>CM022392.1:142618978-148596478 GCA_011833715.1 Carcinoscorpius rotundicauda
AAAGAGTAGTCGGCAAGTAGATTCGCTTTGTCGACGTCATTTTTAGCGGTTACGTTATTGTACTTAATGTGTTGGATGAGTTACAGTATTTAGACCAATTTTCTTTTTCAAAATATTTATGTGGTGTTTAATTAAAGCATGCGTTTTACTTATTTTTGGTTTAAGTGTTTGATCTCTGTTCCTCGTGTATAGTCGTCTAAGTTTTCTGCGTTCTTTGATAAGTTTATATATTTCTGGCGGTAATGTTCAGTGTTGCACGGAAGTATTCTTGTATGATGAGGGGACGACCATATCTGTGGCTTTTGAAATAGTATTAGTGAAGTTATTAACGTGTTTTTAACACTTTTATCTTCGTCTGGTACTGGTTAAAAAGTGCTAGTGTATTTGAAGGTCACACAGTCAGTTTTTTGTGAGAGGTCTGTTCGTACATCCTGTTTGTTATGCGAGATTTTGAATGAAATGGGAAAGTGGTCGCCTATTACGTCAAGGTGAACCTTAAATTTCCGTGAATAAGGTAGAAGTTAGTCAGGGACGATTACATTATCAAGTACGTAATCAGTTCCTGCCACTCAGTGATGGCGCCAGGATATTTTCTTTTTTGGGGGAGGGGCTTCCCAAAATGCCATCAATATGAAGTATAGATGGTAAATTATAATAATGTAAATACTAAGGCACATTTCAGAAAGGTGTGCTATTTTGAACTGCATTTTCAATGCAATTTTCATTGGACACTCATACTCTGATTAATAATTCATTATTACAAATTAAAAATAATCTGTTTATGAAAATATGCGTATATGTGAGAGAGGAAGCTCACCAAATGCCACCCAAGGTAATACATAATAATAAAGAAAATCAAGATTAGCTTAAATTAAACATTTAATATACCATTATGAGAAATCAAAAGAAATGTAACATAAAGACATAATTTGCATAGCAGAAACGAATTATCCCATGTGAAGTTAATACACTCTGAGGAAAAGTAAGTTGTTGTGTTTTACTTCAAAACTTTTACTTCTGTTGTAACTTAAAATCAACATGGTTGTCTAATCTTCGTCAAAGCTCAAGATATAATGGCATTACACACGGAGCGGCAGTGAGTTTCAGTGCATTCAGTACGTTGCTATGGGATACATGACACATACTTTTGTCTTTATGAAGACGTTGAGTTCTACAGATCTGTCTCTTTGATGTTAATTGTTAAGCAACAACGACGATTGTGTTTTCCATATTTTGTGAATATATGTAGGTAATAATATTGGGGGACTGAGGGGGCTTGGCTCATTGGGCGCCACCACTGCTGTCACTGCATGGTAGTGGGTGGGAGTGCCGTCGTTTTTGACGTGCATGTTCTCAAGTAGCACGTGAATGTTGTGTGTGTATTGGGGTCAATGTAGGTCAAATCGTTTCCTAGGAGAACAATACGTGGCTAATATAGAAATTGTTCTATTGTTGTTATTCTTGAAATTGCATAAAATGCTTTCATTGATAGTTGAGAAAATGTCTGTTTCAATTTCTATGTGCGGGCTCATGTTGTGCTTAAAATAAATGACAATCCCTCTGGTTTCACTAGTTCTCGGTCTCGAGAATGAGTTAAACTCAGGTAGATTGACGTTGCTATTATCTTTTGTCAATGTTTCAGATATAATTCTTTGTTGTTTAAGGTAATTATTCGTGTTTTTTTTAGTACAGGCCTTTCTTACAATTTATGTGTAGAATATGAATTTATTTGTTTATTATTTATTATTTCGCTTCCTGGTTTCCATTCGCAGTGTAATATGGTTTGGAAATAATGTTTCGCATATGTGTAATATTAACATATGAGAATCTGCTGGCGTCAGTGTAGTTTGAGAGGTTAGTAATCAGATTTCAGTGATAAATACCAGTAAGTTAAGAGTGGAATTATTCGAATCCATTAACGTTGACTATGTCGAGGTTTGTTTGTGTCTTCAGATACTTTAGACGCATACGTGGTTGTGGCATTGTTTGTATTTATAGTGAAAGTTGGTTTTGTACTGAAATTGAAAGGGTTTTGATGTGTATGTTTGGTATGTATGGGTTCTTTTGTGGTGCGGTTAGAAAAAATGTTTATGAGTGGAAGGAAGGTTGGTGCTGTAATAAGTGTTTGTGGTGATGTGTAGTATTTGGTGGTATATGTGTTGATATTAGAGAAGTAGTGGTTTATGTATTAGCAGGTATATTTTACAAACGGTTTGTGATCCGTTGGTACTTGGGGCATACCTTGTAACTGGCGGCATGCGGTCCCTGGCAGTTAGCGCATCTAACTTCCTCGCGGGGTTTGAGGTAGTTTTCCACTTCGTGGGGTCCGGCGCATTTTACATAGCGAGCATCAATTGTGCAGGTTGGTTTCGAGTGTCCGAATTTCTGGTACTTAAAACACTGTAGAACTTTCTTGGGGGGGTTGCATGTTCAGTCCTGTATTTCTGAAGAAAAAACAGGACACAACTATTTACAAGTAGAGAGTCACACTCCTGCTTTTTTTTTCAAGCGTTATTTTTACTAAAGGTGTAATTTATTTGGTTTCAAACGATATTATTCTCTCTGCTTTGGTCGAGTGAAAGCCTGTAGCTTCCAACTCTTTGTGAATTTCTTTGTCTTCCATGTCTTGTTGTATGTTTTAATTACTATTCTATGGAGCTGGAGCGTGTTGTTTGGGGTATGAATAGAGGTATTACCTCCAAAAGCGTTTTGGGCGTTTTGTTTACATTTTGCAACTAGAATCCCTTCAGGAAGACGTCTGATTTCATTAAAACGTCTGCCAGGGAAAGATTTTTTTTTTTAATTCTGCAGCAATTAGTGGTTGTCTAAGGGTAGTGGGTACGTCTTCGATGATCAGAGCAGGAATGCGAGAAATTGCTTGAACTAACAATGAAATTGAGCCGATTGGTCTCCCCAGTAATCGTCAGTCTTACAGTAAGGGTTTAGTTATAATAGTTTGTGTGTTATGTAAGCTGAGGGGATGAAGGCAGGATACAAGATATGGAGTTAAGAAGCCTACCCCTAGGGTACAAGCCTGTCGGGTGGTGGACGGTGCTTGGCGGCGGACGGCGCAGGAATCCCTGTGTGATTAGCTGTCGAATGGATAGTTCGTCACACTGGTGGGTGTTGGGTACATGGAGATGAGCCCGGAATACTCTGGTCAGTGATGGAAGACGACTCTTTGAAAAAGGGAAGACCTACCTGGTCAAATACTGACTTGAAGTATTGCGACCACACAAGCTTGATAACCCCGAGTTATGATCCGAAGTCGCTCAATACAAATAAGAGCTTAAATTTATGAATGTAGAACATAGCCAAGATCCAACGGCAAAGTCAACAGCAAAGTTAAAAACTGGTGTCATTGGCAAATGTAAATAAAATAATATGTAGTAGCTCTTCTAGTACAGGATTCTGGGTGACAAAGAGCCTAACATGCTCATAGCAAACATTTGTGGGAAGATGACGTTTAAAAAGTGGGAACATTATAGGTAAATTTTAGGTAGTGTTACGCAACGTGTTGCCCACAGAAACATCGATGGACTTCCGTTTACCTTACACCGCTACCGATCGCCATCTTTATCGCTAAAGTAAAGCTTATTGTCGCCATTAACCCTTCCAAGACATGGATCCTTCGTTTAGGCGTAATTTGACCCCAGCTCTCTACACCACAGACCAAACTTGCTTATGCAAACCCTTGTGTCAGCTGCCGAGACCTCTTCACAGCTTCGAGCAACTCGCCCCAAAGTGTCCATAAAATAATATCCAACGTAATAATTACTACCACTTACTAGCCCAGTTAATAATCTCAAATTAAGTGCCTGAGAAACTAAAACCGCGAGCGGGGTGAAGAGAAAACACTTTCTAACCGGCTCGAGTTATTTTTCGTCCCCTTTCGGGAGAACGAAATAATAATTTAACCAATATACCTCTCATGGAATTGGCATCAATGAGCATGTTAGTACACCGTATCGAAAGTTTGTGTACGTTGCATATGTAGCAACCTACGAATTCAAAATTTAATTTTCATGTATTCGTTGTTATTTATTTAGTGTTATAGCTGTACTACGTTTTCATGACGTGTGGCGATTAAAATACAGCATTAAGTTTCCTGAATTCTATTTCTAACACAAACTTTCACTGTGTGCTCGCGTATCCCAGGTCACTAAAATTAAAATATCTGAGCCTATTCAAATTGATTACAGTTTCTCCTCAGTCGTGAGAACAACACTGAACATTTTAAGCATACAACAGTTTTGCCCAATAAGAGAAACATGGGCACACAAAGTAACAGGTACAGCAAGTACTGGTTGGTTAGTAATTTGGTAAACAAAATTCCTTTTTTCTCCCTTTCTTCGTTTGATGGGTGTACAGAAACTCAAATAATTAGGCTGCAGAACATAGGCGAATAACGACTTCAGGTATTGTGTGTTTCTGTATGAGTATGGGAAGGTGTTATTACCTGGATTTTCTCCACATACTGTTTTTGATATATAGTCAATATAATTGCAACACATTCGTCTTTTAACATGCTAACAGCCACAACGCTGGAGTCACCGTCACTATGTAGGATATGAACTGCTATAATGTTCCAACAATATTAAGTCCACAGGTTAAGGAGAAGATCTAGGAAGGTCGAAACGTTGTCCTCCCTTATCAGTAAAAGTGTCAATACCCACACAAGCCGTTCTGAGATGTAGAAATATATTTAGTAAGCATGTTTACAAGCTAACATAAAATTCCTGTGTATTATATTCAAAGATTAAAAATTCAATATTGCATAAATAAATACAGTTTTGTAATTAAAGTAAATTCACATATACAAATTCTGTGTAAGTGTTGATAACTTTCCTCTTTAACCACACTAGAGGAACATTTGACTCCTCAGAACGTCAAATGTTTTCATTGCTGAGTGTCTGTTAAAGTAAATTAGATCATTTCGTATATAAGTGAAGTAAATCTTATTAATCTATATAATCAGTATGAAAAAAACCTGTGATATTCAGAGACTGTTAGGGGTTCAGTCTTCAACAATTACAGGTCACAGAACGAAGTAAATTTCACCTAATTTAGATTATCACAGCTGATGGAAAGCGGGATTATATCAGTAGTTAAGAAGGCTATTCACAGTTGAAAGCAGCCTGGGATGGCCAGGTGGTTAAGGCATTCGACTCGTAATCCGAAGGTTGCTTGTTCGGATCACCGTTTCACTGAACATGATCACCCTTCCAGCTGTCGGGGCGTTATAATGTTACAGTCATTCCCACTATTCGTTGGTAAAAGAGTAGCTCAAGAGTTGGCGGTTGGTGGTGATGACTAGAGGCCTTCCTTCTTCTCTTACATTGCTAAACTAAGGGCTGCTAGCGCAGACAGCCCACGAGTAGCTTTTTGCGAAATTAAAAAACAAACTAATCTCTAACTTGTAGGATTTCCTCACCAATCGATCAATAAGAAGCACATACATCATATACAACGCTGATTACGTTACTGATTAGCTTACAAACTCTACTACAAATGAACAGACACTCACGATCTAACTCCGTGATTGACACTGAACTCATGAATTGAATTAATTCAATAATAACTCACTAATTAGCTATTTTATTCTCGTATTTTTATATCATTACTTGTTTTGTATTTAATACACGAAGCTTCTAGATGTTGTATCATAATTACGTGATGCCAAACTACCTATATCAAACAAATATCTAAATTAAAACACGTTAAAAATAGCTTACAACAATTTTCAGAAAGCAACCGTAATTTATAAAAACATTTATGACGTAAGTCTACAGTCTGCACCATACTGAAAAATAAAGAGGTCATCAAAGGAGCTGATGTTGCAAAAGGAGTGACAGTGCTTACGAAACAAAGGTCATAAACAATGGAAGAGGTAGAAAAGCTGTTGTTGATTTGGGTAAATGAAAAACAGTTAGCTGGTGATAGCATTCCTGAGACCATCATTTGTGAGAATGTAAAGCAGTTGCATGCTGACCTCCTGAAAAACACCGCTGGAACGAGTGCTAATACAAGTGATGCCTTTAAGGCTAGTCGGGGTGGTTTGAATAATTTCGGAAGAAAAGTGGCATACATAGTGTGGTGAGACATGAAGAGGGTGCCAGTTCTAACAAAGACGCTGCTGATAAATTTGTTAGGGAATATAAGGACTATGTATAAGCTGAGGATTTTATTCCCCAACAAGTGTTCAACTGTGATGAGACAGGTTTCTTTTGGAAGAAAATGCCTGCATCACCAAGACAGAGAAGTCATTGCTAGGACATAAGCCAATGAAGGACAGGCTAATCTATTGTTATGTAGTAATGCAAGTGGGGAATTTAAAACTTAAGCCTTTGCCTGTGTACCATTCTGAGAACCCGAGGGTTTTTGAGAAATATAATGTTCTGAAAAGTAAACTAAATGTCATGTGGATGGCTAAGAGTAAAGAATGGGTAACCAGGCAATTTTTATGGAGTGAGTTCATGAAGTGTTTGCCCCAAGTGTAAAGAATTACCTCACGAAAAAACAGTTGCCGCTCAAGGCCCTTTTTGTGATGAACAATGTACCTGCTCACCCACCAGCCTTGGAGGACGGGTTGGTGGAGGAGTACAGTTTCATTACGGTGAAGCTCTTGTTCCCTAACACAACTCCTCTCAATCAGCCCATGTACCAGCAAGTCATATCGAACTTTAAGAAACTCTACACCAAAGCATTGTTTCAAAGATACTTTGAAGTGACCTCTGACACAGAGTTAACCCTCAGAGAGTTCTGGAAAAATCACTTTAATATCTTCCATTGCTTGAGGATCATAGACAAAGCCTGGGGGAAGTGTCTTTCAGGACCGTGAACTGAGCCAGGAAGAAATTGTAGCCAGAATCAGTAGCAGATAGGGGCTTTGAATGTTTTGAGGCTGAGCCTGTTGTCGAGGATATTATTTCACTAGGCAAGTGTATGGGCTTAAATGTGAGTGGTGAAGATGTGGAAGAGTTGATGGAAGACCGTAATACTGAGCTCATCACGGAATAACTCCAAGACTTTCAGAAGCAGCAGCAACAGAAGGCAACTGAAGAAGTGTCTTCAGATGAGGAGGAGGGAAGGGAGTATCTTCCTAGTTCATTAATCAAAGAAATGTGTGAAAAATGGAGAGAGTTACAAAGTTTTGTGGAAAAATTTCACCCTAACAAAGCTGTAGCAAACCGCATCATAAACCTTTTCAATGTCATGTCTTACTTCAGAAACATTTTAAAATGCAGGCATAAATAAACCTCATTAGACAAGTTTCTAGTGAAAAATAGTTCCAATGAGTCTCAAGCAGGTTATAATGGTGCAAAGAAACAGAAAATAGAAAGAACCCTGAAAGAAGAGTTACCTGACGTTTTTATAAAAGGTGACTCCCCTTCCAAACAATAATAACCCTCCTACTCTCCACCTTTCACTTACACCATCAGCTCTCCTCAGCACAGGTAAAGTGCAGTTAAATTTTCATTTATTGTTTTTTATTGTGTTTATAGTTTTTGTTGTTGACTTTATGCATGCAAGTATTATGATACAGGTATAAATAAGCAATATTTTTACTTAAAATGCTTCATAATACATAATTTTTTGATGTCTGTAACGAATCAATTTAATTTAAAGTATTTTTATGGGAAAAATTGATTCTGTTTTCTAAGAAATCAGTTTTCGAACAGCCTTCTGGAACGGATTAAGTTCGAGAACCGAGATACCACTGTCTTGTCATTGCTTGTGCTATGTTTGCTAATTTAGGTGACATTGAACGTTAAACATCTTGTCAATGTTGCGAATGCTAATTTGGTATGGTAACTATACTTGTCCTTATGACTTGCGTAACAAAATAATGTATAATTTTGCATCACACATCTTCACGCATCTGCCATTCAGAAACGTCCTGTAGCAAAACGGTGTAAAACTCAGTGTCACGCTTAACAAAGAAAAGAGAATAATTTAAAACTGAGCAAAAAGCGGAGCTGAAGTGATGACGAAAACAGTTTCGTGTTTTTTTTTAAAGTTGCTTTTGCACGATTTTGAAATTGTAAACTGGTTTCCAGTTAGTTTAACAAATTGCGTAACCCTATTGGCAAATTCAAGTAGCAGGGGTAGGACTATGTAATTAGTATAAAAAGACAGACGTTTCCTGTTCTAACACAGATAACTGTCTTACACACAGTGGTCTGTCTGGAAGAAACCTGGTAAAGAACAACCCCGAAATGAAATCTTTTGCTGTTTATAGTTATCGTGATGTTTGTAGCTCATGGTAAGTGTTTCATGTATTAACTATTGGAACAGGAAAGTTTAATGTACTTATACCATAATGTATTTAAAAATTATCTTTTACATTATTTTCACGTGTTAAGATTTGCTGATAAAATTAACTAACATACAAATAAATATATATCTTTATTGTTAGTTTCAAAATTTCCCTGAAAAGCTACACAAGGGCTATCTGCGATGGCCGTTCCTAATTTTGAACTAACATACTAAAAAGAAATAAATAGTCAACAGCATCCACTCAAAATGAATAATGAGATTTATTCTTTACTGTTGGAGAGTAAGAACGGCCCAAGAGAGCGGGGAGTGGTTTAACAACAACGTGCCGCCAATCATGAACCTTTGAATTCACGGTCTAACAGACTAAACGTTAGGCCACATTCGGCTTTAAACTTTTGTCGTTTTTGTCTGCTGTTATATTGGACTGAACGTCACCCAATAGTTAGCTGTTGGGACGGTTAAATCTCAGAATAAAATATTCGATTAATATCATGTCAAAAGCTCACTTTTTCCCTGGGGCTGTGGGTGCTTTATAGAGGATTGTTAAATCTATTAGTCTGTCAGTCAAGAACACCCCAATAATTTGAAGTTATATATTGGGAATTATTATGCACTTATCGTCCTTGTGTAACTTTGAAATCGCTTTTACTAGCTTTCGTGTACGTTAAAATACCTTTTTAATTTGTTTGTTTGTTTGTTTTGGAATTTCTCACAAAGCTAATCGAAGGGTTATCTGTGCTAGCCGTCCCTAATTTAGCAGTGTAAGACCGTCATCACCACCCACCGCCAACTCTTGGGCTACTCTTTTACCAACGAATAGTGGGATTAACCTTAACATTATAACGCCCCCACGGCTGGGAGGGCGAGCATGTTTAGCGCGACGTGGGCGCGAACCCGAGACCCTCGGATTACGAGTCGCGCGCCTTATGCGCTTGGCCATGCCGGGCCACCTTTCAATATATACCTTTTGAGTGAAACCAGAAAACCTATGGCAAGTGCAAATCTTAGTTGTTGTTTTGAATTAAGCACAAAGCTACAGAATGGGCTATCTGTGCTCTGCCCACCACGGGTATCGAAACCAGGATTTTAGCGTGTTAGTCGGCAGACATGCCGCTGAGCCACTGGGGGGCACAAATCTTAGTACCTGCTACATTAGTCATTGTGTGACAATTCATAAATTGTGAAGGAGCTATAAGACCTAAACTTCAATAAATAAATAAAAAACAACAAAAAAAACGGACATAGTAGTAGTGATGGACCAGATGAAACAATGTGTTATTTAAAAGCAAAGCAAAAACATTTCTATTTGGAGAACTAAAAAATAAGGTTTACTAATGGTATACATACTAAGAATTATTTTTGGTTCTTTATTCTGTTCTTACAATTTTACAATATACAATATACCATTATTTAGGGGCCAGATTTTATATAAAGTAAAAATAACTTTTTGTTTCCTTTTAAAAGGTCACAGTGCTCGTCTTAAACCTGGGAAATTGTGTGCCCAACCCAATGAAATTTATTTGTCCTGTGGATCTGCCTGTGGTATTTATACGTGTGAAGACGTCTTGAGGGATCGATTTGAGCCACCGACATTTTGCACACAGCAGTGTATTACTGGATGCTTCTGTAAGAATGGGTTTGTCAGAGGTCCGAATGGTAACTGTATTCCCAAGCATGCATGTCCAACTTCCGCTTGAAAACGCCTCTCACCTTGAAAAATAACAACATATGTATTATCAAACTGAATTTTTGCAATACTTCCATCTTTAACGATTTATCGAAACTCTTATTTGTACGTTTATCACGTGTGTACCAATAAATATCGTTTGATAATATAAGTTAAAATCTCTTTCATATTCTATTTGCTATTGGCTGAAAAATTACATAATTGCACACGAACCGTTTCAATTGTTTTGTAAATGCTTCTATTACGATTACAATGGGATTAAATAGTCTTTATTCTAACACTTTTACTGTAGCTGTTAGTAATTACTATTTCTATTTTGACGCCACAAATGATTGGTTGACGTAGAGAGTGTGTAAAATAATTGTAACTTTTGTTAGTTTTTAAGAAGGATACTCGGATACTATAACGTATAAAATATCATTTCGAGACATTTTACTGGGACTACTATGTTTCGTTACCTTTTACCGCTTCACTTTCCTAACTTATGTCATGAAGTATTGGAATTATTAAGAGTCTTGGACGGCGATTATTATCCAAAAATTTTCGCACGGTATTTTCACTTGGAGTGGTTTGCCTGGTGACATTCTATTGGAAACACCTGTGCACATCTGAAAAGTACAGATATGTAATAAATAAACAACAAGAAGAGTTAGTATTGTTACAATGATCATAACATTACAATGCCATTACGAATTAACAATGCTTTAAAATATTCAGTTGATAATATAACCGCGTTTTTATTCAACGAAATCAACTCGGGTCCGTTTCATATCTACCAAATGCAGTACTGGTTAACAGCATCAGTATGATATTGGCTTCCAACAACGTTATACAATATATTCAAAATAAACAGAGACATAGTTTCAGAACAAAAGTACTGTCGACTCAAAGCACTTTTAGTACAATGATAAATAAAATTTATTTAATGTTTAGAATTAATTTTATCAGCTGACCAAACTGGTAATCATAAAAATGTTAAAAATAGTTAAGCTACTATGACACACTTATTCACATTTTAAAATTCATTCGTGGTTAAGCTCGGTAAGGTGAGGAAGTTATGTGTTAATAAATGTTATCAACTCCTTCAGTGGGTGGTTCTATTATATCTTATAGTCTTTTACAAATAAAGTTGTTTGAGTATTTATTCAGTCCCTCAGGGTGGGGTCTAGTGGTAAGGGGCTTATTCGTAATCTGAGGGTTGAAAGTTCGTATCCCCATCACACCCAACATGTTTGCCTTTCCAGCATTGGGGAGTTATAATGTAACGATCAATTCACAATTCGTCAGCAAAAGAGTAATCTAAGAGTTGCATAGTTGCATTTCCTCTTGTCTTACACTTCTTAGTTCAGGACGGCTAGCGCAGATAATTCTCGTGTAGCTATGCGCAGAATTAAAAAGAAAAAAACCTCAATACGTTGCTGTTGTAAGTCCGTTGGTTGAGTACTTAATATGAAGGTGTCTTTGGTTCAAGTCCGACATGTAATAATACATGTATATCGTAAAAAGATAAATTACCACCTTATGTAGGATATCTTTGCTGAGGCTATGCAAAAGGGCAAGCCTTTGCATACTACTTCTGCGATTGGTGAACTACGTAAATCAGATTAATTTTTGACGGTTTCAGTTATATTCCTTTCATTTTTCTCAAAAAGTTCGAGTCTCGTTCTTTCTTCCATGTTTTTTCATTATCATCAAATCGTTTTTTTTCATCACTTGTATCATACTGAGAAACGTCCATTTATCATTGAGTACATTTTAGTTTGTTTCTGGTTTAAACAATGAGTTTTATTTAGTTTTGTTTTATACATAAAACTTATTCAGTTAACTATAATTTATTGCAAATGTATAGCAGGGCCAGAATAAAACATATTTATATAGTTCAACAAATTAAAATAGTCACAATAAACATGTTCACCCTTTCAGCCGAGAGGTGTTAGAAGTGACGGTCAATCCCACAATTCGTTGGTAAAAGAGTTGACAGTAGGTGGTGATGACTAACTACCTTGACTCTAGTTTTACACTGCTAAATTAAGGACTGCTATCTCAGGTCGCCCTTGCGTAGCTTTGTACAAAGTTAAAAAGAAACTAACAAAATAATATAGCTTAATACAATTATGGATTTGTATAGAATTAATTGTGAAATAGATGCCCGTATCACTCCTACCTTCATAAATGTAAATATAATGAAGATGGATATCATTGATTGCCCAGTTCAGAAAAGAAACTAGATTTATAATATTGAAGATGTCAAAAAGACAAACAAACACACCAACAATCGTCTTTGTCAACATACAGTGGTTATGTATACACCACACATTCAGAAGCATAACACAAAGATTCCCAGCTAGAATACACAAAACCATTTACAAAGATTCAGTGGAGAAGATTTACGAAATACCTTGTGACTGTGGATTGCGATATATCAGAGAAGCAAGAGGACCAACAAATGTTTTAATTCACAAGCGTGTTGGACTATGTTGTAGCTCAGGATGCCTAGGAAGAAGATTACATAACGATGGAACAGTGTTGAAATAATACGATATAAATCACGTGCGATAAAAAGAAAAGAAGTCGTCTTGCATATACTTTACTCACAACACACTCGGGAGATATGAAGTAGAAGTCAGTAAAACCTATTAACCTCTATTTAAAACATTCACTAGCTTTTGCATCAAGAATATTAAGAGTTGAATTAATACTACTGCAGAAACACTCTTTCTCAGGAGCTCTCTAAAATCAACAGAAAATTACAAACTTTATTTAAGATTTTGTTGTTGTTTTGAATTAAGTACAAAGCTACACAATGGGCTATTTGTGCTCTGCCCACCACGGGTATCGAAACCCGGATTTTAGCGTGTTAGTCCGCAGACATACTGTTGAGCCACTGGGGGGCTTTATTTAAGATGAAAATTAGTTAATAAGTAGTGTGCAATAATTTATATATATATACAGGGTGGTCGCTAGAAAAGCGGAAAATTTGTCAAACAGCTATTTATTTTTACAAAGAATAACTTTTACAAAGTTTTTTAAAGGCATATGTTATATTACACTCATAGATGCTCAAAATGCATTTTATGATATTAAAATCATGCATTTTATTCATGATGTAAAGAAATCAAAATAGAAATGAGTAAGCATACATTTTATTCATGATCTCATCTGACCCTCAAATTTTCCGCTTTTCTAGCGACCACTCTGTATACACACAGACACACACACACACACATGTTTTAGTATCTGGGAAATGGGTTTGTCTCGAGGTCCAGATGGTAATTGCATTCTCAAGAATGAAAGTCCAACTTCTGCTTGAAAACGCCTTTCGCCTTGACAAACAACATATGTATTATCAAACTGAATCTAATGCAATACTTCCATCTTTAAAGTAGGATTTCTATTTATTTTCGTCACTTACATGCAACTTATTCATTTAACTTTAATCTACTGCAACTGAATTGCAGGGCCAGATTAAAAGCATATAGTGGGCAAGACTGGATAGCTCACTAATTATTTTCACTCAACTGGCACAACATGATCTTCCAAATCAGAACCCATCTCCGCCATCAAGAATCACTTGTATTGCATCTGATTCTAACAAGATTGAACACCTACAAGTACCATTTTGTCTATTTCAAGGTCGGGACATCATGATGACTTTGAGGTGTCACAGGCTGGCTCAACTGGCACAAGTCTCACAACTGATCTCACTCTGCCTGGAGATTCACCTGATATCTTTACTGTTAATGTTGATGCAAGTTGCTCTACAAGAGAGTCTGAAGTTGAAATAATTGCTGAAAATGAAAATCTACTGGACTATAGTAAAATACTTCAGTCTACAAAAGATGAAGAAACTAAAGCAAAAGATCCAGGGTTGTGGCTCGATTTCTCTGCTGATGATGTGACTTATTGGATAGCTTGTGGATTCACTGACTGTCAGCATAATGGACCATTTGGCAAATTCTTCTGTACTTTCAATAGCTGCAAACCACTGAAATAATGTTCGCAAAACCTTTACTTGGGGTAAAAGCCAAAAGTGAACAATACAAGGGAGAGTGGTTATTGTATTGAACAGAGTCAGTTCAGTGCTTTATACACTTTTTGTCCTTAAATTTTCCTCGCGTTTTGTTGAAAGAGAAGAGTTCAATGGCTGGCGAAATACTATTGTAAGTGATCATAATAAAAGAAGCACTATTTACTGAGACTCTGTGCTAACATGCTTAACTCTCAGAATTTGTTGATATTAGTGTGAATTTATGAATATTAAAGTGAGAATTCTTAACGTAGAGTGAAAACAAAAAAAATAAAAATAATTATTTTTAATTATAATTAATTAAAGAAGCGATTTCTCTCATCATTTCTAAATAAAGGCCTCAGTCATTGTTTAATTTTGATCCATGCCCAATCCGTTAAATAAATAAAACAATAAGGTTTTTATTTAATATAGATGTGAGGTCTGACTTGGAAGAAAACTAAAGAAGGGTTATAAAATTTCAAATTTTTATTTCACTTTCAGCACTTTTTGAAGTTTTATTTTGGAAGAGATCAAGAAACCAAATTTAATGAGGTAAACTGCTATTATAATTTATTTGACGAATACTGTTTATTTTTATTTCAGAAATAACATAAGAATTATACAGCTATACACATAATATGAAAGATTGAGAAGGACATTTTATCTTAAATTATCTTACTCGTCAAGGAATAAAGCTTGAAATTATAATAAATAATGGAAAGTTATGATCACCGCCGTTCAAAAATTTCAGAATTAGAATTTTTAAAAGTTACGATTTTATATCTATGTATTTGTCATTGTTATCAAAAATATTTGAATTAGAAGAACTAGAAATAGGATATTTTCCTCATCATTTCAATATAGGGTCAACCCAGGAATATTCGGAACCTACACTAGATACAAGTTTTTACTCTTCTGACACAGTGTTAACATCCATAAGAGAAAAGTTCTTGGATTGTCACTTTCAGCAATGAAAGGAAGAATACGCCTTTTAAAAAGAGACACACTGTTAACAACGAAAGAGAACACTCGGTGTTGACTCTTATTGATGTTTAGATACTGTCGATCAAATGTATATGTACATAAATGGTGCTGCCTTCAATCTGGGGAACACTACTCACAATATATAACGTAGGTCCATTCACGTACTCAACCATTGTTTCTTTATACGTGGCTGTATATGGAAGGAAGTTTATATCACCAAGATTGAGAGCTCTCCTGCCTAATCATGGATACTTACTTTACCACGAACAAGTACAGCCAAGTAAATATTCAAGGGTTAGATTATGTACAAAAATCCCAGGATGTAACAATCCAACATGCTCTTAATAGTGGTGAGAAACAAATCCTAAATTACTGATTAGGTGGTTTCTACATAGAACAAAACATGAGGTACCAGTTTTACGGGTGATATTACCATGGCTGTAATAAATTTTATGACAATGACACAAAGAACGTAGTCCAAAACAGTCCACTGTGGTTTATTATTAATCGCATATTTGAGAAACAGAAACAGCTTGAAGCTCAAGAATACAAGATCATAACAATATGGAAGCAAGTGTTTTAGAAAGTTAAGCCTAATTATGCAAATTTAATTAATTTCATTGAAGACCAGACAAAAGATTCTTGTCTTGATGTACAAGATGTCTTTCATTCAGTGAAAATCAACGCTAAAAGAATTTTATAAATTATCTAGTGGAAGAGGAAAACAAATTTAAGATTAAAGAATTAATATAGGATATGACTAATACTCAGAAGGATATGCAGTCGTTGTCTTTGATCTTGCACCTTATCTATCTGTTGGCTATTCTCACTTTAACGTGATAAAACATGTAAATTTACGAACTGAAATACGTCTTGGAAGTGCCTTACCTAATACTATAATATAGAAATTGATGAGTATAGAAACTTTTATCTAACATATGAAAAGCTATGAAATTACTGAGATTTTTTTAATGGTCTCATAATATGTACATGCAAGAAAAAGTTTGGAGGCATCTTTACCAGTAGTCAACTGCTGACCACACAGAATAACAGTAATATATTGTCGATCTAAGTAATAAACTCAGTAATCACTAAGCCTGTGTTCACTTGAGTTGAAATAAAAAAGGAGAACATTTTGATCCATTACGACTACCTTCACATAGTTTCAAAATAAGAAATTTCGTGAAGAAGAACTGTTTAAGGTGGACTTACAACCCAGATGTACTGCAAGGGCTGTAATGTGGACAATATTGTATACAGTATACTTATTATTGTGGTCGAGATGTCAGAATAAAAGCACTATATATATTCAGACCCCACAAACATAATAATGATACTTTGTTCATGATTTTGTTGTGAAATAGTATAATGTAAATACGTCATTAATAACTGGTTCTTAAACATTAGTCTTAGCAGGAACAGTGTTAAGAATGGGCTTCTATCATTTGGTACTGGCTACTTATTTTCAAAGTACACATTATTTCCACAAGTAAACATGCAGTAGTTAAGACCGGTGTAGGAGAAAAGTGTTCACAGTTTGTTAGATGTAACGAGTACAATGTGTGGGTTTCATTTAAAAATGTTAGACGGTTACATACTTTTAAGAAAACTAGTAACGAAGATATGCAATTTGTATGTACATTTTGTAGGTCGGAGAAATTGTTAGGCTATCCTAATGAAGTAGAGACAATAGATAAACAGAAGAGGAATTAAAACACGATTTCAGGAGGAGTTTAAGCTTTTACATACAAGGGACATATCAGCTAATGATGACTTTCAGGAAGGCAGAAAGAGCACTATTAGAGTGAAAAGTAACGGATTTAGTTATAACGGGCCTATTTTGTTGAATAATAAACTTCAGCCTTTGACTTATGCAGACGAGAAACTATTGGATAGAAGGAAAACCAAAGAGCCAGAGAAGTGTGTGGATGATAAGAAGGCTAGAGCTATAAGCCATTCCTTGAAAAGGCATGTGGGTACAATAATCAGTGTGGTAAATAGGAAGAAAAGAATAAGGTTATAGGACCCAAGGGCACAGATAGATGATGTAACTGACAGAGCAAAAATTAAACAAAGGGGGCTAGCAGAAATGCAGTTAGTTGATAAAGTAGTTTAAAGAAAAACAACATCATTTTGTCAGAAATACTCGGCAAAACTAACTGTGGAGATTAAGTTATAAATTTGTAACTAGGGCGACATGCTAGGTTGAAGTTCGTATGTAAGGATGAACACAGTGGCTGGTTGGACTTATGTGATCAATTCAGTGGAAGAAGGGAGATTTTTGAAATGGATGGTTTACATTAAAATAGGGTAGGAGCAGGCTTGTTTAACAAGGCTAATTAGTTGTAAGAGAATATTTAAAATAGGACTAAACAGTAACGAGGACCGGGAACAACTAAACTGAAGGTGAACAAAATGAAGTGTTTAGAATAGAAATTTGAATTAGTAATAAGAAATAAAATAGATAACTTTATAGCACTGGTTGAAATAGTGGATTTTGATACAATGAAAATATCTAAGTATGACTGAACGTAGATGATTTTCAAGATATTTAATGTGAATAGACTATTAAAGGAAGATGAGAAGAGTGGGTTAATTTATGAAATGTGGGTTACGTCATGTTTAAGTTAAAGATATTAGTTTGGAGATAATATCCATTTGAGTCTTTATTAGAAAAGACATTTTAGTGGAAATTTGGTGAAATTATGATAATCTTTACAACCAGACAAAAATTTCAAAGAAATATTAGAGTCAAACTAGGAGGAAGAAATGCCTTCGGAAACTGTGAATTTCTTCAGCAATTAATCAAAGAATCCATTGAAAACAATGTTATATTTATTTATTCTTAACTTCAAATACAAGAGTGATCGAGAGGATAGAAACTGGAGAACATGTGGATGGAAATTATAAGTGCTCTATTTTGAGAGGATGCAAGAAGAAGAATCTGTTCTAAATTGGGCTAGCTGAGTTATTTGGCAACACTGATTAGATGTGGACAATTTTTAAAAGTAAATTTTTCTTTATTCAATGTAAACATACTCCTTATGGAAACAAAAGGGTACCTTAAGTAAAAAATAAATAGGTTGGCTCACATAGGGTTTATAAGTGATAAGATTTTATAAAAGTATCCTACATTTATAAAATTAAATAGATTGTTATTGCAGGAGATTCAGAAGAGTATAGAAAATCAAAAACGTTGGTGAAACAAGAAATGAGAACATAAAAATGATATATAGAAAAGATTAACTGTAAATTTAAAAATTAACAATAAGGATTTCTTTAAGTACATTAAAATACACAAAATGTTGTTTTGTCATACGCGGAGATGTTGAAATCTCTCAAATTGTTTTTTCTTCATAAAAGAAGATTCGGATTGGTCTAATGAAGGTGTTTAAGGTTAAAAGTAGATTTCTTGTTGTGCTGATGTGTAATTGTTTTCTCCATATTTACCAATAAAAATAGTAGAACTAGGGAACACAGGCATAACTTATAGACTGGTAGGAGTCATCTTCAGCTGAGGCAGTTTCAATTATTTAGGAGGCTGGTTGGCTTTTAGAATAGGTTATCTTCAGACTTTGTAGAAGCAGTAAGTGAGAGCTTAGATGAAAAACATGATAAGTATGTGAATGATAACGGCATGCGCACCTTTTCAGCCGTGGGGGCGTTATAATGTGACGGTCAATCCCACTATTCGTTAGTAAAAGAGTTGCCCAAGAGACGGTGGTGGGTGATGATGACTAGCTGCCTTCCTTCTAGTGTTGCACTACTAAAGAAGGGACGGCTAGCGCAGATAACCCTCGAGTAGCTTTGCGTGAATTTCAAAACAAACAAACAATCAATGTTTTGGACATAGTTTTACGGAGAATCTTCGTTACCCGTTGTGGGCAGAGGAAAGTTAACCAATTGTATAGCTTTGTGTTTAATTTCAAACAACGAGTCACTCAATTAACGTTTGGCGCCTTTTAAAACAACTGGTAGAAAGAGACCAGAAGAAACTGGTTGCGTAAAGCCACTGTGAACTGTGAAAACACTCACTAGGACTTACATAGATGGAAAACTAAATACAAGTATGAAATCAGAGCATAAATAAATTGCATTTTTATTATAATAACAACAAAGTATAACTAGAATAGCATCTCGAAGAAAAAATGATAATATTTTTAGTAATTAGTTTATTAACATTTGTAATGTATTTAGTTTATTCATGGACTGTATGTTTACATTTGATAAGTATGTGTATTTATTTTAGATTATTTATGTTTAATTAGAAAACGGTATTTGTATGTTTTTATTGTATATTCATAGTATAACTATTTCCTGAAGGGTGACCTTTGAAGTAAAAATATCAGTAGAATAAGTTAATAAAAGAAGAAACAAAAGTAAGATATGCCAGTGTTTTATTACATAAATTAGTGATATATTTACCCGAAATAAAATTGATTTCATAAAATTATCCACGTGTTTATAAAGGGAGAGAAACATTTAGTGATTAAGTAGTCGAAATAGTCGGAATTAAATAAACTTATATCATTTTTAAGTATTTTTAAGTTTTACAGTTCCTTACTGAAATTCAGGTTTTACATTAGTTTATACTACACGATATATTTACTTGAACTGGCCAGCAGTGTATAAATATTCATTGTGCAGGGTTGCATTTCTTAATGTCTAATATTCGAGACACAATGCAACTAAATACAGTCAGTAATTTCAGTTTTGTCTGCGTTACAGTCCATTTATTCGGCTCTAAGATTTCACAAATTGACAGTTCAATATTTCTAAAAATGAATCATAACAATTACATTTAATGTTGTTCAACTAATTTTGGCACAAAAAATAATAACAATGCATTGCGGCTTGTTTTTGTTTCCTTTTTTCACAACATAAACAATCTTTAAAGTAACAAGAAATCAATGAAAGACACATGGAAAAGTGACTTTCAACTATGCAGGCGTGATTACTTTTTTGTTGTTATTTTAGGCTCTGCTACATAACTGTTGGTAATAGAACGCGCCTTGGAACAAATGAGTCGTTATTCACCATGTTCATTTCGTATCTTTATTTCCTGGGCCCGGCATGGCGAAGCGCGTTAAGGTGTACGACTCGTAATCTGAGGGTCCCGGATTCGAATCCTCGTCACACCAAACATCCTCGCCTTTTCGCCAGTAGGGGCGTTATAATGTTACCCACAATCTCACTATTCGTTGGTGATGACTAGCTGCCTTCCCTCTCGTCTTACACTGCTAAATTAGGGACGGCTAGCGCAAATATCCCTTGTGTAACTATGCGCGAAATTCCAAATAAAAAAAACAAGTGCCCGAAAGCAATAGCTGGACCATTTTGAGGATCAGATAATGATTATTGTATTAAGAAGCCTTTTTAGTACTAATTTGGCCACAAGAAAATTATTGTCATTTCACCAGGCAAAGTACAGCTAAATAGTCAATATGACTTCCACTTGTATGAGAAAAATATTAAAAAAACTCACAACGTTCTTCACAAAATCACTTATAGCGAAAGTTTTAGTGCTTATCCTTCGTCTAAACTCCACACTGTGAAATATGATTACGTAGATAAGTGTAGTAATAAATGTTTGTTTCTGAGAAAACAGTAAGATTATTATCTAATTATAAATAACTCCCACTAATCCGTCCCCAATTTAGCAGTGTAAAACAACAAGGAGCGCAGCCAGCCTAACCTCCCACTGCCAGCTCTTGGGCTACTCTTTTACTAACGAATAGTGGGATTGATCATCACATTATAACACCCCCACGGTTGAAAGGAGGAAAACGCTTGGTGCGAATTCGAACCCGCGAACCTCAGATTACGAGCCAAAGCTACTCACCAACATACTTACCTATCCTTTCTCTTCTGTTGCAGCTTTCAACCACTACTGTTCTTGTTTTCTGCCCTTCTCCTTTCTCTCCCTTGCTTGTGATTTCATCACAAGCTTGAAGTGGTAAGCTGATATATTTTTCACTTCTTACCGTCATACAGCCAGCAGTTCGACTGACTGTCCAATTGGTATGAATACCACTGGGGACACTTTGTCTGGATGCATTTCTTTTTTACACCTCCAGCACCAATCCTTGTCAAATAGGCTTCCATTTTCTCATCCATCATCTTCTAGCACCATCTCCTGTTCCTTTTTCTTCACTTCTGGGTTCCATTTCCAGTCATGTGTTTTCAAGGTCGCTCAGGATCTTATTTTCAAGAATACTATTAAACCTATTGATCACCTGACTTTGGGATGTTATTCTCAGTTGTTCATCGTCTTAAAGAAGACCAAAACTGGTGTCTGGTCATAGACTTTTCTTCTTTCCCCACAAGCCCCCCAGTGGCTCAGCGGTATGTCTGCGGACTTAAACGCTAAAATCCGGGTTTCGATACGTGGTAGGCAGAGCACAGATAGCCCATTGTGTAGCTTTGTGCTTGATTAAAAAAAAAAACTTTCCCCACAAAGCTTTCACTATATGTCTTTAGATAACAGAGGAAGACATTGGATGCTTATTTTCTGATCACCATTTTTCCGGTATACCATTGTTACCTTCAGCTTGTCCTTGAGGGTCTAGGTTTTCATTTTATGTTGTTTCGTTCAGTGTGGCCTCAGGCCTCTATGCTATTTTTTAATTGGTTAGTCAAGGCTTTTCCCCATCTATTATGCTTTTATAGTCTTCACTTTTATCAATATATGGATGACTGGTTGCTTTTAGCACTTTTGTTACAAGTTTTGTTCAACCGCACACAGTTTGTCTTGAAGAAGCTACTCAGTTGGGTTAGTTTGTCAAGGTTGAAAAATCCTCTCTTATCATAACGTAATAATTCATTTACCTTGTAGATTTTCAGTTCCCTTAACAGTCATGTCCAGCCTTCTCCTTTTTCGCTTGAGTTCTATATAGTTATTAGTTTTGGAAATTTATACTTTTTCACTTATGCTTTGATAAAGAGTTGAGGAGTATATCTGGACTTTCAGGAAGTGTCATGTCATTGGTATTTGGTTGAGTCAAGATTCTATGTCAGTCTTCTGGAACTTCTTGTAGCTTGTTGGCTATTTAGTAATTTCTTTCAAGATTTGTGGGGCAAGTTGGTTCTGATCTATTCCATTAATTTTACTGTATCATTCATCAATCAGTAAGGAGGCACTCATTTGTGTTCTTTTTGTTAATAAACACTAGGTCTCCTTTTCTGTGCTCATACACAACATGTTGCACTCTAGAGTGGTCTATTGATCTTCAGCTCTTTTGGATGTTGTGTTTACAGTAGGGTAATTCTCTGCTAGATTCATTTCAATGCCAAACATCCTTTCTTCGACTCCACATCCTTTGGCTTTGGTGGTCCATTTCTCCATTCATGAACCATTATCTTTATGCTTACCCTCCTACCGGCCCCCTCCAGGATTTTGTTTATTGTCTAAACCACTCCATCTCTGGTATTTCTCATTTTCCCATTCTAGCCTGCCCAACTGTAGTTTGTGGTACTTGAATTGCTTCACTCAACACCTTTACCTATTCTTCTATCCACATCCTTCCTCTGCCAACTTCACACCACTCTCACCCACAAGCTTCATGTATGGCTTTTGTGCATTCCCTCATATTTTGTACAGTACATAATATGTTCGATGTAGTCTGGATCTTTCACATCTGCAGCATCCTTTAAATTCCAGTTTGGTCTGTTCTTATTCCTTGTTGACTTATCAGAAGAAATTGTGAATGATTTACCATCTTAAGAAAAGTTTTTTACTCCATGATATTCGTGGCTGAGAGAATCATATACCAAAAACATCGAATTTTAATATTCTTAGTGAAAGAGCACGTATAACCAATTGTGAAACTTTGTGTTAAACAACAAACAAAAATAATTTAATTCAAAGTGCCAGAAACGTACATATTGAGGAGCAGTTTGATATATCATTAAAGTTATCAATACGTAATTATGTCAAGAGTTAAATAAAAATACGGCTGCTACAAAAGAAACGGAAAAGCAGTTCTGAAATCAGAGCCAAAAACTGTTTTTTTTATAGAGTAAGTGGGATAAAATCACTTTTCAACGTATGCGTTGTTCCAGAGTTTCAGCCATTTTTATGTAATTGTTTGAGTTTAGTCCGCACTCATATATTTTTTTTACAAAGTCATGGAGAATATTAATGTCTCGAAACTATGGAAGTTGATTTTTAGCGATAGTTTGAAACTACCCATGGAGTTACAAGTACATTGTTTTATCCTTTCTCTTCTGTTGCAGCTTTCAACCACTACTGTTCTTGTTTTCTGCCCTTCTCCTTTCTCTCCCTTGCTTGTGATTTCATCACAAGCCTGAGGTGGTAAGCTGATATATTGTTCACTTCTTACCGTCATATAGCCAGCAGTTCGACTGACTGTCCAATTGGTATGAATACCACTGGGGACACTTTGTCTGGATGCATTTCTTTTTTACACCTCCAGCACCAATCCTTGTCAAATGGGCTTCCATTTTCTCATCCATCATCTTCTAGCACCATCTCCTGTTCCTTTTTCTTCACTTCTGGGTTCCATTTCCAGTCATGTGATTTCAAGGTCGCTCAGGATCTTATTTTCAAGAATACTATTAAACCTATTGATCACCTGACTTTGGGATGTTATTCCCAGTTATTCATCGTCTTAAAGAAGACCAAAACTGGTGTATGGTCATAGAATTTTCTTCTTTGCCCACAAAGCTTTCACTATATGTCTTCAGCTGACAGAGGTAGACATTGGATGCATATTTTCTGATCACCATTTTTCCGGTATACCATTGTTAACTTCAGGTTGTCCTTGAAGGTCTAGGTTTTCATTCTATATTGTTTCGTTCAGTGTGGCCTCAGGTCTCTATGCTTTTTTTTAATTGGATAGTCAAGGCTTTTCCCCATCTATTATGCTTTTATAGTCTTCACTTTTATCAATATATGGATGACTGGTTGCTTTTAGCACTTTTGTTATAAGTTTTGTTCAATCACACACAGTTTGTCTTGAAGAAGCTACTCAGTTGGGTTAGTTTGTCAAGGTTGAGAAGTCTTCTCTTATCATAACGTAATAATTCATCCACCTTTTTTTTTATAGAGTAAGTGGGATAAAATCACTTTCAACGTGTGTGTTGTTCCGGAGTTTCAGCCATTTTTATGTAATTGTTTGAGTTTAGTCCGCACTCATATAATTTTTTTGCAAAGTCATGGAGAAGATTAATTTCTCAAAACTATGGAAGTTGATTTTTTAGCGATAGTTTGAAACTACACATGGAGTTACATGTACATTGTTTTTATTTTCTCTCGATGTGAGATTACATCATCAAAAAATTTTGAATATTATGCAACAGTTAGACTTACACTCTCAATCGCTTGACTTTATGCTATAACTTGAGTAATTTCATTTACACATGACACTTCATGGTGTTAACTTACAATAGTTTTACAAAAGTGGATAATATACTTTCCCATGATCAATGTCTAAATTTAATTATATTGAAATCATTATTTTAACAGCTGTCTCTAGGATTTTAATAAATGCGCTGTGACATTTTAAGTATACTTCCATGTATGATGACGTCATCAATCTCTTTGCTTGAAACTATTATTTTCCGTATTTTAACTTTTAACATGTATTAATACAGTTTGTTACAACTAAAATATTAAATGAATGTTTCACTATTTATTCATCCATTTTCTTTTCAAGGTCACAGTTGAATTAAACTTGGAGAATGTCTTGTAGTATTAGATGTTGATCACTGCTTAGCACACCTGTAATCTTCAGTGGTAACACAAATCTTGTAGAACTGTGGAATACATTTCTATAATATTCATAAATTTCTTTTGACATTTTCCTATAAAACACTTGCTTTTTCGCTATCATTAGTAAAACATGCATATTATGCAGTTACTATCATGAAAAAATGTTATCACCTAACAACTAAACATGATAAATGAACGATTTTTTGTTTAACTTTAATGTTATATAAAATATTAAATCACATAAATTTTCAGATTCTCCATGTGTAGAGTTTGTATACTTTTAAGAATTACAAACTTCATACACTTATGGAGACCGTGATTACAAAGTGCACAAACTACCGTGGAAATATCGATGTTGTTATCGTATATACTTCAAACAGCCTTTAACTAAGAAGAGAAAGATGATTAGAGTCTTTCGAGTGTGATGTTTAAAAACGCTTTCCAACTTGGTTTAGAAAATATATACGAGAGTCGTTAAATTTAGAAAAACTATTTGACCTTTAGTACTAGCTCAACCTTCAGTGTTATAATACAGAATATTGCCACGTGGTCACTAATATATATAACACACTTGAAGGTAAAGTTGACTTTGTATTCATATAATCTGAGTAATACTTTCATTTCTTTATATCTATTTCAGTATCTTACATTTCAATCTAGTTTTTTAAATGCAGGCAAGTACATCATATTATAAATCAAGTAATTATTTTAAAGATTTTTGTTAACATGAATTACAGAAATGAGTGTTTGTCCTTCCCTGATATACTGTCATAGACTCCAAAATATCAGTTACTATAATATATGTATTCGTAAATATATAGAAGATTTACTAATGAAAATATACACAAGATTAATGTCCACTTTACAGAATGATAAATGTATTCAAGTGGACTGTGAGGTTCTGTAAACAAAAATTGTAAGACAACATTTTTATTCAAAGACAAAGTATATAATAATGAAATTAAATTATACTTACAGTTAATGTTCACCATAGGTTAATTTGTTTATTTTATGTTTCTGAAACTTGAAAGTTATCAGACGTAATCTGTTACACAGTGTTGAAAAACAGCAAATTTTTATTTTGTCACTCAGTTAGCTCACAGTTATTACATACAGTTCCGAACATAATGTCAGCAGTTGAATAAGTTTCAATAAGCTCAGAACAATTTTTTACACAGAAAGATCGATTAATTTCCACTTAACTTTGAGAAATTTGTTTCCAAACGAATCAAAGAAGAGTAAACAAACGATAGCTTTGATCATTTTTACCAGTACGTAAATACTTTTGTCGTTAGTATCAGAGAAAACATAAAAATAATAGTGAATTTAATCGATATGGCAAATTCACAATGTTGATAATTAGACATTATCTTAAATAACCATTTCAAAGATTCGTCAGATACACACTTGTTTTTGTTTGTTTTGTTTCTCGAAAGAGATCATGAAACCAAATTAAATTTTATTTGACAAATTCTGTCAATTCTTAGTTTACAAAGAAGGTACAGCTAAAGCACATAATGTGAAAGAGTTATACAGACACTTCATTTTAAATTATTTTTATTCGGCAAAAAATGAAGCTCGAAATTATCATAAATGATGGACAAAATCCGCTTATCGTTGTCAAAAGTCTCAGAATTAGAGTAATTGCCAGTTACGAGTTTATACCTATGTCTTTGTTATTGTTTTTTTAAATATTGGATTAGAAGAACTATACAAAGGATATTTCTCTTAACTTTTCAATATAAACTAAAGTGAAGAACTTATTGTGAATGGCCGTTTTCACTCTCTTGACATCATGTTAATATGCATAAGACAAAAGTTCCTGGATTGTCACTTTCAGCAATGAGAAAAAGAGTACGTCTTTGACTTTCAAAACTAGATGTACAGGTAAGAGAAAAAACTGTCAATGTTGGTTCCTATTAATTTTTGTTGTTCTATTGAAAATTGTGTCGAAATTCGCATGATGTGTATGTGTATTTATAATGATGAAATTAAAGATGAAAGTATGTTTAGATTGAATGATAATACCATAGTATTTATGGCTGAACTGTTTGCAATTTTCAAGGCTATTTATTTCAAGGTAAATAATCACATTTATGAAACAACGATATATTCTGATTCAAGGTCACCATTAATGGCACATAAATCATGTAAAAATAATAATTATTTAGTGAGTATAATTAAAGAATATATTACCTACAATAATCTTAATATTACTTTTCTTTGGGTTAAAGCCCACGTTGGGATCATTCACAATGAAATAGTAGATCTTTTAACTAAGGAAAACAGAGAGCTTGGAAATTAAGGCTGGATTCGGATACAGAAAAAACAAATTAAAACAAAATTAAATAAAGAATTATTGAGTAATTGGCAACAAAGATGGAATGATGCTTCTGGTGGTGCCCCCCAGTGGCTCAGCGGAATGTTTGCGAACTTACACGCTAAAATTCGGGTTTCGATACCCGTGGTGGGCAGAGCACAGATAGCCCATTGTGTAGCTTTGTGCTTAATTAAAAAAAACAACAACAACAGCTTCTGGTAGTAGATTTACCTATAAATATTTTAATGAAGTACGTTTTAATAGATGTAAAGGAGATTTCTGTATGAATCGGATTTTAACAAATCATGGGGTTTTCCCGCAATATCAAGCAAAATTTTATGGTAAATCTAATTTATGCCACTGTGGAGAGGTAGGTACACAAGATCGTATAATTCTATATTGCAAAAATTACTATTATATCAGAAAGAAATATTTTCCTAAAAGTTATTTAAATTGGGAATTTAAGAATTTATTGTCAAACGTGGGAGCAGTAAAGGGTATTAAATATATTATTACTGATATGGTGGAAAAGTTATGTTGAAATTTGTTTGATTTATATGTGTGTGTGTGTTATCAAGAAGGTAACTGATGTAACAATCTTGTAAGTCGTACAAAAAGTGTTATTATTATTCTTAAAATTTGTTTGATTTTTATTTGTTTTTGTTTGCTACCAACTTGGTAACTGGTATAATATACTCTTGTATTATGTAAAAAAAAGAAGAAGAAATGGGATTTGGCGACAAATTTTCTAGTTAGAAGAAGTCTCAATTTGTGATGTTAGATTTTATTAGTTTGATTTGCTCTACTGGCCGGGTTTGTGTATGTTGATATTGGAGTGATTATTGAGCAGTATTGCTTTGCAGCGGCTTAATTATTTATCGAATACCCCATAAGAAGTGGGTCGATAGCATTTTTGGTTACCCTATTAATTTTTATCGTTCTCTTGAAAATTGTGTTGAAATTCACATTTTTTGTTCTTTATTTTTATCTTTGATATTGTCTATCAAATGTAGATATATTTCGATTGTGCTGTTTTGAATCCAGGAAAGAATTATTCACTATTTATGATACAGTTTCGTACGTGACCAGTTTTTGTATATTTGGTTACATTCAGATGGAGGTTTATATCATCAAAAATCGATAGTTTTCACACCTAATCATAGATACTTTACGACCAAGTACTTGTTATATTATGTACAAAAATCCGAGGAAGTAAAAATCCAACTTACCCTGAATAATGGTCAGAAGCAAATCCTAAATTACTGAGAAGTCGGTTTCTGTATAGAATAAAACATGCTTCTACCATGACGAGTAAATGTTATGACAATGACACAAAGAGCGTAGTTCTAAATAGACCCATCTGGTTTATTATAAATTGCACATTTAAGTAACAGAAGCTCTAGGATACAAGATCATAACAATATGAAAGCCACTATTTCAGAAAATGAGAGAACTAATTGTACAGTTTTAATTAAATTTATTAAGGGACCATACAATAGTTTCTTGCTTGATGTATAAGATGCCGTTTATGGAGTGAGAGTCAACGGAATAAGAATTTTATAAAACATATAAAGGAACAGGAAAACAAGTTCAATATTAAAGAATTGATGTAAAATATGACAAATAATCTGGAGGATATACACTTGTTTTTATCTCACACTCTATCTGTCTCTTGGAGATTCTCACTTTAAGTTGGTGAAACATAAACATTTATGAATTGAAATACATCGTGGTTGTGCCTAACTCAATACTATAAATGTAGCACATGAATAATTTCAGTCAGTTTTAGAAATCGATGAAGTTCGTAACTGACACCGAGAAATCAATGAACTCATTTAGACTTATTTGATACTCTCATAATGTTTGTTTACAAGTGAAAAGTCTGGGGATATTTTTATCAGTGATCAACTACCTGACCATGCAGAAAAAACAATTATACATTATCATCCTGGACATTAGTAATAAAAGCAGTAAGTAGTCAATGGTTTTGTGTTTACTTTGGTTGAAAAAAAGGAGCACATTTTGATCCATAAGGACAACCCCCACATAGTCTCACAATAAGAAAATTCACCAAGAACTGTTGAACGTGGACTTAGAACAAAGATGTACTACATGAGCTGTAATGTGGACAGTATTGTGTATTTTTATGCTAATTATCGTGGTCACTATCTTTATTGTGAAACATTTTAATGTAATGCGTTCTTAATCATTGATTCTTTGTCGGCTTATTTCAATTTTCCTGTAAAGTTACATGAAAACTATCTTCATTTACCGTCCCTAAATAGCAGTGTAAGACTAGAGGGGAGAAAGCTAGTCATCACCACCCACCGTCAACTTTTGGACTACTCATTTATCAATGAATTGTGTGATTAACCGTCACTTATAATGCCCCTACCGGTGAAACAACGAACATGTTAAGTGCGACGAGAATTCAAATCTGTGACCCTCAGATTACAAGTCAAGAGTCTTAACTACCTGGTCATGCCGGATAATTGTTTCTTAAACATTAATCTTAACAGTAACAGTGTTAAAAATAGGATACTGACATTTGGTACTGACTACTTATTTTCAAACCACAAGTATTAATCCAGTGCTTAAAACCAGTGTAGGAGTAAAGTGTTCAAGTTTGTTAGATGTAACGAGTGCAATGTGTGATCCATTTTATTTAGTCGTCCCTATACTTTTGAGAAAGTTTGTAATAAAGATATGCAATTTTTATATTTAGTATGTAGGATGGGGGAGAAGTTAAAGTCTATCCTGATAAAGTAGAGGTAATAGATAAAGAGAAGAACACACTGTGAGAAATAGAAGCACTATTTTAAAAGTAACTTAAGCTTTTACATGAAATTGATACATGAAATCTGACAATGACTTTCAAGAAGGTAGAAAGAGTACTATTAGAGTGAAAAGTAATGAAATTATTTATAATAAGTCTATTATGTTAAATAATAAATTTTAGCCTTTGGTTTATGCAGATGAGGGAATGTTGGATGGAAGAAAAACCAAAGGGTCAGAGAATGATGTAGAAGATAATTTGGCTATCAGGTAAAGGCGATTACTCCAAAGAGGAGGACAATAATCAATGTTGCGTTTCGGAAGGAAAAAGATTATATTACCTCATGGTACAGATGGAGGATGTAACTGATAAAGCAGAAAATTTAAACAGAAGACTAGCAGAAGTGTTGTGAGTTCATAAAACAATTTAACGAAAGAAAAGTCATGAAGTAATCTTGTCAGGAATACTCTGCAAAACTAACTGTGATATGAAGTTATAAATAGGTCACTAGGGCTAAGTGCGAGGCTGAAATCTGTACGTAAGGATGACACATTGACTAGTTGTACTCATGAAATCAATTCAGAGAAAGAAAGGAAATTATTTGAATGGATGGTTTACATTTCAGTAGGAAAGGAGCTGACTTGTTTCCTAAGGTTACTTACTCGGCTTTAAGAGAATATTTAAAAAGGCTTTACGATATTTCGCAGCCTGAATTTCGCACCCGACTCTTGGCAGCCAACAATTTAACAGCCGAGCTCGTTGGCAGCGGTCAATTTCGCACCTAGGAAAATTAGCAGCGTTTGATTACCCAGCCAAGCAATACATAGTTAAGTTATTGTGTTGTTCATGATGTTAATAATGTTAACTTAACAACAAATTAATTCGAAAACGTGTGAAGGCGACGGTTGCAGGATTCAAATCTACAGAACACATATTAACTCTATACATCCCGACATTAACTTCACATGCGAAAAGGAAGAAAGCAATCAAATATAATTTCTTAATTTTAAAATTACAAGAACTGACACACAATTCAAAACAGAAATCCACCCAAAAATCACCCATACTGGACTATGCATTTCTTGGAACTCAGCACATGAAACAAAACAAAAACTCAACATACTAAGAAACCAAATAAACACAGCCATAATTCTATGCCCACTAGATAAAATTAACGATGAATTAGACGAAATAAAACAACACTTCATCAACATCAATAAGTTTCCTCCACAAACCGTAGAAAACATTATACGCACACACCTAGACAGAAAGCAAAAACAACCAACAAGAGTAAATATATCCCCCGAATTAAAAAATTACAAAACCATATACGGCTGCATCCCATATATTCCAGACATCAGCAGTAAAATAATCAACATTTGGCAAAAACTAGTAACAAACAATGACATTCCAGTTAATACCAAATTTATTCAAAAACGAGGCACAAAACTGAGGTCTATACCATGTAAAAACTACACTGACAAACACCACACCAACATTATTTATAAAATACAATGTGGTAACTGCCACGACTGCTATATTGGAGAAACAAGTAAAAAAAATGGAAACCAGATTCACAGAACACAAAAAGTCACCTTCACACATTTTCGAACACTGCAACTCAAATAAACACAACATAACTATAGAAGACATCCAAACACTAAATAAAGAAACAAACATAAACAAACGCAAAATTAAAGAAGACTTACTTGTACAACAACACAAACCCAAAATAAACCAATACAAAGAAACACCATTATACCTATATTAATATTATAGATAAAATTATATATTCAAACCGCGCCCTCTACATTGCGACACTCAGTTATACAACCCCTTCCAAACTGCCTTCGAACATGTGGTCAGCTTCCGGTCAGTAACCCTTTTTTTCATTGTGAGCCTGACGATGATCAAAGAAGGTTGAAACGTTGTTCGCTTCTCTACGCATAGCAGCCGTTTTATAAATATATAATTCCTCCAGGCATTGTTTCAACATACCTGACCAAACAATCGTTCAGGATATTTTACTTTAAATGTTTCTAATACATTCCCATAAAGTTTTTTTGGAAGCAACTTTTGATTTGTCAAGTTTTTGATCTATTAAATCTTAGATCCCCTCGAGTGGGTTGAAATAGGAACTATCTGGCGGCCATAGCTCTATTTGATTGAGTCTAGCAACTTCTTTCTTAGTTACGTAATTTCTGCATAAGTTAAATGAGTGTTTTCGAGTCATTATCTTCTTGGTAGTAGCATCTTTTACCAATAATACGCAAACCACTAATTATACCATGACGGATCAGTATCTGATGGTACTTGCATTTGTCGATTATTCCGTTTACTTTGCAATATGAAGGTATGTCATTTTGTGAGACCTCCATAGATATGGGTTACGTGGTCATTTGCTCATTTTTATTATTTTTTTAATGGACAGGAGATTCCACGTTCTGGTGGGTTCGACACTTTCTCGTTCTTTTCTCCAGGAACTTCAAGTTCCTCAGGACTGTGTTCTGAGTGTCACACTTTTTAGTATAAAAATTAATGCCATCACTGAACAGCTCCCTCTCACTGTTGCAAACGAGCTTTATGTCGACTTTCACATCTGATGTCAGTCGTCGAACATGAGGTATATTTAGCGGCAGCTAAAGACTACCCTCAATCGTTTACTGAAGTGGACCCCAGCAAACGGCTTTAACTTCTCTCTCTCTAAAACCATGTGCATGCACATTTGGCGCCAACGGGGTATTCACCCTGATCCTAAACTCCGTATTGCTGAAGTTGTCCCTGAAACAAAGTTCTTGGGGCTTATCTTTGATTGTAAGCTGATATTTATACCACACATCAAGCAGCTACGAGATAAATGTCCATTCCTATTTATACAGATGGCTCAAAATCATGTGACTGTGTGGGCTCTTCCATGGTTTGTTATGGTTCGGTGGTTGCGCGCAAAATCCCCTCTACAGCTTCTGTGTATTTCTTTTGCCCTGAATCACATAGAAGTTAAGCAGTAGTGAAACTGCATTATTTAAACTGACTCTACTGGCAATGGAATCGCCTCACGTTAGTTCACACTCTGTTCTCGCCAATATTCAAAACCGACTGGCCTATTTTTCTTTAACATCTAATTCTATCAAGTTTTTCTGGATACCGGGCTACGTTGGTATTCATTGGAACGAGCTCGCCGACACCGCAACTAAGTCTATTTGCTCTAACATTATCACCGCTGTGCCTGTTCCATACATGGACTATGGTCCTGTTTTCAAGACTCGGCTCTGTGCCAGTTGGCAGTGGACTTAGAGTAAACAAGTCGACAACAGGCTTTTCCAAATAAAACCCTATACTGGACTTGCTTCCGTAAAGATCGGAAAGAGGAAGTTGTTTTAACTTGACTACAAATTGGTCACAGTTTTTTTACTCATCGTTTTCTTTTATCTGGAACTGATACATTAGTGTGTAGTTTGTGTAACACTCAGATCACAGTAAGCCACATTTTACTCTCTTGTCATCGTTACGACTTTCAACGACAGCACCATTTTAAACATGTTCTGTCCCAAGGTTTCTCCACAACGTTAGACAGTGTTGTTGGTAATGGTGGCACTGTCCACCTTGGTGATGTTTTTAGTTTTTTAAGGGCCATTAATCTTTTTAATGCTATTTGAGTTTTTAATTTATACATTACACCTTTTTAATGTGGCTCCCTTTTAAAAATAACAATTCATATAGTTTGATTTAAAATTAGAAACTGGCCGTAACATTAAATAACTTGAAACCAGGTCTGGAAAGGCCAACTTCAGGTGACTATTGGTGCTGTTTGAACTACCCGTTAGTCCTCCTGGCGAGTTATTATTATAATTTTGCTACACGTCTTTTAAAACGTTTTTGTTACTTTCCTTTTTGAAAATGGCCGAAACGTCAAATAACTCGGAACCAGAAATGGAAAGAACAACTTCAGGTGACTGACGGTGGTTTTTGTATTTACCTGTTAGTTTTCCTGACGAGTTATGATAATTACACTTACGTTACAGAAAGTCCTTTACAACTTGATTTACTGTAGTTTTTCTCCTACTGTTGTAGACTAGATGTAAACATTGATTTTATGATATTTGTGTTTTTTAACTTTGTTTTGTTTTACCTTAATTTCCTTTTATCTGACATTTAGTGCAGATAGCCTAGCTGCTTTGTGCCATAAAACACTAAATCAACCAACCAACAAACCATCTACTTTGCAAATGTCCTCTAATACCTCAGCAGAAAAACATTCCAAACCATTACACTGCCTCCCTCATGCTTCATGGCAGGTTCTATGCAGTGAGGAAAGTATCTTTCACCTTTCTTCTGCCGGACGTACAACCAACACTTTGAATCAAATATTTCAAACTTGGACTCATCCATTCATAACACCGTTTTCCAATCATAAAAGTCCAGTTTTGTATTTTTAAGCAAATATCAGTCTCTTGTTAATATTTGGAGATCGAAGAAAAGGACTTGTAACTGTTACATGACCAAATACTCTACTGTCGTTGAGTCTTCTTTTTTAAAAGGTACATTTTGACTCTTTTTGTCATTTTGTACAAGCTCGTTTATCTCACACTTGGGATCAGTGGCAGTCTTTCTTCTGCCCCTAAGGCTGCTTTAAAGAAGATACTTGACATTAGTATCATTGAGCATAGGTGTTCTGTCTCTTGGTTTATTATTTTTAATTTTATCTGGAGTAAATTATGTCTATGATGGATTTGACAGCGTTTGAAGAGCATTTCAAGTTTGCAGCAATTGTCTTAGTGTTCAACAAACATCACGTTAAGCCTTTATGCGAACCCTTTGCTCTAATGACAAATTTCTGCGAGTATATACAGGGTGTCCCAAAATAACGTTTACACTCTTTGACTGTGTATCGCTAATAAACCATTTCTTTTGTTTCAGATTTGACTCGTGTCCAAAGATGGCGAATAATCAACTTACAATCGAGCACAAAATACCCATTCTCAAAACTTTTTGGAAAGTCGAACACAAAGCTGAAGTGCAAAGACGTTTTACGAGAAAGTTCCATGTGGATGCGACATCTCGCCCCAGCATTTCACGCATCATCGCCAAGTCTGATGAACACGGAACTCTCCACCATAGATGTTTGAATATATAATTTTATCTATAATATTAATATAGGTATAATGGCGTTTCTTTATATTGGTTTATTTTGGGTTTAAGTTGTTGTATAAGTAAGGCTTCTTTAATTTTTCGTTTGTTTATGTTTGAATTCAAAGAACATAAAAAGTCACCTTCACACGTTTTCGAACACTGCAAGTCAAATGAACACAACATAACCATAGAAAACACTAAAATACTAAATAAGACACAGACATAAACAAACGCAAAATTAAAGTACCATATACATATAAAGTATTGGAAATAAATATCAAAACAATAAATAATAAAAGTATAATAAGTAAATGCCATAAGATTGCTTCATCTCTTAACAAAAGTAACTGCACCAGAATAAAGTCACGTGGTGATAGTTTACACTTTAATTGGCTATTACCAAACCGGTTATACAAAACCACGCTGACATAATTTGTATAAAAGAAGAGGTAGACATATCATTTCTAGCATTAATATGATGAATGCACTCATGGGTCCAGACCAAACTGACATAACCAGGTAATCTGATGGTCGCGGGTTCGAATCCTCGTCACACCAACTATGTTTGCCCTTTCAGCCGTGGGGGCATTATAATATTACGGTAAATCCTGCTATTCGTAGAGCATGCGGAGAGTTGGTGGTGTGTGGTGATGACTAGTTGCCTTCCATCTCGTCTTGCATTGTTAAATTAGGGAAGGCTAGCGCAGGTACTCATCGAATAGCATTGCGCGAATTAAAAAAAAATCAATATCCAAGTAAAACAAATAAATCTGTATCTTCAGCGTAGTATTTTGATTAATCATAAGGACTAAACCCTTAAATATTCACTAAACACTTGAAATACTTATTATTAAATAACTAAAGATATATTGCACTATGTTACAAAAGTTTTACTTTTTCTTGTTCCTGGGCAAAAAGTGTTATTTCCCAATTGCTTATGCCTAAAGTAAATGGAAAAAGACCTATTTTTCACTTCAAACTTTGCTTGTGTGACCTGGTAATGAAATTTTCAAATTTATCCATTTTCCAGAACATTCCAGATAGATTCAGTGCTGAGAAGCTGATAGAGAATTTTCTCGAACTTACAAGAATTTCCAAGAACTTTCTAGAATGTTGTAGAACTTATGAGAATTTTCAAGAACCATTGAAACCTTCCATAGTAATATGTAGGCCCGGCATGGCCAAGCGTGTTAAGGCGTGCGACTCGTAATCTAAGGGTCGCGGGTTCGCATCCCGGTCGCGCCAAACATGCTCGCCCTCCCAGCCGTCGGGGCGCTAGAATTTGACGGTCAATCCCACTATTCGTTGGTAAAAGAGTAGCCCAAGTGTTGGCGGTGGGTGGTGATGACTAGCTGCCTTCCCTCTTACACTCTTAAATTAGGGACGGCTAGCACAGATAGCCCTCGAGTAGCTTTGTGCGAAATTGCAAAACAAACGAACAAACCACAGTAATATATATACAAGGGCTCACCACTTCAGATTATTTCTAGCTGCCTAAGTGAACACATAGACCTATCTTATTTTATCATAGATGGCATCAAGAAGCTACAAGCATTCTCCAGACGCATTCTGCTATGAATGTGGCCAATTTATCAAGATAAGAGCAAAAAAGTACTCTGAGACAGTATTTGCTAAAATATGTGAAGTCTACAAGGAATATATTTCGACATGTCTGTCAGGGATCATGACAAATTCTGGACACCTCATTTTACCTAAGAGCACTGCAAAAACTCTGGATGGTAAGACAGACAATTTTTGCTTGCTTGATCAGAAAGATTTTATATCATACAAATTTTAGACATTTTAAAATATAAATATCTTTTTTTAATTTCCAAGAGTATAAAAAAAAGATCATATATAAAATATTTTGCATGAACCTTTTACTGATTAGTTCTGAATGAAATAAATTTATTCTTCATAATGACAATTTTATTTTGCTCTTTTGCAGGATGGTACAGAGGGAAAAAGAGAGCCACGAAGTTCGCTATTCCAAGAATTTGGCGTGAACCCCCTGACCACTCAAGCAGTTGCTACCCATGCGTGGTGGACCCTTCCAAACTTCGAGCTGGCAAGAATGCATCGACTATCATGTATCCGGACCTGCCATCATCCATCGCCCCAGTGTCACAATGACCTGAGCTCCCTGTACCCACTCCGCCAGAGAGAAAGCAGCCATCATCAAAAGGTAGCAGAAAATCAGAAGAGGAGGTGGACGTTAAAGATCCAGATTACAATTTCAGAGGTGCAGTTCATGAAAAACCCATAGTACCCCAACCAAAGAAACCTCAATGACTTGATCAGAGATCTTGGTCTTACAAAGTCTAAAGCTGAGCTTTTGACATTTATGCTCAAGGAGTGGGATTTGTTAGATGAAGGTGAGCAAGTCATGAGTCACTTCTTAACAGTTTTGTTTGTTTTTGTAGAACTTTAGTGTAAATACGTGGAAATCTTAATTCATATCTTGTTTTATTCAGACCTTATGTAAATGAAAATGTGCAAATTTGCCCGTTTTTACAGAAAAAATAGGTTAATTTCTAAATTCCATTATCCAGGTTACAAAAGCAAAGTTCGAAGGGAATAATGGTAATTTTCTGTACTTTTACAATATAGGCAATTAAGAAATAACGCATACTAAATTTGTGTTACATAGTGTTATCTACAACGGATATTTTCATGATTCAAATTCGTGAAAGAAAAAACCGATAAAGAAGATTATTAACTTATTTGAAACAGTTAGACATTATTCTAAAACTTGTATTTACACACACACACACACACACACATATATATATATACACATATATATATTAAAGGCAACATAGGGTAAATTAAACTTAGCATGATGAAAGGTAAAAATTTAGCATAGGTAGGAAATTTAAATTTACAGCGTATGAGTATAATTTTGAGCACGTGTGAAGACAGCATAAATATTAAAAAAATCGTGCGACGACATATTTTGTACCTCTTATAGATTCATCACATTATTTGGTTTCGTTACTAGGTAGAATACATAAGTTGTTTATCAAGACAGTACGGAGATATCCAACATTACATTACGTAACGCGAGCGATGTAAAAAACGAAAAGTCCTGTAAATATGAGAAACTCGTGAAAGATCATTTCACTGGTTTACGAAATTAGCACTAGATGGAGGCACTATAACAACCGTTAATATTGCCACAATCATATTCAATTACTGCATCCATCGTGAAGATGTTATTAGATATTATAGCATGTAATAGTTGCCAAGGTATCGTCAGAATTCCTGTAACAATTACATCTTTTAATTAAGGAATGGTTGATTGAGTACAGTGCATCTTTAGAATATCACCTAACCAGAGATGGTTTCAAAGAAACGATGAGATCAGTTAAGATAGAAGTAGCAAGTTTCAATCCAGTCGTTCCTGTAACAACAGAGTAAAGGACATTTATTTCTTGGCCTGTTTATGTATTCACCTAATTTGTAAGTTATTATCTGCAGCTCTCCCTGGTGCCACTTTCACACACTCGTGGAATATATTGTTTGTGAACAAAATATTTCGACCGCATGCAACATGATTCGTCCTACAGACTGTTATAAATGCATACTAACATTATAACCACCCTGAATATAATGAGAAAGCAGCCTAATATCTGGAGAACTAAGCTACGTTCCATAAAAATCCAAATATACAGGTTTACAGCATGTCTTGTGTTATTATTATTATTATTTATATGTTTATATATATATATATTTGTGTTTTTGTATATATTACGTTCAATAGAAAAAAATGTTATTCGTATAAATAATACCGTTAGGAAAACGTACTTATTTGACAATATGTTTTATTTATAGAAATATTTAATTTTCATGCTGTTTGTTCAAACGTATAAGTTGAAAACAGGTGATCAAGTTCGTCGTGCTTAACGTAAATAAAAAAAAATTAAAATTAAGGTTAAATAAATTTATAGATAACGGGCTATTCGAAACGATATTTATATATACGTGTCAAAAGAGAGGGAAAATGTCCTATAGCGATTATTAACTTGTATTGTTGCAACTGTGTGGATGTCGCGTATCATTTCTTCATCCATAGGGTTCCTGCTACTGACAGAATCACAGTTTTGTGTTTTTATCACTGCATGATTGATTTCGGCCATGCTACACAATCTTATAAAACGTCTAAACTGTCTCTAAACAACAGAAATATTTAAATCGTAATTTAAAAGATAGCACCATGCACAATTTCGAATATCGAACCAGTAGTTACAGTGATGGTTGATGGTAAGTATTGAATTGTAACCGACATTGCATGATTGCAAATTTTATACATATTGAAAGATAGTGTAGTCATCCTGGAAGCTGACTATAATGAGTGGAGAGAATCATGCAAGAAAAAGATGAAAAAAATGATGATGGTTCCAGATGAAAGTGGACAGAAAGTTTGTAGCTTTACATTTTATTTAAAACATATTTAGTTTCAGGTAAAATATACGGACACGACGATCCACCAGATATCAGGGTCGTCATTGTGAAAGAAGGTTGTAAAAGTGTCACGACCCAAACTTCATCAGAAATGGAGGGAAAGAAAGGTATATTAATATAATTCATTTATAATTGTTCATTAACATATTTTAGTCCTTATAGTGTGTGTGTGGAGAAAGTTACTCGAAAAAAAGATGAAATTTGACCATCTTCAGCCAATTATGACTGACTCTATTATGACCGCTGGAGGAGACGAGGAGGAGGAAGAATATGAGGGAATAAAATAAATCTAAGAAATATGAAAAATACTTATTTGTTTACATATGTTATGAGATTATCACATATTGTCTTATATTAGCATTATGTATGGCTTTATATCTTAAAAAGGTATGAAGCTTGCATGTAGTACGTAGATATAAGATATAAATACTAGCCATCATGCTTTGCAAATGCATCCATATATAAAACTCATGTGGTTACAAAATTCAGTCCATGTAGCAATCCAGTGTAGTTAGTAGTGAATTCCAATCTGATGTTTACAGACTCCCTTTGTGGCTACGGGGTATATGTATTGTAGAGATATATATTTTACAAGTATATGCATACCATGTTATGTTGATTACCGTACATGACAGTGATCATGCAGCAATATCACTATCAATGATAAGACGGTGCTAATGATAACAGAAACAATAGCCATCCAACCTATTTGAAGCCAATTCAAAGGTTGTTATTGTTTCTCTAGACAGCATCATATACCAACTACAAATTTCATTAAGCTAAACTGTTTCATACTATTGTAATTATATAAATTTATTTCCATGATGAGGGTGTGTATGTGTTTTTGAAGAAAAACCACATCGGATTATCTACTGATTCCACCAAGGGGAATCGAACATTTGATTTTAGCGTTGTACCAGGGGAAGATTTTCATGACGAATATAAACAGAACTACAAAAGAAATATTTTTAAAAATTGTTGATTTTAAAAACGGATAATAGGGATCTTTAAAAAAAATTATAGAAACAAGGAAAATGAAAATATAACCACAGAAAGAGAAGTTAGAGACATAGTGTAGACAAGCTATAAACCCCTATTTTGTCTCCATCTCTAAAAGTTGTAATATTTAGAAGAGTAAAAAAAAATACTTATTAGCAGAAAATAATGTAAGGACTGTGTCTTAAAACGTAAGATTTTTATGTGGTTTTCAACTTTTTTTTCATTTGAAGCTACTTATTTCATTTCTGTAATTTTGTTTTAAAGATCGTTCAACCCAGTTTTAAATTAACAGTTTCTAACAGTCCTGAATTCACTAGTTTTCGGATACGAGATTTACCATCAGAAGATTGTAATTATGAAAGGCTTCTGATAAAACGAAATTATTTCTTGCAAGCCTTTTAGAATAGAAAACAACTTTAATGCTCTTTACAAAAGTTAAAATTTTGATAAGTATTTATAAAATGAATTGGTTTACTACAAGTCTGTAAAGTAGATTAAATATAAAGTGTTCTTCACGAGCTAAAATAACAGTTTACACATCCACAATTTGCAAGTTCAGATGGGAGGACAGTTCATTTATGGGAGGACAACATTACAAGACCTTCCGATGTAAATTCCTTCTGTTCCGCAATTTTAAGAATGTCCATAGTATTTAACTGTATTGGTAAGGCAAGGAAAAGTGTGTATGAAAGTTACACTCTGAGTAAATTAGTAATGATAGCTATTAAAACTCTTAACAGAGGTATATGTACACGACCTTTTCTGCACATTGTTATGTTGTAGTGCACTTCGAGAATAGTTTTGTACTTAGATTATTAGCTGTATTTTTAAATAATTAAATACGCTGATACCTGAAAGGTAAATAAATATTATGACTTATAATGCAACCCAATATGCCTTATATCTAGTAATTTAGAATCAGAGATCATATTGTAGCAGTTTTGAATCATATTAAATGATTGTGTAAATGTTAAAAGTTCAACTTCTCTTGGCATAGTTTGAAATTAAAAATCAAATTTTTGTACAAACTTGATTAAAAAGCATAAATGGCGACAATTTTGAAAAAAAAAATAATTTGTTTATTTTCCCTTTTTTATATTCCGTTCTGCATCATCATGGTCCCGAAGTCATATACAATTAATTAAGAGTTTGAAAACAAATTAATTTTTCATCTAGAACATAACTTATGGTCAAATACGTGAAATCATGATTCTGATGGTAACCATATTAAAAATGGATCTAGCAAAAGCTAACATAACAAAATGACTACACTGAAAATTGTAATGTGATGGAGAAGGTCAGCTTTACCCAAAGATACCTGAAACCTCTTTTTTCTACACTCTGTTGCATAGGTTCCTTCATTACAGCAAATACACAAAATGGCTCCTGATCTACCATGTTCTAACAAGAAGCATAACTTTCTATTCTCCATTATACACGACTGTTGAAAGTGCACTTCCTTGACTTTGTGTTTACAAATTTTGCAGTAACCCAAACTAAAACTACAAGTTATCATATTCCAAGTAAACTCTACTATACAAATCATTTGTAACAGCATTAAAATTCAGATTAATAAGTTAGTCTCTGGTGGTTCGCTACATGTACATGTAACATATAATCTCTTAATGAGCCATGATAAACAACATATTTAAGAAATTTTGCAAAGCATGAACTGAATTCGAACACCAAGTAAACTATTTGAACACAAATGTGTGTAAAACGGAAAAACAATTATTTATGTTCACAGCTATTGGACTGTGATGGGTCTTTTATTTACAGTTTGTTCTATGATTGCAATTATCTGCTGAAAGAAGTGCACACAAGACAAAGAGTAGTGAATAAATAATGATATATTACAATGTTAAACCAGAATAAAAACTACAAGTAAGACGTCCTACCATTCAACGTTATCTGTATCAATGATCATTCCTATTACATATATTCAAGAGATACAGGCCCTCAGTTTGTACTATGTTTTACAAGTTTTCATAGCATTCCTTAATTTGAATACGACCCATATCCCATGAGAATGATTATACAAAAACAGAAGTGTTACTGAATAATCATGATAGTAGACAACTTTTGTTTAAGATAGAAGAATAGCGTAAACTAAATTGCTACAGAACACCTGCACAGATATTTAAACATATTACCTGGATAGAAAGTTATTATTTTATAGTTACGAAAATAATGAAATATAGTAGTTTTTTTGTCTGTAAGATGTGAAACACACACGTGCAGTTTTACATGTGTTTCAGACCCTGCAGTGACACAACGGTATCCCTGCAGACTTACAATCCTAGAAATCGGGTTTTAATACCCATGGTGGGCAGAACACAGATAGCCCATTGTGTAGCTTTGAGCTTAATTGCAAACAAACAAGTATATGTTTCAGGTTCTGAAAATTTGGATGCTTCAATTATTTTACGATTTCGTATTTTTAGAATAAATGACATGCAATTCGTTTTTTTTAAGAAGTGTAATAATAATTTGTTTTGAGGGTACTTAAGATATTGTATACATTGTAGATCTAAACTTCAATAAACTACTCCTATCTAAGCTAAGTCATAATCCAAACACAGGCAGCAGCAATCTGAGCCAAAACACTACCAGTGCCCTAAATAATTTATCTACATAATGTCTTAGCTTGATTAAAAATAAGCAAAATGTTTAGGGTCAACATAGCTGTTTATAATTGTTCAAGATAACATCTTTACAGTTGGATAAACACTACCTATGGTATTCTAGAAACACTGTTATAGCATTGGAATCGTTTTTGCCTCTCATGTTTCTATCTGAAGGGTTGATATTTCGACACTATAAAAGATTTCTAAACAATAATTACGTTATTGTTTTCGAGAATTTGAAAATCTAACAAGTAACCTTTTTCGTAATACTTTTAATATTTTATACTTTTCAGAGGGCTTCCATATAATATGCTGGTAGATTCTACACTTCACAATATAAAGTGTTAGAGTGAGGGTTTGCATGCAATGTAGAGACAGACTCTGTGTCACAGTATACGCTGTTGGAGTGAGGGTTTGCATACAATATAGTGATAGACTCTGTGTCTCCTAATATAAAGTGTTAGAGTGCAAATATTTGCATATGTTAACTTTAATATAAAAATATATATTCTTATTCTTTGCACTTATGGCTTGAAACACAATATTTCAAAGCTAAGTTGTATCAATTATGATACTTAAAGCTCTTGAAAGACCACTAAAAATTCTTATGCAAGCTCGAACGTTTATAAATTTGATTTATCCATATCAATCTCTTTTACCTTTCTCGTTTCTATCAGAGAAAGCAAACAACTGATTTCAGAAAGTAATTATAAAAAATTATCAGTATTTCCTTGCGATTTTAAATAGCTTGAAGTCTACCATTAATTAATTGAAAAGCTTTGAATGTGTGTGTTTTCCTTATGGCAAAGCTACAGCGGGCTATTTGCTAAACCCACCACGGGAATCGAACGCTTAATTTTAGCGTTATAAATCGGTAGCAGGTAGTAACTAGGTTTCAAAAAGACGTTATGACTAATATATTTTTAAATGTTACTGTAATAACTTGTTTTCTAATAAGAATCCAACCAAATTGGAAATAACGATACATTTTTGGATTTGCTACGTACGTGCTGTAAAATATTTTGAATTTTGTCACTCGTAAAATATTCCTGATTTTGTTTACGTATATGAGAAAGGTTGTTTCGTGTGCAAGATTTGTTCTGTTTCTTTCCGCTTGTTTTTATTTAAACATTAAGCTATACAAAGGTCTGTATGTTATTTTGTTATTTGCCTACCATTGGCATTGAAACCCGGATTTTAGCGTTATAAGTCCACGAACCGTTGACGCACTGGAGAGGGGTGGGATGGAGTGTACGTAAAGAATACGTAAAATACAAAAAAATGTATGAATACAAAATATGACACCTTATTGGATAATTCTTGATCTCGCTTGAAAAAAGAAGTTTTGACTGGAATTAATGTCGTTGTTTTAATGCAAAGCTACACAATGTGCTACACAGCATTGAATATCTACACGTTAAAGTAATTTAATATCGATCTATTATTAATCCGTGATGATGAGAAAAATCCACTTGTAGAGAAAAATATATATGTAAAAACGGCTGGTATGGGTTGAGAAATTTTTTTTTATGTAGAGAAGCGAACTAACAAAAGTAAATATATCCCACGAATTAAAAATAAAAAAATCACGAAACCGTATACTGCTACATACCGTACATTCCAGACATCAGCAGAAAAATTACCAACATTTGGCAAACACTAGTAACAAAATATGACATTCCAGTTAATACCAAATTTATTCAGAAACCAGGCACAAAACTAAGGTCTATACTATGTAAAAACTACACTGACAAACACCACACCAGTATTATTTATAAAATACAATGTGATAACTGCCACGACTTCTGTATTGGAGAAACAAGTAGAAAAATGAAAATCAGATTCAAGGAAAACACAGAAAGTCACCTTCACATGTTTTCGAACATTCCAAATTAAATAAACACAACATAACTATAGAAAACACCCAATTACTAAATAAAGAAACAAACATAAACAAACGCAAAATTAAAGAAGCCTTACTTATTCAACAACTCAAGCCCAAAATAAACTAACAAAAAGGAATATCTTTAGACCTATATTAATAAATATAATCAAACATGCAAGTACGCCCTCTAAATTCCTATACTCAAATACACAACCCCTTCAAACACATGGTCAGCTATCGGTCAGTTACCTTTTTCTATCTTTGTGAACCTGATGATGATCAAAGAAGGTCGAAATGTTGTTCGCTACTCTACATAAAAAATTTCTCAACCCATATCAGCCGTTTTTACAGATATATTGATCTGTTATTTATTTTTTTAGCTAGTTATTCCCGTTTCACCCTGTATTCAAGCTTTATAATCGTGCGACAAATGTATGTTAAAAAGCTATCTTCAAGGAATATTGATAACGTCATTCACTCTAGAACTGTGATTTTGTTTCGGTTGTGTGAAATATGTAATAAAAATAATTTCACGACCTTCGCAATACTTTAGTTAACATTCTGGTTTGGTGCAATATATATGTCAGTTTTTTGTAGGCTGGCAAGTATAATAATAATTCTGAGGAGATATTATTTTCATTGCAATCCTAATACGAGCATTATTTTTGCATTTTCTTATGTGTACAAGCTAGGTATTCAATAGTAAATATGTTAAAGTATATCTTGAGCTGAATCATTATTATTTAAAGTGCTTTTTACTCAAAAGTTCTAGTAGAGTTACATGTAATTCCTTGTGTTCCCCTATTATGAACTATTATCAAGGTTCATGATAAAGGTATATGTTGGATGGATGACAGTGATAATTCTGTAGTTAAACACACTATTAATAAAAGATGAAAATAGGAAAGAGCTAATTATGTATCTTATGAAGAGTTTGTAATAACTGACCAGATGATGTTCCACTCTTTAAGTTCGCTTTTTATATTGTTCACGTTTTTGTAAATGTGCCTAAAAGGTAAATAGCTGTTCGGTTTTGATGTAGATGTGATGAGCACATCGTTATCATGTTATTAATTTATTTATTAAACTTAACAGTGTTTGTGATGCAATTTCTTCTAGAAAAATGTGTTAAAGTATTTTTTCAGAAAGTTTTGATTTCTTCTATAAAAATGTTATAGAGTAATTTTTCAAAAAGTTTTGATTTCTTCAGTAAAAATGAGTTATAAAGTATTTTTTTCAGAAAATTTTGATTTCTTCTATACAAATATATTCGAGTATTCTTTTTCAGAACGTTTTGATTCTGTGTTTTCTCTCTGCCCTTCCTTAGAATAATTTTGTCGCCTTCGCTTGCTTATAATTACTTTTAACATATCAGTTTTACAGATTTAGCGTGGAGACTGAAATTTATAAGCAATTATTCCAATAAAGTTTTATTTTACCGAAGAGAAAGTGGAAATCTGTTATCAAACATTTGAATATCTTTGTTGTATTTTAAATTTGTTCTCTAGTTATTTCTTTTGAAATAGAACTACAGAAGTAAAATTTTAAATAAAACAAAACTATTTTGATCATGAAGGTGCTGTTCTAGTTTTCATCAGGACATTTCCAATTTTCACTAAAGTAGTATACAATTTGATAGCAGCCATTGCTTTTATTTAAGTGTTTGTTTTTTCCGAAGTCAGTGAGAAACTTTGAAGTCTTGTAATTGTAAATATTTGTGTGCATTATTCAACTTTCAAAATTAAACATTAATAACAAGAACAAGAAAAATCTTTGCGTTTAAACAGAAAGGGGATATGGACGTAGATTAGTGTATTTTGTGTTTAAGTCATGGGTTGCAGAAGCTATTATATAATTATAATCAAATTTGGTTTTCATTTCATTTATCATCTCTCAATGTTTTACATTAAAAAACATTTACTTTATTGTTTATCAGAAACAAATAAATAAATAAAAATTACGTATAAAGCAAAATAAGATGAGTAATAGTATTACAACTAGATAACCAGTATCATGTAAGGTGTAGTAAATGTTCTTATTTATTTAAATGGGAATATGTTGATTGTGATTATACATTATTTTAATCTCGAAGGCTATATTCAGAAACTGCATCAGGCGATTTCTAGTTCAGTTTATACATTTAAAACGATACATAAAACACGTGAGTATTGTGAAACTAAGCTGAAAATATTTCTAATAAATAATATTCACGAAATTTGTTTTGAACTTCGCACAAAGCTACTCGAGGGCTATCTGTCTCTAATTTAGCAGTGTAAGACTAGAGGGAAGGCAGCTATTCATCACCACCCACCGCCAACTCTTAGGCTATTCTTTTACCAACGAATAGTGGGATTGACCGTCACATTCTGACGCTCCTACGGCTGAAAGGGCGAGCATGCTTGGCGCGTTGGTGATGCGACCCTCAGATTATTAGTCGCACGCCTTAACACGCTAGGCCATGCCGGGCCTATAGACGAAATTGTAAAAATTTGCTTTTCCGGTACAAATCATAACTTACATTTTTTAAAAATATAATTACCAGAGGCCCGGCATCGCTTAATGTGTTAAGGCGTTCATCTTGTAATTCGAGGGTCGCGAGTTCGAATCCCGGTCGCACCAAACATACGCGCCCTTTCAGCCGTGAGAAAATCAAACAAACAATAATTACCAGATTGCTGGCTTCTTTGTGGTTTTCCGTTTCACATTTGTTTTCTTGCATGACAGCAATTTACTTAGTTGTTTTATATCAAAAGCAGTTCTGAACACAAGCATAAAATAATTACTTTTATTTACAAAACCACCTTTTCCAGTATCTACATAAACAAAATGCTTCTTGTTAACAAACACATTTTTAAACATAAAAAAATATATTCAGCTGCTGACGGGATGGGAGAAAATCAAACGGTATAACTAAATAGCAATAAATCTTTAGCTTGAGATCAAAATAAAAACTGTTATATGGTTGCATATTCTTAATTGAAATAAAAATGAATAGCGACAATACACAAATGATACCTCATACTTCAAATACAAATACAGTAACTAAAAAAAGCAAAATGATAAAAATATTGTTACAAAAACACAACTTGTATACCTCCTCATATATATGTGTGTAGTACACTCAAGTTCAGTAAACCTATTATCCTTTTAAAAAGGTTACGACTCGAGCAGGAGCTATGTGTTTCCTTATTTGAGAATGGATAAGAGGTTTTACTGTTGTTTTCTAAGAATAAGTTATTGAAATCCATACATATTGTATAGCAAATGGTAAACAAATATTTAAATCGTTACTTGAATCAATAAAACAGGCGAATGTTTACATATTAAAAACCAGAAGGAGGGAAACCCTTGTCATAGTGGAAACTGTGCAGTGGTTTTGAAATCTTACGAACTTTTCACAACCCTATATTTGAAAACATTTCTGTTTAGTATGATTTGTTAAGAAGTATATTCTTTAAGACGTCCTTGGATATTTGTTAACTCAAAGTAAAAATAAGAAAATAATAGATCTTTTCCTCTTCATAGCTATTAATTATATTTTGATATTGAGAAACTGTTCTCAGATCACCTTCAAGGCTATGATCCCACGATTTCCATATATAACAGTTTTTCATAAATCCATTTGCAATTCCTCTTCCCCCCACAAAAATAAAAGTATTATGGTATATTTTCAGATTCGAATAAACTAGTGACAAAATTCAAAATTGCGTGATAATTTAGTGGTTTTATTTTACATTTAAAATGTCATTTGCTAGTTAAGCCTAAATATGCAAGATATTTCTATCAAGCCTGCTTAAAATGGTTAAATATTTAAAAATATTACCTGTGAATATCTGAATTTCATACAAATCTGACGATAATGTTCCTAACATAAAACCTATTTCTGTACATGAGATCAAAAGCTGTTGTTGAAGGAATAGTGAATAACTGAAGGTCTTCTGAGAATCACCGAACTCTTGTGCAGTTGTTATTCAAACTTAGCCATGTTTAACTAATTCAAACATACTTAGTTTTTTTAAACATGGGATTTGTATGAATGTCATATATACTGTAGTTATTTATGAACGTCAAGATTTCAGTTTCAATCTAAAATCTCAAAATCATTTGGACAATATGTCTAGTTATAAACAACACAATAACAACAACATAAAAAAATGTCCATTGTAATAACACACGTAAAAAAATATGTATAGATATATATGTGTACATTTATACTTACCTTAAACACATAAAACATAAAAAAAGGTCCTTTCAAAAATACACCCACATGAGATCAATTGCTGACGGAGCAGTACTGGTCAGTAACAAATTGAAGAATGACTAAAATATATCTTCTTTGTCTATTTCTAATAAGCTATTTACACATCTATGCAACACATAAAACCGGAAGAATATTAATGTATATATATATTTATATATAAACCTCTAAATCTTTGATTAAAAAAATTAAACTACGTTTTTGGGAGATCTCCAATTTCACCTACCTTTTCCTTAATTGTGACCTTTACAATGCATTTTAAGCCCGTTTTTATATTGCGAAGAGTTTGAAGTTTTGTATATGGAATTTAGTTTGAAGTTTTTACAAAATTTCAGCTCTATTTAAGCACAAATGTTTTAAAAGCGAACTTACACAGAGAGATGAAGAAAGCACATGATAAGAAAACATATAATAAGTGCACTTTTTCAATGAACAGAGTAAATGATTCTTAATCGGATATAAGTTTAAGAGACAAAATTTTCTGTGAAATTCTGTAAAATTATCGCAACAGTTAAAATAATACTGTTGTATTATTCAATGCACTGAAAGCATTATTTCAAAGTATCTTTCGGGCAAGTCCAGTTCTACACCAGGTTACTTCCATCGGTTAAAACGTGTTTGACGTTTAGAACACGTTTAGTGACACATATAATGAACACGCTTAGTGATACATATAAAGAGGAGAATAACGTTTAAAAATACGAACTACAAATCTGTTCTTTAAATTTTGTTGCACCTTGGTGGCTTTTCTAGTGCAAAGCTACACAATTGGATATCTGCACACCGTCCATAGCGGGAAATCGAGCCCACAATTTTAGGATTGTAAATTCGTAAACTTACCGATCACACACACTAGGAGAAATTACTGTATCTTACGGACGAAAAATACTCTAGACTATTCAATAAGACTTCTGTAGTTACTAATTGTTACATTACTGAAAAGGTCCTTTCATAAATGTCCAGGGGTGTGAAATAATGCCCTTAAGTATTAAGTGAGCTCATTTGTTCTGTAGGATATGAAAAATAACACACTAGTTGACTACATTCGTAACTTTTAGCGTTGTAGCAGGCGTCATTACTACAAACGGTTTTTTTAACATGTTTATATAAAACTATATACCAATACCACAAACCAACACAGTATGAATTATCGTCTATGCTACGAGATCCGGGTGTTTAGTATGAAAAACATAACTAACGCACATCTGTTTGCATTATTTTGCCGAATTTTATCTTTTTTGTTACATTTCATTAAAACCTTGTTTATCTAAGTGATGCATTAAATTAATAAAAAGATGTAACATACTAAGAGCATAACATTGCACAATTTTTGTGAGCAAAAACAAACAAGTGATGTTAACCTTTCAGCACTAAATAATAGCAACATGCCAATGAGATCGCTTGGTTGTCGACTTACTTATATTATTTATATTAAAGTAGTTTAAAACTAAATATGTGTTAAACTTTATTGTAGAGAATACTTTGGTTCTAACATAAAGTAATATTGTTGATTTAGAATCAAACTGAAATTTTTCGGCCATATAATGAATTTCAGTTTTAACCGTCGAAACGGTTTAAAATTTTTATATCCCAGAAAGAAACAACAACATATACTGCAGTGTATGTAACTATTTAATGCTGTGAATAAGAATTAGATTATAAATATTAAATTCGTTGAATGAAGTTTCTCTTAGACAACGAAACATACAAAATATAAATTTCGACATTTGTAACTTAAAATCATTATGGATGTCTTTAAATGTTCAAAATTATTAGTTACACAAGCTTTAGAAGCGTGTTTTCGTATTTTATATAGCCAAAAAAATCACAACCGTTAGGTAGTTAAGTATTAACCTATGACAATAATCTGAAACTCTGTCGGTCAGATTCAAACATCGTTGCACGGTAATAAAAAAAGTTTAAAACTTAAATCTAAATTTGACGATCGAAAAAAAAAGAGATCAGTCTTCACATTAATATAAAAAAATAATGCTTTCGGCACGTTTCTTCTCTCTTGTCATTTTATATGAGATCAGCTGAGAAATGTGGGACCCTTATCACGTAGTCTTTGGTAGGTCATTGGACACTGGGCAGTCTCAGTTACCTAAAACAGAGAAAATGGCACACAGTTTTAACATAACATAACACCATATATAACTAACTTACAAACATTGTTTCTTCTGAGATAATGTTCTACAAAGTAGTGTAAGAGAAAATGGTACACAGTTTTAACAACATAACATAACACCATAACTTACAAGCATTGTTTCTTCTGAGATAATGTTCTACAAAGTAGTGTAAGAGCTTTTACAGTAAATGATTAAAAGATCTGCATTTCTTAGAAATACAAAAACAAACTACTTCTTTCAAACAAGTGTTTAAGATCTGTATCAATACGTTTATCTAAACCAGCCATGAAGCATACATTTGAAAAAACTTCTATATAAAAATATATATAATCCTGATTCTGAAGTTCTAAAATTATGATATATATCAAAATGTTTTATCTAAAATTATTAAAAATCAAAACTACAATAACTTGCTTATCCGTAGTTCTCTTACTGTCTGGATTCAAACACTGGATTCAAATACTGGATTCAAACACTGTTACATTTTAAAATACATTTGAAATTAAGTAATGCGTTAATTACATTCTTCGCTACTCAGCATAACCGGGTGGTTAAGGTGGTTAATCCGCGAGTTGCGGGTTAAAATCCAAGTCACACGAAACATGCTCGCCTTATCAGTTGTGCGGGCCTTATAACGTGTGGTCAATCCCACTATTCGTTGGTTAAAGAGTAGCCCAAGAGTTGGCGGAGAGTGGTGATGACTACCTGCCTTTTTAGTTTAACATTGTGTAGCTTTGCACAAAATGCAAAACCAAACCACTTTAGCTTGTTACAATCATGAAGCATCTTCATTCATAAAGAGTATGCATTTTAGTAGACAATATTCACAATAAGCCACTTGCTGAAAATGTTTAATAAATTTGTATTGTTATCACTCTCAGTTTTAGAATGAAAAACAAACAAACATAGTCACAAAACGTGTTTAGAGATACTGTTTCAGCGGTTGTAGCAAGAGTTCCCTTTCGTTACTTTGCTGACTACGACAAGAAGTGTGACAGTTTATCTTTCCCTTTTACTGTTGTTAATCGAACACCAAGCGTTCAGAAAGGTCGACTAGGCTAACATTAAAACTCCACGCCATGTCTGCAGAGGTAATTATGCCTCACAGGGTAGAGGTAAAAAGTCAAGGTTAAGGAAGTCTGGAACAGACTAATAGATAACACAGACAGAGCGTCACATACAGCTCTAAATAAAAACTTTCGAGACGTTACGTGTCTAACTATAAGCTAAACCAACTTTGAAAACTCACATTTACACATCCATGTTTAATTTGGGAAGTATTTCCAAAACGGGGAATATGATTTTATTCCATAAAGTATTTTAAACGTGGTTTAGAAAAATGATATAAGTGCTAAGTAATTTAAAACAACTACAATTTTATCCAGACAGTTGATAGAGCACGAACAAATTGTTTACAATATGTACTTAACAAATGCTATCTATTACACTGGTATTATAGCCTTTTATATGTGTATTTTTACGCAGTTCCCTTCACTGCTATTGCTTCTATATGAATGTACAATATTTGTTAAGGTCATATATCAAGCATTTCGTAAAATTACCTGTGGGATACATACTTTTTAGTTGGAATACTTCTATCAGTATTACAATTGAGCCATAATATTAGTAAGTAAAATATGAAAAAACATGAACATGCGGATAAAGAAAAGATATTTGAGACATGTACATGTTTACAAACATTTTTATTGAAACTCGTGTTTCAAGAGATATCAAACCGACCTTATTATCAAGTTGAACTTATCTTTGCAGAAAATTGAATGAGCTGAAAATCTTTTGTACGCAATGAGTCTACTTGCCACACACATTAAAACTAAATCAAACTCCAGTAATTTGAACTAAAAGCTTACGAAGCTTAATATTTCGTAAATTTCAAAGAGTTTCACAGATTTCGAAAAACCGATCTTACTTCTAATTGATTACATAAATTTGTTTAGAACAATAACATTTTGTAGAATGTCACAGATATTGAATTGTTTTGAGGAAGAAAGAGAAATAAGAGTTATCGACAAAACTCAGTTTGGAAGTTTCTCTGCTTTTAACAAAGTTTAAAACTACATATTTTGTTTTTGTGATATTTTTATCATTGGTAGTTTTTATGACCAAACAATAAAATATTTGAGGTAATAAACAAACCCCTACAGTTCACTCTTGAGGGGGAATGCTCAAAAATCTAAAGGAGATCTAGCATATTTTTTGTGTCACTTTACTTATAACACAAAAATCAAATTTCTGATGTATATGTTTATATACATATTGTTACGTGTTATAATTTATCTCGGACGAGTCTCCGATTTATTAAGTTACGTACGTTGAGTATTACGATTTAGAGTAACTGGAAATTTGAATTTAGAAGTTAAGTGAATGTTGATATATGTAAATATAACATTTGCTAACATGATTGATAAACATAAGTTTCTTTCTTAACACAAATATATTTTAGTGTACAAACAACAATACAGATTATAATAAGGATTATTACCAATAATTATTTATATACACAAATTTTACAAATTCACAAACAATATTCAGTCTTCCATCTAATCTGGATCTGAATATTTTATCAACGTTCCAAGTCCACAAGACACAAATTCATTTTATGTTGACATACAGATACTTTTCACTTGACAGGAATGCTAGCTAGTTCTATTTTTGTTTGGCGTAGTCAAATGGCTGTGGTTTTTCGTTTAATTAGTATTAATCACAATTATAGCTTCTGAGGCTTATAATATACTGACCGTAGCTGACTAATAATATTCTATTACTGTATCTCTTCTAGCTTCAATACCAATCACGCGACATTATGAAACGTTCAGTAATATTCGAAGACACGCTTGTATTTTCATAAACCGCATATTGTTAATTCTTGCTCTCGAGACTCTTCTACAAATTTAGGGAACGGACGGGACTTGCATAATATACGTCACATGCAAATAAACCATAGTGAAACAAACGTACGTATTAAAATATATTTATAACAGTAAATCTGTTACAATATATATACATATAAATCTATTGGAAGTACATATAAGTAAATTAAGGTGGATAAACGTTATAAAAATTAAAAAATGTTACAAACTTTCTGATTAATGAGACATGCGATTATAGTTTTATATATTGTCTAATGGTTGGGGCATTCAACTTCCAGTCTAAGTGTTGCGGGTTCGAATTCCTGTCCCAAGTATTCCTTTCTTTCACCTTTCTTAGCAAAAAAGTAGCTGGGGACGATGCAGAAAGTACTTGATTACATTTGAAGAAAATTGAATAAACAACGGATATTTGCATATAATGGACTTGCTTTCCACAAATTGTAACACTGCATTACATTAAGTGTATGTACCCTCTCGCTTCCCGCGAAAACATTGTATTGCTGCAACTAATCATTACTAGATCAATATATGGTAGTATAGATTACCTGCCATACACTTTAACACTGCATTAAATTGTTATGTATCCCCCTTCTCGCGAAAATATCATATTGCTGCAACTAATTATTACTAGATCAATATACGGTAGTACAGCTACCTTTGTCTGGTGATGGGTGACTTACAGGTGATAAGTTACGTAAAGTACTAGAATTTCGGAAGGGTACGAAGTACTAAAGAAACAAGGAAAGTTAAATATGTAACGAACTTGCTTGCAATTAGGATTGCCATTCAAAGCTACTACTTCTGGTAATTAATGAATGAATTCTAATGGTGTTAGTTCACATTAATCACGAAAGTTTCAGTAATAAAATGAAGTGCAAAAATGAAAACAAAACTTAGAAATTAACTAATATTATTACAAAATGTTATCTTTGTTGCCTTTGAGACAGAAACAAAACAAGGTCTTGCTGCAAAACCTCTAAATGTTATAAAACTAGCAAAACAGAACAGTTTCTAATCCCTAACAATTCTGTCAGAATATGCAAAAGATGGATTTACTAGTTCATTAGACATCCCATGTAAGTTATTAGATAAATTTGGCACAAACTCTATATTCTGCAAATCAATCCCCCCAGTGGCTCAGCGGTATGTCTGCGGACTTAGACGCTAAGATCCGGGTTTCGATACCCGTTGTGGGCAGAGCACAGATAGCCCATTGTGTAGCTTTGTGCTTAATTCAAAACAACAATTGCAAATCAAAAAGTACTTTTCTCACATGATAGGTTGTCAGATGCCTTACTTTCAATAATACGAGAAATATGAATAGAAATAGAAATACAAAATCCACTACATATGCAAGACAATTCACCGACTAAAGTATAAACTCTCAGAAAGAAAACAACAAACATGGAACCTTCAATAACAATTACATGACTGGATCTTTGTTTAATTTTACTTGTTACTTAATACAAAAACTTCCACAAATACACATAAGAATTAAGCTCCCTATAAGTTTCTTACAACAAGTTGCTTTTGTAATTATTATTATTTTTTAATGCTTGACAAACCAGTTTTGTCATTTAGGACAGAAATACTTGTAAATAGATAAAAAAAGTTAATTCCAGTACCACATACAAATCGTTTTCAATCACCCAAAGAAAGTTGTTTTTTTTATTTTGCGCAAAGCTACACCAGGGCTATCTATGCTAGCCGTCCCTAATTTAGCAGTATAAGACGAGAGAAAAGGCAGCTAGTCATCACAACCCACCGCCATTTCTTGGGCCAATCTTTTACCAACGAATAGTGAGATTGACTATCACATTATAACGCCCCCATGGCTGAAAGGGCGCGCATGTTGGGTGTGATGGGGATTCGAACCCGCGACCCTCAGATTACGAGTCGAACGCTTTAATCAACCTGACCATGCCGGGCCTTCCAAAGAAGTTAAAAGTATAAAAATCCCACTGCACTATAATGTAAACTACAATTAAATTTTGGCAATTGTCACCAAGTTTAAAATTTAAATTAGTTTTATATCCAAACAGTGAAAGGTTTTTATATATCTTTTACCTTTTAATAAATATAATGCTAATAAAAACAACTAGCAATGTTTTGTTGATAAAAAAACCCATCATGATCTATCTATCCTTACGTTGAAAACAAGAGAAGACAATTTTTAAATTTCTAATTCTTGACTATGTTGATATAATTATGTGACACAGTAGTGAAGGATGCACTGATTTAAAAGGTGATAAAGCTAAGGGAGGGAATCTCCCTTTACCCATTTCGAGAACAGATAGTTGTTATTACATGTAAGATAAAGAAAACGCACTCTATACTCGATTAGGTGCAGATATTGGTCTTTCACACAAAGTCAACAAGTTTTTTTTTGAATTAGGGACATATAACTTTTAAACTATAAGTAATGAAACCAGAGGTGAAACGCTTATGTTAAGAACTGAAAAGGTTTATTTTTAAGGTGTTTGGATAACTCACAAGGAAAGATATGCAGATATTCACAGACAAACGAATCTATATAGCGGAAAGTTTGTTTGAAATGTAACAAACTGGTGCAGGAGACATGAAATCCGTCGTGCGAGGTAATTCCTAACATCTATTTCGCGCCGACCTTCGCCACATATGATCATGTCGCTAGGCAACAAAACATTCTTTCTTTGGCGCACACTTGCTTCGTGTTTCTTTCGATACATTAATAAAAACTAGTTTAGCAGGTAAATATCCAAGGTGATTCGGTCACTGATTTAGTAATTTTTATCTCTTTTTTACAGGGATGATATTCTAATCTAATGACTATCTACTAATTGGGGCCAGAATAAAGTAGATTTACCCATTGATGTGTGTGTTTTTCTTATAGCAAAGCCACATCACACTATCTGCTGTGTCCACCGAGGGGAATTGAATCCTCCATTTTAGCATTGTAATTCTGTAGACTTACCCATTGATTTGATTTTCTATGTAAATTATTAAATAAATATAGTACAAGCTTGATATTGCAAAATTAAGAAGTTTTTTTTAATTTCGCACAAAATTACTCGAGAGCTATCTATGCTAGCCGTCCCTAATTTAGCAGTGTAAGACTAGAGAGAAGGCAGCTAGTCATCACCACCCACCGCCAATTCTTGGGCTACTCTTTTACCAATGAATAGTGGGATTGATCGGCCAATTATAACGCCCCCACGTATGAAATGGCGGGCGTGTTTGGCGCGACGGGGATGCGAACTCCCGACCCTCAGATTACGAGTCGCACGCCTTAACACGCTTGGTCATCGCGGGTCGTAAATTAAGAAATAATTTTGCTACATGGTATAGGGTGTCAACTTCGTGAAATTTTAACACACAAATATATAAAAATATCTTCAACGAGCTTTCAGGCTTTTTGTTTCATAACTAAAAACTAACAATAAGATGGTATTGTGTTGGTATCACAAGACATCTGCTTTCAATATATAGTCTATAATTTATGCCAACAAAATAAATTTTCAAATGAAATGTGTTCTTCCAAACTTTCACACACAGAAATTTAAACATATGACTAGTTTGGGTTTTTGGTGATACCAGTTGTTATACCTTTATGTAGTCTTCAGACAAAAACAAGGCTCTGGTGCAGAACCTGTATATTTCTAATTAATTATAATTCTATGGAGAATTCTATCAGAATCTATAGAATAACTAAGTTGTGTGTAAATTTAGTGAAGGAAATGCCTGGTTTAGAGATTCGTTTTAATGAAAGTAATTCCACGTAACTATCAAATATTATATATTAGTAACATCAACAGTACCTTGTATCATTTTGTTCATTGACAGTCACTTATTTTTCAATTAATTTTGGTACACTGTTTTAATATAATATTGTTGTTTTTTAACACAGTCCTTATAACCAATTTAAATAGCTTTTCTTGGACAATAATATTATCACACTTGAACATATCCAGTGCTGAATTTGAAATAACAGAGAATTGATATACATATGTCTAATCAAAATATACGACAATCGTTTATTTTTTTCCTCTGGAGACTTTTGTTTTAATTTAATCACAAAACTTCACAATGAGATATTTGTACTGTGTCCATTACGGGTATCGAAACCTGGTTTTTAGCGTTGTAAATCTACAAACATAAAGCTGAACCAGCAGAGGCAGTAAAAAAAAACATGAAAATAATCTTAATCATATAATTTAAAATTACTCATGTTCGAAACACTGCCAGTTTTCCCTGAGAAAGCTTTTTATATTTGTAAGAAATACCTTTGAAAAACTAAATGGAAGTAATGTAAGTGCTTTTGCATTATAGCACTCGTTAATTAAAAAAGGGCACACGACGAACAGAAAACTGTACAAGAACTATTTCCCCAAGCTTGTGTTCTATACACTGAAGCCAATTTAGACAAGAAAATGCAAATATTTATGAGAAATTTTCTTTGAAACTGAAAACAAATATGCTGATAAAAATATGTAATGCTCTTACGTAACACATTTTCAAATATTATATTTACATTTATAAAAGAGATTACAACCGAGCTGTTTCGATATAGGTGGACAATTCACTATCAGGAACATACGGGAAAGTTAACTGATTTGTACATTTTTAGACTTATATTGGTAACACAAGGAAGATATTAAAAAAAAGTAAAATTGTAGTGACATGAAATGTGTTTATGGTTATCTGATGTCTGGTATTCAAGCTACAGCAAAATTATCCTCTTATTAGATAATCACTTGAGCGTTTAGGGAGCTCTATTCGTAATCTCAGGATCACGGGTTTGAAATCCGTCGCACCAAACATACTCGCCTTTTCAGTCATAGGAGCGTTATAATGTCACGGTCAATCCCACTATTCGTTGGTAAAAGAGTAGCCCAAGCGTTGGAGGTAGGTGGTAATGATTAGCTGCCTTCCCTCTCGTCTTACACTGCTAAATTAGGGACGGCTAGCGCAAATAGCTCTCGTGTGGCTTTGCACGAAATTCAGAAACAAACAATCATTTACCCTTTCAATTTCTGCAGAGTCTTCGCTTTCTAAGCAATTACACGACCTTTTTATGAAAAGTATCCTGTTCCATGGTAATTTATTGATGTTTTATGAAAAGCATCATGTTTTTGGCAATCACTACTTACCAATTTTAAATAGCGAGAGACGAATCAAGAAATAAAATTAAAAGTGTTTCCTTTTTTAAAGTAAACAATAAACAGCAACTTTAAGTCGCGTTTAACAAGTCAAGTAACAAATGAATCAAAGTCTTCAACCTAAATGTCAACATTATATCGCGTGTAAGAAATAAAATAACAAGTAATTCAATTTCTTTCCAGTCTAAATAAGTTTAATTCGCGTGTAAGATCAAGCAGCAACTGAATAAAGAAATATTCTCTTCTTATAAACAAACAAATGCAAACTTCATTTAAATCAAGAACATATTATAAGTATTAAAACTGTACTTGATAATTGACTGGAAATACGATAACATGTCCAACACAAAACGTTTTGGAAAACGTGTGTGTTCCATTAATGTTTGAGGAGCAAATACTATATCTGTATCTGTCTATATAGAGAGAGAAAAAGAGAAAATAATTTGGTAAAATGAAAACAACACTTTACGCGTAGACCGATTTTTCTCCACTCTCTACAATCACTTACTAGGATTGAAATGAGAATACGGTATAAGAAATTTCCTGACGCCATCAAGAACTTCGTTTATGAATTTATTCTGGGAAAGAGCTAAATATTTGTATTAACCTTTGATCTGAATGTATAATAGTAATGATAATTTGAGGTTTAAACAACAGTGTAATATTTTGGTAAAATATCTTAGTAACTTATATACAACTATATACACTTGGTGCCTGTAACTGAATAGTACTTCAAGCTTGGTCGTTCATAATCAGAAATATTAACTGGTGACGGGTTAGAAGTTAGCATTAACTGTTGCTCACACGCCTACTTCTAACTGAATAACACACCTACAGTTGAAAGTAAGCCTCGAACGTTCGACCTTCCGATCTGCAACTTGGTACATTAACTACTGGACCATACTCGACCAACAGATGTCTATGAAAAAAAGCTTTCTTGCTAAGGTAAGTTTCTGTGAGCTTACAGAAATATTTTAAACCTTACCTCAACAACTTATATATTTGTATTCCTGTATATATGTTTAATAAAACAGATTCATATATGAAACCTGGATCACTTTTCTTGGTATTTCACCTCATCACTTATTTCTTTATGCCAGATCAAAACCTCACCTAATTAGGATTAATGAAAAGTTGTTGATTTTAGCGTGCAAATTACACAATGAGCTATCTGCTCTCAGTCTATTTGTTATATTATTTTTTGTTATTTTTGAATTAAGCACAAAGCTACACAATGGGCTATCTGTGCTTTGCCCACCACGGGGCTCTCAGTCTATCGTGGGGACTCAAACTTTGTATTTCTGCGTTATAAGTCTATAATAAAACCGCTGATTTTCTAAAAATCATACCTCAGAAAAAAGAAAAAAAAAGTGAACAAGGTCATCAAATGTCAGATATATTTAGGTATTATTCTTTAGTAAGTTTCCTTTCCTTTTTGCACTTGGGACAATTAATTTAAGAGATATTTTGTATGTTCACAGGATAAATTTCCAGGAGTTTTTGGGATACGTATGAGCCCCCTCTGCACAGATACCGTCTCTAATTTGGATAATAGCCAAATGGGCGTTACTTGAGGGCGTTAATACTTGTCTTGTATAGTAGTGGAATTTCAAACATTTTTGTTATATTTTTAGGATTGTTATACAATTCTAAGTATACCAGCGTTAACTTAACTTTGTCAAGAAAAATAAACAATATCTTAATGAATATCAAGTAGATAATTTTCTTTAGAGAAATAATTAAAATGAAATACTAAACTTAATTCAATAATACTTCTCACTTTCTCGTTAAGCCTTTTAATGATCTATTTCCATCTACATCTGTTCGATTCTAAAACAATTTCGATCAAAGCTATGCAATGGCTATCTATGTGTATTTATTCCTAATTTTGAAGTGTTAAACTAGAAGGAAGGCTTAGTCAACAGCATCCACTAACAACTGGATATGTACTCATGTACTGTCACTCTTAACACACATTCGCTGCTCCGATGTGTGGAACACGTGTTGTTGTTTTTTTCAGTAACGGTCTGTGAACCATTAATCCTTGAGTTCAAAGTCCGATAATTCTAGCCACCAGGTCGACTGTCAACTGCGGGAATGTTGCTATTACTTAAAAATAAAAGACACTTTTACTCGTCAGACAAAAAATTGTGTGAATGTCAAGAGTCTACTATCTATTTCCTTCTTTAATCCATCAATAAATGCTAAAAAGTTGATCGTTTTTCCACTTAGTGGCTTACTTCTTTAAAATCCGAAAGAAAACTTTCTGACTCCATAAGAAAGCCAGTTTGATCAGTAAGTTTCACTGAGTTACCGCTGTGCAAGTAATTTAGATGTTACACCTTAGTCTCACCGACTCACACTCCTACATGCTAACAAAAGTATGGCTATTCTAATGGAGTTATATGTGTCAGCGTTTACTTTAATTTGTGTTTTTTTTTCTGAAACTTGCATTGATTTTATTGGAATTGTTTATTTGGCAAGTCACCGAAACTAATAAAAATAACAGAAATCGAAGCGCAGGGAATTATTAACTAAATCTATGTATGTAACTCGCAGGAGTCCTCTTCTCGTTTTCGACTCGCACTTCAACAAAGCTTATCATTTCTGTATACTTTGAATTTTTATACCGTAGGTAGAATTAATTCAGTAAACTTTGTTAGTTACTCCAATGATAAATGAGAAAAACTGAAGACTGTTGTCCCAGATATAACATGAAAAGTTCTGTTACGTGATTTACTCCTTTATGTGGATGTGCAGAAGATTGTATCATTACTTAATATGAATTAAATATCAAAACTATTAGGAGAAACCTAGTTAGAAATTAGTAACCATATGTAACTGAGAAGGTAACTAAAGAAAGAATGTGATCCAAAATCTGAGTGTCGAGCGTCGTGAATCATGAAATATAAAATCATGTTCCACAGACTAATGTAAAGTGAATCAAACGTAAAGATGACGTGTGTACAGTGGGATCTCTGGCTTATCGCCACTTACGATTAGTGCTGTCCATATTTTCTAAAGTTGGTTGGTAGGTTATTGTAAGTTTCGATTATTGCTGTGTTTACTTTTTTGAAAATTATTCTCACCAAGGATTATCCTTAGAGTAACAATTTAATGCTAAATATTTTCTACAACGAGTCCAAATAATACGAGGGATACATTTTGTCAGGTCATCTGAAGGTAAAATACTAAATATTTCATCCACAGTGTTTCTTAGGATGAATCATACATACATACAGAGCTATATATACAAGTAAACCTGTTAAGAGCAGCAGGGATTGGTTACCTAATCATACTATAATGAAAAATACGTTACAGTTGTGTTCATGTCATTGCTTTGGTTGATATTATGGTTGTGCTAATGTCATGTGTTTGTTGACGTTATGTTTGTACTGATGTTCCTGATTTCGTTGAGACAAAAGTATATATGGCGGAAATAATGTTTAGTTGTGGTTCAGAATGGGGATCGTTTACTACCCCCCTCACTCTTCCACCTGGTGGTACTATCTATAATTGATATTCATAATAGTATTTTCAACTATATATTCAGAACTCTGTTATAGAAAACTTCTGAGTCACGTATTTTGCTATAGTTTTTGTTGAGTCATCTCTTTGAACAAAGTCACCGAATAAAAACATTTTTTTAACAAGTGTAAACATACACATGAGATGACAACAGTGTACCAACTTTATATTTTGTCTGCAGACATCATCCACAAACAGGCGTGTAATTTTAAGTCATTAATAGTTCCATCTTCAATGTAAGCCTGTTTCCAGTTCATCTTAAAACTTTTATTGCTTTGAACGAGACCTCTTTCAGTTTTTGAGAACATGTGGCAAAATACCAGATTTCATCAGTTGTAAGTCCGAACGTTCACGTTATATATGAAGAGTCGTAATCTTATCTGACACTATGGGTTAAAATGTTATCTTGCTAGGCGAACAAGCACTACAGTCCCAAATCATAACGTTAGGAAACCTGTGTGGATCTTGTCAAAGTGTCGTCTGCTTGCAGCGAAATTTTAAAAAGAAAAATAAAGCTTTCAACAAAGGCTGTAAAATAAATATTTTCAATAGGCCACAATATTTAAGTCACAAACGTGATTCACTTCATCATTTTTTCCAGAACTTCAACGCGTGAAATTTGATCACGTGATTTTCCATTTGTCAACAGGTTTTGAAATTTTTTATTCATGAAAAAATCATTTGTATTCTTCCTTATATAACATTCAAAAGGTAAAAAAATCTACATTTGATTCTTGTTTCTATTCACATTTTTAATATATTCAGTTGTACTCAACTTGTTTCCCTTTACATTAGCTTAAATATTGTAACACATTTGTTTTGACCTTATAATTAGGTATGTAAGGAATTGAGATCTCAGCAGTACAGTGTTTAATAATGAATATAGTTTACATTCTAATGTATAAATAATAATTTAGAGAATTAAAAAAATGTATGTGATGTGTTTACTGCAAAGATCTGTGTGTGTTTTCCTTATAGCAAAACCACATCGGGCGATCTATTGAGTTCACCGAGGAGAATCGAATGCCTGATTTTAACGTTCTAAATCCGTAGATTAATCGTTGTACAAGCAGAGGATTACTGCAAAGATCTAATATCGAATTTTAACATTAAAAATTTTGAAACTAAGTAGTTTCTCGCTGTGCCATAAGGGGGCTGACTAATTAAAAAAATATGTGATTGGATAAAGTGTACTTGTTTTCTACAATACTTAATATGTATCTGCTCAAGAGTTTTTAAAGTAATTGAATAATAATAATAATAAGGATTTTGAATCGTAATTATTATTGCTATTGTAGCATATAATTATCTGTGTAAGACAAATTTTATGTGAGCATAAAGGCTGTAAAACGTATAGGAAATATTTACTATCTTATATTTCAAATCACACGTCTCTAATATTTTCGGCAATCGAGTTATTTATTCACGCATATTTGCATAGATATTTGAAGAACGAGTAATATTAATAAAACATATTTTCCAGCAGACTAGATGTTTAAGGTAGTCTGTTTTCCTTTATTGCCAAAATTTAAGGCCCGGTATGGTCAGGTGGTTTAAGTATTTGACTCGTAATCCGAGGATGGCGGGTTCGAATCTCCGACACGCCGAAAATGCTCGCCCTCTCAGCAATGGGGACGTTATAATGTTACGGTCAATCCCACTATTTGTTGGTAAAAGAGTAGCCCAAATGTTGGCAGTGAGTGGTGACGATTAATTGCCTTCCCTCTGGTTTTACACTGCTAAATTAGGGACGGCTAGCGCAGATAGCCCTCGAGTAGCTTTGTGCGAAATTCAAAACCAAACCAAAATTTATAATTTCAATTAAAAAGAAAAGTTAAACATACTACAGTTTTGGAACGCGTTGCCTGAGTGAAAAAAAAGGCGTTACATGTTATTTAATAACATACTTCAACGTAAGGATTTTGTTTTCGTCTTTAAAATTTAAAGCAGTTATGTCTCGCACCTTTATGAATTTAATTTGACAGAGAGGACTGCCAGGTATTGGTGTTTATATTTTCAAATATCATGATTTCAGTCGAAAATAAAAAATACACATGTAAAATAGATTGAATACAGCATAACGTGAGAGTCTTTTCAATCTCTTGTTATTGGGAGATTTGTATAACAGATACTACTTAGATTTAAAAAGCAAATGCACAACATGGCTTATTACAGGGTGGGTAAATTACATTTAACACTTAAACATTACTCACAGTTACTACATACTAAATTGTACTTGTACATCAATCAACTAGAAATTATGTAATGGTTGCGCAATATGGAGTACCTTTACAGGCTAAACAGACTACGTTTAACTCTTTCATATACACTACTCATCAATGACTCCATGCTAAATTGTTCTTCTGCATTAACAAACTATAATTGTTTTGTTTGTTTGTTTTGGAAATTCGCACAAAGCTACTCGAGGGCTATCTGTGCTAGCCGTTTCTAATTTAAGAGTGTAAGAGGGAAGGGAGCTAGTCATCACCACCCACCGCCAACACTTGGGCTACTCTTTTACCAACGAATAGTGGGATTGACCGTCACATTCTAGCGCCCCCACGGCTGGGAGGGCAAGCATGTTTGGCGCGACCGGGATGCGAACCTGCGACCCTTAGATTACGAGTCGCACGCCTTAACACGCTTGGCCATGCCAGGCCCAACAAACTATAAACGATGCATGAATGTTAAAGTTAAAAACTCTCCAGATGGCATGAAAAGTATATAGAGATGTGGCTTTCATCATCTGAACTTTATAATTAGGCACATGGCTACACAATGGATTATTTGTGCTTCATCATCCATGGGTATCGAAACCCGGGTTCTAGGGTTGTAACGCCGAAGATATACTGCTAAGGCATTGGGAGGGGCTTATCACCTGGAAGTACTTTTATATTTTTATTCTCTAATTCACCTTAACTTTAATTTAAGTAAGCTACATGAATACAGAGTTTATTAAAATAAAAGAGCTACGATTAGTGTAATTAATAACTTTCTGTACTTTGACAATTCAGCAAAAAGTGTGCCGTAATGCGTACTTCAAATGTTTTAAGAGATGGGTAATGTAAGATGAAAGGAAACATTCTCAAAGAAATTTATCTGTCAGTTATGTCTGAAGTTGTGTTTGTTTTGAATTTCGCACAAAGCTACTCGAGGGCTATCTGCGCTAGCCGTCCCTAATTTAGCAGTATAAGACTAAATGGAAGGCAGCTAGTCATCACCACCCACCGCCAACTCTTGGGCTACTCTTTTACCAACGAATAGTGGGATTGACCTCACTTATAACGCTCCCACGGCTGAAAGGGCGAGCATGTTTAGTGCGACCGGGATTCAAACCTGCGGCCTTCATATTGCGAGTCGAACGCCTTAACCCACGTGGCCATGCCAGGCTCTGAAGTTGCATGGCTACATTATTTGGTATCGATAAGTTTTCAGTAGGGCAGCGAAACTTTTAAATTACAAACGATTTCCCCTTGCAATCTATAAAATTAAGCAGTGAATTTCACCCACGACCAATGAAAACGAATGGTTATCGTACCTACTAGATTTATAATCCTACTAGACAAACCAGTCTTATGATAAACTAAATGTGATGAACAGTGCCTTTCAACTTATATCGCGTCGTGTTACGAGATGGCACGATTAGTGATCAAGACATTATGACATTGTGCGCTATTAACGCTTACAGTGGAAGGAATAGGAACTAACAGGCATTGTAAATATCACCTACACACTATCCAGCTAAAAGCACATGATTATTGAATCAAACTACGAAGAAAAACAGAATCAAAATTGCTTGGCAAAAAGATTTGGTAATGAATTACTACGTTTAAGTAAATACACTAAAAGTATAAAATTATTATGAATGTTTAAAATAGAACAAAGTTATACTTTAACTATCATCGCCTAAGAACCGAAAAGACGGAGTCCAACTTAACGAGCAAGGCCTGTTCTACTACCATATATTTGTTTCGAGAACGCCATCTGTTGAGAATATGGATAACATGCAGGAATAAACATGATAGCGACAGGATTGCATTGACAATAATATACTTCTCTCGCGGCAAACTCAACGCTGACCCAAAAGTGGGGTAATAAATACTGTTGTTGTTGTTTTTTTAAAAAAAAAGGACGGAAAATGAATCGATAAGCATCGTTTTTCTGACAAGTTCGTTCATGTTGATGAAAAAATAGCGATATTCATAGGAATATTACTGTTTCTGATCCTACGCACTAGTTTAGAATTCAGGCATAAAAACAAAAGTACACTATACGCATGTCGCAAGGTGAAATATATAATCAAGTTTGCCATAAAAGAATCAAATTGACTTCGAAATGTATCTTTTAGTTTTTTATTACTCATGGTAAGGGGATTCATATAATTAAGCATTTGTTCACTAATATCATTTGTAGCGCTGATTAGCTCTGAGGAAAGGAAATTGGTGTGAAATACGATACGATTTACGTTACTTGGTTGTCAGTTTCATAATAACTCTATCACCTTAAATTAGTATTAAAAGCTGAACCACACACATTTTACCGAGACGTAAAACCTAGACTTTCCCGTTTGTCTATGAACTGTTGAAACATTATTATAGACACTTTTATTAGCCAAACACGTTAATTAAGATCAAACCGCGTCTCAGCTTATGATTACTAAATAAAACTTACAGAGCAAACCTGTCGCGCCCGGAGATGTTAAAAGTCCCGGATTCGAGCTACCAGGGGAGATGAGGGGGAAAAAAATCCAGGATTCGTTTCCAGTGTTCTTAATAATTTGTGTGTGTGTGTGTGTGTTTTCGATGTAAAAGGAAAAAAAATACTAGAAAAATCGACTCTATTTAGAAATAATCAGCTTACCGGTTATTCTTAGCTGTTGTGTAGTTTTACAAACAACTCTTTTATCCTCTTCTTTCGACGCTGAACTTGCACTGATTATTGTATCTACTGCGATGCAAGAAGGCTTAGTTTTTGTTACTGCGAAACTTGTCAGACAAGGTGCACCGGAATATTCTGGGTTGCACAACTTGCTTTGCTGCACATCTGTAGTGCAGGCACTGTCTGCAGTACTATTTTTACATTGCAAGTTTGGAGGGATTGCATCTTCAACATTTATCAATTCGTATCGGCCTTCCAGGGGTGTTTCTTGCTCAAAATCAAAATTCCATCGCATATTCTGTTGTTCTTTTATCTTATTTGTTTCTTCTTGTAAGCAGCGCAGGTTTTCTTCGTGATCAACAGGGGTAAAAAGAGCGCGACGAGCCGACGAAAGTTCCGGTAAACTGGGCTCCATCGGTCGCCTCACATTAAGAGACATTATAACCCGCCGTATTACATCTCCCGCACTCATTGCTATAGCTACCGCGAGACTCCAGCGCTGAAACTTAAGTCAAAGATTTAAACCACGCGATATAGCGACAACTAAAGAGGGTGGCGGTCAACCCTCGAAAAAAAATAAACATTTTAGCTCCTGGAGATCCCGGCAACAAATTATTTTTATCCACCAATCCACAGTCAGAATTTGAAGCGTCAGGTCAGAGGGTGGTAAGACCGCTCGACAACTGATAGAACTTGCGCACGTTTATTGGCTACTATCGTTGGTCGTTTTCCCGCGCTTTTGTCAATGGCCATGAAGAGGATTTAAATCTGTACTTGATACTTGAGACTAAGCATTAAATGTTCTTTTGAATCGCAAAGAGTCTTATAAACCTTTTTTATTCACACATTTCTAAGCACTTTGTTTAACGTCAGCTTGACATGTAATTTGGAGATATTTTTATATGAGCAAAAATAAAATAGGATCAAAACTGGGATTTATCGAGTACTTTTATTACGTACGACAAATGAAAATCAAAATTAACGTGCTAATTACTGGACTAACTTTTTGCTTTCATACTGAAGATTTATGGAAAATAAACAATTTTGAAAATCCAATGAAAGTAAAATAACTGCTGGGGCTCAGTTTTTACAATAACCTTGAACAACACTCATTTTTCTTCGGAATTGACCTGACAGCGTATAATACAAACTGTATAAAAGCTCGAGTTTTCCAATAGTATTCGTATTTATCTTGGTTGCTACGCGGAGGCGTCGCTAGGCGCTGGCATACGGGGCTCGTGCCCCGATTCTATTTGACAGTGTATGAAATCTATTGGGCCCGGCATGGCCAAGCGTGTTAAGGCGTGCGACTCGTAATCTGAGGGTTGCGGGTTCGCATCCCCGTCGTGCCAAACATGCTCGCCCTTTCAGCCGTGGGGGCATTATAAAGTGAGGTCGATTCCACTATTCGTTGGTAAAAGAGTAGCCCAAGAGTTGGCAGTGGATGGTGATGACTAGCTGCCTTCCCTCTAGTCTTATACTACAAAATTAGGGACGGCTAGCACAGATAGCCGTCGAGTAGCTTTGTGCGAAATTAAAAAACAAGCAAACAAACAATCAATCTATTTAGTGCTTTTAAACAATAAAAATGAAAACCCATGGTCGAAATGCCGGAAATCCAAGCAAGTTTTGGGCCTAAGCTCCGAATCTGCTAAGCATCTTGTGAGGTCTCTATTATGTTTTTAAATATAAAAGTGTTCTTATTTTCAATTGTCTTAATATAATTTATCGATTGAAATAAAGCCTGCTATGATAAACAGTACTCTTAAAAATATATATAATAAAATATTTTAAGTAAACAACGAGGATTTAGGACGTCTTGGCTACTGTCTACAGAAAACAAAATAAACTTTGAAATCGATTATACGAAACGTTCATTTTAGTGCGAGAGGGATAATTAGAACTTATCTATCCAATTCTTTCACGGCTTTATTCCAATTTTGACTTGAATTGTTTTAGTGTATTAACAATTTTGAGCCCATAAGAAACATCACTAGGTGCTTGCATGCAGAGTCCGTGCCTGTATTATATTTGATACCAAACCCACCAGTCGATGCCTTGAGAAAACCAGAATGAAGAGCAATGATCGATGTCATACTGCTAGGTCGAGGCTTCCCACGTCTATGGACCCGAGCTCCGAATCTTTTAAAGTTACACCTCTGGTTCCCTTCCTCCACATAATAGTTGTTTGCTGTACAATCATAAATCCTTATTACAGTTTGATCTAATTGCGGTAGTAAATTAAGAAATTTCTCCTCTTCCTCCTCAAGACAGGTGTTACCTGTAGAATGAAGAATCCTTAACTTTAAATCGTGTCTGTTAGCACTTAAAAACTGTTCAGTTGGAAACTACTGAACATACTGTTGCAATAACTTTTATTTTTAATTAGGATGATCCCTTAGTGGACGTTGTTTCATATTATTTATACTGCGCATGTGACATTGTGAATAATTGCTTTATATTATTGTTAATTTTGGTTTGCCCTGGAAGTCTAGAGTAGAAGCATTTTTTTTATTAATGAAGCTATTCCATTAAGAAACTATTAAAGTTTGTAACACAGGATAGATTTCTACTAAAGAAGTTATATTTTGAAATGTTTCATATTAAAAACGTAATATTTTGGAATTGTGACTACTTATTCGACTTGAGGCCAAGAGCTTGGCGTGTCTGGATTGTGAATTTCAGGATCTAGAGTTTGCAACTCGTTGCTGGATAAACGCGTTCCACACTTTGAGACACTACTCGTATGTGTTCTGTAAGAGTGACAATAAGGTCCCGTATTGTGTTAGACAAGATTTGGTGGTAGATACTATTGTCAAGTTGTCTTCTCTCTGGGCTAATGACTCAAAACTTGGTACAGTTTTATACTGATAACCCTTTGTATCTATGAGTGGAATTTTGAACCATTTATTTCATATAGTTGGTGTTAAACCGTTATGAATACATGAAGAAAAAGATCCACTAAGATCATATTTAGATGCTAATATAACACGTAGCTAAAAAACGAATATATATTAAACGTGTATCGGTAAAATATATTATTTGACCGATCTTAAATTGCACATCGAATACACTTGATAAAGAACTCAGAGTATTTTTTGACAAACTTAAACGAAATCATAAACTGTCTATCTGATAGCTTTCTTAATGTATCCATATTCATAACTCAGCAGGTATATTAAGCATTATATAAACCTGTAAAAAAAAACACTTTAAAATGACCTGTAACGTTTGTCGTTTAACAAACAACGTATTGTTGTGTGTATCTGAGAAGTATTGTTTGAAAATTGACACTTCCTCAAACATTTCAGGCTCAGTTACCGCTTTTTATCCATTTCTTCAAATTTCAAATTTAGACAGAAAAAAACCTAGTAACAAAAACTGTTGTTGTTGTTTTGAATTAAGCACAAAGCTATACAAGGGGCTACCTGTGCTCTTTGCCCACCACGGGTATCGAAACCCGGTTTTTAGCGTTGCAAGTCCGCAGACGTTACGCTGAGTCACTGGGGTAGCCAACAAAAACTCATATTGTTAATAATTACCTGTTGATGCGAAGAATGTGATTATTTTTTTGTTTTTTTTCTTGGCACGATTGATAGATATATAGTAATATTTTTGTCATTTTGAAGGGAAGAATATGCTGGCGAAACTATACAGGTAGAGGAAGATTCTCTAAGTGAGTTTGTATATAGTATCTATAGTAGCATACATATGTACGTGGAAAGTTCAGACATGGCTTTTATATTAATGGTGTCAGTGTGCCACCGACATTAGTTCCATGTACCGCAGTTTGAGAATTCTGGTCTTAAAGAATCATTTCTTAGGTAAACCTAACAAAGAAGCGTTTTGTATATCTATTTGTTTTTGTAGCTCTATGAATTGCGTGTTAATTAATGCTTTAACTTCTTGTATTATTTATTATAGATGGTGCATATAAAATAAAATTTTCAACTGTAAAAGTTAAATAAGTTACAAATGTTGTTCAAAATTGTAAAGTTTGCTGTCAGACATGGCCTAGCGGGTGAGACACTCGACTCGTACTCTAAGGGTCGCGAACTCGAATCCCCGTCCCACTAAATTGGTTCGCTCTTTCAGCCATGAGATCGTTGTTATGTTTCAGTGAATCCCATTATTCGTTGGTGAGAGAGTAGTCCAAGAATTGACGGTGGGTATTTTTGATTAACTGCCTTCTTTCGGATTTTTACTGTTAAATTAGGGACGGCTTGTGAAGAATGTCTCCGTGTAGTTTTGTACGAAATTACAATCACACCAAACCAAAGTCATATACAGTTCAAAATACTGAAATATTTATTAGTTATAATTACTAAACGGGAGATACGTAAACAGTACAGACAGTTTTAAATTAACATTTCATGTTCTGCAGTTACAAGTGTTTAGAAATCTGGCGAGATTTAATCCTGCGTCATGTGCAGAATTATTTAATTAATGAATAATTTTCTTGTCGATACTATGGTACAGATGTTCATAAGATACTGGCCACATAAGTACGGATCTCTTTTGGTTATCATCATCATGGCAAAGCCAGGAAAAGCTGCAAAAGGACCCGACATGGCCAGGTGGTTAAGGCACTCGACTCGTAATCTGAGGGTCGCGGGTTCCAATGCCCATCATATCAAACATTCTCGCCCTTTCAGCAGTGGAGGAGTTATAATGTTGGATCAATTCCACTATTCATTGATAAAAGAGTAGCCCAAGAGTTGGCCTTGGGTTGTGATGCCTTCCCTCTAGTCTTACACTGTTAAATTAGGGACGGCGAGCGCAGATAGCCCTCATGTAGCTTTGTGTGGAATTCAAAACAAACCAGTCTGCAAAAGAGTGTCTTGTTCTTCTTGTGACGTTAAGATTTTAACCTTTAAATGAACGATAGAGTCCATAAAGATCCGATTGGTTTCAAAACAAATTTAGTAAACTATTTATGAAAGAAATTATTTGTGGGTTACAGGATTCATATTATTATATGAGTCAAAACATAATATTACCTTTAATATTTCATTTAATCTCTTTTAATTATTGCTGGAGTCTTCTATATATGTATATATATATGTACATAGAAGATGAGTGATTTCTTTTACTTGTTTTAATCAGTTCATTTCACGTTTTTGACAGACAAATATATAAATTACATAATATGATGAAATAAGTTGTCTGTACCGGTAGCGAATGTAACAAAAACACACCCATAATTTCGAGAATTAAAGAGAGGACATATTTTATAAGCTCTTTTCTGTAATCTCTTCAAGGACTGTCATTTTATTCAGTTTGTCAAAGAAAAAGCTCTACAATGGCCATTTGTGCTCTGCAAGCAGCGGGTATCGAACCCTAATGTTTAGCGTTATAAGCTCCTACTTTCTACTGGCCAACAGGGAGAGAGTATCTGTCTTTGAAGACCAAAACTATCTTCTGCTGTTTACAAAATTAGTCGTATGCTAAATATTTAGACAATTTTTTCATATTAAGATTAACTTAAGTAACAATTTTTTTTAAATCAGGGCGCGGCATGGCCAGATGGTTAAGGCACCCGTATGTATGTATCGGGTCATCCCTTAAGTAATGTCCGATTTTAGGTTCAGAAAAAGAAAAATGATTTCAAACGCTTTTAATGTTATTTAATCAATAATTCATGCTCCATTCATTAATAATAATTAATAATGTATTAATTACTTCCCTACCAACGATCTACAAGCTTCTAAATGCCACTCTTATAAAATTCTTGGGGTTTGGAGGAAAAAGAATGTAGAGAGGGTAGTTTTGACATCTTCCTATGTTTCAAGCTCTTTCACATCGAAATAGTTTTGCAAACTTCGGAATAGATGACAGTCAGATGGGGCAAAGTCTGAAGAATAAATAGGATGTGGAAGTTTTTCCCAGTCTAGCTCTTCAATCTTTGTAGACGTGATCCTTGCTATATGGGGCCGTGCATTATCCTGGTGTAACACAACACCTTTACGATTGATCAAAGCTGGCCTCTTTTCTTTCAGTTCAACATTGAAGCGCCCTAACTATTGTAATTGTTATATTTAGTGGCAACGACTCAAAGTGGATCACACTAGCAATATCCCACCAAACGATTAACAAGACTTTCCGAGGGTGGAGGTCCACTTTGGGCTATGCTTTAGCCAGTTTACCTGCACTAAGCCATTATCTGCGGCGCTTTACATTTTTGTAATATATCCATTTTTCATCTCCAGCTACTAACATGTCTAGTAAAGGTGAGTTATGTTCACGATAGTGCAGATAAGTGCAAATGTCCACTTTTGCTCTAAGGTTGACTTATGTCAAATCATAGAGGACCCATTTTCCAAGTTTTGACATCTTTTCAAGCTGTTAAATGGGTTAAATTATGCTTCTGTGCTAATTCTTCAATTGTTACAGCAAAATTTTCTTCAAGTGCAATCAGCAGCAAGCCTTAATTAAACTCAAGAGGACGACCTGAAAGTGGCGCATCACAGCTGTAGTCACCTGATCTGAAGTTCTGAAACCACCCTCTACATTATCTTTCATTGAGAGACTCCACACCATAAACATCTTTAATGTGTCGTGTAATTTCTGCAACAATATTGTCATTTTTAAACTCAAAGCATTACATGTCTAAGGCGCTCCTCAGACGCATCCATTTTCATAAGGGTTTATTTGATAAATGATCTGAAAAAATGGAGTTTGGTTAGTTTCTTTAGTTGTTTGTGCATTTTTATAAACATTCTGCTACATATTTTAGTCATTAAAGTCTTTTACAAAAACAGAAATGATGATGCACTTTTCGTAATAAATTTTCAAACATTTCTTATGGGATGACCTATATATTTCGGAAGTCCCGCTTGTTCTCTAAATTTATAGGAGATTCTCGAAAGCATGAATCAACAATATGTGGCTTACGAAATCTCTACTGTGTTTTCGAATATTGTTCAACATTCGGGAATCTCGTCTTAAAGTATATAAATTGACGCACCGAGGGACAGAACAGAATACATATTATTGATAATGTTATAATTCTGTTACGTCCGACAGTTGAAGTTTGAAAAATAAAAAAGAAAAGGAGGCAACATCTAATGCGTCCGTGTCCACATACTGATGTAGTTTCACCAAATCACCCGATATTGTTGATTTGGCCACTGATGAAAGTGCTAGTTAAAGAGGGATTTAGGCCTATTTATCCCATACCTATATGTAATTTGTGTGATGCTGGGGTGACTTTTTCATTATTGCTAAAGAGTATATTGCTCTCAGATTGGAGTTCCATCACTGGTGAGTCTATTATTGCACACGGTATTGAGGGTGACTTTGTTGATGTTTCTCTTCTTAATATTTATTTAGCATCAAACCTAGTTTCTGGACCAGTTTTGGTTGAAGCAAGACCTTCTCTGCCAGTTAAGGTTGTATCATTGTTGTTAGGAAAGGATTTGGATGGGGGAAAAATTTGTTGCCGAACCCAAGCTTGCCGATTAGTGTTTCATATAGGAATGATGTTACTGTTGAGGATAATTCAGAAGTATTACTCTCATGTACTGTGACTCGAGCTCAGGCTAAGAAATTAAGCCGAAAACAGATGATAGGCATATGTTCAGCGGACAACATTATCGATTTGTTTTATACAGAGTGGTTGCTATAAAAGCGGAAAATTTGAGGGTCAGATGAGATCATGAATAAAATGCGTGCTTACTCATTTCTATTTTGATTTCTTTACGTCATGAATAAAATGCATGATTTTAATATCACGGACGACATTTTGAGCATCTATGTGTGTAATATAACATATGCCTTTAAAAAACTTTGTAAAAGTTATTCTTTGTAAAAATAAATAGCTGTTTGACAAATTTTCCGCTTTTCTAGCGACCACCCTGTACATTTTTGGATCTGACAGGAATCTTTGAATAATTGTTCTATTGACAATTGATTGGTAAGTGATAATGATGTTCGTGAGGGATGTTGTTCAGATGGTGAAGCTTCGTTTGCCAGAAGGAAATTGATCGATGAGCAAGGAAATGATCTGCAGATCTTATCACTATTTGAATATGCAGTTCCAAAAAATGAATTGAAGAAAGTTCCAGTTAGTTACTTGATTAAAAATGGCATACTTATCAGAAAGTGGAGACCACTAAATGTGCCATCTTCAAAAGATTAAGCTGTATTTTATCTAACTGTTGTTCCTATAACATGTTTTGAAATACTGAAAATTGTCAATGAAATTATCTTGAGAGGTCACCTGGGAGTCAACAAGACATATGACAAAATTATAAAACATTTCTTTTGGACAAGAGCTAGGCAAAATGTTTCCAAGTTTTGAAAACTTGAAATTGTATAATTCTTTGGCAATGCATTGTGCTGTCATCAATCTATATATGTATAATATTTTAGTTAAAATTTGCGTTAGACAATTTTTAATTCTCTGGGAAGTGAGATGTCACGGATTTACTATTATACATTTATTTTACTACCTACGTTTTTTTCAGTTTCACATGTATTGCCGTATGTGTATTGCACAAGTCCTGGCTGTTTTCTAAATTTGTAGAAGATTCTTGAGAGCAAGAGTCAACGATATGTGGTTTACGAAAACACTAGCGTGTCTTCGAACATTGTTGAATATTTGAAAATCTCGCCTAAACGTATATAAACCATCTTGTCGAGAGACAAAACATAATATATATTATTGGTCATCTACAGTTAGTATACTATAAGTCTCAGGAGCTATAATTGTGATTAACGCTTAGTAATCGGAAAACTACAGATAATTCACCAGGAACGCTTATAGATTTCGAACGTTACAAATTTTTAGCTAGCTAGCTGTCAAAAAAGTGTATAGTAGTACCAATAAAAAAAAATTGATTTGATTTCCATGAACGTCGTTAACGGATTTAATTCCAAATCAGATATAAGACTTAGTATTGTTTGTAAAATTCTTTTATATAAACCAATATTAGCAATAAATATTAGTGATAACCGTTATTATAAATTGTATTGTTTTGTGTATAATAAAAATATATTTGTATTAAGAAAGAAAATTGTGTGTATCAATCATGTTGCCAAATATCATAAATAACAACACTTCAGAATGCATTGCACGGTTTGTTTCACTAAATAAATTCAATTTATTTTTCCCCAATGTTCATATTTATTTTTTATTTTTATTCCATGGATGTTTTTTATGTTGTTGTTGAAATTTTAAAGCTTTGCTTTTCTTTTCTTTGATTAAACAACTTTGTTTTCTATTTCTAAAATTTTTATTGTCTTATACATACCACCAAATACTGTGTAATGTTGAGTTTGGCGGGACCTCGTTCCCGTTATTTTCTATACATGTGTAACAATTATCATAATTTATAAAATCAATAGTTAAATTATCACAACGAGAAATAATTGCTTTACCTAATGTAGCTCGTTTATTGAATATTAAGTACTTCCTTATTTTATTTTGCTCAATAAATTAAAATGACCAATTCTTACAACATTATCTGGTAGTATTTCTTATACTTTTACTACTGCATACAGATATGTAGTACCGTCATTATTCACCAGATTAAAAGTTTACTTCAACACTGTGTGCTATCTGTGAGGCTCGGCATGACCAAGTGTATTAAGGCGTTCGACTCGTAATCCGAGGGTTGCGGGTTTGAATTCCGGTCGCACCAACCATGCTTACCCTTCCAACCGTGGGGGCGTTATAATGCGACGTTCAATCCTACTATTCTTTGGTAAAAGAGTAGCCCAAGAGTTGGAGGTGGGTAGTGATGACTAGCTGCCTTCCCTCTAGCTTTACACGACTAAATTAGGGACGGCTAGAGCAGTTAGCCTTTGAGTAGCTTTGGGCCTGGCATGGCCAAGCGTGTTAAGGCGTGCGACTCGTAATCTAAGGGTCGCGTTCGCATCCCCTCGCGCCAAACATGCTCCCCCTTTCAGCCGTGGGGGCGTTATAATGTGACGGTCACTCCCACTATTCGTTGATAAAAGATTAGCCCAAGAGTTGGCAGTGGGTGGTGATGACTAGCTGCCTTCCATCTAGTCTTACACTGCTAAATTAGGGACGGCTATCACAGATAGCCTTCGAGTAGCTTAGTGCAAAATTCAAAAACAAACAATTGAGTAGCTTTGCGCAAAATTCAAAAAAGAAAAAAATGCCACCTATGTTGTTTACTAGGTTTAATTCTGGTTTTATTGCTGCATATTGCTATTATTATTATTATTATTACCCCCATGTTTTAAAACAAATATTATACTTTTATTTTGAGTTGTACCAGATTTTCTTTTTAACTGAAGGATGATGATTTTACATGATAGCCATTAAGAGTGGTAAGAAACTTATTTACTTAACAACGTTTTTAACTCTTTGTTTGTTTTATATTGCATACATTTGATTTTATCAGTTTTATTTTGCCATTGGAAGTGTAGTTTTTAAGGCTTTAAAAAACAAACAAACCAGCAGGTCTAATTAAACTGGGAAAGGATTCTATCTTGTCAACTTTGTCTATAGTTTAATGATATCTGGTATTCTTTGGACCGATATTACCTGTAATAATTTTAAGTTGAGTATAATGTTTTGTTTTCTTATTTATAAAAAAAAATCATTGAAATTCTAGTCGTCGTAAGATTAAACAGTGTTTTCAGGGTAAGTGATATGCATTATTATTCAATATTAGTGTTACAGCAGTTTTTCTTTTGTGATTTCAAAACTTACTTGTGTCGAAATATTGAATCTGTTCAACATTTTTGTGGTAATTTTATATCTATAAAACAGGCTGGAATGCAATCGTTATTGGTTGAAAAATAATAGTGAAATGAAAGGAAAATTTATTTGGTTTGACAATCGACATCAAAGTGAAAGTGAAGTCAGTGATGATGGTAAAATTTCCGAACACATTTGAATACTTAATTAAGGTGACAATCAAGCTCAGAACGTAGGAATAATATAATTTTGAAAATACATTTATTTATCATCTGAAAAAAGTTTCTAAACAAAGTCATTATTTTATATTGTCATTCTTGTCTGATTGTAATTATATTTTATATCGTATTTGAAAACATCGTGTTTCCTTGAATAAAAATAATCAAGTTGTGAAATAAGATAAAGAAGTGAAAAATTAAAAACATAGATTTGAAATTTATTCTTGCATAGTCATTAAACTATTTTTTATGTTTAATTTGCATACTTTGAAATGGATGATCAAAATTAAATACTTAACCTCAAAGTTATATCAGTTTATATAGTTATGTATATAATTTATACATAATATTTAGTAATATTAAACCATTCTTAAAGGGCTCAGCATGGCCAGGTGGTTAAGGCACTTGGTTCATAATCTTAAGGTTGCGGGTTAGAATCCCCGTCACATCAAACATGTTCGCCCTTTCAGCCGTGGGGGCGTTATATGTTACGGTCAATACCCCTATTCCATGGTAAAAGAGTAGCCCAAGAGTTGGCGGTTGGTGGTGATGACTAGCTGCCCTCCCTCTAGTCTTACACTGCTAAATTAAGGACGACTAGCGCAGATAGCTCTCGTGTAGCTTTGCGCGAAATTCAAACCAAACCATCCTTAAAGACTGGAACAAATACAATTTCATATAGTTATGGTTTAGGTACCAAAAATCTAGCGAAGCTTTGAAAACAAATGAATCTGATAATTGTAACAAAATATCATGTAGATTTCAGAGTTTCGCTTTATCTTTATTTGCACATTATGGATGCAGAAGCATCATCATTGTGTATGCATTTTATATCCAATACTTCACTCTTCTAACGTTTAGTACCATAACTAGGCTGCTGGAGCTTTAGGATTGGTTTGCTCTCAATTTCGCGCAGATCTACACGAAGGTTATCTCTGCTTGCCGTCCCTAATTCAGCAGTGTAACAATAGAAAGAAAATAGCTAGTCATCACCACACACCGCCAACTCTTGAAGTTCTCTTTTACTATCGAATAGTAGGTTCAACATCACATTATAACACTCCTATAGCTGAAAGGGAAAGTATCCTTGTTGTGATGGGGATTTGAACTCACTACCCTCGGATTACGAATCAAGTGCCTTATCCACTTGCCATGCCAGAGTTAAAGGAAAAAAAGCAAATTTTATACAAATGTCTATATTTATAAAATTGTTAAATGTAAGATGTTTTATCACAAATAAACGTATTGGTTTCCAAAAGTCTCGCATTTTTCGGTGTTCCTATAGTAGGTTTTAAATTGATTGTAATGCATATATAAATTTCTTTTCACAAAAGTTTGTCTATCATTTTTGAAACGAGGTGTGTAGTAACCTATGACAAACAAAATAGATATGAAATCTTAATTTTACTTACCTATGAGTTAAATATTTATTTTGTGTGAAAGAATAAAGAAATATGCAGTCAGAGTTATTTCTTGTTTCACGTGTATCGAAGATACTAATTTGCAATGTTTCAAGAGTTTTCTGCGTTCATAAAGTAATGTAGTAAAGTTTGAGATATATGTTTGTGTGCATGTTTATCGGTGGGCTCAGCAGATAGTCTGATGTGGCTTTGCTATAAGAAACACACACACATATTTATGTATAACTTACAGATAAAACTTTCTTTCTTATTGTCCATCACGAATAACGAGTTCTAGAATTCAACGTAAAACCTCTTGGGTAGTGATGTATGAGTGACAAAAGATAGACTTGGAAAACTACTTTTCTCATATACATCTGATTTGCAATCCACAACTGACACATAAAGAAGAATGGGGGAAAAAAACAACTGTTCTATTTAGTTGATCATTGTTATATAAACTAAGCCTTTTGGTTTGAAACCTAATAAACGTATATAAATAGGACTCTCACAATGTATTTGTACCTTATCGTCTCGCTCAGCTGATAAATTTTGGTGCTAACCGAAAGTACTCCTGGGCAATGACTTTTGGAAAATAGGCATGTAATTTTTTCCCAACACTTTTGGTTTCTACTTTGTAATGTAAATGTTTAGAGAAATGTGAAGAAACAAACAAAAAAAAACAACAACACACATCTGTAGTATAACGTATTTTTATCACAAAAAGTAAGCCTATTGGTTTCTAATTATACGCAAGTTTCGGACGTTTAAACTGCAAGTTTAAAATATATTCCAGTAAATTTCTATACAACCGTTGTTTGTTATGGGCAAGCTTGTTTATATGTTGTAACATTGAACAAAACATACACTGGGCAGTGGTTTATGGGCTACAGAAAGGAGATTTGAAGTATTGTTAATACTTAACATCTGTTATAAACAAGTTGAAATGGTTGATTTCGTGTAATATGTCTGTAATTAACTAGTTCTTGTTTCCCCATATTTTAGTATCTGTACCTTTTGAGGAATTATATTCCAACAGCTTACATTATATTCCTATTATATGTGATAATTTACACTCTACACAAGGATAGAAAGTAACATTTTGATAAAACATGCTGACAAACCTTAAATTACTAATGAAAAAAATATATAATTTATATTTCAAAATGTCTATACTTGCTATTCTTGGCACAATCAGTTGCTTGTGCCGTATTTTTTAAATTTTGGATAAACATATCAAAGTATCATATGCATACTAATTAATTAAAAACCTACGATAATATTCATCCTAATTTTAAGCGTGTATTTCCTGTTAAAATTAATTTAATTTGTATTTACAAATACACACGCATGCGCACATACAAAACGTGCAGAGAGAAACGCACACACAGACGCTCTAAAGTCTTCATCCTGCCCTTTGATTCCAATGATCTTGGAATTTTGGGTTTGGGGGAGGGAATTAGGTCATCAGTTTGCTATCGTGTGAAAGATATATAAATTACTCACTGATTTCTCTTCATACTTAAAGAAACATTAAGCTACACATAACGATTACGTTCATATGCTACGAGTAACAGCCATTTAAAGTACATAGTTATGAAGGCATTATATCTATGCAAGTACTTCCATACATATATTAATACGCATGCGCGTGAGTGTTTCTGTTTGTAAGTTATTTACAACACATCTAATTACATGGCATCTTTAATTATCGAAACATTATGTCTTTGAGATAAAAATAACAAGGTTGTTTGACATTACTCAACATAGCATATTTTGTGGTCATGTGAAAAAACATGTCTATGTTATTTGGTCTGTTTTTATAATTATAAACGTCAATTTTATTGGACGTCTACATAAAGTCACCGTTAAAGAAAGTTAGCTGACTTGTTATTACTCATTTTACATTCAAGTGGCTTAAGAAATTTCTTTCAGTATAGGTGTAGGTCATTACCATAACCACACATCTGTTGATTTTTCATGGGCGTGTCCCGAAGTAATGACCAATTTCTTGGCCAGAACTACCCGTCTTTCTATTAAAGACCAAAGTTAGATGATAAACAAACACCGTAAATTTGGTGTACTGGAGAAATATTAGAAAAGGCTAAAAACGAAGATAATAAAACGTGTGTGGTCACGATAAAGGATCTGTGGAAATAAAGTACTATTTCTCTTTTCTTGTTTTATAGGGAAGAAAGCTGGTTTCCATCATGTCCGTCTTAAAAGTCTTTTTTAATTTTAATATAGAAATAAGCCCAAATAACAATATCATTCATCATCATCTGCTACTCGATTCTATTAAGGAACATCGGGCCGCAATCACTGCGGTTTCCGTAACAGGAATTTAAGTGAGTAGGTTGTTAGCCCACTGCACCAAGCCGCCCCTAATTTAGCAGTGTAAGACTAGAGGGAAGGTAGCTAGTCATCACCACCCACCGCCAACTCTTGGACTACTTTTTTACCAACGAAAAGTGGGATTGATCGTGCATTATAACGCCCCCACGACTGGGAGGACGAGCATGTTTGGCGACGCTGGCATCAACCCGAGACCCTCAGTATTACGAGTCGCGGCCTGGCATGGCCGAGCGCGTTAAGGCGTGCACTCGTAATCCGAGGGTCGCGGGTTCGCGCCCGCGTCGCGCTAAACATGCTCGCCCTCCCAGCCGTGGGGGTGTATAATGTGACGGTCAATCCCACTATTCGTTGGTAAAAGAGTAGCCCAAGAGTTGGCGGTGGGTGGTGATGACTAGCTGCCTTCCCTCTAGTCTTACACTGCTAAATTAGGGACGGCTAGCACAGATAGCCCTCGAGTAGCTTTGTGCGAATTCCCAAAACAAACAATTACGAGTCACACGCCTTAACGCGCTCGGCCATGCCGGGCCAAATAACAAAACAAAAGATACAATTTAAGAGTTCTATAGACTTATGTTAACTTCTTTTAATTATTTATTTTTAATTCTTGGTAAAACAAGGTAAAACGTTTCCATTTTATCTTTACGAGTCTTTTGACAATAATAAATCAAACAATATCACCGTCCGTATCACGCTACGCGTTAGTAAATCTCTCATATTAATTTACTTCTGCTCAATTATGATTTGTTTATAATCCGAGTAAGGTCATTTTATGACTTTAAATCTCGACACTTTATATGTATCTATCTATATATATATAGAACCTTTCTTTTTCATGTGAACAGTAAAACATACAAATTACTGGATTTAAATATTTTTATACGAATTTAAATATTTATATATGTGTGTATTTGAATTCAACGCAGGTGTATTATTTCAACTACTACTCCACCTCCTTGACGTGACCTTCTTTACAACTGTCACATGCTTCCACTCATCCTATGCAGAGCAATCATCATAACAACTTGGAGTAATGGAGTAATATTACATTCTCCAGCTGGCCCCAGTCACGACTCGTACTTTCCTATCAATCAACAAGACTGAATATCGGTCTAGTAGAATAGTGGATCACAAAAAACAATAACACTTCAACAAATCATTGTGCTTATTTTACATTTCAAAGCCCCCCTTCAATACCTCAGTGTTACATCTGCAGATTTTTACTGCTAGGAAACGGGTTTCGATACTTGTGGTGGATAAAGCGCAGATAGACCTTTGTGTAACTATGCGCTTAATAACAAACAACATCTTAAAAGAGTGAATTTTCTCTTCAACTTGATGGTTAATACGTTCATTTTGCAGAATAAAGCAGATTATTTCAAAAACACTTACAACTTTTGTGTACTTCATTTGCTTTTTGCAGGTATTTGTGTGGATTATTGCAACATAATTACGCGACTACGGAAATGACTACATTGTTATGAAACATTGAAATACAATTTTTTTTTTAGGAGGATGAAACCCCACAACTCTTTTTTTTCGCTTATTCTTTATTATTATGTCATAACTAGTTAGTATTATTCAGTTACTTTAGATTGTGATGCATTTATTCTGATAATTGCTAAAAAGTATAACATACTTCACTTATGCTGTCCTCTGGAAGGAATCATTTTACATTATGAGTTTATAGAGTAGCTTTTATAATGAATTTAATTGAATTATGGTCTAGTTCACTCGTTTTAAAATCGATAAAATTTATTTTGGAAACAAAACTACAATAAAAATTCTGATATCAAAATGCGTAAAAATACTTCTTTTTTTATTACAATTATTCAATATCGATTAGACGTGTCAGAGTTGCATTGTTGACTGAATAATATAATACGAGTAAGTCAATCATATTTTATTCAGGGTATGAAAGTTTAGATAAATCGCGTAAATCACGGATGCTTTTTCTCAACATTCCTTTCAATTTTTCCATTTCGAAGTCAATATCATAAAAATGCAAAAACAATCTTTCTAGTCGGTCTCTGTTTCCCTCAGACCATTACTCAAGATGCTTCTCTTTGAATACCAGAACCCATTAATTGTGCTCGACGACAAGAGACAAAAGATCCTCCAAAATGCTATCTGTATTTGCAGTTTAATAATTTTAAAAGATACTGATTAAATCTGGAAAATATTGAACCACTAAAATCAATAAATCAATTTTTTTGAAAAATCGCGCGAAAAACGTCACTTGCAGATCATATGATTTTTGTTTTTTCCCACATTTTAGTCCTGTTAATTTCGTTTGCTTTTCAGGCTTTTGGATTTTAATTAAACCGTAACTTGTATGTATGTAAGTTTCTGCTTAAAATTTGTTGAATAACTTAATCGTTCAGACAACTGGTGATTTTTGCGAGGGTAAAAAATTAGGTTATGACTATTTTATTTATTTGTTTGTAGTTAAGTACAAAGCTCTACAATAGGCCATCTTTATGTACAATTTTGATATGAAAAAAAAAGATCCGTTGTCTTTCACTAGCAAAAACCATTTGTAAGAAGGAGTTGGACCTCCTATGCTACTGTAAAATATTTTAGTTTTGTTATTCTTAGGGGACGTTAGTGTTAGTGCAGCATAGTATAACACATGAAATACAAGTCCAATGACTTAGTCGAACCTGGCGCCCCCTAACTAGTACAGCGGTAAGAGTACGGATTTACAACGCTAAAATCAGGGGTTCGATTCCCCTCGGTTGGCTCAGCAGATAGCCTGATGTGTCTTTGCTGTCAGAAAAAACAACTGAACCTGGTATAGGTGTGTGTTTACCGACACTGCACATGTGTTACATTTAATCAGATTAGACTTCTACAAGGTGATGCATTTATATTTACACATTCATCGAATTTCTAGCATGCCAGTTACAGCTCAGTAGAATCCACATACAGTGTTTGGTTCAAATGACCCTTGTAATTACTTATGTATAAATTACATCTTCAACTTGCTTGTGAATCGTCATACTTCTATGTATAGTAGAACGACAACTGTGTAAGGAAAATAAATGACAAGATGCCGATGAAACATCCACACCGAATAAACAAATATCAATAATTAATTGAAAGCTACAATGAGGATCGTGGATATATTTTAAACACTTACTTATAAATATATTATGTTTACCAATAAACTTAAAATGAAAATTTAACATATTTTTAACAATACATACCCGTACAATGAAATATAAATTACCCTTTATGTTGTATATCTAATTCCTCTTGGCTGCAACGTCTTTGCTGGATCATATTTTTCCACATTAAACGCTATGTAAAGTATAATCTCTCCATCTGTTGAGGAGGAAAATATATCGACACTGGCTCTACAGAGGGCAAAGATGTTTTCCAGTGAGTTATTCTTAGGTAGTCAACATATATTGCTAGTGTTGCAATAACTGTCTTATTTATACTTATTTGCCAATCTAAATTTTCAGTATGTACTGTCGCTTCTTAGGATACTGGTTTCATAATTCAATAAAGCAATCTTTTCTAGGAGCAACAAAAGGAAAATCTACTCATGATGTGTAATAGTTTGTCTACTTATCGGTACAGAATCCGTAACTGGTAGTTTGTACTAGTAATTTTTCTTCTTCTTGTTTATGCTTGCCATATTCCTTCTTCTCTTGAGCATCTTGTTTGCGTATATGGTCTTGGACATCTGCCGCTACCGAGAACAGTACCTTCTTCTGTTCGCGTTATCTGTTGACGTCAGTTATTGTGAACAACTGACTTCCCTTCCTATTGCCATCATACTGGTGCCATAAATGGTGGAGCACTGTTTGGTTTAAGAATTTGTCATCATAATGAAGAAAATGTAACTGTAGCATTCGATGCATTCAGAAGAAACAATTTTGGCAAGTATTTTTTTTGTCCATTTGTATGATTATTGCCACAAACTTTATCAATCTAGATGGACTTTAAAGGGCACTTTAGAAGTTGTATCAAAACCAGTTTCAGTTTGTTTTTGTTTTGCTACTTTGGACTCTTTAGAACAAAGTCTAAACGACACAAAAATCAAATATGAACAATTAGTACCGGATTTAATAATGTGAAAATGCTTATCACATATTAGGGATTTTAACCTACTTAATTGCGAATCCAGAATGAAAATTAAACCAAAGAAAACTTAGGATCTTATTTATTTTACCGCAAAGGATTTAAATTAGATTTATGTTTATTCTGTTTCAAATAAATAATTTAATCAAAGGTTTATTTTAATGTAAACTTACATATTTATAATATATTATTTCATTTAATAGATAATTAATGTCTATAAATTCATCAGCTATGGTACAGATTACTTTGTAATGGGACTACCACAACCAGTTCCAGAGCATAATTTATTTAAACTGGGTTTAAATATGTATTATCGGTTATCTCTGGGCCTAAATTTACATGGCTTTGTAATCTAGAAGTTCACTTTCCTCGATGGAATGGCGAGAAATACTTTTATTAAATACAAATTAATTTAAATTCTCTCACATGAATATCAAACTATGAAAATGTGTTATTGGAGCTACAGTATTTGAACAATTGGCACGAAAATAATTCTAATAGATGCAATTGTAAGATGGTATGTATTGCAACAACGTTTCGTATCGAAGACATTAGTATAATTAAACTATACGATTCATGTTTTTAAGTCTTGTTTACTGTGGCCTTTATTTTTTCAGTAGAAAGTGATGGAATAAATATTTTTTTCATATATATCTGGTTTACATATTAAGAGTGTTCTTATCTAATATATTTTTATTCCAAATAGTAAGAAAACAGTGATTTTAACGGACATACCTATCCCCGGTACAGCGGTCTGTCTACAAACTTACAACTCTAAAATCAGAGGTTCGATTCTCCTCGGTGGAATCAGCAGATAAGCCGACCTGTTTTTGCTATAAAAAATACACACTTACTGGACATAATAAATTTTGCCCAGAATAAGTGAGAATAAAAGTAGAACTGAACACAATGAATAACATATATTTCGATAAAAAGTACTTAAAACTTGTTGTTGCTTTACATCTTTTAACGTCATTAAAAGGTTACGTAACTGAAAGTATTCCCCACACACAACTGTTACGTTATTCTAGTCATCTAGTGAAATTTTACTGTCACTCTTACAGAGCACACATGGTCTCAAATTGCGGAGCACGAATTTTTGAAAACAAAAAGATAATCATGAACCCAGATTTGATTCAGTAGTTTAAAATCATGTTTACAAGAATTACTGTTATAAAATCAGACACATTGATTAGCACACGACCTTTATGACTTTTTATATGCTTTCACCTTTTTTCAACTCTTCTATGTGTACAACTGTTTGTTTGCTCTTAAATATTTGATTACTATATATATATATGTTAATGAATATCTAAGTAACATATATATATATATACATGGGTAATTAAAATAGATGTTTCATCAAAATAAAAATTATGAATAAAGAAGAAGGTGCACTTGACAAGCTTTAACTAGTTTATTTCTGCATATATTTTATTTGTACAAGGATTGCTCTTTGTGTTTGGACATTGTGTTCAATTCAGGTTATTCATACTTAGTTCAAAAGTTGTATTCCAATGTTTCTGTTTCAATATCAGCTGTAAAATTACATCCTGAAGAGTGACCTTTGAAATCATAAAAAAGGAGTAAATAATAATTTACTTATTATCTCAATTTTTGAAAATGTCTCCTAATTCACAGTGAAATAACGATTGAATAATTCATGACATTTTTTTCGTTTCGTTCGGTTACATTTTTTGAAATAGCCTTCTTGCTTTACGTACTATAATTTGTCTTGGACGAGTTTTTGACTTATTATGTTACGTATGTTAAACGTACAACGATTTCAAACAGCTCGCATCCCGGTCGCGCCAAACATGCTCGCCCTCTCACCCGTGGGTGTATTATAAAGTGACAATCAATCCCACTATTCGTTGATAAAAGAGTAGCCCAAGAGTTGGCGGTGGGTGGTGATGACTAGCTGCCTTCCCTCTAGTCTTACACTGCTAAATTAGGAACAGCTAGTCCTCGAGTAGCTTTGTGCGAAATTCAAAACAAACGAAAACAAATGGACAGAAGTAATTAATCGGTTTAACAATCATGATGGAAACCAAGGTATTAAAAAATATTATTTCTTCATAACTGATTTTCTTATTAAAAACATCATTGATTATTCCTCACAGAATTCCTCTCTATTCCATCTTTTACTAAGAACATAATTTAATTTGAACTCACAAGTGCGAAGATCTTACAGTTGGAAATCTAGTCTGGAATATGAATATCTATACACAAATTGGAGACATTAATTTTTACTGTGTAAAAACCTTGAAAAATTACGTTTTTTTTTCTCTTGTAGATATGTTATTTTTTATGTGTATTTCGTTGGAAAACGAACTCACCACCCAAGTCGTTTGAAACCCGATCAACCCGAGGATTTTTGGTTGTAATTGTAATTGTACCGTCATAAAACTAGAGGCCCGACGCTGCTCCATAAAACCAACGAGTAGGTGGGGAGTCTCGGGACGTATTTATCTAAGTTACGGGGAAGAATTAAATCTTTTGCCACCCACGTTGCTTAAGAACTCATTAGATTAATCGGCTTACCTGTAAAAGATAAAGAAGGAGAAAGAAGATATTGTTAATAAACATTACAAAACTGCTTTTCTCTCAAAGTAAAAGATAAACTTCGCTAGATATTCGTTTCAAAATGAAGTCAAGGATTATAATATAAAAAAATATCTCATAATTTAGCTCATGAAACATCCAGCTCAATAGATACTGTTTACAAAATGTGATGCTCCCTGGACGTTAAGCTAAATTATAGTGCTAAGAAATCTAGTTTCGATACCCAATGTAGAAACTGCACAGATAGTTCATTGTGTAGCCTTACGCTTAACAAGCAAACAAAACGTGATAGATAACTAACTCACTGATAATAAATGGTCGATCTCCAATCTTGTGACCGTCAGTTTATATCTAAATTAGATGAATATATTTATTTGCACTATTACACAAATTATTGATAACGTTCTTGTACAACTTTAAAACCTTGTTATCTTTTATGTACGCACAGTAGAAACAAACTGTAAACAGTTGATAAAAGAATAATTCATAAAATGTACTACAATGCAAAACTTAATGTCAGATCCCTAACTGACGAATATAGCGATGATAAAATTGTTGTTGTTGTTTTTGAATTAAGCACAAAGCTACACAATGGGCTATCTGTGCTCTGCCCACCACGGGTATCGAAACCCGGATTTTAGCGTGTAAGTCCGCAGACATACCGCTGAGCCACTGGGGGGCACGCGATGATAAAAGAAAAATTCAGTGGTGTGGTATGGTTAGCTGAACTGAAGTCAATAACACCATCAAAGAGATAATTTAGAACTCATTACAATAAAGATGGTTTCACCCTAACTCAATTAACATCAGAATGAAAAGGTATAAAGAAAGGAGGCCAGTGAATGACAAACCGCGATTCGAAAGCCCACGGATCAATGATAAGCTGTAGTAGTTAGAGAATGTTTTTGAAGACTTGAAAATCGCTTTCAAAAATTTATATTATAAAAATAAGTAAAATATCATTAAAATACTGAGCAATTTTCAACGTTAATTAGAGAATTTCAGAAACAATGCATAAGAAGGAAAAACAAAATTTTGTAATATTATTAATGAACAATGAATCAAGTGTAAATGAAATTATACGTCAAATCTTATTGAAACGGCTTAAGTGATCATTATTACACGGCTACTAAAATTATTGGCAGTGTTATTGTGTTGAAATATTAGACTTACCTTTTAATGAATTGGGTGTTATACGTTGTAATAATTCATGTCTAGTAAACGACTGATACAAGTTTGTTTGTTTTTTGGAAATTCGCACAAAGCTACTCGAGGGCTATCTGTGCTAGCCGTCCCTAATTTAGCAGTGTAAGACTAGAGGGAAGGCAGCTAGTCATCACCACCCACCGCCAACTCTTGGGCTACTCTTTTAGCAACGAATAGTGGGATTGACCGTCACATTATACACCCCCACGGCTGGGAGGGCGAGCATGTTCAGCGCGACCCTCGGATTACGAGTGCACGCCTTAACCCGCTCGGCCATGCCAGGCCGACTGATACAAACAGCGTTTTAAATGCTGTAAATCAGCTGCGCTGATGAACACTGAAATTGAGAAAAATTCGTCGTTAGCAGCCTTTATACAATGCAAGATGACAGTTCAGTTTCATATTTTATTTCTTAAGTCTGTTTCCTATCTGGTTAAATCTAGTAAGTGCGATATTTGATTTACTTGTTTTATTTTTTTGCATTTTCATTTCAGATGTTTATTAATATTGTAAGTTAGAAACATGTGTTTTAATAATCATTTTACAGGCATGGCGTAACGATGCTTTTCATAAAGTTTTATCATGAAATGGATAATGACAAAATACATTGTAAATACCTTGTTTTATGGTTCCGCTCACAATCTGCGGATCACGGATCAAAACTCATCGCTGAACCTGCACGCATTTTGAGTCTTGAGGCCATATAATATAACGGACAATCCCACTATTAATTTATTCATTGGTAAAGAGCAGCCAAGAGTTGGCGGTGGGTAGTGTTAGAAAAGATACCCTCATACTAGTCTATTACTTTTAAATTAAGGAATGTTAGCGCAGATGGTACTCGAGTAGATTAACATGAAATTCATTAAAAAACAAACACTGAGCTGATACGCTCTCTCAATATAAATGTCTATTAGTGCTTACCATTATATATACGTCGTTTTTAAAATACACTAATATCCATATATGTTTTAAAGGATTACAGGTGTGTTTTGAATAGAAAATGCGTTTTCATCAACATTTCTCAAACTTCAGGCTTATTGCATTTACGGTACACACGATTTTTCATGTTTTCAAACGGTTATCGAGCTCATCTGATATCAACTGATATCGTAATACGTTAACACACGTAAAATAATTAATTGGACACTCGTCCGGGATAAATTATAGTACATAACACATGTAACATTTATAACCGATGTCTTTGAAATTATCCTTAATGTGTAACATGTGTCACTTGCTACATACATCCCAGAAATCATATTTAATTTGCAGCACATGACATTTTTATTTATAGCATATTTTGGCTGCTAAAATCATTATTCTAGATCATACCTGTGAAGTGAATTTCCCAGTGCTAACATCTGTTGTTGTTTCAGCCATAATTGTGACTCAACTATATAGAGAGATACAAGGTTACTTGCAAAGATGCGGCTTTCATTGATTATTCATGTACAATTACGGTAACAAATTTCCCTCGGCCTGGCATGGCCAAGCGCGTAAGGCGTGCGACTCGTAATCCGAGGGTCGCGGGTTCGCGCCCGCGTCGCGCTAAACATGCTCGCCCTCCAAGCCGTGGGGGCGTATAACGTGACGGTCAATCCCACTACTCGTTGGTAAAAGAGTAGCCCAAAAGTTGGCGGTGGGTGGTGATGACTAGCTGCCTTCCCTATAGTCTTACAATGCTAAATTAGGGACGGCTAGCACAGATAGCCCTCGAGTAGCTTTGTGCGAAATTCAAAAACAAAAACAAATCTCCCTCTAGCAGTGGATTGTGATACTATGGGAAGCAATTTTAACGAAGCATTGTAAACAAATACAGTATGCTATTCATGTCTAAACATTATTGTTGTCACAACGCTAGTATGATAAAGAAAAGGCAAGTTGTGATTGCAATAGTGAAGATTGTATTAATGTAGTAGCAGTAAATTTAAAAACAAAGTAATATTCACAAAGATAATTTCGTAACGGCCTTCAGTAAAACATACAATAATTAATAGTGAAAGGTGTATTAGAGTAAGAAATAATGAAATGGTCTTTAACAGAAATATAATCTTTAAACAAAATAATTAATTTAATGTTTGTTTATTTACTGCTAAGCGCAAAGGTACACAATGACTTATCTAGAGTCAGCCCAATGCGGGAATCAAACCGTTAGAAAACTGCTAAGCAATTTCAGGCAGAACAGATGTCCCTTAATTCCTTCAAAGTTTATATAATTTGGAGATTTGTGTATGCTTTTAGAATTTATTAATAAGAAAGGGAGATACATTACCAAGGAGATGGTAAATCTTTAATACACGTATCCAACGTAAGTGCGAAAACAATCACATGAAAGTTATTGGTAGAGTACATCTAACCAGGTGCTTCCCCTTTGGTCAATAGCTCAAAATTAGAAACAGTAGCAGATAGTCTTAATTACAAATATATTAAAAGTATGTTAACAGGTAGATTGCACATTGATTTTTGTGTGCAAATTTACAAGATGTGTTTTGCTGAATTTTCCGTAAATAAAATATGTAATTTTTATGACTTCAAAAATGGAGGGCCGGTATGGCGAACCCGCGACCCTCAGATTACGACTCGCACGCCTTAGGCGCTTGGTCATGCAAGGCCCTTAATTTCAACAAATTGGGATAATAGAAATATCAACGACAACAGATTTTGTTCATGCTTAAGATCAAAAACGACCTAAGCGTGATTCAGGTATATTGTTTTTGTACATTTATTTATATAAGAATTAAATCCGTATAAAGTTAAATAATTTAAAGAATCTTGAACAAATTTTAGATGGTCAAAATATCTATATCTTATTGTACAACATTTTCTTAGTTTTAATTATCATTACTTTTTGTCTAACTTCTGGGAAAATGTAAATTTGTGTGACCTGTAAGTTTCAGTTAAACCCCCAAAAATATCACATATCCATACTTAATTTATATTTTTTGTAGTAAGCAGTAATTCAGCCTGCTTTATTATATTCTCTACAATTGTTATTTAAGTGAAAATATATTTATCTTTTCATCTTAATTCATGTACTAGTTAATATTTTTACAGCTGTTTATTCATCTACACATAAAGTAACACATATTTGAAAATATTTTTTTCTTAAACCTTTTATGGACACTTGTACACTTATACCCAAACAAACCTAAAACTTAATTCCTGTTTTACCTTCTTGACTTCCCATAGCAGTGTTTTTGTTGGTGGCAATAAATGCTCATTTAAATATATTATACTTGCTTTAAACCTTAATCAATAGCCTCTGCTTTAAATTGTTTGAGAATATGTCTTACCTTCTTATAGCCATTTAGCCTTCATGTATATGTATGTATTATTTACACTTATTGGTTTTGGTTTTTCCTTGTTTGTACTCTATTTACCTCCTAAATATCCTTCTTCACAGTTTTTACATTTATAAGATTAGCAATCTTCTGACAACTTCACATACCTTTTTACTTTACTTTTCTGGAATTAGTTCTACTTCAGGACTGACTCTTTTAGACACTATTTTCAAACTATTTATATATCATTTTACTTTCTCATTCTTTCCTTTAATTTAAACACTTGTTCTGATTTTAAATTCTCACTTTTTCAGTGTTAATGCAGTCATACCTACCATAAACTCATCCATCTTTTGGTGATAAACTCTAATAATTGTCTTAGTTGTTGAATATTATCTTTAGCATGAAAATATACTTTCACAATTCAACTTTCATTCCTGTATGCTCAGTATTCCAACTTGTGCCTTCAAATCCATTATCAGTATTTTTACTTTTAACACACTGTGACCTTCTTCCTTTCTCTTCTAGTTGGCTCAGTTAATAATTTAGTAAAAATTTAAAAGTTGTCTTCATATTGTGCACTTTCCAAAAATTCTTTTAATTTCTTAAAATTTTTCACCATATAACTTACACTACACCTATAAAATTCCATAGATAAGAAATGTATACTATAGTAGAATAAGATAAGTAGTATTTACATGCTATTAAGAATTTGTAGGGTTTCCAGTTGATGGTATGTCCAGTTTTAAAGACATTTGAACAATGGTAGAATTCTGTGATTTTATGACACTAATGTTGTTTTTCAACTTCCTTAAGTCTAGCCTCACATGCCTAACAATTTCTACTATGAACAGTTTCGAGTGTAAACACTTCATTTTGTAGTATGTTACTCTGCTTTCTTTTTGTAGATGTTTTTTGTCTGGTTAGCTGGTTGTCTTTGCTAACCTGATTGTTGGCAAGTGAAAATATCCAATGAAGGACATTGTGATCTCACTGCTGAAATTAGGGATACAATTATAAGAGTTAATCAACCAGCTGATCCATTGATCTTTGAAAATAAGAAAATAAAAACAATCTAAACCAGAAATATATATCCATTGGAAGTAAACCTATGGAGGAAGGTAAAAATAATATGCCTCTTCCAGCTTACTGTTTTCATTCAGCTTGATCAGTGCCAGAACTAGGCTTTACTAATAAGGCAGACATTTTACAAAATGTCTGGTCAAGAAATACAAGATACAGAGAAGACATTAAACTGGATTAGAAGGAAGTTCAAACTATAATTTTTAAAGCAAAAGTGCAGGTGAACAACCAGTAAATAACCTTTAGAGCCAAATCCCTCAGTTCTACAGCTACCAAAAGGCCCATGAACATAATACTCGTTATGGTTTAGCTTTGACCATCACAACATTAGAGTAGTGTTAACAACTACCATTATTATGGGTTAAGACATACTCATAGGTTATGGGTACCAGACTATAAGATATAGATCACACTTAAGTTAGAGGTATTGGTGCTATTTCTGTATTAATTTGAACGTTTTAGTTCTGAAATGTTTATTTTTTTCGGTTAACTTTATTTCAATATTTATAAGTAACCAGCAATTTTTTTTTCAATTTTTCTTCATTATTTCTTATTTAATTTCGTACTTTTGTGAAGATTGGCAACGTTGTATTTTTGGTAATTTGTACTGCATTTGATTTTTTTTGTGAAGGCATTTATTTTGCAAAATTTGCATACTTCTATATTGATTTATTCTAGTGGAATATTGTATTGTGTTGCATTCCCGAGTTTCATCGTACCTATTACATAGTACAACTTTTTATAAGTGTGGTTATGATTCAGTACAATTTTGGTGACACTCATGTATTAAAGGTATATTGGTGAGAGACTGAAGATTAGTTCAGCTAAAGAACGACTCAAGAATTAGAAGGAGAATGTTTAAATTATAAACATCTTCAAGTAGTTTTGTGTTGTAGTTTATCTATTTTTTGCAACTTACATACGGTTTTTTAACAGATAACAGTCCATTATTTGTATTTTGCCCCTTCCTCCAGTGGTAGAGGTTGTAAGTCTGCGGACTTACAACGCTAGAAATCGGTTTTAGATATCATTGGATGACGTAGAACATATAACCCATTGTGTAACTTTGTTATTTTACATATTTGACACAAGGGTTCGCATCTTCTTTAGATGTTAATAATCTGGACTTTCTCTGTGTTTTCATTGGTCGCTTGGATAATGGTGACTCCCAAGTCACCCTCATGAAGTTTACAATCTTACACCCACATTGAAAGATAGTAACGTTAAAATCAATGTTTACCTGTTGTGTTTATATTCATTATATGAGATGGATTTGTTGATACTTTAAAATCAGTTTTTGAGCTTGAACCAAATGATCAACAGATACTTGAAGCAGTTCCCTCTCATATTTTATATTCCTCTTTATGTTATCTAATTTACTTTGATTAATCATACCATATTTAAATGTTTTAACTACCTTTTAACTATAAAATTTTATTTTATCTTGCTATCTGTTATTGGTTGCGATTTTTCAAGAAACATCCGTTTTCATTTGAATTTATACTATTTTAAGCTGCTTTTCTTTATTTATTGAAGAAGAATAAAGTCTATTTTATTTGCTATGAAACCACTTGTGATGCATTAGTTTCTAATCATTAAGTCACAGTTTCATGGCAAGTGTAGAAATGATTTACCTGTGAAATATCATTCCTCTAAACAAAGAATAACAACGCCAAAGAATCCTCTTGAAATAGACTACCAGCTGTTTGTTCAAAATTTTCTAACACTTGCGTCAGAGGAAAATATATGAAGTTCAATTCCTAAAAGTTGGATTAGGTTTCGCTGCAGTAGACAGAGCCAGTCGTCTAGCTCTGCGTTAAAGCAGCGATGAAACAAAGCATTTCCAACCGTGTCATGTGTGTGGATTGGTCTCGATTTCATTACATGATGTTGAGTATCGTACAGTATGTGTCTATTTAACGAGAACTACATTCTTTCTAATATGCTGAAAAGAAGGCAAATATCTCTGGTATCGATCATTGAAAGTAAATCAATTGAAAAGTTAAATAATTCAAGTACACTTAGAATATTTTCAAATAACGAAATCTTTATTGGTAGAATGTATAGTTATTTAATATACTTTTGAAGATCATAATTAATTGAAAGACGTGTGAAAAAAAAATATTACCAAGTAGGCGTAGTTTCAGCTTGCTTGTTTGAAATTAAGCACAATGCAACACAACGAATTAGCTACTGTTTAATGAGTTGTAAATAATATTGATCCTTAAACAGATCCACACTATAATTTTTAAAGCCAAAGTGTAGGCGAAGAATCAGTAAACAGCCTGTAGTGCCAGAATCCTCAGTCTTGCAACTGAGTTTACCTGTTGTGTTTATATTGTGAAATAGATAAATAATTAGATCTATTTTAATATTCTTAGCCTCTTATAGCAAGTCCTGATGGTGTATGGAAGAAATAATATAAAAAACGCTGACAACTGACAAGCTCAGTTTGATTATGGTTTCAGTATAAGGTTTCGTTTGTGTTGAATTTTGCACAAAGCTACACGAGAGCTATCTGCGCTAGCCGTCCATAATTTAACAGTGTAAGACTAGAGGGAAGGTAGCTTGTCATTACCACCTATCGCCAACTCTTGGACTACTCTTTTACAAATGAATAGTGGGATTGATAGTAACGTTATAATGCCCCTATGGCTGAAAGGGTCGAGTGCCTTAACCACCTGGGTCCATGACGAACAAATTCATTCTGAATTTATATTATCATATACAAGGACAAATCTTTCTAGATTGATACGACCATAAACTTGTAACAGCTAGATTATATTCATTATTTTAATTTAATGCATCATGTTTAGTACATAATTTTAACTAAAGCACACGGAACAAGCCAGTGTTAAATAATAACACTAAAATTAGCCAAAACAACAAGTGCTTGTAAGTAAGTACAAGTTCATTATATTCTGATTCTATTGATGAAAATAAAGTTTAAAGTAATAATCTTTAATTTCATGTCTAACTCACATTCAGTGTGTTTTAGTTTGCAAATAGATGCTTTTAGTTTTGTTTTGAATTTTGCTCAAAGCTACTCGAGAGCTATCTGCGTTAGCCATCCCCTATTTTAGCAGTGTAAGACTAGAGGGAAGGCAACTAGTCATCACCACGCATCGTCAACTCTTGGACTATTTTTCTAATGATTTAGTGAAATTGACCGTAACGTTATAACGCCCCTACTGCTGAAAGGGCAAGCATGTTTCGTGTGACGGGAATTCAAACCCGCGACCCTAAGATTACGAATCGAGTGCCTTAACCACCGGGCCATGTCGAGCCCTAGCATGAAAGAACCCGATAACATTTAACACCCGAAGGTTTGTAACTTTCAAAATAAAAATTAATATAGAAATAAAAGAAAATCAATATTTTTTTACTACACTTAGTCGAATAAGTATGAAAATAACAGCATCAAAAGAACACTGAAAATCTTAAAATATATCCGTTTATCAATCTATATCAACCACTTTGTAAGTCCATTTAAAGTCCACGATAATATTCTAATATAAATAACCGGTGATGCAAATTATTTGGTAGCGTTTTTTTAGAAATATGAATTGAATACCAAGATCTTAACAATAAATTAAGTCGTAAGAAATTATTTCAAAACATATCTGTTTTTCATCACACTGAACAGGAAATTACGTCAGTCATCAAAAGTCAAACAAAACCATCATATCGTAGTTTCAATCAGTTTTAATAAAGAGACGAACCAACCAAGACCACACATGAACGAGGTGGAAGATGAAACTAAAAATCAGACTTATTTAATACACTGATATTACATAGCTGAACTTGAACCAGTAGAAAATAAAGAGATACAAAATAATGTGTTTTAAATTTAATTAACATAATAAATAAAATAAAGGTTCTTTGACGTGAATTCGGCAAAACTAGTCTACTGTATTAGGCTTTTAAGTCATTCGTACATTTTTGTCTCTAAAATTACGTATTCTTATTTTTGTTTGTTGAAATTAAGCGCAAAACTACAAATAGGCTATCTTTAGCGAAACCCGGTTTCAGTTTCTTGCAGTGCAAATACACGGACATACCCACAGTTCCGCTGAGAGGTGGGGCACATTCTCATCGGGAGAAGAACAATCACAGTTAATATACTATATCATACCCCTTCCTACATCAGGAGAAGAACAATCACATCTAATATACTATATCATTCACCTTCCTATGACACTAGTCTAAAACTAATGGAGCAGATTCGATCTTCTCTTATTATTTTCTCTTTCAGCTCTTATTTTAAACCTGTAGTTTACAAAGGTTTAGCAAGTAGTGAGTAGGACAGCAATGTACTTTTGGAGTCCAGACAGTTAACGGTTTTTGACTTCTTTATCCTCTTTTGAGATAGATCTCGTCTATTATAAAACATCATACATTTACTCTCACGCACTACAAATATGACAATATTGCAAAACATATCAAGAGTGTGCGGAAAAATAGCCATGTATTCTGCTTGATGGACAATAAACTTAACCACTCAGACGTATTAACGTCTTACTTCAACTGCGCGTGATCCATAAGCGTTTGTTCTTATAACGGTCAACCCCTCAAAACAGCAGTCAGTCACCCATACTGACCTTGAGTGGAGCCAAACGAGTTTGGTTCTGAAACTCGCAGGTCTCCTTCGAGTTGCTTTTTATATTTCTTTCAGCCCTGATCGCTCGTTGTCGCCGCGGGCCACATGCGAACCCGATAAGTTTCTGTGTAGAACGAAATCCTGATCAACATAACAAACAGCATGGTTTGACTTGTACAGCTCTGGAAAGAAGGGAAGAAGCTTAGTTTTTATGATCTTAACAAGTTGGAAGCTTCGACAGGTTACTCAAAACTACAGAAGAAAGTAGAAAACGAAACAAATGCAGTACGAGGAGGAGGAAAAAGATTTTTCCTAGGGCGTTATCAGATATCTCTCCTAGGGCGTTATCAGATGCCTCATCAAACTAACTTGTATACATGTAAGAAAGATAAATATCAGCTTACTAATGCTTAATTTGTTTTTGTTTTTTTCTTCTCTTTCGTCTTTCTTTGAATATCTGTATTTTAGCCATGAGGCATCTATTAAAGTTGACCTTCATGGATAAGCTCAGCTATACATTTCTTTTTAACGTTGAAATAATATTCGTGAAGAGTCTTTCGTTTATTTCCTTTCTGTTTTGAATCGCGTCTTTATTGTGTGTTGCTCTCTTTTGTAAACTGAGGATAACGACTACCCTGAAGAGAGTAGTAATTTATGCAACTAATTATCACTATGTATTTTCACAATTATAATTTAGGGTTGGTCGGCATGGTGAAAGGAAATAAAGTCGCAGTTTTGGCTAGGAAAAAAAGTCACATTTTATTCAAACACTATAAATTATTAAAGTAATAAAACAAAAATATTCCAAATCAGTTATTAACTGAAAATACATGACTTTTATACATTGATAATACAAATTATGTGTGATAGCATCACACATACACTAGTGTGGAAACAAATGGAACATTTTAAAAAACGTATTTTAAGCAATAAATAATGGTTTGTTGTAATAATAATTGAAGTTATTTTATTTTATTACAATAACATCAACAAAATTATGTTCTTTTCTTCCTTGTAAAATATCTAATTTGGCACGGTATAGCCAGGTGGTTAAGGCACCCGACTTGTAATCTGAGATTCGTGGGTTAGAATCCCATTCGCGTCAAACATGCTCGCCTTTCAGCTGTAGAGGCGTCATAATGTTACAGTCAATCCCACTATTACTTGGTAAAGAATAGCCCAAGAGTTGGCGGTGGGTGGTGATGACGAGTTATCTTCCCTCTGGTCTCACACGACTAAATTACAGACGGCTAACACAGATAACCCTCATGTAGCTTTGCGCGAAATTAAAACAAACAAACAGCTCTAATTTATAAATTTTAGGTGTGTAAAACAAAACAAAACATAGTTATAACTTCAATCATGTTTTCACGAAATTTCCCGCCTTTTTAAAAATACATATATATGTTATTTTAAATAGCCTTATGGTTAAATGTTCAAGTGATACTAGAAAAGCTTTAATTTTAAATGATTATTTAGGGGGTTGACAATGAGAGAAATTTCTTCAAAAAAGGCAAATCCTTTGGAATAATCTGCAGATTAATTGCTCGCAAATACACGTGTACTTGTTTATTTTTGTGTTTTTATTGTGACTTTTTTGTCATGGATTCGGTCGGTATATTCAGACTGTGTCTACTTGTATTAGTGAGCTCGAGTCTTGTGGATGTTTTTTCATTCAAGTTTGAGGAATGTAGCTGCGGTACAGTAAGAAGTTTGGCTTTGCAATAAACATTATAAAATAATTTCATTGCTAACTCGTATACATGAGGATCTAAATAATAATGTTTAAAAACTAACATTTTTCTAAATTAGCGGACACAATTTATGTTTAATAATTGTTGCAAAATTTACATTTGTGTTTTCAGTAAAATATGGACTTCATAACTTATTTTACAGGACTAAAGGTTTGGGAAGTAAACTAATGAAACTTCACTTCTAAATATTATATTTTTTGTTGTTTATAATTTATAAAGATTTATTTGATACCTGTTAAACACAGTAAATATGTTATGGATTAAATACAGTAATATGCTATGTATTAAACACAATAATGTGTTATGGATTAAATACAGTAATGTGTTATGGATTAAATACAGTAATATGCTATGGATTAAACACAGTAATGTGTTATGGATCAAATACAGTAATCTGTTATAGATTAAACACAGTAATATCTTATGGATTAAACACAATAATATGTTATGAATTAAACATAGTATATGCCTCAAGATGATTATAAAGCTATTATGCTGAACAATGACTTTTAACCACTGAGACACTTCATTAAACTGAAACTTTCTACGTACTACCAAGTTATATATCTTGTATAATTATTTAAGCCCGTCGCACCAAATATGCTCACCCTTTCAGCCGTGTTGGTGTTATAATGTAACGGTCAATCCTATTATTCGTTGATAAAAGAGTAGACCAAGAGTTGGGGTGAGTGGTGATAACTAGCTGCTTTTCCTCTCGTCATACACTCCTAGATTGGGGATGGCTAGTGCAGATAGCACTTGCGTAGCTTTACGCGGAATTCAAAAACACAACGCCACCTTCTAATACATCGGTAAGTCTACGGATTTACAATGCTAAATTTAGAGGTTCGATTCCTCTCGGTAGGCTCAGTAGATAGCCCAATGTGGCTTTGCTATAAGAAAATACACACTCAAAAACAGAATAATTATTCGAATATGTTAGTGGCATCTGTTAGTAGTTTATTACATTACTTTGATAAAGGAAATTTTCGAACTGAATAATGAAACTAATGTTAAGTTATAGTTTTCTGTGAATCCCCTCAACTTTCTCGTGTAGCACTGTTTGAAACTTCTGGTATACAACGACTTTTTATTTTTTTACTTTAACACGTTGGCTTCCAAGCCTATTTTGCCGATACTCACAGAGTCCAACTAGTCATTTTACAATTACTTTTTTAGAAAGAGTGTATATGTAGCTGTTGTGTCCCACCCAGTAAGTGGCCCTTTAAAAAGAAAATAGAGCACGACTCAACGGTGGGTGGCGTGGGTCTTACTGGAAGATTATCACGACCCACCGGTGGGTCGTGTGGGAGCCAATGTTATAAATTACATTAACACTTCAACTACTTTAGCGAAACATACATCATTTCAAGTTACGAGAAGCTGTTTAGATGTTTATACCCAGTTGACATTTTGATGAACATGATAAAAATAGATAAACTAACAGTATCAAAAGTGTTAGGTTAGAATGTTACGAAATTTAAGGTTATTATTGTAACTTTTGTAACTCGAAATTTTCATCAAGATTTCTATTAAACAACAATAATAATACTCTGACGTAATAATAATACACGATCCATTTTTGACTACAGCACGATATACTTTAACATTTTTGTAAATATGCATCAGTATTTTTCCAGTTTTTAAACAATGAAGGAAAAAATGTAGATTTGTTCCGTGTGAAAACAACACCACATTTTAAACTGGTGGATATCCCTGAGTTTGTTCTCCACGAAAGACTTCACATAAACAAATAGTATGCACACTAAAAGCGTCGCTACGTAACCAAGAAATTAGAAAGAAAACTGATACTTATTTAACTGAATGCTTAAAAGGTCAACAATAAAGTTTTTTTTTTTTCAGCATCGTTTCTATATTGTGTTCCATTCAAATTGTAACTTTGAATTTATTCAATTGTATATACCTTACCCTAACGACGGTTACATTAAAAGGTTTGGTTACGTGGAGGTTTTGGTGGTTTTTATTTTAATAATTATTTTTTTTCTCCAGTGTGCAAATAAAGATTCGAATGCAAATACGGTTCCACATTTATAGTTTTTGTCATATTCACTACCATATTATATATTACAAGAAAATTGTATTAATATCTGATAACCTGCTTAGAAATTTATTGATTGAAATAATGTTGAATCTTAACCGATATCTTAGATTTGTTTCTTTAATTTATAGCACACTCAAGGCAAGCTTATTTAGTAGTAATCTAGTTATAAAATCATATTGTTATTTTTTCTAGTGTGTTTCTTCGCAAAGCTACACAATCAGTTCACCAAAGATATCGGAACGCGGTTTGTAGCGTTCCAAGTCTACTAGTACTGCTCCACTAGGGTTTTTCTCCAAATCCGGTTTGTAAAGTTGTAAGTCTACAGACTTACTACTGTGTCACTGGGTTTTTCTCCAAACCTGGTTTGTAACGTTGTGAATTTTTAAAGATAGTCCTCTATAAGTAGGGCTTTCCTCCAATGTAACATATTTACTGTCATACATTTATTTTAATATCTATGTTTGTTTCGGTAGTTTTTTAATGCACATGACGTATATTGTTGAATGTGCTTTGCGCAAATCTCATCTGTTATCGAAATTTGAAATTGTAATACGTAACATAAATCGAAGACTTGTGAAAAATAAATTGTAATACATAACATGAAACGAATGATCTCAATTTGACATAATTTGACCATAAAATTTGAGAAAAATAAATTTAACTTGAAATAAGCTAGTCTTTCAATTCTTAAGGTAACTTCAAAGATATTTTATGTAGGTAGGCATATGATATATGACATGTTTAACGGAGTTTATTTTGTATGAAGAAACATGTTGGAAATAATATAAATGGCAACTGGATAGAAAAAAGCGGCTGAACAACTGATTGTATGAAAAAGTACCACAATTCAATGGTGCACGAGTTTCTGTAATATCAAGCTTATTATATGTAATTTGTTAGATTTTAAACAAACAGTTTTATATATAAACCTCTCAAGTGTGAGATCTTAACCTCACTATGTGCTGAAAAGGTGTGTGAAAAACAACGAATACCGAGAGCTTGACCTTGACTCGCAAAATAATTTGAAGTGCGAATGACCCACGCTATTTTTCACGTACACAGAAAATTGAAATGTTATCCAATTATCGGAGGTGCGGGGGGGTTAAATAAATCTGTATGTGCGCGTGGCTGTTGTTTGTCGCGTGCTTGTAAGTTTTATACATTTGCTGTTTATTTGCAGCTTTAATAATTTCATATGGAGTTTAAACTTAAAACATAATTATACCAATTACCTAATTAGCAAACACAAACATACACAACATCTTAGGCTATGTAACATTGCGTTGATAAACAAATTGTGTTAGGAAAAATTAAATAAAAATGATGAAGCTAAATTCTTACTTAAACCACAAAAACATTGGATGCTTACAGAAAAATAAAATATAGGAAAAAATTAAACATAACAAAAGTAGGAAAAGCAGCTGAAATTAAAACATTTTTTTAAATTGAATCTGGACTTAAACCAATGAAGTATTTGTGCGGAAAATAACAGTTTGTAAATACGAAACGTAATGGAAATTACATTGATTTAACTTGGGGAGAAATATATAAAATTTTTTGAGCCAAACAAAACACAGTCTTTACACACTGAAGCAAGGGGTTATTTTAAATACGACTGTACTTCTAAAGTTAACTTGATCTTAATAGGGGTGGGCCTCAAAGTGCATGAACTTTTAAAACACATCTTTTCTTAATACGCAAAAGGAATGATTACAATCCGAGTTATAATTACCTATGCGAATAAGTATATTTAAATTAATAGCGCAGTGATATGAGAAATGAAAAATAAACGTAACAAGTCAAAACAAACTGAATTACATCACTAGATATCTTAAGGGAAAACTTGGTGGCATTTCTAACTATTGGGTTGTATTAAAATATGTATTACACACATCGATATATATATATATACACACAAACAAGAATTGTCTGTTTAGTATGTAAACATTTAAAAAAACTAGCTGAAGTAATTTTGAAGAACTTTCAGAGGGGCACTCAGTTGGACTTCTCTACACGCCCACCCACCGACCCGGCATGGCCAGGTGGTTAATGAAGTCGACTCGTAATCTAAGGGTTGTTGGTTTGAATCCCCTTCGCATCAAATATGCTCACCATTTCATCTGTGGGGGCATTAAAATGTTACGATCAATCCCACTATTAGTTGGTAAAGGACTGGCTCAAGAGTTGGCGGTGACTAGCTGCCTTCCCTCTAGTCTTACACAGCTAAATTAGTGAGGACTAGCGCAGATAGCCCTTGTGAAACTTTGCGCGAAATTCAGAACAAACCAAACTCACCCACCCACCCTAAATATTTAGTTTAAATGAATAATTAAAAGGACATATGGATCCAGTTTGGCAGCCATTCTAATATGATCGCCATAATTCCACAAATTTGACTTAACTAATCGAGAAGGTCGTTGACAAATGTATGAAGCAAACACCAAACGAAGGTGAAGTTTGAAACGTATCGAACGAGCCCTTTTGTTTTGCACGAACTGTTCGTGTGCTAGGAGTCAGAAAGCAGAAAGTGGTCTTCCACAACTTCAATCCATGCCATTGGTGCGTGCGTATCTTTCTTAGTATGATATTCATTATAAATACATACTTATTGAGCATATTTACAGTTTGTGTATAAATTTAAGAGTGATGAAGGCTGTGTTTTTATAAAGAGCAGACCAGTTCTCCCATTGGAAAACTAGATTATAGATACATATTATTGGGCTGGTATTAATTTCTTTAAAGATAGCTATTTTGACCTTATTTGAAGTGTGTGTTGACTTCTGTATTTTAAGCACATCCATTGGAAGAACTGCCTGTTAGTCGGAGTGTGTGTTGACCTTTGTATGTTAAACACAACTCTTGAGGGAATTGCCTGTTAGTGGGGGTGTATGTTGACCTTTGTATGTTAAACATAATCCTTGGGGGAACTGCCTGTAAATCGGAGTGTGTGTTGAACTCTGCATGTTAAACACATACCTTGGGAGTACTGCCTGTTAGTCGGAGTGTGTGTTGACTTAACATTATTCATATTCGGCAGCTGTAGGGTCGTACATTATTTACGTTACTGTCATTAGAATAGCACGACAATAGACCTAACGTTGTTCTGAATTACTTTACACAGACTACACAAGACATAAATAAAACCTGATATCAAAAATGTGGTTTATTTCCTTCTATATACACCAAGCAAAACAAACACCATATATTTATAGAAATATGCAATGTTTGTAAGCACTGAAGTAACCCTTAGCAACAGGGCACATGCAAGATTTGTAAGAAAGAAAAAATAGTAGAAAATGAACTAAATGACAAAAATTACTTATATTTTTTTTATCTAATTTTACGTATTTTCATACACTTTACACGATTTAGTGTTCACACAATTTTACTATATTTCATTGTAGGTTATTATTTAAACTTGTAAGAATTCTATCTTCAACTAAGAACTAATTTTTTCATTTTACTGGCTGTACGTGATAAAATATAAAACGGGAATATTTACTAGACATATAAATATTGTAGGAAAGTCCAGTCAGACCAGAAAAGTTTAATTTTTCTCTTTTCAAAGCCTAATATGAATTGAAGGCTGTACTCTTGTTAATGTGGATCACAGAAGGACACAAACAGTAAGATATTGTGTTTGTACCTTCTAGGTAAACGCTAAAAATTATGTAGGTTACAACTAAGCATTACGGCGTGTGTATGAGCCCTATCTACACAAACAATGTGAGACGCGGAGTCCTATCTATTAAACACTACTATGTGCAAGTTTTTCTTCGCAAGTACAACATGGGTGTGTTCGTCCTATCTACGTAAACACTATGACATGTATGTGGGTCATATCCACGTAAACACGTATACGTTTGAGTCCTGTCTACGTACAAATGTATCACCTTCCAAAAGAATGTCTATCTTAGATGCTGGAACTAAATCATTTTTCAACTTTCTCTGTAATATATAATATCAATAACAATGAATGTATGTTTTCTTGACAAGTCAAGCATTATTTTAAATATTTATTTATTCCTCATTCTACTTTTTTTTCTATCCTCTCCATACTTCATCAATGAAAAGTTGGAAGTACGAGTATTTGTCTTCAAAGGAAAACATAAATCTGCGCCTACGGTTCTCATGGTAAGAAAATAAAATCCAAATAAAATACTGTAAACTAGACATCTCCTCTTTTGAAGTTTTAAGGGAAGAATACAGTCGCTGTACATTGAGTATAACCAAGCACGTTTGATCGTAATTTGCTAACTGATAAAACTACCTTGCCATTAAAAATATTATACCAAATTCCGCGAGCAGGCCTAACAGAAACAACTGTTTCTGAGTGCTCTTGGCAAACTCTCAAATCTCTTCGGGATTAGATTTCAACCAAACTTCCTTCCAAGTATCAATAGTATCCATTACCGATGATTGTAGCTAATGCATTAAATCCACAAGCTATTTAGAAATGGAAGTTGGTGTATATTGTGTGTGTGTGTTGATTAAGCTTAAATATTTGAATAACAGTCGACAGACAAGGCGAAATTATACGCAGACAGTGTCTGTTTGAATAAATAGTAATAACTGAGTTATGGTAATTAGAGGATGTATGGGATTGAAAGAATGCTTTTTAACAGTTCGGGTGGGGCATACACCTGCCCGGGGGGATAAACGCAAAGTTTGGATTATCTCATTCATTTGTTCCCCGCTGGTTAAGCGGTAAGTCTACGGATTTACAACGCTACAATCAGGAGTTCGATTCCCCTCGGTGGACTCACCAGATAGCCAGATGTAAACTTGATATAAGAAAAAACACGCACATTTATTCATTTACGAAGATATTTTATAAGAAAGGAGCAATTTCAATAGCAAAAACTTTACAAACCAATTATATATCAAACTTTAGTCGATCCATCCTGTTGAAATATTTGCGAATGAAATATTACATGCATATTAACATAAATCAAAACAGTTGTAACTTATTTCCTGTTCTAGCACTTTTAAAACATGAATACTTACCGGTCGGGGCGTATTGTCGATATGTGATAAAAAGGCAGCTTGTCGTTTTTACTTTTCAGATTATTTGACTGTATATTTTCAAAGGGTTGGTTTGAATTTCGTGAAAGCTACACGAGGGCTATCTGTGCTAGCCGTCCCTAATTTAGTAGTGTAAGACTAGAGGGAAGGTAGCTAGTCATCACCACCCACTGCCAACTCTTGGGGTACTCTTTTATTAACGAATAGTGGGATTCATTGTAACATTATAACGCCCCCAAGGCTGAAATGGCGAGCATGTTTGATGCGGTAGGGATTCGAACCCGAGATCCTCGGATTACGAGCTGAGTGTTTTAACCACCTTGCATGTCGGGCCTTTTTATAAGTGGAAATAATATATTAATAATTAACTGTATTTTTCTCTTACCGTTAATGTCTCACTAAAAATATAAATGCATTTATACTAACTTCAGAAGCACTTGATCTCACACTGAAATTACATGTACGAAAACAACATAGCATATAGAGTACCGTGTTGTTGAAATATACAGAGAGAGTGATAAATTACTTCATGTTGTTATTTAATGCGAGATTGCACGCTAACAAAGAGCTTGTTTTTTTTCTTTGAGGTCCCTACTGCGGATGGGGCACTGCGAATTTCAATCCGTCAACTGTGATTCTCGGGCATATTTATCTTGTGGCCTTCAATCCCTCTCTAGATTGCAGTTTTTAATTTAGCACTGAAAGACTAGAGGGGGGCTCACCCAGTCATGAAATAGCATAAATACCAGCTACATTCTTGAGGTCTCCTATAGTTTAACAGGGGGTATGACTTAAAGACTTATCTAGGTGAACTTCTGCTCTTTTGAACTCGATTCCAGAAGATCATTTTTGATTATTTTGTGTGCCTTTACTTGTGGCATATGGAAAGCTTTTGCCACTGGTCTCTGTATTCCCGCACTCTCACCTGTTATAAGACGCCACTTTTTTGTTACAGGATTTCTTGTTGTTTTGATCATCGTAGACCTATATCGTCGATAAAACATTTAGTTCTAGACCGGATATAAGAATCAATATTGTTTGCAAGTTTGTTGAAAGTATTGTATATAAATTATTATTTATAATAACCTTTAGTAGTAACTGTTATTATAAAGTGTATTTTTTGTTTGTTTGTATTAATATTAAAGGGCCCGGCATGGCCAGGTGGTTAAGGTACTCGACTCGTAATCTGAAGGACGCAGGTTTGAATCCCTGTCACAACAACATATTCGCCTTTCCAGCCGTGTGGGCGTTATAATGTTACTGTCAATCCCACTATTCGTTGATAAAAGAGTAGCCCAAGAGCTGGCGGTGGGTGGCAATGACTAGCTGTTTTCCCTCTAGTCTTACACACTACTAAATTAGGGACGGCTAGCGCAGACAGCCCTTGTGTAGCTCTGCGCGAAATTCGAAACAAACTTGTATATTAAAACATATTTGTGTTAAAAAAATTGTGTGTATCAAACATGTTGGCAAATATCATTAACATTTAATTAACTTCTCAATTAAAATGTTCAAAGACTTTTGGGCTGCTATTTTACCAACGAATAGTGGGACTGACCCTCACATTATAACCTCTTTACAGTTGAAAGGATGAATATATTTGGTGAGACGGGAATTCAAACCTGCGACCCTCGGATTACGATTCGAGTGCCTTAACTACCCGGCCATGTTGGGCTATTCAAAAACGTACAAACTATTGGAACCAATAGGCACTGAAACACTTCAATACGAAATTGACATTGACTAAAAACAAAGCATTCTCTGGTAAGCTTTCCTAACAATTTACCATGTAGTGAAGTGATGGAAACTGCCATGTTGTTTCAAGTAGCCTTAAATTACAGTTTCCTTAATTCGGATAGTCACGCAGAGTTACACAAGAGCTATCTGCGCTAGCCATACTTATGTTTGGATTGTTAGAGATGTAGTCAATAGTACCCAGTGCCTGCTTTTGGGCTGCTTTAATCGAATAGAGGGTTTTGGCTGTCGCACAAATAGCTCATCTATGGCTCCAAAGTACAGGACACTATTTGTCGACAAAGGTAAACGACCTACGAATATTTTAATTCAATGCGACATGACTGACACAAAGTAAGGCCCAGCCTGATATGCATTAAATATTAATTTTAATTTATTTTGAAAGAGAAGCTTTTTTAAGTTTCTTTTCCCTAATTATTAGGATTATATTCTGAGTGTTTATATCGAATAGATTTAAACATGACAAGGAAATTGTATTTAATATATGTATATTTTATTGAATATTTCCTATATCCATCACTTTCCTTCAGTTCACCAATCTAGCCTCTGTTCCATATTTACCTTTTTTCTCAATTTATGTAGTATTTTATTGAATATATTGTTTGGAGATCTTACCAGGTAGCGAATGGACTGCACGAACCAGCTTGATGGTCAACATTTTCATTCAATAAAATATTTTATTAACAGATAAGTTTTTAAGTCTTTCTAAGATTTTACTCATGACTCTTGAACAAAACATCTTTCCTGTCATTTTGTACACTTAAGTGGTCAAACCAGACATTTGCATCACATACTGTAGTGTAGTTTAACATAACCGACCAATTTTGCGCACTGACCATCTATATAGCTGATGTACATCTATCAGTAGACTCCTGTTCATGAAATCCTCACTGAGCGATCCAGTGTTGTGATTAGTGCTGGTCTATCCAGTCCATAGCCTCAGCAGTGTTGGCTAAATCTCCTGATTTTTATCTTACATGCTCTACTACCAATCTTTTGTTGTATTTAACTTAATGACACCCACTTGGACTCACTCAGTGCCTTTTATGTTTTTCAGTGACATATCTCCTCTAAGTCTTTTTTGATCTCATGGACTATCAGCCTTTGTATTACTGTTTCATCTGTTCTCTCTCAAGTGTGGATGTAGTGGATGAGATATAGTAGTAGTATTTCTGAGTAGTGTTTGACTGGTTATAATATCCCTTTGACTTGTAGAAACGCTGCTCAAATCAAGCCAAATACACAGGGTGTTGGTTTGGCTACATTCTACACCCTTTGTAACTTGATCATTGATTTTGCTTCAGATGCACAAAGATGGATTTTATAATCTATTGTGGTCATGACTATGGCTTTTATTAAATTTATGAGACTCATTTATTCATTTTCTAGACTGTAGTGTATTTTAAAAGAGCATTAAATTACTGATGTCTCTCTCATATTAATATGTGTGCAAGTATTGTCAACATTACACACCCAGAAAAGTGTGACTCTTTAGTGTGCAATTGTCAGTGAGAAAAGAGAGAGGTAGGTGTAACATCTGGTAGTCAACACACGATAGGGTTTAGATGGTGGAATTGCTCAAAAATAACTTTATACTAATTAACACTGTCCACGATCCGGAAAATATTTGAAGTTTTCATGTCTTTTTCTTGAATTTTTTTATTCTATAATTTTCACGCACGTTATTGGTTTGTTTGTTTGTTTTGAATGTCGCGCAAAGCTACTCCAGGGCTATCTGTGGTAGCCGTCCCTAATTTAGCAGTGTAAGATTAGAGGGAAGGGAGCTAGTCATCACCACCTACCGCCAACTCTTGGGCTACTCTTTTACCAACGAATAGTGGGATTAACCGTCACATTATAACGCCCCCAACGGCTGAAAGGGCGAGCATGTTTGATGCAGCCCGCATTCGAATCCGCAACACTCGGATTACGAGTCGAACGCCTTAACACGCTTGACCATGCCGAGCCCCTCACGTTATTTAAGGTATACTTTCCTGCATGAACAATACACTGCTGGCCAAATCTTAAGGCCAAATAACATAAAGAAAAAATATGAATTTTTTGTTGATAGACTTAACCACTTATTTTAGTAGAACTTCGAAAAATGAAAAGAAGAAAAGGAAAAAAAAAACATTTAATAAGAAAAATGTGAACACTATGAAATTAGTCTAAATACTAACTGGTCAAAAGTTCAAGACCATACCAAAAAGAAGTCCTAAACAGGGTAGGAAATGCCCAACAAGAGGTCTCAGTAGTGAGTTGCACGGCCGTCATTGCGAATAATTGCAAACATTCGCTTTGGCATGGTTGATATAAGCGTTTGCAGAAGGCTGGCTGGAATGTTATTCCAAGTGGTGAAGATGGCTTCACGAAGATCATGCACTATTTGAAATTGACGTCCACTTCTATACAATTCCCTTGCCATCCACCTTCAAACATTTTCAATGGGGTTCAGATCCTGCGAACAAGCTGGATGGTCCAAAAGAATTACGTTATTCGCCATGGAAAAGTTCTTTGTCTTGCGGGGATTGTGAATTGCAGCATTGTCCTGCTGAAAGATTCAGTAATTTTCACAGAAGCAAGGGCCTTCAGTCAATAAGAATGCTCTCTCCAACATGCCAATGCAGCCAGCTGCTGTTTGAGGCCCTGTATAACCTGAAGCTCCATTATTCCATGTAAAGAAAAAGCACCCCAGATCATTATGGAACCTCCTCCACTGTGTCATGTAGAAAATGTCTCCGGTTGGATATCCTTATTGCACAAGTAACGTTGGAAACCATCTGGACCATCCAGGTTAAATTGTTTCTCATCAGAGAACAAAATTTTCTTCCACTTTTCTACGTCCTATGTTTGGTGCTTCTCAGCAAAGTTTAACCGAGCTGTTTTATGGGGTGGAAGGTGGCATGGCCCTTGAAGACGTTTACGGTCTTTAAAGCTTTTCTCTCGTAGATGCCGTCTTGGTGTTCTTGACCTGCATTCTAAGAACAAACCGTCGAATCCTCCTGCTCAACGCCGGCGAAATATTCTTAGGCGGACCACTTGAAATTTTCGTTCGGTATCCCTTAGGGTCTTTTAAGAAATTTTCAACAACAGTTTTTCTACGCCCAATCTCACCAGCGATGGCACTTTGAGAGAGACCTTGCTTGTTTGTTTGTGTGTAATTACGCACAAAGTTACTAGAGGGTTATCTGTGCTAGCCGTCCCTAATTTAGCAGTGTAAGACTAGAGGGAAGGCAGCTAGTCATCACCACCCACCGCCAACTCTTGGGCTACTCTTTTATCAACGAATAGTGGGATTGACCGTCACATTATACGTCCCCACGGCTTGGAGGGCGAGCATGTTAAGCGCGACACGGGCGCGAACCCGCGACCCTCAGATTACGAGTCGCACGCCTTAAGCGCTTGGCCATGCCAGGCCTCCTATCTGTGCTCTGCCCACCACGGGTATCAAACCCCGGATTTTAGCTTGTAAGTCCGCAGACATACCGCTGAGCCACTGGGGGGCAGAGACCTTGCTTTTGTGGCTCGAAAATTCTGCCAATTCAAACTTTGTCAATCTTTCAGCCTTTGCCATGTTTTTACCCAATGTAACACAGGAGATGTCAGTGGGAGATGTTGACAACGCTAATGCTTGAAGACAAATGACTTAATGTCGTTACGTGTTTACCGATTGAGACTTCATTTCAGTATGGTCTTAAACTTTTGATCAGGTCATATTTAGGCTAATTTCATAGTGTTTACATTTTTCCTATTAAATGCTAAATTTGTTTCTTGTTTTCATTTTCCCTTTTCTTATTTTCGTCTTTCGAAGTTCTACTCAAATAAGTGGTTGAGTTTAACAACGCAAAATGGATATTTTTTCGTTATGTTCATTGGTTTTAAGATTTTGGCCAGCAGTAAGATCGGTAAATCTTGGTATATTTAGAGAAGAAAACGTGGATTGTCAAACATATTAACATAAACGTAAGTTTACTAAATAAAACTACACGTAAAATAAACAATAAAGTATTGTAGTGGTATTCATAATGGTGCATAAAGTTATGAGTGCTCAGCGTGTGATATGGTTTTAGAAGTTGAAACAAAGAAACTCATAAAACCAGTAGTAAAGAAAGTAGCAACTAGATGGTGTTTATAGCTTCTGTGGAATGATGGGAAGCTAAATTATTGAAAAATAAAGTAGTTGTAATATAGGCAAACTTGGCTAAATATACAGAAACGTCTGAATACATGTTCACAAAATAATCAGCATATGATTTTGAAGAATCTGCGCATGTGTATTTTAGACTTAAATGAGTTTAGAGAACTTATAGCAATTGTATTTAGGGTAAAGTTTATTTCCAAAGGAAAAAACACGTGGGTTAAGTGCTGTTTGTGTGAAACATTTTGCAAATAAAAACTAAACTTGAAATCGAAGTTAATTGTCATGTGGTGACAATGACTTTGTGCCATCATATAGCATTCTCGTTGAATTAAAACGTTTGATTAAGCAAAACACAGGTAATGTGATTTTGAACGGAAAAGCCATATATGCAATTCAGTTATCTGCTTTTTTATCGGTATGACATTTGTTGCGTTTGATCGAGATATTTACGAGAAAATTTCAGGACAAAGTCACAGATAATCGCAAGCATATTATTTACATAGATATTTATAAGAAATTAAGAAAAACATTAATTATGTCGTTATTGAAAGAAATTCCTTCCTAGAAATCAGACATCCTTTGTCGATTCTTTCTATAACTCTTATCATTCTCCCGGATATTTATTTATTTTTTTATAGTTATTAAACATTTATCCATATGTTTTAGTGAGCTAAACAAGGAATAAATACAAATTATTGACATATCTTTTATGTCACAGTTTGTACCTTATTTATTTCGGTCATAAATCATTGTTCATTATATATTTTATTTGTACAAAGTAACTATTCAAGAGAGAAACGTCTACATGCTCTACTTAAAAACATCCCGTCTGTTATGTCTGACGTCAGGCTTATTAACGAAATAACTCATACAGATGCCGTTTCTGTATCTTGAGCTGAATTATTATTATTGGTGTACCCAGATATGTTTATCTAGGACATAAAAACTGTTTTTCATTATCCCTTTTTCTGCTAGCATGGCGTATTGAAACTACTTGGCAAACTGGCAAGCTGTTTTTATATATGTTTGATGAAGACTATTTACATAACACTTAATTTGTTAGCATTGGCTTCTTCGGGAATCATAAGGAAATGTACTGTGTTAACCCACAGTATGTGTACTTTAGTAACACCTAAGTCTTTCAGACATGAAACTATAGTAATGTCTCCAGAGTTGTAGCACTATAAAAGTTGTCATAAAATTGGATTACTTAGAAGTTTCCGTTTCAATTTTCCACTTTTATTATCCTATTGCTGTTATTTGTCACTTGTGAGAGATAGACCAGTTCTTTTATAGACATATGTGTACAGTGTTTCAAAAGCTATACTATATATAGTGTATAGAAATCTACTAAGTGTTTACAAAGTTACACGGATTTAGAAATGCTTAAAACAGACTTATCGCTTTTTGTTTCTGTTCTAAATGGTATACTGACAGCTTTGAAATTTGAAAGAAAACGTACCAGTAATATTAGTGTAACATTAACTAGTGTTAATTAAAACAAATAAACTGATAAAATGAAGATTTTTCTCCATCCTAACGTGTATGTTCTGAGTGTAATTACAAGGCAAGATTAACACATTTTGTCCTAAAATAAAGTGCTATAAACTAAATTGAATTTCATAATATCTGATAAAGTTAGTCATATTGTAATATATGTTTGTAATAATCTGTTGTACATTTATAATATATTAAACTTTTGATATTTGCTTCAGTAAATAATTATAATTTCTATCATTAGTATTCTTATCTTTGAGACTAACTGAGCGATTAATATTTTAGTTGAATATTATACTCACTTTTGAAGTAGGTAATAGTAGGCCATATAATCTATTAACTGCTAAGGTTCCGAAAATCGCTATGCGCCTGTGTTATGTTACATGAGGTCCGCACAATATGTTATAGTTTGCATTTTTTGCTTAACTTGGGAATATAAGAACAATAATTAAGTATTTATAGTTTCTTTTTCATATTTCAGTTTGATGTAGCGCATGACCATTTGTGTACAAGCTTAGGGCAAACTTATGATATCATATTACTTGAACATTTTAGAAACGTAGAGGTGAACCAAGTCCATCTTTCGAAAGGGTTCGGGTTATAAGGAATCACATTTTGGTGTTAAACTGGTTTCTTGAAACTACGTGTTTTTTTTAAGAACACGTGTGGAAGCTGTTTTCTGATTTATGTGGTGTTTGGTACATCGAATTATTTATACCTTTATTATTAAAATTCAAATATCTCCCGTTCCCCAGGAGTTTAACAAGCCTATTTTCCTGCTTTTTAGTTACATTACACTATTTACACTTTCTGAGTAAAATGAAATATTCATATCAAGTTTCAAAAAAATATATTTACATTCGTGTATTTTTGTTCCAATTAGAATATTTTCGTGAAACTTGACTTTTAACAAATTTTGTTTCTTTCAAACTAATGCCACGTTAATGTTATATGAGCCCCTCTCCAGTAGCAAAGCGTACGTCTGCGGACTTACAAAGCAAGAAACCGGGTTTGGATACTCGTAGTGGGCAAAACACAAATAGCCCATTATGCAGCTTTGAGCTTAACTTCAAACAAACAAAATTAAGGATAATTGACTAATTTTGTACACAACTCTTCAATACTATAATAAGTGATAAACAACAGATAATTACGGGATATCGTAAAATTAGTATGCATGTTTTGAACTCGTTTGTTTTTAATTTCGTGCAAAGCTATTCAAGATCTATGTGAGATGGCTGTCCATAATTTAACAGTGATGGTTGAGAGGAAGACTAACTATCTAACACCATCCATCATGAACTCTTAGGCTACTTTTTCATCAGCGAGTAGTGGGATTGACCATCACATTATATCTATACCATTGCGGAAATGGCAAGGATACTCAGTAATGGGTATTGCAAGTCTAGTGCCCCAACCACCAAACCATGTTAGGCCCATACTTATTTTAGTACCTCAATAGATCTGTAGTGGTTTGAGTGTGTGCCTTTCTTATAGCAAAGCCACATAAGGTTAACTGTTGTGTCTTCCGAGGGGAATCGAATCCCTGATTTTAGCGTCATAGCTCCGTAGTCTTATTGTTGTCCCAGAGGGGGACGTAATGGTTTGAAATTTCAAAACAAACTTCACTGCTGATCGATTTTGTAATTTTATGTTTATACAAGTACGACCCCTGTATAATATTATTATCAGTTACGTAATGAAATATTTTGTTGATTCTGTAATAACTTTATGTATACATATAATATAAAAAGTGCATCAATTTTTTTTTATTTTTGCTTTTAAAAAATCTAACTTCACAAATTATAGTACTTACCGTCATATAGCTGGTTGGATCATATGAAAAGGAAAATAAATGACGAACATTTACACAGAATAGGAGAGGCAGTGAATCCATGACATTTTGAGATTTGTATTTCATGTATTGATGCTAGCCATAGTTTTATATAGTAACACACGACTGTATGACACTGTTATCTGTTAATGGGAAGATAAGGGTTCTTACGTTGTTACAGCTTGTTAGAGCAGTTCAAGAATTATAAATCACAGAAATAAATGACAGTTGATTTTGGCTTATGTAGGTCTGTTATGGACATACTATCAAACAACTAGTTTGTTCATTAGACCCCTTGGATAGAGACCACAGATGGTTAACTACATCACGTAATGACCACTTTTTGCAAAATATAGTCGTAAAAATAGTTACTTGACTATTAAAACTCCTTATGGACTTGAGATATTATTGTTTAAATTGATTTGAACAGATTTCGGGGGTCTTATATAAAATTAAAATTTTATAATTGAATTAGGAGAATGAGACGATACAGAAACTAATATGATTAATAAACCTAAACAGGTTCAAACCTTTGAGAGGCAAAATTAAACATTTTGTAAATAAAATATAGAAATATACATCATATACCTTTTTTTAAAAAATAGTGACGATTTGTCTTCTTTTTTTTCGTTTTTGTTCCTTTTATGGTATTCTTTAATCCTTTTGAATGCTGAAAATCTTTTTAACTATGGAAAAGAAGTAGATGGCTAGATGTCCCCCGCTAGTTCAGCGTTTAGTCTACGGACTTATTACGCTAAAATCAGGGGTTCGATTGCCGTCGGTAGGCTCAGCAGATAGCTCGATGTGGCTTTGCTATAAGATAAACACACACACATGGCTAGATAAGTGAGATATCTTGATAATGAAATTATGAAGCATATTTAATATAGAAGTTATTACGGAAACCTTAAACTTAGAACATCGACAATATTGCTAGTGTAGAGTTTATGAAAAAGAAAAATGATATTTATTTAGAAAGAGTATGTGAAGGAAAACAGTACGGAAAAAGTTGTAATATAAAACCAAATAATAAATAAAGTAATACAATAAGTAATACTATGTACCTAAACTTATGTCAATCAACAGTTAGAAATTTGGGCATTTCATTTCAACAAGGGTGAGATAAATAGAACAATGAAATTTCTGGAACATTTAAGACTGTTATGATTTATTTGTACTTACGCTGAAATATTAATTAATATAGCATTGTAACTGCTCTTTTATATTTTGTTTTATTCCTCAACATACGTAATTGACGATAACATGAAATTTACGTGAGTAAAATATTTTCTTTCATTAATATGTTTGGTGGTTTGTATAACTGTCGTACTCTTCATATTTTACTACACATATGTCATTTTTTTGCTATTCGTTTATTATAGCACAAGGAAGACAATTTTAAAATTTCACTTATAAAGTCTAAAGTATTCGTACACAATGTAGTAATGGGTGTTTTAAAGTACTGGTTGCATAGAGGAAAAAAATGTCTGTATATTTTAATGTTTCTTATGCTGTGTGCCTTTCTTTCAGTCTGTGCGTGTTATTTAGTTTCTTTTATATATATATGTATATTGTGTTGTAACTGTAAACCCCACAACAGACATTTAAGTTTTCATTAATAAGCCCTATTGTTCATCATTCGCCTTTCTCTCTAATTAAACGGAAATTTATGGTTTTAAAATTATTATTTATGTGGCATACAAATAGTGATGTAACTCATAAAATTACCCTTGGAAATCTAACACGGCTGATTAAGCATGCTTAGAAAAAACATCCACGTTTTTACGGCTGTGTAGAATAAAAAAATATCTATTGTGATGACTGTTGTAACGAGTAAATTGGTTGATGAATGCCGGATAATATTATGTTTTTTGTACATACCTCGTCCAGAGGGATTCATATTAGCTCATTTAACAAATTTCTTTAATTTATTTCACGTTAGTTACACTTACATTTTTCAGAAGTCTCGAAGGATTCTTTTTTAATGTACAAAAACAACACTCAACACATCCATCTGTTTATTTATTTCTTATAACTCGAAGCTTTTACATAACGGCTAAACATTGCAGAGATAAATCTGAAGTCAAATTAAATGATTAATGCAAAATATATAGCAAGTTCAGCTAAATAATTCATGACATCTCAAGCATTGTGCATTGTTTCTGGTCGTAGTCATATAAACTGCCTCTTTTTTAACGTATCAAATAGATCAAATAACTTAAATAGTAAGATCTGTATTTCTAAATAGACTCAGTCACTACGGTAGTCGAAACAACGTCAGGGAATATTATTACTACTGTTTCTTTAGTTACGGATAGGCAGCAATTTGTTCTTACATGTTCTAGTAACTTGCGACTTGACTTATACCGTATGTTAAGTCAATACAAAAAGAAATAGAATTCTTACTGTCATACCCAGCCTTATTTAACTTTAAATCTATCATATTCAAAGTTAAGATAAATTTGAGAACCGACATTTTAGGAATGCTACACTCACCTAACTGTCACAATTTTAGCTTCTGTGATTTTTCTGTTGAACTATAATAACTTGAAAGTTATTCTTTTTTCAGTTGATGGTACACAATTTATATGAGAATTTGATGTGGTGATTTTATAATACCTATTACCTGAAAGATGGAACCAGGGATAACGACATTAATTACTGTATGTGTTGATTTTAGTCTTACAGTTTCAGACTTGTAAGAAGCTTTAATCTAACCAAATGAAAAGATTTAAGAATTTCTCTAGTCAAGAAAATAAAGTGCAAGTTTTTGTCCCTGTAGTTGTTAACGATATATTATGAATATCTTAGGGCCATTAGAATCAGTAACTTAAGGTAAAGTTTAAGAAAATTCTAAGAAGTGTAGAGCATAATAGCTAAAGAAAAATATATTTATAATAGCTCAAGAACCAAATTATGCTTGGAAGATTGATTCGTATTTTTCTTGTTGTGTTTGAGGGAAAAAGGACAGTAAAATAAAAACTTTCCTTTTTCTCTGAATACATTTTATTTTTATGGTTGTTTAATAAAATATTAATACTCTACCTTTTATTTCGGAATATTACAAAATGTCTTTCTTCAATACTTGTTTTAACTCCCATTTACATGTGCCCTGATATAATACGGGAAAACATGGCCTTAAAGAGTGTGTATTTTTTTATATCAAAGCCACATCAGGCTATCTGCTGAGTCCACCGAGGGGAATCGAACTCTTGATTTTAGCGTTGGAAATCCGTAGACTTATCGCTGTACCAGTAGAGGGACTGGTCTTGAAAAGAGGCGGGGCACTATTCTTTGTGAAGCATGTGTAATTGTTGTATTTTTTGTTCATATCCCCTCATTGAGATGGGATAAATAAAGAGAAAAAAAAAGTGTAATAAAACAAGAATGTAGTATTTCACATGCAGATAATCCAGCTCTCACCACCATGCTCTTAACAAATGTTTTATAAAACCAAAATTACAACAGAACGAATGTTTCTATCGTTTCAAATGAAAAGGCAAATGTGAAATTAATAATAACACAAACTAAAAATAAAACTAAGATAAAGGCGAAGTTACATATATATATATAATTTTAAACTTTCGGAAGTTATTTCAGCTATCAGGTGATATCAGTTTAAAAATATATTTAGATATATATACATGTAGTTTTAAAGAGTTCACTACAACAATTTTTATTAGCGCTTCGATAGAACCAACTCCTTTTCTTTAATATTTGTCATAATTTCTAATAATAAAAAAATACAAAATTCAAAACATTTTCATTAATAGGTTATATGCTCTTTAAAAAACAATAATTTTTCCCCAGTTACAGGAAATTATATCCAAATTTGCATGTGATAATACTAAGTGCTGTTGGATTATATCAAACACTGTTGCAGAACATATACAATCATGTGAACAAATTAGGACACCCTATGAAAGCCTGTGTATATATGTAACACTTTTGGATAAATGGATATTTAATCTCAGTTGAAACGTGTAACAATACTGAGAGATTAGAGTAATATAACTAAACAATTAAAACTGAAGAAAATACTTTTTAAGATTTTCTTCAAAATGTAATTTTACAAAAATGCATATTCTAACTGAGGAAAAGTCAGGACACCCTACCCCCTAATAACTAGTGTTACCCCCTTTGGCTGAAAAAACTGCAGTAAGACGCTTCTTGTAGTCATCTACCAGTCTTTGACATCGGTCTCAAGAAAGTTTGCCCCATTCCTCAATGCAGAATTCTTTCAGCCGTGAGATGTTTGAGGGGTTTCTTGCATGTACAAACCGGTTCAAGTCACTACACAGCATCTCAATAGAATTAAGATCTGGGCTTTGACTCAGCCAATCCAGGACTCTCCATATCTTAGTTTTTCAGCCAGTAATTGGTGGATTTACTGGTATATTTAGGGTTATTGTCTTGTTGTAGGGTACAGTTCCGCTAGCTTCAATTTTCTTACAGATGGACTCACATGTTTCTCAAGCACCCTGTAATACACAGTAGAATTCATGGTGGATTCTATGATTGTGAGCTGTCCAAGTCCTGTTACAGCAAAGCAACCTCAAATCATGACACTTCCACCTCCATGCTTCACAGATGGTATGAGATTCTTTTCTTGGAATGCTGTATTTGGTTTACGTCAAACATGTCCTCGTTCTGGTGTCCAAATAATTCGATTTTGGACTCATCTCTGTAAAAAACATTATTCCATAAGTTCCTGTATTTGTCTACATTCTCTCTGGCAAACTTCAGTCTGGCCTTGATGTTTCTTTTAGAGAGGTTTTCTCTTTGCAGATCTCTCATACAATTTACACTTGTGCAGTCTCGTTCTGATTGTATAGACATGCACTTTAACATCAACAGTAGCAAGAGCTTGCTATAGGTCCCGTGATGACATGTTAGGGTGTTTGGAGACCTCTTTTAGCATCTTGCGGTCTGCTCTCGGGGTGAACTTGCTTGGACAACCAGACCTGGGCATGTTTGCAATTGTTTTGAAAGCCCTCCACTTCTTGATTATTATCCGGACAGTGGAATGGCTGATTCCAAAATTTTTTGGGATCTCTTTAAATCCTTCACCAAACTCATAAGCTGCTACAATTTTCTTTCTGAAGGCCTCACACAGCTCTTTTGCTCTCATCATGATGCTCACTCTCACTTCAACAGTCAGGAGCACAACAAACTAAATATCTGTGATTTAAATAGAGCAAATCTCATTCAAAATGCTGAGTAATGGTCTTCTAATCATGTGCACCTGGTATGATACAACTGTGTGTGAGTTGAGCCATTTTACGTTGGAATAAATGTGGGGGTGTCCTAACTTTTCCCTCAGAATATGCATTTTTGTAGAATTATATTTACAGAAGATCTTGAAAAGTCTTTTCTTCAGTTTTAATTGTTTAGTTATATTTCTATAATCTCTCTGTATTGCTACAATTGAGATTAAATATCCATTTATCCAAAATTGTTACATGTATACACAGGCTTTCATAGGGTGTACTAATGTTTTCACATTATTGTAATTTCTAAATATTTTTCTAAGCTGAAGGTATATAAGTAAGATAAACCGAACAAGTACGTTTAGTGAACCAAAATACTGAATATTTATAATCACAATATATTAATTTTGCATGTAAGGTCGGGAGACGAAAAACTGTTTTGGGAATTTGTAGACTCAAGAGTCATATAACATATTTCAACAGTGTAATGCTTGTGTGCTTGCTTGGCTTATTTGCTGGTTGAGTTCCATCGTCACAGGCTTATAATATCCTGCTGAATGTATGTCAATAGTTTTTTTAAGTCGTTGGAAGATCCACAGATAACTTTCACCTGCCCCTTTAAGAGGGAAAACAAACGACGTGTTTGTTTATAAGAAACGTATACACTGTAGTCCTAAAACCTGGGAAAGTAGTCTTTATTTACCTTTCTTGTAAAGTATCTCGAAATGCGGAGAAAAAATCAACTCTTGTGTCAAGCAGTACATCCAAGTGCTTGTCAAACTTCAACATCTTATCTGTGTGTCTTTCAATAGGTCGTGAGGGATCTGAAATCATCTTGTTGGGAAAAAATGCCACACAGCTTTCGTCGGTAGACCCTCAGGTCTGTGGACAGGCCCACAACAGTTACCGTATTTTCCGCCTAATAAGCCGAATTTCTGGCCCTAAATTTTGGACCCGATTTTTGGGGGTCGGCTTATTGGCCAATCACCAGCTTTGGACCAAAAATTACCGAAGACCAAAATCGGCCCCAAAATCATACCTTTGATCTCACAGTTACGGCAAAGTTATTTCAATTGAATGAACTTTATTTATTAATAGAAAAAGGTCTATACATTACGAATGACATGTATTCATAGAAATAACAAAATTCATAAAAAAATGCACACTTTAATCTCAGAAATTTATTAAAATCCATCAAATTCATCATCTTCGTTTTCTCTCGAAGTACAAGGCTGTGTCGCTTCATGAAGCGGTTACACCAGCTGTTGGTTGCCTTAAAGTCTTTTGAATTTTCTTTATTTCGACCAGCCCACTTTAGTGCAAAAATACGGATCTGGGCACGCGTGATAGTCAGGCCACTCTAGCGGTTTTCATTCACCCATGTCGGTACATCTTCCAGTTTTGGCCACTTCGGTTGATATTTCTGGTTACATTTACTTGTTTTCGACATTTCTTTTAGCACACATTCTGCTTTATTCCATTCACGGACCTGTTTTTCATTCACACACTAATGGCGAGCGGCATTTATATTTGAGGTTTTTAAGGCTAGCTCTACTACTTTCAGTTTAAAAGCAGCATCATAACGCATTCTTTTTTTTACAGATGTAGACATCTTTGGCTTTTGACGGTACAATGATAAACTCCCACTACATACCCCTGGTATTTATACCCTGGGTTAGTGATTTTAATTACTGAGTAAAAATTCTGGAATTTCAGTGAGTGGAGCCAATAACGAATGACATATTTATTCCATCTCTCCTCGGCTTATTGGGCGGTAATAAGCAAAAACCCTCATTTTCAGAGCTGAAAATTGGCCTCGGCTTAATAACCGGAAAATACGGTATACAAAACCTATACTTCAAAGTTTGAAAGGAATATTAAGAAAACGAGATTAAACACTGTGATAATACATGCAGTTCTATTTATAGAGGAGATATTACTGAATAGAAGGAAGGTTGCCAGGTAGCAGCACCAGCCACATAAATACCTTTGTTCGACTCTTTGAATCGAATAACGGGACTGGTTGTTACTTTTATAGCGCGTTCATACTTATAGATTTTATTCAGCAGCATCATGAGTTAATCCTCAAAATTCTTCGTCGTACAACTGAACACTAACTACAGGTCGTTGTACAACTAAACACTAACTACAAGTCGTTGTACAACCAGACACTAATCACACGCCATTCTACAACCACACACTACTAATGGTCGTTGTATAATCAGACACTAACTGCAGGCCATTCTACAACCAGACACTAATCACACGCCATTCTACAACCACACACCACTAATGGTCGTTGTATAACCAGACACTAACTGCAGGCCATTCTACAACCACACACTAATCACACGCCATTCTACAACCACATACTACTAATGGTCATTGTATAACCAGACACTAACTACAGGTCGTTCTACAACCAACCAAACACTAACTACAGACATACCCAACAGTTGTTGTTTCTCACCTAGCAAAAGTTACAATTTTTATTAAAATTTATGAAATACCCTCATATGTTTTTACAATTTTGTGTAATTTAATGTAAAATAAGTTCAGTAATGCTTATGTAAAGCAGAAACCTCTACATTCATTATTCTTATGATGAATTCCATCCTATAAGTAACTGTACTGTGGTTAAAATGTTTATAGGACTTACATGGTACAATTACATTATAAGTTTTTAGCTTTAGTTCACTAGGCTATTTACCTACTTCATGAGAGAAAGAAAATTATAAGTTGAACAGATAAACTATGTGTAACTGTTATACCCTTTATATAAAGATCCAATTTTACACAGATGTAAAATGAGCTTTAATAAACATCTTTTATATTTTCATAAACACAAAATCTGAGTGATAAGTTGGCATATTTTCTGAAATATGTTTTATTTATTAAAATACTTTAACTGTGCAATCAGTTGTTAAAAAAAATAATATGTGCTCTAGCCAAAATCTAATATATTGTGTAAGTGTGTATATATATACACACACACACATACATAGCCACAAACCAATTTATCAAGTAATTATACTTAAATATACTTTATGTGTGAGTGTTATTAAGTATAATTTTTCATCATTGTATAATAATTGTAAATTTAGCTGCTCTACACTAAGGAAAAAGGAATAAGTTTTAAGATAGAAAGTCATTCTGATAACATTTAACCACATTTACAAAAATGCGCCAGTACAACTTATAAATTATTCTAATGACAGTTACATTGATGCAAAACTGTATCTAAAAGTAATAATTTCTTCATCCAAATGCTATAATGCTTAGGAAATGACAATTTATTATTTTAGTGTTCATCGTGCCTTAAAAATCTGCTAAAATCAATTCAAATATTAGAAACCTAAATGACGAGCAAGGGCTGATATTAAACGATAGAAACAATACGTTTAGAAACAGCAGCAAATTACTAATTCATGAAAAACACTTAAATCCATAAGACAAAATAAAAAATGAACACCAACTGAATTTTTCCTTTTTTGGACTTAATTTGCCAACAACAACATATGATACAAAAAGTTAGTTAAAACAGAAGAATGAAAAGACAAAAACAAGATTATATGTAAACGAAAATTTAGACACACTAGAACTGTTAGAAGAGATATAAGCTATAAGATATGTTTTGTAATAATCGTGTTTTGAGTAAACACTTATAATCAATATGATAATTAGAAGATTTCTGTATGATAACTGTATTATAACAGCCGTGGGGGCGTTATAATGTGACGGTCAATCCCACTTTTCGTTGGTAAAAGAGTAGCCCAAGAGTTGGCGGTGGGTGGTGATGACTAGCTGTCTTCCCTCTAGTCTTACACTACTAAATTAGGGACGGCTAGCACAGATGGCCCTCGAGTAGCTTTATGCGAAATTCCAAAACAACCAACCAACCAAATGATAACTGAAGTATCAGTAATAAAAACACCAGCAGATATGTCAGTCTCACAAAATGAATATCACACAGATTAACATAATCTCTGCAATGAGCAGTGATGAAAGTAGAAACCAGTCTGTAAAGGTTTTATCAAAAGAGTGTGTGACGTGTAAATACAAACTTTTTTCTTGAAACCATTTTCGTGTAAAATAATATTAATGACATTCTCAGTGGGAAAAAAATTCAAACAGTTTGTCGTATCACTTTAAAATAATTCTCATTCTTAAATACAAGAAACGTAAAAAAAAATATGTTGGAGGAAACTGTTCTCTAGATGACATATTTCGTCAAGATATTCGTCTGATTACCTTTATTTCCTGCTGTTATAGCAGTAACTTTACGGATTAACAACGCTAAAATCAGGGATTTGATTCTCCTCGATGGAGTCAGCAAACAGCCCGATGTAGCCTTGCTATTTCAAAACACACACACTAATTACCTCTACTTTAAAACTCAACTGAAAATGAAAACTACACGCACAGTACCAAAGGTAAAACTACAAAATATCATTTTTACCACAATTGACCAAAACAAACCTCGATGACATATAAGTAAATGAGATAAAATGTAGGTAACAGAAGCTTGTTTCTCTTGAATAAATTAGTGTTACATCAAAGATTTTCACAAAGAAGCGAAGTTAATTAATCACAAATTTATGAAATTTCACCCGTCTTCTTGGGTTCAACAAATGTTATAAAATATTAATTTTAGGATGTCCAACAACAAAGAAAGCACTTCTGTGATGGCTCTTTTTTTCTTTCTTTCTCACAGTTTATATACCATTTATATGTAAGTGATACCTTATATTTTATCACGCTTGTATTATGTTTCCACCTGCATGTTCCTTGTAGAAAATATTAGTTTTTATGAAAAGAATAAATAGTAACAGATTCTTATAACACGTGAATAGATTTACACCATGAAATTCCAAGTTAAGAGGAACATATAGTTTATAGTAGGGTTTTATTGGAGTGCACGTTGACATCAATTATCAGAAAAAATATTTGGCAGATTCTGTTCAATTACACATAACGTTGAAGTTTTTATGTTACAGTCAATCTATTATGTATATACAGTCATGTGAAAAAGTTAAGACACCCTTTGAAAACCTGTGTATTTGTTGTACATTTTTGGATATTTAAATATTTAATCTCAATTTTAACTATACTGAGAGATTAAAGTAATATAGCTAAACAATTAAAACTGAAGAAAAGACTTTTCAAGATCTTCTGTAAAATGCATATTCTAACTGAGGAAAAAATTAGGACACCCTCCAAATTTATTCCCACTTAAAATGGCTCAATTCACACACAGGTGTATCACATCAGGTGCACATGATTAGAAAATCATTACTCAGCATTTTAAATGAGGCTTGCCCTATTTAAACCTCAGATATTTAGTTTGGTGTGCTGATGAAGTGCTAGTGAGCACCATGATGAGCGCAAAAGAGCTGTGTGAGGCCTTCAGAAAGAAAATTGTAGCAGCTTATGAGTTTGGTAAGGGATTTAAAGAGATCCCAAAAGTATTGAAATAAGCCATTCCGCTGTTCGGAAAATAGTCAACAAGTGGATGGCTTTCCAAACAACTGCCCAGGTCTGGTTGTCCAAGCAAGTTCACCCCGAGAGCAGACCGCAAGATGCTAAAAGAGGTCTCCAAACACCCTAACATGTCATCACGGGACCTACAGCAAGCTCTTGCTACTGTTAATGTGAAAGTGCATGTCTATACAATCAGAAAGAGACTGCACAAGTGTAAATTGTATGGGAGATGTGCAAGGAGGAAACCTCTCTAAAAGAAACATCAAGGCCAGACTGAAGTTTGCCAGAGAGAATGTAGACAAAGATTAGGACTTTTGGAATAATGTTCTTTGGACAGATGAGTCCAAAATCGAATTATTTGGACACCAGAACAGAGGACATGTTTGATGTAAACCAAATACAGCATTCCAAGAAAAGAATCTCATACCATCTGTGAAGCATGGAGGTGGAAGTGTCATGATTTGAGGTTGCTTTGCTGTAACAGGACTTGGACAGCTCACAATCATAGAATCCACCATGAATTCTACTGTGTATTACAGGGTGCTTGAGAAACATGTGAGTCCATCTGTAAGAAAATTGAAGCTAGCGGAACTGTACCCTACAACAAGACAATAACCCTAAATATACCAGTAAATCCACCAATGACTGGCTGAAAAACTAAGATATGGAGAGTCCTGGATTGGCTGAGTCAAAGACCAGATCTTAATCCTATTGAGATGCTGTGTAGTGACTTGAACCGGTTTGTACATGCAAGAAACCCCTCAAACATCTCACGGCTGAAAGAATTCTGCATTGAGGAATGGGGCAAACTTTCTTGAGACCGATGTCAAAGACTGGTAGATGACTACAAGAAGCGTCTTACTGCAGTTTTTTCAGCCAAAGGGGGGTAACACTAGCTATTAGGGGGTGGGGCGTCCTAACTTTTTCTTAAGTTAGAATAGCATTTTTGTAGAATTACATTTACAGAAGATCTTGAAATGTCTTTTCTTCAGTTTTAATTGTTTAGTTATATTCCTATAATCTCTCAGTATTGTTCAAATTGAGATTAAATATCCATTTATCCAAAAATGTTACAAAAATAGACAGGCTTTCATAGGGTGTTCTAACTTTTTCACATGAATGCAAATATTTTAAGAAGTCTTCAGTCAAACTCTTGAGACTCTGGATGTATTTCTAGAGATATTATGCATATTAGCACAAAATATTTTTACAAAATAAATGTATTAGATTTTATAACGGAAATTGACATACCAGTTAAACCAGATATGGCTAAGCCAAGTCTAAACCTATCACAGCATTATCTATGCCTTCAAATGACACACCAGATTATTGCAGTAAAATAGACCTGTAAATAATCAAATTTAATAACATAATTCTAAGGATAATAAAGTAAGATTACAGACGTATACTATTCTACAGTTAATAACGTAGTTACAAAGAAATATCAGGGCTTCAACTAGCAACCTTTTCACAACTGAGTTTTATAAACATCAAAATGAGTACACGGATGGAGAATGCAGTTTTTAGGTTAACAAGTGTTCTAACCCATAAAGTACAGTTTACGTCTACAGTATTTAATTGTATATTAAGCATAACAGCGATATTTTGTTACTGTCAAGAGTAAAATCGATAATTTCCCATTTATGATAACCGCTGTTCTAATTTTATCTAAAGTATATGCATTTTGAAGTAAAAAGTTAACTGCATTAAGTTGCCTTCTTATCATGTTAATTTTTGTTAAAACTATTTGATACTTAAGAATGGTATTCGAAACAAAGTATCATGCATGTATTTCTCATACGCTGTGGTTTGGAACAAAGATATAGTTAGATCAAAACTATTTGTAGTTATAGTGTTCAATACAATAAGCTGTTAGATTTAACTGTTATAAAAATTGACTAACGTAAGCTGTATGATATTAGTATATATAAGAGTTACAGTGTATTATAGATTTGTATTTTTTTCCGTTAGAAGAAGAAAATTATTTGTGAAGGTATGTGTTTTTATATCAAAGCTCCATCGACTATCTGCTGAATTTACTGTGTGGAATGGAACCTCCTCATTTTAGCGTTGTAAGTCCGTAGACTTACCGCTGTACTCACGGGGGAACTTGAAGGTGCAGCCATCAAGTAACTGCTGTAAATTAAAACGTGTTTACGACACATAAAACTTTAACGTAGAAAAAACTGTAATTTCCAACTTGAACGAATTTGAAATTAAGTTTAAAATGTAAAACCTATTTATTGCTTTGTTCGATAACTATGTTTAGTAGTTATTTATTTTATTCAAAACTATTGAAAATGTACGTCATTAGGAGTTTCACATTTTATGGCTTACAAAATAAACACTTGTATGCCAGAAAGGACCTTGAATTCTCACTGGCTAACGAAGGCACATACTATCTAAATTGTTGGCATGAATAACGAGATCATTTAATGACTTTCACTGCTGTTTTACTCTGTATATAAGGAATTTTTACTGTTTTACTGGTTACAGAAGATAATATTGTATAGTTCTTCTCACTAGGCAAAAAATAAGATATGAAAAAAAATCATCTAGCCCTTTAACATGAAAGTTTCATCCTTTATGTACAATTAAAAATACCACTATAGAGGTCTGTCTGCTGTGCAAAAAATAAAACTTTAATTTCACTGATTGCTGTTGAGGGTGAAAATTGGGGAACATTTAGGTTCCACCGATCATTGCTGTATTGGGTTTTATATTTTGCTGCATACAAAAATCAGGAATATAAAAATGCAGATTTTGAAGGGATTCAACAAAACTTATCTATAGTGAGCAAGGCAGCTGAGTTATATGAAAACACTGAGTAAATATTTTAAATGTTCAAAAGAAATGTATTCCTTACAGACAGAAAAGGATAGATGAAAGTATAAAACCAGTTTGGTTGGATATAAAATCAAAACAAAAATTAAATTGACTGGTATTTTATATAAATTTAGAATATTATAGAAAATTAACAGTAAAATTTTTTTTAAGTACAATAGAGGTAAACCAAATATTAGGATGAGAATAGGACCATTGAGAGATGACAAACAAGGCTTATGTCTGATTGTTAGGAAATGAATAGGTCATTAAGTTATGCTTCTTTAGTTTTTACTAATGAAGTATTAAGCAGTAGTTCTCATCTTAAACAATTGATAAGTGAAAACAAAGTTGAATGAGACAATTGCATAAATTCTGAGCTTGTTAAAATAAAACTGAGAAGTTTAAAGAATGATAAGGCTCCTGGTTCAGATAATATTTCCCCAAAGGTTTTAAAGGAGGTCAAGGACTGGATATGTGAGTCACTTGCCACAACGTTTTGTAAGTCCTTGAATATTGGATAAGTATCAGCAGATTGGAAATTAGCTAATGTCACTCTGATGTGTAGGGGAGGTAACAGTAATTATAGGTCTATTAGTCTTACATCAGTTGTGGGAAAAGTTTTGGAAAATCTGATAAAATATGCTTTGCAAAGTCATTTCACAAAGTTTAGAATTTTATCAGAAGGTCATTATGGTTTCAATAAAGGAAAATCTTGCCTTACAAATCATTTCATATGCTTTGAAAATATTTTGCCTATGTAGATGAGGGTAAGGGTGTAGCTTTGGTCTTAATTATGATAAATGCAAAATATTGCATGTGGGTTATCATAATTTGTATTATAATGTATTTTGGATGGAGATAGCCTTAACAGTGTCATGAAAGAAAAGGATATTGGTGTAATGGTTGATCAGCTTTTTAAGTCACCTAAGCAATGTGCTGTTGCTTGTGGTAAGGCAAATATGATTTTAGGCCATATATATATATAGAAATATTGAATACACTTTTAAAGAAATTATAATTTCTTTGCATAGGTCACTGGTATTGCCACATTTGAAGTATTGTGTTCAGTTTTGAGTTTTTTACCTTACGAAAGAAATTTAACTGTTGGAAATTGTTCAGAAGAGGGCTACTATAATGGTTCCTGGAATTAGAGGGGATTGTCTCATGAAAATATATTATGATCGTTACAGTTGTTTATCTTTAAAAAAAAGGGTTAGATAGGTTTGATTGAAGTGTTTAAGATTGTAAAGAGAATTGATAATACTGATTCATGAACATTTTTTATACTTAAAAGCGATAATTATAGAATTAGGGGACACAAACATAGAAATAGGCAAGATACAAGCCGTCGTCAGTTGAGACAATTTTATTTTTCAAATAGGATGGTTGATCCATGGAATGTGTTGCCTTCGGATGTTGTGGAGGCAGCAAATTCACGTGAATATAAAAGAAAGCTTGTAAGAAACATGAACAATAAGTACTGTCTTTAGATATGTTTTTAAATTAATAGTTTTAGTTTGGCTTAGAGTATGGTACGACCTAGATGGACCAATTCCATTTTGTTATGTTATGACAGGGTTTTTAGTTTATAATGCTTCATTGGGCCAGGAATGTGGCATTCCTGAGTTTTTAATTGAAAGTTAAATTATTAGGGTCCTGTTTCCGCGAAAATACACTCCGCACTTTGAATTTGTTATTATACGATAAGAGCGAAGGTCAAATTTTATTATTTAATGTTTTTTGTTTGTTTTTTGGAATTTCGCACAAAGCTACTCAAGAGCTATCTGTGATAGCCGTCCTAATTTATCAGTGTAAGAATAGAGGGAAGGCAGCTAATCATCACCACCCACCGCCAACTCTTGGGCTACTCTTTTACCAACGAATTGTGGGATTGACCGTCACATTATACATCCCCACATCTGAAAGGGCGAGCATGTTTAGCGCGACGGGGGCGCGAACCCGCGATACTCGGATTACGAGTCACAAGCCTTACGCGCTTGGCCATGCCAAGCCTTTATTATTTAAGGAGACGAGAGTAGCTCAATAGTTGACAGTTGGTACTGTTGATTAGTTGTCTTGCCTTTAATTTAGCAGTTTTGAACTTAGGGATGCTGTGCTTATATAGTACATGTGTAGCTTTGCGTGTAAATTACAAGCAAACACTAATTGTGTATCGCCGTAGATCGTTTTACTTGCTAGGAACTGATAAAACATGAACATTCTATTGTACTTTAATAGCCAAAGCTCTGCAATCACTTGAAAAGATAATATTATAATATTTGAAGTAGTAAAAAGGCATTTTCCTCAACTTCTTATTTGTAGTATAATTTTAACTCGAGATTTTTTGGTAAAGATAAATATTTTACGTATCTCTAAATATTAATATTTTATGTATTTAAAGATACGTTAAAAGTCATGATTGCTACTAACAAACCTTGGTGCACAAAAACTAGTGTAGTTTCCAAACTGAGGGAACTTTAAACATATTAAAATAAGAACACATTGTACGTGCTTAAATCTCATGTAAATATAGTGGTATTTCCACACTAGAACAAGCGTTTCTCAGAGGAGAAATACACTTTTTTTAACGAATGTTAACATACCAGTGAACACAACTATTGCTGATCCTAGCCTAAACTTACCACAGTACTTTTACAAGTAAGGCCACATTGAGCCTTATCAATGAAACAGTATAAAACCTTTATAATCACATTTAAGATATCATACCCAATGATAGCAATAAAACTGACCTGTGAACATTCAAATCTACTGAGATGGTCTTAACGATATTAAAATTAAATAATATATTTATCCTATCGTATATACAGCCCAAAACTTTGCGATCAATAAAAAACATAGTGTGATAATGTTACACATAATACGAAGTATTATAATGTTTAGTAATACCAGATAAGATTACAGGTTTTTTTATTTTTGAAAGAAGAAGCAGTAGTGATGACATTCACATGAAATATGAACGTGAACATATATGTGTGTTATTGTACAGTATATTTATCACTGGTTCACTTACTTTATACATAGAAAGTTCATTGTAAATGTCCTGGGTAGTTCATCAACAAGTCTGAACACGTCTGAACACTTCATGCTAAGAATCGAATTTCGACAGCTTCGGTATACAGATCACATTTATTTAATGTGCTTAAGAAAACCAAACAAATAAAGAAAATAACTGTTATGAGACTGAATAAAAGCCATTCAAATTTTTGACCTAAAACAAGTTTGATATAAATATCTCAACCTCTACTTTCCGCTCAATGATTATATCCTACCTGATGTTGCTCTACCTTGAAATATGCAGTGCGAAGTTTTTCTGTGCATGCCATCTATGTGTAAACATCAAACCACTTTGCAGCATCCCTTTTTCTGTTAGAAAGTCACAAAATGAAAAAGATGAATAAATGAAGTTTAATATACAGAAAAATGAACTGTTTACTTGTGAAGGTGAGCCTGCAAAGTGCAATGGCAGAGCACAGATAGCCCATTTTGCAGCATTGAGTCTAACGTAAAAAATATAAGCCTTTGTTTTACCATACAAAGAAGCTTTGCTGAATATTAAAGTTGACAATTAAAATTCCAACAAGTGTACAAACATCTTCATGTGTTTGTTCTGTTTCTCTTAAGTAATATTAATATCATTTGCTATATATTTCCATTTATTACAAATTTCAAAGATTAATTATTGTATGTAACGTATGAAAGATGTAGTTGATTTGATAGGGAAGGAATACTCCACAGTGAATGTCCTGTTCAGTGTCACAGCGGTATTTTCGACGGACTTACAATGCTAGAAACATGCTTTCTAATGGGTGTGGTGATCAGAGCACAGATATCTGACTGTACAGCTTTGGGTCTAACTACAAAGAAACCAAAGTGATTATTTACAAAAAACAAACAAACCAAAACAACCCAAAGTGGACAGTTTTATGAATAGTAAGAACTGTGTGGAAACAAAGTAAATCAGAAAACTCCTTTCTGACATGTGAAAATAATATATATTAATAACTCTCTGATGTATTACAGAACACACTCGTTATTAATCATGAGTACGTTTGTCTGATCCACTGAATAAACAACAGCCGCAATATCTCCAATTGATTGTTATTCCAGAAATCTGCAGCCTACAGCTTAAAAACAATTATTTTTTTATAATTTTGGCGTCAGACTGACGGTTTTTAAAACTTAAGCAGAAAACAAAATAATGGTCTTCTTTCACTATGTTAATCGCGGGGAATATATCCCCTCGGTTTTATTGTTTTTGGTTTTTATGCTTACCGCAGTGTATTTATAGAGTGAGGAAGTGACAATTACAAGGTATCTGGTTTATGATTTTTTAAAACTTTTTGTATAAACAATGATAAAATAAGATGACACGAATACCACACCTCTGTAAACAAAGGTGGCATGCCATTTTCGCGGCTAATCTTAAAAGTAAAGTTACGGTATAGAATAATAACCTGCTTCGCTTCAATTATTTGCCACTGAAATAGAATAATGTCCGAATAAACATTACAAAATATTGTTATTAAACATGATTCTCTCAAGTTCGTGTTTAAATATAAGAAAACTATCTGGCTATGTTAGGCCTACTTTATTTCCTGTTACGAGATAAGTGCTAGTTACTTAGTTAAGTGCCCGGCATGATCAGGTGGGTTAAGGCGTTCGACTTGAAATCCGATGGTCGCGGGTTCGAATCTTCGTCACACCAAACATGCTCACCCTTTCAGCCGTGGGGGCATTATAATGTGACGGTCACTCCCACTATTCGTTGGTAAAAGAGTAGCCCAAGAGCTGACGGTAGGTGGTGATGACTAGCTGCTTTCCTTCTAGTCTTACACTGCTAAATTACGGACGGCTAGCGCATATAGCCCTCGTGTAGCTTTGGGCGAAATTCAAAAACAAACAAACAATACTCAGTTTTTTCTTATTGCTGCTTCATAACATATATTGTAAAAAAACATGTTGTTTATTTTATTTATTGATATCAGAATGTAATAACACAGCTTCCGAGATATCATATTAATGCGCTACCTATATTCATTATTCAAGTTGTATTATCACATTCAGTTTATTTATGACATTATTACCTTTTTATCAGGAATAACTGATCACAGCAAGCCATATAATGAACAGACAGCATCCACAGAAAACACTTAAGTTTATGGACAAAAATTACATTAAAATAGGTATCATAATTGTAGTTATACCACTGTACCTACTTCGAAAAATGTATTCTACACGTTTTTATAAAAATGTATATATTTATGGATGTCATGAAATATATGATATATTGTACCGATAACATCACTCTTGGAACCAGTATTTCTTAAAAGAAAGCCAATTATTTAGATTTATACAGGTGTCAACCGAGAAGACACAAGTAATAATGTAAGAGTGTAGTAATGTGACTTGACTGTTCGGTTCGTACTGGGTTAAAGACAGGCTATGTTTCATACTTACGATATCCGTATTTAACATATAAACGAACTTATAAGTGTATTTTATATTCAATTCTAAATCTTCGTATTTTGCTAATAGCTACAGTGATTACACAAGGGTCAAGTCTTATATAACAACAAATACAGCAACGCGATATATAAAGTTAAGTATAAATCTCGACATCCTATTTTCAGTATGTATTATATATTTTTAATTATTGCATTTCTTAAATAAACTTTATCCTTTGTATAGGTAGGCAGTTTTGTACATTTATAAAGGCGATAAAACATATCAGTCGAGCTAGAACTAAAAGACTGAAATGTTATTTAAAATGTCATTCAGTTAACACAGTTTGTTCGGCGTCCTCAGTTCTGGCCCAGCGTTTGTTAGCAGTATATTAATGAAGAAAAAAAAACTGACAGAAACTTGAACTAAAATATATTTGAATCATTAAGGTTTGAAGAAAGCTAATAATTGTTCGATCGGCTTTATATTCTTTCAAAAACTCAACAAAGAGAAAAAAAATTATTTAACTTTTAGAAACATAGGGATGTAGGAATTTATAAATAACTATAAGGGTTTGTTTGTTTGTTTTGGAATTTCGCACAAAGCTTCCCGAGGGCTATCTGTGCTAGCCGTCCCTAATTTAGCAGTGTAAGACTATAGGGAAAGCAGCTAGTCATCTCCACCAACCGCCAACTCTTGGGCTACTCTTTTACCAACGAATACTGGGATTGACCGTCACATTATAAGCCCCCGCGGCTGGGAGGGCGAGCATGTTTAGCGCGACGCGGGCGCGAATCCGCGAATCACGAGTCGCACGTCTTACGCGCTTGGCCATGCCAGGCCTAACTATAAGAGAGAGAGATAATCATACATATTTTACTTCACGAATAAATTATTTTTTACCTTAGTAAACTGTCCTCCAGTTATGATTATTGAACTAGTAAACAGCAGTTTATACTACAAAACAGAAATATTGCTGCAGTGAAGAATTAGAAAGATATTCTTAAGGAGCTAATACACCGAGCTAAGTATTTTAATAACAATATTAAAATACTCTCAAGTAATTATTATTACCACAAAGAAGTTGAGAAATTTGACCACGCTTAAAGAATTTTTTTCTGAGGATTATTTTTGTAGACTGGTATTCCTTGTTGGTGTGAGCTTGTTTTGTTAAATGTGTGGAAAAAGGTATTCAGAACAAAAACAGACATGTTCCTTCCAGAACAGTACACTGGTTAAACTAATACTCAATGAAGCAATATCGATTCTTGTTTCGAGAACGGGCCTGGCATGGCCTAGCGCGTTAAGGCGTGCGCTTCGTAATCTGAGGGTCTCGGGTTCGCGCCCGAGTTGCGCCAAACATGCTCGCCCTCCCAGCCGTGGGGACGTTATAAAGTGACGGTCAATCCCACTATTCGTTGGTAAAAGAGTAGCCCAAGAATTGGCGGTGGGTGGTGATGACAAGCTACCTTCCCTCTAGTCTTATACTGCTAAATTAGGAACGGCTTGCACAGATAGCCCTCGAGTTGCTTTGTGCGAAATTCCAAAAACAAACGTTTCGAGAACAACTTTGTTCGACGCTTTTATGAACTTGTTTGGCACTCTTATTAAGCTATAAAGCTTAATATATGTGTACGTCGTTGTGACTGGAACTGAAGTTTGAATTTGCAGTAAGTACTTCATAGTAAATCTTGTGGTGAAGTAGGAATTTTCGGTTTCAGCTTATATAAGTTGATTTACATAACAGGCCAGCTGCCGACTTTCTCTATATAAAGACTGGATCAATGACAGAATAATTTAATTACTAACCAAGTTTAAAATAAAATTATAATATAATATTATCATTAATTAGAAGCGAAAATATTTTTTATGGAAAATATCTCCGTCATTTAAGTAGTAGCTTAAATTATTTCTTAAATGACTTAGAACTTTAAGAACAATTAAAATATTTTTCTTTACTTTAAATAATTATTCAACCAGTATTCTTACCAGTAATTCTGAGAAAAAACGACAAAAAAACAACAACAGTGGAATCCTTGTTGGTGGCACGAAATCCAGCGTTACAAACTCGCATTCGGTGAACCTACGCATTCGAGTTCCTATCAAGGATACTTATATAGCTGTCTAGTCTTCAAAACAGACCGATCTGTTTTGTTATATGTGGCGCATTTAATTAAATATAATCACCGTTTACTTGACAGACAATATTAATTCATATTGTCCTGTTTTATGAATCTTTCACGAATCCTTAAATTTCTGTTTGATTATTTATATCAAGACAAAGTTCCTTTTGTTTGATGTAAAATTTTAATATACTTTTATATGTCAGTTATAAACCAAATATTCCATGTTTTTCTAGATATCGCATTTCCTGGATTACTTTAAACCACTAACTACATAATTTTCCTTGGAACTCCCAATACATGATAACTAACCCAAGTATAGAGTTATCTATTAAAGCTAACGGTACGACTTGTGGTGTTTTGAAATGTCGCGTGAAGGTGACAGGGCTATACAACACATATATACATAGATTACATGTAATTTTCCTATTAAGCCACAGCTGTACATTAACGTACGAAGAGATAACGGCTCCAAAGCCAGTGGCTGTGGTTACCCACGCCGCTGAAGTAAGGTCGTCCACCCTAACGTGTTTTGGGGTCACAGGGTCGCCAACGGTTGCGTCTCTATGGAGACATATATCTTATAGAACCCGCAGCCGAAAACAGAATTTTTATGGGATTCGAGAAACATTGATAGAAAAACAAAATGAAAAAGTAACATGTTTCTTCGTGAAATTTCACTAAATTTGAAAAGTAAAACGTTGGAAACACAAAGTTTTAATTGGATTAAAAACAACAACACTTTTCGTGATTGCATATACAGTTAAAGCTATATTTGACGAGCTGTTCACATTTTTTCAAATCAAACAGATTTATTTACTGAAAAAAGTCAAATAAGTGATTAATTCCTTAGCTATAGAGGTTAATGTATAATTTGTTAAACGTGTTTGTATGTTCTACAGGGGCGTAGATTCTGGGAGGGATGGGTGTTGATTTTATTAATTTTCTATCTTATCTTTTTCATCGTGTAGGCAACAGGATAGAAGCATATGATTTATTTATATATCATGTTATTTTACAGCATGTATCTATTAAGTATTATTATTCCTGATTCTGATTTTATACTTTATTGCATGCATCATTGAGATTACAAATTTCATGGATTTTAATAAATGTTTCTCAGTGGAATGAGTAAATTAACTACTAGGCCCGGCATGACCACGTGGGTTAAGGCGTTCGACTTGTAATTAGAGGGTCGCGGGTTCGAATTCCCGTCGCACCAAACATACTCGCCCTTTCAGCCGTATGGGCGCTATAATGTAATGGTCAATCCCACTATTCGAGGTAAAAAAAAAGAGTAGCCCCAAGGGTTGGCGGTGGGTAGTGATGACTAGTTGCCTTCCATTTAGTCTTACAGTGCTAAATTAGGGACGGCTAGCACAGATAGTCCTTGAGTAGGTTTGCGCGAAATTGTAAACAAACCAATTAACTACTAGTGTTTTTTTTTCTATTAAACAAAAACACATGATGATTTTGCGCACATTATTTTCTGCTATTATGATTATAAACATCAAAAAACGAAAAGAGTTTTGTAGTTAGATTTTTCCATTGTCTCTAGAGTGGAATAGACACGTGACTATTTTAATATATATTTTGTATACATTCGTAAATGTCACAATATCTATAGAGAGGCTCAAACTATTCACAATGTCACAGTATCTATAGAGAGGCTCAAACTATTCACAATAATGATGGAATCTGTTGAAGTAGATCTCGAGGTTCAACAAGATATTAACATGAGATTTCATTACACGTTCACAGCTGATAATCTTTAACCGAACTGAAATGTGTATTATTGGCTAAAAAATCATTAAATGAAGTGAACTGAACAATTCTGTATAGGACTGGTCTATTACAGAGAAAAAATCACTTAAAGATAACCTCGTTAGTATCTGTCATAAATATTATTTCTCCTATTCAACGAAGGCGATCTTATAACGTAACTTTTTGAACTTAGAAAAAACATTCACGTAAAAATACTTATCAAATATGTTAAAAACATCTTCAAAACTAAAACAATAATCCTATATGCACACGAAGAGAAACTTTCTTCATATTTACCATCTTTTGTTTCAGGTAGAAATAGAGTCAATGAGAAAATTCCTGGAACCCTAAGTGAAAGAAGATAATTGAATATATTTTAGTATATCAATCACACTACATGCGCCATATTCAATGCCGATGTGTTTTTCGAACAATAACAGAGTTCATTAGTTATCGCTACGTAATAATAATGATGTGCAGCAAATATACACGTACGTACATTTGTTAGCGGAGCTCAGACATACCCACAGAGGATCTAGTGTACTATATATAAATATGCATACTTTTGTGTATTACGATAACTTTTTCTGCGAAATGTTAATACATGTAAAACTGAAGACGAATATTATTTCGCTAGTAAATTCTGTTTTAGTGAGTTTTATCATTTGTCGCTCAACAAGTTCAAAAAAGTTTCTACTACTATTATAATATAATAAATATTTTAAATAACAACATCATTAATTTTTCAAAAAAATTTTCCAGAAATTACCTGCATTTCGAAATCAGAAACCATAATGAAGAAAGTACTAATCTTAAAGATCATCCCATAATAAGCCATTTAGTTACAATTAGCGTAGTAAGTGTGCTAAAATGTGATGAAGAAAGTGGCGAGAGGACATTTTGTTTTAAGTATAGGTAGAAAGAAAATGATTGGAAAAAACAAACAAACTCGACAGCTTAAAAATTTAGCGTTATCATTTAAAGTCTCTTAGTTCTTGGCTCGTCATGGTCAGGTGTGTTAAGGCGTTCGACTCCTAATCCGAGGGTCGCGGGTTCGAATTCCCGTCGCACCAAACATGCTCGCCATTTTAATCGTGGGAGCGTTATAATTTGACAGTCAATTCCACTATTCGTTGGTAAAAGAGTAGCCTAAGAGTTGGCTGTGGTTGGTGATGACTAGTTGCCTTCCCTCTAGTCTTATACTGCAAAATCAGGGACGGCTATCACAAATAGCCCTCGTGTAGCTTAGCGCGAAATTTAAAAACAAAGAAACAAACCCATAGTTCTTCAACAGATTCATATCATAAATTGAAGATTAAACGTTTGTTACGACTTTGTCATCGTCAAACTAACTTAATTACCTGGCACCATGTTCTTTTACTGACGAATACATACTTGTATCTTTAATAGCTTTAACACGGTCAATTATACACAAATTACTTCCTATAATTATTTGTAAATGCATTTTACCTTATTGCTTGATCTACACCTGTTTGTAATGTAGTGGTTATAACTATTCTTAAACTGCATGGAAGTCTCTAACTTTTTAGATAAAGTTAGTTAAGGTTAGATTTTTTTTGGGACACTAGATTATAACAAGTCAGAGCTCTAAATATATAATCGCAAGTGCACTGCTGATTAGTTGAGTACATCTCATAGTCGGAAATTATGTATCTTTGAACATTTATATTTATGTATCCAATATACTTGTTTTATATTTCGTAAATATAACAAATTATTTATACTTAGACATTATGGAATACAGTGTGCATAACAATATTTAAAAACGAAAACGTTAAATCTTCTCTAGAATGCTAAAGGGAGCTTTCATAGATGGGAAGGTTGCTTAGTACTTTATGAGAAACAACTAGCGAGAGTTATTAACACTGTGTCTAGATAATTAACATGGCAACAATGTAACGAGTTATATACCACATAACCTTCATCTCTGCTTGTGTCTAACGACCCTCACAGAAGTGACGATAATAAAATAAGTCTAATTAAACAAATAATAGAATTAATTAAAATAATTAACCATCCAGCATAAAAGGGAGAATACAGGTCATTGTCATCATTAGGCAAGGTTCTATTTCTAAGCAATTACAATTATGTGAAAATTAAGGAGAGGTACTAACAAATGTCTATAATATACCTTTACATTACTATTTAGCAGAATACTGAGCAGTTATCCATAAATAATTTTTGTTAAACAGAAAATAGAAATATACAAAATTGGAAGTTAATAAAAGTCACTTGAGAGGTCAGCGTTAAGTTTCTAGACTTACAAAGTTAAAATTCGGGATTCGATTTCCTGCAGTGAACATAACGCAGATGGCCTACTGTGTTGCTTTGTGTTAAAAAGGAACTACAGCTTTGATAAATATTACTATATTACTTTATAATTGAATAATTCTATTTAGAAATAATATTACTATTTCAGTTTAGCTGTATTAGTTATTTCTATGTTTTGGTAAATGTTTGATATGCTGTACATAATAAATATTTGTTAGCATTCTTTAGTAATAGACTGACAACAAAACAATGAATATTAATTAAAAACAACAATAATAAAATAGAATATTAAAAATTGTCGATGTTAAAATAAAATGACATATTTCAAAACTAAATCTGTAATTGATCAGAGAGAATGTGTAATAAAATACTCCTGTTACGTCGGTTTCCTTTCCTTATCTAAAGTTTTAATAACACTCTCAAATTATGCTTATCCATGCAAAGTGTATTTCTAAGGCTTAGAAATTCTTTTGATCTGGATAAATTTCGATTATAAGCCCACACAGGTTTAATATGCTTCAAAATATATTAATGATAAAATTACTCTGGGCTCCAGCTGCAGTTCAGTGCTATCGATGTCCACATACTCTCGGATGTATCTACTGAATAGTGAATTATAACGTAAAACCCAATAATGTGAGTTAAAAATGTGTTCAAGAACATGTTTGAAGAGGAATTCAACTACAGCTGGAAACATAATATTCTAATCGGTAACGTGTGTTTTTAGTGTACTGACGAAAATGAAAATAGTTTTCATTTTTGTGTTTTTGCATTTGGATCGCGGATCTACTAATTAAGAACTGTGAAATCCAAATTGGGAATGGCTACTTGTAATCACAGTAGCTCTGCTATAAACTTAATTCACTAATAAAAATACAGATATTTTTTATATTTCAGACAAGTGATAATCGGTGGTAGCTGGATATTGTTTTTGTTTTGTTTTCGTGGTGGAGACTTCTAGGGGCAATAAGCGTTTAAAGCCTTTTAAAAAAATCCTATTATTACATAAAACAATTACTGTAAACATGTTTAATGCCTACAGAATTTGTAGTACGTGAAAGCATTTGGAAATATAAGTATAAATCAGTGATCCTAAGCATTAGTTATTTATCTTTGAGTTTGATATTTTAATAAAAATATATCAGAGGTTGAACAGATCTGGTTTAACACATCAAACCATGTGTAGAAGTTTGTTCCCTTCTAATCTGTTTTGAATCAATAGGTTTGGACTGAAAAAAAGTCTTAGCAGCATGATGTTTGAGATTATGTGGAATATGTGTGATTATTATTAATGACATAAGTGAATTTTATTTTAGGGTTTAAAGATCAGAGTAATGTTTTAACATAATTAGTTCAACAATTTGCACATTTAACTTATTTCTCGTATATTCAAGTAATTAGCTTGTTTCTCTCTTACACACGTGCACGGCCAGGCGGTTAAGGCATTCGACTCGTAATTCGAGGGTCGCGGGTTCGAATTCCCGTCACACCAAATATACTCTTCCTTTCAGCCGTAGGGGCGTTATATGTGACGTTCAATTCCATTATTTGTTCGTAAAAGAGTAGCTTAAGAGGTGACAGTGGGTGGTGATGACTAGATGCCTTACCTCTAGTCTTAAACTGCTGAATTAGGAATGGCTAGTGCAGATAAAAATCATGTAGCGTTGCGCGAAATTTTAGAAACAAACAAACACAAGTGAACAGTTAAAATTGTTTTTAAATGCTTATTTTATCATAGTATGTCATAAGTTATACTTCAGTAATTTTGTTGATAATATTTTATTTACTATATTATGTGGAACAGAAAAAATAAAGTTTTTAACCTCTACCCAAACACTCGTTAGAACAACAAGGGCTCCCTGTTGCATGGCGGTATGTTTGTACACTTACAACGCTGGAATCCAGGTTTCGATGCCCGTTGTGTGTTTGTTTGTTTGGATTATCATGCTTATTAAATACATAATATTTTTTTATACAATATAATTTTTGATACATAAGATGTGATTTTATTGGTGTAGTTTATTTCATGTCAATACTGCTTATTCTAGGCTAGAGGTGCCCTTCGCTTGTTCTCTGGTTTATATGAAAGCTCATAACGCAAAAAATTGGATATCGATAACTGAGCCAGGCACAGCTCGAGCAACTAACTGTATAGATTCGTGCATAATAACGAAAGAACAAACAAAATGTGCGCATCGTTACTCATTAATCAACACGACGATTTTAAAAACAAATAGGTAAGCAAATCGTAATCAATAATGTGAAATTGAGTTACTTATTTTAAAAACAAATAATAAAGTGTGTTCGTGATTTTCAACCTGAACATTACTTTATGTAATACATTGGCTTAATGATCAGATCAGAGACTCATAAGACTCCATCATACCTGGCTGTAGCTTTGAATAGAGAAACAGTGAAATAACAATCAGCAACAGCCGCCACCTACAGGTCAGCTTAAAACGTAATTGTGGGAGCGATGGTCACTTACATAACGTGCCCAGAGATGAATGAGAGGACCCTTTCATCAGTATATTGTATTTTCAACGTTTGGAGAGTGTTTAAGCATGGTTAAGATGCTTGACTCACAGTCTGAGGGTCGTGGGTTCGAATATCCTTCAGACCAAACATGCTCGCTGTTTCAGTCATGTGGGCGTTATAATGGCATTATCAACCCTCGTTTCGTTGGTAAAAGAGTAATTCGAAAGTTGATGATGAGTATTGATGACTAGTTACCTTTCCTCTAGTCTTTCACTGCTAAATTAGGGATGTTTAGTGCAAATAGTGTTCGTGTAGTTTTGCGTAAAATTCAAAAACAAACTCTGTACACTAACGACTAGGTCATTTCCGGCTAAGACAAAGGGACTGAAACACTAACTAACTTGAAGATGTTCATGAAAGTATTTACAGTACTACATTTTTTCGCCAAGTGTGGTTAAAGCAAATTCTGTTTACTTTCGATTTGATTTTTTTCTCGTAAACTCTTTCGGAGAGAAAATTTGTGCACAATTATTTAAAACCATTTCAACTTGAGATCATTTCAATTTAAAATTTCGTTTTATTTCATTTTGCATTACTAAATTATTTTTCATAAATTGAGAAAATAGGAAAAAATCGCAGGTTTATCTTTAATACTGTAAAACAACAGTTAAACAGTGATACAAGTTTTGTTGCTTACCTTAACGTTTATATCGTACTGTTTAAAGATCTTTGCCTGAGAATTACCTTAACGCTTAGAGAAATACTGACTTATGATTGATTTAACCTGTTTATGTTGACTTCTTGGCTTATCATATTCAGAATAAATTTGATTAGCGAGTACATGTAGTTAATGTAACCATGGTTTAATGTACCTTGGTATATGTGTGAATTTTGGAGGGTTTGTTTCAATGAACTTTGACCTAACTATTATCTTAGGAGTAGATTGTGTTATATCACTTCTCAAAAATACAAGAAATATAGACTGATACATAATCAATTATTATGCATAGGACCCATAATTATGCTGCGTAAGTCATTAATATGCACTTTCTGTGAGAATAATTGACCACAATTTATGAGTCACTATATGTAGATTATTGATGTGAGCTTCAGGAATTACACGTTAAACTAATATTTGATAAATAAACATGTGTTTCTACTTTATAAATATCAAATACAAAAAATAATGATATTATATTACGTTTCATGGCATTATGAATACACGTTTGTATACTGGTAGAAGGTCTTCCAAGATCTGCTCGAAGGCTTTCAGTATGAGATTTTATTTTGCTTAAATATAAATAGGAAATGAATGCTTAGCCTACAGAGTAAATTCCAGAAGCTACATGATCAACACAGTACAAACGCTAAGTAAAGGAGGAACCTTCACATATAACTTTGAAATAAAGTTAATTTTGTGAGAAACATCGTGAAAAAGTAACCGTTAATATTTAGGTGTATAAGATGATTAACAGCCTAATCTGTGTAAAAATGTTTATGTATTTTTTTTGTTCTTGACTTATATTTGTTTGTATGTGCTTTTGTTTTTTTTATTTTAAGATATATTTACTCGTGTACGATAAGAGGTAGTTGAGTGTAAGTAAATACGTATGTTTATTTATATTTGAAGAGTTTCTGAATAAAACTTTCTCAGAGATATATTTTCTTTAGTTTTGTAGAGAGGGCCGGCATGGCCAAGCGTGTTAAGGCGTGCGACTCGAAATCTGAGGGTCACGGGTTTGCATCCCGGTCGCGCCAAACATGCTCGCCCTTTCAGCCGTGGGGCCGTTATAATGTGACGGTTAATCCCACTATTCGTTGGTAAAAGAGTAGCCCAAGAGTTGGCGGTGGGTGGTGATGACTAGCTACCTTCCCTCTAGTCTTACACTGCTAAATTAGGGACGGCTAGCACAGATAGCCCTCGAGTAGCTTTTTGCGAAATTTCAAAATATACAAACAAAATTAGTTTTGTAGAGTATTTAATTGTTTGAAAAACAGAGTTCTTAGAGCTGTTGTTTCTTGGCATTATCATGTTAAACTGTTCATACAGTTTTCTAAATAAGTTTGCTCCGCGATAAAAACTGGTTTGAGAAAACACGATCATTACTGAATTATCACCCTATGAGTTTAGGTCTAGGAGTAACAGAAATATTTGGCGCAATTTGTGATACATAACGAAAAGAATATTTATTAACCCGAAGTAGATAAGAACACAGTAAACTACATAAACAAGAAACTTTGTTAAATGTAATTAGATAAAAAAGTACCTAAAGGCTCGAGAAAAGTACCTAAATAACAAATCAAGCCCAAACTGTCTCCGAATTTGTTTGTCATCTAGAATGAAAATTTAGTTTATTTGTTCTGGTAACATATCACGTGACTGGTCGCTTGCTCTTGACATTTATTGACCAATTTGTATTTAGTTAGTAGGCTAGTAGAAAGAACCAGACCCTTCTCATGAGCCAAGACAGTTAAACCTGATATTAAAGTGAGAGAAGACATAAGGGCAAGATGATTTTAAGAAAACATCAATGGCCTTTTGACCCTATTTATTGTATGAAACTTGAACGTATTCAAAACTAAATTCTAGATTTTTAACTAGCATAAATACTACAGAAATAATAAACATGTGGTATATTCATGCTCACCTAAGGCTTGACCCAAGCAGCTAATTAACTTTATTCTAACAACCAATTAAATTAGTTTAAAACTTGAGACATGACCAGATATATGTATGTTAATGTTCTCTTAAATATATGAAATATTCTATGACAATAAACAAATAATTACCCTAATAGTAAGTACACATTTAAAATAACCAAAGAAAAACTAGGGGAAGAAAGAATCAACAACTATAAAGATACATTTATTACTTTTAGATAAAAAAAACACACGAAAAAAAACATTTAATATCCCTTCAACAGGAAAACTGGTCTAACATCTTATACAGAAAAAAAGTCAAACGTAAGACGACATAGTGCAAACCCTTTAATAGAGATAAAGGCACTAAAATTCTACAAAAAACACATTTTAATTCCACAGTCAGAAAACACTTTCAATAATTACTCTTTAAAATAAAAATTTGGCTTAAAGCAATATTCAACGGCAGCCATCATCAATTGATGCTACTACCTACAACGTTCCCGCTGTTTAAGGATTAAGCAAGGATATATCACTAACGAAAATCTTTATGACTCAAAACTAGGTTTTGAGTATCCGAAATACAAGATATAATACAGATAATTCTTCCTCAGAAATAGTACGAACTTACAAGGTATTACTTAACACAGGAATCTTACCAAGATTAAAAATAAGCTCATTTAACGTAAGAAAAAACACCTTGTAACTCCAGGTGACATTATAAAATAATTCTTTAATGAGAAACATGTTACAAGTAGTATTACCAACTGTTAAACAGAAACCGAACTCCAGGAACATCACTCAATGTACAGTAAATTGTCTCTAAGGCCCGGCATGGCCGATCGTGTTAAGGCGTTCGACTCGTAATCCGAGGGTCACTGGTTCGAATCCCCGTCGCACCAAACATGGTTACCCTTTCAGCCGTGGGGGCGTTATAATGTGACGGTCAATCATACTATTGCTAAAAAAGTAGCCCAACTGTTGGCGGTGGGTTGTGATGACTAACTGCCTTTTCTCTAGTCTGACACTGCTAAATTATGGACGGCTATTGCAAATAGTCCTTCTGTAGCTGTGCAGAAATTCAAAACGAACAAAATACTTTCTAATATAGAATAGAAAGTACGTAACAAAAAATAAATATTAGACATGAAGAAAAGTAAGAAAACGCGAAAACTATTTAACATTGGAAGACTGTTAATATAAAAAACATTAAGATATAACAAAAATCCTAATACTATTATTATTAGTAACAAGAAATGGCTTTTACAAATGAAACGTTGTAACATAGAAAAAAAGCCTTAGATACAAAAACTAAAACAGCATCAAAATCCCTTAAACAATAAAAAAGTTGCAACACACAAAATACATCTTCTATGAAATTTCTTAAAAGAAATTCAGTACGTACATTTAAATAGTTATTTTAAGCCTTGAACTTTAATAAAGTGAATACTTTAACAGCGAGAGAATAACTCAATAGTTTTCTGATTGCTGGATGATGTCACAATTAGACTAACACACTTTAAAAAGGTTCCTTTTGTTTTCACCAACTGTACTTGCAGGTACTGCACTTCCTCATCACACTTTGATGAATGTTTTGAGCTCAACTGGAAAACATCTTTTTATTTAAAAATGGCTCAGGTTTGCATCCACACGTACTCATGTTGAGATGATGGTGCTTGAGTGCCGAAATCTGTAGAAGAGTTAACTTTTCTGAAATAATGGTTGCTGGTCTGAAGACCAAATCCTGTCACTGAACGTTGTATTGGGGTTTTCCTTGCTAGTTCAAAATATAGAACAGCTGGTGTCCCACGTTTTTCCATGGAGGTCCAGAAATTCAAAGCTACTTTTTCGAACTGGATAGCTGCACACTAGTTTGATGGTGGAATACCGCTTTCACTACTTCTACATTAATAGTTAATTTCTTGTTGAAACAATGGTAGTTTTCTTGTTTATTCCTCTCCAGAACTTGGCCACAACTCGAAAATATTTCAACTGGGAAGCTAGTTTTTTGCGTTTTTAGGATTACATTTGTGAAAATGCACACAAACTTTGGCGATGTTCCTTCCTTGTAATTGTATACCTTATGATACAGCATTGAAATGACTTTCGTTTTTTGTTGACAATTTTGCTGATCAGGTTTAGGTCTGCATGATCATTTCTGCTTTTATCCACAGAAAAAACAAACTTTGTAGTAACATATGGGTCGTCTTGCTTATGAGGCAGTTAGTCAGTCCTAAAAGGACTGAAGTTTAGTTATTGACCCTGCAAGGTCGTGTACATCAGATATGTTGGCAAGAAACTCACCTTCATACATTTTATCCACTGATATGAAGATCAGAACAGTTTTTGAGGATTAGGACTGAGAAGTTTATCTCTCCACTAAACAAAAAGCTAATTCAATTAAGCAGGTTACTGAAATCTAAGTGCTGAAATGTTCAGTGAGGCGTGTGGGTTAAAAGAGGTTCATATCTTGTAGAGGCTTAGTAATCCAAACAACACTTTTTCTGATATCTTATTTGCACCATTTGAAATGCATCTTCTCCATTGTCTTTATTAAAGGACCTTCTCTCAGTTAGAAGTTTTATGTTACTAGTTGGAGTGATTTTCAGATCTTCCTCCCAGGAATGCTAATTTTGTATTTTTCTAGTATTCTCAGAGCCTGCAAATTTATGCATCCTAACTGCCCCTTATACTGAAGCAATACTTGTTCTTCTTTAAATATTTTTTTATCTCCATGGCTGGAAATCATTTGCTACAATTAAAAAAAAACCTTGAATGCACTCACTTTGTAATTGTTATGATATCTAAGCTGCTGGTCGTGAATTGTACCTGGCACTGGTGATTTCTCCCACTCAAAATATCCGATTCTAAACACCAATATATTTTACACTGAAAATCATGAATAAAACTGTTTCTTTTCTTTTCTTAGATATAGTGTTACTCTATTAGAGAAACAACAGATGACATTGTGATTTATTTCCAAAGTGACATGAGACTTGGCATTATCTTCATCTTTCTGTATGCTTTCACTTTTTTATTATAATGTGAAACTGAAGTATATGTTATCGAGTATCAATAATATATTATTTATTTTCAAATAATACCACACAAAGGCCAACACCCGCAGTAAACTTCTTATTGAAACTTTTAACATTGAAGACAAGTTCTATTCCACTCTCATGAAGCTCAACTGTTTTTCTCCTATAATAATCGATCCATTTATGTCATGTGATACTCGTACCATCTATGATAATTTTAATATCTAATCACATTCAATAACATATGTCAGACAGAAAAGTTCCTATCCGGTGCAGTTAGGGTATTTTAAGTGTTTGTAGTACGCTTTTCCTCTAGTCTACTATTTCAAAACGCTAAAATTAGGGATTCGATTCACCTCGGTGGACTCAATAGATACCCCGATGTGGCTTTGCTATAAGAAAACACATACATTATTTGAAAATTAGGGATGGCTATTGTAGAGAGCTGTCAGGAAGCTTTAGGGAAATGCCAACAAAATAAACAAAAATTCTGAGAGATCTTTTACACAGTAATTACCTGCATGAATTTTAAAACCTTATAGTGATGTCATGTTAGTGTATAAACCTAAGTATCAATAGGCAGAAATGAAATCATTTAGAAAATTACCTTCTCATGTACAGGTTAATGCATGAGATCTTTGGGTGTCTAGAAAGTTAATAAAACTTAATCTCATATAGATGTAGAAAATATTCATATAATTTTCGAATAATTAATAATAATAAAGTGATTTAAATAAATGGCAAGTAAAGCATTGAAATCGCAGACAACTGTTTACAGATATTCAGCTGAATATGACTCAAACTGAAGAATGAGATACAAAACAAGATGTTTTCATTCACTCATTTGTTGTTAAGTGCACACTATAGAATCGGTTTCCACCCAGTGTCACAGCGATATGTCTTTGGACTTACAACACTAAAAACTGGGTTTTGATACTAGTGATGGGCAAAGCACAGGTAGCACATTGTGAAACTTTGTGTTTAATTACAAACAAACAGACACAATGGGCTATTTATGCTGTGCCCACCACAAATAGCTTTGACTACTGGAGGGCAAAGTAAGATATAGAACTAAGTTAAAATTGGTTAATCTTAAAATAATGGTAATAATATACAAATCACAATTAGATTAGGCAATAATCAATAAATAGATGCAGAAGATAAAAATTAAATTAATGGCAACTAAATGATAGAAATTAAATTGTTGCAAAATTAATTTCTAAAGGAAATCAAAATTAAACCTAACTGATAAAAGGAAGTGCATGAAAACAGTAAAAAAAGATATAATATAATAAATAAACTAAAAGGCTGGTTCAAAAAAATAATATGACGAAACTCTGTAATAAATGCAAAATTAATAATGAGAAATTATTAAAACGTACGCTGTGAATGCTTAATGCTTAAATGTTGTGAATACATTCAAAATCACATTTTATTTGTTTATAATCTTAGTAGTAAGTACCAGAGCAAAATTAATTACGTAACAGGAATAATATGAACGGCAGATATTAAGTAGTAATAAACAGAAATATCATGGTTACTCCAGTTTGACCAGTAAAACATATCAGAGACTAAAAAATTGCAAATATTAACGAGATACATAAATACACAAAACAATAAACCACACCTTCATGGGAATGTTGTTGCTGACGTTTGAGTATTGCTAATGCTCAGTGATCATCAGAGGAATATTTTTGTCTTTCGCAGCTCCCTTTCCAGCTTGACAGTCTCCTGCTAGAGTTTCTTTATCATTACTCCATTTCTTATAGTTCCCTGTACTCTTACTTCCTTGGCACCAGTCCATGTCGCAGTAATACAGGGCTAGACCTCCGTTCATTTAAAACGTTGCACCTTTTAATACTATTGTTAAATTATTGAAGTTATAAATATTTGAAGCTGGTTGGGAGAAGACAGTATATAAGCTCTTGCCGAATAATTTTATCACCTGAGAATTCTTGTTTTTTTTCTTCCTTGACCACACTAAGTATTGACTTGAGGCTGGCTATCTTATGACATTGATAGACATGAATAATAACCTCATTTTATCAAGGTACCGCGAAAATCTGTTGATTTACATTATATGGCGAAAGACAGCTTCAGAATAAAAATAGAAAAATGACACACATTCTGTTAAGGGTTATTGAGTTCATGTATATTTTGTATAGTTTTTGGTATTTTAATTCACATACTGCTATAAAAAAAGACTACCAGACATTAAAATGTTATATCAGCTGACATTTAAGTTAACTAATGCATTTCTAGCAGGCACACTTTAAGCAATATTTAACACAAAAGCATTTTCTACTAACGTGTATTTCAGAGTTCTAAGCTATCGCCAACAATAAGAACCAACTTTCAGTATTCTAGTATCTCATCTCACAAACTTATTTCCCCTAATGTACCTTGTTCAGTTTGCACTGCAGAAATACAATTTAATCTTTCTAGACAGATTGAGCAATCATTGCAGATCTTTCATCGATGTCTCACTTCCAAACATGTAACAATCTCTCAATAGCTTGGAAGGTAAGGATCACAACTTTCTTACTGTTCTTGGTTTTTCTATCATCCATTTGTTGTAATTGCTTCAGAACTAAGCAGTTACCAGATGTTGTACCATGAACCATCACTAAATAGCTTGAAAAACAAGGATCACAATTTACATTTTATATTCTGATTCCGCAACTTACTAAAGACTATTTTAGTAGTCACTAACACTATCCTAATAACTGGTCAGGCAGTTAATTCTAGTACTGCAACTGAGAGTACAGTATTGACATATTGGTTAATGACCACAGTAGTCAAACTGCTCCTCAATTGGCATTTTTTAAATTAAATTCTCCTGGGTTTACAGATATGTGTATATACTATTACATCTTCACTCTGATTGCTTGAGTTAATATCATGCAGTGCAGCTCTCTTGTCATCATTCAATTCAACCTTCTCATTTATGTTTGGTTTCTGGTGCAAACAGTTTCTGAAAAAAATCACCAGTGATAACAATCTTTAGGTCGTTGACCTATTCAATGCAATAAATTAACTTAGTCTTTGAGAAATAGTCATGCTCGGTTTTACTTTGCCATCGTTATAAATGAGTAAATCTAATTAAATAATCACTATTTGTGAAGCAGACGAACGTACAGATACTTGTTACTCGCGCATCTACTGGATGAGTTTATGAGCTTAATAAGTGAATGATTTGACATACGGCGATAAGTGTCACTGTTGCCCTTGAATATATATATGAGCCACTAAATGTGTTTTGTAGGTGTCATCAGTATGCTGTTACCAACTTGTGATAATCTGAACTGTCCAAACGGTTGTATTATCATGTTGGATAACTATAATTCACCTGATGGCGTTGTCTTTTTTTTTCTTCAAATGTTTTCACCATATATACCTCAACATTTCTCCTGATTACAGGCAATTCGGAAAAAAATTTGCTATTTCCGTGTACTTGGCAGGCCACGGTATTTTTACAGTATCCCACAATTCCAGGTTATTCATGTAAGCAAAATCTCTTATTGCATGTTAGGTGCAAATTATTCTCTATCTCATTCAGTCAAATTACTTTAACTTTTTATTATGTGGTAATAGTCATCCTTTATGAATAGTTTGTTTATTTTGAATTTCACGCAAAGCTACACGAGGGCTATCTGCGCTAGTCGTCCCTAATTTAACAGACTAGAGGGAAGGCAGCTATTTACCACCACTCACCGCCAACTCTTGAGCTACTCTTATACCAACGAATAATGGGATTGATCGTCACATTATAATGCCCCACGGCTGAAAAGACGAGCGTGTTTGATGTGACGGGGATTCGAACACGCGACTCTCGGATTACGAGTCGAGCGCCTTAACCCACCAGGCCATGCCGGGCCTTTATGAATAGAGATGCAGAAGTCAGTCCATCTTAAATACACTGTTCTTTCATGAAAACAATATCATTATTAGTTTCGAATTCATTTTCTGTTTCTTTCAAATGAAGATAAACTTGATATATTATACTACGATTAGAGTCATGTGAAAAAATTAGGACACCCTATGATATTCTGGGTATTTGTGTAACATTTTGGGCATATAGATATTTCATCTCAATTTCAACAATACTGAGAGATTATAGGAGTATAACTAAACAATTAATAGTGATGAAAAGACTTTTCAAGATCTTCTGTAAATGTAATTCTACAAAAATGCATATTCTAACTGAGGAAGACGTAAGGACACCCTACCCCCTAATAGCTAGTGTTACCCCCTTTGGCTGAAATAACTGCAGTGAGACGTTTCTTGTAGTCGTCTACCAGTCTCTGATATCGGTCTGAAGAAAGTTTGTCCCACTCCTCAATGCAGAATTCTTTCAGCTGTGAGATATTTGAGAAGTTTTTTTACATGTACAGCACGTTTCAAGTCACCTCACAAGATTTCAATGGGATTAAGATCTGGGCTTTGACTCGGCCATTCCAGGACTCTCCATTTCTTAGTTTTCAGCCAGTTCTTGGTGGATTTACTGGTATGTTTGGGGTTATTGTCTTGTTGTAGGGTACAGTTCCGCTAGAGCTTCAATTTTCTTACAGATGGACTCACATGTTTCTCAAGCACCCTGTAATACACAGTAGAATTTATGGTGGGTTCTATGATTGTGAGCTGTCCAAGTCCTGATACAGCAAAGCAACCTCAAACCATGACACTTCCACCTCCATGCTTTACAGTTGGTATAAGGTTCGTTTCCTGGAATGCAATATTTGGTTTACGTCAAATATGTCTTCTGTTCTGGTGTTCAGATAATTCGATTTTGGACTCATCTGTCCAAAGAACATTATTCCATAAGTTCCTGTATTTGTATACATTCTCTCTGCCAAACTTCAGTCCAGCCTTGATGTTTCTCTTAGAGTGCAAAGGTTTCCTCCGTGCACGCCTCCCATGCAAGTTAAACTTGTCCAGTCTCTTTCTGATTGTATAGGCATGCACTTTCACATCAACAGTACCTAGAGGCTGCTGTAGGTACCGTGATGACATGTTAGGGTGTTTGGAAACCTCTTTTAGCATCTTGCGGTCTGCTCTCGGGGTGAACTTGCTTGAACGACCAGATCTGGACATGTTGACAATTGTTTCGATAGCCCCCCACTTGTTGACTATTTTCCGGAGAGTGGAATGGCTGATTCCAAAATATTTTAGGATCTCTTTAAATCCCTCACCAAACTCAAAAGCTGCTGCAATTTTCTTCCTAACTGTCTCAGACCGCTCTTTTGCTCTCATCATGGTGCTCACTATCACTTCAACAGTTAGGAGCACACCAAACTAAATGTCTGAGATTTAAATAAGGCAAGCCTCATTCAAAATGCTGAGTAACGATTTTCTAATCATGTGCACCTGGTGTGATACACCTGTGTGTGAGTTGAGCCATTTTACGTGGGAATAAATGTGGGGGTGTGCTAATTGTTTCCTCAGTTAGAATATGCATTTTTGTAGAATTACATTTACAGAAGATATTGAAAAGTCTTTTCTTCAGTTTTAGTTGTTTAGTTATATTCCTATAATCTCTAAGTATTGTTAAAATTGAGATTAAAAATCTATATATATCCAAAAATGTTACGAAAATACACAGGCTTTCATTGGGTTTCATCACTTTTTCACATGATTGTATATGAATGGAGCTACTCGAAACGTTCTTCACCACTCGACCCAAGAGTTGCATTAAAAAAAAAAGAAGACTATTAGGTCAAGTATGAGACGGTAGTTCGGACGCTTGACTTGCAATCTGAGGGTTGAATATTCGAACTCCCATCCCGCAAAATATGCTCGTTCTGTCATCTCTGAGACAGTTATAAAATGACGGTCAATCCCTCTATTCGATAGAAAAGAGAAGTCCAAGAGATGGCGGTGGGTGTTGATGACTCTAGTATTTTACTCCTAAATTATAGATGGTTAGTGCAGATAGCCTTCGTGTAACGTTGCGCTAAATTTAAAATAGTACTGAGAAACAATCATAAAAAAGTGAAATATCCAATAAAGTATTCAAACTATGACACTTCTAGCTACTCTTTTGAAATACAGAGACTTTTTTTTTGCCTTTTCCACAATTAAATCTTTCTTTCGATGTATCATTCAACATAAATCTCTGTTTTTCTTCTAAATTATACACACATCATGTTATGCATACGTTTTTTAAATTCGTTAGGAGAAGCGGATATTAATGTCCAATAACAGACAAATAGTTCTCTTCTACTATAAGTAGTTTTATAAAATGATTATTTCGATTTCAATGTAGATGGTATTTCATTTACTCAGATCTTTCGAGTTTGGTAACTGAGCATATCGCTTTTCCAAAATTATAGATTGTATAACGTATGTTGTTTATGAAATTAAAACAAAAATGTATTCCCAAATAAAATACAGCGCTATCAAAGGTATTAAAAACGTCACTCACTAGTGGCACAGCGTTATGTCTGCAGGCTTACAACGTTCAGAACCAGGTTTCGATACCCATAATGGGCAGAGCACAGAAAGCCCATTGTGTAGATATGTGCTTAATTTCAAACAAACAATTAAAAACTTGTATTTATTAAAGTAATTTATAGCAATAAACTGCAATTCGGTCAAATTCAATCCATTGTATTACAATTCATACAGCTTTAACCTGAGGACATTAGTTTGATAATAAATATAATATAAATATTATCGCTCAGAGTTAATGTCATAACAAAAATTTGGAATACATAGGAAATCATGCTGCTTTTATCTTTCATGTAAAAATTAATTAAATTAAGGTGAAAACTTTGAAATTGGAATTGAAATGATATTTACGTTGTTTTAATGTTTAGTTGCTGCTCATGGTAAGTATATAAGTAAATGAATCTTGAGAATTAACTTATACTTTGGCTAAGAACGTGATATGTATCGTATTTTGAATTTTTACATTGGTTTATTTCAGAGCTATTGTTTAGCGGAACGTATATTTTGCATATTTAGGCATGTTTTCCAGTGACTCAGCGGTAGGGCTGCAGGCTTATCACACTAAGATAGCACATTGTGCATCTTTTCACTGAACAACAACAAAGCCATTCCTTAAGAGTGCATTAGTATTTCGGGAAAATATAATTGAATCTTGAGTGAGAGTTAAAATCTATGTTATCTGATAAAAAGAAAACCTTTTTTTATCCAGTAGATTAACTGAAGGCGTCTTCTGGCATTTAGCAAAAGTTGAACACCTTTCTCCCTACTAAACGAATGTATTTCGTGGTAATGGTTTCTAAGTAAGTACGTTAAATATTAATAGCTGAGTATATTTTCATGTAATCACATCAGTCATATCTAAGTTAATAAAGACATAGCATGCTTTGATTAAAAAGAAATCTGGACCAACCAAAGATAACGATATAGTCTTCAAACCGTTTGGAACTATTATGCTCATACTAATGACCATCATATCTTCCTATGTAGGTGAAAACAATTACCCAAATGTTTATTTTCTTTTTATAATGCTCTTAAATTTTGTCAGTAAAAGTTTCTACAAAAGTATGTGTATACTTATTTGAAGTCAATATTAAACGTAATAATGTTCTGGGTATCTTTTCTCAGAACAAATCACAATTAGCAAAGAGTTTAACAACTTAACAAACATGCGATTTGGACGACTACCTAACGATATTTTCATATGAAAGATTTTATTCTTTACATTGTTAATATATATGTGTAATTTTACGCATACACTGAATAAATAGCTTTAGGCGTTTTTTGTCTTGCTAGTTGCTTTTGTTTGTGACATAAATTGAGTCACAGCTGGTAGATAAGATAAAAAGATAAGCTAAAAAAAGGTCTTTTGCTTTCTAGTTGAACAGCCAAATATTGAACAGAAAGATTAAATGAGATGTTGTGGATGGGTTTACACAGACTGGCAATGACTCCGAAGTGGAAAAGCTATCTTACGATTAAGGGCTTGTCTCAATACTCGACCTTGAAGATTTTAGGTTAAAAGGGATATTGTTTGTCATGTGTTTGCATAGCAAACATTAACATGAAGCTCACTCGTTGAGAAACATAAAAATCACGTGCTAGGGTTTTCGATGTGAGCTTATCATACTCGTTGCCTTTTAAGTCCCTTGATCAGGTTTATATGTAGATATGAGATACCATTACAGGAAAATTAATGTTTAAGAAAGCAAACTTAATGTTAAGTGAGTAATCCAATAAAGAGTTATATTAATAAAAAGGAATATTTTGTCCTTAACAGAAGCAAATTAAGCAACTGCATTTAAAATCTTAAAAAAAAATGTGGACTGAAAAAAACATGTTTATTGATTGAAAACTTAACTAAGTATCTGCTTCTTAAAGTATCTTGAATAGATCGGGAATTTCTTCATCATACTATTGTAGTAGATTTTACTCGTAGGCAACGGTTGTGGAGTCAGGCTATTGTCAGAGGAGATGTCTGATATACATGGATGGAATGACGGTTTTGGTCGATCATTTCATGCTATAGTTGAGAATCTGAGAAAAATATTCCATGCACCAAAGACGTAAGCTTGAAATTGGAAACTGTAAAATGTACATTGCAGCAAAATAGATATTGGCATATTGGCTACATAATTGTAAAAAGCAATGTTCATTGTTACTGCAAAGATTACAGTGATCAAGGTTGGCTCTGGTGTAGACATTTTAGAAAAATTATAATCAGTGATGTCGAGAAAACCCACTTATAGAGAAAAAGAGGAGCGAAGAACGTTGCGAACTTCGGTGATCGTCAGAAGAAGGGTGAAACGTTGTTCGTTCCTCTAGAAAAAAAATCTTCTCAATCCAAACGAGCCGTTTTTAAACTTATATTTTAGAGAAACTGACCATAAACTATCGGTAACATGATATGAATCCCAGAGAAAAGCAGATTTCTTGTTTAGCCTCAGCTAAAACTTTAGCTGAAAACTTACTTCTAAGAAGAAACTGTTTACAGTTTTAGTACTTGTCAAACATCACCATCATTACCTGTATAATCGGGAGCTCACTATTAAATGCTTCCTTTGTCCTCAAAATCAGTGATTAGTTTCATAAATCTAGAAGTTACAATCATTCATTAGATAATACCTCTGGAAGCGTATAAATTCTCTGTACAACATCATTAAAGCCAGTAGAGTGGAAACACTAATATATTATATTGCCAACAAGTCAAAGTGTCTTTATTCAATAAATAGTAAGTCTTGGAAAATTAATTTTTTGTGAATATAAAGACGTATTTGTTTGTTATTTTCATGCAAATACATCGAATGATGTATAAATACTGTACTACTTTATTCTTTGGAAAGATAGGCCACATAAGAGTACTCTTGCAGAGAGTCATATGTCTTCTAATAGATGGAATTGTTCCTTCACTTGGAACTGAGAGAGGGAATATGAGTATGTGCTAGCTATTGTCAACTATTTCATCAACTAAGCCAAACGTATTCTAGAGGTTGATAATATACTTTATAATGTAATACCATAACACTGAGATCCAGTTGATTTGTTGTCTCTAGATAGTCTTGTGTTCAGATATTGTGTATCGTTTGAAATAAGTCTGATTAATGACCGAACATCAAGTACACACGTTATGCACTGTCCACAGGGATAAGTGAAACAACCGCGTTCTAAGGGAGTTGATTTAATTCCAATGCTAGCAAGTGGACAAAGCAGTTTAAAATCGTGAAGGAAAACAGTCAGAGAAAGAAAGTTTAAGCTTGATGAGTGGATCTGGCCATGGTGCAAGTATGCAGAATGTAGGAAACACAATTCTAACAGGAATGATCCATATTTCCTATCTTGGCAATGCGCGCACAAAATAATCCAACACATTATAAATTTTAAATTGTGTATTATTGATGAATCTCTTGAGAACTTATTCCAAGAATCAGAAACTGATGAGGAGGTGGACAGTAACTTACGAGTAAATATATTCAGATGGAGAGGTGGAAGATTTCAGCAGTTTATGAGTGACAATCCATGGTAGTAAGACTAAGAAAATATTTGCAGTAGTCTATTTGTTCTTATAGTCGAATAAAATGTGAAATGCGATTTCAATTATTAAGACTTAGATTATTTGTTTGGTAAGCAATTAGGATGGTCAAATGCTTGTCAAACTTCGATAGTGAAAGGCTATGATCTTTCTCGTTTGTTTTGAAATTTCGCACAAAGCTACTCGAGGGCTATCTGTGCTAGCCGTCCCTAATTTAGCAGTGTGAGACTAGAAGGAAGGTAGCTAGTCATCACCTCCCACCGCCAACTCTTGGGCTACTCTTTTACCAACGAAAAGTGGGATTGACCGTCACATTATAACGCCCCCACGGCTGGGAAGGCGAGCATATTTGGCGCGAACCCGCGACCCTCAGATTACGAAGCGCACGCCAGGCCCTAAATCTTTCTCGAAATAATTAGGAGATTTATATAGTAAGCTATAGTAGCATTTCTTAATTATAAAATACACAAAATTTGATACAAACACAGAATGGGCATGCTAAACTTTCAGAATAAAATCTTAGGATATTGTGTTTAATGTTGATAATTGTTTGTGGTAGTTTGAAATTATTGTTTTTCAGGCATTGAAATTTTGTGAGACACATTTACATGCAGATCTTAAGATCACTTTTAATATTGCACATAAGAATATGTTACGTTGTATCGCCTGTTTGTGAGGCAGATGCATTTTAGACCTCCTGTGTACAGTAAGACTGTATCGAACAGGACAAGATGTCCACAATATTCTTGATACAATAAAGGAAATTTAGTTGTAATGACTATTGCATAATCTGCATTAGATGTTTATACGTCCATATTTTGAAGTAAGCAATACAAAACAAGATGTTAATTTCAAGATATTGACTGAATCAACCTGGAGGGTGTACGAAGTCTGTTCAAAAAATACGCGGACTGTTTGAATTGCGCGGCTCCAGTTGGTTTCATGGGAATCCGCTTGGTGTCGCTAGGTTTGCACAGATCAACTTATTACGATGCCATCTCCCGATTGCAGATATCTTCATTTGTGTATTAGGTATGCAGTTTTAAGTGAAGTTCTATTTTTTCGTTTGGCGGATTTCAGAATGAATGACCTGAAGGAGCAATGACTTGCTGTGAAATTTTGTGTTAAACTTGGAAAATCTGCGACTAAAACTTTTGCTATGCTTAACACGGCTTACGATGATGTTGCTATGAAGTGTACGGCATGTTTCAAGTGGCATAAACGTTTTAAGGATGATCGACAGTCCATTGAAGATGATGAGCGTCCTGGACGTCCTTCCACATCAACTGACGACCCACACGTCGACAAAATCAACACCCAGGTGCGGGCAAATTGACGTCTAACTGTCAGAAAGCTTGATAAAGAGTGTGGGATATCAGTTAGATCTTGTTACAAAATTTTGACCGAAAAATTGAAGATGCACCGCGTTGAGGCGAAATTTGTGCCTCAGAACGCCTCGATCACTGTTTCCCCCCCCCCTACTCACTTGTTCTTGCTCCTTGCGATTTTTTCTTGTTCCCCAAACTCAAAACACCCTTGAAAGGAAAAAGATTTGAGACGATTCCCGAGATTAAGGAAAATGCGACGAAGGAGCTGGAGGACATTACAAAAGAAGCGTACAAGGACTGTTTCAACAAGTAGAAACACCGTTTGGATAAGTGTGTGCGTTGGAGAGGAGAGTACTTTGAAGGGGTCCCAGACCTGTAACTTCTAAATAAAGTATATTTTGTTTTATGACGTCAGTCCGCGTATTTTTTGAACAGCCCTCGTATATGTGTTTTAATGTGTTGAAACGTTAGAATAGTTACCGCTGATGGTGTATGAACATGTATACATGCCCATGATACCACACAGTGTCGTATGTTAAATGAGCACCATTTTGTGTATGATTAATTATGCACATATATGTAACATATTAGAAGAGTACAAGTTTTAAAGCCATTAATGAAGTTGGGTTAAATGTTCAGAGTACATGTCTGTTAAGATATGCTTTAACTACTGCATTTTGTAGTAGAAGTGTGAATGTATTGAAATTCTTACTGCAAGATGCAACATATCTGTTACCTCTGAATAAATAAATTTTAGAATAACTGACATTTAATATTATGTTGCTTGCTGAAATTTTGACTTATCACAGGCTCATTTACTTGGAGTTTCTAGCCCTGACTTTTGCTATATAAAGATACAGTCATTGAAAACTAGTGTTTGCTATATAATGTTTGATTAAAATAATAACATGACTTTACCACTGAAGAGGCAATATGTCATTTGAGACATGAGATCATGTGAGATTTAACAGGAGTTTTGAAATAACATGATAAGATAGCGTTAATTTTGAGTTCTCTAGAACCAGTTGCTGCAGTTGATATAACGTCACCAACAATGGCTCAATACCACTTAACTCTTTCTGGTAAGCCTCTCAATCAATATCATAGGATATTTTATCTCCACAGCGCAACAAATATTATTATGTTTATGGATTGTTAGTGTTTAGTAAGAACATCACATTTCAGGACTCCTGTATCATAGAAATGTATTTTAAAGACTTCGAAAAGTATTAAAAGAAGTAAAGAGCTCAAGTGATACCAATGAGACAGCCCTAGGATGATCACACCACTATCACCTGTCACTACTGTCACCTTCAGAAGTCAGGTATATTAAAACTGTGCTCTGATGCAGCGGGAATGAGATCAGTAAAAGGTTAGATATATTAAAAATGTCAATATAATGTTGACATCACTGATACAACAAATGTGGTGGGTGGTGATGACTAGCTACCTTCCCTGTAGTCTTACACTGCGAAATTAGGGACGGCTAGCGCAAGTAGCCCTCGTGTAGCTTTGGGCGAAAAATGAACAAACAAACAAGAAGAAATGCACTTCTAAAGAGGAAGATCGTGAGAAACCTTCCAATAAATATTTGTAAAAAGAAGAAATTCTAAAGACACTGTTTATAATTTCTCTCGACTCTTTCAATACTCGGTATTTTATATAAAGTATGTGTATAAAAATATGTTTCTATGCATTATGTTTTTCGTATTATACGCCATTTATTTATGTTTTATTTACTTTATTTACTGAATTATATACTATATCCAATTATATTCATTCTGACTGATTTCATTTTGTATTAAGTTCAATCAACGTAAGAGTGTTTTTTGTCATTGTGTTGCTTATTTTGTTTTTGTTCTAATTTCATTTATTTATTTCATATTTAGCTCATTTATTTTTTAATTGCGTTATCATTTTGCGGAACTTTTTAAAAATATTACCTTATTCTGAGGTAAAGTTTTAATTTTCTTATATACTCAGTCTAACTGTATGCTATTAATCTTAAATATCATGTAGTTTGTTATAAATTTAGTTCCACGTTCTTTTCACTTCATGTTGGATATTTCTGCTGTCTTACCTTATGTATTTTGTGTTTGGTTCTATAATACCAGTTTTTAGTTAGGTTTTAGTTTAGTTTCAGTCTTGTATAAAACTTTTATTTAAGTAGTTTTATTTGATCTTACCTAGTTTAGTCTCCGTTGTCTTCATATAATGTTATTCAGTTTGGAACTGCCTTATTTTAAGTTTGTTTCGTTGTGTTGTGGATATCATTGCGGGTGTTGGATCCTACATGTTTCAATAAACTTCTTTTGGTTTATGAGCATGAAATATTAATGACATTATTATATGCATTGATTATGGGATTATGAAGTTTTTTTTTTATTAAACACACAGCTCATAATTTTATGTTTACTATTAAGATTCTGGCCCAGACTGTCTTATATTTATGAGGAAGGACGTGTTTTTCAGACTTGAACACTCGCACTTTTTTACGCTTTCAAAAATATAAAATAATATTTCTTTATTCAGACAAACTTAGATTATTTTTAAACTTTACTGTACAAGTTATACATGTAGTTAGTTGACATCTTTTCATACTGCGTGTAAAATCCCGTAAATCTAATATTCTATATTAGACACTTTTTACATTTCAGTACTGTGTAAAGACTTATAATTGTTCGGCCCTATTGTTTTACACTGAGCAATAGTATATTACATGAAATAGTATAACAGAGATAAATATATTTATAAGCTAATAAAGTACCTTTGCTAGCCAAAATCCGTATTAACCTGATTGAATGTAGAGCATAACTAGTCATTCTGACTCTACATTACGTTAGATATAAATTATTTTAAGTGAAGAGTCGTTGTTGCGTGATGGTGTTTGAAGTTAAGCACAAAGTTACAAAATACCACGGGTATCGAAACCCGTGCATCTGAGCCACTGGATGTTAAAATTATATTTATTGAAAATTAATAATTAAATAACTAGTTTTTAACACCTTGTAGACCAATTCAGACAATTTCTATTGTCAAGTATTGTTTCACTCATGTGAATAACTTTATCCCGTCAAATGCCAACCGTGAAAGAAAACACTTCGTACGTCGTTTAGCTTGTAGAATGGACCATTTTTGGGCCTACGTGTTCACTAGACATAACTATACTATACTTCTTTCTTTGGAGATATGTTAAGGGCATCGTGTATCACAAAGCTGTAACAAACATTATAGAGTTAAAGACTAGAATAACAAATGCCATCGCCACTGTAACTCTAACCATGCTACAGCGAATGTGGACTGAAATTGAATATCAGTTAGACATGCTTAAAACCACTAATATTTCACTCGTAAAAGTCCACTAACTTTCCAGTAAAAACTGTTAAAGTTGAGTTACAATGTGTTGAGAAACACATGGTTGTGTTTCTTTAATATTTAATTTAAAAATAGGAAGGATAAGTTTGGATCACCAAGTATTTTTTGCTTACTTTAATATAGAAAAATGTTGATTTCCAGGTAAAGATTTTCAAGGCATACCTTGATCAATCTCAACCTGATGACTTTAAACATTGACATTAATTGAAAAAACTTTTAAATCAAAGTACAATTCATATCTATTAACTCGTTTCATAACGTAGAAAATCTTATTGAACATTTTAAATTTTGTTCTGGATAACAAATGTCAATCGTGAACATGGATTAGTTTAGGTAAAGAAGTTTAATATACCTATATTGAAATTGTAATTCAACGTATGAATGTTACTACATCGTATAAGTTGTAAACTATGCAACGTATTACGCACTCTCGTAATTTGTTTCTAAGTGATTCATTGTAGACCGTTTATAGAGATACACGTTTTTCATATTCAGAGGTTTTAACACACAACAGTGTTTACCAACCACATAGAAAAAAGTCTGACATAACATTTTGAGTTGTTCAAATCTATAAGATAATGTTTTCAAGTGGTTATTTTAGTGAACTTTATGGTATTTCCTTTGTCACTTATACGTTAAAAGCATTAAACAGAAATACAAAAACATTGAATCCCAACTTAGTAAACAAATGTGCTTATTGTGTTGCTTCACGCACTTGACACTAGTTATTTTTTAAATCTGCTTTAACATATTTTCATTTTGAATAACCAAACATTTGTTTTAAATTTACTCGCGAAAAATATTGAAAACCAATAATAATCACGTGACGTGAAATTCATAATGGTCATTTTATGAGAAATATGAAAAAGGAACAAACAACTGTTATCTAAAGTGATTTTTTAAATAAAAAACACTGAGAATAGCAAATGAATAATCTTGTAAAAGAGTTTCGTCGAAGATTTACAACGAACTATTACTTTTGTTTTTATATTTGTTTGTAACTGTGTACAAAACTATATAAAGAGTTACCCACCACGGGTATCAAAACACCGTTTTTAGTGTTGTAAATTTGTTTGTTTGTTTTTTGAATTTCTTATAAAGATACACGAAGGCTATCTGTGCTAGTTTTCTTTAATTTAACAGTGTAAGACTAGAGGGAAGACAGTTAGTCATCACCGCTAACTTCTTTATCAACAAATAGTGGGATCGACCGTAACATTATATCGCCTTTACGGCTGAAAGGACGAATATTTTTGGTATGACAAGATTTCAAATCCGTGATCCTCATATTGTAAGTCGAGCGTTCTAACCATCTGGCCATGCTAGAAGGCCTATTTCTATTAAATCAACTTATTGGATTATGTTATTTAGCTTACTTCCTTCGTAAAGTTTAATAAAAATTTAGCTATTTAGCTATATGTTTAGTATTCAAATTTTATTTCAACTTTCATATTACACATCCATAATTTTATATGCGTAAGTTCTAGTTAATACAGATTCTGTAAAATTTCATTATGAACATATTATTATGTGAAACCTTCGAATTACATCTCAAAGATCTTATAAATTTTCCCTTCCAGCACATGAAAAACATTTTTATACACTTAAAAAGTAAAAAGATACGATCTATAGGAAGGTCTTTTAGACTCCGGCTATTAGCGATGGCGCCACGCTAATGTGTACTTTGGTCTTTTTATCTACGATATCTGTGCAACATATGTGACAAAATGTCTCAAAGTTGAAAGAACGATTTCGATAAAATCTGACACAGCTTGCTCAGGATAAATGGATTAACTTTATCGAAAAGGCAAGTTAATGTTAAAAGGAAAAAAAAAATAATGTGTCCCTACAAAAACACGTAACTGGAAAGACCGATGACAAACATGGACGAGTACTTTATTTATTTGATTTTTTTGACGAACGATTTCAATAAACAGAAGTTGAATATGATTTTTACTGAACTCTTTGTGGTTCAACTTTTGGTTATGTTACAGATACCGATCTATAAATGGTTCACATAACCATTTTAGTTGTTATTTTTGTATATAATACAGCCTCTACAAGTGGCACTTAAGACATAATAATAGTACCAAACTGATAAAATTACTCAAATTACAACATTAAAATGGAAAAAAAAACAACTTGGAACGCACGCTTGCAACTTTACTAACATTTTTGAATACACAGGTTTTGATTATCGCTCAAAATACCAAAAACACAAATAGTGATTTAAGGCAGAAAATCTTGAGTTATAAGCATTAGTTTTCTGAAGTATTCACTTACGACGTTAAGTTGCTACACAGAATTGGTTTAATGAATTCATAGCTTGATATTATTTATGAACTAAATAGTTAGTGAACGTATAATAAACAGATCTTAATAATTCTTAAAAATGAAAAGTCAGACACACAACAATGACGCTTGTAGTTATAAATAAAAAAGGCAAATGTACAAATATATATGTAAATTTAAGCTTTTAAAACACACATATATTTTAAGTAGACATATTTTAAAATACATTAATGAAATACATAACTAAAATACATGCATAAAACAACAAAATATAAATTAAAATGGTCAATTACACAGATAGAAACATGAATAAGAAAATATTTTTATAATTACATTATTAAACCAAGTTGAAAAGAAATTCTTACAAGGAGTTTATTTATGTAAATCTAATGTTGAAAATTCAAAATGCTTAAATAGTGTCTTCCTTGTATCAACTGCACTGCCTTGGTTCATTTTCTTTTATTGTGTATTCTCTTGTTCTTTTTATCCAATTCTGTGTTTCTTGATTTATATTTTCTGCTCGTCGTTTGGGCTGTATTTCTTTGTCTTGTGATTTTCTAGCGTCTTTATTTTAATTTTTATTTATTGTATGAATTTTTGTTTTGCTCCTTTGATTGGGCACGTCATGGCCTGGTGACATGCCGGATCATACATTCATGGACACGTGGTACACTTTCCTTTGAAACAAATTCCATTTTGCAGTTTTGGACTGTTAGTAAATAATAAAGGTAACTGTGAAACCATACTATTCAATTACCTTATTTGGTTTTTGAATAGTTACAAAAAGCTACACAATTAAAACCTCTTTACTACCCTTCCTTAATTTTGACGCCCAGCGTGGCCAGGTGGTTAAGGCACTCGACTCGTAATCCGAGGGTCGGGAGTTCGAATCCCCATCGCACCAACCATGCTCGCCCTTTCAGCTGTGGGGGTGTTATAATGTAACGGTCAATCCAACTATTTGGTATTAAAAGAGTAGCCCAAGAATTGTTGGTGGCTGGTGATTACAAGCTGTCTATCATCTCTCTAGTCGTACATTGCAAAATTAGGGACGGCTAATGTAGATAGCTCTCGAGTAGCTTTGCGCGAAATTCAAAACCAAACCCTAATTTTGAAGTGATAGACGGGAAGACAATTGGTCAACACTTCCTACTAACTGTTTGGCTACTCTATGTTGTTATACATCTTTTAAAATATGGTACTGTAAAGGTATTCTGAGAAGATTAATCTCGTGAAATGCTGGTTGATTTTCCTAACTTTAGGTGGGTTACCAACAACAATTAGTAACTTCCAGGTAGGAAATTCATGTTACAGATCTTCACTACAGCAACAATTACCTGGTATGTTGTAACGATTGATAACTGTCTCGTCAATAGGAATTGTGGTTTTTCAAAGTGAAATCTTGTAATTGATGTCAATAGGTTGATGAAGAGGTAATCTAAGAAAAATTTGTTGACTAAGTGAATTGATAAATTGTTTTTGTAAATGTGTATATAATTTTTAAGAGTTACTACTTTTAACTATTGTTATTTCGTTCTTACACCTTGAAAATGCTGTGTTTAACCGCTAGTCCGTCAACAATAAATAAAATATTTATATTCATGAAACGTTTTACATATACGACTATGATATAATTACAGTAAAACAGTATTTTTTACAAACGTAACATAATGCATTATGCACCTCGTATTTTATACAAACGGTGGTTATTTCTAGATCTAAGCAATCTTAAGTCCAACGTAGTGAGAAAATAAGTGAACAGTGACTGAAAAATATTTGAGATTAAAATTAACTACACAAATAGTGATGTAATTACTTGGTAGTTTCAAAACATTTAACCAAAAACATAACTTTGTTGCATAAAAACTGGATGAAAACGTTTGAAACTTATTAAAGGGGAATGTATTTTTTTATGTTGATAGCGTAAATACCTTTCTAATCGTTTTTGTTTTTTGAATTTTGCGCAATGCTTCGCGAGGGCTATCTGCGCTAGCCGTCCCTAATTTAGAAGTGTAAGACTACAGGGAAGGCAGCTAGTCATCACCACCCACCACGAACTCTTGGGCTACTCTTTTACCGTTTAGCGCGACGGAGAGACGAATCTATGACCCTTGGATTATGAATCGAGCGTCTTAACCACCTGGCTATGCCGGGCAAACTACCTTTCACACATTAAATACCATGAAAATTAAACGATGAAAAAGACAATGTGTTAAGACAGTTGTATGGAAAACAACTTATTATTAATTTAATAAAAGACAGAAATTAAACAATACTGGTAAAAAACGAAAATATGACGTATTTAATAAACATTTCTTAAAAAGTGGCTATTAGGAGGTGAAGCTGTATATTTTAATATTTATTATCTTTATTATTATACCCCAAGTTTAATCACTTGGAATGATATAAACTAATATTTATTTATTTATTTATTTATTATATTTCTCATTATGCTTCGAGTTTAATCACTTGGAATGATATAAATTAATATTTCTTTATTTATTATACTTCTTATTATACCTGGAGCTTAATCACTTGGAATGATATAAACTAATATTTCTTTATTTATTATACTTCTTATTATACCTGGAGCTTAATCACTTGGAATGATATAAACTAATATTTCTTTATTTTTCGGTTGAAGCCAACTTAAGTATCAAAATTTTCTTTACCATAGAAGTTTAGGAACAGTTGTAATCTGGCATGACAAGAAATGTATGAGATGCCACAAGTAATTTTCAAACACTAAATTTGACATTCTTTCGTAACTGTTTGTTCAATTGAACATTGGTAAGTGACACAACCTATTGCACAAGTACAAACCTTAGAACTACAGAAAAAGGTGTTAAAACACTTACATTAGAAAGAATGTAAAATACAAGTAACATAACCTTTTATTTATTTATTAAAACGTATTCTGACAATAAGAAAAAACAACTATTGAATTAAATTGATTTTATAAACGTCATGTGTTATTTATAGATGCTGTGTTACCATTTTCACTGTCAAAAAAAGAATGTTCATAAATGCCTTTCTAGACATATCTTAAATTTAAACGTTTCTATTTGTCGTAGTTGTCCAGTAGAAATGCCTATAAAGATTATTTAAACAATCCACACAGTTGGGAAGTTGATGGAAGGCTAGAGAAACCTGTCATTATTATTTGTTTTATAAATTTACATGAAATAGGTACTCTATTTATAAAAACATTAAATGTACATTGCTTAGAATGCAAGTCCTTGTAACGTATATAATATTATAATTTAGATACTTATTTTCTATTTCATATGTATTTGAGATAATTTGGGTGTATCGAATCTTCAACTGATCTTCATTGAGAGTGATAATGCAGAAATGCCTCCAATTTATTTTTTTATGTTACGTATTACGACTACAAATATCCGAAAACTGAATTGAATTAAAATTTAAATTTAGAAGTTAATAAAATGTGTAGATGCATTAAATTTATGATGTTTGATAACAAGATTGATACACACAATTTTCTTTTTTCAAATCAACTCCTTGTGGTTTATGAAACAGCCATCTTAGTTCTTTTGTTCATTAGTCTGTTGTTCTCCTAAGTCGTAAGCTACTCAGTGAACTACATGCATTATGTCCACCACGGGAAATGGTATCCTGTGATTTATCACTGCAAGCTCATATACTCACTGTTGCTCCACCAGGGGTCCATTAATTAATGATCTCATCTGTCGTATTTATTATATTACGTTTTTGTATTAAAACAATAAATAATTGTTGCCCTCTAATGCACTATTCAGTGTAATGTTTTACAAGTAAACATACTCTTAGGATCATAGTATCAATAATTTATACAATTGAAATGGATACAATGAAGCTATTAAATTAAAATTATAACAAGTAAAGAATCACAGGGACAAATGTTTATGGTCAGACATTTTACCATTTTATTCTATTGTCTAATATCAACTCTTGAATTCGAATATTTACTTCCCTAAATGGAGTTACCGTATTAGCTGACCAACAATTCTATAAAAGGAATATAAAGAAAGTTGATTGAGTAAAATGTAAACAGTGTTGAGTTATGCATGATTCAATAACTTTCAGTTTTTTATTTTATAGACAAATGTAATACAATTAAATATGTTCACTTTTGAAGATTCGTTTAACTTCCAGTACGTTAATTTTCCACGTTTCTTGGAATTTACGTCATTTTTTATTGAATATAGATATTTGCTTGGCAACACTGTCTGAGTCATATAAGACAGTAGAAAACAAACTCAATTATCTCTTGTATAAAAATTCATTGAGATTATGACTCTTAATAAAACTAACGAGTCTGGTTTTGAACTCTAAAAATCTTTGGCAGTGATCTGTGGAAGACTAAAGTTAGATCCGATATGCTACATTTGTCCACTTGTGATCTGAAATCTGTAATGGAGAATTTAAAAGGATGTAGAACAGTAAATAACATGCAGCAAAGCGACATATTTATCACGAATATTAGGCCTATCGTACGCTTCCCACTGGCTCAGCGGTATGTCTGCGGACTTACAACGTTAAAAACCCTCTTTCGATACCCGTGGTAGGCAGAGCACAGATAGTCCACTGTGTAGCTTTGTACTTAGTTCAAAGCAACAACAGTCAATCGTATTTTAACTTTTCTCCAGTCTTCAAATTAATTTAACCTGATAAAAAAAAAATCATAACTTAGAGAAGTTGTATTTAGTAATTTTTTCGAAGCTCACTTTGTATTAATGTACTACTTGTCTAACATGCTAAAAAATTAAGTTGAAATTATATGTTGGTTTTACACTGTTTTTTTAATAATAAAAACAAACGAACATATATCACCAAATTGTTGTTCTTTGTTTAATGAAATAAAACTCACACGTTTGTTTCTGATATTAAAACGTCTCCGATATACAAATATGAACACTGGAAGTTAAATAATTGTGTTTTCTTTTAATCATATTACTAAAATTACCTTTAACTTTGAGATCATTTTTATGTTAGCTACTCCACTTTAGGCTAAAATTCATGGTTAAAAAATTTACTCCTGTTTTAAGATTATTCATTTACTGTATAAAGCAATGTTTCATACACTGTTATAACATATATTACTATTGAATTCAAGGGCAGAATTTGCGAACTCGCAGGAAGTTGCTGTATGCAAAAAATGTACATAAATTCTTGTTTTTCACGCTCAATCTTTATATTACTACCATAAAATTATTTTATAAGAAAGATATGTATTCGTAAGTGTATACAGAATTAAACGTAATCTGTTTATACTGTGAAGTTACTTATTTACATATTCTAAAAACTTTTCAGCCACTCCAAAAGAAAACACTAAATGGTTCTTTGAGTCAGTTTTAAAATCCAAACCGGGTGTGTTATGTTAATGTGTGTGTATAACAACAGCAAAAGAAATCCTGGAAGGAACAAGACATTCATTGGAATTTCCGGTTTCCGGTTTAAGGTTTTAAGAGTTCTTTATTTTATATGTTTAAGTGCGTTACTTTGTTTCGGTTTTAGCACAAAGCTATACAAGGGCAATACGTACTAGCCGACCCTAAATTTGAACCGAAGGCTAGAGGGGGGAAGTCAGCTAGTCGACAACACCCACCCATAATTCTTTAGCTATTTTGATCAAACAGTGAGGTATGAAGGTTAATATTCTAGAATACTCACAACCTTCGGGCGCTGAATGCGATTTTGCGTCTTAGGGAACCTGAATCGTGGATACTTGAATTCACAATCTCGCTCACTAACCAAAGCCACGTCCGGCCCAGGTATATTAATAGTTTTAAATGATTAAGCGATTTAGTATGCTACAAAATTCCATTAATCAGTAAAAAAATCTAACGTATAATATTTTATACTTTAAACAGAAGTATGTAACATCTCTCAGTGATGCTATAAAATTGATACTTAGATTAAACCTTCTCGCATACAATATATACAACTTGTTTGTTTTTTTTCGCACAAAGCTACTCGAGGGCTATCTGTGCTAGCCGTCCCTAATTTAGCAGTGTAAGACTAGAGGGAAGGCAACTAGTCATTACCGCCAACTCTTGGGCTACTCTTTTAACAAGGAATAGTAGGATTGACCGTCACATTATAACGCCCCCATGGCTGAAAGGGCGAGTATGTTTCGCGCGATGGGGATTCGAACCCGCGACCCTCAGATTACGAGTCGCACGCCTTAACACGCTTGGCCATACCGGGCCATAAACACAACATTTTAAGAATCAGAGCTGCCTTTTACAGTTTAGGAAACAGAAGAGTTGACGTTTCGTACGTCTTCGCAGATGATTTTTAAAATATGAGTTAATTTATCTATGTGTATCAGTGAAGTGTTAGTTGAATATATCATCATATTAACTTAAAAGCTAATGTGTCAGATAAACTCTAATTTCAGTAACGTCCATAGGGTCTCATTTCAGACTATAATCTATTGAACAACTTTAAGACTAAATTAATTTCAATAACTATGGGCATAGCCGACTTAAACAAAGTTTATTAAAAGTGAGATTGAAGTAAGAATTAAATGGGGTCGTTAGTGTTACAGTAATTTTACCTTATTATCGAGCAAATAGACTGAGCTTATCATTAGGTGCTGGTTATAATTTGTGAATTCAAATTATTTCTAAAATTATAATATATTGAAAGCATGTAAGAGAGAGAAAACAGAGATGGTAGAGAAAAGTTATTGTCAACTGCATTAAGAAGCGAAATGACATACAATGAAGAAATTATTGAGAATAAACATAATTCCAAATATGTGTCAATCAAATTTCAGAGTTTAACCATATCAAAAAATTCTGAGTATATCGAGGATAGTTCTAAAATCATGAAGTTATGATAAAATCTTATACAAAGGCCGTTAGCACTGTGCTTGTTTGTTGTTAAGTAACTAAATGAGCTATCTTTGCTGTATCTACCACGAGTATCGAAACTCAGTGGGGTATTTAACGTTATAAGCATTTAGACATATTCTTGAGCTGCTGTTATTATCGTGGGTCGCAGACAGAATTTTGATGTTTTTAAGCATATTTCAACCGAGTTGCTACATTTTGTATGGGAATGTACCATTGGTTTTATATCTGGTTGTTGTATAGTTTTGAACTTTAATTTTTTACATGACCTTTCAATTATTACATAACTACTGTTTCGTATTATGGTTTATCTCAAATGAGTTCGAGAGTGGTGAATTCGAATTCCCGTCGCACAAGACATGCTCGTCCTTTCTGCCGTTGGAGCGTTATTATGTGATGGTCAATCCCACAATTTCTTTGGTGGTGTGTGGTGGTGGCTAGCTACCTTCCTTCTAGTCTTATCTTTCTCTGCTAAATTAGGGATGGCTAGTATCTCATGTAGCTTTGCGCGAAATTCAAGAACAAACAAACAAGCAACAGCATGAGATTTTAATTTATTATGTTAAGTACCTTACGTATTACGATTTTAAATAACCAGAAATTTGACTGAGAATTTAGAATTTATGTTAATATGTTTCAAATTTATGATATTTGCCAATAAGATCGAGACACGCAATTTTCTTTTTCAATATGAATATATATTAATATACAAATGATAATACAATTGCTATTGACTATTATTACAGATAATAATTTATATACAAAAAGTTTACAAACTCACAAATAATATTTAGTTTTCTATCTGATCTGAAACTAAATATTTTCTCAACAGTCCAGATCCACAAGTCACAAATTAATTTAATTTTGATACACAGCTTTTCTTGACGGGAATGCTAACTAGCTCTATTCTTTTTCGCTTAATGCAGTTTACAAGCACACTTTTTACCGAGGAAGATATTTCATGCCCTCACAGAATTAATGACGTCCGAAATTAATTCACTGAAGTTTGTAATGCTTGAATTCTGTAAACGCTTATTGGTCAAATATCTACAGTTTTCCGATTATTAAGTTTTGTCACAATTAAAGCTTCCAAAGCCCATGGTTTTCTGACTGTAGCTGACAAAACGATATTTTTTCTTTTGTGATGGCTTGTTTTTATATACTCACGCATGGTTTTCGAACGTTCAGTAATATTTGAAAACAAGTTAGTGTTTTCGTAAACCACATAGTGTTGATTCTTGTTTTAGAGAATCTTCTACACATTTAGAGAACAGACTATACTTGCGCAATACAGAGCCAACAATATACATCACACGGATCAAAATAAAACAAATGTAGGTATAGAAATAAATTTATAACAGTAAATCTGTTGCACTACATTTGCAATATTATTGAGTTCAGGGTGAACTGAAAATGTATTCAATTAACTTAATTGTTTTGTTGAACAGTTAGATAAAAATAATGTGAAAAGCGCATTCCATTTCATAAATTGAATCGCTTCAGTAGTATATCTACATCAACAACATCTTTTACATAAAGTTTACATTATCTTTATGGTAGAACTTATATCATTTCTTTAATGTAATTTATTCTCAGTGTGTTAGAAAATAGTAGTTAGTATCATGATTTAAAAAACAAACTAATTTCGAATGATAGGAACATTGATCGAGGCTGGAGTCAGACCTTCTAGGATATAAATATCTTTATATAAATATAAATAACTCCCTAACGGGAGCAGCCATCTTAGTTGTTCCCTAGTATTCAGGTACGTACAAACTTATGTTTATATAACGTAAAAGTTTGAATCTCTGAAATGAATAAAAAAGCAGAACACTTTCTGAGCTTCTTTTTTAAATGAAAATATTAACTATTCTATTTATTTTTTGTTTCAGTAAGAAATCTGACAGAGTAGGTGTTCTGTCATATAAACAAAGTTCACAGACCAGTGTCTATCAGTTAGTCATCAATGATAAGAGCATAAATTAACCATTTACTATAAAATTTAAATAAGAAAGGTAAGCCTAATTTGGAAGTTCTAGTATGGATGAAATACAAAACGACGTTGAACTAGTGGAAAATTAATGTTAATAATTGTTAATCAACTATGAGGAAATATATATATTGTTTGCAAAGAAATGTTTTTGTCATTGAACACATAATGTTGTTGACTTATGAAATTAAGTAGTATTTTTTTCGGTTTTGTTTCTAGTGAAAATATTAGTAGAATGAAACTGACACGCATAAATTTTTGTCGTAGTTGTATTGGAAACGAATCATTTCGGTGATGCTGAATTGACTATATGCAGACAATACGATTTTTGTAATCTTCTAAACCAACAACGTTCAGGGTAAGTGGATGCTTTTTTGTGAATTACGATTTTGCATGAGAAGCCCAGCCCAGTGTCACAGTAAGTGTGAAGACTTATAACGTTAAAATGGGATTCGAAATCCGTGGTGGTCCCATTATGTAGGTTTGTATTTAACAGCATAACAAACAAACAATTTATATATGAACTTTAGACTAACTCACATTGTTTAAACTCACTTCAAACAGGAACACCTTATTGTGCACGTGGTAGCACTGCCTTTGTAGGGATGACTCGAATTGTTAATCGAAATGGTATTTTAAATATATCCTTCAGAGGTCATCATAACATTACAATACTAAGCCATGTATCCATTTATAACAATATCTATGTAATAAGTGGGCCACAAGCTCTGAAAATGACTGTAAATATTATAGCAAAACGTTTGAATTCCTTGTTCTTCTTTGTTTTGTTTCTTTTATATTACATGATAACTCAGAAATCAAAACTATGATGTCAACCAATTAACTGAAGTCACATAGTTTCAAACGGAGTATCACCTTTAATAAGTATTATTAATAATTAGTAGCAATTTTTAAGATCATAATTCTAGTGTAAATGACGTTGCCATTATCCTCCTGAAGTAAGCTTTCTTACAAAAATTTGGGGCTCCTTTAAAAAGAAGCTGAAACTCATGGTTTAAATACAGAACAAAACAGAAATTACCAACCAATAACAGAAAAAAAAACATGAAATACTACAGTTTGAACCTAATTGTATTTAGGACTTGCTTACAAATACAAACTTTCTATTTCTATTTCTATTGAAACACTGCATTAAAACAAACAAACAAGAAAACAAGTGAAAAACATTTTATAAAAAGGAGTAATTGTAGGGATAGCTGATATTAACCCTTCAAAAACAATGCAAACAAAATAGTAGGGCTTGTAGGATGTCATTTACATTATCCCTATGTAATAACACAGTAAACAGCGTTGTTATGTAGGAATGATGTAAATCCTATCTCTATATCTTGTTTGCACTGTTTCTGAAGGATTGATGTTAGCCATCTCTACGTTTATCTCCTTTGATAAAAGTTTTTATATTAACTTGGAATAAATATTAATGACTTAAAAAGTTGAGCACATTATATTAAAACAACACCAATTATGCAAATCAGCAACTTCTATTAAGTCACAAAAAACCGAATTTATCAGAACCACACTTTGGCATCGTTTGATGTTTTACAGGTAATGATCGATCTTGGGAAAGATGTGTACTTTTTGACATGAAAACAAGGAATTATGGGCCACATAAAAAGAAACTTGCTATAAGTCGCACTCCATCCGTTAGAAGTAAAGTCGAGCATGTTATAATAGGTGTAAATCCGCGAACATAAATGTCACTAGGAAATGTTGTTCACATGCCCCAGGGAACAACACGCTCTCTAATCAAGAAGGACATTTCTGCTTGGAAAGGTGATCAATAGTGTGTAGGTTAATTGAGATAATGCTTCCAAAAATACTTCTCGTTAAACCGTTGCATACATAATACAGCTGGAGAGACAAAAATAGCGTATTCTTCCTATTTCACATGAAGACACACTGGTTAAATCGTCAGGATTACTGTTTAAGGATTCTCCAATCGGATTTTGAAATGGGTTTCCAAAAAGCGTCGCTGTTGTTCACTAAGGGAAACACGTACGTGAAACGGAGGCGTGATACGTTCCGACAACCTTACGAAATACAGATTTGCAGCGGAAAATATACTATAGGGCTATTATCAAGAAGCACGGTTGTGATATAGTGTGTCAACAGACATAATGACATAAAGGTTAAACCACACTAGAGAATCCTATATACAACTAACAATGTTCGTAAGCATGTTTTCTTCAAAACTAGCTTCGTGAATATAATGAACAAACACGAGCAACATTGAATAACCTGCAACATCCGTTGATTCATTTATCTGAAGCAAAAAACTTGGACTCGCTTTTACTCGTCTTATTAACTCCGTTAAGTAATTTTCTGACATATCCTTGATTGTTAGAAAAACCAAGTTGCTAGAAAGAGACACAAAGTTAATGTTTTCAAGAAATTTTTCATCAGTCGTTTACTCTACCAAATCTTTTGTGCATGGTTTTATCAAATCTTTCACAACTGTGTGAGCTTCACCTGCTATTGCAATACGGTAACAAACAAGATATGAAGTAACAAGAGCATCTTTATTGTTCTAATGGACACGCGAACAAAATGTAGCTTTCCTTGCATTGCATTTAATTGCAAACAATTTCTTTTGAAATACTCGGAAGTTGGATTTTTTAATTGGAAGTGTTTGGTTTTTAGATGCCATTTTAACTTTTGCTGTATGCAAACTGCTGTTACTCAACGCTGTTCAGCATTCAACACACAACCCACAAGGTCCAACTTCATAACCTGTCCATGTAAAACTATATTCAATAAAACTCTCATCATCCTTTATTTTCTTTCTGGTTTCAGTACTTCTTGCATCATTATGCATGGAATTGCTTGCACACGACGATAACGTTAATTAATTCGTATTAGGCCTAAGAAGAATTTCACTCGTGTCAGGTTTATTACGGCCCAGCATGGCCAAGCGTGTTATGGCGTGCGACTTGTAATCTGAGAGTCGAGGTTTCGTATCTCCCTCGCGCCAGAACATGCTCGCCCTTTCAGTCGTGGGGGCTTTATAATGTGACGGTCAATCCCACTATTCGTTGGTAAAAGAGTAACCCAAGAGTTGGTGGTGGGTGGTGATGACTAGTTGCCTTCCCTCTAGGCTTACACTGCTAAATTAGCGAGGGCTAGCACAGATAGCCCCCGAGTAGCTTTGTGCGAAATTCAAAAAACAAAAACAAACAACAGATTTGTTACTGATATTCAGCCACTCATTCATTATAAGGGGGACAATTAATTATTAATTTGTCTAAAAATATATTTTTATACCTTTGGCACTTCAAAAGTATTTTCATGGAAACAAAATAGTTTCTTAATGAAACATCGTCCAAGCACTTGAGTTTTATCAAATACAATGACATGCTGACCTGAGATCAGTGTTGTCACAACGAACTCAGAAATAAAGATTTGCGGGAAAAAAGCTCGCTCGCAAGAATAATATATTTCTCTGGAGAAAGAGGTTAACTTATTGTTTTTACAATTTTTTGTCTTTTAACAGAAATGTTTAAACCAAATAACAAGATATTAAACCCAGATCTGGTGCCACTGTCGAAGTTATTTGAGATTGTATTAACACTTTCACCGCGAGAACTTCCCCTAAACTAAATAAAATCACCTGGCGTTAAGTAGAAAAAATATAAAACGTCCCAATACGTGATGAACGTGTTATATTAAGGATATATTTTCCTTTTTAATTTTTTGTACAGCGTATTCTGATTCAATTTTATAATTTTTAGGAAAAAAAAAATTAACCTCATTAAATTTCCTCGCGGAGTCCCAGATAACTATGGCGGACCCTAAGAACTCCGCGAAGCATAGTTTGAAAAACCATGTTTTAAGAGATAGTTCCTCATGTTTGACATCCATATTGTATTACAATCTTTAAAAACTAACTGAATGACATGTGACGAAACGGATTAGAGAATAATCAGTGAAGGATATCTAAAATAGTTAGTACTCTATTAACAATCATACATGATCACATTTGCAAATATGTTACGAAATTCATAGACTGATGAGTGAATATTGATATGCTGAGTTGAAACTACCAAAGTAACTGTAAAGAAGCGAAAACTTGTGCAGGGATCAGAAATCGTCTAATAATGATAACCTCACTTAGTAATTGATGAAATAAGAATGAGGAGGTACAAGTAACTCATCATAATAGTAAAAGATCGATAAACTAAGTGTATATCATTAGGTACTTTGAAGTTCATGTTCTGTCCCGTACATTTTCACAAATGAAGATATGGTGGTAGTACGCACTAAATATTCAATTGTGAGGATATTAAGAAAAGAACAAAACATTTACTTAATTGAGGTGGAAGCAAACTTTATGAGTAAAATGTAAAAATAAATATAAAAATAGGAATACATTTATAGATTATGTCACTGTATATGTGTGGGGGGTAACTGTTTTAAGTGGGCTGCTTCATGAGCTCTGTGCCCGCGTCTCTAGTATGGGCGAAAACTTGTGATCTTTTTCATATTGTTATGGACGGAACACCTGCCAATCAAAACCAGCTTAATTAACATCACGGTATACTATTAATGTTACGCTATCACATCGTTAAAAAAGAAATAGTAAATATATAACCACCCTATCCTCAAAATTGAATTCTTTTAGGCAGGATTAAAAAAACCCATTAATTCATAAAACATTGGCTGTGGTTAAGTACGTCAATAGAAAAGGTTTGAATTAGTGAATTCAAAACCATAATTAGAGCTCAAATCGGTTAAGAGATGACGGATTTATGGGCTAAAAATACATACTTGAAAACACAAGCTTACAACCATTCTATGAACATGTTATGCCTCGACTACACGTATAAATATTTTATTTAATGAGTATAAATTGTGTTTCATAAGCTGAAAGTGTATCACTTTAATTCCTCTATTTTGACAGACAAGTTTATTTTAAATTACCATAGGGAAGATTGATAATTTGTTGTTAAATCTGATACGTCAACAGATAGAAAGCTTTGCAAATATTTTCAAAAGTTATATTCTATGAACTAACTAACACGTTTATAACATAGTAGCATCATCGAACTATATTCTTACTTGTAAATGCTCATTTTCAAAAGAAATTCTAAAATGAAGTTTTTGTTGTTCATCTTCAAAATCTAGATAATGACAAAGGTATATTCATGAAAGGAAATGTCAGTAACGACTGAAAATAGTACGTGGCAAAGACAGTGTGACAGCATGGCTTGAAAGTAACTCTGTGCTTATGAAAAGTCAGCGGAAATCCTACATGTCCCCACATTTTGTGATCTTGCTAAAAACTGATATTGAGAAACATGCACAAAAGAACTGCTTATTGTATGATTTAGACAATCCTAAATTAATTTTGTAACGTATACTGCGTTCAGTTTAAGCACAAAGATACACAATGGATTTTCTTTGCTATAATTACTGCAGTGGTTGAACCCAAAATTTTGGCTCACTCTTAAGCTAATACAAGGAAGATTTTGTCTCGTGGTGTACGTCAACTATGTTTTCTTTTCCTTTTTCTGCAGAGCGATAAATAGGGTTGTGCTGAAATCGAAACTTCCCTATTTGAAAATAAATTAACTTAGCTATTTTTTTTTCTTCTTATTTCTTTATGGATCTATCACATTACAATAAAATGGTTTAATTTATAACCTGCTGTCTTTACCATAAATGGTGCAAAAAGCACAGCAGATGCAATTTAACTTAATCATAACAACAACAAAAAAAGTCTGGTTATCTGAGACGTTCGGATAATGGAACACAACATCGGTATCGTGTGTGCTCGCAACTTCTTCTTTCACAGTTTAGTATCATTGGAATGTTTTAACTGGGGATTAAGTGTGCTCTATCAAAGTGACGTTTTATTTATCGCATACATGTCTAGAACATTTACGTTGACCATCAGTTGTTAGAGCTACTAATGATTGTTTATAATTATGGAAAGGTTAATTAAATTTATTTTAATGCGGAGACGAGTTTGAATCCATACATTTCACATTCCAATGTATATTTCTTTAGTGGTTCTAAAACACAGATAACTTTCTTTGAAAGAAACTAACCAAAACTAATGTTATGTTCACAACTCAAAATGAAAGAAAATCGTTAAAAATAAAAGTTTGAACTTGTTTTTTTTTAGCGTAAATATTGTGCTATGTCTAATACTGATATCGAAACCAGAATTTAGTGACATAATCCTTTAAACGTATTGGTAAGCCATTGGAGGCATTTTGTTTGTTACTAGATTAACAAATATATTTTATTATACTAGATATAATGGTGAAATTTGAAAATGATTTTGCACACCCATTTGAACGTTTTAATCTTGAAGTCTGTGTAGGTAATGGGAACAGCTACGTGTTAAATCATTGGGAACTGTTGCATCTTACAATAGGAAGATAAAAATTTTCACATGCAAAGAATGATAAATAAAAAATATACAAATATAGTTTAAATGTTTTGAATTTCGCGCAAAGATACACCAAGGCTATCTGTGCTAGCCGTTTCATATTCAGCAGTAAAGGACCAGATGGAAGGCAGCTAGTCATCACTATCCATCGCCAACTCTTAGGCTGCTCTTTTACCAACAGACAGTGGGATTGACCGTTACATTATAATGCCTCCACGGCTAAAAGTAGGAAAATGTTTGTTGTGATGAGGATTTGAACCCGGGATCTTTAGATTACGAGTCGAACGCTCTAATCACCTAGCCATGCCTTAAATGGTTCGTATAATTTGTATAATGAAAGCAAAAATTAAAAAGAAATGTGCCCCCCAGTGGCTCAGCGGTATGTCTGCGGACTTACACGCTAAAATCCGGGTTTCGATACCCGTGGTGGGCAGAGCACAGATAGCCCATTGTGTAGCTTTGTGCTTAATTCAAAACAACACCAACAACAAAAAAATATACATACAGAACTTTTACAATACATTATAACAAAGTAAATGTTTAGTTCACACAGCAATATCTGAAATATATCTTATTTTTAATAAATAAAGCGTCCTAAATTAATGTTTCGTCAGCGGCCAAATGGTAAGCGTGAGGACTTATATCACTAAAAATCAAGTTTCGATACACGGGAAACTCATTGTGTACATTTTGTTAAGATCATAAAATTATATATACATATTTGTTTGAAACGTTATATACAATGTTGAAGGAATCGAACTGCTACTCCAAAACAAGAAAAGAAAAAAAACATGACGGATTGCTAAAAAAAACACCCAGAATGCTTATATCTATCTCTTCGTGGTTTCTGTCTCAATCAAGACACCACCTTTTTTTAATCAGTTGAGCACCAACTTGAGTATTTAAATTAAAACATGTGGTATTTTTGTATGTCTAAAACTTATACATTTTTTTTTATACGAAGGTCCTTTGAACTTCACGTAATGTGCAAATGGAACGTTAAATGTGGACAGTTCACACCATAATTCTTATACGTTTTGTGTATCAAACTGTCGAGGTCGAATGTTTGAATGTACCAAGGCCAGTGACTCAAACAAAAAAAGAGAGCGTCTATTGGATCTGTAGGATTCCTAAGCTGAAGAGCGGGGAGGGATATTGAGGACGAGGTCACCACTGAAATCAAAGCGAGTCTCAAACATGGTGAATTTCCACAACAACTTAAAGTTTTCTGATTGTTGTGATAGGAAGAACAAGTTTATTTTAACGTACAAATACACTGATTGTCTGTTGTAAACCACAGAAAACGATTCAGTTTCGTAATGAAGCGATATATCAGTCACTAAAAGCAAAATGTTTCAGCTTCTGTGGAAAAATAAATATGGAATGAAATAAGTATAAATGATGCATATTTTGGCAGCTATTATCGATCTGAAAAACAAGATGTTTGTAAAAATCTCTTAATTACTATTTGAAACTATCAGTTTTTGTCAGTATGTGAATGAACTGCTTAGGCCGGGCATAGTCAAGTGTGTTAAGGCGTTCGACTCGTTATCCAAGGTTTACGGATTTGAACCCTGGTCGCATCAAACATGCTAGCTATTTCAGCCGTGGGGGCGTTATAATGTGACGGTCAATCCCACTATTCGTTGTTAAAAGAGTAGCCCAAGAGTTGGCGGTTGGTGGCGATGACTAGCTGCCTTCCCTCTAGTCTTACACTGCTAAATTAGGGACGGCTAGTGCAGATAGCCCTCGAGTATCCTTGCACGAAATTCGAAAAACAAACAAAAACATGAACTGCCTATTGGATGTTTATTTTAATTAATAAAGACGTTAAGATTTTCTTAGCGAGAGAACCTTGTATTAGAAGGAAAGTGCATTCATAACACTATGTAACACAAATTTTGTTCCTGGATAGTATGTGTTATTTCTTAATTGCTTATGTCGTAAAAGTACAGAAAATGGCCATCATTCCCTTCAAAATTTGCTTTTATGACCTGAATAATGAAATTTAGAAATTAATCTATTTTCTATAGAAAATCAGGCAAATTTGGACATTTTCATTTACATAAGGTATGAATAAAACGAGATATGAATCAAGATTTACATGTATTTATACTAAAGTTACACAAAAATGTTTAGAAGTGAGTAGTTTTTTCGAGATTTGCGACTGTAATGTAAATCACTTTCAAGTATCAGCCCCCAAATATAGTCTTCCATCATGTTTCCGTTATACACTCCCATGTCACAAAAGCAAAGTTTTGTGAGAAAAATAGGTCTTTTTCATTTACGTTAGGCATAAGCAATTGAGAAATAACACTTTCTGCCCAGGAACAACAAAAAGTAAAATTATTGTTGCATAGTGTAATTGGAATTAGGCCAGGTCGGTTGCAGATTGTGTTATGCGAAGTTTTAAAACCATTTGGAAATGTATAAATAATCTAATATTTAAAAAATTGACAGTAAGTACATCGCACTTCCTAGTGACGTTCAGGGTGAACAAAGAATGTGTTTCGCTTTTTACCCAATGAAATTTTCCTTATATTTAGTGTGTGGAAGAAGAATAATGTATGTGCCAATTCTAAATTTCAAGAGTTACTGTATAAATAAAATACACAAATGCTATTTTCAGAGAAATGCCACCAGTAGACGCATGCAAATATCACACTTAACATTTACTAAAACATTTTAATCATACTTTTCGACAAAATAAAACTAACTTGGTATTATAAATAAACGTATTAATTAAAACTAAACTAGATTGTTTCTCTGTTTTGAGCAAAGACGAGCACGTGCTCTTGGTGTGCATAATGAAAATAAAATGTAACAATAATCAATATATTTTGATACCAAATGACGTCATTTAAGTCTTTTCTTCTGAAAAACGGATAGTTAAACAAACTAAGGTTTTGTTGTTTTTTAAATTTAAATGTTAAAATTATTTAGTATGTTAAGCTTTTTCTATTGATTCAAGAATTTTTATTTGTTTCTTATTAGAATATTTTGTTCAATAAAAATTATTGAAATATAAAAATATAAACTATTCTTTCCCTTTCATAATAAATAAACAGTTTTTATTCTTCTGTTCAAAGCGATAGTTAGAACTTTCTCTGTGGTAACTATGTCAAGGCAGAAGGTGTGAATAATGTAAGGTAAACACTAAAAGTATATTTATGCAAATGAAGTAGCAGGTGGCTTGTCACATGACTTGATATACATATTGCAGTTGCACATAAGAACGATGGATTGATATTATATCTTCATATATCAACAGCAGAATGCATGAAGAGATCCAAACAGAAAGTGAAACATGCCATGACCTCAACAAAGACATTTCGGCATTTTTATTGAGGAAATAGATTTGTTAAAAACCATAATAAACACAACAAGTCATTGCAGAATAACTACAAGTCTTACTAAGTGTGTTTAGTGTGTTTTTCCTTATAGCAAAGCCACATCAGGTTATCTGCTGAGCACACCAAGGGGAATCAAACCCTTGATTTTAGCGCTGTAAATCCATAGACTTCCGGCTGTAGTAGCAGGGGGCATGTCTTTAGTAAGATGTGTATTCGCTTTGAGACCACTGATACGTTTAGACAGGAATATTAATTTTGTCGGGAACCAATAAAAGACTGTTTTAATGTAGGCTCGAAGCAACTGAAGGGTCTCAGCTTCCCAACTGAATCACTAGTTCAGAACATCAACTTTACAACAAATGAACGTGTGAACTGGCGGAAAACTAATGCTTTTATTCTTGTAACTCATAATAACTTATAATTCAAAACATTTGGATTAGTCAAACGACTTGTAGACAAATGTCTTTTTTACAGATAAATCACCCACTATATCGTAGCCATAAACAAGATAGTCTTGTTGGCTTTGGTATTGATGGCCACGATTATCTATATGTGCCACGACATTATACTATAAATACTATTACGCATTATAGTTTATCTCGGACGAATTTCCGATTAATTATGTTACGTACGTTACGTATTACGATCTCAAAAAGCAGTAAATTTGAATATTGAAGTTAATTCAATGTTAATAAATATCAAACTTATATTATTTGCCAACAAGATTAATACACACAGTTTTCTTTCCTAACGCAAATATATTTTAATATATAAAGAACAATACAACTTATAATAACGGTTATTACAAATACTAACCGTTATTATAAATTGTATTGGTTTATATAAAAAAAAGTTTACAAATTCACACACATTATGCAGTTTTATATCTGGTCTGGAACTAAAAAAACAATTATCGAAGTTTCAGGTCCATAAAGAACGAATTAATTCTGAGTTGATATGTTTATATTTCTCTTGACGGGAAAGCTAGTTGGTCTTCCGCGGTTTATAAGCTAACATTTTACCGAGGAAGGTAACCAATGTCCTCGAAGAAATACAAACGTCCGAGGTTAATTCACTGAAGTTTAGTGATTCGTAATATTCGAAATCTATAAACGTTATTTTTCAAATATCTGTAGTTTTCTCATTAATAAGCGTGTGTCACAATTATAGTTTTTGAATCTTACAGTTACAGCGACCAAAAGGTTTATTCAAGACGTCTTTTGGCGCGTCGAATTCTAATTTTTAGGTGCGGTTCTAGAAACTTTACTTGGCCAAACAATATTCGAAAATACGTAAGTGCTTTCATAAAACGTGTCATTGATTATTAACTCTGGAAAATCTTCTTCAAATTTAGAGAACAGGCGGGATTTGCACAATACACATTTAACAATGAAAGATACATGCATTAAATTGAAACAAACGTAGATATTAAAATGAATGCGTAAGAGTAAATCCGATACAATACAATACAATATAAGGCCATATTGAGGTTAGAGGTTCAGTTTGACAACCTGGTAGATGATAACATGCCCCACCACAGTGTTCATATATATCTATATATATATTAGTGATAATAAATACATTTGAATGAAGCTTAATAGTAAAATCACAAGGAAGAACTGTGTTAAAATCAGCAAATCCAAACCTCTGACCGATTATATTAGTTTGTTATAACTCAGAAACGAGCCGAAACAAAAACGTTGCATAAACTGAAAAGATCCCAGGGTACATTTTATAATCCCGGATTGTAGCCTTTTATGTAGATTTGCGCTTAACTACAAACAAACAAACTAAACGGACATTAGAGGACGTGAATAACAAGGGTATACATTGTATATGGAATCTATTATTTGTCACGAAATACTTTTTCTGCATAAAAATAAATTCAGATTGCCATACACATTATTTGGTAACAATAGTGTTGTCTTATCATAGTTAAACTGTAAAAATAAAAGCCAGATTAAGTTTTAATTATTGTATTCATTTAACTTTTCCTTAGCTTTTATTTTCAACATTCGTCTTAAATAAAGCTTTCAAAATGTTTCATTTTTTCTTGATAGATGTTTCTTTATATTCCTCTCATGTATGTGTGTGTGTGTCACTTTTATTTTTTAAGCAAAATCATTTTATCTCATATAAAGTTCTTATTGTATTACTGGAGGAATCGGATATCAGTATTTCTGATTATTGTAATTTATCAGATCACCGTAGTTAATTATTAAAATAAAAGTATTTATTCTTTCTTTCTAGTTCCCCGACATAATCAGATGGTTAGGGCGCTCGATTTGTAATCTGAGGGTCGCGGGCTCGAACTTTAGTTACGACAAACATACTCGACCTTTTCAATTGTGGGCTGTTATAAAGTTACAGTCAATCTCACTATTCTTTTGTAGAAAAGTAGCCAAAAGTTGGCAGTTGGTGGTGATGGCTAACTCAGTCTCACGCTGCTAAATTGAGGACAGTTAGTGCAGGTAGCCTTTGTGTATTTTCTCGCAAAATAAAAAACAAAACAAACAACAACAACAGTAGCAAACAAACAAATCTTGATCATCCCGTGTAGAGGTAATGACTGGCATACAATCCTGGGTTTTATCATGATAGAAAGAATGATCTTCTATCAACTTGTCTGAATTCTCCTTCTTAATAGGATTCCAATAAATTTACTATCTGAGTGGCTACTTTGACGTCTATGCTTTGTTGACTTACTTTGTTATAAATAAGATGGATACTAAAAACTTTACTTGTTTTTCTCTTTTGTGATCACACCGTTACATCTGAATATTATTCTATAATAAATTTGTGTGCTGTTTATGCATCCTTTTCATGTTTATAAAAAAAAATAAAAAAAGCTTTTACTTAGAGGAACATGACTTTGTGTTGATTTTTTTCTTACTTATTCATGGTATTTAGATATGGGATGATGATAATATGGTGCGCTTTTAGTTATTTAGTTAATTTTGATGATATGGTAAACTTTTCGTTATGTCGTTGCTTTTGATGATATGGTGCGCTTTCAGTTATGTAGTTGACTTTGATGATATGGTACACTTTTAGTTATGTAGTTGACGTTGATGATATGGTACACTTTTAGTTATGTAGTTGACTTTGATGATATGGTACACTTTTAGTTATGTAGTTGACTTTGATGATATGGTACACTTTAGTTATGTAGTTGACTTTGATGATATGGTACACTTTTAGTTATGTAGTTGACGTTGATGATATGGTACACTTTTAGTTGTGTAGTTGACTTTGATGATATGGTACACTTTCAGTTATGTAGTTGATTTTGATGGTATGAAACACTTTTAGTTATGTCGTTGATTTTTATGATATGGTACACTTTTAGTTATGTAGTTGACGTTGATGATATGGTACACTTTTAGTTATGTAGTTGATTTTGATGGTATGAAACACTTTTAGTTATGTCGTTGATTTTTATGATATGGTACACTTTTAGTTATGTAGTTGACGTTGATGATATGGTACACTTTTAGTTATGTCGTTGATTTTTATGATATGGTACACTTTTAGTTATGTAGTTGACGTTGATGATATGGTACACTTTTAGTTATGTATTTGATTTTGATGATATGGTACACATTTAGTTATGTAGTTGACTTTGATGATATGGTACACTTTTAGTTATGTAGTTGACTGATGATATGGTACACTTTCAGTTATGTAGTTGATTTTGTTTGAAGCTTTTATACCGCTTCTTTTTTCTCTCTCTGTGTTAGTTGTTGGGTTGACTTCAATTTCTTGTAGAGAACATCTTTAACTAGAGTTGGAACTTTTTGATGCATTTCTCTTTCTTCATGAACACATTGTAATTCTCTATTGGTAAAATTGTTAGAGTTTTCTTTATTGAAATTCTTAAGATGAAGTTGTTTTTCTGTGGCTTTCTGAAGCGCTAACTTTATCTTAATTTTTCATTCTTCTGTAAGTTATATCTTCTGTTGTTGTAACTATATCTAGCGTGGATAGTTCGTTGAGTGTTAGGGTAAAATTCACTTTTTCTCATTCGTGTAATTTGTTCTGTTTTCGTTTGTTTATTACAGCAAAGCCACATCGGGCTATCTGCTGAGCCCACCGAGCTCCTGGTTTTTGGGTTTGTAAAATCGTAGACTTTCCGCTGTACTGGCGGGTGCGTTTCGTTCTGTTAATGGTTGTTTGTTTGTGTTCATTGAATTACGATTAGCTGTACCTTTTGTGTTAGGATCATTATTACTATGATAACTGAGGAACCAATCTAGTTTATTTATTTACATTTTCTTATTGGTATGAAATTTCTGTAGCTGTATGTATCTTGATAGAGTCTTTACTTTCTATTCTATTAATTGTCTTCAAATAAAAAAATAATATTTATTTATGTATTGTATCGATTTATTAGAAGGATTATGTGTGACGACTGTGGCTGGATTTCATACTTGGATCTTCGTCTAATTTGGACTTTATTCAACTAACTACTTGTGTTTTTTAAATGTTTTATTCATATTTTGATGCCTTTTATACCAGACGGTTGTCCAAGTGTTTATCAATTATAATAATTCGTGTAACACTGAAAGATAAAATATATCACTAAAAAATCACAATGGTAATAAAATAAAGCTATAAACTGTGATACGTAGATATGACAGTTACCAAAACATATCATATACAACATTAGTTAACAGGAAATCCACACATACACATCTCAACTGAAGATTAAATCGCCTCGTTAGTGTAAAAACAAGTATCATAAACTACTTAACCTCCAGAATGAAATACGTCTGTAATACGGAAGATGACAAGAAAAAAGAAGAGAACCAATTTACCTTTTTTTTTCTCTACTAACGAATATCGAAATTAAATACGAAGAAAATTACAGACACACGGCCACTTACTCTTGTGTCAAGGTCTCTCAGAAAACACAAAGAGAACATATAAACGAGGCAGGTAGGATAGTATTTAACTATCACAACAAAATACGAACCAAGTTATTGCACACCTAACGATGCAGAAGATAGCAAAAACTATTTATAACTTGGGAAAGACAGAAATAATAAGTATAAATTATACGGTTTTCAACAGTGCATCATGGTAGAGAAGAACAAACCAAAAAAATTGGGTGACAATAAAGTAATAGGATGTGGACCACACACATTACAAAAGAAATATGAAATAAATATTTTTAGTTTTTGCCAGTCGTCTATGTTTCTGTCCTTCCACTAGTTTGATGGATTAATAAACTCATCTTTTCTCGGTACAGTGAATGTCTCTAAAACAGAAAACTTAAAACTGGTACTTCTTGTCTCACTACTTGAATAGGGATACGAATCTTACGTTTCTACAGCTGTTTAAAGAAATAAGTTCGCTTTTCCTGTATGCTATAATTTTACGTTTTTGTTGTTTTCTTTAAAGATTTCTGTCAATGAGTATCACTAGAACTGATAAAATTTAAGAAATGTTAATGCGTATGGTTTATTCACTTATACCTCGATCCAATAATTAAAGAAAGAAATTAACTTCATGATTCTTATGTTATTGGAAGATCTTCCGAAAAATTAGTTGTTTTAATTGTATGGTTTTGTAGTTTATTTTGATGATATGGAGCACTTTTAATTGTATCTTTATTTATGTCACGGTACTGACAAAACTACTGCAAAGGTGTTAAAACTAAAGGTGAATTTTTCTTGTGTTATTTCAAAACACTATTAATGGCGACAAGCTGAACTATCACGATTTAATATGTATGCATCTTGATTTTTTTTATTCTGTATTTTTATGTCTGGGATAAAGGTTCCCTAAGATTTATATTTAAATGAACATATTTTTGTTTCCTGCTTCAGTACATAAACTGAAACAATGGCAACATAAAAATTTCGGATAGGGAGTTTTATGAGAGATTTATACGTTGTTTGCAAATCCCATGTAATGCATTTTCGTTGGCTATAGAAATATATTTCGCTTAAACTCATTTTAATTTTCATAAATTATTCCACCAGGATTGATCACCATAGTTAGATAACCACTTATTTTAACTTTAATGTGATTCGATATTGTACTTTTCAGTATTATAGATATATTTGTTTGGAAACAACAAAACGTTTGCTGTAAATGCAAGGGTTTGGGTAATTTTTTACAATGTATATCCTTTTATCTGAAGCCCTGTCTACCAGTTAGTTAGCGGTAAGTTTACGGACTTTAATTCTAGGAGTCGAGTCCCGGCGTTGAACAGAGCACATATTTGCATTAAAAATCAAGAAGAACAAGTCATTCCCATGATGGATCAGCGCTCAATTTGATGGCGTATAGTGTTAAGTTTGGGAATTCGATTCCTATGTTAGGCACAGATCATATAGCTCACTTAGCAGCTTTGGAGTTAAGAAGACTCTTAAACATCATTTAGGAATAAATTCACTTCATTGACTACAAACCACAATAGCTAAAAAGTTTCTAGCACTTAAATTTAAAGTATCTTTTACTTTTATTCAAATAGCTGTAAGTGCATCTTTAAAATTTATTATTTAACCAAGCTTTTGTCACAAGAAATCGCATTTCTAGCTTCTAGTATTGTAAATTGTGGACAGTACAAAAGTGCAAGAGAACAGAGCTTGAAACTCTACTTTCAGTAGACAGTCGTTTTAAACTTGATACTTTGTTATTTTACAAACCGCTTCAAAGGTCTCTCTCTTGAGCTGTGCTGATTAATAGAATATGAACTGACGTTCTTCCTCTGAAGAAAGAGTTTCTGTGTTGATGGTGTTTGTTTCAAGTTGCAATATTTAAGAGAGTAAAAATGCACAACATGATGTACCATATGGTTCGTTACTGCCTAGTATCACGTTGGTTTGTTGTTTTCTTATAGCAAAGTCACATCGGGCTAGCTGCTGAGCCCACCGAAAGGAATCGAATCCCTGATTTTATCGTTGCAAATCCATAGACATACCGCTGTACCAGCGGGTGCAATATCACGGTCCTAGTATAAGGAAAATGTATCAGAATTGAAAACAGACTTCTAAAGAGAAAGATTTTCTATCGGTGCATAACATTTTTTGGTTAAGAAAAATGTGTGTAGTATAATATTCACATGTGCATAACTCAGTTTATGAAATAACTTTAGTCAAATAAAAGTAATTTTGTGTTACGTATTATAATTTAACTTGGAAGAGCCTCCAATTTATTATGTTAGGTATTAGAATTTAAAAAAACTGAGTTAAGTGATAATTTAAATTTAGAAATTAATTTAATATATATCAAATTTAGGATATTTGCCAACAAAATTTATACACACAATTTTCTTGCTTAACACATGGCCAGGTGGGTTAAGCGTTCGGATCCCCATCGCACCAAGCATGCTTCCCCTTTCAGCTGTGGGAACGTTATAATGTGATGGTCAATTCCACTAGTCGTTTGTTTAAGAGTAGCCCAAAAGTTGGTAGTTGGTGGTGATGACTAGCTGCTTTCCCTCTAATTTTACACTGCTTCTTAACACAAATATATATTTACATACAAATAACGTTCAATGTTAATTCGCTGAAGTCTCTGTGTGTGTTTTCTTACAGCAAAGCCACATAGGGCTATTTGCTGAGCCTACAGATTGGAATCGAACCTCTAATTTTAGCATTGTAAATTCGTATAATTACCAGCGGCCTCCCGTTAGTACAGAGGGTTTGTAATGATCGAATTCTGTAAACCTTCCTGGTCAAATATCTGTAGTTTTGCGATTGATAAGCGTTAATCACAGTTATAGCATACAACTTTTATATTATACCACCAACTGTAGCAAACAAACAATACACACTTTCTCTTGGCGTGTCGCTTTATGAACGTCAAACGAGGCTCACAAAATTTTAGTTGGCAACAATACTGGCGATTACTTGTATATTACACAATCACATAGTAAGCACATTGTTGATTCTTAACCTCAAGAATTTTTTACAAATTTGTGGAATGAACGGAAATTTCGCAACACACATCTAGTAGTATAAGTTATGTACATTTCTAAATATAGATTTAACTGAAACAATCATCGATATTAAAATAAATATATAATATTAAATAAGTCACACATGAAAAAGAGAAGGGGTCAAGAAAAACATTACTTAAACTCATGTATGAACAAACGTTCTCCAGTAATTATTATCGTATCTCATTCAACTTGAAAAAATGAAACGTTCTAAATGGCACTGTATAACTGGAACTATATTAAGGGTTGATCACCAAAGGCATATTCAAGTAAATTACAAAGTATTGTCGTCTTGGAATATTGGTGTTCATTTTTTTTTGGTGGTTATTTTGTTTAGGTGCACTTTGTGGATCAGAAATTTGTCCTATAATTTGATAGAAATCAAATCTGGATTCAGCATCTTGAAATCATGAGAAAAACACTATTTGAAACATTTTACTCATACAATAGTAGAGAAAATTGTATCTCGCCTTGTTCGATGGCTGTTATTTTATCTTTCGTCTTTTTAAACGTTATATTTGAGAGATACAGCTTAGAAGCTAGAAAAAAATGGATAAAACACTTACAAATTATTTAGACCGTTCACTTAAAAATACCTAAGAATGTTAAATTTTTCTGAAGGTCGGACTAATCTAACATGATAAAATAGTAACATTTTTATTTACACATTAATTTCAGATGTAAACAGTATTCAGTAAAATTGAAAAGCTAGTAAATGAGGATTCAACCTCTCTGTTGTCTAACTGTACAAAAATATCTGTTATATAGCAGAATTACTCTCGAGTTTTCGTTAATTTAAGAAACGCGATTTCATTGCGAGTATCTGAGTGCTGTCTTCAAAGACTGTGCAGTGAAGAATTTCAATTCCAATACTGTTTATCACGCGATTCCGATAGTTTAAGCGCCATCTGTTGTTGAATACATTAAACTTATACTTTGAAGTTAATGTTATTCTTTAACCGAACGAAACTAAAGTGACATTGGATGTTTTTGTCTCTAAGTGTACAGAAATTTAACCCCACTCCTGTAATATTAGAAAGGATATTTTCAAAATCACATGGGTAGTACAAGTCAATTCCTTGCAAATGCAATTTGAAATTCTATTAAAGACCAGTCAATGAACGCATGGCAAACTTAGACGTATTCTATTTCAAATTATGTGCACATATATCCACAAAAATTAATCAAATTCACTCATAGACGAGTAATATTTAGTGTTTAATATCCTCGCAGTTGCCAGATGTTTCCATTTATTTATAACATATCAAGAGAATAATCTGTTTTGAGAATTCTAAGTCTTGGTAATACTTATTAAAAACATTTAACCACAGTCGTATTTGATTCATACACGTTAATATTATGACCCACATCAGATCAGTTGATTCTTCGTGCTACTGCTGCGATACTTTGAAGCTGTATTCATTCAACGTTGTTATCTAATCTGTGCTCATCAGTGTGATTCTTCTTCCACGTAAATAATAGTGAAAGCAGTACAATCAGTACAACCTAATCTTGTCTAATCGTACGATTAGTGGAGGCTAACATTTAATTTGCACATGCTATAATACCATGCCATACAAGCATCCCTTCTGGTTTCATTGTTATTAGCAATTTCTCTGTTCAGAGTTGGGTGGAATATCTTGTTTCGCATAAACTAATATTGTAACATCAACAAAAGTGTTTTCTTGGTAAAATTTTTCTGTCTTCAATTGCAGACTTTTTTTCTCTTTTATGTTACATTGTAATTCATATGCTCAAAACAGAAGCCAGAAATGTGTGAGTAAATATCAAAATATCATTTAAGTTGCTTCTATTTCTAAAAGTCCCGGCATGGCCAAGTGGTTAAGGCACTTGTCTCCCAATCTGAGGGTCGCGAGTTAGAATCCCCATCACACCAAACATGCTTGCCCTTTTAGGCGTTATAATGTGGCGGTCAATCCCACTATTCATTTGGCAGTGGGTGGAGATGAGTAGCTGCTTTTCCTCTAGTTTGTACACTGCTAAATAAGGAATGACTAGCGCAAATAGCTCTTGTGTAGCTTTGAGCGAAGTTCAGAACAAATCAATCTGTTCCTAAAAACGTTGATGTTGTTGTCACAGGTAGAATAGTACAACAAAACGTTCAAACAAAGAAATTCTTGGCTTTTTTTCGTTATCTCATTCCCAATGTTCAACAGTCAAAGGTCATGCCTACTGTATTAAAACAGAGAGATCATTCTAAACATTAACATGTGTGTGTAAATGGAAATGCTTGGATGTAAAGTATCTCATTCACATACCTAAAGTAGATAAGATTGTAATTCCTTCATTCTTTTTCACAGTGGTACTGATTGTTGACCAGACACTTTCAGAATGATGTAAGATTTCATTCTTCAATAAATCTTTACCTACCTTTCTCTCTAGAGAAATCTGTATGACAAATATCTTTATTAAAAATATGTATCTTGTAACTTTATGATTCTGGTAACATTTGTTTTCTCCTCTGGCTGCCTAACCTAACAAACCTAGTGAATTATGTCTGTAAATGCAATCTTCAGTAATTTACTTCCAAGTGTGTGTATTACATTTAAAGAAACACTAGTTATGCTGTTTCCTTTAGTTATTTCTTCTTCGTTTACCATTCCAACAGTTATCATACTCTATAAACTGACAACTCTTTGAATAATTGCAAACAACCACAGGGATATACCTGGTTCTCAGAATATATTTTAATCAAGTGGGTTATTTATTATAAAGAAATTAGTGTATTTCAGACATTACTTCCATTACAGTGTCATTGGCACTATTGCCAATAAGCTAATAAACATCATTGGTGCATTAGGTGGAATTATAACATCATCATCTATATGCACTTGTTTGGTCATCTGTTACCATGATCACCTTGGTCGGTACTTTATGGGTTTTGTTATAGAGATGCAGTTCACCTAGTACTTAATATATACTAACAGGTAACTTCTGCGTAATGTATAAGCCTAAAATGTGATTCAGAAGATGAGAAGCAGATATCTGAGTTGTTCATATGCTGCTCCCAAGAAGGACTGAGGTTGGAACATTGACCTCCAAACTGTTATGGTTTGAGTCGAGTAAAAATGCACAGGTTGAGCAGGAGTTTCATCGCTTGAGTAAAAGTTTTTGGAGTTTTGTCAGTTCGTCACGGTTTATGTCACCATTTCTAGTCATGCTTTGTTTAAGACCTGTAAGGCTTAACAATAGCCTTGAACATAATTTACATGGCAAACTACTTTGTTGTGAGACTTTCTACAATTAACCTACTGTACCAGAACAAAGGTTTTCCAGCACCATTCTCGGTAGTCTGATTGCCAAGAAATTCCTCGGCACTGCATCCAGTTAAATGAATGTTATATCTTCGTATGAAAAAATAATGTACGTGTATTTTATTCTTCAGGTACTTGAGATATGTAACAGTTGAACGGAAGATATGACTGGAGATATTCTTGATGATTCTAACCCTGTTGGCTTCGTTTCGGAGATCATTCTTGTTATATTGACTGGGATATGTAGGTATTTTTAATGACCACTAAACTTGTGGATTATCACCTGTTGCAAGACACTACAAGTTGCTTACCATTTCTGGGGTACAACTTGTAGGTCTCATTCGGGATGGTCCTATTGTTTCCCAAACTTATTAACATTCCTTGTTTACTAATCTTATTAAGTATCAGGAATATTCACGTCTTGGAAATGAGTCTAAATCCGCTTCCTGAACACAGCTCTATGATCTGAATGTAAGCATATTTTGCGTCGGAAAAGACTATTATATACCCTTTTAAAAAGCAGTCACTTTTACTTTTTATTGGCTGTGGTTGTCACATTACTTGCTGATTTATGTATTCAAAATAGTTATAGCATAAAGTAAAAAAACTTTCTCTCTGTATTGGAGTCAGTCCAACACTGACAAGTTTGTTTCGTGAAGTATCCTCTTTATAGTAGTGAATAGCATATTATTACATGCAAGAATCTCTAATGTTGTTTTTCACGTTCAATAAGTTACGATCTCTGTATTTGGAAAGTACTAAAATTGTAGAATTAAAACTATTTTAAATAAGTTATAGTTTTGTATATTAAGCCTAAAATTTTGATTTTTTTTCAATTTGTTAATATGCACTACAGAAAGCAACCTTTCTGTTCAAATGTTTAAGAAGATGCTAAAGATATATAGCTAAGTAATTGTTGAAGCCATACGAATTATTTATTTAATAATTTTTGTGTAGTAGACACGAATACCACATACCTGACTTTCCTATATTACATATAAACCTATTATGTACTGATTCACTCTTAATTTCTATTTTCTACAGCAAGGCTCGTTCAACAAAACTATCTATTCTTTCATGGGATAGTTATGAAGTATATTACAATAACATGGGTGTATGGGACTTCTATGCCTGTCATGTAGAGTATGCAAGCCTGTTTTATGACTGTTCAATTACAAAGAGAAAGACAGAATGTGAATGGTGAGAACAGTTTTCAGTTGAACAGTCAACGAAAGAATGAAATTTTCAGTCAGATTCGTCTTTGTTTTGAAAGAATTAAGAATAGTTGTTGATGTTATATCCTGGTTTAACTTTCTGACTGTGTTTGCATCTTTTAGTTAACCAATTTACAGTTTACGATAAAGTAAAATCTATTTTAACCTTGTTTTGTTTATATATACAGAATATTTTTTATTTTTTTTACTTTAATCATGATTCCTGCCATAAACAACACCTCATTCTGTTCCAGTTTACGTCCTGTTTTCTCTATTAGTAAGATAATTTGTTTTATTTCAACGTATCCTCTGTTTCAATGGTAACACACTCCAAAACTTGCCTTAAATACAAATACAAGATACGCTGACTTCTTGATGTTGTGAAGACCATGTAATTTTGAGTTTTGTTTATCGTAAGAATTGTTATCATTATAAAGTAGTAGTTCGTGTGGAGCTCATTGAATGTTTTATTTGGAACATGAGTGCTATTACTGTAATTTTGTTTATAATTTTTTAGTAAACCTCTAAGTCATTTTAAGCTTTAGAGTTTTAATTTATCTGGTTTAAACAGAGTCTTACGAGAATATAATACTTTGGTAAATGGATAGTTTTTCTGGTGAACTTTAACGCTAAATGTGTTTATTGGTAAGTGTTTCTGGAGGCACATTCTGTATCAGGATCTTGTGATCGTGGTGCGAGGCTAATGGATAACGTGGAGTTAGTGAGTGTCATCTGTTTCATACCCCAGTTCAGTGGGTTGGACAGAGCATGTTGATAGTCATTAATGGAGTCCATAGTGTCAAGCTATAAAAACGAAAGCTGAATAATTTTAGATATGGTCAATTCAGCTTTAGGGGTCGTATATCTATTTCGAAACTATAGTATAGAAAGGTCTGTGTAAAGCCCATGTTTTGTCTTCTACATCATGTTAAAGCCACACTTACCTGACTTCCTTTGTACTATATCCTATACAGATAACTATATTTTAAATCAAGTTGACAGATGGAGTTAGATTTATTTGTTTTATTGAAAAAACTGACTGTCTTCTCTTTCGCCTCTGTTTTACTCACAATATTAGTTAGCGTCTAATAAGATAGAAAACTATCGTTATATAAAAAAATATTTAAAAATTTTAAGCTTTAATATTTTATCGACAATCTGATTATTGTTTGCGTTACCTTCCTATATCAAGATTAATATGTATGTTTATTCTTTAGCACAATAGATTATCTGTATTCTATTAACCGCGGGAACTCAGAGTCGGATGAATCGTTGCTATATGATCCATAAACTCACCGCTGATTTTCTTTTAAGATTCAATATTCTTAGCTAAAAACGTGAATCTTTCCATTTTTTTTTTTACATTTTTTGAACAATAATTAAAAGGGTTTTGAATTAAATAAGATAACTTTATTTAAAATAATCAAAAGATGTATTTATTAACATCACTGAGTATTGTGTATTTGAACTTTCGTCAGCAAAATAAAAGAATTTGGCAATAATTTAAAAAATATTATTTCCTGAAAATCCTCCCCACAAAAAATCATACGCTATATTTTTAAATATTTGACTGTGTTTCCTTTTGTCTTCCTTAAGAGCTACGGGTGGACAGCGCTAACTTTTTAGGTTTAAACCAGAGATTCAGTTGTCCTCAGTGGACGTAGCAGATAGCTCGATGTAGTTTTGTTATAAGAAAATACATACTGATACCATTCTTGTGTAGCTTATTGTTAAACACTTTGTCTTAAGTCTGATATTTTTTTTAGAAAAACACGTATCTGAGAAACAACTAGCTATCGTTGAGCAACGACTATTATATGCTTACTTACGAAAGTAAACTGGAAGTACATTATATGAAAGGTGTAATCTTATTTCACTATGTGGTCATTTAAAGAAATCTTTAAGATGAACTTATAATAAAAGATAATAAAAATTTGGGCAGTTTTGTTCGATTATGTAATACGTTTATTTCATACATAAAACAATTCAAATAAATGAAGAAGATACCAGGCCACATCTGCTCATAAAACGTTCTGGATTATATGCTCAAAATATCTTGAGTATAAACTATGTGGTTCTTGAATAAGATATAGTTTATAAGACATGTTCCAGGTTTTCTACTACTATCGTCATTACTCCAATTTTTACAATTAATTAATATTGCGTAACACCGACATTTTCATTGTAACAAAATCCTGTGAAGGAAGGTTAGGTTATTTATTGACTGCTAAGTTTACAAAATTTCTAAAGACTTCTTACAGAACATTTACACTGGCTTTTAAAACCATATTTAGAAGAACTAAAATCCCAAAAGGCTATTGGAGTTACACTGGGACACTTGGAGAGATGAAACTTCTGTGATTATACTTCTTTAGTTATTAATCTTACAAAAACGATTTTTCAAATTCAAGTCCTTGTTTAATATCTTTTTATGGTACCAGGAGAAACAATCATTCTTTTTCATATTGGATGGTTGAAGGATTCTCATTCATAACCACAGCCTTCTCTTTGTATCAATCCGGGCTTAAATTTGGAACTCAATTCTATCTCTAACATTCTGCTTCACGTGTTTTTTCTGTTTCCATTGTGGACAATAAAATTCATCTTGTGTAAAATTTTGTATCCTTTGGCTCTACACCATTTAGACTTTACTGTGTTGAATGGTAGATATTAAATGTCTCCCATGCCACAGGGTTTCGTATTTATGACAGTATCCCCACTATTTTATCATACGTACATCATATTTATTAAAATGCTATTACCTTTCTATATCACCTTTTCTATATATGTAAGGAAATGTCTTGATTTTGTATTGTATACGATAAGTAAAACTGTATTTAACTTAAGGAAATATATTTTTCTTTCATTTGCATGAAGTTAGACAAATTAAAGATATAGAAATATACCTTAATTATAACTACTATGCCAGTACATGGTGTAAAATAATGGAAAATGTGTAATGAACGATGCAAATTGAATTCTCCAATTTCTCCGATATTTCGGGACACGTGTTTACTCTTTGATGATGTAGCAGGTAAGTAACTCGAAACATCGTTCAACATCCTAGCTTCGTTAAATAAATGATATATTGTTTGTTTTTTGAATTTCGCGCAAAGCTACTCGAGGGCTATCTGCAATAGCCGTCTCTAATTTAGCAATGTAAGACTACAGGGAAGACAGTTAGTTATCACCACTCACCGCCAACTCTTGGGCTACTCTTTTACCAACGAATAGTGGGATTGAGCGTAACATTATAACGCTCCTATGACTGAAAAGGCGAGCATGTTTGGTGCGACCGGGTTTCGAACCCCAACTCTCGGATTACGAGTCGAACGCTTTAACACATTAGGCTATGTCGGGCCAAATGATACATACAAATAATATATGCGTACACTTTATTCAAATTAATTTACTATGAATGAAAATAAGTTTTATCAATATTTTAATATTTTATAGATGGTTTAAGCTGTGCTTTTGTGATATATTTTAAAGGTTATTTATGGACAGAGAGAAACTGTAGTAACGATGGCTGATATATTTTTACGTTTCGGGTAACATCCGTTTTCTGTCTTCAAGTCTGGTAAGTAGGATCTCCTGGAGGATATAGCAGTTGGTTCCTTCTTTTGTTATTGATGTTATTATGCTATTTTTTCGATTAAAGTAGTTAACGACATTAATGTTTTTGTAGTAAAATAATTTGGGTTTTAAACTATAACACATATACATTTTTAACATCTGTATTTCTTTCGGTTTAATATACAGTGAAACCCCTTCAAGCGCCACCCCTCAGATTCAAGAGGTCATTCAATCACAGTCCTTCTTTTTGTTTACATAATCTCTAATTATGTACAGTGGAACCATTCTAATCAGACCAGTTTGTCTCAGTCTCGAAGGTGGCTGTTTTAGAGGGGTTTCACTGTTTATTTAGAAATGCACATGACTTATATCATTAAATGTATATTGCAAAAGTCCCGTCTTTTCTCTAAATTTGTATAAGATTCTCTAGCGCAAGAATCAACAAAATAATTTTATATTATTTCCAACTGAACTTTTGAGAACCTCACCTTAAAGCTTATAAAAGGTAATTAACGCAACCCGGAGAGAGAGTTTAATATTGTTGGTTTGCTGCAGTTCGTATACTATAAGCTTCCAAAGCTGTAATTGCGATTAATACTTATTAATCTAGGCCTGGCATGGCCGAGCGCGTAAGGCGTGCGACTCATAATCCGAGGGTCGCGGGTTCGCGCAAAACATGCTCGCCCTCCCAGCCGTGGGGGTGTATAATGTGATGGTCAATGCCACTATTCGTTGGTAAAAGAGTAGCCCAAGAGTTGGCGGCGGGTAGTGATGACTAGCTGCCTTCCCTCTAGTCTTACACTGCTAAATTAGGGACGGCTAGCACAGATAGCCCTCGAGTAGCTTTGTGCGAAATTCAAAAACAAACAAACAAACAAACTTATTAATCTCGAAAGTGCAGAAACTTGACCGGGAACGTTTATAGATTTCGAACATTACAAACCATTTAACTTCAGGCGTTAATATTTCTACGAGAAAATTATGTATCTTAGTTTATGAAAACTTACGTGCGAGAAGAGGTAACTTATTCCTTAAGTGAACTGTACCGATATCAACATAGAATTAATTCGTTAATTGTGAACAGTCGAATAATTGTTCAGTTCCAGAACAGATAGAAGACTTAATATCATTTGTAAAAGTTTTGCATGTGAATAATTATTTGCAGTAATTGTTTATAATAACCATAATTATAAACTGTATTATTATTTGTACATTAAAATGTATTTATGCTAAGAAGGATAATTGTGTGTATTAATCTTGTTGGCAAATATTACAAATTTGATATATATCGACATTCAGTTAATTTCCAATTTCAAATTAAAATTTCAGAATATTTGAAATCCAATATATATCATAATAAATCTGAAACTTGTTCGAGATAAATTATAATACATAACAAAACATATACAAGTGTTAGATAGATGTACATACCCGGAGCTTGTGGTAAAGCTCAACAGTTATGATAATGAAGCAAATACTTTGAAAAATGGAAAATAATTAAATGTGAGTAATAAATGAAGAATCCACGGTTCACATTCAAAAAATATAATTCAAGTTTAAACATATGTAAAAATGAAGTGAAATACCAGACAATAATTTGAAAAATACTAAGGTATCTGCTTAAGATTCGAACTCTGAAAATGTACATTGAGGTAACGTGTCACCGCTACTTTGAGAAATAAAATACTAAGGGTTTGAAATTTCTCACCTATTCCACTAAATAACCGATTAGTAAATAACTCGCAAACAACTAATAAAGAAAGAAGTAATGTTCTGAAAACTACAGACCCTCCTCCAGTAATCGAGGGAAAAAATGCAACGAGTTTCAATGACTTACAAATATTTAAAAAAAAAGTTAAAAATGATTTCAAAATGCCAGAAATATAAACGTTAAAAAGTTATACAATGTTTATGAAATCAATGACCAAAATGCTTACCAAAAGTTACTTTTAACATGGACCAGTGAAATATTTAATGTAATGAAGTTGACTGTGCGATTTCTTTAATGTTCTCGAGAACATAAAATTGCATAACACAAAGGTGCCTGTTTGAATACTGACATAAAAGATAGGCAAAGAATTACAAATACATGACATAAAAAACTAACAGTTAGAAAAACACAAAAAGTACACTTCATCAGTTAATATACTTCTTACTGATGAAGATGATACCTCCAAGCTCACTAAAATGACTTACTTGTAAACTTAAGATTCCAATTGTCTTTTATATTTTAAGTAAATTGAAATTCAATATTTTATCTTTAATTTTCAGTTAAACTAATTTGTAGTTTAAATTATTTATAATACTTTATTATTGCAGAATTTTCTGTATCGAATAGGTCAAGTTGCCTAACACACCTTTCAACAAATTAAAATAAACACCTTCTCCACTTCTCAAAGAAAGATGGAGAAGATTTCGTCCTTTGTGTTTGTCAGCATTTGTTCATTAGAGGGAATCAAACACTGATAACTTAATTTATAAAGTTATATCGTTCATAAATCTTCTTTGACAGAGATCTTGAAAAAAAGCCAACAACGTTTGTTTCTGTCTACTGAATAAACACCGTCATAAACGAGGACTGAAAAACAAAACAGCTCACCAGCTCTTTCCGAGGACGGCATGCTAATTACATACAGTCTTAATCTTGTTCCTGCTCTTATAGACTAGAAGATGAAAAATGAGAGTTACTTGAAACGCTGACATGTATTAACCTTTATAACCCACGAAGTTGTTGCCAGTAATAAAATTTCGCAATATAATCTTAATATTTATTTTTTTAATATATTTACTTTCACAAACTGAATGCTCCATCTCTGAAAAATTATCTAGGGCTTTATCGAATAATTTTCTTAACATCCTTTTGTTTTTCATTTATCGAGACATTGTCTCATTTGTACATGAACATCGTCATTTTTAACGCGTGCTATTAAGTCCTTGAGTTAGGAAGAACATGAAACTAAATAGAACAATACTTACATCGAAGTGAAATAGTACACAAACTTATTACAACAAATTCTAACAACAAAATAGTAAGACATAAAATTATTATTCATAAACAACAAAGCCGTCATTCAGTGATAAATTTATTCCATTAAAATATTCCACAAATATATTCTGTAATATACTGCATGTAATTGTTACCTTAATTTCTCTGTACTCCTTAAGCATTTGAGTTTTTAAAGACATATATTTTTTGGTTACCTTTTCATTTTGAAATACTTGCTGCCTACTTATTACGTTGTGTAGAACTAAGGTATTTGTGTACGATTTTAATAAAGCATTTAGTTTTATGCTTTTCTATTTTTTTAACCAATTACTTGACCAATGAAAAAGAAATGGATAATGATAGCCACATTTTATATGAAACTTTAAAAGATATATGAGTTATGTGAACCATGTCATTTAATTAATTCGTAATCAACAACTGCCTTTTAATAATGGCTCTTCGATACACCCTTTTTTTTTTCTTTTAATTGATTGTAGTAATTCTTTAAACAAATTTAAATGTAATCGATTTTTGTGAGAAGGGTAAAATGTCTTCAGTGTGTTAATGACAAACTCCTGAAGAATCACAGACGAAAATTGTGCTCTTAGTTCTAGGAAGAGATTAAAAGTCTTTGAAATACTCCAACTCCTCCTCTTCTAGTTTTGTCTTCGTATTTTTCCATTTTTTGTCTGGAAACCGATCGAAATAGCGAGTATCCCCACTGTGACTAACACTTGGAATAATAGGAGGCTGTGGAAGGCACACACAGCTCGATTAATTTTATGTTATTAAAAACATGATAATGTAGGCCTAGTATTTACATCAAATATGTAAAAAGTTAAAAGAAAGTCATGTTCCAAATGTTATAGTCACATAATGGAGTATTCATTGATTATTTGCAATCAGTCATTTTTTGGTTATACCATTAGAAGGTAAATACAGACTGTCAATTCATTTTAGATAGTACATGTAGCTATCAATAAATCATGCAAGAAACTGTGTGAAAATTACTTATTGGAATAAAGGAATGAAATATTGGAAGTAGAAATTACAAGTTTATTTATACTTTGAAAGCAATGTATTTATATTTTACTAAGACTAATTCTAATAGTATATATTGGTTTGGTTTGTTTTGAATTTCGCGCAAAGCTACACAAAGGCTATCTGCACTCGCCGTTCCTAATTTAGCAGTGTAAGACTAGAAGAAAGGCAGCTAGTCGTCTCCACCCACCGTCAACTCTTGAGCTAATCGTTTACCAACGAATAGTGGAATTGACCGTCAAATTATAATGCCCCCACCCGACTGAAAGGGCGATCATGTTTGGTATGACGAGGATTCGAACCCGCGGATTACGAGAATAGTGCCTTAACTATCTGGCTAAGTATATATTAAACTAATAATTGCAGTATATAAATAAATAGAAATATTTTTCCAGTTTAAAGCTTAGTTTCGTCTTGTATTATTTATTACGTGATGAGAGACGATATTCCAGTTGATAATGTGAACAGTTTTGTTAATTTTTTGTGCTTAGATTGATCAAAAACTGATTAATTGAAATTAATGTAACGACGTTCAAACTAGTAATATATTTTTCGAAATGAAATACAGTATTAGTAGATGCATCATTTGATTTGACGGAAAAAAACAGACAGCGTGTCTGTAAATTCTGAAATGTCTGTGTAATTAACTATTTGAAAACTTCACATGAAACACAAACTGTGAACTAAACAGAAGAAACAAAATATTCTCACATCGTATTCAACAAGCAGCTAAGCTAATAAACAATACTTTGATAACGCTTTCTTATTTGCAAATATAACCTAAAAAAAGCTTAACGTTTGCTATAATTTTATTACTACAGAGAAACAATTTTGTTCAGAATAAAGACGAATCGTGCTTGCCATGACCAGGTGGTTATGGCACTCGACTCGTAATCTTAGGGTCGCAAGTTCGAATCCCTGTCACACCAAACATTCTCGCCATTTCAGCCGTGGAGGCGTTATAATGTAAAAGAGTAGCCCAAGAGTTCGCGGTGGGTGGTGAAGACTAGCTGCTTTCCCTGTAGTCGTACACTGTTAAACTAGGGAAGGCTAACGCAGATAGCCCTCGTGTAGCTTTCCGCGAAGTTCAAAACGAACAAACAAACTAATGCTAGGTGTAACTGAAGTAAAACAAAAAGTTCCAAAGATTTAACCGTTTAAACTATTAAATAAGTTTAGCTACTTAAGTTTAAGAATAATTAACATCTAAAATTTTCATAACAAATACTTTTACAAAAGGCAGTTATAAATTTCTGACATTTTAATTCAACCGTAGTGAACATCAAACTTCAAGATTTTAAATTAAATGTCTTGCTGAAGTTAAGTTCGAATATTTAGCTATAAATAAATTATTCAAAGCAACAATAAGAATGCGAGAACGCTCGAAAATAGAAAAGGTGGAATATTATAGTTATCAAAGAGAAAAACAGAATTTTGTTGATCTTTTTAAATTAAATTATATATATATATGTATTTGTGAAGTACAAGCTTAAACACTAAGCTATTTCTGTTCTGCCACCCAAGGCATTGAAACTCTAATTTGAGCTTGCAAAGCCTTCAGACTTTACTGCTGAGCCATTAGAGGTTAGATTTAACAGCCATCACCTTAAAGACTGTTAAATGTAGACAAATGACGTTTTGTACAAGTTCGTGATTAGATATTAATGAGTTAAAATTAAATAATGCACTTTAATGTAAGATATATTACTTAGCTAATATCATAAAAGGTAATGAACTCCAAGTGTGCAATTAGCGGGCTTTATAACTAGTTAGAAAGTGTTAACATTTTTGATGATACAATAAACAAAGAAAGAATTGCCAGTAAATGTTGTTGATGTATCCAGGACTTTAAAGTTAAAACGTTTTCCATAAAACAATGTGCTAACTTAGCTATACACAGTAGACTGTAGGAATGATATCATGGACAAAATTAGATATGTTTTTACAACACACCGATAAGACATCTCATAGTAAAATGGATAAAGATTTACAACTTGTAGTAAATACGATTTATAATAGGGGTCTATAACTGAAAGACAATATTCCAATACCAAATACAAATTATAAAACAAAATTCGTATTTATATCATGACGTACCTGTATAGTTATATTGAGAAATTTAGTTCAATAATATTTTTGAAACCTATTTACAAAATAAATTAGAAAATAAGTTCAAAATTTTTAAATATTTCTACCTTTAGTCGTTTGTTTATCACATCTTCCCAGATGATTCCCTTAAACCATCTGTGTTTTGTGACGTCTTCAGTTCCGTTCTGCGAAAAGTACGTAAAGGTGAGAAAGGTCAAAAACCACTATAAACTATTTTTTTTTCATAAGCCTCTTTACTGGTCAGTAACTAACGTGGAAAATTAACAAACAATTAATGTCTGCAAGATGGAATTTCCTTAGCTTGTAGTATATACGAATAATATTTAATAAATATATTTCCAAGGGACAAGGAAATTATTATTAAAATTATGATGAAAAACGAGCACTGTATTTTTCAATGAAGTGATTTTAAGCATTAGTTTCTTTGATGCCTTGCATTAACCTAGTTTTGATGGTGTCTTACATTGGCGTAGTTTTCTTATATTGCCTTTAATGTTTTGAAGTGAAACATGAAGTAAAGAATGTCAAACCAATAATGACAACTAAAAGACTTAAAGGAAACTTTGTAATAAAATCCAATCATACCATCAGTTCCTGAAATATATTACCATAGTCACATAAATGTTTATTTCTTTATAATTAAGCATGTGGCTACACAATAGGCTGCGAGTGCTTTGCTCACCACGGGTATCGAAACCCAGTTTCTAGCGGTATGAGTTCGAAGAAATGCTGCTGTGCCACTGGGAGGGGTTAAATAAATATAAACAAGAAAAATGAAACAAAATTAAAACTTGCTTAAAGCAAAGAAAAGGTATGGAGGTTTTGCCTTTTAACTCCCTCTCACTGATTTCCTGAAGATAAATAACCATAAAAATTATGCATTGATAATGCATAAAGGTAATGTATTATTTTTATTAATTTTAAAATAGTAAGCAGTGACAATAAATATTTAGGAACAGATATTAAAATTAAAAACAAACAAGTAAACTCGGCAAAGTGTTGATCAAAATTATCCATGAGATTATTATGATTCTTCATACAAATATTAAGAAAATTTTGCATGAAAAGATCAGTTTTAGTAGCAAATATATGTCTTAGTTTGAAATGTTACTGCAAAAGATAACTACCTACCTCCTACAATATGAAAAGCTTTACAAATAACATGAACAAAACTTTCCTGTAAATATGGCACAATTAACTTTAAATGTTTACTTTTAAAATTTTTAGGTGGTGATCATTTCTATTTATTTTTGTGTTTTTCAATTAATTATAAAATATTTCTACACTTTAAAATTACACATACTTTATGTGGACAACCTTATTACACTAATGATTACCATCATTTTAAACCTTACTATAAATTTGTGTTTGATTTAACAGATCAAATGCGATACCTAAATGTCTCACCTTCATATAACCTAATCTCTTTGTTCGATCCTGAACCAAGAACTTCTTAATTAAATCCCTATAACAGGAGAGATTAATATATATCGGAAAATTGCTCTATGGTAAAAGAATGAATGTCATACAAAAATGTATGTAATTAAAATTTCCTTAGATTTTCTGCTACGACAGATGCGGATGTTCGTATTTTTCGTATAATTAACAGTTATGAAGTACACTATTTATAAATACGCAAAAAATTGTAAATATAAATTAAGTAAATAAAGAATATAAACAAATCTCTAAAATACCTTTAAGGTATCCAAATATTCATTTTAAATCACAAAACATACAAAACCCATCTTCACTTCTAAATTCGCAAGTAAAGGAAAACAGATTGTCATGACTGTGATGAAGAATATGTAAAGCCATTGTCATAACTGTGACGAATAATATGTAAAGCCTAACAAACAGCCTATAATTAAAGTAAAACAACTTCTAGTTGCAGAAGTATTCGATCGAACATGGACAGGTGGTTAAGGCACTCTACTCGTAATCAGAAGATCGTGGGTTTGAATCCCTATCACACCAAACATACTCGCTCTTTCAGCCCTATTCGTTGGTAAGTGAACAGCCCAACAGTTGGGGATCAGTGGTGATTACTAGCTGTCTTTACTCTAATCTTACACAGCTAAATTAGGGACGCAGTTAGCCTTGCTGTAAGTTTACGCGGAATTCATAAACAAACAAAGAAAGAGAAATGAAATATTTCCTTACTTCGCAACTGGATCAATATGTCGCGGCCATTCAATCTTGCCAGCCAAGATCTTCTCATATATAGCAAATGGATTCTCATCAAAGAAAGGCGGATATCTATATAGAAAAGACAGATATTTAATTGGTATTTTGATAGGTTTTCTTCAATAGCGAATTTTATATTTTTAAATATCGTCAAAAACAGTTTCCTAAACTTCAGCCCAAACAATAAACAAGAGTTATTGAGTTCATGTAATTGTGTTTGCTTATCTTCATTGATTGAAACTGAAATTAGTTTTAAAAAAATCAAGATTAAGATTGAATGTTAGTAGAATATAGATAAATATTCATTCTTGATCAGACTTCTCTCACTGAATCAAACCTACAGTTGTACTATAACACTGAATCAAACCTACGGTTGTACTATAAAATGGTTATTTTGCTTCCTGCAGATACGTTTACTATAACTTTTAATTCATTTAAAAATGTTCATGAATGACTAATTTGATACTATAAAATTTTAAGTTTCATTAATACTTTGTGGAGGCCCGCCATGGCCAGGTGAGTTAAGGCGTCAGACTCGTAATCTCAGAGTCCCGGGTTCGAATCCTAGTTGCATCGAACATGCTTGTCTGTTCATTGGTAAAAGAGTAGCCAAAGAGTTGGCGGTGGGTGGTAATGACTAGCTACTTTCCTTCTAGTGTTACACTACAATATTAGGGACGGTTAGCACAAATAGCGCTTGAGTAGCTTTGCGCGAAATTCACAACAAAATACTGTGTGGAATTTATAAAGTAGTTTACAGTTTATATACTTTGTAATTATTCTTACACTGTTTCCTTATTTCATTTCTATAAAAAACAACACTTTAAAATTACTACACAGCATTACTTGCCACAGGAAACTGTGTTATAAAAGATGTGAGAAGACGTGCAAGGGTCAATATTGAATAATTTGTAGATTGTGTAGTACCATACCTCCGTTCTAGGTGGCGCCAGTATTTCTAGATGCTATCTCATGAATACAGATGTGAGATGCCTACACTTGTATGTTCGAATCATTCCATTAGGATGATTAAATTGACAAAGATAAACAGTAGAAAATAGCAGACTTCATGGTCTCACCCTGCTAGCATTTCATATACAAGAATTCCTAAAGCCCACCAATCTACAGCTTTGTTGTGTCCTTTACTCTGGATAATTTCAGGTGCTAAATATTCAGGTGTTCCACACAATGTCCATGTTCTGAAAAGAATAAAACAAAATTAATATTTAGTTTTGTTTGTTACTAGTGTGTCTAATGATAGCACTTTAATGTGTTATTCGTGTTTTGTTATATGAACAAAACGTTTTACCTAAAAATATAAACAACTGAACAGTCTAATGATTATGAGAAATTACCACAACGTTGCTGATAACATAAAGTTCCTTGTGTAAAAATTCTTAACGTTCTGTTATTTATGAATCGAATAATGAATCTTTCATGTATAAACTACAATACCGATAGAAAACGGTATTGAGGTTGTAAAAATACGTCACATGATTAGTGTAAAGGATTTAACATTATATATTTATTTTAATATCTATGTGTGTTTCAATTTAACATATATTTAAGAATGCATGTAACTTATATTGTTAGATGTGTATTGCAAAAGTCCGTCCATTTTGTATATTTATAGAAGATTCTCGAGAGCAAGAACCAGCAATATATATTTTACAATGTTGCCAACTGAACTTTCGAGGACCATGCCTTAAAGCTTATAAAAAGGAAGCAACGGAACGCGGACAGATAGTTTATTATTTTTGGCTTGCTACAGCTGGTACAGTATATACTTCGGAAGCTATAATTGTGATTAACGCTTATTAATCGGAAAAGTGCAAATACATTACCAGGAACGATCATAGATTTCAAATATTACAAACTGATTAACTTCAGTGAATTAACCTCAGACGTTAATATTTTTACAAGGACATTACACATTTTCATTAGTGAAAAAAACCTACGTTTGAGTGGCAAGAGCTCGCTATGCGAGCTATATCAATGCCAACATATAATTCGTTTGTTAAGTTAAGAACAGTCGATAAAATATTTAGTTCCATACAAGATAGAAGGCTCAGTAATGTTGGTTAGTTTCTTATATAAATAATCATTTGTAAAAATCGTTATTATAAATTGTATTGTTGTTGGTATATTCTATGTATTAATCTTGTTGTTAAATATCAATTCATACATATCGACATTGAATTAACATCTGAATCAAAATTTCCGATTACTTTAAATCGTAATATCTAACGTATGTAACATAATAAATCGAATATTCGTTCGAGATAAATTATAATATATAACAATTAACAATAAATAGTGTAAGATGTTTCTTCTCGCATATATAATATATATGTCACATATAAATTTATATTTTATCATTCAACTAATAAATATTCCAAAATTGTTAGACATTATGAGTGAAAACAGTTGTGCAATAAAGGAAACTACAGAAAAAGGAAACTACGTTGAATACATTTTCAACTAATTATAATTATTATTTAATAATTTTTAACATACATTACTGAAACAAGAAGTATGTTATGTATTTGTACTTTTGAAAAATGTATGTACTTAATTTAGTTTGTTTACCTTTGAATGAAAAACGGTATTTGAATGTTTTCGTTATAGGTTCTCTATAAAATTATAACCTGAAGATTGATCATTGAAATCACGAAACCAAAGGTGAAATTTATTAATATTTTAGTTGTTTATATACATCTGTATATACATATATAAAATAGGCTTATGCATATATACACACAATGCACACACACACAGATATATATTTAGTGAGATATAAATCTGTTTTTCATACACACACACACACACGCATATATAGATACATATATGTACATATGTGTGTGTGTGTATACATATGCATGATTACATGCGCAAGTTTATGTATATATGGCTTTCAAATTCATAATCTCAATTAACTAAAAACGAAGCTGGATATTTAAGTATAAGCACATTATTTTGGAAACTGAATAGATGTTTCTGTCTCTAACTTACACTTATGAAATATTTTCACTGTTCGTATGTCTCACACATACGAGGTGTGATAAAAAGTTCTAAGACTTCACTTTTATTCCTAAAAATAACGCACATACATCAGTATTATGTGTTATCACCTTCAAAGTAATCTCCCCCAACTGAAACACTTGTTCCAATGTTCGTGCCATTATCAGAAGCAATGTTGGAAGTCTTCAACTGTTATGCGACTAACTTCTGTTTTAGGCCTGGCATGTCCTAGCGCGTTAAGGCGTGCGCTTCGTAATTTGAGGGTCGCGGGTTCGCGCCCGAGTCGCGCCAAACATGCTCGCCCTCCCAGCCGTAGGGGCGTTATAATGTTACGGTCACTATTCGTTGGTAAAAGAGTAGCCCAAGAGTTGGCGGTGGGTGGTGATGGCTAGCTGCCTTCCCTCTAGTCTTACACTGCTAAAATAGGGACGGCTAACACAGATAGCCCTCGAGTAGCTTTGTGTGAAATTCCAAAACAAACAAACCAACAAACTTCTGTTTTCACATTATTACTGATGGTTGGAATGTCATCAAATCTCTTTCCTTTCAACTTAATTTTGATTTTTAGGATCATGAAAAAATTACAGGAAAAGATCGGAAGAATACGGAGTGTGTGGTCTCACATGAATGTTTTTTTCTACAGAACATTCTTACAGATACAACAGAGTGTGTAGGCGCGTTGAAGAAACCAGTGACCATTCTCCCACAGCTCACCGCGGTTTCTTCTACCTTTTTTTAACTTTCGAGCGAATTAAGACCCCTTTATAAAAGACCTGGTTAACTGCCGTTCACTTTAGCGACAGTTTCATCACTGGAAAATGTCGACGGTCGCCCAGAACGTGGGTCATCCTTACCTGATTTCCGGCCATCTTGGATGCGTTTTATTCACTGATAAACGACATCCTCACGTTATCAGTCATCATCAAAAGCAGTTCTTAACGTTTCGAGGATTTCTGTTCCTCCTTTACTATTTTTCACACAAAACTTGATGCAAACACGTTGCTCTTGTTTTTTGTTTACTTTTATTATGACAGGGGCAAGATATACATCTGTCTTTAAACACGTTTTTTGCAACATGAATATAAGGTCTGGAGATAAGGGCTTGTTCGTGAGGTAGGTCACCATTTGTACTTTGTATACATCTCAGTGAAGCCCGTTACCTCTGTAGTGGCACTTGTAACAGAAAAAGTCTTAGAATTTTTTGATCAGGCCTCGTATTCTGAAGTTTTTGTAACCGTATCAGAAGGAATTCAGAATTAAATAACATTTTTCGCCTGATCTGACCAGACTTGGAAAGTTTTTACATTTTCCAGTTACATGTAGGAATTAAGTTAAAAGTAGAAAAGAGAAAATTTACTTGAGAATCATGAATGTTTTTGATTTCATTCAGTTATTTTGAATTTTCCTCAGCAGCTAATAACACATTAATCTTAGGAAGATCTCTATGCATTTTTGCTGAAATCTGGAATACTGCCAAATTACAAGTGGTTAAACAATAAGACAAAACGTATTTCAAAGTTTGGTGTCCCCATTTTTCAGTTGCGTAATTGATATATATAGATATATATTAACAATTTAATGTTCCCAATATTTTTAGTATAGTATTTTGTTTGTTTTTGAATTTTGCTTAAAGCTACAGGGAGCTATTTGCGCTAGAAATCCCCAATTTAGCAGTGTAGGACGAGAGGGAAGGCGACTAGCTATTACCACCCACCGTCAACTCTTGGGCTACTCTTTTACCAACGAATGGTGGGACAGATAGTCACATTATAACGCCCCCACTACTGAAAATATTTGGTATAAGAGGAATTCGAACCCGCGATCTTCAGATTGCGTGTGGAGTTCATTAACCACCTGGCCATTCCGAATTTTTCGTACAGCAACGTTTTTGTTGAAAAAGGAAATATATTTGGTGACTGTATCACAACTTTATAATGCTGGGTGTCTGTAAGAAAAACACGCTTTTATTTTTTGAAGAGAAATATATCATTCGTTTAATATTATATTGAAATATTGTTAATTTTAATTTGTGTTTGCGTTTCATTAGTTTGGAAAAGTCAGTAATACGAAAAACATATCACTTGATCAGATAAATCCGCTACGTAGAAATATATCTCTCAATAAGATAACCTCTTACAATACATATTACCTAATAGTCAGATAAAACTGCAACAGGAAATTTCCCTCTCGATAAGAAAAGTCTGTTCTGAAAACAACAACAACAGAAAAAAACTACTTGTCAATAAGAGAAATCTGCTACAGGAAAACTTGCATGTCGATAAGATAAGCTCGTTACCCCCCCAAAAGAGTCACACTTGTTAATCTGATAAATCTGCTACAGAGACATTTATCCCTAGATATAACAAGCCCACAAGAACAGAAATTACCTGTCGTTGAGAATTTTGGCGAATCCAAAATCGGTTAACTTCAGATGGCCTTCCTTGTCTAATAGAAGGTTTTCAGGCTTAAGATCTCGATAGACGATCTGTTGTTTGTGCAGATACTCCAAAGCTACAACTACTTCAGCAGCATAGAAGCTTGCAGTGGCGCTACTGAAACGGCCAGTGTTTCTAAGGTAAGTAAACAACTCGCCACCACACACGTATTCGAATAACATATATAGTGAGTTGTCGTCGTGCGTAGTCCAAGCCCTTCAAGAACAGCAGAACGTCTTTAGCAACGCAAAATAATTACCAACAGTATAATTAAATGTTAATATTGAAAGTCAAAAAGAATGCTGCCATTATTTTACATTTCCAAAATGTTTTTATTATTTTTCGTGACGATTTTCCTCATATGACAAAAAGATAAATTTCTGTTCCATCTAGTACTTAAGCTTTTTAAAGAAACACTATATTTCTTTAAACTAATCTTTAAGGGGTAATGCTTGTTTGTGTGTGTGTGTGTTCTTCTTATAGCAGAGCCATATAAAGCTGTCTGCTGAGCCCACCGAGAGGATTCGAACCCCTGACTTTAGCTGTAGTAAGGGGTAATGATAACATTGGTTGCACTAGTGATATATATATATTTTAATTACTATTAGCTATTACGACTATGCATTTCCCCAAAACACATATAGTTAACTTTGGTTTAAACTGACGTTAATAATAAAGTAGTTGTTGAAATATCTCGAACTGTAACAAAAAAGAAGAAAGATGAACAGTTTGGTGGGTTGGTCACTTTTTAGTTTCGTATCTTAACGGTCATTTCTTGTCTTATTTTTGGGCTTGTTAGGTAGAGAAACAAATGGAACTTAGTGGCAATAATATTTTAAAGTAAAATATTGTTAAAAATTTTAAACTAATAATGAAATCAAGAAATTCAAAACGAACTAATAATACCTTATGAAAACGGTACGTGGTAATATTTATCAATTAAGAATGATATAAATATTACTTCCAGTTTCACACAAAAAAGTAAAAAGTAGTAAGAATCTAAGAGTAATATACAGCTTATTAAAATAAAAAACACATTAAGTTAATAGAAAAACTAATGATATCAACTATAAGCTTTTTGCTATTTAAAACATTGTTTATCTGAGAATAAATTAGGTGGTATGATTCAATTCTACAATGTTGCGTCACCTGCTAGTGAAGTACCTAGTTAACAAATTTAAAAGTTTTAATACATTTTCAAAAATGTCAGATATACATCATTATTACCATAGCATGATCGTACTATATAAATATACCACCGTTGTGTAAATTATATATTTACGAAACACTGACTAAATTCACTGCACATATTAAGACTGAAAAAATTAAAATAAAACAAATACATCAAATAATAGCCGAAGAACATTGGAAATTAAAACTTTCTTAAGCAATCAAGAAAATATTTAGAAAAACCTTTTTATATCAGGATGCAAAATAATATTCCAAATAAAATAAGGTGAATCTTAGTAATAAGAATATAAATATAAAACCAGTATTAAAGAAATATGTAACTTATAGAGAGGAAACAGAAAGTCTGTATTGAAAAATATGTATTAAAGTATCAAAACATGTTAAAATGAGTTTAAATTAGATGGAACGTAATGAGGAAATATATAGTTAATTACTTCATTGTTTAATAATTATTTATTTATTATCTATACTCGTGTGATATTCTGGATCTTCTATATTCAATATGAAATTATAATATTTTTATTATTATATAATTTTCGTATTTTTATATGGAGCGTTCTCAACTTATTTTTTGAATAAATCGAACGAATTGAAAAATTGAAAACAAAATGTTTTTAGACTGATGGTAACCGCCAGGAGTTCAGCCACACTGTGTGAATAATATGTTAAGTTATGAAAAAGCATTAGCTTGATACGTTGCTATTGAATCTTAACATAATATTAAAAAAAATACTTAAATAAACGGTATAATTTACAGAATATTGTATATCAGTTAACATGCATTATTTTGATATGCTTGATAGCATATCAAGTACTTTGATATGCTACAAATAATTTTATAAATCATGAAAAATAGCCAACTCTTTATTTGTTTGTAATTTATTTATAAGGAATGATTATATACAAAACAATAACAAACACACACGTGGATACTTACAAGTCGATAATAAAAGGGGATTTAATTTGCTGGAGAATAGCTTTTTCGTTCTTTACGTGTTCCACTTGCTTCAGTTTGATTACATCAGCCATTTCTAATATCTTTAAGGCATAGTAGCTGGAAGTCACTTTATCTCTGCAAAGACATACTCGTGCGAATGTCCCTGTACCTAGAGATTGAAACAAAAACATTGTTATCTTAAATCCTGCTCTTTCAACTGGAGAATAAATAGTCAATCGAAAAAGTATCGTATGAAATACATACATGTATCAATGTATTGCTTGGAATGGACTAACAAACTAAAATAAACAATACAGGAATACATGTATTCTACGCTAAATAATACATTAATCTTCTAGTTTAAAACGTTTCAGTGATATTCACTTAGTTCCATACATATAATGAATGATAAACATATTAAAGCTGAGAAGAATGTTTTAAGAATCAACTTATATATATTCATAACGTTCTGTTAAACAAACTAACGAAGTTTTGTCATCACTTTATCGTGTACAAACTCTACAAATCACTGACCTTGTTAGTTTAGGTAGTATAACAGGTTGTTAAAACAAAGTATTGGTAATTGCTTTTTTCTCCACGTTTCTCTTACTTTATTTATTGCGAACTGAATTCGTGGGTGTGTAAAAAATAGCATTTCAGACATATATTTTTTGCTTCTCATAAGCCACTGCCCAGTAATATTTTAATTCAGCACCACAACTCGTTACTTGTGATGAACAATGAGATAGAACTGTTCCTATGGAATGCTATTGATATAGCAATTCAATACTTCAGAAGTTACTGTTTGAACGCCGTCTTCAGGCTTACTGGTCTTTTAATAATTCGCCGACAGTATTTGTGTTCTTACAGAAAGCCACATCGCACTATCTGCTGTGTCTACTGAGGGAATCAAACCCTTAATTTCGACGTTCAACAATAACTTTTAAATTATTCCATGTTCATATTTATAACAAAGTAGTTAAACCAGACAACTTGCACCAGCACATAGAAGATTAACAACAATTTACAAGATAAAACGCATTAATGTGATGTTTTCTATTGAAAAATTTACCTTATTTATTATAATTTAACATGTTTCGCATTTTTAGTAATGCTACTCTAAGAATATGATATATGGCAAAAATAGCATAGAAATCCTGTTAAATATTAATTTCACCCATAAAATAAAGGTATTTTGCAATATAAAACAGAGTTAACAAATTTTCATAAAATGTTAACAAGTATTTTTCAGTTAGTGAAGCAATACGTATTTGATTAATGCATATGTAAGTTTTGGAGAAATTAAAATATTCATAATGTACTTTTGAATATGTTTTATATCTTTTAATGCTGTTTTTCTTCATATACTAACAGCTTGTAGATGAATATCACAGTAATGAATTAAAACAATATACTGAATATTATGAGGGCCGCGGGTTCGCGCCCGAGTCGCGTCAAACATGCTCGCCCTCCCAGCCGTGGGGGCGTTATAATGTGACGGTCCATCCCACTATTCGTTGATAAAAGAGTAGCCCACGAGTTGGTCGTGGGTGGTGATAACTAGCTGTCTTCCATCTAGTCTTACACTGCTAAATTAGAGACGGCTAGCGCAAATAGCTCTCGAGTAGCTTTGCGCGAAATTCAAAAACAAACAAACAATAAGTCCAACAAAAGAGATTTTATTGTGATTTTTTTAAGATCATTTTTGAAGCCCTAACTTTTATTTCAGTAATTATATAGATACGTACTGAAGGAACTGAAATTTTTCCGTTGAAAAGAGTATATAGGTTGAAAAAAAGGAACACATTTCAGAGTACTTTGTAAAATTTTACGAACACATCTATCTTTCAGCAAGTCTAGGAAAAACCTGTGTGCGACATATTTAGTACACCAGTTATAGAAATGTACTTACTATAACTTAAATTTTTGATCATTACAACTCTTGGTAAAATAGATTATGACAAAGTATTGAACATTAGTTGGCTCGTAAATAAACTGATAATACTATTTTAATGAATGTTTTAAATTTTTTGACGCTTCTAAATTAATTTTGTTTGTTTTTAGAATAAAGCCACATTAGACTACTTGGTGTGTCAACTGCGACCTGACAACTGTTCCATCGGGGAACCTAGACTTATTTATTTCCCTTCTTAATTCATCTTAAAAAAAAGCATATTTAGATGTATAAATTGTGCAAAACTTAGGCTTAGAGGCATCGCGGAGCCTCGGGTGGTGAGAGTATTGCAAACCTATTTTCAACAAAAACAACTCAATGCTTGCAATTCCTATTTAAATTATACAACGATAACGTACTAACAACACAATATTATGACAAATGGACTCCTCTTGTGTCAGTTAAAGCTGCATTCAGATTATTCAAATGATAATTTATGGGACTTACCTGCATATGTGTGAACACGTTTTGTTTTTGATATATTGTTAGTTCTGTTCATAAAATGACTAATATTCTCTTACAGTGAAAATGATCCATTATTTACGTGTGTGTGTGTTAAGAGTCATCACTAAGATTCGGCCGGTTTTATTACTGTTAAATATGGTGTAATAACTGGGAACTAAACTATCTAACGGTATATATTGGGTATTTTATTTTGGGGGGAGTTTCCGAAAAGAGTGATTAAAGAAATCCCTGAAACAGTACGTTTTCTGTGTTTTCTGCGTGTTTCTGGCATTGCATTTAAAGTTAGAAGTGTTTAATCAACTTAATGAGTCGATTATTACTTTCCATAAAGCAAGGAATACACTTAGCATCTAACAAAAACATCAGGGATTTATAACGAAAGAAAAGAGAAATAGGAACATTATTTTTATTGTCCTTTATAAAACTTTGCTTCCTTAATGGGTACTCTCAGCTGATGCTCTTAAAATATATTCGAATATCGCTGTTTCACATACATACACTTCCAGATACACTCCACTAGGCTTGACTTAGATAAACGTCACATTACGTTATAATATTGAAAGCCATTTGGGATGATCTACGTATAGATGTATCATCACTATATCCATTTCTACATTCTTTTTGACACTGCTATCCCTACATCATTTTATATTTACGGAATGTTTTTAATACTTGTTTTGTGAAATTTTCTCACTGACTGTAAATCAGTATACTCTGTGAATGTGTGTAATAAAATTTAATGTTATGTGTTTTGATTTAATTGACGCCTTCACTTCATACTTAATACAGGGATTGGCTTCCTTGTCACAGAAATCTAATGTTCATCTATCACTGGCTGGTAATTCCTATTTTCATTTTGTACATAGGCTTTCTCTAAGAACGCCATAGTTCTGTAAAAAACAATCTAATCACGAGGGGTAACGATAATATAATTCATACTAGAATATTGATTTTTTAAAAATTTTAAATTACTAGTTGTTACTGAGATTAAGCAATGACATCGTGCACTGCCGCAAAACACATAGAATTAATTTATATTTAAAATGAGTTTGTAATAAAGTAGTTGTTATCTCTAACTGAAACAACAAGAAGAAAAACATATTTTTTCTCATTGAATATTAAACATATTAGTCATATCAATTCATAAATGTACGTGATATTTGTTAAGGATATTTCAACAGGCAATTAGTAACAAATTGCGTCTCGGCCATTTTGAGCTATTTGTAATCATAGTATCACTCTCCATTTGATATAATTAACATTATTGTGAGGAGATGTGACAAGCATAAATCATAAAAGTTCATGTTTACCAATAGTTTTGGAAATAAATGCTTTAAAATTCTAAAAACAAATCGATTATATCATAAGATGTTAGATGCAAGTATTATACGTTTAACTTCAGTAATATCTTAAGATTTTAAATTAAGCTTTTCTCTCATAAACAATTAGGCTTGGATCACTCAACTCACAATCTGTGGGTCCTATGTTCGAGTCCCGTCACAAAACATGCTTACTTTCCTAGCTGGTGGCGTCATTATGTCACACTCAATCCCACTATTCGTTGGAAAAGAGTATCCCAAGATTTAGCGGTGGGTGATATTAGTCGCCCTCTCTATACTTTATCACTTCAAAATTAGGGACGACTAGCGCAGACAGCTTTCGACTAGCTTTCCTCGAAATTGAAAGAAATAAATCGAGATTTTCAGGAACAAAATATAAAAAGAAAATGCAACAAAATAAACGGAGTTCGAACTCGGTTAGAAATACAAATTCTTACACAAGTAAGCTAAGCAAAGTTGCGTTATTGTCTTGACAAGGTTACTGTTATATCTTGCTGATATATTATTATGATACAGGTGTACGTGAGAAGTAAATATCTGTTTCCTTCACGTTATTTTTTAATTTAGCGTGAGCAATAGCCATTGTTTTAAAAATTATACCTTCTAGCTCACGTAGACATTCAGGGAGTTATTTTCATCAAACACGACGCGCTAAAACTTGAATGCAGGAGAGCACAAAGTTCATTGATGACGTGTAATGTAAAAATATATTTAATTATATACTTTCTCAAACGATTTAAAAATACTGTGTTTGAAACACAAATAACTCTCTTCAAATAATCCCAATCTGTCATTTAACTTCTAGGTAGCTATAATATAATAACCATCTTCACCTAAAGCAGATTAATAGTATTTTCCACTTTCGTGAAATAATCCTTTATACAAACCAACCACTCAGTGGCACAATGGTATGTTTACAGATTTGTATAGCAGATTTGTAAAAACCGGGTTTCGATACCTGTGATAGACAGATCACCACTGGCCTATTGTATAGCTTTGAGCTTAATAACAAACGGCAGCAAAATCATCGATTTATACAGGGTGTTGGGAAAGTCACTGTGCACTTATATATTTATTGACAGATATGTTTCAATATAGAATACAGGAGGTAAATATGAATGACAATTATAAACAATGTTGAAAGTGACCCCCGTTGGCATCAATACAGGCCTGGATCCTTCTTATTTTGTTTCTAAACACCGCTATCAGTTGCTGGCTTGAAATAGACTGAATAAAATATGATTACAAAACTGCACGGTGACTTTCCAAACACCCTGTACATCACAAAATAAACATTTGTTTTATTAATTAATTATTGTTTATAATATCTAGATAAAATTAATTTATAAAATTCAGCCTTATATAAATAACGTTAGGTGACATTATAATATGTTAGATTATACAGTGTGGTATAATCAGACCATTCAAACCTTCTTGGCACTATTAAACTTATTTCTTCCCATAGACCCTGCGAGCAGGTGGTTAGGAGCGATCGACTCGAAATCTTAGGATTTTGAGTTCGGGTGAGGGTCACACCTGACATGTTCACCCTTTCAGTCATGGGAGCGTTATAATGTGGCGGACAATCCCACTGGTCGTTGTTAAAAGAGTAGCCCAAGAGTCGGCTGTGGGTAGGGATGATTAGCTGCTTTCTCTCTAGTATTACACTGCTAAACTGAGGATGGTTAGAGCAAACAGCCCTTGTGTAGCTTTGCCAGAAATTCCGAAAGAAACAATGTTTCTTCACTCGCACATTGGCAACTAAATAATTATTTCATTATAGATAAAGCACACGACTTGGACTTTAATACAAGTGTAGCTACCTAATCTTTAAAATACTACTTTTAATAAAACAAAAATATCAGATTTATTTCTGTAAATATTTGCTTTTCCAGTGCTCTGAATGTCAAAGTAAAGGTAAAAGTAAAGAAATTCAATCAAGCGAGAGTACACGGCTGGAGTAACTATGACTCACTTAAGTTCCAGGATTATGGCACGCAGTCTCGGGCAGGCAATGCAGATAAATCCCAGGTAGTGCGGCTTCATTCCTCAGCTGGATGTAGGGATAATATATTTCTGCTTCATTCTATTATGAGGAAGGCCAAGTGACGTGGAACACTGGCTTTGGCTTTCCTAGATCTGTCAAAAGTTTATGATACTGTTGGTCACAAACATCCCTTAGCCAGCCTTGAAAGACACGCTATCCATCCACGTTTCATTCGAATTGTCGAAGATTCGTATTAAGGGAGTACGATAACCTTTCGAATGGGAATGTAGAATACCAACCCAATCAACCAGCTCAAAGGTGTCAATAAAGTTGACTCAGTGTATCCTATACTTCTTAATATTGCTTTGGACCCTCTTCTGCGTAAGATAGAAGAGTGAGACCGAGGTATATCGCTGAGTAAGGAACTGGATTCCAGTCTCGATTGTAGCATATGCCGATGTCATGGCAGTGTTGGCCAAAGATCATGCTAACTTCCAGGCGATGTTGGAACTAGTTGACAAATACTCTTCGGGAAACGGCTACAACCTAAACATCCCAAAGAGTGTCGGAATGTTGATTAGGGGTTCGAAGAAGAACCTCACTCAAAATGACTGCCAAGCGTGGTCAGTCGACGGTAAAACACTCCCTATGATCGGACCTAAGCAGACGTAGAGATATCTTGGAGCTAACGTTTGTCCATGGGCTGAGGTTAGCAGTGAACCTGTAAAACCCGTTTAGGAGGAGTGGATAAACCAGATTACTAATACTCCTTTCAAACCACATCGAAATATTATGTCAATTTGCCGTCCCCCGGCTTTTGTACCAACCTGAACTTGGCAAATTGAATTTCACAGAGCTTAAAGAATTGGATAGCCTAATTAAAAGGGCAATCAAAACTTAGTGTAATTTGTCGGCCTGTATGGTCATGATTTGCTTAACTCATGTAATCGCAACGGGGGTCTAGCAACTATAAAATTGGAGTTTCTTGTTCTAACTTTAAAGAACCAAGACGTATTTGAGACTCATTCACTCTTCTGACAAAGTAACATCTTATTTGACAGAAAGCAATGGTTTGTTTGGTGCTATCGAGGGTACTGCCCTGAAGACTGAACTTTCAATCCCTAGGCCTAACCAGAAATACGGAACATATCATTCTAATGGGAGAGATATGGAAAGGAAAAACTGGGATAGGCTAGTAGTAATGAACACCTTGTTTGGTAGGACATAGTACTTTAGATTTCACCTCTCCATATAACATTAGACATTCATGCAAACAACACCCGACATCTGTCGGTAACGTCAACCTTGACGTTAAAATTAGGTAATTGAAAATATCGATAGCCAAATGTCTCTTCATCTAATTAGTGTTATATAAATGGATGGATTAACGACATTTCCACTGTTCCTATCTACTATCTAGCGAAACCACAGCCGACAAAAACGGTCTTAAAGAAATCAGCACAACTTAATATCTACAGTAGTACTTGTACGAAAGTTCAAATAAAGAATTACTTATAAATTTTAAAAACGTGTCAAAATTTGAAATCGAGTTCAATTTATTATGCTGTAAACACAAGGTGTTTTCGATCGTCTCTTATGAAATTTAACAGTCATGAAAAAGCAAGGAACTTTTAAAAGCTGCCGCTACTATACCTTAGTTCTTTTCCCTAAATTTCGAATAAAGTAGTGGATATATTTTGCGTATGTAGGACTACATAGTTTTACATTTGTCTTGTTATTGTAAGGCTATATAGATAGCATTTCGTTACACATTATATTATCATGCCATCAATTAAATTATTTTAATTGTTTGTTTTAAATTTCACGCAAAGCTGCACGAGAGCTATCTGCGCTAGCCTTCCCTAATTTTGCAGTGTAAGACTAGAGGGAAGGCAGCTCGTCATCACCACCCACTGCCAATTCTTGAGCTAATCCTTTACCAACAAATTGTGGGATTGACCGTCACATTATAACGCCCCCTCGGCTAAAAGGGCGAGCATGTTGGGTACGACGAGGATTCAAATCATCGATTCTTAGTTTACGAGTCAAACGCCTTAACCCTCTAGGCCACGTCGGGCCCTAAATTATTTTAATCGTTTGTTAAACTGTACAAGAGATTATATTTATAAGTCTTGTTTTAAACACATAATAACTGTCGTAAGGGTAGAAGACGGAGCTTACCGTTAACAATGGCGCGTGGGGGGAAGACTTTCAGATTGTGAAATAGATATGTTTATAAATTTAATAAACCTGATTGAAAAACATATTAAATTGTATTTTTTAAGAACTAACTTTTCTCTGAGTCTTTTTAGCTGAGTTTAAAAGGGTTAAGTGTAGCCCAATAGTAAGTGTCACCGGATTGTGAATCAGTGAATTAATTGCTCGTAACTTATTGTCGCAAAACTACATTCTACAATATGAAGCTGTGGGTGTGCTTTTGGAATTATGGTCAAATTCCAATTTCAGATCAGACAAGAGTGGTCTAAAAGTTTGCCGGTGATTGATGTTTGTTTGCTGCTTTCCCTCGTGTTCAATGGTTTAAAATTATTTCCACAGGGGTCACTTTTGTCGATAATAAGTCAAGATCCAGGCCTACGGTGCTTGTGGAGTAAAATAAAGTTTGTTTGTTTTTAACGTTTGTAATATCTGGTCAGAGTGTGGGTTATGAACAAGGCTTTCGTGGACTTCACGTGGCACGTGGGGACCATTGTTCCTTTCATTTCGTTACAAATCGTGAACAATTTATGCTGACCTGGCATGGCCTAGCGCGTTAAGGCGTGCGCTTAATAATCCGAGGGTCGCGGGTCCGCGCCCGAGTCACGCCGAAAATGCTCGCCCTTCCAGCCGTGAGGGCATTATAACGTGACGGTCAATCCCACTTTTCGTTGGTAAAAGAGTCGCCCAAGAGTTGGCGGAGGGTGGTGATGACTAGCTGCCTTCCCTCTAGTCTTACACTGCTAAATTAGGGACGGCTAGCACAGATAGCCCTCGAGTAGCTTTGTGCGAAATTCCAAAAAAAACAAACAAACAATTTATGCCTGTAGCCATTCTGATGCTTCTTGCGAAATTCTTAAAGAAACAAGCTTATTTTAGAAAAAAACATTTATTTATTTCCAAACTCACATGTATTTATATAGTTTACAAATCATGACAAAATTGCTTTTTTTTTTACGGAAAGAACCGAAACAAAGTAATTATTTAGAACGTTAAAACTTTTAATTAATTAGAACTATATAATATTTTGTTCTAAAGTTTGGTCAAAGTGCTCGTTTTCTAAGATCATCTGAAGTTGCTATTGAGTACATGATAATAATATTTAATCTTAAGCAAGTAAGACTAAAACATTTACCCGTTATAATTAAGTATGAATGTATGAGCTTTATCTTATTACTTTACTACTATATGGGAAAATATAGATAACACAATAGATTTAGTAAGGATTACTCATTTTTATTAAACATACGTTATTTATTAATAAGTGGAGCTTTAGTGCAGTGAATAATGAAGTTTAATAGTGATGAAAGATCAAAGAACAGTAACAGTTCACAATGTGAACTTGCAGCGTTTCTCACAGGGGTAAGAAAATGTACTTCAGGGGATCCGCAAATCATCTATGAAATTAAAAAAAAACTTTAAAATTGTAAATTATGGAATAAAAATATCTTCGTAAAACTACGAGTATATAAACTAAAACGTTTAATTTTGGAATAAAAGCTTTTCATGCACACGGAATATTCTTTTCAAAATAGGTTTGAGTTCCACGAAAAAGCATTTAAATTAAAACAGGACCTCGGGTTATTAAAGTCTGAGAACTACTGACCAAAAGTACTTAACATATGAAAGTACAGTAGAGCACTTCAGACTAAGCAGTAACAATGACACTGCCTTTAGTTTGAATGAGTACGGTGATTAATTATCACACTAGGTTAATAAATAAAACTCTAGCACTTGGGGTTTTGGTTTGTTTTGAATTTCGCGCAAAGCTACATGAGGGATATCTGCGCTAGCCGTCCCTAATTTAGCAGTGTAAGACTAGAGGAAAGGTAGCTAGTCATCACCATCCACCGCCAACACTTAGGTTACTCTTTTACCAGCGAATAGTGAGATTAACCGTCACAATATAACGCCCCCACGACAAGCATGTTTGGTATGACCGGATTTCGAACCCGCGACCCTCAGATTACGAGTCAAGCGCTTTGATCACCAGGCTATGGCGGCCTAGCACTTTGGGATAACAATGATAAAAATTACAGAAGTACAGTTTAATTCTCGGTAGAATAATACCTGGGGTGGAAAAGTCTTACAAGTGATAAATATTAACAGTTTGCAACACTGATCAAGAATAAAACCGTTGTCTTGTATGACACATTTCAATAGTAAGTGACACGACTATTCATACTTCAGACACGTCTACAAACTTAACATTAATATTATACTACACGGACATTAACAGTAACCTGGCAGGTTAACATCAAACACTAGTTAACTAACATGAATTTAGAAGATTTTAAATTACCAACTCCCTGTCCCAGTGGATCAGTGGGATCTTAATATCTTATAACGCTAAACATCTTGTTTAGATACTCGTGGTGGGCACAGATTAAACATTCCATTGTGTAGTTTTACGCTTTACTACAAATAAAAAAACAAACAAAATTTTAATCAAAGACCATACAAGACTAATAGTGCTTATTATGAGTGGAGTTTTAACACTAAGCTGGCAGGTTAACATAAAGGGTTCTAAAGTTTTGGTTAATTTATTATCAGTTTAGAATATAGGATGCCAACGTTAACTAAGAACCGTACCAGAGGGATAGTGGTACTATGATTTTAATAAGATAAAGATACTTGACCCTATGTTTTGACAAACTTGAAAAGTAAAACGTAATAAGTTATGTACGAAATAACAACAATAGATATAAATGTAGCACTAGAATACTAGATGATAGCCTTAGCCATGGATAAAATGTATGCACACTGACACATACGAAGGTTTAGAAACTGTTAGAAATGTAAACATTAGTTCTGAAAATAGAATAAAAGAATAATGAAACTTAACAGTGATTCATTATTTTCTTCTGTAAAAACGAGAACTAACAGCAGTCGTAATTCACGAGCTTAGTTCTTTTGAACACCTGTAAAGTGAGTAGTTTTTTGTGTTTTTTTTGGAATTTCGCACAAAGCTACTCGAGGGCTATCTGTGCTAGCCGTCCCTAATTTAGCAGTGTAAGACTAGAGGGAAGACAGCTAGTCATCATCACCCACCTCCAACTCTTGGGCTACTCTTTTACCAACGAATAGTGGGATTGACCGTCACATTATACACCCCTACGGCTGGGAGGGCGAGCATGTTTAGCGCGACAAAGTGAGTAGAATCGTTGATTTCAGTATTTCACTGGACAAGTTTCAAATCTTTAGGCTAATTCTAAATTCAGAGTGTAAGGCTTTCCCCCCTCTAGTTTGTTAAACAATAGTGTTGCAGGATATAGAATAAAGGTCTTAATGGATTTCAACTAATTTTTCAGTAGCGATATATGATAGTTTTAAAATTATATGCATTCCTGTTGAGTTCCAACTTCTCTGACGTCACCGGTAGACAGTATGTTAAAACTCAAGAACTTCTTCCTGATTATATCGTTGTTATACATTTGTATGAAGTCTGTGATTGTAAAGAATGTGTAGTCTTGTTACCAGGCTATGAAGAGAACTTACATTTAGCATTTGTAACCAACAAAGAAATATTATGTTATGTATTTACTAAAATATATGCTATCAGTGTAAATGAGATCATTAAATCATGCTTAAACGATTTGTTTTTCTCTTGTTGTCGGAGATCCTGTTGTTGTTCTGTTGGTGAATTGCTCAATAACGTTTTAGATCCAGTGCATTCACTCAACTTGTTTATGTCTTCTCGCATTCTGTACCTTAACAACGAATGATAAAATTACCTTCCAGAAATGAAGCTTGATTAACGAAAAGGGAAAAAAATCAGTTAAGCAGAATAAAGTAAAAAAACCCTTCAAATTAGTTTTAGTTAAGCTAATGAATTTTATGTGTGTGTTTTAAACAAAGAAGATAAAACAACTTACACACTGCGGGTGAAACAAAAACTATACATTTAAGTGTTAATTGTGTATAATGTACGCTGGTTTTGTCTTGCAGTTAAAACTTGATTACTCTACAGTCCCGACACAAATCGTAAACTAGGGATTCAAAACGTTTTTAGTTTATTATTCATTTATAAACGTCCTTGTTACACAACAGAATATATGATAATTTGAACAGCAATTCCTCTGAAGATGTAAATTTAAGTAGAAACATGAACGACACTAAATGAAATGTTTACAAAACATTTGGAATCACTCCATATTTAACACAATTCACTTTCTATTGTTTAGTGCTACAGATGTAATATGTTATTTACCGAAAGTACGATGTAAATATATTTTTAGTTTATACAATTTCAATACTAAATAAATACGCTCTAGAAAAACTTTTATACACTCGTAAATTTATTGTGTTTACACATTTTTATATTAAAATAGTAACAGTTAAAGCGCAAAAGATCTTTATTATAAATATAAGTTAACTATTAGATTTGGTATATTTAAACCGAAAGACATGTTATGCAATACCTGGGCTAAACAGTCAGGTCAGATATCTCCTTGGAATCAGATACAGCCATTAATGATTTTAAACGGCTGATCAGAGGAAAAGCTACCAGGTAAAGCCAAGTGCGCCACATTTCAAGCAAATTAGATTGGTAAATTTTGAAATTAAGTTTCTTTGTTTGTTTAGAATTAAGCACAAAGCTATACAGTGCTCAGCTCACCACGGGTATCGAAACCCACTTTTTAGTGGTGTGAGTTCGAAGACATATGTGCCACTGTGGGCCTTGAGTTTAAGATTATTTGAGTTAGTATGATGAAGCGAGACACTCGTTTATAATTTTTGTAACCTGAAACACTGTGGCTTTACTAAGATTTTTTTTTTACTGCTACTAGTTTGGGAATTTCACAAAAGCTACAACAGGGCTATCTGCCCTAGCCGCCCCTAATTTAGCAGTGTAAAACTAGAGGGCACAAAGCAAAAGAGGGCTATCTGTGCTAGCCGCCCCTAATTTAGCAGTGTAAGACTAGAGGGCACCAAGCTACAAGAGGGCTATCTGTGCTAGCCGTCCCTTATTTAGCAGTGTAAGAATAGAGGGCACTAAGCTACAAGAGGGCTATCTGTGCTAGCCGTCCCTTATTTAGCAGTGTAAGAATAGAGGGCACAAAGCTACAAGAGGGCTATTTGTGCTAGCCGCCCCTAATTTAGCAGTGTAAGACTAGAAGGAAGGCAGTTAGCTATCACTACTCACCGCCAACTCTTGGGCTACTCTTTTATCAACGAATAATGGAATTGAGATAACATTATAACGCCCTTACGGCTGAAAGGGCGAGCATGTTTATTAGGGGGGGTATTATAGCCCCCCACCCTCAGATTACGATTCAAATGCCTTAACCTACCTGGCCATGCCGGGCCTTGCTACGAAAAGAAAATACAAAGGAATATATTAAGATTAGCGTCAATACTAACTTTCTACTTCTTTTATATATGTATACATTTACACTCAACGTGGAACGCAAAAAAAAACACTTATAGAAATAAATAAAATACAGATTCATTAGTTTAATTCCTGTGAAATAGTAATGCATAAAAATAAACATTATTGAGGCACACATTTGATTATTAGTGAAATATTTATGACGTTTAATTAAAACCATTTTCCACTTCATTAAAACCAATAAACAGGCGTTTATCAAATTTTTCTTAAAGGAAAGGAAGTTAATGAGAAAATCGATTATGCAATAATTATTGTTTGGTCACTTTAAGTTCGAATAATTATGGTTAATTTTAAAATATATCAATGTGTTAATTTATGATGCATAATTCATTTAAAAAATTATGGGTGATCAAGCTTCTATCTCTTTATAGTATACAGAAACAGCATTGTATCTCAAGACGACAGGCATTAAAACTTTTAAAATAAAGTAGAGAAGGACATTTTGGTCTTGTTAAGTCATCTTCAGGTTAAGGTTGTTCTTTACTTTATTTTAATAAAAGTTTTAAAACCCATACCTGTCGTCTTGAGATACAATTTTTACTTCAAGTGAGTTTCCTTGTCATCACGAATAAAAAAAAATTCTCTTAAATAGCTTCACAGACATTTTGATAATGCATATTTTTTTTCTGTCACGAAACGTGCTTGTCGCCACACTTGCAACAAGACGAGAACCTACTTCATGTAGCCTGACGATTTTCAAAGCCGTCTTGTTCACTTTGTTTGTTTGTTTGTTTTGAAATTTCGCACAAAGCTACTCGAGGGCTATCTGTGGTAGCCGTCCCTAATTTAGCAGTGTAAGACTAGAGGAAAGGCAGCTAGTCACCACCACCCACCGCCAACTCTTGGGCTACTCTTTTAACAACGAATAGTGGGATTGACCGTACATTATACGCCCCCACGGCTGGGAGGGCGAGCATGTTTAGCGCGACCCTCGGATTACGAGTCACACGCCTTACGCGCTTGGCCATGCCAGGCCGTCTTGTTCACGCAGGCCAAAATGCATGTGTTTTACACAATTATATACCCTCAGTTAGGGTTAAAATATGATTATATTTTTATATGATTTATTGTTCTATAGTGTATTTCCTTTGGAATGAGTAGCATAATTATAAATTTAGGTATGAATTTACATTCCGCTAGAAATTACTTTGTTGTTGTTGTTTTGAATTAAGCACAAAGCTACACAATGGGCTATCTGTGCTCTGCCCACCACGGGTATTAAAACCCGGATTTTAGCGTGTAAGTCCGCAGACATACCGCTGAGCCGCTGGGGGGCCTAGAAATTACGAGGAACATACTTTGTTAGTGTTTATAATGTGTTTCATAAATAACTTATAATAGTAGGCAATATCAAGAATGTTTAATATTTATTTTATTTACACATGTACATAGCTAGTTATTATATTACACTGAAATTGGAACGCGTATTAAAACTTTCACATCCTGTCAAGCTAGTATTTCCCAGGTCTGAAGAAAAAAATTTATTAAAGTGTATTTCACTGGAATATAAACGGCTTTTCTTTCCTTTTCAACCAATTGTAAAGTACGGCATGGCCAGATGGTTAAGGCACTCGACTGGTAAAACCCGTCACATCAAACACGCTCCCCCTTTTAGTCGTGGGGGCGTTATAATGTGGTGGTCAATTCCACTATTCGCTGGTAAAAGGGTAGTCCAATACCAATGGTGGGTGGTAATGACTAGCTGTCTTCCCTCTTGTCTTACACTGCTAAATTAAGGACGGCTAGTGCAGATAGCTCTCGTGTAGCTTTGCGCGAAATTGAAAAAAACAACAACAAACAAACCAATGATGTAGTCAGTCTGCATGTTCAGTCTAAAGTTATCAAATGACGAGGAAATAAAGTCATTTTCGGAAAACAAGAAACCTCTATAATTAAATTATTTTGCTAGATTACGTTTCTTTTATCATTTTTAAATAATTGGACATAATGTACTCAGAGTAATGAAGAATGTGAGACTGAGATATGTTATAAATATCAGCATGTGAGAAAAAACTAATAATTTTATATCATGGGAATAATGTGTGCATTTTACTAAGTGTACCTGTTAAAGATGCAAATATTTTATGAAGAACAATGTTAGATAACGTTATTTTGCATGAAATCCCTACTGATTTCAGCAAATGATAATCCCAGACTTTGCTTTGTGAAAAGTAATATGTAACTTATTTAACTAATTAATTACTTACATCTTTGCATTTAAAGCCAAAAGACTGGAGAAGGTGGAAACAAGTCCTGTTTTAGGTTATTTCTTTATCTTCTTCAACGGGTATAATATTAAAGCAAGGTGGCCCCTGTGCACCATCAGGCTGTTTCTAGTTATTATATACATTACAGTAATCGAGACAGCCAACCGTAGATGATAAAGCCAAAAGTAATGAAAAAGTAGAAATGTGTCCTGTTTCATGGTCTTTCTATACTCCTTGTCAGGTAAAACAATCTTAAAAAGAAGTCGCCCACGTAGAACGTCCGACAGTTTCCAGTTACCATGCGAAAATCGAGTCAGCCAGTTCTGTGTGATGAAGACAAGCACTCACGCTCGTAATGGATCATCAGATATAATTAGGTACTCTGTTTCAAGTTGACTGCACGTGGTACTTGCAGGAGTGCCTGTTTTTTCTCATTGTTACTAGAAATGTTAACTTTTTATTTTTTATTTTCTTATGTTCACATATATATGTTCTTCGAGAATGATTAAATCTTTCATATACAGGAAATCCGCCTTGTATCGTACTGACCTGATTTTGTGTGCTACATAGGTCAAGACACGCGCTTCACTGAAATATCTCTAAGTTTTCTCACGAAGGGTGTTGCTGTAGTACTGGTTTTGACCTTATATTTACATCCTTTATGAGATATCAACGTGTCTGAGTTTAGAAATATCAAGGCCTGGCATGGCCGAGCGCGTTAAGGCGTGCACTCGTAATCCGAGGGTCGCGGGTTCGCGCCCGCGTCGCGCTAAACATGCTCGCCCTCCCAGCCGTGGGGGCGTTATAATGTGACGGTCAATCCCACTTTTCGTTGGTAAAAGAGTAGCCCAAGAGTTGGCGGTGGGTGGTGATGACTAGCTGCCTTCCCTCTAGTCTTACACTGCTAAATTAGGGACGGCTAGCACAGATAGCCCTCGAGTAGCTTTGTGCGAAATTCCAAAACAAACAAAACAAAAAATTAGAAATATCACGTGTTGTCCTTTCATCCACTTGCGCCAGTCAATGATGCCATGCTCTCTGAAGTCGATTGGTCGATATGTCTCACAATTTACAATATAAGCTCTATAAGCTCTATCCATCGTCCAGAACATTCGTTTTCTAGATTTATTTTTGATTAGATAAACACTTTTTTTACTTAGTTTGTATTATTTCAATCGCTTTTTTTCTTAAAGTTTAGTAAGAGTTTAAAAAATACTCAATTTTAATTCTGTAGTGCACATACCGACGTTTCTATAGCAACTATTATCTGAAAAAGAAAGCAATATACCAAGACGTATTGTGAAGTATGCGTTTTGGATTTGTAACGCAACTTTTAAAAATTGTAGTAATGCCAGTTTCAACTAGATGTGAATTTATTTTACTCCAGCGGTGTATGGGGAAGAGAAGAATGCAATACTTGTATAAAAAATATATTCTCCGGCTAGTAACTGCTAATTATTGGCACGAATTTTGTAAATTATTTTGATATAGAGAAATACAATACAGCGATCAGTATAATAAAATATCCTTCATTACATTACGTGGTATCCATGCTAACCAACTCAGCCACTAGGTCTCAAGTATCAAAACATTAATACTGTTTGATTTGTTTATTTTGGAGATTCTTAAATCATTTCAAATTACTATTAATGTTTATATATTTGTTACTGCCATCTAGTGAGAAGTTAGTATGAAAATTCATTCCAAGTTACGCTTAATCAGTGACATGGATATTTAGTTTGCATTTATCTTTACTGTGTTATGACTTTCTATTGCCCTATCAATCATGTGCATCTAATAAACCGAGTTTCTTTATAGGTGTAAAATATTTCTACAATGAGGTTCATATACATGATTCTGCTTTTTTAGTTCTGCTCTTAACATTGAGCACCATACACTAATATTTTGGCTTATCCTATACTTGTAGAATAGTAATTACTTGTATACGTTCAGGTAATATAATATTAGTGTATGATTGGAACCTGTTGAAACATTTAGTCTTTGCTGGTAATTGTAGGTATATTATTAGTAATTGTGGTTATGTCTAGTACAATAAAGTGGAATGCTAGCTTTATAAAGCCGGAGTATAGATGTGCCTTGCCTAACGACTAACAGATTTAGAACTGATTCATACCAACTTTCATTGAGACAAATTTCGTAGAAAATAATAACAGTGTCAATCTCTTTAAGACAACTAACAATATAAACACGTTTTCTATTCGTGTTATTGTTAATAGGCACAAAAACGTGCGACGATTTATTAATAAGTTTGGTTTTTTAAGCGCAAATATACAAAACGGGCTGTCTGTGCCGTGTCTACCATAGGCATCGAAACTCGATATAGTAAACCTTGGTTTTATTATGTTTGTCGTTATGAAACATGAAATATTTTCTCTGAACAGAAATTCCTACGAACTGTCTGTTAAATTATGACTTATCTTTTCACATGAAAACTGAGTTAGCGAAAGTGAAACAAAAGTAGCTTAGGACGTGGGGAACGAGCATATTTTATGAAGGTTGAAGTTTAGTTGGTTTTATTTATCTTTAAGTACTAATCTGTCTAATGGGCTATTTGTTCAGTAGCCATCGCTATCTCAGTTTTTTATGACTGAGTCACCAGCAAGAACATTTTTACATACGAATAACTTTTGCATGTTAATTTAAAATAAAGTATTAGTTACTCTGTTAACCTTGTTTATATAAATGTAATGTAGTTCTGTGCACAAACGATGGTAAAAATGGTAATTCTTTATTATTTTTTGATTTAATATCTTACTTAATATGTTGAAGGTAAAGTAATAGAGTTGCCTAAAAGATGAATATATCAGTTTCAATAAACTAATTATAATAAACATATCTTTAACAGTAATAGATCCATTTGCTGGAAACCCTCCTTTTATAAGGAAGAGAAAAATATTATATGTATATTATATATACAAGAATTCTAGATGAACAATATTCCACCACAGTCGATGGATGTTTCGGAATAAACAAACTCCATCCGAAACATTATAATTGAATATATAAAAGAAAGGAGAACTTGGTTAGGATAGTATGAACATACGAAAACAAGATGTACTTGATGTAAACATATAAATATTGTGTGTGTTTTTCTTACAGCAAAGCCACATCGGGCTATCTGCTAAGCCTACTTTTACCATTGTGAATCTGTATACTTACCGCTGTACAAGTGGGGACGAAAAACATTGAAAATTGATTATATATATGTATTTAATAATACAACCGGCATTGTAATTTTACGGGAATTTGTATTTGTCTACGTGTCGTTGTCGTAAAGAAGATGGTGTTTTATATTTTTAAATCTAATTTTCGCTATTTCAAAATTTATGTTTGTACTTAAGAATATCAGAATATATAAACTTGCATAAAGCCGCAACTTTATACCTTTGGCGAGTGACATCTCATACTTACATGTCTACGGACTTATGACGATAGAAACCAAATTTCGATACTCGTGGTAGGCAGAGCACAGATAATTCATTGTGTAGTTTGGTGTCTTACCTCAAACAAATGTACGTATATTTAATAATTCTCTTTAATTTTTAGATACCTAGAACGATGTAATATTTACACCCTATGACTAGCTAATGATGTTTGACGTATGCAGGTTTTATATTTTAAGTATTTATTTAGTTCGTTTTAATATTTTCGAACAAAAGCTACACGAAGGGGAATCTTTATAGATGTACTTTGTCGTTAACTGGTAAACTAGAGGAATTGTAACCAGTCAGTAGCATTCATCACCAATTGTTGGATTACTCTTATCTGACCAAATAGTGAGAGTTAACCTCACTTTTATATCACAACCATGACCATGACGTAGCACGTTTTTGCAGAAACAAGATACCTCCTATGAATTCTGGAATTTACAGTTCAGGTACACTAAACACAAGACCACTCCTGACTATGTGTGTTCAGTAGATTAAAAATGAAGCATTTTCAATATTTAATAATAAATATATTTGAAAAAGTTTTAATTAATTCATTTCAAGTCACGTTTGTTATTTTAAATAATTTCACACATGCTTTCAGTATGCATATATTTCGGACATTTAAGAATGTATCGAAATTAAATCCACAGCTTCCAAGGATATCTACTGAAACACGTAAGCATGGGTATATATAAAAAAGAGCATTTTTCGTTCTCGTGAAAAAGTCAACCTTAAGAATGATGTATACTGACTAAACACGTAAGTCTTCAATACTGACTAAACACGTAGGTCTTCATACAACATCAATGAAAATGTTTTTTGTGATTGAAACTAAGAAGTTAATCAGTACATTCGTTAATTGTTTGTTTCAGCAGTGTAAGACTAGAGGGAAGGTAGGTAGTCATCACCACCTACCCCCAACTCTTGGACTACTCTTTTACCAAAAAATAGTGAGATTGACTGTCACTGTATAACGCCCCCACGACTGAAAGGGCAAGCATATTTGGAGTGACAGAGATTCGAGCTTGCGACCCTCGAATTACGAGTCAAGTGCCTTAATCACTTAGCCATGCCTGATTTTTTTGTTTATAACAACTATATATATTGACTTCTATGTCACATAACTTAGTATTCCCAATAAAAACCAAGTTCTTTTGCAGCATTCTTTTGTTTCTTCATTATATTCTGCACTGTAGAAGTACAAAACTGAGTTTATTCATGTGTCTGTCTGTTGCAGCATTACTATAACATACAAAATATAAATTTTGTAACATCTGAAAAGCAAGAGAGACCTTACGTTCTACGCTAGTTTTTGCATCAATCTCGAAAAACGCGTTATTTCAAAGTCTCAATGATAAAACCTGTTTTAAGAAGAAAGCTTGTACTGGTAGAAAGACAGGTCACATGCTGTCCTACGTTTATGTACTACATGTGGATGTTTCTGTCTCGAAATTCTGGTAGTTGGGATCAACAAATCGTACCCATAAATAACGTCCTATTGGATTTATATTGAATGTGTAGCACATTAACATACATTTTGTCTCTTTGTGTTTTAGCGTGAAGCTACATAATAGGTTTGTTTGTTTGAAGTAAAGCACAAAGCTACACAATAGGCTATGTGTTCTCCCGACTACTGTTATCGAAACGCGATTTTTAGCGATTTAAGTCAACAGATATAAAGCCATGATACTGAAGGGGGACAATAAGTTATATGTGTACATGAATGCCCTTCCACGACAAAGCAAAAATATATATGTAAAGCAAAAATATATTACTTGTAAACAGAGCAACTGAGACCCTGGAGCTCAAAATAATCTAAGTGCTGTGTTCTTACTGAGGAATATATATGTATATATGTATATATATATATATATATATATATCCTTCAAAATATATAAAATAAAATAGCATAATTCTCACATCGTAATCCATCTAATTAAATACAGCAACAATTTTATTCCTGATGCTAAGAAATCAAACCGGATAAACAATATTTGGCTAATTGTAAAGAATTTGTTTGTTTGTTTTGGATTTTCGCACAAAGCTACTAGAGGGCTATCTGTTCTAGCCGTCCCTAATTTAGCAGTGTAAGACTAGAGGGAAGGCAGCTAGTCATCACCACCCACCACCAACTCTTGGGCTACTCGTTTACCAACGAATAGTGGGATTGACCGTCACATTATACACCCCCACGGCTGGGAGGGCGAGCATGTTTGGCGCAACTCGGGCGCGAACCCGCAACCCTCGGATTATGAGTCGCACGCCTTACGCGCTTGGCCATGCCAGGCCAATTGTAAAGAAAGGAAGACATTAAACCTAATGTTTTCGAAATGAACGAATGTATCCTGTAGTTTCTCTTTAGCTGATAGCATGAAAAATATCAGCATATAAGACACACTGAGTGCAATAAACACATGCAAAAATGTCAACACGAAACAAATGTATATTATCTATGAGTAGGCTAAAGCCTAAATGTTTAGTGAAGACAACTTTAGTTTTTCTCTGTATTTGGTCTTTGTGCGTAACCTATGAGGTTAAGGTTCAAGTCATATCTCTTCCTCTTTCCTTTACTATTGTTAATAAACTACAAAATGTGGAAACACTGATTTTTACTTCCCTTTTTAGGATGGTGTGCTTGAATAGACTATCTATAGCATTCAGTGTTGTTTTACTATTTCTATTAGCCTGATTATACAAACTCACATGTAGTTACATAACAAAAACTCACTTTATTACTTGAAATAATCATCATGCGCGTATTTCACATATAAAAATATCTTTAAATACGTAAGCGATACGATTATATGCGATATATTAGGGTCTAGTGCAATTGTAATTTTTTTATACAAAACATTAAGTGGGGAAAGATAATTAGGGTTATCTTCATTGTGTATGATACATAGATCTATCTGTCATTAATGCAATTGTTATCAAAGTACTGGAAGGAGCAATCGACTCGTCTTTCTTTCATTGGTTTAATGTTTGCGTATTTATGTATGAAAACTGTGTTTATAGTTCTTGGCACTCTGGATATTGCGGTTATTATTCCGGACTGTATTGTCTGTAGTTTCTTTATGTTTGTTGGTACTCCATTAGTCTAGACAGGGCAGGAATGTTCTATAACTGGTTAAATGTATTGTTTGTAAATTTTGATTATGTTTTTGTTGTAGTTCCGGTGTTTTTACATGTTTATCTTTCAGCACAGTTCTCTCATTGACATGTTTTATTCCTGAGGTAAAGACTAGTGCTTGTTGATTTGTTACTTTGAATTTCGTGCAAAGCTATTCAAGGGAGGACTATTTACACTAGCCATCCCTAATTCAGACGTGATAGGCTTGAGAATACACAGCTGGTGAACGCTAACGGAAATAATAAAATGTAATACAAAAAATACCACAAAGGTGTTTGGTAAATTTAATTTGAAAATAGTGATGGTTTACTCTATACAATAATTAATTTTGATAAGACTTGGAACTTTCTATACGTTTTTACAAGGCCACTACAAATTTACTTAGAAAATCACAATATCACTCCACACTTTGGTTTTAAAGTCCGAATTAATCGTTTTCAGTACATTATACCGATATTTTAAATACTTTTCAAATATATATTTCCTTTTCTTCCCATTAACGTAGGTCAAAACTGTTATGTATTTTATAATTTTACTAAAAGTCAGCAGGAAATAAAAGTTGTTTTTAAAAATGTTTCCATTTTAAATTTAATATTTTAAACAATACTACTTACATACTAGTTCTTTATTCAAACATATCTCATTATATCAAAATAAATACAAAATTTCAATAACAAATTTCACTTCAAATTACCTCTTTTTGAAACTTTGCCAGTTTACACCGACTACACCATAACCGCAAACACGACTATCCAAACAGTTCCAATGAAAAAGAAAGAAAAAAACAATGAGATGTAAAATTGCGACACACACTTTAAATTACTTTTTAATGTCATAAGTTAACAGCAAACATTAAAAGTTAGAAAATGATAAAGAATAGTTTTTTTTTTACCTTGTCAATAATTCAAGTATAAAAATTTCTTATTCTATATAGCAGTGACTATAGCAACATTCTTAACATATCTGATGCGAAAGCTAATCTTGTAAACCTGTGTTCAATGTGCTATTTGAGCCCAATGTATCAACTTACTAACGTAATGTGTGCTCAAGATCCTCTACTCTAGTTCTTGCTTGCCACAACCAGTGTCAGGTTAATATTTCTAAAAGTCATGTCGAATCCAGTGAGAGAGAGAGTGCACCTTTACTGAATCACGAGCCTGAGCGTCGCCATAATTAATTATCCAGGTAAATGTTCTTGTGCATATAATGCCACTTGCTCCAGTCTGTACACAGAACGTGTGGGCGATCTTCAGACAATGGTAAAAAGATACACATATTTGCTTTCCAAATGAACTTCTGTTTATACAACACAGTCCAACAAGGCCGGGTGATTAGGGCGCTCGACTTGCAATCTGAGGGTCGAGAGTTCAAATACCTGTCACACCAAACATGCTCACCCTTTCAGCCGTGGCAGTATTATAATATGAGAGCTAATTCCGCTATTCATTAGTAAAATGGTAGCCGAGGTGTTGGTGGTAAGTTGTGATGACTAGTCGTCTTCATTCTAGTCGTACGCTAAATTAAGGACGGCTAGCACAAATAGCCCTCGTGTAGCTTTGAGCGAACTTTCAAGCAAATAAATAAACAAACAGAACAATCACCAGTTTGAGTATGTGTTGTACAATAATCCCATAATATACATAAACTGTTATTCAGATGAACAAAGAAGTAAATATAACACAGCGCACTTTTGTGGAAACCCTTGAAAGATTATTTCTAGTTTTACATAACTAATACAATCTGGGGTTTTCACATACAATTCTTAAAGGGGATGCAATGCAACCTTAAATCCTGTAAACACGATAGTCATGTCTTGTGGTTGTATCCAGGTGAAAGTGTTTTCAATGTAGTTTTGGAATACATGAGAAGTAATTACTGGATCAATAAATCGTTTATCGAAATGGTATGATCCAATAACCAACACAAAGTATTGATCAATTCACACAACCAAATTTGGAAAGAATATATCCAATCTAAACATTGTTTACCTCTGTTAAAAGCCCCACGCAACAGGATCAGTATGGTTAACAATTCATTTTTGATAGCTGATAAGTCCAGGTTTAAGCTACATAACAGCATAATTGCTCAACAAAGTAGAAAAACAAACCCAGAGAATATCTCTCTTTTAAATAACCTTGTTTTCCAAACGCAAAATTGAAATGTAGAATCCTACTGAATAATCCAGTATGGAGTTTAACTAGGACAGCCCCCATATAGATTCACAAATATCTTTGATATGTATTTCTTACTTAAAGATACAGTTCTGGAAACCATGCCATAAACAAAATGTTTCCAGCATAATAAGAATAGTGTTTTTAGTATCAGTTACCTTGTGAGACTTAAGAAAGTTTATTTCTCCTGACAACACATGTATATGTTTTGGTTTGACATTCGATTTACCACCTTAAAACACAAAATTGGTGCCTTTACAAGTGAAATTTGCTTCGTTGGATTCTCGGAGGGACAGCAATACCATGTGTAATAAAATACTTGAGTGAGTGTTTCAAGTGATACAACGGTCAGCACAGTGCATATTACACCATAACAAAAATAGCCTGACTAGAGCTATTTGATCTGATGTTTGTTCTCATATGCTTTTGCTGTTTTTATCTTCAAGCATGCACAAGATGTGAGGGCTAACACATGGAGGAGTGTGTTAGGTATGGTCGCACCCCATTGTTCCAATGAACGCTTCGATATTAAAATATTTTATCAAGAGATAAAAATATCCAACTCAATCTAATAAATAAAAATGATCTTAATTACAGAAAAAAAATTCGATTTTCTCAAAACTATTATCAATGATTGAGCATCCTCCACAGTAAAATTTTTTGTAGAACAAATTAACTAAAATATATTAATAACAGTCAAAGCTAACCCCATTAATGATAGTGAAGGCTCTCTTTAATGACAGACAGGGAATGGACCACATATAATCAGAATAGGCTCTGAAGATAACTTTAAGTTAGCAGTGCAAGGGTAGAGGGAAGGCAGCTAGTCATCATCATCCAACGCCAACTCTTGGGCTATTCTTTTACAAACGAATAATGGGATTGATTGTTACATTATAACACCCCAACAACTGAAAAGGCGAGCATGCTAGGTGCGACGGGGATGCAAACCCGCGACCCACACTGTCTTTGAGAGTTGTTTCACATTAAATCATACTAGGTATAAATACAAGGAAATTCTGTCTGTAACAACTTATTTCATTTGTTCAGTGTGTTTACAATACCGTGCTACATGTATTCAGGAATGGGCATATTGTTTCAACACTTATTTTTCTTTAAAATTGAATTTATTATTCGCGTGAGGAAACAAGTTCTAAAACTTGCAAAAAGGCCACAAGTTGTGCTAACATGCGCCATATAGTGTCCTCATTTTGGAATCATTGCTTCAGTATTCAATGCGTGTTCTTTTTTATTATTATTAAGTAAATTCTAACGAAACTATTAATTCAATGTATGTGTTCTAACACTTACATAGTGAATTAGAAGACCGAATTCTGACAATGAGTTCATGTAATTTTTAAAAATTACGCTACAAAATTAACGTATTATTCACTAAGAATCGTAAATTCGTTTGCTGAATATTAAACGAAAAAAGAAGAAACTTATTTACACACTTTTTCTCTTTCCTACAAATTTAATGTAATTAGAAATATCCTCATTTAATTATTTTGTTATTATTTGCACAGAAAGCTTTAATCTGATTATCATGGTGTCAATATGCGTTAGTCAAGGTTTAAATGTTGTAATTCTGTGTTGTTTTTAACAGTTATAGTTTTTGGATAGTTCAAAAGCGTATGTTTAGGAAATGGTTTCCTGTATTACAAATACGCATTTAATTATAATGATACAAGAACATTCAGTTGAAATATGTTTGGAGCAGCTCCAATAAAGTGTTAAAAGAGTCGTAATATGATAGCTATTTCCGTCATGCGTAACATCCAACTAGCATTCATGAAAACACCTTTCGTGCCATTACAATACTTGAGAGTGCAGTTTTCTGATATATTTACGCTATCCAAGCAACAGTGAAAACATTAATATACTTCAAAATCTCACATAAGCCTTTGTAGAACATATGAATAACCCACACACACACTTGCACATTGCTCAACCAGTGGGGTTCCATCTCAAGAAACTTAAAAAATTGTAAACTATGTCACATTTTGAACAAATATTGATATAAAAATAAGCCGGCTTGTTGCCTTCCCCCCTATACACAGTTGAAAATTTAGGGGCGGCTGTTTTTAAATTATAGAGAGTTTTAACTTGGCTATTTAGATTATTATCTTTATGAGGTGTCGTTCAGACAACCAATAAAATTTGCGTTATTTCTAAACAATTGTATTTATTATAAATGCATTTGTAAATATGTCTTCATATTAATCACCTGTTGAAACTGCGTTTCTCACAGTAATGTACGTTATATGTGATCCATATAAAAGTTGTTTAATCCTATCTTACATTGATGTTTCATCTAATTATTTTGACGGGAAAAAAAATTGTAGTTAGCATTGTTCTATTATATTGACAAGATATATAAAGTAATTAATATCAAATATTTGGTAAATATAAAACAATGATTTAGTTTAACCTGTATTTCTCTACATATCATTTGGGTGTGTTTTCTTTCAACAAGGCCTGGCATGGCCAAGCGCGTAAGGCGTGCGACTCGTAATCCGAGGGTCGCGGGTTCGCGCCCGCGTCGCGCTAAACATGCTCGCCCTCCCAGCCGTGGGGGCGTACAATGTGACGGTCAATCCACTATTCGTTGGTAAAAGAGTAGCCCAAGAGTTGGCGGTGGGTGGTGATGACTAGCTGCCTTCCCTCTAGTCTTACACTACTAAATTAGGGATGGCTAGCACAGATAGCCCATGAGTAGCTTTGTTCGAAATTCCAAAACAAACAAACAAATCTTTCAACAAAGCCACATCAAGCAATCTGCTTCGTCTACCGACGAAAATTGAGCCCCTAACTTCAGTGTTGTCAATCTAAATACTAATCGCTGTAGCAGCAGGGGACCTGTATATCATGATCCACAAAAGTGTTCATAATATGAATCGCAAGGAATTGTACAAAATCCTAATAGAGTGTTCGGGCACAAAACACTTTAATACGTTTAATATAAACTGATAACGTGGTACTAAACAAAAAGGAACAAAATGCACGTGTGTTAGACTTACGAAGGAAAAAAAAATTCGTCAAAACACTTCCTTTTTATTATTATTATTATACTCTTGTCTGCTTACAATAAACAGCTTGGTATATTTCACCAAACCTAAATAAAGTACTGCGTAGGTCGTAGGAGTATTTCAAAGTCCATTTGTTTATTCTATATTTTATCAGTATCTAGTTTCTTTAAATACCTTGAGTAGACAATGTTTGTTTGTTTTGGAATTTCGCACAAAGCTACTCAAGGGCTATCTGTGCTTGTTTGTTTTAGAATTTCGCACAAAGCTACTCGAGGGCTATCTGTGCTAGCTGTCCCTAATTTAGCAGTGTAAGACTAGAGGGAAGGCAGCTAGTCATCATCACCCACCGCCAACTCTTGGGTTACTCTTTTACCAACGAATAGTGGGATTGACCGTCACATTATAACGCCCCCACGGCTGGGAGGGCAAGCATGTTTGGCGCGACTCGGGCGCGAACCCGCGACCTTCAGATTACAAGCGCACGCCTTAACGCGCTAGGCCATGCCAGGCCCCTATTTGTGCTAGCCGTCCCTAATTTAGCAGTGTAAGACTAAATGGAAGGCACCTAGTCATCACCGCCCACCGCCAACTCTTGGGCTACTCTTTTACCAACAAATAGTGAGATTGACCGTCACATTATAACGCCTCCACGGCTGAAAGGGCGAGCATGTTTGGCGCCACCGGGATACCAATCTGCGACCCTCAGGTTACGAGTCGCACGCCTTAACACGCTTGGCCATACCGGGCCAAGTAGAAATATAAATAGAAAATATAAATGCTTAATATGTTTAAAAAAAAATCTCTATGACAATCTCCAGCTGCAGCTCAACATTTTAGATCTTGAACTAATGTGACAAAGCAGTCAATAGCTACAGTAAATCATCATGAACTGTATTAGTTAGCTACTAGCTATGTTTATTATCTTCACAATATAAATGGTTAGCTATCATATTAAGGCATTTGTTTATAGTTGAGAATAAATTGGTTACTAAATAAAGTGAGGAAACAAGGCTTGATATACTGCAGACTTTATTTATTCAAACTAAAAATTCCTGTTTTGACTCCATCACATGTAATCCTAGGTTACTTGTCTTGCTTCCTTACTGCATCAAAATCCATACTTGGAGGTTTTTAAATTCTCAATTGTTTATTTGAATTGATTTCTTTAAAATGTTACGCCGCCAATAACTCATACGATCTGACATTTAAACCACTTCCACATAAATTAATTTATTTAGAAACTGCAAGTGTTTAAAGAAATTGTTATAGATAAGATCCATTATTTCAAAACAATTTTGACTATGTAAATCAGCAAGTCACATGACAACCATGCACAACAGTTTAAAGTTGCGGTGGAACGAGTTGCATAAGAAGTACATTTTGGCATTGTTTCACAATATCATAACGTGATAGTACAGTGAATTCATTGCAAGTTTTTAACATTTCATTTAAACATTTTTCTTTAAAATTAGAACGCTTTTACAGCTTATAAATATTTTATGTTTTAAAATCTAATAATACAATAGCTAAGTACAATAATAAAAGTATTTTCGCTATGAAATATAGAATAAATAATAAACAGTCAAATGAAATGTAAAACGAAATATTATACGAAAACTCATTCAAAATAAAAATATATAAATTTTCATTTTTTAAGACATTTTTATTTATATTTTATTTTATACTAGCCTACTGCATTTATTTAAACGTTTGACTTTAAATTGCTGTTTTTTTGTCAAAACTTGGATCTTAAAATGTCATTTTTGCGTGACGTTCTTAACGTTATTAAGATTTAGGGTAGTTCCAATTTGTTTTCAAGCCGTAACAAAACCAACTAGCAAAAATATATATATAGATATACCTAAGAGGTGTCAGAGAAATTGAACTAATTATTTTTTTCATTATGAAATAATGAGTCGCTTTTTTAAAATAACTTTCGAACAGGACGTGAAATGATACAGTGAGTAAAATTAAACATTTCATTGGAATATTGAGTTAATTTATTTTTTCATCAAGCAAGTTTTGTAAAGTTTCACATTGAGATATATTTTTAAGGAATATTTATTATATTTTAACAGTATGTATTGAATCCATTAGTTGTACACGTTTTATACTTACCTGGAAGTCTGGCATAGCCAAGTGGTTAGGGTACTCGATTCGCACCGTATAGATTGCGGGTTCGAATCCTTGTCCCACCAGCCATGCTCATCCGTTAAAGCGTTAAAATGTACGATAAATCCCATTAATCGCTGGTAAGAGTAGCCCAAGAGTTGGTGGTGGGTATGATCATTAGCTGCCTTCCCTGTAATCTCACACTGCTAAATTAGGAACGGGAAGTACAAATAACTCTCAGGGAGCTTTTCGCGAACATCTTAACAAACCGAACTCTTTACTTAACTACACATATATCAAGCGGACATGTTACTTACAACACGTGTTTTCTATTTTAATACACTATTTTATTCCTGTACTTAAGATATGTTCAAATTAATAAATGTTAGCATCAGAAAAGAAGCCTAACAAACTGAGCCATTAGGAAAAGTAGTGTTTTTTACTTCAGAGAGAAACAGCAAAATATTTGATTTTGGTCACAGTTTAAATATTCGTCCAATTCTAAACATGATTAATTCACTTGCTATCCTGACGTCAGGTTTGATACGCATCAAAGCTAACGATTCCAAAAGATCACTTAGGCCTTTAGAACTTACGCAGATTTCATTAGGGGTGGTTTGAGAAATCAATAAAAAGTTGGTGTTATGATCGTAGCAATTTTAAATAGTCTTATAAAGAAGAACACCAAAAGTGTATTGAGGTAAAAGTGGTGTTAAAATTTTGTTATCCACAATTACAACCACATCAGATCAACCATAAACGAAGGTAAACTATAGAGTGTGTACAAAGTAGGCCTGGCATGGCCGAGCGCGTTAAGGCGTGCACTCGTAATCCGAGGGTCGCGGGTTCGCGCCCGAGTCGCGCTAAAACATGCTCGCCCTCCCAGCCGTGGGGGTGTATAATGTGACGGTCAATCCCACTATTCGTTAGTAAAAGAGTAGCCCAAGAGTTGGCGGTGGGTGGTGATGACTAGCTGCCTTCCCTCTAGTCTTACACTGCTAAATTAGGGACGGCTAGCACAGATAGCCCTCGAGCAGCTTTGTGCGAAATTCCAAAAAAACCAAAACCAAACCAAACGTGTACAAAGTAAACGACCATTACATATTTATTTCACGTATACTGAAAATACATAAATTCATTTTTTTAAATATAATATTATCTAATTAATATCGTTCCATTTGTGCAGAGTATAATTTCAACTAGATACGAAAATTGGGAAACAAATACGCTTTACGTTTCTGGGAAATTGAGTTTATTAAATAAATTTCATGAAATTCAGAACGATAATACTTATTATTTTAGGTAAGTATGAGATATTCCTTTGACACCTTTAGCCGAAAGTATAATATAATATTATTAACCCTAGAAATATCTGATTGTTAAAAGTAATACTTATACTGTAGATACTACAAGGTTGATTAAAATTAGCAAGGTTGTGGTAGGTTTGATTAATTCTAGAAAAACTTTTTTTGCTCACACATTATACTTTATTGACTCAAAATAAAAGGTATTCATGTGGATTTCATCGTTACGATGACAATAAATCAATAAAAACTAAAGAAAGAGAAAGAAGACAAACTATATCAGTTGAGATACGTGTGAAGAAAACCGGTTGACGAATTGTGTCAAAACAAGAGAAGACATAGTACTCTAATAAAGTGGAGGCCGGGCATAGCCAAGAGGGTTAAGGCGTTCGACTTGCAATCTGAGGGTGGCGTCCCACCAAACATGCTCGCCCTTTCACCAATGGGGACGTTATAATGTGCGATCGATCCCATTATTCGTTGGTAAAAGAGTAACCTAAGAGTTGGCGGTGAGTAGTGATGCCTTAACTCTAGTTTTACACTGTTAAATTAGGGACAGCTAGCGCAGATGGCCCTCGTGTAGCGTAATTCAAAACAAACAAAAAAACTTATAAAGTGCCGAATAGTAAGTTATTCAAAGAAGGTATTGTAGATCAAAGGGATACAAGTCTTTACAAATGATGACATAGGCTAAGAGTGGATATTTTATACCCTCGTGAAATGCTTGACACAGGAGTGATGTTGAATGCCACTTTAAGGATTACTCAATGTATTTTGTTTGTTGCTGAAATGATCTTAGAATATTTTGATAGTACGTAGTACAAGAAAAACAAACATTTAATGTTTGTTATTTAACACTTTTTATTAGTAAGCTTCAACTCGCTGAATATCAATTATGTATCTCTTTCTTTAACACCGTAATATTTAAGCTAATGACATTTTGATAAAATACATTAAATGACTACATATATATATATTAACACAATATGTTGCTATAGAAGTCACGTCAAAATTGGAACATATAATAATATTATATCCATCGGGTTGTATGTAAACACAATAGAATAACAGAAACTAATCGTTTTGAATTACATCTGTTTGTCAAAAAAAGAATTATTCCCATCAGAAGAATTTTACTGTAGCTGTAAGATATAACATCAACTAAAACTACACTGGAAATAAATTACTACACATACTTTACGCAGCATTAACTCATTTATTTTTCTAAATTTTGTTCAACTATCAGCGTTTTAAATAAAATAAAGCATTGTATAATATGAGAAACCTATAGTGAGGGGTCAGTAAATGAGGAAAACTTATTGCAAGCCTTACTGTGTCATAGAGTCTACCGGTTAATAAATTGTGATTCGTTGGTAAATCGTTATATGGTGTAATATACCAGGATAACTACTAGAAATTAACTCCAAAGTCATTCACAAACACACCTGTATGACAAAAACAACAACAATAGTTCACTCTTTGCCGGTGTATGGCGTTGCATACAATGACAATTGCTAAAAATAAATTTCAAAGCTCTGCATAAACACATCTGTATGTAATAAATACAATTGATATTTACAACTGCACGAAAACGAGATAAGCCAAGATAAAAAGAAGGTAAGTGTGATAATAATGCAATTGAATTTTAGCCTTCCTATTAAAACATTTTTTTTATTATATTATAATGAAGGTGTTCTGACACATTCTGCTTTTCTAGGTGTTTTGTTTCAGTAATAACAGATTAATTCACATAGCTTGTGATCTGAGGGTTATCTGGTGAAAAAGAACGAAACCTTCATCTATTTTTCTGCATTACTTTTAATACCAGAACGATAACCATTTGAATAAAGATCATTTCTTTTAACTATAGCTAATTTTACTTTAAAATACAACAGCAGAGTAGTTCTGTCTACCAATAAATCAGCTAGAGTTTCTTTGGCCACCTTGTTAATTTTGTAAAACAGTCTATTTGTTGTTCAATTTTTCACGGTGTCTTGTTTCCTTCATTCTACCTGCGAAACAAATTAACACACGTTATTCTTAGATACTATATCCAAGTCTTCCCATTCTCCTATTGCTGAGGCCCAGTGTGGCCAGGTGGTTAGGGCACTCGACTCGTAATATGAGGGTCGAGGATTCAAATTCTTGTCATACCAAACATCCTTGCTCTTTAAGCCGTGATGGAGTTATGATGTGATGATCAATCGTTGGTAAAAAAGTAGCCCAAGAATTGGCGGAGGGCAGTAATGATCCGTTGTCTTCTCTCTAGTCTTATACTGCTAAATTAGGAACGGCTAGCGCTAATATACCTCGTGTAATTGTGTTGGAAATTAAAAGTAATAAACAAAACAAACTTGCATTGTTGTCAAGATCAGGTCATATCATATATAGAACTTGTTATATATTTAAATAAGCAAAATGACAATGTTCTATAAAAAAAGTATGACAATTATCCTAATGGAAATATTACGTTGTTACAGCTATGTTTGACAACCCATAAATGCGTAGTTATATTTATTTTATACATGAAATAGATAAACTGAACCACTAGCTTTGAATTCTGGAGCCCAAAACAATTTTGTTGTTGTAAGGTATATGACAATTTAAGCAATATTTGCATATGATATTAACCAATCATGGGTTTTAAAATAATGAATATAAGGTACATAAAAGTGTTCCAGTGACCACACAGCACAACAATTTTGTTAAAAAGTTTGTGCTGATTGAAATCTATTATTTGGTGCTTTTGACGATGAAGATGATGAATTTGATGGATTTTAATAAATTTCTGAGATTAAAGTGTGTATTTTTTATGAATTTTGTTATTTCTATGAATACATGTCATTCGTAATGTATAGACCTTTTTCTATTAATAAATAAAGTTTATTCAACTGAAATAACTATGCCGTAACTGTGAGATCAAAGGTATGATTTTGGGGCCGATTTTGGTCTTCGGTATTTTTTGGTCCAAAGCTGACCCCAAAAATCAGGTCCAAAATTTAAGGTCAGAAATTCGGCTTATTAGGCGGAAAATACGGTAACTAAAAATTATGAGCAAAACTTTTGCCATTTTAAACATACAATAAACAATTTTCTTTAGTGACAAATCAAACAGCTTTGGTTTGGAAATCTTGTCTGATAGTAGTACAATGTTTTTTGTTTTCAAAAATGAATATTTATATGCTACACACTACATAAACCCTGTTGCTAAGGAACAGGTTACGAAAGTATAGAGAAAAGCAGGTAAAAAGAGGACGAAGGTCACACGACAGTTGGCGCCCCAACACATTAACATTTGTTCCAAGATTTTCCAAATACAAACCGAGAACACCTACTTTCAAAACTGGTAACTGTTTCTTTTTTTAGCGAAAGATAATCACATAACTACAAGAGATAAAATGTTGTCAAATCTTGACCCTATCTCAGAAAAACAAAACACAATCAAACTTGTCCCGAAACAAATGTGTTACTAACGATGCACATGTTCACTACAGTAGATAATAAAATGTATACCTAGCCAACTTTATTACTGCAGCTACATATAGAGTTCGTGCTAATAATATAGTAAATTACAGAAATTATACTTGGGCCAAATGCTTCATAAAAGAATAGATAGTAAAAGCTGTAGTTAGTCCTGGTGAGTGTTGCACATTCATTCTATAGATTATAACAAAAACAATACGTAAACTAACTGAATACTGTTGTTATATAACGCAGTAATTAACAAAAGCATAAGCCTAACGAACTGAGTCCGCGTTTAGTTATAGGATATATTTTTATAAAATAATAAGTAACAAAACTGTAGGAGAGCCGAGTACTGCAGATACTAATACAGTACCCATAAATTATATTGTATGTAACACAAACTACATTAGGAAAACTGAGTACTTCAGTTACAAATTGAATGCATATTCATGATATATTACGTAACAAAAACAATATTTGGACAAACCGAGAGCTGTAATTGCTAACTGGAAACATCATTATAACATAGTAGGCAATAAAATTCTACATCTGGACAATCCTTTCTAGCTTTCATTAGCTCAGCTGGGGTCGAGAGAATAAACTGACATCCATAGGAGTCTTAAAAGTCTATAGATGCAAAGTTTGTAAAACTGAGCGCATAAAGATAATGTAAGTTATTTTTAAGTACTAACAATATACATGCAACACGTTTTTTAAAGTATATTCACAATTACTGACAATATACATACAACATGTGTTTTATGTTTTTTCACAAGCACTGACAATATACATGCAACATGCTTTTAAAGTATATTTAGATAATCTTTTCTTTCAGTGTTTTTTATGATCGACTACACTACAATAAATAGAAATAAGCCAGAATAAGCATTTTCCCAACAGAATTGATGCAAATGTGTATATAGATGTATAAAGTATATTTATAAGAGTCTAACGATCCTTAACATGGAATATTATTATTGGCAAAGTATAATTATTACATTTCTATATTTTTCCACCAAAGTTTTGGCCTTTATGTTTGCAGGTTTTATCATTTGGATACACTTAAGGAAAACTGAAACTCATAAGCATGTGATACTACTAAACATGAAACGATCTATTGTACTAGCGTATTAAATGTTACTTACGCATATAATATGTATTTTTGAACTTTGTTTAAATGATTTGTATTTGGTCAGTTGTTACATTGAAATCGTATTTCACTACAAACGATACCGGAATAAACAGAACGTTAGTTGATGAATACACTGGAATAGGTAGCAACTGCCTGTTGTAGAAAAACACAAGCGTAGAGAACAACGTTTTGAAAGTCTTCCAACCATTCCAATTACTCAACATCAATATTCTGTCTGGAGAATTTATCAAAGAACATACGTTATTCCGAAACGCCTGCATTTCTTCATACTCAACTATTGGGGATTAATAATAGTTTAAAACATTGGCGTAAAGTTTGTTTGTTTGGTGTTGACCCTGAAGATACTTCCTTCAACATCTGTCAGGCATAATATTGTGGCTTTGATTACGCTTAAATACTTGATGTCATAATTTCCATTATAACACGATCTTGAGAAGGTCCGCGAAGTTAAGTTTACACTATATCTCTTGATAAACTTTATTTAGACTTCCCACTACACAAAGATGCCAATATCCAAGATGTCATTTAAATAGGCATTTGAAACCATGAGGATTGCAGTAATTTCCGTTTCTTAAATCATTTTGTTTCATGGTAACAACTGTTGATTTTGTAATTTGTTTGGAAGCTTGTAAGCTATTAGGGTTGTACGTGACCTAATAATTAGGGTGCTCTATCTCTGAATTCGGGAGATCACTATTGGAGTCATGCTGCCATTAAAATGTATTCCACACTTTGGGGTTTGAGGTATGCTATAACTATAAACAAAAACACTAGAGAGAGAACGTTTCTAAAGGCATGTAGTTTTAGAAAAATAAAATATCTAATTTTGATCTTCTCTACTATTTCTAATTTGTTATTTTGATATATTTCGTTAGTTATTGTACTTATTTACACTCAGATCATGAGTAGTTCGAGTGCAAGGTGATTTAATGTTCAATATCAAAATTATTTTTACATATATATTATAGTTTTCGCATAACATTTGCTTAATCTTCTAAATGAATATCATAAGTTGTTAAGGTAGATGTTTATATTTTCTCTGTCATTTCACTAACTGTCAAAGGTCTGTGTAGCGTTTTCAGCTTTTAACCCTTGTTCATTATCTTGTTACTGATAGCAAAATTCACAATTAGATTTATTTATAAGAATATTTTGGGATCATAGGATTCTCTTTTACAGTTATAGTTTTTACGTTGTGAATGACGTAGTTAATACGGATTAGTTTGGTGTGTAGTTTTGGAAGCCAAAACTGTCTAAACACTATCAATGTAATAATAATACTTCACGGATATCCGTCCTTGGGAAGGAGCTGTATCATATTTTTTCTTGCTATTAGTTTAGTTGAGCAGCACTACATGTTGAAGAGCCGTGAACCATGGAAATATAAAAGTGAGAGATATGCCGCTCGTAGTCACATCACATTTGCGAAGAAAGGGGATTGCTGTAGCATTTAAAAATCATTCAAATTCAAGAGATTTTTACTTAAATAAGCTAGTGGAAATATACCCATCTTTTTTTCAATTAGAAAGCGAAGACATCTTGGATACCTGTTCTAAGTGGAAGACTAGTTAGCTTAGAACTTTTTCTTTCTTGAAAGACGTGTGTGTGAGAATAATGTTAGCGTCAAACTATTTCCTCTATACAAAGACCTACTTTGAACAATATTAGCTATCCTTATCCTATCTGTACTTTTGAAGGGTCATGCATTTAGAACTTGTTTTTAAATTTAAATCAACAAAACGGGAAATAACAACTACTATATATATGTTTTGTCTAGCACAAGCCTAGATACACAATCACATGTACCTAAATAATAATATAAACACAGTCATTAAAACTCCATTTAAGTTAACAAGAGCAGCAGTTAGTGTTAAAGTGCAAAGATATAAGTAGCTGTAATAGAGTGTATAATAAGGGTTAGAGAATGGGTAATACGAACAAAGAAGTGGGTTGAAGAACGGCTGAGTAATGGGTCTTTTTAATTCAGAGGATATGTATAAAAATCGATAAGTTGATGAAGAACGAATTTCAGATGGAAAACATTCATGGAAATAAATAAGTTTCAAAAGTACATATGGGCATCAGATACATGAATGATAAGAGATTAGTAGGTGTTTTCAAGTATAGGCTACTGGTAGATATATTGTAATATAAGAAGTATTTGGAATACTCCTCGAAAACATCTCGACCTTCTTTTAATTGCGATATATTTTGTTTAATTAAATAAATAAATTTTAATTACAAGAGCAGAGACTTGTTTCTTAACCAAATAATGCAAACCAGCGGAGAACGAGAATTATACGATAGGAAAATTAAAAAAAATATTCAAAACAGGATGAAAGAAATTAGTGATTATTTCTTGATGGAAAACTTTTAATTTAGAATTTATCAAAAGAAGCCTCCTTTCCCAGAGGCTCTGTGGTATGTTTTATAATGCTAAAAGCCGGTTTTGGATACCAGTATTGGATACAATACAGACAGTCCATTGTGTAGTTCGCGCTTAACAACAAACAACGGCCAGGCATGGCCAGGTGGGTTAAGGCGTTCGATCCGTAATCCAAGGGTCGCGGGTTCGAATCTCCGTCGCATCAAAAACATGCTCGTCGTTTCAGCTGTGGGTGCGTTATAATGTGACGGTCAATCCTACTATTCGTTGATAAAAGAGTAGTACAAAAGTTGGCTGTGAGTGGTGATGACTATCTGCTTTCCTTCTAGTTTTATACTCCTAAATTAGGGACGGTTAGCGCAGATAGCCCTCGTGTAACTTTGCCCGAAGTTCAAAACAAAACCAATCCCTCTATTCTTACAGTCCTATACAAGGGACGGCTAGTGCAGAGAAGTAGTTTTGCGCCAAATTCAAACCAAACCAAACTAAATCTAATTTTTTAAATTTGTATGAGACTATATAAGGCCCACAGTGTTAAAAATACAACACTCTAATGTAATGTCTTATGACAAATATAGTTATGTTATACTTTGCCAGCTTTTAAAAGACGTTTGTTCTGTTACGTATAATAATTTGTTTCGAAGAAGTCTTCGATTTATTAAGTTAAATACGTATTAAGAATTCAAATAACCACATGTACACAATTTCCTTTCTTAACACCAATATATTTTAGCATACAAACAACAGCACAATTTATAATAAGTGTTATCATAAATTGCGTTTCACATACGTAAATTTTATAAACTTACTAACAATACTGAGCCTTTTATCTAGTATGGAACCAAATATTTTATCGGCGGTACACGACGTACAAATAATTACATGTTGATAATGTTACACTTCCGTTAATAGCTTGCCTTACGCCGTTTACAAGCTGACTTTTCTCCGACGAAAATTGTTGTTGTTTTGAATTAAGCACAAAGCTACACAATGGGCTATCTGTGCTCTGCCCACCACGGGTATCGAAACCCGGATTTTAGCGTGTAAGTCCGCAGACATACCGCTGAGCCACTGGGGGGCTCCGACGAAGATATCTAATGCCCTTATGGAAATAATTGCGTCAGAAGTTAATTCACTGAATTGAAACAATTTGTAACGTTCGAAATATATAAACGTTCCTGGTAAAATATTTCTAGTTTTCCTATTAATAACATTACTCACAAATACAGCTTCAGAGGATTACAGTACATCGACTGTAGTAAACCAATAATATTAAAGACATTACTCCCACGTGTTGCGATGGGTATGTTTTATATTCATTAGGGGAGATGTTCAAAAATTTAGCTGGCAATAATACTGACAGTCTCTAGTACTTACATGTACACATTGTGCATTGTTGATTTTTACAAACGAGAATTTTTTACAAATTTAGAGAACAGGCCGGACTTTCGCAATACATTTAACAATATACCTTAAATGCATTTTTAAATACATATTAAGCTTAAACAAACATAGATATTAAAATAAATGTATAATATTAATTCCCTTACACCACTCTCCTTAGGAAGTTAAATATTGGCGTTGGACAATTTTTAAATAAGATATTACACATATTTTTGTTTCGGCTTGTTTTTAAGTTATAACAGGCTAATATAACTAACTGGTTTGAGGTTTGGATATGCTGGTTTTTAACGCAGTCCTTCTTTGTGATTTTGTTCACTTAACTTTATAAAAATGTTCCAATTTTCACCATATGTATATATATACATTGATAACAATACATTAAATACAATAAATTCTCAAAGAACTATAGAACTTCAAAAATTATGACAGTATATAATACAACCAATACAAGTAACCTTACGATAATAAAATTAGATAGCACATGAAAGTGCTTAAAAGCAAATGATACATTTTAGACTTAACACAACCAATAATCACATGACTGGGGTTTTCTTCGAATGTTGCTTTAGGTTTCAAAGGAGCAACAATAATTTTTGGTTATATTTTCTCATCAATTAACATGTATACCAAGTTTTACAAAACTGAGAACCACCTTTCCTAATTTTTGGCCAAACAAAATATCTCATTAGCAGTGATGACGAGAAAACCCACTTATAGAGAAAAATATAAAAGTAAAAACGGCTGGTTTGGGTTGAGAATTTTTTTATGTAGAGGAGTGAACCTGACGATGACCGAAAAAGGTCGAAACGTCGTTCGCTCCTTTACATAAACATTTTCTTGACCCAAACCAGCCGTTTTTACATATAAGATATCTCATAATTTTGTCACATGTCTTGTTGACACCAAAATGACTTCCCATGAGGAGTTCATGAGCCACTTTCAACATATAAGAATTCGGAACAACAATTTATTAAACTACAGCCAAGTTCTCTAAAGCTGGTATACCATTTTTGAAAAAGGAACATTTGCAGCTTTCTCCAGTTCATCTTTTCGGAGTGGATATTTAAACAATGAAGAATTCGTTGGATTATTTTCTTGGTCAGAGATATGTTTACTTCTTAGCAAACAGAACTTCACCAGGTGAACCAGATCCCTCACGTACATTACTGTCACTTACAAAGTTGTCAGAAGAACAATTATTGGTGTGATCCCTGTCAGATCTAAAACATGTCTGAGACAAATCTTTAATGTTGTCCTCTGAACACGTGTCTATCATTTTATTTTGGTTTAATTCTCTAGCCTTGAGTCACAGCACACGAGAGAATACGTTTGGATTCTCCTCAACAACATCAATCTTACATGATCGGCTTGCTAACCATTTTAGATTTGGCAACATCTTTTACTCCAGACAAATCTTTTCCAACAATAATAATACACCATTGAGTGGCAGAGTAGGTCTTACTTCAACCACAACTGGTCCCAAAACTATTAACTAAATGTTATGAAGAGCAACATTAACAGAGCCACCCTTAATACCCTGAGCAATAACAGACTCACTAGGGGCAGAACTCAAATCTAAAGGCAATGCACCTTCTAACAACAATGATTGAGTCGCCCCAATATGGCATACAATACCTATGGGTATGGGATTGGCGGTTTTATTTGTCAAAGACACAGAACTAACAGACTCAAAAGGTCTAAATTCCTCCCTAACTACTTCAGTGACCAAATCAACACCGTTTGATGATGTGGTGTAACTACATCCTCATGGGGATATAAACGCTTTGGGTGTTGCCTTCTTTTTCTCTTTACTTCAAACATTGACAATAGGACATAACATAACTAGGTTTTCAAGAAAAAAGGCAGACAAACTATGATCGTTTTGATAAAGTTTCATCCTGATTGTTAGAAAATTTAGAACTAGAGGAGCTAGATGTTTAGAAGAATCCTTAATTTTAATGGATTGAATAGGTACAGATTTTTGCTGAGATGACAGGAATTTCTTTTTATGAAAAGTGTTTTTTTTTGTGTAAAAGTATAATTATCAGAAAGAGCAGCTTTATTTTCACCTAGATGAAGTTTTTCATGTCCTGATTTTCTGATTCAAAGTTACACAATGGGTTATTTGCTTTCTGTTTATCATGGGGGAGTCAAGTTTTGTATTTCAGCATCGCAAGCCCGTAAATTCTCCGATGACACACTACGAGACTGGAATGTGGTCCAGTCAGGGATTTTAAATAAAAGAAATATACTTTCAATCTTTTCGGTACCAGGAACCGACTATTTACATAAGGATTTCTGTAAATCCTGTTGCTGTTTTATTTTTTTTCGTAAAATCATGTGCACCGGCAAGATGGATTTGATGGACCAGCTGTGGTATTTGGACTGTTGGTTAAAAATCACTAAACTAAAACATTTAAAGTTCCACTGTATTTTAATTTTCTGTTAATATGTTAAAAGTGTCACTATAGAACGATCACATATAACTTGGATGTTCGAATTTTCAAAGTGATATGAGTAATGTATGCATGCAGCTATAATAAATAAACAGCTATAAAGTATTAAACTGTAAATGAATGATACAAGATAATGAATAAGTAAAATGTTTTATTTTGTACTTGTTATCTTATACACAAACTTTAAGACAGGTGTATAAAGAATCCGTACAAACATACATATATAAATATACAAACTTAATTAATTTTCGAACATTGCCTTTAATATACTTAGAATAACCTAACATACATTACATGTGTCTTAAAGATTATTTTGTCACGTTTAGTAAAAATCCACCAATTGTAGTAAAGCTTTAAACTTATGTGATTTAACATACTCCATTTGATTTTTTCTTCCTTGCATTATGTATGTATGATTTAGATATGTGCAAGATATCAACAAAAGTAAAAATAGATAGTGTTATTAACTTCTTTAGTGATACACCAGACGCAAATGAATTTAAAACACAAACAACTAAAATAACTTCCTTAAAACCAGTTATTAAAACACTTGTCTGGTGTATCGTTTTTTCCCATTTTAAACCCATGTTTCGTATTTGAAACAAAAAGACATAGCGATGGGAAAATGAAATAAATATTAAATTATGAGACAAACCTAAGAATTTATAAACGACGTTTTCATATTTACCAAGCTCGTTTTAACAGAGAATATAATGAGAAATTTTACCTATTGTTCTGATAACATCGAATTCCTCCAGTTGAAAATTTCTAGGCTGGTTAACAGTAGTAACCACTGGTGGTTCCTTTGTCCTCAGCGATCCCCCTCTTCTCAGCTTTTCTTGGAAAACTTTATCTTTATGTGAAGCCATACCAAATATTGTAACGGCGAATTGTATCAATGAATGTTACATACAAATAGGACGATGTTGGCCGTACTGTCCCGGAGATTATGCAATATTCTATCGGTAAAGTAGGAAGGAAACCATAGGATCTGAGATCGTTTAGACACGCAGCTACAAAGCTGGTAAGGTTTACCAGCGTTCTGTACAGTAATAATAGTTAGACGAAGAATTGATAAAAAGTTGGAGAACTTAATAGTTGCAATAGTGTTATGTTTTTGTAATATTAAATTGAAAACAAGAATTTTAACCAAATTGCAGGGACAGAATTTCGCTGTCAGTATATGATATTTGTTAAATCTTGCTACAGAGAGACTTAAGGCTTGTAGTTGCTGAACTTTCCAGTCTTGTTCGAGGCCACTGGTTTAACACTCCCTTAGTTCTTCATGCTTGTGTTTAGGACAGGATGTATTAAATTCGCAACAGCCCAGATGTGTTGCCTTCGTAGCGGCCTCTGTTGAGTAGTTAAGCTGAAATCGTTTTTTTTTTCTTCTAAACTCGCTTTTGTATGTTAAAATAAAAACAAATTTATTGAGCGAAAATATTCAAGTGTATATTTAAATAGAAAGGTTTGTTTTGTGTTATATTTTCTTATTTACTTTAACTTTGAGCATATGTTCTCTAGTTTGTGTTTGTAATATTAAAATTTCAACTTAAAAATTGATTTGCCGTTTTTAAGACTAAATTTCAGCAAAATACTTGAGTTAGAGTTCTGCTTTGTTGAAAAGTTATATAAGTATAATTATTCAACTTTTATAAATCCCTTTGATGTTTTTTTATTTCTGAAAATAAGTATTATACAATGCATATTTTGTAATGAAAAATATATCTTATGCGGATTCTTATAACGTAATTCTATTTGATGGTAATGGAGTATTAGTACATGAAATATTGAAACGTTACAGACAATATCTATACATTCTAGAGATATTTAGTTGTGGAAATTATGTCATTACTTGTGTTGAGGTATAGTCTGTTATTTTGCACGAAACTAAATATTTTTTATACATTTCTGATTGCTTTAATAAAAGTGAAAACATTAAGTTATTTATGTATTAAACTTTATCTTGAGCTAATGGATGAAGAGTTTGTTTGTTTGTTTTTGAATTTCGCACAAAGCTACTCGAGAGCTATCTGTGCTAGCCGTCCCTAATTTAACAGTGTAGGACTAGAGGGAAGGCAGCTAGTCATCACCACCCACCGCAAACTCTTGGGCTACTCTTTTACCAACGAATAGTGAGATTAACCGTAACATTATAACGCCCCCACGGCTGGGAGGGCGAGCATGTTTGGCGCGACGCGGGCGCGAACCAGTGACCCTCGGATTACAAGTCGCACGCCTTAACGCTCTTGACCATGCCTGACCACTGGATAAAAGAAAAAGATTGGTTCATTCATTGCTAGTTGTATATATTAGAGAGAGAACAACGACAAACCACGCTTGTAAACAAGTAAATAAACAGCAAGCATATAGCTGCTGTGCGTTAGTTTGTATGGATGGAGAATATAAACTCTCTGTGTTTGTGTTTGCTATAGAAAAGTCACATCGGGCCATCCGTTGAGTCTACTGAGGGGAATCGAATCCCTGATTTTAGCGATTTAGAATGGGGGACCGTAAGCTCTGAGACATTAGTTGACATGTATAAATGAAAGTACAGGAATATTATTGTAGGATCTAAAACTACTGAGTATGGTCAAAGATAAATGAAGTGGATCTGGTAACTGTAGATAGAGTAAAAATTATATGGTATAGTTAGTATTGATAAAGATATACGCAAAGAAACTAAGAACAAGACTGGGAGAAGCAGGAATTGTTTTTAGAAATTTGTATGGAATATGGGATAATACTGGTTTATCTATTAAGATGAAGTTAAAATTGATCAGTAGCTTGACTGTTTCGGTTTTGTAATGTATGGAAAGGATTAGAGAAAACTGGATCTAAAACGTTGTTAAAGTAATTGTTTAAGAAAGATAACAAAGACTAAATGGTTTCATTTTATAAAAAAATATATTAATAGAGATAAAAGGACAGCAATCAACCAGAGAAATGTTCAAGTTGTATAGATGGAACTACTAGTTTGTGCGTGTTCTAAGAATGAAGGAGAATGGACTACAAAGACAAGTCATTAGGTGAAAACTAGGTGGAAGATGGTGCAAAGGAAACAGAAAGACATTTAATGTAGAACAATAGAGATGGATATAAGAAATGAAGATATGGTTGAAGAAAGTTTGATAAATGAGAAGAAAATTGAATGCGGTAGAGAGCTTTTATAGCTGTTCTATGGAGTACTTGAGATCTCGAAAGAACTGATAATAATAAATGGGCTTTTCATTGCTTATCGCAACAGTATATAAACACAATAGCCATATTGCCAAATTCTTTTTATAAATATTCTAGTTTAGAAGTTAAGTCTTCGATACTTAGATGTATTTGAGATAGTTATTGACATTTGATTGTACGTCAGATATTTCAAAGTTTTCACTCTTTGTCTATCTCAGGCATAATAAATTTATTATAGTTTGAGACACAGATGTATTGTTAGCTAGTTGCTCACATTTGGTTTTAAATTTCGAAGTAGAAACGTTTTATTTTTTAATGTCCATTCATCTGTCAAAATGAGAATTTAAAAAAGGAAATATAAATATTTTAAAATCAAAGAGTCAACATTAGAGTGTATTTATCTATAGTAAAAAATGTAGACGTTTGTGTTACTGAAATAAAATATTTTTTATTTTTTTTGTGCTATTTCGTTTAGTACTAAAAGATCTGACTTACTTCACATGCTGTTGCTTTTATTTTATTTTTAAATACAGACATTTATTTTAACTGTCTGTTAAAAATTGGGGTTAGAAGGACATCGTCTAGCAACTTTCTTGAAAACAGAAATATTTAGCGAAAGTTATATGTATTTAAACACAAGTTTCATTCTGTTCAGCTGAAAAAATTTAGTTACCATTAAATTTTGAATAAAAGTTGTATATATACAGAGATTTAATAGTTCACTGAGCAAAAATGTCTTTCTTTTTGATTCTCGTGAGAATAATAACAATTTTTATTTTTAAGTTGCAGAATCTGAAAGGCTGAGAAAACTGTTACCAAAAATACCAAAAAGTTTTGTTTCTTTAGTTTGGGTATTTGCAGAGTATAATTATTCTCTGTTATCATGATAAAAAACAACATCAAACTAATAGATTCAAGGTGATTATAACATAATAACATTAAATATGTATACTTTAATGGTACTGTTATTAAACTTTCTCCGTCGAGTGACCATGTTAAAATTTTTCTTTATATCTGTTGTATTTAAACTTCAAATAATAATAATAAATCTTTCATGAAAATAAATTCGATGTATGACTCCAGAAGCTAATCGTTATCTTAGAAGCTATGTTTCATTTGAACTTTCGAATATAATATTTTAAATGTATTCGTTTTTGTGTAGTTAAATATAAAGCTTCATAATGAGCTATCTGTGCTGTGCCCACCAAATTATGGCTTTACCGTTATAAGCCTTCAGAACTACCACTAATCCAAAATTATTATAAAATAACACTGTGGAAGAAATTTAACTAAAATATTTAAAATATTTGTACACTTTCTTGAAAGTTGCTAATCATATGGATGAAAGAACAAAATTTTGTTTTATTTTTTCAATCAAACTTTCCTATTAATAGTTTATGTTTTACAGCATCACTTTGAATATATTTTATACAACTTTTTATTTGTAGTTCTTTGGGAATTAATATTACCCATTTATAAATAAAACTGAATATCTCGTTTGTTGTTGTTTTTTCTCAAATTATTGCTTATAACAACTTTTATTGTAAATCCTACTAGGATTAAAACGATATACTAATATTATATATATATATATATACCTATTACAATTTTATAAGCTTGTTATGGTTTTTCTTGTTCTTATAAAATCTGTAGTGATTTGTCAAAATATTTTAATTCATGAAGAAACTACAAACAGTTGTAAAACCTTAAAATAAATTTATTAGACTAAACTACTTTATTCTTCTATGTACTTAGGATAATCATGAAATGCGGGGAGATTGAATTATTTCAACATTTTAAATACTATTTTATTTTTAAAGTGAATTAAACTTCTGTAATATTCTAGATAATTATAGTAATGTATACTGGAAAGTACATAATGATATATTAACTTACGATTTTTGTCATATTATAATATTATCTCATAAGAATGTAACACCGATAATGCATTTTAATATATTTTTATTCTTGGTTTTGATATTAAGTTCAAAGTTCAACAGCTTCTAAGATGACCACAGTTGCACTTTGTTTTAGTAGGTAAAGAGGGTTGTCCTGAGGGTTTAACTCTCCATCTACAAAAATCGGTAAGGTTGTTCTCTTAGCATAAGAAACCGGAGGCTAAGAATAGTTGAAACAACATTATAAAGTACCTGAAAATTCGTGAAGGAACTATAATGAGAAGCATATGATCAGACAATAAAAATAGGCAAGATTGAACCTGTGGGTAACTACCCACGTTCAGGTAAACATAGGAGAGTTGAGAGTGATGAATCTTCTACCTTCCAACTCAAACATCGTCTAAAGGCTGAACAACACAGGTTGTCACCATAACAGAAGTTAGCTTTTCATTCTCTAGTATTCTAGATATTCTTAATAAAATGTTATTCTGGATAGTTGAATTTTTCAAACGTTTCTAAAGTAATGAACTTTTCCCCATTAGGCTCAAAATTTCTAAACTCTTGCGGCCAGAAACCACACCTGTCATTAACAGATATTGATCTGATTCTGTAATGCTAATCTTCGTGAAATCAGCAAAGGAAACGTGTAATAGTTGGAAGGTATAGCTGATGACAAATAATACTGAGTTGTACAGTAACAATAACTCTCATCCGTTGGTCCCACATGTCACGGTACTGATATAATAAAATTAATTAATTTTGTTGATAGAACACATAAGTTTGAATCAGAAGTATCATTGTGCGAATGAATACTGTCTCATAAAGTAATGATGCAGAACTTCCAAGTTCAATATGAATTATATGAATATGTATACATAGATATATACATTCTATTTCCTCTCAAGTATATAATATATTCTCTTTCCTTATGAAGACATTTCTTATAGTTCCTTAGTGGGAAAAGCTCGATCATATTCCACAGCTCTCCAGCTTTTATCAAATTATGTAAATAATGATGTTCGACAAAATACTATGTATATACTTATAATATAAAATGAACAACTTGTTGTTTGATACATCCTTTCCCATCTGATGTTCACAACTTCAGTACTGACTCAAGAGTACAACAGATAGTTTATATACTTTCATTATGGACTCATATGTATTTCCTTCTTTTACTGGGAGAAAAGAGAAGAGGTTTTGAGAACAATGATAAGGTTCTGTTAACTTTGAAACTGACTCAAATTACTGGTTTTAATCTGAAAAAAATTACGGTATATATTCGAGCCGCGAATTGGACTTAATCGTAAACTTTCTTCTAGAGTTTTGACCTTTTTAGGGTTTTATTATCTGTGAATTGCTTTTAAACACCAATTAGAATTAGAATATTTCTTTCCACATTTTGTGATTATACAGCAGTATCGAACTATGTAAACTGCTTTTTCTCTGATAAATTCCTATTTGATTTATCTGATTTTTATCTAAAAAAGAATACTGAAACTGTCTTTTTGCATCTGATTGTTATCATAATAATTATTACAGTGACTATGTTTGTCCATGTGAATATCTCCTCTGTCCTAGGCAATTATGATACTTTCTACAGGTTAACATAACAACTCTTATAGTGTTAATTTTGCATCTTAGAACCACCAGTAAACTAATATTTTAGTCACTAACAAATGTTTACTTTGTTATAACTGACGTAACTAAATATTTAGGTAAATAGTTTGTAAAAGGCTAGAAGTTTCGCATTTTTTATATCTTCTGCACATTGCATATTAATGTCTTTAGATTTTATTTTAATGCTCTTAATTGGAGATGCTGTCAATTTTTTTTGGTTGTTCATTTTTGAATTTTGCACAAAGCTACTCGAAAGCTATCTGTGCTAGCCGTCCCTAATTTAGCAGTGTAAGACTAGAGGGAAGGCAGCTAGTCAACACCACCCACTGCCAACTCTTGGGTAACTCTTTTACCAACGAATAATGGGATTGACGGTCACATTATAACGCCCCCACGGTAGAAAGGGCGAGCATGTTTGGCGCGATGCGGGCTCAAACCCGCGACTCTCAGATTATGAGTCGCACGCCTTAACGCGCTCGGCCATAAAAGTGTTCAGAAAGTTCTATTTGTATTCATACACGAGGAAAAATGGTTATTGTTTAGTAGAAAATAAAAACTTATATGAAACATTAATGGAAATTTCGAAATTCAATATTGTTCGAAATCTTGATCTACAGATAATAGATTTGTGATTCCAGATTTGTGAATTACTTTATGACTTGTGAGTTACGTAGCCTATTATTCAGGGTTGAAATTTCAAGAACGCAAGGGCTATATTTTCGATGTTTACAAGCTATAATGAAATTCTGAAATAAACCATATTCCTTTACCAGGGTCCCGGCATGGCCAAGCGCGTAAGGCGTGCGCTTCGTAATCTGAGGGTCGCGGGTTCGCGCCCGAGTCGCGCCAAACATGCTCGCCCTCCTAGCCGTGGGGGCGTTATAATGTGACGGTCAATCCCATTATTCGTTTGTAAAAGAGCAGCCCAAGAGTTGGCGGTGGGTGGTGATGACTAGCTGCCTTCCCTCTAGTCTTACACTGCTAAATTAGGGACGGCTAGCACAGATAGCCCTCGAGTAGCTTTGTGCGAAATTCCAAAACAAACAAATCCTTTACCAGATTAAAAAAATAAATTGTTTGTTTGTGACAGCTTACTGAAATTTATTAATATTGTTGGAAGTTAAATGACAAAACAGTATTATGAGAAGTAGCTCAAAAGTATATTTACGTTTTTTAAACAAAATAATTGTTTAGATAATGAACCTGTGCTTTGAGATCTGTTAAAATGAAGACTATTAGCAAGTAACTTCAAATTTTTTTTTTTCAGATATAATAATTTATTTAAAGGAGAAAATACATATAACAATGAACACTCATGTCAAAAATACGGTATAATTGTATGGTACTAATTCTTCCCTTTGTGTCTTTGTGGTGAGTACGAGAGCTTATAACGTCAACATTTAGAATTTGATACCCACGGTGTATAAAGGAAATATTAAATTCTTATTGTTACTCACGTCTAAGTGGAGAGTAAATATTATTGTAGGTGATTCTGCAGTGAGTGAGCAAAATAAGAAGCTAAACAGAATGATTCAGAAGACACACTGGAGAATGATATGTCTATAAAAAATAACTAAAAATTGTGAACAAAACTTGGAAGCATCAGAAAATCATAGAAGGTTACCATAATATAAGAAAACATGAAAACAAATTAACATAAAGGGTCGCAGTTTGAAATCCCTTCACACCAAATATGCACGCCCTTTCAGCCATGGGGGCGTTATAATGTAACGGTCAATCCCACTATTCTCTGGTAAAAGAGTAGCCCTAAAGTTAGTGGTAGGCGGTTGTGACTAGTTGCCTTCCCTCTAGTCTGGCCCGGCATGGCAAGGCGCGTTAATGTGACAGTCAATTCCACTTTTCGTTGGTAAAAGAGTAGCCCAAGAGTTGGTGGTGGGTGGTGATGACTAGCTGCCTTTACTCTAGTCTTACACTGCTAAATTAGGGACAGCTAGGTGCAGTGGGTTAACAACCTACTCACTTAATTTCCTGTTACGGAAACCGCAGTGACTGCGGCCCGATGTTCCTTAATGGAGTCGAGTGGCAGATGATGATGATGATAAACACTTTTATGTATCTTCTGAATACCTAGTACACTATTTCTCCATGTGGAGGTGAAGTGAAATAATTTATTGGAATGGTTACGCAATATTTTACAAAAACAGCAAAACAAATTAATGTTTCATACTAATGTAGGAAATGCACCAGTTAACGTAATTCTGAACTTAAAAGAAAACACATTCCATATATATTTTTAAGGAGAAAATATTAAACTCATAAGGAAAAGTATATATATTTTGCACGTGTCAGTAAATACATTATTATAACAGAAGTTTCAATGACCTGATATAATAATAGGTAAATTTCAAAATTTTGATTTATAATTTTATCGAAATAAGTTACTTTGTTCACACTTTAGTTTTAAATATATCTAAATACCTCATGCACGGAGTTGTAGAATATTTAATAAAGTAATTAAACTGATAATAAACATATCTATTTTAACTAAAACAAATAACAACCTTAATATCAAAATGATTATATTTGTAATCTTAATTCTACAGTGACTATTTCCAGTTTCATATTGTAATGAATGAATTACAGATTTTAGTATTCTTTGCATTTTTAGATTGCCAGTTTAATTTCATACTGCATGCATATGAGGTCCTTATTACAGCACAGAAATTTATTATTTTTGCATCTTATTATCGTATTCGACGTTATTAGATGTCTTAATAGTGCAATGAATGTAAGTATTTTGTTTACTGAACTGATGTGAAATCAAGTATAAGCTGAATGAAGAATAATTCTAACGTATTTGCAAGGGCTGATATGTACATCCACCTCATATGAAAAATATAAGAACTAATAATTAAATAATAGCTAGTTTGACAGAAACGAATCAGATAATCTGTTTTGGTTTGTGAACTTGTGTTAGTTTTTGTCGATATTACTATTTTATGCAAATAACATACAAACAAGAGAAGAAGTATTTGGCATATGGCTGTGTAGGTATTTTTACTTTTTCATATGGGAAAAAAATGCACCAATTATATCAAGTTTGAGTAAATTATATTAAAATGATTTCAAATCGGGAAATCCAGACTTTCTGTGAAAATCACAAAAAATATAAAGTCATTGTAGAAGGCTTGCGCCAGAAGTACATTTTAGTATTACTTAATGTTATATAAGGTGTGTGACGTAAATTGAGCACTTTTGGGAAGAAATGTAACAACCCCTTTTAATTCAAAATGCTCATACGCTCAGATCATATAGATTCGTTTAGGTCAGGAAACTTGGAATTTTCAAACTGGATGGAAATAACTTCTATTTAATGGCATTTTAAAAGTAAGGTAGAAAGACGCAAAAAATTGTACTTTAGCTGTGATAAACAAAGCAAGAGGAGGGAATCTACGAATACAAGGTTAGTGGTAAAACCCTACTACATGACCCAGGATGCAACGTGACTGAGAAGAATCTCCGCCTAATTTTTATTTTCTTCGTTTTGTTTTGGACAAAGTTATTAAAACTATTTGTCCATAACCAAAGGTCTAAACTGTTGATCACATAAAATACAACCGGCTGGAAGGACCTACAGCTAATTCATGGATAAATTTTACCAATAAAACTTGCGTGTGGCTTTCAGGTTATAACGCCACCACAGTTTAAACAACAAGCATGTTCGGCGTCAAGTTTCGATCTCGTGACCTACAAATTATGAGTTAAATGTCTTAATATATTGGTCATTCTTGACCTCTCAGTTTGGAAAAGGGATTCAACTTACGTGGAAACAAACTGCTTCCAACCAAGTAAGCTATTAATCACATAATCTTATTTATGGTACAAAGAAATTAATTTAAAAAAACCTACTTTCACATTACCCGTACTTATCCAACCCAAGTTAAAAAAAAAAGAGGTAAATGTGACTAAATTTAAAGCTGTAAGGCAGAGTCGCAAAACGCTCTGATTTCGATTAAGTACATTAACGGTTCTGGAGCCTTTTTTGTTGATTTAGTCCATGTCTACATGTTTGGACTTGTTAAATCTGACAATTGTACATCTAGAAAAATCCTGTAACGTCGTTTTTATTGCAATAATAATATTGTTAAAAATACATACGTTTTAGGGTTATTATGGATTTATGTGTGATCGGAATGTTTGAAGTTCCGCGAGGAACTATCATCCTGTTACACTAAATGGATTAGGAAAAGCATGCGGATAAGAATGGTGTCTTTTAAAAATAATACATATAGTTTTTATATTTATTTGGAAGCGTAACAATAGTGACATTTAAACATTAGAAAAAGTTGTGGCATCACCACAGATTTGTCCAAAATTTTGTCTCTGAGTATAAACCAAGAGTAGTGTTACTCTAGACTTTCTTTTAAAAACTTGACTATATTCAGTACCGTGCTTTTAAATAATTTGTACATGGAAAGTAATGGATTTTGTGCATTTATGAATCCTATTTGGCAAACCGCAACAACTTGTTTTCTGTATTTAAAAATGTGAAACTCTTCTGATTCAAAATTTTCAAATTTTTTAATTGCATATTTTGTTTGGTTTATTAAAGTATTTTAAAAATATATATGAGATTTGTATTTATGTTAATTAAAACTTGAACACACTACGCGAGTTCATTAAAGCACATAGCGTTTTAACATTCATATTGGAAAAGACCAAGAAAACAAAATGACAACTAACTTTCAGAATGTTTATTTCTACAAGTTTATAGCAAGTTCAACACATTTCAATATTGTTAAAATTTTTCGCACAAATTATTTTCTAAAGTACCGAGAGAGAAAAGACACCATGCCTTATGCCTCTTTTAACATGTATATTATCTGTAAAAAAATAAATAAAATTATAACGCTGCAAGCATTACTATGTCAAAAAACGATCCTTCTATTAAAACTTGGGACAAATCCAAATTTACTCAATATTGCAATTAAACTCTTTGTGTTTTCGCCCTTCTTCTTAGGTCATCATTAGGCAAGAATAAACATCAATAATTTGAAAAAAATTGAAGAATACAGGATTAAAATAATGTTCTTGTCGCGTGAAGCGAGAACAAAAACGATTGTGTGTGATAATAATAGTCCTGATTTTTCTTACAAAATTGTGTTTTTCTGCCAGAAAATATGTAGCCAATATATTGATTTGAAGATACGGTCGAAATGCATTGATATAAAACTTCTTATCAAACTGGAAAGTTTGTTCACCGGAGCTTTCCTAAGTGTTTTCTAATTACTATTATATAAATTTACGCTTCTTCTATTATTTACATACATTATGAAACGCACCTTGAAGTAAGTTTTAAGACTTCTTCTTTCATACTGTTAAGTAAGTTTTCTCTAATACATTTGTGGTCCATTCCGTTTTCACGAAACGTAATGTAATAATAAAGCAAAACCTGAACGTATCATATATAACATTTATTAAGTGTTTCTGATCTTCGAAATTTCATTTTCAATAATATAGAGGTACAAAACACACATAATTTGTAATAATAACATGAATATGTTATAATTTTAATACATAATAAGTGAACAATTTGAATATAAAATGCAAAACAAGAGAAAACTGAAATTATGTAGCACAAGTAGTTAAATCAAAATAGATTCAAATCAAATAAAGAATACATATAACTTAAAACTAATATTTCTTTTATAAGAAGTTCAGTATCATGTTTGACTGTTGAGAGAATTTTGAAGATGAAAAGAGAAATTAGAAACTCTGTTTTACAGATCTGTCCATATGTTTAAATGATCCTTAACGTCCTTTAAAGTGACGTTTGTTTTGACTAATATATGAATCCCCGCAGTCCCCACTCGTGCATAAATAGATGAGATGTGAACAATGAGCAGTTGACACAAGACATTTGTAACAAAAATAATTTCAGTCTGAAATCAGATTTAAAAATAATTTTAGGTCAATTTGAGGATTAAGAAAAATATTAGACACGAACTCATAGAGAAATTAAATTTAAGAGATATTGCATCGTAATTCACAACAAGATCTTCCCTCAATGAATCATCTTCAACGACAGAAAAATAATTTTATGGGATACAAAACTACACTAGTCACGGGATTGAACTTCTTCATACCCTCCTCAAAAATTAATTACTCCAGTTTTTTCTATCTCTGGAAATTATTGTGTGGGAGCGTAAAATCTTTACCTATTTTTTTCCAAGAATACTTTTGAAGAGGTTTAATACTTTTTATTAAATTAAAATCATAAGTACTCATCACCTTCTACAACTATAACACACACTGGATATTCTCAGTCAGACCTGCAGAACCCTACCACAACAAAAATATTGTCATTAACTGACTGGACAAATGAAAAACGGAGTTGTTCTCCTCCATAGAATATTGTTAAAAATATTTGCTGTTCTTACGATGACAATATGTTCAGACTTATAAACAAAGAACAACTTCAAGAAAAACAAAGAGATTCCCAAGTATCCTAAGTGAAAGAAACATTAATTCTGATTTTGCTTATTAATGTTTATATCCTTCAGATTTTCACTCTAGAATATTATATGGTCTGGAGAAGGTACACAAACCAAACACCAAACTCTGACCAATAATTTTGCTTTAAGCAATCAAGATTACAATTGTTTTGGATTTAATGGTCAACCTTACATGAAATGTAATCATCTCGCTAACCATTTTGGTTTGGCAATAACTTTTGCCCTAGAAAAATCACTTCCTAACAATAAAATACACCATTAACTGGCAGAGTAGGTCTTAGACCGAAACTAAGTCTGATGCTAAATAAATGTTATGAAGAGGAACATTAATAGGCGACACTTAATACCTTGAGCTATAACAGACTCACCAGTTGTAGAGCTCAAATCAAAGGGCAATATACCCTTTAACACCAAAGACTGAGTCACCCCAATATCGCGTACAATACGTATGGGTGTGGGATTGGCAATTTTGTTTGTCAAAGACACAGAACCAACAGACACGAAATGCCTAAGTTTCTCCCTAATTAAATCAGGCTGTTTACTAGTGACTAAATCAACACTTTTTGGTGATCTGGTGAAACTACGTGCTTATATGGACACTAGTACATTGGATGTTGCCTCTTTTTTTCCAAATACCAACAATCGCGCATAACATGGCCATGTTTTTATTTACAAAAATGACATGTAGACCTGGACAACTTTGATGATGCTACGTCCTGACTGTCAGAATATTTTGAACGAGAGGAGCTGGATTTTGTCGAAGAATCGTTAATATTAATGGATTGAATAGATACAGGTTTCTGTTTAGGTGGCAGGAATTTCCTTTTATGAAATGTGTACTATATGTTGTTGAGGAGAATCCAAACGTGTTCCCTCGTGTACTATGACTCAAGTTTAGGCTAAGAAACTAACCCCAAAACAAATGATAAACACGTATTCAGAGGACGACATTATAAACTTGCCTCAGATATTATTTTTTTGGATCCGAGAGGTATATTGTATGTAATTTCACTTCTGACAGTTTATTGGTGAGTAACAATGATGAACGTGTCTGTATGAGGATGTAGTTTCACTAAAGCACATGGTGAAGTTCTGTTTGCTAGAAGTAAACTGGTCGCCGAGAAAGAAAATAATACACTTGTCTATTCATGATTTAAATGAGCATTCTTAAAATATGAACATCAGAAAGTTACAAATAGTTACTTTTTCAAAAATGTTGTGCTCATGAGAAAATGGAGTCCACCAAATGTGCCAGCTTTATCAACAGATAGTCCGATGTGTCTTGGCTATAAAAAAACACACACACCAATAAAAGGGAAATTACACAACTCATGTATTGATGCATGTTAACAATTTTATGATTTATATCACAATGCCCTACCAGTCAGTTTACTATACAGAATTATCCTTGCTTATTGAAAAGTTATCTGGGGGGCATTAGAATTTTTTAACTGCAACTATCTTCTGAAAGGAAGATGTGATAGTAAGATCCTGCTATTCATTTGAGTAGCTTAAGAGTTGACGGTGCGTGGTGCTGTCTAAATACCTTACATCTAGCTTATCACTTCCAAATTAAGGACGACTAGCGCAGATAGTCATCAGGTACTTTCTACGAAATTCAACCAGCCAACAAACAGAAGAAAAATGATATCACTTATGTAACATGGTCACAAGTTCTAATGTAATACAATATCACTTACATTGAGCGGTATATCACTTTTTTATGGTTGGTTTAGAACTTTGGATTTTGTGAAGGATGCAATTGAAGTACAATAGTTTTTGTGATATAAGATATCAATAACATTTATTTTCCAACACCTCGTTTATCTAGTCTATCCTTAACCGAGCGTATAAAGCTTCAAGATAATTCGTTCTTACATTTTTTTTTGTCACACGATCAGTACCTGTAAAGTTTCACAACTGTCTGTTTTCCACGTTTACGTTCTGTGTTTCATTGTTAAATATTTTTTTCTAATACGCCAGCAATGCCTTAAAATGCTTCCACTTACTCTGAGTATTTGGTAAATTAATAAAAACATTTTTAGAGGGTTCTAAAGTAATGAGAGTCAAAAAAGCAAGTTCTAATGAAATTTCAGAATTTTCAATAACAAACAATTGTCTTGATCAATAAATGATCAGTATGACAAATGAAGGTATAATATACAGTTATTTATAGTGTTTTTATTACTGTTTCTTTGTTTTAGGCCCGGCATGGCCAAACGTGTTTAAGCGTGTGACTCGTAATCTGAGTGTCGCGGATTCTCATAACTGTTGCGCCAAACATGCGCGTCCTTTCAGCCGTAAGGGCATTATAATGTTACGATTAATTCCACTTTTCGTTGGTAAAAGAGAAGCCCAAGAGTTGGCGGTGGGTAGTGATGACTACTTACCTTCCCTCTATTCTTACACTGCAAAATTAAAGACGGCTAGTGCAGAAAACACTTGTGTAGCCTTGCGTGAAATTTAAAACAAACAAATAAACAATCTTTGTTTTCCAGCATTAACTAATAAGTTTATTCATGTGAAACATTGAATATATAATATTCTGTGTTATTAAGTAGTTATCTATCACTTGCAGTCTGCCAAATAAGGATATGAGGACGTTGGTGTTATAACTTTATTAAATTATTTATTTATTTACTTGATATTCACAAAATTTGTTCCTTTATCAAATGAGAATACTTTTTACAAAACTCAGTTATTTGCTTTTTTTCTATGTTTTGAAGTAATGTGGTATCTATTCCATGATGTTATAGAGAAGTGGTGTATATGAGCACTTGTATCACTGACTGAGACATTGATCCACGCAAGCATCAAGCGCATGTACTAACTCACTAAATCTCGTGCAACACGAGGGTTGATGCTTCAGAAGGTGTTTTGTCTGGTGAAACGACAGACTTCACACACACTTCTAGTTCAAGAAGAAATTACTAAACTCCAATAACGTTCAATGTTCTACCGCTGTCTTTTGAAAACAAGTTCACAACAACAACCATTAGATCTCGATTCACCATACAGTGAGTATAGTTATTTGAATGTTGCAAATTTGGATTAAATAATTAGTAGTTTCAACGATATGTGTATGTTAATGGAAAGGAAAATAAGTTGTTTTTCTTGGAGAAACGAAAAGCTTCTTCTGAATGTAATAACCCAGTGTATAATTATGTAGCAGTTTGTCGGCACCTAGAATGAGAAAAAGAAAGTTACGTTACCATTTTGGTGCGAAAAATTTTAAGATAGGTAGAAAATGGAATTCTGTAACGCTGTATTATGAAAACTTGATTTTGGACTTTTGACTCTCACTGGTGTATTTAGTTTTTCCAATAGTCGTTGCAGGTAAAACATCCTTGGGATGTTAAACGATGATTATTGAAAAACAAATGTTTATGTTTCAAACTCTATCGGACTTTTCTAGTGTTAAAAATATCTCAAAGAAGAGATGGTGTACTTAACTCAAACTTGTATGTGAAATATACACGATAACAAATTTAACTCAAACCACTTTGACATTCTTCTGGAATATTCTGACATAAAAACATTAATTTCGTATGATATTATAATTCTCTTATTGCGAATAATCAGATTTGAAAATATAGCGTATGGCTTGTTTAATGGTCCTTTAATATCTGTTTATCTACACACATGTATAAAAATTGAATGTATTTACATATATACACATATACATTAGTCAACGAGACTTAAATCAAATTACTCTGTAAAATTTATTAAGCCTTGAGTTTGAAATCTAATGTGTTGTTATTTAAACTAACATTGCTTTTCTTTGTTAATACGAATTACGTTCCGCATTTGTAATAAAAAATGACTTACGTGCTGTAGTTATGGCTCTATATAGTTGTTGTTATATCTTTGTCTTTCTACGAACCTTTTGTGAATTTTATTTCAAACCAGCAACTTGCCAATGGAAACGTTAAAGTGCCATTTATCAGGGTCGTTTCTTGAATATCACTGATAAGATATATTCACAAATAACAAGTCGTTCATTAAGTTACCTCAGTATGTCAGAATAAACTTCATTCGACACATTACGCTAAAACATCTTTTTATTATCGGAAGTATACTGTATACACCTTGTGAGTTATAATATAACATTAACACATCCATAAATTATTCCTTTAAAAACCTACTTTAACAAATGTTAGTAACACTTTTGAACAACTATCTTTTTCTTAAACAATGTACGTGCCAGCATTTTCAGGTTATGACACGCGGTGATGTGCTTTAGACTGTATTGATTTTTACTTTCACTCAGATTTTGTGACTGTTCTTTGTTTTAGTGTCTTTTTATTTTCCAGCAGTTTCGATATAAAAGTTTTGGCCGAATTGCTTGGTCTGCTTAACAACATTTCATGTATTTTATTACATGTATATAAATGGTGTCGTGGATGTTTCTCAATTGTGCAAGTTTTCTCCAATCCATTACGGAAAACAAACCTTATACATCAAATGTATTTTTCAGTTCTTTGGATGAGCTCAATTCAGATGTGTTACGACTTTTTTATAACTTGTTTTCAATAGTTATGTGTGCCTTTTTACCATACATATATATACATATGTATTGTGACATACCTAATAGAAACAATAGTTACTGATAATTAGTAGAACTTTACGTTAATGATTATTGGAAGATGGTTTATTTTCTATAACATATTCTGTCATGTGTTCATACATTGAATATTCATTGTGTCAATACGAAAATTATCCAACGAGCAAAATAAATATGTTTATGGTTTTGCAGAAATTTCAGATTTCTGTATTTCTTATTAATTAGACACTCATTTCTTGGAATATCGCACGACGCAAGTCCCTAAAACGGAACCTTTAAGTGGATATTTACTCATGTGGATACTCATTTTCTGAGGAAATAAACGACATTATGTGTGCGCACTATACAGCAATCGGCGTCAGTATCTTAACGTTCGTACCAATTACTGCAATTTAGGTAATTACACTGGTGTTTGACCTATTCACTAAAATCATTTCATGCTAAAGATGAATGAGTGGCAATTAAAGTAGTAGACGCATTATTCAAATGGAATAAACATTCTGGAATGGTTAACTGAAAGAAGTTAGCATCTGTACATTTGTAGAGATCATTGGTTATTAAAATAGAAGGTGAAATACTTCTTTGATGATAAATTATAGAAACCAAGTTTTACAACGTATTATTTAATGTCATAGTTATGTTATTAAAATAACTAGTTTATGATTAATGGCTCCAGTAAGGTCAAAAGTATTCGTCTGAGGAAATTATATACTTCTTAAAATGTGTTTTATTCTTTGGCTTACTGGAAATTATAAATGTCAATTCTTCACAAAGTATCATATCTCAGTGAATAGTGTAAAGATATAATAATAGACAATGCCGTCAATCAAACATATATAAAAATAAAACTGACTTTTTAGCTGCTTGCAATGAACAAGAAAGTAAAAAAAAAATTGAGTGATTGCTTGAGGTATCAATTTTATTTCGTTTTCACCTGATATTTCTTTATCATTATAACTTTCCAATTGCATCTGGTTAATTTATTTTAAGCTATTGTTTTTGCCTTATCCTATCCAGCGTTACTCAAGAATTATCAAAACATTTGATGGCTAGAAGTGTTTATGTGTTGGCCTGTGGAGCCACGTTATTAAGCGCTTTGAACTATTATCATTTTATAAAAGTTACAGTAAATCTTGTTATTCGGCTCAATAAGTCGAACGAACCGCTTCTGGAGGCAGGTGATACTCTAGATATTACTTAAAATTATGAAGAGTGTATTTGCACTCCGGCGTTTATATCCTGGCAGCATATCCCAAGTGCGTATAAGGTGTCATTCGCGTTCAAGAATACCCATTCCTTGTAAATAAGATATATTTTGTTTCGTTCGAACTTTAATGTTACACGTTAAGTGGTTTGAAAATCTAATAAAATGAATATGAGAGAGGGACAAACAGAATCCTGTCTTCAGAATTCTAAAATTAAAGTTCAATATTCATTTTTTTCCCCGAATACAATGTTTTTTATCGGTATCTAGTCTAGCTTATAAAGTTAACAAAGTGACTATTTTCGAAGACGAGTCGTCAAGTCCCTTTATTTCTAATGGGATCAACAGCAAGTCGATAGAAGTAATTAAGCTCCCAAATGAAACTTAGTTAGATCAGTGTAATTTTTGACACCGAATTATTTTATTTTCAAAATAAACAGAAATAAGTCTAACTTGGTCTGATCTGAATATATTAATATCTCAATTTAATCAAATATAAATTTTTTATATTAATGGAGCATTTGATATATATAACATAGTCATTTGAAAATTGTCATAGGCATAATTTTATTTTACCTGTCCAAACTCAAACTTTAATTCTAAATATTACCAATAATAGAAATATTTGAAGCACTACTAAAGGTGTAAAAACATAAATAAGTTAAAACACTCATGTATGTTAGGAAGCCTCCCAGTAGCACAGCACCATGTATTCGAATTTACAACGCTTTAAGCAAAATTTCGATACCCGTTGTGGACACATAGTCCACTTTCTATTTTGTACTGAATTACTAAGAAAAACACATAACGATAAACAGATTTCTGTTATTTTTTCTTTCATTGCACAAACTAAGTGGTTAAATTTCTAAAATCGTCTTTCTTTTATAAATTCCGTAACTGTATTTTTTGATATGAAGAAACATACTCATCTTTTCTTAAATCTTTATTTGTGTTCATGAATTAATTCTATCCGTAAGGTTTGACTTTTTAATAGTTAACGAATCTAAGTTGGCATCACTAACGTAACTCACGATAAACCTTACAAATGTTTTTCAGGACGGCTGGTTCGGTTATTAACACGTTTCCTAACAAAGCAGAGAACAACATTTTGACCTTATTAGGTCATCTTTAGGTTAACAAAGAGGGACGAGAGTGTAACCGGGTACGAGGTTGTACGAAATGTTGCATTTAGATATTAGGTTATTAATTAGTATAGGTATAATGATGTTCCATTAAACAGTTTACTTTTGATTTTAGTTGCTATATAATCAGGGCTTCTTTGATTTTTCGTAAATAAACAAAAGGACTACTGCTATTCAATACAAATCTAGACACATTTTTTGGTGCTTTGAAATATTTGACGGTAGAAAGTATTGTCTTGTGTTCATATTATGTTGTGTGAGTTTATATTAAATGAGAATATATTATACTAAAAATTTCACTATAATAAAAGAATTAATCGGCCTTTATGGAGTTTAAGTCCATCTCTCCTTCACTTAATATTGGTTACCAAAGAGAAAAACAAGTGAGAAACGCCAATTGCTTATGTGAATACCATCTCATTTATAACACTTCTCACAGCTGAAATTGTGTGTGTGTGTGTGTGTGTGTATTTAGTAACATATACGGCTTGAATGGACCTTATGATCCGTAACACATAACAGTAATCACAAAACTCTTGTCAGGTCTAAATATTTGGGATAAATAAATGATATGGGGATTTCGGTTTAAACTATAAATCATAAATGTTTTTGAGTTAAAAAGTAAGAGAGACTAAAGTTGCTTAGCTCTACTTTAAAGCTACTTCTGAAAATCATCTGTAAAATGTTGCAGTATAATAGGAAAATAGAGAATGAGAGTTTGGTTTGTTTGTTTTCAATTTCGCGCAAAGCTGCTCGAATGCTATCAGCGCTAGCTGTCCCTAATTTAGCAGTGTAAGACTAGAGGACAGGCAGCTAGTCATCATCACCGACCGTCAGTTTTTGGGCTACTTTTTTTAGGATTAAACGTTACTATATAACGCCCTCACGGCTGAAAAGGTGAACATGTTTGGTGCGACCAGGATTCGAACCCACAATCCTCAGATTACGAGTCAAACGCCTCAACCCATCTGGCCATGCCAGGCCAACAGAGAAGGAGAGAGGGAAAATGGAGAGTAATAAATTCAGTAGTAAATCATTCTCTTAGATAATTGGTTGAACATTAATTTTTATTAGGTTTGTTACTGTGTGTGTCTGTGTGTCTCCTGAACTAGATTTCCTTTAAAACCAACATTTGAACAACATATATAGATCAAAGGCTCCTAATTCATCTTTGAATTTCACTCTATTCATATGATTTTGCGTTTGATTACGTTTTATGGATTAGTCTTCTGAGTTTTCCTGCTGAAAAGTTCAGCAATGATTATTTGCATGGGTAATCACTTTTAGAATGATCTTTCCGATCACATAAGCATTCACAACACTCAAACGCTGTCTCTGTTTCATTATCATACGATATAAAAACATGACATACACATAAGTTTTAAATTTTATATTTGTGTGAGTGATTACTGTATTAAATACAAAAACTTGGGAATATTTTACAAAACAAAATGAAGTTTAAAATTTAATATCTTCGAAAAGTGGTATAATATTTTGTTATTGTTACTCTTTGCCCTATAAACTCGTAACACATATTTTAATCAGTCAAAATAAAACCTTGAAAAGCAACTACGATAGCTTAAAACTGGTCAATATCAAAATAACTCAAGCAATTTGTTCATATTTACGCATTCTTTAAAACAAAAGAAATAGTATTTTGTGAAATCTCACTAGACTGCCACGTAACTGATATTGTTTGTATAATTATTTTTTCATGAAGGCATTCTGCTTGTTTTTGGATTTCGCGCAAAGCTACACGAGGGCTATCTGCGCTAGCCATCACTAATTGAGCAGTGTAAAAGGGAAGGCAGCTAATTATCACCACCCATCGCCAACTCTTGGGCTACTCTTTTACCAACGAATAATGGGATTAATCGTAACAATATAACGCCTCTACGGCTGAAAGGGCGAGCATGTTTGATCTGATGGGGACTCGAACCCGCGATTCGCGGATCACGAGTGGAGTGCCTTAATCACCTGGCCATGTTGGGCTCTTCATGAAGGAAACGAAAATAAAAGAATACTGTAATATTCTGTAGAATCGTCGGTACAAAATGTTTATCATTTGTTTGATAAAATAGCATTTTAGTGATTTAAAACTAACAATAAGCGTACGTGATACACTGAAAATTTCATGCAGTAAGTATTTACAAATATTGCTTTCAAGATGTACAGGATGTTCTTACTATGTAAAAAAATATCAAATATGGAAGTTTTGTTCATTTTATTCACTTTGAGATAATCTCATGCAACTTAAGACTTTTAAGTAAAACAATGCATATGAGCCAAAGTTTTAGTTGACTAAATTTGAAAAAAGACATGTACAATTATCATTGTATATATGCTTGTTATATTACTAAATAGATCCTCTACCAGTAAAATAACCTGATTATAACATAACATTCAATGTGCTGTGAAAGAATTTTATGCTTAAATATTATTAAGTGAGATATATAATATGATATATGAATTATATTCTGAACAGCAGGTAATAAGAGTCGCTATATGTGTGCTTGTGTGAAAGAAATGGACTTTTAAAATGGTTAAAGGTGAAAGGCACAAAAAAGGAAGGAAAACTAGTATACTAAATAACTTATACTTATGTACATTATCACCACCAAAGTTAAGAAACAGATCTGTAAAATCGTTAAAAAGGCTTATAATTTGATCAAACATAAGAAGCTGGAAGAGAACAATGCTCTCTCATCTCAGTGGTTTTAAAAAAATATATGTATTAGTGGCTATCAGATTAATCCGGTCCCGCATGGCCAGATAGGTTAAGGTGTTCGACTCGTAATCTAAGGGTGGGGGTTCGAATCCCCGTCATACCAAATATGCTCGCCCTTTCAGTTGTGGAGGGTTAAAAAGTGACTGTCAGTCCCACTAATCGTTGGTAAAAGAATAGCCCTAGAGTTGGAGGTGGATGGTAATGACCAGCTGCCTTCCCTCTAGTCTTACACTGCTAGATCAAGGGCGGCCAGCGCAGATAGATTTCGTGTAGCTTTGCGCGAAACTCAAAATAAACCAAACCGGATGAATCATCTTAAAACCTTCGTGAGAACCTTTTGTGAGTTTAAATCCATGTGTATTGAAGAGAGGAACATTAAATGTTTAGAGCAAGGAAAGATTATTTGGAAGATAATAGTTATAAGATACATACAACAATAAATCATTAGAACAATAATATATATACAATTATTTACTATATAATATATACGAAATCATATGCTGTATAATTTGTTATTGGACAAAATAATATAAGTAATTGGACAAAAGTAAATTCAAATACAAATCAGTCTTTAAAAAAAAAGAGCAGTAACTTTGACTGTGTGACATGAATCCTCTAAAAATATAGCACACCGAAAACAACAACTCAGTTTTAGAACATTAACTCGAAGTAGTAACATAAATATAAACTTACTTTAAAAGATGATCGAAACTTGAACTTGTTTTAATTTTTCTACAAGAAGATATTTGTTAGTTTTTAATTAATAAAAGACGGGCGCTGGTATAGATATATATTAATTATTTTACAGATTGGTTATACAAGAAGAATATGATATAGTTCTCTCTGCCGGTGCTTTAGAAACTAGAATCTAATTTATCAAGAACATCGTTTAAGCGGATTATTTGAGTTAGAGCTTTATTTTAATCAATCAAATTAATCAATGTTTCGTTGTTTCACAACCCTCTTGACAAACAACACAAAAATAGGTGAAACCAATTACGATGATGATATACCCTAAAAGTACTCAGCATTGAGTTTCGCAACCCTTAAGTTTGACAACGCTATTTGATAATAAATGTTATATAATACTGTCTTAATGTAGAAGTGTAATTCGCTTTATATATAGCAAACTAATTAGATGAAAACAGTCGATAAAACGCACGAACCTATAAAATTAAAATTCACTTAGTATGTGGATGAAAAAAATTATTTGTCTGCGATTTTGTGATGTCTTGTTTCTTTGTAATTGTGATTGCAAAAAAAATCTGGTACAGTGAGAAGAAAGCTATGGAATAATCACACATCTATTTGAATTTGACGATATTTTCAAAATATTAAAGAACTATATGTTGTTATTCAATTTAATATAAAAACACATTATGTGAACATCTTTCATAACACTTCATCATCTTACTAATGAAATAAATATAAATGGACTTAATTCAGAATTATAGTTTTATCAGTTATTGGTTTTGCACACTATCTGTATTTCTATTAATAAAGAATATAACACCAAGCATTAACTAAAATTATGAATACCATTGTATTTGGTGTTTAAGAACGATAAGTGAGTTGTTTTCCTGTAGCAATCGACAAGCTTTGAATTACTCTAACACTAATAGGAATTTTAATGAAGTTATATAATTAATGTATGTTGTTAGGTTAATAATAATCCACGGTTGGAAACATCGACCTTGTAAATGTTACAATACACGTCTGGAACGTGAAGAAATATACAGTGTGAAAATACTTATTTCATCGTTCAATTGATGATTTTCTTCAGAATCACCGTCTATTTTGAGGCCATAACGCATGTAAGTGTAAACATGTTTAATGGAGGAGACAGCAGCTTTATAGATTGCCTTTGTATTCTATTGACCGTTTTTAGATATAAACAGAAGTTTTTACTGAGAGTCAGCTTAAAAAAGTATCTGCTACAATGTACATGTGATGCTACCATTGCCAAAGATTTTGAATTAACTCCATGTAAAAAACAGACATTGCTTTTTTGAGCAAAGATGCGCCTTCTACAAGGTAAGATGCTAGAAATATTAAATTTAACTAGTCTGCTGTAAACCACTGAGTGCAGAGATATAGGAATACTGGATGTGTGGAGCAAGAGAAGATAAATGCAGGAAGAGAGTTTTCACAGCAGCTAGTGATTGTGTTCTGTCGTCCATAGATGTTAAAATAGTATTACAAGAAACCACGGATCATTGTTATCATTCATGTGTTCGTGCCATTAATTCGGTATTTCAGTAAGGAGACTGAAAAAGGAGCTCGGTGATGTCACACAGTTATAATGGTCAGAGTGGGGGTACAACTAAATGTTAAACAAGAAACACTTTCTGTGATCACTTGTTATCAACTACTTTAGTAGCAATATCTTTAAATCTAGGTTTTGTTGTTGAGGAAACACTTTCGTATTTATCAAATATCTGTTGATTACAGTAATATATTTATCACGGTTTGGTTGTTAATAAAGATGCATATGTATGTTTGGATAACTAAAATATGAGTTAGCTTACACCACAGAATATCTAGAACCGTTTTCCACTGGTTCGGACACTTCCACAATGCATAATCTCATAAGAATTACAGAAACCAAGACAAATGTGATAAAATAGATAATGCAATAATTTTTCCACCACTTTAATTCCATCTTTATATCTCATTGTTTCCATTATATTCATTGTCTTTTATTCCAGTTTACTAGAAATTTTCTGAAATAAGGACAAACTAATTGGCATGTGGTAGCTTTTAAAAGCACTTCTCAGGTACCGTGAAACACGCGTCTATATTTTTATCCTGTACATAGGTATCACGCTTCATTAGAAAACACAGCTGGAGGTAATAAGAAAACTAATAAAAGTTTCTCAAAAATTATTTTACTACATTAACGCTGATCTAATGCCGCGGTAATATATTTTTTAAGAACTACAACCTTAATATCTTATATGATTAGCGCACGTTATGTTTTTGAAAATCGCTTCAGCTGTTATAACAATATCTGTATTTTGGTCCTGAGCTTTAATTAATTGTAGAAATAATAACTGAACATTACATACAGTTTCAATGACTGAGTATGAATATACTTTAGAAAAAACGTTGAATTACAATCTCAGTCAATTTTGCGTATGATTGATAACATTACCTTTTTACTAGGAAGTGGTTTATTTTGAATTTCAGGCAAAGCTACACGAGGGCTATCTGCGCTAGCCGTCCCTAATTTAGCAGTGTAAGACTAGAAGGAAGGCAGCTAGTAATCACTACTCACCTCCAACTCTTGGACTACTCTGTTACCAAAGAATAATGGGATTAACCGTTACATTATAACGCCCCTACGGCTGAGAAAACGAGCACGTTTGATGCGAGGGGAATTGGGACCCCTGGCTTTCAGATGAGTCAAGTGCCGTAACCAGCTGGCCATGCCGTGTCCACTCAGAAGTGTAATTTTAATTTTAAAGAAAAGAAAACTACTATTAAGTTGATCACTTAATGAGAAGGAAATTTTTTGTCTTGTTAACGTCGACCAGAAAATAAGAACTTGCTGGAATAAACTAAAAAAGTAGTTTAATATCACATAGAGGGTGATGAAAAATTCATGTACTAATATAAATTTTCTAATTTTTCCGTTAAATATTTGAAGTGTACACTGTTGATCATTCAGACTCTAACACATTTTAAGTTGATGTTTTCACTACTGGACAATTTACATACTAAATTTCAAAACAATTCATTAAGAAATACACTAGATATAAAACCTTCAATTTCGATTGCATTTTAACCCTTTTTTCTCGCATCGACAATACGGAAAATTTATTTGACAGAAAAAAAGACATTTAATTTTCGTGGATACATTTCAAATTATTACACTGACAAAAATAGGTATCAAATATGGTCTAAATATAAGATACGCTCAAATGTGACGAAAAGTTTTGCGTAAAGCTAAGCAAAAAGTCGCGTGAATTATTGTCTAACGCATTCACTACAGTTTCACCTTAGAGAAAAAGAGAATCATATTTTTCGTTTTCTGTCTTTTTGACTAAAGACAGCCGATTTAAAGTAGTAAAATTATTAGGTGAAAGGACGAACATATACATAAGTATTGATTAGGCCAAGCAAACTAGATTATCAGTTTTCAAAAGACTCGTACAGAAGGACGGTTATTATTCGTTATTAACTGCCAACGTTTAAGCACAAATTTGCTAAATTTTATTAAATTTCCCTAATTAAAGAAAGTTTAGTGTGGCATGTTATCAGCAATTAGCCTAAACAATGGAGCTTCATGTAGCTGTACCGAGTGCACGCAGATGATGACAAGAAACTGTTAATCTAGTTTTCATTGTGCTAGTATAAAGAAATTTTATTAACACTGTTTTAAACAGGCAAAAATACCACTATATATTCTAAGGAATTTGGGCGGTTCTGCAAAGTATAAGTCTGTTTCGAATAATACGGTTATGATCCTAAAACTATGTTCGTTACTATCGAGTGCCACTTTCTTACTTGCTGTGGTTTGTTGGTGTGTATTTATTAAAAGTAATGATATATAATCAAAAACACCTTAAATCCGAAGAAAACGAGCGGCCAAAACAGGACTGACCTTGCAATTTTAAGGAATGAAATCAAAGCTCGTGGCTACACTTAAAGCATTGTTAATGATTTAACAGCAAATATTCATTCATTAGTTGCCTAACCACGTATTTTGTTTTACCATCCATGATGCCCCAAGTTGAACACAAAATGTGGACCGGCTAATTAATGAATGAATATTTGCTGTTAAATTCTTATCAATGCTATTATATAAATTTTGACTTCCTTCTTTTAATCGAACACTAACCCTTTTTAGCAGCACTTTTTTCACACCTAAGGCATTTTTGATTAGATTTAATTTATCTCCAAGTAAGTATTAACAAATTATTTTCTTTTCGTATATACATCAATAAATCAGTAAACAGACCTACAAAAACTTAGAATAGATATATCTCAGAACTGTTAAAGACAAACTGTTACTTTTCCGTAATGCTTAAATGAAAAAAATCAAAGAAAATATTTCCACCTATTTGACACACATTTGATATACAATTGTATTTCTGACGTCTCGGTTCTTTAAATCGGAATCACTTAACGTAAGAGATTATCTTCAATTGTCGTCAGTAAGAATGAAGAACAGATTCTAACATATCATGATCTCAATTTAAATTTTACTGAACTTAAAAATCCATATAATAATTCAAAGAATACCACGATAATTTATTTTTTGATGTTATGGCACAATGCTAAAAATGAATATCTTACTGCCATCGCAACGCATTTGTGATTATTAAAAGCTTTCACTCGTTCAAACTAAGTAAAACATGCTAATGTGTAAAGAGCCATTAGCCAAATCTTCATTGCAATTGCATTAATTTCTTACGTACCAGGACCAATTTCAATCATTTCTACAGAAGCTTTCAGAACATATAAGCTTCAGTGATGTCGATAAAACCAACTTGTAGAGAAATATAATGCAAAAACGGCTCGTTTAGGTTCAGAAAATATTGCTCAAATTGGTCAAATATTTTCTCAACCCAAACGAGCCGTTTTTGTACATATATATAAGCTTATTCTTCATTAGTAAGATGCATAGTTCTATCTTAAAGGAAATAGTTCTGAGTGTAATGGATTAAAACAGTCTTTTTTTGGAACTGTAAACTTTTTTCCTGGTAGTTCACAGGTAAACTGGATTATCAAAATGTTTTGTGACGTGTGAAGTATAAATAAAAATTGTTTAACATGTTAAAATTCCAGGTTTGCAGCACTACGAAAAACCTTAAACTTAAGGGCGATTTTTGAAACATTTATTGAAAACATCGAACAGTAAGTTTTAACGTATATCTCTGACGCAACTAACTTTTAAGACTAAATTGTAGGAATATTGTCTTTGAACCGAAGAGAAATAACTATTAAGGAAATATTGAGGCTTAAAACGAAACTAGAAATAGAGTTGTAGGAAATTTATTTCTACAATCAACTTTACTTCCTGCATCGGGTTTTTAAGGTAATGTTTTAACTTATTTATATACAAAGTTATTTGTCAGTTCATGTCTTTATTGTTTATAGGATCACTACCAAAATAGGAGTCATACAAAAATGTACAAAGAAGTATTATCGATGCTGAATTTTCCGTAATTTGTGCTGGAGATTCCTGTGTAGTTTGCATAGAAGTGACTGATTTCACTTAATTTCCTTGGAGAAGATATGAATGTTGTAATCGGAAAACACATAAATATATTTTAATACGACTCAGTATAAGGGCTCTACATGGTGTGTATGGTTGCAAATAAGCCATTAAGTTCAGGCATAACTGAATATTATAAAACGCAATAAACAATAAATCTATAAACTGCAGGACAGTTGAAAATATTGAACTGTAACATCTGGGGTGTGTAGAGTTTGTCACATATCGTTTTACACTACTGCTGATTAGTGAAATTGAAAATTACACTCTTGAAAACAAGAAACGCAAAAGGGATATTTTTGTTATTTTAAAGAGAAATATATTACAAGCTCAGATAATGTGATGTTACACGTGTTAAGGCACTGACTGTCAGACCAAAATGACAATAAAAGTTGTGCATTTTGAAAACGAAGGAAAACATCAGATTAAAACGCATTCGTGTCCAATAAATTTGTTTGAGAGATATGCATGTTCTGCAAGTGCAACATGTGCAAAATCCCTATAAAAGTGACGGGTTCTCGGTTTCCATAGCTCAGTGTAAAGCCACCGAAACGCAATACAGTTACGCCAAGACTGACTGAAGCACAACGCAACAACGCCATTGGTCGATTGAAAGCAGGCGAAACTCGATCAGACGTTGCCAGAGCTGTGAATGTCCACCCAAGTACCATTACAAGGCTGTGGAATCGTCACCAACAACATGGATCAATTTGTGACCGTCCACGATCTGGCAGGCCTCGTGTGACCACGCCCGCACAATATCGCTACATCCGGTTACGTCACCTTCGAGATAGGACCACCACTGCGACGTCTACCGCCTCAACCATACCAGGGCTGCGTAGGATTTTCGATCAGACCGTACGCAACTGTCGACAAGATTCTTAGGCCCCATGCGCAACCCATCATGGTGAACGTCAACGACGTTTTTCAACATGATAACGCCCGTCCTCACACAGCCCGACTCACCACTGTCTTCTTGAGACACCACAACATCAACATTCTTCCCTAACCCTCCAGATCACCATATTTAAACCCCATTGAACATCTTTGGGGCGAATTGGACCAACGTCTGCGACGGCGACAGCCTCAACTACAGATTCTACCTTAGCTTGCAGCAGCTTTGCAGGCTGAGTGGACAGCGATTCCACAGGATGTGATTCGTCATCTCATCGCTTCCATGGGTAGGAGATGCCAAGCAATTATTGATGCTCACGGGGGCCATACTTGTTATTTACGTTGAGTGACGTTAAACTTCAGCTAGTGAGCGTGGACTTCGCCTTTGCAGACGTTGGAAGTTCAGCAGTGAACGTGCAAAGTTTCACACATGTCATACAGAACTACCCGGAATAAACTTATTAACAATGTGTCTCAAATTTTGCCTTTTGCGTTTCTTTTTTTTAAGAGTATATTGAAATAAATATAGTTTTAAAACAATTTCAAGCTTTTTCTCAAAATTTCTTGTCAGTTGTATAATGTAGAAGATAGCAACTGACTAAATTATTATTTTGTTCTTTAACTTTAATCATCAAGGTGCACAGCAGTATGTCTCCGGGCTAACAACACTAGAAATATGGGTTTCGACAATCCATCATTTAACGTTGTGCTTGTTCACAACAAATAGTAGCTGTAACTTTAGAAAATTAAACAATTTAATATTATTTGAAATTAAAAGTATTTATTTAATGTTAGTTATACACAACCATTGAGTGATACGTTAAAGTAATAAGAATAATAATAACTATTAATTTTAGCCTCTAAGCTTGAAGTCAAACGTGTTTCCCAGGAAAGCTTGTCTTATTAACACTTGTTGACAAAGATTAATGCTACTATTACGTAGTATCGTAAACATTTGAACTGAAGGTGTTTTATGTTCATGTTCATTACCGTTCATTCATGCTACTATTACGTAGTATCGTAAACATTTGAACTGAAGGTGTTTTATGTTCATGTTCATTACCGTTAATATGAAATAGGAAATTTTATTTGAACATACTGAGTTTTATGTGAAAGAATTATCGTCGAAGGAAAATCTTGATATTATAATTTCTAATTTTTTTTGCATTATAGACTTTAATAAATCACCTAATGATATATCATTATATATGGAATAAAAATGTTGTAAGAATTTTTCTTGGTACTTTAACAAGTCAGCGTTATTAAACAATCAGAGAAATTCAGTACGATTTCTCTTATTTGACTTTTTGAGCCAATCTATAATGTTAAATAATCAATGTTTCAAACCGCCATTCATTTCAAGTAATTTACCCTCAGTGTGTTTTGTATAAAAGCTGATAACCACGTAATACAAGTCAGACATGTTAACTTCTCTTTTAGATACAATTCGTAAGTCAGAATAATAGTTTATTCTTTTCGAAATATTCGTAACAGCAAACTAGAACATGTGTGTTTTTTCTTATAGCAAATTCACAGTGGGCTATCTGGTAAGTCCACGGAGGGAAATCGAATCTCTGATTTCGGGATTGTAAATCATTAGACTTACAACTGTACCAGCGAGGGACCAGTAAAATAAAACTAATTAGTGAGATTAAATTTTCTTGTCTTTTTACTCTCATCACGTACTTTATCTACTTATTTGAATTCAATAATATGTTTGTAAAGAATTAAAATAATGTTTTTTTTTTAATATTTATCTGAACCATGTTATTTTTGGCTGCAATTTTTTTCATTACTGTTCCCTGGTTTTAGATAAAGGATACTGCATATTATTTGCATTATTTGAGAAAATCTGACATCAATTGTCGGCATTAACTACATTTGGTGAAACCTTATATAACGAGTTTTTATCAACCTTCTCACCCAGTGGACACAGGTATGTCTGCGAAGTTACGCTGATAGATACCGGGTATCAATACTCGAGGTGAGCAGATCACAGACATCCTATCTTGTAGCTCTGTACCTAATTACAAAAGCAAAAGTTTTTCCTAGTTTCGGATCCTGTTTTAATATTCAGTTAGACATTTAATGCAATAAGTGTAGCTTTGGGAGTCTTACGGTCTCTTCAATGAATCAATGAAGAGTTCGGTATTAGAAAAATAAGCTGATTGTTTAGCCTAAAATTGGACAGTTCATTATGAATCCAGTATCGGAAAAATAACGTGACTGTGAAATATTTTGTGCATGTGGCTAATAAACTAGTTATTCAAATCGATACATGGACTATTCGTCATTGCTTTAATTGACAATTGTAAGAAATTCGTGTAGGAAGTGAAGTGTTTCAACTTTATCTTTATGTTTTGTTTTTCAAAATTAAGAAAGGAAAGACTAGCAGTATTTGAACACAGCTATGGCTAAAATAAAAAAAAGGCGAAAGTAATGAAAGGTGCAGGAGTTGACTAGAAATATCCTCGAGTGTGGCTGAATCAGTAAATGCAGCAAATAAACCAACTGACTGTACTTAATAATCAAGAAATACTGAAAGTTAGAGAAAAGTTTGATCAACAAGTTATAATGACAAATCCACTAATTTAAGAGCTGGACAATAGACGAATAAATAAATAAAATAGTCAAATCGGCAAATGCATGAATCTAATGTAAGCTAATAGAAAAACTTAATAAACAGGGTTTACTTATAAACTTACAAATATAGCTGGTTAGCGAAGAGGTAGATAAACAGGCAATGAAGACGAAGGAATCAGTTCCTTGGGAAGCATATTTAGCCCAGTTTTAGTTGTTGACTAGATGTAATGGTGTCTTAGAAGAACAAATTGTGATCTAGCTTACAACTAACCTGAATGGAACAGCTTTAGATGTTTTGGATCAGTTTTCTGTCCATCTTCAGCAGAATTACAGATCTTTAACTAGACTTTCAAAGCATAGGTTTGAAGCTCTACACCAAAAAGATGCGTAATGAGACAAGTTCTCAACAATGGTAAGATAACATTGGGAGCCACTATCGCTGTTAGTGTAGGTAAGAGTATTTTGTCTATTATGCATAACCAACTCTAAAGCCAAGCCCATTTCAAGAGTTGTGACAGTTAAATAATTTAACTCCAGACTATCAAAGAAACTTTTGTATATGCATTTAAACATGAATGTCATCAAATATGAGCTACTGTCAACAAAAGAAAATGGTCAGTGGTGACAACACGAAGCACTTTACAGTAAGACAAAGTAGAAACCATAAACCGTGGAAGAAATAGGAAATGTTATGAAAAAATGGCTTTAGTCATCTGAAGGAATAACCAATCAGTTGTCTGGAACAGAAATAGTAGCTAGAAAAATACTAAGTGCTATAATAATATGGAAAAAAAGATCATTATAAGAACTAGTATAAGTCCAAGAAAAAGATATATATTCCAGCGAGATGGCAGCAAGAGTTGAACTGTTGAAGAATGATCTTAAGGGGTCAAGATTAGCCAATTTTAAACAAATCAATCGATTTAAAGTTAAGAGGAAAGGATTTATAAATATGGCATACAGGAAGTAGAAGAAATAAATGGAATCAAATGTCAGATGACAGCAGACATTGCATCTAACTGAATGTTGCAATACCCAGAATTCTTAGTTCAGAGGTACATCCTAGACTGTGAGTAGGGAGTAACATTCAATACGATTGAATGGTCCTGTAGAGACAAATATAAAGATCTTAGATTGTGTGGGTATGCATAGAAAGTAATTTTCTCTCAGGACTCAATTCTCTTATTTAAAATGTTTGCATCTAGTCTTTCAAAAGTTAACACTGGAAATCTGCTGAAAAAAACTGCTACTCAGATTTTGAAACAGAAACAGTCTATTCCAAGAGCTAAGTACGAGTAAAGAGAAGTGAGTTTATACTTTCTGAATCTGGTATGGTAATTTATTGTCTCCCCATTGGTTCTGGCTTGAAGGATTTTGCTGTTGTGAGAGATATCCTGATGAAAAACTGGCATATACAGTATTGGTTGGATATACTATGAAGCCACCCAATGTTTTCAATAGTTGAGGCAAGTTTCTTAAATAGTTCTCAAATGTTAAAATATGGGCAAAGAATTGGGTAATGTGATCTAGTAGAGACTGTGAGCTCTTCACCAGTATCACAAAAGAAATGGTCAGCAGAAAACAAAATGAGGAGAAAAACCTCCAAATTCATTTACATAACTTGTTTAAAGTAAGCTGTATATATTTGTCACCAACGGAACAGCAAGGACTGAAGTATCTTCTTAAAAGCAGTGCAAATATATTATCAAAAGGACCAATTATTTTGGCAGTACCTACATTACAGATCATCGAATTGATACTTCTAACAACCACTCTGTTAAGCAACTATCAAAATGGTTTTCATTGGCAAAAAGTGAAACTAATAAAGGTGTCAAGGACATGAAACTTCAAGAGCACATAGAGAAGTCACAAAGTCCATGGTCCTTAAACATTGTATTAACATGAAAGAACGATGGATTAAAATATTTTTGTATTGGTTACCGTAATCTTAAGCGGATCACAGTAAAAATTCAAAATCTCTTCCAAGGAATAACAACACTTTGTATAACTAAGTGAGGACAAAGTTGTATTCCACTGTAGATCTATCTTATACACGGACCAAATAAGTGAAGATGACATATGAAGATAAGGAGAAAATGTCAGTTCAAAGGGATATCTTTTATCCTCTGTAATGCTCTAACAACTTCTGAATTATTCGTGCAGTTGGTGTTTGATATTATATTCTGAAAAACTACCTTGGTGTACTTTTATGATATTACTGTCTTTGGAAAAAGTTTCTGAAGTGAAGAAGTAAAAAAAAATATTGCAAGAACTTTTCCAATTGTTACACAAAACCCATCTCGAATAAATACAAAGAAGTTATAGATAGTTCAGAAAAAGGCAAATTATTTAGGACGTCTTATTCGTGAAGACAATGTATGAATACATTCTGAAAATGTAAATTCAACCGACAATTGGACCACAACCTCACAATGTGATTAAACCAAGAAATGTTATTGGTCTTACTTCCAAAGATATGTTTCGGTATTTTCAAGCATTGTCAATTCATATGACAATCGAACAAAGAATAGGCAGTCTTTTATTTGGGACAAAAAATTATCCTAGCTTCAACTCTTGTCACGGCATTCTTAGATACAGATCAACTTTGCATGCTGGGTACAGATATCAGTAATTATTGAATAGTATTATCATAAAAAGAACAAAGGCAAAGAAAATGATAGCATGCTGGAGTAGAACTTTGTGCAAGTCTGAATATGATTACTTTGTTATCATAGAAAATCTCTTGGCTGCGATAAGTGTTTTACATAATTTTAACCATTAAATGTCGGACAGTCATTCTTTTGAACAGATTATAATCCTTTACACAGACTTTACAGCTTTTAAACACTTGAAAGACAATAAACCATATAGATATGAGAGCAGGACCAGTACTTTTACCAGATGGGATATAACACTAACAGAATTCACGATAATACACATATCCATAACTAAAGATAAAGCCCATAAAAGTTCAAGTATTGCAAGAAGAACGAATTACTTCAGAAGTGTTAGCAAATTGCTGCTTACAGAAATAGTGATCCAGATACTGAGTTGTTCCAAAAACACACAAAATATCTATATATAAAACCAATTATCACACAAATGGAGCAATCATCATAAAGACCAGTATGGTCTAAGATATGCTATGTAAGCTCCAAAGCCCAGTCATATTGAGCTCAGTGAAACATGTTACACCTAAAATCAAGCATATTGCAAAGGAGATTTGAAAACTAGGTGAAACAAAAAATATTGGATATGAGTCATTTCCGATTCATTGTGAGAAGCCATCGTGGTATAGCCACATGAAAGGATCTCAGAGGAACATCTCGGGATAAAAAAGACACTTGGTCGACTTTAAGAAAGATTCCACTATAGTGATATAAAAAGATATGCTGAGAAATACTGTCGATCATTTAAAGTATGTGTTACATAAATGTGTCATCTAAATCAAGGAGAACAATACTAAAATTGCACTAATTTGGAGAATCTGTGGAGAGAACAGGAACTGTTACCATGGAACCATTGCCAAAAACTTGTACTTCAAAACAAGTATATAATAGAAGCAATGAATTTCTTTACAAAGTAATAAAAAAGCAGCTGCAATATAAAACGTGTTGACCAATCAGTTCTTCATAAATTCGGGCTTATGAAAGCCCAGGAAACTTTACTTTGACCCGGATATAAATACTGTGAATTACTGGGCATAGAAAGCAGAACAAATCCACAACAAGATGGACAACTTGCAAAGTGTATTTTAGAAAATCATATCAAGTGAGCTCTGAAATTAACGGCACTGCTCATAGCCTACAGCACTTCTGTAATTGAAGCTATATTCTGCACATCCACCATAATTATCATAGAAGAAGGTCTTTGATTACTAGTAGGTATAAACATTAAGAGATGACTGGATGCAGATCTGTCAGTTAATAATACTGATGTTATAAGGAGCCTGCAAGAACAAATAGCAGAAATAAACTAACAAGTAAAGGAAATAAACCCAATTAAACTGTAGAGTCATTGAATTAGTTCTTTAATGCCAAGCTACTTTCACATCACTTTAACGATGAAAATTTTGTCTGGTTTTATAACCTTCATGGGAATAAATTGGTGTCACCAAAGCTGAATAAAAACTGTGAAGGTCATTATGAAATCGCACAAAAGCTTTGAGAGGTCATGTATTGATAACAGTGGATACCAGAAGAGGTCCAAAGTGGCCCACTTGAATAGGCAATATAAATACTATGTTCTTAGAATATACACTTGGAACATAAGCATTGTGGGCCAGGGAAATTTATGAATATAGTTCCTGTTGCTTAATAATACCCACAGACACTTCAATCCTACCAAGAGGTAAAGAGCAAGTGCTTCAAAGTTATACTTCGAAGCATAGAAAATCTTACGTGTTAGCTGGAACAAAAGAATTGACGTTGTGATTGATATAAATAAGCGTTTGAATTTAGGAAGGAAGCAATACTATAAAGAACTAAAATAATGTCGTTGTTTTTATATATCTTAATTATATTATCTTTGCTCAAAGCCCCCCAGTGGCTCAGCGGTATGTCTGCGGACTTACACGCTAAAATCCGGGTTTCGATACCCGTGGTGGGCAGAGCACAGATAGCCCATTGTGTAGCTTTGTGCTTACTTCAAAAACAACAACAACAACTTTGCTCAAATTCTCTGTTACAGTTATCTGTCTTGGAAATGATTGATTTCAAAGTGAGAGCACGGTATGTGTTTAGTGCCATATGGACAAATTTGATATACACTGTATGCAGCAGGATTAACTGGTAAAAATTTTGTGTAATCGTTGATTTTCAGTTTTCGGTTTTTAATCAGACTTAAATATATAGTATAGTAAGCAAAATTTTGAGAGTCTTATAATTTATTCATTGAGTTAGTCAATTTAGAGTCCAGAGTAACAATTTGATTGAGTGGCCTAAGAAAATCATTGTCAGGGCTGTTCGTCGTTGTTTTAATTTTACCACCGTAAAAAATATTATTAATCACTATGGTGCGGGTGTTGATAAGTTATGAAGTGAAAACAAAAAATATTCTTGTTTAGTTACGTGTGTTCCTTAAGTACCATATTTCAAGAATGTTTGTTTAATATTTTGATTTATTTCGTATAATACATCAGCCTAAAGTTTTTATTTTACTTTTACACGTGTTAATTTTTCAACACAGTTTGGTTTTTAAGCGCAAAGTCACGAAATAAGTTATCTGTGCTGTGTTCTTTATGGGTATCGAAACCCAATTCTTAACGTCACAAGTGTGCGTTCTCATTCTGAACCACTGGGTTGGTTTCTCGGCATAGATTTACTTAAATCTATTGAGATTATAATATTATAGATTTTAATTTTCATGCTCAAATCAACATTTTCAAACCGAATTTTATTATTACTTATTAATAGGCACAGCGGTATGTCTGCAGACATGGTTGGCAGAGCACAGATATCCATTTCTCCAGCTTTCTGCCAAGTGGATAAGGCGCTCGACTGGTAATCCGAGGGTCGAGGGTTCGAATCCCTGTCACATCAAATATGCTCGCCCTTTCAGCCTTACGGGCATTATAAGTGACACTTAATCCCACTATTCGTTGATAAAAGAGTAGTCCAAGAGTTGGCGGTGGGTGGTAATGACTAGTTGCATTCCCTCTAATCTTACACTGCTAAATTAGGGACGGCTAGCGCAGATAGCCCTCCTGTAGCGTTGCGCGAAATTAAAAAACAACAAAATATTCTGTGCACTTTTTATATTAAACACTTTTATCTAGATAGTAACATTTACACAGTGTTATATAACGGCTACTATGTTTCAGCATACTATACACGATTACTATACTTTTGTTATATTTCTACATACCTGGGTATTTTACAGAGAAAATGGCAACATAAGATACTCAACGAAATTAGCTTCTACAAATCCTTCCGTTTATCTTTTATAAAACGATGTTCTAGCTTTTTTCACATATAAGGCTAAAAACTACATTAGCTATTTATCTGCATAAAATGGCCTCAGGTATAATTAATATAATATATAATTATAGGGGTATTTTTAATTTTGCTTACATTGAAATCCCTGAATACCACCGATTTTTTGGACCCTTTGTCAATTCTTTCTTCTGCATGTCATTATTAGTTGAAAACTCAGACTTGTTATTAGCTCAAGAAATCCCTGACAATCTTAATTCTCTTTAATGCACGTGTCATTTCATGCATGTTTAAAAAAATCCTCAGATATTCAACAGGCATTATTGAAGCATCTAATCAGCCAGAACTCTTTTACTGTCAGATATCACTCAAAATAAGAACTAGTCAAGGCGACGACTTTTGAACAGGAAATCAGGTAGTAAGAGGTGCCATAAAAGACTCTCCAAGTAGTCGCTAAAATCGATGACTACCTGATATGACTATTAAATATTAGTCATTTTTACAATTGTGTAGTCGGAAAATAGTCAGGTGATGGTGGCAGGGTTACCTGGCAAGTAATAAATTTGACTGCTCTATGATAGTCGTTATGACTTTCGTTAGGTCGTCATTCTAATTAATGTTGACTACCTGCAAACCACTACAGAGTAGTCATGACATAGTCAGTATGACCCTATTCGACCAAGGAGCAATTGTCATTATGACCATCCATTAACAATGGACTGTTGTCATTATGACTACTCAACGGCCGTGAAAGATAAGTCATGTTGAACCGGTCAGGACCATCTCTGCAATGTCACTGTTAGGCAAAGAAACCATCCTCAGTCAGTTGTGGTCTGCAGAGCCATAACTGAGCAGTCAACCCCACAGCCACCTGATGATTCAACCTAAGTCCCAGTAACCTGCAACCATCCTGAAAAATATAAAATGCATTTTAGCAGAACCATCTTTATTTCAAACTGAACACAAATGTACATCAATACACATGTACCAAAATAAAATTCAAAATGCAGCAACAATTTGAAAATAAACAACTGAACTTACACTTGTTTTTTGAAAATTCACTCTGGATCAAATACACATGATAAGTTACTATTACCAGATCTAATTTAACCTTATGGCTTTGAACACTTTCCTTTTCCATTACCTTTGGATGTTTTGACAAATTTCCTGCTGGTCTGTTTCTTGACATTCAAGAGATCAAGCAATTGAAGAACACATCTGTCTGCATCTTTTTCAGATTTTGTAATTTTTCGGGACTCGTCATGGAGCTTCAAAACAACTCTTTCAACAAAGTTGAAAGCTTTCTTGGGTTTTGTTGGAAATGCAAAGTTAAAGATACAAAAACTCCCTACTTAGATAGTGAATGCTTCCACAAAATCTTTAGAGGTACAAATATCAAAGCCATCAACATATACTTTGAATTCCTGATCACAAAACTGAGAAATTGAACCACATTGAATGTATATACCACTCTCAGTATGTTTCCTAACTTCAGTACCCACTATGATACTTTCACTTTCTTTTAGAAGAAAAGGGATACCAAGAATGGCAATACTAGATTAATATCAGGCATGTGTGAGGACTGTTTCATAAGAAATGCCAAAAATGTATTATTTTCTGGTGATATGTTTCTGTCCTGCAGGTGAGAATTTACTGACTCTTTATATTGAGAGAGAAAGTTGGACACTCTTTTTTATGCATCATTTCCAAGCCGCATAAATTCATTCAATAGCTATGCAGGTGATGCCCCAAGGAAAGGATAATGCTCTGTAAGTTCATTGACAGGAGTGTTGTCAATGACCAGTTTCCTATGATAATGCAGAGTTTTTGTCCATAAGCAAGTCCACTTTACAAAGATCACCCTTTTTTTCTTCAATGCAGACGAATTTTCATCCATTCCTTGTGGCTTCTTACACGAGTATTGCTTTAATCCATATAGCCTCTGTTCTAAGATATGATTTGGAGATGGGGTTTTATCTGTTGCAGTTTTTGTCGTTTTTTTTTCTTGGACACTAAGCAATGATGAATCCTTCCACTTTCTATTATTCTGGAATTTCTGACGAAGTCTCATCCTCCACAGCTCCTGCAATTAAAATTGACAGAATTAGTTCTATTGAGAACGAATAACAAAACTGCTCTGCAATAACTGAATACTTTAAACAGTATTTCTTTTAAACAGCTTTTGGCATTTTTAGGTTTAATCTGACAAAGTTAAAGTCATATAAATACTGGTTAATAAATCAGTTGTACGAGTTAATCTTGAAAATGTAGTCTCTTTAGCGTCAAATTAGTTGAGTTTCATTAAATGAGTCATGTTACATCATATACAACCAAAACAAATATTTCAAAGTATCAAAATAGTATTTTCCACTCCTCCTTGGTAGATATATGTACTTGTGTGTATTTTAAAAATATAACTTCGCACAAAATTTTACTTGTTTCTTCACAAAAAATGCCATTTAATTTATTTTGTAACTAATGAATATATTTCTTGCAGAATACATTTACACCCTTACAAGAGGTTATACAGTTATTCCTGCAATGCATTTTAGGACGAATTTTATTGAGCTCATTTGCCATTGGGCTCGTAAAGTCAAATGTATAGATAAAATAATGTATTTGTGATGAAAATATATTTCACAACAAACATAACATAATGCACATGTGGATAATACTTACACGAACACTTTGGGGAGTTAAATTTGGGGCATCTGACAGCTGAAGGTAGCGCTTAAATATTTCATCCACTATTTAGTCATACTGCCTTGACGTGAGATATCTGGAAAATAGAGGTTTGGCAGGCTATCAAGTACAGATGAAGACACCTGAAGAGATATAATTACACGCTTGTAATAAGAAATGATAGATATGGTATTCACTGCACAGCACTCACAAGGTATAGTTAGAAACCTCAATGTAGACTGCATCCAGTAAATGGAAGCGACCTTCTTTCTCAACAGGCTTTCCTTACGACAACAGCGAATCGGTAGATCTAGGCATACTTGAAAATTTTTTTCAGCTTAAAGGGTACTGGCGAAGGCTTGAATGCCAAGATACTGACTAAAAATATTAAATAGTTCAAAACACTTACAAATTGGGGTTGACTGATTGCAATGAAATACTAACTGAGGCCTAATTGTGTCAAGTGAAAGATGAAACTATTTTTCCAACAAATTAAAAGATCTGTCTTACATACATTAGGACATATCCTACCATGATGGTATGGAATGAATTTGTTCAGTACTGGGACTGGGTGAAGATGCACTCTGCTTGCTTGAAGACACTTCATAGTTCGGTGGATTCTGGTCAAAAATATATTTTTATCGAGTGTAAATTTGTAATAAAAAATTAACAACAGTAATTGTGCTATGTTAAATAGCGTATATTGAACAATTTTACTTCTTTTCCTCAGAATAAAGTTTCCGCAGAGTGATTTCCAATGACTACATAAATGATTATAATCACTAAAATTTAAATGGGTTGCACATTCTTACAAACCACTTACCACAACAGCTATCTTTCCATCAGAGGCCCCAGCATTAGAAACCAGAGAAACGTCAAACTTTGTTCGTGGTTTTGGAATGTCAGACCATTGAACATCCACTCAGTCCTGCCACATTGGATGTCACATTCGAATATTCCAACATACGCACACAACCATATAAAAACACAACTGTAAAATAAAACAGTGAAAAAATAGTAGTAATCGATAAATAAGATTTATTTTGTGTGAAAGAAATGTATCCCCCCATATTAAAAGTAAATAAATAAATAAATAACTTCTTGAAAAGTTTAGCCCTGGTCACGTTTCAATTGTTACATAAATTGAACAAAATGCACGTATACCGTCATCTGCCTGAATTGCACCTTAATGATATAAGAAACATAAAGAGTGTAAATTCATGAGTTAATACTGACCACGGTGTTGGTCTTCCTGACCACAAAGTAGTCCTTAAGACTAGCATAGCATTGCTGCTATGAAGTAGTCAAACCGACTAATTGCTTAAATTGACTACGAGTCAGTCAAACTGACTAGTATTAGATCTTCGTTACTACTTAATAGTCAATTTCATATCCACGACTACAAATTGATAGTCATCTTGCTTATTGATACATTTTAGATAGTCAATTTGACAGCCATTACGATATCTCTAAAGCAGAAAATAGACATGACTATCCCCTGGTAGTCGTAATGAACAATTTTTATTTAGAGTGATATGAATCTGATTGTTCTTTTGTATCAGAAGTTTAAAGCAATGTTATACAAAGTGCTTCCTATACATAGTCAACCTTAATTTTTAGCAGACAGTCCTAACAGACAGCGACCAAGTCTATACTGCCTACCACTAACTGTTGGGATATTGTTGTGTGATAAAATATTGGGAGTTGGCAGTACTATTGTAACGCACCCTCTGTACTAAAGTAAAGAGAAAGACTTTGGGGCAACAGCTGGCGAGCCATTAATCATTCGGATTTACGGCCCTGGCACGCAAATTATTCAGCCACAACCATTTCAAATACAAGCGATATATTATTTATAAAACAAAGAGTAACAAAACCACCTTTAAAAAAAAGACAGTTTTTCAGTACGAGTTTATTTCCCAATATTACGTTCTATGTATCGAACAGCTTCTAAAGAAGGCTTGTATTCAGGACATTGGGTTAAATACGAGGTCACATACAAAATTTAATATCATTCTTGGTAGTTAAGATAATTTTTATATAATATCCAACACTTATAAATTTAAAACTATTGTAATATACTTTTTCTTTTTTCGTTATTGGATGGAATTTATTTTGATTTCACTTATATTTCTCTTGGAAGCCATTATAGAATTCAATTTGAAGTGTACAGTTTTTGCCAAAATGTTTGCATACTGTTCTATATTGATGTTGTATACATGCGTCTAGTAGTTACTGAGTAAATGCCTACTAGTAATAGTGGCATTCGATCAGACAAATGTGTACGAGCTATTATTCTGGTCAGTATAAATTGTTTTAAGCCCTTGTTCGTCAAAACAAACATAAACACCTGTTTCGTATAAACGAGTATAATTTTGGTATAATAGTTTTCTAAATAGATCAATGTTTTATTCAGACAGTTGGTGACATGCCATCCTTTGAAATGAATCTTGTTTACATTTTGTAAAAGTTGTTTGTAGGATTCGTGTTTGTCGTTTAACTGAGAAGCATACAAGGGAAATACAGGAAGTGGTGCAGTACATCTGTGAGCAGCTATTCATCATGGTGGAAACAATTTATTCATATCCTTAAGGGAAGCGTCAATAGTGCTCTCTACAGACATCACATATAGAAGGCATTCCTTACCTATTCTAGGACAAGGTTTGGCAATAACTTTGTGTCCTATGATGACAATGCCACTACCCACAGTGCGTGTGTTTTACAGGATTATCTCGGCCTGGAAAACATTACAAGACTGCTATAGTCAACAAATTCTCTAGATTGTAATCTCATTGAGAAGTTTTCAGCAGAACTGAGTCTGAAAATTTCTAACCACGATCCGAAACTAGCTATTACAACGCCTTCTTGTAGCAAGTTGGGAAGAAACCACTGTTGCTTACATAAACAACCTCATTGACAGCATGCAATATTGCCTTGTAGAGATTAATTACTAAAGGATGAGGAAGAATAACCAAGTATTGAATATGTAATCTTAACTGATATAATGATATAATGTTACAGACGTTATTTATAATAATGTGATGTTATATTTTGCCATTATGTATGTTTGGTGAGGTACTGTTGTTATTGATGAAATGCTTAATTACACATCTTTGTAAAGGTATCTAAAAGAAATATTTCCTGTTCTGTTAAATCGTTCATGCTGTCCACAGAATCTGCGTTATTATACAAATTACATATAGAAAGGTTTAATGTAATGTGCATTTCTTAGGTTGATAGCACTAAGCGTATTTGTATTCCATCTTAGTAATAATGATCTTATTTGTAACAAAATATACAAACATTTTGGTCAAGACTGACAATATGCATAGCTTTACTTAGCTGAGACGTAAGAAACCTCACATACAATTATAAAAAACTTATAATCCAAAATGGCTTTGATGTTTAAATTATACATTCTATATTAAAACAGGCAAGGTTCAAATAATCAATACATAAAAAAACATCTATCGATATTTTAAATATTATAAAGCTTTACTCTCTTCTGTACAGGAAAGATTAAGCTTTTAAAATAACTCATCTTTGAATTTAATTAGTACAAGTAAACCATTTACAAGTTAAAGTTCTTCCGAGCTCATTTAATGTACGTTGCTAATTAAAGTATTATAAAACTTCGATCGTTCGTTAGTGTTTGATACGCTAGTCAGTAAATTTATCTTGTGGTAATACAAAGTGTATTTTGCTTAATTTGCCCAATAATTCTTCAATTTTCTTTTGAGTCTAGGTTAAAAAAATATGTTGCTGTTTCAACGAAGTTCATTCAGCACTTATAAAAGTCAGCTTTTGAATTTTAAATTTCCATTTATAGAAATGTGTGGTTTAAATAAGTATTAATATTTTCTCGTCATAAAGAATGTTCAGGTGCAACTATATCTTTATATTTTTCATAATTCTTGCTCCTTATTAGTACTTGGAATGTTAAGTACGAAGATCTATCTCAAAATATTCAAACAGTTTAGAAAATAACATATTTTTTCACATAATATCTCGTTTGAAAGAAAAAGCAGTTTTCTTAGATCAGTTTATAACTGCTTCTTTATTAACACTATTGCAAAAACAATGTGTCTGTTCTAGTATTTGATGATATAAAAAATAGTTCACAGCAAAACAACTCCATATGATATTTACGTATGGAGTATGATTAATTGGATTTATTTAATCTCCAACACAGTCTCCAGTGTGTACATGCTGGGTGTTTTCTGGCCTTTTTGTTATTCTTCTGCTCCTAACACTTAAACTAATGAAAATTTCTTACAAAAAGAAAATTGCAATTGATGTTTTCAGCAAATTGGAGTACTGTAATACAACGAAATCCATCTTTTGTTTCGTGTTATTTATATTATTTTCAAATATATTTAACCTATTTATTTTACACAAATCAAAAGGAGTCCAAGGCTGGTTTAGTTTTCAATTATCTATTGTGCTGGTTTATTCATATGAGAAGCTTTTTTTTATATTTTTAATAAGGTGCCTTAAGTAAAAGATATGCCCTTGAAAACTGACAACAAGTAATGCTTCTCCAAGTGAGTTGAACATTCTCAAGTAAACTGTAATCAAAGTAAAACACATACAAGTACATCCACAACCATATGAGCTAAGATATGTATTAAAACGAGGTCTGGTATGGCCACGCATCAAAAATTCTCGCCCTTTCAGCCATAAGGGCGTAATAATGTGACGGTCATTCCCACTATTCGGTGGTAAAAGAGTAGCCCAAGAGTTGGCGGTGGGTAGTGATGACTAGCTGCCTTCCTTCTAGTCTCACACTGCTAAATTAGGGACGGCTAGCGCAGATAGCCCTCTTGTAGATTTGCGCGGAATTTAAAAACAAATAAAACACAATGTATCAAATCAGAAGAAGACAGAAGAAAACAACATAGACAGTACATACAAAATCGAAACCCCACACTAAAAACTCAAATACACACTATAAAAAATAAGATAAGACGTCTTATCCGACAACAAAAACAAGATAGCTGAGACACCTTCTGTTCAGAACTAAAGCACAAAACAGATCCAAAACAATTCTGGACACACTTAAAAAGATAAACGAATGCAGAATACCCACCACTCAAACTAGATGGAAAAACAGCGTACACTAACATAGAGAAAAACACCTATAAAACACGTTCAAGACACATCATGAACCAGATATGAACAGATACTTTTATAATAGAGTCAATAACTTAACTGATCAAAACAAAAGCGTACATACACCTGTTTTCCCAGTAAACACATTATTACAACCAGAGAAAACAACAGACTTCAGCACTCATCAACTGATAAAAGATATTATAGTAACGGAAGGAGAAACTGCTATCAAAAATACAAAAAATAAAGCTCCTGGATAAGATGGTATCCAAGCTATTCTCCTAAAACACAGCACTCAGAAATTATATGAACATCTAACAGCCTTATTTAACTTATCATTATCAGCTGGATATATCCCTGTTTCTTGGAAGGAAGTAATAATATTAATGTTCCAGAAAGGAGGAAAAGCCAGCAAATAAACAAAACAACTACCGCCCAATTAGCCTAACCAGTTGTATTGTAAAAATTTTAGAAAGAATAATTAGTAACTGTCTACCCATGAACTTAGAAGTAAACTCAAAATTACCCGAAATTCAAAACGTATTTAGAAAATACAGATAAAATATAGACCAGCGAATTAGACTAACAGAATCAATTGCAGACAGCTTCAATAAAAATGAATGAATTGTAGCTTGCTTTCTCGACATTGAGAAAGCATTTGACACAGTGTGACATAATGGATTAAGTCATAGATTACTGGAAATGGCTTTACCTCAGGGAAATATTCGCTGGCTATCCAACTTCTTGGAAAACAGAATGTGCAAAGTAGATATGAATGGGCCCACTCAGGGTCCTTTTCACTTGAGGCAGAAGTCCCACAGGGAACTTTGGGATCCACCAAAGTTATACATGAAAGGATCAATTTTACTGACTGCTACTTCTGCTAAATATCTCAGTTTAACTTATTATGCAAAATTAACGTGGTTACAGCATACAAAAAATATCCTCATACGATACATTAGACCTATAACAGAATACGCATCTCCTGCCTGGATAAACATAGCACCCAAACAATTACTGAAACTACAAAGAATACAAAATCCAGTTTTAACTTCAGCTTATAAAGTACCACGTAGCACTTCATCCACATTCATGCACAAGTATGTAAACATGAAAACAATATTCGTAAGACTCTTGCATAATTGTCTAAAGTATTTTAATAAGAATTGGCATAAAAATGACTTAATGTGTAATCTCGACAGATACTACGTATATGATGAAAGAAGTCCTAAATACCTCTCATCTTTTAACATATATTTTATCGATGGAAGAAAGAAAGAAAGAAAATAATGAAAAATAAATAGAAATAAATAAATAATATATATATATATATGGATGAAGTGCTACGTGGTACTTTATAAGCTGAAGTTATATATATATAACTTATATATATATATATAAAGAAAAAATTATTGTCGAGACTATGCATGGACACTGCCCTGAAACAGACCTGAGTACGGTGTCATATTCTGGCCCAAAGTTATACTAATTAACAAACACTTAACGATAGACGCCATCAATGTTCGAGATGGATGAAGAGGTTTAATGCACCTGACCCTCCTGGGTATTTAACATCACTACCCAAGTATCAACACAGAGGAAGCGAAGCGAATTAAATCAAATTCAGCTAAATATATAAATCAAATAAAATTATTTACCAGGACAATTATTAATGGAATGGGTTTCTTGACTTAATAAAGAAATTCTTAGTTTTGTGCCTGTTTACTGAACAATTGAACATTGCAGACTTAACTCTTATACTAAAATGTAAACTAAATTCCAAATTGGGGCCTGGCATGGCCGAGCGCGCTAAGGCGTGCACTCGTAATCCGAGGGTCGCGGGTTCGCGCCCGCGTCGCGCTAAACATGCTCGCCCTCCCAGCCGTGGGGGTGTATAATGTGACGGTCAATCCCACTATTCGTTGGTAAAAGAGTAGCCCAAGAGTTGGCGGTGGGTGGTGATGACTAGCTGCCTTCCCTCTAGTCTTACACTGCAAAATTAGGGACGGCTAGCACAGATAGCCCTCGAGTAGCTTTGTGCGAATTTCCAAAAAACAAACAAACAAACAAATTCCAAATTTTGTATTGGATAGAAAAGAAATGATGTAGTAAGCTAGATCTTGATTAGGCTTAAGAAAACCAGTTTATTTATGATGTGGATAATTAATTATGACTGAGTCAGTAGCGTATTTAGGTAGGGGCTAAAGGGGGCTCAGCTCAAGATCCTATGGCATTCATGGGGTCCATTGATAATTTCATCCTATGTAAAATTACATAGGATGTAGGACCCACAAAAATTATTAGCCCCTGGACTCACACAACCTTAAATCTGTCACTGCTGTAAGCTATGTTTGTTTGTTTTTGAATTTCATATAAAGCTACACCACGGCTATTTGCGCTCGCCGTCCCTAATTTAGCAGTGTTAAAGGGAGGGCAGCTAATCATCACCAACCACTACCAAGTATTATGCTATTCTTTTGTCAACAACAGTGGGATTGACCATTACATTATAATACCCCCACGACTGAAAAGGCGAGTATGTTTGGTGTGACGAGGATTTAAACCCACAACCCATAGATTACTAGTCGAGCGCTTTAACTACCTGACTACGCCGGGCCACACTAAAATTAGTGGGCTTACATCTCCTCGGTGGACACAGCAGATAGTCCGATGTGATTTGCTGTATCAACACAAACACAAAGTATATTAATAAAATACTTGTTTTCCAGATTAATCCTAGTTTCTGTAATTGTATATTATCCTAGAGAGGAAAACATTTAATTAACTTGACATTAGTTTTAACAGATATTGTTGTAACACGTTAACCATTAACCGAACTATTTCAGCTGATAACCTGCGCAACCTGGCACATAGTTTATATTTTAATTACTGAGAAAATGCTAAGTATCTTTATATTTAAAAAAAAAATCTAAAAGTTGCAAGCTTTATTTATAAAGTTAATGGTTAGAACATATATTTTTATCTGTTTTCTCATTAAAAACATATTTCATTTCGATAAAAATTATGTTAACGCTACCTGAATATTCTGTCTAGTACAATGTATTTCAACTTATATTATCAAAATTGGAGAAAAATTATTTAAGTACTTACACAACACTCTTTATTTGTTTTGAGTTAAGCACAAAGCTACACAATGGTTCTCCCTACCATGAGTATAGTAATCCGGTTTCTATTTACGCAACAAGAAACTTAACCTCCTCAACATGAGGTATTTCTTATGAATACTGAATTTTAACCGATAGTTTGTCCCCACAAATAAGTTGGTATTTGGTATACTTAGCCTTATGCAACACATGAATTAAACAAGTAGGTCATAAAAAACATGGTTTAATGGTAAGTCTAGAGATTTACAGTACTAAAATTAGGGGTTCGATTCTCCTCGGTAAACTCAGCAGATAGCCTGATGTGGCTTAGATATAAGAAAAGAAACACACACAGATAACCTTACTTAATTCAGAACTTCTGACAATCAAAGTTATAACATCACTACAACTGAAAGTGCAACTTACGTTAAGACACGTATTGCGTTTCAATCCCTGGACATTACGATCCACAAGCAAACATGCTGTCCATTAGGCCAAGTCTGTTCCTGGCTATAAAAAATAATTTGAAATTTATTGTGCTCCCCAGTGGCTCAGCGGTATGTCTGCGGACTTGCATGCTAACATTCGGGTTTCGATACCCTTGGTGGGCAGAGCACAGATAGCCCATTGTGTAGCTTTGTGCTTAATTCAAAACAAAAGAAATTTATTGTACGTGTGTGACAATTTAAATTAGATACAAATATTTTATTTAACATCTATAGCTACTAGAAATGTTTAAAATCATTGTTTTCCATTTAATAAAACATTTCTTTAATTCCACGTTACTTTATGCAATACCTTTCAAAATTATATTTTTCGTGATATTATTTTTAAATAAATCATTCCGCATTAATATGTTTTAAAAATAGAAACAAAAGAGTGTATGTAGCTTCTTATTTTTTAAAGTAAAATGTTACTGTATTTCTTCTTTGATTTCCTATAGGCCACCCAACTGGTATTACTTCCACATATTGTTATTTAAGGTTTGAGGAACAATTGCTCATATAACGTTGTAATCAAGATGGGTGGTCGCTATAACAGAGAACATTTCGTAAGCACATTCTACACGGAAAGAATCCCAATATACCCGGTTACTATTCGACTACGTCAATCAAGTTTCTATAACAAGTACGACGAACTCCTAGCAAACAGCACAAAAGAACAGGTAGGGTGGCCGTTTCTTTGTTTCTTTTTCTTTGCGTATCGTGAAAATATGAATTTCTTATTACAAAATATTCGAAATGATAAATTTGTACTTTCGATGTCTATTGTTAATATTTTCACTAAATAAGCAAAAATAGTACATCCTAGTGAAGAATGTTAGTCACTTTTAGCATAAATTACTGTGAGGAGTTTTAGTTATGTTATCATTTAACTTGATTTCAGTTTAGACTAATATAACATGAACACGTCAAAATCAGAAGGTGTAAGCTTTCGAATACGATATAGGAAGAACATTTTACCTACGTACTGGAGGAATAGAAGCTTTCGAAGACAATATTTCACCAAAAAACTGAAAACAACCTCTATAAAAGTTATAAATATGTGAGTTTATAACCCATATTTTTGGTAAATTGTATTATAATACGAGATTTCCTTGAATAGCTTACTTTTGACATCGCTCGCACACACAGGCTTGTAATTAAGTATCCTATTTTACCACCATTCCAACATGAGTTATTTGTCTGATTAGCCTAGAGTGCAGTACGTGATATAAAATATTTTCATAGGTGCGTTGAAAATCTGATTACAAATCCTATCAGCGTTGCCCAATTACCAAACCTATTACCATGTATTTGTAAGATCGCAGCAGGGTTTTGCAGACGACAGTTTTTCCGTTTTTTTTGCAGCACAGAAAAAAACTAATTACAAAGAATTTGTTGAAGCCTGAAAATTGAATGTGAATATGTCTTACGGTGTAAGATTTCAATTACTCTTAAATAAAACAGATGAAGCGCTCCAGAGTCATTCAAGTAACAGGATTTTGGAGACAACAGTTTTTTTTGCAGCACAGTAAAAATATTCTCACCAGTTTAGGTTTAATTTACCAACAATGTCTAAAACTTTGCAAATATTTTAGAAAAAAATTATGCTGAAGTTAGATAGGTGTGTGCTTTATAAGGTAACTGGCATGATCACATGACGATGGTCCGTTAAAGTTTGAAAATTAAAGAGTTTTTAGATATTACTTTTTTAATAATGATTCTCAAAATGAGGTCAAAATATACAATGAAATCTTAAAGTTTAAGTTTTACACGCAGTATCATGAAGGTATATTAAATGTCATATAAGACAACACTATTTAAACAGGTTTTATTTAATGCTAACACAGAAGTATGGTGGAATAAAATAATCATTGATTGATGATGTGTTGCCCTCATAACCAGTCAATAATCTTTTTATTATATTTGTACATCAAAAAGGTGTAGGCATCACTTGATTTTTATAGTTATAATTTATTCTTGCTTTAAAATGAATCATTTTATTGGTTTACTATATAAGTAACATTTGTATGCAGGGATATTTCTTAATTTAACCCCTCCTGCTAGTACAGTGGTAAGTCTACGGATTTACAACGCTAAAATCAGTGGTTCGATTCCCCTTGGTGGGCTCAGCAGATAACCTGATGTGGCTTTGCTATAAGAAACGCACACACTTCTTAATTTAAAATAATGTAATTTCCATATAGCATGAGAAGCTTAAGTATATGATTTCAACATCTGGAACTCGATATCTAATATTATGATTAATTCCTGATTACTTTGTCCATTCATTTTACGACCTCATGATCACTTGTTTAATGATTTTTATTTCTTGAATTTACTTTTATGTAATTAAAATTCCTGTTGCACAAGATAGTTAGAGTACCAGAATACCCCGAACTCGATTTATTACAATTTTAGCGTCAATATTCATGTTTAAATGTGTTGTAGCTGTTTAGAGAGGTTAAAGGAATTAACAGAGAAATTACATTTTGTTTGCGTGAAAACTGTGTAATAGTAATTAACCATACTTCTCATAATACATTAGTATTAGGCATATTATATCTTAAACACTGCATTCTTTATCTAGTTCCTTTTCAAGAATTAGAAGACCGTATAATCATTGTATTCCAACTACACTATGTTCCCCACATCCACTGCATACGACTCGTCTCCTTCAGTTCATAGTTTATCAGTGTAACAAGATAAATCACATTCTGACCGTCACCATATTTATTGTATGTAATATTATTATGTTTTATAATATACCTGTTGCTTTGAACAGTTACAGTAGTTAAATAAAACTGTTCCGCAAGACGTGAGTACAAAAATTCAGAAAAAAAGATAATAAAGAATACACTAAGACTTCTAAACAAAAAATAAATCAATTTAGTTTTGTGCTTTGCAACGCTTTGAGAGACTTTCATCGTCTGGCATTGAAGACAGTGTTACACTGAAATTAGGATTAGCAAGCATCTTTGAAGGGTTGGAGTATATAAAGATGCCAAAAACACACGTTTTATCCGGAAAAAAATAAGACAAAATATTGATTGATGAAAAACATTTTTGAGCTTTTATCGTAAGTAGTACTAGAATTAACAAGAAAATGGAAAATAAAACAAGCAACTATAGCAACTTAAATTGTACTTAAATATAAAAATACTGATTCATAAAGTAACGAAATGGTAAAATAAAACTATACACTAATAAATCGATAATCCAGAAGTATATTTCTGAAAAGAAGAAGACTTTCACCGAGGTGACGTTGAGAAAGATATCTAACAAGGAGTAAAGGATAAGTAAAATATGTCTGAAAGGAAAATATAGAGAGAACAGGCTAATGGTACTTTAAGTTGTTTGATAATACTCTTTTCGTTAATTTCACAACGGGACTTGAAGTTGAGGTGGAAGATAAGATGGCCTTTGAGGATTTGTCTTTTTATTTGTTAGGGTTGCGTTTCTAACGGATAGGATTAGCATGACGAAGGTATCATTATATTCAGGAAAATTGTATTGTCTAAGAGCTGGGAGGTCACTAGAATCTTCTTATAATATAGATCTAAGGTGTTCGCAAAAATGATCATTACGTCTGCGGGTTCCTTATTACTACAGTGAATACAGTAAATTATGTATCCAGATGTGCAGGTGTGTGTAATGTCCCCTAACGTAAAATATGGAATTAGGGCCATTTTCTCTAGTTTTGTTTGAAACATACGGAAAAGTATAACACATATTTTTGGTGCAGTGGTGAAAACCTATAGTGGGGAAATTGTCATCTTTTAGGTTCTTGTGTATCAAGAGATTTTTAAGGTTTGTATTAAGATTATAAGAGGTTAAAGGAGGTATAGTATAATTTCATCAGTGATGGAGTCAGTTATGAATGATTTAGTATTTTTCTGCATGATAGTTACTATTAACCTGTTAATTGGATGTTGTGTTAATATAAAGGGGATTTTATCGTTTTGAGTTTTGTTCTTATGTTGGATGGCTTGGTATTTGGTACAGTTGCTACCTCAGTAATTTTGGAGAGGTCTTGGTTCCTCAGATCATAAGTATCTAGTCCTGTGAAGTATCTTTTAGGAATGGCAATCTTGACTTCGTTCGAAGGGAAGAAATGGTTTTGTAAGTCAACGTGACTTTTCATATTTATGTAGAGTACATCAAACAAACATTTAATTATCTAGATTATATTCTGTAACCCTGCTCATCTATGTTACAATCACCTATGATGTTTTAAGCTGCCTAAAATACTACTTTTACTATACTAAACCTTTAACTTACATCTTTACCATGAATATACAGCTAGTATATATTGTATTTTTCTTTGCATGACTTCATGCTAGCTCTGAAACGTTTTTTAAACAAAGTAGACACTAAATCCCCTACCACCACTGAAAGAATCCTTCGTTTAGTGGAACTAGTTATTGCAATAAATATTATTGAATTCATTGTCTTATTGTATAAGCAGCTCACTGATGTTTTCATGAATACGAAAATCGTCCATTCCCTCACTAATCATTGTTTTAAATATCTCGACGAAAGACTATATACGACATTTGATGGTATGTTCCATGACCTCTTTATTTGTTAAAGTTTAGATATTGTTACATACACCAAAGCTCAAGTAATGTAAATCGTCAGCGTTATCCATCTAGCCTTAAAACCACCGTACACAACAGACATACTCATAAACACAATTACTTGGAATAGCATCCTTTAGATTCTTACAAAACAAAATTGCAGTACCTAAAAGCCCCTCAGTGACTCAGCGGTATGTCTGCGGACTTACAACGCTAAAAATCGGTTTTCGATACCCGTGGTGAGCAGAGCACAAACAGTCCATTGTGTTGTTTTGTGGTTAATTCAAAACAGCAACAACAGCCTTAACTAAACAGTAATTTGTCTTTTATTATCTCTTTTCATGGTTTTATTTGGTTTCTTATGTTATTTTCCTGTTACTTAAAAAATTATCTGTAAATTGCTATAGCGAAGTTGTCATCATGTATTCTCAAAACGGTTGGTGTGGGTGTTAAGAAAACGTACAGAACAACGCTTCGACCTCCTTAGGTCATCTTCAGGTTAATAAAGAGAAATTTTTCAGTTGACCATTGCTCGGCATATGTTTTAGGGGCGAGAGTGTAAACGTGTACGAGATTGTAGGTGGCGTTGCTTTTAGATGTTAGGTTATTAATTAGTATAGGTATAGAGGAGTTCCTTTATATTAGTTTAATTTTGGGTTTAATTGTTGTATAATTAGGGCTTCTTTGATTTTTCGTTTGTTTATATTTGCTTCCCTACTTAGTGTCTGAGTCTTTTTTTATTGTTATGTTGTGTTTATTTGATTAGTAGTGTTTAAAAACGTGTGAATTATTTTTGTGTTTTTTTAATCTGGTTTCTATTTTTCTGCTTGTTTCTCCAATATAAAAGTCGTAATTGTTGCCTTGTATTTTATAAATAATGTTGGTGTTGTGTTTATTAATGTAGTTTTTACATAATATGAATATTTAGTTTTGTACCTGGTTTTTGAATAAATTTAGTTTTTGCTGGAATGTTGCGTTTTGTTTTTTTCCAAGTGTTGGTTATTTTTTCACTGATGTTGGGAACATATGGTATGCAGTAGTATAAGATTTTGTAGTTTGTTGTATCTTGGGATTTATTGTTTGTTTGTTGTTAGTCTAAGTGTGTGCATATACTTTTTCCACGGTTTATGGAGGAAACTTGTTGATGTTGATGAAGTATTGTTTTCGTTTGTCTAATTGATCGTTAATTTTATCTGGTGAGCATAAGTTTTGTGATTGTATTTATTTGGTTTCTTAACATGTTGAGTTTTAGTTTCGTTTCATGTGTTGAGTTCCAGGGAATGTATAATTCAGTATGGGTGATTTTTCTCTATTTAATTGTAGTGATCTTGTGATCTTGAGGTTGAGAATTGTTATTTGGTCAGATTTTATCTGCTCACAGATGAACTTAATGTTGTAGGTAAAATAAACTAAGGTAGATGTGAATATAGCAGTTGCATCGTTAACATGCCTGTAGTATTATAGTGATGGTGTAATGCTGGCCTGTAGTATTATAGTGATGGTGTAATGCTGAATTTATCGCTTGAGGTTCAACTTTCTCGTCATCACAAAGTTGTCATCCACTATATTCATTCTCAGTTGTATCTTTTATACATAAGAATGACTATAGTTCTTTTGATGCACGTGTACAAACAGCTGCCTTGTCATCGCTCAAATTCACCTTAACATACATTATTTCATTAACGGTAAGTACTTTTAAATAAACTGCCAGGTATGAACAGAAACTAGCGATTCGATTTTGTTATTCTTAATGACAAAAATAATTTTAGGTTTTGTTATACACAGAATTTTTGTTTGGAAATAAATACAAAGCTACACAATGAGCTATCTATGCTTTTCCCACCACGGATATCGAAAGCCCGGTTTTTAGCTTTGTGAGTCCACAGACATACTGCTGTGTCATTGGAAGACATACAAATTTTTACAGTGCTCTTAAGTCTATGTCTTCAAGTTATTTGTCAAGTATTCTTTCACACATTTTATTCCAAATTTATTTTGAAACATTGACTACTTCTTACAAAACACATATATTAACACATTGTGTTTTGAGATTTAGTATTGTTACTAGTCAACCAATACATATTCTGGGTATTATTATTTTGGGTAGCAGTACTTCACACCAATGTTCTTCACACATTCAATAAATGTTTAGTGTCTAAAGTGATATTATAGATAATAATGTGATAGCGATGAAGAGTGAACTGAACAGCACAAGTGTAATATAAATATACTACTTTTTAAAAAATATTTTGTCCATTTGAAGCAAAGTACTCTGAAGATCTTGAATGTTCCCACAATAGCTTGTTAGGTTGGTTTTGGGCTACTCTCTTATGAACGCATAGTAGGATTTAACACTACTGAAAGGGCCAACACCTTTGGTGTGACGGAGATTCGAACGTGGAGCCCTCAGATTGCGAGTCAACCGCACTAACCTCTTGGTCATGCCGGGCTACATGAGCGATACCAAACATGCCATTATTTTCTGTGGCAAACTATTACAATGATTACTGTAACTCTATATCTATTATTAAAATTGTAGTTAAAGAACTGAGCTCCAAAATCTAAAGCAATAAACTCTTTAGTAAGATTCATTCAAAAAACAAAAAAACAGAAAAAACAACGAACGTGTTCACATAATTAATATTATGTAAATAAACTATATATCAAAAATAGCAGTTATGCACTATAATTATACTCGGATTCAATGGAAATTTTCATGCAACAACAACGATAAAAGCTGATAAAGTGATAAAGTAGTTTATTGTACTTTTCTTTCACTTTTTATTTTTAAGAAGAGGCTTTTCCTCATTTATAACATTAGATTGATATAATTTAAAATACGTTTGTTAATTGGAGTAGAGAGATGTTAATATTAAAGAAACATGCACTTTAAATTTTATTAAATTAAAATATTCAATAAATAATAAATACATTTTTATGAAAAACTTTATGATGCACAGACTGATGTATCTCGACTCGAATAAAAACTACATCGTTGAATTATAACAAAATAAAAGAAAATATTGTATTTATTCTGTCGCAGGTAAGAAAATTCTTCAGCCTTGATACTTATTTAAAATTTTATTTGATTAATTTTATACGTATTCAGAAAAATCATAAATCTTGATGTTGATTGATTTCAGCACACTTCGAACAAAATTATAGTAAGTGTTTGTAAATTTTATTATTTCTTCTAGCTATAATTGGCTCGGCATGGCCAGATGGGTTAAGGCGCTCGACTCATAATCTGAGGGTCACGCGTTCGAATCTCCATCGCAATAATGCGCCCTTTTAGCCTTCTGGGCTTTATAGTGTGACGGTTAATCCCACTATTCGTTGGTAAAAGAGTAGCCCAAGAGTTGGTAGTAGGTGGTGATGACTAGCTCGCTACCTTCCCTCTAGTCCTACACTGCTAAGAGTAAAGACAGGTAGCACAGATAGCCCTCGAGTAGCTTTGCGCAAAATTAAAAAAAGAAAAACAAACAAATCTTGCCATAATTTCGGTACTTGTAACTAAATAAAGAAATTCATAGTAGTTTTGAACAAAATAGAGCTAAACTAACCTTTGTCAGTTGAATACAAGAGTAGTTTTGTAGATTTTTAAACAATCACTGTTTTCCAGCTTTGGTTGTCATGGTGTGATGCAATAACCGAAGTTTTCTGAACAGTAATATAAGCTATCTATTTATCGGTTCTTTTCGTTTATATGAACCATTATGGCTTCCATTTCAGAGAAGATACACGAAGAGATTGGAACAAAGTGATAGAAGCTAATCGAGGTGATATGATACTAGAAAAAAAAAAAGAAAAGATGTTTGTGGACAGCTTCCGCCAGATTTATAAATCTGATTTTTTAAAGTTCGTGAAAAGTTTGATTTATTTTTATCTCATTTGAATTATGATATTGCAGTATAATATGAAAAAGGAAATATTTTTCGAGGAACAAAGATGAGGCAAGTTTAGTTATCTTCTTGCACTTAATAGTGTCAAGTTTCATTTCACCATTAAGGTCTTTGTTACAGTTCACTGTTTATTTAGGCCTGGCATGGCGTGCGCTTCGTAATCTGAGGGTCGCGGGTTCGCGCCCGAGTCACGCCAAACATGCTCGCCCTCCCAGCCATGGGGGCGTTATAATGTTACGGTCAATCCCACTATTCGTTGATAAAAGAGTAGCCCAAGAGTTGGCGGTGGGTGGTGATGACTAGCTGCCTTCCCTCTAGTCTTACACTGCTAAATTAGGAACGGCTAGCACAGATAGCCCTCGAGTAGCTTTGTGCGAAATTCCAAAAAACAAACAAACAATCACTGTTTATTTAACGATTTATCGCCGTAGTTAGCAGCTTGAACAAATAAAGTAAATGCAAAGCTTATGTATATATAATATACAACAAGCTTTAGATTTATTTCACTTATTAAATGAAACTTTGTGATGAACAATTATAAAAAAATGGCCTTCTTATAATTCCCGTATGGTAAAAAAGTTATTTTTATTTTATGACAGTGACCATAACACAATGATGTTGTATGTTACGTTTCCAAATCAAAACGAAGTTAATAGTTTCATGAAATAAAAACTTTAAAAGAATGTTCTAAAGAATGAAATAAGACATAAAATCAGTAACTAAAGTCTTAAACAATGGTAAGCATTTCTAACTGTTTCTTACAAACCATAAAAAAATAAAATATTTTTTTAAATTTTCAAACTTGTCAATTCACACAAATATTACATATAAAATATGTTTTATTTTCAGAAGTTACGCAATGTGTAGATTATAATTTCACGCAATTTAAAAAAATGGAGGACCTCGTATTAAATAGCATACAAACGCACCTAAAACAAAATATATATCATTTTTACATTACATTTGATACACTATTTTTTTATCTAACTGTCCATGGATTCCATTAGAAGGAATTTACATGATAAATTAAACAAATTATATGACACATCATGTGCTTTTCAGAATATTTTTTCAGCGTCTATTGTGATGTTTATTCCTCCCAGTGGCTCATTGTTAATGAATCTTAGGGTTTATAACGCTAAAAAGTCCAGTTTCGATATCTCTTGTGAATATAGGACAAATAGCTCATTGTGTAGCTTTGCGCCTAACGTCAAACTAGATTACGTATATATTTGGATGATTACTTACTAAAGTATTTAAAAATGATAACAGTTGTACTAATAATCAAAAAATAAAAGTTTTAATATTGCTGTAAAAACATGAAGATTAATTATATTTAGTTTAAAGCATGCTTTAAGTGAGTTTTCAGAAACTAAAGCCCCCCAGTGGCTCAGCGGTATGTCTGCGGACTTACACGCTAAAATCCGGGTTTCGATACCCGTGGTGGGCAGAGCACAGATAGCCCATTGTGTAGCTGTGTGCTCAATTGAAAACAACAACAACAAAAACTAAAATACAGGGTGGTTGCTAGAAAAGCGGAAAATTTGAGGGTCAGATGAGATCATGAATAAAATGCGTGCTTACTCATTTCTATTTTGATTTCTTTACATCATGAATAAAATGCATGATTTTAATATCATTTTGAGCATCTATGAGTGTAATATAACATATGCCTTTAAAAAACTTTGTAAAAAGTTATTCTTTGTAAAAATAAATAGCTGTTTGACAAATTTTCCATCGGCCTGGCATGGCCGAGCGCGTAAGGCGTGTGACTCGTAATCCGAGGGTCGCGGGTTCGCGCCCGCGTCGCGCTAAACATGCTCGCCCTCCCAGCCGTGGGGGTGTATAATGTGACGGTCAATCCCACTATTCGTTGGTAAAAGAGTAGCCCAAGAGTTGGCGGTGGGTGGTGATGACTAGCTGCCTTCCACTTACACTGCTAAATTAGGGACGGCTAGCACAGATAGCCCTCGAGTAGCTTTGTGCGAAATTAAAAAACAAACAAACAAACAAATTTACCGCTTTTCTAGCGACCACCCTTTAGTAGCAACAAAAGCTTAATCGTTTAAAACCCACGGTTTAAATTATTTGATGTTGTCCCGTGGTGGACTTCTGTTTCAACAACAACACTTCTTCTTAGCAAAAGAGCTAGTGTGTAGATGTTACAATTGGGAAACATGCGGTCCCAAAATTTAAAGGTCTCTATATTGTTATATATTTACCAATGTATATTTATTTCAATATTTATGTATTTATATATATATAATTAGAAATGTCTATAACTGTTAGTGGTCTCTAAATTTGTATAATATTCTGGAATGTAAGAATCAACAATATATGTTTTACATTGTTGTTAATTGAACTATCGAGAAACTCGCCTTCAAGTTTATAATCGCAACATGCGGAGAAACACTTTAATATTGTTGCTTTGCTACCGTTAACATGCTATATACTTTGAAAGCTATAACTATGATAAATGCGTATCAATCAGAAAACGACAGATATTTGATCATGAACGTTTACAGATTTCGAACATTACAAACCATTTAACTTCAGAAAATTCACAACCTGCGTTCCGTTCGTTACCCTTTATAAGTTTTAAGGCACAGTTCTCGAAAGTTCAGTTGGCAATAACACTGACAATCACTAATATTTTACAAACACATATTGCGCATTGTTGATTTTTACGCTGGAAAGTCTTCTAGAGAGAATAGGCGGGACTTTCACAATACACATTTAACAGTGTAAACCACAACAGTTATAAATATATATTTAACTTAAACAAATATCAATATTTAAATAAATACACAATAGTAAAACCGTTACAATCCATAACTAGTCAGACTATATCTGACAGGAATAAATTTTAATACTAATTTTGTATCGAACTTCCTTTGAAAAGACTTAGTCATATAAATTCATCGTAGCCAAAGCAAACCACTTCTTCCTGCTGGGTTTCCATAATCCGTCTAGTATTCAAGAACGACGGTTTTCCTGGCTAGGATTCCTATATTCAGTTTTTTATTATTGTTGTTTCTTCTTATATAAGTGATGTGAGGAACTTGTTTCACTTTTCTGGATGGAAATACTTCTTCAGTATGCCGCCTGTTGTTCTTTGGGGCGCATGTGAACGGTGGTTTTACTAATGACCTCTGTATGAGAGACATCCCTGTTTCAGAAATTCTAAATCTTCGACACATTTTTAGGATATGAATGCATACGAATATTTTGCAGGGGAAGTGGCTATTACATACCTTTATAATGTAGTTCTGTTTGTTTTTTTTAATTTCGCGCAAAGCTATTCGAGGGCTATCTACTCCAGTCGTCCCAAATTTAGCAGTGTAAGACTAGAGAAAAGGCAGCTAGTCATCACCACCCACCTTCAACTCTTGAACTACTCTTTTACTAATGAATAGTGGGATTTACCGTCACATCATAACAACCCCAAGGTTGAAAGGGCGACTGTTTGGTGTAACGGGATTCGAACCTGCGACCCTCGAATTACGAATCAAGCGCCTTAACCACCTGGCCATGCCTAGCCTGTAGTATTGTTACATGCCTTAATACCGCAGTTTCATATTCACGGTGTTTGTAATATGAATTTCTAACTTACGTTTAAAATTATTTTGATATAACGTAAAAAATCATCTCCTTCTTACCAGCACTTGCTGATAATGCGTAATACTGATTGGTTGTGTTTTGTGTGCCCTTTTAAAATATCATGAAATCTTAATAATAATAACATAAAAAAACGTTTTAGACCAGCTATTTTCGTCTTTTCTTACGTTCAAGCTTTGATATAAAAACTCAGAATTACATATTTCATTAACCACCAATGCACTTCAAAAATGTGCTTCTCTTACATGCTACGTCTTTATTTATTTATTTTTATTAACGTTCGATCGATTCGCATACTTTAGCATCTGCCTTCATGTTGAATATCGTTTTTCGCTGTTGAGACAGCCTCGTTGATTAAAATAAGTTGGTATAGCGCTATTATAATGTACGCATTGGCAACACACTTCCTAACATATCATTCTGTAACACCCTGGCGAAGAGCCAAATTTCATTATCTGTTGTGATATGTGTATATGATATCAAAAATTACTGATTAAATATGCAGAAGTGAAGCCTATTATTGTTTAGAAAATGTTACAAATAATTATAAATAATGTTATAGACACAATCATATTTATAATAAATAATGTTTAATAAAACGAAATTGCACTGTTTCTACAAAATCAGCAAGAATGGAACACAACCCGAAATGAATTAACATTGGAGAAAAAGTATTAACTCTTTGGGCTGTAATTTCATTTTGTTTTCACTTAAGGAATGTTGCACTGAACTGTATTTACATAATAACAGAATGAATGAAAGTACGCTCGTCAAGAACTACCAAACAGTGTTAATTCACTCTGTTCAATCATTCACACGTGCCCAAAGCAATCAGAAATCTTTGCTTTCTTTTTCATTGAATTATGTACAAAATGAGGTTAAAACACTTCATCAGAAATGAATTTAAACAGGCAACGAAAGCTTTTAATTCAGGGTAAACCTATCTGGACTGAAAGAATAATGTTAACAACAACTTCTCATAACTCTTGAGAACAGTGGACTAAAATATGAGCTACATAACTCATGATAAAGGATAACAAAATGCAGCACATATACCCTTTTACATAATATATATGTATGCTGCCTTTACGGTACTGAAAGGGTTTTAACATATGCAGTTGCACAGTGAACTTATGTAAAGTAAGCATAGAAAACCTAAGAACACTGATTGCATATGACATGCTATTTCCGTGCCACTATTGTTCTTAATTAAAGAACCCTGGTTCAGTATAAGAAACACGAGTACACTCTTTCTAGAATACAAAGATATTAAAATTTATAAGCTGACTTTTTGCAATAAAACCCATTTTTACAATCGAAGCAGGATTTGATGTGCGTTTGCTGTTATTCTAAGCCTACATATCCTTTAATCACATTCACCCCATATAAGTAATAAATTTCGTGGATAATCTGAAACTCTTTTTCAGAATGAAACTGTGTAAAATATATAAGAATCTATATCACGGATACATTTATTTTATCACAGGTATCAAAAAATAAATTGTATAATGTTACTCTTACAAAACTGAAAATTATGCTCTTACACCCAAAAATATATATTTATAGTACACGAAATAATTTTAAGATATCTGAGCTTTATCATGCTTACTTATTACGAAGCAAAACCACAGTTATAAAACAATATCAGTTATCATTATCATTTAACTTAAGAGGCATCTTACATGTGGTCACGTGAAGTAAAACACGAATAACAGGTTATTCACCCAACACTCTTAAATGAACCTGTATTTTATGGCTTTTGACTTCATAAAACATTTATCTTCAATATTGAATGTTTAAAATCAATGTTAATTGTTGTTGTTGTTGTTGTTTTGAATTAAGCACAAAGCTACAGGATGAGCTATCTGTGCTCTGCCCACCACGGGTATCGAAACCCGGATTTTAGCGTGTAAGTCTGCAGACATACCGCTGAGCCACTGGGGGTATCAATGTTAATAAAATTATGATACATTCTTGGCAACTTCCCTGAAAGAGCTGTTTTCCAAACATTTTACCTTAATATAAACAATTGGAATATGGCCACAGTGAATAGCATGTTTAAAATCATTGTTAATATAGTCCCCAGATACTCTTTGCTCTACCTATTTGAAATAACTTTAATAACTAAGATTACGGGAGAAGATATGTCATGTTTTCCAACATCTCAATTGGATTGACTTTAAATACATTATTCAAGAAAAGTGTTGAACATACTGCCTACAGGCACTGTTGAACATACTGACTTCTATATCCTGCAGAAAAGTGCTAGAAATATCACACTTTATACACATTTCATCGATCGGCATTCGGTACTTTATCATATTGGTGCAATTTGTCTGGACGTCAGCATAATGAACGTTAACGTTCACTTCCAACATCTTGAGATATTTGAATGTCAATATCTACCTAAATAAGAATTTATGTAATCAAATACAATACCAGTTATTTTGAAATATATTTAGGTTCAATGAAATGGTATCTGTGTACACATCAAGCCGTTATTTGAAATTAGTTCTCTTCAAGCCTAATCTCCAAAATCTTTGAGGTCCGATTTCTTGAAAAAGAATTAGCAAGGATTTTGAAACCCTTTTTTAAATTTAAATCAGAAAGACATCTTTTCTTGTGTGACATGCCTTTATTTCCAATTTGTACTAGAAGAATGAATTCACTCCTTCTATGAAAAGGAGTAATTTAGACATCACACAAGATTTGACACCTGACATGCTGCACATGACAGAAAGTATTATACTCTAACGCTTAGTGGTAAATACGGCGTAAAAAACACGTAGAGATTGACTTCCTTACTGTCCAGTGTAATATGGATTCCTATTACTGGTTAAATGGGATAGATGTCAAACATACTACTCATGTTTTCAGAACGGATATCGTTATTTCTGTACCTTCTATAATTTATGAACCAGTTTATATCCCTCCTGCTTAGTTTACTTTACAGGTATTAACATTGTTTAAGAAATTTATTTCAAATAACTACATATCAATTCTAATATGAAGTTGATTTGTTACATTTCGTAGTTTTTATAAAAAATGATTTTATATCATATAGAACAATGGTGGTAACCGTTTTTGTTCGCAGGTTATTTCTATGTTTATATATTTTTAATTAGCATTGTGTTGGGCTAGTTATAATCATATAATACTTAATACTGGTACATGTATTTAAATGTGTATGTGTATTCATACAAACAAACAAAATGTATACATACATATTATATATATATATATATACAGGTCGATCAGTCTAAATATTTTCCCTAAAGACTAATGTTAAAATTCTCTCTTGTCTCGACTCTTTCCTTTAATATCTTTGTTCTTTTCAGAAAGCCTAAAAATTTAAACTGAGCAATGATTGTGCCCTCACGAGTTGCACTGGTGAAGCCAACTTTTCGTGGGTTAACCAAATCACTGCAATAAGTTCCTTGTCTATGACCTGAATCTCGGGTTATAGGTTGCCGACAATTGATAAAAAAACAAACAAGTGTAGAAATTGTTTCTGTTCACTGTTATCATGCACAAGTACACAGGGGTAAAAACAAAAAACGTGTTTTCCAAACTTTTGCATAACAATAAAACTTACATTTTCGCATGCTATAGTAATACTCTAGACTAAAGATTTCAAATGCAGTGATATTCACAGTTTCCAATTACTTATGGATAATTTCCATAAAATTATTTTAAGAAACGTAGGATGCTATTTACCAACCACATCGTATTCCTTTCTCTTTATTTTTAACGCAGAGCTACACAATGGTATATCTGCGTTCTGCCACTATGAAGAATTAAATTCCGTTAATTTACTATTAACTCACTGAGGGCATTGTTTTAGCCATTTTACTTTACATCTGTTTTGTGTTAATGCGTTGGTAGCACCGTAAAAAATATCGATGTAACTCACTTAAATATCGCATTTCACAGTTCCAATACTTATTTTGTCAGTATTTGTAGTGAATAGAAAACATTCAAATAATAATTAAGATCTTACGTGAGTCAGGTATACTCATCTGTAAATGTAAAGTTCAGTTTTAATTCAGTATTTTTATTTTTTAAAACTTTTGCTTTTGGTTATACTTGGCAAAGCTGTTGAGATGGTAACAACATCCTAGACACATTGACTTAACTAGAAATTCTTCACATTAAGCCGATCAAATGGATCTTGTGATGATGCTTAAAACAGTATTAACCACCAGTGCTTCACAGTTTATATAGAGCACAACGAGAATTTCTTTTTCTTGAATGACTTCTGATTGTGATGTTTGTGTTTCAGACAAAACGTCTTACAAGTCAACATAATCTCTACTTGTTTGAAACGCGATATTATTTGTTAAAGAAACACGAAAGTTTTCCAGCAAATTGTTCAAAATAATGTGATCCTTGTTTTTCTCAAAACTTACTTATATCACAACAAGTGAATATAAAGTATGCCCCCAGTGTCTGAAGGCTTATAACGTTAAAAGCTGGGTAGGTATCGATTCCTGTGGTTAGCACAGATAGCCATCTGTGCGACTTTGTACTTAATATAAAATATAAAAATTATAAAGTATGCTTCAAACATTATATTTAAAAAATAACTGAATATTATTCAGAAGTATCACCTTTTTCAGAAATCCTGAATTAGACTAAAAGCAAAAATCATCGTACATACAAAACTGGCAATTAAACTGGAATACAAGCGACACTGTGAGAATTTCAAAACATACACTAGTAATACACACACGTCTGGAAGAGTAAAGCTACATAGAGCAGTGGTAGTACATTGTGTATGGAATTTTACCTTCATTCGCAAGTCTCATACATGGAACAAAACTAGAACTGCTTGAAAAAATTAAACTAGAATATAGCGATAAGGTGTTCAAACCTACAACGTCGCACATTTAAATTGTCATTTACTATCTGCAGCCACTTAGAACGAAACATAAGAGTTAGAATGAAACAGGAAATATTTATTATTGTTTGTTTGTTTTGTTTGTTTGTTTTGGAATTTCGCACAAAGCTACTCGAGGGCTATCTGTGCTAGCCGTCCCTAATTTAGCAGTGTAAGACTAGAGGGAAGGCAGCTAGTCATCACCACCCACCGCCAACTATTGGGCTGCTCTTTTACCAACGAATAGTGGGATTGACCGTCACATTATACACCCCCACGGCTGGGAGGGTGAGCATGTTTAGCGCGACGCGGGCGCGAACCCGCGACCCTCGGATTACGAGTACACGCCTTAACGCGCTCGGCCATGCCAGGCCTACTTGTTTGTTTTGAATTTCGCACAAAGCTACTCGAGAGCTATCTGCGCTAGCCGTCCCTAATTTAGCATTGTAAGACTAGAGGAAAGGCAACTAATCATCACCACCCACCGCCAACTCTTGGGCTACTCTTTTACCAACGAATAGTGGGATTAATCGTCTGATTATAACGCCCCCACGACTGAAAGGGCGAGCATGTTTGGTGCGACCGGGATTCGAACCCGCGACCATCGAATATTTATTAAACATGTTATTAGATATGGGCACTAGTAGTGCTAAACGTACATTATTTCTTGAAGTTAACACTTTAAATCCTAAATAATTTCATACTTGTATAAATTACGGAATGAAACCCAGAATATTTATTTCAGTTATTAAATATCAATATAAAAAATGTAAATTGAGATTTACTATGCACCCTTTGATAATGGCTTTTATAACCGTCCTTTATGATCAATTAGCGACATTTCCATAGCCGTGTCATATGGTTAAAGCTCTCGACTCGCAATCTGAGGGTCGCGGGTTCGAATTTCCGGCACACCATACATGCTCGCCTTTCAGCCGTGTAGATAGTTTTCGTGTAGCTTTACAAAAAAAATTATAAAACAAAACAAACAAAAAATCATCACAAACATTTCTTCCATTGTAAACCTACTTTTGAAATTGATATCAGTTCCCCTTTATAAAAAAATTATAAATATCATTTTCCTATAACATATAATGCCTGTAGGACTAAAAAGGCGAGCATGTTTGGTATGACGGGGAGTCGAACTCGCGGTCCTCAGATTACGAGTCGAGCTCCCTAACCACCAGGATATTCCGGGCCTTCTGGTAAATTCGGAGACAAATTTGTACGTACACTAAGTTTGTCACTAATATTTTCACGGAAGATCCTCTTTCATCAATTTAGGGTTTTAATCACATAATTAATAACAGTAAAGCCTCTCAGATGCTTAGGCTTTTTTCATCGTTACACCTTGTCAAGTCTTGAACCAATTACTCCTTCATTGTAAATTACTTTAATTAATGACATGCTCTTTCATAGGTGATTTACTGTCACTAAGCAGATGTACATGTTCCCACACTGAGAATCACAAGTGGGACACATTAGGTGATAAACCACATAAAAGTTTATTCTTTTTTTTCAAATGAAAACTTCGCAATCGAATTTTCCCTTGTTGTTATGGACTTAAAAATTGAGGCAAGTTGTCGGTTCTCTTGATGTTCTGCAGTGAACTTCATATTATCCCTAGCTAAACCATACGCATACGGCTAATATTTACAGATACACTATAATGAGAATTTAATTTATTTAACAAAGTTAAGAATGGTAATTAGTAAGCCTACTTGTTTACATGCTCAAATGCAAATCAATGCCGAATTAAGGGACCCTTTCGTGGAAAAGTGTTTCACGAAATACCCGCATTCCTTAAGGTGTTGTGCAGTTCTCGAGGGCCAGACGATTTATAAATAAATAATGCACAATTTTGAAAGTTAATGAGTTCAGCAGTTTAGGAGTTTTTGGGTTTTGGGATGATTCCAAGATTTCCTAAGGGATGAGGTGAAACTTGTCTAAACCTCGGAGCTCAGACGATTCGTTTGGTACCATTTAGAAGTCGGCGCAATAAACAGTTTAGGGAGAGATACGCGAAACAAAGACACATAATTTTAATATACAGGTATCTATATATGTAAAAACGGCTGGTAATAAACCTGCACAAAGGAACACCTTTATACCTATATTAATAAATATAACCAAACATCTAAGCACGCTCTCTACATTCCTATCCTCAGTTACACAATCCCTTCAAACACGTGGTCAGCTATCAGTCATTTACCTCTTTCTTTCTTTGTGAACCTGACGATAACCGAATAAGGTCGAAACATTGTTCGCTCCTCTACATACAAATTTTCTCAACTCAAACAAGCCGTTTTTATGTATATATTTCTCTACAAGTGGGTTTTCTTGTCATCACTGATTATTTAGGTGTCTGCTTTCCAGATATTCATGGAACTGACTTAGATGCTTCAAGTCATTAAAAATAATAACATATCATCTTTATACGTTTGGTACTGTATGAATTTGATTTTATGTTACAATTTCTCAACTATTGCTTCTAATGGTAGTACGAAAAAAGACTAGTCAATGAAGAAACCAAATTGGTAACCATAGCAACTCCGCCAATTTGGTCATAGATGTTATAATCACAACGAACATGGGACTCACTACTGGCAAGTTCCAGTTGTTAATGAAGACTGACTTGGGGAGTATCATCATGTCATTTTCATAAATCTAACGAGTAACAAAATTTATGCATAAGGGATCATGTCGTGTGTATGTTCAAAGAGGAAGTTACATATTATAATTTATTTTGGGCGAGTCTTCGATTTATTACGTTACGTGTGTTAACGTATTACTATTTCAAATAACCGAAAATTTGAATATGGAAGTTAATTAAATGTTAATATGTATCAATAAGACTGATACAAACAGTTTTATTTTGTAACACAAATATATTTAAATATATAAAAATAAAACAATACAATTTATAATAAGCTTCTATAAATAGTTATTACAAACGATAGTTTATATACGCCATATGCGAAAAACATTACACTGAAACATACGTAGGTTTTAAAATAAATATATAACTGTGAATCTGTTGCACCTCCCTCCTTACAGAATTAAAAATTGGCAATTTTAACTAAAATATTAAAGGAGTAATAGGAATTTTCTTATTAGGTTTTCTAGCCAGTTGACATATATGATAAGTTGTACAAAACTGGGCAATATCTTGCCCAATTATTGGCCTAAAATATCTCATAACTTCATCATATATCTTGTTCACACTTAGATGACCTCCCATTGAAAGTTCATGGGCAACTGTTAATATTTCAGAATGATACGCTTCTGGAACAACAATTTGATAAATTACAGTCCTGTCCTCTGAAGATGGTACATTTGATAGCCTCCATTTGTTAATGACAACACAATTTTTGTGAAAGTAACCATCTGGAACTTTCTCCAGTTTATACTTTGAGACATATTTAAATAGTGTAAAGATCCGTTATTAATTTTCTTGCTCATGGATCAGTTTGCTTTTAGCAAACGGAACTTCAACAGATCAGCAAGGTCTCTCACGTTCATCATTATCATTCATCAAAAACTTGTCAGTTGACAATCATTCACAAGATTCATGCTGGACCCAAGAAAGGTCTGTGTCAGATCTATAATGTTTTCTGAACACGCGCCTATAATTTATTTTTAGCTTAATTTCTTAGCTTGAGCTTGAATCACAGCACACAAACCACTAACTTGGTCAGATGTTAAACAAATGTTATGTAGAAGAATATTAATAAAACCATTCTCAATACTCTGAGCTGTAATACACTCACGAGTGGAAGAACTCGAATCTAATTGTTAAATGGTGATACTTTAACATAGCGACTGAGTTCGAAGTAGTTGTTTTGCTTTGGTCGATTAAAGTTGAATTTAATTTCTATTTCTTTCAACTTAATTTCCTTTTTTGGCTTCAGTACGTACTTGCTTATTCTGGGCTTCGATACGTTCTTGATCGGCCTTGAGATGTTTACTTTCTCTTTCTACTTTGATACGGGCGTTTGCAAACTCGATTTGTTTGACTTTTAACTGAATTTTTAACTTATCTTTATGACTCAACTCTGATTAGCTAATAGAGACACAATGCTATTCTCCTAATGCTTCCTCAGATAACAAAACATCATCGACTGACCTTTCAACAATACAGTTTTTAGCTCATTTTTTCAAATTAATTTTTATCCTTTAATTCAAAAATTTTAGCATTTTCAAACAATTCAGTTTTGTTAAATTTTTCTAGTTGGTCCAGGGAGGGTGACTGAAGAAAACCTTGATCATAAGCCATGATCAACTTTTGTTGGCAATGATACATATAATTGAATTAAGATTTCAATTTTAATGTAAAATGTATCTTGTCTTTGATTCAAATCGTAGACACAAGCCCCCTATTTATTATGTTACGTATTATATTTTATTTCGGACGAATCTCCAACTTATAAGGTTACGCAGTTAACACACTATTATTTCAAATAACTGGAAATTTTAATTTTAGTTTAGAAATTAATTAAATTTATATTTGTCAACAAGATTGGTACACACAATATATTTTTATATAAAAACATTAAAATAATACAATTTGTGATAACGGTTATTACTGTGTTTGTGTGTATGTTTTCTGTACAACAAAGCCACAAAGGGCCATCTGCTCAGCCCACCGAGGGGAATCGAACCCCCGATTTTAGCGTTGTAAATTCTGAGACATGTCGCTGTACTAGCGGGGAAGCCGGTTATTACTAATAATTGTTATAAACAATGGTTTATTTGCAAGAGTTTTACAAACTACACTGAGTTTCATATCCGGTCGAGAACCGAATATTTTATCATTGGTCCAAGTTCACGACGAACAAATTAATTCTAAGTTGACATTGTCACATTACACTTAAACTTACATTGACCTTTTCTTTATTGGTCTCACTTCTAGTACCAGCTGACTCCTCCCAGCAAGAATATTTATTGTCTTCGTAGAAATAATAACGTCCGAAGCAATTCACTGAAGTTAAACGATTTGCAATGTTCGATATCTATAACATTCCTAATCAAATTCTGTAGTTTTACGATTAATAGGCGTTAATCTCAATTCTAGCTTTTCAGGCCTACAGCACACTAGCTGCAGCTAACCAGCGATTATACTTTTCCGTCTCTCGGCTAGCCACTTTCATAAGGATCACGCGTGTTCTTAGAAATATCGACAAAAATCCTCGCGCGCTTTTATCAAATAGGTGTTGTTGATTTTTTACATTCAAACACGTTCTACATTTTTCGAGAACAGGGGGTACTTGCGCAATACGCAGTTAAGAAAACTATATAGAAAGAAATGTAAGCACTTAAATAAATATACAATAATGTACGTGTTACACTAAAGATGAGTAAAAACTGGGATATGGTTGTTGTTTTGAATTAAGCTACACAATGGGCTATCTGTGCTCTGCCCACCACGGGTATCGAAACCCGGATTTTAGCGTGTAAGTCCGCAGACATACCGCTGAGCCACTGGGGGGGCCTGGGATATGGTGCGTGGTTGATTGCAAAGTGCCTTGATTTAGAAAATGTGATTTATATGACTTAAATTAATAATTTTAATATAATATTACCTTTTTAAATGTTGTGGATTTATTTTTATCAATATTTATTTAACTTGCATTTAAATTATCCAAACTGAAAGTTAAGAATTGTTTGCGCGTTGAAGTTTCTATTGCAGTGTTTGGTAAAACTTAAGTTTGTACGGAACCCAAAAGAAGAAAAAAATATTTCACATAAATTCTTTTGTTTCATTTATGTGGCATGGTTTTTATTTAATTCAAGATTTAGCTATTTAAGACAAGAAAAAATTATTCCATATTTTCTAATTTGTGATGTATGTGGAATGGTTTGTACTTAATGAAAGACCTGGTAAATATCAATATTTCCAAACTTAACAGCCATTTTACAGTGATGATTGACATTATATATGTGATTTAGCTTATTTCTCTTTACCTATTTAATGGAGCATATTAAAAATGTTTTTAAATGTTATTATATTTTTAATAGTGTGGTATTGTTCTGGTCAATAGTTGCTCGGGAAGTTTTGATGTTGATTCATTGTAAACAAATATACCGTAGAGCCAATTATATTTACGACGATGTTTTAATAATGTGATCATTCCTATCTCAGTTTTTCTAGCTTAATTAAATTTGCAGTTGAAGAATCTTACTTTTATACAATGAAAAGATCTATGATCAGATCGATATTGTCTTCATGGGGCCCGGCATGGCCAGGTGGGTTAAGGCATGAGCTTCGTAATCTGAGGGTCTCGAGTTCGCATCCCCGTCGCATCAAACATGCTGGCCTTTTCAGCCGTGGGGGCGTTAGAATGTGATGGTCAATCCCACTATTCGTTGGTAAAATAGTAGTCCAAGAGTTGGCAGTGGGTGGTGATGACTAGCTGCCTTCACTCTAGTCTTACACTGCTAAATTAGGGACGGCTAGCTCAGATATCCCTCGAGTAGCTTTGCGCAAAATTCAAAAAGAAACAAACAAATTGTCTTCATGGTTTCAAACTTGACGCCATCTTTGTTTTTAGAAATTTCTGAGTAACTGTTTAAACCTTACCAGATACATTTGAACTATCCTGTAATCGTTATTTTACCAGATATACGTAAATACGTTTTAATTTTAAAAAGCTAGTTAAAGATTATTTTTAAAATGGTGCATTCACAGATTCAGTTGATGTGTGCGCTTGAACCTAATTGTTACCAGAAGTTTTTCTTTAGGCGTAAGGGCCGTATTACTACCTTACCATTATCATCATTTGTTGTTTATAAATGTATTCATTCTTGGATACATCGATTTTATTTAACGAAAATCAATAACACGAGTGAAATAACACATTAGCCCACGATTCCCTAGTGTACTTGAACATGCTATAAAAAGAGTGCGACGTCGTTATCCAGTCTAATTGGTTTAAGATCTTAGAATCAATGATGAAAAGAGCCTTGTTAAGAGTTTGCTCGTTCACAAATTGTAATCAATGTTGAAGAAACTGTAATAAAGAGTTTTTACTTTTAATTAAAGCAACCTAGACTATTGTAATTTCCTTAAATATAAATATGTCATATTTTGAAATGTGTAGCTCGTCTATTTTCTGTTGAACTTCAACCTCTTTATGATATGTCAATGAAGAGATTTATTTTGAGAACCTTTTTAGTATAACTTATGCTGGGCCTGGCATGGCCGAGCGCGTTAAGGCGTGCACTCGTAATCCGAGGGTCGCGTGTTCGCGTCCGAGTCGCGCTAAACATGCTCGCCCTCCCAGCCGTGAGGGTGTATAATTTGACGGTCAATCCCACTATTCGTTGGTAAAAGAGTAGCCCAAAAGCTGGGTGGTGATGACTAGCTGCCTTCCCTCTAGTCTTACACTGCTAAATTAGGGACGGCTAGCACAGATAGCCCTCGAGTAGTTTTGTGCGAAATTCAAAAACAAACAAATAACTTATACATCTGCTTTTGATAGCTTTTAGGACTTCATATTCGTGTTTTTGCTTATCACATTTGCGAAGCTATATCTTTTTTCCTATCTCCTCTACCACTATATTAATTTTCACAATGTATTCAGATGAAGTATAAAGACAGATTAAAGTGAATACTTGTTTTTCAATCAGTATCTGCACCTTTGCATTGATTTTTAATGGTGATCTAAATGTTAAAATATTTAAATAATTTTATTTATGTTGCTCAGTATTTTCATTTCTTATAAGGCCTTTCAATTTCTTCTTGTTCTATACCATCGAAGACTCAATTATGTGTCAACTTTAAAAAAAGGTACGTAGATCAGTATTAAAAATCAGGAACACCAAAAGTGTAAGCAACTATTTTGAACTTAAAGGTTTTTTGTATGTACATAATTATAAGATCATTGTAACTAACAACGTATTGTTATCTTCAGATAAAAACGGTTTTGATTTTATACAAGTAGAAAAGTGAAGGCGTTATTGCTCACTGCTTTACAACGTTTTTATAACTTAATTTTAAATGGTCTTCGTATAACTTTTCACTAACTAGTTACTAAAAATAGCAAAAAATGAAAATTTGTTGCTGTTCTTTCATAATACAAAATTAATTGTTTTCTAAGGTATTTATAGTGAAACACTATGTAAGTTAGACAAATTCGCTTTTGTTGAAGGACACTTGTTTCATTCGAATAATCTTGAGCAATTATAAATTAAGACAAATTGTACAAGAACAAACCTGATTCATAACTTTATAAATAAATATTTTAAACAATTAATAAATGAAACATTTTAGTATCTATTCAAACTAAATAAAGTTTTAACGAAATAAAAGTTTATTTTACAGAAAATAGCAACGCCTTGAAAATGTAAGCTAAATCCTCAACGCCAGTGAACTCTGTCAGATTCCACGTTTATTTGACGTTCTTTCAAAGTGTTTCTACATGTTAAGGGAGGGAGAGATATTATCTGTTTCTTTGTTTTGAATTTCGCGCAAAGCTACTCAAGGGCTATCTGCGCTAGCCGTTCCTAATTTAGCAGTGTAAGACAAGAGGAAAGGCAGCTAGTCATCATCACCCACTGCCAACTCTTGAGCTACTCGTTTACCAACTAACAGTAGGATTGATCATAACATTATAACACCCAAACGACTGAAAAGGCAAGCATGTTTGGATTACGAAGCGAACGCTTTAACACATTGGCCATGCCGGGCCTAATACCAAGTCAGTAAATGATTTCGTTTTGAGTTTACTTACAGATAAAGTATACTTTATCACTATTTACAGCTTTTACAGTAAGTTAGATTAGTTTTCCATCATCGGTGCGATCAGTTGTAAATTGTAATAAAATGTAAGTCAGTAAAAATTATGAAAATTCCTACATTTCTGTAAAATTGCATTCTAGAACTACTGAAGAAGTAGAGAGTTCAGTTAACCCATCATAAAACATTTCATACATTTAATCAAATAGCATTTGTTAATTTAGTTTACAAGTGGCTTTTCTGTCGTGGTGACAATACTGCGTTCAGTTTGTTTGTTTTTTTTGTTTGTTTTTTGGAAATTCGCACAAAGCTACTCGAGGGCTATCTGTGCTAGCCGTCCCTAATTTTGCAGTGTAAGACTAGAGGGAAGGCAGCTAGTCATCACCACCCACCGCCAACTCTTGGGCTACTCTTTTACCAACGAATAGTGGGATTGACCGTCACATTATACACCCCCACGGCTGGGAGGGCGAGCATGTTTAGCGCGACACGGGCGCGAACCCGCGACCCTCGGATTACGAGTGCACGCCTTAACGCGCTCGGCCATGCCAGGCCTACTGCGTTCAGACAGATATTTGAGGCGAGATTTATGGACAAAACTAAACATATTTTAATAGAAGTTGGTTTGATTTTTCACAGTATTTACCCTTTAAATATGAACATTAGACTTCCTCAGTATCTTTCTATTCTTAAAGTCATGCCAACAAATGGCACATTTAACTCGAGAACAACTGCGTAAAGTTGAGAGATTTAATTGTGATGAATGAAATCTAATCCAACAAGACAAGATACAGCCCAATCTTCAACAAAAATAAAACATTGGTTCACAGTATAATTTATTACGTATAGCTTTGTTTCAAAATGTCCTTCAATATTCCATCTTCAATACCAATATAAAGTTACCTTTACTACAAGTGTTACTTGAAGTGTGGGATCATTTCTCTTGGTTTGTTGCTACATATTTTCATTTAGTTTTGAATAATCTGAGTCGGTATCAATACAACCTACTAATTTCACATTATTAATGTTTAGGTTAGGTGCAGTAGATTTATTTTAATTGATATTAAATATTTAATGGAGAATTTTACTTTAAAGGGACTTAAAATATCCTTCCTTGATCCCTGTTCTCGTCTCCCGACCAGTGTTTTTCATTTCTTTGTTCTCTATTTACATATTTTTGGAAGAACAGACAAGTTGTTGTTTTGTTGTTTTTGGAATTTCGCACAAAGCTACTCGAGGGCTATCTGTGCTAGCCGTCCCTAATTTAGCAGTGTAAGCCTAGAGGGAAGGCAGCTAGTCATCACCACCCACCGCCAACTCTTGGGCTACTCTTTTACTAACGAATAGTGGGATCGACCGTAACATTATACACTCCCAAGGCTGGGAGGGCGAGCATGTTTAGCGCGACTCGGGCGCGAACCCGCGACCCTCGGATTACGATTCACACGCCTTACGCGCTTGGCCATGCCAGGCCAGTTTTTAATCAACTCGGTATTAAAATAATTTTATCATTCCGTCAATGCTCATATTGTTTAATACACTTAACACATATACAATAGATATCACAGCGGTATTCCAAGTGTTATCGTAAAGAAATGTGCAAGGGTATTATACTCTTCATTGTTTCTCTCACTGGAGATTTAGGGTTCTATAATTTATATATTTTGTTATCGTTTTCCAAATAAATGTTTCAACTGACTCCACTGCATTAGTATGCCATTTCCTACTAAAGAGTTTCTTGGAAAATTTAATATTATCTAACAACACTAGATACAAATAAATCAATATTTATTTAAGTTCTTTGCAGTGCCGACAGCAATTTTTTTTTTTTTTTGTCGGTCACAAGTTGAATTTTTCCACTGATGAAGTTATGTTATGTGTTCGTAAAAATATTAGTGTACGATGTTCATCCGCTGATGCTAAATAGTTCGTAACGTTTGAAAGCCATAAACGTTCTTGGTCAAATGTTCGAAGTTCCCGATTAATAAGTGTTAATGAACAGTAACTGTAGCGTTTGTATTAAACCTAGGATTTGTTTACAATTAAGCATAAAGGTACACAATGAGTAATCTGAGCTCTGCCCACCAGGGGTATCGAAACCTGGTTTTTAACGGTGCGAGTCTGCAGACTTGCCGCTGTGTCACTTGGGGGCCAGATGTAGGAAAGGTACAAATATACACAGGCACACACGCATATATATATGATATGCGTTTGTATGTAGCACGCCATATTTAAAATCCTAAATGTATTCATGCTTATATTGTTTACACCTGGTAATAAATCTAATGTATTTTATAATTAGTTTGAATGCATATTTTATATCTTTATATAAGTTATAGTACTTATTTCCCAAGTTGTAAAACCTGAAATCATTACTGTTTTGTTCGTTTTATCGCTTATCAGGTACTTATTTTACTTTTAGCCATAATTAGTGTGACGTAATCCTACCCAATTAGCTACCGTTTGCTAAGGAAGTTACTGCCATCTTTTATCAGACTTATTGTATGTCACATACCACTGAAAGTTGCATATTCATCATCTCGATTTAAGCGTAATAATGTAAACATTCTACTTATTAATTTTTCATAATGATTTTAGTTTCCTAGTGGATAAGCGATAAGTTGACTTACAATGTTAAAATTCCCCTTGATGGACAAAGTTACTAAAAATAGAGACAAATGAAAATTTGTTGCTGTTCTTTTATAATACAAAATTAATTGTTTTCTAAGGCATTGATAGTGAAACTCTATGCAAGTTAGACAAATTCACCTTGGTAATATTATTCAAAAAATAAATATATAATTTATTATATATTTGGTCTTACCCTAATACGGTAATTTATGGACTATAACTCACGCACTTCATCATAATAAATTGATTAAGACAATATTTCATGCAGTGTTTCAACGTTTCTGGCTTGTTCATGGATCAATGGTATCTGGGTATTTTGCCCTGGAGGGTCAGGTTCTCTTTGACCTCTTCCTTCTTCCTGAACTTATTTTCCCTAACTGTTTGTATGTCAGGTCCTTCTCAGGGCAATGTCCATTTATAGTCTATTATTCACAGTAGGTCAAGTTAGCTGGTGGCAATTTATTTATTTTTTTATTATTTTTTTAAATACATAAATATGTAAACTATAAATATAAGATTTAAAGTTTATATACATACATATTTTACTTTAATTTATTTTTCTTTATATTTAAAATATATGTTAATTAGAGAGAGATATTTAGGATTTTCTTCATCATGTATGAGGTACCTGTCTAGTTCGCATAATAAATCATTTTTCATCCAATTTTTGTTAAAATACCTAATTGTAATATTTATTTAGGAGTCTATCTGATATGGTTGGTATGTTCGAGTAATTATGAACGAATTTAGATGATATTGATCTCGGGACTCCGTATGCAGTTGTGAGAAGTGCGTTTTGGATTGTTTGTAGTTTAGTTTTGATTGTTTTATTACTTACAGTTACCCATGCTGGAGCTGCATAGTCTATTACTGGTCTAATATATGTTTTGTATATTTTCAAAATGTTATCTGTAGATGCTCCACTTTTTTTACCAGTTAGACTTCTTACATAGTTGGTTCTTCGCCAAATTTTATTTTTAATTTCGTTGACATGATTGATCCAAGTTAATTTTGAATCATAAGTCAGATCTAAAAATTTTGCTGATTGGGCAATCTGGAGTAGAGTGCCATTCATATATATTTCTGGCTGTTGTTTTTTGTGTTTTGTCGATTTCGTAAAGAGTACGAGCTGAGTTTTTGCGGTGTTTATTTTAATTCTATATTTTTCACAGTATTCACAAATTCTCTTTAATTGTGGTTGTATGTTTGTAGCTGCTATCGTGAGTGTTGCAGCACTTTTCCAGATTGCCACATCATCTGCGAACTGTGATGAGAATCCATGATTTGGATCCTTCAATGGCATATTGTTTACATACATGATGAAGAGTATAGGGCTAACCACGCCTCCCTGTGGGACACCAGCTAGTGGAGTAAAGTATTCGGAAAAAGTTCCTTCTACGTTTACTCTACATTTTCTGTTTTCCAGAAAGTTAGATAACCAGCGAATAATTCCTCGCGGTAGTTCCATTTCATTCATTCGGAACCTTAGACCGTCGTGCCAAACGGTGTCGAATGCTTTCTCTATATCGAGGAAGCAAGCGACTGTCCATTCTTTTTTATTGAAACTATCTATTATGGTTTCGGTTAATCTTATTAAATGGTTTGTCGTTTGTCTAAATTTTCTGAATCCATTCTGTTCTTCTGGTAATTTTGATGTTATCTCCAAGAATATGGAGAGTCTATTACTTATTATTCTTTCGAGAATTTTGCCAACACAGCTAGTCAGGCTGATTGGTCGGTAGCTATTTGGTTTATTCGCTGGTTTTCCTTCCTTATGGAACATTAAAATATTTGCTAGCTTCCAAGAAACTGGGATATATCCTGAGGATAGCGATAAGTTAAATAGTGAATTTAGGTGGTCAAACAATTTCGGAGTGCCCTCTTTTAGGAGAATAGCTTGTATTTCATCTTCTCCTGGTGCTTTGTTTTTGGTATTTTTTATTGCTTCTGGTATTTCATGTAGGGATATTTCTTTTGTTAGTAATGTGCTTTCATAATCAGTGTTAGAACTTGTATTTGTATCAATTATGTTTACTGGAAATATTGGTTCATATTGATGTTTATTGTTTGCTATGTGATTAGTGACTTTATTGTAGAAGTTTGTATTCATATCTGGATCTGTGTGAGTTTTAAATGTATTTTGGAGTTGATCCTTGAAAGCTTCAACTATTTCTTTATTTGTGTGTGCAGTGGTGTTATTATGTTCAAGTGGAGGATATTTCTTTGTGTTTGTGTTTTCATTTGTGAATCTTTTAAGATGTGACCAGAATTTTTTCGGGTCAGTTATGTCGTTTAGTTTATTACAGTAATTGTCCCATTTATTTTGTTTTTGTTGTTTTATTTGAGTTCTGATGTGATTTCTAATGTTGTTTATTTGTGTTTTAGTTTCTCTGTTTCTTTTAGTCATGTACTGTATTCTCAGTTTTCTGCGCTTTTTTATTAGGTTGATTATTTCTGTGGTGGGTTTCCATGTGTTGATTGTTGTTTTATGGTGTTGTTTTGGTATTGTTAACTTGGCTGCTTTCTGAAGGCAATCCGTGATTGTTTAACAATAGTTGTCCATTTCGACATGCGTTTTAACTTCTTTAATAGTTTTATTAGGTTAACAGATTATCTAATTCTTGTTTATAGCATTGCCAATCTGCTTTACTGTAATTAAATTTTTCTTTCCTATATGTTATATTTTTATAGGGGGTGAGATCGAAGACACAAAAAATTGGGAGATGATCACTATCTACATCTTTTCCACTTGAAATTTTACTAATTTCTGGCTTAAATTATACGTACACATACACAGATCTAGTATGTCACTAGTGTTAGTGGAATAGGATGTATGTGTTGGGGTGGTATCATTCAATAAAGCTATGTTATTATCATCTATAAATTGTATTAATTTTCTACCATTTGAATTAGAACTTCGGCATCCAAAGGAAACATTTTTACTGTTTAAGTCTTCCATAACTATGGTGTTTGGATTGTGGGAAAAGATGTTATTCAGTAAAGCTGTATCTAATTGTTTATTGGGTGAGCAGTAAATTCCTGCTACGGTTATTTTAGTTTTATTCGTTTGGAGGATATCTACAGTAACATGTTCATTGCTACTGTTTAATTTGATTTCTACTACAGATAAGTCCACTTTGTGGATCAGCATAATGCCTCTGTTTTCATCATTTTTATTTTTTCTGTCTTTTCTAATAGTTGAATAATATGGTATTTTAAATCTATTATTATTGTATGTTAGAGTTTCACTTATTATTATAATCTGGGGGTTTAATTCTTCTATTATATCTTCGATCTCATGTTTCTTGGAAGCTATTGCACCTTGGATGTTGATATACACTACTGTGAACATTGTGCTGTGAGCATGTAACCTGTTAGTGTAGTTATAATGTAGGATATATGAGGTGTGATGTGTTTTATGGAGATAGTAATCAGTAGTTCTAGAAAGTTAGTTGTTTGGTTTGGTTTGGTATATTCTGTTATAAAATCAGTTATTACATTTTTGAAAACTGTTGAAAACAGGCTTGTTTTGTCTGTTGTGTTAATATTCGTTTCTTGTATGGTGATGTTGTTTTCTTTTGGTTTTTGTGTTTGTGTTAATGTGTTCTTGTTCTGTGTATTAGTCTTCTGTATTTGTTGTTTATGTGGTTCTTCTTCTTTTAACATTTCTGTATACGTGGTTTTTGTTGTTTTATTGAGTTCTGTTGATGTGCTTGTTTCAGGTAAACTGTTTGTTTTCGGTTAATTCTGTTCTGTTGGTGTTCTGATCTGATAAATACGTTGCTTTATTTGTTTATATTTTTCGCAGCCTTTGTAATTTGCTGTGTGGGTTTGACCACAGTTACAACATTTAGGCGTTTCTTTTACTTTTTTGCACTGGTTGATATGGTGTTCCCCGCCACATCCGCAGCACCTCGGTGATGCTAAGCAAGCTACTGAAACATGTCCATATCTTTGGCAGTTGTAACACTGTGTTACAACAATTGCCGGAGTATTTAATTGCTCCACTTGGTATTTCTGATACCAGAGCATTATTCCACTAGTTATTAAATTTTGGACATTGTAACTGTCGTCAATATCTATTCTGATTAGATTTGTGGGTGCCTGTGTTTTCTTAGATGTTATTCTCTCAATTTTTGTGTGTGGTATGTTTTGTTCATCCAGTGCTTGTTTGACTAATTCCAGGTCAATCGTCTGATGAACCCCTCTTACCACAATTGCTTTTGGTTGCGTTTTACTTCCTGGAAGGTGGATTTTAATGTTTATAGGTTTAAAGGCATCTGTTGGCCATTCTTTAAGTAATCTGTTAAGATCGACTACATCTTGCCCTTGCACAAGTACACCGCCTCTTGGCAAACGCTTAATGTTAACTATATTAACAAGCAGGGGTTGATTATACTGAACCGGAATGCCTTCTATTATTACTGCGTATTGTGGTGGTCTTGTTTTGCTACTGTATTGTTGTTGGTTGTTTTTTTTAACATTTCTTTTTGATATGACAGTGATAAAGTCTTGGTCCTCCAAGTCTTGATCACTGTCATTTTTTTCTTCATTATTATTTTTAGGCACATCAACATCCTCGATGTTGCTGTTTTTTACCGTTACATAATCGGGACTTGACCCTACTTTAGTTGCAGGGGTAGCTACCTCCATCTACCTCAGTATTAGTAGCCACCACTGCTTCTTCTTCGTATTCTGAGTTTTCCGAAGAATTGATAATTTTGATTAACTTTTTCTTAGCTTTACTTTTTTTTTTACCAGGGTTTTATTAACTTTTTAACCGTACTTAATTCCTTTTTGCTAGACTACACAGAGCTAGCAATGGGGAATTATTAATGTTATTGCCACCAGTTTCGCTTGACTTACCTGTATTCATCTTTTGTTCAGCCGTAACGGCTTTTCCCGCCATTTCTTTTGTAGGTCTTATTGGACCCGTAGTCGAGATCTTTGCGGTTTCCCGCCCTTCTGTCGTTGATTTCAGTTGTACTCAGTGAGTTCTTTGAGCGATGTGTTGTCTTAATGAGAAATAAATTAAATTTAAGTTCTTTTTCTTATATTTTTTTAAAAAAAATTCAAGTCTAAATCGCCTTCAACAAGAGCCAGACAAAGAACGTCCGATTTGTTTCGAGCCTTAACAAACTCCCCGAAAAAACCCTGGCTTGTTCAGATTTATTGGATTGGCTTGTTTTGAATTTCGCGCAAAACTACTCGAGGGCTATCTGCGCTAGTCGTCCTTAATGTAGCAATGTTAGACTAGAGGGAGGCAGTTAGTCATCACCACCCACCGCCAACTCTTCGGCTACTGTTTTACTAACGAATAGTGAGATTCGTCGTCAATTTATAACGCTCTTACGGCTGAAATGGCAAGCATATTTGGAGTTGTTAGACTGATACTTTTAGAGCACAGCAATTTTTTTATCCTAGTTTAATATAATAGCGGACATCTCTTAATTTCTTAACTTGTATTTCTACACACTGTTTTAACAGTATGCAAATTCAAAAAGCTGGACATGAATCGAGATAAACTACTATTTATAATCGATTCTGTAGAAAAATAATGGATAAAGTTTTCTAATATTATTGTAACACAACTTATTGATTAAAGCGTGCGACTCATAATCTGAGGGTTGCGGGTTTGCATTCCCGTCGCGCCAAACATGCTCGCCCTTTAAGCCGTGGGAGCGTTATAATGTGACGGTTAATCTCACTATTCGTTGGTACAAGAGTAGCCCATGAATTGGCGGAGGGCGGTGATGACTAGCTGCCTTCCCTCTAGTCTTACACTGCTAAACTAGGGACGGCTAGCACAGATAGCCCTCGAGTAGGTTTGTGCGAAATTAAAAAAAGAATAATCTTCTAGATAATGTCCTCTCGTTTATCAAGTTTACACATTCTACTATTTTAACAGAAATGTTCTGCTTAGTTCTTTATAGAAACACATGATGGAGTCAGTTTGATATTACATATTATTCAATAGTTTGCTGTGTATTGTTTTTTTATATCTAACCATTATTTATTAAATCAGATGGATTTGTGTTTGAGATTTTGTGTAAACACGCCTTTAACAAGCATTAAGTTAAAAAAAACAGTCACAACAACATTGTATTTATTATGTGTTTATCGCCACGTAAATAAACTTTCAAAGAAAAATACTCAAGTTTTTAAATAGGTCATAGTGGTTGACAAAATCCATTTGTTTAGGTTTTGGTACAAAATGACCAGATTGTAGCCTTGTGGAACAAAAATGGGAATAATAAAAAAAATACTAAAATACGCAATGACAATGCCACCAGGGTACGAAATTTAATTGAATAAATCATCATGTACAAGAATAGAGAAATCTTCTGTTATAAAACTCATTGAAGTAGTCGTAGAAAACAGCATGAAACAAAGTAAAAAACTGAACTTGAGAAACAGCGAAGAAGAGGTAACTTGAGAAATGACGAATTTTTGAGGTAGTAGTTTCCAATTAATGCACTATAAGTTGTACAAACTATTTTCCAGTTAGTGTGCATTAGTAAAAGATCGGATTTTTAAACCGTGGACTTTTCTCAGGGCAAAAAAATGGGCATGCTTCAATTAATTTTAAAACTATTTTATGATACTCAATACTGCATTTGTTACTACTGACCAAGTTTCAGTAAAATATTAATGGTAATGTTTGTCTGTAGCGACTTGTAAAACTATAATGAATAATAACAAAATTCGAAACTGTTTTAATTATTTACATTGGTAACTAATAGAAGGAAGCGTTTCCGACTAGTACGACGGAGCTTCAATGGCTTCCACATTTCTGGTTGAATAGCCTCAAAGAACTTTGAAAATTTTATAGGGTGGAAATCTTGACTTTCGTGACTCGGTTTAAAATTAGTCTTTTAATTTGTGCATAGATTTTGGTGTAGTAAACTTAGCCGTTTTTGCTGTAGGCTTTAATGGTTGAAAGGTTTTGATAAACTTGGCCAGTAGTGATGAAAAACTGATAAAATATCCCCTTCCTTTTCAAGAACCAGTATAATACATTTCCATGACTCGCACAGGAGTTTTTGTAGTAGGTTTGAATGTAATATTCATAGCGATGATTTTTTGTTAAGTTTGTGAAACAATAGTGATAGTATGAAGAACTAATCATACAATCTAAACATCAATTTATTTTCTTATTATTAATATCTGAGAAGCTTTAGTCATTGATATCAAAGTATTGAGTGAGGTTTCAAAAAGAAGTCTGTGTTTTAAAGTATTTTGCCAATATTATAAATTTTGCAAAATTTCTTGGCGAACCCTGCTATGAACCAGTATCGTGGTACATGTTTGATTTTGTACTATTTGTGTTGCATACTTTTAGAGGCTACGGTGATATAAAACGTTTGAAAGTGGTTAAAGCTCATGTCGAAGGGTTGATTTTTACTAAATAAAAACAATGCTTTGTCGTTAGTGTTTTGTGTTTATGAGAAGCATTTTGACAATAGCTAGTAATTTCCTACTTTCAATTTTTATTATTCGCAGAAACTCTTCTCCAAGCAATATATACACCTCTTCCCTGTGTCTTCAGTAGTTGGCTAGGCTGTATGGTCAGTGTATTTGAGTATTATGTCATGTACATTGACTAGTGTATGAAATACGTGTTTGTGGGTTAATATATCTTTGATGCTTTTCTTTAATCTCAGGGAAGTGCATTAATGCATTATGATTTGTAATGAAAATAACATTTTAACGAATGCTTCACATGGAAATTCACTCTTAGAATCTTTCTTAGTAGATAAATAGCGAAGGTGAGAGCGTAAGTGTGCCGATACGTCGCTCCAGAATAAATAATTTGTGACGTTAGACAAAAGCTAAAAATAAACACAACACCTGTTGCCTAACAGATTTGTAAATCTGTATAATTCAACTGCACGTGACACAGTACAAAGCTATTATTTTATTAATTGTAAAACAATATGCTTTAATCTTAACAACACAGTTGTTAGCTTGCTTTGTGTTTTTCTATTAACTGTCACTAAATTTTGTATTTTTAATCAAACAGCCATTGACTGGTGCGTTGTTATTCCAAATAACTTTTCTTAATAGACCATTCAGAGGACACAACAGCAGAAGTTACCATGGAAACGGACAGCAGCAGCTACAAGCAGACACTGTAAATTAGTAAACTGTGGAGTCGATGTATTATGTTATAGTTATACCTAATGTTAGATTAAGCCTTGAGCAGCACATGTTTGTGTTATTGATTACATCTATTTCGAGGGATTTCGTCCTTTCAACTATAATCCTATATTACTACTGTTGCCTAGTGATTAGAGCATTCGACTCGAAACCTGTGTGTCGTGAGATCGAAGTTTATCATCAAACATGTTCGCCCATTTATTTATGTGGCTTTTATAATGTGCCATTAAATCCCATTATTCCTTGGTAAAGATTAGTTTAAAGTTGGTGGAGAGTGTTGCTCTTTTGCCATTACTTTTAAATTATGGACAACTAACGCAGATAATCCTCGAATAGCTTTATATAAAATTTCAACAAAGAAACATCACAGTTGTATAAGTTAAACTACTTTGGTATTACAACGAATCATATTTATCATGCACGGCGAGACATCATACGAATGGATGAAGTGGAAACTAACAAATTACAATATACACATGTTTATCGTCAACAAAACATTTTTATTTAGACAGTGAAGGTGTCATTAAATTGGTACTATAGATATGATACAAAGTACAAAATATGTTTTCTTCAAAATGGGTGTAGTTGGGGATTTACAAGACCCAGATATTTAGGCTACAAGCAAAATAGACAAAACGTATACGTGAAACTTTTAATCTAAATTCAGTTGTAATGCCTTAGTCATAAGTATTGGTTATCCTTTCAGTTTTGACAGATCATGTAACAGTGAATGGAGTCCTTGACCTTTTATTCCAGTAATCATTTCGTTGCAAGCTTATGAGTACAGCTCCGAGTAGTTGATTGTTGTCTATCATTTTCACTTCCAGATCATAATTTTAAAATTAATTTAATTATAAATGTAAACTAATGAGCTCAAACAATATCATATGTCAGAATTGTCTAAAAAGTCTGAAATTTGAAAAGCTGGTAGAAATTTTACAGCAAAAATGACATACCGTTATATTACAGGATTCTACATTTTTTAACATTGCATAAACGAATTTAGGCTTAAAATGGAAATAGTTTAATACAAGGGTAAAACAGTTTTAAATAATAAATTAGGAAGTGGGAATGGAAGCAACGTACAGTAAGGAAACTGTATGAAATTGTGGGATAAATTACAATACATCTTGGTTTTTGAAACGGCGCAACTTCAAAGTGGGTGTGGCCATTAGTTAGCTCATTTCTACTTCGTGTGCTTTTTTGTAACTTTTGTTCAAACAAAATAAAATCTACATATAGATAAATTTATTTTTCTTTATTTTTTGTAACCTTTGCTTCAATAAGCAAGTGCAAGTGTAATGAAATTGCGTGACTCTAACAAAATGTATGACATCATAAGGGAGTATTTGATGTTGGAATTCAGGCAATAGTCATACTTTGCTTATGGGAGATATTATAGCTATGTGACTGGGCCAACAGAACGGTGTGAAAACTGCTTATTTTTGAAATGTTGAAATTTATTTAGTATTTAAAAAGGATAGCTGCTCATAAAAGTCAGCTCAAGTGTATAATTGGATCAAAGCTCAAAGTAAAACACAAAGTAGGAATGGGTAAAACAATGGCCACACCCACCTTGAGGTTGCATCATGTCAAAAACCATCAAATGTTGTAATGTTTTCCCGCTCATTCCTAGCTTGTTTCTTTACTTTTGTTGTTCCCATTCCTGTTTCCTAATTTTTTTTATTTAAACTTACCACTTCTCTCGTAGTTTGTTTTAGTATCAAGTCTAAATAATGACTGTGATCTAAACCTAGTGCTTTCGTAGCTTTTATTAGAGCTATCCTTTGACATTTTGTGGCTTTTCATGATAATTGTCTTATAGATTTTCTTTCATTTAATCAACTCTTACTTTGGCTGGATTAATGGTTAAATCTTCTTTCGCATATTCAGCATCACTGTTTCTAACCATAGCTCTCTTCTTGTAGTAATGTTTTCTTCAGTGAGACAAAAACTTTTTAGGGTTATCAACATAACACTTTATGTTTTTCTGTTGTTTGTTTCCCTAAAAGACTTATTTTAGAAATATCACTGTTTCAAGTACAACTTTAGATGTCAATAGGTCACACTTAATTTGTAAACAATGCAAAGATAAATTATACAACTTATCGTCTAAGGCACTGACTACTATGGTTGAATTACTTTAACCAACACAGAACTTTTGAGTAAGCTATATAAAATTGAAAACTCTGCTTTCAAAGGTTAGGTAATAGCTAGAACTTAGATCGAGGGAACATATCTGGTCCACGTTTTTTTTAGATGATACAGCTGCAGATTGCTCTGAAGGCGGATTGTTACTTAGCAACTTACAGAGCATGCTCGCAATCATAGGATATTACTACTAGTGTATCGTTAGCTCATTTAGTAGTGTTGCAAAATGGTTGTTATTTCCAAAATCATAACTAAAATTAAGCAAAACGCTTTTAGCTGAGGTAGTGTAATTCATTCTTATGTATTTAGAAATGCATGAGGTGAAGGAAGGAGAGATCTATGCAATTTTAATAACATTAGCCAGTTAGTCACTCAGTAAGAATGATAAATTTATGGTTTTGTGAATTTTTTTTTCTCAGCCAATTTTTTTCAAGTGCTCCTATAGTTTTTTACTATGCGGTTGGTTTGTTACTACACAATGGTATTTGTAAGGTGCTTATAATGTTTTGTTTTCATACTGTTTACAGTGTGTTTCAGATTTTAACTTGTGTTATACAACTGGTTTGCTCTCACTATACATAAATACAGTAGTGCTTATGATGTAATTTGAGTTCAACAAAATTTCTTCACGTTAAATAACAAGAAGCAATAAATATACTGGAACAAATGTTATTTTATTTCTTTGTTATCAAGTTTCGTTTTTACATGTAATATTTATATTTTGTACATACATATCAGTGATTGATTTGAGTTACTATATTTTTAAGAGAAAAATATTCAGTTCATTATTTGTTTCATTCACTTAACACAAACAACGTTACATAAAATTGTTCGTGGTATGACCATGTGGGGCCAGGCATGGCCAGGTTGTTAAGGCACTCGGCTCGTAACTTAAGGATACTGTGTTAGAATCCCCGTGACACCAAACAGACTCGCCCTTTCAGCCAGCGGGGCATTATAATGTGCAGCTTTGCACGAAATTAAAAAATAAAACAATGACAATGTGGGTAGATGGTGATGATTAGGTGCCTGTCGCTGCTAAATTAGGAGCAACTGAAGCAAAATCGAAACCTAAACTTGTTATCGTTATTTTTTTTTTGGCGGGGTATACTAAAGTGAATTATACTTTTTTTATTTCTTTTTCATGTGCTGCTATAGGTTATCAAGTTCATAAAGTTGTACCATAAGTAGGGTAATGAAGATAACACAGAAGCTCAGCTGGACAAAAATAAATGATAAAAAAGACAAATGCATCGAGACGCTACCGTAAGATATTATTTACTTATTTGATTAGGTTTTTCTCCGGTTTTCACTCCATGTATTCCTACCAGAAATGCTAAATGTAGAGAGATATGTTAGGTTTAATACCAGAAAACGTTTTTAAAATGCAGGTTGACTAATACGTAGTCTTGACATGGCGCCAGGTTTAAATCGTTTTGCTTGCACTCTGATCATCATCATTTCAAAGTCTCCTCGTCCAGTGTGGTTGCTAAATCAGCTGACTGATTACACGGATGTAAAAATTCTTAGTTTACAAATATAAGGCTATTAGAAATTATTACCGAGAATAACATAGATGGCATGTACGTGTGCAATCTAGTTTCATCATCATGCTTTAAACAAAACGTGGCCAGGTGGAATAGGGCGTTCGACCCGTAATCTGAGGGTTGCGGGTTTGAATCCCCGTCACACCAAACATGCTCGCTCTTTCAGCTGTGGGGGCGTTATAATGTGACAATCATTTACACTATTCGTGGGTAAAAGAGTAACCAAAGAGTTGGCGGTGGGTGGTGATTATCAGTTGCCATCCCTCTAGTCTTACACGGCAAAATTAGGGCCGTTCCTAATTTAGCAGTGTAAGAGTAAAGGGAAGGCAGTCAATTACCAACGAGTAATGGGATTGATCGTCCAGTATAACACTCCCACGGCTGAAAGGGCGAGCATGTTGGATGTGACAAGGATTTGAACTCGCGACCCTAGGAATACGAGTGAAGAATTTTAACCACCTAGGCGTGCTGGACCCTAAACATTGTTATGTGAAACGAAAAAGATAAAACTGTCTCATACTTATTTATGTATATTTGGGAGGAAAATCAATAAAAACAGTTTTTTTTTAAGGTTCTTAAAAACTTATGAAAAGGTTAATTTTTGTTTGTTTTCATATATTTAAAACATGTTTATAAACTATCCTAAATAAAGAGGCTCTGGAATTTAAATTCAAATGAAAAAGGGAAACTAGATTTAAATTTTATTTGAAAGCAAATAACTTTTAGAAATGAATATTTATCATTATTATTTTATTGGTTCTAATGTCGTCGTGAGTTTCCTTTAATGCTTTGTACTTTATTTTATTTTAAATATCTTCCTTTGATCTCGTGCTCTGTCAAAGTACAGTTTAGGAGAATGTCCTCTGGTGAGAAAGCGAAAATGTTTCCGATTTAAAGTGCTGGAATTAGGGGTCCGATTCCTTTCAATTAACAAAACAGATAATTCGATGTGACTGTGCTATAAGAAAACACAAACACACCTAAAGGATATTTGAGCAAACAAATTACAAGATTAAATCTCGATTCAACCAGATTAAGAATGTTAATAAAAAAGACAAAAAAAGACAAATTCGATAAGACCAAAGAATTAAAGGTTGAAAGTGAAGGTCCTAGAAATGGTGAAATATTTCATGCAAAAACATTCTATGAAAATTAGCAAGCACTCACATATCCTACGAATCTATTCCATAGTTATGCAGATTTTGCAGCATATAAACTGTAAGATGTATAACAATACCAAAAATACATTTGATATACATGATTAGTCACTAAACAGAGTTTAGTTAACGTTTCCTCTGTTTTAAGTCGCTATATGTAATTTTTTCAAAACTGACAAATCAGATGGAACACTTCTTGTATTACACACGTGATTTCGACTCTGCTTTTATTTTTTTGTATTTCTACTCAGTGAATTTTTCACAAGAACCTTGATCTCTCTAGCGAAAATATAAGTCAAGGAAGGATAGAGAATTAACTTTAAATATATTCATTATATTTGTTTATGTTACTGAAGTAATTGCCTATAAATCAATGTTATAAATGTCCTAGCTTTGCACTCATATAAAACGATGTACATTAAACGTCTTCACTTTTGCACTAGTATATGCGTAAATGTGCCACTGTACAATTAGCTTACGGGAATATTTATTCTCCACGTGAGCTAGCACGCATACATGCGCAGGCTAATTGACATACGTTGTTCTTTCAATTAACAAATCAGTATAACCTGTTTTAAAATCATAAGTTTATCTTTGTTGTTGTTGTTTCTCTTGAGTGTATAAAAATTATTCTTAGATCTGTTTATAGAAATCAAGTTATATATGATAGTTTACCGTGACTTGTGTTCAAAATATGCTGCCAAACACCGGCATTGACATATAAATGATATCTTACAATTTTTTTTTTATATACGCTATTTCAAAAATGTTAAGCTTTCAGATACAAATAATATACTTCTTGCCTTCTTTACAAAAGTTATCTTTTCCGCAGGAGATCATCAGGGATCAAAAGCCACAAACTTTCCATCTGCGAGAAGGTCGCTTGATTGAAAAGTAAGTTGTTGAATTTTTCATCATATTCGGTATTGTTTTATCTAGTCATCGATGTCACATTTAGTTTAGTCCAGATTTAAACAAATTTTGAACATAAATAAAAATGCTTGTATTCCAATATCATTAGAGAAGCAACACGCGATGTAAATTCAATTTTTGTTCTTTTAAATCCACATATGTAAGACGTTTATCAACAAGCATTTATTCGTTTCATATCAAAATAAGTAATTAGTAGGTGTTTCATTTTTTTTGGTTTATAGAAAGACTTCAAATAGTCTTCACAACCAAGATGCAAAATTATACGATTAAAATGTGAACTGGATTATTTCTTATTGTTTTGCGAAAGAAACTAGTGTTAAAGCAAGTATTCATAGTTAAATATATAACAGCATGTAACAAGTGATTCATCCATCACTACACAATAATCATATTTGTTAAGTTGAAGTAATTGAATATTAAATTTGAACTAAACTTCATTAGATATATGAATTTATATAGACACACACAAAAGCAGAATTTTTAAAATAATTAATTTTATAAAGTATAGACCGATATACACGTAATCGTAATCTAATTAACTATAGTATTGTAGAAAATGTTAATACTACAAAAAATGTCCAAACAAGAAATTCAAGGCTAGAAAAACTGAGTCATTTAATATTTAAAATATTATCCCTACTTTGACAAATCAGTATAATTATGTTAGCCTGAGCTAAAGTAGGGGTACGTATTTTCTTTTTAATTTTACGTAATTAGTTTATGTTGTTTTTATCTTTTTGTTTTAATATTCTTGTACCATTAAAGCTTTCTATATTACTATAGCAAAGTAGGTTAATTTTATATCGTTACATATTAAGATTTAGCCCAGACGAGGTTTAAATTTATTACGTTAAGTACTACAAGTTGAAATAGCCTGAAAATGAGTTAAATTGAGATATATATTTAAAGTTAGTTGAATGTCAATATGTATTAAATTTATGATGTTTGTTAACATGATTGATACACACAATGTTCCTTCTTAACATGTATATTTATTAAAATATATTTAATAATACAATTTATACTAAGAGTTCTAAAATAAATATATAATAGTAAAATCGTGACACATCTTTCCTTTTTGACATAAGAATTGAAGTCATACAACTTTTAACTCAGACTTTATGTACATATATATACTTTGATAACAGTACATAAAAATATAATACATTGTCAAAGAATTATACAACTTCAATAATCATGACAGCATATAAAACAATAAAAAATAACCTTATGATCATAAAATTACATAGCACGTGAAAATGCATCGGTACAAATACTATACTTTTTTCTACAGACCCAACACAATGAACAATCACATGACTAAGTTGTTCTTCAAAAGCTGACATAAGTTTCAAAATAGCAACAAACTTTCTGGTTAGGTTTTTACAACTAACTGATAGGTATGGCAAGTTTTACAAAACTGAGAAATACTCCGCTTCAAATTTGCCCAAAAGAAATGTATTGTAATTTATATATCTTTTCAACACCAAAATTACCTTCCATGGACATTTCATGAACAGCTGTCTATATTTCATAACGATATGCTCTTGGAATAAAATATGATAAATTACAGACCAGTCCTCTGAAGCTCGCGCATCGTCTCTGTTTGATCGTAAGATCACTGTTTTTTGAAAAAAAACAACAAAAAACATTTGGAACGTTCTCCCATTCATATTTTTGGAGTGCAAATTTAAATAGTGAAGATATCTAGGGATCCTTTTTTTCTCGGCGATCAGTTCACTTTTAGCAAACAGAACTTCAACAGGTGAACCAAATCTCTCACGTTCATCATTTTTACTCTCTAAGGAAGAGTAGAAACGGATTAACAATTACAGATAAGGATGAAGAGATCTACGCTGAACCTGACCTATCTGATACAAAACATAGGCCGAATCCTGATGAAAAAGAAGTTTGATGTAATGGGTAGACATTTTCATTTACAGAGGGATGTCTGAAATAAATCTATAATATCGTCCTCTAAACACGTGTTTTTGTGTATTTTTGCCTTAATTTCTTAGCCTGAGTTTGAGTTCCAGTGCATGAGGTAAACACATCGGGATTCTTCTAAAAACAGCATCAACCTTACACGAAACAGTGTTCGATTCGCTAACCATTAGCGATTTGGCAATAAGTTTGACAAGTCATCGTTTCCCAAAAAATAACGATACATCCTTAATTGGCAGAGTAGGTCTTACTCCAACCACAACTGGTCCGGAAACTAGTTCTGATGCTGAATGAATATTATGAAAAGGAACACTAACAAAGCCGCCTACAACACACTGAACAATAACAGATTCACCAGAAGCATAACTCAAATCCAAAGACAATATGCCCCTAACAGCTATGATTGAGTTGTCCAAGTATCACGAAGAATACGACTGGGTATGGGATTGGCAGTGTCATTTGTGAAAGACACAGAACCTTTGTTTGTTTGTTTTGGAATTTCACACAAAGCTACTCGAGGGCTATCTGTGCTAGCCGTCCCTAATTTGGCAGTGTAAGACCAGAGGGAAGGCAGCTAGTCATTACCACCCACCGTCAACTCTTAGGCTACTCTTTTACCAACGAAAAGTGGGATTGACCGTCACATTATAACGCCCTCACGGCTGTGAGGGCGAGCATGTTTGGCGCGACTCGGGCGCGAACCCGCGATCCTCAGATTACGAAGCGCACGCCTTAACGCGCTAGGCCATGCCGAGCCCAAACACAGAACCAATAGGTACAAAAAGTCTGAATTCCTCTGTAACTACATAAGTCTGTATATCGGTGGTTATATCAACACCATCCAGTGATGTTGTGAAATTATGTCCATATGTGTACACAAAGGCACTAGGAGTTGCCTCCTTTTATTTTATCAAACAGCAACAGTCGAACGTAAGGTGATCAGATTTGAAAAATAATACTCCAGAAAAGCCTTGATAATTCGATGAAGTTTTATTTTGATTGTTAAAAGGTTTTTGAATAAAGGAGCTGGAGTTTTAGAACAATCCTTAACCTTATTAGATTGAGCAAATACGGAATTTTACTCCGATGTCGAAAATTTCTTTTTTATAAAAAGTGAAAAGTTTATATAATTTTTATAAAAATGTGTTAAAGAGCAGCTGTATCCTGTAATATTTCAACTTTTTTTTCATTCAAGTAAATTTTTAGTGTTTATGTTTTGCAAATAAATGTATTTCTCATGGGCAAATTCCATATCACGTTGATTATCTTGCTTGTAATAACCTCGAAATATTTGATGTAAGTTTCTAGTATCAACTCGCTTACTTTGATAATAGCTGCTTTCAGAGAAAGAGCAGCATACGTTTCTTGTACTTGACCAGTTAAAATACTAGTTGTAATAATAATGACCATTTTTCGGTGAGCCATTCCACGATTTGGCCAACCTTCTTAAACTGTTGAAAATATTTATGAACTTTATTTTCATTGAATGGTGGTACTTTAACATATCGATTGAATTCGAAATTCTTATTATGCTTTGATTGATCAGATTTGAGTCCAATTTCCATTTTTCACCCTAATTTTATTCTCTGTTTCGATGCGAGCTTGTCCGCCCTCGAAGCCTTAACTTCTTTCAGCTTTGATACAAACTTGCTCTTTCTGGGCTACGACATGGGCTTGTTTAAGCTCGATTGTTTGAGTCGATCCAACTTACCTATATCATTCAACTCTGATTGGCTAGTGGAGAACTAGAGTATTTTCACAATGCTTTCTCAGCTAATAAATGATCATCCAATAGTATTTCACTAATACACTTTTAAGTTCATTTTTATCATTGATTTATTAATCTCTATTTCGAACAATTCACTTTTGTTGTTCAAGAAAATATTGATAATCAGAAGTGATCATATCTTGTTGGTATTGATAAGTATATATTGAATTAAAATTTGAATTTTAAATTATTATTTATTATTACATATTATAGTTTGAAATAACCTGAAATTGAGTTAAATTGAAATATAAATTTAGAAGTTAATTAAATGTAGAGATGTATCTAATTTACAATGTTTCCTAACAAAATACATAAACACAACTTTCTTTTTAGCACATATACATTTTAATACACAAATAATAATACAATTTATTGCAACGTTTATTACAAATAATGATTCCAATACAAAAGTTTTACAAATTTAAAAACACTGTTTAATATTCTGTTTGAGTTGGAAACTTCCTTGATATCTTACCGAGGGTTTAGGACGAGCGTGTTAATTCTGAGTTGATATAAAGGGAATCTACCTAACAGGAAGCTAATTAACTCTTCACACATGAGTTTTTCAAAGCTGAAGGTGTACACTGTCTTCGTAGAAATATTAACATCCGAAGCTAGTCCACTCAAGTTAAACGGTTTGTAGCGTTCGAAATCAATAAGCGTTCCTTGTTAATTATATGTATTTCCACGATTAATAGGTGTTTATCACAGTTAAATTTCCGAAGTTTATAGTATACCAACAGCAGCAATTCATTGTTTGTGTTTCCTTATAGCAAAGCCACATTGAGCTACCTGCTGAGCCCACCGAGGGGAATCAAACCCCTGATTTTAGCGTTGTAATTCCGTAGACATACCGCTGTACTAGCGGGGGGCTGCAGCAAATCCACAATATAAACTTTCTCATGGCACGTCGATTTATAAACTTTAGACGAGAGTTTAGAAATTTCAATTGGCCCCAGAAAACTTGAAGATAGACTGGTGCTTCAGTAACTCATATATTGTTGATTCCTACACTTTAGAATGTTCTACAAATTTAATAAATAGTCGAGAATTTCGTAATACACATTTAACAGCATAAGTTATATGCATTTCTAAATATATATTTCGCTGAAACAAACATCGATATTAATATAGATACTTGTCTTTATAAAATGTTAATTCGTTTTTCATTTACTTGTTTTTGTTCTTTTTAGTAGCAATATTTTTTATGCACTAGCAATACAAAACTTGGAGCACGTGTATACTCGGTTTGATTTTAATACTCGTTAGGGTCTTTACCAACCTGCTAGTTCAGCGGTATGTCTCCTGATTTCAATGCTAAAATCAGGGGGTTGATTCCCTTCCGTGGGCTAAGCAGATAGCCCGATGTGGCTTTGCTGTAACACAAACACACACACTTTACCAACCTGCCCTAAAATCTAATTAGGTGCCCAAAGTAGTGTATCGTTATCTTCATAATATACACTAGTATTGTTTTCAGCAAAAAGAAAAAGAAGAGTTCTGAAAAGGAATTAGAATAAGATTCGTCATTTTTTTCTGTACGTTTGTGTGGAAAATCCACTTACCTCAGTACTTCTGTCTCATCACAATTCCCACCATTAATTATTATTAATATCATACTTAATGATACCGATATTTAGAAAAATTATATCAGAATTTTGTATTTAACAAAATGGTATACCCAACATCATGACTGACTAGCTTTGTCGTAAATGTACGAGGAGAGGCAAAAAAAAGCCAAGTGTTACGTATTTTTTTTATGTTTTATGTTTTTCGTAGACCAAACGCAATAGAAAGACACAGATAACAGCTTGTATAATTTATTACACTAAACTAATATATATGTAACAGATATAACATAAATTATATAATAACAATGACAGATATTAAGTTTAAACCTTCAAAATTAATTACAAAACAAAATGGTATTAGTTTCAACCTTCAAAATTAATCACAATACAAAATGGTACTGGCCTGTATCTAATACAATGATCTAAAATGAAAGTCTCAAATTCCAGTCTAGGGTGTGAATTTGGTCCCACGAAGGAATTCCCAAGTTTAAATGAAGAAGTTCAGATACAATTCACAGTTCAATAAATTCGACGAAGTTCTTTTCACGATGCCTCCGATGAACGTCTCAAACTTTATCGCCTTCCAATTTTCCCGTTCTCCCCAAAATAGTTCTACACGAGTTGACTTTCAGTATAACCACTATTTCGAATGAATCGCAAAGATTGACGAAACAAAATCACAGCTTCTGTAGATCTAACTCTAGTCACAAATCAAAGTTGAATAAACTCACAGCAAACAATTAAACTTTCTCAAACGAATGACTGACTCTTCTTTTCTTCGAATAAAAACTAATGACTCTTCTTATTATTTTCTTCGAATAAAAACTGATGACTCTTCTTTTTCTACCTAGCGTCGCCGTCTGTTTTATATATTAGTAGACCTAGACTTCTCGAACAATCGCGTAATTTCTACAGAACTCCAGAGCAATCCGCGCATGTCCGTTCTTGCACGAGACTTCTCGTCTAGACACTAGGCCGCCAGCATTTCATTTAAATACATATGATTGGTCTACCAAATTCTAGAAAATTCTAAATGTTATTTTAAATGAATAACAACATATTTTATTAGTTTAAACTTTGAAACAGTAATATAAATATGGAAATATAAATAATAGAAATAAAAATTCAAACACAACACGACATGTTGTCGCTTACAAAACATTTACACGACATTTACATAACACCAAGTCAGTTTAAAATAGTTATCATTAAAAGTGCTAGGCGCCATATTAAATAGTAGATAACTATATGTTCTTGAAAACCAAATGTTCTAAATCTAACAAAATCTTAATCTTATGCAAACCACGAAAGAGCTGAGTTGTAATACGCAAGAATAACAAATTAATTTAAATATAATTTGTTTGTTGTTACTGAGCATAAATTACCCAGTGGGTATCAAAACTCGGTTTCTAGCAAAATAAGTCGGCAGATAAACCGCTGTGCCACTAGTGGGGGGCAGTTAGCTTAATAAAAGAAAACGAAATTAATAAATATATTAGAGAAACGAATTAAAGCTATAGTTGTTTATCATGATAGAATTGTTATGACTGGATATCTAAAACGAAACTACAATTGCAATGTAGAAGCAAGAGTTATTATAACTGTAAATATCCAACCTAAATTAATGTGACATTAGAAAAAAATTTTAAAACAATTACTGTCAGCCATGTTAATGTTCTATAAAGATTAAAATTTAAGGGAATGCACTATTTTTATATACAAATTCAATAAAAGTTTCATTTGTATTATAATCAGAGTAACTATGTTACTTCAAAAATTACTAGTATCAATTTACAAACCTAACAATTGTTCGATACAAGTTGGTAAGTTCAGGTGTGTTAAAATTATATATTATTGCAGTTTCTCATATATGCAATGGATCCCAAATTTCTACATATTCAGTGTAAAGCTGGCAGTTTTATTGTACACATAAACTTATAATTGTATTGAAACATGAATTAATTATAGGTCAAACGAAATAGACAAAGTCCTCAATCAAGCACATGAGGCACTGTTTTAAATTTAACTGTGTAAAAATACCACAGTGATATTTTAGAATGTGGAGGCAAAACCTTTCTTTAAAGTGTATTAGTTTTCAGTACATTACTGTCTTACAATAAAACCTTCGCAAGAATCTTCGGGAATTTGCATCTCAATGGCAAAAATTTACTCTATATACTAATCTTACTAATCTTTGTAATCTTAATTATAAAGGGATTGTCTTTCACAAGATTATAGATTACTTTGTATTTAAGCCATAATATCACAAGTAATAAATCTTTAATTCCTTAAATAAAGTTAGGTTTTGATAATGCACAGTCGAATTGTTCATGACATTTTATAGTCTATATAATAAAATAATGTATGTTAAGGTTTATTTGTATTTAAGCACAAATATGCAAATAGGTTATCTCTGTTAAGGAAACCATGCTGAGGAAAAGAACAAAAAAAGTATTTTAAACATTATCTGAGTATCTACCAGATTACTGAATACTTTATTTATGAATATTAACGTGTAAGTGTTTATAAATAATTTGAGAACATTCCTTAGTATGAATACATTCTTAATAGTGACTCAGTCACCTTCGTCTACAAATACTGAAACGAAAGTATTCATAGAAATTTATAAAATGTTAAAAGGTATACTTTATTTCTGATCATTACTTAAAGCTTTGAACTTTCTTATCGTTATTTTTATAATGTACATCACAAAACAACTGAAGATGCTAAACTTTAATTAGTTTATTTCAAGAAGAAATTATTAATTAACGAAACAAAATCTTTGAAACAATTAATGTCTGAAGAAATTAACTAAAAAGATTAATTTTCAGAGTGAGAACGTGAGACTTCTATTTATAAACCTGGTGTGTAAAGTGAATGAAACTTACTTTTTAATTAAAAAAAATATGCGTGTTTAAGATGCAACTCTTCACACCTGTCCCCAGTGACTTAGCAGCAAGTCTGGCTTCTTATATTGTTGTTATTTGAATTAAGAACAAAGCTGTTCAATGGGCTATTTGTGCTCTGCCCACCACGGGTATCAAAACCCGGTTTTAAGCGTTATGAGTCCGCAAAGATACAGCTGAGCTGCTGGCTCTTATAACGCTAAAAGCCTGGTTTTATAGTGGTGTTGAGCACAGTATTGATAACCCAATGTGCAGCTATGTGCTTAACAATAAATAAATAATTAAAACCTTTTCATCTAAAGTATAATTCACGATCTACAGTTCTTCGCTTCCACAAACAGAAAAACAATAAATTAAAACTGGCTATTGAAATTAGACCTCTACATGTAATTGGTAAAAACCAACATTTTAGTTCCATAATAGAGGTATGCCTACACAGGCAGCGTAATCAGAGAATTGGGGGAACGTGTTACCAATTTTGAGCTGCAATCGAAGTATTTCTTTGAATAAAGAAGTGAGTATTGTGTATAACTTCAATTTAATTCTGACAGTTAATGAAGCAATAAAGATGCCCTAGTTGTCGTTGTCTCCTTACCTCCAAAATGAAATACAACTATGCGAATGGAATAAAAAAACCTAATTCGAATAAATCAATAACACACGGAGAAAGAATAGAAATCTGGAATTTACTTTCCTAACCTTAATAACGTAGCATACGGTGTTCTTTTACAATAAGTTTTCAATATAAATATTGTAAGGTTACGTTGAATCTTATCTATTACTCATGAGCATATTATATAACATGGCATGTAGTAAGATTGAAAACTGGTATAATGATTAAATTAACTTGAGAAAAGTTATTTACTTTAAAATGGCTTCATTAGTTCTAAAAAAAATTGTGAATAATGACAAAATAATGCGTTTGAAGGAGATATTTTTCAGTCTATAAGATATTCTAACTATACATCTGTTTTATCAGAGAAAAGTTTCTGTCAAAATTGAGATCCGGTAGCGATCCCCAAATGACAGTGTTTCTCACGTTTTCTGATTGTTCAAACTACTCCAGAACAGTGACAACCAATATTTCGTGATATTTCTAATACAATAAGGCCTGGCATCGTCAGGTGGATAAGGCAATCGACTCGTAATCTGAGAGTCGCGAATTCGAATTTCCGTCGTACCAAACATGCTCGCCCTTTCAGCCATGGGGAGTGTTATAACGTGACGTTCAATCCCACTATTCGTTGATAAAAGAGTAGCCCAAGAGCTGCCGGTGGGTGGTAATGACTAGTTGCCTTCCTTCCAGTCTTACAAAGCTATATTCGAAACGGCTAAACAAAGATAGCCTTCGTGTAGCTTTGCGCAAAATTAAAAACAACCAAACAAATAAACCAACCAATACAATAATTCTATATTCTCCAAACAAAATTAAGGAAATATATTTTTGTGAATATTCATAATTCAGAAATAAACAACTTGTGTCTTCTAAGAGACAAAACCAAGCACCAGAGTAACATCTGAAACAATGCACTTGCTTGCAGCCAGATTTTGTTTGTTGTGCACCACGTTTTAATTCTTGATTTAACTTCCGTTAATTATAATTAAAATCTATTTTCACCCATGAACTTAACATGCTGTTTAGATTCATATTATCCCTTTGTGAAAATTATTTCTATAAATTCGATACAATTTAAAAATTGACATAAATTGAAACATCTGGGATTCGCTTTAGTTGTTAAACAGAATGGCTTTGTAAGTTTTTGTTGTTATACAAATATGCTCATGAGAACTGAAGAAGAAAGCAGGCCTGATATACTGAGGTTACATTTTCCAAACAAATTTACTTTTACTACAGTAGTTGAAGTCTGTAATTAGTGTTAATATGTTCCCTGTATTAGGCGTACTATATTATTTATTTATTGTTACTTTCATTAACAACATTGGTTATACTACTTATTATATTGAAGTTTATTTCTTGTTTTATATTTATTGATCATCATAATACTTTTAGTATAAAGACGGTTTTGCATTGTTAACTTAGTAGACGTATTTATGATTATTTTGATTATCCTAAACTGACCAAATAGCGTAAGATATTGTTATAATTACGGTCAGAAGTATTGTTAAAATTGCAAGTTCTGAAGTGATGAAACAATTCATTCTATTTTTCTAGTTAGAAATGTGAAAAAAAAGTATATTTAATAGACGATATTACTTGCTAGGCTGATTTTTAATTTCGCTCATTAAATACGTATCCTGCTCTGGTTTGAGGCTAATATTTATTTATAATTTAGAAAGTGTTCACAAATAACTAATTCTGCGAGGTTCCAAATGTTTGTTTTTGAATTTCGCGCAAAGCTACTCGAAGGCTATCTGCGCTAGCCGTCCCTAATTTAACAGTGTAAGACTAGAGGGAAGACAGCTAGTTATCACCACCCACCACCAACTCTTGGGCTACTCTTATACCAACGAATAGTGTGATTGACCGTCACATTATGTCCAGGTGGACTAATGCGTTCGACTCATAATTTGAGGATCGCTGGTTTAAATCCTCGTCACACCAAACATGCTTTCTCTTTCACCTATGGGAGCGTTTTAACGTGGCGATCGATCCCACTATTTTTTCATTAACGTGTAACCGAGAGTTGACGGTGAGTTGTGATGACTAGTTGCTTTCCCTCTAGTCTTACACTGCTAAATTAGGGAGGTGTCAAAAATATAAAGAAAGTAATAATTTTTTAGATGGTACAGAACTTTTGTTAGTTGCTGTGGATTGGCACATCACTTTAATAAAATGAGATAGAAAATAAAAATCAATCTTAAAATAAGACCATTTAATAGGTGTCGCTTGAGTGACAACAATTATATAATATTCTTCGTTACAGGAAACAGCAAGATTGGAGTGCTCATCATATTAAGAAAGACAATCATTCTTTAGCTTGCCAGTCCAGATCAGTCTCTTCACTGGAAGATGGCACTGAGGAAGCAATGTCCTTAACATCTTTCGAGAATCTGTCGAAAAATGCAATTCTTTCAGGTTTAGAATATACAGAAAAGAAGCTCATTCTAACAGGGAAAAATAAGAAAAACAATGTAAAACTTGACAAAACAGTAGCAACACATTTTATTAACGCTTCTGCGAATAACAAAAGACGTACCAACAAAAGGTTACTCTTGCAGAAATTGCTATTATCTGATACTTTGTTTGATTTAGTATCTCTACAATTAATAGACTTTGTTAACAGATATGTATTTAATAACTTTTTTCCCAGCATTGCTAATTATAATAGCAATATCAATGAAACATCAAGCATAATTTTAGAAGAAGCTACGCAAACCACTATAAGTGAGCATTTCACGTTCTTTCAAATGGAACAACTGGCTACAAATGGTAGAAAAAATAAATATGGAGAAATAGAATATCCTGGTAATCAGACATACTTTTCAAGTTCTAAAGACAAAACCTCTGGTGATGAAGACAGTAAATTGTGTCCTTCTATGGAGAGAGAAGATGAAACCAACTTAAAAAGTATCCTGATCAAGAACTTCAAAGGTATTTATGGGTCAAGTGTCATTGATATTTGTTGTTATAATGAAGAATATGCTGAGGAAGAAAACGTAACAAGGCTTAGTGAAAACGAACAGTCTACAATTGAGGACTTTCAGAAAACAGTAGTATTATTAAAGACTAAGGATTTTCCGATAAGCACTTCCAAAGAACTGGTTGAATTAAGTTCGAAGAGAAAATATGGTATGAAGAAATATCTAGATCGATATGAGAGGTCCAGATGCAAATTGATTGACCAAATGGACAGAGTTTCAGTTCTCTACACTAATTTCTTCACTCCAATGAAAAAGACAAATCACTTTCCAGAATTATCTGATAAATCTTCTGTTCACATTGCTATGAGGTCAATCTCCTCTGAACCTCCTGTTAAAAGTAAGCAAAGAGATCATTTTGGCCTCCAAGAGGTTAGCGAGTCATGTACTGGTGGTGTCTCCGCCGCAGCAAATTTAGAATCTTCGCGAACTACTCTTGAAGAGGTGCCAACAAATACGCCACTAAGCTCGGAAACGAAATATTCTGATTTAACGAGTGATATAACGCATGGAAACTTCCAGACAAGCAACAAGCATTCCATATTAAAAACGACTACCATTCAAGTCGTGCACCAACAAAAACCTAGCTGTTTCGTGGCACCGTTTCTCCAACAGGACAAGTCTGTATGCTGGATAGAAACTTGTTTTTATCAATGGGCCATCAATAACGGAAACGTTTCTTCTTCTTTAAATAACAATACCATAACTAACAATGTTATTCATAAAAATATGACTGAAAATATTAAACCATTTATTTCTGAATTCAGTATTACAGCAACAACTTCGAACAAGGAGAAACCCTCATACTCAAAAGGAACTTTTAATAATATTGATGATTGTAACATCGAAACGGCCATACCTGTAAACGATCGGTTTACAATAGAATGTAATTTAACAGACTGGTATTTACAGGTAAGTTTTGTTTTGTGTCAATAAAGTTTTACTAGTTTAAAAAGTTACATTTTTTCTATTTTATGACCTATAATGTCATAAACAAATTAATATTGTTTAAAAAAGAATGTTATTATTCTTACCCCTAATATCAAATTCATGTTAAAATAAGCCCATTATAATCTCCCATTACAGTAGTGTTTTTATACCGAAACAAAATATGACCTTCTTTTAATACACTATTTATTAAAGAAGCTATTAACTTTGTCCTTGTTAAACATTAGTGGCATTTGTGACTTTGAAATCCAACTCAAAATGTTGATAATATTTTGGAAAAAGGATTTAACAAAAAACGATTTTTATGATATGAAAGCAGTTCAACTCAATCACGAAGTTTTCATGGAATAATAACAACAGTTTCCTATTTTTATGCCTGTAACTCAATAAATACATGAAAAACATATTTTTTTACTCCTCCACCGTGTGAGTTATTTGACAAGTTTCTTAATTCATGCCTTCCATTACTGGAACTATATTATAAAAATACTTCAAATATTAATAAAATGTCAAATCAAAACAACGTGCCTTATTGAAATATCAAAATATTGTATATACATTTAAGTATTTTATATCTAATACTAACAGATAATTTCGTATATTTGAAAACTAGATAGTATTATTATTTGACCTTGATTACTTTTGTACCATATATACAGCTACATGCAATCTGTAATTACTTTGGCAGACTTAGCATTGGTTATATCAAAGAACTTAAAGCATTTTGTACTTTTGTTTACTATTAATCACATAACCAACTAATGAAGGACCTAATAGAGTGCAACTATCCTAATTAATGTTGTGCAGTACGATTTAAGGTTAATAACAGATCCTAGTGACAAAAATGATAAATACAACTATACACAGTAAATTATTTCTACAGATTCTTCAAATTTTTACAAGTGTTTATGTTGATAAATGTTAGAGGAAATGTTTGCGCATCAAAACATTTTCGCTTAGGATGAAGAATAAAGATTTCGGAGTGACTTGGGTATTGAGCACGTGTGTAATGATTGTCTTGGTTTACACTTTATATATCATTGTTGTTGTCGATGTCTAAACAGTTAGATAGAACATTAATCTCGTATGGTTTTACTTAGAGTGGTTTTCTTTAGTGTATTTTTTCGTAACAGTACTTTAGTGACAGACCATTAAAATCTGTAATGGTGTATACGTTACACTGTCATATTTTACGTATGAAAACAGGTTTCCTTCACTATAGTAATATTTTGGAACAAATTCAAATATGTTATTGTTGTCAAAAAATGGAAGAAATCATTCCATTTTAGTTCAGGTAGCAGCAATATCAGAAGGTCACAGGATTGGGCCGGTACGTTTAGATGTGACCATGTTATAACTATGACGGTCACTTGTGTTATTCTGTCACCACGTAGATAGTCACCGCTGGTTTTTCTCTCTGCAGGTAACATTTATAAATTATGTATGGCTAAGTCTGAAACATAAGTGTCTCTATTCTATCTGTTTGGTTTAACATCTTATAAAGACACGTTCAGGTTGAAACTACCATCTATCAATTGCTTTCACTTGCTTACTTTGCTAGTTCTATGTCTTATAAAGGGTGTTTGGAAAGTCACTGTGCAGTTTTGTAATCATATTTTATTCAGTCTATTTCAGGCCAGCAACTGATAGCGATGTTTAAAAACAAAATAAGAAGGATCCAGACCTGTATTGATGCTAATGGGGGTCACTTTCAGCATTGTTTATAACTGTCATTCATATTTACCTCCTGTATTCTATATTGAAACATGTCTGTTAATAAATATATAAGTGCACAGTGACTTTCTGAACACCCTGTATTAGACATATATATTCTAATACTTGAAATAAACGTGTTATCTTTATTTTTTATTTTTTTGATATTTTCTTTCAAATGTTATGGGTACACTGTGAACTTGTTCTTACCAAACCAATTTTCAGTACTTTTATTCTTTGTTATCGGTTTCTTCTTGTTGTTCACGTTAAATAAATATTTCTGTAGGTCTCTTAATTTGTAAACTATAAACGTATTTCACTATACACTGACTCAGTTTGCTTTTTCCCATTAATTTCGCATACCTAAACCACAGAGATGACGTAACTAAGGTCTGTATGAGCAGAGCAAAACAAGGTGATATGTTTTACAAATTTCAAATGGACTCCAACACAAACCTATTATATAATTATTAACTTGCACGCTCCAGCACTTCAAGCACATCTTGGACGCTGGTTCACCCAAGCTTGTGACATGTGAATAATAAACATTGTTTCCTACATGCTAATTTCGAAAATCATGTAACTGACTGAATGAATGAATACTTTATGTTAAATTAATGCAATTTGAAATTGAAGAATCTATACCTCTTAACAATTTTAAAAGTGCTGTAGACAGAGTTTTCAGATTCGCTAGAAGTCCTTCCTGATAGTGCAGCATACCATGTCCCACAGTCTCTCTGAAGCAACGCAATGTTTTAATCATGTGATTATTCACACCTGAAAAAACTCAAATGTTCGCTGTGTTTCGTAACGATATATTTCATTGCCCTAAAAAAAAGTTCATTGATGTATAAACCACGTGAAGCATTTCAGGTTATAATCAGTGGCATATCGTGGCCGATGGCTTTGGTTTATCACACTTACAAACATTGTATTTACATAGATATTTTTACGTATTACAATTTATCATAGACGTATTACGACTTCAAATAACTAGAGTTAAATGATACTTTAAAATTAAAAGTTAATTAAATGTTAATATGTATCAGATTTATGACATTTGTCAACAAGATTGATACACACAGTTTTTTTATCTTAAAACAATTATTTTAATTTGCAAATAATAATACAATTTATAATAACGCTTAATACAGTAATGATTTACATACAAAAGTTCTACAAACTTGGAGAAATATTGAGTCTACTATCTGAGCCGTAACTTCTTTGATATCCTATCAAGAGTTCAAGATGAGTTAATTAAGTTCGAGTTTTTTGAATTGATCATACGCTGATAACAAGTCGAAATTTTTAATTTTTACCAATGAAGGTATGTAATGTGATACATATGTTTATCTCAGACGAGTTTCATATTTATTATATTATATATTACGATTTAAAATAGCTAGAAATTTGAATTAAAAGTTACTTGAATATCGATGTGCATTAAATTTATGATATTTATCAACAAAATTTATTCACACAGTTTTCTTTTTTAAGAGAAATATCTTTAAGTATACTAACAATAACACCATTTATAATAACAGCTATTACAAATAGTTATTAGAAATAATAATTTACATACAAAAGTTTTGCAAACTTACAGACAATACTGACTCTTTTATCTGGCCTGGAATTGAATATTTTATTGACGGTTCATGATGAGCGAACGAATTTTCAGTTGATATCAGTACACTTCACATAACAGCTAGCAAGCTCTCATTAAGCAAAATAAAGTTTTATTTTGTTGAAAATATTTCATGTTTTCGAAGAAATTCTAATTTCCGAAATTAGTTTTATGAAGTAAAACAGTTAATAATGATCAAAATCTACAAATGTTCCTGGTAAAAAAAAAGCCCCCTAGTGACTCAGCGGTATGTCTGCGGACTTACACGCTAAAATCCGGGTTTCGATACCCGTGGTGGGCAGAGCACAGATAGCCCATTGTGTAGCTTTGTGCTTAATTCAAAACAACAAAAACATCCTGGTAAAATATTTGCAGCCTCCCGATTATTAAGTGCTTATCACAGTTATAGCTTCCGAGACTTATAGTATACTAAATGTAGCAAACCAACAACAGTATATTTTCTCTTACTGTATTGATTTTTTACCCTCGAGAATTTAGAGAATGAGCGAACATTTCGCAATATACATTCACCGATATAAATTACGTTTATTTCCAAATATAACTTTAACAGAAACATCAATATTAAAATAAATATATAATAGTGAATCCGTTTCGAATGTTTAGAAATACTAATGTTCAATATTAATTCGCTGAAGTTAAACGGTTTGCAATGTACGAATTTTATAATCGTTCGTGGAAAATATCTGTAGTTCCCGGTTAATAAGCTTTAATCTCAATGATAGTTTCCGAGGTTTATAGCTTGCCAACTGCAGCAAACTAATAATTTATATACACTGTCTCTGGGAGCGTTTTGTTAATTGCGTTTTATACACAACAATACTAACAATACGCTAGTGTTTTTGCACATATATATTGCTGATTCTTACAGTCGAGAAACTTCTAGAATTTTAGTGCATAGGCGGGAATTTCGCAATACACATTTAACATTATACGTTACAATTATTCCTAAATATAAATGCAACTTATAGAAACGTCAATAGTAAAATAAACACATTTAATAGTAATTCCACTGCACACACACACACTCACATATATATATTTGTATAACAGTAATCAAAATATATCTAACGTACCCTGATAGGCTGAATTGTCTCTGCTGTACCAATCATCAGAGATGACACAGTTTTTCAAAACTGCAGTAGCTATACATTTCTGCTAATAATGGATAAGACTCAAATATTTTTATATTGACTAAAACGCTATTTTTTGGATTATTTTAAGGCTGGTCTACCACTGGTAAACGGAAAATACGCCACTGGTTGTAATACAAGAGGAAATTCTCATTAGTCACCGTTCTTGAAATTATTTTGGAAGGTTTTGTTTGTTTATTTTTTTGAATTTCGCCCAAAGCTACTCGAGGGCTATCTGTGCTAGTCGTCCGTTATTTTGCAGTGTAAGACCAGAGAAAATGCAGCTAGTCATCACCACCCACCGCCAACTCTTGGACTACTCTTTTACCAACGAATAGTTGGATTAACCGTCACATTATAACGCCCCAACGGCTGGGAAGGCGAGCATGTTTAGCGCGACTCGGGCGCGACCCTCAGATTACAAGCGCATGCCTTAACGCGCTGGGCCATGCCGGGCCCTGTTGGAAGGATTAGAGTAACTTAATACATGAGAATTTTTTATTAGCTATCTTTTTTCGTGCGCCAGCAATACCAGCGAGCGTACAGTTTGAGTATATTACTCATCAGTATCTGTAACGGCCTACCCTCAAACTGACATTATTTTAGACAGGGTTAGAGTAACTTAATTTATTAGATGGCTGGTATCGTCATAATATATGTCAATGGGAATGGTTTGGTTTTCTGAGTCCAAAACTATAATTATATCACAAATTAGTCAAGAGACGATGGAGCTATGAGCTAAAAGTTTGTACCTAAAAAACAACTCTTCCATATCTGCTGTGCCGCGTCGAATAAATTAAACATTCTGAAAACATTACTACAAAATGTCCAAAACAACTCATTGTAAGATTTCTTTTCACAGACAAAACAGTTAAATATCCGAGCGTTTCTCCCCAGGTGATATGTTTGAGAAAACAACACCACCAAAATATTCAGTAAAACCTCAGTGACTCATGCTTATTAACTTAGCATTTCTTCATTTATTTAAAGTTTCTTACACTTCTGCAGTGAATTTAAAATTAGTACATGCAAATTTTGTTTACTTTTAACATCACGGTGTTAAATATTTCGTTTAGTTTTACTAGATTTATATTAATGTCACGTTATGTAGCAATATTATTTCCGACGTTTTAATGGTCACCATCATCCTTAGGTTTCGGTGACCCTTGCATCAATGATAATGTGTTTCTTTTTCCTTCTTAATTTCTCTCTTTGCTTTTTAATTTAAATCACAGTTTCATTATTTGAGTGTTTAATAATTGTCTTTCGCCGAGCAATATTTTATTTGCGATGATGGATTTCTATTATCACAGATAGCCCACGTGTAGTCAACCTTAGTTTTTAACTGATAGAGAAGGGAAACAAATCTACGACACCCATGATTTGATTTAAGGTTTCAGTGTAAGGAGTTCGTCGTTGTAGTGAACTCTCGTAAAGTTTTATTACTGGACTGTTTCGAAAATTAATAATTTACTTTCAACCAGTTCATTATACAGGGTTTTAACAACGGCGATAAACAAAACATACTGCTCAAACACACATCTATAAGTGCAAACATTTCTACTGCACGTATACAAGCTAATGTCTGTATCTAATAATGTTTAAACATGCAAAACAGGCAGCCAGGAGATGACGTCGGAGATGAAGGTGTTGTATATTGTTCTACTGTTGGTGATCAGTAAATCCAATGCCAACAAATTTGACTTATGGTAAAACCGTAGCACTCCTTTAAAACTCAGTTTTCCTGAACGGGTGTCGAGCTAGCTACCTCTCCAGTTCCCAAATTAGAACGGAAAAATAGAGTTGAGAGAAGAAAAACCAAAACTAAACGTTATTTAATAGGCAAAAAATAAAAAAATGAATTTAACTGAAGAGGAAACAAGTGAAAAAAAAGAGACAAATTATAACAGTTACCACAATACATAATAATGATTAGATGCTAACTGTTACTTATCAAATGCAAAGGAAAGATATATCTTGCCATTAGGAAGATTGTGAATATTATGATAGAAAAGTGTATTCAGAGAGTTATTTTGTTTTATCATTTTTGATAGAATCTAGAGGTAAATTTAAGCAATCTTAACTATTGAGCTAGTCGAAACTCTATGTAGCAAGTGGGAGTTCAAGTTGGGAGGTGATACACAGATTAGATGTATTTGTAGTTTACGGAAGGTTTTATCAAACATCTTTCACACAGACGTATTACATTAGTAGGTTCATGTCAATTGCATATTTATATGAGTAATAGACTCAAAGTTTTACATAAACACGATGTCCAATTTGTCCAGTGCATTTTTATAGGATTTTACTGAAGTTTGAATTACAGGTGGACTTATTAAAGTAATACCAAGAAACTTGATATTGTCAGTGTAAGTCACAGGTGTGAGTGCAGCTTAGTTGGACTTTATAACACGGGGTTAAGAGATTTGCTCCATACTGCTACATCGTAAGCACATTTAAATGTATATAGGAAATGAAATGGTAGGTCGTTAATACATGTAAAGTAAAGGGCTAAGTACTGATCCTTGTGGAGTACTGGTGTTAAATGAGGAGGTGTCAACAGAATACTGACAAACTCTGTGTGCTTAGTAAGAAAAGTGAATACCCACTGTAAAACCATGGGTGGGATGTTGTAAATTTTGAGCTTATGTTTATTTCCGTCATGCTAGACACTCAAAATATTTTAGATGTAAACAAAAACAGTGACTGTGGCATGGTCAGAATTAAAAGAATAAATTTTGTTTTCACTTAACGTGAGTGATTCACCGTTTGACTATGTTTACAGGCCTTGTTACGAATAGTTGAAATAGGGTTATTACGTTTGATAATATTTTCCAAAAGTTTATCAATGCAGTTAAGTAAGCTTACGAAACGAAAGTCACTTGGATATGATGTCGTGGGTCATTTTCTGGAAATTACTTCTGCCTAAGACTACATGTTAAAATAAAAACGAACGGATTCAAAACCTGCTTTACAATATCTACACTGAGACTGTATTACCTTTCCAAAATCATTATGATACACTGGCTTATACTGGAATAATGAAACTTGCTCAACACATATATACACAAGTGTTTACATCCTTTTATTTTAGCTTAATTTTCTAATCATTTTTTTCCGATAGACTGAATTTGCTTCATAAAAATGTATTTCTTATTGCAGACTTGTTGTAATGCATTTCTATGAACTGTAGTATAACGTATTATCATGATCATATTACTATTATATCAATAAATAGTTTCATTGATTAAGAATGAATGATTTATATAGCGTCTCCCAGAACTGGAAAAGGTCCACTGTAGATTGACCATGGATTCTGAGATGAAAAAGTCCAACCTTACCAGAAGACTTCAACATGGCATGAACCTACAAATATGTTTTATGAACGAGATGTCTAGTGATTGGGAAGGCCAAGGATGTCACTATGATAACGATTACAAAAGTTTGAGGTACCATGATGAAAAAAGACAAATTGATTCAAGAAATAAGTCTATTTTGGATGACAGAAAAGATCTTTATTCTATGAACAAAGTTAGTATTAGTTGGGATATGCTGCAAATACTTATAACGAACAAAAACTTGAATAAGAATTAATGTTGTTATTGTTTTACGAAATTTATTGTGCACCAAAAGTTCAAGATAGCAATTATGTATGTAAAGAGGTAGGATATCTAGTTCATAAATGTACAGAAAATACTTTGAACGAATAACTTTTAAAGTTAAAGATTATTGTACAAATATTACAATAGAAATAATAAACATATATTTCAGAAAGTTGATTGGTTAGTTATATTATTTCTTGGAAGTGTTTTTTTGTATTTTTATTGTCACTTGTTGCTGTTTTTTTTCATGCATTATTCAGAATCAGATAGAAAAATGCTTTGATCGATATTTGAAAGATAAACAACCGGTTGATGTGAAAAAAGAAAAACCCTCTTTATCGTTTACTCTGCCCAAAACTTGGTGCTTAATCTCTAATCACGAAACTTTTGGAGAGAAGAAAAACGAAAATACGAGTGAAGACTTGATGGCAAAACATGTACGTCTACAAGCAGAAGCCAGATTTGCTCTAGCTCAAGCAAAGAAAATGGCCAGGATGCAAATTGAAGTGGAAAGGCAAAGAACAAAAATGTGTACCATCCGAGGAGCTGTAGGTGTTTTAAAAGCAAATTGTTAGCTATCATAAAAAAAGCAAATATTTCAACACCGTAGATAGATTTAAGTAAAAAAAGAACACAATTGATGTACTATTTTTATATTTTAATGATTTAGATTATTTTTATACATATTACGTTTTACCATCATGCAGTGAAGAGCTAAACGCTTAACTTTAACCTTTGAATTTATTTTAACTAGCTCGAGTATGTTGTTACTCTTAGCGTAAGTATCCCCAACATATCTCTTACCATAACTATTGCTTATATATCGTGATTTGAGTGTAACTATCCTTTATACATTGATATTCTCATGTTACTATTACAATATATCGTTACTATTTGTAACGTGTTTGTTTAGAATTTCACGCAAAGCTACACGCTATCTGCTCTATCCCGTCCCTAATTTAATAGTGTAAAACTAAATGAAACCACCAACCATCAACTTTTGGTCTACTCGTTTATCCACGAATAGTAGGATTTACTGTCACATTACATCGTACCCTTATTGTTGCGAGGGCGAGAATGTTTGGTATGACTAAGATTCGAACCCACGACCCTAAGATTTGAAGTCGTTATATACACTGCTGGCCAAAATCGTAAAGCCAATGAACATCAAGAAAAAATATGCATTTTGCATTATTAGACTCAACCACTTATTTGAGAAGAGCTTCGAAAAATGACAATAAGAAAATGGAAAATAAAAATAAAAAACTTTTTAGCATTTAATAGAAAAAATGTAAACACTATGAAATTAGTCTGAATACTAGCTGGTCAAAATTTTAATACCATACTGAAACAAAGCATTAATCGGTAAACACGTAATGAAATTTAGTCATTTGTGTTCAAGCATTAGCGTTGTCAACATCTCCCACTGACATCTCCTGTGTTACATTGAGTTAAAACATGACAAAGGCTAAAAGGTTGACAGAGTTTGAACGTGGCAGAATTTTTGAGCTGCAAAAGCAAGGTCTCTCTCAACGTGACATCGGTGGTGAGATTGGGCGTAATAAAACTGCTTTTGCAAGTTTCTCAAAAGACCCTGAGGGATACGGAACGAAAATTTCAAGTGGTCGATCCGAGAAAATTGTGCCGGCGTTGAGCAGGATGATTCGGCGAGTTGTCTGGCAGCCGATCGTCGAACGAGATTAATGCCCTCACGGACGCAGAATGCAGCTCAAGAACAGTAAGACGGCATCTACGAGAGAAAGGCTTTAAAAACCGTAAACGTCTTCAAAGGCCACGCCTCCTTCAACGCCACAAAATAGTTCGATTAAACTTTGTTGAGAAGCACCAAATATGGGACGTAGAAAAAGAGAAGAAGGTTTTGTTCTCTGATGAGAAAACATTTAACCTGGATGGTCTAGATAGATTCCAAAGTTATTAGCACGATAAGGATATCCCACAGGAGACATTTTCTATACGACACAGTGGAGGAGATTCCATCATGATCTGTGTGCTTTCTCCTTCCACGAAACAATGGAGCTTTAGGTTAAAAAAGGGGCGTCAAGCAGCAGCTGGCTACACTGGCATGTTGAAGAGAGCATCCTTATTGACTGAAGGCCCTCGCATGTGTGGAAATGACGAGATCTTTCATCAGGACAACGCTGCAATCCAACATGTCCGTAGGGCAAAGAACTTTTTCATGATGAATAACGTGATACTTTTGGACCATCTAGCTTGATCGTCTGAACTGAGCCCCATTCAAAATGTTTGAGGGTGGATGGCAAGGGAAGTCACCTCTTGGTATAACATTCCAGCCAGCCTTCTGCAAATGCTGATATTAACCATGCCAAAGCGAATGCTTATAGTTATTTGCAATGACGGCCGTGCAACTCACTAGTCACTTGTTTTTTTTTTGTCTTAAACGTTTGACCAGCTAGTATTTAGACTACTTTCACAGTGTTCATATTTTCTGTATTAAATGCTAATTTTTTTTTTACTTTTATTTTTCATTTTCTTATTTTCATATTTCGAAGCTCTACTTAAATAAGTGGTTGAATCTAACAACGCAATATGCATATTTTTCTTTATGTTCATTGGCCTTAAGATTTTGGCCAGCAGTATAAATATTTCCTTAATTTTAATATGAATATCCCATATATTTTGTTATTCTCAGTGTAACTAACTATCCTCCATATATAGCTACTCTGAGGGTAATTTCTAATTATAAGACATGTCAATTGAATTTTACAAGACATCCTTTGGATAATTTAATATTTTTAACTTAGATTTCTTATGTTTTGACTTACATGAACAGTGTACAATAATTATGATGATTCTATCTTGTTATAATGAACATACAGTGTTATCAATATAAATACCTATGGTATTACCACCTATATTAAGATAAATCTTTCCTTATACGTACATAATTATATATGTTTTACAACTTCGTGAACTTTGACTGCTTTAGGTTGGATTTCCTTTAGACGATCGACGATACAAGATCAGCAGGTATTCTTTATCGGATATGAATCAAGGTCAGCTACAAATGATCGTCAGTGGCATTTACAGACAAATTGAAAGTAAGTTCACCAGTTCTTAGGGTATATTTTGCCTATTTTTAATTAAACAAAACGAAATTGCTAGAACAATATTTTTTTAGTGTTATGATACTATAGGTGGAAATAAACAAAATAACGTGATTTTTCTCTTATTCAGAATGTACATGTTCTTCAGAAATACAGTTAACAAAAGAGTTAGGTATGTATGAGAACAATATTGCTTAAAACTATGTGGTAGGAGGATCTAGTAGTCACCATACTGCTTATGGGTTTCCAGTGGCTTAGTGGTAAGTCTAAAGGTTTATATGCTGAAAGCTAAACTTCCATAACCAGGTTTGTCAAAGCACAGACAGTTCATTACATAGCTTGATACTTAAAAACAAACTATTGCTTATGTACGTGATTTAATATTACGACTATTTCAGTAGTTTTCAACAAAATTTATGGTAAATTAGTTGTCAATAAGGATATATTTCTATGACATAATTTTGATAAATAAGCACTTTAAACTTGCTTCAAGACAGTATTAACATTCAACATCTATAAAAAAAAGAACGCATTTGTGATTTTTGGTTATGTGTTCGGATTACTCTTAAGTAGTTAATGTTTGTTTATTTGTTTTTGAATTTTGCACAAAGCTGCTCGAGGGCTATCTATGCTAGCCGTTCCTAATTTACCAGTGTAAGACCAGAGAGAACGCAACTAGTCATCACCACCCACCGCCATCTCTTGGGCTACTCTTTTACCAACGAATAGTGAGATTGACCGTCACACTATAACACCCCCACAGCTGAAAAGGCGAGAACGTTTTATTCAACGGGGATTTGAACCCGTAACTTTCAGTTTACGAGTTGAACGCCTTAACTCACCTGATCATGCTGAGCCAGTATTTAATGTAATGATGTTAGATAGATATGTGATTCTTTCATTTTTTAAAATATGGTGAAGGTTTCTTTGTTGTCAGTCACAAAATGTATTTCTGGATAACGTTTGTTTTTGAATTAAGCACAAAGCTGTACAAGGGCCTATCTGTGCTCTGCCCACTATGGAAATCGAAACCCGGTTTTTAGTGTGTAAGTCTGCATACATACCATTGTGTCATTGGGGGACATTCTGGATTACTTGTTAGTACTTTTTTCACTTCTGCTTTTACGTTTGTGGATTTGTGTGAAAGTATATAACGCCAATAATGCAGACATTTTATTTATCAAAATATTTCAACCTTCCAATTTCTCGTAAAAAATCGTGCTGATTTCTATCATATATGGTATTATGAACCAGAAACATTGGACTTTGCTAAACTTAATATGCATTAATGCAGTAGAATGATTCTATTTAAAACCATGATATCAAAATTAGTCAATTTAAGATGTTTACAGTATGTTATGATGTAGTTAAATAATATATCTGCCATGAATTAGGCTAATTAATTAATCTCCCGATTTTAATGTTAGTTTCTATAAATTATTATTTGAAAATATGGTTATATGTTTTACATGAAACAAACAAGTGTGCTTAAACAGTTTTTATTTACTGTTCTTACTTTCTATGGGAGATGCAGAAAGAATATAAGAATGATAAATTCATTGGATTTGTTTGTTTGTTTGTTTTTTGGAATTTCGCACAAAGCTACTCGAAGGCTATCTGTGCTAGCCGTCCCTAATTTAGCAGTGTGAGACTAGAGGGAAGGCAACTAGTCATCACCACCCACCGCCAACTCTTAGGCTACTCTTTTACCAACGAATAGTGGGATTGACCGTCACATTATACGCCCCCACGGCTGGGAGGGCAAGCATGTTTAGCGCGACGCGGGCGCGAACCCGCGACCCTCGAATTACGAGTCGCACGCCTTACGCGCTTGGCCATGCCAGGCCTAATTCATTGGAAAATTCAGATCCGAGTGATTTTTTTTGGCCAATTATCGTTACGAACAGGCCCCGGCATGGCCAGGCGCTTAAGACACTCGACTCGTAATCTGAGGGTCACTGGTTCGTATCGCCATCGCGCAGAATATGCTCGCCCTTTCAGCCGTGGGGACGTTATAATATGACGGTCAATTCCACTATTCGTGGTAAAAGAGTAGCCCAAGAGTTGGCGGTGGGTGGTGATGACAAGCTGCCTTCTCTCTTGTCTTGCACTGCTAATTTAGGAATAGCTAGCGCAAATAGCCCTCAAGTAGCTTTGCGCGAAATTCAGAAACAAACAAACAAACTCTACAGCCATTTAAAGCTAGATTTGAAGTGTTATCTGTTATAGTTTTCTATCTCCAGCGTATATGCCACTTCTCAGCTGTCCAGAATGTCCCAACGTTGAAAACTGATGTTTCTTGTTTTCATTCATTATCATCCGTCTTCAACAGACCATAACACTAGTGTCTATAATTTTTATCCACAATTGATAGAGCAGAAAAATGCCCTTGTGGTTCTCCTGTAGAGCTAAATATTTTTCTCATTAAAAGGAATTCTGTGTTTGTTTTCAGATGACTAATCTGAAAGTTTAGCTTTGGGTTATGGCATGGGTAATGGTCTGTTAATAAAGTTTAATAAGTGAATGCAACAGAACTTTTTATCTGCATATGTGACTTTATTAACAGTCTGAGAGAGACAATATACAGTGTTCCTTCGCCACTTCGCGGATCCTTTTTTGCGGCTTCACCACTTCGCGGGCTCGGCCGACCCCCCCCCCCCATATATATATATATACATATATACACATACATGTATATAAAATAATAAACATTAAATCTAAAATATAGCATTAAATACCATTAAAATATTAAAAATAAATATAAGTAATAGTGTAAAAAAAACAGGTATATTTTGAGATATAAACATATATTTGAGTTTATAACAGCGTAAAAATGGAAACATAACCAACTGGAAAGGCTATAGATGTACGCATTGTGCGTCTGCGAAGGCTACGCGAGATCAGCTTCATGGCGTAGCGATGTGCAAGACGGGCTATGATTGGTGCAGAAATGAAAGACGGTCAATGACAACTACCCATTTTGATTGCTACATGTCTTCAAAATGTTCATAAGGCATTGCAAGAGATGAAGCTCTGCACCGTTAATGCAAGCTGAAAGAAGTTGTGGCCTGAGGTTGTGCACGACGACAAGGGATTCACGCCTGAAGAAATCCAACACTCGGCTGTTCAAAAAGCTGTGCAGTTAGCTTCGTTAGTCAAAGGTGAAGGATTTGTCGATATGACGAAGGAAGACGTAGATGAACTGATTGACTTAGAATCCGAACCACTCGCCGACCAAGACTTAGAAGCATTGACGAAGTCTGCTGCCGAGGAAGACGACGAAGAGGAAACACCGAAAGAAGCCGAGGAAACAATCGAGCAAAGTGGATGGTCGTTAGAGCGGTTAGGTAAACTAATGAAACTAATTAACGAAGTGAAAGAGTGTTCACAGGAATGGGACAACGATATGGTTCGATCAGTACAATTTTGCAATAAAATAGAAGAACTGATGATTCCTTATCAAATGATTTTTGATAGGCTAAAGAGGAAGAAAAAACAACTGCCAATAACAATGTTTTTCCAGCCGAGCAAGAAAGAAAGGGTACCGGTGGCAAGTACTGTTCCTGAAGTTGTAACGACCGACGAAGAAATTGCCGATTCACCTTCCACAGAAGAGGAAGTGGTGTCCCCTGAAAAGACACCACCTGCTGAAGATATGTAATTTTTAATTTTAAGGCTTAATATCTTAATAATTGTTCTTATTATTTCAGCAATAATGAACAGTATTGTAATGGGAGGGTTAAATAGTTGTACAGGGAGGGTTTTAAAAGTCTAAATGCACATAAATATATACGTAAAAATCGGCGATCCCACTTCGCGGAAAATCTCCTTTCGCGGGGGGGTTTGGAACGCATCTACCGCGATACACGAGGGAACACTGTAGTTATTATATAGTTTAGATTTTATTATATTTTCATTTATTTATATTCACACGATATTACCGATCAAAATTAAGTGTGAAAATTTGACCAGTTTGTTAGTATGTATATCAATATCCACTAGGCATCAGTAAATACAGATCACTTAATTAAATTAAATACATATTACTTGTTAAATTCTATGCCAGTCTCTAGCTGTATTTGTGTTATTGTTTTCTGAAGATATTTAGTTCATCTAGGATTTGTTCATCTAGGCTATGAGAATTCATATCATCTTTAGTAGTTTGGTTGAAGGTGATATATTGTGCAGTCTTAGCTAAAGTGTTTTATACTGTTTTATGTTAATATTATTGTCTAGATGCATGGAATAGCTATTGATTAAATGCGTAAATAGTAACAGATGTAGTGTGTAATCGGACAAAGGTGTACGACTTGTTATTGTGATTTGCTTAAGTTATTTTGAGCATTTGTTCGAAAAAAACGAATATTGCTAGAATAATAGGGTACCCCCAGTGTACTTTATCCAGAATCCTACAACATAATTAGATAACAAGAAACGTTGTTTTAACAAAGGCTATTGATACATACTGAAAACTACTGCCAGAGATGGTTGAGGTTTGATCAAGTTAATATGTCTAAGTCGAACGATGTCTTATAACATCTTACGATAGGAGTTGCATGGACATATTTATAACAGGTTATACGGTGAACAGGAGATTGACTAACTAAGGTGCTTTTACAAGGCTTATTTGCAAAATTGATATTAACCAGAATTATCCGCCGTCACGGTGTGATCTGGAAAAGACAGCATGTCAACATACAGTTAGGATCCTGGCAACATGTCATATTTTCATAATAATCCTGTTTTCAGCTTGGTTGAATTCACATTCGATGTTTGCCAGGAGAACAAATGAGAAAAGTCTGTCTTTTCCACAAGGAATACACGGATGGAATTGTGTACATGTTTGAACAGCTACTCGCCGTAGTAGAAAAACTGCTCTTCAGGGAAACGTCAGTAGCGTTTCCTCCAGACATCACATGGAGACAACATTTCCGTGCTGGAAATTTCTTTGACAATGCCACTGCCATAGTGCGCATATTGTAGATGATTATCTCGACTAGGAGGACGTCACAAGATTGCCACCAAAATCTTCAACTTGAAATCCCATTGATAAGTGCTGGGCAAAACTGAGCCGGAAATTTACTAACCACGACCCAATCCAGCTATTATAGCTGAATTGCATCGCATTTTAGTAAACGGCAGGGATAAAAATACGGTTTATTAAATAAATAACCTTTTTGGCAGCCACGTCGCCCTGCAGAGGTTATTTGAAGAAGAGGAAAAACTAGCTGGTACAGATTGTTTAATATTAACTGATACAAGGTTACATACGTTGTTTGTGGTATTTTGTCATATGTTTCGGTGAGGTTTTGTTGTGATAGATGAAATGTTGAATTACACATCTTTCAGGTGTCTGATAAAAATGCTTACTTTTCTAATAAGTCGTTTATGATGTCTAAAGAACCGATTTAATTACAGAAATTACGTATGTAGATTTTGAATACAACATGCATTTCTCGGTTTGACATTTCTAAGAATATTTGTATTCCATCTTAATAATAATGATCTTACTTGCTATAAAATATGCAAACATCTTCGCTATGACTGTTTTATTTTAAGGTTTAAAATAAGGTTTCATTATGAAACATTGAATAACAAATTTTACGCCATAACTACTTAAAAACTTTTGAATATCATTGCATTAATAATTCGTGGAAAATAATTTAAACTGTTGAATGAAGCTTTAAAAGTTTATTAAAAAACAAAATCTGCTCTGTTTTAACTCATTATTTCGTACTCTTTCTGTGTGTTTTTCTCTCCAATTGGACCAGCACTCAAACATGTTTACTTATCGGTTTTATCATTAAAATATATATTTAAATTACATATCTTAATAATAACACCGATAAGTAAACATATAGAGAAGCGAACTCTACTTGGTGCTTTCTCTAACCACACCAAGTAGGTTTTCTCGTCATCACGGATGTATTTAAGTTATTTGGAAAAAAAATAAAGTATATAATTTAGAAGGCCAAGTAGTGAATTGTAAGTATTTTAATATTCTTTTGAATTTTTTTTTAATACTTTCACTGTTTAGGTAAGAAGAATTTTGCTTTTGAAGTAGCTTAAGATTATTTTATAGAGTAGTATTCGTACACCTTTTAGTTATATATATATGATTAAGTCCTCCAGTCTTGGTTGAATACATTTTTTATAGCAAAGTTTGTTTTGTTTTTGAAATTTCGCACAAAGCTACTCGAGGGCTATCTGTGCTAGCCGTCCCTAATTTAGCAGTGTAAGACTAGAGGGAAGGCAGCTAGTCATCACCACCCACCGCCAACTCTTGAGCTACTCTTTTACCAACGAATAGTGGGATTGACCGTCACATTATAACGCCCCCATGGCTGGGAGAGGGAGCTTGTTTGGCGCGACTCGGGCGCGAACCCGCGACCCTCCGATTACGAAGCGCCCGCCTTAACGCGCTAGGCTATGCCAGGCCTTTATAACAAAGATAGTATATTGTGTAAAAAATATAATAGGTGATTAGAAATAATAATTGCATTTCATAGACCTATAAAATTAATATTTGGTTTTCCATAATTGTTTGTAAGTATTGTCTATTTCTGTGTAAAACTTTTAAGCTCCGTTTATGCTTCACCCTATTTTAGATTTTGTTTTATACATCCTATGAGCACTGTTATTATTACAAAGTCGATTTTAATGAAGTTGTTATTTTCTTTAAAATCATATTTATAAAACAAAATATTTGGTCATTGTATTCTCCATAGTTTTATTTGGATTTAGACCCCATAATTCTAAGTAAATATTAACCTTCGTATATAAAACACAATAATTTACATTGTGTTTTAATTCATTTTTTCAAGACTAGAGAATTAGAACATTCGAGGAGATAAACTTCTAGTTACCCTGTAAAGGTACATTATTTAACTGCAAAATTTACCCGTGCTTTTACCAGAAGCATTTACCACTAATACTTTGTGGAATATTTATTTTTTATTTCCAGATTTAAATGAAGAATTGGTCGAATTACTTCTGGTAAGAGATAATCTCTACATGGAACAAGATGCTATGTTGGTTGACATTGAGGATCTTACAAGATACTAGTAAGTATTGACTGCATTATGTTATTATTCAAAAGAAAAATATTCACTTAGTCTGTTTTATATGTGAATAATTGTGTTGATGCAACTAGTTCAAAAATGTGAGAGTGCGAATCATCATCACCAAAAAGGATAATTTACTAATACGTCATTGATATATATTTTATATAGAAAATTAAGAACAGTAAAATGAAACTAGAGACAAATAAGATAGGTATTTTTTTTTAGATCAATCGAAATTCTCTCATATATGTCCCCCGGCTGGTACAGCGGTAAGTCTTCGGATTTATAACACTAAAATAAGGGGTTCGATTCCTCTCAGTGGATTCAGCAGATAGCCCATTGTGGCTCTCCTGTCATAAAACACACACACACACTCTCATATATTTTCATGCTATATACAAATAATTTTTTCTTTAAATTTTCTACCCAAAAGCGTTACAATTAGGGGATATTGTAAAGAACTATTCCACAAATATTCTATATTTAACATGAATGCGCACTAACTTTTCGTTGTTTCAACATAAATTTTAGCATAATAAGTAAATAAATAAAAGTTTATAGTTGATTATTTTTATGGTGGTGTGTACAGTCTTACTGAATTAACTAACAACTTACAACACATTATATAATACCTTTAATGATAAATTGCAATAATTTTAAAATAATAAAATGACAATATTAATAGCATAAAAAGTATTATAACTATGTTATATAAATATATGAATATAATGCTAATATCAAGAGGTAAGTCTTCATCTTACTTATCCCCAAATGGTAGTACCTTATTTCCTTACTATTAATTTTTATTTTAATTAATTATTTATTTGGGAGAGCAGTCGCCTTCCCACAACTGTCTGCAGGTAGTGAAGCGCCCACATCTCGCTCTCCCAATTTCTATTTCTAATTTTACATCTATTTATACTCTTTACTTCTTATGTGAGACTGGTCAATGGAGGTTAAGACTAGTAGATGGTCTATATCTACCACAATGTGGGTTATACTTCTCCAGTCACTTCCAACACCTAGGGTACATTATATAATCCCACATTTTAGCTTGTATCCTGGGAGCTTTTCAGTTAATTTAGTTTTTTCTTTAATTTGTTATAACAAACTAATATATTCATATGTTAATCAATTAAAATATGTTGAAAGTGGTAGTAAATAGTGTGAGTAATCACAATATTTCTAAAGGTGTTTGGATTACGCTTATTCGTAGTTTGAAGATCTCACTATGAATCTAAGAAACCAAGTTTCTTTTTAATATTAGTGTCATCAACAGCTGTTGCTCTACTTTTTCTGAGGCTTCGAAACATGAAGCACTTCAAAGTGGACAAACAACCCTGCACTCTAAACAAATGAAACTTACAACAAAATGATCTGATTAGGATGGAGAGAACCTAACATATCTTGTTATTTATATTCTCAACCAAATTATGTTTATCACATAAATAATGGTTGTTTTTTACTATGTTGAATTTAGCTGTTTTATTGTTTTATTTTGAACGCGATTTATTTTATAACCTTCAGTTATGCTAGATTTATGCAAATATCAGTTCTACTTGGTACTCTTATTTACATCATGTGAAGTTACTGATCGAACTTAAATTTGGACATCAAGAAAATATATATTATTTACATATTATAGAAAAGACAAGCAAATAGGATTAAAACAAGTGAATTGAATCATTAAAAAACGACTGTTTTGTGACATTATTTATTTAAATATAATGTCATTATAAAAATATACAGTATGATTGGATAAGTGCTGTGACGAAGTGCGTAATAACACTAATAGTTATAAATACTAACGTACATTATATTGTCCACTATCACTCAAGAAACTTCCAGACAAAGATAAAAATTGATGTTAATTTTAGTATGTTTTGATATAAAACAAAATGGTCTTGAGTGAAATATTTCATTGTAAAAACAGACTAAATTGGCTCAAAACCCCACCTAAGATAGTTCAATCAAGTTATCACTATGGTTCCTGATGTAAATGGGTAACTTGTTGTCTATTAGATAAAAAAATTAAACTGAATACGTATAATAGTCACAATTTATCAATACTTGTAAATTAGCACTAAAATAGGCGATATGTTCTGTGTAAAACAAAGTGACAATAATATTTTTATTGTATTTCTTATTTTGATGTAATACAGGGTGGTCGTTAGAAAAGCGGAAAATTTGAGGGTCAGATGAGATCATAAATAAAATGCGTGCTTACTCATTTCTATTTTGATTTCTTTACATCATGAATAAAATGCATGATTTTAATAATTTTGAGCATCTATGAGTGTAATATAACATATGCCTTTAAAAAACTTTGTAAAAGTTATTCTTTGTAAAAATAAATAGCTGTTTGACAAATTTTCCGCTTTTCTAGCGACCACCCTGTATAAGGTTTTACTGACTGCATGTTGTCACTTCAATTCTGATGTTGAAATATTCTTTTTTTTCCAAAACAGAAACTTACGCTTTTTGATTAAAATTGTGAAAAAAAAATGTTTGAAATTTAGTCTTTAAACACTCACATATAAAATACAATAAACTAAATAGTATATAAAACTAATAAAATTCATATTATTACAGAACACAGAGATATTCAACGAAAACAAAAAATTATTTGTCCTGTTTTATTAAGTAATATAATTTGAGCGTATTGCAAATACCGTATTATGCAGCTTACAATTCATTAACATTATATACTATAAAAACAAAGTATTAATTACACTGCAAAACAATTTTTTTGAAAAGTTTTTGCTGATTGTGACAGGTAACTGGAAGGTATGCACAAATATAGTTTTGGTTTTGCTTCATCACGTAGGAACTCTGAGAAATAGACAGTTAACTGTTTACCGGCAATAACGTATTTTATTGCGTTTACGTTTCTAACACGCTATTAAGTTCAACATAATTAAAAGCGTTTTGCTCCTGATTTTCATTTGTATTCAGTGTCCGGTGTATCACGTTGCAGTGTCCAACAGTGGTAAGCAAGCATTGACGGATTTCAGTTGCCCTGATATCGTTTTTCCATTGTAGCAATGTCCTGGTGAAACCAAGATTTCGATGAAACGGTGCGTGATAGGCAAATATGGATGTGATTCTCGTGATTAGCAGCTAAAAATCTATAAGGAATACTTAAAATACTTAACAGTGTTTAAGAAGCAAAAATTTTGTTGTGCATTGTAATACGCTTGTTGCAATATTTAAGTGTTTAATAAGAGCAATAGAGCACTTCCTTTGGTTTAAGCCAATAAAACGTAATGAAGGTTTGCTGCTTAACAATGCTAACAATTACCTCATAAAAATGAAGATGTAGGAAGACAGAAGAGTGGCAGATCCTAACAGGTGCTAAATACCTTGTGAAGGTCCAACACCTTATGGCTGAATTTGTTCCAGAAAATAAAAACGCACTCAAATGAATATATAAAATCTTGCACGTGCAAAACCCCTGTTTTAGCATATCTTTAAAAATAAAGTGCTTTTTCTTAATACTTTGTTACAAAGCAGTGTGTATATGTTTTGATTGTATTTAGGATTTATTACACATCTTTATAATGATTAACCAATAATCATAAGCGTTAATGACAAAAATATACAATTAAATTTAAATATATGGCGGTATCTAAACAAAAACAGAATGGCATTATGGGTATGCTTTTATAATCATGATTTAATAAATTTTCTCTAATCCTTTGTTGTTTATCCATCAGATAATGTATGTTTATATTCTGTACTTGTTTGTCTTATATTTACATTTACAAATGCGATCAGAAAATGTATACTGATGTTTTAAGAGTATTTTACTAATATCAGTCTCCGTCAGTATATCCACTTGATGATCTCATATACTTTTTGAGAGCAATATACAGAGTAATAATCGCGCTGTTTACGAACAGTAATGCAGTGATGCTAGCCGAGGTTACTCGAATGACTTGTTAGCATTTATCTACATATTCAACTGGCTAGTTACAAATTCTCGAGAATTAGCAGAACAACACCCTCAGAGTTGAAGGCTAGAGTTTTTATATTATTTTTCGAACTACAAAAGTATATTCATAGAGCAGGGCTGTTAAACGATTCAAAACCAAACTACAAGACATTTTGAAAAGAGAGCCTTCGGTGTCTTTCAAGGAAGAGGAAAACTTATACTGAAGAATGCTTAAGATAGTAGCAATTTCCAAAATTAATGTAAAGGAATGAACTATCTACAAAAGTAAAGAAAGAAAGACCTCTGAATAAAAGATAATTGGAATGAAAATGGTTTACCCTGTGGTGCCACTAGCAACATGATAAATAAGAATTAGAAGTTGCTGAAAGCTAAGGCGAATATCCAGTCGGATGGTCGGATAAACTGAAATCTCACAAGCTCTTTAATAAACGTTGACGACTCAACATCTTGGAAACTAACGCGTAAATACATTAGAAACTGTTGAAAACGAGATCTGTGGTATAGATTAATTTGAACGTTTTTCACAGAAGTTTGTTACAATTGAAATTACAGTTTCAGTTAATAGTGCTTAACCAATAAAGGAAACTGGGCATAATCGACATCATGTATTTCCTAAAGTACAAGCATTATTATAAAGTACTATTGGCTTAGGATACTTAAAGAAGAGTTATCTTCAAATTTCGTCTTGTGTTTTTATTTACGAGTAAAGTACATTTGTAAAATATGTTTGCTATTGTCTTAAACTTTAATCTCAAGTGGCTATTAATTTATACTCCAAACAATAAATATTTAATTTCATCATTGACATGGAAAATATTTTACTTTCAGATTTATGACCTAAATAAAAATAATCTTAGACAATGCTAAGAAGCATATGTATATAAACTAAAATATACCTGTAATGTTTATGTTAAATTGATTTCTATAACATACATGTTTTCCTAACATCATGAATGTATGTGAGCCTTGGCATCTTTGACCTCTTTGTGCACTATCAATTAATGTCAAATCAATGAGTTAATAACAAATTCTCAATCTACAGTGAGTCTCATAATAATGTATTCGATGCTAGTTTTATATTAAAACTGATGATATGAAAAAACTATAGACTTTTCCGTACTTGGCAGTAATAAGTGAGTTACTCCTTATATGTTTGTTGGGTAGTGTGAAGTGCAATCAGAGTTTTAAAAATTAATATTTTGTTTAATTTGCATATTGCACATTTTACAATTATCAATACTAAAAATTTTATATCTTTATCACAATTAAAGTTTCGCTTTACAAGTAAAGGTTACATCAAATCTGCTACTTTAGTCTTTAGTTCTTATCGTTATGGTGAACTTCATAGTTTTTGGTTATATATTTAATTACATTATGTACGTTTTACAAAGGTTCATGTTGTTAGTATAGAGAGATAGTGTTACTCAGAGTAGTGTTACTGCACTACCGTAAGACTGTATATAGGTTTCAACTTGCCTCAACTTACGTTTATAATTTTGGTGTGTTTATTTAACTGTAACTTAAGTTTTACAAAAGTAAGTGATGTTTCTCTAGGTTAAGTGTTACTATATGTCCATAAAACTGCATACGGAGTTTATTATGTCTCAAGTTAATTTATAGTTTTCATTTGTGTATTTAACTGTATCATGTATGTTTTAAATGACAAGTGATGGTAACACATTTGATGTACTATAATACATGGTTATAGTTTTAGACTCTATATTTATTTGCTTGATATATTTTATGCATTTTTAACATTTTGTATGCAAAACACTTTATGCTAATTTGTTAGTTTTCATATATACTGTTATATACCCAAAAAATACTTATTTAAGCCTCTAAATGATATAAAATAATTTAGATTTCGTGTTCAGCTTTATAAAATTTGTTTACTTTAATAAAATTTAGATTTCAGAGATGTACTTAAATATATATCTTTAACCATTACTATTGAAGAAAATTATATTATTTCTTTTCTCTGGGTATTTCCACATATATTTGTTTAGAGCTCGTTTCTTATGTGTGTGTAACCTAACATAGAGTGAAACTGTTTACGTACAGTTGTTATTCAAAAATACCTGAAAATTCAATAAACTATGCTTTCGTAAGTAATATTCTTACCATTATTTCTGCTGTACATTTGCAATTAAAAACGATTTATAGATACTTAATGAGCAGTGTTATTAAACCACATACAAATGATGTGGCCTTTTTCAACTATGTTTTATTTTATTCTAATTCATCACATGCAAAAGGCATGCTGACAAAGTGATATGTTCCCTTAAGGCTAAAACAAATAACAATTTTGTTTCTGTAAAAATTACCGGCTGAAAGTTGTTGACAAGTCATGAACTGTCCTTTTCTGTATATCTCAAACTTCGTTTGCACTGTGACATTTAACCTTATTAATTCGCCAAAGCATCAAATACAATCTTATGTAACACAAATGGGCATAATTTTAAAAAAAAATGTTTATATTTCGTGTATTTCGCGAAGTTTAATAATAACTAAATCAGTTTTAGTGTATAAAACTGACCATAATAATGTAACCAGTAATTATTAACAATGTAAACGTACTTGACAGATTATTTCAATAGTGCTGTTTCTGATAATGAAGCATAGAAGGGTCTACAGAAAAACGCATAAAATCATCTTATAAATCTTGCACATTTACAATTTATTCCCCTCGGTGGACTCAGCAGATAGCCCGATGTGACTTTGCTATAATAAAACACACACACACATACAGTTTATCATTATAGAAAACACTTTACAACAATGTAATATTACAGACTTGACAAGTATCACACATGGCGGAATATTTATAAAAGGAAACTTCAAGTATTATGTATACAAATGTATTTTTTTACAAAATTTATAAAGATCTTTGTTTATAAAATAGTAGACTGGCTTATTTAAATTAGCTTTCATGTAACTTTTGTACACATCTATATTATGTCCATATTATTATGTGTTCATTTCAGTCACAGTTTATATTTTTCATCTAAATACTGTAGTTCATCTGTGTAATAATATGTGAAAACAATGTATTTATCATGAAACATTTTAATAGATAAATATGCATCGCAAAGTTGCAAGATGACTTATCAGTAACAAAAAGAACACCTAATTTTTTTGCAAATTCTTTATACAGGCACATAGCCTTTTGTAAAATAACACTTAACTTTACTAACACATATTTTGCCTATTTTCGTTGGCAAAAACTAAAACTCTCGGGATCGGTGTTAAACAGCAGCTTTGAGGTCCGTTGCCAAGAATATTCACAAATGTTGCATAGAGACATAGGGCCGTTAACAATATCTTTAACAGTCGGTAGCATACTTTTCTCTTATTTATATATATATTAAGGAACTAACGGTTTATAGTAGGAATGAAAATAATATTTTCTACTCTCAAAGAATTTTTTTTTTAATCATCGTTTATAACGTGAAGTTTCTTGCAGCTACAATGTCCATTTTGGCCCCCCGCTAGTACAGCGATATGTCTCCGGATTTACAATACTAAAATCAGGAATTCGATTCCTATCGGTGGGCTCAACAGATAGCCCGATGTGGCTATGCTAAAAAAACACACAATGTCCATTTTTGTGTGTAAAAAGAAAAGTTTTTGGAGTCTCGTGTTCGATGACAGCCTTGAAAATTTCCGCAAGAAGATAAAAATATAACTTGCTACAATATTAATGGTTAACTATAGCTGTTCTTTTAGATCTTTTAAAACTAAAATTTAGTGAAACAAATCGACTTATAAAGCTAAACATGAAATTTAATTTATATTATTCTGATATTTAAATAAGTGTCCTTTTCATGACAAATAGATATTACGCAATATATTAATTATAGAAGTAAAAAATAAGGAGTTAATTATCAGTGTCTTATTTACAAAGTGTCAAATAATGCAAAAGTAAGTCATACAAATTAAATATTGAAGAGAAAACTATAATCATATACCAGAATACATTAAATGTAGAATATAGAAATACTATCTGCTTTAGTAAAACACGTGTGAAACAGTTGATTATATAAATGAAACCTATAAGCATAAATTGAGATATGTTCACATCTATAAGCAGCCCTACAGAAGTATAGTAACACTGTTAACCTACAGAACCGCCATCTGCCTTTGTTGAACGCATATAATACCGTTAAATATACAAATAAAAATTATAAACATAAGTTGAAACAGTTCTAGAGAAGTACAGTAAACTGCTCTCAGTAACACTATCAGACTATAGTAACAACATCCACTTTTGTAAAGTATACATAATATAATTTAATATATAACCAAAATCTATAAAGTTGAACATAATAATTAAAACAAGAACTTAAAGTAGTAAATGTGTTGTAAGGTTAGATGAAATATTAATTTTAAAACTTAGCTTGTAACTGAAGTGAAAATTATAAAGTTGACAACATAATCACATGTTTAGAAGCGTTGATACTTGTTGATCTAATAGTGATTCTGTTGTGAAACATCTGCAAGCTCATCATACATGGTTTAATTGTCCTATCCCTTCTACAGCAAAACAACCCCTGGTTCCACTTTGTGGAACTATAATGTCATTGCCACCTGGTGTCCCTTCATTGATGTATCTAATCAGTGCACTAACAACATTTCATGTGGAAAAATCTTGAATCCATCTTAATAAGGTGTCATAAACATGAGATTTTGGATATTATCTAAATATGGATGCATAAAAATAATAACTGACTTCATGAAGAAAGTTTAAAGTTTTGTAAAAGCCATAAAGTTTTAATTAATATAAACATTTGATGTGATGTATTGAGAATGGTATTTTCTCCATATGATTTAATGTCAAATTTTAAAAAAGTAATGTTGCGTTGTCATAATATTATTGTTTTATTAGTTATTAACGTGCATATTTTAACTTGCAAAGTTTCTTTTTCTTGTAGAGGATATATATATATATACATATGCGTTTGTATTTTTGAATATTTTAATACTTTCTTTCTCTTTTTTGTAATTTCGTAATAGTAAAATACCGAACAGTGAGGGCTGTGATCGAACTTTCAAAAATTACATAGATGAAGTTTTATAATTCACACGTAAATATAAAGGACAGTGAAAGACTGAAAATGGTTAATATAAAGTTGATTATTGGTAAGGAAAACTTAGGGACACTAAAGTGCTCACTTTCGGTATGAAGTGATATATATTTAAACTGAATGTATAGAAGCGCAATTAGGTAGATTTGTATGGCTACTTTACCACACTGTTGAATCGTTTTACCTCTTGATGTTGTCATTATAAATTCTTTGATGTTCTTGGACTATGTTGAAACAAGATCATTAGCAGAATAAATCCATGTGACTTACATACTTTGTGTCATAATTGAATACGTATGACAAAATTTTCATTACTTCACTTATAAGCTATCAGAAACAATTGCTTTTTTCTCCAAGAAAATTATATTTACTTCCTAAATTGAAGTTATAGAAAACAAACATAAACCATGATGTCGAAAACAAAATTTGGTATGAATGTTGTGCAAAATTTGACAGGTTAAATTTCGAAGAAAGTGTGTGAAGATATTAACGTTTATTACATTTTCTATTCTTATTTGATGTGTGCTGTATAGAGGGATATTATTGGTGTGTTATTGAACGAGATAGTAATAGTACCCGTTTCATTCTCCAGCTGCTTGATGAATTAATCTTCATCAGTAAACCTGGGATTCATATGGATCCCAATGATAAATAGTTTTTATTAACCAGCTAAATTTTAATTTACTTTTATATAATTTCACATTATCATCCTCTGACACAAAAATAATAAAACTTTTGATGTCTTGCAATCGAATAATTTTTTGTGAATAAAAAGTTGCATGAGGTCCGTGCAGACCTCATGTAATATACAGATTGGAGCTCTGTGTCTTCATTAAGCATTGTGTGTATGGACTCACAAAGATTATCCATTGTGATAAACAGTTATTACGAACTTAGATCTTTCCTGAAGTGAAATAATGCGTATAACCCACTATGAAACGTCTCCAGAATCCCCGTGCAATGCAGAAAGGCGTTAAATCTGCCTTTGGAAATCTATGATTGCTTGACACAAGACAGCATACTGGTCAAGGTGTTCCAGCAACAAAAAAAGAGATGTTATCTTTGCCTAAAAATTGCGGACAGAATGTCCGTCAAACCTGCACAATATGTAGAAACCATGTTTGCACTGATCACTCCACACCCAGTGTACGGTGTGATGAGTATTTGTAAGATGACTGGTAAAAGATATGAGAAACAATTCATGTTCTCTTAGAATAAGTTTTACTTACATGTTGTCCAAAATTTGGCATTAGTTTAGCTCTGAAACAAAGTTTAATGTAGTTCGACCCCCTTGGGTCTGTTTGGACCCCAAACACATTTCCGTACAATTTGGTGTTTATTGTTATATATCCGAGAAATCTGTTTTTCATTCAGTATTTTATTAATTTTAACTGTGAAATATCAATTAGATAAGAATTGGTCTTATATTATTGAAATATGTATCAATGATGAATTTTTTTGTCTAAAAATGGATACAAGTAAATTTCATATTTTGGAATAATAAATCACATATTATATACTTTTGGTACTCAATCTTTCTTACAGTTTGTGTGCACAATGCCATGAAGCCTGTATGCTAACTTTTCAACATCTAAATCACAGCTTCAACATTATAATAATTAAATATGTGTGGTGTCCGTATGGACCTCAAGTGTACTGAAAGATGGATATCTTAACGTGTACTGATGAAGGTTAAACGGTTGCTTGATATGTCATCAAACAACTTGTGTACTGCACGTAGCTTGTGCAACTTTTCCAAACAGAGATTCTTTTTCATTATTTTGCGTTTTCTTGCTTGGTTCTTTTAGATGGCTTTTGTCACTGTCTTACCCGCTAGAGGATACTGGACTATATATAGTAAAAATTGGTTACAGATCCATTTCTGGAGTGTCGTGAAGCCAATTTAGAACAACACTTATTTATTTTCCAATGTTATAAAGGAATATACCCCGTATTGGAAATTCTAAATCCCTGGTCCAAACACATCTTTATGGTCTGGATATGAATATTTTGCATCGGAAATTGATCAGTTTTCGGTAACATCACACAATCTACGAACACCAGACTATTTCTAAAGCCTTATGTTTCACCGTGACTTTATGTTAGATATGCTTGTCATCTGTCTTTTAAGATTTACTGTACACCATTTTAAAACCTCTGTATTATATTCACAAATAGCTTTACATATAAACTTTTAACTTTTATTTTCCAGCTCAACTAACTAAACATTTTTATGCATTTATTTCTTGCCTATGATATTCTTAACGAATTTCATTAAAAAAGTCTTCCTTAAGAAGTGACAAGTTTAATCGTTACACAGCTGATGTATTTTATTTCGTTAAACATTATATGAAATCACACTTGTTACTTTTTTTTATAGCATATTAAACCAAACTCATTAATTACATATCCTATAAATTACACTTGACATTTTTACTTTAAAAGATTAATGTTGTGAAGGAGTCAGTGAATTTAAACCTTAATGAAGTAAGTAATTTTGAGTATCGAATAATTCAAGTTACAAGTCAGGAGTCACTGTTCAAATACATTTTAGAAATGTAACGTAGGTAGCTGATGACTCATTGGACTAAACTTATAGAAGTACAGTGTTATTTAGTTGAAAAACGTGATAAACATAAATCGGCAGTAGCTAGCATTACCAGGTGAACTACATATTAACGAAGAAATCATTTACGACTGTCTCTGAGAAGAAGAGTGTACAAGTGACACCTACCAATACTGTTCAGCTAATCTTTATTCGGAACAAAAGTAGCACTGAATTAATGTAAAGTTTATTAAATTTATCAAAAACTTATTTTTTATTTTCAAGAGTTGATTTGTATATACAATATTTTAACTGTATTATCTTAATATTTCAAGTCCTGTTTCCTCTTTCTGGTAGAGAATGAAATTTTGAAATTAAGCGAACATTAAATTCTCTTGCTGATTCCCCTATACAACATACTTAACATTTTTCACATTAAAATATATAACATTGGCAATATGTTTATTGTCAATTTTTATTTACCACAGCCTACCTATTTTTACTGTAGAAGTTAAATTACATCCCCACATTAATTTTTGAATTGCGAAATTTACTTCAATTAACACAATTTTGTTTCATGTATCCGTAATTCTCGTTATTTTACAAAATTTATATATAAATAAAGGATGTATCTTTAACTACACTGTAAATTTAGATACAAATTTTACTGTTTCTATATTGTATGAAATATTATAAACTTATTTTTCATAACGATAAATAAATCGCACTTTATCTTTTGTGGTTTTATAAATTACCTACTTCTGGTAACACTGAATTTTATTCAACAGCCGGTGTAAGACTCCTTCCCTTTTGGTCAGTCAATATTCGCTTATGTAAGCTAATAAGTTTATAATGTTTGTAAACGTTTAAGTTTAGTAAACCAATATTCAAATACAATAAATGTTGAGGAATATGTCCTCAACTAATTTCTCAGTATTTGTCTGATATACTTTTCATACAACAAAAGTTGCACGTGTTTCTAAAATGAGAAATATGCAGGAACATATTTCTGCACGTACACATAGATTATTCTTTACTAGAAAGTTTTCTTATAAACGTAACATTTTTTTACATTTAAAAAAATATAAAAACAATAAGGTAAAATATTTTTCAAAAATGTATCAAAAGAAAATAAATAAAAACTTTCTAATATTTTTGTGAAGAAAGCATAAGGAATATTCAAAATATGAACTCATAATAGGCGGAGACAGATGGTACTTTCATACAAACTGTGATGGTGTCTTTCGTAACCTCATTAATCAACTATGTATCGTAGCAATTGCGATCGTTCCTTTATCTGCTAACACTTAAGTTTTGAGAAGTTAGAAGCAGAAAATATTTCTTCCAGTCTTCCGACTGTATTAAACTTAAGATACAGAGTGAAATTCTTCCAAAATCGTAAAATAGTTGCATTAGCTGATTATCGGTTGCATTTCTTGATAAGTGAAACATCAACATTTTGAGTCCGTATAATTGTGAAATGATTATGAATTAAGGTTTTGAATAAGTATTTACAGATGTATGATATTTGGTGTTGACCCGACATGATGAGGTAAATAGTGGCCCAGTACATTATATTATTGAAATTGGTACTGTTTCCGTATTTATTATTATTTTAAAAAATCATAAACAATTTTACTCACAATTTAATTAGGTTGGCCACATACGCAAGAGTTATGATTATTTCCATGGAGCTCAGTGCTCTTTTTTTTCCATCACAGGATTTTCTCTTGCTGACATTATGACTTCTGTTGAAAATTCTGTAGCTCATAAGTATTAACACAGAAGCAATATATAAACTGGCTCTGCAAAAAGGAGTAGGTAGATATCATTGACTAATGGTGTTGTACCGATATTAAAAAGAGACAAAATAACTGTGTGTTTATTCATTTAAGACTTATTAAATCTTATCGAAATTTTCTTTAAACTGCAGGGGGCGCTTAACACATCATGGATCAACCTAATTTTCTACCTTAAAAAGTTTGAAACGATATATAGGTCCTAATAAAATGGGTAGCCAATGCATATATATATGTATAGCAGTTTTATTCGTTTATTTAACTGAATAAGCTATAGTTTCAGGAACTTAAAGATATAGTTAATTTACTGTATAGTTTAAATTCCTACTTGCGATAATTATAAAAGATTCTTTTGGTCTTGTTCTCATTTTATATAAATAATTTTAACAATGTTTAATGTGTTTTCCAGTATGTGTATTGGAGTGAACTTCTTTCACCGTTTTTAGGTTTCCGAAATTATATATTTAAAAGTTTTGTTTGGTTACTGTTAAGCACAAAGCTGCACAATGAACTGTGTGCTCTGTCTACCACGAATTTTAAACCTGATTTTTAACATCGTAAGCAGTGCTGAGTCACTGAGTAGCATGTTTATAAAAGCCATATTTTGAGACGAATTGTTTCAAATTAAGTCCACCATAGAAAGAATGTCAGATTCAAAGACCGAGTTTTCCTTCACAAATATCCATCCAACTCTACAGTTTCTTCGACTATGCATCGATTTACTCTGAATTTATAAAGTATTATACTAGTGGACATAAAATAATTAAAATACCTTGATCAATACATGAATGAGCTTTATACACCAAAAAATATATATGTATACGTTAAACTAACATTTTATTTGAAATGTTGACTTGTTCCGATAAATATATTTTATATTTGTATATTAATTATAAAATTATACTAAACCCTTACCTAGATATACAAACAAACACTAATTATTTTGTTTAACTACTTGCCACAGAAAGTGCCTGAATGCTATATAATATATCCAATGTACTCCGCTCTCACCTAGTAGTGAGATTTAATGCAATTCAGTACATTATCTCATGATGTTCTTATTAAAAGATGTGGGAATTTGTATTCATTATTCTACTTTTATGTCCTTTCTATATATTGTCTATCAGTTTTATCCTGCATTATACAGATTAGATTTTCATACAATATTCGTTACATTAATTTTTATATTATACCTAATTAACCAATATTTAAATAGTTTCTGCTGATGAGCATCATGAGGCATACAACTGACCAACCGTTAATTTGGTTTTAATTAATTCATTAATGATTTACGACTTTTGTCGAGATTCCTCGAAGTTATTCAGACTTTTCGTTGTTTTCTTCATTTCTTTATCTTCAGTCCAACAATTACCAAGATACAAAGTTATCATCTTCTCCAGATTCATAAACGGAGCTTCAACAAATAATATGCAAATGAATGAGAAAGTAAACGACATTACCATGTTTCCTATGAAGGTGTATATCTGAAAACAAATGAATTTTGTGATAAATTATGGAATTTAAAAAATTTGTAAATTCAAATCGATTAAGAAAATTCAATTAAATATTAGATTTTACGCTTAGTTACCAATTTGTATGTGAACAAAAAAGCTTTTTGGATATTAATAACTAAATATAAACAAAATGTACAAAACATGTGTCACTGTACATATTGTAGTAATTATTTTTACGGTTTCGTAAAACATTAGCAATAAACTTTCACATTAATCGTAAGGGAAGAATTAATAACGGAAATGAATTTATATTTTTAATAATTTCACTTTAATAAATAATTGATAATAGTTTATATAATAATATTAATTTCAAGTTGCACATAATATTTTGTAACATGAGCACAGCGTGAAGGGTAATATAGTAAGTACTGATTACGAAATTAATCGAAAAAAATCTCCTCTTTTCCACACAAACACATACTTATACGAACTGACAGCTCAGTATATCACAGAAATATTCTTACATGGCATAAAATAATTTTATTTTAAAAGTTCAAAAACATACAAAGAAAATCACTAAAAGCAACATTTTTCGGGTTATTAGTCGATAAACTTACTGACGTTTCACTTTTTTCTGTGAGTTGAAACATACATCACATTTACAGAGAGCTGTATCGCTTGATAAACATGGGAACGTTTGAAAAACACCCCATTCTTTGTTTAAATATTATGATGAGATACCTGTCTAGAGTATTTATCTCGGTTGGTTTGACTTTGTATTATTATTTAATGTCTTAATCTGAATGCAACCATGACGAATTAACATAAATAAATGTGGCATGCAATTCCATTATTTAAAATCTAAAGTTCTGCCTAAGAGCACTGAGAACCATTAGTTTTAACACAGGTTGAGAACCACACATTATATGTATCCCTACTATGTTCTTCAATTACAGTAATTTACCTTGTGGCTTAACATCTCAATGGAAGAAATGGCTTTGGCTATCAAATTATATCCAGGATTAGACACTCAATTCTTGTATACAGCAAGAAAACCCATTAAACCATATACTTGATAAAATATATTCATTTGTATTGTGTTATGATACAGATAGTACTGTTTACATTTCATATGGATTTAATGATCCACCTGTAAGGGATTATCTTTGTGAATTTATAGTCTTACGCAATGGTCATCACTTTATGCATCAGTGGTGCTCCGAAGAAGTATATATATTTATACAATGATGGGAAGTCTTCTTGTAAAGTTACAGGGTTTACTCTCAATTTTTTCAACAGAGATAAACTAAAGTTTTCAGCAATGAACAGTAAAATAACATATATGTTTAACCCTTTTTGGCATTCTTTAAAACTGAGAAATTCTAGGAGGATATGTAAATGTCTAGAGACTCAGCCAATTTATAACAAGAAAGAAAAGGAAAATTCTCATCCTTTTTACACCAAACAACACATTATTCTATATTTTAGCAATCTATCATATGGATACCGATTTGTTTGTATCACCTAATGGAACTAACTCCATGTGCAATAAAAATAGATCAGGTGTTGAGTATTGATGGAAGATCGTAAAACGCTCAAACATGATGTTCAGATCTCTATAAGTTGAGTCTTGTTTAATTTATTTATCTTTGTAGTTTGAGGTAGATAACCATTTACAGTACCCATTTAAGATGTTTGGTGTCAGGTCCAACAAAGGAATGAGAAATCAAAGTTTTTAACAATATAGTTTTAATTTATAATAGTGAAGCTATCTACCCTATTCCTTAAACATTGTTTGGTTCTGTGGTGAATTTTAGTCCCTGTGTACTAACTTAATACAGATATCCTTAACATTCAATTTGTTGAAGGACTGCCTGAAAACCGTCATGATTATTTACAGTTTGATAAAATAAATCTTTTCATTGCTGATGATCTTGGAAGTGACATTGGGGAAAATAAACGAGAGTCTTAACTTTTGAAGCGTAAAAATCACCATTTGAATTTATGTATTGTTTGAAGTTACATATCGTACGGTATATTTCATCAGGATTGAGAAATACGTTATATAAGTTTAAATTATCAACACATTACATTATTCAAGAATGTTACAGATAATTCCTATTTGAAAATTTTAGTGACGCAGTTGTTTCCAACCGGTATAAACTACTTTGAAGAAGCTTATCAAAATGCAATGAGGCAACAGATGGATACTTACTCATCGATTTAAAATTGCAAATACGAGAAGAATTGTACATCAGGAAAGGACTTTTTTCTTCTGAAGATAAAGTTATGATGCTGATGCTAAAGTACGTTGAAGCTGGTTTTACTGAATGTGTTCACACTTATTATCATGACACGGATGTGATAAAGCTAGAAGGCTTTATCAGCAAAACAAACCGTTTGTATTTAAAGAGTTAGCATTCAAACAAATGTTTAGTCTCTGGATACAAATGTGATTTTGTTCAAACAACCGTTTTTAAGTATATATTTTTCAGATACAGATAATCAACAGTGAGAATGGGTAAACACTATACAACCATCACATCCTTTGGAATACTGGAAACATCGACTATCTCTACATGCGGCCCCTCAGTGGCTCAGCGGTATGTCTGCGGACTTACACGCTAAAATCCGGGTTTCGATACCCGTGGTGGGCAGAGCACAGATAGCCCATTGTGTAGCTTTGTGCTTAATTCAAAACAACAACTTCTACATGCGGAATATAACTTGTTTGTTCAGAAGGAACTATCTTTTCTTTCTACAAAGGAAAGAAAGATAACCAAAATATTGAAAAGCCTACTGAACATTCTTTATCATAATCTGGAATTATTTGGATGCCCCAAAATTAATGAACTTTCAAAATGGACTATATCCTGTTTCATTTGATATTAACAAGTATTTTCACTGTGCTGTAAAAAAACCGTAAATGTAGTGTCCAAATGAATATATATACAAACAATTTTTATTCGTTGTACTTAAAATCTCTTTTTATTTCTTTATCATAATACTTAAAGTTAAACAATATCAAGAGCTGCTCCACACATTACCTAAATCAATACGGAAACGGGTTTAATGAATAATTTACAGAACTAAAAATAATTTAATGCATGCATTTTTCACGCACTTTGAATGTTTCAAAAAATAACATTTCCATTACAACCATACAAACACAAACTTAGATCATAAGGTTCATCGTTAAGAGAGGTGACTGTCTGGAAATTATTAGTTAAACACAAAGTAAACTTACCAATACAGAAGGTGTAGTTTATAACATTACTCATAGCACTAATGTTTTCATTTTTAACTTTTAGAATTTTTGAAAATATGAAACCCACAAAATGAATTATTCATGTTCGCGAAGAACTGACACACTCACTTCATCAACCCAAATTTCATTAATGACCGGTTCATTAAATATTTAAATCCTATGCAGATATGAATCCAGTCAAATAAAATGGCATATTACTCACAAACAATAATGCAAAATGATAAATCAGTTTGTTTGCTTGTGTTTTTTTTTAATTTCGCACAAAGCTACACCAATGATATCTGCGCTAGCCGTCCCTAATTTAGCAGTGTAAAACTAAAGGGAAGACTCACCGCCAACTTCAGGACAACCCTTTTACGAATGAACAATAATATTGAATTGTCATATTATAATGAATAATAATATTGAATTGTCATATTATAATGCCATTACGACTGAAAGGGCGAGCATATTTGGTGTAACGAGCACTTGAATCTCCGACACTCACATTACGGTTTGGTTTGTTTTGAACTTCGCGCAAAGCTACTCAAGGGCTATCTTCGCTAACCGTTCCTAATTTAGCAGTGTAAGGCTAAAGGGAAGGCAACTAGTCATCCCTGCTCACCGCCAATTCTTGGGCTACTCTTTTACTAATCAATAGTGGAATTGACCGTTATATTATAACACCCCCATGACTGAAAGGGCATATGTTTGGTGCGACGGGGCTTCGAAACCGCGACCCTCAGATTACGAATTGAAAGCCTTAACCACCTGACCATGTGGCCCCAAACCAGCTGAAACAACATCATCAGATCTGTTATTCATAAGCCATGGAACAAATTAGAGTTAAATGGAATGGACAACTAACAAAATTTTTGAAATTGTCGACAGTATTACTCAAAAATATAAAAAGCAAAAGAATTTTAACTTTACATGCTTCAAAAATTTTGCATAATGATTATCAGATATGAATGTTCCAACTAGAAGTTATTTGAAATCTGTATGAAACATGATACGTGTGATAAAATACCCAAATGCACTGTATCTCAATGGGCTCATTTTTAACAAATTAGAATTATATGATTCATTCTTTTAGCTGTTGACGGTCATCATAGACAATTGTCAATTTTTATGCTTAGTTATAGTTTGAGGAATCTAAGAAATAAAACCATCTGTTTGAAACGTCATATTGCTACTACTGTTAAAGACAAAGTCGATGGCAAAGTAAAACGTAAAGAATATAGTCGGATAAAGTTGTGTTTACTGAAACACTTCAATGTTATAACCCTGCACATTCTACTGGTTACAACAGAATACAGCCTTTCTGGTTTTTTAGATCTATGAAAGCATCTGTTATTTTAAAACTGGTTAAATAATTAGAAAAATACGTTTTGCACAAACCAGTGTGATACAACTTTTTGAGAAACAGAGTATTCGTTTCCGGAGCCAATAAATAATGGCAGGCTTATTTGAAAGATTACGTAAGACAATAAAACAATCAATTTAAGTATTTGCTCATATGTATCGACGCATTTTTAAATAAGTATGGATTATTGCGCCGAAGGTGCGATACTCACCAACGCTTTTAAACAGATTTTAAACAGGATCGGTAAACCTGTAAACTTCAAACTGATAATGTAACAGGATTTACCTTTTGTCTGTTTCAATGTTATTTAAAGGAACAAGACATTCACTTCTTTACAACACATAACAAAATCGTCAATTGTATACATATTTAATAACTCTCTTACAACTAGAATGTGGTGCTATTTTACACATCGTGGAATTTTAAACATATATCACTATATTAAGAAATGTATTCAGTGCTTCTAATTAATCCTATCAGCACAGCATTGAAAAGACACCGATAGGCGTTAATCACTCTAATTATTCTGTAGTTTTGAAAACACGTTACAAACCACACATCAAAGCAAAATTTAAATTCAAATTTGGCAATGAAGTATCTAATAGTAAAGTAAATCGTCAATTTAAGTAACATTATATGATTGGATGAACAGACGAAATCTTTATAATTTACAAGAAATTAGAGAGAAAGCCGCCAGTTTAAAAACTGCAAGACTATCATGACGAAAAATTTAAATGGAAAATTTTATGAATCTGAACTACAACGTGTCATTAAATCTCCCAATGGCATCTATTCTGTGAAAGAAATATTACACGAACCAGAAGAGATAAAAACAAAAATATTTTATAAAATGGAATGGGTATTCTGATTTATTCAATAGCCGTATACCTCAAATGGATGTGAGTCACCTACCGTCATAACATGTTAATCATAACCCTGTCACTCACTATTCAACATGGATTAACTATTCTTTGATAGATTGAAGGCGAAAGGAGAGAGACTTTCGAAACGTTGTCCTTCACACTTCTGTCTCCACAATAAGATGTTGCCGTCCATTCTACAAAGTTTCATCATGAATCAGCAAGGTGCAACGCTATCAAGTAAGAGTTCTATGAAATATTTTGCCAGAAATACTCTGAAAAACTGTTACTCGTCTTCTAAGATCTGTCAGCCTTGAAGGTTCGTGATAAGTGGCCTTAGGCAAATTACAGTATCTACATAGCCGGCATAACATGTTTGATGCCATGGAATGGCTACCAGTTTTTTCTGGCTCTCATTCTACCGTCATAATCAATTATATAAGACCAGGCCATTAAAAAGATAATGATGATTTAATGAGAACATTAAACCAAGTAGAAGAATCTCTTTCTAAACCTGACAATAAATGTATATATACATTTGCAACTTGTTCACTCGAAAAGTAAGTGTGAATCTAAATGTTGGATCTTCTATAAGACTCGATTATATGCTATTAATACTGCTTGGATTTGGTAATAATCACTTGATAAAAGAGCTTACTATAACGCTATAATTTCACATACTATTAACCTGATCGGTAGATTTTATCCACTCTATGTTTACTCAGATGCTACAGAATCTGGTATTGTTGTTGGTGATGGGTATGAAACTCTAACATGGATCATTAAAGTTAGAGGTCTTAATGGAGACAGGATCATTGAAACGTTTATCAATAGTTTTTAAATTGTTCAGTCACATATAAATTTAATATCGAATTCTATACAGACAAAATGTTTAGCTGATGCTGGAAAATAACGAGCAATACAAAGAGATCAGAACCTGGGTCGAGATGTCAAACAGATTACCTTACCTATTAAAATCAAGAAACAGACAGGTGCCGTGATCAAAATAATAAAAACGAAGAGATGGAGAACTCTGAGTCCAGACGTTTTCGATAAGCAATTATGACGTTCATGCCACTTGAAAAATCGTATCAGTGAACACAGTTTGAACTAAAATTATTTTTACTTCCTCCCAAGTAATCCATGAGTAAACTGAGAAAGGTCAGTGAACTGAATATTATCCTATAACTTCAGTGACCGACAGAGAACCCACCGAATTTTCTATGCATTTTTTTGGTAAATATTTATATCCATCACAATCATATCTGTATGAAAAAGCAAAGATTGTTAAGCCTAATAGATCCAACATCAAAAGGATAAAAATAATTCCGCTCTTGTCAATCTGTTTCTTCATTCTCTGTTTTCTCTAATATACCTGAATAACAAGTTCATTTCTTCATCTCATAACCTTTACATGTAAAATTCAACATGAAAACCTTACTGAATTTTGATAGAAGAAAGCTATAAAAATTTATTTGACATTATATAGGTAGATAAAAAAGACACGGTGGAAAGATCTCGACTGCAGTGATGGAATCAAATATCGACACACAGATACACGTACTAGTCAAACGGACGACACGATAAGCTTCCTACAGTAAGCCATCTTTTTTGTAGAGCTAGTTCTTGCCCAATGGTGTAAGTTTAAAATTCCAGCTTATTCAAAGTAAAGATTCATTCTGTATTCATAAACTGAGATTAAGTTGTGTATTACAATGCATTTATTTCAGCCTATAAATCGTTTTATCACACACTAAAAAAATTCAGAGAGATATAGCTAAAGATTCTCTGATGTATGTATATGTGTAGTGTGTGAAAATCGTTTCCAGTTCCTCGGGGAAAATTATAAAAATCTATGATAATGTGCTGATAGGTCAAATACTTACACGTCTTGTTATAAGATGTGCTGATAACAATGCATTTGACATATCCTAAAAGAAACAAGCAATGCTATGGCAATAAATGTGGATGAATTTTGTTTGTTTGTTTAGAGTTAAGCACAAAGCTACTCAATGTGCTATCTGTGCTCTGCCCACCACGGGTATCGAAACCTGGTTTTTAGTGTGTAAGTCCGCAGACATACCACTGTGCCACTGGGGGGCATGTGGATGAAAAAAAACCCAACAAAAAACAACATATTCCTGGTCAACTTTGTCAATCAATCTTGATGCTATAAAATACTATTTAGTTGAATATAAAACAGTTTCAAGATTAAGGAAGTGATAAAGGCTACTACAGATACTAGGAAGGATAAACATTATTTACCTTCGATCTGACACTCGATCTCTTCACTGAAACACTGAGTGAGACTGGGAAATATATTAATTGAAATAAATTTTGATAGTAACTTAACCAACATTATAAATGTTCTCACATATGCAAAATTTCAGTCAGTTTTATAAATCGATCAGTCTATAAACATCATAACTGATATATAAGAAGCTATGAATATTTTTGAAATGTATTCGATACTCACAAATGTTTTACATGTGAAAGAAGCTTGAAGTTGTGTTTGCCAGTTACCAGTTACCTAACCCCGCACAAAACAGTTGTACATCCTCAATCTACATCCGCATAACCTCAACATAAAATTATTCATCAAGAAAAATGGGCGATCGAAGACGTACAACACAATTACACTTCAAGGCCCATACATGTCTGTTTGTGGATATTATTATGTATATTATGCATGTTATCATTGTAGTTATGTTTTAAAATCAAAACTGCTATCTAAATGTTGATTCTACAGAAAAAAAAGTTAATGATACGTTTGTTCACAATTTTGTTACAATAGTTTTCGTGTAAGTGTATCTTTAAAAATGGCCGAGCGAGTTAAGGCATGCACTCGTAATCCGAGGGTCGCGGGTTCGCGCCCGCGTCGCGCTAAATATGCTCGCCCTCCCAGCCGTGGGGGTGTATAATGTGACGGTCAATCCCACTATTCGTTGGTAAGAGTAGCCCAAGAGTTGGCGGTGGGTGGTGATGACTAGCTGCCTTCCCTCTAGTCTTACACTGCAAAATTAAGGACGGCTAGCACAGATAGCCCTCGAGTCGCTTTGTGCGAAAATTCAGAACAAAAATATCTTTAAAAATACGTCTTTTTCATACCTATCAGAGTGCAAAATCTTTACTGTGAAAATATAATAAAGTTTCAAAATAAAATATTTTGTCAAGTACTTTTACTGTTATACTAAACCAATATAGAATACAAATAAGTTTTACTTATAAAATATAGAGGTTGAAGACATCTTATGATTACCATATTACCCTGATGAAGTATCAGCATAAAATAACACCATCTGCTTAGAGAATATTAACAAAACCTTTCACCTGTAGAAACACCATCCACCTTTATACATCATATCAACGCGCCCTCCGATGCCACTTCATCGTCTAGCAACACGTTCTTTCTTAACTATCACTCAAACAATATGTCACATGACATCTCCTAGCAATGCGCTCACTGGTAGCAAACAACTTCTATTGCCAAGTGTTATGGTAACCTATAAACGTGCCCCTAGCAATTCACCATCTGTTATGTACCCCTTACCCCGAGGCAGTCAATCAGTGCGTACGTCCAAAGTAAAACCCTAGCTACTGGGGCTTATAGAATTGAGAATGTATCAAATAAATAAATTTATTTTCACAATTCATATATACTGACAGAGATATACAGGAGAACAACAGCTTACATTTCACAATGTACCCTGTATGAAAAACTGATTTCTACATACAAGATTACATCTGTATCAGTAAAGGACGTATCTAAAGATATAGTTAGAGACTTCTATGAATAGTTTAAAAGTAATTAAAAATTGTAATTAAGATGAAATAAAATCTTCTATTCATTCATTTACATTGATGTCATTGTATTATAAAATTAATGTTTCAGTTTGATGAGAAAACACGTACATCAATGTACATGGTGTATTCTATTTAGGTGCCAAGCACAAAAGGTAACAATGAAATAATTGTGGTATAAAAGTATGAGGCACTGATGCATGATATAAAAAATAAATACAACTATTTCTTTTATAGTTATATTATCTTTCGGATCTGAGCGACATTTTCCACCATTTAGTATTAAATATTTTTGGAAAACAATTTACCAAATAAAGTCTTGTTACATGAAGTCTAAAGTACCTATTTTAAAACAAACTACATTAAGTTATTACTAATTCTGCCAACTTTAAGTAACTGAGAAGTCGGTACGTTATTTCTGAACAAAAGAAAGACTTATTATTAGGAGAATTTCATAACTGGAAAAAGAAACCGACGTTTGTCAAAAGCATTGGGAAAAGAACATACTGCAATATCCAATAAATAAAGGCATTTACTATGCATAGGACTCGCAGTTGGTCAGTGGTGAGTTTCTGAACGTGAAATACTAAAATGTATGATTTATTTCTGCATAGTGGACAAAAAGTAAATAAAAAACAATAAAAAATTAAATTTAATATCTGAAATGGTTCGATTGAAGAATATATTCGCTCTGCATTTTCTTTTTTTTATTTAGGGGGAGTTTTCTTCATCTAATATAAATATTAATTCATTTTGTGTTAAAATATAACACATACTTATTACTCGCATGTTGCTAATATAATTCAATTAGAAGACTGATGCCTATAATTGTTTTCTATATCATGATTTATTAAAGTTTTTGTTAATATTCTAATAAATTACTCAAATTTAAAAAATAGAGAAATTTTAAATCAAGTCTTATACGTTACAATTCATGATAAATTTATTCCATCCAGTAGCCTTTAAGAACAAAATGATTAACTAATTTAAGGAAGCACTATTATTCATTATTCATTTGATAGTAATAATATTTTCGTCTCAGTTTACGAATATACATACATTAGAAACAAGCCAATTTTAATTACCGTTATGAGATGCCCACTGTACAGTCGCTCTCTCAGGTTGCCTATGTACAACCACAGTATCCAAAGATGAGTGAGATATGTCATGTATGTCATACGAGAAAGTGGAATGAATCCTTTCCAAGACAAAAAAGTGTTTACGACACCTAAAAGATAAAAAGGAGCTAGTTATTCATTTTTCTTTTACACAGAAAACAATTTAATGTTTTCATAGATAGAGAATAGTAAAAACCTCTGCTTATTTTTCATATTTTGAAGCTTATTGTCTTGAGTGTTTAACTATGTATTTGTATGTTATCTACAATAAAAGAATGTTATGATCCGTGTTAATAATATTATTCAGAAATTATTGAAATAAAAGGTATGTCACACCTATGAAAACTACGTCATATTAAATTACATTTTGAACACTTAACATAAACAACCACGTAATTTAATTGTATATCCGTATCTTACTTAAAAACTTCATAAAAATTTCATTTTAACTCTGCCTTGCATAGTATGCATGATGGCCATTTGTTGTTTGATCTCTATTTTTAAAAAAATTACATGTAATTTAAAGACATTTCACACATTAATTTTGTTTTGATTATTTTAGCTATAGCTGTAATGTGTAGCCAAAGGAGGCAGGCACTCTTCTGTTTTCATTTGTCCCTTGGCGAATCAATGGTAAACTTACGGGCTTACAAATCTAAAATCGTGTGCACAGTTTTTTGTTTTTGTCTTATAGCAAAGCCACATCGAGCTATCTGCTCAGCCCACCGAGAGGAATCAAACCCCTGATTTTAGCGTTGTAAATCCGTGAACATACCGCTGTATTAGCGGGAGGCCCCGTGTGCACAGAGCACAGATAAGTTATAAAGTGAGTTTGTATTAAAACAGAATCTTTGCACATATGGATTGTCCAAATATGTTCATTGCCATGGAAACCCTTTCAAAAAACGCAGATTAAAACTTGTTAAATTTATCTGCAGCCTAATTTAATTTTTTTTAGTAACCAAAGGAAAATTCCAAGTAATTGTTTCTGATTATGGTTTAAAATAAGCTTCTAATTTGTGATGACGAGAAAGCTCACTCGTTGAGAAAAATATACATGTAAAAGCGACTGGTATGGATGGAGAAAACTTTATATAGAGGAGCGAACAACGTTTCGACCTTCTTCAGGTTCACAAAGAAAGAATGAGGTAACTGACCGATAGTTAACCACATGTTTGAAGGAGGTTGTGTAATTGAGTGTAAGTATGTAGAGGGCGTGCTTAGATGTTGAATATTATCTATTAATATAGATATAAAAGTGTTTCTTTGCATTGGTTTATTTTGGGCTTGAGTTGTTGTATAAGTAAGGCATCTTTAATTTTACGTTTGTTTATGTTTGTTTGTTTGTTTATTTACTATTTAGGTGTTTTCTATGGTTATGTTGTGTTTATTTGATTTGCAGTGTTTGAAAATGTGTGAAAGGACAGGCATGTTTTGGTGCGACAGGAATTCGAACCCGCGAACTCAGATTATGAGTCGAGTGCCTCAACCACTTGGCCATGCCGGTCCTAAGTGTAGTGAAACATGCTTTAAGTGAATGTGACGTGATCATCAATTAAAATTACTTTAATATTTCTTGAAAGTTTAATGCCAAACAAAGCACTTGTGTAAAAAAAACTGATTACTTCATAATCAAAGTAATGCTTGTTTACCCCTCTTTTATTTGGAATACCACATCATCTGTCAGAATTAAAGCTGTGGAAAAAAGATCTTAAAGGACCAAAGAAAAATGTGACGTAAACTGAAAATCAATCAGATGGCTAAGTAACAGTAATAAAAGAGCCACAATGTTTCTTTATTGAATTGTTGGACAACAATTTTACCTGTAAAGTTTACCAAAAGGGCTGTTACAATATATATAGTCACCATTTAATTAATTTATTTTAAAGTTTAGTCTAGTGGTGTTTTTAAATATTTTATATTTTAACTACAGGGTGGTTGCTAGAAAAGCGGAAAATTTGTTAAACAGCTATTTATTTTTACAAAGAATAACTTTTACAAAGTTTTTTTAAAGGCATATGTTATATTACACTCATAGATGCTCAAAATTATTAAAATCATGCATTTTATTCATGATGTAAAGAAATCAAAATAGAAATGAGTAAGCACGCATTTTATTCATGATCTCATCTGACCCTCAAATTTTCCGCTTTTCTAGCGACCACCCTGTAATTGAGCAATTTTTTCCTTGTGTACCAACTATTTTTTATCTTGTTTTTTACAACTCAGTTTTCGGTTCAAAGATTTTGTCTTTTCTCTCTTGTTTTAGTGTTCATTGTTTTCCTCGAATTTTCTTCTGTGGTGAATAGATAAGCATTCTGAATGACGCCGTAGTTAATAGAACATCGTAATTTATTTTCAGACACATTGTGCAATTATACAAAAAGTAAATAAATATATATATAGTAAACTACGTTTGTTAGCACAATAAAAGGTGAAGTCTTTTATTATTAGTTACAGCTCAGTAATTTGGATAGCACAGATATGATGACGGTAACTATACGTCTAAGTCTAGTCAGCTGTAACTCAAAATTTTAATTCTTTTTTTTAATGAGATAAAATCGTTTGAAGTTGAATAAGCGTAAAAAAGACCCCCCCACTTCTATCAGATTTCAAATTATTTGATGATTGTTGGCTTATAAGCCATTAAAAATAATATTGAAGTTAGCGGGATGTTTCGTATTAAAACTACAATACCCCTGCGGTTATAAAACGTTACAATCAGACATACGAGAGCAAAGTGTGATGTCATTAACAAGGAGATTGATTCGAACTGTGTTTGAGAAACATATAAATGAAGAAGCTCAATCTGAAAGGAAGGACGACCAGGTCAGATGGAAGAGAGAAGAAAGATATTGAAAGAGAAGCATGAAAAAGTAATATATTGTCCATAAGAAACTAGAAACCTATTTCTAAACCTATACGCTATTGAAAAATAGTAGCAAACAATTTATGTTTTATTTATTTGTTTTTGGTATTTCGCGCAAAGCTGCACGAAGACTATCTGCGCTAGGCGTCCTTAATTTAGCAGTGTAAGGCTAAAAGGAAGGCAGCAAGTCATTACCATCCACCACCAACTCTTGAGCTACTGTTTTACCAACGAATAATGGGAATGACCGTTACATTATAACGCCCCCACGCCTGAAAGGGCAAGCATGGTTTGTGTTACGGCGATTCGGACCCGCAACCCTCGGATTACTAGTCGAACGTCTTAATTATCTGGCCATGTTAATCGATGGGAGTTAATTACTTTTAAGAATAAGTACAACGTAAATAAAGATGATCTACATTAGGAAATACGAAATGCAATTATTACCCAATAGTGATATAAATATATTAAAATAAGAAATTAGAATCCTTGGTGATTCAGTAGCACGTTTACAGAATAAAATTTTAAAATTCGATGTTCGATTCCTCGCGTTAGATAGAATTGGAGATGGAGGCTAATGTTTGGTTTTGCTCCAAAACAAAATTAGGCAATCAAACTAGCATCAAATTTATATCAGAAGACGTATTTTTGCATTATATGAGTAACATATTAATGTTAGTGAGATTGATCAACATATCTCTCACAGTGACACGAATAAATGTTAATATGCCCCCCAGTGGCACAGTGGTATGTCTGCGGACTTACACACTAAAAACCGGGTTTCGATACCCGTGGTGGGCAGAGCACAGATAGCCCATTGAGTAGCTTTGTGCTTAATTCTAAACAAACAAACAAACAAATAATTAATATTCAAAGCTGGTTATACATACGTCAGTTAAAAGAAACAGCTTGATATCAGATACAATCATTTCGTAAAATATGTAAATATAATGCACTAAAACTACGAACACTCTAATATCTTTGGATTACAATATCTTGTTAAGATATAACCGTTACAAATACCACGAGTTTTTAATCTTTTAGATTCGTGAAGGGCAATTACAGTAAAAACGGGCTTCTTATGTAAATTACTGATTTGTTAAGAGGCTACATATGTAACGTTTTTGTAAGATAAATAACCTGATGTTTATTTCATATAAGACTATATATTCGTTTTTTGACTTTTCAAAAAATATTCAAAATTATTTACGTTGCAAAATAATGATATCAAGAGCCCATTGTGCACTAAAACCTGCATTAATTCTAATAATACTCAAATATAAAGCACATCGCTATAAAACTATTAATTTTACAATCTTTACACTAGTGTGAATAATTACACTCTAACACACTTGTTTCCTCTTGTGTATGATGTAATTATTTTTTGTTTTCATCACATTAAGTTTCAATCAGTAACGGCGTTGGAAACAATGGAGTCAGAAGGTCACTCCCCAATTTTCAGGCTTGGGGCTTAAGTGGGTACGCCTATTTTCTTCGCTCGGTCACATAAACCTTGCTTACCTATTTTAATTTGCTTCTTACACTTCTAATTATTGAACATGGCATCAAATTACAGGGAAATTCTTTGGTTTGAAATTAAGAGACAGCGAAATACTTACCACCATTTCCCGTAGAACATACAAACATCACCCAAGCAATTCCAACTGTCCAAATTGGCCTATGTAGCGCAGCATAGAGAACAGTCTTAAGAGGAGAAAGTTCTGAAAAACCAGCCAAATAATCATGGAGGCCACTAAGGACACCACAAAGAAACGTTAGTGACATCACCCAGCCAATAATGATTTTTGTCTGAAATAGAAAATATAATAAAATAACAAACCATAACAAATAATAAAATTTATTTTACCTTATTTCTTATGCCATATGGGTTCCTTACTCCAAAACGTAAACCTAATCAATGAATGACATAGTAATCACTTACATTAATACGTACTGACACCCACACAAAAATATGCACATCTTTTCAATAAAGCTAGAATAAAACATCCACGTATAAATAATCGATGCCTTATTAATTTTTATAATTTTTTTCTTTATTTTAGAATTTCGCACAAAGCTACAAGAGGGTAATCTGCGCTAGTCGTCGCTAATTTAGCAGGTAAGACTGAAAGGAAGACAAGTAATTATTACCAACTATCACCAACTCCTAGGCTACTGTTTTACCAACGAATAGTTGGATTGACCGTCACATTATGATGCTCCCACGACTGAAAATGCGAGCATGTTTGGTGTTACAGGAATGCGAAAATATGATCCTCGAATTACGACTTAATCGCCCCAACCATATGACCTTGCCAGTCCTGTAGTTTCTTAACAAAGGCTTAATATTCATAGTTTGTATGTCACCAGAAATGAGATAGTGTGCATTCCTAATGTAACAAAACAGTGATAATTTATTCATGAATACCAGCGTAACATCTTTCATACTGTTAGCACATAAGTTAGTAATGCTTTGTGTTTGCTTATTAGTGTTCTGACTTTCGCAAATATCGAACCAGGACTTTTGTGTTTAAGCCCTCAGACTTATCAATGAGTCACGAGGAGACGTTAATAGTGTATTTGTTAGAAGTTCATTTGTATAACACCCCCGAGTGGCACAGCGGCATGTCTGCAGACTTATGGTTTTGAGATACCCTTTGTATAACTATGTGCTTAATAACAAACAACGTCATTTGTATGATAATTTTTTGAATGAGCTCATACTTTGAGTATGTTTTGTTTATAAAACTTACATCAGTAATTTTTAAGCTATCATAACGATCATATTTCAGTTACATCTTTCATAATCATAGGTAAACTACGATTTTTTTTTATATACTGGTAATTGTTTTGCATTGAAAATTTTTTACAAAACATAAGCCATTCAATTCACCATATGCAATAATCTAATAATTAGTGTTTGGTAAATACTATATTTCTATAATGCGTAAAACCATAAAATTAATTATGTTTTTATTTTTCTCCAAATTCCTTCTGCACACTAGTTAGTTTATTGACTAATTTTGAAAGTAATACTAATAGTTGGTTATTTCTCGCATTGTAAGTTATTCATAAACATATTTGGAACGTTTATTAATTATTCATATGAAAAATTTAATTTGAGTACACCGTATAAAATAAAGTTTAGCTATAAGAATACGTATATAGCTATAAGGAAATGTACCTGAAATTTATACAGTTTAGAAAAGAAACAAAACTGCTACTAAAGAGAAGAAAGAAGAAAAAATATGCAATGCTACATAGAAAGCCAAAATTATTTTTTTCCATATTATATTGACATTTACATGTACATTATTAACATGGGAAATACAACCTTCTTATTTATAACAAGCTGTAAATACTCTAAACCGTATTATCCTAGGCTCGGTTGCAGTGTTGAATTCAGAGACTATACGAAGGGGAGGGGAATTCCTTCCTGTGCACAAATATCTCCAGCTGATGTAAAGTATTTTCCATTTTGTCGAATTATAGTTTTAATTCACAGTACCTCAAACCTAAGTAGAAAGGTTTGGATTGAACACTACTCGATTGTTAGATTACATACACTAATTACCTTTTTCTCAAATATTTTTTATCGTTTAAAGCATATAATACAGATTTCGTTTTTTGCTTCCCAGTGGCACAATTGTACGACTGCAGACTTATACAGCCTATTGTGTAGCTTTGTGCTTGATAACTAACAATATCTGTTCTCTACTTGCTTTTAAATACATAAAGGATTTTTAAAATTTTTTCGTTCAGTTAGTTTAATAACAACTTTGACGTAAACTCTTGATCCAGAAAACTGTTGAAGTTGCTATTTTTGATTTATATAACAGATAATATCTACTATGTCTAAGGTGATTCAACGATACATTTGTCTTGAAAATTTAAACTTCTCAAAAAAGTAGTATTTCTGTCTGCTTTCATAAAAGTGAAGATACATCTCAAATGAAGTAAGGAATGTATTCCAGTATTACGATTCTTAAAGTTTATTTTAATGGCTGTTCAAATGTTAATCTGTCGATGACAGAAAACCAAATTCTTCTTAGTTGTTGTTGTGAATCAAGCACAAAGCTACACAATGGGCTATCTGTTTTTAGCGTTATAAGTCCGCAGACTGGGGGGGGGCAATTCTTCTTAGACACAATTGCCAACAAAAATAGAATCAGAGAAGAGCTATTACAGCAGCAGGACAAGATGGAGTTATTGTGTAGAAATTGTAGTCGTTATGAAACACTACCATCATCTTTCATACGGTAGGAAACTCATTGTCTGAATTCTGAAAATTTGTAGGGGATAATAACACATTGAATCACAAAATTTATGAATATCATTTTGTAATATTTCACCATCTTGGCTTACAATATATAAACACGAATGCACTATCTCAATGTATAATGAAACCCTATCTGTTTGTGGAAAGTTTTATCCTGGAGTCAAGTGCGAGTTAAATTCATATCCATTTTATCTATACTAAAAGTAAACCATGAAGTAGGAGATAACACTGACAGATATGTGTCAAAATTAGCACATCAGGATCTTAAAGAAGAGGAGCAGAAGGATCTCAACATACAACTGGCATTTCTTGCCTTGAAACAAAAGGAAACCAAACTCACACTTGTTGAGGAATGTAGCGTGAATGCACATAAGTTGTGGCTCATTTGTGATCAGTTAAAAATTATAGATTGTGTGTTATACCATTACTATTAATTAATGAAAAGCGTTTTTATCATTGTGCTGCAGCCAATTTTCTCCGTAGCTCTATGGCAAGAAATTTCATGAACTTTCTACAACTTAAAGACTTCAAGGCACCAAGTTCATATGAGAAATTGTGCTAACATTTAGCAATTACTCTAGTTGCAAGTGACTCAATAATAGGGATCAACGTTCATGATTCCAAAGACTCTGTGATTTTGTTCTATACTATAGCACCAGATGATCCAATATTTCAAACCACTAAATAACTTTCTTCGCCACTGCTACTTATGTTACCAGAGCAGCAGGCAAAATATTTAATCAGAATCCTCTTATCATGCACCATTGGATGCTGTACAGTCACTATCGGGAGATGATACTAAGTGCTTTAACACTGTCAAAACAATAAATTTATCCCTAAATTAAACATGGCCTTTTCAGCTATTGGATCCTCTTGAGGGTCAACCAAGTTCCAACCAAGCAGAGGGAGGATGGGATCCCAGTTAACACCAGCTACTGACGATACCTCTATCACCACAACAGCTATTCAATCAAACCAGACAGTTTGTAAACTATTAACATCATTGAAGGTCTTTGTTATCAAAGGAAAACTTCTTCTCGGGCAGGAATGACCACTTCTTAGACCTGAGAGGTTCCACATGGCAGTTATAACAAAAGTACCGTAGGCCAGGCATGGCCAGATGGTTAAGACACTCGACTCGTAATCCGAGGGTCAGGAGTTCGAATCTCCGTCACATCAGAAATGCTCGCCCTTTCAGCCGTGGGGGCGTTATAAGTTACGGTCAATCCCACTATTCGTTGGTAAAAGAGTCGCCCAAGAGTTGGCGGTTGGTGGTGATGATTAGCTGCCTTCCTTCTAGTCTTACACTGTTAAATTATAGAGGGCTAACACGTATAGTATAGTTTTATGTGAAATTCAAAACAAATCACACCTACGTCACCGCACACTAAAGCAAATTCTGTTGTTCAAGAGGCACTGACATAATACGGATACACTGAACTGTATATTTTAATTTAAAACGTATCTATTTGTTCCTGTGTTTAAATTTAACAGTGCCTTAAATCTTTTATGTTTACGAATTTGTGAAAAAAAACCCAGAGAGCCTAATAGTTTTTGGTATATTTTGTGTGTGTATATATATATATATATTTAATTGCTCATTTCTGTGCTAATGTCCACATGTTAATGTGTGTGTGTAAAACAGGGAAGATTTAAAGTCTGTGTGTATGTATTTTCTTTTCTTTTATTATATGCCTTTTACATATATAATACAACTTTATTCACGTGCACACATTACTGTGCATAAGCAAGAAGCGGTTAGAAATTTGTCTTATTATCGACAATTATGTTTTTAATTAATTTTTTTCATTTTTCTATAGCAAAGCTGTATTATTATGTAACACATAGCATTTTAAAATAAGTAACTGTTATTAGTGAAATTGAATATAGCTTGGATGTTTAAGTTGAATACACCAAATAATTGCTCATTGAAAATTGCGACGTTGAAGCTCTTGATGAGAGGTATTAAAGAAATAGTCTTCCGATAAGATGGAGATAAGTTTGTGGGGTTGCAATGTAAAAATCTAACGTTCGTTTCCCTTCATAAAGTTGTACACAAATTTTACATGCAAGCTACATATTTAAGAGGGAACCTCTTGAACAAAAAAAGAAATGAAGATTGAGAAAAACATTTTTGCTGTTTTAGTAATTGTAAATCATACAATGTTGATAAACAAGGACAAAAATATCTGTTGCAGCATCTACTTAAATTCTTATTTGCTTATAAATCTTTAAAAATAACTTTTTTTTTTTATAATAAAATTTTCGTTTTTCAAGTTTTGCCACAAGAATTTCAAGTTTCATGCAAATCAAAAATATTCCAGAATGTGTCTGACTTTTCTTGTTAAATTTACAGTACCGAGCGAAACAATACAGCTACTTTTATAGTTGTTACTTTTAGGACTATCTATAGTGGTCAGTGGATTAAGCTGGACTGAGGCAAAAGATATGAGACAGCTGTAAGTCTACCGATTTACAAAGCTAAAATAAAGGGCTCAATTCCCCTCGATGGACATAGCGATAGCCTGGTGTGGCTTTGTTATAAGTAAACCTTTCACAGCAATACTTACTAAATACAAAGATGGGACGGCTGAAACTGTTGGATGAAAAGTGACAGTTTGCTTCAACACTTCATTATTGCTCGGGATTTTGACAAATAAACTAAATTAATTTTGAAATATAACGTTTGTTTTCCAAGCATTCAGGTTAACTCATGTGACAAATGTTGGTCACAAATGTAGAAACTTGCAGAGTTGTCTCACGATCTTGCGCATAAGTCGACGTGACTTGTGTTGTATGAATATGCAATCTTGCAAAAACGAATTTACAGTGCCCGAAAACTCGGGAATATATATGTTTCAAGGCATTTTATAAAATGTGTTTTGCATGCCGTTCTTATAACTCGAAAAAAAAGATTTGATTAATAGCCGGCTAATCTCGACCTTCTCATAATATGCTGCATATTCCAAATTAAGAAAAGCTGCAAATTTTCCATGGTTCCAGACTTTTCGGACACCATTGGATATATATATATATGCAAGTTCTTCTGAAGTGCAATCAAAAGGCAACACTCTAACTCAATATAGAAAATTAACAAGAATTACATAAATCACATAAAATGTGTATCGTGTTACCAGATTTGTCTCTGACTGATTTTTTTATGTTTATGAGACGTAGTATTTTTTTATAAACAGAAAAACGGTCTGATTTTTAAATTTCATGCAAAGTTACACCAGTTAGTCGTCCCTAATTTAGCAGTGTAAAACTAAACTCTGTAGAAAAATAGAATAGATAACTAGTCATCACACTCTATCACCAACTCTTGGGCTACTCTTTTGCCACAGCAAATATGTTTTTAGGAAGGGAATTCAAACTCACGAAACTCAGATTGTGAGTTTAGGGCCATCCGGGCCCTAAAGAGCAGTGTACTGACGAAACAAGTATGGCAGATTTCATAACAGCGAAAAAGGGAGGATGTTGTAGTGAAGATACATGTTACAAAACGTTTTGGTTAGAAGTACTGGTTAGTGGTTATAAAATAGTTGGTCCTTGTTCAGCTTCTCATGCACAATGTCTTTCTGCAATTCCGATTCCTCATTGGACATAGTATTTTAATGATAAACAAACAATGGTGAAAGATGTCAAGTGCAGTGAGCAGGTTGGACTCGCTGCCTGATAGCCGAGGAGAGTCACTAAATTGTCTTTAATATCCTATTCAGCCATCTATAATTGGTAGAAAGATTTGCTTATTTTCCTCCTCTGTCAATGTTAATTTTGTCTTTGAATTTACAGTTCCTGAACCTACGTTTTGCAAATACTTTCAGAGATTCCTGCTGAACGTCAGTAAACTTGAATACCAAACTAGCTTATTTCTTCAAGTAACAAAACATAAATGGTGAAACTGTTTTAATTAAAACAAAACCTGATGTACTATGAGAAACGCAAAGTTTGACGTGTACGTGTACGGGTTAGGGATGAAAGGTCACAAAATCTAATCATACTACCTAAACATATCACCACAGTGTAATACAATATAAAATCAGTTATCACAACTTTTATATTACTGTTCGTTATTTGATTTATTTTGTGAGTTAATATTTACTGTTTATAACAAGAGAGTTAAAAGTAATTTTTAAAGGATATATTTATGACAAGTTTGGTTATATAAGTCGGAAGAGTCGTACATTCCAGAGACCATAGCGATAATTATGTAAATATTGGTTACAAAACTTGCAGGAGCAGAGTAAAAGTAAAGTCATGTGAAAGAGAAAATCAGTCAAAAAAAGTTAAAAAACGTGAAGTTAACCATCGTGGGAGTGAATAATTTTAATTGTTTATATTTTAAAATAATATTCACATTTTGATAGAGATAAGGAAAATAATTAGTCATAACAAAGGGCATTATTAACTAATTGAACCCATCTGTGTAGACTTTGACGAAAGGAGGACATTATTGGAATTTCAAAATACAACTGTGGTAACTCAAAAGGCAGCACTAGTGTAAGGAGTTTTTGTGCATACTTTTAACTTGTTTTGAATATGTTAATTTAAAACAAGTAAAGTGCATGGTATCTTTTTATTGTTTGAATTTATCGCCAACAAGTGACAAATAGTTACTGTAGAAGAAATCTTGACCCACACTCATATATATACTAAAAGTGTTCTAACAATCACATACTTGTTTACGTATACGAACTTACTAAACAACAAGTTGCATTTCTTAATGTATGTGAAATACTTGCACCATTAAAAAAAATTTCACCAGCTCAGGGACAAACCTTTATGTTGGAAAGTCATTGAAGAACTTTGAACTTTGTTACTTAAACTAAAGTTTTTTTTCATTCATTCTGAAGCAAACTAAGTTGTCTTACCTTATTTAGTGGTTTTGCTTGACGCGTGTAGATCAAATATCCTACTGTTATACCGATACAATACGAAGCAAGGTGGTTCAAAGGGCTGAAGTAAACAGCGTTCTCGAACTCCAGTTCGGCTCTAAATATAGTGTCAGATGGTAATTCAGTTCAAACTCTTAACGTTTCTTCTTTCATAATACCGAGCATAAAAACAATCAAAATATTCATTATGTCTTAAGCTATGAATGGTGGATCCAGAAAGTTTTAAAATATAATCAAACAATTAAACTATAAAAATTGGTTTAGTTTTTTGTTTAATTTCGCGCAAAGCCATTCAAGGGCTATCTGCGCTAGCCGTCCCTAATTTAGCAGTGCAAGACAAGAGGCAGCTAGTCATCACCACACACCGCCAACTCTTGGACTACTCTTTTACTAACGAATAGGGGGATTGGCAGTCACATTATAACGCCCCCACGGCTAAAAAGGGAGTATGTTTGGTGTGACGGAGATTCGAACCCGCGACCCTCAGATTACGAGTCGAACGTCTTAATACACCTGGCCATGTCGGGCCACTACGAAACTATCGAATCCTCATCTCATATTAAAAAAAACAATTTCGAAACAACTGATCTGTCCTACCTGAAATCATAGAACCACTTACTACTATTAAAATCACGAAACTATACATATAATATTCTCTTCACAGAATATAAATAATGGTGTTTTGCAAACAAACAATAAAAAATGTATAAATGTATTTGCACACTGATGTTCTATGTTGATATTCTGTATTGGTAGTTTTCACAGTGAATTTATGTTCATTCTGTGAAAAAAAAAAGGCTTTGAGTTTACTAATCAACTTCCTGAAAAGATGATTTTCGTTATTAGGAAACATGGACGTCTAATAACGAGAAGAAATTATAAGAGCAGATACATAGTATGTGTGCTTACAATAACTACTTCGCTTAATTTTTTAAAGGAAATAAAATATATGACTTATACTAATGATACAAAAATTTGCTTGTTGGATGTTACAACGTTTTATAAAATCAACAAATTCATTGTTGAGACTTTAACTGTACTAAAGTGTCAAAGAAGCTCAGGTTTATGCTATAACTGATAAAGATGAAGGAATAGAAAGAGAAATAAAGATTGGTTTAGTTTGTTTTGAATTTCGCGCAAAGATATTAGAGGGCTATCTTCGCTAGCTGTCCCTAATTTAGCAGTTAAGACAAGAGGGAAGGAAGCTAGTGAACTTGTTTGTTTTGAATTTCTCTCAAAGCTGCAAGAGGACTATCTGCACTAGTGATACCTAATTTAGCAGTGTAAGATTGGAGGGAAGGTAGCTGGTCATCACCACACACCGCCAACTCTTGGACCACTCTTTTAGTAACGAATAGTGGGATTGACTGTCACTTTATAACGCCATCACGGCTGAATAGGCGAGCACGTTTGGTGGGACGAGGATTCTAAACCGCGAACCTCAGATTGCGAGTCGAATGCCTTAACCACCTGGCCATGCCGGGCCCGTGATGTGAGTTATTTCTTCTAAATTTTTAACATGGATGAAATAAACAAACATTTTTTCTTAATTTTGTCTTTTATTGCATTTGACTCAAAACTATTCTGCGTTACCGCTATTAATTTTGATGTAATACATAAAGGGAAGGGAGCTAATCAAGACCACATACAGACAACTCTGGAAGGGTAAATACCATTGATGATGGGATTCGAATCCGTGACATAAATATTGTACATGGAGCGTCCCACCTGCCAAGTCGTGCCAGTTCCTCTGTTTATGTTCAATCAGGAAGTTGCCCCCAGTTTAACAAATCAACAATGCAGGTTACAAAAGCGTGAAATGTTTTGAATTTATCCTAAGTATGTGAATTAGATGTATTTTTTCTACACCTGAATCTAATGTTTTACAATGCGAATTTACTGCTTTTATGAGAAAGGCCAAACAACAGCGTAACTTACTATTTGATGATGACGAACTGGAAATATATTTACACGTGGTATATATAAAAATATATGCTTCGATATATTATGCAGTTTACACCAATTTTAGGTGAACAAAATAAGTCAGTTATAAACCATAGTCAACTTACTCTCTGTCAGGGATGGGAAAAAATAGAGTGGCTGGATAATTGTACAGTGCTGTAATTACACCAGTGAACACAATGGATCCCAAAATCAAAACACAGTTGATGATCAGTCCTTGTGTTGCGTTTCTGTAATGGAATTTTTAAACTTTATTGTGCTGAGGTTTCGATGCTTCTTCAAATATATAACATATATGTATTTAGAGTAGATAACTTTTGTTTTATTCACATGTTTCTATTTATATGGTTAATATCAAATGTACATGCAGAAATTATTATAATAAAACACAACTTTCACAAACCACACGAAAACCTGTAAAATTTTCGGCCCCAATATTATTTCGTTTAATGATGTCCAACACATTACCATTAAATTACGTAAACTTACAATTACAACATAATGGTCTTGTTTATTTTGGTGCAAAGTTATACAATGAGCTAACTTACATCGAGCTACTCTAGACTGTGGCGTTGTCAGAATCAAGTATTTGTGCACGTATACAAGTGAAGTCCTGAAGGGTGGGTCTGAGGACAAGTTGTTATAACCACTGATATATTGAAATAAAACTTGAAAGACAATGCCTTCATATTTCTTTATAGTTTATTTTTATACATTCAATATATATCTAAAAAAAAGATGTGGATACTTGAGTGTACGAACCTACGTCAGTGATGAACATGATACTTCATATCGATACGAAGTTGCACGTTGTAATACTTGTGACTGTGAGATGTATATTGTCCTAAATAAGTTATTACAGTCAAATATATTTTATTCAGTGAAGCACATGTTTTAGTGTCCTGTATTTATCCTTATAATTTCTTTATACTAAAAGTATACAAATTCAGTCAAAGCGTTCTTGAATGTAAAATGATGTTTCTTGAGAACATTTCTTCATCACAACATCAATCACATCATTGTTTTTAGTCATGTTCTAGTTCTAGTTTAGTTCTGCGACCCTCGGATTACGAGTCGCACGCCTTAACGCGCTTGGCCATACCGGGCCAAGACAGAAATGAACAAAAAAATTGAACGTTTGTCATCGAAAATATATAATCAAAAATAATTTCCAGGCTTTCAAGATTAAATAACATAAAAGAATGATTTAGAAAAAAAAATATTTTGTGAATAAAATTAACAGTGACCGATAAGAATATCGGCAGTATTTAAAACAAGACAGTAATTAGTTAAAAATGTTATTAATGTATTTTTAAGAATGAATGGGTGTGTATTGCGTTATCCATAATAATAGTTATATATTTGTTCACGGAAAAACAGTAGTGTACTATTCCAATTTGTACTGATTATACTTTGTATGAGTGATTACGATATTGCATGTGGCAGAAAATAATCTTAACGTAGCTTTGGTCTTCCTATTAAGGTGCTCTGATTCAGAATATTAAATTTTCCAGAATCAATTTTGAAAGAATATCAACTTTAAAATGAAAGATAGTAACGGCTACCTTACCTCAACAATCTTTACTCTGTAAAACCAACATACAACTGTTACTAATTAATGTTTCCTTTCAAGACAGTTATCCCAATTTAGTAAATTGAAATAGCATTCTTACAATGTGTCATAAAGAGTTGAAATGAAATAACTAGATTACTATAATGTTTTAACAGGTCATTTACACCAATGCAACTAACAAAAGAAAGAAAAAGCAGTGATCTTTCTCCAATAATGAAATAACTTATAAATTACAATTCCCTTACGAATTAAAACTTTCAAAATGACTGTTTTAATTATTAGAAATAAAATAATCGGCATGAATATGTCTTACTTGAGCAACGGAATGAGGACGATTAACGATACCAGGTGAAAGGTCATGTCATTCCCAATATACCAGGTGTGTTCTACACACTAGAATATTCAAGAGTAGTTAGAAATGTATCCAAAGTGAAGATTATAATATGTCTTCCTAACAATTTCATTGAGGCAAAATCGAGTTTAGCAGTATGGAGCCATGATTGCGTGATAAGAGTAAGGTTCAAATCCCACTATTCGATTAGAGTAACCCAATAGATGATAGTCGTGCTGTTCACAACTTCGGCCCGGCATGGCCAGGTGGTTTAGACACTTAATCCATAATCTGAAGGTCGTCGACTCGAATCCCGGTCGCACAAACATGCTCGCCTTTTCAACCGTGGGAGCGTTATAATGTGACGGTCAATCCCACTCTTTTTAGGTAAAAGAGTAGCTTAAGAGTTGGCAGTGGGTAGTGATGGTTAGCTGCCTTCCATCTAGTCTTACACTGCTAGATTAGAGACGACTAGCGGAGATAGCTCTTTTTCTACTTGAATGTTTATATCTGTTAGATTCTACGTATTTTTTAAATAAAACTTTGTGAATTAATATTAATTTTCTAGTTAGAGACAGAGCCTATGTTCCCGAAATTGTTAATATATTGTGCAAAAAAGCTTAGCAATAAATTAAAAAATATCATCATAAACAAAGTTTTTAAGAGGTATTTGTCCTCTAGTGGTACAGCGATATATCTGCGGACTTCCCACCCTAGAATCCGGGTTTAGATACTCGTGGTGGGCAGATCATTGAGAGCCGATTGTGAAGCTTTGTGCTTAATTACAAGTAACAATATTTTAAAGGTCTTTAAAGTTCTAAATACAAACGTAAAAAACTTTGGTTGCCAGGAGTGGCACGATTTGTTGTGTGATGAAACGGTTACATGAAATGGATTTCTGTAAAACCGACGTTGAGAGAAACCTATTACACTGGTTTACAAAGAAATTGAAGCAAGCACAAAAATAGCTGTTTTAACCTAATTTGGGGGTGCTTAATTCAGATTTGAAATCCGTTTTTACTCATCACCTCTAGTTTTGTAGATATGCATACTGTACATAAAGGCGTATATGAATTCAGGGTTAATTTCTAATATTGTGTGACTTATGTCTTCTTTTTAGTTATTATGCAATAAATGTAAGTGATAGCATTACATTATATATATATATATAGCTATATATCAAGACGGATTTCGGCAGTTAAGCGTAACCAACACGTCTCAATCAACAGCCAGTAGTGCACTGGCAGTCAGCGCAGGAGGTTGGTGTCCCTCGACAATTGTGTTACACAATCTTTTGGGTATATATTTGTATTACAATTTCCAACGACGCACATAATTATTATTCCCTTACATATGATTTAACTTTACTTTGTTTTTTTTCAGATTCTTCAATGGCTTCAAGCTCGTCAAAACACCGAGGATGCCTCAACAAGGCCAATTCTTTCTGCTACGTGTGTGGGGACTTCACGACAGTTGCACAGCGTCGAACCATCACTTCCCTCCTCAGAACTGCCTACTTTCATTATTTTGACTATAAAATTGGTGATCAGGACAAATCTTGAGCTCCACACATCTGTTGTAAACCCTGCTACAATGGACTAACTGCTTGGTTTAATGGCAAGAAAGCGGCTTTCAACTTTGCAGTTCCCATGGTTTGGAGAGAGCCACGAAGCCATGCAGATGATTGTTATTTTTGTCTAACAAATATAACTGGTTTCAATGCATCTTCTAGAAAAAAGATCAAATATCCCAACCTTCCATCTGCTATGAGACCCGTTCCCTATTCAGATGATCTTTCTGTCTCAACACCTCCAGTAAATAAGGATCTTCTTTCCTCATCAGATGAAGAAATGCCTCCAAGGAAAGATTCTGCCAAGTCAATCTCTTCCGAAGATATTGACTCTTCTTATTCAGGAACAAGTGGCAATGAGCCACACTGGATCACGCGAGAAGACCTGAATGACCTTGCTCGTGATTTGTATCTGTCAAAACAGCAGTCAGAGCTCTTGGCTTCTCGGCTTAAACAGTGAAACCTAGTCCAGGAAGATGTAAGGATCACCAGTTTCAGGAATCGAAACAAAGAACTTGCTTCATTTTTCGACATAGAAAACAAGTTGTGCTGTTGCACAAATGTACCTGGCTTGTTCACTTTCCTTGGTTTGCCACATAATCCTTCAGACTGGCGTCTTTTCATAGACTCTTCCAAGCGAAGTCTCAAGGCTGTGCTTCTGCACAACGGGAATAAATATCCCAGCATTCCCAGTGCACACTCTGTCCATCTAAAGGAGTCCTATGACAATATGGAATTTCTTTTAGAAGCTGTTAAGTACAACCAGTACCAGTGGAGTCTATGTGGAGACCTCAAGGTAATTGGTCTTCTTATGGGTATGCAAGCGGGCTTCACAAAGTACTGTTGCTTTCTCTGTCTCTGGGATAGTCGAGCTGTATCCTAGCATTACAAGCAGAAAGATTGGGGGTCTAGAAGCACTTTCGTTCCTGGCGAACACAGCGTCAAGGAGAATCCTCTGGTTGACATGAAGAAGGTGCTTCTTCCTCCTCTTCACATCAAGCTTGGTTTGATGAAGAATTTCGTGAAGGCTATGGACAAAATTGGTGCTGCCTTCCAACACTTGTCTACTGTGTTCTCAGGTCTCAGTGCTGCTAAGCTCAAAGAGGGCATCTTTGTCGGACCTCAAATCCGAGAAGTGCTGAAGGATACTGATTTTGAGGAGCTTCTTACCTTAAAGGAACTGAGAGCATGGGAAGCATTTAAGTCAGTCTGTAGAGGCTTCCTTGGTAACACACGCGTACCAAATTACCAAGCCTGTATTGAGAAGTTGCTAAAGACTTATGAGGATATGGGATGCCGAATGTCACTCAAAATACATTTTCTCCATTCCCACCTCAACTTCTTCCCTCCAAACCTTAGAGCAGTGAGTGATGAGCACGGAGAAAGATTCTCCCAAGACATTACGAAGATGGAGAGCAACTACCAAGACAAGTGGTACCCCAGCATGATGGGAGACTTCTGCTGGATGCTCTTGCGTGACATCCCGGAGGCAAAATACACCAGATCATCTAAGAAAACACACTTCTAACTGTTTGCGGTACTATGAATTGTGTACATTGTGTCATCCAAGTATATTTATTCCGTCAATGTTCTTTATCTATGCTGTTTTATCTGTAACAAGCTGCTGCAACTGTTGAAATAAGCACGTATATACTCTGTATATACTAAAATGAGACTATTTAAAAGCCAAAAAACTAGAGGTGATAGAGCAAAACTGTTTATAAATTTAAATTCAGCACACCCAAATTAGTAAAAAACTCCTATTCGCATTTTTGCCTCAGACAAAAAATATTTTTTTGTAAACCAGTGTTATTGGTCCGTTTGACTGTAATGTCTAGAAAAGCTAACTAAACCTCTTTTTCCATTACCTGCAAATCGATTGGTAGGACTAATCTAATTCAATCTGAATTAAAGTGTCAACATTGCTCCAACAAACAGAAACATGTCATTTACATACTTTAACTACATTAAAGTCTTCACTCAGAAATATTAAACAAATCCATTTGAAATTCAAACATTAACAACTCACGTAAAAAGGGAGGGACAGGAGAGATTACAAAACTAAATGTTTAACTTGTTTAAAGAATTTGTTCCCTACCTTAAAATATGCGATTGACACACGTTCATGAGACAGCATCCATATTTAATTTACTTCAAAGAGGGAAAATTTATTGTTCTCTAATAATTTATTTTCAAGACAGTCATGAGTCTCTTTAACTTAAACATTCGTGAACAGCGACACAATGTCAAAAAAGGCTATATCATAAGTTGATTCCAAATTTATCCTGGCGATTTTGTTAACAAAATCAAGTGAATGTTCTGCAATGTACTTCTGAGGATTGGTTAAACTCACACATTTTTTAACAAGTACATTTTGTTAAAGGATGGAACAATGAATCCATATTATCTACAATTGAACAAAATAGTGTGTCAGTTTTATGGATTTTAAGTAGACTGATAAACCTGAACAAAATGTACCCTTAGAAGGCGTGATCTATTTTTTTTCGGTGTCAAAGTGGCACAGTTTTGTACTACAGTTTTCAACCTGATGAAAAAAAGGGTTAGTTTCCTATAAAGCTCTGGTTATTGAGTCTTTTTATTACAGTAAAAATAGTAGCAAATAGTATGTTACGAAATCTTTGTGATAGAAAACATAAAATTTCTTTCTTAAACTACATTAATAAAATGCAAAGAAACTTCAAATTCAATTTTTTATATTACGAAGACTGTGATACAGCTTGTCCTTATTATTTTACTTATAAACCAAATTGTGCCTCGACAAAATATATAAAATTGTATCATTTCAGTTAATTCGTATTTTAATTTAGTCAGATGAATCGAATATTTATCTATTAAAATAAATTGTTTCTAAAAGTTATTTTACAGCTAAAAGCCATCTCATGAAATATAAATACTGTGAGCCTTTACTCAAACGTTAAAAGTTTGAATTAGTGATCCATATTTTTTATTTGTTAATATAATTTCCAGAATACAACAAAACATCTAATTCGCAAACAAAATTGTAAAAAATAACATTACAAACCTATATGAAATTCAAGTTTAAAAAAAATTGTTTAAACGTGCTTATAGTGCGTGCATTTATATATATATATATAAAAATGTAACATATACATATATATATATAAATCTATATATTTACGTCGTTTCATTAACATGGAAATAATTGAATTGATGATGGCACATGGTGGGTTTGATAGTGCTTGTTATGTACTATCATAAGTCAAAACGTAATATCAACAACTATCTTACTGAATTTTTTCTGGCACTGCTATTATTATCAGTCGATTAAATGGATCATTTTTAAATATAAATATTGGCTTTGTTTTAACTTCAAACAAAGCTACACGAGGGCCATTTACGCTAGCCGTCCCTGATTTAACATGAAACGACGTAAAAATATGTAGATCACTAGTTATTTGCGACGTAAAAATTATATAGATCACTAATTCGGCCATATTTGGAGTATTGTGTTTATTCTCTGGCTCCTTATCTTAGGAAAGACATTGAAATGTTGGCAATGGTTCAGAGGAGGGTTACCAAAATGGTACCTGGGATGGAGGGGTTGTCATATGAGGAGATATTAAGATACTTAAAATTGTTTTCTTTTGAGAAAAAGGAGAATTATAATGCATCTGATTGAAGTATATAAGATTCTAAAGTAAACCACTAGCGTTGACACTTCATCTTTTTTCATGCTTGACAGTGAGAATAGTAAGATAAGTGAAGATAAATATACATTTTGGCAATCAACTTCAAACTTGTTTGTTTGTTTAGAATTAAGCACAAAGCTACACAATGGGCTATCTGTGCTCTGTTTACCACGGGTATCGAAACCAGGTTTATAGTGTGTAAGTCAGCAGACATACCACTGTGCCACTTGGGGGCATCAACTTCAGCTAAGACAGTTTTAGTTTTCTAACAGGGCAGTTGGCCTCTGGAATAAGTTACCTTCAAATGTTTTGGAGGCAGTACATTTAGGTGAGATAAGCAAAAGTTTGATAAATAAATGCATAATGAGAAACAGCTTTAAGATTCTTTAAACTTATTTATTAATAGTTTTAGTTTAGTTTGTAAAGTGGGAGAGCAGAGATGGGCCAACAGATACAGTGTTGTCCCAAAATATTATGTTATATTAGATTAGAAAGGTTTTATACAAAGGTTCATTGTAAACAAATTTTCAATATTTGTTTCTTCAAGAACATAAATTTTAACCAATCGAATGGCTTTATTCTAGTTATAGCTACATAGAGTTGACTGTGAGAAGAAATTGGCTCAACTGAACTGAGAATAAACGACCATATATTTGTGAAATCGTACTATTGTAAGATGCTAAACTACGCCTCTACAAACCACTCAATGTAACTAAAAATCTATTGTGATGAAGTCACTAAAACTTCTCCTTATTTTAAATGTTAGACCAAATAGGACTGTATCAACCTTTTATATTCTTAGTAGCATTGTCTTGAACTCTATCAACCTGAATAAGATTATACTAAACGATTGTTAGAGTTAGTTTTAAACACATTTTTCTTTTTAAAAGAGATTATTACCAGTCTAGCAAAATATGTTAGAGAGTTATATGTCAGGTACTTTGCAAATCTTCAATCAGAACATCAAATGTCTATATAGAAATAATTGAATTGATGATGGCACACGGTGGGTTTGATAGTGCTTGTTATGTACTATCATAAGTCAAAATGTAATATCAACAACTATCTTACTCGTTTTTTTCTGCCACTGCTATTATTATCAGTCAATTAAATGGAGCATTTTCTAAATATAGATATTGGTTTTATTTTAACTTCGAACAAAGTTACACGAAAGCTATTTACGCTAGCCATCCCTGACTTAGCAGTATAAGACTAGAGGTAAGGCAAATAGTCATCACGAACAACTCTTGAGCTACTCTTTTACTAACAAACAATGAAATTGATCGTCACATTATAACACCCCACGGCTTCAAGAACGAGCACGTGTGGTCCGACAGGGATTCGAACGCGTGTCTCTCGGATTACGAGTAGCGTGCCTTAACCATCTAGCTATGCCGGGCCTGGAAATTTTGGTATTTTTAAAATAAAAAAGCAAGAAAGCTACTTTGGTCATTATATATATATATACGAAACAAAAAACAAACCTTTTTTTTACATTTTGTAGTTATACTTGAAACAATAATATTATATTCTTGAATTTCCTCGGAAGTCTAGATTAATGCCAGATAAACTTTTATAACTAAGAACCATAAAAAGTTACCACATACATTTGTTTTATTTTAAAATCTTGATCTGCATTGATGTCACAAGTGTTAAGTGTGTGATCTGAAATAGTAAAGTTTAGTAATTACCTTTGGCTCTGCATGTATGTAGTTTTGAAGGTACAACAGATTGATCCACCAATGCTTACGACAACCAGTAACCTTATGGTCTATTATCTCGTGCCATATTGGTCCTGAGCCCAAAAGAGGAGTGAGATGTACAAGACCAATCAACAATACCATTGGAGGGGTCAGTCTTTATTGTAGGAAAAAAAATCGTTAGTTTTTCTCACAATACATTTCAGTGCATTATCATAATGTAGTTATATTTGTCATAATATATTAGTATTAGGCCTATAATATTTTATCACCGGATTCTTTACTTAATATCTTAGTACATTCAGTAATTAAAAGTATATATAAGATATATTATATTTTTAACACTGCATTCTTTTTCAATCCCTTAGAAGTTTCAAGAAATAAAAAATAGTGTATAATAATAGTATTCCAACAACACAATATTTGCTGTATTCATTTTCGACGTGTTTAATTTAATCTAAAATACTACACTATTTACGTAAGCCATTTATTACAACAACAATTGCTAGGGTTTGAAAACCTTTTGAATCTGGCGAAGCATGTTTATGATCGACTGTACTTGTCATAGAAAATGTATCAGAACCATTACATATTTAATATTACATTCTTTATCTAGTCCCTTAAGTAAGTTTTAAAGTATTATATTATAAAATATAATAAAATAACATGTTTATGAGCAACAAGAAACTATATAAAACTATTAAATAAATAGAAACATTTTAAAGCCAGCCCTTATCATTTATATATGTGCCAAGTTTTCTTTTAAACCAACTCAAATTTATTTTCTCCACAACATCCGAAGGCAACCCTTTCCAAAGGCCAACCATCGTATTTCAAAAATTGTCTCAGCTGAAGACAGCTTCTATCTTGCCTAAATCTATATGTGTCTCCTAGTTCTATACTTCTCACTGTTAAGTATAAAAAAGATTGATGCATCAATAGTATCAGTTTCTTTTACAATCTTAAAAACTTCAATCGCATCTCCTTTAACTCTTCAGTTTTGAAGATAAAACATTTTTAAAATCTTAATCTACCCTGATATGACAACCCCTTCATCCCAGGTGACATTCTAGTTACCCTCTTTTGAATCTTTTCCAAAAATTCAGTGTCTTTCTTGGCATGGCTAAGCGTGTTAAGACGTGCGAATCGTAATCTGAGGGTTGCGGGTTCGCATCCCGGTCGTGCCAAACATGCTTGCCCTTTCAGCCGTGAGGACGTTATAATGTTACGTTCAATCCAACTACTCGTTGGTAAAAGAGTAGCCCAAGAGTTGGCGGTGGGTGGTGATGACTAGCTGCCTTCCCTCTAGTCTTACACTGCTAAATTAGGGACGGCTAGCACAGATAACCCTCGAGTAGCTTTGTGCGAAATTCAAAAACAAACAAATTGAACACAATACTCCAGATGTGGCGTAATAAGTGACCTATACAATGAAATTATAATCTCTTTAGACTTGTATTTAGTATTTCTGTATATGTAACATAAAGTCTGATTTTACCTATTATTAGCAACAGCACACTGATTGGATTGCTTACGAGACTGATGTTAAGACAAGATCCTTTTTTTTTCATAACATTCTTAAGGTTATTCCCATTCAAATTACACTTACAATTTATTGTCTATTACTTCATATACGTAACTGATGAAAATAAAAAACAGTAATGGTACAATAAGTGATCCTTGAGCCTCTTGCAACATTATTCTAGTTTGATGGGATTCCCTTTACAACAGCCTTCTTCCATTAAGCCACTCTTCTGTCCAATTAGTTAACTTAAAAGGTTTTTCCCTTTATTCAGAAAAACCAAAAGGATTTAATCTCCTAACTATTACCATTGGTATCCTCAACTTCAACACGATAAACTGACATTTTACATATAAAGCCACTTTAGTACTCTATTCCTATTAATAACCTATAACTAAGCATTTCAAATAAATTTCTAGCACCAATATCATCTACATTTAACCATCTCTCAGTTTTTCCCAATGTATCAAAATATTCTATTCCTTCCAGTGCCCTGCAGTCATCTAGTTTATTTATTATACTTCTAGTATTACAATAGTAACAAGTTAAAACCTGTAATTACTTTTTCTCAGTTCCTATGCTAAACTTTTCCTCTACATCTCAATTTTGTTTCACTTACATTTACCTTTGCCCTCACCACCACTACTTAGTCCTAGTTTAAAACATCCCTAACAGCTGAGTTCATAGCCCTTGAAAACATTCCATACTCTTTTCCTGTTTAAGTGTAAACCTTCCATTCTAAAAATGTTTCTCTTCCCACTAAGTTGATCCCACAAATCTAATCAGCTAACCTGCTCATCCTTACATATCAATTGCAGAAAGCTTTTAGTCCTAGTAACCTACTCTACAGTTCATCTCAACAATTAACTCTTGGCAGTATCCCTGACACAATTAAGTTATGACCTTTATTTTTAAATTCTTCTATAAATCTCTTGTACTTATTAATTAACTTCTCTAACTTACTCTTCCCTACACTGTTAGGCCCTATGTACACAACAAAAGCTGCATAGTTGTCAGTCCTCTTCATTCATATTTCTTTGTCTTCCACCTGTGCTCCAGGATAGGATAATCTAACTCTTTTTCTCACTATTTACCACAACGACTATTCTATCCATACGTCTTTTAAGGAATAATCTACAATTATAACCTCTTTAAGGCCATAATCTATATGTATCCTTCACTACTTCTTTTGCTTTCTCTTCCTCCAATATTTCCTTGCCTACATAAGCAAAGGGTTGAAATCTGTTGATCAACAGAAAGAGATCTTTACAATTAAGCTCACTAATTTTAACCCTAAAGCTACCATTTCTAACTTCTTGAATGTCATTGTTGATCTTACTTGCAGCCTCCCTTGTATGTAATCCCTCGCTTGTACAGCGATAAGTCTACGGATTTACAATCAGCGGTTCATATCCCATCGGTGAACTCAGCCCGATGTGGCTTTGCTGTGAGAAAACACAACCCTTGTATGTAAAAGCTTAAGCTCCTCTTGAAATCCTGCTGTCATTTTCCACAGTTCATATTTATATCTATCTATTTACTGAACGTTATGATAGCCTAACACTAATGTCTTATGACAAGTATAATCAATTATAACATGTTTCGTCAGCTTAGAAAAGGCGTTCACGCCACAACATTATTGTATTTATTTATTCTATGTTTGCGAAACTTCTTGTTTTTGAAAATGACAAACAACTTGTTATTATAAGCAGACCATTACCAGACACATTAATAAAACCACTGAGAAAACACACAAACTAAAATCGTCTAGCTTAATACTAGAAGAGATATAAATAAGCTGCACTTGAAAAAAATGTACATTAAGTTTATTTAATTGACATCTGGTGTGATACATACATAGAAAATGTATTTGAGATGTCAAGCGTTTATGCCGCATAATAATTATCTGTATCAGAAACATTTGGTAACTTTTGAATAAGTTGATATTTTATACAAATATATTTATAACCATTTTTTTGAAAAAACTCATGTTTAAGCAATTCATTCATCTTTTTCGTGATTTTCTATTTCTTTTGATTTCTTGGAATGTTGTGTGCAATATTCGAATAGTGTTACGCTGATAATAGACACCCGAAGTTAGTTCATTGAAAGTGTTGTGTGTAATTAATATTTCCTTTTATGTTGTGAATGTATGTTCGTGTATGCTCTATTTATTTCAACACAGCGCTTTATTTTGACTTTGACAAAAAATATAATTAAGTAGTCCATTTTAATTAGGCTTATACAAGCGTAACTAATGTTATGTTAGTTTGTCTTGTAAAACACAATACTTTAGGACTGAATTTATAAAAAAAGTAATTGTAATACAGTAACTGTGTCTGAAATAGAAACAAATTATCACAAATATTTGATTGCAAATGTTAGATGCAAAATGTACGGTAAACAAAGTGATTATTACATCGTCGTGTTTAATAATTATTGGATATAAACTTTCCCTATAAGTATCATTTTTTCATTTCTTTTGGTGCTTATAAATAATAGATGGTGTAATGCAGTTTTTTCACATCTAGATAGTTAAGATTATTTCTTCCTTCTTTAGTATGAAGCTTTTTTTATTATTTTTTTATTTTAAAATTATCTAAATGAAACTCCTAGATTTGTTATGAAGTTATTTCGATACATTTGCTCAAATATATTTTGAAATATAACTTAAATTGTAGTCAGAAAATGCACAGAATAAAAAGCGGCAAAAGCAAATATTATTATTTCAGATTGGCATAAAGCGTAGCAGGAGGTTAATGTTACCTCATATATCGATGGAAGATAAAAAGAGGAATGTTCAATTTATATCCAGACTTCTTCAACAGCTTCATCACCAAGTAAGAAGTGAGCAACCCACTGGAAGAAAGCAACTAGAAAATTTAAACAATTTATATAAAACACATCATTTTGTTCGCTGAAGCCTACAAAAATAATAAAAATGAAATAAATGCGATATTTCTATATGACTTTTATATTTGAATTTTTATATTATGATACTGCATATAAACTAAATTAAAGGATTTATATTTCATATTCGAAAAAGGCCTGGCATTACCACGGGATTAAGACACTTGACTCGTAATCAGAGGGTCTCGGGTTTGAATCCCCGTCACATCAAACATGTTCGCATTATAATGTTACACTTAATCCAACTATTCGGTGAGTGGTGATGACAATCTTCCTTCCCTCTAGAGGGCCCGGCATGGGTAAGAGTGTTAAGGCGTGTGATTCGTAATCAGAGGGTCGCGGGTTCGAATCCCCGTCGCACCAAACATGTTCGCCCTTTCAGCCGTGGGGGCATTATAATGTGACGGTCAGTCCCACTATTCGTTGGTAAAAGGGTGGCTCAAGAGTTGGCGGTGGGTGGTGATGACTAGCTGCCTTCCCTCTAGTCTTACACTGCTAAATTAGGGACGGCTAGCACAGATAACTCTCAAGTAGCTTTGTGCGAAATTCCAAAACAAACAAACAAACAAAAATAGTTCTCGTGTAGTTTTGCGCGAAATTCAAAACAAAACATTTTTGAAAATGGATATTTTTGTAAACACAGTCATGCTTACAAAATCGTCTCTCAACGCCTGGAAAAAAAATTAAAATATTTTATACAAAACGTTTTCAAAGTTTGTTCAGAATAGATATATTCAGCCACGAAAAATAATTAAAGACAACACCACAAGCAATTATGGCTACACACACTCACCTGTTAAAACCTGATTGAGGACAAGATATTTATGATATAAATACAAAAATGACAATAAAAATAAAACTTCTTTTACAAAAATTCGATTTGGTAATCATTATTAATGAGATTTGTTAATTATAAGCGTGAGAAATTGTTAACTAGACATAAAGTAAAGTTTCTTGCTAATTACATAAGTGTTCAATCATAGTTAAATCTTAATATAATCTTAAATGTGAACATTAGAATAATAATGCTTCTTCCTTTATCTATTTGCCCCCCCCCCGCTAGTCCAGCGGTATGTCTTTAGGGGCTCGATTCCCCTCGATGGGCTCAGAAAAGGTCCTCCTATTTGGGGGTTGTGCAGTAGACTAACAACCTACTCACTTAAAAACCAGCCTGTTACTAAAACCGCAAGTGGTTGCGGCCCTATGTTCCGTAAGGAATTTAGTGGCACTATTATTATATTTATCTTTATCTATTTATCCGTATTGGTAGTTAATATACATATTATTATATAATATGTGTTAATATATTGAGTTGCATATCAATATATAATACATATTAACATATAGTAATTATATCTCGATATATAAAATTAATATATTTTTTAACGCGACAGTTACCATTTGCGGTTTTTGTTTACTGTTTTTGACTATTAAGCTTTAGAAACGAAATAATACAAGCTTACAGTGTGAATTAATTTTGTAAGTTTTCTCTGTATTTGAGAAATGGTTTGTATTTTTATTGGTACGGAATGGGAATTCTTTAAAACTTTGAATCGTGTATAATTATTACTTAAGTAAACTAGTATTCTTACGTAAGTACTTTTTGGGTTTGTATTTTTTAACGAGTGAGATGCTTAAAGATATGTAGGATAACTCTAGTAAACAATGACTAGAAGAAAGGTTTGAAACAATAAACTTAAAATCCAATTAATTTTTTCAGACTGAAGTTTAAAATCACAAGATAGCATATGCTACAATAACGTCTTTTCTTTAATATAAGTTATTTAATATAGAAATTACTTGGCATCTTAACACACTGAATCTGTATTCTAGCTTCTAATACATTTTAACTTATTTATTATTTTAAACCAAAGTTGGGATATCTAAATCCTGTCCCGAGCGGTTAATCTAGCCCCAAATTTTATCATCGTGAGTCCGTTAACTTACGGACCGCCCACCGAGGAACTTAAATTAATTAAATTAATTACTTTTATCATGACTGTTCATGTATTACGGTAATAGGATTTATAATTTTGTTTATTCACGAAATTTCACATCTTTAATTGTTTGACAAATGAGTTATCTCCTAAGTATACATTTAGAATGGCTATTTAAAAACAACGCTCTAGTTTAAAGTCATGAAAATTCTAAACTTGGCTACAGGAAATAATTATCTTTTTTATTAGTCCAATAAAACATTTTCAAGTACCAGCCTTGTTTGTATCACTTTAATACTTATTTGTATATTGTTGCTGAGCTTACCTAATGCAGAAGAAAACATCCACAGAAACAGAGGCATTCATCAGAAGCTGACCTCCTCGAGATCTTGCTACATTGTCTAGCATGTACGAGTAGCCTGTTCGTTAGAATATAAGCCAACTTAACACGTATTGATTTGAACGTTTTGGTAACTTCATAAATATATTTTATATCTATAAACAAAAGATAAAAGAATTAATGCTTTTAGGATTACAGCAAAATATAGCTCAATAGTGAAGTAAAATATTAATAAAAGAAAATTTCCTTTATTACTTGATATGCTTGGGCCACCTCGTTTAATATACTAAATTTTTACATTAAGAAATTACGCAGCCATTCTTGTTTAAAGCAACATATTTTTTGTTTGTTGTTAAGCACAAATCTTTACGATGGGCTTCACGTGTGCTAGGAAAAGCTTGCATGATACATAAAATTTTGTTTAGAAACTTAGGTTAGTGTATTTGTATTTTGATTTAGGGCAAAAGCTCACAACTGCAATCAAGCTCCGAAGATAGAAATAAGTAAACCATCCAGCATTTTCTATTCACTAAGTGTCAAGCGTAATTTATTAATTTTCAATGTAGTATTCATAATATATTGAATTTTAACATTTTCAATGTTTTAGTAAGTTAAAATACGATATATTAACGAAAAGTTTCAATTACATGTAAAAAGCAAAAACGTATTTGTATTCGATAAGAAACGCATTAAAATTAAGCACTTTATTGCTCATATTCTGTGCTGCTTTATAATGAACAAGTTTTGACAAAAATGCTGGCCTAAATCGTGAGGCCAATGAACATAAAGAAAAAATATGTATTTTGCTTTGTTTGACTCAACCACATATTTGAATTGAGCTTCGAAAGATGAAAATAAGAAAAGGGAAAATAAAAGAAAACTTTTTTAGCATTTAATATGGAAATGTGAACACTATGAAATTAGCCTAAATAGTAGCTGTTCAAAAGTTTCAGACCATACTGAAACGAAGCGTTAATCGGTTAACACGTAACGAAATTTAGTCATTTGTGTTCAAGCATTAGCGTTGTCAACATCTCTCACTGGCATCTCCTGTGTTAGATTGGGTACAAACATTGCAAAGACTGAAAAATTGACAGAGTTTGAGCGTAGCAGAATTGTCGAGCTGCAAAAGCAAGGTCTCAACGTGCCATTGCTGGTTAGATTGGGCGTAGCAAAACTGCTGTTGCAAATTTCTGAAAAGACACTGAGCGATACAAAACGAGAATTTCAAGTGGTCGACCCAAGAAAATTTCGTGGGCGTTGAACAGGAGGATTTGACGGGTTGCTCAGCAAGACACCAGCCGATCGTTGAACCAGATTAAGGCCCTTACGGACGCAGAATGCAGCTCAAGAACAATAAGGCGGCATCTACGAGAGAAAGTCTTTAAAAACTGTAAACGTCTTGAAAGGACACGCATCCTTCTACATCACGAAACACCTTGGTTAAATTTTGTTGAGAAGCACCAAACATAGAACGTAGAAAAGTGGTCAAAGGTTTTGTGCTCTGATGAGAAAACATTTAACCTGGATGGTCCAGATGGATTCCAACGCTACTGACACGATAAGGATATCTCACCGGTGACATTTTCTACACGACACAGTGGAGGAGATTCCATCATGATGTGGGGTTCTTTCTCTTTTCATGGAACAATGGAGTTTCAGGTTATATAGGGGCGTCAAACAGCAGCTGGCCACATTGGCATATTCGAGAGAGCATCCTTATTGACTGAAGGCCCTCGCTTATGTGGAAATAACTGAATTTTTTAGCTGGTCAACGCTGCAATCTACAATGCCCGCAGGACAAAAGACCTTTTCATGATGAATAACGTGATTTTTTTCGACAATCCAGCGTGTCCGCCCGAACTGAACCCCATAGAAGATGTTTAGGGGTGAATGTCAAGGGAAGTCTATAGAAATGGACATCAATTCCAAAAAGTGCATGATCTTTGTGAAGCCATCTTCCCCACTTGGAATAAAATTCCAGCCAGCCTTCTACAAACGCTTATATCGACCATGCCAAAGCAAATGTTTGCAGTTATTCGAAATGATGGCCATGCAACTCACTACTGAGACCTCTTGTTGGGCATTTCTTATCCTGTTTAGGACTTCGTTTTGGTATGGTCTTAAACTTTTGACAAGCTAGTATTTAGGCTAATTTCACAGTGTTCACATTTTCTTTATTAAATGCTAAAAATAGTTTTTTATTTTTATTTTTCCTTTTCTTATTTTCATCTTTCAAAGCTCTACTCAAATAAATGGTTGAGTCTAACAACGCAAAATGTTTTTTTTTCTTTATGTTCATTGGCCTTACGATTTTGGCCCGCAGTGTATAAGATTCACAGTTCTGTAGCTCCACTGTTACAAATATATTTGCTTTTATGTGTTTAAACACTTTCCACCTATTGCAGATTACCTATTCAAAAGACTTGCTAATGATTAATTACACCTTACAGCAATATTTTCGGTTCTTGGACTTCTTACATCATAGATCTTGTTTAAGCTGACAGTCTTTTGTTCAACATAACAATTTCCAATCGAATATACTGCGAATAACGACAAAGTTAATATTACATCTTGATAATATTTCCACAGGTTTTTCAATGTATTTGAGCATTGGCTCCCAAGATCACTTTTAAGGAAATCAAATTCTTGAACGTCCATCATCATATCTTAACAGATATGGGATCACTGCGATTCCAGTTTCTGCGGTCATCTTTCTCATGAATACAGCCCTGATTTTTATTTATAATTTTAATTATTGTTTACACCTTCTTCACGATGTTGTTGGTGTTGTTTCTTAGATCAAATGTTTTTTTTCTACAATTGTAGCCTTCGTTAATTGGATGAAGCATTGCTAGAACTAGTTTAAAAATGTGGTTTCTAAATTGTTGTTCTTTGGCTGGCTCGTCACCATTTAACAAGTTCACCATACTAATATTATCCGTCAAAAAGAAATTATACTTCTGAATTTACAGCGGCATTGCATGTAAACCATGAACCAAGTACGTAGGTGCTATACATTTTAACCTTTCGCCCTTTCAGCCGTGGAGGCATTATAATGTAACGGTAAATTCCCCTATTCGTTGGTAAAAAAGTACCCCAAGAGTTAGCGGCGGGTGGTGATGACTAGCTGCCCTCCCTCAAATCTTACACTGCTAAATTGGGGACGGCTAGCGCAGATAGCTCTCGAGTAGTTTTGTATGAAATACATAGCAAACAAACAAATATTTCAAACTTGGTGCCACATCTTGCATCTTCAGCGACATGTCACTAGTAAACTATTATAAACAAATCATTTTTATAAACCACATTTAATCCTCTATATAGATGGTGTTTTTATATGTTTAGTTTCGGCTATTCTCGCATAGCCATTCAAGAATTGTTATATTTACACGTCCTTAATTTTAGAGTTATAAACAAGAGAAAAGGTGGCTAGTTTACAGCTTCCACCACAGTCTCTTGGGCTGCTTTTATCTCACCGAATACTGAGATTTAACCGTTACATTTTTATTGCACCTACGTCTGAAAGTATGCATAGTAATTTATTTTATTTTTTACCAAAACGATACACAAACGTTTCGCTTACAGAATCCTAATCCGGAGCACACGCTTATGTATGAATAAATATTTTTAATATTGTAACAGATAGGATATATGTAAATAGAAGTTGAATGCAATTGCATTGTTTACATATTCCCGTTCCCCTCAATAAACTTGATATACATGTGTGTGTTTGCCTGATTTTGAATTTTACACAGAGCTACACGAGCGCTATCTGCATTAGCCGTCCCTAATTTAGGAGTGTAAGACTAGAGGGAAGGCAACTACACATTACCAACCACCGCCAACTCTAGGTTTACTCTTTTACCAACGAATAGTGGAATTGACCGTAACGTTATAACGCCCCCACAGCTGAAAGGGCGAGCATATTTATTGTGACGGGGATTCGAACCCGGGATCCTCAGATTACGAGTCGAGTGCCCTAATCACTTGGCCATGCCGGGCCTGTATGTGTATATGTGCCATACTGCTTTAGCAAGACAATTATTGTTCAATTGGTATTGTGTTTTCTGTTGCTGAGGGTGTGAGTGTTATTGAAAATACACATAAGTAATAAGGTATTCAAATATTGTACTTCATTTCGTTAAGCGTGTGCTACAGTAACTGTTTACATGTACTTTTTATGTGTTTATTATCTATATATATCACACAATTTACTCATTTTGTGCGAGACTACAGAAGCACTAAAATGAACCAAAACTTGGAAAGTCAAATATTTCTTCTAGTAACAAGTTAGTTTTAAACATACGAGCTCTTAAAATAATAAATTGTTTGACTTACACGTATTACTAAAGTCTTTCTATTTGAACATTGGGAACGTTGTGACCAATGATGTTTTCATACATATGAATTTCCATACCGTTTACCTGACTGAAGTTAAAAATGCAAATATAATAGCAAAATATAATCACAAATAGCACTATTTCTATAAGCATTTTATTTAATTCAGTATAAATTGGTATAACTATTTTAGTATATTAAGTCCGTACACTCAAGCAACACAAGCAAGGTTATTGTTAAATAATATTTAAGTTACTAAACTTAATTTCAAAGATGCGTGTGTATTTATATTAAAATAAGTATGTAATCCAAATAAAGAACCTAAATCTGTATTTATCCAGTGATGGAACATTTCAGAAGTAATGTATTCCTGTGGTTGACTTATCTCAAAAAATCACGATATAGGTGAATAAACTTCTTAATGAAGTGATTTAAGTGACCCAAGTATGTATGACTTAACTGTTGGGGTATCGTACTCATGATTCAAGAAGTGATGCAAACTGTGGGTGCGTTATAAAAGTGACAGACAGTCCCAGTATTTAAGTAAAAAATAACAAGAAATAGATAACACTAGTGACGATTATAGATTGAACTATAGGGTCTGTGGCCTGAGCGTTTAGCACATAGCATACTTAGGATTTGTTCAGGTGACCAACTAAAACTTGAATAATGATAGTAATAATTCTATCGGTTAATGCGATAAAAATAAGGGTTAAAATAAAAGTAAGAGATAATCTGGTATCGAACTTACAAATATGTTAACGTTTCTTACCTATATACCACCAAATGTTTTATTTATTAAATTATATGGCAAAGTTGGTGATTGGCAGTGTTACCATTTGTCTTGTAATCTGTCTAAGCTTTTTCTAACGCATTTAATTTCGTTCCAAAGCTTGAAGCGAACCTAGTTTCATGATTGGTAAACGTCTAATTACGTTACTTATCATACTAAATTAATCAAATACTAACGAAAAATCTGTTTAGAATTGTTGGGCTGGTATGTGTGTCCCAAAAGAATCCAGATGAGGGTCAAAAACCGAATACCATGAATCGCTCTAAGGTGTTCAGTAGATATATCTGTATCCATTAGCTTCTGGCAATTGGTGTAAGCAGAAAACGCCACCAACATGTTAGCAAGTGAACCTATAATAAAACATATATATTTGTTTCATTTTATTCACGATAGTAATACTCAGTTAAATATCAAACTCATTTTTTATTTGCAAAATGATAAAATAGTTTTACAAAAACGCACTTAAAATGCTATCAAATAAAGTAAAATAAATAAAAATATATAGTATATATATCATAATGATTGTTTTTCTACAAGACATGCTGTAAACATAGGTATACTGACGTTTTCATCGAGGAAAAATACTAAATAATTTTCAAACAAATATTATCTAACATGGTCGGAAAATCCATTTCTGTCAACCTAAAGATAATTTCTCAAAAAGGAGCTGACAGTCGCCTACATTGTTTTTGAAATTCGCACATGAGGGCTATCTGCGCTAACCGTTCCTAATTTAACAGTGTAAGACTATAGGGAAGGCAGCTAGTCATCACCATAAACCGCCAACTCTTAGGCTACTCTTTTATCAACGCCCTCACGTTTAAAAAGGCGAGCACATTTTGTGCGACTGGGATTCGAACCTGCGACCTTTGGATCACGAATCGAACGCCTTAACACATCTGGCCATGCCGGGCCGTCGCCTAGAAGGGTCACTTGTTTTAACCATTTGCACCAATAGAGTAGTGTATTGTCTATCAGTCAGCAAGTAGACACTAAAATTACGTCAGATAAGGGACTCTTAACGTTACAATTTCTATTGTCATAAAGTTAATAAAATTTTCGCCTACTATGAATTGAGTTGTTGTTGTTTTTGAATTAAGCACAAAGCTACACAATGGGCTATCTGTGCTCTGCCCACCACGGGTATCGAAACCCGTATTTTAGCGTGTAAGTCCGCAGACATACCGCTGAGCCAGTGGGGGGCCTATGAATTGAGAAAAGAATTATGTACTCTGTAAGCTACAATACAACATGGCATATTAACTTCAAAAACAAGAAATAAAAATATTTGTTGATCTTAATTTTGGTATTGTGTACTCTTGAAACAAACACTTTCGGAGACACTGTGCAAGTACATCTAGTAAAATAACTTGTAATTTATTAAGCGCGATAAAACGTTAAAACAACATTTATTTTATATATACACATATATAGGTTAGCTAATTTAAATCGGTGATTAGCATTTGAACAATAACCTCAATTACACAGTTTTAAAGAATTCAGTTTCACTATAAGTTATTTTTGAAAGTTTCTGTTTAAAAGTGATTTATCCTCGTGTGAATATCAGCATTTCGTTAAGAGTAAATTTCAATAAAACTTAATATCATTCTGCATAACATTCTTGTTTTCAACTTACTTTTTGTCTTTGAAGTATTATCTGACGATTTCGCTTTAAGCATCATATCTGTTGTGGTACCCAAGACGACTAGCAGACCCATAAAAATAAATGTAGTACTACAGTAGAAACAGAGGCAATTAGATCCCGAGAATAACATAGTTAAATATATATTATACTACAGTGAAATATTTCTTAAATATAAAATAAATTTTATAATACATGATTGTAAGTATACATAATTTATGATCCAAGTCAAATTCTGACAGGATTTAAATGTGATTTCAATGATTCGTTAATCGTTTATCTGTTTAATATTTTTTCTCAATTGGATGATATGACATAAAACTAAATACAGCTGTTACATCCAAAGCTAAGCGTTAATTCGACAACTAGGAGTTGTTGAAGGTAAAAATATATTAATTCAAAAGAAACTCGACACACAAAAATAACTTTATCAATATTGAAAACTCTTGAAGTTTAGGCTTATGAGGATTTCACATGTATTATAAATTTATATTTTGCTTAGCTAAACATTTGTCACCTCTATGCCCAGGAACAAAAAATAAAGAAATCTACAAAAAATTTTTCTTCCTTCGGACCACACAAGAGTGTCATCAAACAACAAAACAAAATACAGGTTTTAAATTTTTCTATAGTTAAAGAACAGAGCAAACCGCACTTTAAAACTACCTACGTAATCAAAGAAGAAAGCAAGGCATGAAAATCGGTGCTTAGTGAAAAACAAAGAAAACATAATTTTCAAATCCATATCTAGTTAAGGAACAAAGCAAGTTTTATTATCATCGTTTATTACTTTGCCAACAATTACTTAGGATAGTATTTTTGCTACATATTCCCCTCATCGTAATTAGCAAAGCCAATTTTAAACTTATTCCAAAGAAGTGCATAATCCATTGGCATTATTAACTGTATAACAAAGAGACAACTCCCTCTTTGATAATAAAAACCAAAATGATTTTTTCTGTAAAATTAAATTATACAAGGTCAACAAGCAGGCAGATGTATGGGATGTGGAAATATATCCTTAAAATATTCACATTCAACAATGAGTAAGATAACTTCCACACCAAAGCATCAACCAAATTTTTTCATAGGAAAGGAATCTAAACATTTTAAATTAAACTACGTTAACTAGAAGTGTATAACCTTTTAAGCAGTAGGACCCACTTTCTTCGTTCTAGGAAATACTTTAATGTACATTTTATGTACAACATTCAACACTTTTAAAAATATATTTATTGTTCTGTACTTGACCGAATGTTTCTCCCCTTTTTGCTTCTTCATTCTTATATGAACATGATAATTATCTACTCTAGCTGTTGGTCGTACATTTCGTATTAATATGATAAAACATTTTCAATCCTGGTTTTGATATAGAATAAAAATAGTAAGGTAAGTTTATACAAAGTTATACCATATCAAAATCTGAACCCAGTCTATTGTCCAAGGTTCTTTTGTCTCACAGCTGATAATTTCAGCATTAAGGTCCAGATATTTTCCAACTGAAATAAAACAAAAGTAATAGAGTAATCAGCTGCATAAATAGATTAAAATGCTGAATTCTACTTTTACTTAAAAACACTTGATATAGAGTCCAATTATATGTTATGAAAAATATACTCAGAACGAACAGCTCATGCATTCCATAGAATTTCTTGCTTATTATTGTTTATTAAACAATTGTAATTCATTGTTTATTAAACAGAATACCTAATCAGCAACATCAGTGCTCTAAAATAAAATTCCGAATTATCACGTTAACTACATAGATCGGTTCTTGCCAAAGAAAAAACAAAACTACTTTTATTATGAATATCGTAACAATTTTTCGAAAGCATTCATTATTCTTCTTCATTTTCAGTATGTGTATCATAAATACAAAGCAACTTTAGTTATTACTTGCAAGATCGCAGGCGGAATGCTAGAGTTCTCGTGACTTTACATGAATATAGAATGCAGTAAACCTCCAGCTGGCTGAACGAAACAAAGTATTTCTAGATGAATGTGACTCGATATTTAAAACAAGCTCACATTCGTTAAGTAAATATAATATTCTCCAAGGGTTTACTATGGTATACGTTGTTTATTTTAAAATGTGCTTAAATCTTCTCCATCTGAAAAAAAATATCGCCTTGCTAATATAATAGTTAAGTAAAATTTGCAAAATCTTAAAACAATATATGTTAATACAAGACGAACATGTTGTTGTTCGTTTCTTTTAGAAATTTGTTTTAAATGGGAATTTTTTTTCTTACTGTGCATTCTATTAATAGTTCATTGACAAAATGTGTTACATTCTTACTCATAAATATTTGAAGTATATATGAATATATATATATATACCCACACAAAGTGTAAGCTCATGAAAGCTTCTACTAAATAATATTTTAATATATTACCCGTTAAAACCTAGGAACATTTCGTAATGTATTACTCACACAAGACAACTCATTATGCAAAAATGAATATTTGTACTTACTTCTTTTGACTAACTTTGTGATATCGTTCTTCGTACATGCAGATGGTAAACAAACACCTATTCTATAGGCCATGTAATTATAGTATTGAGCATGCTGGCCAAGATTGTATAGGATCTGTAATAATAAGGATTTTCTGTAATTATAGTATTGAGCATGCTGGCCAAGATTGTATAGGATCTGTAATAATAAGGATTTTCTGTAATTATAGTATTGAGCATGCTGGCCAAGATTGTATAGGATCTGTAAAAATAAGGATTTTCTGTAATTATAGTACTGAGCATGTTTCTTCACGTTATTATTCAAAAATTATATTTGAGGTCAGAGAATATTTTCCATAACGACGACAATAATGATACAATGGCATTTTCTTATTATTATTTCTAGTTGGAAAAAAAGATATGTCTCATTCAACTTTAATCGACTTACTTTGTCCTTTGATGAAATGTTTCTAAAGACAGCTAGTGGCTTTACTACACTGGCATATCGGTTCCTGGGAGGCAGTGGGGGTTGAAAATGTACAGAGCAGTACTGACCACGGAGTAAGTGAGAGTCATCTTTTTCTTTCTTGATGTTGATGCATTGATCAAAAGATCCAAATGCTGTAACAGTTCCTTCTAATAGACCCCCTGGTGGTTTTCCAGCTGAGTCAAGCACTGTTCATAAAACGGATCTATTGAAGTATTTTACCTCAAAACGAGTTATTCAGGACTCATGTCTTTTTTAATTGTTTCATAAAAAATGACCTTTATTTTACCAAAAAACGAAAGAAAAATTTTGTATTTATTTACGAACACTGGCTAGGCCGATTTAAACTTGACTCATAACCAGTTGTATTCGTTATAGTTTACATGCTAGTGGCTTCTAATATATTAAGCGTATCTTCACAAAGTTTGGTAGACTTTTAGTAAACGTTAAAAGGCCATCATATACGTAACTAGGTTTTTTAATAAAATATTTTGTCAATATTTATTCGTGAAATTGTCTATTCTTTTTAACTAACATGAGAGCAAAGTAATTTTCATGTTGAGATTAAAAATACTTGTCTTTGTTTTAAAAATTTCATATTTCGCTTATACAATATCTAGGACCTCTTAAATGAACATATATTTTTTTCAATGGCACTTTTTATTTTGTTTTGCTATTACGTTCATCACTTGATACTTCAGCCTGTGGGAAACTTATTAAATATAATGAAAAGAAAAACTGTAAAATCGGAAATGAAATGAACAGCTGTGTCCTGTTTTCTTCATTATTAATTAAGAGATTTCAAAATACGTACCCTGTAAGTTTCAACCTTTAAACGTATCATACAAATTTTCAATGTTTATTTTGTTTTCAACACCTGAGGTTAAAATTACTGTAAATAAAGCTCAAATTACTAACCCTCTAAGCCCGTCTTTACGAAGAACGCTGCAATACACACTACTTGAGAGCAAGAACTCACGTGCAAAACAGAAGTGTCATTTAACACCCTACGAAAAAAATATTTACATCCACTAAAGTGATTTTAGGGCCTATCAGGCCCCATATATTTTTCCAATAGAAACACAGAGATTTAGCAACATTCATTACAAACAACTTTAAAATGGCTCTGACAAACATTTTTTTACAATTTGAGCAAACGATTTTCGACTGTCTATCTTTTAATCTGCCGCACAAATGGCATCGTCCTCTTTTTGCTCTCTTTGCAGGCGGTTCACGTGAGGTTGTTTTGTCATTATCTTTGCAGTAAATTTCTTTGATTTCAAGCACCAATTGCCGTATAAATTCTCTTTTAGTTCTTGATTTATGTTGACGAAGAAATTCTGGATGTTTTGTCGAGTATAGAACGAAAGCATTGTACGCAGCAAGATCTAGAATGTTATAGAATATGCAGACTGACCAGCGCTTTGATCGCCTCTTTGTTGTATAATATCTCACCAGTTGATCGAGAGTGTCGACACCTGCCTTTGTTGCATTGTAAAGATTGACGATTTCGGGCTTTCCATTCTCTTCTACTTCACCAGACTGATGCTGAGAACTCAGTAGTAGCACATATTTTCCTGGTTTGTCTGAGTGCTTGAGAAGAGTGATATCGTCATGGTAGAAAAACTTTGGTGATAACTCTCTAGATTTTGCATTTATTTCAGGAGACAGGAAGATTCTTGATTTCCGTATGGTTCCAACAAGTCCTGTTCTTTTTGTTTGTAGGTACTTGGCAAGTGTCATTATTGTGAAAAAATTATCTGTCGTTATTGTCCTTCCTTTTCCAAGAAATGGCTGACTCAGGTCTTTGACTATTCTTTCTCCTTAATTTGTTTCTGTCGTATTTCCAACTTTTCCAGTATAAATTTGAGCGTTGAGGAGGTAACTTGTCTTTGCATCTGTTAGGCACTAAATCTTTATTCCATATTTGCCTGGCTTTGTCGGAATGTATGTTCTGAAGCCAACTCTTCCTTTGAAGTTACATAGTTGTTCATCCACTGTTAGGTATTCGCTTGGGTTGTAACTGTTTTTGCAATTTTTAATGAAAAAATTCTAGACTCCAGAGATGGCGGCATCTTGGATTTCTCTATTTCTTTGAGAGTGGGTGTCAAATCTGATTTTTGAGCACATTTTTTGAATTTGTCTTGTGTAATCAGTTTTCGCAAAAATGGAAAACCGAATTCGGTTGAAAACATTTCGTCTATCGATGCATTTTTGGATTTGCTTATTTCAAGGAAAAGATTAGCTGCGATCCATTTCCAGAGGTCTTCTTCAAAAATTGGCTCTTTCATGACGGTGTTTGTTGAGTGAATGATCTGTTCCATCATATTATCAGAAATGAAAATTTTGAATGTTTCGAATGGTGTAGAGACTCTTGGAGCAGCTTGCCTTGTAATGCTTGGGTTCCAATTGAATATATTGAGAGCTGCGGTTCTCCTGTTGATCCTTGAAGGTGTTGTTGAATAACGAAAATTCTTATCTTTGGACAAAAGTTCGTTCACTAGATCTTCTTGATTGCTTTCTTCACTTTCAGAAGGGTACGGCGCGATTCGTTCATCATTTTCGGCTTCAGAAGGATCATCATCACAACTTTCAGAGTAGTCTTTGACATTATCATGTTCACTTTCATCGTCGGATGGTTTTGTCAGTAAATGTACAGTTTCATCAAGAGATATCGCTTTTGACACGGTTTGAATATTTCAGCTCCTTTTTATATAGGATTTGTGGATTCTTCTAGAATATTCTTGATTATTCTAAATACTTCTGTAAAGTTTCTAGAATGCTCTAGAACAGGCGTGGGCAAACTAGGCAATAATTAGGACCGTCTAAAATTATTGTTGGAGTAGAGTTGTTATCCTAAATATCCATCTTTGAAAAGAAGTTGTAAAATTAATATATTTTTACTATAATTTGCTTTTTTCGGTTGCCCAGGCCTGTTCTAGAATTATTCAGGAAATAAATAAAGTCATTTTTATGTTTTTTGATCTGGGGCTTAATAGGCCCCAAAATACCCTTAGTGGATGTTTCCAATTTTTTTAAAATATTATTTCGCAAATGTCTGAAAAGTCAAAATATTATTGCTCCTTAAAATATAAAGGGATAGGGTCAGTTAATGGCAATTTCATTTAAATACAAAATTATTAGCTTAATATTAATAACCTTTCAAGTTGCTCTGGGGCCTATTAGGCCCCAATTTTCGTAGGAATGTTAAACATGTTCTTTGTCCAATAACACAAAATTGGACTAAGCGGCTTATGTTTCCTACAGCACTTATAGAAGATATTTCCAAGGGTAATAAAATTACTATCAAAATGTTTGTTTTTGAAATTTCGCACAAAGATACTCGAGGGCTATCTGTGCTAGCCGTCCCTAATTTAGCAGTGTAAGACTAGATGGAAGGCAGCTAGTCATCACCATCCACCGCCAACTTTTGGGCTATTCTTTTACCAACGAATAGTGGGATTGACCGTCACATTATACACCCCCACGGCTGGGAGGGCGAGCATGTTTAGCGCGACGCGGGCGCGAACGCGTGACTCTCGGATTACGAGCGCGCGCCTTAACGCGCTCGGCCATGCCAGGCCTCAATCAAAATGTGGGAAAACATTTATCATACGGTTCCGCTGGTCCAATAAACACTGAAGGTTTTGAGCCTTGCTGATCCAGTTAGCAAGTGTTACAATACTACTGGTTATCTGTTTGATGTCTGTCGTACTTCGCAGTATGTGTGTATGGGGTTATTTTGGCACATACTTAAAAAAATTCTTACTCGTTTGTTTTAAAGTTGTCAAGTTTCGAATGTGGTACAATATGGTTTTAACTTTACCTCGGTTTAGACAATTAGAATAACACGAATGCGCTAGGCATAACAACGTATTGGAATGCAAAAGTATATTGTTTCGGCTTCCTTACGTTACATATGTGCATAAATATACATAAACATATTACTATTTACACATAGATATTTACAATTGTAGTTATATTTCTTAAAAGCTAGAAGATAAATGAGGAATATACTGAAAAACATTGATTTCGAGTACGTATCCATGTTACGAGATTCTGCACTCGAGCATACGTTCTATCATTAAGCCTTGTCTAGACTTGCGGGTGGGGTGTGAATAGATAACAATTTTTGTAGAATTCAAATATTAACTTCTGAAAAATAAAAAAAACAACAACATTAAATTACAGTATTAGTATCCTCAAAATCCCTGTAATTTTGTAGGGTCTGTGAGTAAAGTATATTTGGGTTGAAAAAATTCCTTTCCTATTCAGAGAAACGACTTATTGATCGCACGTATACAGTTTCGGCAACATTTTTTTTCGTCTTCAAGTCAATTATAAACAACGATCAGAATTACATAGAGAGGAAAATTCTTTTTCTAATAGTAATAAACTCTAGCTACTTAGTAGTAAGTGATACTAGCTAAGAACTCTCAAATGACTGATTTGAAGGGTGGAACCACTTTATTAGATTTGCTAAATGTATATATCTCAGTAAACCATAGAAGTGAGATGTTCTCGTTTTATATTTAGCTTGTCTATATCCAGAATTCGAGTTTCTAATGCGTTAGGTGCATGTATATTTGTATAGTGGGTGTAATAAAATAAAATCTGAGCGATAAGACAACTGGGGGTATTAAGTGACACACAAAAAAACAGCACCAACATATTTTTCTTTACATATCCTTTTAAATAAAAATATTTAAAGCATATATAATTTTACATTTAAATTATAAACTACTGTTTGATGCTGGTCTGACATAAGTAGTAAAATTCGTATTCAATAAAATTCTGAAAATAGCATTCCAAACGTACATATTAACCTCCAGGGGCGCGCAGGGCGAAATAGTTAATTAACGTCTCTATTACAATGCAGCAGTTGAGATAATACTAAAGTTTATCTTTTCATAACTTAAGTTTGAAAGCAGATTTCTTACAGACTTTCAATAGTTTGTTAATATCATTTTGATGTTTGTACGTTTGCGTTAGTCAACATCTCGAATTGTGACCATTTTATATTGCTTACACATACTCAGTTATATGCTGGGAACTTACCTTCTTTTTTTTTAAAGAGCAAACACTATCATTAGTAATGTGAAATGATGAATTAACACATTCATCCTACTTAACAGTAAGACATGAATATATCTCTTTCTGCTTTCATTGGGGGAAGAAGTTTGACACTTTCTCTACGCTCCAACAGTCATATTCTATTACTAAACTAACTTTAGCTAGATTCACATTTTTAAGATTCTATTAACTTCTTGAATAAGAAATAAACATATCTTTGTTGTTCATGAGTATAGATCATTCCTTTGTTTCTAATATTATTTCTAACATATCTTTTGTAGATCAGCGGTTGATCAGTACGTAGTCTCACCAGATGGCCTCTACTTTCAGCTGTGACTAAAAGACACTAAACTGTTACGTAGTATTTTAGGTTGAAACCATTGATTTATCATCGCGGAGTCTATTTTGAATGCTTTTTATTGTTGTCTTCAGCTTTCCCTTTACTGTAAATTCTAGAAACAATGATAATGAAAAATCACTTTCTGAGGTAATGTCAAAATAATGTTGTAGAGGAGAACGTTTAAATGAAGTAGAGAAGTGCTAAGAGCTATGGGCGCACACCTTTCTTTTTAGTGAGAACTGAAATGTGTAAAATCAGACAGGACATAGCTCTACTGCCACTATATTTGTTACATTCCACATACAGAAGAATGAAACAACAAGGATAAGTCATACTAATGATGATAAGTCTGGATATCACAAAACTATCTGAGGTGGTGCATGCGCAATCATGAATGTTTCTTGACAAGTGCTTATGAGAGTCACAATGACCAGAAAAAGAAGATGTATATGTTGATCAATGTCTACTTAAAACATTAATAACATAGTGAGGCTGACTGTTATGTAAATGTCGTATAAATATTTTGTAAACGACAACATGTCGTGTTGTTTTTAAGTTTTCATTTCTATTTATTATATTTTTATATTTATATTATTGTTTCGAAGTTTAAACTAATAAAATATGTTGTTATTCATTTAGGGTAACATTTAGAAATTTCTTGAATTAAGTAGACCAATCATATGTTTGTAAATGAAGTGCTGGCGACTTCGTGTCTAGACGTTTAGTCTCGTGCAAGAACGGACATGCGCAGATTGCTCTGGAGATCTGTAGAAGTTTCGCGGTGTTTCGAGGAGTCTAGGTCTACAATATATAAACAGACGAAGATGCGAGGAAGAAGGTAGAGTCAGATATTAGTTTTATTTCAAAAGAAGAGAGTCATTCGTTTGAGAAAGGTTAAGTGTTTGGTGTGATTTGTGAGTGAAGTTAGATCTACGGAAGCTGTGATTTTATTCCGTCAATCTCTACGATTCATCTGAATTACTGGTTGTGCTGAGAGTCGGCAAGTTTGAGAAGTTCATCGGAGGCATCGTGATAAGAACTTCGTCGAATTTACTGAACTGTGAATTGCTTCTGAGCTTCTTCATTTAAACTTCGGAATTTCTTCGTGGGACCAAATTCACACCCTAGACTGGAATTTGAGACTTTCATTTTAGATCATTATATTAGATACAGGCCAGTACCATTTTGTATTGTGATTAATTTTGAAGGTTGAAACTAATACCATTTTGTTTTGTAATTAATTTTGAAGGTTTAAACTTAATATCTGTCATTGTTATTATATAATTTATGTTATATCTGTTAATAGTTTAGTGTAATAAATTATACAAGCTGTTATCTGTGTCTTTCTGTTGCGTTTAGTCTACGAAAAACATAAAACATAAAAAATACGTAGCACTGACCAACCATTATTTATTTACAAACCTGCAGAAATTTAAGGGATTTTAAAGCTGGAAACCTACATGTTACGTATTTTTTAATGTTTTAAGTTCTTCGTAGATTAAACGCAACAGAAAAACACAGATAACAGCTTGTATAATTTATTACACTAAACTACTAACAAATATAACAAATATAACATAAATTATATGATAACAGTGACAGATATTAAGTTACGACATTCGAAATTAATTACAAAACAAAATAATATTAGTTTCAAACTTCAAAATAAATCACAATACAAAACGGTACTGGCCTGTATCTAATGTAATGATCTAAAATTAAAGTCTCAAATTCCAGTCTAGGGTGTGAATTTGGTCCCACGAAGAGATTCCGAAACAGTTCACAGTTCAATAAATTCGCCGATTCTCAGCACAAGCAGTACTTCAGATGTATCGTAGAGATTGACGAAATAAAATCACGGCTTCCGTAGATCTAATTTCAATCACAAATCCAAGTTGAATATTCACAGCAAACACTTAATCTTTCTCAAATAACTAACTCTCTTCTTTTGAAATGAAACTGGTGTCTGAATCTCACTCTTTGTCTCCGAATAAAACTAATGACTGAATTTCTCTCCCTCGAATAAAACTGATGACTGATGACTGAATCTCTCTCTTGTCACCGTCTTTTATACCGATAGGCCTATTTCTCGAACAATCTCGCAATTTCCATACAACTCTAGAGCGATCCGCGCGTGTTCGTTCTTGCACGAGACTAACGTCTAGACACGAAGTCACCAGCACTCATTTACTAACATGTGATTGGTCTACTTAATTCGAGAAAGTTCTAAAATGTTACCCTGAATAAATGACAAAATATTAGTTTAAACTTCGAAACAATAATATCAATATGGAAAAAATGAACAATACAAACGAAAACCCAAACACAACACGACATGTCATCGCTCACAAAATATTTACACATATACATAACACTACACTAATAATGTTTGGAGACCAATGTCTAATGGCTGCGGATAAAGCAAAGTTTACCAGTTTCCAGACAAGTCAACACCCTTCAGATGCCGAGTAACATTTACAGATAAAATTTAAAAATTTAAGTTAAATTCATAATTCTAACTTTATTTCAACAATTTTTTGATCAAAGTTATTCAAAATATGACATTTTGTCCTTCTGTGCCATTTATTTAGTGTTATTTGCGAATTAAAATGAATAACATTTTCACTGTTATATTTCTGCATAATGCCATCGTTTGTTTGATTACTTTTTTATTTCGCGTAAAGCTACACAAGGGATATTTTCTCTAACCGTCCTTATTCTAGCAGCGTGAGACTAGAGGGAAGAGAGTAAACTCTTGAGCTGCTTTTTTATCAATGAACAGTGAGATTGATCGTCGCTTTACAATACCCCCATGACTAAAAGGGAGAGCATGTTTGGTGTGATGGGTGTTTTAACTCGCGACTTTCAGATTACGAGTCTAGAGGCCTAATTACCTGACCTTCATAACACCGTAAAGTCTCCTCAATAAACATTATTTATTGAATTTTATTATTTTTGACTATCCTAAAGCATTGGTTTATATTTTCTAAGAAACTGTCATATCTTTTTTTTTTTCACGTAATTTTTCTTTCTTTAAAAACTATCAAAATTTTATTCTATGACAAGAATCAGGTAAGCCTTGTTAAGTTTAAAGTATGGCAGGCGATAGTAAAGTGTTCTTATAACTGAGATATGCCTCACATCCTCATTTATAAAAACTGATTTTTGATTAATTATATTTAAGCACTACACGTAAATATAACTATTTAAGTCTTAAAGTGTAGAAAAGTACAAACATTATTATGTTTACTTAAAATATAATTACTTATTACAGAGTGTAGCTGATTTATTACTATGCATTTATTTTAATATATACGTTTGTTTCATTCTAATACATCTCACATATTGTTGTATATGTATTATGGATGTCGCACCTGTTCTCTAAGTTTGTAAAAGATTCTCTAGAGCAAAAAATCAACAATACAAATTTCGCGATAGTACTAACGTGTCTTCAAATATTGTTGAGCGTTCGAGTGTCTTGCCTAATTGGTATAAATGTCAGCCAAAAGACAGTAATATTTTTTGGTTGCCACAGTCAGTACACTTAAGCCACGAAAGCAATCATTGTGCTTTTGCCCAGAAATGATTCATAGATTTATGATACAAGAATAAAAAGAAGGTTACATTCATAGATTGATGACATAAGAACATGCGTAATCAGTAAAATCAAACTTTATAATCTCCAATCATTACAAACTATTACTTGTAATCACCCTTATTATAAATTATGTTCCTGTTTTCATGTATATTAAAAATTATTTGTGTTAAGAAAGTAAATTTGTGTGTATCAAAGTGTTGTCAAATAAAGTAAAATTAATACATATCGAAATTCATCAAGTTTCTAAATAAAAATAAATTGTTTTTTGTTATTTTAAATCGTGGTATGTTACCTATGCCACATAAATCGAAGAGTCGTTTCATGTAAATGATAATACGTAGCAAGAGTTTATTAAATATTTGCTAAAATTAGACCTAAGAATAAAAACATGGTTACATTCTTACATTGATGATATAAGAATAAAAACAAGATTACATTCATAGAATGATGATACAAGAATAAAAAGAAGGTTACATTCATAGATTGATGATATAAAAATGAAAAGAAGTTTACATTCATAAATTGATGACACAAGAATATGCGTAATCAGTAAAATCAAACTTTATAATCTCCAATCATGCGTTATATACGTTGAGTTTGAAAAATTTACTCATAAAATAACACAAAACACCCATTTTCAGGTCTAATTAAGATAAACTATTATAAAACGAACATTACGCGAATTATATAAAATATTAATTTCAATTATCATTATTTAGTTAAAAACTGTGAAGTTGCCAAAATGATAAAACTAATGATAAGAGCTTAAGAGATTGAAATAGTGATTTTTGTAAGGTGATATAAACTATATATACCTAAAGTATAAATATTTTATTCATAAAACCATAAGAAATGGCTTCTCTTACCATTGGATAAATCAATTAGTTTAAAAATATGGATGAAAAGTAAAGTCAAGCTTTACAATTAATAAAGTGTGTGTTCCACATATGTAGAGTTTAAATATTTTCTTTTTAAAACAATATGAAATAGTCCTTTTCAGGACTAGAAAGAATAAACTAATAAAAAACGTGAGAAGATACGTTAGCAAATTAAACGAAATATTAATTTTATTACAAGCAAAACTGAAATTGATGATAACATTATCACATGTTGAGACATAATGATATCTATTAATCTACAGCATCCTTTGGTGGATCGATCGCAAACAATCTCCATGTGGTTGATGACATTACTCTCGTACACTTTGAAGCTTTTGCCCCTAGCAACACCCCATCTCATAACACAACGTGGAAATATAATGTCATAAACTATACACTTCTAAAATTAATCCAAATTTCAGTTAGCTTGAAGAAAAGGGAAATATTTAATTTGTTCACAAGAAAGTTTTAAAACATGTTCGGTTTCGCGGGTAAACGATAACCAAACGATGAGCTTAACTCAAGAATAAAACAAAAAGTAACTTGTTAAATTTCCTCTCGTACCTACAGCATTTACTCAGAAATGTACAATATTGAGCTGGCTTAATAACTAACAAACTAAGTCATTGACCAATAATCTCATTGTCTCGTTAACTTACTTATTGACTAAATAACTCATTGAGGTTTTTATTAATATTTTTTTTGCGTAGAGCTCTAGAAAATTCAAGATATCACAAGGCACCAAATTGTACGAAGCACCGATTGCAGATTGACTAAACAAAGTGAAAAATAAATTGAATGTACTCACGATATATATTCTTCAACACCATACTTTGTGTTAATTATAATAGTTTATATAATTTTTATATGCAAAAACGGCTCTTCTGGGCCCAGAAGAGCCGTTTTTGCATATAAAAGTTCTCAACAAGTGGGTTTCTCGACATCACTGATAGTTTATATAATATGTTGTAATTATTTAGAAAAATGAGCTTTTTTGGCATTTTTTTAAACTCGGGTGCATCTAATTTATATATCACACAAAGTGATGCCATTAAACATCGGTTTTGTTTGTTTCAAATGTTGCGCAAAGCTGTATAAGAACTATCTGCGCTAACCGTCCCTTATTTAGCAGTGTAGTCGTTGTTTTGAATTAAGCACAAAGTTACATAATGGGCTATCTGTGCTCTGCCAACCACGGGTATCGAAACCCGGATTTTAGCGTGTAAGTCCGCAGACATACCGCTGAGCCACTGGGGGGCGTTTAGCAGTGTAAGACTACAAGGAAGGCAGCTAATCATTATCATCTACCCCCAATTCTTGGGCTACTCTTTTACCAACGAATAGTTGGATTGGCCGTAATATTATTACGCCATCACGGTTGCATGGCGAGTATATTTGGTGTGACGGAAACTCGAACCCGCGTCTTTCAAATTACGAGTTGAGAGCCCAAACCACCTGGCCATGCCGGGCCATTAAACAACTGTACGATCCTGAATCGCTACCAGTTGTGGACCCAGCACAAATGTCCAGTGTGTTTGTGTGTGCGATTAACAACAAAACTACCAAATTTAAAGAGTCATATCTTTTGCAATGTTAACACTTCCCATTATAATAATATTTATGAACGCATGATATTTGAACAGTTGCTATTTCTGGATAATCTTCGCAAATGAAAAGTGACTAAGTATTTCGCTCACTGTTGCACAGCGGCATGTATGCAACCTCACACCGCTGAAATCCGGGTTTCGATACCAGTGGTGGTATGAGCACAGATAACCCTTTGAGTATATATTTGTGTTTAATTTAAAACAAAACTAAGTATAATACGTTTTGTCGTGTTGCATTACCCTAAATAATACTGTATGCTCCTTTATGTCATTACCTAATATAATTAAATAAAACTATTTCCACGAGTTGTTAAACCACTTAAATATTATGATTATTAAAATTAAAAAGGAATAACATCTCTCTGAGTGTGTTTTTTTGTAGCAAAGCTAGATAACGCTATCTGTTGAGTCCACCGAAAGGAATCGAACTTCTCATTTTAAATCTGTAATCTTACCACTATATCAGCGAGGGAAGATAATATTTGCATCTGTAACTATGAAATAATGCATGAGCTACCATTTGTCTGTCTTTAATTTTAAACAATTTCACTAAACAGCAATTTGTTTTATGTGGACGAAATGCGAAGAAGAATACTAAAATATTGCAGAAGAAAAAACGTAATTATCTTTCCTGTCCAAACATTTTACCTTTTGTTTATCAGTTGTTTATAAGATTGTTTTAAATGCATTTGTAAGGAATTATAACTTAATATAAATACAAACACTCACTTTCAAAGGCCCATGTTTTAAGTTTTATCAAATCTTGAAGTAACAGATGAACTTCATCAGTGCACTGTGTTGTAACATTTTCTTCTTGGAGAACGATCTGCACAAACGGTTGATAAAGAGTCACCCACTTATACACCCAATCCTGAAGACTCCTTTCAATTTTTTTCCATTGTTGAATAATGCCTGATGTAGAACCGTATTTGGTTTCTTCACGGTTTTTAGTTGACAAACTAGTGGATTCGAGCATAGTACACACTAAGAAAATAAACACTAAAGATTTTACAGAAACCCACAACACCATCTTCTCTGTATGTGATGTATGACGGTGAATGTTTGTATTAGACCAATCTAGTCTTAAACGCATCTTATTTATACCTCGCGCTATTTTTGGATGTGCTATATTTAATTTTTAATAAAAGGCAGCAGTGTCCTAGAAAAATGTTTTGTTGTTTCAGTGAGCTGCGGTGTGTGGTCATATAAAGAGAATGATCTAAAAATACTTAAATCTTTGAAGTCGTGCGAAAGCTATTTCCAGTGAATTAATATGTGTTTTTAGGCTTATATTCTATTACTTAAATATCTAAAAGCAGTAAAAGTGTTAAACTGGTTATTTGGTTGGTTAGCGTTTATTGGTGCAAAACAGCTAGGCGAACTGCACCAAGTTTTAAATATTGAGGTTACGAATTCAAGTAAACTTTAATGCAATGATAACAGAGAATAGTTTAACACTATAATTACTTTGTTTATTAATTTCTGTTTTTTAAAAAGTAACATTTATTAATGTAAATCGCATATTTCTGCACAAAGTAATATTTCTCATTTTGTGAACAAGAACAAATACGAATAATGCGTGTGATATTCATATGAGAGTTAGCTTTGTAAGGTAGTTTGTCACACTTCAAGATACACTGGTATCTCCTTTTCAACGGTTACCACAACTATGAGAGTTAATGACATAAAAGAGGTCGACGTTTTTTTATAGAAGGATATCTGCTGAGTACTCCGAGAGGAATCAAATTCCTAATTTTAGCGTTGTAAATCCGTAAATATACCGCTGTACAGCGGGGAACTCCCTTGTTTATAACACCAACTTTTTGTTCACCATTGTCAGAGGGTTACTTTTTTCACGATATCGTATCGTATTTATATGTATATAAACAAATCTTGGAATCTACCTTGTAAATCAAAGTAAATTTATAAATTATTTGTTTTAAACCTAAAGTTTACGAAAGTTGCAATTGTTAATGGATAATATTAGTATGAACCACTGTTTTGTTTTCTGAAAAATAAACAATACTACGGCGTTATAAGCTTACAATAGTCTTTTCTCATTGTTGTCAGAAAGGGATTGTTATTATAGTAAATCTAATCTTAAAGTATTTATTTCTAATATATGTTCAGGTTGCTATAAGGGCAGGAATTGTCATAACCGCATAAACCCATTCATAATTAAAAGATAAAACGGCAAACAATTTGAAAAAATCAAACGAACATGTATAGAAATAAATAAAGTATTATTCGATTCCCATAAGTTGCTGTTATCTTTTTCTTAAGGTAATGTTTTAGGTGTTACATAAGATGATAAAGAAATCAAAATATAAAAAATACGTTTTAAAATGCTTTAAATGTATTTTACTTATCCAAATACAGATCTTTCCTTAGTCGTATTTCTCACACATAAAGTTGTTGTTTTGAATTATGCACAAAGCTACACAGTAGGCTATCTGTGCTCTGCCCCCTACGCGTATCAAAACCCGGCTTTTGGAGTTGTAAGTCCGCAGACATACCGCTGAACTACTGGGGGGCCGCACATAAAGGAACAAGAGTAATAATGTACAGAGACAATACATGTCATCATACATTTAGTAAGAAAACTCATTATAAAAAATCTAAAACGTATACATTATATAAATACATCCAGCAAAGTGTAAGCGAAATTGCCAATACACAGCAATACTATTGCAGATTGTGAAGCCTTGCTTTAAAAATAAACAGTTGTTGAATGCCAAAATGTAGTTAGATCTCTACAAGACAACCAGAGCTGCCAAGAAAGTAACAAGTCAGATGTGAATATTCAAGGTGTGTTGGTCATTGATCTACTGGTTTCCATAACGACCCTGAAAATTAAGGTAGAATAAACATTTTGACTATATAGTCATGCAAATAACTATAAAAACGCAGCAATGACACACTACAAAGCCACATAAAGTAATTAATTGTTTATTATGAATGCAACACATTATTGTATAAAATAGAAAAGGAAAGCAAATACATCGTACAATACTCTAGCACTTTGTATCTACATTAATTAAAGCAAGATACATTGTTTTCATGCTATCATAGGATTAGCTATGTTTGATTACACAAAACTTTCCAGCATTCACTATTTTGTCTACAGTTCATCCAAGTTATTTGGTGCTGTGTGATCTTCTTAGTTTCAATGTAAGCCCATGTAGTCTTAATAATTTCCATAGTGTCTCATATCATATGTACTGCACTGGTTTCTTTTGGGGATGAATTCCTACCTAATTGGTATTGATCCTGAGGGAAGAGTATGGTGATAAAAGTGTCTGCTTTTATTCAAGGTGTTTCATCACATTTATTTTATAAAACTCTGACACCGTTGGTTAAAGCCCCCACTGGTTCAGCGGCATGTCTGCAGACTTACAACGCTAAAAACCGGATTTCGATGTGATTGGCAGAGCACAGATAACCTATTGTGTAGTTTTATGCTTAATTCAAAACAACAATAACAACAATCATTGGTTAACATACTGCCAACAGTTCTATTGGTCCCCAGTACGTTACATTATAGATGCTTATTGGGTATTTTTCTTCTTGCCACCGAAGAAACTGCAGTTGGTTGTTACCAATAAACTACCATTTGTATTCACTTATAAAGATCACTCTCTTTGTGTTTTGTTTGTTTCATTAAATCTGATAATTTTGTTTTGGCTATTTTTCTTAAGTAGTAAACTTGGGCATCTTCTTCTCAGAGGTCGCTTCATTGTATTGTATATCTTAATGCTCTAAAGGTAACATTCGTACCTGTACTAGATCATTGGAAAAATATCATTAATCAAACAATATGCATCACCTAAAGACCTTTTTGAGCTTTCAACATGAGCTAATTTCACGTGCCTTCTTCAGATTTTCCATACAATTTCAACTAAAGCTTGAAACTTTGTTTCATTATATTGCTTAGAGTACCTTAAAAATTTCTATTCTGTGAACCATGAGTTTGTTAAAACACAATTAATAGGAATAATATAACTGCCCACTGTGTTTTTGTAGGCGTTTTACTGTTGTTGCACTTCTGATTTGTTGAATGATAAAAAATTAAAGTGTAAACTATTAATACATAACTACACTATGGTGACATTCATTTTCATACAGATGAGGAAAAGCAATATATAGCACTTACACTTCATAATAATTTATTTCATTATTTCTAATACCTCTGTAGTAAGTATAACACAAACTAAAGGAAGTCAAAGTTGTTCTGGTAGCTACGTTAAGCAGACTAGTCACATCCTTGCAAAGAAAAAAATTCTTTATAATTTTTGGTTATCTTGTTTTTCATTCAGTGTGAAGTGGTGCATGGATAATCAGTATGTAGGTTGTAAACTGAAGAAACTGACACCATTTGCACTATTTACTCACCTTTATATAATCGAACCAAGTTTAAGCATTCGGTCGACATAAGTAAATGCATAGAAGCATCAGTTATATTGAATACATCAAAATGTTATGAAAAACAAGAAACTTGTTTCCTTTTTCTTGAGTTATTGCACATGACATTTTAGGTCACGATTTAAAATGGCAAAACAAAAACAATAAATAGCTTTTCAGCTTCAAACAATATAAACAATTTATTGTGTTTCTCAGTATACCTTCAAATAAGCTAACATTAATTTAAAAAAATGTCAATTGTCAATGTGTTGCAAATAAAAGAGAAGTATATAATACATTAATAAAATGTACTAAAAGAAAATATAAAACAGGTTTAAAAATTTTAATAGCTTTTACAACTTAAGACAGCCACTCAGGTGTGGCCAAATTAGGGCGTAGATAACCCTCGTGTAGCTTTGCGCGATATTGAAAACAAAACAAACAAAACCACTTGGTGTAATTTAATTTGGTTATTACAGCATGTAAAATTGTTTTATTAATGCTTCATGTGTAATATCAAGCCAATTTAAAAGTTTAAAAATGTAGAAATTTTCAACGTGCATTGAGGCGAATCACACCCTGCTGCTAGTCCAGTTTTTCTACAGTTTCATCCTCAGTTTAATAATGTTATCAGTCTAAACATCTTCGTTGATTTTGTTTTATTAGTTGCTTAGCAATCTGGTAAGATCAACGCCTGTTTCAGTAAGTCTCTTTAGCTTATTTTCGACAAGTTAGAAACGAAGTACAAGAAACCACACAATTAGCTATGATTCTGTAGCCACTGAAATGTCTCTTACACATATTAACGATTTTTTTAAAAAATATTAATCATCAAATGTTGGTGTTAATAAAATATATATTCATAAAAACCATTACATGAAAAACGTTTTTGTTCGTTTGATAATGAAGTTGGTCTCTCACAGCTAAATGTGCTACAATACAAAACTATTCACAAACTTGAAAATTAACGTTTTTTATTTTGTTATGCAACGCAACTTTACTCAATCAGGCTCATGTTACAATGCTATATTTTATAATAGAGGCACGAGCACCAAAGAATTATTACACTTTTCATCAGGTGTAATAGCAGTATCTGTTCTGCTTTACCGTCGAATGTCACTCATAGTCTCTTCAGTAAACTTAAAAACATGTAATGGTATTTGTCAACGTGAATTGAAGCTAAATAGTAAATGCCACAGAAAGTCACAGCCTCGGTTCTTAAAACAACTGCATCGTTCAATATGATATTCATGAAAAAAATAGTTTTAAATTTCAGTTATATATATTTTTTTAAGACTACTGCTTCACAAGTCTTTCAAGGTTAAAGTTAATTCTTAACAATATCAGTTGAATTTGTCTCTTTCTGTGCACAAACTTTAAGGTAATGTTTTTTTTAAATACTGACTTGTATTTTATTGCATATGTCTTAGTAGCTGTGATAAGACAACTATATCATGTGTTTTTTAATGTATGGCCTACATCTGAAGTATAGTTGATTTTCCAGTAACATGAATCTGTGTTTTAATTAGACAGCAACTGAATCATTTATTCAAGGTTTTCTTTTTCAGAGAGTGTTTATATATCTATGCTTGACAACTCTCTTAACGTGTTATTTCACGACAAGATCAAACACGGTGAATATTAAATAACATTTAGGATATAATAAGCTACTCATTTCCTCCATGAATAATAATATTTTCAATTATATGAATTCTTATCAAATCAATAAGTATCTGAACATAACCGCTAGTGCTCAGTCCTTGGTTTATTTAGACTTATATGTACTTTATCAAGTGTTTGGTTCTGTCCAGACACTAGGATAGAATTCCGAATGGTAGCGTTGGAATCCTTTAAAGTTATCGTTGAGACTACAGGGGAATTAATACAGCAAGCAAAATAAAGAATATTCGAAAAGGATGTAGCAATAGATTAATGGACATGTTGTGGAAACTAGGTCATACTGACATATTAGCGAGGATCATTTGTTTGTTTGTTTTAGAATTTCGCGCAAAGCTACATGAGGGATTTTTGCGCCAGTCGTCCTTAATTTAACAGTGTAAGACTAGAGGGAAGACAGCTAGTCATCTCCACCCATCGCCAATTCTTGGGCTACTCTTGTACCAACGAATATTGGGATTGATTGCAACATTATAACGCCCCCACGGTTGAAAGGTCGAGCATGTTTGGTGTGACAGGATTCGAACCAGCAACCCTCGGATTACGAGTCCAGCGCCCCGACAAACAAACAAACTTCTCACAAAAACAACTATGATAAAATAAAGTTTGTTACAAAATTGGCAGTAAAACTTTCCTTTTAAACACACAATGAAATGAAAACGGTTTCAATTACTCTTATCACATTATTAACTTAATGCTATCATTATAAACAACATAAAAATTCAGTAAGTTTAAGTTTCCTAACCAATTTCTATTTGCTATGTTTGTGTCTTATAATTAGCCATTAGACATCTTGCTGGTTGTATCAGTTAATTCTTCCCGTTTTAGTTTTTTAAGGCGTGGATCGGGCGTGAACTAGTGGCCGGTGTGTGTTTGTGGGGGAGGGGGAAGAATGAATGGTTATACGTTCGAACCACGGTGTTACTAAACATGTTTCTCAGTTTCAACAGTGAATGTTTTGTAAAGTAACACTCAATTCCTCTATTTGTTCTATAAACAAGACATTGCTTGTGTGATGTAGAGGGGGTGTATAACTAAACTTACTTTTTACATTTAAAGTCTACAGAAAACGATGGAAAGCAAAAATGATTGATTAATTTCGGTTCTGAAAACCAAACTTTTATGAATGAAAGAAAACAAATGTTATCATGATATACAGTAAACAAATTTCTCTCGGCTACATTAATCAGTTCCATAATATGGACAACTTAGAAACGCTACGTTTAGAATAACTTTTCACGCTTAAACGATTAGAGCACGTTTCACTGCGATTTGTGACACATGAAATATACAATCAGAACCAACTGACCTAAAATTTAGATTGATATTAAAAAAAACAAAAAACATAGCGTTTACAGTACGAAAAAATAATCACAATTATTAACATTTTTTCTATCTATAAAATGGTACAAAGCAATCAGTTTTTTACTTTAATGGGTTCAACAAAACCTGTTTGCGTTCAACAGTCGTTTGCTTATTTACTATTTTACACGCATTTTCGTACATCATTGAGTTTGTAGTCGTAGAGCAAGCTACTTTCTCTCTCCCATGTATAATAAGCTTATATAACTTTTAGGAAGATGTATGTGTTGCTGTTGTGTTTCAGCCAATAAGTGGCCCTTTAAAAAAATATAGAACACGACTCACCAACAGGAGGCGTGGGTCTTACTAGAAGACTATCACTACCAAAGGGTGGGTCGTGTGGGAGTTAACGTGTTAAATGTGTACAGTTTCGTGAGAGAGGGGAGAAAAATTAGTTTAGCTTAAATTTCCCCCAAAGCTACACGAGGGCTATCTGCGCTAGCCGCTCACAATTTAGCAGTGTTAAACTAAAGGAAAGGCAGCTAGTCATCATCACTCACCGCCAACTCTAAGGCTACTCTTTAACCAACAAATAATGGGATTGTTCGCACCTTTATAACGCCCTCACGTCTGAAAGGGTAAGCATGTTTAATTCGACGGGGATTCGAACCAGCTACCCTCACATTACGAGCCAAACGTTTTAAACCCACCTGGCCATGTCAGGCCTAAATCAGTTAGAAAAATGAGTGGTATAAAACTAATAACCACGTTGTTTACAGAAAACTAGATAAACAAAGTATGCACTATTATTATTTTTCTGCGACGTTTTTCGTACTGAATATTACTGACACTTGTTTCAACTCACGTATCGATTTACCACTTGTGGACTTTCAAAAGAAGTGACGTGATTTGTTAGTTGTATTTAAAGCATGATATAATTCCTTCTTGTTGTAATTTTTCAGGAACTCAAAATAACAAATTGCTATGTGTTTATTAATAAATGTAAACTAGCCTGTAATGGTTTGAACAGCTAGAAATTCGTTCTAAAGTGCAATCAAATCATAACCTCACTTACTAAACAGTTTACGATAATAAAATATGTGATAAAATCATGTTAAATGAAAACAGTTTATATGCTCCCTTCATCTTAATTTGTTTATTTCTGTCCAAAAAGCAAAGAAGTGTAAAAATAACACTTCCGGTCTATTTTTTTCCCACAGATCACCTACCAGTTGGAACGAACAATGAAAAACAGTATTGTTTAACACTTTAAAACATTATAGATATAGTTTACACGATTTGAATGATAAATTTTAGAGCTACAGATTTCTGTGGCTTCGCCTGCTATCAGTATTTAAATAATAGGCTTGTAATAAAATATTTTGTTTGTTCTTGTAAGACGATGTTAATTTCGAACACTACAGAACAAGATTTAGTCCTACTATTGGCAAAATGTAAAGGTAAAAATGACAAGATTGGTTTACAAGAGTAAGATTGTCGATGTCTACTAACGTTTTGAAGCATGTCATACTCTTAGGTTTTACAATAATAGATCTAGAGAAATTTATCGAATAGAACATTTAACGCGGGTTTTTGATGCATTTTAATGTTTAGTTTCTTACTAATCGTGCTTCACTTCAAAGAGTGACATATTTAAATCTATATGAAACGACTTTCGAATTTTCGTCTCACCAAAAACTACTAAAATCATAAGATATACAGAAATGTGCAAAAGTGTTAGAATAAGACAATAATTTGTCATTCTTTCCATTTTACGAGGCTAATTCTTGCGTGCTATCGCAGAATGTCATTTTGAACACTATGGTAATGCTTCACTGATTTCGTTGACAACTGAATGAGCCAGGGTGAGAATAGTTATTATTCTTATAAATTCCCGTATACTTGTACCAAAGGCGTGTCATGAGGATTCTGTTTGAATAAACGTAGTTATGAAATTTAGGGTCTAAAAATAACTGTCATGGTACGGGTATGTGCTAGAAGTAAGTTTAATAGCATTACACAAACAAACCTTGATAAAAAAAATAGTGATTAACAATATATTAAGTTTTGTTGCTACGTTACGGTCCAAAGTGCATAGCTAATTGATATTATAGCAGATAGTTCGCATAAAGGCTTTACTTGATGCTAGTTGGACACCCTGACAGATTGTTACAGATTGAAATGTTCCCCAGACCTAGTTCGTGAGACCGAGACTGTTAATGGTTAGAAAAGTGTTTTTGATGAATTATTCTAATGTTAAAACATTTGATTCAAAATGTAGGTAAAAGATATTTATTTCAATTTATGGCATCTACCATAAAGCATGAGAGATGCAAAGTGATAATGTGGGAGTGTTCTTCTTCTGAGGCCACAGAATATATTTGCAAAATATATGAAATAATGAACCAACGCAAGGACCATCAGTTACTGATCCGTTATGTTGTATTCAGTACTAATAGTAAAGAATTCTACCACCAAGAAGATAATGACTCCAAACACTCATCCAATGTAACCAAAACTACTTATGTGAACAAAAAGTTGCTGGAGTCATTTAAATAAAACAATGGTCTATAAATTGAAGAACCGTAAGGCATAAAATAGCCCAAACTGTCCGTAGTGGACTTGTACTGCTCGGAAACCACTGATAAGATGAAGTATTGTAAATAAAATGTTAATATGGGTATCAGTTCGTGAAATGTGAAATAAGCTGGAAGCATCTACTCTTTAAAAATGAATCTCAGTTCAATTTGTTTGGAAATTATGAAAGATAACTTAATCAAAAGCAAAGATTAAAAATGGTCTATGTATAACATTTATGATGGAACACTATAGGGAGGGGTATTATACAAACTTGGGGCTGCATCTTAGCCAACAATGTCACTAGTCTAAACAAAATTAATGGACTCTGCTTTCTGAAAAAAATACATAAATTCTGCCAATAGCTCGTGAACGCTTTTCTTTGGGCTAAGATTCGTCTTCTAGCAAGGTAATGATTTCAAGTATTTAGCAAATATGGTAACACGATACAATGACTGAAAAGAGACAAGATCACACCGTCGTATAATAATTATTTTTGCATTTCTTATACGTTAAAGAATTTTTTTACCTTATAAAGTGGTTCATTTGTTTTGACATTTATATGTATGTCATTATTTATCCTTTCCACTTCTTAACTCCAAAACACCATAATCTGTAAAAGGTTTATGTTGTGCATATTTATTTCTTATTTTAATCTCAAATGTTTTGTTTAATTCAATTTCATTTAACACATAAACTGATTTTTATACAGTATATTGGACTAAATCAATTTTAAGAAATATTTACAATTATAGCTATTTATATCATTTACAACACAATTTTTATTTATTTCATTAATCACTAAAACATTTTCTATGTTCTTTTTAACGATTCATTTTACTGTATTTAAACTATTTCTTTTAAATTAACCGAAATTATCCTAGGATCTGATATTTTTTCCTTGATTACATAATTCTTTTACATTTACATCTGTAAGTTTCTTATGCACATGCTGTAAACAAGATTTAACCAATTTCCCATTTCTCCATTCTGGTCTTGTGTTAACATTTATATTTTGTCAAAATCCATTAAAATGTAACACTTTTGATAGCTACTGATCAGATTACTATTTCCTTATTTTTTCTTTCATATTGATATTTACTACCAAGATGTACTATATATTTACGGTTTGTTAATAGAGATATTTTAAATTTTCCAAGTTAAGAATTTATTTGTTACTTTCTTAGAAACTCTGGTTCCATTGTGACGGTCTAACTATATCTGGGTATTCAATAACTGTTTATTTTCGGCGAGAAGTTGCACAATCCGTAACAGACTACTGTGACAGTATCACAGTATATTGACGATTTCATTGTAACATTTGTTTCTTTGAAAATATTTATATCACTTACATATTTAGATTTTCTTTAAGATTTCTAACAAGCTTACTTACTAAATTCATGATGTACATATTGTCTGTGTACGTCAGTGCCCCCAACTATGAGATAACTGCAGTTTTTCCTCTAAGGCTTTTCGTGATTATTGTCGTGTGTTAAAAATATCTGAAGACCAATATGTCTTACAAACTCCACATATTTGTTTTTTAATTATTTTGAATTTTGATTGTTTTACCACTTCATATTGCGCATAACAATAGTTAAACTCAAATATATAGATATTATATATGTGGAGTAAATTACTCTATATACCATCAGAGTCTAAGAGTTTGTTTGTTTTTTAATTTTACGTGAAACTACACGAGGGCTACCTGCGCTAGCCTTCCCTAATTTAGCAGTGTAAAATTAGAGGGAAGGCAGCTAGTCATCACCACCCACCACCAACTCTTAGGCTACTCTTTTACCAAAGAATAGTGGAATTAACCGTCACAATTATAACGTCCCCACAGCTGAAAGGGCGAGGATGTTTGATGCAACTGGGATTCAAAATCGCGACCTTCAGATTACGAGTCGAACGGCTAAACTTACCTGGCTATGCTTGGGCGTAACAGACAGTCGAAAATAGAGGCAGTATTTCCAAGGACAGCACTGGACCTGTGAACATTGTTCTTATAATCTACCATTAAACCTCTACATTACCTTACAATATTCTGATCACACATTTTAATATATTTATTATCTCGATATGAACTAACGTCAATCATCCTAAGTTACCAATTGAAAAACATGATGTTTACTAATTATCACACTTTTCAAAATACTATAACAAGGTAACTTATTTTGGTATTTAAAGCGATAAGTTTAAAAGTTTGATACATGTTAGCTTTCGACATTCTGCATATAGTCTAATTCATGGTGCATGAAAGGTACTCATTTAATTTTTGAGAGCTAAATGTGGTTTCTTATTTTCTTATTTCATCAGCTTACAGTAAAATGCGAGTCAGATAACGCACGCAAAGTACCCGTAATTGGGTTATATGTCAACGAACGTATTTTATGATTAAAAACACCAGTTATATAAAAATTTCACTCGTGTAATCAGAATCTATAAAAAAACTAAACTCAGGTATAACATTTCTATGGCTTGAGGTGTTTAATTTCACCAAAAAATATCTATGTTACTATTTATTAACTAACTTGTCCTAGTTTTGGTTCATGGTTCGTTTCTTCAGACAGTCAGACCTGTAATAACTATCATGATAAGATCATTTGACAGATTAGTTATACATATTTTGCAAATTAATGAATCGATGTGGATATTTTGAATGATTTACTCTAAATTAGTCTTGTTTGTACCTAATGGTAAATCTTAAATGTTGTTATTGTTGATTTTTGTATAAATGTACACGAGAGCTATCAGCGCTACCCGTCTCTAATCTTGAAATGATATGACAGAAGGAAGAGAGGTAGCCAGTTAAACCCACTAACTTACAACTAGTGGACTGTTATAATGGAAGAGCGTGATTTGACTTCTTTTTTTCTTATATTGTACCCATGGCATACCATGTATGGCCCAGCAAGATCAGATGGTTAATGAACTCGACTCGTAATCTGAGGGTCGTAGGTTCGAATCCCTATCACACCAAAAATGCTTGCCTTTTCAGTCGTTGGGATGTTATAAGTGACAGTCAATTCCACTATTCATTGGTAAAAGAGTAGCCCAAGAGCTGGTGGAAAGTGATGATAACCAACTAGTCTTACATTGCAAAATTAGGAAAGGCTAGCGCAGTAACCCTTCATTTAACTTTGCGCGAAATTCAAAAACAAAACAAACATACCGTACGTGTTTTTCTAATGGTAATCGGACCTGAAATTCTCAGTCAGTCACACTAACTGCTGGGCGAGATCACTGGTTTCGGTAAAATGTAAATTAAATAACTATCCATTGGTATTACTAGCAGCCATAATTATGTTTCAAGAGTTCAGAAATCATTATATTGATTATTAGATTGAGTATATCTATACGGTAGAAGAAGGAAATGGGAGAGAAACACAACCATTCATCTTAGAGAGGAATCAACAACAACAACAACAAAAAAACACACTAAGGAGATGGAAATGGAAAAGAAATGCGAAACTTTATTAAATTAAAGACATGAAAGTAGGTATTATTTTAAGATGTAACTGTAAAAAATTAACAAACTACATATTTCAAGCATTTTGTAATATTTCAATCTGAGCTGCAGTCATCCCTTACTGGGTGTAACTCCAGTCCAGTAAGTAGTATGTCCCCCACTTCAGATGCCACTTCATGCTGATTGGTTACTTCATGGGAATAGAGGAGAGTGGGTAATGTTGTTGTTGTTTGAAAGTAAGCATTGTTTGTTTTTGGTTTGTTTTGGAATTTCGCACAAAGCTACTCGAGGGCTATCTGTGCTAGCCGTCCCTAATTTAGCAGTGTAAGACTAGAGGGAAGGCAGTTAGTCATCACCACCCACCGCCAACTCTTGGGCTACTCTTTTACCAACGAATAGTGGGATTGACCGTCACATTATACACCCCCACGGCTGGGAGGGCGAGCATGTTTAGCGCGACGCGGGCTCGAACCCGCGACCCTCGGATTACGAGCGCACGCTTTAACGCGCTCGGCCGTGCCAGGCCTGAAACTAAGCATAAAGCTACACAATGGGCAATGTCAACTACATGTATCACAACTCGATTTATAGCATTGCAAGTCCGCAGAGATATCGCTATACCATTGGGGATGCAAGGTGATGTCATCAAAGATAACGAGATTATAGTTCCAATATTTGCTGCCAGATAGTGCCACTGATGTAGGAATTGTACAAACTTATCAGTACTCAACAGCTCTTTAACACCCCATACAATTCTAAACGTAATGAACTTTGTGAGAGAATCAATGTAGTTTTGAAGAGCATGCTAAAAAAAATGTGTCAAGAGAGAATTAAGACAAGTACCTGCAGACAGTACTATTTAATTATCAAGAAGTCCCACAAGCAAATACAGGATTTTCGCTCCCTGAGTTACTGTATGGGAGAATCGTACAAGGTCAAATGCAAATATTGATAAAGCATGGACGGAAGAAAAATATTCAGAAGTGAGAAACACTTTACAGTATGTGTTAGAAATAAAACATGCACTGAAAGAAACCTGTAAACTTGGTTAACAGAGCTAATATGCAGTTTAAAGCAGTCACAAGCATTTCTGTGGTTAAACAGAATACCTTTGTTTTGCTGCCTACAGATCACAACAATCTCATTTTACAATGGAAATAATCTTTTAAAGTAAAAGAAGTACTCAAAAAAATGAACTCTAAGGTAAATGCTAATGGAAAGACTAAGTTCTATTCAGTTTGGAAGAGAATAAGGCCTAACGAGTACAGATATTGAAGTGTACAAACGAAAATGGGAGGTGTGACTGTCATAGAAGCAAAACCAGACGACAGTGTCTTCATTACAAAACGTAATGGCCGACTAAGTTTAAAAGTACTGAGTGATAATGAGACACATAAAGACGACAACATTAGTGTCAAACTGACTGATATGAATGAAGATAAACAAGATCCACTGTGACAGTGAACAGAGATATAAAAGAAAACAGACCTTAGGCAACACAAGGTCAAAATGAAAACAAGAAATTTTATTAAGGTTATTGGAACTCGACTGTTGGTGTAGAATATCTGAACAGATTTTGTGTATGAACTGAGAACAGTTTTTGTACAGAATGAAAAAATACTGTAAATATTTCTTTTGAAGGAGAGGGTTATGTCATGACATAAAATACTGTTTAGGGTAGATATCATTACTTAGTTTATTCTATGAATGAAAAAATATTATTGTTTAGTTCTTATTATAAGATAGTTAAATGCAGAGGATTTTTGAAAGCTGTTCTATGCATGGTGAGTAATGGTAATAATTTAAAGCATCCCTGAACAAAGTAAAAAGAAAAAAAGAACGAGAACTTAATTGAAAAATTTTCCAAAGAAAACAGACGGCGGCTGCTAAACCACAGCTCATTGTATTTCTCATATGCAAGTTCTACTTGAAAAAATGTCGAAAATATAGCGAGCAGACAGATTTTTAATAAACCCGTAAATAGTAGAAGATGAGTGAGAAACTGACATAAGATAACAGTAGAACAGAGTAGTCACTGCAAACGAAACGTTCAGTGTGAAGCTAACTGCAGTAAAAGCGATAAGTCTAATGTTTAATATGGTAGAGTAATACCAAAGGCAGTGAAAGAGAATAATAATATAATTCCATTAAAATATGCTTTAAAAGTAACTAAATCAGCCTGGGTGCACTCTGGAAAAAAGAAACAAGATATTTTGAAGAAAGAAGACCAACCTATTGTTGGAAGAATAGTATATGACTGTGGAAAATTACGTAACATTGTCAGTGAATTATACACATAATGCCAGTACGATAGAAATAGAGAAATGTTGTTTGCTTATGAACTGAAATTCTAAATATATTGAATAGGCTTAAGATAGACTACAATAAGAAAAGAACAACATAGTGTTTGTTTATACCCTTATGATCACTGTAGTGTAAAAATTTGATGTACATATGTTAAACTATTCTAAAAAATATGTATATGTAATATTTTGAAAACAAATAGAGTATATGCTGTTCATCTATTGTTGAATTTATCGCCAACAATTTACAGACACTTGCTGTAGAAGAATTATAAGCACAACAACAATGTAACATATATTATACTATTAAGACGTAAAAGAAAAAATAAACCCTTTGACTCACAATTGACAAATTCAAATTTTAACATTGGATATGCTCTATATAAATTAACACTTATTTCACTCTGATATCAGTAAGTTTTTAACAAATTATGTTCCAACCATAGCATAATTGGTAGTCATCAAACTGTCAAAATGTTTTATGTATGTAGTGATACAAACAGGAGAAAGTATGCCAAAACATTCAAAAATGACATACTCTTTTCTAGAAAACTGCTCATCTTACAACCATCCCTAGGGGCAAATAACTCTGAACAACATAATGTCTGGGACTTAGCTCATTTGTTAATTTAACAGTGGCTTGATGCCAAATTTCTCAACTTGCACAATACATTACTTTTCTTATTATATCAAAATGAAATGTCTGTTTAAAATTACACGATTCTTAAAAACTATTGGAGGTCAAAAGAAGTTATGGGATTTGAAATTTCTTTCTGACAGAAACAAAAGAAAATATAAATTAATATAAGTGATATAAATGATAATTCTACCATTCGAAAAGAAGCAAAAGGTTGTTAAAGAAACGAAATTTTTTGTGCCTCAAAATGTCTTGCATAAAGTCATTTGGGCAGAGAGTTTTGAAATCTTACCTTAGGGTTATTTATCCTAGGTTTCTCCCTACATTTTCCAAAACATTAATGTTAAATGTTATCAAAATCCTTTCATTATTTAAGAAAACTAAAATTATAGAACTTGAACAAGTAAACTAAAAATTGAAACAAGACGGAATATTCAATTGCTGTTGCACTTTAAATTTCTTTAAACAGGATTACAGTAAAGTAATCCATGAGACGTTTTAACATGCTCAAATACATTAATTGAAAGAGTTTGATATCTTGAGTCCAAAACTGTAATTAGATCTCAAATATTCAAAAGACAATGGAGCTACGATGTAAAAAATTGTACTTGAAATATTTTGAGCCTTTCTATGAGCCATTATACCACAGGTAAAAATATTAAAGGAGCTATATTTATCATATGTATTATAAAATTACTTTCATTAAAAAAACAGATCGTGAATTAGTGTATACTACCAATCTTAACATACGGTGGCCAAATTTGAGCATTAACAAATGATGTAAGGAAAATGATAGAAACCATACAAAGAGCTGTGGAGTGCAAACGTTTTCATAGAACACTACAAAACACATGGAAAAGTAACAGAATAATAAAAACAACAATGGTTATAGATGAAGTAAGGTTTATTCTAAGATCTAAATGAAAATGGGCTGGGTATGTACCAAAGTATTCCAAGAATAGATGGGCAATAAAAACAATGTAATAACAATCTAGGATAGAGAAAGAAATATATTGAAAGACAAAAGAGAAGATGGTAGAACGATAACGTGCGGAAGCAGGAATCAGATGGACAAAGTATGCTAAGTAGAGGAAATACTGGAGCAATATGTTACCCACTTCACTATCCAAAGGATGTTACCTCATGCTGTTTGCTTGCATCAGGAGAGAGGAGAGAGGAAATGATGTCATCAAACATGAAAGCAGCAATGAAAGGTAGTCATGATATAACAGTATTGAAATTATTGTTCAATATCAAACAGTTATGATACCACAGTGTTGAATTTATCGCTCAATACCAGAGAGACAACCATAATGGATGATTACGTAATAATACCATCAAGTAGGGAATGATTCATACATGTTTCAACAAGAATGTATTAATTAAATCTTCTTTAAGAGAGCATTTAATATTAATTATCTAGTTATTTAAGTCGTCATTGAAAAGTATGAATAACACAAATACGTTTATGATTAATCGTTCTGAAAAGGACTCTTAACATTAATTAATTTATAATTAATTCATCCTAAAAATGACACTTAGTGCTCATTAATTAAATATTTATTTAATAATTTATAATAAAATTAGTATAAAATGATACTTTAAAACTAATTAATTAATATATCCACAACTAATTTGTAATAAAAGGATGCTTATCGCAAGCTTAATTACATTTTCTTGCCATTTAAATTGTCTTTAAAAGACTGTATTTTAAATGAAACTTATTCAGTCAAGTTATTAAATATTTTCAATACTAAATTTTTATAATATCTTTTTAGCTAATACATACAGGCCTGGCATGACCAAGTGATTAGGGCACTCGACTCGTAATCAGAAGATCGCAGGTTCTAATCTCTATAACACCAAATATAACACCCTTTAAGCCGTGGGGACATTATTATGTTTTTGTCAATTTCATTATTCGTTCGTAAAAGAGTAGCCCGAGAGTTGATGGTGGGTTGTGATGACTATTTGCCTTCCCTCTAGTCTTACACTGCTAAATTAGGGACAGGTGGTGCAGATACCCCTCCTGTAGTTTTGCGTGAAATAAAAAAACAAACCAAACCAAACTGATGCATACAAATCATAACTATAGATTTAACTCGCCATAAAAGAGCAATATTGTGTTAAACTTATACTTTTATTAACTTATGTTATGTATAAAGCGTTTGAAATGCCATGTTGTTGTTTATATTATTGTTTTAAAGTTCAAATCAATAAAATATGTTGTTATTCATTTAAAATAACATTTAGAATTAATTAGAATTCATTCAGAATTAATCATTTAGAAATTTCTAGAATTAGGTCGATCAATCATATGTTTATAAATGGAATGTATGTCGGCCTAGTGTCTAGACGACGAGTCTCGTGCAAAAACAGACATGCGCAGATTACTCTGGAATTCTGTGGAAGTTACGCGATTGTTGGAGAACACAGTAGGCATACTAGTATAAAAACAGACGGCGACGCGAGGAGAAAAAGAATCAGTCAGTCATTAGTTTTTAATTGATTCAAGAGGTTGTCTTTGTTTGAGAAAGTTTAAACGTTTGCTGTGTGTTTATTCAACTTGGATTTGTGACTAGAGTTAGATCTACAGAAGCTGTGATTTTATTTCGTCAATTTTTACGATTCATTCGAATTACTGGTTATACTGAAGGTCAACACGTACAGGACTGTTTAGGGGAGACCGGAAAAGTTGGAAAACGACAAATCTGAGACATTCATCAAAACATCGTAAAAAGAACTTCGTTAAATTTATTGGACTGTGAATTGTTTCTGGACTTCTCCATTCAAACTTCGGAATTTCTTCGTGGGACCAAATTCACTCCCTAGACTGGAATTTTGGATTTCTGATCTGGACTTTTGGACTTTCATTCTGGATCATATTATTAGATACAGGCCAGTACCATTTTGTATTGTAATTAACTTTGAAGGTTAAAACTGATTATCTGTCATTGTTATTATATAATTTATTTTATATTTGTCACATATATAATAGTTTATTGTAATAAATTATATAAGCTGTTATTTGTGTCTTTCTGTTGCGGTCAGTCCACATAAAAAACGTAACAGCTTAACTTTATACAAAAATTTACATCGTCAATGAAACGTTGATTGTGCAATAATTTGGCTTGGCATAACATAATAATGTACACATGCTTGTTTATTTCGTGTTTTACAAACATAACTGTGAAATTTCTTCTACATATGATCAACGTCTAGATTTAAATAAGCTAAAATTATTATTTTGCACATTTTAACATCTGTACCATTGCAGTTTGCTTCAACTATATGTAGTAAATGAATGATCAACTCTTTATCATAACTTTTTGTTTGTTTTAGAATTTTGCACAAAGCTACATTAGGGCTATCTGTGCTAGCCATCCCTAATTTAGCAGTGTAAGACCAGAGGGAAGGCAGCTAGTCTTCACCACCTACCGCCAATTTTTGGGCTACTCTTTAAATAATGAATACTGGGATTGGCCATACATTATAGCGTCCATACGTCTGAAAGGGCGAGCATGTTTAGTATGACAGGAATTCAAATCCGCGACCTTTACATCTAATGCCCTATTCATATGGCCATACTAGGCCTTCATAACTTCTTTCAATGTTCTTTAGGACATTTACTGTTTCATTTTTCACAAATCATTCATAACACAATCAGTAATCACTCTTCAGCTAAATATAATAAGTAAATGACTTACTGATGACTAATATTTAAAATACCATATTTTTGAGACTGACCACTATCACAAAACACAGATACAAATTTCTGCATGTTGTTTCTATTATAAGTTCATAAAAACATAACTGATGTCAAACTAGAATGCACATATAGACAGCTGTTGTCAGAGCACGTGATCAAATGTAAAACTTTCTTCTGCAGTAGCTTGGATATATTTATGCCACAAACATGTCTGACTCTTTAAAGGACGCTTTTTATCTTTGTAAAGAATCATAGAAGGGGAGGAAAATCATTGAATTGGAATTGTCAATATGGATACCGTTTAACTTTACTTCATAAACCTACAATCTAGATACATACTTTTAAGAATTACAAAGGCCACCAGTAATCACACATACATACACACACAGAGTACACAAACCCACTCCATATATACTTATGTCATTATCATCTACATTTCAAACAATCTAAGAAGAGAGGGTGGTCATAGTGTTTTATATGCAAGACCACTTACCGTATTTATTAAGATAACATAGAAATTTAGAAAAACCAAATCTGTTTTGCAATGGCAGTATAGATAGTCCAAAGAGAATAAAATATAAAGCAAGTGCTTAAAGTTTCTGGTATTTTGAGTCATACAATTCAGTGACTGGCATTTATTTTAATATATATAAAAAAACATTAGCTACTATAGTGATTATACGAAGTTAATAATAAGCTCAACACAAAATTAATATTCACTTTTACAGATTGCTAAGTGTATTCAATTAACCATAATTATAATATATATTTATCTATATACAATATATTTAGTAACGAACTCTACATATGTATACCATACTTTAATCAATTTACTTAAAATTAAGTTAGCAAACGTAGTTATTTACGTAGTGATTAATTGGTTATTTCATTACTCCACAAAGATTATTATACAATGTACCTTAACACTGTGTTTCAGTTTACATAAAATAAAATCAGAGTTTTATTGCTCATAAAAATTTGATATCTACAATGTATTTAATACTTACAGAAAACTTTTATTAAACTAAAAATCAATCATTACACATTGTCCCTATTTACAAATTTACAATGTATTTACTGTTGATGGGAAAACTTTTATTAAAATAAAAGTCAATTGTAATACAGTGTCACTATTTGTGTATTTAAAACAGCTGGTTTACTTTACAAACCTGTAAATATGCAGTGACACGTGAAATTAAATACAATTTTTGTATTTAATTAAACTATACATTTTAAAAAATAAATTATCAATTATGAAAAGTTGTCGCTATCTATATAAATTCATTACATAGTTGTACAGAACACTAACTGTGTACCCTCAATGTTTGATGGGTTAGCACACAATATTTGCATACTGTACCCAATATACAACAAATGGTTAGTTTGTATCAGTCAACTTAAATCAATTTTTCAAAATGAAATATCAATTCTACACAAATACGTGAAATTTAATTATTATCTCGTATTTAGAATCATTGTTGCTTTTTATTAGATGAATATATAAAATACTGTATGTTGAAGTCATTGACAACTAGCAGTTTTGATTTATCTAACAGTGATGATAAGTTTATTTTGTAACAGTTTTTAAATTAAAGGTTTTATTTGAGTTGACATTTCTGTAACAATTTATTTCACTGACAAAAAATATTTCATTGCAATTACAAACAAATCATACTAATTGTCTAAAATATATTGGAGAACACGAATCATCATGTTAATCGTACGAAAAATAAACTCTTTTACCTTTATGAGATTTGTCTAGTGACTCATTTTTGCTACAACTAAAAATAATAAAATAATGACTTTCTGTTTATCCATAAATTTTCTATTAAAAGTTCACAAAACATGAAAACTAACTTATAAAACCATCTAGAAACTGTGCCTAAGATGATTACACGGTCACACCCATACACTTATGCTCTGAGTGAGGGATGATTACCACATTGTCTCCACACGTCATCAATGGTTAGAAGGAAGAGCCCGTCACCATCTTAGAAGTCTCCACATAAGATTCTTTAACCGATTAATTTACTAACGCTTAAAAATAGCAAAACTTACCATTTTCTATAGATTATTTACTTTAAGTTATACAATACAAATAAAATTCACAAAACTTTGTTGTCATCTTTCTGTGTCTTTGAAAGCCGTTAAAGAAGAATAAACTTTAAAGTTCTATTTTATCAGTAATATTTCAGACAAACTTTGACACTGCTTCGTTCATAGATGGTCATCACTTAGACACTGACACAACAGTCGAATGTATGACTGGCCTTGCGTTTACTAACTGCTGTATACGTGTGTTTTATCACATTATTAGTCACATAGAAAAACCACCAAATTACCGAAAATTGGTTGACAAGAATAAACATAAAAAGCCCTTTAGTTATAAATCAAGTAACTATTCTTTGACTATTTCAAAACAATTATATATCCTCACGTGGATTTTGAAACTATTATGGTTATCATTACACTTTATCAAATGCATAAAAATCATCAGTTGTCTGTGATTTACTTATATGAAATTCTTCTCAGTGTAAAGTAATAGTATATGTAAGAAATCCAGCCTCACCAGGTGGTTAGAGCGCTCGACTCGTAATTTGAGGGACGCGGGTTCGAGTCCTAGTCACACCAAACCTGCTCGCCCTTTCAGCGGTGAGAGCGTTATAAAGTTAGAGTCAATCATAAATATTAAAGCATTTGTTAACAAAACTTCAAAATACACGAGGATATTATTTAATGAAATCTTCTTAGTTCATAAATAAATTATTTTATGGTTAAATTACACACCATGAATGTTAATTTTTAACACATTTTTATCCTTTGTGGCTTTGCTATACAAAAACACACTCATGCACACACATAACCCGAAGTTAATATATGTATGTAAAATCACATATTTAACAAGTTTACTGAGTTATGTGGTTTGGAATACGCTGTAAGGTAGGTAAATAAGGACTGGTAAAATCTATTTAATCCTAAGTAATTTCACTATAGGCTGAACTGATGGTTTACTGTTAACTAAAAAATATCACTACTGTATAAGGATGTTGTTACGTATTTTTTATGTTTTATGTTCTTCGTAGACTAAACGCAACAGAAAAACACAGATAACAGCTTGTATAATTTATTACACTAAACTATTAACAAATATAACAGATATAACACAAATTATATGATAACAGTGTCAGATATTAAGTTACAACATTCGAAATTAATTACAAAACAAAATAATATTAGTTTCAAACTTCAAAATTAATCACAATATAAAATGGTACTGGCCTGTATCTAATATAATGATCTAAAATGAAAGTCTCAAATTCCAGTCTAGGGTGTGAATTTGGTCCCACGAAGAAATTCCGAAGCTTAATTGAAGAAGTTCAGAAACAGTTCACAGTTCAATAAATTCGCCGACTCTCAGCACGAGCAGTAATTCAGATGAATCGTAGAGATTGACGAAATAAAATCACAGCTTCCGTAGATCTAACTTTAGTCACAAATCCAAGTTGAATAATCACAGCAAACACTTAATCTTTCTCAAATAACTGACTCTCTTCTTTTGAAATAAAACTAATGTCTGACTCCTCTTTTCTCTCTCGCATCTTCGTCTGTTTATATATTGTAGGCCTAGACCCCTCGAATAACCGCGAAATTTCTACAGATTTCCAGAGCAATCCGTGCATGTCCGTTCTTGCACGAGACTAAACGTCTAGACACGAAGTCACCAGCACTTCATTTACAAACATATGATTGGTCTACTTAATTCAAGAAAATTCTAAATGTTACCCTAAATGAATAAAAACATATTTTATTAGTTTAAACTTCGAAACAATAATATAAATATGGAAACATAGATAATAGAAATGAAAATCCAAACACAACACGACATGCCGTCCTTTACAAAATATTTACACATTTACATAACAGATGTGACTGACCTTCGGGTCTCTTTAGGGGAAATGAGTATATGACCATGGATGATTCATAAGAAAATTCAGTTTGAATTTCTAGCCGGAGCTGAAAAGAAAAGAAATTAATTTTAAACCTAAAACATCAGAAAATTATAATTTATGTATATTATTAGTGACGTAGGTAGCATATCACTATCGAAATGAAAGGAGTATAATGACATCACCTTTCTAAAAAAAAAATTAATCCTGAAACTTATATATATATATATAATTTAGCTCCAAAAACAGAAATGATCTATAAAATTTCTGAATTTACAATAATTATATATTTTTCAATAACCAGGTTTTTAAACAAATTATAGGAGTTCCAATGGGAGCTAACTATTTTACTTTTACAGAAAAATTTTATATTTACTTTTATGAGAATAGATTTATTGAAAACTACACAAATCCGGATATTTTTACCTTAAAATACAGATCTATAGATGATTTAATTAGTACAAATAACTCTGAAATAAATAATGTTGTTAACATTGTTTGTTCAGTTGAATTAGAAATTGAAAATATTTCAATATTTAATGCAGAAAAACTTCACAAGGGATATCTACACTAGCCGTCCATAATTTAGCAGTGTAAGACAAGATGGAAGGCACCTAGTCATCATTACTCATCGTCAACTCTTGAGCTACTCTTTTACCAACGAATAGTGGGATTGAACGTCACATTAAAACATCCCCACGGCTGAAATGTTTGGTGTGATGGGGATTCGAACTCGCGATCTTCAGAAGACGTAAAATAATCGTAAATAAATTGACAGTTTTAGGATTTTTTAAGTACTTCCAAGGAGTTACATTGTATAGAACACCTTGTAAAATTTAGTGGCTGTTACAAAGATAAAAAAAAACGTCCCTTGTGAGTCTCTTGAAAATATCAGTTTAAATATTCAATTACTGAAATATCATGTTTGTCAAGATTTTTTTTAGTTGTAACCCTCGTGGTGAAAGTTAAAAATATAATAGACGACAATTTATTTTAAACGCCTTATACACTGCAATTTCTGGGTTGTTTTTAAATGAATTATTGTTTCAGCTGGTGTTATTAAAGCATAAGGATAAAAATAACTGCAACAGATATTTAAATATGCTACATGTCTTCAGTTATTGTTTACTGTTAAAGACAAAGCTACACAATGGGCTATCTGTGCTCTGCCCACCATATTTATCGAAACACAAATTCTAGTACTGTATGTCCACAAACTCATCTGCTGTGCCACTGGGGAGCTATCTCGCAGCGCCGTGCTATAACACCTGACCGATAAGAAAGTTCACTTACTCAAATATCTCATAAAAATCTTGACTGTTTATGCTTATCATTGTGCGGCCATTTGAAATATAAGAACATGTAAAACACATCAATTGAGCCTTTTAAAAGCAACGAACATCTCCAACCTCAATACCTTATCTCACTAAAACCAGTTAACTATACACACATGATTCTTAGAAATAGAAGTGCACAATAATTCTTTTGTTACTCTTCAAATGGTACAGCATAATACAAAAACACGAGTCGTATCATGCAAAAGTTGTCAAATTTTCTAACTAATAGTTGTTGTTAATAGATAAAATGTTTTAAATACACTTGCGTGCTCGCTGAAAGATAGGTTTATTTCTGTAAATAATGTTCTTTTCAAAAACAAAAATGAACTTATTATAGCGCTTCATTTAAAAAAACTATTTAAAACCAAAAATACTTTTTCCTTTATTTTCTTTCTAAAATTAAGTGACCTGGAATCACTGAACTGTTGCTGGTATTGTGAAATGAACAAAACGTCCTAGGTGGTACAGTTTTGAACTGGCAGTTACGTTTCTCCAAGCAGAATTCATATCTCTGAATTTAATTGTCTGATAGGATGGTTGTGTATCAAATAATATTATTTATGGATATGACGTAGATATGTGTAGCAATACACGACGAAGGTCATACAATTTACCAATAGGCCAAAAAGACATTTTAATGTTATTTAAATGATACAAAAAACTACATTCACTTCTTAATTTTTTATTCATTTTCAAACATTATGAGAACTATGAGTGAACAGTGCTAAATTGAGATTTGAAGTAAATCATGTTACAAAATTCTCGAGTCATAACACTACAACGTGTAAATAGAAAAAAAACCAAAAAACTTTTAGTTTCATATCGCATAACCGGAAAATTCACACGATGAATTTTATGTTAATAACTTGGAGTTTGAACATTACATCTTATGGAAGACTAAAACAAGCAACTTTAAAACTTGTATGCTAGCAGAAAGCGTTTTCTGCACTAATTTTAGGGTAACATTACCAAACAATAGGCGGTGGAACTTCATAAAAATACTATAAATAAATATATATATACACAGCTAGCCGAAATCTTAAGGCTCATGAACATCATGAAAAACTATGCATTTTGTATTGTTAGACTCAACCACTTATTTGAGTAGAGCTTCGAAAGATGACAATAAGAAAAGTAAAAGTAAAAACTTTTAAAACAGCAAAAGCAAGGTCTCTTCCAGCGTACCATCGCTGATGACATTAGGCGTAGTAAAACTGCTGTTGCAAATTTTTTAAAAGACTTTGAGCGATATGGAACGAGAATTTCAGAAAATTTCGCCGGCGTTGAGCAGAAGAATTCGAGGGGTTGTCAGACAAGATACTAGCCGATCGTCGAACCAGATTAAGACCCTTACGGACGCAAAATGCAGCTCAAGAACAATAAGACGGCATCTACGAGAGAAAAACTTTGAAAACCGTAAACGTCTTCAAAGGCCACGCCTTCTTCCACACCATGAAACAGCTTGGTTAAACTTTGCTGAAAAGCATCAAACATGAAACGTAGAAAAGTGGACGAAGATTTTGTGCTCTGATGAGAAACCATTTAACCTGGATGGTTCAGATGGATTCCAATGCTGCTGGCACGATAAGGATATCTCACCGGAGACATTTTCTACACGACAAAGTGGAGGAGATTCCATCATGATGTGGGGTTATTTCTCTTTCCATGGAACAATGGAGCTTCAGGCTATGAGGGCGTCAAACAACAGTTGGCTACATTAGTATGTTGGAAATAGCATTCTTATTGACTGAAGGCCCTCGCTTGTGTGGAAATAACTAGATCTTTCATCAGGACAACGCTGCAATTTAACATATCCGCAGGGCAAAGACCTTTTCATGATGAATAACGTGATACTTTTGGACCATCCAGCGTTTTCGCCTGAACTGAGCCTCATTCAAAATGTTTGGAAGTGGATGGCAAGGGAAGTCTATAGAAATGGACGTCAATTCCAAACAGTGCATGATCTTCGTGAAGCTATTTTCACCACTTGGAATAACATTCCAGCCAGCCTTCTGCAAACGCTTATATTGAACATTTCAAAGCGAATGTTTGCAATTATTCGCAATGACGGCCGTGCAACTCATTACTGAGACCCCTTGTTGGACATTTCTTACCCTGTTTATGATTTCTTTTTGGTATGGTCTTAAAAATAACAAGTAAAAGAAGATGTTTTCTGCGAAATTATAAATATATTTGATAACTTGTATTTTTTAATATTAAGAACTAACCAAGCAGCATTGCTCCGTTCCATAAACTTGCTCCAAAGTATTGGTTGATTATACATTTGCTATTGTGTTTATTTTCCTAAGTGAATTTTACGTTTGATAGCTCATAAGCTCATTCCATATTGTGTTTTCCGCTCTTCTGCAAATGTGTATAACTGTATATACATAAAGCTTTGATTTAAACGTGTTCTTTTCAATACCGAATCCTATAAAGTAATCAATTGTTACGAATAAGATGGTTCAGCATGTACTATCATAACAGCTGAAATAGTCATGAATTTCACCCTTCCATAATTAGTTTAAGATATATCTTTATTGAAGTAACTTTTATTAATTTTTATCAAAATGTGCTGCATGTTATGAGGAAATATTTTTAACTGAATGTCAAATGGTCATACAATTTTACTAATACTTTTGCTCATATAAACTTTGGATACGTGAAAGGCTAGAAACTTGGCTTTGAGAATACACGACTCCTACTCAAGGGGTGGCTATGATACTTGAACGACCTGATATGCATTTTTCTTCTCTGTAAATTTTATTTGAAACAGATGACGCATGTCAGCTGTGTATCCTAGTATATCAAAATTTAAATTTCTTCAGAATTTCAGCAGCAAGTTAAATCCTTGTGTTTTTGCTTTATGTGAACTTGTTTCACAATATTCCTCTCAGCCCCTGTTGTTAGATACAACCATAACTGAATTAGAGATCAGCTACTAATGGAACTTTACTCCATGGCATAATAATAATAATAACACGATGAAACTTTATTTTGTACGATTTTATATGTGTGTTTCTTTCCTTTGGTGACCGAGTTCGAAATTTATTTTTGCAATATTTGCTATTATCAATCAGTTTTTGCAACTTGGCCGACTTGCACACTGAGGGTTGCTGGTTTGAAATTTCGGTTCCACCAAACATGTTCGCTCCTTTTAGCCATTGGAGCATTATAGCGTTACGAACTAACGATCAATTCGTTGGTAAAAGAGTAGCTCAAGACTTGGTCATAGGTCGTAATGACTAGTTGTCTTTCACTGCTAAATTAGGGTCAGTTAGCGCAGATAGTCCACGTGTAGCTTTGCTCGAAATTAAAAACAAATTAAATATTAGCGTAAATGTTACGCTATTTTTTATATATTATTTTAAGTAGAAGTTTTACTCTAAGTGCAAAAACAGAATTTTCAATTTTAACTCTTTACGAAGAAGTTACAAAATATCTTTCATGCATTGTGTTCCATTTCTTACCATAGTGGAACAGTTTTATTGTTATACATTTTTATATCGCAAGTAAAGCAGATCTTGCTAATAGCAGAAATAACTAAGGAGCAGAAACGTTTTCCATAGTTTTAAAAGAAAAAACAGCTGTGAATGTCACCAAAAATTTTCAGTATGTAGAATAGAATGCAATATTTCTTTTACTGATTTGTGTTACAACAAAAGAAAATTGAACAACTTTTTAGGTGCTCGTTGTTGTCAAATTTCACTGATATTACTAAAAAAATAGTAAAAAACACTAAAAGAGTGTTTGGTTTTTAAAACGCATTCAATAATAGTCGTTACTAGTGGGTATATAAGTGTGTGTGTGTGTCTTCTTATTGCAAGCCCCCCGCTTGTACAGCGGTATGTCTCCGGACTTACAACGCTAAAATCAGGGGTTCGATTCCCCTCGGTGGGCTAAGCAGATAGCCCTTTGTGGCTTTGCTATACGAAAAACACACACACTGATTGCCCCCCTCAGTGGCTCAGCGGTATGTCTGCGGACTTACACGCTAAAATCCTAGTTTCGATACGCGTGGTGGGCAGAGCACAGATAGCCCATTGTGTAGCTTTGTGCTTAATTCAAAACAAACAAACTTATTGCAAAGTTACACCGGGTTATTTGCTAAGTTCACCTAGGCGTATATATGTAAGGTTATCAAATAAAAAAATGAATAAAAGTAAATTATAGTTATCTATAACATTTATAAAACTAAAGATAAACTTACTTATTTTAGTGTAAACATAAAGTAGTGGAAAACAAGAGAGTCCTCAATACCTACGGCTGTAATTAGATCACAAATCGTTCAATAGATGGAGATATCAGGTTAACTTTTTTTTGAACCAATTGGTCAAGAAGATTGCAAAAGATCAACTAAGTTGATCAAACAGAAAATTGGAACACCAAAAAAATTCATGACAAAAGGTTAGCTGAAAATGTAAGAGACTGAAAATTGTCTACGATCACTCTTCTTTCCAAGTAAGGTAATAAAATTGTTTCATTAACTATAGACCCATTAGTCCTACATTAGTTTTGGAAAACATTTTGGAAAGGCTGATAAAAGCTGCTTCATAAAGCCATTTAACAAAGTTCAGAATGTTAATGAACAGTCAACATGGTTTCACTAAGGGAGAATTATGTCTTAAAAATATTTTTACATTCTATGAAAAAGCTGCTGCTTATATAGATGAGGGTTATTGTGTTGACTTGGTGCATTTGGGTCTTCAGAAAGAACTTCGCAAAGTACCATATGAGAGATTTGTAAAATGTTTCTTTGAAGATGTGACGGATACGTTAACTAATTGAATAGAAGAAAGCTAAAGGTTCTCATAAATGGAGTTCAATGAAATAGGATTAATATTACAAATGGGCTAACTCAGAGTTAATTGTCAGGACATTTGTTCTTTTTTATTTACATCAATAACACAGATGAAGAAATTGTCAACAAATCACTTAAATTTGGATATAATATTAATATATTTGGTGTTACCAGTTGTAAAGAAGATACTGTTGATTGATAAACTTATTTAAATTGTTTAGTGAATTGAGCAAAAAACTGAAAATGCACGTAAGCCGTCATAGTTTGTATTATAAATATAATTTGAACGTGAATAGCCATAAGAGTGTCCTTCGTTGTTGTTGTTTTGAATTAAACACAAAGCTACACAATGGGCTATCTGTGCTCTGCCCACCACGGGTATCCAAACCCGGATTTTAGCGTGTAAGTCCGCAGACATACCACTGAGCCACTGGGGGGCTAAGAGTGTCCTAAAATATAGGGATCTCAGTGTAATAGTTGATCAATCTCTTAAGCCATGCAACTAGTGAGCTGTTGCTAGTAGTAATGCAAATGTAATTTTAGGTTATATCTACAGAAATATCAAATACAAATATAAAAAGACTGTAATTTCATTATGTTGCTTAGTGGTTATAAACAGATGCTGTAGAAGCAGTAAATGTTTGTTTGTTTGGAATTTCGCACAAAGCTACTCGAGGGCTATTTGTGCTAACCGTCCCTAATTTAGCAGTGTAAGACTAGAGGGAAGGCATCACCACCCACTCTTTGGTTACTCTTTTACCAACGAATAGTGGAATTGACCGTCACATTATAACGCCCCCACGGCTGGGAGGGCGAGCATGTTTGGCGCGACTCGGGCGCGAACCCGCAACCCTCAGATTACGAAGCTCACGCCTTAACGCGCTAGGCCATGCCAGGCCCCTACCTGGAAAGCTTTAACTATTTTTTAGGTATGTGTTATACGACAAGCGTTAAAAGCCTCAGAACGAAAATCACAGCCAATGCAAGCGATAGTATTGTCAATGTAAAGATGACATTAATATCGCTTACTTTGGCCGTGAGTGTCGTTCTAAGGCTTTTTAACGATTTTGTGGTATAGCTTGTGCCTGCTTCCGAGAGCAAACCAAATTGAAGCGAGGCTTTAATGTAGACAAACAAGCTTGCATTTCATCATCGACTGTAGGAAGCCTCTCTCTCTTTTTAGCTTTAATTTCAGTGAATGCTGAAAATCCAATTTCGCAAAACCACGAAGATGAAAATGAAAGCAAAACTTCAACTGCTTTTGAACTGATTACAGTATACGATTTTTTAATGGATATTCAAAACTCATCCAAGCTCTTTTCGGGAAACAATGACTGATAAAATTTGTCGTTTCGTAAATCAATGAGTTGTTCTTACTCCTCAGTTGTAAGATTTGTTGTCTCGTTGATTCCGAATGGATAGGTCACCCAGTTATATTCGTCGACAGCAAGTGACGGGAAGTAATGTTTTAGTGCGGACTGTAGTGTCGCTTAATGTGCTCAAAATATGAGGGACAATTTTCTTCTTTGACGGACATTTGTTAACAGAGAAAAAACAATCAAGGACTCCTTTCAAGATCTTATTCTTCCACAGCGTCACCTTTTTATCGAAGGCCTTCAGTTTGGATGTTACAGTAATAATGTTTTCAGATGGTCCTTGGAGACATAAGTTCAGAGAATTTAATTTGTCAAACAAGTCGGAGAGAAACTGAACCTTCAGCCACCAGATCACATCATAAAAAGAAAATTCAAAACCTGTTTCCTCAACTTCCAAGAAAGAAATTACTTCAGTTTTTAGTCGGACAAGACGGTTTAACACATTTCCTTTCGAAAGCCATCAAACTTCAGTGTGACACAATGGCTTTTTGTAGTCTGAATCCATCGCCTCACAGAGAAGAGAGAAAAGTCGAGACTTGATGAAATTCACCATTTGAATAACATAATTCATAAGAGACTGCAAATCTTTTGTCAAAGATTTAGAGGCGAGCGCCTCTCTGTGAATCATACAGTGAATAATCCTAATGTTTGGATTTTGTTGGCGCACCAGAGTGACGAATACATTCTTTTTTCCTTGCACTGAAGGACAGCCGACGGTGCAAACGCTGATACAGTTATTCCAATGTAATTTGAAGAGCAAAATGTTTTCATTCATCAACTCAAAAATGTTTTGGCCTTTCGCTGTGCTTTTTAAATATTTGCAAAATAAGTATTCGTTTACGATTTTTCTATCTTTTATGAATCGAACAAAAACCAGAACCTGAATTTTTCCACTAACGTCAGTAGATTCATCAACTTAAAGAGACCATAGCAGAGACAATTTATCTTCAGGCGCTTCGAAGTGTTCACAAACTTGATCCTTCAAATCCGACGACAAGTTTATAATTGTGTGCGAAATTGTGTGAATGGACAGTGGAACTTGCTTAACCTTTTTGGCGGCATCCGTTCCAAGCATAGTTTCAACAATGGTTGCAAACGCTGGCGCAATGATTCATTCAACCTCCGTATGCGCTTTACCAACAATTGAGCAACTTTATAATTTGCAATCAGTCCTTTTTTCGTGCAGCTTCATGTAGTTCACAAGCTTTCTTGACTGTTCATGTTGTTGAGCCGCGAGATTCTGGAAGAATTATTTTGGTTTATCCTTCACAGCTGAATGTTTTGCTTCCAAGTGTCTCTTCAGTTTGCTAGGAACAAAGGCCTTGTTCGATAAAGCTGTATTGCAGAGTAGGCAGAATGGTAATTAAGCATGTTTTGCTTCCAAAGCGATAAAACCGTATTCGATGTATTTGCTTTTGTACTTTCATTTGATTCCTTGGTTTTGATTCAACACATTATCCTTTGCAGCACCAGACTTACTTAAATATTTTTTCCATAAATAAATGATAAAGCTAATTCATACACGATAAGCATAAAGTTCTGCAGTTGATATAAAATTCCTAATTACAGCGCAGTAGCTGTAGCTTACCGCTGAATGAGAGCGTGTTCCAGAAAACAGTTTGATTGTTTGATGCGTCATTTATGACGTATGAAGCGGATTTTGTGCCACAATTAAACTAACAGTCGAGAACAAAACTTAAGTATGAACATCTCAGTGCTCAAGTTCAATGAAAACTATCGAATGTTTTGGAAGGTGTTAGAGTGTCTCTACAGTAGCTTTTATTAACTGATGTGTTCGACTTGCTTGTAAAACCCCAAGAGAGTTGAATGTGTTTCAAAAACACCGCGTTACAGCTGCAAATCTCTCGCTGTACACAGGTTGAGAATTACTGATCTAGAGACTTACACAACCGCAGTAGGAACATTCTCTATTCTAAAGACGCCTAAAATAAAGTAGGAACAACGTTTCGACCTTCTCAGGTCATCTTCAGGTTAACGAATGAAAAAATATATTGTTTTATAGTGTATATCATCAATGACTGGACATGTACAAAAATACTAGTCAACACTGCTAAAAAAGTTGATATACAACAAATACATCTGTTTAAAGTAAATGAAAATAAGTTATTGATTTACCAAGCCTAACAACAGTATATTAGAATGATCACATCTATTTTTAAGAAAACTATTAACTCTCTACTTATTAACACTAGCCCGCATAGTAAGCAGCCATATATAGGTGAAAGTAAAATTCTCTGTAGCTGAATATGGTGTCGAGACCACATGCGATGAGAAGCAGCAAGAAAGGAAGTGGATATTTTAATAAAATAAAGAGTAATACCTGGCACCAAAAAAAGCACTAACACTACACCTGTGATTTTTTGGGGCAAGTGTTCTTCACCTCCCAACCCTCTGAGGCTCAGCATTATCAGGTGGTTAGTGCGCTCGACTCGTAATCTGAAAGTCGAGAGATCGAATCCCTGTCACACCAATCGTACTCGACCTTTCAGCCGTGGGGTGTCAATCCCACTATTAGTTCGTAAAAGAGTAGCCCATCAGTTGACGAAGAATGGTGATGACCAGCTGCCTTCTCTCCAGTCTTATACTGCTAAAGTAAGAACTACTTGCGCAGATTGTCCTTGCAAAATAAACCAGTTCACTAGCTTCCTTCGCTGTAGTCTACAGATCAAAGTTATGATCGTCTAACGCAGATAGCCCTGATGCACTTTTGTATGAATATCAAAAAACAAAAAATCTAAAGTTTTAATTTTGTCACATCAACAGTTTTTATTTGTTAATTTATAAATATTAAACTTCAGATTTTTTTTTTATACCGGCTTTCCAAGTTGACCGCAGTGGGTTCTCTGGTACTGCAGGAAAATGTCACAGAGGCTGCACCAAATGCACAATACTGTTTAGGTACTAAGTACATTTAGTTCTTGAAAAACATCTTAATTCTCCTTTACCAAATACGGTTTCTGTTCTGGAAGTATGTGTATAGAAATTGTTTGCATAGCAATATTTGAGTTTTCCTTTTAAAATTTTGTTCGAAAGAAGGGTAATAGAAAAGTGTTTCTTCAGAGTCATTTGGGAATTTCCTCAAGATTCATAATCTTTTTGATGGAATTCTTAAACTTTTCTCTTTCTGGTTCCTGTTTTTTGAAATTCGCGCAAAGTTACACGACAGCTGTTTGCGATAGCTATCCTCAGTTTTGACTAGAGGGAAAGCATTTAGTCATCACCACCCATCGCTAACTCTTGGGCTATTCTTTTACCAATGAATAATGGGATTGGCCATTATATTTGATCGCCCTCATGCCTGAAAGAGCGAGCATGTTTGATATCGCAGGGATTCGAGCCCACGACCCTCGGATAACAAGTCGCCATCCCGAGCTTCTTTCTGGTGTCGGTAGATTAAAACAAACTTGCTTGTTTATCTTCACAGTAAATTTCTGTGTAGTTAGAATTTTGTGGCTATCCAGGCTCAAATATAGTGATTGTGATATACCATAAGAAGATCAGTCATCTGTACACAGTATATATGCACATAAACAATAAAATGACACAATCAAATGAAGTTTCTTGATGTTGAAGAGAAATATCAATTGGAGCACAAACTGCCAATCTTTCACAGTCAGAAATTTCCCATGTGATTGATGAAAAAATATATAAAAAATAGATTAAACAGTTGCATGTTCTCTCTCTGCACTGAATCTAAACAAAGTATTGTTTTAATTATTAATCGTCATAGACAAAATAAAGTTATATGCTTTCACATTAACTGAGACGAGTAGATCAGTGAATGAACCATTTTTTTTCCAGAAAATCCTTTTTTTTTCAAGTCCACATTCCAGCCACTACATGAAATATGGAACTTGTGTAAAATGTTGATTATTTCAGTCGAATTTGGCACAATAGTAAAGAAAAAATCAATGATGATACAAGTTATTAGCCTTCCTGGTTGCAACGAATTCAGATCTTTCATGAAAACAATTTTTTACCAACTCCTATCATAGACTGACAAGAGTCACCATTTATGCTTATGGATTCTAATTCATGAGGGAAAATTTTATCCTTTTGGTTTAAATGCATTTCAAACATTTATCCTGTAGAAATCAGCTTTGGCTGGATTATTCCTTGGTAGAACTCCTTAAGTGTCCTATTCAGAATTACCAGAAAGTTTCTCAAGTTTAGAGGAATAAGATTAAGTTTGTGATTTTCTTCTTTTGTTTCTGTGGTTTGTATATGCAACATAGCACCATCTACATTTTTTTTCATGATGTGATAACTGAGTTACAACATTAGTTTATATTGAATCTGGTGCTGCACTCACATGTATATTGTTCTTTACTCGTAGCTCCCTTTTCTACCACCTTTGTTTCTATTCTGCAAATTTCTTTTCAGTTGACTTAAGTTACAATGTTCTGAAGAATATGTGTCATGTTTCCCTATGGACATTTGAACTGCTTTTATGTGATAACAGGATCTTGTTGATGGACATGTACAATTTTCACATGAACAAATCACAGTATTAATTTTACTGAAAAATCCTCACACAACAAAACACTAGTTAACTCTAAAGATCAACACATGGATTTTTGACAGTCCACTAGGCCAGCCTCCTCAAATCTTTTTTGCACGTTTATCATTCAGTGTTTTTTCTTCAGAGTTGCAAGTTATACATTTTTTTGCACAATGCAACAAAATCACTTAGAAAAACAAATTTGATCTCCCTACATCCCTTAAGGATGAACTACTAGCGACACACAGTTCTTGCAAAATCTCACAGTAATAATACAAAGACACGAAATAAACACTAAGCAGTAGTTCTTCCATCCTTAATTCCTTGTGTTCAATCAATTTTTTCAGAGCACTGTTGAACGTTTCAGCACAGTTTTTGTAATTACTGATGTATTAGAGTATGACTCAGGTTCTTCTAAAATCCATTAAAAAAATGTTCTGTGAGGGTCTTTTATATGTATTCTTTGTTGTTGTTTTGAATTAAGCACAAGGGTTCACAATGGGCTATCTGTGCTCTGCCCACCATGGGTATCAAAACCGGGATTTCAGCGTGTAAGTCTGCAGACATACCGCTGAGCCACTGGGGGCACTCTATGTATTCTTCAAACTTAAGAAAAATGCAATGCCCTACTTAACTTAATGTATGTGAAAACAGAAAATTATAAAAATTTTTACATTTAGAATCAAAAAGTTGGAACACATGGTTTGTATACACTTTTAACATCGTTCATTCTTCCATATTTAGAAAGCTAAAATTTCAGTTCTTAAATATAGTTCCAACAATGAATCAACTTTGATTTAAGCAACTCTAATGCCATAGCATTATTGCATGCTTGCTCTCTGTTTGTGACACATGAAATATACACCTTCTTCAGTTTTGGTCAGCAATCAGTTAAAATAGAAAAACAAGCTGTGTCACAGTTCATTTTCTCTATTGTAAAGTAAAAATGCAGCATGAATGATAGGTTTTCCTTAAATCTAGCACTTCCAAACAGAAAACATGTTAACTAAATCTTCTAAGTATAATGTTATGCCATAGCTAGCTAAAAAAACAAACAAACCATTATTTGACTCCAGTGTGGTAATCGGTTCTTTAATTTATTCATCAGGACTAAAAAAATTGCAAAATATTACAACCCCACATATAGTAGTATTTTAGTGTACAACTCACTTAATAGCTTGCATAAGTCTCATCATACTAAGTTCTTCTTCTGTTATTTCTCACTGTTCAGAACTTCTTTGTATAACTGGGGGAGTGATAAAAAGGACAATCTTCATTGAATCTCGTTTGTAATTTATTTAAATTCTTTCAGAGGACATTCAAAGATGACACGTGTGGAGGCTCAAGATCTCCTAGGTCCATTACTCTGTCTGTTCCTTGTCTGTGCCAAATTCTTGAATTTCATCTTTGAAATTTCATTGCAAAGTTGTTAATGGCTACTTCCTTTCTGTTGTCTTTTTATATTTTGAGTTGAGAATTTTCACTCATCAATTTCTTAGATTTGAAATGCAACTAACTTGATATAATTCTCGAGTAGCTAATAGCTACTAAAGTACATTAACTTCTTATTTCTACCTATCCAAAAATAAACGTATTCACGGAATCAAAATATAAGCCATTTTGTATACAGAGAAAATTGTTGATTAACTCCTTTGAACAGCTTAGTCAAGATATGACTGACGTACCATACATCTTCATTTCAATCTCATAAAGAAATGAACAAAAAATAAACATCTGTGATTTAATTTTTTTATTTTAACAAGGAGTTGATATGTAGTTATTAAATCAATTAAATTTTAGATTTATTGTGTTTTCCCAAAACAACAAACACCTCAAGAATGAAATTGCTAATTTTTGTGCTATTCCATATAAAAACCTGACCAAGGATTTTATGTAATCACCTTCTGAAAAAGTTTTTCAGAAACCAGTCCTTGTACACAAGAAGCTTTATATCATTTTTGTTTTATGAAGAATTCAAGTACAAGTGTAACATCTCGTGTAATATGTCATTATGAAATACACATGATTGTGTAAAGCAGATGACATATGGAGGTATGTGACTTACAGTAAGTGACAAACTTTATGGATCTATATAATTATGAGTTCTTACCACTTTAAAGGAACAATATACAGGCAATCAGAGCTAAGATTTAATGGCAATACCACATTTCCTGCTTTGAAAGCAATCATATGTGATTATTGAATTTAACTCTAAATTTAAAACTCATAATTAGATGAAATACACATATTGCTTTAAATAATATATCCTAGAAGGTCCAATATCATTAACAGATCCTCACCAGTATGGGTAGTGTGCATGAAATTGAATGATAAATTTATATGAGATGTAAACTAGTCAGAGTTGCATTGTTTCTGCTGAATTTAACAGGCAGCAACTCCAGCTATTAGTAACACTTCAGTAAATACTGAGTAAGGACTAAATTTCACTCAATTATCTATATATACTTCTCACTGCAAGTTATCTAACAAAAAAATGTATTTTCAGGATATATCAACTGAAAGGTAAAAAGAGAGAAAATTATTGGTAAAAATGGATGCAAAAACGAGAATGAATATTTTCATGTAGGTTAACACAAAAAATATTTTGATTATCCTTCCTCCTTTTCTATATTATGTACCATAGTAGAGTCAAGGGAGTTTTTTTTTTGGGGGATGGGTGTTTGTAGGTTCCTTAAATCTGCCAGTGAGCATTACAAATGTGTACAGAATTACATTTTTCTTTCTTAAAATCGCAATACACCAGTTTGTGATAGTATCTGTTTGTAATTTGTTTATAAATGAGCATTTTAATACAAGTTATTTTAACCTTCAGAAAAAGTGCATGCATTAAGAAAGTAATATACAAAATTACACTGAATGTAATGCACTTTAAGTGTCAAAAATAACTATATTAATTCAATTGTAACATTTAAACATTATATACAGAATTTTTTATCAACTAGAAACAACCATGTTAAAATATTTAAGTTTATCTACCAGCTTAGAGAACAGTAACTTTCCATTAGCATCTACACTTCTGTTTAAAAGTCACAAAGGATTTTGGTAATTATTTTATAAGCTTCATATTTTCCACAAAGGTAGCATCCTTATGTCTTTGTACAAACAGACACAAACTATTTTCAGTGCATCATATCTCAACTATCTGATGATCAAAGATTTTATATCAATACTATGTATCTTATTATAGATGCATTCATCATGTCAGCTTGTTATATTTATATGTTATTTTCTTTTAATCAGGGCCATGGTACAAATGATTCTTGTTGGTTTCTCTTGCAACATCAAGTACATCTTGTAGGCGTAAGATACAGGTCTCTTTTCCTAACATTTCCATCATTTCTACAACAGCAGGACCCTCCTGAAATAAAGGAAAAACATTTATCTAAAGTAACAGATTATCCACTTTAAATGCACTTTATTCTGTTTTCCAAGAATTATCATCAAGCAACATAGAAACAAATTCAGATAAACTGGTTGCATAATAGTTACAAAAAAACAACACAAAAACTTAGATCTTCAAGATTATAATAAATACATGTTACAGTTGTATGACTACAAGTAGCAAAGAAGAAGTAAAGTTTACCAACTTTACTAAAAGTTAGTGAAGAGCACATCTTCAATTTTACTTCAATAGTTGCACTTAAAATGTATATTACAAAAACAGTTATCGAATAATTCATATTTTTAATATCTAATGCATCAAAGTGAGGAGTTATTTACATTATTTTATGACAATGGTTCTGTGCACTGTCAAAGATAAGTTATCAACATTTTAAATTTTATTTTAATTTGTTTATTGTAGAGTTCATTTAGTATCTTTTAAATTATGAAACAATATGACTATTTACCTTTAAACTACTGAGAACTGATCGAAGCAACTTCATAAATAAGTTATATTTTAGTCCAACCTGGCTACTCGCATCTTTCAGCACAGATGCAAGCTTTTGTTTTGTAAATTCTGACTCTTTAAGCATCTCAAGTCTTGACAGAAGCATTGGTAACACTTTTTCTAAAATAAATCACAGAAAATTTTGTAATCTATCTAACAGCACACAATTTCAATTTCACTGAATCCAATAAATTATCAGCTACAAAATAATCTCTTATTGATAAACATATAGTGTAATAAGTGTAAGAAACAAGGCAGTACACTTTTTCCAAGGGTGAAGATAGTCAAATTTTATTTCTTTAGGAACATAATTAAAAAATATAAACACACACACAGATTTTATTATACTTGCAGAAACTTATAGTACAGTAATAGTAACTGCATGATCATCACTTACTGAACAAGTGTATTTATACAATAAGAATATTTATACATAAGGATGGAGAACAAAAGATTATCCAAAGACAGTATCAATTTCACTAAAATTTGAAAATTAATTGTAATCCAGGGTCTTTGCTACAGATGTATCCAGTATTATTCAATTCATTGTGGCTGGAAATATATGCCTCAGCTACAGTAAAAGGGTTAAGTTTCTGAAGCCACATTACAAAAACTTCAAAAAAGGAGTAGAGTTATAGAAGTGGAAAAGGAGAAATGTAAATTGGTTGAAGAGGTGGTGGGGTTAGTGAATAATTTAAACTTCTACATGAAAACTGTACAGTTTACAAACAGGATTTCAAGAGATATAAGAAGAAAAAAATATAGGGATAAAAGCTTGGAAAATAATGAATTTAGGGGCAAGGATGGACTTGTTTTAGGTTAAGAAACTGGTTCAAACACTCATTAGTGATGAGGAAGGAGCAGGTAAGGAAACAGATGGAATAATAACTGATGATAGGGAAATTATAAATGTATGTGACTTTCTACTTAGGCAAACAGATGGAGTAGTATGTGGAGCAAAAGAATATGCTTATGCTATTCAACAGGGTTACAGGATATAACTGATAGAACCAGAAAGAAAGTTAAGAGCGTTGGTAGCAATGCCATTTTTGTGGTATATGATGGAGCTAGTGATGCAAGAAAAGATGGATCTGAGAAGTTTAGTAATAAAAATAAATAACTGATAATGGCACTTAAGGAAAAAAGCCACAGCTTGATTTTTTCAGGGATATTGCCAAGAATAAATTATGGAGATGAAACACTAAGTGGATCACTAGGATTAAATGCTGAAGAAAAGATATTACTATGGGATATTTTAATTCCAGGGGTATTAATTGGGAAAAGTTATAATTATTCTGTACTGAAAATGTATTTCTGATAGGTACACTTTCCTATACTAAGATTAGCTATTCTGATTCAGTGTTGCCCTCTGTATGCAATCTTTTCTTTTTATGCATGCCACAAGCCTTACACTCTACCCTCTTGGAAGTACAACTTTCCAACATATCTCTTGCGCAAATAATCATGCACCATCTATTAACCAATAGTAGCATAGTATGATTACATTATTCACAGTGACTTTTAATTAAACCTTTATTTTGAAGTTTAGCAGATGTGAGCACCAAAGAATTGGACAAAGTGTGAGAGGAGGTAAGTGCCTATCAGAAATATATTGTCAGTATACGAAAATTATAGCTTCTAATGAGGCACTTACCTCCCCTACAAAGATTAGCTAAAATTACACATTTAGAAGGAGGAACCAGTGTGAGGAAACAATAGAAGCACTTACAGAAGTGTCTGAAAAATATCCCTGACCATGAGAGAAAGATCATGAGATCAGAGAAGGAAAACTGCCCAAATTCTGAGCTACATATACTATTTGCACCTGTGTACTAACCAATTTAACTACATCCAAAACCTTCTTTATGAGGTACTGACATCCATATGAGGAGAGGATGAAAACCATACCATCTTCACCTCCAACCCAAAAACTGGGGATTAAAATCCACATCAATTCCTAGATCACAAGAATCAACACCCTACTGCAATCTGGTACAGTCCATCTGGCATTGAGAGGATGAATTAAACTTGTGAGAGAATTATGTTGATTGGCTCACTTGAATCCAACACCTCAATGCTGGGAACCAATGTCCATGCAAAGATATGATGAGGGTTCTCAATCAACATGGATGAACTGCATGTGTGGTGGATCAATTCCAAATGGTATGGAATGGATAACAAAAGGCCACATCAACTGTAAGGTGATGGATTGAGTTACTGTGAATATAACTGAAAAGTAGGAGGTCATTTCAACTAGTACAGTGATGGATTAACTTCATGGTAGTATAAGGATAAGGAAAGCCATGCCAGATTAAATTTCAGTTTTGCTCTCTATATATAATTTACTATGATCAGAAGTTATAACATATCGTAAGCTCAACAATTCTACAAGGCCATTCCCTCATTCCAATAAACAATATTAATCTGATATAAATGCCAATATACAACCAACATAATTTTTGTTTATTACCTGTAAGCTGTTCAAAGTTTATTATTTGAGATTACCACTAAGTTACTGATATTAAGTTTTGATTCTATGTATATGTTACATAATCACAGATCAAACATTTTTTTTTTATGAAATCCAAAGAAATCTCAGTCACAAACATTTGACAAAAGTTAATAATTGTCAAAATAAATATATAATTAATTTATTTAAACATAAGTGTTGTGTATTTCAGTGCTATGCATGCCAACCCTCAGTATATTCACAAAGGTAAGCATAACCTTGTGGAAGAAATTTCTAAATTTAGATTTTGATATAACACTTGTAAAATAATTAGACACTAAGCAATAAACTGAACAACACTGTCACAAAGAATGAAAACAGTATTCTCTATCTATGAAAGTTAAAATTCCATCATCAAAAACAAATTTCTTTGATTTATTTTGAACACAATAACATATACAGCTTAGATACACTTTCTATTCAAATTATCCAAAAACATTAAATTCAACCTCATTTGGTGCTGAATGGAAAATAACGCAAAAATACTGTTTGCAAAGTAATTGTGAAACACGGTTATGATGAATGAAAAATACATGCATTAATCAAAAGTGCTTTTTTATTCATTTACATGACAGCAGGAATAATGATGTGTAGATATATATACAAGCATAGGAAGAAAAGATTTAACAAATAACACTGTATAGTAAAACAATGTTGAAAGTAGAACTTAATTGTACCTACCACTGTCTGTTCCAAGTTCTCTAAAAATTTCTCCATTTACTTTTGGTGTAACCCAAAGATAATTCATATGAGGAGATAAAAGATCATAAATGGTGTCCATACGATCCTACAACAGTCAAACAATTTTGATCTTAAAACAGCATAACTGTACAAAATAAAGCACACATATCTTACTGATAATATCTGAACAAAATACAATATTTTCAGCATTATCTTATTATAAAATAGAAGTCTGAGCCACTGCTAAAAGAATATTGAACAATGATATTGTAAATTTAATACATCCCATGCATGGCATTAAACATACATCATCCCAAAACTGCCCATGACACATCATCATCCAGTCACCTAGTATATGTCTTGTATTGTGAGTGTTTTGTTTCTAATGGATACCATGTAATGTTCAGGAAATCCATATAATTTTTAATTACAAAGCATGATAATGTACATTCCATCAAACAATGTAAAAGCTTTTATTTATTACTTTATTACAGTATATACATACACACGCATACTAAAGCTACTCTGTTGGTAATATTCACTTTGTTGGCTCACTTTTTAGCCTCAAGAAGAAGTCTTGCATTCATATCTTAATTGATTTGGGATCTTTTAAAACATATTTTCTACTTTTAACTCATGTTTAGAGCAAGATCAACCAATATACCATGATGGTTTAAATTTGGAATTTTAATTATTTATTAACATTCGATTACCAAAAACGAGAATCATAGTGTTTATAATGAATGCTCAACTATCATTTGTAAGTTTCACATTAAGTCCCCAGTTGAGTCAAGATTTTGTTTTCCTTTTCAATATTTACTTTTTAAAATTTAAATACTTATGGACATATTTACAGCAATCACTTCTGATATTCAGAAAAAAAATATTAACATAATTATAAATTAAACCGTGAATCATATTATATGTAAACAACATTGTACTTCTGTGACAAACAAAACTTAAATATCTCTTCAAACCAACAGATGGCACTACAATACATTGAGTTTTTATTTTTGGAATTTAGTCAAAAATTTTATATTTTTAAATAAAGTTAAATCTTTGTGCATTTTCTCTTTACCTTCATATTCTTTGCCAAAATAATAAGTGAATTATAGGGTCATACATCTGACTATTTAGAAATATTTTTTTAACACCACTTTTTACACAAGGTAAAATCTGTAAGGCTTTCTCAAGAAGCAGAGTTGAACATAAAAAGTATACACAAGTAAAAATTCTAATCAAGGACTAATTGCAAGAGATGACCAAATATGTTTTATAATATTTATGGTTATTACGAATTTTTATTGTATATGGAGAATGAAACTTCATAAATAGCATAGAAAGAAAAAAAGGTCTATAAAGTTACTGTTAGGAAAATTGACCAATACCTATTATATCAGATGGAATTATTACACGGTATAGCCATGAAACCAAAAATGTTTTGACTACAACAGAATATAGCAAGAAGTATAACTTTGAAAAAAATATGCTGCTTACTTTTAAAATATATACAAGAGTATGGAAAATAGATAAAGTAGCAAATTTGTCTTTATCAACTTTTGATGCATGAAACTAGATTCACAAATGTAAAAATACTGATATGTTTGTTCACTAACTCTTCACACACTATTTCACCAATCTCCATCATTAACTTTCGACACAATAGTGTTAGATTAAATTTGAGAGTAGGTTCACAGAAAACGTGATTGTGATAAAATCAAATGACATATATATCATCCTATACTTGGTATTGCTGGTGCATACAAATCATAATGATTGGTTCAAATTTTCCATGATATTTTCTTGGTTGTCAATAAGATACAACGACTCAACATTATCAAATTTTGTCTGATCAAAACCTTAGCTACAACTTCACAATATCTGTTCTCATTTCCACGTCTTGATCACTGAGCACCAACTTTGACACAATAATATAGGATAGCATGAGGAAACACAAAAGGGGTAGTTGGGGGTAAATCCCTATCTAATTTCATAAAAACTAACAAGTCAGCAACACGTAACCTGTTAATATATTTTTCTATAATATTGTAACTCTGTCTGTTCTTCTCTACAATGGGAAATTCTACTACAAAAGAAATATTCAAAGTTCATGAAATGGTCATATTTACAGCAATCACTTTTGATATTCACATGATATTCATCATGTTTCTAAGTCAGTTTTTGCTAATGATTAAATATTCCTCTCTTTTTCAACATGAGAGTAAATGTGCAGCTCATTCCAGTATGATGTTTTCAAGCTTATGTTTAAAATATAATTTAGATCAAAGAGTGCATCCATAGAGCTTCCACCCCTAAAGTGCATTTCATAAAGTGTGGGATGGGTTTAGCATCTTTTAAATTTCAGTGATATTACTTTAACAGTGAAATTTAAAATTATTTAAGTGTCAAAAATTACTCTGTGTTAGAAATCAAAGATATTTTGGCAATTAAAAAAAACTCTCCTTTGAAATAGAATACAGTAGAAAAGTGTATCTCGGAACGGCTGACCAGAAGATAATCTAGGAAGGTCAAAACATTGTTCTCTGTTTATCAATAAAAGTGTTGATAAACATCCCAACAATTATGATACATTTTTATTTAAAGTGGGTTTCTCATCATCAAGAAGTGGAAAAGTGTTCTGTTATTTTTAAAAGTGTAACTGTAATCAACATAGTACATTTAAAAAGAACTCATTACTTGTTTTAAAGAAACATAGCTGATGAGCTGATGCTCCACATTTAAACTTCCCTTTGTACAAAATTCAAGGTAAATGATACTTGATTACTGATAGTTAATTATTAGTCCTTTTCAAGAAATGTAATATCTGTACTCAAACTGTAAAATGCCAATAAAAGCCACATCAAAATCTATTTCAAAAACAGTTTAGGAGCTCCAGTAAAAATATAAAAAAGGAAAAATGAATCACAGGTGGAAACAGCAGCAAGGCTAAACAGCTGCAAGAGTTATTTTGCTTGTTTATTGTTTGAATTTTGCATAAAGATAAATGAGTGATATTTTTGCTAGCTGTCCCTAATTTAGCAGTGTCAGACAACAGGGTAGGTAGCTAGCTTGTCATCACCATCCACTGCCAACTCTTTTACCAATGAACAGTGGAATTGACTGTCACATTTCAATGCACCACCACCTATGGCTGAAAGAGAAAAAATGTTTGATGTGATGGTTTTTGAATCTGCAACCCTTAGGTTACAATTCAACCACCCTGACTACCTAGCCATGCTGGGCCCACAAAAGTTAGAAAGCAGGCAGAAGGAGAAATAAACCCCACAAAAACAAAAAACACTAAAAATCTGATGAATTAAAAAATGAAAGACTTGAAGGAATGATGGAGGCAGCTGTAAAAGGGAAGATAGAAAAAAAGGGAAGGATTACATTTGGCAGCTCATGAGAATGTGTGGTATATTGAGAAGCCTTAATTCAGATTGATTTTCATACAAACATTATGCAAAGGTTTAATTAAAAATTTAAGCATTATGAAAACTGAATTTCTAAACAAGTTTTTAAAGGAAATTTCATTGTATTTTTAAATACCTGTTTCACTGAGTTCTAATACATGTGCAGGGAACAAGTGACTTAGCTAGTGTATACTAAAATCTGAAATGTAAGTCATTGATGCTCTAACACAATGGTTCTCAAACTGTAGTTTCTCATGTCTAGACTAACATGTAAATAAGATACTTGGGAAAATGCTACTGTCCACAAATGTGAATTCTGCAGTAAGATAAAAGATTTTTTAAAAATAAACTAATTTAAACACAACTACAAATATTACTCTCCAATAAAAGTTAACTCACAAGCTGCACAAAGATTTCTAGCTATATATTTGTGTTGAAAAGTTTAGTATTATGTAAATGTACTGTAAATATTTCGCATATTAAAAACACATTTTTTTATGCAAATGAGAAGAATCAGAAAATGTTTGTCAATGTACAGAAAAAAAGGAAAGAAACTAGAGCTTGTGAAAGTATTTCCATGCAAGTCTTAGAAACATATAAACACTGACATCAGTTAAAAACATTTTAACATTAAAAGTATAAAAGATATGTTTATTATTATCACATAAATAATAAAGTTATCTGCAGTATTTTAATGCATTATGAAATAAAATATATACAATAATAAAGAAAAGTTAATATCACTCTATTTAAGTAATTTCTACAGGTGTAAGACATGAAACAGCAGATGATGTTTTCAGCATCTGTGCATTTGTAACATTTGTGTCATAACAAATTCTCAATTACTAAACACTGCAATTCTGTCATAAGTAGACTTGTGCCTACAGAAAAATATAAAAAGCCTTCAAGTGAAACTATTCATACAATAAAGATGTTGAGCAATGTAATGTTAAAGTACAAATTTCAAAGAAGTCAATTTTTTTTTGTGAAAGCACAAAAAAAATTTGCAAAGCAGAGCATTTAAACAGCACCGAGCTCTAAAACTGTCACGAGTCAATACAAAAGAACACTAATCAACAATATGATTGTTATAAATATAAAACAAAACTCCAAACCCCAAAGCAATAAAGCTGTAGGTTTTCTGGTATCATTAACAAGACAATACACAGTGATCCGAAACTGACAAAGACACAAAAACTTACAGCCACACTTAAAAATCAAAAACTGTTTTCAAGAGAAAGATGGTAAAACAACCATAACAATCTTACTGAACAATGTACCTGTCCAGCTACTTGATGCAGCATCTACTCGAGATGCTCGTTGAAAGCAAAGTTTGCATAAAATAAAGGATATTTAAAAAGTCTGACTGCAACATCTGTTGGAGATACTTGCTACAACAAAACTTTTGTGTTAGGTAACAGTGTGTAATCACAGTTACCAGGCTGAGTTCAAACAATGGTGGGGAAAATATTTCAAGTGCTACAAAGAATATGCAGTATCACTTTTATAAAGTTTTATTTTGCATTAAAAGATTGAAATTATTATTAACATGCTATTTATTTATTTATTATATGTATAGAACATTGTATCTAGTGCTGACTTATCACTGATGATTGGTGATACTGATAGTTATTACCACACTTCAAAAATAACATGACATGATATGTATTGTAAAAGAAACAAAAATTTCAAATATTGTTAATTTTCACTAGTTTTGCAAACAATATTGAACTAAAAACTTTATCAGGTATATTGTATCTGAAACTTAGTTAATTATATGTATTTAAGACTCAAGAAATAATAATTTTTTTGGTACAAATTAAACACCTTTTAAAAGTACTTTTTATTTAATACTAATTAAACAGAATAACTAATGAAGAAAGGCTGACCAATAAACAAAAAACTTTTGCTTGTACACGCGTAAAATAGATGCTTATCCTACGTCTTAATATTTTATTTCATCAGTTGAACTAACACATTTATTCAGTGTTTATTTTGCAAAACATTCTTCAAAAAACTTTGCAAATGTTTTGCAAAGCTCCTCAAGGGCTATTAATAAATTAGAAGTGAAAGGCTAGAGAAAAGCTTGTCAAAACGGCCCACCACTAACCCGTTGGCTACTCTGACCAAACAGTGGGGGCTGATTCTCATACTATAATACCCTCACAGCTGAAGGATTGAGCATTTGATGATTGAATTAACCCTTTCTCTACAAGCTCAGCATAATATACACAAATTTGTCTACACATTTGCACATATTAAGTTTTTGTATTATTACTTTTGATACAGCATGAGTAGCTTCACAAAATTTGGTAGACTTTTAATAAATATTACAAGTATTATGTATACCAAAAATCAGATTTTTTAATGAAATATTTTTACTACAGATTTGGTTATGATTTCATGCTATAATTAAAAAAATATCCTTTGTCCGAAAAATATAAAATACATTTTAAATGTTTGTTTTCAGTAAAACATTACATTTTATGTTATTTTCTATACTTCAGCTGTGCAGGGTCTGTCACTTGAACAACCTCATCATCATCATAAAAAACATTAGGAAATAAATAGATATGTTATATTTTTTTCATGTCAGAATGAATACATAACACAAAAATACAAATGTTTAGCCTATGTAGCTTAAGTCTCATAATACCATATATTTGCATACATTTTTTTTTCTTATATTGACCTTTCATTCATGCCTAACTAACATTACACAACTTCCATTAATGTGGTGCATGTGCACTCTGTGAACATTCTAAGCTGCTGATTAGTTACTCACATCATATACTGAAGTAAGTATATATAAGGGACTGTTTCCAGAAACGGAAAGAGGTAAACAGGGCCACTGCAATTGATTCACTACTTAAACCACATCTTAGTAAAATAAAAAGATGCGAGGTTCTTACTTTTTACTCTAACTTGATAATATTAGTAATTTGAGTTCTTAATTTGTACAAAACTATAGACTTAGTATTTTGACATCACAAACATCTAATTTTAAACAGTGCTGCTTTCAACATACCACATGATTCGCTAAAACCTAAATTTAAGAAGTGTTCTTTTAATATTTACTTTTATATTAAGAAATTAACTCATATACAATATTAAAGTTTGATTTACTATCTATAATTTGACTCCAAACTTACTGACATAAATTCATAAAATAGTAGTTCAGCAAGATTTTAAATGAAAGTCAACAAATATGATGCCACTGGCCTGTGACCTGCTGCAAAAGGGTTAAATCTGCAACATGGAGATTGTGAGTTACTCACCATAATCCCCATGCCCTGTACTGCAGATAAATAAAATATGTACAAATATAATATTTTATCCTACCTATAAATACTAATGTACAAAAAAACAAACAAAATGATCACATTGTATTAATTCCCACAGTAGGTTTGTACTTCTTTTTCTATTAAAGAATTCTATACAGCAGTACAAAAGCTTAATAAATGTTTAATATCTACCTCACCTTATTCAACAGAAGTATCTTCTTCAGATGCTTGTCAGACAAATCAGTATGGCTACAGGAAATAAACACTTTATATTATCATACCGAGAGGAATGAAGTACAACAAGAAAGACTTGAGCACACAATAACTGTTGACAATACTTGTCAAAAATTCAAGAAATAACAGTCCAAATGCTTACTGTTTTTCTTTTAATGCTGAATCCTGAAAAATAAGTCTTACATTTTTCAATAATTCTATTAAAATATTATTTTTAGGGTACAAAAAATGCTGAGTTCACAAAGGCAGTAACTCCTTGTTGAAACTGGACTATAATAAAATTCTAAATCCCCTATTTTAAAACATTTTTACGATCTGTGTATATGAATACTTTGTATCAGAAAGAACTGTTACATTGTTATTTGAATCAGATGACTGTTATAAGATGCTGCAGTTTGCTTACCAGGACTAGTGTAACATTTCCTGCCTGTCTCTTTCTGGATAGCACTGATATCCAAATGTGTAGCATACTTACCAGATACTAGAAATATGTTGGTGTACATAGCATAGATATGTACATGAAGTCATTCAAAGATAGTCCCAGCATGTAGTTACTTGTTTTCAACAAGACCCAAAAGTTTATAGATGTAATATTTGTAATTATGAATGTAGCAATTTGTTGCATGTGAAATGAAAGAAATGAAACACATCGTTGAAGTCTGAATGAAATAAAATAATTCCTTTTGGGCAAAAACAGAACTGCTGATTAAAACATTATCTGTACCAGTAGAGCTACTGCTCTGAAAAGTACTGAAAAATTAAAAAAAAAGTAAAATAATTTGTATCTAGTATTAAAACAGGTTACATTAGGCTTAACTTGAAATCAAATCAAAGTGTGCAACACCATCACGTAGGAAAGCGTATATCAAAACAGACAAAACTTTGGCAGTAAGTCTTGACATTGTCAAATGTGAAATGAGCAATCTTTGTCAAAGTTTGGATTAAATCTGATGTGAAAAGTGTAAAATTGTATTTAAAATACATATTCAATTCAATCTGCAACTGGCAAATCAGAAAATGGCCACTGGAATTAGAAACTATCCTCATTCCTTCTGACAGCAATAAGGTATATAAAAACTATTTTATAAAATAGCAGATCATTTCCTTGACCAGTGCTGCTACAAAAAGTAGTATTTCATGTTGCATCCAGCACATATGATCAACCATTTACATGTTATTCCAAGTAAGAACTCAGAAATATGCATATTTTTTTAGGAACATAGTACAGGGAAGTAGGGTATGTACTATGTACCTACTACACATTTACAAAATTGTGTGAAACAGATGTCTGCAGATGTAAAATATGTTACAGTAAGATGATTTTGAAATCTCAACTCACATCATTTTAGTCTGTAAATTTCGACAATAGTTTCATTGCATAATTTTCCATGTGCATTGCACACTATTCCTCTCTCCACTTTTCCAAAACCCATTTATCAGTGCATGTTTTAAATGTAGATTTGAACATATATGCATAGGTTCTACATCTGGCTACTTGAACAACATAAACATCTGTTTCATTCTCAAGCTGCTTGAAATATTAAAAAATTGAACAGAAATACAACTCTAATCCATATGAGCCTTATTTCCAGAAGTATATCTCTATTTACTGTGTTATGTATTATCTTGGGGAATGTGGATTGCTTTTGCTACTAAGAACTGTAATTATGGATTCTCACCTATAATAAGATGTTGCATTTTGCTTACCAAGACTAGTGTGACATTTTCTGGACACTGATATCCAAAATTGACCCATGGTATTTTGTTTTTGAATACCATTGAGTACAGGAGATATCCTCATCTTGAAGTTCTAAATATCCAATTTTAAAACATCTTTATGATCTGTGTGTATGAATACTTTCTATCAGAAAAGACTGTTACAGATATTTTCCATAAACGTTCCATTCTTGGTGGTATCACATTACTCAGATGATGTCAAAATGTAGTCCTGACTACATGATAGTTACATTATGTGCTTATATAATCTATTCAACTTTATATAATTGCAATTAAGTTTTATGCAAGAAAAACAGTACTTTTGTGACTTTTATAAGATAAGACTGAGAAATTATTCTAAAAACTTGTTCTTTCTGTACAACTAACCTAAAAATATGTACATGTCCTTTAATATAATTTTGTTACCATAGGATTTTTCTCTTTTTCATACACTGAATGCTCATAACAGTTTCATACTTTTATACACCATTATAAGTATCATTACTATAATTTACTGTTTACCTTATGTTAATTTTATTACATAGTTATGTCTATGTGAATTTGTTTATCTCATGATATAAAAATATTCAAATAGAAAAGGATTTATCTATCAAACATAATGCTTACAAGAACACATAGCTTAAATACCATGCATGAATATAATGGAATGATGAAAATTCAATCAAAAGTCACAAAAGTTACTGCAAATGTTTTGCTGGTCACAACTAGTTACTTAATATTTATTATTTGCAAAATATTATCAGTCCATTGGATCTCACTACCAGTCTAATATATCTTCAGAAACAAATTTCCAGTCTGAGCCACTCATAAAATCTCAATATTATTGGAACTAAAGTATGTTTTATATTTTTACAATGAATACTTACAAACTTATCAATATTATGTTATGGATTTTGTTTACCATTACAGTAAAGTTTATTCTTTATTCCTGTTCTTAACACACCTCTATGAAAATATTGGTTGAAAAAAAAATAAATGTTTATGATTTTATGAGCTCATGGGGAGGCCTGGTTATGATACTTTAGTATTTTAGGTCACATAATATAACTGTTTCTTCCACTGACATATCAGTCTAATCAAATCAAACAGCAAATAAAAATAACAGCCATGAAGATAAAAAGCAGTTCAACTATTTTGTTAATGACTCATCAGATTACACAAGCCTTGTGAACCCCAAAGTGACCAACAGAGTTTTAACATGTTTTGTGTACCTTCAAGACATTTGAAGCTTTTAAATAAGCATCAGGATTCTTTTTGCAAACAAAAGATCAAAAATTTTAATTAATGTTTTACTAAAAAATCCATGTGGATACATGGAGTCCGTGTTGTCTGCTCCAGTTGCAAAGTGATTTTCATGCCAAGATTAAAAATACTTTTCTTTATTGAATAATTTGCAAATTTCATTTGCATATTTTTTTAAACTTCCTAAATAAACACCAACCCTTTTTTCCAGAAAAGTTTTATATTTTATCTGTTATTTTCTCTACCTTAACTCTGTATGGGGTCAGTCAAGTTGACAAGACTTATTACCAACATAAACCTTTAAACTTTGAAAAAATACAACATATAGTAAGTAGTTCTGTTCTATTATTTTTAGCATTGACTACAAAGTTTTAAGGTATGTCTCCTGAGAGTTTCACATCTATTTTTTATGTTTATTTCACAGTTTGTAGCTGAAGTAGAAAACTGACAACATAAAACAATGAATCACTGATCCTATTGTTAGATTGTTTACTTGACACCATAATATGACACTGTCAATAGCAAACAAGCTAAAACAGTGCAATTAATCAAACCTTCCTACAGTTTATCAAAATACTAGTTCTGAAGACAGTAAAAGATGATTTATTGGCATGTTTATGTTACAGTGGTTGTAAAATGAATTGTGTAAGGTAATAAAACGTTTATGTTATGGCTTGGTACAAATTCCAGGCTTACTTAATAAAACTCATTGGTATTTAGATGTTAGTTATTCTTCCAGGATAGCTCGAACATACTGGGATAGGTGCACAAAGTTTGTAAATGTTATCACTATTTGCTCTTAAATGCTTGTTTTTCTGTGTACTTTTTTATCTATTGTTCCATGGTTTAAAAAAATAACATAAAAACTAAAGATTTCAAGTATTTATGATGTTAAGAAATTTATTTATGCTCACATATCCTACTTGCTAAGACTTGCTGTCAGCAACCTCACTTATTCCCTCTGGTAGAGTGAGTAGATAAATTAATCTTTGTATATTTCAAAGATGCATTTTATAAAAAAACAAGAATTATCAAATTACTATAGTAGTACACAAAAAAGCACTTTTTATCGGGCTTCCTAACTATGCAATACGTCAGTTACAAAAATTTCATTTATGTTCACAGCAACAACTTAGTCAACAGACTTCAATTTCAGAGGAATTAAAAGTTTCTCCTTAATGCTAATTATGAACAATTGGATTTACTTAGTTTGAAATTAACTTTGTTATTTTTTTATGGATTATAAACATGTACTTGAGAAATGTAGGCATAAGTATACAAGAGGTTTCAAAAGATTAGAGAAGTGGGTAGAACTACCTTAGTAGGTTTGTAATGTGTATTGATATCTCAGCAAATCAAAAGGGTGGGGTTCTTATTTTCATATTCTAGCTTGTAAATGCCTAAAATTTACATTTCTAATTCTTTAACCACAATAGACATGATATAGTTGGCATAATAAAATAATCTGAAGACATGTTGTGTGACACACAAAACAATATATTAAGATTTTTTAAAAATATTTTCTTTCAAATTAAGAAGTTAAAATATATATAACATTTAAACCTTAACTATGTTGTAATAACAGTTTAATTGACATATGATGATAAAAATGTTAATTAAATTTTGAAAATTCTCAAAATGTCATGATATCCTATTTGTAGCAATTGATGTTGATATACATATCCTGCACACACAAAAATGGAACTTATGCAAAAATAACATGACAAGGAATGGAGTTTTATTAATTCCATTAGCAGTTTGAGTGTTTTTGTTGTATCAGTCACCTTTAATAACAATGTAAACTGAAACTTCAATAAGTACATACACCAACAGGAGATCAATATACCATCATAAGACTTTCCTTAACATATCTATTCATATATACACACACATACAGTAAACAAATGATTGTTACACAAAACGATAATTTTGTGTCTAAAGCATTTTTAATATTCCAGAATTATTTCTCATGTATTGCAATCTCAATGTACAAATGCATAAACAAATTATTTGAAAAGAAGTGTACCAAGTTCTATGTAAACAGATGACTGTTATCTGATCATTACTCACTATTCCAGATTCTTGTATTGTTTAAAGTAATTAGATGTTTTCTTTTAATATGTTTAAAACCTCACCAGTTTCATAAATTACTGACACACAAAACTATCTTCACTTTTCAATAATGATAATATTTGACGTTTAATCAAATTCATTTCTCCAGCCCCCTATGATAATTCATGTAGCCCCTATTGTACAAGTTTAGTAGATGACTAGATATTGGTTTTATTACACAGAAATCTGAAAACTCAGTTTTAAACATTTATACAAAATAATGATAATTTCAATTGCAAAATTACTTAACTTTATAAATGCTTAAAAATACATTTCATACACATATTTTCAACCAAATTAATATATTTATAGGTTTGCACTATGTGTTATGAAATGTATAATTTCAAAATACAAATTAAATTGTAAATTATGTTAATGAGATAAGAAATATGCAATGCATAAGCATCAAAGAATGTTAAATATAATTTTTTCCACTCCTAGGTGTTTAATTCGTGCAATAAGACCCTACATTGTAAAGATGATTTGTATCACACCTTGCACACAGGATGTAGATGTGGTTCTACACAATGAGGTATTGAAATCTATAAAAGTAGAGTCAGGAATGGAGAAAAAAACTAACTTATAATGAAAGCATACCATTAAAAGTTAGTGACTTGATTGTGGACTCTGCAGTGAGATTAGCTTCTACATTAATGGTAAACTGCTTTGTTGATATTGGAAATCCTATTGTGACTATAGAATCAGAATGGAAAGGAATACTTACAACATACCAGACAGTTTATAACTGTGTACAAGGTACAAACATTTCTAGATACCACTAAGAGTTTTGCTAAATACTAACCTAGAATTATTTGAGAATTATTAAACATGAAAAAGAAAACAGCATGAGGGCAACAGCAGTCTAAACATATGTTTTGTTAAGTCTTCATAAAGGATAATTGCAAGAAGCTAATTAATCAGCTGTTAATTTACCTAAATTATAAAAATTGTTATATTTATTGTTATATGAGTTGTTTAATTAAATTTCACTAACCTAGGACAATAAGTATAGAAAAACCAGTGTTATTATCATCATAAAACTTCCTTAATACATACAGGGTGTCCCAGAAGTCGCGCACCATACGTACATATAATAATGATTTGTTTTTTATGTTCCAGATATGGGTGAAAAACTAACAATACAAGAAAGAGTTACATTGGTGTTTATGTTTGGAAAAAATGGTACTACATACCGCTCTGTAGCTGAAGAATTCAACCTTACTCATCCTGAGCGAGAAAAGCCATTGAGCCATACTACTGTCTGTCGTTTAATTAAACATTTCCAAGAAACTGGCTCAGTTGCTGACCGTGAGAGATGTGGACGACGAAGGAGTGCAACCGATGAAGAAACATCGACTATGGTTTTGGCGAATCTTTCTAGAAGCCCCGTGAAATCAATAAGGAAAATAAGGAAAATTTATATGGTGCGCGACTTCTGGGACACCCTGTATATTTTTAAATCACTCATTATTCCGAGTTTTCAACGTATTGTTTGTTTATTATTGATTTTGTTTTGAATTACATATATTTATTAAATGAAATTACTGTATTTCTTATTTGTCACTGTTTGTTACACAAGAGTTAAGTATGGAACAAAGGAATGCATGGAAATCTGAAGGAAGTAACTCCTAAAAGCTTTTTGCTCAAAAATGGTTATACAGGAAAACTTTTCTTGCTTAAAAGTTCACCAAGCATCTTATAACACTTCAGATTGATAATATCCAGCAAATGGTTGTTTTTTTTGGAATGGTCTTGTACTGTAAAGTTATTATTATTATGTCAGTAATAAGTTTCTGGTGAGATGAAAGCTGTAGCCATTAATATCTGAATTTATTCTTGCATTATTCAAAGACAAACTCTGAAAAATGAGCACACTTGACCTCATTCTACATCTATGGAAACATTCAATGCTAAAACTAGTCTTGTCATCTTGAATGAAAAGTTTTAAAATAAGTTTATGCACAAAAGTCATTCAATTCCTACGGTAAATTTTATTTTGAATTTTAACAAAATACTAAAGGAAACAATGAGTGTGATTCTGATAACAGCATTGATATAACACCTATGTATGTGGTACAATACAAAGGTTGTAACACTAGTTCCTTGACTAGTGTTTTTATACAAAGAATTACAAATAAACAGCCCTCTTATTTGATAACAATTCATGAATCCTTGTAAACATGACAAGTTAAACAAATGTACCCAAGACAGGTCCAATGGACAAGCCCTTTGTAAGAAAATTAATTTTAACCATAATTCCTAACTTACATGTATTGACGTGACATGTGATAAACTGTTAACACAATGTATATGCTTGTTGTGCACAAAACAAATATGTATTCCAAAAGTATTATTCAAAGTATGTCTATGAATTGACACATCAGTCTTATTGAAACTCTGACAAGTAAGAGTGCAAGGTGATGTTCATTAGAAAAATAAAAATATTTTTGTACATTTTGCATTTGCATAGCCTCTAGAACCTCTAAAATACATTTTTTGTTTCAGTGTCCCAGTGTAATGTATCAAGTATTTATTATCGTCTACCACAAACTGTTGCTAAATTAGCAATTCAAAGTAAAGTGAATAGTTGCTAACTCTGATATCAAATATATACTACCATGTTCAATGGCACACTGTATATATAATCATTGTGATGCTACCATTGAAAAAAAGTAGTTTGGCATTCTTTATTAAGTTTCAACTGACCAAAGGTTAAATATTTGGAATATCTTGGAGTCATCCCATAATTTTTTTTGTCTAAACTACCCATTATCTCTAATATCCATTAATCAAGAATGTTACTTTGCCAACAGCTTCAGATACTTTAACTAATTTAATAAATGAATGTTACTGATACAGGTTTATATAAACGAGTTTGAAGACTTCTAAGCCATATAAGGTTCTTTCATACAAGAGTGAATCGGAATTCCTTATATACATGGATAAGAGCAGAAACTTTTGTCAGTTCTGAAAATTTCTGAAAAGAAAAATCTTTCCTTCTGACTTCACTAACGCATTTGCAATTGTTTAAAGTAGCAGGCTAGCGAGATAAATTATTGTTCAGGTGGAAGATGATGTAAAAAATTAGAAAAATAAAAAAGTAGCATGTAAATCACATCTAAATTTATTTTCTTATATTTTTTTCCATAACAGTTTGATTCATTTCAGCCAGTATTGCTAGGATGGATTTCCATAGTCAGTACAAGTCTCTCCTTTCATGGTAAACAGCAGATAAAGACCAGAAGGAAGGTAAGTTTGTTGCTCCAACTTTTCTAAACAAAGTTGTCAGATAAAAAGTAATAGAAGTACCCACAACAAAATTTATACTAACATTGCCTGTAGTTACACTTCAAATATTGTTGTGATAAAAAACAAACTATTCTATTATCCTACAATTAATAATCCCAGAGTCTCATTTTAAGTATCTTAAATATCTCACTAAAGTATGTATACAGTGCATTTTTAACTATGACATGCCAGAGGATTATTTGATATTAAGCTTCAAAATCTTACAAAAGAAATACAAATGCTAGTCTTCCAACATTATAAAACAGAGAAAAACTCACCTCTTATCTGTAAATTTGTTTAGCACTAAACCTTTCAGTTGATTTACCAAATCCTGGAGTTTTTCCTCATGTTCCATAATGTGTTGAAGATGCTGTCGATTATAGTCTTTTAATTTCTCTACTTCTACTCGACATGAATTTACATTCACCTTTTTCAAATTAAACTATAAGAAGACAGAAGAGGTTAAAAAAGTTTTAAAAAATCAAAAAAACAAAAAAAATTTAAGAATCTTTCTGTACCAGAAAATTTGATCTACCACTAGATAACCCAAATTTCATCATTACAAATACTAATGCTTGAAATGAGTTTACTTTGAAAGCACATCATCATCATCATGTGTAAAAGTTGTACATGGGCTTGTTTACTTTTATTTACATAATAACTATATTATTAGTTCTCTCAACAATGGATTCCTCACATGACAACACCAAAGTTTACTCACAAAATGCATAATTTTTATGAAGTAGCAGCAATAACTTGACTAATATAAATGGAACATAAAATAAAAATACAGTTTTAAAATGAAGTAGAATCTTATAATAACAATAACTTACCTTTATAACAACATTTACCTTTTTTATAAAACATCAAAATATTAGCTTAATATGCTACTACATTTAACCCTTCACTTGCAGACTGTGTAAATCTGCATCCAACCCCATGTTCAATGACTGATATATCTTTCTAGTGGGAAATTGAAAATACTGCATGTAAAATGCTTTCATCCTGGAATGTCAAATCTAGTTGAATGGTTAATCACATTAAAACATGATATGAAGTCTCTGTGAATTTACTTCTCTCACATTAATGTTTACTAATGGTTATTATGTGTCAGTCATGTCTTGATATTATTTTATAAAAAAAAATTCAATTTGATCACATTCTAAAATGTCAACAGAAGGCATACAAAAGTTCAACAAAAGCACCACCATGAAATTTAACCCTTTCATTGCAGTTGGGACATATATTTCCCATTGTCATTCTAAATTACAATGTTTGATGTATGGGAGTAAAATGACTTTGAGAGTGGGGTCATTCCATGCCAACTCACTAAGAAAAAAAAAGAGCTTTTTACAGTTCATGTCATAGATTTTCTGGATTTATTCAGACATGCAAAATTTTAAAGCTGTAATGCATGATTGAATAAATCAAAATGAAGTTTTTGCTTAAAGTTTTTCAAGGAAATCTACAACAAAAACTGGGAAGACCTAGGTGAGTTGACATGGAATGACCCAAGTATTTACTGGTATCCCAGCTAATGATGATATACCATTTCCTTCAGTGTTTTCCACTCAGTCCTTCAATAACCAGCAAGACGCTTAAGCATAACACACAAAAACTGCATACCGACCACACCTATATTGTTAGAGCAGTTAGAAGTAACCCTAATTACTATGTAAATATTCTTGATGCATTTTACTCAGATAGCATAAAAGTGAGTCAAGAGGTGTTCAAATGAGTGATAATGAAGAGACATTGAGACAAGAGGATAGTAGTTCTCCATCTAGTGATGACAGCCAAAATGATGAACCTGGACCCAGCAGCAGAGGTAGGCATAGAAGCATCAAGAAATAGGAAACATTTGCCACAGCTGCACTGGGAAAAGGGGGGGAGCACTGTAAAACATACATCCCAATCATAGTGAATGGGTTTAAAGAAATGAAAACAAAATATTGTCTCATTCCTATATCTTTCATTACATGAGAAATTATTTGCTTTTTTATATTTACACATACAGCCAGTCCCTCGAAGCAGCCTTGTAACCATTTTGTGCTTCTTATAGTTTTCATGCTATAGCTTTTAAATTAACAAGCATATGCTCATGAAATTTGGCAGATTATCAGTAAACATTAGAGGGCTTTCATATGAAAAATATCAGATTTTTTTTTTTTTATTAAGTATTGAGGTTTATTAAGCAACGTTTTATAATGCCTTTTTTCCTCTTACTTGTTACTTATCCAACTTGCAAAGTAATTTTATGCAACAAAACATTTCCAAATTTCACATGCAAAATTCTTTTAATGTCTAGATAGTTAACAAATGTTTCTTATGAAAAAAATGTTTCTTATATTTCATCTGTTACTTTCACTAACAAATCTCTGTGCAGGTCTGGTAGATTTTACCAATCTCAAAACCACCATAAAGAATTAGGAAATAAATATAAATTAAGCCTTTTTCATTCCAGAGAGACTACAAACAATAACTCAAAAACCCAACATTATAACATAACACTATACATTAATATTTATTTACTACTTTTATAATATTGACCTTTCAGCTATGCCTGGCTAACAATACACAAGTTACAATGACAAGGTGAACGTGCACTCATGTAACTATATCCAGTAATATAAAACTGACATTTAGTCCTTAAAAGGTGACCTGTCTTGACTATGTTTCAGCTGATTAGTATTTTGTATAATAAAGTCACATTTGAACTATAACAAACTATACATTATTAATATTTACAAACAAGTTGTTTTTGTTTTTAACCATAGAACAGCAAGTATAGCAAACAATTATCTCTTGTAGTTAAGACCTATGAATTCACTTGCTCCTTGTTGTAGGTTGTTAAGCCTTGTAAAATTTCACATATGAACCAAAACAATTTTTCTAGGTTTTATACATATAATTAAAATAACCAAAAATTATAAATTACTATACTGATGCCACACTTATCACTTATCAAGCATTGTAACTAAGCTGTATTTGAGTCTAAAAACATAAAATTTCAAGCACGTAAAAGACTCAACTTTCAATTTTCAAGTTTTGTCGGGAAAGAATGAGATGATGTCATGATACTTGAAAATGGTGAAAAAGCAACAAGTAGGAACATTCTAAGCTAACAATTGTTTATTCACATATTATATACAGAAGTATGTGTATACAAGGGAGCATTTCCAAAAACAGAGAGGGGCAAGCAGTACCACTGTGTTTGAATCAGTACACAAGCCCTATCTCAACAAAATATGAAAGAGGTTCTTATTTTATATTCTAACTTGTAAGTACAGATAATTTGAGCATCTAATTCATATGAAACTACAGACTTAGTATTTTGACAACACAAACATCTAATGTGAACCAGTGCTGCATTCAGCATACCACATAACACACAAAAAATCACTGTTGAGATTTGTCTTTCTAATATTTACTTTAAACTAAGAAATTATATAATGTGTAATACTAAAATTTAATTAATACTACAGATTTATACAAAACTTACTGACATAAATTCATAAAATTGTAGTTCAATAGAATTTTCAATGGAAGTAACAAAAAAATGTGAAGATGTGACCTTTGACCTGTGTGTAAAGGACTAAATACCAAAAACAAAATAATAATGGGTGCAACAAACAATGCTCATAATCCAATTCAAGGAAATTTGTTACCTTTGAAATTAATTCCTCAATTAAAAACAGCTTCCTTTGGTGTTTTCCAAATCCACCACCCATGTTAGCAATAAAATTTATTACTGCATCTGGAAAGTAACCTGCATTCTGTACAAAAAAAATATTATCATGAAACAAATTAATACTAAAAGTGAAATACATACAAGACAAATGTATTATTTTTTTAAATAAAATTATGCCAAACAATTTTAATAGAAATAACTGACTATTTTACAAACTACATGTGCTGTAAGAGTTGAAATTACATTTTACAAATATCTTTAAGTCCTCATATGTTTTAAAAATGAGTTATAAATTTTTTAATAAATATTTTGTCCTCATCTTTCCACAAAGATCAAAACTGCTTCTTGAATTTTTTTGATAAATCAGTTGTTTTAGCCGAAGATCTGAGACAAGTGGGTAGGAGTTGTATATCAGAAAAAAATCACAAACTTAGGGTTCAATTATGTCATCAAAAATCCTGAAAATGCCAAGAACTTATATCTAAATTGAATAAAAAAAGCAGAGGTAAGACGGCAAAAACTTGAACAAGTTCTCTGCTGTTTTTGAGTTGTCTAATCTTCTGAAAATGTTGATATTATTGTACAGGAAGATACCAGGTGTTTTCCAGGTACAGTTGGTATACTACACACCTCAGAAGCTATAGCTGTGATTAATGCTTATCAATTAGAAAGCTATAGATATTTAACCAGGAACATTTATTGACTTCAAACATTACAAACTGTTCACCTTCAAAGGTACATTAGTATTTTAATGAAGAAATTATACAAATTCAGCAGTGAAAAACTTGAGTGATTACTGGAATGTTAGCTAGTTCCCCATCAAGTGAAATGTACCTATATCAACTCAATTCTCTTGAGATGAACCCTCCATTAGATATCAAGGACATTCTGGATCAGATATGAGACTCAATACTGTTTGCACCTTTGTAAAATTTTTGTGTATAAATCATTATTTGTAATAAATGTTGTGATAAATTGTATTACTGTTTGTATATTAAAATATATCTGTATAAAAAAAGAAATTGTGTGTATCAGTTTTGTTTGAAAGTATCATAAATTCAATCCATCTCTAGATTCGATTAACTTCTAAATTAAAATTTAACTCAGTTTTAGGATATTTGAAATAATAATTCATAACACACTATATGAACCATCTTCAGCATATAATGTAGAAAATTAATGATGTTGATCTAACACATTTCAATTCAAAACATAGGATGTACTAATATAAAAAACAATTATATTTAAGTTTAAAAGAAGAATCATCAAGACAAGGTAATATTATTTACAACATTCAGCATTACCTTCATATTGTATCTCCAATATTTTACTTAGCTAGGAGTATACATAATCCCAATATCAAGTTTTGGTCATACTTATTCAAACTATCATTTTTAACAATCTATTTTAAGAATACATATATATATACACATATAACAAATACAAATAAATGTAGGTTCTTACTAGAAGTATAATAAATTAAATACATACAAGTGCAATAAAATATAACCAATATTTTAAGACTCAGTTTATCTGTCTACACGTTTTTTACTTAAAATCAAGACAGTAAAAAGGCTCATCTTCAGTGTTTCTTGGAGAGAAAATACACATTGAGCATTTGCTGTATCCACCATGAGGAATCAAACCCTGAATTTTAGCATCACAAGTCTGTAGTCTCATCACTGTCCCACCATATGACATAGTAAAAAAGGAACTAAAATTATTGTTTAATTGTCAATAGAATGGTTGTTGGTTTTTAGCATTTTACTGTGCAAAGCAATTAGACTATATGTGCTAAACATCAGGTAAATATTGTTAAAACTCCTAAAAAAGAATCAAGGTAAAACAAAACAAAGTTTATTTTTTTAATTAAAAACTTAAATAGTGATACATCCAATTTTCAAATCTAGTTTACAGCAGTAATAAAGTACAGTAATACAAGTTGTAAAGGGCTTTCTGTACGATAATTTTAATTATTATAACTTGCTAGAATGACTAACAGGTAAGTTCAGACACCAGCATTAGTCACCTAAAGTTGGCCTTTCCAGTCCTGGTCGAGTTATTTGATGTTACAGACATTTTCTAATTTCATATCAAACTCACTATACTTTAATTTTTAAAAAGTATTCATATTAAAAAAAACAAAGTATAATTTATGAACTAAAAACTTAAATAGTATTAAAAAGGCCAATGGTCTTTAAAAACTAAAAACATCTGTAAGGTGGACAGTGTCACCATTGCTAATTACACTATCCAACATTAGGGATAAACCATGGGAATAAACATGTCTTAAACGGTGCCATTGTTGAGAGTCATAACAATGGCAAGACAGTAAAATGTGGCTTATTGTGACCTGAGTGTCAGACAGACAACACATTGTTGCATCAGTCCCAGATTAAAGAAAACAATGAGTTAAAAAACTGTGACCAATGTATAGTGTAGCAAGGACAACTTCCTCATTCCGATCCTTAGAGAAACAAGACAGCCACAGTCCAATAGAGGGTTTTATCTGGAAAAAAATAGTTTTCATGCTGCTAACTCGAAGTCAACCTCCAACTGGCACAAAGCTGAGCTTTAAATATAGGACCAGAGTCCATGTATGGAACAGACACAGTGGTGATAGTGCCAGAGCAAACAGACTTAACTGCAGTGTCAGCAAGCTTGTTCCCACAAATACCAATGTTGCATGGTATCTAAAAGAACTGAACAGAAGTAGATGTTAGAGAAATGGGCCAGTCGATTTTGAATATCAGTGAGAGCAGGGTGAGAACTAATGTTAAGTGATTTCAGGGGTCAGTAGGAACTACAAAAGTCAGTATAAATAGTGCAGTTTGAGTACTGCTTAGCTTCTATGTGATCCAGATGAAGACAAATGGCATGCAGTTCAGCAATGAATACAGATAATGTAGAGCAGATTTTGTGCACAACCATCAAACCACAACAAACCATGGCAGAGCCCACAGAGTCACCTGATTTTGAACCATTTGTATAAATGGGGATGGATGGATGGTTCAAAAAATGTTCACTGAGTAAAAGACGATACTTACAATTGGTAGTACCTGCTTTTCTCAAATGACTTAAAAAAGAAAGGTCACAATTGGGAATTGTAATAAGCCATGGTGGGATAAGCTGACCAGTGGATATGGCAATTTTATCTAAGGACAGATCCAATTCATCCCACTCTGCCTGGATACAAAGGCCAAAAGGGACAATGGCAGATTGTTTGTCCTGAAAAAGCATGGCCCACTGAGGAAGGAAAACATATCCCCAGGTAGAATGATGTGCTAAGGATCAACGATCAAGTTTTGAAGCATACAGTAAAAACATTTGCAAACAGTAAAGATGGAGAAGAGGTTCATGAGACTCTGTGTACAAACTCTGGACTGGGGAAGTGCAAAAAGCCCAGATGCAGAGCCAAATCCATGATGACGAAAGGGGTCCAGCATCTTCAAGGCCAAAATCCTAGCAGAGCCATAAATGAGAGACCCATAGTCTGGTTTCAATCAAATAAGAGCATGATATATCTTTAGTACAGAACATTGGTCCATTCCCCAAGTGGTGGAAGAGAGTACATGGAGGAGGTTTAGTGCTCTTGTATGTCTGATTCATAGCTGCTTGATGTGTGATATAAAGTTCAGCTTGCTGTCAAACATAAGTCCCAAGAATTTTGTCTCAGGGACCATGGGAAGCACAACTGGACTGAATACTCAGTTGGTAGCAAAAGTGCATTCAAATGGTTTTAGAGAAAGAGAAGTTAAAACCAGTTGCTTTGGTCCACTTCAGCAAACGATCGAGGGCAGTCTGCTGCTGCTGCTCAATATATTTCATGTTCAATGACTGATAAGATGTGAAAGTCATTGACAGAGCCCATTTGCAACAGTAAGAGGGAGTTGTTCAGTGATGGCATTAACCTTTATACTAAAAAGTGTGATGCAACACAGCCCTGAAGATCTCACAAGTTCCTGTAGGAAAGAATGGAAAAGTGTCAAACCCAAATGAACTTGGAATTGCCTTCCCATTAAAAAAATGTGTAATAAAAATGGGCAAATAGCTATATCTACACATATAAGTGTAGATCTCTCAAACTGCCATTCTTCTATGTGATATCATAAGTCTTCTCAAGGTCAAAGAATATTGATATAAGATGTTATCATTCAAAAAAGGCTTTTCCAATTGATGTTTCAAATAAAATTAGGTGGTCCATGGTGGAGCATCATCGAAACACACACTGGGTGGGTGAGAAAAGGTTGTTTGATTTGAAGAACCAAACAAGACAAGTTTTAACCATCCTCTCTGAGGTCTTACAATAGTCCAGTGCCACGCTTCAGGAAAAACATTCTCCTGCCAGATACAGTTAAAAATAATCAATAGAATAACAAGAGCATCAAGATCTAATTGATCATAGGTCTCTTAAGGAGACAGGAAGAGAAAACAATGATGGTACGACCAAATAAAATACGGATGGCTTCAGCCACCAAGGGTGGTGTTCAGTGGCAAAGACAAGGTGAGCACATGTTGATCGACTAATAGTGCCACCCATCCATGTACTTGTCTACCACACAACCTGTCATTTCTGTACAAAGAAAACTGTCAAAAAAGTGACTGTATCAGCAGATTTCAGAAATGTTTCCTGTAAGGAAAGACATACAGAATGGCAAAAAACAATCAATACTTTGATGACATCCGGATTAGAACATATAACTCGATTATTCCATTGTATCAAAATGGCCATTTTTATTTATGTGTAGGCAAATTGTTTGGAGAACCCTTCTGTTTACAACCATGGTTTTTTTCTTAATTTTCTTTATTTGAGGGAGGTCTATTGACCTCCATAGATCCTGCCTTGGATTGATTGGGCAGGTCTTGTTTGAAGAAGATTCCAGAGATTAAGAACATGAATGAATGATCATTTATTTAGCATCTTTGGTCAGGAGAAGAAAATGTACCTGAGAAAATGCCTATACCTGGAAATTAAGGAAGTGGATTTTGGGGTTTGCTGGAATGAGTGTTGATGTTGATTCATAAGCTTTATTAACCATGAAGGTCAAAAGACTTTTTATATGCATTGAGAACAATTCTTTTGGAGGGATGGAAAGATCTGTCTGCACTCCTGCTCTAGTAGTGAAATGAAGTGCAGCAGCATATGTCTAAGGTGAAGTGGTGGACAGCAACTTTTGAGCTTCAGGGTAAATCATGTTTTGAATCATTTTCAAGCACTGCACCTTTTCTCCTTCCAACCACTTTGATCAAGAATTAAAGTAGAATGGGTGAGAGCTATTACAATTAATACAGTGAGGGTCTATTTCACACTCACAGGCATCATGCACCTTGCCACTGCAATGAGCACACTTCAAAAAACCAAGACATGATGTCTTCGAATGACTGAACTGCTGATATTGGAAACATTTGAGAGGGTTTGAAATATATGGCCATACCTTGCAATTAAAATAACCTGCTTTGATGGTAGCAATTAAAATTAATATCTAAATTTAAGTTTTGTAATACTTTATGTTACCCCCTAAAAAATGACAAAAATAAATAATTGTAATTTTGAGACAGTGCTGGTATGTTAGCAGGTTCTGTTTAATTTTTCACCAATTAATGTATTACAATTTTCCCAATTGAAATGGGTAGTAATTTTCTTCCTCAAAAATGTTTTTGGTAAAAAATTTTGAGACAGTGCTGGTATGTTAGCAGGTTCTGTTTAATTTTTCACCAATTAATGTATTACAATTTTCCCAATTGAAATGGGTAGTAATTTTCTTCCTCAAAAATGTTTTTGGTAAAAAAATAATTTTTGATTAAATGGAATAATAGCTAGGAAAATATCAGAAGTTGCATTTAGTGTGTCAAGCTATAGATTTTGGTTGGAAAAACCCAATATAAGTCTCCCAAATGAATTGTGTGTAAATGCACACACACAAACATACATATTATATATATATATATAGACACAAACACACACACACACACACAATTTGTGTTTTATTTCAGAAATTTATGATCTACAGCTACAGGATAAGATTATTACAGTATTGGTTTATTATTACTTTATTAGCATGAAGTTTTGAAAACTGCAGACTTGTATTTATTTGAGGGAATTGTAAGTTATATGAATACAAAGATAAAGATATAAATCATAAGCTAATTCTACATGATTTTGCAAGTTAAGATGTTTGCATAAATGTGTTCTACATTGAGCATAATAAGTTCATATTGCATACCTTGAAATGCTCAACATGAATATCTCCTTGTCTCTTTGATAATTTAGTCCCATCTCTGATAAAGAAAAAAAATTTTAGTCAGTAAGGCATTCAATTTGTATGTTAGCTGATACCTCTGGAACCAGCATATAGTTTATACATGTACCATGTCTTAAAAATTACATGATGTTGCCATTATCTGATCTAATATAAAATATTCAAATTTATAAAAGTGCTTATAATTTTCATATCAACTTCAAGTTAAGGGGGCTATAAAAAGTGCTAGAACTTATGTACAAAGTTATAAAACAATTTCTCAGTCTTATAATTCATTATAAACCACAATTATTGTCATTTCTGCTATTTTGTAATTTTTAAATGTTTCTATCAAGTTTATCAAGACTTCTAGCAATTATGACTGAAAAACAATTATAATTAAGAAGCATAACTTAAAACTGCTCTTTATTTTATTAAATAATTATTTGCACTTACATTCAGAATGTGTGGTAATATGACAATTTGTAATTAGAATCGAAATGAAACAGTGAGTGATGTCGAGAAAACCCACTTGTAGAGAAAAATATATATGTAAAAATGGCTCATTTGGGTTGAGAAAATTTTTTACGTAGAGGAGCGAACAATGTTTCGACATTCTTCAGTCATTGTCAAGTTCATAAAGAAAGAAAGAGGTAACTGACCGAAAGCTGACCACATGTTTGAAATGGGTTGTGTAACTGCGTGTCGGAATGTAGAGAGCATGCTTAGAAGTTTGAATATATAATTTTATATTATTTATTATATTTTTAATATAGGTATAAAGGTGTTCCTTTTTATTGGTTTACTTTGAGCTTAAGTTGTTGTATAAGTAAGGCTTCTTTAATTTTCCATTTGTTTAAGTTTTGCTTCTTTATTTAGTATTTGAGTGCTTTCTATGGTTATGTTGTGTTTATTCTCACAAAACCATCAAAATAATTTCACAAAACAGAAAGCTAAAAAACAATCTTACAAAACAGAGACATTAATTCCATTAAAAACCTAAAACAAGACAAAAAACATAAAAATTCTAAAAGCAGATAAAGGTAATGCTTTAGTCATAATGAACACAAATAAATACATCCAAAAAATAAAGAACATCTTATCAAACACTAACAAATTTAAACCAATACACACAAATCTAACAAGGACACACAAAACGCAAATAAACAAAATACTACTAAAAATAAAAAAAAACCAACGCAATTTCATAAACACTTTATTCCTACCTAAGTAAAACTGACTCACACACACCAAAAATATACGGCATCTCCAAACCTTACAAACCAGATTGTCCATTACAACCAATAATGTCCACACATGAATCTTTTAATTACAATTTGGTAAATACATAGCATGGGCATTCTCCAAATATGTAACATCAGCCAGCTCAGTCATCAAAAATTCTTTTAATTTCAAATCTAATCTTAATCAACTTAATCATAAAGCCTTAATGGCCAGTTTTGATGTTATACCCTCTTTACAGAAGTTCCAACTGCTGAAGCCTGCAAGATAGCCTCAGAACTCTATAACCGAGACTGTAATCCAGTCATAGACATTCCAAGTAACCAGTTAGCAACCCTCATAGAATTCACCACAATAAAGACAAACTTCATGTTCAACAACCAAAATTATATACAAACAAATGGCCTAAGCATGGGCAACCCAGTATCACCAGTTCCAGCCAATATTTTTGTGACACAAGTTGAAACACAAGCAAGTAACAGCATTACATCCACCACTATACTGGTACAGATATGTAGATGACATGGTTGCAGAATTCACATCTACAGAACACACATTTAATTTTTTTTCATTCACATTAACTTCACATGTGAACAGGAAGAAAGCAATCAAATATCATTTCTTAACCTCAAAATTACAAGAACCAATACACAATTAGAACAGAAATCCATCAAAAAAATCGCCTTAGAATCAGTACATGAAACAAAACAAAAGCTCAACATACTAAGAAACCAAATAAAAACACAGCCATAAAACTATGCTCACCAGACAAAATTAATGATAAATTAGACAAAATAAAACAATACTTCATCAACATGAACAAGATTCTTCCACAAACTGTAGAAAACATTATACACATACCTAAACAGAAAGCAAAATCAAAAAACAAAAGTATATATATATATCTCACAAATCAAAAAATTACAAAACCATATATGGCTGCATACCATATGTTCCCAACATCAGCAGAAAAATAACCAACATTTGACAAAAACTAGTAAGAAAATATAACATTCTAGTTAATTCCAAATTTATTCAAAAACCAGGCACAAAACTGAGGTTTATACTATGTAAAGACTACATTGACAAACACCACACCAACATTATTCATAAAATACAATGTGATAACTGCCATGACTTCTATATTGGAGAAACAAGTAGAAAAATGGAAACCAGATTCGAAGAACATAAAGTCATTTTAACACGTTTTCGAACACTGCAAGTCAAATAAACACAACACAATCATAGAAAACAGTCAAAAACTAAATGAAGAAAGAAACGCAAAATTAAAAAAGCCTTACTTATACAACTTAAGCCCAAAATAAACCAATACAAAGGACACCTTTTTATCTACATTAAAAATGATATAATAAATAATAATAATAAAATAACTATTGTAAAATTATATACTCAAACATCTCAGCACACCCTCTACATTCTGACACTCAGTTACCTCTTTCTTTTTTTGTGAACCTGATGATGACCGAAGAAAGTCGAAACGTTGTTCACTCCTCAACATAAAATATTTTTTCAACCAAAACAAGCTGTTTTTACATATATACAAAATAAAACAGGCTCTATTATTCAACTAAAAACCATGTACTTTTGTTAAAAAATACTATACCATCTATTTTGTATATAATATTTAACATAATGAGGTACCGAGACCAAATCAGTTCTCTATTTCATAATAAAGATACTAAATGAGAAAAAGTCACTCAAAAAGTTAGTTAGTAAATAGTGACCTTCTTAATTCTACAATTTTTGATATTGAACTTTAAACAGGAGTATAAAGTTTAAACACTTTACTTTTTAAGTGTAAGAAAACTAATGTCATTTAATTTAAGAAAACTCAATTGTTTTTTACAAAAACAAAGTAAAAAAGGTTATAAGTACTTATATCAGAGATGCCAACTATTTCAAATGACTGAGCATAATGATTGTAGACAGAGGCCTTTATCATTTGTGGCTACTAGGCCTGACCAATGTCTCTAAGCTGTTTATTATTATGTTATTATTATAACTATTATTATTTATTACTGCTATAGATTGCTCATTTATGACTGGTGTTTTGTGTGTTTGATAAATAAATTTTAAAAAATTATTTTGAAATTCTTTTTCATATTCTGAATTCTTACTCATAAATGTTGTTATCAGCATCATTTCTGTCTTCACCTCAGCCTTTTGATGGTGAGATGCCAAATTTATATGTCTGGAACAATCGTTTATCCCACCATGCACCACAGAAAAATCGATGTGACAAATTGTGCAAAATACATGACTGTCACTGACTTTTGATGCAATGACTGGATAATTTGCACCATACTCTTTCCTAAATTTTTGATTCACAGTTTTAGTCCTTTTAAATTTGTCAGAAACAAGACAATCTGGTGAATGAGGCCTCTTTTTTTTCCCAACTTGTGAATGATCGCATTGGTGTTTCTTTGCCACTCAGGAAATGAGAAATATCTATCTACATGAGCGCTGAGTGGCTGACAAACACCAATGACATAACTATGGATTCCCCCACGTACCCAGTATGAAGAAGCACCGCATTCAAACTATTGTTAAATGTCGGAGATACAAATATTTTTTTATTATTTCAAGCACAAATATGTTTAATGCAAGTAGCCATCTGGACTATGTCTTTTATTTATTATCAAAATTTATTTGCATCTCATTAGAAATTTTCTTTTTACACCTTTAAGCCCTGGGGAAACAATATCACTTTATTGTATAGGCCTATATAATATATAATAATTTGGGAGTTGCAGTAAGTCTTAATATTTGTATGAGCTTATAGTCATAATGTTTATGCTCAAATTGTAATGGCTGCCATCTCTGTGATATTCACATCAAAATAAGAGTATTTCCAGAACAAAATACAATTTACACATTTTCTTTTTTAAAACAGTCACACCAATGACACTTCCTGATTATGGAACTAATATTTATACAATGCAATACAATATAAAATTAGAGAAATTTGGAAATATCTAAAAGAATAAAAGTGCTTGATACAATTCAAAATATTATTCAACAGATACTGCATTAGTTATGATATGATAGATATGATTATCAATTATATTATCATTGAAATAATTAATAAAATGTCTCACCTGTTTAAGAGAAGTGGAAGATGAGCAAATACTGGAGGTGTCCAACCAAAGGCTCGATACATCATCAGGTGCTTTGGTGTAGACACCTGCCATTCTACACCACGCAAAACATGAGAGACCTCCATTAAATAGTCATCAACAACACAAGCTAGGTGGTATGTTGGATAGCCATCACTTTTCATTATAACCTGTATTAATACTGTATCAATGATATTCCATATGGACTAAAAAGACAACTAAACATGAAAATAAACATTGATCTTCAAAAATAAATATGTCAAATAGGAAACCATTAAACTGAACAAAAATGTTTTATATAAATTTAATGCAATTACTAAGAAAGCATCCATTCTGTAACACAACTTATATTTTCAATTGTTTCATAATTTACTAGTATATTTAGGTAGCATACAATAAAGAAATAAACACAAAATTTGTTTTTTCTCATGAATATATGATATGTATTAAAGAAGGCAAAAATTGTATATATTTTAGGTAATTATGCACAATACAAAAAATTCATGAAAATAGTGTTTTGATTGCCAGGTAAAAATATTTATAATTTTATCAGTAAGTTAAAGAGAATTTAAAGACAAATTATTGAAAAATCATGATCTGCATTTTGCATTTTATAAAAAACCATCAAACATTACCTCAGTAAGTATGGGAAAAAATACTATTTGTTAATAGTTAATAGAATAATACACTTAATATTAACAGTACCTGATTTATTAACCTTATCATATTAACTATGGTATCAAATTACAGATTATAATTCAAATTTTAGTATTATACATTAGTTAATTTCTTAATATAAAATTAAGTTTTAAAAGAACCAACCTAAATATCAATTTACACAAGTCATATGATATGTTGAATACAGCACTGGTTCAAATTAGGTCTTTGTGATGCCAAAATACTGAGTTTATAGTTTTGTATGAATTAGAAGCTCAAATTATCAATGTCGATAAATCAAAATTAAAAAAAATAACCTCATATCTTTCCATTTTGCTGTGATATGGTTCATGTACTAAATCAAATATGGAGACCTCAATCACCTCTTTCTATTTTTGGTAACACTGTTTTATACACTTAGTTCAATATATGACATATGAATAACAATCAACAGCTCAGAATATCTCCCTGGTCATTTTCTTCATTATTTTTAGTGTTAGAAGGTCTCCTTGTTCTTTCAAACAAAGATTTTTAGGAAGTAGGTTGTGTCTTTAGTCTGCTCAAAATTTCATATTTCTTTCAGACCCAAATACAGCTTAGTTACTGAGCTCAATAAATTCCAGTGAAATTCTATGGTATCAGTATAGTTGTTTATGAATTTTTGTTTATTCAAACTGTATGTATATATAAAAACTACAAAGAAAAATCTGTCTGATATCCTCCAGATGCAAAACTTGAAAAGCTTAGCAACCTACGTCCAGAAGCAACCGAGTTAATTGACCACAGCGAGAAGAGATAATTGTTTGCTTTACTTCATTTACTGTTTTATATTTAAGAAAATGAAGTTTAATAAGTTATTTCTAAAAAAGTAGTAATCCATATACATATATGTAATATATAACAATTGGAATGTGAAAGCATATTAAAAATATTACTGGTCCACAAAAATAAAATCAAGACAGGGTCACTTTGTAAAGAGTAAAGATCAATTTTATATTATTGGATATGGTAATCAGTGCATATGCATCAAAACAATGCAAGTTCTGTAGTCAGCCAGGTATGACTGAAAGGTCAGTTTAACAAAAATAATAAATATACATAAATGTATAATTTTATGGGATTTAACAAATTTATAATAACCATCTGTCTTCTCAAGTAGCCATTTGTTATAATTCTAGAATGGAAAAAACATTTGTATTTATATCCTAATTTGTTTATAGTAGTTACAAGGTTGTCCAAATTAACAATTAGGGTAGAGAAAACAACAATCAAATATAAAGCCTCACTAAAAACAAACATTTGAAATGTATTTAGGAGGTTGTAGAGGTTACATGAATAATGTTTGATATTTTCGGGCTGAAAAATAGTAAAAATACTTTAACAGAATATTTGATTTATTGTTTATAAAACACTTCCAATCTTTACTAAAAGTCTAGCAAATGTTATGAAGACACATGTACTGTATCAAAGGTTACAGTGTAAATACTTTACGTGTGCAAATGCATCTACAAACTTTCTAATGAATACATAAATTTGTAAATATTTATAAAGTTTAAAATGCAATTATTAAATTAAAATTCAATTTATCTTAAGTACTAACCCAAACTTGTCTTAAGTGAGGGTTATAAATCAGAGAATAATTAAAATGAAACCTAACTAGAATAGGAACTTAAAGACAAATAAATAAATAAAAATGTGTTTGTCAAACAAGCTTGAAATAATCATCTGGAAAATAAACCTTTGTTCATAATCTAATTACCCTTTACATTTACTTTTACAGTTTAACTATAAATACATTCAGAAATATAAATTCTCGTCAAAAAATTATTGGACTTAGGTTTTTGGAAGACAGACGTTTAAAAGTCTTAACTATAAAATCAAACCAGTTTTATGAAAAATAAAGTAAATAACTACAATACATACTTTCATATAAGCAAAATGTTAGAAAATTATCATAGTCTTAAATAATGCTTTGAAAATATTAGTTAAATATATATATTATTAAAGTCAGAATTAAAATCTGTCTTTTTATACCATAAAAACCTCAACTTTCAAAAGCTACAGCTCTAAGTTGGTTGACTGGTTGATTTGCATTGGAAAATATACAAAATAAATTAATCTGAAAAACTAAGCATTACTGCATTATTTTGGGCATCGTGTATTGATTACACACTATTTTTTTAATTTGTAAAAAATTACTTAAGTTTCTGAAATACTTACAATTATTAAACAAAGATTTCCATTTGAAGAATGAAATAATACAACTCAGTTTAACTAACAATGTTTAAACATGAGATGAGTATAATTACAAACTATTGTTTTCTCTTAATCTCCAACATGATATAATAAGATGCCTCAAATTTACTCACTTTTCTAATCCATCACTTAAAACCTGTGCGCCACTGTAAACATACATATTTTTTGTATATGGAGAAAAATAAACTTATTACAACATTATATTTTATGGTTACACTAGTATATTTATAGTTTTCTTTAAAACAATGGAAAGTAGGTTTTTTATTGCTTTTGTATCAGAATTCAATCATTTATGAAAAGACTGATATATATATTGATTATTCCTTCATCAGAAAGATTCAAACAATGTAGCAATAGAAAACCTCAGAAAGAATCAAAACTAGCAAGAGAATGTCATGCCTTATCCTTATTTTAACTGCTAGGATATTTATTGATATTCATAAAAGGATGTATGATTTAATTTTCTCATACCCAACTATTTGAAATTTTGGGGGATTATTGCCTGAAATGTGAATTTAATGATTATATCTCTTTCAAATTACTATTTTATTTTATAGATATGTTCCAATGCATTCATTGTTTCTGAACTTAGTTTCAAATTTGACATTGACTACTGTCTTAGATGATTTTGATTAACAAAACAGTGAATGCTTACAAGTATTATAATTATTGATATAAAAAAGAAAATGTTTTTGTAATGGATTTTTCCTTTTATAGAACATATAACTCAATTATAATTCTTTCAACAAGGAATTACTAAAAAAGGGAATTTATTATCTCAACTTAACACATTTGGTTAACCTGCTTGTCTAATTTACCAAAACGATAATTATGTTTCAAATTCTGTCTTGGCTTATTAAAAATATAAAAATTATATTTGAAAAGACTAGCAGTCTCATAACTAAATGCATTTGCATGAAAAGTCCCCATTGTATTATTGTCAGCTTAAGGGCTTCTTGTGCTAAAATCTTGGGTTCAACCCTTCTAATGAGTACAGCATAGAATGCCTAATGTAGTTTTGCACTTAACTACAAATCAGAAAGAAAAAACTTAAATTGTAACTATTTAAAACAAAAGCTACACAAATATAATACTGAACAGTTGACACATCCAAAAGAAAACTGTTATCTTAAATTTAAATACCATTAATTAAAACAAAATTAAACTTACTGGATCTCCTTCTCTTTCAGAAATATTTAAGGTTATTGGTCCATATATTTGGTCAAGAAATGTCAGAGGCCCATCTTCTAGCTTTAAAAAATAAATTATTGTTTATAACTACTGTGATAACAGCAATGAAGACAAAAGCAATAAGCTTTATACATAATAAATCATACAGCAGTACATATTCTAAAGAAAAAAATCCTAAAAGTTATGTAATTTCTGTAAAACATTTTATTTCCTATGAAATATTTGTATGAATACTCAGCCTTAGAAATCTAAAAAAGATTTTGATTTTTTTAAAAGTAAAAACTTTAAACCCTAAGCCTGGCATGGCCTAGAGATTGAGGCACTTAACTAGTAATCTGAGGGTGATAAGATTATAAGTTTGAATCTCTATCACAAAGTATGCACATTCTCTATGGTTGCTGACTGGGCCATCCATGGATGCAAAAATTCTTGATTTACAAGTATACTGGCCAACCCCAAACTAGATAGGATTAAGACTGAATGAAAAAAAAAAAACCTTGTTGTAGACTTCTTCATAATCCTTATTTTTTTTCCAAGAGTTTGTTTTATAAAACTGTAAAAATTAATCTTTGATTTGACTTAAAAACATTACAAATAGTCTGTGTTTATAATTACCAATGTATAACAAGAGTAATTCTTCTTCTCTTTTAGTATTACAGCTATAAGCAAGTTCATTTTAATTGTTAATCAGAATTTGTCATTTAATGTTTTTTTTATAGCTAGGCTATGAATCTGTTTTATGACCAACTTTCAACATTTCTTTTTTATCATTTCCTTAACCCATTCAAGCAGTTACTTATATCAATGAGGCCCATTATAAAAGATAGCTTAACAAGTATCAGCCTTAATGGAGAAACAGAACTAGATACAGTCAGCAAGTGCAATACTGTCTGAAAAAGCCAAACAAACATCAAATCATCTTTGTTCTACAAAAAGAATTTATTTTTCTATCAAGCTCCAATATCATAATTGATATGAAATACAAAAAGACAAAACAAACTTTTGCAAGCTTAACATATGACTATTATTATTGCAAAAGTTGTCTACAACCATCTTATCTTCTAGAAAAATATCAGGACATTCCTAAAGTAATGTCCTATTTTATGTTAAGGAAAAGAAAAAGGATTTCAAATGGTTTTAATGTTATTTAATCAATAATGTACATTTCATCATTAATTACTTCCTGCCAATGATTCACAAGCTTCTGAATACCACTTCTATAAAATTCGTGAGGTTTGGAGGAAAAGAATGTAGAGATGGTAGTTTTGACATCTTCATATGTGCCAAGCTCTTTTCAATCAAGACAGTTCTGCAAACTTTGGAATAGATGATAATCAGATGGGGTAAGGTCTGGAGAATAAGGAAGATGTGGAAGTTTTTCCCTTAGCTCTTCAATCTTTGCAAATGTGATCCTTGTTGTATGGGGCCATGTATTATCCTGGTGTAACACAAAACCTTTACAACTGTTCACAGCAGGCCTTATTTCTTTCAGTGCAACATTCAAGCACTCTAACTGTTGACAGTAAAAGTTTGATGCAATCATTACATTCAGTGGCAGCAACTCAAAGTGTATTACACCAATGATATCTTACCAAATGCTTAACATTTTGAGCTGTGATTTAGCCAGAGTAACTGCACTGAGTCATTGTTTGCAGAACTTGACATTTTTATTGTGTATCAATTTTTCATTTCCAGTCACTAACCTGATAAAAAAAAGGTGAGTTACATTCACAAAAGTGCAAAGAAATGCAAATATCCACTCCTGCTCTAAAATTGGCTTCTGTCAAATCATGGGTGAACAATTTTCCAAGTTTTGATACCTTTCCAAGCTGTTGCAGATGACAGTGAACTGTTGAATGGGTTAAATTAAGCTTCTGTGCTAGTTCTTCATCTGTTACAGTACAATCTCCACCAAGTGAAGCCAGCAGAAAGTTATCATTAGACTCAACAGGATGACCTGAACATGGCATATTACTTGAGCTGTAGTCACATGACCTGAACTTCTGAAACCACCTTTTACATTTTTTTTCATTGAGAGACTATGCACCATAAACACCTTGAATGTTTTGTGTAGTTTCTGTTGCACTATTGCCTTTTTTAAACTCATAAAGCATTACATGCTTAATGTGCTCCTCAGATACATTCATTTGCATAAGGGTTTATTTGATTAATGATCTGAAAAAGTGGAGTTGGGTTAGTTTCTTTTATTTGCCTGAACATTTTTTATGTGCATCCCACTACATATTTTAGCCATTAAAACCTTCTACAAAGACAGAAATGATGATGCATTCTGTATTACATTTTTGGACATTACTTATGGAATGACCTGATATCACAGTTTATATTGGCTTGTTGTTTTTTGTTTTACTTTTCATATAATGGGTACTGTAATATGCTGAGAAAAATTCAAGAAACTCATTCACAGCACTGAGGTTTTGGTTCTAAGTATTTTAAAATCATCTCAAAACTATAATATGCAATTTTGGTGTATAATAACAAATAAGGAACAAATTAAATATTTTAATTCTTGAAACAACTTCTAAAAATTAATCACAAAAAAACAATTAAGGATTGAAAGTCAAAATATCCAATGAGCAAAAAAATACAAGAAATTCTCCTGCAAACTTTGATTTCTTAAAAAAAAGTTGGAGAGTTTAATGAGTGGCAGATGAAGAAAATCGTATTGATTATTTAAAATATGAGCATACCAGAATGAATTACTCTGGTACAAAGTAAACTGACAAAAGAGATACGTCTTTTAAGAAAGAGTATTATATTTTTAAGCTACTTTATAAGTCTACATGTAGATGTATTTTATAAGTAATTTCACCTTTGTATTTATTATCTTACAATGGTTGTAGATATGCAACCAAAACTAACATAAATTAATAATTACAACACACACAAACTCAGAATTATCTGTCTTTATTCCTTTCAAATCTTGTAAAATCACACTTTTCTATCAAATCCTGAAGCAAAATCTAAAAAACTTGCAAGTATAATGTAAATTATTGTAAATTTAAAACTAATTAGTAATTTTCAAATTTAAAAAAATGCATGAATTTGCTTTAAATAATATAGATGAAGAGAAAAATGCAAAGTTATTATTTTTCTAACTGAAAATACATTTTGGATAGGTACTTCTCTCTTCTCGCATAAATAGCTATTCTCATTTGGTGCTACACCCTATTTGCAAAAAATAAATGCATGCCAAAAGTTTTCTGCCTCCTCTCCATTATGTAGTTCATTATATGTATGTAATCCCAGTACTTGACAGACAAAGCTGATGACAGGATAGACATGCAGGGAAAGAGAAATGTGCAGGTTAGGAAGGAAGATGAGAAAAAAAATGTATAAGGAAGAAAAGGCCAAATGAATCACAATCTAAACCCAACAGGTAATAGTGGAAAAAAAGAAGTATAACAGAGGAAGAAGTTGGGTAAAAGGAGGAAACTTGTTGAAAAATCAATTTACACATAACTGGAACATTGTATAGTTGAGACATGGAATGCATTCTATAAAAGTGTGAAGGAAAAGTGACAAGCCTAAATTATCTAAAAATAAGTTTAGCCATTAAAGTAGAAAAACAAGCAATATTGGGAGCAGGTAGGGTAGGCTCTGACTCCCAGAAGTTTCCACAAACAAAATTATTGTTAAGAAGTAGAAATCACAAGATACACATAATTAAAGGCAAGAAGTGTCAAGTATAAATTAACTGAACTTGATAGTAAGAACTTATGAAGTGAAATACAGATATACATATGGTCACTGTTGAAGAAAAGATAAGTTAAATACAGATAAACTCATAAAGGGAACTACAGCTACTTAGTAAGCCTAACTGAACAAGATATTTAACCTAATGAAAGATTAACGAGAAAGTAGAACTGCCAGTAAACCAAAAATAAACATTTAAAAAGCTTAATTGGGCAATACATGACAAAGAATACAACAATGCCTGAAAAGAAATACTCAACCAAAAATAAATGTACAATATTGGTACAAGTATATGTTGATCCTGAATTAAGAGTTCCACATAATATAACTGAACAGGAAAAAAAAACCAATGTAATGAAAGTAATTATAGAAATAGCAGAATAAAAATTACAGGTATTTCTAAAATAACAAAGACCATGGTAAACTTAAACAAATGGAATATTAGAAATATACAATTAAGACTAAAAGCTAATCTAAAATAAACTATTAGTATTAACCAATCAAGTAAAACTTGGGTTGTGGAACCCAAATAATGACAGATAATGATATTAACAATAAAAGTATTATCTATCTAAAGACTGCAAATAGTACTGCAAATGTGTAGACCCAAAAAATTGATTCAAGGCCTGAAGAAAATAAATTTATAAGTGAATTAATATCACGATGAAGCTAAAAATCTCACTGTGAAGTTCCATGACCTGAAGTCAGTATGAAATGATAATAGAATAGATAAACCCCTATTTTGGTTTGGTTTGTTTTGAATTTTGCACAAAGCTACTCAAGGGCTATCTGTCCCTAATTTAGCAGTGCAAGACTAGAGAGAAGACAACTATTCATCACCACCCACTGTAAACTCTTGGGCTACTCTTTTACCAATGAACAATATGATTGACAGTCACATTATAATGCCCCCACAGCTGAAAAGGTGAGCATGTTTGGTGTGACGGGGATTTGAACCCGCAACCCTCAGATTATGAGTGAAGTGCCTTAAACACCTGGCCATGCCAGGCCTCCTATTTGGGAATAAAAATTTGTAGTGCAAAATGAATATCCAAACACAACTGTGTAGGTATAAATAATAAAAGTATTTTACTTCATTGTAATGACTATCATATTGTTGGTATATAAAAATAATTCAAAAGTAATGTCCATAATAAAACAAAATATAGTTGTTTCATACATTTACAACAAAATGTTGTTCATTCATTATGAAAACTTTCAAAATCTTCTTTTAATTCACTGAATTAACTGAAAACAAGTTCTGAAAGTTCACTATCACTTGACACCAAAGATGATATTGTTTGATGACATTAAAGCAATTGATCACATCACATTTTTTAAATACCTTTATTACAGATTCCACACTTTGAAGAGGAAAAGAAGCCCAAGAACGTGTAAGGGTTGATCATGCTAGTTTCTAGTCTTTGCTGTACAAGATACAGTATGCCTAGGGAGGCATAAAATATTTGACCTTCAATGTATAGAACGTACGGAATTTTGAGACCCCTTTTGGGGGGGGGCAGAAAGGGCATCTTATACATTATAAAATACAGTAACTAAGTTCCATAACCAGGTAGAAATATAAGATAATTTCACTTCACAATAATTTGACAAGTTACAAATACCACTATTACATAATAAAGAGTAAAACTGTTAAGAGAGATTAATATAAAGATTCAGAAAAACAATAAAATGAAACACGTGAAGAGAACACAAACTAAATATTAGAACAGGACTGCTGCCATGTGAGAAGTGTCAATCTGGTAGAATAAAAAAAGAAAAGAAAAGAGAGTTGTATGCATGATACACACAAGTGGCATTCTCCTTTGTGGAGAGTTGTCACATCACAATTTGAATGAGATACACACCAGAATGAATCATTTCCAATGGAGGGGAGGCAGGATGCTTTTGGCAAACAAAGGGTTTTTTGCATACAGAGGGCAGCACTGAATTAGAAGTTATTTATATAATTTAAGATATTATAAATAAAATATTTTTTACTCTAAGCACATTTACAAATTTCAACAATAATAATAATAATGAGGAAAAAGATGTGTTTTTAATACTGATGACAACTGATCTGTAATTCTAAAATTAAAGAGGAAGATTGTTTAAAGATTTATACCTTGAATCTCACTACATATGGTTGGTTTTCTCTTAATCTTGCTTGAATTTCCTCATTTGATAATCCCCGACATCTGTTATCATATTTTGGAATCTCTCTAAGTCTTAATGCTTCTTTCCGAAGGAGCTTCAAACGACTTTCTTTACAGAAACATCTATAAGCTGTACCATTCTAAAAAAATAAAACAAAAACGTAATTAACATTTGTTCTTTTACCATGTAATATAACCAAACAGACTTCAACTCATACCTCTTCACAAAAAATTCAATCACGAATTACAATATGATTTCATGACATAACACAGAAATACGTGTTGCTCATATCACTACATGAGGATGAAAAAAACAGGAGAAAAGTTAGGAAAACTTTTTAAATTATCCTAAAACTGAAAAAAAGTTTTAAATATTAAAACTTAATAATAAAATCAAAATAAAGTGTTTGATATGGAGACAAGGATGGCTTGTACAATTGAACAACTCATTTCAATAAAACATTATTAATGTTAGCCAAAGGTCTTGTGTTTAAGACCCAGTCCTGGAATTTTTTCACTTACTGGCTTTGTTGTTTAATAATTATGTTTAAGAAGTTTATCTTCACTGATTCATAATAAAATTTCTACATTGTTATTTCAAGCAATAATTATTAACAAAATATTCCATATACATACATGAAACATTGAAGAATATGATTTAACTCTTATTTAAAATAGCAGACCTAATTTCTTAGATATCATAGATATTTTCAATCCGTGATTTGAATATTTTATGCATTTGAGAGCTACTGCAAATGACTGGTCAGTTTAAAAACATTACTAAACTGAAAAAATAAATAAAATGTGTGTATTGTCATTAAATTTTCATATATTAACAGTTGTATATTTGGAATAAATTATCCATGAAATGTTAAGATACTTAAAATATAATCTCAAAAAATATATATAAAATTTATAAGAAAAACAAAAATATATATTTTCACCAAGACACAGAATATAGTTTCTATACCAAAAGAACAATAATAAGAAGTGCTGTGTTACTAATAACACATATCAAAGTTATAATTTTCATGTACTAAAAATGAATTTCTGATAGGCACTTACCTCCACTCCCAAGATAAGCTACTCTCATTCTATGCTGCTCTCTTTTTGCAAACTGCCAAAAGCCATGCATTCCACCCCTTGTTGGAATAACTATACTTACATATGTATCTCATGCAACATCTCCTAATCAACAATACCATGGCATGCTCATTTAACACATGTGACTCCTTCTACACTCCTGTACTAGAACTGCACTTCAAAGTTTGACAGAAGATTCAGGTGAGCACTGGAGAAGTAGGAAGGAAGGATAGGAAGTGTCAATGATGGTAAGTACCTGTTGTAAAAATATTTTCAGTCAAGAAAAATTGTAACTTTCAATACAGTAGCTTGAATCCACACTGAGGAAGAGGAGTGGACCAGTGCAAGGTAATGAGAGTATCCCCTTTCCTCTCGAAAGCATCTGAATAATACTCTTCATAATGAGCATTATAAATGTGAAAATCAAGAGTAAAACTGCACCACTTCTGAGCCAGGTATACTCTTTACTCACATGTAGATTGAGTATTGCACAAGGGTAGAAATTTTTAGGTTTAGAATAGCTATGGTGTAGCAAACTATGCTTGGTAAGTAAATACATCCAAAACACCCTCACAGGGTACCGACAATCACATAAGGGTAGGATGATGATCATATCATTTTCACCTCAACTTTAAGAATTTGGGATTAAAATATCCACTGATTTTTTTCTGGGAATGTCATGAAAAGTATTACCAATCTTTCAACTTAGATTTGGTTTGTTTTGAATTTTGCACTAAGCTACATGAGGGCTATCTGTGCAATCTAAGAACTGGCATCTGGTATCAAAAGTAAGTCTCTCCCATGGAATCAACACCCTCAACCATGACACAGGCTTGCATCATCAAAAAGGAATAATATCCTGTAAAAAAAGAATGAGAGTAGTCAAGGGTAGCATTGAAACAATCAATCCTGCACATTTCCTCTGTAACCAAACATACACAAGGTAAAATGAGATTCCCCAATCATAGGGATGAACTGCAATTATAATGGCTCAACTCCAGTGTTTATATAAAGTGTATCTGGAGACTATATCAACCAGTAAAGTGATGGCTCAACTTCTGTGGTTGTGTAAATGGAAGCAAGAAGCCACATCATCTTGCAATACAATAGCTGAACACTAATAATTGTGTGAATAGTATCAGGAGGCTAAATCAAGTAAGAAGGTGAAGGCTCAGCTCCAGTGGTTGTGTAAATGTTAACAAGAGGGCATGTCATCTATAAAGGTGATGTCTCAAGATCAGTAATTGAGTAAGTGGAGTCAGGAAACCTTGGCCATTCAGTTAGGAGGCAGCTCAACTCCAGTGTATATTAACCCTTTCATGATTGGTCATGAACCAAAGTCCATGTCTTCATGTTTGTTGGCTTGCAATCAAAATGTTATTGAACTATGATTTCATAATTGAAGTCAATAAGTTTGGAATAATTTGTGGATTATAATAACTCAAACTTTAATATTATAAGAGTTAATTTCTTACTTTGAAAGTAAATATTAAAAGAACACAAATTCAGATTTTAGTGAGTCACATGGTATGTTGAATGTAGCACTGTTTAAAATTAGGAACTCAAATTACTAATATCATCAAGTTAGAATAAAAAATAAGAACCTCATATCTTTTTATTTTGTTGAGATATGGTTTATTTACCAAATCAAACTGTGGCCTTGTTCACCTTTTTCCCTTTTTGAAAATGGTCCCTTATATATACTTACTTTAATACATGATGTGAATAACCAATCAATAGCTTTGAATATTTAAAGAGTGGTTTTCTCAGTCATTTTAATCTGTAATAAAGCTGCCAAATTATTTTGATCCAAGGTTTCAAGGTGATAGGTTGTGTCTTTAGTTTGCTCAAAGTTTCATGATTTTTTAAATCTAAATAAATCTTAGTTATTGAGTATAATAAATTATGAAATTCTATGGTATCAGTTTTGCTATTTATAATTTTTTAGTTATTCAACTGCAAATATAAAACCTAAACATTTCTTTGATATCCCCCACATATAGAATTTTAAAAAAGCTCAGCTTCCTGTGTCCAGCAGCAGCTTAGTACAAAGATTGTAGCAAGAAAAGATAACTGTTTGCTTTACTTCTTGATTTACTGTTCTGTGTTTTACGAAATACAAGTTTTAATAAAATTTATTTCTAAGTAGTATTAATAATCTGTATACAATATGTATATAATAATTGAAATGTGACTGTATATTACAAATACTAGCCTACTAAAATACAGCCAAAACAAGGAAGACGAAAGGTCAGTTTTATATTACTGGATATGTAACATCAGTGCACTTGCACCACATAAATGCAAGTTATGTACTGTTAGCTAGGCATCACTAGAAGGCCAATATAATAAAAAATAATAAATATACATGTAAATATGTAGCACTATGAGACTTAAGCTACTTAGACTAAACATATGTATTTTTATGTTATAATATGTAGTTATTTGAGCACAAAAAAGCATAATTTATATTTACTTTTCTTTTTTCTTTTTTTATGATGGTTACCAGGTTGTTCAAGTGACAGATCCTACTAGTTAGAGTATATAAAATAACATAAAATATAAAAGCCTAACAGAAAACAAGTGTTTGAAACATATTTCCCAAAAGTCGTAATGCAAACTTCTAAATTCATAAATCAAGACAATGTTCACAAATTGTCTTGATTTGCAGAAATATGTAGAAAAGAATGAGCTGATATAAATAAAATAAACTGAAAATAGAACCACTTCATATAAAAAAGAAAACTGTTAGAATGGAAGCACTAAGCATACCAAAGATGTCTTAACTTAAACAATGCCAAATGACAAGCGTAAGTTTGGTAATGGAATGTGAAGAGAGTTGCATGTATCATGTGAGCATATCTTACTACTACTACTGGTTAAAAGATGGTACATGAGAGACATATTAAAATATAGTAATTCCAACAAGGGAGCAGCACAAGCTTGTGGCATACATGAAGAAAACTTTCGTATATAGAGGGCAGCACTGAACATGAATAGCTAATCTTACAAGTGGAGCCAAGGACTGTACTTGAACATACTAAATTGACTGGTCTACACAAATGTTTTATGGGTTTAAGTTATTTAAATGTTACATATTAAGTACAATTACAATAAATTTTAAAAACATAATGGTATTTCAAATACAGTAAGATTTTTTAATTTTTTGATTAATAAAATAAAAAGTTGTGCAGAGCAACCACTAAGTTGGTGGTAGAAAAAAAAAAAATTAAAAGAGTTAGCATAAAATGCACCTAATTTTTGGAAGACAGCTTGACATAATTTATAATACCAGACTCTTGGCCCAGCATGGCCAAGTGGGTTAAGGCGATCAACTCATAATCTGAGGGTTACTGGTTCAAATTTGCATTGCATCAAATATGCTCGCCCTTTCAGCTGTGGAGGAGTTATAATGTGATGGTCAATCATACTATTCATTGGTAGAAGAGTAGCCAAAAGTTGGCAGTGGGTGGTGATGACTAGCAGGCCTTCCCTCTAGTCTTATACTATTAAATTAGGGACAACTAGTTCAGATAGCTCGTGTAGCTTTGCATGAAATTAAAAAAACAAACAAACAATCCTAGACTCAACTTTATATTCATCGTTTAAGAGTATTTTCAACTACAATATTAAAAACAATCCTTTATAGTCTCAAAGCATGAAAGACTTAATACAAATCCATGTATTTCACAGTAATAACAATTTAAACCATGACCATTTATGCTGCAGTAGTAGCTCATATATTTGTAGTTAGTTCATGACTAGAATAATGTCTAAATGGAGATTTATATACATTTCAAAAGAAGTAGTCAGCTTGTATCTTTCTTTGATAGATAAAAGTTCAAATTATTTAATAGCAAAATACTAATATTGAAATTAAAATGTCTCAATATTCCAAGATTTGTTAAAATCAAACAAATTTTAAAAACATTAAATAAAAACATAACTATGATAAATCAAAGTGACAATCATAATACACCTATGCAGAAAAATGCAGTTCTTCCGAATAGGGAAAAGGAGTGGAAAAACAAAAAAGTTTTACAGATGCTAATGGAATATCATACTTCTCTCAAATTCGAGAAAAATAGACTATGAAAATATGTTGAATATATTTTTAAAAAAATAAGAGTTTGAATCACTTCAAAACAATTACAAACATATACACAAAGTACCTACAGGGCTGAAAATTATTTAAGATTTTCACAAATAAGAGCACATTTATCTTTATAAAAATCAATGCAAATAAACCATATTTTGATATGAATCAACTCACCTCAAGAAGATCTTTAGCTTTCTCTTTGTACAAATTCAGCCTTTGAGACTGAAAAAGAAAAGTTTCAAATTTAAATTGAAATATATTTAATGAGCAACTTCTCACTTTGTATTTAAATCAACTGTATGTAAAACAAGCTTTCTGAAACACTTGGTATTGATTATGATTTGTATTAATGAAGGTAGGTTGAACTCTCTGGATGACAGGCAGTTTAAATAACAATAGTTTAGTAAATGTGCACTTGATTATGATTAATATGGTATTACAAGCATTGAAATGTTAATGAAAACGTTTTAATTTAGACTAGACAGTTCAAAGAACTACAAGCAGCAAATTATTTGTTCAATTCAAAATGGCATCTCGCTTTCTACACTTGGAAGTTTACGTTACTGACAGAACATTTTATTTTTCGTTGTTAAGTGGCTAAAATCTAAAATTAAACAAGGTTTTCTTTTTCCAAGGTGATATTATAAATAGTGTACAAATTATTAAGTGTAAGACAATATAACACAACACTGGTATAAAGATTATCTCCCTGAAGATAGAAAGTAGTCAAAATAACAAGATGCTTGAAATAATCAGTATTTTTTAAATATACGAAATAAAGTTCAGTTTAAGAAACTTGATATATTATGCCTTTAATACATGTATCAGACTTTTATCATAAATCACAAAGGTCTGCTTTTATTGTAAAAATAAACAAAAGTAAAATTCTGCCAAAAACACCAACTTTTCACACTGATATTTTCATGATAAATGACTTACTCAAAAGAATATTTGGCAGTGATACACTTAACAGTAGAATAAGCAGGATAAATTAAGAATCAGAATTTAACTAAAACACAGTTCAAGTAAGATAAATGGGCAAGACATGATGTACTATCTAAAATAAAGGTAATCTCGGAGATGCAAACTATTTCAAATTACTGAGAAAAATGATTGTAGATGGAGCCCTTTAACATGCTACTAGGCCTGACCATTGTCTCTAAGCTGTTTATTATTATGCTATTATTATAACTATTATTATTTATTACTGTAAGAGATTGCTCATTTATGACTGTTTTGTGCATTTAATAAATAAATTTAAAACAATTCTTTTGAAATTCTTTATCATATTCTGAATTCTTACTCATAAATGTCGTTATCTGTATCATTTTTGTCTTCACCTTAGCCTTTTGTTGGCGAGATGCCAATTTTGTATGTCTGGAACAATCGTTTATCCCACCATGTGCCACACAAAAATCGATGTGACAAATTGTACAAAACACATGACTGTCACTGACTTTTGATGCAGTGACCAAATATTTTGTACCATACTCTTTCCTAAATTTTTGATTCACAGTTTTAGTCCTTTTAGATTTGCCAGAAACAAGACAATTTGGTGAATGAGGCCTTTTTTTTCCCTCTTGTGAATGATCACATTGATGTTTCTATGCCACTTAGGAAATGAGAAATACCCATCTATGCAAACGCTGTTTGGCTGACAAGCACTGATGATGTAGTTACGGATTCCCCCACGTACCCAGTATGGAAAAGCAGCACACTCAAACTATTGGTAGATGTCAGAGATAAATATTTTTTTATTATTTCAAACACAAACATGATTATTGTAAGTAGCCAATGTGTTTTTATTTATTATCAAAATTTATTTGTATCTTACTAGAAATTTTCTTTTCATCCCTTTCAAACCCTGGGGGAACAATTTATCACTTTATTGTATAGGCCTATATAAAATATAATAATTTGGGAGTTGCAACAAGTGGTAATATTTGTCTGTACAAGCATATAATCGTAATGTATAGACCAAAATCATAATGATTACACTCAAATCATAATGTTTGGCAACCCTGTAATTTCATTTAACCCTTTCACTATGGATCAAGCAATTTTGCAGAAATCAAGTCACAAATTAAAATTACACAATAATATGTATAGGGAACTCTGAATTCTTAATATATCTCCTCAGAAACTGGTTGGGTTTTTGTTAATGATCATAAGCATTTAGTACACATGTAATAACATTATTATAAAACTGTTTTTATTAAAATATGTTATTTTTATATTAAAATTTGATACACAGTCTTTGATAGACTTGAAAACAAGAGGTGGAAGACTTTTAAAATGTCATCCTCTACACTATGTCTCCACAACAGGCAGTTGCCATCCATTCCACAAAATTTAATCATAAAACAGTCTTGTTCTCATGAATATATAATGTGTATGTAGCATCTAAGTTGAAGCTGTATAGATCAGACAAATCTACTGAAGGTGGGTGTGTCACCTATCAGGAGTCGAAAAAGTATATACTTAAAAAGTCCATTAGACAAACCTGAAGAACAAAAAAATCAGAGGTAAACTCTCACCAACTATGAATAAATCCAGCTCAATGGGCAATAACCCTACTAAATTTCACTGTGTAATGCTTGTTACTATTTCATTATACATTTCTGAAGTCAGAAATATGTCAGCTCACCATCAAAACACTGAAAAAAATATTATGTAAAGGTTGAGAAGGAGTAGATTGGGAAATGAAAGTACCAGCAGAGGCAGTTGAAGGCTGAAATAACCTGGAAAACAAAGAACAAATGGTTGAGCAGACTCTACACACAAGACTCCAAGAACCTCTCCAAAATGAGATTAGCAAAAAATTAATGCCACTGTGAAGTTGCACAGATAAAAAGAAGGTATATTCACCTAAGAAAATAAAATGCATCTATATCAAGGAGATCACAGCAGCAGAAGTGCACAGTTACAGAGAAAGCATTAATAAGGATAAACATAATGTGGAAAATATGAGGGTGCATGTCTCCAAAAATCCACAGGGGATAACTGGATAGCTTTGGTTGAAGGTGCAGAATAGATAGGCACCCTAGAACAGAGTTTATGGTCAGCCAGAGTCTGGATAATGTGGCCTAGGAGAATCTAACTAAAAAATTAGGATTGCTTACCCATACTAGTATCAAAGACTCCAAATTGTGTAAATTAAAAAAAAAGGAGTCTGTCCTGATGATAAGTCAAAGCAAAAAGATCTAAAGTTTTAGCAAAACAAATCATGCTGGATCCTCCAGATAATTGTCTAAAACTTGTCAGCATGGACCCTCATATTGGGTGAGGGGGAGAAAACAAGACATTCTGAAAAAGGAGATGTATGAAATAGAGGGTGCAGGGTCACACAATCGAAATGTAACATACCTATGAAATCCTGTTCAAAAAGGCAGAAGGTTTGGTTTGTTTTGAATTTCGGGCAAAGATACACGAGGGCCATTTGTGTTAGCCATTCCTAATTGATCAGTGTAAGACTAGAGGGAAGGAAACTAGTCATCACTACCCCCTGCCAACTCTTGGGCTACTCTTTACTAATGAATAGTAGGATTGACTGTCACATTATAATGCTCCCACAGCTGAAAGGGCAAGCATGTTTGGTGTGACCTTTGGATTATGAATTGAGTGCCTTATCTACTTAGCCATGCCAGCAAGCTGGCCAGAGGATCAGGGAAGCATGATAGTAGCAGTCATGATTGTGGTATTTGCATCACAAAATTCAGAATTCATGGTTTAACTATGGTAATTCTATGAAAAATGAAGAAAACTATAAGTTAAATCCTTAAAGACTGCTGACTGAAACTACTACATCAAAAAAACAAAAATCAAGTGCAATGATAAAACACATTTGTTACGTCCAAACACGAATATACGTAAATAAGAAGTGAAGGTTAGGCTAAATAGTACAGTATCACAATCTGGATTTTAGCATTGTAAGTTTGCATACATACTGCTATGCCACTGGGGAGTGCTGTTTACTTACTTGCATGTTAAGATGCAGTAGAACTACACTGAATACGGAATACCTGAAAATTTCAAGGTATTCAAGCAAAAATATGTGCATATAGAGGGCAGCATTAAAGAAGGAAAGCTATTATGTGACAAAAGGAAAGATATCATGTAGGAAAATATAATATATGTAAACACACTAAAGAATAAGGAACTAGATAAAATCTCAATAGTTATATATACATGAAGAGAAAGAAGAAAAGGAAGTGAAGGAGGGAAACTGACATCAGAAGACGTGGATAAAATGTTACTCAAGAATCTGACACAGAAAAGATTTGTAGATCACAGGAGAACCATCCTATAAAAGAGAAGGAATATGTGGCAATGAATGAAGCCAAAAATAAATAGGGAACAAAGAGAACACGGACAACAATACATTCTGTACAATGGCACACAAAGGTAGAGGGGTGACAGAAGAGAGACAAGGGAACAGCTACATGATCATTACAATCTTGCTAAATCACAGTGTAATAGGAACTTACTAGAAGTTAATACCTTTAATTTTCAGGTATATATAAAAGATGCATTTGAATAATTAAATATACAGATACCAAAACTGTATTTGCTAGGATTACTAAATTATACCAGTTATAACTAGTCAGTGCAGGGAATAGTAACTATACTGTTATAATGACTTCCATTATGGAACTGCATGACATAAGCTATAAACAATACTTTGTTATTACTTAAATATTTGAAATAGTTTCCTGAAAAGTCACAAACTGTTATTCATACACAAACTGCAATATCTAAAGATGCTACATTTATTCTAAAAGGAAAAAAAACAACAAATAATAAATTGCTATCTTTATTCGTGGCAAGTTAATCAATGCTTACAAAAGATTAACACTCAAAATTCTTCTTCACTCAGAACAGTTTGTGCATGTATACCTAAAAATCCTCCTACACATCTCAAGTTAACATGTATGTATGTTTTTTTTATTTCCATTTGGAAATATTTGAACATACGTTTAACAATGAAACAGCATCTCAAACCTGCACATAAGGACCATGATTTCCACCAGAAGATGGGCCTTCATCAGGTCTTATACCTGTCCATCTCAACATATTTTCCAGTTGTTCCACAGCTCCAGGTACCAAACGTGTCTATAATATATTAATGGTCATAAATACATGAAGAAACAGTTGGACAAATTTCATTGTGAAAATGCTATTTGCAGTTCAAATTTTTTGAAAAAGCTAAACACAGAAGCCAATAGTTTAGAAATTCCTACAATGAACAATGTACTAATGGTGCTACACAAAGCTAAACTTTTATTTAAGATAAATTACAACATTAATAGGTTATTGAAATTAATTATATCCATTTCAGAAAGATGTATTAGAATCCAAAGTCCATAATCACAGTATATACAGGGTATCCCCCAAAAAATGTATACACATTTTGAATGATTATAACTCACTAAGAACTTTCTTTTTCACAGGTGCACCAGATTTGAAGTAATGGCAGAAGCAAGACTAAGCATTGAGAAAAGGAAATTTATCTTGAAGTGCTACTGGAAGCACAAAAACGTATTAAAGTGCAAAGATGGTTTAGAAAGGAGTTTCAAACAGATTCACCAATGTGACTCACCATTACTAGCATCAGAGATATTGATTGATTGATTTAGTGTTTTATGGCACAAAGCATAGAGGCTATCTGCGCCAGACATCCGGTAAAAGTGTAAAAATAAAGTAAATGTAGTAAAAGACAAATGAAAATGAAGGTAAAACAAAAAAGTATAAAACCAATGTTGACACCTAATCTACAACATTAAGATAAAAGGCAGAGTATAAGAAGTTGTAAGGTATTTACTCTAGCAAAAAGATAATGATCATAACCTGCCAGAAAGACTAACAGGTAAGTTCAAGACCCACCGTCAGTTACCTGAAGTTGGTCTTTCCAGTCCTGGTTAGGGGTTATGTGTCATAGCAACCAGTATCAAAATGAAAATGAATAGAAGTTTTGAAAGACATATTGCAAAATCGCAACAATGAGTAGCCAAATGTCCAGTAAAAAGATAAAAAGTCAAGTAAATGGAGTAAAATTTGTAAAAGTAATTGAAGATAAAAGCAAAACGGCAATTAAAACAGAAAATGGCGCAAAAACCAATGTTGACATCCAGTCAACAAAGTTGTAAAGGACTACCTGTAGCAGAATGGTAATGATTATAACCCGCCAGGAAGACTAACAGATAAGTATAAAAACCACCATCAGTCACCTGAAGTTGGTCTTTCCAATCCTGGTTCCAGATTATGAGTCAATATAGCCAGTACCAAAAAGTAAAGTAGTAAAAGTGTGAAATGATATGCAGCAAAATAATAATAACAACTCGCCAGGACAACTAACGAGTAGTTCAAACATTAGCGTTAGTCACCTGAAGTTGGCCTTTCCAGTCCTGGTGTTGAGTTATTTAATGTTCTGGCCATTGTCCAATATCAAATTGAAATAGAGAGATTAAAACTGTAAAAAAGGAACCACAATTAAAAAGGTGTAATGAATAAATATGCAACACTTAAATGATATTAAAAAGATTAATGGCCATTAAAAAATTAAAAACGTTATTGATGTGGACAGAGTCACCTTCACCAATAACTCTGTCCAATGTTACAGACTGACCTTGGGAAAAAATATGTTTAAAATATTGCTGTCATTGAGAATTGTAACAATGGCAAGAAAGTAAAACGTGGCTGATAATGATTTGAGTGTTACACAAACTACACATTGGTGCATCAGTTCCAGATAAAAGAAAATGATGAGTTAAAAAACTGTGACCAATGTGCAGCCTAGTGAGAACAACTTCCTCCTTACGAACTTTATGGAAGCTAGACTGCCAAAGTCCAATTCTGGGTTTGATTTGAAAAAGTTTGTTGTCACGTTGCTCACTCCAACTAACCTTTATACCACACTTAAAGCAGCTTCGGGTCAAATGCACAAGAGCACTAAATTTACTCTGTGTTCTCTCTTCTACCAGTTGGGGGGCAGATCGCTGTTCAATGTTAAAGGTATATCGTGCTCTTATTCGATCGAAACTCGACTATGGATCAATAGTCTATGGCTCTGCCAAACTCTCTGCCTTAAAGTTGCTGGACCCCATTCATCATCAAGGACTTCGACTCTGCACTGGGGCTTTCCGTAGCTCTCCAGTTCAAAGCATATACATTGAATCTCATGAACCTTCTCTAAACCTTTGCTGTTTGCAACTATCTTTACAATATACTTCAAAACTTTGTTCCTTACCAAAGCATCCAACCTGGGAATGTGTTTTCCTTCCTCGGTTGGGCAGTACTTTTTCAGAACAGACGATCTGTCATTGCTCCGTTTGTCCTTCGCATCTGGCCGCAATCTGTTCTTGAATAACATTGCAGATTCCACAGGTCAGCCCATCCCACCATGGCTTATTACAGCCCCCAAATGTGACCTTTCTTTCAGTCACCTGAAAAAGGCAGATACTCCAGATTGGAAGTACCATCTTTTATTCAATGAGTATCTTTCAAACAATCATTCAGTTCCCATTTATACAGATGGTTCCAAATCAGGTAATTCAGTGGGCTCTGCTATGGTTTGCTATGGGTCAGTAGTTGCGTGCAGAATCCCTTCTACAGGTTCTGTGTTCACTGCTGAACTATATGCCATATCTCTTGCCCTGGATCATATTGCAGCTGAGCAGTATTTCAAATGCACTATTTACACTGATTTGCTTAGTTCTATACTTGCCTTGGAATCGCTACACGTTAGCTCACATCCTATTCTCACTGATATTTGAAACCGACTGGCGCATTTCTCATTAACAGCTACTTCAATCCAGTTTTTCTGGATACCAGGCCATGTTTGTATTCGCGGGAACGAGCTTGCAGACATGGCAGCTAAATCTGTCTGCTCCAGCACCATCACCCCAATGCCTATTCCGTACATGGACTATGGTGTTGTCTTCAAGGCTCGGCTCCGTGCCAGCTGGCAGCAAAACTTCACCGATATGAAGTTCAGGATCAGGGTGAATACCCCATTGACGGCAAAAGTGAATGCATACAGTTTTAGAGAGAGAGAAATTAAAGCCGTTCCCCAGAGTCCACATCTGTACACGATTGAGGGCTGTTTGTAGTTGCTGCTCAATATATCTCATGTTTGACGACTGACATGAGATGTGAAAGTCGTCGACATACAGCCCATTCGCAACAGTGAGAGGGAGTTGTTCAGTGATGGCATTTTTCTTTATACTGAAGAGTGTGACACTCAATACACAGCCTTGAGGGACTCCAAGTTCCTGTACAAAAGAACGGGAAAGTGTCGAACCCACACAAACTTGGAATCTCCTGTCCATTAAAAATTTTTTAATAAACATGGGTAGATGGCGACGTAACCCATATGTATGGAGGTCTCAAAAAACGCCATACCTCCATGTTGTGTCGTAAGCCTTCTCTATGTCAAAGAATATTGATACACGATGTTGGCGGTTGAGAAAGACTTTTCTGATAGATGTTTCAAGACAGTGGAGTGCTGTCGACGGAACCCACACTGGGTGGGCGAGAGGAGGTTTTTGATTCAAGGAACCAAACAAGACGAGCATTAACCATCCTTTCTAAGGTCTTACAGAGACAGCTCGTCAAAGCAATTGGATGGTAGTTTGAAGGAATCTTGGGATCTTTCCCTGGCTTAGAGAAAGGTAAAATAATAGCCTGGTGCTAGGCATCAGGAAAAACATTCTCCTGCCAGATCTGGTTGAAGACAATCAGAAAAACATCAAGAGAAGCAGGAGATAGATGGTGCAGCATGTCATAACGAATATCGTCAGGTCCAACAGACGTACTGGCAGACCGATGAAGGGCCATTTTTAGTTCCACCAGGGTAAAGGGAAAATTATAGTCAAAGAAACAGTCAGTTCGAAAGGAAAGAGGTGATCACTCTGCCCGAGTTTTGATGGCCAGGAAGGTGAAGGAACAAGCAGAAGTGCTATATACCCGGCAAAAGCTTTCACCTAGAGTGTTAGTGATGCTCCAGACATCAGTCACCTCCTGACCATCAGAGAGTAAGATCGAGAGGGGGACAGAATTGTAGTACCCATTAACCTTTCGATTCCTGTCCCATATGATCTTGGAACTAGTGGTAGAAGATATGCTAGTCGTGAAGTTAATCCAAGATTCCTTCTGGCTTTGACGTCTTACCCATCTAGCATGTGCACGGGCCCGTTAAAAAGCAACACAGTTTGAAAGTGTGGGATATCTACGAAAAGTATCCCATGGCCGTTTTTGAGCCTTCTGTGCTAAATGGCAAGCAGAATTCCACCATGGACGAGGATATTGTAAAAAACGTGTCGAGGTTTTAGGAATACACTAAGCAGCTGCACGTATAATACAGTCAGTTACCGCTGCTACAGTCGTCTATTGATGGCTGATTTACGATGGCAGGATCAAGTTCTGCGAGAGCAGTGAAAGTAGACCAGTCTGCCTGATTTAGCTTCCGCCAGGGCACGCAGGTAGGGTGGCATCGAACACGGCCAGTCTCTCTCAAAAGGATCGGAAAATGATCACTGCCTAGTGGATTACTGTCAACCCTCCATGAAAAATGGGAGAATAATGAAGGGAAGCAAACTGAGAGATAAATAGCAGTAAAGGACTGACTAGGTGCATGAAAGTAAGTGAAGAATCAGTATTGAAAAGAGAAAGATTGTGATCAAAGAGCATCCTCTCTACAGATCGGCCCCTCCCATCAATAATAGCACTTCCACAGAGGGGATGATGTCCATTAAAATCCCCCAGGATTAGAAATGGAGATGGCAACTGTTCAACGAGAGCATCAAGGTCTGATTGATCATATGTCTCTCCAGGGGACAGGTACAGAGAACAAACAGTGATGGTATGATCCAAAGAAGCACTGATGGCTATGGCCTCCAAGGGTGTGTTGAGTGACACATGCTAATCAACCAACAGTGCCACCCCTCCATGTACTCGTCCATCACACAACCTGTCATTTCTATACAGAGAAAACTGCCGAATGGAGACTGTATCAGCAGATTTGAGAAATGTTTCTTGTAAAGAAAGACAAACAGGATGGTAGAAAGCAATCAGCGTTTTGATATCATCCAGATTAGAATGTAAACTTTGACAGTTCCATTGTATCAAGGTGGCCATTTTTAAAAATGGGTAGGTGAAGTGGCTGGAGAACCCTTTGGTTTATGACCATGTCTTTTTTCTTTACTGTCTTTAGTCAGAGGAGGTCTATCAACCTCTATGGATCCTGCTCTGGGTCGAGTGGGCAGGTTTTTGTTATTGGAAGAGGAATCCAATTACTGAGGATGTGAACGAACAATTGTTTTGTCTCTTGTGGTGGGAGAAAAAGATGTATCAGAAGAAATGTCTGTATTTGAAACTGAGAGACGTGGATCTTGAGGTTTGTTGGAAGGTATGGGAGGAACAGAGATGGGTGTGGAAGTCGATTCATCAACCTTTTTAACCACGGAGGTCAAAAGGCTTTTCATTTGTTTTGAAAACTATTCTCTTGTAGGCACAGAGAGATCTGTTTGCACTCCCACTATTGTTGTGAAACGAAGTGCAGCAGCATATGTCCGAGATGGAGTTGTGGACAGCAATTTCCGAGCCTCAGGACAATTAATGTTATGTATTGTTTTCAAAGGCTGCACCTCTTTTGCCTCCAACCATTTTGGGCAAGAATAAAAGTAAGAGGGGTGAGAACCATTGCAGGTTATGCAATGTGGGTTCATGTCACAGTCATAGGCATCGTGGTCCTTGCCTCCACAATGAACACATGTCAGGGAACCACGACAAGATGTCTCTGAGTGGCCAAATCTCTGATGTTGGAAACATCAAAGAGGGTTTGAAATGTATGGCCGAACCCTGCAATTGAGATAACCTGCCTTGATAGTGGCAGGTGCACGTGGTGAAGTAAATGTTAAAACAAGGGTATTTGTTGGCAGTGTAACTCCATCTTTGCGAGTGAAGATGCGCCTCACTGCAGAAACTCCTTGAGTGGAGAGACCAGCAAGAATCTCTGACTCGGGAACGTTCTTCAAATCCCTTTCAACAATAAGGCCTCTTGAAGAATTCAAAGTAGCATGGGGTGTAACCTCAATAGGTATATCCCCAATTGCCTTTGAATTCAAGAGGAGTTCACTGTGTTGGGATGTGGATGTTTCAACCAATATGTCACCAGATTGAAGCTTCTTTACTGACTTTGGAGAGCCAGCAAGTCCCTCTAGTCCCTTCTGAATAAAAAAGGGGACATTTGCCTTAAAGGTTTTCCGAAAGAGAATGTAATATAAGAAAATGAGGTACGTATGTTACTGATGTTGAAGATTGCTGTCAGAGTATTCAAGACGTGGTCGCTTACCAATTGACTGTCTTTTTACAATTTTATTTAAATTTTTTGGAGGATCCATAGGAAAAAGGAAAAATTTCGGTACCCACTGACCCCACCCACCATGAAGCCCTACAAGGGGACACACTACAAAGTCATGCAAGGACAATGCAGCAACGCCAGGGTTTCGTGAGCACTATACCCAAACACCAGCATCAGGCACAATGTCCACATCACCCGTTGAGAACTTACAACACTGGTACTTGGTTGACTCTCGCCCAAGTGGAGCAGCCAATTGACCCAAGGGGGGCCACCAAAGGCCACCCGTCTACAGGAATTCAAGGCCAAAGTGGTGTGTTAGGGTTGGACCCCTCAACCGCCAGGATCCTCTCCTCCCCTTCACAGGCCACCATGCACGGCAAACACGTGGGTGGATGTTTAGATCCCAGAGAAGGTAACCAGACAGAACAGAACCTTCCCTGGGAGATCCCCTCACCAAGGGGCATCAGAGATAAGTTTGAAACAAATGAAACTGTTCAAGACATCCATAATGTAAGTACCAATCTTGACAAAAAATTGCTAAATAGATGGATTAGGTGAAGAGGTAGCACTGAATTTCCCCCACATTTACCAGACCTCACACCTCTGGAATTTTATTTTATGGGGATACGTCAAAGATAAGATTTATATCACAAAACCTGCAACAATCAATGAGTTGAGAGCAAAAATTGAAAAAGAGAACACACCCATATACAAAATAAAATGATTTGTGAAGTTTGCAATTCCATCTGTCTACATTATCAGCAGAGCCTGGATCAGAACAGTTATTGGTTTGAACACCTGTGATAAGTGAAAAGATTCTACACTTGTCTTCTTAAACCTAGATATATCTTAATAAACATTGTGTTTATAATCATTCAAAGTGTGTATACATTTTTTGGGACACTCTGTATAAAAAAAACATTTAAGATAACTAAATACATAAACATAACAACAAAACAGAATAATTCAGCCCAAGCATTGATACTTTTACTTAACTTCAAATCACAAAAAAAACAAAAAACTGTACTTCAAATATATTTCAAATAATTATTTAAATTTAATAAATTAAAAAACAAACTGCAATTTAACACTAAATTTGATGCTGGTCATATAAAACTAATAATTTTTTTATTACTCTTTGTTCAAATGATGCATATGTAGACAAACATATACATGCAAAAAATACAGCTAAAGGAGATAATGTTTTCTTCACATTACTTACCTGATCAGTGTCTTCAATTCGGAGGATGAATGTTCCTTTATGTTTCTTTGCAAACAAATAATTGTATAGAGCAGTTCGAAGTCCACCAAGATGTAACTGGCCAGTTGGACTAGGTGCAAATCTTACACATACATTCTGAATTGTTTTGGAAAGTTCAGAGGTACTATAATATCTTACTAGGAAAAAGTCCTTACTTCTAGAATTGGCAACTATTGAAAAGCTATCATACTGTTTTTGCCACAAGTGATTTAAAATATGTTTGCAACACTTAAAGAATGGTTTATTTTTACTTCCCAGAACCATTTCTTTATTTCACTGGACAACTGCAGTATGCTTTCAGAAGTTGTACTAGTATTTCATCAACAGCTTACACTTTTCTGAAACAAAAATATTTTATATAAAATTGGAAACACATACCATGATATATTTGTATATTAACAAAACTAGAGAGTACAAATGCAAGAAAGTTTTACATATTAGAAAATTTGATACAGAAAACCAGACTCATTCCAATAGGAAAGCAGCATCTTTTAAAGGCTTATACTTGTGTTAATACTACAGTTGTTAAAAATATGAAATATCATTAGTTACATTAATGTAATTCATTGTACTTCTGTGTATACCTCTTACTAAAGCATTTTAATTTTGAAGAAAAAAATTATTTACAGAATTATCATGCATAATGTTTTAGCTAATATATTTAGAGGATTACAGTCAATCATTGTATCTAGAAATGTGTATTATGGTAAAAGATGTATGTATATCATAATGGAAATTAGTGTTCTCTCAGTTTACAAATAACCAATAAATGATAAAACATTTTTCTTTGCATTGCAAGAGTATGAAAATTAACAAATCAACATGTAACTTTTATTTTATTATGAATAATAACAGTGCACTACAGTTTATATCCAAACTACAATTATTTCCTTCAGAAATTTATTGAGACAATCACATATGTTTTATCCCCAAATCTCTTTGTAATCAACACCAAAAGATGAAATAATCTGAACATAATTTTTTCATAGAACAATATAAAACTATATAATATATAAGCCACATTTGGAATATTATGTTTAGTTTAGGGCTCCATACCTTAAGAAAGACACTGAATTGTTGAAAAGTATTCAGTAAAAAGTTACTAGAATTGTGTCTAGAATGGAAAGGTTGTCCTATGAAAATAGGACAAAAATCTCTCAAATTGTTCTCTTGAAAAAAATCAAAAGTTAGAATAGTAAAAGACAAAAGTACAAATTCTAGCAAGATATGGGTCATCTTAAACAAAGACAATTTTACTTTTCCAACAGGTTGGAAATATGAAAGAATGTTAGTGATCAAAAATAAAATAAAAATTAAATGCAGGAATAACTAAGTTATTAGTTCTTTCAAATTATGAAAGAACTGCTGAGATAATTATAAGATATACTAAAAGGAAGGTAAAATTTTAACTTTTAAAACTTTTATTGTTCGTATTTTTACTTTCTGCATGGTACTTAATGCTCTTTTCGAAAAAAAACAATCAATACAAAGATATTTTTTGATTGGGACTTAATATCCAGTTTTTTTATAGATAATAAAAAATATCAAAATACATTATCAACACATTCAAATTTTCTTGTAATTTATCACACATATTAATACTTTTTTTTAATCCTTGAAATCTCAGTATTTTCCACAAATATGTACATGTCTGAATAATTTATAACTTACAGAATGCCATTGATATAAATAACAAATAGTACAGGAGTTTGTTTTGATACAACTACATGGTTAAAATAATTCATCATTCGTACACACTCATTTTTGTTAGATGAGAAAGCTTTAGTCTATCTTAGAATATTGCTATTTAACCTATAACTTTTCTGGTTACTAATTAGTACCATGTGTAACACCTATTCTATCTTAGAATATTGCTATTTAACCTATAACTTTTCTGGTTACTAATTAGTACCATGTGTAACACCTTATCAGTTACCTTTTATAAATCAAAATAAACCCTATCAACATATTCATTGTTGTCAACACTTTACAGCAATTTACTGTCACATGTAATAACTGTGAACAAAAATTAATGAATCCAAATTGTTTTATACTGAACAGTTTGTTTTTCAATGCTTTATACAGCATTGTCTCTTAAATTTATTTTTAAAAAGTATGTTAGATACATGTCAAGCTGACTGGTCTATGAATCTTGTATTATATTCTACTTACATTTTAAATATAACAAAAAATTTTCCCTGATTTCCATATACCAGGAAGATTTTTTATTTCTTTGTGGTGTCTCGAGTGTAATTTTGAGTGGTTTGATAATCTTATTTCTCAGTTCTTTCAAAGCTCTGGTTTGTATCGTATTGGATCCCAGTGATTTAGTTACATTCAGTTCATTTAATTTCGTTAGTTAATCATTGTTTAACTCAATGCCATACTGTATTATTTTAATATTAAGAAATTCATTAGTTTCATTTGTAAACACAATTACAAAGTAATCTGACAACCCTTTTACCCTTTCTTAGTTATTTTTATTAGTTTAATTCTCATAATTTACAGTCAAATCAGAAATAATTATCTTAATTTTTCTTTTCAACTTCATATATTGCTAACATTTATCATAATTTCTTTTAAATCATTGGCTGTTTGATTATTTCCCATTCCTTATCTTTTTTTAACTTTCATATGAAAGCTACGACCTTGCCTGTTTTGATGTTAGAAATTTTTTCTTGTTCTTGTCTTTATTTTTAAACGGTTCCCTATCCCTGCATTTAATTTTTATTTTATTTTTGATCACTAACATTCTTTTGTTTAACCAAGTGGACTTGTTAATGTCTGTTTTCTTTATTTCAAACAAAATTTCAGTTTAATCAATTTATCTTTAAAAATGGTTTATTGCATATCTGCTTTCACTACAGTTATTGAATAGTTTATTTCAGTCGGTGTCAGTGTCTTGTTTATTTTTACAGGTGTACATTTAACAGTAGAGTTTGAACACTAGTACCAAATGATCAATTTTACCAAATATACATTGAGTATACACTAAGAAGATTCTTAGTCAAGAATATATCAAGTACATCCAAATAAAATGTGAAATTTAACTCTTGGTAGCCATAATTTAGTAAATTCTCATTACACTGATAACTGTGAACAAGCATGTATCAAAAAGGAAACAGCCTTTGTCTTACTACTGTTTATCAATCATCATTTAAATATCTTATAAACAAAAAGATTAACAAACCTAAGTCTTTTACAAGGAAGACAATAATAAATATGGATGTATTTGTACAAAGAACATATAAGATCTCAATTAAAACATGTTAATCAAGCTTGGAATCCTCATAAAATAAAAGATATAGAAGCAGTTGAAAACATTCAATGAAAGGTTGCTAGGCTTATACCATCACTACAGAATTTAAGTTATGAGTAAAGGAAAGTTGAAACTGCAAAGTTTAACTCGTAGAAGATTAAAAGGAGAAATGATAGAAACATCAAGTTTAACATACATGACAGAATATAAGAAATAAGACATGAAGAGAACAAATACAAACAAAGGAAAATACTTTTTTTCAATCTGAATAGCTCAACGATGGAAGTCACTCTGCGGAAATAGTGTTATTTAGTACCTTATCTAAATTTACATTAGAGGATCTCTTAGGTAAACATCAATAAGAAATAAAATTTTATATAATAAATGTATAATTTTTAACATGGTAATTAATACAAATAAAGTGTGAAATTACATTATTGAGTATACACAAGTGTATTACACAAAGGAAGATAACCTTGTGTCATCTTTAAATGTTAAATAATGGATTTGAAAAGTTAAAGTTACAAAGTATTCATACTGGTTCTTAAGTAAAATCAATAAGGAAAGCGAACTGCCTGTAAAATCTGTTACAAAGAAAGCCCTCAATTTAATAAGATACACCAAGGGCTCCTTTGACATTTAATATCACAGAAAGTGAAACCAAATCTAATATTAATTTATCACCTTAAACACCACTATGGAAGATATTAATTTGTAGTTTTGTATTCTGTAGGAAAGATGAAATGTAATAGTACACAATTTATATAAAAAAATTCATATTAAACATCAAAATAATTCCACAGCTAGATAACAGAAACATACAAAATTTAAGAAGATGAAGCAGACAAATACTCATTTGTGAAATACATTCTCCTTCATATTTTGCAAATGTACAAGAACCTCCACTGCACTAAAATCCACACTTAGTCAAAATCCAGTACAGTATGTTTTACAGTAAATTATCTTCCGTTATCTCTTGGTTTATCTTCTTACAAAAAATATAAAAATAATAATAAACTGTCTAGGAACCAAGTGCAAAAATGTACATCAGACCACCATGTAGAAAGTTTAGTGCACTACAACATGCTTTTATACTCAAATTCAATAAAATATGTTCCACAAGAAGACATCTTTTGTTAGCTTTTAGTTTATCTCTTTTTAAAAGGAAAATTAAAACAAAAATACAGCATACTTCAATGTTTGAAAGCAAATAGAAATAAAATGTTTCTATACATCAGACAGTTCATAAAAACCAAAACTGTGATAGATTAAAGTTTTAAAAAGTCCTCTTGACAACAAAGTTCACAATTTAACCAAGCAGGAAAAGATACAGCCTCCTACGTGTGACAGCCATTAAACAAATTTGTTTAGTCGCACAAACTACTACACTAAAAGAATATTACTATTAATAGTATTAGCTGGATAATAGATATGATCTACCAAGTAGTTCAGTACTCTTAAACATGAAGTTGTTTAGATGATAATTCTGATAATTAAAACAAATCTATATCAAGATGAATCAGAAATCGAGTTGGGCTCAAGAACCTTCTTAGTACTATGACAGTTGTCCTGTGAACCCTTTCCAATGCATTTCATTTTTTCATATAAACCCTTGCAGTGATAATAACCCCCTAAAGTATCAGGTGCCTTCAGTTTGTTTAACACTATCAATAAATCTAAGCGAATAATTACAATACAGAACATAATATACACAAAAGGACAACAGAGCATCAATCTTTGAAAAGTGACACCGAATGAGCTTTATTATTATTATTATGTATTAATTAATATTAACACTACTCATCATTCAAGTTCTTTTACTGTTTTGGTGTATTTGCCCATTAATTACGGCTACAATATACACAAGGAAAATGTTAAAATCATCCGTACTAAACGTTAGTGACTCGTATTAAATACTGTTGTTAATTACTAATGATATAGCTTTTATTTGAATAACATTCTGGAATTCAAGTCACCTAACGTATGTCATAAATAAATAAAAGTAAAATGTAACTACATTTTCTCATACTTTACGCAGATCTCGTAAATAGGCTCATCACAAGCACTGACATACATACATCTTCGCACGCGTAAAAATATATTTATGCGCGTGTGTGATCAGTAGTATTTAATCTATATTTTTCACTCCGCATTTTAATCTGGCGGCAAATTATACTGCTTTCAAAGTGTACACATATTTAGATTTTGCTTGCATATTAATTATATTCATTTTGATGAGTACATTTACAAAAAAACAATATGTATACCGATAGTCTCATTATTTAAGTTGTGTTGCAAACTTGTATTTTTGTCAATATCAAAATAAATTTACAGGTCGATAATTATTTTTTTAATATATAGATACAGGTAGTGGACTAAACAACGGAAACATCTGAGAAAATGAGAAACAAGTATACGCAATGCAGAGAATAACACATAGGTGTGATTTGTCCATTAATTAAGCAGTCGCATACATCTATATATAGAATCATGTATAAAAATGTTGGGCAAACGGGTTGCCTATAATTACAGCTACCGTGGCTGTAATAGAGGACATCAGTGACTTTGAAAGGTAGGTGATTTTGGGGTCGCGTTTGGGGAGAGTTTCAGTAACCAAGACAGTTGAATTTATTATTGTTTCACGAGCAAAGGTGTTTAAGGTAATACCAGCATGGAACTCCAAGGAAAAGACATAATCAGAAGAGGAGAACAACATATACTACACGGTCGTGATGTCCGTTCATTAATTCGAATTGCAAGGCAAAATAGCCAAGCAATCACAGCTCAATTAACTGCAAGTTTCAACCTGGAGTAAAAACAGCTAGTTTCATCAAAAAAAGTCCACAGAACGTAACACAAACCTCTCATTACACATGGCGCAGGGTTATGCGCCCAGTGGTCCAAATAATTATTTTCCCAATTGTTATCTTATAGTATATTCACTATGAATATCTCAAAATATTTTTTAATGAACAATCCTGTGTTTAGTGGAGAAATGTAATATGGTAAGAAAAATCACCTTTCACCATGTTTTCGACAAATTGACAGGTGCATGTGCGACGCCAACCAAAAGAATTTTCAGTTTGTTCATGTTTTTCTTAATAAAGGGATTTACTTCCCAACTGTCATGGAATAAATATTCATTATACTCTATATTTTCAATATTTGTTTCCATTCTGTATTACATCAAAATTTTTAGCTTTTATATATTCTCTAGCAATTATTCCTTTACCTGTGATGTCTTTGATATCCCTATACTTCGATGAAACATCTCTGTACTTTTATTTTTCTATTTCGATATACATTTTTAATAACCCATTTAACATTTTCTACATTGCACACTGGTTAATTATTTTGTCAAGTTTCTTGTACTAGTTTGCTGGGTTATAGGATAGCATACGTCTCTATTAAATTTAATTATATTGGTAGCATTTATCCGACTGCTGTACAGATCTAGAACTTATCCATATGAAATATTGGAGCACACTAGTAAGATTTAGATAACAAAGAATTATATAATATTAATATGTACAACAAAATAAATTATTTCACATTTCCAATACATGGACTTCCCTCCTTAAATAGTAATGTACTAATAAACACTGTATGCAGTTTTACACATTCCTAGCTTCTTAGATATTGTACAGTTTGTAGTAATACACAATTTTTAATATATTTGATAAATAATTTAGTACGAAACTGATTTTCATGGCTTTGATACTATAAGACACTTTAATAAATATTTTAAATCGTTTTACAAAAAATATAAAATGTTTTTAGGTAAATTTGAAAATAATAACACAAATAAAATTATAATATATGCAATGAAACTGATTTCTACAATTTAGTGAAGGGTAAATTATTATTTTTGTTTACTTGGAAAACCTTGTAACTTATATGAGCAGATTGATGAACTAATGTAGTTGTATTACCTCACATATATAAGATCTGCTAGAGGAGGGATCTCTTTCAAACTGTGTAAAATTGAGATACTGTGGGGGAATCGTAAAGGTTATTTTAGTAATGAAAAATTAGGTTTAGTATTGTAGCACGTTATTATTGTGGTACTTATGTTCTAACATCATGGGGGGAGCTGGAATGACAACTTCAAGAGCAGTTTTACTGTCTTCCTCCTTGATTATACCATTCTAATTACTGTCTATTTATTTCTTCTCTGAATAACCACTTCTGGCTGCAATCGGGAAAAAGTGGTAAAGCGGTAAGGTGTCTAGTAATTTTCATAAAAACGTAAAGCGAAATAGTAAAAAAAGAAAAGAAGATATATGTTACTGTCTTACCCTCTCCAGCAAAAATGTTTAAACTACAATTTGTGTAACGCGCTTATTAAAGTTAACTACAGAAAAGCCCATTTGTCTCGGCTAATTAAAAGTGTCGTTAAGAAAATTTGTAGTTGCTTTAAAATTTAAAGCACAGTATGTTACATGAAGTCTTGCTCTACAGATACGTTTGTGTAAGTAATATTTTCCTGTTCTTACACAGTAGTTATACTAATATAAATTAAATCTTAGTTTTACATACATCTCCCTTATTAGTATAATTGAATTTGATTTAGACCTAATTGTTGAAATTTTAAAAATCTCCAATGTATTCGGAAGCTCTATAGAATCCTTCGTATATTAAATAGCGTAATTATTGTGCTATCTTTATATAAGCTTTTCTTTGACAAAAATGCAGTTTGTTAATTTTGCGTTGTATAAATATTACAAACTATTTTGATTCATTGTGTTTTAGTTCATTATATTGTGAGGTAGCTTTATCATATATAATGTAGTTTTATATTGCATTATATGCTCGCACGTTAGGGTTTTGAAAAAGTGAGCTTTTTAGAACTTAATATCACAACAGTCGGAGTAACAGACGGGTAAAAATTCTACAGTCCATTAAAAGAAAACAAGTGGAAAAATGCGTTAGATGTTACTTAAATTTTCAACGTTAATATAACTTAATACTTAAATGAATTCGTATTATAACCACATTTTACCAACTTTAAGTTTATTTGTTGTCAAGTTTCACTTCTATTACTGAAAAATATTTAGAAAACGTTTAGTTTTTAAAACGTATTCTGTTATAACTGCCACGAAAAGATACATGCACGGGCAATTGAATCTAATATATTCATTCACTCCACTTGAGAAAAAGTTTAACTCGCAATCGTAACTGTGTGAACCTTATATTTCATGTACAGTTTAAAATTATTGACAAAGCCGTACATTTTCTGTATTGTAGAAAAAAAAATCCTGTCTAGTAATCCAAGTAACTTACCCTACCTAATCCTTTTGCTAAGAGTATAGGTTCGGCATGGCCAAGTGGTTAAAGAGCTTGAATTGCAATGTAAAGATCGCGCGTTTAAATCCCCGACCTTCAAAACACACCTGTACTTTTATCAGTGCGGGCGTTACAGTATGAGGATCAATTCCAGTATTAATTTATAAAAGACACCCTCAAGAGTTGTCGAGATGTGATAATAAATAGCCGTCTTTTTCTCTGTTAAATTAGGGAAAACTAGTGTAGATAGCCCTCGTGTAGCTTTACCCGAAAGTCATTACAACCTAACATTTACAGCGTAAAACTATCAGTTATAATTAGTAGACACGACTTTTTAAACGAACGTATATAGTCCAGTTTTGTCCTTCTTAAATAAAGGAATAATTTCAACGTAAATAATTGAGAAATTAAATGCGAGTTTTATTTTCTCTTGTTTTTCGACGACTGATACCTCATGTTTCAATGAAGTCTGACAAAAATATCTAATCATTGGTTATTTTGCAGCGATTTACTATGTACGTTTCAAAGTCGCACACTCAGCTTTCGCATGTTTCTAAAGTACAAAGGAAACCTTAACAATAACAACATTTCTTAAAATAATTGTTAATTATTTCTAAAACTCAAGGACCCTTGCTAGCTCAGCGACGAGTGTGAGAAGTAACGTAAAATCCTTCATTGGCTGAAACTAGAGTTTTAAATATTATATACTTGCATACAAACAAACCTTTACCCATTAATGTTCTGCACATTTGGGGCGTGAGTGTGATATAGAGAAACAGTTACACCACATACTTGATTCATTAAGAGTTGCCGGGGTGCTTTTAACCATTTGTTCTCTTTATAACCTCTCGTTTTATACACATATTTGAAATCCGATTTAGGATGTTATATTCTTGGCACTCTCTATCTTTTATAACACACGCAGCCTATTCTGGAATCTTAAGAACAGCCAGCTGCTAAAGAATTATTCCGAAACAAAATTTTATCACCCGACTAAACATGGGAAATGAACTTATCCTCAACAAAATTGACTATGCTAAGAAATTACTTGACACTCTTAACGAATGCGGTAAGTTATAACTTAAAAACAAAATCATTAATCGATACTTTACAACTTGAAGGGTAAATTCTGAGATTTATTTGAAAAATAAAAAATTTCATTGTGTTTACAATATTCCATAGGCTCTCAAACTGCAACATTATAAGGTCTGCCAAAAGATCACAAACCAGACACTCCCCCTCGACCTATATTTTCCGCCTTAGACACAACCATAACGTAACTAAATTAATTAATCATCATATCACGAACCGATTTACAACAGTTGGTTTCTTTCAGTTTTTCCGAGAAAGCGATTAACTACCCCATTGAAAATCGCTAGCTTCGAGATAACTTTGTTTTTAGTAATATTTTACCTGGACCAAACTATTAATGTAGCACTAATTTCTTCGCTGAAACCGTTCTTATCAATAATTTTCCTATATCTGATTTAGATTTATGCTTGAAGAGTTTATTAATTGCTGTCCTGTTTTTATTATTATTATTCATATTTAAAAATACTCTATAAGAGCAGGTAGATGGCGTTGCTATGGGCTTTTCCATGAATCCTAAGCTAAAAAACTTTTTTCCATCACCACGAAAATAACTGAAATGACAATTGTCATTTAAGTTTCAAACCTGTTCTTTACAAAAGATATGTTTGATATTTTTTTATTATTTTCCACGATGCTGATAATGCTTTGACTATCTTGATACATGACGCCTATCTTCGTACTTGGCCAGAGAGAGTGAGACAATCATTCATTCTTCAATGTTTTTATTAACCATAATTTTAATGGCGGTTTAACTTCCTTCTATCATAAACACTCACAATACAAAAACAAGCTTTGACAAATAAAACCCCATAATGGACTTTGACTGCCTTGCTTCTGTAAGGATCAGAAGGAGGAAGTTGTTCTAACTCAAATACGCATTGATTACAGTTTTTTAACTCGTCGTTTTCTTTCATCTGAAACTAATGCATTAGCGTGTAGTCTATGTAACACTCAAATCATAATAAGCCATATTTTACTTTCTTGGCATCGTTACGATTTTCAACAACAGCACTATTTTAAAAATGTTCGGTTCTTAGGTCTGTAATGTTAGACAGTGTTATTGGTGATGATGACTTTGTCCACCTTGATAGCCTTTAGTTTTTAAAGGCCATTAATCTTTTTAATGTCATTTTAAGTTTTTTATTTTATACATTAGACCTCTAATATTATTATTTTTTAAGCATTACCACTCCATCTAGTTCGATTTGAAATTAGAAAATGCCCTTAACATGAAATAACTCAACTATGACTGGAAAGGCCAACTTCAGGTGACTGACATTGCTGTTTGAACTATCCGTCAGTTATCCTGGCGAGTTTATTATTAAAATTTTGCTACACGTCTTTTAAAACTTTTATTACTTTACTTTTTGACAATGATCATAATGACACAACTTGGAACCAGGACTGGAAAGGCTAACTTCAGGTGACTGATGGTGATTCTTGTACTTACCTGTCAGGTTATGACAATACCATTATGGTACAGAAAGCCCTTTACAACTTCTCTTATTGTAGTTTCTCTCTTAACATTGTAGACTAGATGTCAACATTGGTTTTATGCTATTTATGTTTTTAAATGCTGTTTGGTGTTACCTTCATTTCCTTTTATGAATTTTACTACATTTACTTCACTTTTACCTTTTTACTGGATGTTTGGTCCAGATAGCCTAGCTGCTTTGTGCCATAAAACACTAAAACAACCAACTAACCAACTCTTGACTTTGGAATTGCTTCATGTTAGTTCTCATAATGGATAGTTGCCAATTTCAACTTATGAGAATGAGCTTTCTGATTCCACAACTAAGTTTCTCTGCTTTGGTACCATTGCAGACATGCCAATCCTGTAGTTCATGTAATAAAGGTTCGCTTCATGACAGTTGGCAGTTGACTTTGAATGAGCAACATGATAACAAGCTTTTCCAAATTAAAACTTCTTTTGCTTTTTGACCATATTTCTCTAAAGATCAGGAGGAGGAAATTGTTTTGGCTAGGCTGTGCATTGGACACAGTTCTTAAACAGTCATTTTTTTTTAATCTGGGTCTGATCCACCAGTGTGTACTTTTATGAAACGTAAGTCACAATAACCCACATTTTACTCTGATGCCATCATTACAACTTTGAGCAACTGCAAAAAATATTAGGCATGCATTTTCTATGGGTTTAGCCAAGATAGTAGATATTGTCTTTTGCAATGGAAACACTGCTCAACTTTATTGCCTTTTTAACTTTTAGAAGCCATTGACCTTTTAAAAATTATTTAAATCTTTTATCTATATTTTTGACATTGCTTAGTTTCAACTTTAACATTTTACAACACTTCTATGGTTTTTACTGGTCATTTGGCATAAATAGCCTAGATGTTTTGTGCCAATAAATGCTAACTTATCAACTACACTCTACTGCTACATAGGATGTGCAGACGAATCTTTCAGTGCCTCCATCGTCATCTTTTTTCCCACCATGTGAAAAATCTTTTATCCTCTGTGCATAAACAAGTTAATGAGTCAACACCTGCTCCTGTCTCTGTCCCCAACATTGCTTTCAGTGATAGCCTAAGTTCTTCTCCTTCAGGCCAAACTTGTGGTAACTGTTCAGGTCCATCTTCTACACAGAAGTATTTCTGTTTTCATGGGTTATGTGGTCATTTGCCTATTTTTATTCAAAACTGTTTACTCAACAGGTTCTTTCCTATTTTTTCACATAGGAATTAGGAGTGCCTTGTGTTTTGGAACTAATCACAAAGTTACATAATAGATTATCTGTGCACTGATCACCATGCGTGTCGAAATTTAGTCTGTGAGTCTGCAGACATATCATTGTGCCACTGGAAACCTGGAGTTCCTTAGGATAGTGTATTGATTGTTACACTTTTCAGTATCAAGATCAGTGCTATTGCTACCCAACTTCCTCCTAGTGTTACAAATAATTTGCATGAGATTTGCAAGTCCTTGGATGTGAAATTCATTTAGAAGAAGCTTCAGACTGCCATCAGTGAAGTAAATCACTGCAAATGGTTTTACCTTTTTTCTCCAAAACAGTTTGCAAGCATTTTGGCCACCAATGGGGTCTACAAACTAATACTAAGCTCTAGATGATCTTGTTTTCACTCAGGTCCCTGAAGCAGAGTTATTGGGACTTATCTTGACCATAAGCTTACTTTTATTGAAGCAGCTATGAGACAAGTGTATGATGCAACAGAACATCCTCCATATCCTTAGGTTCATATTCTATGATCAAAATCTATTGTCCCCTCATTTGATTCAAACAAGACAATGGGTCTCTGCTTCCAGGACCTCTCCTTCGAAGATGCTGGATCCCATTTGTCATCCGTGGCTTTGGCTGTGCACAGGGGCTTTCTGTATTTTCCAGTTGATAGTTTGTACACTGAATCTCATACACATTCTCTTAATCTCTTGTGTTTGCACCTTTCTTTGTAGCATGCAACTAAACTTCAGTCTTTACCATAACATCCCATCTGGGATTGCATCTTCCTTCTTCATTGGACTATGTTATTTTGAAATAGACAGTCTACCATTCTTCCTTTTAATCTTCATATCCAGGTGCAGTTGGCTGACTTGGGTCTGGAATTGGATGATGTTGCTGTCTCTACTGACCAGCTTATGCCACTATGGTTTATTACTATCCTCAACTGTGACCCTTTTTGAGTCATCTAAGGAAGGTGGATGCTTTTGAATGGAATTACCACCTCTTTGTCAAATATCTTTCAAACCATTATTTTGTTCCCATTTATACAGATAATCAATAGACTATATGTTCTGTCACAGTTAGTTGTCACTTGATGGTTGTTCACAGTATCCTCTATACAGTTTCTGGTCACTGCTAATGTGTATAACACTTCTCAGCAACAGAAATAGTAGATTTGAAAGAAAATTAAAAATTCTGTAATATTACAAATGCTATTAGCCTCTTTTTTACAACTTTAAACCAGAAGTAAAGACACAGTTGCATAAAAGTTTCCAACTTCAACTGAAATATGCTTGTATTGAAGCCAGTACGCATGTGCTAAACCCAGACTAAACACATTTGTTCACCTGCTATATTTTATTAAATGTAAAGTTTAAAACATTTTAAATTATTATGATACTTTTTTGTACTACAATTTAGTTCCATTAAAATTTATGAAACATAAAAGTAATCTACAATTACATGAAAAAGAAGAATATTTTAGTGGTTCTTGCTGAAATAAGTACATTATAAGTAGTTATAAAACATTCACTTTAATTTAATTTTGAAAGAAATCAGCCTTAATAAATATTTCAAGATGCTATTTCAGCAACAATGATTTATATTGCAAGAAAGGCATTTAACAAACCTGAAACAAATATAAAGACTATATTATTAACTTCCAACTAAAATTAATTTGACACTGTTGAATTTTGCATACTGTATTTAATAAACACACAAAATTCCAAAATATTTTATTTTCTGCTTCTGATGCCAAAAGTACATAGCTCATAATACTTTACAGCATACTGTTTGTTTTTTCCTTTGATAATATGTAAATTATTTACAAGAAATTTGATTAGGTGTACAAGCATTTAAATGGTCATATAAACAAGTGTTTCAAGTAAAGCCATCCACAGTGTCATAATGGTTAGTTGTACCTAATCAGGTAAGCTGGATAAGCTTTCAAGTTATCATATGTCATATAAACTCTACTGTTTCCAGTGAAGCCATTCACAGTATCATAACGTGTCTCTGCAAATTGCACTTTTCCTTCTGTAGTAGCATTTGTTAATTTTTTAGGGGGCATTCTCAGGGAATGACTTGGGGATATAGAAATGCTATCACCTGTCAGAACAAGAGCTAAAAAGATTTCTTTTACACCAGAGGAATTATTGTATGCATATGCATCAGAATAGCAGGAATTTTCAGCAAAATAGTTTGCATATCCCCACATTCCACTTGCACTGAAGCGCATGTCAAATCCCTCTTCATTGTCATAGATACTTTTTGGCTCATTACTGCGAGTACCATGAAAAAGCCATTTTTCATTTGCTGAACCGCTGTTTTTCATTTTTAGGAGCTCTTTATGTTGACAGTATTTCTGCCATAGCCAAAGGTTCTGGATCCTAGAAATTGTAATAATTGTTTTACTACTCAGAGTGGAATGAAACTTTTCCTTAACTTTTGAATATTCTGATGAATTTGAATTGAGAGGGATCAATGCAGTTGTTTTGCCTTGCTGACTGTACCAGTGGGATGGGACATTAAATTTGCTTTCCTTGGGTACAGATTCCTGATATGCTACTATTTCTTCTAATATAGCAGCCTTGGCAGAAACAACATTGGAAACATGCCCTTCAAGATTAATAATACCTTTTGTACTGTCCAATGCAGAGTCCTCTTTACAGCTGTAAATAACTTTATTTTCATTACAAATATGCTTTATTTTAGGTAGAATATGACTGATTAAGTTACAACATATATTAATTTCCTCCTTCTTGAACATTTCTTTCAATTTTTGTTTTAACAGCGATTCAGCTTTTGACAGTTTGGACTGTGGACCAATAAGCTTTACTAATAAAGGTGTATTTTCAGCTTGAATTTTGTCATCAAGGGAAAGGTTGAGACATTTTAAATACTCTTCTCTTCGTTGAATAGATCGAGCAGTATTTGTGTGAATGTTAATTTGATGCATCCTTTTGAAGTCAAAACTGTACATTCTTCCACAAATTGTAACTACCTCAGAAACTTTAGACTGAAACATAGCTTCAATTGTATTACTGTCAGTTTGTGTGTATGGAATAAAAATATTGTTGTCTTTTTTGAAAACCCAATATACTTTTGAAATATTATTATTCATTGATTTTATTGGAATTTGTTGAACTTTTCTCTTGTACAGTGTACTAATATTGGTCTGTGTCATATCACTGAAGTTCACCAAATAGGCCTTCCCACCAATGTGTAGTTTCACAGAACCTTTTGGATTTTCAGCATATTCTTTACTGAGTGTTTTACATACATCAGGAGAGTAGTCATTGAATGATTTTTTTTCTGCCCATTTCCAAGCATATAATGGAAATGAACTGTCTGAAGAAGGAAGATTTTTCCCATCTTCTCCATAAGAAAGAAATGCTTTCACCACTCTAGGCAAATTAAGGACACATCTAATAGTGTGAAGAGATGTTTGAACATTATTACAGAAATGTTTAATAGCTTTCCATATTGCAGAAGCACAAACATCTTCTGGAACACCAAATGCTCCTGTACCAACAGCAGGTAAAGCAATAGTCCTTGCTTGGATTTTATTAGCAGATATTAGTACATTGTACATGCCTAAATATAGGCTCTCTTCTTCACCATTTCCTCCACCCTTCCAACGAGGCCCAACAACATGAATTATATGTTTACAAAAAAGATTTCCAGCTCCTAAACAAACAGACTCTGAAAGAAAAAGTTGGCCATGTTGTTTAACATATTCTGTGCTCTCCAGTTGAATAGAACTACCCCCTAGTTTAACTAGTTCTTCAGCCAAACCACTCTCATGGTCTAGCTTTTCATTAGCAGGATTCACAATTACATCTACTTGTTCATACACTATACTACCTTCAAGAATTTCAACTGTTACTGGATGTCTGCCAGATGTCTTGATGCTATGCTTTTTCAGTAGTTTTGGAGGTAAAATTACAGTAACATTAAAATCTTTTTGTATATCTTTCTGAAGTAAACAGAATTCATTACTTAAGGACACAGAATGGTTAATTTTTTCCAACTGCACCTCAATGGTCGTAACTTGTTCATCACGCTCATCAGAGTCTAAAGCTACAGAGGTGTCAGTTTCTTCATTTCTGAATATGCTGTCATTGCTATAAAAAAACAAAAAAACATGAATAATATCTTGAGCACACCAATAAACTACTTAGAAGAAACTGGCATTTTCACTGCACTTCATATTATTAGAATGAGGATAATTTTTAAAGCTTAACACAAAATTATTAAAGCAATAATATGCAATAGTACTGTCTGTTTTACGTCCATATTTTGCAGGATGTAGATGATGATAGTTTCTTCACCAAAGCTTGTATATATGTTCAACTTTGCTCTCATTTATTTATTTTATTAATATAATTATTTTTTTAACCACTATCTGACCTCATTGTGTGCATTATGCAATTTTGCAGTTGTCACAGGTATTTGTAACAATTGCATATGAGGGAAGCAACTTTAAGTCCTAAGATAACCTTTTATTGATCATGAATGTACATAATTTCTGCCCAAAGGATGAGTACTCCAGTTAGTTCTTTGAATAGAAATTAATAGTGGTCAAGTTTGCTGTTATTTTACACACATATTTGATAAATATACAGCAAACAAAATTAAATTATGCCAGTGCCAGGTAATGCATATGAATTACCTTAGTTTAAGCTATTACCATCATCTTGATGAAACCAATTCAATAGTGCTATGAAAGGCAAGCATCTTAAGCCTTCCACAAAGTGTGTTATTGCCAGTGGGAAAGTAAATGGAACACTTGGTTAAATTTATAAAAATACCAAATATAAGTTAAAGGGAGGTTCTTTTTTTTCTTCCTCTGTAGTTAAGCCTTACTTAAGAGTGTGTTTACTCTATGAATCTTTACTCTAAGAAGGACATCAAGTTATTGTAAAGAGATCAAGGGTTTGTTACCAGGGTAATTCCTGCAATGAGTGACTGTCATGTGAGTACAAGATAAAGTTATTAATTATCTTCAATGAGGAGAGGAAGGTTAGAGAGAACTTGACTGGAGCGTTTACGATTACATTTGGAGTATACACATTTCGCGTAATATCTTTTTTCTGTGTTCAATAGTGGAAATGGTAGGACTAGGGTTTACTAGAGACTGCAAGTGAGGTATTTTTATTTTTCAGCAAGATCAGCCTTAAATATGGAATAGTTACTTTCAGAAATGATAAACATAATACAACTGAAAGACTGAGAAACTGATATTTTTAGTAACAGGTAGATGGCTCAGGTCTTGAAGTAAGTGGGATAGCCATAATGGACCAAGAAAGAGGCTCCTTGTTGTCTCTAAAATGTTAGTTTCTAATATTTTTAGAAAAATGTATGTTAAATGAAATGTCTCTGTAATTACAACTTTTCAGTTATTTAAAAAGTTTCCCCTTTTTTTGATGTAAACAATTTCATTTAAAATTAATTTATAAATATATACAAGTTAACAGTTATAAATAGCTCCTTCACGGCTATCTTAATTAGCTGTCTAGATCAGAAGAAAAGCAATTTGTCAACACCATTCACTATTATTTTTTGGTTAATTCTTTGCCTAAAAATATTACCAATTGTCACATAATAATGCCTCCCACAGCTGAAAGAACATGCATGTTCAGCAACAGATTTTGATACCAGAACCAGCAGGTTGCAAGTTGGGTACCATAATCACCAGGATACAGGTAATGCATGTGAATTATCATAATTTAAATTAGAGAGATAATTTTTATGAGAATAACCTTAACAATATTGTTGAAAAAAGAATCCTGGTGTTTTAGTTGATTTGTCTTCCAAGCCAACCCTATATCATGGTATTACTAGTGACAAAGAACATCTTAGAATGTAATATAGAAACAATAAATGAAGGTCTAAAATGGTTATCATTTCAATGTATAGGTTATTAATTAAATCTTTTTATAGTTTGAAGTTTCCTTAGCTAAGAAGAACATTGAACTGTTGGAAAGCATTATATCTTGGTTGAAAAGTTCTTTTTGTGAGAAATAGGTTTTTCATGAAGAAAAAGTTAGAATCCAGTTTAGGGGTAAAACATTATTAAGGAAATTGCTAGTTTTAATGCACTGTGCATTATTTTTCATTGTTAATGGTCAGAATAGTAGGACTAGGAGACACATCTTTAGCAGGGAAGGGAATAACCTTGAACTTTGTTAGTTCTACTTATCTAACAGAAAGGGGGTGTTTGAGGGGCAGTAAATTAGAGGTAAAGCTGAAGTAATATCTAAATTATTAGATATGGATATTTGTTTTTAGTGCATCAATGGGACAGCATTGAAACACCAATATGTATCTTGTTGGCCTTAAATGTTACAGTATGTTCAATGACATATGAATAAAACAATTTAAGAAATCATGTCTAAATATTACTGCTATACATAATTTCATAACTTAGTTACTATAGATTTAACAGGTGAGAACAATGTTTCCAGGCACAACTACTCCTAGAAAGAATATATATAATTAACCAAACATGTCAATCAAAAAAACAATTTTTAACTTACAATTTTAGTACATTTTTGTTTTGGTGGAAACAGATGCAATGTTGAATTAACTTTATGCTTCCTGTTGCACATACAGTTTTCAAAATTACTATTAATAATGTTTTATGAACACATTTTTGATTTATATAAACCAATTATGAGCATGAAATATGAGTTAGATTATATGCAGATACTAAGAAAAATAAGGAAGGTAAAATAGATATGATTTAGCACATTGATTTGATACAGACTTGCTAAGCATGTGAAATTCATACAGAAACCTCCTATGAAACTTATTCTTCAACACACACAAAATTCTTCTTATTACATAGAGGTTTCACAAAATGTTTAACAAACTGTGAAACTGGATGAAAGTTTCTGGAGTACAGAATTCATAAATGTATAAAACTACAAAAACTCATAATATTGAACTCCTTTAACTCTATGTGTAAAACACATCATTCTGTATTTACTCATGTCAGGATCTAAAAGAACAGTTCTTTTAAAATATGGTACTTCTAACACAAAATTGTGAACTGTGTTTGAAAAGCAGTGAACAACTAATGTACTTCTCTAATTTTTATGAGTTATACAATTGTGTATTTTTTTTCAATTTCAACATTATTTAACAATATAATTACAACACAGCAAATCTGTTTGTGCATTCCTGTTTAATGTATTTACTGAACTAATATTACAATGTTTAATTTTGGAGATAAAACAACTGAAGAAACATGGGATAGTTTAATTCATAGAGATGTTCTGTTTTCTTACCTTTACAAAATCTAAACAAGCTTGTTTTATATTCAACCTCCCTAATTTCCTTTTCACATACCTTTAGATACTGGTTCATTCTAATGAAATCTCACTAAAGTGATTAAAGAATTCTCACACATTAAAGATATTTGACCATCTATTCACAGAAGTTGCTTATTTTTCTCTGTTTAAACAAATGAAAGAAATGTTCATTGGATTTTTTATTCTTAGCAGTCAGTTCTATTTTGATAACATTGCTTTTGATGCATGTATAAAGACAGTTTAGTTTAGTCTGGTATAATATACATGTTATCTAAATACACAAAATGAAAACTTACTACTGGTATGAAACTTTTAATAAAGAATGGTGCATACAAACTGACAAAGTACCATGGCTAGTTTTGAGACTCTTTGGTATTACAAATCTGGACACAAGATTTCAAAATAAACTGGGCATAAAAATCTATCCACTCCCCCTTTTTACTGTAATGAGTAGAGTTAGAAGCATTTTAGGTTGAAGGAATTAAACGATAAAAGGATTTTGTGGAAGAACTAAATTGTGACTATTTTATTTGGGTCATTTTTAAGTACCCTCAATATTAGAAATCTCAGTTAAATACATTATTTCTTTTGTAAACTATTTGAAGAAAATTCTTTCAGAAAGTATTTACCAGACTCATATATGAAAATGATAAAACGCTTTTTCTTGGGAAATATAATTTGAAATTCTGAGAAAAGAAATAAGTTCACTTAAGTTGAAAGTATAACGTGATTGTTATTCATACTGAGTGGGTTCTCAGTACATTTTACAAAAGTTTTGAATACCTTTCTCTTGTATCTTGTGGTAATAAACTACTTAGAAACACTAAAAAGGGGTGAATGTTGACTTTTTATCGTGCTCTGCTTATCCTTTCAACCTGCGAAACGAAAACGAAACCAAAACTGTTGTCATTGTTAGTATTGATTACTTGAACATTAAATCACAAACTTTATCACAAATTTTAACCTGGTATATAATTATGTTGCCCTAGAAAATAGACATGTTAAAAAGCAATTTTAGATACACAAATATTGAAAAGCAGCATTAATCATTGGTTTTATACAACAGTACAGTGTATTTTGCTTACCCTAACTTTCTCGCAGTTGGACTGGTAGTGGTAGCATGTCTTTGTCGTATTTCTGTCTTTCCAACCATTGCAAGTTTGTCATTCCTTTTAGCAGAATCAAAACTTAACAACGTAACTGATGTCTTCACGTTTTCTTTTTTTTTTAGTTTTAAAAAAATCTTGCTTTCACCAACAAACGAATTTTGTAATTTATCACATGCAGTCTTTGCTCCTTCTAGAGTAACGAAATTCACATAAGCGTAATTTAAAGGGTTTCCACAAATTATTTTGATGCTCTTGATCCATCCACACTTACGAAATGTCTCAAAAAGATCTTTTTCTAATACGTTCCTTGGTAAATTACAAACTTTAACTGTATATATACTTTCTTGCTGTTGTTGCAACGTAGCTGACTTGTTTTTAGGTTTAGTACCTCGTTCGCACTCCATAGCAATATTTATAAACCACTCTCGCTGAACAGTGTCACAACGTCTCAAGTCTCAGTATTGATATAAACAATATAAGCATGAATTATCTGAGTCCAGTAGGAAAAAAAACTTGTAAGATATTCTGCAGTCGAAAAGTGTTGTTTAAACTTATTCGGATAGCTTAATCATTTGTTGAATTAATGGTACTGTCAGTTACCTTAACCGTTAGCAAAAGTTTGACAGTATTTTTCTCTAAGTAAGACACATATTAATTATTACTAGTATTCCAAGATAACTCCACGCAACAACAACACGTTTATAAAACGGGATAACGCAACATCCGTTATTAACATTAATATTATTGTACCTTGCACACTCGAACTTGCCTACCACGAGTACAGCAGCAAGTCTACACATTTATAACTCTAAAAATCTGTACTTTACTACACGAAGAACATTCCCACTTTGACACTCATATCCTTTATCTCTCGTTGACAGTGACATCCAGTTTTTCATTATGAAACTATAATAATTATTTTGCAATCTACAAGTAGCATGTGTGGTACCACATTCGTAAACTTTGATTGGTGTGGATCATCATTAATATACACTGCTGGCCAAAAACTTAAGGCCAGTGAACATAAAGAAGAATATGTATTTTGCTTTGTTAGACTCAACCACATATTTGAATAGAGCTTCGAAAAATGAAAATAAGAAAAGGGAAAATAAAAGAAAACTTTTTTTAGCATTTAATATGAACATGTAAACACTATGAAATTAGCCTAAATACTAGCTGGTCAAAAGTTTAAGACCATACTGAAACGAAGTCCTAAACATGGTAGGAAATGCCCAACAAGAGGTTTCAATAGTAAACTGCACGCCCGTCGTTGCAAATAACTTTAAACATTCGCTTTGGCATGGTCGATATAAGCATTTACAGAAATCTGGCTGGAATGTTATTCCAGGTGATGAAGATGACTTCACGAAGATCATACACTGTTTGGAACAGACGACCATTTCTATAGACTTCCCTTGCCATCTGCCTCAAATATTTTCAATAGTCAGGAATCACGTTATTCGCCATGAAAATGTCCTTTGTCCTGAGGGCATTGTGGATTGCAGCATTGTCCTGCTGAAAGATCCAATCATTTTCACACAAGCATGAGCCTTCAGTTTGACTGAATGCTCTCTCCAACATGCCAATGTAACCAGCTGCTGTTTGACGCCCCTGTATAACTTGAACTTCCATTGTTCCACGGAAGGAGAAAGCACTCCAGATCACAATGGAACATCCTCCACTGTGTCGTGTAGAAAATGTCTCCGGTGGGGTATCCTTATCATACCAGTAACGTTGGAAGCCATTCGGATCATACAGGTTAATTTTTGTCTCATCAGAGCACAAAATCTTCTTCCAGTTTTCTTCGTCCCATGTTTGGTGCTTCTTAGCAAAGTTTAACCGAGCTGTTTCATGGTGTGGCCTTTGAAAATGTTTACGGTTTTAAAGCCTTTATCTCGTAGATGCCGTCTCATTGTTCTTGAGCTACATTCTGCGTCCGTAAAGATCTTAATGTGGTTTGACGATCAGGTGGTGTTTTGCTGGTCAACCCGTCGAATCATCATCCTCAATGCCGGCGAAATTTTCTTGGGCCAACTACTTAATTCTCGTTCCATATCCTTCAGGGTCTTTTAAGAAATTTGCAACAGCAGTTTTACTATGCCCAATCACACCAGTGATGGCACATTGAGAGAGATCTTGCTTTTGCAGCTCAACAATTCTGCCACGTTTAAACTCTGTCAACTCTTCAGCCTTTGCCATGTTTTTACCCAATGTAGCAGAAGATATCAGTGAGAGATGTTGACAATGCTAATGCTTGAACACAAATGGCTACATTTAATTATGTGTTTATTGATTGACGCTTCATTTCAGTATGGCCTTAAACTTTTGACCAGCTAGTATTTAGGCTAATTTCATAGTATTCACATTTTCTCTATTAAATGCTAAAAAAGTTTATTTTTATTTTCCCTTTTCTTATTTTCATCTTTCGAACCTCTACTAAAATAAGTGGTTGATTCTAACAACGCAAATGCATATTTTTTCTTGATGTTCATTGGTCTTAAGATTTTGACCAGCAGTGTATCACTAAGCCCCTAAAAACAGTAATAATCCCTTTTTCTAATATGTCATGTATGAAACGTATTATTATCAGAAAATACAAGCGAGAACGTGAACCCGTGTCAAAAATTTACTGTTAATACGAAGAATCTTTAAAAGTTTAGCAAATTCACTTTAAACATAAAAGTTTAAAATGTTTATTTGTTTAGTAAATAGCTCAGTTAAATTCTGAGTGATCAAAATAATAATTCTCTTTAATTTGAGAAATTGGTGGTCTGATTTGCTAATTAAGTAAAGTAAGGTGTTCCTGTTCTTGAACATACAAGCGTTTCGTATAAAAAAGGCTTAATTTTAATTGTTAGTGTTTCTAGAGCTTATTATGGTGACATATGGCTTTTAGTATAATGTTGCTGATATGTTAAGATAGAGACTTCTGTAATGTTTCGGAATATTGCTCTTTCTGTTGTGTCCCTCGAGATGGCTTTCTGTATGTGATGAGGGGATCTCCAACGTAAGGATATGTATTTTCAGTTTACCCCTGTTAGATCTTAGCACCCACCCACGTTTTTCGCTGTAAATAGGAGAGTATGCTAGTATTTGAGTGGTGTCTGGGGCACTGTGCCACATCATTTTGTCTCTGAATACCTGGAATGGGTAACATTGGGGTAGATCCCGGGGTCAGTTGTTTGGTTATATTGGTCTAGAATCAACTAAGTTCTAGTATTTGGCGTCTTTAGCGGGTATTTTGGATATCGTATCTGATGCTGGTGATTGGGTACAGTGTTCATGAAGCTCCGCTGTTGCTGTAATTTCTTATTTGGCACTGTTGTGCATATCGTAGGTAAGTTCAGTGGTTGCTGAACCTTTTTTCGTTAATTATAGAACCATTAAATCCTGATTTAAAAAAAATCTCGTAGCTATGCAACCACGTCTGGAAGACTGAACAGTAATTTCCCCCCTATTCTACACCACAACTAGTTTTATCAATACACATTTTTCGTTAGAAAAACCTTTAGGAGTGCTGGTATGGCCAGGTAGTTTGGAAGCTTGACCTGCAGTGTGAGGGTAGCGGGTTTGAATTCCCATCACACGAAACATGCTCTCTCTTTCAGCTATGGTTGCGTTATAATGTGATGTTTAATCTCACTATTCATTAGTTAAAGAGTATTCCAAGAATTGGCACAATGGGTGGTGATGACTAGCTACATCTCTCTAATATTTCATTACTAAAGTAGGAACAGCTGGTGCAGATAGTTCTTTTGTAGCTTTGTGTGAAATACAAAACAAATTCTTAGGACAAATGCCTTCCTTTTTATTCAGGAGCTAGAAAAGCTTTCTAGCACTTCAATGTTGGTAATGTACTGACGTTCCGGGGATCGCTTGATGGAAGCATTTATACCAAAACACAGTGAATTGTTCCTGAATTTAAGGACCTTTTAAAATGTACTTGTTGAATTTGCTCCCCTTACAACTTTTAATTTCTTCATATAAATTATATTTACGAAGATTTTAAATAATTTCACGGAGATGAAGATCTCCGTTGCTTTATCAGCCAAAGGAGTTTTTGTAATGCAAATAATCTGTACACCTAAAATAGGAATTCTGCTGCCTGCCTGTGTTCTGATTTTCATATTTAAAATTACCACGTTTACCTGGCTCTGTCAGTACAAGTTATTTTAACAGTAAGGTGAGGCTATATTCCTAACTTTATGCCAGCAGTTTGGACATTCAAAGGCATCTTATGCTGGTTGATTGACGTATGCTATTCCTCGTGGCAAAGACCATAATGCAAACCAGGGTCAACTGGATCTCCAATACGTCACTTGTGGTGGGTTTACTCCTCATACTAACCTTCTTGCCCTAAGTGTGTGGGTAAAAAGGAAGTACAAGATTTGAGGAATGTTGACAATGTTTCCAAGGCACGAAAGTTTTTATCTTCCATTTACATCTCAGACATATGCTGGTACACTCTATTCTGATGTTGCAGTGCAACTACAGACAGACCTTCCTCTGCCACAACGTAATCCTTCTTTGCAATTGTGAAGAGTATTTTGCCTTGCATGAAATCCTCAATTGACAATTCTACTATTTCTTCTGTCTCTGTCCCTGCCATGACTTCCATTCACTGGAATCTTTTTCAAGTGACAAAGATCTGCCCAACTTACACAAAGTATGTTCCATGGAGGTCAGTAGACTTCTATCTGGTAAACAGAAACTTTATAATTTCAAGAAAAAGGGTTCTCTTGTAAGTTCTCCCTCTACTTAAAAATTGCCACTTTGTAATTCAAACGACATTAAGATCCTGACCAATTCTCATCATTTTGTATTCCTGCAGTATCCTCATCTCTCATGGCCATAACGTCAACTAACTCGGAACCAGGACTAGGAAGGCAAACTTTAGGTGACTAACGGTGGTCTTTGTACTTAACTGTTAGCCTTCCTGGCGAGTTATGATAATTACAGTTGCGTTACAGAAAGTCCTTTATAACTTGAATTACTGTAGTTTTTCTCTTAACGTTGTAGACTAGATGTAAACATTGGTTTTATTCTACTTATGTGTGTTTTAAACTTTGTTTTGTCTTACTTTAATTTCCTTTAATGAATTTTGCTAAATTTACTTTTAATTTTTTACTGGATGGGTGGTACAGATAGTGTAGCTGCTTTGTGCTATAAAACACTAAATCAACCAACCAACCAACCTCATCCCTCGTGATCTCTTGCCGGAAAGGTTTAGAAATGGGCATGGTATACCTTCAATAGGCATTTCACTCTTTCCAACTGCATTGGTTTCAAAGCCAAAAGGAATTGTGAGTCAAATTCACCGCCAACATCTCTCATACCATCAGTCCTAAGGTCGTTTGCGACATGATTTAGGAGGCCAATGCAAAATATTGCTTACTATCCCCTTTCAGTTTTGCTCTCCATTGGAAAGGAAGTTGATGATGTTTTGGAGATTGCTAACATCCTTGACAATAGCTTTTCACACCTTTCAGTAGTTTGGACTTCTAATCCTGTTTCAAGTCTCGGGCTCAGAGAACACAACATATCTATTGGGAAGATAGTTTCTCAAATTACAACCACCCATATACTTTGGTAGAACCACAAATTTTTCTTCATTGATCTGACAGTTCATCAATTATGCCTGGTGATTTTCTTTATGAGATGATGTGCCATCGCTTGCTCTTCTTTTGATCATAAATCAAATTTGGCAGGAAAACGTTTCTCCTGAAGTTTTGCACAAGGCTGTTGTTCTGCCTTTTTTAAGCCTGTGAAGGATCCGAAGATTCCTTCTAATTATGGCTGTACTGCTTTGACTAGCTACCTCTGTAAGAAAAGAGAGAATGGTCTTTTTTTATTCCTTGAAACACCCTTCTCTTGCCCACCATGTGTGGGTTATGTTGACAACACTGTAGGCCACGTGATTTGGTTTGGAAACTTGATCGGGGAAATCTTTCTTAAGATATGATATCTTTTCAACGTTCTTTAATTTTGATAGGGTTTTTGATACTATGTGGATGTACGTCACTTAGCGGGACCTCCATTTTTTGGTTTATGTGGTTATTTGCCATTTTTATTTGTAACTTTTTACTTAATAGGTTTAAAGTCTGTGTGGGATTTTGTCTCATTTTTTTGCAGTCCCTCAGCTTTAATCTTGAGTGTCACTTTTGAGTGTTAAAATCAGTGCTGTAACTCAACAATTTCTCCCTATTGCTCCAAACAAACTGTACGCCGAAGGCTCCTGTATGTTTACTTAGTACTTGAACATGAGGCTCACCCCATAGGTTAGATTCCTGTAGCTGGTGAAGAGACCTCTCGGAGAAGATTCTGTCCTTTCAGTCTACCTCCTCTGGGATCTAAACATTCAACCACGTGTTTGCCGTGCATGGCGACTGTGAAAGGGAGGATTTCGACACCCGTGGTGAGAAGAAGACAGTTAGCCCATTGTGTAGATTTGTGCTTAATTATAAAAAAATTATACCATTTTGAAATAAAGGAAAACAATTATAGCTAAACTGACATTCGCGAATTCACAAAAAGAGTTAAATAGAAAACAATCGCTCACGATATATTTTAACAAGATTTTTACTAATGGATAAGTCAATTCGAAAAAGCTATGATTACTCAATAAATTAAACATTAAATTGAGAAATTACTAAAGCGAAAGTAGAGCATTAACGTAAGAATGGCAGGTCATTATTGTAATGAATAAGATTTTTCTGTGTTTGAACATTTTAACTGTTTGTATTATATAAAACTGAATTGTTTCGGGTTGTTGTCTAATCATTTATTTGCTGAGTAACTAGTGTTTAATTACATCCACTAAAGCCTTGTGATGCTAAAGTTGAGATCTTAAAAATTCTTGAATAATTAAAACTTTAACTGATACATTCCACTGTCTGGAAATAATTGTGAAACATACGTTAAAGAGAAATATTTGCAACGTTATGACAAAGTCATTGTATTGTTTATTAATGCAGAATAACTTTTTATTTTAAAATAACTAAGATTTATAAAATTACCAATTCTATCCGACGACTGTACACTTAATAAATAACTGCTGTATAATATCTCTTATAAAAGGCTCTATCCAAATGCTGTCGCACAGCACTCGTCTATGTTTAGTATATACAATTAATGTTGGGTACGAAAATGATGTTTTTCCAAAGATCGCTTAAATGGTATTATTGCAAAGACACAAACAAAATCCAATGACTTTGACCGTAACGGTTGTACATGGAATATCAGGAATATCCGTTTTATTCCTCATCTGCTTGATGCGACGACTCTACGGATACATTATAAAAACAGCTTGTACGTATGTGATCTGTGTCACCTTTTCAGGCAGAAATCCTTCTTGATTACATTTTATACACGTGTCTTGACCACGTTGATAACTTTTGACTACCTTTGAATTATGACTTGTTACGGGTCTTTCTAAATAGTTCTGATTGTATAAGCTCATCCATACTCCTTTGTTTTCCAATATGATTAAGCCGTTTACAACATTCTCAGACTCCGCTATCAACACGCCACTATGATTTCAGTGTATAAATATTTTGTCTTGGAAAGAACTATCCCATACCCTTCCCAAAATCTATTAATTTTCTGTGTTTAGCTTCTCCTCCTGTCAAGTACATAAGTTCTCATGGACTCTACTTGTTAGGAAATTTCTATTGGTCGAACTGTCTTAATAAGATGAAAATATCGTACTTCATTTTTAAAATTCAATTTCAACAACACTATTTTCGACCTATAATTTACCATAATATATATTACTATAAACTTCAGTTACTACAATTGGTCATTTGCTGCTGAAGATTAGCCTACAGTACACTTTCCTACAAGTTTGTTTTATTTTGATTGTTTGTTTGTTTTGGAATTTCGCACAAAGCTACTCGAGGGCTATCTGTGCTAGCCGTCCCTAATTTAGCAGTGTAAGACTAGAGGGAAGGCAGATAGTCATCATCACCCATCGCCAACTCTTGGGCTACTCTCTTACCCACGAAAAGTGGGATTGACCGTCACGTTATAACACCCCTACGGCTGGGAGGGCGAGCAGTTTGGCGCGACTTGGGCGCGAACCCGCGATCCTCAGATTACGAAGCGCACGCCTTAACGCGCTAGGCCATGCCAGGCACGAAAGAAACAAAAAGCAAAACTCGAAGCCGTTCTATGTGCCTTTTACAATACTTTAGTGAATTCTTATTGTATAAGTTTAAATTTATTTCATGACAAAGTATCTGTTTGAAGGTATACTCACGCGAGCCAACAATATACAGGGAACTCTTTTTCGTCATACTTTTTATTGTTTTAACCTAGCATGAGTACTCTTTCATAGATTGCGGGCGTATTTTGTGAACATTTAAATTTATTTAAATAGGTCATATTGTTTGTTTGTTTCGGAAATTCGCACAAAGCTGCTCGAGGGCTATCTGTGCTAGCCGTCCCTAATTTTGCAGTGTAAGACCGTCATAACCACCCACCGCCAACTCTTTGATCGTCACATTATACACCCCCACGGCTGGGAGTGCACGCCTTAACGCGCTCGGCCATGCCAGGCCAAATAGGTCATAAAATATCGTGATGATTATATGGTACCGGTTTTAATGAGAATGTCACTAATTCTAGGATTTTGGTAATTGATGAACTAAATATGTATAATGTAGTCCTCTTATTGTTTACAGCCTCGCAAACAAGATGTTTCAAAATAATTGAACTGTTACACAGTTTGTTTGCTTTTATAAACTAGTTAAAATTGTTTCTGCCAAACATTTGACTAGATACACATTCTAGGCCTAATTTCGTAATACCTAAAATTAATTTTTTTGCTTTAAAAAAAATGAGTTATTTTCTAGAACATGCAATTTTATTTACTTGAAAACATATCGATGAAATTAGGTAAATAAATGGTGTTTAATCTATTTAATTAATTACTCAATAGATGTCTCTCCAGACAATATAAATGAAAATCAGTTGTTGTTTGGAATTAAGCACAAAGCAACACAAAGGGCTATCTGTGCTCTGCCCACCACGGGTATCGAAACCCAGATTAAGCGTGTAAGTCCGCAGACATACCGCTGAGCCACTGGGGGGCATTGAAAATCAAATCGTTGTATATTAAACATAAACCGAATTGATAATAAAAAAAAAAGTCTTTGAAAATAATTTATTTGTCAGAAGTGTTTACGCATAAGTAGAAAACAGACGAATAGAAACTCTAAAAAACTAGTACAAACTACTACTTTTTATAGAATGGAACTCTAAATATTATAATTTCATTTTGAAATACAAATTTAGAAAATCATTTTACTTAAAAAATATAACTAAATGCTAAACGAAAGAAACGGCGGTCCGGCGTGGCCAGGTGGTTAAGGCATTCGACTCGTAATATAAGTGGCACGGGTTGGAATCCCCGTCACACCAAACGTGCTCGCCATTTCAGCCATGGGGGCGTTATAATGTGACTGTTAATCCCAATATTTGTTGGTAAATGAGTAGCTCAAGAATTGGCGGTGGTGGTGATGATTAGTTGCATTCCCTCTAGTCTTACACTGCTAAATTAGGGACGGCTAATAGAGATTGTTCTCGTGTAACTTTGCGCGAATTCAAAACAAACAAACGGAACACTTTGATATTTAATATTTGAATACATTTTCTTCCTAGACCAAACATTATTACAAAGGATTAATAGGACTTAAAAATATTAATGTATATTAAAGACTGGAAAGTTTTCTTTTGGTTTTTCTAATTATTTTTATTTTTTATATTTAAAGCAAATTTTAAACCCTAGAGTAAGAGCAAGGTCGAACTATAAATAGCTTTACATAGAAAAAAACACTCAGATTTGTGTAAGTTAGATCTATTGGATGTATTCTTTATGTCTTTTATTATAAAATGAAACAAAAATTAAATTTTTCTAATTGAGTCAAGGTTCATAATACGTTAATAAATTCAGTCATATTCTATATAAATCGTTTCTCTTGCATCTTCTGTTTCAACATTACTTTTGCGAGATTCAGTAGTAAGAATATCACGTGCAATGATTTAAGCATAAATAAGTTTTTCGTTTAATAATCAACTATATTATACCTAAATAATTTAGGCGTTAAATGACTTTTATTTTTGTGTTTTAAAGGTAGCTTTTTAGAGCTAATACACATACAGTCACTCACTTATGATTGTATAAATATAAAGGACTTCATCTGTTTAACTTTCAATATAGTAGTTAAGTTTTCTCATCCAATCTATATATATATGTACAACATTGACCGGTGCCAAGTTTTATTTCTTTCTGCAATACACTGAAGTGTTTTTTACGTCCTAATTTCTTGTTGGAAATGTAGGAATAGAATACAGAACATCTTTCATTAGTGCTTTATAGAAGAACTGGAGAGTGAAATGGTTGCAGCCAAGCAGGAAAATGAAGTCGAAAGCTTCCACTAGAGTAATTTAAAGAAAGAATCCGTGAAAGCTTACTGCACAGACTTTGACGAAAACACGTGGAAACAGATACTTAAATCTAATTTAAGGCATAAAATGCATCACGTTTAGCTGGTATGCACGAGAAAAATTGTATGTTAATCTTATAAGAAGTGTTTTCAAAAGAAATAGGCTCTAGTAGAGCTTAGGCTTTCATCCACATTTACCGAGAATTTTTTGGTTCATATATGTTTGTAAACTTTCTTTTCACGTGAACAACAGAAAGCAGGAGAAGTGTGAAACCGGTGAAACGTGATCAGTCATTTACAAGGACCCGAGGTACGAGATAATTAACGGACAAATAGGACTTTCGTGTCAGCAAGATTGAGTAACTTACTAATAATTACATTAACATATACATTTTGACAGGTAGAAGATACATTACAACAATAATGTGTTTGTAAAGTGGTTACAAAGTTTGTTTGAATATGATTATATCTAATTCCATGAAAATTATTAAATCGTGCCAGCTAGGCCACACATCATCACCGCGAACGAGTGAAATATTGTGTGTGAGACGTAATTCTGTAATATTACCTTGGCATCTTTATTTTGTGATATTTGGGTATAGTGTAATACAGGAAATAAATCTGAAATTATCGGCAAAACACATATTCCTAAAATATTATGTAGAAAACAATTCGAACTCGGAGAGAAAAGAAACGAAACAAATATTTTACTGGAACTGTGTTTTTACTTGTTGACTGGGTAGTCTTCCTTTGAATCCTACTAACTGCTGGGATGAGTTATTAATCACGTCTGCATTGGATAACGACAAAAGGAAATGCTTTTTACCTACCGTTAGAGTACGATATACTAAAATCGAACACTGTATACATCAGTGGCTATTCAAAGTAATGTCTGAACGAGGGAAAGAACCATTATCTTATATCGATTTGTACAAATATTTGGTGTCACATCTTCAGATGAGCTTGCCCCTCCCTAGGGGAAAAGGCACAGGGCCAATTGGATATGTTATCAGTTGTTGAAATGTACGACGATCACTCGAGTATAAGGATAAATTTATGCTTGGGGACATTTTATATTTGTTTAATAAAAACGTAGAAATTTGAACGAAACTTTAGATTGAAATTCATAACTGTTTCAGTTATGAATTTTATTCTTAAAAGAAATTCAAGTCTTATCTAATAGTGTATCTAATATCGGTATGGAATTTGTTCATTAGAGGAAGATATGCGAATCATTGATAGTTTTTCTCCAACTTTGCAATTAGTTGTTAGAAAAAATTGTTTCAACGTATACACATTTCAAGCGTGATGTATAAAATTGAAAATAGTTTTATTGCGTTGTTGACTTGCTGTTTATTTGTCAAAGTATTGGTCTGATAAGACGAAGATTAATACTCAGTGATCAATTACAATAACATTAAGTCCTTGGAATAGATCTTATGGATTCACAAATACCAGTCTATAACAACAAACCCTTAGTTAAACTTGTTCGGAGCAACTGATATTTTTTCGAATATGTTCTTCTAATAACGAAATAAGTTGGTTTTGTCTTTGATACTAGTGTTGTTGAAAGTTACCAATTAAAGAGCCAGATAGCGACAACTTGTATTTAAACGTGTCTAAATGTAACGTGTTTCAGAAATATATCGAAGACAATATTAATTACTCTTCTTTAACGACCTGAACTTGCAGCCGACGCCAATTTTTCAAATGTGTAATCAATTCGTAAAAATAAACATTTTTTGTTTGTGCAACAATTGTGTGATTTATTGATGTTTTAATAAGTTGGTGATCATATTCTCTGGTGAAAAGTGTGTTAAACAGGTATTTCTTTATGAAAATACATTTATAACAGGTATTATGATTTTGAAGCATAAATGATTAAAATTTTGAATTTCATTAAATTTATCAAGTAATTATATTAAAATACGTTCCTATAAACAAAAAATAACCAGTTTATTATGAAGTTATGTAACAATATTATACAAAAGCGTGTATTAACAATAAATACATCTTTCTATAATTCAATTATGAAACAATGTGTGTCTGTCTGGTGTTATTTATGCATATTTGTGGGTCAGTTGTGTTGGCTATTTAAAAGTGGACTTTGAAGTAAAGTAAGAAAATAGCTTTGTTAAATACGTACCAACGAATTACACTGATATAAATTAGTTGCTACATATAAACAGTATCAAGCTTGCATCTGTTTGTTTTGCTATAGTTTAAATCTGGAAATGGAAATACTATAATTAACTACCTGTTATAACATTCATTGGAACTCAAGCATGCTCTTCATCAGGGTGGCAGCACACAGGTCAAGTGTGATAATGTTCACAGTGAGACGCTGCACCACCTCTCTCCTGCTGTTCTTCTGGTTGTTTCGAACCGGATCTGGCAGGAGAATGTTTTTACCGATTCTAAGTGCTGCGTTATTGACCTCCGTTTATCTACGTCTGGGAAGGATCGTCCAGTTGCTTTAACAAGCTAATCTCGAGGTAGATTCATGTCAGTGTTGAGAGGAAATTTCAGATAATTTTGTATTTTCACTTTATCTCCTTTGGGATCTAAACGTGGCGAACCGTGAATGGGAGGAGAGGTCTTGATGATTGAAGGACCCAACCATAAAACAACACTTTGGCATTTAATTCCTTTAAACGGGTGGCTTTAGGTGGCTCTCAAGGTCAATCAGCTGGTTCACTTGGGATAGGGTCAATCAAATACCAGTGTTGTACGTTCTCGACAGTACACAAAAGTGCATGAAAACTGTTTTGTTGAAAGAGAAGGTAAAACTGTTTGCTGCAGTTCACTTCAATAAACGATTGAGGACAGACTGTAGTTGCCGCTCAATAAACATCATCATCGATGACCAAGATGAGATGTGGAAGTCGTCGACATAGAGCCAGTTTGCAGTGGTCGGAAAAAAATGTTCAATGATGGCATTAATCTTAACATTGAAAAGTGTGACACTAAAGACACACAGTCCTGAAGGATTCCAAATTTCTGTGCGAAATAATGGGAATTAGTGTTTTTTTAAAAATGGGCAAATGGCCATGCAAACCATACGAGTGGAGGTCTCGCAAATTACCATTCCTTCACATAGTATCGTAAGCTTTCTCAAGGTCAAACGATAATGACGTACGATGATTTCACTTGAAAAAGGTTTCTCTGATTGATGTTTCAAGCCAAATTAGAGGATCCAAAAAGGAATGCTGTCATAGAACCCACATAAAGTTGGCAAGAGGAAACTGTTTGGTTCCTTGAACTAAACAAGAACGGCATTAACCATCCTCTCTAAAATCTTGCAAAAATAGCTTGTGAAAGCAATTGGATAGTAGTTTGAGGGCATCTTGGGATCATTTGCAGGCGTAGTAAAAGGGGGAACTAATATCCTACCACTAAGAATCAGGAAATGCATTATTCTACCCGATTAGATTAAAAACCACCAAAATAATAGCAAGAGAGGAAAGATAGGGATGGCACAACGTTTCGTATTGAATAGGTCTCGCCAATGTTCTGCCAGACCGATCTTGAGATATCTCAGTCAGTATAAATGGGCGATTATAGTCATCGAGAGAATATTCCAGAAGGAAAATGCTTTTGCTCTACCAAAGTCTTGATAGCCATTTCACTCATTCTCCTCTTGCTATTCTTTTAGTTATTTTTAGCCAGATCTGGCATGCAAATTCGTTTCCTAGTGCTTGACACCAGGCTATTGTTCTCCATTTTTCTAAGCCTGGGGAGATCCCAAGATTCATTCAAATCACCACCCAGTTGCTTTGAGCTATCTCGGTAAGATCTTAAGGAGAATATTTAATTCTCCACGTTTGTGGTTCCTCGAATCAAACAACCTCCTCTCACCCACCCAGTGTGGGTTCCGACAACAGTGCTTCACTGTGAATCACCTAATTTGACTTAAAATGTTAATCAGAGAAGCCTTTTCTCAAGCGACAACATCTTGTGTCAATATTTTTTGACCTTGAGAAGGCTTAAAATACTACGTGGAGATATCGCATTTCATGAGACCTCCACCAATCTGGGTGGCGTGACTGTTTGCTCATTTGTAATAAAAACTTGTTTAATGGGCCAGCAATTCCAAGTCTTGTGGGTTCTACACTTTCTCATTCTTTCCTACAAGAACTTAGTTTCTCAGGGTTGAGTCTTGAGTGTCACACTTTCAGCATAAAGATTAATGCCATCACTGGACAACTTCTTCCTATTGCTAATAGACTTTATGTTGACGAATTCCACATCTCATGTGTGTTGTCAAACACAAGCTTTTTTAAGCAGTAGTCACAAACTACCCTCAATCGTTTACTCAAGTGGACCACATTTCTGTTTAAATATCTTCATGCACTTTTGCCGCCAACGGGGTATTCATCCTGATTCTGTACTCCGTATTGGTGAAGTCGTGCTTTCTGTGGTCTCTGAGACAAACTTCTTGGGGCTTATCTTTGAACATAAGTTGACTTTTATATCACATGCCAAACAGCTTCGAGTTAAATGTATAAGAGAACTGAATATCCTCTGTGATCTCTCTTCCACCTTTTGCTTCCAAACTTCGATCCTTATCACAGCATCTCACCTATGGCTGTGTTTTCCTTCCTCACTGGACCATGCTTTTTCGGATAAAATTATTTGCTGTTGTGCCTTTTAACCTTTGTGTCCAGGCGCATTTAGAAGAATTGCGTCTATCCTTGGGTGACATTGTTGTATCCACTGGTCAGCCCATCCCATCATTTTCAAGTGTAACCTTTCTTTTACTGCCAAATTGTACACAATTTATCTTGTCCTGGATTATATAGAAGCTAAGAAGTACTTGAATTGTGCTATTTATTTGATTCGCTTAGCTGTCTACTGGCCTTGGAATCGCTTCACGTTAGTTTTCACCCTGTTCTTGCCAATATTCTAAACCGACTGGCCCATCTCTGTTTATCATCTACTTCTATCCAGTTCTTCTCTCGGGAACAAACTCATTCACATTGCAATTAAGTATGTCTATTTTGGCGTTAGCACTGCCATGTCATCTGACTGCAATGGTGATTGTACAACAAACTCATCCATGCATGGTCGTTTTCCGAGTATTTGCTTTTTTCAGTTTTATTTTGTTTTTCATGAATTGGAGTTTCTATTGTGTTATGGTTGGGTTCTTAAATCACCAAGATCCTCTTATCCCCTTCACGAGTCACCATGCATGGCAAACAGAGGAGGTAAACTGAAAGTACAGAATCTTTTCTGGGAGGTCCCCTTATCACGTGCAGTAATCTTTCTCGAAAGATTTTTTATGTTATGGAGGATCATTAACTTCTGCAACTCATTAAAAATATTATCAGATCTGGCTGATAAACAGTTTTTTATGCCGGTTGTAGGCAGAGCTCGGATAGCCTAATGAGTTGCTTTTGCACCTGTCGATAATGTTGTACATTATGTGAAATATTTGTATATTATATATTAAATGTTGTAACAACAATACAACAATATAATTTTTTTATACGAAAAACAACAGCTCTGTTTGTTAAAGTGTCTATTGTTTAGGTTATTCTAGGCCTAATTTAACCACTATAGATTTATCTTATTTACTGTATTAATGCATCTGGAAACAGAAAGAGATGTGTATTCATATTGATAAAAACATCGCGAGTTATTTGCTTCATATTTTCATGGTCAGTAGATTAATACAATATTTATAAGCATTAACTTGAATATGTTGTTGTGGTATACTCAATCCAAATTTTAGTATTGATAAAATGATTAGATAAATAAGGAAAATATTTGTTTTTGTAATTTGATTACTCTCAAATTATTCTGTAGCACAGTATTAGGTATTTTTATATGGATGGGCTTTTAGTTCCGTGTATTGTAAGTCATGACAATAAAACTATAATTGAATTCATAAAGTTTGAAAAATTTTTGTTGTATAACTATGTTCAACTCTAAGTAAGATTCGGTAAACTTTCACAATGTTAACGTTAAATGCAGAAAGAACAAAGCTTTAAATGTGATTACGTAACCCCGTGAACAATAAATAGTGAGTTCAAAGTGACACTTTGGATTTGTAAAATATCTCATGGAAAGGTAATTAAAATTCATTCTCTGGTTCTATAGTAAGTTGTATTTTTGTACTGCTGTAACAACTAATTTTATATAGGGATGATTTGTAAAATATATCATGGAAAGGTAATTGAAATTTATTCTCTGGTACTATAGTAAGTCGTATTTTTGTACTGCCGTAATAACTAATTATTTTATACAGGGATACAAATATATTTTATGTTTTGCGTACATCTTTGGGTGAGTAACGTCAATTAAATATGCGTAACGGTCTTGTAAAAGGGTTTTACTACAAAGGCAGTAAATATACAAAATGAGATTCTACCACTTCTACACTGTTTGTAAACACGTGTACATTAATATTACAGTGTCGCATGTATGTAATCTCTCTTCTAAATATATATTTTTTTTAATTGAAAAAGGCGTAAAATTGTGTTTGACTTCTACCTGAAGTATAATTATACAAATCCAAGTTTTTTCCACAGGTTTACTCCTGACGTTGGACAGTTCACTAGCGATGTTGACACTGCCCACCTATTAAATGTTTTCAATTTTTAAGGGCCATTGGTGTTTTAAAAGTTAAGTTTTCACCTTACGTTAGACCACCGTTCTAACTTTTCTCACTTTTACACTCTGTAACAATTTTACTGTTTTCTTAATTTTTACCGATTGTTTGGTGCAGATATCCCGGTTGCTTTGCGATATACAACAATAACCAAGAAATCCACATATTTACTGTTTTTTACGAATATATAAGGGTGAAAAGACATTTTTAAACGTTTGATAAAGTATTAAAAGGTTAAAATACAATATTGTGTAAATATTTCATATATATTAAACACTTAAACGATATACCTTGATTTTATAATAAATATTTTAATTGTATTCTAAACAATCTAAGGTTTCAAAAGCACACTAGATGTTTGAATGTTGATTCACGTCGTTTACGTCATCCATGTTCTGTTGCAAAGGTTTAAATATAACGAAATTTCACCAGTTAATTGTTGCATTACTTATAATTAATTAGATTACTTAATTATCAAAATACTTGTTAGTAATCGTAATAATGAATGTTTCGTGAATTAATTTGTGTATATTTAGGTTCACAAAAACCTAAATGACGAAAAACCACTGTACCAAACTAGAGCCTGGCATGGTCAGGAGGGTTAAGGCGTTTGACTCGTAATATGAGGGTCGCGGGTTTGAATCTCGGTCGCACAAAACATGCTTGCCATTTCAGGCGTGGGGACGTTATAATGTGTCGGTTAAAACTACTATTCATTGGTAAAAGAGTAGCCCAAGAGTGGGCGGTGAGTGGTGAAAACTAGCTGGCTTTCCTCTAGTCTTACACTGCTCGCTCCCCAGTGGCTCAGCAGTATGTCTGCGGACTTGCACGCTAAAATCCGGGTTTCGATACCCGTGGTGGGCAGAGCACAGATAGCCCATTGTGTAGCTTTGTGCTTAATTCAAAACAACAACAGCTTACACTGCTAAATTAGGGACGGCCAGCGCAGACAGCCCTCGAGTAACTTTGCGCGAAATTTAGAAACAAACTGTTTATATGGATGGTGCAAATTAGTGTGACTCTGTGAACTCTGCTTTCATTTGTTTTGGTTCTGTGGTTGCTCTGAGAATCCACTCTACTATTTCTATGTTTATTGTCAAATTGTATGCCATTTGTCTTGCCCTGGATCATACAGAAGCTATGCAGTACACCAACTATGCTGTTTAAACCGAGCCTTGTATCTTTGTACTGGCTCTGGAATCACTTCACGTTAGTTATCACCCTGTGGGTGTCGATATTCAAAACCAACTGGCTAATTGTTTTTATCTTCTCTCTCTATTCATTTTTTTCTGTATACTGGACCACAAAACTATTCATGGAACAATTTTGCTGATACACCAGTTGAGTCCATCTGCTCTGGAGCTATCACTGGCATGCCTGTCACATTCATGGACTGCTGTCCTGTAAAGTTATTCTGGCTAGGCTACACATTGATTACAGTTTTTAACTTATAATATTTTAAAACTGGAATTGCTTCACCGATGAGTGGCCTTTGTGACACTTAAGTCACAAAAATCCATGTTTCACCATTATGCTATTGTAACGACTCTGAACGACAGTACCATTTTAGAAATTTTTTTCCACTGGTTTCACCAAGAAGTTGGACAGTGTCATTGGCTATGGTGACACTACCCACGTTAATTGTGTTTTTAAATTTGTTATCGGTCTTTTTAATGTTATTTTAATCTTTTATTTGAGTTTTGACCATTGTTTCGTTTTAATTTGATTTTTTATGTGCTATAATTACTTTTATTTGTTGTTCGTCACAAATAACTAGAAACAACCAACCGACCACTTTGTTTGTGTGCCAAATTTTATGCTATTTTTTATAAACTGTATTTTTAATTATTTTTATAAGTTTTAATATGTTACCAAAAGATAAATAGTGGTTTTTGTATATATTTAGATATATTAAAATTATATCTTTATTCTAAGGCCATGCATATAGCCTAGTTTATTTGGAGTACTAACAATCAGTTCTAAGCAATAAGACTCCAAGATTTACCTTATGTAATATTATTATGAAATCTTGACCCACAACATCTCAGCAGAAATTTGTTTCTTTTATGGAGTTGACTTGCTCAAACAGTTCTATGGTATGTGAAAAATTTACAGATTTATCGATATTTCACGCTATTAGAACGTGTTTTTGTATTTTCTTCATATAACTTAAACACTATGGTTTAAATGACAAAAGAAAGTGAAACACTCAAAACTAACTTGCCTAATGTTTATGATAAACATCCTGTCACAAAGTCTAAACCTAAGATCTAATTTGAGTAGCATCATTATGTAGGACTAATAACAATGTGTTTGAAAGAAAGTTACAAAATGTAATGACAAAACTGAAAAACTTAAATCTAATAAAAAATATACGAATTATGGTCACTAATCTTAGTTATATGTTACTATATGCCGCCAGGGGCCTCAAAAAGTCTACATTAAACGAATAATGTCCATAAGCTAAAATTTAAAATGATTATAAAAAAGTAGTATTCATGTTAACCCTTGTGAACGTTTGAAGTATTACATGCATACTTAAGACAACAAAGTTATCAAAGAGCAATTATTAGGTACATTCACTGAAAATGAAAACTAGCATTAATATTTAAACCAAATCCAAGTATGCACACCCAAAATAACGAAATGTTGAAATAAGTAGAAGTTTTGTTACAGCATACGCGTATGCTTCACAGTTAGTTTCTGTCCATATAGTTAAAATATAAGAAAATCAAAGGCCTGGCATGGCCGAGCGGGCTAAGGCGTGCACTCGTAATCCGAGGGTCGCGGGTTCGCGCCCGCGTCGCGCTAAAAACATGCTTGCCCTCCCAGCCGTGGGGGTGTATAATGTGACGGTCAATCCCACTATTCGTTGGTAAAAGAGTAGCCCAAGAGTTGGCGGTGGGTGGTGATGACTAGCTGCCTTCCCTCTAGTCTTACACTGCAAAATTAGGGACGGCTAGCACAGATAGCCCTCGAGTAGCTTTGTGCGAATTTCCAAAACAAACAAACAAACAAATAAGAAAATCAAGAATTAATTACCGTTTCGTAATTGAGTAAAGGAATAAAAACAATGCTTTTATATATTTTGCTTTTCTTAAATTCTTTGGGCTTCACAAAATATACAAGTTTTTTGTATGTTTTTGTTATAAAGTATGTATTTTATAGTGCTTCACTTTGTGACGAATTTACTGTTATGTATATATATATTTAATATAGATGTTTGCTTCAGTTAAATGTATAGTTACAAATGCATGGAAGTTATGTTCTTAAATCTTTATTCCAAAATTCCCACCTGTTCATTAAAGTTGTAGAAGATTCTCGAATGTAAGAATTAACAATGTACCATGTCTGTATGCAAATACAAGTAATCACTACTGTTGTTGCCTTAGCCGAAATTTCTAGAAACTATCTTCGCAAGCTTGTAAAAGGTAACCAACCCAACATGATGGACAGTATATATTTAAGTTTGCCGTAGTTGGTATATTCTAAGCCTTAGAAGCTCTAAAAGTGTTTAACGCTTATTAATTTGGAAATCTCAGACCAGAATCGTTTATAGATTTCAAACATTAAAAGCCATTTAAGCTCAGCAGATTAACACCAGACGTTAGTATTTTTACGAAGACATTATATAATTTCAGCAGTGAAAAGTTCACACGCGATCAGCGAAGAGCTTGCTACCGCCTCGTTAAGTGATGTGCGCCTATATCAATTTAAAATGAATTCGATCATCGTGAATCATAAGCACTACAGAATTTTCTATTCAGTCTGGAACTCAGTATTTGATCGATAAGTTTCATATAAGTTTTGTATATGAATCATTATTTCTAGTTACTATTATTATAAATTGTATTATTGTTTATATACTATTATGTATTTGTATTAAGAAATAAAACTGTATCAAACTTGTTGGCAGATAAAAATTCGATGCATCTCGGAATTTAATTAACTTCTAAATTGAAATTAAAATTTAACTCCGTTTCTGGTCACTTGAAATCGTAATACATAACATAAAAAAACTGTAGAGTCGTCCCAGATAAATTATAATACGACACACTATTTTGTTTTAGGTCAAATCTAACAAGCATTTCGGATGAACTATGGTGACTGGTGTTGTTTTAGTAGCTATTTTTGCATATACATTTTTTAAAGTCAGTTTCTAATTCAGGTTTTGTAAAATTTAACAAAAGTCTAAAGATAAAACGGACTATTAGTGATTCACTTATTTGTCTTGAGTAAAAACAATCTAGATGCAAGTGTTTGTTTGTTTTGGAATTTCGCAAAAAGCTACTCGAGGGCTATCTGTGCTAGCCGTCCCTAATTTAGCAGTGTAAGACTAGAGGAAAGGCAGCTAGTCATCACCACCCACCGCCAACTTTTGGGCTACTCTTTTACCAACGAATAGTGGGATTGACCGTCACGTTATAACGCCCCCACGGCTGGGAGGGCGAGCATGTTTGGCGCGACGCGGGCGCGAACCAGGGAATTACGAGTCGCACGTCTTATGGCTTGGCCATGCCAGATGCAAGTGAAACGTATATAATCGTTATATATACACACATTCAGACACAAATATTTGTTCATGTCTTGTTTTTCACATGTTAATGCTAATAGTGTTGATTTTAGATGTAATTGATAGCATCGATCATGCCTTTTGTTTAAACTCTTTTGTGAGTTATTCATGGATTAGGATTGTGGAATAGGGTTTAAAAATTTGCTCGTTCCATATCACCTATTTCTTCTTCGTTTTTTTTTTTTACATTTTGTTTGCTGAATTATCTATATTTTAAGAAAATGAAGTGGGATTTATTGCCTACTTTTGACGTGCAAATATATTATTCACAATGAAAAGAGAAATACAGGGTGTTCGGAAAGTCACTGTGCATTTATATATATGTATATGATTACAAAACTGCGGTGACTTTTCGAACACCCTGTAGATGTTTTAATCAGGTTTTTCATGAAGTTATAAGACTTTTAAGCAAGAAGAACTATTTGACATTAGGTGCTAAATATTACAGAAATTGTTTAAAGAAAGTATATAAAACACGTAATTTCATGTATCAAAAATCCTTACTGATTTTCTATTATAAATATTTAAATAGGTTGAAGAAATTAATATAAATACTTATTAAAAATATCTCCATTTTTCCTCGGATATTAAATGTACTATATTCTCAGCTGCTAAATGAATGTGCTTATTCCAATGACTTTCAAGACAGATGATGTGTATGAAAAAATATATATAACCTGTAAAGCAACATAGAAAAGAATTATCACTTAAATGAATTCCAAAGAGGACTGGTTAAGAAGCCCAATAATGTGGCGGTCAATCCCGTTATTCATTGGTAAAAGAGTAGCCCAACGGTTGGCGGTGGGTGGTGATGACTAGCTGCCTACCCTCTTGTCTAACACTGCTAAATTAGGGATGGCTAGCGCTGATAGCCCTTTTGTAGCTATGCGCGAAATTCGAAACAAGCCAACTGTCGATACACAGATATTTTTTAGTTTATCATACCTGTTAAGTTTGGGAATATATTAGAATATCGAGTTTTCTCAAGAGTTGTTTTTACTAAAGGTAATTAAAAATTATAATTTGTAATGGAAATATTGTTTTAACCTGTCACATAAAAATTTATATATATGGATTCATTGTAAAGAACAAGTGGTAGGTGAAAGGGAACTAACTGTGAGTTATAGACTGCTGTTGATATAAGACTGCTTATATTGTAAACAGTTCTCATAACTTAAAATGAAATAATTAGTTTATTATCCCTTATTTAAAATGTTATGTTCCATCACTTATGAATTGTGATTTTTCGAAATTTAATAACAAGGGAATTAAATGTTTTATATAGAGTCGCGAGTATACTGTTCTGTATGGCATGGTGTAAATGGTAATGCTGGACTAAATTCATGCGTAGTTATACATCAGTGTCAGTTCCAGCCAGATGATTATTAAAATTCCATCAAAGGAGTGCTGCAGATGGAAAGCTGTGACATCTGTTAATTCCATTATTTTAAAGATTAACTGTTGGCGTTAATTTATGATACAAACTTGAGTAGCAAATGTGCACATAATTGCTTTACTTGAAATCCTAAGTAATCCATGGTCTCTGAAATACGGGAATCAGATTCCCAGTGTTCTCAGGATTATTGTTTAAATTTTATAAATCAAATATTTATGTCAGATTCAGACTTAATTTTATATATCTTCAATATTTTGCACATTTTCTGTGGTTTATGTAAGCTCAAGTTTTATTATATGTTAGATCATAAATTTTCGTATAACTTATTTTTCGTGTAGGTAAGCTCGACAACAACAATTAAAAAATGAATGTATTCGAGTTTTGAAAATGGTTCAGAATACCAAAGATAGAAATAATAACGAGTGAACGAATTTACATTTTTAGCTAAAAATGTATCATTATTGATTGTGCTTTATAAAATACTTATCCATGTTAATCATAACGTTGTATGCAAACAGATAAAGCTGACTTCTTTTGAGATACAGAATTTTACTTGCACGTGAAAGTTCTAATTTTTGCATTTTATGAGACGCCGAGAATTCCATTATTTTGTTTAATTAAGCAAGTCAAGAACTATAACGTATGGAATCAAGTAATAATTTCTATTAGAACTGAGGCTCTACCACTTATCTAATTAGGTTCTTGAATTTCACATTAGAAGGGCCTTGTAAATCAAAGGTATGCTATACCTTAAAGCGGAAAAGTTAATTATAGCCGTGTAGAATAAGAAGGTAATTAATTTGTTTCTAGAATTTTTGCGTATTTTTGCCACTACTTATCATCAATATAGGTTAATTTAATTGGAAGGAATGGCTATATATTCCGAACCCTTTCAGATATTTACAATATCAGCAGTTCGGTCACTCAAATATGTCATGTCGTGGTTCTTTGTGTGCTTGCAGTGGTAAGAACCATGATGCTTATGAGTGTGAAATATACCCTCATTGTGTTAATTGTAGTGGCTCTTATCTTATCCATGCCCGAGGTGAGTGAAAGGAAAAGAGGTACAGCGTTTGAAAGTGGTTCACAACATTTCTAATCCTGAGACTTGAATGTTACTGTCTTCCACTCCATCTTGACTGCTACAGTTGGACTGTTGACAGATCTCTCCGTGCTTCTGAAATAATCGCTTTCAAACCATGTGGTATCCTCTCCATAGTGGAATCCTTCCTGCCATGTGGCACGGAAATCCTAAAAATGGGCCTGGGATTCCTTTCACATGTATCTCACACTTTTGAAAATCATCGCTTTTCAATAATCTTGTGCCTATGCTCGGCAGGTGATATGTCAAAATCAGAAGGAATCTTGAATTAAATTCACAATCAATATATCTTCTATCACCAATTATAAAGTCAAACAGGACATTTGGAAGGCCAGTGGGCAGTATAATTTTGTTCCATTTTCGATTTTGTTCTCTGATGGCAAGGAAGTTGGTGACGCAAAGAGAATTGTCGATACTTTCAATGAAAGCTTTTATCACGTATCTAGCATTTCTTTATCTTCCACCTTCTAAGCCATCAAAACTCGAGCAAAGCGATTGCCTCTTCTTTATGACTGATCGTATCTTTGAATATAATTGCCCCTTTACATTGGTGGAACTCAAACTGGCACTTCATTGGTCTGGCTGTACATCCTGATGAGATACTCTACGAGATGTACAATTTTCTTTTACTTCTATTGCTATTCTCTTGGTTGTTTTTAAACAGATCTGGCAGGATAATGTTTTTTACGATGCGTGTCATGAGGTTATTTTCCCACATTTTCCATGTCTGAGAAGGATCCCAATATGTTTTCATACCATTGTCCAATTGCTTTGACAAGCTGTCTCTGTAAGACCTTAGAGAGGACGGTTAATGCTCCTTTTAATTGGTTCCTCGAATCAACATGTCTACACAGGGCCCACCGTGGAACACCTGATTCGACTTGAAACGTCGATCAGTAAAGCATTTTTCAAGTGAAAACATCTTGTATCAGTATTCGTTAATTTTGAGAAAGCTTGTGATATCACGTGAAGGTGTGGCATTTTGCGAGGCCTCCACTTATTTTGGCTGCATGGCAACCTGCCTATTTTATGAAAACTGTTTTGATAAGTAGTTGATTTAAGTGTCATGTGGATTCAACATTTTCAAGTTATTTCCTGCTGGATCTTGGAGTCTTTCAGGACAGTGTCTTGAGTGTCACACTTTTAAGTATAAAGATTAATGACGTCACTAAACAAATTCCCTCTTACTGTTGCAAACGGGCTCTATGTCGACGTCTTCTTTATCCCTTGTCAGTTGTTTATCAAACAGTTTTACCTTTTCTCTCTTTAAAACCGTTTGCATGCAATTGTACTTCCAATGGGGTACTCACCCCATTTCTGAACTCTATCCTGGTGAAGTTGTGATTCCTGTGGTTCTTGAGGAAAATTTCTTGAAGCTTATCTTTGACCATAAGTTGACTTGTACCACACATCAAGCAGTTACGAGGTAGTTAGGTAGGTATTTCATGTTTATTGACACAAAGCTACTAGGCTATCTATGCCAAACAAGATGTACAATATAATGGTATATGGAAATTAAGGTTAAAAATACGCAAAGAAGAAAAATAAAAACCTGCCAGTAAGACTGAAACATTAAGTTCAAACTTACTGTCAGCCACCTGAAGTTGGCCTTTCCAGTCCTGTGTTTAGGTCAAAACAAAATTAAAATGTATAAAAGAAATCATGCTAAAACTGTGTACAGTCCAATAAAAACTTTAAGTTAAAAAGACCAATGCCTCTTAAAAATTTAAAAACGTGAATGAGGCGGCCAATATAACCTATGACATTGGCTAATGTCAGGGTCAAACCTATTTTAAAATGTATTTAAAAGGGCGTCATCGTTCTTGGTTGTAACGATGGCATGATACTAACATACGCACGATTGTGACCTGAGTGCCACACGGACCATGCATTGGTGCATCAGTATAAGATAGAAGGAAGCGGTGACCAATGCGTAGTCTAACCAAAACAACTTCCTCCCTTCGTTCTTTACAGAAACAAGATGGCAAAAGGGCTAAAGATGGCTTAATTTGAAAACAAAGCTTATTATTTCGTTGCTCACTCCAGGTCGACTACCAACTGGTGTATCGTCGGGTTTTGATAACTGGACCATAGTCTACGTATGGAACAGGGACAGTGGTGATAGAGCCAAAGCAAATGGACTTTGTTGCTCTGTCAGCTAACTCATTCCCACGAATACCAACATGACCTGATATCCAAAAACTGGGCAGAGATATATGATAGAGAGAGATGGGTCAGTTTGTTTTGAATATTGATAAGAATAGGATGGTAACTAATGTGGAATGATATTAGGGCTAATAAACAGTTGAGTGAATCAGTATAAATCGTACAGTTTGCATATTGCATAGTTTCAGTGAACACAGAAATTGTAGAGGGAATTCAACTGAACTGTAACACACCATGGCAGAACCCACAGTTACCTGATTTTGAGCCATCTGTATATGTGGAAATGAATGGATAATTTAAAAGATGTTCAGCAAATAGAGAACGATATTTCCAATCAGGAGTACCAGCCTTCCTCAGATGACTCAAAGATAAGTCACAGTTGGAGATAGTAATTAGCCATGGTGGAAGAGGCTGAAATGTTGATACTGCTATGCTATTCAAAGATATATCCAATTTTTCTGATTGTACCTAAATACGAAGGATAAAAGGAACAATGGTAGATTTTTTATCATAGAAAAGTGTGGCTCACTGATGATGGAAAACAACTACAAATTGGATGCTGAGGTGAAGATCAAAGTTTGGAAGCATACATAAAAGACAGTTGCAAATGGCAAATATACAGGGGGCTCATGGGACTCCACATACAAACTTTAGACTAGAGAAGTACGAAAGACTCCAGTGCAAAGCTGAAGCCCTTGATGGTGGATAGGATCCAGCATTTTTAGTGATGAGATTCTGGCAGAACCATAAACCATAGATCCGTAGTCAAGTTTGGACCAGATAAGGGCAAGATAAATTTTAAGCATGCAGCATTCATCTGCTCCCCAAGAAGTGGAAGAGAGGACATGAAGTATGTTCAGAGCTCTTATACATTTGACACGAAGTTGCTTGATATGGAAAATAAAGTTGAATTTAAAGTCAAATATAAGTCCTAAGAACTTTGCCTCAGGGACGATAGGAAGTACAGCATCATCAATACAAAGTTCTGGATCTGGATGAATACCCTACTGGTGGCAGAAATGTACACAAACAGTTTAAAGAGAGAAAGTTGAAAATCATTTGCTGTGGTCCACTTAAGTATATGACTGATTGCAGTTTGTAGCTGCTGCACAATAAACCTCATGTTTGATGACTAACATGAGTTGTGAAAGTCATCAATGAAAAGGCCATTTACAACTGTATGGAGAAGCTGTTCACTGATGGAATTAATCTTTATAATGAAAATTGTGACACTCAGAACACAGCCCTGAGGGACTCCAAGTTCCTGTTGGAAATATGGGAAAGTGTTGAGCACAGACGGACCTGGAATCCAGTTACTTAAAAAAGCTTAATAAAAAGTGGCAAATTGCCACGAAATCTGTACGAGTGAAGGTCTCACAAGATGTCATGTCTCCATGTTGTATTATAAGCTTTCTTTAAATAAAAAATAGAAAAAAGGTGTCGCTTCAAAAAGAACCAGAAAGAGGAAATTGTCCTAACTAAATTACACCAATATTGAGGACGTGAACAAATAGGTTGTTTAATTTTTGGGGGGTCAGATGAGGAAGACCCCATAGAAACACCCGAGTTTGAACAAGGTGAAGTTGAGAAATGACTGGAGGATGCGGTAGGGACAGAGATAAAAGTAGATACTGATTTGTTAACTTTGTTGATTTTAGAGAGTATCAGATTAAGATGCGCTGTTAAGGATTCTGTAGGAGGCACTGAGATGTTTGTCTGGACTCCTACAGTAGTAGTAGAATGGATTACAACATCATAAGTCCGAAATGGAATTGAAAATAGTAATTTCCGAGCCTCTGTATAAGTAATACAGGGTGGTCGCTAGAAAAGCGGAAAATTTGTCAAACAGCTATTTATTTTTACAAAGAATAACTTTTACAAAGTTTTTTAAAGGCATATGTTATATTACACTCATAGATGCTCAAAATTATTAAAATCATGCATTTTATTCATGATGTAAAGAAATCAAAATATAAATGAGTAAGCACGCATTTTATTCATGATCTCATCTGACCCTCACATTTTCCGCTTTTCTAGCGACCACCCTGTATTATGAACTGTTTTGAGACATTGTACTTCTTTCTCTTTCACCCATTTTGGGCAAGAAGTAAAATAGGAAGGTTGTAGACCATTACAGTTAACAGAATGCGGTTCTAGTTGGCATTTAAAACATCATTGTCTTCACGAGCACATGTTAAGGAACCATGGCAAGATGTTTTCAAGTGACCAAATTGTTGACAATGAAAATAGTTAACAGGGTTAGGAATATAAGGCCGTACTTTAAAATTCAGATATCTTGCCTTAATTGTGGTCGGAGGATGCGATGTTGTAAATGTTTGATATTAGAACATTTGTCGGCTCTGTAATCTCATCTGTAAGTGTACAAATTCGGCGCACGGCTGTAATATCTTGACTGTTGAAACCTGTAAGGTTCTCTTACTTTGAAATTGTCTTTAAATTCTCCTCAACTATAGCTCCTTTGGAAGAATTCAAAGTAGAATGAGGAGTCACCTTAATGGGTATATTCCCAATGGCTTTCGACTTCAAGAGGAGTTTGTAATGTTGTGATGAAGCTCTTTCCCCTAAAATGTCCCTAGACCGTATTTTTTTTACTGATTTAGGTGAGCCAGCAAGCTCTTCTAAACCCTTCTGAATAAAAAATGGAAACATCTTCCTTTAGAGTTTCTCAATTAAAGAATGTATAATTAAAAATTGCAGGACAGATTCAAGTTGTGAGTTCAACTGTATACAGTCATCAATGCACAGTCGTTTACCAGTAGTGGGATTTTTCTGTATGCTGTCATGATTGTTTATCTTTTATTTAAGGGGTATCCATAATAAAATATTTTGTGCCCACTGACCCCACCCACCACGGGGCCTTACGAGGGGACGCACTACAGTGCCATATAAGGTTAGTACAACGACACCAGGGTTTTGTGAGCACTATAAGCAAACACCAGTAATGTCCACTACATCTGTAGAGGATGTCCTAAGCTGGCGCTTAGTTGACCCTGGCCCAAATGAATTAGCCGATTAATCTTAAGGAGGGACACTCCAAGACTGCCCATCTACAGGAATGTAAGGCCAAAGTGGTGTGTTATAGTTAAACCCCTCAACCACCAGGATCATCATCTCCCCTTTATAGGTCATCACATACGGCAAACACGCAGGTGGATGTTTAGATCCCAGAGAAGGAAACTGAAAGTACCAAACCTTTTCTGGGAGGTCTCCTCATCATGTACAGGAATCCACACCGAGGGGTAGTTACAAGTCAAGTGTAAAAGAGCATTGAACATTGTCTGTGGCCTCCTCTTTCATCTTTTGGGGAGCAATTCGATGTTCTGTGCTGAAGATATACAGTGTTTTCTTTCGATCGAAACAGGACTATGAGTCTCTGGTCTGTTGCAGGGCCACTTTTTTGAAGATGCTGGATCCATTCATTATCAGGAGTTTCGGCTGTACAAAGGGCTTTCTGCACTTCCCCAGTCCAGAGTCTTATGACTTTCTCCACACCTCTGCTGTTTGCAACTGTATTTAATGTATGCTTCAAAACTTCGATCCTTATCACAGCATCCCACCTGTGGTTGTGTTTTCCTTACTCAGTGGGCCATGCTATGGTTTGTTGTGGTTCGGTGGTTGCACACAGAATCCTTTCTACAGTTTCTGTATTCACTGTCGAATTGTACGCCATTTCTCGCTCCATGGATGATATAGAAGCTAAGCAATACTCGAATTGTACAATTTATATCGACTTCTTTAGTTCTCTACTAGTCCTGGAATCGCTTCACGTTAGTTCTCACCCTGTTCTTGCCGATATTCAAAACAAACTGGTCCATTTCTCTTTAATATCTACTTCTATCCAGTGTTTCTTGATACGAGGCTGCCTTGGTATTCGATCTCTGATACCGCAGTTAATTCTGTCTGCTCTGGTGCTATCATTGTCGTGCCTGTCCAATACATAGACTACTGTTCTGAATTAAAGGTTCGGCTCTGGGCCAGTTGGCAATCGACTTCTAAAGAGCAACGTGATTACAAACTTTTCCAGGAAAACCCTGTATTGGACTTCGGCCATTTTGTATCTCTAAGGATCAGAAACAGAAAATTGTCCTAACTAAATTACACCAATATTTGGTCTGTGTGATACTAAAATTACGAATCTCACATTTTATTGTCTTTCCGTCGTTATGACCATGAACGACAGCACCATTTTAAACATTTTTCTGTGGTTTCACCCTTGACATTGGGCAGTGTCATTGGTGATGGTGACACTGTCCACGTCAGTTGTTTTGAAATTTTCAAGGGACATTAACCTTTTAAAGTCTGTTTAAGGTTTTAATTCAAAAATTTAACTTTGCTTTGTTTTAGAATGATTCCTTTTTTACGTATTTTAATAATTTTACGTTTACTTTTACTTTTTTATCAGTTGTTTGGCGCAGATAGCCTAGTTGCTCTGCGCCAATAAAGAATAAACCACTAACCAACCAATAAACTATTATAGAAATCACCGGCATTTGTGTGAGTATCAAACTTAAGCATTAAATAAAGAACTAGTATCACAATTTTGAGCATTTTTATTATATTTATATTTGTGGTTAAACATATCTCACTAACAGATAATAAATTATAATGAGAACAAATGTTTTGAATTAAAATGTAATATCTAACATATCTACATAATTCTGTCACTAAGCTAAGCATTAGAAAGTTGGGAAATAAACTTTTTTTTCAGTTATACTAATAAGTTAACATTAGCCCGTTGTTCAGTTTCAATACACAATATGTAAGTTATACCGAGAAGCTCATTTTTCTTTCAATAAGGCTTAAGAAACATTGTTAACTTTAGTCTTTTTCTTCTTTGCGATTCTCTACGTAGACTGGTTCAATTTTTATTGCAATCTCGAATGGTTGAATTACAGAAAATAATGTTTTTTACTTTTTCGTTATCAACTGCTTAATGTCTGACGTATATTTGTTAATTCATTGAAAAATAGAATATCGGTTCCTGATAATGTGTTTTTCTGGGCAAAGCTATAAATTAGGTGTTTGTGCTCTGTCCACCAAGAGGTGTCGAGCCCCGGTTTTCAGCGTTGCAAGTGCGTAAACTATTTTTCACCCAACGAAAGACTAAAATTTTGAATACCTCTGAATTATTGTCACCATCTCGTCATACTTCAAATAAGGATCTGTCTCTCATTGAGACCACGTGGCTTTTTAGTGTAGCAAATTATTGTTTAAGAATGATTATCATGTAATAAATATAAAATAATCTTAGAAAAAGTGAATTAATTAATGCATTTTCAGAAATCTGTTACACGAGTGTATCATATTGTCCATCTGAATAAAAAAAATAAAGCATTTTCTTCACCGTTGAATTACAGAAAACGGTTTAGGAGGATAATATCCGTTTGTTTGTTTGTTTTCGGAATTTCGCACAAAGCTACTCGAGGGCTATCTGTGATAGCCGTCCTTAATTTAGCAGTGTAAGACTAGAGGGAAGGCAGCTAGTCATCACCACCCACCGCCAACTCTTGGGCTACTCTTTTACCAACGAATAGTGGGATTGACCGTAACATTATACACCCCCACGGCTGGGAGGGCCAGCATGTTTGGCGCGAACCCGCGCTCTTCAGATTACGAAGCGCACGCTTTAACGCGCTAGGCCATGGATTATATCCACATATTTAAAGTATTGTGTCCATACGTGTTTTGTTTCTGAACGCCGAATGCTGCTTTATGTTACCGAAAAAAAATAAATGGTGCTTTTGTATACAAAGTTATCCTTATAAGCAATAAAACTACCTTTAAACAAAAAGAAAAGAAAATGGTTAATGCACTATGTCGCTATTTCATTCATTAACTTTATAGCTAATATGGTTCTATAAGTACTGCTTTCAAAAAGAAATTTTAAGTGGAAATAAATATTCTTTCATGCTAATTAGAGTTTAGTGCAGTTGTATTACCACTAATCAGACAAACTAAATCAAATTAATTAGATAATTAACTCGTGTAAATTAAACACAAAAGCTTTCATTGACGTGTGGTCAAGAAGAGGACAGTTTCCTTTCACTTATTGTTACAGATTGAATTCATAGCACTGAAATTATAATAGTTGGTGAATTGAAATTTGCTAGTGTGAACCCAGACATCCTGTCAGTGTAACAAAAAAATGTTACGTTGGTCACTTTAAAAATTAAATGATGAGATCCACCGAAATCTTTATTTAGTAGATTTGTTCAAATCTTCATTCCTTGAGTCTGCTGATTACATAAAAATGTATTTAGTTTTATGTTTATTTGTTTTTTAAGTCGTTATTATAACATTATATCTTTATGTTTGTTTGCAAAACTTTTCCATATCTGTATTTGAAAGTTCTTATCCATGAAGAAAAGTTCTATTTACAATAAGGTAGATAAGCCTAGATAAATAACACGAAGTTATATAAGTTGAATATAATAAAAGTTTATTTTATATATTATTATTATTTAATATATATTATAGTATTTAATAGTAGAGATTGCGATGAAACTAAATTGACGACCTTTTTAACAAAAACAATGGCAACTTTACAGTACTGGCTGAGCAAAGCTACAGGTTATTGTACTTACAAAGCTACGTAAATAGCTACAGGTGTGCTTATGAAGTGAATCAAAATTCCATTATTTCAACGAACTTTGATCTAAGAAAGTGACTTTTCGGAACAAGCGTTTTGAGTTGTTCGTGCACAACAATATTTCTAAAGAAGTGATTGCTTATTTGAAATTAAGCACAAAAATACACGAAGGGTTATCTGTACTCAGCCCACCACGGATATCGAAACCCGATTTATAGCTCTGTGAGTCTACAGACATTCGCTGTGTCACAGGCAGGTCAGCTAATTAAAGGGAAACAAATGAGTACGATGAAAAAATAAAAAAAGACAAGTAGGGACCGGTATATACATACCCTACTATTTATGGTAATATAGAAAGTTTTAATACTACAAAAATAATTCAAAAAAGAAAGTCGAAACTACAAAAACTGAGTTACTTATTTTATTTAAAAAATCCTGCTTTGGTTTAAACTAACATAATTAAAGTGATCTGCCAAAGTAGGGAGAGAGAATTTAAAACTTCAAAAAACTCAGTCTTTTAGTTTTCACTTTTTGCGTTAATTATTTTACTATCATAAAAACTTTATATTATTGTAACTAGCTAGGTCAAGTATATAGCAGTCCAGGCCCGGCATGCCCAGGTGGTTAAGGTACTCGACTTGTCATCCGAAGGTCGCGGGTTCGAATCTCTGTCACACCAAATATGCTTGCCTTTTCAGCCGAAGGGGCAATATAATGTCACAGACAATCCCACTATTCGTTGGTGAAAAGCATCCTAAGAGTTGACAGTGGGTGGTGATAACAAGCTGCCTTCCCTCTAATCTTACACTGCTAAATTAAGGACGTCTAATGCAAATATCCCTGCCCCCCAGTGGCTCAGCGGTATGTCTGTGGACTTGCACGCTAAAATCCGGGTTTTGATACCCGTGGTGGGCAGAGCACAGATAGCCCATTGTGTAGCTTTGTGCTTAATTCAAAACAACAATAAAAACAACAACAGCAAATATCCCTCGAGTAGCTTTGCGCGAAATAAAAAATGCGGCGGTCCCTACTTGTCTATAAAGTTCTAATTTCTTTTATTATAGTTGTTTCAATATATCAGTTACATAAAGTGAAAATCATTTAATTACAGTGACTGTGAAATATGTTGGAATATTTCGAGTTAATAATTTTCGTCAAGTTTGTAATTATTTATGAGTTAATTCCGCTTAATGATTATTTATATTCTGTTCAAAAACAAACTTATTCAAACTTTCTAGTTTTAGAACTTATATTCTCAGTAGTTTGGTATATAATAAAGAAGCAGTAGTTTCTTAAGCAATTTATTTCATGTTTGAAGTAAGAATTCCATTTTTTTCTCAAAAGGTTGAGTTTTATTACTTAAGGCATTTTCAAGTACAAACAGATTCACCTCGGTGTGAATTTTTGTATGTAGTGAGGGAACCTTCAGGAGAAAGTTTTGTTTTTTTAGTTTATCTCCTCTTGGATCTAAATATTCACCCACGTATTTGCTCTGCGTGGCGACACATGAAGGGGAGGATCATGGTAGCTGAGGATTCCAGCCGTAACACACTATTTTGGCGATTGAATTCCTGTAGACGAGCGACTTTGGAGTGTATCCCAATGTTAATCAGCTGGCGTTGCTGCAGTGTCTTTGTTTGGCACTGTAGTGCATCTTCTTGCAGGACTATATGGTGGGTGGGTTCAGTGGACATTAAAGTATTCTTTCTTTATTATAATATGCCAAATAAGAATAAAGAATAATATAATAAAAACAGGCCATAGGTAAACGACCATGTCTTGAATATTCTGAAAAGGAATCTCAAACTTCTTCAACGACGGTACCTCATTTTCTGATATTACGTTATTTATCAGATAAATCTTTAAGGCAAAAATCTTCATTTTTATTCAGAAGGAACTAGTGGATCTTGCTAGCTCTCCTAAGTCAGTCAAAAGTTACGTTCTGAAGACATTTTGGAGGAAGCATTAACTCTAAAACACAGTAAATTCCTCTTGCATTCAAAAATCATTGGGGATAAATCAATTAAGGTAACTCCCTGCTACTTTCAATCTGTCACGAGGAGATATTATTGACATGGATTTCAAGAACATCTTAGAGTCGGAGATACTCGCTGGTTTCTCCACCAAAGAAGTTACTGTATCGAGGCGTATGTCTACTCGCAAAGATGGAATTATAATGCCGACCAATGTCCTAATTTTGACATTTTATAACGCCATCTTCACCTGCCATGGTAATGCCCTAGGTAGGTAGAGGAAACAGAGGTAGAGCATTTGTAAACAATTTACAACATTTCTTACCTTGAGACTCAAAATTTGCTGTTAGCCACTCGGTCTGGGACATATGCTACTTCACTCCATTCTACTGCTGCAGAGAGTGAAGACATATCTCTCTGTGCCACTGAAACAGTGATTTTCAAACCACGTGAAAAGTATTTTGCTTTCCATGGTTAAGAAAGTTGATGACTTATCGTCAACACCCATTTATGTGCCCACCATTCCTTACAGCAGCTCCCTCGATTCGCTTTTGCTTCTGCTTTCGGACGTTTTCTCGGGTCGATCTTCTCTAGCCCTGAGATGCAGAATGGTTATATGTTCGTGCCTTTAGTTGCTGGAATCTTCTTCTAATGAGGGAGTCCTGCTCAATCGATCCAGGGGAGGATCCATGGAGGTCTATAAACCTCCTTTCATAAAGAGAAGAGTCTTGGCCAAAAACAGAAGGGCTCTCGACCTAATTTTTTTCCACATAAATAAATAAAGCCACATTGATACAATGGAATTGTTGAGGTTTCCATTCTGATTTAAATGATATCAAAGCACTGATTGATTCCTATCATTCTGTGTGTCTTTCCTTACAGGAAACATTTCTGAAATATGTCGATACAGTCACCTTTTGGTAGTTTTCTTTATACAGAAATGACACATTGAGTGATGGACAGGTGTATGGAGGGGTCGCACTGTTCGTCGATCAGCATATGTTGGCCCTGTCCCGAGTTTGTACACAGTCTTATGAACCTCCTGTACACCTCCGTCATTTTCAATTTTCTTTTCTCTACACTTCAAAACTTCAATCTTTACCACACCATCCCACCTGGAATTTTATTTTCCTCCCTCGGTAGGCCATGCTTTTACAAAACAGATGATCTGCTATTGTTGCTTTTGGCCTTCGTATACAGCCATAGTTGGATGAATTGAGTCTGTCCTTGGATGGCATTGCTGTATTCACTGGTCAGACCATCCCACTATGGCTTATTACCATCTCCAAGTGTAACCTTTCTTTGAGTCATCAGAAAAAGGAAGATACTCTCGATTGAAAGCATCATCTTTTGTTTGCCGAACATCTTTCGAACCATCCATTCATTCCCATTGATATGGATGGTTCAAAATTAGGTGACTCTGTGGACTCTGCCATGGATTGTTGTGGTTTAGTTGTTGCACACAGGATCCTTTCTACACTTTCTGTGATCACTGCATAATTGTACGCCATTTCTTTTCTCCTGGATCACATAGAAGCTAAGCAGTACTCAAATTGTACTATTTAGACCGACTCACTTAGCTTTCTACTAGTCATGGAATCGCTTTACATTATTTCTTACCCCGTTCTTGTCGATATTCAAAATCGAATGACTCGTTTCTTTTTAACATCTAATTCTGTCCAGTTCTCATGAATATCAGCCCACACTGGTATTCGCGAGAACAATCTCGCTGACACCTCAACTGAGTATGTCTGCTGTGGTATTATCATTGCCGTATCTGTTCCGTGTGTGGATTATGATCCTGTTTTCAAGGCTCATTTTTTACCGTTTGGCGGTCGATGTGAAGTGAGCAGCGCGATAGCAAGTTTTTGAAGATGAAAACCCTATATTGGTCTTTGTCCGTCTAGTTTCCTTAAGGATTGGTGGAGGAAATTGTCCTATTAAATTACACATTAGACATAGTTTTTAAGTCATCATTTCCTTTTATCTGGGAATAATGCATCAATATCTGGTCTTTGTGACACTCAAGTAACAATAATTGACATTTTAATGTCGTGTTATCGTTATTACCACTTTGATCGACCGCATTATTTTAGGCATGCTTTATCCACAGGTTTTTCCCTTGACGCTGGATCTTGTCATTGGCAATGGTGACACTGTCCACCTTACAATTGATTTTATTTTTTTGAAGGCTATTGGTCTATATTTAAGTTTTTAAATGAAATATTGGACTTTGTTTTCTGTTAAAATGATTCCATTGAACAAAATTTGATAATTCTACTTTATTCTTAATTTTACCGGTTGTTTGGCACAGATAATCTAGTCGCGTTGCGCCGTAAAACGCCAACCAACCAATCAGTCTTAAATAACACTTTTATGTGTACTGCTCAGCCCATCCTACCTTGCCTTATTAACATACATCCCCATGTGTTACTTTTCTGTGAATCAGTTATGGAAAGCAGATACTCTCGATTGAAAGTACCATATTCTATTTCATGATCATTTTTCGAATTGTCCTTCCATTCCCATTTATATGGATGGCTCGAAATTAGATGATTTTGTAGGCTTGTTGTTGTTCAGTGATTGCACAGAATCCCTTCTACAGTTTTTGTGTTCACTGCCGAATTGGACACCATTTCTCTTGCCCTGGATTACATAAAACCTGAGCAGTAGACAAATTATTCTATTTATACCTACACTTTTAGCTCTCTATTAGCCATGGAATCACTTCGCGTTAGTTCTTATCCTATACTCGTCGATATTCAAAACCAATTAGCCCATTTTTCTTCAACATCCATTTCTATCCAGTTTATCTGGATATCAGGCCACGTTCATATTCTCGGGAATGACTTCGCTGATATTGCAACTAAATTTGTCTTCTCTGGCCTTTTAAACGCTCTTTAAGTTTTTAATTAAGATTGGACTTTTTTTTTTAACAAGATTTCTGTCAAATTTTGGTTAATGTACTTTATTTTTAATTTTTACCGGTTGTTTGGCCTAGTTGCTTTGCGCTTTAAAATGCCAACCAATCAACCAGCAAACTTTTGTTTTGACGAATGAAATGAACGCCAATGATATTAAACGTAAATTTCACTGTATTGGGATTTCAGAATGATGGATATCAATCAATAGTCAATCGATGAAAATGATGACTATAAATTATTGTTTTACAATGTTCATTTAAAATGTATTTTAAGGTTTCCAAATTAGGAGAAGTTTTAGAAACTCAAAGTAAAATTTTGAACGTATTCATATCACAGTGCGAAATATTATCCATTTCTGTGAGTGAATCAGTTTGGTGAGACAAAGCCAGAAGATATAAAACTATGAATTTCACAGAAGCATTACAGTTTATAGATTATATTTTTTAAATTCTATTGTCTATCTTACTGTCCAAATATGTTTCATCTTGAAAAGAAATAGGTTTTAAAGATAAAGCACCTTGAAATGTTTAGTATCTTTAAAACGACTTGGTAGATGTTGCTATTTTTGTGATCTTTATTGATTTTCCATAAAAAATCGTTGTCTTGAATTTCTCTTGGGTGATTTAACGACAGCTGACATACTCATGCCATTTGATGTCATTACTCACTTTTTTCTTCGTTTTATGTATACATCTGTGTGTGTATATGTATATACATTTTAATTTATGATCCATTTATTTGTGAATACCGTGAACAAGAAATATATTGTTTGTTGTGGAAATTTCCTTGTGTACAGCCATTTTTTTTAATTTTTATTGTTCTGGGTTTGGTTTGTTTCGAATTTCACGCAAAGCTATACGAGGGCAATCTACGCTATCCATCTCTAATTTGCAGTGTAAGAATAGAGAGAAGGCGGCTAGTCATCATCACACTCCTCCAACTCTTGGGTTATGCTTTTTAACAACAAATAGTGGGATTGATCGTGACCTTGCAACATCCCACGGCTAAAAGAGAGCACGTTTGATATCATGGAATTCGAGTCCGCGACCTTCAGAGTACAAGTCGGTCCGGCATGGCCAGGTAAGTTATGGCGTGAGACTCGTAATCTGAGAGTCGCGGGTTCGCATCCCCGTCTCACCAAACATTCCTTTTTAGCCGTGTGGAGTTATAATGTGACGGTCAATCCCACTATTCGTTGGTGGAAGAGTAGCTCAAGAGTTGGCGGTGGGTGGTGATGACTAGCTGCTTACCCTCTAGTCTTACACTGTTAAATTAGGGACGTCTAGCGCAGATAGCCCTCGTGTAGCTTTGCGAGAAGTTAAAAACAAACAAACATATCACAAGTCTAGCTCCCTAACCACCTGACCATGCCTGACCTTAGTGTTTCTGGAATTTCCACTAAAGTTATTTGACCCACAAGTATCACAGCACTATATCTTCGGACTTGTTCTGGTAGAAAACAGGTTTCGATACTCGTGATGTGCAGATCACAAATATCCCTTGTTAATAAAAAAATCAAACATACGACTAAAGCTATTCGAGGGTTACCTGTACTGTAACTTGATATTTTGAAGCAATATAACATAAACAAGGCAGCTAGTCAAGTCACCCACCGTCATTTTTTGGGTTAGTCTAGTCAAATGCTAAGGTTTGATCATCATTCTTATAATGCACTCACGACCTGAAAATTACGAACTTTCTTTTTGAGGTATAACGACACGAACCACGAATCAGCAAACCGGTATGTTAATCACTAGGCCCCAGTCAGTCTTCCTGCTTTTATACTAATACACTAAAAGGAAGATAGTCTAACCGAATAATGGGATTTGACCCTCACCCTTATTACGCATGAATGGATCTAAAGCGAGCAGCATGAATTTCGATAATAAAACTTAAAACATGAGCCTTCGAAATCATAATCCACCAGTGCTCATCGCTCAGTCTCGTTAAATAGTTTTTTGATGCAGTGGAAAGTAGAGAACTGAATCTATATAATTAACATTTTTATTTTGTTTTGTTTGTTGGTTTACTTTAGAACAAAACCATATTCAGCTATAAGTGGTGACTACAGCGGGGAATCGCATTTCGGATTTCAGCTTTGTAACTGCGTAACTTATTGGTGTCCAATGGAAACATTCCAGTTTGTTATTAGTCCTTTACATCATATACGTTCGGTTGGTACCTTCCAGTTACTCTAGAACCTAAAGACAAATCCTAAATTGTTCCCCCCTCAGTGGCACAGCTGTATGTCTATGGACTTATAACGTTAGAAACAGGGTTTCGATACCCGTGGTGGGAAGAGCATATAACTGTGTAGTTTCATGTTTAACTTCAAAACAATAATTAAAACGAAACGTGGTTAGGTGAAAATTGGATGCCATCTTTACTTAAATAGATTTATTACAAGAATATTAACATAATGCAGACACATAATTTATACAAAATGTTTTTATATCACCTGTTTCACTGTAACTGAGAAAATGAATTATGCTAGTAATGTATTACGGATCAGGTGATTTATAATAATTGTACTAATGCACACTTAGTCGTTGGTGGTCTGAAACTACTTTATATATTGGAAAGAAAATTTGAAGTTACTCGAGAAGTATTAACACTAGCCATTCCTCACTTACCAGTTGAAGACAAGAGGATAGATAGCTAGGCATCATAGTAACGTCCTCACGGCTAAAAGGGCGATCATGTTTGATGGGATGAAGATTTCAACTTAAACCTCCCACGTTGCTAGTCAGGCGCCCTAACCATCTGATCATCTAGGGGTTTGGAAAAATGAAAAATACAAGAGCTCTATATAATTCTAATACTCAAAACCTTTTGTTACATTTTAAGAATAAAATTATTGATTAAAACAGCTATTTTGTTATTTCTGATATTCTAATTAATGTTTCGCTAAGACAATGAATGCAAGCTATAAATTTTATCATTTTAATAAAGAAAACTATTGTATTTTTCAAATATGTTATATATTAATGAGAATATTTCGACTTAATGTAGTGAAAATATATTAAAAATTAGTTATCTTAAAATAAAATATTTTTTTACGGCTTATCAAAGCATTATTTCACATTTGAGGAATTTAAGTCGAAGAGAATGAAAAGTTTGTTTGTTTTGGAATTTCGCACAAAGCTACTCGAGGGCTATCTGTCCTAGCCGTCCCTAATTTAGCAGTGTAAGACTAGAGGGAAGGTAGCTAGTCATCACCACCCACCACCAACTCTTGGGCTACTCTTTTACCAACGAAAAGTGGGATTGACCATCACATATACACCCCCACGGCTGGGAGGGCGAGCATGTTTGGCGCGACTCGGGCGCGAACCCGCGACCCTCAGATCACAAAGTGCACGCCTTAACGCGCTAGGCCATGAGAATGAAAAACTATGAAGAAAGTTACTGCAAATTTAAGTGTGATGTAACGTCTTTATCTACACTAATATTACAACTCTTATTTCTTTTAACCCTAAAATTCAGAAAGAAAAATAATCACCACACATTGTCTACATCATATGTTATATGAAATTTCAAGTAATTTTGTCTCTAGCCTCCCAGTGTCACAGAGGCATATCTGCGGACTTACAATCCAAAAACCATTGTGTAGCTTTGTGCTTAACTATGAACTTGTTTGTACAATAACTTTAGAATTACGGATCCGTAAAATCACGTAGATAAGTTTTGTATTAATTCGCAATTAATCTAACTTTCTGGGCAAGATATTAAGTAATGATTTGTAACTTCATAAATAAATATGAGAAATTTTGCAAGATATTTTTGTAAGCTTGTTTGTTATGCATAATTTAAATGTATTCAGTGAATGAAGTCAATTAGTTTTGGATAAGAAATCTGTGAGAACTTAAGTTTAAAATTGAGAAAAATAATGAATGTATACCAATTCTAATAATATATTTTTAACAGTGTATTGTAGGTGCTTGCATTATTTATTACAAGTTAACTTGACATGTCTTATGCTTTAGTCCCCAGTGGCTCAGCGGTATGTCTGCGGACTTCTAACGCTAAAAACTGGGTTTCGATACCCTTGGTGGGCAGAGCACAGATAGTTCATTTTAGGCCTGGCATGGCCTAGCGCGTTAAGGCGTGCGCTTCGTAATCTGAGGGGCGCGGGTTCACGCCCGAGTCGCGCCAAACATGCTCGCCCTTCCAGCCGTGGGGGCGTTATAATATGACGGTCAATCCCACTATTCGTTGGTAAAAGAGTAGCCCAAGAGTTGGCGGTGGGTGGTGATGACTAGCTGCCTTCCCTCTAGTCTTACACTGCTAAATTAGGGATGGCTAGCACAGATAGCCCTCGAGTAGCTTTGTGCGAAATTCCAAAACAAACAAACAAACTTGTGCTTTAAAAATTAACGGTCATTTAGCTGGTAGAATGTAGAAATTATTTAAAGGCAGGGTAACAATATGATAGTTAAAATAAATGAAAAAGGTTGTTTTTCTTTTAGTGAAAAATGAAAATTAATAGCTCTTCTGAAAGTCTGGAGATTGTCCATTAAATCGGAGTTTGAAAGCAACATAAAAATAACTCATCATCTGTGGCGGCGCCTGGTTGGTGTATTTTAATACATTCCTGTATCATGTGATATTTTGTTAACGATGTCTGCTTGGAACATGCTAAGTATATTTGGTTACCATAGATATATTTTATGTTTTCTTTGTTCTGGAACGTAAAATAAATCATCGATGTAATTACTGTTTAGTGCACATAGTTATAACATGGTCTCGCAGTCTTGGGTTTCACGAAAAATTATAAATCTTTTTATAGTCATGTTTCTTGAAAGGACGTGTACATAATATCTGGTTCTGATGGATATTTGATTCCATATGCTGCTTCGGCCATTAGAAAATAGTTTAGAATTTATAGTAAAATGAGCTTTTTTCTTTTAGAATATGTTTAATTAAAAGTTACATTTATCTTGAATTACAACATGAGCAATAAAAGCATGTCTCTTATATATTGTAGTGAAGTTCTGTTGTAACTTTTGGTCTTTGTTGTGTCGCAATGTTTAAAGGGAAAAATTCAAAGGCCTTAGATCACTTGTAGATATATATATGTATGAAACTCATGTGGTACAAACCAAAGACTTTTTTACCTTTAATGTTTTATATATACATTTTTGCCAGTAGAAATGAAATGTTACTTTACAGCTAGAGTTTGTTTTTGGTATTCTATTATTCCAGAAGCGCTTTCTTGGTCGTAATTGACGCTATGTCCATCATTAGCCCCGCAAGGTGTTCCTGTATTAATATTCATATTCTGTGGATGAGTGAGAATAAAATCAGATAAGGAATAAAAAGATGTGTGCAGATTGGAAATTCATAGTTTACAAGGGGTGGATATCTCTTGTACTTAGTAGACTTGTAAAACAAAGAAATATGACTCAAATTAGGGTACTGTAACAATCCAGAAAGAAATTTGCTGGAAGTCGTATTCCAATTCTGTTAAACAAAGTCCAGCCCAGCTTAACAAGTGTCGAGCCACTGTGTTCCCAGATCTTCGTTCTGAAAATAAGTGATATAAATCTCACGAAATACTGGTTCTATTTACTTGTCAATTCGCCTAAGGATTTCTATGCTAATATATTGTTGAAATTAGTGCTAAGAAGCCACTTTTTTGTAGTCTAGCCTTCTATATAGCTTATTGAAAAAAAGCTGGGGCATTAGTTTACTTTCGGACATAACAGGACCGTGACACAACCTCTGGCAACGGAAACAACGCTGTAAAGTTATTGTCATAAAGCTGGGGTTTTGGACACAGTATGACCGTCCGTAGCGACTTACACTGTAACTAGTCAGAGAGATTTCAAATGTATTTTAACATAGCGTAGGTATCCTCTGTAATTCTATTGTTGGTTACTATAATTTAACAAATATTTTATTATTGATACGAGAACAACTTGATTTAAATGCTCTGCTATTTTGATAACTTAAAGTATCATAATTTATCAATTACTTAATGAAATTTAATTTCACTCTACACGGATAACTTATAATCTGTGAATAAGCAAAACAATTTGCATTATAATGCTTGTTTAGACCATAAACTATTTTATGGTGTGTCATTATTGTACAGTTTTATCAGAAGACAGAAATTAAGTGTATATTTCCAAGAATATTTACAAATTTCCAAGAATGTTCCTCTTGCACGGAATTCGCAAAAAAATAGGTTATTTATATGAAAAAAGTCACATATCAAAAGGGCCGATACTAGAAACATAATGATAAAGAAATAACATTTTTTTTACATAACACTGGGTAAATGTTTACAATATATTTTCTTTTCTTATTATGTGAAACAATATGCCATTTTTAAATATATGTTTTACCTTATTTACACTTAAATAAAATTGTTTTTCAAAGAAAACTTCTAAACATGAAGAACCTTTTATAACTATAGATCGTACTCTCTAAAATATAGAATGGGAAAGAACATGAAACATTTTCTTTTGTTATACTCTACTAGTTAAATTAGTACTCAGTAACAATCATGTAATCAATGTGCATTAGCACATTACCTAAGTCAAGATTAGACATCTGTTTATATAGATTGATTAACTTCTCTTCACTGTCTCTTTCCAAAAATAATATCAGCGCAAATTTATACAGTGTGTGGAATCAAAGTTAGTTATAAGTCTGTAAATTTACCACTGACCCAAGACAACAAATAGACTCTATTTGAACACGCATTTGGATAATTGATTCTCCAAAAGAAAAACGGGCGAAAATTATGTAAAGCGCTCATTACAGCCGACAGATCTTCCTGGTAACCAAGTCAGTACTTTCAGGCTTGCTCAGTGTTCTGCCACGTTATGATTTCATCTTACTTGCTTTTGCAACAACAAAGCTCATGTTTCATAATTATGTCACCTTCATCCAGAATGAATGGTTAGTTTGTGTATGGAAATGTCAGTACAGTTTTTTAACTCCAGGCCATTTGAAGCAGTTGAAAATCTTCCTCATCTGCTTTATCCTAGCCCCCAATAGCACAGTGGTACGACTGCAGACTTATACTGAGAGAAACCGGGTTTAGATACATTAGCACATTACCTAAGTCAAGATTAGACATCTGTTTATATAGATTGATTAACTTCTCTTCACTGTCTCTTTCCAAAAATAATATCAGCGCAAAGCAGGGGTAGATATATTCTAAATTTTCAGCAGGACACATGTTCTGCTGGATAGTGAAACTTGCCTGACATTTGAAATTTTAGCAGGACACCTTAAAATTGTCACCGGACATTACCGAAAACAAGAAATCAAGTAGAGACAATTATTATGTCAAACAGAATCATTTTATTTATGGCACTGAAACACTATTTCAAAGCAAGTAGCAACAAGCCTTGTATCTATTAAGAATGACACATCAATCAAACTGGTAGATTTATCATCAGCACTAAGACATCAGCTGATGTAGACTCAGTCTCTACATGTGTGAGTTCCATGTGGACTCACAAATCGTCTGGTTTTTTACTGTCCTTCCACCAGGATTCTATAGACTTGCACAGTAATTCAGTGCTTGTAAGATCACAGGTCTTATTCTCAGCTAATTTTATTGTCATCAACTCTCTAAGAGAATCATTTATTAGTTTGGACGGCCAGTCATTCTTAATAACTGCCACCTGGAAAAATCCATGTTCTGGTTCAGCAGATGACACGGAAAACACCTGTATAAGGCATACCAAGGCCAACACTGTTGATTTAGGGAAAGGTTTACCGTTCTCAACAGTAATTTGACTTAACATGTAAGCCTACAATCCACTTACACTACGAGCCGGGGACTCATATGGTTTGGCAAATCTTGTGGCTTTGAGCAGAGTCTCGTATAAGTCAGCTTGCCAAATATCAGCTGCAATGTTGAAACCCTTAGCTTCTAGCAGAGCACCAAAGTGGTCCAAAAGTGTCTGGAGTTCATTATAGCCATAAGATAACAATGCTTCCTTGGTTTTAGTTCATTTAATTGGTTCAAAAATTTGAAAGGCACCAATAAAATCCTTATCAAATTCTTCAAATTTCCCATTCAGATATGTGACAAGTTTACCTATGAAGATGGCAGTTTCTTCAGCTACGGATTGATCAACTGTCTCTTTTGTGGCATTTTTTGAGCCTCTGACCTTTGTCCGACCACTAATAGCAATCACCTTTCCTCTAAGTAACCACTTGCCAGTTTGTTCACATGTTGTGAGCTTTTTAACAATTTTCTGGGATCTCTCAACATGATTCAGATTGCCCAGCTTTTCTTTGCAAACAGCGAGTTTGTCAGAAACAGTGTTCACAGTAGCAGAATTGTCTTGCATTTAGAGATTAAGAGATGTCAAAACAGGCAAAACTGCGAAGAGTATATTCATGTACAGGATGAATTTAAGGCTTGTCAAAGTATGTATAATCTTGCAGCTTTCTGTCCATGTTTCCCTTTGTCATGCAGGTTTACTTGATAAATGCTCCGCTAAAGCTGGCCAGTTATGAGAAATTGACTCCAGAATGTGCTCTTTGTAGACCACTCACCGAGTTCCTGTCCTTTTATGGCTTTCCAGCAACAATGTTGTTGGCTTTACCAGCTTCTTTGGGGCCAGCCCAGTTCTGTGGCAAATTGTCATAGAACTTTCATAGGTTTTCTAAAAAGGTTTGGATACTATCAAGATAAGAGATGTCCTTGATGGTCTTCTTAATTGCAAGTTCCAATCTGTGACTAACACAGTGGATTCATATCAAATAAGGTTTTTGCGCCTGTAATCTGTTGACAAATCCTTTATTTGTGCCAAAATTGACAGCTGCCTTATCAGCTATCAGGCATACAATTAATTCAAGCCAGTCGGGAAACTTGCCATATATGAGCAATGCTGCAAGTACAAAAAATTAGTACCCAATATTAATTACTTTCTGTATAAAAACAAAATGTAAATTTGTACTTTGGAAAATTATATTGCTCCATTATCCATTATGCTAGTTGTGCTAGGTTAAGCTCCAATTCTGTCAGTGGCAAATACATGGTTCTTCTTGGTTTAAATCAATTGAAAAATGCTTGAGTTTTCACTGATGTATGTTAATAATGGAATGATTATGTAAACCTGAATTAAAACACAAATGTACATGAAATATTGTCCATTTTAATTTTTCTTAATTAGGAATTCAGGATAAATCCAGAAAATTTTCATCCAAGGAAATTAAGAAACCTTTACCTGAACTAAGTGCTTGTAAGAATTGTTCAGAATTAGCCTTCTCAACTGATAGCAGACATAGGAAGTGGGTTACTGGGTAACAGTCACTGTCCAAGTATCTTACATAGACTATCTCTTGCTCAATGTTGGCAGTGTCAGTTGAGCCGTCAGTCATAATGCCAAAGAATAATGAGGTGTGCAGACGAGGTCTGACATTAATTCTAATTGTTTCTGCAATATACTTTGTAAAGATAACTGCTTGTTTGTTATTGGCATAATGTTTTGTTAAGTTCATTCCAACTGTTCCTGCAGCAACAGAATCTCTTGAAAATCGCTGAATGGTTTGGCATTCGAAGCCATATAAAGGGCAGTTTTGAATAGCACAAGCAAACAACCTTTTTCAGTCTGGTTAAGTTTGCTCAATTCTTTCATCATGGGAGTTAAGTCGGGTGTTTCTTTTGCTGTCTTAGTTTGACAACGTAGACTGTGGGTTCGACTGTTTTCATGCTCTTTAATAGCACTTGCTCTCAGGTTGGAAGATCCTGTTAGGAAGGTGTTCTTCTGTCTTCCACTACTTTGTCCATATTTCTGACAAATTGAGCAAAGCATTAATCCGATAACGTTATTATACTTCTGCCATAGTTGACCTCTATTCCATTTATTATGGAAATGACGAGTAGGCTTAGCGCTAGTACTAGCAGTAACAGTTTTTTCTTTAACACTTGGGTTTGGGTCAACAAGCTTGGGCTTTTTCACTCTGGTTTCCATAGTATTGTCTCCTGATTCCATAGTCTTGCTCGTGAAGCCAAACTGAAATATACCGTGAGACTTTCTCATGTTTTACTATCAGACGCCATGGTCAGATTGTCGTGAATGTTTGGCAGTCACGTGACTATCCGGTACGGCACGCACAAGGCGACCAAAAAAGCGCATTTTGTGAGCGTTCACGACCGATTTTTAAAATTTGCTTTTTTTTGCCTTAAATTAAATCTTAAATTTTGCAATTTATCTTCCACTCATTATAGAATATACTTTTAAGCAAAATTTTTTGTTAGATTTAGTAGTCTAAAGGTGTATTTCAGGCCTAGAAAATTCTTAATTCATTTAAGTTGTTAGGTCGTGGCCAATTGTCAATTCAAGATGCCTTTTTAGGATCTTTCAACACACTATTTTCACTGACAATACGTCTTAAGTATTTCACCTCCTCCTTAAATAAGTGGCAGTTTTTGGGAATTGATGTGAAGTAACCACTGAAGAATTCCTGGAGTTTTTACTTCACTTTGAATGTTTTTCATAACTATAACAGAGCACCATTTGTTGGGTGGTACCACAATTGTAGGAAAACATCGTTTACTCGGTAGTTCCATAGTATATTCAATTACTATTTAACTTAACAATTTTATATTAAAATGCTTTTTCCATAACAGTAGCTCTCTTCAATCCAGAAAGAGGGGTGTCATAATAGAGTACCATCTCAGACCGAGGAGATTGGTCTCAGCTCTTTTTACTCTCACTTAAGCTCTTGACATTTGTGATTTTTGCTCCAGAAACCTTAATGGCAGCTTTTTCCATACATTTTTAGAGTCAAAGTTTCAAACTCTAGCTTACACTCACTTTTAATACAAAAATTCACTTATAAATATCACTTATCTTCTGTATTTACAGTATATACTGTCTACATACCCATACAATCTTGAATTTTCACACTAACCATTTCAGAACCATTCAATGACCTCAAGTGTTTTGTTACTCTACTGATTTTCATATTTTTAATGACACTTTTGGCACCAACGAGGTATTTACCCTGATCAAGAACTTTTAAAGGTGTACTTTTCATGGTCCCCGAGACAAAGTTTTTGGGGCTGATCGTTGATTGTAGGTTGACTTTTATACCGCACATCAAGCAGCTGCGAGTCAAGTATGCATTTTTAAGCTAAAGGTATAACGTGCCCTCATTTTATCAAAACTGGTCTGTTGTTTATGGTTCTTCCAAACCCTTAGCTTTTAATATGCTGGTTTACATTCGTCATCAGAAGCTTCGTGCTAGAGGGCTTTCTGCACTTTCACAGTCTAGAGTTTGGGACTGTCTTTACTGTATGCTACAAAACGTCAATTATTATCATAGCATCCCACCTGGAGTTGCGTATTCCTTCCTTTGTGGGCCATACTTTTAAGAACAGACGAGTTTTCATTGTTCCTTTCGACCTTTATATCCAGGCACAGTTGGAGGAATTTCATCTTTCTTTGTATAACATTGCTGTATTACTGGTCAGCCCATGCACAATGGCTTATTACTATCCTTAATTGTGATCTTACTTTGAGTCATCTGAGAATGGAGGTATCATTGTTTATTTGTTGAACATCTTTAGAATCATCCATACATTCCTATTGATATGGGTGGTTCAAAATTAGGTGACTCTGTAAGCACTGCTATGATTTGTTGTGGTTTTGTTGTTGCAAACAGGATCCTCAATACAGTTTCTGTGATCAGTGCCGAATAGAAGCTAAACAGTACTCGAATTGTACTATTTATAAAAACTTCCTTTCTCTCTCTACTGGTCCTGGAATCGCTTAACGTTAGTTCTCACCCTCTTCTCGCCGATATTCAAAACCAACTGGCCCATTTCTTTTTATCATCTACTTTTATTAAGTTCTTTTGGATGCCAGGCCACATTTATATTCGTGGGAACAAACTCGTTCACATTGCAGCTTCGTCTGTCTGCTCTGGTATTATCACTGTAGTTCCTGTTCCATACATGAACTGTGGTCTTGTATTCAAAGCTCGGTTCTGCGCCAGTTGGCAGTCGACTTAGAGTGAGCAATGTGATAACAAGCATTCTCAGATAAAACCCTCTATTAGATTTTGGCCGTCTTATTTCCGTAACGATCAGAATGAGGAAGTTGTTACTAAGCTATGCATTTTCACAGTTTTTAACTCATTGTTTTCGTTTATCTGGGACTGATGCACCAATGTGTGGTTTGCGTCACTGTATTCTACATTTTACTATCATGCCGTCGTTATGACTTACGGCACTATTTTAAACATGTTTTATTTACAGTTTCATCCCTGATTCTGGAAAATGTCATTGGCGATGTTGACACTATTCACCTTACAAATATTTTTATTTTATTGAGGGTCATTGGCCTTTTTATTACTGTTTTTAAATCAAATGTTATACTTTGTTTTAACATGATTCATTTCTACAGGCTCCCCAGTGTCTCAGCGGTATGTCTGCGGAGTTACATGCTAAAATCCGGGTTTCGATATCCGTGGTGGGCAGAGCACAGATAGCCCATTGTGTAGCTTTGTGCTTAATTCAAAACAATAACAACCTTTCTACAGGTATTAATAATTATAATTTATTTTTAATTTTTTCCTCCTGTTTGGCACATATAGCCCAGTTGTTTTGCGCCATTAAACGTCACACAATCGAATAAGTTTTTCCCTGAGCTGTTTGGAAATTTCCTTTGTCTTCATAGTTGGTATGTTTATCACTATGTGGCTTTAAAAATGCATTTTATCTGAATTCAAGTAACTACTTTGATTACACATAGACCGAGAGAGACCATCATACTAATATCAGTGTATTTTAGCTTTCCCAAACTTTTCTAATTTTTGATTTAGCTGCTGTAGTGACTTTCTCTGTTGCTTCGTCTTGTGTCCAGAACGACGATGCATAGCCTGAAACATTTGTTCTAAAGCTGTAGTTAGAGGTGTTTAATCTTGTTGGAGATGAAGTGAAATGTAAACTAAATCTTCTAAAGCTGTTTACTTCAGGCTATTTGCAGGGTAAATTACACTTTGTTTGTTTGTTTTGAATGTCGCGCAAAGCTACATGAGGGTTATCTGCGCTAGCCGCCTAATTTTGCAGTGTAATACTAGAGGGAAGCTATCTAGCCATCATCACCCACTACCAACTCTTGGGCTGCTCTGTTACTAGAAAATAGTGGAATTGACTGCCACATTATAACGCCCCACCGCTAAAAAGGCGAACATGTTTGGGTGTGACGTGGATTATAACCCGCACCCTAACCATCTAGCCATACCGAGTCATCATTACTAGTAAGTTTTCAGTCCATGTTTCTAGATGTTTACAATAGAAGACGAGTTCAATGCTTAAACAATTAATTGTGACTCAGTAAGTAAAGTTTTTAAAGAACTGCACAGTGTCTCCTACATTGAAAGACTAACATTAAGAAACGTTAATGAATCATCAGAAAAAAAATATTTTCAATGTTGACCAGTTGTTTTCACATTTACTTTTTAAAATGTACTGTCTAGAAATGTTACGCAAGAATATGTCATTGTGAACAATGTGTTTATGTAGGATGTAGTTGACACGTTTCTAAAGATATGGTCAAACGTCAGCGTCTTAGTAACGATAATAATGAAGCGCAAGTAAATATATGAAGTCTATTTTCAAATGTTTACCAAATATGTGAAACTTTTGAGCCATAAAAGATAGATCCATCTTTTGAAAGCATTCGGGTTATGTGGTTTTGTGTCTTTATATTAAATTGATTTTTTGAACAGCTTATCTGCTTTCCCAACATTCAAATGAATCCCGTATTTTTCATTATAAGGTAGTGTATGGCTGAGAAGCTGATCTGACTGGATGTATATCCGAGGGTCACGTCTCATTGACCTAAACTCGCGCACCACACTTCTGGATCTTGATTACATCATGGAAGTTACGGTCAAATCAGCTGTTTTGATTAGAGTTGACGATGTGTGTTGCTGACTAGCTAACTTTCCTTCTGTTGATTAAGTGAAAATTAGCAACAGATAATACAGATAGTTTTTCTGTGGCTATGCTCGAATATATGAAACAACCTTCTTAAGAAGGATGTAAAGCGATGCTGTTCATTCTTAGAGAATATAATTCTCCAGTGGTGTTTCTTAGAAACATTTAGCGTCTTAAGTGTAACGACAGGATTCCAATGGAAGCCTCAGATACAATCTAAATGTAACTTGTTTTGGTTCAAGAGAGGTTTGCCGTGCTATAATTAAGTCGTTACCATATGCTTGTTTAATTTCTACCAGTTTTATAGTACAGTTTTAATGTATACTTTCATCTTAAACATCCTGATTTATAAATAAAATGTAGAAAAACTTGTGAATAAAATATCCACCCTTTCCTACTGTACTGTTGTGTAAGACAAAACAAAAATATTTTAATTTGTTTGTTTGTTTTTATTTGTTTTTAATATGCAAACGTTGAGATTGTGAAGCTATCAAAACTATACCAAATACTCTTTTTGCTAAGGTTAACGGAATAATCGATCTGGTGCACTGAAATGACGCTTTTAACTAATGAAAAAGTGGTTCACATTAGATGGTAAAGCAGATAACACCCTTTACTAGCTTAGCTGTAAATGCAGATGCGGAAGGTCACGTCAGCTTCTCTCAAGAGATGAACATTTGGGGTTCAGAGAGCTAAACCTCCCACAGAGATATATTGTTTTCCTAATTATACTACCAATGATCCCCTTGTGAACTAAAGTATGTTCGATGTTATACGAGATATCAGATAAGAGGTTCACAGGGGGATAAAAAGGACAGGCAAATTCCATTAGTAATCACATTTGACTAGCTCATGTGCAATTTATGTTTAACTTTGACATTGTAGTTTTATTACCAGACTATAGAAAAATCTTCGAATGACTTTGAATTTATATCTTGACGTTAAACAAGTCATTGCTAGCAGGTGTTTCGTACTTTGACTTTTACATTCTACAGACTGCTTGATAAAAGTTGACTAACATAAGATGCACACAAACTTTTACAAATACAATATCCTGTGTAATGTAATTATTTTGTATATCTGTGTAAAGGTTGCACGAGAACCACTCCAAACATTCACTTTACTCGATACGAACTTCATTGAGTTGTTAAATAAAGCTCTACTTTACCATATTGAACTTTTCGGAATGTCTATCCAGCATAGTATATACATAACGCTCTGTTTTTGTTTATGCAGTGGTATACTGCTACACTTAATAGTGTTAGATTCATGCAAGATTTTTTGTAATATTTGTGATTTCATCCTCATGTTGTAAAACTCATATTCTAAACAAAACTACTACTTCTAAGAAAGATGTAGTTACTTTATCTGAAAGTGAAAAAAGGTAGTATATCATAACACCATTTATACACCAAATCCCTGGATCATTAACATTGTTCTAATACCTACTTTCTTTTGCAGATGTTAAGAGTAAAATCCTTTATTTTTAAAAATATATTTTAAAATTTTAAACAAAAATAAAAACAATTTTCGTTCCAAAAACATGAGAATCTTATAAAGTGTTATTACAGATTGTTTATTTTTGTGCATGGAATATATTTTGTTTTCGTTACTCCTATTTTATCGTGAACTAATTACAATTTAGTGTAGCCGGTTAGCTATGTGTTTGTTGTTATTGTTTTTTACTTTACACATTAAAGCATATCTTAAAACACTAAATGGCAATCATAATATCTACAGAAAACAGATGCTAATAAAGTATTTCTCTTGCCTTCTATGACATTTTAAAGAATTTTTATGAAAACAAACTCGCAAACAAAATGTTACACATGACTAATATGTGAATAGATATATAAATGGATTTGCCACCATGCAACGACTATAATATATTACGTACATTTAATATAAAATTCCTTTTCGTATAATGGATGTTTTTAATCAAATGAAGGACTGTGCTTTCAAACTGTTTCAACTTTCTTCGTTCAAGCTGTATCGATGTTGTGAAAGTTTTTGTTTTTATAATCGTCATTTCATTCCAACTTCAAGTCGGGTGAGGCATCAAAAGGCTACGCCCTACCTTCACCCGTTAGTAGTTACTTCGTCTGTTTACTGCCCAAAGAATGCCGTCACAGTAGGGGTCGCCAAATGAATGGAAAATTACATAGTTATTACAACACACAGACACGCACATATATAAACTGAGATTCATATAACTCTTATGCAATATGCAAATTATCTTTAGATTGAGTGGTGCTTAGCAAAGGGTGCGCTGCTGGACTACTTTGACAAAGGAAGTTGTCCCGAAAGCAGGTTACTAGTGGCACCAGAGGCACTGCTATTTTGGGGAGGGTATGACATCATAGTTCAATACCCAAAAGTGTATTAGTATGAGAAAAACAGAAAAGTTCCAAGTAAAACATTAAATCTTGTGTTTTTAGAGTGAAAATTAATAGTATATGTTTTGCAAAAACACTGGCGTATCTTCAAAAATTTGTCGGGCCAAGTGAACTTTCGAAAATTTTGCCTGAAGTTTATAAATTGACAAATCAATAGACAGCAGAATATTGTTGGTCACCTACAGTCAGTATACTGTAAACATCTGAAGCTATAATTGTGACAAACGCTTATTTATTGGAAAGCCACAGATATTTCACCAGGAACGTTCATATATTTTAAACAATACAAACCCTTTAACTTCAGTGAATTGACTTCAAACGTTAGTATTGTTACTTATTATAATTTATAACAGAGGAGTCTCCGATTTATTTATGTTACTTATGTCACGCATTACATTTAATTAACTTAAATTGTAATTTGAGCTTAGTATTTAATTAAGCGTTATTAGGTGTTAAATTTATATTATTTGTCAACAAGATTAATTCACACAATTTCTTTTTTAAAACATATATATTTTAAAATACAAACATAAAAACAATACAATTTATAATAACAGTTACTGCTAGTAGTTAACATAAAGGATGGTTTATATTTAAGAGTTTTACAAACTTACAAACAATACTGAGTCTTAAATCCGTTATAGAACTGAATATTTCACTGATGGTTCAGGTCCACGACGAGCAAATTAATTTTGAATTGATGATGTTGCACTCCACTTAAACTAACCACGTCTTTCTTGTTTAGTTTCATATTGGTTAGAAATACATAACCCAGAATATACTTCATATCCCCCCCAAAAAATCTATACCAAAACAAACGTAAGCACTTAAATAAATATACAACGTTAAATTTGTTACAGTATTTCCACGTGCGCATTAAATATATTCCTCTGTAAGAAGTTAATTTGTAAGCGGCGTGAGGCCAGCCAAGAAAAGACAGCTAGCTAGATTAAGCAAATGTGTAATTATAGTAATTTAGAAGTAATTTGATCATCATGAACATGGACCGTCGATAAGAAATTCGGTTCAAGACCAGATAGAAGATTGAGTATATAAACTATTAGTTGTAATAATACGAGTCGAACGCCGTTCTTCTGTTAACCTTCTCTTCTTTTCATTCAGATTTCTAATTTTAACAAATGGTCAGTAAACTCTGTAGTAAATCATTTTGCTTCAACTAAATATAATAAAAGAATGACTTATTCTCTAACTAATCATTTTACTATTAGAGAAATTATCGAAAAATTTAAAAGTTACAGTTTTCTATAGAATAATTATCTGAGGTATAACACATACCATGCAAATAAAATTTGTACCACTTTGTGATTTTAAAGTACAGCTTATAAATGAACTTTATTAATTATTTATAACCAAAACGTAATGCAACAACCATTGAGATATCACTACTGAAATTATCAGCGCGTGGACTTCCTGGCCTTATCTCACTGTGGCTTATTAACACCGTGAAGACATTTCGTTCTGATTCATTGTGACGTGTTCAGCTTAAAGCCAATCAGTTTATCTAACTTTAAAACAGCTGAACAAGCTAAATTATAATTAAATGTATAAACCGGAAACAAAAGTTGAACAAGATATTTGAAATACAGAGTATCTTCACATTATATTGAAAGACTTTTGACTTATATTGCTCAAATCTTGATAAATTCAAAAGAGTAGAAGTTTTCCCATTTATTTTTTACGTTTATAAATTTTAACACGTTCACTATATATCTTTCAGAATACACACGTTGAAGTAAAATCCTGATTTTTCCAAAATGCATATATATATTTGTCGACAAATCAGAAATTATATTACGGTATACTATAACAGTTAAACACTTTAGGAAATCAATATCACGAATGAATTTAATTGATAAACAATAGAGTGATTTTTTTTGTATTTCTACCAAACTTTACACACATAAGCAAAGAAATTCAGTAAGACTAAACTGTTATTAGCATAGAGCAGTTAGTCATAGTTCAAATAGGGTCTATCAAAAAATATAGCTCAAAATATATTTGAAATGAAAGATTGTTTTTTTGAATTTCGCGCAAAGCTAGACGAGGGGTATCTGCACTAGCCGTCGGTACTTTAGCAACTCTTAGGCTACTCTCTTATCAACGAATAGTGGGATTGACCGTCACATTATAACGCTTCCACGGCTGAAAGTGCGAGCATGTTTGGTGTGACGGGGATTTGAACCTCAGATTAAGAGGTGAGTGCCTTAACCACCTGGTCATGCTGGGCCAAATGAAAGTTTGATTATTATGATCAAAGCAATTCTACTTTTAATGTTTATTATATTTACTTAGACTCATCAACACGTGAAATGTTTGAGATTTTTTATCTCGTTTTACAACAACAATACTCTAAGTAAGACCAATGTCACATTTTCTAAAACATTTATTAATATAACTTTAAAGCATACCACTATATGAACTGTGTAAGTGAGCTCTCGTAAACTTTAAGAATATATCGCTCGACAAACAGTGATCGTGTACATAGATGAAAAACTAATATTCGTTACACGTGAATGTGGAGAAAAGTAGGTGATAGATAGGAGCTATGTAAGATGAAATAATAGATGATAAAGATACTAAGGCAACTTAATTGGATGTAGGGCAAACACACTCAGAAAATTACAACTGACCAAAGCAGAAACACTTAAAGTACATTTAGGTGAGGAAGCACGTTATGCTAATATAATAATAGGTAAGCAAACTAATTCATAAGTATAGAGAAAGTTTTATTGACGAAACATGTAGTATATTCCATCGTAAATAAAACTTTCATATGTTTATAAATTCTTGTTCGCCTGTCTTATTAAACACAAAAACGTTGTATGTTCATTTGTGGTTATGGTAACAGATCTGTGCTGAGATAAGCCATAAAATTTCTTTCTGTTTTTATTAAAAGAGAAATTTAAACAATCTAGCTTTACAGCTGAAACACTTGTTGAATGAACGAGTTATTTGACTTTCCATGATGTATCAACTATGATGACCACGTGACTATCAATGTGAGGCATATTTTCACACACGAAATGTATTTTGAATACCTTAGCACTGCGGTTTATTTCAAACATAAAGAAACAGAGTGTGGTTAAAGTTATCCAAATGTATGTAACGAAGCGGAAAAGATTTGAAATGGTTCAAAACTTCAAGTGTTAAACAAAATTACTGCCGATAAATTAAAACTATCGGCAGTAATATGGTAAGTGAAAAAAAATACCTTAGAGAAAACGGAGACTGGTGAGCATAGCTCGTACAGAACGGACGATACACCATCTACAAATTTTAACCTTTATCTGTAAGTCTCATGTGTGAAAAAAATAGGAATGTGTACAAATATGGGTGGTCACTGCTATAATGTCTTACATATTAAACTACAGTTCGTAATGTGTAGCTCTGAGATTTTTTTATCCATAAGTACATCCTTTTAACTCATAGATCCATCATCTTTCGGTCTATTTGAAATCTAATTACAGATTTCGACTTAGGAAGTCAAACCCTTTTAAGTGGTGTATTTGACCACAAGGTCTCGTTGAGTAATTTACCTCAACTTTTATTTAAAGAAATTAATACAGTCGGTTTGTTTGTTTTGAATTTCGCGCGAAGTTACTCGAGCTATCTGTGCTAGCCGTCCTTAATTTTGCGATGTAAGACTAGAGGGAAGGCAGCTAGTCATCACCACCCACCGCCGACTCTTTGACTACTTTTTTACCAACGAATAGTGGGATTGACCGTCACATTATAATGCAATTCGAGTCGAATATACGCACATCCCATGCTTAGTATTGTTGGTGTAAACACATATAGCTATTAAAAAGCGGACAATAAAAATGTTACATGCATTACGCTAATTTTACCTGAAAGTATTTCAAGTGCTTCGGCTATTGGGGCTTCCTTGTTATTTTAAGGTGAGTGAATAATTCACATATGAAGTAGATTACTACGACCAAAATACTTGGAATGAAAAGACAAACCAATCAAACTTTAAGTTACCATTCCACTTACCGTAATTTTGTTCGTCTAGGAAATAAATTACTACTGATATAAGAACGTGTTATTAATAATTGCAAATTTGCAGAGAAAACAGAAAACAAGTACAATTTTCTTGATTGTAAACTTAAAACAACAAAACGAAATAGCTTTCGTAAGATTCGTACAATAAAAATAGTGTAGTGTATAATGCCATCATGTAAACCTTTGGCATTTCACGGACATTTGTTCACTTTCGAAACACTAAATGATTAAAAGTTTTAATTATTGTAATGTAGCGATCTAGATTAAAGTGTTTGAATTTGAACAGCAGGTAACATCAAACTGCAAGTAATTTTTAAATACCTTTGGGAGTTTTCTATTTTCATATAAAGCTAGATATTTTAAAAGACTGTGGGAGTGTAAATGTACTACTGGATAGAATAAATTTACATTTTCTGTCAACCAAATACTCCTCTCGTAATATTGCCAGAAGTAAGGGAAGTTACTGATTAACGAACTTCGGTCTGATTTCAATAGATCACCCTTGGAAGGCAATGCCATTATTTTTAAATGGTAAGACAGTTTATTTAGCCCAATTCAAGACTGACTTGTGATTACACTACAAGCATTGAAACAACTTCAGTATAATTAATAGTGTACTTGGTATATTTCACGATGGTTATTTCGGGCATGAAAGTTGAAAGCAATTCATAAGTTGTTCACAGTAAACACACATATAAATTGTTATATCTTGAAGATGTCATAACTCTGTTAATACAGGTTTTTATGAAGTGGATTCATACAGCCAAAACATAGTGTTGATGTAGTAAAACTCACTTTGCCATTTTATTGTTCTAGCCTACAATGCTTAACTCGCAAACCAAGATATGAAAAGTTATATTTGTGATTTAAAGGTAGAAATAAGTAAACTACTGAGAAAGACAGAAAAATATACTTTATTTTCAGCCTTCGTTGTCTACCGTGAAAACAATACGCGCACTAGTAATTTTAATATACCCCCCGCTAGTACAGCGGTATGTCTCCGGACTTACAATGCTAAAATCAGCGGTTCGATTCCCCTCGGTGGGCTGAGCAGATAGCCCTTTGTGGCTTTGCTATACGAAAAACACACAAACACACACACAATAATTTTAATAAATTTGACTTAGCGGAAAAACTGTGTATAAAACTTGTATTACAGTTTAAACGTGTGACAAGTCTTGCTTTGTGAAAATTTTGAAATATAAAAGTTAGCTCAAAGTTACAAATTCAGTGACAAAATGTGCACGATGTTCCTTCATATGATACTTTTATACACATAAATCTTAATACTTTTGTACTCTAATGTCCTTTAAGGAACTCAGATCTAGGTACATTTTATTGCTGTGGCGTCAATTTCATTTAGCGATATATAGTAAACACCTTCACAAAACTAAAGTTGGAAACATTTATTTCACACACACAAAAAAAAAACTTTTGAGCTATCTCCTTTCATCTCCCCCACTGTTCTAATGTTTCACTTTCAGTATCTTGTTATTTTTTGTTTTACAACTACACTGTTTATGATTTAAGTAAGTCAAATGATAATCAATAGACTTTCAAAACGTATATTTTGGATTTGAGTGATAGCTAATTTTTTTAGAGATATAAATTAAAATTCAACGATTATTTCAAACTATTTTTACTATAGATTTGTTACCCAGGTAACAAGCTCCGACCAACTTTAAGTCAGATTTAAAAAGTTTATAATTTTAATATAGCTAAGGTGGGAGTTAGAATACTTTATTGTGGTGTGCAAAAGTGTTTACGTTAATGAATCAGTTAATTGTTTCAGACTGTAAAGAAATTAATTTAATCACTGTTGTTCTAAAATAATTTTATTGTCGCCCTTTTATAATTAATAACTTTGAATAAGATGTTGTGAAACCCATCCATTTTTGCGGTACGTATCATTTCTAAAGGGGTCCTTTGATCAACAATAGCCGGATCGGACCTGTATCAATCAAAAGTACATATAAAATATTATTTCAATGCAATACAAGAAACATCCGCAGCAAAAGGCGATTATTATAGGTTTCTTAGGCCTAAGATACCGTATCACTTCGCCAGCTTAAGTACCCTACACTACTGTATTTAGCATACAGAGGAAGAAACAAACAGAACTTCACCAATTCAGGCAACAGATGAAATGATATTCTCAAAACACATTATTTGCACATCCCCGTCACATCAAACATGCTTGCTCTTTTAGGCGTGGGGGCGTTATAATATGACGGTCAATCCAACTATTCTTTGGTGAAAAAGTAGCTCAAGAGTTTGCAGTGTAGCTTTGTGCGAAACTAAAAAAACAAACATTATTCGCAAAATAGTACAAATGATTAGATGTGTTAAAACAGATGAACTACCTAGTGTAAATACTTTTAACTATGTTCTCGTCCTAGAATTTTTATGGTTGTTTAGAGATCTCTGATTGAAACACGAGAAGAAACGTGCTGTCACACATTCTTTTGATTAGTTGCTTAGGCGCAACAAAATCTATAGAATACCCGACAATAAACATAAAGTATTTTTTTTATATTACTTGTCATGTGTGATAAATATCCTCGTTTAGGCTTGCATTATTAATCCCAAACTGTTAACATTCCATACAACAGTTAACATTTTAAAAGAATAAAATTTCAGTGGGAGATATAATTATATACTTTTAAAATAATGTAGTCAAATGAGAAACGAAAACTGAACACCACCACAATTTAGGAAAAGTAATTTCAAATTATCGATAACAAATGTAAATTCATATTTTCAATTGAACCAGTCTAGAATGCCTTGATGATTAAAATGTTCGATCCGCAATCTGAGGATGGCATGTTCGTTTCTATATCACTGAACATGAGCTGTAGAAGGCGTAATAAAGTACGAACAATTCTACTATTCGTTAGTAAACAAAAAATAGTCCAAGAGTTGGAGATGGAAGTGGTTTTGAATAGCTGTCTTCTCTCTGCTCTGTTACTTCTAAGGCCCTGGTGATTAAGACGCTCGACTTGTAATCTCCTCGTCAAACCAAAATATACTCGCCATTTCAGCTGTAGCAGGCGTTATAATCTAGTGACAAGCCTACTCACTGTTTGTTGGTAAAAGAGAAGCCCAAGAGTTGGCGGTGGATAGTGATGATTAGCTTCCTTCCTTTAGTCTTACACTGCTAAATTATGGACTGATAGCGCAGATAACTTTTGTATGGCTTTTCGCAAAATTCAAAAAACAAACAAAGTGTTGCTGCTAAGCTGGGGACGTCTTGCGCAAATAACCCTCATGTAACTTTCTGCCAAGTTCAACCAAACGAATTAATTTAAATGGATAAAATCAGTTGTTCAAAACTATGGATTTTTAATTTAATGGCAAAGCTGCTAAGAATGTTTGCTGCCAACCGTAATTTTGAGCTAATAACCAGAATGTTTTTTTTGTAGTTAAGCACAAAGCTGAAGAATGGCCTATCTGTGCTCTGCCTACCACAGGTATGGAAACCATGTTTCTAGCGTATTAAGGCAGTAGAGACACCGTTATATTAATTGACTTGAAGACAATCAGAATGAAAGGAGTCAATACAAAACGTACTGATCTTCGAATTGAATAAAGTGATTTGAAGCTTTGATATTACAGAATAAATGTGTTAAATTTCCGTTTTCTCTACAGTTATTGATAATGTAAGTAATGAATTAAGACCATGAATGAATAATATGGTTATACACTGATATTCCTTTTAGAAATTAGTGTATTATACACACGTAAATGTATTACTTTATGTCCTCAAACAAAGCCGAAAATATCTTAACATGTTGAAGTACTCAACTATCATGAAAAACAGTTAAGCTATGTTCACAAGTACAATAGGATAAATGTGGACAGGTTGAGCAGTGTTTTGTATTGAAAGCTGAAATAATGACCTGACGTTGAGTTTTACCAGGTTGGCTATAAGAGATACTTTCTTCAAAGTTTGTTTACGTATGTTGGCATTATGCATTAAGCTAATCAGATCAACTGATTGTAGTAATTTAATTTTAGCTAACCCGCTAACGCACTCGCTCTCCTCAGCTCGCCCTGTTTCGACATTTGAAACGATCGATTGCCAGTATTCACTCTTTGTAGAACACTGAGTATTCCTCCTCTGTACGTACGTGTTTAAAGTGTATTAATCTGTCAAGGAAATGCATATTTAAGCTACTCTGTCATTCACAGGCTTAGATAAATTACACACGTTTTAGAAGTTGTAATCCATCATCAACAGAAATGTAAGCAAGCTAATATTATTTTTAAAACTAACTGCAAACACCCAGGAAAATAAAGGATTTACGTAACAACCGTACTCGGCTTGGAGTATTTGTAAATAATAATGCTAATTTCTTAACTTCCCTGTTCATGATTGTCACGCATTCGTACAACACTTTACAAAATGTCATAACTTTGTGCATACGGAATAGCTTTAGTATGTATTTTTATTAAACATGGAAACAAAAACAAAATAAAATAATCAAATTAAAATTTACACGCAGATGAAACGTGATCTGTTAGTGCGCGAAACGAGATGTTTTGTGCAATCCTTAAAATTTACCATTTCACGTTTCTCTTCGTGTCTGCCTAACTCTGCAAATATGTTACTGGTAAGGTTGCTGAATGATATTTCATAACATTATTAAATCTACTTATCCAATGATATTCCTGGATAACACTTTCCGAATAGAACGTAAGAATAGCTGAATCTACCTCTCATATTGAAAGGAATATGATAGAAGTAATATAAATAAGTATTTTTACAAGATTTAAATCGCATACATTGCCTGTTAGTACAAAATTAAATGTGATAAAGTAACCTTAGTCTTTGTATAAAGTTACTATATTAGTTTATAAAACAGTTTTCTTTTCTGAAAACTTGAAAGCAGGTATTATTTTCTGATTCAAGTTTTGGTATATATACGTCCCATAACAAAATCCATCTACTAGGTTCCAAGAATGTGAGGTCCACTCTACATTTACATACCTTTGTTTAGAACGAAACTTTTCCCAGATTTTAAGTCCAGGGGTTGTTGATTCACGCCTTGTTGTCACTTAAAATAAAATCCGCACTTTTCAACCGTTAGTGCGCATTAAAAGTAAAACAAGAGTCGCCCCTGGGGTGGCAATGGGTGCCTTGACTAGCTCCTACCCTTTAATCTAAAAGCTCATAATTAGAATAAGTCATGTTCAAGTACCCGTGTAGCTTTGCAGAAATTAAAAGAAACAAATAAATAAAACAGAATCTCTTTTACTTTAATTTGTTATTGTTGTCTAGAAAATATGTTGTTCTCCAATATGGTATGCTCATCTCAAACTTTTAAATTATGTTGAAATCTCAAGAAGCATTCTGAATTTCATTGTAACACTAAAAAAGTTTAAGGATGCTATAAACACAAATTTCACTGAAAGTTGAATAATAATAATAATAATAATAAAAGTAATTATAATATAACTTAAATTTACAGGTTATCTCTCGTAAATAGACTGTAAATGAAAAATTTCGAAAATGGGATATTGGAGAAAATGTTTAATTGTGAAGCAAAATATTTGCATATTTGCACAGTAGATGTTGTTATTTATAATTAAGCACAAAGGGCTATCTGTGCTTTCCTCATCACGGGTATCGAAACCTAGTTTTTAGCTTTGTAAGTCCGCAGATTAGGGACTTGCACAATAAAAATGGCGTAATTTCTGTTAGGACTTGAATGTTTAGACTTACAATCATCGCATGGTATTTACATAACTCTCACTATGTGTTTTTCAATAAAACGGGACATAATGAAGAATGGTTCCTTGCTTCACATCCTGTTACCATACATATACAACGTATAATAACAATAATAGAATGAAGCTCCTCACTTCGGAGCTGCGCATGCGTTATCAGACTGAAGGTAAACTAACAGTATTCTTTCTGATAAAAGAAGGTCATTGAGTTGACGATGGATAGTCTTGGTTATTCACTTTTTTTTTAATTCTACCATTTCAAAATTATAGACTGTTAGTGTAAATAGTTTTCGTGTAATTTTTTGGGAAATTCAAAAACTAAAGAATAATAATCAACGAATATTTTACTAATATAAACTCGTTATTTTTATTAAACAACTATAGACACAAAATTCTCTAACATAAAATATAATCCAACGATTTACTAAGTGAGACTTTACCTCATTGTTTTGGCCTGGCATGGCCGAGCGCGTTAAGGCGTGCACTCGTAATCCGAGGGTCGCGGGTTCGCGCCCGCGTCGCGCTAAACATGCTCGCCCTCCCAGCCGTGGGGGTGTATAATGTGACGGTCAATCCCACTTTTCGTTGGTAAAAGAGTAGCCCAAGAGTTGGCGGTGGGTGGTGATGACTAGCTGCCTTCCCTCTAGTCTTACACTGCAAAATTAGGGACGGCTAGCACAGATAGCCCTCGAGTAGCTTTGTGCGAAATTCCAAAAAAAACAAACAAACAAACCTCATTGTTCTCTAAAAAATTTTAAATAACTGTGAAAGATTTAGAAAATATACAAGAAATTTACATTTTCCCAAACTTAAAGTACAAACTTACTTATTTTAAGATTCTATACAGAAAAGAGTATATTATATATAAAGAGAGATAAATAAGTTATATAAATGTACTTGAATATGTAAATTATCAAGTCACGTGACAAACAGTTGTAAATTTGCTACTGGTTTGGCTTGCTTCAGTGTCAAATGGACGAACTTGCTCATTCGTCAGTTTTTTGTTTTTTTTAATTAAACGGTTATTATTAAAGTAAAATTAATAATAATAAATAATTGACGTTGAAATGGCCTGGCATGGCCGAGCGCGTTAAGGCGTGCACTCGTAATCCGAGGGTCGCGGGTTCGCGCCCGCGTCGCGCTAAACATGCTCGCCCTCCCAGCCGTGGGGGTGTATAATGTGACGGTCAATCCCACTTTTCGTTGGTAAAAGAGTAGCCCAAGAGTTGGCGGTGGGTGGTGATGACTAGCTGCCTTTCCTCTAGTCTTACACTGCTAAATTAGGGACGGCTAGCACAGATAGCCCTCGAGTATAGCTTTGTGCGAAATTCCAAAACAAACAAACAAACAAACAAGACGTTGAAATAAATTGATAAATATATTGTTTATTATTCGTTATGATAATTCTGATTCGTAAATGGCTCAACTAAAACCAATAATAATTATATATCACTTAATCTAGTTTAAACCATAAGTTACTGTTCAGGCAACTGTAGTGTGAATAGCGTGTAGGCCCGGCGTGGCCGAGCGTGTTAAGGCGTGCGACTCGTAATTTGAGGGTCACGGGTTTGCATCCCAGTCACGCCAAACATGCTCGCCCTTTCAGCCGTGAGGGTGTTATAATGTGACGATCAATTCCACTATTCGTTGGCAAAAGAGTAGCCCAAAACAAACAAACAATAGCGTGTAGGCGCGGTCATCAATAATTTTCGTCATATCCCAACATTCCCGATCAGCCCTGATATTGACAAAAACTCTTATATCTCTTCATATGGTAGTTACAGTATTATTTGCATATTATTACAGATTCTTCAATTGTTTGACTCATTTGTTTTTAGAACTTATCAGAATTACATTTTGATATTATTTGGTGCTACGTAGTTAGTGTTACATTTTGATGAAGAGTATGTGACAGCACAATTTAATGGACAACATTCATGTATTCAAATCATAGGGATATGTATAGATCGAGGTTTTAAATATTTAAATAGCATTGAAAAGCAAACGAATATGGATAAACTTTAGGAATCAAGTAATTTAGAAAGATAACTATAACAAACTATAACCCAGTGTAGTAAACAAAGTACGACGTTTTTAATATAGGTGAGAATCGAAGTACTACAGAGCAGTATCAGGAAACACAAAAAACAAAAATACGCGTCAGGAAAAGCGACACAAGTCATATGTACATAAGTTGCAACTGCTCTTCGGTGTAGATTCCTGTATGTAGTGAGAGGACCTACCAGAGAAGATTCTGTTCTTTCAGTTTACCTCCTCTGGGATCTAAACATCCATCTACGTGTATACTGTGTATACCGTGAAGGGGAGGAGAAGATCCTGATGATGGAAGAGTTCAACCCTAACTCACCACTTTGGAATTAAATCCCTGTAGACGAAGGTCGAGAGACTGGTGTTTGGGTAGAGTGGTCACGAAACCCTGGCGTTTCTGCAATCTTCTTGTTTGGCATTGTAGTGCTAGTGCATCCCTTCGTAGGATTCTATAGTGTGTCAGGTCAGTGGGCACCGAATCATTCTTTATTTATCATGGATCCTCCTGATCAAAATCTAAATAAAATACTGAAAAACAAGAAATAATTGATAAACACAATATTTTGAATATTCTGAACAGCAATCTTCAACTTATTCAACACCTGTACCTCATTTTCCGATATTACAATTTTTATCAGACAAATCTTTGGAGCAAATGTCTTCATTTTATATTGAGAAGGGACTAGATGGGGCTTGATGGCTCTTCAATGCAAGTCAAAAAGCTGCAGTTATAAACTGCCCTCAATTGTTTACTGAAGTGGGCCACAGCAAACGGTTTTCTTGCACATTTGTCTCTGATGGGCTATTCACCTTGATCCTGAACTCCGTATCAATGTGGTTGTGCTTCCCATAGTCCTTAAGGAAAAGTTATAGGGCTTACTATTGACTTGAAGCTGATCTTTATACCACACATCAAGCACTTACAAGTCCAGTGTACAAGGACACTGAATATTCTACATGTCATCACTTTCACTTCTTGGGGAGCGGAATTGCGTTTTATGCTAAATATCTATCGTGGTCTCTTCTGGTAGAAACTGGATTATGAGTCTTTGGTCTATGGCTCTCCCATGAGTTCAGCCTTGAAGGTGTTGGACACAGTTCATCATTCAGCTCTGAACGAGGGCTTTCTGCACTTCCCAAGTCCAGAGACACATAATCTCATGAATCTCCTTTACATATCTGTCGTTTGCAACTATCTTTACTGTATGCTTTAAAACTCCGATTCTTACCACAGCATCCCACCTGGGGTTGTGGTTTCCTTCCTCAGTAACCCATACTTTTTGAGAACAGACAAACTGCCATTGTTACTTTTGGCCTTCGTATCCAGGCACAGTTGATAAATTGAGTCTGTTGTTGGATAACATTGCTGTATCCTCTGGTCAGCCCATCTCAACAATGGCTTATTATCATTTCCAAGTGTAACCTTACTTTGAGTCATCTGAGAAAGGCAGATACTCTTGATTGGAAGTATTATCTTTTATTTGCAAACATCTTTTGAACCATTTATATGAATGGTTTGAAATCAGATTATTCTATGGGCTCTGCCATTGTTTGTTATGGTTCAGTGGTTGCACACAGAATCATTTCTACAGTTTATGTGATCACTGTCGAATTGTACCATTTATACCGACTCGCTTAGCTCTTTACTGCCCCTGAAATCGCTTCATATTATTTCTCACCCTGTTCTCGCCGATATTCAAAACCAATTGGCCCATTTTTTAAACATCTACTTCTGTCCAGTTCTTGTGGATACCAGACCACGTGGAATTCGCGGGAATGAGCTCGCTAATACTACAGGTAAGTCTGTCATCTCTGACCCTATCAATGCTGTGCTTATTCCATACATGGACAACGGTTCTGTATTAAAGGATCAGCTCCGCACCAGTTAGCAATCTATCTCAAGTGAGAAACGTGATAACAACCCTCTATTGGACTTTAGGCGTCTTCTTTCCCTAAGGATCATAAAGAGGAAGTTATCCTACCTAAACTACGCATTGGTCAGAGTTTTTTAACTCATCGTTTTCTTTTATCTGGGTATGAGGCACCAATGTTTGGTCTCTATGACACTCAAATTTTACTGTAGTGCCGTCGTTGAGACTCTGAAAGTCGGCATCATTTTAGACATGTTTTGTCTACAGATTTATCCATGACGCTGGCGATGGTGACACTGTAAATCTCACAAATGTTTTCAATTTTTTTAGGGCCGTTGGACTTTTTATAATGGTATTTAAGTTTTTCAATCAAACCTTGGACTTTGTTTTGTTTTAACATGATTCATTTTTTTTACAAATTTTAGTATTTATTCTTCTTTTTGTATTTTTTACCGGTTGTTTGGCCCTGATAGCCTAGTTACTTTGCGCTATAAAGCGGCAAATAACCAACCAAATCAAACCATTCCAATCGTCCCAGACGTCTACCAGTTGTAAAAAACTGGAACTGGGAAATCATCCTGGTACATTGGTTGGATTATATAAAGCGACAGATTAACGAATTGGTTTGAACATGACGACCTTATAATGGAGCTTTTTGTGATGTAAAATGTATTTCAGGATTATTTTAAAATATTCATCATCGTCATGCTCCAACATCACTTTAATATAACCTAGTTAATCTCAATACACTTGTTGTTTTATTCTCGTTATATCTAGCTTTTTATATTTTTATTCATCTCTCTCTATATCACTTGGATCATAACAACAAGCAATGTTTATAAATTTTGTATTATGACAGGTTGTCGTGAATTTAATTTAAAAGCTAATATTTGGGGGGATATAGTTATAAAGAGAATTTTCACATAATCATTTAAACATTTATTATCACACAGTTTAAAACATGTATTCATTACTGATATATAATTTTTTTCATGTGGAGAGTGACGGTAAGTTAAATTCATTTTGAATTATTTTATGTTATAGACCCGCCAGAGCCACATAGTTAAAACGCTTTATTCGCAAAGTGAGGTTCGCGAGCTCGAATTTTAAGGTTTTGGTTTGGTTTTTTGAAATTTCGCACAAAGCTACTCGAGGGCTATCTGTGCTAGCCGTCCCTAATTTAGCATTGTAAGAGTAGAGGAAAGGCAGCTAGTCATCACCACCCACCGCCAACTCTTGGGCTACTCTTTTACGAACGAATAGTGGGATTGACCGTCACATTATACACCCCCACGGCTGGGAGGGCGAGCATGTTTAGCGCGACTCGGGAGCGAACTCGCGACCCTCGGATTACGAGTCACACCACTTACGCGCTTCGAATTTTAAGTCTCCAACAATTTGTGTGTGAGATTCCATTTATCTACTGACAATTCATTATGCTCTTAGGATTGCGGCATGACCAGAAAACTTAATATTTAGTATTAAATACTGTTTTTTCATCAAGGTTTATTCGTGGAGTGCTGTTAAACTGATTTATTATAGCATATACCGGTACCATATGTTAGTTTCTTTCTAGATAGTTAAGACGCCAAATGGGGAAGCATAACAGTTATTTCAGACCCTATTTTTGATCAGTACGCTCATTCAATCAGAACTCTATGACGTGGTCTTGGAACAAGTATATGGGAATTGTAAAGGATAATGTGTATTCTCACCCTAACTTGTCTACAGGGATCAGTGAAGTATTACCATAATGTTGAAATTCAATGTGATGACATGGGAGAATTAGCTCCTTGAAGTGGAAAGAATAAAATATTCTCTTATTTTAACACTTTTACATAGATCTATGCTAGGTATAGTTTATGCTAATATTCACGTATAGTTTTGTGACAAGATGAAACATATTAAGATCATGTGTAACGTTTTTTTTAACTTATACTTTAATAATTTTAATTCCTAATTCAAACTACAGGACAAAAATACTATTCGTCCGTAATAATTAAATCTTACAAGGATCTAAACTGAACACACGGATACAATCGAGGATCAACAACAAAAGCACAATTTATACATAATAACAACAATTAGAAATGTATTCAACACTCAGCAAAACACAGTTAATAAGCAAGTAGCTGGCTAAGATTTAACACTAATATTAATAAACAACTAACCACACATATTTATAACTTAATATAATAGAATTAGGAAAAAGAACCAGAAAGAAAAATATAATAAAAATGTTCATAGTAAGTTCAGTATTAAAAATGCAACAAAAACTTTCGATATCGATAAGAAATTGTAATAACTATATCCTTTCATTTAGTGAAGCTTCTTGCAGGATATTTATTCACACAGTAGATCACGAAAGTACATCTCATGTGATCATAAATTTACATAGTTTTCTACTAAATTAATAATATCTGTACGTCACCAGTAGGGAAGCTTATGTCAGTTTCATCATACATGTACATATACGCTTACTCAAAATACAAAATGATGAGTTAACATTTAATGCAACAAAAAATTCATAGATAAATGAAACGATAGAAGGAAAATAATAAATGAACTATAAACACAACCATAATCATAAGAAATGTTATTTGTTGTTTCAGAGTCTTATGTAATTCAACTATGATCAACATCAACACGACCATGAGAATTCACACATATATGTATTTGTTTAAAGACTGAAACCCCTATTCAACTTCATATTATGATTAGCTTTTAAGCGAATAATTATTGGTTACAAATATTATACTTTGCCTGTTGTAATGCCCTCCAGTGGCTCAGCGGTATGTCTGCGGACTTACACGCTAAAATCCGGATTTCGATACCCCTGGTGGGCAGAGCACAGATCGCCCATTGTGTAGCTTTGTGCTTAATTCAAAAACAACAACAAAGCCGGTTGTAAAAATTGTAGACCTTTGATATCTATCCCACAGCGTACAATAAATTTGATTTTAAATAGCTTATTGTTTGGAATAAATAAGTATGAAGTTTTAATAATATATTTGCTTATGTTCATGTATTTCCATCGATTTGTAATTTACTTCAGTTTTTTTGTTAGCTGCATTTATATACATTTTCAGATAGATGAGAGCCACGTGAGAAGAAACTTGTTTGTTGAAGAATGAATACTCAATAAATTAAAATAACAATGCTCAAACCTCTTTTTATTTCATTTTGTAACCTAAATAGTAAACAATATGGAAATCTTTGGGAGCTATTTCGAAACATGTATTATATAACAGTGTTTGTTTGTAAACCTTCTTATGATTCGCTCACAAGCTAGTTGGTTTGGAGGGTTACCATTTCTTACAGCAAAATACAAGATCAGAAAACGCAGCAGTGCCAAAAATTAGAATTTGTTTGTTTTAAAAATTAAACACAATTTTACACAATAGGCTGTCTGTGCTCTGGCCATCATGGGTGTCGAAACAAGATTTCTTGCATTGTAAGTCCGAAGACATGCTACTGTGCTATGGAGGTATGTGTAAATTTTAACCCCGATATCTACGAAATTATACAAATAATTAAACACTGTCCAGTTGCAATGGGCCGTAAAGGAATTGTTGTAGTTTTTTCGTAAGTCGAAGTATCCTAACGTTGAACTGTTGCTTCATTTTCTCCAAGTGGCACAGAAGAATGTTCAAATTGCACTTCTTCATTATCAAACACAATACTCCGAGATAGTAAATAAAATATTGTATTATCTGCTACTGAACATTGATTGAATTAAATAAGATTAGTCATGAAGATTTATTTGTTTGTAGCTAAACATAATTCTATATAAAGAGCTATTTGGGTAATGTCTATAACTTGTATCGAAATCCAATTTCTATCGTTGTAAGGACGAAGTCCTTCCGCTGTGTCTCGTGATGATGAGAAACCCACTTGAAGTAAAAATGTATCTCAGGATGGCTGGTATGGGTATTTACACTTTTATTAATAAAGCAGAGAACAACTTTTCGACCTTCTTAACCTGAAGATGACTTAAGAATACCGAAATTGTATTCTGCTTTATTAGTAAAAGTGTTAATGCTCATACCTAAACATCGTGAGATATTTTCCGCTGTGCTAGTGGAGAAATGTAATAAAGGAGCAATATGCTACTTGGTTCTTCTGTATTTCTGCCCTATGGTTAGAAGTTAGGCATAGTCAGAGTGTAACATGGGCTAAAATATAATATTCAATTTATGCTTTATTCATTTTGCATTATGATAAAATTATGCATTTCTATGATATATCAAAAGCCTAGAAAGCAAGATGCATCATACACTTTTTAGTTCTGTGTTACAAAAATCGTGAATAAGCTTAAGAAAAATTGCCATAAACGTATGACACCCTGGAAAATATTATAAATAACTGATATATATATATATATATATATATTGCTAAATTTGTATTTTGTTTAGGGAATATTTGACTTCTAACAAGCAAATACTTGCTTTTTAAAACAAAGGTGTTCTGATGTGGCACTAGTTTCATACCCGAAACAATTTGTCATTTCTGATACTTTCTTGTACAGAATAAATTCGTAATGATTCCATTGAGAAACCCAGTTGTACAGTTTATCTTGTTAGAGGAAACAAATTGTTGTATGAAGATGATATTTTAATTCTCAGTCGAGTTATGTTTCTCTTTCATGTAATAGGTTCTCTTGCATTTACCACAAGTTTCCAAGGAATACGTTGAGTTATATAAAATACAAAATTCATCTTGAACTATATTCTCGTAAAAAGGGAATAAAGGAAAAGGAATGCCATATTTGTGTTTTCTAATTAAAACAAAATAAATGATAAACTGAATTCTGATTCAAATAATACTTAGAATATCGACTTAATTCATTCAAGTTGCATTCAGATTAACTTATCAAACTGACAATTTGGAGGAATATGGGATTTCATACTAATGAATAATATTAATTGGAAAACACATCTAATTTAGTGATAAAATGCTAAATTAGGCCTATGTTATACAAGAAAATGTAAAATGTAAAATTCTATTAATTTTTAATACATGTTTAAATATGTAGCTTAAATTGCTTCATATTGATATACATATATATATTGACTTGAACAATTAACATCTATTATGAAAATTATACGTTAAAGTTACTAATATTCTGTCCATGATATTGTAGATAATATTTACAACAGAAAAATTGCGAAAGATCGTTAGCAGTCACTGTGATGTTATCATTGATTTGTGTCGGTAATGTGAACTTGCAATACAAATTCTAAGCATACTTCTGAATATCACAGTTAAAGCCCAAGTGAGTTTGGATTTATGGTATATTCTAGGTAATTTGAAAATAATTTGACTTTATCAAAGCCTTATAAATATATTCTTATTTGTAGTTGTGTCATGCACATTGCACGTGCTATGTATTTATAGAGGAAAGAAGTCTAGTTTCAGCAATTTACCAAATTTATAAAACAATGACACAGGAAAGAAACTTTATGTTTTAGATACAAAGGATCGAATCATAAATTTTAGCATCACAACCTTTCAACTTACCGTTGAACTAATGAGAGGAGTAAAAAGCAAATAATATTCCGAGAGAAAAAAAAAGAAAGTTTAAAATCTAATGAGAAGAAGACATTATGGTTCCTATGATGTAAAGTCAGAACCACTCGGTGTACATTCCTGTACGTGGTGAATGGATCTCCCAGAGAATGTTTTATAATTTCATTTTATCTTCTCACGAGTTTGCAGTAAGTAGCGATCCGTGAAGAGGAAGAGACGATCCTGGTGGTAGAGGAATCATACATTAATACACCACTTTGACCTTGAATTCCTATAGTGGGGTAGCCATAGGGTGGCCTTCCAGGATTAATCGTCTGGTCAACTTGGGTTAGGGTCAACCAAGTACAAGTGCTGGAGGTTCTCCACGATATGGATAGAGAAAGCTCTATGTAGAGGTACGAACAACGTTTCGACCTTCTTCAGTCATCGTCAGGTTCACAAAGAAAGAAAGAGATAACTGACAGGTAGCTGACCACATGTTTGAAGGCAGCTGTGTAATTGAGTATAAGTATGTAGAGTGCGTGCTTAGATGTTGGATTATATTTATTAATATAAGTATAAAGGTATTCCTTTATATTGGTTTATTTTGGGCTTGAATTGTTGTATAAGTAAGGCTTCTTTAATTTTGCGTTTGTTTATGTTTGTTTCTTTATTTAGTATTTGGGTGCTTTCTATGGTTATGTTTTGTTTATTCGATTTGCAATGTTTGAAAATTTGTGAAGGTGACTTTTTGTGTTCTTTGAATCTGGTTTCCACTTTTCTACTTGTTTCTCCAATACGGAAGTTGTGGCAGTTATCACATCGTATTTTATAAATAATGTTGGTGTGCTGTTTGAAAGTGTACTTTTTACATAGTATAGACCTTAGTTTTGTGTCTGGTGTTTGAATAAATTTGGTATCAACTGGAATGTCATATTTTGTTACTAGTTTTTGTCAAATGTTGGTTATTTTTCTGCTGATGTCGAGAATATATGGTATGCAGCAGTATATAGTTTCGTGATTTTTTTAATTGTAGGGTATTTTTACTTTTATTAGTTGATATTGCGTTTTGTATAGCACCGATGTCAACCATTACGATTTTGGTGTATACATTATGATTATATGCTCATATAGACAAATATTACGACATGTTGTAACTCCCAAATTATTATATATTATATAGGCCTATACAATAAAGTGATAACTTGTTCCCCCAGGGCTTGAAAGGGGGGAAAAGAAAATTTCTAGTGAGATACAAACAAATGTTGATAATAAATAAAAGATATTGTCCAAATGGCTACTTGCAATAATCATGTTTGTGCTTGAAATAATAATAATAAAAAAATTGTATATCTGACGTCTACCAATAGTTTGAGTGTGGTACTTCTCCATATTGGGTACGTGGGGGAATCCATAGTTACGTCATTAGTGCTTGTCAGTCAATCAGCGCTCACGTAGATGGATATTTATCGTTTTCTAAGCGGCATAAAAACACCATTGCGATCATTTACAAGATGGAAAAAAAGAGGCCTCGATCACCAAATTGTCTTGTTTCTGGCAAATCCAAAAGAACTAAAACTGTGAAAGGGCTCTGTCTTCAATCATTACGCTCAGCCATTTGAAATAGTTGGCATCTCTGGTATAGGTGTGTGCATATAATGTTTTCTACGGTTTGTGGAGGAAACTTATTGATGTTGATGAAGTATTATTTTATTTTGTATAATTCATCGTTAATTTTATCTGGTGAACATATTTTTATGGCTGTGTTTATTTGGTTTCTTAGTATGTTGAGTTTTTTCTTTTGTTTCATGTGCTGAGTCCAAAGGAATGTATAGTCCAGTATAATGATTTTTCGGTGGATTTCTGTTTTAAATTGTGTATCGATTCTTGTAATTTTGAGGTTAAGAAATGATATTTGATTGTTTTCTTCCTGTTCAAATGTGGAGTTAATGTTGGGATGCATAGCATTAATGTGATTGAAAAAATGTATCTGTATGTGTTCTGTAGATGTAAATCCCGAAATTGTGTCATCTATATATCTGTACCAGTGTAGTGGTGGATGTAATGCTGTGTTAATTGCTTGTGTTTCAGTTTGTGTTACAAAAATATTGGCTAGAACAAAAGCAAAACTAAATAAGCCTTACTTATACAACAATTCAAGACTAAAATAAACCAATACAAAGGAACATTATTTTACTTATATTAATAAATATAATCATCTAAGCACGCCCTCTACATTCCTACACTCAGTTACACAACCGCCTTCAAACATGTGGTCAACTACCAGTCAGTTACCTCTTTCTTTCTTTGTGAACCTGACGATGACTGAAGAAGATCGAAACGTTGTTCACTCCTCTACATAGAGCTTTCTCAATCCAAATCAACCATTTCTTATATAAATAAAAACCTCCTAAATTTAGAGTTACATTTATTCCGCTGATGTTAATTGCTTCATTTTACCGTCCTGTAAATGGAAAAATAATATTTTATCAGATGTACTACAGATTGTTTTCCAATATTTTCAAGTGCGTGTTCTTAATATAGTCTATGTGGTCTAAATGTATATAATCAAAACGTTGTTGCAATATTAGCACTAGACTAAAACAAAGTGAATATTCATGAGAGTTCATATTTACTTGACCGGCGAAGCTTTTGTATCAATTAGGTCATATTCAAATAAAAAAATGCTGAAGAGGCGTCGTATAAAATATTATGGGATGCAAAATGATTCCTCCTGTTACTTTAACTATGTTGACGAGAATGGTCAGTAATATTCCATAAAGTATTGTGAGATATCACCTTCGAAGTTAAATGTCATAGAAATATGTTATAGAAATACATATATAATCCTGCTCTTGAACATCCTACTTTTGATTGAGTTTGAAATAAAGTATGGTTTTTGGGAAATAATCCAGTAAGTTTCATACTTTTACATTAAATTCTTTTAGAATATTCAATATTGTTTGACGTATCATCTTGTAAAATTATTTCAGATTGACTTGTTAGAAGAGAGTAATTAACCAACACGCTTTAGAAATAGAAATATGGTTAAATACCACTTTGACCCTCTTAGGATATTCCTCATAGTACATAATGTTTAAATATAAATTTCGTTTGAGACCCACGGATAAGTAAATATGGAAATACATATTTCGTTTATATATATATTGCATTTAAGCAATGTAAAGAAAAAACATATTGTTTGTTAAAAGGAAGTCATATGATTTAGAAAGAAATTGATCTTGACTTAGAATACTATTACCAAAACATATATAAGACTGTTTGGTCTCAGAGTTAATATTTTGCGGATCTTTAACATGTATTCGTCACAGTGGCAAAGACCACAATGCCTACGAATGCGAATATGAACCACACTGTGACAGCTGTATTGGTTTATACCCCTTGCACGTTCGTTCTTGCCCTAAATGGGTGGAAGAGAAAGTGGTACAGCGTTTGACTACTGTAAATAATATCTTTAATTCAGAGACTCGAAAATTAATGTCCCTACTCCCTCTCCAATATATGCTATTGCACCCTATTCCACTGCTACAGAAGGAGATCTGACAGATTTTTCTGTGTTTCTAACAGTCATTTTCAAATAACCTAAAGTGTCCTTTGTCGTCCACGATTAAGTGAATAGACGAGTCAATGTTTACTCCAATCTTTGTCCCTATCAGTTCTTCCAGTGGCTTCCTGAATCCACTTCTTCTGACTCTGGGTTCTGGCAATTTCTCAGGTCCATCTTCTTCTCTAATCCCAAGATGCAGAAAGATTATAGGTTCACACTCTCATTAGCTGGAATTTTCTTCTGATGTCGGAGCCCTGCCCACTCTCCCCAGGGCAGGATCCATGAAAATCGATAGACTTCCTTCCAATAAAGAGAATAAAGAGAAGGGCTTTCCATCTAATTTCAGGACCGTGTGAATAAAAATGGTCACATTGATACAGTAAACTGTCGAGGTTTACATTCTAATTTAGATGATATCAAGGCTATGATTGATTCATATCATCCTGTGTTTACTTACAGGAAACATTTCTGAAATCTGTCGATACAGATACCTTTCGTCAGTTTTCTTTGTACAGAAATGACAGGTTGTGTGATGGGTGAGTGCATGGAGTGTTGGAACTGCTTTTCGAATAGCATGTGTCTACCTTGCTTTTGCAACTTGACACTCCCTTGGAGGCCAAAGCATCCATGTTTCCTTTGTTTAAATCATCATTGTTCGTTTTCTCTACCTGTCTCCTGGAGAGACCAATGATCAATCAGGCATTGATGCTCTCATTAAACAGTTTCCATCTGTGTTTTTAATCCTGGAGGACTTTAATGGATATAATTTCCTTGACGATGTGATGATACTGGTGAAAGGAACTTTTCCGTAGAACAAATGCTCTCGGATCTCAACCTTTCTCTCTTCAGTGCTGGTGTTTATACTTATTTTCATGTATGTAGTTAGTCTTTTACCACTATTGATTTTTGGTCTGCTTTCCTTCACTATTCTTCAATTTTCATAGGGGTTGACAGCAGTCCAAAAGGCAGTAATCATTTTCCTATAATTTTGAGAGAGGCTGGTTGTGGTCGATGCCACCCAATCCGTATGCCCTGGTGGAAGATGGATCAAGCCAACTAACTGTCCATCTTTAAATGCTTTCTCAGAACTTGATCCTGGCATTATCTGTAAGCTATCAATAGACAAGTGTGTGGCAGCAGTGACTGACTCTATTATCCAAACAGCTGCTCACTGTGTTTCTGAAACCACATTACGTTTTCTATGGTATACTCGTTCATGGTGGAATTCTGCCTGCTAAATGCCAAGGAATGCTCATAAACAGGCCTGAGATAGCTTTTGTAGGTATTTTACACTTTCAAACAACATTTTCAGAGGACCCCATGCACATGCTCGACAGGTAAGACGTCAAAGCCAGAAGGAATCTTGGATTAAATTCACAGCCACCATCTTTTCTACAACCAGTTCCAAATTTATATGGGACAATATTCAGAAGGTCAGTAGGCGGTATACATCTGTCCCCCATTCAATTTTGCTGTCTGATGGTCAGAAAGTGTGTGTTTGTGTTTTTCTTATAGCAAAGCCTCACATTGGGCTATTTGTTGAGCACACTGGGGGGAGTTTAACCCCTGATTTTAGCGTTGTAAATCCGTAGACATACCGCTGTACTAGCAGGGGACAGGTCAGAAAGTAGCTAATACCCCAAAATATTGTTGATACTCTCGGCGAAAGCTTTTGTGGGTATCTGGCACTTTTGTTTCATCCTCCACCTTTCTAGCTATCAAGACTTGTGCAAAGTGATGGCCTCTTTCCTTTCGGGCTGATCGTCTCTATGATTATAATCGCCCCTTTGCACTGGTGGAACTCAAGATTGCTCTTCATCAGTCTGACAGTGCGTCAGTGAGAACTCATGATATAAAATATGAGATGTTGTGCCATCTCTAACATGCTTCTCTTGCTATTTTTCTGGTTGTTTTTAATCAGATCTGGCAGGAGAATGTTTTTTCCTGATGCTTGGTGCCAGGCTATTGTCCTATCTTTTGATAATCTGAGAAGGATTCCAAGAATCTTTCAAACTACCGTCCAGTTGCTTTTACGAGCTGTCTCTGTAAGACCTCAGAGAGGATGGTTAATGCTCTTCATTTTGGTTCCTCGAATTAAACGCCCCAGTGTGGGTTCCGACGACAGCGCTCCAATGTGGACCACCTAGCTCAAGTAACAACATTTTGTGTCAGTATTCTTTAACCTTAAGAAAGCTTATGATACTATGTTGAGGTATGATATCATACAAGACTTTCACTTATGTTGGTTGCATGACCATTTGTTCATTGTTATCAAAAATTTTTAATGGGAAGGTTTGTTTTTCGTTTTTGAATTTCGCGCAAAGCTACTCGAGGTCTATCTGCGCTAGCCGTCCCTTAATTTAGCAGTGTAAGACTAGAGGGAAGGCAGCTAGTCATTACCACCCACCACCAACTCTTGGGCTACTCTTTTACCAGCGAATAGTGGGACTGACCGTCACATTATAACGCCCCTACGGTTGAAAGAGCGAGCATGTTTGGCGCGACCGGGATGCGAACCCGCCACCCTCAGATTACGAGTCGCACGCCTTAACACTCTTGGCCATGCGTAGATAGTCATCGTGTAGCTTTGCGCGCTCTCCCCAGTGGCTCAGCAGTATGTCTGCCGACTTACACGCTAACATCCGGGTTTCGATACCTGTGGTGGGCAGAGCACTGATAGACCATTGTGTAGCTTTGTGCTTAATTCAAAACAACAACAACAACAGCTTTGCGCGAGATTCAAAACAAACCAAACCAATCCTATTAGTAAACTAGTGTACAAACCTTTGGCAAGTTTACACACTTATTTCTTATCCTTATTTTTTTTTTTCTGGTTAACCTACAGTGACGTTCGTGATCAATTGTAAATATTACATTAGAAGTTTTACTGATCAGTATTGCAAAAATTAACACTTATTATTGCGACAAAAAATGAAAAATATATCATCACTAAAGAGTTTAGAAGACATTGGTTTAAAACGAGTGAAACGTTTTTTTTTAAACACATCTATAGCAGAAAAATATTTTAATTACATATGAACTCTATAAATGTCAATATAAACACAAAATACAAATTTAGTGCATGAATCAACTGAATGTTGGAATAGAGAGAAATCTCATTATGAATTCTAAAAAAAATCTACAAAGTAAAACGACAAACAAACTCGAAATTGCCTTTAAACGTGATTGGGATCTTATTTATTATTGCAGATGTTTAAGTCAAAACATTTCAAATTTGAGCATGTGTTTTCTGAAGAACGAAAATTTCACGTAAGCATTTTGCAAAAAACACAGACAAGCACGTGATATTTCACTACAATATCTTTGCAGTATTTAATTTGAATTTATTTGAATTTTCTTAGATCTTCGGTACCCCTCTGTGACAGCGGTAAGTCTTCGGATTTACAATGTTAAAATCATGGGTTCGATTTCCCTCGGTGAACACAGCAAATAGACCGATGTGGCTTTGTTCTAAGAAAACACACACACACTCTGAGATCTACGAAAATACACAGATGGATGAATTAAAATATGTAATCAAAGAGTATTGTTGAACATTACAGAAATAACTAAGTAATCTTTTCAGGTAAATAACTTCCTAATTGTGTTCGGAAATAGAGTTGAATCTAAGAACACATTTCGTACATTAAATTTTGGAAATGTTAAGACCAATGGACTGGTGATGGCTTATTTACAGTTTAATACTGGTTCAGTAAACGTAATTTTTATTAAGCACTTTTGTGAAAGATAGCTTCTGATTCAATATATGTCGTGTATATCTTCTATATATGTATATCTTCACTTAATTATGTGCAAGATTTTAACGATAAGTGTTGAGAACTGAAAGATATTTTTATATCTCATGTGAAGAACAGTTCAATTATACATTCCAATATTTTTATTAAATCAGTGTGTATCAACTGATGTCACAGAATTTACTGGAAGCTTTAGAAATATGACAGTTCTGTCTGTTGTTTGTCCATGTAAATACTTCGCAGGATGCAATTGAGTCTTCACCGAACTTGGTGTGAAGACCCATTATGTCCGTGTGGGAGAACATACAAATTTTCAGTTTTACCTTTTGAGTTTTGCCATTTTTACAGCCGCTTTTATGTTTTTACCAATGCTTCTTCCTCTCTAAATGGATCTTCTCCGTATTTGGTGTGGAGGTTCATAGGGGCCATGGGTAAACACATCCAAATTTGTGATGACGTTTTGCATTTTGTAGTTTTTATGGGCGTTTTAAACAATTACATATAAGACATAACTTTTCATGTCTTAAGACAACCTTTCGTTAATCAGGAATTTAGACAACTTCCGTCCAGGGATCAGGAAATCCAGCTAGGTGTACAATATCTTTCATGTACTTTATTTTAATTATAATTTGTTTACCTTCAACTTAGTAGAAAGTTATAATTAGTTTAGTATAACACTTCATTCCGCTAATTGATGAATGCCACATTCAGTTGTACCTGTTACCTTTTCACACGAACAACCACAGAAATAGATATAAAAAATAGACATTTTAACGGAATTATATTGCCAAAATATATTAATAGAAACATTTGTTCTCTTTAGAAAAAATTCTTATCTTGGATATGAGTAGTTTAAATTAGCAACCACTTTCTGAGTTTTCCAACCCTCAGTCGAACTATTTTGAATTTATTGCTAACGCTCTTTTCAATAAGTTTTCATGTTAAATATATGTATATCTTGGAAGAATCAGATCATGCCAGAGGAAAAAATAACAAGTAAATGGAAATATTTAACAAATATCTCACACATAAGCAAGAAAAAGAAGTTATTAGAAAATTATATGTAATAAGGTCCGCAATAATAATAGACAACGAGATTTGAAATTATTTACATGTTTTTCGCTAAGATTGATGTTACAAATAGCACCTCACCTAGACCATTGCTATGTCAGTCGTAGTTCAGCCGGCTGGTGAACCGTGGTATATTGGGCGAAAGGCCTCGTCAGCGTTCGCTATAGATGTTGCGTGATTGATACATTATAACATATTATTCTTTACTTTCTTGAATTTCCTATTTCGTAATTTTCTCCTATTGACATTGTTGTTACTTAACCAGCTCTGAGAACAATAATACTAATTTTCTGAGTGACCAGTTCTCATGAATCGTAGAAACTTTAACTCATGACAATGAACGATAAGTCATTAAGAACTAATAATAACGTATTATTAATTCTTATCCAAAAATCTGATTTCTAAATAACTTAAATAAAATTGCTAGTAATTACATTTCAGCTGGTTAATCTAGTTCGCACAACAGTTGTAATTGTTTATAAAATATTATGATATAAATAGCAGCTTGACCATCATTATATAATGGGCGAGAGAGTTCATTGGCACTGGATATAGCAGGCATAGTGTTTTTGAGATATTAAAATACTTTACTGAAGTATATAAATTATTGGTAAGTAATTCTTAAGCATTGTTGACTATCATCTTAAACTGCTATATTTCTGTATTATGTGATTCTTGTCTCTTATAACAGCCCCCCCAGTGGCTCAGCGGTATGTCTGCGGACTTACACGCTAAAATCCGGGTTTCGATACCCGTGGTGGGCAGAGCACAGGTAGCCCATTGTGTAGCTTTGTGCTTAATTCAAAACAATAACAATAACTCTTATAACACATTTTAAGTAAAATGTTCTGTAATAGTTAATCATTTATGTTGGGTGAAATATAAAAAAATTGTTTTTGCTTGACATATACCGTACCTCCACTCAAGAAACAAATTTAACAGCTTTGATTTGCACCAAACAAAATCTATTTATTGACGGCAACCCTTCTGTATCTTTCTTTTCAAACAGAAATTGGTTAAGCTTGCTCAAACAGTTGTTTATCTTGAACCCAATAAACAGACAACATCGAACCCCTCAATTAATGTTTGTATGTCTCGCTGTCGATTGGCAGGAAAAGGAGGTTCTTCTAAAGAAGTTTGTAATCACAAAGGATCTGGCAAGCGCAGAATACTATCTTAACAGCAGCGCCACACTGCATAAGTTTCTTTACTATTTAGGATGCAAATAATGTATTATAGCGATTGCGGTAAGGTTTGATAGAGGATAAATCGTAACAAAAAGGCTAGAAGAAAATTGATCGAAGGTGGACCTTACATATGGATATAAAGCGAGATATTAAATTGCAAAGTAAAACGGATCAAATAAGGAGATCAACACTTCATAATTAATAAATGAATTTTATATTTACTTCTGTATTACATATAAAGAAAGGTATAAATGCATGGCAACAAAAACAAAGTGAGCCAAAGGTAATAAAACATTTTTATTTCAAGACATACAATTAACTTTATATGCTCAAGTATACATTAGTTTCAATAATCAATGTTATAAATACATATACGTTTATAAATACTTGTGTAGTTTATGAAAGGAAGGTTGACTTTAAAAGCCTCATATGAAGAAATTAATAAGGACACTTTCTCAGTCATTAGATCAGTATGTATTTTTTAAGTTTAAGAGAATAAAATGTCGAATTTTTCCAGATTTACAGGTATTATTGAATGTGTGTATACATTTACACTTTTATAATAAATATGATATTTCTTACAGTATGAATGGATGACATGTACAATAAAATCTTAAATATACTGCAGACAGCACACAAACACAACTTTATAAGCATTTTACACACGATTTTGAGTAGTAAATAAATGAACAATAGAGTAACAAGCCACAAAAACACTTGAAAAAACCCGGTAAAGTAATAATAAAAATTTCATAAAAGCACATGTGACTGATTGACTAATTGACTAATGTTGTTGGAAAGCATAGCTTCTCTTGCATTTACTTTACTCAAATTTATATGCACATGGTTAAATTACGATAAAACTGCTTAAAACTTTTCCTTTCAGTTTCCTTATAATATCATTTATAATAAGCAATAACAATAACCTTTTTGCAATATTACTAACAATCTAACAGACCTCTAGTAGCCATATTCAATGATTACGAGTATACTCTGTGATTCACTGAATTACAAGTTGCCCTCATATCACATGTGGGTGCGCGATCGCTTATGCGCACGCCCTATGTGGTTAATCTGCAGCTGTATCAGTTAGCTAAAAAAAATATGAAGTACATAAATTCTTAGATCCAGGTTCTAACTACGATCTAATCTTTGAAAGTGAAAAATTTCAATTCTATTCCTCTGATTCGAGGGTCCTGTGTTGGGTAAAGCAATTCTGTCATAGTAGTTGGTACCTAAGGTGTAGATTTACGTGAGGACGAATGCTACCATTGCCGATGTTTGGATTTGTTTTGCTTGAATATTCTGGATTGAAAACAAAAACGGTAAAAAAGTTGTATAATTCACCTTTGCATTCTTTTAAAACTAAGTGTGATTTTTAAAATATGCGTTTCAAGGAAACAAAACGAGAGAAAAGGAAAAACATATTATGCTTGAAACTTTGAAAAGTTGTTCTTCTGGCGAAGAAAGCATTACTACACAAATAAAAATAAGGTTAGAAACAGTAATAATAAATATGCGAAATAAGTTGCAGAAAACGTTACCACCCTAGCTAGATTGAAGAAAACCTGTTACAAAGATATCAGAAAAAGCCAGAAAATGGTGATAGATAATGTTGGAAAACTTAATGGTTTTTGGCACGGTGTAATCTCAAAGTGGTTGTGGTTATTGTTCGTCCATGGATACTTTGTGTTTTATTTTGAATTTTGATCCAATTATAGACTTGAATTGAGTTTTCTTAGAAGCGATTTTTTTCTAAATACTAAAAAAGTTAAAAGTTTTAAAAATTAGTAGTCATGATATTATTTTGGCCCACTTCTTACCAGTTAGTTATATAGCTATAATGTCTCAGATAAGCCGAGTATGACTACAGGATTTCCAATATTAAATACCCTCTTATGTTGTCACGTAATTTGATTGCATGCACTTATCTAATTAAAATGTTCCAATCAAATAAACTAAAGATTCTAGGATTGTGGTTTAAACAGCTGAGAAACATCTCCGAAAGCTGAATATTGTATTTTATGTCATAATCTAAGTATGAACCAAGTAAAAGAAGAAAATATTTCTGTAGCCTATCATATATACTTTTTTCAAATAGTGTCAATAATTATATTAGAATATTCTTTTTTCTGCATGTTTATTAAAAATAAAAACCGACAACAGTAAACAGGCGTGACAATATTCATAGAAATCACTAAAGGTCATGAGTGTAAAATTTGTGTGATGGCATATTTTTAGTTTTGATACTAAATGAGCCTTAAACATGCTTTATTTCATCATAGGCTTGCTGATTGTAATGCAATCTTACGTTTTTATGTAAATATTAACTTAACCGATTAGATAATGTTTAATTACGTTATACATATGGAAATAACCAAAAGACACTTTCGTAAGTAATTGAAAATTACTATGCTGAAAGGAAAATAGCAAAACGTCATTTTAGTTATTTATTTCAGTAGTTTATCCAAATGTTCAATAATGTACTTTTAATTAGTATGTTTCACAGGTAATTTTAAAAAGCCTATTTATGTTTATTTGGTTTATAGTTATGTTATATTTTGAACAGGAGCTTTATTGTCCTTTTTGGGTTTTATATGTGTACTTTGCGGTTTTTCTAATAATAAATTAGTTTCAAATGCTTAAAATAATATTCACTAACTGTATTCAACTATGAAAATAAAAAAAAGACGCAAAGAGTTTTGCCTTTGCACAAAGTTTATAACAAATTAAGGAAAATATTTACCTCGAATGTATGATAGTTGTAACTTTCCTCATGACAGACATTCACAGACTTGTAAAGGATCGACATGACCAGTTGGTTAGCACGCTTTACTTGTACTATGTGAATCGCAGGTTCGAATCCTCGTCACAGCAAACATGCTCGCCCTTTCAGCAGTGACAGGCGTTATAATATATTGTCAAGCTTACTATTCGTTGCTAACAAAGTAGCCCAAGAGTTAGCGGTGGATTATGATGACTAGCTGCCTTTCCTCTAGTCATAAACTGCTAAATTAGGGACGGCAAGCGCAGATGCCTCTCGTATAGCATTTCGCGAAATTAAAAAATAAACAGTATTATTGTAGTAATATCGACTGAAGATTATTTGTAATCAGCATATGCTGAATATATGATTTTTAATGGAACTTAAGTTATTGCTAGGTAGGTGAAATAATGTTACCACCATCCAAATTCCTTCAGTGTTTTTATTGCCAGTGACATGTGTCAGGTTGGCTGGGTGTAGGTGACATGGCGTGATCGTAATAAAGTGGCACAGCTTTTTTATATATATACAATTAGTGAAGACTTTTTTTTTCTATAATAGGATATATTGGCTTAATGCAGTTCGTGGTTCTTGGAGATAAATCGATAATCCAAACTTTGCTAAGTAGAACATACTTGTGACGAAGTGGCATCTTCCACGAGTTATCGGAATGTCAGAATGTCTGCATTTATCTCCGAATTTTTTAGATGGAGTTTTTATCTCTTATAATGTCACAGAAATGCAGATTATAATGTTAATATCATGTATATATAATTATAGTCATAACCCAAAGGGTGGAGTAATCGACTGACATTATAAAGTTATTTGAAAATGCAATTTCAGTATAAAAATGTTATAACCATAGCCCACAGTAATCTATGAGAAGAATCAAATAATGGAAAATTCATAAATTTGCTTTCTTAGAAAGTAAGAACACGAGCTTGAGAAAATTCTTGTAGAATGGCTTTTTTTTTATAATTATTCTAATGCATCTATCCTTGTCTATCCATTTATCAAAGGGATACCATCAACGTGCATTGTACACCAAAATAGCTTTTGTAGACTGGAAAGCTTTCATGTTATTAAAGCAAGAGCGAAAAAAGGCCGTAGAAGCGATAACTATGGACTTTCTTACAAATGGAAAATGTTATGGAAGTATTATGACAGCTGAATTGCAATAAAATGTTTATATGAAGATGATTTGTGTTCCAAATTAAATTAACTAATGTAACAAGAATAGATGAAAGTATTTCTTACGCTAAGGGAATGCACTAAAATTTAAAAAATAACATATTTTATGGCATTTGTTACTAGCATAAGAGAAGAGAAAATAGTTAAAGTAGTGTCTTAAAACTATTTAATACGAATATTGTTTCTTTTACTTTCACTTAATGACGGCTTAATGCTTTAAACTTAAGGAACTCGGGTCACAAGAAACGTAATATTCCGAAGACCTGTCGGTTAAAAGTGGAGTCACATGACGTGTAAAGAGCCATTGGAGTGATGAATACACACTGAATATAAACAAAGAGAGCCATTGGAGTGATGAATAAACACTGAATGTAAACAAAGAACCTTATCTTAGACATGATTTTTAAACTCCCCTGAACCTGCAAAGTATATATATATATATATATTGTTTGAATTTGTGAAGCACTTTAAATGGGTCTTCGATTTCTGGATCTAAAGTGATAAATACGAATTGAACACGTTTTATGTTTTAATTCCTAAAATATTAAAAACAAAAGCAGGCTTTTTCATGTATGTCAAACAGAGAAGTCATTCGTTCAGTCAACATTAATCTTTATTTTAAATACATTATATTTTATATTATTTTTAAGCCTTTAAGTATTTCCATGGGAATAATTTCGTAAATCATTTAAAAAACATTAAAACTTTACAAAATTTTACGTACTTAGTGTGTATTGTTTAGAGAAAAGACAAGACAGACTTAATAAATTAGTGAAAATTTTCTTTTGTTATATTACACCTTACCTTGTTTAATAGTGATATATTTGACAGCTACGAAACGTAACGACATTTCGTGAAACGCACCAGGGTCTATTTTATACATTCACTCATTGTATTTTTATTAATGCAACTTTGAAGTCGATTTTTCATATAACTAAATTCAAATTAAGATAAAAATATCCAACTTATCGTCTCGACCTTTCTTTTTATTTTATACCAACAAAATAGATTTTCAACCTTTAACTTTCACATTTAACTACTGCAAAACTAGTTTGAAAATTGTTTACAGAAACGGAGAAAAACTATCTATAAGATATTTCCTATGCTTAATGAATAAAATATTTATTGCAAACGGTGTGTGAGGAAGTGTTATTTTAATCTGGATTAACCGTCCAACATATAAAGTATTTTCATCATTTAAAGGAACTATTGACAGATAATTTCTGTATCTTTCACATTTGCTATTGACCTTTACATACACACAAGTTTCAAAGATTACATGTTCTTGTATGAAATCCAATAAAATCCTGACAACTGTTGAGCGACAGTCCGATTATTTTTTACTCGAAGCTAATATATAAATATGTTTAGTTTTTACGAAACAAGATCCAGAATGTTTCACTTTTGATTAATATGTCGGTCTCTTTATGAAAGAAAGAACTACAAATTCCTGTTAAGGGAAGAAAAGAGCAGGTATAATCCAAGAAATGCAACTCGCTTTTGTCGATATATATTGGTAGATAGATTTCACTGATATACATATAAAGAGAGATAGGACAACCTGGGTTCTAACAGGCCGCAGTACTATTGAAGAACGAGCTCTCAGACACATATGTCAGAAAAGGCGTAACAGTTCTCTCGAGGCGAAATTTTACAGTGAAACATCTAATTAGGAACGCGACCCTGGAGGGCCCACGTCGCGAGCCGGATTAACACAAGAGGTTGACACACTATTCACTAGTTCCCATTTGTTCGTTCCCCTTTCCAAGTCTCTTTCATTCCTTAAAATAAAACTCTTCTTTAATTCAAGCAAGTTATAAAATATGCCTTAATTTTCAAACTAACATATTACGATCTTAGTTTTGAGACAAGATTTAAATTAAAATGTGGAAGATGAGTAAACCTAACATTTTAACTAATCCTAATGAGCATTCTAATAATTGGAAAAGTTTATTTGAAATCGTAAGTCTACTTTATTCACTCAATGTTTCAAATACGTTGGGAAGTGTTGGTTAAATGCAATGATTACCACTCTAAAGAACCGTCACCTCCAGTGACATGAAATTTTAGTTTAAAGAAGGACAGGTATAATGTGTATATTTGGTTTCTTCCTGTTTATTTTTAATTTTTTACAATTCATTCTCTTCTGGTAGCGTTAAATAAAATTACCTACTAAGAAAAATGTGTAAACTAATACCAATTATAAGTTTGTTTAGTTTTTTTTTTTAATTCGCACAAAGCTACTCGGGGGCTATCTGTGCTAGTCGTCCCTAATTTAGCAGTGTAAGACTAAAGGGAAGAGAGTTAGTCATTACCACCCAATGCCAACTCTTGAGCTACGAGTTACCAACGAATAATGGAATTGATAATCACATTATAACGCCCTCACAGCTGAAAGGGCGAGCATGTTTGGCGTGACGGGGATGCAAACCTCGACCCTCAGACTACGAGTCGCAAGCCTTAAAGCACTTGGCCATGCCGGGGCCCAATTATAAGTTTCCCAGCATTAATAATATTCAAAACAAATGGCAAACCAAAGAAACCAAATTTTCAGCAACAGATATTTTTGTAAGCATTATCTTAAAACAAATGGCAGTACAATTTAACAAGAAAAATAAATAAATTAATAATCTAGATAGTCTGAGGAGACTATATATGATAATGTAATGACTTGACCTTTCTAAGAATATCTAAATATTTATATGCCTATATTTGTTATTTTTCAGAGTGCTTTTTTCATTACATACTAAGGATTAGTGAGCGCTTAATATTGTCTATTAAAAACGGTTTCTGAAAACGTTTTTTTTTTTCAAATTTAGAGTTTTAATAACTGGATTGTATAAAAAGCCAAGTCTTATTTTATGTTGCTATATCACCAGCTAGCATTACAAAGTTAGGATAAATTATTTATCATCCTTACTCTGCTTAATTTTGTCAATTTGACGAGAACATTTTAGATAAACAGAATATATATACATCGTCAAGAAGAAATGATTTCTTCTAAAACATTCAAAGTACATTATAAAGCAATATTCATGTAAAAGCTGAAACCTTTTGTTTTGTCCTTGTAACTGAATGCAGGGGAATTAGTATTAACAACTGTTAATTTATGTAATTAAAATGTAAAAGTTGTTTCTTGTTATAACTAAATAATTTTTAAATACAGTATTCGGTGTACACTAAAAATTTTCGTATAAATATATAAACTTATTTTTTCACTGATATATGCATTGGTAAATAAACGATTTAATAATATCCAAGATCGCTTTATCATAATTTGTAAAAATATTTACGAGATATTTATTAGCTACTAATGTACAAAAATTGACTTGGAAATCTAAAACAAAAGCCTTGATATGTTAATATGCATGTTATGGATGAACGCAGTCATAAGCTGATACTCGGAAACTATTCTTAGAATTTAATAACACTTGGTAATAAAGAGCAAACTTAGTGAATTAACTTGTGGCAGTCGATAAGTCAATACTTGTCTAAAACATACTGTGGAAAATCTTTAAATGACATATAATACTTTTATCTTAATTTTCAAAATTTTAATTTTATAGCAGGTTAAAATATTTATGTAACGTTATGTCTGTTATATTCTGGTTTAAAATAAAACTATTTCGAGATTTTTTAATAAAATTTTTCGGTTTCTGAAAGTGACCATAACAAGATTAAGTATGAAACATGATAAGCTAAATATTAAAAATGAATGAGTAATTATCAGTTTCAAGTGCTTTGCTAATGTTTTCTTCGCTAGCTGTTCTGTTTATGAGAAAAGAAAAATTAACCAAACGGCTTGATTAACCCCTGTTTTTGCCCACTCATCAACCCACACTCCTGTCTTATACTGCTACGGTCAAAAATGACTATGAAAAATTGTTGATCAAGCCCTGTTTAATTTGGTAGACATGACATATTTCAACGACGTGTTGACGTCTTCGCTTCCACTAGACATGCTTCTACGTTAAGATTCCGTAGGCAATAACTTTGTCAGCAGTTAAGTAATCAATTTTCTTCACGAGCCACCACTATAAACAAGATTTGCTGATATTTTCTTTAGCAATTTTAGGGAAGAAAAGGTATATTGAAGTCTAAATTAACCCTTTTTTCTAGGAGTGCAACAATTTATCTTCAGTTTCATGCTTAAACAAAGTCATTAAGAGGTTGTTTTGAATTAGGCACAAAGTTACACACGTATCGAAACCCGGTTTTTAGCGTTGTAAGTCTACAGACATAACGCTGAGCCACCGTGGGGCTGGTCATTAAGATTTGTGTGTTTTTCGTATAGCAAAGCCATATCGGGCTAGCTGCTGAGCCCACCGAGAGGAATCGAACCCTTGATTTTAGCGTTGTAAATCCGAAGACACAACGCTGTACTAGCGGGGGCAGTCATTAAGAACTATAAAAAACCATTAACATTTGTTTCAACATAAAAACAGTAATTTCTCTCACTAGCACAAATTTTATATTCAAAATAATTGAGGGAAACTGTAAAGATTATAAACCAAGATATACATATTTTAGAAACTAAAAACCTAAATATATAATGTGCATTAAAATAGAACATATTACGTCATTGCAGAATTACTTATATTAAAAATTTGCTTTTTTAGTGAACTTCATGGGAAAATAATTTTTCTATTTTAAAAAATGCGAAATATTAATCTATTTCATCGAAACTTAGTTAAATAAGCAAAATGCATTCTCTTCATATACATAACGAGTTACTTTAACTCAAAAACAAGCCGAAACAAAAACGAGTTAACAAAAAACGCTGCATCAACTGAAAAAATTCCAGGGTACAAGCTACAATGTGAAATTATAAAATGTACCCTAGGTTTTTGAGGTGAATGTGGAAGTAAGATCCACATAGCGGTGGGGATACACCATCTATCTGTCTTAAACTCTACTCGCCACTCTCACATAAGAAATAAAGAATATCAATAATTATAAAATTAGAAATAGAAATTAGGAGAGCGAGATATGGGTACTCAAGCCCACAACATCCCACATCTATATCAACCTTTATTGCCTGCAGACAGTTGTGGAAAGGTGACTGCTCTCCAAAATAAATAATTAATTGAAAAAAATAAAGAAGTAAGGCACTACCATTTGAGAGTAAGTAAGATAAAGACTAACTTCTTGATATTAGCATTCCAGCCCCTACTATGATAGAAGGCACTAACTGACAGCACAACAAACGAGCAAAACCTCCATGAAGTGTCCCATCCAACTGTCCAATTTGGTATAGCTTCAAACTACCATCCATTCATTCAGTATACTGTGATATAGCTATTCTTTATTTCTTATGTGAGACTGGCGAATGGATGTTAAGACTGTTAGATGGTGTATCCCCACCGCTATATGGGTCCTATTCTGAAGTCATCTCCTAAGCCTAGAGTACATTTTATAATTCCAGGGTACAAGTTACAATGTGCAGCGTTTTTGTTTAATTTGTTTTTGCTTCGGCTTCTTTTTAAGTTAAAATAACAAATTATAATTAGTAGTCAGAGGTTTGGATTTACTGTTTTTAATGCAGTCCATCTTTATGAATTTACTTATTTCTTTATTTTACTTCGTTAAAATGTAATTATTCTCACTAATACATTTATATATAAATATGGCCAGTGGTTAAGGCTCTTGGCCTGTACTCTAAAGGTCCAGGGTTCGAGTCTCTCACACCAAATATGCTCGTCTCCTTTCAATCTTTGGGACGCCATAATGTTACGATCAATTCCACTATTTGTTGGATTGGCTTGTTTTGAATTTCGCTAGTCAACACCACCCTCCGCCAACTCTTGGAACTACTGTTTTACCAACAAATAATGGGATTGACCTAAACTTTATAACGCCCCCACGGCTGGAAGGGCGAGCATGTTTGGTGTGACGGAGATTTGAACCTGTGATCCTCAGAGTACGACTCGAGTGCCTTAACCATCTGACCATGCCATGCTTATTCTTTGGTAAAAAGAGTAGTTCGAGGTTTGGCGGTGGGTGATGATGGCTAGCTGCATTTCCTCTGGTCTTACACTGCAAAATTAAGGATTGCAAACGCAGATAGCCCTCGTGTATCTTTGCACGAAATTGAAAAACAAATATACATATAAATTTTAATGAAAATAAATACATTTTTATAAAGTTGAACATACAAATATAAGAATGTATTAAATAAATATAGAAATTAGAGAAATTTTACTTAAAATTTCTAATAACTATATTTATTTATGAATAAGGTCATCTTAACAACTTGACACAGCTTTATGCGGATGCACACCTTGCCCGCATTTAAAAGTTTGTTTAGAGCATGATAGTCAGAGTAGACTTAATAAATGGGTGGTAGTCGGAAGTTGTACTAGTTTGTTTATATAACTGAAGGGGCCGATTTATAGTAATATATTTTGTCTGCTATCAGTTAGTGCCTTTCCACCATTTTAGGGACTGCAATGCTATCCTAAAGAGATAAGGTTCAACTAGCTTACATCTAATTTCTATTACCTTATTTCCCTATTCTTATTTGAATTAATTTTTTTTGTTTACTTTCGAGAACAGTCAACTTCCCACAACTTTCTGCAAGGCAGTGAAGAGTGATATAGATGTAGGATGTTGGGGGCTTGAGCACCCACATATCGCTCTTCAAATTTCTATTTCTATTGCTACTCTTTTCTGATGTGAGACTGGCGAATGGAGGCTAAGGCTGATAGACTGTGTATCTCCACCGTTATGTCGGTCCTACTTCAGCAGTCACCTCCAAAACTGATGGTACATTTTATAATCCCGCATTATAGTTTGTACCTCGGAATCTTTCAGTTAGTATAGCGCTTTTTGTTTAATTTATTTTTGTTGTGGCTTGGTTCTTAAGTTATAACAAATTAAATATATATAGAATACGTATCCAAAACGTACAGAATGCTGGCCAACAACAACAGCTTAGACTTGTTTATTTTTTAAACATTTTTTTCTCTTCGAGTCTTACGTAATTGTGGATCTGCAAACTATTTACGTCAAGAAAACAAATTGATGTAAAACTGCTGTGCTTCGACTAAACAAACTCAAGAAGTCAATTTGATACAATGTATCTCTTATCCCAAAGCAAGCGCTATCTATGCTGATTTCTTCACTTTATTATATTCACTAGAGCAGAAACAAACTTCGAATATGCGAAGGCTAGATAAATGGCTTGTGTCTTAAGGCAGATATAAATAGCTTTGTGGTGCATGAGTGCCATGTTTTGACTAAGAAATTCTGCCATATCCTATTAAGTGAGCAAGTTGTTAAACAAACATAATGTTATTGAAGGACAAAGTTATTGTCAAAGTATAATAAAAATGGGTAGATTAAATAAATGTACATTTTTATGGCAATATATACATATGTATGCGTATGTTAGAGTAAAATTTACCTCATAGTTTCGTCTTCTGTCAGTGTGAAATCTATATTCTATTCTCTTTTAGAAAAACCTAAAGAGTTGTATCAATTCAGATGGCTGAACTTTTCTGAAAGTAGCATATTGTAGGCTGTGCATATATAACATTCAATTTGTTGTTGATCAGGTATGGCCAGGTGATTACTTGCGTTTGACTCTTAATCTGAGAGACGCGGGTTTGATTCTCCGTCATACCAAACATGATCCGTGATGGCGATATTAAGTGACGGTCAATCCTATTATTCGTTGGTAAAAAGAGTAGCCCAAAAGTTGGCGGTGGTTGGTGATGACTAGCTCCCTTCCCTCTAGTCTTACACTGCTAAATTAGGGACGGCTAACGCAGATAGCCCTCGTGTAGCTTTGCGCAAAATTCAAAATAAACCAAACCCTTAAAATAAGAGGTTAACGCTGTGAATATAGTAAAGGAATGTACTGGAGATATTTTATAAAACATGTCTTAACCACTCTATAACATATGCTGGATTTCAAGTTCAGGGCCACATTTTAGGTGTGTAGTTGAAAACCTACTACAGGATATAAGCATTATATCTGGCACTGAAATGTTATCCTTAACAGCTGCATACGCGGCACATACTAACGTTAAACGACTTGACCATAGACTCTAAATAAGTACCACTGACCAGACTGAAGGTCACCATCAATTGCACCAAACGCCTACCTTTTACCTGAACAGCGGAAAATATTTCCTAGGTTATAAAACTCCCATAGGTGAAAGTGTGCACGATGCGTCTCGAACTTTGAACGCCCCGATCAGACGTGAAATTACAAAATGCCAGCAAAATGTTATGATGTTATGACTATATTATGTAATATACTAATGTGTACCACAGTTTTTTATACCTGTGAAAAAAAAAAAATAAAATGAGCCATAACCTTTTCCTTATATACAAATTTACTAGTTTCCGGATAAAACATATTATTTCAATAATGGTACATGTGAGTATTTTTAAATATTTACGCCTCTGGTACTTAGGGTGTTTCTAAGACTCGCATTAGTGAGTCACGACATTTTGCGTAATCGCATCAGTATACGACTAAAAGATCTTGTGTTGTTTACTGAGAGATACTTTGGAAGATAAATTATCTTGTATGTACGGAAACATTTAAATACTTTGTTTCAATCCAACAAGAAAACAAACTGACTGGATAAGAACATCCAGTGGGATGAACTTGATTGACTCTCTTTTACTAGAGAAAATTAAATACTCAGTATATATATCTTTATTCTATATATATCCCGAAATAACACAGGGTTGTCTGGTTACTCGGTGATCATTCTGAACTGCTAGCTACTCTGTAAAAAGAAAATGTTTTGTTTCAGTATATATATATATATATATATATATATATATATATGTGTGTGTGTGTGTGTGTGTGTGTGTGTGTGTGTGTGTGTGCGTCTGTGTTTATAAATACATGTAGATTTCATAGTGTATGCCACCACGTAAAGAGAACTTCCATTATGAAGTTTTACAAAAATTCAAAATAAAACTACATTACAGCGGAAAATATTTCCTTGGTTATAAATCTTTTATAGGTAAAGTGTGGCACGATGCGTCTCAAACTTTGAACGCCCCGATCAGACGTGAAATTACAAAATGCCAGCAAAATGTTACTATGTTATGACCATACTATGTAATATACTAATGTGTGCTACAGTTTTTTAGACCTAGAAGGTTGGCACTGCTGGTCGATCAGCATGTATCTGCCTTGTCTTTGACACTCGATATACTACTGGTGGCCACAGCCAACCATGTTTCATTTGATTGTACAGTCATTGTTTGTTCTCTCTACCTGTCTCCTGGAGAGACCCATGATCAATCAGACCTTGATACTCTTATTGAACAGTTGAGAGGAATTTCAATAACATTCCAGAGTTGGAAATTATTGCTTGTTTTATCCAACCAAGGCATTTCCGTTGTGTGCCGAATATCCACTCGCTATAGATGGAATAATGATATCTACAAATGTAATTATTTTGACGTACACATCGCCACGTCAACTTGCCACAATCAAAGTAGGATACTTAAATTGTAAGTTTAGGCCATATATTCCAAGCCCTTTGCAATGTTTTCAGTGTTAGCGGTTCGGACGCTCAAAGACATTATGTCGTGGATCTATAACGTGTGCTCGTTGTGGTGGCAAAGAACACGATGCCTACGAATGGGAATTTGAACCACACTGTGTCAACTGTAATGGTTCACACCCCTCGTACTTTCGTTCTTGCCCAATGTATGTAGAGGAAAAAGAGGTACAACATTTGGAGACCATGAACAATATCTTCTGTCCAGAGGCTCGGAAATTGTTGTCCTCACCTCAACTCAGATATATGCTGCTGTACTTCATTCCACTGCTGTAGTGGGAGTGCAGACAAAATTATTCATGCCTCCAACAAAGTCATTTTGACACCACCTAAAGAGTCTCTTGCCCTGCATAATTAAGAGAGTAGACGAGTCAACGTCTACTCCCATTTCTTTCCCCATCACTTATGCCAGTGGCTTTTTGGATTCACTTTCTTTGACTCTGGTTTCTTGCGTTTTCTTGGATCCATTTTATCCTCCAGCCCCGTGATGCAGAACAATTATTTGTTCACGCCCATACGACCTAGGGAGGATCCATGAAGATCGATAGACCTCTTTTTAATAAAAAGAATACGCGGTCGAAAACAAGAGGGCTCTCCACCAAATTCTCTCTCATATAAGTAAAAATGGCCACTTTGATATAATTTAACTGTTGAGATTTACTTTTTAATCTGGACGATATCAAAGTTTTAAATGATTCTTACCATCCTGTGTGTTTTTTTCTTACAGGAAATTTTTCTGAAACCTGACGATACAGTCACTTTTCGGAAGTTTTCTTTGTAAATAAATGAGATGTTGTGTGATGGACGAGTGAATAGAAGGTTGGCACTGCTGGTCGATCAGTATGTATCTGCCTTGTCTTTGATACTCGATATACCATTGGTGACCATAGCCAACCGTGTTTCATTTGGTTGTACAATCATTGTTTGTTCTCTCTAGCTGTCTCCTGGAGAGACCTATGATCAATCAAACCTTGATACTCTTATTGAATAGTAGATATCTCCCTTTTTAATCCTGCAGACTTCATTGAACATAATCCCTTGGGGTAGTTCTGATATTGATGGGAGGGGTGTTCTTGGATCACAACCGTTTCTCTTCAATACTTATTCTCAAGCACTTAGTAGGTCTTTTACCGCTATTCATCTCTTTGCATGCTTCCCTTCACTTTTCTCTCATTTTTATGGAGGTTTGACTGTGACCCAAGGAGCAGTGATCATTTTATAATCATTTCGAGAGAGACTGGCCACGGTCGATGCCATCCGACCTGCGTGTTTCAGCAGAAGCTAAACCAAGGCAATTTGCCTTCTTTCAATGCTTTCTCAGAATTTGATTCTGCTGTCGTCTGTAAGCCATCAGTAGACGACTGTGTGACAACAGTAACTGACTGTATTGTCCAAGCAGCTGCTTAATCTGCACCTAAAACTTCAACGCGTTTTCCACGGTATCCTCGCCCGTGGTGAAATCCTGCTTGTAACATGGCATGGAAGGCTCAAAAACGGATCTGGGATATATTTCGTAGATATCCTACATTTTTGGACAGCATCTCTTTTTAGTGGGCCTGTGCACATGTGCAGCAGGTAAGACATCAAAGCCAGAAAGAATCTCAAATTGAATTTACAACCACCATCTTTTCTACCAACAGTTTCAAAGTCATATGGGACAAGATTTAGAAAACCAATGGGCAGTATACTTACTTATGTTCCCTTTTCGATTTTGCTCTCTGATGGCCAGGAAGTTGCTGATGCTCAGAACATCGCTTGGCAGTCTTCTTGACAAAAGCTTTTCCAAGGTATCAAGCACTTCTACTTTATCTCCCACCTCATCAAGACTTAGGCAGAGTGATCGCCTCTTTCCCTTTGGGCTAATCCTCTCCATGACCATAATTGCCCCTTCACACAGGCAGAACTCAAGCTTGCTGTTCATTGGCATGACAGTAAATTGGGCAGACCTCATGATATACATGCTCCGCCATCTCTTTCCGTTTTCTCTTCCTATTATTCTTGCCATTTTTAACCATATCTGGCAGTATAATGTTTTTCCTGATGCACGGTGTCACGCTGTTGTCCTACCTTTCTATTAACCTGGGAAGGATCCCAAGATTCCTTCAAACCCCCATCCAATTCCTTTAACAAGCTGTCTTTGTATGACTTCAGAGAGGATTGTTAATGGTTGTCTAGTTTGGTTCTTTGAATCAAACAGCCACACTTCTCGCCCACCAAGTGTGGGTTCTAATGGCAGCACTACACCATGAACCACCTTATTTGATTTGAAATGTCGATCAGAGAATCCTTTCTCAAATGAAATCTTGTGTCAGCATTCTTTGCCCTTTGAGAATGGTTATGGTACGTGGAAGTAAGGCAATTTGTGAGACTTTCACTTATATGGCTTGCATGGCAATTTGCCAATTTTTATTAAAAATTAATGTGCAGGCAATTTCAAGTTTGTGTGGGTTCAACACTTTCTTGTTCTTTTGTATAGGAACTGAGAGTCCTTTAGAGCTATGTCTTAAGTATCACACTTTCCGGTGTAAAAATTAATAGACAACTCCCTTTTACCTTTGCAAATGGGCTTTATGTTGACATCTTCACATCTCGTGTCACTCATCGAACATGAGGGTTACAGACTACCCTCAATCATTTATTGAAGTGCACTACAGCAAATGGTTTTACCTTTATTTTTCTAAAGCAATTTACATGCATTTTTGCTGCCAAGGGAGTATTCACTTCAATTCTGAAATCCGTCAGTGAAGTTGTGCTTCCCTGGTCCGTGAGGCAAAGCTATTGAGGCTTATTTTTTACCATTAGCTGATCTTTGTTACACACATCAATCCGCTACGAATCAAATGTATAAGGGCACGAAATATTCTCAGTGTCCTCCCTTTCACCTTTTGATTAGCGGATCGATGTTCTATGCTAAAGATCTGTCCAGCCCTCATTTGATAAATACTTAACTATGGGCCTCTGGTTTACGACTGTGCCAGAACCTTAGTCTTGAAGATATTGGACCCCATTTACCATTTGGAGTTTCGATTCTACACGGGGGATTTTCCACATTTCTCCAGTTCAGAGTTTGTATACTGAGTCTCATGAACCTTACCTACACGTTCGCTCTTTGCAACTTTCTTTTCTATATACTTCGAAACCTCAATTTTTAACACAGCATCTCACCTAGGGTTGCATTTTCCTTCTTAAGTGAGCCGTACTTTTTCTAAATAGACATTTTGCCATTGATTTTTGGCCTTTGTATCCAGGTGCATTTCGTTGAATTGGGTTTTTCCTTGGATGACGTTGTTGTCTACATTGTTCAGCATATCCCACCGGGATTCGAGATTTCTTTGAGTCATATGAGAAAGGCCGATACTCTCAATTGGATGTACCATCTTCTATATGCCGAGCATGTTTTGAACCACCCTTTTATTTCTATTTATACAGATGGCTCGAAATCAGGTGACTCTTTGGGCTCTGCCATGGTTTGTTGTGGTCGATCATTGTATAGAGTATCCCTCTACAGTTTTTGTGTTTATTACCGATCTGTAAGTCGTTTCTTTTGCAATGGATCACATAGAAGCTAAGCAGTAATCGAATTGTACTATTTATACCGACACGCTTAGCTCTATATCTGGCCCTGGAATCGCTTCATGTTAGCTCTCACCCTGTTCTCATCGAGATTCAAAACCCATTGGCTCATTTTTTATCAGCTCCTTCTATCAAGGTTTTCTGGATACCAGACCACGTTTGTATCCGTGAGAACAAGGTTGCTGACACTGCAGCTAAGTCTGTCTGCTCTGGCGCAGTCACTACTGTGCCTGTTCCACACGTCCTGTGTTCAAGTATCAGTTATGAGCCAGTTGGCAGTCGATTTGGAATTTTGTTTTTTTTAACTTCGCGCAAAACTACTCGAAGGCTATCTGCGCTAGCCATCCCTAATTTAGCAGTGTAAGACTAGAGGGAAGGCAGCTAGTCATTACCACCCAATGCCAACTCTTGGGCTACTCTTTTTATCAATGAATAGTGGGATTGACGTAAAATTACATCGCCCCAACAGCTGAAGTGGTGAGCATGTTTGGTGTGACGGGGATTCGAACTCGCGACCCTCAGATTTGTGGTCGAACGCCTTAACCCGCTTAGTCATGCCGGACCGAACCAAATGATAAATAAACTGCTATGAATGTTTATTAGCTCTTCTTTTCTAAATCGGAAAATGCTTTTATAAAATTAATGAAGTTATATCCCTGGACACCTTATTTTATTATTTTATTTGTAGAGTATTAACAAAATAATGCGATTACGGTGTGTCTTTAAAGACTGACTAGGTATCTAGAAAACATGGAAGATCGGTGTAATAGACGTTACTACCGTAACTGCTTTATTAATTACAATACGCCAAAAAGAGACTAGACATGTGCTATTAACAGTTAAAGCTCGGTGAATAATAAAAAAATGACACTATCCAAATGGAAAATAATCCAATGACATTAATCTATCAGTAATTCAAAATAAACTGCTATTTGAATAGCTACATAGAATAGACAAAATATAGGTAGAGATTTCAAATGTTTAAGTGTTTGTTATAGTAAAAATAAAACCATAACTTAAGAAAGCGTTTCATGCAGGATCTAAATATCGGTAACTATGAAAAAGATTAAACCTAACTCTAAGTCACTGATTTCTTTAATAACCTAAAGAAGCTTAAAAGGTCATTTGAAAATCATGATAAATAGATCTGTAAGTAATGCTATGGGGCTTCAATAACTTTCTACTGCTTTCCATCTGTATTAAACGATCTTATACCCTTATTAATTAATTTTAAACTAACAAAAAATCAGCATTTGACAGATATAACAGAAGCGTGTGTATAACCCCATACAACGTACTCTTTCAAACATAGAACACAAAGATATAAATAATATTGTTATGAGTCATTTAAAATATAAATTATACCAAAGTGTAGGTAAAGATTTATGAAATTGTTGTATGAGTGAAAACTCCAAGACGTCTGTTGTATAATGCACTCATTCCAGTTTCTTTAATTGTACTGCATTTACTAAATGTAGGAAAAGGCAAATCGTTGCTCCAATAGCATAATTATTTTATATTTTACAAGGTAAATATGTAATTGGCTGCATTTGTTTAAAATTTAAACCATTACTTTGACTCTTTCTGTGTGTGTGTCAGTTTATATCTGATTAAAACCACTGAGCCGATTGTCACAAAGTCTAACAAGTGTCACAGTGAATGAGAGAAGGCACCGACGTTCCGAACTGACCGCCACGCATCACCAATTAAATGGCCATATGCTTTCTCTGTGCGTTAGAGAAGTACATCAGCTAATTTTATAATACAAAAGATATGTGTTTTCGTTTGTCTGTCCATTATCCAACTACTCCCAGATCAATGTGTCAATCTGAATTAAACTTTATGGGATGATAATCTGGAGAAAGGGACATGTTATCAGGGTTTCACAACTCCTGCATCATCAATATCACTGTCACTGAGCGTTTATTATCTTTTACGTAAATTAACGCTCACTACATTTATAGATCGCGCAACGTTCTAACACTAAAAATGTTTATTATATTTTACATAAGTTACCATAAACACCGAGTGTGGAAGAAAAGTACACAAACAAACGTTTTGTGCATCTCGGAAACTTTGCTAACACTCTCTATATAGGAAAACAATGAAAACATAGTCGCCACTATTGTTGTAAACTGAACTAAAGTTTCTACCTCAACAGTTACAGTAAGGCTGATATGAGTAGACGTTTCTTGAGTTAAACCAACTTCTTACTTTGACCTGTAACCTTGCATCTTCAGCCCGTAAGACACTACTGCAGCCAATGACCATTAATTGATTAATTACGTGAAACACTGTAAATTAAAATCTAGGCTTTGAAAGCGGGCAACTGAATTCTTAAAGCTTCTAGAAAACCTTAAGTGAGCGATAATGAACTGTGTAATACGAGATAAAATTATAAGTAAATTGTGTGAAGGTTAGGAGTTTTGTATTATTTATCATAGCATCTACCCCCACTTCCCATTTTGTAAAGTTCATAACTTGAACAATGGGCGGATACCTCAGCTTGTAGATTATTAAATAGAAGTAATTTGCTGCTTTTTTTCCAGTATAGGATACTATATTAGATTCCCAAACATTCTTTGAACCTCAGAAATTGAGATAAAATCTACGTTAGACAGGGAAGTTTCCTATAAAGTGACTTAGTCTAATACGTAGAGTGATGTTAGATGTCGTTATCAGATGGATTTTTGTGATACGTTTATTTAATTGCAAAAACAAAATTAAACCCAACCAAAATTCTGGAATATTCCGAAGTGTGTAATTTATCAGCGTTAGTAGATATTTTATACTTAAGCAAACTGAACATCATTTGTTTGTTTCTGGAAAGGTAACTGATAATACTTATTTTACGGTCTCCTACATTCTGCTTCGATGTTACAAACGTGCAAATTATTATAAATTATTTTCGTTAAACTATTTTTACACTATTGTCAGAGTTAATGTTTCCCTGTTTGTTAATAAATAAACATTTTACGTTAGTATAAATTTCATTTTGTTAAGCAGCTTTTTAATAACTGCTATATGCATACTTTTAGTCTGTACCTTATGTTAATACTACAAGTGTATACCTACAAGTTAAGTGCTTCAGATACGGCCAGTTCTGTTTACGCTTATGATTTTAAGACTTTATACTCTGAAATAGATGTGAAAGATGTAATCAAAGTGTGTAATTAACTTTTGGATAATTTTATTGACACAGAAACAGATATAATGTAAAATTTTAATTTATTAAAATACAAGGTGAAAATATTCTTAATTTCCGTAAGTGTGTATTTATTACAGTTATATTACTTTTAATGAATAGGTACATAAACAGTGAGTATTCCAGTGGGAGCGAACTTCTCTTCATATATGGACATTTTGTTTTTCTAAATGAAAATTCATTGATGAAACAGGTTTCAAATCTAGTTCTCTGTACTTTTTCTTACATAGACGATTTAATTAAATAACCAAAACCTTACACTAAATTTAATATATATCGAAATGAGATTATAACGGTAAAAAATTAATAACGTTTATGTTCATGCCAGTTATCTGGATCTAGATATTAATTTAGTAAATGGCAAAGTACGAGTAATTGTTTTTTGATAGCAAAAGGAAATTTAATTTTCCAATTCTTGGTCTACCAACTTCCAGTAATGTTATTTCGGATTTTGTGCTAAAGGGTGTCATCACATCACGACAAAAACGACGTTTAACTGTTTGTAACAATACCGATTCTGTCATAGATAAATGTTATATTATTCATAACTAAACCAGACAATAATGAATATAAACATTGGCAATTAAAAGTGTTTTTCACACTATGTATGAAAACATTTAAAAATAACTTTTCGATAAGGAGTTTTTTGTTTTTTTCGTATAGCAAAGCCACAAAGGGCTATCTGCTCAGCCCACTGAGGGGAATCGAACCCCTGATTTTGGCATTGTAAATCCAAAGACATACCGCTGTACTAGCGAGGGGCATTTCGATAAGGAAGATACATTTATTGTCACAAGAGCTAGCAAGGTGTTTTTAAGTAGCTAAAACTAAAATTTGTTCGGTATAGCTAGCTTGTTTCAGCTATTTTGTGTTATTTGTTTGTTTAAATTTGAATTTCGCGCAAAGCTACACGAGGACTATTTGCTCTAGCCTTCCCTCATTTTACAGGACAAGATTGGAGGGAAGGCAGCTAGTCATCACCACCTACTGCCACCTCTTGGACTACTCTTTAACCAACGAATAGTGGGATTGATCGTCACATTATAAACTGAAATAACGAGCATGTTTGGTGCGACAGGGATTCGAACGCCTTAACCCACCTGGTCATACCGGGCATCTCGTGTTATACTTGAATAATTTTACAAGAGAAAAAGGATTATGCATTTCAATAAAAAGTTTGAGGTTGAGTGTGTAGTTTGTTTTAAGGTCACGTTAAAATAATATTTTTTTAAATTTTATTGAACACATTGTTATATCGTCTTTTTCGAAAGAGATGGAGATTGTCAATAACATACAGTAGAGTTATTAGGGTGAATATATTATTATTTTCTAAGATCTTTTAAGGGCGGAGGTTGGGAGGGATTTTTAATATAAATATTTTTATGGTAGTTTTACTTTATTTCTGCTTTTGATGGTATTAAAACTTTGAAGGGTGACTGCCTACTTACAGTTGGCTATAGAAAGTGAAAGACAGTAGGAGTTAAGACGTTGTGTGTATAAGCACTCAACTCTGCAACTTTATTTGATTTTCCATGATTGCTAACCAGTTTTTCATCTGAGTTTAGATTTTGTCTAATAAGTGGGACACCCCTCAACGCTCTTGGGTGCTATCACCAAAGACAATTTTCGTTATGACTTTGAGGTTACGACTGGAAAATACAATTGACTTCATAAATTTTAAGCCTTACCTTATAATGCTAATTTTAGTCGCCTGTCAACAACAAAGGTAATTAATATGATAATAGCTTTAAAGCTATTTCTTACATTATTTCTATGTATAATTGAAAGGATTACACTATGTAACACAAATTTTGTTCCTTGATAGTATGTGTTATTTCTTGATTGCTTATGTTGTAAAGTACAGAAAATGGCCATTATTCCCTTCAAACTTTGCTTTTGTGACCTGGATAATGAAATTTAGAAATTAACCTATTTTCTATGTAAAAATGGACATATTTGGACATTTTCATTTATATAAGGTCTGAAAAAGACAACATATGAATCAAGATTTACATGTATTTATACCAAAGTTACACAAAAATGAACTAAAATGTTTAGAAGTGAGTAGTTTTTCGAAATTTGCAACTATAATGTAAATCGCTTTCATGTATCAGCCCCCAAATATAGTCTTAGCATTCGATTTTGTTAGACCAAGATATGTGATCAAGTTATTGAAGTCTCTCTGGTTAGGGTAGTATGGGTTTCTCTCACCAGCTGCACCTCTGAAATTGTAATCTTGATCTTCAACGTCTACCTTCTTTTCTGATTTGCTGCTCTCGTCTGAGGATGGCTGCTTTCTCTCTGGTGGAGTGGGTACAGGGAGCTCAGGGCAGTGTGGCACTGGGGCGATGGATGATGGAAGGTCCGGATACATCATAGCAGATGCATTCTTGCTAGTCCGACGTTTAGAAGAGTCCACCATTCAGAAGTAGCAATTGCTTGAGTGGTCAGTTGGTTCACGCCACATTCTTGGAATAGCGAATGTCATGGCTCTCTTTCCCCCTATGTACCATCCTGCGAAAGAGCAAACTAATATTTTTATTATGAAGAATAAATTTATTTCACCCACAACTAATGTGTAAGATGTTTATGCAAAACATTTGTATGTGATATTTTTATATACTATTTAAAATTTAAAAAAGACAGATTTACTATTTACTATGTAAAAGTTTACTATTTAAGCAAGCAAATATTGTTTGATACAACATTTAACATGAATATTTTGGCCACGATAGTTTTATAGCTTGGTTTGCATATTTTATACCTGAAAGATTTGTCGTACTGAGCCCAGCATGGCCAGGTGGGTTAAGGCGTTCGACTCGTAATCAGAGGGTCGCGGGTTTGAATCCCCGTCGCACCAAACATGTTCGCCCTTTCAGCCGTGGGGGCGTTATAATGTTACGGTCAATCCCACTATTCATTGGTAAAAGAGTAGTCCAAGAGCTGGTGGTGAGTGGTGATGACTAGCTGCCTTCCCTTTAGTCTTACACTGCTAAATTAGGGACGACTAGCACAGATAGCCCTCGAGTAGCTTTGCGCGAAATTCAAAACAAACAAAACAAAACATTTATCCAACTGAGCCATTTCTGAATATATACATTTCACAGTGCATGGAAAAATATCAGTTTAATTATCTATGCTAAACTTTCAGTAGTTTGTTAGTAACATTGTGTACCTTTTTTCTGAAACTTCACAACGTATTACTTACAGACTCAGCAGATAGCTCAATGTGGCTTTGCTATAAGAAAAACACACACACACACACACACACTCACATAAACTATCTTTAGTCGCTTACATTTAAGTAAAGTGAAGTTTTAATAATAAATATTTAAACATACCTCTCTCTTCAAAATAAAACAAAAATGTTTCAAATGAGCTAAATATTTAATTATTAGTGTTTTAAAGTGTGACAATTTGTAAAAGCTCAGACCAAGCAAATATAATTTATTTAATTGTCTTTTTTAAGCTTTACTAAAAATTAAAAAATGGAAATTTGAAACAAAACCATTTCATCAGTGATGACGAGAAAACCCACTTGTAGAGGAAAATATATATGTAAAAACGGCTGGTTTGGGTTGAGAAAATCTTTTTATGTAAAGGAACGAACAACGTTACGACCTTCTTTGGTCATTGTCAGGTTTACAAAGAAAGAAAGAGGTAACTGACCGATAGCTGACCACATGTTTGAAAGGGGTTGTGTAACTGAGTGTAGAACTGTAGAGGGCGTGCTTAGATGTTTGATTATATTTAATAATACAGGTATAAAGGTGTTCATCAAGGACTCTTTTAATTTCAAGTCTAATCTTAATCAACTTATTCTTAAAGCCAGCTTCAATGTTATGTCCCTCTTTAGAGAAGTCCCAACCGCTGAAGCCTGCAAGATAGCATTACAATTTTATATCCGAGACCATAACTCATCAATAGGCATTCCCAGCAACCAATTAGCGACCCTCATGGAATTCACCGTGCTGAAGACAAACTTCATGTTCAACAACCACAACTATATACAAACAAATGGCCTAAGCATGGGCAACCCAGTATTACCAGTTCTATCCAATGTTTTTATGACACAAGTTGAAACACAGGCAATTAACACAGCATTACATCCATTCCATCACTATACTGGTAAAGATATGTAGACGACACGATTACGAGATTCACATCTACAGAACACAAACTTAAGTTTTTTCAATTACATTAATTCTATTCATCCCAACATTAACTTCACATGTGAACAGGAAGAAAGCAATCAAATATCATTTCTTAACCTCAAAATTAAAAGATTTGTTTTGTTGAAATCCGCACAAAGCTACTCGAAGGCTATCTGTGCTAGCCGTCCCTAATTTAGCAGTGTAAGGCTAGAGGGAAGGCAGCTAGTCATCTCCACCCACCGCCAACTCTTGGGCTACTCTTTACCAACGAATAGTGGGATTGACCGTCACATTATAACGCCCCCACGGCTGGGAGGGTGAGCATGTTTGGTATGACTCTGGCGTAAACCCGCGACCCTTAGATTACGAAGCACACGCCTTAACGCGCTAGGCCATGCCAGGCCCCGAATTACAAGAACCGATGCACAATTTAAAATAGAAATCCACCGAAAATTCGCCCATACTGGACTATACATTTCTTCGGACTCAGCACATGAAACAAAGAAGCTCAACATACTAAGAAACCAAATAAACACAGCCATAAAACTATGCTCACCAGATAAAATTATCGATGAATTATACAAAATAAAACAATACTTCATCAACATCAATAAGTTTCCTCCACAAAACGTAGAAAACATTATACACGCACACCTAGACAAAAAGCAAAATCAACTGGCAAAAGTAAATAAAACATCGAATTAAACATCACGAAACAATGCTACATACCATATATTCCTGACATCAGCAGAAAAATAACCAATATTTGGCAGAAACTAGTAACAAAATATGACTTTCCGGTTGATACCAAATTTATTCACAAAACTAAGGTCTATACTATGTAAAAAGTACACTTTCAAACACCACACCAACATTATTTATAAAATACGATGTGATAACTGCCACGACTTCTGTATTGGAAAAACAAGTAGAAAAATGGAAACCAGATTTGGAGAACACAAAAAGTCACTTTCACATGTTTTTCACACCTTTTGAATACTGCAAATCAAATAAACACAACATAACCATAGAAAGCACCTAAATACTAAATAAAGAAACAAACATAAACAAACGCAAAATTAAAGAAGCCTTTCTTATACAATAATTCAAGCCCAAAATAAGCCAATACAAATCAAACATCTAAGCACGCCCTCTACATTCTTATACTCAATTACGCATTCGCCTTCAAACATGTGGTGAACTGTTGGTTAGTTACCTCTTTCTTTCTTTGTGAACCTGACGATGACCGAAGAAGGTCAAAACGTTGTTCGCTCCTCTACATAAAAAAAATTTATCAACTCAAATCAGTCGTTTTTACATACATAAAACCATATCATGTTAGATTTTAATCTGACTTTAAGGGAAACATGAGAGGCATTAACAAACACAGTGGTTTTATTTTACAATCCAAGAAAATATTAACCAAAACTATTTGATCAGTGAAGACTATCCTAACATATAAATCATGTTACTTGATCTTTGAGGACTATTTTAATAACTATCTGAGTGTTACCCGTTAATGAAAAAAAGTCGTATAAACGGCAACTGTAAATAATCTTTCCCTTTTCCTTCATTCAATTGTAATTTCTTGTCCCGAGTTGTGGAGGGTAATAATTGAATTATTTAACTGATCAAGTTCTTGTGCTTTTAAATACAAAGCTGAAAGTCTCTAAAAATTAGAAATTTACTCTATTTGAGTGTGTTTTATTTTATATTCTGAAGCAAAAATCCTAAAATAAAATAAAATTGCTCAATTTCCGGTTACAAAAATTTACGCTAATCGAAATAGGAAAGTGTGGCTAATGAAAGCTAAAGAGTGTAAATGTGCCATATTTCAAAGGTTTTTTATCCCTTTTTTTGGGTTAAGATCTTAAAAAACAGTAGCCTATATCTAAATTTTACCTTCTCCAGTTACCATACAAACATTTCTTTAGTCGAACCAGCCAAATCTGGGTAATGCATGCTGACACACACTCACAGTGGATCATCTTTATAGTGAAGTTGTTGATACCTGTAACACTGCCATTACTTGTTCGTTCTATTAAGTAATGTGCCACTAGAGAAGTGTAGACATTGAAATATTACACAGATATTGTAAGTACAATGTACATCCTATTAAACAAATATTGTAAGTGCAATGTACACCCAATTACACAGATATTGTAAGTACAATGTACACCCATTTACACAGGTATTGTAATAACAATGTACACTAACGGAACACAAGTAAACTTTTAATTTCACTTTTTTGTTAGAGATGTTTTATATTACATCATAACAGACCTGGATTTTCTTCTTAAACAAACACACTGACTTTAAATAACTTACAATTCTAATCCATTACTTCTGTTGAATAGACTGATGTTTGGTTTTTCTCTGTTTCTTTCCGCTTAAGTTGTTGAGTCTCATAACTCTAAAATAGGAACCTTTCGGTGTACGCTCCCTCAAAAACATCTAAGAGTATCCCGAATAGTTAATCTTAAATGCGCAATAATTATTTGTTGTATTTGAAAATATAATTTTACTTTCGAGGCCATCTATTAACACCGACATACCTCTGTGCTGTTAAGTCACACACAGATAATAATAAAATGTTCTATTTTTGTGAAGCAGACATCATCTGAATTTTCTCACACATTGGGAAATGTTTCTGCATTTAGCACAATTACCGTCATCAGCGATGTATGCTGGTCATGAACACGCGACCGATGGGACAAGCGCCATACAGTGGCGCCTCTTCTACCAATGAAGCATATGACAAGAATACCCTTCGTGCCGCAAAGTAGACGTCAAACATCTTTCGTGGATCTAAAGATATCATCGAAAGTTATAAAGCTAAGCAGGGAAGCGTTGATGGCACGTGAACAAAAATAACTCTTACTAAACAATGCTGTTCTTTCCATTCAATGTTATTTAATGTTAACCGTTTGTTATAATCTAGAAACAACGTTAATGTCATAGGTTGTGCGTTCATCCAACGTTGAATATTATGTTTGAAATATGTTTGTTTGTTTAGAATTAAGCACAAAGCTGCACAATGGGCTATCTGTGCTCTGCCCACCACGGGTATCGAAACCCGGTTTTTAGTGTGTAAGTCCGCAGACATACCACTGTGCCACTGGGGGGCGTTTGAAATATGAAATAGGACGATACATGAACATATTTTATACAAATTACATTCTAAAATGTGTACTAAAGAATAATTAAAGTTTTGGAGCTTGGCCACTAAACAAAACGAAAGATCTATTACTTAAATAAAAAATACTAGTGACTATTTGTTTAAAACGTAAAATATTTACATCAGTCAAATAGATTATGTTTATGTGTAATTGAAATAAAATATGAGTGAATAATGTTGTTTGTTTATTTTAAATTAAGGGCAAAACAGGTATTGAAATCAGGTTTCTATCTTTGTAAGTTCCAAGACTTACCTTTGTACTACTGGGAACAGTGAATAAGATATAAAATAAAATATAATCGATAAAAAAGTTATAAGCGCACGGAAGTCAATAATATTAACTTTTTATAAATAAAAAACATCAGTTTTTAAAATAAAAATAAAACGGTTAACAATGAAATGGAGTGAAAAGTTGCAACAAAAAATTTACTACTTCGTTGTGTTTCTTCAGCCATTAAATCATACAGTCGTTCTTCCCTTCATATTAAATCTTTCACAAGAGAAAATGATTGGAAAACAAAACTTACAGGTAGGAGTAAATTAATGGGATATTATTTCATTCGTTCTCAGTACTTTTATGAAGATATTTCTAAAGTTGTAGCACTGATTGTTAAAGCTGTTAGTGACCGTTTTTCTGCCTTTATAATAGTAGGGTATTCCAGCAACAAATATAATGGCATATCTTATTCTTTCTTTATTATTGGTTGTTTTTTAAATAATGGATTGTTTCTTCTTTTTTCCATTGGTGTTCTTTAGAATATGTAATAAACAAACGATATGGTAGTTATAACTTTAAAACCAATCCTTCTTTTTTCCTTTTCCTATTTTACTCTGAATAGTTTCTCTATATAATGTTGTTGTGTTTTATTTAAAGAAATCATAAATCTAGAAGTAACAGTCTTGCGACTTTGAAAGATTCATTCACACTTTTCTATGTTCAATGTTTCAATTACTTCTGATGCATTATAAATTATTATTAAAGCTATTTCACATCCATAGTTCATAGTATTTCGTCTTAGGTTGATTAATATGCCAGTTTGAAACAGTACATGTAACTGACTCATCCTACTTGGTGAGGCATATAGAATCATTGCATAAAACAGTGTAGTTTGTTGTTTTCTGGTATGCTAAATTGTTATTCCATTAGAACAGAAAAGTAAGAAGAATATTTCGGAAGTAAAAAATATTTACTACACACATCGTAAAAATGTAATTCGCTCCATTATAACGTATCTTATCACTTATGTAAACCAGTAATGTTGTTATAAATATGTAGCTGCAGACTTTTAATGTTGTGTTTGTGCTTTAATTTTAACTTTAAATTCACTTATCCTTAAATACTACACAATTATAATCATCTTTAGTTTGCATCCACTAAGCCGGAAAAATGGACAAAACTAATATAAGAACAGCTATGCATATGTTAAATTTTTTCTGATACATTTTATAATTTTTGTAAATTCATGATTGCGGTATATTCTTTGAGATCTGTTTGTGTTATACAACGGTTTTGGGACAACCACCTTACAGTTTCTCTCTTCTCTAAATAATTGGTTTTATTATTATTTTTCGGTATTTGTTTGATTGCACTGAACTTAGATAACATGGATGTTTTCATATAACAACGTACGCAATTTAATTTTCAGTAAGTTACTATGCTTATAATAATCCAAACAATAATAGACGAAATTCAACGTAACGAGGATATGTTAATTGCCATATTCTTGTTGGCCCATTCTTTAATAAAATTAAAATAAATAATTGTTTATGAATCTTGCGTTTTTTTATTTCTATAATTTATACCCAGGTCAACCATTTCGCACGATCAAAAAGTAATATCATATATAGCATTATAACATGTAATTTTATACACCTAAGCTAACTTAGTACAGAAGGGGTGAATTTTAGGTGCTTCAAAACTGGTATCTTTATAAACAAATATTAAACAGCATTATTCATTCACATACAAAACTGGGCACCTATTTAACATAAACAAAGAGTTCTAGAATAGTAGCTTTGGTTGCTTGTTTTAAAATTAAACACAAAGTTACCTGTGCTCTGCCATCCACGGATTTCAGTGGTTTCAGTCGGCAGACATGTCGCTGGGGACTGGTAGCTTTGAGCAGTTGTATTCTGTTTATTATTGTGCCGTTCAAATTTTGGTTGCAACGACATCAATTGAGCACTAGTATTAAAATACGCTTTTCGATATTTTTTCCAGTGTCTGAAAGCAGTAATTCTTTTGAACTATACTGCCTTTGGGCAAAGAAAACTTTACAGAATATTTAGTTCATTAACTCAGATAATTTGTGCTTTTTTTATTATAACTTAGGTAAAATACGAGAATAACGTCCCTTTATTCAAAACATTTATTCGTAGACAAAACCTAAAATGGCTTTAAGCACTACTCGATGCTTAGATCATCAGGTGTAAACCATGGCGTTCGAGGCCTATTCCAATAGAACACACATGGCTGTTTCCAGCAGCAAATGAGTGTCATAATTAAACATCAGACACCACTAGGTATTATTTGCATCTGGTCTTATTGTGCTAGTTCCAAATCCATGCACAGCTATTCTCGGCAGTCTGACCTACTTCTTTCATTGCATCTCTCAGACCTATTACGTTGACTCTAGTTAAGAAAATTACTGCAGAATGACCTACAAACCTTTGATATCTTACTTCTACTAAAAATACCTTAGTTCTCTAACCTTTAGTGTGGCAACACAAACAAGCATATTTCTCTCATGTACCCATATGAAAATTTTCTCCAACGGTACAGTAATTTCTACTATTAACATCTTATTAATTTCTAAGCTCCATAACACCTCTTCAAGTCGTTGTCCAATTAACACACTCAGGAAGAAACACGAATTGTGATGTAAGATAGGTGAGCACCTCCAAGTTAGTACACAAGCTCTCTTTGTAAAGTCGGTAGTTCCTCATTCTCAATCAGCTACATATACTTTCGCGTCTTTAACAGGTTATGTAACACAGATGGAATGTTTTCATTGTCATTAGAGAAATTACATAGAGTGACCTTGCCTATCCAAGTAGCCAAACTCCTATACTTTTAGGCTTGAATTTCAGATGACACATTTTTACCTGTTCATGAATTCTTGTCAAAATTACACCAACTTTTGCCTTGCATGATAGTGATAGTGATGTCATCCCCCAATGATAACAGTTCTTGATTTACTCCAACAGTTATTTCAGAAATATATTAGCCTATTCATTTATTCATCATTTTGATAGCGGTATCAAAACATATTTCTAACGGTTTAAAAATGGTGGTAAAACTTACTTAACATTTGTGATCGTATTTTTAACAATCTCTTGAAGTTTACAAGGTACCCAAGAATGTTCCATCGCATATCAATAGCTCTACGGGATACTGAACTATAAGCATTTGTTATAAATGACCACATTACTTTTAAACCACTCTTTCTATTTATAACCATCTTGGACAATCAGTTATCTTATCCTTGAAATAAATAACTTACGCAATGGCAATATAATTGTATTTGTATAATCTAAATCAGATTGTTCACAATGTTCTTTTGGCCCCTTTTGTATTTCATTTTAAGACGTTCCCAGCGGCACAGTAGCATGCCTACGTAGTCACAATGCTAGAAACCAGGTATCGAAACGTATGGTGGGTAAACAGAACTAGCCTATTGTGTTGGTTTGTGTATAATTCCAAATAATCATTTCAAGAAGTAAAAATTGTCATACAAAGAGTCCCCGAAACGTTATAATTTGGTTTTCTTTTTTATTATTTTTTACATTAATGTAAAGCAAATATTCCATCTTAAACTATAATATAACGTTAATTCTAATGAAGTAATAATGACTAATAAATTAGTTTTAGCATGAGAGCTCACCATTTTGCACTTAAATAAATTACTCTGCTTAGCTAGAAAAACGAAAAAGGTAATGATGAGAAATAATCGATATTAGAAAAGACACTAAGTCTGCGACAACATCCAAAAAGGTAATATTACACCTTGTTGTACAAACTCAGAAAACAACAGTACCTGTGATCAGTACTTCTTACATTGGACGGCGCAAACGTCGCAGTTGCTCACGTGACTAATCTTCCCTTTATTTCACGCGAGAACACTGTTTGGATTAGAAGGAGTTGTGCTGCGAAACCTGAATGACGAAGGGGTGTCGTTTGGCCTTGACAAAGTAGACAGCCTTCAGTACCAGAAATGGTTCCATATCTTACGGGCTGAGTGTCGAACGAGACAGTTCATTTGTAGAGCACGAGCGAGCTAAGTGAGTAATAAACTACCAAAGGCAATATTTTTCTTGCCGGTCATACAAAATGTCATGCATGTTTTGATCCGTTAATTTACTGAAATAGTAGTTAAAAGCAACTCACTGATGGAGAACTGTAAAACTGTAAAAGCTTAATGATCAACAACTACATTAGGTGAGTGTAAATTCGAGCTATGGAATTCATTTCTGCAAGTAACTACTCCACTATGCAAAAGTAGGAGGTATATATAATTTTTTAACGTATCTGAATCTAAATCTTTAGTAATACGGAAAGTTTTATTTCGAAGGCATTTTTTGCCGTTTTCGAAAAGGAATTCGTTGAACTTACACAGAGTCATTTGTATTTGGGAATATATATATATATATATGTGTGTGTGTGGAGAGTGAGAGGCGTTAACTGTCGCAGTGTCAACACTATTAAATTGTATTCGCATATTTTTACGTAGAAGCATTAAATGGTGTATTCCTTTGATAACAAATTGTAGAAATCTAATCTTTCCAGTGTTACGTACCTATAGATACGTTAGCTTTCCAAATTTCATAAATGTCCCATGGTGGGACAGCAGTAAATCCTCGGATTTACAATGCTAAAATCAGAGGTTCGATTCCCGTCGGTAGTCACAGCAAATATCCCGCTGTGGCTTTGTTATCAGAAGAACACGCACACACATAAAATGCTATAAAATCAGTATAACCTTTTATTGTTGTTAAACCAATAATTACGAAATCATTAAGTTTTGTGAAAAAAAGAATATTTAAATCATTTAGATATTGAAAAATCCATTTCGTTAGTGTACAAAGCAATAATCTCACTATTATTATAAAAAATCTAGAATTCTGTAAATGAAACCATTTCTCTTTTTCTAATAAAACCAGAATGGAACAAGAAAATTATAACAATGTATGCACATTTTATAGTTATTTAGCATTTAAAAAGTACATAATATTGTAATTTTTAAGCTTTTCAATTACATAGTTAGTACACACCAATCGTGCCACGTGAAAGAAATTAATTAATTTTCGTAACAGCCTTCCTGAATATTTCGCTTTATTGTGTTCGTTATATTAGCTATTAGTGTCTAAAAATGTTTATACACAATTCTAGAGTTTCATATTTGAATGATTAGCTATTTATGTAGAAAACAAAAGACAGAAATATAGCTTGTATAACTGATACAAGAATTACTTATTCGTTTTATTACTCTCAAGCCGTATTGAACTGTTAACCTTCTGAAGATAGTCTGCAATTTTACTACCCTCCCCAGACTTAACATATATATTATTTGATTGAGGATAATTTTGACATTTGTCTGTAGGTTTTGATCTTTTTTTTTGCTTAAAACGTATATTAAAGATCTACAAGTTTCGTAAATATTTCTGGGATGTCAAATGTCATTTTGTACAGAGCATGTAAACAGAAAAGAAACCGTACGTATTGATGTCCTGCTATATATTATATTACTGCAAAATCAAACAATACAAAACCGGTAAAAACGGAGATCAGCTAGCAGTTCCTTGTCGAGAATTAGTTAAAATATAACAAATTAGAAAGTTGAATTTAGATTAACAGGTAAGGTAGATATAAAAAAGTTTTCTATGTCTCTTTTGACAATTCCATTTGCTTAGTATATTAGGGATTATCATGTATGTTGATTTATTTAAGGCCTTAGTAAATAGCTAAAATATAATATATAATGCAATAAATACTGTGGAGTCAAATACAGATTCTTATAAAGCTTTAGCTCTTTTAGAACAAGAAAAGGATTAAATTATCATTTCTACTAGAAATACATCTGTATAACTTCAATCTTAATAATTCATATATAAATAGTGTACGATATCAATGATTTGTAAGGTAGGTCAAAAACGGATTGTTGCCCGTTATCACTGTTCATTACATATTTAAGTTAGCTGCTTCAGCTAATCGTTGACGGTGCGTTTATTTTAAATTAAATATCATTATATAAATTACACACTTACTGTTATAGGCATACCGTGAACCAAAAATAGTAAACTTTCAAGGGTAAATTATTGACCAGACCCGTAATGGATATGTTAACACATTTACTGAACTAGTCATGCAGGTCACTTATCTGTGACTTTTTTGGTCACATGATCCCTAATAACATACGAGTTGCACAAAAATCTAAGCAAAATTTCAACAATTGCGGCTTCTGTATCTTGTGGAATTTTGCAGTAAAATGGCTGATTTCACACAATGTTAGGTCACTTTATCAAAGTAAGTGTGAAAACACAGAATTACTAAATATGGTACTGAACGGTATAAAACAAGTCAGTAGTTTTAGAGTTAAACTAAGTTTGGTTATTTAGATTTAAAGTGTGTTTTAAGCCTATATGTGTGTGTGTGTGTGTGTGTGTGTGTGTGTGTGTGTGTGTAAAGCAAAAAATAAATACTTAAATCACACTTTATACTTTCTTAAGTTGGTTTAGTAAAAAGAAAAATCTGAACAATAAGATTCCTTAAGTTTCTGCATAGTTAGAAATCCATTGGTATTCTATTGTCGCCAAAACAGATAACTATTTTTCTAGCATAAAACTATATAATAGGTTTGGCTGTGTCTGGCTCAATGGTTAGCGTGTCTTACGTATCAATAAAAATAAAAAACAAAGTACTCTACACTATTAGTCCATTATAAATGTGACAGACAAATCTCGCTGTTCGATTGGATAAGATTAGCTCGGTAGTTGACAGTGAGTGATGTGGCTAGCTGCCTTTACTATGTGAATATTCTAAAAACGAAATACAATTGGCGTTATAAGCAATAAACATTTTAGCCAACACGGTTTGGTTTGTTTTGAATTTTGCACAAAGCTACTCGAGGGCTATCTGCGCTATCCGTCCTTAATTTAGCAGTGGAGGCAGATAGTCATCACCACCACCGCCAACTCTTGGACTACATTTTTACTAGCGAATACTTGAATTGAACGTTACTTTATAATGCCCCCACGGCTGAAAGGGCGAGCATGTTTGATACGACGGGGATTTGAATCCACGACCCTCTCATTACGAATCGAGTGCCTTAACCATCTAGCCATGCAGGGCCTTAGCCAACACGGTACAAAAAACAACAAATAGCTAAAGTACCGGTGCCTCTTATAATTAAATGTAGGAATCAGCATTCGGATCTTGTTATGTAATATCAAATATACCTTTGTATCACGTACGTTAATAATAAAAATTAACGAAAAGTACCTTATTGTAACTGAACTATACAATACACATTTTTTTTGCCTCTCTTGATAATATTCAGGCACCAAACGTTATAACATTTTTTTATATATTTTATATATTTGCTCTGCGTTTAGGTTTCACGAATAACAGCCAATGAACATAGCAATAACTGCACAACCATACGTTTTTGTTTAAGTCGGCTGTATAAGTCATTAATAGAATAAGCTTAACGTAATTAACTGAATATAGTTTAACAAGTACAACACATTTAATCTGTTCTAGATATTTTATGTTTTTTCTTAGTTTAATATGTAAATTAGGTAACTCCAATTCTGCAACTTTTTCTTGTCTCTGAGTGCGAACCTATATTTCACTGTTTTTACTTTCCTTTTGCTTTTAAGAAAAACTATATTTAAAGATCATTTACAAAGTTATTTCTTACAGTAAAATAATTCAATGGTTGATAAGATATTTTTGTAAGTTAAGGTAAAGAAACAGTATGTGTTTGACAGTTCGTAAATATTATTATTCATTGATTTAATACGTCTATATTACGTTCAGCCAAAACCTAAAACTAATAAAATGCTGAGTACAATGCATGTCCTTCCTTACATGTGAAACTATCTTGTAAACACTAAAAATAGACTTTTATGTGTCCTATCTAACTATATAATATCAGCATAGTTCTAAAGAATAGATCAACGAACATGCTCGCGCTATTTTAGCCAAGGGGGCGTTACAAGGTCACAGTCAATCTCACTTTTAGTTGGTAATGAGTAACCAAGAGGTGGTAATAGGTGATGTTGACTATCTATCTTCCTCTAGTCTATAATTTACAAAGGCACGGGTAGCGCACATAGCCATCGAGAAGCCTTGCGCAAAATTCCAAAACAAACATCTAAAAAATATTTACCGTTATGAATTTGTTATTCCTGTTAAACATAAGTTAATGTATGATTACATTTTTATTTTAATAAGCCTATTAATGAAAATATTTTCTAAAGTAAAATTTTGCACCAATATTTAAAAATACATAATCAACGATTTTTCACAATGAACAAAACTGTATCCATGGCTAGTGACCTCTCGTACTTTCTTTCTTGCCCCAGGTGGGTGGAGGTACAACGTTTGAAGACTACACAATATCCAGAGGCTCAGAAATTAATGTTTCCCACTCCATCTCGGACATATAATGTTTCATTCCATTCCACTGCTACAGTGGGAGTGCACACAGATAGATCTCTTCGTGTCTCCAACAGAATCATTTTTTTCAAATCACCTCAGTAGTCTTTTGTCCTCCGTGATTAAGACATTAGGGGAGTGAACGTATTCTGTCATTTCTATCCCCATCGCTTCTTTCAGTAGCTCCCCGGTTCCACTTCTTTTGGCTCCGGGTTCTGGCGTTTCTTCGGGTCCAAGTTCTTCTCCGGTCCCGAGATGCAGAAATATCATTCGTTCACGTTCTCAGTTGCTGGAATCTTTTTTCGACGACTGACACCTGCCCTCTCAACCCAGAAAATAGAGAAAAAAACGTGGTTAAAAACAGAAGGGTTTTTCCAACCATATCGCCAATACAAAAGTAAAAGTAGCTACTTTGATACAATGGAGGTTTCCGTTCTAATTTAGATGATATGAAGGCACCAATTGATTCCTATGATTCTTTGTGTCGTTCCATACAGGAAATATTTTTGAAATCTGTCGATACAGTCATCTTTCGACAGTTTTCTTTCTACAGAAATGACAGGTTGTGTGATAGACGAATGCTTGGAGGGATGGAACTGCTGGTCGATCAGAATGTGCCTGCCCTGTCTTTGCCACTCGACACATCCTTGGAGGCTGTAGCCGTCCGTGTTTCCTTGGGTCGTTCCATCACTATTTACTGTTTCTACCTGTTTTCTTTAGAGACATATGATCAATCAGACCTTAATGCTCTCATTTAACAGTTGCTGTCTCCCTTTTTAATCCTGGGAAACTTTAATGGACATAACCCCCTTTGAGAAGGTGCTAATGTTAATGAGAGGGATCGCTGCTTTTTCTTTTCAATACTGGTTCTTATACATATTTTCATGCACTTAGTCAATCTTTTACTGCTATTGATCTTTTAATTTCCTTTTCCTTTACCTTTTTCTCACTTTTCATGGAGGGTTGACAGTAACCCAAGGGGCAATGATCATTTTCCTATCAGTTTGAGAGAGAATGGTGGTAGTCGCCATCCGACCCGCGTGCCTCGGTGGAAGCTGGACCAAGCTCTCTTAGAACTTGATCCTGCTGGCATCTGTAAACCATCAGTAGATGACTGTGTGGCAGCAGTAACTGACTGTATTGTCCAAGTAGCATATCACTCAATATCTAAAACGATATAGTTCCCATGGTTTTTGAGGCAAAGTTCTTGGGACTTATCTTTGAACATAAACTGACATTTATACCACATATCAAACAGTGTACAAAAGCACTGAACCTCCTCCATGACCTCTGTTCTACCGTTTAGGGAACAGGTCGATGTTCTGTGCTAAAGATATATCGTACTTTCATTCGATCGAAACCGGATTATGGGGCTTTGGTCTTTGACTCTTCCATGACCTCGGCCTTGAAGATGCTGGATCCCGTTTATCATCAGGAACTTCGGTTCTGCATGGGGCATTTTTCACTTTTTCAATCCAGAGTTTGAGCAGAGAGTCTCATGAATTTCCTCTAGACCTCCGTCGCTTACAACTATCTATACTGCATGCTTCAAAACTTTGATCGTTGCCACAGCATCCTACTAGGGGTTGTGTTTTCCTTCCTCAAAGTATCATTGATTTTCAGAACAGACAGATTACCATTGTTCCTTTTGGCCTTTGTATCCAGGCACAGTTGGGTCTGTCATCGGATAACATTGCTGTTTCCACTGTTCAGACCATTCCACTATGGCTTATTACAATTTCCAAATGTGACTTTTCTTTGATTCATCCGAGATACTCCCGATTGGAAGTACTGTCTTCTCTTTGCCAAACATCTTTTGACCATTCTTCCATTTCCATGTAGATGGATGGCTCGAAATCAGGTGACTCTGTGGGATCTGTCATGGTTTATTGTGGTTTGGTAGTTGTGCACAGAATCCCCTTTGTAATTTCTGTGTTCACTCTCGAACTGTACGCTATTTTTCTCACCCTGGATGATATAGAAGCTGAGCAGTACACAAATTTTTCTATATATACGTATTGACTCTATCAGCTCTCTACTAGTCTTGGAATCGCTTCACATTAGTTTTCGCCCTATTCTCGCCAATGTTCAAAACCGACTGGCCCATTTATCTTTATCATCTACTTCTATCTAGTTCTTCTTGACACTAGCCTACGTTGGTATTCGTGGGACGAGCTCGTTGATACCACCGCTAAGTCTGTCTCTTCTGGCGTTACCACTGCTGTGCCTGTTTCATACATGGACTATGGCCCTTTATTCAAGGCTCGTCTCCGCGCTAGTTGGCAATCGACTTGGAGTGAGCAACGCGATAACAAACTTTTCCAGATAAAACCGTTTATTGAACTTTGCCTGTCTTGTTTCCCCAAGGATTAAAAGAAGGAGATTGTCATAATTAGACTATGCATTGGTCACAGTTTTTTAACTTCTTGATTTCCCTTTATCCGGGACTGACACACAGATGTATGGTTTATGTGACACTCAAATCACAATAGTCAACATTTACTGTCGTGCCGTCGTTACGACTTTGATCAATTGCACCATTTTAGACATATTGTATCCACAGGTTTACCTTCGACACTGGAAAGTGTCATTGGCGATGGTAACAATGCCCATTTTTACAATGTTTTTAAAGGCCATTGGCCTTTTTAACGCTGTTTAAGTTTTTAATTCAAAATTTTACTTTAATTTGTTTTACAGTATTCATTTTAACGAATTTTGATAATTTTACTTTATTTTTAATTTTTTACCGGGTTTTCGACGCACATAGCCTAGTTGCTCTGCGCCATAAAATACCAAATAACCAACTAACCGACCAAAAGGCTCGGCATGGCTAAATAGGTTAAGGCGTTCGACTTGTAATCTGAGGGTTGCGGATTCGAATCCCGGTCGCACCAAACATGCTCGCCTTTTCAGTCGTGGAGGCGTTATAATGTTTCGGTAAATCTCATCATTAGTTGGTAAAAGAGTAGCCCAAAAGGTTGCGGTGGGTGACGATGACTAGCTGCCTTCCCTGTAGTCTTACTCTGCTAAATTAGGAACGGCTGCGCAGATAGCCCTCAACTACCTTTGGGCGAAATTCTAAAACAAAGAAAACCAACCAATATTAGTGTTGTTGTTCAGGTATGAAGCTTGTATCACTACAACAATTACGTTAGTTAAATTTTAATTCATTTAATAAACAATAATTATTGTTATAATCAATTTGTATGAATACCAAGTGGTTTTAAGTTCTTACTTTCGCCTAGTTGTCATGAAAACTTTTTTTATGGAAATGTAAGTTCATTTATTAAATATTTTTATAGGTAAAACAAACTATAAGTAATGTTATTTATTACAAAAAATATTCCAACTGTATGTATACATTGCTTCTGTAGTTGTTTATTTTAAAGGGTAAGCTAACACAATAACCTATCTGTTCTCTGTTCACTGTTAGTGTCGAAACCCAATTTCTAGCATTATGAGGTCTACAGAACTTACAGCTGATCAATCTAGGACAAACAGGTATAATACTGAAACATAAGATATAGAAACGAATCTGCAACAACTTTGTTAAAACGTTTTGTGGCAAAAAAAGATAAATATATATGTATATAATATAATTGCAGTATTCTCAACATAAACGTAAAGAGAAATTGCTTCATGAAGCGAGATTTTGTAAACTTTGCCAAAAATTGTCTTCTTCAGTTTCGTTTTAAAACGCGCTGAGTCAAACAAATACAACTTCAGTTGTTGAAAATAATCAAGGCTTGAGTGCTTCGCAGACATCATTGTGAAGACAATGTTATGTGATTCGAGTCACAGCAGGAGATCAGACTGAAATAGTAACACTTTTTCTGTCTCTGATCGCTGCTAATAATGTCTTCAACCAACTGCACTTAGTGACTGACCTGCACAGAGTATTAAGGAAAAGATCGTTAAATAATAATGTCCTATGAAATAATACTTTTTTCCGTGAATTATAACAATGAAACTTGGGTAATAAATACTCTGCATCACTCGTTTCTTTTAAACTCTACTCGGTTTTTTATCAGTTTATTACTTAAATATTAGTTAAAAATTATGATATACACAAGTTTTATTTGTTGGTTAATTAATCTAATATTTTTGTCAACAACGTTTTTACAGTTAAAAGTGAGACTACACATTTGCTTTCGAGAAAGCAGCTACCCTTACATATGTTATTAGTTATGACGTCTTGGTGGTTATAAGACCATTATTCACGCGCATCTGTGTATAACTACACTAGTGAACTAATGTGTAAAAGTAACAAACACGCGACTTTGTTTTCTTTTAACAACTTTTATTTAAGAAAAGCACTTTGAGTTGTAATAAAATATGCATTTTTTTTTGAGGTTTTACGTTATTGATTTTATATAATGAGGATTTGTAGAAAGCTGAATCTGCCGAGAAAAAAACAACAAATAAAAACACTCAGATTGCTTTGCAATGAGTGTCTTTGGTCTCCCGTAGTACCTCATACTTATCTATACTTCCACCATAGTCTTCGGGAGTATTTTACTTTGTTCATTCATGAAACACCTCTCGTTTATGATACCCAACGCGTGGAGTGTATGGCCTTTTTTATTCCTGCCCTGGAACATTTAAATGCAGGATTTATTTTAAACTACGATTATTTTGAGTTAGGTTGGGCTGATTTTATCACATCTTTAGTTGTTTGTTTTATTCAACCATATTGGTAAATCGGCGCCCCTCAATGGTACTTTTAATGAATATCGTGTGTTTGTTGTATTTATGGACGTGGTGGTTAAGATATTCGACCTGAAATCGGCAGTTCGCGACTTCTAATCATATTATTAAACATGCTCGCCCTTTCAATCCCCTTATGGGTTGATGAAAAGTAGTCCAAGAGTTGGTGGTTGATAATGCTGATTGGCTGTTCTCTCTTTTGTCTATCACTTCAAAATTAAGAACGTAGTCGTGATAACTCTCCAGACATAACAACGCTAAAGTCAGGGAAGCTGATTCTTCTCGGTGGACGCAGCAGATATCCCGATGCGGCTTTGCTATAAGAAATCGCACGCACACACAGCTTTGCGTGAAATTCTGTCCACAATATCATTTCTTACGTTTTAGATATGAGCATTATACTTTCAAACAATTATATAAAGCCGCAATTTTTGTTAACCGTGAAAAACTATTTTAGTGCTGCATTGGTTATAGATATTTGTAATAAAACAAGTTAATTTCTTGTATCTTGATACCTACTTCACCCACTAAAAAAGAAATGTATCGTGGAAATTTGAGTAAAAGTTTCAATGTTCGTCTTCTTGTAACTTTAAAATTGGTTTGTTTTGAAGTTCGCGCAAAACTACTCCAGGGCTATCTGCAGTAGCCGTCCCTAATTTTAGTGTAAGAGGGAATGCAGCTAGCCATCACCACTCACCGCCAACTCTTGGGGTACTCTTATACCAACGAATAGTGGGATTGACCGAAATATTATAACGCCCCCACGACTGAAAGGGCAAGCATGAAGAATGAAAAAAAATCGTATATGACAACTCGTATTAAATATAGGTGGTGATGACTAGCTGCCTTCCCTCTATTCTCACACTGCTCAATTAAGGGCGGCTAGCTCTCAGATAGCCCTCGTGTAGCTTTCCGCAAATTAAAAAAACAAACAAACAAGTATAGATCACACGTTGAAACAAACGAATAACGATTACAAATCAAGACTAGGTTTTATTTAACTGGCATAAATATGATCTCAGTCATTTAGCTTCCTTGACATTTTGTCTTACACAGTATTACGTATTATAATTTGTCGGACGATTCTCCAATTTATTATATTATGTACGTCACGTATTACAATATGAAATCTCAGCAGATAGCTCGATGTCGCTTTGAAATTTGAAACAAATTTAAATTTATGATATTTGCCAACAATATTGATACACAGGTTTCTTTATAACACGTCACCCAGTGATACATTGGTATGTCTACGGGCTTAAAATGCTAGAAACCGGGTTTCGATACCCATCGTAAGCACATCATAGATAACCCTTTATGTAACTTTGTGTTTAATAACAAACCACAACATTCTTTACAATACAAAAGTGTTTCAATATATTAATAAAAATAGAATTTATAATAAGTGTTTATTTCCAAAAAATGGTTTATATAAAAGTTTTAAAAATAACATCGAGTCTTCTATCAGGTCTGGAACTAAACACTTTATATACAGTTTACGAGGCGCAAATACAGATACACTTTACGTGACGGGAACGTTACCTAGCATTAGTTTTCACACTCGAGTTTATTCCGACGAAAATATCCTAATGTCCTTGTAGAAATATCCACAGTTTTCAGATTAATAAGCTTTTGTCATAATTTTAGCGTCTAAGTCTTGCAATATACTGACTGTAACGAATCAACAATATTACTAAACCGTTTCTTGGCGCTTCGATTTACAAACTTTAAGGCAAGATTCCAGAAAAAATCAATTGGCAATAATACTAACAATCGTTATTATTTTACATATGCACATATTACACTGTTGATTCTCTCACTCGAGAATCTTCTACAAATTTGCAGAATAAGCGGAGCTTTCGCAATGTACATTTAATAGTATAAGTTACATACATTTTAAAATATATGTTTAACTGAAATAAACAACATTAATCGTGAGATGTAGATCTCATTAAACTTGCATATCGGATGAATTTTTAAATATTTATACCATTCGTATCTAAAGTTTTAGTTTATATTATGATGTGACCAAGTGATAAGTTGATAGAGAGAAACAAGAACGGAGGTTTAACACATAGAGGTTTGTTTATATGTTTGTTCTGGAATTTCGCACAAAGCTACTCGAGGGCTATCTGAGCTAGCCGTCCCTAATTTAGCAGTGTAAGACTAAAGGGAAGGCAGCTAGTCATCACCACCCACCGCCAACTCTTGGGCAACTCTTTTACCAACGAATAGTGGGATTGACCGTCACATTATAACGCCCCCATGGCTGGGAGGGCGAGCATGTTTGGCGCGACGCGGGCGCGAACCTTCGACCCTCGGATTACGAGTCGCACGCCTTACGCGCTTGGCCATGCCAGGCTCAACACATACAAGCACGTGAGACGTTTTATGAAGTACTATCATTGAACCAGTTGGGCTGATGTCACAGCGGTGTCAGTAGCGTCCAGTATGCTATGGTATGTTTTTTCCTTGTTATTCCTTTAGTCTCACTAAAGAAAACGGTGGGAGTTTTCTTAGGTCTGACGTAGCGTTGTGTTGTATCGAACGACTCACAAGTTTCGGGTCGCGAGCTCGAATCCCATCGCCTAATATGCTTATGTTTTCATCCGTGAGCTCATTAAAATGTAACGGTTAATCACACGTTTCGTTGATAAAGGAGTATTACAAGAGATGACGGTGGGTGGTGATAGCTAATTAACTTCCTTCTAGTCCATTAATTTTTAAAAATAAGGACAGTTGGCGCCGATAGCTCTCGAGCAGTTTTGCGCAAAAACCAACAAAAAAAATCAACATTTATGAGTCAATACATCATGCTTCCAATAGATAGACGGTTACCGTACATCAACTTTTCGAAATTTTGTTCTTAAAGCTCGTTTAGAGATAATCGAATCTTGTTTCATGTCAAACGAATCCATCAATTCAGATAAGCCTGAAGTTTGTTACTATTTGCCAGACTACCTAATAATTTTTCATTCAATCAATCACCACAATTTAATGGCCACAGGCTTACTGGAAGTTAGATGCATTCCAGTTCCGGTGTCTGTACTGTTAGTCTTCGAAAGTATATTCTTTGAGCAGCTGGCTGAAGAAACCGTCACTATTAATGACCTAACACTTTTTTTTTTTCTAAATTGTGTGCATAACTACATGAGGGCTATCTGCGTTAGCCGTACTTAATTTAGCAGAGTAAGACTAGAGATTAAGCAGATAATCATTACCACCCACCGCCAACTCTTGGGACTACTGTTTTACCAACGAATAGTGGGATTGACCGTCACTTTGTAGCGCTCCCACGGCTGAAAGGACAAGCACAAGGTTGTTTTAGATAAGTACCCATTATTGTTCTCTTTTAAAAGCTTATTATAGTGGTTTCTAATAATTTTTGAGATCATGACCTAGTACTGAATTATATTTCCTGCGCGAAGGCTGGATCATAATGCCCAGTAGAATAAAAACGTGAAGGATGTAACTAATAGTGTTGTCTTAAAAAGAATATGTAAGAAGTTACTTATTGAGAGATTTGGTATATTTTATCCCAATAATGAATGGTGAATTGTCGCGTTTACCACTAATTATCATTGCATTTACCAATTTATGCTGAGTTGACATATGGATATATGTATTTATTTATTTTAAATTGCACCATGACAGAATACTGTATTCAAAACAACTTGCACATGTCTCAACTTTATAACATCCAGTCCGAAAATCAGAAGAGTTTAGTTACAGACTGATGTTAATTGGTTGGAAAACACTGTTTTGAGAGATCTGTGAATACTACTTTAAATTTCTATACTTTAAAGAATTAACAGTTTGACACTTCATTTAATTAGTGTAATTCACATTTTCAGTTAGATAGATTACGTTATAAATACGTGTGTTGAGAGAAGCTTTAAAAAGTGTTTCATATCAGTGAGGGTTAATCTCACGTTTTTATAAATGATGGTCCAGTAACGGTCTTCAAACTCTTTAATCCCTTCACGTCTTTGCTCAGTTTGTTGGCGTGTTAAGGCGTTTTTACTCGTCATTCGAGGGTCGCAGGTTCGAATCCCGGTCACACCAAACATGGTTGCATTTTCAGCCGTGTGTACGTTCTAATGTTATGGTCAATCCCACTATTCGTCGGTAAAATTGTTTGTTTGTTTTGAAATTCCGCACAAAGCTACTCGAGGGCTATCTGTGCTAGCCATTCCTAATTTAACAGGCCTAGCATGGCCGAGCGCGTTAAGGCGTGCACTCGTAATCCGAGGGTCGCGGGTTCGCGCCCGCGTCGCGCTAAACATGCTCACCCTCCCAGCCGTGGGGGTGTATAATGTGACGGTCAATCCCACTATTCGTTGGTAAAAGAGTAGCCCAAGAGTTGGCGGTGGGTGGTGATGACTAGCTGCCTTCCCTCTAGTCTTACACTGCAAAATTAGGGACGGCTAGCACAGATAGCCCTCGAGTAGCTTTGTGCGAAATTCCAAAAAACAAACAAACAATCCTAATTTAACAGTGTAAGACTAGAGGGAAGGCAGTTAGTCATCACCAACACCCGCCAACTCTTGGGCTACTCTTTTACCAACGAATAGTGGGATTGACCGTCAAATTATACGCCCTCACGGCTGGGAGGGCGAGCATGTTTAGCGAGACGCAGGCGCGAACCCGTGACCCTCGGATTACGAGTCGCACGCCTTACACGCGCTTGGCCATGCCAGGCCTCGTTGGTAAAAGAGTAGCCCAAGAGTTGGCGGTGGGTGGTGGTGACTAGTTACCTCCTCTCTTGTCTTACCTTGCTAAATTAGGGACGGATAGCGCAGATAATCATCGAATAGCTTTGCGCAAAATTCAAAACAAACAAACAGTTTGATAGCTTTCATCAGGAGACGTCTACAAACAATGTCAAAACTGAATTTACCGTCTTTCGCAAAAAAATTAAAAAATTGCCCACTACTAAAAGTTACGAGTTAAGGTAAATAAGAATGTAATAATATGTAAACGACGCTATTTCTGCTATACCAACCCACTAGCGACGACACCTATTTACCTACATCAGAGCCCATCAGTCAGGCCAGAATAGAGCAAACTAAGTGGTGGTCGAGACAATAATTTTGTCATTGCTTAAAGCCTTAAACAGTAACTGTTTCGTTGTAACTAAATTATTTTGGTGGGTTTATTTTTATTTAAGGTATTACACGTGAGATTTAGTTTATTATTATTATTATTATTATTAACATCAAGTGTTTTTTTTAATATACTAAAACTGACCAATTTTAATAATATTTAATTTACTTATTAAGCAAAATTAATTTTGCTTCTCATTTAAGAACTGTCAATCTGGGAAGTTTGTGTTTTTGTTTCCGGAATGAATCAAGTGACCAAATCATCAACGAAAGACTACATATATGTGGGTCCCCTGCTAAAACAACAGTAAGTCTACAGACTTGTAACGCTAAAATCAGGGTTTCGATTTCCCTCGGTGGGCTCAGCAGATAGCCTGATGTGGTTTTGCTGTAAGAAAATACCCAAACATTAATTAGGTGTATTTCACTATACGGATTTACCCTAGAGCATGGTAAATCATTTGAAAGTCAGTAAGTATGAGAATGCTGCCTCAGTTGAGGGTCGCAGAGAAAGGGGGGATTAGGAAATGTTGTCAGAAGGTTACACAACTATTATATAATACACACCTGAGTTTTACAAACATATTACTTAATATGCAAAATACATGTAGTTTGAATTGTACTCAACAGAGAGCGCAGTGCAAGGACATGAGGCAAGGTTGCTTTGACAAGCGGGAACATGAGATATTGTCATGGACACCAGAGTGACACTAGAGGACGCACAAAATAGGTTGCGAGAAAACCGCCAGATGATTATGTATTTCAACATGGTAAGATGTCATTATTTTTTTATATTTAATTACATCTAGAATGTATTGGTTTGGCAAATAAAACATAATTGACAAAATATTTGATTTTAACATGTTAGTTTTTACTTTCACTTATAAGTTTTACAAAGGCATACAAGTAAGATGATGAACTCATTGTCGGGTGTTTCACTGTGTTCAGGTTGTTTGTTTTCTTATTTTCGCGAAAGATACTCGAGGGCGATCTGCGCTAGCCGTCCCTAATTTAGCGGTGTAAGACAGCTACTCATCACCACCCATCGCCAACTCTTGGGCTACTCTTTTATCAACGAATAGTGGGATTGACCGTCACTTATAACACCCCACGGCTGAAAGGGTGAGCATGTTGGTGCGACCGGGATTCGAACCCGTCACCCTCGGATTACGAGTCGAACGCCTTAACACACTTGGCCACGCCGGGCCTCGTGTTTAGATTTTACAAGTAAAATTATTATTGGTTTAACATAGCAATCAATAACATCTGGATTTGTTATTTTATGATTTTTATTTACGCATATTCCACAAAGTTGGGAGATTTTTAGAAGATATGCTTGTTTTACAAAAGCAATCAGTGTTCAGAAAGAATGTGTACAGATTTTAACTCTTTTGTTTACATGTGTTTTACAGACGTGGATAGCATTTTGTTATTAGGTGTGTGTCTTAAAAAAGAAGGGAGTATTTAATAGGATGGTATAATCATATCATTGCAATTAATAATATTTAATTGGTAAATTAATATTCCAAATAGCATAAACTACAATATGGAAAAGGTATAACAATCACTGCTCCTCTCTAAAATCTTTCTGGTTTTTTAATTCTGCAACATGAGTCGTTACAAATTCACCCAAGCTAATCGTTAATTTTCTCACGGGATAGTTATTTGTACTTTGAGTAAAATTGATCTTTAATGTTTCAGAACATAACATTATACAACACGTCATTTAATAGACGAAAACCTTGATTTTATATTGATTATAGGTAATATATAAATAAACGTAATAGTGAACTAGGGACGAATTATGGAAGAGAGAATATGATAGGTGGGTGACGAAGGAGGGTTCTGGTTTTTTAACTGATAGCTTTGTAACCAAACAAATTTTATCTCTTTGATAAATGTGGTTTATCTGAACAATGGGAATTTAAAAATTAATTTTGATTTTAATTTAGTATTTTGTAAGAGGTCTGGTGGATAAATTAGGGTGACATGCTAAGAGAAAATGTGTTGTCATACTAAAAGAAATTCAGGATTTTTAAATATTGCCTTTTAGAATTAATTAGTTAACACTTATTAAACAATTAAAATGTGACTTATTAGCTAAGATTTTATGCTATTCTAATTAATATAAGATAAACAAAAACTAATTTAATACAATTTTAAATGTAAGAGACTAAAACTTTGTCTTATGTGCATTAAAGGATACCTAGAATGATACAGATAATAACTGTCTTGTTCAAATAAGGTTTTATTTGTGAAAGTGAAATGGCAGGTTTGTTACAAATATGCAAAACCATAGAAACATTGTTTGAATATGGTAACAATGTCTTTAGTAAACATCTCATAATGATAACTTCTTTGGCCCAGAGACAAACTGCCAACCTTTGTAAAAAAAATATATATATAAAACTATCTTCGGTTATACATGTTTAAAACGACACTTTTGTCAAAAACAATAAAAATAGTTATCTGTACAGCATAAAAACTAGTGGAAGTGAAAGCTTTGTAGTAAATGATTGTATGATATTTAAATAAGCATCCTTTTCAGGACAATAATTGTAAAAAGTGTGCTTGAATATAGAAACTAAACTTATAATTAGTATATTAAATCAAAGACGCTGTTTTGTTCAATATTAATGAAAATAGTAAGTATAAGACTTTAGTATTGAGATAAATGTTAGCAACACTATTGCCTTGTGTAGAAATACAATTAAATGAAGAATAGAGGGAAACATGTATGCTGCCTTATGATGGTATAGAAACACCTTTGCTAAAACATGCATAACTGTCTAAGTCTGAATCTATATTTTATCTTATTAAACACTGTCCACCTTTGTAAGACACACACCTAGTAACAACTTCCACCTGTAGTACTATCTTTATATCACAATCCTGTTAAAACACTTAAATCAAAATATAAATTGAAATCCATATGTAATCCTAATTAACATTGCTCTTATTTGTAAAACACAGTATGTTTAGTAAGATCTTCTACTTTTTTTAAAGCATAAGTAACATGTGGCAAACCAATAACCGTTTTACTTACGAAATTTAGACAGGTTCAGATATCTTATGATGAATTCATCTACTGCATACACAAACACTATCTTTAGTAACATTGCCTGCCTTTGTAAGTTCTTTGTAAATGAAAATAAAGTGACATATTTAAAATAGAATATTTTACCACTTATTTTATCATGTTAAAGGAATAACAGTTTTACAAGTAGCTAAATATAGACACTGATTATATGCTTAACTATATTATCTTTTGGTGATGTGCTCACAAACATATCTACACGTCCTCTAGTGCCACTGTGTGGCATTATAACGTCATCTTCTGCAGTGTCTATCACATCGTCTCCTTCCCTCATCTGGCAGTGGCCTAGCAACGCGCTTTTGGTGATTAGCACCCAAACGTTACATATTTTGCATATTACGTAATAACTATATAATACACGGATGTATATACGTAATAGTTACGTAACACTTGGATGGCATCCTTTGAATGCCAGTATATTCCCCCAACCTTTGAAGTCTCAAGCAACAAAGTACTTATCCGTTACTATGTCAACGCTAACTGGAGATACGACGGATGCAAACTAACAAATTAATGGTTCATTACTCTGTGAATGGTAATTGGTAGTCCATCTAATACAGGTAACAGAGCATGGGTCTGCTAAGTTAAGTTTCGTCAAATAGCATGTAACTAAATATTCATTACTCTGTGACCACTGATAAAAAAGACGGAGGCAGTACTAACACAAAACAATGACAAATGTGTTGGACTAGCAGTAGAGAGAACGACAGATGAATTGAACCCTTAATGAGGTGTCTAAAGATCAAATCACAAGTCTACCGAAGCTGCACGGCGACTTGTCACGTGTCTGGTCAAATGGGATTGGTCAGATTATAGTTTCTTGTATTTTTCTCATGCAAAAAACTTATAGTTGGGAGGCGTGGTCTTGAAAGGCTCTCTATTATCCTGTTTACAGAATATGTAGTAAACTCTATGGTACTGCCGCTTTAGATTAAGAAGTATGTTTTTCGAACCACAACTTACATAAATTTTCAGATTTTGCTTATGTCTTTAATTAAAGCTCTGGTTTTAAAATTACCCCGAAAAAAAAAATAGCACTTTCAAATTATTTTTATCCACAGACTTGAATGAATACAAAGTAATTAGTGTTAATTTTTTATCGCAAGTTAAATTGCTACTGTGAGAATATATTTTTGTGGAAATATTTGTACTTACGTTATTATCACTTTCAAAATTTATATTTTTGTAAGGAGCTGCTGCAGTGACGCTAATGATTAACTAACTGGTTAAAAAGAGAAAATAGCAATTGGTTTAAAACTAAAATTACCAATAGAGAATTGATTAGTCATATAATTACTTAAACTCGTTATTATCTACACTGTATGTTGTGCTAATTTACCAATGCAGCATCGTTCACATCAGTAGATCATTATCTTAATGGCCCGGTATAGTCAGATGAATTAAGGCGTGCGACTCGTAATCGGGAAGGGAGGGCGCAGGTTTGTATCCTCGTAGCACCACACATGCGCGCTTTTTCAGCCGTGGGAGCGTTAAAATGTGATGGTGAAAGAGTACCCTAAAAGGGGGTGGTGATGACTAGCTATCTTCCTTCCCTCTAGTCTTATGCTGCTAAATTAGGGACGACTAGTGCAGATACTCCTCAAATAGCTTTACGCGAAATTAAAAGAAAACCCAAAAAAACATCATTATATTTTTCTTAACACAAACAAGCCTTCCAATTGCAAAGAGATATGTCTGTAGATTTAGAGCCCTAGAAACTAGGTTTCGAAAAACATTGCTGGCAAATTATCGATAGCCTCTCATAGAATCTTGTAGTTAGTTACAAACATTTCCTGCACAAAATAAATAACTATTCTATGTATTTAGACATTACAAGAAAAAAATCTTATACAGTTTTATTGTCAAAAGTATTTTTCACGTCTAGAACTCTTTTGTCCAACTGCATTTCTATAACACTATGGACATCAAATTTAGTATAAAGGTGGATACTTAATATGGACGACGTGGAAACTTGCATATTAGTTTGTTTGATTTAGAACAAAACAACTTTGAGCTATCTACTGTGTTTACTACAGGAAATCAGACCATTGATTTTAACTTTTTAAAGTCCTTAAACTTTCATCATCCTACCGAAGAACTAAAGATTAGTATAGTTTGGAACTACAGTAAGTAACTGAATTATTATTCGTCGATGAAATAACCAACATTCGCTGTCAAAAGTAATTTTTGTGTAATGATAGATGTAGGTTATACATACATTTTTATTACAGCACTTTTTCTATCTAGCAACTTGTTATTCCGTAATAGCCCCCCAGTGGCTCAGCGGTATGTCTGTGGACTTACAACACTAAAATCTGGGTTTCGATACCCGTGGTGGGCAGATCACAGATAGCCCATTGTGTAGCTTTGTGCTCAATTCAACAACAACATTATTCCGTAAATATTAAAGTAAAACGCTTCAAAATGTAGAAAATAAACTACAGGTAAATAATGTGAAACGATATGCAGTTAAATAAACTAAAGGTATATAAAGTGAAACGATATGTAGTTTTCGAGGTCCATTCTTTTTTTTTTCTAAGTTAGTTTTAAGTGTTCTGCACAAAAGTATCAACCTTATCCTGAATACTTAAAACAGAAAAGTTGTGTGCCTTTCAAAAAAAATGTAAACATGCGATATGCTCCACGAATTAACAAACCATTGTGTAACATGATTACGTCTCTGTTATTCTGCATGTGCACTGAGTGTGGAATTTAGTTTGTTTATAATTTTTTTTAAGTTTCGCGCAAAGCTACACAAGGACTATCTGAGATAGCCGTCTCTAATTTTGCAATATAAAACTAGAGGGAAGGCAGTTAGTCAATCACCACCCACCGCTAAATCTTGGGCTATTCTTTTAAAAATGAATATTAGAATTAACTACCACATTATAAAAACCTTAGGCATAAATTGAGATATTAAAATATTTTAGCCTTTAGGTAGGCTTGAAGTAATTTTTAAAGCAGAAATATTGTAACCAACGAAAACATCCTTTTTACTAACGTAGTTTTCCGTTTTGTATTGTTATCAGAGAAATAAAACTTAAACTGATTTTTTCTGAGTTTCTTTTATTTTGTGCCGGAAAATAATAATTTTTACATTTTTCTATAATCAAATTAACTGGATAAATGCAGGATGTAAACTTGGGCAAATTGCAAGTCTTTTATTTTAATTATCATGGAAAGTAAACAGGAAATTTATGCCCAGAAAAATAACCCACCAGTTGAAAGAGTGGGTTCTCCATTTAAAAAACAACAACGAACTTTTAAGCACTTCAATATTACTTGTGCGGGAAGTGAAATGAATTTAGTATTGTTTTTTTTAATTGCACTCCTAATAGGATGAATTTAAGAAACTTGTGTAAATATATTAAAGTACTCAAACGATCAACGTTGTATAATACACTATTAATTAACGTTACTTAAAAGCTGAACAATTGTCGTATAAAGTACATTCTATGTTTCAATGTCATTCACGTCATCCTCGTGAGTGTGAAAGACAAATATTGTGCAACATATATAAATACAAAAAGCCATCCATTGTCATACGACTACAAATTTTTATATATATATAAAAATCATAATATCTACGTACTTTCTGATGTTACAAGCCTTTGACTTTATTTAAAATTAAACTATTTTTACTGTTTCATTATTTTTATAGATTCAATAATATTTCTAACTGTCATATTATTTAGTTGAGCTGGAATGACACATTTTTACCAAGTTGAGTATAATTTGCATATTCACCTGGAGCAGAGTTTCACTGATGTTTCGCTTATGTTCATTTACTCTAAATTTTAAATTTATTATACATGGTTGCCCGTAAGTCTCTACCCATCCATATGTTATTATAAACAACATTATAATACTAATGAGTTGAAGGCATCTGTTACCGCGGCATTTGGAACAATAACACCTGCTATGTTGAGGAAAATGTCTCGCAGTACGTAACATCGCATAATATTATGCAGCGAGAATGAGAGACAGCATACAGATACATTGGATACATAAGATAAAGGATGGGTAAGGACTTGTAGGTCATCCTGTAGTTTAACCAATAAATACACCACTACATTTAAATTCAACTTTAGTAATTGCTATTTTCCTCATTAAATTGACTCCGTCTCTAGTTTTATATTAATATTTCACTCATTTCATTCATTGACCTACAAATTTGAATTATTTTTTTTTGTTAATTTTCTTCAAGTTTGTGAAAAATTATCAGGAGTTTTCGTCCCCTAGTCGGAAGCTATTTAAATCCATGATGAAAGAAAGGTTATCTTAGGACAATTTCTCTCTTATATGTCATTGTATAAAGGGAGAAAATGCTCACAAAAACTGCAAAACACAATGTGAAACCATAAATTTGCATGTATGTTAGCGTGGACACAAGAAACGTTCGTGTTAAATTTGGTGAAAATCCATCAACAGGGACAAAGAAGTTGTGAAAAAACATTCACAAAACGGAAGTTTTAAATTTGAATGTTCTTCTTCAAGAACATAGTAAAATTACATACCAGTTTTGAAGATCTCTTCACATATTGCGAAATAGTTACATAGACATACATCAGACAGTAATTTTGTGCTTCAAAGCTGTAGAATTTTGAAATGTTGTGGTATTGAACTAGGAGGCAGCTTTCGACTCCTAACACTTTACTGTGTACTACAGTAATGTATGTACATGGTTTTGTTTTATTTTACTTAACTCTTCAGTATTAATATTATGTGTGTGTGTATACATGTCTGATAAACAAAAATTCTGCACAAATTATAACGATCTCCAGGGTACAGGTTATAATGTGGGCTATAAAATGTATCCTAGGATTGGAAGTTGATTATGAAAGTAGAATCTACATTTTATATGCTAAAACGGCTCGTTTGGGTTGAGAAAATATTTTAAATAGAACCCAAACGAGCCGTTTTTGCATATAAAATTCTCAACAAGTGGGTTTCTCGACATCGCTGATTAGAATCTACATTGTAGTGCAGGTACACCGTCTATCAGTCTTAACCTTCTTTCGCTAGTCTCGCTTGAAGAAATTCATAAAGAATGATAGTGTAATTATGCAATAATTAAAAGAACTACAAAAGGTGACTGTTCTTAAAAGTAAACAAGAAGAAGAAAAAAGAAATATTTGGGGGTAAGTAAGATAAGCTTACCTCCTGAAGTTGATATTTCAGTCCTCATAGTAACTGAAGTAATATAGCAATTATATTGCTGCTAATGTTATAAAATGTAACAGCAAAAGATGTCTCGCATGTCTTGTACTAAGCACTTTTCATCCATATTACTTACGAATTTTCTCATGCAAGATTGGCGAACGGAAAGTAAGACTAATAGACAATGTATATCTACTACAATATGGGTCCTACTAAAGCGGTTACCTCCAAAACCTAGGGTACATTTATATTCGACGTTATAGCCTGAAGATCCTTTTGATTTGTACACCATATTTTATTACTTGTAATATTTTGTGATAAACATCAGAATATATTAAATAAATATAAATAAGTAAAAATTAAGGAAATTTTACTGAAGATCTCTAGGTATTTTATGTTGTTAATGAGGTCATTAACATAATTTAGCACTATATTTTTTGTCGGACCAACACCTTGTACAGCCATAGGGGTGTTATAATGTGACAGTCAATCCCACTATTCGTTGGTAAAAGAGTAGCCCAAGATTTGGCGATGGGTGGTGATGATTAGCTACCTTCCCTCTAGTCCTACACTGCTAAATTAGGGACGGCTAGCACAGATAGCCCTCGGGTAGTTGTGTGCGAAATTCAAAAACAAACAAACAAACAAGTTGTTATTTTTGTTAGAAAAATAATTAGTCGGAGGTTGTTGTTTTTAAATTCGGTTCTTTTGATTTTGATCTATTTTACTCTACTGTTGAGTATTAATAATCTACATACAAATATATACAGCGGGGGATAAAAAGTGGTCTCCTTTGAAAATGTTGTGAATTTGTTATATCATTTAATTAGGTAACAGAAAAATATGTAAAACTATGTTTTTTCAACGCACTCGACGGGGTCTTTTCAAATATGATTTCGAATACTAATTTTAAAACGTTGGTTTTCATAAATACCTGAACCTTTCATGATTTTAGTTACATTTTCTTATAAAATTGTTGTTCATCTGCTGTAGTTTCTTAGTTCTTATTCCAATTAGCCTACAAAATGATCAAACAAATTTTTCTGTAATAATTGAACCTAAAAATGAAATTCAAAATAACAAACCAGTTTAACAAGTTAAAATTTGGTCGGCATTCTCTTGTATTTTAGTATTGCTTTACATCGACGTTCCATGCAGATAATCCTGAAAGATTTATGGTTATCCTTTTCTGAGTAGTTCAAAAATTTTTCAGTGTTTGGCTTGAATCTTTTGTTATTCGATTTTGCTTAGCCCATAAATTTTCACTCTGATTGATATTAGGTGATTGACCTGGCCATCCTATGACATTTGTAAGATATCTTTGACTGACTCTACAAACAAATTAATAATATACTTGAGGATTAATTATCTACGTTTATAAAATAACTTTTGTTTTAAACATCACACATTTATTCGTTTTGAAAATGGGAGTATCAGGTGTCTAGTGCGAGGTCATTTACGTTATTAGAGAGGGTTTAATTTCATGTCAAAAGTAGATGTGTGTTGCTAATTCTTTTACAAAAATTTTACAACATATCTTCAGCAAATGTACTTTAAAGTAATATTTCAAAATATAAAATAGTATAATATAAATAACTTATCTTTTTTTTCAGTTGGTTGTTGTTGTTTTGAATTAAGCACAAAGCTACACAATGGGCCATCTGTGCTCTGACCACCACGGGTATCGAAACGCGGATTCTAGCGTGCAAGTCCGCAGACATACCGCTGAGCCACTGGGGGGCTTTTTCAGTTGATGGTTAAATTCAGAATAACTATGGATTAAATTTATTCAGTATGAAAGTTCTCACTAACAAAGTTGTAATTTTCAACTTATCAGCTTCTAAATATAAAAGTTTTTTTAAAAAAAACAACTTAGTGTAAAGTTACAATTATCTTATAGTTGGTATCTTAAACATTTCACAAAATAAAAATATTGTACTTTTCTAGGATTTCGGTTTCGCAAGAGAGACTTGACTACAGTTTCATTTTTATTCACTAATTCAGCCTTGTGACTAATTTAGTACATCATTTCATCACTGATGTCGCTTTTCAGTCACCAGATACAGAACTTATTAAAACTTTCATGTGACTAACGAATATTGAAGGAAATTGAGTAAAAACTATTTTGAATGATAAAATTACTATTAATAAAAGAAAAACCTTTCGAAGAAATACACTATACCATCTGATGAAAAAAATTCGATCGCAGCAAAACGTGTAGAAATACTATATAATACAAAATAAACAATTATCTATGTCTATATATATGTGACTGCAAATATTAATGTGTTGATTAACTTGGTATATAGCGTTGGTTTATTTTGTTTTTTGAATTTCGCGCAAAGCTATTTGAGGGCAATCTGCGCTAGCAGTCCCTAATTTAGCCGTGTAAGATAACACGTGGGCGCGTTATAATGTGACGGTCAATTCCACTATTCGTCAGTAAAAGAGTAGCCCAAGAGTTGGCGGTGAGTGGTGATGTCTAGCTGCCTTCCCTCTAGTCTTGCACTGCTAAATTGGGGACGGCTAGCGCAGATAGCTCTCGAGTAGCTTTGAGCGAAATTCAAAACAAACAAAAAATTCTATAATGTGCTATACAGTCTGTTTTAGTGGGCAATAAAGGGATTGTGGGAAAGATGAACAGACAAATGGTATATGAAACACTGTTTTCTTAACTCTTTATACTGTTACTGTATACAAAGTAAACGAATATCATAGGCATTCACTTTTTATTTTTGTTTGGGCAAATATGGTAATCATTTTTACTATATTTAGAAACTACCTTGTTTGTATAAATTCATCAAATTCCTTTCTCACGCAGGAATAGTCTTTGTTACTTGTCAGTATTAACCAATATTATTAATTATTGGAGTTATATATATGCATGTTATTATTATTTGCACACATCATTACTTTATATGCTCTGAAATGTACATAGTACACTTTTACGGTAAGATTAATGAATTGTCGGTATATATGTATTTTATTAACATATTGTAATGGAACGAATATGTTCTTTTAAAATATTGAAATTAAACAAAAGTTCGGTATTAATACAAAATATTAAAATATTGTTTTTAAAACAAGAAATCTTACTGTAACTTGTTGAATTATATTTTGTTCTGACAATGGGGTTTACTTTTATGTTTCAGGATTATGTTCCAGTATAGGAGATAGTAGTATCACAACTTTACAATGAAATATGAAATAAAATTTGCGTTTTTCGTCTGTGTACTCTTGTGCCACAAAGTTGTGTCCGGATTGTGTCCTTCTCGGTGCCAGTGTGACGAGAAGAAGCTTGTGGCCTTCTGTGATGGCGCGAAATTAGATGTTGTACCCATCACTTTGAACCCTGACTTACGACAATTGCATTTGGGAAAAAATAGTATAAAAAGCATAATGTCAGCATTTATTGTCTACCATAACCTTGAGTATTTAGATATGAATGGGAATCACCTGGTGACATTAGGGAAAAATAACTTTAAGCGTCAACACAAACTTCAGATTCTTCTTCTCGGTCACAATATGATTTCATCTTTGCAGCAAATGACATTTTGGGGCTTGAATTCTTTGCAGATCTTAAAGCTAGTGGGAAATGTTATTCAAGAACTTCCAGCAGGAGTGTTCAAAGAATTATCTAGCCTTGAAATCTTGGATTTGTCCAAAAATAACATTGTAACCATTTCGAACGATGCCTTTATCGGATTACCAAGGATAAAAATCCTCTTACTTCGAGAAAACAAGCTAGAACAAATTCCTAAGCCAGCTTTCGAGCCCATACCTCATCTCGCAAGCTTGGATTTAGGTCTGAATTCTTTTCTCTTGGTTGAAGACTACCTATTTTCAAACCTATTAGAATTAAAACTGCTAAAACTAGACAGCTGTAAAATCCGTGAGATTCACAAGCACGCATTTGCTGGGCTTAATCGTCTTACAGACCTTTTACTTCAAGACAATGAGCTTAAAGACATCCCTACTGAAGCGCTGCATGACTTAGATACAGTGCAGGAACTAAAAATCGGGCAAAATAACTTCAGAAAAATACAAAATAACGCATTTGCTGGTCTAAAAAATCTCCGATCTCTCGTTATTAATAGTGCACCGCTGTTAGAGAGAGTTGAAAACCATGCTTTCTTGAGCAACAATAACTTACAACATATAGTCATGAATCATAACAAAGAACTCCGTTACATTGGAAAAGATACTTTCTCGGTTCTCTCTTCTCTTCGCACAATTAGCCTTCGTGACAATGCCTTCTACACTGTTCCTGGTGAAGTTATCCCTTGGCAAAATTTAGAAAGTTTTGATGTACGAGACAATCCACTTGTGTGTAATTGTAGCCTCTTATGGCTTTTACGTTTTGTGCAAAATTTTAACTATTCTAGTAATGCCGACCCTGACATCACACATATTAAGTGTGAAACCCCGCCCTTTCAACGTGATATATTATTGAAAGACTTGTCTCCAGAGGACTTGGGATGTTATAGATCCGAAACGCAAAAAATACTCACATGGACGTTTACTGTAGTAGGAGTGCTGGTTATAGTAGTAATAATGATAATTTTGTGGTACCGACAGAAAGTGGCTACTGATCTGAAAATTAAATGCAGTACAAGGTTGTCTGACTCACAGTTTGATGCAAAATACGGTCAGGATAGTTTTAAAAATGGGCTTACTCCTGAAAGGGAGTGGATGGTTAAGATAGGCAAGGAGTCCTACCCAGGAAGACTAGTTTAACTTTCTTCCAATAAACACATTCAAGTATGCACTTGTTCAGTTTGTGATGCTCTTCCTTAATTTTGGACTAAGCTTTCATATTCAATACTTGTTATCCTTATCGTTTAATCATAAAATCATTTCTATTAATATTCCATTCATACAAAAAGGTGTAAACATATATTATGTACTTAATGAATTAGATCTCAGAAAAAAGATGATTGAAATGTCAGTAAGTAATATGTGTGTGTATCATTGTTCGATAAAGTGGAGAGCAACAATGGAACACTATTGTTGGTTATGCTTTACGATGATAAGGTATCGACCCCTTTTTATATATATTTTCAAATATATAATGAAAGAAATAGCCTCAACACTGTTACAACGCTAATTATTAATGAGCTATAAAAATCAGCACTATAAAACAGTATTAAACTTAATATATTGTCTTAAAATATTTTATGCTCTCTGTAGTAATTACCAGTCGTAATCTTAGTCTGTTGGGGATATTCCATCTGTCAGGAAAATGAATTAAGGGTGCGGAATTAAGTGCTTAAAGCCACAACGTCTCATCTCCTACTGCCCCTCACCGTCTCCAGCCAGTGTGGGAAAGCAGTTACTCTTTATTATTTTAATATTTAAAGTAGAAATAAAGTAAATTTGCTTGTTTTGAATTTTACACAAAGCTAAGCGAGGGATGCCTGCACTAGCTGTCCCTAATTTAGCAGTGTAAAACTAGAGAGAAGGCAGATAGTCATCACCACCCACCGCCAACTCTTTAACCAATGAACAGTGGGATTGACCGTCACATTATAACGCCCCCATGGCAGAAAGGGCGAGCATGTTTAGTGTGATGGAGATTCTTACCAGCGGCCCTTAGATTTCGAGTCGAGTCTTAACCACCTGGGTATGCCAGGCCGAAATGAAATAAAATGACCCCTAAAATTTCTACTAAAACTTCTTCCAAACCTCTTCTTTTAAAAGATCAATAATTTATAAAGTGAAAAAAAATATATTCACCCTAATCATTCTACTATGGATTACTTCCAACTTCCATCCTTTTGTAAAACGATGACAATGTTTTGAATAAAAATTTAAACTATGTTTAAACGAACCACGTATCTTGCCTCAAAAGTGGTGTAGCTCTTCTCTAGGGCAACTAGTGGCACTGCGGTTTGTCTGTGGACTTGCAACACTAGAATTCGATCTTCGTGGTGGACAGATCACAGATATCCTATTGTGTAGCTTTGTGCTTGTCTTTACACAAAACATTTTCCTGGTAAAGTTATTTAAGTATATTACTCTGAAAAACTTTGACAGGCCCAGGTGCTTTCCACTCCCGGCTACAATGAATATATTTCAATTTTAGCTGTGTAAGAATAGGTAACTTATCTCTAGTGAGAATAAAGATACTTTCCTTATCGAATAAAAAAATATACATTGGCATGTCTAATATAACACTAAAATGCTTTCTCAACCGCTAGTTTATATCTATTACACCTCATAACATATGAAGGACGGAATAACTTGTATTTATATGTTTGAACCATATATTTAGAATGTCTAAAATTTACATTTCTTACATCTCATAATGTATGAAGGACGCAATAGCTTGTGTTTATATGTTTAAACCATATATTTAGAATGTCTAAATTTATATGTATTACATCTCATAACATATGAAGGACGGAATAACTTGTGTTTATATGTTTAAACCACATATTTAGAATGTATAAATTTCAATTAATATTTCCAATACTTGACCATTGATTTTTCTTTTTGAATAGAAGCCTCCAAGTTTTGATCATGTAGTATTTATTGTCAATGTAATTCTGACATACAAAAGAATTACTTCACAAGATATATGTATTAAAAATACTGAACTAATAACAAACATAAATCTAAATAAATAGCTTTTTGTGGCATATATTGCTAAAATATGGTTTCGACAAGGATAGTCTATTATTTTGCTTTGTGCTTGACAATAAATAACACAAATTCCATATATATATATAATATAAAATTTTAATATAAAATGGTTGCTTTATTATGTTTAAATTAAAGATGTTAGACGGAGTAACAAACTTACTTTTATTTAGAGTGGCTTAAAATGTGTGACAACGAAGTAATTAAGTGAAGGCAAGTTTATACTATTTTTATACAATACCAATGTAGTTTCACCAAGCCTTTCTCCACTATATTTAATAGTAATTCCTCCTAATTTTCTAAGAAACAACGTACATTTTGAAATGTCTCTTGTCTCTGGGTGACTACTGGTAAGTCTGAGAGATTATAACGCTAAGATTCAGGTTTGAATGCTCGTAGTTGTTTCCATTTATGCATGTTTGCGATTAATAACAAATACACACATATATATATGTGTGTGTGTGTCGATTTTGTTAGCCTACTTTTAAGGTTAACGTAGGTAATCGATAAAGAAAATTCAACTGGCAGTGTTATACTATTGTTCTTCTTAAACGGGCCCGGCATGGCCAAGCGTGTTAAGGCGTGCAACTCGTAATCTGAGGGTCGCGAGATCGCATCTCCGTCGTGCTACACATGCTCGGCCTTTCAGCTGTGGGGACGTTATAATTTTACGGTCAATCCCATTATTCGTTAGTAAAAGAGTATTCCGAAAGTTTGCGGTGGGTGGAGATGACAAGCTGCCTTCCCTCTAGTCTTACACTGCTAAATTAGGGACGGCTAGCACAGATGGCTCTCGAGTAGTTTTGTGCGAAATTCAAACAAATAAACAATTCTCCCTAAACAAAAAGTTTTGAATTTTCAAATTCTGTTTTCATAGAAGCTTTTAAAACCACAAATAATGTGGTAGTTTGTTTTGTGGTTGCTTGTTCTGTGGTAGTTATTTGTTATCATCGTTACTCTTCTTTACAATACAATATTCATTTTATATTACATGTCCTTGACATGTTCAACAGCTAACGAGAAAATAATTTCTCACATTTCAACTTGTTAAGTTAGAATTCAACTTTACTGACAAGCACATTATTTTTTTCATTACCTAAAGATAACAGTATTTCTCTTAATCACCTATGTCCAAATGTTTGAAGATTTTATTATTTATTGTATGTATATTGATTTATGGTATTGAAAAAAATCTCCAATTACGAAAAATGAGATCCTAAATTATGAAAGCGCTGTAAATTTTTATCCCCAACTAAGCTAAATGAAACATTTGAGATATATATCAAAACAAGTACTTTTTTTTCGACAAAGCAGTTAAATTCAATTATGAAACTCACAAGCTGAAAATAAGATTCTGATAGTAAATGACTTTGCAAAAACGAAAAATAACGTACATATTTTATAATCATAAAATTTTCAAGTCTTAAACCAAAACACATTAACAATAAATTTTGGTTTTGTAAAAAGATGACAATATTTTAAATAAAACTTTTTAAAAGATATTAAAACGAACCACGCTTCAAGATCTATTGACAACAATCGTTAAGAAGTATAGCACAAACATTCAAACTACCTGTTCATACCAGTCTGACTTAGGAACATTTGTAAACGAAGCTTTATTGTAAAACTTTTCCGTTATTAGGTTGGAATTCATCAGAACTCGTAAAGATACGTATTAAAAACGCAGACATCGGGTAATGCTTAATTAAAATTTATTAATCGACATTTTTACATAAAACAATATTTCGCATAATTGTCTTACAACACAACGACAACCTTCAATTTCAAACCTGTAGATAAATATATAGGTGTAATGGTGATTGGTCAATCATAGTAAATCAGAACGAAACAAATATGCATCACCAAGTTGAACAAAAAGAGGGTAAAGAAGCATAATCATAAAGGCATGTAACATTATTAAGTTAAGAGCCGTCCGCTAGTACTGCGGTCAGTCTACGCATTTAAAACGCTAAAACCAGCGGTTCGATTCCCTCTCGGTGGGCTTAGCAAATAGCCCCATATGGCTTTGATATAAGAACACACACTATGTTAAGAGGGGGTTAAGGAAGCCAAAAACAAGTAACACTATACTTAAAGCTGTTTTCACATAAACATTCATATCTAACTTCAAAGTAAGTGTGTGCTAGTGAGCTGAAACATATTTTTTATTCTTTTAATGTAAAATAAGATAGTTAAAGATGATGAACTTAGTTTTTCACAAGACATTTTAAAACTTGTTAATTTGTTTGGAAGAAGGGTTTGTCATCGGAAATCGACTCATTAACCTTATTTAAGTTTGAGTAATGTATCTGTACAAAACTTAAAATAATTTAGTAATATAGACAGTTTATTTAAACATGTAATATGACAAACATGAATAGTTTATATACGCTTTGTAAATAACAAAAAATATTTGTTAGTGCTGTTAATCTGTTAAGAATGCTTTCACTGCATGTACAACTTTTTTCAGATTGAATATTAAACGTTTGAAATTACGTTGAAATATACAAGGTAGCCTATTAATTATATCGGATTAATTTTAAACTATAAATCAAAGGGGTTTCAAATACAGTATAGCAACGTAAATTAAGCAAAATAAAATAACAAAACATATAACTAACATATTCAGAGTCAGAGTGTAAGGAAACTGTAATTCACATTTAGGAGGGTGACCGAACGAGTGTGTGTGTTTTCTTATAGCACACCCTCATACGGGCTATCTGCTGAGCCCACCGAGGGGAATCGAACCACTCAGTTTAGCGTTGTAAATCCGTAGACTTAAGGCTGTACCAGTGGGGGATTGACTGAACGAACGAGTAATAAACTTTTATGCTTAATGAAGGTCTTATACAAGTCTGAGGTCTTTTGATGGTTTATGTGTATGTCGTTAGAATGTTCCCTCTGGTCTTACACTGCTAAATTAGGAACGGCTAACACAAAGAGCCCTCGAGTAGCTTTGTTTGTTTTTAATTTCGCTCAATCATCAAACAGGAATGTGTGAAGGAAAAGAACAGGACCGATAGGTTATTAATAGTACAGTCGCTACTTTGGTAAGTTAGTAACCAAATCTGCTGTTACCTTGCAGCGCGATATTACCAGGTGGTTAAGGTTCGTAATCCAAGGGTCGCGGGTTCGAATCCTAATCACACCAAACGTGCTCACCCTTTCAGCCGTGGGGGCGTTGTATGTAACGATCAATCCCACTATTCATTGGTAAAAGAGTAGCCCAAGAGTTGTGAGTGCCTGGTGATGATTAGTTGCCTCTCTCTAGTCTTACACTGCTAAATTATGGATGGTTAGCGCAGAGAGCCCTTCTGAAGCTTTGCACTAAATTCAAAAACAGACCTATTAGCTTGGACCTAAACAACAAACGTAAACTTTTTAACCTGTAGGTTACGCGAGTATACAAAATGTTTAGTGAAATGCTGTGAAAGCTAAATTTTAATTGTGGTTAAATAGATTACAATAGGCATGTAAGCTGCAAAGGATACAATAAAATTTATGCTTCTGGACAATATATTCGTGATACAGCGTAAATTAAGAATAAGTTGCAGTGTGAAACACGTATTCCATAACTTTCAATCGGATAATAGACAGTACACATACACAAAAAGATACAACATGAAATATAAGAACATTAGCTATTTAAATTTTACATATTTTGGTACATGCGCACAAACACCTATAACAACACAACGCAGATTTTTAAAGCAGCTTTCATTCTTATATAAAACGTCATCCCCTGGTCCAAAGCTAAATTCCCGAACTTAACATGTTAAAATTCAGATTTCGATTCCTTGCTGTGGGCAAAGTGGAGAAAGCTCGCCCATTGTGTCGTTTTTCACCATAAACCACTACCACCGACAATTTCACAATGACCTCCTATTTGCTACGGTTTTACTTATTTTTTTCACTTACGTACTAAAATTTTACGTTAGTTTATGATACTTCAAATGCAACTCAGTAACACATAAAAATCTTGTATTTACGAACAAACTTACGAATGTAAAAACATACATAAAAAAAATATTTTTTCACAAATAAAATATAAAAAAATGTAAACAGAAATAATATACTTTTCAAAAAAAAGAAACGCAAAAGGGATATTTTTGTTATTTTAAAGAGAAATATATGTAATAACGTTACAAGCTTAAAGTATGTAATGTTACATGTGTTAAGGCACTGATTGTTACACCAAAATTACAATAAAAGTTGTGCACTTTGAAAACAGAGGAAAACATCGGATTTTTCGCCAAAACGTATTCGTGTCCAATAAATTTATTTGAGAGATCTGCATGTTTTGCAAGTGCAACATGTGCAAAATCCCTATAAAAGTGACGGGTTCTCAGTTTCCATAGCTTAGTGTTAAGCCACCGACACGCAATACAATTACGCCAAGACTGACTGAAGCACAACGCCGTTTGTCGCTTGGAAGCAGGCGAATTTCAATCAGATGTTGTCAGAGCTGTGAATGTCCACCAAAACACTATCACAAGGCTATGGAACAATAACATGGATCAACTTATGGCCGTCCAGGATCTGGCAGACCTCGTGTAACCACGCCCGCACAAGATCGCTACATCCGGTTACGTCACCTTCGGGATAGGACAGCCACTGCGACGTCTACTGCCTCAACCATACCAGGGCTGCGTAAGATTTCCGATCAGACCGTACGCAACCGTCGATGAGATTCTTAGGCCCCATTTGCAACCCGTCATGGTGAACGTCCACGACGGTTTTCAACATGACAATGCCCGTTCTCACACTGTCCGACTCACCACTGTCTTCTTGAGACACCACAACATCAACGTTCTTAACCTGGCCCTCCAGATCACCATATTTAAACCCCATCGAACATCTCTGGGACGAGTTGGAACGACGTCTGCGGCGGCGACAACCTCAACCGCAGACTCTACCTCAGCTGGCAGCAGCTTTGCAAGCTGAGTGGACAGCCATTCCACAGGATGTGATTCGTCATCTCATCGCTTCCATGGGCAGGAGGTGCCAAGCAGTTATTGATGCTCACGGGGGGCATACTCGTTGTTAACGTTGAGTGATGTTAAACTTCAACTAGTGAGAGTGGACTTCGCCTTTGCAGGCTTTGGATGTTCATCAGTGACTGTGCAAAGTTTAACACATGTCATTCAGAACTACCCGGAATAAACTTGTTAACAATATGTCCCAAATTTTGCCTTTTGCGTTTCTTTTTTTTTTTTTGAAGAGTATATATTCCAAGTAAGAGACAGAAGGAAGCAAATACTGTTATCACTCTTTTGATTTACACCTTCCAATACCACACTGGTAGTGAGTATAGTGGTCGGATTTATACTGTTGTGATATGATATATTGTCCAAAGCTGAGGAAATTAGTTAACTTTTGTTTCACTAAGGAATTTGTTCTCCGGTGAGTTACTGGTAAATTTATGAAGTTAAAATACTAAAATCCCTTGTTCGATTTCCTGCTGTGGACAGGTCGTGAATAACAACATTACGTAACTCTGCATTAAATAATAAAAACAAAAAGATAAAGAACATTAGAGATAAATAAAAATAAACCAGTTTACGTTTTTCGTAAAGTTAAATAAACGAAAAGTTTAATTTTTTCAGATGAAAAAATTTGACAAGGAGGTGAATGTGTCTTACATAAATAGCTCGTTTCGTTATTAGTTGTTTTTTTATGTGTCACATAAGCGAATAAATTAAAATAAGAGAAATCTTGGAGGCCTCCAGAATATTCAGTTTTGAAAATGAAGGATGTAGAATAAATGTCAATATGTTATCTTAGAAGATCAAGTAATAAAACCATGATGGCTTTAAGTGCATAACTTTGAAGTGAGGGAGAATATTGGGAAGAATTTATCACAATGTTTTTCGAGCTTTAGGTAACGAAAGGTTAGCTTAAACTATTCAAATAGATTATCTTATAAACCATTATAATAGTCAGTGAGTTACGCAATGTTGGTTTCAATATTTGTTGCTTATTAATAATCAAATTAAATTGAAAATATTTTTCTACAATTCACTGCATCTATTGAAAAAGAATAAACGCCTTTTCAATGTAATGACATTTTCTACGAAATTGAATATTATTCGGGTAAGATATCCGGAAAATATATTTACGACAGCAAATTTCCATCCAAAATAGAAACTGGTACATTACCTTATACCTTACATTAGAACTGTTTTATAAATTATGAATGAATGGTTAAATCCCAAAGTTACTATATAACATCAAGGTCTGAAATTAAAAATGACTGGAATAATTTCAAGGGAAGATTAATGGAGTACATTTCATTCGATTTCTATCGAAAATAAAGATCTACACAACCAGCTGAAGTTTCAGAGATCATTCCTCCTATTATCTAAATAATTATAAAAATATTTGTAGATATTATTTGAAATAAAATGTTTTAACTCGCGCCACCACCAGATAATCGTAATATCTTAACAGGTAAATCTCTGTAGAAAGACAGTTTTAAGGAAAACAGAAATCAAAGTGATGATCCCCCAGTGTCACATCGGAATGTCTGCGGACTCGCACAGAGAGAAACCGGGCTTCGATATCCATGGTGGGCAGAGTACAGATAGCCCATTGGGTAGCCTTGTGCTTAATTCCAAACAAACAAAATCAATGTAAGGAATTTACAGGAACACAAACTTTGATTAAGTACACATAATAGTCCAATGTTATAAGAAATAGTTTGATTTTTTATCGTATTAGCTGTTCCTTGAATTATACAATCGTTATACTTATCATATATATATATTACACTACTCATATTGTACTTTCAGTGTTACATTTCTTTTAAAATGCGTACACACTACTTACTCAAAACAATTAAAGGATAACCGGATTTATTTAAGCCGTTTTTATGAAAAAACACACCTGCTATCAACGAAATCGATGCCACTTATGACTTCACTTTTATGCACACTGATCTTATGTGCATCCTCATGTAATGCAAATAAATGTGAGACGCATACTTTGTTTTCACTTATCAGTTTGAACGATAGCCAAATTTAGAGATATATAGATTGATAGTGAAACACATAAGGGATTCAACATTACACACATTTTATAATGTTGAGAGCATTAAACTGTTTAGAAAAAGTTATACTCAAGGATCTGCAGTTTAGATACAAACTCATAATGAACAAGATGTTCGCCTACTTTTAGATTATTACAACTGCTGGTCAGATAACTCTTCAACTCAACCACTGTTTGACTATACTGACTTCATGTATGTCATAACATTGATTAGAGGTCAAGTCAGGAAACTAACGATCATAAATAGCCTTCGTGCCAAACAACCATTGGTGTGCGTATTTCTGATAAATCGCTATGAAGTAATCCATCTGTATTGTTGTCAAAAACATTTGGATTGGCAAAACAATATGTTTTATTAACAGAAAAAATATGCTTTACACTTAGCTGAACATCTAGATATATACGAATTTGGAGAGTAGCTGACACCAGGTTTAACCTAAGGTTTACTACGAAGACACGTAGGTGATAGTATTAACAAGGAGATAAGATGTATAGTCAGTATTAGTAGACTTTTATGTACTAAGACACAGCACTACGGAAGTCAGGCAACATTCTAATTTAGTCATATGTAGTTGCAGGTAATTACTTGATAAAATTCTTCCAGTTCATCTAAACGAAGACACTCGTCTTGATGAAAATGTCAGTTCAGTGTTTCACAATTTTTGTCATCTAAAAAATAATAAATATCGTTTCTTGCGTGCATCCTCTTTTACCAAATGAGTGAAAGAATGAGATGTAAAATATGGACACACTTTAAAATGTGATATGTGCTGTAGTAATTACTTTCATTAATAAAATCACATTAAACCATTTAATTTTGCATTATTGTCTCTATCCTAAATGCTCCCTTCCGCTGAGGAAGTGGAAGACGCTGAGTTAGCAACTTCCTGGAAAGGGAAAGTATCGAGGAAATGCAATGATTAACTTTCTTATTGGATTTACATGAAATTCATCATATATGTCTTGCTCTGAGAAAAACGCTACCAGCATGTGATTCACTTTAAAGCAGTGTGCTGACGGAAGTGGGTCTGCTATAATGGAAGTGAGACTCACATTACTCCAGCATTTCATTGATTTGTTCATTTTAAGATACCACACGACTTGCCCCAGGGCCTGAGGTGAGCATATGACTTACTAACAAGCATTTTTATTATATACTGGGCCAAAACGTTTCTAGTAATAAATGAGCAGTCGTAATTGTTTGATTTATAATTTTCGTGCAAACCTTTATAAAGTTTATCTGCGCACAGCCGTTCCTGAGTTTTAATAAATAACTTTAATTAATAATATTCCTGACACATCGCGTCTAAATTTACATTATTGTTATTATTGTTGTGCCTCTCATGTACAGGACTCGCAGTATGAGGATTATAATATTTCAGTAAATCCCACTATTCGTTGTTAAAAGAGTAGACCAAGAGGTGGTGTTGTTGACTATCTGCCTTCCCTCTAGTCTATCACTGATAGACTTACTTATTAGTTGTACGTAACGGCTAGCGCAGAGAGCCTTGTACGGAATTCCAACTAAACCAGACATTCTTGTTTGATTCAAAACTGAAGCCAGATATATTATCTTTTGAAGTATTATGAATGTTACTGACTTTCAAAGGTTTCCGTGAGAATCTATAACTTATCCTGCTGTTATCTTAACTACCCCAGTTCTCTGATATCTTGGAGAATTAAACATTTCTAAGGATATAAATCAGTATCTTCTCAAAGTGAATCAGTATTTTATCTGGTACAAAATTATTTTTGTCTCTAATAATGCTATAAAAAGAAAACAAATACAGTTAACGTTACAGATTCATCGTTATGTGAACTTCACGTGTTGTAGCTAGCTGATCACTGACTGATATATGAGCTGTATGTCTTCTTATTACGAATAATGAGAAAATTATATATTAAATTTTTTTGTTATTATTGTGAATGACAAGACATTGGTGTGTTAACTTTACTTGTTATAACTGTACTTCAATCAGTTTATAAACTTCACACATTGCAACTATCAATGACGGAAGAGCTGTTTATCAAATTTGCTTATTATGGCGTCTCAAAAAACAGCGAGCGGTATATAAACTCAACGCATTGTTATTTAGTTATATCGTAATAAAACATCGTTACAGGTAAAGTGATAACACCAGGTTTCGATGTATATAATATGTAACCTAACTATATTTCCTAACTAGAAAGACAGAAAAAATTCAATAATAATAACTATGGGATACTATGAAAAAATATTTATAGCAAAAGTATTGAAAAATTAAAGCCAGAGATATGAGTTAATTTTATGATAGCATTTGGGGAAAGAAGCCATTTCTAAGAAAGCTTTCTTAAATGTACCCTTTAAAAGTTTACAATCTTAACGATTCTTCCGAAGTTTTTTTGCACTGTGGTGATAGTTGAATAGGTGTCTTAAAGTAAAATTAAAAATGGCTGCCACATAAAATTAGATAGAATAATTAAACTACCATATATGTATTATTTTTGGATATTAGTTTTGTAACATAAATAAATAATGGAAAAGGGGCTGATGCCAATAAAAATCTTAAAAATTTGAGGTTAGAAAGATGTCTTATATGACTTATATTGCTTTATATTAATACTTTTTCTTAATTAACGAAATATGTTACTTTTTTTTCTTTTGGAATTTCGCGCAAAGCTACTCGAGGGCTATCTACGCTAACCGTCCTTAATTTAGCAATGTAAGACGAGAGGGAAGGCAGCTTGTTGTCACCACCCACTGCCAACTATTGGGCTACTCTTTTACCAACGAATAGTGGGATTGACCGTACATTATAATGCCCTTACGGCTGAAAGGGCGAGCATGTTTGGTGCGACCGGAATTCGAACACGCTTGGCCATGCCGAGTCCCACTTTTTTTGTAAACTAAGAGAAAGTGTGATTCAAGAAACATTGGATACATGTTTTGTAAGCTGATATAAACATTCATCTAATTTGATTAAAATATCTAAATATTCCTGGCACATCACGTCTTAAGCTACATAATTGTTATTTGCACAATCAGTACTTTCTGAACTGCGGGAATCGAGTTCTGAATTTTCTCATTGTAAGTTCGTACATTTACTGCTTACACACCAGAAGACAGTTAATAACTTGTTCGTTGCAAGACATCTTGAAGAGGATTTTATTAAAATACTTAGAAAATATCTTACGAAATTATGTTACATCTTAAATATTGACTTCGGAAAGAACTTAAAAATATCTTAAGAAATTAAATCATTGTGAAATGCTTTCAGAAAACAGACCTTTTTAAAATTAAGTCTTGAAAATGCTGGATTAAGGCATTGAATAGATGAATAAACTAGGAATGTTGTGCATAATATTAGGATCTCAGTTCTGGATGCATGCACTGCTTTACATCTTGTTATTTTACTTCTCTTCAGAGCGATACTATTTTTCTATTTGACATAATGTACTAATACACTTTCTTTTAATGGAATAAAGTACATTTTCCCGAAATACATATATTTACAACTTTAAACATAAGTTTTACTTTATTCCAGTGATCATTCTCTTGACCATTCGTCATCTGATTTTTACTTACTCCCAATTGACCACTAGTAGATTTACTCGGTCAGTATAACTCATTATAGCTATGGTATGTACTTGGAGTGTTATACTTACAAAGCTATGAAGGATTGTCTTCACTCTTGTAGTATTAAGTGTTTGAGAAATGTTGTCTTAAGAATAAAAACAAGAATGATTGTAACAAATTAGAATTGTATTGATGTTTTTAAAGTGTACTGTCCAATTTTATTCTGCACTAAGTATATCATTGTATCCTTTCAGAAGATTAAAGAACTATTTGAAAATATTTTCATATATGATGAACGGTATTTTAACACACATTGTATTGTGTGTTCTAGATGTTTGAAGCATCTTACTGAATACACATTAACGTCTGTTTTTAATATCAGTTTGACCCAACTTACTGAATACAAACTACCGTCTGTTTTCGTTAGTAGTTCGATATGCCTTATTGAAGACAGACAGTCACGTGTTTTCTGTATTATCAGTTATATGTGTCTTATTGAAAACACTCTAACGTGAGTTTTCGGTATGCGGCGTGAAAAGCTAAATGTTTTGTTTTATAGTTTCACAAAATATATCGAAAATTCTTAATAAGATTCACCCCTAAACTAAGGTAACCGACTTGGGGATTTTTAAGGCGGTTGTCAATGAAATGAATTAAATGTTTTTTCTCCGACAGTATAAGGTTTAAGCCTCTCCGGTATATATTTTGTTTCTCAAGAGTTCACTGATGTCATTATTTACTACACATGGAACATTTTTATTAGATTATCATTATCGAATTAGAATATCTTGTAAACGTTTACACTTATATTGACATTCACTCAGTAATGTTCTAACTAGTAAAGAACTACAAATGGTGCCACCAACATTATTCGTTATTTTTCACATTTTAAATTTAAAATGTGAATACTTTTATTTCAACCTGGTTAGGTATTTCTTTACAAAAATATTGTCCTTTACTTTTATCAGCTAAGATGTCATGGTTATGTTTGTACTTGCTATTCCTGGTGTTTTATAATAACTTTAATGAAACAAATAACTGTTTATTTTCGTAATATACGACTATGTCTAATACACTTTAAAACCTAGCGTCTCTTTGTTTGTTATTAAGTACAAAGCTACATAATGCACTATCTGTGTTGTTTTCGCCAACCCCGGATTAATGCATGGCCGTACCACGGTGAAGCCTAGGGCCTCACACTAATTAGGAGGCATCAAGCTAGGACGATACATGTATTGCACTTATAGATTTTGTTTCAAGGGGGCCTCAATAAGTTGAAAAGCCTGGGGCCAATAAAACCTTTAATCCGGTCTTGGTTCTCACCACGGTTATGGAAATCCCGTTTTTGACGTTATAAGACTTCACACTTACATTTGAACCACATAAGAGCACCTAAAATTCTACCCATGGAACAATTCAATGCAAACGTTGAAGGACTTTGACGTGCTTTGTTTTTCATATTTCCCTTGAGTCTAACAGACGCCTGTTTAATACAACACATAGAGTATGTGGTTTCAATAATTAATTTTAACAATTAATTTTCTGTCATACCACATAATGTTATAATACAGTATACACAGAACTGTATATCCAGGGTACCTACAGGTGCATCTGTGTGGTGTTAGACACTAAACGTCTCTCTTTATATATATATATATACATATAGAAACAATATATATATGTCTAGGATGTTAGACCTGAGTGTTCCTATGTTTAGGTTGTTAGATGCTGAATATTTCTATGTTTAGGGTATTACACCTGAGTGTTTTTAATTTTAGGTTCTTAGACGTCGAGTGTCTCTCTGTTTAGAATTTTAGACACAGATTGTCTCTGCTTTATCTTGATAAATACTGAGTTTCACCTTATTGAGATGATGATTGTTAAACTTTTTGTGTTTAGGATGTTGCATACTGAGTTCATCTATATTTTGAGTGTCAGGTCTTGTGTGTCTAAGCTCCCTATTTTTTTCATTTTTGTTATATACATACCTCAAATACCTTGATTTAATGATGCATACCCAAAGGTTTACAGTCGATTTCCACTTTCAGATAATTTTATGTATGTTTAGTGAAACAGTGTGTTTTATATACTCCTGTCTAGCGAAATTCTAACGCTTCTTATATTAATAAAATACCTGTATTGAAATTTATGCTATAATAAAACATTTTAACATTATGTGTTGAATTTCTTTAAAGACTTAAGATAAACGTTTCTGTTATTGCATGAAACATTTAATTGTTCTTTCACAGATTTCGCTTCGATGAAGAAACTGGAAAGTTGATAAATCGGAAAATATAGAGACGTCAACGTAAATCATTGAAAAGTCGCATATTTAGTTCTGAATATTAAACGTTTGCGTCTAAGCAGCGTAAATAAAGTGTGATACCGAGTTCATAAGTAGGAAAGAAGAAAACTTTTCATTTACATTTAATGACATCGATCTAACTGTTAGAATAAAACAAATTTTGAAACGTTGAAAATTTTCGCTTTACTTTCTTTTTCGTTAAGAAAATGTCCTCGGGTGAGTAGTAGGTGTAATTCATTCTACATCAAATAACAAGGTGCAGAATACACCTTTCTCTAAGATTTTCTTTAATAGGAACTCTTTTATTCAACGAGTGAAATATTCGTCACTTGTTGGGATATAGATTTAGTTTGTCATTTAAAAATATGTATTTACTATATGGTGTTTTTTTTACGGTAGTGATAATACTAAAAATCGCTTATCTTTTGGAATTCCTTAAAAAATAATATACCTCAATTTTACTTTGGAAACAATTGTTCAAACAACATGAACAATAAATATCCCTATTGCACATGGATTAAATCAGAACAAGTCTGTATAGTAAATATCTGAATTAGATAACTTTCTTGTATTACAGTTATAACAATTTTGCATATCAGTGGTAATTTAAAGAAACAGTTGATACCAGGATTTTTTTCACGTTTTATGGACTAGATACAAACATGTACTTTCATTTTGTATGACCTATGTACATAATCTACGTATGATATGAACAGAATGTACTAGAATTTCAACTTGTTTACATAATTTTCCCTAGGCTATTTCATAATTGTAAGATATTTATAAATATGCATGAATGTATGTTACCGATAAATGCTTGAGTGTATAACTTAAAATGATTTTTCTTCCTCCGTTCGGGTAAACTGTATTGTAAAATGTGTATACGTCATATAAACTTATAATGTATTGTTTTTCAAACAGTCTACGCTAAAAAATAAAACATTTTATTCAAAAATTGAACCAAATCAATTTCGTTTATTAATACTACATACTGACAACACTATTAATAGATAGCAAAAGGTGAAAACTGAGATCGTGATAACAATGAGTTCAGCAGTAAATCTAACACTTCGTGGCACAATATTTAAACAAACAATTATTAATGTTAAGTCATAAACACACCTCATACATGTTTAATGCATTATCCTAAAATAACATGAATCTTCAAATATTAATAGTCAACACCACAAAACCGTGTTTTATAACCTGTAAGACAATAATTCCTTGTGAGAAACCTATTCGTGCAATACGTAAGTATTATTATTATTTTAGGTCATTTTTAAGATCAAGTTATCCACCAATTATTAAATAAAACACACTTAATCTATAGCTACACTATAAAGATCTGGTTGAGGTGAAATAAATGTTATTTTACAAAGCAGAAAGCGGTATACGACAGTAGAAGTGAAACTTATCTACATTAAACTGTTGGAACAGTGAGATGCATCTGAGGTGTGTCTCTCAACGAATGGATGCAATCAATCATAATATTCTAAGTACAAGATTGTGACATAACACACCCTTAATTTCCGATTTGCACTTTAAAAACCTTTTGCACAAATTCATCTTTCTCTACTTCCGTCAGTAAATGCCACTGTGTCGTGCTAAAATGGCAGTGCTCGTGCCAAAGAAAATCGGTAATCGGTTAATCACTCCAGAAAAGCTTCCGTCTAACACTAAAGGGCGGTAACAAATGCATCAACATCCATTTAGGACCTTGTTGAATACCTTGTTGGTAAACGCCCTTTTCTGAGAAATAAAGATTTCATCTTCCCACTTTAAGATCAGCACCACTTTATTTTGTTTTACATTTTCTTTAAAGAGCGTTAGAGCATTCATGCTTAATTAATCATGGCAACAAACAACTTTCACAAATATTGGTTTGGCATGGGACTCTTTTTCTCTTTCCTGTCACTACGTTTCAGTTTGCCAGAAGAAGCAGATAAATGATATTACCAATTATAATTTATCTCGGACGAGTATCCGATTTATTATGTTACGCATTACAATTTTAAGTAGCCAGAAATTTCAATTCAGAATTTAATTAAATGTGTATTAAAATTATGTTATTTGGCAACAAGATTGATGTACATAATGTTTTCTTAACGCAAATATATTTCAATATACAAAAATACAACAACACACACACCGAAACAATGCAATTTATGATGACGATTATTACAAATAATGGTTAAAATACAAATTCACAAATAATATTTCGTCTTCTATCTGGTCTGGAACTGAATATTTTATCGACGGTTCTGGTCCACGACGAACGAATTAATTCTGAGCTCATTCACAGGTACACTTCACTTGACTAGAATGCCAGTTAGCGCTTTTCTTGTCCGAAGTTAATTCTCTGAGGTTGTAAAGTCTGTGATGTTGGAAATCTATAAACGTTCCTGATCCGTAGTTTCCGATTAATAAGCGTTTATCACAATTATAGCTTCCGAGGCCTATAGCGTACTGACTGTAGCTTATATTGTTTCTTGGCGCGTCGATTTTAAAATTTTTAGGCGAAATTCTCAAAAGTTCACTTGGCTTAACAATAATCGAAGATAAGCAAGTGTTTTCTTAAAACATTGTTGATTGTCACTCTCGAGAATATTTCTATAAATTTAGAGAACAAGCATAAATTGCGCAATACACATTTAAACCGAAACAAATATAGATATTTAAATAAACGTGTAACGGTAAAGCCATTACAATGAACAGATATTCTGGGACCAGGGAGTGAACTAAGAACCACTGGTTACGAGGATCATTGCTGTACCACTGATCTTGTCCAAGATTACAGATCATTCCGCATCACTATTTATTTTTAATATATTCTTTATTTTCTTCTTTTTGCTCTAACTTTAGTCAAAATACTAGACTCTGATGTTATGGTCATGTTACAGGTTGATTTACCACCGATCAACTAAATTATTCATGGTTTATCACAAAGTTACCTTTATTTTAATTAGAGTATTTTCTCTGCTAGCCAGATGTCATGAGTTAAAGCCCAGGTTCATGGATATATTTTTGTTATAGATGTTTATCGAGTTTATTTTAAAAAGTGTTCTTTTATCGATCCCCAACGTCATTTTAAATTATTACATTACATAAACGTATAAGAGAAAGATACTACCTTGAACGATTTTGATTACTGCTTTAATATTGATTCGAAAACCTAGTTTATATACAAGATAAACTGTGAATTTTTACTTTATTCAAATGTATTACACTGGCATGGAAAACAACACTTCATAATGTTGGAACTGTAAAGGATCTACGGATATGTGGATATTTTTTATTTCTAAAATATATTATGTAGTATATAGTATGGTTATTATGATATCAGAAGCCCAGTGACTTGGTGGTTAGTGTGCTCGCCTGGTAATCTGAAGATCGCGGGTTCGAATCTTTGTCACATCATTCATGCTTGCCCTTTCAGCTGTGGGGCTATTATAAAGTGACGATTAATCCCACTATTCGTTGATAAAAGAGTTGTTCAAGAGTTGACAGTGGACGGTGATGTGGAGCTGCCATTCGTTGAATCTTACACTTTTAAAGTGGGGACAGCTTGTGTTGGTAGTCCTCGAGTAGTTTTGCGCGAAATCAAAAACAAAACTATACTATGAGTAGGAAACACATTGATTTTGTAAGTTATAATAATTATCTGTTTCCAAATATTTTATTTTGATTTTCATAATACGTTCACGTGTTATTAGCTCGAATTTCGAAACTATATATTAGATTTAATTAATTATTTTATTTGCAGTAAAACGCATGATATCTGACACCCTTCAGTATTAATGGGATAGACAGAATTAATAATTCATTTAAAATTATTTCATTTTATTTGCATTTTTTCCTCATCCACGAAATGAATCTTTAAAAACATTTTATTTTGACAAGAAATTAAACTATAAACTAATTTTCAAATTATACGCAATAACAATCTCTTTAGAGCAAAATATACCTGGGACTTTCTAACATAAGACGAGTAACACATGAATAAGAAAGTTGCTTTAAATGATGATATGAATACCAATAATTTTAATTACAAACTATTGGTGATTAATATTAACTTATAAATTATAGTACGCACTAATTTTTTTGCCCCCACTAGTACAGCAGTTTGTTTGTTTGTTTTTGGAATTTCGCACAAAGCTACTCGAGGGCTATCTGTGCTAGCCGTCCCTAATTTTGCAGTGTAAGACTAGAGGGAAGGCAGCTAGTCATCACCACCCACCGCCAACTCTTGGGCTACTCTTTTACCAACGAATAGTGGGATTGACCGTCACATTATACACCCCCACGGCTGGGAGGGCGAGCATGTTTAGCGCGACGCGGGCGCGAACCCACGACCCTCGGATTACGAGTGCACGCCTTAACGCACTCGGCCATGCCAGGCCTAGTACAGCAGTAAGTGTACAGATTTACAACGCTAAAATCATGGTTTCTATTCCCCTCGGTGGGCTCAGCAGCTCGCCTCATGCGGCTTTGCTGTGAGAAAAACACACACTATTTTTTTTATCTGACAGAAGTTTCCACATGAAACCATGCAATCATTCAATCAATTTCTATTTCTTTCAAGCTCAGAAGACGTTGAATCTGGAGTAAAGTCACTAAATATCTACATCGAAAATAATTATGTGGAAATAGTAAACTTTATTTAATAATATTACATTTTCTTCTTGGCGCAGAACAAGGAATAAATAATTTCACTTTCCCACATCTGTCTTTGTATATTGGTCATAGTATTCTAATTTTAATGTTCTCATTCCACTGAAGCCAATTACAAGAACTAATAGCTGTTTACCTGTAGGTGCTCTAATAACCGTGGAATCTATCTGTTGTTAGAACCAGTTTACAGCTCAATGCTACATTTAGTTGTCTAAATTCAATATCCTTAACTAGTTTAGCGATGTGATAAAAGTTTATAACATCAATATTTGGGGTTTGATCTCTGCAGTTAGTTCCACACAGTATACTGTCTAACTTAATGCTTTAAAACAAAGGAAGAATCTAAAATAAATAAAACTTAAAAATTTGATAACTACAAATAAGTAATAAAAGGTATAACAATAGCAATACTGCTCGCCTATAGAATCACCATCTCTAGTAGGACCACTCACTTCTACAAACACCACACTTCAAAAATAGCCCACCTATAGAATCACCATCTCTAGTAGGACCACTCACTTCTACAAACACCACACTTCAAAAATAGCCCACCTATAGAATCACCATCTCTAGTAGGACCACTCACTTCTACAAACACCACACTTCAAAAATAGCCCACCTATAGAATCTCAGTAACAACGACCTTCATCTATAGTAGGCAATTATTTTTTAACCCTCAGGCAGTATATTTTGTGCCTTACGTAACATTTGTGTAACATCCCAAGCGGGCAGCATCCTTGGGTCCCCAGCTGGCCCGATAACTCAGAGTTAACAATTCAAGTACGAGCGAGATGATTAGTCTTTCAAATATGACATTTTCTCAGAGAAAATATCTAGGTTTTATAAAACGCACTGAAGCTGGCTGAATATCCTACTTAATTGTAATAAAATTCACGTAAATATGGTACATATTACATATATCAATAAAAGTTGACAATAAAAATGAAGTTCTATATTTTTGTAATAAAATAAACAATGTCAAGAATATAAACTATATATAGATAGACATACACACACTACATGGCCAAAAGTGTGTGGACACCACTTTTATTTAATTGGTTCGACTATTTCAGCCACGCCCATTGCTAACAGGTGCATAAAATCAAGCATACAGCCGTGCAATCTCCATAGACAAACATCGGCAGCAGAATGGATTGTACTGAAGAGCTCAGTGACTTTCAACGTGACACTATCATCAGATGCCACCTTTCCAACAAGTCAGTTAGTCAAATTTCAGCCCTGCCAGAGCGCCCCGGTCTGTAATAAGTGCTGTTATTGTGGACTGAAAACGTCCAGGAGCAACAAAAACTCACCCATTAAGAAATAGGCCACATAAGCTCACAGAACAGGACCATCGAGTGCCGAAGCGCGTAGCGTCTAAACATCGTCTGTTCTCAGTTGCAAAAATCATTAATCGTAAAGAGCTTTATGAAATGGGTCTCCATGGCTGAGCAACTGCACACAAGCCTAAGATCACCATACGCAATACCAAGTATTGGCTAGAGTGGTGTAAAGCAAACCATCATTGAACTCTAGAGCAGTGGAAACGCGTCTTTGTAATGATGAATCACGCTTCACTATCTGGCTGTTTGACGGATAAATCTGGGTTTGGCGGATGCCAGGAGAACGCTACATGCCTGAATGCATAGTGCGAACTGTAAAGTTTTGTGGAGAAGGAATAATGATCTGGAGCTATTTTTCATGGTTTGGATAAAGCTCTTTAGTTCCAGTAAAGAGAAATCTTAATGCTACAGCATAAAGTGATATTATAGAGAATTGTGCACTTCCAACTTTGTAGCAAAAGTTTGGGGAAGACCTTTTTTTCAGCATGACAACGTATCCGTGCACAAAGCGAGGTCCATAAATACATTGTTTGCCGAGGTTGGTGTACGAGAACTTTGGGATGAATTGAAACGCTGATTGCAAGCCAGGCCTTCTTACCCGACATTAGTGCCCGACCTCACTTATGCTCTTGTGGCTGAATAGGAGTAAATCCCCGCAGCCATATTCCAAAATCTAGCGAAGAGCCTTCCCAGAAAAGTGGAGGCTATTATAGCAGCAAAGGAGAGACCAACTAAGTATTAGTGCCCTTGGTTTTGGAATGAGATGCTCAACAAGTACACACGAGTGTGATGGTCTAGTGTCCACACACTTTTGGCCGTGTAGTATATATGCACATATACATTATTTACGAAGGACTATGATCTGTTTTCCCAAAAAGAAGCAATGAAATGGACCAAAATTAAGTCAATTCAAAATAAAATATATGTTAATAAAATACAATCCGATAAATAAATTCACGAAAACTAATTAATCTTTTAAATCAGTGCAGCAGAAGTGTAAAACTTATAATGCTTTGATCCTACCAATTCATTAGCTGACCACGCTCCTTTCTAAAGATATAATGTCAGCAATATATCACAATATTCAGAATGCTTTGAATATTTAGGTTAATCTTAAAACCATCTACCAAGTTAACAATGCAAATTGATCTGTAAAAATGTTTTTATGATTTTTAAAATTATTAAACTTATAATAAACAACATAAATAACAATATTTAATTGAATAAACTTAAATTAATTGTTTAGGTTTGATTTGAAATAAATAAAACGATCATTATTTACTGTGTTTTTCTTATAACAAAGCGACTTCGGTTATCTACTCAGCTTACCGCGGGGAATCAAACCCATCATTTCAGCGTAAAAAATCCGGAGACATATCGCTGTACTAACAGGAGCCTTACTAGAGATATTTCATCAGTCATTAAATAATTTGTACAGAAATTTATAGATTTTTCCCAGACGAATATCATAAATTCATTTTTATTTTTTTTGACAAACGACGTTTCTTCTCCCTATGTTGAATACCAAGCTTATTTAATTCAACATTATATTTAAGAAAATAATTGTTACAGGTTATAGAATTGCGTATTTTTATGAAACATCAAATCCATTTTAAAACTACACATTGATTTATTAACTGTATATGTTACAATTTCAAGTAATAAGAAAATAATAATAAGCTATGCGGGTATTTCAGCTGATTTCAGAATTACCTTCTTCTGTCTCTTGCAACTTTTATAAAATATTATATAATATAGCATAAGTTTATTAGTTTAAATACCTTAACTTCTGGAAATACTATTTGTTCTTGTATTTAAAACTGTTGATATTTCATCATTTATTATATCAACTCTTTATATAATCATTTGTTTTCTCAATTTAATTTTTAAGGATGTTTCGAAGATACCATTCAATGTATTAATTACTCCTCTTGACGACTTTTTGAATGACAGAGTATGTGAAAAACATATCCTTGGAACTTATTTATACGCTATTTACTAGATGTACTTCCATAGGGTACTCGAAACTGTTCCGTCTTAAAAATAAATGAAATAAAATTTAGGAATGACAGATATGTATATTTCTTATATTTGAAGTTCATACGTTATGCTGTATTATAAGCCGACAGAACACAATCCTTCTCGTGATTCATGACATGCTCACGTTTATCTAACGTCACAACCGTACAAATTGTAACGTAAAATGTTCCTTGTGTGATGTCCTTTTAGTATCTACTAACTAACTGACAAATGAGAAACTACTGTATAGTGATATGAGTGTTTAAAACAAGTGACTCTTACTGACAAGCCCTTCAGTGGCTCAGCGATATGTATGTGGACTTACAACGCTAAAATCCGGGTTTCTATACTCATGGTGGGCAAAGCACAGATAGTACATTGTGTAACTTTGTGATTAATTCAAAACAACTTACTGACACCCTATGGCCTACTTTCGGAGAAATAATACGCTTTGTAGCTTCTTTAGATTGCCTTATATTTGTACACTTATTCAGAAGGACAATGTGTCATAATTTATTGAGCCATTGCATTATTTATCTATCTATCTATATCTGTCTATGTATTTTTATAATTTTTAGACTCCACATTCTGTATCTTTCTGCTGCTGATTCTGTTGCTAAACTATAACATACACTGTCAGTTATTTATCTTTGACGTCAAAGTAAAGTTAAAAGAAATGTAGAAAAAAGTTATTTTCATTGGTCACTCAATTTCCTTCGAAGGATTAAAGGAAGATAAGCTGAAAGTAATATCATGCTTGTTTAATAAATTGATGTCATACTCTTCCTATAAAGTTCCATTATTTACTTAGTACCTTTTAAATTTTCCAGATGCTATTTGTCTTCAGAAAAATAAATGTTGGCTACAGGAAACACTTTATTCTTTGAATCTTACGAGCCTTACTTTTTTACGTAGTTTATTAGGGTGATTAGTTTAGTTGTTTAGAATTAAGCACAAAGCTGCACAATGGACTATCTGTGCTCTGCCCACCACGGGTATCGAAACCCGGATTTTAGCGTTTAAGTCCGCAGACATACCGCTGAGCCACTGGGGGGCAAAAGTTTTGTTTGTTTGTTTTTGAATTTCGCACAAAGGTACTCTAAAGCTATTTGTGCTAGCCGTCCTAATTTGGCAGTATAAGACTAGAAGGAAAGCAGCTAGTCATCACCACTCACCGCCAACTCTTGGGCTACTCTTTTACCAACGAATAGTGAGATTGACCCTGGCAATACAACGCCCCCACGGCTGAAAGGGCGAGCATGTTTGGCGCGACGGGGATGCGAACCCGCGACTCTCCGATTACAAGTCGCACGCCTTAACACGCTTGGCCATGCCGGGCCTATATTAGGATGAATTAAATAGTTAAAATTAAACCGTACACTGTAACTTGAATATTATAAAAAAGTTTATGAGAAAAAGAAGTGAATGCTATTTTCTTACATAGTATGTATAATATTTTAAACTATGTGTACGGCATTTAGAAATTTTACTGTTAAGTACCAGTGAATAAAGTTTTGTTTAGCATAATTCAAAACACGCGACGACACACACAAACACACAGATGTGTGTATATATATATATATATATACATATATAGCTTTATAATGAAATAAATTATTATATTTAAATGAAGTTAAATGAATAAACGCCTCTCCAGTGGCTCAGTGGTGTGTCTGCGGACTTACAACGCTAAAAAACCGGGTTTAGATACCCGTGGTGGGCAAAGCACAGAGAGCCCATTGTGTAGCTTTGTGCTTAATTTAAAACAAGAATGAATAAACAAAATCATTAGGAGACAGCGTATTTTATTTCATGCTACTGTGTTTTGGTTTATAGCTTGGATATTTTATGGTTATAATATATATATATATATATTCTCATTTCCAAAATACTGTTTTAGTTTCTGAAGATAACAGTGTTTGCTTCAGAAGTAGTTTAAATACAAATATCTGTTAAGTATTTTAGTTTTCATAAAAAAATAAATTTAAATTGATTGATTTTTCACGTTTTTCGTTTATAACTTTCGTATTTACATTTGAACATTTATAAATTAAGTAAAAATTGAAATGCAAAAATCGACAACTTCACCCGCAGAATTGCTTTAATAATAGTTTACTCTTATAAGAGTAACAGTGAGTTTTAAATAAATAACTAAGCAGATGTTTTGAAGTTCAACATAAAGCTACCCGATGCCTACCACGAGTATCAAAACCGGGTTTCGAGCGTTGTAAGTTGAGAGATAAAAGAGTTCCAGTGGCACAGCGATATAATTTTCTATGTAATTTTTTTATTCTGTAAGCGATATTACTTTTAGTTTTTTTGTTTCTTGTATAATGCTCATCGATTGGTCACATTCTAAAGTTTGTAGGTAATCGCCGGCATTTATTTTTCTACTTAATTCTAGTAAAATATTAAATGTATTGTTAAAGATGGAGTCATCAAAAATATGTGCTGAAGTTTAGTGATGAATGATTTGTTAAGAGTTGAAAGCCTGGAGTTTCTCGACTGATATTAAGACAGCCTATGTGAATTACAAAATATAAATCTCAAGAATTCTATATGACTTTCTTTGGTGTAAGTTATTCTTAAACTTGTATAATTTATCATCTCTTACTATATTCAGATGAGTTCCGTCAATAGAAATAAAACAAAAATGATAAAAAATGTGGTGCCTGCTGCAGGTTTCTGTATCTGATTACAGACTACTTGGAGACGATGTGAGAATGTACAGTCATCACACCACATTAACTTAAACCAAGTTGGGAGCACTTTTATTTTATTATTTGAAACTACTGGCAGAGTGTGTTGAAACTCGTATGCGAAACAGAAACAGATAAATATTTCATTTTCGACAATGAAAAAATTAAAGTAGGTTTTATTAAAAAAGATCTTTTTGCGGTTCTTTTTTTCCTATCACGAAAATAATGTTAAATGATGTTCTTGCTACATTCAGAAAGGCGCCCCAGTGGCTCAGCGGTATGTCTGCGGACTTACACGCTAAAATTCGGGTTTCGATACCCGTGGCGGGCAGAGCACAGATAGCCCATTGTGTATCCTTGTGCTTAATTCAAAACAACAACATATTCAGAGAAAATTTGTATTAACAGATATTCCAAAATTTCGGCCTGTAATAAACACTAGTATTAATATACATATATTAAAATTTTTCAAATCCAAAAATCAGGGATTAAATAAATATTTATTTTCTAATAGAAATTCATCTGTAAAATGAAAAAACAATGTGCTATGTTTATTTTTAATCGATATAAATTAACGTTACGTAACGAAAGTAAAAGATTAGCCGTTTAAACTATTGAGGTTGCAACAGTTAAACTATGTAATGGTAGTCCTAACTAAATATAAAAATCGTTATACTTGTTGTTGTTGTTTTTTTTTGTTCAAAGCTACATGAGGGCTACTTGCGTTTCTAATCTAGCAGTGGAAGACCAGAGAGAGGGCAACTGGTTATCTCCACCAGCCGCCAACTCTTGGATTACTATTTTATCAATGAATAGTGGGATTGACCGTAATATTATGACGTCCCATGGCAGAAAGGACGAGCATGTTTGGTTTGACGGGAATTCGAATCTGCGACCCTCATAGTCAAGTGCCTAAACTACCTGTCCATGCAGGGTTTAAGTTACACTTATTGCCAGCAATGCACTCATCGATGTTTGTAAAACTTTACTTGAAAAAGAGACTACGTGTAGTAATAGTTCCTTGCTGGTACTGCGGAAGGTCTACGGATTTACAGCACTAAAGTCAGGGGCTCAATTCCCCTTGTTAGACTCAGCAGATAGCCCGATGTGGCTTTACTAAAAGAAACACACACACACGTGTAATATTAAATAAGAAAATCTTCAACAAATACCTCTTACAAGCAGTACTAATTCTGTATTATATCATTACAACTTTTGCATAATAATAAGTAGTCAAAATAAAGGGTTGTGACACAAGAATGTATATTCTTTCGAAACTTTGTAAATATTCAGTTTGGACAATATGTAGATAAATTATTTTTACAGGCATGCAAAACAAGTTATATTCAAGATTTGTCGGTAATAGAATATATTTTCTACATTTTTTTCTATTAGAAACAGGCCGTCCAGCGAAGGATGTATTTCCTGAATGTGGTGAGCTACATCATTGTTTCCTAACTGTTCAAGTCACATATTAAAACATAATTCAGATTGCAAATTATTTCTGGTGGGTATATAACTGTTCTCCATCTCAAATTCTCTTTATCTTACCATACGCCAGATAGGCAACAAAATATTTTATGTGTATATATTATATCTGTTTAAAACTTAATGCAGTTTCTAAAACAAAATTGACGCTAAACTATAAAGTTCGTAAATAAAAATAAAAATAAATGAAATAATTGAATATTATTTTCTTTTAACATCTCTCCAACACATTATACTTCAGTGTATTTTGCAAAGGCAATAATGATGTCTCTTTCTTTTTTTAACGTAATTGTCAATGGCTTCTATGATCGTTTATTCCCTATCTTACGGATTAAATATTATTTTAATATATATATTTATTTTAGTTATGTGTTTAGAAATGTCTGTAACTTATATTGCTGAATGCATATTGCTCAAGTCCTGCTTGTTCTGTACATTTGTAGAAGATTCTCGAGAGAAAGAATAAACAATAAATGTTTTACCAAAGCACTAACGTATCTTCGAATATTGTAGGACCAACTGAACTTCTAGAATTTCGACTAAAGATTAAAAATCGACGCGCCAAGAGATAGCTTTAGAAAATTATTTATCTGCTGTAGTCTGTATTCTATAAGCCTCGGAAGCTATAATTGTGACAAAAATTTATTATCGGGAAACTAAAGATATTTGACCAGGAACGTTTATATATTTTGAACATTACGAACCGATTCACTTCAGCGAATTAACTTCGGCGGAAGAAAGAATTCATGTGTGAAGAATAGGGCTCGCCAGCATTCCGGTCAAGTAGAATGTGTCCGTGTGTTAACATAAAAGTAATTTACCCCTCGTGAACCGTCGACAGAATATTTAGTTCCAGATAGGATAAAAGATTCAATGTTGTTTGGAAGTTTGTGAAACTCTTGTATACAAACTATTACTTGTAATAACCGTTATTATAAATTGCATTGTTATTTTTATGCTAGAACACATTTTTGTAATAAAGATTGTTGTAGTTTGTTATTAAGCACAAAGCTACACAAAGGGCTATGCGTGTTCTGCTCAGCCCCCCAGTGGCTCAGCGGGATGTCTGCGGACTTACACGCTAAAATCCGGGTTTCGATAACCGTGGTGGGCAGAGCACATATAGCCCATTGTGTAGCTTTGTGCTTAATTCAAAATAACAATAACAATAAGTGTTCTACTCACGACAGGTATCGAAACCCGGTTTATAGCATTGTAGGTCTGCAGACATACCGCTGTGTTACTGAAGGGTATTTTATGAAGAAAACTGTTTGTATCAATATTGTTGGCAAATATCATAAATTTGATAAACATCGACATTCAATTCACTTTTAAATTTAAATTACAATTTTCACTTACTCGAAATTGTAATATGTAGCATGTGTAACATGAGACTCGTCGAAGATTAATTATAATTTATCACGTAATAAATTTTTGGTCGCTTCCAAGATCTGAATCATGGATGAAATTCCATATAAATTAAATTTCAAATTGTAATGCAATTTTATTTATCAGTACTAACAAGACTTGATCATGTCCGATTATTAAGGTTTTTTGAATAATTCTCTCTAAAAGAACTAGAAATATATAACAAAAATTAATTACTCAAAATTGCTAAAATCCTAGAATTAGATATGAAAAAAATTGAACTTGAACAAGGCTATATCGAAGCTGAGAAAGAGGAAGCTCGTATCAAAGCCCAGAAAGAGAAAGTTCGCTGCGAAGATGAAAAAGAAAATAAACGTCTCGAGGCCGAATAATCCCGTATCAAAGCAAAAAAGAAAAGGAATTTAAATTCAACTCCAATTAACAAATGCAAAATGACAATTTTGAACTCTCTTGAAATATCAAAAAATGGACATTATTGTTACAAAGTGTTTCGATTAGTATAGCACAAGAAGTTTATGCCACTTTTTCTCTAGGGGACCAAGAGAGCATGGCCAAGCGCGTAAGGCGTGCACTCGTAATCCGAGGGTCGCGAGTTCGCGCCCGCGTCGCGCTAAACATGCTCTCCCTCCCAGCTGTGGGGTCGTATAATGTGACGGTTAATTCCACTATTCGTTGGTAAAAGAGTAACCCAAGAGTTGGCGGTGGGTGGTAATGACAAGCTGCCTTTCCTCTAGTCTTACACTACTAAATTAGGGACGGCTAGCACAGATAGCTCTCGTGCAACTTTGTGCGAAATTCCAAAAACAAACAAACAAAACTTTCTCGAGGAGATTGCACTAATTATTATAATGTTAAAATGGCTTCTCAAAGCACACCAGTAGCCTTGATGCTTAAAGTTATACCAAACAAGATAATCAATCTTATATGGAATTCGTCCAGGAAAAAAAAATTGATCATTGGTGTAATCCTATTCACATTAGCAACAGTTTCATGTCCACATCTAGATGTAGTTTCGCCATGTCACTCGATGTTGTTGATTTAGCCACTGATATGAAAGCTGATGTAATTGCGGAAGAATTTATAGTTTTTTGTGTCTGTTAATTCTGTGTCTTTAACAAATGACACGCCCAATCTTATATCCATATGTATTTACGTGATACCAGGAAGACTCAGTCATTGTTCTTCGAAGGTATGTTACTTTAGATTCAAGTTCTACCACTGGTGAGTCTATTATGGCTCAGGGTATTTAGAGTGGTTTTATTAATTTCTTCTTCATAACATTTGTTTAACACAGACCTAGTTTCGGGACCAATTGTGCTTAGAGTAAGACCTACTCTACCAATACAAGTTGTGTAATTATTGTTGAGGATGATTTGGTTTGGAGAAAATTTGTTAGTGAGCTAATCATCGTTTGACCTTAAGATAATGCTGATGTTGCGGAGAATCCAGGCGTGTTTTCATTATGTGCTGAGACTCGAACTCAGGCAAAGAAATTAAGCTAATATAATTGCTAGTTACGTTCAGAGGACGCCATTATTAATTTGTCTCTAACATTTTTGTGGATCCACCATGGATTTTATGAATATTTGTCTTAATGATAATTTATTGGTGAGAGACAATGATGAACGTGAATGATTCGATTCAGTGGGAGAAGTTCTATTTGTCAGAAGTGTTACGTATTTTTTATGTTTTATGTTCTTCGTAGACTAAACGCAACAGAAAAATGCAGATAACAGCTTGTATAATTTATTACACTAAACTATTAACAAATATAACAGATATAACACAAATTATATATAATAACAGTGACAGATATTAAGTTATAACATTCGAAATTAATTACAAAACAAAATAATATTAGTTTCAAACTTCAAAATTAATCACAATACAAAACGGTACTGGCCTGTATCTAATACAATGATCTAAAATGAAAGTCTCAAATTCCAGTCTAGGGTGTGAATTCGGTCCCACGAAGAGATTCCGAAACAGTTCACAGTTCAATAAATTCGCCGACTCTCAGCACAAGCAGTAATTCAGATGTATCGTAGAGATTGACGAAATAAAATCACAGCTTCCGTAGATCTAACTTCAATCACAAATCCAAGTTGAATATTCACAGCAAACACTTAATATTTCTCAAATAACTGACTCTCTTCTTTTGAAATAAAACTGATGTCTGAATCTCACTCTTTTTCTTCGAATAAAACTAATGACTGAATCTCTCTTGCGTCACCGTCTTTTATACCGGTAGGCCTATTTCTCGAACAATCTTGCAATTTCCATACAACTCCAGAGCAATCCGCGCGTGTCCGTTCTTGCACAAGACTACACGTCTAGACACGAAGTCACCAGCACTCATTTACAAACATATGATTGGTCTACTTAATTCAAGAAAGTTCTAAATGTTACCCTAAATAAATAACAACATATTTTAGTTTAAACTTCGAAACAATAATATAAATATGGAAAAATGAATAAAACAAATGAAAATTCAAACACAACACGACATGTTGTCGTTTACAAAATATTTTCACGACATTTACATAACACTCTCCCCCTTAAAAGTAAAAAAAAAAGTTTGAACTTGTGAAAACCTTTTTTTTTGTCTTACTTATTATACATAACATTGAACTAAGAAACAAATTTTAGTCAACCGTTAATTATAACGAAACACTGAACCACTTAATTACCGTGACAATGTATCCGCAATGACATTGTCCGAACCACGGATATGACTAATGGACACATTGTATTGCTGCAAAATAATACTCCACCTGAGTAACCTTTGATTTTTGTTTTTCATTTTGTTCACGAAAACGAGTGGATTGTGGTCGGTATAAACATTAACAATCCATGGTGAAGAACACAAATAAACATCAAAATGTTGTAAAGCTAACAACAATGCAAGTGCTTCTTTCTCAATTGTTGAATAATTTCTTTGGTGCTTATCAAGTTTTCTTGAAAAATAACACACAGGGTGGTCAACACAATTTTGCTCTTGCAACAACACAGCACCAACACCAACGTCACTTGCATCTACAGCAAGCTTAAATGGTTTGTCAAAATCGGGAGCTTTGAGGATTGGAGCATTCATGAGCATGATCTTTATCCTTTCAAAGGCAGTCTGGCAATTTTGATTCCAGGAAAATTTTACATCCTCTTTTAGTAAGGCTGTTAAAGGTGCAGCCACATCAGAAAAATTTGGACAAAATTTCCTATAATATCCTGCCATGCCCAAGAATCTCATAATACCTCTTTTATTCGTCGGCTCTGGATACTCCGCTATTGCCTGTACCTTAGCTTGGATAGGCTTCACTTTACCCTGACCAATTTCATGGCCTAAGTACACAACTGTTGCTTTACCGAATTCGCTTTTTAACAGGTTGATAGTCAACTGAGCCTCGGAACACCTCTCAAAGAATGCACGAATGTGACTTAAATGCTCAGACCAGTCACTGCTTACCACCAGTACATCATCAATGTAGGCATACACATTTTCTAATCCTGCGATGACATGATTCATCAACCTTTGAAATGTTGCACCAGAGTTTTTATGCCAAATGGCATAACTTTGTATTGGTACAAACCATCGGGTGTTATAAAAGCTGAAATTTCTCTTGCTTGAGAAGTTAAAGGTACTTGCCAATAACCTTTGAGTAGGTCAAATTTGGTAAGGTACTTTGAGTTACCTACACGGTCAATACAATCATCCAACCGAGGAATAGGATATGAATCAGTCTTGGTCACATCATTAACCCTTCTGAAATCTGTACAGAACCTAACTGAACCATCAGACTTTGGTACCAAGATACAAGGTGAACTCCAATTACTATTTGACAACTCAATGAAATCATTTTCAAGCATGTATTGTACCTCTGACCTGATTTTTGACAATTTCACAAGATTGGCCCGATATGGATGTTGTTTTATTAGTCGAGTGTTCTCAATAACAACATCATGTTCTATGACATTGGTTCTACCAGGAACATCAGGGAACAAATGAGCAAACTCTAAAATCAAACCTTTCAACTCTTGACTTTGTTGTTGGGTTAAATGATTGAGTTTTTCATCTAAGTTTGCTAATACATGTAAGTTTTTGAGTTTAACATGAGTGTCTGGAATGCTATTTCCTATAATTTCAAGAGGAGAAAGTGGAGGATCATGATCTTCATTCACACCACTTGTCACGTTCACAGGAACAGCATTCGACACGTTTGTTTTCTTTCGCATATAATAGGGTTTAAACATATTGATATGACAAAGCTGTTTGCTTTTCCTCCGATCAGGGGTAGTGATCACATAGTTTAGATCATTAATTTTCTTTTCAATTGAATAAGGTCCATAATATTTAGCTTGAAGTGAAGAGCTTGATGTAGGCAACAAGACTAGTACTTGGTCACCAACATTAAAAGATCGCTTCCTGGCCATTTTGTCATACCAGGTTTTCATCTCTTCCTGAGAAGACTTCAGGTTTTCCCTGGCAACATTAAAAGCATTGTGCAATCTGGTTTTGAAATCAGAGACATAATTCAACAAGCTAATTTGTGAGTTATTATCCTCCAACCATTTCTCCTTAACTAACTTCAATGGACCGCAAACTGAGTGACCATAAACCAACTCAAAAGGGCTAAATCCAGTAGACTCTTGGACAACCTCACGAACTGCAAACAACAACAAGGGAACATCCTCATCCCAGACCTTTGAATGCTCGTGGCAGTAATTTCTAAGCATGGCTTTTAGAGTTTGGTGGAAACGTTCAAGGACACCTTGTGACTCAGGATGGTATGCACTGGATGAAACTTGATGGATGTTTAATTCATGCATGGCTTGTTGAAATAGCTTGGACATAAAATTTGAGCCTTGATCTGATTGCACAGCTTTTGGAATCCCGAACATGGCAAAGAATTTAACAAAAGCCTTAACAATGTTGGAAGCAGTGATTTTTCTCAAAGGGATTGCCTCAGGGAAACGTGTAGAAGCACACATGATCGTCAAGAGGTATTCATTTCCTGCTTTGCTTTTTGGCATTGGGCCAACACAGTCGATAATGACACTTGAGAACGGTTCTTCAAAGGCAGGAATAGGCTGCAGTGGTGCTTTTGGAATCCCCTGATTTGGTTTTCCTGTCATTTGGCGAGAATGGCATGTCTTACAAAAGTCAACAACATCTCGGCGCATCTTTGGCCAATAGAAATGTCGTCGGATACGATCTAGGGTCTTTCTTACACCTAAGTGTCCCGACAATACATGGTCATGAGCAAGACTAAGAATATCATTCCGATAGCACTTTGGAATGACGATTTGGTGAATAACATTCCACTCTTCATCAGCAGCAACGTCAGGAGGTCTGTATTTTCTCATTAACACACCTGACTTCTGGTAGTAACAAATAGGGACAGTTCCTATTTCATTTTCATCAACAGCCAGTTATAGAAGAGAACGAGTTTCAGGATCATTGTCCTGTTCCTCAACAAGTTTGTTTTGATGAAGAGAGTCGAAAAATGTCTTAGAGTCATCAGTAGAACTTAAAGTTAAGTCAGAAATCTCATCGATGTGAGTCATGAACGTATCAGATAAAGAGAAATCCTCTTTGGATTCCTGAGAACGTGTCTGAGAACGAGTAACAGCACAGGCGGGAAAAACATCAGGAAACTCTTCAACGAGTTGCTCTGTACTGGGGCTAATAACAGGTGCTTCAACAACACGAACCTCTGGTACCACCTTACTACCAGCCAAATCATTCCCCAAAAGCATAGACACACCTTCAACAGGCAATGAAGCTTTAATACCCACAGTCACTGGGCCTGAAACTAAGTCCGAATGTAAATCTAATCTATGAAGAGGAATAGAAACGACACCACCTTCTACACCAGAAATGAGCACATTGGCCCCAACGGATGACTTTTGAGAAAACGGAAGTACACTTTCCAAAATCAAACTCTGAAAAGCTCCAGTATCCCGCAGGATTTTAATTGGTTGTAGATGTGAATCGCCAACAAAAGAAACAAAACCTTCAGTCATGAAAGGCTTAAATTTGTCCTCAACAATATCTTCAGGTACATCAATAATATTGGACTTGGAATCCACAGTGGACTGAACAGGGTCAAAATCATTGAGAACCAATGATGTATCCAATGAGGGCGAAATGAAACTATGGAGTGATGGCTTGTTTTTGAGCTTATAGCACTCAGAAATCAAATGGCCAGGTTTCCTACAATAAGCACATGTTTTGGATGAGAATGACACGTTTTGGGTAGATGACGAGCTTTGAGAATAAGATGGAGTCTTCGTTTGAGAATTAGAAGTTTGCTCTTTTTTGTCTCTGTCGGCATTTGCATAATATTTGAATGAGTCATTGGGTTTCTTTGCTGTGTGATTTGTTTTGCTTTTGTATGAGAAATCTTTGTGAGTCAAAGCATACTCGTCTGACAAGACAGCAGCATCATGAATTTTGGAAGCTTTTTGTTCATCAATATAAGTTTTTAGCTCTACGGGAATACATCTTTTAAACTCTTCAACTAACATGAGTTCTCTGAGTTTTGTATAATCATCTTTAATTTCTTTAGAATCACACCACCTGTCGAACAGAGTTTCTTTTTCTCGAGCAAATTCGACATAAGTTTGGCTGTCAAACTTTTTGTAACCACGAAATTTTTGTCTGTATGCCTCTGGCACCAATTCATAAGCATTCAAAATGCATTTTTTGACGTGCTCGTAATCATAACTTTGCTCGGCCGTGAGTTTGGAAAATACCTCCTGGGCTTTACCCTTGAGAACACTCTGAAGTAATACTGTCCAATATTCGGTTGGCCATTTTAGCCTAAGGGCCAATTTTTCAAATTGCTGAAAATATTTATCTACAGCTTTTTCATTGAATGGAGGTACTAAACGAATTTGTTTGGAAGCATCAAAATTATCCAACCGCATTTGGACAACCTTCTCATCTGTTTGTGCCTTTCTCATACTGATTTCTTTATCAACTTTAATGCGTTCCATTTGTATTTCGGCATCAAGGCGTTTGTTTTCTTGTTCTGCCTCAAGAACAAGCGTCTGTTTTCCTGTTCTGCCTCAAGTCGTTTGCTTTCTTTTTCTGCCTCAAGTCGTTTGGTTTTTTTTCTGCCTCAAGACGTTTGCTTTCAATTTCTAAACGAAATTTCATTTCCATTTCCATTTTTTTTAATTCGAAATCTGGGTCAAAATGAGCAACAGGCAATTGTTGTGCAACTTTTTGAGGTAATACTTTTTGGCTGACCAAATGTTCAACAATAATTTGTTTAATATCTGCTTTCTTCATTGATTGCTTCACTTCTAAATTAAAATGTTTACCAACATCAAGCAATTCAGATTTTTTTAATTCACTGATTAATTCGAAAGAGGGATTCTGATTAAATTTGTTTATAAAATTTTCAAGTTGGAAAGCCATTTTGAATATACAAGCTGTCTATATGTATAGAATATAAATCTTATTTTATAATAAAATTAAATTGTTTGTTCGAAATCCCGGACGAGCCCCCAATTTTCTGTTACGTATTTTTTATGTTTTATGTTCTTCGTAGACTAAACGCAACAGAAAAATGCAGATAACAGCTTGTATAATTTATTACACTAAACTATTAACAAATATAACAGATATACCACAAATTATATATAATAACAGTGACAGATATTAAGTTATAACATTCGAAACTAATTACAAAACAAAATAATATTAGTTTCAAACTTCAAAATTAATCACAATACAAAACGGTACTGGCCTGTATCTAATACAATGATCTAAAATGAAAGTTTCAAATTCCAGTCTAGGGTGTGAATTTGGTCCCACGAAGAGATTCCGAAACAGTTCACAGTTCAATAAATTCGCCGACTCTCAGCACAAGCAGTAATTCAGATGTATCGTAGAGATTGACGAAATAAAATCACAGCTTCCGTAGATCTAACTTCAATCACAAATCCAAGTTGAATATTCACAGCAAACACTTAATATTTCTCAAATAACTAACTCTCTTCTTTTGAAATAAAACTGATGTCTGAATCTCACTCTTTTTCTTCGAATAAAACTAATGACTGAATCTCTCTTGCGTCACCGTCTTTTATACCGGTAGGCCTATTTCTCGAACAATCTTGCAATTTCCATACAACTCCAGAGCAATCCGCGCGTGTCCGTTCTTGCACGAGACTACACATCTAGACACGAAGTCACCAGCACTCATTTACAAACATATGATTGGTCTACTTAATTCAAGAAAGTTCTAAATGTTACCCTAAATAAATAACAACATATTTTAGTTTAAACTTCGAAACAATAATATAAATATGGAAAAATGAATAATACAAATGAAAATTCAAACACAACACGACATGTTGTCGTTTACAAAATATTTACACGACATTTACATAACAAGAAGGCAAGTGATTGGTGAATAAGAAAAGTAGCTAAAGATCTCTTCACTATTTAAATATGCACTCCCTAAAGATGAACTGGATAATGTTTCAAATGGCTACTTAATCAGAAATGGTGTGTTCATAAGGAAATGGAGATCACAAAATATGTCAGATTCAGTAAACTGGACTGTAGTTTACGAAACTGCTGTTCCAAGAAAGATATTCTGAAACATTGAAAGGTGCCAATGAACTTCCATTTAGGTGTCAATAAGACGTGAAAAAATTATGAGACAGTTCTTTTGGCCAAAAATTTAGACAAGATATATCTCAGTGCTGTAGAACTTGCCATACATGTACGTTTGTTGGAAATTATAATTAGAAAATTCCTGTTGCTATTTTGAAACCAATGCCAGCTTTTGAAGAACACCTAAATAGTGTGATTATTGATTATCTTGGGCTTTGACCAAAATATAGAAATTGTAAATCCGGAGACATACCGCTGTACTAGCGGAGGACATTTCAATACTATTTGAACTAATTAAATTATCTACATACCTGTAATCTAATGCAAATATATCTGAGTTTATGTAATTTTCAACAAAGTCGTCATAAAAATAAAGATATAAATTTGAAATACAAGCAAAATAGTTAGCTCCTGATTGTTTTCACTGAGCTAGGAATAAATCTAAATTCAATCGGAGATTTATGGAATATAGGAAGAATATGCAGAAAAATTAAATATCTACATAAAAATTTGGTTTAAGACAAAGTTTTATAAGCTTTAATGTAATTATTGAAAACCGTATCTTTAGATTAGTTGATGACTTTATAAAAGTTTGTGCACTATTGATTTATTTTATCATAAATAATGGATAAAATGTACAAATAAAACCAAAATTACATTTAGCGTTAACAATGGGAACTATAAATTATTTTTATTGTGATTCTTGAATATTATTTTTTGACTAAAGTCCAGTATTAATATATCTTAGTAAAAATTTGGCTTATAAAATTTTTAATTTTCTAAGGAGAGAGGTGTAACGGATTTAATATTATGTTAATATATATGGCTGTTTAAGTTAAATATATATTTAAAAATGTATGTAACTTACATTGTTAAATATCTATTGCGCAAGTCTCGTGCGTTCTCTGAATTTGTAGAAGATTCTCGAGAGTATGGATCAATAATATGTATTTTACGAAAGCAATAGCGTAATAATGTTGGGTTAACTAAACTTCCTAAAACTTCGCCTAAATATTATAAATCAACACACTAAGTGACAGCTTTAGAATATTGTTTGATCTGCTATAGTGAGTTTACTATAAGTATCTGAATTTCAGTCGTTTGACTTTAGGGAATTGACTTTGGATGTTAGTATTTATAGGAAGATATTAATATCATCGTAGGTAAAAAGTCAGCTTGTAAGGGTGTGAAGCTTAAGCGAGATATGACAACATCAGCTTATAATTAATTTGCTCGTTGTGTACATGGATCGTCGGTAAAATATTCAGTTCGAGGCTAGATATAAGAGTCAGTATTACTTGTAAGTTCATAACACACTTGTTGGTAAACCGTTATTTGTAATAACCGTCATTATGAATTGTGTTATTGCTTATATAGTAAAATATATTTGTATTCAGGAAGAAAACTGTCTGTATATCAATATTTTTGGAAAATATTGTAAATTTAATACATATTGACATTGAATTACCTCCTAAGTTCAAATTCAAATTTCTTTGTATATGAAATCTTACTACTAGTGTACATAACATAAAAAATCGGAGACTTGTCCCAAATAAATTATAATATGTAACACCTTTGAAACATCGTACATTTTGTGAAAATTATGTATACCTGAAACCTAACGTTCTTAATATAGTGTACTGGGTTTACTATTATATCTTTATTTTAATATCGATACTTGTTATAGTTAAATATAAGTTTAGAAAAGCATGGGACTTGTACCATTATATCTGTATTGCAAAATTCTCGTCTATCCTCTAAATATGTCGAAGATTCTCGAGTGTAAGAATAAAAAAAATATATGATTTACGAAAACAATAGCGTACTGTTTTCAACTGAAATTTCTAGAACCTCGCCTTAACTTTTAAACTCAACGCACCAAGAATCAATACATTTTTTTGGTTTGGTTGGTACACTATAAACCTCGGAATCTATAACTGTGCTAAACGTTTATTAATTGAGAAACTCAGATACTTGACCGGTAACGTATATAGCTTTAGCACATTACAAACCGTTCACCTTTGTGCGTGAGTATTTCTATGAGACAATTACGTATCTTCGTCCGTGAAAACCTCACGAGTGTTCAGTGAAGAAGCTAGCTACCTTTCTGTTACATGAATTGTATCTTTGTTAAATTGGAATTAATTCGCTGTTAGTGAACGGTCGATAAAATACTCAGTTCCAGACCTAATAGTAGACTCAGTATTATTTGTACGTTTATGAAACTTTTGTATATAAATCATTGTTTGTAACTGCATTTTGTAACATCCGTTACAATCAGTTGTGTTATTATCTGTACAATGAAATAATTTGGTGTTAAGAAAAACTTGTGTGTATCAATCTTGTTGGCAAATATCATAAATTGAAATGTCAGGCTACTTGAAACTGTCATACTTAACATAATAACCCGGAAATTCGTCCAGGATAAATCATAATACATGATAATGTTAATGTGAATATTGAATGAAAACTTTAAACTATGGGCTGAAATATATTTTATAAAAATTCTTACTATATGTAGAGGTTTTTTCTTGAAGGAAAAACTGTGGCTCGGCATGGCCAGGTGGGTTAAGGCGTTCGACTCATAATTTAAGGGTCGCAGATTCGAATTCCGGTCGCACCAAACATGCTCGCCCTTTCAGCCGTGGGGCATTATAATGTAGTAAAACATTGGTATTCGTTGGTAAAACAGTCGTCCAAGAGTTAGCGGTTGATGGTGATGACTGGCTGCCTTTACTCTAGTCTCACACTGCTAAATAGGGACGGCTAGCGCAGATAGCCCTCGTGTAGCTTTGCGCGAAATTCTAAGCAAAAAAAACAACGAAAAACTACGCAATGAATTGAATATGCTGTGCATGTCGTTGGCATTGAAACCTTATTTTCAGGGATAGAAACCGTGATATTTACTGCTGAGCTATCAAAGGGAGTTTCTACTGGTATATGGTTTAAGAACCAAAAGCATTGTTTTAATCAATGGTCGACACTGATAGTTAAATGAATTAAATAAACATATCAATTTTTCATCGATAAAAGAGGAACAAAGAGTCAATTTTCCTATCTTTTAAACTTTTTTCTTGTTTTAGTAATTTATAAACGTATATGTTTGAGCAAATGACATACTAATTTTATTGCACAGGTTAACAATAGGTTCGTCATCTGACCTTGTAAAAGTAAAATTATTCTAAAAGTGTTATAGAGTATTCTGTTTATTTATATAAAACAGTAACTTATTTATTTTAAATATTGTTCTATAATTGGATAAACATGATAAATTGTCGTAATATCAACAACGATTTTAAAAAATGCATTGTTTTGTCATTTTAGAATAAAAGAGTATGACACCAAAGCTGAAAATGTTAAATAATTTTAAATTATTCTACTAATAATAAAAATAATTTATAAAGGAAGGTGGAAATAAAGTAAGTTGAATTTTTAAATTTAAAAAAAAAATTAAAACTTCCAACTTTAATAGAAAGTTTTTACCCTAAATTACAATTCCTCATTCCTACTCTATAATTTCTTACTTCAGTTTTATTAGTTCGCATTATTATATTTTTATACTCTTATATACCATTATATAACTTATAGTTTTCTTGATTTAAAGGGAGCGCAATGAACAGTAAAGAATATCATTCACGCTTCCATATTCATTTATTACGAAATATCAAATTCTTGTGAAAGATAAATGAAGAACTGGCTTGTCTTCAGTTTCTTCAGAATTGCCCCTGAATATACTAAAGTATTCTAATTATTGTTCTTTAAAACATTTATGGCTAATCAAGATTTAAAATGTTTTGCACTCGAATGATTACTGTTTTATTTTTAAAATGCAACTCACAAAAATAGGCTGAAATTGAAAGGTAAAATTAACTTCGTGGGAAACGTATTTCTATTAAAGTATTGTACATAAAATTAAACATATAAGATACAGAAACAAGTGTATTTTCACATGATTTTATCCATCTTGGTATTTTACACATCTTTATTCCGTATTTTCTTTCAAAAAGTCTGCAAATTGTGCTGTATTTAGCATCCAGTAGAAAATGGCATTATATATACTCTTCAAAAAAAGAAACGCAAATGGAATAATTTTGTTGTTTTAAAGATAAATAAGAACGTTACAAGCTCAGAGTATGTGATGTTACATGTTGTTATGTATATGTGTAAATATTTTGTAAACGACAACATGTCGTATTGTGTTTGAATTTTCATTTGTATTATTCATTTTTTCCATATTGATATTATTGTTTCGAAGTTTAAACTAAAATATGTTATTTAGGGTAACATTTTAGAACTTTCTCGAATTAAGTAGACCAATCACATGTTTGTAAATGAGTGCTGGTGACTTCCTGTCTGGAGTGTAGTCTCGTGCAAGAACGGATATGCGTGAATAGCTCTGGAGTTGCATGGAAATTTCAAGATTGTTCGAGAAATAGACCTATCGGTATAAAACACGGTGACGTGAGAGATATTCAGTCATCAGTTTTATTCGAGGGAGAGAGATTCAGTCATTAGTTTTATTCGAAGACAAAGAGTGAGATTCAGACACCAGTTTCATTTCAAAAGAAGAGAGTTAGTTATTTGAGAAAGATTAAGTGTTTGCTGTGAATATTCAATTTGGATTTGTGATTGAAATTAGATCTACGGAAGCCGTGATTTTATTTCGTCAATCTCTACGATACTTCTGAATTACTGCTTGAGCTGAGAGACGGCGATTTCATTGAACTGTGAACTGCTTCGGAATCTCTTCGTAGGACCAAATTCACACCCTAGATTGGAATTTGAGACTGTAATTTTAGATCATTACATTAGATACAGGTCAGTACCGTTTTGTATTGTGATTTATTTTGAAGTTTGAAACTAATATTATTTTGTTTTGTAATTAATTTCGAATGTTCTAACTTAATATCTGTCACTGTAATTATATAATTTATGTTATATCTGTTATATTTGTTAATAGTTTAGTGTAATAAATTATACAAGCTGTTATCTGTGTTTTTCTGTTGCGTTTAATCTACGAAGAATTTAAAACATCAAAAAATACGTAACACATGTAATAAGGCACTGACTGTCAGACCAAAATGACAATAGATTGTTGTTTTGAATTAAGCACAAAGCTACACAATGGGCTATCTGGTATCGAAACCCGGATTTTAGCGTGTAAGTCCGCAGACATACCGCTGAGCCACTGGGGGGCAATAGAAGTTGTGCACTTTGAAAACGGAGGAAAACATCGGATTTTTCGCCAAAACGCATTCGTGTTCAATAAATTTGTTTGAGAGATCTACATGTTCTGCAAGTGACGGGTTCTCGGCTTCCATAGCTCAGTGTTAAGCCACTGACACGCAATACAGTTACGCCAAGACTGACTGAAGCACAACGCAATAACGCCATTGGTCGAATAGAAGCAGGCAAAACTCGATCAGATGTTGCCAGAGCTGTTAATATCCACCCAAGCACCATTAAAAGGCTATGAAATCGTCACCAACAACATGGATCAACTTGTGACCGTTCAGGATCTGGCAAACCTCGTGTGACCACGCCCGCATAAGATCGCTACATCCGGTTACATCACATTCGGGATAGAATCACCACTGCGACGTCTACTGCCTCAACCATACCAGGGCTGCATAGGATTTCCAATTAGACAGTACGCAACCGTCGACGAGATTCTTAGGCCCCATCTGCAACCCGTCATGGTGAACGTCAACGACGGTTTTCAACATGACAACGCCCGTTCTCACACTGTCCGACTCACCACTGTCTTCTTGAGACACCACGACATCAACGTTCTTCCCTGGCCCTCCAGATCACCATATTTAAACCCTATCGAACATCTTTGGGACGAGTTGGACCGACGTCTACGACGGCGACAACCTCAACTGCAGACTTTTCCTCAGCTTGCAGCATCTTTGCAGGCTAAGTGGATGTGATTCGTCATCTCATCGCTTCCATGGGCAGGAGATGTCAAGCAGTTATTGATGCTCACGGGGGCATACTCGTTATTAACGTTGAGTGATGTTAAATTTCAACTAGTGAGCGTGGATTTTGCCTTTGCAGACTTTGGATGTTCATCAGTGACTGTGCAAAGTTTCACACATGTCATACAGAACTAACCGGAATAAACTTGTTAACAATGTGTCTCAAATTTTACCTTTTTCGTTTTTTTTAAGAGTATACTTTTATAAACATAGTTTTAAACTATTGTTCACTGTTTGTAAAGCAGTAGAAAGAAGCTGCGGCATGTTGTTTCAGTTAATTTACTCTAAACCTGCAGAAGGTCTTATCTTGTTTTGTCAGGATAGACTTAACGAGTGGTTTTAAGAGAAGAAGAGATTAGACACGATATTTTTGTGTTACAGGGTGTCACTAAGAAATCTACCTTAAGCTTAATTACATTTTAGACGCGACTGAACGGCTCATAGAGTGGCTCTCAACTGCTTTTTTTTTAAGTACAAACGTTTAGCTTACAGTTCTGTCATTTTTTGACTGCTTTCAGATTTAATTACAGTTTTGGTCTCAATAGCTCACACTCTTTCGACTGATTTATTTGACCACGCTCAAGATGTCTTAAATTAATTTACTCTAAATATGCCTGAAAGAATTTCAGTTTGCGGGTAGGCTGGATAGAAATCCTCGTGAGTTATAAAGAAGAAACGGGTACATGCGCGTCTCATGATTGGTACTGTTGTCACACAAAATATATCTATGAAAAGGAAAACAAAGGTCTCATAGATTAATTTACAATAATCCTGTCTAAAGAAATTCAAGTTCCGCGACTATTGAAAATTCTCTTCTCATGGATTAAACCCTGATGTTCGAAATTTTCTGGTTTTGAGAATGAAAACCAGAAACATTATCTTGCTTTAAAGCTCTCTAATTTGTAAATTATTTTAAATAACAATAGAATATTTAGAAGCTAGACCTCACAGTAATAACCAAAAACATAAAACAGTTTTATTAAGTTTTTGGTACTTTCTTATGAAACATGATGAAATGGTGTAATTTGTGAAAATGATTAATAATTTGTAAATCAGAATAAAAAGTAATGTTATAAACATGAAAACACCGATATTTCCATAAGTGTTGCTATAACATATTTCCAGTTTACGCATATCAATCTCTCCGTAATCATAAAAGTTTACGTTATGGAAAAACATTTGTTACTTTTTTAATCTTATTTCAATACATTTAACAAAATATTATTTACTTCAAATAAAAGGTCTTACTGAAAGTAAAAGTAAGTGATGAAAAAAATGTAAGAAAAAACATATTGAAATATTATTTAGCTAATGTTTTTTCCTGAAATACAGAAAATAAGAAGTTAATAATAAAAATAAGTGTCATATTATACATACATACTTATATCGATTCCTACCTCTCTGTACGAAATTTGAAAATATATGTAATATGTAATCTAACTACAAGTATTTACTTTTGGTTTGTGACACATACATAGAATTCACTGCACAGTACAGAAATCGATTTGCTTGAAATAAAGCACAAGGATGTTTCCACAAATGTAAACCGTGACGCTATAAACGATATGTTTAACACACATATATATATTGGTTCACAATGAAATTTAAGTCATTCGATAGCCCGGCATGGACAGATGGTTAAGGCACTCGACTCGTACTCTGAAGATCTCGCGTTTGAATCACTTTTACACCAAACACGCTCGCCCTTTCAGCTGTGGGGACGTTGTAAAGTTACGGTCAATCCCACTATTCGTTGGTAAAAGAGTAGCCCAAAAGATGGCGGTGTGTGGTGATGACTAGCTGTCTTCCCTCTTGCCTTACACTGCTAAATTAGGGACGGCTAGCACAGATAGACAGATAGCCATCGAGTAGCTTTGGCTAAATTCAAAATAAACCAAAACAAGTCATTTAATTGTTCAGTGATATCAGAGGTTGTCTAACTTGAATGTTTTTTCTTGCAAGCTGTTTTTAAGTATAATGAGGTCACTTAAACAGAGAATTCTACTTGAATGATTTTGAATGCATGAACACAAATAATACGTCCGATAGAAGAGTGCACTTTTTGCCCGCTAGGGAAGTTGGACTGTTATATTTGACAACCAGTCATTGAAACAGAAAATATATACAGTTGCATTAAAAATATCAACTGAAGCTACTATGCTTTTCCTGATAAATCTGTTTCTATAAAAGTAATAGTCATAAAAATCGTATTGCCGTACTATTTGTAATTAACATTTTATTATAGTTTCAGGTTTGGATATGAAAATATTTTGAAAGAAAAAAACTTTTATAACTTACTTAGTTTTGTCCTTTGCTAAGATTTGTGACAAAATGTTTTTTTTTAGCTATTAGATTATATAATCTACACTTTGTATAAAGAATCCCTGACATGAAAAGATATTTAATTCTGGTACAGGAGATTAGCCTTCAGAAGAACCTGCAAACACGTTCCTAAGAGATGTGTGAGCCTTAACCACAAGTTTGAAGCTCTGAACGAAGTCTCGTTGGTGCGGCATTTAGGAGTCTATCTAAAATATATATACATATACATAAATAAGGCTAAAGCTCTAGGTTCCAATTCTTTCTTCAAGAAATTTAATAGTTTTAGTAATGAAATAAAAAACTAAGATACTTTTGTTTTGTTTATTAACACGAGACATCAAACACACTATGGTTTTGCTTGCGCTTAAGGCAGCACTGGTCATGTGGTACAAAATAAAATGAAATAGGTTCAAGTTAATAAGGTTTAGTTATATACAAATAACTTGACTTGAACCTATTTCATTCAGTACAGTTTAGGCATTTGAGTAAGAACAGTGAATCTCTAGCGTTCTTACACTCTAACGACATGATATCGTGTACTAACCAATAAAGATACTGTTTTATTAACACTTGCAACCAAGACGCTGGTGATGTAAAATGTACTGTTTAATATAAGACTCTGAACATGATAAAAATATATGTAATTTTGAAAATTTTATTGCAGTATATACGAACATATAGATCACGATAGTATATTGTGAAAACTCAAACATTCCCTGAATTAAGTAGAGTTTAATATTTTTATTTCTGAGAAAGAGGTTTCGAACATAATTTTTTATGATGCAATTCATCTTTTCAAAAACTGAAAAGTTTTGATTAATGTGCAGTGACGCTGGTCCTCCTCAAAATATTCCATTGTGATTTAACCGACACACTAAATTTATTTTAACACAAAATGTTATGTCCTTTTTATTCTTTGATAAACTTATTTTGAATGTCTGTATTTACGAAGACGAGATCTTTTTTTTTGGAAATTCACGAAAAATATACATAAACTAATTCCAAGAAATGGCTTCCATGTTATCGGTTTAGAAAAATAAAATTGCTAGGAGGCTTAACCATTAAGAATTCAGTGATATGATCTAATTAAAATATGTATCGTATTCTGCATTACTTGTGTAATGGAAAATAGTTAGAATGCCTCTAAGCTATTCAGTGATGCAGATTCAATGATGTAGTAAAATATTTAGCTGGAATGTTTAATTGTTTTTCGTTTATTTTAGAATGTAGCTGATTGTTATAGATTAAAATCTAGAATTATTCCACTATAAAAAGACTTTGTTTACAAAAAAAAAAAAACTTCAAACTATTAAAACGTGTTCAGTAACATATTTACAATATGATAGTTGATAGAATCTAAATATTGCTAAATTAATGTGGAGTTTTAAAAGTTGATTGATTGATTGTTTGGAATTAAGCACATAACAAAATAATGGGTTCTCTGTGATACGCCCACAATGGATATCGAAAAATCGGTTTCTCGCGGTGTGAGTTCACAGACAATAGTGAAAGAGATTAGACAAAACAAAGGAAGTAATAATTATACTGATATAATAGAATTTACTCCATTGATAAATGAATTAGCAAAATGTAATTACTTGTAAACGTAAGAGATGTTTACTATTTACTGGACCCGGCATGGCCAAGCATGTTAAGGCGTGCAACTCGTAATGTGAGGGTAGCGGGTTTGCATCCCCGTCGCGCCAAACATGCTCGCCCTTTCAGCCATGGGGGCGTTATAATGTGACGGTCAATCCCTCTATTCGTTGATAAAATAGTTGTCGGTGAGTAGTGATGACTAGCTGCCTTCTTTCTAGTTTTGCACTGCTACATTAGGGATGGCTAGCACAGATAGCCCTCGAGTAGCTTTGTGCGAAATTCAAAAACCAAAAAAACAACAACTATTTACTGGTAGTTAGTCATGAATTAGCGAAATGAAATAACTTGAAAACGTAAGAGAGGTTTACTATTTACTGGTAGTCATTCCTTTTTTATTTTTAACAACTATCTCTTTGTCATATATACTTTAATAAGGCCCTAGGTATTCAAAACACGCATTAGGAATTGTGGAAGAGGGGCAACAGGGCATTTGTAAGGCTTCCACAACCATTTAAAATGCTTTTGTTGATTAAAAAAACAGTTTCTAATCCTTGGAACAAGATAGCTGTTTATATCTTCTATCACAGAATGATTCTTGAAATACGAGAAGATATGATAACCATTGAGATCAAGCAAAATAAATGATGTAAAGTAAGGACATACAGTGTATCATAGGATTAAGAGAATAGTGTATATGATTCAAATTCATCTATCTCACCCAAAATTTCATTATTGTACTTGATGTCTTTCAACTGCTTAGTCTCCGAAACGCATACTTAATAAATGTATGCAGAGAGACATTAGACAATCGCTTTAGAAAATGGTGCAATTGAAGGAATAGCTAATTTCACCTCTTGATAATTTAGGTATGATTTTTCTAATATTTTATTTTAACTTATTTTGCAGGCTTTCTACATATAATTGACGCTCTTTTAAACAGTCTATGTAAGTGTAGTTAACTTGTGATAATTCTCTAACTTAAGCAAAAGTTACATAAAATGAATAGTCTCTAAGGCTTATACTTGTTTGATCCCGAACTGTACGAGTTATGAATCACGTTTTACTCGCCTGGATTCTTATAATGGAAATGATCGTTGACGAAGCTAATTTTGAATTATAGAACACTACATTGAAGGCTTTGGAATGAATTACTACACACCACTCCAAAATAACTTTGCACATACTTGACAAAGCACATAATTTATCATTGTCTCTGACCAGATTTACACAATTTTGGCATGAATCGTTAATGATGACATTGATGATGAGGAAATAAGTTCTAATATAATCCAAAAAACTTTATATTTCAAGATCTCTTCCATTGTATTTCAGCAGGCGAAGTAAATTTACTATGAAATCCATTCTTGAAGTCACTGCATCTAATCAGACAGGAATTGAAAAGAAATGTGGTAAAAATATTGACCCATTGTTTAGTCATTAATTATCAACCAGTTAGACGCAAGAGAGAAATATTACTGTAGATACATGTGCCACGTGATTAGAGTATGGAACAGTGGAGATAAGAATAATACTGGCGAGGAAGCTGTCAGTGATCAAAGTTAAACAAATGGGATGACCATTAGAAACAAAAGATCCACCCCCTGATGCATTTTCTATGTGATTTGGGACACAATACAAAAACGTTAAGTCCTCATTACCATTACTGAGATGTGAATGACCGTCACCTATTTACCACCTAGATCAATCTGCAGCCGACACTTAAACACCATGATTTTTCAGAATGCAAAAGTATTCAGGTTAATTATTATATAAATGATTCAAGTAATGAGAAGGAGTAGAATGAATAATACATAGTAGTTAAAAATAAACTATAACTTAATAGTTATAAGTATTAATAACTAAATTATTTATGTTTTATTATAATTGTATATATATATATATATATAACGTATAGGTACATAATACATATTCGTACTCCAAATATTACCCTTAGTATATAATCTGAAAAAATGTAGTTTATGTTGTGCTTTTTTACTTGTATCCTGTAGAAATAGAATAAAAATGCAACCTATATTACTGATAAATAAATCTCAATAGCATTTGCCTTGTATGCAACTATGTTGTTGTAAAAATGTCTTCTACTTGCGTTGGCATGAAAGTTATTATTGTGAGGTTTTCACTTTAGGGAAAGTTTTTCCATTACTTAATATATCTGAGCGAGATCATAAATTATACATATAACACACTGAAGATAAAGATTCTTAAAAATATAATTTTATCTTGTGTTATATATTCACTGCTCTATAAGGGCAGCAAAACAGTCGTAGAATTCAAACTCTTCAAGAGATACATACCTTATATCTACCCCATAAACGCTTGAATGATATATATATAAAAGTACATTAATATGAAGAATTTCATCTCAAGAAGTTCTAAAAAATGAGGGTTCTATATGATTTTATGAGCATAGAGAACATCCTGGTAAAATATAAAACTATATTTGGAGAATGTCCTGGTAAAATATGAAACTATATTTAGAGCTTATATAGGAAAATGCTCAGTCAACTTCCTGAATCCCCATGCTTACCAACCGGCGTTGTGAAAATTACGTGACAAGTTGTGAGAATGCAACAGTTAGATATATATATCTTCTTGCATAATCTATGATTCTCGGGCATCATTTAATGTATTAAAGTTATTTATGAGACAAACATTTCATTAAATTGAGTTTTTCTCATCTTGGCCCTGCAACTATAGGAGATAATTTTTGAACTAACGTATAGTGTAATTGATCGAAACGTTATAATGCCATCACGCCTGAAAGAGCGGAAATTTCGGTGTGACTGAGATTCAAACCTGTGACCATCATCTTGTGAGTCGACCACCTTAACCTTCTGGCTACAAGGAAAGATTGTGTTTGGAAATATGCCCTCAATTTTGTTTTTATTTGCCGTTTATTCCGTCGCTGTTTTAGCAACCACATTGCCACATAGTGGCCAAACTGCGTCTGTCCATGGTGAGGAATCGAATCCTGGATTTTAGCGTTGAAAGTTCATAAAGTTTTTGCTGACGTTCAGGGACACTCGTATATTCTTTAGGAATGGATGCTACTTTATCGAGAACCTAAGATAATAGATTTCATTGCATGTTGTGTGCCTCTGACATGTTCTTTAACTATCATTGGAAATATAATGTTGGCCATTAAAGTTAGAGAAATATACTTATGTATATTACCATATTATGTATATTGTATGAATTTTATGATTGATATATATTTAAAAATAAATTAACTTCTTTATTTGTCTTTATCTGAAACTTTATTTACGATCCAAGTCTACGACGAACAAAGTTATTTTGAATGGACATTGTCACACCTCGTTTAAGCTAGCAAGCTAGATTTTTCTTTGATATCACACTCTTACAAGCTGACTTTTCCCAGCGAAGATATATAATGTCTTTGAAGAAATAATAGCGTCCGAAGTAATTCGTTTATTAAAGTTGAACGGTTTGTAGTGTTCGAAATTTAAAAGGTTCCTGGTCAAATTCTAGTTTTCCGAATAATAAACGTTAAGCACAACTATAGCTTCCGATTGTAGCTAACGAATAATAATTTTTTGTTTCTTGGCTTGCCGTTGTTATACGAGTCACGCGAGTTTCTCGAAGATTCAGAAATGATTCATACTCTCAGGTATCTTCTAAGAATTTCGAGAACGGGCGAGACTTGTACGATACACAGTCAAGAAAATGCGTCACATGCAAAACAAGAAAATTCTACTGAAACAAGAGTAACATTAAAATAAACGTATAACGGTTAATTCGTTAAATATGTTAAATACACTGGAATGAATTATTTTGGTTATATAATTAAATTAAATTTTGTTTGATAACAATGACTGGGACGGCACACATAAGTAATTTGAAGCACAATAGTGGTTTGGGGTACGTTGACACATTTCACCTGTAACAAACAGATGTATGTGTCAACTAGCCCAATAATAAGGAATTTGCACACATTTTATATGCTTTCAAAGCAAAGAAAGATTATTTAAACACATTTTGATTAATTTTCATTAATTTTTAAATGTTAAAACATTACAAGTCACACTCGTGACTCTCTAGATAAGTGAAAAAAATTCTCTGAATTTTTCTTTCCTTGATATTCTTTGTTTATAATTCAATTGACCAATATAGACTTTACAGTAAAAATTATTTAGATTTCATTTTTTGTATGTACAGTAAATATAATGATATAAACAAAGTAATAAAAACATTATAATCAAAGCGGTTTCAAAAGGTAGACCTTTATTTATTAGAGGAAAACTTTTTATCTCTGAAGAAGAAAAGTCACCTTTCGAAAGTGCTAGGATTATAGGATTTTTATCATTTTTCATCAAGAGTTCTTTAGCCTACGCGTGTTTCGCTAAATTTCATCCTTGAACTTGGCCCAGAGCGTTTGTCAACTTATCCCGTAATTAATATTGACAAACAAAGCACAATTTTCTATTATGTTAATTTCTGAAAAAAAAAGTCAAAACATTCATTTGGTTTTACTGTATAGTAAAAAGAGGCTTATTGTTTGTGCTGGTATCGGAATATTATATATTGAAGTTCACAAGTGTCTTGCATTTCAAACTAAAACAGCTTGACTCAATCAGTCTGGTTTACACACGATATTCAAGATGTGTTTAAAATATTGTTTGATATGAGCGTACTAATTATTTGTTAAAAAACTTAACGTTTAATCTTCGTCGTCAAAAATGTGATCAGTTTTGTATGTGGATTTAAAGTTAACAAATAAAACGAATTTCAAATTTATAAAATCAAATAAAAACAAACTAATCTTGGGAATTATTCCTCTGGTAGCAACCATGCATTATTGCAATTTATTGTTGTTGTTTGAATTAAGCAGAAAGCTACATAATGGGCTCTTTGTGCTCTGCCCACAACGAGTATTGAAACCCGGATTTTTAGTATTGTAAGTCCGCAGATATACCGCTGAGCCACTGGGGGCAGTTGCAGTTTAAAAACAGTCCTTGTTGAAAGCTCAGATTCATTTTCTTTTCTTACAGAAGGTAATTCCCTTTTGTATAATGCTCGACATGGCCAAGTGGTTAAGACACTGGACTTGTAATCTAAAGGGTCGCGGGTTCGAATTCCCGTCACACCAAACATGCTTATTCTTTCAGCCTTGGAGGCGTTATAATGTTAGGTCAATCTCACTATTCGTCGGTAAAAAAGAGTAGTCAAGAGTTTGCCATAAGTGGTGATGACTAGGCGCCTTCCCTCTAGTCTTACACTGCTAAATTAGATAGCCCTCGTGTAGCTTTATGCAAAATTCAAAACAACCAAACCTTTTGTATAAACTTGTTTTTTCAAACAAATTTGGCGAAAATCAATTCACAGTCATCCTTCACGGGCATATTTGTCTTTTTAGAGATAGCTATAAACATTCTTTAGTTGAAAATCTGGCGATATAGATTTATTAAAATTAGAGATTTTGTAGTGTGGATATCATGTATTTGTTATAGAGCAAAGTTACACTGCTGTGACTACCAAGAAGCGAAAGCCAGATTTCAGTGCTGCAATTCTAAAGACTTGATGCTGTATTATTTATCGGTTAATCCAGCTTACAAACATGACTAAGATTGTAAAGTGTTGGAAATATTGACAATTTAGTCCAAATCACCACGATGGATGAATCTTAATTGGAAGTCTTAGATCCTTAACTCTAATAATCTCTTCAATATCAAGTGACACATATTATAGGAATGTTGTTGGTTAGTATTGGTTTGTTGCAAAACTACCAAATGAACTATCTACGCTCTTTCAACGACGAGGAAACAAACGCCTTGAGTTTGGCGTTACAAATCCTCGGACATTGAGCTGTACCTTTATGGGGCTATTGAATTAAAATATCATGTTTATAGGTCAATATTATTATCATATAAAAACTACAAAATGCGAATGTACACTTACGATACACTCAGAAACTTATGAAAGATTAGGTAATTGGAAATATAACATATAAATTTCTCTAATTTAAAAATACACAAGGCAAATGATAATTTTGAACTGAGGATAGATGACCTAAATTGGTGACTACGTAAAACTGTCGTTGTCTAAAGATACTAAACTCTATTAAAATACTTTCAGATCTTGTTAGATAATAATCTAATCAGTTAGCAGGTCGCGATTTTTGTTCAACTTAGGCGTGATGGTGGGTAAGACGAAATATATGGCATAGCTAACTAATGAATGAATATTTACTGTAAGAAATTCACAATGCTATAAGTGTAGTTACCAGTTTGGCTGCCAATTTTGGTTTCATTTCTTTTAGCAGTACACCAATCCTCTTTTGGCCGCACCTTCGTTTACACACCTAAGGTGTTTTCGATTATATATCATGATTTTTAGTCAAAACATGCAAACAAACCAAAGCAAATAACAAATTGGCACTCGGTAGTAGCTAGCATTAGCTTTAGGATCACAACCCTATTATTTGGAACATATCTGTAGCCTACACAATACAATTAGATTCTTTAAAATACAGGATGGTAGTTTTCCTATGTAAAACAGTGTTAATAACTTTTTTATAGTTACGCCAAACAAATTAAAACTATCTTGTCATTACCCGCATGCACTCGGTGAAGACGTGTCAAGCATCATTATTTACGCCAGCTAATATCACAAGACTCTAAACGCTCTTGAGTTAGAAAAATTCATAAAATTTAGAAAACTTATGTTGAAGAGCTGACAGTGAATGATGATTAATACTTCCGAATGATTCTTTTGAAAGTTTGAAGTAGAAACTGTTAATCTAGTTTGCTTGGCCTAACCAATAATTGTGTATTTGCAACAAAACTATAAGGCACCCTAAGTTAATTGCCTTTAATCCGAATGATAAAAATACTAAGAATGATTCATCTTTAGTTTTAGATGAAGTTGTAGTGAAACTTTCAGACCAACAGCTCATATATGTAAATACTTTAGTCAAAACTGGGTTTTATCTGTTGAATAACTTTGCACACTTGGTTTATATTCAAACCAAATACGATATCCAATTGTACGTTGCAAAGATCTATTAATATACCAAATTTGAAAAAAAGTAACAGAAATATGAGAAGTAAAAATTTAAAATCGCAACGGAAGAGTATATTTGTTCTTTAAGATATTGAATTTTCCATTTTTAGTTTGAGAATTAAGCCAAACTGATTATAGAAGGTGTATTTGTTATCAGTCTTGAAAATATAGAAGATTGGGGACACTTTGGAGCAGTCTGACATCCAAAAGAAGAAAGTTACGTATATAATAGATTTACCAGCATGTCGTTGTATAATGCTACTAAACTGTATTAAAATATTTACAAATCTAGTTAAATAATAATCTTATAAAAAAACTTTATGTGCGGAAAAAATGATTGAAATGAAACCGAAGGGGTGCTTGTGCTTAAGATTTATACACAATTCTCTATGCATCCAAAATATTTCAGTTCAGATATTTTTATATTTACACATCTAGCAGGTTGTTCGTGTAAGAAGATAGTAACTGTTAATTATGTAGCCAGTTTACCCTTAGTCACTTTTCTCGACAATGTTTTCAGACTCTTTCAAGAAGAATACAGTATTTTTAATTATTTACATTTAAATAAAAATATAGATTTTCATAATTCTTGTCCATTGTTTGATATAAAAAGTTTATTTTTACTCATTTATATGAAATTTATAAATCTCAAGAAAATTCGACGTAGAATAATAAAAAACCAGATATCAAATTTTATGACAGTATATATGTGTGTCTATGACTACCACGTAAGATAAATAAACACATTTTATAATTCCTTAAAAAGACTTCAGGTATTAAATATCATAAAGGCGCAACAACAGACGGTCACAGTGTTTTCTTTACTGATTTCATGTAAACACTTTTCTGCAGAAATAATTATTGGAGTTATTTTAGTAATGCACAAACTATCAGGCTTGACTTTCTAACAAATGTGATGCACTAACATACATACATATATATATATATTGTATATAATATAGAGAGAGATAATGAATAGAACGCATACTTAAAGTGATTATATCTTAACGATAGGACTAAATCTGAAAATAGCATGCTGAGAATCATTGTTTACTAAATGAAGTTTAAACATAGTACTGTTGCTTCAAACCCTGTCACAAAGCGTGTTCAATATGCTTTCTGTCATCCTCAGTAAGTCCCTAAATCCTATCCATAAATGTAATTATTGCAAACGTCATCTGTTCAAGACAGTATACATGATCTCCGCGTTATATTTCAAACTCACATTTATCTTATTCGAACCAATATTTATTATTAATTAAATAAAGAAAAGAAATAAAAACTATGCTAATTTCTTTTTAAAAAAAGATGTAAGTATGAGATATAATACTATTTTCAGTCATCCTGCACCATACATACATTTTTCTGAAAAAAAAATTGTGATTGCCCGAGTTATGTATTATAATTTATCCGGGACAAGACTCCGATTTTTTACTTTACGTATTTTATATATCACGATTTTAGCTAACCAAAAAAATTAATTTAATTTAGAAGTTAATCGACTGTTGATATATATCAAATTTATAATATTTGTCAAGAAAATTGATACACAAATTTTGCTTTCTTAAGAAAAGTATTTTTTTGTACAAACAACAATATAATTTGTAATAATCGTTATTATAAATTATATTACAGATAATAATAACGATAATAATATAATAAATTATATTACAGATAATAATAACGATAATAATATAATAAATTATATTACAGATAATAATAACGATTATTACAAATATATATATTACAAATAATAATTTATATACAAAAACTTTAAAAACTTACACACGATACTGAGTCTTTTGTCTAATATGGAACTGGATGTTTTATCGACATTCACACAGAGTGAATTAATTCGAATGTTGACACACAGGCACGATTAATTTGATGGCTAGCTAGCTAGCTGCTTGACTAAGCACTCGTACGGTTTCATCGACGACAATTTTAATGTCATTGTAGAAGTACTAACGTCGGAAGTTAATTCACTGAAATTAAATTGTTTTTAATGTTCGAAATTTATAAACGTTCCGTTCGAATATCTGTGATTTTGTGATTAATAAGCGTTGATCATATTTTAGCTTCCGAGGTTTATGATATTTTGACTGTAGCAGACCAACTGTTTCCCCGCGTGTTGCTATTTATAAACTTTAAGGCGGAGATCTCAAACATTCATCTGTGCAATAATACTGGCAATCACTTGTATTTTACATACACACATCGTACATTGTTGATTCTTACACTTGAGAATTTTTTTGCAAATTTATAGAACAGGTGGACTTTCGCAATACACATTCAACAGCATAAGTTACGCGCACTTTTAAATACCTATGTTTAACTAAAACAAACATCAGTGTTGGAATAAATACATAATAGTAAATCTATTGCATCTGGAATATAATCATTTTATATTTGTTACATCAAACACCCTCTCCTAGGGTCTCAGTGATAAGTCTGAGGGCTAATATTGTGAGAGAGAATAAGTAGTACATGATTCAGAACAAATTAGTTTAAATGTACTTTGTTAGTTAACATAGATTTCATGAAAGGAATTCTGTGGATAACAACAGAGTAGACACAAAAATATGGCTATGGCTAAATAAGCTAAGTCGTTTGATTTGTAGACATCTTTAAAAATAGAGACAAAGAAGGACAAATAAAACAATTCTCATGAAACTCGAGGATAGACTGGAAGATTAAAAAGCCACAAAGGGATAGAATGAATGTAATGCTATTTTGATAATAGTTTTGAAGGACAAACCTAACCAATTCAGCTATGCTTATAAAGAAATACCAAAATTAGGACAAATAAACCATTTATTTATAAAAAGTGTGATCCATAATGGCATGAAAACATAAAGATAATTGAGTGCTAGTCAAAGATAGTTTCAAACATTAAATATGAAATAGAGTTCAAAGAGCTCAGAGAACGAGCTCTGGAAGGAAGCGTAAAAGGTTCCTTTGTGTAGTCTGAAACCTAGGTGATACATATTATTAAATACTTTAAAAGTAGATACCTTGGCTACAGTGTGGATGAAAGGCCAGTAGTACAACTGAATGCACGTCTCAGTGGATAAGAGTTAAATAAATCATCACCAAAGAACACCTGCCTGCTCTGTAATATATGAATACAGAATCTGTAGAATATGCAATTAGTTTGTTCAAGTTGCTCAAAGTGCAAAATGAAAGCCAGCTTACTTTCGAAAAGGACACGGAAGTACTTTGTCTTTGTAACAATATGAAATATAACATCTTTTGACTGACCTCCAGGTCAAAGTAAGAACCTAGTGCATCCTGGGCAAAGTAAAGTACTGGTCCCATAGCTGAATTCTGATCTATCAAAATCGATATATATAGAGATATAGATAGATAATATTACTCGATTACAACTGAAAATAATTGTATTTCATAACCAAACAGTAAGAGGATGCCAAGGAACAGTTTATTTGTGCGTTATTCTTGTGCCCACTAGTAGAGCTCTCAAACAATCTGGCACAGTCACTCTACCTCAGGAACTGGTATCAAACACAATGCGTACCTTACCTTCTAGCTATAAAGCATAAGTCAGAGCGTTAAAATGTTGAAATTATTTGTCATATATCAGTTGTTTATTAACACAAATCAATATTGTATTATTACAATAAATAAAATTGAATTTTACAAATATATTTTGTGTTAAAATTTAAAAAGGCTTACTATTTATATAATATACAATAAAGATATATATTTTAACTATTTATGTGTGTGTAAGATAAAAGGTATGCAGAGCATTATAAAAGTCAAAGTAGTAAATATTACAGAACAATTACAAAAATATTAATTTAATCAAATGTGCAGATTTAAATATTATTTTAATTTATTATCCACTTGCTATTTTTTGCTGCTTGATTTAAAGAATGAATATCTGCGTGCCTTCTATCCTTAATACATCTGTATTCAATTTGATACTAATGTAAGTAGTTTTTTTATCTATAAATAGGCTCGCAAAAAAAAATTAGCTTTCGAACATGAGATCTTTATCCTGATGCTAACGTTACATATTTTAGTAACTATTCCGGTATTATAATATTTAGCAATACACCACCGGTGAAAACACCGTTCTCATTGGTGAAAAAAATGGCTTTGTATTAAGATGATAAAATTCATTTATAATAGTCACCAAACGTACTGGATTAAAAGCAGTTTGGAGGTTCTCTCAATACAACTCATGTTTGAGATCTTACAGAAAATGTGAGTCTTTAATAAAAATGCAATATGTGATTAATGGATAATTTTTATCACATAACAGTAACGATCAAAACATAATTTTGTGGGGAAAGAGTAAAAATGATCGTTCCCTCCTGGGACAACGGTAAATCTTCGGATTTACAATGATAAAATGAGGGGTTCGATTCCTCTCGGTGGACACAGCATAGACTAATATGATCTATGTTAGTCTGTGTGACACTATGTATCATAGTGTATAATCTAAAAAACATGTCAATAAAAATAGGCAAATGATAAAAAAGTAGACAGGAATTAATGTTTTATAATGAGGTATCAAACACTTTTCAAGTTAAATCTGTTTAGTACATACTTCTTTGGTGGGCATTTAGAGTCTTATCATAGGTGTCACAGCAATTATTTCCTGAAAAAAACTACGTTGGATATTGGAAAGGATGTTTAGTACTTATCTTGTTTAGTTACTTGAATGAAATAACCAGTATCTTACAAGGACATGTTGTTACAACAATAAGGCTATAACTAGATGTATTTGTGATATCCATCTTAAGCTTTGAGTTTGTTTGTTTGTTTGAAGCTAATCACATTGCTACACAATGGGCTATCTGTGCACTGCCCACCACGGGTATCGAAATCAAGTTTCTAGCGTTACAATTTCGCAAACATACCGCTATGCCACTAGAGGACTAAATCTTAAGACTAATGAGCCTTAGGCAATATGCCAATTTAAAAAAAAAGTATTTGTATAGCTTTTCATGAATACCAAAACAAAACCATAAAGTAAAATAAACGACAGACATTACTCTTATTAACTAAATTACTATAATATTAACCATCATGAGCAAATGGCAGACAATATGTCTTATATCGGAACTCATGAAATATAAATATGGCAGTAGCTTTTGTTTAAAGTCAAGTTCGAGGCAACTATGCTCACCTTTCCATATGCAATATAGAAAAATAGATCCAATAAAGCAGTAAGTTACTGGTTTATACTGCGGGACAATAACCATTTATTTGAAGTAATTTATCCAACGAAATAAAATGCTAATTGTTTCGCTTATATCAATACGATACCAGAGGATTGGTTTTTAAACTATTAAGAGAACAAAGAAACATTTAGATACAAAGTAGATGTTAATATATATTAACATGGAATTTCTTCATTTTTTGTATGACTATGTTCAAGCTTGCATAATAGGTAACAAATGCACCTTCATTTATTTACAATATTCTAACATATAAACTGTATGTTCGGTATTTTTGAGAGTGTCGCAATGTATCGTATTAGCTTTGTTTATAATAGTTATTTGAGGCTGGAGAGATCTGTTTATGTTTCAAGCTATCATTCGTATGGCATCTATAGATAGTTATCTAACAGTTTTTGTTTTTATATTTATGGCTCTTATCAAGTATTTGATACTAAGTGAATATTTCCGTGGAACAATAACCTGTGACGTGTTTAGTACATTTGTAAATTTAGATCTCGTTAGATTTCTGTCCTTTCCGTGTTCAATGCTATAAGTGTGGCTTTTGCCTGGAAATACGTCTCGCGGCTCTCGTTTTTCAATGAAGAATATTTATATAACGAGCCAAGAAATAAAATGTATCATACGGTTATTTTCTATCGAAGTAAAACTTGTACAACAGAGTTTTGTGGTAGTAACTGACTCGATAACTTTTCCTATCTAATCCAGAATACCATTCTTTGTTAGAAAAAAATACCATTTTTTAAAATGCCACTAGAGTGAGAGTGAAATATATTTTCTGGTAACATTAACGAGGTGATGAAGATGGCTTAAGTACTTATTAAGGTCAAACACCTTCAAATAAATCTTAAAATTGAAAATTATTTACACGAGAAGACCAAAAACATAACAAAACTTGATTCACAGAAATTCTGATTGACAATATACAATTACATATAATCTGTCAAGTATTCTGATGTAGCTGTGATGGATCTTGTGCCTTTGTTCTACTGAGCCGTAGTCTTGGCAGCCAGTATGTGGTTTAAGATATAGTTGATATATAAGTTTATAAACCAAGCCATTCCAACAGTTAAGAAATGAGTGTCTTGCGCAGATGAACACTTGTAAAAGAAAATTATAAAGAATATAATCACAAAATAAGCGTCCATATTCTCCTCCGCCAAAGGTCTTCATGAAACATGCATCGAATGAATATTAGTTCCAAAAATTTATATAATTCAGGAGCATACGCAACATACAAGACTGTAATGTACAATAACCTGTCATGCGAAAGAAGGAAAACGTGGGATATAAACAATGATAAGAAAAATAAAAGAACCCTTCTGTGTTAACTAAACTGATAATACACTAATCTAAGTTTGTATATACATCAGTAAAATCCGATACTTTCTTCCAGGCATCTTAATACTTAACATAATCAAGAAGTATTCCTGTCTGAAATGTGACATAAATTACATGTACACGAGATATTTCCATGCCACATGTCTAAAGTAAGTGGAAAATGAAACAAGTATTTGTGCTGTTCCATATGAAGACGTACTAATCAAGCCACCGAATTAGACTATGGAAGTGAGAGTTGGAAAACTGTTGTTCTCATAAGTTAAATGTACTATGGATTAAACACAGAAAAAACTGGTATGCTATGAACAAGAAAAGCTTACGATGGAGCTCTTTGGAATTAAAATTACACTGTTGGGCTATTGTGAAGATGTAAGAATGTCAACATGACCTTCACAGGATGCAACAAGAAGAGCTGTAACAACATAATGATGCCCTAAATCCATTCTAATTTAATGTATTCAACTTCTTTAGATTACCAACTTTTATATTTGTAATTTTTGTTTATGTTTCTTAAACATAATTTTCTATATTTGTGTTGTTTAGATTAGTACAGGCCAAACAACATTTGTTTGTATATTAGACAGAAAATGTAACGAAGGTAAAATATAATTAATATTTTTACATTAAAATTAATTTTACATCATAATTAATATTTTTACATTAAAAAGGTTAAGCTCTACCAGTATGAATACAATGAAAACTAACCAATATATACGAAGAATGCCAATAAACTTCTTATATATATATTAGAAATTTACAAATAATAAATTGCAATTGATAAAAGTTTTGAAAATGATTAGAAAAACTTTAACGCTTCAACAACTGAAAACTATGAAATTGTTATAAAAATGAAGTTGTAGAATTTAAGATGTACCAGTATTCTTTCAATAGCTATTTCTACTAAACCTTTACTGAGATAATTTAACATTTTCAAAATTAATAATAATGGTTAAGTGATATATATGTATACCATTCATATTTACTGATACCACATAAGTCAGCAGAATAGCGAATTTTAAAACTCAGACTTGGAATTTTGTTTTTGTTCTCCACTGAGGAATGTAAGATACTAATGAAAATTGAGCTAAAATACCTTTTATATAACCTAATATTTGTGACTCAGATTGTTAGAGTAAAATCAAATTCAAATTTATGTGTTTGATTAGAAATTCTCATAAAACATTTTTGCAAAGTAGATATAGTTAATAATGAATGATTAGAACAACCATAATTCTTTTAGTGCTAAATAAAGTTGCGTTAATTTAAAGAAATGAACTACGAATAGGAAATAAACTCTTAGGTACATGAGTCCTTATATTTATTCTTAGTTTGTTTTTCCTTCTACGAGCGCGAATTATAATTGTTTTCTCAGCTGAGTAACTCGAAAGAAAGATAAACACGTAGCCAGTGATGCTGGTTCTAACTTCACAGTTACAGAACCCTTATCAACTGTTTGTTCTTTCTGATTGGCATACTATCAAACAACCCTTCTTTGTCGAGGCTTTAAATATTCGTTTTTAATCTTGGGCGTTAGAAATTTGTAGTGTAAGCATGGTACATCAAATCTAAGGGTTTCTGCAGATATCTGCTGATGAAATGGTAATTTCTTATCCAACAATTCAGTGACTTTGCAGACAGAAGTTTGTTTACAAAAACGTACGAACTGCTCTCTCTCTCTCTCTCTCTATATATATATATATATATATATCAGTTCGTATATGTAATTTGTAATTATATATATATATATATAAGTTCTTATATGTAATATGTAATTATGTATTGTATATATATTGTAGCCTTTATTAACAATCTTTTCTTGATAAATTTTTGTTTGTTAATAAGAACAAAACTACACAGTTCGACTGTCGCAGGTATCGAAATTTGATTTTTGTTGTTATTATCCCACAGACTTTTCCACCAAACCACCGAGGCTTTCTTGTTCAAATACACCTGTGTATTTTCTATGAGAAATTAAAATGAAATTTTTAAACAAAGAGTCAGAATAGTTGAAATTTATAATAGTGTAATAAAAATGCCAATTAGTTATATTGTGTAACATGAATGGTTAGTTAACATGTTGAAAATTATATTTAGAAGTATCGAATTAGTAGCACAACTTTCAGAATTATCTGAGTAGGTAAATATCAAGATTCATATCTTGTAATTTGTTACTATGGCTAAGATAATACCGATTTTCTAAGAACTATCATGTAAATATTATAGTGATTAGTTGCTTTTTTAAATAACTTTTTTCAGTCTTATAAGTAACTAAAGTTAGATTATTTCATAAAATAATATGCGCAAAACATGGATAATTCACTAATTGTATTTTTAAAGAAGTATACTTTTCTGATTCTGTCTAAAATATCTGCTGAACCTATTCTTCTAATTATTAATATAATTTTTCATTTTTAAGGAAAAAATAACAATTTGACAGGTTATTTATTCATTTATTTTGTACAAATAAAAAACCTGTTTACAAGACACAAACATTCACTACTTTTTCTAACACATCGCACAGTATTTATTTTTAGCTGTTTAAAGTCTATAATGAAAATAATGTTAGGGTTAAAACATATAATTAAGCATTATATAAAGAAAATCAAACTTGTGATTGTTCTGTCATTTAATTTTAAGACATTTATTTTTATTAGTTACAACGTTAAATACAATGCTTTGAACCTCGTGGTGGCTGAGCATTAAGATTGGAAACGTATAATTTAAACTCGGGTGGTTTCAATATCTGCGCAGAGTAGCTTTGTTTTTAACTAAAAACTCTCACAATAATTATTGTACAATTATTTGCTGTATTTATAAGCTATGGTTGCTATAAATTAAAGAAGTTTCTATACAAGAACGTGCCTTTTAAATTTATTCACAAGAATATTTACAATAATTTAGAAAGTACTTTTCAGATATATCAATCACCTTAAAGTAGTAATTCTTGGAAAACGATTTATATATCAAGTAAATACTTAGTTCATAAACATGTAAGCCCAAAGATCTTATTTACCTGCTCACTAACTTCAAACTTTCATCAGTATTTACAAATGTATACATTCAGATAAAAAACAATACTTGTAAGAAATTAATGAGGTTATTGTTGGTGAATTTATTGGGCAAAGAGCAAGATTCGAGCATCTGCACTTATAATTAATTGAATGTCATATTGAAAAAGTCAGGAACTTTGTGGGTCGAATACAAATTGCTTGTTGAAAATGCACGTGCATCATCGATAATGAGGTTTTAAATAAAGCGCTCGTTTTAATCAATAAAAAATTCAAAGAACGAAATATTTAAGATTATGGTAGTTAAAATACAACAGACTGCAGGCAGTTTTTAATTATCTGTTTTCAAAAAAAATCAAATGAGCGATGGGAGATTTCATATTGCAAAGTGAGAGACAAAATATTCTCGGTCTATGAATTCAAATATATATATATATATTATTATTATGACCCATGCATTAATTGCAGAAGTAAAATGTATTACTGCTCTGTGCCACTAAACATGCCTTTCGATATATAGGAATTTGAAAGCACTCGTTGTACTTGAGTATTTGTTTAGCTTAGTTATTAAACCCAGGGTGGTACACCTTTCACGCACTATACACAAACACGGAGTGTTTTTCCCAAGAAATAATTTTAAGACAACAATAAAAAATCCCACATTGTTAGGTTTAGTTTGTTTTGAATTTTGCACAAAGTTGCACGAGGGCTATCTGCGCTAGCCGTCCCTAATTTAGCAGTGTAAGACTAGAGGGAAGGCAGCTAGTCATCACCACCCACTGCCAACTCTTGGGCTACTCTTTTACCAACGAATAGTGGTATTGACCGTCACATTATAATTCCCCACGGCTGAAAGGGTGAACATGTTTGGTGTACGGAGATTCGAACCCGTGACCCTTGAATTAGGAGCTAAATACCTTAACTAATTGGCCATACTGAGCCCTTAAAGTTTACATGTATTTTTTATTTTGCTTCGCTATTAACTAACCTTAAAATCTTTCAAGATCCCCCACGGTTGAAAAGGGGAGCATCTTTGGTGCGACGGGGATTTGACCCCGCAGCCCTCAAATTACGAGTAGAGTGCCTTGACTACTTGGCCATGCCGAGCACGTTGTTAGGAATAAACAATTTTTTTTCATGATCGTGGAGTACGAGAAGTAAGATTTTCATATAGTCCCTTTCTCTATAGGCAAATGAGATGTGATTTTATAAATACGTAATACTGTAATGTGCCGTTGAAAAAAAAGGTTATAGATTTATAAACAACTGATTCGTGGTATTTTCAAAAAATTGTTTAGATTCAAAGAGAACCACTTAGGATTCTGTTAATTTTTTTGCAGACACTTTGTTCTGTGAGAGATAAAGTAAATAAAACTTTCTTTACTTTCATATATACAAAAAAATTATTGTGAAGTTGTGTTATTTTATGAGGCACAGTGTAATGATGACATGGTCTAAAATATAAATTTTGCTTATTTAGTTTATGATTATCTGTATAAATAAAATGTTTTGTACGGTAAATGTATTTTTGTTGTAGCTACTCATATTTTGTTGTATTCTCTGCTATAATTCATATCTCATTATGAAGATAGAGTAATGTGTAAATCTTCTATTTTGGGTGTGAACTGAAAATGATGCCAGTATATCAATACTTATGTATCTGAGCTTCCTCACACTTCATAATTTTGCTGCTCTAAATCAGTCGTCTTCAATTCCAATAACAAAATACTAAAAAGAGATCATTTTCACTCTTAGGTGAAGCTATGGTATAAATGTTAGACAAATATCTGGCGTGAATTTTTGCGTAGACTTGCGCAAAAATTTTCTTCAAATTTGAGCGGTTTTCATTGAATAACTTTGCACGTGTGGTTTCTTCCTACTTCAAATGTAACTACTAATTGTCGGTTGTAAAGATCTATCAGTGTAGCAAATGTTTGAATCGAATAAACAAAATAGGAAAAATTCAATAAAAACTGGAGATGTGATATCTGACTTCAGCCCAACATGGCCAAGTGGTTAAGGAGCTCGATTTGTAATCCGAGGGTCGCGGGTTCGAATCCCCATTACACCAAACATGTGTTATAATGTGACGGTCAATCCCAATATTCGTTGGGCTAAGACTTGGCATTGGGTAGTGATGACTGGCTGCCTTCCCTCTAGTGTTACACTGCTGAATTAGGGATACCTGTCGTGTAGCTTTTGCGAAATTTAAAACAAAGAAACAATCAGGTTCTACTTAATGGATTGCTTTGAAATTTGGAATGTGAAGTAAGATTAATTTGGATTACCACGGGTTGTAATACAAAAGGCAGAAAATCATTAATCTATCTCTCTTGTTACAGTATGTTCTGCAGCAGGTTGTTTTGGCCGCACATCACACTACCGTGTGTTTTGACCAACTTTTATTATTTCTAAGTTCTATTCGTTCAACAACAAATACAAATTTTAATTCCTCAAAGGTTATGCATTTGATAATATAAATACTATAAACTTTACGTGACTATCTTATTGAAAGATGTTGAAAAGTTATTTCGATTAATAATAACATTCATGACATTACAATTAATAATTCATCTGTATTAAAAATGAAGTATAAATATTAACTTCCGAAAAACTCTATTTGAAGAAGAAAACAAGATCTCTCACTCTGAATAAGTATATAAAATATCTACAGTAAATATATATAGTCTATAAGAATAATTGTGGATAAGAACAAACGTGTATAAAAAAAGCAAATCCTAGAATAACATCAAACCTTGAAAATAAGAAAATGAACTGTAGAATGATATATTCATGTGTTAATAACTATAGCGTGAGTAGTTGTTAAGTTACAATCCAAAAAGTGCATAGTGAAACTCTTTTATGTGTATATGATACTGGAAAATCCTTTTATTACGCAATGCTTAACCACTACCTTCGCGCAGTTTTTATCCTGTGTGCATGTAGATTTGCAATAGGGGTCACGATTTTAACCGTTTCGTCTCCGTTTTCCATCAGAGGGAACATTTTTCTCTTTTCAAATGTAAGTAAAAAGCAGAAAGCTGAATTTGCTGTGTGCAGTGGAGTAAAACAAAGGTGAAGAGGTCATACGCAGATTCGACGTTTATAGAGTATTTGGTATATTTTCGTCTTTGGACAAGAAAAAAAGAATACATCAAAGATTTCTATACAAGGCTATAAACTGTTTATAATCACCATGAACTGTCACCCCTACCAATAACTGGCACCCCAAGTGAGTACTGGAGCCTTGGGTAATCGGCTAGTTAGTATAAAGTCTATAAAAATATTAACGATAGTAATTACACGTCTTAATACCAATCGAGAATTTTAAGACACACTTTAGCATAAGAGAATGAGTGGAAATGAAGCTGATGAGAAGATGGTATTATTCCAGATGGTTGAAATGGACATCTGATCACAAAGAGTTGTATGAGAGAAGCTAGAAGTAAATTTGAATTGTTTGACAAAAATCAATAACAGCTTGTTCGATCACAGAGAGAACAGTATTTTAGTCAAATCTTTATGAATGAGACATGTATGTAAGTTTGGGGCTTCACCTCAACTTTCGGTTCCGGTGATCTCTAGAACATTTATGCCACCTTGGTTGTTGAGAGGTTAGAGCTCTTCATAATAAGTATTAGAAAAACACTTTAGGTCTTTTTATTGAATTTGAGTAAAAGAAACGAAACAAAACAAGATAAAGAATGGATATGAGAATATCACTTGATCCGGTTAATGATCAAATAGGAGATTAAACTATCTCGGCTTTACATGGATTATAAAATCCTTACATTACAGACTTCCCCACTTTATTAAGCAAAAACTTAGTGTACGAACAAAATCTCAGCTTTCATCATTATATATTTCCGTTAGTTATGTTTAGAATATTACTTTTGCGACCATTTTACAATAGAGCAACACTTTATGAATGGAAATTATGATTCTATTTGTTTCAACAATGAGAAAGCCAGTGAAACAGGGATGTTAATTTTCCATATAAACTTGGGGTAGCTTAGTCTGCTATGTGATCATTAGCCTGATCAAATGATATGTCTGCTTACATTCATATCTTGTTTAATTCTATTTTTCATGTTCAGTAACCAGCACTACATTGCTTTATAATTTAGCAAACAAAAATTTACAAATATTTATTTATTATTTTTTTAATAAAATGGTCTACGTATGTAACTACGTTATATAGGGTATTATAAAGTCTCATGGATTTTGCGTATAATAATAATAAAAGAGGTAGAGAAAAGTTGTGAAGACTGTTTTATTTTATTAGATTATGATAAAATTATATTTACTAGCGCTAGGCCTGTTGAAAAAGAGAGGACGTTGAAAGAAAATAAGAAATCTCGGCTTTGACTATTTGCCTGTTTTCAACTTTGAGACGCTTTGATTCGGTGAAAAGGAACATGTACCCCATATATGTGTATATTTATTTATATAGATTAAGCAAGTTAGTTCTTCGTATTCAGCTTCTGATGACTGTATGTGTATTAATCCTTTTTTACTCCTTTACTTCATACATAATATAGAAGTAAGCACCCAAAAGACATCAGTTGTACAGTGTACAAAGAATTGAGTATCTTACATCTTAACAGCTATCTAATATTTGTCTATTATTGGCTGTTAATTTCTGTTTAATTCTGTATTTACTCTTTTCAACGGAGAGCCGTTTTGATGCACGAAATCTGGCTTCAAGAAGTAATAGCATTGTTTACACTAGAATTATGAGCTTCGTTTTGTTATAACAATTTTGAATATATAAATTATATGAAAGCAACGTGTTAGTTTCAAGATAAAACAAAGAGTTACAATACCAAACTTACTCTGACAACTTACTTTATTTTGCATCTTTTGTTATAACCTATACAGCTATCTTCTACTCTCCATTATTACATGATCGTTGCGATTTCTATATATATATGTATAAACGCAAGCCAAGACAAAAATGACAAACGCTGCACCAATCGAAAAGTTATAGTGTGGGATATAAAATGTACCTTAGGTTTTGGAAATGGCTTAAAATGTCGGACCCCCATTGCGGTGGGGATACACTGCCTATCAGTTTTAATCTCCATTCGCCAGTCTCACACGAAGAATAACTAAATAATAAAATGATCGAAGGAACAGAAATAAAAATTGGGAAGTGCGATATAGGTGCTCAAACCGGCAACGTCCCACAACTATATCATCCTTCACTGCCTGCAGACAACTGTGGAAAGGAAACCACTATGCAAATTAGAGAATAGAAAATAGTAACTTACTACCACCTGGAGATATGTAAGTAAAATAAACTGATCTTCTCAAGTTAGTATTTCATACCCCATTTTATTGGCAAAGCACTAATTAGTAGCCAAGTGGTCAAATTATATTAGAATAAAAGGTTCAAACAAGTTATCTATATTAACTTGTCACCACTCAATAAGACTTATTTTTATATACAGCATTTCTGAAAGTACGAAACACATAATGAAATGAGTGCTATAATTTAATGCAAGGATTATCATACATATTTGTGGTGCTGAGCGATGTTAGTGTGCTGTAAATAGTAACTTTAAGCATTAAATGGATTTTAAAAAATGAGCGGTATACCTTAGTTAGTCGTAATAGTAATATATATATATTCATTTTAAATCAAAATAATGAATGCTGTACCCCAAGCCTAAAAACTTCTAATAGAAAAATTGTATAATTCGCACCGATTTCTTTTTGTTTTATCACAGACACAAACACCTTTATCCTGCTGTTTTTCTATTGAGAGTTAAACAAGCATTGATTCAGTTTGATCATCAACAATGTTAACACCATTTGAAACTTGGATGTCGATTTTATGGAAGACGTATAATAATTTTATTTTGTTTCATATAAGGTTGTTTTAATTTGCTTAATATATATTAAACTTTTCTTCTAAACATTACTTGGACATTAGAAGTCTTTAAAAACTTTCAGTATGTCTTTTCTAACGAAGAATTCTGATATAAAGGAATGTTTTATTATTCAAATTGAACAGTAACTTTAATTCTGGAGCGCTGTAGTAAACGCGAGTCTTAGAATTGTAAGCATTTACACGAATTAATTGATTTCTTAATAAGTAATAGTAACATTTAAACTATTTTCTCTTTATTTAAAATAAAAAGTAGTTATCACAATTTTAAAAATAAGTTTTAAGTCAAGATTATTTAATGAGTGCTTGTTTTGAATTTCGCGCAAAGCTACGCGAGGGTTGTCTGCGCGAGCTGTCTCTCATTTAGTAGTGTAAGGCTAAATGGAAAGCAGATAGTCATCACCACCCACCACCAACTCTTGGACTACTCTTTTACCAACGAATAGTGGGATTGACCGTACATTATAACGCCCTTACGGCTGAATGGGCAAGCATGTTTGGTGCGACCGATATTCGAACTTGCGATCCTTGAATTACGAGTCGAACACGCTTGGCCATGCAGGGTCTTTCTTTTTTTGTAAACTAAGAGAAAGTGTGATTCAAGAAACATTGGATACATGTTTTGTAAGCTGATATAAACATTCATCTAATTTGATTAAAATATCCAAATATTCCTGGCACATTGCGTCTTAAGTTACAAAATTGTTATTTGCACAATCAGTACTTTCTGAACTGCGGGAATCGAGTTCTGAATTTTCGCATTGTAAGTTCGTACATTTACTGCTTACACACCAGAGGACAGTTAATAACTTGTTCGTTGCAAGATATCTTCAAGAGGATTTTATTAAAATACTTAGAAAATATCTTACGAAATTATGTTACATTTTAAATATTGACTTCGAAAAGAACTTAAAAATATCTTAAGAAATTAAATCATTGTGAAATGCTTTTAGAAAACAGACCTTTTTAAAATTAAGTCTTGAAAATGCTGGATTAAGGCATTGAATAGATGAATAAACTAGGAATGTTGTGTATAATATTAGGATCTCAGTTCTGGATGCATGCACTGCTTTACATCTTGTTATTTTACTTCTCTTCAGAGCGATACTATTTTTCTATTTGACTTGATGTACTAATACACTTTCTTTTAATGGAATAAAGTACATTTTCCCGAAATACATATATTTACAACTTTAAACATAAGTTTTACTTTATACCAGCGATCATTCTCTTGACCATTCGTCATCTGATTTTTACTTGTTTCCAATTGACCACTAGTAGATTTACTCGGTCAGTATAACTCATTATAGCTATGGTATGTACTTGGAGTGTTATACTTACAAAGCTATAAAGGATTATCTTCACTCTTGTAGTATTAAGTATTTGAGAAATGTTGTCTTAAGAATAAAAACAAGATTGATTGTAACAAATTAGAATTGTATTGATGTTTTTAAGGATGAGTATGTTTGGTGCGCCGGAGATTTTAACCCGAGACCCTTAGATTACGAGTCGAATGCCATAATCATCTGGTTATTCCAGGCCATTTAGTGTGTGTGTGCTTTTCCTTATAGTACCGAAGGGAATTGTTTAGAGCTTTATCAGATGATTTTACATTAAACACATTATTAAGAAAAAGCTATAAACATAAAACAGATGTAAGAAAAAAACATTTCAAAATATTTTTCGTAATTTGTTGATAATAATTACAAAAAAAAATATTTAGAATGACTACATATAGCTAGCTTTCAAAATATAAATATGTATGATGTAGATTTCTTTTCTTTTCTACAAAATCAAAATTTAAATTAATGTTAAAAGTCGATTCATTGTACGATATCAGATAATAAATGTCATAATGTTATATACACACTAAACTGAGTGATGTTACTATACACACCTAAACTAAGTGATGTTAGAATACACACCTAAATTAAGTGATGCTACTATACACACCTGAACTAAGTGATGCTACTATACACACCTAAACCAAGTGATGCTACCATACACACCTAAACCAAGTGATGTTACTATAAACGTAAAACGTGCGACTCGTAATCCGAGGATCGCAAGTTTGCGCCCGCGTCGCGCTAAACATGCTCACCCTCCCAGCCGTGGGGGCGTTATAATGTGACGGTTAATCCCACTATTCGTTGGTACAAGAGTAGCCAAAGAGTTGGCGGTGGGTGGTGATGACTAGCTGCCTTCCCTCTAGTCTTACACTGCTAAATTAAGAACGGCTAGCATAGATAGCCCTCGAGTAGCTTTGTGCGAAATTCCGAAAACAAACAAACAAACGGATATTATCCTTCTAAACCGTTTTCTGTAATTCAACGGTGAAGAAAATGCTTTATTTTTTTATTCAGATGGACAATATGATAAACTCGTGTAACACATTTCTGAAAATGCATTAATTAATTCACTTTTTCTAAGATTATTTTATATTTATTACATGATAATCATTCTTAAACAATAATTTGCTACACTAAAAAAGCCACGTGGTCTCAATGAGAGACAGATCCTTATTTGAAGCATGACGAGATAGTGACAATAATTCAGAGGTCTTCAAAATTTTAGTCTTTCGTTGGGTGAAAAATAGTTTACGCACTTGCAACGCTGAAAACCGGGGCTCGACACCTCTTGGTGGACAGAGCACAAACACCTAATTTATAGCTTTGCCCAGAAAAACACATTATCAGGAACCGATATTCTATTTTTCAATGAATTAACAAACATACGTCAGACATTAAACAGTTGATAACGAAAAAGTAAAAAACATTATTTTCTGTAATTCAACCATTCGAGATTACAATAAAAATTAAACCAGTCTACGTAGAGAATCGCAAAGAAGAAAAAGACTAAAGTGAACAATGTTTCTTAGGTCTTATTGAAAGAAAAATGAGCTTCTCGGTATAACTTACATATTGTGTATTGAAACTGAACAACGGGCTAATGTTAACTTATTAGTATAACTGAAAAAAAAGTTTATTTCTCAACTTCCTAATGCTTAGCTTAGTGACAGAATTATGTAGATATGTTAGATATTATATTTTAAATCAAAACATTTGTTCTCATTATAATTTATTATCTGTTAGTGAGATATGTTTAACCACAAATATAAATATAATAAAAATGCTCAAAATTGTAATACTAGTTCTTTATTTAATGCTTAAGTTTGATACTCACACAAATGCCGGTGATTTCTATAATAGTTTATTGGTTGGTTAGTGGTTTATTCTTTATTGGCGCAGAGCAACTAGGCTATCTGCGCCAAACAACTGATAAAAAAGTAAAAATAAACGTAAAATTATTAAAATACGTAAAAAAGGAATCATTCTAAAACAAAGCAAAGTTAAATTTTTGAATTAAAACCTTAAACAGACTTTAAAAGGTTAATGTCCCTTGAAAATTTCAAAACAACTGACGTAGACAGTGTCACCATCACCAATGACACTGCCCAATGTCAAGGGTGAAACCACAGAAAAATGTTTAAAATGGTGCTGTCGTTCATGGTCATAACGACGGAAAGACAGTAAAATGTGAGATTCGTAATTTTAGTATCACACAGACCAAATATTGGTGTAATTTAGTTAAAACAATTTTCTCTTTCTGATCCTTAGAGATACAAAATGGCCGAAGTCCAATACAGGGTTTTCCTGGAAAAGTTTGTAATCACGTTGCTCTTTAGAGCAACAAACAAAAAAGTTACTATACACACTAAACTAAGTGATGTTATTATACACACCTTAACCAAGTGATGTTACTGTATCCACTAAACTAAGTGATGCTACTATGTACACTAAATTGAGTGATGTTACTATACACACCTAAACGAAGTGATGTTATTATACACACTAAACTAAATGATATTACTATGCACATAAACTAAGTGATGTTACTATACATACTAAACTAAGTGATATTATTTTTACACACTTAACTAAGTGATGTTACTATACACACTAAACTAAGTGATATTATTTTCACACACTAAACGAAGTGATGTTACATAAAAATTACAAATATCCAGTAGCAGCAGTTTTAGTTTGTATGGTTGCACTACTGGGGTAACAAAAAAGTTGTTATGTACATGAGCTTTCTTAAATCCAAAGCTGACAAGGGAAAAATATACGCTATTTAATCTGGTTATATTGAATAGTTAAACGCAAGAAAACCCACTATTCAGTCGGTTGGTTCTTGTTATTTAAAGTAACTCTCTTTTAAAATAATAATCGTTTGGCATAACTTTGAACTTTAACTGCTTTGGATTTCAAACAGTACAATAAATGGTTCAATATTGTTTCTGTTCCATTAACATACCGTCTGGTGTTTCCGAAGTAGCTTCCAACACTACTGTTGTTATTTGGTTATTCTTTCGATTTATGCAAATTTTAGTAATTCATAAAAAATACATAAATATCCCAAATTAAATTTATAATACTTCTTCTCTTCCTTGACAAAAAAACAGTTTAAAAACTTTTTAGATGAACATTTTTTCTCAAACTTTCAAAAACAAAATCAACTTATTTTAATATCTTGTAACTATTAAGTACATAAAGCGGTTACATTATAATATATTCTACGTCATAATCGTACTACAAAGATTATTCATTGTGCGTGTGTTTGTGAGTGGCTCGATTACTTTAATGTTCTGTAAGATCACTGGAAACTGTCTGACGGAGTAGAAGAACTATCTTATTTTATCATTTATGCCCAAGAAGGGCCATAAAAACATCTTCAAACAGGGCAAATTAGCATTTTTATAGCCTATTGGCTTTGAATTTTAAGACACAAGTGCTTAATCAGTTAAGCGAGTGAATTATTGCCTTCCACAAAAACGTATGCAATTATCATCTGACGAAGTCATTAGAAATTTTAATAACAAAGGAAAGAAGGAAATTTTTTATGCTCTTTAAGCTTTCTCAACGAGTGCTCTCAACTAGTTATAAACAAACTACATGTGTCCTCTTCCTGTATAAGAACATCTTTTTTACTTTTAAAAATTGAAACAAGTTATTATTTTATTTTTTATAATTTCTTGCTGGTACAGTGGTAAGTCTACGAAGTTACAACGCCAAAATCAGGAGTTCAGTTCTTCTCAGTGTACACAGCAGATAGCTCTATGTAAATCTGGTATAAGAAAAACATCCAATATACATTCGTCATAATATTATCCTATTTCACGACATAAATCATTTTTGGGCAACGCATATTATAGAGAGTTCAGAACTGCCTTGATTACATGGTTGCTAAATAATGGTGTAGAAAGGAATCTACTTTGTTGGATGCACTGATCTGTTTATCAGTAGGAAAGGTTTCTGAAAGTTGTAAGTCATAATGGTGATATCTTGGATCAAGTGTCATGCCCTGCACTGGACATATTGACCCTGATGTAATTTTTAATGAACATCACTTCTTATTTCCACCTTGCATGAATTGTTACTGCTCGTTTGTAACACAAAATAATTTTAAACCCTATCTTCAACGAGTTTTAAGAATGATTTCTTAGTTGTATTACCCACCTAACGCACTAAATCATTTGGAAAACTGTGTATTAGAGCTGTGATTTCGCCACTTATTATGGGAATACGCATTTTAAAATTATAAATAATCATCCTGAATGCCATGATATGTAATATCTCTAAACTATCAACACTTGGGCTTCTCTTTTACCAACGAAGAGTGAGATTGACCAACACTATATATTTTTAACACCATGTTTTTCTTCTTTTTTGGCTCTTTACTCATTACACGTACATGAACCAACTACCATTTTTAAGAAATCTAATGTGTTTTTTTATTTTTCAAAGACCATTAGTTGGACCTATTATATCCATTCTTAGATTTAAATGTTTATTTCACATTTATTACACCTCTTTTACATACCATTTTACGTAGAGTTTAAACAAAGTCCTATGTACTTCTAACGGATACTTGACACTAACCATCTATCTAAGCTTACAGATCACTGCATTTCCAAGAAGAAAAGAGTGGTCAGCTATTATATTCTATTGTCTAGAAATAGAATCAAATTACTGTTGAATATTTCTCTCCAGTTTTTAACAAAGAGCTTGATCACAACTCTGTTAAAATATCTCTAATGTAAAATATTCTATACAAGATATTTATTTTGATTTTATTTGTAAAACATTATCGTGTTTTTAATTCATTTATTAAGAAATCTCATTCACCTTTTACTTAAAAAAATATTTACTAATGTAATCCGGAGGAAAAGGAGTAGCTAGTACAGATGCATTGAACACATTAGGCCTGTTTTAGTTGTTTATTTACACATTTCTTTAACAACCAACCATTTAATAAGATATAAGACATGTATTTTTATTCTGTACATATTATGAAAATGTGTGTTAGTTACGTAGTATCTGTTAAGAAAGAAAATTGTGTGGATTAAGCATTTTGGTAAATATCATAAGTTTGATAAACATTGACGTTGAAATAACTTCTAAATTTACATTAAAATTTCCGGCTATTTGAAATCGTAATACGTTTGGTTTGGTTTTGAAAGTCGCGCAAAGCTGCACGAGGGTTATCTGCGCAAGTCGTCCCTAATTTAGCAGTGTAAGACTAGAGGGAAAACAGTTAGTCATCACCATCCACCGCCAACTCTTGGCCTACTCTTTTAGCAACGAATAGTAGTATTGACCGTCATGTTATAAAGCCTCCACAGCTGAAAGGGCGAGCATGTTTGGTGTGACGGATGGTGATACGTAACGTACGTAATATAATAAATTGGAGACTCGTTTGAGATAAATCAAGTATGTAACTGTTTGCTCTGCTTACGCACACGTGACCTAATTCTATATTTGTCAGGAACTTTAAATAATCATAAATGGTGTAAAATACTAAACAAATCTTAATATCAAAGAACAGCTTTAAATATGACTTTTATGTTTGATCAAAAGCTCGTATTTCAATGAGTGATGTTTTTTTGTCTTGAAAACGAAATATTTACTTATGTTTCTCTACATTGAAATAAAATTATGATTTACATGGCAAGTTAAAAACATGTAAGCTGATATTTGACTTTTTCTCACATCACCAAATCCAGTGAGTTGCAAATGTTTGAGGTTGCCAAACATTATAATATACATTGTTACTGGAAATTCCATGAGCCAAACCTAGCTTTACAATCATTGGACGTGTCTCTGGGTAGTTTTAAACACTTAGATGCAATGTTCCTATTATTTCATTGGCATGGTTCTGTTATGGCTAAAACCCTACAATGGATGTTTCAGACTTTGAACAGTATTACGAATAACATGTCCTGTCTTCCTTTCCTTTTTATTCTTTTACCATTACAACAATACAGACATAATATCTCCATTAGTCAATTTGCCGGGAAGTAGAGTTTCTCATTCTTTATGAACCGACTAAAGCATCTGCTTTGGATCTCATATGTGAAAAATAAAAGATTAATTTTGTCTGTAAAATACACAACCGTATTCTCTGCTATGCTATGACTGTCAGTAAAATATAATGGTATTTTTATTTAAATGATTCACTGTATTTGGTTCTCGTGTATATTCTTATCTAAATTACATGATGCTTTTTAACATCAGGACATCTTGTAATTTACTTTTGTTCAAAAACAAATTCACTTAGCTTTTGTTTAAATTATATATGATTTCATAAAAAAGATATTTTATGTTGTTGTTTTTTTACACAATGAACTGTAGTTGTTGAAGTCATAACGACTGGAAATTCATTGAAAGACATGCCCGATTTGTGGGAATCACTGTTTAAGAATGATCAATATTATCTTTCGAAGTTTCTGATCTGAACACTTTTACTTAACAAACAGATACAATAAATACGTAAAACAAACAAATATGGTATAAGAGAAAAACCATGAAAGAAGACCGCAAATGAATGCATTATTGTTTGTGTCTGGATTAAGTATCCGGATCGAGGACTGTCTGCAAAGGATGAAAAGAAAAGCAGTTTTACTTGGGTGAAGAAGAAGTTAAAATTGTATCATTATAAATAGCAAGAGGATATGATATGTTAGTTAGCACATTTTTATCTAAACTTAATTTCAAAAGTCATTTGAAAAACTGATAAAATAATTACAATACAGTGTTTATAAAGAACAACATGAGTTTGAAAGTTTCAATTGTTTGTTTGTGAATTTCGCGCAAAGCTACTAGAGGACTATTTGCGCTAGTTGTCCCTAATTTAGTAATGCAAGACCAAAGGGAAAACAGCTAATTATCACCACCCACCACCAACTCTTTTACCACGAATAGTGGGATTGACCGTAACTTTATAACGCCCCAAATGCTTAAAAGGCGAGCATGTTTGAGAGTTTCAACTTAACTTTTAAAGGTGAACATTATAGAAATTAAAAACTTTATGCTGGTTTAGTATTATGAATCCTTTTAATAATTCTATGTACATTTATTTTTACACTTTTATCAAAAGTTATGTTTTACTGTTTGTTTGTTTAGGAATTTCGCACAAAGCTACACAAGGGCTATCTGCGCTTGTCATCCCTAATTTAGTAGTGTAAGACTAGAGGGAAGGAAACTAGTCATCACCACCCACCGCCAACTCTTGGGCTACTCTTGTACCAACCAATAGTGGGATTGATCGTCACATTATAACGCCCCCACGGCTGAAAGGGTTAACAGTTTGGTGTGACAGGGATTCGAACCCGCGACCCTCAGATTACGAGTCGAATGCCTTAATCCACATGCACATGACGGGCCGCTACGTTTCACTGAGGAGAAATACTTTTAATTGCAAAATTTTAATTCAAAAACAACATTTTTTGTGACTTACACTTATGGTATTTTATATTCTTCGTTCATATTATATTGATCAAGAGATAATTACGAGAAATATTATAAACAAATACAATTCCATGAATAGCGAGGAACTGAGTTATAAGCATTATCACCAAGATGTCACCAAGAAGAGGCTTCTTCTTGAAGGAGTGAACATACGTTTGAAGTAGTTTTCTTTGTTACTCCCATTATATCTGGAAGCTAAAATGAAGATGAATCAATTTTTTGCGATGGAGTTATCTAAGAAGCTACACGCTTTCAAGCAACGTGTTGAAATGAAAGAGTAAACACAGGTGAGGTAAAAAAAATGTAAATTTAAATCCAATATTAGTACATATACATTACAATTAAACTTAATTCTGTATCATTTTATTCTACACTGACTCACACCAAATGTTATCAGCTAAACTTTAGATTGTTACATAATCGGTTTGGTAACTTCTATTCTGATTAATATATAAAAAGTTTTTAGATATAGGCATGGAGCAAAACTACCAAAAATTTAAAGACAGGTATAATCATATAAGATGTTTTAGAAGAAGAAAACCCTTTGAAATAATGACTAACAAATTTATTTGTAATACATGATTAATTAATTTGCATCGCGAGTTTATTATTTCAGTTTGACGAAACTGAACTTTTAAAAATCATTACACATCCGTTCATTTCTTTGCTGATATTTCAATATTCATTCATTATATTATTTCAATTAAACCTTAAACTTAAATATTCAGCGAGACAATGACTAGTTGAAAACACGTCAACGAAATATAAAACACTGTTTTGTTTTGCTATTCTGAACTTAATATATGCAAAATATTTTATTTTGTCCCAAATAAAAAGTGCTGTAAAATGGAGTTTTCATGAGAGCAAATTTGATGGATTTGGTTGTTTGTAGTACCATATATGTTTCTCATTAATATTTATGCATTTTAGTGATTTACTTGAAAACAGGACAAGACTTTTAATTAATTTTAATTTAAAAAACATCGATTGTCTTCATACTACCAGTCACCTAATTAGAGGGTATTTTATATTAAATTTCAGTTATAACATCTCCCAGTTATATGGATAGAAAAATATCACTGTGACGCCTGAGTTATTTTAATTACATTATTAATGTATTTCTTAATTGTTACATAATTTGATAAATAAGTACATTGCTTAATTAATTAATTAATTATTATTACTTTTATTTTCATAACGTCTCGGTTTCAGATTATAATTAAGTATTAGCATGTGTCACAACCAAATAGCTAAAATGTGATTTATGGGTGACCAATAGTACATGGACTGCAAACTTGACCGGTCATTACTGCATGGTATAAGTAATGCTTACAATAATGAAATGTTATAAGCTATCGTTTTCATGATGGATGATTCAACCACATATTGGTTACTATTCTTTGATGGATTGTTTAGGAAGAATATTCATAATGAAACTTGGTAGAATGGACGGTAACTGCCTATTGTGGCGACACAAGTGTAGAGGACGACGTTTCGAAAGTACTTTTCGAAACAGTGATGGTCAGAAACGTTATGGTTCCTCTTCGTCCTCTCACATGAAAGATTATTTAGCTTTGATTGGAAATTTATCTGTATTTTACTTTGACTTGTTTAAGGTGATGAAGTGCGGTGGGGCATTAAAAATGAGGATTGAGAAAGGAGGAGCGAGACATAAGAAAATTAAACCATGTTGAATGTTTTGGCCATGCGTTTGAGCTTTTCATTGAAATATTGTAGGTATGGTAGGTAAATGGATGTAGCGGTGGTAACTTTCTGATCTCTTCTTTCTGTCGTGGTCTTCTTACATTAAGATCCATTCTGGTAAAAAACAAACAGCGACCTACCATAGAGAATCTCATAAACGTCACGCCAGATCATTATGGAACATTTTATTTTTACATATTTAAAGCAATTAGATTCTACTGAAGTAATGCAATAAAAACTATGTTCAAACTTTTGAATTGACTGAGATTGACAACACACTTGAACTGGAAATAAAGAAAAAAAGAATTATTTTAAAGTCAAACAGATGAAAAGTACTTTCTACTATAGTAGATTTTTTCGCTTTCATCTTTGTTATTCTATATCAGATTTCAAACCGGTATAGAATTTCAGTACCAAAACTCAATATATGAGCGTTCTTATTTTCATCAAATTATTTATATTAAAACAATCACTATTGTTACAAAATGCTATTAAAAGTATTACTAAATATGAGTGGATATTTTAGAACATGGCTTAACTTAATAAACAATGAAATGGAATTCTCGGTAAACGACAAAGGTTTTACCAAAAACCTCTTAATGTGTGATGACACGGACAAGGGTTTTATCAAAAACCTCTTCATGTGTAATGACACTCTAATTTTATTCAAGGGCCAGTTGTTTCATCTTTCACGTCTAAAGAACCTTATATGTGAATATACACAATTCCTGTGAAATAGGTGGGAATATAGTTTGCACATACATAAATTTGAATCTAGAAGTTAATAAAATGTTAATATGTATCACATTTATGATATTTGCCAACAAGACTGGCACGAGCAGTTTTCTTTTTTAACACAAATATATTTTAATATACAAACAAACACAGTACAATTTGTCATAGAGGTTATTATTATTAGTTATTACAAAAGTTGGTTTAACTACATAAATTTACAAACTTACAGGCAATTCTCAGTCTTACATCCGATGTAGAACTGAATAGTCTATCGATGTTCCAAATCTGCAAGGAGCAAATTAGTTCTGAGTAAACTTCGACTTAAACCAACAAAAATATGTACATGTAATTGAGAAACATGTCAAATAACCTTAATTTAACATATATTGTGTTTTTGTTTGAAATGACGACTTTAATTTTAAGACTCAACTGTTCAAGTTAGTGGACATCATAAGTATTGGTAGATGGTGGAAAGAGACCATTTCTGAAGGAAACATATCATGTATTGTGTTTACGTAGAATTGAAAGTTTGTTTTTGCCAATGAAAATAGCTTTGCAGCTATCTCACCATTATAAATCAATTGTACTTCAACAAATGGTTCTGGCGTAAAGTTTAAAAAATTCAGTTGCATAAAGCATTTATACAGTACTTTAGTCGTTTAATTTCAAAATACAAAGTTCTGTGCATTTCAGCTAGAAAAGCTTAAAAAATTGGTCGTTAACAGACAGTAATATATTAAGTGTGAAAAGGAACTTAGGTGTTTTACATAAGCAATCACGACTAATAGTTTACTTTGTGTTTTATTTTATAGCAAAGCAGCATCGAGGTATCTGCTGAGTCCACCGAGTGGAAGCGAACATTTGATTTTAGCGTTGTAGATCCACAGATGTACACCTCCCGCAAGTACAACGGTATGTCTACGGATTTACAACGCTAAAATCAGGAGTTCGATTACCATCGGTGGGCTTAGAAGATAGTTCGATGCGGCTTTGTTATAAGAAAACACATACACACACACCGTAGACTTACCGCTGTACTAGCGGGGGACTGATAGCACTGGGGAACACTTTTTCGGTAACTTTGAGTTGCATTGGATATTTTAACTGATTCTGAAGGAGTTTTAGGCGCTGATTTCAAATCTGAAACTAGTTTTTCTCTACAAGCTCTAGTTTGTATGCAATTTGAGGTTAATAAAATTGTACAAATGTGAACTTGCGTAAACCATGTATAAGCATTTTCACGTCCATATATATAGATAGCTTCTAATATTTTGATCATTCTTCTTTTGTTTCAGATCAAACATGGCTTCCAAAAATAGATATCATTGCAGAAACAAGCCTGATGCCTTCTGCTACATATGTGGATGCTACACACTCAATCGTCAGAGACGTAACATATCCTCGTTCGTCAAGCGTGCCTACAAGGCATATTTTGAAGATCATCTTGGTGATCAAGACAAGCAATGGGCTCCTCATGTTGTGTGCCACAATTGTAAGGAAATGCTTCGAGACTGAACCAAAGGAAAACGCAATGGTCTGTCTTTTGGTGTTCCAATGATTTGGCGCGAACCCACCAACCATGTAACTGACTGTTATTTCTACATGGTAAACACTACGGGTGTTGGGAAGAAAAACCGACATAAGATTACGTATCCGAACATTCCCTCAGCTATTCGGCCTGCTTCGTACTCTGAAGAAGTTTCTGTTTCAGTTTTCAAAGGCTTGCCTTCATTGGACGATAAAGACATTGGACATGATACAAGCGAACAAGATAGTTGTGACAGTGAACTGTCAGAAAATTGTACACAATCGGAGAACTGTTTTTCAGACACTGAATCTTTCCCCGTCCCCAAGCCTCTTCCCCAGGCTGAACTGAATGATTAGTGCGGGATTTAGGTCTTTCAAAGAAATCAGCAGAGCTTTTGGCATCAAGATTACAAGGAAGAAATCTTGTTGATCACTCTGTTAAAGTATCATATTTCAGAAAGCGTGAAGACAGACAGTTTGTTTACTGCCATGACATCCAAGGGCTTCTCAAAGAACTGGGTGTACCTTACTATAGTCCTGCTGAATGGAGACTCTTTTTAGACAGTTCAAAACGCAGTCTAAAGTGTGTTCTTTTACATAATGGGAATGTTTATGGAGCAGTACCTGTCGGTCACTCAGTGCATTTGCGGGAAGACTATGATGATATGAGAATGGTCATGGACTTATTAAAATATCATGAGCACAATTGGATCACTTGTGTAGACTTAAAGATGGTCAACTTTCTTCTTGGACAACAGAAAGGTTTCACCAAGTTTCCATGTTTCCTCTGTATGTGGGACAGCCGAGCACGAGACAGACATTGGGTCCAGAGGACTGGCCTATTCGTGACACCCTTGAAGCAGGCCTGCCAAATATCATACAAGACCCAATTGTAAGCAGAGATAAGATCATCTTTCCTCCTCTTCACATCAAATTAGGTTTGATGAAGCAATTTGTCAAGGCACTGGAAGCCGAAGGTGAATGTTTCCAACACATCATCACAGCTTTACCAGGGTTATCATTTGAGAAAATCAAAGCAGGCGTGTTTGATGGCCCACAGATTCGAACCCTAATTCGTGATGATCAGTGTGTTGCTAAGATGACCGCTTTAGAAAAGGCAGCATGGTTATCCTTTGTGGCAGTCGTTCAGAACTTCCTTGGAAACAATAAGCCGGAGAACTACAGTGAACTTGTGAACAGAATGCTCCTCGCTTTTCGTGATTTCGGGTGCAACATGAGCATCAAGCTTCATTTTTTGAACAGCCACCTTGATAAGTTCCCTGACAACCTGGGGGCTGTGAATGACGAACATGGAGAACGATTCCACCAAGACCTAAAGGTCATGGAAGAACGCTACCAAGGGCGCTGGGACAAAAGTATGATGGCTGACTACTGCTGGAGCATTAAACGAGATTGTCCAGATGAAGTGTACAAACGCAAATTCCTACCTGAATAAAATACACAAACAAATTGATAAGCTATTCTTATAATTTCCTATAATAACGAAAAATTAAAAAATAAATAAAAATGTCAAATTGCATAAAATCTGTAGCTTGCAGACAAAAACCGACTTCAGATTTGAAATCAACACACTCAAATTGACTATAGAAAGGTCTTTTTTTAAATGCAACAAAATGAGTGTTCCCCAGTGATAGTTTAGAGAAAAATTACAGAATATTCGTTTTCTTTCAGAGAATCACACATACGTTTTATTCGTTGTGCATATCTAAACATAAAAAAATATATGCTATACACTCTATAAAGTAAGCGTGTGTGTGTGCTTTTTCTCTCATAGCAAAGCCACAACGGGTTATCTGCTGTGTCCACCGAGTGGGATCAAACTCCTGATTTTAGCGTTGTAAATTCAAAGACTTACCGCTGTCCCAGAGAAAGACATTAAATAAGCAGTGAACAGATTGCGTCTCTAGTTAGGAAGAGAGAGAAACGTCGAGGTGTGCTGTAATAATGAGGGTAAAATGATCTAAAAGTGTTATTAAGATACCACCTGCATCTGATCAGTTTGAATTTGTTTAAACAGTAAAAAAATCATGATTAGTCAGAGTTATCAAAATAAATCCCACATAAACGCTATTTACCTAATCAAAAAGCTATCACTCAATATAGAGTTATGAGCACTTGTGACAAGAGTTCAAGAATTTATTTTAAATTTTTGGATATTGAATTCATTAGTTTGTAAAACTTGGAGAGGGCAGGAAAAACAAGGTTTTCAGTGAGGATGTTAGAAAAATGTCATGTGATATCAAAATTGGCTGTTGCTAGGAAGCAGTGTGGCTCTAGTAAGCTAAAAACCTAATTATGTAGTAATAATGTGTCCCGACAGCAGAAATTATAAGTGTAATAGAAAGATCAGATTTATATGTTTTATGGAAACGTCTGGTCTGTTGCTACAAAACCCAGTTTCATTACACGTAGTTCCATGACAATTGCTCAACTTTTTTCAGTTCCAAAGGTTATGTTTAATTATCGGTGATAGGTAAAGATAAATTTATCTATTTTTTTACCTAAATATTAAATAGGCAGTTAAGATATAGTTCATCTTGGCTTTATTTTTTATCCAGAGGGACAATGATACTATCATTTTCAGGACAAAAACAATGTGGTTAGTGTCAGTTGCAAGTTATTTAAATTTTTTTTTCATCATAATAAAATTTATTTATATTTGAGGATTCAAACTAACAAAGGGATAGTTTTCGGTGTCAATGAGTTTTTTTAAAAAACAAACTAATCAGTACCTGGAATACTGGTGGAAGATATAGAAAGTTACGGCCCTATGAGGGTTCTTCTACAGCACTAAGGGTGATAAAGCTATTCAAAAATCTGTTACTTAGGATAAAAAAGAACGGGATTTCTTTTGTTGCACGATTTGGATATATTCACATGGTCAATATTCCTATTGTTAAGTCAAGCTGAGAGAAGATAGGTCAATAAGATCAAGGTGAGAGAAGACGCATTGTAATTAAGAAAGAATTGAGTCCAGTATATCGATAGTAGACTTCTGTAACAGTTTATAAGTCTGTGGTATACAGTTATACTGTGTTTTCTACTATTTATTGTGATATATATATATATATATATACATTTAATTATTGACTGCTGGTTCTAGACTAACGTCATGTGAATTTATTATTAGTGAAAACGCGATCGTCTACTTGTCTAGCTCAAGTACCAATATTTTTGGGTTATGTCTGAATAAAGGTTGTTTGTTTTTACTACGAGTTAAATATTTCAAATCTGTATTTCTCAAATAACTGACATTAAGTCAAAATATCAAGCACTCCTTTTATTTCCTGATCGAATATTTGCAGGTTTGCCCATCTCATACTTGTGGAAAAACCTCTTTTACATGAAAGCAACACAAGTCTACGTTTTCGGCTGGTGTGCACGAGTCTTACACGAGTTAAAGAATTTCGAGCTTAATTTGAAGAATCTTCGAGAAAATATTTCGAAGTTTGACTTTTTATTGACAAAATATATCTCTTTTTAATTATGAACTCCGATATCTTGTAAGCCCGAAGTAATTGCAGAATTTCCTATACATAGCGCTAGGTTAATTATTTTGTTTCTTTACAATTTCGCAGATAGCCCTCGTGTAGCTTTGCGCGAAATTTAGGACTGTATGACTAGAGGGAAGACAGTTAGTCATCACTACTTACGGCCAAGTCTTGGACTACTTTTTGTCAAAGAATAGTGATTGACATCATAACGCCCCCACGGCTGAAAGGACAAGCATGTTTATTGCCACGGGGATTCGAACCCACGACCTTCAGTTTACGAGTCGAACGCCTTAAGCCACCTGACCATTCAGCCAGCTAGCTTAATATATTGGTAACGAATTCATGTCGTGGACTTTACAGTTTAATTATAATGAAAGTCTCGATAATAGAATGGACGAAAAATAAAATAGTTTTTGTTTAAATTTTGTGGATCTATAAATATTTATCTTAAGTGAAAGAATAAAAAAAGTTTAATACTGCATGATAAAAATTAAAAAATAAATGCATAAAAAGCGAACTGCAGGGTTTTATTCGTCACCTTTGTGGTCGTGTTGTTTATTGTTAGGCTAAAATTACTGCCTCACGAACTGTCTCCACATAACGGTTTTTGTGCTGGTTTACAATACTGAAATATATTCAGAATGCAACAGCAAGGGAGCCAATATCTTTGTAATGTTTACTGTAGATAGGATAGTAAGTAGTTAGTTCGTTGTTATATGAAATATAAACCTTATACCCAGTTTCTGGTACTTAACACTTAACAGAAAATTGTATATTTAAAAACGGCTGGTATGGGTTGAGAAAGAACTAAAGAAGCGAACAACGTTCCGACCTTCTTCAGTTATCGTCATGCTCTACAAGTGGGCTTTCTCGTCATTACGAATTATCACTTAACAGGTTTTGCAGTTTGTGAAGTTAAGTCAATTTATTTGAAAATTTTTTGCATGTAAATGTTCGACATAAAATTTATCTACCAGTTATGTTCCATTTTATATATTCATTTTTTTTTTATATACAAAATACAATGTCAGTTTCTGGATCACATTTTTCAGAGAGGGTTGAAACACAAGTTATGCATAGTTGAATGAGCAAGCGCATTATGTTGATATAATAAGTTCTGCGTCTTTGTTTTAATGTTTATCTTAGTGCTTTAACAACTTCGAATGAATGGAGTGTGTGCGTGTTTTTCGTAGAGCAAAGCCACAAAGGGCTATCTGCTCAGCCCATCGAGGGGAATCGAACCCCTGATTTTAGCGTTGTAAGTTCGGAGACATACCACTGTACTAGCTGGGGGCCGAATGAATGGAATTTACGTGTATTATGATTAGATATAAAAATTAAACACAGTATATAAAAATGCTATTAAAATGTAAGGTACAATTTATATTTTCTTTTATTTTAGAACTTTCAACTAGCAAACACACTGAATCAAAAAGCTCTCTTTCCTCTTTGCTGGGTTAGGATTATAGTGCTGTAATTTACACGTCAGAAAGTTTTATAATATTCTAATCACACGAAAGTCATTTACTGTATGTACTACATCCTGTAGTTGATAAGTAAAATCCTTTATAGTGAGAAAAAGTAATAAAAGCTTGATAAATTACATACAAATAATCCAGTGAAAATTTCACAGTAATTTTATACAATTATATGGTCTACTAAACCATACTATACATACAATCAGAGCATTTTCGGAAATTAAAACTTTCTTTCTTCAGAAAATAGTCGAGACCTTTGTTTCTTTAAGAGTTAAGCACAAGGCAACACAATGGGCTACCTCTTCTCAACGGGTATCGAAACCCAGATTTTAGCATTCTAATTCCGCAGACATCCCGCAATGCCAGTGGAAGAGCATAACTGAGAGCAATAATATTTCTCAATTTTTTATGTTGTAAACTATTATGTTTACTTTCAGTTCCTGTTATTGAAATCGTCAAATGTTTTCTAAAGTTGTGTAGATGGTAGAAAATGTCATTTAAATTATAAGTCTGGTTTGTTTTGAATTTCGCGCAGAGCTGCAAGAGAACTATTTATGCTTATCGTCCCTAATTTAGCAGTGTGAGACTAGAGGGAAGGCAGCTAGTCATCACCACCAACTGCCAACTCTTGGTCTACTCTTTTACCAACGAATAGTGGGATTGACCGTAAATTATAACGCCCCCATGGCTGAAAGAACAAACATGTTTGGTGTGACGAGGATTCATACCCGTGACCTTCGGATCAGGAGTAAAGTACCTTAACTACCTGGCCATGCTGGGCGTAACTTATAAGTTAAAAACAGTTAATTTCTTTCTATAGCTACACACCATTGTCAGGATTACAGTACAGTAACTGAACATATCTCCTTTCATTTCGTATCTGTTAAATAGTATTCAACTAAATAATAGAAACATTAATGTTCTTAAGATATGCATTAATTCTATCCAATACTAATTATTGAAGTTAGCGTATTCATAATTTTATTCAGAATTTTTGTAAGTACTTGTTAATTAAGTCTTCGAAAATATCTAAATCAATATATTAACAAATACATATTGAAAAATTTAAATGTCACGTTAATATTTGACAAGTGTGATGTAGGGGTTTTAATAAAACTGTCATGTCGTTTCCTATACCAACGTTTTAATTTATTTTCTCTTGTCTTCATGACAAGTAACTGAATTCGACATATTCTAATTTCTATTTTATGCACAACCCGATTCAATCATAATTGCGAATGAACTGTAATGCGAGTCTGTGTAGCGTGGCAACATCAGACGTTTCATTAACGTTGCATGAATATAGTACTTAAATTCCCGCTGACAGCCAACAGTTGTTGAAGATTTCATTAAAGTCCGAGCTGCCGCCTAGGTAGGAGTATAAGTAATGTAAGTCTACGTATTACTTCTTCACCATTTGTGATTGATTTGGAAACCCATTTGAACTTGAAATTGCACTCTATCTTTATGTAGTAATGAATGACAGAACTTATATATAAACTATTCATTTTAAGCAGAGTTCCCTTATTTTATTTTGCTTACAACCTGTTGTATACAGTGTTATAAAGATAAATAATATTAGAATTAGTTACATTTAAAAAAAAATCTACCTTTTGTAAATTTAACCAGTCTCATAAATTATTCTTCCACTTTCTCATGTTTGTGCTGATTTGTGGTGTGCTATGTATTATTTACATATTATAACAACGTCTGGTATGTATTTATGTGTAATGCGTATTTATTGTTGGTACATATTGACATGATGGTCAGGCGAATTTGATAACAATTTTAAGAAACATATTTGCTTTAATTATAAATATGTCTGCAACAATAATTATCCAATAATGAAAGTGTTTACTTGTTTTAAACATTTATATAAATTATTAAATAACAGACCTCACGGTGCTCTCAGTATGTACATATTACTCATTTTCCAAATTATGTTATTTTATATGTATTTTTCATCAAACTCTAAATTATTAGAGTGAATTACAAAAATGTCTATATAATACTAGTAATTACATTGTATCACATTTGATGAAAACCAAATGTCATAGAAATATACGATTTGACGAAAGTGCAAGAATAGAAGCGAGAGTTTCAATATGAAACACAATTGCAACTCTGGAGAAGAAAATGATGGGTTATATTGCGGTTTGATAAGTAAGAATCATCTAAAAATGCATAATTCATTCAGGCGATATTATCAGAAGGAACGACTTGTAACTAAGGCGATTAACAAATAGTTTCATAAAGTGAAGCAGGGTGCTGTAAACTGCAGACTTCAGGGACAATCATTGAAAGCGTTCGGGAATTAGAAAAAGACAGCACCTCTGGACCTGTTATGGCTAAATCCACCGTAATTCGTGTATTACATAAACGACTGGAGATATAAGAGCACAGAATTGAAATATTGCGAGATTTGTTTCCAAAAGGCAACAACTGGAGAGTAAAATTCTGGACAGATTGAAACCCGAAGGCCCTGCGGACTTACAGCACTATAAACCAGATTTCTGTAGCCATAGTGAGCAGAGCACAAATAGCCCATTGTATAGCTTTGTGCTTAACTTCAAACTAAGAAATTCCAAATGGATTTTTTCTGTGTGTAAAATATCGTGTGTTTCTTCAGATGAAGTACTTTTTGATGTTACAGTAAACTTTCTCTCCATAATTATTATATGGTTTTGAACAATCCTATATCACATGTAGAAGACTACAAAATGAACATTTGGGCATTTATCTCCAACGACATAGTAATTCAACTTGGGACCTGATGGTGGATAAAACGAAATACGCAGCGTAGCTAACTAATGAATGAATATTTAATATAAAGTTCTTTGTAATGCTGTCACTATAGCAACCAGCTAGGCATTCAGTTTTAATTTCATTCTTTTCAGTAGCACGCTCAATCATTTCTGGCCACACATTTTTCATATACACTTAATGTGGTTTTGACTAGGTTAGAAGTAGTGAGGTATTATAGTGTAGGAACAAGTAATTCATGGCAACAGAACACATGCCAATTCATATTTTATAAAAGGAAAGGCTTGGATACCACTGAAATACGATGAAACAGGAACATCTCCACAAACATATAATATTTCACGTTGATACACCGTTTTCTTTAAAATCGAAAGACTGTTTTTGTTGTTTTTTTCAATGTTATCAGTCTGTTAATTACTTACAAATTTATCTTTTAACAAACCTAATAAAGTTTTATTTTATGTAATAACCAATAGATCAGCTTCTGTGACATTTTAAAATAGTTTAACAAAGTCTTACAACATGAAGCAACAAAATGGTAAGTTGATTCTGAAAATATGTTTACTATAGACTTTGTCTTTCTACATTTATACGAAGGCCTGGCATGGTCGAGCGCGTAAGGTGTGCGACTCTTAATCCCAGGGGCGCGGGTTCGTGCCCGCATCGCGCTAAACACGCTCGCCCTCCAAGCCGTGGGGGCATTATAATATTACGATCAATCCCACTATTCGTTGGTAAAAGAGTAGCCCAAGAGTTGGCGGTTGGTGGTGATGACAAGCTGCCTTCCCTCTAGTCTTACACTGCTAAATTAGGAACGGCGAGTGCAGATAGACTTCGAGTAGCTTTGTGCGAAATTCAAAAAAACAAACATTTATTGTGTGTAATGTGAAGTGTAAAATTCCTACTTCTCTCATCTCGACCTATGAAAGTAATTTCTTACAAAGTAGACTTGAAAAACAAAATTACTAGGATACTACTAGTAAATAAACACACAAATCCACAATGTAGAAGAAATTATTTCAGAGACCTCGGGGATAGGTTGTGATAGATAAATTTCAAAAGATGTATGATAAGGATTAATCAGACTATAAGAAGTACTCCAGTTTGATCTTAACAGTCTGATATTTATCAATACGTACTATTTCTATACATAACAGTTTCTATTGCAATAAGCTTAAGCGAAGAAAGAGCATGTCGATTGCAGACTATACCCTTTAACTAACTTTTCAGAGATCCTCCAATTTTAAGGACGTAATCTTTCAAAACACGAAACTACATGAAGTTTGTCTTATGAAACATCAATAACGCGTGGTCGAACGAGGTTTCTATGTTTATCCTTTGTATGTTCTTTTCTCATTTCAACACAGCCACTGAAAATTACGTGTGAATGGAATTTTGTGAACTGGCTTTTATCAACTCGTTAATTCTGTTGACGATACCAGAAGATCTTTTGAACAATGTGTTTTGAACTGATAGAACTTATTTTGTAACCATAAGCATAGCTTTAACCCAAACTCTCTTTGGATGCGATTTTAGAACACGTTATTTTAAGCTCTTTAATATGCAATTATTTTAATTTATTATTTCGGATTAGTGAAGGCTCTCGTCTTGATAATACTGTGTTCTTGGGCTCTGCATTGCCTACCAGTACCGTACATTGTATATTGTGTGGGAATTCCCTGAAATTCGGATATTTAGCTTCTATACATGTCACGCGTAACGGTGTGTTCAATTGTAAAGCAATAGACTATTGCGTTAGCACGTGTAAAGCTTTCTTATGATATATGATGAACCTTCAATACAGTTTGTCTTGTTTTTTTAATATATGTATTCTTCTGTCATAACTATATTGGCTTATAATTTATTTATTACTTCTGATGAAAAAAAAGACATTACTGTGTATTCCGAAAACTCATTAATATGTTAATATAAAAAGACACAGCTTGCTGCACTTTCCATACGATAAAGAAAAAAGTTCTGAAAAAAATGCCTGATATTTACAAATTTCTGAGATTGGGTTGACTAAAGAGCTTTCGATTTGTAACAGTAGAGGAAGATTACAAAGTAATAATACAATGAATTTACATGTAATATGTTTGTTTGCTACTCGAGAGCTATCTGCGCTAGCCGTCCCTACTTTAGCAGTGTAAGACTAGAGGGAAGGCAGCTAGTCATTACCACACACCGTCAACGCTTGGGCTACTCTTTTACTAGCAAATAGTGGGATTGACCGTGCTTATAACGCCCCCACAGCTGAAGGGGCGAGCATGTTTAGTGTGACCAGGATTCGAACCCGCGACTCTCGGATTATGAGTCGAACGCCTTAACGCACTTGGCCATGCCGGGTTGTAGTGTGATATGTAAACAAATTTAAGAAAATTGAAATATGCTTTTTATGCGAATTTGTTAAGAAACACTGTTTTGAAGTTAAATATTAGTTGTAAAAAAGGTGATTTTTCATGAAAATAGTTTAGTAACAATAGAAAAGGACATATTAAATAGTTTGTATTACCCATTTAAACGTTTTCTTAGCCGCGAGTGTTTTCATGTAAAACTATAAGGATATTTTCAAAAACTCTCAGACCAGTATCACAATAGATTGTTTTTCTGCAGAATTCTACAATGAACTAATTCGCGCTTCCTATTCTGAAGTATTTCATGTTTAAAAAATAACTAAATATTTTATTCTAAAAACGATTTATACTGCACCCATTCTGTTAAATTGCAGCATATTAGATTTTACCAGATCGTTTAAAAGGAAATCGGTATTTCTTCCGACAAATATAGAGAACTGTTGTTAACAGTATTTGGCGTGCTTTTCGCCCGATCACATGTTACATCCGCACGAACAAGAACATTAATTATTACACTGTGCTTGTAGCTTGTGATTCATGATGTTAAGTAAAAATTTGACTCGTTATTCATTGTTTCATGGGTCATTGTTATACATGGGTAGTCATAATATTAGATACGAAAGTTAAAAAAAAATACCACCTCCACGCAATACACTTTGTTTCTGAATGTTTGACCCCAGTAAAAAATAGCTGGTTTGTTCGATTTCCAATTTCGCGCAAAGTTACGCGAGGACTATCTGCGCTAGCCGTTCTTAATTTTGCAATGTAAAACTACAGGGAAAACAGTCAGTCATCACCATCTACCGCCAACTCTTGGGCTACTCTTTTACTAACGAATAGGGCGATTGACCGTTTGTTGTGACCCTCAGATAGATTACGAGTCGAGCGCCTTAACCACCTGACCATGCTGGTGCGAGTGAGAAGAGAGATATGAGGTGCATTTTTAATTATGAGTTACTTTAATGGATAACAATAATTTAAACATGCAACAGAAAGATTTATGTAAACATAAAATTACACGACAAGCCATGATAAATAAAATAAAAATAACATTTGAATCTTATTTCTTTTTATAGTTTTAGTTCTCTTTATTTTTTTATTTTAGAAAGTCACTGGATATTCATTTGTAAATAATAAACTTACTGTTCAAGCTGATTTGCAATGGGATCTTATACCAAACATTGATAATTGATGACATCTTGGCTGTCATGGGAATCAGACACATGTCAAACGTGCACCTATTATGCCCCAAGGTATGGATTAAAAGCAATAAAGGAATTTTATTATGTCAAGGCTTTCTGACATATTTTAAGAAAATGTTTTATAAACTATCTTTTCAGTTTTATGCGTAACTAATGCATTTTCTCCTTAAAGGTTTGTTAATTATTTAAAATATACTCGATATGATCGTTGTATCTATGAGTAACAAACTAATAACTGAATATGCAAATAAATTAAGATCCAACAATAATTTGTGAATTCTTGAGAAAACATAGTCGCTATTATAGTCGCAAGAGTAAATAATCTTCTAGTTTGTTATCATACGTGTGAATGTACAATATATAGTTTACAGTTTTCTGTCTATTATTCGAATGCAGTAAATGCTGAATTATTTGCCTCACGTTACTTCGAATGAAATATATTGTGTAATGTAACAATGTAAAGTATTGTGCAAAAGTGTCAAGACAAGATAATATTTTGTCATTTTTTTCCATTTTATGGAAATTACCTGTCATTAAAAGATGTAGATTTCAACATCATGGTAATGCTTCACTTATCCATGTTGACAACTGAACGTGTCAGGGTGAGAACACTTATCAATCTTTAGAATTCACATACATTTGTACTAAAGGCATGCCAAGCAGAATCTTTATAACACTTTAGATTGCGTGACCGAGACAGATAGATTTGAAAACAGGAAATGATACTGATGTTAAATATCTTCGTTTATACATTCTTACGAACAGAAGGAATGCTGCTCCTCATGTTAAGCATGAGATAAACCACCACGTGCCAAATAAGGGAAAAGTGGCCCAATCTACAGTATCAATAAATATTTGATCATGTAAGAATTAAAAACCTTTACTTCGGTCTCCAAATATTGTCAAGTTAGTGAAATTTTCTAAGAAGTACAAAACTTGTAGTAATCGATGATTGAAAAAGGGTATCAAATGAGTCTAAGTTTGAAATACATGGTTTAAAATTAAATTTGTACTTCTGGCGGGAAAGAGATGAAAGATACTTGCATAAATACTTAGCACCTAAACTGAAGTATGGTGGGAGGCAGCGTGGAGGTTTGGGGATGCTTCTCTGCTGATTGGACAGAATATATTTGCAAAATAGATGAGATAATGGGCAAACGCAAGTACACCCAGTATACCCAGTGGTTTGTATATTACTGTTAAAGGATTCTACTGCCAAGAAGATAATGATTTCAAAAGCTCATTCATGCAGAAATTACTTAGTTAAGAAAGAAAATGCTGGGGTCATTTGAATGTTGCAATGTCCCCCACAAAGCTTCAGTCTTAATCGAGTTGAGCAGATCTAGAATTCGATAAACAAGAAAACTTAACAAATCAAAATTTACTGGAGTGTATTAGAGATATTTGGACAAAAATGCCAAAGGACACTTTGATTAAATATGTTACAATAATGTCTGCAGCTTTTAAAACAAAAGAGGGAAACGCAAAATATTAATTGTTTGTAACAAATATAATTGTTACTAAAATGCTGATGTTTTATCTGTAGTTTACTTTTCATTTTCCAATGAAAGTAGCCTGATATTTAACTCTTAACTTTATCCTAAAGTTTTTGTACAGTACTGTACATATGTGACAGTATAATATTTTTTGTTTATTTTACAGATTTCTGAAGGTACCGAAACAGAACAACAGGTTTCACTGAGATTCTTTCCTGTTCACTTACTATGTGCTATTTGTGTTAACTTTGTAGTATTTTTTAATATTGATGTTTTTCCATGTAAGTAAAATCCAAACTTCTTACAGTTAATGGTCTGTCGTCGTCATGAGTTGTAGTAAAATACAGCAAAACTAATAAATTTATATATACATATCTGGAGTGTAGAGGTTGTTATTTCTAAACTTTTATATCAAAATATATAAATTTATTCCATATGCAATGCAAATTGAAAACAAACAAACTATTGTTTATATTTTCAAAAATCAGATGGCTAATATTTGTCATTCAAATTCTTGTAACCATATACAAGAACGATATAGTTAGATGTTTATTAGAAAATAGGATTACTTATGTAATCTAATATTAAGCATCATTAGCACATACAAATGATTTATCGATAAATCGAAACAAAAAACTTAGTGAATTTACATCCAATGAAAGTTCCAGTTCATTTAACTAAACGCTTAGTTTTTAGGTTTAATTTCCAAATACGCTTTCATTGTTATTGTTAGCATTTCATATAAAAGTGGAAAATATTAATTCGACTAAGTTTCTGTCTATTAATAAGTTATTGTCGATGTATTTTCCAAACAAATAAATTAAATTGAGTATAATTTTCTGAACCAGTTTAAATTAAATTATCTCAGCGAAAATTGTAACTAAATTTTAAAAACTTAGTGGAACTATACCAAAAATAAGTTCAATTTATAAGCTATAAAATTGTACAATGACTTTTTTTACATTAGAAAAGTATCACTCCAAAAAGAAATGCCACATTAAGGGCAAAACAGCAAAGAAAATCAACTTTTCTTTAATCTAATAGAAAGCTTTTCTGAAAATATGTTTCTTTGTTTGCTATGAAGCACAAAGCTATACAATGAACTTACTATACTATGCCCACAACTTACCATTGAGCCAATTAATGGGAAGCTCTTGTTTTGAATTAAGCACAAAGCTACACAATGGGCTATCTGTGCTGTGCCCACCACGGGTATCGAAACCCGGATTTTAGCGTGTAAGTCCGCAGACATACCGCTGAGCCACTGGGGGGCAAATATATTTCCATACATAAGCTGTTGTTTTGGAATTAAGCACAAAGCTACACAATGGATTATCTGTGCTCTGCCCACCATGGGTATCGAAACCCGGATTTTAGCGTATAAGTCCGCAGACATACCGCTGAGCCACTGGGGGACTAATGGGAAGCAGTAAACATGTTGCATAAAACTTTGATTTATTGCTTACGATAACTTTGGTAGTAATAGTCATCGAAACAAATCTCACTTGTATGTTTGAAATGATAAACAGATTATGTTTTATGTTTATAAATGCTAATAAATTTGGTATTTTCTATAAAGCAGTGAATATTCACAATAGCATGTGAAGTCCACTATGACCACACTTACGCTGTAGAGGGTGTGGCTGTTTTAACTTGCAATGAAGTCACATTCTGGCATTTGTTTGTTGAATTTTCGCACAAAGCTACACGAGGACTATCTGCGTTATCCCTCCCTAATTTCGAAGTGTAAGATTATAGGGAAAGCAGCTAGTCATTACCATCACACCTCCTATTCTTGGGCTACTCTTTTACCAACGAATAGAGGGATTGACTGTGACGTTATACTATTCCCACGGTTGAAAGAGCGAGCATGTTTGGTGTGACGGGGATTCGAACTCGCAATCTTCAGATTACGAGTTAAGTATTTTAACCGTGCCGGGCCTCTGGCATATGAAAGTGATACTAGCAAAAGAGTAACCTTTCCATTTGTTACATAACTATTGTTTCGGCCAGGCATGACCAGGTATGTGAAGACGTTCAACTCTTAATCCGAAGGTCGCGGGTTCAAATCTCCATCGCACTAAATATGCTCGCCCTTTCAGCCCTGGTCAATCCCACTATTCGTTAGTAAAAGAGTAGCCCGAGAGTTTGTAGTGGGTGGTGATGACTAGCTTCCTCCCCTCTAGTCTTACGCTGCTAAATTAGGGACGGCTTGCGCAAATAGCCCTCGTGTAGCTTTGCACAAAATACAAAAAATAAAACAAAAACAAATAAACTATTATTTCAGGCCACGCTAGATGCACGTTACTCTTGCTTTATTAAGAGGTTCGTTGCTCAACAACCATATTTTAAAACAGTGTTTTACGTCAAAATAAATTCAAACCCTTTTATTCTTTTTGATATAGTCGCGTTTTTTATTTAATAATTTATAAACTATTCTCTAATGATTGAAACATAAGTTCTTCCCAAGTGCTTTAATGTAATGTAAATGAAATGTACTATTTAATGCGCTGTTATTACTTTCATACAAAACATTAGTTAGGAAATAGAAGGCACATAAACAGTTGATTATTTGCACTTGTATAAATTATCATATATCCATAAGTGTTATACAGACTTACGTTACGAATGGTTTGTGAACAAAGTCATTGAATTTCTTTTGAGCCTTTATGAAACACAACTCTGCCATAATCTATGGGTATATGGTCATTACTTATAATTTATCATAAATTATTTTGATGGTAAAAATACGTTATAATTAAAACAACTAACAAAATACAATGGTTGACTGACGTCCAAATAAAGATAAAAAGTGCTTTAGGATGAAATATGTCTTCCGATCATCAGGTTTACTTTCAATTTGTCTTCGACAATAAGAATCTGAAGCATCATGTTTTCGTTCTCGACATCTTGATGTTTCAACAACGGGAGATAAAGAGCTTCAAAGATAATGATATCAGCTTTCGTTATTATATCTCTGATCTTTCTTATGTCAGCACAATGCTTAAATACTTATGTAAATCAGTATGTGTTTCCGTCGTATCGTAGTCTCGTGACTGATTAAATATGGTTATAAATACTTAAGAAATCTTAGCTCTGTAAATCGGTCCCTTTCAGTTTTGCGTGTTGATTTTTTTTTCAGAATTTAATTCGTTTTACAACTGAATGCTTAAAACATAATGTTGACCTTAATTACATGCTCTTATAAGTGTGTGCTGTTGTTGTTGTTTGGAGATACAGTAAAGAAAAAGAGAGACTATAAAATCAGTACCGTTATATAAATAAAATAATCAAGACTGAAAGGTAACAAAGAAAGGTAAAAAGTTATCTTACAAAAACCAATAGTTTGCACAGAATAAAATAAAAATATCAACAATAATATTGTATCACCATTCCTAATGCCGATGCTCAAGATGAAAGGTAAATTATTTGAAAAGTGTTATCATTAGAAAGGACAATAACAAAAGTCAGCACAGGGGTTTTAATTTGTTATTACAGCGTCACAGATTACAAACTGGATCACAACTAACAGGTATTGGTATCTTTAAAATAAACCCTTACAAAATAACACAAAGTACCTCATGCATGATGTATGCAGAACTCAACAACAACAGATTAAATTGGTGTGACTGTATCCTTATTTCAGATCTTATCTTCATTCTTGCACATCCTTATATCGCCAAGAATGAAATAATTAATGACAGTAAAGAATTTGATAAAGAACAGGATGTGGATTATCATTAAATTATTTAGTGGCAGTTATATGAGTGAGTCAAAATAAATACTTTTATTGTACTACCTACATATAGCTCATAACACAAGACAAGTAACACCGAGGATAGAGAAATGTATCTTCTATTCTGTTTCAACTAAGTAGTCGCAACAAACCATGGTTGAACCAGCTAAATCATATAACTTGAAGCCATGGAAGTAAAAGGAAGGAACTGCTCATAAGACATTCATTAAAATAAATCAATACTTCCAATGAAACGTCTGTGAATTTTCTAGGTGATTCAAAGGTAGGTTAAGGCTTTACTAGTAAAGCAATAAAATAAGATGGAAATAACTATTCATCAGGAATAGATTCCAAAATAACCCCAGGAAAAATATAAATATCGTTGGATAAAACACATTTTAAACTACGTGTCAAAATAAACTGAAAAAAGTGATGTGAAAAGTAATTTACAGTTTTTGTAATTTTTGAATTTCGCGCAAAGCTACACGAGAGCTATTTGTGCTAGACGTCCCTAATTTAGTTGTGTAAGACTAGACGGAAGGCAGTTAGTCATCACCATCCACTGTCAACTCTTAGGCTACTCTTTTACCAATAAATAGTGGGATCGACTGTAACATAATAACGACCCCATGGCTAAAAGGACGAGCATGTTTGATATGATGGGATTTCGGACCCGAGACCGTCTGATTAGAAATCAAGTGCCTTAACCAGCTGGGCACATCACAGCGGTTTCATGATAACAAGTTCTTAAGTATATATTTTACAGAAAAAGACAACAAACAGTGTAACAGTTTGTTTAGTATGACGTTAAGAAGACTTATGAAGAAACTTTCCTTTCTCCTTGAAACTGTTTTGTTTCTTTGTTTGTTAAATTTTGCCCAAAGCTACTTGACAACTGTTACGCATTATAATTTACCTCAAACAAGTCACCAATTTGTATGTTATATACGTTACATATTACAATTTGAATTTAGAAGTTAATCCAATGTCAGTTTGATATACGCAAATTACAATGACGGTTATTACAAAAATTATTTGTACACAAATATGTTACAAATTTACATACAATATTCAGTCTTTTTTCTGGTCAGAAATGCCAGAATATAACAAGGAAATGAATTTTTTTCTTAATTTGAAATTTGCTATTGATGACACGACTTCAAAAGTCAGAGGTCATTTACCACGAACTAGGTTTTTATGTGCCACATGATTACAAGACTAAGTTGAAGTTTGTGTTTATAAAGAGATGAGCTAATGTTTCTGTTTTATTTTTGTTTTACAGTTGTGTTATGCATGCGCTTCAGTAGTGTAGTGTAATAAAATTGTAGAGGTGGAGATTGAATAAATATGAAGTGTTTGTTTTTTGAATTTCACAGAAAGCTACTCGAGGGTTATCTGGGCTAGACTTCTCTAATTTAGTAGCGTAATACTAGAGGGAAGGCAGTTAGTCATCATCACCCCCAGACAACTTTTGGGCTGCTTTTTTACCAAAGAATAGTTTTATTGATAGTCACTTCATAACGCCCCCACGGCTGAAAAAGCGAGCATGTTTGGTGTGATAGGAAGTTGAACCTGCGACCATCAGTTTACGAGTCGAGTTCCTTAACTACCTGGTCATGGCGGGCCGTTAGGAAACGAAAATGTGATAAAGACATTTTCCAATAAAGTGAGTTAATACATTAAAAATCATGTTTTGTTATTTTGATTTATTCTATATAACACGCACAAGTTTAGTAATATACAATATTGACCCTTTATACGCTACTCACGTATTTATAAGGTAATGAAGTTTGTTGAAACTTGTACACGTGTATATTTTTTATTTATCTGTTTTTAACCTTAGTTTATTTAGTGTAGAGAATTGTATTAATTCTATGTAGGGTGTGCGGATTTACGCATCGGTAATTCTTTATGTAATAGGTCTTTACGAGAAATGACACAAATTCTGCATAGCAAAATACTAGTTTTGATTAATTAGTAAAAATATTTACAGTTTCGATATTGACTTTTGCAAAGTGTGCAAGAACACCACAAATCAATTAACTAAAACTAATTTTTGCAAAGATATCACACTACCAAAGGAAAGTCAAACGCTTGCTGAGATGGCAAAGGGGTGTCAAAATATGTAGTAGAAAAATTATAGTGGAGATACAATACCAAATAAAAGTACACCAGACTGCAGGATCATAAAAGGGAAATAAAAGCACTGGACGACAGATATCAGCAGAACCTATCCCTTAAAAACTACATTAGTAGATGTAGGGGTAGGATAAAGATTCAACACACTACCGGATTGTATGTATTGTGCTCAACAGGTAGCCTCCAGGAGGCTAGGTTCAGTCAGGTCCGAAATGTCATTTAAAGCTTCTGTACTAACCCCAAGGCACTAAAAAAATCTAGGTGGCTTTCGGCTAGGATGTCACCCGGACATATCAGATATGGGCCACTGTATAATTAATTCACTGATGTGAGCAGATTCTGTGTATCTTCAAATAAGCAATATACAAGTGTTTGGAGACATGAGAAGACAAATATACGGCCTGTTTGATTGTTTACTGTGATACCTTTGTTGGTGGCTTTATCATGGTCTAGGATAATATCTTTATACAGAGGTATACAAACATTAATGCGTTGGATGGAGGATCCTTGACAGTAATATATAATATGGATGACTTCCTGCTACCCAATGTTCGCCATGTCGGAAATTATGCTTGTTATCATACTGCCAGGATCACGCAGCATGCGTGGGTATTGCTAGAAAGAGTGAAGCAAGAGATATAACCTACTTCTACAAATGTCCATGAGCTCAGAGTTTCTCTATCCAGACGTAGCGAGTCATCCGAAATGCCATTAAAAGTGGAAATAACAGGAAAACTGAAGCAATAAAGAACATAGGAGGATTTACCACCAACTAAAGACTCATTTTGTTAACTTTGTTTAAGTTAATTAGCTACTTTTCTGTGATGGTAGTATTGCCAAATATTGATATTTTTTCTTGATTTTATATTTTTTTATATTTATATAGCAAATTAGGTATTTGGCATTTTGAACCTGTGATACCTGTTATAAATACGTTTGTTAATATTGCTTTGGTTATTTCAAATTTTGAAAAAAATCAAAACCCCATTATCTTTTAATGATTGTTGTTTTTTGAATTAAGCACAAAGCTACACAATGGGCTATCTGTGCTCTGCCCACCACGGGTATCGAAACCCGGATTTTAGCGTGTAAGTCCGCAGACATACAGCTTAGCCACTGGGGGGCTAAATTTAATGAATGAGTGCTATTATTAGTGAAATGTAACTTTTGTTTCACATATTCCTGTATTTTATAGATTGTATTCATAATGCTTGTCAGTGTCATTTTTGATATGTGCAGAAATAACAGTCATTGTTCGTAGTCTAAGTGATTTTCAGATAGGTGTCTAGCTCTGTTGTTTTTATATTGATTTCTAATGATACCTAATATATATTGTCTTTTACTGGTAGTGTATTGTTTAACGTTATAATCCATGAAAGATTACAACATTACCATGATTAATGACGTAAAAACACGACATGGACAAAAAAAGGTGAAATTAGAATTTTTTGTTTGACTTTTGCAGTGATTTTAACTTTGAATATCGAGGGTTAATTCACTATTGAAATACAAACATCTCTTTTATATTGCATTTGATGTTGCATATCAAAATATAATTTTTTGAAGCAAATGCATGACATTTTCAAATAAATTCACTGGTTTGAGCATGTTCTGAACAGTTTAATTTTTTTTCTCTGAGAATACAATATTTAACCTGTTTAGTTTTGCTCGTAAAATTGTACCTACAATTAAAAAATACAGATTTTATGTGTTTGGAGGTAAATAATTTGGAACAAGGTGTAAAACTAGACAGAAAATGGTGAATAATATATTTTCTTTTTGATTTTGACAGAAACCAATAATCTTGATTTTATATCCCAAAGGTAATATCACCAGTCGATTGCTTACTTCAAGAAGCATATATTTTAATATTTTGGTTTTCTTGTATCTAACCTAGTTGTTACCTTAAACCTGTTTTAACTTCCTAGCTTAAACATGTGAAGCAAAATAGAGATGAGTATAAGAATTGGATGGAGAACCTGTGTTCTTCACATATGAAGCCATACACTCTGTCTGCCTGTCTATGAATGTTACTCCTTTTAAATGAGTTTACCGATTTAAATTAAACTTTTCATGCGAACTTTAGTAGTCGAAATCAGGCTAATTTCGTATTAAATTTACAATATATTAAAAACAAAAATATTTTATATGATATGACTAATGATTAAGTTTTCTACTCTTATCTGATTCACGCCATTTAACTTATGGTTCATAGTAGTGTTAGAATAAATACTTTATCCTGAATTGAAAAAGTATTCGTGATTAAAATCTGTTTAGGATATTGCTTATATCTTAATGTACAATATAGGTTTTAGTAGATGTAAAATTCAAGGTTATTAATAAATGTAATGTGTTCAATGTATCAAATTTAAACAGTAGAAATATTGATCACATCTCTTTTGTAAAATTGACTGCTTTGAACAAGAAGTGAGGCCACTGCTTTCCCATTTCTGCCAAATGTCTCGAATCGACTGCTGCATTTCTTCACTTCTGACATACTTCTCCTGTTTCAGAACGATTGTCTTGGAAAATGAATGCTACCGAAAATCTTCGCAGAGATTTTGCTTACTTTTAACAAATTTACACACGTTTTCCTTTTTTCCAAGAGAGAAAATTGAGGATTGAAGTTTCCTTAAAATAACATAAAAATGTTTATGGTTGTATATTTAAAGTTCATTAAAATAGCTTTAAAATTTCATTGTGAACTAAGAGTTCACTTTTACTTGCAGACTTTCATTTTACCTGTCAGATTTTTACAAAAGACATATAAATACAAGTTATCACTCAAAATGCATATAATTTTGATGATATAATTTCTTTTCAAAGCATGATTTTGTTGCATGGTAACATCATATATTCTAATAGCTATCTTCTTAAAATATCTGCCACATAGCATCATGAAACACAGATTATAAGCTTTTTAAGAAAGATATGATGACCTTTGTATGCTTAAGAGGTAAAAACCAAACTGTCTTGTTCACGGTTCATATATGTGATGACATAAAGATATAAGATTGTATTGCAACTGAAAATGAGAAATGCACATCTGAAGCACAATTCTATTTGATATTGGACAGATTTTTGTACATACCTCGGTAAAAGTAATTGAAATAGGAATTGTTTCTGTGCTACACCTTCTTTTTGTCCATTTATGCCAATATTATAAGTGAGAGGTGTGATGTCTCACAGATTACATAATGTAGATCATAGGCTGTCACTGCTGTTATGGGAAAGCTGAACATTTGGTGAAGCTAAAGCCTTATTTTTATATCCTCAAAGTAAACTATCTTGATATTTCTTGCAAAATATATATATTTTTATTTATAAATATACCAATCTTTTTTAAATAAAGAGGGTGAGTTCTCTGAAATTTGTCAATGGATTTGAAGAAAGCCATAATATATTTGTTAACCTAACATGATATATCTCATATTAGTTTTGATGTTATTGTAATATGTTTTTAAACTTGGTAAATTACATTTCATGTGATATAATGAGTTATATATGAAATTTAATATTTAGATTTGAAACACTTGGAACTCTTACAACAAACTCTCCTAAATTTTAACGTATTGATTTAGAAACAATCTCTTATCATCAGACAAATACAAATCTCTCTCCAATGTTTACATCCTATTGATGAAAGGGTCGAGTATGGACCAAAAATTAGCATGTAGGATTGTAGAGTTGTGCGATTACATCCTATTGATGAAAGGCTCGAATATGGACCAAAATTAACATGTAGGATTGTAGAGTTGTGTGATTACATCCAATTGATGAAAGGGTCGAGTATGGACCAAAATTAACATGTAGGATTGTAGAGTTCTGTGATTTATATCTCCTCATTATTTTCCCATTCCGCACACTGGAGTCGGGAGTGTGTTATAAGGGTGAGAGCCAAATCCCATCATTTGTGGTGTTTTAACAGTAGTGATGTTGAATAGCTAGTTCTTTTCTTATCTCTAGACTGTTGCTCGTGAATCAGGGAGGGTTAACACTTCTACCATTTATATAGCTTTTTACAAAATCCAGTATTTTATTATTTTTTCAAGTGAAGGTAAATTATGGCGATATCTACTGGCAATTGAAACAGCGTAAAATAAAACAAATATTGTTATACAATAATGAAAGATATAAATCCTAGTATTTCGCTGTCGAAAAGTCAGGTTATCAAAACTTATAAAGAAATAAACATAATAAATATAAATCAGTTAAATTCATTAATAGTATAAAATAAAGAAAAATATTCAAGTTTTGAAATTTGTCTTGTACTGCACCAAGAAGAAAAGAATGTTTAAAATGCCTGCTTTAGTAAATTTATCTGTAATTACTTTGTTTGATTGAATTGTACTTTTTTCATTCCAATTTTACAGAATCTGATTTACCTGAAATTTCTGAGTATTTTTACTTGGTATGCCAGATAAAGCAGTTTTGGTAATAATGCGGAAACAAACAAACTTGCATATGAGTAAGTATAAGGTTTGCCTTCACTTTTTGTTTAACTTTTTTTTTGATTGGAGAGAAGGAATTGTTAAAAATTGTTCCTCTTTCATATGTTCTACAACCTATCTAGACCATCAAACATGAATTAAATGTCGTAATTTAAATAGAGAATGTAGTGCAAATACAAAGTAACGAAATAAGCTTTATCAATTAAAACGCTATAATTTATAATAAACTTTCCGGTTTAACACCGTAGATATTTTCTGACGGTTCAACACTTCAAGATTATTATTCTCATTCGCTGCCGTGTATTATTTGGTTATTATCAAAAATGTTTGAAAAGCTTTCCATAATATCATTAAACACTCAAGTATTTTATAAATTTATACAAGTTACAAATCATAAAATTATATTAAGTGACATTAAACAATTACGCTAATCAGGTGTAACAAACTGACGATTATTTTAAAAGCATACAAAATGCGTAAAAGATATGCGTGATTATTTTAAAGGACATAGATTTGAATGATAAAATATCAATGATGATTCCTGTTTACAGCTGTTTTGTTTTGTTTTTTATAATTACTAGCACAACGGTATCGGCTCATTTGAGTTTACATTTCTAAGCCTTTGAACGTTCTTGGAACAAAGCAGCTGGTACTCATAGCTAAGATCTAACAAAGTGTCATATAGCGTCATCTGTTGTTGCAAATTGTCCATGTTGTTAATGAATGACTTTAGATTTGAATTTTCCACAAGTATTAGTTTTGTTTTGCTTTCGCTTCTGTCTTTCAACTTTATCATTTGAATGAGATGTTTAGTACCTGCGTATTTGATTCATTGCTAATTCACAATCTTTTCATGTTCAAAACTGCCACAGTTAGATTTTTGAATAAGAAAAAAATTGTCAAAGTCTTCTCTGAAAAAAATTATTTTCATAACGAGATTGAAACGCAATCTAGAAGCAAAATCCACCAAATTTTGAACAGAACATATGACTTTCTCTACAAAAGAAAATACATTCATGAAACAAGTCTCTCAGAAAAGACACTAACAACAAAATTATAATTCAAGGCACTTAACACCAAACCATTAATTCTGCAAAAATTAATAGTACATATATATGACTGTTGTGAAAGGTATTCTTTGTATCTAAAGAATTTTTTGTGTTTTTTGTGCGTGTTATTTTCCTATTATAAAAATACTCGAGACAAAAAAATGCGTGAACTTAACACAAGAAATTCATGATGTTGGTGTTTCTTTGGTGCCCAATGACGCACACATATAATCATAACATTTTTTTAATTAATGTTAAAAAGTTTAACCGTTGTACTGTTTAGTATTTTACACTTTTTACAGGCCTTATTTCTAAAGAAGTGCCCCCCAGTGGCTCAGCGGTATGTCTGCGGACTTACACGCTAAAATCCGGGTTTCGATACCCGTGGTGGGCAGAGCACAGATAGCCCAATGTGTAGCTTTGTGCTTAATTCAAAACAACAACTTCTAAAGAAACCTTAAAACGAAAATCGTTTGAAGCAAATGCATCCTGTATTTAAAAGACCGACACTGTTCGTCTTTTGGAAATGCCTCTTTCCTCCAACTAAAACAGTAAACAGTCACAGAAAAAAAGTTTCGAACTTCGAGAAAAATAGAAAAATATAATGTTTTTGGAAAGAAATGTTGATAATGAGATATTTGCTGAAGTACCATTAGATAAAAATATTGTTTTTATTTGGATGAAGGTGTTCGACACGACAAAATAATAATAGGTTAAAAATTCTAAATTTCTTGTAAAATGTCAGTAAAGAACCTTTTTTTCTGTTTAACTGATAGATATATGAATAAACAGGTGTTTAAGTTTTGCTATTGTAACGACGAATGTGTATATTTTTAAACAAAAGTCGCTAAGTTTGTGTTCCGTGTATTTTAAACCCCAAGAGCGCAGTTGTTATGCCACGAAATAAGTTTAGTTTCACAGCATAGAAAACGTTTATCCTAGTCTGATTCTTTTTTTTTTTGAGTTCTGAAGGAATGTGGAAAATACATTTTTGTAACGATAGAAGTTACCCTTCGATTCTACAAAGAAAAAGTAAGAAATGAAGAGCTAAAGAAGTATTATTTTGAAGTTTTATAAGTAATCTGTGAAGTACAATGAAATAAAATACATTTTTTCAAGTTAATTGTTTGGTTTCATTTGTAACAACACCCTTTGCAAAAAGTTTGATATACACAACTAGTTTTAATACCATTATTCACATTAATTGTGAATAGGCGATTAAATCAGCACTATAAAATAATAATGACGTCGAATTGACAGTTAGGACTAACATTTGCAATTCAACTAAACAGAAACATCAAGGATACTAAGAGTTGCAAAATACCGAAAGAAGTAGACTAAAAGAAATATTCAGATCAACGAACCCTCTATTTCAATACAATCACAACAACATCAGAAAGTTATGAGTTTAAACAACAATAATAGACTACTAGTAATGAAAATGTAAGTGGTAGGTGGCGAAGTGCACGTGTTTTACAATAATTATATTCTTAAGCATGATAACATTTTATACATCATTTAGAGCAAACATTATATACAGATAAGTTATATCATTATGTCAGTGCATTGTAAAACATTCATATCTAAAGTTAAAAAGAAAATATGAAGACGACAATATGTATATTAAAAGCACATGTTATGAATAACATGTTAAATACAAACTTGTTCTTACTCTGTTTCACTGTAGTTTAAAATATCGTTATTTGGTTAAGTAAATGTTTCCGATTAAAATTTGTTTTATAATTAGATATTTATAAATCCTGCATAACATTGTCTTCCCTTATACTTCATAATTATTAGTTGATAGTCAAGAAGTAAGTCGAAAACACTCATTGCCAACTGTTTCATAACGCCAATCATGGCCATTCAAATTCTCATTTGATACTTTTACAACTAGGCAACACCCGAATGTGAAAATAGCACAAAAAGAATTGCTTGGAAAATGAAAGATGAAGAATAGAAAAAATCCAAAAATATATGTTTATTGACCTTATTTTTTATTTATACGTTTATTTGTTTTTGAATTTCGCGCAAAGCTACTCGAAGGCTGTCTGCGCTAGCCGTCCCTAATTTAGCAGCGTAAGACTAGAGGGAAGATAGCTAGTCATCACCACCCACCGCCAACTCTTGGGCTACTCTTTTACCAACGAATAGTGGGATTGACCGGACACATTATAACGTCCTTACGGCTGAAAAGGCATATGTGGAGCGACGGGGATGCGAACCCACGACCCTCAGATTACAAGTTTCACGCCTTAACCCACCTGGCCATGTCGAGCCGTTTATACGTAAATAGACGTATTATATTTATGCAATTATACTGATCTCTAAGATAAGAACTACGCCGTTCGATGTTTTGACCTTATTCACTGAGACAATGAATAAGCACTTTTATATCGATATTAACTAATAACAAAGCTAATAAGCTGAATGAATAAAATGAATAATTTATTGTTCAATAGAAATATTAGCACATGAACTGCTTTTTAACAAATTTTGTTTATTAATCATGGCTTTGAAAAGCTAAGTACTAAGTTATGATTTTTTTTCGAGATATGGTGGCTGGAAGCTTGTGAGTTTTTGTCAATTTAAAACCATTTCATTGTCTCATTAACCGTAACAAAACGATAAACCCAGCCTTACTTAAATGATAAAAACCTTCTCAAATTAGGTCAAATATGACCTACTTTGTTGTTGTTTCGGGTTTCTATCGAAAAAGTTAAAAGTTATGTCACATAATTATAATTCTTATATAGTCAGTCTTACTATAAAAATGATGCACTGTTTGTATATGTATGTGTTTGTTAGCATCACCACAGTTTGTTGGCTTAACCACTGTAATGTTTTGTATGGTAACTGAGAACTCTGTCGGCATACATGGGATATTTTGTTTTGGATTTTTTAGCCGATAAATGAGGTAAAATTAAATATTGGTCTTTGAATTTGGAAACAGAAGTACTCAGTAAAATGATTGAACTATTACCTTTTACAAAACGCGTTATGGAATTGTCATATATTGCAGTCATTATGGATTTCTCCTCCCAGTGGCTTAGTGGTATGCCTGCGGACTTACAATGCTAAAATCCGGGTTTCGATACATGTGGATTGGAAGAGCACAGATAATCCATTGTGTAGCTTTTTGCTTCATTCAGAACAACAACAACATGAAGGATTTCACAAAATTCCATTGTTCTTCATACAAGTTTTGCTATCATAAAAGGTATTCCTCCGACAGCAATTATTATAACACAGCAGATGTGAGTTTGTTATATTAAAATATTTGTGTTTATCAACAATTCACAATAACTATCAGAATATATTCGATCAGAAAGGTATCTTGAGCTGCATGTCAGAACTTGCTACATGTATGAATTATGTTCATTTACAGTAGGTATCTGTGACTTGATGGTAATAAATTTAAGAAAACTAAGAAGATGGATTATTCTATTAATTTATTATTACAACACAATTTGTGATAGTTTCACTTTAAAAACCGCTATTATATGCTTTTTATGGCTAAACTCACGATCATGCAGTGCAGATCTAACAATTCAAACTACATTGTCGACACGTGTTTATATCCTAACATAGGCCTAAAAGGTTCAACACACTACTAGATATTATAATAATAATACAAAATCAAAACAGCTAAAAAACTCAAATGTTTTCAGCAACATGGCACAATAAAATAACAACTACCAACTAATTCATAATTATTGAACTACACAATGTATAATTCGTAAACAGTTATGTAAACAAACTTGTGATAAACTATTTCTTAAAAAATAAATGAAATAAATTAGTTTAATTCGTGTGCTAAATATATTACCTAAATAATAGCTCTCACAAAATAGTATATACAAAAATGTTTTCAGTTCATGGACAAAGTATACTCAAACAGTCTGTACCTTAATTTTTAGTATCCTTGATAGCCTCTCTGCAGAACTGATAGTTTTCAAGGTACGATGAACCTCATGAATCTTGTATTGTCGATTTTGCACCTCTAATGTAAGCAAGCAGCTGATGGTCTGTTTGATTGATAAACTCCTTCCCATAGTTCTAGAATTTTCAGAACTATATGTTGACCAGACACTCTCATTCCATCCCAGAGTAGTTTCTCTCACTACTAAACAGCTTTTTACCGATATACGTTACAGGAATCAGTTCATCTACATGTTCTTGCATAAATACTCCTTGAAGTCAAATGACTGACGTATTTACCTTATTAATGAATGGTCTGCCATTTTATAGATTGAAGAAATTCGGGTAAACCATATGCTGTGATTGTTTCCACCTCACTTTATTAAGCTAGCCTTCGTTGGTCAGATCACTCAGTGGTTCAGCAACTTCAGAACATAATTTGAGGTGAATTTCCTATAATGTACTGCTATTTCCAGAATGGATCTGACTTTCTGCTTGATTAGTAGATCTAGTGCACTTTGCGATTTAGCTTCTTCTCTTCCATGGCTATCTGTTTCTCAATCACCCAGTGCCCGTAAAGTCCACCATAAAATAACTGATGTAGTTTTTAGATGGTCTGATTGTCAGATCTGCTATCCTCACCTGCTGAAACAGTTATCTGAGCTTCTTCTAGTGATATCCCTTCCAGCTGAGTGAGTCATGATGTTGTTCTCATTATACTTAGTATTGGATACTGATTGATGATTAATCTAAAAATCACCATCATGAACTGACAGCATCTGTCTAATGTCACTAAGGCTATCTTCAGTCTAGATTCGGATTCCATTTGGATCTGTCAATAACCTTTACTGAGGTCGATCTTGGTAAGGAACTTAGCTCAGTATAGTTTTGTCTTGATAATTTACAAGTTACTCATAGGGTTTTAGTTGAGCATTTTCACAAAATTTAACTTCCAGAAATCTATGCATAAATAGTTTTAGACATTCCTCTTTATCAAGATTATCACTAGTGAACAGTGAGGTGAAATAAAAGGCTCAATGATTCTGACTTCTAACATTACCTCAATTTCTTACTTAATTACGTTTCTCACAACATAAGATTCTGGTTGAGGTTCACCTAGACTGGATTCTTAGTTGTGGCCTTTGTCTTCTGTTACACAAAATCTGCCTCGCCTAATATATTTATCATGATATCTGCACACTGGTATAGTAAATGCTGTATCCTGTTCTTCTTACTGCCGGTTCGTTTTTTACTGATGATTACATCTTTGCCATCTCATCTTCACCAAGCAGTCTTAGATCTAAAGAGTCTTCATCTTTAAAGACAAAGTCACCAACTACTGATTCTGCACCTGTGAAAGTCACATCTGCTATTTCCGCCTGTGCCTAAGTAGTTGCACTTGTTAAATTTTTATGCTTCTTGAGGTATCTTTTCTACTGATTGGGTGGTAGATCTTGGGCTTCTTGTCCACTTTTAACCTTATATCCAATAATAGTTGTTTGCGAGTTGCTATTGTTTTAGAGTAGCAGAACCAATACCTTCTGTCTGACTTTGATCTGTCGAACTTTGTCCTTCTTGTCATATAAGTGATTCTGACTGCTTGAGCTGCATTAGGCTTTTTTCAGTGAACTGACATGTCTTTTTCAGTCATCTTTGAAATTCCAATACATTCTGGTACATGTTCCTCACTTTTTATTTGTTTTTTCCTATTCACAGGTCTTTTAATATCTGCATCAGATCTCGTATTGTTATTCTATATAGTAAGCTGAATAGTGAAAATCCTGTACTGGCTTCTGGGACGTTTCAGCAAGCGAATAATACTCCTTACATATACCTGTTTTATTCACGTGGTTTTCATGGCATATTATTTCAATATGTTCTTTAAAAATCCATTGACTCTCTTACAAAGTCTAATAAATGTAGGGTTGTATGAAGAGGTAAAACTTTGCCTAGTTCTTATGATTCTATACAGCTCTTATGTCAGGCCCATGGTAATCTGGGACCCTCTATCACTCAAAACATCTTTTTCAAGACCTTTCTTGCAGATCATTTCCAAGAGGACTTTTCTTACTCTCTTTGTATCTATCTTGGGCAGTGTTATGGCTTCAATGTAACATATAACATAGTCAACTATTGTCAGCACATAACTCCTGCCTTTGTTAGATACAAGTGCTAGCAGTACAATCAAATCCACAGCTACTGAGCATCAAACATGAAAGGAACTTTGCTATAAATCAAGAGACCTGAAAATGGTAGAAGTATAAGTCTCATAAGGAACCACAGAGAGAAGGTTTCTTTCCACTTGTTTACCCAAAATATTTAATTGAGAAACAACGTGAAATATATACTACATGGCTAAAAGTATGTAGACACCCAATCATCACATTCATATGCACTTATTGAACGCCTCATTCCAAAAGTATAGATATTAATATGGATTTGGTTTCCCCCTTTGTTGCTATAACAGCCTCTAAATCCACTCTTCTGGGAAGGCTTTTCACGAGATTTTCGAACATGGCTGCGGGGATTCGCTCCTATTCAACCACAAGAGCATAAGTGACAGGCTTCCATTCAGAATTGAAATTCATCCCAAAGGTGTTCGTTATGGCTGAGTCTAGTCAAGTTCTTCCACGCCAACCTCAGCAAATCATATGTCTATGGACTTCGCTTTGTGCGCGGGACATTGTCATTCTTAAACAAGAAAGAGCCTTCCCCAAACTGTTGCCACAAAGTCTGAAACACATAATTCTTTAGAATTTCATTTTATGCTGTAACATTAAAATTTTTGCTCACTGGAACTAAAGAGCCTATCCCAAACCCGAAAAATAGCTCGAGACCATTATTTCTTCTCCACAAAACTTTACAGTTTGCACTATGCATTCAGGCATGTAGTATTCTTCTAGCATCCGCCAAACCCAGATTTGTCCGTCAGACAACCAGATAGTAAAGCGTGATTTATCGCTTCAAAGAACGCGTTTCTACTGCTCTAGAGTCCAATGGCGATACGCTTTACATCACTCCAGCCGACGCTTGGCATTGTACATGGTGATCTTAGGCTCGTGTGCTGACGTTGCTTCCAGAAGCAGTTTGTAACTTGGTATTGAGTGTTGCAAATGTGAACAGACGATTTGTACGTGCTACGTGCTTCAGCACTCGGCGGTCCAGTTCTGTGAGTTTGTGTGGCCTACCGCTTCGTGGCTGAACTACTGTTTCTCCTAGACATTTCTACTTCACAATAACAGCACTTACAATTAACCGGGGCAGAAATTTGATGAACTGACTTGTTGAAAAGGTAGCATCCTATAACAGTGACACGTTAAAAGTCACTGAGTTCTTCAGTACGACCCATTTTGCTGCCAGTGTTTGTCTATGGAGATTGTATAGCTGTATGCTTGATGTTATGCACCTGTCAGCAATAGGTGTGTCTGAAATAGCCGAACCCACAAATTAGAAGAAATGTTCACAAACTTTTGGCCATATAGTGTATGTCTTTATAATAAAGCAAAATAAAATGGAATAAACTTGATTACTTTCCTTCTAGATACTGGCTTTTGACAGATGTCACATGACCTATAGAATCAGATCACATTTCCAATAATCCATGACCAAAGGAATTGGTGCTATCGTCTTTGCTCCTACGTGTTCTTTGACAATCGACGCAAGATCCAACTTAATTACTTGAATCTAGTATTCTGTTGGTAGTATTATATGTTGAACTTCCCAAACAGAACTGCCTTGGTATGGTAAAACATCCCTTTCTGGTTCTTTATCCAGAAAATTATTTTTTACTTTTGTTCAATTTTTCTCTCGGACGTTGTCCAAACGTTCTGTAGCAAAGTGTCATTCTCGTGTGCTTCCTTCAGTTCCTGAAGACATATATTCGAGTTATCACTTTTCAAGACATTTAGGGTCTTGGTGTCTTACTTACTTTTATTTTCTTAAACTTTTAGAGTAATTGCAGATGCCTTACAAGTCTCTTTTCTGTCTTGATCTTCCAAGCAACTACTACCTGGTATAATGTCAGTTACAAATCTGTAGATGAGCGCCTTTACACACATAATTTCAGAATTTTCCACACTGTATGGAGTATTCACCTGTATTTTTGCTACAGGAAATTTTCTCAATATCTTGTAAGTCTGCAAACGCAGATGTATGATGCTTATTATCGGAATATCAGATACTAGGCTGGTTGTCATTGCTGCACTTTTTACCCAGTATCTGATAGAACATTTACCCTTTTGATTTTCATCTACTGACATAACATGGTTAGTTGACACTTCTTAATGTTTTTCACATGTTTTTGATCACTACTAGCACTGTTGACCTACTTACTAACTTGAAATGATCATCAATCTTGCACTATTTAGTCACAGTGATAGAATTTCCTACCTGTTATGAATTTGACAAACTGTCTTCGTTTTGTTATTACAGCAGCAGCATCCATGTGACAATCACTCTTTTCGTGTTTCTTATCAGCACCATCTTTATAAGTAGCTTCTACTGTTAAATGTTAAGACTTATACAGTTACTTATTAGTGACTGACTTGCACTAACATCCAATTTTCTTCTTTTTATAACAAGCATAAATTATCTTTTCTATTTCGTCTTTTGACATCTTCTAACACTTGGTGACATTTTGTTTCCGAGCAGCCATTCCTGGTTTCAATTTTAATTGGTTACTTGGTTACTCTTAGACTTGATAGTTATACTCCCTCCATGAGAGTCAACATCAACATTTTATTAATCTTTGTAGTTAGCACAATAGAAACACACTGGAAGTGCTACAGTACAGAAACCAGAAACAGTTAATATTTTCGGTTATTGCTGTAACATAATTAATTAAAGTGTCCATTGGGATTTTACGCCAAAAGCCTTTAACACACTCTCATAAAGTATTTTTGGAAGTAGCTTTTGATTTGTCAAGTTTTTTATCTATAAAATTCCAGATCTGCTATAGTGGATGAAGATTGGACTCTTTGAGGACCATTGCATAATTTGAATAATTCCAGCAATTTTTTCTTAGAATAATTAATTTCTTCAAAGGTGAGATAAATGTCTGGGGTTATTATTTTCTTGGAAAATAAATTTATTTCCATGATAGGTGTTATGAAATAAGGTACTATCTTTCACCTTTTTTCTGCTGAAAGTACGACTTACGCTTTGAAGAAATATTTCAAACTTGTGTTCATCCGTCCATCACGCCCTTTTCCAATCACCGACAATCCCTTTTCGTAATTTTTAACAATTGCAGTATCTTGACAATATATGTTGATCGAAGTAAAAGCTTTTAACTTCTACACGACCAAATATTTCACTTTCGTTGAGTCTTCTTGATACTGTAGATTTGGACACTTTTCTGTTATTTGGTATATGATGGTCGTTTATCTATCGGTTACGATCAATGGAAGTCTTCCTTCTGTCACACAGGCTTTATAAATGAAGATATTTAACTTTAGTATAATTAAATTTAAGTGTTTACTCTTTTCATTTTCTATTTTCAAATTTACTTGTTTCGGTTTCACCATCTCGGTTGTGTTTGACGGTGTCTGGAGAGCATTTCAAGTCTGCAGAATGTTTATGAGAAACCAACAGCATCATGCAAAGCTTTTTGCAAGTGTCCTGATCTACTGACAATTATCTACGCTTTTTGGGCCATATCGTGAGAACAAAACTTAATACATAGTGTTAAACATTGTTTTTATCAAGATTTATTTATGGAGTGCTATAAGCTTGATTTCTTCTAACATATACCCTTGCTAGCTTCTTTATATGTAGTTAAAACACTTCATGGGATAGCTAATATTGATCACTATGTTCATTCAAGCAAAATCTTTATAACACGCTCTTGGCGCAAGTATATGGTAATTCTAAAGAAAGATAAATATTCTCACTCTTGCTCATTCAAGTGACTTCTGAAACCATTAAAGTATCATCATAGTGTTAAAATTTACATTCTGTAATAGCATGGAAACATTTGCCCAATAAAGTGAAAAAATGACAACATATTCTCCTGTTCTAATACTTTTTAATAGTACTCTAAGGTCTGTTAATTTTTCAAAATAGTTTGTGATCTATCACTGTAGATGTGTCATATATTGAAATAATTTCTCTAATGTCAGGATTGACTTCTATGAGTTTCTGACAGATATATTTCTTGGCAAGTTCATAGAGTTTCATCAACACCACTTTTAAGTTGTTATAGTCCATGACCTCTTTTGATGTAATGTCTAATGTGACGGAAGAGTGAGACACACCGACCAATCATTTATGTTCCTGATTTGATTCAAAACGAATCTTTCATACCTCTCCAGAAAAGCTCCGTTGTTATCTTTTTGTTCATCAAATTTGGACTTGACCCCATTGTTATTCTTAGGTCCTCGTTTTTCTTTTGAGTAAATTTTGCAATATTAATTTGTACTCTTATTCATTCTATTTCCACTTTTCCCCTCTCTTGTTTTCTTCTTACTTTTTTCTGGTTTGTATTTCATGCTTATATTTTTCTTTTAATCTTTCGTTCTCACTTTTCTGCCTACGCTTTTCTTTCTCCAGGTCTCACTGTTGTTTAACAAACTATTTTAAATTGCCATCTTTAAGCCCAAGTCACATGCCTCATCTATAAACTTATTAAAATCAGTCGACATAATTATATAGTGAGATTGTGACCACTACAATATTTTTGTCACCAACAGTATTGTACATATAATTGCCACTGTTTTTTTCATCTACTTTTACTGCTGTTTAGCACTATTTAGTTCTAACTTACTCATCGCTGTCAGGATGTACATATGGAACAGATTATTTACAAAAGATGTCTATGATTTGTTAGGTGATAGATTTCAACAATATACAACTGGCACATAGTCAATTGGTATTAAAACAAGCAAATATATATATATATATATGTTTGTAACATTGTTTGCTACCACATATGTATCAATAGCTTTAAATAACCGTCTCCTTTTTTTGTCAAAGTCGATACAGGTTTGTTGAGTTATTTTAGAATAATTTGCAAAACAAATTATTGTTTTAAACTTTGTTATTACTATACTTTTTATGATAATTTCATTTTAAAAATCGTGACTATACGTTTCTATGGCTAAATTCACAATCACACAGAAAATATATAACAATTCCTAATAAATTGCCGACATGTATTTATACTCTGGTAGTGATCTATATTATTCTACATCATACTGGATATTATGATGTAATGATTGACAATTAAGACAGTTCGAAACACTCGCAAGGTTTTAGTAATATGATGTAACATCATAACAATAAAAAATCCACAACTACTAAACTAGATAATGAATAACTGATAACCATGACATAAATTATTACTTTAAGCGTAGTTAAATTTATGTCTTGCAGTAGATAAACTATCTAAATCACAATTCTCCGTCAAACTTAAAATAAAACAGCCATTTATATTTAATACTAGACAAGAAATAAATAGCAAGATGGAGATATTTAAATGTAGACATAATCATTCTTCGTTTAGAGTTGCTGTCTAGAGGGCAGTTAGTCAGAATTGGCCAGTTAGCAATATTAAATATCATGGTTATAATGCTTGCAAAGGTGAAATTGAATTGCAGAGCGTGTTCAATGGCATATTGATATTAAAATGTTGTATCTCGTGTGCTCTCGCTAGAGGTAGGGCAAATAAGGTTTTGGTTGTATCAACAGAAATATTGAATAAAAGTCTAAAAGGTTTATAATTCCATTGTATAGTATTACTGGTTAAGCCATATTTGGAGTACTGTATTCTTAAGGAATGACATTCACTTGTTTGAAGGGACTCGGAGAAAGGTTAGTAGAATGATTCGTGAATTGGAAAGTTTGTCATATCAGAAGAGATTAAGATCACTAAAGTTGGTTTCTCTTAGAAGAGTTAGAGAGGATCTGATTGAGGTGTTTAGGGTTGTAAACGGAATTGAAAGTGTTAATACCTCATCCTTTTTCACACTTAACGGTGTGAATAATAAGATTAAGGGGCACAAATAAAAATGTTGGGAAAGTAGAATTCATCTTCAGCTAAGACAGAATTATTTTTTTGGCAGGATGTTTGGCTAGAGGAATGGGCTGCTTTCAGATGTTTTGGAAATAGTAAGTTTAAGAGAAAGCTTAATCACTTGCTTTGAAGATATTTTTAATAGTTTTAGTCTAGTTCAGAAGATGGGACAGCCGAGACGGATCAGTAAATCCCTTGTTGTCCCTAAACATTTTGTTATGTTATACCTTATCTGGTGTACCATCTCTTGGACCACGCCCATTACGCAATGCTTAAAGAAAAAATATGTTATTTTTGTTTGATAGCAAAATTTGACGCTTTTGCCTGTTATAAACTTACTTATTTCTTTCTTTAACGCTTATTTTTTAACACCTGTATCTATGTACAAGTATGTATTACACTATACAAAAATTATTTTACGGTTGTTTTTGAACATTATCTTCACCAAACCAAAACAAATCTGTTGTTTCGCAAACACTTAAGAAGTCCAGATTGCGTTACGGTATGAACTACTGTAAACGATACTTGAAATGAAACGAAAGTTGAGTTGTCATCCATGTTTCTTTGTTTGTGTGACAAGACAATCAGTTGATGTAGTATTAAATGTAGTAAAAATGCCTCTACAAACTCATCATCAAATGTATTACAAAACTGTCATATGACAGGAGAGATTGCTTCAAAATACGCTAGTTTCGTGTTGAAAAACAGCAACAACAATGGAAATCACAGTTTATTGAGGCCTCGAGTTCTCAACAGCGAATAACTGGTATCTAGTAGTAGGGTCTATGGTCTGACGAGTCACGAATGACAATATTCTATGATAAAAGACGAGTAAAATATGGTAAACTCTGTTTGGGTTCTTATAGAGCGTATAACGTTTTTCTGTCAGAGATTTAAGACTTTGTTTCATTTTAAAGAATAAATAATATCCAGATACTATTACTAATAATTCATTTTCATCCTTTCCTTATTTTTACTTTGAAAGATGTAATATGAAGAAGCAGTATGTGTTTTTCGCCCATTTAGTTAAAAAGTAAAATGTTTAAAACTATAATTTTCATAGTTGTTATCATATAAGATGCAGCGAATCACTCGAATGAGTTATTAACTTTTGCTTTCTTTAATGACAAATGGAGTTTTAAGGAGGGTCAAAGTTACATATTTGTTTTATTTTAATCTGCGCTAGCCGTCCCTAATTTATCAGTGTAAGACTAGAGGAAAGACAGCTAGCCATCACCACCTACCGCCAATTCTTGGGCTACTCTTTTACCAACGAAGAGTGGGATTGACTGTCATATTATAATGTCTCCACGGCTAAAAGGGCGAGCATGTTTGGTGCGACGGGGATGCGAGCCCGCGACCCTCAGATTATGAGTCACACGCCTTAAACCACCTGGCCATACCTGTGGCAAATTAGTATGACTACGGACTTGTACTGCCTAAAACCGAATTTTGGTACTTATGGTGAGCGGAACACAGATAGAACATGTCTAGCTTTGTACTAAATAACATGCAATAACAACAACAATTTTATATATTAAGTGATATGTTTTGACGCGAAATGGCTCTATATGTATTGGAATTGGTAAATGTTTGAAATATTCAGTACGTTTTTATTGTTACCCCGTGTGTGTTGTGTTTGTAGACTTACAACATTAAAATCCTAACTCTTATTCTCCGCAGTGTACAAACTTCTGGTGGCCTGTTGTATCGCTTGGTAGTAACTTAAAGAAACAAACACTTTTTAAATGTGTGTTTCTATTGTTATTTTAGTATGCGAGTGAAAGCAAAAAAATAGTATTACTATTAAACTACAGTTTTTCGAACTACACATATTTATGTTTCTTGTTTTGCAAGAAGGAGAGAAAAACATACCTACGTGATTACGGTCTTCATAGCTTTCGTCACGTTACCAAAACACTTAAGTATCATATGCTTAACTTTGCTTCAGAGAAAAGTTTGGTTATTTTTATTAAAACCTTAAATATTATAAAAGTAATCATTCTCTGTGTATCAGCAGGTTATTATTAAATCTAACGTTTAAAACAGTGATTAATAAATCTTCCTCTTGTAGTTGTGTTAAAGCTTCTAATTACCAAGTTATTGTTCCTTACATAGCCGTCATGGATTTAAAGTATTTCAAGTATGTATAACATTGACACAGATGACACTTACATAAAACACATAATCGAATGTGAAAATAGAATTTGTATGCGAAAAATAGGAAAATATACTAAAGAACATTCACATATTTCAAGCTCCTGTGATTGTAGGTTATTAGTATATTCATATTAAATAGGAATAACGAAATGAGTTTGCATTTGAACAATCAATGTTGCAGCCATGCTGCAAAAGACAACAGCGACATCTTGTAATGAATTGACTCGTTAAATGCAACACATTATCAGAATACGATTTTTTTCCAGATATTGACAAGAAATTATTTAAAACAATTTTAAGTGGTGTATACATATCTCATCTTTATCCACTTATAGATTTTTTTATATAAAATATGTACACATTTGAGAGAACACTTATATTTTGTTTTACATTAAAGCACCAATAGAATTTTTCATATTTTTCGATATTTAACAAGGCACTTTAACATTAAAATAATACATATCATACATATTTCGTCCTTAGAAATCAACTACGTGAAAAGTGAGATTTCAGATATCTAAATTAGACGTGGAACCAAAGTCTTTTTAATCCAATATTTGCCAAACAGTTACTGGTTCAAATTACTTCCAGTCGGTTTCACGTTTCACTTATTCAAACTAATTTCGAACAGTATTTAACAGAGTGTCACCCATAAGATTCTGTTTGTAAATAATTAATTTTGCAGTTCCTGCCTAAACTCGACAATAAACAGATTTTGTCTGAATAAGCCATCTGTCATAGTTGAAGGCTACATTTAAATTCCGTTTTACAAACTCGTGACATGAAAGCTGAGATTTGAGAAATTCGAAATGGGTATTAATTTAGTTGTTTATAGAATCTGCCAAGTAAGTAAAGTCACGTGTTTTAATTTTCTTTAGCTGTTTTTTTTTTCTCTCGGTTCAAATTAAAGTGTTTTCCAATGGTTCGGTGATAAATGTGAGGGTCCGAAGCTCTAAAACTCAACTACTGATACTCTTGGTAAGTATAGCAAGAATTACCCATTTACAAATTTTATTTGCTCCGAATGAGCAATAGCTTTTAAACACAAATAACTGAAATAAGTAGTTTAAAATATAATATTGCTTAAAATAAATTATACTTAAATCTAGTCTGATGTCTAGTTAGAGATTCTACGCAACGTAATTTCACATCTAAATTGGTTACAAACTTTATCAAAATTTTTAGATGTATAAAAAAGCACGCTGCTGATACAGCGGTAAGACTACAAATTTACAATGCTAAAATTAGATGTTCGACTATCCTCGGTAGACACAGCAGGTAGCCTCATGTCCATTTTGTCCACTTTATAGTGTTGTAAAGAAATTAAATGAATTAGTGAAAACAAAACTTTTCTTAGATACCGTTACCATTTACGTTTTCTCCAAATAATCAATTGCGGTGTTTCTATTATTCTGTAATTTTACTATAACAATCTTTAATAATGTAACTAAAATCATTGTACAAATTTCCTCAGGATACATAATAAGGCATAACAGATCAACAACTCATTAGAAACTTTCGAAAAGAAGAGTGGACGTAAATTATTTTGATTGTACAATCTAAAGAAAAAACAAAAAAATCCCTTAATATTATGTGTAGTATATTGAACTTAAAAGCCTAAGAAATACAATAAACAAAACTTTAGTAACTATCACTAATTATATACATATTTATTCAAAAGTAAGTGAAACAGTAAGCACGGTGATAAATATATGTATACAAATGAGGCAAAAACACAATGATAATTCAAATTGAAACCATGGAAATGGCTCATCACTCTTTTTAAGTTAAATTTTATTTGTTTATTCATACACTATTTGAATTTATTATTGGCTTTGGTAAAGTTTCTTGCTTTTTTAAAAATCTCCACAAGATTATTTTAGTGATAATTCACAATTTAAAGTGATATAAGTGGCATCTTTTTACATACTTTCGCGTTTTCTTCACTACCATATTTCCACATACTTCCCTTCAGTATTCTATTGGCCAACATGACCCCTAATCCATGTTATTTCATGGACGACATTCAAAAAGCATATCACTTTTCCCAAGGGCTGTGCCCCACCAGCTATTTCATCCACTTTCTCATTTAATGTCATATCGCTGTGGCTAGAATATATGTCATGTCAGGAAAATATTTATGTTTTTCAAAGGGTTTATTCCAGTACTTCTAACCAAACAAAAATCTGTCTCCGATTTAATGATGAGGTTTAGATAATCTGCTACAAGTGTAATTCTTTCATGAACTTCATCTATTGGCCAACTAGATAAGTGTGACCTATTATGCTTTAAATTTAACTCTGAAGGAGATGCATTGCACAGTTACTACCTTTGACCATTGAATCACTTGATGTCCATCTTTCCATCGCCTAATGCAGAATCTTCTTTCGTGAATGAGTTATTTGTTGCTATGATCAAAGTTACTCCTTATCCGTATATCGGTTATATGTATTGGTTGATACATTTGGTCATGATAATATCTTTTTTTAGAAGTTTCTAATAAAAAAAAGTAAGGTTAGTTTGTATAATACTGATAATAAATTACTTTGATAGAGGCCCATTTTATTTCAGTATGAAATCAAGATGAATGTAGAAATGTTCTATAAACGTTCGAACATTTATAGAAAATGGGACCATTTTCTCTAGCACCAATAAGAATGGGAGAAATAAAATACGCAGCAAACTGTTGTTTATTATTATGCTTTAAAAATAAAACGGAGAGAATATACAAATAAACAACAAAAACTTATAGAGAGTTTAAGAATCGTAACGCAAACTGAAAAGTTTTTGAAACTTATGAGCAACAGAAAGATGAATTATTTCTCAATATAAAAAACGTTAATTGAACCCAAAACTTATTTGTTTGTTTTTGAATTTCGCGTAAAGCTATATGAGGGCTATCTGCACTAGCCGTCCCTAATTTTGCAGTAAAAGACTAGAGGAAAGGTAGCTAGTCATCATACCCATCGGCAACTCTTGGGCTACTCTTTTACAACGAATAATGGGATTTATTGTTACCTTATAACGCCCCCACGGCTGAAGGGTATTCAAACCTGTGACCCTCAGAATACAAGCCGATCGCCTTAGATACCTGCCAACCTAGATTTTTACTCTTGTAGCTATATTGCTTCAACGTTCATGAATAATGTTAATGTCATTGTGTCTCTGGCTCCCCGCCAGTACAGCGGTATGTCTACGGATTTACAATACTAAAATCAAAGGTTTCATTCCCCTCGGTGGGCTCAGCATATACTTTTATGTCTCTTTGCTATAAGAAACTACACACACGCGTCAAGTCTGTGTGTAATCGTTGAGAATTCTCATGTTATTTAATTTATGTATAGTTTAATAATGAAAGCGTTGTGCATTGAAAACTATGCTTCTTTGGCTTATTCCGTTGTGAAAAAAGTACCAGAACTACAATAAAATAGCCTTACTATTCCAAGGTAAGTTCACAATTTAATTCATGGTCACCATTAGTCAAAACTTTATGAACAAAATTATGTTGTCAATAAACATTATCCAGAAGTTTTTGTTTACGTAAATATGATAAAAGACAAATTTATTCAAAATATTTTGAAAAATGGTAGACTCACACTGGCTAGTGCCAAATACCTATGTAAAGAGGTTGAATTGAAGCAATGCAGCGAACATAACTTGAAAATGATCATCAAACTAATTTTATATTCGTAACTCAAAATACCATTAATACTGATTACAACATCAGTTTCTAGGATTCTTAGACCAGTTTGGGTGGAATTCTTAAGTGATTATGTTAAAAATTAATTAATTATCAAAACTTGTTCTCATAGCAAATATTTGAAACGATCAGTTTGGAATATGTTGATACAATAGAAATACTGTATCCAACATCAACACCATGGAGTATTAATGTTATAAATCATCCTTGTTGCCAAAAAACAATGAATAAATAACAGTTGAGATATTCTATATTCTATCCAGTGAAGAATGCTCAGATTTAACGGGTAAATATCAGCTGATAATAAACTAACTTGACTGCTGTAAAATAAAATAAAGCATGTGTTAAATTTTACTGTTTTTTGTGTCTTAGCGGTCTAATGATCTCTTCTCTTCACCACAATCGAAACCCAATTTTTAATGGTATAAACTATTAGACTTACCCCTGAGCCACTGGGGAACCATTGAGAATGGATGTGGTGGACGTGGAATGGTTGAAATGTTATTGTCCAGTCTTCTCATAAAAATCCTGGTAGATTAAAAATAGAATGTATTCAGAATTATTTTTATTCAAAAACGACGGCTCATTCTAAACAATAACCTTAAAGTCGAGACTGTTTGAAGGCTCAAAAGTACAATAAAATAATACTGAAGAGCATACTGATTAATAACTGACTGGAACCAGACTCACATGCTTGATATTGTTCGACGTCTCACGCAGGAGTGCAATAATTAGGTCTTTTTACACTCTTAGAACAAGGAGCTACTTAATACATTTTTATACGGGTTGGAAAGCCAAAACCTAGAGCACATCGGTATTGCTGTGAACTAAAACTAGATTTCGATACCCCTGGTGGGCAGGGCACAGATAGCCCTTTGTGTACCTTTGTGCTTTACCAAAACCAAACCAATGGTTATAGTAACCAAACGAAAGGTACATACGTATAAATATCTTTTTTTTTTCGAGGGAAGAGATTGAGTACCAGATAATTTTACTATAAAATTTTCTTATATTAAAATTTACTCAGATTTTAATTAAGTATAGCATGAGAAAATATACAGATATGAAATAAACAGATATAATTAGTCGTTAAAAATGTCGCAGCGTATTTACTTGAAAGACTTTAAAACGTGAAAAATATTTAGTATTATTGTTTGTTTTTACATCTCGCACAAAGCTACTGGAGAGCCATCTGCTATAGCTGTCCCTAATTTAGCAGTGTAAGACTAGGTGGAAAGACAGCTATTTATCACTAGTCATCAACTACCTCCCGCCACTTTTCGGGCCTCTTTTACCAACGAATAGTGGGATTGACAATCATATAATAACGCACCTACTACCGACAGGGAAAGCATTTTTGGTGTGACGGAAATTCGAACCTGCGACCCTCATATTACAAGTCGAGTGCCTTAGCTACGTGGCCATGCAGAGTATTCAGTTTGTTTGCTTTTCTTGAATTTCGCGCAAAGCTACTCAAGGGCTATCTGCGCTAGCCGTCCCTAATTTAGCAGTTGAAGACTAGAGAGAAGTATTAAATAAAATGCACATTTTAAACTCGAATTCATCAGATATGGCAAGACATTGCATGATGAGAAATACTATCATTGTAATACAAGTATACTGATGAATAAAACAAGAAAGAAAAATACAGTGTATTAGCAAGTCCTTATCATTAACAGTTTTAATTCCTAATACTAAAGTCACAGTTAGAAATTAAAATTAAGGATAGGTCATAAAATTTGGTGTAGAAAAATTAACAACAAAATGGGTATACAAAATGAATCATGATACTACTAAAACATTAACATTATAATTAATAAAATAATTCATATGTAAAAATTGATAAAGAACATCCAGTGATACATTCTCCTTACAAATAGAGAAAGCTTAGATTTTTTTTCATTTTTTACCTTCAACAGTAACCTCATAGGTTATAATATTAGATTAAATAAATATGATCATATCTTCACGAAACTGATGAATTTACAACATATTTACTTCATGCTTGACAAACGAATCTGTGTTTTAGTTGGAAAGCACGAGTAGGTAAGTTAATGATTAAATTTGCACTAGTTTAAATTTCCAACTCCTCTCTTAGTCAATTGATTTGATAATCACCAAATTTAAAATGTTGTAGATGAAAAATGAAATATCATTTTTGTAATTACATTGTCTCTTCAGCCATCTGTCTTACTTTAGGAAAATGTTTATGAGAATGAAAGCTCCACACGTCCAGACTTGATCATTCATTCGTGTAAGAAATATATTTATGCAGTAAAGATAATTATGAAACACATTTCCTGTAAACATTTGTTTGATTTAAAACTTTAATTATTTCTTATGATTTTTTTATACAAGACTTTCTTCTCCGACACCTTTGTTATCTCACGTCAGTTAAGACTGATTTTTATAATTAGTTTGCTTCTAATCACAAAGAATAATTCTCAGGAAGTAGAAAATGAATTAATTACCGACTGATTCCTCTGTTTATTATTTTATCTGTAAAATAATGATTAGAATATCAATGTACCTGTTTTATTTAACACTCTGGTGTGAACTTTTGAAAATACGTCAAGCTGGTACTTGATTCTAACCGATCTTTGATCCCGAAAGTGTAGGTTCTTTACCTAAGTATGTAAATATTACTGGTAAACACAAAATGACCTTCTATTTACTTTGAAACGCTTACTAACCCTGCTGATAAACGAATTAAAACGAACCAGTAAGAGTGGGTACTCATACCAGCAATACTGTTATAAGTACTGGGTTAATGTGAGTATGAGGTTAATTTAAAATTGATATCGTATATTATTAGCATGTTGCACTAATCAAAGCGATTCTCACGAGAAGTATCAAGTTAAGCTTTGAGATATCAACAGTGTTCCGTATATAGATTACGTTATGAAGATAATGTTTCAGAAATCTCGAAATTCAGGGCGTTAAACGGCAAATTAATAGAAGAAACATTAAGAAGAAATGTTAACAGTATAATAAACAGTCACATTGTTAAGTTCTTTTCATACATCTCTTGTATCAAACTTGTATTGCTTTCATTGAATTTATTTTAGTGGTGTTAAAACATAACAAATATAGAACGTATAACCATTCACTTGTCAAGTTCCATTTGTAGTCACTAAATACTTTTCAGCGAAATGATTTCACTATCTTTACAGCACGTCAGCTTTCGGTTGAGTTTGTTTTAATAGTGCGTTGGAACGTTTTGATCCACGTTAAGTGTCGTTAACGTTGCTGCAAAAATTTAAAGAGTATATTTTCTTTGGTAGCTTTCTAGAAGCTTTCACTCTGTGTGTTATAGTCAGATATCGTCTGACATTTTCCGGGCGTAAATAAGGGAAAAAATAAATATTTAGTAAATAATGTTTTATATTGATACATGAGTGGCATAAACATTTAAGTAAGAAAAAGAGCAGGCAGAATTATTTTCATAGTTTATGTATTTACAGAACTGTATTTATAACAAAATAAATATTTTGCACCTGTACTTTCCAAATCGAAAGATAACTATATATTTTTTAAGTTTATGTTTATTTGTCACGTATGATTTTTTAATTCTTCCATATCTCATAAATACTAACATTTATTAATAATTCCAAGTCACTTCATTTAATAGGGCAGTTTGTTTAATACAGTTAGAGTGAAAATAAATCAAATAGACACTGAAGTTTCAGTAATGTTGCCAAGTGTTTTTACAAAAAATAATATGAGAGATTTCAAAAGATTATAAGTTGAATGTGAGGCACATTTTGTATGATGTTCTTGGTGATTTTGAAACCTTAACGTTTGTCAGTGAGAAAAACATTGAATGGTAGAACAGTCTTCAATATTTAGTTAATGGTATTCACTGTCGTTAATATACATAATTCTATAAAAGAATGAACGTCATGATGAGTTGGAAAGAGAGACATGCTTAATTATTGGACTGTTAACGAAAGTTAGAAAACTAGCTGTATTAGTATTGCAGCTTTCGTCTTAAAAGCTTCTTATTTGTTGTTATATGTGTATTTATTTCTTATACCAAAGCTACTTCGGCCTAGCCGCTGAGTTCACCGACGGGAATCGAACACTTGATTTTAGCATTGTCAAACCGTAGACTTACTGCTGTACCAGCGAGGGATGTTCAGTAGGAATCAGCAGATTACGTCTCTAGTTAGGAAGAGAAATAGAAGTTTATACCATCAAATATTTCCGAAGTCTGCCACATACGTTTAACCTTTTGAGCTCGAAAACGTAATCTAAACATTCCAAAGAACTCCAGCGCACGACAACCAACAATAACAAATGGTTAAGCTAAATGTTCTTATTATAAAATGAAATAAATCACACTTCATGTTGCCCCCCCCCAGAAGCTCAGCGGCATGTCTGCGAACGTACAACGCTAAAAACCGGGTTTCTATTCCCGTGGTGGGCAGAACACAGATAGCCCATTGAGTAGCTTTGTGCTTAATTCAAAACAAAACAAACACTTCATGTTTGGCATAATGTGTAACTTATAAAAAATGTTTGGGTGTTGGTAATCACATGATTTTCTATAACGATTCAGTGGTGTATTTATAAATATAATATACCTAGATTTTGATACGTTGTGAAAAGAAAAAAAGAAGAAATTATAACTTAATCTTTCAAGTGCATGAGGCAAAATGCCGTAATGATAATTTCACATTTAATTTGCTCGTCATGGACTTGAATCGTCGATAAAATATTAAGTTCTAGACCGGATATAAGCCTCAGTATCGTTTGTAAGTTTGTAAAACTCTTGTATACAAACTATCATTTGTATAAAGAAAGATAACTGTTTGTATATTAATCTTGTTGGCAAATGTCATAAATTTAATATATCTCGACATTTAATTAAATTCTAAATTAAAAGTAAAATTTAACTCAGTTTTAGACTGTTTGAAATCATAATACGTAATAATGATAAAGTGAAGACTCGTCCGAAATATATTATAATGCGGAACAACAGTTACATTAAGTATTCAATGTTAGTATGCATTTAGCAGACTACATCATGATGAAGTTTGTTTATTTGTTTTTGAATTTCGCGCAAAGCTGTACGAGGACTATCTGCGCTAGCCATCCCTAAATTAGTAGTGTAAGACTAGAGGACTACTCTTTTACCAACGAATAGTGGTATTGACCGTCACATTATAACGTCCCCACTGGTGAAAGGGCGAGCATCTTTATTGTGACTGAGATTTGAACCCGTCACCCTCAGATTACGAGTCGAACGCCTTAACCCACCTGGCTTTGCCGGGCTGAGGAAATTTATCCATGCCACTTAATATGCATTTTAGTCACTGTTTCTAGAATAAAAGAAAAAAAAAACGCTCTCACCCAACTGGTAAAGTGGTGTGTCTGTAAACTTTAACTTTTACAAACCACGTATCGCTACCCATGGTAGGCAGAGCACAGATAGTCTTTTGTGTAGCTTTGTTCTTAGTAAATAACAGTAACCTAAGTTTTAAAAAGTCACATTCTAAAGTCAATAACTCGATATGATTTGTTATAACTACTTTAAATATAAACATTTCAGTATGTTTTAACGGTATAAAAGTAATAAAGTCACAGAAACAAAAATCACAGAGAAAAGTAAGAATTTTGGCTTGTATAAAAACTCACATTTTATTCAAATATCATAAATAATTAAATTAAAAGAATAAAAGTATTTCAAATCAGTTATCAATTAACAATACATAACTTCTACACATTGACGTCACAAATTACGTGTGATGACATCACATCTGTACTAGTGTGCAAATAATTAACAAAATACAGTAATGAAAAAAATAATTCAGTTATTGTACAGATCCAAAACACCTTATACAATATTGTGGTATTACAATTATATTCAACGTTTCTAATGTTTATGATTAAGAGGAATACTCCAGCTCACACCACGAAAAAAGTCAGTTACAGTTTTGCTGTTCTTTCGTCGAGCAACATGGATGATGTGAAAGTTTTTTGTAGTTGTATATAACGTCACGAACTCATCGTTAAAGTGGTCACCAATAACACCCTGGTGTATAACTGGTGTATAATATCTTTTTTTTTTGTTTTAGGTTTGGTTTATTTTGAATTTCGCTAAAAGCTTCAAGAGGGCTATCTGCGCTAGTCGTCCATGATTTAGCAGTGTAACATTAGAGGGAAGATAACCAGTCATCACCACCCACTGCCAACTCTTAAGCTACTCTTTTACCAACGAATAGTGTGATTGGCCGTTACATTATAACGCCTCCTCGGCTGAATGAAACGGCAAGCATCTTTGGTGTGACGGTGATTCGAACCCGTACCCCTCGGATTACGAGTCGAGTGCCTTAACCACCTGGCCATGTCGGGCCTATTTTTTGTTTTATTACTTTTATTATTTATAGTATTTAAATAAAATGTGATATTTTTTCTAGACATAGACATACAAAATTTAGAAACTTTATAATTTTTATAAATGTTTACAATGGTCAGAAATTTATCTTAACTGCTTATCTTTTTAACCACGATAATAGGTTTTAGGAAGTGAGAAAATGTTAAAGACTGAAAAAATAATTTAAAGCATTCTCAATAAATAAGACAAGTAACTTTTTTGATAAATTTACTTATTCTACCAAACTTTACGGCTTACGCTTTTTTCACGAGTCTCTGAAAGTCACAGGTTGAAAATTGAGATTAAATTATTTTAATATAATACTATATAACGTAACAATGTAACGGAACAGTTTACAGTGAAGAGCACTAGAGGTATTGTTGAATAAGCTAGAGCTACAAATTGTAACAGGAATGGTCAAAGAATACACTACGAATAGAATTAATTGGGTCAGGCATTGTATCTGTTAATAGAAATAAGTTTAGATGGAGTCAAAAATATGATTGATGAATCACAGCTGAATATTACGTTGACAAACACTGCATGGATAATCGGATCAGAAATTTAGCCTCGGTATGGCTGCCTGTACGTTGTGAGGGGACTTTCTAGAGAAGGTTCTGTTTTCTTCAGATTATCTCCTTCGGGATCTGAACTGGACGTTTGCTGTGCGTGACAACCTATGAAAGAGAGAAGAGAATCCTGATGGTTCAAAGGTCCAACTAAAAGTATCCTTGAGTCGGAGGTCCTAGATGGCTTCTCCAGCCAAGGGGTTTTAGTGATCGCCGTACCTCCACTCGCAAGGACCAAATTATGCTGCCGACCAATGTCTTAATTTTGACGTTTACATCACCACGTACACATATCTTTGTCAAGATGGGTTATCTGAACTATAAGATACGGACATACATTCATAGCCCTCTCAGATGTTTCCATTGCTAGTGATTTGGACATTCCAAAGCACCATATTGTGGTTCTCTGACATGTATTCATTGTGGAAGAAAATACCGCGACGCCTGCCAGTGCAAAGTGAAACAATGTTGTGTTAACTGTAGTGGTTTTTACTCTTCTTACTTCGTACTTGTCCTTAGATGTGAATAAGAAAGAGGTGTAGTGTTTAAAAACTGTTAAAAATATTTCCTACCCATTTTTTTAGGATCGGAAGTTATCATCCTAAACTCCATCTCATACATATGCTGCTGCATTACATTCCGTTACTACAGTTGGAGTACAAAAGGATCTTTTGGTGCCTCCATCTGGGTAATTATCAAATTATTTGAAGAGTATTTTTCTACCTATTAATAAGTCAGTTGACAAGTCAATGTCTACTCCTGTGTTTGTCCACACCATTCTTTCTAGTGAAAGGGTACACTCATTTCCTTGGGCCCCATAGGTTGAAATCTGCTCAGGACCATTTTCTTTAGCCCTGAGATGTAGAACGATTATTTGTTCATGCCCTTAGTTGCTGTAATCTCCATCTCTTAAATCTATTCCACCTAAATAAAAATGGTTACTTTCATACAACGGAACTATCAAAGTTTCCGTTCTAATCTGGATGACTTTAAGGCCTGCAATGATTCATATAATCCAATGTGTTTTTCCTCATAGGAAACATTTCTGAAACCTGCTAATAAAGTCATCTTGGGGCAGTTTTCTTTATGCTGGAAGTGATAGGTTGTATGATTGACGATAGCATAGAAGAGTGGCGCTACTGGTCGACCAGTTTGATACATCCTTGGAAGCAGTCAGCGTCTTTGTTTCCTTGAGTTGTACCATCGCTATTTGCTCTCTGCACCTGTATCCTGGTGAAACTTATGATCAATCAGTGTTTGATGTTCTCGTTCACCAGTTGCTATCTCCCTTTTGAATGTTGGGGGACTTTAATGGGGTTGTGCTGATATTGATGAGGAAGTCGTTTCATATAGTGCATGCTCTCAGATCACAATCTTTATAATTGGTTTCATGCTGCTAGTCAGTATTTTACTGCCATCAACCTCTCTTTCTGCTCCCCTTTACTTTCTGATTGCTTTGCTTGGAGAGTTGACAGCAACTCATGGGGTAGACTGGTAGTTCTCGATTACCATAGCTACATGCCTCATTGGAAATTAGACCAGACCAACTATCTCTCTTTTAGTACTCTCTTGGAAATTGCTTCTGCCGTCCTCTTTTGGCATGTTCACTATAAGATGTTGTGCCTGTCTCTTTTGCTATTTTTCTGGTTGTTTTTAACTGGATCTGGCTGGAGAAAGGTTTTCTTTAAGCTTGGAAAGGATTCCTTCTCTTCATCTCCATCATCTGCAACATTTTTGCTGTATGCCATTAAACTTTAATCTTTACCACAACATCCCACTTGAAGTTGTGTTTTCCTTCTTCAGTGGACTATACACTTTCACAACAATTGTTTTGACTAGTTGTCTCTGTAACATCTTTGATTCCTCAAATCAAACAACCTCTTCTAGCTCACCTCATGTGATAGTGTTTTGTTGATAGTGCTATATTGTTCACCACGTGATTCAACTTGAAGCATTTATCAGGAAAGAATTCCTTAAAAAAAATTCTTTTATCCATGTTATGTGACCTTAGGCTTACAGCTCTACTTGAAGGCACAAAATTTTATGAGAACTTCATTCCGATGAGTTACGTGGCCATTTACCCATTTTAATATGGAACTTTTTATTTTACAGGCAATTTCAAGTCGGTGTAAATTCCACTCTTTCATGTTCTTTTGCATTGGAACTTGAAGTTCCTCAGAGTTGTGCCTTGATCATCACGCTTTTCAATATCAAGCTTAAAGCTATCATTAAGTAATTTCCTTCTACTGTTGCAAATGAGCAACAGACTTTCACTTCTTGTATCTTTTATCAAACATGAGGTTTATTGAACACCAACTTCAGATTACTTTCAGTGCTATTACTTTTTATTTCTTTAAATCCGTTTCCATACACTTTTGCAGCCAATGGGGTATACACTCTGATCCCAGCTCCGCCCGAGAATATTGCTCTTCCTATGGTCCTTGAAGCAAAGTTCTCGAAGCTCTTTTTGACAGAAGGCTCAATTTTATTCCTTACATTAAGCAGCTACGTATCAAGTATACGAGAGCACTGAACATCCTCTGTGTCCTGTCCTTAACTTCTTGGAGAACAGATCAATGTTTTATGCTAAGGGTCTATCGTGCCCTCATTCACTCCAAACAAGGTTATGGGTCTCTGGTCTATGGTTCTGCCAGGACTATGACCTTGAAGATGCAGGATCTCATTGACCAGCTGAGAATTAGACTCCGCACGAGGACTCTCTGCACTTGTACAATCCAGAGTTTGTACACTAAGTTTCACGAATCTCCTATTCACCTCCACTATTTACAACTTTCTTTGCAGTATGCCATTAAACTTCGATCCTTACCACAACATTCCATGTAAAACTGTGTCTTCCTTATTCAGTAAACTATGCTGTTTTGCAACAGACAGTCTGCCGTTTTTATTTTTGCCTTTTGTATCCAGGCGCAGCTGGCATTTTATGACGTTATTGTCTCCACTGATCAGCCCATTCTGCCATGGTTTATTGCCATAACCATCTGTGAAGTTTCTTTGAGTTCTCTGAGGAAGGTGGACGAATTCCGTCGACAGCGCTGACTGTTGTCCATGTGATGCGATCAGGAACGTCAATCAGAGAATCTTTCCTAAAGAAACTTGTTTTATTATCACGAGGCATGTGTAAACTGTCATTAATATGACACCAAAATAACACCTTCAAAATTAAGGAATGATTTAACTGTAAATTCTTGTGGCGTTTTCAGAACCGTTCTTCCCTCTTTATTTATACAGATAGTTCGAAATCAAGTTTTTCTGGTAACATTGGTATTTGAGGGAACGCGCTCGCTAACACTTCAGTTGAGTATGCTTGCTCGGATTCCGTCACAGCCGTGCCTATCTCGTGTATGAACTAAGGTCCAGTATTCAAGGTTCGTTTTCGTGCCAGTTAATTATATTTGGAGTGAGCAACATCCTAACAAGCTTTTTTAAAAGCAGACCTTCTGATATTCTTTGGCCTATTGTTTACGTAAGGATCGGAAGATGGAAGTTTTTTAACTCATCGTTTTTCTTTATCTGTAACTGATGTACCAAAGTGTGGCCTTTGTGACACTTGAGTCACAATAGCCCACATTTTACTGTCGAGTCCTCGTTGAGACTGCAAACAACGACACCATTTTGGACATGTTTTGCTACCGACTTATCCCTGACGTTTGACAGTTCATTAGCGATAGCGACACTAACTTGCTTGTGTTTTAACTTTTTATGGGTCATTGGTCTTTTCAATTTTCTTTTACTCTTTTAGTCGAATTTTGGATACTGCTTCATTTTGACATTATTTTTACATTTTACTGTCATTTTACTTTTCTAATTTTCATTCTTTTACTACTTGGTCAATAAACGCCAACCAACCAACTAAATGAAATTTGAACCAAAATATTTTTGTTAAAATGAGAGATGTATTGAGAATGTACAATTAGGTAATATATTTTTTTGAATCTCGCGCAAAACCACTTCAGGGCAAGCTGCGTTAGCTGTCCTTAATTTAGCAGAATAAGACTAAAGGAAAGGCAGGTGGTCATCACCACCACCGCCAACTCTTGAGCTACTCTTTTATCAACAAATAATGCGATTGATCGTCACTTTATAACGCGCCCACGGCTGAAAGGGCAAATATGTTTGGTGTACATATTCTTTGAAGCTTTGAATTAATTATGTATTTTAAAAATTAAACTTGATGTATTTGATTGAAAATATTGTAGACCATCATCTGAGTTTGTTAGTAATTAAGCACAAAACTACATAATGGGCTACCTTTGCTATGCCCACCACAGGACCAGAAAAAATATGTTTTGTGTTCTTCCATTATGTATACTGTTTGCATGAATTCTGTTATTTCTACTTTTTTCAAATGAATATGCGTTGCTTTTTATGATCTCTGCTGATGGTTTAATAATGTTAAGTATTGCTAATGTAGGTCCTTTGTGGCTGAGCTAGAATTTGGAATTTGAACCAAGTGGCAAAAAGGCGAACTGTAAAATTTGCGATTAATCACAAAACATCTTAACTAGAATATTTAGTTTACATTTTAATGCTTAATTTTACAAAGTTTCTTGTCTTTCTGTGTTTAAAGTATTATTTCTTGACTATAATATTAAACTTAACATTTTTCAATCTTTAAAATTTAGTTACCATTAATTTTGTATAAAATATTGAAGCCAAAATTAATATATTAATGTATTTGTACATATTTAGATAAGCAGTTGGAATAAAACCAGGCCATTCAAAACGGTTATTTAGCTGGAACTTGAGGTATACCAGGATTAATTCACACATATTTATTTATAAATTTGGAAAAGTATTTTTGTTTCATTTTTAATCAGTTTCGTTTCTATTTAATATAAAAATTACATTTATTTTACAAGCTAGTGAAATGCTGTTGTAATTTATTCGTACACCGTAAGGTGGCAGAAAGTTTAGAAAATGATATTTTTATTTCAGTGATTAGTTTGGGGATTTGAAGAAATAATTTAAAAAGACGTATTTTGAATATGGTAGATGTCACATACCAGAAAGTGTTCGACATGTTGAAATTGAATATTACAAAATAAACGAAAAAGAAGGATTTACCCACCTTTTAAGGATATATTCTATATTTTAGGCTAATGTTTCTACATTTAAATATGGTAAGGGATACGTTAATTTGAAAAAAAAAAGAAAGTCTCACTCATCTTTTGAAAAGTCAAAACTGTCTTTGGAAAACGGTCCGGCATGGCCAAGCGCGTTAAGGCGCGCGACTCCTAATCTGAGGTTCCAGGGTTCGCATCCCCGTCGTGCCAAACATGCTCGTCCTTTCAGCCGTGGGTGTGTTATAATGTGACGGTCAATCCTACTTTTCCTTGGTAAAAGAGTAGCCCAAAAGTTGGCGGAAGGTGGTGATGACTAGCTGCCTTCCCTCTAGTCTTACACTGCTAAATTAGGGACGGCTAGCGCAGATAGCCCTCGAGTAGCTTTGTGCGAAATTTAAAAGAAAAGTCTTTGGAAAAATTAAGTAGAGAAAATAACATGAATAGCAGAAATGTCTTCGGTAATATGAATATTAATTCTACCCTAATCACCGTTTCTTTAATACAAGCTTTTATTTCTTGTTAATTCCAAAGCTAGAAAATAAGGTGATCTTTGATGTTAAAATCAATAATTTGTATTCACATAACTTTTTGAAACGAATAAAATATCAAGAGGTGACAAATTTATCAGTCATCCTTATGACATTTTAATGGGTCAAAATTATATATATCAGTCTTTCAGTAGGTTCTCTACTATGAAAGTATAGTCCGTAACTCAAGTTAGAACTTTTAAAAACTTTGGTATGATTTAAACATGTTGTTGTACGACATGTCTACTAAAATATATTTACATCTGTCTTTTCTTTACATTCTTTAAACCTATGTGTTTTCATGACATAGTGGTAATATCAGTATTTAATATTCTACTAACCAGTTCTATACTAACCAGTACATATATCATTTCAAAATTTTAAGAAATATTATCGAAAAACAAGTACATTTTTTATATCTTAGTTTATTATTAAGCCAATTTTTGACCTCCAGTAAGAAGTGTCTTTAGAATGTCACGTTTCCGGTTATTTTCCTCATACGACGTCGTTTTGTTTTCATTTTCTGTGAGGCTAAGTAACAAAGTTAATATCAAACAACATCTAGCTGTTGATTGCAAGATGCATATAATTAATTTTTGGAACTTCCATAAGACGACTACAATAACTGTTCAAAGTATAGGAGTTAGTTTCATACTTACCAATAATTAGATTGTTTCTTTCGCTTGTGCATTATTATAATATTGTTCCTTTTTATTTTGTTTTTACTGTCAGTGTCAGGTAAATCAATTTGGTGACTACTTTTTTAAAAAAAGTATCGGTTGAGAAATCTTATCTTACAGGATAGTTTGAACCATAAGTAATACTAATGTGTTATCAAAAGGGAAAACTATGTAGTAATTGTCTCCTTCACGTATTGTTAATTTATTGAAAAATATCGGCTTCTGATTGAGAAATGTGGATAACTTATTTAATAGATGGCAGCACATACAGAATATGCTCATCTGATGAATTCCCAAAGTTGTATGACGGGAACATAAGAAAGTATGTCAGTACTATAAATAAGTATTTCAGACACTTGCATCATCTCGTTTCGACAGAGTAGTTTTATATGCTCTGTTATCGCCAATCTAAAGACAACAGAAACGTACTAGTAGCATATGCACTACATTTTAGGAAGCTTATTCCCATGGTTGCCTCTATGAGAGATAAAACAAGCAATTGTGTAACTTATAAAAAAATGTCTTGAAGTAAAAGATTTCTCCCACTTATTTCTTGTGACATTCATTTTCATCTCGTGTGTTACAGGAAACGCGCTCTGGGTATTTTTTTTCTGGGACAGTTCTGTCATTCTCTTTATATTTCAGCAATAAATGACATCCACGTTTGCGAGTAATAGCGAAATATAGCTGCTTTGTGTTACAGTGTTCAGACTTCTTCAGTTTCCCGCGAACCCTGATTTAAAAAGTAGATAAATAATCTCAGAACAATTTCGTGGGCTTTCGGGCGTTGTATACAGCCTTACTTTCAGTTTACTGCCCAAGAGATACTTGAATGTTAAAAGTTATTGGCCCTCGTGGAACTGACATAAACCCATGTATTACAGAAATCCCCATTGGTGTAACTTATTGCAAGCAGAGATGCTAATTGATGCGATGTATGTCGAAAATTATTTGTATTCGGAAAAGATTGTCTCTTGTCGTATACTTAAAGATCTTTTAGCAAAATCAATAAGTATAACAGAAAAATATATCTTCTTCAGTAACTTTAACAAAAACGAAATATTTTATTTTTACCACTGTATGATATTTTTCCTTAATGACTCGCATTTGCTAGAAACCATTGAGTTTAACGGTGTATTGCCAAGTACTTATTCTAATACTGTGCATTGAATGCAGTTGTTCCAATGGTTGTAATGCAAATACTCCTTATATTTTAACTAATATATCATTTAGACAGTTGTCTAAAGAATAAAGTTGATATATGGCATCAACGTACTTACTCAAAAAGTTAAATACTTTACATTTAAACTAATTACAATTTCCTATAATTTATTTTCTTAAATACACAATTTTCATTATAATATTTATGTTTTACATAAAATATAAAATCACAAAACATTGGCATATTTATTATGATAGGATTTAGTAATTTTTTACAGAGTTATCTGTTATTGAGTTTTACTTGTTAATATTTACAAATAATTAGAATACAAATGAGTGATCTGAACAATTAACAGACATGAAGTCACTACTATCTATTCCTCTAATGTCACCTTCAGTCGATGTTTCAATTACTTCCTTGTCCTCTTTGGTCTTTCATCCTCATTACTTTTCAGGCTCCAGATGAGTTAATGCTTGTAGTAGCAGCTACCATATTTTCCACTTAATTTTCAATCCACTTTATTGCCCCTTCTTTGTCCAGGTTCTCATTTGGAAATAAATGTGGTTACATTACACAGGAACAAGGTTATATGTCTTATCCATAAAGAAGTTTATTCTTCTTTTAATAGATTAATGAAAGTGTTTCAATTTCGTTTGAAAATAGCTGCAATTAGTATAAATCTATTACTTACAACCTCAAATAACTGAAAATCATAAAAAGTTACTTTCGCTAAGAGCGAAAAGTTCGTACTTAATAACGGTGGGTGAGTAACATCGTACAAAGTTTTTCGCTATCGTAAGGGTAGAAAACCACGACTCACTCAGCAACTTTAAACAACTAACAACCATACAAAGCTATATTTCTGCCAAATGGGGCCTGGCATGGCCAAGCGTGTTAAGGCATGCGACTCGTAATCTCAGGGTCGCGGGTTCGCATCCCCGTCGCGTCAAACATGCTCGCCCTCCCAGCCGTGGAGGCGTTATAATGCGACAGTCAATCCCACTTTTCGTTGGTAAAAGAGTTGGCGGTGAGTGGTAATGACTAACTGCTTTCCTTCTAGTCTTACACTGCTAAATTAAGGACGGCTAGCACAGATAGCCCCTAGTAGCTTTGTGCGAAATTCAAAACCTAACCAAACCATTTCTGCCAAAACAACTTCACGTAACTAATAAATAAATATACAAAGTTCTGGCCTGGCATGGCCAAGCGCGTAAGGCGTGCGACTCGTAATCCAAGGGTCGCGCTAAACATGCTCGCCCTCCCAGCCGTGGGGGTGTATAATGTGACGGTCAATCCCACTATTCGTTGGTAAAAGAGTAGCCCAAGAGTTGGCGGTGGGTGGTGATGACTAGCTGCCTTCCCTCTAGTCTTACACTGCTAAATTAGGGACGGCTAGCACAGATAGCCTTCGAGTAGCTTTGTGCGAAATTCCAAAACAAACAAACAAAACAATACAAAGTTGTTTTAGCCATAAAAAGGTGTAAAGTTACCGCTTGCAAAGCAACCTCGCATAACTATCAACTAAACAAATCTTTATACCGCCTATTAAAGGTAAATACTTGAAGAGCACCATTATATAACTGACAAATCCATGAAGGCCTTTTCTCTGTATTACAACTTACAATCACACAGTGTTTCTATCAACATATTAACAATGAAAATTCACTACTTGCAAAGGAACATCAAATATCTGACAAAGTCAGATTGTCATATTCAAGGTACAAAGTTAATACCTGAACAGCGGTTTTTGGTAACTGACAACAATACAAAGTCTTTTCATTATATGAACACTGTGAAACTACTACGTACACACTAACTTTCGATAACAACTGACAAGTACAGAAATATATTTTCGCCATATTAATGAGACAATAAATGTGTGATGCCAGATAACTTTCATAGAATCTTCTTATGTTCAACTCCGTTGAATCGCAAGAAACAACTTCTGAAGAAAGACTCTTTTCAGGTTTCTTCAACATTGTGTGATAACTTTAATCTACTTTTCAACTTCTAAATCATAAGGTATGCACATTGAATCCGACATGCTAATTATATAGTATGAAAGCAAAATTACTGAGATCAGGAAAATGTTAATATAAAGTACCGTTTTTTAGATGCTGAAAAGTGTTATTGATGCAAAGTATCTTTATAGCAATATTCATCTTTTCGAAAAAAGGTATTCAGAATATGTTTATTTCTCACCTTAGAGCATTATGAAAGAATGAATGTGGTGCAGGAATAGTTTTAAAACTATATTTATTTGCACTTGATCTTAGTAATCTGACATGTTAAAAATCCAAACAGACCTTATAGATTTCTTGTGGCTTGTTCATGCATTTTATCAAATGTTTTATTTTAAATTCAAGTGGCACAATTGGCATAGGTTTGGTTAAAAAAAGAGAACTGGCCAATTATTTTGAAATTGATTTACTTTTTTTTCTAGATTTTTGCTGGTATTTTTATCAATAATTTAGACATTATTACAGTATTTTTCTAACTCTTCAGAAAAATGAAATATATAATTCTAGGTTTCTAGAAACACCCACTTGAGGTACATCATGAATGAATATATTGATTCACTCGTGCAGTAACCACTCACAAACTTTTTATGAATGCATCTAATTTGTGTGTATCTAATCACCATTCATAATTAAACTTCTAATCCTTTTTGGTTTGAAGATTTTTTTCAATATAGGAGAAAACAAAGAAATATTACAAGTTTTCAAAAGAAAAGTAACTATAAATTGCTACAGTTTTTAAAATAATTTAATTACACAGTAGGCCTAAAAAGAAACGACTAGGCCTAAATAAAAACACGAATTTTTGGTTTCGTGTTTCGAGAGTAGTCCAATTGTTTAGATATAAGTGGTCAGAGTTCTGAGTCGGAAATATCTATTGGAAGTTTGCTTTGTTCTTTTTTTATTCACCAGGATGTCGGAATTTATTTTTCTGGAATGTTTCAAAATTGTTTATAAAAGTCGTGTAAAATATGAAACATTCCAGAAAATTGAATTCCGACATCCTGGTGAATAAAAAGAATAAAACAAACTTCCAACGAATATTTCCGACTCAGAACTCTGACTACTTATACCTAAATAGTTGAACTACTCTTGGAACATTTCTGTTTAAAATGGTTTGCTTATTTGTTTTAAATTTCGCGCAAAGTTATACGAAGGCCATCTGTGCTAGCCGTCACTAATTTAGCAAGGTAAAACTAAAGAGAAGGCAACTAGTTATCACCACTCATCACTCCTGGGCTACTCTTTTACCAATGAATAGTGGGATGGACCCTCACATTATGATACCTCAACGGTTAAAAGGGCGAGCATGTTTGGTGTGACGGGTATTCGAATCCGTGATCTTCGGCTTACGAGTCGTGTGCCTTAACCGCGGGGCCATGCTGGGCCGTTCAAAATGGTGACACCTCTTTTACAAAAAATAAGAGAAAAAAGAACATATTAATAACCACACTTTTGAGAGCTCTCTGAATTTTTAATTTCCTTAAGGTGCCCATTTTCATTAATACAGGAAACATAATATTTATGAGTAGGTTTTTAACTACAAACCTACATCGTAGTTTATTTGTGCTGTGTCCACAGTGAATAAGGAAACCTTTTTTTCTAGCGTTATAAGCCTTTGGATTTAGCTTTGAACCGTTACAGGAATCAGTATATTTAAGAAGCATATTGGGCCCGGCATGGCCAAGCGTGTTAAGGCGTGCGACTGGTAATCCGAGGGTCAAAGGTTCGCATTCCCCAAACATGCTCGCCCACCCAGCCGTGGGGGCGTTATAATGTGACAGTCAATCCCACTTTTTGTTGGTAAAAGAGTTGGCGGTGGGTGGCAATGACTAGGTGCCTTCCCTCTAGTCTTACACTGCTAAATTAGGGACGGCTAGCACAGATAGCTCTCGAGTAGCTTTGTGCGAAATTCAAAAAACAAGCATATTGACCATAACTCTCAAGATTAAAAAAGTCAGATAAAAGAGTTAAATTGAATATTAATTTTAAATGAAAGTCCTTTTTATTGCCACAAGTCTTTTCTACATTATTAAGCATAACTTCTTCCTTGTTTCTTTGATTCGAAACTACATTTCTATTTTATACTCTCATTTAGTATATGTATTTTGTGTTAGTTTTAATTTATGGAGAATCATAATATCTGGCGTTTCCTTGATTTAAGAAAAAAAGTGCTGCAGAGACCTCAATGGTGAATTTACTAATTTGCTTGGTAACTAATTTTAAGTTTGTTTACACAAGCATTAGTGTAGTCTCTCTTCGATGTTGCATCTTGTCGCAATACAGGAAGATAGGTTAGCTCTATTATTGATGGCAAGAAATGTACTTGAAATAAAAATGTATCTCAGAACGGCTAGTAAGGATATTGTTTGTTTTAAATTTTGCGCAAAGCTACACGAAGGCTATCTGCTCTAACGTCCTTAATTTTGCGGCGTAAGACTAGAGGGAAAGTAAAGGCAGCCAGTCATCACCAGCCACTGCCAACTCTTGGGCTACTCTTTTACAAACGAATAGTTGGATTGACCGTCACATTATAACGTCCCTACGGTTGAAAGGATGAGCATGTTCGGTGCGACGTGGTGTCGAACTTCCCAGTCCACGTGGCTATGCCAGGCCGTATGTATAGATATTAACACTTTTATTGATAAGCAGAAAACAACGTTTCAACCTTCGTAGGTCATCTTCGGATTAACAAAAGTGATTTAGTTCTAGTTGCATTTTTTTTATTTCAACACACTGACATGAAATTACGAACTTTTAAAAGACTCCAGTATGAGAGAAGGCTGGGTGATTTCAACATGCAATACACATTGAAGTTACATAAGGTTAATTGTATAGAGAGGTTACTACATTATTCACATTTGAAATGTTGACAGAGAATAATGGCATAAACTTAAAACATTCTAGGTTTAAGAACTTAGGCATAACTCCTTGTTGAGCGGCTTTTCATGAAAGAAATCTGGGAAACGGGATATCCTGAAGGTTTTGTGGGCAGTAGATTCGCAATTACATTATTAAAACTGTGACGTTTATATTGTGAGGCAAGCAAGTATAATGTTTCTTGCGTGCTTGTAGCCTATTCCATGATTTTAACCTAATGTATCTGTGTAATACGTAGATTATGTGTATAAAATATGTGTATTATACAAACATATATATAATAAATATACACATATGTGTATATAAAAGAATATACTTTGGGAGTCGAAATACCTTTAAAATATTTACTTTTATTTTTCTTTTCCATAAGCGAAGTTTCGAACAAGTACTCTTTTTAACTCTCTGCATTTTTTGTCCCTCGCTGAGACAGCGGTAAGTCTGTAGATTTACAACACTAAAATCAGGGCTTCAATTCCCCTCGGAGGACACAGCTGATAGCCCAGTGTGACTTTGCTATAAGAAAAACACAATGTTCTGTATTTCTATCTCGCTAACATCCTTTTCTAGTATATTAGATTGCTTTAAGAATGTCCTGCAGAAGTTTGTCATTAATCCAAAAACTTATTTCTGGCTCGGAAAAAAAACAGTTTGCTGGAAACGTCGCTTGGGGAATCAGAGTAAAACTAAAGATTTTACAGATGGTTTTATCTCCAGAAAATAATTTTCTTACTTTATCATCCAGATATTTTTTGTTGTTTTCCATGTTTGTATATGAATACATTTTTGAATGTGTATCACCACAAAACAAACACATACAAGTTTCACTCTGTGGATACAAATAACAAAATATTTCAAAGTTTGAACTATTCATTTTTTTACTATTTTCAAACGGTTTCGTTACTTCATAATATAATTTTACAGCTACGCTTTAATAAAGACTTCCATATATCAATTTTTAACTAAACAGGCCCGGCGTAGCCGGATGGTTAAGGCACTCGATTCGTAGTCTGATGGTCACGGTTCGAATCCTTGTTACATCATACATGCTCGTTCTTTCAGCTGTGAGAGCGTTATAATGTTATGATAACTCCCACAATTTGTTGGTAAATAATAACCCGAGAGTTGGCGGTGAGTTGTAATGACTAGCTGCCCTCCTTTTAGTCTTACACAGCTGTATTGGGGACGGCTATCGCAGACAGCCTTCGTGTATTTTTACACGAAATTCAAAACAAACAACCAACAAACATAAATTATCGGAATTTAATGCATATTTGTGTAAACGCACAAAGAAAAAATTCAGACATTATATGAATTAACTGCATTAAAATATACTGAAAAATAAAATTATTTGAAGCTCCAGTGGTTCAGCAGTATGTCTGCGGACTTGCAAGTCTAAAAACCGGGTTTTGATACCCGTCGTGGGAAGGGCACAGATAGCCCACCGTGTAGCTTTGTACTTAATTCAAAACAACAACAACAACAGTTTAAGCTTACTGAATGTACTCTTCAGTTGTTGCTAATTCTTCAGTACTTTACTTATGATAAAATTTTTATTTGTACTTTTCCTGAACATATAACAATTTAATATAAAATGTTTCTCTCACTTATTTTAATGTCCTTTTCCATTTTTAATTAGAGTTGTGGTTGTTTTTACCACTGCACAGTTTTAGCTAACCTTACTCAAATATCTATTTGAAGTCATGCAAAAATTTAATGAAATATGTGTTTTATAATGTAACTTTTAATTTTTCGCATTATAAGCTACATATAATCCCATTAAATATCATATTATATATTAGAGATACATATGAATTCAAACATTTTGAGAAAATAATCTGAATCTTGTTTAAATAACCTAGTATTACAAAAACTAACACATAAAACTAAATAAAACATCACAATAAATCAGCTGCTAGTGAGAAAAATAAACTATCTCATATTTTCTGTGAATCTTCAAACGAGTAATAGATGTAAAAAATAAAAAGTAGATATAAAATATAAGAATAATACATTTTAAAAATAACAAGTTAATATAAAATATGAGAATAATACATGTAAAAATAAAAAGTTAATATAGAATATAACCTTTTAAGGTTATTAATGTCTTTCTTTATATAACCAACCTTTAAATCGTATAATTCCTGAGTAGAATGTCTGGTTGTATTTCATGAGTCATTTGCCCATAATTGTTTCAGCTTTTGACAATAGGTAGCACTATCACTTTCTCAATTGTCCTGTTCAAATAAAGTGCTAGATTTTGTCGTTTAAGCAACATACATATGACATATCTTTGGATGTAATTATACACGCATGGTTTGGTTTGAATTTTGTACAAAGCTACACAAGGGCTATCTTCGCTAGCCGTCCCCAATTTAGCAGTGTAAGACTAGAGGGAAGGCAGCTTGTCATCACCACCCACCACAAACGCTTGAACTACTCTTTTACCAACGGATAGCAGGATTGACCGTAACTTTATAACGCCTCCACGCCTGAAAATACAAGCTTGTTTTGTGTGATGGAGATTCAAACCCTCGACCCTTAGATTACGAGTCGAGTGCTTTAATCACCTGGCCATGCCGAGCCTTCAGTTTTGATATTCAGCTTGTAAGAGAAATATATCATACGATTCATAGTATATTATACTATCTAATGATACTGTTTAGCTCTTTCGAAATAAAAATTCTTTAAATAATTCTAATTTTATACATGTTAATTCACAATCGAATATGTACATTCTAATACACTTGTCACATTTCCAAGTTCCAGGTTCTATTGTAAGGTGTCTGAGTCTTTCATCAGTTCGTATATTGTTTGACTAAAAGTCAAACTGTTGACTGTTTAACTAATTTACTGACTAAAATTTTATCTAGTAACACTTATTCGCTCTTTATCATAAGTTAAAGAATGTATATTGTTATGTATAAAGCGTTTGGAATGCCATGTCGTGTTGTGTTTGGATTTCCATATCTATCGGTCGAAAATTTTTCTTTTTTCTTGTTTATATTATTGTTTCGAAGTTCAAATCTATAAAATATGTTGTTATTCATGTAGAAATGTCTAGAATTAGGTAGATCGATCATTTGTCTATAAATAGAATGTATTTTGGCCTGGTGTCTGTACGAGACGAATCCAGATTACTCTGGAATTCTGGGGGAAGTTACTCGATTGTTCGAGGATACGGTAGGCCTACTAGTATATAAACAGACGGCGATGCGAGGAGAGTCAGTCATTCGTTTTCATTCGATTCAAGAGATATTGTCTTCGTTTAAGAATTTTTCAACGTTTGCTGTGTGTTTATTCAACTTGGATTTGTGACTGGAGCTGGATCTACAAAAGCTGTGATTTTATTTCGTCAATCTTTACGATTCATTCGAATTACTGGTTATACTGAAGCCCAACACGTATAAAACTGTTTAGGGGTGACCGGGAAAGTTGAAAAACGACAAATTTGTGACATTCATCAAAAACATCGTAAAAAGAACTTCGTGAAATTTATTGGACGGTGAATTGTTTCTGGATTTTTCCATTCAAACTTCGGAAATTCTTTGTGGGACCAAATTCACCCCCTAGACTAGAATTTTGGATTTCTGATCTGGACTTTTGGACTTTCATTCTGGATCATTATATTGGACACAGGCAAGTACAATTTAGTATTGTAGTTAATTTTGAAGGTTGAAACTGAACATTTGTCATTGTTATTATATAATTTATTTTATATCTGTCACATATATAATAGTTTATTGTAATAAATTATATAAGCTGTTATCTGTGTCTTTCTGTTGCGTTCAGTCCACATAAAAAACGTAACAATATAAATAGATTAAAAGGGTTGTTGTTTAAGTAAATATCTTCTCAGCATAGAATGGTGCGTCACAGATATTTAGCGATATATATATAAATATATATATTTCGCTGATTCTCTAAAATAAATTTGACAGTTTTTGTTATTTATATTTAGCGAAAGAGCATGTGGACATCAAAATATAACAGTTGTTTCTTAACACTAAACAAGACAAATGAAAGATAAACATTATTCGACAATTTTGTTATTCCCATTTAAACTAAATAAACAATATTTGACAGTTGTGCTATTACTATTTTTCTTTTTTTCTCAATATCACTGAAATGTCTTACCCAATTATGATCTTATAAATGTTACTTTTATATTTAGATATTATTTTCTTATAAAATAAAATTTATCCATTTTGTGACTGAAGACGGTTTTGTAATTATATAAAGATAAGACCATAAATAATGAAAAACTACTACACTTGTGTTTATTTCAAAATAATCAATATTTTTGTCAAGAGTTCTAAGTAATTTGTGACCTCTAAAGGTTTAGGAAAGTATTAATTTACAGTTAAGTACAGAGCTACACTATGGGATGTCTATGTTCTGCCTACTACAGGTACTACAGTTATATTGGTACCGTTTTAATCCTTCAGCCTCTCTGCTGACATTGAGTGAGTTGTTTCCTCTGTATCTGTCAAAATGATGGAGCGCATACGTTTTATGTCATGACATTTAACACTTACTGTTGAGTCACATAGGAGTATGAAAGTAAAAAGTGAAAACAATTCATAAAGGGTTCCATTTTCCTGCTAATAAGTTAGGTGGAACATGTCAATTGTTTAAAATATTACCAGACATTCATTGACATTGTATACTTTAAATAAAATGTTTATACTATACTCACTTTCCGATTCGTGAACCACTTTTGTTATTGTCTTATTTTTTAAGCAAAAAGCTGTTTCAGACAGAAATCAAAATCTGTATTGTAGAGTTGTGATACGTAAACCTATCATTGATCACCTACATTTATCCTCGCATATTTTACCTGAATATTAATCAAATATCTGATGAGCAATTCTGTCGTTAAGTGGTTAAAACAGTTGTTTGTTTTTTTAATTTCATGCAAAGCTATACGAGGTATATCTGTGATAGTCGTCCCTAATCCAGCAGTGAAATATTAGAAGAAAGCAAGGTAGTCATACATTAACACTCACCGCCAACTCTTGAGCTAATATTTTTACCAAAGAATAATGAGATTGACCGTCACTTATAACGTACTACCCAGCTGAAAGGGCAAGCATGTTTGGAGGAGAAGGATTCGAACCTGCGATTATCAGATTGCAAGTCAAGCGTCTGAAGCACTTGGCCAGTATTATTAAAAACCAAAAAAATGCAAATTGTAATTTGAAACTTTTGCAAACAAGTAATATATAAAATACTAATACAACAATACATAAAAGAAATATAACAAGTAATTTCATAGTGGCCTTATTTGATATAAGTTTGTTTCGTTATTTTTGAAGTTAACAAAATGTTACGAGGGTGCTACTTTATTAGGCCCGGCATGGCCAAACGCGTAAGGCGTGCGACTCGTAATCCGAGGGTCGCGGGTTCGTGCCCGCGTCGCGCTAAACATGCTCGCCCTCCCAGCCGTGGGGCGTATAATGTGACGGTCAATCCCATTATTCGTTGGTAAAAGAGTAGCCTAAAAGTTGGTGGTGGGTGGTGATGACTAGCTGCCTTCCCTCTAGTCTTGCACTGCTAAATTAGGGACGGCTAGCGCAGATAGCCCTCGAGTAGCTTTGTGCGAAATTCCAAAAAAACAAACAAACAAAGCTACTTTACTTAACTCAATTGCTGTTCATTTGAACCATTAAAACATGTCCTTCATTTTGATCTGTTAGAGTAATATATTGTCTGATTTTAAGGCAGTGATCGTCAATTGTCAGTTAAAGGATTTTACTTATACTTCTTAATAGAATAAATATATATTATGTTGTTGTTTGGCTTAGGGTTCTTTTACAGTAGGTGTTTGTGCTTCTTTGCGATGAATTCAAAGATAAACTGACAGCATACACTTCATTTGTTATGAAATAATACATATATATTCTAAATTAATTTAACGTATGTACAATTATATGGTTAGAAAATCAACTTTGGCCTATCAAGTTACTTCGGAATTTCAGTCGAAGAGCCGAACTACCTTTCTCTATCTCTGTTCCATCGTATTCTGTGTAAAATTAACTTGCAATGTCACATGAGTTATCACAATTCTATTCTGCTCTTCCAGTACTTGTTTGGTCTTTCTTCAAAATATCCTCTGTTTCTTTTGTCAAAGTGTACTGATGCTAATTCATTTACTTTAGAACGAAGCTTTGTTGGAATAAATTCTTCTTCTTTTTATCTCCAACTCTACTGATTCTTACTTTAACATATTGAACATTAGGTATCGAAACCCAGTTTTTAGCGGTGTGAGTCTGCAGACATACCGCTGTGCCATTGGGAGGGAAGAATTGGTATTGGGTAATATTTACTGGTTGTCTTTCCTCTAAACTATCAGGATACTAGTTGGTAAAACTATGCGCAGATAGATCTTTGTGTAGCTTTATGCAAAATTTCTGAAACAAACCATTTCTTCTAAGAGATTCAGGTTGGTAGATATATATACATATCATAAGCGTAAATTTTCAAGCCCTTAACAAAACACATTAACATGAAATAAAACACGCTGCATATTTTTAAAAAGGATCCCAGAGTACAAAATACAATGTGGAATTACAAAATGTTTCCTAGGTTTTAGAGGTGACTTGACCTGGCATGGCCAAGCATGATAAGACGTGTGATTCGCAATGTGAGGGTCTCGGGTTCGCATCCCCGTCGCGCCAAACAAGCTCGCCCTCCCAGCCGTGGGGACGTTATAAAGTGACGGTCAATCCCACTATTCGTTGGTAACAGAGTAGCACAAGAGTTGGCGGTGAGAGAGGGTGATGATTAGCTGCCTTCCCTATAGTCTTACACTGCTAAATTAGGGACGGTTAGCGCAGATAGCCCTCGAAAAGCTTTGTGCGAAATTTAAAAGAAAAGTCTTTGGAAAAATTAAGTAGAGAAAATAACATGAATAGCAGAAATGTCTTCGGTAATATGAATATTAATTCTACCCTAATCACCGTTTCTTTAATACAAGCTTTTATTTGTTGTTAATTCCAAAGCTAGAAAATAAGGTGATCTTTGATGTTAAAATCAATAATTTGTATTCACATAACTTTTTGAAACAAATAAAATATCAAGAGGTGACAAATTTATCAGTCATCCTTATAACATTTTAATGGGTCAAAATTATATATATCAGTCTTTCAGTAGGTTCTCTACTATGAAAGTATAGTCCGTAACTCAAGTTAGAACTTTTAAAAACTTTGGTATGATTTAAACATGTTGTTGTACGACATGTCTACTAAAATATATTTACATCTGTCTTTTCTTTACATTCTTTAAACCTACGTGTTTTCATGACACAGTGGTAATATCAGTATTTAATATTCTACTAACCAGTTCTATACTAACCAGTACATATCATTTCAAAATTTTAAGAAAAATTATCGAAAAACAAGTACATTTTTTAGATCTTAGTTTATTATTAAGCCAATTTTTGACCTCCAGAATGTCACATTTCCGGTTATTTCCCTCATACGACGTCGTTTTGTTTTCATTTTCTGTGAGGCTAAGTAACAAAGTTAATATCAAACAACATCTAGCTGTTGATTGCAAGATGCATATAATTATTTTTTGTAACTTCCATAAGACGACTACAATAACTGTTCAAAGTATATGAGTTAGTTTCATACTTACCAATAATTAGATTGTTTCTTTCGCTTGTGCATTATTATAATATTGTTCCTTTTTATTTTGTTTTTACTGTCAGTGTCAGGTAAATCAATTTGGTGACTACTTTTTTAAAAAAGTATCGGTTGAGAAATCTTATCTTACAGGATAGTTTGAACCATAAGCAATACTAATGTGTTATCAAAAGGGAAAACTATGTACTAATTGTCTCCTTCACGTACTGTTAATTTATTGAAAAATACCGGCTTCTGATTGAGAAATGTGGATAACTTATTTGATAGATGGCAGCACATACAGAATATGCTCATCTGATGAATTCCCAAAGTTGGATGACAGGAACATAAGAAAGTATGTCAATACTATAAATAAGCATTTCAGACCTAATGTAGCTTTGAGCGAAATTCAAAAAGCTAACATTATAAGAATTATTTCGGTATCATATACGAAATTTCTGAGGTTATTGCTAAAAAGTAAAACGTTGAAATTACAAAATATACAATACTGTGCTTTATTTACTGTTTTGTGGAACCTGAAACTAAATATTAAATAAGAACAATATTCGTGATTTTTCATATTTTTATTAATGACAAGCGATAATTGGTATTTTTTCCAGTAATTTCTTTGTGAACCAGTCGTATGTTTCAGGGTTATAACACTAACATTTGCTTTTTGATTCGTACAGTGGAAATAGCAAAGAAAGCTCTTTGTGTAACTTAAGGTGTAACAACAAACAAACAGCTTATGTACCTCCGTAAGAAAATGGAAATTATGTGTCACATCGTTAAATATTTGCTTTAATCTCAAACTCTATTTAACGTATTTTTTTGTTTGTTGCTCAAATGAAATGGCAGACACTTGTAAGAAACATTGCATTCATTCGCTATTTATTTGAATTTATGTGACAGAGGAAATACGTATAGGATAAGTTTAGTTTCTTTAGTTGTCCTCCTCGCTTCTGGGTCTTGTAGCTTACCGACACTAGTCTTGCAAGTTTACAGAACTCTTTAAGAATGAGGTCTCTAATTTCCGCTGTTATGCTTGAGCAGTGACGAAATCAGTCTGGTGGAACAACCATACTCATCAAGAGGGATACACTGTGGCACTCGACGTATCTCTTGACAAAACGTATTCAACGTTTTGGAACAAAGAATATGGCTGAAATGATCCTTTTCTAGCTATGCTAAAATCTTCTTAAAGTTTCCACTGCTCATGACATTTAGGAAAAGATTTAACTTAAAAGGCTCACATCAAGCATAGATTAAATTCTGTAATATGACTCCAGAAAAAAGCGAATATATATCTTTTTCTTCTCGTTTTTTTATTTTTGTGCAAATCAGTTGAGGACATAATGTAAAACTTTGTCACAATTCGTACGTATTGGAGTTTATTGTATTTTAACATATTGTTTGCAGACACAATAGTACTTTTTTCTCTTTGCTTTTTAGGAGACTATGGAAAGTATATGTTATATCTAAAGCTAAACTTTTAATACATAACAACAGTTTTCTTTAAAAAGTAATATACATTGTTGTGTTACATTCTACAAAACTCTTTAAAATGTTTTTTTTCTGTCATATCGTTGTTGGTTATAAAACATATTATTTTATGTATAAATACTACTAACTATTGTTTGAAATAGTTTCATAAGACTTGTATCGTGTTACTTTGATCCATATTTTCGTTTTGTTTCATACATAGGGCAGAAAAAAATGGATTATTTCTGTCAGCCCATCCTAAGCTACTTATCATACCACTAATAACCAAAAAATAAACCAATCAATTGTAGTTATAATTTACTAATGCCCAATACTTTGTGATTAAAATATAAATGAAATAATAACAAGTAATGTGATGTGACGTAAATTATTTTGTTCTGTTCTTTTATTAAGAAATATAGTCCCCGCACAATTTTATGAACAACAGTTTATTGAAAACAGCTTGAAGAAAATAATATCTAATTTCTAAAAATATTTAATTGGAATATTAAAAATATTATTTATTAAAATGAAGCTTAAGCAAAATTGAAAATTGTCATACTTAAGATAACATTTAACTAAAATTTAACGTTAAAATCGGAATAAAGTATTGAAACCAACTTCAAAAACTACAAATCTGGTTAGCTTTTGAACTTGAGAACGTCCCCTGCTGGTACAATGGTAAGTTAATAGACTTAAATTGAGAAAATCCGCAGTTCATTTGCTCTTGGAGATACTTAAGATAGTTTAAGCTCTATTCAAACAGATACTATAGAATACGATAACATGGGTTCTTTGAAAATAATGTAATCTAGTTTTGCATATTCTAAAACATCATGTTTAAAAGTTTATGCTTATTATCTCGAATATAAACAAACCAATTGCTCATTATCTGTGTAGCAATGATAATATACTTTAAACAAATACATTCGGCGCTCATATGCAAATATTCAAAAGCCTTTATTTTCACAAAATTCACACTGTCATATGATTTTATATGATAATACAACAAAAACTCATTTTGTTTATAAAAAAAGAAAATAATAATGTATGATGATAAATACAGCATGGAATTCAGTTCAAATAATACATTAGAATGTGACACAAATGTGTAAAGTATCTTAAAATAATTAAGAAAGAAATGTTTTTAAGTATATATAAAATTATGTTTGTCTTCAGTTGGCCCTCCATGTGGCCCAGGCATGTCTGCAGACTTACAACGCTCGAAACCGAGTTTCTATACCCCTAGTGGGTAAAGCACAGATAAAGTGGGTAACTTTGTGCTTAATTATAAACAAAGTTTAAGTAATTTCGTCGTTTTTGTAACCTATCTCCAATCATTTCTGTTTGTAAATAAATATCTATTACTATTTTTACGTCTTACAATACTGTGATTATTAGCAGCAACTCCATAAGCAGAATATACACATATATTTATTTCCAATTTCAAAAGGATGCATTATGGGCAAAAGTAAATAAATTCTTCATGATGTTAAATAATCGAAATATTTTCAATTCCATAATTGAAAAAAAAATAAACCAGAGTATCTAGTGGGGAAAGAGAAGTTAGTGTGGTAATAAATGTATGCGACTGAAAGCATATAATATTAAATGGTGTTAATGTAGTAAATAATTAAATGAATGACTCTTTCGCATCTAATTTTGTATCAGATTATTTGAATAGGTTTCTTCTTGATAAATGTTTTCCCATTAAAGTTTATTATATGAAACTAAATTCCAAGCAGAGGAATTATGTGAGCAAACACCTTTTTAAAAGAATAGTTCTATGAACCAAATTTATCCAGACAGAATGGAACACAAAATACAAACACGCTCTTTAGAATAACCTTCTCAATGAAAGGATTTTCGAAGCATGTTTATTTAAATAGCACAGTGTTGAAAACAAACTTCCTTTACAAAATAATTATTTGTACAGAAAGTATCCTGGAAAAGATTCTTTGAATAATAAACATTTCCTTATTAGTTAAATTTTTTGAACAGGATTTTAAGAAAATCTCTGAGCGGAGTAGATTTATTTTAACAGGTCTTACTTTACGTAGGATCCGGCATGGCTCGCGAGTTCCAATCCCTGTCACACCAAACATGCTCGCCCTTTCAGCCGTGGGGGCGTTATAATGTGACGGTCAGTCTCACTATTCGTTGGTAAAAGGGTGGCTCAAGAGTTGGCGGTGGGTAGAGATGACTTGCTGCCTTCCATCTAGTATTACACTGCTAAATTAGGGACGGGTAGCACAGATAGCCCTCGAGTAGCTTTGCGCGAAACTAAAAAACAACAACAATACTTTACGTAGAAATTATCATCAAACAAAATCATCCTGGCATGACCTGATGGTTAAGGAGTTCAATTCGCAATCTGGTGATCGATGTTGAAATCCCATCAACGAACATGCTCGCCATTCAGACTTTGGGTGTTATGGTTTGACAGTCGATCCCATTACTTTATTAAAGTTACACAAGAACTAGCGATGAGTGATTTTGACTAGATGTCATCCTTCTAATCTGTTACTTCTAAATTTGAAATAGCTACTAAAGATACCTTTTGAAATTTAACACACGAACAAACATAACTAATTTCAGCATAGGTATACTTCAATTAAAACCTTCTCTGAAAAACATCGTGACTTCACTTTTACCTATATACCAAACAAAATCTTTGTAGTCAACATAATTAATTATTTTAAGTAAATTTTCTAACGGTGAGAGAGCAATAAGTTTACGAACATAAAACGTTATATTCGAGGCTCAATCTCCAACGCCAGACACAGCAAATAGGCGAACGTAAATTTGTTGTAAAACAAACGCACATGTTTATGTAACATATAAGTGATTTGTTTAAAAATAGCTAGTGATTGATTCGTGATTAATTATGAAAGACCAGAATATGATGTCCACGTTAATAATTATAGGATGTTTATTTTCTTTGTTTGTTTTGAATTTCACGCAGTTACACAAGTGTTATCTGCACTTGCCCTCCCCAATTTAGCAGTGTAAGACGAGAGGAAAATAGCTAGTTATCACCACCCACCACCAGCTTTTGGGATACTCTTTTACCAACGAATAGTGGAATTGATCGTAATATTATAACACCCCTACGCCTGAAAGGGCAAACGTGTTTGGGAATGATTGGAACTCGGCCCCAAGACCTTCACAGATTACGAGTCGAGCGCCTTAACCACCTGGCCATGCCGGATCTATCATACGATGAAATTATGTTTTAGAAACTTCATAAGCGGCTTTTCACATAACTTTAATTGATGAATACATTTGTTTAAATAGACAACTGGATACATATACAAGGCCCACTTGTTCTTTCTTTAAATCAAAAAGTCCCTTTTAATAATTATTTTACACCAAACATTTAGTAATGTTTTTAAATCATTCGACTTTTTGAGTGTTGTTGTTTCCAAATACTTTTCATACATATGTCTTATATGCAAAAAGAAATATTAAACATTTATTTGTGTAATTATAATGTGTAGTAGTTGTTAAACTTGAAAAAAGATCCTGTCATCCTTAACAACATTTCTTATTTGAGTGCCTTAAATGTATCTCAAAACGGCTAGCATGGGTATAAACACTTTTACTGATAAAACAGGTTAACAAAGAGAAGATAACCCAAGAAGGTGGAAACGTTATTTTCTGCTTTATTAGTAAAAATGTAAATACCAATACCAGGTTTTCTGAGATACATTTTTACTTCGAGTGGGTTTCCCGTCATCATGAGCGCTAGAAAGATTCATTTATTAGTAAAGTTCCATAAAATACTATATTCACTAAGCTATTATTCCTTTTTACTGAAAGTTATTTTGTAGTGAAATATAACTTTCACTTTTTTTTAAATTTCCAAACTCATCCCACCCCCTAAATGCGCCTCAACTCATCTAAGGTAAATGCAATCTCTTACTTAGTTATATCGCCAACCTGAGCTATTTTAAACGTACGTGTTTTGGTATCAACGTACAGATACTCAATATACTTTTATCTTTACAATCTTTATTAGAATATTATAACAAGGAAATCAATTTGGCCTTTCTATACCTTTGATGAGTCCTTAGTTCAGATTATTTACAAATAAATAAAATATCGTTAATTTAAAATTTAAATAAACCTTACTTGTTTATGGATCTACTTTGATGTCATAACAAACACAACTGATTTTGTTTCATTATTACATCACTATATGATCAATATACAGCAATGGTGAATCATGGAAAATAATATTGAAAGTCATGTGTGGAACTTATTATCTAGTTGAGTGTGTTAAGTTTTTTTTAATGCTGTGGCTAATACACTGTCTTAAACACATGGATATAATCTATATCAAAGTTTTTGCGAAATGCTGTTTCTATAGTCACTATATCTACTCGTCTTGCCTTACCTACCAAACCTAATTCTTCCACTAACTGGAACAATATGGAAGAGAAACTTGGAAAGCACTTCGTGGGAAGTCCAGACGAAAGTCATTTCACATCTGCTAGAACTTGAACCAAATTTGGTCATTTTTTTTCAATTTAATAACCTCGGTCAGTGCTGGTTCTCACCTCAACTTCTGCATATCATAATGTAAGCTACGGTAACATTTCTAAGAATGTTGGTGATAATTTGAACAATGATCAAAGTAGTCCCATTTGTACAGCTAATCAGTGACAAAATTCATAGATATTATATGTCAGTTTGTGTTTATTTGTTTTAAACTTTTAATGGGCAAGATTCAGGCCCATAATCAATTATTTAACACCTAAGCCACAATTTAAAGGCTTATTATTCTACACACTAACCTGTGCAAAGGTAGAAATTTGCACCGTATCAAAACCTTGAGTTAAAAGGTAGCCGCTTTAAACCTTTCAGCAATACTACACTATGAACCATTAAATAGATATATAATATTCATTTGTTTTATAAATAAATAAATATATACATATAAATTGAAAATTAAAAACACAGATTATTTCAATATGTCAGTGTCATAAACAATGTTTTCTTAATTTTTTCGAGCGGAAATTCATTTAGCTTTACTTGAACACATTTCTAAGATAAGCAATTTAAACAGCTTTTCACCAGAACATTTATGACTATTCATAATGGAAAAACACAAAGTTTTTAAATAATCTTCAATTAATTAAAAATAACAGCAAAACTATGAAAAAGTGTGGTTCAGAAAATATAGAAAAATATATTTCACGTCATAAACCCAAATTTATATTTTGTTTAGGTAAGCTGTTTGAGGACAGCAATTTGTCAATATACTTTCTGTATCGGATCATATTACTCATCTGAAGAACCACGATGGAAGCGAATAAATTATTAATATTTTAAACAACCGAAACACAATATGTAAACAGATTTTTAAAGGAGGGCATACGTGATTATGTTAATTTGACGTGCAATCTAAAAGCACGATTTGTAATCTCAGTAAAAATAAAAGCAACATTGAGATTATACTTGTTATTTTTAATTTACATTCAAGAAAGATTAAAGACGTTGTTTAAATTAATGATTAATGATAAAGTAGGACTATCTTTCAAAATTAATGTTGACATCGTTATAATGAATGAAAGCTCGATGCTGAGTAAAGCTTTGCAAAACACACTTTTTCTAATTATTTTCATCATTTTTGTAAGCTCTTTTTAATCTCTTGACGTTAAAATTTTCTTTAAGAATAAGCCACAAGCACTATTGATCACTCATGATACTGTGGATAAGAAAAAATCATTAGTTTTCAACCTACACGTTTTTTAGTTACTAGCCAGGGTTTTTTAAGATAGAAAAGTATGCATATAAAAAACGAAAAAAAATCAATAACAAACACTGTGTAGATTTACTCGAAGTTCACTTTATTAAAAATGTGTCAAAATTTTATAATAAATTCAAATATGACAAAATATTTGCAAAAAAAAAATGTTTTCAAATACAGCACAAAGTCACTCGAGGGTTACCTAGGCTAGCAGTATCTAATTTATAAATAATACTATTAACTACCAACAATTGGGCTATTCTTTTATCAATGAAAAGTAGAAATGACCATTACATTATAACGTCTACATGGCTGACAAAGCGATCACTTATTGTGACGGAATTCGGATCCACGACCCCTATCGGGTCTTCATTTATAAATAAAATGGTAATACATACTTTTCATGGAAGATAATGTTCAAACAAAAATTTATTTGAGTAAGATTTTTAACGTAGATGTTTTGCTATGCTTTCATAGCTATGCTTTCAAATGTTATCATATAAAATTATATTGAAACACACAAAAATACACAATATAAAATAGGCTGATTCAATTCTTGTGTTAATATTTTAACTCCCCAATTTTTAAGCTCTCGGTTGAAAAAAATACCTACGTTTCATCTTATAAGACCGCTGATCTTTCGTTAATTTGTTGAATTTTGTGCAAAACTGGCTATTTGAGGGCTGTCTGTGCTAGCCATCCCTAATATAGAACTGATATATTTGGGAAGAAAGGCAGCTAATTAACGCTATACGCTACCACCTTTTGGGCTACTTTAATTAAATGGTGGAGTTCACTGTCATATTATAATGCTTGTGATCTGGAACTTTCCGGTGGTGTGGCTTAACTTTTAGTTCTTTTACATTAAAGTAAACCAGTATACTGCACCATGTCACTAGAAACTGCTTTAGACAATTTTAAATCACGAAAGTTTATTTAGCGTCCAAGTTACAATAACATTATTGACGAAAGTAAAATGTGTTCACCAACCCGTACTTCTGTTTCTTAAGAAAGAAACACACTGACGATCCTACGTGGCCAACACACTATAACCGCGTCATGAAATATGGGCAAAAATGAAATGAACAAAGAGTATAAAAGTAAAACATTTAAAACAAACATTTAGTTTAAAGGAAATAAAGATCTATTTTTATTTTAAAAAGATATCGAAAGTGTTTTAACTTTCCAACTGAACGGTAAGGGCATCCGCATGGGTTATAAAAGACACTAGCAGTGTTAAATCATCATTGTTTGTTATCAGATGCTTTTATTGAGCAGAAAATATTAAGCTCTTATTTTATGTTAAAAACATTCACATTATTCCTATCGGTGGTAAAACAATTGTTTAAAATCTTCTGAGAATCAACAAAACTCTTTTCATATTTAAAACACCACAAGAAAATGATTAGGTAAAGCTAGAGCAAATGTTTAACCATGATTACCATCCCGGCACCCTGATAATCGCAATCAGAGTGACTGAACAAAATCATTTGTTGTTTGGTAGCGAATTCAAAACCAGGATAGAATTTACCTTAAGGTAAACAGTCAGGTAAACTATAATAATGTGATTATTAATTAATAGAGAAAACTCAATAAGAGAGAGAAACATTAGTTATATGTTTTTGTTATTAAATGTTCAGAATGTTTACACCACATATTGCAGTTTGATTTTTTCACTGTATCGTGGTGCTCTATCTGGAAACTGCGAGCTAATAATTTATTGCAAGCAGCGTACAACTTTTCAATTTTTGCTACACTCTCATAAGGAATACTAATGACAGAAAGGATGTAACAGTAAGTTTTCTTACAATATTGAAAATTTTATACTATGAAGAAAACGAATCGAAATTCCAAAATGAGGTTTCTGTTTTGATTTCCGCTTCACCTTTCAGGTATATGCTTGGGATATGTGATGATTGAACGGGCGGTATGACTGGAAGTCTTATCGTGATAAAGCCATACTTTGTTCATTTCGTTTTCGTGAAAACCTTGAGGTGCATAAAACTAAGATTTATGTAAGCAACGTTTACCTCAATTATACTAATTCCTAATTTCTCCCTGCCACAGTATACAATGATTATCAGAAATCTCATCGATATGATTATGCAACATGCCACCTACCTATGTCACAGTTATAACGTTATACACACATTTCTTTAAGCATTACCACGTACTGCCAGTCACAACTAATTTTCTTTTCCAGTAAATGTGGAGGAAACACCTTTTATACGTATAATTTGTGTCGCGTTTCCACACAGGGATTCTTTTCGATAATGTTATGTGCTGTTGTTGGGATACTTTGTTATGGATTATCACGTACTATGAAACACCAAAGGTTGCTTCTCATGCCGAGTACGAATTTTCACAGGCCTTTCCTGGATGCTCTTGGTACACTAAGATGATCTATGTTCCTTTTTTATCCCATTGTGTTAAGGACACGTGATGTTCCTGTCTTGAAAATTCAAAATCCTCACCCTTATCTCGTTTTTATGATCTAATTTTACGTCGTAAAGAGTCGTTACATGCCCTATTTAAGTGGTATCACACCACGTATGAAACGCAAGAAATATTGGTTGTGGGTATAATTTATTTTAATAACTTGAAAAGTGACAATAATTTTTCTACATCGTGTTCAACCCTCTGTATATAATAAATACAATTGTTGGGTACGCATAAAAAGTCTATTTCTAAAAGACATTCCGATGTTTATCAATGTCAAAATCCATAACATATTTTACAAATTCATTTGTAAGCAACATCATGTATCAGGAACTTGTGTGTGTTTTCGTTTAGCAAAACCACATCGGGCTATCTGCTAAGTCCACCTAGAGGAATCGAACACCTGATTTTAGCATTGTAAATCCGTAGACTTACTGCTATACCAGCGGGAAACATTAAGCATTTAACGTTTAGTAAAACATTTATTTTTTACAGAACTATCAGGATCGTATTAAGTCTTGCTTAATTCTCATACCCGGTTTTTTAAAAGTTATTATAATTGGTAAGCTTTATTGTCAAACAACTAACTTTAAGTCTGTTACTTATATGTACGATATTCCAAGTCATAAATGTACGTATAGACATCCAGTTTGATCATCGTGGTCATTTATTTTTTGCATTATTTTTACAGGACTATCAGGATTATATACAACTGTGACAGAAATAAAACTATTTCGATAAACATTCAGTTCGAACGTATGTCATAAATCATTCTGACCATCTAATGTGCTTTCGATGGAATTATAAGTAAATTTTATTTTTAATGACTTGGTTCTCTGGCGGATTTACAACAATTTTGCGAACTTACAATGCGAAATTCCAGGGTTTGATGCTTCGACCTAAATAGATCGGAGATAGCCCGTTGGGTATCTTTGTGCTAACAGAACAACCATAATGATCTGACCTGTGATTGATACTTTTTCATCAGAATGTAGAAAAAAATTCTAGAGGAAACTTTATGCGTAAGCTTGTTTTAAGTTTGCATTCTGAATAATAAAGAAGAAGGAAGCCGAGTACGTTGTTTTCTGCCGATCAAATTAATGTTAGTATGTAAATTTCTCAGCTATATATGAAATATTAAACTTTGTATGAATTTAAAAATCACATTTTATAAATCTATATTAAACACAAAACAGGCTTTACACCATCTGCTTGGGGCCATGAAGTTAACACATCACTTTCCATTAAGTGCATAAAAATTATATCAAAAAGTGCTGCAACTCTCTTACCCATAGCAACCTTATTGCTGGTACACGTCATACGTTAGATTGTTTCAGTTTTGTTTTGTTTTCTACGAATATCATCGACGAAAGATATTTTGTAGTTGTTTTTTGTTATTGTTGCCAGTAATTTAGCCCTCAGTGGCTCAGCGATATGTCTGCGGGGTTACACGCTAAAATCCGGGTTTCAATACCCGTGGTGGGCAGAGCACAGATAGCCCATTGTGTAGCTTTGTGCTTAATTCAAAACAAAAACAAAACAACAACAACCAGTAATTTATATGTTAATAGCTGTATCTTTTAAACCTGGTGGACAGTCCAAGATGATTAAAATATTTTAATTTGATTATTACTTCTACTGAAGACTTATTTTGTAACTATGTCAACCAAAGAGCATTCTGTTAATATCACATGGTGTGTTGGATTTTTAGATGTTTCTAAACGCATGTTGGATTTCGACATATTCGTATAACCAATACATAGTTTATTTCTTGTACAATTACACCAAGAAAAGGGATTTTGTTGTCGATTTCATGAACATGGTGGAATGAATATTTGTCGTGTTATTCTTCAGAAAAGTTTTGAAGTTTGAAAGAAATCCTTCATCATGTTTCCATGCGAGAAAAGCTCTGGTACTAGTTGTTTGTTTTAGAGCAAAACTATTTTAGGTTATATGCTATGTCCACCGCGGGAATCGAAAACCAGATTTAACATAATAATTTCGTAAAATTATCAGTGTTTTACCGGGGAGTTATTGGTACTAAGCGAGGCGTATCATGGGCAATGAATATGGCAAATATATAGAGGTTAAAATATGTCTATACTCTCTTCTTCTGAGTAAAACATTAAGGTACGGCAGAGAGATTGTAATTTAAAAGTAAAATAAGCATCCTATTATTGTCTTATGAGAAAAGTAGTTGTTTTAAAGTGAATTTTCTTTTTGGAGTCAAGTCAATAAAGATAAATGTCAAAGCATGAGAGGGAAACATAATAATCCACTTGAAATTTAAATAGGAAATATGTCGAGTCACGCAAAACAGACAGCTCCTTAGTTTTAAAATACTCACCAATTATATTTTATATTATATTCTGGTGTATTAAAAAAGAAAAAAAGTTGAACGAAAAGGATGACTGTTCCTTCTAGTTCCGGGCTGGTCATACTGCTGTGGGATTCTGGAGTGGTTAAAAGTATGTATAATTTATAAGTGAAATATCCTCTGTTTTGATTATTCTTGGAATATATGGGTTTTTTAGGAGTTTTTCGAGTCTTTATTTAACTGTTTTGTATCCACTTTTTCAATCACTTTACACTGTCTGTTATATCAAGTAAAATGTCTTTATTACTTTAACCTTTGCCAGAGGCGGGTATTGCAGTGGACCTGTCATTTCTAAATAATATAATGTAGTGTGTTCATTTAAAGATTGGTTAGAACGAGTTTGTTTGATTAAATTTTTCTCTCAAAGATACACAAAATCATTCCGCTGAAATTTGATCATAATTTTAAATTATTGAAATAAAAAGAAAACAGTTAGTTCATAACACCAACTGTCCACTCTTAGGCTACACTTTGATTTATCTAGTAAACGTCTAGTTATAGGTAATAGTAAATTCATTTTTTTTCACTTCATTAAAAAAGATGTGGTTTAGATGATGATTTATCTTTGAAATATGATTTTTGGTTTGATTAGGTTTGTTTTGAACTTTATGCAAAACTATACGAAAGCTATGTGCGTGCGCTATTCTTCCCTAACTTAGCAGTGTAAGACTAGAGGAAAGGCAGCTAGTCATCACCACTTACCGCTAACTCTTGGTCTACTCTTTTACCAACAAATAGTGAGATTAACTGTAACATTATAATGCCTCCACGGCTGAAAGAGCGAGCATGTTAGGGCGACGGAAATTCAAATCTGCGACCCTCAGATTACGGGTCGAGTGCCTTAACCACCTGGCCATGCCGGACAACCATGGACTTTTGAAGTCGTCAAATCAAAACCAAATCATCACATTTACTTATAAAAGTTTAGTATGATGGGACTTTAAACAGTTCACACTGGCTTACAATAGAACTACTAATATACATTAAGTTAAGAAAGTCATTCGTAACATATTGAATACAAACTTCGAGAAGTAAAAGTTAAAATATAGCGTGATTTTATCTTTTTCGATAGAATAATTTTAAAACTTTGTGAAAATAAAAACTATAAATCGTCATTACTGTACCTATGAAAAATATTATCAAGGAATATCTATTAAAGATATTTTGAGAAAAGTAAAACAAAATAATTTTATTACATAGGTAGTTATTAATATAGTCTTGGGTAAAATGTTTGTGTGCTGTTCTATACTGATGTTATTCTCCACATGCATGGAGTAGTTATTGAGTAAGTGTCTGGGTAGTAACAGAGAAAGCAGCGTGCGATTGGATAAACATGTACAAGTTGTTATTTTGGTTGGTATAAGCAGTTTGGGTATTTGTTTGTCAAAACACACCTACATGACTGTTTATCATTAAAAGTTTGTAGCTATAGTATAATATACATGAAACAGACCAACGTTTTGTACTTGATGTAGGGTCATGCTTCATCTCTTGCCACACGTTATAGGACGCCAAATTGTTCCACTATCCAGAAGCGGTAAAAGGCAAACGGACATTACAGAACATTAAGATATTCTCCAGTGTGCTGCATCCAGAATTTTGAAACGTTATAAGACTACAGAAAAAAGTTGTTTCAAGAAAGTTTACTGACCGTATGTTGGTCAGGTTAACACATCATGGTCGAAAGAAGCATTACAACACATTACAACAAGAATGTATCATATACCTTTATTACATGGTTTCCAAAAAGAAAAAAGGAAACCAGTGAACAAGAGAGTGACAAAACAAAGTTATTTTGCAAGAAAGGCTAACTGTAAACCAATGTTATCTGTGCTAGCCGTCCCTAATTTAGCAGTGTAAAATTAGAGGGAAGGTAGCTAGTCATCACCACCCACCGCCAACTTTTGGGCTACTCTTTTACCAACGGAAAGTGGGATTGACCGTCACATTATAACGACTCCACGGCTGAAAGGGCGGGCATGTTTGGCGCGACGGGGATGCGAACCCACAACCTTCAGATTACGAATCGCACGCCTTAACACGCTTGGCCATGCCAGGCCTATTTCACTTTAAATAACAAATATACAACTTGTATTTAAACAAATATTTAAAAAAAGTTATAAGTAAAGACAAAAGTAAACAGTTGTAGAGCGGTAGGTTTGTTTGTTTTTAAATTTCGTGCAAAGCTACACGAGGGCACCAGTCGCCCTTTATAACTTGACACTGTAAGGCCAGAAATAAGGTAGCTAGTCATCATCACCAACCGCTAACTCTCGGGCTACTCTTTTACCGGCGAATAATGGGTTTTGGTTTGGTACGATTAGTTATTTGACGGTTCTGTGAAATGTTATTTCATTTTCTTGTTATGTTGGATATCTAAAAACAAATGTATCTTTATTCAGTTTGTCTGGATTTCTGGTAGCGTATGTATTTCAAAAAATAAGCTTATTGGTATTAAAGCACAATAAGCTTCCATTGATGACATCATGTCCAAATATTGACTTTAAGACCTATTAATAAGGCAGATATTATGGGGTGGGCAATGCCGCTACAACAATATCTTTATTAAACATACCACCAAAGACTAAACACCTGATTTGCATAGTAACTGGAAAAAATGTAGCCGTGAAAAGATCTACATCAGTTATAGTCTTTCGAATCACAGTTTTATCCTTCAAGGCCGTATCTTGAGCAGGATAAATCTTTATATAACACAAGATTTATGGATCACACTATTGAATTCTCAAAACGGCTGGTATGGGTATTAACAACTTTATATCAAATAAAGTACGAAACAACATTTCGATCTTCTTAGGTCATATTCTGGTTGACAAAGTCGACGATATTATGACAATGAAATTTTTTTGCATTCTCTCTTCTAATTCTTGAGATCACTTCGATACTATACACACAAGACCTATTATGTCTTAATATGGCGCAAGATGGACTGAGTGCCTTTGATTCATATCTTGACCATGGATTCTGCATTATGAATATTGTACTATGTACATCTTCAAGGACTGTTATAAAACTGTTTTTGTCTACCTTTAAATAGTACGAGAAGACTGAAACGCTGTTTCGTATTTTATTTTAAATAAAGCTTTAAATACCTATACCAGCCATCTTTAGAATACACTTTACTTCAAGTGGGTTTCTCGATATCGCGTGTCACACATTTGTAGTTTTTAAAAACAAGTCTGATGCTTATGAATTTCAAAATTACTTGAATAGTGAATCTAATATTAAATTATAATTGAATAACACACTCAAAATACTTCACCTTTTTTTTAAAAACAAAGATAGCTAATTTAGGAAGACATATTGAGACTATTTGCTAAAATAAACCAGCATCAACCGAGTAATACTTTCACTTTGACAAGTTTTGTTTTTAAGACTTTCAATTAAAAAAAACTGAACTTATAATTTAAATCATCAGGATTAAAATATAGTTAATTCCTTTTCTTAACTTTTCTACTCGTAATGCAGGGGTCAAGGGGTTCAAATCCCCGTCACAACAAATATGCTCGCCCTTTCAGCCGTGTGGGGGTTATAATGTGACGGTCAATCCCACTATTCCTTGGTAAAAGAGTTGGCTGTGGGTGATGATGACTAACTGCCTTCCCTCTAGTCTTACACTGCTAAATTAGAAACGGCTAGCGCAGATAGCCCTAGTGTAGCTTTGCACGAAATTCAAGTGACGGTCAATCCCACTATTCCTTGGTAAAAGAGTTGGCTGTGGGTGATGATGACTAACTGCCTTCCCTCTAGTCTTACACTGCTAAATTAGAAACGGCTAGCGCAGATAGCCCTAGTGTAGCTTTGCACGAAATTCATAACAAACAAAACCAAGTTAAGCGTAGAGCTACACAACGGGCTATCTGTGGTTTACAAACCATGGGTATTTAAATGTGGTTTCTGTTGTTTTAAGTTGGCAGACATCCCGCTGTGCCACTATATAACAAGAAATATTTAGTCATTATATCTGTGGAAATACAAATACTGTTACGACATTCTATATTGATGGCAAGAACTGACCTGCACTATTTGGATCATCTGTTTTTTCTTGTCGTTACACTGAATGGACACTTGAATATGGGATATAGAAGTTTTTTCTAGTATTTTAACAACCTTAAATGTCCTACATTGGAGTAATGGTCCAGGCTAAATGAAGGACACATGAGACAATGATTAGATTAAATTTTTTAATGACGAGAAAGAAACATCAAAAAAGTTGATATTTAGGTGCAATAACTAAATTTTCATCAAGACATCGTGACAGGTGCTGTTTTGTGTTATATTACGATACTAAATACTGTCTATCAGGAAGTTCAAAGTTGTGGTTTACAAGCTTTTGGTATTAGCTTTAGGTGCAGACGAAAAAGGAGAAATTGAACAGAAGTATATATTTATTATTCATAGGATATAAAACGTTTCCAATATTTATAAATTACTAAAAAAGAAAAACACTTTACATAGAATCAAAATTAAGGTGATGGTTAGCACTTAAAGGCTACATAACTTATAAAACAGAACCGTACATAGGAGGCATAAACTGAGAAAGATAAGGAAAACATAAAAATGTTTTTAAGAATACTGTTATCTCCCCACTAATACTTCTAGGTAGTGCTTGCTCATTTTGAAAAGAAGTGAGAAATTCCTCTCAAATTTACAACAAGTCCTGAGACCTGGTAGAGGATTTACTTTGATAACTGAGATAAACCAAGATAGGTGCTATTCAATTTTACCACGTGATTGTATGGTTGGATACCTTAGGTGATCATATCAGTTATTACAATGGCCCAACAGATCAATGCGAAGACAGAAAAACTTTACACTATTGACAGTAAAGTGTTAACAGACTTCAGTGTTATGTTCCTGAAGAGTCAATGAACGATTTCTGACTTGTATCATAGCTTTACGAAGTATATACAACTTAGGACAAAAAATTTTAGACTAAAGCTTCATGAAAATAAAGTAAATAATAAAACGTTTGTATAAGTAGTGAATTTTAAATGTCAATTAATAAAATACGTTTAGTAACTACACACAGCTTTTGATAAAAAAAACATAAATAGTTAATATAGTGTTATCTTAATACCTTTATCTTTATATTTTCGAAATATACTAATTTTTTTATGGATTTAATAGCAAATAAACTTTGACGCTATGTTACTGCAAAGCACGTGAAAATAATATGAAGAAATAAAATGCTAACAAATGTGAGACCAAGATTTAATTTTCAAATATGATTGTGATTTTTTCCAATTGGTATAACTCTGATGATTATTGTTTACTAATAGTCTAGAAGCAAGTTTGAAGAGTCCATTGTGTAACCTTACACTTACGTGCCAACAACCATCCACTGATGATTATTAATTTGTATTCCTTCCATAGGTTTAGTATTCTCATGTCGTCATCCTGTTTGAGGTAGTGATCTTATTGTTTACTTATAGTTGATACTTTTCTTTCTCACGTTTTAGTTTATACACACATACGTATAGATATAATAGCACCATTCAAAAACAGTTTTATAAGGTCTAGTTATAGTTTGTTGAAAAAAAAACAGAGTGGTTAAAACATGTTATATATACATATATCTTACAGATAAAACAAGTACAGTTTTACAAGCCCCCCAGTGGCTCAGCGGTATGTCTGCGGACTTGCATGTTAAAATCCGGGTTTCGATACCCGTGGTGGGCAGAGCACAGATAGCCCATTGTGTAGCTTTGTGCTTAATTCAAAACAACAACAACACCAACAACAACAGTTTTATAATCTAGGCCCCCCTCAGTGCCTCAGCGGTATGTCTGCGGACTTACAACGCTAAAAACAACATCATCATAATCTGGTTCCATAACATAAAATGAAGCTTTAAGATAAAAAAATTAAGAAACAAAGAATGTTGTTGTAAATTAAAACTAAACTATATCTTCAAATTTATCTGAAAATAAAAGAAACAAATTAACACTGTATTTCTTAAAACCCTAAAAAACAACGACGTAAAATATCTAGTAGAGTATTTTTTAACCACCATAATGTCATACATAATGACATACATATTTGAAAATATTAAGATTGTTAGAACGAGATTATTAACATTTACTAAAAGTCAATTTCAAAACCTTAAAAATTTCTTTGTACATGAGCAAAGGATATTTGGGTGCACTAGTGTTTATCCTTAATCCAACTGAATTTAACCAAAGTCTTTATGTTTTCTCATCTAATTCGCTATCAAATCATAAAATATGGGTTTACATAAGCCAGTTTCTTTTCTCTCGCAAGGCTCAAAAGCCAAAGGACTTAAACAATTCACGAAATTAATTGAACTTTGTTTTTCAACATATAATAAAATGCTTACTTGCCGTACAGTATTAAGTGTCCAATTTTTGTATGAGAAGGGACATTAGTTCTTTGTTAACTGAGTATTTTACCAACAATCAAGTTTAAAGATAATCACCTTGTCTTGGAAAATGAATGGTCTTACAGCCAATAAAGCAGAATTATAATAGTTATTCCATATAACAAAACAATAATTTAAAACTGACATAAGTAATCTCAAAAACGACACGAACAATATCAAATATACGCTGTTTTAAACAGACATAAATGAAATAGTGTGATGTTGTTTGTGTGCAACTTTTATTTCTGTGGTTTCATCTCTAATATTATGATAATTATATCATTTAGATAAATATATATGACATTTGTATCACCATATTTAGGTACTTAACAACACTGAAGACTTTGATAAGTACAAGCATGTTTAGTTAGGTTACATACACTTAGCAGAAAGACAATGCTTCATTTGACTTCAGTATAAAGTTTGTTTTCATGTTGTGTTCATTAAGATGGATGATCATGCCTCAAAATCGTTTTAAGCATAATTTTGGCAATTAAAATAAAAGCCATAATATACTTTATACTAAACTGTTAACAACTAATAAATCAAAATTTCATTAAATAAACAACAGAAAGTACCAGTACCCTTTTCTGTTGCTCTCATAGAAACAAAATAAAACCGTGTTTGTTAAATATAAGGTAGCACTTTACTTATACTGAAACAGTAAGAAAGAAAAGCAGAAGGAAAGCTCTTATAAATGTCAAAGTAAATTTAAAGTACTATTAAGAAGAAATTTTGTGGGTAGTTTGACATTTATAGCTCTTAAATCTCTCTAGGAGACGTATTGTTTATACGGACAGAACGTAAAGATGTTGAAACTCCACAATGAAAAGAAATCAACTCATACGTCTTATTCAATCTTGAGTTCCTAGTTTATACACTACAAGATAAATGTCGAAGATTCAGTATACAAAAACAGTTTTCTAAGGCCTAGTTAAAGAACACAAAGTAGAGCTTTTAGTTTATAGTTTGTTGGATAGATGAAGTTCATAGCTTACCCATTTTCTATTTCTTCAAATATTACAACAGCTTTGAAATATGTCTAGGCAGAATGAGAGTTATGTAAGCCGTTGCAATGGAGAACAGTATAGAAAACATAGAGCTAACACATTCCATACCAAACACATGAAGGAAGAAGTTATAAAGTAAGCTTCTCTTTTCGCTGTTGTTTTTGCTTTTCAGAAGTAACCTCTCATGGACAATAAAAAGACAAAAAACTACAAAAAATGTAACAGCTTTTGAGGGACTGTGCTAGAGTATAGGAAAATTACTTTACAGAGCTTTAATATCATTATAGTAACTAATTGAAGGTATAAAACAATGAGCATGTAGTCTACTTCAATGTACTCATTATTAAATACCAAGAAAACAAGTTAATTAAAACCCATCATCGATAATGTTTTAGGATCAGTTGTAGTGTGCGGAAAAGATGTTGCTAATTTTCACAATTACTTTACAATTAATAGAATGTATAAAAGCTGTATGAGTTGACATAGCGTTAACGGAAAAAAACAATCTAAACTGATATATTATAAATCATAAAAAAATGTTCGAGGAAATAAAAAAATACATGAAAGTGTCACTTGTTAGGTTAAAACTAGGAATTATGAATAATATAAACTAGAGATTTCTACATAATGATATGTAATATATTAAATGCCTATTTGAAAAAGAAACTATTGGAATAATGTTTTGAAATATACATGTCGTATTTGCGACTTGGTTGGTTGTAAGTTACCAACTTAGCGAATTATATATATATATACTGATTTAATAAATATATGAGCTGTACAACACTACGAAATGGCAGTAAGAAAAGAATACTTTGTTAAAATGATTGTTTTTATTCGTGGTTTTTATTTGGCAATCAACATACTGTAAAAACTGTTTAAATTAATACAAAAAGTTGACTTCATTATATATCCAAACAACTTTACTGCAATGGCTTAAAATATAAAAAAGTGAAAAATATACTAAACCTTCAGAAAAAAAAAGAACAACTGTGTCAACATTTTAGCTAATAAATGAATATTTTAAATGCCTGACAGTATGTATCCGTATTTTCAAACCTTGATTTTTTTAAAAATATAATAAACTGTATCATGTTGCTTAAATCTGCAATCATACAAAGACTGTTTGTTTATTTATTTTTGAATTTCGCGCAAAGTTACACGAGGGCTATCTGCGCTAGCAGTCCCTAATTTAGCAGTGTAAGACTATAGGGAAGGCAGCTAGTCATCACCCTCACCGCGAGCACTTGAACTACTCTTTTACCAAAGAATAGTGGGATTGACCGAACTTTATAACGCTCCTACGGCGAGCATGTTTGGTGTGACGGTGTATCGCATACCATGATAACTGTATATTATTTAATTTATTAACAAATGACGTTTATGTTTATGTTCTCAAGATTTAATCATTTGACTTTTCTTTTTGTTAATGAGTGGTAAAGTAATTTATCTTACGAGTAAATTTTAAAAAAATGTAACACTAAAAATGGCCATATATTTCATTTGTTCTTATTGTACGTCATGGATTCGAACCACAATTTGTAAAAAAATTTGGAATCTGCAGTAATCTAAGGGTGCTTCGCTTTTCAGTATGACATTAAGGTTCGCTTTTCAGTATGACATTAAGGTTCGCTTTTCAGTATGACATTAAGGGATTTTTGCAGCAATTACAGTTATTAAGATTTTATCATCAACGAGGTTACTACACGTACTTACTTGTACTTTACTTTACACAACGCTTAATATTTAAGTTTTAAACATATTACGTTTTACGTGGCTATTCAGTGCTTGTCAGTATAATTATAATACATTATATGTGACTTATATGTCACAAATAATGATATTCGTCTTGGTTGGCATAGTCTTCATTTTACTTCTATATAAATGTAGTATACTACAGGCAATTTAAAGCATTAGATGGAGGATAGGAACAGGTGCTATGTTTTGTCATTTTTCTGTTTTGTTATTTGAATTTTGCGCAAAGCTTCACGAGGGCTATCTGCGCAAGCGGTCCATAATTTAGTAGTGTAAGACTAGAGGGAAGGCAGCTAGTCATTACTACTCACTGTCAACTTTTGAGCTACTCTTTTACCAACGAATAGTGGGATTGACCGTCACAATATAACGCCTCCACGACTTAAAGGGCGAGCATATTTAGTGCGACAGGGATCCTCAGATTACGAGTCGAATGCCTCAATCCACCTTGCCATGTCGGTCCCATCATTTGTTTGATTTAATTCAAAGCTACACAATAAGATATTTGTTCACTTTTAAGCCGCTAAACCTACCGCTTATCCCGGTTTGTTTGTTTTAATTTCGGGTAAAGCTACACGAAGATTCTCTGTGCTAGCTGTCCTTAATTCAGTCATCACTACCCACCGCCGACTTTTGGGCTATTCTTTCACAAACGAATAGTTGGATTGACAGGCACATTACAACGTTCCCGCAACTGAAAGTGCCAGCATGTTTCGTATGATATGGATTCGATCCTGCTACCCTGATATTACGAGTCAAGCATCTTAACTACTTGGCCATACCCGGATCCCACTGAATGGAGTATGTTTTACCAAGATAAAAAAAATGATATTAAATATTTTTTTTAATCAGTGATTAATTTAACGATTATACAATTACTTGAGTGATAAATTTGTTTGTTAATAAGACTTACAATAACAACGTCATCCGCTGGGACAGCGATAAGTCTTTGGATTTATAACGCTAAAATCAGGGTTTCGATTTGCTTCGGTGGATAAGGAAAACAGCCCGATTTAAAAATATATTTTATTATGTTGAATCAAAATTACAACGGAACAGAGTAAAATTTTAATTGTTTGAACATAAAAAGTAATAATAGCATTTATGAGTAACACCCCCCACCTTTAGTGGCCTAACTGTAAATTTTCTGGCTTACAACTAAAGATCAAATTTTGATATTTGCGAAAAAAAGAATAAGAAAAAAGAAACATTTTGAATTAAATCATTCATTTTGTTTATAATAAATAAAATATTCTTATACAATACGTTTCGAGTTTAACTATGTTTCTATATATTTGTTGTGAAATGTGCTTGCAAGATAACTGCAAATATTTACTTTACGTAATATATTCTTTAAACCTGTTTATCTAAGTGAAGGCATTTTCTGAGTTTGAAGTGGACAATGACTCACACTGTTAGAACAATCTTGTTTACCCAGCCTTGTTGAAACTTTGAGTATGTAACAAGAATACAGAGTGCTCTATCAGTATCAAAATACGAGCCCTTTGATGGTAAAGTGTACTATGAAATTGACCCCAAGTGGAGGAAAGATGTGGTAAAGGTACCTTCGAGGAAGAAATTTATTAAGAAAGTCGCTTGAGATAGGTAACCACAAATAATGTTACCAGATGACGCTAGTTTCTCTTTCACTCTCTTAACATCTACCGCAGCATGGTAGCTGTGTGGTACAAAGAACTTGATGTTGATTAATAATGAATGAATGACTAGTTGGAAGTGAATTTTTCTCTCCATGATTGTTATTTGAATAGCTTAGTATTATATGTCAAATTTTACTGGCGCTTACATATCATGACACTAAAACATACCAGTTGATTGTTCGCTTCTGTATAAGAAAATAAGAAAAGTTACACAATTTAACCAAAACATTGTTTGTTTGTTTGTTTTGGAATTTCGCACAAAGCTACTTGAGGGCTATCTGTGCTAGCCGTCCCTAATTTTGCAGTGTAAGACTAGAGGGAAGGCAGCTAGTCATCACCACCCACCGCCAACTCTTGGGCTACTCTTATTAACGAATAGTGGGATTGACCGTCACATTATACACCCCCACGGCTGGGAGGGCGAGCATGTTTAGCGCGACACGGGCGCGAACCCGCGACCCTCGGATTACGAGTGCACGCCTTAACGCGCTCGGCCATGCCAGGCCTCTTAACCAAAACAAAGAGGCATGTTTAACAAACTATATCAAATACATAAACATAAAAAAGTCTGATGACACTGTCCGAGAATGTCGTAGAGAGAAATAAAAAACTGATAATATGAATACATAACGCTTCCAACATGATATCTGAAAGTTATTTATGTTATTCCCATGACTTCCCTGCAGCTGACTTTCTTTGCTTTCTCTTATACAAACGACTTACCTTTTTGAAGTGTTTAACTTAACACTCTTTCTTCCTACATGAATTTTTTCAGAATATTGAAATACTGACTGTCTATAATTAAATGTGTAACTGACAATTTATAAAATTTCAGAAGAATGTAATAAAATTTGAAAATTTTAAATGTGTTGGATTGAATCGAAACAAAATTTACAGTAAAGTTTGGGAAGTGGCATACCTGTCGCCTTCAAGAGGGAGAGCAGATATGAACAAGTGTCACGCAACACCAAGTACTGCAAAAGCATTCAAGTGATTTGTTTTGATGTGCTTGTGTGTGTATATGTATATATACGCACTATAACTGTAAATATAGTTAATATATGTATGCAGTATAACTGTAAATATATATATATCTCTAAAGAAAATTTTGGTAAAGCAGATGAAGGCACTAAACTAAAAATATTTTTTTTTTTTAAATATACATAATACGAAGTTTGATCACTCAAGCACGTTATAAGGGGTTTGTGAATTATATTCCTCTATCGCCAAGGTAAGTCTTTAATTTACAAGTACAAATTAACAGGTTTGAATCCCCTTAGTAAACACAACATTTAGCCTGTTGTGTCTTTTCTTAAAAAAAAACTCACCAATTTTTGAGGATTTTATAAATTTCTTAATGTTATCGATATGTCAAAAGTAATTTTTTTTTCAATCTTGTTGATTAAATATACGCGAAATTCCAAAAGAAGTTCTATCATTGGTGATGCCTTTAACCTATATAAACTATACGCCAAGTAAACGTTAACTTTATTTATCCAAGCAATTTTTCAAATAATGGATTAAGACATTCTTATTAATATAAAATACTACAATAATCAGTTCAACCAATACCTGATAACCAAGAGTTATTATGGCTGGTATATAAAAAAGCAAAACCACTTTCCTATTAATAGATGTCATGCACAAGAAACATTGCCACGAAAAATATATTACGTCTGTTTTTGAAACTCACACAAAGCTACACGAAAGCTATCTACGCTATCGGTTTCTAATTTACCAGTGTAAAAATAAAGGGAAGGCAATTAGTCATCACCGCCCAACCGCCAATTCTTGGGCTACTCTTTAACCAACGAATAACGGGATTGACCGTCACATTATAACGCTCCCACGGCTGAAAAGGCGAATAAGTTTAGTGTGATGGCAATTCGAACTAAGTTATTATTATACTCTTTGTTTAACTGATGCAATTAATGAAGTTTTCACTTTATCTTTATGAATACACACATATATATTTCGAACGAAAACTGCAAGATGTAACATTTTAAGTCTCCACTTCCCTGCTGTAGATATTTGGATATGAAGTCATATAGGGACGTGTTTCTACTGCCTGTGTCTTAACATGACTTAACACACTCTTGGAACTGAAAATCTGTCGGCTCCTGAGAGAACTGCTTCTACTTAAGTTCTAATGAACGTATAGTGCAATTTGTCTCCATTGTAACTTCCAAGTACACTAATTGATTTAAAGAGAGGGAGTTACAGTCGAAGCTTTCTATGTAGCTCGTGCAGTTGATCCCAATATGTGTTATCTAAGAAAGATGTGAGCTCTGAGAGATCCACCTGAAGGTAATATATAATGTTTCTGTAGGACCAGCCACGGGTCCTACGTATTACATAACAATGAAGGTTATTCTAATGAAACGGTGCATTACCCTACTGACAACAAGTTTTTAATTAAACATTTTGATTTAAAGCAGCTTAATATCAACTGAAAATTAATACTTAGGTAACACTGGCGATTGTGTATCAATTATTACGTATTAGTAGCTGATGTGATCAGCAAAATCCAATTATTAACCAGTAAATAATTTTATAGAATAAATATTATTATTTTATACTTCAATTTTAATTGTGTATAAGTAAAAATAAATGGCGTTTATATTATGTTTAGGCTACTAATATTATACCGTCTTCAAGAAGATTCTGAAAAGGATTATATTCTATATTAGTAGCGGTTGAAAGTCGACCGTCATTCCTGCGATAGATTGTCTAGTATATTATTCACTGCTTGAGAAATATCAAATATAAGTTGGAACAAAAACAATCAAATAATTAACAAAATTCTATAGCACCACCCTACACATTTCGGTCTACTCAAATTTACAGACAAGGCTACCTTACCCGTTTCATAAGTAAATGCAGAAGTTAACCTTGCCACCACTAAAGTAGGTAACTTGTCCATGTAAGTATACTATTAACAGGTAAACATACTTTGTATACTAGCGATTACAACTCGGATGACTTTGTATTTTTGCCTAAAACTACACAAGGGCTATCAGCGCTAGCCGTCCCTAATTTAGCAGAGGGAAGGTAGCTAGTCATCATCACCCGTCACCAACTTTTGGACTACTCTTTTACCAACGAACAGTGGGATAGACTGTCACTTATAATGCACCCACAGCTGAAAGAGCGAGTATGTTTGCTGCGAGAAGGATTCAAACCCGCGACCCTCAGATTAAGAGTCGAGCGATCTAAACATCTGATCATGCCGGCCCCGTCTAGTTTATAGAGTGACCAAGATTTGAGATGGAAAATAAGTAAAGAATAATGGTTTGTTAAAGTATTAACAGCATGTTTGCTGGATATTTTGTGACAATGTTATTAAGAACTTCTTAACCAAGAAATTCGTGGTTTATCGATAAATATTTTTGAAAATGTGTTAAAAATAATTGGAATCTGAAAACCAATATTAATAATACTTGATTAGATTGAGTACCGTATTTTCCGGTTAATAAGCCGAATAAGCTGAGGCCAATTTTCAGCTCTGAAAATGAGGGTTTTTGCTTATTACCGTCCAATAAGCCGAGGATTGGAATCTATTATTTGGTGCTTCTGACGATGAAGGTGATGAATTGGATGGATTTTAATAAATTTCTGAGATTAAAGTGTGTATTTTTTATTAATTTTGTTATTTCTATGAATACATGTCATTGGTAATGTATAGATTTTTTTCTATTAATAAATAAAGTTTATTCAACTGAAATAACTCTGCCGTAACTGTGAGATCAAAGGTATGATTTTGGGGCCGATTTTAGTCTTCGGTATTTTTCGGTCCAAAGCTGGTGATCGGCCAATAAGCCGACCCCCAAAAATCAGGTCCAAAATTTAGGGCCAGAAATTTGGATTATTAGGCGGAAAATACGGTATTATAAATAACATTATACACACAAAAGAAATCAAAGTTATTGTGGGATTGAATGAGAGCAAGCTTTCATAGCTAGAAGTGGTACAAAAAATGTAATGAATGACAAATACAAGCATCGTACCAAAGTGATATCAAGGAAACAAATAGAAAAATAATAGCGATTGTGATATTTCTAACAAATCTGACACTCATTAAGGACGTGAGTTGGTTGTAAAACTAAATAATCCACGACTTCAGTTTCCAATTTATTTAAAAAAAACAAAAAACAACTTAGGAGAGTACTGTATATTGATGACAAAAGCGTTATCATAAACACTATCTGGAAAATCAACCAAAGGAGTAAAACCATGTCTATCTGTAAAAGAAAAAAAGGAAAAAAAGGGATGTAAAATCGCATTAAAAGTAATAACGGTTTCTGAATACGTAGATATGGCAGCAGAGCGAATCTAAAAGATAACTGGCTAGCATTTCCATATAATGAACAACATTGTAGGCCCGGCATGGCCAAGCGTGTTAAGACGTGCGACTCGTAATCTGTGGGTCGCGGTTTCGCATCCCCGTCACGCTAAACATGCTCGCCCTTTCTGCCGTGGGGGCGTTATGTGACGGTCAATCCCACTTTTCGTTGATAAAAGATTAGCCCAAGAGTTGGTTGTGGGTGGTGATGACTAGCTGCCTTCCCTCTAGTCTTACACTGCTAAATTAGAGACCGCTAGCACAGATAGCCCTCGAGTAACTTTGTGCAAAATTCAAAAACAAACAATGAACAACACAGAAGTTAAAGGACATAGCATGGGTTACAATTATCATAAAAAAAACTAAAATGCATGCAATTTAACAAGTACATTACGGATGATTGTAACTTTGACTAAATATATAACCAATGAAAGATATGAGAAAATGTATTTATCACTGTTATAGACTTTGTAAAACTGAAGACTTTGGGCTTGTCTTGCAGAATTTCATCATTCAACACTCTGTGATAAAAACAATGACATTATTTGAAACTAATACATTGCGTTTTGAAATAATTAAAGGATATGAAGACATAACTTGCACCATGATCAACAAATAGAAATCGTTTTACAAATATGGCTTTCAGAGATACCATGAGTATAGGTGTATATACCCACCCGAGTGTATATATGCGACAAAGAGAACAATAAGTAGCTAGTAAATTCATTACCTAGTGGATATCGTGCTTTGATTTGGAGCAGAAGCGATCCGTGAATCAAGGAATTAGCTGCTCGTCGAGATCTGTTGCCACTTTAGAAGTTGTGAAGACTCTTACTTCATCAAATTAACTTCATTGAAAAAGTCAGGCTGGAAAAATCATTCAATATAGTATGTGAATATTTACGGATTTTTTTAAACTTTAAGCAGACGACTTGTAGTGATTGCGTGTCTTGAGTAATCACATAAAGATATGTAGTACTGATGGGTCTGAGTGCGCCTGACAACTAATGAGAAAAAAATTACATGACAAAAATGGAGATATGGCAAAGTTGCGGAAGAATAGGGGATCCATGAGACTAGGTATTGTTGTGGGTTCCTCTACAATGGTAGACAATTGTAACTTATTGGAATATGTCTTATAATCAAGTTATTAAAATTTCAAACACTGAATTTCAGTGGTTGCCTGAGGGGCAAAAGCACGCAAAGAACTTGGATAAAATGAGCTACTCGTCTCAGATAAACCTCTTGTGAACTGGTTGTAGCACATTATGAATAAAAATACAAAGAAAAAGTAATGGATAGATTTTATAACTTCTAAATAGTTGAGACAGAGAATGAAGTAATAAGATTCTACCTCAAAAGAATGGACAAGATAAGGTAGTGTGGGATATAACATCTAAAAAGACATAAATACATCAACAGTGCAATTTGTTCGAATTGTTGAAATTACCACTGGAAAACTGCAGTACTTGTACATTTGATGGATTACGGGAAATTAATAGGAAGACGGTGTGTACTTTGTACGTGACAGCTCTATATAACGAAACCTTTTAGAATGAAAACAATAGGGTTGTTCTCAAGATGTATTGTTTTCAGATATAGAATGACCAAACATAGTAACACAGACTACGGTGATGTCGTGAGGCTCCAAAACTGTTTTAGTATAATATTAATCACTCGTTTACTTGTTTAGCACGTGACATTAGTGTCCCAGGAGAAGAGAATTTAATTACAAGAGTAATACTAGTGCGATTCTGTTTAACTAGTTAAATGATAATAAATAATGTTGTAAATAATCAATAGATGACCTAACTCTGATGCAGACCGTTTTTACACAATTGAAAAGAAGCATTTCTACAATATTTAAATTTTATAACTATTAAATTTTTGGTACTTTTATTTTAATCAGTTTCAATGTTCTGTAGATATATATAGACAGTGATGCACTTCCATAGCTTTTGACACTATAAGACGTATTAAACTAACTTGTCTATTTGTTTTTAAGCGCAAAACTAAACATTGTTGCGAATTCAAACAAGTATTACGTAAAAAGATAGGGCATAGTTGAACTTTGCTTTCTATTTTTATTCCCATCAGCTCTTTATATGTTGTACCTATTCTTACCAGGAATTCGCTCTTACCAACTTTAACATAAGTTATTGTTTATCACTGACAATGAATAACACAGAGATTTAGAAATAGGTTTTGTTTTTTATTGCAGCCTCTCACTTTCTTCATTCACCTCTATTGATTTGTTCATTCTCTCTTACATCTCTCAGTTTTCTACTTTTTATTTCTTTCATTTCCTGTCTTTTATATTCCTTTCTGAAACCCATTTCAAACGAATCTGTTTTTCTTCTGACTTTGCTCCTGTTTCTTGTATATTGGATTAATACACTTATGGTTACAGTATGACCAAGTAGTTAATTTGATGGACTATGAATCTAGGACTCCTTTTACTACTACAAAAATATTTCAAAAACTTTGAGGTCACAGATGAATTATAAGAGTGACAGTAAAACTCACTATTTGGTTTGTCAAAAGTTGGCAGTGGGGGTGTTGACTAATTGCCTTCTTGTTAATGTATCTCTTCTAATTAGGGACAACCGGTACAAATAGCCCTCAAGTAACTTTGCAAGAAAAACAACAACAAATATAAATTAGCCATTTTTGGTACCAGCTTTAAGCACCTAATATGTTTGTAAAATTAGACACAGATTTCTCAATTGAACTTAAATGACTATTTAGTAGCAAAATACATTGCGGTACAAATTTAGTAATACCCAGTATAGTGTATTATATGGATAGTATCATGATATATTGAACATGGACAAAAAAGGAAAACATAAGAAAAAAAACAAATCTTTAAACACAAACATTTTTTTAAATAGTTTGCAGACTGAGCCGCTTCTATGATATATTTTAATGGTCTGTTTGTTTCTGAACTACACGAGGGCTATCTGCTCTAGCCATTCCAAATTTTGCAATGTAAGACTAAAGGGAAGGCAGTTAGTCATAACCATCCACCACCAACTCTTGAGCTACTCTTTTACCAACGAATAATGGGATTGATAGCACACTATAATGCCTCAACGACTGAAAGGGTGAGCATGTTTGGAATGACAGGAATTCGAATCCGTGACCCTCAGATTACGAGTCGATTGTCTTAACCACATGGCTATCGCGGGACTCTTTAATAGTTATGAAAGGGTTCAACCTTTGTTTCAACAGTAACAATATTAACTTCAAAACAATGTTTGTTAAACCATTTACAATTGCATAAGAAGTGAAACTAACTCGCTATGTAAACCTTTAGCTTCTTATAAAAAAAATAATATATAAGCATTCAATTTCCCGGGTAATTTTAACAGTATCTTAATAAAAATTGTGTCTTTCAAATCTTAAAAATACTTGCCATAGCAGCCCCTGTACCTCAGTGATAAATTCGAGTTTTAATAACACTATAAATCAGCTTTCAATACACCTGATGGACAGGGCAGAGATACTCAAATGTTTAGCGTTGTGATTAAGAATAAACACGCCCCTTGAGTTATTCATTTTTATGATTGTTTGAAGAAACTGTTCTAAAACATCAGATGACTTAAGAGATAGTTATGTTACAGTGTGTTGGTCTCACCCTGCAGTTTTCTTTGATAATCAATCTGATCTCTTCTGTCTATACTAGGGCTCGACATGGCCAGGTGGGTTAAGGCGTTCGACTCGTAATCTAAGGGTCGCAAGTTCAAGCCCCTATCACACCAAACATGCCCGTCCTTTCAGCCGTGGAAGCATTATAATGTTACGGTCAATCCCACTATTCGTTGGTAAAAGAGTAGCTCAAGAGTTGGCGATGGGTGGTAATGACTAGTTGCCTTCCCTCTAGTCTTACACTGCTAAATTAGTGACGGCTAGCGCAGATAGTCCTTGAGTAGCTTTTCGCGAAATTCAAATCAAACTGTTTATACAAATTTTTATTCAAAATATTCTGTTCTTTTAAAACTTTTCTGACACTGATGATGTATATGGTCAATGTGGTAATCTTGCCTTTTTTTGTCTTAAAATACTATAAACGTTTTCTTTATAATATTTGTATTAATGGTAAAAATACATTTAGTAGGAAACGAATAGTAATTCTACTGGTCTGTTTCCAGGCTATCAATAAACAAAATGCAACCAAATTTGTCTGGAATAGCAGTAGTTTATAAATTAGTAATTGTCCTTTGTAATAGTCGTTTGTGACGTCTTAGTATACAAATGTTATTTTTGAAAAAAACAAACAAATATAATTCACTTTGTACAGTAGATAAAAATATACTTTTTGTTGTCTACCAAGCATATTTATACAAATATGCATTTGTCACTTACTCTTCTGAGTCTTCCCAGTAGATTAATCGTAAGTTTACAGACTTACATTGTTAAAATCTGGGGTTTGATTTCACGTGAAGATCACAGCGCAGGTAGTTTACTCTGTAGTTTTGTGTTAGAACAATTGTTGCCCCCCAGTGGCTCAGCGGTATGTCTGCGGACTTGCACGCTAAAATCCGGGTTTCGATACCCGTGGTGGGCAGAGCACAGATAGCCCATTGTGTAGCTTTGTGCTTAATTCAAAACAAACAAACAAACAAACAAGAAAAATTGTTAGTAGGTGTGTTGCATGGAATACGACCAGAAGGCGACACATGTGTCAGTCTTGGGGTAAAAGTTTGTTTGTTTTTGGAATTAAGCACAAAGTTGCGCAACAGGCTATTAGTAACCTGCCGGTTTTCTAGCAGTGCGTGTTCACCGCTGTACCACTAGGGAGTACTCAGACCAAAATGGAGATGTTGGTAAAAATGATACAAGAGAGTGCTACCAGAGGGCTATTGTTATGACGATATGCAAATAGTTCACGAGCGAATCACTAAAGAGTGACAACGTGTCATCAACTTTATACTTACAATCAAAATCATACAACTAATAATTTAATCTAAATTGCATTGTGTTGTATTTACATTTACAGTTTCACTTTATTGGTAAGACATTAAATCTGTTATTTCAATTTTACGAATTTCGTAGTTTTTTGTTACTTTTCCTAATGCCCCTCAGTGGCACAACGGTATATCTTCTGACAACGTTAGAATACTAGTTTCGATACCCGTGGTGGGCAGAGCACAGATAGCCCATTGTGTAGCATTGTGCTTAAATACAAACAACACTTCTCAACTTCTACTTTTACGTATATTGCATTGTCTTACAAAGGCATTAATTGTGTTTGTAAAGTTGGATAGTTCAAAAGGATGAAGAAATCATCATACAGTGTCTCAACATGTCACCAATGTTTATGTTTTGTAACTAAAGCTTCTGTTTTCTATTGATTACAAGAAGACGACGTTACCAAGGTCATATAGGCAGAGACTGATACTGGTTCTATTGATGAACTGTGGTACTTGTTATTGTTTGTTTAGGAAAATGGCGTTTCAGTCGGCAATGTTACTACATTGCCGAAGGAATGCATACAGATTTCTAATTTTTCTTTGCTTACGTTTGTACTTTCCATTTACATATTTAATTTTATTATATATATGTCTTACAAAGGCCGATGATACTTGGTGTTATTATTAAAATACTTTTTTAATATTTTATAGAAGGATAGTCTCATTACGTGTATTGTGAATGTTTCAAAAAGGCAGATAGTGATTAAATAAGCGTACAGTACCACTATAAATCTGAATGATTCTTCAACGTGAAAACGAAACTAATAGCTATTTTACATTTAGCGTAAGGTGATTACTTTGATTGACTCACAATATCCTGGTCACTGGTTCGAGTCCTCATCACTGGCCATGGTCGAGCTCTCATTCGTGAAATGGTTATGATGAAATGGTCAATCCAACTATTCGGTGGTAGAAAAGTTCTCCTAAAGTTGGCGGTGAGTGTTGTTGATTAACTATGTTAATTTTATTGCTGTTAAATAAGAAATAGCTAGTGATGATAGTCACCTAGTAGCTTGGGGCAAAATACTAAAAACACGAACTGATATTTGTTACCAAGACACGTCTTATTTTATCTATTCGCTATTTTTCTGTAAAAATGAAAATTTTCCTCTTCAGTGTTTGGCCGTTTCTTAGGTTTATTGGAAAGGTATTGTTGTACAAAATATAAAGAAATAAAAAGAGAGAGATATAAAGCTCTTAAACGTTTATCATGACAGTTAGAAATGAATTATAAAGTATTCTTGAAACTTAGTAATATTGTACCTTAGATACGTTTTCTATTTATCTTATTTATTGTTAAATAAAATTATAAAAATATATATTTTTTAAAAACAACACTGTGTAAAAATGTTAGGATAAATGTAAAAAAAAAATCAACAATTTAAGGTAAATCACAGGGGCGATGTGGTCAAAACGTGTCTAATAGAATCGTGTAAAGTTTCTTTGGAAGAAACTTTTGACTCGTAAAGTTTTTGATCTATCAGATCGTAGATATGCTTACTTAGGTGGTGATCAAAGCTCTATGGGAGTAATTGTTTCATTGAAATGACTCCAGCAGATTCTTTCTTAACTAAGTAATCTCTCTATAGCTTGATTGAGTGTTTGGGGTCATTGTTTGTTTGCTTTGAATTTTCACCCAAATCAACACGAGAGCTATCTGCGCTAGCCGTCCTTATATAGTGGTGTAAAACTAAAGAGAAGACAGCTAGTCATCACCACCCATCGCTAACTGCTAAACCACTCTTTTACCATCGAATAATGTTATTGATTATTACGTTATAACCCCTCCACATCTGAAAGAGCGAGCATGTTTGGAATGATAGGGATTTGAACCCGCGATCCTCAGATTTTGAGTCGAGAGCTCTTAACCACTTGATCATACCGTTTGGAGTTATCATCTTCTTGGTAGTAGAATCCATTACCAATAATACTGGGTATACATGATGGTGCTTGCGCTGGTTCCTTATTCTCTCGATTTTGCGAATATCTCGTGTCACCTCAGTCTATACCATCAGTTTGTCTCCCCCATGTTTCATAGTAAGTTTCAAGAGGTAAGTATCTTTCACCTTTCATCCGCCGGACTACAAACTACACTTTTAAAACAAATATTCCGAACTTGGACTTGTCAGCCCATAACACCCGTTTCCAATCATGAACACTCAAGTTTTTCCACTTTTTAGCAACTTTTAGTCACTTGACAATATTTGGAGATCGGAGTAAATGTTTTTGAATTGTTACATGACCAAATATTTCAATCTCGTAGAGTTTTCTTGATACTGCAGATCTGGACACTTTTCTGTCATTTGATATATGATAGTTTATCTTTTGCTTGAAATCAGTGACAAGCTTTGTTTTCTCCCGAAAGCTTCGTAAACGAAAATACTTAACATTGGTAAGAGTGAATTTAGGTGTTCTGCCTCTTCATTTTCAATTTTTAAATTTACCTGTCTCAGTTTCATAATCTAGGGTGCACTTTACAGCGTTTGAGGAGCATTTCGAGTCTGCAACCATTTGTTGGAGAATCTAATCAGCATCACATAAAGCTTGTATGTAAATTTGATGTTCTACAGTTCTCTACGCCTACGGGGCCATGATATGGTAACAACGCTGAATGTATAGCGGTAAACATTGTTTTTAAGGTTTATCTGTAAAGTGTTACTAAATTGATTGATTCTAACATACACAAGTACCACATGCAAGCTCCTTGTTAGCTTATTTCCAGCTAATTAAGGCACTGCTTTGGATATCATGACCCTTAATTTGATCAGTATGTTTATTCAAGTAGAACTTATAACATTTTCTTAGTCTAAGTATATGAGAATTTTAAAGAATGATAAGTATTCTCACTCTGATACAATCATTTGTCAACAATGATCAGTGAAGCATTGACATAATGTTAAAATTCAGAACCTTTAGTGAATGAGATGAAAGAATTAGCCTCATAACATGGAAAAAATGGCAAATGACAAAATATTCTCTTTACCATAACATTTTTGCACAGTCTTGCATAATTATGAATGACTTAGAAACACGGGCAGGTTTTATCGAAACCTTTCAAACACTTATCGGATAGTCTTTGTATTTAATGATGTAGACAATATGTTTAAGCATATTTATCAGTATGTTTTAAAGACCAGCAATTATCCAATAAATTGTTTTAACTAATATTGATAAAGAAGTGATGCTGAAAACATTTCTTAATACTCAAGTCTAATTCTAGAAACATCAACCGAAGAGTTTTTATATAAACAACGGGAGTGCATTAGAATTATTACTAAAATCAGAACTATGTACCAGACAAATTTAGTTAGATTGAATACTTGAAGCAAAGTGTACACTGTAGTGCAAAATGAATTATTATTTATTATTATTGGGAACTCGACGTTTTTTGATGCTTTGAAGTAGAGAAAAAAAAGCAGATGATTTATATTCTAAAAACTGCCACATAAGTTACGAAGGTTTGGGAAAATCCTTATCAATAACTTTAGAGAAGAACATACTAAAGAATATAATTAGATTTTTATTTGAGGGTAACCTTACAAAATATCTTAAAACAGAATTTTGTTTTTTTTAGAACTGTAATACTTGTTTCGTAATAAAGATGTCTCAAACTTCACTGGTAGAAGAGAAATTGTAGTTTCAATTTTATTTATTTTTTATTTCATTTTAGAAATTAGCTTCTTTGTTTTAGATGCACAATATATCGCACATTTAACTCTATACAATAACAGAATCACGACTATAAATATCCTATTTATCGTTTTTTTACATATACAGCGAAACGTGATATTATTTTAACAGTATACTGAAAAAGAAATAGCGTTTATTTTATTTTATCGTCTGGTATTCTTAGCTTTGAAGGAAGGTTTAACGTCTTTATTTTGCCTTCTTCTCTCAAAAATGTTCTCTTCTGTGAGTTCAGCAGATAGCTGAACACACACACACTCGTTCCTAATTTAGCAGTGAAAGACAAGAGCAAGGAAAGCTAGTTATCACCACCCATCACCAACTCTTGGGGTACACTTTTACCAACAGATATTGGAATTGATCGTTACCTTACAATGCCCACAAGGTTAGCAAGCATGTTTGATGGGACGGGTATTCGAAATCGCGATTCACAGTTTGCAAGAAAAGCGCCCTAACCACCTGGCCATGGAGAGCTTTCGTTTCTCGGTGAGATAGCGGTTTGTTTTCGGATTTATAAAGCTGAAATCAGGAATTCGATTTAAGAAAATGCGCGCGCACACACATGTCAGGTTTTAAAACTTTACCCAACACTAATAAATCAGGTTTATTTGTTAATTAAAATAGATTTTTTTTTCTGAAATACTTCGGTTTTACTCTGTCGGTTGAACACAGACCATATTTTATTTTAATTATACATGTGTGTGTATTGTTAACTTTTCTGATATTATAACGAGCAGTTTTTGTTTATAGTTACCATATGCATAAAACTGCCTTTAATTTTCCTACATGATGATTACATCCGCACATAATAGAAGAGTTTCTTCTTACTCTTATGTATCATAACTGTATAAGGCATTTTGTGTGGTCAATTAGACTGCATTCTTTTTCGTCTCCTATTATTGATTGTTACATTTGACATGGCTCTCGATGTATTTAACAGTTTGTGAAACATGAGACTAAATATTTCCTTTTTTACTAAAATGAAAAGTCGTAGTAAGTGTGATTAAATTTGCTCGTGGTTTGTAGCTTCGTTTCACAAGCTAGACTTTTGTGAGCTCAAAAAAAAAATTCAAACGCCTAAAATATAAAGAGTAAAGACACCAGAAATTCAGCTGTAACAAACATTAACCATGCAGCGACCGCTTGGAGAAATAATATTATATATTTCAAATTTAAAGTGTCATACCATTTTGTGTAAGAAAATCTAGGTTTGTTTGTTTGTTTTTGAATTTCGCGCAAAGCTACACGAGTGCTATCTGCGCTAGCCGTCTCTAATTTAACAGTGTAAAACTATAGGGCAGGCAGTTAGTCATCACCACCCACCGCCAACTCTTGGGTTACTCTTTTCCCAACGAATATTTGGATTAATTGTCGCATTATAACACTCCCAGTGCTGAAAGGATGATTCCTCCTAAAAGGGCAAGGACGTTTGGTGTTATGGGGACTGACTCGAATCCGCGATCCCCGTATTACGAGCCGATGGCGTAAACCACTCTGCCATGCTGAGGCCTAAAATCAAGCTTCATCCTAAAATGTCTCCTTTCTTTTAATTTTAGGAATAATATATTTGTCTTAAAGTATTCTTTCAAAGACTCATTTCTATCTCAGACAAGTTTAATTAAAATGCAAGAAGATTTGATTTATGTCGTGTATTAACCATAAGAAAAAAACCTTGGAATATGTTCAGGAATTTCATTTTCTTGCTTTATATAAATACATCCTTAATCACATATGTACGAAAACCTGTACTTGCACTGCCCATAGTAGAATAGCATTTGGCTTTTCATACAATTGATAGTTATGCTTAAAACAAATTGATTAGTATTGATACATTTCTACAATATGTTAATGGCATAAAGTTTATTGTTTGTACAGTTTTGAATTTTGTGTAAGATGTTTTATTATGTTTCAGTCCCTTTTCATTTGTTTATTCCTGTTGTTTACATATCTATGCATCAGAACTAAATGTTTCAAAGTATGTGTGTGTGTGTTTTCTTAAAGCAAAGCCACATCAGGCTATCTGGTGAGCCCACCCAGGGAACTCAAACCGCTGATTTTAGCGTTGTAAATCCGGAGACATACCGCGGTACTAAAAGGGTGCTGTTTTAAAGTAGATGTGTGTATATATACATGTGTTTATTATTGGAAACAGCAACATCGTTATCCATAATGAGCGTTTTAAGAAGCATCGACACACAACAATAGTTTTTCTTAACTTTATAGGAATAGTTATGAATACAAATTCCTACAGTGTTCTGCCCTATTGGCTCACTAATTTATTTTTTCAGTCTTGAGAGCTGCAATCCAAGTGTTGTAATATTTGTAGAGTATAAACAAAGGTTGTGTACGTTACATTAAAACGATTTCGAATCTTCAACATATTATTAGAGACCACCATGTTGTAATGTACGGCCGTGCATTGAGGACCGTGCATCTTGACAACAATCTTGCTGCACTATTTCAATTACAAAAACGTTGAAGAATAAGGAACAATTTGATTATGAAAACCTTTGTTTTGAGATTGATTTCTTTACCTCTTTTTTAGTATACAATACGGTGGTCTTCCAGCATCTTTTTTTTGAGAGTTTGATCACCACAAGCCTATAGATACTGCCTTCTGTAAGTAACTAGTATGTCTTCATATGGAATTGTGTGAGAACTCATTCTTCAGCTGTTTGGGGTATGCGACAGCTGAATAGGTTGGTGTGTTGTGGAAGCAAGCTATGCCACTTTTCTAGAAGAAAATTCTTTTAGGTTATAATGTTTATTGTTGCTACACTTTGCTTACCATGGCTAAGGTATACCTTATTATAGGTCCTTTTATGGATAATTCTGTTACACGAAACTGATTCATAATTATTTCTTAATACTATTAACTGGAAGGGCTATTTCTATCTTGAAAATTCTAAAGGACCAATCTGAAAACATCTTGATTATCTGACTTTATGAAAGTACTGTTATTTTTCTATGATATCACGTTACCTGTCAAAACCCAATCATATAAAAATCTAGTTTTGATGGATAATATTTCACCCCAACTTTATATTGCCATGGTTGTTATGTGTATTCTTGAGTTTCTTATTCAAAATTGTGTTGGTGTAAAGAACTCAACTAAAAACCTTTAATAACGCTGCACAACAAAGTTTTTGCTTCTTGAACACTATTGGGTATTCCTTATAGATTTTTAGCTGATGATCACGAAAATCGCATCCACATTTGTCCATCACGAACTGTTTTATTGAAATCTTTATTTTCACCAGGACATTACCACAAGGGAAAAACGATATCAGGGCAACTGGATTCTGTCAATGCTCGCTGACTACTGTTGGACACTGCAACGTGATGTACCGGACATTAAATATAAACGAAAATCAGGAGCAAAACACTTTTAATTATGTTTAACTTAATGGTGTATTAGAAAGATAAACGCAGTTAAATACCTTATTGCCGGTAAACAGTTAACTGTCTATTTCTCAGAGTTTCTAGGTGATGAAGCTAAACCAAAACTATATTTGTGTATACTCACCAGGTACCTGTCACAATCAGCAAAAACTTTTCAGGAAACAAAGCTTTTCAAACAAATTGTTGTGCAGTGTAATTAGTGAAACATATCTACTAAGTTAAATTCTAGAATATCCATATATTCGTCTTTCTCTTGCCCCCCAGTGGCTCAGCGGTATGTCTGCGGACTTACACGATAAAATCCGGGTTTCGATACCCGTGGTGGGCATAGCACAGATAGCCCACTGTGTAGCTTTGTGCTTAATTCGAAACAACAACAACAACAACATCGTCTTTCTCTTCATTAACTTTTCACAATATCAGTCATACAAGAGTTTATATGTGTATTAAAAAGCTGTAGACAAGTCAAGTTTGTTTGTCTGTTTTTGAATTTCGTGCAAAACTAACTGCGTTAGCCGTCCCTAAAGTAGTAGTGTAAGGCTAGAGGGAAGGCAGCTAGTTATCACCTCCCACCGCCAACTCTTGAGCTACTCTTTTACCAACGAATAGTGTGATTGATTGTCACATTATAGCCCCCCCACGGCTGAAAGGGCAAGCGTGTTTGGTGTGATAAGGATTCGAACTTGTGACTCTTGGACTACGAGTCGAGTACCTTAACCACTTGGCCATACTAGTCAACTCAATGAATCATTAGTTAATATACTAGCAAAACACGGTTTAAGTAATAGTAGCAAATGTACTCTGGCCATGAGTAACATTAATTTTGTTGGTTTTAAAATATATATTAAATTTATTTTCTTCTTTAAATGTTTATTTATTTATAGTTAAGCACAGCCCTGCACACTGTGCTACTTGTGCTGTGCTCACTACAGATATCAAAACCAGTTTCTAGCTTTATATATGTCTGTTGACTTACCTACTGGAAGGCCTTCTTTTTAATGAACACAATTCACAATAACAAATTACGTTTTTCGTTTTATATTTTTTGACATCTTTATATTCTCAAGTGGTTTTGGTCGGAATAATGGCCAAAGCACTAGAAAAGACAAAATTGAAATGGTCATTAAACTGGAAAAAATTAACAAAGTGTTGTGTGCGTCAATACTTCATGGTAATCGTAAAACTTCAAATACACTTAAGCACGCTAACCACTCGTTACGCTAAAGTTACGTGTTTAAGTTAAAAACACAAGTGAAAACTTATGACAGAAGCTGAGAAAAACTGTACACGACTTAATTTTAGGTAAGCCATGAGCTGTTCGAATGACCTTGTTCCCTGACGGTCAACGTAAGCTTCCGCGTTTACAATGACAAATCAGATGTCGATTTCCCACGAATGAATAGCCCATTGTGCAACTTTCCCTTAAGAGAAACAATAATAACATATGCGTCCCCCGAGGGTCAACGGCACTTTACGAACTTGCAGTGTCATGGGTTAAAATATAGCCCATTGTGTAGCTTTGCGATAAAACAACAATAAAAACTATTGTCTCAAAAATTTGAAGTCATTCTCTCTGGCAGTTCAAAAGCATCAGAACGAACACACAAGCTGTGTTATAAGATTGAGACTAAAGGTTCGACATCAATCATCATTGCACTTAAAGTATATTTAGTATTAAACAAGAAAATACGTTTAAAGAAATAGGAGAAGTAAAACACCAAGAGAGTATTCATTATTTGTAAAAGAAACGAACGCGATCAACTTGCAAAACGCACACGAAATATGTGTCTTTCTGTTTGCCCCTTACTTAACTTGTCCTACTGATCGAGGCCAATCTGAACTAAACTTTGTGGAGTGATGGCTGGAACAAGGGGCTTGTTAGTGGAGGTTCACATCCACCCAATTATTATTGTTTTCAAGGGTTTGTTATAATATTAAGCATACAAACGTTAGTTACATTTATAGATGGCGACACATTCTTACACCAGACAAACAAAACTACTAAATTTTCTTTTCCCCAGTGAGACAACGGTAAGTCTTTAGATTTAGAGCACTAAAATGATGGGTTCGATTTCCTTCGGTAAACACAACAGATAGCTCGACGCGGCTCTGTTTTAAGAAAACACGAACACACATTAAATTTTCTATAACATAACATAAACAATGTGCAGGGGGAAAGCTCACAAATGTTTTATATATCTGAGATAGTGCTCTACAACTTTCTCTAAAGGAATGCAACGAAAACACTAGCCGCCACTATTGTAGCAACATTAATATGAGAACGGTTGTCGTAACTGATATGAAAAACGATTTAGTAATACTCACTTCCTATTTTGACTCATGACCTTACAATTTCATCTCATAAAATACATCTGCGGCCAGTGAGTGTCATTTGATTAACAACGTGAAACAGTGTGGAAGGATGTTAAGATGTGGGTGTTGAAAGTGGACAAAAAAAGCTCCCTTATCTCTGTATAAACACACCGTGATCATCACTCAGTATATACTATGTGGTCTTAAGTGAGTTCCTAAAACTTATGCAAAACTATTTATAAAGTAATAATGTGGTATGTTATAAATAAATTGTATGAATTTTAGGAGTTTTGTGTAATTTATTATAGCATCCATCCCCACAATTTTTGTTTTAATTTCGTATCCTGCACAAGAGACGAATATCTTGTACATATATGTTAAAATAAATATATCTTGGTTGGTGGTTTGGATATACATGGAAAGCAGTACGATGTTTTAAAACACAGCAGTTTCCAGTTTCATATCAGCAGACTAGAAAAAAAGTAGCCAATAAGCAGTATGCACCATCATTTCCTTGGCTTCTTTAATAGAATTGTAGCCATCACCCTTATAATGCACCCATACTCCCAAATTACAAGCACACCTGTTTTGGTAAGAGGTCGTTAACTAAAGACAAAAGGAAAACAAAAATCAAAGGCAACAATTCCCTTATCCTTTGTTCTATATTAGAATAAGACGTATCTTGGTTACCAAGTGTTTAGTGTTAAGTTTCCATATAAGTCCGGCATGGCCAAGCGTGTTAAGGCGTTCGACTCGTAATCCGAGGATCGCGGGTTCGAATTCCGGTCGCACCAAATGTGCTCGCCCTTTCAGTCGTGGAGTCGTTATAATATGACGGTCAAATCCACTATTCGTAGCCTAGGAGTTGACGGTGGGTGGTGATGACTAGCTGTCTTCCCTCTTGTCTTACACTGCTAAATTAGGGACGGCTAGCGCAGATAGCCCTCGAGTAGCTTTGAGTGAAATTCAAAAGAAACAAACAAGAAAGTTTCGATATTAGTTACTGACATCAGTTCAATTATTCACGAGTATATTTTTCATGACTAATGTTTTTATAACAGTTTCGTAGTTTTGTAAAAAATAATTAATTTACAAAATTTCAGAATTATGTTCAAATGCTCTCCAATTGTGATTTCACTTAGAGTTTAAACAAACACATTTAGAAAAGAAATTATTCGTTAAGTATAAAAAGGAATTTAATGCATTATTTAATTATGTGTATATAATACTTATAGTCAGCTAAATAGTAAACAAATAGTTGTAAATTTAGACATTCTCACATGCGAACGTGGGGAACTTAAGTGCCTAGACAAGAAGGTAAGACAATCTTATTTATCTGCAGTTATATGCAGGATATTTTACGCTAAATTAGAAAAAATGAATAAATATATTAATATTGACATTTAAAGACAATTATGAGAGTTATGGAAAATGTAGACAATACTGATTTAATTATCATAAAAAACACTGTTTTGTTATAAACATTACTCAAAATAAGAGTAACGTCACGATTTATTTCGTTCAATTTATTATTTTTTTATATTACGATGTGAAATGGTTGAAAATGTGCAGGCCCTACATGACCACGTGAGTTAAGGTGTTCGACTTGTAATTAAGGGTCGTGGGTTCGAATCTCCGTAACTCCAAACATGCTCTCGTGTAGTTCTGTACGAAATTCAAAAACAAATAAATACTTCAATCATCAAGAGAAAATGACATGGCTTCTCATTGTCTGTAGAGTTAAGACTTTAGTGTTATCAAATTTGTCAGTGCAATGAAATGAGACAAAATTATAGAAAATAATAAAAAGTTTATTATTAAGGTTACATGACAGAATAATTTTTATTATTAGGTAAAGCACAGGAACTTCTTGAAATTATGGAGCCAAGTCGCAGCACGTTTGTCAACCTAAGTCCAGTGCATCAACCGTCCATAATGTCAAACATCCAATCACAGGAAAGCAGCTCTCCGTAGTATTATACTGCTATTTATTATGTTATTTTTATAATTATCAATTAATATATATACTTTACTTTGTTATTTATATATTCTTGTTACGTATTGCTTCTTTCTCACCAAAGTATCAATGTCATTAAAAAATGTTTGCGATTTTAATAAAAAAGTGGAGCTCAGAACTTTAATCGCTGTTCGAATCCATAGCAAGCGGGAAAGAAAATAGAAACCTACTTTTCGATTATAGTGACCCAAGGGTTCACGGTGTGTGGTTTTGACCAGCTGTTTGCCTGCTATCAATGGGGGTTGACGAGCTCAGAAACTTCTGTGCTCTTCTGCAAATATCGAAAAAAAAAATTCAGTTTCTTCTTACTCGAAATTGAAAGTTGAATGGTATGAGCGCTGTTTCTAAAGTTAAACTAACAGACTAAATTGTAATTTTGTTTTAATTTACAGTAATGGAACATGAGCTATAGACCTTCAGTTCCACAGCCCAACACTCTAATTTCTTGGCTACACCCAGTAGAAATTAATAAATATAGAAATTAAGGGCTACTTCAGACATTGCTTTCCTTATTTTCAAAATCATCCGTGATATATTATGTTCACGACATTTGTGGTTGTTAGGTAAGTTTGATGACTTAAATATCTAACATCTCATTTTGTCTGTTTAATATAATTAATTTTTCTAATGAAGTCTCGTTCACTCAAGCATGATATTGTGTTAATAATTAGAGAAGTAAGTTTTGTCTGTTTAATGAAGCGACACTAATGGCGAGACTTCATCAACTTTATCACATTTTGAAAAATCGAGTCACTATTGGAATAATAAATTAAATAATTTGGAATATAAATATATTATATAAGAAAAGTTACACATAACTTAATACAAAAATAGTAGTTTTTCAAAAGATAATTTGCTAATTATAATATATATCTCAAGTACTTGCTTTGGTAAATCAAGAAATAAAGACCAATTAAAATCAAAACAGAAAATAAAGGTATCTTGCTAAGAATTTATATGGTCCTGGGTATGGTGGATTTTCAATGAATTGTAGCTTCTTTCTAAAACCGTTGTTCAAAGTTCATTGTTGTTTGAAACATATTTACTCATCTCCAAGACTTCTCGACAGCCATACAGAACTAAACCACGCTTTATAAACAAACTGAGGCTCGTGAGTTATCAATATCATGTAAAAATAAAGGTGGAGAAACAAAATCAGTTAGAAATAAATTTTAAAAAACACCAATTTACTACAGACACATTTGCATGTAAAACATCAAAATAACAAATAAACTTCGATTTATACAAGAAGCAAAATCCAAAAATAACATTGCTTGAAGGTAGAACTTTAGGGCCCCTTCAGCCGTGGAAGCGTTATAATGTTACGGTCAATCCCAATTGGTAAATGAGTAACTCAAGAGTTGGCGATAGATGGTGATAACTTGTTGCCTTAGGGACGGCTAGCGCAGATAGCCTTCGAGCAACTTTGCGCGAAATTCAAAAACAAACGTAGAACTTTACGAAATACAAGCCCTAGAGGGTTAAGTAGTACACTTTGTAAAGGTAGAATAGAAATAAACGTACGTCTAGAAAGTAGAGAGAACACAACGATACAAAACCATAAGATTTATGAAGGTGTAACAAGAAAACAAAACCGTATTCGTAGAAAATACAAGTTATTGTTATTTCTATACAAAAAAAAATGTAGAGATGCTTAAATTAGAACGCATAGAAAAAGGAGAAAGAACGTATAAAAATAAAAGGAGTAGAACATTAGAGACAGGAATTTAAAACTACTTGAACATGATATAACGTGTAACGGATTGACAGTTCAAAATTCTTATCTACGTTTGTTCAAGTTAATTATGTATTTTTAAATACGTGTAACTTATACAGTTAAATGTGTATTGCAAATGTCCCGCCTATTCCTCTAAATGTGTGGAAGATTTGCGAACATAAGAACCAACAATGTACGTAAGCTACTATTCAATGCCAGTATTATTTACAACTGAATATTCAAGAATTTATCTCTTTAAGTTTATAGATAGATACACCAAGAGGAGTATGTACTATTGATTTGTTACAGTTACTGTGCTACAAATCTATGAAGCTACAACTCTGATAAACGCTTATTAATTAAAAGAGTACAGTTATTTGACCAGGAACGTTTATAGATTTCGAACACTGCAAACAGTCTAGTTTCATTGAATTAACTTTGGACGTTAGTATTTGTACGAGGTCACTAGATACTTTTGTCGGAAAAATAAACACACGTTTAAAAAAGCTAGCTAGCTTCCAGTCAAGTAAATTGTACCTGTGTATCAATATAGAATTGATTCTCCTATCGTGAACCGTCAATGAAATGTTTAGTTTCAAACTGAAATGAAAATTCAGCATTATTTATAAGGTTGTAAAACGTTTGTGTATAAATTATTACTTATAATAGCCTTTATTATATAGTATAATGATATTGGTATGTTAAGGAAATTATGTGTGTATTAATGTTGGTAGCAAATATCATGAATTTGATACATATCGACATTCAATTAATTTATAAATTAGAATTTAATTCTTTAGCTCTTTTAAATCGAAATATGTAATGTAATAAATTGGATACTTATCCGAGATAAATTACAATATGTAAAGCAAGTAAGAAAAGTATAGTCACATTTTTATTTCTGAGACTTGTATATTTATGAATTTAACATAGAACGTCATTTATAGATTATGGCAATGCATTAATACTGGAATTGTTGTAAAATTGAAGTCAGACAATCAATAAGTATCAGTATCATATTTTAAAACAATTCAAACAGACCAGTCAAGCGGCTTCAGGATAAGACAGCAACAATTTTATAATTTCCAATGCAAAATTCGAGGTTCGATTCTCGCGGAGGACATAGTGTGGATAGACCATTGTGTACTTTTGTTCCAAAAAAAATCCCATGAGAAACCGGGCTTGTGACGCCTCCAATCGATTGATTGGAAAAATATACTTCAAAAAAAGGTTATTAAACGACAAAGAGTTAACGAGCATATTTTGAATTAGGAAACTTTAAGTGTTATGTTTTGTGTTTAAAAGCATGTATGGTTTATTACATCTAAAGAATCCAAAAAACACCCTGAACTAATTATGGTCTAAACCTAACTAACTGATCCAACAATGCTTTGGAATGAAGACATATTTCTTCTTATCAAATTAATAACAAAATAAATTAGAATTTAAAGCTTATCTGGATTCTAATAGCAGTAGTTCACAAGGTATGAATCTCACCTCGAAATCAAGGTCTGTTTTCGGGAGAAAAAATATCCAAAGAAACTGGAACCACGACAATTCTATTCGACAAAACACTTCAGATCCCCTCAATACAGCTTGTTCTATTCGACCACTTACCTCAGGTCCCCTCAATACAGCTTGTTCTATTCCACAACATACCTCAGGTCCCATCGATATAGCTTCCGTAGACCTTTGTATCTCTGTTCTGTGTCAAACTAAAGACATTAATAGAAGAAGATTTTGGTGTGTTTTGGTTCAATATTTCGCGCAAAGCTACCGAATGAATATCTACGCTAGCCGTCCTTACTTCAAAAATGTCATGACTGTTCACTCTTGCACTTGCAAGCTTTATTCCAAATAAATTTAAAGATAATTTTGTCAAGTTATTATTTTATTATTCGTATAAAATAAAACATTCAGGACATATAAGGTCTTACATAAGAAATCTATTTAATAACCACATATTAAAGTAAAATATGAGCTTTTAAACATTATACCGGCCTGGCATAAATCAAGAGCGCTTGATTCATAATCTGAAAGTCACGTGTTTGAATCTTTCTCACACAAAAGATGGTCCACCCTTCAGCTGTGGGAGCACGATAATATTACAATGAATCCCACTATTCGTTGGTAAAAGAGTAGCCCAAGAGTTGGCGGTTGGTGGTGATGACTAGCTGCATTCCCTCTGGTCTTGCAGTGAAACATTACGGACGGCTAGCACAAATAGCTTCATGTAGATTTGTGTTAATTCTGAAAGAAAACATCTTACGTGGAAATAAGTTTCCACATTTTGTAATTAATATTATACTTCGTAACTACATAAGCAAAGTGTTAGTATGCCGTGAACAACTGAAATGTTAAAATATCGATTTGTTATTTGTCTAGTCTACAAGGATAAACACACATTAATTATTAAGAATCTATTGAAAAAATTCAATCGAAGGGAGCACCGATGACGTGTGTTTAGACCTAACTGTGTTTTACATATTTTAATCGGATTTAAAAACCGTATTTCGACTTTTCAATCATCATATGTAGTTTATAAGTTTACCTATCCTTGCTGTCAACAAAGTATATAGTTCCAACTAAAAGGAAACTGTAAATGCAAATTAAAGAACATGCTAACTTGAGCACCTCCAATTAAGTCAAGTGTACTTGAACGTGTCCCACGAGGATGTGATGTTTAGTTCATTCCAGTAGATTTACAACCTTAGCAAAGGCCAATGATAATCTAAGTTTCCAAATTAAAAAACAAACAAAAAACATAACGTGTACAGGAGTTAAGATCTGAAATAAATTGAGTTGGAACATGTATTAAAGTGTTGTTTTTGCTACAGTGTTTGTCAAATGTTCAAATCTTATTTTATTTTTCAAAAAGCTAATTAACTTGCTAAATGTTTCTCATTACTTCACGTGCTTTTAGAAAGAAACCAAACCCTTTAGAATGCAAAATTAGTTTAACTAGACTTATAGATAAAGAATCAGACTTATTTGAGAAAAAATAATCGAAACAATAAACTACTCATTAAAAATTGGTGAGAATGAATAGAGTAATAAAAATGATAAAAAGAAAAACACTGTCTGCTTCTTCAACATGATGAAAGATTTTCATTGAAATTTAGCAATGTTTCAGTTTAATTTATGACTTTAAAATGAAAACATTGCATCACAGTAAAAAAATATGTCTTACTATGCGGCAATTTCTGTTGTTCCTCAAGAGGTTGTACTTACCTCACCCCACTTTTCTTTATATTCAATTGCTCGATTAGCTCGACAAACAGACGAAATTGATTTGTTATTTAAAATATAACGAATAAAGAAATTTGTTTTATTGTTTATGTATAAGAGAAATTTTATGGCCTAACAGAGGCCATAAAAAATTTTAATTAAATAAAAAACAATAATATTGTTAGTTTTATCGGCATTAAAAAAACTTGCAATGATGAAACCTGGGACTTGATTCCCCGTCGTAACTGTGTTGTTGTTTTTTAGGAATTTCGCACAAAACTACATAAGGGCTATCTGCGCTAGCCGTCCCTAATTCAGCAACGTAGAATTACAGGGAAGGTAGCTATTTATCACTAATCATCGCCAACTCTTTGGCTACTCCTTTCCAACAAACAGTGAGATGAATTGTTACATTATAACGCCCTCACGGCTGAGAGAGCGAGAATGTTTGGTTTGATGGAGACTCGAATCGTCTCCTTCAGATTACAACTCGAGTGCTCCAACCACCTGGCCATGCCGGGCGTCCCCGTTGTAGACAAAGAGCTGGTACTTCATTGTATAACAATACAATATGCAGCCAACAACTGCAACAGAACAATAATTATACTATAATTTATCGGAGGTTAAAATTAGCTCTAAGAAAGTGCAATTTCTCAAGAAGAATTACAGAAATTTAGGCTTTTAACAAAACGAGTAATATTTACATCAAAGTTTGCAATGAAAAATAATCCAATTAATTATTTAGAATTTTTATGAATAAATATTCACTTAAAAAGATTTTAATATTCTAATTAAGAAACAATGAATGAAATCGATAAAATGGAATTTTAAAAACAAAAACTTGTACTTCGTTAAACAATTGTTCTACATAAAATGACGATAGCAAAAGAAGCTATGAATTCGGAATTAATTATAATAATTTTTTTTCCTGACATAACAGTGCATTTAATCCGAAAATATATAGTTCATATCTAACGTTCCCTGCTTGGTCCCCGCACATCAAACATACTTACCCTTTCAGCCGTGGGGGTTTTATAATGTAACGATCAATCCCACTATTCGTTGGAAAAAGAGTAGCCTAAGAGTTGGCGGTGGATGGTGATGACTAGTTTCCTTCCCTCTTGTCTTATACTGCTAAATTAGGGACGGCTAAGGCAGATAACCCTAGTGTTGCTTTGCGTGAAATTAAAACAAACAAATAAACCCTCGCTGGAACAGCGATAAGTTTACAGATTCGATTTCCCTTCGGTTGACATAGTAAATAACCTGATGTGGCTTTGCTATAAGAAAAACACAAACACTCCTCTTGAGATTCCAAGTTTCATACACGAATGTTTATTTTTCTTTAGTAACTGTAAATTATAATCTTTTTAATTAAACCTATTATGAAAAATTATAAAATTTCAATTTTGTAAAAGATGATTTAATAGAAGTAAACTAAAAATGTTAAACTTTGACTCAGTTTACACTGCTATTAAGCTATATGAATTTTTCTTATTTCTTGCAATTCTTATTTAATTTATTATTTAAAGTGTTAGCAATTATTCCTTTATGTTACTATACGGTTTCAGGCTTTTGAAATTGGTTTTAAAGTCTATGCAAATTATATTTACTAACTTAACTTGTTATTTTGGTTAATCACGTAACCATCCCGCTTTCGTAATTCTTATTCGCTTCCATTTTTAATTTCATATTCTTTTTTAACGCGCTCTTTTTAATTAATCATGTCGCTTACATGTCACTGCCACTTATCGTGAAATATTTTCTCTCTATTATGATTAATTACCTTCCTAAAACTATCTGCAAGCGATGAATTATTGTTTTGGATGGGAATCTTTGCTGCCTAGAGATCCAACATCTTTTTCTAAATTTTAAATTCTAGCTCTACTTTACAAATGTCGTTCCAAATAATGGTTACATTTAATAGTTTTTGTATTACCCCCTTTGTGTGACCAATTGTTGTCAGCTGTACAATTCATTTGGTCGGTTTATAAGCCTGATTTATTTGTCTGTTCTTTGTGTGCGACATAGTTTGTTTTGTTTTCTAGATGTTGGAATTAACGCAAAACTGTTTCATTATGTGTATGTCTTTATATATATATATGCACACGCACATTCATAATGTAAAGACAATTTTTGTGAAGTAATAGAAACATGATAATTTTTCAAGAAACTTAATTGATTTCGCAAGATTTAATGGTAAATTTTGACTCTTAATAGCGTTTAGTCAAAGCGCGTACAAAAGAAGCCAACTTTAACTCAGGATAAATAAAATATTTCATTTTCCTAACTTTGTTGGAGAATGACGTTAACTCTTTCTTAACAAATGATCCTGACATAAATGGACAAATGACGCTTTCTGGACTGCGCCATGCACGTGACCCAAAACACTTAAACCTACGCTCACAAGCGAACCTCTTCGTGGTCGTTTAGCCATAAAAGGTGTCATTCAATGTGTTCCCCCTTACCTCTAAGGGATTGAAACTAGCGCGCATCATTTGTATTTTTTCTTTAACTCCACGAATTGCACTCTAGAATGATGAGTTGCAAAGAGATTTCGTGTCTCGTATTATTTTTAGTTCTTGAATAGAGAAACCTTAAGAAAATTGAATTTACTATAATGCTTCTGTTTCGCTTATAACCCAAGTGGCTTTTTGTTTGTGTTTTTGGTACACAGTTGCTACATCACACTGATCTTAAATGCTGCAGTTGCTCAGCAACAGTTAAATTAATTTTCATTGGATCTATTATTCTCAATTCCCGAATGAAAATCCGAAAGCAAAGCGAAACTATTACAAGAGATATTGTATGTACAGGTAAAGTTGGTTGTTGTATATTTAAAAACTGAATTTATAAAACTCAGTATAAAGTCTAGTAATAAACAATGTGTGTTTTTTCATCATAGTTTCTGTAAAAAACGAGAACTTAGTGCTTAAAATGTTCGCAAAAATGAGCACTTAGCCCTGATATTATTTTTACAACTCAACAGTGCGTATTCCTGGTTCTTTAGAGTACAACAAAAAAGGAAGATATTGTAGTGTTTTATTTATACATTGTTTTTTAAGAACTGTTTTGTGAAATTTATCTGTTCTAGTAACCCCAATTTAGAACGTTCTTTCGGAAACAGACATTTGTCAAAAGATCGTTCTAAATTGGGGTTACAAGAACTGATAAATTATATGATAATTCCCTTTTGGAACAGCATTTATATTTTCAGTTTAGGTTTGCTAGCATATTCAGATTCTTATTTTAATTATAAAAACGTTAATCTGTAGAAAATTTTAAGTATTAACAAATATGGTAAATTTAGTAAGTGAAAGACAGCAGACGTTCAAATACAGTTCAACTATTGTTTTCCATTTTCGCCTATCGACGTTCTAATCTGCCAAAGGTAGATATAGAGTGCCGTATTTCAGATCCTTTTTAAATTAAGATCAGTACTGAACTAATTAAGAATAATGTGAAATAATACGCAATCAAGAGTGCGTATTATGCTTAAAACACCTGTAAGCTGTAGCTCTGTCTGTTTAAGTGATAACATCGCGTGTGTTTTTCTTATAGCAAAGCCACAAAGGTCTATTTGCTCAGCTCACCGAGGGGAATCGAACGCCTCATTTTAGCGTTGTAAATCCGGGGACATACTGCTGTACTAGCGGGGGGCAGATAACATCGTATTAATTTGTTTCTGACAAAAAGTCACATACAACCCATTTTTATACAGTTAAAAACATATTTATTAACAGCATTAATCAGGTATTTCAAACACATCAGGACAAATACTTTTGGATATTTACAAAAAACTACTGGCATTATTGATATTATAAGCACACTTTTAAATAAAATATCAACCTCTATGTTTTCTACGAACGGCATGGCCAAGTGGTTGTTAGAGGCACATGATTCGTAGTATGATAGTCACAGCTTTGAATCCGGTCGCATTAAACACGCTTACCCTTTAAGCCCTGTGGGTGTTATTTGTGATGATCAATCCAACTATTCGTTGACAAAAGAGTAACCCAAAAGTAGGTGATAGGGAATAATAACGAAGCTTATCCTATTAAATTATGGACGGCTAACGAAAAAAGCCAACATGTAACTTTGCCTGAAAGTCGAAAAACTAACAAACAACTTTTCTATATGTCACATAACAGCGACCTCAGTCACTTTTTCGGGTCAACATAACCATTTTATATGAACCTACCTGATAAATTTGAGAACAAACTTAAACCTCAAATTACGTCATTGTTTTTTCTTCCTAATTGTCACCAATCCGCCCATTTCTTCTCTTTGTTTTTAAACCTTTCAGTATATTGTAGAAAAAAAAGTCAAATTAAATTGAGGTAAATATTATAGCGTAATATGTTTCAAGCCAATATCAATGTAGTTCTCACAAAATAATCAACCAGTGTGTGCCGTAATTCGCTGAAAATTAGTGTTATGCAGTTACGTTATAAAGACTAATACCAAATGTTATATCCTTCATCGTGATCATTTGTAGCTCCAGATACATACATTTTTTCTTTTATTTTAATTTGAACATGTCATGCTATATATATCTATTAGTTTGTTATAACTTAAACTCAAGCCGAAACAAGAGTACATTTTAATGAAGGCAAATAAGCAAAGTCACAAGGAAGGACTGCGTTAAAAAAAGCAAATTCAAACCTTTGAATAATTATATTAGTTTGTTATAACTTAAAAACAAGCCGAACCAAAAATAAATTAAAGTCATAACAAACTAATACAGTTATTCAGATGTTTGGATGTGTTTTTTAAACTTTATTAAAATGTATTCACTTATTAATATATATATATTTGAATGTATAAATTATCTCCCTATTTGAAAAAGTATTCTCAAAATATTGAACTTAAATCAAAAGTTTAAGTTTCCCAACATTCTTGTGATTTCTGTGAGATTATATGAGAAAGCTATAGTAAAACAAATATTTTTAAAACTCTCTTGGGTTATGTGATAAATGGATATTTAATCGCACATATCACACTACCTTCAAATAACTTTTATTTCCCTCTGGAAATGATTTCAGAGTTTCTTAAGAATTCAGTGCTGAGAAGACAGAGTCTGATTCTTTATAAGTAAGCCCAGCTGCCTTGTAGAAGAGAGTAGAGAATTTCTCACTGATAGCCCACCAGTAAGTCTGAAGATTTATAACAATAAAAAATGAGTTTCGATTAACGTTGAATTCACAGATAGCTCATTGTGTAGCTCTATGCTCAATAACAAACAACTAATGAAGCAACCTTTACTCCTGGTACTGCGTTTCTTCTGGCTGTATATTTGTTGGTTCCTCATGTAGCCACACCATTTTACACTCCATTTCTCATAAATCTTCCTTCCTCTGAGTGTCCACGAAAACTTTTCTTGGTTGATATTATTGTATGGCTACACTAATTTCCTACTAATGTAAAATCGGTAATTTATAAGAAGTGATATGCAAGACCGTTTTATTTATGTTTTAACGTTTTTCTTTATAATGTCTTGAAAATAATTTAATCTTTCGATACAAATGTCCTTTCTTTTATTTTAAAAATTCTGAAAAATCTTTTTAATATGTTTCTTCAGTTTACACATCCTGTGAATACAATTGCTTCACGTGCGTCCATTATTGTCTAAAAATTACTGAGAGCTACAACTTTGTCAAATAAAATTGCTTCTAGTCAAAAAATACATTTATGTGTAAATCTTTTCAATTTTATTCCTGAAATGATTTTTATATATTATTTGACCAGTACTACACCACTTGCTTATATGTACATGGATGTTATTATTGTTTTATCTTAAATTTAATTGCAACCGGATAATGAAATATGATATTTTTTTCGAAACTTCCTGCTGTATATAAACATTCTGGTTATTATATATGTAGTCTTTATTTCTTTTTTTTACAAATAAATGTTTGAATATCTTGATTAATTCTTATTAATATTATTATTATTGGTCGTTTGCTCAAATATAAATTCTAGCAAAAAAACAACAAATATACGACAATATTCAAGCTAACAATTAATATCCACGTGTATCACCTAGTCTTATACTGCTAAAGTAGGGATGGTTAGCGCAGATGGCCCTCGTGTAGCTTTGCGCGAAATTCAAACCAAAAGCCACCAAGTGTAGTCATGTTATTTCTCCTATTCATACTTTGTTTCTTTACGCCTAGGTGTTCCCATGCGTACTCTTTAATTTCTATATTTTATAATTATTTACTCTTGTTGCATAGCTATTTTTGATACTTAGTTTAAAAAATGGCTGTGTTCTTGGCCTTTCATTTTCTTAGCTTTTCTGGGTACTAAGTCTCGAGAGGGATTTGGCTGTAGCCCCCTCGTCGTATTCTTTTCCTTTAGGAGTATTTCTCGACATTTTCTCGCTATTGCTAGAGTTTGGCCTGGCATGGCCTAGCCCGTTAAGGCATGCACTTCGTAATCTGAGGGTCGCGGGTTTGCGCCCGAGTCGCGCCAAACATGCTCGCCCTCCCAGCCGTGGGGTCGTTATAATGTAACGGGCAATCCCACTATTCGTTTGATAAAAGAGTAGCCCAAGAGTTTGCGGTGGGTGGTGATGACTAGCTGCCTTCCCTCTAATCTTGCCCCCCAGTGGCTCAGCGGTATGTCTGCGGACTTACACGCTAAAATCCGGGTTTCGATACCCGTGGTGGGCAGATCACAGATAACCCATTGTGTAGCTTTGTGCTTAATTCAAAACAACAACCCGCTAATCTTACACTGATAAATTAGGGACTACTAGCACAGATAGCCCTCGAGTAGCTTTGTGCGAAATTCCCAAAAGACAAACAAACAAACAATGCTAGAGTTTACTTCCACCTATCCAAAGCGATAGCCTTTACTTTGGCTAGATTAGCGGCTAAGACTTGTTTTGCATATTCAGCATTACATTATTGTTTCTAACCCTACTTCTATCTGAAAGTAATGTGCTCTTCGCTGGGACAAATAATTTTCTATGTTATCAACATAAGATTTACCTTTACTCTCGTTTGTTTTCTTGAAATACATATTTTAAAAATGCACTATTTGGAGTACAGGTTGAGATCTAATTTAATTAAATCATAGTTATAATATAGATCTTAGAAATCTACACAGTTCATGTTTTTAATCTACTTGGTGCAGCTGCGTGCTGATCGAGTAGTGCGTGCGCAGCATAAAGAATCGTGCATCCACACATGATATGAGAGCAATTTGCAACTTGAAAACTTACAAAGCGTGCTCGCAATCACAAAACGTGGTCACTAAGATATTGTCAACCCGTTAGTAGTGTCGCACAATGAATATTATGAATACTTGCTAATAGGGTTATAAAAAAAATGATTGTTTGTTTTTGAATTTCATGCAAAGCTAAAGGAGGTCTATATGCGACAGCCATCTTCAATTCAGCGGTGTAAGATTAAAGGGAAGACAGCTATCTATCACCACCCACCGCCAACTTTTGAGCTACTCTTTTAACAACGAATAGTGGGATTGACCGTCACATTATAAAGCTTCCACGGCTGAAAGATCGAGCATTTTGGAGTAATTGGGATTTAAACCCGCGATCCTCAGATCGTGAATTGAGCGTCCTAACCACCTGGCCATGCCAGGCCGGTTGAAAATAAAATTTAAAAAAAGATTTTAGCCAAGGTAGCCTGGTTCAACCATGTGCATTTAGAAATGAATAAAATGAAGGCAAGAGAAGCTGTGTTTTTCGAACAACGTTAATCATTACAATAAATTTGTGGTTTTATGAAATGTATCTTTCATTCTACCGATTTTTTTCAAGTGCTTTGATGGCTTGTTACTCTGCAATTAGTTTTTTCTACTCAGCTGTTTGTGTATAAAGTGCTTATAAAGTTTTGTTTATATGCTGTTTAATATTTTAATTTCTATTCCATATATTGCTCATCTGGCCTATTGCACTTATGATAAAAATTAAGCAAGACAAAGATAAAAAGATTTGAAAAGCATAAATAAACACTATATTAAAATAATTTGACACTGATAAAATCTACAAGTATCTCGAAAACTAAAACGTTCCGTATTTAGTTCAAAGAAAAAAAATACGAATTTTAAATCTGAAGTTTCCATAATAATGCAATTAATGTTTGGTATATATTTTTAACATTTAATGTTATATTAAATATTTTCAAATGCAGTTTATTTAAACAAACGTTCCAATACTTTCAAATGAAACTAGGTAAACATGTTTTAAATAGGCGATTCTGTACAAGCCAAATTAAGAAATATTTTTAAAATTAGCATCTGTAAATATATTGTTTTTTAGAGATATAACTTCAAATTTGTTTAATCAATTTAACAAAAAAGTGAAACATAGATAAATAAAATTCTAAAAGAAATAATAAAAAAGAAACATGTCTGTCTTGAACTCAGAAATGGAGTTACGCAAAATATAGATTTATAAACATTTGTGACAAGGTAAAATAAAACTCCTGCTCTCTTTGAGCCTAAAACAACTATCATCACACAAGAACTTCACTATCTTTGAAACCGCAGAAAAGTTTATGTATTTCTTATGTTGTAAATATTTAAAGAATGTTACTTACAGAAGAGAAAGATTAAGTTATGCCTTTTATTACATCCGTTTTCAGTAAACGTTGATGATCTCGTTACATATTTCCAATATACACTCGTAGTGTACAGCTTGAAAACCTGTTTACTTGATGCTTAGTTCAAAGTAATATATGCTTCGGGGTTGAAATGTCGATAGGAAGAACGTGCGGTCTCATAAGATATGTTTGAAAATTTATGAGTGTTAATGAGGTACACTTAAAGAGATTATGACTATATAGTAATTCGTGTTGCTGTCGTATTTCACATAAATTTTCTCATTTGTGAAAATAGAAGAAAATCAGTGAAGATATAAAATCAAACAAGTGTTTGAAGGTTGTTTCTAGCAAATAGAAAAAGTTGTGATAAATGGATTATGTAATATGTGTTTCATGAACGTAATATGTTCTCGAAACAACCTGAAGTACGTTATACAAGAAAAATAAGACAGCAAAGCAGTTTTATTAATTCATAATGAACAACGCTACATGGAATTAACAGTTTACGTCAGTTACGTACCTGCCTACTAATAAATGTAGAAACCTAATATAAAAATATTCAGAATTATTTTATATTTATCATTTCATGTAATGTTCATGTTTTTTTCTATTCATCAGCAGAGGAAATTCAGTGACAAATATGTTCAATATATCTTCATGTTAGAATAAAATTGAAAAGAGCTATACTTCTTAAACTGACAAAAGTAAATTTTAATACACATGCACGAATATTAGCTTCAGTTGCCATGTTTGAAGTTTAAAGTTTATCTTTGAACTGGAATGTAATCAATCATAGTATTCTTATTAATTCATCTGTTCGTAGAATTATTCAATACATCTCTTTAGAATTACGGGTTTTAATATAACCAAATTAATTTATACCATATGTTGTTTATGAACTTCATAACGACATACATGTTTACAAATATGTATTTATAAGTAACTGTTTAACTGTTTTAGAATACTTATATGCTAAATAAATACACTAACCGTAATATTAAACATATCAGCTCTCAGTAAGTAACCAAACTGATATAATGTGCAATGTTACAATAAACCTAGACTATCAAGTCGTATTGTGGTGTGCAAATAGTTTTCTGTAGTTTAGATTCATTATTCTTATAAAAAAAGACAATTGTAATTTAAAATGCAGGTAAAAGATCAAAGTAAGCAAATAATTAGTTTTCTTGTTTCATCCATGGTTCTAATATGTTACACATTTAATTATTAAAAATAACTAAATATAAAGACCATTAAATAGACATAAATGATTAAGTGCAACAATATTTAAAAGTTATTAATGAAAGACCTGCGATAATGTATGGTCTAAGAATATCTATACACGTGTTAGAAAAGCATAGAACTAGATGCTGTTAAGTGTTAGATTATTCTAATTCGGTTAAGGAAGCCCATTTTAAAGCTTTCTGTACACTTGTGTTATTTTACAACAGGCAGTTGCTGCCTATTCCGTTTTTCTATTTTACTATTAAAGAACTAGAAACTTCTGGTGAGCTTATATTAGTCACTAAAGAACTTTATTTTTAAGTGTTATTCAATCTAAGTACAAAACAGTAGAACAATGTCACTAACAAAATACTGACAGTTTCGCATTTAGTTCTTCGTGCATCTAGTACAAATAACACAATGTTGGAATAAAATAATGAAACAGAGAAAACTGATCATTAAGCAGAGTCAAATCCTTAGACGATACTGGTTGATGCTTCAGAAAAATTTGCAAAATACATTGACTGTTCACCCAGCAGTGTGAAGTATACATAGCACAAAAAAAAACAACGAAATCTAGTTATATAACACCATAGAAGGAAAAGGAGTAATAAAGACTTATCGAGAAAAATGTTAAATATTTATATATATGTATATATAAATTAAATCTCTAAACAACTAACTAAGACTAAAAGAAATAAATACAAAAACACTGCTGGTGGTATTTAGAAAGTTTTTCAGGAAACATAGTTTGAAGAATGCTACAAAAATGTGTTATTTGAGGAAGAAGTTAAGAAGATGGACTTCACTTTTATATTATATAATTATATATTATACTTTTATATAAGAACATTACTTTTATATGATATGATTTTTCTCTTACTTACTCTAATTACGTAGTCGCATCGATCCAAAAAACTTGAGTGAAAGGAAAGATAAACTTCTTCTGTTAATATAACAGTAGCTGATATCTCAAATGAAGCAACTTAACATTCACAATGCATCATTTTATTCGTTTCTGTAAAACTGAAACTGTGTGCAAGTTATCGCCTAATGTAACCGATTACAAATTGTTCAGTGACTTTTTATGAGTTGTGTGTATGTTGTACCTATAATCATTTTTGTTTAACTATAATTTTCCACGTAAGCAACTCATACAAAATTTTAATATGGACGTCAGGGTATTGTTCATACTACACATATTATCAAACAGACTACATGGAATTGAAAAGTGTGTTTTATGTATTTATACATAAAAGCGTGCGAGAAGAGCAAACGCTATAGTAACATCGAAAAATACTCTCGTTTTAAGTGAGCTTCACAAAATGAGCTCTGTGAAAGAGACTGACACATGTAGGAGAGGAGGGTATTTTCAAACTTTTATTATCGATGTTCATTTCTTTTCACCCCTCATACTTTTAAAAACAAATATTTACTTACAATTAAAAAGAAGTAGATATCTACCTTAGCTAAGCAAACGCAGATTCGATTCTTTACGTCAGTATATCTTAACATAAACTTTGCGAAGGGTAAAGCAATGATTCTTTGGACGCGGTAGTTTCGTGTTCGTGTTACAAGTTAACTGTCTATCGTTTGATACCCTACTGGATTTGGTGTGTTTACCTTTTGGATTTACTTGCAAATAATGGCGAAATACATACTATTTCAACGAACGACATAACTTTTATGCGATATAACTTTTGTAAAAATACATCTGTATGATAGATTTTTGCATATATTTGATCTCTGCTTTCTAGCTTAAGGCTGTGTTGATTTGTACTTGCATCAAATAATAATCTGTAGAAATTCATATCTTAAAGAATAAAATCGTGTGGATAAGACACAATCTGTATATTTACGTTTATAAGTTTTGTATTTAATCTCACTTTACTGTTTTCACATTTTAAAAAGATTAAAATTGTAATTTGTTTTACAAATTGCAGTGTAGCTAGTTTAAGGTTTCTAGACTTCATTAAAACATTTTTTATACTTACCTAAACATAAAACACCTTGTAACTGCACTTTCTCCTAATTACAATCCCACACTATTGCACACTAAGAAAAGTAAGACATGTAACAAACAGCATATTTTAATATATAATCACGTTGTTATACAAGTTTTTAAATCGAGAAAGTATAAGATGTTCTTCTTAGGAAACGTTTCAGCCTAAGGTCAGAAAAAAAATAGTCGACACAGAAAGCGTATGAATTGACAGACTAAAAGTTTTAGCATAACTTTTGACCAAAAAATTCAAAAAATGAAAAAGTAAGTAGCTTATTCTGCTACATTTCAGTTTTGTTACATTTTTGTCCCTATATATTTTAATATTACATCAACGTGGCAAGAGCCTTAACTTCACACATTTAATGTTTACGCAAAATTGTGCAAAATGTAGGAACTCCTTATTTTACCTGAAGGTACTTTTCTTGCTGTATTTCAATTTTTTACATGCTTTTGACCTGAATTCGAGTATTCAGTTTTGTCACAGTTTCTGTTCCATACTGTACAATACAGCCTGCCTTTTAAATATATAAAACTCTTTTCTCTAGTCTAGACGCATTTCAATCTCAATTTTCCATTTCCTCTATGATGTTTAAAGTTTTATTATCTTTCAACTTTCTCTGACTTATAGTACAAAAAATAAAAATAATTTTGGGAAGCTTTTAAACTATTTCTTTCGCAATTTAAAGAAAAACGTTTGTTTCTTGTTTGTCGAATTGTTACAACCAATGATAAATACAATAAATAGGTAACAGCAGACTTTTATAACACTAAAACTTCAAGTCGTTGTGTCTTTTAATATGAATATTTGGCTCGTTTATAACATTGCTCAATAAATACGTTCTAATAAGCCTGCCATCAGTACTTTAGTTTCAGTAAAATTATGCCACTTTTTATTGTTTTACACTGAAAGTTATTGAGGGGGAAGAACGTTTTAGTGGTCCTAAATGATTCATATCATCACAAAGGTTAAAAGTTGAATGTGATATAAAAAATTTCAGGAATAAGATAATTTAAGCAAAGTATTTCAGTGTTAAAATGTAGCTTTAACAATGAGAATGAAATACAATCTGATTGTCACAGCAGATATGTACACTGTCTATAGGTAAAATGAAAATCAAAGTTTATGTCGATATTTATAAAACAACAGAATGGGCTATATATGATCTGCTCACAGCTGTAATTGTAAACCAGTTTTAGCTTTATAAACCCCTCGACCTTTAGTTAAACCATCAGAACTGTCGAAGAGATAAATCGAAATTTGAATTGTCCTTATAATTATTAGAATATTAGGTATTTGTAAACGTTCAATGTAAATTACTTTAAGCGGCGTTTTACTTTTAAGATTTAATTGTATTTATTTGAAAAGTGAATTATTTTTCATGTGTGAAACTTTATATTCCAACGTGTTGTAGTTATAAATACGTTGTTGTTCTTGATAAACATGAAAATTTAGTTGGAAGGTTTTAACAACTTAAATTAAGTACCTGATCAGGTGGTTTAGAGCTCTCGACTTGTAAACTAGAGTTACAAGGTTCGAATCTCTTTCTCGAACGCAATCGCTCTTTAATTCATAAAATTATTATTATATTACGTCCAATCACACCATTCGTAGGTGAAAGTTGTCCTAGAGCTGGCGAGAGTTAGTAGTGACTCGCTTCTTTTCTTCTAGCCTAACATAAAAGTTAGGGATTATAATGAAAGATAGCCTTCAAGTTGCTTTGAGCAAAATTCACGTAAACAAATAAATATTTCAATATCATAAGAACTTAGGATGATTAATATTTTGTATCATGCTTATAAAAATACTGAAAATTGGGTCTAGTTTTTCAAGTAAATTATGTGAATTTTAATTAATATATTTAATATTTAAAAAATATGTTAAATTAACTCGTATAAGAACATTAAAGAGATATGTTAAGCGTTTTGAATTTCAGTCTTTCAGGTATCCTAGCATCCTGCTGCTTCTTTTTATAATTACTTATGGCTATGAGTATGCGCAATATTTGTTGGAAGCTGTGACGTATTATGAATGTAGTAAAATCAGTTGAGTTTGTGTAAATCGTTCAGATGTGCGATAGTTGCTAAGCTTTTCATTTACCTAAAAAAAAAACTCTGTTTTCATTGAATTAAAGTTTTTGTTTGTTTGTTTGTGTTGGTACATAATAAATAGAGTTAAACTTGCTGTTTATTATCAAGCACACTACAACACAATGAGCTATCTATGCTCTCAGTGATGTCGAGAAACCCACTTGTTGAGAATTTTATATGCAAAAACGGCTCGTTTGGGTTGCGAAAATATTTTACATAGAAGAGCGAACAACGTTTCGACCTCCTTCGGTCATCGTCAGGTTCACAAAGAAAGAGGTAACTGACCGGAAGCTGACCACATGTTTGGAAGGGGTTGTGTAACTGAACAATCTGTGTAACTGAGTGTCGCAATGTAGAGGGCGGGGTTAGATGTTTGAATATATATAATATATATTATAAATAAAATTATATATTATAGATAAAGTTATATATTATAGATAAAATTATATGTTATAGATAAAATTATATATTCAAACATCTAACCCCGCCATCTACATTGCGACACTCAGTTACACAACCCCTTCCAAACATGTGGTCAGCTTCCGGTCAGTTACCTCTTTCTTTGTGAACCTGACGATGACCGAAAAAGGTCGAAACGTTGTTCGCTCTTCTATGTAAAATATTTTCGTAACCCAAACGAGCCGTTTTTGCATATAAAATTCAGTCTATGCTTACCTCACCACGAGTATCGGAACCTGTTTTCTTGCGGTGTAACTCAGTAGACATACCGCTATGCCACAAGTGGGCATATTTATACGCATACATATGTATCACGAAAACGCTTTTATTTGTCAGCACTCCAAGCAAAATCAGTTGGTGATATTCGTTGTTGGGTTTTTATTGTAATAAAAGTATGATTGTCAAATGCAAAATAATTTGTATTTCACAAATGCTGATAGTATAGAAAAAGAAAAATCAAACCTGTATTTAAAACATAGTTGTTTATAGTGTTGCTAATAGAATAATAATGTAAGAAATGTTGTTGTTTGTAGGCCAAATGAACTGGCATATTGTGACTAGACTATAACGTTACCGGTTGTATAATTTTTTGAACACACAGATGTTACGCCTGTGTTTTCACTTAACTAGTACACTGAATATATTTTTTCTCTCTAAAAAGGGGGTTAAGATATTATTGAATAACATAATGGGTAGTGTGTAAAAATTATTTTTTTAAATTAATTTATTGCAGACATACTACATTCATGATCTAAGTAATATTATAGCTGAAAATTTCTAAATTGGTTATTTAGAGTTTTGAAAAATTAGAGCCTTTCTAACATGCCTTTCTAAGGTTAATACTAAATGAAAGAAAAATAACAAAAAGAAAACACTACCACAAGTAACCACTTACTGCTAGTTTAAAATTTTGTAGATTTATGTCGTCTTTTTTTTGAAAAGCAACGCAAAAAATATAAACTTTTAATTAGTAACTTTAAATTATTTAAACCATTAAATCTCAGGTAATTCTACTATTCTTAAAAAGTAATATTAATTCAAACCACATTAGTATATTAATAAGAGCGAAAATGGCTGATCTTATTTTGTAAAAACACCGCACCAGATCCTTTGATATCTATCAACAGTTTCTTTTATGTCGATCGTACTGTCTCTAACAACTATGATGACATTCTATTGGATCATTCCACAGTTTTCTTTATAAATGGTTTCTTCGAATGAGAGATCCGTCATTGGATTCTAGAAAGCCAGGTTCTAAGACTATATTCAGATAAGTCAGGTACACAAAAATCCATTGTTGCCAAGTCTCCTGACTATGTATGGTTATCTGAGTAGTGGGTAATAGGAATATCGCTTTAATTTCTTGTGGTTCGAAGGAACTATGTGTGGACTTAAATTTGTGACTTGAAGGTTTATACTGTTGTAGTCTTGTTTGTTTGTTTGTTTTGAAATTTCCCACAAAGCTACTCGAGAGCTATCTGTGCCAGCCGTCCCTAATTTAGTAGTGTAAGACTAGAGGGAAGGCAGCTAGTCATCACCACCCACCGCCAACTCTTGGGCTACTCTTTTACCAACGAAAAGTGGGATCGACTGTCACATTATAACGCCCCCACGGCTGGTGGGGCGAGCATGTTTGGCGCGACCCCGTGACCCTCGGATTACGAGTCGCGCGCCTTAAGCTTGGCCATGCCGGGCCCCTGTTGTTGTCACATAGTTTTTATCTCTTCGTTTGACACTGTACAAATTTTAGATTGCACACTTTACTAATATAAGTACATTTATTAGCAATCACTCTACTTTTGTAGAGGGAATAATGAAGAGGTCCCTGGCCGGCCAGTCTACGAACTTGTAAATTTTAAATTTCCAAGTTTTGTTTCAATGGTATGGTTGATTTCAAACTACTGTGACAAAGCTACAGTGGCAAAAATATGTAGTATTTTCAATATAATGTTATGCATTTTTATTACATGTTATGAGGGTTAATGATGCAGTGTAACGTTGTATCCTGAGCAGATGTTAAATAACCCTTTTAATATAAAAAGTAAGTTATAATCTAAATACAGTTAATGACTGTAATTAAAGATAAATTAGCATTTTCATTTATAGACAACCTTTGTAATTCATTAATTTAAACATAGTACTCTCATATATTGAATTATACTGGGTAAGAATGCTCGTAATATGCAAGCGTTTTCGCACAAGTTCATGAAATTCAGTTGAGTTTTATCACAAATATTCTATACCATATAGAAATGCTGTTCCTTATAGAAACAATTACGCATAAACAAAGCAATTATAATGTTTTTATTTCACGTTCTGCTTGAGAAAACAAGAGGAAATTCGTTTAAATGTTCGATAAATATTTTCTAAATTCAGCAACAATATACTACTTCATTGGAATTTGGAAGTAAAATTTATATTTGATTGATTCTAACAATAGTGTTTAACAATCTAGAAACCCTAGGCTTTAATACGCTGTTTACATCGGCAAGTAATTCATGTGAACGTTGGAAAGCTAAATCCAGAAGAAAACTTTTACTTAACATTCCAATAGTTTCTTTCCAGTAACTTGTTGATGTTTATAATTTCATTCTCAAGTTTGCTTTTCTACTTCATTTTGATCAACTATACTTTCTTGCAGATTATTAGAGATAGCAATTAATAGTTTTATATATGTGACTCGTTGTGGGTTTAAGTAACCACATTTGCCACTGATTTTTGGTTTTTAGTTCTATGGTTACTTATAATCTCATTATAATGAACAAGAGAGGTTTTCCAGCAGGCTTTAAATCTAAAATACAGTAAACCATAGATGTTTTGTGGTTAGTAATAAATTTCTCTTTAATACGTATTTGTCTGTCGTTTACATCGAATGTCTTTTGGTTCAGACTTAGTTGTATGGAATTTTTGTCCTTGCCTAATATTAACTCACTTTAGCACAACATTTTTCATCAGCTAGCATTACAATTTTTTTCTTATTTCCACATTTTAAAGTCTGAATTCATCTTTTCAAATAACAAAGAGTATGTAATTTAATGTTCATTATGTTTACTGTAAAATAAAACGAACCAAACTCTGTACAACTTAATATAACCAGGTCTTGAAGAAGTACGCATTAAATTATGTAATAGTAAATTAATAGCTCAATAAAACTTCAATGTTTTGTACATATACGTTATTTACTTTTAGCTAAGCACAAAGCTACACAATGCGCTTCCTGCGATTTGCCTACCACGGGTATCGAAACTTGTTTTCTAACCTAAGAAGTCTGCAGACTTGCCGCTGTACCTCTTGGAAGCGTGTAGGTTCTGAGATGTTGAGTGTTTATTTTATTATAATATATCAAATAGATGTATTTGAACCTATTCTTTTAAATTAAGTTCGTATTTAAACTATAGTATCGAAGGTAAAGTCAGGAGCTTTAACACGGAGAAGAGATGCATACATTGGACAATTCTTGTCTGTTTTATTTCGTGGAATCTCTTACCGGACAATTTTTATGTAAATAAACTGTTTATAAATAAATAACCAAACATAGGAGGAGCAGAAAGTGCTCATGCGTCAGTTGAGTAACCTTTCAAGTGAATTACGTGGCACAATCTCCCCTCCATGATCGTTTGACAGTACTCGATTGGTATTTTCTACCATTCTTTTTCCAGAAGGCCTCCAGCTCTTGCAAGTTTTTCGAATGACGCTGATGAATTCTGGTCTTCAACTCATGCCAAACGTTTTTAATTGGGTTGAGATCGGATGATTGCGATAACCACTCCAAAGCGCTTATTTGGTTCCTCTGCAACCAGGATTGCACATATTTCGATGTGTGCTTAGGGTCATTGTCGTGATGAAAGATCCAACGACACCCAAGCCGCAAGTTCCGAGCATCATTCTTGATATAAGTGCCTAATATATCAACGTACTCTTCTCTTTTTCATGATTCCGTTGAAGCGGTGAAGGCTGCCTACACCAGAAGAGCTAAAGGAATCCCATAGCATGTTCGAGCTACCTCCGTGTTTAAGTGTAGGGACGGTGTTCTTTGGAAGATTTCGTTCCCAATTCTTAAGGAAAATACAGCTAACATCATTGTGGCCGAAAGCTCGATTTTAGTCTCTTCTAACCAAAGAATACTATTCTAATAAGTAACTGGGTGAAAGGTTTATCTGCATGATTTCTTGCATACCTCAATCGTGCTTCTAAATGAACATGGTTTAAATATGGAGTAATACGAGTACAACATGCTTTAAACCCAGAAAAGTATAACATGTTCGTAACTGTAGAGGTGCTTACTTCAACCCCAGTTTTCCTTACCAGTTTCTGTATGTCATTACGACTTAAACGAGGGTTCAGATTAACTTCTCTGAGAACCCTCCTCTTCGTTCTCTCTAGAAGTTTGGTGGGGCGTCCGGAAAATGGGAGGTTATCAGTTGATCCTGTAAGCTTAAACTTGGAAATTATGCTTTGAACAGTAGATTTCGGCACATTAAGTTGTGTAGCAATACCGAAGAGAGAACACGAGACTTGCATTTTACAATAATTCAGTTTTCTTAAATCACTGAACAGTTGTTTTCTGTTCGCCATGATGACCAAGCAGATAATAATGGAGACGACGCTAAATTGCATGAAGTACATTTTTTGCTGGCTAAATTCCAATAGTTATGAACCCATTTTCTAGCTTTAGAATGGTATAATGTAGTTTATTTGCCAAACTAAATATTTTTTTCGAGAATATAAGTTTTTTCACACGTTCTGAACTGTACGAACACTTTCTGCTCCTCCTATTTTTGGTTATTTCTTTATAATAGTTTATTTATCGTTTAATTTACATAAAAATCTATGTAGATGTGTGTTAGTATAATATTTATAATATTTTCGACGTTTATTAGTCTTATCGTGATACATTTTAAGTTATGATGAAAATACTACTGGGGACGCAGAGGTACGAATACTTTCTGTCGTAACTGTACGTGGGAAGTAATGGTTTGCCAAGTTTGAACTGCTTACACAGAACGGAATCGACCTACACGTAAATCGATTTATAAATACTCTCTTCAGCTTAAACAATAGGAAACTTTTATACAACCAAAGCACAAAACTAGACGTATTGGGAGGGAAGGGCCGATTAACTGGTCCCTATTTCTTCGGTTACTACGCCTTTAGTCTTTTTGTTTGTGGGACATTATGAAGGACGTGTGGACATGTAATATGCTAGTAAGGCTGCGAGTGAAAACGAAATTATGTCAGGATATCTAAGAAGCCCTCAGAAAAGTTACTCCTGTGATGTTTAAAATACATGTGATAAAATACTGGGTACAAAATAAACATTTGTTTGTAGCTCATGGTGTTAATAATCAGCTGTGGTGATTTTATGCGTCTAAAAAATTTAAACGTGTTTTTCACACATGCAACAAATAACGTAAGTCTATTTTAAATGGTTTTCTTTTCCGTATGTTTTTGAAATACTTCCTCAAACTTCCTGGAAGTTTTATTTTCTATATATCAAAATTAAATTTCCAAATTCTTGAAAAAATAACATTTAATGAAGTGTTTATTAAAAATTATTTCCTTCCTCGGCTTCTTAAAGCCATCTACTGCTAGTCCGTATTTATAATGGTAATCCAGGTAATAATTCTATCGCGATTACAAACTATGACCACAAATCACTGATTACTGTTTTATGAAACAATTTACTGTAAAATGGAACAACTTTCAGATCATTCTTGATGAAAAGAAACCTCTTGAAATGAAAATGTATCTCAGAACCTTTCTTAACCTGAAGATGACCTAGGAAGGTCGAAACGTTGTTCTCTCCTTATCAATAAAAGTGTTACCCATACAATAATATTTAATATTTTCCGAATAGCTAACGATTAGGCCAACATAACTAACTTACAAAAAAACCTGATTGAAAACCATTGGAATAAACCTGAACTTCATGTTTGTAATTTTAATTCTCTGTCGACATTATAAGCTTCGACATAAGACTACAATTAAAAGAGTAGCTTTTAGACTTCTTTGGAGTCTATGCTACTCAAAGTCCAAGCGATACATCACATTATAAGCTTCGACATAAGACTACAATTAAAAGAGTAGCTTTTAGACTTCTTTGGAGTCTATGCTACTCAAAGTCCAAGCGATACATCACAGAAGAAAGTTAACCAACACACCATATGAGGGTCTTCTAATAAAGCGACATAATGCATTTACACCTATGAGAAAGGTTGCACGCAGAGTAATATCTTTGTTTTATACTTAGAACTAATGACGAAAAAGCTATGATTGCGCACAGTATATATTATTGATGTTCCCACAAAATCGCTTTCCACATTTTAGTGCCAGGGTGCACTATAAGAACAAAGGTCAAATGTCATTACTTGATTAGGTCAAGACAAGAGAAACACATTGATTGTCTTCCCTTTACTCTATCAATTCAAAATTAGGTACTAATAGCAAAAATATTTTTTGTGCAGCTTTTCGTAAATATCTAAAAGGTTGTTGTTTTTTAATTAAGCACAAAGCTACACAATGGGCTATCTATGCTCTGCCCACCATGGGTATCGAAACCCGGATTTTAGCGTGTAAGTCCGCAGACATACCGCTGAGCCACTGGGGGGCATCTAAAAGAACAAAGTAATATTTTTCTTACCATGATATATAATGATATACCAGGATATTTTATCTATGTTTTTCTTTCTTCGAAAAGTGTGGAATGGGCGAGACTTGACCAAATTAAGGAGTACGTTTTGAAACATGGGTGCTAGTCACAGATGCGTGATTATGTTATGAGTAAAGTCCAAGTATTTGGTGAAACAAAAGTTGTTAGTGGGTTCTTTTCACTAGCAGCTTTCCCTTCCTTCTACTTTATTACTTCAAAATGGAACACAGATATGCGCAAACACCTCTTATTTGGCTTTGCCCGAAATTATGAAGTAAACAAGAACAAATCTATTTATTTAATATTTATCTTTTAAAAACTCGCCAGAAACAAAATGTTTTTCTTTTATTGCACATCAAAGTGTATTACTTATAATTCTTCAAACTCACGCAATAAAAAACTTTTTTGAAAAATTTAGCAATTAAAATAACATTACTGCTTTGTTTCCTTTTACTACGAAGGAACTATTCCGTCAGAAGTAAGATAAATGGCTTGTTCATATAAATTATCTCTTGAATATTTAATTCGTAGATTAAAATAATTAAGTGCAATACTAATAATCATTGCTTTGGTTTTGAATTTTGAGCTAAACTACACGAAGGCTATCTGTGCCAGCCGTTCATAATTTAGTATTATTAGACTAGAGGGAAGGCAACTAGTGATCACCAAACACCACCAACTTTTGGACTACTTTTTTATTAACAAACATTACGATTAACCGTCACATAATAACGTCCTCATAACTGAAAGGGAGAACATGTTTGGTAGGACGGGGATTCGAACTTGCGACTCTCAGATTGCGAATTAAGCTAGCAGTATCAACAAGTAAGTATGCTGGTAGTAATCATCTCAACTGATGATCTCAATGAATCTTCCTTTTTCTCCTTTTTGATATATTTAATTAACTTGAACATTACCTAGCACTAGCACGACAATTAATAAATAATTAATCTGTAATATTTAACGAATTTATCCCGTAAAGATATTTAAATAAGTGAAAAAGACTGAAGTCGAGTCTATGAGGGTATTTAATAAGCATTATCTATGCAAACAAATACACAAGAGAATAAGTTACCTTTTTAAAAATAGGTAATGAACCTAAGGAAACCTCTAAGGACAGAACTTCAGCGTTACCTTTACCTTCTTAAATAAAATAAATATTTTAATCAGCGCCTGTTCATTTGTAGAAACCTCGTTGCAGTTTTTACCTCTTTGGCTGTGTTTTATGTAAACTAATTTCTTTATTTAATCTTGTGAAAACAAATTTGTCTCTAAAATACTTTGATGAAAATTATTTTTTTATCTAACTGTATTTCGTACGTGAAGAAATTATACAATAGTTTATAAGTGTCAAACCAATTTATATTTTATACTCTATTTCAGACGATACTAAACAAAGTGAGATAAAATTTTGAACATGGTAAAATCTTACATATTAAATAAAATCATCTTAGGGTAAGATAAAATATTATATTTTTATGAGTTATAATTACTTTTATTTCAAGAATTTTGTTTCCTATGAAATGAATATAACATAAGTGTATATAACCATCCATCCTCTGATGGGTCAGCACTAAGTTTATATACTTATATCATAAAAATAAGCTGTTTGATTCCCTGCGGTGAACAACACATCTGTAAGTTATTACTGTTTTTTATGGTATTAAGAATATTTACGTGCAACTAAAATAAATACCTTTTTTTATATTTCTGGCTGATCAAGGTTCGTTTGATATCTCCTTACTTGACCGACAACTATAAAGATTATAACACATTGATTCATTAGTCTAAAATCTATAACCAAAGTTTAAAATGTAAAACAATTTTTATACAAGAAGGTATTATTTTAAAAAAGACACTCGGTTTAGTTTATACATTGGATAAATTATAATCCAATAATTGCAATGAAACTAATTATATAACATTTAATTAGGCTATAACCTATAAACTATGTCCAAACAATACAAGAGAAATGAGATAAAAAATATCATAAATGGACGTTTAAAGAGCAGAGAACAAAAATATACAGCAGATCATACAAGAGAAAATTCAACTGCTGTAAGGAAAAATTGAAGAAAAGAAATGAAAACAATGATAATTTTCTCTAACGTACAACTTATAAGAAACCACATATTTAAAAAGTCAATACGTTTCGTTGTATAGTACTTTGTTCCGTAAACACATCTTATAAAACACCTTTCATCTGAGGGCTTTGGTTTGGTTGTTTTAAAGCAAAGTCACATTAGACTATGTGTTGTGCCCAGTGCGTGAAATAGAACCAAATTTTAGCATTATCAGTCCATAAACGTACTGCTTACAGGGGAATGGAGAACTTTGACTAGCTGCAAGCTACTGTTAAGAAAAATCCTCTTTCTGACAGCCAACTTAACAAGTATAAAAAAAGCCTGTTTCGCAAGTCTTTATACTCTGATCGAAAATAATTAATTTATGTATACTTTGAGCATAGAAGATGTATTTACGTAGATGAAACATAACCTTTAGATAATTCTGTCTTTATCACACCACAGTTGATATTATTGTCATAACTGTTATTTTCATGAAAGGTATTACTTTGAGGGGTCGAACTTAACTTTTATTATTATTACTCAAACTTCAGGCAATATTTAGATGATCTTATTTTGAACTAAAAATGTAGTGATTTTAATAGAATTTCCTAATTTTACTTTCTTTGTATTTACCACAGAATAGTTTAATAGTATATTCTATTTTTTTATTAAATCCATTAGCTATTAATTTTCATATCAGTATAACAACATTATTAATTAAATATTGTAGTTTATTACCTCTAAAACCCAAGATACATTTTATAATCCCACGTTGTAGCTTTTACCCTAAGATCCTTATTTAAAAAAATATGTGCAGCTTATCTGAATTGATTTTAGTTAAAAAATCATATTAATGTGACTTGTTCTATGGCTTGAATATTTTATGTATATATATATATATAATAAAAGTGTACTATAATATCTGAAATTTCGAAACAGAACTAACTATTTAGTTGATAGGATATAATTTTTTAAGGTTAATCCATATGAGAAAACACATATTTTAAAAACATGGAGCTTTAATTTCTTTAGTTACTGGCTCGGCATGGCCAAGTGTGTTAAGGCGTTCGACTCGTAATCCGAGGGTCGCGGGTTCGAATCCCAGTTGCACCTAACATGCTTGCTCTTTCAGCCGTGGGGGCGTTATAATGTTACGATCAATCCCACTATTCGTTGGTAAAAGAGTAGCCCAAGAGTTGGCGGTGGGTGGTGATGACTAGCTGCCTTCCCTCTAGTCTTACACTGCTAAATTAGGGACGGCTAGCAGAGATAGTCCTCAAGTAGCTTTGTGCAAAATTCAAAACAAGCAAACAAATCCTTTAATTACTAGATTTCTGGATTACTATATGTCAAACTAACATTTGCCAAACACCTAACTTTCTACAGGAAACCCAAAATAATAATAATTTTAATGTTATTTCCAAAGTTTATATTTAAAATTGCATTTCTTGTACATTCTTCTCAAGTTCCAAGCAGATATAGCCATGTCTTTGATTATGTGTTTGAGCTTTAGGAAGATATTTTTTTTTCAATTTTAGCGATAAATTTTGTTCATAATCCAAAATGTTTCTTAAGAATATTAAATACTGACAAACGGATAAAAATCAGACAAGAATATCAAAGATACTAATGAAGTCTAGCTTTTCAGGAACCTTTTATAAGCTGATGATTAACCTGTAGACGATTCTTTAAAAAATCCTATTAAAAATTTAATATTCCAATGTTGAGTAAACTATTTTTTTTATTATTGTGTGTAAGGACCTACTTTAAATATGTACATCTTGAAGGAGATATGTTTTTTAGTTTGTAATTATGCACAAAGTTACACAATGAGCTATTTGTGCTTTGCGTGTATCAAAGCACTGTTTCTAGCGTTCTAAGTCCATAGAGATATCGTTATGCCACTGGAGAATGTTTGCTAAAGATTCCGATATGACGTATACTTACCTTGAATGAAAACAGTACAACATAATGTTTAGGGACCCTTTGGTCGATCTCGGTTGTCCTATCTTCTAAACCGAATTAAAAATTAAGTACAAATAAATAAATATAGCCATTATCATTCAAATATCTATCATGATTTATTTTGATTCGGTTAAATTTACTGCCGTAACAATATTCAAAGGAAACTTATCCTAAAGACCAACCACCGTACTTGAAAAATAAAAGTTGTCTGAACATAGACTTTATCTTGCATAAAACTATATTTGTGTCCTCTAATTCTATATTTCTTGGTTTTACTTATGAAAAATGTTTATGCATCAGCATTATCAATTTCTTTTACAATCGTAAATATTTCATCAGATCCCTTTTAACACTTCTTTTTGTGAAAACATACTTTTAAGCATCTTAATTTATATTCATTTAACAAACTCTCCATCCCAGATACAATTTTAATAACCCTTATCTGAACACTTTCTAAGAATTCAATCTCTTTCCTAGAAAAGAAGTCAAGAATTGAGCACAATACTTTAAATTTGGTCTAACGTGTAACCTAAAGAATGAAATTATAACATCTTTAGTCTTATATTCAATATTTCTGAAGATACAACTTAAATTCCTATTTGCCCTACCGCTAGTTTCACAAGAAACTGATCATCCATTACACCAAAATAATTCTCTTTTATGATACTTTTAATGTTGTTCTCATTCAAATTATACATAAAATTTAAATTATGATAACATGCGTACAATATCTTAAAACCTATCATAATTCATACTCATTTTTCATTTACTTGCCCAATTCACTAAATGATCTAAATCCTTTTGTAAAGCAAAATCATCATCTTCATAGCCAGCAACACCTAAAAAACATTTATCATCAATAAATTTAAGCAATTTATTGACCATTCCTTCATATTTCTCTTTGATTTGCATTAATGTTGCAAATGGTCCTAAGCACATGCCCTGAGGCATACCACTTACAACCTATAACTCAACTCGACTAAATTCCATGTATAAAAATCCTCTACTTTCTTCTATCTAATTAGTTAGCTTATCCCCCACATCCATATAGAAGTTTCTTTACAAGTATTTTGTGTGGCACTTTATAAAATGCCTTTTGAAAATCTAGATACACCAAATCTACATCCTTTGCCTCATCAACATATGCAGTAAAATTTTCAAAGCACGTCAAAAACTTGTTAGGCAAGATGTTCCGTTAATGAAACCTTGTTCATTATCAGATAAATTTATAAAGTTTGTTAAATGATCTTTATCACACTTTCTAAAGCATTTCACACAGCTGATGTAAGGCTAATAGACTTATGATTACTGCTACAACTTCTATTACCTCCCTTATGCACCATGCTAGAACAGCGGTGTGTTCACGGATTTACAACACTAAAAACAGGGGTTCGATTCCATTCGGTAGGCTCAGCAGATAGCCAGATGTAGCGTTGCTATAAAAAACACACCACATACCTCCCCTTGAAGATAAGAGTGGCATTGGCTAATGTTCAATCTGTTGTTACTTGTTCACTATTTAAGGACATACAAAATATTGTGGCAAGTAGCTCTCATATCAAGTCCTTGACTTCCTTTAATACCCTCGGGAAAATATATCGTTAGGGTGCCTTATCTTCCATTAAACTTTCTAAGTTTATTTTAACAAGCTCAGAATTCATGCAACTATCTCCTTCAACTTTGTTTTCATCTATCAATTGTTTAAGGTGAAGAATAGTGCTTAAAGGTGAATTTTCAACAAATTTAATAATTGCTTTGGAAACTTTACTTTGGTTAGGTATAATTCCTGTGTAGTTGCCATATTTTTAAACACTTTAGTTTTTGAATAATAAATGAAACAAAATGTGCGGGTTCTCGAACTCAAGTTCCTCTCGGTCGTACGGCTGTTTCTGTGACGTTTTACAACTATGACGTAATAGTTGCCAAACACGTATCGTTGCGTGCTGACCATTGTGTTCCTTTCAGTGCTGTTGTTTTATGTAAATCTATCGGTGCTTTTTGCATATTACATACTTTGTAAGACTATTTTGTGTCTTAATATTGCTACAATATATGTGTTTTATGATAACATGATTTATTGCGTTGCTTATGGTTGTAAAAATGGTTCGGCATCGGGCAAAAGCTTCTTTTTATGTACGTGCAAGGAGAAGGAACCGGCAAGATGGCGACAGTGAGTGCGGATGGTCAATAAGAAGAACTGTACTCCTTCACACCATGCAAAACTTTGTCAAGATCACTTTGAACGCTAATGTTTTGTGTTGGATCCAACTGTTTTGGATGACATGGGTTTAAAACCAGACAGGTTTAGACTGAGAAAACCATCAGCAGTAGACAGGATCGTCCCCACCATCTTTCCTTGTGTACAGCTGAGGACTCATCTCAGCCTGCAGCGTGCATGTTCCACTCCTCTGAAGCCATCCCTTGCCATCACGAAAAGAACAAACTTAAAGGTATGTGTGCAGTATAAAGCGAAAAACAATAACTAGTATAATATAATAATTTAAAAAGTACAAGTTTTTGAAAAATGTAACTAGACATACACATTTCACATTCATGAGGGTGTTTTGCATTTGTGGCAACTAAAAGTCAGTAAAACTTTGATTTCCTAGTCTAGACAGTGGACAAATCTACCCCAAATAGAGTATATTTCAAGTTTAAAAGCTGGTAGATAATTCTATAGATGTTTTTATCATTTTTAAGTCTGGAAAAGTTTAAAGAATTTCATTTTTCAAATTTAACATTTCAAGATAACTTAACTGTTCAGACTGCTACATCTAGTTTCATTTTATAGGCAGAATTATGACAAATAATTAAAATTAATTTTGTTACGAGTCATAAATACCCGGTACAATTATTGTGGAAGGGCCGAGTATTAGTTACCATAGTCGGTAAAATATAAACAAATAAAACTCAGTCTGTGATATCAATAATTTATAAACATCAGACAGGTTACGAGATGCTTAAAGTTGCACGTGAAATAATACAAACTATATTTGTTGTCATCACTTAGGCTTACCATTTTTCCATTGGAGGTATTACCGACTCGCAATCAGCCTGGGTGCTATCAGTATCACTTACAGTTCTGCTACTCTCGCTCGTGGAACTGTCCTCATCACTAGAACTTGTCAAATCTGTGTCGTAAGTAACTGTTCTATGTTCGTTCAGGGTAGGTTCGAATTAATATGGTGCTAATCGACACTGTTCGGAACACAAAGTCAAAACAGGTTCCGCCTCTGTTTCTCCGTATGCACTGGCCTTGTTTATTTACATTCAACGTGCTAGCGTTGGCGGTTTGTTTGGCAACTATTGCGTCACAGTACTTTTTCTAGCAAGAAACGTAAAAACTAAAGTGTTCGGATTACCGCTCGGAAAAGACCTTTCTGCACCGAGTTCTGTTTCATTTATTAGTACATATTTTTTATAAAAAATGTAAACCTGCAAAATTAATCAGTATGAGTAGTTCTTTTGACTGCAAAGTATTCTTTTTTTTCTATAAAATTCACCTTTAAGTCTTCATCAGTAAAACCTGAAGAAAACGCAAGATTTAATAAACTTTTTACTTCATAATCATCAGGTACAAGTCCTCCTTTATAATCCCGTAAAGGTCCTATCCCCAACATAACATTTTATTTATCCTTAATTTACTTTTGAAAAATCCTTACTTTTAATTCTTGTATTTCAGGCAATTTTTTAATAAACATAAATATACTCTTTTGGATACATACTTTTCTTTTTGACCAACTTTTTATCTTATATAATCTTCTAAATGTTCTATAATATCAATCAACTTAAATTTCTTAAAAGTTTGATGCTTTTTTAAATTTTGTCATTTATACTCTTTATGAACCAATCTGTTTTTTAGTAACAGATACCTTTTTTCTGTTAGGAACATATTTGTTTCGTTATTGAAATTTTCCCTTAATTTTTTTTTTACATGTACTCAGCTGCCCAAGAAACAACAGATTATTCTTGTCACATCCTTTCAAAATTTACTTTTTTGTAATTTGAAATCAAAATATCATTATTACTGATTCCAACATGTAGCAAAACATCAAACCTAATACAACACCGATCACGTGTACCTAGGTATTCCCCAATTTTTGCCTATTCAAACATTTTTATATTAGAAGTTAATCAACCTAAAATAGCATTATATTCCTTGACCAATCGGTTGTGAAATCCATTTTCAACAGTTTTCAGAACCCTTTTTCCCTCATGGTTTGACTCTAGCATTTCACATCAATATGTCTGAAATTCAAACCACCCATAATTATAAGTTAATTAACAAGTGAAATCTTAATCTTTCTGTAAAGTTTCTCACTAATTTTATCTGTTTCACCTAGTGGTGTACAATAGATTCCTAAAGAGTTTTTTCCACTTGATGTACACTAACAGAAACTAAATGAATGCAATCTTTTTGCTATTATTCTTATTATTTTTTCTGAACTTCAATAGAATGCAATTCACACTTTAGATATAGAACCAACTCTCTTCATTTCTTTACTATTTTGTCCCTATTATATAACATATAACCATGTATTTGGAAGAAATGTCTATCCTCTACATTCAACCATTTCATTATCTCAAAATTTCCTACCAATGTCATCTGTTTTATTTTTTATACTTCTAGCATTACCATAGTAACAATTAATCCTGTTCTTTTTACACTGATTTCCGATGCTAAACTTTCTTCTACATTTCAATTTTTTCGCTTAGTTTATCTTTACCCTCACTACTATCTAGTCCTACATTAAAACTTCCCTCACAATTCAATTAATAGCCGCAGCAAACATTCCAGAACTTTTCCTACTTTAATATAAGCCATTCATCGCAAAATGTTCCCTCCGTCCAGTGAACTAATTCAACAAGTCCAACCAACTAATCTGCTCGTCCTTGCATATTAATTTCAGCCAAGTATTTTGCCGTATTAACCTACTCAAAGTTTCATCCCTGCAGTTAATTCTTGGCAGCATCCCTGACACAATTAATTTATGGTATTTATCTTTAAATGCTTTTACAAGCCCCTTGTACACTTTAGTTACCCCTTCTGATTTATTCTTCCTTATACTTTTAGCCTCAATGTGCACAGCTAAGACTGTATCTTTGCCAGTCAGTCCCATTCATTATATCTCTTTCTCTGTCACTTATATCTTCCACCTACAAGATAACATGATCTAACTCTTTTCTTTTTAATTAATTCACAGGCTAGTTTATTCAATGCTGTGTGAGAAATTATCTATAAATATAACCTATTTAAGTTCAGAATTTACATCCTTCCAATAAAACCTCGTCTATATAGGCCAAAGACTCAAATACATTGCTCAAGAAAACAGTCTTCACAATTAAGTGTATTACCTTTAACCCTAATACTACCCTTTCTAACTTCCTGAATGTCGTGTTAATCTTAGCTGATGCCTCTCTTACATCTGAAAGCTTAAGCTGCTGTCTTTTCCCACAGTTTATATTTCTTTTTATCTGTTTTCTAAACTTGAGTTAGGATAGCCTTCATGTGTTCTTCCAACCTACAAATTCTTCATCTAAATAAGACTGCTTCATTACTATCTTCCTCAAAGCGCATAGTAGTCCATTTTCCCAAATAAAACCCATTCGTTATTCTTAACGAACGAAACAAACTGGAGATGGTTATCCCTAACTAGGCTTAGCTGTTTTATTATTTGTACAGTTAAAATAGACATTCGTGACTATCATTAAATACAAGTAACATGTTGTTGATACTGTTAAGTCTAAGTTTGACAACTAACTTCTTTTTAGACTGTATTCGTTAAATAAAATATTTATTTAATTTTTCTTAGAATCTTACTACAAGTTCAATTTTAAGTAAGCTTAAAGAACTATTATACGTACTAAGTCTAATCTAATTTTCTAATACCAAAATCTAAATTAAAAGCCCACACCCCCTATTTTACTCTCCAACCTAACTAAATCTAAATAATTTTGTTATGTAAATCTAATTCTATAAATAAAAATAATAAAATCAAATAACATTAAAAAATCCACAATATTATAAGAACTTAGCTTTCTAGCATTGAATTATAACTAAGCCTAATCTAACGTTACACTTCTAAAATCTGAATGAAAAGCTTATACCATATTTTAGTCCTCAATTTTATTAAATCTAATGAATTAGTTGTTCGTTATTTAACTGTATTTTTCAATCATAAAATAATAAAACCAAATAACATTTAAAAATTCACAATATTATGAGTATTTAGCTTTTTAACGCTATTTTCTATGTGTCTTCTACATCGGCAGTATACGAGAAAAATTAAAATACTGTGCAAAAGCGTTAGAGAAAAGCCAAAATTATATTTATGCCTACTTTCAACGAACAGTTTAGGGTAATCACACGTGAAACATCAAAATTAATCTTCATGTTTAGTACAACAAAATCTCATTGGAAGTGCTTGAATTCAACAAAGAGTTAATATCTTGTGTGTCCCTTTCGCTTTAATTATTATATAGAGTCTTTCAGGTATGGTTGTAATATATTTAATCAAACTGTTCTTTGAAATTTTGCTCTAAATCTCTCTAGTTAACTCCAGAAACTTTCATTGGAAGCAACTTTTGATTTGTAAAGTTTTGAACTATCAAATCCCAGATTTGCTCTGTTGGGTTGAGTGGTTCTGTGGAGGGCATTGCATTATTTGAAGTACTCCAGCATCTTATTTATTATGAGTGTTTGGGGTCATTATTATAGCAGTAGAATTATTTTCCAGTAATACAGGATATACCATTACGGATCAGTAGGTGATGGTATTTGTGCTGGTCCATTTTTTCATCTATTTTGCAAATATCTCTTGTCATTTCAGACGAAAAACACTCTTAAACAATCATATTTCATGATTGATGCCATGCATTGAGGTAAGTATCTCTCACCTTTATTCCGCCGGATGTACAAACTACGCTTTAAACAAAATATTTCAAACCTGGACTCTTCCTTCTATAACACCTTTTCCAAATCACCAGCAGTCAATTATTAACAAATTTCAGTTTCTTGACAATGGTTATAGATCAATGTGAAGGCGTTTTAAGTGCTGCAGGACTAAATATTCCATTCTCGTTGAAATTTCTTACCACTGCAGTTCTGGACACTTTTCTGTCATTTGGTACACGATGATTTATCTCATGCTTAAGATCAGGGGCAGGCTTTCTTCCGAATATATGACTGTATAAACGAAACTATTTAACATCAGTGTCAGCGAATTTAGGAGTTCTATCTCTTTCTTTCCAGTTTTCAAATTTACCTATCTCGATATCATGATCTAGGGTTACTTTACAGCGTTTGGGGTGCATTCGAAGTCTGTAACAATTTGTTGGAGAATTCAACCACCAACAGAAAAAGCTTTTATGTAATCTTTCTGCTCTACTGACAGTTCTTTATAGTTTTTGGGTAATGACATGACAGTAAAAGTTAATGTATAGTGTGAAACATTGTTTTTAGAAGGCTTATTTGGAGAGTGTTATTAAATTTATTTTTTCTATCATATATCGGTACCATATGCTAGCTCCTTGCTGGCTTTTTTCTGTATAATTAGGACATTAGATGGGGTACTTTGACAATTATTTCAAACCGTAAATTTAATAAGTATTTTCATTTAAGCAGAACCCTTATTACATAGGAATTCTAAAAAAAAAAAAAGTATTCTCGCACAGGGTCAGTTGTCAACAGGAATCAGTGAAACATTACCAATATGTTGAAATATACATTTTGTAATGGCATGGAAGAATTAGTTTCATAAAATATAAAAAATAACAAAACACTGTCTTGTTCTAACACTTTACTGTACTTTACATATAAAATAGCTTTTTCTTTTGTTTCACACAGATCTCCTTGGATCATTACGGGGTCCAGAGGCTGAATGTGAGTGTTATAATGTGTAAAGTAAAATATTTTCATGATTTGTTTATAGATATCAGAAACCAGTAAAATTGTTTTTTTAAGAAAATAGGAAGCAAAATATATTTTATATTAAATTTTAGATGATGTTGTTGTTGTTTTTTGAATTAAGCACAAAGCTACACAATGAACTATCTGTGCTCTGACCACCACGGGTATCGAAACCCGGATTTTAGCGTGTAAGTCCGCAGACATACCGCTGAGCCACTGGGGGGCAATTTTGGATGAAGTAGAGTGGGAAATATTCTTACGTTAAAACCTGGAATTTGATACCCATGTGCAAAGCAAAAATAACCGATTGTGCAGCTTTGTATTTAGCGATGAACAAGCAAAGAAACTTAATTTACACAAGAAATGTACTGTGTGTTAAAAGCTACCGTTTTAAATAAAAAATAATAAAGGTCAGAAACACTGTTCAATTTGAATGTTGGATACGAAATTTTAATAATAAAAATAGGGGGATAATCGTTTATGTAAAATGTACAACTAATAAGATTAATAATATTATTTTTTGTGTTTAAAGCTTAGATATTAAACCGAACTTATTTTTCTGCATTATAAATGAGTAGACAATAATAAATAAAAATATAAAACATATTAGGTATTATTAAAGGTCGTTGTTGAATGAATTCTACATTTTATATCAGCGAAGTGTTGATAACACAGTACTGAAAACTTAAACTTCGTGAAAGTTGTTTGAATTTTAATAACAACTTTTCCATCACTCAGCTATGCAGATTCGGAAATAATATTCATTTTTGTCTATCATGTGAGGATTATTTTTCAAACTGGGAACAAAAACTCTTATTTGAATCACATTATAATTTAATTTACAACAATGAACAATTTTGATTATTAAGACTGTTATGCTCGTATTTTAGGAGAATCGATGGCATTCTCAAGTTACGATTGGTAAAGAGAAATCTATAGTCATTGGATGTCAATATTTTAAGCATAATAAATTACGCTTCGATTTCAATGAAAATGATTCACTTATGTAAAAGTACATATGAAGTTTCGTGAAAAATCTATAAGTGATGGAAAAAAATGGATATAATTTTCTAATTCATCATACTTAAGTTACTGTAGAATATGTTGAACTTTCAAAATAATAAAGCCATCTCGGCCATTTGTAATTTCTTTTTATCCTTATTGTATTTAAGCAGGAGAAGACTTCTGCGACATAAACGCGATTGTCTACAAAAGATAACACACCTTATAATAAAGGATTTTGATTGCGATCCCAACGAAATTAGCTGATTTTCAGGACGGGTCTTTATATTTCATTATATTCACCTACCTAGATCACAAACATGTATTTATATCTAGGATTTATAACTTATAGGGCGGAGATATGCCGTTATATGTAATTTCATGGAAAAACAAAATAATAAGTAAGGATCAACTTGGGGAAAAATGGCCAATCACAAAAAGACGTTCAGCAAATCATACACAGTAGTAGTAAAAAAAAGTGTTATAGCAGGTGGAATGAAAAAGGGCGGTTACAAAAGTAATCCACACATTCCATATAACGATGTACAAAAGTAATCCACACATTCCTTATAACGATGTACAAAAGTAATTCACACATTCCTTATAACGATGTACAAAAGTAATTCACACATCCCATGTAACGATGTACAAAAGTAATTCACACATCCCATGTAACGATGTACAAAAGTAATCTACACATTCCATATAACGATGTACAAAAGTAATTCACACATCCCATGTAACGATGTTGAAGAAAAATAAGATTTTTATATGCAAAAACGGCTCGTTTGGGTTGAGAAAATTCTCAACAAGTGGGTTTCTCGACATCACTGAAAATTAAGATTTCCTGAAAAGCACACAAGTCACGTGTTCACAAGTCGCTTCCACGATATATCACTTCAAACGTCGTACAGTTCAAGCAGCTGTGCAGTGAAATGAATATTCTATACAGAATAAGTCTTGGAACACAGCAGCTGAAGATTTAAGTACCACCAGACTGTTGATATGGAGTTTGGAAAACAAGTTTTAAACTTATTATGTAGGAAGGAGTCTGTTCTTTTTACTTGATATCCTTACAACAGAGCCTTTTGTAGTGAAAACGTCACTCCAACACTATTATCATAACGTACAGTTTCACATAAATCATGACATAGATCGTTAAAAAAGTGACAAAGTCCCAAAAAACAAATAAAACTGTGCTCAACTTCAGTGTATACATTTTTAAGTGTTGTGAACCTGACGATGACCGAAGAAGGTCGAAACGCTGTTCACTCCTCTAGGTAAAAAATGTTCTCAATCCAAACGAGCCGTTTTACATATATAAGTTTCAAATATTTTGTTTGTTTCTTTGTCTTTGAAACATGAGAGCTATCTGCGCTAGCCGTCCCTAATTTAACAGTGTAAGACTAGAGGGAAGATAGCTAATCATCACCATTCACCGCCAACTTTTGGGCTACTCTTTTACCAACGATTAGTGGGATTGACCGTCACATTATAACGCCTCACAGCTAAAAGAGCTAGCATATTTGAAGCGATGGTGATTCGAACCCGCGACCCTCAGATTACGAGTCGAGTGCCTTAAACATCTGGCCATGCCAGACTGAGTTTCAAAGGTTTCAAATGTTTTGGACGGAATACATGACATAAATGATACATAAGAAGTTGTTAAAAACCAGCCTACTTTTGTTTATCTTTGTCCTTCTCTTTTTTCTCCTTTCAACACTTCTATTGTAATGCTAAAGTAAGGGTTACAGAATGTGGATATTTTGTTTTTGCCAGATAATTTGATATATCATAATAAGTCTGAAGACTTTTCCTTTAAGAATAGAACAGAATATAGTTCAAAAGCCTGACATACAAACGTTAGTTAACTCATAATGTAATCATTTGAGGCACATAAGAAGAAATGTTTGATTTTCAGTTTTATATTTCAACCACTTTCCCAAGTCGTTGAACAGTTTCCAGGAAAACCAACCTGCGAGAAGAAATTTCTGTGAAAGCTTTTGTGAATCAATTACAATTCGCTTTGCATAACTGATTGTAAGTAAATTCATATTTGAGTGTAAACTACACTATATAACAAAATTTGTACTTTTTATTGTTCCTGAACAGAAAGTGTTATTTCTCAATTTCTTATGACTAAAGTAAATGGAAAAGACCTATTTTTCTCTTCAATCTTTGCTTTTGTGACCTGGGAGCGTATAACAAAAACATGATGGAAGACTATATTTGGGGTCTGATACGTGAAAGTGATTTACATTACAGTCGCAAATCTCGAAAAAAACTACTCACTTCTAAACATTTTTGCTCATTTTTATGTAACTTTAGAATAAATACATGTAAATCTTGATTCATATATTGTTTTATTCAGATCTTATGTGAATGAAAATGTGTAAATTTGCCCGTTTTTACATAAAAAAGTAGGTTAATTTCTAAATTTGTTGTTTGAATTAAGTACAAAGTCACTCAATGGGCTGTCTGTGCTCTGTCCACCATGAGTATCGAGCCCCGGTTTTTAGCGTTGTATGTCCGGAAACAATCTGCTGAGCCAATGGGGGGATAATTTCTAAATTTCATTATTTAAGTCACAAAAGCAAAGTTTTAAGGGAATAATGGTCATTTTCTGTACTTTTACAACATGAGCAATTAAGAAATAACACATACTATCCAGAAACAAAATTTGTGTTACATAGTGTTATTCGAAAATTAATGTAATACTTTATTCGAATATTGATAATTGTGTTACATGGTATATACAGTAAGGAATACGACAATTTACACCGCTGAGCATACTAAGTAAATGGAAATTTCAATTCTGGTATTCCTTTTCTTTCCAAAAACAAATATAAAATCTTGTTCTTTCAGTTTTGCTCTCACAGTGCAATAATTGATAGTTATGGTGTGGATATTATATTAATGGTATATATATATAAGAATTGTTCATATAAGATTGGATACGATTGGGATTTCTAAGACTGTTAGTATTTCGTTAGATATAAAGAAATATACGCATTTCAGCTGGTTATTTAAAACTGTGACATATTTAAACGTATGCTCTAGCATGACATAAGTAGAATCATCTCTCCTCACCACAACATGAAGTCGTAAGTTCGTATTTTATCTTTCAGAATTTGCATTACGTACTGGAGAAATTTTCACATTTTACAAAAATAATTATTGTACCTCAATGATGATCAAGAAATCAGGGTTAAGCAAACTGAAAATTTTAGTTTCATAAGAAAAGTAGGCTTTAATATATTTATTTCGCATAGTTTGGTTTGTTTGAAATTATGCACAAAGGTACACTATCTACATTAGCCGTCCATAAGGTTAAGACAGCTAGTCATCACCACCTACCACCAACTCTTGGGCTACTCTTTTACCAACGAATAGTTGAATTGACCGTCACATACAACGCCTCGATGGCTGAAGGGACGAACATGTTTGGTGGAACAACTTTCGGGCATCTTTATCACTTGGCCATTCCGGGGCTCATTTTACGTTAGATATGGGTGTTGTTTGTTGTTTAGAGTTAAGCACAAGCCAACACAATGGACAATCTGTGCTCCGTTCACAAGAGGTATTCAAACAATGTTGCTAGCATTATAACTCCGCAGATATAACGTTGTGCCACTGATGTATTAGTGAAAAAAAGCATGAAATGTGTGTTTATTTAATGAAAAATAAACTGAGAATTAAAATACAGCTTGCGTACTAGCTATCCTTTGGTGTGAATTCATCAAGCTTTTTGTAACATTCAACTGACATTATTAACATTCTAACTTTGTAGTATTTTTCATGGTTATGCTATACATAGCAAAATTAAACAAACATCGAAATTAATGATATTACAACTATAACAGGAAAAATATATTTTTAAAAATGAGGTTACTTATTCAAGTGTGTATATTTTTTTCTTTCAGCAAAGCTACATCTGGCTGTCTACCGTGCTCGCCGAGGGGAATCGAAACAATGATTTCAGAATTATAAATCTGAGCAATTACTGCTGTTTCGGTGGGGGACTAGTTATTTAAGGAACACATATCGTTCTATCGCAAATCACCCATTCCATTTATAACTCATTATGTAATTTTATAATACAAATAATTGTTCAATTTCTGCTCCAGCTGCAGTGTAAAAATTCAAAGGCAATCCATCAGATAATATCACGCACTTTGAAATGTTCCTCAGCAAAATTTAAAGTCCAAGGATTCTGATGTCTTCTTTTATCCTGTGTGCCCAAAATATGTGGCTTTCGAAGTATTTCATTGACTGCCATATTACAATTTTTGTAATATTCTTTGCATAGTACGAATGATTTACCTCCACTGTTGTGGAAGTGAGTTTGTGTTTTTCTTATAGCAAAGCCACAATCGGGCTATCATTTGTGTCCACCGAGGGGAATCAAACCCCTGATTTTAGCGTCATAATTCTGTATACTTACCACTATCCCAGAATCGAACAAAACAATATTATACCTGTAGCGTTCTATGACTATTTACAGAAAGTGTGATTCAATCTCTGTGTTGTGCAAGGCATGGATTACCTATTTTGTATTTTTGAGCCAACCAAATAAACATAAAATAGGATCTCTTTAGAAGTATATTTCTTATAGACCGCTGGTAGTGAGAGATTGTTTTGAACAATCGATTAAAAGATGGTATGTTTTCAACATGCAAATAATGAACTACTTAATAACGTGATTGGCTGTGTCAGGTCCAAATGAATTATTACTAATTAAAGAGGTTGCTGATGCTTTATATGCACGCTTTACACATGCTTATGCAATGGCATATTGTGTAGATGCGAGCTTTAACATTTATATATTTGATTCACAACGAATTACTCACCATAGAACAATGATATGCTAATACTAGTAAACAAAAATATGGAGGGGAATGTTACAGTGCATGCTAGGAAGGAAGTTTATTTTACGAGATTGTTTATGGATATAGTACAGTAGAGGTAATTAATTCCAAGAAAAGATCCTCAAATGCTGTTCATGGTACAAGAAATCTCGGAGAACATTTTGGAGATCAACCAGCTCCAATATCACTCTAGCAAATCTAAAACATAGCTCTCTTTGAAAAAACGAAAGATGTGATTGGAAAAGAAAGAAAAAAACTGCTAAAATCCATAATGATAAAATTGGATTGTCGTGTAACACTATTAGAAATATATATGTTAAAGGGGCCTTATGTTGAAAACTTTTTACAACCTCGTTCTTCTTGTATATAAAGAAAATACTATGTAGTTTTGAGAGTAGTATCTATTAGTTACAGTCATGCGAAAAAGTTAGGACACCCAATGAAAGCCTGTGTATTTTTGTAACATTTTTTAACATATAGATGTTTAAACTCAATTTTACCAATACTGAGAGATTATAGGAATATAACTAAACGATTAAAACTGAAGAAAAGACTTTTCAAGATCTTCTGTAAATGTAATTCTACAAAAATGCATATTTTAACTGAGGAAAAAGTAAGGATATAAGATTAAAGCAGAGAGAGACCCCAGCATGGCCAGGTGGATTAAGGCGTTCGAATCGTAATCTGATTGCCGTGGTTCGAATCCCCGTCGCATGAAAAATTCTTGCCTTTTCAGCCGTGGGGGCGTTATAATGTGCGCTCAATCCTACTATTCGTTGGTAAAAGAGTAGCTAAAGAGTTGGCGGGGGTGAGGATGACTATCTACCTTGTCAGTGATGTCGAGAAAGCCCACTTGTAGAGAAATTTATATGTAAAAACGGCTCGTTTGAGTTGAGAAATTTTTTTACGTAGAGGAGTGAACCACGTTTCGACCTTTTTCGGTCATCGTCAGGTTCACAAAGAGAGAGGTAGCTGACCAGAAGCTAACCACATATTTGTTTTGTTTGTTTGTTTTTTAGAGAATTTCGCACAAAGCTACTCGAGGGCTATCTGTGCTAGCCGTCCCTAATTTAGCAGTGTAAGACTAGAGGGAAGGCAGCTAGTCATCACCACCCACCGCCAACTCTTGGGCTACTCTTACCAACGAATAGTGGGATTGACCGTCACATTATACACCCCCACGGCTGGGAGGGCGAGCGTGTTTAGCGCGAACCCGCGACCCTCGGATTACGAGTGCACGCCTTAACGCGCTCAGCCATGCCAGGCCAACCACATATTTAAAAGGGGTTGTGTAACTGAGTGTCGGAATGTAGAGGGCGTGCTAAGATGTTTGAATAACGCAAAAAGTCACCTTCACACGTTTTTGAACACTGCAAGTCAAATAAACACAACATAACCACAGAAAACACTCAAATACTAAATAAAGAAACAAACGCAAAATTAAAGAAGCCTTACTTATACAACAACTGAAGTCCAAAATAAACCAATACAAAGGAACACTTTTATATCCATATTAAAAATAATATAATAAATAATAATAATATAAAATTATATATTCAAACATCTAAGCCCGCCATCTACATTCCGACACTCAGTTACACAACCTCCTTCAAACATGTGGTTAGCTTCTGGTCAGCCACCTCTCTCTTTGTGAACCTGACGATGACCGAAAAAGGTCGAAACGTTGTTCACTCCTCTACGTAAAAAAAATTTCTCAACCCAAACGAGCCGTTTCTACATATATATTACTAGCTGCCTTGCCTCTAGTCTTACACTGCTAAATTATAGATGGCTAGTGCAGATAGCCCTTGTGTAGCTTTGCGCGAAATTCAAAGAAACAAGCAGAGTGTGTGTGTTTTGTTATAGCAAAGCCACTTCGGGCTATCTGCTGAGTCCACCAAATGGAATCGGACCTCTGATTTAACTGTCATGTACTTTCTGTCTGGTTAAATGTGGTATGATGTTGAATTCGATGTATCTGAAGCAAAGATTCTATAATAATAAAACAGTTTGTCAAAATGTGTTGTTAGAAGATTATTACAATAACAATTATGATGAGGGATATTAAAATATTAACATGATTATCAAGATAATCGTGTTGAACTATGGAATAAACAGTTTCAAAGGCAGCATGAGACTTGAATAAATGTTATTTAAAGTTCATCTAACAGAAATACTCGGGTATTTTAAATGATAAAATAATTATCAGTGGTAAACAGTCACACCTTCATTGAAAAGGTTTGTTTTTTGTTTGTTTGTTTTTGGAATTTCGTACAAAGCTACTCGAGGGCTATTGAAAAGGACTATTTCAATACATTTAGTACTTGGAAAAGAAATTACTCACAATTGTTTTTAAATTCAGAAGTTTGTTTGTTTTTATTTTTAATTTTGCGCAAAGCTACACGAGGGCTATCTGCGCTATCCGTCTCTTTTGTAGCAGTGTAAGACTAGAGGGAAGGCAGCTAGTCATCACCACCCACCGCCAACTCTTGAACTACTCTTTTACCAAAGAATAATGAGATTAACCGTAACATCATAACGCCCTCACAGCTAGTCATCACCACCCACCGCCAACTCTTGAACTACTCTTTTACCAAAGAATAATGAGATTAACCGTAACATCATAACGCCCTCACAGCTGAATTCGAACCCGCGACCCTCGGATTATGAGTCGAACGTCTTAACGCACTTGCCCATGCCGGGCCAGTACGTAGGAAAGAAAGATATAAAATCATCAAGGATACTATGGAAAAATGAAAATACTTTGATGAATATGAACAAAAGTTTTTGAAAAAGAATTTGACAAGAAAATACCCAATATTTTCTTCTGGACAAACTATAGATAGTAAATTACGACCTAATCAAAACAATTACTGATAGTTCGCAATTCGGTAAACAATAAATTATATACGCGTAAGAAAAGTTTAAAGTAAACTTAGTAATACCGAATGCATACTACCTTAACATTTTTATTTGTAAAAATATCAAAGTTTCTATGTTACGAAGGAGGGTAAACAGTTTAATACAATCAAATTCGAAAAGTAAACATCCATGTCTTTTATGTAAACTAATTAATTCCTTTTAATTACAAGCCGTTTCATTTTGTTTGAGTGTTTTCTTGGTAAACACAAAGCTACACAATGGGGTGTCTGTGTTGTGCCGACTGTGATTATCGGACCAAGATGTTTAGCAGTACATGCCATTACCACAGACAGTTAACGTCTCATGTGATTATCTAAGATGAAAGTCTGAATAAATAATAAGATATATTATACCACCTGCAACTGGTTGTATCTTATTTACACAATAATAGTGTCAGCACTCAGTAGTTATAATTTTCTGCAGTTAGAAATTAAATTAATTTACTTCAGTTTATTTTTTTTCAAATTTTCACTTTCGAAATAAATTTTAGCAGAAATTTATACCATAACAAAACTTCTAATAAACGGATTTAGATAAACAATTAAAAATAATATTCAATTTTAGGTGTAATGTTATAAACTTATTTTTCCCTGCTAGTCAGAGGTAAACTATACTGACCAATTTTTAAAACACGGTTAAAACAGGTATAAAGAAAACAATGTTACACAATAAAATTTTTGTACCTATATCGTTCGCTGGGGTATTAAGATGAAGATTAACAAGTATACGTAAACAGATATCTTGAAACTTTAGCTAAACATATCTGCTGAAACAAAATAAATTATAATGAGAATACATATCATAACAAAATATAATTTTGAGGCTAACATTACACATTTATTTCCTTGAATTTCTATACAGTTATTTTTCTTACTGAGGGGGAATATTTGATTTAGTTGGTTATTAATGACTAAACTACTAAGGTAGTCTGCCACTGTCAATACTTTGAACTACCAACCTCTTAAAAGGTGAACTATTGAAATGACCAACCTCCAAATTCTCGGTGTTCCATTACTAACAAATAATGGAATTAACCGTTACATAATAACAAGAGAGAGTTGACAGCTTGAGTATGTTAGGTGCCAAATTTCGATCTTGTGACCTACAAGTTGCAATGCCTGTTATCGCATGTCGTTAAAGCACTCGACTTGTTATCTATGGGTCACGGGTTCGCATCCCGGTCACACCAACCATGCCCACCCTTTCAACAGTAGGGGCTTATAATGTGACGGTCACTCCCACTATTCGTTAATAAAAGAGTAGCCCAAGAGTTGGCGGTGAATGGTAATGACTAAAATTAGGAACGGCTAGCGCAGATAGCCTTTGAGTAGCTTTGTGCGAAATTCAAAATAAACAAACAAACAAAAATACAAGTTGCAAGCATAATAAGAGAGAAAGAAACTAGATTACACATTGATTAATATTTAATCATATAGAAATGCGTGTTCTTAGTAAGTCTTTGTTCAAGTGTAGAGTTTTTCTAAAATTATATATTTTAATTACTGTACATCGACTGATCGTGAAAAGTAGGCTTTCAAAATAAAGTGTTTAATTTATTCAGGTTTCCCCTCGGTGGACTCGGCAAACAGCAAGATGTGGCTTTTTTATAAGAAAGCCACGCACCGCACAGACAATTAATTCAATTTTGTTTTCAATGTCAAAGCCGTTTTTATCCAAGTTCTATCAGTTTAGATTTATCAGTCACACTTTAAAGATCTTCAAACCATTCTTCCTTAATTAGTACAATAACAGCGAATTAAATCCTTACATTTCTTATTACTACAGTGATAACTCAGCTGTTAAAAGTTTTGTGACAAAGAACGCTGCACATATTTGAATCAAATATTTATTTTCGATAAGTATTTGTTGTGAATATTTCTTAAGTTGTCTTATATAATTCAAAGTAAACTAGCATAAATTTCATTAAAGGAACGCCTAATATTAGGTTTGATTAGTAATTGATGTGTTAATAGCCAGGAGTCTCTTTAGCATTTCACAAGATGCCAAAAGATGTCTTATTTGGTTTTAGCTATTCATCAATGATAAATGGTCTGTACTTGGTTCATAGACTCGAGCAGAAACTAAGTTGTAATTGCAACGTTCCAATTCATCTCATTGATACTCCAAGACATTAAGAGTTCTTGAGTCTACTAGTCAAAGAAGTTTCTTAGGTCACTCTCGTGCACTTTAAATCACTGTTAATTAATGTAATTTTAGTGGATAAACACAACAGTATAGGAGTGCGATAATAAAAATTCATTCATCAGGCCAGATAACTTTTATCTTCTGGTGCCAAGTGTGCGCTCTGAGCATAAGTGAAATCGTGGTTTCGTTTAGAACGTTTTAACAAGAAATAAACAATTTTTGATTGCTCGTCAACTACTATATTCGTGAGGTGGTGTCTTTATGTCTTTCGTTTGCTACAGTTGGAGTTCAGTCGACTATTTCTGAAGATACGAATCAATTAAAGCATAGTATGACACAAGCTAGAGTTTATAAACCTGTCCTATCATATTTTACCTCGTTTAATCACTAGCAGTTGAAAAGCACGTTTTCTTATAAGGAGGCTTGCCTACAGTTTATAGCCGAGTAATGAACTTGCGCATCACATGATCAATCTATTTACATGATTAAATACATGCAGTATTACATGAGCGTGTATATGAATACAGTATCCATATAAATGGTCATCTTGTGTACGATTAAGAAATTATATACGTATCATTGTTTTGAATCTCACAGTTTGTTTGTATAAAGTTTTGCACAAAGCTGCACAGTTTGGATATCTGTGCACTATCTTCCTGTTACAGGTTTCTAGCGTCATAAAGCCACAGACTTACTGCCGTACTACTGGATGACAAATTTCAAAATAAGTGAAAATAATGCTTCGAATAGCTCTACCTTAATGATTTTTAGACGAGTAAATATTAGATTTTGGTACGAAACCTAGTTTTAAAGGGAAATATTAGCTATCGTGATTTTCATAGAGCGCAGCCATTTTGTTGTCACTGAGAATAAATTAAAAAATATACCTTATATATTTCAATTGTCTTAGCTCAACTTAAAGTAATTCTGTAAAACGAAAAAAAAAATTGCCTGTTACTACTTCATAGAAAAAATAACGATATACATTAGAGCATTGTAGTATTAAATGCAATTTCTAACTTAACTAAATTATTTGAGGGAGCAACTATTTTAAATAATGTTTCCTTCTTTATCACCGGCTCCCCAGTGGCACAGTGGTATGTCTGCGGACTTACACACTAAAAACCGGGTTTCGATACCCGTGGTGGGCAGAGCACAAATAGCCCATTGAGTAGCTTTGTGCTTAATTCTAAACAAACAAACAAACTTTATCACCGATTAGTCTAATGTTAAGGTTAGTAAATTCCTAAGCCTCTGTTATTAACTTATTATAAATCATTTCATTTTTCGATGGTTCCAAAGTGTAAGATAAACACCAAAACTTATAAATTAAATTTTGGGGATAGAGCTCTTCAGTAGTCCCAGCGCAAATAGCACATTGTGAGGCTTTATTCACAGAAAAATCAAAGCTCTGGACAGGAAATAAATTGTTAGTGTCATAGTTCACATCCCATTAACGTATATTGCGCTCCTTAATTTTGGTCCGTTGGTACAGCATGTAAATGATTGTGTCACACTATTTTCAATAACCTAATAGTTAACAGTGGATGCTGTTCAGTAGCTGCCCTCATTTAGCCTCTCAGATCAAAATTATAAATAATCATACGCAGTTAACAATTTGTGGAGAGATTAACAAAACTTAGAAAAGAGTTAGTGAACTTTTAAAGCAATAAAACATTCGGTGGTTATTTGAATAACTCACAGATCGGATTTCTAGGAAATTAAAGGATTATTAATTTGAAAGGTGTATATTTTCCCTCACATCTGAATATTTCCCATAGTACCGTCTTTCTGTCTAAATAAAGTTTCGCATTCTTTAGCTTACGCCTTCTTATAAAAACACACACAAAAACATATAAAGGTATCCCTGAAGCTAGTTACTTTACCAGGTTGTTAGCCTTGGGCTTCACTTAATCGCATGATTACTACATTTATATGCTTGGCTAATCTTGAAGTTGGTTAATGAAGAGCATCATTTCCCCAAAGCCAATAATATTCTCGAAGTTTTGAGGCACACAAATATGTCAAGTGAAAAAGTACATCACAGGGGTATCATTTTCTATTTATTCTAACAATAAAAAATAGACATCAACACATTACTTTGAACATTGTAACAATACTGATCGTATTTATTGGTAAAATTATAATGGAAGATATTCAACTGACTATTTGTTAGAAAAACAACATATCTCACTGAGTAAGTAAATGAATTATCATAATAATAATGGGACTACTTCTATTGATTCGGATTTATTTACAAATAATTCCGACAAAGAAACTTCGTTTAAATTTCTCGTGTTTTTGACAAAGTTTATTTGAAATCAAATGTTCTTAGAAGGAGCATATTTATTATGACAAAGAAAGGTAAGTGTAGATAATTTTGTACTTACGGGCTCAGGTTATTGTTATTAAGAAGGGAAATGAGCTTATCTATTTTCATTAAAATAAAAACATAAAACACAGTTGTCAAGGTCTGGTATATTCATAAGGTTTTTAATTATATTTTTCGGAAATTATCAAATATTTATATTTATGTGAAATAGTAAAATAAAGGAAAGATGGAAAATATTTGTGCTCAATGATTTTTTTGTTATTGTGAGGATTTAAGAGTGTTTTGTTCTTAGAATAAAACCACAGATGGCGATCTGTTGTATCCAGCAAGGGGAATCTCACCAGCGAGTTTATCGTCATAAATTAGAAGACTTATCGTTGACCCACCCGAAATCTTCGTATAAGGAGTTTTATAGTTTACTTTAAAGGAAAAAGAGTCTTGCTAATATTGTCGCTGAAAGTATGAGTTCATAGCTTATTCCTAGAAAGAAACAGTCTTGGTAGAATTAGCTCTAGAGTGGTGATTTTATAGTTTATGTGCTAAAAGAAACAGTCTCGATAGGATTAGCTCTGAATGAATGGGTTTAGTTTTATTGTAGAAAGAAACAAACTTAGTAAAATTAGCACTAGATGGATAAAGTTTTAATTTATTCTAATCTCTACAGTAATATTAGCCTATAGTTCAACTGGTATTTTGTATTTTCAACAAACTAAAACTAAAATTATTTTATTCTTTTATTCACTTAGCTTATAGCAATCTCAGTTTTATATTTACATAACCAAGAAAGCTTGTTGGGTAATGTAAGAAGAAACACGATTAGCATAAAAATATATGTTTAGATGAAAAGAGTACAGAAATAACAAATCAACATCTATATGTTTTTGTTTTAATTTCATATTCTTATCTTTAAGAAAAGTACCTGTTGTATTTATACATAAAATTGACAATAGAAAAAAGTTATTGAATTATATGAATATGATGATCATTTTATAATATTAAATATAATTATGTCCAATTGATCTTCACAGTGTTAGTCAGTCTGTAATTTTAAATTTTTATTTCTCAACACATGCACGCTAAAATCACAGGTTCGACTCCCTTCGGTTGACTCAACAGATATCCTAATTTGGCTTTGCTTATGAAAACACACACTGTCAACACATGCAAACAGTCTCAGAAATGTTTGCATGTATAATATATAGGTGAGCATGTGAAAGAAAGTAGAAGATTTTAATTATAGACGAACGCGCCAGTAGACTTGCAACATAACAAAGTATCATAAAATTATACATTTCACACAAAAATACAAATGGTATCATTTTATATTGAAGGAAATTCACCTTTAAAGAAATTCACAAACAATTTCCTATTACTACAATTGATAAAAGTAGCAACAGCTTTGGATTTATATCAATAAATATTGTTATTAAACCTATAGTTATCATAGTAAACAAAATATATCATACTCAACTTTCTAAAATAAGATTAAAATTTTTAAAATCCGAATCCTTGGAACCCTTTACTTTTATCAATTCAACGCTCTCGGTTTTAATGCATGATTTCACTACTTTATATACCGAATCTCACTAATTATGTTAGACTGAGCTGAAGCAGGGATATATTATTTTTTATTTTAAAAAATACAAATTTTGTAGGCTTCACTTTTTCTAGCATTAAAACTTGTTATGTTGCTATTGTTAGCTAAGTTATGTATAAATCGATCCCTGCTTGTCTTTATAATTTATTTTTATTTCTTTATTTATTTTGTTTCCTTTTTATTAGCTGTATTTTCGTGTGTCAGCAATACCAATCATAGGGCTCGCATATACCCTATTAGATTTTATTATTCGTCAAGATCTTTAGAAACCTACTGTTAAATCTAATTATATATCCAAAATAGTTCATCGGTCATTTCATTTACATGCACACGCACACACGAAATCACTTCCATATCCATCAGTACAGAAAAGGGATCTTTGGGACCTCAAACGGAAGTATATTTTTTATTCTCTACAGCTGTCTGGAAAATTCACTTACTTAGTTCGATCAAAACTCGTTGAAATGGTGAAATTTTGATTCACTGAATAAAAAAAGGATATTAACAATTTAAGTGGCTTTATAAGTACAATAAAGGCTTTAGTGTAGCTCAGCTAGTACTGTGAATAGTCATTGTTTATATTCAGGCATTTTAAAGGTGGCTTTAAATGGGCGATTTTTATGGCCATTAATTTGTTTGATCATGATCCCTAATATTAAGAAACAATGATTTTTGAAGTTCTATAAATAAGAAATATGTAGTTTTTGTACACGAAGTTGAAATATTGACAGCATTAAAGTGAATACATTTTTCAAAAAAGTTGCTGATCATTTCGGTACTTAAATATTCTAGTTTTAATTTATACAATAATACTATATTTTACAAGCTTGAAGAGTGTTTGGTGTTAAGCACAAAGCTACATGATAGGTTGGTTATTTGTGTTCTGCCCATCACAGATACCGAATCCCGGTTTCTACCGCTGTGCCTTTGGGAGTTAAAACTTGAAGTATATTTTTATTAACGTAGATAATTTATTACGTAAGTGTAACTAAATTTTCTTCCGCTACATAACATTGCAAAAATAATTTAAACTGGAAAATGCAATAAATGTGTTTAAAATTTCTTATCAAAAACTTTCAATGAATTCCAATGCATGTGCAGCTACCAAGATAACATATTACAGAATGGTTGGTAATTCGATGATTATAGCATGATGTAGCGTTCTTCAGGTAATTTTACTTGTTTTTCTGAACAGTCTCGTATAGTGTTAGTACAGACCCTGTGGACCAATCAAATTGATAATTCGTCCCAGTCTCCAGTGAAATCAAGATATATATATATAAAAACACCATTCAGTAGAAGGAAGGTAACACTGTTGTCCCTTAGGGAAGGCTGAATGTATGTGAAACTAAATTAACAGCGTTAATTAAGTTGAAAACAAAAGGCGGTTAATTATCGTTGAATACAGTAACTAAAGAAAGAGATTAAGTACGTCTTCGACAAAACTTTGTCATTCATTACCTTCAGGACAGACCAGAAAACGGGAAAATATAAGTAGACAGTGAAAGCAAATTAGGTGACGTTGTTATGGAAAACAATACCTTCAAAAATGATATAAGAAATTATTATACTGGATACTAAATGACGTTGAAAAAGGCCTAACAATAGTAAAACTCGGAAACTGTCTTGGTACCATTAACTTTGAATGAATGGGTTCATAGTTTAATCGTAGAAAGAAACAAACTTAGTAGAATTAGCGATGGATAAAGTTTTAATTTATTCTAATCTCTGCAGTAATATTAGCCTACAGTTAAACTGGTATTTTCAACAAACTAAAAATAAAATTATTTTATTCACATAGCTTATAGCAATAACGTAATTATTAAGGATTGGTGTTATCATGTTAGAAGATGGCATGTTCAAGGTGTGGTTGTTAAGGAAAACAGAACCTTCTAAAGTGATATAAGAAATTTTTATATTGAATACTAAATGACGTTTTAAAAGGCTTAACTATAATAAGACAAGTTTTATCTCATGCAATTAGAAATCTCTGGAAGATTTTTAACTAATACTTAACTTTTTAAATACGTATCATGTTAACATTAATAGTATTTTAAAGAACTGTTTCAATTCGCTAAGGCCACGAATGTGATCCTATTATCTCTACTTTTGCATTATTACATTCACAGGTTTAATTTTCGTCTTTGTGAATTGTAAAACTCGATTTCCTTTTTTTGAAGAATAGGACTCTGTTTATAGTGTGCACTTATTAGCTTTCATTGAAATAAAATGGTTTTGAAAAATAAGCTTTGAAAATTTACTAAGTAGCAACTTCGAGAATCTCTGCATTTATTTTGCTCCAAACACAAAATAATTTATGTATTTTGACTTGCTTGGCTATTTCCTTTTCCTTGCATTACTACGTCTACTAGCTTTTGAAATATGAAAGAAATGCTTGCTAATTATAATAAGCACAACGAACCTCATCTTCAACTGTTAATTATAGCAACCTTTTATAAGTTTAATCGATGTCACAAACTAACGTTCACTACAGATCTTCAGGGGAAAATTGCAAAGACTGTATCAACTTCAATAGATAAACAGTATCAGCATTATGTTGGTTTTTGAGTCGTTTTCCTCAATAAAGAACAGGAGAGGATTCAGGATGCCCCCAGTAGCACAGCGGAATGTCTGTGGGGTTACAATATCGAGTTTATTTACTCATGGCTAGTAGAGCACAGATAGCCCATTGTATAGATATATGCTTCACTTCAAACAAAGAAAGATCCTGGATACTCAATGACAAAAGCTATTGCAAATGGAAAGATTAATATAAAATCAGTATTAAGTATATGACTATTTCTATTTTAGAGTTAGGTCTTATAATTTGAACATACTTTTCTTTAACCTCAAACCAGAAATGTTTCCTAATTATTTGAACACAAAATATCCAGCCTATTAATTTAATCTCAAACAAGAAACTAATTATTTAAACACGCAATATTTAGCCTATTAATTTACAACTCAAAATACAAATATTTTAAAAATACAATTTTGTTTTGAACAACTCTGTACATTTCTCTTGTAATACATAATAAATTTAGTTGTCGTTTTTGATAGTCCGTTTCAAAGTATTACCAATTAATTACGTGAAATATTCAATATTTTGTTAATATATTTCTCTGAGTTTATTTGAGACAAATGATTTTATATATTTTCTATGTAAGATACAGGATACGATATGTATAGAGGAATTATCTGTCTAAATTATTTCATAGAAAATATTAGATGCACAAATTTTGATATGTAGTTTTAGCAGATAGATTACTTTATCAAAAATTTTTTATTGCATTTACTATAAGCTAGCAGCCAAAATTAATACATACTCATACGTAGAATGTTAAACCTAGAAACTTTCCCTTTTTTAGACGGTTAGACGTGAACATAAATACATTCATTCTTAACTTTTAATTACAGATGAAACATTTATCAAAACGTATACAAAATTGTTAAACTTGACAGTTTACTACAAAGAACGTCGATTAATAAGTAAACAATCTATTTCGATATAATAACATTAAGGCTCCGCATGTAACTGAAATAATTAATTCATTACATTTCAGTTCATTCAATTTACTAATAACCTTTTGATTAAAGACTACTACTACTGTATAAAAATGAACAATTAAACATTCGCTGAAAACAATGTCAGAAGTTATTTGGAAGAGTGCATTTGTATGTGTTATGTTCCCTATAATAATATGAATATTCTTCCAAAGTTCTGGCACCTCAGCTTAGGAACTTCTATTCAAGATTATTTGATGAAGATAAAATATAGTAGACTCAAAACAATGCACGTACGAAAATTGCACAAACGCGATATAGATGTCACACACATTAATTCCTATGATTTTCTAGTATTTCTATGATTTAAGAGTGCTATAACATTGCTTTGGTATATTCAGCATTCATCTAACATTACACTAGAGTGAAAACGAACTCTTTTATCAGGCCAGGTGGGTTAAGGCGTTCAACTCAGAATCCCCCGTCGCACCAAACATGCTCGACCGTTCAGCCGTGTGGGAGCGTTATAATCTGACAGTTAATCCCACTATTTGTTGGTAAAGGAGTAGCCCAAGATTTGGCGGTGGGTGGTGATGACTAGCTCCCTTTCCTCTAACCTTACACTGCTAGACAGCTCGAGGAGATAACCCTCATGTAGCTTCGAGCGAAATTCAAAACAAACACAAAACTGTTTTATTGGTTAGTTCTAGGTAATGCAAAGTTCGACAATCGCGTGATGTTTAGAAATATTTAAGAGTAAGTGTGAGAAAATTAAAGATTGCGACAAAAAAGGAAAACGAGTATTGGCTTCAACTTCTTATACATGCTGTAGCTCAGTGTGTTAAATTGAATATTGTATGCAAACACGAGAGACTTAAGTGTTAAAAAAAAAAAAACAACTCTCGCTGCATTTACTCCCAGGAGCCTAATGACTGAGTTAAATAAAAAGCAATATTTCATCCAACTGAGTATTTACTTTTCAAAATATCCTCGTTTTTCCTAATGAAGTATGAAATGTTCTTTATAGTGCTAAAGTATCAAAGTTAATTAAAGTGGAGATCACGCTTCGAGACAGATATAAGAGACTATAATTTCCTTATGTCATGCAAAGTCAAATATCTCAGTATAGGCTAATTGTACGGCAAATCTACTATCAAGGTAAAAAATATAATTACAATAGTTAGTAGTAAAATAGCAAAGAAATAACTACATTAAATTATATTTTTGGTGAGCATAGATAATTTATATTTTATATATGAGCGTGTAATCCATAGAAACCTGAATATCATAAAGATAACACAATTTTATGAATAATTACTTTAACATTTTTGGGCTTTTAAAATTTATACAAAGTTATTATTTCTACTGATAAGGCTATACATTACATAAAGATCTGAACGTGACCTAATTCAATTGTTAAAATTGATCTCAAATATCTAAAAGGACTTTTAAATAAATTATATTAAGTAATGAAAATAAAAAATAATATGATTCATTAGTATGTATACTTGGCATGATCTGATAGTTAGAGCACTAGATTTGCAAACTAAATGTTAGAAGTTTGAATCACTACACATCTTGGCTCTTTTAGCCATGGGTATGTTATAATGTCATGGTAAAAAGCTAACCCGAAGAATGGCGGTGAGTGGCGAGACTATAATTTCCTTATGTCATGCAAAGTCAAATATCTCAGTATAGGCTATTTGTACGACAAATCTACTATCAAGGTAAAAAATATAATTACAATAGTTAGTAGTAAAATAGCAAAGAAATAACTACATTAAATTATATTTTCGGTGAGCATAGATAGGCCAAACTGAATGCAAACAAAGATGTAAGTATTTTATCAATGAATGTTATGAACTGTCTGATGTTTTTGTTATTAATCATTTATACATTAACGTATCCATTGAAAATCAGGAAAATATTAACCATTTTTCTGTAAAACTTCGATATATTGACAATTTTGCCAACTTAATGCTACTTACTATAGAATATCAATGTTCCAGTGATATTTATTATCTAAAGCTTTAATTATTTATTGTTTCGCTTAGCAAACACCGAGACAAAGTATCTTTCGCACGTGGATGGATTGTTCATTTTTTTTATATGAAAAAACGGCTCGTTTGGGTTCAGAAAATATTTTAAATAGAAGGTCGAAACGTTGTTCGCTCTTCTATTTAAAATATTTTCTGAACCCAAACGAGCCGTTTTTGCATATAAAATTCTCAACAAGTGGGTTTCTCGACATCACGGATTATTCATTTGTTTGGAATCTCTCGCAAAGCTTCACGAGTGCTATCTAAGCCAGCAGTCCCTCACTTAGCAGTATAAATATAGATGGGAGGTAAGTAGCTAGTCATCACCACTCACTGCCAACTTTTTGGCTACTCTTCTACAACAAATAGTGGTATTGACCGTAACATTATAAGGTCCTCGGGGTGAAGAGGCGAGCATGTTTAATGTGACGAAGATTCGAAACCGCGACCCTCAGATTATCAGTCAAGCGTCCTAAACACCTAACAATGCTAGGCCACATCAATAGAATTAGGCAGATAATACAGGGGATGGGAAAAATTGTTACTGTGACGGTAATTTTTTAACTAAGAAATCTATTCTTGTTTTTAAATTCATAAGTGTGTGTATATATATATATATACATATTAAACTGCTAAACCTAGTGAATCTTCGTCCTCTGTTTCTATATGCGTTAATTTAATTGAACCATTCTCGTGCTTCGTTAAACCTGGTGTTATTTTGTCTAAAGAGGGCATGTTTAAGGTTTAGAAATTTTTTGCTCTATACACAGTTAAAGAAAAGCTTCTCTCCAAAATGTGACAACAAATTGAAAAATAAAATATATGACATCAAGTAAAGTTGGTGGTGTCGGTTTTGCTCCTATTTTTTATCTTGCGCTCTTTGTTCCTTTTGTCGAATTTTGCGAAAAGTTACTTGAGAAATATTTACAATAATCGTGCCATATTAAAAGAAATAGACTTGATAAAATGCAGCGATTCAACACTACCAAGTTAAGGGCTACTCGTTATCAATAAATGGTGGGACTGATCGTCACATTATAGAGCTCTTACAGTTGAGAATACGAGCATGTTAGATGTCACGATAATAATTCGTTCTCGCATATTGTGATTTGAGTTCTCTAATCACCAGGCCATGACAAGCCTTTTTACTCTCTATCCTGACATGTCATAAAATATTGAAAGATATGTTGAGACCAATTCAATGTATTCTCCAGAACGTGGGTAACTGAGGAGTATAGATAAATCATGTGTTTGTCTTATAAAAATATCAGGTCATAAGGGCAGGATCAGTATAAGAATAAGAATAAGAGATCTTCCACAAGAACAATTTCTCTTATGAACAATGCTTAAGTTTAGGATTCGATCTCTTTCTTTTAAAAATACAATGAAACTCCCAAATGTTTTTTTTGTTTATGAAAAACCTTCCCATAGCAAAACTATATTGCTCAGTGCTATAATATTATAACTGTTTTTCACACTGTAAAATCAGTTTGATTATTTATGAGACATCTGGAACAATGCACATGTAGTAAAAACAATACTAAATGTTTATCAACTACTTCTTTCGGTTTTCGTTGGTTGATGTTTGATCAAACATATCCATATCTGCCTGTCACAAAATAATTTAAGACAATCAACTTGTTTACAATGAAAAGATCAAAGAATCTTATTAGTACTATTATTCCTGCTTTACAACATTTTCTTCTTATGATAGGAATCCAATATATTGGATGATATTTTTTTCTGATCGCTTTAACTTTCAGAGGAACTGAATCAAGATTACATCCAAAACGTTTCAGGCAAACATCACACGTTCCGGCATTGAATGTGCAACTCAGTGTAGAGCAAATTTGAATTTTATCCATTTTCCTGTGTCTGTTGACTATTTTAACACTAAAAACGGGATTTCTATAGGGAAATTACCAGTAAATACCAATAGACTTCAAAACCTTGACACAAAATGTTGAAGAATTTGTTTTCAAATGAAAACATTTATTTTAGATGTGAACCAATTTCAACAAAAGTTATATTGTATGAAAACTCTAATAATGGGCTATTGAAAAAAATAATTTTAGTGTTTTTTATAGTTTGTCATATATTGTACAATTAACTCCCGTATTCAGTGTTGAATTGTATAAATAAAGAGTTGTTTGCATATTAAATTTGCTTTCTTTTAAATTTTCGCGCAAAGCTACACGAGGGCTATCTGTGCTACCCGTCCCTAATTTAGCAGTCTAAGACTAGAGGATGGCACTCACTGCCAACTCTTGGGCTAGTCTTTTACCAACGAATAGTGGGATTGACCGTCACATTATAACGCTCCCACGGCTGAAAGGGCGAGAATGTTTGGCGCGACGGGGATTCGAACCCGCGATTACGATTCGAGTGCCTTAACCACCTTGTCATGCCAGCTCATACCAAGTTATAAGCAGTTTTAGTTTATGACATCCACATACATTAACAATATATACGAATATTTTTTTACTATTTTTCTTTTGAAATTGTTAAATAGTTCATCTATATCTGATCTTATCCTTGAGATATCTTGATAACTCAAAAAGAAAGAAAAACGCACATGTATAGAGTAATATATATCTATAGAAACAATAGTTTTAATAACAAAGAATGTTTTAATTTCTTATCAAAAATTTAGAATTTTCTCAGTAATACTATTCCTCAAAATAAATTTTATAACAATATATATTTGTTTTAACAACACCTTAAAATTATGCTATTCGTTGATATTAAATAACAATAATTGTATGTAATTTAGAGAAAGTATATAAGATAATTTTAACAAAAAGAACCGTTTCGTACATGCCATCCCCTTTATTGGTTTATTTTTATGCTAACCTGTAGAATTCTTAAATTGTTGTTTGAACACTTCTATCATATTGTTTTAAGAAAAATGTATCTATTACTCTGTTTTTCATTCAAATGTAATATTTTCATGTCATATATTAAGCTTTTGTCAGTTTAGGATTTCTTTTTTGTTTTTGATGGGGGGTACTTGATAGCCAAAAAATTGATAGTTTTTGCTTTAATCTGAAGATCTTATGTGATAGCTAGCATATGTGTTATCATCACTCAGGTAAGTCGGAGACTTTACATCAGATGAATATGAAATCCTTCAAGTAGTGACACAGGAAGTTGAACATCGTTGACTTTCTTGAGGTTAATGTTTATTTTATTATCCTGTCATTTTTATCTTATTAAAATTCATTTTATATTTTATTATTTTTTTGCTATGTGTAAATAAAGATATATTTTGAATTATCTCTGTTTCTTCCATTGTTATCCCTATTCTAAGGACCCATACACTGCAAAACAGCAGTCTGCCACTTTATATTTTAAGATAACATATATGAAGAAAGTGAATCGAGAAAAATGCAAACCAAAGACATTAATTAACACTAATACCATAATTCTATAATGGTTCTTGAAAAATCAACGAACATAACTGTGAAAATCAAGAACCCTGATCTAATACTCATACATTGTGTTATTTGATCAAAATAAGAAATAATTTTAGTATATGTTTTTCTTTATATAAATGAAATATTGTAGTAATAAGCACTATACTTAAGCTATTAAAACCTTTTTAATGAACTCAGTACAATAAAACATGTTTGTATAATAGTTAATGATGTTAATAATTCAGTTTAAGCTAAATAACTTCGACCTAAGGAAATCCAGCTTTGTTATGAGAATGACTATAAATGGATCGTCATGTCTAAACGTGCTTATATATAGGTAACATTAGAATACAATTAGTAATTAATTCCTTTAAGTTTATCAATCTACTTAAATAGATCAGTTAAGACTACATCAAAGTTATGAACTTTAAATGAAACTGACTGTTTTCTTTTGTTTATTACTTAAGAGGCTAAGCTTACTTTTTTATATGTTTGCAAATTTTCAATGTGTTTGCTGCATCCAAAAAATACAATTTTTATCAGAAACGTTTCGGCCTCATCTCTACATAATGTAGATATGAGTCATCCATTATAAATGGTGGAAAAATCAATATCAAGGCATAATGAGAATCGTACAACAAAACACTAATGTATTTAAGATATATTTCTGTAGAACATAAGTCAATTAAAGTAAGACCTTTTTCGCTAGGTTAGAAAATTAGTTGTAACAAAACATACATACACCTATGTACAGTTACAACATTATAAAAGTAATTTAATACAATAACATACACGAATCATTAAATTGAAACAATACCTCATATTTCAAGGTTCACTTATTGGTTTCTTGAGCCGTGATAGCCGGCAAATTAGGCTGTTGTTGACCTGACAGCTAAAAGGGCCTATTTTTATACATTTGTTTACAAGTGTTTTTAGCTTTTCTGTATCAACATGAATATAATCCTTTATCAGTTTTCTTTAATAAATTTGCGTATAATTTATAAATATTTGTCTAAAAAAAAACAAGTTTTGTGTTTCTCTTTATTTTTGCCCTTTTCTAATGACACATATTTACTCTATGACCATATAATCAAATCTCTCATTACTGTAGATTATAGTAATTATATTAGAGTTATAGACTTATTTTATTTATTGTTTATGAATATATGAGAAAATGTGGTTAATATGTTAATTCATTTAGTTACAAAATAAATAACTAAATCGATAACAAAGCATGGTGAGATATATTCGGTAAAAAGTCGTACAAACAAACACTATATGTGCTATTCATTTCTAATTTTCAGTTTATAGGTTAAATGTAAAGAACTTAAGTAACAGTACCCACTGCCAATTTTTGGTCTACTTTTTTTTTTACTGCACAGTGAGACTTGACTATCAAACTTATGACTCACCCACAGCCGTAAAGCAGAGTCCATGAATTTAAAATAACGGGATTTGAACCATGATTTTGTGGATTAATCCGTGAAACTAAATATGTAAATTAGAAATATCATTTGGATATTAGTAAAAAAAGATAGAAGAGCAAGTTATAACATTACAAGTTTATCAGTCGATTGCATCATAACTAAGTTTCTTAACTGGTATAGAGCCATCTTGGTCCACATAAGCCTAATTGAAATTCATATCACATCTGAAATGGACAAATACGTGTTTTGCATATCAAGGAAACTTTCTATGGAAACGCTTTGCAGCATATTTTTCAAAATCAATTACAAATTATATATTGGTTTTAATACTTCATCACGAAAACTCAACTGAAAAATGTCATAAACATTCATGCAAATATTATTAAAAATTCATTCTTCGAAACTAATATTGTAAATTAATACAGTTTTATCACCGTAGATGATAATTCCTTTTCTGGTGTGATCATTAGTATGTGTCATACCTGAGCAGAATGTTACGAGTAAAAAACTTCTGTTACAAGTTTCTACCGAATGATGGTAAAAATATCCTGAATCAAAGTACTTTCTGGTTAACAACATTAGCACATTACTTTGTTACTTAGGAGATATATGAGATATTTCTCATGTGAGTTTCAAATGATCTATATAAGTCATTCATTATATTTGAGATATCTGATAATACATTTTATCAGGTTACTACTAACTGAAATATAGTAAAGGGGAATCATTTCATCTACATGTTTGTTTTATTGTACTGATTTTATCTTACTTTCAGGATTTGACTAACAAGTTAGTGAAATAGCTATTAACGTTATTTCCTAATCTCTTATATATCATTAAGTTGTAAAGCATATATTTACATTTTCGTAACAACATAGTTTTTATTATTTATTTATCATATTAATTAAGCTAGGAGTTGGAATAATCTCAACCTTTAATGATAATAAATATTTGAAGCAATATTTATGGTATAATAACAACAAAATAATAGACAGTGCCTTAGTGAAACTAACAAAAATGTATATTATCTGTGAGAATAGCAAATGAAGTAACATCAGCATATTCATCAGTTATAATGATCTACAACAGAGTTAGCTCGTAATCTCACCAAATACAAATCAGGTATCGTCATATTTTATGTACTTTACCCTAAAAGAAGCATTTCAGGTAGTCAGTATTGTTCTGTACAACATGAAAGTTAAACTACAGGGCACACCACAACAGAGAAATGAGACTTTTCTTTCTCTAATGGATTACGTGTGAGTTACCAACATTCTGTCACAAGATACACTAAACTACATTAAAATCAATGATCAAACCATTAGAGTGCTATTATGGTACTTTCCAAAAATTACACCCTAGCGAAATGACGGTCTATTTCTGTTAGATATTACTTGCGTAATACGCAAATCATTAGCAAAGTTAGCCTGTTGTTACAAGTATGCAATAATAAAATAAGAGAATATAAGCGCTGCCAACTACTTGCTATTGGAGGGTAAGTATTCGTCATTCTTGGAATAGGACTGAAAGTCATCCATTTTGTAATTGACTACGCTTGCAAGTTGGCTTGAAATGACACTCAAAGTCTGAAACATTTTGAATTAAATTAAGTAAGTATGAAAGGTAACACTACAAGATTTTAGGTTTTCTGTAAAGACCACCTACTCGAAACTTGTCAGTTACAGCCAAAATGGACTTATCATTAACTTAGTGAGAATGCAAACCTAAAACAATGAAATTTCTGATCATGTGATGAGGACAGAAATCAGCCAAATAACAATAGTCATTGGTGTGGGTGATTTACTGTTAGTCAACATTAACTCTTATGTATTAGCTCCTCTTTAGGACAACGGTAAGTTTACGGACTTACAACTCAAAAATCAGGAGTTCGATTTCTCTCGGTGGTCTCAACAAATAGCCCAATGTGGCTTTGCTATAAGAAAAAATACACAAACACACATTGCGAAATTCCCGTCAATTCACTAAGATTTTAAAGATTCTCGAGTGTAAGAATCAACAATGTGTATGCGTATATAAATACCAGTGTTGTTGCTTTAGCTTAAATTTCTAGAATCTCGCCTATCCGTATCATCATAGAAAATTAAAGCTTCATCATATATTTACATTTTATTGCAATGAGTAAAAGATTATTATATAAAGATTGAACTTTCGTTTATAATTTATATTCTGAAGATTTAAGGGTCGATGAAAACTTTATGAGATCTTCAAGGAGTTGAAAACTCAAAAAAGGTTTAGGAAACCCTGATGAAAATCTAAACTGTTTAATGGAGAATCTGAGACACTAGTTATATGGCACTCAAAAATTCAATATTTCGTTCCATTAAAAATTAAAGAATCCCCTCGAGTTTTAAAATCAGACGAAATTAATGCCTTTTATGCAGTTAAAAATTTCTTTGCCTCCTCGATTGACACGCACAACGATCTTCCTTTTACTCATGAGTTAGCAATGAAAACATTATTAAGTAAAAGGGCTCCAACAGCTAGCTACTAAAAATAAATTAAATAAAACTGAAAACGAAACTAAACGCGTAATAAAGGACTTCAACGATTATAAATTAGCACGATACCAAATTAAAAAGGCCCGGCACAGCCAGGTAGTTAAGGCATTTGACAAGTACTCCAAAGATCGCGGGTTCGAATCCCCGTCACACTAAACATGCTCGCCCTTTCAGGCGTAGGAGCGTTATAATGTGACGGTCAATCCAACTATTTGTTGGCAAAAGAGTAGTCCAAGAGTTGGCGATGGGTGGTGATGACTAGCTGCCTTCCCTCTAGTTTTATACTGCTAAATTAGGGACGGCTAGCGCAGATAGCGCTCGTGTAGTAATCCAAACCAAACTAAGAAAAACTTCAAAATCACCAGAGTTCACAGTACAGGTTGAACTAATATTCATTCAAAGACCGAAAAATATGGTAAAATACAAAGTCAAACAAAATGGTGAATAGCAACATTTAAACGAGTCTTAAAATAAAATCATAGTTAATTCACAATTACAGAGACTTGTAGATAATGCAAATCATACAGTAATGATACAAAATGAATTCAGGATGAACAGGATAAAATTAATACATAGGTATAAACAACCTCAAAATAGTTTGGATATTTCTTTTACGTACAATAACTTTCATCGAATTTTAGTGTAAAATTAATATAAATTAAATTATATGTCTTGCTTTATATCAACAATGGGTGGAGAGTCATATCTTAGATCACTGTACTTTATTTTTTTTTCCTCAGCAATAAGATTCAACAAAAAAAGGAAGATAAATGATCGTCACTCAGTTGTCTAACATGCCATGATGACATATGATAGAAATTCATTCTAATCAATTTGATCAGGGTTAGAAAATCTGAAATGTGCCCACTTGACAGTTTGTACTGTTTGTTCGACAAAAAAATCACATTGAAAATGATGAAGTGCGAACAGTGCAAACTATTAGCTATTAAATAAATATAACTCTTTGATATATTACTAATATATTATTATTCTTTCAACATGTCAGCGATGGACTGTGCTAATCTATAGAATATTAGACAAATGTCAGTCACTTAGTATATTTATGAATAACGACTAGCACGTTCCAATTATCTTTATTTTCAAGCAAAGAAAAACAAATATAACTGGGAACATGTTTTATATAAAAAATATACCTTATTGCTCAATGTTGTTATGTAGTTTTTGTCAGGAAACAAATCTACATAATGTGTGACTCTCCCTTTTGCTTTGCAGTGTTTGTATTAATGGAAATACATAATATCCATTAGTAACCATTAGTTGCATCATAAGTCTGATACCACAAGACTGATGCTAATTTAAGTGTTTCATAACGACAACACATCAAATCATCTTGCACACATAACTATTCATAAGCATGCAATGTGTTATATACACTTCTATTCAATTCACTACTCTGTTTCTGTTTGTTTGATTGAAGTTAAACACAAAGCTACACAATAGGCTATCAGTACCCGTGGTGGTATTAAAATTCAGTTTTTACTGGTGTAAGATCGTGCCACTAGGGGCGCACTATTTATGATCGTCTTGGTTTGCTTTAATAATAGTTTGTTGGCCCAAGAGCTTCTAAATTTTTGAATGCTATACGGTGCCCAAGATACAGACTTTATTACTGGTTGTTAATATGTTAGTATTCCTCTAATTATGACCAAAATGTTTTTATACAATAAAGTTACATTGCAACAGAATCATTACCGAATTTACAATAACATACGTGTGAAATTCATTAGCTAATTTGGTGTCGCATAGACTGTTTGATAATACATTTATTAAAATAATAGCAGCGATAATATTCTTTTTTAATATTCTTTTTCAAATAATACAACTGCTTTTTTTTTCCTTTTATGTATAGTTTCAAAATTCAGAAACCATTGATGTAGGTTTGTGTGCATTATAGATGTAATGACACGTTTAGTACCATAATGCAACTGTAATAATACATCTCTACCTACGTTACATCCAGACTCAGTATCTAGGATGAATGGAAATTATTAATAAAGTGAAGTCAACAAATCTAGCTACAGGATCCAAGACCATTATTTTCCAACCATGTTCTTGGAATTACTGCAATATTTATCAGAAAAACTGGCATACAAGTACACTGCCTTACTGCCTGATAAGTTAATGAAAGAACTGTATCCTTGGTACTTCATACGTTACCTCAGAAAAATCTCTGCTGCAGTGACGGACGATACGTTCTGTGTATCACATAAATATTTATAATTTATGGAAGAAAACAGCAGTTAAAAACTTCTGTTGAGTATTTATGGTCTTTTCATGATATTTGTTCTTTAATTACAGCATCCAATTCAATTCAGACACCTCAAACTGTATCACCATAAAAACGGTCACTGAAACGCGTATAATGCCGATATGTGGCTTAGCAACACTACCATGCACTTGTTAATAAAGGCTTCCTTATACTTAATCAGCAAACTACAATTAAATTAAATAAATGTTTTAAATGTCGCATTTATCACGATTTTAAGCCTTGAAATGGACTACATTGGTCACTCAGTTCAACATATTGTAAAAGCGGTGATACAGCTCAACATCGAATATATCCCAGTAATCGAGTCGTCCATTAGCTGCATGATCCAGATTCAAAAACGTCTAATATTGAACAGCTAATCATTGCCTGTCACTGCACTGTCTGTCCCTGAGTCCAACTAATCTAGGAACAAACTTCTTATAAAATAAAAATATCTCAGAACAAAATGTACTGACCAGATGTCTCTAGAATTTCTATTTATAATTGAAATGCAACCAGAATATTCTACAGAAAATAGTACAATGTTTAACAGATTGAAAACAATGAAAACAGATAGTAACTACAAATTTATTTTTAGAGTTATAAGCTTATTTAGCGTAGTATATTTCATAAAAAAAATTGTGTTAATAGTAATGTAGTGCGATGTACACAGTAATAATCGCTATCATGCTGTTACTTTATATCTAACTCATCTGGTTTTAAATAATGAGGTATATAAGCATACCTTGCGATTTCTGCTTTTTTATACTGATATAGCATTATTTGAAACTTATAAATTATTCTGTGTGTGCGCGCGGTCTTCACATAACGTGTAGTCAATAAAATCATCAAGTCGATTATTCTCTCTTTAGTATTTTCTGCAGATAACACGTGTTCTACCCATTCAAGAGATGCATGTGAAACAGTAGTTTGTGTATGAAGGTTGACGGCAGTTTTCTTTTTTGGTTGGTCAAATAATATGAAATCTGAACGCTAATATTATAGAATTTGGTATGTAATACATTATCTCACACTCTTTCAAGCTTGAGTCCTAAGTTCGGTAAGAGAAGTTTAAGTTATTTCTGTTAATGGTAATACTCTTTTGAAAAGTTTAACCTGTAATGTCAACTAGTCTTAATGAGCCTATTCATAAGTTGTTGGAATAGAGATAAACTGTCAAGTATTTGTTTGTTTGTTTGTTTGTTTTGAAAATTTGCACAAAGCTACTCGAGGGCTATCTGTGCTAGCCGTCCCTAATTTTGCAGTGTAAGACTAGAGGGAAGGCAGCTAGTCATCACCACCCACCGCCAACTCTTGGGCTACTCTTTTACCAACGAATAGTGGAATTGACCGTCACATTATACACCCCCACGGCTGGTAGGGCGAGCATGTTTAGCGCGACGCGGGCGCGAACCCGCGACCCTCGGATTACGAGTGCACGCCTTAACGCGCTCGGCCATGCCAGGCCAACTGTCAAGTAAGGGCACGTGCCTATGTCTGGTGCACTTATTTAACTTTGATTGTTTAGAACGTTAAATAAAAATTGTATTCGTTTTTTTACGTTCTTTTAAGTCATTTCCTTTTCTCTATCTTAAAGTTAGATTATTCAGAATTAATTTGTAACAACTATGCTGTGAAACCTCATTTTATTCTGTAATATTTGCAGGTTAATTACAATGATCTGAATGTTCCACAGAGTAGTTAGAAAGAAGAAACTTTTAATGCTGTAACCACAGGATATACTGTTTTGCTCCTACTCTTATGTTATCAAGTTTAACAACCTTCAGGCTTTGTGCTTGAAGAAATGGCATTTTCTATGAATTTAATAGCTTTTAATTAAAAGGAAAAGTCAGTTGTCGAAAGGAAACAAGTGTCTTAAATGGTTACCAGCCTTTGTGGAAAATATTCTAGATCCACAAACTGATCTTGTATAGGTCCGTGACTACTTTTACATTGCTGCTGCAAACACAGGAAGAAACACTATCAGAATCTGGCTAACTCACAACGCGGATCGAGTCCACTTTTTGAGGATTTACCTCAACTTGAGAGTCATCGAAGTGTTGTGATGCCTTCAGATCATTATGAAATATGAAACTATCTAGTTAGGACTTCCAGGCCTGTGCCAACAAGAGTCCAACTTTAGCTCTGATTAAAGTCACCCAACACCGGTTGGGAGAGACTGGAGATGCCATTAACGTACGAAGTCCACCAGCAGTAGACGTTTCACCTACAAGTAGCATGGTAGACACGAAAAGTCGAAGATAAAGGTGGTAAATCATATGGTAGCCATTGAGCTCTTCAAGGCAGAAAATATCCTGCTAGGATGACCATGGACTACAATGGGATATGAGATAAAACAAAAGGTGATGCATGAGTTGCCAAATGCACTTCTTTATCTTCGCCACAGAGTCCTGACTTTCTGCTCGTCAAAATATGAGGGACTTTACAAACGCCCACCATTTGTGTACCACCAATGTTTTGGGTACTTCAGACCATTGTTGATCCCTGTGACTGAGATTATATTTAAAGTTATAACCAACAAAGATCAGAACAACTGTCTTAATAATTTTAAACAAATTTTAAACACGTCTTTGTCTGGAATGAGTAGGCGCAAACACAGGCAGTGCAATACTTGATGTTGAATATATGGTCTAGTACCTGATGTGATTAATATCTGGGTAAATAGAAAGGAACTAAGATATCTCGTAGTAACAACGAACAATGCTGGCAGTCGGAAAAGCTGTAGATGACAATTTGTGATTCATACTCTTTGGATTAACCAATCATCAAACAGGATGATCATGTGTTTGAAAGATAAGTAACCGAAATAAAGTATCATTTCCTGTTTTTTGAACTATTGGGGTTATTGTAAGTTATATTGTATCAAAACATTGTATAATTATAGGTGCAAATATACGCAATGTTTAATGCAGCAACAGTTTACAAAAGCGAACATGATAGCTAGAAGCTAGAACACCTAGCTGAAATGGCACTGTAGTCTTGCTTTTATTATATATTGGGTAGTATTGTAGAAAATGGTGTGTGCATTATATTGTTTGAGTAGCACTTTTTCAGCAGAATTAGGAGAATTCGCTCATGAAAAGATCAGCACGACCAAAAGGGTTTTATGAATTCCTTTTGGAGCCACGGAACACTGTCACTTTAAGTGTTGTTCAATTAACTCATTTTAGAATGAATGGTACCAGTATATATGTTGCTTGATACATCAATAGTTTAAAAAAAAATTAAAATGAGAGTTTGGAGTTTGAAAAATCAGTTATCACTTGAATGAGTGTTGCAACTTTTAATATCCCAGTTATTTAGTGATTTTATCTGATGAAATATCATCCAACATTTCTCTAGAATCACTCACATGAGGCACGACATGGCCAGGTGGTTAAGGTGCTTGATTCGTAATCCGAGGGTTGCACGTTCCAATCTCCGTTACACCAAACATACTAGCTCTTTCAGACGTGGGGGCGTTATAACGTGACAGTCAATCTCACTATTCGTGAGTAAACAGAGTAGCCCAAAAGTTGGCGGTGGGTGGTGATGGCTAGCTTCACCTAGTCTTAGACTGGTAAATTAGGGACGGCTGGCGCAGATAGCCCTTGTGTAGTTTTTCGCGAATCTCAAAAAACAAATAAATACTCATCTGAATTAGTTGAGCAGTGAGATCTCTACTGAGAACACCGCATAGTCGTCTTTATTCATTGTGTTTCATCTGATAGTACATTAGTATATTTTTTCTAAAAATAACACTAATATTAAGTTCGACTTTTAACTGACAGTCTTAGTTTAGATAAAATGAGTAGTTGATTATTTATTTTGTGGTGCCTGAACAGAAAAACGAGATAAAAGAATTATTTCCATTAGGTAAATTGCATCAGGTTCTTATCGACCCAATGTACTCAACTATATTAGTCGAGAGCTTGGTATCACCTGTATATTAATATGATAATCGTAGTTTCACATTTCCGTAAAGCAAAAGAACAAAACGGCATTTTTATTACCTGACTTAGAAGCGTATTTCGCTACATCTGTATCACTGAAAGTTTGTAAGTTTGATGGCAAATGGGCAGTTTGTAGGAGTGTAGCAGCACGTCTGAAGGCTTACAATACCAAAAACTGGGTTCCGATAATTGTGATGGACACGGCATAGATAGCCATTTGTGTTCCTTTGATTATCTGCAAACAAACAAATATATCACATTTGCAAATGTTATTTTTACAACAATATTTGAGAAGACATAAGCATTCCAAACAGAAAGTTTGTAACTTTTGTTTATTTGACAAACACAGAGACCGACATGGCCAAATAGATGGTTAAGACGATCGACTCGTAATTGAGGGACGCGGATCGAATCTCCGTCGCACCAAACATGCTCGCCATGTCAGCCATGAGGGCGTTACAATGCGACGGTTAATTCCACTATTCGTTGGTAAAAGTGTAGCTTAAGAATTGGCGGTGAGTGGTGATGACAAGCTACCCTCCCTCTAGTCTTGCTAAAGTGGGGACGACTAGCGCAGATAGCCCTCGTGTAGCTTTATGTGAAATTGAAGAAACAGAAAAAACACAACTATACTAACAAAAAAGTTGATTTATTTTGGTTGAAATTATATAACCTTAGCTAACTAGTAGCTATCTCCTTGTAGGTTTGTGGTGTGCATATACATTTATAACAATAAAATTCGTGGTACGTTTCGTCGTGGTGTACAAATCGCATGTGGCCCATTGTGTAGCTTTCCACCAAAACAATACCAACAGCTAATTACAGAATGTTAAAAAAAAGTCAAAACGCGTCTTTGATCTGAAGAATATCTCGTATTTTTGGTTAATTCTCGTAATTTTCGCTATGTTTATCTAAAACCAGCTTATACTTATACCTTAAAATGTAAAACTGTATTTCAATAAGAAATTTTACGCTTTCCACAAACAGATTTTGGTAGAAAAATAATCGATGATATGTTTTGGCATTCGTGAAATTTATCAGTTATAAATTTCAAATTTATCGTTACAAAACATATTTCTTCTCGCTGTACAATTTGTACTGTACTGCTGGGGTAGGTCCCAGTTCGATTCTTCCCTGGTAATCTTTTTTTGTTGTTGTTTGTTTTAATTGAAAATGACGGTTAAGAACTTACCTTTATTCTTAAAATTATTATAATATCACAAAATGTCAACGGTACTATAACTCAACTTTTCTTCGTGAGAAATATCTTTATTGTATTATACGAGAGAGACAGTATTTCAGCTAGCACGACTTTATGGTTCGGACAATCGACTCGCATTGTGCCGGTCGTGACTGTAATGCATTTTATTTTTGTTAATTTCACCCAAAGCTACAGGAGGGCTATCTGTTAGCCGTCCCTAATTTAGCAGTGTAAGACTAGATGGAAGGCAACTAGTCATTGCCAACCACCGCCAACTCTTGGGCAACTCTTTTACCAACGAATAGTGGAATTGACTGTCACGTTATAAGGTCCCCACGGCTGAAAGGGCGAGCAGGTTTTGTGTGACGGGGATTCGAACCAGCGACCCTAATATTACGAGTTGAACGCCTTAACCAACCTGACCATGCCGGGCCCGTGTAATGTATTACATAATATAATTTATTTCGGATGAGTCTCCGATTTACCATGTTACGTATGTTAAATTATTGCTATTTCAAATAACCACAAATTTGAATGTAGAAGTTAATTAAATGTTAATATGTATTAAATTTATGATGTTTGTCATCAAGACTGATACATCAGCTTTCTTTTTTTAACACAATTATATTTCAATATACAAATAGCAATACAACTGATATTAACCGCTCTTACAAATAATAATTTAGATATACAAACTTTAAAAACTTACAAACACCAGTTTTATATCCAGTGTAGAATTAAATATTGTATTGACGATTCAGACCAACAACGAGCAAATTTATTCTGAGTTTATGCTGTCACACCTCGTTTAAACTAGCTAGCTTGGTTGGCCTTGCATCGGTTACAAGCTGAATTTTCTCCGATGATGAAGATATTTACCGTCCTCTTAGAAATATTAACAGGTGTTAATCACAGTAATCGCTTTCGAAACGCATAGCACACTGACTGTAATTGCCCAATAATAATAATTGTATCTAGGCGTGTCGGTTTTTACGTACCAATTATAGGAGTTTCTAGAAGTTTCGACAACAATGTTCTGGCATGCTAGAGTTTTCGTAAAACAAATATTTTCAATTCTTACTCTCAAGAATCTTTTAAAAATCCTAAGAACCGGAAGAAATTTTCGCAATACATTGTCAAGAATATAAGTCATATGCAAAAAAAAGAAAATTATTTTGAAATAAGCGTATATATTAAAATAAAAGTAACACGGTTAATACATTACAATCCACTATATAAGTTTGTACAAAACTTATCATCACGGTAATTGGAGGAGCAGTCTAAAATATGAAAAAAGCTTAGAGCATTCTTTAAATTTAATTAAGATTATAGGTTATACTGGAACCACCTCTAGTTGGCTTCAAACGCTCTAGCAAACAAATAGAATATTGGAAACGAAAACTCGTTCTAATAATTGCCTGCATTTTTTTTTCCTTGAATGCATTTACAAAATGGTCTCTGGAATATCCTGTTTGAAGTTTAAAAATAAATTACTTTTGTACATACATATGAAATGATTGATAAAGATATCGGATAACGATGAGATTCTATAAAAATAAAAAAACAAATATTTAATTTTTTTCTAAGATTTGAGTAAGGTCGGACACATCTGAGACAAAACTTGTGTTTGATCCAAAAATAAATCTGATAATCTCGTCTAAGACCCCAAATTCCATCAAACTTTTCTTTCACTTAAACGAATATAATTTCAAGCAATTTTAAGTAATTATACTCTCAGTTTTAAAAACTAAAGGAAGAAATTCAAGTTTTACTTTAAAAATCCCTTGCAACTAATGAAATGGTGTACAAGTTAACACTCAAAAATTGTTTAAAACCAACACCAAACCTCTCAAAATAATATTTGTGCCAAAAATGGAATGTAATTTATAAAACGAAAATTATAATATTCATGACGTTGGTAAATTTCTTAATAAAAGGAGATAAAGTTCAGAGTGCTTTAATACTTTCAACACTTGAAAATAATTTTTAAATAAATTCCATATTTCAATTTTGAAATTTTATAGTTCGATAATCATGTGTTTTAATACCAATTTTGACAGTCAGAAAAAAATGGTTTTGGTGGATTGATTCCAAAAAAAAGATTTCCGTTACTCTAAAGTTTTTTGTTCCTCAGTGATACAACAATATGTCTACGAACTTATAATGTTAGGTAGAGGGTTTAAATATCCGTGGTGGGCAAAGCAGAGATAGCCCTTTTTTACCATGGTAAGTTGGCTGAATGGGGTAATTTTCTGAACTTCCGCGCTTAAATATTTTGTGCGAGAGGAGCACAGACCAATTAACGACTTAAACTTTACGTCTTCATGGCTGAACACTCTTTTGACGTAACTTCTTATTTTTGAGATCAACAGATCGAACCTTTTATCGGTGTACATTCCAGGATCTCTAACTTGAATACCAGGAATTGGAACACCTGATGTGGTACGTTCAATTCTTCAGAAGTAGTTATCATCAAGCCTGGATGTTAGAACAATACATGTAAAAACAGCACTAATGATTATTGTATTTTGTTTTGTGCATTTTAATTGTTATTTTAAGTCGATTTTGTCTTGCCACTTAAGCATTGCATGAAAATAGCCTTGTCTCACTCATAAAAAAGTGTTTCTAATTAAGTTATATAATCTAAAAGCTAAAGTTTTAAACAACGAAAGAATATGAAGCGCCCAAAACCAATGGGTCTGAGGTTTACGATAAAGGTTCTGTCTCAAACTTTACACATAAAAGTTAATTTCAAGTACCGTAATTAGTGAGGGTAAGGCCCGGCATGGCCTAGCGCGTTAAGGCGTGCGCTTCGTAATCTGAGGGTCGCGGGTTCGCATACGAGTCGCGTCAAACATGCTCGCCCTCCCAGCCGTGGGGCATTATAATGTTACGGTCAATCCCACTATTCGTTGGTAAAAGAGTAGCCCAAGAATTGGCGGTGGGTGGTGATGACTAGCTGCCTTCCCTCTAGTCTTACACTGCTAAATTAGGGACGGCTAGCACAGATAGCCCTCGAGTAGCTTTGTGTGAAATTCCAAAACAAACAAACAGTTAAGGCAATACAATCGGGAGAAGACAGAAAGATGTGTTATCCAAAAGAAAAGTAATAATAAAAGTGAAAAACATCACTGAACCTAATAAACAAAAATACACTAACTATGGTTAGTAACCACTAACTTAGGCGTTTCGAAAACTCACCACGAATTTCACAGTGTCCTTATTAAGCTAAAAATGTACATATACTAAAACCTGAAACGATCTAAAACAATGAAAATTCAAACCAACCTTTGTGATCGTTCGATGTATCATATACATACTTAAGACTACAATTACAGGTCAAAGTTTTGTTACGAAGTCCGAACAAAGCGTTACCAAAATACACCTCGCTTTTACATATATTCGATTATTTCCTCTTCCCAACATATACCTTACTTCTTACCTTTTAGAAGAATTATAAAGATTTAAGATGTAGTTATGAAATGTTGTTTGTTGTTTATACTTATCAATTAAAAGAATTATCTTAACTTTTATCATACAATATGAAGAACATAAAGTATGACAAGTTTTATTAGGAATGGCATACTCTTACGTTTGACGCTTGTATGTTCTCGTATTCTCTTCGGATTTATAGTTTTAGACGTCTATTTATTAAGTTATTTTTCCGGTTTATAGAATTTTAATATTTGCAAAATATTTCTTTAGTTTTGTTTTATTATCTGATAATAGTGTTTTTTTACTATTTAAAATATTTTAGAATAAGGTTTTCTGAAAATTAAGCTTTGTTGAATAGTAGTTGAAATTAGATCAGTTTCTACTCTGGGTTACTGAATGCTTTCAACTTCACATTGTTTTTTGTTAACGACAAGATTTGAAAAATAGTTATTCAGCAATCGTATCGTTGTTCTGCTAAGAAAGTTTTGGATACTTGAAATGCAGAGTTGTGGTTGCGATTTGCTTGTTAATTTAAACATTTTCAGAATACGTAGCGAAAGCACTTTTTTAAATATAGAGAGAATATCTAGTACGATATTGTGAGACAAGTGCTATTACGATTTTAGTCTTTACGATTACACACTGAGGCAGTTAGTAGTGAATCAGGGCATCTTAAGCCCTAAATATTGTTAACACCTTTAAGAATGTGTTAATAGGAAAAAGAAGAACACTTGGTGAATTTCAAAATAACTTTTATTCTACTAATATTGTTCATTATATGAAACAATGAAACAAACGGTAAGACTCAGTAATACGTTGGATTCAGAAACGAAAATTAAATGCAATTATGTTCGCCTCTTCTATGACAGGTTTTATTTCAAATGGTCAAGAGGATAGTAAGATGTCTAGGACTATAACTAAAGTGTTCGTATCCAAGTCTTTAGAAGCATAATAGGAAATTTTCACCTCAGCTGTAACTCAGACTAGAGTGCTCCTTGGGTGATTAACTCTCCTTCTTTCATGTTGAGTTAAGGCATTCTTAAGCACATAACTCTTAAAACTGGTTGGGCAAACTGAAACTTCACACGTTGTTTATGGTTGAAGAGACCGTGTAAGAGGGGCTCGAAGGTCCAAGTAATATTCCTTATCTAATCATTCGGTTGGCTTCTGCATTCCTTATGAAGCCTTTACTGTATTTTAGTACAACTTTGATTGGTGAATAAAACTACTTCTACTGCTAGTAGTGAAGGCTTTAGCGTTACAGGAATATTATTACGAATCTCTGTCTAAACGTAAGTAATGTTGTGCCTCCTACCTAAAGCTTTTTCCTTGTCATTCTTCATTTCCAGGAACAATTCTATCTTAGAATTATAAAATCTCTTGCTAGTAAGCAAAAAAAAAAAAAAAGTTCATAACCAGGAGATCATAGAACTACCACTACAGCTTCAGTTGGGAAGAAAACAAAACAAAACAGAAGATGAATTTTGATCTTTGAACACGATGTGGATTAAAAACCTTATTTTGTTTAGGAAGAGCATTTGGATTTAGTCATCACGGGTGACTCTAATTTTGAGTGAATAGCCATATGTTGTTATTCACATCTGATTTGCCTTTATTATATTATGCTTCGTTATTTAAAACATCACTACTATTTGTTCAATTATTTTATATTGCCCTCTTTCATTGTTATTTGAATTGTTACATATTTACAACTAGATTCATAAGTTATAGTTTATTCGGGTAAACACCCACATGAATGTAAAGAAGGAAGAAATAGCTTGAGAACACAGTACATCAACAAGTGAAGGCTACCACAACATACTGTATTTCAATGGACATATATAAAAATTTATAACGAGGTCGTATATTTCAACGGCTTACTGCTGTTAATATAATGATTATGCAGTTAAAATTTATGACTGCGAAATCTATTTAATGTTAGTCTTGACTTTTAGTATCTCTACATTTGGAATAACATCTGAGATATTAATATTAAGCTGTAACTGACGTCAAATACATGTAACACTATGACACTATATTTATATTAATTAATGTTTCTTCATTTTTGATCAAGTTCTCTATAAACATATATAATAGGCACTTCACACATACAAGCCGTAGGATAGAATGTTTTTGTTTGAGGTACTGTGCGTGACGAGATGTGTATCCAAAGATCCAAGGTTCTAGCTGCGGTTCGATTGAACACGGTGGACTGTTATAAAAGTGACAATCCGTTGCTTTGTTGAAGAACCGGGAAAATCCTTTGTGATGGCTGTTAGGGCTTCTACCTCCTTACCCCACTGGCTAGTAGTCTAACATTATGGATACTACTCCCGAACCATGGGGGTTTGTAACTTGACCTTTTACAACATGTGTGTATAGATGCTGCTATAGTTGAAAATATCAATAACTTTGCTTCATATGAAGGAAACTTTTGATCAGCAAATCTGCTGTCGTATTTCAACGTTTTCATTTTATGAAACATTCGTGCACAAACATCCTGTATACAACGAATGAGCAATTTAAGCAGTATGCTTATTTTCAAAACACTAACAGTGATTTTTACTGATAAACTAGTTGCGCTCTGTTTAATTTTACGGGAAAATTGTTTTTTAGTAAAAAAAATGTATCTGTATCAACCTTATTAACAACCGGGTCAAATTTGAAAAAGGACTAGACATAAGCTTCCTCGAAATAACAATGAATTATTATCATTCCGAAATTCTGGCTTCATGCATCATGACTTATGTTTAATAGTCATTTGTGTAAAGGAGAGAGAGCGCGAGAGGTCTCCTTATCTAGCAACCTAGGAAGATTGAATATCCAGCCGGTTATGAAATATTCAATATAGTAAATAATTCCAGTATTGACCAAGCTTACAAGAAAGAGGTTGATCAGTGATTTTTTTCACGACAGCCATTCGAATAGCCAGAGTTTGGACGTCTCTTCTTCTGCACTAAAGGAATATTACATTAGGTAGGTATTTGTCAGGAAAAGCTGTGACAGTTGTTTGTCCACGCGTATGCAGTGAGAGAGAATCGAGAGACCAAATTTACCTGTTATTTTTATAAAGGCGAGGTATGAATAAAAGTAAAAAGTTGGTACATAAGTGTGTGAAGTACCATAGTGTATAGGATCAAACGTTGAATAGCACGTAAAGCATCACATGGCCTTTCCTTCCCCTTTTAAAGAGTGGAACAATCTAACTCACATGCACAATTCCCTGGATTACGTTGCTTTTATAGCTGACGTGTCGGCCGACGGGTAAGAGAACCGCGTGTCGGTGTTAGACCGTGAAGGGTTTGATGGTATGAATCGTCAATTTTTCTCGACCACTTCAGCTATTACTGCGGCTACAAACCAGGGTCATGAATGTTTCATATCGTCGTAAATGGTTTGTTATTTCTAAATGCTTGTACTAGTAGTTATAAAAAAGTTATAAAAGTTTTTTTTTATTTACATTTGATAAGTTTTCAGTCAGCTGGTTGAATAAAACCACGTTGTTCATAAACAGCCCCTACTTAATAAAACGTATGTATGGAAATATAAGTTTCGATACTCGGGTTTCTTGTGATGTGTCGCGAGCAAATAAAATTATTCAGCTGTAGACTAATGAATAAATATATACATGGGATGTAGGAAGTGGTGAGGCCGCTGCATGACATATATAGCATAATTTGTGCTGTGAAACTAACTTTTAATTCAATACGCTACGTCATGTGTATGAAGTATTTGTAGGTTGTGAGTGTGTTACTCAGTGTATGCTTGTCTTTCTAATATACGGATACACAGATACATCTTAAATACAAGAATCGTTTTCTTCTCCTTAAATATACTTATTCGTGATTTTATATGTTTAAGTACATCAATGCATGCGTGTTCAATAACCAAGAAATATTCGTATTTTATTGTATTTCTCATAAAACGTTGTTTTGTTGTTATCCGAGGTGTGGAGGTGCCAAAACGACTTTTCTGTTTCAAATTGAATATCTTCATAATCTTAAGTGTTTCTTAAACTTCAACAGTGACAAAATGTACTCATAAGGTTATTTTTCACAGCAACAAGCTTTTCTTACGTCGTCCACGAAACTCAACATGTAATTACGAATAATTGCAGTAATCTTACGTTAAGTTTTATCTGTCTCTCCTTTTGTTTTGTTGTCATTTCCATTAGTCATTTGTATATCATATAAACTTGGTTTCGCACGTACCTTTACGTCATTTCATCTCGCTGTTAACCAAATGTTACACCTAGTGAACAGTTTGGTGAAGCTTTTAATTTACCTTCGTATGGAAATTAACGGTTACATTTATGTGGGAAAACACTAGCATAGTTTAACAGGAGAACCAATTGTTACACCTGCTACAAATCTTCAATATTTACGTTTACAAAAAAAACCTTCAGTTTGGAAAGAATCAGTTTGAAGTCCAGAGACTGATCATTAATCAAATGTGTGATATAACAAATTTTGTTATATAATAAATTAATTCTCATTGCTAAAGAATTTATTTTTGTTTTAAGGATGTGTTTAAAGTTTTTCAGGTCAGTTTCCCACTTGTGTAAACTGTTGCTGATACAAGGCAGGCTTTACTTTGGTAAAGTTCCTCAATTTCTGCTTTAAAATATTACTGGGGAATCTGTTGCCAGGTCCTCAGTGATATCTGGACATAATATGTGTGTTTTTTTTAAAAAAGTAACAAACTAAATATTTCTATATCTGTTGTAATAATTTCTATTACCATTACGCAGTATACCAATGGAATCCAGATCAAAATAATTGTATTCTTGTGTCGTTCGCTTGCAATTCAACAGTAAACTCTGTACAGATAATACGTTATTTATAAAATGCTTTTGCAACAATCTTGTAGTTTATGCTGATAAATGATATGTCACAAACAACAAAATGTCAGAAGCTGGTATTAAACACTTTTATTTTTCTAATATGGATTGTATCTTAAAATGTATTTCTTATTAACAGTATTTTAGTTTCTTTTTTTGGCGAAACCACAACCTATTGTCTTAAACTTAGCTTCAAGTTTGTATTTTTCTTTCATAAGCAGCATTACAATAACAAGCTGTTTCCGTTTGTTGGTTGGTAATGAAATGTTTTATTATTTCTCCTGAAAACCGGTTTTCAGGAATTTCAACTCCATATACAATACATAATTGGACTTGCATAATAGGAATTTTTGTTGTTGTTTAAACTCAATGCGCTCAAACTATTTAATGGTTATATCTAATACAAAAAATATTAATTTTTTGAGGCATCTTCTAAGTACAAAATTTATTTTCAAGACATGTTCAAAATCTATAGAAATTATATTTGGTCAAAATTCTATTCACAGAAGTAATTTAGCCCCGGCAAGGCCAAGTGTGTTAAGGCGTTCGACTCGTAGTTTGAGAGTTGCGGGTTCGAATCCCGCTCGAACCAAACATGCTTGCCCTATCAGCCATGTGGGCGTTACCTAATTACGGTCAATCCCATTTCTTCGTTGGTAAAAGAGTAGCCCAAGAGTTGGCGGTAGGTGGTAATGACTAGCTGCCCTCCCTCTAGTCTTACACTGCTAAATGAGGGACGACTAGCGCAGATAGCCCTCGAGTAGCTTTGCGCGAGATTCAAAACAAACAAAGAGAAGTAGTTTAATTTTTCGATATAGGCTGGGTGTGACTCCGTCTTTAGCATACCGGACTGTGAATGGTTTGCAGTTCTTTGTAACAATAACGTGCTTCGCTCTTTGTTGTCATGGATTTGTTACGAGATTGACAGACAAACCTCACTATATTCAGTCAGTCAACAATTAATAGTTTTCAGTGGTCTCCTGCTTGAATTCTATAAAATCAAAATTAGTAACAACTGTGCATAAATGGCTTTTGTCTAGAAAATTCTGAAAAACAAACAAACAATTAGCAATCAATCTGTCTGGTATTATCTGTATTGTCTCTACTTTTGAACTATTTACAAGTTCTTTAGAACAACTACAACATAAGTATTTTTAGAAAATATCTGTAGACAGGATTACTTTGGTTTTGACATGAGCTCACACACACGCGTTCTATAATTCTTGCACTCATTCTAGAGCAGATAGGAATTAAAGTTAATTGTTTATTAGTTATGACAGTTGAAATGAATGTCTAATTTTAAAATGACTACTTGTTTGTAGTATTAACTACAAAAATTACTCGTGATGACGAGAGACCCATTTGAAGATGACCTAAGGTCGAAACGTTGTTCTGTAGTTTATTTTAATTAGTTTTAATACCCATACCAGCCATCTTGAAAATGCAAAATTCGTTACTGTTGGTTCGTCTCCAAGTGATGACGTTTTCTTAAATTATCATTGAAATAGCATAATAGAAGTTTCGATAATAAGAACAGTGTGTGTATGTGTGACAAAACTACATTTCTGTTAACTGTTTCTTCATATTTTTAATCGAAATTATGTTGAATGGGACGATTCATATTTCATAAGATCTTACCTTAATGCTGTGATAAACTAATATTTTCAAAGTTGAACAGTTTTATTAAGTTTATCTTAATTACATTTCGCCTTAAATAAAAACAAAATGCAAATTTTGTACTCATCGAATTAAATATCAAAATCTCGGTTTGACATCAAAATAATTTGAATTGATGCTGAATGTATTTGCTGTGTAGTAAAGTATGTTTTATAAATTATAAGAACGTTTGAAATTCCTTGAATATGATTTCATATTGTTCTTTAACTTAGAAAACACTACTATGTAGCTGAAATTCTTAGTTATTCACGAGAATTACGTTAATTACGTCCTATTTGGTTTTTATTATATCTAGGATTTTCAGGAAATTGTCTGAATAGTCACTATTTTAAGCTGTAATTAATCATCTGACAGACAGCACCGTTATATTTTACTCCACAATGCAATTATAAGAAATACGTAGTAGTATGAAAGTGTGTTTCTATAGCATTAAAAATAAAATATTTATTTATTTACAGTGCAATTTTAATTAAGTTTTTTTTGTGATCGATGTAATCTGATACACTAAATTATTTTGTGGTAACGTATTACTTTAATCCATTGTTTCTGAACGTATGCTGCTGAATATTTTGTATATTAATTTAGATCTAATTATTTGGTTCTATTGTTATTGTAGACTCGTTACTTTTTTCTGCGCTTTTGATTTATTTGTTTTACAGATATGAGAACCTGAGCAGGAACTATTTTGAATTCTTCCGATATACATAATAAACATTTCGATCCTTGAGTCTGTTGTTTGAACTCTAATCAAGAAGTACGCAAAATCGCCAAAAAATGGGTAATATTTTATATTGCACGTAAAACAAAATAAAACTAGTTGCATTCTAAACATCCAGTGAATTTATAATTTACAGTTTTTCAAAAAGTGCAGTTATACTAATCTGTGCAAACTCGCATATAACACTGACCTACGATGGTTTTATTGTCTTAATTTTTACATGTTATTTGACAATTTCTGTACACTGCATCCAAAAATCTTTTTTCCCCATTACGTACTGATTTTTTACAAAACGTCATATTCTTTTACATAAGTGAATCATTTTCAATAAAATAATAACAGTTTATGCTTACAATATTGAGGCCCAGCATGGCCCAGCGTGTTAAGGCGTGCGACTCGTAATCTGAGGGTCGCGCTAAACATGCTCGCCCTTTCAGCCGTGGGGGCATTATAATGTTACGATCAATCCTACTATTCGTTGGTAAAAGAGTAGCCCCAGAGGTGGCGGTGGGTGGCAATTACTAACTGGCTTCCCTCACACTGCTAAATTAGGGACGGCTAGCACAGATAACCCTCGAGTAGCTTTGTGCTAAATTAAAAAAACAACAAAAACGTACAATATTGACAACTACGGGTTATAGATTTCTCTAGACCAATCGCGACGTCTTATCGATCGTTCTAGAACTCACACGAAACAGTTGGTATATAAACTGTTAACGGGATACATGTCTAACTTCCGGATGTATTTGATTGTGCGTGAATTTTTTTTTTTTATCTTCATTATTGTTATTATATACGTAAATGTGACAACAAAAGATTTTGTGTCTCAAACATGTTCTGTTACATGTGTGGTAAATTTGAACTTGGGGTCAAATGCAAATAACATGACTGGCTACTTTAAGAAAATGCAAGAGTTTTGTATGCTGTTGGGACAACAATTCGGTTATACAAATTTTCCTTTGTTTTTCATGTGTGAATAAGACAGCAGAGCACGAAATCAACACTGAGTAAGTTAGTTGTTGCACGGTCAGCCTGATATCAGAATCGAAAAACATTGAGTGTGAAAGTTAGGTTGAAACAAAGAAAGTCCTGTTTCACATAAAACTGGGCTTAATGAAGAATGAAGTAATTTGTAAAAGCCCAAGACAAAGATGGTAACCGTTTGAAGTATCTATATGAGCAAATTTTCCAGCTTGACTAATTTTCAGGAAACAAGAATTTAAATAACATGCTACATAAATTCAAAGAGTCTGGATGTAATGTAAGCTTAAGTTCATTCTTACACTTGCATATTGAATATTTCTCTGAAAATTTTGGTGCCGTCATCAAAAAACAAGTGGAAAGATTTCATAAAATCATTGAAATAATGGAAAGTTGCAAAGTTGAACATCAGAATAATGGCTAATTAGTGTTGGCTATTGAAACGAGATAGTCCAGACGCAATACGTAAGTCATAAAAATACCACAACACGTAGTTTTGATACTTAAGTTTAAACTTCCCACACACAACAAAAGATGAATGAAAATACATATTCGTTTTACATCAATTCTCTTCCCTTCTCTTCTGTTTGTTGTGTATTTATGTTTTAAAAAAACCAACAGTAATGACGATGATAAATATTTATTGTGATAAAGGAAATAATTCGACCCAAGTTTTTCTTTTTTTTACCCAATTTTTAAGAAAGTCCTTGTTCTTCTAAAATCTGGAAATTCCTTTATTAGAACTGAAGCCATTTCTATGAGGTTCAAATTCGCAGGACTTTGTAATTTACTTCCCTTCCTTAAACATCTTTTGTACGTTTGCTTTGATATCTAAAAGAGGTCAAGTGTTCTTGATAAAATTTGTAATTTCGATCCATGACAAAAAAACTTTCATTTTAAGAGCCCTATAAGGACCTCCACACAATTAACGAAACCGCAACTAGTTTTTGTTCCATAATTGAAACCATGGTGTTAAAGATTTGTAGTTTTGAACAATATTTGTTTCACGTTGAGTGAAGGGTTCTTTAACATTCGCCTAACACTTAAACTAGTTAACAACAATATGTATGTGGGAGAATGAAACTATGACAATTATTTTCAGATTCTTCAGTGAGCATGTGGTGGTGTTTCATAACTTTCTTTTTGTAAGTGGAAGTACGCATTTAGTCACAGATGGTGAGGCACGAGTTTGTTTGTGATCGATTCTTGACTATTTGTACTCGCTTAAGCATAATGCAGTTTTAAGAATTGGTCTGTTGCATTTTATCTATTTAATAGTTAATACTATGAAAGTTCGAATACAATGACAGTAGGAGTAATTTTAAAATAACAATTGAAATACATAATTTTTAACGATCCAAAGAAACCCATTTTTAATCTCAGGGCTTCATTGGATTATTTTCTTAGCATATGTTTATTGATTGTTCGTGACGGGAAGCTAAGTGACTGAAAACTATTTCGCTATTTTTTTAGCGCAAAGTTTTTAAACATTGTAATTAGAGAATTGTTATCAGCAGTATGAAAACGCAAGGCACTGAAGGAAATATTCATTTTATAGTTAACGTAGGACAATTTCTACAAATTATTTTACAGACATCCAGTGATAATATAATTATTCATAAAACATTTACTTTCCAAAGTAAAAATAATCTGGAGATGAGTGTTTCTATTAATCATTATTAAAAATATTAGCAGATGGATTATTTCAGAATTCGAAGCAAAAAGATCGTTTTAATTAAGGGAAAAAAAAAAGACCATATATTTTGATATATGTAAATTAATTTTTAGTTATTCCAATGCCCACCAGTGGCTCAGCGGTATGTCTGCGGACTTTCACGCTAAAAACCGGGTTTCGATACCCGTGGTGGGCAGAGCACAGATAGCCCATTGTATAGCTTTGTGCTAAATTCAAAACAACAACAACAACAAGTTATTCCAAGTAACAAAACACTGAATGCAGTTAATGTTTAAATAACTTTTAAATTATGAATAAAAAAGTTGTATATTAAGAAAAACTATCAAAGTGTAATATTATTACTATCATTTCCTTTTTTTATTTTGAAGAAGGAATTTAACAAATAGTTTTTTCTTACATTAATGATGGAGCATAATTCATTGAAACATTTTAAATATGCAAAAACAATGATAGGAAAAGAAATCGGCTGTATTACTATTCTATATTTGTCGGAAGGAACAGGTTTCTCTGGAAAGAATGTTTGGTGAATAAGAGGTCATAGACTGTGTCAATTCTGATTTTATATGGCTCTTCAGCAATATTGAATATCATTTAATACGTGTGAAACCTCAATCGCAAGAACAGATTACAAGTTACCAACCCTATAATGACTTCATATAAAATGGTTTTACTTGAGGTACCCAACTGTAGATATGTAACTTCCTACCCCTAATCATTCAAAACCCCAAACGATACAATTGCTAATCTTTTAGCACTTCTTCATCAAGTGCGAGGTAATATAGCCCGAATTTCTCTTCTCATGTCCACATGGGGTGTCTAAGTTGCTTCTTTTGACTGTCTTTTTCATTTCTGTCTTGCTTTCCTCCTAACTTGTTTGTTTTCTTTTGACTGTCTTTTTTCATTTCTGTCTTGCTTTCCTCCTAACTTGTTTGTTTTCTTTTGACTGTCTTTTTTCATTTCTGTCTTGCTTTCCTCCTAACTTGTTTGTTTTCTTTTGACTGTCTTTTTTCATTTCTGTCTTGCTTTCCTCCTAACTTGTTTGTTTCTGCACCTCTGACGATTGGATATAATTTTAATATTTTTAAATGACGTAGTGGCTTTTAATCATCTAGTTAAGTTTTATTGTGCTAACCTTTTAGTAATAAAAATTGTCACAATACAGATAAATGCTGGAACGAGTTTCTTTTCTATGTATTTCTTTCCCTATTTTGCATAGTTCATTGCAGTTTCATGATCACATTGGATTTTGTAACAGGAAACACTAAATTTGACAAAAGATCTTCCCGTATTGCATTACACACCGCAACAAGTGCTTATACTTTACAAACCCCAATGTACCTGCCATATTTTGAGCTGTCTAATTCTTTCGCCAAATTTCGTGTTCGTCAGGTCGACCGGCGTGCGAAAGACACGACAGTGTTTTGTTTCGTGTGAGCAAAGCTGCACAATGAATTAGCTATCTGTAATATGTCCAACACTGCTATGTTGTGTTATAAACCTGTATCCTTACCGCTGTGTGTGTGTGCTACAGCAATTGTTGTGCACGCAATTTGATAATATAAACTAGATTAAATCGTAGTGTTACTTTTACCAACATTTGTCATTTCAAAATCAGTATTAAGTTAAGGATTAATAACACAATTTGTTTGACACCAATAATTTTCATCTGAGAAATGTATAAAATGAACCGCACCATAGTTAAAGTTTCATTCCAAACAAAAATTTAATTTCTTTCGTACGGTTTACTGACTTAAGATTATTTTAAATTTGGTCACGCATATCAAGTTAATATAAACATGATCACATTCCCACGATATGTTCAACGTATTATAAGAACGGTAAGCGTTTTTTAATAAAAAAAAAACTTTGACCTTAATTTTAAAATTCCGTGGGGACTGTATTTCACTTTATATTTATCTTGTACTCGTATCTGCAAAAATACCGGATGATTGTTGTTGGTATTTGTATCTTTTGTAAGAGAGTGTCTCTATTAAACAACACCCGAACCTATAAGTGCATAGTCATTTCAAATGAAGAGCAAATAATAAATTGCAAAATAAAAATGGCAATAAACAGTTAAAAACATTTAACTTTATTACATAATAGCTGGAGTATTTGACCAGTTTGTGTTTTAGTGAACGCTCATGAAGAAACTATAAAGCGAAAACTTGAGTGTCTAATGAAATAAAACTGTTTGGTGTTATATGATCGTTCATTTCTAGTACTACTTCAAGTTCTTGTTTGTTATATTGTTATAAGGAAACTGTGGCTGATTAAAACTGGTGTTCGCAACATGTGAACAGCTTTTATTAACAAATAACAATGCGAGTTTTAAAGTAACATAATCAGATTATACATTGAAGAATGTTTATAACTAAATACAAGACGTTGGAATACTTTAAAAAGTTACATTAAAGTATACACATTTATTTATTTTGCTTGACAATATATAGCCAGTAAATTTATTGTTTGGGTAAAGTTTTACTTTGTTTCATTCTTAGCTTGTGCAAATATTATGTCATTGTTATCCGTTATATTAAAAACAGTCGTCAAATTTTTACTTCTTTGAGTTAATTACTTTTACCGTTTGTCTTGTGGATTTTAGATACTTGTAACGTTAGTAACCCAGTTTTTACCTCTATAAACTGTAACTTAACGCAAAGCCACTGGGAGCTAGTTAAATATAGATGTTTAATATTTCTTAAAATCACTTTCCGTAAGACGAAAAAGAACAAGATAGCATGTTTACTTTAAGTACGTTTACGTTAAAGACTGTCTTATCTAATTTCGATTTAAATCGAGACTATTTTGTTCCTAGGCTTCGGTTATTTCTAGTTATTTCAACAATATTTACATAGTTTAAAATAATCGCGAGAACTTCTTTGTTTTATTTAGCTTTAAGAACTAGTTTGTTCAACTTAGATCTTTATCGGTCAACTCCTTAACTGTCTCGGTTGTATTTTATTTCTAAGCACACTACACGTGTTATTATACATTTACAACAATAATCAGATAAATAAAAGTAACTCTTCATTAGTTGTTTTAGACCTGATGATGGTAAGTGTCAGCAAAACCAGTCGGATAAAATCAATATATCTTTATTATATCTGTTTACTTTTGTGTAGCTGGCCAATATTTAATTACTTATTTTAATAGCTCGGTAGTAATGCTCGTATTAACCAAACTTGGTCTTCATATCATTGCCGGGAGATTTTTTCATGAACTGGTGTTCGTTTGTAGAAATATTAATTGAAAGAAACGTAACAATTAAATGCATTTTCTCATAGCCACAACCTTGACAGTAAGGGAGTAGAATTACTAGCGAATGCAACGAGGCGGAAATCCTGTGCGTGATAGGGAATATAAATGTTACATGCAGAGCAGAATGACCGGTTGACGCGGTCAAGGCCTATCCACAGGTGTATGCAAATTTGTATATAAAACTTTTATTCTTTCCATGCAAGGAATTCAGACATTGTCATGAGTGAAACTTTATTTACAGAAAATCGTGTTAATAAAACTGATGATACGTCTCGTCAAGAATCTTAAATATAAGTGTGGGTGTTCTTATAGCAAAGTCACATTGGGCTCTCTGCCGAGGGGAATCGAACCCCTGATTTTAGCGTTGCAAATCGGGAGACTTACCGTTGTACTAATGGGGGGACGTTAAATACAAGTAAATAAAATAAAAATAATTGTTTTCCATGTTTATTTTCTTACATCCATGTGTTCAGAATAATTGCATCAAAGCAATCGAGTATGCGTTTCGTAATTTATTTTTCTGCAGTGTATTCATATTAAAATTCTCAGACAATCTGCTCGACTCTTCTTAGTGTTTTCAGTTTTGCTACTCTAAGAAAAACTTCTTACCTGTCTTGTAAACTAATTAACAACATATTTTCTACAGTATATTTCTAACGACTGGTTGCATTTAAAATTCTCTTAGCATTTTTATCGAGAAAAAATGTTTTAGTATTATTTTGTCCTAAGTCCTAAGTTATATTAGTACAACGCGAAATCCTTAATTTATGGCAGCTAGACGAAAGGTCACTGGCCGCTAACACTTGGACATGTTTGCAAGTTCGTATAGTTGGATTTTATCGGTAATGGGACGCGAACCACGTTCATCACTAGCTAGTGAGTGAGCCATGCTCAACTTGTGAAAAACAGTTCCATGTGTAGAGGTATCAGTTATTTTATGTAGATACATTTGAAAGACTGCAGTTCACGTGACACTCCCAGAATATACTGAAAGTACAGTTTCAAAATGTTTCGTTCACAAAATTAATTGTACAATTGTTATTATTGTTGTGGTTATTATTATTATTGTTATATAATCCTCCTGTCCCGCTGGATTAATTACTTGTTTTTCTCCCAATATCCTTAATCAGACCGTATCTTAACTGCATATTCTGTTGCAAGGAAACCTGTGGCTGATTAAAACTTGTTCGTAATATGTGAACAGTTCTTTCGTATTTACAAATAACCATGTGAGTTTATTGTACTGAAAGTTTATTATACTGTTAATGCAGAAATCCCACACGGTTGAATTTGTTCATTTATAAAATTGGAGTACAAAACTTTATAACGAGTTTTCCAAATTATCTTTCATATCAATATTCAAGAGAATGCGCTTATGTCATGGTTAACTTGTAAAGACTGCAAAACTCTTTTAAGTATATCGTGTATATTTTTCTTTTTAGGGTGTATCCATGGTTTGCATGTGTTTGGGTTGAAACACGATTTTGTAATCATGTTACGTTTTTATAATAAACTGCATACACCAAGGCTATGTTGAATTGTGAAAATAATTCAGCTATATTAATTATTATTTAACTAGGAATTTGCAAAGAGAAAGCATAAAAATGGGGGGAATATAATGTAATTTTCCAAATAATTTAATTTTACTTTATCGTCAAAAGCCTTCAAGTGATCACTGAGTCACCGAAAGGTAGTAAAATGTCAGAGAAAAAAACGCCATTAAAATTATGTCTAAAATAAGCTTAATTTATTTTAGATTTTTATGAATAAAATTCAAATCACCAGAAAATTTAATATTCTACAAGTAACTGCAACAACTGTAAAATGTAACTAAATTATCAAAATATAGATATAGATGAAAATTATCGCCATCTTGTGTACGCGCTTTGCTTTAGTTTGCTTGGGGCTAAAATTCATCGTACTTAATACCGTCAATAACTAAACCTGTCGTTCTATAAACTGACCTTAGACCTTTTTAAAGACTGAGCTTTTTAATGTATTGACACATTCTCTACTAAAGCATGTTTACATTGACATTTTGTTAACTTCTGTTAAAATGAAGCGCATGCGCATCTAGACAGTAAGGTGTACGCATATTGTCAGGATAGAAACTCTAAATATTTTAGATTTTTCACATTTTTATAATCTCTAATAGTTTACTGACTTATAGTTTCAAGCATAATCTTATGAGATAGGACATAAATATTTTAAGACGTTTACACTTGAGGGCTTATGGCGCTAGAATTTGGAGTTCAAACACAGTGCTAACAGCCTGTTATGTAAGTTTTCGCTAAAACACACTAATTATTATCGTGCAAGTGTTCGTTACTTAACGAGTTCGTGACTCATGCAGCATCTTGTGACGACTATAGTTTGTAACAGTGTACTGGTATGAAACAGTCTGTAAACCGGAAAACATACAGTAGTTTGTTATAAAATATTTATTTCAAGTACATTTCTGGCTGACATGTGGCGCCCCTCAGTGGCACAACGGTATGTTAACGGACTTGCAACGCTAAAAACCGAGTTTCGATACTTGTGATGGGTAAAGCACAGGTGTAGCTGTGTGCTTAACAAACTGACGTATGAAACCTGTTACTGATATTTTATGTGAGAATGATTAATTTTCTTGAGCTAAGGAAGAAATTCTCGGATAATTTAATGTATTTTTTCCGATTTTTAATAAAAATGTTTTTTAAATACGTAGTCAACGAATATTGGAGCATTAAGAACCTGACCTTAACAAAACAATCCTGTTTTATTTTAAACTTCAGCAATGTTATTGTACCTGGTGTAGTTTTATAGTTGGCAAGCCAGGTCTGTGATATTGTGGTTTGTGGCTAGTTTCAACGAAATCACGATCTTCATTTAGTGGCTATGAGTGCGCTGTAGTGGTTGGTCAGTCAAAAATAGCCCTGGAGTTGGCTACAAGTATAGATGATAATCAAAGACAATGTGGAAAATACTTCAAAACTAGAAATTGCTATGTGAAAATTAGATAGCTTTTATTGTAGTTTTGTGACAAATTTCGGAAACAACGAAGCAAATTTATTAATAATGTGAGTTGAAAATTAGAGTACTTATATATCCAGATCTTTAATTTCGAAGTGATTTTTGAAAGAAAACAAACGTAAACCTAACTTTTTTAAATTTTGTTTTGCTCTTTTTCGTAATAACGCCCTCTGTCTTAACTATTTTCGTTCGACAAAGTCAATTGGATTTTCTTGCACTATAGTGGCCTGTCCTCGGCTGTGATGAAGTAAATAGTTCAGAAACATTGCTAATGCAGAAAATATTTTAAGTTCAAACAAGAACTTCTGTCACGATAGCATGAAATTAAAATAAAAACTGTCAAAACAAATACAGAACATTCTGTACAACATCTTCGGAAGTGAGGAACTCCAAAATAACTTTTCAACCGTAAAGTATTCTTCGACATATAGTTGCATGCATAAATAAGTCTTTGAATTAATGCTTTTTGCAGATCTTTGCTGACGGTTTTCTTGTACGGAAGAGACAGCTGAATGCATGCAACAGGTAAACACGAAACTTTAGCAAACAGAACTCTGGTTCGGAAGTCTACCTTCCGCTCGCATAACTGCTTGGGTGCATTTCTGTTTTACGACAATTTTGTGTACACTACTAAAACGTCTGTACACTAACATTTAAAGAAAATGCTTTGATAGAACTTTGCATTTTTTGTTAAAACTATATATACTAAAGAAGAATCGGTAAATAGCCCAATGTGGCTTTGCTATAAAAAAACGTACACTAAAGAATAAAATTATGTTAACTTGAATTTCAATTTTTACATAAAAGTTATCATAAAACCCTGTTTTAAATATCATCTTAAGACGCAGTTGTAAATACAGTTTAAAAAAAAAACTCGTAATAAACGATAAGTTGTCCTTTTAGGAAGTAGACCAGATAGAGGTCCACCTTCGGTTCAGTTTCTTTAATTGTGCAGTTAATGTAAATGTACCGAAACGGAGCAGCAGCTGGTTTAGTGAGTTATTTTTTGGATCTACACCAACAACAGGTGTTCTTCTCTAACAACCAGCCTGAAGCTTTTCAACCCCCTACCCCTTCCGTTCCCCCGCGTTCAGCTTTATCACGAAGGCTACTTACAGGAGCAGCTGGTTCACATCTGTCTGTCGCTGTTCTGTCAACTCCTTTGTTTGAAGTGCTTATTGATACACTTACTGTCCAGAACAGTATATACTCTTTTTGAATTAGACCGATTCAATGGGAACAACGTATAATACGGATCGAGTATCATTGGTAATTAGTGCTTCATATGTTTTATTTTTTAAAACGCCTGTACATCTTGTCTTGTAAGTTAAGTTTAGTTGGTACTTTCCACGAAACTTGTTTTAATGTACCGGTTACTGTTACGAAAATAATCTACAAAAATGACCCAGTTGTGGATTATTCTGCCTTTACAACTAACAGTCCATTGGAATGGTAGGTGTGTATTTGTAAATATGAATGTTAGTATGATCATGACTTATCAATTATTAAGGTACGTGTAGAATATGTTCTATTAAACTGTGCATCATGTTAACATATGTAAAGTACTACTGCAAAACTACTTTTATGAAATATCGTGCATGTGTTTCAATTCAAACCTTAAACCTTTATGATCGAATTATAGATGCTATTCAGCTTCACAACTAACATTTTCACAAATTAGTTTATCACTTTTTTAAATTAAAATATATAAGTTTGTTTTTATGTGGGCATTAAGATTTTTCATTTCATTATAAATTTTCCGAATAGCTCTCAAAATGATATTTTAAATTACATTTTTGAGAGAGAGCTTAAAACTGGATCAAGGACGCTTCAATCCAACATTATCCCGGGTTTTCTTGTCAAGACATCTTAGACACAATATTAAGAAATACTTGTTTTAGTGTTATAAGATAGATTAGGCTGAATTGTTTCGTATATTTAAGATTGAAGCTTCCAGTAGATCTTTTCAACATAATTAACGTTGGTATTGAGTACGAGTGTTTACCTCTTCATTGTCTCTTTTAAAATGGTAACAGGGAAATTGTTTAATTACTAATTTTTCAGATGTGTCGAACTTAATACCAATAATATGTAAAACAACTTATTAACTTTAAATATGAAAATTTGGAAGGTAAGAAATGAATATTGATATTTTTCGCATCTATAAAATTGAGGGTGTGTTTATACGGCCATAAATCTCATCTGCGATTAACTAATGGTAATAAATCATAGCTTTCAAAGTGTTCAGTTCGCCTCTTGCCCAGTTCAAGACCTCTAGCCTTTTGTGGTATTTTTATGAAAATCGTCTAAAGTTTGTGCCTCTGCCAAGGACTTACGGTTAGGATGTTTCAAAGTTATTTTTCCTGTTTTGAGCTTAAATAAAAAATGCGGGTAATAGAAAGAAAAAAAATCTCCAGTTTATATGTTATGTTTTCTGCCAGTACATTTTTTAATCGTGAAAACGTAAAGAAAAAACCTACGTGAATACGTGAAGAATCTCATACAAGCTTTTCAATCACATTCTTTTAATTACAGTGCAATTTCTCTCTTCCAAAATACTTGTAATTTAATTAAACGAATAAGTAATAAATGCACAATACTTGCATTTAATCTACAACTTTTTATTGTTTTTTGTGTAAGGGTATTACAATTTGTATCGTGAATATTAAGTCTTAAATAACAACAGGATATAGTTGAGACACAAGATATTTTAATACAATTTTTAATTAGGAAACATATTGTTCTTGACTTGAGTTTTAATACTAGTGTTTTTCACTGTTAAGCTTGTTTGTTTGTTTATTTTTTGAATTGCGCACAAAGCTACTCGAAGGCTATCTGTGCTAGCCGTCCTTAATTTAGCAGTGTAATACCAGAGGGAAGTCATCACCACCCACCGCCAACTCTAGGGCTACTCTTTTACCAACGAATAGTGGGATTGCCCGTCACATTATGATGCTCCCACCGCTGAAAGGGCGAGCATGTTTGGCGCGACGGGGTTGCGAACTCGCGACCCTCATATTACGAGTCGCACGCCTTAACACGCCGGACCCTCTGTTAGGCAATCTACTTATTTTGGTTTCTCTTTTTGTACCTTTCTGCTCTTTTTGTAAGTGTGTGTGTGTATTTGCCAGGTTATTTACTTTTGTTCGTATGTTTGTGTGTCTTCCTCTTATATCAGTCTACCTTTTATTAAATAAATCCATAATCTTATTTTTTTTAACTCTGATTTATAATTGCACCCGTGATGGGCATAGCACAGTTCAATTACGTAGCCTAATGCTTAGCTCACCATTGTATTCAAAGTCTTTTATATAAAGTATAACTACCAGAGGCAACGCCCTTTCCGATTGAGAACTATGATTTCAAGAGTTAACACTTGAAGTGCTAAAGATTGCGTCAGTATAGAAGTCGAAACATCGTCACCATTTCATTTAACAATTATTAGAAGTCTATGGAAGTTATCAAATGTGCCAAAACTAAAACGGATAGGCAGACCTTAACGTTTCTTCTTGTTTCCAGTTCAAGCCGACTAATCTAATTATATATTTTTGAATTATAATAGTTTTATTATGCTACTTTATGCTTTTTGTATTAATTAAAGAATGTCCAGAAAGTTTTTTGTCTACGTCGTTATGAGACAGTACTCTATCGGACAAAAATAGTTGTTTGATCCCATGCAAGTACTTGAAAATAAACATGAGCTTTCATACAATACTACAAATATCAAAATATACATTGCTAAACATAATACTTAACATGCTTTGATATTTCTCTTCAGATAGGTTGTATTACATTAATTTACTGTCAATAGTCACTGGTTCTGTTTTCACGTCTATATCGAACTTCATGCAGACACTTTAACTTTGCATTCAAGGACATGTATATTTATTGTATGAAACTGATTAAAATACATTAACGTCATACATTTGTATCACTCTTCAGGCATCGTATGTTTAGTTTTCAATGCTAACTGCTATGCTATGGTATTACCATGACCTAATTAGCCACTCAGCTGGAGTCATCAACGCAAGGATAGGTATAAATGATGGCCGAGAGAAGAAAATTTGTAAAATAAAATTTAAACATCAATAAGTTCCTGTTTCTATATTCGGATTATTTTTAACTGGTAGATTAGGGTTTTTGTTGTTGTTCCTATGATTAAACTAACACTGTTTATATAAACGGAAATGGATAATAGCTTCTGTTTCAGACTCAAAAGGTGCTTCATATTCGTTCATTCGTCAATTTTAATTTTGAATAATCTAGAGTGCCTTCAATTTAAAACCACCATGATTTCGACCACTGCGTGTGGAACAAATATAGTTTACGATTAGGGTAAGTTATTTATTTTTCATTAGGCTGTTGTTTTGCAAAGGTGTAAGCAAGCTGCAAGCTAAAGTTTTATTAATGTGTTTAATTGTACAATATTTTAGTGGGATGGACTTTATTAAAAATAAATTTTGCTCGTTCGTTTGGCCTCGTGCTTAAGATGCTTGACTCAAATCAGCAATTTATGGGTTTGAAGCCTGTCACCTAAAGAAGTCGCTTTTTTAGACATAATATTTGTAATAAGATGGTCAAACTCAATTCTCATTTATTCCAAAAAACCTAAATTCAAGAGTTGGCCATGGATGGTGCCCTCCAAAACACTCGCGCGAAATTAAAAACAAAAAAATCCTTCTATTCCTTTATATCTTGTTTAATAATTGAACTTTATTTTCTTAGTTCATAATGGGTTGTTTGCATTTTGTCCATCACTATCAGTTGATTCCCGAATTTTATCTTCCTAAGTAATCAAACTTGCCGCTGACACTCTTCTCTTGGGGAGGGGCTTCGTTTCTTAAACTATGAAAGTTATAATCAAGTAGAAACTTGTGCAGGTCATTAAATAAGCTTAAGACGGTCTTTAGTTCGGTAATTGGAGATATGCTGACCAAAGTCTTAAGTTATTGTATTAATCGATAATTTCATTTAGTGGGAAGATGCAAGATAAAAGGAACGATCGTATCGAAATGAAAAATTTTAATGGCTTATCGATCTATACTATCTAGCATACAACAATTCTAAAATGATGGTTTATCTTGCGCTAATATTTCTTCAAAGCATCGTCTTTAAAAAATGTAGACATAAGATGCAAAAGGATCTTTTTGTTTCTAATTAAAATGCGTTTTAAACTTCGCAAGTTAATTGGGTTGGACAAAATTGAAGAGAAACATGAAGAGAAAATAAATCAAAAACTCCTAATTCCAATATAATATTCAAGAAAATAGAAGCGCATTAATAATTGATAACAATCAAAGTTACGTTAGTAAGAAATGTACAACGGTAAAGTCACTAATTTAACAAAACCTTTATTAGACATTGACGGCTGCATCAGGAATTTATACAGTGACCACTCCCAACATACTATTATAATCAGATTAACTTGGGCGTCATCTATAAATTACGTAAGGCAGATGTAGTAACACACACAACTATCACAGAGAAGTGTTAATCTTGTTCCCATAATTACAAAGAAGGTAATGAAAAATACTGCCATGAACAATAGTACTTCATGTGATGTTACAGCGCACGTATAATAGATAATTTAAGATACCTATAAAACTAGTAGTAACATATATGCAATTGCTTTCGATCAGTTATCTTGTATTTCAAATGGTGGCGAAATAAAATGGAAATAATTAATTATAATAACAGTTACAGAGATAAACAGAAAAAAATCCTCCTTGAATATTGTTAATTTTATTAAATATTAAAAATATTTATAAACAGTATTTTAGAACGTGCTCGACGATATCTGTGTAAATAAAATATCAAACTCCAATTTAAGCACTAGCTCTTATAAATACCTGAATTTTTCATGATTTTAGTTGCACATTCTCATAAAAAGTGTTGTGCACCTGCTGTAGCTTTTTATTCTAATTAGTCTACAGAATGAGCAAACAAGTTTCTCTGCAATAATTGAACGTACAAATGAAACTCAAAATAACAGCAGTTTCATAAGTTGGTATTTGGTTAACATTTCCTTGGATTTCGAGGCTGCTTTACATTGATGTGGCATGCTTTCAATGAGTTTGCGCAGATATTCTTGAGTGATTGACTGTCATCCTTCTCAAAGTTTCAGAAAGTTTATCTTCCGTATTTGGCTTGCGATATTTCGTTGATCAGTTTAATTTGGCCCATATTTTTATAATCGAATTGATATCAGGTGATTGACCTGGCCATTGTGTAATCTCAATTCTCTTATGTCTAAAATATCTTTCAAGGTATCCACAGGAAGGAGTGGTAGAAATGAGCTTCTTAAGGTCCAGTAATTTAAAGCTAATCTCCCAAAGCAATGTTTGAACTTTATTAATGTGAGACTTTACCCTGAAACTGGGAGTTAGTGGTTGGCTTCTGTTGCTTCCAAATATTTGCAACTTTCCAAAGAAATATTTAAGTTTCTTCAAAGCAGGTAGGGCATATTTAGTAACTATATCTACTTCTTCTTTTTCAAAATGTAGCTGTTTAATGTATTCGTTACAGCTTTCTGTAGAAACTAAAGACATTGCAGAAGGAAATTCAATGGGAGCATTTTTCACTCAATACAATGATAAATGTTTTCATAGCACTTAAAAAATGCTGCATGTCTGTTTGTAATGAATTGACAAACAACGGGTCTAGAAGACATTTGGTATTTTCAGGGTCTATGAGGCCCTGCATGGCGAGGTGGGTTAAAGCGTTCGACTTATAATCTGAGGGTTACGGGTTCGAATCCCCGTCGCACCAAACATTCTCGCCCTTTCAGCCGTAGGTATGTTATAATGTGAAGGTCAATCTCACGATTCATTGGTAAGAGAGTGGCTCAAGAGTTGGTGGTGGGTGGTGATGACTAGCTGCCTTCCTTCTAGTCTTACACTGCTAAATTAGGGATGGCTAGCGCAGATACTCCTCGTGCAGCGCGAAATTCAAAACAAAACAAACTAGGCTTTATTAAGAAATTTAAATTGTTTGTAAAATTATTCACTTGCAACGTTTCCAAGAGCTAGAAAATTTAGTGTGGCTTTTCGTAGAAGTATTACCTATTATTGGTCTAGCAAAATTGGTATGATAGAGAATATAGTAATCTATTTTTATATTTTCCAAAACCTCATTTATACTTCAAGCCTTAAGTTTTTCAATCTCGTCCGAAAACTTGGCTTCAAGTAAGTTTTGAAGACCTGTTTGTCCACCGAACATGTGAAATTTATAGGTTTTAGAGCGATTTATTATCATATATATTCGTTGCGATGACGTGCAGGTAATCATATTTATCGGAGCATTTATTCCGTTTAGATAATCTGAATAATATTCAAGCGTCTGACGTGGTCGTGACTGACATTCATACAGGTTTTCTTTCTAAACGCCTTGTTTTTTGTTTCTCTGCTTATCAGTAGTGGTACAAATATCATCTTAGTTTTTTGGGGGTTCTTTTTGGCCAAATGTGTTTTTCAATTGGCGGGTTTCTTTCCACCTAAGAATGCATGCCGCACTTCTCAACCATACATTTACTTTTCGTTCAGCAAATAATTAAAATGTTGCCAAATAGGCCTTCCTCTTATCTCTGGTGTCGCAGCGTACGCGACACTTGCATTTGCCGTATTTCTTGGACGATCACACGGTCACAGCGTTAGAGATGTGTGACTATGTAATGTGTTCGTGTATCTTATTTCCATAAAATATGTAGGAGAAAATCGTAGACATACCAATGCCACGCGAAACCAGACTGGTTACATTATCAAGTTGGGTTGGATGAGCCATCTGAAGTAATTAATGTTCCCATTACGACTGGTATCTAATTTCCACGATTTGATCTGCTCGTTTTGTTGCTGTTTTGAAGTTTTGAATATTCTTTTGTAATCGTTTTGAAGAGACAGTTTTCGTTGTGTTTAAGAAATACCTTTTTAAATTTTTGTATTAATTTTCATTAAAAAAAATTTGGCATTTTTTTCGCTTTTGTGAACGCAAGTATACTTGTATTTATAACCATTATTTTTTGAACTTGCACGCGCACACCGACAAAGTGTAGGTTGTATTGAATTGAGTGTAATTATACAACTGCTAGTCAATATAAAAAGGTTTCTAGAGCCAATTAAACAGTTTAATAAATACATGTATATTTTTCTTTCCATCCTTTTAATGAAAGAAAAGTGGCTTGAATACACCTATGAAACATAACTGAATGTTTTTTTTTCCGTCATTGTTTTATTCGTGTTTAACATTACGAGTTATTGAAACAGCAATCCCTGGATTATATATATAATATAAGGAGAGAGAGCTTTATATATCTATTTCACATACTAATTGCCAACCAACTTAACAAACTCGTATCATTTTCAAAAGGGGGAAGTGAAGTTGTTGTTGTTGTTTTTAATTAAGCACAAAGCTACACAATGGGCTATCTGTGCTCTGCCCACCACGGGTATCGAAACCCGGATTTTAGCTTGTAAGTCCGCATACATACCGCTGAGCCACTGGGGGGCGGGGAAGTGAAAGTAAATAAATTTGTCCAAGATAAGAACTTATTAAAGCGCAATTTTAAAAACATTAACAACTTTAACGAAGGAAGTAGCAAGCACGTGGTATCCTGTTTTACAAAAATAGCAAATACTTAGTTAGTGTCAGGTTTATTTTCTGAACTATACATATTGCTATTGTCTTAATTTGCTCATCATGGTCTTGGATCATCCATAAAATATTCAGTTTTAGACCAGACATAAGACTCGGTGTTGTCTGTAAGATTCTAAAAGTGTTGAATATATAATTATTTGTAATAACCGTTAATATAAATTGTATTTTGTTTATACATTAAAATATTTGTTTAAAAAACAAACAAAATTGGGCGTATCAGTCGTGGTGGCAAGTACTGTAAATGTTTCCATATTAAAGGTTAATTAACTTTTAATTTCAAATTCAAATTTCTGATTATTTGAAATGGTAATACATTGAGGTACGTAACATAAGAAATCGGAGACTCGTCCGAGGTAAATTATAATACGCAGCAAGTTTCAAGCTATTGCTTGTATTAGTAAACAGTTATAGTATTAGCATATATTAATATGTAAAACGTGGTTTAAACAATTGTATTTCAAACAAGGAAAACGAGAGCTCCCTCAATAATATCATCCATATAATTCTGTAATATTGGTGAGAGCAACATAGTTTGTTTCTGGACGTGTGTGTGCATGTTATAATGGATTTAATGTTATTTGAATGTGTTGTTTTTTGTTTCCTACATATTTAGAAATACGTGTAACTTGTTAAATGTTTATTGTGCGAGTTCCGCTGTTCTCTAAATTTGTAGAACGTTTTCTAGAATAAGAATTAACAATGTTTTACGAAAGCCCATCTTTCAATATTGTTGCCTTGAATGTCGCCTTAAAGTTTATAAATCGGCATGCAGAGAGAGTTTAGTAATAATAATTATTGTTGATTTGCTACTGTCAGTATAAGCCTTGGAAGATAATTGTGATTAAAGCTTTATTAATTGGATAACCACAGATATATTTAAACAGGAACCTTTATAGAGTTCGAACATTACAAACAACTGAACTAGAAAGAATCACTTTGGACGTCAGTATTTGTTTCTAGTTGTAAGATTTTTAATAATGATAGCTGTATAATGACAGTTGTTGTCGAAAATATTTATAGTAATCCTTCTTAAATTCTATTGTGATTTTATATTGTAAGATATTAGTATTGTAAAGAAAATCGTCTATCAATCTTTATGGGAAATATAATATATTTAATACATGTCAACATTCAATTAACCTCAAGTTCAAAATAAAATGTCCACTTATTTGAAATCATAATATTTAACGTAATAAATGGAGACTCGTCTGAGATAAATTAGCATAGATATGAAACTAAAGTTTCAAAATGAACATGTCTCATTTACTTGAAGTTCGTGGTTACTAAAAAGTACGACTTTACACAAAATAAGTTTAAAGTTTATGTAAGAACGTTATTTTACAGAACTACGAAATGAAATTTTTTTCTATTATTATTATTTCCTATTTAGTTGTTTTTGCTTCACTAGAACATGACAATGTGCGAGTGTTTGTTTGAAGCAGAAGTTTCGAAGTTATGATGAATACAACCAACGTAATCGGTTAAAATCTCTCAAGTTGCTTATTTCTCCACGATAAAAAAAACCTTCACATTATACATGTATATTATTTTATTAGACATGTAATTCTACTAGTGGGTTTAAAAGCAAGCTGAATAAAATAGTTAAAAGGTGATTTGAATGTCATATTTTAATTATGACAGAAATGTCTTATAGATCAATGTCATTTACTTTTCTCAGTTCTATTTGATGCATCTGAAGTACCTGATATGTTTATTGATTTGAAAGGCTATTCTATATAACCAGTGCAGTCACCATCCGTTGAACGTATGTTGAAATCTTAGCGTGAATTTTGATAAGAATCTCATTCACCATCTATATAGGTACTCTGTGGCTGTAGTGAGCGAGGAACCATAGAAGTATGTAATCCTCTTCATCTTTGGATTATTATCTGCCTTATATAAGTGTCCAAGCGAACTTACTATTGTATTCTGTTTGTTTTGTTTTTCCGCGTAGCTACACGAGAGCTATCTGCACTAGCTGTCTATAATTCAGCAATGAATGACAAGAGGAAAGGCAGCTAGTCCTCATTTACCGTCAACTCCTGGACTACACTTCTAGCAAGGAATAGTGGGATTGACCGTCACTATGAACGCTCCCATGATTGTAAGGATAAGCATGTTTGGTGCAACGAGGATTCAAACCAACAACCTTCAGATTGCGAGTCGAGCGCTCTAACCATCTGTTCATGCCGGGCGTCGCGAAACGTTGAAATATATATTGTTAGGTTGAGGCACATTTTGAAGTACTTTGAACTCTGTAACAAGACTGTGTAAGATCACTATACGTATGACATAAATCGCTACCGGTAGTTTCACTTCAGATGACTGCTTATTAGATGCTTTATTTACGTAACAATAAGCTGAAAGATTTATTGACCTTATTTCATAGTGCATATTTCATCGTCCTTTTAATCACACTACTGCACGCTATGATTATCATTCAGTTGTGCGAAGTGCACATGCAAACTTCAGTTAGCCACAATAACATTAGACAAAGTCGTATATCTCGCGTCTTTCGCCTTAACTGGAGTTAGGCTTTCAGAAAATATTTCTCGATAAAACCCGACTTATTTTGGAAATGGATGATGCGTAGTTTCATTTTATAATAAATTTGGCTTTTGGAGAACATGATGAAGAAATATATTTATGTTCAAAGTGCTTACTCATATTATCAAACTCAAAATATGTATTTCTGTCTTTTAAACAATGTTATGCTTGTATTTTTCTATTACAAATTACTTTTTAAAATAAATCAAACAAACTGAAGTCTCAGAGTAGCAATAAATCACTCTGAATGAGCCTGATGTATTGCCTATTTTTTGAACGTATCTTGTTGTTTGTTGTTGTTTTGAATTAAGCACAAAGCTACACAATGGGCTATCTGTGCTCTGCTCACCACGGGTATCGAAACCCGGATTTTAGCAAGTCCGCAGACATCCCGCTGAGCCACTGGGGGGTATTGAGCGTCTCTAAATGTGCTTAAAGAACAGGACCTACACGTCTTCATGTTTCTAGTTGCAAGAAGTTTGATACATGTATGTATAAAGATAGTTGTAATCGAAAATATAAATGTCTCTTCTTTTTGATATAAGTGTATCTAAAAAAAAAAATAAACATTTGTATCAATTAATCTTAAAATCATACCCTTTATAATCTGATACTCCATTAAGTTCCGGAGTTTTGGTGTTTTTACCCTTATGCCGATCAACTTTATTTTTGCTTTTTATGTATTGCGATCAGGCGTTAACTCGTATATGTATCAATCAATATAAACATAACAAATTACTGCTTATTAATATAACCAATAATGCATAGATTTAGAAAGTCCCATATAGTTTCTTAATGGAATCATACTACTTTCTTTTTTCTCTATTCTCGGTTTATTAGTTCTTCCTAAAGTTTCGTGGTTTTCATTTTCTCTTGTACTTCGTTATCTTTATTAAATTCTCAAAGAAACGCTGCATCATACTAATTTTTTCTGACCTTTCCCACACATACTGCATGTACTTCGCAGAGTATCGGAAATTCTTTGGTTTCAAACAACGGTAACAACTATTTTTTTCATGCTTTTGAATTTCATATGGCATGTTGTGCTATAGCCTACAGAGTACATAATTTATTGTAATTCTTGGTACATTTTCCTGACATAATGACAGTACATACTATAACGTTACGCGTCCATTATGTGACGCCATTTCAGTACATGCTAAGTGACATATAGCACACTACTATAGTGTGGTGCGAGTGGTTAAAATAGGAAACCATTCCAGGTGTTATTCGGATCCATTTTGGGGAAATTAGATTATAACGCTTCATAAACAGAGGTCGTATAGTCTCCATACTGGCTCAATTTTGAAGAGAGCCATTATTTCCTAGTGAACTAGAGTACTGTAAAACCCTAATTTCTTTTCGAATGACGAAGGACTGGCAGCTTTTTCACACTTCCTCAACTACAATCGCTGTTACTTTACACCTAATTATATAGCATAGTAGCTATCTTCACACAGCGTTTCCCGGGTATTACCTGGACAGAGGGCCTACATTCAGCTATTTTTGACGGATTCTTTCACTGTCCCTTTGAAACTACCATTCTTGTTCAGCCTCGGCTTGACGACGAGTACCTTGTCCTTTTCGTTAGCTATCATGGAGTCTTTCTTTATTGTGGATTCTCTGTCGCTTTTGCTACTTGATTGACAATCAGAAATGTTTTTGATTTTCCCTTCTCTCGCCATTTTACTCTGGTATGTAATCAAAAATGTTTATCATGCAAAACTCTTTCTCCTCTTAGTGAATTAACAAAAGATTGCTGAATTTCTTGGGATCAACTTGTATATTTTATATTAATAAAAATAATTGTCGTGTTCAAAAGATAAACAATACTGCATTTGAATTTTTATTAAAAAACTGCACCACACCTTTATAAAATACACCATACATTTTTCGGATATTTCTACTTAGACCAAATCAAAAATCCACTCAGTTTTCTTTGGAGAAAGTTAATTTCAAAGTTTTCATTGATGCTAAGAATGTGATGTCACAGACATTAAATCTGAATACACTGATTCCACATCTTTCAAGTCTATTATAGTTGTTGAAAAAGTAAAAACAAACAGACTTAGCTTTATATATTACATTTATACTTAAATATGTTTTCTTGCTTTTATATTTTTCTTCTGTACATATGTACAAGCTTTATCATTTTTCTGTTTCTAATATTTCCAGAGTAAGTATTTTTTTGTACAAGTAAAATGATTTTTAGTGAATTATAAGTACCAAATTTAAGTAATCCATATTTCTAACGTTTCAACTTCTTTAAAAAAATATCATTTGTTCACTACTGAAAGGAACTGTAGGAATTATGAAAATAAATGATTCGTGTATATTTGTTATTAGAGGTAATTTCCCAATAGTGTCCAGTGGTTAGACTTGTATTACAGTGGATGACATTCCACAGAAATTACTTTTTTATTTCTTTCGTAAACATTGTGTTATTCTACTATTCTACTATGAAACAACTTACAGAAATTTCTCATTTGTCAGCTGTGATATCTGAAATATACTTTTTGGGGATATACATTTCTTTATGTACTGGAAAGTGCACAGCAAATGACAATATATGGAATAAATATTGCTCGCTGTGTAGACAGGTTTTCACTTCCTGTATGAATGTTTGTTAATAATATTTCTCAAAAACGGCTTAATGTAATTAGGCAAAAGTTGGTATACTTTTGGCTGTGATTCAAATTTAGTGAATTTTTGGAGTCTTGAGGATAAAGGTCAACGTCATAGGAAAGGTCGTGAAAAATCTAAAAAAAATCTGTTTAACACGGGACCGATTTTTTACATCGTATTGCGCTGTAACTCAGTCAAAAACAATCGGATTTTTATAAAACTTGGTGGACATGTTAGAATAATGATGAATGATATACAAAAATTGTCTCAGTTAATAACGATAGATAAACGGAAACTCTTTTGTTGTGACTCAAACATAATAAATACACGTAAAAAACAAGTTCAAAATAATTTTGAATTTAAAGTTTCTCCAAATCGAGTGAAGAGAAAATGGCCTGCCCTATGTTAAGTATTATAATTTATCTCGGACAATTGCTGATTTACAATGTTACGTATTACGATTTCAAGCAACCGACGATAAAATATTGTTTATGTATATGATATGCATACACGCACGCGGAGGGTGGCCGATATGAATTTTTAATTCTAAACTTTTTATTCTAAATTTTTAATTTAAATAAAATTATTTACTGTTAAAAAAAATATAAGTACCCCACCGCTGAGAACATATTTTAATATTGGCATGTCTGTCCGAACGGCATGATGAAATCAACCATTACAACAAAACAAATAAATAGAAATTCACCATTTACTTTTTTAAGCGCGCACACAGATATATAAAATTTAAAAATAACGCTAATGTAATACATCTTCACATCTCATGTACCAGTTGACTAGTTTCGTAGATGTGGCAGATGGTTAGGGTGCTTGACTGGAAATTTGAGAGTCCCGGATTCAAATCTGTGTAATACCAAACATGCTTGCCATTTTAACCGTGTGGGCGTTATGTTACTGTTAATTCCACTATTCGTTGGTAAGTGTAGCCCAAGTTTGCGGTGGGTGGTGAAGACTAGCTGCGTTCCCTCTAGACTTACACTGCTAAGTTTGGAACGGCTCGCGGAATGCTACATTAGGGCTCTCTGCGCTAAATTCAAAAACAAACAATCCTTTAATATAGCATCAAAATATTTTGATACTAGTAAATTTTACCTATCTTACCTATATTGTTTATTTAGATAAAAGAGTATTAATTAAGAGATACGACAAAGATCAATACAAAATATGTGAAGACCATAAATGTATTCGCAACTTGTAAATGGCTTCTTTTGCTATAGATATTGATTATGTTTGCTCGTCACGCACTTTTTGGAATGATAGTTATTTAAACATAGTAAGATATGGTGTAACTGTGGCTGGTGTGTTACCCCCAAAATCAAATCGTGCTGCTCCAATAACGACTTCTGTTGAATGGACCTCGTATTATTGGACGACATACCTCATAACCTGTGGTAATTATATTTCAATAGAATTCAGCTTAACGAAAGAAAAAAATACAAAGTTTATTTATGCTTATAACAAAATGTCATCAGCTTAAACTACGATATCTCTTAGATGCGTTATTTTTCTGAAAAATAACGCGTTAAAACAAAAATCTCGTTTTCAGAAGAATAAATTATTCATGTTTCAGGGCCGTAAATCTTAGAATTTGTGACGTTTTAAATTTTGATGTACATCAAAAAGTGCCTTAACTGAAATTCGTGCATGTCTTATTCGAGCTATGCTGTTAAAAATATCGAACTTGAAGTAAACATTAGAACACGTTGAATTTTCTTGCAACTTTGCAAACTACCCTATTACCTTTCGTGAATTTTTTTACGATTTTTTAAAACCCTTCAGAGAAATATAGGTTTAATCCACCGATAGTGAAATCCATTGAACCAAACACTTTAATTTTTAATTTCGCCGAACTGAAATCGCATCAAGTGCTCTTTCATTTACCGAACCGAAAGTGAATAACTTTTACTAGTTTTCGAAAGGGAATCGATGATAGAATATTCACTTATACTAAAGTTCGGCGTATAACTATTATGAGATTCAAATAGTGTCTTTTTATACGATATCCAGACTGCTTCAGTTAACAAATGCATTTACTGTTATACTGGGAGATGGGCAAGTTTAATTATAAAAAGTTTGCTCAAACTTTCTTCTTAGGCCAACATCAGTTGTGTCAAACGTAATATTTTATATTTCTGTGACCGAAGTGGAGACTAAAGATTTGAACTGTTAGTCACGCCAGAGCTAAACATAAATTTAATGTAGGTCAATGTTGCTAAAAATAAACTTTTGTTGAGCTATTGAAGAATAGTGCTTTTGTATATTTTTAGACACTTTAATAGTGTTTTTAAAATAGTCGTAAAAATCCTTGATTGAGGTACTGTATGGTACAAGTAATACACATTATCTGAGAGTAAAAATAAATCATAATGATACGAAGTATGTTTGTCAGAAATAAATTGTGAACAATGATTAGTTATAAACGTTAGCTTTTTTTTCTAAACATTATACTTGTATAAGTGTGCTAAAGTTATCATTAGATCCTCCTGGGTCATCTTTGTGTTAGTAAATTAATCATTTCTTTATGTTTAACTGTTTTATTATTTATTTACTGTTAATTTTCAAGACAAATACTACAAAAAAAAAAAAAGTTACGTGCTGTTCCGTTTCACTTTTGATACTTGTTGACCTGACGATGACCGAAGAAGGTCGAAACGCTCACTCCTCTACATAAAACGTTTTTCTACCGAAACCAGCCGTTTTTTACATATATATTGTGCAAACGTATACAAAGAGATATTCTACTTGCAAGTCGTCCCTAATTTTTAAATAATAGGCCCGTGGGGGTAGGCAGGTAATCATCAACACCCATTACCAACTTTTGATATGCAATACGATCAACACCCTTCTAACACAGCCTTGCACACAAATACAAGCACAATTTTACAAGTGTCAGTTTTTGACTTTAATTCTAACTTAGTCTTTAATTTAAATGTGCAGGAAATCATGTACATGTAAATTAATCGTATACACATGCTAAAAAATGTGAATAACTAATTTGACAGGATATGTTACCTGCTCTTAGACCCACTAACTAGCATTTTCGCAGATCTAACATTAAAATATAAGGAAAGAAATAGTTTGTGTTATTACAAACCTACCAGTTAAAGTAGCCTGGAACACAAACAGTTAAGTTCACATTACATTTTTATTCTATAAAAATAGGTTAAATAGGATACAGATACTACATCTCGATTGTTACCACTTTTAATAAAAATATCTATAAAGATAAAGTAAAGGTGCATCACATCAATAATTCTGTTGTCATAAATTTTAAACCCTTTTGTGAGCATGTTTCCAAGTTTCATTATCTTTCAGATTACGAAGATAAACTTTCAATGGTAGATAGTCTTCCTACCATTACATGAGCTAATCTTGTTAGTTAGACAAAAATGACTTTTAGGAATAATCTTCAGTTACTTAACTCCCGGCTACCAATAGCACAGCGGAATTTCTACGGACCTGTAACGCTGGAATCCGGGTTTCGATACCCATGGTGGGCAGAGAAGATAGCCCATTGTGTATTTTTATTTATACCCCTAAATAAACGAAATAAGACCATGTTCAACATGTTTTATCTAGAGTGGTATCCTTGCCAGCTTGATAAGCCCCAGAATTTTGACCTCATATATAAATCTTATTTAGTATATTTTTGTATATCACACTAGAGTGACTAGACCTATTAAAAGGTTAAGCATAGTTCGCTTTTTGCGTATTTATGAAAAGAAAATTTTATTAAAACAACAGGCAGGTGCTAGCACTGCCTATGCAGAGATGGGTCAAATTGTTCATCAAATTGGTAATTTCATATTTAATATATTTTGATAGTTCATTATAACTTTACAATAATATACAATGTTTCCTTTTATAACAATATCTATGCATCAGAAGTTCCAAGAATGTCTGTAAATAACATTGCAAAAAGTCTGAATTTCTTGTTCTACTTTCTTTACTACATAACTCAAACATAAAATAATGTCAACCAAGTTCAATGAGGTACCACAGTATCAAACGGAGTATTCGCTTTTTATAGGTATTATTAACTAGTAGTTAAAAAAGTATGGTAATATAAACGACGTTATTGTCCCTTGTAGTTAATTTTCTAATGGAAATTGTGCTTCTTTAAAAAGCTTAAGAACAAAGTTAACCTGGAGATGACATAAGAAGTTCGAAACGTTGTTCTCTGCTTTATTAATACAAGTGTGAATAGCCATACCAGTCATCCTGAAACCTATTTTTACTTCAAATGGATTCCCCGCTAGTATAGCGATAAGTCTACGAATTTACAATCCTAAAATCATGGGTTTGATTCCACTTGGTGGGCTGCAGCAGATAGCCCGATGTGGCTTTGCTATAAGAAAAACACACACATATACTTCAAATGGGTCTTTTGTCATCACGAAAGTGAAACGAGAACTACCAGTTAAAATAGACACGAAAAATACTACAACTAGAATCTCGTGTTCAGAAGTTAGTTATAAATATAAATTCAACTCTACGATTGCCATTAAAAGAAAAGTAAATAAATGATAACAGGAATGACACGTGAATCACCTACATGATACACTAGCCAAAATTAGCACATGCTCTATTATGTATAGTTAGTGCATAATACTTCCATCTTGTTTTTGAAAGATTCGTCTTGTCATATTAACATTAACTTCTTTTTGTGAAAAATTTTATTTACTTGTAGTTATATTTAAGTATGGCCCTTGTAGTCAAAGTAATTATTTTATGGATTAAAATTAAATGCAAGTATTCGTAGTAGTTTTCGGAAAGAATAAATGTGCACCTTTAGTAATTTGACTTTAGTCTGATACCAAAATTATGACTACTAGATAGTTTCACTCTGTTCGCTTTTAATATTGTTCATTGTTTTTGTGTTATAGTAGCAATAAAGTAAAAAAAAATCACGCTGTACGTGAAACAAATCTTTCAAAATTCAATAACTTTTTTGTTTTGTTTTTTTTACAACATTACGGTTATCGTTTTTGATTGATGAAACTTGTATACATTGTGTTTCTGGTATGACTAATCTCAATGTTTATATATGGCTTCATTACTACACTAAAAGGGACATTTACCACAATGAAGTAGTTTGGATCTCGTTATTGACGGAAACTAGTATTAAACTTTTCTATTACCCATCCTCACTGACAAGTCCGATCAATAGCCATTTCCTACGATGTAGGAAGTAGCTTAACGGAAGACTCTACCGATCACTTCCGCTGCTAATGGGTCGGTCACTGTTTAATGTGTTCCGGTGTTGTTTTTCTGAAAGAACTTCAAAATCACTTCATTGCACAATCGTGTTATTTCAACTTTTTAGAAATCGTATTGCTCGCGAAAAATTGCTCATTGTTTCCTTCTTTTTTTGTCTTAGTTTCATATTTCCGATTGTTAAACATTAATGCAAATAACCATTTTAGTTTCGTTTAACTATTTCTTACTGTAGCAGTAGCAAATGTTAGTCTAGAAAAGAAAGATACCGATACCATAGTTTTCGGTTACGCATCGCAATATATTTTTGAAATTAATTCACTCACTTCCATTGCACGAAACTTATTACTTTTGGAAATTCCGTGTTACTAGCATTTTCCATTAGAATTGTTAAAGAATGACTTGCATAATGACATTAATTTCTTTAATGTAACCTCGTTTTTACAAAGCAGGTGACAGTTTCCGTTAAATATGTATATGACCATGATAATTTTTATGTATTAAACAAAAAATCTCTGAACACTATTATCATATTTGACAACTGTAGCTTAAAAATAAATGGATCATCTATTATCAGTTTGTTTCCAGAACACGTATTCTTCCACAAAAATATATATTAGTAGCAAAATTAATGTCTAACACTTTTATGTGGATAAAACAAACTTTATTTTATTTTAATATAAGATAAAATGGACCTTTTTGTATTGTACTACTAAATTTTAACCACCCATTCTTCTACTTTACCTCCAGTGATATAATCGAGCTGCCATGGCCAAATGATAGGGTTCGAATTTACCGCACCACCAAACTTGCTCACCCTTTCAGCTGTTGAGGCGTTATAATATGAAAATCAATCTCGCTCTTTGTTAGCAAAAGAGTATCCCAAGAGGTAGTGTTGGGTTGTAATGACAAGCTACCTTTCCTCCAGTATTTCACTGATGTATTAGCGATGATTAGCGCAGATAGTCTTGTAGCTTTTCGCAGCATTCAAACAAAGTTTAATAAACTACATGCTTATTATTCAATGTGTTGTATTTTCCTCTTGTTACTATTGGAGAACCAATAAAGAATTGGTCACTCTGGTTTTTCAGATTTGTTTATTTATTTATTTTAAATGTATTTCAGGTTTTAAAATTTTTCGGAACGTTGTAAGTGAACATATTTTATATTGTTATGTCTCCTAGAAATTTTGGATAAACATAGTGAAGTTTTACGATTGACGTTTTTCTCTCAAAATAGTTCAGATCTGTGAATAACAATTCATTCAGCAGTTCAAGCTTCTTCACTTTCTAAAGTTTATCTTAACTTTGGTATTTAGTATTTTTAATAAAAAACTACATCGGTAATAATTGTTTAACATTGCTACAGTTCAACCACTCAAATGTGTTTTATTATCGAAACTTTTTATTACAGGTTTTGAATCTCTACGAAGAGCAATGAATCGATTGAGAGGATCACCGTGCATTATTGTACTGCTATTTTACTTCACATGTTTGTGGACAGATGCCGTTGCAATGTGTCCCGTTAAATGTAATTGTGACGATGAGAATTTGCGAGTTGTATGTGAATCTGCAAATCTTGATGTAGTACCAATAACCCTGAATCCTGAACTTCGCGAGCTAGTTTTGAAAAACAACCATATAAAAAGCATTATGACTTCTTTCAGTGTTTATCACAACCTTGAGTACCTGGACATATCGCATAATCAGTTAATAACAATCGGCAGAAATAATTTTCAAAAACAAAGTCGTTTAGACTATCTTGTATTGAGCAGAAATGTGATTTCATCTATTCAGAACGAAACATTTTTGGGCTTAGAGAAATTAACAGTTCTTCACATGAATGAGAATTTCTTGCAAGAAATCCCACCAAATGTGTTTAGTATCCTTTCGAGCCTGGAAAACTTGGACCTTTCACAAAATAGAATTTTCTTTATCTCTGATGACGCATTTATAGGTCTGAAAAGTTTGAGGGTTCTTTCTTTAAGAGGTAATAAAATTACAAGCATTCCAGTACTTGCATTCCATAACTTACCTACGCTATTAAAGCTAGATATCGGTCTGAACTCGCTTAGAAAAGTACCAGAAGAAGCCTTTTCATCTCTTAGGCAGTTAGAAGAATTATCGCTCGATGGTTGTGGTATAGAAACGATAGAACTTGGAGCCTTTCGATGGCTGAACTCATTACTCGTACTTCGACTCCAGGACAACGATCTGGACGAAATCCCGACCACTACATTGTTTGATGTTAGACGTTTGGAAGAAATTAATATTGGACAAAATAACTTGTTCGAATTAAAGCCATTGAGCTTTAAAAGATTAAAGTATCTTCGTGTTATCGAGATAAGTGGAGGTCGAAAGTTCTTAAGAATCCAAAATGGTGCTTTTGCAGATAATAATAACTTGCAGAAACTGGTATTAAACCACAATAAGATATTTAAGGAAATTGATCTTCAAACTTTTGATGACTTGCCTAATCTGAAAATTTTAAGTTTAAGGGGTAATGCATTTACCACATTTCAGTACGATTTGCTTCCTTGGGACGAGTTAGAGGGTTTTGATGTTAGAGATAATCCTTTTATCTGCAATTGTGAACTGAAGTGGTTGTATAATCTTTTGAAGAAAGATAATTTCACATCAGTTTCTCCAAATGACGATCTAACCGCAGTACGCTGTGCCAGTCCTCCAGCCTTGAAAAATATGCTCCTAACACAGGTTACTGAGGAAGACCTGGGTTGTTTCTTAGAAAATAGGCGACGTAAAATTATTATTGGTGTTGTGGTAGCAGCCGTCCTTGCAGTTGGTGCTCTCATATTATTGGGCATTCGTTACAGAGAAAATATTTCTCGCGTATTCAAGAAGAGATGGATATCGAGGAGAAAAGACCCTCAGTATCAAAAAACTACATGTGTCGAAGAAGAAAATAATATTCTTCATGCTGCAGCCCAACAGTCTTTGAAAATGGCGCCAGTGACTGAACTATAATTTTTTTAAGATAACATTTGTCGATAATGAATCGCATAAGGTAATAACTTCGTGGGAAATTTGACTTAAAACGGTGTGAGATAAAATCTTTTAATATTTTGATCAATAGACCAATATTTCCCGTCGAGATAGAAACCGACGAGGTTCCTAACAATCCCGTATATGTGGTTCAATACCATCAAGCGAAAATAAACAATCGTGTTTGATTAAAAATAGCACTAAAATGTTCATTGTTGTTTAGGCTAAAATCTACTATAATATTTTGTATACATTGTTCAGTCCATTTGTTGATAGTTGATTACCTTAACATTTTAATGGGTAAAGGGCTTGTAAGGTAAAATAAACAGGAATATATTTTGTAACAAGTCCCGTATTTGAACATCATGATTAATAACTTAAGGTAAAATAAAAACTAAAAACAATTAAAAGAAAAATGTTACATTAAAAGGTTGTACTTTATATAATGATGCTGAATATTATATTTTAGCTATTACGTTCATAATAATGTGCTTTAAATAGTTTCTTATTTATCACTCTGAACATTTATCACTCTTATACATGCAATTATCTAATCTTTTGAAAGTGATGTAAAAATGTTGCTTTCAAGTGATGAACCATCTATAGGTGCTAGTTACCGTTGAATAAGGAAAATCTACCGATGTTACATGAAATAATACGCATTGAAAATTATCTTGGACCCTAAAATATCAACGGAAAACTAGTCTTAATGTTTTGAAACGGTTTTATACTTGTTAGTTGTGATTGTGTGTTACTTTTGTTTTTACTTTTATGGTATCTAAGTGCACTCTCGTAATGTTAATTTATGATATAAACTTAAAAACAGGAATATGTAGGAGAGAGTCAGATATTTTACTGTTTACATAGGAACAAGTACGCATGGTAATGTAAACGATCTGTGATAGACATTTACCATCTTTTCACAAACCACACATTTTGGTGTAATATAATCTGTTTATGTACTGAACTGTTCCAAACGAAAACTGGTATTTGTCTGTATTATCTAGAACTGTACAATTAATTGATTTTGAATGCATTTGTAAGAAGTGATAAAAATAAAAATAGACAAAAATGTAATAAAGGAGCGAAGAAAATCTAGCGTGAACTTCTATTCAACAATAAATATTATTTCTTACTAATGAATTGTATTAAAAATGAACCATTTTGTTTTAACACTGTGTTTTGTAACAAATCGACTATTGAGTATTTCACAATCAACGTGGTATTTCAAAATAATCAATTTAAAAACAATTTTATCCAGACCCATTTTTTGTTTTAATTACCAAAGTTACGACTTTAATTTAAATACCGTAATGGCAATTTGCAATAAGTCTACATTTCTATGCGGCTCAACAGAGTAGCTCCTTACAAATAATACTAAAACTTTGAAATGGCTGAAAGTAAACAAGTAAAGTGTGATCGTGTAATTAATATATTGTCTTTTGGCTGACAGTCTGACGTTTATAAACTTATACCATCATAGTTAGTAACTGTTATAATATTTCTATAGATCTATCTACATATACTCAACGTGCTTTTAACTTAGTTACAAAATACTTACAACTAAGTAAAATAATTATGGTTTTATAAAATTTCATATAAATCTCACATTCAATTTTCATTTTTGCTGTACGTCAAAGTACTTTTTAACTGTTGTAACACATTCTTAAAATAATTTGTCGCAGTAATTTTATAGTGCAATCATCATTCGAATCCAGATCCCTTACACGCAACCTATTTTATTGAATAGTTGTTAAAATAAATTTGGAAACCTTCATTTAAACGATATTACTCTATGAAATATTAACTACATTTAATATTGCATTTAGCAGTATTTACGTGTCTGATATTTGAATACGCTAACTAACGTTTTTCTTACATAAATTTTTATGTAATTCTTTATTTTAAAATTAAGCACATGTATATTCCTTTTTAACTTTCAGAAACATCAAGTTGGATAATACTTTTATTTAAGCTAAATAAAGTATTGTGTATTTAACATACAGGCAAGGTTTGCTGAAATGTACAGTTTTCTTCACCAAATGATTTGTTGTTGTCGTTATTGGACGTGAACAATATTATCATTTTGTTTTGGAAACTTTCGATAAAAAAGCATTGAATTTCATTTATGCCTAAGAATAATAAATCGCCAATCATAAAAATATATGTATATAACTGGAAAGGATTCCTGGCTCCATTTTTTTCTCTTTTAAAATACTTGTATCCATTTTCTTAACCTTTTTTGTTCTACTTGTAAATATTTCTCTATATCTACAAACTCCATCTCAACCCTTGCTGTGTTCATAAACGGGCACTGAATTTTGTTTTGTTTTTCTTTGTTGGCGTTTTGTAGTGGTGCACTTTTCTTCTGTTTAACCTCAGTGTATATGTATTTGGCTCCTATTAGCTTCTCTCTCTGCTATATAATATCAAACGCGTAGGTATATGTGCAATTGTCCCCACGTGTGGTTGAATCAGTCTCGTACTTTGTTGTCTTATTTTCCCCCTGTTTTCTCAGGTGGTTTCTCATTTATCCATAACCATTTGCATCCGAACAAATTTTGGTACAATTTAATTACTGAAGAGACATGCATGTATGTATACATTATCGACTATACAAAGAAGTTAATCGTACTTTATAAAATTACTTTGATTTAATTTCGTGTTCCTGAGGATGCAAGCTTTAAAGTTGGTAACAACAAGTTTAATAACCATTTATTTTGACCAAAATGAGTAACGACCATTTAACAGTGCAATACAACTAGAACTAGGTTTATGGAAAAAAGATGTCCTTGCAAACGAAATATTCTCAAATAAGGAGATTGTTCAATGGTTTTGGTCCTAAGGACCAAATAAAATGAAAGTTTTTTGTAAAATTTATAAAATAAAGCTTTCACTGTGCGTTCACCTTGAAAGTAGAAAATCGTGTTCGACAGAATTACAACACCGAACCCCTAGACAATGCAGAGCAATGTCCTCATAAGAATGAAGGTAGAGAAACAAACAAATACTTGAATTAGCGAAGGCTCGCAAGTTTTTAGTAACAACTTGAGGTCAACGTTTCCAGGTGAAAAGATGATCGAGGAAACTGGAATTCTAGAAACCCATCATGTCATATATATATATGATGCAACCTTAGTCCTTCGATTTACCAACATGCAACCTTGGAAGCTGACGCCCACACGTAGTGGTTGAACTAAATTTATGTTTTATTGAAAGTTGACCTCACCGCAGAAGGATGTATAATAAATTGCGATTCCAAGCAAGGGCATACAACCATGAACACGAAGAAACTGAACGCAGTCAAGGATTCGAAGATCTATTTCAAATACAAAATAATTTTTTTTTATAAAATATGGTAAATATTCAGAAGAGTAAACTATACAGTAATTGCCAGACTGAATTAGAAGATAATATACATTATTCCATTTGCAATCAATTTTTCTCCCTTATTTCAAATCACTCCCCATTTTTTTTTTATATGGGATATATTATTCGAAGATTTTGGGTACCATCTACCATATAAAACGTCATGATTGGGCTATGACTAAATTCAGCAATTCAAAGCTACGGCCAGATAATTAAGACACTCGACTCGTAATCTGAGGGTCGCGGGTTCGAATCCCTTTTACACCAAACATGCTTGCTATTTCAGCTGTGGGGCGTTATAATGTCAAGGTGAATACTCCTATTCGTTGGTCATCACCAGCTACCGCCAACTCTTGAGCTACTCTTTTACCAACGAATAATGAGATTGACCTTCAATTTATAACGCCCCCACAGCTAAAAGAACGAGCCTGTTTGGCGCGATGGGGATGCGAAGCCGCGACCCTCGGATTACGAGTCGCACGCCTTAACCCACCTGGCCATACAGGACCATCTGTGTTAGCCGTATCTAATTTAGAAGTGTAAGACATGAGAGAAGGCAGCTACTCATCACCACCCCACAGAAAAGCCTAATTTCACATTCAATAGCTAACTCAAATAAATTTTGCGAAATCAATCTGGACTAAGAAGGAAGTAGAAATGCGCAGTATAAGTACTAAACAGTCGGTAAATTCTTTTCTGAGCAAATTAAAATTTAGATCATTCATAAAATCATTTTTGGTAAAAATAAATTAGATCAATAGCTTTTGATGTGCGTTTCGGTATCAATGGTTTTATGTCCTGCAAAAATTATTTGTGCTCTGTCTACTACGGTTATCGAAACCCGGTTTCTAACTTTATAAGTCTGCGGAGAAAATATTTGTTGATTTCTTATCTTAGAGTCTCCGTTGATGATATAAGAAAAACTAAATACATAAACGATTTAACTTAAAAAACTTAATCGATAATTTTACTTTCATGAACATTTTATGCAGTTGATTCTAACATTACTTTATTATATCAATACTTATAAGGTTTTACAGAATTCCTCACAGCTCTTTTAAATCTCGTTGACTAAAATCGTAATGGACATACTGTAATCGAACTATTCTGACAGTATAAATATATTTCAAATTTTGTAACTCCTCCTATGTCGAGAAATCAAACTCGACGTCACTTGACATACACCGCTTTTGTTGGTTTTTTTTATATTGGTTAGGTTTTGATTATGTTTGCTTAAGTACCTACATTTTTATATGTCAAAATTGGATTTTTTTTCGACAGAAATATTTAATATATCCAGATGCAAAAAGATTTAGAATTTGTAAAATTTCTCAGACTTAAGGGAAAATCGATTTCACACCACATTCTTGAATGAAAAAACAACAGCACAAAACTAAAAAAAAATTATTATATTAAATAACGTTTAAGCGCATGCTACATATTTCCTTTTTGTTTGAAACTGAAAGTAATTGTTTAATGAATCACACTCACAAAAAAGGTTTCAGGTTGATGGGATCTTCTAAGTAATCTTTAAAGAATTGGATTACTTGATTCATGACTCTCACTCTCTTTTAATAGCTTTCTCAAACGTATTGACAAAGACAGATTACTGTTTTGTTTTAACATTCCATTTTATGATGATTTCTTTGTTTTGATTGTCGAGCAAAGCTATACGAGGGCTGTCTACGCTAGCCGTCCCTAATTTAGCAGTGTAAGACAAGATGGAAGGCAACTAGTCATCGCCACCCACCCCAACCTTTCGGCTACATTTTTTATCAACGAATAGTGGGATTGACCTTCACTTCAAAATGTCTCCATGGCTGAAAGGACGGGCATGCTTAGAGTAATGAAAATTCGAACCCACAGCTATCATACTCCGAGTGGAGCGCCTTAACCACCTGATCATGCCGGGCAATTCGTGACGAATTTCATTGAACTTGTATTTCATAAACACATTTTACGTAATATCTTATCAGAAATATAGACCAGCATAGTTTTCATCTTTTTCATTCTACCAGTTGGTATGCCTCTCCCAATCCTGTTTCTGTGGATTTACAATTTTATAACGCAGATAGCTCATTATGTAGCTTTGTGCTTTAAAACAGTTTCTTATACGTAGCATCATTTAATTAAATCTCAGATATGTCCAGAACTATATATATAATAAATATTCATGCATTTAGAATATGTAGACCTTAAATAGTTTCAGCATCGCAGCTCTCAACTGTAATTATACAGAAACGAAATATGGCTGTTGTAAAACTCAGCTTAAACAGAAACATCATATTTCATTCGAACTTAAATTAAAAAAGAAGGTAAGCTTATCACAGAGCATGTTACTTTTTGTTGTAATTTTTAACACTTTCAAACAAAATTTCAACATTTATTTCATACATAACAGAACTCTTGGCATTATTGTTAAATTACATTATACTATAGTACATCTCTCTGAGCTCAAAAACGAACGTTTTCTGCAATTTTTGCTTTGTTGTTATAAAATAAAAATTAAACATTGCATCAAATGAAACATTTTTTTTTAATGAAAATGTGCGGTCACGGATATGTGATACTGAAGAATCAAATAACTCCATGTCAAAAACCTTGGGCCCAGTATTGCCAGGTAATTAAGGCACTCGACTCGTAATCTAAGTGTCGCAAGTTCGAATTCCCGTTGTATCAACGCCATGGGGGCTTTATAATGTAACGATCAATCCCACTGTTTGTTAGTAAAATAGTAGCCCAAGAGTTGGCAGTAAGTGGTAATTTTGCATTTGAGCGTGTGTTTATGATCTGAGTACATTGATATTTTGTACCTTTTCCAAGCATATTAGGTCCTGGTCCTTCAGATATGTACGGATATGGGTTCGGTAACACACACTAACTATACTTAACCAAGCTTATCTGTCTTATATTTTCATACTTTGACCCACAAGCAATAGGTATTCAAATAGTGCAAAGAAAAGGAAACATGTTAACCTTTGTTTGCCACAGCATTCATTAGTTCTTAATTAATCATATCTTTCAGTAGTCACTTTTATATCTAAAGGGAAATATCTTGTGTGGTATGGGCCGTCTAGGCAGTGGTTATAAGCTTCTTAACGGTATGTGCAAAGGAATCAACATCTTTAGTACAAATAAGAATCGAAGAACAGAATGGACGGTAGCAGCAATGTGATGGTGAAAAGAATGCCAATCAGTTTTATGCAAATTGATGCCAAATGTCAAAGAAGGTGAAAAGTGAACTGAGAAGATACACGTTTGAAAGTTTTGATTTGAAACAATTAGAACAAAGGAGAGATGACAGAGATATTATGAAGACTAGAAGAGAATTTATGTAGTTCTGATGAAGCTTGACAATTGAAAATTAAGTTCATAGTCATGATGTAACTCAGCAAAAAATGTAGCCCTTTTAAGTTCGTTTTAGAGTAATTCACTCGAAGCTGATGATTCATATTTTTGGGAGAATTTGTCAAATGTTTTTACGCGTGTGTTTGTTATGAAGATTTGTAAAGCTTTTGGCTAAAACTATTTTTTTCAATTTGAAAGATTAAATAAAGGGGTTTGCAGCAACAAAATCTTTCTATTACATTTTATGAAATAGCTTTTCGGGTATTACTCAGTATTACTGCTTTTAATGATGTAGTATAATGTAAATACGTTTCACTGAAGAAGGTAATATAATAGTTGATAGGAGAGACTCGAGAAACTCATAATAATACTTCCTAGAGATATTCCAGTCGTAACAACGTTTCGGCACATATGCTGAGTGCTTCATATGGGATTATAATTTCGTGGGATTAATTTGAAAGCGAGGTTTAAAATCAGTGTTGCACTCTATCAACGACAACGAGAAACCCAGCTCAAGGCCGTATTAAGGGGGATCTGAAGTAAGCCTTTTCGTAGAGTTCGGAGCGTCGTCAATGTCAAAAAACCACAGACAGTTATTGGCCATAAATAATTTTCCTAGAGTTTCTTCATTCCCTAGACATCCTTTACGAAATACCTTAAACTGATACTTTTATTCTAAATCAGAAGCCTCCCTAGTAAGCAACCCGAACGTTAAAATATTTTATGATGTGGCTGAAGGACTGTGAAAAATTTATTGGTTTTAAAATACAGATACATAAAATAAATCGATTTACATCTTTTTTGTCGTTTTACAAAGCATATTTTGTAGCTTATTGTGCCACGTTTTGTAGATTTTTACATGAATTATAGAAGAGTGTAATTAAATATTTTCACGTGGAAGGAATGATCTAAGGCTTAAACTTTCAATATGCTTGGTAATACTTACTCCACCTACCTTGTTACTACATTCACGTTAGTTCTTTTATCATAGAGGTAAGCCTATTGACATACAGCCTGAGGAAACTAATGGATCCCCTTGGTGAGAACAACATAGCTAGCCCATTGTGTAGTTTTGTCCTTACCAACGAAAACAAATAAACGTATCACATTTTTCTGAAATGAAAACAATATGTATATTATTTTACCTCTGCTTGCCCTTTCGCTGCATTTAAATATAATAAAAGATTTATAAACATATTTTAAGATAATGTTGTGATAAAATATCTAAAAAGTGAGACTATTTTAAATTAAGTTTCTGATATTATGAAAACAAATTACCATTAACTTTGCATGCAATATATTCATAGTCACGTGATAGTGTCCGAGTTAAAGCCCTATTATTGTTTTGAGTCATGCATGACTCAGATGTGACGTAATTAATGCCTGTCATTCAGTTCATTTAAAAGATTCTGATTGTGAATAAATAAATATCAACATTCATCTTGACACCCACCTGAATCATCATAATACTGTGTTGATCACCGTTCGTAATAACATGACTAACAGCTTCCTTTACTAGGTAGGTATTATTTCCTACTCAAATGAATAGTAATGGACATCGGTATTGATCCAGAATAGACCTTCAGAAAAGTCTTACTTAGACTTTAATTGATGTTGACGGACTTCAGCGATACGTTGGATGACAACAGCTGCACCAGACAGAATAAATGACATATAATTTATTTGACATGGGGATACAATGATTAGTTGTATCTCCCTGGTCAAATGATCTACACTCTCACCCACACGTTACATCAGCTCTTTCACATACGCTTTACATCTCAGAGTTCTATCTTTCAAGGTTTCAATATGTCTGGCATAATTTAATCCAATAAAATAATGCATCTTTTAAAACAGTTTAAAATAAATTATGATTTTAAGACCGACGCAACTTAACCTACTTTGCATCATTTTCAATATCTGTTCAGTATGCAATATTAATACTCAGTTTATGATACAAAATAACAATAATTCTGTGTTATTTTCCTAGATATAATACATCTATATATTTCTATTTACTTGTTAAACAATCTAACGTTAGTCCTAATAACCAAGTTGATTGAAACGTGCACAAGTCTTTTATTTCTTCACCCCTGCCGTGATATCTTTAAGAATATTGATACTTTTCAAAAATAAGTTCACAAAAAATGATGTAGAAATCATGACTGTTAAATTCTATTTTTTATATTCCTGGTCGATGAGAACACACAGAGTTCCGTTTATTGTTTTCACAATAAAATTTATATTCTTTAAAAAAAACAACAAAGAAGCAGTCATAAAGAGATAACTGAAGACAAAAGGCAGAAGGAAGACTTTCGAAACGTCGTCCTCTCCACTTGTGTCTCCACAACAGGCAGTTGCCGTCCATTTTACAAAGTTTCATCAAGAATACTCTGCCTAAACAATCTACCAAAAAGATAACTAATTGTTAAAAGCACATTCCTTCAAATATTAATGTTTTGTTTCAGAGTATATATAGTAAAATGGCCTGGCATGGCCGAGCGCGTTAAGGCGTGCACTCGTAATCCGAGGGTCGCGGGTTCGTGCCCGCGTCGCGCTAAACATGCTCACCCTCCCAGCCGTGGGGGTGTATAATGTGACGGTCAATCCCACTATTCGTTGGAAAAAGAGTAGCCCAAGAGTTGGCGGTGGGTGGTGATGACTAGCTGCCTTCCCTCTAGTCTTACACTGCAAAATTAGGGACGGCTAGCACAGATAGCCCTCGAGTAGCTTTGTGCGAAATTCCAAAACAAACAAACAAACAAACAATATAGTAAAATATTGATCTACATTATATCGTAATAAATTTCATCCAATCTATTTAGTTCAATACATTTTCATCATTGATAACCAACAAAAATTGTCTTTATCTTACACTACATTAAATAATCGACTGCATAATCTCATGGTTATTTTTCATATTAAAAAAATGTATCATATATTTATCTGTAGTAAGCCCACAGTATCTGCTCTCAGGCTTTACTCGTATCATGAAGCATATAAGGCAATATATTATATTTCTTTACAATGTTGATGTTCACAGTGCTGTTAAAATTTCAAGCATATAGTTTACACAAATTGTAAACGAGGTCTATTTCTATATATAATATTTTAAAAAATGCTATTTTTTTCTGCACATGTTTCATATTTTAATTGCTTTTCATTTTACATTTTTCTTAACAGCACAATTTCAGTTCTCTATAATATTAATATAAAACTTATTTGGTCATGTTAACCATAAATGTGATCGACAAAGGGAACAAATGTTTTAACAATTTCAGTTCTTATAAGAGCTTTCAATTTGATTTGAGAATTGTATTACAAGATTGAAAGATATACAATGTATTTAATGGCTCAATACTTTATATATCAATTGCATTAAAGGGTTTGAGAGTTTTACTCAGTATTGTTACCAAAGTGGTGGAGCTATACTTAAATAGTTATCTGGAGACCTTTTCAGATTAATAAACAATAAGCTTTCCAAAAAGAAAATAGAACTTTTCGGGAAGTACATATATAATTATTGTTTGAAGTTAAGCCCAAAGCTACAGAATGGAATAGCGGTTGTGTCCAATAAGGGGAATCGAACTCCTGATTTTAGCGTCGTGGATCCAAAGACTTACTGCTGTCTCACCTGGGAAATAATATACAATGAAACGAATGAGATATACAATATATTGTTAATGGATATTAGGATTGGTAAATACAAGCAAACAACGCAATCATGTTTTTTTGGTTTGTTCATGTTTCATTTCGCGCAAAGATACACGACGGTTCTCTACGCTAGCGGTCTCTAATTTAGCAGTGAACTAGTGAGAAAGCAACTAGTCATCACCACACACCGCCAACTCCTGGCTTACTCTTTTACCAATAAATAGTTAGATTGACCACCACGTTATAACGCCCCAACGGCATGTTTGGTGCAACGGGGATTCGAACCCTCGACCCTCATATTACGAGTCGAACGCCTTATCCCACCTGGCCACGCTGGGCCTTAATACAATATATCATATATCATTATTTCTAATCTTATGGGACAGTTTTGACTAAGAATGGTATCGTGAAGTTAAAATCCCCAAGGAAAGTCACTAAATCTTACATAAGTAACGCTATAAGGGTGAATAATTCCATTTATAACAATTGAAATGCTTACCTTTATTTTATTTGTGAACTTTTTCTAATATTATCTGGTTTGACTTTAAACTTAGATTCGTTTGCAGAGCCCCGAGTGAACCAAACGTGTCAGGTTTCTTTAAAAAAAATCAGTTATAATTTATATATTCACATATAATCGTACATAAATATATTCATTTATTGTTTTCTCAATAATATTATGTATTTTTCAGTTTTAATGTTTGGTTAGGAAAGTTTTTAGGTTTCGTAGCTTCAAATATCATATACCTCAGCCAGTTATTTAGATATTTCTTAGTCCTGTTGTAAAGGGCCTATTATGGCATTTAATATCATTTATTTAATTTTCCAAGCTATTCTTTGTTTTCTCACGCCTTTAAAGTATTTTTGGAAATGCTGATAAACTTTGTATTCATCCTAAAGTGCTAGGATATTATTAATAAAAATATAATCCTTCTTGTTAGTGATAAAAACATATTTGTGACTTCCTGATATCATTTTGCAAAAAAACAAGTAATTTTAAAGTGGTAAAAAGATTTTACATACGAATTGTTAGCAACTAAACTCATTATGAGTTCCATCAACTTTGAAAAGAATATCTGGGCTCTCATATTTTCTTAAAAATATTTGAGACATTGATATTTATATGCGATTATTCATACACATATGTATTTGCTGATATTAAACATCAATAAAAACCAAATCGTAGCGATTTAATGTTACTGTTCTGCTTATCTCGCTTGGAAGACTACATTCACGTTGTTAGCACTAAATTAAAATCTACATTATATGTATTTTACTAAGTGTACTTTGATTTCTTCATTTTAGAATGCACCAATTACTACGACAGTTCCATTGAGCACCATTTTATCATGGTTACTGTGCGACAATTAATGCATTATACTGAGTTTAAAGGAAAGGTTAATATAGCAATGGAAAACTGCAATAAATGTACTGGACATCTTGTTTCATTTACAGTGCTGTAAACGTAGTTCAGTGAACACATCACATTAGCTTATAGTTTTTAATACTTGTTACCTGTAAACCGTTGTATTAAAATTACTTTGGGCGATATTATACTTTTTAAGAAACAAGAGAAACAACAAACTATTAAACATTTTGCTATCAATCGGCTTTCTGTGAAATCACTTTTAACGTAAGTCCAGAGTAGTAGCAGTCTTAAAATGGTAAATTAAAATGAGTAAATGAAAGTAAAAAAGTGAGTGGAATATATTTATGTTCTTTAAGTAGAAAATACAGAACGATGTATGAATGTGAAAACTTATGTAACAAACTCTACTAATAAAAGAATTATGTATGTTAAGTCATACAGATATCAAAACTAAGATTTTACGTGTAACACTGAGTATATTTAAACCTTTTTTGTTTCTTTGTTCTTTAAGGTTAATTTTCTCTTAATTCCCTATATGACAAGATTTTATTAACTTATAACAAAATCATTAATAGTTTATTTCTCTTCAGTGAGATAATTTCATTCGTTAATCGTTGGGAGTTAAATTAGTTGAAAAAACGGGAATTGGATAATTTAATTTCCTTCATTTTTTTCTTCTAAACAAATCAAGCGGTAAAGCTAAAAACAGGTATCAGCATGGTAACAAAATTATGTTTATTTCTAATGTCGTTTCTGATGGCTTTAAATGTATTGATAATTATCTTCCTCTTAGTTGTTGTTGTTTTTTATATTAACCACAAAACTACATAAAGGGCTGTATGTGCTCTGCCCATCACGGGTATTGAAACCTAGTTTCCACTGGTAAAAAGTCCGCAGAGATACCATTGTGCCACTGGAGAGTATCTTGTTTATATTTCTTTTTCTTATTAAAATAGTTTTATATTAGAAAAAGGAAAAAAAAAAACAGGCTCTAGATTCTTCCGCCTATAGTGAATGCTGTTTTACCAGTACAAATTTAATTAGAATGTCAGAAAAGGACAATTTAGAATTTAAAAAATGGATATAAACTTCACTTACACTTTTGTGGGAAGATAAAGCTAGTAATATCATCTTAGATTTTTCTAACTTAATGTCATCTACGAGAATATTTAACAGTATACTATAGGTTATTCCTTAAACACAATTTATTGGGATAAATTTGTGTTCCAAAGTACTTTTCACATCGTAATTTGTTACTATTTTTTTCAACAGTAATATTTTTCAATGTATTTATATCTGTACAATGTAACTAAAAATATAATAAAAGTAATGATAATGACAGATAAATGAAGGTTCTCAAACCTTCAAAATATCCATAATAAACCACTCACTGCATATTATATATCTCTACTTGAGACAGTCATGTATACAATGTATCTTATACTTTAAATAACGTTTAAAAGTTTTAAGCCAAAATAATTAATTATTTTATTCTTCTCTAGGAGATAAATTCTGCTCATTATATTTTTGAATTTTTTTACCACAGCTAAAGTTTGTTCTCTGTATATTAAAACAGTATATTATTTTCTCTTTACTAAGATTATAAGTAAATATTTGTGTCAACTCTGTTTAGTTTTAAGACATATTCTTTCGACTAAAATGTGTTCAATTAAATAAAGAGGAACACGTGGTTCTTAAAATTTGAGAAAAAAATAGACAAACAATAAATGTATAACTGAGAGAATTATGTTGTTGTTTTTCTCGATTTTTTATTAAATTCGTCGGTTTATTCAATGTTTATATCATTTAAGTAAATCTTAAAATTTTTACTTGTATCCACCAACAACAGGAGAGAAAATGAAATATAAAGATGAAGTCAGAGTCTAATGGGATAAGTAATGAAGGATACATATCCTTTTCTTATAAACTTGAGCGTTTGTTTTCAACTATTTCAAATACCGGATATTTTGTCATGAAATGTTGGGTTTTGAAGAACCCTTTCCGAAAGTCTATAATCAGTATACAGTAAAATAAATTTTATTTTTACACATTGTAATCTTAGTGTCGACCTAATCTGTTTTTACACAAGGTTTACCAGTTTTAAGTTTTTTTATATATTTCATTCAATGAAGGTTAAAAAGTAAGGATTCGTTATTATACTAGAAGTAACACCAATATAGAATTACTTGTGAAGCAAATAAAAACGATTTTATGCTGCTAGAATTTTGCTTTAGATTATTACGTTGGTTTTAACTTTCTATATTAAGCTCCAGCATTACTTAGCTAAAACTTGAGGATGCAATTAAAGAAAATCAAAACACTATCACATTTCGAGAAAAAAACTGTTTCCTATCTTAGAAATATGAGTTTTATATTTTTAGTATTTGAACATGATTATGCTTGAAAGTGATCACTGATGAATGTGCAGGTTGTTTATGAACTGCTAACAAATGTACACAAAAATCAAAACAAATATCAAATCATTTTCACAGAGACACAGTTGCCTATATTAAAAAGGGTTAAGGTTCAATGCAGTACACGCACATTAATTTAATGTCCAGGAGTCGCTGAGATGCACAATTTTCTATATATTATCTATATCTGTTTTATAACGACTTCCCCAACAGTATGTTTTTAAGTCACCACTTGACAACAGATGTACATGCAAGTTGCTGAACACTAGACACCTATTTCTTTGTGACATTTCATATCCGCTTTTTAAACCTTCCATATCTAGAAAATTTTATCTTCGGGAATTTCACCTGAAGATGATTAAATTATTTGGTCAAAAGCTATTCAATAATAACTTTATGTTTATTTGTATATTTTTATGTAATTGTATCAAGCTTTTTACGTACTGATTTAAATATATGTTTTAGTTAAAGTTAGCAGAAAAGGTTTTAGACTTTAATTTTTGTAATTTTTATGTAATAGTTTTCGGTGTAATTTTTGTTAACATGAATGGAATTATTTATTTAAATTATTACATATTAAATAATTTTAAGTATTATTTTTTGACAAGCTTTATGTATCTAATGATTGTTAATATATTTATTATTTTAACAGCTAAGGTTTTTTAAACGAAAATTATTTGTTCAACTTACTCGATAAGCGTATGAAAATTTAATTCTTGGCAAACTTCATAGATCTGACCGAACTTATCTGAAATAGCAGAGAGATAGACAGAATATGAGCTTTTCGACTTTTCAGATGTTTAAGGCTATCTAAATATTTTTTTTCTATTTTAAAGCTTCTCGCTTCCGATATAACCATTTCAAATATAGCGGAGAAGCCTGACTGAAAATCTTAACATAAAATTTCAACGAAATCCACGTAACCTCTCGAAAAGCAATTATATAAATTTAATTAAAATCTGATTAAATCTAGAATTTGGAGGACATCTTTCGTCTGCACGAAGTGATTATTAGAAATAATAATAATAATCGGTTAATCAAAATTTAATGAACGTGACTAAAATAAATTAGTTTTTCAATCCAGTTAGGAGATACTATTGTTTATAACATTGATGACATATCCATAATTTATCAGACTATACGTTAAATGATCTCAAGATAAATATGTTTGCTTTATCACCTAGAAAACTGTTTTGTTTTATGAATTTGTGCCATTTTTCGGAATCTTTCTGAACGATCTTAAACGTGTAAAACTTGTCCTAAATCTTTATATTGGTTTCATGTCCGAACACATGATAGCAGCATTATATATATATATATCATCGATTTTATATGTTTGTAACTTTTACCTCAAACCACGGAATTTAAGTAGTAAAGAAGTTTAAATTTAAAAGTTTTGCGGTTACCAAACTAAACAGAGAAAATATCATTGATGTTTAAAATAAATATTGTCATAACAAAACATTTTTGACGTCTTAAATAATGAAAGCAAATTTATATAAAACGGGGCAGACTCCAGTTGAACAAATTAAAATTGGGCTTGCATAAAGATTTACGTTACGAGAGCTATTATATTAAATATTAGATGTTTTTATTAAATTTTGGCTCGAGTGTGTGTGTGAGTTTTTCTCTTATAGCAAAAAAACATCGGGCCATTTGCTGTGTTCATCGAGAAAAATCAAACTCCTGATTTTAGCGTTCTAAGTCCAGACTTACCGTTGTCTCAGTGGGAAACATTTTGGCCAAAATTCTAAGTAATACTTTGAAGAAATTGGTGAAGATTGAATTAAATTTAAAATGTTTTGAATTTTCCAAGAATACTAAAATCTCATAATCAAGTGTTTCTTTTTAGACGTGCTGTTAAATTGTTTTTAACGAATATTTCTTTAGAGGAAGCAGTTAATACCTGTATAGATTTAGTTTATAACTGTTAAATTGTTTTTAACGAATATTTCTTTAGAGGAAGCAGTTAATACCTGTATAGATTTAGTTTATTACGATAAGCAAGTTCTTCATGATATTTCTATAAATTATATTAAAAATGATGGACATAAGAAAGAGATAATTACTTTAAAATTTCAACAATGAATTTCAAAAATTGAATTTAAATAGAAAGGTAAAAAAGTATGGGTTTTAGTTTAGATTCAGTCATGGTTAACATCTTTATGTACCATTTTGAGAAAAATGAAATAAATAATGTTAGAGTTATTGTCCTTCTTTGTACAATAGCCATGTCATAATGTTTTTCGAGAAACCGTGTTATGTGAACATTATAATGCCATGGAGGTGACTGTCTAAATTGAACAAAAACAATCAGAATTAACCAACAACAAGATAAAAAAGAAACAAACAACATTTTATTAAAGAATAACAACACCAGAATATAAGTGCCTAGCCAGAACTTTACACTAATGTTAATAAACACTGTCGTAAATAAAAATACATGAAATAGAGAAAATGAATTCAAAGGAAACAACTAATTAAGAAATTCAGTAAAAACAACAATACCTTTGAATATCCATAACAAGTAACATACAGCAATAACTATCTGGTGACTGGCCGACTGACCAATATAGTCCAATGGCGTAGATCAAAATCTAAAAAGTAACTTAGAGCTGTTGAAATGAGTGTTATAAAGCAAACTAATAAGAAACATGCATAGACTTTTCTAGGTGTCCTGTCACAATGACTTTAGACTAGGCAAAAATAAGTGCTTCACTTTTGTATCTTGTGATTTAAGAAGTGATAAATATTTTAAACCACAATTCTTTATCATTATAAAGCATCCTTATTTTCTAATTATAAATGAAATTTGAATAATTATGAATTAAAAATGTTAAGTGTTTATAAAGGTCGCCACAGTTGTATTCAGGGCTTTAAACAGTTCTCTTTTACGTCAAAAGCCCACACAAATTTGTTCAGTTACTTTAGAACCCAAGTGACTCCACGAATTCCTCTTCTTTATTTCTTTTTAAATACACTTGTACTTCAAAATTACCTCTATAAGTGTTCGTTACAACAGTTTTATCCAGAATTTTGAATAACTGTCTCTTTTTCGTCAAAGTCGACACAATAGGGTTTGATTACTTTAGAACAATCTTTGATAAGACAGATTATTCTTTTATATTTCTATTATTACAGTACAAACTGTGAAATTCACAATAAATATCGTCCATCGTGTCTAAACTCAGTCGTGCAATCTAACTTTACTGTCTCTAAATTACTTTTAATGTATTTTCTGTATCTGCACGTATTTATAACACACGACATAAAAATCTATCGCTCTAGTGACAACAATAACATGTGACACAAGTTTCGTTCCTGGATAGTATGTGTTATTTTTCAATTGCTTATGTTGTAAAAGTACAGAAAATGGCCATTATTCCCTTCAAACTTTGCTTTTGTGACCTGGATAATGAAATTTAGAAATTAACCTATTTTCTATGTAAAAACGGGCAAATTTGTACATTCCAGAAACGGCCATACTGGTTTAAAAACAAAACGAATAAATTGTTGGTTTGGTCAGAGTGCATAATATCATTAGCATTAAAATTACTGGAAAATTTTTTGCTTTCAAGCTATTAAAAACATTATTGATTTATTAGGAAACAGTAGTTAAAATGTTTTATGTCTAATTTTTAACATATCTGTATTTACAAAAAAATTAGAAATAACTACACTTTATGAAATAAGAAATACGGTAATACACGAATGTGTGATAATACTTATGAACTACACTTTCAAAGATTTTTTCGTAATAAAGGTGAAAATATGCAAACTTTACGATTATAGCGGAGCACGAATTATAGAAAATAATATCTAAAGATCTCCTTACTTTCATTTGCCTATATGTTATTCTGAAAATGCAGTAATTACGTGTTTAATACCTCTAGTTATTTTCGCCTACTGTTGGTTTTATTGCAAACTAATATAGAGATATATTGTACTCAATAGTATATTTAGGTCATGTATACAACATAATTAGGACTGTATTTAAATACTCGCGCGCTTATTATAATTAGTTGCCACGAAGTGGCATTAGAGGGTGTCTAGCCGTAAAGTCACATTGCTAGGGGTTATAGTTCCAAGAAGTGGCACCAGGAAGCACGTTAATATAATGATGTTGCAGATAATTTGTGAGAGAACCGTTTGATGGATTTACTAATATATGTTCATTTTTCTATTGACGTTTCTGTCAGTTAAATTTATATATAGAAATGCATGTAACATACACTGTTAAATGTGTATGACAAAATTCCCGCCTTATTAACTAAAGTTGTAAAAGATTCTCGACTATAAGAATTGACAATATATATGAGTATGTAAATGTCGTTATTATTGTTTAAGCTGAAATTACTAGAATTTCGCCCAAAGCTTATAAAAGGTAACCAACGCAATGCGTCATAAGACAGTATATACTATTAGTTTGCTACACATGATGCACTATAAACCACGAAAACTATACCTGTGATTAACACTTAATAATCATATGTAGAATTCGAACATTACAAACCGTTTAAGTTCAGTGGATTAACGCCGGACATTAGTATGTTACGAAGACATTATATAATTTCAGCGGTGAAAAACTCACGAGTGATCAACGACGAGCAAGCTAGCTCCCCGTTAAGTAACTTGCATCTTTATGAACTTAGAATTGATTCAATCGTCGTGAAACCTTAATAAGATATCAATGAAACTTTGTATCGAATAGAAGACTCGGAACTGTTTGTTTGTAAAACTTTCGTATATAAATCATTATTTATAACAACTATTTGTAATAACCATTATTATTAAATTGTGTTATTGTTTCTATGTTAAAAATATTTGGTTTAAGAAAGAAAACTCTGTGCATCAATCTTGCTGGCAAACATAATTCATTTTATAGATCTCTACATTTAATTAACTTCTAACTTAAATTTACAATTAAATTCACGTTCAGGCTGTTTGAAATCGTAATACGAACAACCGTCAGCGGGTGACTTAGACTAACGTGTATCAACATGTCATCAATCAGCTTTAGAGTAACAACCAAAGTATTAAGGTTAATAATTTACTTACTTGCATAATAATACATTTTAAATTATCGATACTGAAAATATTATATCACAATTAGACTTTCATATCATAAATAAGATCATAAATCTAGAATATTGTTGCCAAGGTTCTAAGGTTACATACAAGTACGATGTTAATAAGACTCTATAGATGGATGGTCTTATGAGGCACATTATGTGTTTCTACAAAGAAGGAATTTGTTGCTTCAGAGGAATAGTGTCACTATAGTCTCTTTGGACTGCATTCAGATTTCAGCTTGTCTCAAGTTATGTTTATAGTTTTCTGTTATATACTTAATTATGTTGCATATGGTGTACAAAGGTGGATGATGTTACCAAGGTTCTATAGGCCGATTTTGTTACAAAGGTAGTGAGTGAATTGGCTAATAGTATTATTCAGCAAGTTATGTTACAAAGGTAGTGAGTGAATTGGCTAATAGTATTATTCAGCAAGTTATGTTACTAAGGTAAGTCTTGCTATGGCGGATGCTATTTCAATAAATGGATAGCTGAACATGGTTATGAATGCACTAATTACGTTATTAATATTTAGATTTAATATGTCCTAAAACGTTACAAGTAAAACTGTTATTACAATAAAACAATTATAATACCATAATGTGTTACATGTTTTTACCATACATATTATTTTAATTTACTGAGGCAAATGCTTAGAATAGCCAATAATTTACTTTGTATACTTCTACAACCGACAGTCCTAAAAGGATTTTTCATACCTAATATTTCGTTTTTAGAATTAATGAAGCGGTTATATTTCTATTCTATAGCTGAGTATGTTGTGTGTGATTCTGTACACATCTAGCAAACCTGAATATAGTTTTGGTTTCTATATTTAAGTTGCATAACATACTTTTTAAAATTATCGTTTTCAAAAGTAAGGATGTTTCATGGTCACTAAATACTATATAATAATTAAAGATAAAATCTTACATTCTCATTCTTTAAGTATATATAAATATAACGTATGTTTCACTTGTCATAACGTTTGGTTCATAACATATTCATATACTTACCCTTGTTTACGTAGCTCTGTTTTCATTCGTATTTCTAATTCTTTTAATAAATGGTTAATAAATGCGATATAAACAATTTTGTTACAACTAAAGATGATAAATGAAAAACTTACTATTAAACCACACATATTTACTACTATACAAATTATATAAAGTACAACACTTACCATATCATAATTTTCTATAGAACAATCACTTGAACTAAAAAAAAAACTACATAATTAAATTTCATAAAATTGTGGTTTCAGAGTACAGATTTCTAACTCACACTGACTGTTTAATAAGTCCAGCTAAAATGGCGTTAATAAACTTTGATTTTATGAAAAACAAATTGCGGGAACGGTTCTCACGTGGGATAACCTGACCCCACCTTAAAACTGGCAGAATGAAAGATAACTGAGCCATAGAATCTGAAGGTATTGTTTTAGAAAATTATGCAACACAGAGATATATGCAGCATTTGGTAAAATATCTTATTTCTAATGAACATTACAAACACGATAATACCAAAAATATGCTTAATTACGGAGGTTTAGAAATTATTTCAAATTCCATAATCAGTGTTAAAACTTCAAAATCTACTTCACAATATTATCAATACCAAAGCAATATCAACTACGTAGTGAATAATTTCTTATTGAATTGGAAGCTTAAAAGAACAAATATAAAGGACAATAATATCACAGATTGTGCAATAAAACGTGCGACACAGACGTTCAATAAATAACGTTGCTATTCTCACGGTGTAATCATAAACATGGCTAAAGTAACTCATGTCCGCTTCTACCTGAAATTCCCATGAACTCGTGTGCGTGTATTTGTACTTGGCATGTTTGAATTTCTGAAATTTCCGAGTAAAGACAAACGTACGCAGAACAGATATTACACGTTCTGTTTAGAAAAAGGTTATCTTTGAAGGAGTCAAGTATAAAACTGTCGAGACGAGTTGCCTAAGCCAGTAAATGCTTTCGTACGATAAATAGATGTGTCAAAGAAATTGTTTATCTTGCACGTCTGAACAATGTGAAATTAAAGGCAGGACAAACAGGGCAGAAGTAAAGTAAAATAAAATAATAAAAATAGATAGATTTAAAAAAATAGGTTAAAACTTTTCTAGTCTGTGAATATCATTATTTTTTAGCATAATATTTTTAACTATTTGTAGTTAAGCACACTTTTCTCACCACAGATATCATTATCCGGTTTTCAGCGTTATAATTCCAAAGACACTTCGCTGTGCCACTAGTTGGTTTTTAATGCATTTTGGTTTTTATATTTACTTTTTTTAAATGTTTACTCCACTTAGATCCCTGCCAAAATAAATAAGTTATATTAAATTTGGGCGAAGTATACCGTATGGATATTAACATACACGAAAAGTATGGAAGTACTAAAAAGGTCCTTAAAACGAAAATATCAAAGTATATTCTATAAAACGCTGGTTTGTAATAAAGGAGACAATTATCCAACTATTGACGTTCATAATAACAAAGAAAAATATTTGACAGAGTCGGACCTAGGTGTTATTCCGTCGCTTCTTCAAACGGGCCAATTTAAGATGTTCGAATTTTTGTTGGTTAAAGCTAGAGTACAAGATATTTTTGATTGAGAATAATTATTTCTTCAAGTGTAATGCTAGTATGTAAAACATGAATATTAGAGCTGGTCATAAAAAACTGGCTAGCACTAAGAAATTTACATGCCTCTTGAGCAGTGGAAAAGGAATCCTTAACAATATATTCGTTCTTAGTTAGTGAACTTAATATAAATGCAAGACATTATCAAGTGTGGACCAAAAGCAAATAGATCTGGGTGTAAGTCATTTTTGGGAAACCATACATGAGATTAGGACGAGGTCCCGTAGAATAAAGTTTTGCAAAAGGGGTTTCAGAGATAAGTTTAGTCATTTGAATATCGTGATGTCACTTAAAGAATTTTTTCACGCTTGTTTTATGTCATTTAAAATACCTTTCATTTTGGAGATATGATCAGACCTACTTAAAATCATATCTTCGCCTTTATCTGGCCTTATACCAACATCATTTCAGTAACTGGCAAGTTCTTATAAGCAGGAAACAGAACATGTGTAATAGAATAGTTTTTTAACGGGTTGAAGTTAAAGAAGAAAGAAAATGCTACATTTTAAAGTTAATTTTAATAAGGATTCTATATTTGGCGTGTAACCTTTAATAAAATCATAAAAGTATTTAAAAGCTCTGTAGATACATTCAAATGAAAATATGGTTTTAGAAACTAAGTTTAAGGGAAGGTAGACAAAAGGGCCCGGCATGGCCGAGCGCGTTAAGGCGTGCGCTTGTAATCCGAGGGTCGCGGGTTCGTGCCCTCCTCGCGCTAAACATGCTCGCCCTCCCAGCCGTGGGGGTGTATAATGTTACGGTCAATCCCACTATTCGTTGGTAAAAGAGTAGCCCAAGAGTTGGCGGTGGGTGGTGATGACTAGCTGCCTTCCCTCTAGTCTTACACTGCTAAATTAGGGACGGCTAGCACAGATAGCCCTCGAGTAGCTTTGTGCGAAATTCCAAAAAACAAGGTAGACAAAAATCTAAACTTTTACAGAGTATTTTTGTATTGTTAATTAAGATAATATCACTGAAATTAAAAATATCATTATCAGAATTTATCCAACCAGATTTTCTTACTGAAATTGGTTTTTAAGCCTGACATTATAATTGTGCACAAATCTGGTGATGATACAAAGTTTCAATCCGATTAGTGAGATAACAACAGTCGACCATAAAGCATTCTTCTTCAGTTCAAGACCGGCTGTAGCGTTGGTTTGTTAAACACTATTTTTTCCCACGAAGTTTTATCCTATTTTCAATCATTTTTATTTCATCAAAATGATAAGCCGAAGAGCTTGAAGATTTTGGATATTAATCGTGAAGCTTAGAAATTTTGGAATCCCAAGTTAAAAAAAAATAACCGAAACATTTCATTCACAAATTAAACTAGGTTCAATATTTACGTCAGCGTTAAGAATTAAGAATAGTTAAAAAGAAAGAACACTCTACCCATTCCCATGCGTACGTAATTTATACATACCACTGTAAAGCTACCTACATTGAAAAACTACCTGTAAATAACAAATAATGTGCACACGAATACACACAATTTTCAGATAGAGGTGGACATAAGCTAACATTATCTACCTGAGTGCCGTATCTGATTGTACAGTGAGAATAATGTTCACATCATACTTCTATAAAACTTTAAAACTGTCGTTTATGGAACCACAAATTATTAGGTGTTTACTGAAAGAAAGCGAAAGTATTTTCGTTTTTAGTGTTCCCGACACTAAATAACATCAACTCATCCCTGTCGTCCTAAACATAATAAATTCTAGATTATCGGTGTTTTTATTTGATAATTATCATTGTTGTTCTTTCAAAAATGCATAATTTATATCCACATTTAATACCTTCTTTATAATGTTTTCTCTTATTGTCATTCATTAAAGTGTATGTTACACGTTTTATCACATTTTACTTTACTATTATCGCTTAAATCTGTTACTTTTAAACTTCTGGCTCCCAAGGAAATTTCTGCGAATCACACCGCTATAAACTGGACGTTGATACCCGTAGTAGGCAGAGAACAGATAGGCGATTGTGTTGCTTTGTGTTTAATTTCAAAACAATCAATCAATCTAAACTTCTGATTTAATATAAAAGCTATTTGCTATATAGCTAATATTGTTGTTATTTTTTTGTATTGAATTTCGCGCAAAGGTACACAAAGTCCATCTGCGTTATCCGTCCTTAATCTTGCAGTATAAGACAAGAAAAAAGGCAGCTAATCATCACCACTCACTGCAAACTCTAAGGCTACTCTTTTAGCAATGAATAGTGGGATTGACTACACATTACAACGCTCCCACGGCTGAAAGAGTGAGCATGCTTGGTGTAACGGGGATTCGAACTCGCTATACGAGAAGAGTGCCTTAACCACCTGGGCATGTCGGGCGTTTGTTTATTGTAAGGAGAATATTGTGAATTAATACTTGAACTAAGTTTGAGGAACTAACATTGATTATGGAATTCGAAGCAGCTCTGTAATGTACATAATTAAATATGTCATTTATAATTTGTAAAGTGTACCAAACTAAAGTCATGCCAGTTTATAATTAATCAAACGTATATATTAAATAATTTTGACAACTCAAAAATTCTAAACACATGTTATGCCGTAGATAAACAAACAAAGAATTAAAATATGTGCTTCTAGTCAAACATAATTATTTTGTGATACTAACAATATTATTTGACCACACTCCATATTCAATATATGCAATATTTCAGTTTCTTATTTTACATTTCAATAAAAGATTTATTTTTTTCATTTAGGAAAGGAACAACACTTCAGTAACATGTAATATCTCTTCCTTAAAATCATGATTGATGATTACATATCAAACTTATTATTTTGTTATAAGTTATAGAATTGGTATTATTTTTTCCTAAACTTAATAATTAGCGTTCAAGCCTAATTAACTGCACTTATTTAACTTAATTCTTTGAATTTAGTAGTGAGCTGTTCTTAGAAGTTTCATTTCTGTTTCTATTGAAGCTATTTTAACGTTTTCAACCACATTATGTTCTAGATTAGGAATAAGTGGATATGGTTTTGCGGTTTTTCATAATAACACTGGTACTCGAGAAAAATTTGCACATATTTGAAAACGAGGAACCTCATTACAAATATTATTACTGTTAAGTAGTAATATCAACTATTAAAATGCAAGTTGGAAAAAGAAAAAACTGTTAGCGCTAATTCCATGCTGACAAGTAAATGAAAAAGTTAAATCTGAAATTTGTGGATTTTACACTTTTTAATTTTTAGCGTGGAAATAATCCCTCATATATAAAAAAAATAGTTTTATATTCTAACAGTTTCCTGCAAACAAGTTAAAGGTTTCTGACTTCAGGCTTAGGAAACTCGATGCTTATTTCTTTTTCTGAATAGTAGCTAGTCACTGTTTGAGACCAAGCACATCACTGTATATTTGAAGTAATTCAAAATTTGCCCTTCAAACATTGCTTCTTTTATCTTATTTTATAAGTGAATCTCAGCTGACAGATTATACTGAGCAGTCACGTTTGAATATATCCGATTAATATTTCCATTTACCTGGTTAGTTTTTCATTGTATTCATTGCTTTATCTTTGTGGGTTTGTTATTTGAAAGAGGGTTTAACTCATTCAGATCAAAATTTCCGTTTACACTGTTTTATTTAATATATTTTTTGTTAAAAACAAACCAAAATTCAGAAATCAATACTCCTCCCTTAATTAGGACAAACTTGCATAAAAATATGGTAAACTGGAAACTTTAATTATTATATTACACTGTTTCTAGACCAATGATATGAGAATATAGCACATTATGTGCAAAAAAAACGATAAGAAAATTGATTTGATGGCCGAAACATCATGAGATATTTTCTACCCATTTGGTAGATTGTTAGTTGCAAATTTGCTACATTTACTAGTTTTTAAAACATCAGAATAAGTGAATGATCTTATCTGCAAACACGATATAATACTTATTCACAGGAAAAAGTAAAGAAATCGTTAATTGGCGGTGATAATGAAGAACTACAAAGTGATGGTTATGTAGCTGGAGAAGCAATAACTTGGTTTTCGTTTATATTGTTTTTCTCTCTAGGCTGAAAAAACAAAGAAACTAAAGTGTGTAAGCACCAAGACGATTCTATAAAACTGGGTTTTATTTACAAAGTTCTTAATAACGAGGAACAATCACATTTTAAAAATATTCATGCACACTTACATGTATTATCTTTCATGTTACCTTCTTCAAACTATTAGTTGAAGAATAAGTGGTGAAGTGACATTGTAGATACACAGTGGTGGTTATAGGTGAATGAACAGCTCTTTTTAAAGGTACAACTGCTTATCTTTTGATAATGTGGAGAAAAAAAAAGGTGCCTTGAATATTGATTGTTCTACAGCATCTGACCAACCTACTACAGGTGGCATTTTATTCAATATACACTACAAAAACATGAACAAGTATTTTGAAAATATGGAACATCCATACATTCATGGACAAATCCAATGCTACAAGATTGAAGAAAGAATGACTCTTGCTCCAAGAGATATTATTTGTTATAATACTGATATTCCAACACTTGGTGGAACCAGATTAATTGGTGAAGGTTACACTTTTTAAGGTAAATAAAAAAGAAAATGAAAATACATTACATAGAGTCAATTGAGACATCAACACTTCTTTATTGAAATGTTTTCCTGACCTTCCAATAGGAAATAATACTTTATGACATTCAGGTTCCCTTCGAATCCTGTGTGTCATAATATCACCATAGCCAGTGTCTGTTTCCCTACATTGAACATCCCATACATTAGCCATCAATGTCAAATATGGCAGAGAATTTGAAGAGCATACTCAGCAGGTTATCTTTAGCAGACCCATAAGCTCTTCATGAAGTATCTCAACAACCTATCAAAGAGGACTTTACTCTTCTATACACGAATTAAAGATATATATCAGCCACATAAACATTGGAGAGTCCCTAGGGGGAATGGGGTTACTACTATAATCTATAAAGCTGCCAACACAAGATATTTTTTATGGAAAATGTAGGAGATATCTATATTCTTCAGGGACATTACTATTATTATTTCATTGTTTAAGAATAAAGTTAGTAAGGCTGACTGTGGTAACAACTGGAAATTTCTCTGTTCTACATTGTAGGAAAATTCGTAACGATTATTCTAAACAAGTTCATTTTAAACATATTAAAGAACATATTACCTGAAGTTCAATGTAAAATTAGGACCAGGATGTAGCACAGGAGACTAGAGTTTTGCAGTGAGGCAGTGTAGAAAAATACAAAGAAAAGAACAGGTACCTTTATGTAGTCTTCATTGATCTCATAAAGAGGCCTTAGATGCAGTCAACAGAGAAAAGAACATATGGATAATCCTCTGTCAGCATGGCTGCAACATAAATTGTTCTCTTTTTCGCGAAGGCATGAGGGATCAATTCTTCTCAATCCTTATCCATTGAATTTACAGTAAGTGCACTAATGCTGACATCTTCCTTATGAGTATCTAACCGTTGGACTCCATCTCACCTCCGCATAACAGCTTGAGTAGTTTCACATGTGGCACCTGAAACATCATAACAACTAGTTAGAAAGACAAAGTCTCAAACAAGAGATTGCCTTCCTAGATAGGTTATGCATGAGTACTAAAAATAAAAAGAAAAGAGATAATAAACAGGAATGTTCATACAAATAGTACAAAAACTCTACGAAAAGATATCTTTAATTTTGCAATATCAATCAGAAGATCTCAAACAGTCAGTCACGTACAGGCATGTATATAATTCTCTCGTGGAAATTGCATGCAAACATTTGTTAGAAAATGATAATAACAGGAAACTTCAAAATACCTGCATTAAAGAACCATTCCTACTACTACTTATTAGAGTTACATTTAATATTAAGAATAAATATTTACAATAACTTGTCTACATAAACTGTGGATACCATTTAGGTAATTCACTTAGTTATACTGTAGTTTCCTAAACCTTTGATCAAAATCGGCTATAACATGACACAATACTTTTTAGCTTGCCTTTTACTTGTAATTTGGTAACTGTTTTAATCAATGCACAAACATTATCCATAATTTACAGAAAAAACTACTAAAAGCCATGTTAAACTCGAAATATAAAACACTAAATGACATGCAGAAACAGAAAAATGTATCTAGACCACCAACCTCTTTGTTAACCTGAAGATGACCTTAAGATCAACAAAACGTTGTTCTCTGCTTTATCAGTAAAAGTGTTAATACCTATAAAAGCCGTTTTCAGAAACATTTTTACTTCGAGTGAGTTTTTCATCTTCACGAATTGGTAACTTTTTTTTTTCCCTTTAACTTTAGCCATAATATATTTGCCAAACCCTTTTAACTCAATGTTACTCGTATTTGCATTAAAGCAAATTTTCCTAGTTTTAATTTCATAGCTACATTTTTTATTTTCTGAAAACTATTTCTATGGTTTTAGTCACAACGTGAAATTACAAGCCATATTGAGTATGTAATCAACACACGTCAGGTACTGTTTGCATTGCAACTCTCGTAGCACTAGTTTAATCAGGCGCTCAGAGACTAAAAGGCATAACTCACAACTGCTAAATATACCATCATGATTCCAAAACACAGTTTCGAATATTTTATTTATGTAGTCGAAATAACCAGTAGCCACATGTAAGACACACTGCTGAACCATTGTGAGCCCTCTAATGCATCTAAGCATTCATCTATTCAAGGAAGGAGAAATAAATACATTAACCATTATTACTTTGTTCACTCATTTAAACTCAAAGTCCACAACGAACTTTGTTAGCCCTTTTTTTTCGTATTTTATTGTCCATAACCATGGAAACTCTGATGGTTCAGTTACTTCATTATTAAACATCCACGATATTTTAATAAAACCTGTTTAATGAATGATTCCCCGGTGTTTGTGTGGTAGCGGATTATTTTTTTTCTTTCCTGGCAGCCATATGATCCTAAAAATAAAAGTTCATTTTACCAAAAATATGCAGATATGTTAATGCTGTATTTTAATGTCGTTGTTAGCAGAACTCTCAACAGCAACCCAAAGTAGTGTTACACCTGTGGATTAGCCTACAAACACGACATATTTAAATATTTACTAGTCATTTCACTAAATCAACTCTCTTCTCTTTCTCATAACATCCTTATGCTTATGTCAGTTGCAAATCACAGTTCACTTTCCATAGTTAATCATTACCAACACAGATTTCTCCTGGATATCTGATTATCAATGGAAATGCAGCTTGTTCTATGGACAGTAAGTTGCATATTTCACGTTAGGTTTCATTACTGCAGTGTATGGTTTGTCACATTTTGCATTAATGGTTTCTTCGTATTATTAAACACAAAAAGTCATCAACTAGAAATTATGTGTAGCAAAATGTTTTTGTTAAGTGTCATTGTACAAATCCAATCCCCTTCATAAGAGGTAAGTTATTAACATAACATTAATTTATATATAACTTAACGCATCGTGGTAAAGTTCAGATTCTTCTCAAATCTACTTATTGTTTCGCTAAAATGAAGTTCGTATTTTTTACCACAAAGTGATTTATTTTGACATTGCCTGGAACAATAGAAGATCTACTTACTTATATCTGTGTAATTTAACTAGCATATATATATATATACCAGTGCATAAGTGAGCCAGCTACTATCTTTTGTTTTGGTATTAATCTTACTTTCTCTTGAATTGGTGGTCATTGTATAATCCAAAATGTGGTAGTTTAAATTAGCTTATATTACAGCTATTAAAACCTACTTTAAGTTTCTTCATATTGCTCTTTGGTCAAATGAAACTTTGCCCGCCATTTTCATTGTAAATACCTTATGTTGTTAAAAGTTCTGGTATTAAAACCTGTGGTAAAGTTTGTGAATCCCCATCACACCAAACATGCTCGGCCTTTCAACCGTGGATGCGTCATAACGTGACTGTCAATCTCACTATTCGTTGGTAAAAGAGTATCCCAAGAGTTGGCGGTGGGTGATGATGACGAGCTGTCTTTCCTCTAGTCTTTGACTACTAAATTAGGGACGGCTAGCGCAGATAGCCATCGTGTAGCTTTGCGCGAAATTCAGAAACAAACAGACTTTCAACTGCGTGTCGCTATGTACAGTGAAAAAACTTAGTTCTATTTAATTTAACGTTCATTTCATGACCTGACCTATAATATGATTTTCTTGGTACAAATATATATTCTAAGATTTCATTTTCTACAAAAACCTAGAAGATAACTAGCACTTGTGCTCAAGTCACGATATCAGAATATTAGCTACTGTATCAGAATTATGTTATAAAAGAAAATCGATCTTCGCTACGAAACAAATTCTGGTGATTTAGGTGTAACTAGACTGTAAAGAGAACGTCAAATAATATTATTACATTCCGTCCAACATGGCGAGTTTTTATCGTATCATTCTACACTATTCAGAAGATCTAAATTTATAACCACGATTTGTTGCAGAACATGCTTCTTACTTCAAAATGTTATATATTTTCCTGTCTTTCATACGTCTGCAGTCTTATCTTGTTAAAAACATAATATAGAGACCTGTCCAAAATTTGACAATTGTCGTTAAAACTACAGTAAAGGTTCAGGGAGTTTGATTTTTTAATCTTTTTCGTTATATTTGGTACATTAAATGACAGTCATATCTTCACATGTACAATTTTTCTCTAATTGCTCACTGAGATACCATAGCTCTCTCTTTATACATTATTATATGCATTTAGGGGATAACACGTGTGAGTGTGTCCATTCTTCAGAATATTGTTGTGAAAGAAGTTCGTTTCTTTGTTGTTGTTTTTTTAATTTCGCGCAAAACTACACAAGAATATCTGCGCTAGCCGTCCCTAATTTAGCAGTGTAAGACTAGAGGAAATGCAGCTAGTCATCATCACCCACCGCCAACTGATGGGCTACTCTTTTACCAACGAAAAGTGGGATTGACAGTACCATTATAACGCCCCCACGGCTGGGAGGGAAAGCATGTTTTGGCGCGACTCGGGCGCGAACACGCGACCCTCAGATTACGAAGTGCGCGCCTTAACGCGCTAGGCCATGCCAGGCTCGAATCTCTGTTACACCAAATATGTTCGTCCTATTGGCTATGGTGGCGTTATTATGTGACGATCAATCTCACTATTCTTGTTGAAAGAGTTGACGAAGGATGATGAGACCAACTCCCTTCCTCCTAGACCTACACTACTAAATTAGAGACGGCTAGCGCAGGTAGCCTTCATTATAGCTTTGTGCGAAATTAAAAACTACAACAAAATAAGACCTTACCTGATAATTCAATTTTTAATTATTTTTTTTAAATAAAATAACGTTATATTATCTTCCCATCATTGATTATTTTAAGAAAACAAAATTTAAATCTTACGTATAAACTGTACATAATTTCTTTGTCTGTCGAAAAATACAATAATGAAAAAAGGGCAGTCAATATGACCATCAATCGGTTAAAAAAATAAAGTAAATATCCAACAAGAGTACACAACTTATTTTAAAGCCTTTAAAATTTAACTTCGTAGTCTATTACTATTTAACTAAAATTTATAAACGAAATGCTTTTTACTTCGTGTGAGCAGTGAAGAAAAGTGAAACTAAACTTGGTTGTCATTCTTTTCTTAGGGAAAAGATACACAATGGACTAAATGTACTCCGACCACAGTGGAAATCGAACGCTGGATTTTGGTATAATAAGTCTATAAACCTACCGCTGACATACTGGGGAATAGTGAAATGGTAAAAGACTATTAAGCTGTTCAAAAATTTAATAACGTAAAATATACTCTGTGATAAAACAATAACATTACCAGCGACATGTTTAATTTTTGAGCAGAAATTTAGTTTATTCGTTTAATTTACAGTACTCTAAAATGGGAGAAATGACATGGTATGGGATTAAGGCCGTTAAAAGTAAAAGCAAAAAGGAAAGCATTTAACTTTAATAACACTGGGATATAAAATTTTTACCTCACAGCTGCTAAAGTACTTGATTTATTTTAAAATAATATGGATATATAATAAGAATGAACAAACCAAAAGTACTAATGCATGAAATCACTAAAACGTTTAATGCACTAATAATCGTTACTAGTCGGTCTTGTATAGTCAAATGGTTAAGTCACTCGAGTAGTAATCTAATGGTCACGGGTTTTAATTCCCCTCACACCAAATATGCTGGTCTTTTCAGCCGTGGGAACGTCAAAATGTGACGGTCAATCCCACTATTCGTGGGTAAAAAGAGCAACCCACGAGTCTGTGGTGGGTGGCGATGACTAGCTGTCTTTCCCCTGGTCTTACTCTGCTATCGCAAATAGTCGTCGTGTAGCTGTGCAGAAATTCAAATCAAACCCGTTACTGGAAAATATACATCGATTCATTTTACACAAGCATTTATTTTAAATGAACTTAATTCTTTTCAGCTAATTTATTTGATATTAAAATCGCCAAAGCTCCCGTGAAAAGACGCAACAATATAATAAAGAAAAACTGTTTTGTAAAAATATATTGACAACATGGTCTCACTACCTTTTGTTGTAAAATCTGTTTAAAATTAAATATATAATACAAGACTCAATCTCTATTAAATATCAAAAATAAAATTGTAAATATTTAATGTGTAAAATACTTATATTATCAGATCTGAAAAATAAAGAGATAAGGAAATTGCAAAATATATTGTTTTATTTATTAATATTAAAGTGTGTGTATGCTCTCTTATAGTAGAGCCAATTTGGGCTATCTGCCGAGTCCATTGAGGGGAATCAAACCCATGATTCTAGAGTTATAAACCCGTAGACTTACTGCTGTACCAGCGGGGGACATATTAAAGTGTGTATGCGTTTTATAATTTTGGAAGAAAAAAGTTACATGCTATAATACGCCAAGTATTTAGAAGTCTGTCAACATAAATATATGAAATTTCATTCATTGAAATGTTAAAAACAATTATACTGAAGAGGCGTACAATAATTGAATACAAAACAATTGATCAAACTGTAAGATATATTTTTGTTGTCCGAAAATTAACAAGTCTAAATATTGAAACGGATTTATCGTTGTATATTTATTTTTGCGCCTACGTTTGTTTATGTGTAGTTTTCCTTTTCAATGTGTATTGCGCAAGTCCCGCCTGTTCTCGAAACTTGTAGAGAATTCTTTAAAGTGAGAAGCAACAATACTTATTTACGAAAATAAGCTAGAATATTGTTGAAATGTTCGGAAAATTGCGTGATTTCTATAAAAAGCGGCTAGCCGAGAGATGGAAGAGGAAAATATTCATGGACAGCTACAGCCAGTGTGCAATAGGTATTGGAAACTACAGAACTTGAGCAGGAACGTTTACAAATTTCGATCATTACGAACCATTCAACTTTAGTGTATTAAATCAAACGTTATTATTCATAACATGACATTAAATATCTTTGCTGGAAATAGTCAGTTGGCACAAGGTGCATGACCAGCCAAGAAAAAGAGAACGTTAGCTCTAACGAGGTGCAGCAATGTCAACTTAGAATTAATTTGCTCGTCGTGGACCTAGAACTTCGATAAAATATTTAGTTCTAGACCGGATATAAGATCAGTATAATTTATAAGTTTCTAAAACTGTTGTGTATAAACCATTATTTGTAATAACTATTGGCAATAACCTTTATTATACATTGTATTGTTTTTATGTTTGTATATTAAAATGTATTTGTGTAAAAATGTAAATTGTGTGTATCGATCTTGCTGGCAAATAACATAAATTTAATACATTTTAACATTTAATTAACTCATAAGCTCAATTTAAAATTCCGGTTATTTGAAGTAATAGCATATAACGATAAATTAAATAATATTTAATCACAATGAAAATCAAATACATAACTAGATTACCCGATAAGACATTGCTAAGACAAGGTTGAAACAATAGTTCTATCGATTATAAAATATTCTTTTATAGTACTATTGTGCAAAAAAAGCAATTAACCTCGTTGTTATTTAACCTTTACATTAACTGTATATTTATTAATGATATTTTAAGAAATAACTTACCTAATGAGAAGGATGATGCTGTTTTCATCACACAGCATCTTTAAAGAAGTCAGTTTGATCGTCGAATCTGACATCTAATCTGTTCCTGTACTTGTTTTTTTAAGGAAACCAACATAAAGAAGCTCAACCAAAAATTAATTGAGGATACCTAATTACATCGGTTTTTAACTGCAGTGTGTCACAGGACAGTTCAATAGTAGAATCAATTTCTGACTCATGGAGTTGTGATCCTTCCTTATTTTCCGGATCACATTTTACTGCTTTCAATTGGAGAAATATATTCTTTCTAACGCCCCCCGTTGGGACATCAGTAAGTCTTGAGATTTACAAAGCTAAATTCAGGGGTTCATTTCCCCTCGGTGGACACAGCAGATAATCGAAGTGGCTTTGCTATACATACATTCCTGCAAACATGATTTTAATCCCAAAAGATGCTCTTTGATTGACGAGGAAATCTCATCCTGAATATTACCTTATTCATCTTGTCTTCGTAATTATGTTAAAGTAGAGATAGACTTACAATTTCTCTTCCGAACTCGATGTACTCATAAGTTATTTTTATAGTTGCTTCTATCTTTTCCTGAATTTTAAAAATAAATATGGTAGCACCTTGTAGATTTAGATTTAACACGTTTAAGATGCTAAAAATGTCACATAAATAGGCCACCTGATTTAACAAATGCAAATTATAAAATCTGTCTCTAAATTCAAATATTGTATTCTTTGCTGAATTACAAAATTACTGATTAAATAAAAAAAATTCGAGTCTTGGTTCTTGTTGGAAATAATTCACCAAACAATAAATCATCATTAATTGTGTGTCCTTCTAATCATATCTCAAAGAGCACATTAAATTGGTATTATCTGCTACGTCTGTGTCTTCATACACTTGTAATGAAAAAAACAACAACAACTGACTACTGTGAATTCGACGTATAAGAGTTTCTTCAATAAATTTTGCCAGATCTACAATTCTACCTCCACTGTATTATAAGATAGTGACAGTAAATTCAAATGATTTTCTGTTATTTTTTTATATACACGAGATGTAATTACTTTTGCTGCAGGAAACATTAATGTTTCATCAATAGTTTGTGGATAACCTGTCTCAGCTATTGGTTTTGAAATTTCATATGAGGCCACAACCAAGTCTTCATTGGAAGATTTCGTGAGAAAAGTGAGTGAAATTATTTGTTTGGAAAAAAAAGCTATTTCATTTTTTATGACAAAATCCATTGGCTTACTCAAGCATTCTGAATGTCTGGTATCCAAGTGGCGTTTCAGTTGCGATGATTTCATTTGATAATGTTGAACAACAAAGAACACAGTGGTATGCCCCTATTGCTATCACCATTTATAGAACTATACTCCAAATATTCATCACAATACTGTAGAATCCAATAGGTCTTTGCTTTTCTCTTTATTTGCTATCAAGCTGTGTGTCAGTTGAATGTTTATAATTAGGCATATTATTTACATTAACTTCACTCGAACTAGGCTTCATTTGCGCATCACATCAGGTTTTCTTGTGTGATGTACGTTTCTTCAGCCATCTATCCATATTGCTGAGAGATTTTCTTCGAAAAGATCAACTTAAAATTTTTATAGTTAGTACAAACTAAAACACAAATAATTCTTTCTTCTCTCAGAACAAACTGACACTCTAACACTGGCCACCAGCAACTTGTCTGCTACCACCTGGCACTACCAGATGTAAGACTCAGGTTTCGCACACCTGTCAATCTCCATTAACAGAGTAACCAAATTTAACACATTTGAAATAAAATTCCTAAAACTTTGGTGTCAAACAACTGATTAACGTGAGGGGTAAAACCCTTACTTTGATCTTACCTGAAGGCAAACGAAGATCAACTTGGAGTCAGTAGGAGAACATGTCAGGCTAACATGTGGTGTTTAAATTTATGGTATTTCACAAGAATCTGGAGGTTATCAGCACCATAAAACTTAATCTTAGGCTTTCTAGATTGCACTATTCAAATGAAAACACTTTAATACCTGAGGAACAGCAGGTATTAAGGTAGCCGTCAACTTACGAATTCTATAGTTTCATAGCCTTGTTTGTTTTTGAATTTCGGGCAAATTACTCGAGAGCTGTCTGCGCTAGCCATTCCTCATTTAGCAGTGTAACGCTTGAGGGAAGGTAGCTAGACGTCACCACCCACCGTCAACTCTGGGGTTACTCTTTTACCAATGAATAATGGGATTGATCATAACATTATAACGCCCCCACGGCTGAAAGGGTAAGCATGTTTGGTGCGACGGGGATTTGAACCCGCGACCCTCGGATTACGAGTCGAATGCTTTAACCACCTAGCTATGCCGGACCGTTTCGTAGCCTTAAGTACAAACTTTCACTTTTCCTTCATGTTATATTAACTAAGTTAAAATATTGAAAAATCCAAGTTACATAAAATGAAAATTTAAATTGTAATATATTTAAAAATATTAGTTTTGTTATGATATATTTGTTCTAACTGATTTAAATACATCGTTAACACACAACAAGAGCTTGTAGAAAGTTTAAAAATGGCGAATAGTAATAAACGGGTTAAAATTAATTATTATTATTACAATTTTTTTTTTAGTTTTCTGTGGCCCGGCCCTTTTTTTCATTGACAGCTGTCAGGTCATGCGCCACCATTTGAAAAACGCTATTTAAGTACATTAAAGAAATAGTATTGAATTTAGTAGGAGTGCCTTGAGGTAAACAAAAATCACAAAATAGAGATGTTTATCGACTTATCATAACTGGAATCATTAAGAATTTATTGGAAGAGAGAAAGAAGGAATATGCTAATTTTTTTTTCTATAATTTAAAATTGGTTTAACCTGTATAAAAGGTGATGCAGATATATAATCGTAAACTATAAAAGCTACTAACAGCAGTAAACATGTTTATTGTAATCTTCGAAATAAATGCCTTACTACTGACACTGACAAATAGTTGGTATTTGTTTAATCAGTAACATGCTTAGCTCAGATTAATTGTAAACAAATTAAAACACTAAGTTATCTAAATAAAAAAGTGACCCGAATACACAAAAGTTTCACTTTGAAGATACTTTATTTATTACTGTTATTTTGATTATTTTATGTTATTTCGTTTAGTACAATGTGTATGTCATTTAACATTTAATATGCTGTATCTTTCTCCGTGTCGACTTTATGAACAAAGATTAATCTCTCTGTTGAGTACAAAAGGAACATATCAGACAAACTCTGTACAAATTGTACACAAGCTCTTTTTAAAGACATTACATAAAAATATTACTGATTCTTTAAACGTAAACATGGGAAAGAGTGAGAGGTAACAGCAAAAAACGCTTTTATCGCTGTACTTCGACAAACACATAATATTTTCATTATCAGTGAAGTCAGTTCAGGTAAAAAAAAAAAAAAAATTGAACCCAAAACCAATGATCTGTGTAAAATGTCAATAGAGCCCGGCATGGGCAGATGAGTTAAGGTGTTTGACTTGTAATCCGAGAATCGCGGTTTCGAATCCCCGTCGCACCAAACATGCTCGCCCTTTCAGCCGTGGGAGCGCGTTATATACATTTGTCCCCCGCTAGTACAACGGTAAGTTTACGAATTTACAACGCTAAAATCAGGGGTTTAATTCCCTTCGGTGGGCTCAGCAGATAGCCCGAGGTGGCTTTGCTAAAACACACATGATGTCAATTGTTAATGCTTTCGAAACAAAAGTTTATTTAAAATATCAATATCGATTTAATTTCTAGGCTGAAAACTTGTGTTTCTATAACAATAAATGTTTTATAGTTCTTACTACTTATTTCCCTCTGACAATAAATCTGGTTTCCGCAATATTAGTTCTAATATTATATTATATTTTTGTATTATATGAAAATAGACAAATTGAAATAAAAGTAGTTTTATTTCTGAAAATTTATGAATATTTGTTGTACATCAATGTAAAATCTGATCAACGCATTGTTGTTAACTTTTTTATCTAATTTGCTTTTCCATTTAATCCGTTCAGTTCACTTATGTTTATCAGACATTATACGATTCTGTATTCATTCAGCGATGTAGATTAAACATAATATTCGTCCCTCTTTGCCGTTTGCTTTGTTTATTTTTTAAATTCGCCTAAAGCTACACGAGGGATATATGCGCTAACCGTCCCTAAATAGGAACGTAGCTTCTTCTTTCTAGGTCTCAGTTTTGCCGACTAGTAAGACAAGTCTACAATATCTGTGTGATATTTATTATTGATTTCTCTATACATTTAGTTTTAGGCTATAATGAAAAACAAACAAATAAAGTAGTATCAATCCAAATAGACTTCTCCAACAACTACGATTCATTGCCAAAACCTATTTTGAAAACTCTCTCACTACTGACTATTTAGACTTGGAAATTGAAAGCAATAATCGTAAACCTTCGGTCTGTAAAAAAAAAGATGTCTTTTCCATGAAATGAAACTAAAATATAGCTAAGTACACAAATGTTTTCTTTTGTTTCATTTCCTAAAGATAACAAATTTAATCGATGTTGAAACGATGCTACTTCAAATTAAGAGTAAAAAAAATGTCACAAATAAATCAGTTTTCTTTTGCAAACGTTGTTCAAATAATTTTGCGTCACAAAGCTTAATTGTGGGGAAACATACTAGTAACATATGTATGTGTGTTATTCTCACAAAACAATATTAGTACGAACATAATGACGCAAGGTGGTGAGCTCTATATAAATGAAAACCTTTTTTATCCAAGTTAATTTCTCGAAATCAGAAATTATTGGAGAAAATCCTTGATGTCCAGAAATTATGTTTAAGCTGAAAACTGATAATATATCCTTGTTGGGAGATACGAACCTGTCAGAGTACTCTATTTTGTTTCAATTTTTTTTTTTTTTGGAATTTCGCGCAAAGATATTCGAGGGCTATCTGCGCTAGCCGTCCCTAAGTTAGCAATGTAAGACTAGGAGAAAGGCAGCTAGTTTTCAACATTTTGTTTCAAAACATGTATACTCGTATTCTTCATCGTATCTGTCTTCTACTGTTTTCGTCATATTGCACGTTTCTTCAATTTGAGTTTAGTTAGAACTATTGTGATCACATAAAAAATTACTATGTTGTATGAATAAATTTATTCTTAGCTTTCTTACTAAAGTACATGTCAATTGTAAAATTGTTTCGAAAACAAAATTAAGACCAAAGTCTCACCGTGTGTAAATAAAAAGCAATTTATGAGGTTAAACCCGACCTTGAAAACAATCATATTACAATGAGTAGAATAAAAATAAGCCACTTAATTAAATGGAATTATCTAATTCTTCCTACCTTACCTGCAAACATTCAGTTGTAATGTAATATATTGCTCTGCTTTACTAAGCAGATCCCAAGAAAATTTTCTAGTCACTTGTAAATAATTTACTCAAAACACTATCCATGTGAAAGTTATGTTAGCATCATTTCATTAAAACTCTTAGAAGATATTAATACCTTATAGAAACACGCTTGGGCTCAACTGTGTAGAAATAAAAAAGGTAAGATCAAGTGACTTTGCTAAGTAAGTTTTGAAGTAATTATACTTCAAATTATCATGTTATTTCGTCAGTAACCATGTTTAATAAGGTGAATATCATATATAGAAACAACAAAAACACTCGTAAACTATGCTCACTCGATTTGGCACATTTACATTTAATACAAAAAATGTATTCTTTAATTAATAAAATATCGACATAACAGTTTTGGAAGGACGTTTTGGAATAAACATATTACAAAGCAGATGTCGTTTCCCTCGAAGATAACTCAAGTAACACCCATCTATCAAAAACATCCTGGCTGCCCCTATATTAGTTACGGCGTTGAACAATATTAAAAAAAAGTCAGATGTTACCTCAATCAACTTTGAAAGAAAGTTAACCAACCTTTTCTTTTATAATCTGGTCTAGAGTTAGTGTGTTCAGAGTATGAACCAACGGTATGTGGTTCACATTCCATTGTCGTGAAAAGTCGCTCTGCAATTGTCGAAGTTGTATAAGTTAAACAAGTAACGGTCAAATCGCAAGTGACTGATCCAAGTAAGATTTTGTATCCATCCAATAACAATAAAGAATCCTTGATAGTTTAACGTTTTTTCTTTAACTTTTTCAGATATTTTTTTTCTTTGTCGTTGTAAGAACCTAAAATAGTTAAATAAGATAAATTGTAGTTCAGCTCATGTTTATGATAAAAACTGGCAGCCTAATTTATAAAAACGTTACAGCAGTTCTTTCACGTACCTATGATTGATGACATTCTTCAACGAAACCAGAGTATAAATTAATTACAAAATGTCAAATTAACGGAATAACTGCTCTGAATTAAACTAGCTTCACTTTGTTGGATAGTTACTCAACCAAAGCACTTCAGGAGCCATTATAATGGTTTTAAAATGTAATTATTAGACCTTAAAATTTTAAAACTGAATTAAATGCTTTTAAACTAAAAAGTACATTACCTGCCATCTGTAGTTGATTATGGGAAGCTTTATTATTATTGTTTCAATACACAGATTATAATAAACACTGTAACAGATTCATCATTATACTTTTATTATAACACGGACGCTTGTTTCTGTATAAATTTCTCTTTTGCATGTGACGGATGTCTTGCCTGTGTATTGCTCACGTCCCGCCTGTTTTCGAAACTTGCATTGAGTAAAGATCAACAATGTACAATGTGTGTACTTATACAAAATATTAGTGATTGACATTATTCGAAAGTTCTACGAACTCGCGTGGTTTTATGAAAGTATATATGCAAGATAAGTAGCGATAATTTGTTGACCAGCTATAGATATAGGAAACTATATCTGTGATAAACGGAAAACTACAAAAGTTAACCAGGCACATTATACAATTAAAACATTACGAACCGTTCGGATGTTATTATTTTCACGACGGCTTTAAGCACTTTCGCTGGAAGGAGTGAAGGCTAGATGAGCTGTTTGAGGCTAGACAAGAGAGACATTGTTAGCTCAAATGAGATGCAACAATATCAACTCAGAATTAATTTGCTCGGTATGGACATGGACCATCGATAAAATATTAAGATCCAAATAAAGGATCTCGGTATTGTTTGTATATTTATAAAACTGTTGTATATAAACCATATGTAGTAATTATTAGTAATAACCGTTATTTCAAATTTTATTGTTTTTTTTATTTATTTTGGTATAATGAAATATATTTGGGTTGAAATGAAATTATGTGTATCAATCTTGATGGCAAATAACATATATTTAATACTTATTAAAATTTAATTGACTACTAAGCTTAACTAAAATTTTCGGTTACATGAAACAATATCGGTTCGGCATGATCAGGCGGATAAAGCACTCAATTCGTACTCTGAAAGCAGCGGGTTTGAATTCCCGTCGCCCCCCAGTGGCTCAGCGGTATGTCTGTGGACTTACACGCTAAAATCCGGGTTTCGATACCTGTGGTGGGCAGAGCACAGATAGCCCATTGTGTAGCTTTGTGCTTAATTAAAAAAAAAATAATTCCCGTCATACTAACCATGTTTGCCTTTTCAGTAGTGAGGCATCGCACATAACGATCAATGTTTTGGTAAAAGATCAATGCGTTGGTAAAAGAGTTGATGATGGATGGGGAAGTAATGACTACCTTCTTCCCCTCTAGTCTTACACTGCTAAATTAAAGAAGGTTAGCGCAGGTAACTCTCGTGCACCTTTGCGCAAAATTCAAATCAGACCAAAGTAATTTTCTGTAAACTGTCGTACGGCATAACCAGGTGATTAAGGCATTCGGCTCTTAATCCGAGGGTGACGGGTTACAATCCCCGTCACACCCTTTCAGCCCTGTGATAAAAGAGGTGGTCATAATTTTTTGCCTTCCCCCTGGTCTTAAACTGCTAAATTATGCACGGTTAGCTCAGATAGCTCTCGTGTAGCTTTGCGCGAAATTCAAAAACGAGCAAACATCTCTAAAGCTACCATTCTGGGACGGCAGCAAAATAAAATGTTATAAAACTTGTTTCAATAGTGTCTTTCTTTGGATAAATCTTGAGCTTCCGCCATGTTGAAGTAGGTAATGAGTATTTTCATATACTTTAGTTGAAGTATAGCATAAAAATATCTTTAGAAGACAAAACAAAAGTGCTCACCTTGTTTTGTTGACCACGAGCAGACTGGCTCGCGATGTCGTTTGCATTCTAGCCTGTGCTGACATTTATTTAGTGCACTTGTGATTGTATTTCTAGGATGTAATATATTGCTTTACTATGGCAAAATGTTCTTAGCCGAACTTCAACAGGAGTCGGGATAACAGTGTTAAGTCCCATAAATTAATTTACAGACGACCTGTCATCTCGACTTTAATCGTGAATGCCTAAATTTATTCCCATAATAAAGTTCTTTAAGATAGCGCGATAAAACAACAACAACAAACGTGGCTTCTGAGCAGCAGAAACGTAAGGAAAAAGAAATATGTTTAGAATTAGAGTGGTGAGTAGTATGGTAATCAGAGCGTCATAACCCAAGACTAGCTAAAATAGCTTTAATTCTTATTCGGTAACTTTGATAACAGTCAGGCTATGTGAAATAATGACTTTCTGTCGTAAATAAACATATTTCATTTGAGTAGCAAACTCCATGGATTAGGACAGGGTTATATATCATACCGTATACGCATTGAAGTAATTGTAAAACCAATTTCTGTCTGATCTGAGTGATAATTTCAGAAAATTACAGAAAGATGTGTTATTTTTTCTGAAAATACTTATTCTCCCAGTGGCACAGCAGTATATCTGCGGACACTCCGATAAATATTTAAGCGTGTTTATAATGTGTTTAAGTCAAAAGAACTTAAGATTAAATTTTACACTTTCTTAAGTTTATATTTTTTAACATTGAAATCGCCATCTTTCTTGTGAGGCTGTTTAAAGGATACCCATAAAAGACAGAAAATCTTATTTATCTTTTCATTGTGGGCTCGTTCAATTTGCGGAAATTGAATAACACATTTCACTTGTACGACAATACATGCGGTAACTCATATCTATCCTCTCAAAGACTAGTATGATTTTTTCAAGTTCATAAGTTTTTGAACACAAATAGCAAAAGGAATAAAAGATGATATTCATTTTAAGTATAAAAATACTTGTCTTCATTCTGTAGTTTTTATACTTCATTGGTATAATCTCTACAACCGTCTGAAAAAATATCAAAAGATTTTAAGGTAAATGTTTATATTTTATTTTTCATTTTCTATACCATGTTACTAACTCTAACTATTATAATCAAGTATAATACAATGAAATAAATAAAATTATTAAGTAAAAATAAATAAATATACCTTTTGACTTTTATAGAATATTTTTAAAGATGTTGTTTTGATTATACTTGTAACTTTAGGTCTTATATCTTTCTTAGCCAATTTTAATGTTTAATTTTCCATTATTGTTCTTCCCCACATTCATTTTCAAACAAGTCAATGGTGCTCTTGAGGCGTATTACAGTTTTTCCGGGAGACATGAGCAACCCTTCAGCAAAATTTCGTTCAGCTTAATATCATAAGCTTTGTGAATGGATGCAAAGTACGATGTATATTTAAACAAAAATGTTTAAACCTATTAATTACGCATTTTAACACATACCTAATAAATAAATAACTAAAATGTAATAGTAGCACCTAAATACAATTTCATCTGTTTCTCAACCGGAACATATTTACGTAAAAAACAACCATTATTGCTGTACTTGATCAATCTCGCCAACCATGCTATAACCAATTTCATTTATTTCATTGCAACCATTTGGCGCAAATAGTTAGACACGTTTATGTAACGCCTACATGAAGATTATAAATTTCAAACAAATTTGTTGAAGGCGAGTTAAGAAAAATTGTTACTTGATCCAACTATATTCATACAGAAAATTTAGAAATGAGGTGTCAAACACACATCTACAATACAGAAATGAGGTGTCAAACACACATCTACAATACAGAAATGAGGTGTCAAACACACATCTACAATACTGTTGTTGAATTCGTGTAGATTTATTTTCCAATAAAGAACTTAATGCTTGATAAAATACAACTTTTCATGTTATAATATTAAATTCATTCATATACATTAATACAAGAGGTGTTTATTTACATTTTAATGTAACACAGTGGCTTGCACAGAAAATAATTTTAAGGGGCTCCTGCTGCAAAAGGGTCAATAAGTTTACAAAGGAAATAAAATTCATATATGTGAATTCTGTGCAAGTATTTAAACACTTACTTTTCTTTCGCCACCAGATGAACGTTTGACTCCTTGGAAGTCTGTATGCCACCGTCACTGAGTGTCTGTAAAAGAAAAAAAAATAGATGAGATAATTTTGTATAAATGTAGACAATCGTGTTAACCTATATAAATAATATGAAAACAACTTACAGTACTCAGAATCTCTATGCTTTCATTCTTCTCAATAATTAGATGTCACGAAAGTAAATACATTTTGCTTAATTCCAGACACTACAGTTTGTTAATACTGAAATAGTTCTGTAACACTTCTTGTTTCATTTAGTTCAGAAATGTGCTTAAAACATATTCACGTTGTACGAGTTGTTTATGATTATCATTTGTAGAATTATAAAATGCATTAATATCTTTAATCTTGAATTTCCAGTAATTGTAAACGAATTTGAGTGCCATCTATAATGAACAAACAACCCAAACTTGATTGTGTGTGAATAAAATAGACTTGAACAACTCAGAACTGACCTCAACTCATTAGTCATGTGTATATATAAAAGAATCTGCTATATTGCTATGCATAATTTTAACTTATATATAGCAACACTCTGGGCTTCCACTAGAAAAATAACTCTCTTAGCCACTGTGGCTAAACAAAGTAATTTTCTTTTAGCCATAGTGACAGTTGTTTAGCCACAATTTTAGGTCGCCAAAAACTGTGTGGTGCGTGACTTTTAATATGCATCAATTCCATCCAGTAAAAAATAGTTGTAATTATGTGAAAATCTACAAGACATTAAGTTTTGTACTATTTTTATTCCCCAGCAATCGTTCTCGCCAAAAAAAAAAACATGATAAAGAGGAAACTAAAGAGCTACATTTCTCAAAATAACACAGAAACAAAAAATGACTTAAAACTAGAATTTTGTAGCATAACTAATAAGTATATAAATCCAATGGCAGCTTTTCACCCAAATTATTCTTAACAGAAGATATAGTAGAAGTTGACATCTTAGGTTCCGAAGCACATTTCTTTAACAGGGAATGGTACCCACATCTGAATGCAGAGTCGAAGTTAAAATGATCTAAAGGTTTGGACTCCATTGATAAGTTCAGTAACATTTCTGTCTTGGCCACAGACAGACTGCTCCTGGCATCTGTTTTGATGCTGTTGTACCTGCTAATTCCCTGCTCACAGTCATCAGATATAACTAGAATTATTAATCCAATTTCTGCAAGCTGAGACAGATTTGGAAAAGTTTGACGGGTCTGGTGGATGCATTCCTTGTAGAAGCTCTTCATGGTTTTGTTTTTGTTAGCATCCTGTTCCATTATGTTTCCTAGTAGCAGCAATTCAATCAGTGTCTCATCCTCACTGACGAAAGGAGAAAAGTTGTGGATGAGTTTCTTTAGATCATCCTCATCATATATCTGTTGTGACTTGGGCTAAATATTGAAAAAATAACATGATGTTAGTGTCTGGAAATGTAGTCTTGTGACCACCTCTTCAACAAATGACTCAGCAGCTGATATGTACTTTTCACCTTTTTTATCAATATCTTTGATGTCATGGCCTCTGTAAACAGTGTAACCACTGGCATCAGGAGTTTGTGGGAGTTACTTCAGTGCAGTCTGTGTGTAAGGACCTGGGATGTGTACCAGCGACTGAATTGACAGAATTGACCCATCAATAATTGCTTTAGCCTGATCATAAGATAAATCATCTCTCTGAAGAGATCTTGACAGAAGTCCAAGAATGTCAACAGAGTCAGCCAAAAAATGTATCATCATGACAAAGTTGTAACATGGCATTTGCTGAACTAGACCATGTAGCAAGGCTCAGCCTAGAGTACACGTTTCATTGCTACGACCTGCAGGTAGCTTATCACAGATGCAATACAGTTGACTAGTGCTTGGATGGAATCATTAAAAGAGAGCCATCGTGTAAAGAACACTTGCTTGATTTTGTTGCTTTTCTCTCTATGCAGTGCTTTACTCTCTTCCAGAACCCAACACAACTTGGGAGAATAATTCAGGCTTTTTGCAAACTGGTTCAAAACTGAAATGTACTTCACAAGGTATGGCACCTGGTTTGCTACCTTTTCAGCTGCAAACTGTAATCTGTGCGTCAAACAATGACTTGTTATTATCTAGGGGCATTTCTTCTTAAAATTTGTAGCAACACCTGTTTTTATTCCCACCATGACATTTGCACCATCAGTTGCAAGTCCAAAAGTCAACATCAAACAATCCTCGATCTGCCATGACTGAGCGCATTGTGTTATAGATAGAATCAGCCGCAGTGTTGGTCAGCTCGCGCACAGCAAGGACTCGACTTGTAACCTCACCTAATTATGAAAAATACCTGATATAAATTATCAGTATAGAGGTGTTTCCTGCAACAGTTGCTTAATTTGCTTCAAGAGCAAAAAATGGGAAAGGCGATGCCCGAAAGTCTGCCTGCATTTCATTCTGAACTACATGATTTAGGGCACTGTACATATCATCCAGAGACTGGCTGTGGGTGTACATGAAGCTCTCTGTTCCACTTTGTGACTGTGTCTGTAGTTTCTTTAGAGAGATCACTTTCTGTTAAAAATATATATAAGAACTTATGTTTTGAAATAAGACCGCCAATTAAAGTAATAAACAAAGATATTTGAAAGAGCTGGCTAGCTACTTAATTTTTGATATTTTCAAAATGTTTCATTTTTAGAAAACTGTCAAACTGCCTTTTATTTTAAAAAAAATACTGTAGAAAACAGAAAGTATCTTATTAATACCAGAATGAAAAATATTCTTACATTGAATACTTGTAGTGAAAGGAAGAAATGAAAATTCACAGTTGGGATGGCTTCCTTTGCTTGTACAAGTAATGTGGCCATCTGTGCCTGAATGCCACCTTTACACCCCACATACACATTCACTGCAGCAGTTGAAATGTCCTTCTTCAAAACTTGTGATGCTTCTGCATTGCAATGATCTTCTGATCGTGCATGCTTCACCAAGTCGTCTTTTTTAGGCTTAATAGCAGTTTTCCCAGTGGTAGCATAAATATTTGTCTTCTTGTTGTCCCTGCATTAATTGCAATGAAATGTATTTTGTTGGGAAACATGTTCCAGCCAAGGAAACTGTGAAAACCAACTTTCTTTAACAACTCTGTGAAAATTGCGGGTGTATTTTTTTCACACTGATGGTCTGATCACTGCTACAAGCTTCAGTTTTTTCATAACTGTATTTTCATTTTGGAAGTGGATTTCCCACCATCATTTAATGTTGTTGCTTCAACCTTCTTTTGAGAAAAACTTGATATATCTAACTGTTTAGACGTCTTTTTATCTGATCTAGGAGTTGATTTTAATTCAAACACATGTCAAACGAAACTTGGGATTTCCACTTTGATACAGACTATGTTGGTTTGACGAAAGTCAGGTTTCTTCTGATTACTGTTTGTGTACCACGGGCAGAATCAAACACGTTGCATAAAAAATGAAAATAAAAGAAATCATTAGCACAGCTGAGTAACAATATTTTTAAATTTAATTTGTTAGTTGTCATATCCATGAAATCATAAAAAATACATATATAAAGAAAATATAGATTTCAGTCAGTGGTAGTTTTTAAAGACGTTTCTTGTTTATTCAACTCGCTGGGGGACGCCTCTGGACATTTGTCATCATTAATGGTGTGGATGGCGATAAAAACCACGAAAACGGTTCAAGACCGAAACTTGAGCAGAATAAATAAAGGAAAACCATCCAAGACCAAAAAATTATTATCTTTCGCCACTGTGGAAAAACCAACACTAGATTGTTTAGCCACAAACTGTTTCTTTTCGCCAATGGCGATGTGGCTAATGGCTAGCGGAAGCCTAGAACACTGAATATTAGGTGTTGTCAAAGCATTAAACTGAAATTTTGAACAATTATTCACTGTCATTTATAAGTTGTATAAAATTTTACATACTGTGTTGGAATGAACATAATTTGTATGAAAGCTAATCCAGTAATTTATAAGCATCAAAGTTTTGTTAGGTTTGTATTATAACATATTATACTATGATGAAACGTGAGTTTTATGTAAGAACGCTGAATTGTATAATTCATGCAACAAAAACATTCTTTGGAAATATTTTAAATAATAGAAGTATTATAATTAAAGGTCTTTTTACAATTATGTTCACTTGTAGATTTGAAAAACTAATTAATTTAAATGAAGTTTGAGCATATACAGAAGTAGAATGACTGATTTGTAGAAACAAAAACATTACTTGGTTTACACAAACATATGAATAACTTTCTAATTTACTCATCAGTAATACATGACCATGTTATGCCCTTTGTATATCCTAACAAACAGAAGTATTGATATCAGTCAGACGCTTATTTCAAGATTTTATGAATAGAACATCAAGAGAATGGTAAGTGTTGATATTTTAAATAATAATAAAGTTAAATAATAAGTCACTCGTTTATTATATTAGTTGTAGCGAAATGAAATTTTATAAATGAAAAATGTAACATACATTATATGTGAACAGATACTTATAAAAGAAACTATATGTTAAATTATATAGAGAAATAAAAAGCATCCTTTTAAGGATGGTCAGAGTATGTAACGTAATTTATTAGTCATGATAACTGCCCCCATTAAAATAATGGATATATATGAACTGATTTACGTTACAATAGATATATGTTTGATTTGAGAAATATAAATGTAATTGCATTAAATTTCTATGGAATATTGCCTGCTAAAATAACACTATTATTGCTAAATGTTAAATTAAATTACTACATGGTGCTAAATAAGCATTATTTTCATGACAGTGATTTAAAAATTGTCTGCTTGAATATTTAAATAAAACTGTATTCAGTATGTTAAGTCAAAATTAGTTGGTACTTTCTTGTCCCTTATTTTACAAACTAACCACAAATTGAGATATTTTATCAAGAACAATGAAATCACATTTATATGGATAGCATAAGGACAATAAATAATGATAAGTAACTTACATATAAAAGGCCATGAAAAAATATGTAAAGAAATTAATTACAATGTGTTTTATACATAAAGTATTTGTATTGCTTGTATATTGCAATTAAATCCACTCATTGATTGTATGTTGAGGCATCTATGATGAGATAGATCGTCATGATAGTGATTTCACTTCATGAAACTGTGACATCATCTCTGACATTTTGTTGTTATGTTCGCCTATTATTGTGGCTTAGCAGTATATCGATTGGTAAGTTTTTGTGGATCTATGATGTAATAATATCCGGTGACATAATCACATGGTGCCAGCGCTTTCTGGTTACACTTTGTGGATGTATGACGTCGTCATGTCTATCCCTTCCCTTGTGTCTCTCTCTGGTAGAGGGTCACGCAACAGGCGCTATAACTACTCACATACCATCATATCATTTTCAGACTTTATTTATTTTTGTTTCTTTTTAATCTAAATGTATCGATTCTGTTACTCTAGTTTTTAAGAACATCTGGTTTGAAAAAATTCAAATTAAATGAGAAGGAAATAAATTCAGGAAATAGATAGAGCATCTATATGAGAATTATTGAGAAATTCATAAAGAAATAATAATGAAATAAGGTAAAAATAGCAAACAACGGCAGCTTTCTGTTTGCAAACGCAATCATTAATCGACAAAATTTCTTTGTGCAGTGAAGAATAATGTAATATCCCTGTTTACATTTATGATATACATATACCAAGTAACAGAACTATAACTAATGGGATCATTCAAGAGTAAGCTATGATAGATGTAGGCAGCATATGTACGTACTCTTCTACCATAGCTATTCAGTCTGTTTTTGAAGATTGTCTCTTACTATTTAAAATAGAAGAAACAGCTTCACCAGATCTTGAAGTTAACAACAATATTGGGCATGTCATGGCCAGTGAAGTCATAAAAGTGGAAAGTATTTGTTTTTCAAATCAACCTTATCATCAGACCATCCATTGCTTCAGTTTTCGAAAATTGAATTCAAACAAATTGTAAATATTTTCCTTTTGACCCCGTGAATATTTTTGTAATGCTTGCATAACATTCTCTGTCTTGGTAAAAGTGGAAAAGCTAAATATTCATGTTAACATTCAATAGCTGTTGCTATATAATGGTTGCTAGAAACGTAAAAAATATTTAATGCAAAATTAATAGAGAAGTAGCAGATTTACATCAATGATTACTATAAAATATATTTTTCTTAGCAGAATTATTGAGACAATTTTGTATATAAGAAAACAGTGACAAAGATACAGAGCTAACTATAAAGAAAAGGCTTAGATACTTGGGAAGCAAAAAACAAACCATGAGGATTTTATGAAGTTATTTAATTTGTCAAAACTTGACTAATTGCCAGATGAGCATTTATAGCTGCGCACTACTTTCAACAAAAATAAAAAAATAAAAAAATTCAACAACATACTGAGTATTATCTATATCTATTATGTTATTCAGAAGTTAATTGTTATGAAAAAAGTAGGTTGCTATAATTTACGGTCTAATGGATGTTGGAGATATTGATCAGGTGTCATTGTCAGTCAGATGTATGAAGAAAACTGATATTAAGAATCGATTACTTATATTTTTACTTTTCACTACTATTTCAGAACCTCAAAACATGTACAGATTAATTAACGCCATTACTTAAAGAAAAATTCAAACTTGCTTATGATGATGTACCAAACATGAGTGGAGTAAAACTTTGTCTTCAGAAGTTAACGAGGAACAAGATTCCTAATTCAATTTTCACTAAGTATTATAGTTATGTTCTTAGCCAGGTTTTAGTCATAGCTGCCAGTGTTACTATTACTGTAAATACGTTTGGGTTGTCTGAAGATTATCTTTCTGTATAGACTCTTAAATACGAAAGAATATATGGAAAACACTAAAGATTCATTTGCTGGTAGCAATGAGAGCCCGCAATGATTACATAAAATAGAGAAACAAGAAGGTAGGGGCGAAACCTTGCCCTTGTATCTATCTGTACACGTCTTTGATAGTTTTGCCAAACATGTTTCTGAAAGAAACTGGTTTGGAATAATCAAAAATTTATCTTAATGATATTAATGGAAGCAAGATGCAGCACACAATTTAAATGCAAAGAGTTTGAAGAAGACAAAACCACTAAGAATCATTTGAAATTTCGTCAAATTATTAATCAAGGAACTTGCTTTAGGCTCTTGTTTTTACAAACAAATTTCTAAGCACAAATAATAAAATACATTTATAAACATGGCGACTTTGTAAAATTTGAAAAATCAGCTTATTTAAAACTCCGAATGAGTTTTAAGTTGTGTATTCTCAAGAAAATAGTTGGAAGATTTGATGGATAAAGAAATAATTAAATATTCTGGAAGTGATTTGGATGGAAAAAAGTGGTTTATATTTCTTCCTGGGAGGAAAAGCCGAAGCAGTAAGTGCTTGTTAGGAGAGAGTCTTTCGGTAGGATATTATATGTTTGAGACTGTAAAGAAATGTAAGCGACTGACGTGTGCAAAGCTATGTTTAACGAGTCTGTAGCTACAGTTGATAACAAGTTCAAGGCATACAAAAGATCGTGAATGATGCCTCAGTATCATATTCTGGAAAATATAAGTATTTTGACTGAAACTATGGAGGATTTTGTCACCAACGTTATTTTTGATCTCCAAGATGTAAGGAAATGATCAGCTTTTAATTGTGGTTTCATTGCAAAAGTCTGATAGCAAAAAAAAATAGGAAAACGTTTAAAAGAGGATAATGCTGCACTGTCAGAGCTGGGAGATGCTAAGTTTGAAATGTACGAAAACACTGATAAGTATGACTCGCTGACTGCAATTTAACGTCATGAAGTCAAGAAAGTAATATATGCATTATGTGCGTGCATTGCTGCATTCTGCAAATTAATGTGTTTAATATGTGCGCTGAAAATCCTTTCAATTTTACCATTCATCCAAGTTTTGATTCTATTATAAAATTAATTTAAATGAAATTACATTCTCTGCCGAAGAATGACAATTTTGAGTCTTATTCTTTCAAACGTTGAAACAGAAGTTAAAATAACAAACAATAAGATCACCAAATGTCTATGTACTCCATCAAAGGAAAAGAGATGCTTGCTCTACTTTTATGTACGTCACACGTGTAATCAGTTGTCAGATACCTGAAATCAGTAGCTGCAGAAGCAGTCGAAAAATGTCACACAATATTTTCTTGGGTAATTCTTTATAGCGGTATTTGTCAATTATTTATATATTTTTACCAAATGTGAGACTCTTGTGATGGTTTAAAATAACTGCTATATACGTCTGAACTAGCATACCGGATGTGACCCAACCAGTCTGCCCCTCAAATTGATTGTAATATTTTAACACAAAACTCCTTTCGCCTAACAACTTGTAAAGGTGTATTTATGTAGTTTTTAAATATATTATACGTTTTTACGTGTGCTTACGTTCTTTATAAACTACAACTTTTGAAATTCCAGTTCACTGCTAATGATCTGGTATTATAGCAATACATAAACAATTACAAAATCAAAGTCTTGAAGTAATTACTTATTAATATTCGTTGAAGCAGTGTGTTTGTTTTAAAACAAACTTAACTCAGTGTTGTTAACAGTGGTTTACATTATTCCATCTTGTAGTTAGTAACAGTGGCTGACAATAAGGAAAACGTACAATATTCTTTCAATTAGAGAATATCTTGACCAAAGATAGGTTTTTTTAAAAAAAATTAAGCTCGTCAACAAAGTAAAAAACAAATTATTTCTCTTTTAATATATAGATAATCAATTAATTTAATTTATTTATGCATTTATTTGACTCCTGTTTAAATCCAGATTATAAGCTTAGTTTCTTAATGCAAAATAATGTAAACGTAGTGGGAAATTATATTTATTGATTCTTCTAAATATCAGTTTTATTTTTTATAACAAATATGAATGTCTATTTTTTATTTTAATGCGCTCGAGTTACGCATCTAAACTTTTGATCCAATAATGGAATTAAAAATGCTGATTTATTGATATATTTAATCGTGAGTTTGTATTGAGTATTGAAACAAATACAAGATCAACTTTTTAATTTACTCATCAACAGTACACAACCATGTGACGCCATTTTTGTTTCCTAAAAAGCAGTATTTCTTACTAAACATGAGTACTAATATCAGACAGATGTCCATCTCAAAGTTTTGTGAACAGAGCATCAAGAGAATGATAAGTATTGCTATTTTAAATAAGTAGAGTTAAACAGTAAGCCACTCATTTAGTATATTACTACTAGCAAAATGAAACCTTACGCAGATGATTAACAAACGAAGATTATAACATGCATTACATGTTCTACAGTGAACTGATCTATTGTTACTTTGCTTAGTAATTATTATTGTTAAGACATTATATCTACACCGACATTTCTAAACCAAATTATTCATATGCTCAATTCATGTTAGTGCCATGTAAAATATTAAACCTAAATATTTTAAACTTTAATTCGAACTTTATTAATGTGATAAATATTTTGTTTAAAAAATATTACTTTTCCGATGAAAAATAATAAATTTGGTCTTATTAGATTTGAGTAAATTCTCCAGAGTTAACATCATAATTCTAGGTTAATTACAGCTAACTGTAGGCTTTCTGTTATTCTAAGTATAACGGCTAATTACCCAAAATGTTATATCGTCAGCGTATAATGCTGAATCTGAGGGTTAAACAGAAGTTTAACTTCTGTTGCACCAGCCATGCTGGCCCTTTCAGCCGTAGGGGCGTACGGTCAATCCAACTATTCGGTGGTAAAAGAGTAGCCCAAGAGTTGGCGGTGGGTGGTGATGACTAGCTGCCTTCCCTCTAGTCATACGCTGCTATATTAGGGACGGCTAGCGCATATAGCTGCTGTGTAGCTTTGCGCGAAATCAAAAACAAACACATAAACGTATTGTACTGAATTGACGTGGCCTTTGTTAGGATCTTGGTCAATAACAACAAACATCAGGACCAGCCTTCAACCTGAGGAACAAACTTTCTGTAAACGTATAAAAGATCGCGAAACTTCCTTACACTACTGTATTTTATTTTTAGTTTAGATTTTAGTTTACATTTCTATATTTATTTCCGTTTTGAGTGTCAGCTCAGGTTCTGTTCGAGTAGAACTTTTCGGTCCCGACAAGTAAAAATCAATGTTTTCTCATTCCTTTCCCCCCACATCCACTTCTTGTGTACTGGATTATCTTCATTCTCTCTGTGGATTTGGATACTTTTATTCTTCACTCTATAAACTTTTTTTTCTATCCATAATGCAAGCAACCTATGTACACTTTCAACATAAAAGAAAGGGTGAAAGAGAAATCGTTTAATTTCTAAGCTGTCTAGTTCTTCATTCATGAACAACTAAAAGAAATGAGACGATGGTAATGTACATGTTATCAGATCTGAAGTACTTAAGATATATATTGAAAAGTCATTAGACTTTCGGACAGAAGAACCTGAGCTCATTAAAGAAAAGAACTTCAAATACTTCTTTGTTATATTCTGGAAGTTACTGAGAGATATTCCTAGATTTGTCAAAAAATATAGCTAGTCTGAAGAAATGGCTTTTGTAACTTATAGTCTTTGGTTTATATATGGGGTGAATCCAAATCCACACAACGCATAATACTGCTATGAAAATATTCCAGAATTCCTTGTTCTTTTAAATCTACATAGCTACAATATCAGAAAATAAAAATATTTCTTCGGGAAGCACAGTGAATTATCTCTTTATCAGTAACGTTGATGGTCGAGGATTCGTCACAAGTTATTTCGGATATCTGGCGACATAATAAAAACTGGTTTAGCTCATATAAGTCATTCATATGAAATGCGATTAACACTTTTTATTATCTAAAACATAAAACTTGTTTGCCTGATATGAGTTTCTCTATATATCTTATGAAATTCTAAAGAATAGTTATGAATAATTTTAAAGCTCAGTGCTTAGTTAATTGAAGAGGAATAGTAAATCACACACATGTAAAGTTTGAAACTGCAACTGTTTTAAATACTTTTTATTCCGAGTCTGCTTTCGTATAACACTAATTTGTTTTCAGTATGGTATCATGCCATCCCACCTATGAATGCAGTTTGTTATATTAGCATAAGAAATGCTTATCACCATAACAACAGTTAAAACAATAATTTAGCTTTGACTTTAGGGAAGGCATTAAAACATTACATTCAAGTTTTAAAAGATAATCAAACCTAAATTTAATCATTGCGAAAACAAAAAAAAATAATTTCATTGATAAGAAAGAAGCAGTAAAACAGAACTTTTGATAAAGATGAAAGATAACATTGAGACTGCCTTAAGTTTAATTTCATTTAAAGATTTATATAAAAACGTTTGATATTAGCCCTAATAATCTATACGGTTACAATTCACATTATCTGAAACGTTGTCGCAAATCGATTATTCTAACTTTCATACTAAAATAAAACACCGTGTTGCCTAGACCATTCCCTTCGACGGAGAAAAAGCCCTACAGAACATACCGAGTTGAATTTTACTCTGATGTGAATTTTATTTATATCGGACTATGCAAGGCCAGAACATAGGTAGTTTATTGTATGAAATATAAAATGGTGATTTATAATATTTTAAGATAATGTTAGAGGAATAAATAGTATATTTATATTGAGGCATGTATATGATAATGTTATTGAAAATTTAAAATATTTTAACTTAGGCAATCAAAAGTAATTTATGGTGATTTTCATCTCTGCTTTTATATTGATTTTAGTTCTATAATATTTTCAATACTTTTCTCAATATAATTTATATTTCTTATACTCTTTCTGCTGGGCACACATTCCTCGCATTTTGTTCCCAAAATAGTTGTTGTTGTTTTGAATTAAGCACAAAACTACACAATGAGCTATCTGAGCTATGCCCACAACAGGTATCAAAACCCGAATTTTAGCGTTGTAAGTCTGCAGAAATACCGCTAGGCCACTGGGGGTCCTCAAATTAGAATAAAACACCGTGTTGCCTAGACCATTCCCTTCGACGGAGAAAAAGCCCTACAGAACATACCGAGTTGAATTTTACTCTGATGTGAATTTTATTTATATCGGACTATGCAAGGCCAGAACATAGGTAGTTTATTGTATGAAATATAAATTTTTAAAAAAAAACAATTTGGAGAGTATTGTGCTTTGAATAATGAAACTTACAACTCGTTTATCAAAAAGCTTTATATAGTTTCGCGTTAAGTCTTCGGAGTTACAACATTAAAATTAGGAGCTCGATTCCTGTCGGTGAGCTTAGCAGAGAGCCCGATGTGGTTTTGTTATGAGAAAAACACATGCTTTATACATATATATTCAATATTATTTACTGCATTATTGTGTTTCACTAGAACAAGAGAAAAACTTCAGGAAGATTTATACCCTCCCGCTAGTACAGCGGTAAGTCTATGGATTTACAACGCTAAAATCAGGGGTTCAATTCCCCTCGGTGGGCTCAGCAAATAGCTCAATGTGGCATTGCTATAAAAAAACACACACCTTTCAGCGATGAGGGCGTTATTATGTGACGTTCAATCACACTAGTCGTTGGTAAAAGAGTAGCCCAAGAGTTGGCGGTTGGTGGCGATAACTAGTTGCCTTCCCTCTAGTCTTACACTGCTAAATTAGGGACGGCTAGCGCAGGTAGCCTTGGAGTAGCTTTGCGCGAAATTAAAAAACAAACAAACTTCTTATCATTCTGTTCATACGCATGTTTATTAAGTGATACAGGGACATTTTAAGTGTTACAAAATACAATCACTGTCTTTGTCACCAGTTCCCCACTTTTACAATGTTAAATTTACAGATTTACAACAATAAATTCAGGAGATATTTGCTGCTGTTTTGTTGTAAGAAAACACACGCACACTCGCCTTTCATAAGAGGATAGATGGACGGAACACGTCATTCTTTATTATTAATTCATATTTCTAAAGAGTATTGTGTCTTAAATATAAAAATATTTCAGTCAGTAAAATAAAAAGTTGATTGTACTTCGTGATAAAACGAATAAGTTATTCGTTAGTTTGTATTTAAGTTCAAAGCTACTCAGTGAACTATCTCTGCTATGTGCACCAATGAGACTGAAACCGTTTTATAGTGTTGAAAATACACAAACTGTTGCTGGGAAGCATTAAAGCAACGAACTATCCTTTTAAAGGTACTGATAAAATAAATCTAATGAATTATATGAAGTACAAACATTAAATAACTTAATAAAACTTTTTTGCAATATATCTAGTGTAACTAGTAACCCAATGCCATTTATGTATTTAGTGTGTCCAAGTGTATATTTGTTTTAATACATAACTTCAAAAGGCGATACTTGGGCTACATTCATCTTAGAAGAACGAGCTCTCAATTATAGCGAAGAGCGTGCCGGCCCGGCATGGCCAAGCGCGTTAAGGCGTGCAACTCGTAATCTGAGGGTCACGCGTTCGTATCCCCGTCGCGCCAAACATTCTCTCCCTTTCAGCCGTAGGGGCGTTATAAAGTTACGGTCAATCCCACTAATGGTTGGTAAAAGAATAGCCCAAGAGTTGGCGGTGGGTGGTGATGACTAACTCCCTTCTCTCTAGTTTTACACTGCTAAATTAGGAACGGCTAGCACAGATAGCCCTCGAGTAGCTTTGTGCGAAATTCAAAAACAAACAAATAATAACAGCGTGCCATATTAATTCCAACTTGTTATTATTCGATATTTAATAATGTTTTTTTCAATTTAACTTACAAAAAATCAGAAAATCTTTTAACTTTTTTATTTATTTCCTTGTTTTTTGTGATATATAAATTACGATTTTATATGTACATTTTATACGATTTTAGCCTGAAACAAGAACTAGTGGAAAGCAATTAAACTAACAAAATCTCGTCACGTGATCACAATAAAAATAATAAAATTACTATTGATTTGACATTGTCATCCATTAGAGTAAGTAAACCTCTAGTTCTGCCGTAAGTTGGAGAAAAAAATGTTCTGAGAGAGAGTAAGCAGGCTTTTAACCTTTGCATCAGCCATAAGTAGAGACACTTTGTCATAGATATTAAGAAATGAATTCGAAGTAAAGTTAGAAATCATAGAAAATACTTCACGCTGCTTAATTTGATGAAATATCAATGTTCTAACTTTTAATATTTAATAAAATTTCATTGGTTTTGTACATAGAGTCTTGGCCAAAGTGTTTTTATGCTGCTATATATTGGTGTTATTGTTTACATACATGGAGTAGCTAATGAGTAGTAACAGAAAAAAGTGGCGTATATTCAGAAAAAGAATTACGAGTTGTTATTATGATCTGCATAATTTCTTTTGAAAACCTTTTCGTCAAAATATGTATAAACTTATTTTGTATGAAAGAGTTCGGTTTTGGTATTACCATTTTCGAAACAGATCAACACTTTGTTCAGACAGTTTTGCAGTACATGATGTAGAATCATATCTCGTCATGTGTGAAAGTTAAAGGAAGTCAAGCTGTTCGAATATCGAGACATGATATGAAATGGATGTAGCTAGAGTGACTCCAACATTTGTTTAGATTTGAAAAAATGCATTTAAGAAAAAAATGAAAGAAAAAAGACCCCTGGAGCAAATAGGATACCCCAAACGTTTTCAAGGACAGAGTTGAAAAGCTAACGTTTCAGCTTAATGTCTTGATTCGTAAAATATGTAATATTGAGAAAATTCAAGTTTTGATAAATTTCGTTATTTTAAAAATATTTTAAAAAGTGACAAAGCAGACTGTGGAAATAACCGAGGCATTGTCCTGCTTTCCATTGTTGGAAACATATTTGTTCAGATCCTTATCAAATACTTGCTACATCTTGCTGAAGAACCTCTGTTGGAGTGACCTTAGACCATACTGTGAGACAATGGTCAAAATCTTTACCACATGTTAACTGTAGGATAAGTGCTTCAAGCAACACATACCACTTCTTATAGCATTTATTAACTCCATGACGGTCTGATAATATCAAGTTTCTTGCATACCAGAACACTATAATTTCAACCCGACTGTATGTACTGAAGACTTGGACCACATATCAAAAATACTTTAAGGAAATAAAGAAACTTCATCAACACTGTCTTTGAAAGATTAATCGAATCAAATGGAAAGACAGAAACACCAACATCCTATACTTAGCTATAACCATCATCATCTAATAAAGACCATCAGTACAAAAGGTAGACAAAAGAAATAATTCAAAGATGTTCTCAAGAATGAACATGAAAGAATGCTATATTGCAACCAACACATGGAGGCACTTGCTCTTAATCACTCTCAGTTCCGAAGTAACTTGTGGCATAGATCTTGTTACTGTAAGGCTAATCAAAAACTTCTCAAGAAGGAGAAACGTGATAAAAGTATAGATGGAAGAATGACACAACGTTCTTAATTTTCCCATTCTATTTTGACGACGTTTGTCCCTACTGTAACAAAATATGTGAATTTCGGATCAATATTATTAGTCATTTACGAACTCAATTAATTAGATAATCTTACTTGCTTGCGAGTGACTACCGATAATCATTCAAATTTCAATTGGATACAGATATAAAACACTTCAAATGCTTTGTACAAAACGTGCTGAATACAAACAAAAGTAATGGTTTTATTTGTTTGTAGTTAAGCACAAAGCTACACAAAAGATTTTCTCGTTCTGCTCACCCCATCTAGCGTTGTATTTCTGCAAACACACTGAGGAATGAAAGTAATTGATTTTTATTTTCAAAAAGGCGTTGTTATGTTAATAAATAGCCTCAGAATGCACAACATTATATCTGCAGAGACACAAAGCTAGAAATCGGCTTTCGATCCCAGTAACGGGCAGAGCACAGAGAGCTCATTGTGCAGCTTTATGCTTAATTTCAAATAAAAAAACAAACGATCATAATAAACAGCTTGAAATATTTTACACTAATGGTACTTAAGTTTTTTTCTCTTTCTTCTTCTTTGGTATAGTTTATTCTTTAAAATATAACCTTGGGGAACAATTATAGCAAAGGGTATTATGATATTTAATTAATGTCATGAATCAGGGAAGTTTTTATTGTAGCAAATATTATTATAACAGAAAAAATTAAACTATAACTGTAAAGAAACTCCAGCACCAAGAGTTTATCCAACTGAGTTATTCAACAGCACGAGCCTTCCTTATTTCCTCTCATTCATAAGGCTTTTTATCTATAAGTATGAAACTTTATACAATTTAGTGTTCTTGTGGTCACGCAGTTAGTGTGTTGAGTTTTTACCACCCAATTTTGTCCTTCTATTGAAAGTAGAGGAAGAGACTTAAACACTTGGATAGCTCGGTTTGATAGAACATTATCCCTGTTAGCTAAGAGTTCCGGATTTAAGCCCTGCTTCCTGTGGTTCTATTCACATATCGGATTTTTTTAAATACAATAATGTTTGACGTGAATTTTTGTTCTCATTGAAAAACTTAACAGTTATAGATAAATGACTGGAACATAATTTTTAGAAAAATCAAATAAAAGATGTGTTACGTTAATATACCAAACCGAACGGCACATTTTATTTGTTTTTGTGAATAATTAATATATTTCGGATATACTTGCTTAAAACGTCTAATAATAAATGGCATTGCATATTTATATGTACAAGTGTAATATGTTACTGCGGCTACAATGGTGTATCCATTCTTATTTGAAACAATAGAAGAGGTATTCCAAACAGTGAGTGCACAATACTATTTTATTCGTGCTTTTTCCGACTCAGTCCGTTGTACATATTACAATGTATTTTGATTATATTGGAATACACTAGTTTGGCTGGTTTATTTTAGATCGAAACTAATTATTATTAGTTATGGTATGATAAATTATGGAATGATTTTCTTATTTTTTATTGAAATTACATTTTATCATTAAGACTTTCGAAACTTCTACATGTGGTTATTCTAGTCAATTATTTACATCAAAGTCTTCATCTTAACATCTTTTTCTGCTAATAGTTCATTACAGTGATAATATGTTAGACAAATATCCTAATTATTACATTTAGAGCAATTTAGTTGCAGCTGTATCACCATTAATATATATTCTCTGTTGTATTACAGTTAAATGGTAAAATATTTGCATTACGCTGTGATAAAAGAAAGCATTGTTTATACTTTTAATTTTTAATAAAAAATATGTTTAAATTTTTCTCTTTTTGTAATTACATTACACATAAACAAAAAATTAATAAAATGGCTTCTGAAGTAATGTAAGATGTGATATGTCTCGAAGTCTCTGTTTTCATTTATGTACTAATTTAGTATGCGATTACTCGCTTCTGCACATTACCTCCCACGTTTTGTATGAAACATCAGGAGGACTTACGAAAAAGATTATAGTAATGATAAAATGTAAGTTTCATTTTCAAACTTGACAAGCTTTTAGTCATACTGGAGTGAAGGAACGCTATTAACGAGCTGAATTGTCATTTTACGCATGTATACTTAACCTTAAGTTATAATAGCCGTTATAAGTAGCAGATATTAGTAGTACTTCATGTATATGCCAAGTTTATTTACTATACCTATTTATCAGTACATAGAAAAGCACAAAGGACCTTCGAAGCACACAGGACTGCACAATAAATTTTGACTTAGTTTCTCGCTTGGATGATGATGGGCTCATGAATTTCATCACTATTTTCTTTGAGAATATGACGGGACTTTCAACATCTCGTATAATGAAATGTTTACCTTTAGAAATAGCACAACGACTTACTGCTGTACTTCAGTAAGAATTATATTAATAAAATTTTAATGGTTAAAATTTCCAGATTCATAAATAGTAAACACACAAAATCTGAAAATTGAAGTAAGATTTTCATTCAGAAAAACAATACCATATTTTCTGACTCGTTTATTTAAAACTATTAAAAGTAAAATTATCTACAGCTAAGTAGATTGAATATTAGTGTATATAATATTTAATAAACTGATTTAATTAAAATTAAGAAACATTTGCAGTTCATGAACATAAGTAGTATTTTTCTTTACATAACACTTTTCTTCTGTTACAAAAATACAACCGAAATCTTACTGTATTTTACCTATGATTATTAATTTAAAGATAATTAAGTTTTAATAACATAACTAAGTCATCGTAATCCGTATATATGTTATATTAGGCAACATAATTTGTTCCAATAGATATACTATTTAATTTTTCTTAACTGGTGGTGTATTTCTGGCGCTATAAATGAGTTAAAACGTAAAGAAAGTAAGCTGCCTTTGATCTCCTATGAACATATCATTTCAGCATTACATTGCTAATGTATGCCTTTTGTGTACTATAAATTTAAAATAAAGCACCTTTAAGTAACTTCGAGACTTTTTCCCTAAGCTGTCTGAGGCAATGTTCAAAACTGGTGTCTTCGTTGGGCGACAGATAAATAATATCCTGTTGCGCACGTAGCTCCCCAGGAAGCTCAATAGTAAGGGAAAAAAACTGGGGCAGCTTTGTCGCAGTGGTTCGAAGCTTATTGGGCAATCACAAGGCCCAAAATTATGTGGAATTAGTTTAGGATCTGGTGAAGAACTACGGCAAAATGGGCTGCAGGACGTCCGTAAAAGTACATATCCTTGTCGTTCATCTTGATAAATTCAATGAAAAAGTGGAAACATTCTCAGAGGAACAAGGCGAACGCTTCCACCAAGATATACTGGACTTTGAACACCGCGACCAAGAAAAGTATAACGAAAACATGATGGGAGCCAAAAAACATTTGGTGTACATAAGTAATTAGGCGATACACCTGTAGCGTCTATCAAATAAATTATTTAAAAAAAATAGCAGAATGGGGATTTATTTTTCAGGGACTGAACTGAAATTTAAGTCAAATAATCTTACTATTCGCGATGACGAGAAGTTCACTTAAAGTAAAATTGTGTCGCAAGACGGCTGGTATGAGTATTAGTACTTTTATTAAAATAAAGTAGAGAACATCGTTTCGACCTTTATTTTAATAATGTATTCTTATGCGATTATAGTAGTACTGTCACTTCTGCGTGATCAACTAAGAAAGGGCCTTGGCCTTTAGCACTAGAATTATGGATCTACCTGATTATAATTTATTGTTGTTGTAGTTGATTGATTGATTATTTGAAATTAAAGACCAAACTATACAATGGGTCAACTGTACTCTGACCACGACGAAAATCGAAACCAGGTTTCTAGCGGTGCACGTTTTGTTACTGGAGAGTCATTCAGGGTATGTTACTTCAAAATTAATACTGCCGTTATTTTACTAGAAACGTTAAAACTTCAGAACACAGACTAATTTTGATATTCTTGAACTAGCTCACACAAAAGGTATTACTCATTTTGTCTTGTGTGGTGGATATTCGAAATAAAGCATACTAGAAAACACTCAAATAAAGTTTTTAAACTTGTGTCACATAAAGTCATTTGAAAATCTACACAACATGTAGAATGACAGAGTGTTTCAAAGAAAAAGTGGGCCAGCAAACTACAACAACCTTTAAATTCGAATCACTTATCGAACAGTATCATCTGTGTCTTATGGTGCAAAGTGAGATTACAAGTTAAAATGGATACATTTTTTTCTTTTTTCATATTTCTAATCGACAGAAAAACAAACTTTTTCTTTCTGTTTCAACAAACCTAACAGCTGTGTAATGTACAACAACAATGACCACTTAAAATATAAACTTCTACAAAAGTCTACTGGCTAAATGTGCAAACTTATACCTCAGAAAGCAGTCAATCCATCTGCTATTTCAAGCTTGTTTTTAACCTTAAGCAGTTATGAACATTTGCCTAAATTAAGGCCTAAAGCTATGAACTTGAATTTAATTTTCACATCAAAGTCAAACCCAACCATGTACAGCTAACTACAATGAAACAGCCAGTAGCTGAAATTGAATGTTTGCCTTCGGCTGAAAATTTTGGAAATTGAAACAAGGTGAAATCGACAAGACTACATTAGGTATTTGATATGACAGTTTTATATTTAGTTTACTTTTAATGTTAATAAACCTAGATATATATTTTAATTTATTATGCAATTTAGTAATTTTACTTCTTAAAAATGCTTAAGACCATACTATGTCTTTGACAATTAGGGAAATTAGGAAAATGTGTATAATATATTTTCACGACAATTATTGTTATTTGTTAATATTTCTATTATACTACAAAACAGTTGATATTACCTCTAAGTAACGAGTGAAACAAATGTATCTATTGGTTTAAAGTAACACACATTAGCATAGAATAATTAAATTTTATGGATAGCAATGCAATGACATATTTTAACCTTTTAGGCCATTAAACATTGATAATTAAAATATCATAGCAGGATAAACTGCAGTGAAAAGTAAAAATAGTTAGCAATAGCAGAGAATATATTTAAAGTGCACTACGAGAATAAATCAAATACATATTTAGTAATAAATTGGATTTTGTTCTGAATAAATAACAATAAAAAATATGTTATGAAAAATTAATGAAGTAATAATACCCATGTCTTAGTCAGAAAGAATACTAATATTGGAAACTAAACTAAAATTTGCAAGCACAAATAGAGATAAGTGATCAAGTCTTTTTTCGAGTCTTGTCGTATTTTAGCAGAATATCTCTCAACTGTTGATTTGATATCGTGGGTTCAAGGATATGGTAGATATGGCATACTAAGATTAAAGTGGTTAATGTATACATGTACGTTGTAAATACGTACTGCATTTGACCAATGAGAACAACGAAAGAGTGACTGATCCAAACATTTTATGAAAATAACACTTCCTAATCTAAAGTTTTATTCAAAGCTCAAACAAAAGTGAAAAACTCAGTGCATAAACAAATAAACAAGTTTTGTCCGCTTCTTATTCACAATAATTTGATATAAATGTTTCTATAATATATCATATATTTTATTAATATAGAATAGATGTTATGAGAAAAGAGTGTGAAAATATTCTCAAGGGAACAAATATGAATGAGAATTTTAAAGTTATTATACTGTACCAAACAGTACCAAATATAATCAGTAATACACATTAAGTAGGAGTTACTATATCTTTCTCTTGGCCTTAGATACTGCCCCCAGTGGCTCAGCGGTATGTCTGCGGACTTACACGCTGAAATCCGGGTTTCGATACTCGTGGTGGGCAGAGCAAAGATAGCCCATTGTGTAGCTTTGTGCTTAATTCAAAACAACAACAACAACCTTAGATACTACTTGGATATGGAAATATCTTTACAAATTGATTAAGATGAAAACTTTTCTTCTCATATCATTTGGAACACAAGTGGTTGAAACAAATGACTCTCAAATTACAAGGAAATATTTAAAATATTATAAACTCCACTTAACTCCAAAAACGAACTTGTAACCCGTAAGGTATGGTAAGATATTATTATACTTAAAAAAATATTATTATTTCACACAAAATTTCGTGTTGGCCTGACATGGCCAGGTGGTTAATGTACTCGACTCGTAATTTGAGGGTCACGGGTTCGAAAGTCCGTCGCACCAAACATGCTCGCCCTTTCAGCCGTGGGGGAGTTATAATGTAAAATGGTCATATCCAAAGCATTATTAAACGTATTTCTAATGTTATACCCATATATCAGATTTAATAACCATCCAGCTAAATTACGTAATATACGCAAAATTTAATATAATTTCACATATATCAAACAACATATATCAGATTTAATAACTATCCAGCTAAATTACGTAATATACGCAAAATTTAATATAATTTCACCTATATCAAACAACATATATCAGATTACATATCCATCCAGCTAAATTACGTAATATACGCAAAATTTAATATAATTTCACCTATATCAAACAACATATATCAGATTACATATCCATCCAGCTAAATTAGGCAATGTGTAACAAATTTCATGGTTCTCTTTTATGTTTTGTATTATTCTTTAACACACGTTGTTGGTCAAGGGAATTCATGTATGGGAGATAACTACTCGCGTTCAAACTTTTTCTGCTGTATTCAACTATGTACGCATGCCTGAACAAAGACATAAATTATTGTGCATAAATTCATATTTCAACATCAAGGTTAAACTCGACCAAATTTAGTTAGTTAACAATGAAACAGAGAGTAGCTGAATTTATATTACTACTTAATATTTTGAATTGTGGCTGAAACTCTTGGAATATGAGAGAATATTAAATCATATGAAAAATAGCAGTTGCTTGAATTAAACAAATAATAATAAGTAGTTTAATTGTGATATTAATATGTTGAAGTTTATGCTTCCACTTCTTAAGCAATTTAGTAATTATAAAAGAATGTTGAGTCTCATAGTGGGGCTTCTTCGAGAATTAGGAAAAACTAGTCAAAGAGTCTTGTATTTGTATATTACATTTTGAAGTAATTAATGTTAATTATTTTCACTTACATTGTAAAGCAAGACAATTAATATTATCTCAAACTAATGATGGAACAAATGATGAAACATTAAACAGATTTGAGTAGAGGATAATATAAATTATATTAATGGTATAAGAGTAGAATATTGTCTCTTTCTGACTATTGAAAATATCTCACTTAAGTTAGAAATAGCAATGAAAATAATTTGTTGGAAGCAATAGAGAAACGTAGCTGAGTTGCATGTTAAGAATGAATACAATAAAATATAGTGACAGTTTTCAAATTATATTGCAAGAGGAAAGTTGCCTAAATAATAAAATTTATGTTTCATGAGAAAATCTGTTTTAAGTGCCAACAAAAAAAGCAACTGTAGCGGATTTACTGTTATATTATATCTTTGTTTGTTTCCTTTTAATGCATGTTTAAATATCTATTACTCAAGTCCGGCATATTCTTTAGATTTGTAGAAGGTTCTCAAGCGTAATAACCAATATGGTACGATGTGTGTAAAATGGTTGTGATTAAGTCAATTGAACTTTCTTGAGTCTCGCCTTAAAGTTTAAAAATTGACGCGCCAAGTGACTTTAATAGAATAGATATTCTTGGTCAGCTATAGTCAGTATACTATAATCCTTGAAAGCTGTAATTGTGATCAACTCTTATTAATCGTGAAACTACAGAATTTGATTACGAACAGTTATAGAGTCTCGTTAAAAAGTTTATAACCGCTTGAGGCCAGCCAAGAATAGAGCTGGCTAGCATTCCTGTCAAAAGAAGTGTAACAAAATCAACTCAGAATTAATTCGCTCACCGTAGACCTGAACTGTCGATAAAATATTCAGTTCAAAACCAGAGTGCATATTGTTTGTAAATTTCTAAAATTTTATATTTAACTTGTTATTTGTAATAACCATTATTATAAATTATATTGCTGTTTGTATATTAAAATATAGTTATATTAAGAAAGAAAATTGTGTTTATCAATATTGTTAAAATTTTGACAAATTTAATACATATCGACATTTAATTAATTTATAAATTAAAATTAAGTTTCCAGCTATTTAAAATCGTAATACGTAGCGTACGTAACATAATAAATCGGAGGTTCCTCCGTGAAAAGTTATGAAACGTAAGATAGGTAGAAACAAGTGATTAAGTCTGTGGCTATGGTTACTTCAGCAAAACATCTTTTAGCTTATGTTATGACATTGGAGGTTATGGTAGATGTTGCACAGAGCTATAAGAGAGTCTGTTCTAAACTTAATATAAGAATATAACACATACTAACCTGGCATGTTCTTGAAAGTTCAAAAAACAATGGAAACATATCAATCAATAAATGAATAAGCAAATTTTGCTAATCTGTTAGGAATAATTTAACATACGTGTTCAGATGCTGTACCATATATGTCATTATAAACGAGCTGTAATGAAAATAAATTTTCAGAATAATTCTAAGTAATAGGTTGTAATAAACTTCCTATAATGTATAATTTCATATTCAATATCGCTAAACCTAATAAAAAACATACGTCGAGAACGAAAATCATGTGTTTATTTCTTAGTGTTACATATTAATTGGGCATCAGCTCACCTTTGGAACTAATACTAAATGCAACTGTTTCTTGGTTAATCCATTGGAACGGAGGTGATAATTCTTGAATAAGTTTTCTTTGCATGTCGGATTTACCAATATGCAACTTTTAAGTTTTAATATTAATCGTAGTTAGTGGAATTACTAACTGTATGCTTTTACCTTATATTCATATCAAAGTATTTTTGGTCAAAGTATTAATTAACTTCAGGCTTTTAGGCTATAATTACATATTAGCATGTCCAGTGGTTTTCCGTACTTAGTTAATTAACATCAAAGGATTTGAAAATTAGTGTAGACTAAAATCATAGTTCCGGAAACAATGATGACACTATTTGGTTTGCATTCAACTCAGGACGTACTTTGTATGTCCACAAGCTTTCTTTAGCGCAAATCTTTTTTATTGGTTGCACTTCCCAAAATGTTGAAGTGGGTGTAATTATAATGTTACAAACAGTGACAAAGATCTGTCGGCTGAATATATAATGTATTTCGCGCATGTTCTTTGGTTCATGAGCTCATGCAGTAAATTGTAAAGCCCACACAGTCATGGATACGTAAAAGTGATACATTTTAGGGATCCGGTTTTTGAATATAAAATAATTGTATATACAGCATATCAATTTGAGGACAATTATAAACTTTATTTTTGCATAAAATTTATCATTCAAAATCGCATTAATCTCTTCTTCTATTGTATTAGATGTTTGCTAGTAGGGCCTGGCATGGCCTAGCGCGTTAAGGCGTGCGCTTCGTAATCTGAGGGTCGCCTCAAACATGCTCGCTCTTCCAGCCGTGGGGGCGTTATAACGTTACGGTCAATCCCACTTTTCGTTGGTAAAAGAGTAGCCCAAGAGTTGGCGGTGGGTGGTGATGACTAGCTGCCTTCCCTTTAGTCTTATACTGCTAAATTAGGGATGGCTAGCACAGATAGCCCTCGAGTAGCTTTGTGCGAAATTCCAAAACAAACAAAAAAGTTTGCCAGTGAAAGATAGATTACAATAAATTATTTCTTTAGTTTTAACATGTTTATTGATTTTAGAAATCTAGAAAGATTTTAAATAATTTTTACTATTATTATGAATTAACTATATTGGAAACTACTTTTAGCACAAAAGCTCTTATATTCAATAGTTTAACACACTGTTTTCTATTGTAAATTTAAAAAGTCGGTGCCCCCCAGCGGCTCAGCGGTATGTCTGCGGACTTACACACTAAAATCCGGGTTTCGATACCCGTGGTGGGCAGAGCACAGATAGCCCATTGTGTAGCTTTGTGCTTAATTCAAAAACAACAACAACATAAAAGGTCGGTACTTTTGGGTGGCTTTGCTATAAGAAATACACAAATACACTTCTTTATAAATATTAAATTAAATTTCCCAATCAGAAGCGCAGAGTAACGAAACAACAAAAAGCTTTAAGCACAAATATTTAATTAATTTTCCTTCACATTTTTTGCAATTTTATTAATGTTTGTTTTAGCTGAGTGCTGAACTATTCTGTAAATATTTTGTTTTTATCTAGATAATGGAACCTGTAAGTTTAGTATTATTTATTCTCAAGACTTTGATCTGCGTTAAAATAATAAATCTGCATTACTAAAAAGCGTTTTCTGTTGCCGATTAAAATAAAATATTGAGTCCAGATTTAGAATATTTAAGTCTCCATCAACATTTCAAATATTTTAAAGCAAAGAAAGTAATACAAAGTTTGAAGGTAAAGCTCATTTTATTTGATCTGGCGTACTCTAAAATATACTGACTTACACACTACTGCCGAATTTAGATGGTAAGAATGAACAGCATAGTTACAACAGTTAATGTATATTTTCTGTTACTGCCCTCGTAAAATCACAAGGAGATTAAATTGTTTGTTTATATCTTTACAGAATGATAACAATAGCCCAGGTATGGTTTTGGTATTCATATGTTAGGTTGCGCAAAAGGTTTAAGTTTTAAAAAAATGACAATAATCACGTTCCGTATCTCCAGTTGTAAGTGTGTCATGTAAATAATATTAAATCTCTCTAATCATCTAAGAGAAACCATCCCGCTTTATTGCCTTTGTCCTGCATTTTCTGATCAGCAGTTCTAAAATACAAATGGTTATTACTCAACTGTAGGATCTCAGACATTCCAACTGGAAGTGTTAAAGGATAATAATAATTTTAAACAGTTTAATTTATGCATCTTTATAGTTCTTCTCTGCGATGTAATATTTAGCATAAAAAGACAATGAAAAAACATTTGGCATGCGACCAATCGTTATTATACGATAAGTTTTGCTGCGGAAAAGATAATCATTTTCTGTTTATTTGTCACGTTTTAGTGACGTATTCGGAAATATATGTGTGATCTGTCCATCAAGGAAAATCAAACCTCAGATTTTAGCGTTGTAAGTTCGTAAGCTTGCCACTAATGCATTGATGGACTTCTTTGTGCTCAAACAGTAGATTGGGTCACACCCGTGTCAGTACTTCTAGCGACAATCTCTCTTAGCAGCGACCCGGCATGACCAGCTGGTTAGAGCTCTATACTCGTAATCTGAGGGTAGCGGTTTCGAAACACTGTCAAACTTATGCTCGCTATTTCAGCCATGGAGGTTTTATAAAGTGACGGTCAATCCCACTATTCGTTGGTTAAATTTTAAAAAATCAACTTTAATAAACCGAATTAGCTTTATTCTCGAAATTATTTGAATTTATTTATTAACAAACAAGGTGATGTTATCTGTAATTGAAATTTCAATCAACTTAATACTATTTATAAGAAAATAACTGACGTGTGTCTTTTGTTATGATAAGGTGGTTAAGGCGCTCGACTCGTACTCTGAAGTTCGCGAGCTTGAATTCCTGTCATACCGAATATGTTTGCTCTTTCAGCCGTGGGGACGTTATAATGTGACGGTCAATCCCACTATTATTTGGTAAAAGAGTAGCCCAAGATTTGTAGGTGGATGGTGATGACTAGCTGCTTTCCCTCTAGTCTTACACTCCAAAATTATGGACGGCTGGCGCAGATAGCCCTCGTATTGCTTTGCGGTAAATTAAAAAAACTAAAACTTTTGCTGTGAGTTCTTATCTAAAACTTACAATAGCTTAAATATAACTGCCTTATTTAAATCTTTGTTAGGACAGTTAACAACAATATTCTGTATACACTCACGCGAGTGAAACCTTTGAAACTATTGTAAAAGAAATTTTATTTATGTTCATGATTGAAATTTGGTAAAACAATAAAAGAAACTTTTTGTGCGCCTCAATAAGAATATAATGCGCTAAATTAGTTTGAAAGCCATTCTTAGTTGGCTGTAGGAAAACCTGATAAAGGTGATGATAATAAGATTCTAAACTATAATGTTACATTAAACAGTTTATGATGTAACAGAATATAGTAAAATACTTTGTTAATTAATAAAGATTCTTAGTTGACAAGAAAATGTAAGTTTCAGAGTTATGTATGGTTATCTTCAGGACACATTAAACATATCACTATTATTGATTTTCTCTCTATACTTTTTTCATTATGATAAAAAACCACCGATAATTAATAATTTTTTACATGCCACATACGACTCATACAGCCTTGAAATGTTGCTCTTTCATTCTGCTATTTGTTTTGAAAACTAGTTGTGTCACTAGTGTAGACCTATATTATTGTAAATGATCTGGTTAGCACTTCCTATGACTTTAGTTGCAACACGTTACTATGCCCTTGTTGTATTTCTAGTTATAAACTGTTTAACTTTCTTCATCACTTCATATGTGCAACTGAAAACAAGTTGTGTTTTCTGCTTATATATGTTTTTTTAAAGGCTAAAATGTCGTAACTTGTGTCTCGTAATAATAGAATGCAGACAGTTTACGCCAAAATATTGTATTTCTTAAGCGTCTAACAAGTCAAATGTATACGCAGTCTGCACGTGAAACTTCACCACACTAACTCATTTGTGAAATAAGACTAAAGGCCATAAACTTAAGATTTTGTCTGGATACAAGGGCTTGGCATTCCCTAGCGCGTTAAGGCGTGCGCTTTGTGATCTGAGGGTCGCGGGTTCGCGCCCGCGTCGAGCTAAACATGCTCGTCCTGCCAGCCGTGAGGGCGTATAATGTGCAATCAATCCCACTTTTCGTTGGTAAAAGAGTAACCCAAGAGTTGGCCGTGAGTGGTGATGACTAGCTGCCTTCTTTCTAGTCTTACACTGCTAAATTAGGGACGGCTAGCACAGGTAGCCCTCGAGTAGCTTTGTGCAAAATTCCAAAACAAAACAAAATTGTCACTACAGATCATAAAACACTCTACACACAAACGTATATCTACACGTGTATATAACACACTATTCTAAATAATCATGGAAATAAATAAAATTTATATAAAATGTCAAATCTTTTAAGATTCTTCCCTGTATTTATTTGTTACGAGATCCATCAGAGAACACACAACATCAATTGTTTAAACTGTAAATGCATATCACCCAACCAATCATAAATCTAATCATAGACCAAGCAGCTGTAAGTACAAATATGAATGCATGTTACCTCCAGAACAGAAAGACACATGTTAGATTAATTAGGTAGCTGTTCGAAATCCAGTGAAAAGGAGAGATAAAGAAACCAAAAGGAAGAAATAAGTGTTAAATTTCAAAATATTCAATGAGCAAAACTGAAAAAGTCTATTCTTTAAAGGTCAAACTAAATTAAGATTATTTAATAATTTTAACAGTAGTTTGTTTGACAGCAGAGAAAAGAACTACATCACAGAATATGTACAGTATCTAAAACGAAATACACCGGGGTCTAAAAAAAATGTGTTTAACATCTCAGCCAATAATATTGAAGATCTACACACAGTTAATGACACCCTGACTGTTTGCAGGTATAAGTTGGTTCTACTCCGTCATATACTTCCAGCAAAAATTTATTAAATACGGATTCAACTTTCAGCACGATGATAATTCGAAGCATGTAGTTTATATGGTGAACCATATACTGAAACATAAATATACAGTATGTCTAGAAGGAAAACGAGGTGATGGAACAATCGAAACTGTGGCCTGGCTTGCACAGAGCCCTGATGTGAATATTATTATTAAAGCTGTATGAATTTAAATGAAAACTGAAATGGTCAAATAACAGTCAGATACATTACTTGAATTATGGAGTAATACTGAACATATGGATTTACCTTTCGTAATGATACATTGATAAATTATTTTAATAAAAAGATAACTGCAAATGGTAATTTGTACACTGCAGTTTGAGATCGAAAGTGTATAAGAAATAATATTTTAGAACCTTTTTTTTATCACTCACACTTCAGTGTCCAGTGAACTTTTCAGTCAGTACTAAAACTTAATAGTTGAAATGAAAGTTAAAAGACAAAAGTTTCTCTAAAACAGCATAATCCTTTAAAATTACAGTTTGAAATCGTAGCTGGCGACATATTAGTAATCAAGATAATTAAAGATGGATTTTTTAACATTCCTATTAATGTGTCTTTAGTCAATCCACATTCCTTTTTCATAAAAAAATAAGAAATATCTCTATCTTGAAAGCTCTAAATACTTGATATAATAACATCTTCATAAATTGAATGTAGCAACAACATACGTTGGAAAAGACTGTAACAAATCCTTCCCAAAATAAACAGTTTTTGATAGAATCATGCCATTTACCAAATGACAAATATTGTCAAAATTTAGTTAGGATAAATTTTGTTCCATATCATTTTATATCGATTGTGTTTATCATATGACATGATATTTTCATACCCAATATTATTCTACTATAACACACTAAATTATCTGTCAAAATAACGTTAAGTTCGAATATTAAAGCAAAACATTATAAATATAAATGGAAAGCTATCCATACCAACACGAAAAGGTTGGATTATGTGCATCTAGTACGGATATCATAGTTCGTTTAATTGGTCTTATCTTGTACAATTGCTGGTCTTTCTCAGTATATTTTGAAATCCAAAAACTGATTATGCAATAATACTGCAGTTTGTAAAAGTGTCCCCTTCAGTAACACAACGGCATGTCTGCAGACTTTCAGTGCTAGAAACGACGTTTCGATACCCGTTTTGAATAGGGCACAGATAACACTTGTGTAACTTTATGTTTAACATGTAAAAGTGCACATAGAATGCAGGTGAGCCAAAACAACTTTAATCACTTGAGGGTGATTATTATAAATATAAATGTCAGCTTATTGTGTGTGAATTATGTTGTGATTAACAATTTCAAATTGTTATTAACAGTGTGCTCATTTATATATACTTCTGTCATGTCCACGTAGCTACTTTTCAATGGTGCCACATTCTTTAAAATAGTTTAAAGTTATATGTATACATGACAGAAGGTATATAAATTTATTTTATTATGATGTGTATTTATACATACACCTACTTTATTGGTTGAATTTTTAACGTGATAAAATGATAATAATTTGTAAAGTAAAGGACAGATAATTAACGTTTAACATTTTCTGTGTTTGACTGGCTACAGCAAGTGATCAGTAAGTCGGGTTCAACAGAAAGTCACAAAGTAATTCTCTGTACATTGTTGAATAGTTATGTAATTGGTATATTTAATCTTTATAAGAGTTTGCTGACTTACTGATTACTGACAACGCATTAATTATACGTTTAAAATACAACAGTGAATGTTTACTTTTTATCTCTTAATAACTGTCAAATCACATTAACAAATAATAGAAATTCTGATGTGTTCCACAAATGGACTTATCTTGTTTAGGGAAATTATGTTCAAGATACTTTTCGTTATAGAGGGTTATTTCAATGTATTATTTTCTTAAGTATTATATGTAAGTATTTCTTAAGTATTAAAAGATATCCGGACATATGTCTTTCCCTTAAGGCATGAAATTTATACTATAGATAAATAGTTGTAGTTGTTGTTTTGAATTAAGCACAAAGCTACACAATGGGCTATCTGTGCTCTGCCCACCACGGGTATCGAAATCCGGATTTTAGCGTGCAAGTCCGCAGACATACTGCTGAGCCACTGGGGGGCATAGATAAATAGAGTGGGCGCTTTTTAAATATTTTGTTTTCTGTCAAACGTGTGTTGTTGGCGAGTAATTGAATTCAGTTATTAGTGGCACATTAGCTAGCGAGGGTGCTTAAACTCATGAAAACACAGGACGATTATTTAGTTTTGTTTCTAAATCTATTGTGAAATGCCTAAATACGAGGATAAAGGATAAGTTATAGATGGTATAAAACGTTTTACTGGATGAATTATACGAACTCGTTTCAAACAAATGTTTACATGGCTTTAATCCATTAGAGATCCAAACTTTGCTTTGAATATGTTTAGACCAGTACACACTAAACATGTTCAAACCTAATATAAAACTTATTTTAAGTTTTATGGATATTTACAGATGGACTCAACTGACGGGTTTTTTCTTTATAAATATTTTCGCTCTTTTATTTACTCCCGTAGAATAATTTAGAAGAATAAATTAAATATAATGGCAAACCACTAATGTCGACATGGTGGTAGCGAGGTTATGAAACGACTCTGATCATACAAGAGAAGTTTTATCATGTGTTATTCATTTCAGCAATGGAAAACCAAAGGAATAAACACCTTCAATCTCATTCATAATATTGTCAAGAATGCACCTATGGAAGAAATATCAACTATTTCATATCACCTAAAGTGTCGTAGTCTCTTCACAATGAATAGACGCTTTCAGGTAATTTTGACAAGAAGCTGAGAATGGTTTGTAAAAAATTCCGTTATTTTCCGTTTATCCTCCTCATGTTTATGAACCAAATCTATTTTTTTTTGAGAGAGAAAAAGCAAATGTTTAGCGATCAAAGACATAAGAGAGCCATTAAGTCAATGTATTTGTCTTCCCTCCTATGAGCTGTGTGAAAGGCTGTAACAAAGATATTTGTAGTAGAACACTTGCTATCACTTCCAGTGATTCAGTGGGAAAAGAGGCTCATTACCATAGATAGTGATATCATCGTCACAGAAAACAAAGATTAAATTAGTTAAAAAATGAATTTGTCTGGTAATGAAAATACCCCCAAATTTGTACTTGTAATAACTAATCTAATATTACAAGTACATTAAGCCTGCACTACATTTTGTTAAGTTTTCTCTTTTATTAAACATTAAATATATTGTGTAAATATGAAATGTAAATATACAGTGTAAATAAGTAGTGTAAAATATGGTGTAAAAACATAGTGTAAATATATAGCTTAAATATATGATGTAAAAACGTAGTGTTAATATATAGTTTAAATATATGATGTAAAAATGTAGTGTAAATATATAATGTAATTATACAGTCTAAACATATAGTTCAAATATATAGTGTAAATACATAGTGCAAATATATAATGTAAATAGCTTTCATGTTTATAACCATACTGGTCATACTCCTAGTGATAAACTTCATGTCTTAGATTATTTTGATTAAGGTATGTTTTTTTGGTTTTTAGAATTTCACACAAAGCTACTCGAGGGCTATCTGTGCTAGCCGTCCCTAATTTAGCAGTATAAGACTAAAGGGAAGACAACTAGTCATCACCACCCACCGCCAACTCTTGGGCTACTCTTTTTACCAACGAATAGTGGGATTGACTGTAACATTATAACGCCGTCAAGGCTGGAAAGGCGAGTATGTTTCGAACGACTCGGGCGTTGAATAAAGTAAACAAATACCTTCACATCAAGCAAACTAGTTCGTTGGTTATAAAAACACTTATTTACGAACATATAGAATACTTAAAATACCGTACTGCGTCAATTAATAGATAAAGTTTCAATATAATTATAAAACTGTTAATCACAAAAACATCTTAAACATTTTTCTTTAGGACTGCAGAATGTTATTTTTCCAAAATAGCCGTGAAATTAATATTAGTTCTGAAGTGTTAAATTTTGTTAAGAGAGTGATGAATAAAAACTTATTTTAGTATGAAGCATCTGAATCTATATTTTCTTAAATATTTTTTGCTTGGGATCATAATAATAAAATTAATTTAAAAATAACAGTGTGTACTTTAACGCATGATAATAAGTTTTGAACCACATCTCAGACTTTGGAATTATCATTAATCGTTTTACCATCGTATTATTATCAGACAGAAATATATAGTGGAGGCGTATATGAACTGAAAAATACATGAGGCAATATGTACTTCCAAATGGTAATGATAGATTAAACTTCAATTACTGAAATCATGGACTAATCACATCACATCAAATATTTACTGTAGTCGATATATAAGATCCAAACGGAGTGTAAATGTGTCCTTCTAAATTTTAACAGCATGTCAGTATGATGTCACATACCATCCACCACATGAAATTGCTTGCTTGTTGTAAACTTAACTTATCTTTGCCAATTGTTACTAAGTTTCCTAGAAGAGAACCAAGACACATTATGGGTTTAGATGGGATGGACTGTGATAGAATGTGGCATCACTGAACTACTTCCATAAAACCAGTGTTGTTTCGTGCCTTAAGATATGTATGGATCTTATATCCATAAATATTTTATGTAGTTAAATGTATGCATATAAGCTAATATTCGTTGAAAGAGACACTGAATGAAGATTCTAATGATAAAAGATCTGTTTCACATTATTCATTGCTCATCATTCCGATATAACAAGACATCAGCTATTTATGTAAGTATTTTTATTTACATTTTTTAACACTGGGTTCAGTTATATGTTCCTACAACCTGTAATATCTGCTCTATAGTGTAATCTTCCATTTAATCTATTCAATCTCACATAAGTTGATCACTTTGTTGTCTTCAATCTATTTAAATATATCTAATCACTCTGTGCTTGCCTCCTTTATCGCTAATTACTTTACCTTGTTACGATAAAATTGATTATCATTGCACGTGTAAATGATAAGTCAGCTTTTATATTTCTTAAATATCAAATGTTTTATGTTCTACGAATCATCACATCTCCATTTACTATAAATATAAATTAATAAGAAAATACAGAAGAATGTTTTCGTGAAAAAATATTTTTTGTATTCGTTTTAATACCAACTTTCCTTTATATTTGTTACATATATTAGCTAAAGCTTTTATATATCTATTTTTATTTCACAAACATTTCATATACATATTTTTAAAACTTTTAACACAGGCAAATATTACTCTAACGACACTAGTGCGTTTCTATATATATATATATGTATGTTATAATTTCATAACATATTAACGACTTTGTTCATGCGCCGGGGCATTTAAATAAGTGACCTTTTGTTACAGTATAGCAGCAGACAAGATTTAGCTTTCATGATATTTATTTATACGTATTCAGTTTACCAAGTAAATATAGAGCAGGTTATTTGTATTAGCGGGTCGAGGTATGCCCAGGTGTTAGCTTGCAGTACTGTGGAGCTGAGGTTTGCGCCCCTGTCACGTCACCCTTTCCATGAAAATAAAAAATTTTCTCCGCATTTTGAGGTCGTGAATGCTCAAATGCCAATACTCGATTAGAGCAAATTACAACGTGGCGATGAGTGAAGTCAACAAATTTTCTTCCCTCCAGCCTGTCATTTTAAAAATAAATACAACTATCACAGACAGCTTACACGCATCTTTGTACGATATCCAACAAACAATAACTTCTTTTAAGTACAAGTGACAATTTTGATGTTTAACGCTCACGACACAAAGTAGAACTTTTGAAATTCTGTTAGTTGCTGATGAATGTATTGTTTTGTTCAGTAAGATATTTTTTGAATGACTACATATATAATAATAATCTGCAATATACTGGAAATATTTTCTCACATATAAATAGCCTTCGCTATATTTGCTAGCTTACGATTTCCTTACTGGGACATTCGGCACACTTGACAGTATTGGTTGCTACATAAACTATTTTGACGGTATATAACTTGAAACGAAATACGCTATGTTTACATTTATTAAAATGGTATTAACTGTTAAACCAAATACTCCAGCTGGAAGTAACTTGAAACTGGAAATATTTATATGTTTGGTGTTCCTTTTATAGTTGTTCATCCGGTAGGTAAAACTTCTAGGTACAAATAAGTATATCAAATATGATATATTAAATATTTTTCCAACAATCTATTTCATATTATCAAAAATACAATATTTAGGTTTTTTTACATCACATCTGTGCTGGGTTAGCTAAAAATAATAAGAATACTGATTAAATACTTGTCTGTTATTATTATTAACCAAACAGCTATACAAAAGAATGTCTAGGCTCAGCCCATCACGGGTATCGAAACTCGGGTTCTAGCACTAAGAATCCGTATACAGACTGCTGTGTCAATGGATAGCATACATATATCACAGTAGTGAAGTTTAAAATAAAGTCAATGCTTTGAGAAGTTCCTTAAAGGCTTCATCCTTCTAAAAACACAAGTTAAACTGTTTACATAATATTGAATCTTAGAGTATGTTTTTTTAACTATGTTCATATTAAAAGAAGTTCTATTATGTATGTATTACAAATTCGGGGATATTTGAACTATTAAAAATTCAATTATCTATAGAATGGTGAAATACCAGTAACTTAGAGCAACACTTGGTATTGAAAAGAGTAATTTCTAACATATGTTTGTTTTGGAATTTCGCACAAAGCTACTCAAGGGCTATCAGTGCTAGCCGTCCCTAATTTAGCAGTGTAAGACTAGAGGGAAGGCACCCACCGCCAACTCTTGCGCTACTCTTTTACTAACGAATAGTGGGATTGACAGTCACATTATAACACCCCCACGGCTAGGAGGGCGAGTATGTTTGGCGCGACTCGGGCGCGAACCCGCGACCCTCAGATTACGAGTCGCACGCCTTAACGCGCTTGGCCATGAGAATATATGAGATAATAGTAGTAAAATTTTGTAACATGTTACTTCTGATAAATTTGAAGATGATTATGTTAATTATTTATATTCCTACATTTAAGATTTGAAGATTGCATACACCTGTCTGTGTTGACTGTGTTTACAGTCAATTTGGTTTGTTTGTTTGTTTGGAATTTTGCACAAAGCTACTCGAGGGCTATCTGTGCTAGCCGTCTCTAATTTAGCAGTGTAAGACTAGAGGGAAAGCAGCTAGTCATCACCACTCACCGCCAACTCTTGGGCTACTCTTTTACCAATGAATAATGGGATTTAACGTAATATTATAACGTTCCCCTCGACTGGGAGGTCAAGCATGTTTAGCGCGAACCCGCGACCCTCGGATTACGAGTCGCACGCCTTACGCGCTTGGCCATGCCAGGCCTAGTCAGTTTGGAATATCTTGTCCATTTATCATAATATCTCAATACAAATTAGGTATTTGTAAGTTAAAAAAGTAACAAGTTTTGGTGCTCAAAATTTTGGAATGCAATGTTGAATAACTGGTGCAGTTTCAGCTAAAACAGCAGTCATTAAAAACACCTATGACAAATATTATGATTAATAGTCTAGAACAAAAGAAAAATATTTACTAAATGTGAGAAATAAGGCATAATAAGACTTATTGAAATGTATTTAGTCTCAACAATATTTTGAAAAAAATTTTTAAATGTTATAACAACATTTTTATATTTCACTTTTTGTGATATTACAATTTTGTAGACAATATATAAAATTTTCCCACTTGTTTTTCATCAGATTTTGGAAATAGATTAAACCAATGTTGTGTTTGGTGTAAAATAGGCCCCTTTATTTATTTTTTAAACATCAGCGTCACATATTTGTACAAACTGAACTTTGTTGAAGGTGATAATAACATGTTTTAGATCTTAGAATATTAGTGTGTGCCTATAATGATTACCTTTAATAGATCTGTTTATTCGGAAACATAAGTGCAAAACAGACTAGTAATCATCTGACGTTGCACTAATAAGTGTTTTGAGACTATTTTGTCAATTAAGCAGTTAAAGTAGCTTAAAACCAAAAGAAATCATTCATGAAAAACATGCTACATAAGCAGACGAATTTATGCAATAGTCATTAAGCTTCTAAAATTATTAGAAAATATCAGTTATTAAAATTAACGTACTATAAGCGTATGCAGTGCGGTTTTTTGAATTTATAGTTCGTTATTTATTGAACAAATTATCCACAGTAATACAAATATTTTTATTAAAATATTCATCCGGGGGTGAAAATCTTAACTACAAAGAGGTAGGAAAATTAACATTAAAGTTATAACTAAATAAACATAAGATTGACCAGAAGTAAAATATCACATAGTTATGGTACATGTAGAGAGTATCAGATAAAACAAACGATTTTTATACTTGGGAAGAAAAAAAGGAGTAATCTTCCTGATGATACAGTATTTTAATTTTAAATTCTTCACTGTAACACAACGATAGACGCGGTGAGTTGAACACAGATAACCTATTGTGTAGCTTTGTGCTTGATTCCAGAATAATCAATAAATATTTTTCCCCACTTTCTTTAAAACTGGTTTTGCGAGAAATATCTGAAAGGCAAACACGTTCATGAATTACTACAAACTTTACAGGGTCTACATACTAGTAGGCCGATGTTTCTGTTTTCAAAGTGTGTTAAATGTCCCCAAAAAGTGCCGCCAAGTCTGAGTGGAGGATCACCAATGTGAACCGTGCTACATTTAACATATCGGATACGATAAATCAGGGAATCAGATGTGTAAGCCTACTGGCTGTCATTGCTTATTTTTTCTTTGGTATAAATGCTTATCTGAGAGAACACTGACACATCGTTGAAATTCGTTTATGTTTTTTGGAAACCTAGGAGCGTGATGAAAAATAAATAAATATCTGGAGTTAAGCATCAATGTTTCATGTGATTATTGGTAAAATGACCGGAATAACATCTATCAAATAATCATGTTGTATCTTTAATACCAATCTTTGTGCAATAGAGACGGATGCCGTTCTGTGTTCGGTTATCAACTTATGGGGTTAGTGGAAATGAGTGATATCTTCCATAACTAAGTAAAACAAGTTAAATAAAACATTGAAATTTAAAAACTTTCAAATGAAGATTGTTAAACAGTGAGGAAACAAGAATGGAGTTACTGTACGTTTTACTTATCCAAACTACAAACTTCTATTTGTTTCCATGCTATTACATATAATTAAATTTGACTGATTGGGTCAAAATGTCTACAGTGTATTCAATCCTGTTTTCCTTATTTTTTGCTACCCCAATTTCCAGGATTGTAAAGTTCCAGTTTTCATTTATCTTGTTCACTATTGTTGTTTTTTTATGATAAACCAGCAACAAATGATTACTTTATGATAGTTAATTTTATACATTGTAATGATGATGAACTTAACTAGTAGTAAGCTGGTACAGTTCATGACGATTTACTGAAGCTATTGTCTGTTTGATCAAGTCATTTCGAGATGTAAAACGTTAAACTCGGCAAGGGATTTCCATGGAGATCTGTTTGAGAATATAATTAGCATTTAAAATATCTGTGAAAATGAATTCCCTATGTATAATGCACAACAATGAGCAAATATATGCTCAAAATACCCACACACACAACCCACAATTTTTTATCAGTAAAACAGAAGCCTTTTCAAAGAAAATATGTGCATCTAAAACACATATGATTAAAATAAATTATTGTGTCTTTCAAAGTAATTATTATATAAACGTGCATATTAAAAGTTAATACTGATTTTTTTGCTCTTTCGCTTCATAAGAGTTAGCTCCCTAAAGATACCGACTGTATATTGTATAAAGCATTGAATATCTACGTTTTACAGTCATCTCCTTTCCATCTATGATTAATTATCTGGTAGCTCCTGTGTCTGTTTCACGAGATATTTATAAGAAAGCTATCTGCAAGTTGTAATGATAAGATTGTTTACACAACAATTATGACGGTCCGGCATGATCATGTAGTTTAAGGCGTGCGATTTTTAATCTGAGGGTTCCTGGTTCGCATCCCCGTTGCACCAAATAGGTTCGCCTTTTCAGCCGTGGGGGCGTTATAAAGTAACGGTAAAAGAGTAGTCCAAGAGTTGGCGGCGCGTAGTGATGACTTATTTCTTTCCACCAAAAAACCTCCGGATAACCTAAGAAAGACGAAATGTTGTTCCGACCTTAATTTTAACTACGGTTTTAATACCAATTCCAGACATCACGAGAATACATTTTTACTCAGTATGTTTCACGTCATCACGAATATGATGCTTTTTGACTTATATAAAATGTATAAGAAACAATCCACCTTTCAATGCTTTACGACCTTCTCAGCACCTTATTTAGTGTTGTACAGAAAGTTTGGTCAAATATATTAAACATCTTTTGCTGTAGATTGCCAATAGAATAAGAATAATTACAAACGTTTTGACCAGATTTTTTTTTTTGTGAGTTTAACATATGTGCTTTATTGTACACGTTTATTAGTCCCCATAGTAAACGATTTATAGTGTTGTTCAGACTGAATCTTCACTGTTTCTTGCCCGAACTTATGGTTAGAGTTTTGTGACATTTCATGCGATCGCCATTAAGAAGCACAATCATGGCTCATGGTATCTGATCGTTGAGATAAAACATTCTATAGCTATAACTTTTACCTATAACACATTTCTGTTCTTTAATGAATGTATTTATATCACTATGCAAATATATTTTTTACTTTTTCTTGTTCCTGGGCAGAAAGTGTTATTTTTCAATTGCTTGTGCCTAAAGTAAATGGAAAAATACATATTTTTCCCTTCAAACTTTGCTTTTGTGAGCTGGGTAATGAAACTTCTAAATTTACCCATTTTTCAAAACATTCCAAGTAGATTCAGTGCTGAGTAGCTGATAGAGAATTTTGTGAACTAACAAGAATTTTCTAGAATTTTGTAGAACTTACGAGAATTTTCAAGAACCTTTTAGAATTTTCTAGAACTTTCCGTCGTAATATATAAACAGAGGCTCACTACTCACCACTTCAGTTTAATTCTAGCTGCCTAAGTTAACATATATACGTATCCAATTTTACCAAAAACATCATCAAGATGTTCCATCATTCTCCATACGCATTTTGCTAAGTACGTGGCCAATTCATTAAGACAAGAGCGAAAGAAGTACTCTGTGACAGCATCTGTTAAAATGTGTGAGGCTTGAAGGCATATTTCGGCATTCATGTCAGGGATCAGTACTAACCTTGGGCATCTCATTTTACTTGGGAGCACCGTAAAAAAAAGAACTCTAGAAAGTAAGACGGACAATTTTTGCTTGCTCGAATAGTAAGATTTTATATTTTACAAAATTTAGACCTTTTAAATTTTAAGTATCTTTCAATTTATTTTTTTTAAGTTTCAAATCGTATGGAAAAAATATCACAATAAAATATTTTGCATGAACCTCTTACACATTAGTTGTGGATGAAATAAATTTATTCTTCATTATAACAATTTTACTTTGTTCTTTTGTAGGATGACCAGAAGGGAAAAAGTGACCCTTGGAGTTCGGTATTCCAAGAATTTGGCGTGAACCCACTGATCACTCAAGCAGTTACTACTTCTGCGTGGTAGACCCTTCTAAACGTCGGGTTGGCAATAATGCATCTGCTATCATGTACCTGGACCTTCCATCGTCCATCACCCCAGCGCCACACTACCCTGAGATCCCTGTACCCACTCTGCCAGAGAGAAAGCAGCAAATCAGGAGAGGAGGCAGACGTTGAATACCCAGATTACAATATCAGAGGTGCAGCTGATGAGAGAAAGCCATACTATTCCAACCAACAAAGTCTTACAAAGTCGAATACCGAGACTATTCTTGGGGGCTGATACGTGAAAGTGATTCACATTACAGTTGCAAATCTCGAGAAACTGCTCACTTCTAAATATATTTGTTAATTTTTATGTAACCTTAGTATAAATACATGTAAATCTTGATTCATATGTTGTTTTATTCAGACCTTATTTAAATGAAAATCTGCAAATTTGCCCTTTCTTACATAGAAAATAGGTTAATTTCTAAATTTCACTATCCAGGTCACAAAAGCAATGTTTGAAGGGAATAATAGCCATTTTCTGTACTTTTACAACATAATCAATTGAAAAATAACACATACTATTCAGGAACAAAATTTGTGTCACAGTGTGTAATCAAGATAGATGATATTGTGTCCATGTTACGTATTTTTGATGTTTTAAGTTCTTCGTAGATTAAACGCAACAGAAAAACACAGATAACAGCTTGTGTAATTTATTACACTAAACTATTAACAAATATAACAGATATAACATAAATTATATATAATAACAGTGACCGATATTAAGTTATAACATTCGAAATTAATTACAAAACAAAATAATATTAGTTTCAAACTTCAAAATAAATCGCAACACAAAACGGTACTGGCCTGTATCTAATGTAATGATCTAAAATGAAAGTCTCAAATTCCAGTCTAGGGTGTGAATCTGGTCCCACGAAGAGATTCCGAAACAGTTCACAGTTCAGTGAAATCGCCGTTTCTCAGCACAAGCGGTAATTCAGAAGTATCGTAGAGATTGACGAAATAAAATCACGGCTTCCGTAGATCTAATTTCAATCACAAATCCAAGTTGAATATTCACAGCAAACACTTAATCTTTCTCAAATAACTAACTCTCTTCTTTTGAAATGAAACTGGTGTCTGAATCTCACTCTTTGTCTTCGAATAAAATTAACGACTGAATCTCTCGCCCTCGAATAAAACTGATGACTGATGACTCTCACGTCACCGTCTTTTTTATACCGATAGGCCTATTTCTCGAACAATCTCCCAATTTCCATACAACTCCAGAGCTATCCACGCATATCCGTTCTTGCACGAGACTACACTTCTAGACAGGAAGTCACCAGCACTCATTTACAAACATGTGATTGGTCTACTTAATTCGAGAAAGTTCTAAAACGTTACCCTAAATAAATAACATATTTTAGTTTAAACTTCGAAACAATAATATCAATATGAAAAAAAAAATGAATAATACAAATGAAAATTCAAACACAACACGACATGTTGTCGTTTACAAAATATTTACACATATACATAACACTCTCCCCCTTAAAAGTAAAAAAAAAAGTTTGAACTTGTGAAAACTTTTTTGTTTGTTTGTTTTGCTTATTTGTCTTTTTAAACCAACTTAAAAGGGTTAAATCCAGTAGATTCTGAAATAACCTCGCGAACTTCAAGCAGTAACAAGGGAACACCCTCAACCCAGTTCTTTGAGTGTTTGTGGCAGTAATTTGGTGGAAACGATCAAGAACACCTTGTGACTCAGGATGGTAGGCACTGGATGAAATTTGATGGACCCTTAATTCATGTATGGCTTGTTCAAATAGCTTGGACATAAAATTTGTGTCTTGATCTGATTGCACAACTTTTGGAATTCCGAACATGGTAAAGGATTTGACAAGAGCCTTGACGATGTTGGGAGAAGTGATTTTTCTCAAAGGGATTGCCTCAGGAAAACATGTAGAAGCACACATGATCGTCGAGAGGTATTCATTTCCTGCTTTGCTTTTTGGCATTGGGCCAACACAGTCGATAATGACCCTTGAGAATGGTTCTTCAAAGGCAGGAATAGGCTGCAGTGGTGCTTTGGGAATCCCTTGATTTGGTTTTCCAGTGATTTGGCAAGAATGACATGCCTTACAAAACCTAACAACATCTTGGCGCATCTTTGGCCAATAGAAATGTTGTCGGATACGATCTAAGGTCTTTCTTACACCTAAGTATCCCGACAATACATGGTCATGAGCAAGACTAAGAATATCATTCCGATAGTATTTTGGAATGACGATTTGATGAATAACATTACACTTTTCATCAGCAGCAACGTCAGGAGGTCTGTATTTTCTCATTAGCACACCTGACTTCTGGTAGTAACAAATAGGGACAGTTCCTATTTCATTTTCATCAACGGCCAGTTGTAGAAGAGAATGAGTTTCAGGATCATTGTCCTGTTCCTCAATAAGTTTGTTTCGATGAAGAGAGTCGAAAAATGTCTTAGAGTCATCAGTAGAACTTAAAGTTGAATCAGAAATCTCATCGATGTGAGACATGAACGTATCAGACAAAGAGAAATCCTCTTTGGACTCCTGAGAACGTGTCTGAGAACGAGTAACAGCACAGGCAGGAAAAACATCAGGAAACTCTTCAACAAGTTGCTCTGTACTGGGGCTAACAACAGGTGCTTCAACAACACGAACCTCTGGTACCACCTTACTACCAGCCAAATCATTCCCCAAAAGCATAGAAACACCTTCAACAGGCAGTGAAGTTTTAATACCCACAGTCACTGGGCCTGAAACTAAGTCCGAATGTAAATCTACTCTATGAAGAGGAATAGAAACGACGCCACCTTCTACACCAGAAATGAGCACATTGGCCCCAACAGATGACTTTTCAGAAAACGGAAGTACACTTTCCAAAATCAAACTCTGAAAAGCTCCAGTATCCCGCAGGATTTTAATTGGTTGTAGACGTGAATCGCCAACAAAAGAAACAAAACCTTCAGTCATGAAAGGCTTAAATTTGTCCTCAACAATATCTTCAGGTACATCAATAATATTGGACTTGGAATCCACAGTGGACTGAACAGGGTCAAAATCATTGGGAACCAATGATATATCAAACAAGGGCGAAATGAAACTATTGGGTGATGGCTTGTTTTTGAGCTTATAGCACTCAGAAATCAGATGGCCAGGTTTCCTACAATAAGCACATGTTTTGGATGAGAATGACACGTTTTTAGTAGATGATGAGCTTTGAGAACAAGATGGAGTCTTCGTTTGAGAATTAGAAGTTTGCTCTTTTTTGTCTCTGTCGACATTCGCATAATATTTAAATGAGTCATTGGGTTTCTTTGTTGTGTGAGATGTTTTGCTTTTGTATGAGAAATCTTTGTGAGTCAAAGCATACTCGTCTGCCAAGACAGCAGCATCATGAATTTTGGAAGCTTTTTGTTCATCAATATACGTTTTTAGCTCTACGGGAATACATCTTTTAAACTCTTCGACTAACATGAGTTCTCTGAGTTTCGCATAATCATCTTTAATTTCTCTGGAATCACACCACCTGTCGAACAGAGTTTCTTTTTCACGAGCAAATTCGACATAAGTTTGGCTGTCAAACTTTTTGTAACCACGAAATTTTTGTCTGTATGCCTCTGGCACCAATTCATATGCATTCAAAATGCATTTTTTGACGTGCTCGTAATCATAACTTTGCTCGGCTGTGAGCTTGGAAAATACTTCTTGAGCTTTACCCTTGAGAACACTCTGAAGTAGTACTGTCCAATATTCGGTAGGCCATTTTAGCCTAAGAGCCAATTTTTCAAATTGCTGAAAATATGTATCTACAGCTTTTTCATTGAATGGAGGTACTAAACGAATTTGTCTGGAAGCATCAAAATTATCCAACTGCATTCGGACAACCTTTTCTTCTGTCTGTGCCTTTCTCATACTGATTTCTTTATCAGCTTTAATGCGTTCTATTTGTATTTCGGCATCAAGAACAAGGCGTTTGTTTTCTTGTTCTGCTTCAATACGTTTATTTTCTTGTTCTGCCTCAATACGTTTATTTTCTTGTTCTGCCTCAATACGTTTATTTTCTTGTTCTGCCTCAATACGTTTATTTTCTTGTTCTGCCTCAATACGTTTTTGTTCTGCCTCAAGTCGTTTGCTTTCAATTTCTAAACGAAATTTCATTTCCATTTCCATTTTTTTTAATTCGAAATCTGGGTCAAAATGAGCGACAGGCAATTGTTGTGCAACTGTTTGAGGTAAAACTTTTTGGCTGACCAAATGTTCAACAATAATTTGTTTAATATCTGCTTTCTTCATTGATTGCTTCACTTCTAAATTAAAATGTTTACCAACATCAAGTAATTCAGATTTTTTTAATTCACTGATTAATTCGAAAGAGGGATTCTGACTAAATTCGTTTATAAAATCTTCAAGTTCGAATGCCATTTTAAATATACAAGCTGTCTATCTGTATAGAATATAAATCTTATTTTATAATAAAATTAAATTGTTTGTTCGATATCCCGGACGAGCCCCCAATTTTCTGTTACGTATTTTTTATGTTTTAAGTTCTTCGTAGATTAAACGCAACAGAAAAACGCAGATAACAGCTTGTATAATTTATTACACTAAACTATTAACAAATATAACAGATATAACACAAATTATATATAATAACAGTGACAGACAGATATTAAGTTATAACATTCGAAATTAATTACAAAACAAAATAATTAGTTTCAAACTTCAAAATAAATCACAACACAAAACGGTACTGGCCTGTATCTAACGTAATGATCTAAAATTAAAGTCTCAAATTCCAGTCTAGGGTGTGAATTTGGTCCCACGAAGAGATTCCGAAACAGTTCACAGTTCAGTGAAATCGCCGTTTCTCAGCACAAGCGGTAATTCAGAAGTATCGTAGAGATTGACGAAATAAAATCACGGCTTCCGTAGATCTAATTTCAATCACAAATCCAAGTTGAATATTCACAGCAAACACTTAATCTTTCTCAAATAACTAACTCTCTTCTTTTGAAATGAAACTGGTGTCTGAATCTCACTCTTTGTCTTCGAATAAAATTAATGACTGAATCTCTCGCCCTCGAATAAAACTGATGACTGATGACTCTCACGTCACCGTCTTTTTTATACCGATAGGCCTATTTCTCGAACAATCTCCCAATTTCCATACAACTCCAGAGCTATCCACGCATATCCGTTCTTGCACGAGACTACACTTCTAGACAGGAAGTCACCAGCACTCATTTACAAACATGTGATTGGTCTACTTAATTCGAGAAAGTTCTAAAACGTTACCCTAAATAAATAACATATTTTAGTTTAAACTTCGAAACAATAATATCAATATGGAAAAAAAAAATGAATAATACAAATGAAAATTCAAACACAACACGACATGTTGTCGTTTACAAAATATTTACACATATACATAACAGTCCAGATTTAGAGTTCATAGAAATTTAGATCTGTTGTTGTTTATTTGGAAATTTTACACTACTTCAAGAGAGAAGGCGTTGTAAACATTAGAGTATGCTATTGTATCTAGGACTGGGTTTTGTGGGCACTCTACCTAAATACCAACATCAGACACAATGTCCACAACACCCATTGGGAACGTCCAACACACGTACTTAGTTGACTTTGGTGGAGCCACCCCAAAGTTATCTATATAGGAACTAAAACTCAAATTAATGGGTAAAATTGCCACTGATATGAATTGACCCATCAAGTAAAATTCATCAATATCCCATGATCTTTGCATTCATTTTACTAGTCGTCACGTGCGTCAAACATGTGACTGAAAGTTGAGATCCCAGAGGAACTAAACTGATGATACAGAAATTTACTGAGAAGTTCAAAATCTGAGGACGTGGGTTCGAATCATCGTCACTCTAAACATGCTTGCCCTTTCAGCCGTGGAGGCGTAATAGCGTTACGGTCAATACAACTATTCGTTGGTAAAAGATTAGTCCAAGAGCTGGCTGTGGGAGGTGATGACTAGCTGCCTTCCCTCCAGTTTTACACTGCTAAATTGGGAACGGTTGGCGCAGATAATCTTCGTGTAATTTTGAGCGAAATTCGAAAGAAACAAATCTCCATCTTTTTGTTACACTAGTCCGATCACACATGATTTAGGGAGTTCACTGAAAGCTAACTGCTAACTGCGTAACTAAGTTTACTAGTATATGTGTAAAGACGGCTCGTTTGGGTTGAGAATTTTTTTTACGTAGAGGAGTGAACAACGTTTCGACCTTCTTTGGTCTTCGTCATGTTCACAAAACGTTGTTCACTTCTCTACGTAAAACATTTTCTCAACCCAATTGAGCCGTTTTTACATATATATTTCTCTACAAGTGGGTTTCTTTGACATCACTAAGTTTACTAGTAATCTATAAATGACTCTTATCCACTTTCATGTATTAAAGGTTTTCTTAGTTAACGTTTGTAGTAACGTAAAAACCTTCAGTATTTACATTGCAATATAATTAAACATTTGATTTCATAAAGGCTGCATGAGTATGGTGATATCACATCATTACTGTTTATTATAAGTCCGATAAACATGATTTTTGCGTAGAAAGAACAGAAAGATTTTAAAATAGCTTTAGGTTTTCAGTGACACTGTTTTGATACGTTACATTTCAATGTAAAACAGTAAAAATGTTCTCCAAAATGTAAGCTTGCTATTTCACAGAAATGAGAAGTATTCCTTTTACCCAAAAACCCCATAAAGGTGCGAATCATGCGATAGAACAGTTCGACATCTACCACCGCCACCTAAGTAGTATTGAATGTGTGTCTGTTTTTATATAGCACAACCACATCAAGTTATCTGCTGAGTCCACCGAGGTGATTCGAATGGCTGAGTTTAATGTTGTAAATCCGTAAACTTATCGCTGTACTAGCGGGAGACAAGGAGCATTGAAGAATAAAGTAGCTCTCAAGAAGTTATCTCTCAACCAAATGAATCCAGGTCAAATCAACATGATAACGGTAATGACGATAATAACAGTACGTAAACATTGATTCGAATATTGTTTACAGTTTCCAAAACAATTTGAAACTGTTTAGTTGTTGTTTGATCCTTCTTTCTTTATTTTATTTTAATAAAATATTAAATAAACTATTTGGTTTGAATTTCGCTCAAAGCTACACGAGGGCTATCTGCACTAGCCATCCCTAATATAGCAGTGTAAGACTAGAGGAAAAGTAGGTAGTCATCACCATCCACCGCCAACTCTTTGGTTACTTCTTTACCAATGAATAGTGAGATTGACCGTCACATTATAACGTCCCCACGGCTGGGAGGGCGAGCATGTTTTGCGCGACGGGGATGCGAATCCGTGACCCTCAGATTATGAGTCGAGCGCCTTAACCACCTGGCCATACCGGGCCTAAAAATATTTGGTCAGCGCAAATAAACCTATAAATACCTCAGCAGGATGGAATCAAAGCCAAATCTCACAAGTAATTACTTTACAACACATAACTGCTTCATTAATATAAATATCCGTTGGAAATTCCTTTCTTGTCATTCCAGTCTTATTTTATAGTGAAAAAAATCACTATTTATATATATTCCTGTGATTGTCATTAGCTTTCTAGCCACTACTATCCACAAGGTGATCCAAAATTTAGCAGCCAGAGTATTACACAACTTGTGGTTACTTTTGTTACGATTCAGGTTTATGTACAAATGTGTATAAGCAATACACGGGCTCAACACAATAAAAACAATGAACAAACGATGTTTATAAACAGAAACGTGTTTGAGTGTGTGACAAAACGTTTGGAACTATTTATGTGATTATTGTACAGTTCAGACAAATGTAGAAAGGTAGGGAAACAACCGCTCCTCATTAAGCACTTATAGTAAAAACAATAACGGAGAATTATAAATCACTTTTTGTAAGTTGTCAAAGACTATTTCAATAGTCGCGATTAAAATATGAATTAAAAATTAGGTGTCTACTAGGAGTGTGATTTTCTGAAAGAAAAATACAATTAAAATTAAAATAACCAAAGTTGTTGTTGAAATGTTGAAACTACAATACACTTGGTGTGATATAACGAATAGTTTACCAGGCTTGGGATGAAGAGCCCAATGTTTGAAATGCTGCTGAACACACTCTTCACTATCAGATATGAGTGCTTTAGCAAGATGCCACTAAACCCCTTTAATTAGTCCAAACAGCTGTACATAGCTTTTATGGTGACTGGTGCTTGTGGACGGTTGCCTTCCCTATAATCTAGAGTTTGAACTCATGTACGGCTCTAATTAATCTCTAATCTGGTCATTTGACTTATCTGCACTCAAAATGGGACTCAAGGCAAAAACCAATCTCCATTTGTCTTTCAGTTCGTTGCTACCATTGTAGTTTATTTATTTTAATAATGCTGTGGCAGAAATAAAGATGACTGTGTATCAAATAAAGCATACCGGGTATAAAAGTTCAATATGTGTTTAACAAACACGTGCTGCTTTTATTTTAAGGTTCAATATATGGTAATGTAATAGTGTTTAACTAATTAAATGCATTTTAAAGGATACGTACGAAGTTTTCAAATGAATCCAAAACTAATGACACTACGTTTCGACAAGTGAGCACAGAATTCAAATTTTTATTAATAAGTTTTTGTAGTAGTAAATCTACGTTTATGTATACTGTTGCATATAATAAATATATACAATTTATGTTTTGTTCTTAAATGTTTCTTTAACTTAAATATGTCGTGATAAATAAACAATGTACTCTTATTTTTGTACACTTTATACTGTGAAAGGTATACCCATCTAACTAACACAGAATATGTTTATCCCTAATTAATTGTTCATATGTTTCATCTGTTTTGACTTCAAGTAGTAATCGTCGAAACTATTAGAATATTAAAAGTATATTAAACGCGCACTTGAGTACTCGAGTATTTGGATGTCAATCGTTGGACTGAATGATAAAGCTTCTACCGAAAACCCTTTCATTACAAGCAAGTAAAGCTACAGCAGATTACTGCCAATCCATTTCAGTAGTCTATTTAATTTGCTGTACAAAGAATCTTGCTATATAATAATGATGGATCATCTGCTGCTCAGTAGGTGCTCCGAAAAAACGTTTGTATACAAAGAATCACAGGATTCCACTATTAAGGACATAGCACACTCAAGATGGATTGGAAGTCGATCAGCGATCGTTGAAATGTCAGTCTTCACAAGATTTCTATTTGTTTCTCTAGAATGTGAAAGCCAAAATTATCAGAAGGAAAAAAAAGAAAGAAAGAGAAATGTTTCTCTGTTTTTTCTTCGTTTTTCTTAGATTATGCAGTAACTTCGTCACTCATTCGTTCAACTGGAATAAGAGTTAGAGATGCTAACATTTATTGGCTATCTGTTTATCTCTCAGTTTGTTTGAGAACAAGATTGTCTTTTAAGCTTAGTAAAGTGTGTAGTATTTTCTTATAGCAAAGCCACATTGGGCTATCTGCTGAGCCCACTGAGGGGAATCGAACCCCTGATTTTAGCGTTGTAAATCCGTAGACATACCGCTGTACTAACAGGGGGCTTTAGTAATGTTACATCGTAGTTCACAGGATTCTTTGTTATAAATCCATAAGGATAAAATGAAGTATAAAAGTCAGAAACACAAAGTTCCCTAACTTCATTCCATTACTGGATTCTACAAAGTAAAATACATTGCAAATAGATTAATGCACCATTGCATACATTACATAATTAGAACTTTAACATACAACAATATATTTTGAATATTTCGTCAATATATTTTAGCTTCAGCATTTACACAGTTTATTCATTTATAATAAGCCGGATTATAACCTATATTCTAACGATCATCACACCTTCGTATTCAGTCAAGTAACTTTATAGGTCGGCAAAAATATTTGAGCAATTTTTCAAACTGTCGCCTGGTCTGTAGAGTGTTCTTATCTCTGTTGTTCAGCTGCTGTTGTTTTGGATAAAGAGACTCTATCTGTGACTGAATCGAAACGTCGACGTGATTCTGTTTAAATGTGTTAAGTACATGTTAATTGTTTTCTTTACTGATTTTTCAGGATAATACAATAAATTACTTAAAGAGTTCATTTGTAATAATTTTATAATAATCAGATGTGTCTACAGATAGAAAATACATGTGTTTTTTCTTCTTCTTGACAAAAAAGTAATCTTTTTAAATAACAAGATATATAAGACACACATGTCGACAACAGACAAAATGTCTAAATAGAACTGAACGTGACAGTGTGATTGGAAAGATGATTACGAATAACTTTCACAAACATTTTTCAATACAACATAACACAATTAACTTTCTGTGCTCTGTTCATTGTAAAATTGTTTTCAGTTTCCGCTGATCCAGAGAGAGTTTTAACAGATATGAAAAGCAATTATAACGTCTCCTGACCGTATGTCAACAAATTCACATATAACAATAATTATCACAAAATAGTTCACAAACATTTGATAAACTAAACAAATTAGGAGGCAGTTGATCTAACATTTACAGGTGTATGACCAGTACCAAACTAATGTTCGCAATTATTATCCAGAACTTCAACCAATGTAAATAACATTGTAAAATTACTGACAGTACAATAACAAATTCTCAAATAAATACTGACAAGTATCATATAACAAAAATATTACCAATTAACAAATATAAGAAGACATTAAAATGATATTAATCACGTATGTCAACTCACGAAATAATTGGCTTATTGCAAATAGATTAGAAGCACCACAAGTTTTGTATATTTGTTTCAAAACAAAGTCACATTGGGCTATCTGCTATCCATAACAGTGAATCGAACCCCGAGCTATATTTAGTGTTATAAATTTTACCAACGATAAATTCGATTCAACATTAGTTGAAGTTACCGAAATAAAATCTAATATAAATGAATAAACAGCTGGAAGAATTGTTTTTGAATTTGGCAACCCTATCGATTATACCACTTTAATTCTGCGAGTCAGGGTTAACCTCAGCAAAAATGCTTGAAGTAGACGTGACTTCAACAGACATTTAATGTCACACATAGCACGAATGCCTTTACATCACCTCCATTTAAAGTATTACTTTCTTAAGCTTTCAATGTGTCACATAAGTATTCTAGTTTATCAATCTATTCTACTTTTTCCATATAATACATCAACTGTTACGCTGATTTTGTAGCAAGCCTACAGTAAAATGTTTATCGTGAATATCAGTTTTAAATAATACAGAAATTATTACATAAATATGTATGTGTGTTAAGCATGCTGCTATAGATAGAATAGGCTATATGAACTGAGGCCATAATAGGAAATGGAATACTTGATTTCAAAGTTGTAAGCCCTTAAACGTACAACATCAAAGGTTATGCATATTACAGCGTTAACAGTCTGTACAACGCACACGTGCCATACTCATCTGCAACAGTCAAATTAGAAATAAAGTGAAAGTCGGCCCTTATCATTCATACACCTATCAACTTTTCTTTGAAAATCACTCACATTTACTGCTTCCACAATTTTCGAACGCAACCCGTTCCATTGGTCAACCACTCGATTTGAAAAATAAACTGATTTTAGTTTTTAAAAAAAGGCTTTTACCATGCTTAAATCTATATTAGTGACCTCTAATTCTATGATTCTCACTGTTAAGTATGAAAAAAACTATGCCCCAATACTACCAGTTATCATAATAATCTGAAACATTTCAATCACAGCCTCTCTAACTTGTCTTTTTCAATATAAACATTTTTAAGAATCTTAATTTCTCCTTATATCACAACTGTTTCATCCAAAGTATCACTTTAGTAACCTCCTATAAATACTTTTTAACAATTGAATGCCTTTTCTAAAGTAAGAAGCAAAAGACTGAACACGATACTGTAATTTTTTGCCTAACCAGTGACCTATGCAACGAAATTAAAACATCTTTAGACTTGTATTCAATATACCTGTAGATACAACTTAAAATACTATTTGCTTTATCACGAGAGACAGCACACAGTTTAGAAGGCTTAAGAGATTGATCAATCATTTCACCAAGGTCTTTTTATTTCATGACACTGTTAAGGTTACTTCCATCCAAATTATACTTGTAATTCAAATTATGACAATCCACATGCAATATCGTGTATTTATCATAATTAAATCTCACCTATCATTTATATGTCAAACTCATTAAATAATACAAATCCTTTTACAAATCAACAGCATACTCTACACAGCCAACAATACTCAATACCATGATATCATCATCAACTGTAAATAATTTATTGATCATTCCGTCATCTTTGTCATTAATGTAAAGCAAAATAAGCAATGATCCTAATCTTGAACCCTGAGGTTAATCACTTGCAAAATTTAATCCAATTTGACTGAATTTCATTTATAACAGCTCTCTGGTTTCTTCCTTAAAGCCGCTCTTCTATTCAATTATTTACCTAAACTCCTTACACCTACAAGACATTTATGAGACACATTCTTAAAGTCTCTCTGAAAATTGAGATATACGAAATCTACACTCTCATTCTCAACTACATATGCAGTAACATTTTGGAAGCATATAAAATACTCATAAAGCAAAATTTTCCCTTAATGAAACCATGCTGGCCATCCGATAAAATTCTACACTTTGTTAAATAACTTTGCAAAGTATCTTTTACGAGACTTTATGAAACGTTTCCCGCAACCGATGTAAGACTAACAGGTCTATAATTACTAAAACAACTTCTATTATGTCCTATTTAAATGATGAATATTTTATCATAGTTTTATTTCACATTTGCTCAGTGTCTCCGAATAACACAGCTGTCCAATGCAGAACAGATAATTCTTTTTGCATCTCTTCAAAATTTGCTCTTTTGAAATTTAAAATAAAAATATTATTAGTTTAAGATTTTCGTACGCAGCACAACACCAAACAAAATACGGCAATGTTAATTTTTACCTTGTTGTTCCTCAATTTTCACCCTTTCAAAATTTTTATGTTAGAAGTTAGCAATAAATCTAAAATAGCGTTATTTCTAGTAGGTTTCTGGGTCATTTGGTAAAGAAATCCATCTTGAACAGTATTTACAAACCTATCTTCCTCATGGTTTGACTCTAACATTTCTAAATCAGTGTATCTGAAATTAAAATCACCCTTAATTATGACTTCATTAACAGCTGAAATCTTAATATCTCTGTGAAGTTTCTCACTAATTTCATTAGTTTCATGTGGTGGTCTGTAACAAATTATGACTGAGTCTTTTCCCGCGATATCCACTAACAAAAACCAAAATGTATCCAATCTCTTTACTGTTATCCTTCATAATTTTAGCTTCAACATGATATGACCCTGACCCTATTAAATAAGATATAACTGCGTATTTAAAAAAAAAAACATTTATGTAATCAAAATAATTTACATTCTATGTTTCTGTTATATTATTACATAATGTTACATTACATCAAGATATTTTAATTCTACCAATGCCCTAAAGTCATCTATTATATATTTTATACCTCTAGCACTACAAAAGTAACAATTAAGCCTATTCTTATAACTATTTTGTTCTGATTTCCTATGCTAAACATTTTTGTAATTTTAGTTTTGTTTCAATTAATTTATCTTTGCCCTCACCGCCATTTCGTTTTAGTTCAAACCTTTTCTTACAGCGGAGTTAATTGCCCTTGCAAACATGCTAAACCGTTTTCTAATTAAATGTAAACCATTTATTCCAAAATGTTCCATCCTCCAATTAAACTAATCCCAGAAGTGCAATCATCAAACCTGTTTATCCTTTCAGTCTAACATACAGCCCTAGTGACATACTCAAAATTTATTATCCACATTCAATTCTCGACACTATCCCTGACACAGTTAATTTATGACCTTTATTTTTAAATGATTTTATAACTTATTAATTAGTTTCTCTGACTTACTCTTCTCTACACTGTTAGCTCCTAAATGCGCAACAAAGACAGCATTGTTGCCAGTCTCCTTCATCATTTCTCTTTCTTGTTGTTTTTGTTGTTTTTAATTAAGCACAAAGCTACACAATGGGCTATCTGTGCTCTGCCCACCACGGGTATCGAAACCCGGATTTTAGCGTGTAAGTCCGCAGACATACCGGTAGCATAAACTCTTTTCTCTCCATTCACCTCCAAGAATATTCTATCTACATGCTGTGTCAAGGAAGCACCTATAACTATAACCCATTTAACTATAAACTATTTAATTACATAATCTATGTCCTTCTCTTTTCCTACTGGTTTCCCTCTCTGCAATAGTTCCTCGTCATAAGCCAAGAGCTGAACTCTGGTGCTGAACAAAATAGTGTCTTTACAATTAAGTTAAGTACTTTTAATCCTAATACTACCCTGTCTAACTTCCTGAATGTAATTGTTAATCTTAGCTGATGCTTTACTTGTATGTAAACGCTTAAGCTCCTCTAGATGTCCTGCTGTCATTTCCCACATTTTATACTTCTATCTATTTATTCAACTTTAGTTGGAATAGCCTCCAACCTGCTGATTATACACATAAATTGAACATTCTCACTATTAGCTTTCTTAAATGTGAATAGTAGTCCAAGGTTCCCAAATAAACACCTATAGCACCTAACAAATTGGGAATGCTAAACCCATAAACTAGTCTTAACCATTGTATTAATTGTAAATTAAATTAAACATTTGATGCTATGATTAAATATCAGTAGTCTATTGTTGACACTTTTCAGACTTAGTATGACAATTAACTAGTTTTAGACCGTATGTATTAAATAACATATTTAATTTGTCTTATAATCTCACCGCATGTTGAATTACAATAAAGCCTGAAAAATAATTATGCATATTTAGTATACTCTGACGTTATACTAGGAGTTAAACTGCTTAATTCAAATTAAAAGCTTATACCTACTCTTCTAATCCCCAGTCTTACTAAATATAGTTATTTTTGCTATTGAACACCAGTTCTTAAACATAAAAGTAATAAAACCAAATACTATTATTTTAAAAATATCCAGAACATTACAAGAACTAAGATTTCTGATGTATTCTCTTTTCAAATAACGTCCTCTGCATACTTGTGAATAACACAAAATTTTCAGACAATTATTTGAATTTTCGGGGTAATTCACGATTTTTAAACATGTCAACAGCTTTACTGTTTAAATTATTCATTTAATCAATCCGTGGAAAATAATTTAATAGCATATAACTTAATAATGTCTACGTTCTTATTGCTTTTGTTACGCATATTATTTATATTTATAAGTTAAAACATTATACTGAAATCAAAAATCAAATTAATTTCAATTACCAGCTCTGGTTTTCATCATTAATTGGTTACCGATAATTCATATTACCATAGCACTCAAATACGTTTAGGAAATTCCAACTATCAGGCAAGATCTAAACGCCAATGTCAAACTCGTCAGGAAGTAAAGAGAATAAACCAAGACCAGATATATTTGTAATTAGCAACACGTGTTTACATATGTCATAGATTCAATAAAAAACGACGGAATAAATAGCAATGATCTCAACAAAGGCATACTCATGCTCTACAAATCGGAACTAATTGTGAATAAAGTACTAAAAACTTCCTTAAATGTATACATTAGTTTAGATACAAAGTGAAAATAACACCTATATTATAATAGCAGGAATATACAGCTCATCAAACAAATACAAAATACCATCCTTTTAAACATCATAAATAATCATAATTCTAATGCTATAATAACCGGTTATCTAAACAGCAAACACCTCAGCCTTAACTGTCAACTAACAAATGCGTATAGCGGAATTCTATAAAAGCACTTATTATAGACAAGTATACTTCTACTAAGCAATGCAACTCCGACACGTATCTCATACGTACATGGCACCAGTGATTTACTGAGTCTGTGCCTGTGCTCGTACAATATGAGTCGAATTTGTTTTTAACTTTCAATTAGGGCAAGATATTATAACGACCATTTGCAAGTCTGGTGTATCTTCAGTTTCGACCCTTCACAAATTAATCAAAATAAAAAATAATTACAAAAAAGGCAAATTAGATCGAATATCAGAACATTATAGACAAAACTATACCGATAGAAACAGTTAACTGCGTCACATCAACATTCGATCTAAATTGATGTTATCATACAGTCTTTGAGTGTCTAAAAAGGCAGCAAATAACACCATACTAAAATTAAAACAGTTAACAACAACATAAACATGTTAACCTCATACAGAAATAACAGAAATGAAAAGACAGAAGGAAACTACGAAGACAACTCATAGAAAGTAGAAATCCAACACTGAAATGAAGTACGACAACTAAAGCAAGACAAATGTGACATCTTTCATTCACAGCTTTACGACAAAACCGATTCAAGGCAATTTTGGACACATCTTTAACTATTCAACAAAAAAGGAAATTCAAATAATAATTTTCCTTAACTAGAAACTCACAACAAAACAGCATATACTAACTCTGAAAAGATAGTAATATTCAAAGAGCACAAGCAAAATATGTTTAAAACAGATCAGGGACCACACATGAACACGTATTTTTTACAATAAAATCAAGAACTTCATACAACTTAATAAAACCATGTGCGCATCTGAATTCCTAGCCAGCACAGAGAACATAACAACAAAGTTAGGTGAAATAGAAAAATCCAATCACATACCAGCTCACAAAACTATCACGGAAATGGAAGTAAAACTAGCTATAAAAGCTACATAAACGAGGCAAGAAAAGATGGCATAGAAGTTGTTGTTTTTAGAAAGGTCACTCAAAGACTGTATGAACACTTAACAGCACTCTTCAATTTATCACTCAGTTCTGGATACATCCACGTTTCTTGGAAGCAGGCAATAGTCCTCATGTTCCATAAAAAAGGAAAGCCAGTAAATAAACCAACCAACTACCCGTCTGATCAGCCTGATCTGCTGTATAAGAAAATTCTCTAGTGAATAATTATCTTTCAACTTTGAAATTACTCAAAAATAACTTCAAAATTACCAGAAGTTGAAAATAAGTTTAAAAGATTCAGACAGACCACAAATCATCTGGTGAGACTAATAGAAACTATTCCAAATAGTTTTAATAAAAATTAATGTACTGTCGCCTACTTTCTTAATATCAAAAACGTTTTCGACACAGTTTGACATAATGGATTAAGATACTACATGACACAAACGGAACTACCCCAGGGAAGTATTTGCTGGCTATTCAACTCTCCGGAAAATAGAAGTTGTAAAATAAATGTTGGGAGAACCTTTTCAGAGTAGTTTATTCCAAAGGGTGGGGTTCCTCAAGAAGGGGTGGTTAGTCTTATTTTGTTCATCATATATGTGAACAATATGGCATTTAAAGACTAATTATGTGTATGCTTTGTAATTCGCGGACCATGTAGTGGTCTAGAAAAGTGCTTCAACCCTATCCATAACATTAACAAATCTACAACCATTATTAAATAACTTGGAAGAGTACAAGTAAAAATATCAAATACAAATTAATGTACCTAAAAATCAATTAATAATATTTACAGAACAAATCAAATACACAAAAAAGATCCCCAAAATTGTAACATACTAGGACTTCGGCAAAATTCGTAGATTTAACCTACGATACGAAGCTAACGTGGATTAGTATATTAACTAAAATTTGGAAACGCCCAACTTATTCAAGAAGTCTAACCTCACCAGACATTATAATTAAAATCTACATAACACTTATAAAATCAATCATAAAATATGCATACCAATTATGGTTAAATATAGCACCTAAACATATAAATAAACAAAATATAGACAGTACAAAACTTAAGAATTACTACAGCATCTAAAGTCCTTCGCAGCAAATCAAAATTCACACACAAATACGCAAATATTCAAACCGAAGCCAATAGACTCTAATTCCCTAATTTACTTTAAAAAAACTGGAAAAAATGATTAACTCTGTGAGGTTTGTCGCTACTACAAACATGATAAAAATAGATCCAAATACCTCTCTCTCGTTAATATATATTTTATGAATAAGAATGTCATAAGGCCACCGACTACTAGAATATAAAACCCACACTAGTTTAACGTTGGTATTTCTATACTTCAGAAAAGGTTTTATTTTTATGGCATTGTTTTTGAGTAAAGAACTGGTTCACAAATGGACATTTGCCCTGAAAGAAATTAGAGCCAGTGCTATTTATTCCAACTTATATCTAACTTCACTATCAATATCCCGCAGTTAAAACAAATTAACAGCACAGACAGGAGAAAGAGGTCCAAACGAACCTGGCCCTCTGTGGTCTGTAAAACCAAAACTAAATAAAGAATATCTTAAAAATTAGTTTTAGGGTTTTTTTCTACATTTCTTCGTATCAATAAGTTTCCGATCTCACAGTGCTAATATCAGAGGTTCAATTCTCTGCGGTAAACACAGCATAAAGTCAATGATGCTTTTCTCTAAAACACAAAACAAACAGATTTCTGGCCTTTTGGAAAATAATTAATAAAAAGTGTTTCGCTGTTTCTATGCCTAAAAATGACGGGAATTGGAACCCGCGACACTCAATTTACGAGTAAAGCATCTTAACTACCTGGCCATATCGGACTTGTTTAACACGTGTAAACTTTAATAATAATAAGTTATGCGGGTCTGTATTACTTCTAAATCCTATGAATTTTTAAACAGTTAATTTTATGAAAATTTTATTTGGTTAACTTTATTAATCACTATAATCAAATAAAAACTTCTATCCAATAGTCTGATATTATTGCTACAAATTTTTCACACTTAAAATGGCATACACGTTTCACATGCTTCTCCTTAAGTTAAAATGAACCATATAAAAAACTCAAACATATATGAGGAAGTCATGAGCGAAGACAGGAGAAACTGATTCTACAAAACCTCAACTAACATGTTATGATTTTAAAATGACAACCATGTGTGTGTGTTTTCTTATAGCAAAGTCACGTCGGACTATCTGCTGAGCCCACCGAGCAGAATCGAACCCCTGATTTTGCGTTGCAAATCAGAAGACATACCGCTCTACAAAATGACAACCAATGACCGTGATAGGAAATGAATGTCGAGCATGGTTTAGCAATTACGGTTAGCGCGCGAGGTTGATTTTAGAAGATATAAAATTTGCCAGCGATCCCTATTTGAAAGTGCGTAATAAGAGTGACAATTAATTTCGATTTTCGATTCAAAACAGGACAAAGATTTTATGCTAGTGTGGGTACTACTAATTATGGTCAGTAGTCCAAGAACTATATCGTCTTTCTATATGTCGCGTAAAGTCTTACAGATTTAAAGTAACAAAATTCTAAATAAAAAGTAACTAGTCGTTAATAACGAATGTGTATTAAAATGTAGAAAATTATACCTGTTAATGTATTTAAACAATGGTAGCTGCTGGTCTTCTACTAATCAGCTCGGTCGTATAACAATGCTTCCACTTAAACTTTAAAAAAAAAGGTTTGTTTCGTTTTGTTTTTTTTATCCTAGCTTGGAACATCTTTGCTATTAATGTAATGAAAAACTAAAATGGTCAAAACATAACAACAAAATAGCATACTGTAACGTGGCATTGTATTTTTGTAATAATAGGATCTCATGGTCAAAGTATTATCTTAAACTTTTTACGGATAAAAGTTTTTATTAGAACATCCATTAGTGAAACCGCATTTTGACTTAAGTAAACTAAGTTATTGGAGAAAGTTTAATTTATTTTAGCTCGAGACGTCTAAACAAGCAGATGAAGATATATATATATAACTCAATTGAACCAGCACTCGTCTAACTAATCGAGTTGTTTTATTCGGTCCACAAGAAAATGATCATCGTAAAATAAGTGGAACTGGAAACAAATGTCTTACATTTAAATAAACTTTCTTTGCACCACAATGCTTTTTGTTGTTTTTTCTAAGAGGTCGTTGTAAAACAGAACTCATTCTTTGTTGTTCTCTTTTTCAAACAAAACGAGATTATGAAAGAAACTAGAACTTATACGACGTCATATATCATCATCTTATCTTAGGAGTCATGGGTAGGGTTGCTGTTAGCGGTTAAGTGCTACTCTTTTACTCAGAACTCTTGTACGTTGCATCGATGTAATGGAACTAATTTTTCGCAATAAATGACACGATTAACAGATTTCATCAGACCTACGACTTAGAAAACGACTATAAACAATGTTGCGGAGAGAGATATTTGGGATATTTTTTATACCTTTTTTGTAAGAGATAAGAAAAACTGTTCTCTTGAACTAAACCGCCAGTCTTGATAGTCACAGGAAATACCATTTATTGTTAACCCTAACGTACTGGTTTAGAACCTAATGAATAAAAATGAGACTTTTTTTTCTCCTAGAAAAGTAAATAACAAGGAAATTGAGTTTTGTAGCACAATATATTTTATCACTGCTGTTTTTCTTTTTATGCTAAGCATACAATGACTGTCTGAATAAGAAACGTTTCAGTGATAAGATATACATTTAGTCCAAAGCTATATTTCGAAACTCTAAAGTGTGTGTAATTTTTCCTGAGTAGAAACACCGTTTTAAATTAAATCTAAGATAAGTTAATAACATAAGAATATTTAATGAACAAGAGTCAAACATAAATAAAAATAATCAAATCAACAGATGATTTCTGATAGTTTCTGGTAAGTAATAAGTTCAAGATTAATTCAGTTGAAATCCAATGATCCTTAGTGATTTATATTACATTTTCATTTACTAATTTTTATATAATAATACAAAAATTAGTAAATGAAAATGTACGGTTTCTGGCTTCAAAAAGTAATACAAGCAAACTTACATCACACAATAGTGTCACATTTATAACAGTTTGATCAAACAGTTTCGTACACATAACATGTTTTACCAGTTATTCGGTAAATGTTTGTTTTTCTATATTTTACATTTTTATATTTTATTCGAATTAATTTTATTTTTATAAACAACAAACAACAATAGTTAATAAAGTGCCAAATGTTGTTTTTATTACATTTACGTGTAACGATGATTGCTATGCATCGATCATTTTTAGTCGTTGTTGCTGTTTTGAATTAAGCACAAAGCTACACAATCTGTGCTCTGCCCACCACGGGTATCGAAACCCGGATTGTAGCGTGTAAGTCCGCTGACATACCGCTGAGCCACTGGGGGGCCATTTTTAGTCATAAATGTTTTTAACAAAAATGTCCTTCCTTTTGTGTGATTCGACATTCTAAATGCTAGCATAGCAAAGCACGTGATGGTTACATAAGTATAAATGATTGTTAGCGATTTAGAAATACAATGGAATATTTTATTTTTGAGGCACATAATACATAAACAAGACAGACAAAAATTATATTGAAATTTTTAGAACGTTCTCCTAGAATAAACCATTTTATTGTACTTTCGAATCTTTGCCTATCATTTTACAATGACTTAAGTAGTTAACATAAAAAAATAGTATGGGACACCAGAGGCACCACGAGAGGATATAAAGATCATTTAACCCTGAAGTAAACATGCACCACAGATGGTAATGATCCAATTAATTAAGTAATCACGTATTTATTACGATAGCGTTATTAAAGGTTCTTGATAAAATATTTGATTTCTGCATATTATTCAGTCAGGTTTATCGTGCAATATTTCAGCTTTAGGTTCAGAAAAACTAATTTATCAATTATTTTTCACTTAATACTAGTATTTTACTCAATGAATTCAATGTTTTCGTTCATGTACCTTTCATTTTAAGTAAAACGATAGGCTATTAAATAAAAAGTCTTTCTGATAAATGGGGACACAGTCATCAAATTCTAATAGAAGTCTTTGTATTACTAAAACACTAAAATACCTCAGGCATTATATTGTACGAGACGGTAAAATTAAAATTATCTTTGTAAAATGGACATTTATTAAAAGTTTCTTTCAGCTTCATGATTATTAGTAAATATATGAATTTTATTAGTCAGAAATCCATTTAAAGAAAATCTGTTTAGTTATGTTAGAACAACAGAATATATATTTCAAGAGGATTTTATCAATATTAAAGCTATTTTTGTCACTAGGACTTCATCCCTTCTACACGTGTGCAAGAGAAATTAGTAAATAATAAAAGATATAAAAGCTCGTATTTTTACAGTACTTGGATGTAATACGAGCACTGGAGAATCTTCGCGAATACTTGATGTTATGAGTATACGTAGTAAGCATCTCCTTTGTTTCAGGTTTGAGCAAATCCGTTTTTATCGAGTCTGCTCTTCCGCTTTCTGCTATACATTACTACAGATTAGTGAATCTATCCGGAAATTGGAAAATATTTCCTGTTAAGAAGACCAGTTTTAAAACTTAAACGTTATAGAAGATTAATATGAATTTTGTTTGCGGGCTTTTCAATAAAAAATATTCGATACAACTTATTATACATTTTCTGCACTGGTATTAATAAAGAGTCTGAATGAATCACATGGTTAATGGTAATTAACTTAGGTAAAAAGTTTTTCTCCTCCTAATTTCAATGCTGCAACCTATTCGAGAGCTATCTGAGGTAATTTAACAATATAAGACTAGAAAAAAAGCAGCTAGCCATCACTACCCACCGCCAACTCTTGGAATACTCTTTTACCAATGAATAGTGGGATTGATTATAACATTATAACGCCCCCACAACTGAAAGGGCAAGCATGTTTGGTGTGACGGGGATTTGAACCTGTGACCCTCGGATTATTAGTCGAACGCCTTAACCAACTGGCCATGCTGGGCCACATTAATATTGTAAGAAATTTGTTGGGAAAAAACTATATATTTATTAATTCATAACGTTTATGTCTGGATAAGTTTGATAATATTCATTATTTTATTTTACAAAATATGTTTGGTATAAAATATAGTGTGTCTGATTATTTTAAGTTCAAAGTATAGAAATTGGGAAAAAAATCTAGAAAGGTGGTACTTTCGAACATACTGCATTACTTCTCTTAAATAAAACAAAACTTTAGAAACTAACTGTGTAGCGTAGCATTTTCTCAAGAAGATGCTAAAGAGAAGAAAAGTTACAGTAAGTTTAACCACTTAGCGATGCCAAGTCCCAGAAATACGAAAACATAACAAGGAACGTTACATAAATCTATATGACAACTTCAGCGTTACCAGAAAAAAAAGTTTATGATTATTACATATCTCTCAAATGTTGGTCGACAAAATTAGTAAGGATTTGGATCGGTCTAAGCATTCTGAAAAGCTAATATTACACAGAAACTTTAGAATGTGATATATTATAAATGGGCATTTATATAACATTTATTTATTATTACCATACCTATTTTATTTATTTTGCATTTCAAGATACATTGACTATAAAAGTTTTTATTAAAATGTAAACTTGACCGTTAAACTTAACTTTTACAAGTTACTATAAAAGTTTTGATGAATATAATTAATATTCTGAAGTAGCAAAACAAAAGGAAAACCACATAATTAATAATAGTATTACCACACACATGTTTGTTTTAAGCCACATAATTAATAACAGTATTACCACACACGTTTGTTTTAAGCCACATAATTAATAACAGTATTACCACACACATGTTTGTTTTAAGCCACATAATTAATAACAGTATTACCACACACATGTTTGTTTTAAGCCACATAATTAATAACAGTATTACCACACACATGTTTGTTTTAAGCCACATAATTAATAACAGTATTACCACACACATGTTTGTTTTAAACCACATAATTAATAACAGTATTACCACACACATGTTTGTTTTAAGTCACATAATTAATAACAGTATTACCACACACATGTTTGTTTTAAGTCACATAATTAATAACAGTATTACCACACACATGTTTGTTTTAAGTCACATAATTAATAACAGTATTACCACACACATGTTTGTTTTAAGCCACATAATTAATAACAGTATTACCACACACATGTTTGTTTTAAGTCACATAATTAATAACAGTATTACCACACACATGTTTGTTTTAAGTCACATAATTAATAACAGTATTACCACACACATGTTTGTTTTAAGTCACATAATTAATAACAGTATTACCACACACATGTTTGTTTTAAGCCACATAATTAATAACAGTATTACCACACACATGTTTGTTTTAAGTCACATAATTAATAACAGTATTACCACACACATGTTTGTTTTAAGTCACATAACTAATAACACTATTACCACACACATGTTTGTTTTAAGCCACATAACTAATAACACTATTACCACACACATGTTTGTTTTAAGTTCATGCTGCATTATATCAGCTTTGGTGTAATATTATTCTTTTGTAACGTTTAAAATAAACTAAGAAAAAAGAAAGACATTTGGTAAAGTTTGGGATACTTTTAATTGTATGCTCTTTTTCATTAAGATCAACGGATAATTTTTACACAGAACTTATAATAACATACAATATTCGATAGTAGGTTATTAAATTCTGCTTTTTTCGGTTTTTACTAATAAAGACTTAAGCAGTATTCCTCAACTTTAGCAATTGATAGATGAAAACAAAGTTGAACAAGATAACTGCATACATTATGAACTTGTTACAATAAAACTGGAAAGTTTAGAGAATTGCAAGACCACTTGCCACTGTTTTGTTTGTAAGCCCTTGAATAGACAAGTACCAACATACTGTAAATTAGCTAATGTCACTGCTATCTCCAAAAGAAGTAATAAAAGTTGTCCTAGTAATTATAAGTTTATGAGTCTTAGATCATTCGTGAGAAAAGTTTTGAAAAGTCTGATAAAATATATTTTGCAAAGTCATTTAACAAAAGTTTAAAATTTTATTGAATAGTCAAAATCGTTTCTCTATCAGAAATTCTTACCTTGGAAATCTTTTAACATGCTGTGGAAATGTTATTGCATATGTATATGAGGGTAAGGGTGCAGATTTGGCGAATCTAAATTTTCATAAAGCATTTGGCAAAGAGCAACATAAGAGGCTTGTAAAAAACTTATTTCTAAATGTATGAGAGATACCTTAACTAATTGGATAGAAAAGTGACTTGATTGAAGAAAGCAGAGGACCTTTTAAATGGAACTCAATCAAATTGGATTAATGTTGTAAGTGGTATACCTCAAGGCTCAGAATTTATACCATTGCTTTTATCAATTATCATTAATGAGATAGTTAAATTAAATAGTAAACAAATTACTTGAACGTGCTTATAATATTAAAATATTTGGTATTGCTTTCTATGAAGAGGATACTTTTACTTTACAAAATGATTTAGATCATTTAACATGTTTGGCGATTAAATAAAAAAAATAAGATGTTTAGTCTGAAACCAAACTTGTTTACTTTTGTATTTGTTTGTTACAGCATAAACTATTTTGTCAAACAGTAGTAGTGAAAGAGGAATGTCAGGGATTAGGTATTAAATGATGCAGCTGAATGCCCTTAAGATGATAGCGTATCATTCAACTTGTTACATTTTCGGAGTCTAGATGTTTTCTTATGTGTTCACCAGAGGTTACATACTCTAATAAATTTTGCCAGAGAAAAGTTGCTCATGTGTGAAAATATAACAATTTGACTGTGCTATATTAATTGTGATTACTTAATTTAATAATTAGAACAGTTTAGCTTCTGCCAAAGAAAAGGCTCTCCTTCCTCCTATTATAGAGTCCCATTGCAGTATATTAATAATTGCACAGTTTAGGTAATGTAGTGCTGTCTCTAATTCCAAACAAAAGATCACAGGGCAGCAGCCATTTTGACTGTGCTTTAGCCACTTTACCTGCACTGAGCCACTGTCTACGTCGCTTAACATTTATTTTTACAACATATCCGTTTTTCATATCCATTTACTAACCTGTCCAAAAAAATAAGCTATGTTCACGAGAGTGTAAAGAAATGCAAATGTCCACTTTTGCTCTAATGTTGGCTTCTGTCAAATCATGGAGGACACATTTTCCAAGTTTTTACACCTTTCCAACCTGTTTCAGATGACGGTTTACTGTTGAATGAGTTGAATTAAGTTTCTGTACTAGTTCTTCAACTGTTACAACACAATCTTCATCAAGTGCAACCAGAAACAAGTCATCATTAAACTCAACAGGACAACCTGAATGAGGTGCATCACTTAAGCTGTAGTCATGTGATCTGAACGTCTGAAACTACCTTCGACATTTTCTCTCATTGAGAGACTCCACACCTGTTATGTATATGTGTAAATATTTTGTAAACGACAACATGTCGTGTTGTGTTTGAATTTTCATTTGTATTATTCATTTTTCCATATTGATATTATTGTTTCGAAGTTTAAACTAAAATATGTTATTTATTTAGGGTAACATTTTAGAACTTTCTCGAATTAAGTAGACCAATCACATGTTTGTAAATGAGTGCTGGTGACTTCCTGTCTAGAAGTGTAGTCTCGTGCAAGAACGGATTTGCGTGGATAGCTCTGGAGTTGTATGGAAATTGCAAGATTGTTCGAGAAATAGGCCTATCGGTATAAAAGACGGTGACGTGAGAGATATTCAATCATCAGTCATCAGTTTTTATTCGAAAAAAGAAGATAGATTCAGTCATCAGTTTTATTCGAAGAAAAAGAGAGAGATTCAGTCATCAGTTTTTATTCGAGGGAGAGAGATTCAGTCATTAGTTTTATTCGAAGACAAAGAGTGAGATTCAGACACCAGTTTCATTTCAAAAGAAGAGAGTTAGTTATTTGAGAAAGATTAAGTGTTTGCTGTGAATATTCAACTTGGATTTGTGATTGAAATTAGATCTACGGAAGTTGTGATTTTATTTCGTCAATCTCTACGATACATCTGAATTACTACTTGAGCTGAGAGACGGCGATTTCATTGAACTGTGAACTGTTTCGGAATTTCTTCGTGGGACCAAATTCACACCCTAGACTGGAATTTGAGACTTTCATTTTAGATCATTACATTAGATACAGGCCAGTACCGTTTTGTGTTGCGATTTATTTTGAAGTTTGAAACTAATATTATTTTGTTTTGTAATTAATTTCGAATGTTATAACTTAATATCGGTCACTGTTATTATATATAATTTATGTTATATCTGTTATATTTGTTAATAGTTTAGTGTAATAAATTATACAAGCTGTTATCTGTGTTTTTCTGTTGCGTTTAGTCTACGAAGAACATAAAACACTAAAAAATACGTAACAACACCATAAACACCTTGAATGTTTCACGTAAATTCTGTTGCACTATTGCCATTTTTAAACTCATAAAGCATTATATGCCTAATGTGCTCCTCACACACATCCATCTTTATTTGATTAATGAATTGAAAAAGTGGAGTTGGGTTAGTTTCTTTTATATGTCTGAACATTTATTGCACATTTTACTAAGCATTTTAGTCATTAAAGCCTTCTACAGAGAAAGAAATGATGATGCACTTACTATATTAAATTTTCGACCATTACTTATTAGATGATCTAATACTTAAAATAATCAGACACTTTATATTTTATACCTAACATCTTATATAAAATAAAATAATAAATAGTATCAAAATTATCAAGAGATAAACTTTAACAATTAATAAATATGCAGTTTCTTCCAACAGATTTCTTAACATATTAATGTGGTCGGGCATGCCCAGGTGGGTTAAAGCGCTAGATTCGTAATCCGAGGATCTCAGGTTCGAATCGTCAAGAAATCAAACAAGCTCGCCATTTCGGCCGTGTGGTCGTTAAATGCGGCGGTCAATCCCACTATTTGTTGGTAAAACAATAGCCCAAGAGTTGGCGGTGGGTGGTGATGACTAGCTGCCTTCTCTCTTGTCTTACACTGCTAAATTAGGGACGACTAGCGCAAATACCCCTGGTGTAGCTTTGCTCGAAATTCAAAAGACAAACAGTTAACATATTAAATCTCCTGACTAAACAGTCTCTAATAACGTACTTATGTTAGGGCGTAAAGAACTATCTCATCAGGTAAACCGTAAGCTAGATGTACATGCACTATAATTTATAGTATATATGTTAACGATTAAAATATATTGTTTTATTATTTAGTATTGCAAATATTGAAAAATTTGAGTTTGATTTAATCATACTTTCATCATTTCCTATCCAAAAATAGGCTAAATATCAAGAACGGTTGATCACTAAGCAGCAGTATTTGTATGTTAACTTTAAACATAAAAACTAGTGTTAATGTAAACTTTGAAAAAAATCATAGAAATATTAAATGCTTTTGTTTAAAGCACATATAACCTTAGAAATTGAAACGTTTCCATTAACATAAATTAAATATGTAATTATCACATTTTATTTATCAGGACTGAACGTTCTTGAAAATGACTTTATTTCGACTAAGCAAAATTATCATATTCATCACTATTTTTATTGGTATGAATCTTTTATAAGAATCTAACTAATCTAACAGCTCTTATCTTTATTGTTACATTATAATTCTTAGTTCGTAAAATCATAAACTTTACGAAGTAAATTACTGTACAGTGTGGGATATAAATGCTACTTGCACAATTTTGTGTCGTTATGCATGGATCTGTCGTCAGGTACAAAAGTTTCAATAACACTTAGCAATAAGCTTCGTTTTTGTTTAGTACCAGCCTAACATAATTATATACCGACTTCTTCACTAAATTGAGATCTAATGGGCAACGTTACGGTAGCACTTTTCAATGATTTCCAAACTTTGAAATTTACTCCTGAGCTCTTATACCAAAGGTCATTGAAAATAATTTGGCCAGCTTGTAAAAAAACAAGAAAACTTGTAAGAATAAATCAATAACTGTGATATAATATATACAGATAGTGAATGTTTTATTGTCTCAAATACTAATGAACTAAATTCACGAAACATTGTTTTAGTTGATTACTCACTTTATGTAAATCAAAACATGAAAGTATTCCACATTTAACAATCTTTCGTTTGTTGTAAGTTTCATCATAATAGTATTACTGCAGTTGTACATTATAAAGTTTTACGTTCGTTTAGAAGGCCCGGCATTGCCGGTAATAAGGGAGTTGAATTGAAATCTGAGGGCTGATGATTAGAATCATCGTCCAACCAATTATGCTCACGCTTTTAGCCAGGGAGATATTTGTTGGTAACAGAGTACCCCAAAGTGGGCGATGGGCGGTGATAACTACCTCTTGTACTTCACTGCTAAATTAGGGATGGCCAGCACAAATAATCCACTTGTAGCTTTAGGCAAAATTCAAAGCAAACAAATCATTTGAAAACATGAAAAAATTGTAAAATAGCAGTGGGATTCACAAGGGGGTGATTGGGTTGGCTTAAGTCTATGCCTTTTTCCTCTTATACCCCAAAAGGTTTATTTTTCTCAGTTATTAAAAATTGCCCACAACTACTAGAATACCCTTTCGACTAGTTATTAAGAAAATCAGCTTTAAAATAAATGGAAGACTGTAACATCCTATTAAATGTTAATCGCAAGCATTCACTATTTAGTTTATGATTTAAAAGGTGTCTCTAAGACCAATTGAATAGGAATGAAAAAGGATTTTTTTGTTTATCAGGGATTTTTACTTCACGTGTACTACAATCTCCATAGTATCCCCTAACATCTCTCCTTCAAAAGAACTAAGTCTTGTCAATGAACATGTGCCCTTTCAATATTCTTTGCACATTACTGTAAAAAAAATAATACATTTAAATACAGTATTTATATTAATTAGAAGCCCAAACAATGTTATCGGTATACCTAAAATAAGCAGTCATAATATTCTCTTTATCTAGATTTGGTGGTCCTGAAAAGAATCTTTGATAGTGTCTGAATGTTTAAAATAAACCATATTATAGACGTGATGAGTAAACTTCATCCTCAGAACGAATGTTCGTCTGGACATTATGATGTTCCTATTGTGCAACTCAAATTGTCCAGTGCAATAACATTTGCAGCATATCAAAATGTTCAAGTATGTGATTGTAAAAATAACATAGATTTTTCATAAACAAAATACCTAGGTACACGTCTAATGGTTAATTTGAAGATGCTTATCAAACAACTTTTGATTTTGGAAAGTTAAAAAAAAAAACAATTTGAAATTCATCCTTTTCGCAAACGGAATATTAAAAGTACCCTCCTTTTATTGATATTGTAATGTCAGAAAATGGAAATCTTTGATATTCAATACCATTAAGTTATTATATATATTGAATAATAAAACCAAGATTTACATACAACTACGTTTTCTCAACGTTTACAGAAGGAGATTAATTAAATACAAGTTTTCAGAGATGTAGCACATGTGCACTAAATGATAACAGAGATAAAAAAATATTTTAGAATTTATAGGTATCAACGGCGTTTATACATGCACTAATTAACGATAAAATTTACTTCTAATTAGTTATCAAACTCTATGCATATTGTTTTTGATATTAGTGTTATAATGGAAACGAAATATTAAATAATTGATATTTTGGGTGTACTGTATACATCTAGCTATAATTTCAGAGAATTTATGTATTTTAACAATCAGCTGTCAAAACAAATATTTAGATACAATTACAGGAGTATGTCTTCAAGTGTACGAAAATTAGAGTCAATTTGATAGAAATGCGGGTAATCAGAAAATGTGATCAATTTAACTGAAAAATTGGAAACTTTGCAAGTAGTTTGGATATATACTTCAAGTAAGAAACTCAGACTTTTAGAATTTATTCTGAAATTTGAACGAGGGCACAAAAAACAAAAACACCACCTAACAAATACAAAATATCAAAAAATTATTTGTTCTTATGTAATATAATTAGCTTGTAAAGTATAACAATACTGTCATATCTCAGAGGATTATATGAATAATGTTTTAACTTATTTGTGATATTGCTAAAAGTTTAATCTAATTTTGTACTGAACCGATTTTAGTGAATGAAAATGAATATCAAATAAATTTTGTCTTAAACTTGTAACACACACACATATATATATGTAGTATATTTCCAATAAGGTATTTACAGAAGAGTATATTTCTAATTTGTAGAAAGCAATTTACTACTTCAATTAATACTTTTCAATTCTCAACCATTTATTTTTTAAAATGAGGTTGCTCTGATATATAATAACTACCTCACTAAACATAGCGTTTAACAAAGTTTCGCAGAACGAACAGTATTTCCAGCTTATCAAAACAACATTAAAAAAAACAACTCAAAACTTCTTCCGAGGCCATACAATCAATCTAGCAAACCTTTTATGTCAGATTAAAACAGTTTATGATGGCGAACTGCAATACAATCCAAACATAACTTCGTTGATTTGTGTAAAATTAAAGGAAAACGTGCATGACTTCAAGAACCACGTATAAAGAAAACGTTTTATACAAACATGAGAAGGATGAAACATTATTATATGGATTAGGCTAAAACCAGAGCAATACATTCCAGATTACTTTATGCCAATATAACTTATTTCAAATTTAATAAACATAAATACAAGTACTATATATGTATATTGTTTTCCAACTAATGAGTACTGTAGCTTAAATCAAACCAACAGTACAGATTATGAAAAAACATGGAGCATTTTAACTGCTTTACACAAGCTTTTTGAATGAATTCACCTCAAACAGAGGTCATTACTTAGAAACTTATATTTCATTAGGAGAAAAACTACTTTTTGGAACTGAAAAAACCGATACAAACGCAACAATATGCAATATTTTACGTGTTAAAGAAAGATACGTCTGTAGTCTTACGACACCGAAAATCGATATCCGTTGTGGGCCTTTAAAACAGGACCCTTGGTTGAGAGAGACATTTTTACAAATTTGTGACTCTAAAATCCAAGGTGAACACAGCAAATGCCAGTTTGGATTTTCTTCTAAAACAAACAATTAAACAAGATAATTAGCGTTTAACTACAGATTTATTTATTGTTCCAGTGTTATTTAACGTGTTAATAAAACAAAGAAAAGAATGAGAAGTTATGAATAGTGAGTAATGAAAAATCGGTAAGCTCATTACAAAGAAATATAGCGATACTATATTGAACAATCATTATGTTCTTAATACTTAATATAAATTAGAACGTGGGTGCCCTATCTTGTAAATAAACAACTTTGTAGGACAAGAATGATGATGTGTTTATTTATTTATTATAGACCTCTACGAATGATTATTTCTAAGAATGAAAATCAGTTACAATTCAAGTGAATTAGAAGAGCTATGTAATAAAACAAAATTACAGCATCTATATAGACATACTGTTCATGCAATAATACACAGAAGCTAGGTATGTTATTGTTACGTTTTTTTATGATCAATACATGATCATGAGCAAGACTAAGAATATCATTCCGATAGCATTTTGGAATGACGATTTGATGAATAACATTCCACTCTTCATTAGCAGCAACGTCAGGAGGTCTGTATTTTCTCATTAACACACCTGACTTCTGGCAGTAACAAATAGGGACAGTTCCTATTTCATTTTCATCAACGGCCAGTTGTAGAAGAGAACGAGTTTCAGGATCATTGTCCTGTTCCTCAACAAGTTTGTTTCGATGAAGAGAGTTGAAAAATGACTTAGAGTCATCAGTAGAACTCGAAGTTGAGTTAGAAATCTCATCGATGTGAGATATGAATGTATCAGATAAAGAGAAATCCTCTTTTGACTCCTGAGAACGAGTAACAGCACAGGCGGGAAAAACATCAGGAAACTATTCAACGAGTTGCTCTGTACTGGGAGTAACAACATATGCTTCAACAACACGAACCTCTGGTACCACCTTACTACCAGCCAAATCATTCCCCAAAAGCACAGACACACCTTCAACAGGCAATGAAGCTTTAATACCCACAGTCACTGGGCCTGAGACTAAGTCCGAATGTAAATCTAATCTATGAAGAGGAATAGAAACGACGCCACCTTCTAGACCAGAAATGAGCACATTGGCCCCAATGGATGACTTTTCAGAAAACGGAAGTACACTTTCCAAAATCAAACTCTGAAAAGCTCCAGTATCCCGCAGGATTTTACTTGGTTGTAGATGTGAATCGCCAACAAAAGAAACAAAACCTTTAGTGATGAAAGGCTTAAATTTGTCCTCCACAAGATTTTCAGGTACATTAAGAATATTGGACTTGGAATCCACAGTGGACTGGACAGGGTCAAAATCATTGGGAACCAATGATGTATCCAACAAGGGCGAAATGAAACTATTGGGTGATGGCTTGTTTTTGAGCTTATAGCACTCAGAAATCAGATGGCCAGGTTTCTTACAATAAGCACATGTTTTGGATGAGAATAACACGTGTTTGGTTGATGATGAGCTTTGAGAATTAGAAGTTTGCTCTTTTTTGTCTTTGTCGACATTTGCATAATGTTTAAATGAGTCATTGGGTTTCTTTGCTGTGTGATTTGTTTTGCTTTTGTATGAGAAATCTTTGTGAGTCAAAGCATACTCGTCTGCCAAGACAGCAGCATCATGAATTTTGGAAGCTTTTTGTTCATCAATATAAGTCTTGAGCTCTACAGGAATACATCTTTTAAATTCTTCAACTAACATGAGTTATCTGAGTTTTGTATAATCATCTTTGATTTCTTTGGAATCACACCACCTGTCGAATAGTGTTTCTTTTTCACGAGCAAATTCGACATAAGTTTGGCTGTCAAACTTTGTGCAACCACGAAATTTTTGTCTGTATGCCTCTGGCACCAATTTATAAGCATTCAAAATGCATTTTTTGACGTGTTCGTAATCATAACTTTGCTCGGCCGTGAGTTTGGAAAATACTTCCTGATCTTTACCCTTGAGAACACTCTGGAGTAATACTGTCCAATGTTTGGTAGGCCATTTTAGCCTAAGGGCCAATTTTTCAAATTGCTGAAAATATTTATCTACAGCTTTTTCATTTAATGGAGGCACTAAACGAATTTGTTTGGAAGCATCAACCTTTTCTTCTGTCTGTGCCTTTCTCATACTGATTTCCATATCAGCTTTAATGCGTTTTAATTGTATTTCGGCATCAAGGCGTTTGTTTTCTTGTTCTGCTTCAATACGTTTTTGTTCTGCCTCAAGTCGTTTGCTTTCAATTTCTAAACGAAATTTCATTTCCATTTCCATTTTTTTTATTCGAAATCTGGGTCAAAATGAGCGACAGGCAATTGTTGTGCAACTTTTTGAGGTAAAACTTTTTGGCTGACCAAATGTTCAACAATAATTTGTTTCATATCTGCTTTCTTCATTACTTGCTTCACTTCTAAATTAAAATGTTTACCAACATCAAGCAATTCAGATTTTTTTCATTCATTGATCATTTCGAAAGATGGATTCTGATTAAATTCGTTTATAAAATCTTCAAGTTGGAATGCCATTTTGAATATACAAGCTGTCTATCTGTATAGAATATAAATCTTATTTTAGAATAAAATTAAATTGTTTTTTCGATATCCCGGACGAGACTCCAATTTTCTGTTACGTTTTTTTTTATGTTTTATGTTTTTCGTAGACTAAACGCAACAGAAAAACACAGATAACAGCTTGTATAATTTATTACACTAAACTAATAACAGATATAACATGAATTATATAATAACAATGACAGATATTAAGTTTAAACCTTCAAAGTTAATTGCAAAACAAAATGGTATTAGTTTCAACCTTCAAAATTAATCACAATACAAAATGGTCCTGGCCTGTATCTAATATAATGATCTAAAATGAAAGTCTCAAATTCCAGTCTAGGGTGTGAATTTGGTCCCACGAAGAAATTCCGAAGTTTAAATGAAGAAGTTCATAAACAGTTCACAGTTCAGAAAATTCGATGAAGTTCTTTTCACGATGCCTCCGACGAACGTCACAAAATTGTCGCCTTTAATTTTTTTGATTTCCCGTAAATTGTTCCACACGTGTTGACTTTTAGTATAACCACTAATTCGGATGAATCGTAGAGATTGACGAAGTAAAATCACAGCTTCCGTAGATCTAACTTCAGTCACAAATCCAAGTTGAATAATCACAGCAAACACTTAATCTTTCTCAAACGAATGACTGACTCTTCTTTTCTAATGACTCTTCTCTTGAATAAAACTAATGTCTGACTCTTTTTTTTCACTCTCGCATCTTCGTCTGTTTATATATTGTAGGCCTAGATTCCTCAAAACACCGCGAAATTTCTACAGATCTCTAGAGCAATCCGCGCATGTCCGTTCTTGCACGAGACTAAACGTCTAGACACGAAGTCGCCAGCATTTCATTTACAAACATGTGATTGGTCTACTTAATTCAAGAAAATTCTAAATGTTACCCTAAATGAATAACAACATATTTTATTAGTTTAAACTTCGAAACAATAATATAAATATGGAAATATGAATAATAGAAATGAAAATTTAAACACAACACGACATGTTGTCGTTTACAAAATATTTACACGACATTTACATAATAGTTATATCAGAATAAATTTGGAACTTCATCACATTTCCACAGATGACTTTATCTTACAAGAATGCATTTTGACAAAATCCATGCAGTACAGTTTCCATTGTGAAAGATGCTATCTAAATCCTAATCCACCTTCTTGTAGATTTTTTTATAAATTATCTAGTGCACAAGAATAATAGTTTTCAAGCGTACATTTTAACAGTTCGACCACACAAATGTTTGCTGAATTGATTGGTTGCCCTCATATAGCATAGCAAAAATACTTGTTTCATTATCTAGTTGTTTGACGTTTGTGACGGTTGAATAAATATGTTGTATAATTTTTTCATTCAGAGGTTTTCATTGATTATGTTGCTTAATGTTGGCTGCAAAATGTTGCTGGCGTTTTGCTCCTAACATTTGTGTTCATGGATTGTTAGTTATTACAAGACGCCACAATTTGCTTACTATGAATGGGTTACAGATAAATAATACCTGTTTGTACAGCGGTTAGTCTAGAAATTTACAACGCTAAAATCAGGTTTTCTATTGCCCTCGGTGGACTCAGCAGGTAGTCCAATGTGGCTTTGCTATAAGGAAACACACACTCACACATTAATAATGCCATTAAGTCCAAAGGGTGTATTTACCATGGAGTTTCTAAATTCTAACTGAAAATGTCTTTATGATCCAAATCTATGAATATATTGCATTAAAAATATTTTTGCTTATCCATTCTTATAACCATCATTTTTGGCGGTGCCATACAATCCATACCAAGCCAAACAGTGTAAAAATAAACTTGTAAAACAAGCCGTTCCTCTGTAAGTTTACATTAAAAAAACACCTTAAAATGTTTATTGTTTAGGAAAGTACAAGTTCTTTTAACTATTGAAAAACATTGTGGTTAATTATAAAACTTTTTCGTTATTATCATTTCTGTTGTCTGAAAGACCAAAAATATCCATTACAAAAAGAAAGAGCAATCAAAAGACCAGACACCAGAGAAACGTATGAAACCATAAAGAAAATGGACAATATTTAGTCCACTACACTTTAACTCTTAGTCACTATTTTACTCATACTACACAGTACCCACTGTCTGACTGAAATGAAAGCAAATTTAAAATAATGCTTACACACTATGTGTATGTAAAAACTGTTGGTTCGGGTTGAGAAAAATTGATAACATCATCATCTCTCCCCCTTAGGGCAATAAAGTGCTCACCTCACCACTTACATTTTTTTAAACATGACACAGGAATATAATAAAACTGAAACATGTTTCATATGAAAGGTTACTAACTCCGATTTTACTCGAGATTAATCTTTATGGCAAGATAAGAAAAATTACTTTAAAACTAATAGGAAAAACTTTAGCAGTATACAATTTAGGCATAAATTTATATATTAAACTTCTCAGTGACAGAAGGCTGTATAAAAAATGTCTTAAAGAACACAAGTATGACATTCATTCTATAAATAATATTCAAATAATTACTTGGTGCTGTATAACAATCAATTAAAGGCATTTTCCATTGATATGTGCGTGTGTTATTAATTTGGTATTCAATGCCTGTAAATAGTCATAGTGTAAATAATATTATTGTCAATAAAAATATAAAGAATTAATTTTATATTTTCTGGTTATCTCAAAATATTCAGTCAACTTCATTCAATTTTTTTTTATAATTGTATTTTGTGAATCCTCTATATCTGACGTGGCTGTTAAGAGTTTGGAAATTAGTCTCGTTGATAGAACATCATATTAAATCACAAGCTTGTATAACATTCATTCTATAAATAATATTTAAATAATTACTTGGTGCTGTATAACATTGTATAACAATCAATTAAAGGCATTTTCCATTTATATGTGGGTGTGTTATTAATTTGCTATTCAATGCTTGTAAATAGTTATAGTGTAAATAATATTATTGTCAATAAAAATATGAAGAATTAATTTTACATTTTCATTTATTCATGTTTAAAATATTTTTTTCAAAAAGATCATAGAATGACAACATCAGATCCAAAAGAGAAATTTTGAAATTTCACAACAGCTTCCTCTGATATTAAAATTGGACCATTTTCAGGTTTTGTCTTTCGGATTAAAGACGGGTGATTTAATGCATGAAGACAAGAGAGAGAAGGCAGATATAAAAATATTCGTTACACAATAGATTAGCAGTTCCTAGTTCATGTTTTTAAAAGAATAATATGTGTAGAGAGTTAGTAATCATTACGAACTTTTAAGCACAAATTTGCTAGTTTCTTCTAATTAAAGAGCATTTAGCGTCACATGATATTAGGTGAATCAATTAATGTAAATAATTACGTTTAATATAGTTGTACTAAGAACATGCAGGTGATGACAAGAAAGCGTTAATTTAGTTTCCAAGGCGTTATTATAAAGGAACTTACTAACACTGGTTTATAGAAGACAAAACTTACACTACATACTTTAAAGAATGTGACTGGTTTTGTTAAGAAAAATAGGTTTGCAATCCTATAGCTAATGTTGGCTACTATCGAGTGTCACTTTCTTATTTGATTTGATTTATTAGGGTGTATTGACATAAAGTTATGATATCTAATCAAGAATCACCACAATTGTGAGAAAAGTGCAGTCAAAAAAAGAGTGAGTCTGTGACTTAAATTAATCAAATCAAAAACTGCTAGCCAGATTAATGAATGTTTATTGTAAAATTCTTATCAATGTTGCAAGTGTACAAACTACAGGATGGTCGCTAGAAAAGTGGAAAATTTGAGGGTCAGATGAGATCATGAATAAAATGCGTGCTTACTCATTTCTATTTTGATTTCTTTACATCATGAATAAAATGCATGATTTTAACAATTTTGAGCATCTATGAGTGTAATATAACATATGCCTTTAAAAAACTTTGTAAAAGTTATTCTTTGTAAAAATAAATAGCTGTTTGACAAATTTTCCGCTTTATTAGCAACCATCCTGTAGTTTAGCACCAACTTTGATTTAGTTCATTTAAGTTACAAGCTCAATCAATTTTATCTGCATCTTTTTTCATATCTGAAATATATTTTATTAGATTCACTATTTCATGTTATACCATTAGCATTTGTGATATTTAAGGTAGTAGCCATTACACAATGTGGGCCCCAATGTACTAACAAAGGAATATATTTAGTTATAGTAAGATTTATATTTGTTGTTAAGTGTAAAACTATATAAAGAGCTATCAGTGCTGTGCCCAGCACGAGTGTTGGACCCATTTTCAACGCTCGAAATCTTCAGACTTGACACTGAGCTCCTGAGAGGCAATTTTAGTGTCTTAAATATCGAAGAAACACATACCTTAGAGAAAAAATACAGTAATATGTATCTATAATACTCATATGATGCATATATATATATAATTTTATGAAAAAAGACCATAAGAGAGAAAAGGTAGGAAAATATAAGTATGTTTTTCTTGTTTAGAAGGCAATATCTTACTAAAACAGCCCTAACTTTCATTAAGTTAGGCTATGCAGCAGAATCCTATCTAATTTACAGCTCACTTAATTAATAATTCCAATATGAAACACAGTAACCCTGGTTTAAACTATTCATGACAGGTAAGACTGCAGCGTCGCCGAATTTTTTTCATTTCTTGCCCATCACTCACAATCAGTAATAACTGCAATATATTTCTGACGCATCAGATGGATCAAACAGCTTGTACAATTTATCATGCTATATCTGTTTTCTACACATCTACCTCTGAGAACATAATAAACAGAAAAGTAGTAAAAGAGTATATTGTGTGTTCCAGAATAACCATCAAAACTGTTTCCCCTCGTTATGGGCACAAACTACTCCAGCGCTAGTTTTAATTTAGTCTGTTCACCATAACACCTTATTAACAATATGTTTATGTCTCAACAGTGTAACGGATTTGCTGTTTATAGTTATTTTAATATCCAAGTTTGCTTCAGTTTAATGCAAGTAGCGAATATTGTTAAATGTGCTTTGGGGAAGTCCCGTCTGTTCTCTAAATTTGCAGAAAATTCTCCAGTGTAAGAGCCAATGATATAAGTTTTACGAAATAACTAGCATTTCTTTGCATATTGTTGTCAAGTGATTTTGCGAGAAGCTTGTCTTATGAATATTAAAGACACGGGGTGGCAAGAGAATATTAATATTGTTGTTCGACTGCAGTAAGTATACTATAAACCTCTGAAGCTATAATTGTAATAAACGCTTATTAATTGGAAAACCACAGAATTTGACCAGAAACATTTATAGATTTCGAACATTATAAATTGTTCAATATTAGTGAATTAACTTGGGACGTTAATATTTCTACAAAGATATTCAATATCTTCGTCGGTAAGAGGTCAGTTTGTAAATGGTGTGAGACCAGCTAGCTTGCGTAAGAGAGGTGTAATTATATCAACTTAGAATTAATTTGCTCGTCGTTGACCTGGACCGTCGGTAAATATTTAGTTCTAACCAGATAGAAGAATCGATATAGTTTGTAAATTTGTAAAGCTCTTGTATACTAACCGGTGACTGTAATAATTATTTGTAATAATAATTATTGAAAGTTGTATTATTGTTTCTATATTAAAATATAAGAAGGAAATTTGTGTGCATCAATATTTTTGGTAAATAACAAAAATTTGGTACATATCGAAATTTAATTAACTTCTAAATTAAACTGAAATTTCTGGCTGCTTAAGTTCGTAACGTACATTTTATAATTAATCGCAGACTCTTCTGATATAAACTGTAATAAGTAGCAACAGTAAGGTGAAAACCTCATTAGGGGAGTAAAAGTTGCTGGTTGTTGTTTCGAATTAAGCACAAAGCTACACAATGGGCTATCTGTGCTCTGCCCACCACGAATATCGAAACCCGGATTTTAGCGTGTAAGTCCGCAGACATACCGCTGAGCCACTGGGGGCAAAGTGGAATTGACCGTCACATTATAAAGCCCCCATGGCTGGGAGGGCGAGCTTGTTTTGGTGCGACTCGGGCGCGAACCCGCGACCCTCAGATCACGAAATGCACGCCTTAACGCGTTAGGCCATGAGAATATACTTAGTTCTGAATAACTTTTATAATTCCTCACAAGGGTTAATATTATACCACCGTTTTAACATGTACAGAATAGCATCTTCAATTCATTCTTGTGAATTTTCACAGATTAGTTGAAATTTATTGAACGATGCGTTTGTTTATTTTAGAGGAAAACTACACAATACAGTATTTTTTCTATTCCGCTGTAAGAAATGAGACTACGGATTTCATCGTTAAAAATATGTAAAGTTACTGATGATGCACTGGGAGACTTGCTTATAGGAATGTGGTTCTGCTGCAATAGTCTGAACTTCAAGGTGGATATGTCATGCCAGAAATGTTTCTCGTTTAACACTTTAAATCACTCACATTATCAACGATTAACAAATGGTAAAGTTATATGAGTGAGCTAAGGAAGTTAAATAATCACCCACTTCACTTCTCCATTCACACAATGCATATTGTAACTAATTCAAAGATGTTAAAAAGGTATTTATTGCATATAAATGACATCACCCTCACCACCTTTTTCACCTTTTTGTCAATAATTTGGAAATCATATTTGGTCGTTAAGGCAACTAAAAACTTAGGTATTCTTTGGCCTAATTTAATTTCCACAATAGGTATTTCGAATGAATATGTTTCCTTCGAACACGATTATACTATTGGAGTTGCTGGAAATACTTTGTTGCCCTGTTTAAGCCTTTTTATCATTAACCAATCAGTTTATAGTTATATTAATATCCAGGTTTGCTACTTATATATAGTTAACCGACACCTTTATTTTGTCAGTTATCCAGAATTAAACTTTAGAGTTCTATACCAAGTAACTGAGTTTGGTGGTTGTGGTGAGCATAGTACAGATAACAAATTACTTTACGATATATACTATTTTATTTCATACTGATGCTCTGTATCTTTGACTTTGAATGTAGCTGTTGTAACGTAGCTAGTAATTGATATATGAACATGAAACTAATTTTCAATGGCCTGTTCTTTAAATATCTATAGGAAACAGCTACGTTTTTATCGTACGAGTATATGTCCCAGACTTTATTTCTGGTTGTGCAGTATTAGTAACAAATGTAGAATTATTCAGGTCATACAGATATAGAAATCAAAGGAAATTTGTGAATGGGTCTAGATACGACAACCGCAGACAACTCAGATGTGCACCAACTGTTTAACATTTAACGTTTACATTTCCCTGCTACCATTACATACACATATTACACACTGCAATACAATATGATTCACCTTTATTTACTTCAATACTGTGAATTACCCAGTCAACAATAAATCTGCTTTTTGTTTGATAAAGCAAAATATTATCAATTTAAGTACGCTCATTTGATTTATTAGGGTAAACGCACAAATTAAACGTTTACTATACAAAGTATACACGTGTACCTTCGCAATAATGGAACTATCTTTTCAGACAACTCAGTCGGATTTCCATAGTATCATCAGTTATTCCTTTTTCGGAAACAGTTGGTGAAAACAAAATAAAATATTCACTAAAGGGTTACAAGCAGTGTTTGCAAACATATTCATGCACACAACAGAAAAATAATTCAGTACAAAGATGAGAAGAAAACAAAGTTTGATTTTCAAACATTGTACAAATAAACGACAATACATTTAATGTCTAGAGTCGTGCACTCGCCAATTTGAATGTTTTAAGAATTTTGAAGTTACTTTTACGCTACTCTCTACTCTATAGAAAAGGAGCACCTGTAGACTATACATTAGCAACTGAAGACAACTAAAAATATAATTTCATACACAGTAACCTTGTACAAATTCAAATCGCAGTGTCCTACATCACTTTATCGAGATCACAATAAAATATCTTTGTAACCATGGAAAATAAAAAATGATAATTTCAATTGTTATGTATATGTGTAAATATTTTGTAAACGACAACATGTCGTGTTGTGTTTGAATTTTCATTTGTATTATTCATTTTTCCATATTGATATTATTGTTTCGAAGTTTAAACTAAAATATGTTATTTATTAGGGTAACCTTTTAGAACTTTCTCGAATTAAGTAGACCAATCACATGTTTGTAAATGAATGCTGGTGACTTCCTGTCTAGAAGTGTAGTCTCGTGCAAGAACGAATATGCGTGGATAGCTCTGGAGTTGTATGGAAATTGCGAGATTGTTCGAGAAATAGGCCTATCGGTATAAAAAAGACGGTGACGTGAGAGATATAGAGTCATCAGTCATCAGTTTTTATTCGAAGACAAAGTGTGAGAATCAGACACCAGTTTCATTTCAAAAGAAGAGAGTTAGTTATTTGAGAAAGATTAAGTGTTTGCTGTGAATATTCAACTTGGATTTGTGATTGAAATTAGATCTACGGAAGCCGTGATTTTATTTCGTCAATCTCTACGATACTTCTGAATTACCGCTTGTGCTGAGGGACGGCGATTTCATTGAACTGTGAACTGTTTCGGAATCTCTTCGTGGGACCAAATTCACACCCTAGACTGGAATTTGAGACTTTAATTTTAGATCATTACATTAGATACAGGCCAGTACCGTTTTGTATTGTGATTTATTTTGAAGTTTGAAACTAATATTATTTTGTTTTGTAATTAATTTCGAATGTCGTAATTTAATATCTGTCACTATTATTATATAATTCATGTTATATCTGTTATATTTGTTAATAGTTTAGTGTAATAAATTATACAAGCTGTTATCTGCGTTTTTCTGTTGCGTTTAGTCTACAAAGAACATAAAACATTAAAAAATACGTAACATCAATAAATAACTTAACGTTAAAAATATTATAAATCTTCTTCAGAAGAGTTGCTCTCAAGTCTTCAAAATGTTAATAGCAAAATACAAATTTCGTTAGATTTTTCCGAAAATATCATGATAAACAACAATGATTTTGTTAATTCATATAATTATGGCCGGTAGAGTAATATCCATAAAAAGTAAATAGTTCATCATAAATATCATAACAAGTTAGAAAACGTACGTGAGATAAACGAATTCGTTGAGCCTAAAAACAATGTTTGTAACAGAAATATATGACAGGTTTTTTTCTCACGGAAGAAAAAAATAAAGTGGTTGAAGCGAACGAAGTTTTGAAAAGCGTATATTATGCAAGATAAAGTAGACAGTGTGTGGATATATATACACATAAGAGTGACTCAATAAGTACCTGCATGAATAAGCATCTACAACTACTGAAGAAGAAATAAAAAAAACAATAGTAATAAAATACTTCTGCGAATTACTACCTTTCGTATCTCGAGATACGCTCCTGAGAGAAAATAGAAAAAGTCTCAAAATGAATAAAATTCAAAAACGGTCCCTGTAAAGTGTTCTCGCAAACATGTCACTCTTCGTTTTTTATGGTTTTTCATTATTTTATGTTTTTTATTCGTGAAGTTAACAGGGCACATTAAATGTACGAATCAACAAAACTATTTACACATCTAAAAAAGTTGTGGAGGAGAAATAAGGCAACGAATTCGCCACGATTTCCTGTGGTGGAAAAATCACGTAGTGCAGTGTGGTTTTGCTCTTTAAAATAAACAAATAAATTATCTGTATACGTTATACCTATGATATTAAATTTGTGAGCTGACATAACCAGGTGATTAGGACGTTGGACTCACATTTTGAGGGTTGCAGGTTTAAATTCCCCTCTCATCAAATATGTTCACTCTTTCAGTTATGGGGTCATTCTATTGTGACGGTTAATCAACTATTCGTTGGCAAAAGAGTAGCCAAAGAGTTGGTGGTGGATCGTAATGACTAACTGCATTTAATCTAGCCATTCACTGCTAAAGTAGAAACGGCTAGGTCAGATAGTCATCGTGTGTCTTTGCGCAAAATATAAATCTAATCAAATTGCAATAAGACTTAAAGTTATACAAAGATCATAGACGTTTTTATATATTGTATATACATATACACTTTTTATTATTTATTTATATTATGTTAAGGTCTCCTAGTTGTATATTTGCCACATTAATATTTTACAAAAATGTAAAATTGTTTTGAATTCTGAAAATAGGAAGCTTATCACAGGGATAATTTCTCTTTTAGGGTGTAATTTTAATAACCAAAATCGCGTTTGATAAATTATGTTACAGTAAAATAAAAAAGGTTAGATATGTATGTGCAGAAAGAGAAATCGCTTATTGATTCTTATTTCAATTTAACGTTCAATTTAAAAAATAAGTTTAATTCCACACAGATTTATTGTTTTGTCATGTTTCAAAAACCTGAAAATGTCAAACATATAACCAAACTTTATACGTTTTATTTACTAATTATGAAGCAGCATACTGTGTTCATCATTACAAATGTTGCTTTTTTCTCTGTCTTTTCAAAAAGATTACATTATTGGGTTTTGAAACAAGATTCTATAAAGGTTCATTTAATCGTTATTACACAATCAAACCACAGTTGTTACTGTTCTTAGAAATATGCTACTGTATCACTTATTTATTAAAGAATATAAAATATGTTTGGCCAATATTTAAGTTAAACAAAAATATTGTTGGTGTTATTAAATACTACGTTATTTAATTTTAAGTCAATATTTTTACGAGCATCCGCAATTAATTTTGAGTCGAAATATTGCCCATCAGATTGTTTTGAATTTCGGGTAAAGCTACACAAGGGATATCTGTGCTAGGCGTCCCTAGTTTAGCAGATGAGACCAGATAGAAAGCAGCTAGTCATCACCACCAACCGTCAACTCTTAAGCTACTATTTTACTAACAAATACTGGGATTGACTGTAACTTTATAACAATCCACGGCTAAAAGAGCGCCCATGTTTGGTGTGACGGGGATTCAAACCTGTGATTCTCAGGCTACGAGTCGAGTGCCCTAACCAACTAGCCATACAGGGCAGTATAACTTTAGTACAAACATGCTTAAGATTCTATTGATGTTTTAAAACGATGGTTATTTAATCTCGAACGTTTATTGCTGTAGACTTTTATATTAAACTGTGAAAAGCTAAGTGATGTATGTATTACACATTTCTAAGTTTTGTAACTATGATTTTACATTTCGGTTTGTTAAAATATCATAAATTTATGTTATAATTTAATGCATTTATGAGTATATATCTCTAACAATAAATTACATTTATCTAAAAGCCTATCTTTTAAAGCACAATTACTTAGATGTAACCTTAAAAGCTGTTCCATTGAGTAAAGTAACGTTTCGGAGAAAATTTACTCTTTCTCTATAGCTGTCAACAAAGGAGGATTTCAGAAACGCTGTTTATTTCTCTATAGCTGTCAACAAAGGAGGATTTCAGAAACACTGTTCATTTTGGTTGTAGAAACAGTTTGAAAGGAACTATTTTATAGAACTACACGCCGAATATTTATCTTTTAATACTGGTATTAACTTACTCCTATTTATTATTGTATTAACCACAGTGTATTTGCCATTCAGAGCTTCTGAAAATCAAATATAAGTGATTACTGATAAACTTTTCAGTCAAATATTTCAATAACATTCACCTCCGTTGCTCAAGTTTCATTAACAATCTCTGATATTTGTAAAACTATGTACTATTTGTACGGATAACATAGTTATTTGTTTCTTTTAATCTTGATTTTGATTTTCCAGCTTTAAACAGATCTCAGTAGAATAACTTTTTTGTTGTTGTTAATCGCAAATATTCACAATAGGATATCCAAAATTTGCCCACTGAAGATATCAAAATCCTATTTTTATTGTTATAAGCCTTCAGATTTATCGTTGATTAAGGAAGTGTTTGGATTCTATTTAGATCATGCGTGAGCATTTTTCAATCTTTTTGAACTACACGTAAACCGTTTTACTTCTCGAGATTTATCACCTTTTGCGTTGAAAACTTTAAACTTGTGGGATATTTTATCGTCCATTTAATATTTCAGATGATGTGTGAAGCTTTAGTTCCATTAAAACACTAACACACTTTCCAGCTAATAGTATTATTTTAAGTAAATTTACATGTATGATGAAATTGAAACGGCGGCTTTCCTAGCAATAACGTGAAGATACTATCAATGTGGTACTCATTGAGTAAATACCTAGCCACAAGTCTCATTTATGGAGAAAGTGGCGACATAATTAGTAAATTACAGTTATTTATCAATCGATATTTGTATATATTGAACGTTATATGCTATATATCTGTTTGGTGTATTTTTTTTATTTTTGTCTTGGTTGGTTATTTTCCTAATTATTTTAGTTGAGGGTCTAGCATGGCCAGGTTGTGAGGGCGCTTTACATACAATCTGAGGGTCGCAGGTTCGAATCCCCATCGCACCCAACGTGCTCGTCCTTTCGGCAATGGAGGCATTAGTAACTCAATAGTTGACGGTGGTTGATGATGACTAGCTGCTTTTCCTCTAGTTTATACTCCTAAATTAGGGACAACTAGGGCAGATAGCTTTCGTGTAGCTTTGCGTGAAATTAAAAACCGAACAAACATTATTTGATATGATATGCTGTTTATTGATATCCGTGTCAAGTCCTGGCCAGACTCGTGTTTATTAATTTTGTTTTGTAATGTGTTGAATTTATTTCTAACTGTTGTTATTGTTGAATAAATAATTGTTGTTGTTGTTGAGCCCTGTTTGAAGCAACTCATTCATTTTAGACTGTTACAGAATAACTAAACTATTTGCGCCATCAATTTACAAACAAACTTTCCATGGTATCATATGCGTTTACTCCTGATAGTAAAAATTCGCTTATTGCTTTGTATTTTGTCATTTTTCTGAAGCAATATGAAGTATCGAAAAATAAAAGGGTCAAAAGGTTCTGAAAATGATTGAAATTCAATTTTAGAGCTTCCTATTTCTGTTAATAAAGTGTTTTATTAATTGGTTTGAAAGAGATAAATCCAAGCAGCAAAAAATATAATTTTACCTAAGAGTGAGTAACATCTTTCTTCAAAACAATCAGCTGACAAACGTAACACGTTCCATGCCAAAATCTTGTGTTCTTTACATATATTTCTTGCTCTCTCAATCTTGGATTCTCTTTTGCTACAACCTTACCAATTTGAGATATTCTCTTTTTTACCTCAATCTAAATCCTGTGTTGTATTCTGGTTTGCTCCAAATATTTGTGGCCCATTCTTCTACTTTGATTATTCTTCGATGTTTTAGGGCTAGGACTGTTGAAGTATCACAACCAGTAGCACACACACATGATAATAAGGAATTGACCAACACTTTTAAGTATTTCTGCTGTGTTCGTTACATTCTCTGGCTGAAATTTCAAACCACAAATAGAGTTTATGCTCCAGCCATTAGCATCTTAAACAAGACAAGATACAGAGGAATAGAGAATAATCGTTAATATGTGTGATATTGATGAGGGCGATAGTTAATTTTGTACATCATGATACAATTACACTTTTGTATGTGTCTATAATGATAAATAAAAGTGATGTAAAGTTCTTAACGGATCAGAAAATTTGTAACTTTGATTAACTTTACAATGTATTGGGCAGCACCCAATCGATTTTTTTTCATTCAAGTTTGTAGCATAACTTGGTTTTGCTTGTATTAGTGAAAACTAACATTGAATACAGTTATTGTTGGTTATGGCTTGAGCATATATACCCTAGTAGTTGATTGATAATTGTATGGAGTATCTCCAGAAATAGCTTGAAACACAAAAAAAATGTTATTTTGCAAATGGACTATTAAATATCGCCCAATGTAGCTTTAAAAATAAGTTTCTTCCTGTTGCACAAATGGTGATTTATGGGAAATGTTAATTCAGTCTTATATACCGATACCTCGAAACATAGTTTCATGGCAACACTTAAAAACTGTGTTTATTGTTCGAATTCTAGGATGTACTTCCATAAACAGTAAATTCTCCAAATGTAAAGCGTATTTTTTGTTTAATTATGTATTTATGTGTTTTGGTTTGTTTCGAATTAAGCACAAAGTTACACATTGAGCTTTATGTGCTCTGACCACCACGGGTATCAAAACCCAATTTATAACAGTACGAGTCCACAGACATACAGCGGTGTTAATGGGAGAGGGACGTATATATATGAGGTAGTATTATGTGTGTGAAACAAAAATAAATATAGTTTTTTATACATAAACAACGTATTAAAGTAACACCACACACAAGAATGAAAACAGATTATTGAAACATTTCGAGAAATGTTTATTAGTCAATACTTGAATGACTTTCAGTGAACATAAATGAAATCATTCTTAAAAGAAGAAAAAAACAGTTTGGTACATTTTCCTCATTATTATTTATTTACTAATCACTCTAAAGAGTAGCTGTTTTCTGGTACTTTCACTTTATATGTAGATGAACTGTTTGCAAAAACAACTGTCATGCTTTCTAGTGTTAATGATAACAAGCAGAAAAAACCAAATGAGCAGCTATGCGAAATTTATTGTAGAAGCAGATGACCATAAAAGTACAATGAGAATAGCATGACAATGTTGAGGTGTTAACCAAACTGTCCATTTATTGTCATATGGAAATTATAAGTTAGTTTATACAACATGGAATTACTGTAATGCATCATACTCTTTTGACAAAGAACATGAAATTCCAAAGAATACTAAAACTGTAATAGTACCAATCGTGTTTTAAAAATAAATCCCTTGAATATCTCATCAGTAAAGGAATGTGATTACAAGCATTTAAAATATCATAATTCATCCTGGGATCTAAGAATTATATAGAAAGAAAAAACATGCCTGATAAATGTTTTAATCATATGCCACGACTTAGCTTATGGTTTGAAGGGCACCAAGATATAAAGCTTATCACACGTAAAACATTACTAGTTTGAAGAATATCAAAGAGTGTTGTAATGATAGGCAACACTCAAACTATTCTAGAGTTCCCACATTTCTTTCGTGAATGATAGTGTTGATAATATTTTTGCTTGCTACAAAGAATAAAGGACTAACCATTCAGGTAAAGTTTCGAGAAATGTTTATTAGTCAATACTTGAATGACTTTCAGTGAACATAAATGAAATCATTCTTAAAAAAAGAAAAAAACAGTTTGGTACATTTTCCTCATTATTATTTATTTACTAATCACTCGAAAGAGTAGCTGTTTTCAGGTACTTTCACTTTATATGTAGATGAACTGTTTGCAAAAACAACTGTCATGCTTTCTAGTGTTAAACGAAGCATACATGAATCAAGAAATAAATATTAATATTCTCTTATTACCGTTTTATGTCTCATGTTTGAGGTGAGGAAGTCATTTATTTTACCATCTGTTAGATAGTATAGTTTGTCTGAACGAACAGTTTACCAACAGAGTTCAATTTTTAGTGCTTATGATAACATAAATTTTTTTTTTCATTATTGTAGAATTAATTTTTGTCAAGGGATATATTTCGGGAAATATATGATTTTTCGATACCAGCTCTAATGCAGAAGTATTAATATAATCTGATAATATATATATAATTTACCACAACTCGAGTTTGTTTATTCTTATTAACTTGAATAGGATATATCTTTCGCTTTTTACTTCTTATTAGATTCGTAGTTTTACATATTTGTTACTTTTCACAAATTTTATAATACTGTATTTTAAAACATATATATTTTAAATTTCATCCATACATATTCAGTAATTATTACCTCCTCTCTCATTGTATCTAATTATTTTCTTTACTCATAGAATAGCATAACAAATACTGTTTAGATAGTCTAAAGTATCAAAACATGGAAGAATATTAAACTCTCCCAAACGGATTGTGCGTTCATTATGTTGTAAAATGTTTCTTTCGATGGTAATTGGGTTTCACTACATTTAACAAACGAATACTTTTCTTATTTCAAGATGAAGTTTATCTTCTGAAAAGTGCTTGTTTGTGTTTGTAACCTCTTCTTTCTTTGGATTCTTTGAAAGTCTTTCTAAGCTACTAGCAATTAATTTAAATAAGCTTATAATCTTAACTTCACTTTTACCAATTTTATACTAAATGAAACATATATTTTCGTTGTTTAGAATTTGGTCAATTTTATCATCCTAACCAAATTATTAGAAAAACAGACCATTATCATAGCTACTCATATTATAAATATATATTGGAATGAATGAAATGTTTCTCTTAAACATATTGTAGCTAATATTAGCCAATCTTGTATATTTTTCAGTTGAATTATCATGATTGTGAGCTTTCTTTACAACTCCTATTGGTTTATCACAAATATGACTAATATAATTATTTCTAACTTTTCTCCAGCTAATTCGTTCATTCTGTTGTTATCATTGCATAACTTTTCTGTTTGTTTAATTTCTTTTTCAAGTATTTAATGATTTTTTTCTACTTTTTGACTCCTGTAAACTACAAAATCTTTATAATGTCCATGAACATATAATAACAACAACTTACAGATTTATGTTTTCAATGAGCATTTGTATAATTCCGAGAGGTGTCAATATTTCTGTTTAATCATTCAAAATTAACACATGCAAGAAAAATAACTCATAGTGAATTATTAATACTTTATGTTTCATAACTGAATTTTTAGAATATATTATAACACTATGAAACAAAATTTTTACTTTTTCTTGTTCCTGGGCAGATAGTGTTATTCCCCAATTGCTTATGCCTAAAATAAATGGAAAAAACCTATTTTTCTTTTCAAACTTTGCTTTTGTGACCTGGGTAATGATATATTCAAATTTACCCATTTTCCAAAACATTCCAAGTAGATTCAGTGCTGAGTAGCTGAAAGAGAATTTTCTTGAATTTTAAATAATTTTCAAGAACTTTCTATAATGTTATAGAACTTACGAGAATTTTCTAGAACTTTCCGTAGTAATATATAAACAGAGGCTCACCACTCACTACTTCAGTTCAGTTATAGTTGCCTAAGTGAACACATGGACCTATTTGATTTTATCACAGATGGCATCCTGAAACTGCAAGCATTTACCAAATGTATTCTGCTATGTATATGGCCAATTTATCAAAGCAAGAGCAAAAAAGAACTCTGAGACAGCATTTGCTAAAACTTGTGAAGCCTACAACGCATATTTCGGCGTGCCTATCACAGATCAAGGCAAACTTTTGGCACCTCATTTTACCTGAGAACACTGCAAAAAACTCTAGAAGGTAAGAAAGACATATTTTACTTGCTTGAATAATAAAATTTTATATTATACAAATTTAAAACCTTTTAAAATTAAAATATCTTATAATTATTTTTTAAATTCCAATAGTATAAAAAAATCACATAAAATATTTTGCATGAACCTCTTACACATTGTTTGTGAATGAAATAAATTTATTATTCATAATAATAATTTTGCTCTTTTAGAGCATGGTACAGAAAGGAAAAGAGAGCCATAAAGTTCGCCATTCTAAGAATTTAGCGTGAACCCACTGACCACTCAAGCAATTTCTGCTTCTGCATGGGAGACCCTTCAAAACGTCGAGCTGGCAATACTGCATCTGCTATCATGTATGCGGACCTTCTATCATCCATCGCTCCAGTGTCACACTGCCACAAACTTCTTGTACCCACTCCATCAATGAAAAAGCAGCCATCCTCAGAAGAGAGCAACAAATTAGAAGAGAAGGTAGTCGTTAAAGATCCAGATTTCAATTTCAAAAGTGCAACTGGTGAGAGAAACCTGGGCTACCCTAATCAAAGCGACCTCAATGACTTGATTAGAGATTTTGGTTTTTACATTGAAAATAGGTTATTTTCTAAATTTCAGTATCCAGGTCACAAAAGCAATGTTTGAAGGGAATAAGAGTCGTTTTCTGTACTTTTACAACATAAGCAATTAAGAAATAAAACATACTATTCAGGAACAAAGTTTATGTTACGTAGTGTGATCAAGATAGATGTTATTGTCTCTAGATTTAGACTACACAGAAATTTAGTTCTTTTGTTGTTTTTCTTGGAAATTTTACATTACTTCAAGAGAGGAGGCGTTGTATGATGTGTCTCCATGGAGGCTTTACCATGTTTCCCTGTTATCTTTGCTTTTGGGACAACAGAGACACCGCAGTGCACTACAACAGGAAGCACTGGCCACAACGAACCGATTTCTCTGTGGGGATGCACAATTTCAGGTGTAAGCCACTAGTGGACCTCCAAAAGATGTTGTTCCTACCATTGCACATAAAAGTGAGTATTATGAAACAATTTGTCACAGCTCTTGATAAGGAATATGCAGCCTTCAAGTACCTTCAAGACTTCTTCCCTAAGCTGTTAGAGGCAAAGGTCAAAGCTGGTGTCTTCGTTGAACCACAAATAAAAAAGATACTGCAGTGCACAGAATTCACAAAAAGGCTCAGTGGAAAGGAAATCTTGGGGCAGCTTTTTCGCAGTGATTTGGGGCTTCTTGGGCAATCACAAGGCCAAAAATTATGTGGAACTGGTTGAGGTTCTGGTGAAGAACTACGGCAAAATGGTCTGCAAAATGTCCCTAAAAGTCCATATCCTCGACCCTCATCTTGATAAATTCAAAAAGAACATACAAGCACACTAGAGGAACGAAGCGAGCGCTTCCATAAAGATATGCCGGACTTCAACGCCGCTACCAAGGAGCGTGTAAGAAAAACATGATGGAAGACTATATTTGGGGCTTTATATAAGTGATTTATATTACACTTGCAATTCTCTAAAAACTACTCACTTCTAAACATTTTTGAATAACTTTTGTATAGATACATGTAGATCTTGATTTATATGTTGTTTCATTCAGACCTTATATAAATGAAAATGTGCAAATTTGCCGGTTTTTGTATAGAAAATAGGTTAATTTGTAAATTTCATTATTCAGGTCACAAAAGCGATGTTTGAAGGGAATAAAGGCCATTTTCTGTACTTTACAACAAAAGAAATTAAGAAATAACACATGCTCTTCAGGAACAAAATTGTGTAACATAGCGTAATCACAGCTTCCTTTGTTTCACAGAATTCATGATTCTTCAGTATGTATTGTCAAGAAAAATACCAGAAATATGTGTTTGACATTGATACATTTCTGTTTCGTGTTTCATTATTAGAATTTTAATTAATTGATATAAATATTTGACAATAAAATAATGTGCGTGAGATATATTATAGTCGTATAAAAAGTTAATACGCCATTTTCATTAATTGTCAGTTACTTTAATGGAAAAATAATACATTCTTTATTATAACAGTAGACGTTTGTTGACAGAATATTCATCTTTTTTTCAGGCATTAGTAAACCATTCACAATACAAGAGAATTGATTCCTTAAAGTTTTTATTTACAATCTTTCATTGTTTCTGCTTTATAATAATTACTAACTCGTCCTGATTTTTCTCCATCTACTGAATTCAAATATGCTACTACTCTTCGGCTACTCTTTTACCAACGAATAGTGGGATTGATCGTCACATTATAACGCCCCTACGACTGAAAGGGCGAGGATGTTTGGCTCGACGGGAATGCGAACCCACAACACTCAGATTACGAATCACACGCTTTAACACGTTTGGCCATGCCGGGCCGCAAAATAGAAAGTTGATATAAATAAAGAATTAGCATTTCCATTCTTAAAATACAAATACCTTATATTACCATCCGAATTTAATAATAAACCCCATTTTATTTGAGAAATTATAAAAAGAACAACAAGAGTAAATAAATCTCTGGATAAGAAAAAAAGCTAAAACTGATAGAATTTAAAATTTAAAAGAAAACAACCTAATTCCCAGGAAGAAGTAAATCATTCAAAATAGACAGAAATATATTAGGGAAAGATAAAAATTCAAATGAGGTGGTAATGTACCATATTAAACTGTACCTCAAAAATTAAAAATGATGAAGGATTAGTCAATGAATTACATAAACTGAGTAGCTGATAGCAGGAAACAAAAGCAAATTGTAATACAATCAAATCATTAAATTATTATATGTAGTACTTAAAGAAAAAAATAATACAAATAAAGGTCCGTTAAATATACGTTTTTACCACGCCAAAATTAGGTGTTTGATTCCACTCAGTGAACTCAGCAAATACCCCGATGTGGCTTTGCTATAAAAAAAACGCACGCACATACACATACAAATGAGGTCGAAGTATATTACAAATGGTCTATTTAAATAATTTATATTGCAGTGAACATCTGTTTAAATGATGTTTAAATTATAAACAGCATGAAAAACAAGAAGGTATTTTACTTGAAACATATGTGTACAAAACGCTTTATCATCAAATTTTTTCAACAAACACAAATCAAACAGATCAAAAATAGAAAGAGGATTATTACAATTTCAAAATACATGGAGGCTTTTCACCATATTTGATTCATTTTTAACAGTGAATGCTAGTGGAACAGCTGGTTAGAAGGTGAAAAAGGTAATGGATAAAGTTATGAAAATGTTTTTGATTTGTTTATCCTATTGATCTATTACCTAAGAAAGTAAAATAATTTAAAATAAAAAATTAATTTAGATAAAAGTACAGGATCTGGTACTAACTGGATTTCTTATGAAACTAATTCTGTCTCCTGGTGAGACACTAAACTCAGACGTTTGATTCCCTTTTGTGCACTCATCAGATAGTTTTATATGACTTTAACAAAACGACAAATAAATAATTTCAAATATTTATGTGTGTGTTTTTATATCAAAGCTATATCGGACTATCCGCTGTGTTTTCCGAGGGGGATCGAATCCCTGATTTTAGCATTATAAATGCGTAGACTTACCGCTGCTCCAGCGGAGAACGATCCAAAGTATGATTTTGCTGAATATTTTAATTATTAGAGAGAATTCTATGAAAATATAATACCAAAAGAAATAGAAGAATATTTGAGATAAAGTGAAAAAAAATCAAATGCAATTCCAGCTTCTACCAAAATTTACGTCAGTGAACATTTATATTATATAAAATATATGTAAAAAGGAACGTAAGATTCAATAACAATACTTTTCTTATATTATGAAGAGAAAAAGATGCAAATGGTAATTATATTCTGTGCAAGACAAATAATTTATTAATTCAGTTATTTCATGATTTCCCTTTAAATTGCCCCTCAGTGGCTCAACGGTATGTCTGCGGACTTATAACGTTAAAAACCGAATTTCGATTCTCGTGGTGGGCAGAGCACAGATAGTCCATTGTGTAGCTTTGTGCTTAATTCAAAACAACAACAACCCTTTAAATTTGTCATTCAGTTTGCAACTACAAGGTATATTTACAAATTAGCTCTCAGTTATCAGTTGACTTATCTGAAGGAAAATTGTAAGAATTAATTATCCCAATAAAAAATACAAAATATATATAGCTAATGTCTTTAAATGTGTAAACAACATTCATATTTACTGTAATTTTGCCAATGGGTTCTTATATAATGACAAGGCTGGCAAAATTTTATATTAATTTGTTGGTAACAATTGATTTGCTTGTACCTAGCTTTCTTGCAAGCTTACTTACTGTTGTGCGAGGGTCTGTCTCAACTACTTCCTTTAGTGTATTTTCATCTAATGTTGGCTTACTTCCATGATTTTCATGGTATTCAAGACTTTCATCTTCATGTCAAAACTTTTGGAACCAACGCTGAACTTTACGTTTAGTAACAGATCCATGGCCGAATGCCTGGTTGATGTTCCATGTAGTTTCGGTAGCTTTTCATCAAAGTTTGAAGTCGTAGAGGAAAATCAGACGAAAGTCCTTCTTGTCCAAGGTGTCTTGGAAGTTACGAAACTTACTCTGAGTACAGTTGAAACAGTAGGCAATTAAGACACCTTGTAAGCGACAAATGTTGCATTAAATCAACCAACCCAAAATAAGTTACTCAATATTCAGCTTCTAAATGTCATCGTGAGAATTTGGAGATCGTTATTGACAACCTCATACACATCACAAGAAGTAAATATATTTATAAGCTGTTATGATGATGCAAACCATAAACCATCAAAACATAGTGTGTGATTTTACTCTCCCCTAAATTTACAGAGATGTTATTTTAGTAAAGTAAATAACAGGATTGTAGCAAAAAGTTGCTGAGCTAGATCCTATTTTTTTACATCATATCAGAACTACGTCTTTTAATTCCAAAAGTATTTGGATTTCACGCGCCTCGTTTAAGAAGTCGAGCACATTTTTAAACGTGGCATAGCGGTTTACAGATTGGCTTTGACTTTTTTCAGGCATCAGCTTTTAGCTTATAGTTCCATCTATTGACCAATTTGAGATCTAATTACAGACGAGGCTACTGAAGATTTCTTCTTGTTTTCACTTAATAAACATTGTGTATGCGTGCATATCCATGTTTTAAATACATACATAGTGAAAAAGAAATAAAGGTTTGTAGACTTACACATTTATATTGTATTGTGCTGGAATAAATGAGATGTTTATGCACTGCATTTTTATCCAAACATTATTAAAACAAAAGTTATTTATAGTGAGCTTAATACATACTGGCAAGGAATAACACATGCATTTTCGTTTATTCATATTATTGCTAATCAATTCTATATCTGACGGCATTTGGCAATATAGGTCCTTTGAATTTTCTACGATCAGGAATTGCCACACTTGAACTACCCGCATAAATAGAGTTCAGAGAGAACCAGCTATGTTTCCTGAAGATTGTTGTTATCAAAAATGATAAGCATTAACGTACTTCTGCGCTCACGTAATTACTTAATAAATGATTAATATTTGTACATCATATAAAAATGGCTTCGTTCAAGAAAACGAATATTCAGAAAATACTTCTGAAAATCTCAGTGCATACAGAATCGACAATAACACGTATTATATTTTTTGCCCATGTTTCTTGTTTCATGAAAAACTCCATAGCCGAAATCAATATTTTTGCTCAATTATCTCGAATCTGAACATAAGACATTACAATATTCTTGCTCAGTTATCTTTAGCTGAACATAAGAAACGATTATCAGACAATATTGCATAAATTATTGCGTAGTTTTAGGAAATTTTCCAAAGACCAAAACTGTAATTATATTATATTCTGTCAATAGATGACAGAGCTATGAATTATATACATGTACTTCAAAACCTCTGAGAATTCTATGAGTCATGTGGCTGAGACTCCCAGTGGTTCAGCGGTATGTCTGCAGATTTACAACGCTAAAATCTGGGTTTTGATACCCGTGGTGGGCAGAGCACAGATAGCCCATTGTGTACCTTTGTGCTTAATTAAAAACAACAACAACATCAAATGGTGAAAAACGCAAAAATATAAAATTTGTGAGTCTAAAAAGTGTGAAAAAATGTCTTCTTAAACCAGAATTGCATCCGAGGATTATAAAGAATATTTATTCAGGCAGAAACAAACAAGTAAAACTACGAAGATAATAAGAAATAAAAAGCATGAAATACATTATATTAAAGTTAAAGAGAATGAAATAAGCCCGATTAAAGATATGATACATATTACCAGATGGTGTTAAGTATTTTAGCATTAAGCCTTTTTTTTTCTTTGATAGGAAAAAGATTATATATTGGCCTTAATATCTTCATTTTGCAAATAAAAGGTCTATATTACTAAAATGTACTTAAATAAATGGAAGCACTAAAAATAATAATTTGCATTGTAAACTTAAGCTGTGAGTAGTAGAAGACAGTACTAAATACCCTATCTCCGAAATAAAAATAATTAAAATATGATACGGTTATAGAATTGTAGCAGTGCTAATGGATGGCAACTCGGACGAATTAAAAGTAATTAAAACATAATACAGTTATAAAATTGTAGCAGTGCTAATGGATGACAACTGAGACGAATTAAAAATAATTAAAACATAATACAGTTATAAAATTGTAGCAGTGCTAATGGATGACAACTGAGACGAATTAAAAATAATTAAAATATGATACGGTTATAGAATTGTAGCAGTGCTAATGGATGGCAACTCGGACGAATTAAAAGTAATTAAAACATAATACAGTTATAAAATTGTAGCAGTGCTAATGGATGACAACTGAGACGAATTAAAAATAATTAAAGCATGATACAATTATAGAATTGTAGCAGTGCTAATGGATGACAACTGGGACGAATTAAAAGTAATTAAAATATAATACAGTTATAGAATTGTAGCAGTGTAAATGGATAGCAACTGGGACGAATTATAAGTAATTAAAACATAGTACAGTTATAGAATTGTAGCAGCGCTAATGGATGGAAACTGGTTCAAATTCCAAGCATTTTTACCTGGTTGGTTTAATAAACTATAAGAAGAAAAAACATTAAGGGAACGAATAAAATAAAATAAAGTTTCGTTATTTATAACAGAATGAAATATTGTGGAAGTAATAAAATAATATATGATTGAATGCGGTGGTAAAATATGACAGTCGAACAAAACTAGTTTTTAAAGATTTTTTTACTTATGGATTATTTTCTGAATAACATGGAGTTTTATGCAACATGAGGTTTCTAAGATCATTTAACCACCTGGCAATTCCGAACCATTTCAGACAGACGTGAAAAAACACCCAACCTAATAATCCTTACACTGCTGACAGTCCATGTTACGGATATTTACCTGTCTGTATACTAAACAACTCGTATGAGGATAAGCCAATGACTGTGCAGTTATGATGTTGAAAATATTCTGACAATCTCCTTCACATTGCGGTTAAAAACGAAAAAATGAAGTCACTGATTAATTATAAAGAGAATAGCTTTACTTAAACTTTTTTTTTACAATTAACTGAGGCAGAACAGTTAGGAAGAATTGAATAGAATAATAAAATAGCAAATTTAAGACTTGTGCTTTTCATTTTGCAAGCAATACGGTTGATTTTCATAGAGTGCGTTGTTGGTACACACTGAAAAACCACACGTCAAAACAATTAAGATGTTTTAAGATATTTTATTATTGAAACATTTTATACCATTTAGTAGAACTACTCTGTTTTGTACAAACTCTACCAGCAAGGATGAGAAAGACTACAATTAATTACTGATTATATTAAATTCAGTGATGGATGGACATATTTGAAAAAACAAACATTATTACGTTAAAGGTTTTTTTTTATAAGTAAAAGAGAAAAAACGCCAATTCAAAAACGCAATAGTGATATAGGATTTGACTCTGGCAAAAATGATATATTTATTATATCTTGGTATCATAATTATCCACTCAATAAACAGGACAAAAATAGTCCATTATGTAACTTTGTGCTTAATTCTAAACAGACAAACCATGACGCATGTAAGAAAGTATCAATAGGTATCTTAATTTCCATTGTCTTGAGGTAGAAGTCAAAGATTTATAACTTCAGTATCCGTTTTATATCTGTAAACAAGTAGACGTTTAGGTGTGTGACATCTTTTAATAGGTCATAGAAATTGATATTTTAGTTTTGAAAGAAACAAAACCTCAGCGTTAAAACTCTTTACTGATTACTTTTTATGGTTATATGCCTACCACGTACAGTGAATAAGATAATGAGATAAGTCACAAATTAACAGCATTCATATTCCTCATAATGACAGTAGATTTTAGGGTAAAAACTAGTAGTAGTAAGGAGAAAATGCTAAGCCCACTGGTAACAAGAATATTAAAATAAACACCTGAACAGTAGTTAGAAGTAAAGCAATAAATAATAATGAAGTGATTAAAATAAAACAGAAAAAATATATAATTATACGAACCCTTCGGATAACTCTATATCTACAATAGGAAACAAAACACTCGAATAGAATAGTCTATAAGATCACGTGCCCATGAGGTTAATCAGAGTTACAGAAATATCTAAGAGAAGTCAGTTCGCTGTTGAAGTGTAAGTAGAAGAGTCTAAGCCACATTAAGAGATGTGAATAGGATAGAATACTCAGGTTTATACACTGCTGCATGTGGTTGTAAAACTTTTAAATATAAACAGTGATGTATTTCATAAGCACATTAATAGGTGAAGCTAGCAACAAAGAAAAATAATTTTTGTACAGGGATATAAATAAAGTTTCATTAAGAAACGTGTACAGATCAAAATATATTGGGGGTTATATAGTCCGAAATTAGAATATGAGTAGTGAGTAATTATTATTTAACCAGAGGATAATACATCAAGTTTCTTATTGTAAGATGACTAGGTTGAGCTGTCGCTAATCATAAAGTGTGGTAAAACTGTATTCTTCATAAACAAGGATACCTTCCCACTATGAGTCAATCATTCAAATAGCAGTCTTCGCCCGTAAAAAGAAGACGAAACTGACATATGTCAGTAGGAAATTTCAGTTGGCTCAAAATATTGTACAGGTTATAATGACTATATTATTGAATACTGTTATTATCTTACAGAACATCTTTTCATTTACCATTTATGGCTATTTTTCCCTATTTTGTTTTATGTTGTTTGTATTTTCATTGCAAACTCTTTTATGTCTTAAATATGTATACAAAAACAATTAAAAGCATACACTTTGTATTTGAATTTCAATGGTAAAACGTTACTCTTGCATTTTGAACACATATTTAGGATTTAAGAATTCGAGAGTCATTATTTTATGTTTATACTACTCCTAATACTGTGTTAAAATGGTTGATTTATACCGAATGTAAATATAAGAAGTTTTATTTCATATCTCTGTTCTGCTAATTGAAGGGATTACTAAAGGGTTCCGAATATTCGTACATGTACGATTATTTATTTTCAGGCTATTTGTCGTCCTATTTCTTTGTTTGTTTTTTCATTTCGCTCAAAGCTACACGAGGGGTATCTGCGCTAGCCGTACCTAATTGAGCAGTGTAAGACTGGAGGGAAGACAACTAGTCATCACCACCCACCTCAACTTATCGGCTACATTTTTAACAACGAATAGTGGGATTAACATTCTTTTATAATGCCTTCATGAGTGAAAGGACGAGCATGTTTGGTGTAACGGGGATTCGAACTCCTGATCCCCAGATTACGAATAGAGCGCCCTAACCACTTGGGTATGCTGAGCCTTTTTCACACTGTACGGTACGTATATGGGACTATATGATTATTACATTTTAGTCGACAAGGCAGGGAATTCTGCCAGTATCACCTACTTTAGAGACATCTTGGCCACCTTGCTTCCCTGGTGAATCCGCAAGAAACTATTACGTTAGCTGTGAGTCAAGCAAGTGCTGGGTAGTCTAATTATAGTACTTTGTGACCTGTTGAGAGCAGTGTAGTAAAGTAGCGTGTAGACTTTGCCTTACTTAAAAATCAAAGTGGAAGCTTTTACATTGAACGTAGGAGATATTGGCATGTTACCAGTCTGTTACTAGCTGGTTTGCTTAGATGGTTGTTAAAATTGACACTACAGCGCACTTTATTGTATTATCAGCGGGGATTCAATTAAAAAACAGTGAGTACACGTTTTTCGTTCCTTTGTCTTTCAATAGCCAACCACCCAAAAGATTACATGACATGAAGTACGGGAGAAAAAACAAAAAAAAAAATAAAATCATATACCACGCTGTATTATTATTAGAAATTTGTAGTAACTCCATCTTGTACTTTTATTCAGGATTGTACTCCTATTCGGAACTGTATAGTATTAGGCATTTCTCAAAAATAATGTTGTGTATTTAGTTTTTTATTCAACAAGAGATAAGTGTGCTGTTGAAATGTTTCGATATTACGACTACTACAGATTGTAACAGGCTTCAGTTCTGAAATATAATTTCTAAGATGTTGCTTTTCTAACTTTTAATGTAACTATCAGTTTGATAGGTTTAGAATTTGGTATGATGTTTGAATGATATATTCCTCTCTGTAAATCTGTTTGGTCCATATTGTAATTCAGTTTAAAAAGTTATATGGTACTATTATAATATTTCTAGTTTCAAAATATTTTCATGTGTTTGTTTTCTCATAGCAAACCACATGGGGCTATCTACTGAGCCCACCGAGGGGAATCGAACTCTGATTTTACGCTTAAAAATCCGTAGACATATCGCCGTACTAGCTGGGGGCGAATATTTTCATCGTAAGCAAAAAAGTTATAGTTTGTTTGATCAAATTGTGAAGTATTATTTCTGTTTGAATTTACTTTGTATTGAAATAGTGTTTTGTTCACTATTATCACTTAAATGAAGTTAGTTTTGAAGTTTATCTCACTTTCAATTACTGTTTGTTCTAGATTGGTTTAAGTAGCTAATATATGTTTAATTTTATGTTTGTGAAGACTTTTACAGTTTACTTTAAAATGCGTCTTCAATGTTTCGCGCAAAATATATTTTCTTTCATTTACATTGCTATTGAGGTTAAGCTTGCTAAGTGTTTCAGTCTCCTTTTTTTAATTACGAAAGATTGGAAATGTTTAATTTTCGGAAGTTAAATAATAGATAGTTTATCTGTTTTTTATCTTTGTTTTACATGAAATTTGTCATTTTTTGTTTGTTTGTAGTTAAGTTCAAATTTAGACAATGGTCTATCTGTGCTCTACTTGTTACACATATCGAAAGCAGTCTGGAGCGTCATAAGTGTGTAGACATACAGTAATTTTTGTACATTTGTCCAATGCTTATTTTCAACACGCAGTTGCCCATGTCGTTTTGTGTAGGGGATTGATGTTTTGTAATGTAAAGTAACTGCTGTCACACTAAACATGCTCGCCCTTTCAACCGTGGGGACGTTATAATGTGACGGTCAATCCCACTATTCATTGGTAAAAGAGTAGCCCAAGTGTTGGCGGCGGGTGATGATGACTAGCTGCCTTCGCTCTAGTCTTACACTGCTAAATTAACGACAGCTAGCACAGATAGCCCACGTGTAGCTTTGCGCGAAATTCCAAAACAAACAATAACTGCTGTCAAACGTTTAACTATGTAACTCTTTTAAGTTTATTCATATACGTTGTTCTATTGTATTATTACTGTTGCGTGATGAATCTATCCAGCAGGCTAGTGGATCATTGATATCTCTGAGGACTTATAAAGCTAAAACATCACTCGCGGTGAGAAGAGCATAGATACCCCATTGTATAATTTTGTTTGTTCATTTGAAGTAAAGCAAAAGCCAAACAATGAGTTGTCTGTGCTCTGCCACCACCCTGTGCCACTGGAAGGAGTCTAGTTGTGTGCGTAACGACAAAACAAACAAAAACTGTCAATGAACTATAATATGATGCACTTTTCCTAAAAAAAATTATTGTAATTCTGTACCAGTACAATAAGGGTAATTATACGGTATGAACACAATGATAATCCAATAGAATTTGTTTAATTTATTGTCTTGGGTTTTGTGGAGTAAGAGTTATGTTTGTAGTATTGAAACCAAGTGGTAAAAGAAGCATGAATATATTACAATTGAGACAAACCATTAATATTTTGTCTCGTACGTGAAGTATTACGTGCTGCTTCCTTATTGAAATGTTTGTTTATTGAGCACCTGCTAGTTGGAATGTGGTGGGGATCACCCATACACGAAGACCAATGTATCGACTACTTTCACTCTGATACTTTCTTGTAATTGAAATTAGGTATTATAGAAAAAAAATCTAATGTATGAGGTAGTTGTAGTACGTATCCTGGAGAGTACAGTTTAAGTTGTAAGATGCAACCCTGGCTCTCTTTAAAAGCTGCTCCAAAGAATGTTATCTCTTTCTTCTTTCGTTGGATGAACGTATTGTGTTTGTCTCTTAGTAGAAACAATGTAACTACAAGAAGTTTGTAAATTCGGAATTTGATTCTTGAAATTAAGAAAAGAACTAAAGCAACAACTACATTTAAAAACACACCCCTAGCTGTATCTTCGGGTATATCCTACAAATGACATTTTCCAGATGATTTTTAATTATTAAAGTGAATGTTTTAATATCAGATAAACTAAGAACTAAAGAATCTCTAGGTACATAAGTAGCACTAGATGTAACGATAATAACCAAAGAATCTTCAGGTACATCAGTAGTACTAGATGTAACAGTTATAACCAAAGAATCCTTAGGTACATTAGTAGCACTAGATGTAACGGTAATAACCAAAGAATCCTTAGGTACATTAGTAGCACTAGATGTAACGGTAATAACCAAAGAATCTTTAAGTACATTAGCAGCACTAGGTGTTACAGTACTTTGCTTATTTTGATAACGACGAAATATTATGCTACCAAAGTAAAATTTGGAAAATTATTTTAACAGAACAATTATTTGGTGTTCACAAATTCTTTACGTAAACCATCATATGTACTAGATACCTCATAAGCACGCTAAAAGCATATTTTAACTAAATTCGTTTTCAGATAATAGGAGTGAGGTTTGCAAAGTTAAAATACAATCACGTAACTGTACACTTCGAGTATAAATTGTTTGCGTTATTAATTTCTACTCGCAGATTAAGTAGAAAATTAAATACTTTATTCTGACAAGAGCTTCACAGCCATTCAAATTGAATTGATTTAGCAATTTATGAAAGGAAGTATTAGGTGAAAGAAGTTTCACGAACAACCATTAAATTTTAAGAAAGAAGCATTTAGGTTTCTCCTTGAAACGTTGACACCTCCGAAAATGATTCCTGAGCATAGTATTTGCTGCTTCGTTCGGTTGGTCTGGTACTTGATGCTGTGTAATATTTGGAGTGAAGCCAACTCTGAAGATGGAGGAAGCCATCATTGTTGAATTATGACATTGTTTTCAACCAGCTGAAAATAATTATCTACAGAGTATATTTTCATAAAAATACTGCCAATAATTTGTGATGTCTAAACGGTAAGGGTACCTAAGCACAACACTAAATAAAGAATATAATTGTTTTCATTTTTCTGCTACGTTTGATGACAATTAGTTTTTCTTGTACTGAATGACTTTATTCTAAAAATAAACTAGGAATCTAATGAATACTCTTCAAGTTTTTCTCATCAGATTCAATTACACAAACAACAACCATGTTTAGTTTTCTTAAACTACCTGAAAATATTAAGTCGTACTTTAAACCTAATTACTTATAACATTAAGTCATTTTTATCAATTTTTTCATAATCATTTTCACAAGGTGAACGTTGCTAATTGAAATATCGCTGATATTTTATGATAATATTCAATATGTGATTAAAATTTTTTTGTGTGCCTGTTATTTTAAATACTTTTCAAATATTTACAGTTATCGCACACAATTTAAAAGAAAACTTTGAATACTGGCAAAGCAAACAAAGAATATAGAGTTTTAAACATAGTTTTTATTTCAGTAATTGGTATTAACAAGCTTTCTGTAGAGTTTTTGTGAGAGGGGATTGGAGGAAAAGATAGACAAATATCTCAGAACCATTATGATATAAAACTTATTACAATATTGGAAAAGTTACCTTGTTCTACAAATATGTGTATATTTAGTTTTCAGAAAAGTCGTAATAAAAAGTAAATACACGGAAAATTGTCGATAGGGCACTTAATATAGCAGTGCAAAACACTATCAATACACTTTACGCTATTCTTGGTTAGTAACAGGTGTAGACGAATTGATCATATTATCATGGCTCTGTGAACAGGCACACTGAAATCCGACATCATAGACTTGAATTAATTGTCTATTTTAGTAACAAAATATACTATCTGTAACTTAATGCAGACTTAACGTACGGAACTCTAACTATTATACATCTTCATCAGTCGATATTTAAATTAATATATTTTTCACAAAGCTTGTTAAGCTCATTCATCACCAAATTTGTCTTTTTTAATCTAAAAAAGGCGGTTTTGATTGATTTTTGGGCTTCTTGTTGTTATATACATTTTAATACAGTTATCTAAGTTCCAAAGTCTCAGAAAATAAACATTTTTCGGTATTTAGCTTTTAAATACCATAGCAAATTGTACACGGCCATTGTTGAAGTGGTTTGTTTATTACTTATGACCTGAATTTATTCATGTACTAAATGTCTTTATGTCATAGAATAATCATACCTAATAAAGAATTGAGCAGTTACGTAACATTTAGTCCATGAGGAGATGAGAGCATAGTACGGAGTTACTGTATACCAGAACCAAAGCCATTCTCCACTTTAGACTGGCGTCTCTTTGCTATCTTACTATAATCTTAATTTACTATAGAGAAACTATTTCCAACTTCTGATGCAATCGCATCACATTGTAGACATTGTGAAATCTCTACAGTAGAAGTTTAACTACGTGTTACGTCACCAAACCTTTCCCTCCAAGCATTAATGTGAGCAGACCGTATATTGTTGCTAAATTATGCAGTATATTATTATAAGAGAGTGGTGGGTATCATTCTAGTTGGCTTAGTCTAGGATAGCCAACTTCAATAGCATATACCATACAGTTTTATATATCAAGTTTAGTCAACGTAATAAACTGCAAATGAAGTGGAAAACTCGCATCTTCAGCAATCTCAGTGTCATAACTGAGAAAAGAACTATATATTAAAGGTTGTGCCTTGATCAATTTGTATATCCTTAAGAGCTCTAAAGCAAAATTTTCTTTACTCTGTAACTATGTTGCTCACTTGCAAAGCAGTGAAATTAATTAGAAAATGTCTATCAATTTTCAGTCCATTTGGTAAGGTGGCTGATCACAACCAACACTTAACAATTACCTTTCACAGCAAATAATTTCCATTCAATAACATACATAAACATTCATAAAATATTATTTTTAATTAACTGTTTTCTCAAACTGTGTGAGAAAATGGATGATATACATATATACATATGTTTAATTTATTAAAATCGAAGAAATGTAATGAAAACTTTGTACGATAATCAACTGAAATATTGAATGTTTCAGCCAACTCTAAATTCCATTTGAACTTGGTTTAAAAATAAATATATAAAAATCGATACATATTTGAAAACAATTTTCAATTTGCTATAAATAATTTTATTTTTCTTTTACGAAGTAGGTTGTCTTAATAATATAAAATAAATTTGACGAGCATAACTGATTAAAACTGCATGAAACACGAAATATCAATTTATTTTTTAAGGAAGTTAATGTTGCTACTATTTTTGAAACATGTCTGTCAGTAATTCACATCTTAGGTTCAATGGAGAAAGCTGTTACACGTACTTTTACTTGTACCTATTTTGTCTTTAAGCAGCAAATTAGTGAGAGTATTAATTATATTTAACGTTAAATGTCACAATATCACTTTTGGTAATACGTAACATTATTCTAATGTTTAAAATGATCTAAATAAAAGTGATCATGATATTGAGAACGAATAACATCATTACAAATTCAGTTATGTTACCATAACACATCTTCCAGTGTTAGTATCTTCATAGTTTAATAAATTCTGTGATGTATCAACACTTTTATACTATTCTGTTTTGAAGATTGAACGTGTCATATTGATTAATGAATACATCATTTCCAGTTGTTACTCTTATAAAGGTCTATCATGGTTATAAGTTATATCATGGTTATCATGGTTATAAGTTATAAAGAAAAAATTAAAATATTAAAGTTTAAAATGGAAACATTGTACTGATTTGATACTTTACATTCTGCTATCATTAAAGAACTGGGAGTAATTCCTTTCCTTCTCTTTGTTCTCTGTTTTCGTCAACATGTGGTAACCTGATTAGGAATACTTGCATACAGGAAAAAAACATCTTTAGCTAACAGGAAGCTCTGTACAGTTTGTCAATCGAATTAACTGAAACTAAACTAAACGGGAGGAAGTTGCTCACACCACGTTAAAAATACATCATTGAAAAAATGACAACAAAAAGGAAAACTATAGCACATAAAACTAAAGAATAGAAATGGTGAATTTGTAAAATTCCCTCAAGTTTGTTAGTTGTTTTGATTTTCCTAGAGAAACGAAGATGTGAAAAGTTTCGTAGCAAACATGCTTAATATAAATCATAATCAGAATTGATAATATTCTGCGATTCTGATTATAAATTCATAACAAGCATCTATCAAGAGTAAATGAAAGATGTATTTGGAATTTATAACTCTTCCATATTCCACTATGACTATTCATCTACCAAGATAACCTTAGCAAATTAGAAAACCTATCAGACTAGTCTGAAAATAAAAATGTGATGTAATAAATTTTTGTTATTGAGGGGCTGAAGACTAAGTAATGATAAACGACAATTCGGTCAAAACTTTAAAAATAAGTTGCAGCTACATCGACTTGCATTCTGAATTAATAAGTTAAATAAAATCCAAACTATAGAATATGTTTTTATGTATTATACATTTACAATAGTTATCTTTAACCTAGTTCATCTTCAAGGTAAACTAATTTTAAAATTTAAGATCCAATTAGAATTTGACGAGACTCAGTTTAACTTAATCTGTCTAAAATGTTCAGTATCGACTTCAATTAGTGCTACACCTAGAAACATATAAAGTGCATAAATAAATAAGAAATTCCTAAATAAAGTTTCATGAAACACTTGATATGACACTCATGCAGTAACTAAAAATAATAGTAAAATTATTACAACTATATCTATCATTTTTATCATATGTGAAAACGAAAATACTTTTGAAAATAGTTTTCATTTTACTATGTGTTTGCTTGGATAAACTAGTTCATTTGTTTAATTAAATACTGAAATTATAGGAATTTCTATCCAGTTAAACAATCGAATTAGTTGAAACTAAATCAAAAAGGAAGATTTTTTTTGTTTAAAATTAAGCACAAAACTACACAATTTGTAATCTGTGCTCCTCCCACCACGGGCATAAAAACTTCTTAAAGTATTAAAGGTACCCTATGAAAGAAACTGTCAGTAAATATGCAGATCTTTGTGCTGGTTTTATACTTTAAGCACTTCTATTACTTTTCGTCATATTGTGATAACCTGACGAAAAATAAACACTCCTACACAGGAAAAATAATCTCTGCTGTTACAGGAAACTGGTTCAGATTTACCAATGGAATTAACCGAAACTAAACCAAACAAAGAAGAAATTCACTCAGTGTGAGTAACAGATTGCACTGAACAACAGTTTTTTGGAAAAGTTTTGTTTCCTGAAAAGTTTTTGCTGATTATGACAGTTACCTGGTTGGTATACACAAGTATAGTTTTAGTTTTGCTTCATCACATAGGAACTCTGAGAAATAAACAGTTAACTATTTACCGGCAATAACGTATTTAATTGCGTTTATGTTTCTTATACGCTATTAAGCTCAACATAATTAAAAGTGTTTTACTCCTGATTTTCGCTTGTATTCAATGTCCGGTGCATCGCGTTGCAGTGTCCAACAGTAGTCAACATAGTCAGCAAGCATTTACGGATTACAGTTGCCCTGATATCGTTTTTCCATTGTAGCAATGTTCTGGTAAAAATAAATATTTCGATGAAACGGTGCGTGATAGGCAAATTTGGATGTGACTTTCATGATCAGCAGCCAATAATTTATAAGGAATACCCAATAAGAAGTAAAAACTTTGTTGTGCAACGTTGTTAAAGAAAGTCTACTTCCTACCATGAGGCCAATGCTTTCAAAGAAGAACTTGTTCATGGATTTATTCTAGTTTATTCCACTTAAAGGGCTTCACTTAGCAATTTAAGGTAGGACTGTACTTGGTTGTGTCTATGGAGTTTGTGTTAATTATAATATTTATCAGTAGTTTAATGTAAAAGATTATAAATCATAAGTAGTTTTAATAAAAGATTTAGCAAATTACAAAGACTTTTAATCCTTTGTGTTGAGAAGAAATTAAACCCAAATAAACAAGGTATGAAAGCGGATATTTCAAGTATTAATGTAGCTTTTTAACGAGTCGTTAATTTTTAGTACCACTTGGTTTCAGTTTAAAATAGTTTAAAATATTTATGTACCCTTGCCTTTTTGATAGATTGATTTTTTTAGTTGGCTGACAAGAAAAAATATTGGAATTACAAGAGTCCATTAAGATGGAAATTTACGTTACTGCTGATGTCTATATGAGTAGCAGCCCAATGTTTGTTGTAGCACCTGTGAATAAACCTGCACACGAGATACTCATGAGTCGGTTATTTTAATACTAACAAAGTGATAAAAATAATAGAAACTCTTATTGAAGTCTACACGTCATTTAACAACGTGAAGTTTGAACAATATCAGCAAACATTACAACCTTAACGCAACGCTGATTGACGAAATAATACGTGCATCAAGCAACATTTTTGACCATCCGCATCAGCAAGCTTCTTCAGAATGTTGAAGGCTGATGGTGAAAATCTGCTTTGTAGACTAAGTTTCTAGAATTGAGCGTAAATTCTCGGCAATATTTAAAACTGGAAACTGAAGTTACCAAGTTATATGACATACCTTTTACCCACGTTATTGGAACCGTCCTTTACAATATTAACAGTTTATATTCAAGCATTGTATTCTTAAAACATAAGAGATCCATTTGGAAATAAGGTGTTCATCATAGTAAACTTCGTGTACAGTAAGGTTGAAGAAGTCATTTGTCAGCACTTCACCTATTATGTAAGACCATAGCCCCAATTTTATTTAAAGAAAAAACATCTCATACCATCACATAGTCTCCATCATACTTAAATACCACAATATATTCTTTTGTAAGCTTGATATAGAAGTTTATTTGTTTGTTTGTTTTGAATTTCGCGCAAAGCTACACGAAGACTATCGGCGCTAGCTGTTCCTAATTTAGCAGTGTAAGACTAGAGGAAAAGCAACTAATCACCAACACCCACCTCCAATTCTTGGGCTACTCTTTTACCAACGAACACAAGGATTGACCATAACATTATAACGCCCCCGCGACCCTCAGATTATAAGTCGAGTGCCTTAACCCGCTGGCCGTGCCGGGCCTTGATATAGAAAGATTATGCTATTAATCTACGATTCACTTGATAAAGAAATATTATGATATTTAATACGATCCAATTGATAAAGAAATATTATGCTATTTAATAAGATCCAATTGATAAAGAAATATTATGCTATTTAATAAGATCCAATTGATATAAAAATATTATGCTATTGATAATAGCACTTGATATAGAAGGATTATGCACGATTCACTTGATATAGAAGGATTATGTACAATCCACTTGATATAGAAGGATTATGCTATTGATCTACGATCCACTTTTCTGTTTTTGGCATTATTTTACTGGTACTTTTACATTTCTTATGTTACTAGATAAACCTAACTGGAAGATACTCAATGGTAATCAAGTTTGCATAGTTACATGTAAGTTCGGACAGATATAAGCTTTTATAAAAGCGTTAATACCCCTATAAGCCGTTCTGAGATGTGGCGATTTAAAACATTTGTCTTATTAACATTACGCAATGTAAGAAAATAAGAAAGATAATAGAATCTCTTGACCCATTGTTTGGGTTTCTTTATCTTATTGATATGTTTGACTGTGTTCCCAATATACCTCGTGAATTTCAACAGCTTAGGAAACTTGCTTAGCTCTAAATTCATGAAGAAAAGTAGCGAATGCAAAATAATAATCATATTTATAATAATGTATACGCACGTGATTTTCTGTGTTCGTGAAGTAAATGAAAATTATAAAAGCAAATGTCGTCTGTATACAAAACAATTTAAGCAATATGTTAAGAGAGATAAGATATATAAATGAATTTGAACTTTACTTTTAACATTTATAAAAACTGGGTTTCTGCTTCACTCGCTAACCTGTCCCAGTGAAACAATATTCCTTCCTTAAAATATCTATCAGGTATTAAACACATAAGGTAACAGAACATAAAAAATAACGCTTCAGAAAATTTTATGACTCGTGAATTCATATTGGATTTAACTTTAAAATGAAAATAATATTGTGTAAGAAAGAAGTATTATCAATATACTACACAAGCGAAAGCAAATCAACTCATTAGAAATGAAAATTGCACCTCTCGAAAAAACAAAATATGTAATTATTTTTGACAAATTATAAATAAACAGCAAACAAAACCATAGATTACCACAGCGGAAGGCCCGGTATGGCCAGGTGGCTTAAGGCGTTAGACTCATAATCTGAGGGTCGCGGGTTCGAATCCCCATCGCATCAAATATGCTCGCCCTTTCACCCGTGGAGGCGTTATTAAATGATAGTCAATCTCTCTATTCGGTAGTAAAACAGTTGCCCAAGAGTTGGTGGTGGGTAATGATGACTAGCTGCCCTCCCTCTAGTCTTACACTGGCTAAATTAGGAACGGCCAGCGCAGATAGATCTCGTGAAGCTTTGCGCGAAATTCAAAAATAAACAAACAAACAAACCAGAGTGAAATTATAGTCATGAACATAAATTACTATATCATATTTAAAACAAACTCAGAATTCAAAATAAAAAAGTTCGATTAATAAGTAAAATAAAGATTAAATTAATACATAAATAAGCGTCGTAAATCAAGGAAAATATTACAAACACTGATACGAGCTAATGGAGTTCAGTCTAAGTAGTGTCGCTAAATAACAAAACAAAAAACTGCATAAACCGACTTAGAGAAATAGAAACTGATGGAACAATGTCGCATAAAGAAGAGGCAATGAAATAAAAATTCACAGCTACTTAGGTGTAATGAACGTGGTAACAGATCGCATAGTGCACTAAAACTTATACAAGAGGCAATAATCAAGAATTTATCACAGCAAAAAGCGTTAAAAAGAATCTAAGTAAATAAAGGTAATATATTGTAATATAAAAGTATTAAACATAAAAACAAAAAATAATTAAGTAGGTATCTGGATTTACACTTATAAAATGTAATTTTAAAAAGTTAAACTCTGTCCATATAAGTTTTTTGTTACATAATGAATTATATGTTCTGTCTTCAACACAAGTATCTAACCTGATTTTGAGCAGTGTCAGCACTACATTACCACTGAGCCAATGAGGGAGGATCCATGTAAGAATTCAAAATTATAGTATATTTCTGTTCAAACTGTTAAGATTATGCAAAATATAAACTTGTTCACCATTTTTTCCTCTCCTTTCAGTGACGCGTTAGTACTCATATTCATATCTACTTTACCCCTAGTGCTTGTATGAGTAACATCCAAATAATTGTTGTAGTAGTACCCTAGCCCTGTAAATTAGGCTATATGTTTATTCACAAAACTAGGGTACTGTCAAGAGCTAATTTTCAATAAACCTATGAACTCACATGTACCTCAGATACTGTACAAACTGAACAAAAACAAACTAACATTACAAAGTTTACATAGATGTCTTAAGTTATAAAACACAACAACACGCTCTAAGTGTGACTTAAAGAAAAACAGTTCACTAAAATCTGCAGGCTTATAAATGTAAGAGCACTGAAAGCTGAGCGTATTCCTAAGTGACCATCAGTGAAGCACACTTGGTCTTCTATTATTGTGACATAAACTAATAAACAAAGATATCTACACAGTCCGAGAAACCAACTAAGTTATAAATATTTCAACACAAAAAATACAAACATGGTCAGAACAAACAACAATGAAGCCTTCATCAGTGGCTCATAAAACGGCCTTAATATATATATATAGACATAGTTTGTTTCCGAATTCAAATTTGTAGCTCATAATTTCATCTCTCGACCTATTTGAGATCTAATAGCAACCGCAGCTATTGAGAATTCCTTCTTGTTTTCCCCTTAAAATTATGATGGTTATTAATCAGTAGCTTCTCAGTTATATTTCCATTTTTGAATATTATTTTATTTCACAGTTTATGATCGCAATTATGGAAGACCACATATATATCGCCATTTTTAACATACGTAGTAATATCAAATATTTTATTCACAATTTAAAAACCACAACATATCAATACCTCAGGAAAGCACAACAAACATTTACTGTTTTGGTCAACAGCTAAAGTTGTCCACTATAGTTGGAAAATTTATCATGGCAGCTTTGAAAAACGTAAAATAAAGATACATAAAATCTCTGAAACTTAATTTACCGTTGAAAACTCCCAGCTAAGAGAACAGTGTTATTACTGTATGCTAGAGAAAACGTTTAGACGTATATAACCTGCTGGAATATATCTATTGGTGTGTGTGTTTGTAACTGATAGTAACTAATTATTCCAAATCTGTTACGCCCCAGCAGACTGTCATACAGAAGTCAGTTAAATCAATAAAAAATGTGCAGAATATAGCGTTAGAAACTAAACTTGATAAAATTATCACTTAACAAAAAACTGGTTATACAATTTTTGTAATCAAAACACCGTAAACAGTACTTTAAGTAATGGAACAAATATTTGGTAGTCAATAATTACCAACATAAATCCTAAAGCCTGTTACCATGGAAACAACAACTCTTACTTTGGAAGTACAGAGTTATAAAAGGAACACGTTCGTTAAATAGAAGGAGTTATTGTTAAAATTAACCGATTTGCTTCCATTTAAATCATGCAACAATTCAAGTTTTCAAACGTTTTACCTCTTTTAAAACAAAAATTGCATAAAAATGTGTTTTGGTGACCTTTAATGCAGGATCATAATTTGAAACACCAACTTACTTCCTCTCAAGATTTTGTGTCAGAACAAGTGATGCATATTCCCAAAACTGCAAAATCGCTAAATGTTCAAATGTTTATATTACCTGCGATAACAACTGGTACTTTGAGGAAACACTTTGTGTTTTACCCCCTTCTCAATGACACAAAGGTTATCTGTAGACTCAGAGCTAGAAACCGGGTTTCGATACTCGTGGTGGGCAGAGCAGATACACTGTTTTGTAGCTTTGTGCTCATTTCCAAACATATAACGGCTATGAGTTTCAAGTAGTCTAAAACGTATTTCAAACAGAAGTAATTACTGTTAGTATTTGTTTGTTTGTACTTAAGTACAAAGATACACAATGAGTTACCTGTGCTATGCTCACCACAGGTCCCGAAATCTGGTTTCTGGCATTGTAATCCCGCAATCTTACTGCTGTGACATTGGAGGATCTATTGGTAGCTTTAATAATAAAGTAAAAATTATTGTAGTTTTCCTAATTACGTTTTGATTGTTTTGAATGTAATTATTGAATGTCTTGAAAACCATAAGTTCCCCATCTGCTTCTCCCCGTCACACCAAACATGCTTGCCTTTTCAGCCGAGGGGGCGTTATAATGTGATGGTCAGTCCTACTATTCATTAGTAAAAGAGTAGACCAAGAGTTGGTGGTAGTTGGTGATTAGTAGTTATCTTCCTTTTAGTCTTAAACTGCTAAATTAGGGACGGCTAGCACAAATAGATCTCCTGTAGCTTTGCGCGAAATTCAAACCAAACCATCTACTTCTTGGTAGTGTTCCTGTTCTTAACAATCTTCAAAATATCCAATATAACGTTGAATTTGTTCAGTTAACTATCAATTGCCACTTCAGAAGTTTGGCTTCCAGTGTACGATTTTCTTACCAAATGTTTTATATTATGTATTAACTGTATCAGCATACGAGACACCTTTGGAGTGGTTGGCTGATGTTTATTGGCGTAAAGCAACTAGGCTGTCTGAATCACACACAAAAGTAAAATCATTTTAAAAGGTAAAAATTAATTAAGCTAAAACTTCAAAAAGCAGGTATAAACCTAAATAGAATTAAAAAGGTCAATAGTCCTTTAAAATTTAACAACACAATAAAATGGCCAGTGTCACCACCACAGATGATACTGCCCAGCGTCAGGAGCAAACACATGAAAAAAACAAGTTTAAAATAGTGCCTTCCTTATGACTTTGAACGACAGTAAAACGTTGGCTATTGTCAACGTGTCTAAAGGCCAAACGTTGGTGCATCAGTTCCAAATAAAAAAAAACAATTAATTAAAATTGTAACTAGACGTAACCTAGCCAGGATAACTTCCTTGGACGGCCAAAGAACAACAGAAAGTTTGATCCGAAAAAGTTTGTTATCATGTTGTTCACTTCAAGTCGACTGCCAACTGACGCGGAGCCGATGTTAAAATACAGGACGACACTCCCATATACAAGATAGACACGGAAATGGTGGCACCGGAGTAAACACTTAGCTGTGGTGTCAGTAAACTTGTTCCCGTGAATACTGGCGTGGCATGGTATAAAAAACAATAAAAAACTAAATGGGAATGGAAGAAAAAGATGAACTGTTCAATCGGTTTCAAATATCGACGAGAACAGGTGAGATAATTCCAAGGCCAGTAAAGAGCCAAGTGAGTCGGTATAAATAGTACAAATAGTGTACTGCATTGCTTCTATGTGGTCCAGGGCGAAAGAAATGGCATACTACAGGACAATTAGCATAGAAGGTATGGAAGTGGTCCTGTGAGCAACCACAAAGCCACAATAAAACATGGCAGAACCCACAGAGTCACCTTATTTCGAACCGTTCGTGTGCATGTGAATTAAAGGATAGTTCTATAGATGTTCGGCAAAAAGGAGATGGTACTTCTAACTGGAGCATCCACTGGTAATAAGCTATAGTGAGATGGGCTGACCAGTGGAAGCAGCAACATCATCCAAGAATAGATCCAATTCGGCCAGCTGCGCCTGGACACGAAGGCCAAAAGGAAAAATGGCAAACCATCTATTCTGAAAAAGTTTAGTCCACTGAGGAAAAGAAACACAACCTGAAGTGAGATGTTGTGGTAAGAATTGAAGTTCTGAAGCACACAGTAAAGAAAGCTGCAAACGGCAAAATTAGAGACTTATGGTCCAGTTTTGATTGAATGAGGACACGACAAATCTTTAGCTTAGAACATCGATCTGCTTCCCAAGACGTGTTAGAGAGAACATAGAGGATGTTTAGTGCTCTTGTACACTTGACACGTAGCAGCTTGATGTGTGGAATGAAGGTCAGCTGCGGTAAAAAATTAGCCGTAAGAAGTTTAACTTGCTGACCATGGGAAGAACAGTGTTTCTCCGAGTGAACAACCTTGTTCAAACCTTATTATAAATAAATAGATCCGAATAAAATAGTACTATTTTTTTCAAAAATGGTGATCTTTTTACATGAATATCCCCAAAATGTGACCATTATATTTTAGCTGACACCTAGAAGAAACTATTTGCCACTTTTTTGGCCTTTAATTGTTATATCCAAATTAGACTTGCTTTTCAGAGGAGGCTTGATTTGTTTCGATGATACTTGTTAAACAGCACAACGGAACCCAACTTTTTTATTCAACAATGGCCGAAACGCGACATTATTTTTTCTTTTTTGGAATTTCAATGAACATAGCATTCAAGAAGTAAAACTTTGGTTATGCTTGGAAATAGTTTCACAATGCCTCGTGTTTTCTATTTTGTCTTTATCCTTATGATGTCATCTGTAATAATGTTCTGGATACAAATATTAATTTTGCAGAATGCTATGTGATTATCAAGTACATCTTTTGAGGTATCTACCAGATATCTTTGTTACGTTATCTGTTATAAAACCTTATTCCCTTTTATGATATTGAAGATTTTTTAAACTGTTTATTTACTTATTTACTTATAACACGGAAGGTGTTGTATGAGAGCTTCTTTCTATTTGAACTCTATGCCACCATGAAGAATCCTGCATGAAGTAAATAGGTTGATATGTTTATAAAATTAGAAACCGTTGAGATAGATTTGTTTTATTAGTGTGCCTATACGAAAATTAATCTTGCTATCATGTATCAACTTGCTATTATTTGTCAAAATATAAGTATACCTTTCTATGCTAGAGCTTAAATACTTAGGATTAATTGGCAATAGCAAAACAGTGTTGATACGGATGTATCAGTATTTTCAGAACGTTCTTTTAATAAATGCATAATATCTTTGTTGTAGCTGAACGCAAAGCTACACGATGGGATACCCGTATTAGTTCTGCCATAAGTATTGAAAAACAGTATTTAGCATTCTAAATCTTTAGATTACAAGGATGTGGGCTTTAAACGTAAAGAACACACTTAACTTCTGTGTTGTTTTTTTTTATTTTGTGCTCAATACGTTCTGTGTTTAGATATATAAGTTGATCCACTACTAGTTTTGGCCTAATTATCTCTGCGGTTTTTTGTGGGTTTTTTTCTTTGTTTCATATAAAAATGTTTGAGGCTTCATAACATAATTGTTTTAATTGTTCAACCTGGTAGATCTGACACCCTGTTGTCCACAGTACTTGTGAAGATTTTCCATTATAAGTATTCGACTTATTATTGACTTTGTTGTTATTGTTTCTTTAAAGCTATTTGTATTATTTCCGAACAAAACAGTTTGTATTATGTTTCATTAGAAACTTGAGTACTTTCTGCATCTTTAATTTAGGAATGAACAAACAATAGAAAGAATTTATGAGATGTCTCACATCATTTATTCTGGTAAAAGGCATAGAAAATGGTCATGGCTGCTGCTGCATTTTAGAGTCAAAATATCTAATCAGTTTAAAGGGTCAAATTTTAGTCTGTAAGTACAATACAAGAGACGACTATGCATAAAAATCCCTTACAAAGCTTTGCGCAAAATTTTCATCCTGCAATTGTCGACCATTAACTGATTCAGTCTTAGTGCCATCTAGTGATTGCAGTGGATACGATAGAAGTTATTTAACTTTTCATTTAATAGAAAAGAAGCACTATTATATGCAAAAGAATAAGTTAGTAATGACTATTGATGCTATTTATTGACTATAGAGCTATTATGTGATATACTGTACATAAGTCTATTTAAAAACATTTTTGTTAGCTATCAACTAACATTCATTCAGATATACAACATTTTATTTTTTTATGACAATAATCACATTGTAGAAACAATATTGGATGATCCGCGAATCAGCCTGAAAATAATTCGACTTAGTTAATTGGGGTTTGAAAGATAATGGGTTTAAAAAAAAACCTTGGAAAGGATTGAATGCCATTCCTGAGACGAAGTATAAGGGATCGTCAGGAACTCTACGATGTATTAATAGAACGTATGAGCAAAAGTGCTTTAAACAGTAAAGATTCATTCCAAATGATATTTTAAAACCTTTACTATTGACTGCTAAAGCTGTAACATTTACAAGAGAAAGACAATTTGCTCAGAACAGCCAGTTTGTAATTTTTGTTCTTAATATTAATCTTTTTCCAGTCTACAACAAAAACAGTTTCGTATATCACACCGAAACGTTTTGTGGAATACAACATAGGGTGCTGCCAGAGCGTTTAAAAATAGAAAAATTCGATTTCATTCTCCTGCATATTACATAGAATAAAAACATCATAATTACACTATAAATATTGTTACCATTACACTTTGACATTAATTTTCTCACAGACACTTGTTGTTGTTGTTGTTGTTTTGGAATTAAGTTCAAAGCTACACAATGGGCTATCGGTGCTCTGCCCACCACAGGTATCGAAACCCGGATTTTAGCGTGTAAGTCCACAGACATACTGCTGAGCCACTGGGGTGCCTCACAGACACCTGAGAGGTCTTTGAAAAAAAAAACTCAAATATAAGGTGAAATAGGAATTACCAGCCAATAACTGACGACATTAGATGACTGTAATGTATAATACTCAATGCTTAGACCTGTACAAGCAGTGTACTTACGGAGCCAACCTCTATATTATGTATGAAGTGAATGTAAAAATACAAAACAAAAATAATGCATACAATATTAAATTTTATTACGTACATTAGTGAAATAATTACCTTAAATGATACCAAGGTGTACTCAAGGAGATGTTTTAAACGTATATTATTTATTTCTAAAGGCCGCTTTCTACTGGTAAAATCATTTTTCCGCTTAGTGGGGATTGTGTCTTAAAGTAGTCTTGTATTTCTCCATTGATGTGTATCATTTATAGAGAATATAATTATATATGAACTACAAGTGCTCACTATATTCTCAAACAAATATGCACGACGATCTCCAGTACCAGCTTAACAGAATTAATGTGACCAACTAGTCTATAGTTACTGTGAATCATCATGAACGAAATTAGCTGCCTAATTGCTATATCTATTATTATTACAATGTATATAGTTATCTATCATATCAAGTAATCCTTTGTCCATAATAAAGCATAAAAACAATAGAAGAGTAGATAAATAAAAGCTTTGGAATTTGAAAATCTCAAATATGGATTATAAAAATGAAAGGAAACAAGGCTTGATATACTATAGACATTATTTATTCAACTATACATTTCTATTTTGACTCCACCATATGTAATTCTAGACAAAAGCATGAAGCCAGAATAAAGGTTTGTAGTTTGAGTATATAATGTTTAACCTATCTCCAGCTTTGTTTTATTACTTTTCTATTCCTATATACAAGATTTTAAATTTCCAATATATTATTTATTTTGTTTCTAACAGCGTTTCTTTTTTTTGTAATTTTGAGTGTTATTAATTTCATCTAATAAACAAAGGCATATTATCAAATTTTCAATCATTATTTAAAATAGCTGGAAATCACAATTTAAACTAAATTACTCCATCAATATAAAAAAATTAAGTCGTACTGCAGACGCGAAGGAGATTCCTCGGATTTAAATGCATATTAGCTGTATGCAAACGTTATCCTACATTAAAAAACGTTGAAATAAATGGAAGTTTCATTAGACATCAAATTTTGGTTATCGTAACTGAATGATACACCTAAACCCTAAGAAGGTGTTTAATGAATTATAACTCATATAAATTTGTTCTTCAATTGTAATAACCCTATCATATACTATATATTTGCTCTAATTTTGGAAAAAAATATTAAACTATAAATAGCATCAGTTTTTGTTATAATTTAAAATTATAAAATATTCCTGCTCTACATTTCACTTACTTATTGTGATGAAAACATAAGGATATCCGATTCTACAGGTTAATTACCGTAAAATTACGGAACTCAACTTTCAGACTTATTTATAAATTTTTTTATTAGATGTTATAGTAAACCAATGCAAGTAGTAATGTAAGGGTTATTCATAAATGGCTTGTATTTACGGAAGAAAAAAGTAAATTCATGGAGAAAATTATAAGTTAAAATAATAATTAAAATATCAGAATATTGGTCAAATCTTGTCTATATATATTTACATCTATATGCATAAATACTAGCACTTTTTATTTGATTGATTGATTATTTGAAACAAGCACAAATTACACAATAGGCTATCTGTGCTCTGCCCACCACGGGTATCTAATCCCAGTTTCTAGCAATGAGAGTCTGCAGACATGCCGCGGTGCCACTAAAGAGCGCTTTTTGTTTGAATTCATATTTTTGTTTACACTTATCTAATTGGAAATGAGCAACGTAAAAATAAACTGGAAATTTGACTGACATTGTTTTATAACAGTAGGTTTGTTTCACCAATTTAAAATAACGTAAATTCAAGACTTTCTGGAAAAATAAAAGCAGTAAGTTGGTAAACTATTTCGAGATTATTAATTTTAATTACGTGTAGTTGTGCGTTTTCAGTAATAAGTTATGTTTTTTCATAGTTATGAAAAAAACTAAGAAAAAATATCTTCTGACATTGGAGCACTTCCTTGCGGATATGATCAGTTCTAACAATCAGTAGCAATGTTTAAAGAGTACTTCCTTGTGTATTCCGATAGTTCCATCACCTATTTTTTTTATTCCAAAGATTTGAAATCTTCCTCGTGATAAGAGACATTTAAGTTCTTGTTTATAAAACATTAACCAGTTTTCATAATTTCTACATTTATGCTTCAGTATCGGTCAGTACGCAAGCATAATAAAAGTAATGGGATAAAGTAAACAAAACGAAAATAACGGCAACCGTGAAAACAAATATAATTTCTTTACACAGGTAAATTGAACAAACTAGAATCCATACAAATAACGTGCAGGTTAAGGGAATTTCACGTGACTTTGAGGAATCAGAAGGCCCAACTTATGATTGATTGGAGTACAACTGCATTTTCAAGATTCGCCTGTGATGAAGTTAAGCCACGCTTAACGAACTTCGTGTAAGAGGTAGGCACTGAATCAGTGTTAATCTACATTCAAAATGTTAATCATTATATAAGTATGTTTTTCAGGTAGTACGCCTAATTTACGTGTAATATTTGTTATTTACTGAAATTTGAGGAGAAATCGTGAACTAAAAATATTATAGTGGTTATGGACAACTAGAAATACAAACTTTCAGTGTTCTAATTCCTTGGTTAATAAGATACATTTGTTCCTCGCTTATCACAAAAACATCGAGGTGTTTAGCTCTTACATAATATTATAAAATATTTTAAGGCTTACTCTTATTTTTACAAGTCATGATGGTTACAATATGTTAATGTCAGATGAATTTGGCCGATATTTAAACATTTGTGTTAATATTAGTTGCTTATTTCTTTATTCTGCCGTCCATAATGCTTAAGAAATTTTTCAATTTGAATAGAGTAAAGCTTAAAATTTATTTTCCATAGTAAACAGAGATGAAGAGACAGTAAGTGAAAAGAGAACAAGAAAAATCACAGTTACATCTTTTACCATAGTGTATAACCACTAAATATTCTTAAAATTAGCCACCAATGGGACTGCGGTAAGTATATGAACTTACAACGCTAAAATGGCCAGGTGGTTAAGGCACTCGACCAGTAATCTGAGGATCGCGGGTTCGAATCGTCTCATACCAAACCTGCTGGCCCTTTCAGCCGTTGTGGCGTTATAATGGTACGGTCAATCCCACTAGTCATTGATAAAAGAGTAGCACACGAGTTGGCGATGGGTGGTGATGATTAGCTGCCTTCCCTTTAGTCTTACACTGCTAACTTATGAACGGCACGCGCAGATAGTCCTAGTATAGCTTTGAGCAAAATTCGAAACAAAACAAAACCAAACAACGCTCGGAATTCGATTCCTTGGAGTGGGCACAGCAGATAGCCTGATATGATTTTGCTCTTATACAAACAAAGAAGCAAACAGTTAATATAAAATGAGTATGATTCTATTTACAAGGTAAAATATTTTTAGTTTTAGTTCGATAAAATAGTAAATATTAAGGAAATCTTAAAAGATATTTTTATTCGTAAAACATCATTGAAAATATACAAGACGTGGTATTGTTAATAAAATAAAGAACCTGTGAATTAAATATATTTGATTCTTGAATTTCTTTACTTTTTAGACAAAAGCAATTATTTCATTAAATACAAGGATTATAACACATAATGCTTTTATCCCCACTAATACAGCGGTAAGTCAACAGATTTAAAACACTAAAATCAGTGGTTTGATTCCCCTTGTTGGACTCAGCCTGATGTGGCTTTGCTATAAGAAAACACACACACACACATAATGCTTCTAATTTGATTTAAATGCTTCTTACGTGGTTTATATTTTTGCTTGCATAATTAGAAGAAAAATAAATATTTCAATACTTCCTTTAAGTATACGGAAAAATATGTTAAATGTGTTGTTTACACTTCTGATTTATTACAATGTAGCTTTCATATTGTAGACGAACATTACTTCATAAGAAAACGTTAAATGACTAATTTTACATTATGTTGATTGTAGTTTTATAGAATCAGTAATATTCAGTTTTAAATATTTATCACGTATATTCATGATGCTGCAAAGCCATAAACCACAATACTTCTTCTACATAATAATTTAAATGAATACTTGGTCCCAAAATAGACAAAAGTAGTTGTGTTTGAGGGTATTCTCAGGTTTGTATAGAAAAGTCTGAGTTGTCTTTAGAAAACACCTGTAGAAACCCAAATAATATTTTCAGGGGATTTTTATTCTATTTTTATTCCATGAAGGAGAAAGAAAGCATGTATCAAATAAATAATATGCCCTATTTGTTAATGCGTGTTTCGAAAAATTGAATTATAATGCCGCTTTAAAATAACGATGTTATAGTTCCATAGTGCTCCTGAAACTACACCTTCTGTGGTTGATTATCTGCTGGTCACGATTTCGCACTATTTCTGAATGTTATAGTTTAGACTGTAACAAGTTACTGAGAAGGCCATCCATCTTGAGAAAGTTTCCACGGATCTTTCGCTATATTAGGACTTCAGTTTCCAAAACAACATTTAGAGAATTCAAAAACACAAAGCTCCATTAAAATTGGATTTTGGAGACGTAATGGATACGTGGTCGAATGAAAATAATGTGATTTGGATCAGCAAATTATTTAGAATGTGTATCCGGAAGCTTGCTAGTCTTTTTCATCTTCAAATTCTTGTTTATTATCTACTTAATAATATCAAGATATCTTCATAGTTTCACTGAAACGCTTTAAGCCTATATTTTATAACATATCTTTCATTTTGTGCACGCAAGCTTCAGTTCGAAATTAAAATGTGAGCATTTTTTACAGCTGAATTTATATAATGTTTTCGTGAAAGTACTAATCTTCGATGTTAATCCGTTGAAGTTAAACAGTTCGTAATGTTCAAAATCTATAAACGTTTCTGGTCAAGTTTTCGAACTTCTCGATTAATAAACATTAATCACAGTTATAGTTTTCTAGCTGCTTTATAGCATATCATCTATAACATACCAATAATAGAAACTGTCTCCTGGGGCATTGCGTTGGTTACATTTTATAAGCGTGAAGCATGATTCTAGAAATTTCATCTTCCACAACAATACAAACATTTACATATATAATTTACTAAAACATTTAAAAAAATTACTTAACATTTCTAATAACTAATTTTAGTTATGAATAAGGTCATTTAAGAACTTGTCACTACTTTATGCGGATGTACATCTTGTCGGATATAAAGGCTTGGTTAGAACATGATAGTCACAATAGACTTGGTGAGGGGATGGCGGTTGAGAGTGTTTGGATAGCTTGATGGGACGCTTCATGCTAATATGATACGTTGGCTGAGCTGTCAATTAGTGCCTTTCTATTATATTGACTGCTGACAGCTGGAATGTTAACTTAAAAAGTAGTATTTTCAATTTACTTACCTCCAAATGGTGGGTCCTTGGTTTCTTATTTTTATTTTTATTATTTTTTCTTCTTTATTTGGGAGAGCAGTCACCTTCCCACAGTTGTCTGCAGGTAGTGAAGAGTGATAGAGATATGGGCTTGAGCACCCACATCTCGCTCTCCTAATTTCTATGTCTATTGCTAATTTTATATTTCTACATATATTGATACTCATTTATTTCTTATTTGAGACTGGCAAATGGAGTTTAAGGCTGACCACCGGTGTTTCCCCATCGCAATGTGGGTCCTACTTCTACAGTCACCTTTAAAACCCAGGGTATATTTTATAATCCCACATTACAGCAAATACTCTGAAATATTTTCAATTGGTGTAGCGTTTTTTGTTTAATTTATTTTTGTTTCGGCTTGTTTTTAAGTTATCATAACATACATACATATATACGTTATTTATGTTTACATTCATTAGTGAATAAGTGTTAATTTCGCAATACAGATTTAATATTACAAGTTACGTATATTCCTATAAAAATAGTTTACAGTAACATCAATATTAAAATAAATATATAATAGTAAGTACTTTACAACATATAAACTTTTATTATCTACAACGCTAAAATCCGGAGTTTGAGTCTCAGCAGAGAACACAGCTATGGCTTAATGGAGTTTTAATATAAAAGAAACATAATATGAATGTGTTATAATTTACACAGAACAGTTACTACACTTAAGCGTAAATATTTTAATCTGTTTACCTTTTGTATTATAAACTGTAATATCATGCTGTTCAATTTTTAAAGTTTGTTTTTTTAAACTTCTAGAACTAAAAGTTTATTACTTCATGTCTTCTCATTACTTTTGTCTTAACTGTGTTTTATTGGCTGGTGAATATAAAGTGAAATTCTAACTAAATTCTTACAGAAGTCCAAGGCTTAACTTGAGACTCCTAAACCTAAGTCTGTGCTGTTTATTTCCTACCAATGGCCTCTATTTACTCACCGGTACATCTAACGGCCAATAATGCTGAGTTTCAGGTTTCGATGTCCACGGTGGGTGAAGCGCAAACAGCTTTTGGTTTAATGACAAATAGTAACACACCTTCCAAATAACAATGTTCTAAGACTTGAAAGTTAAATTTGAATAAGGCCCATAACTTATCCAGAACTTTCTGGCCGCATAAGGTTTTAACTGCAACCATTTAGTGAACAATATATATTTTAATATTAGTTTTGGCAAAATTTGTGACTCAAAAGGAACATAGCACAATATCAGACTGTTTAGCCACCTAAGAAATATGAGTCCATTCAGTACGTGTTTGTCGTTCAAAAATTAGTATGACTTTTGTATACAAATTAAAACATTCACTCTTACCAATAATGTCATACTCTGATGAAATACAAATAACGTAAATAACTTGCTTAATGAGCTTGTTTTTATTTAAAATCATAATGATTAAGCGAAGCATTGTTATATGTGAAGGTAGTTGAATGTCACTAAAAAATACAAAGAAGACATGTGTATGTATATATATATATATCTAAATTAGTTTGCTAATTGTATAAGTATTCAGCCCTCTAACTCGCTGTTAGATGGAAACACTTTTGCAAGCAATTAGTGCTGTAAGTTGTCTTGGACAAGTCACTATCAGCTTTGCACAATAGAATGGTGTAATTTTTAACCTATTTTTTTCTGATCCAGTTGCTCAAATTCTGATAAGATCGTTATGGATCATTGATGGACTGCATTTTTCAAGTATCGCCATAAATCTATTATTGTATTCACACAGAAGTTTCACTTAGCCATTACACAACTTTCACCTTCTTCTGACACCATTTCAGTATAGATTTAGATTTGTGCTTCATCTCGTTATCTTCCTGAAACGCAAATTTGTCGACCCAGTTTCAGATTCTTGGGTGACTCGAGCAGGTTTTCCTCTAGGATTCGTCTGTACTCTGCACCATTCGTCTTACCCTCGATCTTGACAAATTCCTATTTTCTGCTGAGGAGAAGCACCCTCATAACATGATGCTGTCACAACCATGTTTGAAGGCTAGGAAGACATTGATTGAAGGATGTGCTGTGTTAGACACGCTTTGAATTTAGACAAAAAGACAGCTTTCTCTCGTCTGACCACAAAACCTTCTATCACATGTCTGCAATATCTTTCACATTATCTGTCAAAACATTCCCTAAAATATTTCGGATTATTATTTCCAGTAAAGGTTTCCCACATGCTATTAATCCAAACAAATCAGCATGTGTAGGAACGGGGACATTGTCGATGTACGAACATTGACTCCCATCTCATACTTGGAACTTTCTTTCAAGGTCACTGCTGGCTTTACAGTGGGATCCCCAACCAGCTTTCTGCTTGTCCGACTGCTTAAGATGGAAGGGTGGTTGATCTGGGTGGTGACTAGGTGGTATGAAGCACTTTCCTGTTCACAATGCTTGACCTCACCGTCCTTAAAGGGCTAATCAGTGACTTTGAAATTTCCTGATAATCTACTGATTTGTGCTTCTGTAGCATATTATCCCTGACCTTTCTTTATGGTTAGTTTGTTGTACCATTACCAGAGTTTCTTGAACAGGTGAGTTTACTTGATTACACAAATATAGATAATTACACTGGTTTTGTGACCTTTGAAACTAATCTTTAGAATTAATTTAGATTGCCGTAGCAAAGGGTCGAATGTTCATACAATTGAGAATATCCTTATTTATTTTGAAAATCTAACTTACTTTGATAAAATCAGCGTCTTTTAGCTTTCTTCTATTGGAATATGTTGTGTAGATCCTAAATATAAAGTTCAATTTGAAAGTTTAATGATTCCAAACTCAAACGACAACAAAATGTAAAAAAGTTTCAAAGGCCAAATTCGTTTACAAGGCACTGTATCTATACATGCCTGGCGATTTAAAAGTTCCATGGTTTACAAATTATTCAAAAATTTTGTTATAATAAGCATGATATAAATGTCAACAAGAAAGGTGTAGACAATAACAAATGAAATGTTCTAAACCAAAAATTCTCAAAATGGTTCTCCTACAACAACAGTTATTAAGACAAGAATGCAGTAGGTAAGATTTTGATAAAATAAAATCGTCATTACTCTTGACCTATGTGGATACGTCATTTAAATTTTGAGTAAGTTAGAATGTGTTAAATGTTACTGATACTTGATTGCGTGCCTTTAAGAGGTATTTTATTGCTAAAGTGCTTCAGTAAAATATAATCTATTTTAAAATCACAAGAGTGACGTTTTTAACATCTTTCTTATTATTAGTTAACAATATTAAACATAGATGCCGCCACATTTTTAAAAACTACTTTAATCTTTGAAAATTCTGAAATGGTGATGACGAAAATAATCATCCAGAAATCAATAATGGAAAGTAATGTGAAAGTTGAAGTTTTGTGATTTTAAAATATAAGAAGCATCTAAATAACATACTCCGAACTGAATAAAAATTTGAAGAAAACAAACTAATATTATGTAAGATAGATTTACAAAGAAAATTAGAATATTCTCATTTTGACCTCTTCGACGCCAAAATTAATTCGGGTCCAAAAGATTAGTTTGAAAGGCCACAAAAGTAGTGTAATGTTCTCCATCTGTTTGTAATGAAAGTGGTTTAACTTGACTTCAAAGTAAATACCTCTCTTTAAAATAGAATTCACATAGTGATATGATAAACCAACCATGAAGACCAAGAAGCTTTACAAACAAGTCACAGATAAAGTGGTAAAAAAGTGCCGATCAGGAGAAGGTTATAAGGAAACTTCAATATTGCTGATTATCCTACAGAGTACGGTAAAGTCTAACATTAAGAAGAGGAGCTTGCTTCGTACCACCCATTCACTATCCAGATCAAGCTGCCCTCCAAAGTAAGAAACTGGTTATAGATGCCACTGTGTAGCCAACAGTGACTTTGAAAGAAAGATCTTTATCTGAGGTAGAAGTCATTGTTCACGCTTTAATAATGTCCTGGTCTCTACATAAAGCTGATCTGTATAGATGAACGGAAGGAAAGAAATCATAACTGAAAAAGAATTGTCTTAAATCTTGGATGGAGTTTGCAACAAAACATGTAAATGATACAGTATTTATGTGCCAGAAGGTAATGTAGTCGTACTAGACATAGACTGAGTTTATCTATCTAACTTCAAACCGTTACATATGTTGTAAGCCCAACACATCACATCACCGAGTCACCATTATTCTCACTGTTAAGCACGATGGTGGCAACATTTGGGTGCTTTTCATCAGCAGAGATTTGGAAACATGTCGAGATTGAGGGACAAACGGATGGTGCAAAGTAAAAATGAATACTAGAGGAAAAGCGACTTGAGTCACCCAAAAATTTAAAATTTAGGTTGAAAATTTGCATTTCAGCATGAAAAATCCCGAAGCACAAGGTGAAACTCATACTGGAGTGGTTTCAAAATAAAAATATGAATGTTCTTGAGTGGAATAGTCAAAGTCGTGACTTGAATGGACAATTTATGGTGAGACCTAAAGATTGCAATCCATCAACAATCCACAACATGTTTAACAGAACTGGAGCAATGTTGTCTAAAAAAATGAGAAAAAGTACACAATTCCATTGTGCAAAACAGGTGGAGAGTTATCCGAAAATACTCACAACAGTAGTTGGTTCCAAAGGTGCTTCCACGAAGTACTGGCTTAGGGGGCTGAATACCCATGTAGTCAGTAAATTTCAACTTACATGTTTTCTTTGCAGGTTGACTGACATTCAACCTTCTTCACACATAGCAGTGCTCACTTTGATCACTAAAGTTGTGAATTAAAAACAAGTTCAATAAAAACTGTTTACATGATTTTTTATTTTATCAAAGTGTGAAAGTATTAGTACGATGAATACGCTTGCAAAATATATTTACATAGATGATAACTATAAAATATTCAAGTCACAAACCAAAAAACATTAACATGAATTTTCTTTTAAATAACCTGTACTTTAAAAATAAAGATCCCAGGGTACAAAGTGGGATTATAAAATATTTCCTAGGTTTTGAAGGTGACTGAGAAGTAGGACCTACATTGCGTTGGGGATACATCGGTTATCAGTCTTCGCTAGTCTTACATAAGAAGATTAGAAAATTAGGAGAGCGGGATGTGGGTGTTCAAGCTTTATATCACCCTTCAGTGCCTGCAAAGAGTTGTGGGAAGGTGACTGCTCTCACAAGTTAGAATAAGAAAAAGATAAACATAAAAGGATGAAAGAAAAATAAATTAATTAATAAAAATGAAAATAATTTACGACCATCTGTAAGACAAAACTGACCTTTTAAAATTAGCTTTCCTGCCCCCAGTATGGTAGAGGCACTAATTAACACGACATTAGCAAAGTGATAGTTCACTGGGACTGTGAGGCTTTTGTATGCGGCTTAAGATGTACATCCGCATAAAGTAGTGCCAAGTTCTTAGATGATTTCATTTGAACTAAACATTTTTTTTAATAATTTTTAATAGAATTTCTCTCTCCATATGTTTTGGTTTATGGCTTGAATATTTTATGGTTATAATGTAATTAATCAGAGGTTGGGATTTGCTGTTTTTAATACAATTCTTCCTCATGATTTTTTATTTATTTACCTTCATTTATATATAAATTATTTAATTTCACTAATATATATATACACAGAGAGAGAGAGAGATGAAGAGAAAAAGAGAAAGGGCCCGGCACAGCAAGGTAGTTAAGACACTCGACTCGTAATCTGAGGCTATCTGCCGTTCCTAATTTAGCAGTATGAAACTAGAGGGAAGGCAGCTTGTCAGCACTACCCACCGCCAACTCTTGGCGAATAATCTGATTGACTCTCACATTATAACGCCCCCACGCCTGAAAGGACGAGCATGTTTGGTGCGACGAGAATTCAAACCTGCAAACCTTAGATGACGAGTCGAACGCCTTACTCCACCTGGCCATGTTGGGCCTTAATACAATCTATACATTACATTAAAATATTCTACATTCAGTAAACTTCATAATTCTATAGAATCTCATTTGTTTGTTTGTTTTAAATTTCGCGCAAAGTTACTCGAGGGCTATCTACGCTAGCCGTCCCTAATTTAGTAGTGTAAGACTAGAGGGAAGGCAGCTAGTTATCACTACCCACCGCCAACTCTTCAGATACTCTTTCACCAACGAATAGTAGGATTGACTGTCACATTATAACGCCCCGACGACTGAAATGGCGAGTATGTTTGGTGCGACAGCGATGCGAACCCGCGACCCTCAGATTACTAGTCGCACGCCTTAACCCACCAGGCCATGCCAGGCCCAATTCAACAGTTCCAATCAGTAAAGACTTTTAAGGAAATAGTTTCTTATATCTATTTAGGTCGTACTTATGTTCCAAAATAAAGACCGGCCCTCCGTTAGTACAGCGGTATGTCTTCGGATTTACAACGCACAATCAGGGGGTTCTATTCCCCTCGGTGGGCTCAGCATATAGCCCCATGTGGCTTTGTTATAAGAAACACACCAATAAAGACCGAAGAAAGACTAGTATGTAGCTTGACTTTTATTAAACAAATATGTTTATTAAATACAGAACAACTTCTAGATTTTGTCACTAGAGTAAAAACAGAGAACTCAGTTTTACCTCTTAGCTTAGTTGAAGTTAACCAAGTAGATTATTTTCTGAAGCAAAAGATTGTATAATTACGTTTACAACTTCAAGGTAGAATAATAAAATCGCGTACAAAGATAAAAAATAGATTTCAGTTTCCGAGATAATCGTACTTTTAAAACTTAATAATTTCGAATATTCACTTTACAAAAACAATAATTTTGTCATTTGACTTCACACAAATATACCTTTGTCGATTTTTCAGTCAGAATTTTCAGAAGCTACAGTGAAAATCTATAGAATATTTATCCACTGTTACTAATGTACGTTTCCATGCAGTGGTCGTTTGCTCCTTACTGTGATATTTCTGTATGCGATTAAAAATACATACATTTTTGGGAAACTCGTTATAAATCACGAAACTGTTTCATAATAGAGATCTCATTTAACTGCAGAAAGCTCTAACAGAATGTTTGAACAAAACTCACCTTTATGAGTAAAGATAGAGTTCAAACAACACTTTAAAACATTTATAATTAACGTGTAAGGCATTACACACATAAAAATTGAACAAAAATATGCATGTTAAACTTATAAGAGAAAAAAAATCCGCTCAGAACGGCTAGTTTGTAATTTTTCTTCTTCACATTATTTTCTTGCCAGACTACAAGAAAAATGGTTTGTAGAATACTTGGTACTGCGAAGGTCATTGGAGCATAAACAACTGATTTCTTTCTTTTATGTTTTGCATAAGCTAAAAAACATCATAATTCTAGTGCAAATAATGTTATCATTATCCCTTGAAGTTAGCTTTCTTACAGACATCTGACGTTCGTCTAAAAAACTTAAGCACAAGATGAAACAGGAATTACCAACCAATAACTGTAACATGTAGATACTCAGTGCTTTGTAATCTATACAACTGGTGTTTTTATAAAATGAATGAGTGACATACAAAACAAAAAACAAGACACATAATATTAAATTTACACACATTCGTAAAATATTTATTTAAAGAAACGAATGTTTATTTAAAGAGATGTTACTTCATCCTTTTGGTTTTACTGAAATAACTAAATTACGACCTATTTGTCAAGTCTGACGTTAATTTTAAGATTTTATAAAAATTATGAATTAACAAATATTAAAATACAACGTTTACTGAAAAATTTAGAAAGTCAAAACTTTAGATCAATAAACAGCGAAATGTTCAATAACGGTTTTCACATATCAAAATTCGAAGGTCCTGAAAAGAACGTTTATTGTTGATTGAATGAAAAAATGAAATCATGTTCTTTAAAATATAAATACCTAACAGCTACTAAACGAATTCGTTTCTATACAACACCATTAGTCCGGTGCAATAATATCCGCGGAATGTCAATACGTTGAGTTTTATGATTGCACAAGTCAAATAAATTTCAATAAACAAAACTCGTGGCTCATTCTTGTAAATGAATTATTTGAAGCTGCACATCAGATGATTCTCCATTTTAGCAAAATAAAAGTCCACGCATTAGAAATCTATGATTTTGAAACGCTGAGTATTTGGTCTATTAAAACTTCGTAACACAGTCTGAAACGAAGAAAATATTGTGCATCAGTTGTGATTGGACAAGAGAGCAAAGTGACATCACCTTCAGATCTATTCATTAAATATTAAGTAATGTGTTCTTACTAGTATAGTTAAGCCATTATTTGCCCTCGATGTTAAGCTATTTCTCATAGTGAATGATGAAATTAAGATTGACAGAAAACTATATTTTCCGAGCATTTATATAGAATGAACTAATTAAGAGTTTTCCTCGATGAAAAGTTTGTACAAAACGATGGTATAATTACCTTACAAAACACTCAGAGTGCTGAAGACAATTTCTTATGTTTTAAGTTGAATTTACTACTCTTAATCTTATTCCTACTGAAATTATGATAATTTGGCTGTTATTTTATATGAAGTAAAAGTATCGGCAAATGTTAAAAAATACCTGTTTACCATCATCAAAATGTCTCTCTCTTTTTCTTTAGTAATTTGACTGACGTGAACAGTTCCATGTTTTTCGACCAGTTTTAACATTGGAAGTATTAAACTAAAATATAACTGTCTGAATAAAATCATTAATATAAAATCTCAATAATATTTCGAGATGAATGACAATTCTTTTTTAATATATGTGACCTTACTTACATCTTATGTTAAACCAGATTATCTAATATGAAATGTGCTCAGAAGATTATTGCATGGTGATTTTTGTGAAACAGTAAAACACTAGAGGCGAATAGATTCAGATGATTAAACATTTTCTTTAAAATTTTGATTATTGAGTCATACTGTTTGTTTCTATGGAAACAAGATAATCTTGTAAACCTTTTTGTTTGTTCAGTTTCGCTCAAAGGCGCTTGGGGGCTCTCTGTGCTATCCATTTATAATTTTGAAGTGATAAAGAAAAAGGGGAATAACTAGTCAACAACAACTTTAACCAATTCTAGGGTTACTCTTTAACCAACGAATACTTGAATCGACTGCATGTTATAATGTCCACATGACTGAAAGGGCGAACATGTTTGGTGACGATTTTCGATCTCGCATCATACAGTTAGCAAATGAGCCCCAGTAACAGTTTTATAATTAAGAAATCACGTTCAGTGTTTCCCGGTAGAACAGCAATAACCCTAATAAATCAAAGATTTAATTCCTCTCGGTGGACAGAGCAGGTAGCGCTATGTGGATTTGTTATAAAACACACACACGCGCACACAAAGCTCTCGCTGAATATTCAGTCGTAAGAAAATTATCTGTTAAATATGTTTGCATAATAATTACAGGAAAAACTAGCTTATGATATGATTGGTAGTTCGTTTAATTCACTGTAGCACCTCTTGACATACTTTCACAATTAGCTTGAGCTGAAGGTTTGTTTTTTAGATGTTGAAAAAGAAAGAAGTGATTATAAAACGGAATGATGACGCATCGTGTTGAAAACCTTTCCTTACAGTAAGACTACTATTGTCTCCATTTCGAACCAAACCTTAATTCCAAGTGTAGGGCTGAAGAGAAACTGACTTTTCTAAGCGCCTCCTGGTTGTCTCGAAAGTCCCTTAGGGCCTTATGAGGTATAAAACTAAATCGGTTACCAAGATCAACTAGACTGAACTGATTACCATGTTGGTCTGACCATGATCTTATCGTACTTCTATTATATATTAATACTACGAGTATAAGACATTAATAAGTTAAACAAAGGCGTCTGAAAAGTAGGATAAGCATGTAAAAATAAAAACATTTTTACTGAAATTGGTATGGTTTGAAAAACCAACCATTAATATAATAGCACTCAAACGTCGAATAATATTGAGTTTTTTAACCTATAAAATCTATACACGTCAAAAATAAACAATGCTGATTTCTATAAAATCTTATGGCTATTTGTAAACTATTATGTTATGAGAATAAACTGACACTTATTGAAATTTAAGCCAGAAAACTGTCCTTTTGAAAAGTTTGTAATGTAAAAGAATCAAGAAAAGTAATGTTGTTAACCTACTAATTATTTAATTGAAAAATGCAATAACCACAACTTATGCAGTAGTCGAGTTTTGATATTAATGATATCAAGGTTTAGATTCATATAACCAGGTGAAATTAAGATACGTTCAATAAATACTTCGAATTTTATAGAGACAATTGAGCTCGCATGGCCAGATGGTTAGGGTACTCAACATGTTACCTGAGGGTCACGGATTCGAATATCCCTCGTGTAGTTTACTTTTGTAAGCTACTAAATTAATTTTATAAATAAAAACACATCATACATAAACTAGAAATCTTCTTTCCTAAGTAACGAGTAATTTAAATAAATGTGTTTCTATGCGTAACATCAATATCTGAAGGTGGCGAATTCGAATCCCCGTCGCACCAAAGATGCTCGCTCTTCCAGCCGTGAAGACAGTACAATGTGACGGTCAATCCCACTATTCGTTGTTGAAAGATTATCCCAAGAATTGGTGTTGGGTGGTGATGACTAGCTGTCTTCCCTCTAGTTTTAAACTGCTGAATTAGGGACGGCTAGGGCAGATAGCTCTCGTGTAGTTTTCAGCGGAATCCAAAAGCAAACAAACATTAAGATCTCATTAAATCTAAGGTTTATCTTGCAACATCTAGTAGTTATATTGAATAATTACTGGTGTTTATAATAGTAAATAACGTTATTCTTATTATTGGAGGCAGAAAACGGCATTCAAAAACTTCAAAGTTATATTTCACTGTTATTGAATATTTAACAAAATTAAATGTTTTATTTACCACTTGGTTCAATATTATGAAAAACTTCGTGTGTGTGTAGTTGGATGGGTAACATGCTAGATGTAGTACATATGTTGAAAACTGTCCATGTGTATGTTTTTCAATAATGCAAGGTGAGTGTAAATATTTCTCATTCTCTCAAACTGTTTATACGACTGTTTTTGATGTTTAATAACTATAATTTCGAGTAATTAATATTACACTTTAATAACTCTTAGGTGATCTAAAAAGATTTAGATTCAAATAACTAAGAGAGATGTGAGACTCTTGTGCTCCGCTGATTGTTTGTTTATTTAGAATCAAACACAAAGTTACACAATGGGCTGTCTCTACTCTGCCCACCCAAAGCCACCTTTGACATTTTCTTTCATTGAAAGACTCTGAATTATAAACACCTTGAATGTTTCGTGCAGTTTCTGCTACACTATTGCCTTTTTATAAACTCATAAAGCATTATATGCCAAATATGCTCCTCAGACACATCCATCTTCATAAAGGATTATTTGGTTAATGATCTGAAACAGTGAAATTGGGTTGGTTTGTTTTATTTGTCTGAACATTTTTATTCCCGTCCTACTACATATTTTAGTCATTAAAGTCTTCTACAAAGACAGAAATTATGACACACTTTCTGTTTTAAATTTTCAGACACTACTTATGGGATGGCTTGATATATATAATTAAAAACTGTAAAACATCATAAAAAAGAGGAAGCATTATCTACATCATTGTATGTACATTATTGTGAGTACATCATTTCATGTACATTATTGTAAGTACATCATTGTATGTACATTATTGTGAGTACATCATTTCATGTACATTATTTATGAATAACGAAAGCAGATATTCCAAACTGCTTAGTGAAGACAATTTATTTAACGCAGTGCTTAGTTAATTTACAGTTGTTGTTTTTTACTAACTGGTTACATTGCATTTTTGTGACTGTGATTACTGTTGAACATTTACTAAACAATTACATCTGTACAACATTCTTTTGATTGGCATATTGGCTGGTTTATATACTATTTGCTACTCATATATATATATAGGGTGGTCGCTAGAAAAGTGGACAATTTGAGGGTCAGATGAGATTATGAATAAAATGCGTGTTTACTCATTTCTATTTTGATTTGTTTTAACTTTGTAAAAATAAATAGCTGTTTGACAAATTTTCCGCTTTTCTAGCGACCACCCTGTATATATAAACATACATTAGCAACACGATAAAGAAATTAACAAGTGTATTTTTAACATGATAAGAATATATCCTCTGCACTTTGAGTTTATGAAACATGAGTTGTTTTTGTCACTTTTTCTTGACGCCGTGTTAGAGTTGCTTAATATTTCAATAGACTTAACACTACAGAAGGAATTCATATACTAAACTCGAATCAAACGTGATAATACATTTTGCAAAATTTTAGCGTTCCTTATTCATACGTATAATAGTAAAGTTTTATCTTACATAAGGTTTCCAAAAATAATGAAAAAATCGATCTGTTGATCATAAAATAACAAACAGAAAGATAGATAAACATGTATGGAGTGTATAAACTGTTTCTCTCTCCTTATTTTATTGGCAATGTATTTTTAATCCATTTTTATCTGCAAAATACGCTTATTTTGGAAGTCGATTCTGGAGTCAAAGGCCCCAAAAAAATGTTTCATTAAAAGAATAGGAAACAAAAATATATTTCTAATGTAGTATTAGTATTAACGGCTTATGGAGCCTTTTAAAGCATTTCTGCAGCATCTAACCCCACAACACAAATATTGATAATCAGGTGTTGATATTGAAGACCATATACGGTGTCACATTTTAACCGACAAAAGGTCTCGCTCTGAGGGATACGTTGTATGTGCTACATTAGAGAGACAGATATAACCTTCTCTTCTTCTCTGCATATATACATATATTAACATATACTACCTTGTAACTCGAGAGAGATCTGATCACAAATGACAAAAATGTGTGGGATACACGTGCCCTCAAGTCACTTAAGTTTGTTTGTTAAAAAGCAGAAGTGACTTCGTTCTTACAACTGAAATGCTACTTCGAAATATTACATTACGCATCCTCCTGTGGTATGACTACCAATGATGTTCAAACAAATGTATTTAAAAACCTTCCAAGTAAGTCTTGTCTTTAAAAATTTCACAAACTTTCAATCGATCTGCGTTTCTTTCATTAGTTGTTTATCAGACATAACAAAAGCTTGTTAAATTTGAAAACTATCACATAGTCGGTATTATGCACGCCCCATCCTCTGAAAATACAAGTATTCATCACTGCCAGAAGTAAATGCTCTGTTGAAATGAAATATAATAAGTATTTAAATGTTGCATGTTATAACAATTCAGTATATGTGTACACATACGTATGTGTATGAACATTTAAACAAATAATCAAGATATTTATAAAGTTTCTTGGCATATTCGAACATTAGTAACATCAACACTATTTGTAACAGAATAATAATGCTTAATAAATAGACGCAATAGGTAGCGAAGAATGGAAATCTGCTTTCATATGTTTATCAAAGAGTGCATTATGGCACTATTGATGTTGACGATGTCCTTATTCTTTGAAACCACAAAACAGGTATTTGAAGAGCTAATCTTTCAATTCAATATGTTTAGCTACCTATTGTATAACTTTCTTGATACCTGGGTATAAGTATTGCCAAAGTTGTAATAAGTTGACAAACAACTATTTATAAGTCTAACGAAGTATTTATATTGCATGTAACATGCTACATGTTTGTACAAAACATTCTTCTTCTTCCTTTTATGATCATAATCAGAGAAAATTTCTTAACTTGTAAAACGCGTTGGCATTAAAAGTAGTATTATGATTTAAGTTAAGCGACCTTTGAATAACGTTTCTACGGGATTAGGGCCCGGCATGGCCAAGCGCGTTAAGGCATTCAACTCGTAATCCGAGGGTCACGGGTTTGAATCCCGGTCGCACCAAACATGCTCGTCCTTTCAACCGTGGGGGGTTATAACGTGACGGTCAATCCCACTATTCGTTGGTAAAAGAGTAGTCCAAGAGTTGGTGGTGGGTGGTGTTGACTAGCTGCCTTCCCTCGAGTCTTACTCTGCTAAATTAGGGACGGATATCCCTCGAGTAGCTTTGCACGAAATTCAAAACAAACAAACATCTACGGGATTATCTTCAGAAGGAATAATATAAATATATGAGGTAGGCAAGTGTTTCGAAGAAACGGGACATCCAGATAAACCTATTTATTTGATGGTTACCACAGGTCCTATGTATTCCGATGAGTTGCAGTTTGTAGTGGAAATGTATATAGCTATGCGTATTCACTGATTTGTAATGAACAGATGTAGCGAGATGGACACCGTTGTCACAGAACTATTTATTTCAACGTGTATTACAGTGATCGGTGAAAGAATTAAATGTATTTCAGGAAAAGATCGAGCTCATGATTACAGTGTGACTGGTCACTGTGATATATCAATTTCATCATCAATATTTGTTTAATTTATGTTTATAAATATACATAACATGTGCTGTTTAAAATCTATATTGCAAAATTCCTGCCTATTCACTAAAATTATAGAAGATTCTGGAGAGTAAGAATCAACAATATAATATGTGTGTACGAAAGCACTAGTGTATGATCTGTATTGTTGAGTAGGCTGAAATATCTAAAAATTCGCCTAATGCTTGTAAAAATTAACCAACGCGAAGCGCCAAGATATATATATATATTACTAGTTTGTTACAGTTGGTGTACTGTAAAACTTGAGAGCTACAACTGTGATTAATCGGGAATTCGGATTTTTTTACCATGAACATTTATAAATTTTGAACAATACAAACCATTTAACTTCAGCGGAATCAAAAAGGTTATGAGTATTCTCACGAAAAGATATATAACTTCAGCGGGGAATAACTCAAACTGTAACCAGCAAAGACCACAGAGCTAGTTAACTCCGTGTTAAGTGAATTGCATCTACATCAACTCAAATTTAACTTGCTCATCGTGATCCTTCGATAATATATCAAGTAAGTTCCAGACCAAATAGACGACTCAGTATTGTTTGTCAGTTTATGAAACTTTTGTATTTAAATCATTATTTGTAATTACCTTATTGTGAATTATGTTATTCTTTTTATATTAAAATGCACTTTTATATTAAGAACTGTGTGTATCAGATTTGTTGGCAAGTATCATAAACAGGAATTAAATTGAAATTCGTTAATTTCTAAGTCTAAATACAATTAACTTCAGTTTCATGCTATTTTGAAATGTATCACATTACAACTGACAACATAACTTTAAGGGGCAACCGTGACTTAAAAAAATATCTGTGTCCGTTCTCATAGCTACACCTTTCTATTCCTTTATAGAACTTGTTACAAAAAGGAAATGTATTTAACGAAAAAACTAGTTCCTCTTATATGATCAGATGTTCACTCTGGGATTTAGATTATCCCTTTTGTTAAGATAGTGTTATAAGTTTTTCAGTCCAGCTTCATGTAGAATGAAAGTATGTAAAAGTGTTATGTCAAATGCCAATGAAATAACAGAGACTGATTCTGAGTCAAAATTCGCAACATTTTCTAATGCCTCGTTATGTCTTGAATTAAGAATTAATGATCTAAGAAAGTTAAGATGAAATACGGGTCTCTAGAACAGTAGGACAGCTGCATGTGAAAACCTTCAGTCTCCTAAGATTTTCTCAATAAATATCATTAGAAGAAGAAATAATACTGAATTCTTAGGGTCTTTATGCAGCTAAATTCTTAGCTTCTAACGGAATTTATTTTTATTAATGTTTCCATAGTAATATTAACAATGTGGTAATATCCAACTAAACGAGTGTTATCACAAACAGTGTAGAACTTTCAAATAAACAAATATGTAATATCAACATGTTCAATCTACATTACATGTGGTAATAACTTTATGAATGCAAAGTTTCATGAATTAGATTTATTGAACTCAGTAAAATAATTACTTGAAAGTATAATGAACAAAATGTCAGCATTGTTTTACTGATTATTCATTTTGTTACTGCACCTTTTAGAAAATTCTGGAACTCTTATGTTTTCCTTATTCAAGTCAAAACCTATTCTAAAAGTGAAATGTACATTTCCAACCCTGAAGTACATTTATACTGTGGTCAGTCGGATATACAATGGGGAAGAGTTAGTTTTTTTTTAACGCTTGAAATGATATGATAATGACTAACAAGAGCATATCTAAGAAAGACTCTATTTGACTATTTCTTCAATTACATCTACCATCACAGCTTATGAATTATAGAAATTGAAAGATAAAACTTCTAATGAAAGATATACCGTGAAATGCGATCACTGGTGATTGGATAAGGAAAATAAGATCATAGGGCAACCGTACAAGCATAATAGGTGTTAAACCTTATCCCATTTTCATTATCTTAGAAAAGGTTCGACTAGCTCAAAGCTAAATATGAAAAATACATTATCGAAAGTGTTTTATGCTACCTATGAACCAGTTCAAACACCAATTATGTGAGATGTAAAGCTGTGAACAGTAAATTATTGTAAGAATATCACATAATAATTTGAATTGTATTTCACTTTTTCTGCACTGTAAAAATATAAAGACGACCATTCGATATGTTTAATTCTGCTTCTGTTATATTGACATATCAAATAAATTAAGATAGTATAAAAGTATTGAGCCATTGGTGACCTTAGAATTTTTATAGGAATCAAAGTTAGACGCATTTGTAAAAAATAAACATATATATATAAAAATCAGTTACATTTATTTTTTCACAAAATATTATGAAAAATAAATATCTGTGTCAAAAAAATTAAAATTATAGAAATGTGACAATAGCACAAATATTTTACATTATAAACTATATTTCATTACTTTACACACAAAAAGGACCAAAATATATTCAGCTTTACTGAAATTTTGTATTTCTCCACTAATTACCTTCTAAATGTCAACCATCGTAACAACGTCCTACGTCCTATTTACACTTTAACATCAGTAGAATATCAACTATGTGCTTCATTATAGAAGATCCTGCCCATATTTCACTTGAATACAGAATATATTCTAACTCCTACATAATGTAACTGGTTCGAAATATTTATTCATTTCAGGGAATGGACTTCAAAATTCATCTTAAAACTAAAGAAACACAAAATAGTACGCAAACTAAGAGTCATTTCACAACTTGTTTTTTTTTCAAAATCACGCTATAAAAGTGAAAGTCAAATCTTATCAGTATATTAAAATATCCTAGAATTAACCGTAAGTGTTGTTCACTAGCCGCTTTTCTCCATTATGCCAGTACAAAAATAGAAACTACTAGCGTAGACAGCACTTAAGCAGTTTTCCCATAATAAACCATAGTATCGTGTTATAATGCATTTTTCAATTGATAAATGTCATGATATTTTATATAAATACAAATCAATTTTATTTTAAAATGTTGGAAGTTTACCAAACAACTCTGAGTTTCACGACAAAATTAGTTAAAGAAATTAAAATGTCAGGTATAGGTAAAAGTAAAATGTTGTATGCAACTGTTTTCTTTCTAATTACGACATCTAAATAGCACATAAAATGTAATGATTTTATGGAGTCTGTTCACGACGATTTAAGTAAGCTCAAACCCATACGAGGTTTGATACAAAAGTTTGATTATATTCCGTAATAAATTATTACTGTACAATACAGTCATCATAAGAAACAACTGAAAGGAATCCCGACAAAGTAAAGTAGAAGCTTGTGCGAATCTATTCGAAATTGCAGCAACGACGTTAAATATTTTTAACTTTCATATGTATATTAGTTGCGAAGAATTAAACATATCAGTACGGTATTCAACAAATGTAAAAGTATTTACTTTCAGAATTAAATGCAACACACCTTAATAAGTCGGTGTGCTGTATTTGGTAATCATTATTACGTAGGGACTTTTCACATATAATTTAGTATTATCTGTACATACATATGAATTGATAAATTGTAGAAGATACTACCATGTTTGAAATACAATTACTATACAAAGACATAGATATAAAACAAAGAAATTGTGCAGCTGAAATGAACGCTTTTGATACATTGTGTATTTTACTTTCAGATGTAAGAACTTCCTTTACATAATGCTATCATTTTTTGTCTTTATGCAAACGTAAAATAATTTCTTATTTTCTTAGAGTTTGCAAAGCTTCTACGAAATTAGATATTATCTTACTTATGTAGAATATTTAATTATAAAACTGAAATAGAGTTATTTTAATTTAGTGAATATTTATAAAAGTTATGTATTAGTATCATACAATGTCTTTTGTTTGTTTGTTTAGAATTAAGCACAAAGCTACTCAATGGGCTATCTGTGCTCTGCCCACCACGGGTATCGAAACCCGGTTTTTAGTGTGTAAGTCCGTAGACATACCACTGTGCCACTGGGGGGCCGTACAATGTCAATCAAATTGTAGAATAATAATAAGATGAAATATTTTTTAATATGAATTTTTTTTAAAAATGTAAAATAATTTTTTTTTCATTTTAAATACAGGGTACTTTACGCTACACTCTTTAGCGACCCTCGTATCACGATTTGTTTTTAGTCCTTGGTATGTATATACATACCTGGGTACTCAAAATCATCCATCTAGCTGCCCATTGTCCTTTAAGTATACTGCTCAAAATAGATGGTTGGATTACTTTATACTAATTTACTGTCTTATTAATTACTTTGATAATAGTCATTTTAAACTAAGAAATCTCAGGATTAATTTTACATTCATAAGCATGTCACCGTTATGGATAGAATACTGATTTCAATAACAATTTTTGTTTATCACTCCAATGATTTTCCTGTACAAACGTAGTTTGATTTTTTTTTTAATTCAGTCTTGTTAGAATAAAGCATGTTATTGGTTACAAACAGTGAATAGTTGTGTTAAGTACAGGAAGTTCTGAGCTCCAATACTTGTGAATCCTCTTAACATTTTAATTAGTTTTCTCTTTTTATTACCACTTCCACTTCCGTATAGTGATTAAATCTACTAGTTAGTGTATCTGTACAACTATACTAATCATTTTCCGCAGATACGTTTGTTACTTACATGTCTGGTCATCCCATAAGTAATGTCCGAAAATTTAATACAGAAGGTTCATCATCATTTCTGTCTTTGTAGAAGACTTTAATGACTAAAATATGTAGTAGAACGGGTATAAATATTTTCAGAAAAATAAAAGAAACTAACCCAACTCCATTGTTTCAGATCATTAACCAAATAAACTCTTACGAAGATGGATGTATCTGAGGAGCACATTAGGCATATAATGCTTTATGAGTTTAAAAAAGGCAATAGTGCAGCAGAAACTACACGAAACATTCAAGGTGTTTATGGTTCAGAGTCTTTCAATGAAATAAAATGTCAAAGGTGGTTTCAGACGTTCAGATCACGTGACTACAGCTTAAGTGATGCGCGTCGTTCAGGTCGTCCTGTTGAGTTTAATGATGACTTGTTGCTGGCTGCACTTGATGAAGATTGTGTTGTAACAGTTGAAGAATTAGCACAGAAGCTCAATTCAACCCATTAAACGTTCACTGTCATCTGCAACAGCTTGAAAAGGTGGCAAGATAGAATCTAACCTTAGAACAAGAGTGAACATTTGCATTTTTTACACTCTCGTGAATGTAACTCACCTTTTTTGGACAGGTTAATGACTGGAGATGTTGATATTTTATGAAAATGTTAAGTGCCGTAAACAATGGCTCACTGCAGGTAAAGATAAACTGACTAAAGCACAAAATGGACCTCTACCCCAGGAAAGTCTTGTTAAGCGTTTAATGGGATATTGTTGGTGTGATCCACTTTGAGTTACTGCCACTCAATATAACGATTACATCAGACTTCTTCTGTCAACAGTTAGAGCGCTTGAATGTTTTACTGAAAAAAAAGAGGCTTGCCTTGATCAATGGTAAAAGTGTTGTGTTACACCAGTATAATACACGGCCCCATACAGCAAAGATCACATTTGCGAAGACTGAAGTGCTATACTGGGAAAACTTCCAGATCTTCTTTATTCTCCAGTCCTTGCCTCATCTGGTTATCATCTCTTCCGGAGTTTGCAGAACTATCTTGATGGAAAAGAGTTTGTAACACATGAAGATGCTAAAACTATCCTCTCTACTTTCTTTTCCTCCAAACCCTAAAAATTTTACAGAAGTGGCATTCAGAAACTTGTGAATTGTTGACAGGAAGTAATTAATAATTAAGGAACATACATTATTGATTAAATAACATTAAAAGCGCTTGAAATCCTTTCTCTTTTCCTGAACATAAAATTGAACATTACTTTAGTGATAACCTGATATATTTTACTCTTCCAACAACGTGTTTTCTTTACTCTAATTATATTGTACTATATTTAATAGGTGATTCTTTTAAATTTTCAACCTTTGTTTGCCTGAAAAATGCATTAAAGTATTATTAAAGATGATGTTTATATACGTAATTTATTTAAGATGTGAACAAACTCGCATAATTATTGTGTAATGTTAATTTGTATTTCGCACAATATATACTCGAGGTTGGCCTGCCATGGCCTAGCGCGTTAAGGTGTGCGCTTCGTAATCTGAGGATCGCGGGTTCGCGCCCGAGTCGCGCCAAACATACTCGCCCTCCCAGCCGTGGGGGCGTTATAAAGTGACGGTCAATCCCACTTTTCGTTGATAAAAGAGTAGCTCAAGAGTTGGCGGTGGGTGGTGATGACTAGCTGCCTTCCCTCTAGTCTTACACTGCTAAATTAGGGACGGCAATCAGATAGCCCTCGAGTAGCTTTGTGCGAAATTCCAAAAAAACAAACACACAAAATTAATGGGTGTACTTCTGGTGTAATCTTTTTCAAAACAAAGCAACGCTTTGTTCAGGCAATTTTATGTACTTGGTGTTGTAGCATGTCTCGTCACGTTCCATAAGTTAAAATAGGCCAAACTGTTCGACTGCCCTGAAATTACATGAAGCAAACAGACACTGCCAGTACAGTATGGTACCCCAAGTGTACTGTACCCAGAATCAGAAACGTCGTCAGGTTATAGGAGCCTTTGTTACAAAAAAGTGTACTGGTAGACGTTGAAACATTAGTGTCAGTGTTTTGATCAGGCTAATATGTAAAAGTCGAAGGAAGTCCTCCAACCCCATATGACAGGAATGACATGGACACATTCACGCCAGGGTATCCAGAAAAACGGCGAATAGAAAACTGACCAAACAATGTTATTTTACAAGGATAAAGATACCTGCAAACCGATATTAACAAGAATTCATTGCCGGCCAACACTGTGTTTCTTCAGCATCCCAGCATGCCAACTAGCAAAACATTATCTTCTCTGGTTAGTTCTATTTACGGCTTGTTAAAACTTATAGTAGCAATAATGTTCATTGTTTGCCTAGAGAAGAGAGAAAGGAAGAATGTTTTTCTCACATGAAACGCACAGGACGTGGTAAAATAACTGTTTCTTCGTTGTGGAAAAACTTCTTTAGATATCCTACAGAGAAATGTCAAAGGCATTTCTTGAAGGCATCACATGCAAAAAACTATTACTGCCATATGCTAGGACAGAATATGACAATAACATTGTGTGTGTCCCAGGATGGCGATGCCCACAGTAAGGATAATATACAGGATGATTTTAAACAGGAGGAGTCACATAATTCCAATGGTTACCAAAATCCTTCAAACAGTAATCCCATTGAAAATTGTTGAGCAAAATTGAGCTGGAATATTGTTGTTGTAACTTACTGCTATTGTAACTTAGTCCAGCGCCTTATAAGAATAAGTTTGGATGCAATCACGGTGGATTACATCAACAACCTCGTTTTGGAGGTTTTAGAGTACGAAGAGGACCAATCAAATGTTAAATGTTTAATATTAACTTATATAAGGTTATAGACGCTGTTTATAATATTTATATGTTATATTAGTCATGTTATGTATATGTGTAAATATTTTGTTAACGACAACATGTCGTGTTGTGTTTAAATTTTCATTTCTATTATTCATTTTTCCATATTGATATTATTGTTTAGAAGTTTAAACTAATATTTTATTATTCATTTAGGGTAACATTTAGAATTTTCTTGAATTAAGTAAACCAATCACATGTTTGTAAATGAATGCTGGTGACTTCGTGTCTAGACGTGTAGTCTCGTACAAGAACAGACATGTGCGGATTGCTCTGGAGACCTGTAGAATTTTCGCGTTCTTTCGAGGAGTTTAGGCCTACAATATATAAACAGACGAAGATGCAAGAGATTCAGTCATCAGTTTTTATTCGAAGAAAAAGAGAGAGATTCAGTCATCAGTTTTTATTCGAAGAAAAAGATAGAGATTCAGACATCAGTTTTTATTCGAAGAAAAAGATAGAGATTCAGACATCAGTTATTATTCGAAGAAAAGAGGAAAGTCAGACATTAGTTCTATTTCTAAAGAAGAGAGTCAGTTTTTTTGAGAAAGATTAAGTGTTTGCTGTGATTATTCAACTTGGATTTGTGACTGAAGTTAGATCTTCGGAAGCTGTGATTTTATTTCGTCAATCTCTACGATTCATCTGAATTACTGCTTGTGCTGAGAGTCGGCGAATTTATTGAACTGTGAACTCTGTTTCTGAACTTCTTCATTTAAGCTTCGGAATTTCTTCGTGGGACCAAATTCACACCCTAGACTGGAGTTTGAGACTTTCATTTTAGATCATTATATTAGATGCAGGCCAGTACCGTTTTGTATTGTGATTAATTTTGAAGTTTGAAACTAGTATTATTGTGTTTTGTAATTAATTTCGAATGTTATAACTTAATATCTGTCACTATTATTATATAATTTATGTTATATCTGTTATATTTGTTAATAGTTTAGTGTAATAAATTATACAAGCTGTTATCTGTGTTTTTCTGTTGCGTTTAGTCTACGAAAAACATAAAACATTAACAAATACGTAACAGTCAGTATGTAGTATTTGGTAAGAATTTTGTTGTGATAGATAACGTTTTGAATTACACATATTTCTATCGATGTCTGAAAAAAAATTGTTTGCTTTTCTAATAAATCGTGGGTGATGTTCACAGAACCTGTCTCACTATACATGATACATAAGTAGATGTTTAATACAGCATGTATTTTTTTTTCAGTTTGATAGCCCTGAATGTCTTTGTATTCCACCTTAATAATAATTATCTCGTTTGTTACAAAATATGCAAACATTATGGCCAATACTGAATATGTTAACCACTATATAGGTATACCCCACGAATACTCTTTCTACTACAGGGTGGTCGCTAGAAAAGCGGAAAATTTGAGGGTCAGATGAGATCATGAATAAAATGCGTGCTTACTCATTTCTATTTTGATTTCTTTACATCATGAATAAAATGCATGATTTTAATATCATAAAATGCATTTTGAGCATCTATGAGTGTAATATAACATATGCCTTTAAAACTTTGTAAAAGTTATTCTTTGTAAAAATAAATAGCTGTTTGACAAATTTTCCGCTTTTCTAGCAACCACCCTGTAGAATACATTCTAATAAAATCATATAAATAAATATAAATGCTACATAAATTATTCAGTGTGTATGTATGTATTTATATGTATATCTGCGCATGTTTACAATAATGTGTGCATATGTGGAAGTGCATAAATGAGTTATTATGTGAAATAGAATATTAATGATATATTTGTCCTTGTTGTATGAAAGTATATCAATGTTTTGATGGCTTATTATCATATATCTGCTTTAATATCGATGTCTGTTTAAGTTAAATTTATATTTAGAAATGTACATAACTTATATTGTTAAATCTGTATTGCAAGATACTACCCTATTAACTAAAATTGTAGAAGATACTCGGGTGGAAGAATCAACATTATATGTGTGTACGTAAACAATAGTGTATCATCCATGTTATTGTACAGGCTAAAATTTCTAGAAACTCTTCTCAAGTCCATAAATGTAACCAACGCAAAACGCCATAACACAGTATATGTTATTGGTCTGCTAGTGTTAGTATATTGTAAACCTTGGAAGCTATAACTGTGATTAATGCTTACTAATCGGGATTAAAATCAGGCATTAATATTTCTTACGAAAATGTAATTTAATTTCGTCGGTTGAAAAGGCCGACGTGTGATCAACGAAGAAAGAAAAGTACAGAGCAAGCTGGCTCGCTGTTAAGTGAATTGGATCTACATCAACTAACGATTAGTGTGCTCAGAACCCTCGATGATGCATCAAGGAAGCTCTGTTCCTGAGAGAAGCCCAAATATTGTTTATAAGTTTGTATAACGTTTGCTATATACCATTATTTATAATTATCTTTATTGTAAATTGTATTATTTTTGTATATTAAAATATATATTTGTGTTAAAAACTGTGTTTATCAGATTTTTGGCAAAGGCAAATATCATAAACTGGATAGAAACTGAGATTTATTTAGCTTCTAAATCTAAATTACAAATAACTTCAGTTTCAGGCTATTTAAAGCTTTAATACATGACAACTTACAGCATAACTTTGAAGAGACGTTTATGTCAGTTCTCATTGCGACATCCTTCTGTTTCTTTATAGAACTTGTCGCTAAAAGGAAATGTATTTAACGAAAGAACTAGTTCCTCTAATGTGATCAGATGTTCACTCTGGGATTTAGATTATCTCTTTTGTCAAGATAGTGTTATAAGTTTTTCAGTCCAGCTTCATGTAGAATGAAAGTATGTAAAAGTGTTATGTCAAATGCCAATGAAATAACAGAGACTGATTCTGAGTCAAAATTCGCAACATTTTCTAATGCCTCGTTATTTCTTGAATGTAAGTAAGAACTAATGGTCTGAAAAAGTTAAGATGAAAAGCAGGTAACTAGAACAGTAGGACAATTGCATGTGAAAATCTTCAGACTTCTAAGATTTTCTCAATAAATGTCATGAGAAAAAGAAATAATACTGAAATCTTAGGGTCTTTATGCAGTTAAATTCTTAGCTTCTAACGGAAGTTATTTTTATTAATGTTTCCATAGTGATATTAACAATGTGGTAATATCCATCAAAACGAGTGTTATCACAAACAGTGTAGAACTTTCAAATAAATATATATGTAATATCAACATGTTTAATCTACATTACATGTGGTAATAACTACAGACAATCGAATTCTGGATTTTAGTGTTTTAAGGCTACAGACTTACTGCTGTCTAACTGGGGGACGTACCTAATAGAAACCTGTAAAAAAAAATCCATGTTTGTCTCCACTCTTAGCATTTCACTAAATGTGCTTTTCTTGCATGTTTTACTTAGTCACAAATATTCATAGCTAATTAGTGAGTGCATAGCTTTTTTTGTCACTTAATATATACAATTATTCTTTATTGCTAACTCCACGGAGTATTAAATACACAGAGTTTAATGTAATTTGGGCTTAAATCTAGATTTATTATACTTCTTTATAATGTTCAAATAAGAACATATAGTGTAATATAAAGAAAACAATGTGTACTTAAATATCGGTACAACAATATGATTTTCTTAAACCAATACTATTCAATAAATATCGTAAATACTTAATATTTTGTTTCAGAAATAAATTTCACGAAATAAAATATACAATTTGTTTTATCTTATTTCATGAGTAATGAAAAAACATTTTGTTAAGAAAGAATATCTGCGTATCAGTCTTCTTGGCAAATATCATACAATTCTTACACATCGACAATTAATTGACTTCTAAATTTAAATTGTCATTTACCTCAGTTTCATTCTATTTAAAGTTGTCACAGGTTACAATGTTGAAAAACATACGTAAATATCTGTCGGTATAGTAAAAATCAAACTCATCATTAAATATAAAACAGGAATAAAAAATAATACTATCAACACGGAGCAAAAAAACATCAGTGTTATAGTCGCTGTACAAAAATATGAAAGATATAATACAAGAGAACAGATACTGTAGTAATATCTATCACCCATTAAATGTTGGTATACTCTGTTTCATCAGTAGCCACTAAACACAGCTACAACCTAGTAGACATAAGTCAGTAAAACATAGTCATTTACACAGGTTATCAAACAATATCTTCATTGAATCATGCTCTCATTCAGTGTCAGTGATAAGTTGTGTTGATTGTGTAGTTATTACTAAAATAGTGTTGTACTGACAGCTACTTGATGCAACATGAAACCATTAAAAGACCACTGTTAATATCTAAATATTCAAAAGGTATATGAAAACTGTTTACCAGGTAAATTAAAACCAGATCTGGTATCTGAAGTCCCTTCAATACAAATATCGTAGTAAAAGCCCTAAATACCGAATATTTCTGTAATAGTATAATTAAATGATTTTAAATTATCACTGTCATTAAAGCAACTTTAATATAGTATCACATAAAACACTAGACTAGCTACAATTAAACTGTTACTAATTCATATACGGGGTGAACTGGGACATTTCTTTAGGTTTTAGAAATATAAATAAATTGTTGTGTTAACTTATATATAGAATGTTAACCCACCAGATTAAATCGTTATTGAACAGCGTCGTTCGTCCTTCCGTTATAGATGATAACATGCCAGATAAACCTCACTAAAAACGACGTCTGCGTAACTTCTGTTATATCTTAAGTGATGTCATTGAGAAGTCTATTCTTTTACATAAATAACGTAAACATGAGTTAGGCTTGTTTACGTATTATCTATTGAGTGAAAACATACTTTGCATTTAGAAGTTTCCTTATTTAACAGTAAAACCCTAAAAAAAATTTAAGGAAAATTTTCAGTTATTTTATGGAATAACTATTATTCTGGGATACAAAATAATTTTTAAATCCATTTTATTTGAGTCATTTAAAACATAAAGACATTATTAAGAAAGCAAAAAGACCTATTACACATAGCGTATATATGTTTTAATATAACTAATGTTCACACTCTCAATGAACTTGTATGAAATTTTATTGTAAGAAGATAGTAATCCGTAAATAGGTTAAGTCAAGTGCTTTATGAAATATAATAATATTAAATACGTCATTAGTCTTAATATAAGGCATATGTTTTGGTTCAAAACAGCTCTCCAGATAACCTCCGAGTTTTCTTTGATAATCATAGTAGCTTTATATCCATAGCAACTTACAACTTGCTGCCGTTTATCAGATTACATTTATTTTCCTTCAACTAATTAGTTATATATTATTCGCATTGAATTATATGTATTACAGAGATTTTATCAGTTTTCAACTGAACTCTGTGCTTTAAATGCGTTCATTCGTGAACATTGAGTTAGAGAGTCATGAAGAATCAGTTAGACATACGTGGGGATCTCATCTAACATCGCAAGTAAAGTTAAAAAACGTAAACTTTATTACGTGAATTGTATCATTATTGAGCACTTTGAAATTTGTTTACAGTTAAACTATTATTATTCTGTAGTTATAACAGATCTAATACAAAACTACCGTTTTATTTGTAATTATAAATCTATACAAGGTTTAAAATGTGAGACGAACGAAAATTCTGTTTACATTTCTCTTCTTGTCACGTCCTTCCCTTTTCAAATAATGGGATTGTCCATTCTGTAGGCTCGTGATCAGCTGGAGAAGCAGTTTGCTGGGGGTTTGTTGTGCTCATTTATAAGGAATAAAAGCTAAGCCAGTTGCTCCACAGACAGTTCGAAGTAGATACATGTGACAGTTGACTATTTTTTCTATGCGTTATATCTTTGTCAGATGTTATTATAAACTGGTCGTCTCAGTACCAATTATCTTATGTTGTTTCATCATAAGTTCACCTCTAGTAACACAAACAAGATTAAGAAATAATCAGTTTAAGTTTTCACGTCAGTTGTTTTCCGTTAGTAGAGATGGTCGTTTCTGTAAACCTGTTTCAAAAACTATTAACAGAACCACAGTGATCACCATGGAATGATGACTGTCTTTGGAATAATATTTAGGACTAAAACCCTTGGTCTATCATGTAAGTTTAGTCTTCTACATTTCTAGAGTTGTCAAGTAAAGCAGAGGAGGAATAAATAATGTTAATTATTTGTTCACAGCCAGTATTCACCAAACTAAGATTACATTTGCACAAAACCTGCAGTGCCAATCTGTTATGTTGATTGCACGTATATGCATTACGAAATGATCGTGTATCGCAACAATTAATGCTTCTGTTTTAATTCTACTGTGATGCATACATCTTAGTCAATAAACGACCGGTTAGCAATGCAAATACTTTACAGAATGGAACGTTATTCTGAATGAATTATCCAGGATTTTACAACTAAAAGGCGACCTTATCACTAGAAGAAAAATAAAAACTAGTTAACTTGTAAATCATGTTCATTGTCAGAGAAGCAGATAGTCATAGTCGTGATAAAATAGCGTAAATATTCTCTGAATACAACGTTGTACTCACTCAGGAAATGCACACACATGTATTTACAGCAGTGTTTTGTTTCGGGATATCTCATTTGTTTTTGACTTATTTGCCTGCTTGCTTTAGTCTCGGACGTAACATTTAACGGTCTACTAATAAATGTAAAACACTTCTGATTAATCCTAAATAGGTGCCAAATTTACAGACATATATTTATTAAAGTAACTTTAGAACAAGCTATATCTTCATACGCAGACTATGGAAAACTTCATATCAGTAAGACGAGGCGGTAGAGTGTAAAGTTGAAGATCTGCTTTAGCAGGTTTCTTACCATTTTATATTCTAGGATTAGTAGATGATTTCAGAAAATGAAACAAATACCTAAAGCACAAGTAAGAAATAGCCGTGAAACAGGAAAGATCGTTAAGCACACAAGCTGTTCTAAGCAGGATTTGCAGTTAGATGATAACCTGGATGAAATAGCCGTAATTAGTAACGCTGCACCGGAAAATGTCAAGTATGGTAGCGGAGCTCTGAAAACCAACGGACCACGTGTAGTTCCGGGAATTATAACTTCTGCTGGGAAGGAGTGTTGTCGTCTCGCCAGCGACGGACGTAGCGATAGCAGCTCGCGCATTCCACTATCTTCGCCTTTGTACTCTACAAAATCATTCGAAACTTTAAAATCAAAATCGGCTTCAAAACAAAGTTTGCTGGAAGCCGTGAGCAGAAGGTTTCATGGAGCAGATCCAACACGGCGGTCAAGAGAATCTATGGCCTTCATTAATAAAGCCCACATCGGTTCAGATCTGGAAATCTCTCGGAAAGTTAGAGAGCAGCGGCAGAAAGGAATCAAGCGGGATTTTGAAAAATTGGAGACGTCCAGTTCAAGTAATGAAAAACTTGGTTGTAACTGGACGTTTGTTTTTGATCCGTCAGGTAAGCTGTCTTATTACTGGTCTATGATCATTAGCATCGCTTTTCTTTATAACTTTTGGGTAGTGATCTATCGGTTTGCCTTTTATGAAATAAATGCGAACACCATTGTGGCCTGGCTAACACTAGATTATTTTGCAGACATTATATACGTTTTAGATATTGTTTTCCATTTCCGTACTGGATATCTGGAGGAAGGAGTGCTACAGACGGACTCGGACAAACTACGGAAGCATTATATGAATTCAACTCTATTTTATATTGATTGTTTATGTCTCTTGCCAATCGATTTTCTATATCTCTCCATTGGATTCAATTCAATTTTACGCTGTTTACGATTGGTAAAAATATACAAATTTTGGGGATTTTTAGACCGAACCGAGCGACACACAAACTATCCGAACGTCTTTCGTGCGGTGTCTCTGACACATTATCTGTTGGTAATATTTCACTGGAACGCTTGCTTATTTCACATTATTTCCAAAAATGGAGGATTCGGTTCCCGCAATTGGTTCAACCCCCGTGGTGAAAACTGTTACGATGTAGTGTGTGAATATCTTCATTCTTTTTACTGGAGTACCTTAGCCCTTACTACCATAGGGGATTTGCCGAGACCCAGAACTAAAGAAGAGTACTTATTTCTGGTCATTGAATTAGTCTTCGGTTTGTTTCTCTTCGCTACTGTGATGGGCCACGTGGCCAACATTGTTACAAACGTGAGTACAGCAAGGAAGGAGTTTCAAGGTGAGATTAATGTTGTATGAAGTCCTTCATTAATTCTAACTTTGCTTATTTAGTTATAATTTCCGTGAGATTGAAAAAGGCTGTTTTTTTTTAAATATATTTTGAAACATCTTACATAACAAAGTTGAGTTTGAACTGTGTTAACTGTACTTGTATCTTTAATAGTGGTAACAATAGTTACATATTACTTTGTGCAAATAACTATCACGTTCAACTCCATAATAATTATATGCGAATTTAATAAAACATAGGTAAGTGATAAATATATTTTATTATTATAACAACAATCTAGTAAACTGATTACTTTTGCATGTTGGAACCTAACCATCAGCACACAAAATAAACGTTTTTAACATATATTTTGTAGTAAATTCAACTGTTATGTGATTTTGTTTACAATTCAAAAAACAACAGTTCTCTTTGTAGATGATTATAACAAATTAACTTTCCTGGGATAAGTAACTTGGCTTTATTGTCCTAACCCAGAACTAAATTACCTTCTAAATGTATGTAGCACATATTTGTTGTTTAATTTTGAAAAAAAAAACTATTAATGAAGAAATTTACTATACATATATATGTATGTGTGTGTTTTGTTATTTTAACTGAAAAAATAGGGCAAAACAAAAAACAAGTTAAACAAAAAACCTTGCATCAACTGAAAAGATACCAAGGTACAAGCCACAATGTGGGATTATAAAATGTACCCTAGGTTTTGTAGGTGACTGAAAAGATCTCAGTGTACAAATTACAATGTGGGATTATAAAATGTACCCTAGGTTTTACAGGTGACTACAAAACTAGAACCCACATAGCGGTGGGGATCACCGTCTATCGGTCTTAACCTCCATTCACCAGTCTCACATGAAAAATGTAACGAATAGCGATAGATATAGAATTAGAAATTAGGAGAGAGAGATGTAGGTGCTCAAGCCCACCACGTCCCACATCTTTACTACCCTTCACATCCTACAGACAGTTGTTAGAAAGTGACTGCTCTCCAAAGTAAAGAAGAAGAAGAAATTATTCTTCTTTTTTAATTAATTAATCAATCAATAAATTCAAATCGAAACTATTAATCAAAAATTATTAATATTTTAGAACCGAGAGGTTTCATAATATTTAAGAACTTAGAAGGCAATTTAATTTTAAAACTTAGTTGCTCGTTAACGTTCAGAAGCTACAAATGTGACAAAGTATCATAAATTAAAAGTCTGATCTAATTATGATATCACAATCTGCCATTGGTGGTAATATTCGTCTTAAATTTTTTGTTATTATTTCCTACTAAAAGAAATTTATTTCTATAATAATGGTATGCAATTTATTTTACACATAAATTGTAAACGCATAATATGAGCCGCATTAGCTAATCGACGTCATTTTTGTTTATCCTGTTAATTCTTAGATTCGTAAATGTTGATTTTATTGTATATTGTAAGATATTCATTGGCATCGTAAAACAAACGATAAACGGCATTCGGTTAAAAAAATCACATTAAAACGAATTCCGTATAACTTCTATTTTAATTCTGGAACGATACACGCACCTTATAGTGTCCACATGTTTTACATTGTTCAACTACCTATTCCATATATCTTTTTAATTTTTTAGTATCGGAAAAATATTCAAATGAAATGTAAAGCCTACTATATAGTACTATTAAATATTTTTTAATATTCACATTTTACATGTTAAATGCATGTCAATGTCCACGTTAACCTTATGTCAATTTATTACGTTAACCTTGTTAAATGTATGACAACATCCAGATCACAAATGTTAAATTGTGTCAACATATCATGTTAAACATGTTAAATTTACGTCGATATCCATGATAGACATGCTAAACGTATTTAAATATATTACATCAAACATAATAAACGTATGCCAATATTCACTTTAAACATATCAAACACAGTTCCATACTAAGTCCGTAATCTTTTTCGTTACTAAACTTTCACCTCAAAAACAACATTCATTAATAGCATGAAGTTTAAACCAAATCTGTAAAATACAGTTTGCTCATACACTCCACCGGGAGTTCAGATAAAGTGTTGTAAAATACAGTTTGCTCATACACTCCACCGGGAGTTCAGATAAAGTGTTGTAAAATACAGTTTGCTCATACACTCCACCGGGAGTTCAGATAAAGTGTTGTAAAATACAGTTTGCTCATACACTCCACCGGGAGTTCAGATAAAGTGTTGTAAAATACAGTTTGCTCATACACTCCACCGGGAGTTCAGATAAAGTGTTGTAAAATACAGTTTGCTCATACACTCCACCGGGAGTTCAGATAAAGTGTTGTAAAATACAGTTTGCTCATACACTCCACCGGGAGTTCAGATAAGTGTTGTAAAATACAGTTTGCTCATACACTCCACCGGGAGTTCAGATAAAGTGTTGTAAAATACAGTTTGCTCATACACTCCACCGGGAGTTCAGATAAAGTGTTGTAAAATACAGTTTGCTCATACACTCCACCGGGAGTTCAGATAAAGTGTTGTAAAATACAGTTTGCTCATACACTCCACCGGGAGTTCAGATAAAGTGTTGTAAAATACAGTTTGCTCATACACTCCACCGGGAGTTCAGATAAAGTGTTGTAAAATACAGTTTGCTCATACACTCCACCGGGAGTTCAGATAAAGTGTTGTAAAATACAGTTTGCTCATACACTCCACCGGGAGTTCAGATAAAGTGTTGTAAAACAGTGTGTTCATACAATCCATCTGAGCTTAAAGAAAGTGTTGTAAAACACAATGTGTTGATACGCTCCACCTTGAGCTTAGAGAAAGAGTTAAATCCCTTGACGTAGTGTAATATAAATGATATCACATGTCTATCGTAATGTATAAAACTAATACATTAGAACCAAATTTGGTTCATTACATTTTATAACACAATAAAAAATGTAGTAAATAAAGGATGGTTTATTATTAAGTTTTTTGATATTCCTAACAGAAACGTAAGCAAATCTTTTCCAAGAAATGAAATTAAACCACTCATCAGAAGATTACATTAGTTTATTTTGTAAAAAATGATCATTGAAATCACGTACAGACTTGAACATATATGGAAGATATATTGTCCTTGCTTTAAAATGTATATTCTCAGTACTGTGTTTTAAGTATAAATGCAAATTATAGTGTTTCTCCTCCATTTCAATTTAAAATGATAACAAAGAGTAAGGAAAGAAATAATCTTAAAATTGCTAACGCTTAGATTATTTTTACGGGTGAAGTAATAAATATCATAAGTAATGAGAAACAGTTTGATACTTCTGGAAAACAAGTTTGTGCACAAATAATACAAACTATACACAATAGTTACAGAAGGTTTCTATGAAATTTGTCGATATTAGAAACATGAAGAAATATAAAAGAATTTCACACAGATAAACGTATTTCATTGTATATTTGAGTTATTTGTAGTTCATAATACTGTAGTTCAAAAACAGTTTTATGCATTTAGTCATTGTATGATGTCATGATGTTTTATATACACTCAAGGACTATGTACATATCATATATTTTTTATTCAACGTGAGGGAACACTATGTTGATGCAAACAAAACACCTCATACTCTCTAAATATTGTAACGTCATTATCTTATATTCTGAAGTGTCTTATACATTTTTATAGAATTGCCCTACCTTCAGAAGCAGATGTTAATACCATGTTTGTTATGCGACTTTTGTTTTGTACCTTATATGAAATTATTAAATATTAATATTTAGATTATAAGTTTTAAGTGGATGAGGTCTATACAGTAACTGGTATTTTTTCTTCGTCTCTGTTAAATATGAATTGATAATTAAAAGAAAGGGCAATCTTCTAATGGCTGATACTTTCTATACGTAAATAGTATATGCTGTAATACAGAAGAGCCATGTTCTCTAACTCTCAAGACATAGAATAGATGTTTACATATGATAATAACCCAATAAAAACATTAGAAATTCATGGAAATGGTGTTATTCATTACTTATATATTAATTATTAAGCATTATTTTTTGTATTATAGCGATCGTTTTCAACATTATGTCAGCACTGGATTTTATGCACTAAAAATCAGAAAAAAACTGTATCAGTCGTATTTTATCCAAAACAAGTGACATCATATTTTGTACGAACACAATATTGTGTTATTCTGGAGAATTGAGGAGAATAGTAGTTTTAACACAAAATTTATGATGAGACATATAAAAGCCTCAGGGATCAATATCAAATGAGAAAAGAGTAACTCTTAATATATTTGTGATTTACTAGTTTGTGACCTTATATATTTAATACTTATGTTTGACCATGTCAGTGTTTTATTCCGTAACGATTTGCAACTTCTTACCATCTTTAACTACTGTCACTAATAAAAAAAGTGTCGATTTATTTTGTTAACACTGACAACTTTACATCTTTCTAATATATATCATCACAGGCTGTTAGATAGTAATATTCCCCTGAAAGTTATTTATACTCATAAATGTAGCTAACGATGATAATATAATCAGATTTCTCACTTCTTCTGATATTAAAATATTATTTTTTATGGATGTTAATAGATATTTATTTTCATTAAATCAATGGTCTAGCGAAACAGAAGAACGTTGAATTTACGTGTAACTTTATCAAACAATACAGAGAGTTGAGTATGTTATATTAACATGGTCATGAATGTGCAAACAGCAAGTTGTAGCTGATATAAAGTCACTGTGGTAACGCTTGTATCAGAACTACATTTTGTCTCCTGTTTTATAAGTAATGTGATGTTACCGAACATGTATGCAACAGTTTCTGTCCATGTGTAATGTTTATTTACACATTCATGTACACCAGAAAATACTATGCGATAAAATCAAAGTGAATCTCTTTCATAAATCTCAAAATGGGGCCAGAAGAGTTTGGTTCATTAACATAAGTGTTCATTTCATATTTCCTGTTCATACGTTGTATACCTGAATATTGATACGGGTACTAATGCTGTTACATATGAAAACATACCGATAAGCTCCCCGAAAACAGCGGCTGAATATTTTGGTGAGATGACACTATTGAAATAGTCGTTGGAACCATTGCTGTATTAGCTGGATTATAGAAAGCTTGCAAAGAAATGGGTAGTGTTTTCACACGACCGTCCTATGACTGAACCATTGCAACGAAAAAATACATTTCAGAATTAATATAAATATGTGAGATCGTTAGTCAAATCATGACTGGACGGAGCGACTTGTTCTGTAACGACTTGATGAGGCTCCGAAGTCTTTCTTAAATAACCTATGAGCCTTTGTAAGCCTACCTGTGTAAACAATTCAAGGAACACTTTCACACTTCGTTTCCTCTATTGCACTGCAGTAATCCTTTTAACTCTCCGTTTCATTAAGTCATCTGTTCTATCTCTACACCTGAATATAAAATCACATATATTGACTTCAAATCACTTTTATCAAAGACAAATATTAAATCCTTGTCTTAAGACAGTTACATTGTTATTTGTCTTCACCGCTACAAGTACTACTGCTAACAAAGGTTTAACCGTGATACATGGTGTGAAATCATACTAAAATAAAACTTTTAAGTTTTAAATCTACTATTTCATTTTACTGCCTTTAATACATATAAGTATTTTACAATTTCAAACGTACGAATCCAATATCTATATCTTGAATATGTGGAATCTGTGAGTGTACTAAACAAAAAAAGAGGTTATAGTAAATATTTTTCATTGGCAAAATTCAGTGGGACAAATTGCAACAAATATTTTCTTAGTCAAATACTAATTGTTTAAATCCTTCGCATAACATTGAAACACAACCAAATTATTGTGACACTATACAAAATGTGTTCCACCTGTGGATTTTTTTTTGTTGCATTTGTTAGTTGCCAGACAATCTTTCTCTTCCAAAAGTAGCACAATAGATGATCAGAGTTAAACTTAAGCTTTGAATTTATTAGCGCTACATAATAAATGTCCCTCTCTGGCACAGCGATATTTTACGGAGTTACAACTTTAAAATCAAGGGTTCGATTCCCCTCGGTGTTCTCAGTAGATTACCCAATGTAGCTTTGCTATAAAAACACACACATGTAATCAATATTTCCCATGATTGAACGATTGATTACATTTGTGAAAGGTTTTGGATTCATTTGACGTGGGTTAGGGTTACAAAAGAAAGCCTAAAGTTAACTCTGTTTAGTGCTATACATTTTATTGAAGAATTGTTGTTGTTTTTAGCTCAAAGCGACAGAAGATGCTGCGTGAGGATCGAACCCTCTTATTTTAGCGCAGTAAATCCCTTAATCTGTCGCAAGTATATCGATAAACTTCTAGAACTATTTGTATTGCTTGAGCAAATTATCGTTTTGAAGATCAATGAACGTTTGTTCGTGAATTTCGCGCAAAGTTGCCTCAAGGCTGTCTGCGCGAGTCATCTTTAATTTTGAAGTAAGAGGTAAAAAGAAAGGTAGGTAGTCAACAACACCGACCGCCAACTCTTGGACTACTTTATTCCAACAAATAAAGACTGTAAAGTCCGTAACAGTATTCTCGCTGCCCGCTGATCGCGAGTCCAGTATCCTAATATCTTAGGAGTAGGTAAAGAAAAAGCAAAGTAATACAAAAAAGCATTAACTATTAATATAGTGATCAAATACTATTTTTGCATAAAGTGCAAGTATCTACTGACATTGGTGGTTGTTACGACTAATCTTTTATGGGTGTTCTACAATAGATGAAAAATTCATGATATAATTAGCTGTTTACTTTGATTTATGATAATAAACGCTCAATAAAGAAACAATACCAAGTTCTCTTAAAAGAAATGAAATTATTTATGAAATCTCTAGTCTGTCATTGTGCTTAGAAACCAAAGAACTTCGGTTTAGAATTCTGATTAGCAAGTTCTGCTAAGATTGTTGTGAGTGAACACATTGTAGTTCGTTCCTCTAATGTTTTTTGAAAAAGAATATTCAACTTAAGAATTTAAAACTACTATGAAACCAGCTTGTCTCTGTTGTTTGTTCCAGCTCTGTGGAGCATAAAATTATTTTTTATTATTCTGTCATATATTCTATTTATTCTATATAGATTTGTAACTTTCTTAGTGTATAAAATAAGGGAATATACTATATATGACATTATCTTGAAAAATATTTTTATATTATATGATAATCCTAAATATTTAGTAAAAGTTGGGTACAATATCTATAGACATTTGAACTAGTATAAGGCTGTGTGCAGAGTTATTTCAACAATATATGTTTCACTGACGCTTAACTGATGTTGCGTACCAAAATTAACCTGAAATTTCAAAGACACAGCATCCATTTATTTGTTACACTGTTAGGGTAGAAGTTTTGTTTTTAACTTTACAACTTTAAGGAAGGATAAAATGATACGTTATTAAAATAAAATATTTACAATAACATTACAAAAGCTTAGTAAACACAAAGATCATAGGTTTGACCTATTTTTCGCTATTTATCATTAAATGTTTCATGTATATTGCCTTGAATTTTTAAGACTCCTCACAAATGACTCTTTTCGACATTTTGAAATGAAAAATCTGCTTTTTTCCACCATAAATTATGAAAATTCCAGACAAAACTAAATTTTGAATCAAATTTCACTTGCGAATTTTGAATTTACATATAATTTTAAATCGAGTATTTACAATTATTACTACTGATTTATAAATATTTAAAAGAGCTGTAATAAACAATGGATACTTTTATTTTGATGTATAGGTTTGCATGTTAATATCTTAAGTTTAAAATAACCTATTTATTTAATTCATATAGTTCATATATTGAAAAAAGTGAGCTTTAAATAGCTTCATCTTGTGCTGTTCATGTGTACAAACCTTTAAGACAAACATATAAGAATAATGTTTGTTTTTCTTTTATGAAAGTTTCGATACTATAATAAAATTATAAACTTACTTTAAATTGTATACTTGCTTTTTGGCAGTATAAGTCACTCGTATTAATGGATGAATTTGTTCTCCAAAGAAAGTTCCTTCATTATATCAATCGTTGGTTGCCAAAAAGTGTGATCATTTAAAATTGTTTGTTACGTTACACGAACGTTTATCACTTTAATCTATTTTATAAACATTTAAAGACAACTCAGACTTCAATAATCTTCTGTATGTTTTTTTAATTATTACGACTCTGTCGTAAGAAATAAGTGAGTCACATGTTTCCTTAAGGGCCAAAATACCAATATTGTTATAGTTTAATGATAAATTAATAAAACTTAACATCTAAAGACATTTCTCGTGAAATCAGATAGTGATAACAATCGATGCCCTTACTAGTCTCTAATATCAATAATAATTTCGGTTTAACTCGTATTTTCACCAGCACTTCGTTTTTTATTAGTTGTTTAAGATACTCTGATGGACATTTGTCAGTGATTCAAATAATAAAATAAAACTTACCCTTTTTTTGTCAATTACTTGGCTCCTGCTCTCAAAAGTGTCTAACAAATGGTTCAACCTTTTAAAGTTTAGCTTTAGAAAATTTAGTTAAAACCATATTTGACTAAGTACCTTTTATCACATTCATCTTGATTCGTCCTGATACATTAAGCATTTATTAACTTAATGAGCTTTACTGCTTTTTCTTTTCAGGTGCTTTGCGTTTCTACCTAAAGATCTCTTCTTTCCGAATTATCTTTAAGAACATTTACAAAAATTTCCGACAACTTTAAACAACCAGTATTTCAATTTAAATATGATAATACGAGAAATATTCGTAAGTAAGTGGAAATAATTAATTAAAAACTAATGTATTAAATAAGGATGAGGGTTTGGCGGAACAAACTGTATGAAGATGGCGTGATATCATGCAAAAACGTGTAAATTAAGATATCACATGATTTAATAAAAGGTATGAGTAGTGGAATATGTTCACTCCAGAAGATGTATGAAAAAAATGGTCAGAACAGATCAAGTGTATTGCAGCTGCAGATCAGTTTCAATTAAAAATGATGTTTATTATATAAGCAAGACGAGATTGTTGTTTATAACTGTTTATATTTACTTGTGATTCTACAGAAGCATCTAAGAAGTTTTATGCATGGTAACATATTACTTATGAATAAGTAATTTCAGTTCAATAGAAGTATGTTTTATATATTGCGTTTCAACGTGATATAATATATATATATATATATATACTTTATTCGAACAGTTTATAAAAAGAACATTCTTACGAAATCATGTTTTTGATGAACACATTATAAACTATTAGCCATAATGCTGGGAACAACAAAAGAGCTTCAGAATGTCATTGTGTAAAACGAGGTAAGCTGAAGTCCGACTGTGTCTGCTCTGTAACATGTCAATATAACATACTTCGTAGAGCCAAATTTTACTTTATGTAACCTGTTATTTTTAATGTATAATTTAATTAAGAGTTTAATGTGCGTAACAAAAGTTCTTTCTTTAGTATAGCACGCCTTAACGCCGCCAAATACGTTTCCCCTTTATATTGATAAAGCTGTCATGTGATTCGGAGTTGTATTGCACGCGGTTAGAAACTGTGCCAAAATGTGACTGTTTACGTTTAGAACTGACATGATATTACTGTTATTTGAGTGTAGAGCATTTTGTTATAAATGGTGTATTGATATCTTGTGAACTTAGGAAAATAACTTGCCAAAACGGAAGTTAAAGGAGTTGTATTTTCTTATTTCTAGGGCCTGGCATGGCCAAGCGCGTAAGGCATGTGACTCGTAATCCGAGGGTCGCAGGTTCGCGCTAAACATGCTCGCCCTCCCACCCGTGAGGATGTATAATGTGACGGTCAATCCCACTATTCGTTGGTAAAAGAGTAGCCCAAGAGTTGGCGGTGGGTGGTGACGACGAGTTGCCTTCCCTCTAGTCTTACACTGCTAAATTAGGGACGGCTAGCACAGATAGCTCTCGTGTAGCTTTGTTCGAAATTCCAAAACAAAATCTTATTACTATTGTTTGTGTTATTAGATCTCTACATTTACTCATTTTACAACTGCGTACCTAAAACTAAGTGTACAACCATGTTGTAACAGTTTCATCCGGACTGTTATTATTAAGTATATGAAACCTAAATCGTCTTAATAAATGACAGCAAAAAAATATATTTTTAAACCATTCACAAACCGATATCGTAAAAAAACAAAAAACAGCAGTCATATCGACAGTTTTATAAATGATTTGAAACTTTGGGTTGCAGTAAGAACACGATAAAATCCATGTTTGTGTGTTTCTTATAGAAAAATCCACATGTGGTTATCATGTATCCAGTAGTTTTCATTTGTTATTTTATGATGATATATTCAACTCTATGCAAAATAAAACTAAATCAAATCCTGATATGAAAATAACAATCGCTATATTAATTTAATAAAAGTTTTAAAACACTTGCAACAACAAGGTACATCGCTTGTTACCAAGCGTGAAAATACATTAGAAACATCAATTATATATTTTAATTATGTTAATTACGTGTAGATTTACTTTTTCTATGGGGAATGGACAATTTCGTCTCTTTAATAATGTACAATTTGGCTTAACCATTCACTACTTTGAAATTGCTTTGATTGTTTGAAATTAAACACAAAGCTACATATTGAATTATCATTGCTATTTTCACCATAGTTATCGAAACACGATTTCTAGCATTGTAAGTCCGCAGACATATCCCTATGCCACGTAAGGGGGTGTGTTGAAATTGCTAATGTTGTCAAAGGCGCCGGATATGTATTTGTAAATATTTATTCTAAACATCAATTTAGGACAACTAATATAAGAGGAAAATATTTCCAAATATTATTATAATTGAGCGTGACAATTATGAAGAATCAAAGTAAAGTAGAAAAAATAAATAGAAGTAAAAAATGCATAAGCATTTATTATATAAACATCCAATTCTTATGAAAAAATTATTGCGTCATTTGAAATAATATAATCTGACGAAATGATTATAGATACTTTTAATGTTCACCATTTATCTTGCTCGCCGAATAAATGCACCAAAATAAAAAGAAATTATATGACCAAGCCTTTCGAAAGGTGGACCTTTCTTTTTCAGAGACGAACTTGCACGTGTAATTTAACAGTAATTACAAAGACTTTGTACACTAAAACCAGATTTCTTTGCCACGTAAATAATTTACAACAGACCTTGTCTATTCTATAATATTCCCAAATTCCTATGTATTCGGTCAGACAGAATAGTCCAACAAGTGATAATTGGTGCAGCTGACTAGCTGTTTTCTCTCGAGTCTTTAAATTAAAAATTAGAATTGGCTTAGTTTCACGCAGATAGCTCTTGTGTAGTTTTGCGTTAATATTCTACAGAGGCGACTCGTATCTAGAGCAGTAAAATACAGCAATCAATGATATACTTGTAGAGGCATATTAATAAATAAAGAAATAAATGTAAATGAAAATTACAGATTAAATATATGTACAACCTATAAGCATTTTATTACTGCCATTTTATAAAGTTTGGTGTTCTCAACGCTTAATGTGCTTCTTATATTCTCTTCATCATAAATGTATTATTTAACCTGTGATTTTTTAGGGTAAAATCATTTTTTACCGACCGCTTTTTCTATAATCTTGAGGCTATTGTTAAAGGTTTTATTCTTTAAGATGTATTGCCTATAAACACTGCTGGCCAAAATCTTAAGGCCAATGAACATAAAGAAAAAATATCCATTTTGCGTTGTTAAACTTAACCACTTACTTTAGTAGATCTTCGAAAGATGAAAATAAGAAAAGAAAAAGAAAAAAACCTTTTTTGCATATAATAAGGAAAATGTGAACTCTATGAAATTAGCCTAAATACTAGCTGGTCAAAAGTTAAAAACAATCCTGAGACGAAGCGTTAATCGGTAAATACGTAATGAAATTTAGTCATTTGTGTTCAAGCATTAGCGTTGTCAACATCTCCTGTGTTAGAGTGGGTACAAACATTCCAAAGACTGAAATGTTGACCGAGTTTGAACGTGGCAGAATTGTCCAGCTGCAAAAGCAAGGTCTCTCTCAACGTGCCATTGCTGTTGAGATTGGGAGTAGTAAAACTGCTGTTGCAAATTTCTTAAAAGACCTTGAGGGATACAGAACAATAATTTTAAGAGGTTGGCCCAAGAAAATTTTGCGTTGATTGAGCAGGAGGATTTGACAGGTTGTCCGGCAAGACACCAGCCGATTGTTGAATCAGATTAAGGCGGAATGCAGCTCAAGAACAAATAGACAGTATATACGAGAGAAAGGCCTAAAAAACCGTAAATGTCTTCAAAGGTCCCGCCTCCTTCCACGCCACAAAACAGCTCGGTCCCATCTTTGCTGAGAAGCACCAAACGTGGGACGTAGAAAAGTGGAGGGGAGTTTTGTTCTTTGAAAAGAAATTAGCCTGGATGGTCCAGATAGTTTTCAGCGTTACTGACACGATGGGAATATCCCATTGGAGACATTTTCTACACGACACAGTGGAGGAGGGTCCATTATGATCTGTGGTGTTTTCTCCTTCCATGGAACAATGAAGCTTCAGGCTATACAGGGGCGTCAAACATTACTTGGGTACATTGGCGTGTTGGAAAGAGCATCCTTATTGACTGGAGGTCCTCACTTGTATGGAAATGACTGGATCTTTCAGCAGGACAACGATGCAATTCACAATGCCCGCAGGACAAAGGACTTTTTCATGGCGAATAACGTGATTCTTTTGAACCATCCAGCGTGTTCGCCCGAGCTGAGCCTTATTGAAAATGTTTCGGGTGGATATCATGGAAAGTTTATAGAAATGGACGTCAATTCCAAACAGCGCATGATCTTCGTGAAGCCATCTTCACCACTTGGAATAACATTCCAGCCATCCTTCTGCAAACGCTTATATCAACCATGTCAAAGCTGATGTTTGAAGTTATTCGCAATGACGGCCGTGCAACTCACTAGTGAGATCTCTTGTTGGGGCATTTCCTACCCTGTTTAGGATTATTTTTGGTATGGTATTAAACTATTGACCAGCTAGTATTTAACGACACAACATGCATATTTTTTTCTTTATGTTCATTGGCCTTACGATTTTGGCCAGCAGTGTATATCTGCAAGAATTATCGAACTACGGGATACAAACATAGATATAAATTTAGGCAACGTAGAAGCCGTTCTCAGCTAAAATTATTTTATTTATCAAACTGGGTGGTTGGTGTATGGAATTGGTTGCCTTCAAATTTTATGGAGGCAGCAAATTTGAGTGAGTTTAAAAGAAACATTGATAGATGTATGAATGATAAGAGCTGATTTTACTTTTTTAATAGGTTTAGTTTGACTTAGAGGGTGAAACAGCCAAAACGGACCAACAGGTCATTTGTCCCAAAACATATTGTATGTTGTTATTTTGCCCCTTCCATTTTGTTATATGTTTTTTTTCACAACTAAATGAACTATCCAATTTTAACTAACTTAAAAATTTAGTGATTTTGTAATTTAATATATAATTACTTTCTTCTCTTTACATTTTCTACTTCAATTGTTTAAATCAAATTTGGTAATTTTGTGTAGATTAAATCATTAAATTCGATGACAATTAAGCATAATTATATGCAAAGAAGAGGCTTAACATGCTTCAATTATAATAGTTCTGGCAGAATCTAATAATATTATGAAATTTCCCAATATGCGATTCCTCACGTGTCTAGTAACTTTAAAGTAAAATATTTTAACAAAAAAGTCACTGTTATTTCTTAAATGTGAAATAAATCTTGGCATAAACACATCTGAATGTACATCACAATCCACCTCTAGCGACTTCTTTACATAAAGTTTTTATGTAAATCAGCGCTAAATCCATGGCTTCATTATGAATTATTAACGTGTTTAAAATGACATACGTAACTGTTTTCACTTTTTCCCCAAATATTCCACTTCGTCGTTCTTCTGAATCAAGTTAGTAAATGCCTTCACTTCTCACAATGATTGGAGAACACTTATTAACCTAGCTAACTCGTAACACGTAAAGCTCTTTTAAGGACGATGGTTTCCGTTACTATAGCAACGTCAATGATATGCTAACGTGAATAGATGAGAAACTCTCAATGGTACACGAGCATAAAATTTTCCTAAATGGGTATATGCTTATAAGTTACTGTGTGCTTAACTGTTACATGTTACGGCCAAGTACAGTTATATGCTTTACTGGCTTACATAGGAATATCATAAGAATATCAGGCTGTTTTATTTTAAACTTCAATATCAACACCGAACTTTAGATATGTATGGATTATTTTATTGAGAGAAATGGTATGTTATTCAAGATAAGTGATTAATGCGTTTGTTTGTTTGTTTTTGTATTTTCGCACAAAGCTACTCGAGGGCTATCTGTGCTAGCCGTCCCTAATTTTGCAGTGTAAGACTAGAGGGAAGGCAGCTAGTCATCACCACCCACCGCCAACTCTTGGGCTACTCTTTTACCAACGAAAAGTGGGATTGGCCGTCACATTATAACGCCCCCACGGCTGGGAGGGCGAGCATGTTTAGCGCGACTCGGATGCGAACCCGTGACCCTCAGATTACGAGCGCATGCCTTAACGCGGTCGGCCATGCCGGGCCGTAAGTGATTAATAGTCGTTAAGTTTATGTAGTATATATACTATAATAGTATTCGGAGTTATTTAATTGCAAACACCCAATTTCTGAGAACAAAAAAATTATTATTGGTTGTTAATAATCACTCATTGTCAATCAGATCTTGAGAATCGAAACTCTCTCTCACAGTTTCTCTCTGTATATATGTATATATATATATACACATTAATTAAATATCTATACTTTAGAATGTACCAGCAGGAACTTTTAGTGTTAAATAAAATTCATTTGGAAGTACAAAAATCTATTTTTCTTTTACGAGAGTTTCTGAAGAAATTCAATACATATTCCCTTCGCTTATTTACAAAATCTCATGGATTACGTTCTTTCAATAGTATTAATTTTAATATTTCTTCCAGTTTGGTACAGAATGGTAAAAGTTGTATTTGATTTATATACTATTTATTGCCAAAGAAGATTGTAAACATCAAAATGTCATCACGCCTACAAAAGTTTAACCTTTCCTGATTTTTATCGTCATAGTATTTCATGCATGCTAAACATGCTGTGATATAATTTTTTATTGAGGTGTTTCTTTGACAACCTATTGAGCTACAAGTGCATTGGGTTTGAAAATTAATCTAAATTTTATAATTTTTAAGCGTAAATCTAACATAGCAGCCTATTCGGTTTGTGCTTACAACGGGTAGAAAACCCGAATTTTAGCATTATGAGCCCACAGAGTTACTGCCGAATCACTAACTAAGTGATATATTTTACTAATAATTGGATCTACATTTATACCTACATATGTTTATATAAATATATGTAGGTACATTAAGAGGAAGATGTGTATATGTCTGCATTCAAATGACTTGTTATCAAATGACCTCATGTAAGTAACAGTTCTTTTCCCAGCGTAACCTTGTTACTATGCGATCCTCATATAATTAATAGTCCTTCTCATAGCGTTTGTCTTGTTACCAAGCTTCCTTCATGTAAGTAGCAGTTCTTTTATTGCTACTGTATTGTTACTAAATAATTAACATCTATCAGTCCTTCTCAAAGCTCTACACTGTTACTTAGGGATCCTTATATAAGTTACAATTCTTCTCATAGCACCACACTGTTACTAAGTTATCCTCATGTAAGAAACAGTCCTTTTCATAGCACTACCTTGTTTCTAAGTTACAGTAACTCCGTAGAAAAAGAGCCACTGATGATATTTATGTAGTTTAATGTAAATAAAAAGTGTCATAACTATTACAACTGATCGTGCCCCACATTATTATTTGAACTGTAAACTAAGTATCTGTTTTATGCTTTTCTCTTATCATCTGATCGTAACCTTGTTTTGCTATTTCGCTTAATTTCAAGTGATAAGAGTAGCACTCACTTGTAAATACAATCTTACGTGTAATCTAACCATAAAGAGTTCTTAAATATTTAGTGTATTAGTATTTGTTTTATTACACTTTGCAACTAATTTAGAAAACTTATTATCGTGGATTAATTGTTATCAAAACTGTATAAAAAACAATGTGTGTGTCACGTCACACTTGATTTCTTGAAATAGAAATAGTCATAAAATCCAAAATCCATTTATGCGTCTGTCCATTATGATTTTAGTTACAGGAGTGCGTGAGACGGGGGTACAGCACTATGAGACATTATAAGTGTAATAAGTGTTGGTACAATAAGCCTAAAATAAGGAGGTATTGTGGGATAACCTAGGCTATTACTAGTCGCATAAAATTTATCATGAAAACAAAAATATTGATTCAGTTTTGAACATAAATCGCTTCGGAGCTGAGCTGTTTCTTGTTACATTGCCAATGTTTTTGTTAGAAACCAAATGTCTTTAAGAATTAAACAAATATTTTTACAGTTTTGTTTTATATACCTTTCATGTTATACTTTCAGTACATGGACTAACAACAGCATCACGTTATTATAGTGTTATATAATTGCACTAATGTTTCTATATATTATAACTTGATAATCTCACTGATTTTTACCAATAATTATTTTATGGATACGCCACGAATTCATTTTATGAATGATTTTACATTTGATTGGCTCACAAAGGAATTTATCGTCGTTTGATTACCTCGACTGAACTTTGCTGCTTCTTTATTGGTCAAGTTTGATTTCGCAAAATTTATTTATTTCAGTTAGCTATGAAGTGTGAGATAAGGGTATATATGCTAAGGAATGAGAATGATAGTACTTGCCCCGTCATTTTTGACGGGCTTTATGATAGTATTTTATAAATATGAGTTTTAATGTTGATATTTTGAGTTGACAAGTGACGTTTTATGATAAGGTAAATTGTACGATAAAAGGTAGACAATTGTAGTAAGGAATGATGTAGACCATCAACGTGTAAACAAAGTTATTCTCCAAATGCAGCCTTGTTTTTAGGTAATCCTTAAGTAACATTCTTTTTCAAAGCACTTGTCACTAAGTTATGCTCTTGTAAGTAACATTCCTTCTCATTACACAACATTGTTACCAAGTTACCCTTATATAAGTAAAGTAAAAGTCCTTCAATTAGCGCCGTGTTTGGTAAGTAGTCCTCATGTAGCAGTCTTTCTCATAAGGACATCTTATTACTAAGAGATCCTCTTGTAACTAGCACTTCTTCTCAAGTACTACCTTGTTACTAAGTTCTTCTTATGTAATTGACTGTTTTTTTCTAACAGCACTGTATCGTTACTATGTTATTTTCATGCAACAATTCTTTTCATAGTGTAACTTTGTTGCTGGCCCCCCCAGTGGCTCAGCGGTATGTCTGCGGACTTACACGCTAAAATCCGGGTTTCGATACCCGTGGTTGGCAGAGCACAGATAGCCCATTGTGTAGCTTTGTGCTTAATTCAAAACAACAACAACAACTTTGTTGCTAACCTCTCCTTATGTAAGTGACTGTTCTTATAGCGCTGTCTTGTTACTGCATTATTTTCATGCATAGCTTTCTGATTATATGTTATATTTATTCTCGGTTTTGCAATACAGCATAGTTTTGTTTTGTTTGTTTGTCTTAGAGCAGAGCCACATTGAGCTATTTGCTGTTATTTTTAAGTATTTATTTACAATCAAATCACTTATTATATCTTAACAGTTAATTTAAATATTAATGTACACTTAATCTGTGATATATATTTAAAACACTTTCTTTGTTTAGTTAATTTGGAAATCCGCTTTTAAAAAGTTCAAGTTAAAGCTATAAAATTAAATTATCGGGAATGTCACTAATGTTCTTCGAAAGTGTTTCACTTAAATCTCCTCCCTAGGGGCACCAGCTCGACATGATCAGGTGGTTAAGGCACTCAACTCGTAATCCGAGTCGTGGGTTTCAATCCCAGTTACACTAAATAAGCTCGCCCTTTCAGCCGTGGGGGCGTTATAAAATTACGGTCAGTCCCATTATTTTTTGGTAAAGAGTAGCCCAGGAGTTGGCGGTGGGTGGTGATGACTAGCTGCCTTCCCTCTATCCTTACACTGCTAAATTAGGGACGACTAGCACAGATAGCCTTCGAGTAGTTTTGCGCGGAGTTAAAAACAAAGAAACACACAAACCCTTGTTTATTTCATCCACACTTGAAATTGCTGTGTTGTAGAAAATAATTTAGTGAATTTTCTAGATTTTCCTTGACAAGTACTGGAAACGTAATACGTTGAAATTCAAAACTAAAGTTCATATATTCTAAAGAGAATCAATTTTATTATAAATGTTTATACCATTTCATACAGAATTCTGTCATAAGCTTGAAAGATTAAACCTAACAAAATTTTATCTAATTAAAGTTATTATTTTAAATAACTTAGAAATAGTAAATGTAAATCACATTTCCAAGCCTTTTTAGTTAATAGTAAAACATTCACATTAACTTTTCATGAAAAATTTTAAGTCACCGAATAAACAGAACTGATAAATTAATTCGGCATATTTTTCCATCATTCAGTTGAATTTCATACGTAATTGTTTTCTAGCGATTTAACGTGTAGAGTTTTCATTTCTGAAACACGTTTGCTTATTGTTATCAATGAATTGTAGTTCGTTAACCAAAAAAGTAAGCCTTACCTTCTTCTGCATTACGCTTAAGTTGCTTAAAGTATTTATGGCATTTGTTCGCCTTCATAAGTATTCGTAATGATTTTATATTATGGAATATTAGAAAAACAAAATCAGTGATATGTATCTCCATTTCAACATTACGATATGTAGATCCATGGAATGTTTAACATGTTATTTTTTCCAAAAAACATTCGAAGTCTTGAAGTAATATAAACTGGAAATTGCATTTTAGCCAATAACCGTACTTGTGAAAATAATAAGTGTGTAAAGTAACTTGCTCATTTAATCTATTGTTCATTACGTAGTTTAATACCAGCTTCACAAAATTGAGTTTAACAGACACCGCATTTAACATACCGTGAGACATAAAATGTTATTTATTTACCACAACGGAATTACTGCTTCAATGTATGGACGAAGTAATGTAGAAACTATGTAGTTGTCCTATCCAAAAACATGTCTTACAGCATCAGAATAAAATGTATGGTCACATAAACAAAATGTTATTGCAGAATATCTCTGAGTTGTTAGTTGCTCACGTCTACGGAAATTTAGAATCTAAATAAAAACTAGTTCTCCTCAGCACAACAATAAAATGGGAATATATAAACACTGATAGTTGGATCTCTTTATTATAGAGTTGCAGATTAGTGGAATATTTTATCTTATCAATCCTAACAGATTTTTTAATAAAAAATTGATCCCTAACAATTTTGGTTGAATTTCATTAGTAGGGAAATATTTTAATCTTATCAACCCAATTAGATTCTTGAAACAAACACTTTACCAACCATTACTAAACTTAAATTTAGTACATACACATTATACGACCAAACTTTCTATATTTATTTTCATTCCATAAGGAACTACAGCTTACAAAGTTATTTTATCATTCCAGATACGTTATATGAATAAAAAAATGCACCAAAACCTAAAACTGAATATTAAAGTTAGATATCTGACATTAATACTCCACCCGAAACTCAAACAGACCATATAAACTTTTCGCTATTAATTTGACAAGTTTTTTTAATTGTTCTCATGTTTGCCTAACTAGGCAAAGCAACTTCCCAACACAATTAGAGCCATCAGACAACTGATGAGTATTATGCTTGATTTATTTAATCTAGTTCCATTCAAAGAGAATATTTCATTATGATACTTAAAATGAAAGTAACTACGGTTTTAAAAAGACAGTCTTAACATCTGAGATTCACATTGTTTGTATCACCTAAAAATTGTCAAATGTTCTAAACTGGAGAACATTAACATATTACCTATTATAATTCATTTTTCTGTGTAATAATATCATTAATGTACTACTTAACCTTAAAGTGTGAGTCGATTGTACAAATATTGTTATACTTTAGGGAAAACTTTAAATAAAACCAATTTCTCATATTAAACTTTGGATATTTTAAAGTTTTGTCTCATGTTTCCATCAATGAGACTCAACAAATTGTTGTTTTTGTGTTGAAAAGCTATGCTACTTTTACTCAAAACTATTCCATTTTGACCTTAATTTTAATCGTAAGAATATTTTGTAATAGCTCTTGTTAAAGTAACTTTATGTAGGGCTTTATTGACTCAGTATAAAGCTTCTAGACTTACAATAATAAAAATTGGAATTCGATACACACAGCGTAGATAGCATATTCTGTATAGCTCTACCTTTAACACAAACTTAGCCCAAAAATATTGATAAAATATTCTGTAATAACTGTTTTGTTCGTATTGGTTTTAACATTTTAACACCGATAAGTTATTTAGGAGTTTAGAAAATTCAATATTTGAAGGGGAGAGGGAAATAATTTTTACTCAATGGTAATCTGTGAAGTACATTCTAATTAAACAAGTAAACAATCATAGAATATAGGGATAAGGCATTTTACTTATATCTAGTTTATATTAATACTTGAAACTTAAAGCATAATCACTAATTATATATCAAGAATAATAAAAATAACATAGAGGCATAAAACGTACAAACTAACTTTTGATATTTGAAAAGTACTTCTGTAATGCCCTTTGTTTATTTGAGCTAGTGAGAGGTATCGAAATCCAATGATGTACATGTTCGCCTTTTCAATTTACAATTCACAGGGCGTTATAATATGAGGGTTAATACAACTATTCGTTAGTATAAGAGTATCCCAAGATATAGCGATGGGTACTGCTGTCACGTAATACATGTTCTTACCGCTAAGGACTGTAAACTGACCATCTTAGTGGCATATAAAATTTATGCACGAATGGTAAGACTCCTTAGTATTGCACGAAGTGTGTGTAAAATACGGTTTCAAATAATGATTATTCATTGTATAGCAATATGTGACAAAAATTATATTGTTATTCTGCAATATATGATAAGGCTATGTGTGTCTTCAGGAAAATAAAACCATATAATCACAATAAATTTAGTTGGGCTTGAAATAGTAACATCAGCAGTAGACTATTTGACGTTGGAAAACTCATTTTTTCTACTTATTTAGTAAAGGTCACACTTTAATTGCACATTGTGAAATTAGTATTTATTTACTTGAAACAAGTTGATAATAAAGCATATGTCTTTTGTGTTAATTCATTTATTAATACGCACAGAACTTCATAATGGGCTATTTGTGCCGTGCCAACTACAGGTACCTAAACTCAATCTTTAGCGTTATAAGTCTGCAGATTTTCCGATGAATCAGACTGAAATTATGTTTTGTGTATAAAAAAGTATATAACTCTACAAATAATATTCATTTTGTGCGAAGGTGGTTACTAATTTTTGTTCATACTTTTACACAAGTTAATTGTAACAGCTAAAAATTTACAGCATAAGAATATGGCGACATATTAACCACTAGTATTTCTGGTTCAGGTCGAACTCCTAAACATTCCCAAAGCATAAGGTGAGCTTAGGGCTGGAAAAATATGCCACAACTTTTTTCGAAGGAACTTATACCTACATCGACATTGTTAGGAAATACAAAGCTAAATGATTCAACCTTTCGAAGAAAGAAGCTGTCCATGTAAAAACACAGAGAAAGAACTGATATTGCAGAGACTTTAAGAAAACAAGGGACTTCAAAGCAATCTTAGACCAATCAGGATCAACGCCTTAATCTGAAAGGTTTTTAAAGCTATTGTTGATAAACAAAACATTTCGACCTAAAAATCCATTGTGATGAAGCTTAACGTGATTTCTGGTACTGATAACAATACAATAAAGCTAAAAATTGCAAGTATCTAGAAATATCACAATATGGACTTGTGTAGTTGTGATTCGTTAAAATGTGGGCTTGGGATCTCTATAATGCATAATGGAGGCTTTTTGAAAAGTTTATTAAAATATGTAGTGTTCGACTGTATTTTATAATAATAGAGTGTGTTTGTGTTTGTTTTTCTTATTGCAACGCCACATCGGGCAATTTGCCGTGTCCACTGAGAGGAATCGAATCCTCAATTTTATCGTTGTAAATCCGTAGACTTACCGCTGTCCCAGTGGGAGACAAAATAATAGAAACTGTGACGTTAGACAATACTGCATAATAATGGGCATAAGGTTAAACGCGATTGACAACGGAGGATGTAGTTGAAAAAAAGAAAACTGGAACATTATTTTTAAAATGTGGTTATTTAAAGCTGCGCCTTAAGCGTTATATCATCTATTAACATATAGTCTTTCATATTGGGACACTAGCATAAGTTTTGAAGTATGCATATGCATCATCAAATAGCTTTTATTTGAAACTACCGAATTATTTTACTTCCGTAAAAGTGGCCTGGCATGGTCAAGTGGGTTGAGGTGTGCGACTTGTAATCTGAGGGTCGCGGGTTCACATCCCCGTCGCACCAAACATGTTCAACCTTTTCAGCCGTGGTAGCGTTATAATGTGACGGTCAATCCCATTATTCGTTGATAAATGAGTAGCCCAAGAGTTGGCGGTGGGTGGTGATGACTAGTTGTTTTCCCTCTAGTCTTACACTGCAAACTTAGGGACGGATAGCCCTTCAGTAGCTTTGCGCGAAATTCAAAGAAACAAATAAACAAACGATCGCATATAAGCTAATGTGTATATAAATAGTTTCCTATCGAAATCGGTGTTATAACTGTTAAAAGGACATGGGTGGAGTAAAAGATATTCCTCCATATGGGTGTTTACATTCAGGATTAATTTATCAGCTAAGTGTACGTTAAAAACATCCGGCTTTAGAATATACCTTACGCTGCCGTTCAACTTGACATCAAAGATCAGCGACAGTACAAAATCTTGCTGAATGTCAGTTAGGCTCTTATTTTCTTAACCATTGAAGTGAATCGAAGTGTACTGTCATCAAAGATAATAAATTATTCATAATGCAGCTGAAAGGCAAAATCTTTTTGTGAACTTGCTACAGACATTGTAGTTGAAGAAGGATGTGCTGAGTTAGAATTTAGCACGGTGCCACTGTCTTGTAAGCTTCATGTCTGGATCTCTTTAAATTGTATATGTGACGGCTGAGTGGAAATCAGTTAAGAAGACAAAATAATTGTTTCGTTCATTAATTAAAGAAAAAAAATTACATCGCATACATATCTTCCATAAAATGTAGATGTTAACTTTCTCTGACAAACAGTCACACTTTTGTTTTTAATTAATGCATTGAGTTAATAGCGAAGAAAAGTTTGTTTGTTTTTGAATTTCGCACAAAGCTACTCGAGGGCTATCTGTGCTCGCCGTCCCTAATTTAGCAGTGTAAGACTAGAGGGAAGGCAGCTAGTCACCGCCAACTCTTGGGCTATTCTTTTACCAACGAATAGTGGGATTGACCGTAACATTATAACGCCCTCACGGCTGAAAGGGCAAGCATGTTTGGCGCGACGGGGATGCGAACCCTCGACCCTTAGATTACGAGATTACGAGTCGCACGCCTTAACACGCTTGGCCATGCCGGGCCATGAGGGAAAGATTTAACTGATTTTTCGTAAAAACCTCCTTACACTAAACTAATTTTTCAAAAGAATCCCATTACACTGAGCTAGTTATTCATAAGACCCTGCTTACAATGAACTATAATGCATAGAAAATCCTGTTCTCTGTTAGTACAACGGTAACTACGGATTTATAACGCTAAAGTCAGGAGTTTGATTCCCCTCGGCGGGATCAGCAGATAGCCCGATATGGCTTCGCTATAAGAAAAACAAATACATAAAAACCCCTTAGATGATTTTTCATAAAAATTACTTAAAGCAGCAAAAATAGGACTTTTAACACCTGAAATAAATATAGTTGAGCAAATAATGTAACAATCTCGTGATCTTTAAGACTCAATTAAAAAACGTAGATGTGTTTCTTTGCGCAAATGGTTCTCGCTTTGTGCAAGCCGACTCTAATTTAGCTGTGAAGGACTAAAGGAAAAAAAGTTATTCCTCACCAATCAACTACTGAGCTACTATTTTACCAACAAATAGTGGGACTGACTGTGACGCTATAACGCCCCACAGCTGAAAGGGTGAACATGTTTGTTGTGACGGGGATTCGAACCCACGACCCTCAGATTACGAGTCGAGCACCTTTATCACTTGGCCATGCCCGGTTGATAAAAGAAATTTCATTATCATCCGCTATTCACATGTTAACTTCCTAAGAACTAACTGGGTCCCATATTCGTGATGACGAGAATCCCACTTAAAGTAAAAATGTATTTCCAAACAGCTGGTATGGGTATTAACACTTTTATTGATAAAGCAGAAAACAGCGGTTGGACTTTCTCAGATCATCTTTAGATTAGTAAAATTATTAGTACCCAAACCAGCGGGTCTGATGTGATTTAACGGCGGAGATTATATGAAAACCCAGCGTTTTCAACGTAGTATGAACAGTAGCAAAAACAAAATGCAGATAAAAATTTAATGTTTTTGTAGTTATTTCAATATTACAGATATTCTTTCTTCAATAAGTAGTTTACTTTAGTAGGATTTACATTTAAAATATTAGTTTTGTTCTTTCAGGTTCCTTTTCAGGAGAGACTAAAATTTCCAGTAAGTTAGACATATTTATATCTTTAAATAAGGAGCAACGAGTAAGATGTTAATAAAAAATATGATTCATCACAAGGGGAATCAGATGCTATTTTTTTAACCTCAAACTTTCTTACTCTCCAGCCACAAATAATTAATACTAAAGTCAAACTGTTTAGTTAGATATTTAATAACGTTTACAAAAAAAAGTCACTACAAAACCCTCTTTGTATCATATTGTATCCAAAACATCAAACATTTTACACTTATAACTTTAGTGATGCTGTTAGCATATTGCCTTTGTTTTTCTGAGTTAAACGTATGTTTTAGCATGTTATTACTTTTAGTTTTGATAATTTCTGGACATTACCATTATAACTTAATAATAATTTTAGCTTTCAAACAAAAGAGTATTTAGTCCTCGCGATCCTACTCGATTTCCTCAACTTTAGAATGATTTTCATAGTTAGTTCTCATAAGATCAAATATTAGGCGATACATCAATGTATAACATTACAATAATGTGTCCAATTTCCATCTTAATTCATATTAAGTCAGACATTCAAGACCTTTTTATTACTCTATTAACATGTATTACATTCAAGTTCAAAGCAGAATCAGGACTATTATCAAGCGTTGTTACAGTGATAGTTTATTGCGGTAATATGTTGCTCTTTTTGTATTTGTGTTTAATATTTTATCACTATTGCTAGTCTATATGATTCTGTGTTTTATTCTTTTGGATGACATATAAAACCAGAAAAGATATTTCCTAGAGTCATTTGCTCTTCGTCTTCTTACTTTCTTTCAGAATCACTTATTGTATTATTATCAATGAATGAAATAAATGGTAATCCTAGATGTCTACTCAAGGAAGAATTATATGTAGGGATTATCGTGCTCCGATACTTGACTTTTGGATAAAATCCATTGGATTATTCTGATGTTTACTATCTTCCATCAGTAACGTTGTTGAGCCTGCTTTTGAATATTTCATTTATCTTCCTTCTTTTAACGTACCAACTTCCTCTTGTGTTATTGACATTATGGCAAACAATATTTAATGAGACGATTTTTTTTTCTGTCTCTACCTTTCTAATTACTAATAATTTAAAAATAACAAAAAACAACTTCACGATAATCCGCTAGTATTGTTGTTATGAATACTTCTGGTTTTGTACTGTGTATCTTTATTTGTTTGATCTGTGAAGAGATTCGATTAGTTTTGTTTTTTGAATTTCGAAGGTTATCTGCGCTAACCGTCCCTAATTTAGCAGTGTAAGGCTAGAGAGAAGGCAGCTCGTTAACACCACTCACCGCCAACTCTATACCAACGAATAGTGGGACTGAATGAAACATTACAACGCCCCCACGGCTGAAAGGGCGATAATATTTAGTATAACGGGGATACGAAACCGCGACCTTTAAATTACGAGTTGAGCGACTTAACCACCTGACAATGCCGAACCAGTTATATGGAATTACACATAATTTAAAGTATGTATCGATCTGAGTAACTACGCAGATAAATATATATGCGGATTTACAAAGCTCGAAACCGGGATTTGATACCCATGTTGGGAAGAGCGCATATTGGCCATTGCGTATATCTGAGCTTAACTACGAATGTATATGCAAATGGTTCAGAGAAGATCCTTTTAAACATTTATTATACTTTCAAATGAATTCGCATCTTATATTATTTGCAGCGTACAAAGAAAATTTAAACTGATAGTTTTAGAAATTTATTCAAGACCAACTGTCATTACCAACTTGTATATATCTATCTTTCAATTCTTACAAACATAACTTTTTATAAGAAGTGTTAACAGTTGAGGTGTTTTACAGAGTATAATGTATACTTACAGACTTTTTCACCCATACATTTTAACGTGTTTCACTAACTGTTTGTCGTACCTAACAGAATGTTAACTTACAGACGCTCTTCAAATAAAAGCCTTTCATCAAAACCAGTTGTGTTAAATCAATTCTGTGGTTGATTCCTAATCATAAACAGTTTAACAAAACCGTTTTCTTTGAAGTGGTAGACGATTACACGGTTGGCAAAATAAGCTTAGCGAACATTCATAGATCAATCCAACACATTTAATTTATTCATTAGAATTTGAAACTTTTTTATTTCCAAATAAAGTTTATTCAAATTAGTTGTTTACCAAGTCTCAGAGTTGTACGTATGTTCAGAGTCGGTTGGATATTTCTGTAAGAGGCTTCTACTCTTCCTTTCTTTAAGATACTGATTGTATGTTTGTTTATCAGTGTGTATAGTTTTGCGATAGAAGCCGATTGCTATAGTTTTCCAGTAGATTTATTTAAACATACTGTAAGTCTATACACATCTATATATATATATTGAAAGTATATTGTTTCTGAAACCTGACCTGTACAAGTTACTGTTCTACACATTGCATATGTTCATTTCTATGTAGATATTTAAAAGGAGCAAAAACAAAATCATAATTAATAATATAGAATGCTGATTGGAATTATGAACACCACCGTAGTAACTAGCTACACAATACACCCCAGTGAATACTTCCATACAAATTGAATACCTCTCTTGAACGGTCTAAGCATTCCAACGATACATTCTTAGTTAATAATGCTTACATACCTCCTGAATACCACTCTATTGATTTTCAAAAATATGAGTATATAGATCATATTTTCTTATTTAACAACATTTACATATATTTCGTGAGCTATCTAAGCATGGAAATTGATACTATGTCATTCAACAATACACACATGATAAATGAATCACTCTGTTGAGCTAGTTAGGCATGTCGAAGATAGCTTCCTTACAATACTTCTGAATACTCCTCTTCAGCGATTTAATCATACCACAGATACTACGTCAGTTTACATTATTTACATACATACTGAATAGTGCTGTTGATCGATCTTAGGTATACCGATAATATTACTCCAGTTAACAATATTTACATACTTAATAAACACAAATTTTAGATAATTCAGGTGCATACTCTCCAGATACAATTTTTGCTATTTTCAAATAAATCGTAAAAGTTAAACCACTATGAAGTAATTAAAATATTGCATTAGATATTTCAGTGACGTAGGTGTTAGTTAAAGACGAAAGCATGCCTTTTGGATTTATTATTTTAGGAAAAAAATAGACAATTGACTCCTGCTATATTCTGTTAAGCTTTTATAATTTAAAAAAACGAAAATAAATACATTTGAAATATAGTTGTCGAAACAATATCAAAATAAATTATTTCTGCAATGTTAAACATAAACTAGAACTGAAAACTAACAAAATAATGATCTCCAATATATCTAACATGTTTCTGGTTATTCCGTCACATCATGTATTCTACATCGTAGAAAACTACGATCCAATTTACACTACACTGTATAAGTGACAGCAACCTTTACTGGTGACGAAGTTCATTAAATATTTGGATTTTTATTTGAAAGAAGCATTGGCACAAAACTGTGGATCTGAGACTTCTAGCAACGTTTTGGTATATTTAATTAAGTGTTTATTTTGAAAAAAAAATGAACAAAAAAGTTGAATATGCCAAATAACTCATAGCAAAAAGCTTAAAATTTAAAATGATTTGTAGTAAAGACGTTTTAAATCTAATTCGAAGAAAAAGGGTTAAGATTTAAATCTGTCGTTTCTGTGATCGAATTTGCAATTTTGATTATTTACTTTATTCTTAACCAATAATAATAGTAATAAAACTTTAAATTTGTGTGCATATAAGTGGATATTTTCCAGATCTTACGAAATCTAAATTGTTATTTCAAAAACGCCAGTATGTATGTCCTTATACTTTGCAAACCACTGGCCTCATTTTCGTCACCAAACTTAAGTTCCACTCCCACAAGAAGTAACATAGAGTCAGATCTGAAGCTTCAATAGTTTATACGTAAATTATTTAATTTTTAAAAATTACTTTCAGTAGAATACTAGAATTTTATTAGTAAATTTTATATATCCAATGGGGTAAGGTAGATTAGAATTTCAAAAATTTATTTTTTGTCATTACAACTATTTATTTGTTTTTAGGAAGTTAAATTATGAATGAGTATTAAAAAATGAAACAAATTCTCAGAATTTAAGTAAAGATGTAACAGTGGGTGATTTCTGGATTATACATATTTCTGGATATCATAAAGCTTCGAGATTTAAAATTACTATATTTAAAGATCGTTTATTTGTCATTACAGATAAAAGAAAATTTTATGTGTATACAATTTTCATGAATATCGTGCTTGGAAAACTTCTTTTCTATTATGTTGTCAAACAAACCGATGGTCGTTTAAATCAGACGAAGATAATTGATCTAGCTGGATAACGGATACTCTGGAATATACAATATTCTCTGTTTCTCTAAAAGAAAAACCTCTTACACTTAGGGATAATTAATTTAAACACATCTATTACTCATTTGATAGTTTTGTAAATTATATTTACTCATATATACGTCGATTTTGTTACATGAAAATCGTTTGCAATAAAACATAAAATTATTCCTTTCCAAATTAGAAGTCCGAGCGAAAATACAATTAGTATGTTATTGTTGGGTCATTTAAGAATGAAAACAATTATTCTGTTTCGATTGCAATAGAAAACACAGTTGTAAGGTTGGTATAAAGACTTTCTGTGTCCCCACCTTGTTTCTGATGAGTCATGGGTAAGTTTAAAAGGGCAGACGATAACCACTTACCTAAAAAAGATATTTTTCATTTTGCAAAATCTATGAAAACAAAACTACTTATTATAAAAAAAAATGTATCGGTGTTTTTAATGGCCCAATCGTAAAGTAGCTTTTAGTTATAATAGTTTTGAATGTGTAGTGTTCATTCCTCAGTTATTTCAACATGAGGGTTTTTTCTTGCTCCAAGGACATAATATAGGCACTAATAATCGGATGCTAAATAGATATTGTAGGAAGGAAATTAGTAAGAAATGTCTCGCATGTAATGAAAATATTGTAAATGGTACAATAAAGTGTAACATCAAATATTGTGGTGCATGCCACTATGCTCTTTTGCTGAATTTATAGAACAAAAATTTCACAAAAGCGATTAAGTCAAAATGGAGGAACAATAAATGTCACTACGAACAAATTCGACCGTCAATACTTAGAGCTAATGAAACGCACTTAAATACATTTACTTTAAGTTCATTGAGTATTATGTTTACTTGATTTAATTATGCGTATATTTTCTAAAATTTACAAGTTATATTTTTAAAGAGTGTTAAAATAAACGCAGTATCGTTTTTAATATATTCTGTGTCCAACACTAATAAACTTAAAGTAAGTTTGTTTGAGTGCGTTTCATTGAGTTTACTTCTTAACAGTTGAAAATTTTCACCTTTACAATTTTAAATTTTTGAACTTTTTTACATTATCACCGTAGATTTGAAGCTTGAATACAGGATTAACAAAGTGAACAACACAATGACAACCAAATATTGTAAACTGATTATCACGTGTGTATCGAAACTTTTTACAAAAATAAAGAAATAATAATTAAGAAAGTTATATATTGCTTTTTAACATGGCCTGGCATGGCCAAGCGCGTAAGGCGTGCGACTCGTAATCCGAGGGTCGCGGGTTCGGGCCCGCGTCGCGCTGAACATGCTCGCCCTCCCAGCCGTGGGGGCGTATAATGTGACGGTCAATCCCACTATTCGTTGGTTAAAGAGTAGCCCAAGAGTTGGCGGTGGGTGGTGATGACTAGCTGCCTTTCCTCTAGTCTTACACTGGAAAATTAGGGACGGCTGGCACAGATAGCCCTCGAGTAGCTTTGTGCGAAATTCCAAAACAAACAAACAAAGCTTTTAACATAACGGTAGATCATATAGAAACTTCTTTTGGAAGAAGTTTAAAGAAAATAGGATATTGTCATCATAATAAGTGAGATTCAACGAGAGATATATTTCTAAAAGCTTGCTTCAAGATGTCAAAGTGTGGAAGCAATGATGAAAGCAGTTATTATAAGCGAAAAACTGTGTATAAATGTAAATGAACATTTAACACAATTTTCAAAATCTTATTTCTTAAATTAAAGAATATTAAAATGGAAAAAGTATAAACTATTATCGATTAAAATTGTTATATTTTTGTGTTAGAAAAATAGAATGTGTGTATGTATTTTTCTTATAGCAAAGCCACATTGAGCTATCTCCGCAGCCCACCAGGAGAAATTGAACGCCTGATTTTAGCGTTGTAAATTCGCAGATTTACCGCTGTACTAGCGGATGAGCTGAAAAATATAGAATCTAAGAATTTTACACCTAAAAATTAGGAGAATCTTAAAATATTGTAATGTATTTTTATTAAACAGATTCTGCCATTTTCATTTTGAACCTGATAATTGGTTATTTTAATAATTTTTCAATATTATAGTGTGAGAAAGAGTACACATTAAAGTTGAAAGCAATTACAGCTTATGAACTTAAATCTTACTTATTTGATAGAAATTTGGCTAAAAGATGATAATATAATCTCGATTATTCTGCACAGTTTTTAAGCAAGATAAAAAAAAATGGAGGTACAGGAACCAGTATTAAAGAAAAAATTTTGAAACGTGTTAGTATTTTAATTTTTTTAAGTTATTATAATAGTTGTTTGCTTTCAGTAACAAATAATATTGAATACAATAGAAAAAGAAATAAAATTAACCAATATAAACATAGAATAGAAATCTACATGGAAAATAACGAGTAAAACTACGTTATGTGGTGATAACAATAGAAATAATTATACAGTTTTTAGAAATGCGTTATTAGCTTATGTTAGAAATATTAAGCAAATTTATTATTAAATAAATCGTCAATTTAACACCGTATTGGTTGTTAATATTATAATGATAGATTGTTTATCTTATTATTGTTGTTAATGGAACGCAGTAGTGTTAAATATAGGCTTAATAACGTAAAAGTAATTCAACAATTTAATTTGTGAAACTAGAACTATAATTAAATAAATAATAAATCGTTTGAGTTTGACAATATCTACTTAGTATTTGCAAAACAACACAAAACAATAACGGCAACTATATGAAACAAAGAACCTGAACCTATTACATTTCCGTTGTAATTAATATTCAATTGTTAAAATGAAAAAGAAATATGTCCAGATTCTTTGAATCAGACTAATACGATGCAGTGTTTAAAAAGGAAGATAAACCCAAATTACTAATTAGAAACCGACATTGATACTGAGTATATTAGGAAAATATTACAAAGGTTACTTCGTACTAACTAATCTCTGTGAAGTTGTTAGGAGTTTTTTTTATTGTTTACAAATCATTCATATTTAGTGGAAATAATTAGTAATAATAATAAGAAAAATGAGCCTATCATAGCTTTGATTTTGGACTTGTATATAACCTTTGCTGTATGTAACTCGTAAGTAATTAAGAATTAATTAATAAATTTCTTAATGTTAAGAAATACGCAATTCGGAAACAAGAGATAAACTGTATAACTTGTTTGGAAATTATTTAGCAAGCAGAATCTCAGTATTTAATATCAATAACAAATATTCTAAGACATCAGTTACTACAAGAGATGATTCGTGTGGCTATGTTAAAGGACTGCCCTTTTTTATTATATCAGCGTGTGTATTTTTCGTATTGAAAAGCCACAAAGGGCTATCTGCTCAGCCTACCGAGGAGAATCGAACCCCTAAATTTAGCGTTGTAAATCCCGAGACATACCGCTGTACTGGTGGGGGGGAGATTATATCAATGACATACTATATAAATTATTATATACAAAGTACATTTTATTTGTAAATCATACAAAATAATAGTTCACAATAAGAATTTAAGGTATTTAGTTGAAATGGTTAATTTCTTATCAGATATTATAAATTATAAGATCAGTGATTTGCCTCAAATATTGAAAAGATAAAATTTATATTTTTTTCAAAAAGAAAATAAAAATGCTAACAATAAGAAACAACAGCAAATGTATAATAAAGCAAATTTTTTGGAGAATTGTACCTACTTGTAAAATAAGTTGGCCCATTAGAAAAAAGTGTTGTAGATATATGGGTATAATAAATAAAGTAAAAGGATCAGTTATTAGGATATATTTGATAACTTTATATTATAGTTTTATTGATCCACGTTTAGCATATGCAAGTTCTTCTTGTTGAGATTAACCGAAATGTAACTCTTTCGTTGTTTTTCACAGAACTACTTATGAGAGTAGTTTTCGGTTTGAACTATTGACATTCTGTGCAACAGTTATTTCATAAAAAGAAAGAATTAAATATTTATGAAATAAATTATTATTTAGTAGGTTATTTAAAAGTTATGATAAGCATACGTTACTTAATAAACTCAGTCTTTAACACTTTTCCGAAATATCTGCGTTCATAATCATGATACAATAATTAACTGTTATTTACACATAATACTTTTAAAATATTAATAACTATATGTTAAATTCTTAATAACGTAAGTTAAATAATACGAATCAATGTTTTAACCTTTAAGATTCTAAAATTTTTAATTAAACCAGCGCACAAACAGTTGGAAATGTTGTATTTTGTTCATTTTTGTTCGTTATTTTATGTTTTATACTACAATGTAAGATTCATTACATTTTTCATGCATAAGATTTGTTAATATTCCTTAAATTTCAGACATCAAAATATTTAATGAAATAAAATGCTAAATAAATCTCTATCAATTGGAATTTATAATATTTATTACCCAAAGCAACACCAAATTTATAAATAATTAAATAAATTTTCTTTGTTCCTTTTTTATAAAAATAAATGTTATACGATCCGAACTGTAAATTACTAGTCAATCAGTTATCTCTTAAATGTTTCTTTGGTTGAGGCAACTTTACATCTTTAGGTACAACAATTTAGCTAATGTGAATTGTCGTCAGCCATCTTATTGGCGCAGCATCAGTGTCGATAATATTTCGATATCTCTTCGATAGTTCATCTGAACTAGATGTTTCCAGAGCATCTTTCGTGTCTGGAGTTACTCCACTGAACGCAACGTATCTCCTAAAAGTATTTAATATATGCTTCATGAAATTGAATCCAGTAAGCAAACATACCACTCCATTCAATCAGTTTTATCTTTTTTAAAGAAAAGTGTTCATCAATTTAACATGGTGGAGTAAGGTTATAATCCATTCAACTGAAATCGCGACTACTCGCTCCAATAGCAGCGCAAGAGAGGACAGCATGTGATACCTCTTCATGTTCACACTCTGCTCATAACTTTGTTATATGTGGAAGTTCCTGAGCAGAACGTTTCTGAATATGTTTCCAGACTCTATCTAGATGAACCTATCTGTCTTTTGCTTGGCTGCAAGTTGAAGAGAAAATCATTAGCGAAAAACAAACACACAACCTTGCTATTCATGTTGTTCATCGATTGGTTATATCTTGGACGTTTCATACACGATTGTGGTAAGTGGAAATAAAAATAGGGATGACGAAGCATTTTTTTTTAGCTGTTTGAGGCGCTGTAACCTTCATGTTATTGGACCTGGCTGATATACAACATAATGTAAATAGCAAAATGAGTATTAGAAGTTACACTTTTAGCTTAATCATCTGTCACATATACTGATGTTTAGCTGAGGCTAGATGATGTAAACAGCCGAGAAGTAACATTGTACGAGAGAGTAGCTGTGAATTCGTCTTTCACTCTTGTCTCTTTACAGCGTTTTCAGTTTTAAGTCGAATTTGTAGTAAACTTGAAATAATTTGCTTTAACCCACGAACAGATAATCATTCTACCGAACACAAACACTTTCTAATAAAATTCTGGGATATTTGTTTTTATGAGGCCTTCTGACGCGGTTGTCTTTAATCTCGAAGTATGAATACCATCGCATAATACAATGCACAGTTACATATTATTTGATGATGTAACAAAGGTTATTTTTAGTATATATTGATTTAATAAGTTCCCTTCACTAACAGTTACGTCTGTCTTTCATGGTAAAATAGAAAAGATAAATATACATAGCCTCCAACCTTAGCTTCAGACAAGTTTATATAAAAATATATGTAGTTGATTAAAGCTAACGTCGGAGGATATGTATTACATCATCAAAATCTCAGACTTGGACATTGAAGGTTCTTCACCGTTCCGTCAAATGAGTCAAAGTTTCTTAAGTTATCCACCGGTTGAAATTGTAAAAAAAAATATATATATATTCCCAAGTAAACAATACTTTTAGTAGACTAGCTGTTAGAGATGTAAATATATAACTATAGATAAGGCATTGTTTTAGCCAAGTGTATTTGGGGTATGTTAAAAACCACGTGGAGAGATTTCTTGACTGTAACTTTATTTTATTGTTTCCTATCGCTGTTTAGGTTTGGAGTACCTGAGTACCTTCTTTAGTGGTCCAATCACTAAATGTATGTCTAGTGGTGAGTCTGTCAAGAACAGTGTAGTGAACAGTCATCATGTACTAAAGTACAATACACTCAATAACAGGCCCGGCATGGCTAGGTGGTCAAGGCATTCGACTCGTAATCTGAGAGTTACGGGTTCAAGTCTCCCTCACACCAAACATTCTCGACCTTTCAGCCATGGGGGCGTTATAATGTGTCGATCAATCCCAACATTTGTTGGTAAAATAATAGCCCAAGAGTTGGCTGTGGATGTTTATGAATATCTGCCTTTCCTCTATTCTCACGCTGATAAATTAGGGACAGATAGCGCAGGTCGCCCTCGTGATAGCTTTATAAATTGTTATAATTTAATCTAATTTCAAAGTAACTACGTTTATCCTTTAGGCTTAACAACTGTCGACTAAAATGTTTTAAATATTTCTATATTTATCTTCTTTTTTCTTTTGCAGTAATAATTTCCCGCCATTGATATCCTAATAATTCCGACATCCGACACTAACATTCATATTTCAGTAACACCATACTTAACAGCTTTTACTCTATAACAGTGGTTCCCAACCAGGGGTGCGAGATAACATTTCAGTTTATGTAGCTTTTAGTTTGTTGTAATTTTTTTTTCTTTTCCAAATGTTTCGTTTTTTCTTGTATATCATTAAAAACCTAATTATAAAAATTTGTTTTGACCACCTTCACCTTTATTCTTAAATAAATACTTACTGTGAGGAGTGCGAGAACATATTAAAATTTGTTAGGGGTGGGGGCATAAAAAAGGTTTGGAACCACTGCTCTATAATAATGAATGATTAGAACATACAGGGTATGTTGTGAAATAAACACCCTATAACCCGAGCACTTTCGAAAGATGGACCTTTCTTCTTCAAGGAAAAACTTATACAGTTTTTATTTCATCTCTATCATTCTTCAACCTACATGCTTTGTTTTTTTAACAAAGTATGTTATTGATATGGTATATCTAGTGCTAGATTCGGGTAAACAAAAACTGGGAAATAATGAAGAATACATTTGTTAGTCTGCTAATTTATCTTTTCGTTACTTTACTGTTAAAATAGAAGATAAAATAAACTTCAGATGAAAACGTTAATAGTTTTGTTGTTGGTTGTGCTATCTTCATGCATACGGCGTCTGAAAGCACATAACAACAAAAAGTGTAGCTAGTATTTTAAACGTGTACGGAAACTTAATCAACACGTAGGGGGGTTTCCGACCAATTCAGAAGGTCCTAAGTTCGTAAGTATTTGTCTTTAATTTTGGTTAATCTAATAATGAGATAGACGACAGACTTTAAAACACACCTGCAGCTGAAAGTAAAAGTATTTCATCGACCTATCGCGGACTGGAACCTTGATCCACCCACTAACAAGTAGGCGACGCCTTGATGAACGGATATTATAATGAAATATGAGCATAACATTGAAAGTATTCTTGTTATACGTTATTCAGTAATAAGAAACATTTTATTCAGTCTTTGTTAATTGGTGATAAACAAATGTTGATGAATAAAATCGAGAAATAGATACACAACATGCTATTACTTTAAAGATGTATGCAATAGGTGTTTAAAATATAAAATTTAATGTATTACAATAACAGCTATAGAAAAAAACTCGTTTAGTTGAATTTATTGGTCGGATTTCACCTGCATCGCCCCCCGCTAGTACAGCGGTATGTCTCCGAATTTACAACGCTAAAATCAGGGGTTCGATTCAACTCGGTGGGCTGAGCAGATAGCCCGTTGTGGCTTTGCTATACGAAAAACACACACAAACACATTTACCTGCATCAAGCATAGAGAGAAATATATTCGAAGCTTTAGCATGTACATAAGTAATTACATGAAAAAAGCCTCACACAACGAAGTATATTTTATGTTTTACTACGAACGTTTTCCACAGTTTTGTTGCCAATAAGACCAAACTTGGCAGGCGGATTCTGCATGGCCAGGAATGTTGTAATTTATATGGGAATATCCCCTTACTATGGATGCACCAGAGAGGAGGAAGGACTAAAAACCATCACAAAGCGCTCCGTTGCAAGAGTAGGTTTTCGAGGTTCAATGTTGCTGAACGTAAATCTGGATCCAGGACGTGCTAAACCCCGATGCCTAGTTGTAGCAACAAAAGTAATTGGAGATAATGGATGAGTTTGGTCGGTATATTGAAACTTCTGTCAGTCGTGACGAAAACCTTTGAGCCCCAAGCGGAGAGTGGCTTCTTTTTGGTACGCATATTATTCATTCGTGATGAATGTTTTAAAAATTATTTCTACGAGAATCCCTTCCACAGTTTTAGATCTATATAGCGTATCCCATTACCCTTATTTACTTCGAGTACTTCATAAACCTAAGAAGCGCCAAGAAGTTTATGCAAGCGTGATAAGGTAAAAGTAGGTTTTCACATTCACTGAATTCGAATCTCACATCCTTTTTGAGTTTTTGCCCCAACCCATGCTTCCTAAGGTTTGAAACTGTTTACAAACCCATACTCTCAAGCTCAGGTTCCACAGGAGTGCATATTAATGAAGTTTTGTCTCGATTACGGCCATTTTACCTTGGAACAAGCAATAGGAGATAATAATGGAGCTTGATCAGTATATTTGGATTAATAAATCACGAAAAGGCTTTTGACTCTCGAAGCGAGGTACAGATATTTATGCTGGCTTAGTTAATAAGCCATTTTGGTTTGTTTGTTTTGAATTTCGCGCAAAGCTACTCAAGAGCTATCTGCACTAACCGTCTTTAATTTAGCAATATAAGATTAGAGGGAAAGCAGCTAGTCATCAATAGCCACCGCTAACTCTCGGGCTACTCTTTTATCAACGAATAGTAGGATTGATCGTAACTTTATAACGACCTTACGGCTTAAGGGGCGAGCATGTTTAGTGAGACAGGGATTCAAACCCGCGACCCTCAGATTACGAGTTGAAAGCCATAACTTATGCTGGGCCATAATTATTTATTAAGAGTAAACTTTGGTCTTATCTGATTCAGACCATAACAGAAGTTTTGTTGAACTGTGGTTGACAATCTACAGTCTCATACAAACCGATGATAAAATTTTGTTTACAGCATGCCTTTTCATATCTATCCTAAATTCCATCTTTGGCTCAGCGGTAAGTTTGAAGGTTTATAACACTAAAATTTCAGGATCGATCCCTATAACAAGTACAGCCTAGGTAGTCCATTATGCGGCTTTACACTTAAAAATAGCTTAAAATTACGAGTCGAGTCTTGCGATTTGTTATTCATTTTTACTCCTATTTATATGCAAATCTAAATCAGCATAAATAATCATCAAGAGCATGGTGAGACGTATTTGAACGAAATTTAGTATTCTGACTGTGTACATTTTAGTGTGGGTAAATTCTAGTATAACACTTTTTTATCAGATGTCAAAATCGTGTAATTTTAGTTTCTGTTATTTTTTCTCTAATTTAAGTATAACAACAACTGTAAAAGTCATTGGAGCTCATCTTTACAGTTCGGATCCGTTATTTCAGTTTATGCTCCTCAATCAATTTCTAGCCCGTAATATAATAGGTAAAATGGAATATAAAATAGAATGTTCTGTAAACGTTTAGCGTGTTTTTGTTAAGCACAATGCTACACAAAAAGTTATATGTTCTCTGTCCACCACGGGTTCTAGGATTCTAGCGTTAAAAGTCGGCAGACATTTTGCTGTGCCACTAGAAGAACTGTCAAAAGGCCGAAGCACGCATAAGGAACAGATAATCCATTTAAAATGATACTCAAACTTCAATATTAATGATGTTTAGTGTAATTAGAATCACTATGAGCAGGGTTGACTTTATAGTAGTTTGTTTCTTGATTCCTTAAAATATACTGGTTAAAAAATTTGCATTATTTCCTCCAATATTACATACAAAGGTTGAGTACCTTTGAAGCCATTTTGGAGCCTTACTACATCGTTAAAGTTCTTGCTGCCATGTTTTGTCAAGTTATATCTGACGACTATGAATCTTTAAAACTATAGACTTGCAATGTTGTTTTTATTTCAAAAGATTCTGTTGTAAGATTGTCATGTCCAAATGTCACCATTTCCCCTTTACTGAGTTATGAGTACGATGGTTTTTCAGCACCCACAATCAGATTACACAGAAATCTTTTGGCGAGTTTGTCGTTACATCTTTGTACTGTACAACTGCGTAAGCTAAGTTGTAGTTAAACGAATATCTACTGAAAGTAACTTACGTATGATACGTGGTCCTTGATAATGTTGCACATGTTGCCTGAAACATGTGAACGGCTTCAGCTGTTTTCTTGTGTGTTCGTGGTTTCTCATCTGTTAGACTACGCCACACTTTGCTTGGTACACCTGAAGTGTAAAATGTTGAAGATATCATTGTAGGCGTTCCTAGCGTTTTAAGCTCATTCGCATTCCTTTGTTTTTCTATGCCATAAAGTACAAAAGGATATCCTGGTCATCATAGTTATAAATTCCCAATCTAAACATATCTGTGTATTGAAGTATATAAATATTTTGCTTTGGCAAAGACTATTACTCACTCTTCCAAAACGTGCGGCATCATACTACCTCTGTGACGTAATGTCAAAACGTAGTTCAGACACATATCTTTCCACCACAACTTTATATCAGCTATGGTTTTCACACAACCTTCTGGTTTGTATATTTAAAATCATCTTTATATAACGTACCTAACATTCTGTACTATGATAGAAATACTCATGAGTATATATTTTAGTCATGTTTATTAATAATAAGCAAATCACAGCAGACACCAAAGTATAAAATATATTACAGATCATCAACAAAATTATCTTTAACACATTATCTAACCTTCATAAAATCAAGTGTGTGTCACGTCACGCTTGGTTTCTCGAAATAAAAGAAGTATTAAAAGTCAAAATCTATTTATCCAGACAGAATTATTACGATTTTAGTTACAAAGTGTATACGTGCAGCGAGTATTGATATAATAAGCATATAGTAAAGACGTAGTGTGAGACCACCTAGCCTAGAGTTTCGGTTTGATGAGTGTGGCGTATACTTTTTGACGTGCATTGCGCAAGTTTTGCTTATTCTCTAAGCCTATAGAAAATTCGCAAGAGGAAGAATCAGCAATATTTGTTTTACGAAAATGCTACCGTGCTTTCGAACATTGTTGAAAGTTCAAGAATCTCGCTGATTGGTGTATGAAATGACAATCCGCCAGACACTGATTATTACTGGTTATCTACAGTCACTATACTACAAGCCATAATTGTAATTAACACATATTAATCGGAAAACTATAGAATTTAATCAGAAACCATTTCTAGATTTTGAGCATTACAAACCGTTCAACTTCAGTGAATTAACTTTGGACTTTAGTATTGCCACGAGAACATTAGATATTGTCATCGGTGAAAGCCTATCAATGTTTCAAGCGAGCTAGCCATCAAGAGAAGAGTGCAGGTATATAAACAAGGGATTAATTTACACTCCGTGAAGATCGATAAAAGATTCAGTTTCAGACCACATATAATACTCAGTATTGTTTGCAAGTTTTTAAAACTGTTGTACATAAATCATTATTTTTAAAACCTGGTTGTAACAACCGTCAATATTAATTTGATTACTATTTATATATTAAAGTACATTTGTGTTAGGACAGGAAATTGTGTTTCAACCTTGTTGACGACTATTATATTTGATACACATCTAAATTCAAATAACTACTAAATTAAAATTAAAATTTCCTGATATTTTAAATCGTAATATGTAACGTAAGTAATATAACAAATTGGAGACTCGTCCGAGATAAATTATAATACTTAACACAAGTACTGACACTTTTCTCCACAATGGACTTGAATATAAAATAAAATTATCAACAGAAGTGTCTTCCAATTAATGTTTTACAATTGATACTTTTGTATCAGAATGTTTTGAGAAATTAAACAGAAACGTTCCAAAGCAGCCGATGCCAATGATACTGTTTACAATGGTAAACTATTTTCATACTTGATATATTATCTGCATAAGCTTTCTCATCCTTGATTTGATTAAGAGGTGTTTTAAAACCGGAAGTTAAGACATCTCAAGACTTAAGCACGTTGTTCTGCTACTAAAAATTCTCACGTTTTCTATCAGTTTGCATGTTCTAATTACCAACAAGTTCACGAGAATCAATCACTAGACGGCATCCAACTCACATAAGCAAACCTGCAAGTATGGTGTGTGTGTTTGGGTGTAACATAATTTGTCTAATGAAATTGTTATGAGATCTTCATTTAATTTAGATAGTCTGAGTTATCTTCATATAAAAGATAGTATACTAAATCAACAGATTGAATTAATTAAAGACTTGACATAGCAGATCAGAGTGAATTTGTTTTTTTAATACTATACGGTCAACTCTAATGTTGCATGCATAACAAACAACATGAAATTGACTCTTTAGTTAAATAGTTCAAAATGTATTTTGTATAACGTTTAGGAAACGTGCATTAAAAACATACAGAAACAAACATCAGATCTAATCATTTCAATATATTGAGGACAATACAAAATCTAAAACTTTTATACTTTTTAAATAAACGTCTTTCCTGAATCGTGTATAGGTTGACACACTAATAATCTCAAGACTGTCGTTTTTAGACTTCAAATTACGATGGGAACAATGGATTAGCGTCTGAACTTTATCAAAGCCTTCTGGAAAAATCAATCTTTTTCATAAGTATGCACATCATCCATTATGAGCTAGGGTTGCTTGTATTACCAATCAACTGTATTTAAAAAGATATGGGCATTGACAGAAAAAAAACCCATCTTAAACAGTAAATGAACTTGCGCATAAGTTAATAATAAATGTCCCCTGCAGCTCAGAAGTAAGTGTGAGAGTTTAAAACTCTAAAAATTGGATTTCAATACCCATGGTGAGAAGAGTAAATATATCACACTGAGTAGCTTCATGTTTCATAACAAATATATAATGGGAAATGATTTTTCTTCATGCTGTTAAAAATATCACTAGAAAGAGTGAAGAAAAAACCTATATGCTCTCAAAGAGAATTATTGATAAAAAATATTTTTTTCCTCATAACCAGGCCACGGCGGGCTATTCACTGAGCTTACCGAGGGGAATCGAACCTGTAATTTTAGTATTGTAAGTCCGTCAACTTACCGTTTGTTATGTAAATGTCGTGTAAATGTTTTGTAAACGACAACATGTCGTGTTGTGTTTGGATTTTCATATCTATTATATATATTTTCATATTTATATTATTGTTTCGAAGTTTAAACTAATAAAATATGTTGTTATTCATTTAGGGTAACATTTAGAATTTTCTAGAATTAAGTAGACTAATCATATGTATGTAAATGAAATGTTGGCGGCCTTGTGTCTAGACGTTGAGTCTCGTGCAAGAACGGACATGCGCGGATTGCTCTGGAGTTCTGTAGAAGTTTCACGATGGTTCGAGAAATAGGCCTACTGGTATAAGAAGACGGTAACTTGAGAACAAGGGAGTCAGACATTAGTTTTATTCAGAAGAAAAGAGTCAGTCATTCGTTGAGAAAGTTTAAGTGTTTGCTGTGAGTTTATTCAACTTGGATTTGTGACTGAAGTTAGATCTACGGAAGCTGTGATTTTACTTCGTCAATCTCTACGATTCATTCGAATTAGTGGTTATACTGAAAGTCAACACGTGTGAAACTATTTACGGGAGATCGGAAAAATTGTAGGCGACAAGTTTGTGACGTTCATCGGAGGCATCGTGAAAAGAACTTCGTCGAATTTATTGAACTGTGAATTGTTTCTGAACTTCTTCATTTAAACTTCGGAATTTCTTCGTGGGACCAAATTCACACCTTAGACTGGAATTTGAGACTTTCATTTTAGATCATTATATTAGATATAGGCCAGTACCATTTTGTATTGTGATTAATTTTGAAGGTTGAAACTAATACCAATTTGTTTTGTAATTAATTTTGAAGGTTTAAACTTAATATCTGTCATTGTTATTATATAATTTATATTATATCTGTTATATCTGTTAATAGTTTAGTGTAATAAATTATACAAGCTGTTATCTATTTTTCTGTTGCGTTTAGTCTACGATAAACATAAAACATAAAAAAACGTAACACGCTGTACTAGCGTGAGGCTAAAGAGAGAAATCTAACACAACTTTAATTAATAACCTATATTGAACCGCATGCTTTAAACGGTCAGATTTTAATATCAGTAACTGAAAACTTGGTAAATAAAATATTAAAAAAAATAGTATTTAAGATAAAAATGTGTAAAAGACCGTTTAATAAATGTTTAAGGATGTCAAATTAATTTAAATAAAATACACAAGGATACAAATATAGTTATATCTTGCTTAACATGTGAACTTTATGTTACAGAATATGTGCTCTCTTCATTGGTAGAGCACCAGATATACAGAATTATAACGCTAAAAAGCGAGTTTCGATACTTTTACTAAGCACAGCAAAAATATCCTAGCGTATACTCATACGCATAACTACAAATAAAACAACAATATATAGGTAAAAGATTGTTGTTGTTTCCAATTAAGCACAAAGCTACTCAATGGGCTATCTGTGCTCTGCCCACCACGGGTATCGAAACTCGATTTTTAGCGTTGTAAATCCGCAGACATTCCGCTGAGCCACTGGGGACTAGGTAAAAGAAATAGATCCGTTAGGGACAGAATTAATAAACACCTTAAAGTCTTAGATTAACATTTAATATACGAAACAGTCCTACAGTTGACCGTTATTTAAATAGACACAGTCTGATCTCTGACAAAAAACAGCGTTTAGAGAAAAACTCCTCCTGGTTCTTCTAGATATCTATATTAGATCAATGTACTCCTTATTTGATCAATTCATTTAAATTAATTTAGCCTTCTGGATAGTTAGTATCTTTATTTGCATAGATATTTATCAGTAATTTTAATTTCACATTTTAGTATTATATTAAACTTATTGATAACTTTGCGTTGTCACAACACTCTAAAAGCAATTATTACAAATTATATGATATTTAGAAAACATATTTGTAAGGACGATACTTTTCATATCACAAAAAAAAGAATATTGTAACTTATAAATTAAGGTATCCAATCCATTTGTCAGTTTTGTGTGATTTAAGAAGCTGTAAGGACGAAACGTTGGTGGACAAAATAGATTTTGATTTATATGGAGTAAATGGTCGTTTTCTTTTTTCTTTGCTTCTTGAGTGACAGCAATTTTTCAGTGAGCACTGAAGAATTATAATTCCGAAAAAACATACAATAGTCAACATTTGCTAGGAATCATGTTTTATTTTGAGTATGTGTCAAATACTTTCCACAATAGTTTGTATAGATCGAATAATTTAAGAAGTAAAACAACTGGATAAATCAGTTTACACTTTATTAAATTCTGTAGTATTTAACCCAGATAACAGAGTCTGAGGAACTGATGTACCCCGTATTACAGTGCTAAAAGAGAACAAATTCAAAATCAACAGTAATTGATGAATTGTTAAGCTCGCAGTCAAGATGATTTCAATATTCTGTGTGATCAACTCCAGTATTAAAGAGTGCTGAACAACGTCTGCACAGGCTCGTGATCAAATTAGCCAATCATCGTTGCGAATCATGTTGTCATTCTTCAATAATTTCAGCTTTCATAATGAAGTGTTCTTGGTGGGGCTTGAAAAGCTTGTAGCCTTGTCTGTAGCCGCACCCATACCTGCTTTATTGGGTAAAGATAAGGAGACCTAACTAGCCATTCTATACTGGGAATTCCTTCATCTTCTATCTTTGCGCAATGTGAACATGCATTTTCATCTATAAGCAAAAATTCTGACCGTCTGCCATCTGCATTGGGCGAACAATGGGTGTAAGGATCTCATCTCTGTATCTTAAGCTGGTGAGACTTTCAGTTTTGTTTATTAGAGGGTCGATATTGCCTGTAGATGAGGTGCCTACCCAATCTATGGCTGGAACTCTTTCAAAGCAACCTTCTTCCATGACATTCTGAGGCAAATTGCGCTCACAAAGGCATCTCTAAACTCTCCTGCGTCTGTCAATAAAGTATACTCAATAGCAAGACTCTTCAGTAAAGAGTACGGTTCTCCTTTATTGCACAGTCCATCTCCCGTGTTCTCTGGCCCTCTGCAGTCGTACCTATCTGTGCTGTCGGCTTAAAGAAAGACAAACAGTTGGATGTTTAGTCTCCAACTGAGCTTCATGAAGGCGTCTACGCGCCATCTGTGTAGATATTGGATTCCTTTAGCATCTTGGAGCTTAACAGCTGGAGCCAAACCATTCCTTCGAGCTAGAATGGTCAAGTAATGGTCTTGTTGCGGAATTATTAATCTTCTCTTTCTCACATAATGTCTCCTATTGACCCGTCTGACCTGTTACAGGCCCTGGACACCACACTTTGGGATGAGCCAAGAGCAGCCGCAACTCCGCGTTAAGTCATGCCTCTTGTTACGTATTATAATTTATTTCGGATTATTCTTTGATTTATTATATCACAAACACATGAACAATATTTAGTCTCCTATCTGGTCTGGAACTAAATTCTTTATCAATGGTCCAGGTCTACGAGGCACAAGTTAGTTTTATGTTGATTTTCGTCTACGCTTCACTAAGCGGGAATGTTAGCTAGCTCTAATCTTCATACGTGATTTTTTTTCTGCTGAAGTTATGTGATGGCTTCATAGAAATACTAACGTCCAAAGTTAAGTTACTGAGGTTGAACGATTCGTAATGTTTGACATCTATAAATGTTCCTGGTCAAATATCTGCATTTTTGCGATAAATAAACGTTTATTATAGTTATAGTTTCCGAGGATTATTGTATACCGACTATTACTGTTTCTTAGCGAGTTGATTTCCATTCCTTATGTAAAGTTCTAGAACCTTCATCTTTAATATCTGCAAGATATTAAAAAGAAACGTATCTTACATTTTAAATTATGTGTTAAATTCTATTTGCATTTTCTTAATTTTACACATGAAAAATTGCCATTATCTTTGACTTCAAAGTTTAACATGATATGTACCAAGATCAAGTAAATATAATCTCATATTACATCCTGTGGTCCTATTAATTTAACCTAATCCCTTGTAATGACCCTTTATACATCATTTTTTTCTATTTTTTAGAGAAAAGTTATGTCTTTGACCCGGAACTTTTATGTCTCATTCCTGAAGTGTTAGGATGAATCCAAAACTTTTCCAAATCTCTGTTTTCGTTTTGCTCCATAAACACGAATAATTTTACGAACAACTGTCACGAAACGTTTCAAATTCTAAGCAATTTGTTTTATATTCAATTAGAGTAAGTTACAATGTTGCAAGCTAACTGGTAAAGAAATATTACAAACCATTATCTTTTATTCTATTCTGCCACGAATTCTTCATTGTAATTGGCCAAAAGTGTATCATATAGTACGAAATACTTGAGCTAGCGCCTCGATAAACCTTTCAACAAAACTAATGAATATTATCCGATTTTCAAAGCCGTTGTCATTCAAGATAATGCTGCAGCAAAACTGTACAGGTGACAGTTTTAAGCAGCACAGTGAACACACGCTAATTCATTTAGGCCTAATTATAAGCAATTTACTGAAGCCCATAAAATTAATGTGGAAATACTTTATGGGGTAAAATTTAAATTACTCACAGATTAAGAGCTGCAGAGTCTCGTTGCTAGAAAATACAGTTAGAGTATTAAAAACATGATCAAAGGAGCTTGGAAGCATTTTAGGAACACAACACTGTGGATGATAACGTCAAAAATATTTCCGGCATTCTAAACAAAAATACTATGCATAGTTTAATAATGTGTATTATTTATACGTTTATAGTAAGTTGCGAACTCATATTCGATGATAAATTTATTGATTACGTGTAGTTCAATTCTCAATAAAGTTCATTACTTTTCTTATATATATATTATAATTATCTATAAAATGGATCAACACTTTACATAACCATGTTAGCAGTAGGTAAATGTATTAAAGAATAGGCCTACGAGTTAAAATTACGTATAGTAAGAAATTGTAAACATTTTAAAACTACAATAGTAATTATTACAGTAATAAGGATAAACTTTATTGATTCTTTAAATAAGACTGAAACGTTAAATTCATTGTTAAGCTTTAAGATTTAAATGTAGGCCATGAGATATGTGCTAAACGTGGTATGTAATAACGCTAATTAATCACGTTTTAGAAAACTTGAATACAGAAAATACGTGGTTATTTTGCTGTTTACAATTAAGCAGAAACTACACAACAGAATATCTTTCCTCTGCCCACAACAGGTATCGAAACCCGGTATTTAGGTTGTAAGTCAATAGACATGCCGATGTGTCTCACCGGGGCGTGGTGGTTGGGAGGTACAATTTTTGACTGATGATTCCGCACAGAAGATCATTTCTTGCTCTTATAACAATATGATAATTGATTATTATCGATCTTAACATCATAACCTGTGTGAAGGTTATTAATATTATTGCTTCTTTTGTTGACTTAATCAAATATTTTAAAAAAAGTTTGTTCTTTCTTGTTATGAGACGTAAAGTAGGCTTATTACGTTTCTGAACGCTTCATTTTTGTCAAGCCCCTTTCCAAAAGTTTACAATAATATGTTCAACAATACTATATTGGTCATATCCTTTATCAACGATCCTTTCCACTTGATCCAGAACTCTTCAAACTGACTGGGATACAACAACATTTGGTGTGGCATGGATGCCTTTTACATACTGGCATAGAAAAATTATAATTACACTTCGCCAAAGTATAAAAGGCATTCAAATAATAACAATTTGTTTTCCCATTTTATCCTTTGATATAAATATAATATAGTTTTAGTAAGAATGGCCAAGATACTCAACAAACATAGTACCAATATGCACGCTGAAAAATCAACAATAACAGAAAGTTTTATTTTAACAAATAATTACCACTCACTTTTATTTGTTTCTCTCCCAACAAGTCCAAAGAAAAGGCAAGAAAACATCAGTAAGATACCAAACCAGAAAGTAACCGACCAACCAAACTGTTCACCTTTCTTTTTGTTCTTTAAGTCGATATAGCTATACAACTACTTTATCACTAACGTCAGTTTCAACAAAAATTCATTTTATGTAATTCTGGGCAGTGTACCATGTCATCGCTTAGTCTTAGTAACTACTACTAATTAAAAAGAAAATCATAATTCTAGTGTAAACCTTTTTCGCCAAAATCTGGTGTTCCTTTAAAAAGCGTAATTACATGGTGAAACCAAATTACCATTCAATAATAAAAGAGCATTAGATTTAGCTCTAACATGCATAATACTAAACGCTTCGTATGAAGTAAAGAAGTAAAAAACAACATATATACATCATATTAAATTTTGTTTCACACGTTCATTGAACACATTACCTTTCACTCAGGGGAAAATCGTCACAAAACAAGTAATAAAAAGCATTTTGCAAAATTCAACGTATGTATGGCTGACAATACCGTAATGGAATGTAATTATCAAGAATAAGGAGATGATAAAGGCATATATAGGTCATCCCCACATGACTTTAAGTATTAAAGTATAATGTTACACTGTAAATGCATACCTGACTTCCGTATTACTGCATTTAACGTTATATATTCCTGACTGTTGATATGCAGTTTGTTTATCATAAATATCATGATCCTATCAGGGTGGGAATCAATGTAGTGTGACAAAAAGCCGAGGACTTTCGTACAAGGAAAACTAAGTTGTATTAAAATGTATCTTGATTATTTCAGCCCCTCACTACAAATTTGGTCGAATTAGCCGACCTCGTAATTATTTTGTACTTGTGAATTTTACAGTGTAACTTTAAAATTTAATATTGAACCTTACCTAGGAACGACGTGTGTATAGGTATATCATCATTATATTCTTGTTTGTATTCTTTTTAGCTCTGTCATCCCTATATCATTTTACACTTATAAAATGTTTTATTACTTGTCGTATTTATAAATAATACTATAGTTAGTGTATATGTACTTTTCTAATCAAGTCAGGTTAACTTTCAAGTCTCAAATTCCTAACTACCTGTCAAGATTTGGTCGTTTTCATAAAAAATGAAGAACTTATTCTTTTCCGTGCTCACTTAACACTAATAAGTAATGAAATTTTGTATAAAATAATGACTTTCACTTCACTTTTACCATGTTTATTTCGAAATATATAATTATTGCAAAGTAAGTATAATAAAGTGTACCTCTCTACTATTTAACTAACTCGTTTATCTTTATGATTCGGACAATAATTATTGTGAATTTACTTTTAACGGTTTATATTTATTTTCTAATATTTGTCAAAGCAGTCAATATGCAAGTTGTATTAACTTTACACTTTTCTAGTTAAACTCATATTTGTGTATCGTATGAACAAAACTAGATTCTGGTCTTTTGTTCATACGGTAACGATGTATCGTGTATCTATAGCATTTTATCTGTATTATATTCCATTTTAATATCAAACAATACCAGCTTAGTTTGTGCTGTTCGAAGATTAAAATAATTGATAGAAGTTTGAGTTAAAGGTTTTGTGTTATAAAATAAGTTAGTAATGTTTCTAATTTTGAAATAGTTGAAAGAACAAAAAAGTAACTGTTTTCTTTTATGTCTTCATTAAGAAACGATGAACTGTCTTGACCAAAGAATATTGCATAGGATATAAAAACATTCGCCATAAAAAAGCGTTTCACATTAAAACTTTCGTTCTGTCTGTTTCATAATTTTCATTTCAAACTCTTCACACTATGACACTATCTCGTACGTATTGTTACGTTAAATAACGGTAGCTGATACTTTGTGATTCGTTGTAATTTCCATTTACAGAACCAAGATTTTCTTTGTCAAACATTTTAAAAGTTTCGAAGAATTCAATTTATATTTTAGATCCTTTTTTTTAGATTTTTGTTTCATTGTAAGCCCTAGTTACAGTTTCTTCATCAAGATCGAAAGAAACAATACAAAAGATTAGTATTTCTAGTGTTTTCTTAGTTTTCTATCTAAAATCACTCAATACGTTTCTTTGTCTTGGAGTTAAGCACAAATCCACGCAATTGACTATTTGTGTCCAGACTACTATTGGTATCGAAACCCAGTTTCTAGCATTTTAAGTCCGAAGAGCAATACATTTCCGAACTTTTTTGTTTTTCATTCTTACTACTCTGGTGTTAAAGCAGAAAGCACCACAATCAGTTTTATCAATGTGTATAGCGTTGTAACTTACTTCATTTTCTTTCTATAATTCGTTGCATTTTCTTGTATCACTGACAACACTGTTTTTGTTGTTGTTTTCAATTTGGGGTAACTTAGTACCAAAAGAAATGTTGAAATGTAAATACAAGTGTGAGAATTACAAACGTTTCTTTAAAATAATAGTTTATTTTCACGAATGATCTAAGTTCTGTGTGTATCTTTGCATTCTTAATTTGGTTGTTAAGTTTACACTATTATAAAGTAAACATATTTTAATTTAATTAAAGTGAATAACTGTATTGTGTTATAATACGCTTTAATTAATTATATTGTGTTATAATACGCTTTAATCAATTACTACTGATGTTCAAGTAGAACAAATCTAAATTTCTAATCTGGTGATCTAGGTTGAAATCTGTGCGATACCTCTAAATATTTAAGTTGTCAATGTATTATAAGAGTGAAGGTAATGTTTTTAGCGTGAATAGTGGTTTGTAAAGTGTTGTTGACTGAAGAAGACGTATATTATATTGAAACTTGTAGAATGTTGTTTTAAAGCGCAAATTCTAATGCTTTAATATATTTTTAATTGTGCAAAGAGAAAACGTTGTTTTTAATTATTTATTATGATTTTCTTTCTTCTTTCATAAAATATAAAACAGCTACAGTTATATTTATGGGATATAAAATAATCACTAGAAATGTCTTCATCCAAACATTTATGATTTTTTAAAGAGAAATTTATCAACAGCTTATTTAAAAGAGTAACAAAAAATGTTCATTCCTCTGAATGAAACCAGCTTGTATACGTTCTTCTAATCTAATTCGCTAGATTCGTAATTGCAAGGAACAAGATAAAAACGTAGAAAGGTTGCTCATTACGGCGCCTCATGCTGTTTCTTTCATGTAGCTGTGTTGATTGACTTGTTGTTGGTTCTCTTTAAAAGCTGACGGCTATTAAGAAGTTCTGTTCTTGAAGTACAACATTAAACGAGCTAGTGGTTACCAACGTAAATGTCTTCTATTTCTCGTCGTTCGTTAGTAAAACATAGTAAAAACTAACTGGCTGATTGAAGCATGTCATCAAATTTTTAAAGTCGTCTTATTGATTGTCGTTTAACCTCAATTTCAATACCTGATTTCACTTTATAATTTGTTTATATATTTGCCCCCCAGTGGCACAGTGGTATGTCTGCGGACTTACACACTAAAAACCGGGTTTCGATACCCGTGGTGGGCAGAACACAAATAGCCCATTGAGTAGTTTTGTGCTTCTTCTAAACAAACTAAATTTATATATTTCGAAATATCGTAATCTATGATATTTAGTTCAGTAATTAAATGTAATTCTAATACTTCAAAGAAGTCGTCAATGACCAATAGGTTTATTAAGTTTGGTTTGTTTTGAATTTCGCGCAAAGCTATACTAGAGCTTTGTGTGCTACCCGACCCAGTTAAGCAGTGTAAGACTAAAGGGATGGCAGCTAGTCATCACCACTCACCGCCAACTCTTGGGCTATTCTTATACCAACGAATAGTGGAATTAACAGTAACTTTATAACGCCATCACGGCTGAAAGGGCAAGCATATATGGTGTGACGAACCTCTGATCCTCAGATTACGAGTCGAGTGTCTTAACTACCTGGCCATGTCGGGCCTTGTTTATTAAGATATCGCAGGATAAATATAACTTTCAGTATAAATAAAATACCCATCCGCAGACACTTCTCTTTGTATTTTAACACTTATGTTCTCCGTTAGCCCAGCGCTATGCTTGAGAGGCTTAAAACGCTGAAATTCAAGGTTTCATTTCAAGCGTACTTTACGTTTAAAGAAGTCCCTTGCTGGGACTTCTTTGGATTTACAACGCTTAAATCAGGGGTTCGATTTCACTTTGTGGACTTAGCAGATAGCCCGATGTGGCTCTGCTATAAGAAAAATACACACACACACTAACACACACGCTTAAAGAAAAGAAGCAAACATTTATTGTAATTGAAATATGCAAATTATTCAAAACATCATTTAATAAAGTATATAGAAACTGAATAATGTGTTTTTTCCACGACAAAGCTGATTTTTCTCCACGAAAACGAAACTAAATTCTAACCTAATAAAGTTAGAGACAGCATTTTGGCATTTGTATTTTTCTGCTTGAGAAAGTATTTAAAGTGTAGTATGCAAATAGAAAGACAAAAGAAACTAGAAATTATGAATAAATTTATTTTTTCTTGTCAACAGCAAAAGTGTAAAAAAGAATATTTATGTTTACTATAGGGACTGAGCCCTAAAATATAACGTTTTAAGTCCAGATACATACTGTTGAACCATCAGTGGAAGACAGTCATCAACAGATTAAATAAAACACACGTACTTAGAAAAAGACTTATTATTAAAAAATTAAGTGTTTCTTTATACTATATGTACATATTGATACGAGGTAGTATTTTACATTATATATAGTTAAAGTAAACTAAAAATTTTAATATAATCTTTTTACCAAATCAGTTTTTCCCTGGTTTTCAACAGTATTCGTGAAAAAACCGGTCATTTATTTGACTTTACACCACAACAGACTGATAATAAGTTTAAACATTTCTTTACTATCTATATAAGAAAGGACTTATCTGTAGTATCGTTTAGCACACAAAGTGTGCTGTAGAGTTACTAATTTTTACTCGTATGGAAATTCGTAAAGAAAATTGTGTTAAGAATTATTGTCAGTTTGTGGAGAAAATTTCTTACACAAGCAACTGATAATAGATCACGTTTCTCCAGCATAAAGTAATAAATACCGTAATAATTGAAGTACTGTTTAATTTATTGATTTATAACATATTTATCATCCGAGTTGTTCAAGTATCGTTTCTATCACAATCTTAGGATATCTCAGTCTACTATTACGTTTAAACTAAGTGGAATGATTAATATATTATAGTACATCCCCTAAGAAACCGAAATACTGAGTAATTAATATTTGAATTTTGTTTTGCATAGGTATATTTGTATAGATAGCGTTGAAGTATAAACATGTAATAGGACTTATAATACATTGTAATGATTGTCAGGGTATGGAATGTTACTTAAAGTTTCTGTTGTAGAGAACAGTTTGTAACATGTTTATCAAGTATTTAGAAAGATAAATTGCACTCTGTTTAGAATGCAGTAAAATCTACTTATAATGGTATACTTCGTAATTCATTAAATAATTTGCATCATCTTAATTTTGTTATTATTTGGTTAATTGCCCCGGTGTAGCTTTGCTGTTGGGGCACACGATTCACAATGTCCAGGTAGCGGGCTCTCATCCCGTCACCAACAAAGTTCCCTCTTTTAATTTCATTATTAGCTAGAAAAAGTGTAGACCAGTACTTAACTGTGGGTGATGCTAATTATTTATCTTCTAAACTATAAATGTCTAGCACACAGTTCTCCAGTAGCTTTGTACAAAATTCAATAGAAACAAAACAGCTTATTTACCTACACATGACTTTTAAATACTTTTGCCAGTTTCATGGGGTTTTCATGTAAGTTTATTTGTATAAGTCAAAAATTAATAAAAGTTTCGAGACTCAAGAGAGAAAACAATTTTACTGAATTCTACAAGGTGATCGCTAGAAAAGCGGAAAATTTGAGGGTCAGATGAGATCATGAATAAAATGCGTGCTTACTCATTTATATTTTGATTTCTTTACATCATGAATAAAATGCATGATTTTAATATAACGGACGACATTTTGAGCATCTATGAGTGTAATATAACATATGCCTTTAAAAAACTTTGTAAAAGTTATTCTTTGTAAAAATAAATAGCTGTTTGACAGATTTTCCGCTTTTCTAGCGACCACCCTGTATTATTATTGGAAATTTTCGTTCTCATAAAGTGAATATCTAACGAATAGTAATCTATTGCTACTAAACAAAAAATATAATCAAATTTTAAAATCTTAAATATTATATCGGCCGTAAGAAAATATGAGTAAGAAACTCTGCTAACTAAATTTTATCATGTGGGTTGGGATAGATATCTAAATACCAGTGCTACAATATGCACATGAATGCCTATGTCTTACACACAAATTCTGACGCTATTGACCATTCTTTTGGGCTATTCTTACTCAGTAGTACAATTTTGACTAAATGACGGTTTCACCCGGTATACCCACAAATATACTGCAGTTATTGCTATTTTCCCTCTCTTCACGTGCTTTCTTATGTTCTTCAGTCTTGTTTGAACGAAGACTTCCAAGTACCCCTTTGAAATTTCCAGGATCGGAATATAAGTAGAATATGTCTGCGAATGATATTAGGAACAATATTATTTGTACTTTTACTCTGAAGAACTAAAATGATGAAATCACTGAGTGCTTTGTCCAGATAGCATCTTGCCTGTGTAAGGCTGTTATATTATTGGGATATATTGGTATACTTACGCTTGCTTGATCGTATGCAATTATCCAAATGTTAACCCAACTATTATACCTGTAACTTGTAACATTATACATCTCTTTTTACAGAACTTTGAGATATCGTCTACACCATTTCTGAAAATCCCCTATCACAGGCGAAACGACATCAAATTTCTCAAACTTCTACAGACATACAGTTTGTATATGATGCCACTTCCGAAGCTTTTGACAATTAGTATTCTGGGCGCTCGTGTAACTTTTGAGACATAAACCTGTGTGAATTATTTTGTTCAAATTCTAAGAAAGGTTCTTTCTTCAGTTGTAACGAATGATTGTACCTCTGGATTACTTTCAGTACCTTCGATGTGAGACTGTTTTTATTGTTGTTTTTTCCCTGTTGAAATTATGAATTCTTTTGCTTTATTAATACATCCCAACATAACAAATACCTCTTCTTTAAAATTTCAATATTTTGTTCTGTATGTCTTTTCGTAATCGCAGAGCAGGAGAAGATTGTCTCGGAAGAAGTATGTTTTAGATATAACAAAATTAACGTGCCAATGATCATTATTCAGCCGAATTGCAAAAAGAGGATTGGACGATTAATTTATGAGGTAATAAGCCGCTGAGGCAGTCAGAGGCTAGTTTATTTATTATGCAAATTGTTACAATGAGACATGAACAACTCACTGTTCTGTTTAAAATTAAGTTCTGAATCAAAAAATACATAGTTTCATTACTTTCCTATTAATGAACTACTGTATACATTAATGTAAGGATATAGAATTTGATGCAAACATTAAAACTGATTATCGTTGTATGCACAGAAAGTATATCCATAATTACAATGTTTCACCAATTAATTTTGGTGTTAAGCAGGTGCAACAAACGTAATGCAGAAACTCCTACACTAGATGGCAAAAACTTGCAGTAGATATATTTGTATTTGATTGGTCGAGTTTTATATGACTCACAGAACATAACAAGGATATTGAAAGTAGCTAGCAGTTAGTGTTACTTTAATTCACATTACAATTCCTAATTATAAATAAAAATTACTGGAAATAAGCCAAACAAGTATATAAACTGGGAATTATGTCAAAAGAAAATTGTGGAATGTTTGCCGAACATCTAACACAACTAAAGCCCAGTTCAAAATTAACTACTTTTTGACGTCATATGTCGTTAAGAGATTTGAACTTAGTTATAAAATAAACAGTGTATGTGTTTCTTTGAACAACCAACTAACTGTCGAGCTCCAGGGATGTACTTAAGTCTTGATTCAAATAAAGTTAATAATGTTCCGAAAGAGTGTTCAAATAATTGTTTTTAGATTTTGCACAGAATTGTGTAGGCACCTTTTTAATATGATTTTTATGGTTAAAGAGATCTGTAAGAAAATAATTTCAAAAATGTACAGATAATAGAGGGGAGAAAAATTTATGAGTTCTTTATGCGTGATTGTGTTTATTTACATTGTTACATTGTCTTTATAACTGGTATCATTATTTATAAGTGAAACGGCGAGAAAGAATGTGAAAATTCTCTCTAAATATCTGTGAAAAGGTAATTAAATGAATGCTAAAGTATTTTATGGTAAATATAACTTTTTTAATGTTAAGCGCAATGCCTCACAATGTGCTATACGTGTTGTGCACATTACGAGTACCTAAACCCGATATTTAGCATTGTAAACCTTCATACTTTTGATCTAACTCAAAGTTTGGAAAGAAATGAAACGATTTCAAATTACAATAAAAATATTTTTTTACTAAAAGAAAATTGTGTCATTCCAACAACCTAGTAAATATTTATAGTTAATAACTGATCCACAATACAGTTTTTGAAGAAAATCCTTCTTTAAAAATTAATTCGGTTCAACATGTCTTAACTTATTATTATTATTTTTAAATGATTAATTTGATTATTTGTAATTACGCACAAAGCAATATATGTTACGTTTTTTATGGACTTAACGCAACAGAAAGACACAGATTACAGCTTATATAATTTATTACAATAAACTATTATATATGTGACAGATATAAAATAAATTATATAACAACAATGACAGATATTCAGTTTCAACCTTTAAAATTAATTACAATACAAAATGATATTGGCCTGTGTCCAATATAATGATCCAGAATGAAAGTCCAAAAGTCCAGATCAGAAATCCAAAATTCCAGTCTAAGGGGTGAATTTGGTCCCACGAAGAAATTCCGAAGTTTGAATGGAGAGGTCCAGAAACAGCTCACAGTTCAATAAATTTGACGAAGTTCTTTTTACGATGTTTTCGACGAATGTTTCAACTTGTTGTTTTCCAAATTTTCCCGTTCTCCCTAAAACAGTCCTACACGTGTTGGGCTTCAGTATAACCAGTAATTCAAATGAATCGTAAAGATTGACGAAATAAAATCACAGCTTTTGTAGATCTAGCTCCAGTCACAAATCCAAGTTGAATAAAAACACAGTAAACGTTGAAAATTTCTCAAACGAAGACAACATCTCTTGAATCAAATGAAAACGAATGACTGACTCTCCTCGCATCGCCGTCTGTTTATATACTAGTAGGCCTACTGTGTTCTCGAACAATCGCGTAACTTCCACAGAATTCCAGAGTAATCTGCGCATGTCTGTTTTTGCACGAAGCTCGTCAAGACACTAGGCCAAAATACATTCTATTTATAGACAAATGATCGATCTACCTAATTCTAGAAATTTCTACATTAATAACAACATATTTTATTGGTTTGAACTTCGAAACAATAATATAAACAACAACATGGCATTCCAAACGCTTTATACATAACAATATAATAAACTATCTATGCCTGCTCACCGCAAGCATCGATACCATATTTGTAGAAGTGCCACTGGATTTGATATGTTTCGAATTTCGCGCAAAGCTACATGAGGGCTAGCTGCACCTAATTCAACAGTGTAAGGCTAGAGGGATGGCAACTAGACATCACCAACCACCGCCAACTCTTGGGCTACTTTTTTACTCATGAACAGTGAGATTGATCGTAACTTTATAACGTTTGCAAGGATGAAAGGGCGAGCATATTTAGTGTAACTGGGATTGAAACCCACGATTCGGATTACGAGTTGAGTGCCTTAACCACCTGATCATGCCGATCCGGTGCCTTTAGGGAGGAGATTTAAGTGAAACACTTTTGAAGAACATCAGTGACATTCCCGATAATTTAATTTTATAGCTTTAACTTGCATTTTTTAAAAGCGAAATTTTCAAAATAACTAAACAAAGAAATTGTTTTAAATAAATATCACAGATTAAGTGTACATCAATATTTAAATTACCTGTTGAGATATAATAAGTGATTTGACTGTAAGTAAATACTTAAAAATAACTAGTTGTACAAAACTATAAAAATATAATCGAAATTAGTGATAAAACAGCATTTCGAGGCAGAAGTAAAAAGTGTGTAAATTTAATAACACTGTCTGTTGTATGTTCTTGTAACTACTTCATAAGCTGTGGAGGCTCATTAGATCTACACTGAGGAACATATAAATTTCAAGTTTTTGGTGTTACGGTTCTATTGGCGTTTTTACGCTTTTTGTTATTACTTTGTTCGGTATTGATAAACCTTCACGAAATTTAGCATGAAGATTTGATTTGTACGTGCAGAGATACGTGCAAGCTTGCGTTTTCACATTTTGTGTTTTACAGTTATTATTGGCATTTTTGCATTCTTTTACATTAACATATGAGTATTATTTTACATATTCGAAGATAACATTTCATTAATTACGAATTTACATAACTTCTTTCCAGAGACTGGTACATCAGCTGTATTAAATATTTTCTATAATTCTGTTCATTTCATTGTTATACATATCATAACTTTGATTTCTATAATTAATCTTCGACTATCATCAGATGCTTTATTTCTATAAGTGTGAATTCAAAAGTGTTTAACATTATTACAAAACTTTCTGCCTTTTCACTTTTTTTTTTAAATTCTAGTTATCCTTCAGCAAGAAAGTAGTTGTCAGATTTGTTTTCAATAGTTATATTAACAGTTTTATTAAATTTACTATATTATTATTTAACAATTTTACAATTCTTCAAGTTATTTAGAATATTAACACTGCATGTACATATTTGTGAACACGTTTGTTTTTTTACAAATTACAATATTATAACGCCCCCCAGTGGCTCAGCGGTATGTCTGCGGACTTACACGCTGAAATCCGGGTTTCGATAACCGTGGCGGGCAGAGCACAGGTAGCCCATTGTGTAGCTTTGTGCTTAATTCAAAACAACAATAACAAAACAACAAAAATGTTATAAAAAATTTCAAATTTCTTTAAATAATACAATTAAAAACAATATTATCATTCTTGAGAAATAATTCGTGTTACAATGACTTAGTATTTTTCATTTGTTGAATTTGTTGTTACTTATAACCATATAAATTTTTTATCATACATTTGTCACTCTTTTGTCAAAATGAATAAATATTTTTACCCATTATAAAATATATTGAGAATTTTTAACTTTTAGAGAATTTACCTTTTATATTATTTGAACGTTAATATTTCTGAACCACTTCAATTCAATTTTTGTTCAGTAATACATTTTTTTTAATCTGACTAATTCAAATAATTCAAAGTTTCTTTCCGTGTTAAATGATTTTTGTCCATAATAAAATATTTAATTATTTGTTGTTATAGAATTAAACATAAAGCTACACAATGGGCTATCTATGCTCTGCCCACCATGGGTATCGAAACCCGGCCTTTAGCGTGTAAGTCCGCAGACATACCGCTGAGCCACTGGGGGGCTCTAAAGTATGCAAAAGTTAGCATATAAATATAACTCCTAATATACTTTTATTCTTTTCAATACTGTATGACAGTTTCTACAATTACAACATTTCTTAACTAAATATATTAATGACTTTCAGTGCGTTAAAGGAAAGACAGTCTTTTTATTAATTATCTGCTTTCTAGCTGATTATTACTTCAAAATTAAAGAGTGCTACTGGTAGACTTGATATTTTTGTCATAAATACATTGTACAGAAGTACGCACATTCCATTTAAGAAGCATAATTATCTGAATGAGCAATAACTAACAAGTTATACATTAACGATGACTGCATATTTTGATACAGCGGCTAGGTTTAATGAAACACACATCATAGCCCACGTGGCCACAATAATCTATAAAACAAATGTAAGTGCGAGAGATTTTAACACCACAGACACAGCGAAGAGCGGATAACAGATTTATATTGTAGAGACACCATTTTATTGCGTGATTGTTTTAAATATTCCATATAACTGTATAATATTAACTGAATTATAAATACAAATTTTATGGACGAATCAATTGGAATTTAGAAACAGTTATAACCCGTACATTATAAGTGTAAAATCAAGCTCAAGAATGTAAATAAGAAATTAAGCATATTTCAAGATAAAAATTAGGTAAAAAAATAAAACAGCGGTATGTAAAACTTCTTAATAAACCCTATTTATTTATAATGTAAACATTATATTTTTTCTTCTATGCTGCTTCATTTTGGTGAAATAGAAAAAAATAGGATTAAAGCATTAAATAGTGTTTTTATTTTTAGTTTAAAAATATTATGTATGTTATTTCAGTTGTTCATATCTTTAGGATTTTTATTTCATATTCGTGATATTACTGAAATATATTTGTTTCAATTCTTTTAGACATTCGGTGGCTCATGACGTTAACAATCGGATTTTGATACGAGTAAAAGGCAGAGAATGGCTAACCGATTGTAATTAAAATAAAACGTTTAATTACCAAGAAAAATAGAGAGTAATTTCATAGATACCAACATTCCAAGGCTATTTATGCACTAAAGTGTAACAGTTATATGATTTAAGATCAATAATTTAAATTTTTATTCGAATTTCTCTGTCTCTAAGGTATGCAAGAATGTGATTTGGCAATAGTGTATTTCCTGTTAAAAGTTTTTCACGAAAGTTTATATACAAAAGTCACATTACTTTCACTCGCAAAGCCCTTTTCCTCTTTTTAAAAGAAGGGCTTCCTTACAATTTTATGGCACTAAGAGAAGAAATAATGCACAAAAGATTGCTCTTTCTCTTTATTTTGTTGATGTAATCGAAATAGAAATTCCAGTTCTGAAACATGAACGAATATAGTAACACGTTTGACACAGTTCTTATCGGCAAGAAACTATATCTTAAGTAGAAACTTGAACAAAAGTATCATAAAAAGTGTCTTATTTATATAGAAATAGTAAGTTAATTTATTCTATTTAGATAAAACGTGGCACATTTTTCTTTTTAATAAAGCACATTGTTTCAATACCATTTACACTATGAAAATGTAAACGGATAAATTTAATTAAATGAAATAATCTACTCTAAAATCATGCAAAAAATAATACTTTCTAGCTTGTGTATACACGATTTAGATATTTTGACCTTAGTTTGACGACCAGAAACTACAAAAATACAGAACATTTTTTTCATATTTTTACTCCTTTTCACAGTGAAAACGATTCTACTTTTGGAATTTTATTTTTGATGCAGATTTATTTATATTATTATTATTGATCTGTTTTAAGAGTAAACGTGTGTATGTGTTTTGCAGGGATTTTTTAAAAGTTATATACGTATTTAATTTTCTATTAATAGCTTTAAATTATCCAAACTATAAAAGATTCATTTTCTTTGTAATTCTGTCAAGAATGCTTTCACGTTCCATCTTTTATTATTTCTCAAAAATATAGATCGTCTCCTAAAAATAAAATTACCTCCTGCTTGTTCTTAATGCTATATTTATATAGATTATTTTTATAACTGTAGTGATATAACAACAAAATACTTTAGTTCAGAAGTTTTATGGTATTGAACAACAAAAACCCAAATAAAATTTACCAAGTAGTGTTTCAGCTAAGCTTCACTACAAATAGATCTGTGATGACGAGAAAACACACTCGTAGTAAACCAATGCAAAGAAACACCCTTTGTTACGTATTTTTTAAATGTTTTATGTTCTTCGTAGACTAAACGCAACAGAAAAAACGCAGATAACAGCTTGTATAATTTATTACACTAAACTATTAACAAATATAACAGATATAACATGAATTATATAATAATAATGACAGATATTAAGTTATAACATTCGAAATTAATTACAAAACAAAATAATATTAGTTTCAAACTTCAAAATAAATCACAAAACAAAACGGTACTGGCCTGTATCTAATGTAATGATCTAAAATTAAAGTCTCAAATTCCAGTCTAGGGTGTGAATTTGGTCCCACGAAGTAATTCCGAAACAGTTCACAGTTCAATGAAATCGCCGTCTCTCAGCTCAAGCAGTAATTCAGATGTATCGTAGAGATTGACGAAATAAAATCACAACTTCCGGAGATCTAACTTCAATCACGAATCCAAGTTGAATATTCACAGCAAACACTTAATCTTTCTCAAATAACTAAAACTGATGCCTGAATCTCACTCTTATTCTTCGAATAAAACTAATGGCTGAATCTATCTTCTTTTTTCGAATAAAAACTGATGACTGATGACTGAATATCTCTCACGTCACCGTCTTTTTTATACCGATAGGCCTATTTCTCGAACAATCTCGCAATTTCCATACAACTCCAGAGCTATCCACGCATATCCGTTTTTGCACGAGACTACACTTCTAGACAGGAAGTCACCAGCACTCATTTACAAACATGTGATTGGTCTACTTAATTCGAGAAAGTTCTAAAATGTTACCCTAAATAAATAACATATTTTAGTTTAAACTTCGAAACAATAATATCAATATGGAAAAAAAATGAATAATACAAATGAAAATTCAAACACAATACGACATGTTGTCGTTTACAAAATATTTACACATATACATAACACTCTCCCCCTTAAAAGTAAAAAAAAAGTTTGAACTTGTGAAAACTTTTTTTTTTGTTTTGCTTATTTGTCTTTTTAAACCAACTTAAAAGGGTTAAATCAAGTAGATTCTGAAATAACCTCGCGAACTTCAAGCAGTAACAAGGGAACACCCTCAACCCAGTTCTTTGAGTGTTTGTGGCAGTAATTTGGTGGAAACGATCAAGAACACCTTGTGACTCAGGATGGTAGGCACTGGATGAAATTTGATGGACCCTTAATTTATGTATGGCTTGTTCAAATAGCTTGGACATAAAATTTGTGTCTTGATCTGATTGCACAACTTTTGGAATTCCGAACATGGTAAAGGATTTGACAAGAGCCTTGATGATGTTGGGAGAAGTGATTTTTCTCAAAGGCATTGCCTCAGGAAAACGTGTAGAAGCACACATGATCGTCGAGAGGTATTCATTTCCTGCTTTGCTTTTTGGCATTGGGCCAACACAGTCGATAATGACCCTTGAGAATGGTTCTTCAAAGGCAGGAATAGGCTGCAGTGGTGCTTTGGGAATCCCTTGATTTGGTTTTCCAGTGATTTGGCAAGAATGACATGCCTTACAAAACCTAACAACATCTTGGCGCATCTTTGGCCAATAGAAATGTTGTCGGATACGATCTAAGGTCTTTCTTACACCTAAGTATCCCGACAATACATGGTCATGAGCAAGACTAAGAATATCATTCCGATAGTATTTTGGAATGACGATGTGATGAATAACATTACACTTTTCATCAGCAGCAACGTCAGGAGGTCTGTATTTTCTCATTAGCACACCTGACTTCTGGTAGTAACAAATAGGGACAATTCCTATTTCATTTTCATCAACGGCCAGTTGTAGAAGAGAATGAGTTTCAGGATCATTGTCCTGTTCCTCAATAAGTTTGTTTCGATGAAGAGAGTCGAAAAATGTCTTGGAGTCATCAATAGAACTTAAAGTTGAGTCAGAAATCTCATCGATGTGAGACATGAATGTATCAGATAAAGAGAAATCCTCTTTGGACTCCTGAGAACGTGTCTGAGAACGAGTAACAGCACAGGCGGGAAGAACATCAGGAAACTCTTCAACGAGTTGCTCTGTACTGGGACTAACAACAGGTGCTTCAACAACACGAACCTCTGGTACCACCTTACTACCAGCCAAATCATTCCCCAAAAGCATAGAAACACCTTCAACAGGCAATGAGGCTTTAATACCCACAGTCACTGGGCCTGAGACTAAGTCCGAATGTAAATCTAATCTATGAAGAGGAATAGAAACGACGCCACCTTCTACACCAGAAATGAGCACATTGGCCCCAATGGATGACTTTTCAGAAAACGGAAGTACACTTTCCAAAATCAAACTCTGAAAAGCTCCAGTATCCTACAGGATTTTAATTGGTTGTAGACGTGAATCGCCAACAAAAGAAACAAAACCTTCAGTCATGAAAGGCTTAAATTTGTCCTCAACAATATCTTCAGGTACATCAATAATATTGGGCTTAGAATCCACAGTGGACTGGAAAGGGTCAAAATCATTGGGAACCAATGATGTATCCAACGAGGGCGAAATGAAACTATGGGGTGATGGCTTGTTTTTTACCTTATAGCACTCAGAAATCAGATGGCCAGGTTTCTTACAATAAGCACATGTTTTGGATGAGAATGACACGTTTTGGGTAGATGACGAGCTTTGAGAATAAGATGGAGTCTTCGTTTGAGAATTAGAAGTTTGCTCTTTTTTGTCTCTGTCGACATTTGCATAATATTTGAATGAGTAAATGGGTTTCTTTGTTGTGTGATTTATTTTGCTTTTGTATGAGAAATCTTTGTGAGTCAAAGCATACTCATCTGCCAAGACAGCAGCATCATGAATTTTGGAAGCTTTTTGTTCATCAATATAAGTTTTTAGCTCTACGGGAATACATCTTTTAAATTCTTCAACTAACATGAGTTCTCTGAGTTTTGTATAATCCTCTTTAATTTCTCTGGAATCACATCACCTGTCGAACAGAGTTTCTTTTTCACGAGCAAATTCGACATAAGTTTGGCTGTCAAACTTTTTGTAACCACGAAATTTTTGTCTGTATGCCTCTGGCACCAATTCATATGCATTCAAAATGCATTTTTTTACGTGCTCGTAATCATAACTTTGCTCGGCTGTGAGCTTGGAAAATACTTCCTGAGCTTTACCCTTGAGAACACTCTGAAGTAGTACTGTCCAATATTCGGTAGGCCATTTTAGCCTAAGGGCCAATTTTTCAAATTGCTGTAAATATGTATCTACAGCTTTTTCATTGAATGGAGGTACTAAACGAATCTGTTTGGAAGCATCAAAATTATCCAACTGCATTCGGACAACCTTTTCTTCTGTCTGTGCCTTTCTCATACTGATTTCTTTATCAGCTTTAATGCGTTCCATTTGTATTTCGGCATCAAGGCGTTTGTTTTCTTGTTCTGCCTCAAGAACAAGGCGTCTGTTTTCCTGTTCTGCCTCAAGAACAAGGCGTCTGTTTTCCTGTTCTGCCTCAATACGTTTGCTTTCAATTTCTAAACGAAATCTCATTTCCATTTCCATTTTTTTTAATTCGAAATCTGGGTCAAAATGAGCGACAGGCAATTGTTGGGCAACTGTTTGAGGTAATACTTTTTGGCTGACCAAATGTTCAACAATAATTTGCTTAATATCTGCTTTCTTCATTGATTGCTTCACTTCTAAATTAAAATGTTTACCAACATCAAATAATTCAGATTTTTTTAATTCATTGATTAATTCAAAAGAGGGATTCTGATTAAATTCGTTTATAAAATCTTCAAGTTCGAATGCCATTTTAAATATACAAGCTGTCTATCTGTATAGAATATAAATCTTATTTTATAATAAAATTAAATTGTTTGTTCGATATCCCGGACGAGCCCCCAATTTTCTGTTACGTATTTTTTAAATGTTTTATGTTCTTCGTAGACTGAACGCAACAGAAAAAACGCAGATAACAGCTTGTATAATTTATTACACTAAACTATTAACAAATATAACAGATATAACATGAATTATATAATAATAATGACAGATATTAAGTTACGACATTCGAAATTAATTACAAAACAAAATAATATTAGTTTCAAACTTCAAAATAAATCACAATACAAAACGGTACTGACCTGTATCTAATGTAATGATCTAAAATTAAAGTCTCAAATTCCAGTCTAGGGTGTGAATTTGGTCCCACGAAGTAATTCCGAAACAGTTCACAGTTCAATGAAATCGCCGTCTCTCAGCTCAAGCAGTAATTCAGATGTATCGTAGAGATTGACGAAATAAAATCACAACTTCCGGAGATCTAACTTCAATCACGAATCCAAGTTGAATATTCACAGCAAACACTTAATCTTTCTCAAATAACTAAAACTGATGCCTGAATCTCACTCTTATTCTTCGAATAAAACTAATGGCTGAATCTATCTTCTTTTTTCGAATAAAAACTGATGACTGATGACTGAATATCTCTCACGTCACCGTCTTTTTTATACCGATAGGCCTATTTCTCGAACAATCTCGCAATTTCCATACAACTCCAGAGCTATCCACGCATATCCGTTCTTGCACGAGACTACACTTCTAGACAGGAAGTCACCAGCACTCATTTACAAACATGTGATTGGTCTACTTAATTCGAGAAAGTTCTAAAATGTTACCCTAAATAAATAACATATTTTAGTTTAAACTTCGAAACAATAATATCAATATGGAAAAAAAATGAATAATACAAATGAAAATTCAAACACAATACGACATGTTGTCGTTTACAAAATATTTACACATATACATAACACCCTTATACCTATATTAATAAATATAATCAAACATCTAAGCATGCCCTCTACGTTCCTACACTCAGTTACACGACTTCCTTCAAATATGTGGTCAGCTATCGGTCAGTTATCTCTTTCTTTCTTTGTGAACCCGACGATGACCGAAGAAGGTCGAAACGTTGTTCGCTCCTCTACATACAAATTTTCTCAATCTAAACCAGCCTTTATTTACATTTATACAAATATATCTTCTATTACTAACATTATTTTTCCGTTTTAACATATGTAGTATCTTCTTGGTCTTAAAACATAAGGAAAACTAAATTTTTATAACTACCAAAGAAGGATCTTTTATCCTTTATACATTTTAGTGTTAAAAATTTGTATCGGAATGTTCGCACTATGTTTTCTAGTTCCTGTAAAGGCTAAAGTGTGCTATTTAGCTATCTTGAGAGTACACGTACTTTTTTAGGATTTTACTCGACTGCGTAGGTTTTACTAAAAATGTGGTGATTAAAGTTTTGAGGTGTAGACAAATTCGTTTTCGTTAAATTATATAATTTTCATTGATCATTCAATAATGGTTTCCCGTCACTTTTGATAGAATTTTATACTATTATTAAATAAATTACATTTCTAGTGCAATTGCAATTAACTGAGATAAAGATAATTTAAGATTATTTATAAACGTGTATTGTTAGCATTTTACATTAAAATACAGAAACAAGATCCCATATTGTAAACTGCCAGTATTGTGTTGTCCGCAATTTTCCCGTTATTGTATTCTAAACTTTCGTTTGTAGTCCTCAAATAGTAAGGTCTAAATACAAAATTCAAAACAAAATGTGTATTTTTTTATCTGTTATTAAAGATAGGGTAGTATAGTTTAAAACGCATAAAAGATTAACACAAAACACTTCTTAAAAGCAACTTAATGGCTTTCTTACGCAACAGGTGAAGTTTCCAAAGAAACATTGAAGGATATTCCCGTGATAATTACGAAAAGGCATAAGTGAGTGGGAAAAATAGACTCATTTGCTAATTAGTTTACATTAGATACCTCTTTTATACAAGGAAGTAAAAGTCTACAGTAAGTGGGTAATCCTGAATTGAAAAGTGCAATTTACTTGATTCAAATGTTCCTTTTCACAATGTTTGAAATAATTAAAACTAACAACATCTTTAAATTAGAAATAAGTCCACAGTCTTAACTACTTCTAATAGTCAGAACTATTTTACTTTTAAAGTTTGTTTTCTATTCCAGTAACCACAAACCGAAGTGATGTTCGTCATCGTGCGAGTAGATACAAATGGGATGTATAGAAATGGTCGGTCGAAGGCACAAGCGAGTCATTATAATTCTGAAACAAAACTGGCGTTAAACTTCTTGAAACTTAAAGATCTTTTTTGTAATATTCAGAATATCAAAGTATACGTTCAAACGAAATAATATGCCTGCAGTTATGCCTTAAGTTTAAAGTATGCATAAAGTAATCCATATAACGCATTAAATAAAGTATATAGTGTTACATCCAGCTGTTAAAAAATGGTAGGATAAAGATGTTTTCCACTATAATTAAGTGTATGATGAATTCCACTAGGATTTCCAGATTCCACGATATTTTGTAAAGAAGGATTTTTACAATGCGGCAAAAAAACTGAATTAAATGACAAAACTATTTATTTATTTTTTAAATTATTCTAAAGCGACAGAGTGAGTTGTTTTATAAATGATAACGAAAATGTTCGTAGTCATTGCTATAATTGTTTAGTGTAAGCTTTCAACAATGTGTTTGTTTTTCTTTACGTTGAGCATTAAATATTTCACATACATACATCTTGTTGAAAAAAATATAAACTGAGAACACCGTGATTACATCGACGGTGATCAAACATAAAACAATATTTTTACAGCTATGCAAGTCGCATGTAAGTTTGGGATACAAACTCTTAGATCGAACATAAATCTGCAAAGGATTGTTTGTCGTTTGGTTTGAATTTCACAAAAAACTACACGAGGGTTATCTGCGCTAGCTGTTCCTAATTTAGCAATGTAAGTAAGACAAGATGGAAGGCAGCTAATCATTACCACTCACCGCCAACTCTTGAACAACTCTTTTACTAACGAATAGTGGAATTGACCATGACGTTATATCTGCCCCACGGCTGAAAGGACGAGCATGTTTGGTGTGACGGGGATTAGAACCCGCGACCCTCAGATTATGAGCTGAGTGCCTTAACTATCTGGCCATGTTAGATCTAAACACAAATGTGGAGGTGCCGGAGCCGAACCCGGGGTAATTATGGCAACAAGTCACATACACATCTACCATTACCCTGGCTTTTGAAATATACACTTTGCCAACCCAGAGCCTCTTGTTGCAACCATCTATAAGTTTAATGTTTAAAAGTGTAGATGACACTGAAAATGTATCCCTTATTGGGCTTTCCAAAACAAAGTTCTCCTATTCAACCTTAATAAACACACGAAAGATACGAAATATCAATGTTTGAAAAAAATAAGGTATCTGTAACGGTGAACGATATTGTTGAAGCGACGTAAGATGTGATACCAAATGAAGTTAAGTCTAAAAACTGGCATGAGAGACGTGGTCACAAGTTTATCCCACAATTCCCAGCCAACAGATGATCATCTGTCGAAAGTTATAGGAGCAGAAACAAATGAAAGTATGTCGAAACATTGAATTATGCACAGATTCACTTAAATTTTGCCAAATATTTAGATATTTATTATCATCATGTCAGCAATACAACACTTCAAATAAACGTTTTTCCTAGGGATGTATGATAATTACCGGTTTCAGCTATAATGTTAAGTTGAACATCTAGAAAGTTTTGAAAGTCATCAGTCTTCGCCATGCATACTACCTGATAATTATCATGTCATTATTTTACAACCGTCTTTTATTTTGAAAGTATGCCAGTAAGTTATGGACCAATGAAGACGAATTAACCAATCTTTCAGCTAAAATCTTCATGTCAAGTTCTTTGACAGATGCAAGCTCATATTGCATCATGATGGACATTTCACATAGTTTTATGTTCGTTTAATTTGGTCAAGCTGGTCCAAGAAGGTTATCACAGTTGATGTGTGAGAGGGTATAAAGAAAAGAAGATGCCTTGATATCAGTATATTTCTCAATAGCTTTCAAATTACGCTGCATAACATGTCCAGAGTTACCAAACAGACGAGCATCATACATGTATCATTAACGAAGCTTTTCAACAATCTTCTAAAACTGAGAATATTCGAATGATAGTTTGCTTTCGAGTTGAAAATATAAATTTAGATAAAAAAGTACTGATTTACACTATTAAGTAAAATATGCACATACATACAGACAAACGGGTTAACCTTTTAAATTTTATGCATATCAGATATTATTTCTGTCACACATTTTCTGTAAAATATAAACTTATGCAAACGTGTCTACTATGTTCTGATCTATATATTCATATCCAATAAAATCCTCTGTCGATCAACTTACTAGCTTTTTTTTACAACATTATTTTCTTTTTTTTATTATTCTGTGTGAACGTGCGTGATAAACGAACAACGTCAACCCCAGTTAAATAACAATTTGTGAAAACTAAACCCGTTGTAGAAAGTTGTTACATTTTGAAAACCAACTCTACACAAGTGAAGCTATTGCAGAACACAAAACTCGACATTTCATTTTCATTAAATTCGGAGACGGCGTGCAAAAACAACAACAACAACAAAATCAGTTACCGGAACTAACACTGAGCAAAAGGCCCGGCATGGCCAAGCGTGTTAAGGTGTGTGACTCGTAATCCAAGGGTCGCGGGTTTGCATCCCCATTGGGCCAAACATGCTCACCCTTTCAGCCGTGGGGGTGTTATAATATGACGGTCAATCCCACTATTCGTTGGTAAAAGAGTAGCCCAAGAATTGGCGGTGGGTGGTGATGATTAGCTGCCTTCCATCTAGTCTTACATTGCTAAATTAGGGACGGCTAGCAGAGATAGCCCTCGAATAACTCTGTGCGAAATCTAAAAAACAAACACAGAGCACTAGATTTCTCACAACAACATGGATATTCATTAATTGTAAAGATGTTTCAGAATAGCATTACGTATATATTTTATAAAGCAGCCCATATTGTGTTCAAAGTAAGATATGAAACGAATATTTTAATAAACTCATAGAAGAACATAATTATATGTGATAATTTTCCATGAATTAAAGATCGTTAATTTGACTCAGTGTTAGAAGAAAACGACAGAGAGATTTGTCTATTAATATGTTTAGTAAATGTTTGAAATACAGTTAACATTTCATGTCTATCATTTGTCTATCAGTATTGTTGCAGAGAGGTGATATTAAGCAAAATCTGCATCCTTTGCGTATAAAAAAATACTGATGGAAATATCCTAACACTTACCCCCCAGTGGCTCAGCGGTATGTCTGCGGACTTGTATGCTAAAATCCGGGTTTCGATACCCGTGGTGGGCAGAGAACAGATAGCCCATTGTGTAGCTTTGTGCTTAATTCAAAACAAGAAGTCCTGACACTTTGACATCACACTGACGTTTAAAAATGGAACCTATCTAAATGTCTGAAACTTTACCATTGCTAAATAAATATATACTTATTACGTGATGTGTCTTTACCAGAGACCAGAGGAAAACATTATTTATATCCACAAATAATAAAATTAAACCTGCTATTAAAAGTTTGTAAGAATAAATAACCTATATTTGTATAAAACAAAAAATTAAAATAACAAGCTAGAATAGCGTTAAAAGGTTTAAAGAGCAGAATTTTTCACTGCTGAAACTAGCACTCTAACATGACGATGTTTTCAAAAACTACTGACAAGAATACAATTAGGTGAAAATGGAAGAAACAAGAAAGGCTGAGAAGTTGATGTAATTCTCAAGAATGATAGTTTTATAAATTAAAAATTAATTTATATTACCACATTATAATTATATTACAATATAAAGTACTAAAATTAAATATTGTTTAAGAGCTTTCAGCACATAAAGGACTGATTCAGATTTTCGTTATATTGTAGTTATGTGAGTAACCCATTAATTTTTGTTTGGTATGCGAAAGAGTTGGCTAGAACATTGATTATATCTCTGGATTATATTCATAATCAGTTATTAAATATATGATTAATTGACTCATATATGCCGATGACGTTATTTTTATGGTACGTACATCAAAGAAATACTTAATGTGTTAAAGGTATATTTTGTAAAATATTTCATCTTGAGATGACCAAACACCATGATTTATTGAAGTACCAATACATCAACGACGAAGCAGTTTATAGTTTTACGACGTTTAGCCACTTGATTTTTGTTTTCTCTTAATCAAAACCACTTTCTATACACAATTAAACAATTTAATATGGTAAACAGTATGGTATAAGCTAATAATGTGAAACACACCAGGCAGGCTTGTAGTTGAAATATTACTGTGCCAGTCTAAAGATCAAAGGGTCCGCATTTCAAAACACGATATTACTGAACACGCTATGAGAATTATAAATAGCTATAATTTAATATCTGATCTGGCTGTTTAACTTGTATGCGCATGTTAAAACTTGAGAATGTCTCATCTAATTTTTATTTTAACCACAGAAAATTAAAGGAAGGTGTAAGAAAATCGAATGTATTTTCACATTTGATGAATAGAAGCAAAAACATAAAACAAAGCCTTGTAGTTTTCTGTGATACCCGAGTGCAAGACATGTTTAATGTATCACAAAAACGTTTTGTGAAATGTAAGAATCTGAGCTGGTATACTAAAAGCAATGAAAACATTTTTTTAATTGTGAAAAAACATAATTTCTGGAGAAAAGTATTGAAAAATAGGCATATCAGAACTATTTCAAAATGATGTAATTAGTAAAATTATTTCATCTCAAGCTGTAAACAATGTTGCAAAGTTACTTAAAATGGACTATAAAGTAAACGGTGTAATATTATGTCTTGAACAACTAATATCTGAGGATATACAAATTAGAAAGTAATGTAAGTGAATCTCGGAGTCTTGTTGTTGTTTTTTTTTAATTAAGCACAAAGCTACACAATGGGCTATCTGTGCTCTACCCACCACGGGTATCGAAACCCGGATTTTAACGTGTAAGTCCGCAGACATACCGCTGAGCCACTGGGGGGCAAATCTCGGAGTCACAAACAGGGTGAATAATTTTGACGTAAATTGAGATATCGAAGAATATTACCTTCAATCACGTTAAAGTGATTTAAAACTAGTACAAATACATAACGTCAGATTGGTTAAAGCAATGACATGTTGATATTTCTTTAACAAAATAAAAAGTTTTCGGAAAAATAATTTGTTTTTCAAATGTATTTCCTTCAAAGCGTGTGAATAATGCAAGGGTTAGATCGTGAGCATTTTTTTTGCTTTGAAAATCTAATACATCAATAGTCAACAGATGTTTAAAAAATTACTGGTTTTATAAAATGAGAAAATCATTCCAAAAACGTAACTATGAACTTTAGAGTTTAGTATACAATGTTGAAATTTGATTTCTTTGAATAAGAAACTAAACTAATCTAATTGCAGGGATACAAATTTTGAAAACTTAAGTACTTAATTTTACAATAAATTTTATTTGTGAAATTACGATGGTAAAAAATGCTACAAAGACGTAATGGCAAATAATAATTTTTTATGCAAAAAAAACTAAAATATAAAAACTAAAAACATAAAATGAAACTAATCCATTCTTTGATATTTAAAATATATAATTGAATAATTCTATATCCAGCAAAGAAAAAACCTATAAAAATAATTCAAGATTGAGTTGTAACACCCAAAGTGAACAGATTCCAAAAACAGCCCACAAAATACAAATCCCATGACATCAAGAGGCTTTTACAAATATAACAAAGCAACATGTCTTTGTTATTCATGAGACAAAAATACACCATTTAAAACTTTCTTATTAGGTTTATTCGATTAACTTTATTAAATTCAGTTGGCGTTTAATGAATTTGAAGTAAAACGATAATTTTAACAAATTTTCATTTTTTGCGTCACTGATTTCTGGTTTTAAAATACTTCTATTGTTCAAGGTGAACAACATTTCTCATTTAACTTACGTTATTCTAGACGTAATCTGCTTAAAGTGAACTACTAAGTAATAAGTCCATTGTGTTATTATGACCATGTTCTATGAATTTGAGCAATCGCACTAAGTATTACAGACGTATCATGCAGTTTGAGTGGACAAATCGCGTGATCGTTTAGTCGTTGTTTTACTTGAGCCAATCACCGAAACGTTATTCAACCGTGCTGAATCCATTCCGCTTAACTAGTTTCTAGTGGAAAAAAATTCGAAAAACAAGCGTTAATAATTTTGCTGTGATCATCAACTAAGTTTAAGTGTTTTACTTTGGAAAATTTACCTGAAATAATAATGTCGAAATCTTAAATTAATTATCTTTAAGCAGAATGATATAATGACACGTGTAATAAAACCGAAACGTCTATTCTTACCACGGTTAAAGCTAACTTTCGTGCATTAAACTTACCAATGTTTATACCTGCCATTGTTTTTTTTAATTCTGCGGATTGTGAATATTTTTCATTCTCTATTCATTATTATGATTATTTTTTATGGCTTGCTGGTATTTTATTTTTCATATTACTATGCTTACCGACCTAATTGCTTGAATTACAACTCTAAAAACCGGGTTTCGATACCCGTGGTGGGCAGAGCACAGATAGCCCATTGTGTAGCTTTGTGCTTAATTCAAAACAACAACTACTTGAATGTGTAGCAAGAGAGTTTCGTAATTTGAGATTCTGCTTGAATATATTGCAATGGAAGTATTGAAAAACTGATATAAAATTGTGGAAACGAAAAACGTGTTCGGTTTGGGTTAATAAACTTTAATGATTCATTCATGAGGTATAAAATTGTTATCCTTTTTATTATTCGGAAAATACTTATCTCAGCTTGAAATAGAATAGAACACTATCTGATGTTCAGAAAATGTGCAATAGGTGAGTTATGAAGTAATATTTTAACGTTGAATCAAGCAGAATACATATTAACACTGTTTCATTGTTGCAATCTCAGTATTAATATTTACTATACGTTTAAACTCTTTGCTAAAATCTATAACCAGTTCTTTTACATTAACCTTTTCTGGATGGAAAGTTTTATGATCAGATCGATGGCGTTGCTATGGATTCAAGATTGGTGGCATCTTTGGCCGATCTAATTTTATATTTTTATTGAAACAAAAAAGGTTAGAAAATTGTTCGCGACAATTTAAACTTCTCTCCGATAACACATATATTGATGATTCACTTACTGCCCTTGAGACCTTAAAAGAAACTTCTCTACTTTCTTCAATATTTCAACCGGTAGACAATGCAGCATAATTTATTTTGGAACTTTAAACTTTCTCTTTGGACACTTTTATGAGTAATAGTAATAATTTTCACTTCAAACGTGAAATTATCACAAAAAGGCGTTTACAGGCTTGTACTTTGATTGTTCAAGTTTTATTCCGAATATGTCTAAGAAAAAAAACTTAATCAAAATGTTGTTTTCAACCTAAAATAGATGGTAAGTTACAGCTTTTCACATAGTGGACTTAATGATTTGAAGAAGTATTTAAGTGTTCCGAAGGATGTTTAAGAGATTTTGGGGTCCATACTTCGGGCTAAGGACATACTCTCTCCAGGGACTGGACACAGAAATTGTAAGCAAAAGTTTATATCATAGTTTTGCTAGCAGGTCCACAATCTTATTGCAAAAGTACTGCTGAATTAATACCAATACTTGGAGCTACAGTTTGTAAACCAAGTAAGTGACAACTTTTCAATGATTCCTCCAAAATAATTCTAAAGAGTGTTCTATTTCACAATGATAACATATATGAATCTGTTCCTATTGTTCATTCGGTTCATTTGAAGGAAATGTACGAAAATCTCGAGCTTTTTTGATAAGTTCAACTACAATGAACAAGAATGGCTAACTTTGTGGAGACTTAAAAGTTCTCAGTATGTTGTTGAGCTAACAATATGGTTATACAGAGTTTCTATGTTTTTGTGTGAAAGGAACAGCAGAGCACGAAATCAACACTAGATAAAGAAGCTATTGCCACGTAGAATCACCCTGATACCAGGATCGAAAACAATGAACGCGAAAGTTTGCTTGAACAAAGAAAGTCCTATTACTCTACTTCATATAAAACTGAGCTTGATGAAGCAGTTTGTAAAGACCTTCGACAAAGATGACAACTGTTTCAAGTGTATATTTAGTCAACTCCCAGCTCTTTCAGAAGCGAAACATAAATAAAGGAGTCTTATTAAGCGATTAGAAAATTGACTTCGGATGAACAATTTGAAAGGCCATGAAGAAACTTGAAAAATTAGCATGTATTGCATATTTTTTACGAAAATATTGTCAATAACATGCTCAATAAACTCAAAGACTTAAGTTGTAATATGAGCTTTGAAGTTCATTTCTTACTCTTGTGTATTTACTATTATTATCTGAAAGTGTTGGTTTCGTCAGCGAAGAATAACTGGAAATTTTCCATTAGGATATGAGAGAAATGGAGCGGAGATATAATAGAAAAGTGGAACATCAGCACGATGGCTGATTACTGTTGGTTATTGAAATCAGATGCTGCACTGCAGAGATTGAAGGTAAAAGTTATAAAAATGACTAAATTTAATGTGACGTACAGAATAAGTTAATAATGACAGACTTGTTGAAACGTTCTTGGCTGATCTATGCTTGAGCCAATAATATGAATAATAAATAGCTTGAATGAAAATGACGAAAATCACAACTTATTTGCTTAATCTAATTCACAACTTGATAGTTTTTTGTCATTAAAACAGATTATATGTAGCGCTTAGACCACTACTCTATCATATCCCAGCCGCCCTGATGAGCCTTGGTATTGGAAACTTCAGCACTGGCTTTGGTAGATACAGTGTTGTTGATATTTTGTGGCATATTTTCTTTTGCTGTTATTTAGGGGTTCTTTAAATTATTTGCTATTATACTGTCCGTCCAGAACTGTCGACACATTATAAAAGTAGAACTTTCTGTTGTTATTGAATTCCAATAACCTTTATGGTAACGAGTTATACTGCTGTAACCGAATTTTAACCTCGTCGTTCAAATCGTATGTACAAGTTGTAACTTAAAAATGAATTTTCGTATTAATCACAAACAATTAATAAAAGGCATAAGATAAGTATATATTCATTTAGTGGCTAAATAAAATAAATAGTAAAGTAAATAATTATGAGTTTATTCACTATTTCAATGCTGTGCGAAAATAGATTTTCAATAAGTTTCGTATTTTTACGTACCCATACGTAGTGAGAAAGGTTAACAATTCTGAAACTTAAATAAGCCTAACATTTGTGATTATAATTACTTAAACTGCCAGTATGTTCACATATCTGTTAATTTGGCCATTTTGGATTGAAATAAAGGTTAAGAAATATATTAAAATATCATTCCAGAGATATTGTTTTCTGTGTCACAACTTAGTGCTCAAGATACCTTTCGTAGAATGCTAGAAGTCATCAGTTGGGGCTGTATAATACTCTGCAGGCTTTCAGCATTTAAACCATAAATTACATAATTTAATTTTAACCTAGCAGTATTTTATGTTCTATTTAACTGCAGTGCACTTTACATACTGTTAGATACAAAGTGGACACTAAATTGAGATTGTTCGCTTATATCTAATGTAATCTTTTACGCTTTCAGAGAAATAATATTAGTGTTTTGTCCATGAGAGCATGAAACTTGCTTAAATTCAAACTAGCTGTCTGAACAACAAAATCTATAAACCAGCAACAGCAGTAAACGAATGGATAACCAAGTAAGATACCAAGTTTCTTCTCAACATCTGGTTGCTAAGCAACTGAAGCTGAACGTGGCGTTTCCTGAGTACAAAATTCTTCATAAAGAATAAAGACAGGCAGAAATTCGGGATCTGCTGTAGTCAACTGTAATGAATACAATATTATATTACTGATCCTATTTTTATCTTCATTTCTTCTAGAAACTTTACTGAGTGATACGGTGCAAGCGGAATACGGAAAAAAAAACGTGTCTTTATCAAAACCTTAAATATATATACCAGTCTGTTTTTTCTTCTCAAAAGAAAAATAATATACATATATATTATACAAAGAGCCAGAATAACATGAGATCATGCAAGATCATTTTGAAAATTATCCTATTTCATTCCTATATCTAAAGTAATTATATACATTGTGTAAATACGAAAATTACGTGTAAGTGTTTTTACGTTTATTATTATTTTGTACTATTCTTAAATAAGACAATGTTACAAATGTTGATATTTTTTCAGCCTACTTATGAAAGACGTTCATCCTGCACTTGCCTTTTCTGTTGTTGTTTCTCTAAGTCTTACTTGCCTTGGATTAACGTAACTTCATAAATTATTAAATCATCTTTACCTGAATAATGAAATTTACTGATATGTTTCTCGTTTAAAGCTGAAGTGCGGATATTATTCAGCAGTATCAAGGCTCAAACGTTGGACCTTTCAATCCATAACCTGACGAACTAACAGTTAGACTATGCACTGTCTAAGGAGAAGGAAAACATATTTTAAAATAATAATGAATTGTGATTCCCAGTCTCTCGTTCTAATTATAGCAATTCATATTTTTTGTCTTTAATTAATTCATCGAATGCTTTTTTTCCCTTGTTGTTTCTTGTAGATCGGTTGTTTATGGGAAACTGCATCACACTACGACTGACAATAACTTTGAACAACTGTTCTTTACTTTGTTTGTTTTAACGCTGTGTTCCCTGCGAGGAATCAAACCTCGAATTTTAGCATTGTAAGTCTGTAAAAGTACCGTTGACCAATCGAGAGGAAACCGTTTTCTTTGCTATACCTATACGGCTACCCTGTGATAGCATTTTAACTGTATAACTTACGTGCCGCACACTTAATGATCTGATGAGCTCTGTCTGATAACAAGTCAAAATGCTTATTAGCAGCAATATGTAGTAAATAACATGGACGGATGAAATGCTATACTATTCTTCTTACTTATTAACCATGTAGGACTAGCACAGAATGACTATTACAAATTATTATTAGTCATAGTGTGTTGTAATATCGAAAAAAATACTTATCTATGGCGATTGTATTATATATCCTATATCATTTTTGTTTTCTGTCGAATGAAATAATAATACCTATATTTGTTTTACTACCCTCGAAAAGTATAATCGACTAAAAACTTAACCATGTAAAAATTTATGTGAAGTAGTTCACCTAACCACCTAATTAACACATAGTGGTGACTAGACCAGCGCACTTTTGTTTATATGCTCCAACAAAGAAGCATTTTATTTTAAAATATTTTCATTGAACACTCACTTTTTAAGACCTCTCACCTTCACACACACATCACTAGAAAACTTCGCCTATTTACATATCTAAATTAGATAGTTAAGATAAATGTATGCCTTCCAGTAGCACGTCTATAAATTCACGGACATACAACGCTACAATGCGGGTTTTGACACCCGTGGAGCGCAGAGGGTTTGTAGTCCATTGTGTTAGTTTATGCTTTAATTCAAAACAAACAAATAAACAAAAGATGAATGTTTCGGTAATATAAATACATAACTAATATCATAGTCGATCAAAAAGATAACAGGATCTCTTCAAAACACGATAAGATATCTTCATATCGTGAAATCACTGATATGAAACGTCGTTAATTTTCACCAACTACCATAAAACTGTTGTCATTAGTTTATTTACAGCGAAAATAAGAAAAAAACTGAGTAACAAAGTAAATCGGCAATTCGAAAGACTCTTAAGTACAGCTGATATCCGACTTTGCCTAAGAAACTGCTTTATTCAGAGGTGATCCGAGTTTGACTATTCTTAACTGTACAATGGTTGCAAACTTCAACGGTTCTCAAAGCGAAAATAAATACTGAAAAAGTGTGATGTTGTCTGACGATAATGATGTTGAAGGACAGCAGGAAGCCACATGAAGCAGTTACCTCTTCCTGTGCTTTTCCGACAGTGCGCAGCTTTACAAGATTCACTGTCGAGTAACACCTTTCAGCCTGAGAAACTTTACCTGCTCTGTTCTCGAGTAGCAACTTTCAGAATGAGAAACTTTATCAACCTCACTCTCGAGTAGCAGCTTTTATGTGTTGTAGACTTACAATATTCACTCTCGAGTTACAAATTTCAGAGAGAGCAGCATCGGAAAGCTTATCCTTGAATAACAACTTTCGTCCTGAGAAACTTCACTAGCTACGTTCTGAACAGTAAGTTTCACTTTGAACGGTTTCCTTTGAATCATTCTTAAGTAACAGTTTTCGAACTGAAAACTTTCGGTCTGAAAATTTTTACTGGCTTAGTTCTCAAGTAGAAACTTTCAGATTGAGAAGTTTTATTAGCTCCATTGTCGGGAAGAGCTAATTAGATTTAGATTTTCAGTCAAAACTGTTTGTTGTAGTAAGTTATTTTACTATAAAAACAGACAATATTATATACATGTTTTTATTATATTTTAATATAGGTAGTAGTTTTTAAAATTCCAAAAGTAATTTATTTATGATTATAATACAAGCTACCGAAATAAAACTATATGTTCGAGTAGAGGATAACATTTTTATTTCGAATTCAATATTTCACTGATATATGTAAAATGGTAATCCATTACAACTTTAACCAAAAATAAATCAAATTGAAAATAAAATTCGCCAATAACAAGTAGAACACGTGAAATTAACAAATCAATATTTAATTTTTCAAATATTTTGGAATACCTCGCAGAGATGTTTACTCAAACAAACTAATTAAATGGGCAAGATAAAAAATACAAAGTTCACCATGCGTACAACTTGAACTTTTGGAATCGCCTTTCTCTTGGCCATGAATATCAGAACAACAACTAAAATGACTCTCAGTAATTACAACAGTAACGAACAAACTTCATCTATCCTAATTAATATCGAGAAAATTATCCCATCCATTTATTGCATTTCGAAAGTCATTTGGACTGTAGTAAAATCAGCAACAACGCCATTAGACGACTACTAACGAATAATATAAAGTTTTCCACTAATAACTGGTATATTCGTGTCTTAATAACAAGAGGTGAACAATTTATCCAGTAAACATTGTCATATATAACAATTTATGCGACAGCTTAGTTTTAACATAGTGTGATGTCGCATTGGACAAACACACGTATCATATTGTGCCTCAAATAAGCATAGTTGTACGAACTGTGACAAGTGCAATCACAACATATTGATGCCATAGATTACGACAGTTTATTTTAAACAAGCAATCAAAGAGACAGTGCATTAACTAGCACTAATTCGTGCTCCACGTTCCATGGAGCACCACAGTTCTCTTTCAATACCGTACACGTGATTCCTTAATACACGTGGCAAGAAAGCTAGGCTTTATAATAATAAGGAATACAATGTAGTTACTTAAAGTGTTGTTTAAACAACTGATCAGAAGTATGCCCCATAAACACATAAACTGTGTGAACACTAGGAGGAGGATGTAAAACAGTTGGTGGACTTTGTTTTTTACCAAATCTGACTTTTTCACATTATCTTTAAAATCATTTATCTAGTGTGTGCTCAGGTTCCATAAATTATAACAAGTTGTATGTTCTTAATGCAAGTAATTTATCAAATATATTCAGTGACTGAACGGTGACGTTGAGGCATTCGACACCACATAGCAGAGTAAATGAAACACATAAACGCATTTTGCGTGACTCAGGTTTAAGGACTGCACTGGTAACATCGTTTTTCATGTTATAACTGATAGCCCAGATTCACACCTTGTTTAAAGAAACATGTTAGAATAGTCTAGTCTACAACAATCATATTCTATAATAGCGTGATTCCCTTGTTTCTAAATTCTACCGACGTCTGTCATGTATATTTTGCTCTTAATGTTCCAGAAAGTATTTAAATACAACTTCAAGCATCGACATCAGTTACGTCTTTCTTGAATTGTCCAATTACCGCATCCACGAAGGTAAAATCCTTACTTTATTCAATGACAAAGAATACAATGTGTTGTTTATTATGCAAAGTTGCATTTAATATATGCATTTTTTTATATTCAATACCATACAATACCGTTATAAATTGTAATTAAATTACATTATCTTATAGTCCAATGGTACAGCGGTGAGATTTTTTCTGCAGCTGACACAACGCAGATACTTATCGTACTGCTTTACTATTAAAAATAAAGTTTTATTTTTCAGAATGTTAGAAACAGATGTATCTTACAATGCATAAATATGTCTTTCGATTCCATCTCTATGCGAAGCTCTTTGTGTACAAAAAATTCTAAAATTGCATTTTACATGTAATGTAAAAAATTAAGGAAAAGTCTAGAAGATTTTTTTTTCAAATTTGGAATATTGTGTTGTGAATGAAATATTCAGTTTCGTGATCGAGTACATTTAGTAAATAACTTGAAAATCGACTCAGCGAAGCATCAGAGAATTAAATAGAATATCTAATTTGAAGAATCTTTTAGTTTAATTATTAAGAGGACATAGAATTATTAATTTAATATTTAGGTACACGTGTAAAAGAAACATGAAAATAGTTGTACAATGTTAATAAGCAAAAGGCTGAAACTAGATAACAAAATACAATAAAACAAGTGCATCGAATACGTGATTAAGAATATCGAATTTCATATACTAAATGGTACTGCTAACAAAATAAAGAATAAAATGAATAAAACAACATTCGAATTGTAAATACTATGTATCAATACTATGATTATCGAAAATATTCCAGCTGAAGTAGGAGACGTGAAAATATCAAATCTTATGATGAATTGTGAGAAAGGTGAATAAAACAAGTTTAGGTTGTGACACTCTGTGATTGGTAATGTAACGATATGAGCGACAACTATTCGGTAAAACAGAAACTAGTACTGAAAACATTTGAGTGACTCTTTTTCTTGGTAGGGAGATAACAGAATAATAATGATATCCTGTGCATTGTTAACTTAAATGCATTTGAGAATGATATACGTGTAAATACAATTACAGTATATGAACGTAATAATGTGATAAATCAGCGCCATGAATAATGTGGGACGAAGACTTCTGCATGCAAAGGTTTGTTGAACTGGGCTCAGATAAATATTATTTTCAACGAAAGAAAGAACGTATGCCATTTGTGGTATCGAATGTTAAAGGATTTAATAATACTAATAAAAGTTTTGAACTTACTGCCACAGGGCACAGCATGCCAGATGGTTAAGGCTCTCGACTCGTCATCCGAGGGCCACGGGTTCGAATCCCGTCACACCAAATATGCTCGCCCTTTCAGCCGTGGGGGCATTATAATGTTATGATCAATCCCATTATTCGTTGGTAAATGAGTAGCTCAAAAGTTGGCGGTGGGTGGTTATGACTAACTACCTTCCATCTAGTCTTCCACTGCAAAATTAGGGACGACTAGTGCAGATAGTCCTTGTGTAACTTTCAGCGAAATTCAAACCAAACCAAATTATTGCGACAGAAGATTATTCAAACCCACCTCACTCTGCAGGCATGTAATTGTAATATTTGGGAGTTACATTTAAAAGTAGTGATTAAACACGATTTCACTATTAGAATGGTAAATCTTCAAGACTTCATTGAGGGTAATTTTACACTGACTGTAAATGACGTAATAATCAATAAATACTATAATATGTCTGTAATTGGCATACAGCACTTACTACATTTGGATTGTTCTAAATAAAAATACGTTTCTGCATGAAGTGTCGCGTATTCGTAGTTATGAGTTAATGTGTCCCTCGAAATACGAGTTAGTTTTGTCCACATACTTTAAATAAAATCCATTCTTAAAATATAAAAGATTACTTTTTCCTATGAAGATTTCTGAATTGATAACTCGAAATGTGCTACTTTAAAAGATTAATAGTTATAAAATTAAATGATTTAGCATAAAAATATTGACTACTTTTCAATTTTAAGCTTAAATGGAAAAACGAGATCATAAATCCGAAAGTTAAATAGACTAACTTAAACAAATTTTACAATTTGAAGAAAGCAGAATCAGTTTCCATTTCACAGGATATCATTAGGTTACACAATGTTTTATACATTCACATCATGTTATTTGTGTGGGACATTTCTGAACCAATGCGGCTGAATCTTTGTCCAATAAATCAACCCTTTTACACATTAATTAAAATTATTACCTTAACTTCTATGTATCGTTACTCATATAAACATGTTGTTGTTTTGAATTAAGAACAAAGCTACACAATGGGCTATCTATGCTATGCCCACCACGGGTATCAAAACCCGGATTGTAGCGTGTAAGTCCGCAGACATACCGCTAAGCCACTGGGGGGCTATAAACATGTTATATACATCATTGATGCTTCTACTCTTGGTTGAGGTGTATGTATTAATCGTTTAAAATAATGTCACAGAATTAACTATCTGCCTCAAAATACCTCTGGATTGTTACAGTTGCTACGAAGAGTCCAAAGTGGAAAAATGAGCAGTTGATTTGCTTTTAAATCATTCTCAAAATTGAAATAAATTATTGAATCTTACAGTAGTTTAGTGTTTAAATCTTGGTAACATACATACATTTAAATGGCACGTGGTATTGATGTTTTTCAGCAGGAATTTGAAGATTTCTGTTCTGCTCTGAGTGCTTTTAATTAAACAAATCTTAAACGGTAAAATATAAAACAGCTATAACTGCTTTAAATGTCTTACATGATTAAATAATTTTGTAAACTGTAAACAAAGAATCTGAATATTTGTAAAAAAATTCATTACAACATATTTGAGTTTTTATTCTCAATGTCATAAATAGTAGCAGCAATAGCATGTTGCTTTGGTCATAATATTGTAAACTTTTACGTCAATTTGTATATTAGCTCAATGTATCTTAAAACACGAACATGGATTCCACTATAAAAGTAGCACCGTATACGAAGGTAGCATGCAGAATTTAATTTATTTCATAGTTTCTTTGTTTTGAATTTCACTCAAAGCCACACGAGGGTGATCTGTGCTAGCTGTCCCTAATATAGCAGTGTAAAACTGGAAGGGGGGGCAGCTAGTCGTCATCACCTACCGCTAACTCTTGGGGTACCCTTTCACCAACAGATACTAGGATTGATCGCAACATTTAGCGTCTCCACGGCTGAAAGTGTGAGCATGTTTGGTGTGACAGGGATTCGATCCTGCGACTCTAGATAACGGCGCCCTAAACACCTGGCCATATTGGGCCTGCCGTTAACAGACTCCATCTTCTGTTTTGGCTCATTGTATTTCCAGTTTTTTTTACAATTTAAACATGTAATTCACTAGGAATTCAAGAAATTATGTTGAAATAACTGTAAGAGCACATAACATTTTAATGGCGTTTCGAGGTAACAGTTATCTGTAATGGTTACGAACAACTAAGTGTGTAAATTAAAATCAAAATGAGTCTTGTTTCTGAGTTAGGATAATCTAATTATTCTTGTCGTATTGAAACACAATGACGTCATCTCATGACCTGTACTTACGTTAGTTCCTCTATGATCTTACCGTTATCATACGTTAGAATGACGTCAATTCCATCGTTTTATTGAATTCTCTTTATTATAGACGACAAATATAAGGTCAAAAAATTAACATTCGAACAACATAACAGATTATTTAAGTCTTTTCTCAACACTGGTTTTACCCTTACAAGCATCACATTTCAGATTAGTCTCTAAGACTTGTTGCTGAGGCTTAATCAAGTCAATTTTAGTTTTATAATTCTCTATTTTAACTGACAAAGTAATAAAGTAATGTTTTTAATGTTTTATTACTTTGGTGAAAAAGTACAAAATGAAACCATGAAGTTTAAATTGCGATTTCCAACAATTGCATAAAAACCGTGAGTTTTAAAAGCATTTTATTAATATTGTAACATGAACTAGAAACCATGAGCTCTAAATGCAGATCCTATAGCTTGTGACATATATCAGCAAGCCATGTGCTCTAAAAACAAGCTGGCCAGGCATGGCCAGGTAGTTAAGGCACTCGACTCGTAATCTAAGGGTTCGGTTCAAATCCTCGTCACACCAAACATGTTCGCTCTTTCAGGCCTGGAGGCGTTAAAATTTAACAGTCAATTCAACTATTCTTTGGTAAAAAAGTAGCCAAAGAGCTGGCGGTGGGTGGTGATGACTAGCTGCTTTCCCTCTAGTCTTACCCTGCAAAATTGAGGACGGCTATCGCAGATAGCCCTCATGTAGCTTTGCACGAAATTAAAAACAAACTAATCTAAAAGCAAGCGGTAAAGACTATGGTGTATGAACAAGGAAGAAATGAGCTGTAAATAGTCATAAGCAAAAAAAATAGTATTAATCAAGAAATTGTTAGTTGTTTATTTTGCTTTGAATTAAGCACAAAGATACTCAATGGGCTATCTGTGCTCTGCCCATCACCTGTATCGAAACCCGGTTTGTAGCGTTTTAAGTCCACAGACATATCGCTGAGCCACTGAGAGGCGTTGTAGGTTGTAAATGTTGGTTATTGCTAAATATATTAATAGCGAAAACCTGAGCACAAAGAACAAACACTAAATTCTAACTAAAAACAATAAAATAAAATGAGTCAACTAAATATGAACCTAAAGTACTGGCTTTAAACAGAAAAAAAAACAGTTTGATTAAAGGGATCAATGAATTCTAGAAATAGAAATATATAATGTAATCTAAAACCAAGAGTTTCATATGCTAAGTACCACAAGTAAAATGGTAGAGCATATAACATTTACGGTAATATATAAAGCGCGTATATCAGAAGTGTATTTTTTAGCGGCTAATGTTCAATAGACTATGACTGTAACATATTGTATTTATCTTGTATAACTTATATTATTTGAAAAAGATACGTTTCAAAATACTTAGAGAAGTGTATTCATACTTGCCTGTTTTCTTCTTTTTTTTTTTAGTAACAGTTATTTTCAATGGTTGTTTCTAAATACAAAGTACACACATGTTAATCTTTAATACGAACTTCATTATCATGTATCTAATATGTTATGATATTATGGTATTTAGTTATATATTGTCTACATTATATAATAATAATTCTTTCATGGTTTATTCTGGCTCTTAAGACTTTTATTTGTATACGAACATACTTGAGTCATTTTATTACAGTAAGAAACTACATTTCATTATTTATTATTCCTGTATATCTACTCAACTGCTTACTTTTGTATTTCTCTCAGATGAAATACATTTACAACAGAAGTACATTTATAATGTCCATAATACTAATTATTACGAAATAGAGTAATAAATGTATTTTAGTTTAAGGTTTAATATATATATATAATTAAATTGTTAGGAAGATATCAAATATGTTAACTGTAAATAACCGATTTTTTATCGGTACTATAAAACAATAATGATGAAATTAACATCTATCATCAACACTATAAAAATACTCATAAATCAAAATAAAGTTTTCATTATTAGCCCTTGTTTTAATCATTAAAACTCGTAACGAATAACCTCTGTGACTACGCTTCCCAAATGCGTTAGAGATATTCTATTTATCAGATAAGACAGCGGATAGCTTAATGTGGCTTTGCTATAACAAAAATACATATTATCAGACAAGGAGTTAGGAGGTGAATGCTTAAACCCGCAACCTCTTAACTTCTACTGCATTGTTCAGAGCAACATTCCAATCAGTCGTTTTTTAATTCTACATTCTAAAAATGTTTGCTTGTTGTAGAAATGTTTTCTTTGTTTTAGTTGCCAAAACACATACAATATGATAATATTTATATATTTTTTTTAGATTCTGTGTAAGAATGTATTTAAATCCTGATATGGCTTATTTAATGAAGAAGCAGTAGTTTGACATGGTTTTGATATACTGCCCAAATCAATTACCTTGAACGTCGTAAATCAAAAGTTCCATATGTTGTTGCTTGTCACTTTCAGTGAATTTCACGTGTTGACTTACTTTCGCATTTAACATTAATAGAAAAAAAATTAATTATTCCTAAGATACGTCTACAGTATAATAATACTGTCAATAATACTAATATTAATTTTCTTTCGACTGTACAAAGGATGAAAAGATATTTGGTATTAATAAACATTTAGTTTTTCTTACATTTTAAGACCAAGTAAGTACTTTATGTGTTAAAAAAGAAAAATAACGTTAGTAATAATAGAGCTATTTATAGTTTGATTTAAGCATTAAGCCTAATATTCAAACGTAACGTAAGGCTTAGCTGAAGCACTACTTGGTGAATTGTATTCTGTTTCACTAGAATTTAATGTCATAAAACTTAATTAAAGTATTTTGTTGTTATATCACCACAGTTATCAAAGGAATCTATATGAATATAATATTACTGCCCATTTTGTATGTCCATGTAACTACTTCATACGGAATGGATGTATCTTCACCAAAATTTGTTTGGAGGTTCAAAAGATCTATCAAAGTAAAGGCAAATAAAAAAATTAAGTTTCGCGTTCTGCAGCTTTTATGGGCGTTTTGTAGTTTTTGTTTTTACAACTTCTTCCCCCTTTTTAATGGATCTTCACGAAATTTGACATGAAAGTGTGTTGTATCAATGCAAATTAGCAATTACATATTTTGTGTTTTGTAGTTCTTAGGAGCGTTTTTAATTTTTTTTCGCAAATACGTATAAGGGAATAATTTGTTCATGTCCTAAGATAGCATTTCATTAATCACGAATTAGCATAACTTCTGCCCCAGCATAACGAGGAGATTAAGGCACTCGACTTGCAATCTGAGGGTCGCAGGTTCGAATCCCAGTCACAGCAAATGTGCTCGCCCTTTCAACCGTTGGAGCGTTATAACATAACGGTCAATCACACTATTCGTTGATAAAAGAGTATCCTAAGAAGTGGCGACTGGTGATGGTGACTACCTGCTTTCCTTCTATTCTTACACTGCTATGCTATGGACGGCTAGCGCAGATAGCCCTCGTGTAGCTTTGCGCGAAACTCAAAAACAAAACTTACGTATAGGCTACAGGTACTCCACCTAGTAAGACTGTATTTCTCTAATACGAATATCAATTTTTTCTTTCTCTTTCTTTTAATTAGCTGTGAAGAAAGGAGCATACACACAAACATACAGTTTGTTACATTGTACAAAAGATTGATTAAAATGTTTAAGAAAGACACAATTATCAAGTACTTGAAAAACATGTGATTCTGTTGTAATAATAGCCACAACAATTAGAATTGAACTTCTAAATATACCATTAAATTCTCATATAAAAATAAATTAACAAACGTTAACGCGAAATAATGTGTTCAGAAGATAACCACTTGTTGTACGTTTTATATATTAATTCAGCCGGTTTAATTCTAAACTTGATCTTAAAATATTTAAATATTTTTATACAATCGTCTGTAGGAGGTTCATAACATTGTTTATTTATTTAAAACTATTAAAAGAAGCCAGGCCTTCAAGAGCAAGCTTTTAACAATTATAAAATAAATAGTTTGTTTGTTTTTTGAATTTCGCGCAAAGCTACTCGAGGTCTATCTGCGCTAGCCGTCCCTAATTTAGCAGTGTAAGTCTAGAGGGAAGGCAGCTAGTCATCACCATCCACCGCCAACTCTTGGGCTACTCTTTTACCAACGAATAGTGAGATTGACCTTCACATTATAACGCTCCCACGGCTGAAAGAGCGTGCATGTTTGGTGCGACCGAGATTCAAACCCGCGAAAAATAAATAGTATTGTTAGTGAGTAAAACGAGGTATACTTTTAGTTGGGAACAAGATAAGAAAATAATAATAATAAATAATAGCTTATCCTTTGGGACATACATGTGAAAACAATGACTTTTGTTTTATAATAGGAAGTGAATGCTATGAAACCTTCGTGGTAATGAGATTACAAAGACATGTTATAGATTACGTTTCTGAGAATACATAAAAAGTTTTGTTAAATAGTATTTCACAAGGAGTGATGCTAAATGTGAATTTTGTTTCTTTCTGTTTAATAGTGATATATATTCAAAACATACTAGCATCTTCACATGGTTTTTGACTAAATACATGTGATTATAACTAGACTCCACTTTATCACGAGATTCTCCTGTTTGTTTTTATAGTGGAAAAGAAAATTACATCATTAAATTAATTATTTATAGTATCATTACTGGAATGGGCAGAAATTGCGAAATACACTAATAAAAATAGAAAACCAACCGCATATATTCACTTATGACATTACTTAAATCATGAATTAGGATAACGTGCAGTACTCGTTACTGAAAAAACAAAACACTCCATTATCTATGAAACCTCTCGCATAATTTATATACAACTCTAGCTGGATGTTGTATGCAATAGTGAACGTTATGCTGAAAGAAGAAAGATAAATTTTGAAGATATTTCCAGGATAGGATCAAGTTTTCTAGCTTCTGTCGATAAACAAAAGAATATTTTTGATCTTCCTCCTTCAAATAAATGCTTCATCATCATTAATAACTTTACATTTCTTCGTTTCAAACCCTGTACTATTTCATCCCAGCAGGTATATTGGGAAATTAGCATGAAGACACTGGTGGTCATTCTGTACTGTCATACTTATACCTCCATTCCATTTCATTGTAGAAATATAAAAACTTTATCCAAAAAAACAAAAAGGTGTCGCTAAAGGTATATTATTTTATTTCGATGCAAATAATAATGACCAGGTGGTTAAAGCACTCGACTCGTAATAGGAAGGTCACGAGTTCGAATCCCCTTCATACTAAACATGCTCGCCCTTTCAGCCGTTCTAACATTATAATGTTACGGTCAATCCTGCTATTCGTTGGCGGTGGGTGGTGATAACTAGTTGCCTTCCCCAAGTCTTACATTGCAAAATTAGAGACAGCTAGCGCAGATAGCCATCGTGTAGCTTTGCGCGAAATTCAAACCAAACAAACTGATTTGCAAATGTCACAATTCTCTCTTTATCTCAATAACTCTTTCTAATGCATTTTTTAACTTTATGGCTCAATATGCTTACTAAACTTTGTAGAATGTTCCGGAAATTAAAGTCATGCCTGTTCTGTTACTTTGAATTCCTAGCTCCACAATGCAGCGATATGTCTCCGGATTTACAACGCTAAAATTAGGGGCTCGATTCCCCTCGGTGGGCTGAGCAGATAGCCCGATGTGGCTTTGCTATAAGAAAAACACAAACATACACACAGCTCCACAATAATCCAATTTTTCAAATTTTTATATTAAAAACACAAACAACAACACTACCTATGAGCTTGCGTTATTATAATAATCAATAAATAAAAATCTAATGCTGATACCTTAACTAGAAATAGCTCAATTTGTGATTTCTTTATAGCTATATCTTATATATGTATAAAATTAATTGAAAAAACGAACACAAACTTTCATATGTAAAGTGGAAACTTAATGTCTAAAAGGTTTATTAATTTTGAAATCACTGGTAGGCCACATCTTATTGAAAAATTAGCTTTTAAAAGCTCATTAAGCGTCCTTATTAAGTATTCAGAAAACTTTATAAATTAAATTATTTACAACGCGGTCTAAATCAACAATTAACATTATTATAAATGTTTGTGTAAGAAGATTAAGTGAGAATTGTTCGACAAATCATTAATACTACAGGCGTTAAAGTTTCTACTAAGATGTTGGTATATAATAAAATCTATATAGAAAAGGTTAGCGTAAGAACTTGTTAGAGATACCAGCAAAGAGTATGAAGCGTAAGTGACTGAGTGGATTTAAACTTACGACATACACACATGTATATACAATAAAGCTTTAGTCTCCATGGATTTGTTGGCACATGTCACGCAAACTGTCAGATAACGTTTCTGTAGACAGCTTAATAAACATAGCAATTTTTATATATATCATGTTCAATGATTTAAAAAAAGTCTGATCATGAAGCAAGCAGCCAATTTTAACTCGAGCTTTGTCGCAAAAGATGTCAAGAAGCGGATGTCTTCTCAACTTTATACCCTGTTTTGGGGTTATGAGATGTGACAGTGACAACAAGATAAGCTGATAAGAAACTGGTTCACCTTTAAAACATGGAAAACTACAAGGTCAAGAGAAAGCAAACTATACATTTTTTTTGCTTAATATTCAAAACATGTGATTTATCTGAACGCATACCATTGATGGAAAATTAGCATCTTTAGCTACAGTTAACGATATCACTTATCTTCACAACTAAAGAAGTGATACAATGTGAAATATCACATTTTTTCTCCAAGGTTGAAGAGTGAAATTCAAATAAATGAATTAAGTAGATGTTATGTTTCATCACCTGATGGTTTTGCGATACGTCTCCGGTATATATGGTTAAAATCCGTGGTTCTGTATCATCGACAGATACAGCTCACAATTCAGCTTTGTGCTAATAATACAATTTCTCAGTCTTTGTGTTAACCTAATTTACATTTATAACGTGTTTAAGTTTGCATTAATTTGTATTTGAAAGATGAAACACATGTAATAATTACGTGGACCCAGGAATGACATAAAGAAATACAATACAACATCATACTTGAAAATGCAGTAAAATTAATTACACCCACCCATTTAACGAGTGTCTTTTAGCTTTAGAACAAAAAGTGAGTTTTGCAAGCATAAAAGACTTAGTGGAAACATAGCTCTTTCCGTATCGTAATTCTTAGTTGTATTATTGTACCAGTAAAAACCTTTGAATCTATTTCTGGCCTCTGCATGAGTAAACGATAAAAATGTTTTCACCAAGAAATCGGTAATTTTACATATCGGGCCTGGTCTTGCAATCTGCATAACGAATACCATCACCAAACATGCACGTCTTTTCAGTCTTAGGGGTATTGCTATGAAAAATGAATCCAAGTATTCGTTTACGAAGCGTAGTCCATGGATTGATGATGGACAGTGCTGACTACCTACAGTTCTTTTGGTTAAGGTATGGCTAGCCAAGAAACTCAACAAAATAAACAGATCTTTTGCATCAAAGGTTGTTAAAAAACGAACTTAAAAGAAAAAGCATTGAAACAGTTGTACATAGGTCGAATTTGTCTTAATTAAATGATTTTTGAGCCTAACCACGTTGTCATAGCATATATCGCCAGTTCTAGCGTAATTTTCATTTCAGATGGTGTCGTCATAAATCTATCCTTATGTTTTGCATATTCCATCTACTATATGAGAACGACTATTTCACATCGCCCATTTTGACAGCCCAATCATCATCGGACTCAATGCCTGCAAATTTTTGTCCAATGACTTGATTAATATATCTTTTGATGGAATAACATAATTATTCGTTTCTTCTCCAGCTGGTAAAGGTGTGGAACCGTTGAACGCATATGTGGTGGAAGCAACTAGCATACACGTAAATTGTGTCACTATCCAAACAAAGCTTCTTTATAATTATATTATATACTACTGTAACAGTCATGTGGACGGCTTTTTGCCAGTGGCTTTTCTACAAGAAAACACACACACACACCTCATCTTTCAAGTAAAAGCCAATCAGAGAGATACACAGACATCCAATGATTTATCTAAAAATGGTTATATCAAGAATTACTCATTAAAAAGCGTTGTATGTGAGCTATAGTAAAATGCATTCCCTGTTTGACACATTTTAAGATGATGAATTTAGGACCCACAAAAAAAGACTGTAATCGAATACGCAAAAGGGATTACCCCAAAGGGACACCAACTTTTTTTTTCTACTAAACTAATATGCAGATGTTAAATATTTAGAAACAGATAATATAAAGAAAAGTCTCATATTACATGGAACATACAGATCAAGAAATATAAAAGCTAATCCAGTTTAACTCACTAATATAAGTTATTTATTATTATGCTTGTTTTTGTAAGATGACGTTTCTTAAATTCGGGAATTTTATCTGTTGGTATTTGCATCAGGTATTTTAGTTTTGAATTTTGCGCAAAGCTACATGAGGGCTATTTACGCCATCTGTCCCTAATTTAGTAGTTTAAGACTAGAGAGAAAGCAGTTAGTTATTATCATCCACCGCCAACTCTTAGGCTACTCTTTTACCATTGAGCAGTAGAATTAATCGTCACATTATAATGCTCACACGGCTGAAAAAGCGAGCATGTTTGGAGTGACTGGGATTCGTACTCGTGATCCTCAGATTATGAGTTGAGTGCTTTAATCGCCTGGTCATGCCGGGCCCTTTTTGTTTATGATATGATATATATATATATATATATAACTTTATGGGGTACCGTTTCCCTCAGTGGACTAACCAGATAGCCTGATGTGGCTCTGCTATAAGAAAACACACACACGCACATAAAACTTTATCTCGGTCCATATCATTGTAACTTTTTCTATTATATCCTCTCGCTACAACGATTTGTCACTACTATTTGTGTTGCTGTAAAACTCTTCGATCGAAAACATGAGTAAGATGAAACTGGTAAACAAACACTTTTCTGTTTTTATCTGTAGAACGAATTATTTTCTTGGGTATTATCTAGGTCACTTTAAAAGAATAATGTTAGATCATGCACTTTCTTTATACGTTAATAAAATTGGATTTATTATTTTCTAAGTTGTGCTAGAACTTTCGTTTGGTCAAACTCAGTTCGGATTAGTATTTATTTTACTCGAACTAAAGGTAACTGGTGCATTGTTTACAATACGGAACTCCTTTCCACTAGGAAAAATACTATCATTCTTAAGAATGTTTTTAGGTGGTTGTTCAATAATTTGTGAAGAAAAATTTAACTTTCATCAAATACAGTGTTTCCTTTATTGAAATGTATAATCGTCATAAGTATTAATTTTTCAAACTTAACCTTTTTTGTTGTTTATATCCGATACAATTTCACTGTTTCTACCTTTAAACAATGGTCTGAAAGAAAAGAAAATTATTTTCAATTAACCTACTTTTTATCATGTGGTCTCTCTCTCTTTCCACCAGAGGCGCTTCGATGGCAGGGATTGATCGTACATAATTCGGGATTTATCTGATTTTGGTAAACTTCAGGGAGGATATATGATACGATAAGGCGCTTGCACTTTCCAGTTTCTGAAACAGAAAAATATGGACCATGTAAATGACTGAACATGTCATCAACATTAACTCCAATAGTTAATAACAGTACTTCAGCTTTGTTCATCTTCACCTGTTATTGCGTCTTTTGTTGGTTGTTTTTATCAGACCATAGCCAAAAATATCTTCAACAGATGACTTAAAACCTCTCTGACCGTGACCGGAACTTTAGTATCAGTTACCGTTATTCTGTTGATTACCTACATGAACAAGGTTTCGAGATGTTTGATTTAGAACCTCTGTATTCACTATGAATGCAATCGCGATATACAATTTGACAGCCCTTATTGGGGTAATTCCGTATATGGAGTCCAAAGATGTTGTGGCGGCACTCAAAAATAGCTTACTTTATGACAATGACACAAGAGATAGTAGTAGTAGCCTTCAGTAAAACCAGGAGATAAAGAACAAGGGCTCTACATACAACCAGACATTGAAGAGTGACCACATAATTTGGTTTGAGAATTAAAAGTGAGATTATCAGTTCAACCAATAATCAGTGCAGCAACTCAGAAACCTTGTGTCTATTTCACATCTCATAATTCCTGATTGAAGTATTTTAGCATTATGTGAAATGTATGTTTTGATGGAGGAGGTTCTGGACTTTCCAAAGAGGCATTTTCAAGAAATGATAACTACAATTTCTTTTTCCTTGTCCTTCGACCTCAAGACATTACTTTTTCTTTAGTTCAAAAGGAAGCCCTTGCTAAAATGAGCTGACATATTTACAAATATTTTTAGAAAACTGCGCGATCTTTCTTTTAAAAAATTCATTATTAGCATTAATGATGTTTGATAGTTTCGTTCTTCTAGCGCTCCTTAGCAGTATAATGTAACAACATAAGGTTGTTTGATTTCTAATAAACTACACTTCCACCGACTGTAAACCTGATGAAGAGCTGTTTCACGAAACGTTGTTTCCGTATTTTACTAATAAAATTATTTACTTGTGGTTTCACCATTATTGTATTTTGTACTTTGCAATTGATTTCGTTTGTTTACGACAACAGTATATGTCAGAATGGTACTCTATACCAGAATATTAGACACTTTTTAAGAAAATCAAACTTGAATTTACTTCGCGACTCCAACCATGTTTGAGTACTTGGTTGTTTTTTTGGATTATTTTGCGAAAAGTCATAAAAGAGCTATCTGCCATAGCCATCCCTAATTTAACAGGTAAGACTAAACAGAAGGCAACTTGTCATCATCAACCATCGCCAACTTTTAGGCTACTATTTTCTCGAGAAATAGTGGAATTGTCATTCGAAACTCCGTCTAAATTTGCGCTTTTTTAGCAATTTTTTAATCTGTGAGCTCAAATCTCATAACACGAAGCCCCCCAGTGGCTCAGCGGTATGTCTGCGGACTTACACGCTAAAATCCGGTTTCGATACCCGTGGTGGGCAGAGTACAGATAGCCCATTATGTAGCTTTGTGCTTAATTCAAAACAAAAAAAACATAACACGAAATATCAAAGCTCGATGCCCCTAGCGGGTAACTCAGTCAGCTTCTTTGTTCTTAAACGAACAAATAACACCTTGAATACCGTTTGGTTTCGACAATAAAAAATCTTTTAAAATATTTTTATACAATAACTCTGATTGTGTGAGTAAAGGAGCTACAATTTCTTAAGTTTCTAAACTAAAACCCTAAGATCTAACAGGTAAGTGTAAACCATTTCCTAAGAGTGAAATCTTGTAATTACTGCGCACGTTCTTCCCAGGCCTCTCAAGTGCGTCTTTATTTACGGAAGGATCCTGAGAAGTTGCAATCTATTTTTAGAACTTGTCTGTTTGAAGACACTTCGTCAGTTAGTTTACTGCTGCTGATGTGACATCACAAAAGCTTTTGTCCTTGCTCGCTGGCTGGACTACGGCATTTGAAACGCAGTTATGACGTCAAACATGGGAAGGAAGAAACGCCTTTGGTTAAGGAACTGAAATACGTTAAAAAAATAAACAAAGTGGAGTTGGATTTTGCAGAGAGGTTCTATTTTGATAACAGTAATGTGTTTATTAATAACGTTATTCGAGAAGCAACTTATGGAATCATTCTATAACTCTTTATTTGATAGTCTTTATATAAACCTTGTTTAGATAACTGGAATTTAAATATTTTGTTTATTTTTGCTGTTCTTGAATATAAGCATCACTATAAAAGTCATTGTGACTGTATTAAATAACAAAATATTTCCAGCTCCACATGAATAGATATTAAATTTATTTATTAACGATAGTATCTCGAAATCAGTATTTACGATTTCTTAAAGACACATTTTATTCTTTAAAACTGTGAGACTCCCAGGCTTTGAGCGGTAAGTCTGTGGACTTAACTCCTAAAATTAGGTTTCGACACCCCGAGGTAGCACAGCAAGATAGCCTCTTGCAGAGCTTTGTACTTAACCAAAATCGAAACAAAAAGATTATCATTCATAAAAATTTTGTTATGTTTTGCGTAATCTAGTAGTTGTTATAAACAGAATTAAAGAAAGAGTTTATTATATAATTAAAACAACAACTTATCTATTAACACTATCCTTGGAGTTTACCCTGTTTGTTTTTCCAAAGTTGTTTTCGAGATTTTTAATGTTAAACATTTTGAAAACTTAATTTAAGCAAACAAAAGAAAGTTTCGTTTGTTTTGAATACCGCGCAAAGCTACACGAGGACTATCTTCGCTAGCCGTCCCTAATTTAGCAAAGTTTAGAGAGGTTACAGCTAGTCATCTTCACCCACTGCCAACTCTTGGGCTACTCTTTTAACAACAAATAGTGGGATTGAACGTAACGTTATAACGTCCCTACTGCTAAAGGTCGAGCATGTTTGGTGTGACGGGAATTTGATCTCGCGACCCTCAGGTTATGAGTTTCACACCTTAACCACCTGGTCGTGCCAGGAAGACAAAAGAAGAATAACATAAATAAAAACTTAAAGGTGTTTTCATTCTTTCTTATAACAAGGGTGAAAATGTTTAGTTTCTAACATGTTATAAAGGACAAAATATCAGAAGAAAGGGAAAATGGCAAATAATGATTGATTCGGGCTATCGATCTCTTCGTTTTATATGATACATAGTTTTAAGTTAAGATGTGATTGTATAGATAGCTAACCTAGCTGCTATATATCAATAATAGTAATCGTAAAAGAGAATAGCAAATATATATATATATATAATAAATTAAATAAATATGGAAACATTAGCGAAAAATTTAGTGTTGCGCGAAAACGTTTGTGTCACAGAAGTATAGAAATTGAATTATATCTATAAACGTATTTGTGGATGAACCATGTTTGTTTGTTTTGTTTTTACTGTGTTGGGCATATTCTTAGGAATATCATCCTAGTGAGACCTTTGGCCAATTAGGAGCTTTCTTCAGTAACTGTGTATTAAAGTCTGTCCTTACTTATTTTCTCTCATAATTGTTTACTATTTCTCCAACATAATTGGAGGAGATGCTACCTTGAAGTTGTATACATTTGCTCCATCTGTTATTGTTCCTCTTGTGTTATGGGTTTGGTAATATCCCTAATTTTCCTCTTTTGAAATGCTGTCGTTCAATAGAGTTACACAACTCGAGCTTGTATTCATTAGTGAGCATCTTATGTAACACCTGTACATTTGGCTATTAAGTTCCCACTACAAATTTAATCCTCATCTCTTAGTTGCTATCCTCAGCAAATATTTATAAAAAGCTTCGTGTTCAATGGAACTGAACTACGCCAATTGTTTCTTGCTGTCCTTTGAATAACTTAAACGCCTGTTCTTAGATTAGCTTATTAACTAGATTTATACTACTGGAACGTCTCCTATCTTGTGAGATGCTTAAAATCACTGTTTGAAAGACTGAACTTTTCACATTGCCTAAAGTTTGATATTAATAGCACCAGTTTCTCGAACCAGCCAAACAACGTGCATGCAGCACGTGTAGCTTGGCTTCGGTATGTTGCATGGAATAATTCTCACCCTTCAAAACAGTGGCGGCTACAAACTTGTCATGGGGTATTTCCTTCCTGGAAGCTATGGCTTCTTTTGCAACACATATACTGGGGATGTAGTATTAATGGCTGTGTTTATACAGCCATTTAGGACCACATCATTATATTGTCAGCAACTGTCCGTATAGTGGCTTACTTGTGCTGTACATGATTTATACTGATTGCAAAATGTCATTTATATATTTGTTAAGAAATGAATAAAGAAGAAGATGTCTGAAAAAGCAGCTTATAAGGCCTAAAAGTACGTAAGCTTAACAGTTATTTATATCTGTGTATTTTTACGGTTCACTGAAATTCGTGTAAATTTCCATCAGGGAAAAAGTTAAACACGTCTTGCTATAAATATAAGAGAAATAATTCTATACTAAACTACCTACCAGTAGCACTTGATTGTTTCACTCTTTAGTGTCTCATACAACACAGCGGGGACTGTAAACATATAAAACACGTGCAATTCATTAACTTTCATCTAAAATACTAGGAAAACATCTAAATTAGGTAGATAGATATCTTGACTTGGATGTTTTCGTAATTATATCAAATCATTAATATATATTAATACCTTAATGTTCCATAATTTGTTATATGGATACTTAATTATTTTTATAGTTTTTATCGAAACTTTTAAAATAAGTCCGACACAACTATATTTATTTTAATAGTTTCACAAATGTACGCCAGAAAGAGCAGCAAGAAGTAGATTGATATCATTTGTTACCTAGTATTTTGTATTATTTAATGCCTATGTACACAGAAGCTAAGTGTATATGAATTGCTCCTTCTACATTTCACGATAAAGTTTGAAACTTAAAAAGGTAAATACTGCATTTAAATAACGTATCAGTTGGCGTAGTGTAATAATTAGGTTTCTTATAAACATTAATTATACGTAATTTCTTTTCAGGCACATTGTGTTAATATATTAAAAATAAAAAAGACATCAAAGTTTTTGACCCATGCAAAATTTAAAAGTGTTATTATTACTTACAGCCGACGAGTATAGATAACACAGTCACCATTATCAGGGCTATTATCTAAGTAGCTGAATATTTATTGAACAGTGATGGTAATTACTGCTGGAAAAAAACGAAAAGATCTTAAGAAATATACGAACAAATACAGAAAGGAACTTAAAAAACAACATTTGTACAGTTACAAACATATTTGTATTTAAAAGTAGAGACAAATCAACACGTTCTATTGGAATACTTTTTTATCTTTAATAATTGCTCATTTACACTTTACCTTTCTGCTCTTGTTTCTGATACTGTTTTCAATATGAACATATCTATTAACTGTTATAGTTTAATACAGTCTGATACTACAGGTACTAATACTGATGATGGTTACTGTGTTACCAAAATTAGTTGGTTGTATCTATTAATGAAAATTTTACCTGTGCAAGAAACCGTAGTATTTGTGGTTTTACTGATAAAACTAATTATATATGTTGCATGGTACTGTTTGAGCTGTTTGTTAGGTATTCTTTGAATATGTGGTGTATACTTACTATCTACAAAAATGGATTGTGTTTCAAAAGCTTTGTTTAGAAAATGGTTTTCTACGCATTGTAATCGTTGAAAACACATAAACTTTTCAATGACATTCATATCACATTAGCAGATTCAAATATTTTTGTCTGCCTCACATGATGAATATTAAAAGACGTGTTGGTATAATTGATTTATGATTACTTGAAGTGTACCTTTTCTATAACATATTGTTTACTAGAGAAGTCAATAGGTAGAGGGATATCATGATGCCAGAAACATAATGAAAATATACAGTTGTGACTCCTTGAAAAATCAAATTCAAAAAATGTTTAATATAAATCAATATTATTTCAACAAGAATTGTTAAATTATAATAAAGCGTATGGGCTCGGCAGGGCCATGCGTGTTAAGGCGTGCGACTCGTAATCTGAGGGTTGCGCCAAACATGCTCGCCCTTTCAGTCGTCGGGGCGTTATAATGTGACGGTCAATCCCACTATTCGTTGGTAAAAGAGTTGGCGGTGGGTGGCAGATCTAACATACTATCTGTCTTTTTATCCGCCTATCCGTGGATCTCTCTATCAATACATCCTCTCATACATCTAACAATTTATCTAGCTGTCCAACTATCGATTAATATTTGATTGAATAAATAGTCATTTCCAGTGAAGTCTTTCTGGGTCCAGTGCGTTATATTAAAACAATTAGAAGTAGGCAAACATTAAGTCACGTGGCAATAACATTCGATATAAAAATCGTGTTGAAATGGATTGTATCAGAAATACATTTGGAAATTATTTGGCGTTTCGCAGATAGTGTGACGCAACCGAAAACTGATGGCTTTTGGTAAAGTATATAAGAGACGTTTATCATGCAATACACTAAACATTTTCAAAAAAGTGTGTTGTGTTCAACTCGTGAATTTAAATTTATAAGACGGGAATACGTCTTGCACATAATGGTATTAAAGAAATGGAGAGAGAGAGGGAATTATACATATCAACCTGGATAACCTGTGTCATCCTGAAATAAACCTGCAACAAGTGGCAATGCAGCTCTGATGAACAAAGTACCTTGTAACAGGTGGCAAACCACAAACACAAAGCTCTGACAGAAGCCACCCAAGTGTCCCAGACAAATATAATGCACTCAAAGCATATATCTTTGAAGAAGCGAAGCAAATAGCAGACACTTATGTTGTTTCCACGACACATCAGTTCAACTGTCACAAACCTCAAGCACCTGAAAAATGAAGCGGGTATCTATGCTTTCTATGCAAAGACATACTGGAAACAGTGTTTAGCATTTGATGTAAAAGTATCATTACAGTGGAAACTACGCTAGAAATGAATGAGTAAGATGCTTGATGATAAGATAAGACATGCCTGGGTATAGCCACATAGAGTTTAACGACATGGTGACACTTCAAAACCTATTATTATCGTACTAAACCACTGTGTGATACACTAGATTTGATAAGCGTACTCCTAGTATTGTTATGTAAAATAACAAATAATACCTGCGTTAACATGAAGTAAATTTTATATTATCCGTGAAGATAATATTACAAAATTAATAAAATAATTTATTATTTTATAATAATATAACATAATTAATAAAATTAACAAAAATATAATCCTTCTTATCAGTAAAATGACTGAAACATAGGAATAATTATAGATTCAAATTATTTAGTACAATTCAAACATTAATCTGTCTTGTTAAATGACGAAACAATGAAATCAGTTTCAATGTGACTTTTATCATCAATATTAAAAATCAACCTCTATTATTTACCTCCATAGTTTCACTTGTAACTGAATGCGCCTTGTCTTCATACTTAATCTAACCAAGTAGTCTCATTGCAATTCTACATTTGTGCGACATTTCTCGAAACTCGTGCTTGCAACAACCAGCACACGTGTGGTATACAAGCGTTTTTCAGGAAACAGAAATTTCAAAATGCAAGTTAAATATCACAGCATGTTGTTATGAAACTCATAAAATGTTGTATGTATACAAACTCACATATATATATCTATATAAGTATACACAACTCTATACATACATATACAGGTGTGCACGAACATAATGTGTATATATACACAAACATATGTATACCTACGTTCGAATTACTTGTATATATTGTTCTTTTAAGATAAAGTTTCATTTTAGTAACTTTTATTTTAACTTAATATAAAATCAGACATAAACTAACTGGTTGTTTGATTAGTAATATTCCATTCTCAGAGGATCGAGTACAAGATGCCACTCAACTGAACACAGGTAATTAGAAATTGTGTTTGAGACCGAATACTCGAAATACACATATGGAATGTTGTGCATAACTTCATTGGTTTCTGTGAAAAAAACACGTCAAATAAGATTTTTTTGTAGAAAATGAACAATAAACATCACACTGTATTTCATTCTAAATAAACCATGCGTTTCGTAATAATTGAAAACGGATAAAACTAATATTTGAACGACAATATTAATACGATATATCAATCAAACTCCTTCTTGTACTTTGCTTCCTTACTTAACTCTATCAATACTATATTGCTATGGATAAAATGCTTCGAATTTTCCTTCCAACGACACTAATGTATTTTATCTTTATTTTATAGATTACAGTGAATATAATATAATTTACTACTTTGTCATCTTTGTAGAACCAGATAAAATGTTAGCCAAAAGCAAGGTTCCTTTTCATTCCAGTTTTAAAAAGTCGACTCGAAATATCAACATATCTAAACTTATTTTTCATTATAACATTCTGAATTGTTTTGAGCAGTGAATTTTAACTTATCTAAGGGAGTTTTTTTTATTTCATCTGAAGAATATACATTTAACAAGAAGCCTGTTCTTGTGTCATCTTTCTCCATCAAATTTAATGTTACATCTAATGTTATCATCCATTGGTTAACTCAAAATAAATAGATTTTATTTAGGACAAATATAAGCTCGAGCCTCAGTATTACTTTCTCGCATATGTATTTGACAGTTTACTAAAGATTATTATATATTAACATATGTATTCGACAGTTTACTAAAGCTTATCATATATTAACATATGTATTTGGCAGTTCACTAAAGATTATCATATATTAACATATGTATTTGACATGTTACTAAAGATCATCATATATTAACATGTGCATTTCACAATTTACTAAAAACCTTTATTTCTTAACTTATATATTTGACAATTTATTAAAGATCTTTATTTCTTAATATATGCATTTGAGAGTTTAATAAAAAATCTTTCTTTCAGGACATATGTATTTCATAGTTTAAGAAATATATTAATTTGTTAACATACATATTTCGCAGATTATAAAAGTCTTCACTTCTTAATGTAACAGGCCTGGCATGGCCTAGCGCGTTAAGGCGTGCGCTTCGTAATCTGAGGGTCGCGAGTTCGGGCCCGAATCGCGCCAAACATGCTAACCCTCCCAGCCGGGGGGCATTATAATGTGACGGTCAATTCCACTTTTCGTTGGTAAAAGAGTAGCCCAAGAGTTGGCGGTGGGTGATGATGACTAGCTGCCTTCCCTCTAGTCTTACATTGCAAAATCAGGGACGGCTGGCACAAATAGCTCTCGAGTTGCTTTGTGCGAATTTCAAAAACAACAATATAACATGGGAAGATTTGACGAATGAAAAGTATATTTACATAGTTATTGACGGTGTTGTTAATGAACATGATAAAGTTTCTTTGAAAAAGAATTTGCTGTTCTTTTTACTGTATTAATGAAAATCTTTATAAAATCTATTAAAATTAAAGGTATACAACCACTAGGTGTAATTATAAACCATGATATATCTTTATTATAATAAAACGAATAATATAATTAACCTTAAAAAAGTAGAAAAATATTTTTGTTCTTGAAAAATAAACTTAATACTTGGGAACTTGCCGTCGATTATTTTAACATCAATAAATCTATTGGCGTGAAACAGTTGTTTAAATCAATAAGGACATGTGTAATAAGTAACCAATCTTCACTAACGTCTACGATAATAACTTTGACCTCTTACACATCTATTCATGAAATAACCATCATGAACCAAGAGGGTCAATTTGAGGGCAAATTTTAACATTTGAGTAACAACTGATGTCATTACAACATTTTAACGGAAAATAACACCTATCAATATGAACCTGGCGCTCAAAGGACTCCCCTCAGTGTTGGATCTCCAGATGAGTGGAAATCAAAGGATGCCACCTGAATGTTAAATAAATATTACTTAAACGTCATACGACATACTGTGTATATTTTGTGACATTTATGCAAACCTCAGAAGCGATCATTCAATCATTACGTGGCAAAATAACCATTCCTCCTCTTAAAACTGACAAAATGAAAGATCAGTAGCATTGAAAGGCCTGGAATTTAAAATTGTTGTGACACTTAGATATACATCATCTTTTTTTGTAATATATGTTATTTCTAGATTGTAATGTATACGAGATTAAAATCACTTCAATTTATGGAGATTGAAATTTGTATTGACAAACAGGTAATTTTATTACGCTATAACATTTAATCTTATTAAAGCATGAAATACGTTTTCCTCATATGAACATAGTTTATAATTGAAAAAGAGTTGACAAATATGATTTTAAAATTACCTTAAATTATTAATTAAATAATTATTCTTTTGTGTTTTAAAAATCCAACATATTTACTTTTTATCATATATATAATATACTTTACAAAAACACAGTATTAACAAACATACTGAAACATTTATTAATAAAGTTTCAAGATGCACTAACCAACTACATGTATAAACAGCTTAACATACACAGTAACGTATTACTTTTCATACAACTTTTTTACATTACGTTCATATACTTAAATGAACGAATAATGAAATCAACCGTTAGCATTGTAATTAAACATAATTATTTTATGACATGAGAAATATTATTGGTCTACACTACACGTTCAATGCATGTGAGATTTCAGTTTGTGGATCTTTCTCATGTAAATTTTAAAACAAGGTTTTGGTAGCGTGAATTATTGAATTATACAAATTGCTAGCAAGAAATTAGTGCTCAAACTAAGGATAACATTTCTGATTATTCAATGTCTACCTTAGTCTTTTATGATAAATTAAACTTCAAAAATATCATTTTCCAGCAAATGCATTTGCACTTTTATTGCTTCTCCATTCATAGTTTTATGCAAAACCCATATTTCATCATATCCCAATATACAATGACCAATACACGTTAGTAAAATCATAGACTTAACAAGTATTACATACACTGAAACATTTATTCACAAAACTTCAAAATAAAATAATATGTCCTGCTGTACTTATGTTATAAAATACTGGCCTAAAACCCCTATGTAATAATACCTGCAGTATATTCTTCTACTTGTCCTAGTATGTTATTAGTCAAATAGAATAAATCAGCATGAATTAACCATAACAATTTTTTCTTCACTTAAAAATTCTATACCAATCTGTTGGACTTTAAAACATTTTGACCTTCACATTACTCTTCCTCTAATCTTTAAAAGTAACGTGTTTCAGGATATTTTATATGCAAAAACGGCTCGTTTGGGTTCATAAAATATTTTAAATAGAAGAGCGAACAACGTTTCGACCTTCTTCGGTCATCGTCAGGTTCACAAACGTAAAATTAAAGAAGCCTTACTTATACAACAACTTAAACCCAAAATAAACCAAAATAAAGGAACGCCATTACACCTATATTAATATTATAGATAAAATTATATATTCAAACATCTAACCCCGCCCTCTACATTGCGACACTCAGTTACACAACCCCTTCCAAACATGTGGTCAGCTTCCGGTCAGTTACCTCTTTCTTTGTGAACCTGACGATGACCGAAGAAGGTCGAAACGTTGTTCGCTCTTCTATTTAAAATATTTTATGAACCCAAACGAGCCGTTTTTGCATATAAAATTCTCAACAAGTGGGTTTCTCGACATCACTGAGTGTTTCAGGATAGCCAAGTATGTTATCATTAACATGTGTAAGTAAAATGACAAACTTAACAAGATTGTCAACACAGTGAAACATTTTCAAAAACATTGAAATTGTAAAAAGACGTATTTTTATCCAAGATTTATCATAAATAATATACATACATTATTCTTTTCAAAATTATGTCAACAAAATCTGTAAATGTCTTGGACAAAATATTTCATTCTTGTTGCTTCTTACGATAAAATATATAAAGTCTGCAAGAAAAGACAATCCTTTCACGTGTGATAAATATGTAATGTTCACTGTCTATCATTACTAAATGTAGTTGACATTCAGAATAAGTCTGACAATGAAGAATAGATTTTATATGTCACTGAAATTAACAATCAGTACAAAACGAATTTTTTTATTAATCCACTTTACATAAGATACACTAAACTAAATCTACATTCGTGACATTTTCAAGATTTGAAAGTGAATTAGAACGTTATTTTCTATTTGAAGTTACTACTTTTTGTGTTTTGATTTAGAACTCGGATATTCGTAGTTTAAATCTACTACTTTTTGCAAACACAATTTATCAAGATCTATTACAATCTATTTTCTTCAGAGTGTATTTGTTGAGCCACCAAAAGAAATATCAGTATCATCCATCTTACAGTTTGAGTTATATTCTTCAAATATATCTGAAGAGCAAATTCCTCCGACAAGTCGATACCTTTTTGATATTTAATACCGACAAAAACTGAAACATGTATGAATCATAAAATACTGGACTGTCAAGGTTAACTTAACGTTCATAAAAATCTAGCACATTTCAGTTAGCACACATTTCTTCTATGCTTTCTATTCTGTTAGACTCTCTTAATAAACTCAGTTCATTAGTCATATAGTTGTAAATGGCTGTAACTTCAGAATCAAACTGTTCTATTTCCATGCAATATTTGAACAGAATGAAAACAAGAACTAATATACATCGTCTGATACATACAGGACAAACACTGATTGTAACAGTGAAAAGTAAAAGAAAAAATATTCTCAAAAGATATTGAGAATTTGGAAACGTTATAATATTTATGAAAATTAGGTAGTCGCTGTAGTAACTGCAAACTTATTAATATGGTTCATTATCATTAATTTATATTTTATAAAGGATATAATTTCTAATTTCTTTAGTGTTGAATTAAAATTCGATATATCTACGTTCTTGACGTTACAGAATTAACAATATCAGGGTCTTGTACGATAAAAGAAATGGTAAATGCGTTAAATAATCTGATGTTACATTACTAACATTAGAACAATAAGTACTATGAATTAGATTTATCTTCAGAGACTGTTGTTCATAGATGTATGATTTCATTATACCATACTTATTATAGTTGGGTTTGTATTATGCCTACTGTATAACACAATACATTTAGGTATCCATCCAAGAATCTTTAAAATGAAGAAAAGTCCTCCAATAGTAGGTGACACAGTTTTCCCTGTATCTTAAAAAGGGTAACAAAAATGTTTAATCTATGCTAAACGTATTATGAGGTACAGTAATATTCAAATACATAGCAATAAGTAGGATAATATTTCTTTACAATCTTTTTTTAACTGGCCCTTTACTAAGGGTTTCGAATGAAAACAAATGTAAAATATGTGAACTGTAGACACTTTGTGATGTAAGTTGTCATCAATGATGCCTTTCACCCAGGAACTGAGGTCATTGAGTTAGCTAGAGATGCAACACCTAAAGTTGAATACTTCAATAAATGATGTAACATTAATAACTGAATCACTGTTTTAGCTGAAACTACGTTACATAAACTAAAAGTCAAACATAATTAAATACAGACTACAAGGTCGATAATATTTATTAAAACTGTAATTGATACTTAAAACATACAGTTGGTTCGTAGTTTAATTTATAAAAAATAAAACAGTGTGTGTAATAAATATTATATATAAATGTGATAAAGTAAATATAAATTGAAATCTGTATTCTGCCCTTGGTTCAGCTAAAGTATTTTATTAACAATATCCACTCTAACGACATTAACCTTAGTAACACTCATTTTCAAGACTACGCAAGAGTATAATTGAAAATAAAATACATAATATCCAAATGAGGTAAAATATTGTTTTCGAGACTCTGAATGTTATTATCAAGTTGATTTCATGTTGAGACACATTGATTTATATTACTTTCGAAATATTTTCTTGCTTTTCATGGGCGATCTCATCATCCTATGCCTTTTCTGGTAATACATTCTCTTGTACCACTTATAGAACTATGATGTCACCCTACTCTAGCAACAGGCCCTTTGTTACAAAATTATAATATTGTTCCTAGGAATGCCCCTTTGGTTCAACTTCGTTGGAATTATGGTGTTATCGGCTCTGGTGTCACTTCGCGACGCCTCATTTGCTCCCAATTTCATGAGGCAGCCAATTAGCATAAGGTGGAATCCTTTGTGTGCCAAGGTGATGCCTTGGCTACGTGAAGCCTACGTATTTGATTTAAGAATTCAATATCAAAATCATCAAAATTAACAGACCTATCAAATTTTGGGTCTTAAAAACTACTAAAAATTTGAAAATTACATCTATTCTTTTGCAGTCTTATAGATTTGGAAAACAAACTAAAGCCTATTATTTTGTAACTAAACTTAGTACTGTTGTTGGACTTACTTAGTATGACCTCAAATTTTGTAAAGAAATTTATAATCGATATTAAACTGTGAGTCTTTAATGATTTTTACAAACATCTTTACAGAAAACTTTATTTAACACTATCTTTAACAGCCATTTCTGCAACTTATTTTCTCGTTGTGAATAACATTATGATCGTAATTTTAATCTCGTCCCAGCATATTCCCAAATTTTGAACTTTTAAATGTGATCTTTTTTATTCGAAATTATAATGCTTTAAAATTGTCCATATATAATTTAAATAGCCAAATTATTAAGTGTTTTATAGTTTTGACTTCGTTATGAGATAAATTTAACTTATCCCATTTCATGCCATAATATTAATAAATAAATGTACTATTTGCTAAAGCTTATTTTAAAAGTTTCCTATTTTTCACAACAAAAACACTGGATTTTGTTGGGTTGTTTTAATTTTTCATATTCTCAACTTTTTTCACCTTCGAGGTTTAGTTAAGATCTAATTATTATAATATTTAATGTAGTTTTCATTTCAATGAAATATAAAAAAAAAATTACTCACTCAAATTTTGCTTACAAAATTGAAATGAATGTAACATTAAATTAAATAATTTATGGCATTACATGAAAATTTTTACGTTTTGACAAAAACTCCGAGTTCAAATATTTGATTTCTACTTTGAACTATAACATTTTCACAACTTAAAAAGGGCATGAATTGTCATTACACATTAGTTTTCTAATACTATGCGCGATAGATAATATACGGAATGGTGAAATTAGCTTTATTAGAAATAGTAATAGAAAAAGGATATAGCATAGATTTAAAATGAATAATCGATTTTTAAAAGTAGAAATATGTAATTCTTTTTAGATTTGCTTGGCTATTTTTGTTTTATTTTTAAAAACAAAATTGTTCTTTGTTTTACATAAACCTCGAAAGTTGTGTTTCTGACTATATTTAGGTAACCCAACTCTATGTCTGAGAATATTCACAGCCAAGCAACTATATTTTAACAACATTCCTGGGCACGTAGTTATATTTTTATTGTATTTTGATGTAAATAATTACAATTATAAATATATTCCACGTTAAACAGATGTAAATATTTTGGTATATCTGTTTGTAAGATATTAATATGTGCATTTAAAGCTACATTTAAATGTAATTCACTGCTTTTAAACTACACTTAAGAATTAGAAAGTCCTAATTCCATCTACACTCCAACTTAAATAACTGTATTTATAATTACATTCACATATAAAGAACATCTTCTTTTATGATGCAGCTTATCAATGTACTTCGACAGGAATAATTGCTTTTTGCAATGAAGTTTCGTTATTGGAAACTGTTCGCAAAAACGCTTCGACACTCAAAATAAATACTTACTCATTTATATTAACTCGAAAAGCAGAAATAACATTAACATGTTTTTAAAATAAAACATTTTTGTTTTCCTTCTTCACATTTCTTTTTCTTATCTTGTTCTATCTCCGTAATATTAGCTAATAAAAAGTCTCATCACAGAAACGCGTTCCATTTGGGAATTGTTTTTCGTTTATGCAGCAAAACGAACATAAATAGTTTTCGCATTTTTATGAAGATTTTATTAATATATTTTGTAGAGTATCTTTTTAGTTTAAATTCCTAGAACTTACAGGTTCAGCTAAACAAAGTATTTTGGAAAGTAGTTTAGATGTTATTGGAAAAGTTACATAAAAGCTAATAATATTTTTCATCCTTTAAATTTTAGCACTAATTACCCAAGTGCCACTCCTCTCAGTTTAACTGCAATTATAAACTTCTAATGTCTAGAATTCTGATGTTTTAAATACTATAATAAATATCTTGTTGTGGCTTGGCATGGCCAAGCGCGTAAGGCGTGCGATTCGTAATCCGAGGGTTGCGGGTTCGCGCTAAACATGCTTGCCCTCCCAGCCGTGGGGGCGTATAATGTGACAGTCAATTCAACTATTCGTTGGTAAAAGAGTAGCCCAAGAGTTGGCGGTGGGTGGTGATGACTAGCTGCCTTCCCTCTAGTCTTGCAGTGCTAAATTAGGGACGGCTAGCACAGATAGCCCTCGAGTAGCTTTGTGCGAAATTCCAAAACAAACATCTTGTTCGGTTTGTTTAAATAATGACTATATACGTCTTTTCAGTTAAAGTTTTTATTTCACTCTCGTGGAATTACTATTGTTTTTGATAGGTTGTACAGTATCTCCTATAGAATTATTGGTATTTTATTAAGTTTTACAGTGGCTTGCTTATAAGTGTTCATGTTTTTTAACACATTTTACAATGAGTCACCTACAACTATAAGAATTTTTATTGAGTTTTATAGTGATTCTCGTTAAATTATTAAGGCTATCATTGGGTCTTACAGTGAGTTCCGAAGAATTATTATTATATTGTGTTACAATGATTTGTGACATTTTTTTCTACTCAAAGTTACACTTCTTGTGATAAGTAGTTGTTTATTGACATTCAACAATTTGCAGGTTTTTACCTTATTATTTCAATGTAGGTTTGTTCTTTATTAATCATCACTGTTTTATGTTTTATAGGTAAGAAATAAACAATTTAAATTAATTCACTATTGTTCTCTAACTTGTTCGTGCCCACATTACAAACGAACTAGTTTGATGATGTTTTAAGGATTTGAAGTCCATGTAGCTTTAATATAATTCAAAATGAATATATATATTAGCACCTTGACTGAATTTTATCAAAATTATTCTCATAAAAAATCAACTTCACTTTCATTAGAGATCACTATAAAATAATAAATGTTTGTCTTTTAAGCTCAGTTTCATAAAGTTGCTGAAACAAGCATTTTATTATAAGAGAAATGAATAACAAAAATGTATATTTTATAATTAGGGTACAAAATCAAATATCTAGTTTATTTTAAACAATTAATATGATAGCACAATGATTAAATTTCTGAAACACTACTTACAGAACGTCCTCTAGCTTCGCGTGTTTTTCTTTAATATTCACAAAATTTAAGTTATTAATTAAGATATATCTTGCATTTAAAAATATTTAACATGAGTATTAAGTCGAAAAGACAGTCATAGATGTCTTTTAAAAAATCACCTTTGAACATACAGATATCGCTAAACTTAATATTTACGAACACCATATAACAAAACATATTATCTTGAACTAAGAAGTATTTCATCGAACTTGGGTGACTAGTTAGAAAGAGATAAAATTAAAACATAATGCAACATTAATTATTGCTGATGAGTGTGGATTTCTCTTCCTCAGTTATGCAAGCCCGTTGTTGTAACAACAAAATGCTAACCTTATAACATTTTTGAAACAGGAGTAAAAATATCAATTAAATCCCACGAATGATATAAAACTATAATAAAAAGTATGTGCAATCTAAAGACGCTAGAACTGATAGTATCGTTTAGCGCCCTCTATCTATTGTACCACAATAAGAAACAACATTATGATAAGCTCTAACTGTTTCGACTGAAGTATAGATTCCATTTATATATTTTTTTTTTTATTTTACTCATTGTTTGATTCGTACCACGAAAGTTAACTTAGTCGAGTAAATATTCCGAAGGCTTATAAAAGTATCTATTTCGAAGGCTTACATAGAGAAGTGAAAACTTTTTGTTATCTAAACTTCTCAAATGACTTTCATTAATATCTTCTTGGTGTGTATATAATTTCTCTCTTCTTCTCAGCAAATTTAAGAGAAACAGTTAATGTACCCTCCAACTGAAAATAAATCTTACGAGTTCATGTATTTGAAGTAGTCGTAGATTTTAGCATTATCTTAAAAATTAACATTATGCTTAATTTCACTAAACCAATAACAATATATGTATAAAAATATAAATTAAAACGACGATAAATAAGAAAGTTATCTTATTGTTGATCCTGCATGTTCAGTTGGTTATGGCGCTGAACTCGCAATCTGTGGTTTGAATCCCCGTCACACCAAACATGTTCGTCCTTTCAAACATGTGACGGTCAATCCTACTATTCGTTGGTAAAAGAGTACCTTAAGAGTTGGCGTTAGGTAGTGATGACGAGCTTTCTTCTTTTTAGTCTTACACTGCTAAGTTAGGGACGGCTAACGCAGATAGCCCTTGTATAGCTTTGCGCGAAATTCAAAAACAAACAAACAAATCTTAATATTGGTGGAATAAAATGAGAAACAAATAACTCGTATCTAAGCGTTAATGTTTATGTTATGGTTGATATTGAATTATATATATTTTAGCATTCGTTTTTACTACGTTGATTTATGTAGTCAAATTTTGATAATAATTTATTTTTAAACTCAATATTCGAAATCAGTGAAATCATTTTTCACTGAAGCAGTTGACAAGCATTAATTAAGAAGAACATTCCTATTGAAAAGGAAATGAAAGAGATTATTACTATTATAAATTTGTTTTAAGGATTAACTGTATGAACTTTGATGATAATACATGGGATTTACGTAACAAAATAAAAAGGGGATTTACCTCTAATCCAGTCTAAAATGAATTAAATATTACACATCTTGAATCAGCTAGGACACCTCTGTTTAATTAGAATTACCACATATATATAAAGTAAATAACTAATACAGCACTCGGAATATGTTGGATTAAATAGACTTGTATATTAAGTTGAGGATCCTACGGTTGTTAAATTAAACGTCAGAGAAACTAAATGACAGTAAATTTAGTTTTCATGTGATAACAGATGTAATTGAAGCATATAATTGACACTGATAGTTGTGTGCCAATGATGTTATACATAGATATTTGTTCTCATTTTAATATGTAACCTAACAAGCCACGTCAAAATTCTTAGTTTCGACTAATTACCTAAAACTGTGTTTACGCAATGACGTAACAATTTTATCAATAACCAATTTTCTTATTTAAGGTTGCGTGAATTATTAAACCTATGACGCATAACAACTACGACTACTTATAATCATAAACCATTCTGCCATAAATAAAACTTCTACAAAATAAGCAACACAAATGCGTCAGTAGAATACTCTATTACCCCTACTAGTTTGTCCAGTGTTGTTACAATTTAAATATGCCATTTAATTAGTAAAATCTAGAGTTAGTAGATTTGTAGTTTTACAATCGTGCAAAGTTAACTCTAACATCCAACTGCACAAAATGATTCACTCATTACTAGGACCAAAGCTATTCAACTGCTCAATAATACCGTAAAAAGAGCATGTATAACATAGGGAGAGAAAAGACAATAACAAAGACAAAAACTTGTAGTGAGGATTGGTTTGTTTGGTTTGTTTTGAATTTTTAATAAAGCTACTCCGGAGCTATTTGCGCTCGCCATCCCTGATTTAGCAGTGTAAGACTAGAGGAAAAACAACCAGTCATCACCATCCACTGCTAAATCTTGAGCTACTTTTTTACTAACAAATAGTGGGATTGACCGTAATATTGTAACGCCCCCATGACTGAAAAGGCGAACATGTTTGATATGACAGGAATTCGAATCCGCGACCCTCAGATTTCGAGTCGAGTGCCTTAACCACCTGGCCATGCCTGGCTCTATAATGAGTAATACAGACAGTTGAAAATTTTAAAACTGTGACAACATTACATTGATTCATGTATAACAAATAGAGTCTGTTTGGGCAAGTAGTCTTCAACTATTTTTGTTTATAATCGTTATTGTTGATTACTTGAGATATATTTTAATTAATGAAGATGTAAAATATTAGTCTTACGTTCCCTCTTTGACTATTTTGTCATACTAAAACGTATATTCGACTGAAAGTAATCACTTTTAAATATTAAATACGAGTTACTGTAATCTTACAAACAAAGAAAAGTATTTTTTCTCATTAGTATCACTTACTGAAAACAGACATCAGAATATCAAATCTCTAGATCTAATTCATGGCAACGGCGCGGTACGACTGATTTAGAGGAAGTACTTCAATTATCGTATATTCCAACAATTTTTCCTGTTTAATATACATCTAATCGATGTATTTTTGCTTGAATTCATGAGGCTTAAAATTTTCAAACTGATCTATGTGCATTTATTCAAACAATATTTTTCTATAATTCGAAGTTCAAAAATACATCGAACAATATTAAACACACAAACACTTTAAATCGGAGACTCTCTTGGCATATACGTTAATTAAACACGTTTTTATATTTTATTCCATTTTTTTCTTGTTTCTATTATCGAATTACAGCCAAAAGTTTGAAGATGTCATTGACTAAATATGTATATTATTTATAGGTTTTCGGTACTCACTCAGGCTGTTTCATGATCCCCTTACCATTGATATGACAAATCTAGACAAGTTTTATATGAAAACTTTATATGTTCTGATCCATGAAAATGGTATTGAAGTAAATTATTACTGAGGCTAATTAAACACTGTTTTATCTATATTGATATATTCATACTCTCATTAATATATTTATAAACACACACACATATGTCAATAATGTCACATTTTGTGGAAAATAAATAATGTAAACAATTGTTAATGAGCTTGTAAAGAAAATATAAATATTGAAATTTGCTGTATACGTAAGCAATCTACTTACGATTTATAACGGCTACGACTAATTATAATCATAAATTATTCTACCCTAAATAAAACTTCCACATAATAAACAAAACAGATATGTCAATAGATTATTCTAGTACTCCTAAATTTTCTGACCACGAAATTCACTATTAATGATGTGGTATAAATTACTCATAACATAAGTCAGCATTTGATGGAGCAAACTTTTTGGAGCAATTACTGCTGTAAGTTTTTTATTGTTTTTTTATCTTTACTAGACTTTCACAACGGGATGGTAAAATTTTCGTATATTATTCCTGCTGAAAGTTTCAGAGATGAGTATTTTTGCCCATTCTCCATGGCAAAATTACTCCAATACTGACAATTTCATTTGGAATCGTTGACAGACTGCAATCTTTAAGTCTCCCAAAAATTGTCCATTGGGTTAAAGTTAGGACTTTGACTGAGCCACTACAAAACATTCACTTTTTTTCTTTTGAAAGTTCTCCAGTTTGGCTTTGGCCTTGTGCATTGGATATATTCATGCTGAAATGTGAATTTTTCCACCCAGTTTTCCTCTAGATTTACATGTACTTTCACCATGTATTTTTCCTTTTATCCTGACAAGCTTTCCAGTCCCTACTGATGATAATCATCTCCGTAACATAATGCTGTCATCACCATGCTTACCAGTTAGAAAGGTATTGACTGGACGATGTGCTGTGTTGGGCTTGCACCATACGTAACGTTTTGAATTTAAAGCAGAAACTTCAATACTGTCTCGTCTGACCACAAAACCTCGCCAACTCCATACTAGATTTAAGATGATTTATTTAAAATAATAGCTTTTTTTATTGCCACTCAACACATAAACACCAAATTTGTATAGGGACGAGTATGTTGTCGAAGTAAGAACACTGACTCTCATCTCAGACATGAAACTTTGCAACAGTTCTACTTAAAAATTCCATAAAATTTACTATTGATTTCACTGTGACGTTCCTAAGCAGTTTCCTGCTCGCCCGGGTGTTCAGTACGGATGGTATGAAGTAGATTCCACTTCTTAATGATGGACTTCACCGTACTTAAAGGGATAATCAACGACTTTCATCGTTTTTGTAACCTTTTCCTGATCTGTGCTTCTGTGCCACTTTATTCCTGGCTTGTTTTGAAAGCGCCTCAGTCTTCATGATTAGTTTGTTGTATCATTACGTGAGTTATGGCTTGAACAAACATTTACTCTGTAGTTAAATCACTTTCACTACACACAGGTAGAGACAATAACACTAATTTGGTGACCTTACAAACTAATGTTTTGAACTAGAACTAATTTTTGGTTACCACAATGCAATTGAGAATACTCTAATTTTCCTTAAAGATCTGAATTACTCGTCTAGATGACGTAAATTATAGATATAATGGCTTATTTGAAATTTGATTATTGTAAACTCAGACGAAAAGAAACTGTTGAATATTGCAAGAGCGAATACTTTTGCAAGTCATAATATATATATTCCAAAGACACGTCTGAAATCTGGAACTTTGCTTAAGTAATCATGTTTTAAAGAAATTTGTTAAAAATACAATCCTTAAAACAAATAAAGGAAAATTATTTTATATTTCATCAAATTGTAGTTCTAAAATTTTATAACATAATTAATTTTTATTAATTTAACCATTAATGTACATCTTCATGTTTTGGAAATTAGAAATCTCTTCACTTTCAAGCTTGTCAGTAGGTCAAACCGTTGTGTCTTAATACTCTACTTTAAATTTACCACAGAACAAAACACATATCAAGTCACAACCGTTTATGATGTCTCAGATTTGTGCAGAAGTGACATATCACCAGCCGTGAAAGGAATAGATTTCAAGAAAAATGTAACTTTTCCAAAATCAAGATCTAGAATTATCTGTTGGCTAAAGTAATGATGGTTTGGAAAACTCACTGTTTGATATTGACAGATTATAGCATATTGTAGAAAAGTGTTCTCTGTTTGTGAAAATCTGACTAACAACATTACATTATATAACATCTCGGCAGTGGTTTTGGACTTAAAGCTTCCCCTAAGGGGCAGATGAAATCAATAGAGGCGTTCAGAAACATTAGTTTTTCTTCAACTCCGCCCGCGGAATTACGATTAGGTGTCACTATAATATAATGATGATAATACTGGAAGGTTATAGTAAATATCGTATTATTTGAGGTGATATAAGTTTCCATTAACATTAACAAACGATGAGGAAAAGTGTGAACCAAGACGGAAAGTAGAGAAGAATAGAAGGCGTGGACGATCGACAATGGTAACAAGATGGTTTATGGAAGGAGAAGACCAAAGCTGTAGTGAAGTAGCGAGTTTTTGAATGAAGAGGTTATAACTCACAATCAAGATGAAAATTGGGCTGAAAAGGAAAAGCCACTCTTTATTAAGTATCTTGTATTTTTGTACATTTGACTCCAGGATTCTTACACAGAAAGAAACATATATATGTTTTGTTTAACTGTGGTTCCTAGAGGATTTTAGAAACTATAAGCAATCCAAAATTCGAAGATTTTCCTATTAGACCAGAAAGTGCACAACGCTTTTCAATGTTAACAACAGAAATGGAAGTATTGATAAACATTAATATTATTTTGTGCTTGTATGTGACCAACACGTATTTATTTCTTGGCATTACAAGTTCACAGCTATAGAGCAGACCAATACATCTATGTCACCAAAAATATGCTAGTATTTTTAATGGGATTCAGTGAAGTATGAAAAACAACAACATACTCCATAGCGCATATATCAGCCTTCTGCTGGTCAGAATACAGTACTGACACTTTAATAATTTCAATAGGTCCTGTGAACTTTACAATACTCACATTTCTCCTAAAGTAGTAGAATTCTCATCAGTGAAGTCCAAAAGTATGTTACTTTATTTCCACACAATTACGGAAAAACTCCACTTATACGATGCTATTAAATGAAATGGGCAGAGTTCTCCGATGTTTTAAATTAACTAGACACCATGAGATTATGCATTGCTTCCATGAGTGTTCGGAATTTGTCTTTCGCTATTAACATAGCATGTATTGTCATGCTAGCAGAGAAAAATGTTGTAGATATGTTTTGAGAATAACTTACCTTACGTTGTTAAAAGTCTTGAATTCCTTATCATTTAGGGATCTAAGCATCACCATTGAGTGAGTAGCTGGTTCACCGACTGTTGTTTTTTTGTTGTTTTTTTAACTAAAAGATAATTTCTGAAAAGAGTTCTAACTGTTTGGTGAAATAATATTTTGTGATTTTTGTACTGTTCCACCGCGATTGTACATTAACACAAAATAAAAGCAAATTCATGATTTAGCGCATTTTTCATCAACTTTCGGTTTTTAGATACAGCATAAGATCAAGTTTTGTTTTTGAAATTCTTTGAAAAATTTTTGAAATTGGAAAATAGAAGTGGTCACCAGATACTCACAAACTAAGTATTTCCAGCCAATTGATTTGGCCTTTTTAAACGCAACCAATCAAATTTTCTTAATTTATCAAACGAGTTGCACAATCTCAAGATTTTAGGCAATTTTGCCCTCCTTGATGACGAGAAACCCACTTGAAATAAAAATGTATCTCAGAACGGCTGGTATAGGCATTAACACTTTTATTGATAAAGATAGAACAAAGTTTCGACCTTCCTAGGTCACATGTCTTAGAAACGAGAGTATAAAGGGATACTAGATTGCAGGAGTCGTTGCAAGTGGATGTAAGGTTATTAATTAGTATAGGTACATTGGTTTAATTTCAATTTTATTTGTTGTATAAGTAGGGCTAGTTTGATTTTGCGTTTGTTTATATTTGTTTCCCCACTTAGTATCTGGATGCTTTCTATGATTATGTTGTAGTTATTTGATTTGCAGTGTTCAAAAACGTGTGAAGGTGTTGTTTTTTGTTCTTTGAATCTAGTTTTCATTTTTTCTGCTTGTTTCTCCGATATGGAAGTTGTGGTAGTTGTTGCGTTGCATTTTATAAATTATATTGGTGGTGTGTTTTACACGGTATGGACTTAAGTTCTGTACCTCTTTTTTGAATAAATTTGGTTTTTACTAGAATGTTGTGTTTTGTTGCAAGTTTTATCCAATCGTTGGTTATTGTTTTGCTGATGTGGGAAACATATGGTATGCAGTAGTAAATGTTTTGTAGTTTGTTGTATATTGAGATTTATTGTTGCGTGTTTGTTGTTGGTCTAGGTCTGTGTGTGTAATTTTTATACTTTTTTTCTAAGAAATTTCTTGATGTTGATGAAGTGTTGTTTTATTTTGTGGATTTTATCGTTAATTTTATCAGGTGACGATAGTTTTATGGCTGTGTTTACTTGGTTTCTTAGTATGTTGAATTTTAGTTTTGTTTCATGTGCTAAGTCCCAGGAAATGTATAATCCAGTATGTGTGATTTTTTCCGTGGATTTGTTTTGAATTGTATATCAGTTATAGTGATTTTGAGGTTAAGAAATGCTATTTGGTTAGTTTTTTTCTGTTCACAGATGAACATAATGTTGGGGAGAGTTAATGTAGTTGTAAAAACTAAGTGTGTGCTCTGTAGATGTAAATCCAGCAATTGTATCATCAACATACTTGTACCTGTATAGTGGTGGGTGTAAGGATGAATTGATCGCTTGAGACTCAATCTGTGTCATAAAAATGTTGGATAGAACAGGTGACACGGGATTCCCCATAATCAGGCCATTTATTTTTAGGTAGTTTTGGTTATTGAAAATAAAGTTAGTTTTGGTGGTAGTAAATTCTGTAAGGGTTGCTAATTGGTTGCTGGGGATGTGTATCAATGGGTTGCAACCCTTATAGAATTCACTACCACCAAAACTAACTTTATGTTCAATAAACAATGTTCATTGAATAATGTAAATAATAATGCCAATTATTTGATCCAGCGAGTCGTGAAATTAGTAGAGAGCATATGGCTATCATGCTTGACAGTTATGTGTATTACATAGTAGACTAGTGTTGTTAGTCAAGGAAAGTAATTCACTTCTTTTATTTGGACACTTTTAGTGGTAACAAAATAATGATATTGCACTACTTCAAAAATAAGGTCAAATCTCTTGTTCCTCTAAACAGTTTTTTATTAGATAAACAATGGCGCATGCATAAATCTTATAGTCAGAGAAGTCCACGATCATCATTTAATTTATCAACATTTGCACGAAATACATGAGTGTGTGCACATCACTTAACCAGACTGTTAATTTACTTACAAGGTACTCTGACCGTAACTAATCATTTCCTTTGCTTTAGAAAGTATGAACATGGCTTAACTGACAAGAATATTATATTGGCCCCTTAGGATGCCAGAGTAATCAAATCTTTGTTGATTATGTATGCATTAGTCGATTTAGTATTTGTTGATGATAAGTATCTTATCACATTTAATAGAACGTCCTTAGTAATATGTGAGGAGCGATAATCGGTAACATTAAAAAACTTTACTTCCATTACCTGTGAATCTGGGGCCCGGCATGGCCAGGTTGGTTAAGACGTTCGACTCGTAAGTTGAGGGTTTGAATCCCCGTCGCACCAAACATAATCACTCTTTCAGTCAGCCGTGGGAGCCTTATAATGTGACGGTCATTTCCACTAGTCGTTAGTAAAAGATTAGCATAAGAGTTGGCGGTGGGTGGTGATGACTAACTGCTTTCGCTCTAGTCTTAAAGTGCTAAATTAGAGACGGCTAACGCAGATAGCTCTCCTATAGCATTGCGTGAAATTAAAAAACAAACAAAGAATTCTGTAAACCTCACTACTTGTCATACAAGATTATGAAACATTAAGGAATAGTAGCGTTGCCCTGGTTTTCGAAAAAGAAACCTACGATCTCTGATTTTCTTGTTACATATTTTGATAGGTAAAAAATATGTTTCGAATTTATAAAAACCATCAACTTCAGTTTGATTTTTGAAAATAAAATATGAATCTTTATTAAATCAGGGTTTTCTTCTGAACGATGTTGTTGTTTTTACTTTTTCACTTTCAAGGATGAATAGGATAAGTATGGGTAATATTTCGACAATCTTATATTCGTATCAGTTCACGTTCTATTGAACACAGTAAGCTGAGCTCTCTTTCTCCCATACCTCGTCATTCTTCTTAAAATGTTAACATTTGAAACGTAAATGTGTATGTAATATCATGTTAAATTTGCTTTAATGTACACTTTTATGAATGTAATATCACATTAACATTACAACATTAATGTATAAGATATGCTTAAAAAAACCAATATTGTAGTTTATAACGTAACAAAAGGAAAAAAAACGTATCTCATGATGTATACAACATTTTGACCATCTTAGGTCATCTTCATTCAGGTTAACAAAGATAGTTTGCAACATGTTTCGTCCCAAAGACATGTGCCCGTCAACGGTCAGCTCCAAACTCTTTTTGTTAACTTGAAGATGACTTAAGGAAAACAAAATGTTGTTTTCTACTTTATTTTAATAAAAGTTTTAATACCTATACATTTTGAGATACATTTCCACTTCAAGTGGGTTTCTCGCCATCATAAAAAGAAAAAAATGAAATCTCACGTATGGAACCATCTAGAGAATAAAATACATCGCTTACTTGACTTTAAGTTTAATTTTATTTTACAGAATAATTATTGTAATTTAATCCTTACTATTTTCACAGTCTTCTTTTTTTCATTGCACACAGCACTATTTTGTTTTATTTGAATTCTACATACACTTCTTTGGTATATAAGGTTAAACATACGATGCATTAGTACATGTATAGTTAATGATATATAAATAAATATGCCTATAATGATATATTAAGTTAAAACTTAACTTAATCTCACCAAAAAAATTCCAACTTTGCGTAGAATTTATTCAAGTAGTATATATGTTAACGATGAAATAATCGTTTCGTTAGCAAACGATGGATGCTTAAGTCAACTAAAAATACTCATTTAGGCGCACCTTTGATTTTAAGTATCATGTATATAGATTGGTTGGTTTGTTTTTGAATTTCGCAGAAAGCTACACGAGGGCGATCTGCGCTAGGCATCCCTAATGTAACAGTGTAAGACTAGAGGAAAGGCATTTAGTCATCAACATCCACCACCAACTCGTGGGCTACTCTTTTACGAACGAATAGCGTGACTGACCTCCACGATTGAAAGGGCGAGCATGTTTGGTGTGAAGTGGATTCAAATCTCTGAACCTCGGACTACGAGTCGAGCAGCTTACCCACCTGGTAATGCTGGGCCTTATATAGATCGGTAGAATTTTAAATTTTCAGCTGAATAAGTACTGCTTCTTCAGTAACAAGTATTAATAAAGTTCGTACCGTTGGCATCTTATACTTTGTTTATTTATTTGTTTTTCTAATTTTGTGCAAAGTTATACAATTACACGATCTACGATAGTGTCCCTAATTTAGCAGTGTAAGACTAAAGAGAAGGCAGCTAGTCATGGCTGAAGGCTTCTGATAGAATAACAGTGTTTCTTCCACTTCAGCTACTTTTTCAGATATTTACTTCGTGTGTGCACCTGAAATATTTGGATTTTCCTTAAATTCAGTGGAACTCTGAAACAAATCTAAATATTCAAAATATCTTTGTTTTACTAGAACAGTTATAGCTTTTAGTGTCATTCATGTGTTTCTCCATCAAACATTTTAAAAAGTATGAAAAAAAGTCAAGATAGAGAAGTGTTAGTATTGGAATATGGAGCTTATTGGTCATAAGAAATGATGCATCGCTGTATGTATTCCTTTAACCATGGAACCAAATTATTTTAGTTTTCTTTCTTCCACAGTTCACTTCTTTTTCATGTTTGTCTGTACAACGATCTTGCTATTGTGCTATTGTGAAATTATATTAAAATCTGTAAATAATTTTATACTTTTCATAATTTTGTTTGATATTTGTCTACAAAAAAAACTTCAAAGAGATGAAGTTATTAAACCAACATTTTGAATATGAGTATTGTTAGCTAGTCATGTGTTACTCAAAAAAACGTTTCCTCTCTGTAAATGATTACACTGTACAATACAAATTTTGTTCCTGGATAGTATGTGTTATGTCTTTATGTTGAAAAAGTACAGAAAATGACCACTATTCCCTTCAAACTTTGCTTTAATGACCTGGATAATGAAATTTCTATGTAAAAACGAGCAAATTTACACATTTTCATTTACATAAGGTCTGAATAAAACAACATATGAATCAAGATTTACATGTATGTATACTAAAGTTATACAAAAATGAACAAAAATTTTAGAAGTGACTTGTTTTCGATATTTTTTATTGTAATGTAAATAGTCTCCCATCATGTTTTCGTTATACACTCCTTGGTAGCGGCGTTCAAAGTCCAGTATATCTTGGTGGAGGTGCTCGCCTTGCTCCTCTGTGTATGCTCCCATGTTCTTTTTGAATTTATCAAGATGACCGTCAAAGATATGGACTTTCAGGAACATTCTGCAGCCCATTTTGTTGTAGTTCTTTACGAGAGCCTCAACCAGTTCCACATAATTTTCAGCCTTGTAATGGCCCAAGAAGCCCCAAACCACTGCGAAAAAGCTGACCCAAATTTTTCTTTTCTACTGAGCTTATTGGGGAATTATATGCACATCAGGATCTTTTTTATTTGTGGGCCAACGAATGCACCAGCTTTGACCTTTGGCTCAGACAGCTTAGGGAAAAAGTATCGAAGGTACTTGAAATATGCAGACTCCTAATCAAGACCTGTGACAAATTGTTTCGTAAGACCCAATTTTATGTGCACTGTTGGGAACAACACCTTCTGGAGGTCAGCTTGTGGCTCATACTTGATACTGTGCCTCCCCACAAATAACTTGGTCCGTCGTAGCCAGTGCTTTCTATTGTAGTGCGCTGTGGTATCCTTGCTGTCCCAAAGGCAAAGATAACAGGGAAACTTGGTAAAGCTTTCTTGGAGACTCATCAGAAGTGCCAACATTTTGAAGCCATACTCATCATACTTCAAGGCTTCCAGCAAGGTCTTGACACTGTTATATTTCTCTTTGAGGTGCATCGAAAAATGTTTAATTTGTATAATATAAAATCTTACTATTCAAGAAGCAAAAATTGTCCGTCTTATTTTCTAGAGTGTTTTTGCAATGCTCGCAGGTGAAATAAGGTGCCTAGGGTTAGTACTGATCTCCGATAGGCATGTCTAAATATGCCATGAAGGCACATATTTCAGCAGATACTGTCACAGAGATGTTGTCTTGATAAATTGGCCACATACATAGCAGAATGCGTCTGGAGAATGTTTACAACTTCTTGATGCTATCTCTAATAAAATCGGATAGGTCTATCTGTTTACTTAGGCAGCTAGAATTAAAATGAAGTGGTGAGCTTCCGTATATTTATTACTATGGTAAGTTCTAAAAAATTATAAAAAAGTTCTTGAAAATTCTCGTAAGTTTTACAACATTCTAGAAAATTCTCTATCGACTACTCAGCACTGAATCTAGATGGAATGTTCTGGAAAAATGGATAAATTTGAAAAGTTAATTACCCATGTCACAAAAGCAAAGTTTGAAGAGAAAAATAGTTTTTTTTCTATTTACTTTAGGCACAAGCAATTGGGAAATAACACTTCTGCCTAGGAACAAGAAAAAGATAATTTTGTTTCTTATAGCAAAGCCATATCGGGCTATATGCGGAGTCCACCGAGGAGAATTGTACCCCTCATTTAGGTGTTATAAATCTGAAGATTTACTGCTGTACTGTTGGAAGACTGACATTTTCTTGTTACACAATTTTATATTAAAAATATTCAATTTATGCTATATACATTCAATTGTCTGAAGAATCTTTATCACAATATTTTCACGTTTAATAATTTCAAACATTAATTATATTTTATTTTTATACTTAATAAATTCATTGACTGATATGTATTTTCTTTTACTCTTAACTCATCAAAGTTTCTCAATTTCGCAAAGAGGGAGAAAATGCTCAAAATATTAAAGAAATCTATGCTCACAAAAGTGTTTCTTTTATGCTTTTCAGTCTACTTAATCTGCACTGTTGTTTATATTACGAATATTTTGAATTGTGAATATTGTGAATTACTTCAAAAATTCGCTTTAGCATGGTAGGTATAAGCTTTTGCAGAAGGCTGGCTGGAATGTTATTTCAAATGGTGAAGATGGCTTTACAAAGGTCATACACTGTTTGGAATTGACGTCCATTTCTATCGACCTCCCTTGTCATTCACTCTCAAACATTTTCAGTCTGGTTCAGGTCGGACAAACACGCTGAATGGTCTAAAAGAATCACGTTATTTGCCATGAAAAAGTCCTTTGTCCTGCGGGCATTGTGAATTGCAGCGTTGTCCTTCTGAAAAATCCAGTCATTTCCACACAAGTGAGGGCCTACAGTCAATAAAGATGCTTTCTCCAACATTCCAATATAGCCAGCTGCTATTTGAAGCCCTTGTATAACCTGAAGCTTTATTGTTTCATGGAATGAAAAAGCACCCCAGATCATGATGGAACTTCCTCCACTGTGTCTCGTAGAAAATGTCTCCGGTGGGATATCCCCATCGTGTTTGTAACGCTGTAAACTATCTGGACCATCCAGGCTAATTTTTTTTCTCTTCAGAGAACAAAACCTTCTTTCACTTTTCTACGTCCCATGTTTGGTGCTTTTCGGCAAAGTTTAACCGAGAAGACGTTTACGGTTTTTAAATTATTTTTCTCGTAGATGCCGTCTTATTATTCTTGAGCTGCATTCTGTGTCCGTAAGGGCCTTAATCTGGTTCGATGATCGGCTGGTGTCTTGCCGAACATCCCGTCGAATCCTTCTGCACAACGCCTGCGAAATTTTCTTGGTGCGACCACTGTAAATTTTAGTTCCGTATCCCTCAGGGTCTTTTAAGAAATTTGCAACAGCAGTTTTACTACACCCAATCTCACCAGCGATAGCACGTTGAAAGAGACCTTGCTTTTGCTGCTCGACAATTCTGCCACGTTCAAACTCTGTCAACTTTTTAGCCTTTGCCGTGTTTTTACCCAATGTAACACAGGAGATGTCAGTGGGAGATGTTGACAACGCTGATGCTTAAACACAAATGACTAAATTTCATTACGTGTTTACCAATTAATGCTTCATTTCAGTATAGTCTTAAACTTTTGACCAGCTAGTATTTAGGCTAATTTCATCGTGTTCACATTTTCCTATTAAATGCTAAAAACGTTTGGTTGGCATTTATTGGCGCAAAGCAACTACGTTATCTGCGCTGAACAACCGTTAAAAGAAGTAAAGGTAAACTTATTAGAAAATACAAAATAAATAAAATGAAAAACCAAATAAAGTTCTGAAAATTAGTAAAAACGTAAATAGAATTAAAAAGATCAATGTATAAAAACGCAAGTAATTTGAACAATGTCATCAACAGTAATGACACTGTTCCTGTACAGGTGTAAACCGTGAAAATGACATGTCCGAAATTATATGATCGTTCCTATGGTAACGACGGAATGACAGTGAAATGTGGATTATTGTAAATTCAGTGTCATAAAGACAATACATTGGAGGATCACTCCCAGATAAAATGATACAATGGATTAAAATAATGTGACCAATGTGTATTCTAGCCAGCACAACTTCCTCCTTCCGATCCTTACGAAATCAATGCCGCTTAGGAATAATGAAATGTTCGATCTGGAATAACTTGTTACAATGTTTTTCGACTGATGTGAGATATGAAAGTCGGCTGATGGTCAAAGATAAGTTCTAAAAACTTTGCACCAGGGGTCAAGGGAAGGACAACAGTACCTGGACGGAGCTCGGTATCAGGGTATTTACTCCGTTTATGACCAAAGTGCATGCAGATGGTTTTGGAGAAAGAAAGGTAAAAACCATTTGCTATGGTCCATTTCAACAAGTGACTGAGGGCAGTCTGAAGCTGCCGCTCAATAATCCTCATGATCAACAACCAACACAACATGTGGAAGTCGTCGACATAGAGCTTGTTTGCAGCAGTAGAAGGAAGCTGTGTAGTGATAGCATTAATCTTAATATTGCAAAGTGTGACACTCAAGACAAACCCTGAGGGACTTCAAGCTCCTGTGTAAAAGAACGAGAAAGTGTTGAATCCACACTGCCTTGAATTCTCTGTCCAGTAAAAAGATCTGGATAAAAATGGGTTGTCACACAACCCATAGAAGTTGAGGTCCTGCAAAATGTTGTATCTCCATGTACTGTCATAAACCTTATCCAGGTAATAGAAAACTGTACCAAGATATCCCCTCTTAAGGTATGTTTTCCCAACTGATGTTTCAAGTCAAAGAAGCAGGTTATCCACAAAAGTTCACTGTCATGGGAACTTACACTGGGCGGGGAAGGTAAATAAAAAATTGAATTTTATCAAATTTTATTTTATCCTTTTACTTGTGGCACTCCTCTAGACTTATATTAAATTATTTGAGCTTAAATTTGAATTAAAAAATATTTTTTATCCTTTTTTTTTAATTTAATCACTCATTTCTCAGTTTACTCCCAGATGTCAAACATTTAGTGCCTCTGGTGATGAATCTCATTAATATGGATGTACTTGGTATGTAAAGATCCTACGAATCTATCAAAAGCCACTTTAGTACTTTAACTATGGAATCCTGTGAATCACATAAAGAACAGTGTTAGTGTACATACATCAGAAATACACAATAATATGTATATGTATATATGTATAGTCAAGTTAAAAAAAACACTAAATGTATTCCACGATACTTATAGTTGTGATTTTCTGTTCAATATATCATAGTAGAATATCTCGAATTTGGTAGATTCGGTCTTGAGTATTATGGATTTTATATTTTAAAAAACGAGGAGATAATGTTGGGATGTAAAGAGCAAAATATGTTATACATATAAAGACCGTAGATAGAAAATGTATTAGTGTTTAAAACGTTCAGATTAAGCTTAGAATTAGAAACTTTAATAAATAAAGGTATTTTTAACTATGTGTTAACTATAATTTTATTTTATATGATTCTATAGGTAGCATTTGTTTCATCTTTAGCTATTGTTTCTCATTTTAGCAAGACTCGATGTTGTAAAAACCTACATGCGCATGCGCAGAGTGCCATACCACATCCAGAATAAAGTAATTAAGTGGTTTGATTACCTGTGGGTGTCTCAAAAGTCTTCAGATGACGACTGCTCGGTAGGGTTTCTTCCAGACAAGCTGAAAGCAGAAATAGCTATTCATGTGCACCTAGACACCTTGAAACGTGTTGAAATTTTTCAGAATACAGAAGCCGGGTTTCTGTGTGAGTTAGTGTTGAGACTACGTCCTGTTCTCTTCAGTCCAGGAGACTACATCTGTCGTAAAGGTATTAATTTAGTACAATAACATCATTTGTTTTGAAATTGTTAATGTTAGATTTGATAATAGGCATGAATTACATATATTAGTATAACATAATGTTTAGGGGGCTTGTTGGTCCATCACGTAAACTAACCAACTACACTTAGTATTACACACATACACACACATAATGCTAATCAAAATCCACAGTCCCTATATGAACAGTAAATATATAATATAACATATAGCATGATGTTTAGAGAAACAATTAACCTATTGGTCTATCCAGGCTGTTTCATCCTCTAAATTAAAACTATGCAAAAAACGCAAAGCCACCCTTTATCATTAAATATATCCTACAAGCTTTCTTCTAAATTCACTTAATTTTACTGTTCCCACAACATCTAAAGGCAACCCATTACACAGGCCAGTCATCATATTTAAAAAATAAATTTGTCTTAACTAAAGACATTTTCCGCCTCACATTAATCTATATTTGTGTTCCCTAGTTATGTAATTATCAATTTCTTAAACACTTCCTTTCCGTTCCCTCTAATTTTTAACAAAAATAATTTTAAGGATCTTAACCTCTCCATCCCAGTTACAATTTTAGTAATCCTCCTCTGAACCATTTCCAACATTTCCTATAGAGAGGGAGCTAAAGACTGGACATAATACTCCAAATGTGAACTGACCAGTTATGAAATTATAACCTCTATGGACTTGTTTTCAATATTTCTACAGATAAAACGTAACATTCTATTTGTTGTACTACTAGCAATAGCAAACTGTTTAAGTGGCTTAAGAAACTTATCAACCATTACATCAAAATCCTTTCTTTCGTGACAATTTTGAAGTTATTCTCATCCAAGTTATAATTAAAATTATGATAACCTACATGCATTATCTTGCATTTATTATATCCGGCTCAGCATGGCCAGATTGTGGGGGCGCTTTACTCACAATCTGGGGGTCGCGGTTTAAAATCCTCGTCAATCAAACATGGTGGCCCTTTCAACCATTGGAGCGTTATAATGTAATGGTCACTTCACCATTCGTTGGTATAAAGTAGCCAAAGAGTTAGTGGTGGGTGGTGATGACCAGCTGCCAGCTCTCTAGTATTACATTACTAAATTAGGTCTGGCTAGCGCAGAGAACTCTTGTGCAGATTTGTACGAAATTCAGAACAACCCAAAGCAGTTATTATAACTAAAGCCAATCTGTCATTTATTTGCCCAAGTTATAAAATGGTGTAAATCTTTCTGTAAAGCAACATCATCATCTTAACAGCAAGCAACACCCAAGATATAGTTATCATCGGCACATTTAAGTAACTTATTGGCCATTCGTACATCTAAGTTATAAATATAAATAAAAAAGGGTAATACTAAGCCCTAAGATACGCCACGTGTATGTAACATTTAATCCGGTTTGACTGAACTCTATAAATAACAACTCTTTGGTTTCTTTCATAAAGCCACTCTTCTGTTTAATTAACTTATTCTCCATACATATAAATATAAACTTCTTTATAAACCTTTTATATGGCATTTTACAACTTTTTTATAAAATTCAGATAAATTAAATTTACATCCTTCTTCTCATCTACACACGCAATAACATTTTCAAATAATGTCAAATGATTTACAAGGCAAGATTTTCCCTTAGTGAAACTATGTTGACTATCTGATAAAATTCTAAACCTTTTAACTAACTTTGCAATGTATCTTTTCTCAGGGTTTTCAAAACGTCTCCACATGTGATGTAAGGATCAATTGTCCTATAATTACTGGAATAACTTCCTTTGCCTCCCTTGAAGATAAGAGTGATGTTAGCTAGTACACAATCTGTTGGTACTTGTCCACTATTCAAAGACTTATAAAAGTGAGCCAAGTGGCTCGCATATCCAGTTCTTCATTTCCTTTAAAACCATCGGGAAAATATTATTTGGTTCAGGAACCTTGTTGTTCTTAAAACTTCCCATTTTTTTCAATAAACTCACTTAGAATTTATGCAGTTGTCTTGTTCAACATCGATGGTCTTTCCATCTGATAACTATTCAATACGAAAAATACTGTATAAATCTTCGTTAGTAAAAACTAAAAAAGCAGAATTTAATAATCTAGCTATTTCATAATCATCAGATACAAACCCTTCTTTGTCTTCCTTCAAGTAACCTATACAAATCTTAACATTGTGTTTACCTCTAATGTTCTTTTTAAAATCCTTATGTTAATTTTATGTTTTTAGCCAAATGTTTATACATATTTTTGATTCCCTACTTTCCAGTTTGATGAACTTCCTGGAGCTTCTATAATCTTCTAAATTTTCTTTATTCCTAGTCAATTTCAATTTCTTAAATTATGATGTTTTTCTTTAATTTTATGTCTTATACCCTTTTCAAGCCAACCAGGTTTTATTTGCAGCTACCCTTTTCTTTTTATAAGGAATATATTTGTTTAAAATATGGAACATTTTTAGTGAAGAATGTCCATATTTTTTCAGTGTCTCCAAATAATTCCCCAACGTAATTCACAACAGATAACTTTTATTGCATCCATTCAAAATTTGTTTTTTTTTAAATCTAGAATCAAAATATCATTACTCCTAATTTCCATATACAGCAAAACATCAAACCTAATACACTACTGATCAATTTTACCTAGGTGTTCCCGAATTTCAACTGTCTAAACCCTTTCTATATTAAAAGTTAACCATAAATATAAAATAGCATTATTTAGGGTAAGTTCCTTAACCAGTTGATGAAAAAATCCCTCTTGAACAGTTTCCAGAAATATCTCTCCCTCATGGTTTAACTATAAACATTTCCCAATTAATACAAATAAAACTAATATCACCCATAACTATGACTTCATTGACAGCTGAAATCTTAATCTCACTAACTTCACGAGTTTCATCTAGTTGTCTATAACAAATTACTACCAAGAGATTTTCCCTTGATATTTACTAACAGAAACCAAATGGATTGAATCTCCTCACTATTATCCTTAATATTCCCTTCTCTTTACTACTCTGTCCCTATTAAATAACCTATAACCATTTCTGTCTTCAAAATAATCTACATTAATCCATACTTCTGCTGTTCCCATTATACCTAAATCTTTTGAAGTCATCTATTTTATTTCTTATACTTCTAGCATTGCATCAGTAACATTTAAACCTATTTTTATAACTATACTTTTATACTGCATTGTAATGCTAAGCTTTCGTCAGGTTTGTTTCATTTAGTTTACATTTTTCTCACCACCATCTACAGTCATGTGAAAAAGTTAGAACTTCCTATGAAAGCCTGTGTATTTTTATAACATTTTTGGATACATAGATATTTAATCTCAATTTTAACAACATTGAGAGATTATAGGAATATAACTAAACAATTAAAACTGAAGAAAAGACTTATCAATATCTTCTGTAAATGTAATTCTACAAAAATGCATATTCTAACTGAGGAAAAAGTTAAGACACCTTACCCTCTAATAGCTAGTGTTACCCCCTTTGGCTGAAATAACTGCAGTGAGACGCTTCTTGTAGCCATCTACCAGTCTCTGACATCGATCTGAAGAAAGTTTGCCCCACCCTATGTTTGAGGGGTTTCTTGCATGTACAGCCCGTTTCAAGTCACCCCACCGCATCTCAATAGGACTAAGATCTGGGCTATGACTCGACCATTCCAGGACTCTCCATTTCTTAGTTTTCAGTCAGTCCTTGGTGGCTTTACTGGTATGTTTTGGGTCATTGTCGTGTTGCATGATCCAGTTCCGCTTCAGCTTTACTTTTCTTGTAGATGGTCTCACATGATACTCAAGCACATACATAGTAGAATTCATGGTGGATTCTATGATTGTGAACTGTCCAGGTCCTGCTGCAGCAAAGCAGCCCCAACCAATGACGCTTCCACCTCCATGCTTCACAGTTGTTATGAGGTTCTTTTCCTGGAATGCTGTATTTGATTTATGCCAAACATGTTTTCTGTTCTGGTGTCCAAAGAATTTAAGTTTGGACTCATCTGTCCGAAAAACATTATTCCAGAAGTCCTGGTCATTGTCTAAATTCTCTCTGCCAAACTTTAGTCTGACCTTGATGTTTCTCTTAGAGACCAAAGGTTTCCTCCTTGCACACCTCCCATACAAGTTAAACTTGTGCAGACTCTTTCTGATTCTAGAGACATGCACTTTCACATCAACAACAGCCGAAGCCTGCTGTAGGTCCCGCGATGACATGTTATGGAGTTTGGAGACCTCTTTTAGCATCTTGCGGTCTGTTCTCGGGGTGAACTTACTTGGACGACCAGACCTGGGCATGTTGGCAGTTGTTTTGAGAGCCTACCACTTGTTGACTATTTTCTGGACAGTAGAATGGCTGATTTCAAAATCTTTTCGAATCTTTATAAATCCCTTACCAAACTCATAAGCTGCTACAATTTTCATTCTGAAGGCCTCAGACAGATATTTTGCTCTCACCGTGGTGCTCACTCTCACTTCAACAGTCAGGAGCACACCAAACTAAATGTCTGAAGTTTAAATAGGGCAAGTCTCATTCAAAATGCTGAGTAACGATCTTCTTATGTTTTTGATAAGCAAATAAAATCATTGTAAAATGTCACCAAATAATATGTTTAAACACTCTAAAGGAAATTTAACATATATTGTTTATTGATATGTTTATCACAATGTTATTTCTGAACAAAAATGAATTTGCTATTAAAAAGTGGAAAAAGTGACGTACTTGGGAATCAAAGGTGAAGTATAGCAAAACAATAGCTACTGTGAATGTGATACTAGAAGTGATTTTGGATTATTTAAAAGGTGTTTTTGTGTACATATTTTTCTTTGATTCTTGTTATATGTGCTAGAGCATAATTACAAATGTCTAAAGAATTATTAAATCGTGTTTGAAATGTATTTAGTTCTGATATTAAAAGTATTGAGACGTAAGTAATTGCTATAGATGGTAGGAATCCAATTGGATTTTAGAGAGAATCTGAAGATGTACCATAGGTTATTCTGTGTAGCATAGTTAAATATAGATATTAACTGTGCAAACTATATGATAATTTGACTAGGAAAGGTTTCACTTCAAGAGTTCAAATGTAAGAGAATACCGTCGATTAGAGACTGAGAAAATAACTTTAATGATTTATCCTTATATGGTAAACAGAAAAAATATAAATATTCATACTAACACTGTTAGGTGAAGATTTGTATTACAGACCGTGACTGGTAATTAATGTTTGTTTGAAGTTTTAAACATACTTTACATCGAATTAACAGCAGTTGTTCATTAATGAAAAATTTAACATCAGTGATGCCAAGGTTATTAAATGTTTTATCACAATGCTTGAGGTTATTTAATGTAAATATTTTGTGAAAGATTTCTTTTATAAATATATGAAATGACTTAATATGGGCTTTCAGAGATTTTTCACAAATTTGTGTAGCTCTTTGGTAAAACATAAGAGGCCTTTCAAAGTGTTATGATATTATTTGGTATGGACTTTCAGAAGCATTTCAAAATGTATAAAATTATTGGGCATTATCTCTATTAAGTGTTTCAAAATACATGTAACTTTTTTAATATATACATACATTCGGAGAAGGTACATTGTAAGCAAATAAATTGCGGTTATTACGAGAAATCCAATAACGACTCCTTGTCTACTTGTTTTGTCACTTGCAGGAGAAGTAGGAAAGGAGATGTACATTGTGAACAGAGGTCGGCTGGAAGTAGTGACAGACAACGGAAAGACTGTGTTAGCCACTTTGAAAGCTGGAAGTTATTTTGGTGAAATCAGTATTTTAAACATGGGTACGGCGGGAAACCGGCGGACAGCCTCGGTACGTTCAGTTGGTTACTCTGATCTCTTTCGCTTAAACAAACAAGACATGTGGGAAGTACTAAAGGATTATCCTGCAGCTCGTGTTCGGTTAGAAGCTATTGCTGTGAAGAGACTGCGAAAGCATCGGAGAGACCCATTTAAAACAAGTAGGTGAAATGGATTAAATTAGATATCCAGTTTACAATGCTCACAAAATAGCAAACAAAAGTCGGTGGCTATGGTGGCTGCATCTGTTTTGTTTGTTTGTTTTTTGTGTGCTTAAGTTCAAGGCTACGCAATGAGCAATAAGCGATGAGCCCATCATGAGTATCAAACTCAGATTTTTAAAGTTATTAGCCATCTGAGTCATCTAGGAACATCAGTTTATATGTTTATCTAACAACATTTTAACCACAATTAAAGAAGATGTCATAAAAGCCCAATTGCGCTTATCGAGACAGAATAGTTCGATTACTGTCTGCCCATCACCATTCCAATGACAGAGGTGCAAGGTGCCATGAAGAGGGTGCTGTGAAACTTGTATGTGTAGTGTGTATTTGAATCACCTAGCCTAGAGCGAAGTGCATAACATTTACCATGAAAGTAAAAATAATTATTCAATTTTTAACTTAATTTTTTTTACAATTCAAGAATTTTATTTTGGGTTATATCGTCAGCGTGTTTAACAAAAACAAATCTCTTTAAACAATTGAGAAATGAACTATTTTTTCAGTTTAGTTGTCTATTACATTTAATTTCATAGTTTCAGTGACTGCACTAACATTAACAATACCATGTTATATATTTGTTGCTATATTATTTGAACGTAGTGTTACTAAAAGACATTGGATTTTCTATCTATTATTTTTACCAATAATTATTATATGCATGCTCTACGAATGCATTTCATGAATGATCCTAATTTTGATTGGCTCGTAAGAGAACCGACGTTTGACTGCATCGTCCGCAATTTTCTGCTTCTTTGGCATGGCCAAGTACGTCAATTGAAAGGCTTTGATTTTCTGAGTTAAAAACTGTAATTAGATCACAAATTGGTCAAGAGATAACAAGAACTATGAGCTAATAGTTAAGGTAATCTGAAGATCGCGAATTCGAATCTCCGTCACACCAAACATGCTCGCCTCTTCAGCCACGGGGGTGTTATAATGTGATAGTCAATCCGACTATTCGTAGGTGAAAGAGTAGCCCAACAGTTAGCGGTGGATGGTGATGATTAGCTGCCTTCCTTCTTGTCTTACATTGCTAAATGGGGCGGCTAGCACAGATAGCTCTCAAGTAGCTTTGTGCGAAAGTCAAAACAAACTAACAAAAACTTTTCTAGTAATGTATCTGCACATATATTTTCCTAATGCTCCCCAAAATTCAAACTTTGCTTTTCAGTTTATGCGCTCTACCCATTCATTCTTTTATTTATTATGATTTTAAAGAGTGAACATTTGTCAACTTTCATATTTGTGACATTAAATTTTTTGGCTAACTTTTCTACATAGGGCTCATTCTTACAATAGTCTTCGAAAAAAATATATTTTTGATACAAGCTCTATATGCATATGCCGTAATTCTAAATTTGCATCTGAGAATGTTTTGAGTCGACTTGATGTTCAGAAAATATTTAGGTAACACACCTGCAATGGAGTTGTTTTAGTTAGATATATATATTTAGAAATGCATGTAAAATACTGTGAAATCTGTATTGCGAAAAATTTGAAGATCGTTCTCGAGTGAAGAAATCAACAATGTACGATGTGTGTACTTAAACACTAGTGGTTGCCAGTATTGTTTCTCACTAAAATTTCGAAAATCTCGACTAATGATTATAAAAGTTAGTTATCGCAACACGTGAAGAGAGTAAATATCGTTGGCTAGCTATAGTCAGTATACCACAAACCTCAGAAGCTTTTACTGTGATAAACTCTTATTAATCTTGAAATTATAGATATTTGACCAGGATTTGATAAAGATTTCGAATACAACAAACCGTTTATTTCCACGGATTAACTTCGAACATTAATAATGATCAACATTGTACAACTTCAGTTGTCAAAAACTCACGTGTTAAGAGCTAGCTAGCTCTCTGTTTAGTGAATTGTACCGATATCAACCAAGAATTAACTTACTCTCATGAACCATCAATAAGTTCCGAAACAGATATAAGACTCAGTATTGTTTGTAAAACTTTTGTACATGTATCATTATTTGTAATAACTGTTATTATAAACTGTGTTACTGTTTGAATATTGAAATATATATTTACATTAAAAAAACACAATTGTGTATATCAGTCTTCTTGGCAAACATCATAAACTTGATACAGATTTACTTTTGGTAAACTTGTAAATTTACATTACAATTTAACTCAGTTTCATTCTATTTTACATTGTAATACGTAACGTAATAAATTAGGGACTTGTTTAAGATAAATTATACTACTTAACACATAATACCCTAGTTTGGGTAGTTTTCTGTACCCCTTTGCCCCCCAGTGGCTCAGCGGTATGTCTGCGGACTTTCACGCTAAAATCCTGGTTTTGATACCTGTGGTGGGCAGAGCACAGATAGCCCATTGTGTAGCTTTGTGCTTAATTTAAAACAACAACAACTGTACCTCTTTTTTTTATTACATTTTAATATTCTCTTTCACCCTTACAAATATTACATTTTTACACACTATATTTTTCATTATACTAAACAACAATATGTGCTCTTTTACCCCATCTAATTCTTTACATATTTTTTCACTTTTTCCTCATTTCTGATCAAGTAAAAATTTCAGTTGTATTTCGTTTGTTTGTTTTTACGCTGATGATGATTCAATGAGATCAGATAATCTGAAACAAGGATGTTAGTAGTTTAAAACTAAGTTGAAAAAATAAATGAATCGTGATGAAAACATGTACCATTTGATCAAACCCACTCAATGCACGTATATTTTCGCGCAGTGTGGTTGATGTGCAATTAGTTTGTAATAATATTTTGAGGTGAGTAACTGATTTTGTTGTAAAATCAAAACACTGTGATGTACACATAGAGAAGCACCTCTAATGTTCTGCCAATAAAGGTTGTGTATTTTAAATTAAGATTAATATTTTTTCTTGCTAGACTACTGAAGGTTGAGGACATTATATTTAAACTATTTTAAATATGCAAGTCAGCATGTTACATAACAGCCACAGTCGATATGAAATTGTGGTGGAATAGAATGTATCAGAACTACATTTAACATTGTTTGGTTTTGTAGGTAGCGCGATTACGCCTAAAAAAATGATCGCTATTCTCTTTCGGAAACAACATATAACAAAATTATTAATTTGTATACTTTGAGAATAAAAAAACAGTGTAATATCGAAAATTCAGACTATCCAAGGCAGAGATAATCCCTTTCGCGTAATGACATCGGAAAAAAAGGAATACAGATAAATTCTATTGTTTCCTCAAGATACTTGCAACAAATCATACCAAAGCTGTTAAGTGTGGCATAATGTATCAGCTGAGAATCCATGAAATACAAAGTGAAAGACAAAACCTGTTTCCATACCCCAGTCAACAACAGATAACATAATCAAAAAAATCTTCGCCTGTAAAAGAAGCCAACTGGTATGAATTCACCAAGGTAAGGCTTCCAATCACACTTTCCATTCAACCATAGCATACCTGAAGAAATTTTCACATTTTCTTTCTCGTTTTTGTTTGAAATTTGCATTAAATATGGGCTGAAATTTCTACACTAGCTTACTGTTAAAAGTTAGAGCGAGAAATTAGTTCCGTTGATTTTTGTAAATTACGATAACTATCACGAACTACTTTTATTATTTTTTTTATTTTTTTCCTCGCAACTCTTCAATGTAAAATGTCGTCGTTGATACCTCGAGCCATACCAAACATTGAAACATTAATGTACGTTACATATGATGCTTTTAACTGAAATCATTTGTTGCAAATTTTACGTTTAATTTATTTCTATTTTACTAAATTCTATCAGTAGTTTCTCCACGATCAAACACAAGTTAACACAGATCGTGTTTCATTTGTCCTCTTAAAAGGCATTCATAAAAAAACAACAAATAAGGAATTTTAGTAAATGAGGAAGATTGTTCCAACATAAAATGTTTTTCATTTTTAGTTTCAGTTAAAAGGCATTTATTACAAGTATTATGATTAGATCCTAGCATTTTTAAGATATCAGCTGAATTTATGTTTATTATTTATCAGTGTCGTAAAACTTTATTACTTATAATCTTATTCCGAGAAAAATATACACTTACAGATCTAATTTCTCAACCTTTAATGAAACATTGATGTTGTAATTTAATTTTATTCAAATAATTTTTCGTATAATTTACCATTTGAAAAATGTTATTGTTGTAATTATTTCAAAAATGCGTGTAATTCACTTCATTGGGCTCGGCATGGCCAGGCGGTTTGGGCACTCGACTCATAATCTGAGGGTCATTATAAACTGAAATAAACTATATATTAGAAAAATATTAGTTTGTTCTGATTTTTGCCCAAAGCTACACGAGGGCTATCTGCGCTAGCCGTCCCTAATTTGGGCAGCTTAAGCCTAGAGGAAAGAAAGCTAGTAATCATCACCCACCACCAACTCTTGAGTTACTCTTTTATCAACGAATAGTGGGAATTACTATCACATTATAACACCCCTACGACTAGAAGTGTGAGCATGTTTGGTATGATGGGGATTCGAAAACTCGCAACCTTCAGAATACGCGTCAAGTGCCTAAACAACCAGACCATGCCAGGCCTATCGGAAAAGAAGCGTTGGTGATATATTTATTATATAGTAATTATACTACAGTATGCAATCTTTCCTGTTATTTTACAAACTATAGCTGTTTGATCACATATTATTTTTATTTTTCAGTTGCCATGGGTCGAAGTCGTAGTACTCCAGGTCTTTTGGAATCTCGCGGAAAAGTTCCTCTGGAAGATATGTGTTTGCATCCACGGGAACCATCCACCTCTGCCTCTGCAGATACACTTTTAACAGACGATGAATGTCGACTGGATATCGGAACCTCGGTTAGTGCAATCAGTAACCGGAGAAAGAGTGTTGATTATATCCATCAAAAAGGAATCCCTATATACGAACAGCTCAGAACAGTTCAAGCTAGTTCGGCAAAAAGTGTTAAATCTTATTTGACAGAATCTTCCTTTGACAGACAGCTTTCAGTTGAAGCCACTTCACAGTTTCGTACATGTCCATCATCGTACTTCTTACATTCCTCGAGCCTCAACAAGTTTGATTTTTCATCCCCCCATGATTATGTAGCCATGAGCTCCAGCGGCGTTGATAATTTACTCTTCAATAATCTCTCACGTCATTTACCAGTTTCCACACCTAGTTCAGTGACCCGTGTGAGGAATTTAAGTCCCAACTCCAATCGAGAACACCGTTCTGAAATCTTAATAGCGGAAATCAAACATCTTCGAGAAAAACTGGTCACTTTAGAAGCAGAGAACACCAGCATGGGTATGAAACTCAGCCACCAACAGTGGGAAGTGGAAAACAGATTAACTGATATTGAACTTCAGGTCCGTGGAAGTAAGTGTGAAACTACTTCCGTGAGTAATAGCAGTGCTGACGAAAGCGAGCGTAATCGTGAATCTGCTATATAATTATCGTCTGTTGTCATCCTTTCTTGTACCACATAAAAACCCTGTGTTTTCTAACCTATAAAAGCCCAATTGTAACAATTTAAACATAGTGTATTATACAAGTCCCCTGATCATGGAAACTGACAGTTGTGAAGGCCTATTTGAGTAATATTATGACATTTTTAATTACTAAGATATATATTTGACTGATAAATTACTCAGTCGAAATAATAATGGGAAACTACAAAAAATGTTGGACGAAATATCATATCAAATATTTCATTCTAGTTGATTACATTTGGCCCAGTTTTTCCAGTATGTACATAAACTTGGCGTCGTATTATTCACAGTTACCTTAACCAGTGATATTCCCGGATACAAATTGGATAAAATTAAATATTTGCATCATTTTGCAATTCTATATTCTTCCAATACTTACCTACTTTTTAAATTAAAAGATTTTTAAAAAATCAAATCGTAATTACTTTTACGCTCCATCTACCTGTAGTTGTTACTAACGGAAAAGGTATTATCAAATGTTTGTTTACCAAGCATATACTAAAAACAAAATGTAAAGAAGGCCGTGCGTTTATTTTCAATTATTAGATCTTTTTAACTTTCAGTACTTTTTAGTTTAGTTTTAATTTTATAACATTATTTTATGCGACCACATAAATAAGTTTTATAAACTATAGCAAAATAAATTTCTTAAAATTCATAAAATAGTTAACATTGTGATAAAAAACAATTAAATTTTATTTCAAAAACGTGTGTAGAAGTTGGTCTTAGCTATAAATATACGTAAAATAAGTTAGTTTGTCATGATTTATGAAAATAAAATATGGTTTATAGCATTCTTCGAACAAACCTTGAGAAAATAAATCTAGTCTTAAAGAAGTTTAATGTGTATCAAATAACTTTTTCTTAATCTAAAAAAAATGCTTTCAAAAACGTGTACTGCTCTGTATCTTTTTTTTTGGTTACTAGATATTTTAGTACGCAAACTTAACCTAGGTGAAATTAATGCTTAATAATATTTTATATATTGCCAATTCAATTTATATATTTTTGTAAATTATCAGACATTCCCATCCATGCTACATTAAATAAAACCCCAACAAAAACGGCCTAAAACGAAGCCTAAAAGGTAATATTTATACATTAAAAGAAAGAAAGTGCTTTGCCACAAATGTTACCAACCTAGCCGTATACCTGAATTATATGGAGTCTCTAAAGACCCTAAACAAAAGTTACCTTTAACACCCATAGTGACAGCGTAGGACTCTGCAACAGAAACTATATCCTGGTTACTTGAACAACTGTATGAACCACGTCTTATATATGTTCCATTACACTTAACAAATACTAAAGACCTATTGGAAAAATACACTCTTCTATACAAACATTATGCATTAACTCCATTTTATTGTATTTAGGTATAATTGACTTGTACCCATCCATACCTTTAGAAGAAGGCATTTATCGTATCATTAACTTCACATCTTCACTTGATCAACACATCTTTCAGCAAATATCACGTTAAAACTTTTTTTTAGAAATAAAAGAAATAAATAGCAGTGTGTGACAGAGTAGCAGTCACATTCGCTGTAATATCCATGCATACAGGAGAAACTAAAGCCCTTTTCACATATAAATATAAAAAAGGTTTAATACCAGAAGTGTGGTACGATACATCGATAAAATATTTGGTATTCAGAATCATGGAAAAGAAACACTATAGGATTTTTACTATTTCCTAAACAACTTCCACCCATCAGCTAAATTCACTCTAAAACTCTCCAACGCAGATGGATATTTAACGTTCTTAGAAATAATCCTAAAAATCCAAGAAAGACAAATACAAAGATCCATGTGTAGCAAAGAATGCAAGAAAGCGATATTTCTCCATTACAAATCACACCATACATAATGAGTCAAAGTCATAATATTAAAACTAAAGAGATTAAATCGAAACTGCTTTTCGCAGAATACAATACAAACAGCTCAAAATGATTTCAAAACACTATTATTACGAAAGAGTTATCTCGAATATCACATCGACAATGTTTTCAAATTATAAAATACATTACAACAGCAACAGACTCTAAAATAAAAAGGTATACACGAAAACACCTACACTGAATATTCCTTTCATAAACAACACAATCAAAACCAAGATGTGCAAAGCCATTAAACAGTTCCAACTGATAAACAACATAACACAAAAACCAGATGAAACACTGAAAGAAATACAATGTATTTTATTTAAGTAATATATGTCATAAGTTTGCATAGCTACATAGTATTAGAAATTACTACAATATTAATACAATAATAATATATTATATAGTGTTAGATGCACGTTACGACAGACTCGAGAAATAGAACATTACAAGGAGTTTTATGATTTAATGAATATTCTAATATAAATTATATTAACACAAATTATATTCTTGCAAAGGCGAAACGTTCGTTTAAATCAAAAATATATTATTTTAATTTTATCTGGAGTTTTAACGTCGCTTTTTCTTAACTTTTATCAAAATCTATAAATCCTTCCAATAAGCACTACACATTTTGACTATAAAAATCGATCAGTTATATTTTACCACATAATTAAATATAGGTTTTGTTTCTTGTTGTTATGTTATTTTAGTTATAAATATATTTGCATTTATATGTGTAAATGGGTTGATGCAACAACCAATTAGTCTTTGCTTCATGGTGGTGTCAGATTGGGAACAGTAAACAAAATTAAAATATATTATTTAATTATCTTGTTTAAAATAAATTACATTAACTAATTCAGAAACGAAAATTATAATGTTTGTTTATTTTGTTTGCGAACAAAATTTTACCATTATAACCTCTCAACTTACTGTTGAGCCACAAGGAGTCAATGAGTAATAAATTTTACATTTATGGAATGAAATTCTGAACACGTGCTAAGAGTTTAAGCCCTGTATTAATTTAGATAATAATATATTTGAAAGAATAAATAAAAGAAGTTATGAATCATAAAGCAAAGAAAGCATATACTTAATGTTCAAGCTCAGTTATTTTGATACAATTTATAGTTGTTTCCATGCAGAAACATTTGCTACTTGGACAGTTCATGTGAAATTGTAAAACTTTTTTTATTTATACCAGTTTCTATTGTATATAAAATTCAGTTACTTAATTAAATACTTTTTGTTTTATCATTTCCACATCCATCTTTCACATATAAAGTAAAGTTAAATTTTGGTTCCAAGTTTTTAAAAGTTTATTTGGTTCTTACGTCTTATCCATTGTTGGAGCCATACCATGATAAAGCTCTTGTCGTTATCATTTCCATTACGTTCCTGGTCTTGGAGTTTGTAGATAATTGAATAATTACTAGTAGATTCCCTTATGTACACTGCTCTAAAGAACACACGGTTGAACCTACATAATCTCTCCTACACTGAGAACAAACATCTCTATAAACAACGTAAGAGCGTTGAACTTTAATAATTCTGTCCTCTATCTTATAAAAGTTCATTGTTCTCAATACTGATTTTAAGGCTACACACACCGAAATTTGTAGAGTTTCATTTTAAGATATTGTTAATTCCATTGCTGAATGCAAGAGTCTATTTACTAATACAATGAAGACAATTCAAACATATATGAAACATTTTACTCACTTTTCTGAATAGACAAACTGTAATTTAACACTAGTATGCTGTTTATTTTGATGCTTCAAAAATCTGTTCACTTGATTTTAATTCTATAAAGGTTAATGAGGATATTATTAACACATTTATAACATATTACAAATCTAGACCTCCTTGAACATTTAATTACTGTTTTTCATAATAACGTGAATGACAGCTTGAGGTACGCAACATACCATTAAATTATAACTTTTTTTACCTTCATCCATTGTTACTTTTTCGTGAAGATAAATCAACTTTCATATGTTTATACATGCCGTTAATGAAATGGCTGAAAAGTGTGTTTAAAAATCATAGTTCTATGAACCATCTGGGTTAATAAAAAATTCCTTTATTTACCGTATGTAACCTAGTTAAATATATATATACATAATTATATAATAGTTTATGTCAATGCTACCCATTTATTCTTCTTATAAAGTGAAGTAACTGTTTGAAATCAGTTTCTCTTATCACCAATATTCCTCAGTAGGTAACTAATAAGTTTATAGATACATATTGCTAAAATTTGAAATTTGGGTCTCCATATTGCATATAACGCAAATAGCATAATGCAGCTTTGGGATAATGCAAACAAACAAATTTATCAACAAAGGAAATGTAAAAAATACAACCATATACGTGGCATCAGATTTTCTTTTTATATTTTCGTTATAAAATAAAAAAGAGTTTCAAATTATTTACGATATTTTGTTCAGTTTTAAATAAAATTACTGTATTTTTGATATTTTATTAGATGATGCTGTAAAGTTGACATTACATGCTTTTTTTATTATTATTATTATCTCAGTACAAATAACCGAAATCTAATGAGATTATCAGTTGGCAAATGAGTACAATATAGTGTTAAGGGTTCTACAATACGGTATTAGTGGTTATACAGTACTGGTTAATATGAGTATCTATTAACCTTTTGAATGTTAAAAATATTGTGATTAATTTAATTCAAAACAAATCATTGATTATTCTCTTTGTATTTGGTTTTGGATCTACTAGAACATTACCAATTACATATATACTGTAGCTACTGAGTTCACTAATCATTAGCTTAAACAACCTTCGGAGAAATAATAATGTAGGTATAGTTTATTTTATTACTTTTATTTTGTGAAACTATAAATTCAAGTATTATACACAACCTTTAGATATTATTTCTGATTTTTGTCAGCAATACTTAGCCCTGCCAGTCGAAACAATTTTAGTGATTCTTTGTTCGTTATGGAAGCCCTGGTGAGTCCATATATTCGTCTGTCTGAGACTTAGAGCTCTTAGAAAGAACTTCCCCAGTACCCCAATTTGTATTCAGACAAATCTTGAAAATAAATCTTTAGTCAGTAATCAAGAGCCATTAATTTCTACAGCAGAAATTTCTAACATCACTCTTCATTGATAATAAATTCATTTCTTGAGTCATTAAAAGGAGAAATTGAACACTATAATTCTCTGAAACATTGCTTAACTGATGTATCTGGGATTATATCACATAATGTGTTCCTAACTAATCATTAAGACAGGTAGTGATTTGTGTTTGACAATTTCTTCTTCCAAATGGTTGCTGAATGTATAAAACCTGTTTTTCAGTGAAATCTCACTGATATCGTTAGAATGTCTTCGAGGAGGCGGAACCATTTCTTAAAATCAACAACACAAAGTAAGTACCCAGTAAAAAGAGTTCAGTACATAGTCCAAGAGAAGGTTCTTGTCTGTTTCAACCTAATAGTTAGCATACCAACCTATGGATCTGTGAGTCTATCATTTGTGTCCTGTTACTATATAAAAATCCTACTTCGCACTTTAATGTCGTGTATTCACTGTAAGATCAAAGATAAATCCAATTATTTAGTCAAACAAGACTAGCCAAGCGTTAGCAGTGGATGCTACTGACTGGCTGTCTTCTCTTTAATCTACCAATTCGAATTTAGGGGTAGTTAGTACAGTTAGCATAAATTAGCTTCACTTGAATAATTTGAAATGAAACAAGGTTTTGAAGTTGAATAAGCATAAGTAACTGAAGGAAGAAAATTACAATACGATAAATAAAACTGTATATTAGCTGTTATTTAAAAGGTTTACTCATTCAGTTGTTAAATGGAATTCATGTTAAAACTGAATTAGTTTATTATTGTTGACTTTAAGGTCATAAACGTTTTTTAATCTTATTTCTTTAATGATTATTGTAATTTGTGTTTTGAGGTTTACAACATTTTTGTATAACACCAACCCTAGGATAGTACTGTATTATAATAATATTGTTTGATCACTTGGATGTTGTTATAACTCCAGTTTTCCCATGCGATTCATTGGCTAAGTTTGCACCTCATTTGATCATGTTATTGTTCTCATAACATTCTACTTTTGTGAAGAACAGCTTTGTGTTCGATTCTATTTTCTCTATTGATTTTATGTGGTTTTGTAAAGTTACAATTTCTGACTAAACAGTGAAACACCGAGTCAATCTCATAAATAAGGACAATTTTATTACGATTTCAAGTGCAGTGTAGACAGAGCTTTTCTTCTTGTTACACCATTCAAACTCTTTGTTTAACACTAAAACTCTTTCCCCAGTTCAAGTTGATTCCTACAGTAAAACAATTTGCACTTCATTCATTATACTTCAATGACTCACTACTTGCTAAATTCTAGTATTCGTCCTCTTATTGCTATTGTAACTAACGTATATGTACCTTACCATGTATATATACACATATGTAAACAACACTCCTTTGAAACAAGATTTGTTTTGTAACCTACAGTATGTATATAATATGCTTTTGAAGCCAAATTTCTTTCGTAATGCTCAATTTACTTAAAGTAATAAACTGACTAATATATTCAATGCAGTTAACATTAACAATACAGAAATTCTTATTTGAAATAGCTCTTCCATATTCCTTTATGACTTTATTATTACCAAGTTTCTATTTTCACAATGAGTATGATATTTTTTTCAAGAAACAAAGTAGTTCTTTTATCACAACAATTGTCTAATACAAGTTCTCACCGTATCAAATAAGTAGTGAAACAGACACAATATAGTTCTTCATAAACTTCAACGAAAACTAAGAAAAGACACACAAGTATTATATTACAAATGTAAGGAAGATTTGATCAATTTTTCTATTACCCTGTACGTACTTATTATAATTTAAGAGGCGAAACAACAGCATATACTGCCGTATAATTAAACCAGTGTCTTATTTTGTTGTGAAGACTACATTACATAATTTGCTTTCGTGAAAGCTAAAGCATTCTTTCAGGGAAGTTTAGTTTTCAAAAAAAATCAAGTTTTATCTTACCTTGAAATATATATTTTTTATTTTTTTGTACTGTTGGATAAGATTTCATAAAAAAAATTTATTAACATCCAATACATCGTACAAGTATGTGCATGACACGCTTACAAAACTGTTTATAAATCCCTCTGCATAGAATATTAAAGAACTAAATGTGTTAGCAAATAACACATTTTATCAAACTACACAGAATAGAGAAATGGAGGTCTTGTAACTAGATAAAAAAAATGATTTATTGGTACACTACTGATTTAGGAAAAGTGTAATGTTCACCAGGTCCTGTGGACAGTTTCGTTGTAGGATGTACAAAACTAGTTTTTAAGTATTAACTTCTTAATATTATTTTAGAGGTTTACGAAGAAGAAACTTCATAACACCCGTAGAGATCCAAACTACAATTTCAGCACAAAAGAAACAGTTGTGCTAACAGTTCATCACTGAATGTCTTCGTTTCATATTATATCTACAACTCACTTCACTCTATAAGAATGTGCATCTCTTCATTTTATTTAGTTTTCTGAAACTGAATTATTAAAAGCAGTGCTCGTGTATACTAAATAAATAATTTATCCCATTTCAGAGGTCAATCACTCTTCTTTAAAAAATATCGTTGAAGTTATTTCTAAAGTAACGTAATATAAAAGAAACTAGTAGAATGGCTAACTAACAAACATTGCGCAAATGTGTTAAATTAGAGAACCAGTGTTTGGTATCCTTATTGACACATAGTATGCGTGGTGCTCAGTCCATAGCTCATTAAACCAGCCAGTATAACTTTAAGTGCAAATTGACTGCTGCACCTAAATAATTTAGCAGAAAATTACAACTTAAGCTCTGCTAATTTAAATTAGTTGGAATACTATAGTCACATCTCATCATTTACTCTCTTACATCTATTCGAGGTTTTGTCTCAAAGAGATCTGCGTCCAACTGTCCTATCTAATAACAGGATATGAGCATTCATACTCACTACAGTTAAAACAACTGCTCCTTTTCACACCCCCTTGGAACTTTTGAGAATTTATCTTTAAATACATTTGTAGTAAAGGCATTGCAACTAAGTTTGTAAAAGCCTGTTGTCCCATACGAAATCAGGATGACGTACCATTCCTTTCGCCATTTACTGCTCTTGGTCGAAATACTTGGTTCAGGCATTATTCTTACTCGTTTAAAATTAAATTAAACTTTATAAAATTATTAAAGAGTATTCCATCACAGCTTGAAGAAAATATTACAATAAATGTCTGCTTGTAGAAGCTTTTTAAATTTAATTCACAAACGGACAACTTTTTTGTGTTGCTCTCAATCTTAAACCTTGAAACTGGCTGTCTCTAATTTGACAGTGTAAGACTAAATGGAAGACAGATAGTCATCATCATCCATCGCTAACTCTTGGGCTATTATTTTACCAACAAACAGTGGAACCCTCAGATTACGAGTTGAGCTCCCTAACTACTTACCCATGTTATACCCTATTTCATTGTAAAGACAAGTACGAATAAAACACTTTGTAAAATTATTATGTACTGTGATAATTACAAACAGTAAAATTATTCTAATAATGAATATTTATTTTTTAACAGTAATTGCAAACAAATATATAAGTTGAAAATATATTTCCAAAATAATTATTTTATTTCTTGAGTTGTAACAGGATATTAGTAGTACTATATTCGCTCTTGTAAAATTTTTTTTTCATTTTTATCTATCATTAGGGGCGCGATAATGTCGCTACTCTAAATATTAATACACATAAACGCCATAATTGAATCAGGTTGATGGAAATGTTAAAATTGTATTGATAAACTATATTATAACTTTTAAACATAAGTAAAAGTGTTCTGATATCCAAACTCGGTTTTTAAACATAATTTGTTTCCAGTATGGTATTTGTTCCATTTTAAGTAGTCTAAGTTTCAAATACGAACAAAAATTACTGCCTGGTAGCTTAAACTAACATCGTCAGTTCTAAACAACTTCAATATAAATATTTGTAAGCTCTTTCATTAGTAGCATCGCTAATTATGCTTTAATTCACTTTATACATGTGTCTATTAGAATTTAATAACTCAGTTTTATGAGTGTGTGCTTGTACAATATGTGTTTGTTTGAACATAATCCTCACACTCTTTCCTCGAAGGAATGCAAAAGTTACAATGTGATATTCTGCAAAGCTTATGACTCAGCATAATGTTTAAAATAAGCAATAAAGTAACTTGTGAAACATTAAACGGGGAATATATACACACAAATTACAAATTTTATAACGGTGAATTAGTTATAAATGTTAAGATTTGCAGTTGAGAATTCTTGCTAGTAGCATTTCATAATAGCAGATGGCAGGGCGATCGTATATTAATTACTATACAGACAATGTGAAAGTACGTGAAAAATAAATATTACACTAATAACAAAAACTTTGTATAAAATATCATGGTTAACATTATTAAAACAATTTTGTAATATTGTGTTTCAAATGTTATTGATGAGGGCTAGAAAACATGTTATAAAAATAACTTACTGAATCGTTGAAATGGTCAAGTAATCTACACAATTACCTATACTTTAATCACTACTTAATTATTAATTTTACATAATAAAAAAATACATATAACAGTTTATACAGGCTAGTATTGAGTAAGCAGGATATGCACATATTAGAAATATACTACAAGAAATGGAAAACATGTTTGGATAATTATTAACCCGTTTGTTGTTTCCAGATTGGTTTGTATTTGTTAAAAGGTAAAGTTTGACTTTTGTTTCGCGAATTAAACTCCTGTATTTTTAATAAAAGGTAAGCCACTAATGAAGTTACATTAGACAGTATTTACTCTAAATGTATCCATGCCTTCTACATTGGCCCGGCATGACCAACCGCGTTAAGGCGTGCGACTCCTAATCTGAGGGTCGCAGGTTCGCATCCCCGTCGCGCCAAACACGCTCGCCCTTTCAGCCGTGGGGGCGTTATAATGTTACGGTCAATTCCACTATTCGTTGGTAAAAGAGTAGCCCAAGAGTTGGCAGTGGGTGATGATGACTAGCTGCTTTCCCTCTAGTCTTACACTGCTAAATTAGGGACGGCTAGCTTTATGCGAAATTCAAAAACAAATAAGCCTTCTACATTAAATGTAGTTATATCTTTTTCAATTTTACTCTCGGGTGTTTCTATAAGCGTGATGGTAAGTTTTTGTCATTAGAATGAAACTAAGCCTTACCACGCAGGAATACAATGACTACTTTAATCCTTACTAAACTGAATATTCCATTATGTTTTGTTCAATTGGATGTCTACAGTTAGAAGCAGAATTATCCTTATTCACCTGTATGGCTTGCGGTCAGTCAAGATGCTTAATCTAAACTGTATTATAGTTTTGCTTCTCCCAAGATTTTCTTTTTTTTTACATTATTATCGCTTCTAAACAATTCAGAGCTTTTACAGATCAAGAGAAGATATAATCAAAACGATAAAAATGTATGAGAAACTTAAAGTAAGAAAACAGCTAAAAAAGTAGAAAATAAGTGACTAAAACTTACTTTCTTAATTGCAACTAAGAGTAGAAATGAAAGAGCAAACGTTTTAAATTTTAGTCATTAAAAATCAAGAGATCCTCCCTAAATCATGGTCATAAGAAATGTGAACAAACGTCGATATCAAACAACTAAAGAAAATATGTATCATTTTTCAAGAAATATTATCAACTGCTTCTAACTTTGAGTACAATTAAAAATTTAAAATATTTTTGTAGTGAAATGAACAGGCCCGGCATAGCCACGCGTATTAAGGCGTGCGACTCGTAATCTGAGGGTTGCGGGTCCGCATCCCCGTCGGGCCAACCGTGGGAACGTTATAATGTGACGATCAAGCCCATTATTCGTTGGTAAAAGAGTAGCCTAAGAGTTGGCGGTGGGTGGTGATGACTAGCTGTCTTCCCTCTAGTGTTAAATTGCTAAATTAGGGACGGCTAGCTTTGCGAAAAATTAAAAAAAAAATCTCTTTTAAACTACCCTCCAATGACAGAGCGGCTTATCTGCCGTAACTGTAGCTTTGTGCTCAACTTCAAGCAAACAAATATTCTAAACTGAGAGTTACTTCGTTAATAACAAATGAGGTTCATTCAGTAAAACGGTTGAATTGTTAAACTGTTTCTTTAAGAGGTGGTCTTTTATTTTGAACAAAACTATGGTTACCAAATTGCTCTCAGCCATTTCATTTCGGATTTTTATTCTTGTTTCGTCAAATTTATCAAAAGACACTTATTTTCTGACAAAACGAATGGTGTAGTAAAAACACAGACGTGTTATGAAAAAATGCGCGAGTTTTGTAAGGATGATGGAATGATGTTTTACTGAAAATTGATTTCTGGCCAAGAACACACTGGTCATTCTGTACTTCTAACAATGTTATAACCATTAATTTTTAAGCTCACTTGTAAGAGCTACATCACAAACGCTCAGAATGTTAGCACTGCAGTATGCGTGATTGTCATTACAACAGAATAGACGATTATCACATTACTGTTATCGGCTCAGATTGTCAGCTTATTGTCATAACGGATAATGTTTGTGGTAATAACACTCAAATGCTTTGAAAATATCCCATTTATCAGACAAAATTCAAATGTCGATGCCAATCAAGTCAAATGTCATAGAAAATTACAAAATCATGTAAGGGTTTAAAGCTGAGTGTTTACATCCACAACGTGTCAACTTTTACTGCTTTTTACTGTCTGTATATATAACCAGTTGAAAAAAGGCAGTTACCCTTAAATCTCTTAAGGTAGAAGTGAAACCACCCTAATATTTTTACTGATTAAACTTTCAACCTTCACTCTTAGAGAATGATGCTAAATGAAACTAAAAAATCTTAAATATAACTAAATAGGAGTGTAGGATACTAATTAGAACTGCCTTAAAAGCTCATACGTAGTTCTTACTCTCTTTCCTCTGAAGATTTGTTCAAATAGTATACGGAGACGCTGAAATAAGGCCAGGTAGTAATGTTAGTCTTTCTGTCCCAGCTATACTGAACAAAATTACTTTAAAAATTGTTAATCGAAAAATTAGACACACAGCTCAAAAAAAGATGCAGAAGAAATATTGTTAATAGGGATTTAAAGAACATCCCCAAGTTGAAGATTATCGCTTGTTTCATAAATCAAGGTGTTTTGCACCGTATCAGAACGGAATAATGTTGCCTTCAAATGTTCTTATTTTACTTTATACATTGCCACCTCCGCCTGCCACTACCAAGGTTACTTTAACTCTAATGCATGACCATATATTCGAAGGCTTCTTATCGTAATTCTTTACTGTGTGGTCACTGTGGTCCCAAAGACCACAATGCCTACGAGAGCAAACTGGAACCACACTGTGTTAACTGTAGTGGTTCCTATCCCTCTTACTTTCGTTTCCGTCCTAAGTGGGTGGTAGAGAAAGAGATAGGACGTTTAAAAACTGTGAACAATATTTCTTACCCCAAAAATCGGAAATTATGATCCCCACTGCATTTCAGATATAAACTATTGCACAATGTCCTACTGTTACAGTGGGAGCGCAGACAGATGTATTCGTGCCTCCTACAGAGTCATTCTCCAACCATGTAAAAATTATTTTGCCTTTCATGAATAAAAGAGTTCAAGAGTCAATGTCTACTTCTAACTCTGTCCCCATGATTCCTTCCAGTGGCTCAATGGATCCACTTTCTTAAGCCCTGGTTTCTGGCGTCTATGTGATCTATCTTCTTTGGCCCCTAGATGCAGAACGATTATTCGTTCGTACCATCAGTCGATGGACTCTACATTTACCAACAGAGATCTATTAAAGCAAGATGGCGCGGTTAAAACCAAAATGGTTCCCTAACCAGTTCTTCTTCATCAAAGTAAAAATGGCCACTTGGGTACAGTGGAATAGTCGAGGTTTTTCGTCTAATGTAGATGGCATCAAAGCTTTAATTGATTCTTATCATTCTGTATGTTTTTCTTTACAGGAAAGCTGCTGACACAGTAATCTTTCAGCAATTTTCTTTATACCAGAATGACACGTAATATGATAAGCTAGTACATGGAGGGGTGGCACTGATGGTCGATAAGTACATGCTCGCCTTGTCTTTACCACACAATGCACCCTTGAAGTTCATAGTGTTACGTTTTTTTTATGTGGACTGAACGCAACTGAAAGACACAGATAACAGCTTATATAATTTATTACAATAAACTATTATATATGTGACAGATATAAAATAAATTATATAACAACAATGACAGATATTCAGTTTCAACCTTCAAAATTAATTACAATACAAAATAGTACTGGCCTGTGTCCAATATAATGATCCAAAATGAAAGTTCAAAAGTCCAGATCAGAAATCCAAAATTCCAGTCTAGGGGGGGTGAATTTGGTCCCACGAAGAAATTCCGAAGTTTGAATGGAGAAGTCCAGAAACAATTCACAGTACAATAAATTTGACGAAGTTCTTTTTACGAGGTTTTTGATGAATGTCTCAAATTTGTCGTTTTCTAACTTGCCTCGGTCTCCCCTAAATAGTCCTGTACGTGTTGACCTTCATTATAACCAGTAATTCGAATGAATCGTAAAGATTAACGAAATAAAATCACAGCTTTTGTAGATCTAGCTCCAGTCACAAATCCAAGTTGAATAAACACACGGCAAACGTTGAAAATTTCTCAAACGAAGACAATATCTCTTGAATCAAATGAAAACGAATGACTGACCCTCTCTCCTCGCATCGCCGTCTGTTTATATACTAGTACGCCTACTGTGTTCTCGAAACATCGCGTAACTTCCACAGAATTCCAGAGTAATCTGCGCATTCTGTTTTTGCACGAGACTCATCTAGACACCAGGCCGAATACATTCTATTTATAGACAAATGATCGTTCTACGTAATTCTAGAAATTTCTACATGAATAACAACATATTGTATTTATTTGAACTTCGAAACAATAATATAAACAACAACATGGCATTCCAAACGCTTTATACATAACACTGATAAAAACGAAAAATTATTTAGTGCTTTTCTTTTGATTCAGCGGTTATTGTAACATCTAAGAACTGGGCATTGCTTGCATGTGCTCATAACAATCCATATGCAGCTAAAACCTCACTCTGTGTTGCAGTGCATTAATCACTACCATGTTATTCACCGCCATGGACAATAAATACAGAATTCCCTTGTAAACGGTCATTTGCTCGCAATAAATGAAGAAGGTATACTTTATATCAGTATTTTTACTATCATTAATTTTGGGTTAGATGTTCGTAAATGGGCACAAGGGACCTGTTGTAATATATCTAGACTCGTTTATAAGCATTTTAGGTTTAAACGTCCTCCAGAAACTACATAGTAGTATACTGGTATACGTATTATAATATGTGTATCAAATGAGCTACATTTGCTGTAAACCGTAAAATGTCGCTCAAGACACGAAAAATTTGTGTAAATAAAGCCATTATAATCTCTTTTAATTCACAATTTCCTGGTTCACTACTAACTAATGGTGAGGTTGAGGTAAAGTCTAAAACACGTTGTTTCCAAGTAAAACCCTGTCTGTTTTTAATATAATAATTATCCTTCCAATAATACAATATGCTCAATTTACGATATTTAACGGTGACACTCAAGCCACGGAGACTAAATTAAATAATTATTGCTAATGTCTATGAAAGCAACAGAACTCAGACCAGCACTTTTGATAATGTTTCTTCAAGTACGCTACATCGATCGACAAGTTCATAATTGATAGCATAAAAACCTAAATTGAGACTAGCCCAATAATTTTTCAAGCTTATTGGTGGGTTTAATTTGTTTCTGTATTTATGGGAAAATATAACAGCCCGAGAAAGCCAAATATAACACAGAATAATGTTGTCCTTGGGGGTATGCATCTAAACAACTGTCATTAGGTTTTCTTACTTCTCCGAGGATTCAAATATAACTAACGAAAATGCTGTTGTGAGAAAAGATATAATTCATTTTTCAAAGATGCTTGGTCATCACCAGTAATAATAGAATGAAAGATAGGAAGGAATGCAATCAGTTTCTGTGTGGACTTCAGGTTGATGAATGCAGCGAAATGAGTTGTCCAGTTCTGATTGCCAAGCTTCTTGGATGCATAGGAAATATGAACTAAGACTCAGCAGGCATTAGTAAAACAAATGCAGTGGTTTACCTTACGGTATTACTGATTGCATTTGTAGTGCTCATTATTAACTTTTGATATTTATAAAACAGGTTAAATGAGAGGGGAAAGGTATTCAGTGAAGTAACGTTTCACTACCCTTAACGATGCATTATCAGGTACTTCTACGTTTGAACACCATTTGTATCAATGATAGTTTGGTGGTTAAGTAGATCATCCATCAACGAAACTGTGTGAGCTTTAAAAAACTGGAAAACATGACATCACGTAGTTTTGCAGATTTACTCTATATCACAAATTGGTTTAGCAGAATGAAAAAGGAAATCAGCTTCCTCCCGACCTGTAGAGAGCTTCTCTATCTGTAGAAAGTGTAGAATGTTTTGATGTAATGATGTCATCAAACCTGAAGTTTCATCAATGATTATTAATCATACAAATAAATGAATATCAAATACACGAAGGAAACACACAAGACTTCCAGTTAGAGAATCTAGACGCTCACATTGAAATATGAAGTAAAATATTATTCACTCCAGTCAGCCTTTCTTTCTTTTCTGTTCACACTTCTGCAGCGATATGGTGTAAGCTTTGTATTTCCTGTAAGGCTCAGAGGAAGATATGTCCATGTAAGGAAAATCTTCTTAAGTTGTACGTTCTCCATTCCAAACTCTTTTTTTCTGATTACTTTACATCCTAAACAGTATGTCACCCATTATCTGACACGTCAACCCAGAAAAATAAAGAGTTGGATGACATCCACGTAGTTCACATTCAAAAACCAGAGGAGATTCATTTTGATCAGAGAGCAGTCTTTACCAGACAGTTGTTTACCCAGTTATGTGACGTATTTAGTGTGGTAAACACTTTGTTTACCTAGTCAGTTTTAGCCCAATGGTTTGGATCTGCAGGTCATCCAGTCTGCAAAGCATATTCATGAACTCGCGTAAAGTTGACTGGGATTATCATCTACCATAAATAATGTTGGTGTACCGTGAAGGAGATCAGGAGTCCACTGTTTTTTTCCTTAAGTATTTATTTTCCATACGTTGTATTACGTTTCCAATGGATATCATGCACAACTCTCACCAACTATAGAATGTTTTCAGTACTTCTTATGATAGAGACTGATAATATAATTCACTTTATCATTTATAGTCTGGAGTATTTATTGTTTTTGTTATCCAAACAACATCTAGTGTGTTGAATTGGGTGTGTATACAATAGATGGTGATTTAAGATTGATAAAGCTACCAGCCCTACAAATAAAATAATGGTAGGTTCACTAAACTCGATATAGTTTTCCAGTATCTGCACCGTCCTAAAAGGTACCTTGATCTTAAGTCCATTGATAGCTTACGAGACATTTTAGAACGACCTTTCAGGTGACATAGTCTATTACTGCTATCTATACTTCAATTATAAATGATACTTACTAAAAACGGTGAGATACTGAAACAGCTATCTACCACACCCCATTGGTATCAATACCGTGAAACATCTTTCTGTTGTGAAGGAACATAGTGTATCGAGGTTGGGATGGGAATGACGAATGAGTAAAACAATCTTAACATTAAGTCATTAACCATCAGACTTTAAGTATTTTATAAAGACACACATCTAGTATCTTAATTAAGAAAAAACTAGGTACTTATAATGTTTGCTATACGATTATGGGCGTGTCTCTCAACTTTTCTTATATTTACAATTTCATTATATTGTTACTGAAACAACAAGGAAAAGCCGAACCATTTCATCGAGTGTATTAAAGGATCTTTAAACAATTTGCGTAGCTAATAAGAATCTAGATTTTAAAAACAATCAATGAATATTATTGTAAGAAAAGCTTGTAACGCGAAGAACATATAAGCCTTATAGAGCAACAATGATAAAAGGTTGGTAAAAATTTAACGATTCTCTAATCATTCAGTGTTTTAAAGATGATAAAAACTAAAAGTTAGTGTCATTAAACGATGTATTGAGAAATTTTACGGTGTACAATTATTTACCTTAATTCGGAGAGTCACAGCTTAAACAATAGTTAGACTTTGTCTGACTCGTTGTCTTTACCAATTTGTATCTAATTGTGAACGCCCAATGACTCTGATACACATATATATATACATCAGTAAAAACACGTGAAACAAGTACTTGTTTTACTTTTTCATTTCTATGAGGGTGTTAAAATATTTTTCAGAACATGTCTCACCACAATACACCAGACTTACCAGAATATTATATTTATGAATATTAAACTTCGTTTCTGACCAGATTCCGGACACTCAGAAGCATTTGATGACGGACCATTTAAATTAATTCTAAACTAAGCAGCAGAAGCTATATAACGTTTTAAACAAAGTTTTTGAGAGAAATCGTTAATGTTTTAATTTACTGACTGGCTCTCTAAACAAGGAAGGTAATATTTGTTTCCTGTCTCTATTTCGTGTCAACTATAACATGCTCAAACAACCATTATTCATTATTTTATTACAAGTTACAGCTTTTATAACATGAAAAATTATTTTTAGACAGATGAGAAATTCCAATCATCGGTGTGATCATTCTGAAGTACGTGTTATTTAAATAAGCATCCAATAATCTGAAAATGAGTGGTTAATAATGGTTATTACACATGTTTATAATAGTCAGGGTGATTTGGTTGATTATTTATTTATGGCTAAACAGAAAAATAAGTGAACAAATATGAAAATGTGGAATATGGTAGAAGAAATATTTGCGTAAGGTAAGGAATGTTTGGTGAAATGACAAAGACACATAAAGATATTTTTGGGTATTTGTTAATTGTGGAATTGTTTGATACTATTAATAAGGTTTTCTGGTTTTTCTTCTCTTAACAGTAACTACATGTTTTAGTGTGGCTTTTATTACTGTGTTAATGAATTTGTAAAGGGATCTGTTGGTGCTATTTTAACCTGCTTTTTGACTTACATCATATCTCACCAATATAAAATACTTGGTAACTGCTACACTTTGTTTTGTACATATTTTATTTTCGATGGGTTTGTTATATAATTTTCTTAACAATAAGTTCATTTTTTCACTTCTAGTTGAAAATGAAGGAGTTATGTTAAGATTATATATATTTTCGCCCATAGGTGGACTCAGCAGATAGCCCAATGTGGCACTGCTATGAGAAAAACACACACATACTCTTTTCAAGATATCTGATAAAAGTATTTTAACATACTTAATATATGGGGAGGTACAAGTGATTAGCTCTTCCTTGTTTTCTAGAGCGTTGGAGCTTGTTTCTTTGTTTATAAAATGTCTCTTGACTCCGTTTTTACTTTAATTACTTAATGGTTTTCGTTACTACGTTAGTTTGGAACTGATTTGTGTTAGTAAAACATTAAGTACGCAATTTCTTTATCGTTCTATTTATTTTTTCTGTGATTCACATTGTTTGTGTTAAATGCACCAGGCTTTATAGACTGCCTATCGTCGGGTGGATTACAAGGTTAGGAAACATGTTTATGTAATTTCCACTATATGCGTTTTTTGTAGGAATTTTAGTAGTGAAGCCATAGGGGAATTGGTGTGATTTTAGCATTTAGATAGTATATCATGTAATTATTTTAATTTCCAACTGTGAATTGTACTTTAACAAAAATCGTTATTTAAATATCTGATGTTTTCATGCTGTTTTATATTGATGTTATTGTCTCTATACGTGGAGTAGTTATTGTGTAAGTGCCTGATTAGTAACAGAGATGGTAGCGTGTGATCGGACAAACATGTAAGTTGTTATTCTGGCCTGTATAAATTAGTTTGAGCATTTTTTCATCAAGATACACATACATATACACCTGTTTTCTATAAAAAGGATGGGCTTTTAGTGTGTGTGTTTTTTCGAAACGGATCTATGTTTCGTTCAAACAGTTCCCCTGTACTTGGTGTAATGGCATACCTCGTCACTTATAGTGTAAAATTGTTCTACTGTTCAGAAATGGTATAAAACAAATGAACATTGTCAGAACAATAGGATATCCCAAGAATACTGTATTCAGAATACTGAAACGTCATTGAGTTAAAGAAAATTATGTTCCAGAAAATTCTAACAATAGACGCCGAAAACTTGCTGCCCGTGTTTATCAGGATAACATGCCAAGGTCGAAAGAAGTTTTGCAACACCTTATGACAGGAATGGCATAAACTTATTCCTTTCAGAATATCCAGTAAAACAGCGAACAGAAGACTAACGAAAAAGGTTATTTTGCAAGATGGGCCAAACTGATATCAACAAGAATTAACCATGTTACTTGGGCAAGACAGCACGTTGTCGTTACATGGGAACCCAGCTTGTTAAGGTTAATAGTTGGATTCGTATTCCTTTCCTGGAGGACAGATGAGGGAAATTGTCTCTGCCACAGGAAATATATAGCAGTTATTTCAGTTTTTCATCATGGTGGAAAACTGCTCTTCATATCCTCCAGGGAAACGCCAGTGGCGCCGCCTACAGGCATCACACGGAGATGATAGTTCAGCCACATGCAAGGGCAAGGTTTGGTAACAACTGCTGGGTTCCAAAATGATAGTGCCACTGCCAGCAGCACATGTATCGTACAGGATTATCTAGGCTAGAAGTGTATTACAAAATTGATATGGTCAGCAAAATTATCCAAAATGTAATCCAATTGAGAACTGCTTGGCTGAAATGAACCGGAAAATTGCTAATCACGACACTAAAACAGCTACTGTAGCTGAGTTTTATGAACTGATATAAAACTACAGTTGCTGTTTGTGATAATTTTATATTTTTTCGTTGTATATGTTTTAGTAAGACTGTTGTGATAAATAAAATGTTGAATTACACATCTTTCTAAAGATTTCTGATAAAGTTATTTGCTGTTCTAATAAATCGTTCATGATGTCCATAGATTTTGCTTCATTATACAAATTATATATATATAGACGTTTAGTGTATTGTGCAATTCTCAGCTTGGCAGTAATAACTGTATTTGTATTCCATCTTGACAACAATGATTTTAAACGTTGCAAAACATGCAAATATTTTAACCAAAACTGTATACGGAAGTGACTTTGGTACATTCTATACAATGTAAGAAAAGAGTGACCAAAGTACCCAATAATGGATTTCCAGTGGGGGGCCTGGCATGGCCGAGCGCGTTAAGGCGTGCGCTCGTAATCCGAGGGTCGCGGGTTCGCACCCACGTCGTGCTAAACATGCTCGCCCTCCCAGCCGTGGGGGTGTATAATGTGACGGTCAATCCCACTATTCGTTGGTAAAAGAGTAGCCCAAGAGTTGGCGGTGGGTGGTGATGACTAGCTGCCTTCCCTCTAGTCTTACACTGCTAAATTAGGGACGGCTAGCACAGATAGCCCTCGAGTAGCTTTGTGCGAAATTCCAAAACAAACAAACAAACAGACTTCCAGTGGCAAGTCCGTGTAACTGAAGGAGCTAAAAGTATCTGTATTGAAAGCAAGTAAATGTAGCTGGTCGTAACACTTCTATTAGGTGTTCTGTTTTGTGATGGTTTTCTTTTTGTAGTGTTGTACACTACTGTTGTAACGGATTTAGCGTTATTTGTTTGTGTTAGTACCTAAATTTGGTTCAATATAGTTTTCGTTTTTGCATATACGTATATTGCTGACTTGTATTGCCCAAGTCACGCCTGTTCTCTAAATTTATAGAATATTCTCAAACTTACAAATCAACAATATAATTGGTGTGTTTGTAATATTGACGAGTGACAGTATTGTTGCCAAGTGAAATTTCAAGAATGTTTCCTAAAAAAGTATATAAAACCGACGCGCCGCTAAATAGAAGAATAATAATGTTATTGGACAGCTACAGTCAGAGTGCTAAAGGACGCGTAATTATAATTGTAATCAGTGCCTCTTAACCGAGAAACAACATAATTTGACCCGAAACGTTTAAAGATTTCGAGCATTAGAAACCGTTAAACTTCAGTGAATTACTTCGGACGTTAAACATCTTTGTTGAAAGGAATTAGCTTGCACCAAATGTAAGGTTGGCCAGAAGAGACATTGTTAGCTAAGACGAAATGTAACAAAATCAACTCAAAATTAATTTGCTCGTCGTGGACTTGGGAACGTAGGTAAAATACAGTGCTGGCCAAAATCTTAAGGCCAATGAACATAAAGAAACAATATGCATTTTGCGTTGTTAGACTTAACCACTTATTTCGGTAGAGCTTCGAAAGAGGACAATAAGAAAAGGGAAAATTAAAAAAAAATAGCATTTAATAGAGATAATATGAACACTATGAAATTAGCCTACATTATAGTTGGTCAAAAGTTTAGGACAATACTGAAACGAAGCGTTAATCGGTTAAATAAAAATATAATACTCGAAGTTACTGTTATTTTCATTTGCTATAGTCTGTTTTATCAGGATTTTCACCGTAAGTAGAAGATTTTTATCAGTATTAAAAGTAATATTTATATCGTAGAGTAAAAACAACTCTGAAACTTTTCTCTAAGATAGATTTCAAGAAGTTTATAAGTTAATGACTAAGCTTATAATTTAAACACTTGGTTCAGAAGATTAAAGATGACATATAAGGTCATAAAGATTGGTTCTCAAACTTAGAGAATTTACACAAACAGACACAACAATCAAAAGTTTAGACCTGTTAACTCACGAATGACGCAGATTTTAGTGTGACTAATTTAGTTTATGTAATCAAGTAATGTTTTAATAAATCTGCAATCGTGATAAAGATTAGTTGTTAAGAATGGAATAGAACAACGCTGTAAATGTATTCTTTGAGGTCAACTAAATTTCAATTTTTAACTAATAAAATAAACGAAAGTCCAGGTATGCATTTTACAAAGAGTGTAAAACTAATCAATATTCACATCAGTGCTTACGTTATCAATACCAAAGAAAACTACGAAACTTGTTTTTCTTTTATGCTGTATGATGTTAATTTACTTTACGCGTTATTAAACAAAATCAAACAGCACTCCGATAAGAAGCCTTTGCTGTTTTGGAATGAATTCTCGATATTATTTTTCTTTTCTTTTGTTTGTTTGTTTAGAATTAAGCACAAAGCTACTCAATGGGCTATCTGTGCTTTGCCCACCACGGGTATCGAAACCCGGTTTTTAGTGTGTAAGTCCGCAGACATACCACTGTGCCACTGGAAGGGGGGGTCCCTTCTTTTCTGCCAACAGTATTATACATTTCTCACTCAGTTCAGTGGCACAACGATATGTCTGCGGACTTACACCGCTAAAAACCTGGTTTCGATATCCGTGGTGGGCAGAGCACAGATAGCCCATTGTGTAGCTTTGTTCTTAATTCTAATCATATAAACAAAAGCAACAACGTATTTTCGATCGACGTAATTACACGATTTTTCACTCAAGTGGCACAGCGGTATGTCTGTGGACTTATACCACTAGAAACCGGGTTTCGATACGCGTGTTGGGCAGTGCAAAGATGGCCCATTGTATAGCTTTGTGCTTAACTACAAACAAACAATTACACGATTTCAAACAAAATTGTTACTACTTAATGGCTATTTTTGAAATACAATCCCTTAGAATTCCATGTATTATCGTAATAACGCTAGGGTTAACTCACTGTGATATTTACTGAAGTCTCAAATTATAACTAATACGATTTGGAACAATCTACGGCTCGCGGGTTCGAAACCTCATTTCACTGAACATGCTCACTTCGTCAGTTGCGGGAAGGCCCGGCATGGCCAAGCGTGTTAAGGCGTTCGACAAGTAATCCGAGGGTCGCGGGTTCGAATCCCGGTCGCTCCAAACATGTTCGTCCTCTCAGCCGTGGAGGCGTTATAATGTGACGGTCAATCCCACTATTCGTTGATAAAAGAGTAGCCCAAGAGTTGGCGATGGGTGATGATGACTATCTGCCTTTCCTCTAGTCTTACACTGCTAAATTAGGGACGGCTAGCACAGATATCGCTCAAGTAGCTTTTAGCGAAATTAAAAACAAACACACAAACAGTCGCGGGGCTATACAATGTGACAATCAATCCCACTGTTTGTTGATACAAGATTCGACAGTGACTAGTGTTGACTAACTGCTTTCTATCTAGTCTATTTGCTATATTAGAGACAACTAGCACAGATAGCCCTTGTGTAGTTTTGCTCGAATTTCTAAACAAAGTGCACTTTTAAAAAAATTTTCATGCCTTGGAAAGCTGCTTTTGTTTTATGCAATTAGTATTTGTAACTTATGATGCTTCTGCAATAAAAGATACAACGATTGGTATGCCGAGAAATTTGACATGCTTACCTTCAAGTATTAAACAAAATCTGATCGTGGAATCGAGGTGACGTTCTTTGAGAGAATGAATGGCTTGATATCAACCTCGAAGTATAAAGTACAGACAAAGATAAGGTGTTGATTTATCGGATGTTTCAAACCGAAACTCAGTTACTTTCACCTATAGTGCTTTAAGAAACTTATTTGATGAAAACAGTTATCACGAGATTTGCATAAACAAAACTAAAAAATACTCTTTACAATAGTTATTGGATTGTTAATGAATAACCGTAAAGAAATAACTGAGATTTGTAAATAAAGTGTAACAAGCTCTTTAGTAGTTAGCTAATCATGTAAGGAACTTGATGTTGTCTTGTGGCTATAATACCAGATTGTAAATGTGAATATTGGTCGTTCGTGTCATGTAGCAGTGAAATCGCGATTAATGGTTATACGCCATAAGTACGTTATTAAAGTGAATGGCACATTCCACTATGTAACTAGATGGTCCTAAAGGTTGGTGTTTGGTATTGCTACTTTCCATCTAGTCTTTCAATTCAAAAAGGGAAACATAACACAAATAATTCTTCTGCAACTGTTCATGATTGTATGAAATAATTCAACCATTCTGTAATTAATTAGAGCATCTTTTTTATCACTATATACTGTAAATACATTAAAATACTTCTCAACCTGTACTTCTTATACTGCTGTACAGTAAAAACTTTAATGGCGCCATGACGACTTAAAATCTCAACTTATATACTAACGTGTAGCAGCAACGTCTAACTGGCTGTAACTTCTCAAAATATCCGTTTAATCGATTGTTTTGTAGTAAAACAGTCAAGTTATCCGGAACTATAATCTCCACTTCATCAAATGTTATACAGTAATAAGTCTAACCATCTATGGCTTCTTACTATTGGTATATCTACTGATTTCTTTAGTTAAATACTTAACTTTGTGTAAATCGTTTTAACTGTTTGTGTAAAAGAAAATTTCGGTTTTGTTTTCCATACAGATACCTCCATTCAGAGTGTCGTGCACTTTAGCCATGATAGCTGTAAGACGCCATGATTAAAGGGACTGTGAATGCTTACAATATCCACTTACCTATTGTTGTACACTAACAATGTCAAACCAGCCGTGACTGCTTACAATCTTCACTTTATGGTCCTATTCTATTGAAACACTTAATTACAAATTTCCTACAGTTTCACATTAATGAGGTCAACAAAATCAAAGTGAATGCTCTTTACATTTGGTTCAATGGTTGAGCTACTGTATAATAAAGAAAAATATTTTTGTATCGGTTAATAGGAAAATCATTCTGGTACGCGTTGTTATACTAGACAGTTATAAAATTGTTGAATTCATATTCCTCGAACCTTTTAAGTTTTTCTCTGTAAGTTTAGTATCATTGGTACAAGCGGCCTAGGTATTTTTATTTCAGACGAAGTGATAGATTAAGTTAAAGAAAGAATAGCAAGTTAGTGAAAGGAAATGTAAAAGTGAAGTTAAATTACGTTTGAAATTGCTGTAATGTGTGAGTTTCAAACTGAGTTTCATTGCTTGTATTACATTAAGATAGTATATTGTAACAGATTTACTGTTGTACATTTATTTTAATGGATATGTTTGGTTTAATATATATATTCTTTTAATTAATGTGACTATATTGTTCAGTTTGTATTGCGCAAGTCCGGTCAATCCCACTATTCGTTAGTATAACAGTAGCTGCCTTCCCTCTAGTCTTAAACTGTAAAATTATTGACGGCTAGCACAGATAGCCCTCGAGTAGCTTTGTGCGAAATTCCAAAAAACAAACAACCAAAAACCAAAAAAAAAGACTCATTGTTATCTGTAAGTTCGTGAAACTATTGCATGTAAATCAATTTTTGTAATAATTATTACAAATTGTATTGTATTTGTACTTAGAAAGAAAATTGTATATATATCAATCTTTTTTGGCAAATATAATAAATTTGATACTATTAACATTTGATTAACTTCTAAATTAAAATTTTTGGCTGTTTGAAATCGTAACGTAATAAATTGGAGACTTGTCCGAAATAAATTATAATGTATAACTTAATAAACTGGGATCTTGTGTCTGAGATCCAAATCAAAGACAAAATTCGAAATAAATTAAAGTTCCAATCATAGTTTAATTTATAGTTGTCATCACCAACACAGTTTAAGCATGTCTGATTAGCACGGTTTTCTTGAATCAGCTTCTAGAGCGGTAAGTCTGTAGCTTTACATCGCTAAAATAAGAGGTTCGGTTCCTCTCTGTGGACTCAACGGCTTTTGCTATAAGAAAACACACGTATAAACTTCAATCACCCCCCTCAAACAACTATAAAAATATAACAAAAGTAAATTGCTCAGAATTACCAAAATCTTAGAATTGAGAATTTTAAAGTAATTAATGAGTGCAAATAAACTAAAAAGTGTATTCCTTAAAACTTGAAATATTAGTTGTGATGATTTTTAGTTTGAGGAAGCATTAGGCCAATACTCTAGCGTGTCCACAAGAAAAAGATCTGTTCGATCGAGTTTGAACAAACCTGTATGGAAGTTGAGTTTGTTTTTTTTATTTGTTTAGAATTAAGCACAAAGCTGCACAATGGGCAATCTGTGCTCTGCCCACCATGGGTATCAAAACCTAGTTTTTAGTGTGTAAGTCCGCAGACATACCACTGTGCCACTGGGGGGCTGGAAGTTGAGAGTGTAAACGTCTCGAGAACAAACAAAGCTCTATCCAAGAAACTGGGCTAAAAGAAATTGAAGTTAGATTAAATTCTAATCGACCAAGGCATGATGACGAGAAACCCACTTGATGTAAAAACATATTCACAACGCAGCTGGTATCGGAGTTAAAACATTAATTAAAATGAAGTACCGAAAACATTTCAACCTTAGGTCATCTTCAGGTTAACAAAAAGAGTTTATAACTGACAGGGATATGTCTTAGGAACGACAGTGTAAATGGGTAAGGGATTTTAGGTAGAATTGCTTGTTTTGGAATTTCGCACAAAACTACTCGAGGGCTATGTGTGCTAGCCGTCCCTAATTTAGCAGTGTAAGACTAAAGGGAAGACAACTAGTCATCACCACCTACCGCCAACTCTTGGGCTACTCTTTTACCAACGAATAGTGGGATTGACCCTAACATTATAACGCCCCCACTGCTGGGAGGGCGAGCATGTTTGGCACAACTCGGGCACGAACCCGCCACCTACAGATTACGAAGCGCACGCCTTAACGCGCTAGGCCATGCCAGGCCCCAGGTAGCATTGCTATTGTCATTTATTTTGAATTTCGCGCAAACCTATTCGAGGGGTATTTGCGCTAGCCGTCCCTAATTTAGCAGTGTAAGACTAGAATGAAGGCAGCTAGTCATCACTACCCACCGCCAAGTCCTGGCTACTCTTTTACCAACAAATAATGAGATTTACCGTCACATTATAACGTCCCCACGGCTGAAAGGGCGAGCATGTTTGGTGCGACCGGGATTCAAACCCTCGACCTTCGGATTACTAGTCGAACGCCTTAACACGCTTGGCCAGGGAGTATTGCACTTAAATGTTAGGTTATTAATTAGTATAAAGGCGGACCTTTATATAGTTTCAGTTTTGGTTTCGGTTATTGTATAAGTAGGACTTCTTTGATTTTTCGTTTGCTTATATTTGTGTACCTGCATAATAAGACCCGGCATGGCCATGTGGGCTGAGTTGTTCGACTCATGATCTGAGGGTCACGGGGTCGCACCAAATATGCTCGCTATTTCAACTGTGGGGACGTTATATAGTGACGGTCAACTCCATTATTCTTTGGTAAAAGAGTTTGCGGTAGACGTTGATGACTAGCTGCCTTCCCTATAGTCTTACACTGCTAAATTAGGGACGGCTATCGCAGATAACACTTGTGTAGCTTTGCACGAAGCTCAAAAACAAACCCTAAATAGTATGTAAGTATTTTATATGGTTATGTTGTGTTTATTTGATTTATAGTATTCAAAAACATACAAAGATGTGTTCCGTTTATTTGTTGTTGACATTTGAGCGTGGTTTCCATTTTTCTGTATGTTACTCCAATGTAAAAGTCGTAGCAATCATTGTATTACATTTTATAAATTATTTTGTGTTGTGTCTATCAGTGTAGCTTTTACATAGTATGGACTTCAGTTTTTATACCTGGTTTTTGAATAAATTTAGTGTTCAATGGAATGTTGTATTTTGTTATACGTTTTTTACAAATGTCGGTTATTATTCCTTGATTTGGGGAATATATGGTATGCAGCAGTGTGGGGTTTTATAATTTGTTGTTTTCTAATTTATTATTGATTTAGATGAGTGTGTGTTTGTGTGTATAATTGTTTTCAACGGTTTTTGGAGGACATTTGTTGATGTTAGTTAAAGAACTCTGCTTGGTTTCTATTGTTTATATACGTTCCAAATAATATGATTGCAATCCTACACTTAATATTAGTTACTTTCTATTGTCAGTTTTTTACTTACCATAGTTTGTTGGTGTGTGGTGATAACGAATCATAATATCTTATCATAAACACCTTATATGTGAAAAAGGTATGGTCAAAAATATTGTACTTAGTAGTTTGTTGTTGTTTTGAAATTAAGCACAAAGCTACACAGTGAGCTATCTGTACTCTGCCCACCACGTGTATCAAAACCCGGTTTTTAGCGTTGTAAGTCCGCAGACATACCGCTACGCCACTTGGGGGACTTACTAGTTTTACAGCTAATTTTGATTTCATTCCTATAAACGACATGTTCAATCTTTTTTGGCCACAAAATCTAAAAATGATATTTATTTTTCTCCTTTCTGTGCACATTTTTCATAAAACATCGTGTTCTTTTACATAAGTAATTCATTTTCATTGACATTTATTCACATTTCGCTGTGCTTAAAATGTTGGAAATCATCAGTTAGATTTCTCTTAATCAATCGCGATCTAAGAGTCTTATTCGTTGTTCTCAAGACGAGAACAACGTCACAAGTATGTAAACAATTAACATGCTGCATGGCATGTCATTTCTGGATAGTATTTGTTTATGCGTGCAATTTGACGTTATATTTTTCCTTTCAGCGTTATATATATATACATCGCTATAAAAAGATTAGCTGTGTAAATAACCTAATCATATTCTATTTGTGGTAAAATTTCTTGTAAAAAAAATAAAGGCAAAATATTATAGAATTTATCGAAATGCATATTATGGGTATTTTGGAATGAAACTAGGAGTCCAACACAAATCATGGGCTCTGCACAAATTTTGCACTTTTTGTGTTGAACAGTTGAGATAATGGCTAAAGAAAAGAACAAAAAATATTTGCTTTTTAGAATTCAAGTAATCCAGCATGAGCCTAAAAATTAATGAGATGATTGCAATTTTTGCTCGTGTAACGTAGAAGTCTACAACACTTAAAATAAAAAAGGAAAATTTTTTATCCCAACCTTCAATCTGCTATAAGACCTATTGCTCATGGTGTACCTAAACCTAACTCCACCAGAAACGTTTAATATACTTTGACTGCATTTAGTAGGTTCGTTGTATTTTAAGTTTTTATTTCGTTTTATGTCCTTAGTTCCATGAAATGCAAGTCCATTACGAGTGATGTTTCTGTAATTTTTTCATTTTGAACTGTGTATATGTGCTTGTGATATTAAGATATAGAAATTTTTGTTGCTTATCTCTTATCGTATTCGCTAGTGAACTTAATATTTTGTTATGCAGAGTTAACGTGGTCGAAAAATATGTTTATATTCTATAGATGTAAATCCAGCAAATGTATCATCTACATATCTGTACCAATATGGTGGTGGGTGTGAAGCTGACCTAATTACTTCAGATTAAATCTGTGTTGCCTATTATTGGTAACAACGGATTGCCTATATTTAAATTATTTGTGTGCATTTCTAGTTGTTCTACATATAATTAGCTTCTGAGGTTACAAACTATCAGTTGGCTGCTAAGGTTACGTATGAGTGGGTTGAGGTATCTGATGTAAAGTTCTACAGCTATACTGCAAGTGTCTCTGGAAGAATTACAATGAGTATAAAGGATACACTGAAGCTAGCCATTAAGATTGTATGATTTAGTTGACCAAGTACAATTCTAAAGTTAATTTGATTAAAAAAAAAAGGCTCTGCAAATGTTATATATATGTAGAAAAATATGTGGAAAAGGCTTTCTTATGGCCTAAGTATGTTTTACGAATAGCTATGTGCAAATCATATAGCTTACAGTTCCAATAATAGTTTTGTTTTTCCGTGGGTTACTTCCATTTTCAAGCCATTTAATTTTCTTTACTACTGCTACAGTATGACTGGTAGTTGGTCATGTAGTGGAATATTTTTATCATATTACAATCACTTTTAATTAATTGACTGATACTTCACTAGTACAGTTTAATACTACAAATATTCCCTTCTCTTATTGTTAAAATTTCGTATCTTACATGCTTGTGAAACATTAGCAGATACCTTTGCACATGTATGACAGCAGTTTTGATGCTGCATGGCACTGAAGGATGGAAGTTGTCTGCTACCAATAAGCATGTTGCTGAAAGATGTTACATAACATTATAGCTTCAAGGACTACACAGTAGAGAATGTGTTGAGAAAAGTGATACTTCCACTAAGTATTCCCAGAGGATGCGTTATTAAAGGTGAGGTAACATCATAATTTCACACAGTGGAACCAGAGGGCATGCTGCTAAGGTTAGCATATTGCTATATAAAGATATTATTAACGTCTATATTTTATAAATACAGCTGACGTTTTTAATTGATCACATTTTTTACGTATTGTGTATAACACTAAATTTGTCCTTTACAAAACATTATATTTTATACGTTACTTTACAGTTTCATATACACAAGTTTAACAAAGTCAGACAATACTTCTATAACTTCCATGCTGCTAAGGTCCTATCGAGCGAGGGTTTTACTAGATGCAGTGTGTGTGCGAGATCTACAAAAGTGATGGTATTACTATACTTCTACAAAACATAAACACTTTAACTCGTCTCAACTTGTGTTTATATTTTCCATTTAATACTTAATTTTTATAACATGTTTTATAGAACAACATACACATTTCAACTTATGTTTGTGTTCTTCATTTATGTATTTAATTGTATCATGTACTTTACAAAGGCAAAGGTTGTACTACGTTCTATATAAGCAGCGTATTTTGAAGGGACAAATTGCTTTCAACTCTTCTCAACAGGTAATTAGTCAAAAAGGTGTAGAACCAAGTATATTTCAAAACCCCACAAACAAAATATATTTTTGTAACAGTACCACAATTTCAATTAAAGTGTTTCATTTGTGTAAACAAATGCTGAATTTATCACAAGTTAACATATATTTATACAAAGAATCTTAAATTTTATGCTTTGTCTATTACAATTAGTGTTCAAAAGTAACAATGATGTTTATTGTAAATATAAAAATTGAGAATTCTTTCACCAGTAGAGATAGTATGTACAATCAATACGTTCTACTTCTCAGAATGTGATGGCCTTTAAATTTCAGTTGCCAAATGTGTTCTGTAACAAGATGATTTGTAAAATATAAAAGGTTTCGTTTTTGATTTGCCAATTATGGTAATATACTAATTGTAGGGAATTACACTCTTCATCCATAATTGTGAGCAAGGATTCTCATAAAGGTGAAATACATTTTGTTTGACATGAAAGGTAATCTGCATTAACATAAATATTCAAATACATAAATTTCATAATACCAGTTACTTTCATAGCATATACAGTGATGGTACATAGTCTTTCAAAGATTGGAAAAATACTGCATGTCTTATAAATAAATTGGTCTAACAATCATTTCGAGAAACCAGTTTCACAAACATTAAAACTCCTATACGCTTGAACTTTTTTTCAAATACAGGATGTAATAATTAATTATTAAATTTCAGTAATATTATTTAATATGTAAAGGAATACCTCATACCAATTTCTTTTCTGGTATGATGGTCAGAAGTTATCAGTAACACAACAACTAAAGAATTTTTAGTACTGATCTGAATGGCATGATGCATAAACTAAACTACCAAGCCAAAGACTCTATACAAGGTTCAAGCATGACTGTTCCTAATTCAGCACTGCTGGTCAGATTGATGGCAAGCAATCAGCAGTAGCTGACAGCTATTACAAAGCTACTGAAAATAAATGGCTGGTTTAGTTGTCACAATTATGATGCCCTTGTAGCTAAAAGTGCTACATATTCAACATTACATCAGAACTTGAGCTTTAGATTATACAATTCACAGCACTATAACTATCAAGTAATGCCCAGCCTCTTAGAAAATCACATGAACGTTAGTATCTGGAATATGCATTCATCACATGTAGTGAGGGTTCAGATATCCTATAAAATAGTTTCACCAACAGGCAAAACAATTTATTTTCACAAATAAAAATACAATGCCAAATAACATTCCAAAATACACTGTATCACAATAAAAAATTCTATTATCTTAACTAAAACATGAGATCCACAAAAACACAAAATATTCTACTAGAAATTAGTTTTCTAAGATATTCTAATCCCTCATGCTGATATTTGAGTTTATTGTTTCATTGTTCTTGTGCAAGTTCTTGATTACTTTAAAAAACGAAAATTACTGATAATGATATGCATTTGACCTGCAAGTCTAAATAAATATAACACCTTCTAAGCCATGCAGCATAAATATACTAGTTACTACTACAAGAAATTTAGCATCTCCTTTTTCCTCACTTGAAACAAGGCTGTATAAAAGGAACCAAGTTCATGAACTAGCTTTGAGCAGAGTTGTAACTTCTTGGTTAAAACTACAAATATAAGTTTCCTATTTTACACAAAGTTTCATCTGTTTAGCACATACAGCTCCTTTTAAAAGAAATGAAAGCACATGTTAACAGGTTATCTGTTATAGTGGGGAAAAAAAAACCTAAATAAGTTTCAATTATTACAAATCACATCAATATTTTTTTAAACTCTATAAACATTTTCCACTAAAGAGCTAATTTAAAGTATAAAGTCAAAACTCACAAAATCATCTGATAACATGGAATATTTACTACATGAAGACATAAATCTAAATTAAGCACTTTTTTGATTCTAAAGTGCATAAATCACATGTTTAATTGAAACAAGCACTTTAAAATAATGACCAATTTAAAAATCACTGCAATCAAGATTTTCTGAAAGCACTTTAAATTTGAGAGCAAAAACAAGGCTGAAAAACTATTTATTCTCAATAGCAAGGTTAATCTAGTATATGATTGAACCAGTATGTTCATGAATAACAAATATGTTAAATATAAGTCACATGTAAAACAATAAATACAAATGTTCATTTAATAACCTTGTGACATGTTTTGGAGATTCTTTTGCATGGAGATTACCTCAATAAGTTTGTTTATAGAAATTCTACTAAGACTATTTTTCATTTTCCCTAAATTTGAGCAGCTGATCAAAGAGTAGGAATCCAGGTGACAGCACCCACCACCAACTCATCAGATCAGATGATACATTCTAACACCTCAAGACTGAAAGGACACGCATGTTCAGTGCATGGTTTTGATTCTGCAACCCTAAAACTGCATGATGAAAAAATATGGTAAAAAATAAACCTTTCAAGGATTAACTGAAGGATAAATTTAATCACCAATCATTTTCAATGATTATTACATTTATGCCTATTCACCTGAAAGTAAGATTTAAAATTACCAGCAAAAATATTTAACGTTCTTTCTTCTTACATTCTTTTTTCATGAAAAACAGATTTTGTACAAGACCTTAAAAAATGTGCATTTCCAATTTGATAAGCATATGGAACATAAAGATAGTGTATATTTTATTTTTCCTCAATTTAATAGATGATTTTAACTAAACTTCAGAATACCTCAAGTTTGCTTTGCTACAGAACCCCAGTAAAGCCAGTAAACTTTGATTTAATTACTCAAGGGGCTGAATGACTCACCAAGTCACAACTGATGCCTGTTAGGAAGAAATAATGTACATAAAACAGGTTATAGATAACAAAAATTACCATTTCTAATAATAAACTGAGTGACATCCAAAGAGCTTAACATCCCCTTAATGACTTGAGAATGGTCCTCAGACATGCACATAAGATGAGACATAACACACACAAACTAATGTTTACTTTGTGTTACACAGTTCTTTAAGTTATATTCTCTGTTACAAAGATTGTGTAGATTTTAGCTGATGTACAGAATTGTAAGCTTTCAAATAAGATACTCCGAGAAATAATTTAATGCATTTAGGGATATTTAAATCACTTATTTTGCATTCGTTTAACCATAAACCTGAGCTGATGTGAGAAAGTTAGTCTAGATCACTCTCCCTACCTCCAATTTTCATCAAACACTTGTAAACACTTGCTAGTGTTTAACTGTTAATTTTGAATTGTCTTTGAGTAAAGAGTTACTTTATAGAAGTTAATGTTTGGTATTTTTATGTCAAACTCTGATAGAGTCAAACAATTTTTTCCAGTTTACTTCAAACTTTTAATTAGCTTGCAGCTTTCTATCAGTTTGCTTTGAAAGAAACCAACTGATCTGAAATTACCAGAAAATAGGTAAAAAGAATAAAATATGGTGTCACAAACATGTCTCAAATCTGGATTATTGAAGTCACAATATAATGCTCTAACTACTAGACAATCCCAGACTGTATTCCAACTAATGGAGCTCAGAACTCTGTAGCAGAGTGAATTCTCCAATCTTTGCATGAAACAAGGATGGGAGGCCATCAAACTGTCTCATGCTAACATATGACAGTTATTCTACCAACTGTTTGCAAGTTGAGAAGTTAAGAGCAAATGCCCCCACTGCTTATAAAAAAAAAAAAAATTGACCTAGATAATATAAACTACTGGCATTTACATTTAGCCGAGATGGTTTGAGTACAAACTGATATACTTGGTAACAACAGTATAAATGTTAATCCTGGCTGAAAAAATTTGGTTCAGTTAAATTATTTGAGTTTTACATGTTTAATAATGCCTATAAGATCTACCTAGTTTCAATGCATAAGTATCATTCCTAAATAATATTCAGTTTAAGGAAGTAGATTACCTTGATGACAGTGAGAAACCTACAACCAATCTATCAACAGCTAATAGTTTTTGTGCAGATTGGAGATAAAAATAAGCATTTATATATATATATGCATGTGTGTGTGTGTGTGTGTGTGTTGCACATGTGTATGAAGTGTTAAACAGTCATTCATGAGTACTGTATACAAAAAATGAATTAATTACTGAGAACACAACTCTTAAGAAGCATCTGAATGAAAATAAAAGATATGACCTGAACATTAAGAGTTTAATGTGTGAAGTTAACTTGATCACTGTCCAAAGGAAAATTATTTGAAATAAACACTGATCTGTTGTTTCCATTAATACGTGAGTGTTTCAGTTTTGACTACGAAATATTTGGCAGGCACTGAATATTATGAGAAAGAGATCATAGTAACAGCAATATCCTTACTACGCTTTGAGAAAAACACAGTTTGATTTGCTGTTTTGAAAGCTTTATCTGAGAACATTTTAACAGGATTCAAGGGAAATTATCTTTAGAATGAAAAACTCAGTAACAATAGCTAACATTATATAAAATCAAGTTTGGTTTATCCAACATTTTATTTGGTTATGGCTGAATGTTTTAAATCATACAGCTTAGAATCTTTGAATAATTTCTTAATATTACTTCAGTACAAGATGTAGTAATAACATATGGAAGCAAAAGATGTGCTTGTACAACCAAACTGAAAAAGTAACACCACAATAATGTGGTTCTATAGCTGCTAGACCTTGTTAAAGTTGTACCTGAAAGAAGCCAAAAAGGAAACATGTTGGTATTAATGACTTTCGACTGGAAAACCTAATTTTGATTACCACTAAAGGTACTTAATGCTACAGTCACCTTCACCCATCCATTAACACTTCATTCCTGCTAGAGCTGTGCTTCTATTTTTGTAAAACAACCAAATGATAGTGATAGGAGTGTGGTTATACTTCTAAATAACAACTGACCATGTAAAACATAGCTATACTAAGAACAAATGTGAAACAATTGTGAACAATTAGACCTTTTTCTATGATGCAGTTTCTACCAAACAAGACATTTTGCAACTTCTTATCCACTTTTATTAAAAGTCTAAAATGATATTTTTTAAAACTGAAGCTAAATGTTTTTAGTTCATGCACATCTAGCATAAATGGAATAATTCGGCCATCAAATTATTTACAATTCACTTCTAATAATTATAACACTTAAAAATAAATTATTTTAAAAATATATCAGTTGTTAGGTCACTTTACTTTCCACAAAGTATTTTAATTGTTAACATTTCAAAAAAACTTAAATTAAAAAAGTCAATAAAATAGTGTGGCTTGTTCTAATTCTAGGTTTAAAAAGTATTTAGGCTTTATCATCCTAAAACAATATATGATGCATTTTCTATTGTCTAAAATTCACAAGAATATCAAGTATAAGTAATGTTTCACTTCAATATACTAATTAAATAGCATAAAACAACAAAAAACAGAATAAAAAACAGAGCTTTTTGAAATTTTTAATATGTAATATCTACATAAGTAATTTATTTTCCTCAATTTATTATAAAACTGGAAAAAGTAGTAAAAATACACTGAAACCTTTCTTTAAAAGATTACCAGTTTAGAAAAAAAATATAATTGCAAAAATAACTTCATTCATTACCTTAGTAGAATCAATATTAACTACCCACACCAAGAACTTGTTCAAGTCTACCAAACTTTGATCATGTAATTATTAATAAACAAACAATTATATCAATAAATATCCAGTCCATATCATTTCTCTCTTCATCTCTTCAATTAATTGTTTTTCACATATATTTACAGTGATTTACATAGCATTAAATACATACTTAAAACTAATGTTTCTGAAATAAATATAATCATATGCTCAAATACTAAATATTTCACTAAAAAGTGCACATTTTCATAAAAATCAGTTAATCCATTTCTAATATTCACAGGTTGATATATTCAGAGATTAATTTTGTAACATAGCTAAGTTTTATTAGATATATGTACAAGTGTGTGTATACACATACAAATATCATAATTTCATATAATATTTAATTTACTATATGTATATTAGTTTGTTGTTAACAGCTTTTTATTACTTTTCAATTTCTTGAATTTTTTAATTATTTTACAGGATTTTGATATGTCTGGATATCAAGTTGTTGTAACCAAATGTACAAAAAAATGAGTTTTCACTACCTGCAACATTTGAACATTAATGAACAAAAACTAATGAATGATGAAGCTCATTTAGCACTGTGTATTCAGAATCAAATAAGTTGTATTTTACCCCAAAACTAACAAATAAAAACAGAACCTTTTTACGCATTACACATTGAACATGATGCAAACTACAAATGAAAGAAACCCTCAGACAGAGCTAGTTGTGGTCCTTTAAGGGATCTACACTTTCAAAAGTATATTTGACACATCACTTACTTTGCTTAAAATAAAATTTATACAAGAAAACTGCTTTTTGTAATTTTAAGAAAGCTCTTTCTAAACAAATATGGGTGTGTTTGATTTCAATACGAGTTGCATACAGATTAAAACAGTAAATTATTCACATTAAATTACAATAAACACTCCCATTAATGATTCAAATGCAAGCACCATATAAACAAAGTTCATTTTTTAATCTTTCAGTTTGGTTAACATAACTAAGCACAATGGTTTGATTGTTGTACTATTGTCTAACATTTACTTCTGGCATTTTACAAATAGGATTACATCTACATATAATTTTACATGCAAAAGTGGTACTGTACAAAATAACATTTTAGTAAATAGTTTACTTTAGAGAAATATTATCAAAATTCTGTATTTCTTCAAAAGAAAGATCTATTAGTGCACCATGTGGTACATGCATATTTTAGTTGTGTTTGGAGCATTAAGATTGAGAGTTAAGCCCACACCAATAAGTGGAAAAATCTATGTTGATATTGGTGAACATATCTTTCTGCTTATTGTTTGTTGAAATTAAATATTATTTCAAATAAAATACATTCTTAAGTCTAGCCTAAACTGAAAAACAAAAATTAATCACTCAATAATACAGGAAATATTTTATCTGCAATTTTTCAACATCTACAGGATTGGTGAGAAGGAATTTGGAGTGAGCCATCGTGATCTCATTTCTCTGATAAGTGGAACTGAAAAATATGAGAAGTCTAATTAAATAACCTGACATATGTAAAAAATCAAAAATCACAGTAGACAATGTGAGGGAAGTAAATGTATATTTACAGTCAAAACATACACATTTCACCAGTATGACTTCATCAAAGCTTATAGTTATAAAAACATCTTATTAAAGTAACATAGAAAACAGACTTTTGGAAATTATGATTTAAATGTATACATTGATAACATATGTATTATTCTTACACCGCCAAAAGATGGGTCTGTTTAAATATTATCCAGTATTTGACAGAAACATACTAGTAATAAGAAAGAAAAGTAAGAAAGAACTGGTGTATCTGCAAGATGATCCACTCAAAAATAAAGAAAAAAAACAGCAATAGATATTGCTTAGTACTTAGAGTATTCAAATGTCAATCATACCTCAAAAGGCAGAAAAGACTTGGGAAGTTTTTAGTGATTGTAAGGCTACAGTAACACAACCATGTAGCCAGAAAATACATAATTCAGCCTAAAGTATTTCCCCCCTACATGAAACAGCTGCTAACAGTTAATGTAATCATGGGAGTTCCAGAAGATTAAAGATCAAGGTCAGAAACTATCCAACAGTGATACCTATACATACCTTGTTGCCTAATAAAGGCTCTGATTGAAGGGTCAAAAGTTCACAAATAAAAGAAAAGTCCATGTATAAATGTACATACTGATTTACTTACATTATGAGTCTTATAAAACAATAACCTACACTGTGTTCTTGACCAAATGAACATTTACAATGAATACAGAGATGGCTTAGTTTGCTAAATACATCCTTAAAAATGGCAATAAATCCCAAGCATGTTCGATGAAATTACTATGCCGTGTGCCAGAACTTACAGTCTTATGTCACAAATGAATAGCAATAACAGAGACTAAAATCAGACTCATAACCTGTAAAAAGAAACAATCAAAAGACAGTCCTAATACAATTTTCTGACATCTTGCATAGTTGAAAGTATACTAAAGAAAAATGTTTCTGATAAGTATGCATGAGCTAATTAGGCAAAATTCATACCATTGTAGCCTGCTAGATTTAATATAAAATCATATACTTGGTATTAATTATTAAGAGTGCCTCTGATGAAGATAAGTACTCCTACTAATTACAAGAATATTGTCTCACACAAAAATGAAAAGTGCTTTTCTTTCTGTGTAAAACAATTAACACAAGTTGTAGATAATAATCTAAGTACATAATATTCAGGAGACTGGGTAACTCTATGTAACTGTGAATCAACTATTAAAATATCATGATAAAAGGCTGTTGAGCAAAGGCCATTGAGTCACTATTATGGAATTACAGAAATTGGCCACAACAAAATACCTTGAAAATGACTACACAGAACATGACTAAAGATTGAAAAATAATGAAACGCAAAATGTAGTAATACTAGTAAAGCAGAGATCAATCAACATACAAGTTTTTATTACTTATTGTTAATAAATAACATCATGTCTCACAGAAGTCTATAAACCAAACTATCCAATATACACATTTAAAGTATGACTGATATATTATACAACCATTAATAAACAGTCTCTATAAAAAACACTGAAAACCAAAGGGGATTTTAAACATAACTAAAAAAAACCTGAATTATAGATAACATAAATAAAGAATAAAAACTTTAAACTTTTATTCTATGCAACTAATTAGTTTATCATGGTCATATAAAACACACATACACACATTAATTTTGTCATTAAAAGCCCTGGGTATTTAAGTTCACTGGTGTCCAATACCTATAAAACTCTGCAACAAATAGCAAGTTCAGGAAATATTTGGCAAAAATATATCAGTTATAGAGTAATGAGAACTTAAGTACTCATGTAAACATCAATCATATTTATTTCTTGTATTCTAACACTGAAAATTCTTAAGCCTCACCATTATGGGTTGGCTTAAAGTTTGCTGACTAATGGTGTGATAATCAACACAGGCAAGCATCTGACATTACAATATACAAGTGTAGTATAGTATCTCACAGTAACTGTTTCCATTTCATAGTTTAAGTGAAAGACTATTTCTTGTTCATAATAACTTGTACAAAATGTGTTATCACCCTTCTACTTACGTAAATACAACCACTCTCCAAAGTGATGATGTCATACGAGCATGAACTATATGAAGTGGTTACTGTGATTTGTAACCAGAACCCAACATGAATTTAATGCAAGTTTATGGTTATTCACATCTTGTTCAATAATGTCAGCCAAATGCAAAAAAATGTATATGAAAACTTCAAACTATTCACTACATATACTTGAGAGTTGCACTAAGTTTTAAGTTACAGAAGTAGTAAGCATCACAGTTTTTCAATTGTTACAAGTTCAATTTATCATTTTATGTCTTGTAAGGTGCATTCACTTCCATGATAATATTGATGGATCATCTTTTTCCATATTAAATGTAATAATGTTAAAACTTGGATACATTTTAGCAGGGTAAAAGTCATCTTCAGTTAAACTAATTTTCTGATAGGAAAGTTGGATTTTGGAATTGATTGACTTCAGATGTGATGGTTGTTTTTAACATGAAGGTGGAAGACATAATAAATACTTAAATGATAGAGAAAAACTCTGATATTTCAAACTTTAGTTTTGTGGATGAGCTGGCCAAATGGAACAAGAGATTCTTTGTTATCCTCAAACGACAGGCAATTTGTGATACAACATTATATATGAAGTTATGTGGAATACAATTTTGAGATATGTTCATGGTATAGTTACTTTTTGAAAAATTCCCAGATTAAATATTTCATAATTACTAACTTCCCTCTACACTTACTAACATATTCTATGTTTTGAAATGTGTGCTGAGCATGCAGATGAGTACTTCATTAGAAACTCCTACCTCATATTAATACAGTAAACAGACAAAATTCTTTCATGCAGATTGCTGGTAAAATTGATCATTGACTACATGTAGCCACTTAAATCACTGTATAAATTGAAGAAAGCATCTGCTTATTAAATTAAATCTGCTACAATTAATTAGTATTCATAAAGGCACATGACAGTATTATAATTTTATTCTTGAAAGGAAAATTACTTGCCAAAATTAGATAACTCTCTTCTTTTTTTCAAAGTTTAAGACCTGTAAAACTGGGAACATATCTATGCAATCACTCAAAAAATTAATAAGCCTATGAATATATATATATATATATACACCCACACACACAAAAAATTATTTATAAAGCTTATAATAAAAGAGAATAAAATTATGGATACCTGACATTAGTTTAAGATGAAAAGTTCTTCAAATGTATTTGCAGAGAAGGAGCTTACAAGTCTGCACATTAACAACACATTTGTCTCTGGTTGTAAATCAACAAGCAAGATTAAAATATGCTTACCACACAGCTGTAAACATGCAATTAGCAATAATTATAAAACAGATAAAATTAACATAATAAGATTAATAAAAATTAAATAAAACTATTTCAATTATCAGCAAATAAAATAAAGCTACACCTAAATTAAGTAACTTAATTTCACTACAAGAAAAACACAGAGTTTCTAGAAAGGTGATGTTATATTTGTAATTATACATAGTATATTACCAAACTCAATATTTAGTAAAAAAAAATATATATATGAGAAATACTATGAACCACCTGTATTAGCAACACATTCATCCCATCCTGGTTGTCTCCACACTTCTTCTCTCACTTCTTTTCGTTTTTGTAGGTCTTGGTAGCCTACCAATACAAAACAATAGAAATGTTATTCATCATTTTCATGTACAAATTCAACTTTAAGTGAAAATAGAACCCCAATACTTATTAAAGATACATACATATATATATATATATATATATAAGATTTATCTATATAACTTTCATGGTAAAAGGCCATGTCATCTCCTTGGTTGACTTGCATTCAAAATTTTATTGATTTATGCCAATACATCTGGAATCAAATTATTGATTATAATTCAAACTAATATTATACATGAACTAATTTCTTAATTTTGAAGTAAATATTAAAAAAGTGCACCTAAATATTGATTTTAGTGAGTCACATGGTAATATTAAATGCAGCACAAGTTAAAATTAGATGTTTATGATGTAAAAACACTAATACAAATTAGGAACTCAAATTATTAATACTGACAAGTCATGATACAAAATAAGAACATCACTTTTTTATTTTGCTGAGATATGGCTTATGTACTGAATCAAACATAGTGGCCCCATTTACTTTTTTCCATCTTTAGAAATGGTCCATAATAGTCTTACTACAATATATAACATGTGAATAACCAACGTACAGCTCAGAATGTCCCCCTAGTGGTTTACTAAGCCATTTTAATCTGTAAAAAAAGGCTACCGCATTCTTTTGAACTAAGATTTCAAAGAAGTAGATTTTGTTTTTAATCTGTTTTTCATATTTTTTTTTGTCCTAAATACAGCTCAGTTACTAAGCTTAAAGAATTATAGTGGAATTCCAGGGTATCAATATAGTTATGATTCTTTTTGGTTATTCAACTGTAAATATAAAGCCTAAAAAAAGTTTTAGTTGATTATACTCCATGTGCAAAATTGTAAAAGGCATAGCAATCTATAACCAGCAACAACTCAGTTCAAAGGTTGTAGCTAGAAATTATAATTGTTTGCATTTTTATTTATTATTCAATATTTTAAGAAAAATACTATCAGTAACTTATTTCCACTTAACACTAAATTATATACACACATATGTATAGTATAAAGGTTACAATATATTATACTAGCCCACTGAAACAAGTCAAGACCAGACCTGTTTTATATTATTTCACATGGTAACAAGAGTGCACGTGCACTACATCAATCGAATTTAGGTAGTGTTAGTTAGGCATGCCTAAAACATCAGTATAATAAATAAATATATAGCATTAAGTTACTCAGATGTAACATTTGTGTCTGTGTTATAATACGTAGTCATTCTAAAGAAAATTAATCTCATTCCATTATCTGTTCATTACTCCTTCCATATCTTTCTTCCAAATTGCATTAACAATTTTCTCAATTTTACAACTTTAAAAAGTGCTTTTCTACCATAAAATACACATTTTTTATTTTGTAATTGACCCTTTCACTATAGGCTCGGTATAATACACGAGTTCATCTACACATTTGCACATATTAGGTATTTGCACTATAACTTTTGATACAGCATGTGATCTTCACAAAATTTGGTAGACTTTTAGTAAAAATTACAAGTATTTTGTACATAAAAAATCAATTTTTCATTGAATATTTTCACTAAAAATAGTCTGTTTCATTACTAGTGTGAGTACAAAGTGATTACATGTTATGATTAAAGAAACTATTCTTTATCCTAAAAATCTCAAATACTATTTGTGTAATCTCAAACCTCTTAAATACATTCCAAACATTTGTTTTCAGTAATATTTTTTTACTTTCTAAACTCTATGTGGGGTCTGTCAATTAAAGCTCATGTTACGATAATGAATCACATTATCCAAAAACTGCTTGCATGCAAACCTGTAGTTCATTTTTATTATATTATTATTCTTTAACTACTTTAAAAAAAGATCCCTATTTTTCACATTTTCATTACATTTATAATTATAAATAAAGAATAAACAAGAAAAACAATACTTGCCCCAACTTTATTTCTTGTTGTCAATTGTCAATAACATTTAACACTACTTTTTCTTTATACTGTTGGTAACAATGGACTGAATTTTTTATTTAATTAAATAATGCAAAAAATCAGACTAATAACATGGAAAAATTAGACAATTTTCCTTAACTCTCAAAACTTGAAGGCAAACCATGTAGTATACTGATTGAGACCAGTTTCATAACTACAATTGTTCAAACCCATTCGGTGATGAAATTGCTTCCAAAGATGAAAAAAGACTGATGCAAACAGCAGCAGCTGGACAAAAAGTTTCAGCAAAAACAAAATTGAATGTTATATTTACTACAGGAAGTTTCTCTTGGCTTAATGGTGAGTGGGTAAATGAAACTGAAAGAGTACATGTTGTGAACTGACTTTTAGTTGACATTAGTATAATGTTAGGCTAGTTTTACCATCAGATAGCTTTACAGCAATTATGACACCAAAAACTGAAATTCCATGGAAACAAAAATAGTTGTCACCAAATAAAATTTATATCAGGAATTATTAGAAATAATTTTTCATCTAGTGGCTAGGAAGCAGTGTAACCAACTGCCTGCCTGAGGGCTTGGTGGTTGGAAGTCTTGTGGGTGTGAAGAATACAGAAAATCTATACTTCTAATAACGATAAAACAAGATTTCATTAAGGTGATATAATATAGCTGAATAGTTCTAATCACAAAAAGTATAAACTCCAGAGACAAATAGATATTTGGAGACTAAACAACCATGTTAGAGGTTATTCACTGTAGTCCTCTTTGGAAGTACTTTGGAGAGCATGACCAACTGGGTAACTCCTAAGAGAAGCTTCTTAGCAGAACCTCAACTTGGAGTTTCTATAAGGAGTACTTCCAGTTTAGAGCCGCCTACAGCAGATTCATTCAACTACATGTATATAAAGAATCAATCCACTGACCAGACAGTCAGCAAAAACAACAAAGAAATGATATCAACCTATCTGTATACTACAGGGTTTAGACAAGAAAATCATCAAACTAACTTGGTGAATGGGCAAATTTAGCGAAGTGTTTTATTCAATTTTATTTTTTGTATTAAGATTGTTCAAAGAACTCCATAGTTCTAGAATGAGTGTTATGAGACACATTTTTAACATTGTAATTTATTTGTCAGAAAGCTGTAAAGTTTTGAAGATGTAACATGACAAGTTCACATTAGCTTAGGAATACCTAATAGCAGGGTAGATCATAAAATCAACATTCCATGAAGTGTCAAGTCAATTGAGATTCACAGATAATTTAAATGAATGGTACCTCTATTTTGTACAATGGGTATTGATACAAATACAATTAAATTAATACTTATCACATTATTCTGTATGAGTGCATTGACTGTATTTTAGTACAAGCACTGTTGTTAAAGGGAGAACATCATTTGTAAAAGTAGGTCTATAAAATATAACAGTTTAAAAGTGGTTTTAGTTTGAAAAATTATTTAAAGGAGGACAAATAATTTTGTCTCATTAAACAGACTGATAATTTTAAAAAATGCAAATAATGTAAGATGCCTGATTCCTAGATTATTATATTTTCTTTTTTCTCCTAGTTTTGTTAAGTCATTTTAGTTTTTCAATTCTTCCTAGGTTTAGTTCATGAATATTTCTATATTTTATGTCAAGACACTCTCATCTCTAGTTTATTATTTGTAAATACTCATACTCTGGAATAATATGAAGCATATGGTTCATATTTAATATTTTTTTTGTTTGTTTTCTTCTTCCTTTCTTTTTGTTCAGGTTGTGAGTTTAATAATCAACTAATTTTTAACTAATTAACTTGTTCCAAAAACACATTGTTTAGATAGTTATGCATAAGTTTTAATGGTATGACCATATAAAACTAAAGATTATAGTTTCAAAATTACTATTACAATTGAACAAACTTGACAGAAGCACACCTACTACATATGAAGTAAGATAGCATGGACATATCTCCTTTACAACTAACATGGTTCAACATTAAATGTATAAACAGATATCATTTATTCCTCTTCAACATGAAGAAAATTATTAGTAATGTTTTTGACAATAAGATAAAATAAACTTTTTTCTCCCAAACTTCAGACTTGTGTCAGTAACTTTTCCTTCACTACACCTAACATCTACTTCATACTCTAAAATTTTCATGAAATTTATCATGATTCAGGTTTAATTGCAAAAGATACTACAGACTTGATCAGCGACAACAAGAACATCACATCAGTGAAATGGTACAAGTTTACGTGCTTTATATTGTTAAATATATTTATTTTTTCTTGTTCATTTATCAATAAAAATATTCTAATAAAATTTACCCCAAATATGATGAACCATATACAATTGTCCAATCTGTGAGAAAAATCCAGCTACAGCATGGTTTTTTCTGTACGTGATGCCTCTTGCCCTGTAAAATGAACCCGATATGTTAATAAACACATATACCTTCAAGACTAGGATGTTAATCATTTAAAAATTAGTATTCTAGTAGTTAATAATTAAATAACCAAAACAATTAAATGTAAATTTATAAATTTCATATAATGCTAAAATAAAAGTGAAACAATTACATTACTATCTCTTAAAGGTTTTATAAATTGAAATATAGTCTCAGATGTTTCCAACACAGTTCAATAAATAGAAATAACCACGACCGTAAAGTATATTGCACAGTGCAAGATTACTGCATTTACAATTTTGATGGGATTGTATTTTTGTGCCAAGGAGTCTAGGTCTTTAAAAGCCATTAATAAAAACAACAAAAGCATATAAATGAACTATCAGTGCTATGCTCACCAACTGCCTAAAATGTCACGATAGATTCTCTTTTAGTGAGCAATATGTGGAAAAAAAAACAAATAACAAAGATTACTTTATAATATGTATAATATGTAGTGAAAACATATTCATTTCCTACATTCTACAGATTTTCTGTTTTTTTGTAAGCAAAGATATTTGTAATGAATTACTGTCATATTAAGTTATCATACCTCTCCCTCAGCAGCCACTTAGATTAAATACCAATATACAAACTTGTAAAATTATTGACCATAATACATAACTGATTAGAATTTTAAAATAAAACTATTTAGCATCTTTTAATATAACCAAAATTTATGGTATACAGCCTTTGGTTAAGTGACAGACCGCACAGAGTTATAGTACAGAAAATAACATGAAATATAATCTTATTAAAAACAAATGTTTGCAAAGCACCTAAAAGGTTTTAGAGGTTATGCAAACATTTGAGATTTTGGGGGCAAATAATAGTTGTTTTTTTTATCATAACATAAAATCACTTCACACTCAGACTAGTCACAAAAGAGATTATTTTCATAAATTGTAGTAAAAATATTTTATTCAAAAATCTGATATTCTGTGTACTAAAAGCTTGTAATCTTTAATAAAAATCTAACAAACTTTGTGAAGATGCACTGCTGTATCAAAGGTTAATTTGCAAATACTTAATGTGTGCATGTGTGTAGACAAACTGGTGTATATTATACAGAGACCATTGCAAAAGGGTTAATAAAATTTCAATCCTATCTTAAAGCCAATTATTCGATTGTCAAAAAAGATTTACAGATATGGAAAACTTACAAGTTGTTTTTGTGAATGAAAAATGTTGTTGCATAATGTTAGAAATACAGATGTATATAAAAATGAAACCTTACCAGACATTTCCCCACTCAATCATGGTTCCTGGCTGAAAGTTTAAAAACAAGTTATATACTTGAATAAAAGATAAAAAAAATAAACAGAAGCTAATATCATAGGGTTTATTTTAATGTTTCCATTTGTCACTTACAGAACACATTGAAATATGTACCTGAAAAACTGTTGATAAACTGTAAACCTATACAAAAGTTACTGCTAAAAATATGTGAAAATCCTCCACAATAGAATTGTTAAGTGATGATTAATAACAAAGTATTTGAAATTATATACTCCAGTAATGCAAAGAGTTAATGTAGTATAACGAAACATAACTTCAATTAAAAACTTAATGATTAAAATGTTAGCTATTTGTAATAAATAAAACCTTTTATAGTTAATGCAACAGAAAATACTAATTGATGGAAACAAAACCAAACAAAATAGTTATTTATAATTCCAAATTAAACGAAGTGAAATATGACTTTAGTTATACAGTATTTGGATTAAAGCGTCATTTTGTCAATACAACTGCTTTAATAAGAGAACAAAAGAATAGAAAATAATGGCATACTGAATAAATCATTTTATATATTTTTACAAAATTTACCAGTTTACCAAATCAATATTCCTCCAATTTTATATTTGGTACACACGTAAAATTAATATGAAACAAAACTGCAAAATGATGGAAATTCACTAAAATAACAAAAAAATATAACAAGAACAAAAACTAACATTTCTACAAATAGTAAATACAAAATCATAATCCTTATATGATAAATTACTTCCCAATTGACATAAATTCAGGAAAATATAAAACTAGAAACTTGTAGTTTATAATAATCAAAATAAATCACTAGTTACTGGATTATCAAAAACATGAGCAATTAACTTGAATCAAAAATAAATGTTACCAATTTCTTGTTTATATCATTGCAAAAATAAAATAAAAATTGGCTTTCAGATGAAAAACCCAGTGCATTAAAATGTTGGCAAGTTTAGACCATAGAAATAAATGTCTTCACAGAAACTTCACACAGAATCTTAGATGGTAGCCTTAAAAACTGCTTGCATTTTATTATACATGATGTAAATGTTCTCATAAAAACTACTTTTGCTAACATTTCACCCACAATTACATTTCCCAACACAGCTGGAAAATTCAAACACTCCATGTTCTAATCAAAGAGTAGCATAAGTGGTCAGCTTGTTAAATCTTGGCAATTCATGGAATTTGTTAAATAATGAATTGTCTGACTTGTTAATGTATTACATTCACCAAATCAACTATTCTCACACAAAACTTTGATAACTAGAATAACTGAAATAAGATACAAATGGAAACACTAACTTTGATCAGCTGATTATTTTCATGAGTCATAATACTAATCAATTAAACCATACAATTCTGAACTGATAAAACATAACAAGAAATCATAATTTAAATAGTTTGGTTAAATGCATAATAATCTGTATAACAAACAATAGGAAACCTTAGTTTCATTTGGTTAATTATTTTCATGACATTAATCAACTTAATCATAATTTCAATTAACTAATCTATTAAACTAATATTTCTGGTACATGTGTTATTGACTGCATATTCTCAGCATTTGTATGCTTAGAAAAAAATAATTAGTCCTTAAATTTAACAGAACAACTACGTTATTCATAGTTTTATAAATATGGCACCTGAAGTTGTAAACAAACTAATTAATATGCTTAAAAAAATGTTTTAAAGCAGTTATAATTTTCTATTCTAAAATGTACATTTACAATTGGTACTTCCTTCTCTCTCACATGATTAGCTCTTCCTATTTTCTGCTACCCTCTATATGTAAACTTTTTTTATAATGTATGCCACAAGCCTTCATCACCTAACTATGACTCTCATGCAAATCATACATCATTTCTCCATCATTAGACAAGCACTACTATCATGACTCATGTGACTCCATTTAGGTGCCACAACCAAATCATCATCTCAATGTCTGGTAAAAAACATAAGAACCAGAAGATTGTGGGTAGGAGGGTGGTAATTGTGAGTAGAAAGAAGTACACATCAGAAATGTAGTTTCAGTATTAGAAAATTATAACTTTTGATACAGTACTTTCCTCCACTCACAAGATTAGCTGGAATCCCACAATGAAAATGAGGGGAAACTGGTGTGAAAGAACAGACATACCCTTCAAAAACATCCAAAGGATCCTTCTGTAGGTGAGAGAAACAGATCAGATAATCAAAGGAGGGATACCACATCACTTCTGAACCATCTATCTCCTCACTACAATCAGCTAGAGACAAATGTGGCAGAAAAGAAAGGGAGCACATCTGAATAGGAAAGAATAAACCCAGGAAAGTGATTTCAACTGAATAAATAGGGAAACTCAATCTCACACAAGTGAGTAATGGAAAATAAGACTCATGGTGTAAAATGGCTAGGGTGCAATGGAAAATATATGATAAATTAACTACATCCAAAACATCCTCATAAGGGTAGGATGAAGATCATATCAACTTCACCCCAAGCTCTAAGATTGTGAATGTGATGAAAACACTAACTTCAGGACATAACACAGGATTGGAATTAAGCCACAGATCTGAAAATATGTCACCTAGTATCTGACAGAAGTTGATCAATTCATGCAACCATGAGACTGGTCTGAAATGTCTACAGGTCAAAAACATCCCTGTCACAAGAGAGCAGGGTAAGGTCCAGGGAGGAAACAGAAGCATCCCACATTTACCCTCTGTGATCCACTACACTAAAGAAAGAATCAAGGGAGGAACATGGATAATCCTGAACCTATGTGAGGACTTAAGATGATTGGTTTACTCAATATCTAAACCCAGCCTCTAGGGTACTGACAACCAATTAGAGCATCCAACTGAAGGGATGAACAGAACTGAGACATCTCACACCATGGTACATATCACTCAATCTAGAGAATGATACTCCTACACTAGCAAAACAACTCAATCCTACTCTGAACTGAATGGTTACAGCTATCTATATGGAATCCATCCAGTATGATGCCTCCACAATCAACTAATAAGAACTTTCATACTTCACTAAAAGTATGAGGGCAAAAATCATTGGAAAGTATAGAGAAATGACAACATTCAAGAGAGTGTAATGGGTGATCACACTGTTCTGAGAAACAGACAATATCAATTTATTCATTCAAGGTATTGGTAGCTATCCCTTCTGCTTTACCCATGCTGGGTGGTACGATCCAGGGCTAGCCTATGTATGAAGCAAATGTCAAAAGGTTACTGCCCATCCAGTAACCTTATGAAGCATCCCATTTCAAAGATAAGTGTGTGAAGTTATAGAAAGAGCATGCAAATTGAGTGTACAGTGCAAATGTGTGTGTATAAATAAAGAATACCTGGTCAGGCACAGTTCACCACAGAGCAGGATCCAAGGAATGAAATTTGAAGCAAGGGCCATTGAAAGAAAAAAGAAGCATTAATGAAGACTTACCTAGAATCATAGCTGCACTGAAGTCTGAAATATAGTCACAGATGATACCCTGAGAAAGCAGAAAACATGATGTGATGTAAGTAATGGGAAATAAACAATTGAATGGTAGTTCACATGCTTGACTGTAGAATCCTCTCCAAAGGCCAAGAAAGATGAGAAGTAAAAAAGTTCAGGTGTCAGATTTGATGGGAGGCAACACAGAAAATAGCAAATTGGAAAGAGGAATAAACCAATGATAAATGACAAATTCAACTGATAAGAGTAAAGGGAGAAAGGTCTTGAAAGGAAAAAGGTTGCTACTGTTTAAGACCCAGGAACAAGAACCCCTGTGGAAAATATAACAAAGAATATGTACTGGGCAGAGAAGTCTATCTACAGCAGGACAAGAGTAAAGATGAGAAATAGAAAGAAGGAATTATCGTGAAAAAGGAGTTACTCTCACAAGCTGCCAGGGTCCTTAAAAAGAAGTAATGATCCAGATAAAGAAGATAGGTTCAATGGCATAGTGTATGACTGACTTCCACAATGAACAAAACCAACAAATAATGCTCACAGGACAAAAAAAAACACTAAACCTTAAGGAATAGGTGAAACAATGGGCTCAAATGAAGATAAAGGGAATGGATTTTAACTTAATGTCCCAATCTAGATGTACCAGATTCATAGGCAACTGATGTATCCAAAAAAGAAGGATCAAAATGGCAAGGACAGGGGGAAAGAAAGGCCCTAAATTAATTAGAAAATTTGAAAATATAGGATAAGCTACTTTATAACTAAATAACGAAAAAGGCTAAAGACTCCTTCTCAAAAAGCCTTGTAAGAAGCTTGATGATGCCAACAACTGTAGAACGTGAAGCTAGGATACCCTGAGTCAGGGTTCATGTTCAAAAAATATTCCACTTGCACTTGTACACAGCCATGGATGAAGGATAAATTGAATGAGCTAAATGAAATGCCATCCAACATTAGAAACAGGACAAAAGCCAGATTTCAAAATGAAGGACATCAAGTATGAGATACAGAACTGATGACTGAGGTTGATGAAGGTCAGGGAATAAAGGAAAAGGAATGAAAAAATGTAACTGGAGTAATCAAGGAAACTATGATTGAGCTGACCAGTAAAGAGCAATCACAAGGACATTCAGAGAGTGGTATGAATGAAGGAGAAAACCTCATAAAGTAATTAATAAACTTCTTTGGACAATCCTTGCTGAAGGTATCTAGAGTCAAAGCCTGAGGATGGAGTACCAAGGATTAAAACAAAGGGAAGTGGTAACTGAAGGTCATGACATATGCATCAATATGAGGAACTCCCCATCAATCATAAAGTCATCAAAAAATAAGAGAATTATGGGACCACTCTATCAGGTGACCGTGGTCAGGATGGGAAGAGTCAATCTGAACCAAAGTTCAAAGCATCTCTTATGAGGCATGCCATCAAATGAATGGGATGATCATGGACTCAAAAGAAAAGATCCAATGTTAGAAAACACAGGAATCTAAATAAGGTGCAACCTTTGTGACTGAGATAAGTCATCACTGTTAAACTGTAAGAATGGATCATGACCAGATGATCTCTGAAGATAGGAAGAAAGTTCTTTAAAGCCCCAATGGAGATCGAGAAATTTGAGAATATTTATATAATGAGAAAGTTCTGCCACAGCCCAATGACCAAAAGTCTCCTGGTGAACAAATAACACATCCCAGACTTTAAGAGATGTATTCATGAATAGATGTAAATCTAGCTGTAGAAGAGAAAGTGAATCACCCACTGATGTATGAAGAGCATCCACTGAAGGAATCACCTCTGAGCTCAGTCAAGGGGTATAAGAGGAGTCACAATAGACCACATTCCCAAAATCAATAAAGCCTTACAAGCAGACAAGGCATTCTGAATAGCCAGTTCCAGAGAACAGAGCTGAAGAGAAGGTTAATCCTAATTAAAATGGATGTTGAAGAAAATAATCAGATAATTGAGGTACTGGGTAGGATGAAGTAGGATACTACTCCAATTTGATCAACCAGCCCACATAAGCAGCTTTGAGAAACACCTGAGAAGTATGACAGGTTAACTTCCATTCAAAATGAGTGAGAAGAAGCTTGTCTCCCATATAAAAGTGAAAATGCTACCTAAGAGCATGAAGATGTAGAGCAAAAATTTGTATCACCTATTACATATTATGTAATATATTATGATTTCAAACAGCCTGAAACTGAATTAAATGATAATTTAAATTTAGAAGTTAAATAAATGTCTATATGTCTCCAATTTATGATACTTGATACAATTTTAATATACAAATAACAAAATTTTCAAGGATATTTATTACAAATGATGACTTGTATAAAAATGTTTTACAAATTTACAAAAATGTCTTCTTTTCAGTCCAGAAGTTCCTTGATACCTTATAAAGAGTTCATGATGATCAAGTTAATTTCTAATTGATATAGGTACAATTCTTTAAACAGGAAGCAAGTCCTGTCTAAAGAATATTATTTGTTTTTAGCCAGACACATGCCAAGTTTTGCACTGTTAAGACTGCATAATATTTTCATAAAAATACTACTGTATGAAATGAATCTGCTAAAACACATGGTTTGCAATGTTTGAAATCTATAAACATTTCTGGTAAAATATGTGAAGTTCCTAATCAACTAATTAATAAACATTTATCATAGTTATAGCTTCTGAGGTTTACAATACACCAACTATATCAGACCAATAATACATACTGTCTTTTGGCATACTGGTTATATTTATGGGTGTGAAAAAATTTCTAGAAATTTCAGCTTGCATAACAAAATAGATGATACACATATTGTTGATTCTTACACTTAAGAATATTCTACAAATTTAGTGGAAAACATACAGCACAAACATTAACCGAAGGATAGGGTGCAAAATTGGTATAACACTCCATGACAGACAAACCGAAATTAAAGAAAACTGTATGGGGATGTACAGATAAACAAGAGATGTCATTCAAAGATCCAAAAAAATATCTCAATAAATAGTAAGATAGGATTCCATGGAAAAGTATAATGTGTGAACATAGAGTAAGATGGATGGGTCTATGACCAACCTCCATTCCTTTGTCTTCTTAGGAACTACAAAGAGATAGTAGTGAAAACTCCTGAACTACATAGAGCAGGTTATTGTTTGTTGTGTAAGATCTTATACTATGTTGGATAGATACTGGCACAAGGGAGGATGAATTAGTTAAAGAATGACAAATTCCTATGACTAAACTTGATGAACCCAAAAATCAGAATAAATAAAGGTCACCAGTTGAGTTCACACCAAAACCTTTGTTGGGATACCATGCATCATGAAATATAAGGAATAGTGACACCACAAAAAAAAATAGGAACAGACAAGGGCTAGGCATTCTGGGGGGTTAGGAGACAGGAATTGATGCCATGCTCAACTTCATCTGTGACAGAAGTCACCAAGTAATAAAGGGTAGACTACTGTTGAATCAAAGCTAAGCTCAACTCCAAAGATTCGGGAATCACATCAAACATGAAAAATCTCAAATACAGGGCAGTCCATAGGTTTCATAAATAAGGAGCCAGGAGATGGGTGCATGGCAATTTAGCATCATGACCCAACAGATTCTGACATCATATAAACCACATTTTCAGGTATATAACATACAAAAACTAATTTCAGTTTCCTAATCATGTATGTCTAGAAATATTTTGTGAAAGACAAGGCATATACTAATGAATCACATAGCAATTTGAGCAATATTATTAAGTACTTTGACTAAATAATAGTAATTTCATTGGTTACTCAAATATTGTATATAGGAAGACAGTCTATTCATTTAACTTCCTATTACAAAAACAGTAACTAAATCACAATAAATAAACCAATAAAGTTAATGATAATGGGATGAGCATGCACAGCAAACACAAACTGTAATACAACATTCACTCAAGTTCAAGCCCCTTAGAGATAAAATATACTTTTCAAAAAAAGAAACGCAAAAGGGATATTTTTTTATTCAGAGAGAAATATATGTAATAACACATACTATCCAGAGACAAAATTTATGTTATATAGTGTAATTAAAATGTTATTTATATTTCCAAATAATAATTATTCTGGTATGAACAAGTAAAGTGTAATTTTCACCATTCTTTTTATTTATTTACATCATTTTACACCAAAATTATGGTCTGACAAAAACAAAAACTAGCAATTTTATGACAGAGAGACCAATAAGAGCATCAGAAAACAATTTTTTAATTTGATTTGAAATGCTACTATAAGCTTCAGATCAAGTTAAAAAAAAAAAGGAAACTAATTTTATTTTCTAACATGATTCATTTCTACACATTAATAACAAACAATGTGAAACATTTTTCCTTTGCATTATTACAGGATTGCAGTGACTGTATCTAATATTAAACTCTTGATCTCTTAGCCAATCACATACAAGTAATTTATTCTAATCAATATCATGGTGCTTTCCAAACAAAGCAGTTGTCACCCCTCTCAATGAAGAGGCAACACAAGTTCCTGTCTTTTTTGCCAATTTTTAAAATAAGTTTCCTCTTTATTACTTATAAAGATTGTTTGTGACACGAGCTACATGAAACATTTCATAAAAAAAACAACTTAATTTCATTGCATTTACCTGATCATGATTTCATGCAATAGTATAACAGCAACAGCTTCAGAACAACTACATGTAGTTTTGAAATACTTCTACTTAAATAGGTGCTCCAAAGCTATCTGTAACTTCAGATTGCTGAAGGTTAGCATATTCCTTATCAGAAAATCTAATTAAAAAAAACTACACCTCCTTATCAAACAGTTATCTTCCTCGTGCGTCTACCTGAAATATTTACATGCCAGTAACCTTACGGCAGCTCCCACATAATTTCATATAAACTTACATGAATTGCACTACTGCATAATGATATCATCATACAACAAAATACCTCCAAAAATAGAAGAATGATATATCTCCATGTGCAATAACATTATAAACCTAAATATTAATTAGCATTATACACTTTTTCAGTGGCTGTGCTTGTCACAAAATGGATCTGAATAAACAGGAAACTGAACGAGGAAAAAAAAAGATAAAAGGGTGCAATGCAGATAAATTTAGTGTTCAAGCCTTCTTCAAATCATTAAGGAACATTAAGATGTTGTTTTTACTGCCCCAAGTATTGAGAAATACAAGAGAAAGGGAATCCACCAGGAAAAAAAATTTTACAAGGGAAAGAAACTTCCAAAAAGAAAACCTCAGAAAAAGAAGGTGTCACAAAAAAAAAAGACAGAGAAGGATCAAGAGTCAGATGATGAATAGCCGGCAAAGATTGTTGCTTCATACCACACAGCATCATTACGTGAAAAATAATATTTTTGACCAACATCCTGTTCAATATACTGGTGTCATGAAGTGTAAAGAACACTGAGTATGCAAAAGGAAAATGTCAGATAGATATCTTCTGAGATACACCACTGGCCAAAATCTTAAGGCCAATGAACATGAAGAACAAATATGCATCTTACGCTGTTAGACCCAACCATTTATTTGAGTAGAACTTTGAAAAATGAAAATAAGAAAATGGAAAATAAAAAAAACATTTTTAGCATTTAATAGGGAAAATGTGAACACTATGAAATTAGCCTAAATACTAGCTGATCAAAAGTTTAAGACCACACTGAAATGAAGCGTTAATTAGTAAACACGTAACAAAATTTAGTCATTTGCGTTCAAGCATTAGCGTTGTCAATATCTCCCACTGACATCTCCTGAGCAACACTGAGTAAAAACATAGCAAAGGCTAAAAAGTTGACAGAGTTTGACTTGGCAGAATTGTCGAGCAGCATAAGCAAAGTCTCTCTCAATGTGTTATTGCTGGTGAGATTGGGTATAGTGAAACTACTGTTGCAAATTTCTTAAAAGACTCTGAGGGATACAGAACCAGAATTTACAGTAATTAAAGTTATAAAAATTATTTTACAATTTCTACAGCGTTTTCAACAAATGAAAAACATCCATTTATCTCTTGTTTCACATGTGATAGGTTCGACTTTTTTGTGATCATCATGAAAAGCTGAAAATAGCAAATCTGAGATTGCCAGTAATATTTGTTTTAACTGTAAATCAGGAGTGTATGGTATAAGACTTGATTAACAAGGAATGGGAATAAGAAAGAAAAGAAGACTACAAATTCTAGAAATACTACTTTTTTCATTGCTCATCAAGAAATAACATCCCATGGAATCTGCTTGGAATTTTATATCAGATTAGATTACTTGGACTGAAAGAACAGTAACTGTAAACATTTTTTCAGCACTTGTAATAATTTTCAATATGACTTTCTATTTAATTGTCAACTGAAATATACTAAAACAGAAAATTCAAACAGTGAAAGAGTGAAAAAAAAATTCTGAGGGCAGAGGAGTTTTCATCACCTTATTGTCTACAACAACCATTAACAAACTAACCAGGTTTATTGGAAAGTTATTATAAAAATTATAATGAAAGAAGTGCCCAAATGTGGTAAAATGGAATTGAAATAGATTCAAAATGTGAAATGTGTTGTAGATCAGTTAGTTGTGTGTTTGCAATACATAAAGTCTGGAGTAGTTACTGTCGGTTTGATTAGTAGGTGTAAAGCTTCATCATCTACAAGTAAAAATTTATTATACTCTCACAGAAAATGTGGTACTTCCATGGCTTAAACCCAAAATATATTATGAAACAATCTTATGATAGACCAGGTAAGATGACTGGAAAATATTCTGGCATGCAATCTCAAATCAAGAACAAGGCTCCAAATCCTCTGTTTACATCCTTGTTAGTTATGCATATTATGGAATTAAGTCTGCAACTGTAATTTAAAAGTATTAAGAGTTATACTAAACTCTTAAACAAAAACAAATCAATATTTTATTAAAAGTATATGAATGTAATTATTTTCAGGTAAGTGACACCCCGAGATATTTTCCCTCTTTGCCATTTTCTCCCAGTCAAACACTAGCAGAAACAGATGATAGGAGGACTTTGTAATCCTGGTTTATTGTGGATTTTGGGTAAGTATACTCTAAAAAGATAACACAGCCACTAGGTGAGATCTTTGAAATGAAAACAGGCTACAAAAGAGAAATAGTATTTTTTTAAAAGGGCGCAAGTGGTCAAAATCTCAGGAACAAAAGAACAGTTTCGGGATAGGAATATATAAATGTGGTGGAAGAGGATGCAAAAAGCATCTATAACTTAAACCTAAAATAAATGGTACTTACACATCAGGAGGAAATAAGTCAGGAGAAAAAATAGCACAAAAAAGTAGGAACTCAAATGGGGCAAGCATAAGATCAAAGAGTTCACTAAGGTCTCAGACAGACATGAGAGTTGGATGAGAAGGACAAAAGAGAATAAAGAAGCAAAACAGAGTAGAGAAGGCACAGGAGAAAACACCTAGTGATATTGAAAAAAACAAATGCCATGGACGTGGTCTCCTGACAACTACAAAGGAAAGAATTGACAAGCATTTGAGAAACATTCAGGTACAAAAAAAAAAAAAAAAGCTGTTTCATATTATACCAGCCAGGAAGAAATATGTAGAAGAAGAACAAATAAGAAAAGCCTGAAACAATGATTGATAGACAAAGACATTGGAAGGGTAAACAAAACATTAACAAGAAGAATGCTACACAATTGAAAAGTCCAGCCTAATGAATGAAAGATCAGGCAAAGTCCATGTGTGAGAATAGAGTGGAGTCATTCATTATTGAAATGGTTGCATGGGCACAAAGCAAAAGAGATGGGGATACTAAAGGAGTGGAAGGGGCAAATATCAAGTGGACCAAAACTAAGATGGGAAGAAGTGAGGAAAGCCAAGAACCAGTTACAAAATAAGCATACATACAAAGAAGTAACACTACATATACACAAGATAACTGACAGCTAGAGCCAAACATTGAGAAATATAGGACCTTAAGAGAAGTTCACTGAGTTGAGATAGGTGGTAAATGAGTCCACAAGAAGTATGTCCTATCAAGAGTAACTCCCATAGAACAACGAAGTGTGGAGACTATGCAGACCAGCCAAAAATAAAGCTCCCAGCAAAAGACAGGTGAGAAAATCACTCCATATGAAATGGACAGAGGTTTTTAGTCAAATGTCCAAAAGCACAAAATGTGTGTACAAGCAACTGAAAAGAAGTGTGATGAACTAGACTTCTGGAAAAGGGAAAATAAAAAAAGAAGGATTAGATCTGGAACAGCTAAGTTTGGAATGGGCTGATTAAATGTGGATTAGGAGTAAAGGATTGTTGGAACAAAGGAAAAATCCTTGGAAGATAATGAGAACAGAAGTAATAAATCAGGGAGGGAAAAAACTCACTTCAGACACCTTGGTATATAATTGGAGTAAAATAAATAAATAACAAGCACATAAAAGGAAGTACAAGAAAGAGGAATGTATCACAACCCAACAAGTTCCATAAGAAGTGGAATATGTCAAACCAAGAAGGCAATGAACATCCAAAGAATCCTATCTGAATTGTAAAGTACCTCAGAAAAAATGTTGAGGAAAGAGCATACAGGAGAGTAGAGAGAAAGACAAGAGGAAACTATAAAGTGAAATTTAAAGTAAGGAGACCTGATCTGTCAAAAAGAAAATCAGACTTTGCCCCTTACCAACAGTTCTTTATGATATTCAATACTATATTATTTATAACCAATAGAAAATCAATATTTTCATCAATGAAATATTTTGTTACATCAAAAATGCATCAACTAGCTTTGATTAATTTGTAACAGCAGTTGTATCGTTAAAACACCAAACAAACTATGATAATTTTGGGACACTGTCTGCTTTTTACATGTTATTTTTGTGTTTTCTTTGATGTATTATTTATTCATCACATTATTTACTGCAATATATCCATTAGTATAAGACAGTAAAGTGTTATTGACCATTGAAGGCAAGGAAAAAGAAGGCTGTGTATGTAATTTATTGCTTGTTTCTCATTTGTTTTCTTTATTTGTTATTACAAGAGTAACCAAAATGTAAAAGTAAATTTTCCAAGTTATTTTAGATTAAATTAGGTAAAATAAATAATAAGTTTTTTCATTCATAGGTATGCTCATAAGCAGCTTTCAGTAACTTGTGTATAATGTAATTAAATAGCATAATGAGCTGAAAATTTGCTCAGTGATTTACACTTATAACATGGGTGAAGGAGCAATAAAGCAGTAAAAGTTAAGTGTAAGTAGATGCATGCTGTTACAAATTTTCTGCTATTTATAATAGACAAATATAGTTTCATGTCAGTTTTTAGTCATTCTAGAAAGATAAAAAAGGTTAATTTAGTTGCATTTCAATTTTTCTTTTAGGTAGATTACAAGATTGGTCAAATGACCCAATTTGTATAGAATTAGGTAGAGAAAATATTCGACAAAATATATAGTTTTACTAGAAATGCTTAAAATTTGATTAGAAGGTTTAGAGATTATGCAACTGAAACTTGAGATTTTTGAGATGAAGAAAAGTATTTTTAATTACATGTACAAAATCGCATTGCACTTGAATTAGAAAAATAGTACATATGTATTTGTGAACAAATCTTCAGTAAAATATTTCATTTAAAAAGTCCAATTTTTGTGTATTAAAGATTTGTAATGTTTATCAAATGTCTGCTAAATTTTGTGAAAATACACATACTGTACTGAAAGTTATAGCATGGAAATTATAATATGTAAGAGATCAGTCAAATCAATCACACCCATACTGAGAGAGTTAATAAATATATGTTAAAACAGCCATTTGGGTTGAAAAAAATTTTTACGTAGAGTGACCAATGTTTGGACCTTCTTTGGTCATCGTCAGGTTCGTTGTTCACTCCTCTACACACAAACTTCTGAGCAGTTGACTATTCTTCTTCAGCAATAAAAAAGAGTTGAAGAGTGTGTGGTAATAAATATGAAAAAGAAGTTCACAACACAAGGAGGAAGTGTTTTACAAGATGGCTTTTCAACCTGACCAAAATTGGTGCAAGGCATGTACATTAGGCGATGCAATATGTCAAGATCACCTCAAGAAACACTTCCTGCTCACACGAAATGTACTTATTTTTCATATTTTATTACCACACACTCTTCAACTCTTTTTATTTCTGAAAACTAATAGTACACATGTTCTCAGAAAGAATAAAGTGTCTGAATTGTTTTTAACACTCCTACGAAAATTGGGACCTAATAGGCACCAGAGCAACTCGAAAGGTTATTAATCTTAGGCTAATAATTTTGTATTTAAATGAAATTGCCATTAACTGACCCTATCCCTTTATATTTTAAGGAGCAATAATATTTTGACTTTTCAGACATTTGTGAAATAATATTTAAAATTTTTTTTAAAACATCCACTAAGGGTATCACTTTAGTGGATGTAAATATTTTTTTGTAGGAGTGTTAATGTAGGTGACTTTCTTCAGTGGTTCTTGATGCTATTTCTTCTATTACGACTACATTTTCTCAGAAACTCTATTGCAGTTTTCTAATTTCATTACTTAAGTATATAATGCTCCTAAGAACACAATAATAACATACACAAAACAAGACTTATTAGTTGTAAAAATGTAGCATAAAAAGTTTCTGGCAATTTTTGACAAAGAAGATGTAATAGGTGAGATGGGAAAATGGATGTGCTTTTCTAGCTTATAGTTCCTTAAAAAAAAGATATAGATGGCTACAGAAACTATGCTTTGCCTTGGTAATATATGAATTATAACAATTATTTATATTAGCTTCTGTACTTCTCAGAGAGATGATACATAGGTCAGAAAAATGTCATAATTCCCATAAAAGATTGAGGATTTTTAAATATTTGCTTGTAAAAGTAAGAGCTTAAAGTATAAATTTAAAATTTCATACATTCCTTATGTTTTGATACCAAGTGTATTCACAAATAATTATAATAAATCAGTTAAATTAATTTTTAAATATAACTAAACAGTTGGGACATGCACACTGACTCACCAGTAGCCAGAAGGCTAACATCATAATTGTGTCTTTTTTGAGGGAATTTTTTTTGTAGAACATAGAGATGCCAACTATTTCAAATAACTGAGGGTAATGATTGTAGACAGAGCCTGTACAGATATCATATAACCACTGGAAACAGTTTTGAGTCATCCATGTCTGTTGATCCATCTGTGGCTAAACTGTAAACACTGTTAGTAAGTATGCTTGAAATTATTTTGTCATCTTCACAATCCAACATTTGTATAATGGCTGTAGTTTTGGTTCTAGCACAGCCATATTTTTTGCTATATCAGAGTTTGGAAACATTTTTTTGAATAGATGTCCTGCATGATCGGCTACAGCTAGAGGTAAATTATGAGCAATGACAAATTGCTTGAATATCACTTCTGCATTTATGGTTTCATATTCTGAATTCTTACTCATAAATGTCATTATCTGTATTATTTTTGTCTTTGCCTCAGCCTTTTGTTGGTGAGATGCCAATTTTGTATGTCCGAAACAATCGTTTTTATCCCTCCATGCACCATAGAAAAATCGATGTAACAAACTGTACAAAATGCATGACTATCACTGACTTTTGATGCAATGACCAGATATTTTGATTCATAGTTTTAGTCCTTTTAGACTTGCCAGAAACAAGACAATCTGGTGAATGAGGTCTCTTAGTTTTCCATCTTGTGAATGATCACACTGGTGTTTCTATGCTGCTTAGAAAATGAGAAATACCCAACTACGTGAGCGCTGATTGGCTGACAAGCACTGATGACGTAACTATGGATTCCTCCACGTACCCAGTATGGAGAAGCATTACACTCAAACTATTGGTAGATGTCGGAGACACAAATATTTTTTATTATTTCAAGCACAAACATGATTATTGCAAGTAGCTATTTGGACTATGTCATTTATTTATTATCAAAATTTATTTGTACCTCACTAGAAATTTTATTTTCACACCTTTTAGGCCCTAGGGGAACAATTTATCACTTTCTTGTATAGGCCTATATAATGCATAACAACTTGGGGGTCACAAGTCGTAATATTTGTCTGTATGAGCGTATAGTTGTAATGTATATACTAACATTGTAATGATTACGCTCAAATCATAATGGTTGGAATCTCTGAAAACATATATTCTAAAAGCATCAAAAAAGTGAAAATAACAATTTCAATGATGCCTTCATTTTGTGGCTAAAACAATGAACCAAAACTTTTAATATCTCATATTTAGCATTCAGCTTAATCTACAGTGAATCTTATCAAACAATATTTTTTTTACTTTGTCCATAGTATTGTGGTAATACAAATTAACAAAAAATTATTCTCAAAATTTCATCATATCTTTACTGTCATTACTTTCCCACAGAAGCAAAAACGTTTTACTTATTTCACAGAAGCTAACCTTTAAGACATAAGACCTCATTTCATAATTGCAATCCCGTTTCTGAGCTTCTGGATGTCCCCAGTAGCTAAATGCTAACATCAGTTGATTTTCTCGACTACGAACAAGTTTCACTCTATCATTTTGAAGCTTCTGAAGCTCTGTATCTGTATGGTATGTTTCCATAGCTTTGTGGGCTGCAGCATATCCACTGTATCGCCATATGTGTACTAAAGAAGAGAGGTTGCGCTGTGAGAATAATGAAATTTACTTACTGTAAAAAACAATATTTACATAACATTAAATTGAAAAAAAATCATAATTCTTATTCTGTTTTTAATATAAATACATGCATCAAAATAACAATATATATATCAATTTCTTTTAGAATAATCATAAAATTTGTATAAAATACTAAAAATAATACAGTTAAACTTAATTTGACAAAAACCAAGGAACCCAGCAAAATAATTCATTATAAAAGGAGTTCATTAGAACCAACTGACTGCTAGATGGTGCATTCAGAAAACAAATGACTTTTATAATTACAATGTCTCAATGCAGTATTATTTTTTTAATGAATCATGCAAAAATACAGGTAATAGAAAGCTTTCAATTTATTTTTTTATTTCCAATTAAAAATGATTGTTTACATCAATATATCTAGAGAGAATTATGTCACTATACTTAAAAAGGAAAACTTTACTTAATAAACTCTGCAATCTCGATTTGATGGCAACCTACATGGCCATCTTCTGTGCCATGTAGCAGGCAGGATTCCACCGTACATGAGAATATCGTGGAAAATGCATAGAGGATTTTAGGACTACAATGAGTAGTTGCCTTTATAATACAATCACTTACTGCTGCCACACAGTTGTCTATTGATGGCTTGCAGACAGTGGAAGAATCAAGCTCTGCAAGAGCAGTGAAAGAGAGCCAGTTGGCTTGATCCAGCTTCCACAAGGGCACACAGTACAGAAAAGATCTTCAATCTCCAACAGTTGCATAAAAATGGTGGTCTGAACACTTACAGGAAACTAGAAGTAACTGTGTAGCTTTGGCATGCAATTCATGGTTTGCACTGTTGAAGACACTTCTTCATAAATGTTGGGGAATAACAGAACATCTCCACCTGGCTCATAATTATGTTATTTCAGAAGGAGACCAATTATTTTTTCATCAGATGGTGATGTGCAAACTTCAGTTTCACTATCTCAGCTGCAAAGTCCAAAAATTATAAGTCAGGCAACTCAAGGCACCTAGACAAGCTTTTCCAAAAACAGCAGACTTCTGTATCAGTAATCTTATCAGGAATTTTAATAGATTTATCATTTTTCACTACTGGCATTGACCTATCTTTTAACACGAGACAAGTGGTATTTTGCACGTTGGCAAATGATGTCTTATGAAAACACACCCATCTCTGATATTGACTGTTAAAAAATTTTCTTCAGAATCAAGAGAGACTAGCATTTTCTGTACAACTCATTTTCAGAAGAAGTTCTTGAAATTTCTGACTACACTTTATCCATTAGCTGCAGTTTGATGTTGTATTCAGTGAAAAAACACAAGTTTTGTCAACTTTAGGTTTTATACAGTTGGGTGAACTGGGCAATTGGCGATGGTTTGGTTTGATGCTTTAAGGCACAAAGCAACGAGGTTGTTTGCACCAAATAGTTAAAATTAAAATAAAACTATTGAAAATCATAAAATAAATTAAGGTAAAATCTTGCCGTCGTTGAGAGTCGAACGATGATAAGACAGCAAAATGTGGCTTATTGTGACCTGAGTGTCACACAAACAACACTTTGGTGCATCAATCCCAGATAAAAGAAAATGATGAGTAAAAAACTGTGACCAATGCACAGTTTAGTTAGAACAACTTCCTCTTTCCACTCCTTACGGAAGCAAGACAGCCAAAGTCCAATAAAGGATTTTATTTGGAAAAGCTTGTTTTCATGTTGATCACTTCAAGTTGGCTGCCAACTAGCATGGAGCTTAGTCATGAATATAGGACCATAGTCCATGTATGGAACAGGCACAGCAGTGACAGTGCCAGAGCAAACAGATTTAACTGCAGTATTGACAAGCCAATTCCCACTAATACCAACATGGTATTCTGGCCTGGCATCCAGAAAAACTTGATAGAAGTAGATGTTAAAGAGAAAAGGTCCAGTCAGTTTTGATCATTGGCAAGAACAGGGTGAGAAGTAATGTAAAGCAATTCCAGGGCCATTATAGAATTAAGCAAGTCAGTATAAATAGTGCAATTTGAGTACTGCTTAGCTTCTATGTCACTTCACAAGTCATCACGCATGGCAAACATGTGGGTGGATGTTTAGATTCCAGAGGAGGTAAACTGAAAGAACAGAACTTTCCATGGGAGGTCCCCTAACCACATACAGTAATCCACACCAAGGAGCAATTGGCAATGAACATGAGGACTTTTCTAACATATGAACATCTTTTCTTTTGTATCCAATTTTTGAATAAATTGTTATCCATCCATGCTTTCCTGATACATAACAGGTAAAGAGTTCACATTCTTGAAACACCATTGCTTCTTTAATTTGCCTATTACAGTAGCTTTAATGGAGAGTTTCCATTTGGCTTGTCATTTCAACAGTTTAAATGCCTACATCTCATGCCAACAGAAAACAATTAATCTGTGTAGTCAGTCCTTTTATGGTCCTCTGCATATGTTTTAAAAGAAATATTTGCTGTATATTTGAAAAACCTATTGTTTTATTACAAAAATCAGTTCACTGGAAACAGGCTTTTGTTGCAAGTGACATTGTTTGAAACAATGTTGTCAATGGCTTTCATAGTATTGTTTGTTGTGAACAGTATTTCATGTAACTAAGTCCATATTAACGAGATTTGACTGTAAGTGTAAAATGTTCAAGCATATAACATTAAATAAGACTTTCCATAATTAGCATCAGAAAGAAATTATAACTTCAGCAAACACTCTTACAAAGTTCTAAAAAGAAACTAATTGTGAATAAGCACAGTGACATTGTGAAATAAATATAACACTGAAAAGAATACCAGTCATTCCCCGATAAAAATTTAATGACAATAATGAAGATATATATTCACTCTCACAAAGAGAAGAAGTGACATCACCAGTGCAAAGACCTATTAACCTCTACAGAATAAACTACAGGATTGTAAAATATATTCATCTTGTGTTCATTAAGCAACTCATTGCTAAGAACCTTCTCATGATAAAATTAATGTATTAGATATTATAGATCATGCTGCACTATTCTTGGATATTGGCTTTCAGCTCTTTCTTTTAACTTTTGTCAGTGAATCATTTTATGACTATTTATACATCATTATATGGTGAGAAATTCTTTTTTCAGAATCAAACAAGGTAACTATATCAATTTCCATCTTGTCAAATGACTGTTCACAGGATCAATAAACTGGATGAATTTTGAGCTTTTGCATTCAAAACACACCTACCTCAATTTTTAGCAGAGATCTTAAAACAACAAACAAAAACTACACCTTTTATAGCAGCTAAAGAACTTTCTTACAAGTTTGAAGGTCTTTGACACACAGTAAGGACAATGGTGACAAACCTGCATAATATTTACTGACTTTTGATGGAATGAAGTGCTGGAGTTGTTTTTTTGTTTGTTTGTTTTTTGAAGTGCTAACAATTATGGTACTTGTTGTTTTTTCTAAGTATTTAACAATTTATTTGCCTTTGCAAAAATAAGAAATGAATGTTGCTGCATCATATGAATGACAAACCCATTACTGTAATACAGAAGGAGTGGATACTAGTGCCTCACCATTTCCTGACAACCTAGTTGCTTTATCGCTCACAACAGAAAACACTTTTAATACTGTTAGCTGAGTGAATGTTTTTAACTGATACACAATGTGTTTAGGATCATCAATGCTGGTGAACAGATGAAAGGTTGGCTATGCTGTGATTATTAAAAGCAATAATAAATATTAATTCTACTTTGAAGTTCTGTACACACAATGATCTTCCTTGATTGAAACACTGACCTGCTGCTGGACATTTACATTATCAGCTATTTTATACTTATAGACAGTTAGTTAGGTACAACTTATAAAATAACTCATATATTTAATCTGAGCAATATGGTGTGGTGTGTGGAGGAGGTATTCTTCTCAAAAATAGCACAAGCAGTTAAGATCAAGAAACTACTAAACTTTATAATTTACTAGAATAACAGGAAAATGTGAACTACTACAACCTTCATTCATACTATCAATTTATAGGACTTCAACTTAACAAGTGTACTCTGACAGTGATGTTGATTATGCTCTAATAAATTAAAAAAAACATGTAAGAGAAGAACATAATTGGATTGTCCTAATGGTTCTCTTGAATTATCTCCTTCAAAATGATAGGACACTTACAATAAAAGTTTAATGAATGTTTTATCATGTGGTTAAAATATCTCCTATAATCACTAAACAGAAAATGTATTTAAACTTTACTTTTTTTACTATCTTAATACCATGTAAAAATCTCCAAAAATTCTTTTTTTTTTGTACCTCAAACATGGTATTTTGTTCCTGAAGCTACAAAATTACAGTATAAAACTTTCTCTGAGCTATCTAAAACTTAACACAAGATACTCCTGTCACTAAAAATTCCCATTTCTACAGACAATAAGAGATGTTTAGCTTCATTTTCTAGTAAAATCCTACATTTTTCTTTCTGTAATTTCAAGGGATTGTTGAAAATAATTTTGTTTGGGGAAAGTTTAACCAATAATAGCATACTGATACAAGTAACATTTTGATATTTAATAAGAGTGACACTAATTTAAGCTGTTCTTCCACACTATGAAGTATTAAGACATCATATAGTTTGTTAACCAGGGTACTTGTCATTACATTATTGATGTGAAAGAGTAAAAAAAAATATTACTACTCCAGAGAAATACCCCTTCATTCCAGAGATTCTGCTATTACATCAAAGATACAAGCTAACTTACCTCAACAAATCCAACTATGACTCTTAAAGATTTATATTCACTCACCAACTTGGTCTTCATCACCAACTAGAACTTTCCAACTTCCTACTAATGAAGTATCTTTAATCTTTTCTTGTACAAGATGAACCCATTGCTCACTATCAGTAAAAATATACATGATACTTTTCAGATAATAAACACTAACATTTGAACGTAAAAGAAATTCCAATAAGTTATGAAAAGCTAACCAGTCATTTAACTGGATGTTAAAATTAACTGGGAAACTGTTTAGCAAACAAACATAGAACTGAATATCAGTGTATTTTGTTAAACATACATTTATGAAACTGAATTCTGATATTCTTACATGAACTAACTACAACATTAATAATTTCTTGTTATTAAATTACATCTACTGAAATCTATAAAACCTAAAAAAATTTTGTTTGATATCCTCCATGATCAAAATATTAAAAAGTTTAGAACATACATTCAACAGTTACCAAGTTCAAAAGTCAGAGATAAATAATTTTTTGCAAATTATATATTTAAAAATGGCTGGTATGAGTAAAGAAGGCATTAATAAAGGACCAAACAACATTTCAACCTTCTTCAGTCATCATCAGGTTCACAAAGAAAGAAAGGGTTACTGATCAGTAGCTGACCAAATGTTTAAAGGCAGTTGTGTAATTGAGTGTAGAGGACTTCTTCGATGTTGGATATTTATTAATATTGGTATGAAGGTGTTACTTTGTTTTGGTTTAATTTGGGCTTGAGTTGTATAAGTAAGGCTTCTTTAATTTTGCATTTGTTTATGTTTGTTTCTTTCTTTAGTGTTTGGATGTTTTCTATGGTTATGTTGTGTTTATTTGATTTGCAATGTTTGAAAATTTGTGAAGGTGACTTTTTGTGTTCTTTGAATCTGGTTTCCACTTTTCTACTTGTTTTTCCAACAGAGGTTGTGGCAGTTATCACATTGTATTTTAGAAATAATGTTGATGTTGTTTGTCAGTGTAGATTTTACATAGTATAGACCTTAGTTTTGTGCCTGGTTTTGAAATAAATTTGGTATTAACTGGGATGTCACTTTGTTGCTTGTTTTTGCCGAATGTTGGTTATTTTTCTGCTGATGTTGGGAATATATGGTATGCAGCTGTATATGGTTTTGTTATTTTTTAAATTGTGGGGTATATTTACTTTTGTTAGTTGATTTTCCTTTGTATCTAGATTTGTCTGTAAAATGTTTTCTACAGTTTGTAGAGAAACCTTATTGATGTTGATAAAGTGGTTTTATTTTGTCTAATTTTTCATTAATTTTATCTGGTGAGCATAGTTTTACAGATCTGTTTATTTGGTTTATTAGTATGTTGAGTTTTTGTTTTATGTCATGTGCTGAGTCTCAAAGAATATATAGTCCAGTATGGGTGATTTTTCAGTGAATTTAACAATTTAAAACAGTATTGGTTCTTGTAATTTTGAGGTTAAAAAATGATATTTGATTGCTTTCTTCCTATTCACATTTGAAGTTAATGTTGAGATGTATAGTATTAATGTGATTGAAAAAAATAAGTGTGTTCTGTAGATGCAAATCCCAAAAGTGTGTCTTCTACATATCTGTACCAATATAGTGGTAGATGTAAACATAACATAACTATAGAAAACACCCAGATACTAAATAAAGAAACAAACAAACAAATGCAAAGTTAAAGAAGACCTACTTATACAACAACAAGCCCAAAATAAACCAATACAGAGGAAATGTTGTTTGCTTATCTGTTCCTGCCTTCTCCACCCATACCAGCCACTTTTAAATATATAATTTTCTCTAAAAGTGGGTTTCTCTTGTCATCACAGATAATTGTTTGCTTTATGCCTTGATTTTTCTATATTTTAAGAAAAATAAGTTTAGTAAGTTATTTTAAATAGCAATAATTTATATACATATATAATGTATGATAATTAAAATATGAGTGTATATTACAACATACTAGTCCACTAAAACACAGCCAAGACAAGAAAAACTAAAAGCCAGTTTTATAATATTGGATACTTAACATGAGTGCACATACACCTTGTCATTGCAAGTTATGCAATGTTAGCTAGGCATGACTGGAAGGTCAATATAATAAAAAATGTCCGGTCATGCCTAGCTAAAATTGCATAACTTGCATAGACTACATATATAGTGTTATGAAACTTAAGCTACTCAGACTAAACATTTGTATTTTCCTGTCATAATATGTAATCATTCTAGCACAAAAAAGCATAATTTATATATATTTCCTTTTTTATATGATTATGAGGTTAGTCAAGTGACAGACCCCACACAGAGTACAGAAAATAACAGTCTTACTGAAAATAAATATTTGAAATGTATTTAGATTTTAGAGATTATGCAAATAATTTGAGATTACTGGGATGAAGAATAGTTTTAATCATAACATAAAATTACTTTGCACTTAGACTAGTAACAAGAGACTATTTTCAAACAAATCTTTTGTAAAAATATTAAAAAATCTGATCTTTTATGTATGAAAAAAAGCTTGTAATATTTACTAAATGTGTACCAGATACTGTGAAGATACACTTGCTGTAACAAAGGTTATAGTATATACCATTTTTTCACAAATAAATGTTTAGTAAACATACTTCATTAAAAACCTCATTTTTTGTGTACACAACACTTGCAATATTTACTAAGTCTACCAAATTTTGTGAAGACATACCTACTGTCTCAAAAGGTAAATACTTCACATATGCAAAGTGTGTATATGAACTCATATATACTATACTGAGCCCACACTGAAAGATTTAACACAGTTGTATTGTACAGTGATACACTTACTGTTTGCTTTACTAATTACAGCTACATCTAATTTTAATTTCCACTTTAACACTTTCCTTTTGCCATAACAGAATTCATATACTTGTCTCATTAGATTCAAACAGTGTAAAAATTTTATCATACAACACACTAAAGCTTGTAATATACTTACTAGCCTTTCAAGTAAAGTTCAGTGGAATCTGGCTTGATGTCATGAACTATTAAAATGAGAATTTTTTTTTCAATAAACTTGTAAAACATACTGTGATCATTTGAAACCTTGAATTAGTTAATAGACAGGGCTTCAAATAAGTGGTCCACCAGTGCATATGCAAACTAAATTGTAAAAATTAACACTGAATACTTTCAAATACCAATATAAGCTAATTTACAAACAAAATTTGTTTTGGCTTCCTTGCTTTTAATAAATTGTTCAAATTACAATAAACTGCACAAGTTCATGTGCAGCATTACTACTTGTAAGTGGTTTCATTTACAACACAATGCTAAATTCCTCTTGAGAATATTACTTCATTTTATGCAAATGTTTTCTTTTTCATTACATTACAAATTAATTCATATAGTTTATAAATGAAAACTTTTTTTCATTTGAACCCCTGTTAATTGAACAAAACTGGAAAATAATAGTCTTGAATATTTCTCTCAACCAATTTAGAAAAATAAAATATAGTCAGTTTGATGTTTCATATTTCATATCCATCAGCAATGAAACATCATAAGGTATTATTTAACAATCTTACATTTACTTGTACACTAGTAAGCATTTAGTCCTGGAAATTGTAATCAGTTAGACAACAGCTATCCAAAATAGCTATTCCTCAGACTTTCTGTTGAGCATCTGGATGTCAAATTTTAACATTTAGCTGTGTAAAACAGTGATAATCTTCAATAAAATATTGTATAATGTTCAGTAAAGCTAAACAATAAGATTACTAGCCTACTATATTGCTAAACTCAGCTGTATTTGTCTTAAAGCAATATCAACACAAAAACATTCCTTTAAATTACAGGTGTTCAAAGCTACATACAGTGCAAGTCTGTATCTTCTGCAAATCACAGTGAATGAAAAACCAACAGTTTTTATTGTAAAAACATTAAAGACAGAGATGCTGATACAGATTGTCATGTGTTACTAAATCAATATTACTTAAATAGGCATTCCATTCTCATCTTTTATACTCATATAATAACAAATATTAAATACAAGTATCCTATAATTTAACTTTATCACTTTTACACAATGTATGATTGTCATATAAAAGATAGAAGCTTACTAATTATTTTAGGGGTGTCCACTTGTCTGAGACAAGAAGATATTAAGTCAAGACAACTGAAGGCAAAGTAATTGCAGGACTGGGACAAAAGAGGATAAAGTTTAAATCTGATGAAACTGTAAAATGCCAATAACAGGAGAAAAAGATCACTACAAAACTTGTATTTAAAAATTAAAGTTCAATAAAAATTACTCAATTTTTCTTTGATCACTCAATAACAAAACTATAGTACAGTAACAGTGCACAATATATTACAAAACAATACACTGGCCAACAGGTTTCTGAGTACCATGTCAATGAACACATAGTGAATACACAATTCTTAACAGTGTTAGACTACAAGTTTTTGATTTAAAACCAAGGTTTCATGTAGAAACTTGCAGTAGCATATTCAAGTAGGGGCAAGAGGAGGCTTAACCCCCAGGCCCTAATGGAAGATCATTTTCTCGTGATATTTCATAATTATAAATAAAATTAAATTCTCTAATTCTTAAGGCATGAAGGATATTTTTCTACTGATCTTCCAGACATTGACTTGTACAAACCATGTTTGATGCTATAAAAATCAATTAACTTGTATGTACTTAATCCTTAAAATACCAAAATATTTTTGACCACACAAAAACAAATGATTATGATATCTAGTAGAAGATGGAAGTTTGAATAAAAATTATTACACATAATTAAGGTTCTTCATTTTTATTAGTACAGCCATTTTTATTCACAATTCTTGACTACTTTTACTGTGAAGTTAAAAAATAACCATTTTGACTTGATATTTAGTTTAACAGTTTTGTAACCATATCACAGAATTACTTTTTGATTTTGCATGACTAGCAGTAGTCACAATCAAATTGTACAATTATAAAAAAGGTTTGTAAAATTTTATCATACCTTATTAAAATGCACTAAAATTTGAGGAAAACTTCAAATGAAACTTAACATTTTTTTGTTAAGTCTTTCAGGTAATATTTATTATTAACATTTTAATATGATTAGATATTCAATAACTTACTCTGAAGTTCATACACTAATTCCAAATCAGACAACAGTCTGGAGTGGGAATCCTTTCCTGGATCAATAGTTCGTACATGAAGCAACTTGCTCCACCATCCTTCATTTGCCTTATCTGCTTGACTGGTACAAATACCCCTATACATATACAGTAAAAGAACAGAATTGAAAGAAGTAAAAACTGTACAGTTATAAACAGATGGTATATGGTGAATGAAAATATATTTCCAGAAGTCTAAAATTATTGTACATGTCTAATACCTTCAAAATAACTAATATGACTAAGTTTTACCAGATTTTGGTGCCTACAGTACACACTAAAAGAAAATATAAAACACAAATGCTACAAAACTAAAAAAAGACAACATTTCCCGACAATGAAAATGTAACTCCAACAGATACTTCTCACATCTAGCTTTCCTAATTCAGTCTGTCATCTAGAATACTGTGGCAAAAGTCTTAAGAGAAGAGAATATGTTGTCACTTTCCATTTTATGGGGCTATTTCTTCAGTGACATTACATACAAGTGTAAATTTCAACAAGATATATATTAAGTGTTGTTGTCATGCCACGGCCCAATAAACACAGATAAATTATCAATAGGGCAGAAAGTATTTATAGAAGCTTTACATGATATTGGTTAGATTCACTGACAAACTGCTGCAGACTTGAAATGCTCCCCAAATATTGTGAAGCACAATGTTTAAAACAATGAATATTTAACAAAATTAAAAAAATATATACAAAATGTTTTGCAAGAACAAAGTTGAAATTTTAAAAAATGCCTTAAATAACTAGCATTTCAATGAGGTGTAAAAAATAAGGCCAAAATTTATAAAATTGAACTGCAATATCAGAAACAAAGTGGAATGCCAACTTCAGAGAACAAAATGGTGGATATTGTGGTTGGCAAAAAAGAATTTTCATATATGAAAACAAAAGAATGTATTTACTGCATTAAGCTCTATCTAAAGAAATGAGTGAAGACTGAATGGAGTGGGAAAAGTCAATGATAACTACACAGAAATATATTACTAAATGTAAAATTACATTGGAACAAAAAGTTTAAAACTTTAATAGCAAAGAAAAATGAAGGACATTATGAACTAGATTCATTGCCAAAGAAGTACAACAGTACAATGGATGGAAACAGAGATTCCTAGATGCATAACATACCCACATACACAAATAGTGGAAGGTGGTTGTAATGTCTGCTAGCAGAAATGGTATTAATCTCTTCTGTGTGAGGAGAGTGTTCACTCACACCAACTTTAGAAACATGTTAGCAGTTGACAAATGTAGGAGCCATTCCAAATGGAAGTGCATTGCACTCTGATTGGCAGAAGGTTCTGCTGCATGGTAATGTCGTTATGCAATGATGCAAATTCACACATTTTCTTGTGAGATTAGGAAGAAGTTTCACAAAGATGGTGGCTTACAAATCTCTAGCAGAATGTACAAACTTAAGATGAAAAAATCTATTTTGTATTAAATAAGATATTGTTTCAGAGATTAAATATCTCCCTTGGTTAAACACAGATGAGAAAAATGGTCTAATGCAGATTGAGAAAATTATGAATTCAGAATAAAGGAACAATGAGAAAATGATAGTGTCTACAAATCAATAACAGTGCTGAAACCACAACTTAGTAGGGATAACAACAAGATACGAATAAAAATTTCAAGTAGAATAGAAGGCAGGTCTAGGTTGTACAGCTCTCACTGCCAAATATAGAGGGCACTACATTCAAAAAAGTCAGTGAGAATGAGATAGGAATGAAATAAGAAAGAAGAGGTGGAATATGAAAGACAAAAGAAATGACATACAAAGCCTCAGGGTTATTGGTTGAAAAAAGGGTTAAATGGAAGGTATGAACTGACAAGACCACAGCCTAGGATCAATTCCAAAAAAGAGTCACTGCTGAAAATCACAATAGATAACCATTAGAGATGCCAAAAAGTGATGAATAGAAATGAGAGAATAAGGACAGGAGTACTTTGATGCGACTTTAAAAGACGTGCACAGACGGAGATATCTGTGGTCAGAAAGTCAAAAAACCTAAGAAAACAATAGAAGAGTGTAGGCAAACAGTCTTAACCAGCATTCCAAGAAGTTGGAAACATCCCAAAAGATCAGACCTGTGAGAAAATCAACAAGAGAAAATGCCATATATATGAAGAGATGTGGACATATGAGTGAGAAAATCCCCAAAACACAAAGAAAAACCACATCAAGATAAAGTCAGAGAAAATATAAATGAAAACCAAAATGGCAAATAAATAAAAATAGGTGTCTCCACCAAAACTATTATGATTATAATGAAAAAATGAATAATAAAAAAGCAGATTAAAAGAGACAAACACATAGCACAAATGAAAAATTAGAAAAAGGAGTACCTCAAAGATTAAAACACAAAAGAACAAAGGTGAAATGTAAAATGGCCATAAAGGAGAAACAAGAAAAGTATAGAATAATGCAAAGTTATGAGAGTAGGCACGTGAAAGAAATTAAGCAACAGATATTAAGTATAAACAAAATATCAGATAATGTATGAGCACAGCAAACATAAAAGGAGTAAGTATCTGTTCCTCATCAGGGAAAGAAGAGCCCAAACAAATCATCACAGGTAGAAGAGTTGCCCTAAACCATCCACAAGCTCTACACAGAGAAAAGATGGACTAAAATGACTAAGAACTTAAAATGGAGAAGAAACAGGAAGAAGGGAACCAATCACTTGATGCATATAAGCATGAACATCAATTAACTTGGTACGCTATGGTTAATCACAACTTAATAAGGTTGTGAAGGTTAAATTATCTAAGATATTGAAAGTACCTCCCATAGAGTGAAATTTCAGACATGGAAGTGCACGTGCTTTACTTAGTGGGCTAGAGGTATAACAACTGAATGTTAGGTTCACAAACAAATAAAATGCTTCAAGTTGCCATTGCATCAGTTGAAGAAAATGCCAACGAACAAATTTCTGAAGACTTACCACTGGGCATGCAGAGAAAATTCTATGACAGCTACATGTGAGGTAACAGCTCATAACAACAAAAAGAAAATATTATCACTGAAAAATAAAATCACTATTACATACCTATTTAACACCTACATTTTTTTTAATTAAAAATCTCCATTTCTGATAAAACTAGGTTTTCTTTAAAAACAGTAACAAATTAAACCATTAATAACAGCCTTTACTTTGTTACAAGTTACAGTTTGTATAGCAAGATTTATTTTTAGCAGTATGACACTCCAATAACTGGTGCAACCATTATCAGGTACACAAGTTTTAATGGTAATGGACATATTTTAATTTGGCAAGTGCAGAAACAGCACAGTGCTTCACTAATTTCAACACAATGTCCATCGAGATAATTCATCGTGTAGGACTAAAAACTGCTTCCTTCACAGAGCACAGACTGCCATTCATTGTAAGATATTAATTGGTGTTGTTTAGAAAAAATAGAAGTGATGAAGGGATGACAAAAACAAGATACAGATAAACACACAAAACCATACATAAAATAGCCACAAGTCAAATGTTGCAAACTTAGGGAAATTAATCATCTTTAGACTATAGCATTATTCCATTTAAATGTATTTATTAAAACCTGAATAAATGAAAATGAAAGAAACTTAATACTTAGTCGTTGATACAAGTTTTCTTGTTTAAATGGTTTAGCTACTTACATAGGGATTTTTGGGTTCAATCCTTCCTTGTTTCTGTACTTTTTGGCATTACCATTTCTACTTCCTTATTTTTTCAAAATAAGGATTTCTTATTACTTGTCCATATCTTCAAACCAATATAATAACAGTCACGAATTACACCAAGTTCTCCTCCACTTGCTCCTTTATCCTTATTAATTTCTTTATACTGGCATTTTATGGTGCTACTCCCACTAGTATTCATTAATGCAGCTGCTATAGTTTGTTTATTTTAAATTAAAGCTATTAAATTTTTATCTGTTACCAATATTTATGTCTTATCTGAGATTAGCTGGGAATTAAATTACACAATACTAAGTTATTCAATCCATTTTGATTTCACTCTTTTTTGTGACTAAAAAGCTTCAAATTACATTTATAAGTAATTGAGTGGAATATAAAGCTTAACATACAGAAACTTTAAATAACAGCTAACCCTTACTATGTTTTTAACCATGTTAGATAGAGTAAACCTAATTGACCTTCATAAAACTTCCTTGCCAACAATTCTTTCCCCTCTGCAGGCAATCAGTACAGAACAAAATATTGTTCCAGTAAAGAAACAAGGCAGAAGCAGACCAGAAATCACAACATCAATGTAGGATTTTTAGTTGGAGACAGTATTTAATCAAGAGCTGTTCATAACTACCAACAAAAATGGCTGCCACAAAATTTGTACTACTTTGCATCCAAAACACGTTATCATTAAGCAGACTTTCATAGTTATGGGCACAAATGTGGATGTCAACCTGCTGATCTATTGTGGCTTCATATTTTCAGAAGCTTGAAAAGAAATTATTTTCTACCCTTCTCAATTTGAATATGAGTACTGATTACTTGTTTAGAGACATTTCTTTATACAAAGAACTTTATACTCTGCTCCATTTTCTCACAGTTCTTTGGCTGCATATGGTTCATGGAATGTACTTCATGAGATGAAGATATCTCTAAGTAGTACTCATGCAAGTCTTGTACAATTTTTATCACCTGAGGCCAAGACTAATAGAGTAATGTCCAAATTTCAAGAGTTAAACTTCACAGGCTTATAGACTAATTTCTAATTACATAATTAATCACTCAAAATCAACATGAGTGTTAACTATCTACTGCAATTTTACCATTACCTGTAGCTCTCAGCCCAAAGAACTGGCACTAATGTTAGCCAATTTTATGCATCATAAAAGTTTCTACTTCTAAACTGTCTATAATTTATTTTTTAATATCTTAACAACCCTAAAAAAATAAATGAATAAGTAATAATAAATCAACTTTTTTAACTTTAAAGCTTTCTCACAGCAACAACTTTAGCAACTAATTTAAACTAATATCAGTAATAATACATACATATACTTTCAAAGACAAAATTATCAGTCACTGTGATTTCCATAACTATCTAAATTGGTATTTGTCATGTTATTTATGTTAGTAGTATTACTAAGGTTATAACTCATATTTTGCATAAATTTTTAAAATTAGTTATATCTCTTATTTCACATGAGCTATTCCATCAAAGTCTTATTGTACGACTTGAAACTTTAACTTTTGAGTTAAACAGCTCAGATAAGTGAACTTGTATAACTTCTTAGTCTTACTAATTAACTAAAATACTATTTAAGGTTTTTCTACCATTGTACCAAATTATTTTTTTTTATATTTAACTTTCAACTTTATCTTTTAACAACTGAATGGTTAACTCCAGCACTTAGATTATATTTCCAAATGTAATAAAAAATTGTTAGTCCCACTTATACACTCAAAAAATGTGTTGTTTCTCAATACATTAATATTTCAGGAAGCATGACATTTCACAAATAGAATCTACTGGAAAACAAACATGTTACTTCATACTATAGCCAAAATCATGATGTTCAGTAAGTAAAACAATAATTAATATTAATATTACCTAATTCTCCAAAGCTGGAATATTTTAAATTTTTTGCTTGTATTGTGACTTCCTTAAAAATATTTTAGATTTTATTTACTGATCATTATAAGGTCATGTATCATTTGTCACATAATTGCTTTATCAATAACTACATGAGGCAAGATATTTAAATTCTTATTGAATATATAAAATGGAATATACCTACACTGCATTCAAGTTAATAAAAACAACTTTTCCTGCTTTCTCTTGAGCTACTGTTGCCACTTACCTGATTTATGAGTTGTTCAAGATCATAAAAACATGATTTCAAAAGCTATATGTAAAATGGTAATAGCTAATTTAGTCACCTTAAAAGTTTCCTTTTATATCTCTCAAATTCAAAGTCATACCTATTCTGCTTACAAGTTACAATCCTGAAAAAGTAACAAAAATCATCCAAACCCTTGACATTTGTTAGCAATTTGTTCTCAAATATTACAACATTCCTATTACCTCTTTTAACACAATTTACTTCTCTTCTTAACTGTTTCTCTCCCACTATAAACGAGTGTTCCCCATACCTAATTTCCTCGATAACATTATAGTAATTGTATAGCAATTATATTGTAATAATTTCCACAAGAACACTTCAAACACCTCACTACTTTAAAATTGCACCCATATAATGGCATTTATCATGTATACCTTAAACAAGTCTAATTTATAATACAAAAATTTAAATAAGACATGCCATTTTTATACATTTTAGCAAAGTTTGTCAGAAACTAAAAATCCACTTGATATTTCATGTTTCTTGCTCTAAATTTCTAAAGTCTAACTTTCAAGTTAACTAAATCAAAACTATGTGTATCACTTTTAAAACTATAAAGTAGTTAATCCATATTAAACTTTTTGAAACAACAGCATCTTCAGTCACCTTCATCTTTCACTCTTTTTAATTACGGTTTAAGAGTCACATTAAAAGTTTAAACTGCGATCCAACAGACTACGATATATAAATATATATATCTATTGAATTTATTTATTTAACAAATCAACTATTTAAAATTATATTACAAATACCCATCTAATAAATTATATTTATTGTATTTAGTACATCAAGACGTACCTAGTAATAAGAGAACAAAATACAGGAACATTCCGATAAAACTTAACACCTTTCGCACCAACAGATGCCATTATTAATAATTCGTCTCCTTTAACCTATTTGTGCTATACTAGCGTCCTCTCATTCGGCTTTCCTAAGATTTTAAATTGATTATTGTTGTGAATCAAAGTGAACTTCGGCAAAGTTATAAACATTCATTTCTGGATAGTGTTATCTACAACAAAAACAACAATTTCCAATGTGAAATATATCATAAAAAAAAAAAAGAAATTTCCGTATATGTAATTTAATTACGTAAGTTTTATACCAAACATTCGTAAAGGAAAATGTTAACTTTTCATTCAGTTGTGCAAGTGAAATATCTAACACTTAAAACTGGATTCGTGATGGGAAAGCCGAAGTTTAATAATGAAAATGAAAACAAGTTGACAAACCATGGAACATTTTATTTATAAATTCCAACGTTACGGAATAATTTATTCAAAAACATAATATACTTTACCACCTTTCGCTGCCTACAAACAATTGTGGGAAGGTGACTGCTCTCCACAGCAAAGAAGAGAAGAAAAAACTAATTGAAAAATAAAAAAGCGCATACACGAAAAGTTTTGACTTTTAATTTACTAATTTCAAATTTTCTTTATATTTTTCCTGGAAATGATAAAGTTATATTAAACGGCTGAATACTCTGATGACTAGTGACTTTTTGTCCCATTTTCATTGAGTAAATGCTTTACTCTTTTTTATGTGTCAGATTTGATATTAAAATTTGCTTTGATAGTTATATCTGAAATTTGAAAGCTATAGTTTTCACCATTTATCTTGAATAAGTTTGACTCCTTCACGAGAGAATAATTGAAAAATATTGTTAAAATTATATTTAAGAAATGTCTATTGAAGGACTATTATTTTATCCTTTCATCTCAATTTGCCCAGCATGGCCAGGTGGGTTAAAGCGTTCGACTCGTAATCTGAGGGTCTCGGGCTCGTATTCCCATCGCACCAAACATGATCGCCATTTCAGCCATGAGGGCGTTATTATGTTTCGGTCAATCACAATATTCGTTGGTAAATGAGTAGCTTAAGAATTGGCGATGGGTGGTAATGACTAGCTGCTTTCCTTCTAGCCTTACACTGCTAAATTAACGCAGATATCCCTTGTGTAGCTTTGCGTGAAATTCAATTTAGTGAACACTTTTTATGTTACTTTGTTAATTTTGAATTAAATTTACGTTTTCTCTTTTTGAATTTTTATTTACTTTTATTTTTATTTGTTAGTGTGTATTTTCACATTGTTTTTTCTAGTGTTCAAGAGTTTTTTATATGTTTTTTGGTGAAGACTTTTACATGTATTAAATAGCTTACTATTTTATAGTATGTAATATTTTGTTACTATTCTCCTTTGAAAAATAATAGACTCACTGACAGATTAATAGACTGTTACGGATTACAATTTCAAATAGCCTAGAACTGACTTAAATTGTAATATAAACTTAGAAGCTAAATATATGTCGACATTTATCCTATTCATGATATTTGCCAACAAGACTGATACACACAGTTTCCTTTTTTAATACAAATATAATTTAATGTACAAACAATAACACAATTTACAATAACGGTTATTACAAATAATAATCTATAGACAAAAATTTTACAAACAAACACTACTGAGTGTTCTATCTGGTCTGGAACTTCTGTGATACCTTATTAAGGGTTCATGATGACGAAGTTAATTTCAGGCTGACGTAGCTAAAATTCACTTAACAGGGGTCCCATCTTACACAGTGCTAAGTTTAAGGACTTACATCGCTATATGAGGGGTTCAATTCCCTTCGGTGGACTCACACACTTAATAGGGATCTGTCTAGCTCTATATATTTTGTTTTTCACTGGACACACGCAGAGTTTTCCACTGCTGATATTATGCAAGGTTTCCGTAAACGTTTTGTATGTTTGTTTTGAATATTGCCCAAAGCTACACGAGAGCTACCTGTGCTAGCCATCTCTAATTTAGCAATGTAAGAGTAGAGGGAAGAGAGCTAGTCATCACCACCCACTGCTAACTTTTGGGCTGCTCTTTTACCAACGAATAGTTGTATTGACGGTAACATTATGATACTCACACGACTAAAGCTAAAATAGCAAGCACGTTTGGTGCGACGGGGATTTGAACTCGCGACCCATAGATTACGAGTCAAGCGCCTTAACCTCCTGGCCATGCCAATTATTTTGTGAAAGCACTTTCTCCAAGCTGAATCCTCTGTACTCACATAGATTGTAATGTTCGAAATTTGTAACTGTTCCTGGTCAAATATCTGAAGTTCCCGATTAATAAGCGTTAATGATAGTTATAGCTATATCAATATAATAGTATATAGTATACCAATATAATAAACCAGTAATGTATACTGTCTCTTGAGGGTCGCATTGGTTACATTAATAGGCGTGAGGAGAGTGTCTAAAAATTTATGCCTGCACAACAGAAAGAAAGGTACACAAGCGTTTACATATGCACACTACATTCTTAATTCCTACTCTCGAGTATCTTTAATAATTTAGTGAATAAGTGAAAGTTTCGCAATACATTTATGTACATTTTTAAATATAAAATTAACTTGAAAAACATCAATAATAAAGTAGACATATGGTAATAAGTTTGTTAAAGAACGTTAAGGAGAAAGGAAGCATTCCTAATTCGGAAAATAAAACTAAACCTGATGAATTAGCAAACAGTTGCACTGCTACATCTCAAACTATTTTAAACTTTTCAAGTTGTGCCTGAGAATGGAGTTGTCAAATTACTGTAACGCTATCATATGTGAGAGGGCGCGCTCAATGAAATACCGGTGGGTAAAATATTTGTTGTGTTTGTGGTCGCTATGGTTTGCAGGTGTTTTTAATACTAACCTATACTGTTGTCTAGTTTATATATTACTCCTCTGTTGTTTTTTGTACTAGTTGAGGGCGTATTATATATTAAATAAACATTAACATATTTTTATCCAGTTCTGTTAAAGAATGAGTGCAGTAAAAAGTTCCAGTTCGTGTAAAGTACTTCCTTCCACAGGAAGATGTATTGGGCAGTCAAGAAATGAGGTTGCGGAGGGCAGCAATAGAATTGGGAATTCATCGAATACTCAAACTGTAACAGAAGAAGAATTGTTACAAAAGGAACACATTACACCTGATGAAGTTTTGAAACTTACGAAGATTACTGAAGGCAAGTGAACTTATATTATCAAAGGTCATTTAAAATATAAATTTTAAGTGACTGTTATGACATTAGATATCCACATTTAGGATTGATTACAATAACAGAGCTAGAGTAAATATAAGGCACTGAACATTTTGCAAATATCAGAAGTTCTAGCACAAATCTTCCAAAATGTTTTCAGTGTTATTACTTTGTAATTTTTAACACATATTTCGGTAGTAGGTAATCTTAAACACAAATAACAATAATAATTAAAATAAAAACAAAATATACTTATATAAAACATGTCAGAAATAGAAAACAAAAAAAGAATTTAGTTGAAAAGTATTTTAAGGATTTAAGAACTGATGGTGTAAATATATAGACTCAATAAAAAAATTACAGCAAATGTGTGACAGTAATAACAGTATAAGTGTGGAAAAGTAGTTTAGACTAAAGAAACTTGATAAAAAGTACAAAAACTGAAGAAATTCAAATTTTATTACAAAATATCAAAGAAAAATATGGCTTGAAGTTGCAAAAAACATGACATAAACAGAAAAGACTGATGTTTAACAAATAAATCAACTCTACAGATTAATGAATAATGAACGTGTTTGATAATAATATTGAATGTAAAACATAAACAAATAGCTAGATAAAACTGTTAAAATATGTATATATGCTACATTAATATTAATAATGGTACATTTGTGTTTTTGATATATCACAAAAAACTATAAATATGAAAATATGTAGTTTGCAATCTAGTAAAAATAAAACTGTGATAGCATCTAAAGATTTATAATTTGGTGCTTAAAATTCACAATATCAGTTTGGAAAAATATTAATCATCATGTATAAACCATATTGTCTTTTTTATAGTTTAAAAATTTATTGGGATCTGTAATGATTTATGAGCTACTTGGAGGTATGATTTAATTATATGTATTCATCTCAAGCAAATTTCAAGCAGAATAATGTACTTATTACATGTTTATATGTGCCTTCTGAATGTCATTTTACATGTTTTTTTTGTTGTTCTTTTATGAAAATTCTCTAACAAAGTACTCTAACAGTTCTGAATGTTCTGCTTGATGTTCTTTATGGATGAATCATATCTCTGTGTTAAATTGTAATTGAAATATGCATAATTTATTTGATGCAGTAGATAAAAGACTTTGTTATGTGTTATTTTTTACATTTGAATTATAAAAAAGTTGAAAACTAAACTTTCTAAAATAAAAAAATTCAGACTTTCTTACTCTTTAGGCCAAGAAACATAAACAAAATCTTGAATAGCTATAAATTACCTCAAAGTATGGCTAGGATATAATTGAGGCTGCTGCAAGTACAATTGCAATATGTAAATATTATGTTTCTTACTTTCCTATGGTATATATTTTTTACACAATCATTTTAAAATGTTTCTAAGTTCTAATTTTGAAACATGCTACATCTGGTTGAGAGAGTGAACATTCAGCCTGAGCTGTTATAGACCAACAGTCAAGGGACTTTTCTGCTGTTTCATGGAATTGAATCTTATACATTTTGACCATGTGTTTAGGGGACACCTTTCTTAACAGTCACATGTAATGGAAATACTTTTATATATAAGTATATATTTTAAAATTGTTCAAATATTATAAAATGTGTATTGTGTTGTGAATACAGTTTAGACACCTTCAGAGAGAGAGAAAGAGAGATTCATTCTGACCTTTGAGAGAAACAGTTTTGTTTCTGTCAAGGAAGAGGTAAGACTTGCTGGTGAAGTTTGATATATTTATTCATCAAATTTGTTTGTTTCTTCTCTTTTCTGCCTGTTGTCACATTAACATTTCATCCAGCCAAATCTTCAAACTATTGCTATGCAGGGACAGTTTATGTGTGTGCCATTATTATTTCAGGAATATCACTCATTAAAGAAGTAAGAACTAGAGCAGTGAGTCACAAACTTTTTGTGCTCACAGTACACTAAGAAAATGTTGTTAACTTCACAACACACTCGTCTGAGTCCTCATCCAAAAGGAGGACATGGGTCTGTCACCGTGTATATGGGGATTCCCCAGTTACTCTAAGTTGATACCCTGTGTTAAGATAATAATGCCACATTAACCTAGAAAAACTTGATTATTTTACATGGTCATGAAGACCATACATTTACAGATTTTTCTGGTACACCTAGAATGCCTTTGCAGCACACCATTTGGGAACAACTGAACTAGAGCATAAAGTAGTAAATCTATAATGATCAACTGTAAACATGTGGAGATGGTTTAAATGGATAATGAAGAAACTTTATTATAACTGTACAATGTTCCAACAAGATTATGTCATTATCAGGTACAAGTACATTTACAAAATTGTTATTCAATCTCTGGTAATTTGATATCTTTGTTCGTAAATGTATATATATATATTATAGCTGGTGATGACTTAATCTTGTTGAAACTTTAAAACATTTATAATAATGGTTTCTTTATTACCTATTTAAACCATTTTCAAACTTTTATTTTATAAAAATCAGGCACTCTGCCATCAGATTGACTGATTATGTTGTATTACTGGTGTGTATGTATGTGTATAACATAACATTTTGGAACAGTACAAGTCCTATTGGTCCATCTCATCTGTTTTCATCTGCTAAGCTAGAACTAACAATGAATAATTTTAAAATAATATTAAAGCCATTCCTTGTCATTCATATAATCATCAAACTTTTTTTTTTAAATGTACATTTACTGCCTCTACAACATCTACAGGCAACCCATTCCAAAGACCAACCACCCTATTAGAAAATTAAAACTGTCTCAGCTGAAAATGACTTCTACCCTGAAAAATTTATATTTATGTTCTCTAGTTTTACTATTCTCACTAGTAAATATGAAAAAAGATGATGTACCAACACTATTAATTCTCTTTACAATCTTAAACACCTCAGTCAGATCTCCTATAACTCTTGTTTTTTTTGAGAGAAAACATTCAGAAAGATTTCAACCTCTCTTCACATGATGACTTCTCCATTTCAGGTAATACACTAGTAACCCTTTTCTGAACTCTTTTCAACAACTCAGTGTCCTTCCTGAGGTGACAAGCCCATGAGCAAACACAGTATTTCAAATGTTGATCAGAATGAATGATTGTTGGAGTGAATAAAAGATTATTAAGGCTTTTGTTGACATTTTGCAAATATTTCTTAAATGTTTAATCTCAAAGTTTCATCCAAAAATAAGGATAATAGAAACTTTACTGAAAAGTTCCTTAAAATAAACAAAGAAAACTATATATTACTATTGTTCATTGTTGATACCTCTTTATACCCAATTTTAATAATGTTTTTGGATGAAAAACAACAATGAACTGTCTAGAAAAATACACACATATATATATATATGTATTTGTCTAGACAGTGCATTGTTTCTTTGATTTTGGTGATAAAATGTACCATAAACTTTAAGATACAGTTGTTGGTACAAAAGCAGCTTCCATGTGTCTGAAATTTATTATTTATTTTAAAGTGAAAATGTTTAACATAGTACTACACTGTTTCTGTAAAAAACATACTGAAAACTATGACAAAAAGGGGTATCTGTTTGACTGTTTTAGAATCTCTTGACTTTGAAAGCCTTTTTTTCCAAATAATAAGTAGAATAAATCCTATTATTGACTTATACCAGAAATGAAACTTCCCTTTGTAGATTTTTAATTATTGTAACTAAAGACACAGAGGTAGACAACATTTCTTACAAACCAAGAAACTTGCATACATATCTAGATTTTTTTATCATTCACCTCAAACATGTTAAACTAAATATCTCTTGTAATTTAGCAGGAAACTAAAAATGCTATATCAGATATTAGAAGTTGTTTTTTTAAAGTGTTTCCAGCAAGTATTACATTTAGAGGTTGAAAAAATGTCTATAGAAAGGTTAAGAGCCTCAAGATTGTGGGTTAACTAAAGAAATACTTCTACTTTTACTTGCCTTTCATTCTGACATTACTGTAAATCACAAGTATATTGAATAGCAACTTAGAGAAATTCCTAATGAGATTCTAAGAAAACACCTCTTTAAATACATGACCACAAACAAAACTTTAAAGTTTATCAGACCCAGAATTGGTGTACACTTTTAAGAAAACTAATAGCAAAGGTTTGTAGAGTTTATAAGTGGGAAGAGAAGTTAGAAGTTATCCTAAATAGTGTGATATAGCTAGAGAAATGTGAAATGTTGTAAATGTCAGTGAGTAGGAATTTAAAAGGAACCTGATCTTTTGCATGCAAGGGATACAGTTGCTAGAAAGGATTTTGAAAGGTAGAAACAGTATTAGGGTTTAAAATAATATATTTAATTGTAATGAGCAGATTCTACTAAATAAATTATTTCAGCCTTCAGCTTTTGCAGTTGAGAAACTAGAGAGTGAAGGGAAACAACTAGAACAGATAGGGACAGAAATGCAAAACTGAAGAATGTTATAGTTAAAGGTGATTAATTTTTGTACAGCACATAGAGACCAGGTTTTCTCAAGTGTTCATTTTTCAATGTAAAAAACAAGCTTCTCATATGAGGATGACTTTTCCATAGTTTTTCTTCTAATTACTGTATAACCTTATGCCAAGAATCTAGCACTCAGCTGCATTCTGTTATATTTTTCCACCTTGATGAAGATGACAACTTCTAATTACTGTATAACCTTATGCCAAGAATCTAGCACTCAGCTGCATTCTGTTATATTTTTCCACCTTGATGAAGATGACAACTGTTTTTCGTGTTTTCCTTTACCAGATTATATTGTACCTAGAATAAAAAGGCAAAAATCAAACAAATTTTCTGTGAAAATAATTTAGCTGCTGACTTTGTTTAACATCCTTTCTAAAAATACAAATATGAAACTCATAATTCAAATGCATACATCTCTGTGTATAAAACAATGACAGATGTAGAAATTGTGATCTCTTTTACATTTCTACAGTAAATCTAGCTATAACAAACTAATAAGTATAGTTATTTTGCATCAGACTACTTCCACAGATCATAAACTGAAATCTTTATTATGATGCGGAATTATACTAAGAAGTGCAAAGTATATATAAGGAGTTGAATTAAAATGTTGATCTCTTTTTACCCATTCACATGTATCTTACTGTATTCCCAATTATAAGTTTTTATAAATAGATCCCTAATTATTGCTCACATATTTAACTTTGTAATCTATCAGTAAATTAAATCTATAACTATCACCACTCATTTGAATGTTGGTTACGCAATTAAAGAGATACGCACCTGTTATTTAACCTCAGTTTCAAAGACCTTTCCTCCTTTCAGGAAAGTGAGGGGATTTGTGGCCAACACATTTCAAATCTACTCTACTCCAATCATCTGCACATGATGAAAACTTAATGTGGTGGGAAAAGTATCATACATTCTATATATTCCCCTTTGAAGCAAAACTGAAATAAAGGAGAACATGAAATTGTGCGAACTCCTTTACATGTTATACCTTTATACTTTTAGTTACTGATAGCAACAAATGTCCTGAGTGTTGTGTATGATAATACAATAAAATTACATAATTTGAGCATCTATACCAAATATATGCCTAAAAATCAAGTTTAAAAATTGTATTTAAAATTTATTTTATTGCAAGCTCCATATGGACACATTCAAGATATCTCTTGATACACTGTATTTGTGGTATAATCAAATTATACACTTCCTGGATTCATTTTAGACTCTAATCTAATTATTCACTCAAAAATTTTAGTTATTGTTTTGAAAATGAATAACACATGATTATGGCAATAAATTATTTTGGATATTTTTATAAGTAAAAAACTGATGGGACAATCAATTAATAAGAAATTGTCAAACCATAAGTGTTTACTAATTAATTACAAAAAATCTTGAGCCATACTTGCAATTTTTATGTTTGTGTTATTGATTTGAAACTAAATTTTTTTCCTGGAAACATGCTACTTTTACAACCCCATCATTGTGATCTTACATATCAGGATCCACGATACACTATTATATCTGGTGTTGTGAGTAACTTAACACAAACTCAACATACTATATATATTTGAAAAGCTGTGTCCATTTTCTATCATTTAGAAATTATTTCATGTTTATGTAAGGTACATAGTCAGAGAAAGTTGCCTCAGGATACTGACAACATCGTATTGGACACTTAAGAATTCAGGCCCATAAAAATGATTGTCTGTGGGGTAAGTTGTGATCTAATATTAATGGTGCATGTAGGAATGATGAAATGAAGGGTAAGGTCAAAGAACTGAAAAAGAAGTGTAGGAAGGTTTATAAAGGCATTTAAAGAAAAATAGCATAAATTAATTTTGTCAGAGATATTAAAATTCATTAATTATGGAGGTAAGATTCTAATTACTTCTAGGGTTGAATTCTAGGCTTAAGTCATTGTATAAAAATGAGAAGTTGGAGGGATTTGTGAGATCAATTTGCTGTAAATAAAAATCTTTTTGGTGTGGATGTTCTGCATATTATGTTATGGACAACCATATTTACAAGATCTGTCAACTTAGGTAAGGTCAACTTCAAACTAGGGCTGATGAGAATTGAGAGTCAGGATTGAATAAATGCAAAAATACAAGTTACAGTACCTGAAAGATTTCAGAGTAGGAGAGAGGTATACCAGTAGCACAGTTGATGAGTTTAATACTCTTGTTCGAGTGAAGAACATGATATACTGGTTGAACTTCACATGAAGATTAAAAATATTTAAAAGAACTCAAAGGTTTTGTTCTGATTCACTTTTCAAGCAGGCACTAACACTGCTCATTAAAATGGTATTTTAAATGGCTCCTCAAGAGTCTATCAGAACTTTACAATCTTAAACATTGTTTCCTTTTACAACAGTATCTATGTAATGACTAAGTCACAGGTCTTCGGAATGTCCGTAAATATCATGGCAAAACATTTGAATTTCTTTTTCTTCTACTTCTGTTTTATTACTTGATAACTCACAAACCAAACCAATAGTGAACTCTAATGTAAATGATGCTAACATTAACCCTTGAAGCTAGCTTTCTTACAAAAAAATATTGTTTCTTGGAAAAGCCTAAATATGGGGTGAAATAGCAATCACCAGACTATAATAGATAAACAATAAATATCATAGGAGGAGCCTCATTGTAATTAGAATGTGGTTATAAATACAACCTTCCTATATCTATTGAAACATTGCATTAAAAAAAGCAAACAAATGAAAAAATTTCAAAAAAGGAAGTGAATGTAGGGTTGACTAATATCATTCCTTCAAAAACAATGCAAACAAAATAGTAGGGATGGTAGTTACATCATCCCCTACATAATAGCACAGGCAAGAATTAATATATAGGAATATATATATCCATTTAATAACAATAGAATTTAATTTATCCTTTTTTATCTGTTCATATATTTTACTACAATACCTACTTTTGCATTGTTTTTGAAGGATTTGTATTAACCAATCCAATATTTACTTCCTTTTTTCAATTGTTTTCTTTATTTGTGCCCTTATACTCACTGCACTTGTGTGACTAACATTCTTTGCTTGTCATATATATCAGGATCCATACTTATATTATTTATTCAGCCCTGACCAACTAGGAGGCCCCTGAGTTGACTGAAATAGCTCAAAGGTAATATAATTAGTCCAACAGGGCTAATTAGAACTTTAAGTATTTTATCTATTTCATTTTGGCATCACACGTGTTTTTTGTACTTTTCTCCCTTAAACTACAGAAAATGTTGTTTTTATACTTCAATCTCCCAAATGAAGGCTTTAGTTTACTGAGGATTCCTGGCATATGTTTAGAAAGTATACAAAATCCTGATGACATCTGAAATTTCAGAAGGTTTTGAAACATGTGAATCTCAGGATCAGTATAAACAACATAGAATGAATATTGACAATTAATTAGTGAAATACTTACGCTTTACTCAGTATTAAATTAGTAATTTCAAGTTGCATTGTTTCTTTTTTGTGTGTGTTTGTCTGAACAAAAATTTTTTGTACTTTTTTGCCTTAAACTACAGAAAATGATGTTTTTATACTTCAGTATCCCAAATGAAGGCTTTAGTTTACTGAGGATTCCTGGCATATGTTTAGAAAGTATACAAAATCCTGATGACATCTGAAATGAAAGGAAGGTTTTGAAACATTTGAATCTCAGGATCAGTATAAACAACATACAGGGTGGTCGCTAGAAAAGCGGAAAATTTGAGGGTCAGATGAGATCATGAATAAAATGCATGCTTACTCATTTCTATTTTGATTTCTTTACATCGTGAATAAAATGCATGATTTTAATAATTTTGAGCATCTATGAGTGTAATATAACACATGACTTTAAAAAACTTTGTAAAAGTTATTCTTTGTAAAAATAAATAGCTGTTTGACAAATTTTCCGCTTTTCTAGCGACCACCCTGTAGAATGAATATTGACAATTAATTAGTAAAATACTTTACGCTTTACTCAGTATTAAATTAATAATTTCAAGTTGCATTGTTTCTTTTTTGTGTGTGAACAAAAATTATATACATTCCAAGAATGATATATTTAGGAATACTTATTTAAAATTAAAGAAATTTATTCAATGTTGCACATGCTGTTACATGTGTGCAGTTGTGGCTTTCTTTAAAAAATTACATTGGAATTGATTTGCTATATATAGTATAAGAATGTACCTGTTAAACCTGTTAAGGACTAGTTACAATGTTTGTGAAGGAGTGATTGAAACTTTTATTAATATCAGACCATAACACATGTATATTCATATTTAAATAGGTACATTATGAGTAAGTAAATCTGAACAAGTAGAAAATTCTTATAAATATATTTTACCTATTTTCTCTGTTTTTGCTTCTAAAGATATTAATGACTGGAAAAACTATAAAATTCAGAGCATCACACACAAATTACTGGGTATTTCTTCACACAGTTTTTATTGTTTGTACGTAGTAAAACTTTCATTTATTTTATTCACAACATTTAAACAGCTTTACCTGACAATATCAAGTTTTATACTAGAACTGGGGCTAATAGAATTTATTTAAAAAAGTAATGTGAGAATCTATAACAATAGTAATCTACAAGCATACAACTGACTGATTCTAAACATTAAAATAATTTGTCAATGAACTGCCAAATTTGAGTATAATGAATAAAACTTTTGGGCCTGAGTATTGAAGTACATCAGAAAAGGAAATTAAAATAGATGTAAATGAAAGCCTTTTTTTTTGTTAATAGCAGGTTTATGCTTTTTAAATTAGTAGGACTTCTTTTATTTTTTTATCTATTAAAGTTGTCCTCTCTGTTGATGATTTTTACCTGGGAAGAATCAAAAGAATGTTTTTTTGTAGACATACATGCAAAAAGATGAGATGGAGATTTTAAATGTCACTGCAAATGAGCAGAAAGTTTTCTTTTAGTCTCATCAATGTAACAGCTTTTGTAATCTGTACATTAAATTGTACACACATTTCCTGAGGTATCACTATTCCTATATTTTTTTTGGATACAAGTTAGCTAAAATATTGTCTCTTTATACTATCACACAATATCTAATTTTTAGGGGTATTTTTTTCAATTCACATCTGGATCAGGCCAAACTTTCTTCTCTGTACCTGCCCCCCAGTGGCTCACAGTATGTCTGCGGACTTACACGCTAAAATTCAGGTTTCGATACACGTGGTGTGTAGAGCACAGATAGCCCATTGTGTAGCTTTGTGCTTAATTCAAAATAACAACAACCTTCTCTGTACCTTTAGGCCATAGAATGATTCATTCTTTTAATACAGTCATTTCATTTTCTCTGGTGTGTGCATCCTTAGACTCACTCATTCCTTTTGGTTGGACCTACATTCATTCTCTCAGTGGTTTTTAAAAGACCAGCAGAACATTTACATAAATGTGCTGCACTGTCTGGTCACTCTATCAGTTTCTAGCCAATTCAGTCTTGGGTGGTGGTTGAATAGGGACAGTATAACAGTAGGTGTCTCATTCTGTTTTATTTCCAGATGCATCATTTTTTTATGCTTCTCTCCAGACATGAGAGGTTTATTCAGAGGAGATGGAAATAAAGGACCTTTAGATAGAAAAGGAATCTTTTATCCACATCACAATGTTAGAGCTTTAGCAATTCAATGAGCTATTTCTTGGGCTCTCACATTGTTGTGATGGAAAGTGGTAATGCTTCACTCATACAACTCAACTGTGATCTCCTACGTCTACAAGCAGGAAGGGGGTACTCACTACAGGTCTTTTTTTTTTTTTTAAACAATGGATCTTCTCTTGTGAGCCCAAAATCATGATATTGTTCTTGCTTGTCCTGTTCTAGATTTTATTAATTTAGTGGCCACCCAGTTATCTCATTTAAACACAGTTCCTCCCATGAAATGGATGCTTCATTCACAAGTATTTCATTGGATCTATGCTGTCTCAGGTCACTTTATATGGATGCTTTTGTCACACACTGGATTGTCTAGTCTCCATCCTTTTGGTCTCCTGTTTTTCAGTCTTCAGCTTTGGACATACATGCTCTTAACCAGGATTGGATGGGTTTTCATCTTTATGTCTTCCCCCTGATTTATCTGTTACTCAAAGTTACTTCTCTGATTTGCTACATGTCCTTGCAAATTCCTCTGGTGCTGCCATATTGGCTGGGTCAGCTTTGATTTCTATTTCTTTAGTGTTTACTTGCTCCTCAGTAACTATTCCTCTTATGTCACTCTGATCAGACATTCTTTGTGTGGTAATCACCATTCTTTACTTTCATACTTGGTTTTTATATGGTCCATTGAGCAATATCAAGTATATTAACCTCACTGGTAGCACCTTTTTGAACAAATTTCATTTAGCATCCTTTGTTGGACATTTATCAATGGAAATGATTTGATTATCAGCAGTGGTCTTTCAGACATAGTTTTAATCCCTCTCGTGCCACTGTGCCACATGTTTTCTGATTTTTTACATTGTTATTTGACAATGGCTTGGCACTTCTATTTCTCTATATAAGACAGCTTTGTCAGCTATTTTTCATTTTTGTGGAATACATCAAGTTTTTGAGTCCCTGGTTTATACATCCTCCTTGTCATTTTCAGGTTTCTAAATGGGATATTTGAGTGGTTATCTGTGCCTTATCTCATTCACCTTTTGAACTTTTGGTGTCATGCTCCTCATCTTTTGATTAAGATTTGTTTACTTCTTCTGTTGGCTAACATATTGCTTATTCTGGGCTTACATTGGAGTTATGGAGACTTTTTCAGGTCTCATTTTATAAAAAATGTGCCATATCTTAATGTTCCTAGCGACTCAACTCTGTTGCTTGCTAGATGAGATTGTATAGGCTAGCATGTGAAACGTACCGAATATTTTAATATCTCATGATTAATATGATTTGGTGGTTGCCTCCTCAGAAGGTTTTTGGCTATTCCTGTGACTATTCTTCATGTCTCAGCTACTTTGTAAGAAATGTGAGTGATTTAATTTCTTTCCTACTTATCTGTATTCTTTATCAGGGATCTTCTCATTATTTTTGTTTTGAATCCCACTCTGTGGTATATGTTTCCTGGTTTGGTATGCTTGATTTTAAATTTGCACTAGTACCATTTAACTGATAAAATATTTCCTGATAAAGTGATCTGTTTTCCATAAGACAAGCTTGTACACTTTCCAGATGGTAAACAATTATAACACAAGGGTAAATACACTGCTACACTGTCAGTCTTTAACAACCATAAATAAAGCAATTTTGCCCATCACTTCTGATCTTGAGATTGAATTAGTTGGGGTTAGTTTTTCAAAACAGTGGATGTGATTCACCTGCTGAACTGTTTTTGTAGCATTATTCCTCTGGACTCTCCAGTGTAAGTGTTCTCTTCCTCACTTTTCCACTCGTGAAGCATGGGTGTCTTTACCACTTTCAGTTTCTAGTCACTGGAGTAGTGAATAGAGGTTTATTCTTCCTGACCCTTCTCATAATTTCATTTCAAAGATAACTCTTTGCTATGTTAAGTTATGTTGAGTTAAGTATTGCTCTTCTTTTTGTCACTCTTTTGATTTCAATAATCACAGATGAAGGTCCTTCACCATTAGTTGGACTTTTTCCACATCGTGCTTGTAATTCTAGGGGTAGGAGGTGTAGCCTTGCCACTCAGATTTGGTAATTAGGATTTCAATTTGTATTCCCAGGCTGGGTAATCTCTGTTTCTTCATGTTGAAGAAGGTGTGACAGGTCCTGTAATTCATATTCAGGGTGTTGAATTTTGCACTTCTTCAGGTTGGGTTCCGATACTTCTACATTACAATTCAAATCTAAATACAAATCAGTTCTTGTGTCCCAGCCACTATTTTCAGATCTCCAGCATTATAATTTCAATGATGAGACATGAGGCCTCATCTGCCTGTTTGGGGCCTGGATGAATTCATGTTCTTATAATGATGTATTTTTCATTATTATTCATCTTGCAGTATTATTAATTTGAAAAATAGCACATGTATACATGTCTTAATTTGACTTTAGTTTGTCCTTAAAAACATATTAAATTTAGTTAGCTGATAGTACTAGATTGCTTGTGAATGATACAAGTTTTAGAAGTTGAAATTGACAAATAGACTGGAACATTTACAAAACTGTACAAAGTCTAAGGATTAATTAAAAACAAAACTGGGAAAACCAAAAGGGTTATTATGGACAGCTGACTGATAATGTTAAAAATAATAGCAAGGATTTTTTTAAGTATGCTTAGAGAAAGTAAAATACTGCAGTGGCAATTGAACACTTAAAGGATACAATTGGTAAGGTTATTCTTGATAACTATGAGTTGGTTGATGTTTTAAATGTTTACTTCTCTTTGTACTGAAGAACAGATTGTGTGCTACAGCTCAAAATAAAGAAATGGGGTAACCCACACAACTATTTATAATATTATTTTTTTAAGCCTGACTTTGCCAGATATTCTTGCTAGTAGTTAATAACTTTCAAATTTCAACACAATAAGATTGAAATTAATTTTCATCACTTCATTCTTTATTGGCATGCTATAGTTTTCCAGTAAAAACATAAAAATAAAAGCTTTTCAGGTACACTGTTACTACAAGGTGTATGCAATGTTGTTTTAATATTTCTCTGTGTATCACATCTTTCAAACAGTGTGGCATACAAAGGTGGAATTGCATAGGAGTGTTAAAGGTGTCATCCAGATGTAAATAACACAGTTTTTACAATTTGCCACCGAGAGCACCATTGTGGTCCATTTTTGATACTTCCCATGGGTATAAATGGGTTTGTGAATTATAGTGTAGCTTATTCAACTGACGTAAAACTGAAAAATATGCAAATGAAGTGAACTGTGAACTAATTAAATGTTATTGTACTGAATTCTGAGACAACTCCTAGGAAATACCATAGGATGTGTAACCTCTGCATAGGACAGTTTCATTGTTGTTGTGTTCAAGTTAATAAAATGAATTTGAAAGACATGTTGCACTTATGATATGCCAGGGAAAGGTGCGCCAACAACACTTACTGCATCTATAGTTCATGTAACCAATTCTATAGCAAGAGAAGCTGGCACATACATATGGGCTCAGCAGTGTCATGTTATGACGTATAGTCTGAATTTCCCAATTTCTTGTGGTTCAGTTGGTGTTTTTTATTTTATTTGGTACATGCTGCATCATGCTTAAGCACTGAAGTATTAAATCAAATGTTAATCTTACATTGCAGTTGTTTGCAAGACTGGAAGTCAGTGACCAATGGCTTGTCACTACTTTATGGACTGATAGAATCATTATACTGTCTGGAAGTGTCAACATGTGTAACTTCACAATCTGGTTGGAACCTAATCCACATGTAATATTTTCTATGCGCCTACTTGATGCTAAGATGACAGGATTGTGTAATTTCACAGCTGACTACTTGTTACTGGGTGATACTTTTATAGAATAATCATGGGTACATGGACGACACATCTACACAGTCAATATTACAGGGTCTCATGCAGTGTTCACAACCAATGTGATTCAGGTACTTAAAGAATGAAATGTGATTGACTCTATGGTTTTCTTTCAAGAAATTTCCATTCAATGTATTAGTAACAAAGTGAAACATGTTTTGCAGGGGCACTTTTAGGACAGAATAGTTTCACATTACTTTTTTTGTGAATGATCATCTCATTTACCAGATCTAACACAATCTTATTTCAGATTTTTGAGATACCTGAAATTGTGTTTATTGTGGGAAGCCTCTCACAGCTTCATGCCTCAAGGATACATACCAGTTGAGAGACAAGGCTTTGTCACACCAGTGCAGTCTGGTGGCTGAAATAACACATTTTGAACTGTTGTTGTAATTCATCAAACATTAAATCATAATGTAACCCCTAGAAGCAGCATGTAACAGTTGTGGAATTTTTATCTTCATGATGCCCTTAACATTCTTGTACAATTTAAATCATTCTATGGTATATGGTTTGTGAGATTTAATGCCCTCAATTAATCCAGTTGGTGGTCAAAAATTAGAATTATTTTCTTTTGTTCTGAGTATAATGTACTAAATTACAAAACTTTCTTTTTAATGACTCTCTATATTGTTTCTGTTGTTGTGATTTTACTTAGAAGTTTAGTAAAATATTATATTGCACATACATGTATATAAATGCTTGTATGTGGGTCTAAAATGTCTAGGTAGGTTATCCATTCTATTTATGTGACAAAATCAAAACACCCACACAGCTACCAAATATTTACAACACCTTGTCCTATTCAATTACACTTAAGAAAAAGGCTGCATATTCCAAGTAAAGGGTTTGAATTTTTTTGTCCAAACATAGCTGTTGTATCTTGTTTCAATAAAACTTAACTGTGTTAAAAGATATCTGATTTATTCCAGTGAAAAATAATCATATAAATGAAAACATAATTGGACATTTCAATTTATAACTCAATAGTTTGAACTAAAGAGTTGTTAACCCCAAGTGTTATAATAGTGAATTTTTTTACCCATGTATGTATCTGTTGTTTCATACATATTTCATGGTTGTGCATATTAATGAAGATTCCAGTTAAGTTTGATTAAGATTGCTCAAACATTTTAGGTGGGGAAAGGAGAAATACTGTAGAACTTCTGATTTATGTGTGTGTTTGTAAATATATATGTGTATGTATGTATACTAAAGTTGCTGAGACTTTGTAATCTTGTGCCAAGTATAAATGTATTGTTACTTTAAATTGTTAAAATATATGTTGAGATATCTTGTTCTACCATAAAAAAGGAAATTATTTATTATAATCTTACAGGTTATCTGTGCTCTCCAGAGGCCAATATTTATGGAATTGATTTTACTCGTTTCAAAATTCGGGATATGGAAACAGGAACAGTGTTGTTTGAAATTGCTAAACCATCTATTCCAGGTGAGTATATTTATATATTTGTTTGTGTTGGAGTGGTGACTACATGTATTGTTGATGTGGCTATGATATGCAGTTATATCCTCTGCTTTATACCTGCTTTTAGTTATATGGAAATTTACTCATTATTTAGTTTCTATACAGTTTTATCCTAAACTTATAACCCACAAAGTTATTGAGATTCCCTTATTTTAGTTTTTGTTCTTTTTAGTAGAAAGTGTCTATTCTGCCCTAGCTGATGTTGTAGTAACGTATAGCACCTAAGCTGAAAGGATTAGTAACTGTAATATTGTTTGCTGTCCAAACAGATAATGTTTGATTGGTACAACCAACTATCATTGTAAGAGAGCAAAGGTCATGAGGCAATGCTGTTCAGTAGGACAAAGAAATTGGGTGTATCTGTTAAATTCAGATGAACTTTCTGTGTTCAATTCTGCTTGGTTCTCTTAAATGACAAATATCTGATGAGCTATTCATCGATCCAACAGAGGCCATCATCTACTTCTTTGTGCAAGTACTTTTTTTGGATTGTTTTTCTTCTTTAATGTTCATCTTCAGTGGTTGGAAATGTGGTTCAATCAGTAGGAGGTTTCAGGTCTACTGTCTCCTGACATTTCATTCAGTCCAGTGTGGTTTTGTTCACTCTTTTCATTTTTTTCCAGATATGACTAGTCATTTTTCTTTTTTGCTATTCAATGATGGTGGTTTGTATCACTCACCAGGAGGAGTTCTTTCCTGTTTCTTTTGTGGTAGGCAGTGTATCTCCCTTTTTGAACTCGTGCACTTCACATGCACTTCATGGAGGGTTGTATTTGAGGTTTTTGTCCTTGTTGCTCATTGCCTTTCCAGTCCCATCATATTTACTCCCTAAGAGTTAACTCTCAGCTATCCAAAGTTATGATTGCTGTATATCATGAAGGATGCTCCTCCATGTAAACTTTTTAAATTTTTTTATCAGTTTCCATATAATTCTTTCATTTGTTCATTTTCATGGGAGATTTCTGGTATGTTTTTCAGTGTGTATTCCTTACTACCAGTAGGTTCACCCATGTTTAGCAAGTTTATGTGAGCATGTGCAGATTGACCTAATTTATGGACACAGTAATTTAATTCATTCACGTCTTTTCTGCTTGGTATTTGGTACAGTAGATTTTTATAATTTTTTTACCATCTAAGTTATTTTACTTTAAATTTGCATTTAGTGTTTGATTATTACTTTGTTTTCTTTATATTTTTGGTACATAGACAGTTTTTTTTTTATAATAGTTACTGTTTCTGTAATTATAACTTTGGGTCATTTTTGTGGGTATGGTGGTTATACATATTTTCACTGTTTAAGTAACTTAGTTTGTAAGTCCCCTTCTCTTTAGTACTAGTTATATCTAATTAAGAATTTGATTAGAGTTAAAATTTGTTATTGTTAACTGAGTACATGTTCAGGGAGCAAGTTTTACTTTGTGCTTGCCTTTGTTTTAAGGGTTCTTTAAGTAGACTTATAAGTTTGATATTTTCATGTCTTTTCTTTTCTAAGTTCCTGTACTGGTTTTGCTTATGATTTTATCTTTTAGATCAAATTTTGAAGGTTTGCAAGCTCATTGTTTTTATGTACATTGTTTTCTACAGATGTTTAGGTTTCATTAGTTTATTTGTAATGAGTTTTTTCTAAGTATGTTCAGTTTATGTGTCTTTCTTTTCTACACTTCATGAAAATTCCATGGATTCTACAGGTTTTATCAGTAGGTTTCTGCTTTCAGTTCTGTTCCACCCCATACATTTCCCATATATTCTTCCCTCCTACTCTGGATTGTATTTCTCCCAGTCACCTTACCTAATCATTTGTCTGTACAAGATCAATTACATAAAAGGGCTGTTAATCAGATGGTGCTCATTCAACTTGAGTTTTACTTCAATCTAGTTGTTGTTCCTTAAAAGACAGGAGATTGGAGACCCTTCATAGACGTGTTCCCAGTTGAATTTTTATCTTAAGCCATCTCACTTCACCATGGCATCCAACCCCTCATTTTGGGGAATTTTTTTCCCCCAGGACTCTAGATGACCAAATCGTCATGACAGATGTCTATCTTTATATTTCAGCTGTTCCAGTGTCATGACGTTTTCTTCGCTTTGTCCACGAATGTCAGAATTTCCAGTTATAGATGCTGCTGTTTGGTCATTCTTCAGTACTGTGTATTTTGTCAAGTGATATGCTATTTTTTCTGTCATTTTCACTCATTGGATTTTTAGACCCTCTTTTTCATGCATTACTACTCATCTCTTCCCATGTCCATTCAATCAATCACCTTTGCTTACTCAATGAAACTAAACAGGAGAGGTTTTCTGATACAGTTGGATGAATCCATTCTTAATTCCACTCAATATCTTATTTCACTTGGATTTATTCTTTCATCACCTTTGTTTTGGGGTGCAACCTTCTCCAATTCAGCTCAAAGATATGGAAATTGCAGTCTTAGTAACCTTATTTTCTCACCACATGAGGAATTCTCTCTCTCTTTTGGGGATGTGGACTTCCTCAGAAGCTCTCATTCCCTTGGGTTGAGCTCATATGCATTTCTTTTAGTGGATATTTCTTGCCCAATAGAACTTCTCTCAAGATTTCTTGGGCAATCCCATTACCTTTTCCTGATGGCTCAACAGGGATCTGACCATGGTGAGAGTTCCCATTCCTACACATTGTCTGGCATTTAATCTGTTTACTGATGGTCTCTTGGTTGGTTGACAGGGCTTTCCTCATTTTCCAAGAGATTTCAGGTTACTAGTCTGTTTTCAACATCCTGGAACTTTTGGTAGTTTGTTAAGGTCTGTATCATTTTCTCCTGTCCATGAGGAAGCAGGTTGTTATGGTTCATTCTGATTATTTCATTATTGTCAGCTAACTCACCAAGCAATTGGGAAACCAAATCTAGATCTCTGTATCTTGAGACTTTGGATCTTCTTTATAGGGCCCATGACCACAACATGCCAATATTGGCATTATAAATCTAATTGCTAATTGTTTATCTTGACCTAACAGGTTCTTCCAACAATATGGTTTCTTCTTCCATAGGTATTTCCATGCATGTGTTCTTAACTGGGAGCACCACATATAAATGTGTTTGCCACTCATTGGAATGCCAAAATTCCTTCCTTTTGATATTTTGTTTCTTACCCTTCAGCTCTAGGAATAACTGTTTTCTATCAGGTTTGGAGGTGTCTTTTCTAATATACCTACTCTTCCATCAGACTCCTTTCCAAAGTCCTTTCCCTTTCTTGTTGGGTACTGCTTATTGCTCCATATTGACCTTTCTCTCCTGCTGTTGTTGGTGCAACATCTTCTGCTCTTACCCTTATCCCAGTCTCTCCTCTGACAACCATGACTGTGTATAGTTCATTCTGACATCACAAAATTCTATCTGCATTCATGACTTTTGCCTTGTCTTTGTCTCATCATATGGACTCATCCTCCATGTAGCACTTTTTTTCTTTCTTTTACCATTTGACCTTTCTCCTTGTTTGTACACCATAGGCATTGGTTTTCCTTTACACTTTGGGCTAGTTGTCATGGCTTCTGCCTATCCTATCATTCTGTTCCTCATATATCCCAGTTTATCACCGAGTTGTTTGATCAGGGTTTGTCCATGATAACTGTTGCTAATTATTGGTCAGCCATGTCAAACAATTTCAGTTTCTTCCACTTTTGAAGAACTTCTCCTTCCTGGTTATTTCCCACCTTTTAAATTTCTTTTCATTTGGTCTGTCTTCCACATCCATTTTATCTACAAGATTGGGACTTTGGTGTTGTCTGTCATGCCCTGTCTATTCTCCCTTTGAACTAATTGCAATATGCTCATTGTGCCATCTTTTTTCCTAAGAACTGTTCCCTCCTCCTCCTCTTGTCATGTAGTCATCATTGTTTGGTAGTTGTGTCATTAATGTTTTACACGTCATTTACCATTCCTTATATATTATCCTCTATCTGGCTCAAGCCTTCCTTCCCCAAACATTGGCTGGACAGGAAAGTTGAGTATTTTTTCCTATTTCCTTCCCTTCCATTTCTCACCTGTATCCCCATTTGGATTTAGATTTATTCTCCTAACCAGTTTGTTTCCTGCAATGTTGTGTAGTTCATACTACCCTCCTTTCATGGCTCTCATTCCCATCTATTTATGTCATGGAATTCCTTTATTTCCTGTGAGATATTGCCTATTAACTTCATGGTTGGGTTCATCAATTCATATGACTGATGTATTTTAATTTGTCCATGGAAAGTCATCATCTACATAATATTTCTTCATACCAGGTTTGTCATTTATGTCTTTAACTGCTGTAATCTACTATTCTTTGGAAGAGATTGGTCAGGTCCATTTATCACACATTACCTGCAATATCTCACTGTGTCTTCTTCAGGTAGGTATCATGTTCCTCCTGTAGTGATTATACTCATGTCTGTTTATTTGATTGGGGCTAGTCAACATATTACACTTTCTTTAATAGATGTACATTGTAGTTCAGGATCTCACCATGTGGTTGGTGATGCCTGATCAGGTATGCTTAATGTTGTAATAGCACTAAATCTGTAACTTTATAATGCTTGCTGTTGAAATAGGTGCTCCCCTAAGACAACAAGAATGTATCTTGTGGTATTTCTGTGTGTGTATATATATATATATTTTATCACTGCTTTGTATATGAAAGACTGTCACTCATGGACTTCATGAATATGTTAGAGGGAAATATTTGCTCATATATATTGGCCTGTGATTCGTCCAATTGGACTCTCTCCACTTTTCATAATAGAGAATTGCAGACACCCATTGCACTGTCTCCAGTGTGTCATTCCTCTGGACTTCCTAGTGTGTACTTTCTTTCTTTCTCTTCAAGAGTTCTTGCCACTTCTGGTTCCAAGTTGCTGGAATGGTGAACTGAGGAGGTTTCTTCCTGAGTGGGTTTTCTATAACAAACAATATCAGACTTTATATATTTTATGTTTTCACTTTCATTGTGAGAGTCATTACTGACAGACCACATTTATTGATAAAAACATTTCTGAAGCAAATCACATCCATTGGATGTTTTCTATCTGGATGGGCCACACTTGACATAGTCTGATGTACACTGAGGCTCTTCCTGTGGATGTTTTTTGACTACATTTTGCTTTATCATGTATATCAAAAGTGCTTCTCTTTGGGTATTGCTTGGACAGACTGAACTCATTAATCTCTATATTTTATGTAAGGCACTTCACTCGATGTTTTTTTTTACTTGGATGGACTGCACTTAACCTTCTGTATCCAAAAGTGTTTCTCCTCAGGTAGACCACACTTTGCCAAATTTTTAAATATTATGTATAGAAAGCACTTAGTCTTAATGAGTTATACCCAGGTGGACACACTTGGCCAATTCCTTTAAAATTCCTTTTATAGCTATTTTATATTCTCTGGCACCATACTATGGATTAGTATCACTGTTTTCGATACTATGCCCTGCTACACATAGGGATGAAGTACTGACATGTTTGCTGACATCAAGCTAATTATGAAAACCTTGGTTAACTCACTTATATCAGTATTTTTTTTCTTCATTCTATGTATGAAAGGTGTTTAACCTGGATGTTTTAATGCCTGAGAGAACAGAATTTTTTGGTCTTAATATTTTATACATGGCTTTTTCTACTGGATGTTTTTCCTAAATGGACCACACTTGACATACTTTGATGCAATCTATACAGGCCCATTGTCATTTCCACACTAGGCTTTTATTAGCATTACCTCCTTCCATCCATTTCTCGCCCTTCCTTCACACTATTTTGCTGATGTTTCTAATTTGTACCTGCCAATTATGGAAAATGAGGATTACTCTAGAGTTGTTAGAGGGAGCTATCTATGCTAGTATAAAAGGCACAATGTAAATTGGTGGAAGGTAATCACATGAATAGTACATGTTCATAAATGGCACAAGACTGATGCACTGTTGACAAAACATTTTAGCAATAGTAAGAGGGCAGTCCAGGATTGTGGAGGTAAGTACCTATTTGAAATACATATTCAGTGTAAAAAAATGTTAAATTCTATTAGGTTTTGTTTTTTTTGAGAAAGTGGCACATGCAAAGCAATAAAGAAAGACCCCAGAATTCAAAGGAGAACAAATTAAACTGTGAAACAAGGAAAGGAAGTGGGTTTATTTGCTTCTCATCTCAAACCTTAAACAGATTCACAGTGTATTTTGTCCATGACTGCAGCTATCTTCTGGAACAGAGGTTCTCAAAGTTTAGTAACTCAAGAGCCCCTTTTAATTTGAAACTTTTTCATGGTTTCCCCAAACCTATCAATATTTTTGTTTTGAAAAAAAAAAATTCTGTTTATATGAAGAACTCTATTCCAAAATGAATTGTTTTAATTAGTATAAATTTAATTTGAAGAAACATTTTTTTATTCTGTAAACTGTATTTTTAAAAATAATTTTAAGGAATTATATAATTACTTGTTGTATTCCTGAAATATCCATGTGGACTTCAGTTTGAGAAATGGTACACTGTAGTCAATTTGCATGCTTTTGAAGTCAAACAACTGTTGAAAGAAATTTTCACATTAAATACTAAATTGTAAAAAGTGAAACAAATGATACACACTGAATGTGATCTCTGTAAAAAACAAACTTCTTGACATTAGACAATCTTTTTTAGATTATTTTTGTGGGTCAAGAACATTTTTTTAATTCTGTACCTTTTAAAAGTGTGAAATTTTGAAAATTTTCTTGGGGGATTTTTTTTCCTTCTGAAGCATTTGAGAGTTATGTCACAAGGTTTGATTTTACATATTTAGGTTGTGAAAGGCATAATAAAGGATATGTCTATCAGTGTGACTTAACTCTTAATCTTTCAGATACATTGATTTGATACACCTCTTACAAGATTTGTTTTATTTATTATAAAAAGAGAATAACTACTAGATTAAATTGTTTGAAACTTGAGAAGAAATTTCTACAGAGTACGAAGATTCTGCAGAATAAGATATTTGTACGTGTGATGTTTGTATGATTTTACAATTTTGAAATGCTGAAAATATTTCATTGTAATATTTTTTAAGAAACAAATATGCTTATCTTTGTTGTACATTTACATTACTGATTTTTATGTCTTAATATATTATTATAAAACTTTTCAATATAATTATTTTGTAAAATTGTAAATTTTTCCATCAGTTTCATTTGAAAAAGAACACTGCAACCAGTTTTACTGTGTCTGTGATCACTAGTGTATGATAAAAAACTTTTTTACTATACCAAAATTACTAGCAAACCATTTTGTAACTGTTAGTTTATTTGTTTTAATCAGACTGTATGATTACTTTGATATTTTTTTCACATTTCCTTTCAGTGATTTTCATTGCCTTAAGCTGAGATAAGGTAGTAACATCACATTATAATAATGGTGTTAAAGTTATAAAGTTTAAATTGCTCAAAACTATTTTGATATTCAGTCTAGGATATATGTGTACCATATTATATCCTGAAGTTGACAAACACTAATATCTTGTTAACAGCATGCTTAAATCATCCCTAGATAAAAAATAATAATCTTGAAGTTTTGTTCATATTTGATTGAATTGAAAAAAACATTTTTATTGAATAAATTTCAGTTCTGAAGTATGTTTTTTAATGTATAGAAGTAGGACTAGAAGGTTATTTTCTATAATATTTTTAATTTAGTAGTGTAACTCTGCCCTTAGAGCATGTCAGAATTATTACATTTTCTTGATGAATCTTGATTATACTTGTTGATAGAAATGTTATTGGAAAGTGTTAATTTGATCTTTGCAACTTTATCGCTTGGTGTTATATTGATTTGTAAAAATAACAGATTAATAGAAAATAGTTTTTCGTTGCATTATTTTTTATTGTAATTGCCTTATGCAAAACTTTATAGGTTAGTTACAAATAGATAATGAATTAAAGTGGAATATTTTTTACTTTACTAGATTGCTTCTGCCATTTTCAGAATGAAACATTGTTTTGTTTTTTGTAACTAGATGTTTCAGTATAGAAGTTGAAATGTTGTTCCACTCGAGATGCAGGCAGAAATATGCTAAAACCAAATTTCTACCACATTTACACTGCTTTAAATACCCGTGCAACAACATAATAAAGTGAAATCAAAATACTTCATTGTTTACGATTAACATAAAAGTACTGAAATTATGAGTTTTATTTAAATTTGTTTTGAATATAATTGTGTTAAATCAGATACTTTTTAAATCCACATTTAGTGACAGAGGATGAGGAGAAAGAGAAAGATACAAGGGAACAAGAAATTTCAGATCCAAGTACTGGTCGTTTTGTACGCTACCACTTCACTCCACAGTTCTTGAAACTGAGTGCTGTTGGGGCAACGTAAGTACAGATATAAAGTATTTCTTCCTACAGATTTTCCCCATTAGCAGTTTTCAGTACTTATACCAAAAAAAAGAATGTATTTGTAACTAGAGCTTGGCAGTTATCGGTATTTGTTAATTGATTACTTGATAATAAATTAATTTGTTTTATTAAATTAATTCATTATTATGCTATGACATCTGCAATCTATGCAGGCAAAAAAAGGAAAGAAATGTGCTACTTTCTTAACCTTTTTATTTTATACTGATTTAGAAAAAAAAATAATGTTCATATTACCCTTGATTTCACATGTTAGACCTTTGTAGAATGTCTCAATTTATGCATTTGTGAAAAAACGACTTTTTGTCTAAAAATATTCTTGCAACTTCTGTGAACATTTCTTATTTAGAAGATAAATCACTTATGCTCACTAAATATGGCTATGTGATTGCTATTACTTATTTTTCAAATATGCTGTAATCTCACATTAATCTTCTGGAAATCAAATAAATTGATAATTAAATAATGAAAACAGCTTTACTCTCATAATAAAGATAATATATTTTATATTTAAAATATGTCATGATTACATTTACAAATAATTAAGTACCCACTTAGATAATTTTTTATTCAAGTCATTTCAATAGGATAAACAAAAAAATGATATTGTATTAAACACTTGAGTTATTATGATATTTCACATTTGCTTATCATGCACATGTATTATGAATGTACAAATAATATTAACTGGAAATTTCTAAGTAATAGTTTAAGAAAGATTAAATTTTTAAGAAGTAGAGCACATAAATTAAGAAACTAAATATAAGCTGGAGGGTGATCAAGGTGAGAGCTGGGTTTCATGTTAAAAAAAAAATGGAAATCTCTTCATACTCCCACATAGTATCTTATCTATTTAAGGGTATTTTTCAATTCATATCTCATTCTTTGCTCAACCTTCTCCTCTATGCCTTAAGGCCATGGAATAAGCTGTTCTTCTCATACAGTCATTTTTCTTTCACTGATGTGTGTAGTTTTGTCTCATTTGGAGAAATAAGCATTTTTGGAATTACTCATTCAATTTGATCAAGCCTACATGCATTTCCTTCAGTGCTTGGTATAGGACCAGTGGAACATTTTCACAGATGCACTATATTGTCCAATGGAATCGGCTTTTAGCCTTGTTGATCTTGCATGGTGGTGTCTCTCTTCTGCTCCCACATCCAGAGATACATGTTTTCATAAATGCTTCTCACCAGGAATGAGAAGCATGTGTAGGGGATATACAATTCAAGGTCCTTTGGACAGAAGAGGAATCTTCTCTCCACAAAAGATTTCTAAAGCTTCTAAGAGTTTAGTTAGTTATGTCTTGCATTTTCAAATTGTTATGAGGAAGAGTGGTAATGCTTTACTTGACCAATTTTACAATGATCTACATTTTCAAGCAAGTGGGCATTCATTTCAGGTATCTTTGTTTCCAGGCATTGATTCTTCTCATTTAGACCCACAATCATAAGATTGTTCTCCTTGCTTTTGATGTTATGTACTTAGTGACAAATCTGTTATTTAGTCCCAAATGAGTTCTTCCCACAGAATGGATGATTCATCCAGAAGTCTTTTGTTGAATTTGATCTCATCTCATCTACACCAGACACTTTTGCCACTCTTTAGAATGCCTATCTCACCCTCTGGCTTTGAGCATAAAAGGTATCACCCAGGATTGGATAGGTCTTTATCCTGATGTGTCCCCTCCAATTTTTCTGTTATCCAGGGCTTTTGTACTGATTCACTCCTTGTTCTGTTGAGTTCTTCTGTTAGTGCCATTTTTGCTAGATCAGTCTTAATTCTCACTTCTTCAATATCTTCAGAAGTGTCAGCCTCTTCTACTTTTTCTTGTCATTCTGCTTAGGTCAGTGTTGGCCATCTAATAATCACCATTATCTGAATTTTCACCTGACTATTATGTGGTCCAATGCACAATGTCGGAGATTGACCTCTTAAATGGAGTTTTATAAACACAGTCCATCCAGCATTTATTGTTTGATGCTTATTGACAGAAATTATTTATTTATTACCAGTTATCTTACAGACATAGTTTTAATCCTTCTTGTTTCACTGTACCACATGTTTCTCAGTTTCTGATATTGTTATCTGACAAAGGTTTGGCACCTTCATCTGTTTTTCCATAAGGCAGCTACTTTTACTTTTCAATAAATGTAAAATTTTAGGTCCCTGATTTTTCCCTGGCTTCTGAAACTTGTTTGGATTATCCATCTTCATTGTCCTTTTTAGGTTACAAATCAGGACAACTTAGTGGTTTTCCATGTCTTTTTTTTGTTCACCTTTCAAACCTTTAGTATCATGTTTCCTATATGACCTTTTGCTTAAAACTTATATTTTTGGCTAGCAAATTTTGATCTTCAAATGTGTGTGAGATTTATGTTCACAGGACTGTTTTACCATTTCATTTGTATTCCAATAGGTCCCTTCCTACCAACATTTTAGTGGCTAGAGAAGGAGATAAAGCTTTCTCTGCTATTCATCTTTCCTCCAGTACTCATTTTTTAAATACTGAAATCCATATTGTCTTTTATGCACAATTTGAACACTTTGGTCCTATACTATGTGCACTAAGATTTTCAGAGGTTACATCCCCATTTGTTTATCCATTAAGATTCTAAGATGTTAAGTGACTTGTCCCCTGTGGTGTGTGTTATTTAGTCAGATATGCTCATTTCCAATTTTGTGCTAGCTACCAATTGACCAGTAAAGAAACTTTTTCCTAGTAGCAATGAGCTCTATTAAGATGGGATGTTCCATAAGACCACCTTGTGCACTTTCCAGGGGGTAAACAGTTATAAAATTATGAACAATACACTACTGGACCACCACTCATGGACTAACATAAGTAAAAACATAAGGCGGGTTTATTCATCCCTGTAGACCCATGGATTGGAAAAAGTAGGTTTCATTAGCTTTTTCAAATAAGAAATATGGATCACTTATTGCTCTGTCCATGAAACATTGTTCTTCCAGACTCCCAAGTATGAGTATTCCCCCACTCCCAATTTTCAGTTGCTGCACTGGCAGAGGTGTATTCCTCTTGACTGATGTTTGAACTTCAACTCATTATTCCATTGAAGGAAAATAGAGTGAAACTAAGTGCTTTACTACTAATAAACCTGGATGATAGGATGAGGAGCAGCCTGCTTGGGAGTCTCATAATTTCAGTTCAGAAATGACTCTGCTATCCAGTGGCCCTTGTTTTTAGTCATTATCTCCATTTAGTGATCATGGAAGAGGATCTTTGACTCCTCATAATTCTTTAATTGGAACATCATTTCCATGCCATTTGTTAAGCATAGGTAATTCCACATTTTCCTTATTATTCTTGAGGCAAGAAGTGTTGCTTTGCCTCTCAGATTGGGAAGTTAAAGTTGGTGTTTGTAATCTCAGGCTAGGTAACCTGTTTTATCAGGTTGAGTGAGACATGAAAGGATCTATAATTCAGAGTGAGGTTTGTTGCATTTTGTGGTTGGGGAAAGGATTGTCTACTTTTGTGTTGCATTACATCTCTTCATAATTCCAGTTGTTTGACATGCAACGTTCTGTAACTTTCAGGTTTGGTTCCAATAATACCACATTATTAAACAGGACAAAATGTGCAATGGTCCTCCTGCCCTATTCACTATGTTTTTTTATCTAGATCTGGGTTCACACCTTTTAAATTCCAGTGATGAGATGTGGAACCTCATCTGCCTGGTTGGGACCTGTAGAAATTCATATTCTAATTATGTTAGTATTCTCTTTTGTTGCTGGTTGGCCTTTACCACTTAGAAAGTATATTTCATGTTGTCCAGGCAAATAGCATACTTATTCCAGAAATAGTGTGGACCACACTAGTGTGCCATTATTATATCTCATTTATATGTCTTACTTGTTAAAGCATCATATTTATCATTTAATGTTGTGAATATGTGAATCATTATCAGGCTCTCTGTGTTCTTAAAAGGTGTTCCAAACCAAAAATAATCAAGTCATTTCATACCCAAACATTTAGTAATATGAAATTTAATAATTTTTAATTTAATTCTTTTTTGCTGGATTGTAATTATTCTGTAATGCTTTAAGTTAACATACTTTGATTAATTTGAGTAAACCTTTTTAAGAGATCATGATATTGTGGCTGATAATTTACAATAACTTTCTCACTTGTTTCTAACGTATATTGAAGTAGGTAACACATTTAAAATTTTCTCTGTTCTTTGAATAAATGGCATGTTTAATCAAATGTTTTCATGTCTACAGAAACTTGTAGGTTTTTTGTCTTTATTGTTCTTTGTTACAACTTAAGTACAGTCAATGTAATATCCAGTTATAATGCTAATGGAACTTTATTTTGATACATTTTGGTTTTAGTTCTTCAAACATTGATGGCAACATGTTCTCACTGCTTTAACTCTGAAACAAATTGTAGTAGTGCCTGTGATCAAATAGGTTTTTAGTTTCTCATTCTGCTATTAAGTGAACTATTTTCCTACATTAGAATCCAAGCTTTTATTTTTAATTGGGTTTATTATATTCCTGAAACTTCATCTATTGGTATATAATGCACCTGATTTCACTCTTCCTAGTAATAAATTAATGACAACCTTTACCTCCATCCAGTATCTTTTTCAATTTTAACTGCTAAAACTGAAACAAGTATTATTTCATTTTGAGTAGAACCTCAAAAACACTCAAGATAATGTAACTTTATTGAACATATATCATTTATTTAAACCTATTGTAACAATATTTTTGCATAACATGTACAATGAGGTCATCAACAATTTTCTAGACTAACTCAGTAATAAAGTATTAAGTACTCCTATGAGCTATTTGTCAGTATATGAGGATCAGTTGCAAAAGTCAACTTAAACACTAGACAAGTGATATTTATATGCTGATCATAAAACCTGCATGGTAATACCTGCAGAAGCAAAATTTAAAAAAAATAACTTGAAAATTTTCTGTTTTCTGACTTTACAGTAAAGTGAGGTGCTTGCATACAGCATATTAGTATAGAGTGTTCAGAAAGTCATTGTGCACTTATATATTTATTAACAGACATGTTTTAATGTAGAATACAGGTGGTAAATATAAATGACAATTTTAAACAATGTTGAAAGTGAACCCTGTTGGCATCAACAAAGGCTTGGATTTTTCTTATTTTATTTCTAAACACTGCTATCAGTTGCTGGCTTGAAATAGACTGAATGAATGCTGTTATCACTGCTTTCAGAACTGCACAGTGACTTTCCTAACACCCTGTATATGTCAATGTCACATGTTTACAGTTTATCATAACACTTGTGTCACAAACTATTTAGTAATAAACACTGCGTACAAAGTACATGAATGTTGAGTTACATCATACACTGTAAACTGTTATTAATAGAAGTTGCATGTGTGTTGTGTATAATATAATAAATATGATATAATAATATATGTAATGATTATGAGGTAGCAAGTGCCTGCATCTGTAAGAAGAAAAAATGCTAACTGAATTCCTCACAATATTTAAAAAAAATTTATTTTTAATCCAAAATACCTCCTGCAGGTTGCATCTCATATAGTAGCATGTGGAGCTTGGACAATTCTACTTGGTTTTTCAGTGAACTGCCACATGTGCACTTCCTTGCCTACTGTCACTTGGATGCTTGATTTTCAAGTGACTAGTGTTGGTCTTGAAGATTTTCATGTTTTCCCTGTTTAGACAAGTGGAATGAAACATTCTCCTTTTCATCTCATTGTTTTGATGTGAAGACAGTAAGGGCTCTCCTCCAACCACAAATAAATATCTGGTTTTTGATTGGAATTGGCTTCTTAGACATTCTATGCTGTAGAGCACTTCCATTTAGTTTTCTACGTCATTACTATATTTCCTTGAGAACTATCCATTCTACTATTACTTGGATTTTGTTTCCTGGTTGTTGAGATAGACCAACCAACATGTATACACTAATGAATGTGCTTCAACTAATTTCTGCTCATTTAGGCAACACTTAATACTTCACTGGGCAAAGAGTATACACCTGGTGAAGATGTATATGGTCTCTCAAAGAGGTTGCATTACCCAGATGTTCTTTGGATGCTTTCCAAAGGGTATCATTCAGGTAACTTTTGCAGAAATTTCTCCACTTTTTGGTGTGAGATTCTAACTATTATGTGAATGAAAGTAATTTAGATACCATATTGGAAGTTAATATTTTCCAACATGAAAAATATATTTTTGAGAGATACTTACCTCTCTCACTCTTCCAACCCTTCCTTTCCCCTAATCTCAGAGAAGAGGTTGTGCTGAATAGTTTTGAGAGAGTAACTTGCATTCAGAAAGTGTGTTGAACTCCTTTTGATGGAAGATTGCTCCATACTTTTTGACCATGTGAAGATGCAGTAGAACCACACTGAACATGAGGTAGGTGAGAGTTTGAAGGCTAATGGCAAGCAAAAAAAGTTTGTACACAAGAGGGCAGCATTGAACAAAAGAAGCTGTTATGTGAAAGATGGCAAATACCTATTGGAAATATATTTTTAATACAAGAAAATATTATTTTCTGATCAACCTTAAAAAATTAAATTCTAAAATTAAAATAACTATTTTTACTTTCATTAGGAAAGCTGCATAACAAAATTTTAGAAATTTCACTACATAAAAAAATAATATCACAACATAAGAAAAATAATGTCAGATTGTTTGCATTTTTTTAAGCTGAAACTAAATGATATTTAGTATCATTGCAGTCTTTCAATCTAGAAAGGGTTGAAAATAAAATGTTTGTAATAATTCTTAAGCAGCCATAATTCACACCAATATTTTTTTAATCTAACAATATCAGAGCTTCCAGCAGATTACTACAAATTGATGTAGTTTTCCAAAGTTGGAAGATAACTTTATAATATATACATATCACCATTATCAGTGTAATGTTGAACCTGACTTGTTCTTCAATATCCATCTTCTAACAGTGAAATATTCTAATTCTTAAAATTCCCTAAACAGTTAAATCTCAATTTCTGTGAGAAAAATCAACAATGTCAATATCTGTTTTCTGGAAGACAAATTAATTTTATTATGTCCAAGTTCTAACATATGATTACTGGCATTAAAAATATCTGACCAACACATATTATCTAGTCTCTATATGAAAAACAATTCTGCCCAGAAACTCTTTGATACAAATTTCATCTAAACCACATATATAGTTTCACATTTTGTATTTGTTGTTGAGAAAAGAAATATGCAAAAAAATTAACAATCTACACAAAAGTTAAAATATTTACAATATTGTACACATAATGGACTAGCTAATGTATCAAAAGAAGTGTAAGTCATAGAAAAGTTGTAACTTTATTTTCTGGGGTCATTCATGTTCAAATTCCTGTATGAAAGAGGAGTCTAGGCTGTCTGTAATGGGTAAAATGTTGAAGACAGTTGAAAGGCTGTTTTTATTCAAAATGGCAAAATTGAATTAAAATTTGTTAAAGGTTTTTAAAAGAGGCATTTTAATTGGTATATAAATGTTCAACTTTCCATTCCTCTCATTAGTCCAACAATGAACAGTATTTGATATAACTTCTGGATGTCACTTCAAGGTACTGATGCTAACAGTTCATGATGATGAGAAACCAGTTGTAGTAAAAATGTATCTCAGGATGGCTGGTAGAAGGTCAAAATATTGTTCTCTGTTTTATCAATAAAAGTGTTAATATCCATACTAGCCATCCTGAAATACATACACTATCAAATTCAGAATAGGTTTACTGATAGAGTGTTGTTAATTTTACATGCTGAAAACAAATATGTGTATGATGAATGTTACAATGGATGCTTGTGATAAAACATTTAAAATAAACTTGAGTTTCTTAATTGTCTAAAGCAATTTATCTGAGTCTGTCAAAGGCAAAGTCTAAAATTAATTAAATTTATCCTTTGTCATCATTAACACTTTTAACAATAATAAAAATTTTCTGAATGACTGTGAAAGTTTTCTTAGTTGACCATAATTTTGCAAGTAATCAAAAATTTAAAAAGGTGCTTACAGTGTGTATAGTGTACATATAGAAGGATTCACAATTATTAAAAGAATTTGTAACTAAATGAATTATTTTTTTCCAGGGTAGAGTTCACAGTGGGTGATAAGCCTGTAAACCAGTTCCGAATGATTGAGAGACATTTCTTCAAAGATATTTTATTAAAGACTTTTGACTTTGAGTTTGGATTTTGCATTCCAAACAGCAAGAACTCCTGTGAACATATTTATGAGTTTCCCATTCTCGATGCTGAATTGTGTAAGTGATGCAGTGTAAAACACATATAGGTATATAGAATAATATATTAGTGAAAAATGCAGTTTTGCAAAATAGTATCAATATCCTTTACAAGCATTTTGCTGATTTGAAGTTTAGGTAGGTAAGTAAGTAAATATTTTTAGAAAATTTAGGAAACAACACTAGTTCCGTCATCACCTTAAACATAATGCTTTACACAATGAATAAAATTAATATCAACATTTATTCCATATAATGCAATAAAATCGTGCATGTATATAATATTAACACAAAAAAAAAATTGTGTAAACTGAATAACAATAAATGTATACTATAACATATTCTTCTCTACATGCCTGTCTTTGAAATATTTTTTTCAATCAATTAACAAAGAAAGTTCCTTCACAAAAAGAAAAATTTTTGTTCTTATACATTTTTTTTGCAGATTGATCTTTTAGCACATGTTAAGACTGGTAAATTGATTTTGATGTTGGTATCAAAGTTTGAGAGCTGTAAAAAATTAATGATTTTCCTGTAATGTGCTCTTGAAAAGAGGCATTTTGATATATAACATGTTTCTACAAATAACTATTCCGAAGATACAGAATTTGCCAAACATGCAGACATTTAGCTGTGTGGATATATATATATATATAGGTAGATGAATGGATAATAGATAGATTGCATTGCAGTACCATTTCACTAGTTTGCCATTTGAAGAATATTTTATACTCTTTTTCTTATGCACAGTAGCAACAAAAGTCATGTTATTATTGAATACAATTTCTCCAGATATTGTATGTAGCATGTTGAGAAATTGGTATGTAAATATTTTGAAAGTGTAGCAACTAATGTACCTTTCATTTGATTACCAGATACTTAGTTGTAATGCTTTGAGGACATATATATATATAAAATATTCATCAACTAAAAATTAAGATCATGTAATGAAGTTGCATGAGTTTTAACAATGCTTCATTTAAAGCACTTAAGACAACTATCAACATAGTTGTGCCTGATGTAGTGTTTGATGTTATTCCTTTATATTGAGACCCAACACTGCTTGATTGTTAGCATATCTCACTTGTAGGGTTGAATCCTGACACTTAAAGTTCTTACCCTTTCAGCTATGGGCAAAAGTATAATGTAGCAACCAATCCTATTATCCATTGGTAAACAATAATTCAAGAGTTCAAAATGAGTGGTGTTAACAAGCTATTGATTAAATGTTTGTGATGGCTAGCACAGGTAGTCATTTCATAGCTTTTCTTGAAATTTAGCAAATAAATCATTTGTATTATGTAGTTGTAAGTAAAAAGCTCTCTTTGTGAGTAAAATCTCAAAGTTTGCCTTTATATTATAACTACTGCACTTAGCCATATCTTTGAATATTGGTTTATTTTTTGTTTTTCTACTGCAAGAGTGCTATAGATTAGTTGGAACTTGAATTAAAGAAGTATAATGTTCATACAGTACTAATATTTATGCATTGTGTATTATTTATTCATAAGTATTAATGCATTTAAAATATGTAAAATATAGAAGTCTTAAAATAGTAACTTTATATCTTTATAAAAAAATTAGTACAAAGTGATGAAAAATATTTTATCATTCTTTGCATTATAGGAAGTCTGTTGAAATGCTCTACTGCAGTTTCATGTATCATTTAGGAGTCCTTATGTATATAAGCATTAAGTTAATGAAGAATGGAGTTTGTTGAAAAACTACATATGTTGTTTAATCACCTCTGTAGTAATATATATGTATATTCTTTTGAGGATTTAGATTTTAATTTGGTAAATTTGTGAATTTTTCGTGAAAATAAAAGTAATTGCAAAATATAAATATAAGCTCAATCTTGAACTTATATGAGAGTTACATCTAAAAATGGATTTATAAACATTTTTGTTGTAATTTTTCATAATTACTTGCTTCCTGTACAAATCCACAATTATTTGTTTCCACCCTCATCAGTTATTTCTGATAAAGTCATTACTACTTGCTTTTATTGTCATTATTTAAAATAAATAACTTTCCTTTCATAATTTAACGAGCCACATATTTTACAAAAGAAAATTTATTCCAAAAATTGTTGACTTGTTTTTAGCTTTGTTACTTGTAGTTACAGATTAAAAAAAATTCAAAGTGTACTAATAATTTATGTATACTAATTTAACCTCTTTATATTTGTTAGAGTATTCACTTTTCAGTAGATTGGGTGAAAATGTTGTACACATACCTAGGAACACTGGATATTTTTATCTTGATGAAAGAGCTCACATTTATACAAGAGTTTTCATGCTAACTTGTGAGATATTCTTCAGCATCAAAAACCAGTGACATTTGGAGTACTGTCCTAATCAGAACAGTATAATACTCTTTTTAAATGTCAGTTTTAATCACCAGTCATAAATTATTATTGGCTTATTTCTACAAATGGACCAGTTTCATTACACATTATGAATACTAATATATAACGTTAACTTCACTTTCTTCACTCAGACTTTAACAAATTAATTTAAATTCTGGCAGTGGCATATTTACCCTTTAAGCCTCAACCTGCTTATCTCTGTGTATTATTTGTATGGTTTTTTAATTCATAACTAGTTCTCCCAACAGATTTTACCCATTTTTTGTCAACACTTTACAGTTCTTTGTTTCTAACATTCATATGCTCTTTTATATACTTGAAGCACTGATATAGATAAATGACATTAAAGTATATGAGCATTAAGATGATATCTTTAAAAATAAGGGCCTACAGGGTTTTAAAATTCTTATCAGTTTAGTTTATGGACAAGCCTTATTAAATAAACTGCTCATTAGTTTTTTAATTTAAAGGCCATGTAAACCAATGAAAGATAAAAGCATATAAACTTCTTAACAATGAACTCTGTTTTTTAGTGGTGGAAACTTCATTTGTTTATTCTTTATAAACCTATTTTTCCATATTCAAATTCACAAATAAATTTTCTTTAGAAATATTTTGATACTGTCCATTTCTCTGTAAAACAGTTATGAATTACTAGGTAAATAATATGACCTAAAAATTAAGATTTTAATACAGTTTTTTTTAAATTTTATGAAAAATTATTCAGTTAAAATATAAACCAATGAAAGTGTCTTTATAACAAATCACAACATGGTTAGTGTGCAACTAAGCTGTTGCTGGAACTTTAACTTTAATACAGGAAATTGTTAACCTTACAAGAAGATTCCATTAAATTTGTAACTATTTTAAAAGGATCAGTTAAAAGATGTGATAATAACATAGTTTATCACCGAAAAAGCAACTTTCAAATTACTAGATGTTACCATTTATTAATCTTTGAATGATAAATTTATTGTTTTTTTATGTAGTTGCATTATAGCTTCCAAGCTGGCTAGTAATCAAAATAAACTTTTAAGCAAGTACTATTTGCTGGCTGTGGGTTAATTTGCATATTAAAAACATCCTTGTTGTTTATGAATCATGCTATGAATGTCAGTATATCTGTTTAAAAATTTATTATTTAATGCTTCTATGTAACCAAATATTTGATATTAATTTATTTATCTGGGGTTACCACGAAATGGTATCACTACTTATTAAAAAGTATGACACATCTATATTGAAAACTACCATGTCATTCTTCTTACCTTGTATATGGAAACATTTAGTACATAAAGTTAATAAATCAAGGTATCTAATTAATAAGTCATTTTCAGTGTTTTGTATGCAAATATGGTCAGAATGAAAATATATTTGAAATAAGTAGTTATATGTATTTTGTTTTTTATAGATTGTTCAAATTACAGCATTTCTTTCTACATTTAAATGTTCAAAAAGTGAATGGTATATAATTAATTTAAGAAGAACAACTAAATCTTTCAGTAGGGATATTAAAAACTTATTAAGCATAAAATATAATGTGGAGAATAAATGTCTAAAGGACTTCTGTTGTGGCTAAACAGTTATAAAAATAGTTGTGATTTATGTATTAAACTCTCACTCTGTAACAAAACTTTTTTGAATATTGTATTTGGCAATTTTTTATTTGTATAAAAACTGATAATTTTAAGGTTGAAGCAGGTGAAACTATCAGACTAAAAAGTGTTCAGAAGAGCTTATGAAGGCAGTGAAAATCTTGAAGCCATTTGATTCTTCATGTGATTTAATTTTAGAACTCTGAGCATGTCTTTATAAACATCATGTAATGTTTATTCACTAGTTGTAGTACTTTATTCCATTTGAGTAGAATTTGTTATTATTGACTGACGTTGATTACTGAAATACTGGCAAAGATTATTTATTACCTTTACGTTACCTGAGGTTTCAAATTTTGTTTATTGGTAATTATATACAGAAACTAACAAAATATTTACATTTACAAAAAACAACAATAAAGAGTTGATTTTTTATTACTTTTTTAAAATTATATTTAGCCATATTTTGTTTGTCCTACAGGTGAAGAGATGATAAAGAATCCATTCCAGACCCGATCAGACAGTTTCTACTTTGTTGATAACAAGTTGATTATGCACAACAAGGCTGACTATGCTTATAACAGTGGCCTTCAGTAGAAGGTTTGCTTTGTCATATAGGGAAAACCTTCGGCTCATTAAATTTCACTTGCAGTATGAATAGATCTGATAGTGTCATGCTTACATAGTGCTTAGCATACCTGCTTTTTTTCACCATTTTTTCCATTCACAGCTGGTTTTTTTGTCTGTAGAATTATACATATTAATGAGTTTTACTATTAATGATAATGCATTAAGTGAGAAGACCATGAGTAGATAACTAGATACATAGTGTTATAAGTATCAACTGAAAGTGATACCCATGTATATATAACACAACACCTGTGTGAAAATATATATAGAAATTAAACTTTAGCTATGAATGGTACTTATGGTGCAACAAACATAAGTGTATGCACTTTGGTTAAAAACTTTCTTTCTTGCTAGATTTGAAATTAATTTTTTTTTATGTGCATTTAAAAGAAAACGTAAAATTGTTAATTTTTTAGGATCAGAGTTTCTTGTGACACATTTGCATTTAAAGCATGATTTAAAAATTTTATGTTTGGTCAAGTAGTATGTTTGGTTTTAAATAATTGTCTCAGAAGTAAAAATATTATGTTTGCAAAGTTTTGCGTTTGGTGCTGAACACAAATTAGTGAACAGAATTTTATTTCATGGTATTTATATATAGTAAACATAGAACACTTAGACATATTCAATGTAGTATCCACAGTGATAAAACTTTACTTATATGCTAAAAAGTTGAAAACATTCCTCTCACAAACTTTAAGATGTACACATATTTTTTCACACATTATAAGCATTTCAAGTATCTAAAATGACAATAAAAATACTTCAACATGCTCAAAGTAAACATGAAAAATTAGTTCCTTGTAATGACCTTTAGTCTTGCTATAATGCAGATTATATTTAGTGTTAAGTTGCTTTTTCTTGTTTTTTTAGCATAACAGAGTGATGGACGTTTCTATAAATCTACATGATTTACATGTGTAAATGAAATATTGGATTCTATTTTTAAAATTATACGTTTTTGTGAGTGTAGAAATACTGTAAAACATACGTAGCTTTTGAACAAACTGCAGTATTGATAGTATTAGATCATATTATCAAATATAAACTTTTCTTAACTTGTACATCCATGTGTTTGTATTATTACATAATTATTTTTAAGTTTAGATTAATTTAGGTATTTATACCTTTTAATAATACTCTTCTTTAAAGCATATGAAAAATAAATTTTAAATTCACAATAACATATTTATATGGGATTTTACATTTCCTCAGTTCATTGTGTTTATTTTACAAACAGAAATTAGACTAAAGAGGACACATTGAAAGTGTCAAAAATAGTATCTATATATATATTTTGTACTTTTTAATCATTGTGGATTTAAACTGTGTTTGATATTACTTTATTTGATGTTGTGTATCTTTTTACCATATTTGTTCCAATTCAAGTAGAAAACAGGTAGTCATTACTTCTAAGTAGGAAACATTAAAAGTCATTCGGCATACCTGGTATTCAAATTACACAGATTATATAGCTCCTTCTACTATTGTTTTAGCAGTAAAATCGAATTAGTTTGTAAAATAAGTAAAAAAAAATTCAGTTAGTGATTATAAATCACTAATGTCATTTGCAAGAAAAATAATCTAACCATGGTAACTTGTATATCAATTCTTGCCAGTTAAGTATACAAATGCTCTTTGCAAATAACCATTTTTACAAGGAATTTAGATATTATTTGACCAATGTAACTAACTTTGGAAATGTAAGATCAATGTAACATTAATCCAACTATTCTATGCTGTAACTTCTGGCAAAAACACACTGATAACTTTAATGTGCAATTTAAAGCTGGCATAAGTTTCACAGAAAATCATGATATTTATGGAGTTGTGTACAGGATTATGAAAAATTATATTTAAATGAAAGTGTAATTTTTCAAAAGAATACTGGGTTTCATTTACAATAATTTAAAACAATTATACAAAATGTTTCAACAGCTGTACCATATATGTGAAGAAGTTAACAAATTCTTACAGGCAAATTTCAAATTTTCATTTAACAACTTTATGAATTCTGCTTTTATTAAGTAATTTTTGCATATAAATATTTGAGTAGCATCTTAGTTTTTTGTATCTATATTTTACTCTATGCTCTTTTTTATCTTTTATATCCTACAAAAACATTAAAAGAAAACAAATATTAACATGTGTAAGTTTGGTGTCATCATACTTCATTGTGAAGTTTAAATAATTATCTTAGGGAAAGTTAAATTATTCAAAATTATTAACTATCAAAGCATGTATGTTAAATATAGATTAATGACTGGTGGAGTAAATGTAATTCTGTTTCAGCTAAATAATATTTTATTTCCCTTTTTGAATTGTGTCTGTTGATTGGTGCTACAAAATGAAGTTGTGAAGTTTCACATTGGTTTACTGATGGACTTGCAAATGTAAAATCATATTTATTTGTTCTAAATGTAACATATTTATACATGCTACAGTACTTCAAAATTCTTAATTAACTTTAGTAGTTAGAGGAAATGCTATTCACTTTGAATAAGAATTGAACAAAATGTGTTTAAAAAATTTAAGTAATAAACTATCAAATATCAACGTAAGTATGAATGTGATTAATGCATTTAAATGTTTTTTACACCATGTTTTCCCATCCAGTAATAATAAATTTTTAAAAGGTTATTTTTGCTGGTGTGTAAACATTTAGAATACTTTCTCATTAACCATTGTTTTTTACACCAAAGGTAGTTTTTTATGTTATACTACTGTTGATATGAAACAGACTTCTTAATTTCTGATTTTACAGGAGCATGTTTCAAGATTTACTGACCAGGAAAGTAATTTATGTTCAGGAGTTTCTAAATCTAACTTAAAATGTCTTTTGAAAGTAATCGCTTTTGTAAGATATAGACGGTTTATAATACAACCTTTGATGATGTAGTTGGTGGATTGGTCTTTTACTCAGTTTAGTGTAATTATGTTTTGTATTCATTAGTGTATGATTGCATGTCTTTATACAAATTCAGATTAAAAAAGTGAAATACTAAACCTTAGAGGAACACCATGAGTGGTACAAACCATTTAATCTTCATATCAGTGTGTACTGGATATGATCTACATATACCATACAGACACATATACACACTCACATATAGATATAAAATAAATTACTGTTATGTTATTATTTTTACAAAAGCTATATGAGGTATGTTTGTTTTGTAATTTGACAGAGTTTGAAACATTTATGTACCATACAAAAACCTCATAATATGCTTGAATAATTGTGTATAATTTCATTCTCAACTTGCCTCAAGAGTTGATCTCTTTGGATTTTTGTTCTACATTTGAAATATACTTCATTTTGATATTAAAAAACTTCTCCGAAAAGAGAAAAAGAACAAAACAGAATAGTTGATATTGGTACTTTCTGTTGTAGTGATTGATTTATTGCTGTGATGTAGAAGATGCTTGAAGGTTCAAAACATTATATTTAAATAATAATTTAAGAAGTGGTTTATAAAATCTACAAACAGTAAACAGTGAACAAAATACTGATGTTTAAATGCTTAATTATGTTCTGTATAAAACTATGTTATCATATTTCTTTGGAATTATGTTATTAATTATAGCTAATGTGTTTGTATATGTAAAGAATTTATATAAATCAGCAAATATTGCAATTTTCTTTTCTTTTTGTATGTATTCAATGTCATTTATAGTTTTACTTGATATTGAATGATAGATGCTAACAGTAGGTGATAATATATTGACTCTTTTACAGTTATATTTACCAATTTTTTTAGTTATTTGTTTCATTGTCTTTTGTTATAACAGTTTTATCAAGTTATTTGGTTTTGATATTTATAGGTTTATACAAGTGGCTGTTACATTCAAATTTGTCTCTGTAAAAACATTAGTTTTTTTTAATTTTTACTATTTTATTTTTATTATCCCTTCATTTTATCAGTTTATAAACTAATATTGTATTTTTGTTTTACAATGTTGGTTATTATATCGTTGTAACTGGAAATTGAAGTAAAAATAATGCTTTGAAACTTAGTGGTAATTCTAGCTGCTGTTTTAAAAACTAGTCAAAGCTAATACCTGCACTAGTAGTGTATTGTTTCTCACACTTAGGTTAAAGCAGAGTGTTAAATACATGATCAAAATTTTTTTTTGTCTATTCAGTTTTCTTTATATTATATTTTTAGCACACACAAATGTACAAATATTTTGTCACATCTTTTTTACAACTTAAGTACTTTCAGTTTGCTAGGATCTTTATATTTTTATACGTTCATTTAATATTTTGCCAAGCTTTGTTTTATTCTTAACGATTTATAACATTTATATTCTGATGGTAAAATGTATTAATTCTTAATTGTTTATGTGTTGTTTAAGCAGTTAAGAAAAAAAAAAAGGCTACTGGTTTTAAAATATGATTTTCAGTTTATTCTGTCAAATCCCACATTGCATGAATAAAGTCCTTTTACTGTGTATCATTCATTGTGAGTGTCTTTATAAAATTATGCAACTCATAATGTTTCAGAGCAATGGCAATACAAATGTATTAATGGATTTTAGAAAGCCGTATGACAAACCTGTTGACTAAAATTGACAAACTTGCTTGTAGAACATTACAAAATTGAAACTTTCTCTTTCATTGCAGTCTAAAACACCCAGTCATAGTTATATCTTTATAACAATATGCTGTGTTATGCATGAAAAGAATATATAATTGTCATTCAGATATCTAACCATGTGATATGTTCAGGTGAAAAGGAGTTAACTATAGGATGACTGGGTAGGTCCACTTAATAGCAGGAGCTATAACAAGATACTTATTATGAAGAAGCACTGAATCTGAATAACTGTATTCATGAGAATGATATAAAAGAGAATGGCCATAATGTAATAATACAAGTAAATTACCTTTATTATGACTAGCATTACATAAATGAATAGAAACCATATAACTTGGGTACTTTCAAAGCATGGATCTTCTTCTCTAGGAAAAAAGTCCACCTATCCAAAATGCTCGAGTTATAGAGTTTTTATTTATTTCTCTCAATTCTTTTTAAACCTACAGGTTTTTTTTAACGTCATGAATATGTTACAGAAACATAGTGTATATTTGTTTAGAGCCACAGAACACATCCCCTGCTGGTACAGCAGTAAGTCTACAGATTTACAATGCTAAAATCAGGGGTTCAATTTTCCTTGGTGGACTCAGCAGGTAGCCCAATGTGGCTTTTTTATACAAAAAACACACACACATAGAGTATTTCCTTCTATTGGATTAGGTAAATGTTTTCTCACCACATTAACTTCGTTGATGTCATATGTTACTCTGTTTGAATTCAATGTGCCTCACTTCACAGGTAACATCAGATTTACCTTGAACAGTTACTTCTGCTCATGTGACTGGTCATTCTCACTTAAACATAGGAGATACCATAATCTCAAGCTACTGCCTGATCTAACATTTATGTACAACATATAACATTACATCCTCTTTTGCCTGTAATAAGAACAGATGTCATTTACAGATAATGATAAAGGAAGAAAGGCAACAAATACAAAACCAGTGTAATGAATTTCTTGATCTAATATTATGTTAAAACTATACATTCAAAATAAGTGATAGATTTATAAAGACCCTATATAGAAACAAAAAAGGTGGAAAATGCAATATGTATTTATATATCACAGTCAATATACCAATTACATGTTTACAACTTCATAAAGTTGTACAACTTAACCCTGAAATTACCAATTTGTTTTCATGCTGTTTGTTTGTATTGTTTAAAACGAGAGAAACCTTTAGCTTTGAAGGCTAAATGAAGCAAGGTCTATTGATATTTGGGTAATTAAATTGCATAAAATAATTTCTGGTAGTGTGGTGTTTCAAGGACAAGTTCAAAACACCATTATCTGACCTTCACACCAAGGAGAGACTCATGAATCTAGTATGTTGCAGGACAAGTGAAATGAGTTGTTTTAGGTAGAATAAAAGAAGCAAGACATGATGTGGAGGTGAATGAAAAATACTAATATTTTATTTTAGTGACAAGGTAGCTTCCAGTTTGAGTGGAATACTATAACGTAGTTAGATTGAATTAAAATAATGAATTTCAGAAAAGGAAATACAGTGAACTGTATTGAACACAGATGAACTGAAATAAACTTTAGTTGTAATAAACTTGATACGACTGATGTCACATTCTTTCAAAAATACTACATGCATCTTTATAATACCAAAAGCAGCTTAGTGATTGGTCTAACTAATTTGTTTCCAGCCTTGGCTTCAGAATGAGCAAGCTCTTTTTATCAGAGGCTCTATTCATTATTGGATCTTGCTGAAATCTTAACTAATTAGAATGGCCAATAATGGCTTATTCTTCTAGGTCATGTTAATTTATACTTAATTTAAAGGGTATCTTCAATTAACATGTTCTTTCACTCACATTAATGATTTTCATTTGGTGTAACTAATATAGTATTGTTGATAGTAAAAACAAATAAAATTATAACCTGCTCAACATGATTGTAAGGAAGGAACATGATCCTCAAATCTAAAAAGAAAAACACATTCTAGGCAACAATTAGGTTTAAACATACATTAACTGTATCTACAGGTGAGCCCTTTGAATGGCATTTTTCAATTGATTCTTGAACATACTGTACAAGAATATGACAGTCTTTCTTTCTAATTGGTTTCAAGTTCTTTGCAAGGGTCAGTGATGAACAGAGCTTCCAAATAAAAGAAAATTTTCTCATTCAGAAGCTGAGTCTTGAGGCAAATGTTTTTAAAATACCTGGTAAAACACTTGATATTAGTTGAAAGATCCATACACAATCAGTAGTAACAGGATAATGAAGAAAGTGAGAAATTTCATGGTGAGTTGTGGGTTTGCCAGTGTTGTATCTCTAAAAGTGCAAAACTATTCTTACACGTCATTTTCCCTTTATAAGTGATCAGTCAGAAAATTGGACCAAAACAATCAACAAATATCTGTTTGTTAATATAACTTTAGTTTCAAAGATGGGGAGACAACAGTTTCTTTAACTGGGGTGAATATAAGGATATATCAAAAAAGGTACAGAGGGTAGGCCACTTCTGTCCTCTGTAAAATATACCGATATTTCTTCACCATGTGAAAACTGATTAGCAGTATGATACATGTAAAGTGAAGTAGAATACATTACAAGTATATTTTGAAACTACAGAGTGGCCCGTAAGTCCCAACCCATCCATATATCTTATGTATTTGTGTGCTTTCCCTCATTTTATGCACCCATGTACTTGTCCCAAGTACTCTCTTTAAGTGTAAATGGGCATATATTGGCCATATTTCTCTGAAAAAAAAGAGACAAAATTATAATACATGCGTAACTGAATATAACATATGGATGGGTAGGTACTTACGGATCACCCTGTAGATTTAATAACAGTTTATAATTTACAATCTAAAGAAAGTTTTGGGGGAAGCTATATATAAAGGTAACAGTGTAGCGTAGGATGACCACTCTGTGAAAAAAAAATCCTTTACAGCTAGAAAAAAATTGGTGTCTATATTTAAATATAGAGTCACGATTCCCTCCAGTCTCTCTTGGACTTGAAGTTATGTTTGTGAAATGTTCGAGATCAATAAATAGTTGTTAAGCCTATAATGTCTTTGGAATCGTTTACCATCATGAGATTGCTACTTTCTATGAAATCGTATAAATATGTTACGTTTGGCATTATTTGAACGACAATCGAATTCTTTATGGTTAAAATTTAGATCCTGTATGATTATTTTATACGTGTTTAATTTTATTACAAGTTGAAAAAACTATACTGGATGAGTTGAGGGAGATACGTATACTAGGAGGAGAGTAACGGTGTAATATCTGTATGTACGAATTTTCCATAAAGTGAACTCACCAGTGCTTTCTGTATTGTTTAAGGTTACTTTTAGTTTTACCCTAATATAGTTACTCCTCATACATGAGGGGGTTTAGATGGGACGTTACAGTGGAAAAACTAAAGTTACTATTAGCATTGCGAAGACTTTCATTAATGATTATTACATCTGAGTTTTAATTGTTGCATAGATGAAATAGTTCATATATTTTGTTGTGTAAATATCCTTGATATTAATGTGTAAAAACTGAAGCATGTTACTTTTTTTGAGTAATGTGGTCACTGTCGTTGATCATGTCTTCATTTAGTGAAGGCTCCTGATGAATTCATGATTAAAGACTGAAATATGTAATTTGCAATAAAGCAGGTTTTTGTTGAGATCACTGGATATCTTCAGGTTTCCATCTTGTGGAATTACGTACACTGTTAATGGAACGATGCTGTTCAGCGTTGGCAGGGAAATTGCTTATGACTAGGACGGTCTGGTGATGTCTGCATAGATTTTCATAAAGACTGGTTCAGCTTAAGTGATCTGTTCTCTGGTGCTGGTGCTGAGGGTACTCAGAGTTCTCGTTGGGTGGCCGTGTGGTAGTTGATAAGACTTTTACTACATTCATGACTGAAAGCTATTTTGGACATCCATAGTTTGGAGGCTTCATGCTTATTATCTTTATATTCGCTAACGAGATGTTGTCGACTAACCTATAAACCTGATTTTATTCATAAAAGGAATAGACGAATTATATATTTTTAATCTGACTTTCTTAGGTCTTGGGAGTTTCGTGTTTAAAACATTCATGAAAAAATAGTTACCTGCGTTTTTGATAGATGAATTTAAAAAAAATGGTTGGGGAGACTTTGACATCTCGTTATTATATAAGATGTATAGAAAAGGGATTTAAGACTGGTCCTGAAAGGACTCCTTCATTAGAGAAGAATAAGTTTGTATAACATTATTAATGTGTCTTTGGAAGTATAGTTAGAAAGGTAGCTGGAGATTCACATTGTCAATGTGAGTGGCATACGATGGATACTTGAATTTAAAGCCATCATGTCACACCGAGTCAAAAGACATTTTAGACATGTAAGACAACTGCAACAAAGGCATTGTTACAATTAAATTCATGATAAGTTGCTTCATTTAAACTGACTAGGTGTCTGCAGTTTGTCTCTCTTTACAACCCGCATAAAATATGTTTATGTGGATCGGAAAATTTAATTGTTTAAATAACTTGAGTTCATGTTTCTTCTGTAGAATAGGTCAATACTTTTTTGATCAGGGAACTTGGTTTTTATTAATATTTTATAGTTAAGAATAGAAAATTTGAATGAAGAGTTTCATTGACTGTCAGAATTTCCTTTTGGCATAAATCTAACAGTTAAAAATTTTTGTAGCTAAGACCATCCTAACTATTAATTAACATAAAGACATACAGGAAGAACTCACCTGTGGTAACGTTTTGACTTCCTTGAGAGTCAGACAAACATATTGTAGTCAATGAATTGTCTCAGCATATGTTTGTTGAAGTGGCTCTGTTTGTTAAGATTGAGGTGCTTGTTCTTGATAAGCCTTGATAAAATTTCTCGTAAAGCTCCTTCTTTGCACAAGTTGAAATTGGTGCTTTCGAGTTGGTGGCGATATTCTTGTTTTTCATTTTTGCTACGTGTTGATACCTAGAGCAATATGTGTAAGAGGTTACATATAGTCCTCTCGCAACTTCTGGCACTTAGCTACTTGGATGGTTTCTAGAACGCGTTACATACTTGGCTTCATTCATACATGTTGCTTCGTGTGTTTCCAAATATTTGATAGCTGAAGCATTTTAATACTGGAGGTCTTGAAGTATCGGCTTCTTCTACTAAGCTTAGGTAGTATCAAAGTACCACTTTTTATTTGATTAGTAGGGTAGTTTATATTGCTTTTGAAGGGTCAACTTAGTCAAGCGTTTGAGCTCATTGGTCTTGTAGGACTTGATTCTGCTCATTTAAAAAGGTAATGAATATTAGGTTTGTGAGCTCAACCTTGATTTCCTCGTCTGTGATACCAACTGAGACTTCACCCCTTTTCGAGGAGCATCACCTCACATGTAGATATTGAAAATTGGGCTGTTAAAAGCTGACGCCAACCAGAACCTTAGAAGCTTGTTGTAACCTAAGGTATTGAGCACTTGAAGATAATGCATCTTCTGTGTGGGAAGTGTACGTTAGAGAAATTAATTTTGGCAATTTCATGTTAGAAAATCCCACGAGGGATACCTTCTACAATACTTGCCATTAGCTAGCTATCCTCTTAAGTAGTTGCTAACTTTGCTGGTTAATTTGTCGTTTTTGGTTCATGATTAGGTTTTTAGAGTTTTTTTTGTAATTTGGCTATATGTGTGAATGTTTTGAAACTTACAGCACAGTTAGCATGAAGCTGCTGCTTAATGACTTTTTCTCATTATGGTTGCCGTTATGGAAGCTGGAATTTTAGAGCCTGTCATGTAATTGAGGAGTTCATAATTCCCTATGACACTACTTTGTTAAAAGCTTAGTAATTATATATAATTATCCATCAAGTACCAGGCCTCTTGCCTTAGTTATTCCTTCTTTGCTTGCAGAAACATCATGAGCATAAAGTATCAAGTGATGATCAATTTTATCTGAAAAATAACTTTTTGGGTGATTTGGACAAAAGAATGGAAAAGTAGAGAAAACATGTCTTCTTTCTTCGAAGTCCAAACAATAGGTTGGCCATTTAGTTTGATAATATAAACTGGTCACTGTATTTGAGCCTGACATGGCCTAGTGACTAGAGTGTTTGAATCAGAATCTTTGGGTTGTAGGTTTAAATCCTCGTCACTATACATGCTCCTCTTTTTAACTAGTACAAAATATTCGAGCATCAAACACCAAATCTAGATAAACTTAATGTCGAATAAAGAAGTAGACAGTAAGTTTGTGTTCGTTCGTGGCAGATATTTAGGTTTACGAAAAACAAAGGGCGCTCATTTTAAAAATGAGATATAGGAGCATCCCTGGCCCTTAAATGATCTCTTCTTCTTTTTCAGTTTATGATATTTCCTGTCTTGTAAATATGATCAACTAAGCCATTTTATCCGAATGTATTTGTTTATTTATCTAGTATTTTTATTTAGACTTGTTATTTGGTTCTTTCATTTAAGTAAGAATGTTTCAAAAACGTTTTTCTGATTTAGAATAAACGTTAAAATTAAGTTTTCGGTAAATCGTTTTGGGATTTTGGCTTGATTTGAAAATTTAAGGCAGAAAAATGAGTGATTCATGTTGGATTTGGTCCCGTTTTGAAGACTGAGGAATCTTGTCTTTTTTGTGGTATATGTAAAATTTGGATAGTAAACGTTCTTTTAGGAAACTTTTTCTAGAAAGGTTAGTTTTTCTTTAACATGAACTTTATCAAAACTCTTTCTGTCTCTGTCATACATGCTTGAAATTACTTCACTTTTAACAGCTTTTGAATGTTTAAGCCTATACTATAGGTTCTTATAAGTATGATTGGATTTCCTATAACCAGTACTGGTGTGGTAGTCATCATGTCAGTGAACGAGTATATAAAACAATGGAAGGGTTTTATATTTTATAACTGAACTCAACAGATATAATAACAGTGTGTACATCAATGGCCTTTTGACAGCCACCCTCAACAAACTCTCTGCAAGTTATATGAAAACGTCACTTTACCAGTGGCAACATCTGATAATTATCTCTCTGACTCAATCTATACAACTTGAAGCTTTATTACAAGGATTCGCTTATTTTTATGAGACGAAGTACCCACAGTAGTTTCTTCAGTAGGATGCCATCCACCATTATACAGTACTAGTCTTTTCAATATTTTCCTGGGGAACATAGAACTTTCCATTATTAATCAGCAAATCAAACAAGTCATGTCATCAAAATTCTCTTCAGTACATAGGACCATCTCCATAAAATCGGAAGAATTACCCAGTTCCTGAAGGTAGCGTTCAACTCCCATCAGATAGCTAGTCAAAAAACGTTTTAGTTGTTACCTCCATTTCAGAACCGAGAAGCCATTTTAGAAAGTGATTTCCGAGTTTAAAGAAAACATTTTACATCACGACAAGCAAGAATGCCTCTGATGAAATTATTTCCAAAACTCTACTTACAAATCAACATTTTTTTTATAAATCAGCTAACTCAAACCCAGATAGTCATAAGTGTGAAGAACAAACAGACCCAAGAAAAATTTTTCGAAGAAACTAAATCCTCAGAATGCGAGTCCGATAAAGAGGAATGCGATGTCACCAAAAATGTTCTTTCCAACAAAACAGCAAATTTCATCTATCAGTTTTCCCAAATCGGCACTTTTTTCTGGTAAACTATCTGGTTTATGACCGCCTCGTTATTCTCCAACTCTAAATTGCCAATGGCTTATCTAATTCATATATTTCTTCGAAATGAGATTTTTGTTCTTCAGATTAGATGTCAGATTGGGCTTTGTCGAGTAGAATAGCTATCACTTGGCCAAAGAAAGTGGATTTTCCTCCAAAACATATTATTGAGAATAGAATATTTTAATCCTCGTCCCATTTTGCTTAATTTTATAATGTTCTTTCTCTGGGTTCTCCGAACTCATTTTTTGTTTTCTCGTGAAATCGGAGTTTATTTAAAAATAGATACATAAATATCATAAGTGAAACAAATTTCGTTTCTATTTTCAAGCTGTTTCTTTTCTCAACGATTGTCTGAATGAGGCAAAAGTCAATCACCTGGCTAAAGGCCTGGCATGGCCAGGTGGTTGAGGCATTCGATTCGTAATATGAGGATCGCGGATTCCAATCCCCGTTACATCCAACATGCTCACCCTTTCAGCCGTGGGGGCATTATAATATGTCTATCAACTCCACTATTCGTTGGGAACTCGTGTTAGTTTTTCAAAAATGTTGTCGAAATACATTATTTGCTGTCAATTGAAATTGTATTGACCATTTGTAAATTCGGCAAATGTTGTGGATTTAAACGCTTATTTTGTGTTTTTTAGTATCTTATTTTTAGTAACTTCAGGGAACGAATTGGGTCACAAGAAACCTAATATGAAAATAGTGAAGATTGCGAGCTAGTCATTATTATAAAATATTATATACGTAAAAGAAAAATTATAACGACAATAAAGTACACTAAATTGTACCCATTTTATTCATATACTAACATAAAATGCGAGTGAATAAATTTTAATTTAGCAAAGCTAACATTCTGACCAAATATAATACGACTAAGTAGAAACTGATGTAGTTACTTGTATTGTTCTTCCTATGAATTGGTTAGCATTTAGCGTTATGGAACTTTTGACAGTCTTCATTAAAATTAATTATATGTTTAACGTAACTGAAATGTGTAATAAAGTTGCCACATATGATAGCTCTCGTTATTATATTTTAAAAGAAATGAATACAAACACAAATCACCATAACCTGCCGATTTTCCTTCTATGTTAATAACTTTGAGACTTGAATTTCACGATTTTCCTTTATATAGTCTTTCTTTGTTCAAGCTAATTTCAGACATGAGGAAGAGCTTTGAATTTAGAAACTGGCTGGGAAAGCTCGAATACATACGATGTCACAACATATTTCTAGCACTTTAAACGATGGAAATGTTGTTTGAATGACAGTCAATCTCTCAGCATGGACGGTGGGTAATAGATTACCTCTGAGTGGCTGCCCTCTATATGGTCAGTGGTTCAAAATTATCGACAATAAGAGACAACCTCAGTAAATTTTCTATAAATACGACATACATTACAATACGGCCTGGCATGGCCGAGCGCGTAAAGCGTGTGACTCGTAATCCGAGGGGGTGTATAATGTTACGGGCAATCCCACTATTCGTTGGTAAAAGAGTAGCCCAAGAGTTGGCGGTGGGTGGTGATGACTAGCTGCCTTCCCTCTAGTCTTACACTGCTAAATTAGGGACGGCTAGCACAGATAGCCCTCGAGTAGCTTTGTGCGAAATTACAAAAACAAACAAACAAACAAACATTACAATACAAAATTTTCAAGCTTTCTCTCTTTAAAATAGTGATGCGCTTTACAACCTCTTGTAAAATAAACCCACTATGTTTGCTTTTTATGTTGATTAATTTCCGTATTAATGGAGTAATAACACTTTTGTATGATTCATTGAGAAAAAAAAAACTTATGAATTTATTAGTACCGTATACTTTCCTGAAAGTATCCAATAGCACTCTCTCTCTATTGGCCCGGCATGGCCAAGCGTGTTAAGACGTGCGACTTTGGCGTATCCTCGTCGCACCAAACATGCTCACTCTTTCAGCCGTGGGGGCGTTATAATGTGACGGTCAATCCTACTATTCGTTGGTAAAAGAGTAGCCCAAGAGTTGGCGATGGGTGGTGATGACTAGCTGCCTGTCCACTGCTAAATTAGGGACGGCTAGCACAGATAGCCCTCGAGTAGCTTTGTGCGAAATTAAAAAAAAGCTCTTTATCACCGTATGCCTTACCGAGAGGACCCAATAGGAATCTTTTTTTTTCTTCATTTATTATTTTTATTATTTCGCAAAGGTACACATTGTACTATCTGTTTTTATACACCATAGAACATCGAACTGTAATCTTAACTTCAGTCGTTGTTGTTGTTTTGTATTAAGGACAGAGCTACACAATGGGCTATCTGTGCTCTGCCCACCACGGGTATCGAAACCCGGATTTTAGCGTGCAAGTCCGCAGACATACCGCTGAACCACTGGGGGGCTTAACTTCAGTCGTTGTTTTGAGTTGTTTGAAGATAATTAACGATTACATAGTGATTAAACATAATTAAAAATAATAGTGTGCTAGTAATTTATATTCTGTTTGCTTAATAATGTAAATAACAACAACTATTTGAAGTAATTATTTAGTCAAGTGGCTTTAATAGTATTCATAAAACGCACTGAAATCTCTTTGATTGACTATATGCTAAGGGACAAATAAATACAAACAGAATGTGAATTTGTCCGATATTTAGCAACTTATAAATACCATAAGTTTGTCAATGTGTTTTTGATTCTGCAGCAAAACCACCGTTCTTCTAAATATTTCTCAATTCTCAATTCAAGATTTGGCTATTCTTTTCCATAAAATATTGATATTTTTTACTTCATAAAATTATTTATTTTGGCAACTACTACTAGGGAAAAATCATTTTCTTAAGTATATATGCATATTTGTTTACTTTATTATATATTGCGTACAAATATATAGTTTCTATGTGTTCAGAAATTATTATTACGCCAGAGCTTTTCTTATTTCCTTCGCTCATTTGCTACTTGTTTAAAATGATAGAAGACGTAAAACTAGAAACTATGTTTTTTTATTATAAGATATTTAATTATTCTAAGTTGTATCTGCTTAAAACTTTATTTCCACCAAAGTTTTTGGTTTATAATCTATTTTATAAGTCTTGATGAGTATGATTCGAGATTCACCACAAAACTGAGGTTGAACATACTACCAAAAATCATTTTAACCAAAATTTAGTGGATCTTTATTCAACGTAGCGTCCAGAAATACTGTGGAGAATAGATAATTATATGAATATATAGTGCCAGTAATGCTGCCGAACGATCAGTCGTTCAGACTAGTTGCTGTGAAAATCTATGATAAACAGAGAAAGATTTGGTTTTACAACTGACCTAAACCCTTATATTAAGTTGTGTTACATGTTGATCTTGGAAAACAAATACTTGAAAAACTTTGTTTGTGACACACCTTAGAACAATCAATTCACATCAGAAGCTTTCATGATCATTGTTTTCTTCGTCTTAGGTGAAGTGAAATACTGCATTAAAGAGTAACTGAAATCGACTTAGCTCTGATCTGTAAGAAAAAAAACCCATATGTTTCTATCAAATACGCACCTTGAAGTACATGAAAGTATCTAACAGAACTGGATTAGAACTGAAACTTGTGTTTATTGAAATACACTCAGTAACAACAACAAAAAAGCTTATATAAAGTTACAGAACAATTTTAGAAAACAATAATAACTAAAACTTCTTGTTATAGAACTGTAAGTTGGGATGGCTTTTTAAGATTGTCAAAACTGTCTTTAAAGAAATAATATTTTTTTCCATTTTATGCATTGGAAAACCTGGGATTTTTTTTTGTAAAACCTTAATTTGAATTATCTATTGAAGTATGTTCAAAATATTTCCCTGTATTTTTCTGAGTAATGTTTTTATTCATGAAGGAGCTAAATTACATGGTGATAATTTTCAGTTTTAACATATTCCAAATGCTTTACATTGTCGTCTTTTCTTTTGCTTACTTAAAATATAATCACCTTGATTTATCTATGATACGATTCATTATAATATTTTACTAATTTATTTAAAATATCAATCAATTTTCTTGTATTATAAACAGTGTAATTTTTCCGTTGTTTCGTGCTTTTGGTTGTAAATCAGTAAACATTCTGGTCATTAAGTGACTTCTGAATATATACCAATGATTTATTTTCATTTATTAGTTAAAATTTTTGAAAAACATTTTTTTTTGGTTTTCACTTTTGTTGGATTTTTTGTTGTTGTTGTTTTGAATTTAGCACAAAGCTATCGAAACCCGAATTTTAGCATGTAAGTCCGCAGACATACCGCTAAGCCACTGGGGGGCGACTTTTGTTGGAGCATCTAAAATGTATTTATTAAAAATATTTGTAATTGTTAAAATTGTATCATATAAACTAGCTCTGCTTGTCATTGATCAATGTTGCGTGTTTTTTGTATATTTGTCTTGTTGATGTAAAAAAATATTTTATCTGTTTTTAGGTAACTGGCCTCGTTTTGGTTCTTGTATACCTCTAAGCCTTTTATTGAATCAAAATATATTTCTTTCAAATCGTTTTTTTAAATTCTGACTTTTTACCATCACAAGCTTTACATACTCCTTTAATCATAGGTCTTTCACTTTTTTTTTAATAAATTATTAGATATTATCTGTTTCTTTTTGTTTTACACTTTAAACAGTACATAATAGATAAAATGTCGTTGTACATAGCACGGCTGATGTTCTGCATGGTTCTGCGTGATCCTGGGAAAGAGAAATGGCATATAACGTGGCAGTGAATACAGAACTATAGAGAGGATCTTTAAGCAATTATCAAACCATGGCAGAGCCCATAATAGTCACCTGATGTCGTGAGTATCCGTCTTCTTTAGATGACTCAAAGAAAGTTTACAGGTGGGTATTGTAATAACCTATTGTGGAATGAGCTGTCTAGTGGAAACAGTATCGTCATCCAAAAACAAACCCAATTCAGCCAGCTGCATCTGGACACATAGGCCAAAAAGAAAAATGTTATTCCAAAACAGCATAGTCCAATGAAGAATGAAGACAAAGCTTCAGAATAGCAAGAGAGGTAGGAGAGACAGATGGAACAACGTCTCATAGGGAATATAGTCAGGTCTGACTGATTTATTGCCATACTGATGGAGAATAAGCTTGAGTTCCACTAATGTAACGGAGCAATTATAGTCATAAAGACGATCTTCTCAAAGAAAAGAGGCAATCAATCTGTATGAAGTTTCAGTTCGCATTCTTTAGCTTCATGGTCTTTGCCTTCACAACGAGCACATGACAAATAACCATAATAAGACTTTTGAATATCCGAACTGTTGACACTAGAAACTTTAGAGAAAGTTAGGAATATATTGCCGTACCTTATATTTCAAGTATCCTACAGTAGTAGTAGCAGGTGGACACAGTGATGTAAACGTCAAAATAAGAACATTTGTAGGACACATAATTCCGTCTTTACTAGTAAATATGAGATGCATTGCAGAAACACAATGCCTGGAGAAAGCAGCGAGGATCTGCGACTTAAAGATTTTTTAGATAATGAATAAAGGATGAGAAATCGAGGCGCAGAATCCGACTGTGATGGTAACTGTGCAACACAATCACCATGCGTGTTTTCCAATTATCTGTTTTTATTTCAATTTTTATTAGTGTTTCATGGAATAGGACACCTATTATAAATAGAGAAGATTTCAGCGTCTGCTGACGACACCCATCATGGAATTCTACGGGGGGTCGCACTACAATGCTAAACAAGGACACTGCAACACCCTTAGGGTTTTGTGAGCACTCTAGTAAAAGGTCAGCATTATACATAATGTCCACAACCCATTTTAAGAATGTCCAACACTAGTACCAAGTTGACCCTACCCCTAAAGGATCAGATGATTGACCCTGGGGAAACCACCTAAAAGCCGCCGGTCACAGGAATTCAAAGCCAAAGTTGTGTGTTAGGATTGGACCCCTCAACCACCAGAATCCTCTTCTCCCCTACGCGAGTCGCCAAGCTTGGCAAATACATGGATGGATGTTCAGATCCCACACAAAGTAAACCGAAAATGCAGAACCTTCTCTGGGAGGTCCCCTCACCAGGTACCGGTATCCGTGTGGAGGGTTTTACACATATATAATTCCATGAATTTCTCTTCATTATTTTAACTACTGACAGATTATGTTATCTTCATCTATCTCACCAATCTTCCATCATTAGGTTTTTATAAATATTTTGCAAATAAATATCTATGTAATTAAAAGTGGGCCCGGCGACTCGTAATCTGAGGGTTGCGGGTTCGCATCCCGGTCACGCCAAACATGCTCGCTCTTTCAACCGTGGGGGCGTTATAATGTGACGGTCAATCCACTGTTCGCTGGTAAAAGAGTAGCCCAAGAGTTGGCGGTGGGTGGTGATGACTAGCTTCCTTCCTTCTAGTCTTACACTGCTAAACTAGAGACGGCTAGCACAGATAGCCCTCGAATAGCTTTGTGCGAAATTAAAAAAGAAACAAACAAACAATTAAAAGTGTGTCAATCAGTCCTGTGTGTATGTGCTAGTTTACATAGAATATTTATAGTGATTAATTGTACAGTAGTATTTTTACGCACACCTTCCTATTCATTAAGCTGCATTAACTAACTTAATTTATACTTAGAATACAAAACTAAATGAACAATAAACAACACTAATCATACCACACTGCCAAATTTACACACTACACGAATTACCTCAAACTATTCTTACATGTGTCCACCCTACACTTCGACATTTATAGCATTACGTTTAAAGATAATTACTTTAAAATCGTAAATCCAGTGCACCTTTTTAGTGGAATAAAATAAAAAAATAACTGTGTGTTTGTGATTTTCATATAGCAAAGCCACAAATGGCTATCTGCTCAGCCCACCGAGGGGAATCGAACCGCTGATTACAGCGTTGTAAATCCGGAGACATACCGCCGTACTAGCGGGGGGCAATAAAAAAAAAGAGTTTACGAAAAATTAAAAACTCCAAGCCTTTGTACTGTTAATAAATAAAATAAAGTTCTTAAAATTTACAAAAAGTGCGTATTTTAATGAAAAGTAAAAATTAAGTCTATAATGGCATTTTATTTCTTAGAAAAGCAGAAAAACTGAAACATTAGAATTTTCATGAAAATATTATATAGCTTTAAAATATTTTGTTTCAGAATAAAAATAAATTTAAAAGGCGAACAAAATTTAGAGAGTACCGGTAATTATAATCGAGTAAAATGAAAACAAATTCACAACATTTTTGAAAAATGCTTTTCACGCAAAAAATATGTATTTTAATTATAATTAACAAAAAACTTTCCGATTGTGTTTATTTTCAAGAAGAACATTATATATATAATTATTATATAATATATAAAGAATATTATATCCAAAGTTAAAAAGATTTTTTTCTTATGTAGAAGAAACAACAAACTTAAAGGTGAACTAGATTTGGTAATAAGCCAAAATTGCATTGTGGATTTGGGAATTTTCAATCGAAATTTCCTATTTTTCAAAGTTCTTATCTTGTACTTAAATGTAAAGTAATCAATTAAGACACATATTTACGAAATTAAAAATCCAAACACACACAATCCAAGAACAATCAACACCAACTACCACTCAGAAATCTAAAAACACAACCTGCACCATAAATTCACAAGTAAACTCATATGCTGCAATAGTCAAGAAAACATTACACAGTCAGGAAAAACCACCAATAACTAGTAAAGATTTATCAAAAACAACTGAGGTGACACACAAAACCACAACAACGAATATTGAAAACACATTGACCGATTCCATTACTTTCATTTTCTCTGAAATAATGGCCGAATACACTAATCCAAATAAAGAAAACAGTTTAATAGACATAGTCATTAAAATAATTATGCAAAACATCAAAAAATACCTACCACAAATATTAACATATATCATGAACTCTATCAACCATAAATAAATTCACAGTACTGCACATCAGTATCCAGGGTGCTGGAAGAAACATGAGATTGAAGATAACTAACACTCTAAAACCAGATGTCTTTGTAATTAGTAAAACAGCTCTTTATAACTACCACAGATTTAAAATAAAAGGATATTCTATTATCAGACACGATAGAAAAGACAAGAGAGATTCAACCACAGGAATTTTAATATTATATATAACTGAACTTATAGTTCAGAACTAAGAATACCTTCCTCTAAAGAATCAGTAACAATAAACATAAGAAATCAAAATCAGGGATGTATTAACGCATAGGCACACGAGGCACGTGCCTGGGGCGGCAGATTTTAGGGGCGGCAAATTTTGACCAGAAAAAAAAAAGAAAAAGAATGGACACCATTTTAAAATGTAATTCGTGGTTATTAATTCCCCCTGCCATTTATACCGCCCCATTAACCTCTTGAATCTAGACCCCACACACACACACACTCACTATTCCACCACACCGTCGGGTCGGTCGCTTCAAGTTTAAAAGATTTCTAGCCTTACCTCCCTGAGTCCCACCTCATACGCCTCGCCCCCCCACATCATCAACCCAACCGCCCTCACCTCAGTATTTATTTGTGTTTTTCAAAACCCCCAACATGTTTTTTACTCATGTTCACACAACAAACAATGAATTACCTGCTACTCAGTGTGCTACGCCTACACAAAAAATATTTTATCATGGCCTAATAACGTATTTTGTTTTGTGAAATTGCGTATACGAAAATTCGGATTTTCGGTTGCTTCAGGCTATTATCTGGAAAAATATATTTTGAAATATTCTTCCTCATCATTCACAGTTTAGCTTAATTGATTATTTTTAATTGATTGATTGAATATGCGCTTGTCTAGATTCCAATGTAGTCCTTACAGAATAGTTCCTTCAAATACCCTAGCAATTATAGGCATTTGTTAGAATAAAGAAGGGGTAGTGGCAGACTCCAGAATACCAGAAAAGAAAGGGGCACAGTCACTGGAGCAGGTAAGCGTCGACGGAATCGGCTACGGGTGTCACGCATAATCGTTTTTGCAGACCGCCGACAGCGCTCTGTCAATGAAGTTGACTCCATGGAGACGCGGTTGTACCGCACGGGGACTGGACAGTTTTGGGCGATACAGGTATTTGTTACTGGTAGTATAGAATTTGAAATAGTAAAGTGTGTTAGAATTTATAATTTGATTGTCAATAGCCCAGCACCCGTTAACATGGATACATCGGCAGTAATATAAATCAGCAGTGCAGAAGCTCCCCTTTTTCGTGTATATTTTGTAATGGACTTACTTATGGCTGTAAGTCGATAATTGTTTCGCCAACTACCATAAAACTCATTATCTGCCAGACGAATATATGGTTCACCAACATATTTACAATATAATCGACAATATAGATAATAACGTGGTAAGCGATATTGGTGTCAAAATGTAGAGTTCGTTATGCTTTTACTTATTCCTCCGTCACCCAATATCTTACTGTAAGTTACATCGTGTTGTCAGTGTCCAAACCTCCACAAGAAGCACAATTCTTGTGAGGGCGAGGGTCACTGGGGGCAAACGGCTCACGGATCTCTGTGAGGTTCGCGCGGCTGCCATAAATAGCTCGATCCCACGAAAACGACTCAGATCCTGATGATCTGAGATGTGAAAGTAACAAATTCACTGTCAATACTCAATATACGATCAGTGGATTCTAGTGATATTGTTGTTACATATTTTTTAATGTTTTATGTTCTTCGTAGACTAAACGCAACAGAAAAACGCAGATAAAAGCTTGTATAATTTATTACACTAAACTATTAATAAATATAACAGATATAACATAAATATGATAACAGTGACAGATATTAAGTTACAACATTCGAAATTAATTACAAAACAAGATAATACTAGTTTCAAACTTCAAAATTAATCACAATACAAAATGGTACTGGCCTGTATCTAATATAATGATCTAAAATGAAAGTCTCAAATTCCAGTCTAGGGTGTGAATTTGGTCCCACGAAGAAATTCCGAAGCTTAAATGAAGAAGTTCAGGAACAGTTCACAGTTCAATAAATTCGCCGACTCTCAGCACAAGCAGTAATTCAGATGAATCGTAGAGATTGACGGAATAAAATCAAAGCTTCCATAGATCTAACTTCAGTCACAAATCCAAGTTGAATAATCATAGCAAACACTTAATCTTTCTCAAATAAGTGACTCTCTTCTTTTGAAATAAAACTGATGTCTGAATCTCACTCCTGTTTCTTGCATCTTCGTCTGTTTATATATTGTAGGCCTAAACTCCCCGAAAGACCGCGAAAATTCTACAGGTCTCCAGAGCAATCTACGCATGTCCGTTCTTGCACGAGACTACACGTCTAGACACGTAGTCACCAGCACTTCATTTACAAACATATGATTGGTCTACTTAATTCAAGAAAATTCTAAATGTTACCCTAAATGAATAACAAAATATTAGTTTAAACTTCGATACAATAATATCAATATGGAAAAATGAATAATAGAAATGAAAATTTAAACACAACACGACATGTTGTCGCTTACAAAATATTTACACATTTACATAACATCGTCATGAGTAACATACGCCGAAAATTGAGTGGAGCAGCTTATAGGAAGATAACAAAGTTAAAAAATGAAAACCTGCGTGATGTTTTGGATAAGACACCGACGATGGAGGCCTTTTTTGCTAAACAAAGGCAAGAACAGCCTACTAGCGATGATGTTCAAACCAACAGCGATGGAGGGAATACACATGACAGGCCTAGCGGTAGCAGTTTTGAACAATTTGAACGACCCGAACATATCGAACTGCAGCTTGAACAAGTGACGTCATCAGCAGCAGGCCTAGTAAGATCTGCCGGTTGCGTGCCTGAAACGTCAATGGTTCCAGCAAGTTTTTCAGACAAAGTAAGTTCAGATCCAGCAGAAGATAAACTAAATGCCCTGTCACTCCTCGCCATTGAAAGTGATATTGTTTGTAGAATAAACTATGACGATGCAACAAGCATGTTTTTGGAACAGAAGGCCAGGAGAAAGCCTGTATATTCAGACGCAGAATAATATTTAGTGATAATTGATTTTGATGTTTCATTTTTTATTGTGTTGGAAAATAAACGTTGTGTTGATTTTGAATGATAACAACTGCGTTTGTCTGTTGTTGTGATGGTGATGCTTGGTGCAAGTTGTGGCACGGAGGGGGGGGCGGCAAAAGTATCAATCTAACCTTGTGTCTAGGGGCGCCGAAATCCTAAATACGTCTATGATCAAAATAATAATAAAGTAACAGTGACGGGCATTTACTGCTCGCCTAGCAAAGTATTAGATGCCAATCTATTACATTCCATACGTAACAACATCCCTAATCTCGTAATTACAGGAGATTTAAATAATAAATATATCACCTGCAACTCTAGATGTATAAACCCTAACGGCAAAATACTTTATATATATTTCTAACTGAAACTAATGTGATTTTGTTAAATGATGCAACACCGACACATATCTCGTACGCACATGGCACCAGTGAAATACTGGGTTTATGCCTGTGTTCGTATAATGTGATTTGCAAATTCGTAAACTTTCCTGTTAGTCACGATATAGAAAATGAACACCTTTCAGTCTGATGTTTCTTCAATTTCAACCCCCACCAAAACAAAATTAAATCACAAGAAAGCTAACTGGCCACTATTTCAGTCAGTCATAGACCACATTTTACCAACTAAAGTATGAAACTTCGCCACAGACTCATCAGATATAGATGCATATAGTTATAAAATCGTTATAAAAACGTGCAGCCAACAGCTTGATACCAAAAGAAAAACATTTCACAACGAAACACATATAAGAACCACATCAAGGAATAATGCACCTGATAAAAGAAAGAAGAAACTACACAGACAGTACATATAAAATCGAAATCCGACATTAAAAACACAAATAAACACCATAAGAAATAAAACAAGACATCAAATTTGACACAAAAACAAGACAGTTGGGACACCTTCTGCTCACAGTTAAATCATAAAACGGATCCAAAACAATTCTGGACACACTTGTAAAAATATACCAACAAAGGAAAAAAAAACAAAGAGTACCCACCACATGGCAAAACAGTTTACACTAACCTGGAAAAAGCAGAGATATTTAAAGATTACCTGAAAAACACATTCAAAACATACCATGAACCAGACATAAACAGTAACAGAAGTATTAATATCCATCAAAAACACAAAAAACAAATCTTTGTTTTAAATTTTGCGCAAAGCTACTCGAGGGCCGACCGCCAACTCTTGGGCTACTTTTTTACCACCGAATAGTGGGATTGATCGTAACATTATAACACCCATACGGCTGAAAGGGCGAGCATGTTTGGTGCGACCGGGATTCGATCCCGCGACCCTCGGATTACGAGTCAAACGCCTTAACACACTTGGCCATCTTGGGCCAAAAACAAATATCCTGGAGAAGATGGTATTCAAGCCATCCTCCTAAAAATTGGTACCCAGAAATTATATGAACACCTAACAGCTCTATTTAACTTATCATTTTCAGCTGGATATATTCCTGTTTCTTGGAAGGAAGCAGTAATCTTGATGTTTCAGAAAGAAGGAAAGCCAGCAAATAAACCAAACGATTACCGCCCAATTAGTTTAATCAGTTACATCGGCAAAATTTTAGAAAGAATAATTAGTAATCGACTATTTATATACTTAGAAGCAAATTCAAAATTACCCGAAATTTAAAATGGATCTAGAAAACATAGACAAACTACAGACCACCTAGTCAGATTAACTGAAGCGATTACGGAAAGCTTTAACAAAAACGAATGCACCGTAGCTTGTTATTTGTTGAATTAAGCACAAAGCTACATAATGGGCTATCTGTGCTCTGCTCACCACGGGTATCGAAGCCCGGTTTTTAGCGTTGTAAGTCCGCAGACATACTGCTGAACCGGTAGCTTGCTTTCTCAAGATTGGAAACCTGACGATGACCGAAGAAGGTCAAAACGTTGTTCGCTCTTCTATTTAAAATATTTTCTGAACCTAAACGAGCCGTTTTTGCATATAAAATTCTCAACAAGTGGGTTTCTCAACATCACTGATTGTTATTTCATCACGGCGATTGTTCGAGAAGTGTAAGTTTTTGTGTTTTTGTGTTTTTCTCCGTGTATTTGTACTTACCTGTTACCATTATGTCTGAACAAGCATACAGTACACCACTATTAACAGTACACGCTCACACGATCGTTAAGAAACTAAGAAATTTAAACCAACGAATCATTAATAGAAGAAATGACATCAATTTTACTCAACAATGTAGAAAGGAACAACTAACCCCTAATTTTGTAAAGGTAAAACTTTCAAAAGATTTTCATAAATACACAAACATTATCCAAAATTTACAGAAAAACTACTTAAAGCCATGTTGAACACAAAATACAAAGAACTACATGACTTACAAAAACAAAAAAATGAACCTAGACCATCAACTAGCATGCTTCATTAAACCAGATATTTACGGACTTATACAACGAAACATAAACCAAATCAATACTAAGAACGACAAAGACAAAAAGATCTGCCACAACAAAAAACTTGAAAAACTAAGATGTAAACAACAGAAAAGACATCAACATGACAAACCGTTGACCAACCTCATAATTAACACATCCGACACACAATTAAACACAGACGAGATACATCTACTTAACAAAGGACTCAACTTCGCAATAGCACCAAGGTACATTCCAACCATAGAAATCAAAACATGTTTAGAAGACCTAGCCAGGAGACTTGTGATACTTTCTACAGAAAACAAAAACAACAAACAGAAAGAAGACAACTTAGATAATTTTATTGACATCCAACAGCCAAACTTCCCAGGTAAAATTACAAATTTATATTTTCCAGAAACACCTAAAAACAACATCTTAAACGATTTTTTCAAAGAATTTTCTTACAAAACCATCAACATAATTTCACAAAACAGAAAACTAAAAAACAACCTTACAAAAAGAGATAGTAATTCCATTAAAAACCTAAAACAAGACAGAAACATAAAAATTCTAAAAGTAGATAAAGGTAACGCTATAGTAACAATGAACACGAATGAATACATACAAAAAATGAATAACATCCTATCAGACACGAACAAATTTAAACCAATACACACAAATCCAACAAAGACACATGAGACGCAACTGAACAAATTACTACTACAAATGAAAAAAGCCAACACAATTTCACAAACACTTTATTCCTACCTACGTAAAACCGACTCACGCACACCGTAAATATACGGCATCCTCAAACCTCATAAACCAGATTGTCCATTACGACCAATAATGTCAACATATGAATCGTTTAATTACAATCTTGGTAAATACATAGCATGGGCATTCTCCAAATATGCAACATCAGCCAGCTCATTCATCAAAGACTCTTTTAATTTCAAGTCTAATCTAAATCAACTTAATCATAAAGCCTTAATGGCCAGTTTCGATGTTATATCAATCTTTACAGAAGTTCCAACAACAGAAGCCTGCAACATAGCCTTAGAACTCTATATCCGAGACCCTAACCCAATTATAGACATTCCCAGTAACCAGTTAGCAACCCTCATAGAATTCACCACAATAAAGACAAACTTCATGTTCAACAGCCAAAACTATATACAAACAAATGGCGTAAGCATGGGCAACCCAGTATCACCAGTTCTAACCAATATTTTTATGACACAAATTGAAACACAAGCAATTAATACAGCATTACATCCACCACTATACTGGTACAGATATGTCGATGACACGGTTGCGGGATTCAAATCTACAGAACACATACTTAATTTTTTCACTCACATTAACTCTATACATCCCAACATTAACTTCGCATGTGAACAGAAAGAAAGCAATCAAATATCATTTCTTAACCTCAAAATTATAAGAACCGACACACAATTCAAAACAGAAATCCACCGAAAAATCACCCATACTGGACTATACATTCCTTGGGACTCAGCACATGAAACAAAACAAAAACTCAACATACTAAGAAACCAGATAAACACAGCCATAAAACTATGCTCACCAGATAAAATTAACGATGAATTAGACAAAATAAAACAATACTTCATCAACATCAATAAGTTTCCTCCACAAACCGTAGAAAACATTATACGCACACACCTAGACAGAAAGCAAAATCAACCAACTAAAGTAAATATATCTCACGAATCAAAAAATCACGAAACCATATACTGCTGTATACCATATATTCCTGACATCAGCAAACAAATAACCAACATTTGGCAAAAACTAGTAACAAAATATAACATTCCAGTTAATACTAAATTTATTCAAAAACCAGGCACAAAACTAAGGTCTATACTATGTAAGAACTACACTGACAAACACCACACCAACATTATTTATAAAATACGATGTGATAACTGCCACGACTTCTATATTGGAGAAACAAGTAGAAAAATGGAAACCAGATTCAAAGAACATAAAAAGTCACCTTCACACGTTTTCGAACACTGCAAGTCAAATGGACACAACATAACCATAGAAAACACTAAAATACTAAATAAAGAAACAAACATAAACAAACGCAAAATTAAAGAAGCCTTACTTATATAACAACTTAAACCCAAAATGTTGTGTTGTTTTGAATTAAGCACAAAGCTACACAATGGGCTATCTGTGCTAAACCCAAAATAAACCAATATAAAGGAACGCCATTATACCTATATTAATATTATAGATAAAATTATATATTCAAACATCTAACCCCGCCCTCTACATTGCGACACTCAGTTACACAACCCCTTCCAAACATGTGGTCAGCTTTCGGTCAGTTACCTCTTTCTTTGTGAACCTGACGATGACCGAAGAAGGTCGAAACGTTGTTCGCTCTTCTATTTAAAATATTTTCTGAACCCAAACGAGCCGTTTTTGCATATAAAATTTCTCGAGATTGAAAAAGCATTCTACACGGTCTGGCATAACGGATTACGTCACCGGTGAACGGAAACGGATTTACCCCAGGAAATTATTCGCTGGTTGTATAAGTTTCTGGACAACAGAACGTGTAAAGTAGATTAGAATTGGGCCCACTCAGGGTTCTTTTCACCTGAGGCAGGAGTCCCACAGGGAACGGTAGTTATCCCTGTATTATTTATTTTGTATGTGAGTAATATACTACTGACGATGACGAACCTGACGATGACCGAAGAAGGTCGAAACGTTGTTCGCTCTTCTATTTGAAGTGTTTTCTGGGCCCAGAACAGCCGTTTTTGCATATAAAAAGACCTAAATTTAGGTTTTGCATCACCATTTGCTGACGATGTAGCGGTCTGGATAAGCATCCCTACTTCTTTAACAGCAGCAACAGACTTCCAACCAGTCCTGAATAATTTAAAAGAATACTGCCAGAAACATAGCACAAAAATAAATATTCCAAAAAACCAAGTAATACTATTTACCATATTAAAAACAACATAAAAAAAGATTCACCAAAGTTATAATGAACGGATTGTTTTTACAGACTGCTACTTCGACTGAACATTTAGGATTAACTTACGATATCGAATTAACGTGGATACAGCATACAAACAACATCCTGATTAGAATCTGAAAAAGAGCAAATTATGCAAGAAGTCTTTCAGGTAAAAATCAAGACACATCACCTGATAATATAATAAAAATCTACAAAACATAATCAGACCCATAATAGAATACGCATCTCCTGCCTGGATAAACAAAGCACCCAAACAATTACAGAAACTACAAAGAATACAAAATCCAGTTTTAACTAGAGCTTATAAAATACCACGAAGCACTTCATCCACATTCACGTACAATTATGTAAACATAGAGACAGTAGCTGAAAGACTCTTGCATAACGCACAAAATTATTTTAATAAGAATTGGCATACAAATTATTCATTATGTGATCTCGACAGACACCACGTACATAATAAAAATAGCCCTAAGTACCTTTCTTCAATGAATATATATTTAAGAAATATAAAACAATCTGGTTACTATGCACCAGACGCTTAATACTAGGATAATATTCACATTTTAGTTTGTATTTTTTTATTTCTCAATTCCTTTTTCTTTCTTTCTCTTTTCCGTCAAATATATATATAAATATATTTAACAAATAAAATAAAAATAAATAAAAGTAATAATGAAATATATATATAATAAAAAAAGAGCAATTCAAGACAATACATGGACATTGCCCTGAAAAGACCGGAGTACTGAGGGTTACGCTGGCTCAAAAGCTCTTCAACAACAATCAGTGATGACTAGAAAACCCATTTGTAGAGAAAAATATAAATGTAAAAACAGCTGGTTTGGGTCGAGAAACTTTTTATGTGGAGGAGCAAACAACGTATCGACCTTCTTTGATCATCGTCAAGTTCACAAAGTTACCTCTTTCTTTGTAAACCTGACGATGACCAAAAAAGGTCGAAACGTTGTTCGCTCCTCTACATAAATTTTTGCTCAACCCAAACCAGCCGTTTTTGCATATATATTTTTCACTACAACAACAACATAGTAGTAGCCGACGTGAAAGTTACGGATGGAGAAAGAAGTCCTGTCCACCTGACCGTCCTGGGTATCTAAAATTTAACATACCCAAATACCCGCAAAGAAAAAGCGAAGCGTAAAGCAATATTACAGCTAACCACAATGATCATTTTGTTTGTTTTTTAAGAATTAAGGATAAACACTACACAATGGGCTATCTCTGCTCTACTCACCGCGGGTATCGAAAGCAGGTTTTAACAAAGGGAGTCTGCAGACATGCTGCTGTGCTCCTGGGAAGGAGGGCGAATGTTCATACAAATCATACCTTAACGTAAACCTCCTCTAAAGTTTAAATACGTACACGAGTTTACCTTCTATGTAACCTATGGGAAATATCTTTAACAGTCTCTTAGAGACCACAGGTTCGTTCATTTTCGATGCCTTACATACCACAATGCACTAAGTTACACTATAACTACCTAACTACATTAATTACATTACATTGTACTTACCACACTGCACACACTTTTTAGCGCTATAAAATACACTACGTTACATTATACATACGTGTGCACTAATCGTATGTCAATATACTTACCACGTTACACTAACTATTTTATACTATATTAACTAACTTTTTTACACTACACCTGCATGTTATTACGTTACACTAACTATTTTACTCTCTACCTATCATACTACAGTAGCTACATTACAGGAATGACAGTGCAAAACTACAAAACGTTATACATATCAAACTAAATTAACAACATGACACTATACCTACTACACTTCATTTATTATTTTACACTCTGCTCGCTATTTTACATTATACGCACCACACGAAACTAACTTAATGACACAATACTTATTACACTTTACTGTCCATATTACATTATATTTACTCACTATAGTAATTACTTAAGAGTATTCTTATAAGTTTTCACGCTACACAAACTGTATTTCACCATATTTACCACACTACTTTATTTACAATACAATCGACTCGCCACATTACAATAATTATTCTGTACTATACTTATTACGCTATACTCATTGAATTACACTAAATGATCACTTTGTATAGCCTTTATAACACTAATCACGCCATACTTACCATACTACGCTGACTACACTACACTTATCAAATTGTACTGACTACAGTTCACTATACACGTTACTGCAGTAACTAGTTTACTGTACTTTAGACACTTCATTATCTACTTGACACTAAATGTACCACAGTATGCTTCCTACAGCACACTTGCATAACATACTATATTAACTGCATTACGCTATACAGCTATACCACACAACTCTACCTACAAAACACTATATTTGTCACACCACGTTCTCTGCACTACAGTAACTATAAGGCCCGACATGACCAGATTGGTTAAGGCGTTCGACTCGTAATGTGAGGGTTACGGGTTCGAATCCCCGTCGCATCAAACATGCTCGCCCTTTCAGCCGTGAGTGCGTTATAATGTTACGGTTAATCCCACTATTCGTTGGTAAAAGAGTAGCACAATAGTTGGCGGTGGGTGGTGATGAGTAACTGCCTTCCTCCTTGTCTGACACTGCTAAATTAGGGTCGGCTAGCGCAAATAGCCCTCGATTAGCTTTGCGCGAAATTCAAAAAACAAATTGCAGCTATTTTACATTATAACCACCATATTACACTAAATACATTACACGATATCTATCGCGCTACGCTAAATTCATTACACTTACTACGCTAATTATATTACAGTATACTCACTACTAGCACTAACTATATTACATTATGCTACCTTACACTATCAACGGTAAGTAAAATTTATTTCTTCTTCACTAATCTCGCAACTACTTAAAAACATATTCTTCAGCATTGTGTTTCATCACAACTCTCTTTCCTTTTTAACTAAAAATATAGTTTGTAATGATATTTTAGTTGTAGGCCTACTGGGCTTTTTTTGTCCGAACTTATGTCGAAGTTATAAATTAATAGTCTCGATTTTAAAATGACGTAATTATAAAGCTAAACATTTTTCATTGTTAACCTATGTAACTGTATTAGCAAGTAGACCCCAATAATAAACACATGCACCTAAAACGTAATCAAAGTTAATGGTTAAAACTGGCTATCAGTGATACATTTTGTAGTCAAAGTTTCACTCAAACTCTCTTCACTTGATAAAAAACATATATATTATAAACTAAGAACGGAAATCAGAAACATCATGGACGAATCTAATTAACTTTAAGGTTTCATTACACTTGTCAATACATTCTAACACTTTGTTCAAAACTACATCTTTAGAAACGATAACTTGAGTGATTTTTTTTCGTCTTTTTTTTTTTTGTACCATACACAAAAAGTAACCTTGAAAACTAGAACATGGTTGCCGGGCCAGTCGTTGCTTACTTTTTTTTTAACCTTGCTATAATTCATTAGTTAGATATTTGAGTATCATGTAGGGCTTATTTCCGCTATTTAAGTTAGTGCCGACATCAAAACCTACAACTCAAGATACCATGGAGATTTCCACTGATTTAATATGTTTGCTAGAATTTTCCTTCAGGGAATGATAAAATATGTGACCGTTAGAAGTGAAATTTACTGAGGGTTTCCGTATTAACATAACGTAAAACTTGGTTCTGGTTTTGATCACATTCACCAACAGTCTTCAGCTTATTTATGTTTTTCGTGAACTAGTAGTGAGAAAAACGAGGACATCTTAACTGATTGTATCACAAACTTGAGAAGTTTAAACATGTGTAGGCTACCTACATAATATAGTAGGGTTTCTTCATCACATGTATACATGTTTTATTATGTTGGATCATCTGTATGGTCAAAAAAGTAAGATCCAACTTTACTTTTGATGCAATAATGCTTAATAGAATCGACTTTCATTTATATTTTATTTTTCAGTGTAATTAGTCCGGCATGGCCAGGTAGTTAAGACGCTCGACTCGTAATCTTGGGTTCGTGTATTCGAATCTCTGTCATACCAAACATACTCTCCCCTTCAGTCAAGGGAACGTTATTATTTTACAACCAATCCCATTATTCGTTGGTAAAAGTGTAGCCTAAGAGTTGGTGGTGGGTGGTGATGACTAACTAGCTGCCTTCCATCCAGTCTTACACTGCTCGATTAAGATTGGGTAGCGCAGATAGCCCTCGTGTAGCTTTGGGCGAATTTCAAAAACAAAATAAGTCAGTGTAATTCAAGCTTTAGCTGGTGGAAACACCGAAAACATCAAGGATGCTTTCAAAAAATCCACATTGTCTTATCAAATATATCAGAGAAATACAGTCAAAAGTGTTGCATAGTTTATTTTTTATTTCAGAAACAGAAATATTCTAGATACAACAATATTTTTTCTTAAAATGGATGTTTATCGCATAAACAATAACTAATTAAACATAATGTAACTTTCGAATAACGTATAAGAATATTTATCTACCTTCAAACATTTGTTTCCTTTCATGAGGTTATTGCGGCTTAATGTTCAGTGTGCCCGAATTGTGAATAAAATAATTCAAGTTTTGCCCAAACGGTGTGGCTTTGGGTGTGTTATTAGAGCAATAGCCAAATCCCACTTTTCGATGAGAAAAAAATAGACTATAATTAGAGGGTATATTTTGTTGACTATCTTCTTTTCTTCGAGCTTATAATTTCAAAATTAGGTATGACTTTGTAAAGAAAATCTTGATGTAGCTTTACGATAAATTTTAGAAACGAAATACCATTCCTGAATAGGGAAGTTCCAAGTTAAGTTTTTATTATTGATGGATAAACTTATTTTTAGTCATAAGTATGATTGATACATCAAAATTACAAGCACAAGACATCTTAAATCCTTGGCGAAAATAATATGTTAATAACCTAGAATAATCTCTATTTGGTACTGCATCAGGAGGGTCCTTTAATAAAATGTTTTATTGAAGAGAGATAAAAAAGATTTATCTCGAGTGAGCTCCCATTTCACTAAAAGCTGGGAGCCCTACGCTATGGTATAATGTGGGTAAATGTGTTAATCCATCTTGACTAGGAATGTTTCACATTAAGGACCCCTACCGAACTTGGGTGAAAGGCGACAGCTCCTGTCGCCTGTCAAATGATACTTCTATACTGTTTTTTATATGTAAAAACGGCTCGTTTGGGTTCAGAAAATATTTTAAATAGAAGAGCGAACAACGTTTCGACCTTCTTCGGTCATCGTCAGGTTCACAAAAAAATATATTTTCTGAACCTAAACGAGCCGTTTTTGCATATAAAATTCTCAACAAGTGGGTTTTTCGACATCACTGACTTCTATACTGTGTTTGTATAATCATGCAAGGTTTGTCTTTATGAAGTTATTTCTAAGGACTCGTATAATTGAATAAAACTATAAGAACTATTACGTCGAACCAGGTATTGAAATCATTTCAAACTCTAACTTTGTCGTTTGATGTCCAACAGTGTCACAAAGGTGCAAACGTTGAATAGGAAGTTCTCCTCGAGCTATTCCAAATATCACTCACCGCCTAGTGTGTGACAGGAGAAACTAGAAAATATCCATTCTCTTTTATCTGTATCTGCTGTAAATGTTATATGGTATGTTATATATGTATTGAGAACTTCATCACAATTATGAAATATTGATAGCACGTTGAGCAACTTTAGGATGAATAATATGGTTAAATTACAATTTGTAGCAATGAACTCTAATGTTAGATTTTATTAGCGATAATAATCTATTGTTTCAGAAAGTACCTTTGAAATTACATCGAATATGTAATTGTTCGTAGGTCCGGTGATTATAATTTCCAGTTTTTCATTTATACATCTAAAAAGAAGTTTTATTTTATAGGTACTGAAATCTTGAACCGGAACAAAACATTGTGCACCCTTGGGTTAAAGAGCTGGATCAGAGATCCTTAGAGTGCAGCTATAAACCATCCTTAAGTTGTTACCTACTGGTAGGTCAGTGGTACTTGAAAGCCTTGAAACTTTAAATCTGTGGTTATAATCCTCGCAGCGGATAAAGCGTGGATAGCTCATTTTGTGATTTTGCGCTAAAACAAATGATGCCACTCTAATTTCTTTTTACTTATCATAGGAAAGACAACCAGCCAGAAGTATCAGCCATCACAATGGATGAAAGGCTCTATGAACCGAATAATCGGATTGAGTGGAAGTTTTATGATATTTTTACAGAAGCAAGTGTGAAGCGTGTTTAGCGACAGTATTTATCTTTTGAGCCTTGGGCTTCCGCAAACCGACAGGTTAAACACTAAACACTAAGCCTCGTTTAACACTTCGAATTTGGCTAAAACTATTACAGGATTAATGTTTTAAATAATTAGCTAATTCATTGACACTGGCTCAGTATTTGGCTTTATGTGATGATTAAGAAAGTTATAGTCAAAATACCTCAAATGGCTTGTTTTAATCGTCTGGAAAATACAGGTTAATCTTAACGTCAAACGTATGCATTTGTTTTAACTTCTTATTAACGAAAGAATTGAAATTATTTTTTCACATAATATTTGAAGAAAAACAATTATTTTATCAATTAAAATATTTATCTTTCAGTGTTTTTGCCCTTTACATTAATTGTACATACTGTTCTGATTATTGCATTATCAATATTTTTAGTCTATCATCGTTTATAAACGCCTGCTTTAATTCAAGTAAAAATAAAAATTGAGCAGCCTAGAATGTAGCCGTTGCCAGTTTGTCCGAGTCAACATGAATTCTTCCTGGAGAAATAAACTAGTTGATTTCCTCCTGCCAGTGCTTTCCATCGGTGGCCTCAGCAGATGGCCCGATGTGGTTTTGCTATAAGAAAATACACACATACGCCTACCAGTGCAGGTATTAATAAAACAACTGTTTGACCTATTTAGTGTAAGAAAATTTTTGACAAGATCATTTAAAAAAGGAAGGAAGTTTGGTCAGTGAAGTAGAGATGATATACATATATATCAAGTCGCTTCATATAAACACTCGTAGAGATAAGGAGTAAGTTGTATATCTCTTATGTGAAACATATAAAGTAACACTAAAACTCTCAAGAACGAATGAGTAGTCTTAAATTTCAAGCATTTTATCCAATCTGTTTTTTTATCTTGTGTAACAAATTCAAACGAAGCCAACAAGTAAAGAATTTGTTGAAGCTTATAAAGGTCTCAATGGATAATGGAAAAATCTTAAGGGTTTTGCCTAAATTCACATAGGACTCGTACATAACAAGAGTGGATGATAAAGCTAAGGATTTAAATTTACTTATTGTACTTTCAGACCAACTACTCGTCCTGTGGAAATTAGATTCCAAAAAACAACAACAGTGGCAACAGAATGCTTTGTTATACCAATACTTTTTCTAAAGCTTCGGAATATTTAAACAAAAATGTTAGCTTTAGAGAAACAGATAAGACTGTTTTTATCTTTTCTGAACTGTTTAGTTGTTTTGTTTTATAAGTAGTTTCTGTGAGTTCCAAAGGATTCCTCAGTGATAATTTTAACGAGACAATTTATTATATCTTCCTTTCTACTGTTAAACACAAAGCTATAAAATGAGCTATCTGTGCTTTTCCCACCACAGGTTTCGAAATACGTTTTTAAGCTTCATGAGTCTACAGACTTACCGCTGAGCCACTGGGGTAAGATAATTTTTGACTTATTAACTATTGATTTTCCTCAAACATGATGCTAAGTATTTTATTAAATTGATATGATGTAATAAAGCCGATTTAGCCATGATTATAATGTAAAAAAATATATTAATAAAATCTGAACCAGCCTCGTTAAACTTGAATCTCAATTTTATTTACCGAAACTGTCCTTTAGTTGTTAGATGACTCGTCGTGAACCATATCATAAAATATTCAGGATGTGTTAAATTTTTAAGTTCTCCTGAGCCACTATAATGTAATAGGTAGACTTATTTCTGTGTAACTATCAGATATTTCTGCATAAAAGAGAGATGATTGAGCATAAACAGTACGAAGTAATTTGAACATGAAAACTGATTGAATTTTAAGTTGTATGAGAAATAGAAACACCGGCTACATGCTATGTGAAAAAGTTATTATAGAGAAAATAATAATGATACAGAGTGCTTACTTATGTAGAGGCTTATGCAAATTACTTTAGTGGATCTACAAACAGCTAGTTAGGTTTATTCCTTTGAGAGAAAAAAAATATCGGTAACATCCGTGTTGAAACCAAGTAGAACCTCCGATATACCAAGGCTTCAAACGGTAGACCTTGTTGCTTTCTTTCATATCATTTGCAGGCTAGGATATACAGATATCATTTCTTCAGCTGATGAAAGGCGTTGCAGTTATTGACTCGTTCCTTCGCTAATGTGCGAAGCTGCTACAGTTTAATGTACATCTCTCTTTAAAAATATAAAGCAATACGATAGAACTATAGCTATTGTTAACATATGAAGTGTTATTTCATATTTAATTCTTTGGCCTAAAATACCACAAAAAGTGGAATACACGTTGGTTTTAACAGCTGTATGTTACCTTGAATTCGTAAGTTATCACAAACGAGAGCAAGAGCAAAAGTCACGTTGTATATATTACGTCAGGTATCATATTCCAAGTAATCTTTAATACCATATAGGTTTATTTGAAAAATATTTTACAACTTTTATTTTGGTACTTCGAACTACTTTTTCTCATAAGTACTTCAACATTAAAAATAGTCTCCTAAATATATTTCACAATTCTGCACTTAAACTACTGGGGGTAATATTTGACCTCGCATTATCTTATTTTATTTTTATATTACACATAGTATTTTTATTCTCGCTTAGAGCAAACCTATACAATGGGTAAGGTAATATCCAGTTTCTTTTTTAGGCCTTTAGACTTACCGTTGAGCCACTTCACAAATATTAGCATCAAACACTATGATAGTGGTTCACAATGAGGTTTGTTATGTGAATGTCGTGTAAATATTTTGTAAACGACAACATGTCGTGTTGTGTTTAAATTTTCATTTCTATTATTCATTTTTCCATATTTATATTATTGTTTCGAAGTTTAAACTAATATGTTATTCATTTAGGGTAACATTTAGAATTTTCTTGAATTAAGTAGACCAATCATATGTTTGTAAATGAAGTGCTGGCGACTTCGTGTCTAGACTATTAGTCTCGTGCAAGAACGGACATGCGCGGATTGCTCTGGAGATCTGTAGAAAGTTCGCGGTTATTCGAGGGGTCTAGGCCTACAATATATAAACAGACGAAGAGAGTTTCAGTTATCAGTTTTTATTCGAAGAAAAGAGAGATTCAATCATCAGTTTTATTCGAAGAGAGAAAGGAGAGTCAGACATTAGTTTTATTTCAAAAGAAGAGAGTCAGTTATTTGAGAAATATTAAGTGTTTGCTGTGATTATTCAACTTGGATTTGTGACTGAAGTTAGATCTATGGAAGCTGTGATTTTATTTCGTCAATCTCTACGATTCATCTGAATTACTGCTTGTGCTGAGAGTCGGCGAATTTATTGAACTGTGAACTCTTTCTGAACTTCTTCATTTAAGCTTCGAAATTTCTTCGTGGGACCAAATTCACACCCTAGACTGGAATTTGAGACTTTCATTTTAGATCATTATATTAGATACAGGCCAGTACCATTTTGTATTGTGATTAATTTTGAAGTTTGAAACTAGTATTATTTTGTTTTGTAATTAATTTCGAATGTTGTAACTTAATATCTGTCACCGTTATTATATAATTTATGTTATATATGTTATATTTGTTAATAGTTTAGTGTAATAAATTATACAAGCTGTTATCTGTGTTTTTCTGTTGCGTTTAGTCTACGAAGAACATAAAACATAAAAAATACGTAACAGGTTGCACAGGAATTTGCTCAAAGGTCTAGTGAGGCTTTCAGACCCAAACACCTTAAAATATACTTATTCTTGAAACAACAGTCAAACCTTTGTTTTCAATAGTTAAGACCATTCAAATACTGAAATAAGCAAAATATGTGATTCACAATTGTCAGACAAAATCAAAATTTGCCCATTTCTTCATATTATTATTCACATTATTGTTTCACAAGCCTACAACAAAATAGGCTGAGTATTTTACATTAAAACCTAGACAAATATACTACATGGAACGCTGACAACGTCCATGACCTGTTTAAAAATTCATTATTTTTCATTGAAAATTTATACACATAAAATACATAATAGATCCGATGTTGTTGTGAGCGGCTGCTTTTGTACTCGATACATTTTAAACGCAAGTTAATACGAAACCTCAGGCACAAAGCCATCTGACTCAGTAAATAATCTCTTTAAAAGCGAAACTTAATTTAAAGCGGCATTTTATACATATTTGTTTTGTTTGGAAAGACTGTTTTTATACCGGTTAAATTAAATACGTGCTTAATGGGGATTATATCTTATCATAAGCACTATAAAATACTGTGCATTATAAAAGTCAAAATAATTAAAAGTTAATAATTTAAAATTTACAAAAAGTAAGCAAACAAACTTGAAGATCTACTGCTAACGCTTGAATTAAACTGCAAATCCTTATTATGACTTTTACTATAAAATTATTGCAAATAATATCTGCTGTAGTGAGGAATCGTATAGGAACTTTGCAGAAACTGAGAGAATAGTTTCGTAAATTCTATTCGTACAACAGCGCTGATTCTTTCCACTGTTTCTTATTCTTAGTTGAGCTCGTGCATGTGCATTCAGCATTTATTACCAATGCATATAACACTATTTCGTATAGCTATTGCCATTTTTTTAAATACCTGGTATTATGGTAGTGGTTGTATATGTTGTCAATAATTGACGACTTTCTCTAAATGTGTCACTCTTGTCTATTTTTTAAATCCTTTCTACTTATTAAAGGCGTTAGTGAAATGTACGTTGATAGGTTTATTTTCATTGAAATATCTTATAGGTTTTTTTTTAATCACAGTATGTTGTTTATAAAAGTTGAAATAAAAAAAATGAAAATAGATAAAATTTATAAACAAAATCGAATTTAACTGTTTATTGCTTTACAAATTCGAGTGTGTAATTTTCTAACAGTTTGTAAAGAGATTAATGGAGAATGGCACAACCAAATTAGGATTAAGAAAATTAACTATATCAAAATATTATAATTGAATCATGTACGTTTACTTCAACTATTTCTTTTCGTAAGGCTTAGACGTTACTAAGTTTTTCGAGTAGTTGTATGCTAACTAAGAACTAGAACACTTTTATTAATATATCTCTAGTCAAAAGGTTTCAGAGTGTTTTATGATTCAGAATTGATACTACACCCAACAAGTCACTCCCTAATTGACACACCCTCTGCATTTATAGTGAAAAATTACTTTTTATGTTTTCTCCATATATTTTCAGCAAAAGTGTTATGCACTTAAATATGTGAAAACTTCTGTACAAAAAAACCAGAGGTTATTTTGTGCAGAAAAGTCATGTAAATATTCTTCAACCTAGCCAAAACAATTTTCAGTCAAGTATCTTCTTCATGTATTATTGTCAATATCAGAATACTCTGATCTATCTAATAATTTCACTATAAATTTGGGCATGGAAATAATTATCACATTGCAATATCTTCCTCTTATTCGAGTTTCCCTATCAGATGTGGTAAGTCAATTGCAATATCTTCCTCTTATTCGAGTTTCCCCATCAGATGTGGTAAGTCAATTGCATTATCTGGGCTAAACTAGTCTCATAATTCCTGTTCTCAAATCACATAATTATAAAGAAGCATGCAGGTTGAGTGACAAACAAATTAATATAATAATGATAAAATGCCATTAAACTCCTTCCGCAGGTCTAATGCCACCTTCGAATTTAAGTTTCCTGTGATCCATTGGCTTAATTGTCAACACTAACAGAAACGCCACCTTCTGTAAGACTGTTTGTGCTAGTAATTACTAATAATATTGTCGGTACTTTATTGAAAAGGATTTAGAAGTACTGTACTGGAAAAATGTTTGTATTGTATTCTTCACGCCCCCAGTGGCTCAGCGGTATGTTTGTGGATTTACAACGCTAAAAATCGGTACCTGTGATGGACAGAGCACAGATAGCCCATTGTGTTGCTTTGTGCTTAATTCAAAACAACAACAACAAGTACTCTTCAGTCATACATAGCTAATTACATCAAAATGATTTGCAAAATCAGGGTTTCGATTCCCCTCGGTGGGCTCAGCAGAGAGCCCGATGTGGCTTTGCTATAAAAAAACACAAACACACTTAAAATGATTTAATTTAAGGAACTCAAAATTTTCATATATTTTTCTAATATAAACTTTTATGCTTTTCCACATTAAAAGCGATACCATTTACTTAAAAAAATAATTGTTTCTCAGTACTAGATTTAAAAATTACACCAATAAAGATGTAATCAAACCATCAAATACAGTCGTAGTGAAAGTCGTGTTCTTGTTGTAAGGAGAGTACTTGTATCTAAAAATGTGTTCTATTATTAATAAATGATTGTTACAAATACCATAATTATTTTTCTCGAATAGTTAAACTGTTAATTTTTCATAGATTTTTGTTTATGTAGCTATTCAATAGATGGTGCAGGAGTTTTTATTATATACATATATATTGACATACACGCTACGCAAGAAACCTTGTTAAGATAATCATGAAATATTAGTTTTCATATTTTAAATGTGTTACATACTAGCCATAAATACCCACTGATTCATCATAAAAAGAGAAAAGTTTTGTTTAATCCTTATCCGCACTAGCTATTACAACATCAGTGTCATCATCAATGTGAAGGTGTAGATGTTTTGTCTTCTTTCACAAAAGTTAATAGCAGTGTGGTAATTCTATAGCACCTATACATTTTTATACCGAACCTAAACTGTGTGGTGTTGAAGTTACTGAGTTTTTGTTTTGTTTTCACAGTTACTCATTCCTACTTGTACGCTTGAATTCCTCCAAAAGAACAGGGTTGCTAATATATCTTGATTTAATACAGTTGATAATATCATTTTTTGTTGTAAATTGTTGAAAATAAATATTCCGGGTCTTGTCATATTCACCGATGCCAATTTGGATTTCCCATAGATGATACTGTGAAGGTCTGCAAGTCAATTAAGAAATCATTTGGGGCGACACTGACAACATGGCAGAGCTCTGTTATGAATCATTTTGTTTTTATTTGTCCTATGCTTTTAGTCAGCTAGGATACGTCTCTATATTGTGTAATATTGGCCTCACTTACACCAATGTCGAGTCACTGGTGAGCTCATGTGACATTAACGCTACAGGACCTAACACTAAAGTTATCATCTTAGTGACACTGACATATGTAATTTATATGCCAAATCAGCCGAGTGTATGGTTCCTGATGGATCTGCAAAATACAAATAAATGATTAAGCGAGGTTTTTAAAGGAAGTATCTATATACCACACATGCCATTCCATGGTACGTATGAATGATTTTGTATATGCTCCGCTGAAATATTTATATATTCGTAGCTCACCTTCAACAACCCTTGTAATGACATATTAATTAATTAAAACACTCAGATGACCATTCTGAAAATGACGTGACTGTACGTTAAAACACATAGGGTATTCGTTGTGAGATTTTAACGGTCTCGGAATAAGTTCTTAAATCGCGTGGTTACAAAAGTTGATCGTTTCAGTGCTTTAATTATTTATTTACATAAGTACTTTGAATTTTAGCACTTTAAAAAACTTGGTGATTATTTCGCTGCCTTACCAAACAAGTGGCAAAGATAACAATGTGAAAAAATCTCCATAAAAATGTGCACTGACAATAATTGATACTATACTTGAATACAAAATAGCATACTTAACTATCCAAAGTAACCAGTGTGACTGACTATGAAAATACAAATATGAAGAAGGTGATTCCTTGAAAAAGTTACACGAGTTGAAGTAAGTTCTCTCTTTATTGTTTATAATAAACTCCTGCAACCATGGCAACCCAGTTAGTAAATGTTATTTTTATGTTTCCCAGACCTATATCTATGTTGACACACTACGTTTACGAGTACCTGCATGTTTAATAAAACTAGGAAACAAAAATTCATTTTTACACTTTTACCAACAATATGGCACTGAGAATACTAAAAACTCGTATTTTTCACAATAAGTATAGGGACCGCATTACTTAAGAAATGTAACTGAATCAGAAAATACTCATAGACGTTTCATTCTCGTATATTTAACTGAAAGAGTTTCTATAATAGCCGGGTGATAAGTGCTTATCTGAGACACATTATCAGAGTATTCCACTGACCTATTTTAGTCTATGTAGCGTTTAACTGAATAGTATTTTATATATATTTATAAATATATTTTATTGCTAATTTGTGCTTCTTTCAGTCACTGAACCAAAATAAAAAAATCGCACTTATTTACAAATAATTAGTATAATTATCCATTAAATTAAAAAATGCCTTTTGAAAAGCTGCCACCACAAACTCCCATGAATAATATATGATACTTTCTATGTTACTCGGAGCAAAAGTTTACTTAATTTCTCTGAGTAATGGACAATAAAATATTTTAACTTCCTTCGTTATCAAAGATGAAATACCCTCTTAGCCATCTTAAGAGATTATGTGATTACAGATTTTATGAAAGACTGGTTTACGCAGTGGACCATTTGACGGATTAAACAAGCAGTAATTGAAGTTATTAAGTGGAACCCTGATTCAGAATGACTTTTAAAAGGAGCTCACAGCTGTGCATGATGTGAAAGTTGTTATTTTCTTCTATGTATGAAGGTATCACATGCTTATTAATGTAAAATAACTTAGAATGATAAAAAAAACATTAAAAACATTGTACACATACTGTACTGTGGCATGTAAAGTGTAGGCTTATACAATAAACCAAAGATATAAAGAAAATATTTCTTAAGAAAGAAACACAGTCTTTTAATAACTAGACCTGACATGGCCAGATGGTTAAGGTACTCGATTTGTAATCTGAGAGTTACGGGTTCGAATCTCTGTCGCACCAATCATGCTCGCCCTTTCAGCCATGGGGGCGTTATAATGTTACGGGCAATCACAGTATTTGTTGGTAAAAGAGTAGCCCAAGAGTTGGAGATGGATGGTGATGAATAGTTTATCTTTCCTCTAGTCTTAAACTGCTAAAGTATGGATGGCTAGCGCAGATAGTCTTCGTATAGCTTTGCGCAGAATTCAGAAAACAAACATTTGAATAACTTTTCACTGGAATTGCAACATTTTTTACAAAAATATTAAGTACACCTAAAATAACACATTTTCTCCAGCGGTACAGTGGTATGTTTTCTGAAACACTGCTAGAGACCGAGTTTCGATACCCGCGAAGGGTAGAACACAAATAGCCCCTTGTAGGCTCATACTTAGTAACAAAACAACTAATTTTGGGTATGCAAGGCCTCGGAATTCGTGAGGAAATAAAGTTAGAAGTGTTATATGTTTCTCTGTGCTAAGACAACAAATTTCATATTATGATCTCATACAGTATTCAGTCAGTCCTTTATGGCAGGATGCTTTATGGCTCAGAATTAAGCACAAAGCTACACAATCGGCTCTCTGTGTTCAGCTCACTACGGGTATCGAAACCCGGTTCTCGTGGTGTGAGTTTGTAGACACACTACTGTGTCTACTTAATAGTAGGTATTTAGTAGGCTAGGTACTTAATAGTGAATTGTCGCTTTACGTAATTGTTTTAAAATGATGAATAAAAGAAAATCTGAGAAAAGGTAAATATTAATGCCGTCTTATTTATTAGCGTCATAGTATTTGTTAAGCACAAAGTCACACAATGGGTTACCTGTGCAATCCATAGGTATCGAGACCTAATTTCTAGCATTATAATTTAGCTGACTTTCCTCTGAACTTTAGTAGGCATTGTTATAATAGAAATGTTGAAAAAAATTCAAATCTCCAACTGCATTAATATATAATTCCATTCGGTTATTTTTATTTTTAACTTGTACCTTTCCATTACTACTTGATTAATTTTACTTTCTTCTAATGTATATAATTTTAGTGACTGAATGTATTAGGGAGTATAGTATTCCATACTTTATGTCACTTTTGTGAGTTGTTTAACTGTGGTTTGCCCCCCAGTGGCTCAGCGGTATGTCTGCGGACTTACACCGTTAGAAACCGGGTTTCGATACCCGTGGTGGGCAGAGCACAGATAGCCCATTGTGTAGCTTTGTACTTAATTCAAAACAACAGCAAACTGTGGTTTGAAATTATGATTTGAAAAACTTACTTAGAAACATTGGGAGTCAAAACGTCATTCAAATCAATGGATAATAGTAATAATAATCCGAACAGTAACAATAGAGTTCCAGCTCCTTGGGAGGTTATTACCCTAACAATATTATTTTATTTGCATCATTCTTTATAATTATTTCCACAACCAACAACCACATTTTTATATAGCTGTTTTTGTAATGAGCACACAAACTAGAAAATATTGTATCCAAGATATGTTAAAATCTATACTATCCCGCTGGTACAGCGGTAAGTATGACAAATTTACAACGCTAAATTCAGCGATTCGATTCCTGTCAGTGTACTCACCAGATACCGCGATGTGGTTTTTCTATAAGAGAACACAAACAAACACAATAAAAACAATAATCTTGTACAAAATAAGTGCGTTATAACGTGATGACGGTCAATTCTTTTATTCGTTTATAAAAGTGTAGTCCAAGAATTCGGTGGTGATGACTTACTGCTTTTTTTCTAGCCTTACTATGCTAAATTAGGAGTGCTTAGCGCAGATAGCCCTTGTGTAGCTTTGCGCGAAATTAAAAAAATCAAACATTCTCGAGAAATCACTTCTTGATTGAAAAAAAATGCCAAAATAAAAACATGAGTTACTTGAAGTTTGGATTTTCTACTGTTTCACTCATCTATTCTCAAAACAAAAATATTCTAACTCTAATATGCCTAAGCGCACCTTAATAAAGTAAGGTTAGAAGCCATTAAATAACTTGAAAAAGTTTGATAAGTGAAAAAGTTGATTCTTGGTTGGTTGGTTGGGCTATCTGCGCAAAACAACCGGTAAAAAGTAAAAGTAATATTATTAAGGCATATCAAAATAAATCGAGTTAAAAAAAACAATAACTAAATTCTTGACATAAGAACTTAAATGAAATTAAAGATGCCAATGGATCTTAAAGAGTTAAAAACAGAAGTAAGGTGGATAGTGTCACCATCGCCAATGACATTTGTCATCTTTATTCTGTTTTTAAATCTTTAAGGGCTATTGGCCAATGACACTGTCCAGCGTTAGAGGTAGACCCATGGTAATAACATGTCTAAAATGGTGCCGTCGTTTAGAGTCGTAACGACGACACGACAGTAAAACATGACCTATTGTGACTAGACTGTCACGAAAACCTCTCGTACCCAGATATAAGAAAACAATGAGTTAAAAATCTATGACCAGTGCATAGCCTTGCCAAGACAACTTCCTGCTTTGGGTCCTAATGGAAACAAAACAGTCAAAGAGCAACAGAAATTTCTATCTGGAAAAGGTTGTTATTACGTTACTCACTCTCAGTCGATTGCCAACTGGCGCGGAGACGAATCTTCAGTACAGAACCGTAGTCTATGTATAGAATAGGAACGGCAGCGATAGTACCAGAACAGACAAACTTAGTTCCAGTGTCAGCAAGATCGATGTGTATATCAATGTGACCCGTTATCCAGAAAAAATAGACAGAAATGGAGGATAAGAAGAAATGAAACTGTCTGTTTTAAACATCGACGAGAACAGGGTGAGAACTGACGGGAAGTGATGCCAGGGGCAGTAGATAGCTAAACGAGTAGGCACCAATAGTACATCTTGTGTACTGTACAGCTTCTACGTCATAGAGAGCAAACCGCATGGCAGACAAGGTAGCAGTAAACACACAAACTGTAGAGAAGATCCTCTGTGTAACAATTAACCCACAAAAAATCATGGCAGAGCCAACAAAGTCATCTGATTTCGAATCATCCGTACTGATGGGAAGGAAAATCCAAAATATGTTTGGCAAATAGAAGACGGTACATTCGACTGGAAATATTCGACTTCCTCAAATGATTTAAAGAAAGGTCTCATTTGGGGATGATTAATGAATACAATAACGTCTCCAAGGACAGTCAGCTGCGCCTGGATATGAAGGCCAAAATAAACAGCGGCAGACCTTTTATTCTGATAAAGCATGACTCACTGAGGGAAAAACATAACCCCAGGTGAGATGCTGTGGTAAGGATCGAAATTTTGCAGTATACAGTAAAGACATTTGCAAATGGCAGAGGTGTAGAAGACGTTCATGAGACTCAGTGTACAAATTCTGGACTGAAGAAGTACGGAAAACTTCTGTGTATAGCCGAAGCCCCAGATGGTGAAAGAGGTCCAACATCTTCAAGGCCGGAGGACCTGGCAGAGCCATAATCCAGAGACCCATAGTTCAGTTTTAATCAAATGAGGGCACAATAGATGTTTAACATAGAACATCGATCTGCTCCCCAAGAAGGTGAAAAAGAGGAAACAAATTATGGTCAGTGCCCTTATACACTTGACTATAAGCTGCTTGATGTGTGGATTAAAAATCAGCTTAAAGTCAAAGATAAGGCCCAAGTATTTTGCCTCAAAAACCACAGGAAGCTCAACTTCACGAACACGAAGATTTGGATCAAGTTGAATGTCTCGTTGGTGGCAAAAGTGAATATAAATGGTTTTAGAAAGAGAACAGGTAAAATCCTTTCTTGTGGTCCTCTCAGTAAGCGACAGAAAGCAATCTGTAGCTGCTGCTCAATAAACCTCATTTTCAACCACTGAGACGAGATATGGAGGTCGTCGACATAGATCTCGTTTGCACTTGTTGAAGGAAGTTGTCTGTGATGCAATTAATATTTATACTGAAAAGTATAGCACTCAAGACAAAGACCTGAAAGACTCCAAGTTCCTGTGGGAAAGAACAGAAAAGTGTCGAACCTACACGAAACTGGAATTGCTGGTCATTAAAAGTTAAATGGCAAATGGCCACGCAACCCATATGAGTAAAGGTCTCACAAAATTTCGTACCTCCACGTTGTATTGTAAGCTTTTTCTAGGTTAAACAATATTGACATAAAACGTTTTCGCTTGAGAAAGGTTTTTCTGATTCACATTTTAAGTCGAATCAGGTAGTCCACATTGGAGTGCTGCTGTTGGAACCCACAGTGGATGAGCGAGAGGAGTAACCAAAGAAGACAGTCGTTAACTATCTTTTCTAAGATCTTACAGAGATAGCTCATGAAAACAACTGGATGATAATTTGAAGAAATCTTAGGATCCTTCCTCAGCTCAAAGAAATGGAGGATAATAGCACAGCACCAAGCATTAAGAAAAGCATTCTCCTGCCAGATCCGGTTTAAAACAACCAGAAGAATAGCAAGAGAGGCAAAAGAGATATGGTGAAGAATCTCATTGCCAATATTATCAAGTCTAATTGATGTACTGTCAAACCAATGAAGAGATCTGGCTCCTCTAGTGTAACGGGGTAATTATAGTCGTAAAGACGATCGGTCCAAGAAGGAATAGGTGATCACTCTGCCCAATATTTGATGGCCAGAAGGAGGAGGACAAAACAAAAGTACGATATGCACGAGAAAAACTTTTTTGAGGCATCAGCAGCTTCCTGGCCATGTGAGAGCAAGATCAATAGGGGCAGAAAGTATACTGGTCACTGACCTTCCGAATGTTTTCCAATAAGATTTTGGAATTGTTGGTAGAATATATGCTACTTGTGTACTTAATCCGAGATTCCTTCTGGCTTTGACGTCTTACCTGCCGAGGAAATGCATGGGCCCAATGAAAAGAGATGCACTTTAAAAGTCTGTGATACTTACGAAAGGTATATTGGGCCATATTTTAGCTTTTCGTGCCAAGTAGCAGACAAAATTCCACCACGGACAAGGATACCATGGAAAATGTGTCAAGGTTTTAGGAATACATTGAGCAACTACCTGGACAATATCCGTCAGTCACTGCTGCCTCGCAGTCGTCTATCGATGGCATATATACGACGGCAGAATAAAGTTCCAGTAAAGCAGCAAAAGAGGGCCAGTTTACTTGGTCGAACCTCCACCAAGGCACGCGGTCGGATACCGTCTCTCTCAAAATGATCATTGCAGCATGAATTCTGCCAACCCTCCAGGAAAAGTAACAGATAGGTGAAGGAAATGAAACAGAGAGATCAATAGCTATAAAAGACTAACTAGGTGCATGGAAATGAGTGAAAACACCAATACTGAAGAGAGAAAAATTGTGATCCGAGAGCAAAGAGTCTGCAGAGCGACCCCTCCCACCATTATCAGAACCTCTCCAGAGGAGATTATGTCCATTAATATCCTTCAGGATTAAAATGGGAGATGGCAAGTATTTATTGAGTGCATCAAGGTTTGATTTGTTATTGGTTTCTCCAGGAAAAACGGTAGGAAACGATGCGGGACATTACTTGTCGACCAGTAATACCACAGCTTCATGCACTCGTCCTTCACACAACCTATCATTTCAGTACCAAGAAAATTGCCAAAATGTGACGATAATGGCAGGTTTCAGAAACGTTTTCAGTAAGAAAAAGACACAAAGAATGAAAAAAAATCAATCAACAACTTGATTTTAGCCAAATTAGAATGGAGACATCGATAATTCCATTGTATCAAAGTGGCAATTTTTACTTTGGTGGAGGAGGACGGGGAAGAGAGTCTTTCTGTTTTTGAACATGTATTTTATCTTTATTAGAAGGAGGTCTATCGACCTCGATGGATTCTGCCATTAGTCGATTTGGTAGGTTCCTGTCGGTGGACAAAAATGCCAGAAACTGACGGCGTGAACGAATAATCATTCTACATTACAGGACTGGAGAAGAAATGTACCCATAACAGGAGCCAAATGAAGTAGATCTGGGTGAACACTGGAAAGAGTGGTAGGAACAAAGATTGGAATGGACGTTGACTCATCAACTCTCTTAACCATGGAAGGTAAAAAATTCTTCACATGATTGAAAAACGACTCTGTCAGAGGTACAGAAAGATCTGTCTGCATTCCCACTGTAGCAGTGGAAACGAAATGGGGACAATAACTCCAAAGCCTCTGGGCAGTATATATTGTTCATAGTCTTTATATGTTGCACTTTTCTCTTCTCCAACGCATTTAGAGCAAGATTTAAAGTATGAGGGGTGTGAGCCACTGCATTTAACATGGTGTGGATCCAGTTCACACTCATAAACGTTTTGGTCTTTGCCACCAAAATGAGTACATGCTAAAGAACCACAACACGATGTCTTCAATTGATCTAAATGTTGAAACTGGAAATATTTGAGAGGGTTGAGAATATATGGCTGTACCTTACAGTTTAAGTATCCTGCCTTGATAACGGAAGGTGGACGTGGCGATGTAAATGTCAAAATGATTACATTTGTCGGTAGCAATATTCTGTCCTTCTGAGTGGAGATATGGCGCACCACAGAAACGCCTTGGCTAGAGAAACTAGCGAGAATCTTCGACTCGGGAATGTAACTGTAACTCCTCTGGAAGAATTCAGTATTGCATGGGGAGTAACCTCAATGAGTATACCCCCATGGTCTTCGACTTCTAAAGGAATTTGGTGTGTTGTAATAAAGTCGTTTCCATTAAAATGTCTCCTGAGCACAGCTTCCTTACTAATTTGGGGGGAAGCAAGAGCCTCTAAACCCTTTTGAACGAAAAAAGGGAGAAATATGCTGTAAAAATGTCTTAGATAATGAATGCAAAATGATAAATCTAGGTACAGAATCTGATTGTGATGGTGATTGTTGAACAGTGTCATCCCTTTGTGGCTTTCTACCAATTATTGTTTTTTCTCAGTTTTATTTATTTATTTTTATTCATGGATGGGGGTATCCATCAGAAATTAAATACATTTCAGTGCTCACTGTCCTCATCCACTATAGAGCCCTACGAGGGGACACATTGCAATGCCAAACAAGGACAATACAGAAATGCCAGGGTTTCGTGAGCACTATACCCAAACACTAGCATCATATACAATACCAACAACACCTGCTGAGAATGTTCAACACTAGTACACAGTTGATCTTAGCCCATGTAAAACAGCCGATTAACCTTGGGTGGGCCACTCCAAGGCCGCATACCTACAAGAATTCAAGACTAAAATGATGTGTTAGGGTTGGACATTTCTATCATCAGGATTCTATCCTTTCCTTCACGGGTCGCAAAGCATGGAAAACACGTGGATGGATGTACAGATCCCAGAAGAAGTAAACTAAAAGTACAGAACTTTCTCTGTGAGGTCTCCAAACCAACGGAGGTATCTTTTATCTTATTATACTGTGAATGAGCCACATTATACCAACGCATATCCGTTAGTATTCGAACTGTGCACAATAAACTTGATCTGAAATAATGTTCATGAATATTTATGTAAATATGTATTCTTAAAAAGTTTATGTGAATGCTTAGGAACAGATAAATGTTGTAAATTAACATGTTTTCTAAGCATAAACTACCTACCGTTAAACACGTTTGATGTTGTACACTGCTGTTGAAAAACCAAGAAGTCATCACCATTTATTGAATTTACAATGAATAAGTGTTGTTTTTGTGTTAAACACAAAATTAAACAAAGAGTTATCGTTGCTCTGCCCACCATAAGTATCGAAACCCTATTTCTAGTGTTGTAAGACTGAAAACATACCGCTGTGCTACTGGGGGTCTGAATAAGTGAATTATTTCTTACAATAGTTGAAACCACAGTTATATAACAGTTTCTGCCTAAAATAGTTTTATTTTTAATTATATATTTCACAAACTTCTAATCAGCCATACCCTACCACCCAACATCCATACTAAGTGATTGATTGATACTCTTATAGCGCACCCGCAGCTGAAACTTTCAGCAAAGATTTTGGATTATCGAATGGAACAGAGCCCGGATTACCAGCTTCTTAATTCAGAGCTCCATCACAAAGCCGACCCACGTAATTCATCATGAATAAAAAAAATCAAAGGAACCATTAGCTTAAACAAATCTTATGAAATATTTCTACATGTCAAGTGGAATTACAAACTTACAAATTACAAAGTTAACAAAAACGTACATATTTAAGTTTCGATACTGAACCATGAGACATATGTTATGCTTCTCAATCAAGCCACTTAAATACTTGTTTGAACAATATTTTATTTTACAATTGTCATGGCAATCATTACAAAACAATTAAGAAAATCTCTTATTTTCTTCTAGCCACCAAGAAAAAGAAAATAGTTCCAAAAACAGGTTCATAGTTGACTAAAGTTATTGACTTCTGACCTAGTATTATTACAAATTTTAACAATCTCTATGCTATAAGCTCGACTACATGTAATAGAGTAGCTTTTGCAGTGACTGAAATATTGCGGTTCTATGTAACATTCACTTCCATATGTTCACATACAGATAATTCATTTACGTTATTTATTTGGATACAGACACATATTTAAATTATCATTCATACACACTTATTTTTATGTTCATGTTGTTGAGGTATTGCTGTTCTTACGTTTCTAAAACTCATTTTTGATTCTCATTATAGTTCCAGCGCCATCAATTCAAAAGCATGTGATTTATTAAGAGAAGAATATTCGTACATCATTTGATTCTTTTAACTGTGTTATCACCATTGTTTATGTATTTTTTATAGACATGTTTAACGCAGTTGCAATGAGAATCGTTTGAAAGGAAGTGATCCTATGATATTATGGTGTTCCAACACAGATTTGATCAAATTATGAAGCAATAGGATTTATGATATTTTAAAACAGAAACACAAAGAAATACGTGATAGTTGAAATTTGAAAAGATGAAAGAATAGATTACCTATGTAAATATCATGAATAATTTGAAAAAAGAACATGAACATTTGTCAAAACAAAAACAGGAAAAAAAATTCAACTGAAAACATGTTAACATAGGTATTTGTACTTTGCAAGTGTGGCAAAGCTACTATCGGCCGCCGTCCAAATTTTAAGCTATTGATCGGAGGATAAAAATCTAATCTTTAGAAAGAAAGCTAATAATAAAGTGTTTCATACAACATAAAGCTATATTTTTATCTAATCACAGCTAATATAGCAAATATAGGACAATAGAAAGTAGCATTAAGTTAAAATGAGTTTTGTAAGAAAGATCGAAAGTACAAAACAACAAAATTTTCAATTATATTAATCCCGTAAGCCATGTTTCAAAGTACGATTTACGACTGCAAATGGTATATGATGTTCAAAACCTCACATATTATTATCACAGCGAATTTGGAATTTTTGTCGAGCATATGATGTACATATAATAAAGTATACTTTCTGTAACTTTGTTTACAAACTAGATGAACAGCACATTTAATACATTCATGGGTCACCTTTGCAACGCCTACCATATTGGAGTAAAATATATTTTTTTTTCATTATCAAAACAAACCCTTGCAACGTGTACAATAACTACTTGAGCTTTAGAAATAATGTATAATCATATCACTGTTAATCTGCAAAAAAAAAAGTATCAGTATTTCAGACAATCAAAGGAACATTGCAACGTGTACATGTCTAACAGAACCACTGCTGTAAAATTATTATTTCTGAGAATGTTCAAAAATATTTTTCATAGTCTACCAATAGCAGCAATCAGAAGGAGAGACATGCTAAATGCAACAAATGCTACGTCTTAATTGGCCAATTCATTTAACAGTAGACTAAATAATCTTCAGCTACTCTATACAAATGATATATACTTGAGACATGCATCGTGATATGTTGAATTGTGTTTCATCATGAAGGCATTTTTTATCAAACACCCATTGCTGAATTATCAGGAATTTAGCTCCTACTAAAATGGAGTGGATTTTGAATAATAAAGTAACCAAACTATCAGATTACTGACAGTAAAGTATGAAAGAAGAAGAAGAGATGATTATCAAAGTTGTGGATTTGAGGAGAATGAACACAGCAATAAGGGTTGAGTCTTTCTTCTTCCTCGAACACGTGTATATTTAGATCATTAAAGGACTTATAATGGCTCATTGTTATATCTTTCTCCTAGATAGCGGAAAATTGAACTAATTGATGAAAGCAGACCAAGTTTGTTTTTACAATCGAGATGGTTACATAGTAGTCCTGAATTATGTCTTTTAGACTCTGAGTGCCCGACGGAACAAGCGATACGAGGATTACAACAGGGAAAATATCTAACATGTGTCGATGATGTATCCATATTTGACTGTTAATTTTAGATCACTACTAAAAACATAGAATGAAATATCATAAAATACGAAACAAAGATCTGAAATAAAATGGGAAAATGTGCTTTAATTCAAACACATGTAATATTTTTGAAACTGTGACTGGCAGAGGCGTAGTAACAAACAAAACAGGTAAAGTTAAACACAAGGCTCATGCTAACCCACAAGGGAAAGAGAAGCTTGAAATTTCCTGTGTTTTGTTAATATTATAGCTATTTTATGTCACATGTTCTAAAATGACAACATGTAATTATACCTAACGTTAAAGCTTTATGTTATGAATACATAAATGTTAATTTGTATGAATCAAAAAATCAATTTAAGCTGGAAATAAATATCCATTGATAGTGGATTTAATCAGAATTAAATAAGCATTAACTTATAATAGTCGTAATTTAACTGTCATTTAAATCAAATACTTTAAAGTAGCAACAACAGCAAAAGTATTGGCTCTTACGAAATTATCTTCGTGAGAATTCACGATAAGAGCGGCCATATGCTATTGGACAAATTCATTAGATTTAAAACCTGTGTGTACATTGAATAAAGATGATGCTAGTACGTAACTAGCGGTACCTGTCTATTTACATGGTAATGCTGAAAGATTATCAATCTTAAAAAAGAATTTAAAGAGTGTTCTGACATAATGTGACTGTTAATACGAATAGTGATGAAGGTATTTATAAACTGGCTACTAAACTCAGTGTAAAATCACAAAAGTATAATTAATGTGATTTGGTTGTTGTTTTTGAATTTTGCAAAAAGCTACTCGAGGGCTATCTCTGCTAGCCGTCCCTAATTTAGCAGTCAAAGACTACAGGGAAGGCAGCTAGTCATCACCACCCACCGCCAACTTTTGGGCTACTCTTTTTACCAACGAATAGTGGGATTTACCGTCACATTATAACGCTCCCAAAGCTGAAAGGGCGAACATGTTTGGCGCGACGGGGATGCGAACCCGCGACCCTCAGATTATGAGTCGCACGCCTTAACGCGCTTGGCCATGCCGGGCCATGTGATTTGGACGCTAATTCTATAAGTTAGGCAAAGGTAATACAAACTCACTCTAGTGAACTTAACATGAACGCTTGCAGCTTCTAGTAGACCAATTAGGGGTACAAAAAAGATCTATACTAACTATAAATGTATGATGCTAAGGTTATGACATAATTGGTAGTTCTATAACTATATTACAATTAACATTAGGTAAAGTTAAATGCAAAGTAAGTTCCGAAACCGAAATAAAAATGGTTCAACACTTATATCTAGAAAAAAAAATGTGTATTATTATTTTTAAAAAATTATAAGACTAAAATCTTAGGTAATTAACCAAAAATTATCTTGATTGTAAGTAAATACATGCAAAAGAATTGAGGGAAATTCGTGTGCTTATACTTTTAAGCTTAGCAATCCATAAAGATTAGAGGAAAAGCGACAACACAGCATGTGAAAGATACTGGTAAGTTGAGCTATAACGTGATAATTATGAAACAATGAGAGATGTAATATCTTGAATTAAAATGATGAATTAAGTTATCAAGTTTAAGTAAGCCATTTCAAAGATCTGTCTTTAGTTACTTCTAGTTAACGTAAGCTATAGAAAGTCCTAATGCAAGAGTGTAGGAGTAATCATAACTGTGTCCAGTCTTGTTAAACACGAGAATACATTTGTCTTTATAACTAAAACGATTATAACGTGATGTGAGATAATCCTTCATTGAGAAACATGGGCGTATTGTATCAATCATTCTAACGATTTTTGCATGTTCCTGAAAATAAAATAAGTAACTTAATAAGTTTACCATTTGATCAACGGATATGTATGTATTACATTATTACACTGTCAATAAAAAGTAATTTCTTGTGTAGCTACTTAGAACATATGTAAAAGCAATAATTGACACAATAGCATTGATACTATGCGTACACGTCTTTCATTACACTATGTTGAGTTGAAAACATTCACAAATTAATTGATAATTACATCAAAAACAAACAATATGCAAGGACAACTGCAGGTAATAAACACTTCTTCATTGCATTTTCAGAAGGGACGATATAAAGAAGTGAAAAGAACAAAGGGATATTTCATTACTGTTTTTTATAGCCTAATTATGCGTTTCATTATAATCCTGAGGGTTTTCATGTTTTAATCTTTATTAAAACCAATACTCTAACTCTGTAGTTGATATCCCTTTATTACATATATATACATTGATTCTTATCCGAGAGTCGTGGGTTCGAATCCCCGTCGCATCAAACATGCTCAAGAGAGCAAAATTGTTTGGGGGGTTTTCAGTAGAATCTACAACAATTAGGATTTTACTTAACTTTGCCATATATCAGACTTTGTGAGTAAGGCCATCACAATGGTCAATTAACATGAACTTCATTCTGGCAAAAGGTGAAAAGTTAGGTATCAGTAGAGAGCCATGTCTCTAAGTTTATCTATTACTGTCACTTGTATAATGATGGTAATTATTTCTTATTAACAAATCTATTATATAAAGCCCACCTAGTGCTAAACAAATTTAGTTTATCAACACTGGACTGCATACACGTTGAGAAAGGGATTGTAAAATCACTGAACGAGAAAGTGGTGTTTCGCATTCTGCTACGAATGCAGTCTAGTGTATTTTCACCATCTAACGACAGTGATAGAATTGATGCACCGAACACATTATTCACTGTTCAAAAATCAATATGCACTTACTTGAAGTTATCTGTCGAAACGACGTCACTACTGATCCGTAAATGTGGACACCAGCTAATCATTTTCGACTTGAAATGCTCATCACAACAGAAATAGAGGCAGAAAGACACAAATAAGTCGTTTAACTATGTAGTTAAACGAGAATTCAAAGCTTCTAGAGCATTCGAGATTCATTGTTAAAGAAAGTATACTCAACAGAAAAACAGGAACTCGAAGCGTCTTTCAACAGCTTATCTGAGTTGTTTGATGATTATCTGAGTAGGACGACAAACAATAATATTTCATATCATATATATGGGTGATGTTTATTAGATAAAACAACCACTGTCAAGTTTCCTTAAAGCACCACGATTATTGTTAACATTGGAATATATAGTAGGTATTGCAGACTGGAGAAATACACCCTTTGAGATTTATTATCACGAGTAAGAGGGAAGCAGTGCTAAAACTCTAAATTGGCTTTAAAAATGAAGTAACTAACACATATCAATACGTTCCCTTTACTATTGACAAACATGTGTATTAAAAGCAACCATTTGTTCAATTTTAGCACTTAGAAAGGGCTGTATGATTTTTGGGTCATCCCATTCAGCTTGTATAATAGATGTGTATTGAGAAACACATTTACGTCTGCACGGAATTGTGAGGAGCTTCGCCTTTAAACAACACAATTATAATTTGCTTGAATTCTTCTTTCTATCGCTAAGCATAGATTTGTATTTAAAAAAAAAAACTATTATATTTCTATATGGTTTTCCTTCTGTTTCTATGATTTGCATAAGCATAGTCTCTCGTTCGAAGTGTTGCGGCCTTACAGCATGTGATGTGAACACTTACTATTAAAGATAAACTTTTTACGTAAGTTAAGGTAAATTTAAAATACCTTGGAATAGAATGCATTGTTAACTATGTACATCAATACAGATCAGTTATGGGGGTATAAGGAAAACTTTATGTTTTTCTAGCTAAGTGATAAGATACATTTGGTGAAAATAAACTTAGGGCCAAAACCACAGATCTGTGAACATTTTTTTTATATTTTCTTCACTTCAAACAGTTTTTTTACGTTTTTCAAAATATGTTTTTATTACAATGTACTTTTTCAACGCATCAGGTAAGCTTTACTACGTTTAAAAGTACTGTACGAGACGGCAAACTACTCTGAAGAATCAAACATGACTCACGTACTAACTTATTCAATATTATCATTTCGTTTATCACACTCGAACGAAATAGATAAGTAAAATAACTTATCAAAATTTAAAATTCAAAATGCAGGAAAATATTAGTAAACAAGTAAGTCTAATAGTTGTTACAATGGCCTGGCCAGGTGGTGAAGGCACTTCATTCGTATTCCGAGGGGCGAGATTTCGAATTCCCGTCACACCAAACATGCTTGCCCTTTCAGCCGTAAGGACGTTATAATATGACGGTAAATCGAGTATTCGTTAGTAAATGAGTAGCCCAAGAGTTGACGGTTGGGTGGTAATGACTAGATGTCTTTCCTCCAATCTTACACTGCTAAATTTGAGACAGCTTGCGTAGATAACCTCGTGTAGCTTTGCGTGAAATTCAAAATAAACCAAACCAGTTTTATAAAAGCAAGTTAAGTATGTGTGTTTTTCCTCATTTTTTATTTCGTCAGTTCTGGCTTAAAATCAGTGCTAAAAACAGTAACATTTTAGATTTGTATTTGTAACTGATAAGATCTGTTATAAAACAAGTAATTCGTTTATTAGTGACATTGAATGAGAAGTAGACACTTCATGATGAACTATTTCTATAAACAGTATAAAATAGTAAAGTCAGGATTTAAAATCAAAAGCCAACGAAACATTAGAAAATTACTAGGCCTTATATGTTCATTAAAACAATATCTATAAAGTACTAACTCATACCACTAGTTTCCTAAAACTTGAATATTTCTTTTCGCCGATAAGAGGACGCAAACAACCCCCTGCTGGCCAACCCTTTCTTTTATCAAGACTTCAAAGAAACGAAATAACACAAAAAGAAAAAAAAACAAGTTTCTGTTATAACAATCAGTGATGTCGAGAACACATTTAACAAATATGTTACAGGTATTAAAGTGAAACAAATGAATATTAATCAGTGATGTCGAGAAACCCACTTGTTGAGAATTTTATATGCAAAAACGGCTCGTTTGGGTTCAGAAAATATTTTAAATAGAAGACCGAACAATGTTTCGACCTTCTTCGGTCATCGTCAGGTTCACAAAGAAAGAGGTAACTGACCGGAAGCTGACCACATGTTTGGAAGGGGTTGTGTAACTGAGTGTCGCAATGTAGAGGGTGGGGTTAGATGTTTGAATATATAATTTTATCTATAATACAAAGCCATGTTGAACACAAAATACAAAGAACTACATGACTTTCTTTGTGAACCTGACGATGACCGAAGAAGGTCGAAACGTTGTTCGCTCTTCTATTTAAAATATTTTCTGAACCCAAACGAGCCGTTTTTGCATAGAAAAGTTTCTGTTATCTTGTAGGCCAAATAAAGTTTAACACTGAACGGAAACCTTAGTGGGCAGAGTCTTATAGGACACGCAGTTATGATAATGTTAACATAGTACAGCAAAAAAATAAAAAATACGGCCGTATGTATTATATAGGATATGCTTTCTGTAGTGTAAAAAAAAGTTTGAAAAAAGGGAATCGTTTTACGAATGGAATTTATATTCACGAGGTAAAATAATAACTTGCACGTATTTGAGATTACTGTTACATTGAACCATTTTTTTAAATTCTGCTGACAGCGAACTGTAGTGAGAACGTTAAACGGAATCAGGCTTGCTTGTGTTAAAGATACCCTAAAACATGGTTTAGCCTCCCATTCAACCACTGCAACCAATGAGCTTAAGAAACCTTAATTGTTGGTGTCTAGTTTGGAAAAAAATGTAAAAAAAATACGAATAAACTTCCTACCGTGCTTGAGTAAGAATTAATATAGCACGTGATGTTAACACTGAAATTCATTCTAGGATGATGACGCATAAAGCTCAGGTCAGCCTTAGGGTCATACTTGAACTGCTCTAATGCGTTTCATTTTTTAAATAAAAATGATTATATAACTTCAACATGCTCTACAACGTTCAAATTACGTACACAGGTTTCATAAATTCTAAGATAGCGTTTCTTAAACTTTTGTTATCCACGATCCTCTTTAATAAATACGTTTCACTTGCGCGAGTCCCCCTTTGTGTGTGTGTGTGTGTTAATTAGTGAAAGAATAAGAGATAAAATTCAATACTCGAATATATCAGGTCATCACTCAAGTAATGTCCGATTTTAGGTTCAGAAAAATAGAAACGATTTCATATGCTTTTAATGTTACTTAATCCGTAATGCATGTTCCATTATTATTAATTACTTCCTGCCAACGATTCACAAGCTTCTGAATGTCACTCCTATAAAATTCTCGAGGTTTGGGGAAAAAGAATGTAAAGTTTTGACATCTTCATGTGTTAAGCTCTTTTCCCATCACGATAGTTCTGCAAATTTCGGAATAGATGATAATCAGATGGGGCAAGGCAAGAAAAATAAGAAGAATGTGGAAGTTTATCCCAGTCTAGCTCTTTTATCTTTGCAGATGTGATTCTTGATGTATGGGATCGTGCATTATCCTGGTGTAACAACACTTTTACGACTGATCAAAACAGACCTATTTTCTTTTAATGAATTGTATGCCAGAGGAAGTTAAGCAATCAATAGCAGTCCACTTGAAGTGGACTCTCTTAAATGAATAATGAGATTGACTGTCACATTTATAACTCAACCCATCTGAGAGTGCAAAGTGCGTTTAGTGAGATCACAAATAGAAACTGATACCTTCAGATTCTAAATCTGATATGCTAACTGTTAAGCCAACATAGGCCACCTTCTAATGGAAGCAAATATCAGTGAGGGAAGAGGCCATCTTGAGTTCTCTGAAACATACTTGTTGACCCATTTACTTTTACTTACATTAACGTGGTGTTAAATTTACTGATTAAAAACGATATTTCATTTCATTGTATAACACACCTCCCAGCAGCTCAGTAAAAAGTCTGAAGACTTGAAGTTAAAAACCAGGTGTTGATGTCCCCAGTGGAAAGAGCATTGTTGGCACATTATGTAATTTTGTGCTAAATCACAAATACATATTCATTTACATACTAAGAATATTTATCACTGTTTTGTACGATGCCCACTAATAATACTATGTAATACAAATTTTGTTCCTAGTTACTATGTGCTTTTTCTTAATTGCTTATGTTGTAAAAGTACAGAAAATGGGCATTATTCCCTTCAAACTTTGCTTTTGTGACCTGGATAATGAAATTTAGAAATTAACCTATTTTATATGTAAAAACGGGCAAATTTCCACATTTTCATTTACATTAAAGTTTGAATAAAACAACATATGAATCAAGATTTACATGTATTTATACTAAAGTTATACAAAAATGAACAAAAATATTTAGGAGAGAGTAGATTTTCGAGATTTGTGACTGTAATATAAATCATTTTCACATATCAGCTCCCAAATTTAGTCTATCATCATGTTTTCGTTATACGCTCCCAGGTCACAAAACTGAAGTTTGAAAAGAAAAATCAATCTTTTCCATTTACTTTAGGCATAAGCAACGGGAAAATAACACTTTTTGAGTAGATTATACTATGTAACAAAATTTTACTTTTTCTTGTGCCTGTGGTAAAATACTTTAATTCATAATTTGTGAAATAGTTCAGGCAGAGTATCAAGTGAAAATTTCCTTTTGAAGACTAGTTTCTGCATTTTGAATAAGGTAAATAAAACATTAGATGCAGCTCAGCGAAATAAAAAAAAACGCTATCAATTTGTCCGTAAAAAATTTATTTTATGATAAATACAATTTATAATAGTCTTGCTAATACACCTTAATGATAAACACTTTATAAATATCCATTAAGTTAATGTAACTTCTAAAAAACGAATAAATATACGATTAACAACGCAAGGTATTGTCAGAAGTTGCAATAATTCACTTTTGGATACTTTGAGAAAATCATTATATCTTGAAATTATAACAGACTTGTTTATTTTAGACGTCTCTATAGTTTTCCTTCCTTAAAATGTAGTTAATATAAAAACAAATATTTAAAAAAGAAAAAAACTTGTTAATACATTCAATTTACTTTAAGTAATTAGAACATGGCTAGTACAAAAAAGATAAATAAATAAAACTTTCAGGGCTTTGAAGTTACATAAACTGATGAAATATTCCAAATTTATAACACTTAAGATACCGTGTTAAGACGCAAACACAGAAGTATTAAGCTGTTTTTCGTTCGATCGTAGACATGTTTCCAACTTAGAATAAAACTAACAAATAAATCTTAAGTACAGTCAGTTATTATTCATAGGTTATAAAATACCTCGTTAGTTTTATTTGTAAATAAGCATGATCATTCAATGACAGCATTCTTTGATCGTAAAACTCAATAATAATTTCATAAATAACTATAACTAAAATGTTTTATTCTCCACACTACTCTGCGGCATGTGTAACGAAACCTACAATTTAAAATATGCGATACAAAATGAACAACACAGAAGAAATGCCATATTGCGTTGCGAAACTTAAACCAAAATAATGATGAGAATATAAAACTGTAAGAGTGTATTAAACTAAAAAAAACAAAACTGAATTAACACAGCTAATATTACTTTTCGTTTAGTTTATTACATAATTTACAAATAAAAACAAATACATTTCTTCTATTCAGACATTATTAGCGAATACTTTAAATACTTGATCAAGTTACACATATCATATTATTTATCATACAATAGCACTTTAGTTACTATTTTATATATCGTGGTTATTTGATGTTCTACTTATATATCTATCACCGATCAAAATATACTATAGAATCATCTGTAGTACCTTATGTATTTAAAAAGTTTAGAAAGTCCTAACTTTGTAACTACCTTTAAATGCTACTACATCTTTGGAACCAATAAAAGTAGGCTTAGCTTGACTTACTGTAATCTTTCTTGGTTAAAAGGGTGTACATACTTTATCTAAATTATAGAAGAGGAAATGTTCTATAATTAAATTTTAAATTTTTGCGAGTTTTGCGACAAAATACTTTTTATACGCATGGCGTTAGATAGTTAAAATGTTACACTAATTAAAATAGATAAAGCTACTTACGGATGCAATATTTGATAACAAAATTATAGGAATAAGTGTTGACATTGTAAGCATAAACAACAAAAACGAGAACTGTGCACTTACTGAGAACATGCGTAGTAGATATCAATAAGTGATAAAACTTATTTTTCTCAATCAGATATAATTTAAAAATATGCATAATATATAACTGAATTATAGGGGGCATTTTTATTTTACCTGTTAGAAAAGAAAACTTGTAGAAAGATAATATTATATATATATATTAACAACGATTTTCTTTTTGTAATTTTTCCATAAAGTATACGTGGAATAAATTATTTGTTCATTAGGATAGCTTAGAACCCAGTTTCCATTTTTTTAAAGTACACACAGATATCGCCATGTCACTAGCATGCTGTTACTGTTATTTTCATACAGCGCATGCCCACAGTAAGTATCAAAAAAGGGGGATCAAAACCATAACCTACAGTATAGGGAAACATACTACAACATACTCTGATTCAATTAGCGAAATATTTACGTTAATTTGTAAATATTACCTTAATTTACGTTAATAAGACTGCTACAGCTATTTGTGATAAAGTGCGATACATCTAAACGTAACCATGATCTACTTCAATGTATATAATAATATTAAGGAACATGTTACTAAAGTAGCAAAAACAGAAGAAAGGTGACAAGTCCCTGCGTTATTTCCCTTCTTACTGCTGCCATGTTTGACATCGTGCGCGCCAGACTCGGTAGCAATCTGCACTGACCGCTGATTGAGAGCCTGAATTGGACGGAAATTGTCTACAAGTGACATTGAGTCTTTGCCCGCCATGCCTTCCTTCATATTACGAAATTGTTCCAACTAAAAAATAAATAAATAAAATACACATCTGTATAAAATTTAACTTTTCTATAATAGCACCACAGTAAACAACGTAATAAACTATAAAGCAAATTCTAATTGTCTAGTTTCTTACCTGGGATCTGCTAATTCGAACGGTATCAACAAACACAGTCCACGTAACCACCTCGCTGCAAGGGGGTGTGGTGAGAGAACCTGAGTACCGGAAGTACGGGAATGTTTTCGGAAGTAAAGAGTCTAGTTTTAGTTCTTTATCAAAATTTACTTCAGAGTCTTTGTACTGAATGGCTGACAACTTGTCAATAATAGTTGAAAAGTTGGGATTATCGTCATCAGAAACCTTTAGGAAAAATTAAGAGAGAAAATTATTTAAATTTTCTTATGTAGCCCAATTTACGAAACCCACTTATCCCTGAAAAACATAATTACAGGCTTAAAACAATACAAATAGCTTGCAGACAATAATTTTAAATACGTGTTCTTACAAATGTTAGGATATCGTTTATTCTAAATATTTCATTAATTTATTTTTATGAAGGGCACTTTAATATTAACTTAATTAAAAACCTATTTGAAGCATTTTAAAAATAGCATGTTGTTTAACAGTAGAAAAGAATATATGGATGACAATACCCATTGTGCAGTTTTGTATTTAACAACGAACAAACACAATTTATTTATATACTGATAGTGCAGTGAAACATATTTGTAAATATTTATGATTACATTATAAATTTTCTAATCACCTTGAAATTGTAATGAAAACACAGGAAATTTGAAACACTTGTTTAATAGACACAATTAACTGTGGTGGTAGATTTACTAATTTAATTACTTAATGACGTTATTTCGTTACTCTCAAGTAAATGATGCCATTATTTATAACAGCTAAATTAGCAACCACATTGCGTACATTATTTATAACAGTTAAATAAGTAACCATGTTGCGTACGGTATTTTTCACTGATTTTTACGTTTATTATACAGGACAATTATATCATAATGGAAGGAAATCAACCCACAAGTTGAGAGTTTTAGATCCATACTATAATCACTAAAACATCTAAACGTTTCTCACACTGCAAAATAATTTTTTTTTTTGACACATACGTGACACCTGAAATATTCTTAATATTTTCATGAAGTTTGATTGAAAGCTGTTAAAGGAAAACGTTCGCGCTTTGAGAAAGGTAGAATACCTCAGGAATATTACTAAATGCATTGTCTGGATTTAAGGATGTCCTGCAGTCATTCGCAGTTGTGAAATGTCTTTGAAAGAGTTTTGTATTTGTGTTTTCTTATAGCAAAGCCCCATCGGGTTATCTTCTGAGTCCACCGAGGGAAATCGAACAACTGATTTTAGCGTTGTAAATTTCTAGACTTACCGCTGTACAAACAGGTATTATTTATCTGTAACCCATTCATAGTAAGCAAATTGTGACGTCTTGTTTTCAACGTTGTAAATCCGAAAACATACCGCTGCACTAGCGGGAGGTCTTTCAAAAAAAAAAGAAAAAGTCTCGTAGAGTATAAAATAAAACTTTTTATAAGTTAATGATACCTCTTTTACAGGTTTTACGTTGAACTGCCAAAAAATAATAGGACCATATTTCAGCGTTCACAAAAAAGGAGTGGACATCTCACTTGGAAATCCAAATAGAACAGGTATTATGTTCTAGCTAATAGCGACAGAATATTATCTTATGACATTTAACAAACACTCGCATCTTTGTATAAGTAAGAGGGATTGATCACATGACAGTGAGTATTTTCAGTACAGAAATGTGGCTATACTACATTAAATTTGCATCAAATTGTCACCTAGTTAATAAATTTAATCAAAAGTAATAAGGATTAAATTATGTTTAATCGTGACAGGATTTTGCAACATACAAACTCTTGATGAAAATAACTCAGTTAAATTAGATGGTGTTTGGAGTAACAAATGTCGATAGTGAGATTTCAGTAAAAACAGTAGTGAAAAAAGTGAAAAACTGTGGAAATTTATATCTTTTCAACAATTCATAGCCCTGTAGTGCTGTAGGGAAATATGTTTATGACACAGAAACTGTTTTTCTGTTTCTTTGGAAATGTAAACAAATTCAACGTTTCTGAATGTTGTTACCGATCAGTTCCAGCCTGCAATACTGGATTACAACGCTGTTTTTAAAAGGTGTTATTGAAGCGATCCACATATGTTGAGTTGTCAAACACCTCTTTAAAGCACATTACATCAAATAATCTATTCTTTAACTCATAAAGTCACTGGATAACAGTTCAACTGAACAATTTTGGAAGAAACTCCAATGACACATTCTCCTACATTTCCTGTTCTTACACCTATGAACTAATTTCTGCCTGTGCAGTTGGATAAGTTATATTAAGCACATAACAGATCTTTTACACGCTGAATCCAAGCTATTATTGCAATAAAAATCATTTTGTTCGATACTAGGTAAGGTTTTTAATTAATTAGTCAGTCGTTGTGCTTTTATTAACTCGCAATAGAAGACCACAATTTTGAATGTGTACACAAGTCGTGAAATATTTTAACATAGCGGAATGAAGTTATAGTGAAAACTATAAGAAGAGTAATATTTCAGCTTTTTGATTTACATATGTTAATATTCCTTAGATACAATTAGACACTTAAAAAGTGTAGAAATTTTACTTTTCTGAGAGCTATTATGGGGAGATAAGATAAGATAAGATAATACTTTATCATTTATCTCGGTCAACTTGTTGATATCGAAAGGGAGAACGACATACGTAATTGACTCAATTTTGTGGTTAGATTCATAGAAGATGACCAAAATAACTTGAGATTTTATACACAATAGGAACGTATTTTAACATGTATAAACGTTGTCAAACATTCTCAAAATATTTTCGAATAATTATGGCAGTTGAAAAGGTTATGATAGTTTTTAATATTTAAGTTATAAGTATAACCTCTTAGAGCTACATCCTTACCATAAAGAGGACTCCAAGAACAGCCAGTCCATCTGGATGGTTGATAGCATCTGAAGGATCGTACTTACTGTTGTAATGCACCAGATGCATCTGAAAAATACAAACACGTAATGAAAAACAACTTGGTCATTGTAAAGTTACAACTTGAGCTTAAAAGAAGCCTAATATTTCGAACCGAATTATTATGTATTGCTTAGCATGCAAAAATGTCACAACATGCTTATTTAATTTTTATTTTTGGTGTAATTAGACACTGTTCATACCCTCATGGCGTGACTAAGAGTATCGACACGACAGCTCCAAAGGTTAATGAATATAACAAGCTTATTGAATATTAATTTACGTAATCTGTGGGAATCAAATTAAATAAAACATATTCTTACTACATTTGTATGTCAATTCTACACATTTAGACTAAACAGATTAAATTAACATTATTTTAATATAAGAATGACAACTATTTTAATATTTTGCTCCCGTAGTGCCATCCGAATTCTAAGATAAAATTTTAATAAAACAATAAAACAATACTTCATCAATATCAATAAGTTTCCTCCACAAACCGTAGAAAACATTATACGCAGACACCCAGACAGAAAGCAAAATCAACCAACAAAAGTAAATATATCTCACGAATCAAAAAATCACGAAACCATATACTGCTGTATACCATATATTCCTGACATCAGCAAACAAATAACCAACATTTGGCAAAAACTAGTAACAAAATATAACATTCCAGTTAATACTAAATTTATTCAAAAACCAGGCACAAAACTAAGGTCTATACTATGTAAGAACTACACTGACAAACACCACACCAACATTATTTAAAAAATTCGATGTGATAACTGCCACGACTTCTATATTGGAGAAACAAGTAGAAAAATGGAAACCAGATTCAAAGAACATAAAAAGTCACCTTCACACGTTTTCGAACACTGCAAGTCAAATGGACACAACATAACCATAGAAAACACTAAAATACTAAATAAAGAAACAAACATAAACAAACGCAAAATTAAAGAAGCCTTACTCATACAACAACTTAAACCCAAAATAAACCAATATAAAGGAACGCCATTACACCTATATTAATATTGTAGATAAAATTATATATTCAAACATCTAACCCCGCCCTCTACATTGCGACACTTAGTTACACAACCCCTTCCAAACATGTGGTCAGCTTCCGGTCAGTTACCTCTTTCTTTGTGAACCTGACGATGACCGAAGAAGGTCGAAACGTTGTTCGCTCTTCTATTTAAAATATTTTCTGAATCCAAACGAGCCGTTTTTGCATATAAAATTCTCAACAAGTGGGTTTCTCGACATCACTGATTAATATTCATTTGTTTCACTTTAATACCTGTAACATATTTGTTAAATGTGTACTGCGTAAGAGTCAACAGTGCATGTTTTACGAAAACACAAGCGTATCTTTAAATATTGGTGAATTTTCGAGAATCCCGCCCGATGAGTATAAAAGCTAGTCGTCTCAAGATGCTGAGATTCAGTTATAGAATATTGTTTGGTCACTGCATTCAATTCATTCGGAAACATTAATGGTGACAAACGCTTATTAATCGAAAAAATACAGATGTTTGACCATGGACGTGGATAGATTTCAAACATTGAGTTGTTCAACTTCAGAGAATTAGCTTCGAACGTTAGTATCTCTACGAGGGCAAAAGGTATACATTTCTCATTGTGAAAATTATGCTTGTTAATCGCGATAGGTCAAACAAGAATAGAGGTAGCTAGCATTCTCGTCAAGTGAAGAGTACGTGAGAGTCAACATAAAATTAATTTGCTCGTCTTGGAACAGGAGCATCGATAAAATTCTTTCCAGACCAGATACAAGACTAAATGTTGTTTGTGAATGTGTAAATTATTTTGTATATAAAATAATTATTTGTAATCAATATTTATAATAACTGGTATTATAAACAGTACTTTTTTGTATGTTAAAATAAATTTGTGTCAAGAAAGAAAATTGTGTGTATCACTCTTGTCATATATAACAGTTCATACATATTAACATTTAATTAACTTCTGAATCAAAATTTTCGATTATTTGAAATCGTAATACGTATCGTAGGTAACATAATAAATCAAATACTTGCCCGCGATAAATTATAATACGTAACAGGACTAAAATTGTAACAGATGAACTGAAGCCCAACAAGAGTGTTGTCGCATGGGATTACAGTGATTCTAGTGTCTTCAGCTATCTTTCTAATGAAAAGAGAAATATTAATTCAAAGGTGTGCTCTGAAGGTTTTTATCACCTTAAGTTTTCCTTTACCAGTGGTACTATGGTACATGTGTAGCTTCCTCACGATGTTTTTTCAGAGGGATGGGTATTTTTGGTTATGGGTAGTTATGGTACGTAACCATAACTATAGTCAGGTTTTACCACATTTGAATAAGGTATTATTTTAGAGTCTGTTACTTGCTAAACACTAATTTGCGTGTTACAGTGGAGCGCCGTTAAGCCGCGGTATTTGGGGGGTCAACCTGCTTAACAGCGTCTTAAACCTTTGTGACTGAAAAGCCGAAATCGCCAACAGCTCCGCCAAGGAGCCTCATCCAGGCCATTGCGTGATCATTATAGTATTAATGTGTAGACTATTCAGATACAATTGACAAGTGCCATTTTAACACTAATGACAAATGCATAGCGATGGTTCGCTTTTCCCCTTTTTAATAGATAAAATATACAACACAATTTTGATTAAAATTTATTAATAACATAAAGATTACAATAAAAATAAATCTTTTTATTTTAAAATTTCGTCTTCCCGTTTTACATGCGGGCCGCCATTGCAAATCTCGTGGTAGCAATGTTGCGCAGTTGCATAAATTATTAAATTTTTAATACCAAATTTATTAACTGGCAGTTAAACAATAAAAAAACCAATAAAATACATTTCAAACCATTGTATTTCACATTTTTAAAAACATAACAAATATAAACAAAAAAGTTAGTTTCATGCTGAGTTATTACATTTAAAATTCTTACGAATATATACGAAACCACATTAAATTTTTATCCAGTTTTTACATTATTATCACAAAAATTTCAATCAATTTATTAATTTAAAAAAATTACAAATACAGTTTATTTCTAGGTAAAGTACGATGGCCTGCCATGGCCTAGCGCGTTGAGGCGCGCGCTTCGTAATGTGAGGGTCGCGGGTTCACGCCCGAGTCACGCCAAACATGCTCGCCCTCCCAGCCATGGGGGCGTTATAATGTTACAGTCAATCCCACTATTCGTTGGTAAAAGAGTAGCTCAAGAGTTGGCGGTGGGTGGTGATGACTCGCTGCCTTCCCTCTAGTCTTACATTGCTAAATTAGGGACGGCTAGCACAGATAGTCCTCGAGTAGCTTTGTGCGAAATCCCAAAAAACAAAAAAGTAAAGTATGACGTTATTGCTTCCTGCCCTCTTCTTGGCGTCTCTAATCATGGACTTTAGTTGTAGTGTTTTCAGTTTGTGTCCTTCACGCTCGTAGTACTCTAGGGCTACCTCAAGTCCTTTGACGGCTTCATCTGCAGTTTCTTGTTGGAGGTACTGGGGCAGGATCTTCTTCATCTTCGCTCATTGTCTCTTCTGCTAAAATTGAGGAAGCTACTGGTACATCATCATCAATGGAGAGCCGCGCTGACAGAATTTCTTGGATAAGAACAGTTGAGTGGACAGCTTTCATTAACTTCTGCTCTGCTTATTTCACTTCTGCTGGGGTGAAACCGAGGAATTCTTCATCATAATCTGAGTCTTCTTCTCTGTTGCCTTCACAGTATTTCACTTCCACTAAGAACGCTGAAGGCTTTTTATTCTAAATGTTATGTACTTTGGCTCTACATCGTTGAAGAATTTTGTTATACGAATATTCTTCACTGGAAAGGGTTATGACATATTCTTCCAGTAATATATATATATACAAAAGGCCAATAATTCGCCGTAAAACAAACATGTTACCTAAAACATTCTGCTGCTCATATTTCCAGTGAAACACTATGGTAGCAACATACGCAATTTATTCTTATGTTACAATTTTGCCAAAGGTCGTATTTCAATCATTTTTTTCAAAAGAAAACTAAATTTCTCTCTGTTTAATGACCTTAAATCAGTCATATATGCAAGTTAAAAGGCTTAGATCATATCATTTACTTATGTGTTTCTTTCTATATGTCGCTTATGCATCACGACACCTTATAAAATTTAAAATAACGTGTTTTTAGATTTTATTTTAACAAGACACCTAAACGTCCACGTTAAACTACAGGTTACACTTACCTCTAAAGGATACCGTTTCTCATCCACAGTGTGTTCTGATCCCATATCATCACTTTTGCCCCAGTGGAAGTGAAGCTGAAGGAACTTGTACATACTACCCAAACCTCCACCTTTAATTGATGGACTTTCTCCTTCGTGTACACTAAGTTGTGCTGTCAAAACGTTCAGTGATGTTCAACAAAGATTAATAAACTTTCATGAAAAATGCCTTATTTGTAAACATTCTAAAAACTGTTTTATGAAAAATAATTACTCAAAATACAACAAAAAGACTTTTTTTTTAATTTCGCGCAAAGCTACACGAGGGCTATTTGCGCTAGCCCGCCCTAATTTATGAGTATAAGACAACAGCAAAAGCAGTTTGTCATTCACCATCCACTGCCATCCAACGAGTAGTGGGATTGACCATAACATAATAACGCTCCCACGGCTGAAAGGACGCGCATGTTTGGTACGACGGGGATGCAAACCCGCAACCCTCAGATTACGAGTCGCACGCCTCAACACGCTTGGCCATGCCCTATTTTAAATTAAGCATAAAACTACACAATGGGCTATTTATGCTCTGCCCACCACGGGTATCGAAACCCGGTTTTTAGCATGGAAGTCCGCAGACATACCGCTGAGCCACTACGGGACTGCTATAAAAGAATGGAAACGTAATACTATATACACTTCATAGAAATTTGTTTGTAATGGTGCATGTTTGGTGCTGTACTATGTTGGTTAATTATATAATTGTTATTTAAGATTTTTTTAAATCATTATGATGATGTAATATTAAGTTCAAATGGAGATTTTGTTGATTAGCTCAAGGGGGTTATTTTTAGTAATAAATACTGTTTATGTTTTCACGACTTATTAGAGTGACTACTTTCTGAAAGCTAACGGGAAGTAGTAAATGGTTGTTAATATACGTTGAGCCATCGGTCTCCTGAGTATCCCCGTCACATCAAACATGCTCGCCATTTCAGTCTTGAGGGCGTTATAAAGTGACGGTTAATCCTACTATTCGTTGGTAAAAAAGTAGCCCTAGAGCTGGCGTTGGATAATGATGACTAACGGCCTTCCTTCTAGTCTTACACTGCTAAATTAGGAACGGCTAGCAAAGATAGCCCTCGTGTAGTTTTGCGTAAAATTCAAAACAAACCAAACCTTCTCCTGAGTTATAGTTTAACAATATGTGAGACGAACAAGTGAAAGTTAAATCTGATAGGCATTTGAAGAAGTCTGTCCCAAATATGGGTATTCCCACTCTACAACAAGTGTTTTGTATTCTATGTTTGCATTACACAGACAAATTTCAAGGTGTATGTTTACATACTTATGTTAAAATCATTGAAAATATTTAATATCGCGTGAAAATCTTTATAAACAAATCAAACGAAGTATTTCAGAGGTCGGATGATACAATATAAAAAACTGTAAATTGCATTTATATACTACACATTTCTTTATAACAAACTCTGACACACACATACATGCACACACAAAAAACTTACCAGTGTGTCCGTTGTTTTTAATGGTGGCGCCTTGCAGTGGTCTATCATACCCCATGAAAGAGATTTTTCCCAGTTGACTGTTCATTTTTGCCTTGCTTTTGTCAATGTTAATGGGCGACTGCTTTTTTAATACACATATTTCAGAGACAGCAGACCAGTGGTCAGGTGCTGATCAGTTAATACACAAAAATAGACAAAGATCAATAAATGTTTAGAAAAAGAAGTTTAGTGATTTAATTCTATCGAAATTGTTTCAATAAATATTAACAACACACGAGGTTTACAGACCACAGAAATAAGTAAAACCTAAAACTTCAGCACCAAACCTATAAGTGAATAGCCATTACTTCTGCACAGGTTGTAATCATAGTTATAGATACAGTAAGTGAGCCTGAACTACTATAACTGGTAAAAAGAAAGTTTCTCGTGGTGAGTAATCAACGAAATCTTCATAAACAAAAGGGAAGAGGATGGGTTAAATTAATCTCCCTCTCTCGGTGTTTGTGTATGATATATTCATGTCAGGTTCTCTTTGACCTCTTTCTCCTCCTTGTATTTATGTGGTCTTGTTGTATTTCATAGTGATAGTTATTTCAGTTTTGTTGCTGGTACTTTTTAATTTTTTTTAATTCATTATATATATATATATACATTTCTTATTATTTATTTATTTATTTTCTGTTTAAAATATATATTTACCGGGGAGAGATGTTTAGGACTAATCTTATCGTGTATGAGGTACCTATCTAGTTTGCATAGTAATTTGTTTTTCATCCTGTTTTTATCGAAGTACATTATTGTACTATGTAGGAGTCTATCTGATATGGTTGGTATGTTCGATTATTTGTATATTAATTGAGATGATATAGTTCTTGGAACTCTGTATGCTGTTATGAGGAGTGTATTTTGGATTGTTTGTAGTTTAGTTGTAATTATTTTGTCGCTTACAGTTATTCATGCTAGAGCTGCGCAGTCTATTACTGGTCTAATATACGTTTCGTAAATTTTTAATTTGGTTTCTGTAGATGCTCCATAGTTCTTGCCAATTAGACTCTTAGCATAGTTGATTCTTCGCCAGACTTTGTTTTAATTTCGTTTACGTGGTTAATCCAAGTTAATTTTGAATCATAGGTTAGGCCTAAAAATTTTGCTTTTGTGGCAGTTTGAAGTAATGTACCATTCATATATATTTCTGGTTGTAGTTTTGTGTTTTGTCAATTTCGTAAAGACTACGAGTTGTGTTTTGCTGCGTTTATTTCTATTCTATACTTTTAACAGTTTTCACTTATTCTATTTAGTTGCGGTTGGATGTTTGTGGCTGCTATTGATGGTGTTGTCAACATCATGAGCGAACTGTGAAGAAAATCCATGATTAGAATCCTTCAATGGCATATTGTTTACAAACATGATGAGGAGTATAGGGCTAACCACCCCTCCCTGAGAGACACCAGCTTCTGGAGTAAAGTACTCAGAAAAAGATCCCTCTACACTTTCTATTCTCCAAAAAGTTAGATATGTTAAATTAATCTTAGCTTCATAAACATATTTTAAACTACTGGACGTGTATCAGTAATTATACATTGTCTGACTCCATCTAGGGTTATATATGAGCAAAGACAAATTAAAAAGAGTAATTGGATAATTGAGTTAATGATGTAGAGTTAGTCTACAAACTCTTCATGTTAAAACAACTCAGCCACTTTAATAAGGACTAAATATCTATGCAAAAACGGCTCGTTTGGGTTGAGAAAATATTTTACATAAAAGAGCGAACAACGTTTCGACCTTTTTTGGTCATCGTCAGGTTTACAAAGAAAGACGTAACTGACCGGAAGCTGATCACATGTTTGGAAGGAGTTGTGTAACTGAGTGTTGGAATGTATATAGGGCGGTGTTAGATGTTTGAATATATAATTTATTTATTTTATTATATTAATATAGGTATAGAGGCGTTCCTTTATATTTGGTTTATTTGGCTTCTTTAAAAGAAGGTCGAAACGTTGTTCGCTCTTCTATGTAAAATATTTTCTCAACCCAAACGAGCCGTTTCTGCATATATATTTCTCTACAAGTGGGTTTTCTCGACATCACTGACTAAATATCTGTTATATAAAAAAGGAAGGTACTTTTTTACCATGTTTAACTTCATATGGAAAAGAAACTAGAAGAATACTAACCATTTCCAGGTAATTCAAGATCCGACTTAAGTTTGTTCCCTACCTCATGACATGACTACATTATCTACAATTTAGACCAATGTTAGGGAAATGTTGCGACAGACCAAAAACCTCAGTGTAGCCCACCTGTGTTAGTTCACCCAGAGCAGTGTACAAAAATCGTTTTTTTATCTCCAAGAAAGATGGGTGGGACAAATGTATTTGACTACATTACCTTCTGTGTCAATTCATATCACTGTATTGTGGCTACCACAAGAACCCCACTGCCCTCTCCCAACAAGAATAAAAGCTGAATCCCCAAACATTTTTACAATTGATTTGATTATCTAAATATGTAAATATTTGGCACATTTTAATCATTTTGGTAATGAAATACTTAAATATGAGGAACTTAATTAATATATGGTGGAACGGTTAACAAAACATTGTTGCTTTTATTGTAGCATTTACGGCGAAATGTATGGGAGATAACTGTCTGTATGTTTCTACATTATCATTAAATTAACAAAGACAACTCCGTAGTCTTCACTATCTAGTTGAAACCAAATATGCTTCGAATCTAAAGTTAAAGATTCTTTACATTAGTTATTAGTTAAATTCTACACGTTATTCTACCTGGCACACATAAGAGGTATCAGAGGAAAAGTGTATATGAAGAGAATTTTAATTCTATTTGAAAACTTGGGAGGGGAATTTTTACTGCAACTTGGATGTTTTAATTTCTGAATCCACATGAGTTAGCTTATACTATCATCCACTGTAAACAACATTTTCTATTCTACCCTCTCCGAGGTCATGGACACCTTCATAAGCATGTAGTCGAACGAGTTTTCTGTATTTACAGTCAGTCTCTGACAATACCAGTCGTTGACTTCCAAATATGGCTGGAAGATTGTAAATGTTTAGCTTATGAAACTTAAATTATTGTTTACTGTCTTCTTATCGGTATTAATAGATATGTTCAGTTTCGTCGGAGTGTATTTTATGGATCTGATGGTTCTCTTTCCTAACCATATCTTCACGTATTATCCTAAGTTTTTATGGAGAATACTGAATGTTCTATTCGAAATTGCGCTCCCTTTATAGTTTAATATATTTCTGTAAGCGCTTCCAGAAAACAACTGTGTTTTCTATGTTCCATACTAAAAGGATTGAGAGCAGTTATTTCCCTCCCCTATTTAATAGTAAGCTTGCTTAACTATAAAGAAAGTGTATGATGTGAAAAGTGTGTTCCTTTTTGAAACATTTGTTGTGGTATGTTATAAAAAAAACCTTTCTATCGCTTCTCACATTTCATAGGAGTTCCCCAATTATATTTATCACATAATACAATATAATAACATGGAATAAAATACAATCTTTTCTTTGCTTCAAAAACGTAACTAAAATTAATCATTCCAAAAATAACAGTAATAAGCGTGTTTTGCCAACATAAAGACTATTAAACCCACAGTGGAATAAGCGATGCAAAAAATAGAAGAAAAATAATAACACCTTCAAGAACATTTTGCAAGAGGTTTGGAATAAGCATTGCAAAACATAGAAAAACATAATAATAACTTCAAGAACGTTTTGCAAAAGTCTTGTAAATGGAAGTTTTGGTTTAGCTTAGTTTGGCCCAACTGTTCATGTTAGGTGGTTCTCAGTTCCTGCAATTTGTTTTACTTCATCGCGCATTGTAATCGTCAAAAGAGAAGGATTTATTCAATGGTGTTTTTAACTATTTCTTTAAAGTTATCACAAAAGTCATCTCTAAGGGAGAAGTATGTACTGAAAGGTCTCTTTGTTTGCTAATTATTACGATTCAGAATTCGAAGCTAAATGGAAAAAGAAAGATTAAATGTTATCATTCAGTTTACTAACAACAATTTTTTTTCAAATAATAACGCGATATAAGAGCTACTTAAAATAACTCGTCCAAATACAAAGGTATAACACATTAACTAGTTTTAACCTTAATTATATTGTTGTCTATAATCTCTTGTTCTACAACTACTGACTAGCAGTACATGTGTTATTTCTTGAAAAAATGTTACTTAGAAAAGCTTAAAAAACTACTTCCGAGTATTCCTCTCTCTCTCTTTTTTTCTATGAAAGCACTTTGAACTACTATGCCAGATTTGTATTGTAATGCAAACTTTCAATATTTAATAAATTATGAACTTACTATTTTCTCCATGATAACCCCAGTCATGCTGAGAAGCATATGTCCTGACACCTAGTGGTAAAAATGAATAAAAATATCAAAATATAATAAACCATTGCCACAAGTGCGAGAGGTAAATTAATAAGATAAAACATTATGTCCTGTGCTGGTAACCCTTCAACACGTTATATGAGTATTTAAACGGTTTTCATTTTATTTAAGTAATCAAGATGATTTTATTTTAGCGGAAGGTCCACCTCGAACTTTAACGTTGTAAGTCTGAACTTATAGCCGTCTCACCATAAATTACTTTTTTATCATTCACTAACCTGTATATATAGCTTTTTGTTGTTGCATTTTTTTGGTAAATCATAATACATTGAAAAAGTTGTGGAACAGTATACATCTCTGTATCTTTACATGTTTTATCTATAGAGTTCCCAGTGGCACAGCGGTGTGTCTAACAACTTACACCACTATAAACAGGGTTTTGATACCTGTTGTAAACAGAGTACAGATGGTCCATTGCGTTACTTCGAACTTAATTACGAACAATCAATTAATTTATTGAATGAACATTTCACGACACACAAGTTTGTTGTAGTTCTTCACAAATTTTAATACAAGATTCGCAAGAGAGACGTAGAGAATCCGCTTTTTTCGTACCCTTTTAACGTCAACAAATTATTAGAGATCCTTTGTTGCTCTTAATGAAATCAACACAATTCCAGGAATAAAGTAGTGAGTCACAAAATAATTACCATTTTCATGTGTGTTTTCAACACATTTTTTCTCAACGTTTTACAATGTTTTTTTAACAAAACGGTTTTATACACACAAGTAGCTGGATGTGCAAAACATGTCGGTATATAACTATAGTAACTGTCTACAGTTTTTCAGAAAAAAACAGCCATATATATCATTATATCGTTTGTTTTTTTGGAATTTTGCACGCAGCTACACGAGGGCTATCTGCGCTAATCGTCCCTAATTTAGCAGTGTAAGGCTAGAGGGAAGGCAGCTAGTCATCATCACCCACTGGTAACTCTGGGGATACTCTTTTACCAACGAATAGTGGGATTGACCGCACATTATAACGCCCCCACGGCAGAAGGGGCGAGCATGTTTGGTGTTTATATTGTACTTAGGGCGTCCCATCCTCTAAACGTTTTTCTTTACACATATACACAAATACATTGTTTAATCTTAACTTTTTAATGGTACACTTTTTCACTTTTGTTGTTTCATTTTAGAATCCTAGTTAAAAAAAATTAATATTTGAAAAATATTGTACTGAACGTTTAACGCTTTTCATTTAAATTAAACTCCGTTAGGCGGGCCCCCCAGTAGCTCAGCGGTATGACTTACACGCTAAAATCCGGGTTTCGATACCCGTGGTGTGCAGAGCACAGATAGCCCATTGTGTAGCTTTGTGCTTAATTCAAAACAACAACCGTTAGGCGGTGACGTGTTTAATAAATACAGGCGAAGAGGATTCACGGGTATCTTATATACTGTGGATAACTCCAAAGAAACTTTAAGGTTATTTGACAAATTATGTAAACTATTTTCGAAAAATAATAGCATTAGTTTGGATATTATATTATATTAATTTTAACGTTAATAAAATATTTTAATATTTTATATTGAATTTCATTAGACTCTGATCTGAAGCATTAATAACATAACTTATTTTGTAACCTGAATTTTTTACTTCTAAGTAAGATTGAAAAATGAAGAGTATTTAAATTGAAAAACAAAATTTGTTAATTTTATAATTTTTAAACTTAGCTATATTACTTTTCGAAAAAAAAAATTATTTTATGGTTTTTATAATTGTGTTTTGAAAATTAATCTGTTACAGTAGAAGCCCATAAAGAATGGACTCAAATTTTCTTTTTATATTATACTACACACATACATCTTAAGGTCAGCCCTTGTCAGTCAAATGTTTATCAAACCGTCCCCTATACTCACTTAAATTCCGCTACATCTGAAAGCAATCCATTCCACAAACCAATTGCTTTGTTAGAAAAATAAACTTCCTGAGCTCAAGAACAGTCATCCTGTGTCAAGATTTATATTTCTATCCCTTAGCTCTCACTTATATATAACGGCTGGTTTTTCTTATAACTTATAGTAAAGCCACAAAGGGCTATCTGTTCAGCCCACCGAGGAGATTCGAACCCCTGATTTTAGTGTTGATAAATCCGGAGACCTACCACTGTACTAGCGAGGGTTTTTTCTTATAACAAAAAAATCTGAAACTAGACTAATGCAGTGAGCACAGCCATTGTGTAGCTTTACCCTTAGAATAAAAGCAAATAAACATGGTGGTTATTTAGATTATTATATATTATAAATCTAAGTACACCTGTGTGTGCAAAGATATATCGATAAGCGTTCAACAGGTAATGTATACACATTAAATTAATGTTACTTAAATAGAATAAAGAAATATCCTAATTCAGAGTACCTAGTTGTTGTAAGAGTAACGAGTTGTTAAGTATTACAGAAAGCCAAGTTTAGTAGGCAAATCGTTCAAAGTAAAAATTATGTTGTATTAGATATATCTTTTTGTTCTAAGTTCAAATGAAATATTGATATGTTTCAAATGAAAAAAATAATTTCATTTCATTTTTTTGAAATTCAAAGGCTTTATATGGATAAAACTGCTGTTAAAAGCAACGAAGACAGGTTAATTAAACATTTAAGTTAGTTTAAATGTAATAGCAGTTTATTTATGGTAAGACAGTATCGTGCGATTCCAAAATTCTCGTGTTTTTGAAATAAGTGAGAAATTGTTGTAACTATTCAAATACAATCACGAGACCAAATGTGGAAATTTCTCTTACCCTCAAAATTATAATGTGACGGATGTCAGAACTTTAGGATAACAAAAGGTTGTTAATTTTCGAAATGCAAAGATCTATCAGCAGGGGCTTTTGCATAAGTGGAAGGCGTCGATGAGCCTTACATTTGATATAGTAAGTTTAATTATGGAAAATATATAAAATCTAAACTAAAATTACGCTGGTATACAACTATTACGTCTATCAGAGAATGGGAGAATGTGCCTTCAAAATAGTGTACGATTTTAAAAAAGTTCTTCGAGTCGGTGTCTACCTTAAAAATGCTACCAGTTCTGCTATTGGTGAATTGTTACCAAGTCATTTCTGTAAGTATCACGAAATCACTTTCTATTAAGACTCTTTTGTTCATCTTATGATTTGGAAACTTAGGAAGTTACTTTCAAAATTTAATGTGTAGAAACATGCATTAATGATATATGACTTTGAATGTATAAAGAAAGGTAAATCTATCTGAAAATTATAGTAATAAAATAGTCAGTGTAGCGTAATATTTAATATTTTCAATATATTCTAGAGATTTTATACAAATAAAGAGTTAATAAAAAACATTTGTTAGTAATGAATGCACTTTTACGTATAGTAGAGTGAAACCTGAGTACCTAGGCAAAGTGTTTCTAAATGTATACTTAATTTTAACAAGTATTTACAGCCAGTAAAACACTCCGGATACTAAAAATATCCAGGGTATAAGTAGCTGTCTACGTAACTAGGTATTCTTGAGTTGAGCACCAGTAGCAACAAACAATACGTGAAGCAGATAAGTCATAAAAGCCAAAGATCAAAATCGTGAATCAAATAAAAATAAGACTTGTGTTTATAGGTAAAAGAAAAATCTTATTTGCGACAATAGCAGAAATAGATCAACTTAACTCTGCGAACAGTCACCTTTGATTGTTCTTTTATTTGAAAGAAACAGCTCCTGCTCTGAATTTCACGAAAAGCTACGTTTTCACAATATGAGCATTCATTTTTGAGTGAAAATAATTTTAAGTGAATTTTTAAATTAAATCTAGAGCAGGAGGGGGGTGGATTTACCTGTAGTACACTGACGTGACTCAATGTACAAGTATAATTTTGGCTAAATTTGGGATATTGCCACAACTGTTCTAAGTACTGGAATGTCATTGCTGCTAAGTTTCTGATCAGATCTAAACGTTTTTACATTACATTAGAAACTGCAACTTCATATCTGTTTTAGAGTGAGATAACTAAATTTTGAAAATAGAAGAAATATAAATAAGCAATAAAGGACCGATACGAAACAAATTTTAGTTGTTATTAAGCGAAACTAGTATTTAAGAACTATTGTATGCGTGGCAATAATTTTACGAATATGTTTTGAATAGTTCTTAACCGTGAATTACGGTCCATTTTCTACACTCACATAAGTATTTGTAATTAAAATAAGCAGAACACGGATGTAAAATGTGGTAAAATATTCCCCAAATATTTGTATAACTTCATTACAGTTCAGCAGGGTTTGGGGTGGTTCTTCTCTACAACTTCAATATTTTTTTTATTTTACATTATTATATGGTTGGTTTTTTATTGTGAATTAACTGCTTTTGTGTTAAAAAACTATCGGGTTTGTTGCTCTAGGCAACATTCTTTTGTACTTTTAAGTTTCTGATAAATGATATTTTGTTGTCACTTTGTCCAATTTCACCATTGATCTCAACTGGTAAACACCTCTTTGTCAAAAGCGTCCATGGTGTTTAAGTTTAACATTTAATAAAATAGTATGGTGTGAAACTATTAAAACATAATATTCATATTTAGATATTTTTAGTACCATCAACGTTCTTTACCTTAAAGTTTCACACACTTCTAGTGTTTCTGAACCACAGTTGAGCAACAGTGGGATTCATTTTATTCTTAAGTCTCAAGTACTTTCATGTACGATTTCTAACTGGTCCTTTACGTACTTTCCTTAAAGTTTCCTGTCACCATTAGGAGACTGCTGTTGAATGTTCTCATTGTATTCTGAAACAACTCGAGAAATGTAGACTAAGCAACATATAATTTTTTTTACCAACTTATCTTAACACCCTTTTCGATGCGGTTCCCCTAGTCACTTGATACATATATTTATTTATAAAGCAGATAAAAATAAATTGTATTTATCAGCTAACATCTTAACAACACGCTGCTCGCAGTGTTAAATAGAATAATTCTCAGTCAAACCCTACGTTAAGACAGAGGAGTCTTTAACTTATCTCATTACATAGTGTTTAATAAATGTGCAACAGGTGGCATTATGATATGGCTAAGTCCTCAAATTATACTATCTTTGTAATAACGATCGCGAAAAAACCTAAAGACTTAAGATCATATTATATTTTAACTGTACCTATTTCTACAATACCACATTTAATGTTTGGTATTTATAATAAAAACTGATGTACAACAAACCGGTTCAGCTTGGATTATTGTTTTCAAGAACTTATATGACCATTTAAGGCCAACTTTTTGGAAAACGCCCACATACGTCAGTCAACATTAACCATATATCAAGCACTATACACAACACTTGTGTATTGGAAAAACTGCTGCATGTAAGTGACACAACATTCTTTAAGCATTGAGTGTCACCCTTGTGACGAAGATACTCTGCTTATTCGCTCCCACTGCTAATCAACTACGCAACAAGATAGAGGATAGGAAATATTTTATTCAAAAGAAATTTGTTTAGCATCCTATGGTTTAATACACGTGTAAAAACGGCTGGTTTGAGTTGAGAAAATTTTTATGTAGAGGAGCGAACAATGTTTCGACCTTCTTCGGTCATCGTCAGGTTTATGAAGAAGGTCGAAACATTGTTCGCTCCTCTACATAAAATTTTTTCAACCCAATTCAGCCGTTTTTACATGTATATTTTTCTCTACAAGTGGGTTTCTCGTCATCACTGATTATATCCTGTAGTTTGTTTCAAACCTCAGGTGGAAAGTCTAGCTTTCTGAGATAATTTTCTTTCTCTAAATGTGATGTTGTCACATTTATCAAATCTATTTATATACTTATGATAACTAAATTTTTCTCGTCCTAAGTTGGACCGATGTATGTCGGTATCACAACTAAATTCTGCAGAAAGACAGACATTTAGAAAGAAAAACTGATTCAGAGCGTATGGCTATTAAAATGATAATAAACATTACCGACATAAATTGTGGTTCGCTTATGAATTTCTACAAGACGAGTTTATTTTGCTGATGGTGAATCTTGGTACAAGGAATTAAAAATGTGTGATCTACGTTACAAGTTTTATTACCTTTATATTGTCCTTGATAAACGAATTAAGAAACAACTTAAAAGTCTAGAGCATGAAATCATGTACTGGAAACAAATTGATGTTACATAATTAGGAAAATTGTGTAACGAGGAAGCGCGAAAACTAACTTTGTCCCCGGGCGCTGAAAACCCTGACTGGAAAAAGACAAACACGTTTGACATTCTATGATAAGAAAGTGTGCAACAATCAAAGACCGCCCCCCACAGGTTCAGAAGTAAGTCTGAAGGCTTAAAACGCTTAAAATAGGGTTTTAATACCATGATGAAATAATAATCAGTGATGTCCTTACATATAAATTTCTTTACAAGAGAGTTTTAATACCAGTTGTAAGCGTAACATAGAGTGCCCATCGCGCATACCAAAAGCAACAACCAAACTCCATTTTCTTTCTTCATGAAGTTTCTGATCTTTGAATGCTAATAATTCGTTTTACGTGACAATGACAGAATGCAATATGTTTCACTTGCTGAGTAAACTTTGAAAAAAAAAGGTTGATTTACGCGAAATGGTAGATCGTGATACCAGGTAACTAGTACTTGTTATACAGCAAGAATGTGTTTCGAAAATTCTAAATAATTTAAAAATCCAAAATACTGTTTTCTTTGTATCAAGTGTTAATACTTGGTATTCACATGAACGTAAAGCGTTTGAATAGCAGCAATACAAGATTACAAGATCCTCTATGAACCAGATACTTAAAACATAGAAGATTTACGTTCATTTGACTTTGCGTATTAATTGCGGCAGAAAAATGTCTTGGCCAGTATTACTTACACAGTGGTGTCTTATAAAGTTCGGTTTGTAGAAGCAAAAATACGCTTCTCATGTTGTTCTAACTCTTAAACCATTAATGTAAATGTTCACTTGTGTAATAAAGTAATCCTAAATGGCAAGAAGTTTTTGAGAAATGGGAATTGAGGTTTTGCATCTCGAATTTTTAAATCTAGTGCAATTCTTCATTAAAAGTCAATATATATTTTGTTTGTTTAGAATTGAGCTATATAATAGGCTATCTTTGCTCTGCCCATCACAGATATCGAAGCCCGATTTTTGACAGAGTGAACCCACAGACATTCCGCTGTGTTACTGGAGAACAAATATAGAGAGAAAATGTAAGGTATTTCAAAACAGTCATACTTTAGATGTTACTTAATAAATGCACTTCTCTGTTTAGTTCCAACTTAATGTAGTTCCTACGTAATATGTTTAAACGTTTAGAACTTTTAGAAAATAAAATCAGAGAATAAATACAGAAAAATACAATGGTTAGTGGTGCAGTTTGATTCTGTGTTCCTGTGCCATAAAACGCAGATAAGAACAGGTTTGGTATAAATATTCTAGCTATTAAAATACATTGATGGGTTGTTTTAATCAGTAAATGTCCGCTAGTTTGAACTCGTAGTTGACTCATGAGACGAAACAAAATCCACAAAAAGTGTTTGAAACACTATTTTTTCGTACTTTTTTCATCCGTTTTGCAAAATTTCGAAGGCAAGTTCTGATAATACTACAGTACTTAAGAAACAAACGAAACAAGTTGCCCTCTTTCATGTTTTATTTGTTTTTATTATTTTTCCGCATTGCAAACAGCAAAAATCTTGGCAGATATTTCAGTGGAGATCTCACGAAGTTTCAAAAACTTCAGGAGTCAACCGAAGGCGCACAGAAACTGTTGTTTCTCTTCTCACCTACTTTTTTCACACACCAAATTATAAGTAGTTGATTAGTGTCACATTACGTTTTTGTTTTATCTAAAAGTGATTGCGAGTCGTCTTGAATAAGTAATCCCACGATAAACGTTCTTAGAATTTAAAAATGAAGAATTTGTATATGAAAAATTGAAACGAGCTACGCACTTAGATTTTTTTTTACAGTAACCAAATACTTTCAACTTTACGTCTATCATGTGAAAAGAGAAACGATACTTAATGTTTATCTTATTATATTAACATGATTTTATAGTCATAAACAGACATTTCAGAGAGTCAAAATTTTCTGTTATCTAAAAAACAAAACAAAACACAAACGGAGGATGTGTGTGTACAAAAATTGACGATTTTATAATAACATTTACGAGACTCATCACGACATTACAGTAAATACAGCCAAATTCGGTCATGCTCCATCTGATGTCCTTCTTCGGGATAGCCCTGCATCATAGTGTTAATTGCAAAAGGCTCTATTGTAAAGCTGTTGTCTCTAAAGCACAAAACTTCTATCTTTAGGCTTTTATATATATAGTATACAAGCATGATGGTTTCTCATAACCCGTTTCATTCTTCTGCTGTTTGAGGTATGCGACAGTTGAACAAACATGCTTGAAGACAAGTTGTATAAACGTAATCTGTGTCTGACGTGTTCGGGATAGAGATCCTTCTTGTTTACGTGTTGTACTGTTGCTTGAGACAACAATTACCTCTTTGTTTAAGGAATCTCAAACTGTTACAAGACGCGATATTTTGTTCATCATATCTGGGGTACGAATTGTTACAAGTTTCTTTTTGAGTGCTTCTGTTTTTTTCAAATTGATCTACATTTCCTTGATTTCCAAAGCTATTCTGTGTCGAACATTTTAAATACCAATCTGAATATATATTTACGATTTGAGCGTACGAATATTTTGGATCGGAAAAGACTGTTACATACCCTTCCAAAATGCTACTTATTTTTGGTGGTATCAATGTTAAACAATGTCAAAGCGTCATTGGAAACATTGAACTATTAAAATAGTTCAGCCATACAGCATATTATGACTAAGAACTATTTAGCAATAACACTGGAGGATCTACTAGCTAAGAAACATCTACATTAATTGGGAAGATTTTCCACCGATACAAATTTAAATTACATACACAATTTAGTTGATAAAATAATTTTTAACATACTGTAACTTCATCATATTAATTGCGAGAAGATCCTTAGTTAATTCATGTAATAATGGAGTTTTGGTTATCAAAAATTCCATATACGCTTGTTTTGTGTATTTACTGAAAACTTCAGAGTATGTCATCTGCGCTGTGTTCGTTGTTATAGTACAGATTTATTGCGTGTGTTAATTAACATCTGAACAGTGTGTTATCTGTGTAGTTTCTGTCAATTAATATATATTTTTATTTTGTGTTTCATCTCGAAATTGTACAATGAGTTATCTCCACTATATTCATAGAGGAAAATGGAATCTCCTATTTTAGCGATATAAATATAATCTTGAAACTAAATATTTAAAGAACGTTAATAGATATTTCAGACACTATAATGTTATATATTGCGACTTTAAATGTTTTGAAGGAGTAGTTTCTTATGCATTTTAACTCAGAAAATAATTAAAATATCAAGTCATTCTTCTTCAGTGTCTCAGTGTTAAACATAATGGCTTATAACATCAGATTTGGAATTTCAATCTCAGTATGGTACAGCACTGAGTCTATTGTGTAGTTCTGTACTTAGTAACAAACGAGTGTTAAATTTTAAGACAACGTTTTACCAGTTCAAAGTCCATATACAACAATTTTTCCAGCAATTAACAACGGCTATATGTTTCTTTGGTGTTGGTCAAATGAGTTGTTTCCGTCGTTATACTTCACATTTGTTTCAAAATGTGCTTCGTCTTCAAAACTTTAGTTTTTGTTGACATCTGGATCAAGACTAGCTTTTTGTAGGAGTAAAATTTTAAAAAGATAACGTTACTATATTTTTTTGTAATCTATAGTTTATTTAAAAATATGGAAAAAATCTGAAATATGTTTAGCTTTTTAATTACAGCTTACCCACGACTTTGATTTACGATTCTCAAAATTGGTGTGAGAGAGAGAGCTGTTGCGAATAAATCCTAATAATCGAGCTCCCTTAGGCTGAATTAATAAATTTTGTAAAGGCAACGACCTGAGGAGACTAAATTTTTACGAATTGAAAGGTTAGTTACAGAGACTTCTTCAGCTTCGTGTTTATAATTGCAGTATATGAAAAAAATATGGCATGATCATTCATGACGGTATCCCTGATATACCGACACAGTTCGTAATAGATTCCTTGTATAAATTAAATCTTACTTACATAGTGAATCATTGGAAAACGATACATGAATCATTTAAGTGTTTTTACCTCTTATCTTCATTCTTAATAGCTGTGCAACGTGATATCTAGACAGTTCTATTTGCTCCTAAATAGGTGGAGGCCTTATATGCTGCATTAACACGCCAGCAAAGAGTTATTAAATCAAACAAAAGTCAAAACAAACAAAGGAAACAAAAACGTATAAGCTCAAACTATGTTTGAAACATGTTGTAAAAACACAAATTTTAAGCGTCGGAAGCCAACAAATTACACAAATAAATGAGCGAGCACTAGAAACTTGGTTCTATATGACATTATATTAGCAGATTTAATTCGGATTGATACAGTGGTAAGAATGTCAAAATTATATCTCCTATCCTTCTCATTTTTATACCTAGTAATTTTTTGTACATACCTGAAATTAAGAAACAAACTAATGAAAATTTACAAAAGTGAGTTCTCTAATCGACAGCATTTCATAATAACGATCTAACTACAGTATGGTGCTTCAATAACCAGTAGTGACATTGGCACAGTCAGTTTATTAAGCGTGCAATTTAACTAATACTTTAAAGGCAAATTGCATACCTAGCTCTGCCTTTGAAAGTTCGCGGATAGATGAAGTTCTACCAGTACAAATGAACTTTGCACTTTCTTTTTGAAACTATTTTAAAATATCTTACCGTTGAAAATTTAAGTTATTTCGAAAAAGACTGCACGCCTCCATTTTGTTTCTCTTAACAACGCAAAAACCACGCACAGATTGGCTAAGTAAAATCCCTGTGGGAGTTTTCAGTAGTGTTCCATCTCCATGAAAATTTCTTGTTTAAAGCAGCCCATTTAACAGTAGAAATGTGGTCAAGATGTCTATTTTCTAAACTTTGTACATTTAATGCATTAAATTTTATAATAATGTTGAATTTTGCTTTTAAGGAAAACCATATTTTACATCAAGATGCAAAAAATATGCCGAATGTTACTTAAATTATAATGTACTTCTCTAATTCACGCTTATTCTAATTTTACCGTAAACTGCAATATAAATAGTGTGAATGAGAAAAAGAGATGGAAATTTAAAGAACAGAATATCTTTATTTTCTGTTGAAACTTTGTAAAATGGGCGGCAAATGCCTGTTGTTGAGACAAGTGTAGAGGACGACGTTTCGAAAGTCTTCCATCTTTAAGGCAGTGTGTATGCGTACGTATTGTCGTTCTTTTATAGTGTCCTGACGGGTTGTGGAGAGAGCGCTATGATTGGTTGGATTATACCTATTTCTGATTGGAGGAGAGATTTTTTGTAGACTCACCAATGGGAGCCGCAGGTTACTCACCTCTAATCCAAAATCTCTGTTCAGTGAAGGTTTAATTGCATTAATGTAAAATGATTCTTTGATTTTTCTTGTCTTTCAGAATTTGTCAGTGTTGATGATTCTAGGTTTCACCCAGGTTGCTTTATGTCAAGTTGACGTGGCGTGCTCTGCAATGGCTGAATTTTGTGTTTTCATGAGTCTTGTACTATTTTGATGTTTTTTATTCTTGTCGCGAGTTTTCTTCCAGTTTCTCCAATGTATGTATCGTTACAGAAGAGCGCTCTTCTATTTAAAATATTTTCTCAACCCAAACGAGCCGTTTTTGCATATAAGATTCTCAACAAGTGGATTTCTCGACATCACTGATGTATCATTACAGAAACATGGAATTTCATAGATGACGTTTTCGAGATTCTCTTTGGTGGGTTACTGTTTGTTTGTTTTTTTCTTATCAAAATGGACCTCAAGGTATCGAAGGATTTCCACTGACCTTCTATGTTGAAATTTTCGGCGATGCGTTTGAGTTTTTCACTGAAATGTTGTTGGTATGGTAGGTAAATGGTAGTAGTGGTGGTAACTTTCTAGCCTTTTCTTTCGGTTGTGGTCTTCTTCAAGGAATTTTTTGATAAAAAAGGAAGTGTAACCATTCTGTTTAAAACTTTTTACGACCTATTAGAGTTCTGCTACGATGGATGTCTTATCGCAATTTTTTTTGCTCTCTTGCTTAGGCATTGGATTATACCACGTTTTATCGAGGTTGGATGATAGGACTGGATGGGTGGGTTTTCCGTATATAGTTGTGGTTATTTGTCTTTCTTGCTTGCTGATGAGTATGTTAAGGAACAAAAAACAGTCTATCCTACCAGATTTTTTTTTTTTACATTCAGTTGTTCCAAGCGCAGCAAGGCAGTGTTGGATAAAGATCTTACCTACCATATGTCACGAAAACAGGTGATAATTACCTACCTTTCCTCCCCCTCTGTGGTTCAGCTGTAAACATAATGAGTTAAGGTTAAAAACTGGGTTTCGATACCTACGATGGTATCTTCAAAACACACAAATCAGATATGGTATTGATACCGAACGCTGTGTTTTGTAACAATAAAATTGTAATTCTACCTTTAATAAACTAAAACTACTCAAAAACGTTTTACACACACTCCCTCTCTCTGTCTGTAAAAACGTGTAAAAATGAAAATGTTAAAGACTTTTTCTTTGTTTTTTAAATTTATTCTTTAATAGCGACAGTAACAGATTCACTCTGGTTATCACTTTGATAGTGTGTACTCTAAAACTATTTTAGCTTAAAATATCACCGATGTACTTTTGTTACTAAGCAACATGACATAATATTCACATACATACATACACAACACACGCGCGTAGATGTCTGTCTTTGTGATTTCTTTTTGTAATATAAGGAACCACTTCTTTTCTATGTGGTTCCTCACTAACATGCCTCACTAAGGAAAAAAAAAGATTGCGCATGCGCGTATGTAACTGGATAAATAATACCAAGATGCACACTAACAGTCACCTTAGAATGGAGGCAAACATTACGTTTAAAGTTCTTTCGTCTTGAAGCTATAGTGGTCACACAGACACGCATGCGTGCACGCATACAAGTGAGTGTCGTGTTTCTATTTGTAATATGCCAATGCCGGGTGGATTAAAGCGATAGACTCGTAATCTGCGGGTCGCGGGCTCGAATCCCCGTCACATAAAACATACTCGACCTTTCAGCCGTAGGTGCACTATAATGTTACGGTCAATCCCACTATTCGTTGGTAAAAGAGTAGCCCAAGAGTTCGCGGTGGGTGGTGATGACTAGCTGCTTTTCCTCCAGTTTTACAATGCTAAATTGTTTGTTTTGGAATTTCGCACAAAGCTACTCGAGGGCTATCTGTGCTAGCCGTCCCTAATTTAGCAGTGTAAGACTAGAGGGAAGGCAGCTAGTCATCACCACCCACCGCCAACTCTTGGGCTACTCTTTTACCAACGAATAGTGGGATTGATCGTGACATAATACACCCCCACGGCTGGGAGGGCGAGCATGTTTAGCGCGACGCGGGCGCGAACCCGCGACCCTCTGATTACGAGCGCACGCCTTAACGCGCTCGGCCATGCCAGGCTATTCACAATGCTAAATTAGGGACGGCTAACACAGACAGCCCTCGTCTATCTTTGTGCAAAATATAAGTTATCTTTGAATCAAACATTTTGCACATTAAGAATGAGCGAGAAAAAGCCTTAAAAATGTACACGCTCATTTAAAAAGTGTGAAACATGGAGTATTCAGTTTCCTTATGGTCTTCATGCAGTATAACACCAAGTCAATAAACATTAATATTTATGTTAAAATTTTATGTGAAACAGATCATCGTGAAGCTCTTGTTTATTTTAATCTAAAATCATTATTAATACCTTTACGTCATGGTAATTTCACTCGAGTTTACCGTGTTGGTGAATATGAAATTAAGATTATTACAGTTATTTAATAGTTTAACCTGGGTGCTAGTTTTTGTCAGGCCCTGTTTAACATCTTACGATCCTAGGGGTTGATCATGGAGTTTCCCTGCTTTTGTTGACCTTCAGGTTTTTTCACATCTGTTCACTGTTGACAGGCGCTTTGAGGAGTATAACTTGTGTCTCTCTACTCTATGATGGGAATTGAAAGTTTATTCTACTGTTCGCCTTCTTCGATATATGTGAAACCCACAGTTGAAACCTGGTACATTTTGTTTTGTGCCAAAAACCTTAAAATGCTGCGATGCATTTTATTATGATAGTGTTAGTATTTTGATAAGCTTTAATATGGTTCAAGAAATTGCATTGTATAAATTAACTAACAGTCTAATGGCTATAAAGTTTCAGGTAATGTTCAAAAGTATAATGGAATTGCGTTGGTAATTTTGACAGCGCAATGTACTAATTTTAACAATGTGTATAAAGAATATATAGGAAATAAGATTCGTAGGTGCTCAAACCATGACGGGTAACACTTGGTTTGAATAATACATATTAGTTTCCCAAAGCTGATGACAGTTTAATAGTAAATAAATTTTACTTTAGAATATTGAAAACTATTTTACATAATAAATTTGATTGTAAGAATTCCTGTCGGAGGTTTTTCGAAATAATAAAATGATTTGATAAAATAAGTACTTTACAAAATATTCCTACCTTTTGTTTCATTAATTAGTCACATACAAATGTAATTAAATGACAGATTTTCGTTATTACCAAATTTGACGATATAAGTTTCATGTTCACTTCACAGACATATGAACTAATTGTATATCTTAAAACTGGTATAATACCATTAATACATAAAATAATAACAGATTCATCAAAGCTATTTTTTACATTGAAATACTTTTGTAACAGCTAAAAGTTTATAATTACTAAGAGCCTAACATGTGAAGATAGAATAAAACTTACCAAACAAGAGAAGAGATAAAACCACGACTTTACTGCACATTTTAGTTACAAAACTTGGTATAATTTTCTGACTTAAAGAACCGTGTCCTTTTATCCTATGTCTTGCTCCGGATATTTCAAACCCAGATACAAGCTTACCAAACGCTAAAAATATATTTATATTGACACTTTCATTCAACCAATAGGGAGGCAGCGCGAGCTTCTGCGTACTCATTCTTGCTTGTAAGACTGCGTAAGCATGATAACGGATTTTTTTAACATCGGAAGGAGTGACTTGCTATTAGTCTCCTTGTATTTACATGTGAGGATGTTTAGAAAAGTTTCCAAAATATTATGTAACTAGTATTGTAACACGTTTACGAAAATTAAAAAAAGATCATGTACTTCACAAATTGCAATGTTTTATTGCTGTTATTGAAATGTTGAGATTCATTCTTTTTCAGCTCGAGATACATTAGAGTCAAAACTATATTTATATTTAACAAAAAAAGTGATTATTATATAATTTCAAGTAAAAAATCGTGATTAGCAACTAAACTTTTAGAGAATAGTGCATATGATTTTATATAAAATAATCTTTGTCTTTTAGTTGTGTGTGCGTTAGGATTGTTACGAACATCTATAATAAAAGTGTATACAATTTCAATTCATATTTATTATTGACATATAATTTAATTAAGAGTATATACATGTACCATTCCCTGTAGGAGTTTTATCTTTTTAAACACCAAAGTTCAGAACTTTGCACCTTGTTATCTTATTACCAAATGTAGTCCTTCAAGATAATAGGACTTGAGACCCATTTTTTTATTGGTCATAAATATAGTTAATTTATACTTATAATAATTCCAATAGGTGTAAAGTATGACGTGTGTTTTGCTTCTCTAGATCTCATTCAATATTTCTTTCAACAGGATGTTTTTTTTAAGGGAAACAAAGCAAACTGTTACTCTGACCATACGCAGCTTTACATTATATAGCAAAGCAATTACCTTTGAATGTTTTGTTTTTCAGCCAAAAGCGATTTAACGAAGAGTATTTACAATGCACACAAAAATCCTACATATAATTTCTAGATCTACAAGAATTATTTGTAATATCAATATTTTAATTTGGATTCCTAAGAAACACGGGTATAATATAACAAGCACAGTTGTAATCTCAATTTTTTGAATCCTCGAATTATATACTTATCGAAAAAATGTGCTTATTTTATTGCATACTCAGGTAACACTGAGTTAGCCTCAGAGCAATGGGATAGGTCCGCTTAATAACAGGAGGTTCAACAAGATGTTCATTACGAAGTGGTACTGAATTCTAAGTACCCGAGTTCGTGGTAATGAAATAAAGAGACTGAAAATAGTCTTTATTGTAACAGATGTAACAGAAATACACTGTTTATACACGCTTTAACAACTATGGAAATGTCGCTTGTGTAGGATCAAGTAACACTTATGAATTTATTAAGTTGAAATCACTTATCAAACTATTTAAATTCAACGTTCCTTACTTCGTAGATAGTATTGAGCATACCCAGACCAACAAGTGTAATTCACGTGTTTAGTCATTCCAATTCAAGTATGAGGAAGGCGTTAATATCGAAATACCACCGGACCTACTATTAAAACACAGAGGTGTATATTCTTGCACATAATGCAGCATTATAGCCGTGCTTCCCATGAGCAGTACAAGTTTAAGATCAATACAATGAAAAGAAACAAAGGTAGCTAGAATAAAATCAACTTACTGTTTTTTTTTACAATATGTTATGTCAAAACTGGACATACTCTAAAATAACTAAAAAATGTGGAATAATATTCTGATAGCATAAGAAGGTAGAAACGCATAGTATTTTTTATAATGCATTCTCATGTCACAACTCAGATATATAGAAATGAAAACTATATCACTACTAGTAGTCAAAAAGATAGGTCATACATAGAATTTTGTGTCCAACCTTTAATTATTCTCAAGTTTTAATGGAACCAAAGAAGCACACAATTATAGCTGGATTTGAACGTTATTGTATATAGATGAATAGCCATAATTTCCTTCCACTTAAGATGATCCCTCCAGTGGCACATCGGTATGTCTGTGGACCCACACTCCTAGAAACCGGGTTCCAATACCCGTGGTGAATAGACCATAAATAGGCCCTTGTGTAGCTTTGTGCTCAACTTAAAAACTTCAGATAAAAACTTTTAGTCAAAACATCCAGCTGCTTTTCTCTTTTATGCTGCTTATAGTTATTAAGTTTTAGTATAGCTATTAATGAGGTTAAGCACATCATACTGAAACAGTGTGAGCTATCAAGCTTACTGTTGAACCATTAGGGAGCAAATATGGAGAAGGAAATTTTTTTTGATATTAGTGTAAAACTATAGATGGGCTCTCCATGCTACTCATCCCTAATTCTCATTTATATTAGTAAGCAACTAGAATGCTTGGATTTGATCATAACTATTTTTAACCCACTTGCAGGTGTATTGTAAGATTTCTGTGACAACGAGATGTGAAATAAGCACCCTCTAATTTACAGTACAGCACAATAACAACTAGGCAACGCTCGGACTAGGAGAGGGTGCGAAGAGAAGTCGGAGAAGAAATAAGATTATTCATTTCATAATAATAGAGAATATTAGGAGTATCTTATTTAGAAATTAAAGCAAACTGCTTGACATAAGTTCTCAATCCAATTTTGTTGTTCACTATACTTTCAAATCTACCTATATATGTGTATATAATATAGTCTTTCAGTGTTATGAGAGAGTTTTCCTACGTGAATGGCTATATAATTTGAAGTTTGTATGTCATAATTTATAGATTCTGACCAGCATTTTGGGCTTACTTCCAGTTTGAAGATTGAGTAATTATTTCTTTGGTAATTTTCCGTCTCGTTAGTCAAATTATGCAACTTGCAGTGACATTTTAGATACTGTAATCAGATCTCTTCTGTACTTAACTAATTTTGTATGTAACAAGTACTGAAGAATTATGGGACCAGTAACGTCAAAAAAGTTTTGCTAGTAAAATTTCATTGTAAATTATACTATAATAAGAATTGTTTATAATTTCACATGATTGTACTTTGTTTACGTACAGTCATAGATTTTACGCTAAAAAAAAAGTTATCTTACTTTTGTTGTAACTTGTCCTGGGAAACTTTCACCTGATGAAATAGAGCTCAGTCAGTCACAGTTCTACTGTGTTTTCAACATGGTTTCCAGCACAGCATTAAGCATATTGAAATAAACTGTGTCATTCTTTACTTTAAAAATCTAATGTGCGAGTCATGTTTAAGGAAAAAACTTGTATAGAAGAGAATATAGTTGCAAAAAACGTGGGTTTAAATATTTAATAGATGCTCAAAGTACTTTGTTGGCCTGGCATGACCAGGTGGTTAATGTGCTCGGCTCGTAATCTGAGAGGCGCGAGTTCGAATCCTCGTCACACCAAACATGATCTCCCTCTTAAACGTAGGGGCGTTATAATGTGACCGTTAATTCTACTATTCATTGGTAAAAGAGTAGCTTAAGAGTTGGCGGTTGGTGGTAATGACTAGATGCCTTCCCTCAAGTCATATACTGCTAACTTAGGGACGGCTGGCGTAGACAGCCCTCGAAATTCAAAAACAAACATCAATAATGGAAAGTTTGGAATCCCTGTTAAGATGATCGTTTTTCAAACTATAAGCCCACAAAGTTTGATTAAAATTGGTCCAGCGACTTAAGAGTAGTTAGATAAGGAACAAACAGATATACATTTTTATTTGTTTTCTATATATACTTATATACAGACACATTGAAGCATATACATGTATTAAATGTTTATTTAATAGTTTTTCTTTCAGCGTAAGGAGATGACACTGACCCTTCCTCAGTGGCACAGCATTATGTCTGCGGATTAAAAAACTAGAAACTGGCGTTCGATACCCGTTGTGTGCAAATCACGAATAACCCATTCTGTAGCTTTAGGCTTAATTACAAAACAAGTTCCCCCTCCTCGCTAGTACATAGCCCGATTGGCTTTGCTATAACAAAAATAAACACATACAAAACAAATACTTGACGCTATCTATGAATATGGTTAATATATTAAATGCTGAGTAATAGTAATAATGGGGAAGGGAGGATTTTGAACTCTGATAAACGTGTTAGTTGCTTATACTATCGTTCCACAAATTGTGACTGAGATTGGTCCTGTGACCTAGAAGCAAAGAGACAGTCACCCAGTTTTTGTTCTTTGTATACAAATATCATTATGAAAACTAAAAGAGTTGTAAAAGTACCAGATACTTTTGTTTTAAAATCTATTATTTCTAAAATTTCACGGTCGAAGTTAAAAATCAAACATTTAGGCTGAGCCACAGTTCTCATTTTATCACGCATAAATTGTTTGATGTGTTGTTTGCGCATATTCGGTTGTTTGTGTGTTTGTTTTGAATTTCACGCAAAGCTACTAGAGAGCTATCTGCGAAAGCTGCCTCTAATTTAGCAGTGGGACTAAAGGGAAGGCAGATAGTCATCACCATCCACCGCCAACTCTTGGGCTACTCTTCTACCAACGAATAATGAGATTGACCGTCACATTAGAACGCCCCCATGGCTGAAAGCGCGAGCATGTTTGGTGCGACAGGGATTGGAACCCACGACCGTCGGATTACGAGTAAAATGCTTGGTCATGCCAGGCCCACATATTCACCTACTACTGATTTTCAAATATTACACTACGTGAAAAAACTTTCATTTTTTTCTTATTCTTGGACAGAAAGTATTATTTACCAATTTTTCATGCCTAAAGTAAAAAAAAGACCTATTTTTCTCTTCAAACTTTGCTTTTGTGACCTGGGTAATGAAAGTTTTCAAATTTACACATTTTCCAGAACATTCCAGGTAGATTCAATGCTGATTAGCTGATAGAGAATTTTCTCGAACTTACAAGAATTTTCAAGAACTTTCTAGAATGTTGTAGAAGCCTCAAAGCTGTGCTGCTCCTTAATGGGAATAAGTATCCGTCTCTTCCCCTGGCTCATTCGGTGCAACTCAAAATGGAATACAACATCGTCAAGACCTTGCTAGAAGCCTTGAAGTATGATGAGTATGGGTGGAAGGTTATCGGAGACTTAAAAATGGTGGCATATGGATCTCCAAAGAGGCTTTACCAAGTTTCCCTGTTATTTTGGCTTGCCTGGCTGCAATGGACCGAGTTCTCTATCAAGCGTGAGCCACTATTAAATCTCCAGAAGGTGTTGTTCCCACCATTGCACATAAAATTGGGTTTCATGAAACAATTTGTCACAGCTCTTGATAAGGAGTCTGCAGCCTTCAAGTACCTTTGAGACTCCCTCCCTAAGCTGTTTGAGGCAAAGGTCAAAGCTGGTGTCTTTGTTGGACCACGAAGAAGATCTTTGAGTGCACAGTATTCCTCTCAAAATCTCAAGAGGATGTTAAAAGAGCTTCGGGAAGCTTAGTTCTAGTGATTAGGGGATTCTTGGGCAACCACAAGGCCAAAACTTATGTGGAACTGGTTGAGGCTCTGGTGAGGAATAACGGCAAAATGGGTGCAAGATGTCACTGAAGTCCATATCCTTGACGCTCATCTTAATTAATTCAAGTAGAACATGAGAGCATACTTAGAGGAGCAAGGCGAGTGCTTCTACCAAGATTTACTGAGCTTTGAATGCCGCTACCAAGGAGCGTAGAACGAAAACATGATGGGAATCTATATTTCAGGGCTGATACGTGAAAGTGATTTACATTACAGTCGGAAATCTTGAAAACTACCCACTTCTGAACATTTTTGTTCATTTTTGTATAACTTCAGTATTAATACATGTAAATATTGAGTCATATCTTGTTTTATTCAGACCTTATGAAATGGAAATGTGCAAATTTGCCTGTTTTTATATAGAAAATAAGTTTATTTCTAAATTTCATTATTCAAATCACAAAAGAAAATTTGAAAGAAATAATGACAATTTTCTGTACATTTACAACATAAGTAATTAAGAAATAACACATATTATCCATGAACAAAACCTCCACAACCTAGGTTTCATTTTATATCCCATATCATATTCTGTACCATGATATCCTTTCAAGTGGTGCAGTAATATTGATTTTTATTTGGGCATATCTGTCCAGGTTATGAATTCAAATAAAAAAATTTAAAATGTGGAGAGTGTGTGCTATAATAAATAACGCAAAATCCTAATTTTCACACACTTTATTTATAACATAACATAGTAATAGAGTAATCATTATGACCTTACCAAAGGTTTTGTAAAATCTTTAATAACTCATTTTGCTATATTTAAAACATGGTATACATTGTGTTATAGCAGACTGATTTTGTATGAAGAATCTGCAGCTAAAGTAGTAACGATAGGGATGTTTTCCCTTACTCGCTTTCAACACCCACCACTTAACGTCTTCCCACATCAGTCACGTTATAAATTAATTGACAATCGTTAGCCACAGAAAAGTCTCATGTCAGTTAATGGCTCTCACGCAATAGTTTTTTTTTATAGGCTTTAACGAATCTTTGTAGAGATAAACTTTTAAAAGAGAGTTCCTTGTATGTTGTATTTTTATTAAAGCCGCTTAGGTTTTACTCTCATCTGCTAATAAATGTGAGACACAACAGCTCTTGATTAAGTATGCTGAAAGAATAGCAGTTGTTACATAGAAAGGCATGTGATCCTACACCTAAGAGAAGCTTAACGTAGCTGTTTCTACAGTAAAAGCAAGTACTCCTTTTGTTTAAATTTTAATACAGTTGTATTTTTCCATTTCCCGCTCTTGTTTTTTGCTCTGGTTATACGCTGATTGTTTTTACTTCGATTTGTGAATGTTTCAGACTGAATTTCTCCTCGAGGCAGACTTCAGTTATATTCACTTGGGTAAATGTTTATTTGGTGTATGCGTAGCTGACTCATTTTTTGTATATTTTGAGTTTGTTTTTGCGCGTTTTTAATACTGCCCAAAGTGACTCGAGAGTTATCTGTGCTAACCGTACATGATTTAGCAGTGATAGACTGAAGAAAGACAGGCAGATGTTCGTTGGTAAAAGAGTAGTTTAAGAGTTGGCGGTGGTGTTACGTTTTTTTTTTACGTTTTATGTTTTTCGTAGACTAAACGCAACAGAAAGACACAGATAACAGCTTGTATAATTTATTACAACAAACTATTATGTATGTAACAGATATAACATAAATTACATAACAACAATGACAGATATTAAGTTTAAACCTTCAAAATTAATTACAACACAAAATGGTAGCGGCCTGTATCTAATAAAATGATCTAGAATGAAAGTCCAAAAGTTCAGATCAGAAATCCAAAATTCCGGTCTAGGGTGTGAATTTGGTCCCACGAAGAAATTTCGAAGTTTGAATGGAGAATGACGAAGTTCTTTTTACGGTGCTTCTTGATGAACGTTTCAAACTTGCCGCCTTCCAATTTTCCCAATCTCCCCTAAATAGTCCGTACGTGACGACTCTCAGCACAACCAGTAATTCGAATGAATCGCAAAAATTGACGAGACAAAATCACAGCTTCTGTAGATCTAGCTTCAGTCACAAATTCAAGTTGAATAAAATCACAGCAAACACTTAAACTCTCTCAAACGAATGACTGACTCTTCTTTTCTTCGAATGAAAACTAATGACTCTTTTTTTCTCGCATCTTCGTCTGTTTATATATTTGTAGGCCTAGACTTCTCGAACCATCGCGTAACTTCCCAGCATTCCAGAGAAGTCCGCGCATGTCCGTTCTTGCACGAGACTTGTCGTATAGACATTAGGCCACCACATTCCATTTATAGTCAATTGATTGATCTACCTAATTCTAGAAATTTCTAAATGTTATTTAAAATGAATAACAACATATTTTAATTGGTTTAAACTTTGAAACAATAATATAAATATGGAAATATAAATAATAGAAATGAAAATTTAAATACAACACGACATGTTGTCGTTTACAAAACATTTACACAACATTTACATAACAGGTGGGTGGTAATGACTAATTGCCTTCCCTCTAGTCTTACACTGAAAAATTAGGGACTGCTAGCACAGATAGCCTTCGTGTAGCTTTGCGCGAAATACCAAACAAACAAACTAAACAAGTTGTGCTTTCTATTCTTTCCCTCATTTGTCCGGATTATGACCTTAAGAAAATGTGGGAATGAATGCTGTAATAAATAACATAAAAATCTTAATTTTCACACAATTTCACACATTCAACACCCACTACTTTACGTCCTCCCACACTGTATCATGTTATTAATTAGCTGACAGGTTGTTAGCCACAGAACTCTCTTACGGCATAACTTTATAAGGTTACGGGTTAAAGTAGGAAGTGTGTGTAGCTAAGTAAACGGCTCTTCATGTTAGTGTGATAGTGGTTGTTGTCGTACCAACTTCACCTGAGTTTATGTATTACTGCAGTTGTGAAGTGAATGCATTTTCTAAGATACATAAGACGTGTTTGTGTGCTCTTCCCAACTATGTGTCTGTTTTGTTACAGTAAAATTAATGAGCGTACGTGTGTTTTTTCATAGTAAAACTACATCGAGCTATCTGCTGTGTCCACAGGGAGAAATCAAACTTATGATTTTGGTGTTGTAAATCCGAACACTTATCACTGTCCCACTGGAGGGCAGAATTTAATAGCTTTTTCGATATAGGTAATAATGTGGCTCTACATATGATTATAGTTAAGGTTAACTTTTATCAAAGATAATAAACTCAATAACATCAATAATGAAGGCGTAGGTGTTGTGAGCTCCCAACTAACGTGACTTTTGATGCAAACTATCATCCACAAAGGATGGCTTTCATAGGTAAGTATGAAGGGATACGTACTTATATATGTATGTGTGGGTGCTTATATTTGCGTATGTTGCAATGACATTGATACTGATCATACATATATTGATTGACGACGTTTTGAATTCACTTAACCTGATGTTACACGCATCAGAAACAGATAAAGTTTGTCAAAAATACATGCTCAACTTATTATTTTACTTTATTAGGTGGCGATATAAATTTATTGTACTAGCTTTTCCTACCAATTCATTCGAAGTAAGCATAGTGAACTGTTATATTACTTGCTTAAAATTCTCCTTGTCCATCAGGATGAAAATGTAACATTTCAGAGTCGACATGATCAGCAAAATTATTCAGGTGAATGTTGCTCCCCCATTTAATAAAATCATAGTTACTCAAAAAATATTCCTTCATATCTTAACTTCCCTCCCTCACTCCCTCTTGTTTATTGACGGAACAACAACAACAAGAAACAAACTTAGATGCCTCTTGTGGTTTCTTTCTTGATCTATTCTGTCGTAACACAGGATTCCATTAACTAGTTGCTCAAAGTCTGTTGTATAAGAACCAACAAACCTCGTTTTTCTTCTTTTGTATCCAAAGTAAAAAGGGTTTTAGCCGTCTTAATTTTTTTTAAATAATTTTAATAATGGCTTTCTAAGCTAGGTTGAAGAAATAGGAAAGTAGGTGTTTACCTAATGACATGTGATTCCGTTTCAATTATCACAGTTTCTAAGCAAATATCTGTGAACAAACATTTAAATAAACTGTTCTTTATCATAAAGAAAGAGATAAAGAACGTTGCTTAGTTCATTGTACTGCAGACTACTGATGATGTTTCCATTTATATTTTAAAGTAATCAAGCAGTCACATGACACGTCACATAAACCATCTAATTTACCTGCGCAAATAAAGTGAATCTTCAAGAACATACGGAAGGAGAGTAGTTTTCACCTCTTAAGCTCCATTTCTACCGTGTTGTCCTTCTTAAGCTTCTTGTTATATTTGGACGTGTTTTATTGTTTCTGCTGGCACTTTGTTCCTAGACTTTTGGTATTGTCTTTGAAAACATTTTTATGTTTTCATTATGCATAGAAGTCTCCAAACTAATGGATATATTTATATCTTAATTTTATGTGACATTCCAAAGGAACAATGAAACAATTAGAGCTAAGTAGCTTTTGAACCTTAATTTGGCAAAACCAACATCCTTGATCTACTATAATAAAACACAAAGCTGTTAAGTTATAACCATCAGCATGTTCTCTTTTCCTTTATATAATGGTAGTCTTATTTAGATAAAACAGTACTTATGGGGGTTACTTATAGTGCTCTTGGTTCATAAATATTGCTCTGCTAATAAACAGCCTTTTTTGTTGTTTTTTTGTTGAGTAAATGTTAGCTTGTTTCTCATATTATCTTAGGTTTTATACAATTGTTTGCCGAATATCAGTACATCATCTATTAACATTAAACATTTCTTTTGGGATATTACACCATATAACAAAATTTTTACTTTTTCTCTTTCCTGGCAGAAAGTGTTATTTTCCAATTGCTTATGCCTAAAGTAAATGGCAAAGACTTATCTTTCTCTTCACTCTTTACTTTTGTAAACTTGGAGCGTATAACGAAAACATGATGGGAGACTATATTTTGGGGCTAATACGTGAAAGTGATTTACATTGCAATCGCAAATCTCGAAAAACTACTCACTTCTAAACATTTTTGTTAATTTTGATGTAACTTTAGTATAAATACATGTAAATCTTGGTTCATATGTTGTCTTATTTACACTTTTTGTAAATGAAAATGTGCAAATTTACCCGTTTTTACACAGAAAATAGGTTAATTTCTAAATTTCATTATCCAGGTCACAAAAGCAAAGTTTGAAGGGAATAATGGTCATTTTCTGTAACTTTACAACATAAGCAATTAAGAAATAATACATACTATCCAGGAACAAAATTTGTGTTACATAGTGTTATTAATATCATCCATAAATCTGTATAAATTATCACTTGAGCTGACAATAATTTCAGTCAATCTCTCATTATCCATATTAGTTGAAAAAACTACTTCAGTTAGAGTATTCGGGAACACGCATATGTAAGTTAGAATAAAATAATTAAGTTTAGTAATAGTGCTAAACTTTCTTTAACTTATTAAAATATATAAATACGTCTTTTATACTTTTAAATATTACCATTGTAGAAGACCACGTACCGATTGAAAAATAATGCATTCCTTTAGCCAGTATATGTCTGGTTCTAAATTGGTGGTTTCTAGGGTGGTCCAGAGTAGTTCCTGGAACTGTCACTTTAAAATATAATTATTTTAACGATGAACATCTGCCAAGAAACAGCGTTGATACTATTACGTTACTTCTAACATTAACCCCTGATAATCAAAGATATAGATCATCAAAAATATCAACAAACTGTCACATAAGTTCTCTAAGTTTTCATTTATCAATTCTCACGTATGAGACTCTATTCATATTTCACTACATGTTTTGAGTATTATGTAACAGTTATTTTCAAATATCTCAATGATACCTATACTTTCAGCTTCAAGATATTTTATATTAATTGGAGCATGTTTCTTGGACAATTTCATTACTAGTAAAAACTGTTGTTTTGGACGGAGATATTCATTCTTTCATCGATTTATTCCTAACTACAAACTTGCTCTCTATCTGTCTTTGCAGTTACTTCATTTTATGAGTGTTTGACTACATTACCCGTTGATGTTTATTGACAGTATATTTCAAACTAAATAATTTACTTCTATTTATCGCACGATACATTTTTGTTTCAGTGGGGAAGAGTTAATAAACCATTGCTAACCTTCTCCTATAATCACATAGAAAGGGCTTGTTTTGTAATCTTACCTTCACAAATTCAACATTCGTAATTAGCGTATGTATGTCTATGTTACAGACTTATTCTATTTTTCGAAGTTTCTCAGTGGATCATCGAAACCCAAGCACTCACGTAAAGCTGTAATTTTCATTCAAGAGATAATTTTGATATTTTTTGTGAACTTATGAATGGTATTCATCAATGATATGATAATTTCTCGGAAGTAGTTATAGGTATTGTAGAGGGATTTGTGCTGGTAGAGTATCTTCATGAGAAAGAGGGATCATTATTTTTACTAATTGTGAATATACATATAATCTTCTATAAACAGTTTAAATTAAAGTTATCATTCAAACTTTCAGACAGAACTATTTTCTAGTGCTCTTGTATATATGATACGTTTTCTTGTCATCATTCAATCAATATTTATAACATTTTGTTTTGTCATCAGTCAACTAATATACATGACATTTTGTCTTGCCATAAGTCAAGGATTATATATGACATTTTGTTGTGTCATCACTCAACCAGTATCCAGTGCTGTATAAAAGTGTAAGGACGAAACATATTTTCTCATTTTTTGCATTTTATGGGGTGTGACGGATTTACTATCATATATTAATTTTAACATCAACGTCTGTTTCAGTTAAGTATATATTTTGAAATAGAACTGTTAAATGTGTATTGAGAAATTCCTGCCTATTCATTAAATTTCTACAAGATTCTCGAGTGTAAGAATGAACAATGTATATATGTAAGTAAATATTAGCATATTTGTCTCAGTTGAAATGTCTAGAAACTTTCTTCTTAAGCTTGTGAACCAGCCTCACATACCAAGAGACAGTATATATTGTCGATCTACTACAACTGGTATCCTATAATCCTCGAAAGCTATAATTATGATTAACGCTTATTAATTGGGATACTTCAGATATTTGACCAAGAAGATTTATAGATTTGAACAATAAAAATCGTTTAACTTTAGCTGATTAACATCGAACGTTATTATTTTTACGAAGATATATAACTTCAGTGGTGAAAAATTAACATGTGATCAGCGAAGTGTCAGCTAGCTTTTTGTTAAGTGAAATGTACCTATTTCAACTTAATTAATTTGTTCATTGTAAACTATGTATAAAATATTCAGTTCAACACCAGACTGAAGACTCAATATTGTTTGTAAGTTTGTAAAATATATAAATCATTATTTGCAATGACTATTTATAATAAGAATTATTTTAAATTGTGTTATTGTTTGGATGTTAAAATACATTTGTATTAAGAAATAAAGTTGTGAGTACCAATCTTGTTAGTAAATATCACAAATTTGATACATCTTGACATTTAATTAACTTCTAAATGCAAATTTAACTCGACCTTAGGATATTTGAAATCGTAATATGCAACATAATAAATTGGAAGTTCGTCTATATTACCTAACAGGGGCTGATTCTCCCGTGCCATTACCTGTTGATAACTGAATGAAACAGAGTGAGAATGCTTGCCATTCTTTAGAATTCCAATATACTTGTACCAAGGGCATGTCATAAGGGCTCTGTTTGAATGAACTTACTCATTACATTTAGGATCTGAAATAACTGTCTTTGTACCCCATGCACTATTTTAGCTAGATAAAAAGAAGCTTGCATGTTGTTATTGGTATATGCTAGAAGAAATCAATTTGGTTGCACTCTGCAAATACACCTTGATAGAAACAGTGTTTAACACTATATATTAAGTTTTATTGTTATGTCATGGCCCAAACAGCTTGGACAATTCTCAGTAAAGCAGACAATTTGCATGGAAGCTTCATGTGATGCTAGTTGAACTCTTTGACAAAATGTTGCAGGATTGAAATACTTGCCAAATATTATCAAATACACACCTGATCGTGAGACCGAGACAGATAAGTCCGGCATGCCCAAGTGGTTAAGGCGCTCTACTCGTAATCTGAGGACCGCAGGTTTGAATTCCCGTCGCACCAAACATGCTCGACCTTTTAACCGTGGAGGCGTTATTATTTGGTAAAACAGTAGGCCAAGAGATAGCAGCTGATAGTGATGACTGGCTAGCTGCCTTTCCTCTCGTATTAACACTAGTAAATTAGGGACAGCAAGTGCAAATAGCCCTGGTGTAGCAGTTACAAAACTTATACTTTGATCTCCGAATTTTGGCAAAAGACAGAATTTTTTTAAAAGTACAAAACTGGACTGCGTTGACTGTAAAAGGGTGTTATAGACGGATGAATCCAAGTTTGAAATATCTGGTTCAAATTGCAAGTTGTGCATCTGCGGGATAAAGGGGATAGATACTTATCTCAAAGCATAGCACCGACCTCGAAGTATACGGACGTAGTACAGTTTGGGGAGGTTTTTTTTCTGTTGATAGGACAGGAGATATTTGTAAAATAGATGGAATAATGGATGAGCACAAGTATCATCAGATACTGATCCGTCCTGGTATACCCAATGGTTTGCATATTATTGGCGAAGTTTTCTACTACCAAGAAGATAATGACCCTAAACTCTCACCAAACGTATGCCGAAATTACTTAATCTGAAAGGAAGAAAATCAAATGATGCACTGGTCCCTACAGAGCCCTGATTTTAACCCAATTTAGCAGATCTGGGATTTGATAGAACAGGAACTTCACAAATCAAAATTTACCTCCAAAGAAACTTTATGAAAGTGTATTAGAGACATTTGAGTAAAATACCAAAGGGCACTTTCATGAAACATGTTACAACAATGCCTGACACACAAAATATGAACTGGTTACTGAGCTCAAGCACTCCTGCCAAGGTTCTGTTGTACTAAATATGAATATTAATAAATGTTGATCTTTCACGTGTGGTTGACCTGCCACTGTTATTTGAAAGTATGCTGAATTTTTTTTACTTGGTCATAAGTCATAAATAAAATGAACTATGGGTCGTTTAAGTTGCGGCTCATGAATATTTAAAAAACAGGATATTTGACCTACCATTGGTCAGCACAATTTTAACAGTAAAACATTATTTTATTGCTCTCCCAGAACAATAATGTGTAAACGGTGGTGTAAGCTCATCTGCTAAACCTAGGATGGTAGCACTATACATTGTCCTCAGTAAAATACGAAATAGCACTTGCATATATAAAAGTATTGTGATTTCCTTTCTCACATTACACTTATGCAGTCTATGTTTCTTGGGTCCCTGTGGTTGGTACTGAATAAAACTGCTGTGGGATATCAGCTCCCTTATTGCACAGGTAATAATTACCAATAAGCTCTGCAGTACATTAATTCCAAGAATTTTGATGACAAAACCGAAGTTTGCGATAACTACCATCAACCTGTAAGCGAACATAGAACAAATACATTGTATGTTTTGGAACAGCTACAAAAATTCAATCTTTACAATTCAAGAAATATATACAGAAACATGAAAGTCCATAGAATTATATAAACATTATATATAGAATAGGAATTATTATATGATCCGTATCTCCTGTAGAAGACGCATAACTTATTGTAATTCTGCTACAGTTTTTAGTGAGCTCAACAAAACGTTGAGAACGCCATATTAAAATAATTTTGAATGTGTAAATCAGAAACTCAGGTACAAAACACAGATGATATAAAATTTCCATTACAAAAGGAACCATTCTATGGCTATCATATTCAAATCATATTATTCTTCCACGCATGTTTTCATTAAACCATTTAGTATACTAGAGTAATGGATTCACAATTCTTATTTCAACGACCAAATCAATCACAAAATGCAGGTGTTGCGTCTATTGGCTTAACTGATATATCTTAGCATCATTAGCATGAATATCCATTTTATTCATCAGTTGCTTGAGATATGCGATAATCGAATGAATATGTCATGGATGAAACTTGAGTTCATGTGACTTGTGTCTCTTTTACGGATGAAGATCCTACTTATTAATGGCGTTAGCCACTGACAGTTGTATTTGTGGATTCTCACCAGTTACAAAACACTGCACTTTGTTCACAACATCTGAGGTATAACGTGTTGCAGGTCTTATTCTGGATGATCTTGGTTCAACCTGACTCATATTTCTTTGTTTCCCAAAGTTACTGAGTTAACGGTTATCCCGTCTTGAAAATTCTAAATGTATGTTCTGAATATACTTTTAGGCTCTGAAAGTGGTAGTGGAGATTATTGTTATGTACCCTTCCCAAAAGTGATTATTTTTAGTAGCACCACACTACCTACGTGACATTAAGCAACGTTAGTATGTAGTTCGGATATATGTTTCACCAAGGATTTATATCTTCTATGTTTGTCGTGTGACTTGCATATTCAAAATCTAATTGATATAACGGACTCAACTATTTACTTTACAGACGTTAGGAAGATGTAAACTTTCAGTTCATGAAGCATTGATTTATGTATTTGTGGACATTAGAATTAATAATTTAAGACCAGTAATGTGTATTATTAGGCAAACTACGATAATGTGTTTTTATGTTTTAAAAATGTTGTATTCTTTTCGTACAAATTAATCAGATTTTTATAACAAATGTTATTATTTAATAAAAGTAGTTTTTAATAAGTTAGTTGTGTTTTTGTCTTGATCAATATTTTAGTCCCCAGCTGTAAGTGTGAGAACTAATACTGCCAAAAATCGGATTACGATACCTTGATGGGCAGAGCACAGATAGCCCTTTGTATAGCTTAATGCATGATAACAAACAAACAAATACCCTAAAACACTTTGTAAGTCCCTTTAACTATACTGACTTTGATACTAAAAAAGAACAATGAGACAAACGATAGAAAGAGCAACATTCTTTCATGCTCTTTTGGCACTTATTTGCTTTAATCTTAACATAAATAATTTACTCTAATATGATAAATTATGTAAAAACTTATTAAAAAGAATAATTCTATCCTAAGTGTTAACTTAAGCTATCAACACAAATGCAGTGTTTTAGACCCCAGCACCATTTTCTCTACTGAGATTTTTAATCCGCTCACACACCTTCAAATATCAGTCTTAAGCAAGTGACTGTGGAAATCGAGTCATCATTAAAATTATGTTAATATTTTAAGAAAATACGTTTAAATATGCTACAGTCTTCACATCCTGATTCATATTAATATGCACCAGTGTATATTTATCTGGTGTTCGTCCATTTTTGTTTACTAGATCTTTTGAAAGATCAATAATTTAATAATTATATCACTTCTTGACGGCTTGTTTTTCTTAATCAAAAACAAATATGTTATTTTAATGTAATGTAATATGCTAATGTTATTTTAATGTAATGTAATATTGTTTAGATGTGCTAATGTTATTTTAATGTAATGTAATATTGTTTAGATCTGCTAATATTATTTTAATGTGATGTAATATTGTTTAGATCTGTTAATAAGTTTAAGAAAAATGATATTTCAGCATCTGGAACAAATAACAACTCAGACTTGTGTGAAAGATCAGTTCTAGATTGTGAATACCTTCTAACTTAGCTGGAGTCGCTGTCATGCCTTCAGATATGCTAATTATCGTAACTTAAATGGAATTTTTAAATTTCTCCAGTTACCAGATAGGTGGTGTAATAGCACTGGTTTACAAAGAAATTGAGGCAAGCACAAAAATAGCTGTTTTAACCTAATTTGGGGGTGCTGAATTCAGATTTGAAATTCGTTTTTACTCATCACCTCTAGTTTTTTAAATATGCATACTGTACATAAAAGCGTATATGCATTCAGGGTTAATTTCTAATATTGTGTGACTTATGTCTTCTTTTTTAGTTATTATGCAATAAATGTAAGTGATAGCATTACATTATATATATATATATATAGCTATATATCAAGACGGATTTCGGCAGTTAAGCGTAGCCAACACGTCTCAATCAACAGCCAGTAGCGCACTGGCAGTCAGCGCAGGAGGTTGGTGTCCCTCGACAATTGTGTTACACAATCTTTTGGGTATATATTTGTATTACAATTTCCAACGACGCACATAATTATTATTGCCTTACATATGACTTAATTTTACTTTGTTTTTTTTTCAGATTCTCCAATGGCTTCAAGCTCGTCAAAACACCGAGGATGCCTCAACAAGGCCAATTCTTTCTGCTACGTGTGTGGGGACTTCACGACAGTTGCACGGCGTTGAACCATCACTTCCCTCCTCAGAACTGCCTACTTTCATTATTTTTACTGTAAAATTGGTGATCAGGACAAATCTTGGGCTCCACACATCTGTTGTAAACCCTGCTACAATGGACTAACTGCTTGGTTTAATGGCAAGAAAGCGGCTTTCAACTTTGCAGTCCCGATGGTTTGGAGAGAGCCACGAAGCCATGCAAATGATTGTTATTTTTGTCTAACAAATATAATTGGTTTCAATGCATATTCTAGAAAAAAGATCAAATATCCCAACCTTCCATCTGCTTTCAGACCCGTTCCCCATTCAGATGATCTTCCTGTCCCAACACCTCCAGTAAATAAGGATCTTCTTTCCTCATCAGATGAAGAAATGCCTCCAAGGGAAGATTCTGCCAAGTCAATCTCTTCCGAAGATATTGACTCTTCTTATTCAGGAACAAGTGGCAACGAGCCACACTGGATCACGCAAGAAGACCTGAATGACCTTGCTCGTGATTTGTATCTGTCAAAACAGCAGTCAGAGCTCTTGACTTCTCGGCTTAAACAGTGGAACCTAGTCCAGGAAGATGTAAGGATCATCAGTTTCAGGAATCGGAACAAAGACCTTGCTTCATTTTTCGACATGGAAAACAAGTTGTGCTACTGCACAAATGTACCTGGCTTGTTCACTTTCCTTGGTTTGCCACATAATCCTTCAGACTGGCGTCTTTTCATAGACTCTTCCAAGCGAAGTCTCAAGGCTGTGCTTCTGCACAACGGGAATAAATATCCCAGCATTCCCACTGCACACTCTATCCATCTAAAGGAGTCCTATGACAATATGGAGCTTCTTTTAAAAGCTGTTAAGTACAACCAGTACCAGTGGAGTCTGTGTGGGGACCTCAAGGTCATTGGTCTTTTATGGGTTTGCAAGCGGGCTTCACAAAGTACTGTTGCTTTCTCGGTCTCTGGGATAGTCGAGCTGTATCCCAGCATTACAAGCAGAAAGACTGGGGGTCTAGAAGCACTTTCGTTCCTGGCGAAAACAACGTCAAGGAGAATCCTCTGGTTGACATGAAGAAGGTGCTTCTTCCTCCTCTTCACATCAAGCTTGGTTTGATGAAGAATTTCGTGAAGACCATGGACAAAAATGGTGCTGCCTTCCAACACTTGTCCACTGTTTTCCCAGGTCTCAGTGCTGCTAAGCTCAAAGAGGGCATCTTTGTCGGACCTTAAATCCGAGAAGTGCTGAAGGATACTGATTTTGAGGAGCTTCTTACCTTAAAGGAACTGAGAGCATGGGAAGCATTAAAGTCAGTCTGTAGTGGCTTCCTTGGTAACACATGCGTACCAAATTACCAAGCCTGTATTGAGAAGTTGCTAAAGACTTATGAGGATATGGGATGCTGAATGTCACTCAAAATTCATTTTCTCCATTCCCACCTCAACTTCTTCCCTCCAAACCTTGGATCAGTGAGTGATGAGCACGAAGAAAGATTCCACTAAGACATTACGAAGATGGAGAGCAACTACCAAGGCAAGTGGAACCCCAGTATGATGGGAGACTTCTGCTGGATGCTCTTGCGTGACATCCTGGAGGCAAAATACACCAGATCATCTAAAAAAACACACTTCTAACTGTCTGCGGTACTATGAATTGTGTACATTGTGTCATCCAAGTATATTTATTCCATCAATGTTCTTTATCTATCCTGTTTTATCTGTAATAAGCTGCTGCAACTGTTGAAATAAGCACGTATATACTCTGTATATACTAAAATGAGACTATTTAAAAGCCAGAAAACTAGAGGTGATAGAGCAAAACTGTTTATAAATTTGAATTCATCACACCAAAATTAGTAAAAAACACCTATTCACATTCTTGCCTCAGACAAAAAATATTTTTTTGTAAACCAGTGTAGTTATTGAGGAGACTACAGGACTAATGTTCCTCTTGCACAACCAATTTCTAGTTTCGTTATTTTAAAAATATACTTGAAATGATCAGAGGTAGTAACACTTATTTTCAGATGAGAAATCAAACTTTCATTTATTTTACATTTTCCTAGAAAAAGCTTGACTTTCGTTACCTGTTTTTAAGATTGTTAGATGTCCACCCATGAGAGTTTTAATCAACTGATTTTTCTGATATTTATTGTCAGAAGAATCGTTTGCCTGGAAAGATTTTTGAGTGTACACTTATGATGCCATATGGTTTTGGATTCGATAAAGATGAAATTAACTGCATGGTAGATTTTAAACTCTCACCTATGTGTTAGTCTCAGATGAGACTAACATGATTTCACAGTGATCTCTTTGCACAGAATGTTCTACACTGCCATCTGATGATGAAGCTGGATACTAGAAAAACAGATGTTTGAGAACAACGCTTTTATAAACTTATTACTTGTTTGTTTCTTTTCAAGTTAAGCAGAGCTATACGTACCACGGGTTTCATAACGTTGTGTCACTTAGGGAGAGAGGGAGAGCTCTTAAGGGTACAAAAATTAAACCCATTGCAGACACAAGCAAATAATATATAAAAAACTTTAAAACCCCTTTTTGTATTCTGAATGTCATAATGCTATTATTTGTTTTATATTTTAAGAACATTCTACCTTACAACTTTGGTGTGCTTAGAGTATAACTTATTTTTTAATATACTAGTTTCATTAGTTTGAATAACTTTTAACTTCGAAGACTGAAAGAAACTTCGAACTTCGCGTATTCTAAGAGCTATTTTTTATAAAAGGTTTGAAGAGAAAAGAAACAAACTCTACATAAACACAAGTGAATAATATACTTATTAACATAAATTATTTAAAACATTAAACATCTTTCTTTAAAAGCTTTTATGTGACGATAGAATCAACGTTTTTTATCTTTTAAAGCATAATGTATTTGTAACTTAATTAATTTAGTTACAAACACAAAGTTTTAGGACGAAGAAGATGACTGACGTCAGTGCTTATAACAGTGTTAGCAGTATGGTGACTGTTACTTCATCTGTGACTAATCTAACTGATTTGTTTTTGAGAATTTATACCGTTAAAAATATGGTTTCCATACTCGCATTGAGTACCTTTGCGATTAATACAGTCAACCAACCTACTATGATTTCTTCATATTAGTATAAGCTTTTGAATGATCGATAACACGTAAAAATATCAAGCTTTTGAAAACTGTTAATGTGCTTCCACTTTCTATAGATACTTTAAAAGTTGCGTCGTTCACTTTAATAAGTCAGATCTCTAGGCGACAGCCCCCTAGGAAATATTTTATTTTAGACAACATTACCTGTGAGCAAATAATTTACTTAGGAGCAAAAAATATTGTTTTCTTACATACTGTGAGTTAGTTTTCCTTATTAAAATGTCCAGTTTCTCTGAGATTTGTAAATAATTTTAAACCAACGACTCACTTTAAATATAATTCAGTATGCCACCAAATATATACCGTTCATATTAATAAAAAAGTCACAGTACACGATGGAAGTGATGATACATACACTGCCATCAAAAAGTGTTTATATCACTTACTTATGCAAAATAATGGTAATAAACAAAAGAGTGGGAAACTGGAACTTTTCACATACTTACCGATATTGGCTTGGTTTGAATTTCGCGTAGCCCCCCGCTAGTACAGCGGTATGTCTTCGGATTTACAACGCTAAAATCAGGGGTTGGATTTTCCCTCGGTGGGCTCAGCAGATAGCCCGATGTAACTTTGCTATAAGAAAACACAAATACGAAATTCGCGTAAAGCTTTGCATGAAATTCAAAACAAACAAACAACGAGTCTATAATAAGCCTCAGCGGAGCCACAGTTTAAACCGTGCTATTATCACAAACCTTGTTAGTCAGAGTGATGTGAAGGAAAACAAATTAATTTGTAAACACTAAACACTTACTGCTCTTCGTGTGAGCGAAAACTGAAAGGTTGACTGAAAGAGAATTTATAAATCAAAGCTTGGAATATTCAATAAAGGTGCTTATTAAATTTTGTTGAGAAAAATAGATCACTAAAACAAACAAAGTAGAAGACAAACAAGGAGAAAAGAAGTAACATCTAAAACAATGGTGCAACATATGAATCTATCTAGGAGATAGACAACTTTCACTCCTGAAACTACAGAACAAACTTCTTTGTCCGTTAAAATACTTTCAAGTTTCTTTCAATCTGGCAAACAAGAGTGAATTAATTGTGAAAAGTATTACTTTGGTCAGCATAAAGCAAGAAGGAGTGGAAGGTAGTATTGTGGAATGAGGAAGCAAAGTTTGGTTCAAAGCACAGTGTATTTTTGTGTGTGTTTGATTGTTGTTGTTCAGAGAAGTCGTAGAAAGTTCGATAAAAGGAGTGTGTTATTCTTACAACGAAAAATGATGTTTGACAGCGAAATGGTTTGGGAATGTTTTGGAGCAAATCAGATTAATGATTTCTACAGAATTAATGAGACAACGTGCAAGGAAGAAATATTATAGTATTTATCAAAGACTATAATATACGTTCTGATATTTTATCTTCTGGTGAAAGGCTCACCTTCAAGAAAAATTACCCCAAAGCATTCATCTAAATTATACAGAATTATAGAAGGCACGAAATCTCAGACTATTTTTTTAATGATGTTTCATCAAGCACTTGATAAAGTACTAAAATAAATGATTTAACCTGATGTAAAATGATTATAGCAATACTTTAACACATCTAGAAATTCAATAACACCATAATATCTTGACAAATTAATCTACAATGTATAAACAGTTTATCAGAACTTCATCTATTCCGTAATGTATTTAAAACGTTCATATTACTTGTGTAATAATATTATGAGTACTTTAACCAAAGTGGATAATTTATACTTGTAATATGCAGTAAAGTTATTGATTATGTAAACAGGAACTCCAAAATTATTGTTTTATTGAATACGGCATACTTTATTAATAAATATCATGATATATTTTATTCGGGTTGTTCATCTACTTGACTGTTATCTTCGTCAGGCATCATAATTATGGTTTCCTACTTTGCCGTGTAAGACATCATAGATCGTCATAAGCATACGTGTAATACCTAGTCTTAAAGCGTAATTTTATTTACTTTGGAAGAAAGAGGAATTAGAAGAGATCTGATTGAATCGTTTAAGATTCTAAGGGTAATTAATAGTGTTGATGCATAACTTTTCAAATAATTAGTAGCGGGAATAGAAGAACTATTTTGCTAAAAGGATGTTTGTTCTTTGAAATGTATTGCCTTCGGATATTGTGAAGGCAGTAAATCTACGTGAGATAAGAAAAAGCTTGATAAGTATATGAATGATATGGGCTGGATTTAAGATATTTTTCAATAATTTAAGTTTAGTTTGGAAGATTAGACAGCCAAGATGAATCAATAAGTCACTTGTTGTCCCTAAATGTTATGTTATGCAATACTATAAGTAACTGTTTGTCTCACACCACATTGTAGCATGTGGATTCATTATGTTAGAAAAACATCTATTATTTTTTAAGTGTGGGAACACATCGCTCAAATGCACATGTATATTTATAAAGAACTTAGTATTGTTTGATTGTTTGTTTTGAATTTCGCGCAAAGCTACTCGAGAGCTATCTGCGCTAGCCGTCCCTAATTTAACAGTGTAAGACTAGAGGGAAGGCAACTAGTCATCACCACCCACTACCAACTCTTGGGCTACTCTTTTACCAACGAATAGTGGGATTGACCGTCACATTATAACGCCCCCACGGCTGAAAAGGCGAGCATATTTGTTGTGACGGGGATTTGAACCAGCGACCATCAGATTACGAGTAGAGTGCCATAACCATCTGGCCATACCAGACCTTGTAGTAAGGAAAGATAACTTATAACAACTGGAATGACTGAGCGAAAAGTGATACATGTGGTAGAGATAGAGGTAGTGGAACTCAGCGAGGCAGTAGAGACAGAGTTAATTGTATAGTTAGTTACACAACTTCAGTTTCCTGAGATTTCGAAGAAAATAACATGGATCAAAATTATGGCCGTGAGGAAGAAGAGAACTCCAACATCTTTCTATTGATAAAAATTAGGATAAATTAGAATTAATATAAAAATATAATAATAACGACTACGTTTTATGTAACTTTTTGCATTCAAAGAGTTATCGTATTTTATGAACTTTTTTTATCACCATTTCACCCCTTGTTGATAGAGTTTCACCAAATTTGGCATGAATATTTGTTAGAATCCATGCAAACTTTTAATTTCACACTTTACATTTTGTGGGCATTTTTTACATTTAAATATAAGGGAAGCTTCTTTTCGTGTCCTAAGATAACCTTTTATTAATCGCAAATTTCCATAATTTCCATCCAGGAAAGGGGTATTCCAGCTAGTCGAGTCCTTAATAGATTTGCTGGTTTTTCGAAAGACAATCCATCTTCTGGCTTATAAAATCATCACTATCCAAGTAAAATCCAAGGTATAATGCATTGGAGGTAACAGTTGCCCTCGCATGTGCCACTATTTTGCCAAATAGATTACCTCAATTGTGGCACATACAAACGAAGTCTAGCATTTTATGAAAACTTTGAGCGTCAATGTTCAACAAAAATAAATTGACCAACTTCTCATTTACCGTAATTAATAACTAATACAATCATTTTATTGTTAAAAATTGAAAGGTATTTTAACAACAACTTTGCGATGTATTCACCAAATCATTAATTTAGTGATGCGTTATCAAAGAACCATTATCTTTTTAAATATTCAGGTGAATTGAATTTTGATGTGAAAGAGAACAACAACAACAGTTTACCAAACACTGACTTAGTTTATACCAAAAGTTACCACATTCACATATAACTCTGTTAATACCATATCAAACGTATATCAACTCCTCAAATTTCCGAGAAGATAACTTTATTATTAATTATGAAAGCTTTTGCTTTCCCGAAATACATCTGTATTCTTGCAAATTGTATTATGCATCAAAAAAAATTACCTATAAATATTATGTTTTCGTGTTATTTTATGAGATAAGTGGAGGTTTTAAAACTTGACTTATGTTTATCTTTTTTGTTTGAATTTGTTTGTAGTGAAGCACAAAATTACACATTGTGCTATGTCTGCGCTGCCTTCCACGGAAACAGAAACCCGGTTTCTTGTGTTCTAAATCCGCATGAAGACCATAGTGCTACTTGGGTGGGGGACAACACCTTTATCACGAATATTAAACCAGTTATGGCATACCACGAAATAAATTATGTAATATTGCTGCAAAGCAAAATATTATCCTTACTGTTAAAATTCATGGTTAAACGTTGGTGTTTTTGTCGAAAAACTTAAATACCTTTTATATAGTGTTACGTACTACTATTTTACGTCATGCACGTTACAAATGACTGACTTAAATATCTTGAAATTTGAATTTGAGCTTAGTAATTAACTAGATGTTAATATGTATTAACTTTATGTTATTTACCAACATGATTGATAAACACAATTTTTTGACACAAATATATTTTAATATACATAAACTCAAAAACACAATACAATTTATAATAATGGTTATTACTAACATCTATTGTAAATGATGGTTTATATACAATAGTTTCACAAACTTTCAAATAATACTGGTTCTTATATCCGGTCTAGAACTGAATATTTTATCAACGATCCAGGTTCACGATGAGCAAATCAATTCTGAAATAATATTGTCACCCACCATGCTTGAGTTAATTAGTTCGGTTGGCCTCCCAAACGATTTCGTACTTTGGTTACCCTCACACTATTAAAAGTTCACTTCTTCCAAAGAGAATTTGTTTGGAATTAAGCACAAAGTTACACAATGGGCGATCCGTACTCTGCCTACCATGGGTATCGAAACCCAGTTTGTAGCGATGTGAGTCCGTAGACATACAGCTGTGCCACAGAGGATGAAAAAGGTAAACAAAGGTTGATTAGATTAATTTACTTTAGTCATTAAACATGTAAAGCATATTGGACGGATTTACAAACTTTGATAAAACTTAAAGAAACAATTACTTTTATGCTCCAGATAAATATAGCAGAATACATTTTAATTTAAACTAACAGAGTGAATCAATCTCCGTATTTTGAACTTCCTAGTGACCGCTCTTTAATGTAACCACTGCATTTGTTCGTTCGCGTAACACTAAGCGTTTTGTTTGTTTTTGGAATTTCGCACAAAGCTACTCGAGAGCTATCTGTGCTAGCCGTCCCTAATTTAGCAGTGTAAGACTAGAGGGAAGGCAGCTAGTCATCACCACCCACCGCCAACTCTTGGACTACTCTTTTACTAACGAATAGTGGGATTGACCTTCACATTATACACCACCACGGCTGGGAGGGCGAGCATGTTTAGCGCGAACCCGCGACCCTCGGATTACGAGTCGCACGCCTTACGCGCTTGGCCATGGCAGGCCTAACACTAAGCGATATGTTGATGAATGTTGTGTGTATTACATGTGTACATAAATGGTGGAATACAATCTTGTCCAACTGTTTCCATACTATTCTATTTTGAAGGTACTGTCCACGTGCGTAGAGTAGTTGTTGAGTAAATGCCCGAGAAGGTAGCGTGTAATTAAATAAACACGTACGAGTTGTTATTCTGGTCTGTATAAGTTCTTTTGAAATTTTGTTAGTCAAAACACATCGACATGACTGTTCTGTGTAAAGTGATGTGCTTTCGGCATGATATTTTTCGAAATAGATCAAAGTTTTGTTCAGAAAATTTCTTTGTATTTTTTGTAGAGTCATTCCAAAAGTTATAGGGCATCAAATTGATCAACTTTCCAGAAGTGGTATTAAACAAACTGACATTGCCATAACAGCAGGGTACCTCAAGTGTACTGCATCAAGAGTCATGAAATGTTTTCGGATTGCACGAAACGTTGTTCCAGGAGTGTTTACTGATAGATACCGAAAAATTACAACACGAGATCATCTTGCTTTCATCAGATTAACACTTCAACGTCTTGCAACACCTTACGACAGGAATGACACAAACACGTTCATTTCAGAGAATTCGAAAGAAGAGTGAATAGGATTGCTAAAACAACATGCTAACTTACAGCTAAGACATTGGCAAAAAATCATCGTTTCAGATGAGTCATGTTTCCGACTTGTTAAAGCTCATGGTGTATTGCATCTTTTGTTGTCACCCACCATGCTTGAGTTAATTAGTTCGGTTGGCCTCCCAAACGATTTCGTACTGTGGTTACCCTCACACAATTAAAATTTCACTTCTTCCGGAAAGGATTTGTTTGGAATTAAGCACAAAGTTACACAATGGGCGATCCGTACTCTGCCTACCATGGGTATCGAAACCCAGTTTGTAGCAATGTGAGTCCGTAGACATACCGCTGTGCCACTGAGGATACAGTGATAGGTAAGTTTTGTTGTTATAGATCAAACCTGAATGATACATCTTTTGATAGGCGTCTGAAAATTATTTACTGTTATGATAAATCATAAATGTATTTTTATTGCATCTTTTTTATTGCAACAAATAATCTTATTTGTTACAGAAAATACAAACATTTTGGCTAATACTGTACAATAAAGCAAAAACTTCGAACGTAATAAAACTATCTACACACATATACAGGGTGTCTTAGAAACCTCGACCCACATGGAAAACACAAAATTTATTATTAATTTATTTATTCCAAAAGTTATAGGGCATCAAATTGATCGACTTTCCAGAAGTGGTATTAAACAAACTGATATTGCCATAACAGCAGGGTACCTCAAGTGTACTGCATCAAGAGTCATGAAATGTTTTCGGATTGCACGAAACTTTGACAGTTGATAAAATAGACAGTCCTAGTGTCTTATAAGGACATTATAAGACCTGTTTTATTATGCATATGGTTATCAATGTAATTTTTAAAAATAAATGTTATTGTTTTATTGCTTTTCCTGAAAGACGATTAATTTTCGATGTTTCTAAATGTTAAATTTTATGTTCAAAGATTCACTTGTTATGTGATTTTCAAAGAGTTTTGGATTATATTGGAACGTTTGTTTTAAAGGTTTTCTTCGTATTTTAGTTTGACTGTAATTTAAATAGTGATTTTTAGTATACAATATGAACAACAAGTTAGAGTAAAAGATGTTCCTTGTTTTATTATGCATATGATTATTAATGTAATTTTTAAAAATAAATGTTATTGTTTTATTGCTTTTCCTTATAGACGATTAATTTTCGACGTTTCTAAATGTTAAATATTTTTTATCAACCTTTAGATGCATTTTAATATTGTTTTCTTGAATGCTTGTTGTCAACTCTTACCCAGAAGGACGTGGTTAGATGGTTAGGGCGCTCGACTCACAGTTTGGGAATCGCGAATTCGAATTCCCATTCAACCAAACATCCTGGCCCTTTCAGCCGTAGTGGCGTCATGACGTGACAGCCAATCCAATTATTCGTTGATAAATATATATATATATATATTTGTGTGTGTATACATGTATATATACAATTATATGCGTATATGTAACCATTTCTGATTAAAAGTCATTTCAGTGTGAAGTAAATTACATTATTTAAGAATGTCAGGTTTCGCATGTAGAATTAATAGAAGGTTGAATACCTGTGAAAGTTCTGTTTTGTATATCATTCTTTTCCAAAACAAGTACATAAATGTAAGAAAAAACAACAACTTCAAGATACTATTAACGTAACCTCTGATCAGTTTCCTATTCAGCGTGGTAATTAGCTCTACCTACCAGAAGACACGACAGCTCGATATTTTTAAGCTTCCTTAAGAAGATAATAGATACTTCCGCAGTTACAGTCTACAAGACATTCAGCATCACTCACTCCAAGAAATCACAGAAATAATGTTTTTATTTTACTACTTATTTTATAATAACTATATCTATCATTGCCAAAATAACCAAGAATGTTAGCTTCATAATCTGCAATGTGTTGTTTTAAATTACGACCTTTATCAACGATCAAATTCACAACAAAGCTGACCTATATGATAATTAAAATGATACAACTAGAGAAACAAAATCTCACGCACCATACTTTACGCTAGTCATGCACATTTGTGAAAAGAGAACTTCAATTGTTCATCAACAAAGAATATATTTTATAAAATGATATACCTTTAATCAAAATAATGAAACTTAATTATATTATAAGACATGTAAAAACTATGTTTTAAAATGTTTGCATATTTATTTTTGCTAAAGTCTTTTGAAATAGAAAACTAGATAAATATGTTTGTTTGAAATTGACCACAAAACTACACAAAGGGCTATCTGTGCTCTGCCCATCGCAGGTATTGAATCTCGGTTTTGACGGTGTGAGTTCGTAGACACACCGCTGTGCTACTTTGCAGAATAAAGTGTTGCAGACAATACTAAACGTTATTATGAATGAAAATGAAATGACTTTTTAAATTATCGTTTCCTAAGATATCTGAATGTGAAAAATCTTTAACTTTTTGCTCAACTAGTAAAAATCTAGTACTCGCGTTTTCTTGTAGTTATGCTGAAAAGGTCGGATATAGAATATAAGAAATACCTTAAAATAAATATTATTAATATCCTGAAAACTCGAGTGAGTGTTTACTGAAATAACAAATAAAATCATAAATATAATATACAGACAAAATGCCCAATAGGCATATTTCATAATTCAGAATTAACGCTGGTATAATTCGCCCCAGTAGTATATCTGAAGACTCGCACCGCGAAAAACCGGGTTTCGATATCCGTGACGAGCAGGGCACAGAGAGCCCGCTGTATAGCTTTGTGCTTAATTCTAAATAAACAAACAAATTTATCATAATTTAGGAAAATTAAGATAAAGAGTGTATACCTCCAGGAAACACGCCAACACTAACTCAGATTTTGAACTCAAATTTTGATTTTTGTATTCGTTCAACACATGATTGTTTTGGGAAGCTTTTAGTGTTTAATGTTCCAAACTATAAAGACATATATTTATTTTCGGAGGATGAAGAATTCAGCTCCTAATTGCTCCTAAAGCTTCAAAAGTTCGATCTAACAAAAGGAAGAAAGTACGCAATAAAACATTTTTCAGTAAAACGTCACAGACCAGATGCGAGACAGATAACTTTAACATAAATGATTGTACAGTTTGTATATTCCATATACAATCGCATTGCAATTCACTGTTAATTAAATCTGCTTTAGTAGGTTCCTAATATATTGTTATACAAAACCTAGCGTGTCTCATTTATTTAAATAATTTACTGTCTATACGATATATCTATATCTCATACCTCTCTTATGAGTGATTATACCGAACTATGATATACACTGTTTGCAGTTGTGAAAAAGTTCTTGTGTATCCCAACCTGACATCTAACGTCTACAAATACATTTAAAAAGTAATACCACAGACCCACGACAAATAAAATAAGTACAAACTGCTAAAAACGTTTATAGAATTAGTATAATTATATAAGTAACAAAATCATACTTAATATATTAAACATGATGTAATGTAGTGATGCTCTGTTGGCAAAGAATAATACATCTACACATTGTAGTTCATAGCACTGCATCCTAAATTTTAATTATTAAATACCAAAAAAATTCTCCGAAATTCTCGCCCATATGCAACACACAGTGACATTAAAACTTGGGGCAGTTTGAACAACTTGTTCATTATAAAGTACAATGGTTAAAATTGCCTTAAACTTTTAAATGTTTAATCTAAATTATGGCGATATGTCAGAAGTCAATCATTTGGACTTCAGTTCTCCACTAACAAATGGTTTGTCTGCCGACTTAAACCGCTATAAACTGGGTTTCGATACTCGTGGTGGTCAGTGTACAGATAATCTATTAGGTACGTTCGTGCTTAACCACAAACAAAACTTTCGACTCCAACAGTCAGTAAAGACAACCTGCTAAATAAATGTATTGTACATATAACTGTAAATAAAAAGTTTGTTTATGTGATGGTTTATGCGATAACAGAAGTGACAGTTTAAAAATTTTCCACTTTCTGAAGCTCGGTTTATACTTATCTTAATTATCAGATATTTTCAGTTGATATGCCCTACTGGACCCTTAGTTCGCAAACCAAGTTCAAGTCAATCCATTAAGAAATACACAACATAAAAAATATCTCAATTTGAATTTAATTTCTTCATTTCTTTTAAGATAGAAAACTTCATATGATAGAAAAACATACTTTACTTCTTTGGATCTATTTCAAATCGATACATCTTTATAACCCACAATAAGATGTCTACATATGAACCACGTGTGCAAAGTTCACACAATTTTATACGCATGTCAACGCAAAAAGTCGTGTGAGAACAGGTCTAATATTTTAAATACAGCTTCACCTAAGAGTAAAATTGGACCATTTTTAGATTTTGTCATTCGGATTACAGACAACTGATTTAGAGAAGTAAAGCTATGCGGTGAAGTTACATGCAAATATGGAAGTATTGGTTAGACCGAACAAACTATGCCAGCAGTTTTTAGATACGTTTTCAAAATAATCATATAGCCAACAGTTATTATTCTTTATTCATTGTCAGCTTTCAAGCTAAAACTTACTATTTAATGAAATTCACCTAATTAAAGAGAATTTATTGCCACATGATATTAGCTTAAGCAATTTGCTTGATGTGGCTGTATCAAATACATACAGGTAATGACAAGAAGTTATTAATCCAGATTCCATGACGTTACTACCATTGTTCTACAGAAGAAAACTACCACCATGTATTTTAAAGAATCCAGTAGGTTCTATAAAGTATTGGTCTGTTCAAAATAATAGTGTTGCAATTCTAAAGCTAATGTCATTTTTTTAACTTGCTGTGGTTTGTTAATGTGTATTGTGAAGCTAAAAAAAAGATTGAGTGTGCGACTTAAAGGAATGAACCCAAACCTGGCAGCTACACCCATAGCATTAATCAAACTTCACAGTAAATATTCATACATTAGTTAGACCATGTGTTTTGTTTTTCCCACCATCGTGTCCTAAATTTGAACAAAAATACGTCCTAACTGACTAACTATCGAATATTTACTGTCAAATTGTTATCATTACTATAAGTGTTACCAGGTTTGGATTCATTCCTTACAGTCAGACCCGGCATGGCCAGGTGGTTAAGGCGTTCGGCTCGTAATCTGAAAATTGCGGGTTTGAATCCCCGTCGCACCAAACATTCGCGCCCTTTCAGCCGTGGGGGCGTTATAATGTGACGATCAATCCCACTATTCTTTGATAAAAGAGTAGCCTAAGAGTTGGCGGTGGGTGGTAATGATTAGGTGCCTTCCCTCTAGTATAAAACTGATAAAAATAGGGACGGCTAGCGCAGATAACCCTTGAGTAGCTTTATGCGAAATTCAAAAACAAATAAACAAACAATCCTTAAAGTTGCACGGTCAGTTTTTTTTGGGCGCACCTTTACTTCACACCTAATATGTTTCTCATTACATCTGATTCTATTTCAAATGATTTGTATTTACAAGATTTTATTATTTTATTTTATGTACAGATTTAGTTTAAAAGATCCCCTGTGTGCAAGTAGGCATGTAGATATGTACATTTGATTATTTTTGGGTACATAAGCTGGGTTATTTTATTGTGTGCTTTAATTTTGTGGAAGGTCTATTTTATGTTCAAAGATTCACTTGTTATGTGATTTTCAAAGAGTTTTGGATTATATTGAAACGTTTGTTTTAAAGGTTTTCTTCGTATTTTAGTTTGACTGTAATTTAAATAGTGATTTTTAGTATACAATATGAACAACAAGTTAGAGTAAAAGATGTTCCTTGTTTTATTATGCATATGATTATTAATGTAATTTTTTAAAATAAATGTTATTGTTTTATTGCTTTTTCTTATAGACGATTAATTCTCGACGTTTCTGAATGTTAAATTTTTTTATCAACCTGTAGATACATTTTAATATTGTTTTCTTGAATGCTTGTTGTCAACTCTTACCCAGAAGGACGTGGTTAGATGGTTAGGGCGCTCGACTCACAGTTTGGGAATCGCGAGTTCGAATTCCCGTTCAACCAACATCCTGGCCCTTTCAGCCATAGTGGCGTCATGACGTGACAACCAATCCAATTATTCGTTGATAAAAAGTAACCAAATAACTGATGGTAGGCTTTGATGACCAGTTAGGTGCCTTTGCTTTAGCTTTTTACTGCTAAATTATAGACAGCTGGCACAGATAGCCTTTGTGTAGCTTCGCTCAAAATTCAAAATAATTTCTAACAGTTCCCTCCAAATGAAATAGGATGTATTTGTGTCTTTGAGTATGTTTAATTTGTTTTCAGTTTTAATGTAGTTCAGGTTTTCCTGTATTTTAAAGTCATTTTTACCTTTCTAAATGTTAATATTCATGGGCGAGGATTCTTCACTGAGGTAAGTTGTTGTTGTTGTTTTGAATTAAGCACATAAGCACAAAGCTACACAATGGGCTATCTGTGCTCTGCCCACCACGGGTATCGAAACCCGGATTTTAGCGTGTAAGTCCGCAGACATACCGCTGAGCCGCTGGGGGGCCACTGAAGTAAGAACGAGTTACTCCAGTTTCTTGGTTGATACATGTATAAATTTTAATTTTTAATTATTTTTTGTTATATTATTTTGGAGCTGGTCTGTGAAAGAAGGGTAGTGGGAATGTTTCCTCCAAAATGACATCACATGCTTGTTCCCTCTTATTTGTTGAAATTTCCTTTTCATTTGAGTTCCATTTGCACATAGAATGCCACTCAAGTAAATAATTCAAAGCCTTCAAATTCTAATCGTGCACTGTGACAAAGTTACTAACATTGGATATTAAACATGTCTTCTTGGATAAAAAATAGCTGTTACTTCATTCGTAATGTTCCAGGACAAACAAATGCCTTTTCTGTTAGTGAATCTAATGAAGACTCGAGAACAGTCTCGAATTATGTAAGATGCGGGCTGTTTCCTTGTCTATAGTTTGATTTGTATTGAAAGTCGGATCTTTCTCCCCCAATAATTAAGGGTGTTTATTTTCATTTTTAACTTTTTTTCTTCCACACTGAGGACTCAGACTGAACTTGAGGAGAGAGAGAACTAATAACTATTATCTAACAATATTTCTTTCACCAGTTTCACTTTAATATGCCTCGTGGTTAGGACACTAGACTCGAAATCTTAGGGCAGTGTAGTAATGTATTAAGAGGACTGTCAATTTTCAGGACCCTACCTATTGACTCTAACGTTAGTTACTTTAACTGAGAATATTACAAAAGATAGGCATGACTAAGTTCTTAGTGTGAACCTGAAGGTCAATGGAGCATAGAGATCACGTTGAAAGTTAAAGACAAAATTAGACTCATAAGATGATCCATTCCCACGTGATTAGTCGATACTTTTGGCATGCATCCAACTAGTCAGACTTACTTCTTGTTTTATAATGTACATCCATCACTTATACTATTATATTACTAATACTAATATCATTATATTATTTGTCGTTTTATTCTCGATGACGTCAATGCACTACAATTTAATTTAGTAACATGTTCATATTAAGAGATAGTGTATAAACACAAATCTCACAAACCTTTTATTCATCTTATTTAGTTACAAATTCAATTTACTGCTTAGTATTGTAAACAGACATCTCACTAATCTACCCCACAGCTCAGAGCTCTAGCTGACTATACATCTTGTACTTCTGAATTTTACTATACCCTTCAGTATTTAGTATCACAATAGATGTTACATAATTATAGTCACATGTGCCCATTTTTAACATCTGCAAAGTTTTTAGTTCAACGTTAAAATATTTTAATTTATAGGTTTATAATATAAAGTGACTTGATAATGAACTCTATGGCCAATTATATCTATCAAAAATCATAAAAAAAATCTGAAGCGTACATTGAGATCTTGTTACTAAAATATGTACTCTTTCAATTGCTCAGTACACTTCTGTGTTGGATAGAAAATAATGGAGAGTGATTGGTTTATTAGCTAGGAAAAAAAGAAACTTATCTAAGAACAAATTGTGGATACGTGATAATACTAACTAATGTTTATGATAACTATATTTAAATGTATGAAAAGTTTCGTGTTTAATGCTAACGTTGTTTTCTCTCTCTGCTAATTATTACGTTTATCAGTAATGTCCGAATGTCAAAAGCTTGACCACGTAAATGAAAGCAGAAACTTAAACAATATTGTGACTACAGTATTCTATTGTTTCGTGACTTTATGCTCTTACTTTTCTCACAGAATTGATACCAACATTCAAACGAGGAACAGGATCATTTTTGTTCGACTACCAGATTATTAACTAAACCCTAATTTTGATTTCCTAGAAATAGCTAAAAAATGAAAAGATCTACTATAAAATCTTATTATGTACGAATAACATATGTGAGTTGCATGTGAATTTACAGGAAAAGAAGGATCCACTATATTATTAGTGTAACAGACACCGTCCCTTCGATAAAAACTACAAATCAAACTAAAGGTAAAAACAGAAAGAAACTACAAAGTACACAAATGGCGATCTGGCGTGTAAGGAGCTTCATTTCTGTTTCCAATGAGTATCAGTATAAGAGAAGTTTCATTCTGAAACTGCAGAGAAAATGCAAACTTTCTAGACAACGCAATGAGCACTTTTCACAACTGTAAATAGTATCTATTAGCATGTAATTTCAATACCAAAAACTTAAAACTACTTTTTATCGGTAAAAAGAAAAGAAATAACACCTACGCTGAACTGTGATCTATTTGATATATTTCTTGTAATCTATTAAAATATTCATGTTAAATAAATAAGTACGTACAATACTAAGTTTGGTATTGTTTGTTCAAATGTTAACGATAAAAATTAATTTTTTATTGAAATGATCAGTACATACTGTCTATTAAAACTCTAATTAATCACTTCCGATATTATTTTTATATAAGCGCTTTTTCTCATAAGGTGAATTGCGATTATAATCGCTTATACTTTTCATAAGATATATGGATTAAGACTATTGTGATTTTATAACTACATTATCTATCCAAGCAATATGGTTTTTAATGTATCGCAGGGAATTGTAACAGCAGACGAGCTGTGTCGTTTCACAGTCAAGATCATCGTTTCATACATGTTTTTCTCTGAAAATAAATCAATACGAATTGATCTGATACCAGCAACATGTTAGATACAACTAACTTAACACCGTACGACAGAAACGTTACTTAGTTGATCCCAAAATTTCGTTGCAAGCTATAGATGCACTATTTGATTATACCATGTAACACAAATTTTGATCCTGGATAGTATGTGTTATTTCTTGATTGCTTACGTTATAAAACTACATAAAATAACCTTTATTCCTTTCAAACTTTGCTTTTGTGACCTGCATAATGAAATTTAAAAAATAATTTATTTTCTATGTAAAAACGGGCAAATTTGCACATTTTCACTTAAATAAGATCTGAATAAAACAGCCTGTGAATCAAGATATACATATATTTATACTAAAGTTATATACAAATGTTTAGAAATGAGTAGTTTTTTCGAGATTTGTAGCTGTAATGTAAATCACTGTCATGTATCAGCCCCCCAAATAAAGCCTTGTAGGCTTCACACATTTTAGCAGATGCTGTCACATAGTAATTTTTAGCTTTTGTCTTGATAAATTGGTCACATACATAGAAGAATGCGTCTGGAGAATGCTTGTAGCTTCTTGATGCCATCTCTGATAACATCAGATAGACCTATATGTTCTCTTAAGGAGTTAGAACTAAACTAAAGTGGTGAGTTGTGAGCCCCTGTACATATATTACTATTAAAAGTTCTAGAAAATTCTAAAAGATTCTTGAAAATTCTCGTAAGTTCTAGAACATTCTAGAAAATTTTCTATCAACTACTCAACACTGAATCTACCTGAATTGTTCTGGAAAATGGGTAAATTTGAAAATTTCATCACCCAGTTCACAAATGCAAAGTTTTATGAAAAACATAGGCCTTTTACATTTACCTTACGTATAAGCAATTAAGAAATAACACTTGTTTCTACCCAGAAACAAGAAAAAGTAAAAAATTTGTTGTATAGTGTTATCCATCCATCCGTTAATTTATTTTAAATTTCCCAATACTCAATAAAAAGTGGATAAAATGTTAATCACAACACAGAGACGAAAAGAAAAGGCGAAAAAGCCAAACAGATAAAATCAAAAGTCAAATCTTCTTTGCAAACCAAAGAAACACAAGAGAAAAGTCTTTTATTTCAATATGCAGAATAATAAAAAGAATATTCGAAAGTGGTAATTCAGTTTATATAGTTGAAATACAATAACGAACCAGAATGAGCTTTTTTTGTTCAGATAAATAATGGTAATATTTTCTGCATAAGCTGAACAACTTTTATTATATTTGTATTCCAATACTGCAGACACATACTGCGGGTTTTACATTACACGAAAAATTAACCTTTCACAACGAAGCTCTAATAGCGTGTGTCTTTGCAATATGGAGTTTCTGTGTTAATATCTGCCGATTATAAGAAAGAATGTCAATCAGCGAGAAATGTGCTGTAAATATATACACGAGCACTTATTGTATAACTTATCAAGAACTAGCACATCATGAGCACAAGCACAGGGATTCAGTTCTGAAGGAAGACATTAAAACAACAGCTCAATCGTACAGAACACAAATGACTGTAATATGATGATGTTAAATAAATAAAAGAAATAAAATAATATTAAAAAAACATTAAGGCCATGAAGTATTACGTCAATCTAAGGGGTAAACGTAGAAAATAACAACTAATTTTTCTTTAAGATTCTTTTCTTATGGAGGCTGGGAAACTCACAAAGTGTTTGTGGGTTTTTACCAAAGTGGCACAACCGTTGCTGTTTTTGTTTTGAAAATTGAAGAATATGTGCTGATCGGATTTGAAGTGTATATTTCTGATTGTCACGAGCAGTGTTATGACGGGGTTAGTATCGTATTTTGCAAAATTATTGCTGCAGGACCGAAAAAAAGAACAAGAACATGTAGCAGAATTTGTTTATTGTGCTGTCAGTTTCCTTATTATCACTGCTTGGAGTACTTTACAATATATTTCAGGATATAGTGATTGCTTTTCAATGACGAAGGACCTTATTAATGCCATCAAGGGAATTGCCAAAATGTATGGCAAAATTCAGTTGTTTTCTAATTGTCAGACAAGATTGACTCTGAGTATCAGCAATATCAAATCCTTTGTCGGTAACTCCTCTCAATGTGTTTTCCAATACGAGTTGAGGAGGGCTTTCAGTTTACTTCCTCTGGGATTTAAACATCCACCTATGTGTTTGCAGAGCATGATGACCCGTGAAGGATAGGAAAGAATCCTGGTGATTGAGGAGTATAACCATAACAGAACACTTTGGACTTCAATTCCTGTAGACGGGAGGCCTTGGGCTGGCCCACCCAAAGTCAATCAGTTGGTCCACTTGCGCTAGAGTCAACCGAGTGCCAGTGTTGAACGTTCTCAAGAGGTGTTGTGGGCATTGTGTCTGATACTTGTGTTTGGATATATTGCTCACGAAACCACGGTGTTGCTGTAATGTCTTAGTTTGGCATGTTCTCCATGATGGATGGGGTCAGTGAGCACCAAAATATTCTTTCTTTATGATGGATACCTTAACTCAAAATAAAAATAAGAAAACAAAAACAGGCCATAGGTAAACGACCGTGTCTTAAATATTCTTAAGAGCAATTTTCAATTTCTTTAACACCTCTATCTCAGTTTCTGATATCACATTATTTATCAAACAAATTTTTAAGGTAAATGTCTTCATGTCTTATTTAGAAGGGATACGAAGTGTTTGCTGGCTCTTCTAAGTTAGTCAACAATCTACGTTCTGGAGACAACTTAATGGAAACATCTACTCCAAAACAGAGTAAATTCCGCTTGCATTCGAAGGGCATTGGGGATATACCCATTTAGGTTACTCCCCATGCTACTTTGAATTTGTCACGAGGAGTTATTGTAGAGAGGGATTTGAAGATCACCCCTAAGTGAGAGATCCTCGCTAGTTTCTCCATCCATTAAGTTTCTACAATGAGGCGTATCTCTATTAGCAAAAATGGACTTATGATGCCGATCAATGCCCTAATTTTGATGTTTATATACCTGCTACCATCAAGACAGGTTATCTGAATGGCAAGGTACGGTCATATATTCCAAACCTTGTTTCCAACATCAACTCGAAGAAATCATGTCATGATTCGTTGACGTGTGCTCATTGCGTTGGCAAAAACTGTGATGCCTACTAGAGCAAAATTGACCCTCTATGTTAAATTTTGGAACTCTAACCCCTCTTTCTTTCGATTTTGTTCTAGATGGGTGGAGAAAAAAAGGAAGACCTTTTGAAAGTGGTTCACAACATTTTCTACCCTGAAGCTCGAAAGTTACTATCCACAACTCCAACATCGGAGGTGTGCATTCCATTCCACTGCAACAGTGGAAGTGCAGACAGATTTCTCCGTCTCTCCAACAGAGTCATTTTCAAACCACATAAAGAAATGTTTCCATCCAGTGTTAAGAGAGCTGACGAGTCAACTTCAACACCCATCTCTATCCTGACCACTTCTTCCAGTGGCTCCTCAGATCCACTTTTTTTTCTCTAGTTTCTGGAGTATCCTCGGGTTCATCTTCTTCTTTTGCCCAAAATGTAGAACAATTATTTTTTCATATCATCAGTCACTGGAATTTTAATCCACCGACAGAGACCTGTCCATTTGACCCAGAATAGGATTAATGGAGGTCAATACACCTTCTAATAAAGATAAACGACGTGGTCGAAAACAAAAGGACTATCTGCCAAATTCTTCTTCACATAGGTAAAAATTGTTACTTTAATATAGTGGAACTATCGATGTTTGCATTTTGATTTGGATGACCTTAAAGTGGTGATTGATTCTTACCATCCTATGTGTTTTCCTTGCAGAAAACGTTTCTGAAATCTATCAATGCAGTCATCCTTTGGCAGTTTTCTTTGTATAGAAAAGACAAGTTATGTGATGGAGAAATGCAAGGAGAGGTGGCACTGCTGGTCGATCAGCATGTGCATGCCCTGTCTTTGTCACTCGGTACACTCTTGAAGGCCATAGACATCCGTGTTTCCTTAGGTGGTACCATCACTGTTTGTTTCATTTACCTATCTCTTGGAGAGACCTATGATCAATCAAACCTTGATGCTCTCATTGAACAGTTATAATTTCTCTTTTCAATTGTGGAGGACTTTAATGAACACAATTTCCTCTGCAGTGGTGTTGATATTGATGGGAGAAGTCGTCCTGCAGAGTATACGCTCTCGGATCATAACCCTTTTCTCTTCAATAATGGTTCATATGCTTATTTTCATGCACCTAGTCATTTTTTCTGCTATTAATCTCTCTTTTTGAATTCTCTCCTTCACTCTTCTCTCACTTCTCTTGGGAAGTTGATAGTGACCCAAGAGGCAGTGATTATTTTCTTATTATTCTGAGAGAGACTGGCCGTAGCCGATGCTACCCGACCCGTGTAGTATTGTGGAAGCTGGACCAAGTCAATTGGTCCTCTTTTACTGCTATCTCAGAACATCATCCTGCCATCATGTGTAAGCCATCAAGCTTTTCTCGTGTATCTAGCACTTATGTCTCATCCTACATCCTTTAGCCATCAAGATTAAGGCAGAGCGATCATTTCTTTCCTTTCGGGATGATCATCTCCATGAGTATAATTACCCCTTCAAACACACATGTGCTCAGCATTTGTCTGGCAGTACATCAGTCAGACCTGATGATATTCACTATGAGATGTTGCACTATCTCTCTTCTTACTCTCTTTTTATTCTTCTGGTTGTTTTAAACTGGATCTGGCAAAAGAATAATATTCTTTATGCTTGACACAATGCTATTGTTCTTAATTTTTCTAAACCTCGGAAAAATCCCAAGATTCCTTCAAATTACTGTTCAATTGCATTGACATCTGTTTCTGTAAGGTCTTAGAGAGGATGTTTAATGCTCATTTTGTTTCCTCGGATCGAACAACCTCTTCTCGCCCACATAATGACGACATTCCACCATAAAACACCTGGTTCAATTTGAAACGTCAATCAGAAAAGCCTTTCTCATTTGACTACATCTTGTTTCTATATTTTTATCTTGGGAAGGTTTATGATACTACATGGATGTATTACATCCTGCAAGACCTGCACTTAAACGGGTTGCGTGACCATTTGCCCATTTTTATTAAAAATTTTCAATGGGCTAGTTATTCCAAGTTCGTGTGGGTTCAACATTTTCCCGTTATTTCCTAAAGGAAGTTGGAGTCCTTCAGGGCTATGTCTTGAGTGTCGCACTTTTCATTATAAAGATTAATGCCATCAATGGGCAACTCCCACTTCAGTTGCAAATGATTTCTATGTCAATAACTTCCACATCCTGGATCAGTCATCGAGCTTGAGGTTTATTGAGCAGCAGCTACAAATTGCCCTCAATCATTTACTGAAGTGGACTGCAGCAAACGGATTTACCTTTTCTCGCTCTAAAACCATTTGCATACACTTTTACTGCCAATGGGATTCTCACCCCCATCCTTAGATCTGTTTCAGAAAAGTTGTGCTTTCTCTAATCCCTGAGGCATAGTTCTTGGGGTATGTCCTTCACCGTAAGCAGACCTTCATTCTATACATCAAGCTGCTACGTGTCAAGTGTACAAGGACATTGAACATCCTCCTTGTCCTTTCTTTAACTTCTTGGGAAATGGATCGATGTTCTATACTAAAAATCTGTCGTGCCCTCATTCGCCATCTGAAGAAGGCGGATATTCCCAATAAGAAGTGTTGTCTTCTGTTTGCTGAACATTTCTTTCACACTATCCTTCCAGGTTTAAAATCAGGTGACTCTATGGGCTCTCTCATGGTTTGTTGTGATTCGATGGTTGCACACAGGATCTTCTCAACAGTTTTTGTGTTCACTACTGAACTATATGCTATTTCTCTTGCCCTGGATCTCATATAAGCTATACAGTAGAGGAACTGTACTATTTATACTAATTTGCTTAGCTCTCTACTGGTCTTGGAATCGCTTCACCTTTGTTCTCACCTGTTTTCATTGATATTGCAAACCAACTGGCCAGTTTCTTTTTATCATATATTTCTATTCAGTTTTCTTCTACACCATGCCAAGTTAGTATTTGTTTGAATGAGCTCGTTGACACTGCAGCTAAGCCTATCTGCTCTGCTGCTATCAGGGCTATGCCTGTCCTATACAGGGACGATTGTGCTGTATTCAAGACTCATCTCTGCACCAATTGGCAGTTGTCTTGGAGTGAGTTACGGTATAACAAGGTTTTCCAGGTCAAACCTTATGTTGCTTTTTGGCCATCTTACTTCCGTAAGGATTGGAAGGAGGAAGTTGTTCCAGCTAGGCTACGAATTAAATACAGTTTTTAACTCATCATTATCTTTTATCTGGGCCTGATGCACCAATGTGTGGTCTGTGTGACACTCAAATCATAATAGCTCACATCTTACTGTCGTGCCGAAGTTACAACCGTGAGTGACGGCACCATTTTAGACATATTTTAACCATGAGTTCACCCTTAACGTCAAACAGTGTCTTTGGCGATGGTGACACTGGCCACCTCAATTGTTTTTTAATTGTTTAAAAACCATTGGTATTTTTACCTTTATTAATGTTTTTAATTCGAAAATTGGACTTTGTTTTGTTACAACAAGATTACTTTTACATATTACATATCTTAATAATTTTACCTTTATTTTTAATTTTTATAGTTTGTGTGAGGCAGATAGCCTAGTTGCTTTGTGCCTATAAACATTGAATAATTAACCAACTTCTCTGTAACTACTCAGCAATTGCCTTGACGAAGTTAATAACTCTTGTAATGAGCTTTGCTTAAAGTGCTGTAGATTCTCATATTGACTGCATCTTTTCTCAACCTATTTTCCACTAACATTTCCAGCGTTATGGAGAAAATTACCAAGTTGCAAGAGACACTAATCAACATTCACACTAACTTGTCATATGATCACTTTTGGGAAACAATAGTAGGAAAGGTAGAAATTTTGTGTTTAAACTATTTTAGACGTCCTATAGTGTGTAAACACAATGATTTGAGAAAGAAAGCTCTTTGCACTCATTTAGTGACCCCTAGACCAATTTGCATCACATATACAAAGGTATATCTGATTCTTGTAAATGTTCAATAGAGCAAAAGCTTAAATGGTTGAGTAACGAGAAAAAGTTTTTGGAATAAGGTAGATATCCGAAGTAATGATTCTGTTGAAATTATTGTACACATTTCCAACAACAACATGTAGTCCAAGCGATGCTCACTTGCCTACAAACACGAAATATATATATATTTGTGAACAACGATGGGTCAAGAAAACCTCAAATTTTTACATCTCCAATCGACCCTCAGTACTGAAACAATCACTGAAAGACCTATGGACGACTTCATTTCAAGAACTGATCATACCACAAAGAATTTGCTGTTGGTAAAGAAGAAGGCCAAGAGTTGACGGTGGGTGGTGATGACTAGCTGCCTTACCTCTGGTCTTAAACTACTAAATTAGGAATAGCTAGTGCAAATAACCCTCATGTAGCGTTGCGGGAAATTCAAAAACAAATAAACAAAGACATAGAAGACGATACAATTCCTCTTGTTAGCAATATATTGATGATTTCTTTAACAGTAACTGAAAGGTGTCTTTCACGAAATCTTTACTAATAATATGACAGGATAGCAATGACAACTTGAAGATGAAAATATAACTAAAAACATTTGTAGCAATTAAGAGAAAATCCATAACCTGGTTTTGATTATTCATGTCGCAATTCTCCACGTAGAAAGAACTCAGTGTCAATATATCACTGGAAAACCTAGAGTTATGTTTTTCCACCCTAGCGATGAAAAATGCAAAACATGTCTCACTTGATATATGCCCATACTAAAGCTCATCTGAACGCTTTTGCATATGAGAGAATTTTAAAAAATAGATATAATGAATATATTAAATGGTGATTCATTATTAATTGGCACAAATTGCAAAACAAAAAGGCTCACGCCTATGAAATAAGATCATTATACATTCGAGTACAAAAGAAAAAGAACAACTTTAAGTTAAAATGTAGAAAATGCCATAGAATTTTCCAACAAAGACTTGATCTTACTCTAATTTAAAGGATATAAGCTCATAGTTAAATATATAAAAACATTTCGCAGACTCTCTAATTTGTTCAACCCCAGAAATTCATTAACTTAACATTTCAAAAATCCAATGAATCACTGAAATCTCTTCTAGTAGAAATGAAAAATTATATTTTAAGTTATAAAACATCACCAGACAAACAATTATGTAACTCGACATAAAATATAATTAATTAAAATTTTAACTGCAAAAATATTTGTGAAACAATTTAGTGCCACCATATTCACTTTCCTTGAAGTATCTTTCGACAAGAATTATGCTAAGATCACTTTGAATTACTTTTGCTGCTGTTAAACTATCTTGCCGTTGTAATAACGGTTTCAAGAAACCGCGGCAAGAAAATGCACTGTGCGAGATGAAACCAATTTTGCATGTTATTAACGATCACTTAACATTTCCTACTTGGTCTGCAGATGTGTTAGACGTGTATGATATGCAACTGTGATCTTAAATTACGCGAATTAATAGAAGATTATCATATTACAAAACTGCATCAAATTTGACATCCTTGGTTATATGTTCAAAATGGTACGAAAATAATGCATTTTACGCATAGTTTAGAGACCTTGATAAATGAAAATTGTAAAAACTTAACTTCACATGAAAGTTTGTATTTTGTTTGTTTTTCAATTTCGCACAAAGCTACTAGAGGACTATACGATGACTGTTCAAAAATACGCGGACTGACGTCATAAAACAAAATGTACTTTATTTAGAAGTTACAGCTCTGGGAACCCTTCAAAGTACTCTCCTCCCCAACGCACACACTTATCCTAACGGTGTTTCCACTTGTTGAAACAGTCCTGGTACGCTTCTTTTGTAATGTCCTCCAGCTCCTTCGTCGAATTTGCCTTAATCTTGAGAAACGTCTCAAATCTTCTTCCTTTCAAGGGTCTTTTGAGTTTGGGGAACAAGAAAAAATCGCAAGGAGCAAGGTCAGGTGATTAAAGGGGGTTGGGAAGAACAGTGTTCGAGTGTTTGGCCAAAAAATCACGAGTTCTAAGGCACAAATTTCGCAGCAACGCGGTGCATCTTCAATATTTCGGTCAAAATCTCGTAACAAGATCCAACTGATATTCTACACTCTTCAGCAAGCTCCCTGACAGTCAGGCGTCGATTTGCCCGCACTAGGGTGTTAATTTTGTCGACGTGTGGGTCGTCAGTTGACGTGTACGGATGTCCAGGACGCTCATCATCTTCAACAGACTGTCGACCATCCTTAAAACTTTCATGCCACTTGAAACATGCCGTACGCTTTATAGCAACATAACCGTAAGCCTTAAGCATAGCAAAAGTGTCAGTCGCAGATTTATCAAGTATAACACAAAATTTCACTGCAAGTCGTTACTCCTTCAGGTCATTCATTCTGAAATCCACCAAACGAAAAAAATCGCACTTCACTTAAAACCACGTAGCTAATACACAAATTAAGATATCTGCAATCGAGAAATGGCGTCGTAATCAGCTGATCTGTGCAAACCTAGCAACACCAAGCGGATTTCCCTGGAACCAACTGGAGCCGCGCAATTCAAACAGTCCGAGTATTTTTTTAACAGACCTCGTACGTGCTAGCCGTTCCTAATTTAGCAGTGTAAGACCAGTCATCACTACTCACCGCCAACTCTTGGGCTACTCTTTCACCAACGAATAGTGGGATTGACCGTCACATTATAACGCCCCCACGGCTGAAAGGGTGAGCATGTTTGGCGCGACCGGGATGCGAATCTACCCTCAGATTACGAGTCGCACGCTTTAACACGCTTGGCCATGCCAGGCCTCACATGAAAGAGGAAAATAGAGGTGGTTTAATAAAGACACGGTGAATGTAACCAAACTATGTAAAATAGAGGTGGTTTAATAAAGACATGCTGAATGTAACTAAACTATGTAAAATAGAGGTGGTTTAATAAAGACATGCTGGATATAACTAAACTATGTAAAATAGAGGTGGTTTAATAAAGACATGCTGGACATAACTAAACTATGTCAGGCAACAGAAAGTTGTTTTGAGCTCTTGGAATCAACTATGGGGTGCTTCCTCAAGCAAATGCAATTAGTCATAGAATATAAATTGATCGTATAAATGAAGTAGTTTCGAGTGGAGTTTTATCTTATTCAGATAGAAAATGTACTGTTGCACACAAGAAAACAGCCACGTTTAAAGTTTAGTAAAGTATTTACGTGTTATAAATATAAAAAATATATATGCGTCACTTTACCAAACAACAGTCTACAAATGTTTCGGATGAAAACATAAGAAAACCTTTTTCAGTTAATTTTATTTAAATACCAGTAGTATCAAACCTTATTCAGTATTTAAAAAGTTGTAAAATAAAATATAGCGAGTGCTGTTTTACAAACTTTTAACACAAAATAATTATCTTATAAATTGTGATATCAAATACAAAAAATAGCATAAATATTGTAAGTTAATTCTATAGAGCATGTATTTATTAGCTTAGTTCTATAATTGTATTAAAGATAATGCAATAAACAGTTGAACGTTGTGTTATTTCAGTATTAATATCTGCAATGTGTTTATACAGTACTTTCTACTTTGCTACAGTTATTAACTAATACAGACATTTGTCAATTTATTATTAGTGCGATAGCAGATCACAGTAAAGTTAATACCAACACAGTTATTGTTCTTTTTATTTTATAACGCTAATATAACAAATGTTTTGCCTTTATATAACCATTTCATTTTCTTAGTTATAAGAACAAAAAGTAATATATGTAAACACATCAAAATGAACATGGTGAAGTGACTGGAAATACTGTGTGAATGAAGAATACCAGAACTAAGAAAAAAGTGAAATCATTACAAAGACTTCAACTATCACTTAGAAAATCTTGCTCTACAATTATGCTTGATAACTTAAAAGCAAACAATATGGTTACCGCCTGACGTCTAGTGCAAATACAGTGACGCTCGTCAACGTGCAGTCAAGCTCAGTATTTTCTTGTATTTTCATTCACCCTCCCCCATCTAACGAGAAACTGTGAAACTAATATTTTCCTGAAAATTCAACAGATACAATTTTTGGCAAAACCTTAATTTGTGCCTATAATTGTCTGTAAATTGTAGAATTAAAAATATTTATTTAGAATCCTGACGTAGAATACATTAGGATCAATTTTAGACATTTTCTTTCAACAAAAATATTGATGTCACATGAGTGCTTAGTTAATACTCAGAACTGTTATAAAGCGAAATATTTTATCAGATTAAATAAGTTTCCTTTATATAAAATTTCTAATTGCAGCATTTAGTATCATTTATAATTTATATAAAGGTAGTTGTAAAACATTAAAAAAGTAACAAATGTGGTCGTTGATGTGGATCGTTAATATTATTTCCTACACGTTTTGAATGTGAGAGCATCTTAGGTTTAACCTTGTGTTATTTCAGCCAGTGTAAGTAACACAATATGCTGACTGTTCATTGTTTTTAACAATTATATTTGGAAGATAGTAAGTTAGTTTGAACATTGTAAAAGATGAGGTTGTGTAGACATTATTAATATAGCTTGAAATAGCACGTTTTTATTTTTATTAAAATAAGTTTTATATAGATAAAGTGGATCAGTCGTTTTCAGGTTGTTGTTTTTTTTGTTTTTTAATGCATGTTTGTAACCATTTTCCGACTGTTAAAAATTATATTAATACAAAGGACTTGGATTTACTCTTAAAATAGGTTCTTGTTGCTGCTTGTTTTATCTTGTTCCAGGGGATAAAGATTTATTTGTTTGTTGATAAGTGCAAGAGTACTCAATGGACTATCAGTGATGTTCCTACTACTAGTTCAGAAGTACATGACATAGCTTGTTAAACTACCTGAATTGACGTTAACCATCAATAAAATGCACTTCAAAAAATACTAAAGAACTCTTTGATAAAATAAATATAAAACACCACACGCCGAACACAGATTGCTATGGTGGTTTTAATTAAAATAGAGCAACGTTGTAATTCTATATAAGCTTGAAATGAGCATTAATAATAACCATATATATAAAAAATATTTTTATTCTCTTCAAGAAGCCCCCCAGTGGCTCAGCGGTGTGTCTGCAAACTTACAACGCTGAAAACCAGGTTTCAATACCCGTGGTGAGCAGAGCACTGATAGCTCATTGTGTAACTTTGCGCTTAATTCAAAAAACAACGACAAAACAACTCTCCAAGAATGCCTTTTCTCAATCTCTGTTCGTCTGTCAGACCCTTTTTTCAGTGCTTCATACAACCTCATAGTGAACTAAATGTAATTTTTTTTGCTGTTGAAATATAATAGTTTCTTTAAAATTTTATAATCTTATATAACATAAAAAATGTATCTATCTCTGGGTTGCGTAAGCAATATTTCAAGTTCTACGATAGTTTCTTATGGTTTGTATTTCGTTTTCATTGTTTAAAAATAATTCCACTATTTCCTCTTATCGTTTTGTACAGGGGTCTTCCAGTTTCTCCTACATACGTGTAATTTCAGATATTACATATAACTTGTAAACAACATTGGAGACAAGACACCCATCTATAGATTGTAGAGACGTTTTTGTAGGGCCTGGTATAGCCAGGTGGTTGAGGCACTCGACTCGTAATCTGAGGGTCGCGGGTTTGAATCCCCGTCACACCAAACACGTTCACCCTTTTAGCCGTGGGAGCATTAAAATATTACGGTCAATCTCATTATTCGTTGGTAAAAGAGTAGCCCAAGAGTTGGCAGTGGGTGGTGATTACTAGCTGCCTTCCATCTAATCTTATACTGCTAAATTAGAGTCGGTTAACGTAGATAGTTCTCGTGTAGCTTTGCGCGTAATTCAAAAACAATCAAGCAAACGTTTTTTTGTAAAACAGTTCTCTTTATTGCATTACAGCATTAAATAATAGGTTGAACAAGCACTAAATTTTTTAATATTTCTTTTAAATGAACGATGAGTTTGACCCAAAGATGTATATGTAACTGAAGCTTGTTTGTTTTCCGAATTTCGCTCAAACCTACACGAGAATTATCTGCGCTAGCCGTCCATAATTTAGTAGGGTAAGACGAGAGGGAAGGCAGCTAGTCATTACTACCCACCGCCAACTCTTGGGCTACTCTTTTACCAATGAATAATAGGATTGACCCTCACATTATAACATGGTTAAAGCTGAAAGGGCGAGTACAGTTTGGTGTGACGGCGATTCGAGTGCGTGAATCTCAAATTGCGAGCCGAGCGCCTTAACTACCTGACCATGGCGGGCCATATAACTGAACCTATGAGACAACTTAGCAACAGTACTTTCTGTACCTTTCTTTAAAACAACTCATTCTCGGACTTTAAGAATTTAGTAACATCTACAATTGAAGGTATTATCGATGCTGACTGTGCCCACTATGGCTAAGAATCTCATTGTAAACGAACCTTAAACTCCCACATTTGATCTTCTCCCTAATTTCCATAATGGACATCCAGGATGACTCAATGTATCTACATGCAGTTTCTCTACAGACCAAATTTCTTATTACCTTAATAAAAATTTTATAACCATTTGTCATGAATTCACAAGCAACATAAAGGACACCACTCATGCAATTGCTTTAATCAAGAACACTACATATTTACAATGGATATAAAATCATTACACACATCTATCTTACACAGTGAAGGCTTAATTGCACTAAAATATTTCTTAGACTAAAGACTCATAGTTAAGACCCTTCAACGCACACGTTTGTATGTTTAGCTAAACTTATACTTACACTTAACATCTTTTCTTTTAATGGTAACTATTAGAAACACATCTCTGAAGTCGCCAAGAAGACACAAACGGGCTCCTCTTTTGTCAACCTCTGTGTTAGATACATAAAAAATAGTGTACTCAATCAATACAATAAATTAGCACCCGTGATGTAAAGTCGTTACATTGACTACATACTAGGAATCTATGCAGAATTCTGATTTAGAAACTTTTATAGACTTTATTTCTTCTTTCCAACCCTCTTTAGAATTTACTTGGGAAATATTCTACATAACACTCCCCTATCTTCATATTAACATATAAATACAAGACTACCATTTGGCCATTACAAAGGAACACATTCATAACTACCTATATTTCGTATCTTCTCACCTGTACAGTGACAAAAAGTAAATGTCTTACTCAAAATTTTTACTACTGCACAAAATATGTAGTGATTATAACAATTATAAATCTAAAGCTAAAGATGCAAAGATTTTTTTCTAAAAGATATTACCTTATTTCTCATCCAAAATGCAGCTCCAAAAACTACCACATATTCCCAGGAGTAAATATTCAGTACAACCAAGAAAGAACACACCGATCATACTCCACTTGTTGGCGCTAACACACCACTCGTTCAATAAGATCAAATATGTTATACAAAACAATTACTCAATACGTACTGAAGACTCTACCACTAATAATACTTTAAAGAACCTCCTCTTGAGATAGATTCCAGTATGTTGTAAGGGGACCTCTTAGAAAAGGTTCTGTATTGCAGCATACTTCCTCTGGGATCTAAACGTTTGCCCATGTGTTTGCCGTGCGTTGTGACCCATGAGGAAGAGGAGAGGATTCTGGTGGTTGAGGGGTCCATTTCCAATACACTACTTTGGCCTTGAATTCCAGTAGGCGGGCAGTCTTGGGGTGGCCCGTCAGGATCAACTGATAGGTCCACTTTGGCTAGTGTCAACCGAATACCAGTATTAGTCGTTCTCAATAGATGTTGGAGATATTGTATCTGACGCTGGTGTTTGGGTGCAGTGCTCACAAACTCTAGTATTGCTGCATTGTCCTTGTTTGACACTGCAGTAGGTCTTCTCGTAGAACTCCATGATGGATGAGGACAGTTGGCTCTGACATGTATACTATTTATCACAAATTTCCTAATCCTTATGAAAACACTGAAGAAAACAGATTATCAGAGAACGACCATCCATGGACAACTCTATTAAGCAGTCACCATCACAGTCAGACTCAACATCTCAGTTTCTAATCATGCAGTGGCCTCAGATAATGATCTGAGAACACTTCAGGGCAGATTTCTCTCTTTTTTTTTATTCAAAAGGAATTAGACGGGCTTACTAGTTCCACCAAGTCGGTGAGGAAGTTGTATTTTGGAGACATTTTGGTGGAAACATATACACACCAACACACTAAACTCCTCAAGCTACTATGAATTCCTCAAGGGAAGTTATTGTCGAGAGATTTAAAGAACATTCCTGAGTTGGAGATCCTAGCCGATTTCTCCAGCCAAGTAATTTCTGCAAATTTTGCAGTGTGCAGTATCTCCACTCGTAAAGAAGGAACAATGATACCTACCAGTGTTCTTATTTTGACGTTTACATCGCCACGCTCACCTGCCACTGTCAAAGGAGGTTATCCGAACTGTAATGTATAACCATATATTTCAAATCCTGTTTGATGTATCCACAGTTCAGTCATTCAAAAACGTCTTGCCACGGTTTTTTAGCATGTGCTCATTGTGATGACAAAGGCAACGATGCCTACGAATGAAAATTGGAACCATACTGTGTTAATTATAATGGTTCACTCCCCTCCTACTTTCTTTCTTGCCCTAAGTGAGTGGAACACAAAGAGGTCCAATTTTAAAAACTGTGAACAATATTTCGTATTCCGAGGCTCGAAAGTCACTGTTCTCTACTCCATCTCAGACATATACTACTATACTTCGTTCAAATACTAGAGTGGAACTGCATACAAGTATTTCTGTGCTTCCAACAGAGTCATTCTCCAGCCATGATTAAGAAAGTTGAAGAGTCAACGTTTACGCTACTCTCTCCTCCCATCAATCCTTCTCGTTACTGCTCGGGTCCACTTCCTTTGGCCTCAGTTATTCTTTCTCGACCGCTGTCGTTGGACGCTACATTTATTGACAGAGACAGGCGAACTCGAGTCAGGGAAGAATCTATGGAGGTCAAAATACCTTCTTTTAATACATGGCCGTAATCTGAATGATTCCATACCTGAATAAAATGACCACACTGAAAAGTGGAAATGTTTAGGTTTTCATTCTAATATGGATGACATTAAGAATTTGACTTATTCTCGTCATCCTGTGTGTCTCTCTTTACAGGAATCGTTTTTGAAGCCTGCTTATATAGTCATATTTTGGCAGTTTTCTTTGCACTGAAGTGACAGATTCTGAAATGTATAGGTGCATGGAAGAGTGGCAAAAGTGGTCGATCAGCATGTGATTGCCCTGTCTTTGCAACTCAATACACCCTTGAAGGCCATAGCCATCCGTGTTTCGTTAGGTCGTACAATCACTGTTTGTTCTCTCTACGTATCTCCTGAGAAGACCTTTGATTAATAACGCCTTAATGCTCAAAATGAACATTTTCTTTCTCCCTTTTTAATCCTTGAAATTTCAATGGACATAATCCCATTTGGAGTGATGCTGATAATAATATAAGAGGTCATTCTGTAGAGCGTATGCTCTCAGTTCACAACCTTTTCTCTTCAGTTTTGTTTCATACACTTATTTTCATGCACCTAGTCAGTCTTTTATTCCATATCTGCTCCACTTCACTATTCATTTACTTTTTTGGTGAGTTGACAGTGACCCACGGAGCAAAGATAATTTTTCTTACAATTTTCACAGATAATAGCTGGCAAACACTTTTTTCCATGTATACCTTCCAGGAAAAAAATTAGAAAATGTTTATTTTTCTAAGTTTTCTTTCAAAAAGGTATGAATACCATAATTAGTAATTACTAGCACAAACAGCCATTCTTACGGGGCGTTTTTCCTAGTCTATTTAACCACTGTCGTCCCGCCCTTTATTAAATATATATACATTGCTGGACAAAATCTTAAGGCCAATGAACATAAAGAAGAAATATGCATTTTGCGCTGTTAGACTCAACCATTTATTTGAGTAGAGATTCGAAAGATGAAAATAAGAAAAGGGAAAATAAACATAAAATAGTTTTTTAGCATTTAATATGGAAAATGTGAACACTGTGAAATTAGCCTAAATGGTAATTGGTCAAAAGTTTAAGATCATACTGAAACGAAGCGTTTAATCGGTAAACACAAACGAAATTCAGTCATTTATGTTTAAGCATTAGCGTTCTCAACATCTCCCACTGACATCTCCTGGGTTACATTGGGTAAAAACATGGCAAAGGCTAAAATGTTAACAGAGTTAGAACGTAGCAGAATTGTCGAGCTGCAAAAGTAAGGTCTCTCTCAACGAACCATAGCTGATGAAATTGGGTGTAGTGAAACTACTGTTGCAAATTTTTTAAAAGACCCTCAGGGATACGGAACGAGAATTTCAAGTGGTCGGTCCAAAACAATTTCGCCGACGTTAAGCAGGAGGATTCGATGATTTGTCCGCAAACCACCAGCCGATCATCGAACCAGATTAAGATCCTTACGGATGCAGAATGTAGCTCAAAAACAATAAGACGGTATCTACGAGAAAAAGGCTTTCAAAACCGTAAACGTCTTCAAAGACCATCGCCTCTTTCCACACCACGATACAGCTTGGGACGTAGAAAAGTGGAAAAAGGTTTTGTTCTCTGACGAGAAAACATTTAATCTGGATGGTCCAGATGGCCTTCAACGTTACTGGCACGATAAGTATATCCCATCGGAGACATTTTCTAAATGACTCAGTGGAAAAGGTTCCATCATGATCTGGGTGCTTTCTTTTTCCATGGAACAATGAAGCTTTAGGTTATACAGGGGCGTCGAAAAGCAGCTGGCTACATTAGCATATTGGAGAGAGCATCCTTATTGACTAGAGGCCCTTGCTTGTGCGGAAATGTCTAGATCTTTCACCAGGACAACGCTGCAATTCACAATGCCAGCAGGATAAAGGACTTTTTCATGGCGAATTCGTGATTCTTTTGGACCATCCATCGTGTTTGCCCTAACTGAATGCCGTTGATAATGTTTGTGGGTAGATGGCAAGGAAAGTCTATAGAAACGAACGTCAAATCAAACAAGTGTATGATTCGTGAAGCCATCTTCACCACTTGGAATAAAATTCCAGCTAACCCTCTGCAAACGTTTATATCGGCCATGCCAAAGCAAATGTTTGCAATTATTCTCAATGACGGCAGTGCATCTCACTACTGAGACCTCTTGTTGGGCATTTCCTACCCTGTTTAGGACTTTTATGGTATTGTTTTAAACTTTTGACCAGCTAGAATTTAGGTTAATTTCACAGTGTTCACATTTTCTCTATTAAACGGTAAAAATGTTTATTTTTTTATTTTCCTTTTTCTTATTTTCATCTTTCGAAGCTCTACTCAAATAAGTGATTGAGTCCAACAACACAAAATGCATATTTTTTCTTTATGTTATTGGCCTTAAGACTTTAGCCAGCAGTATATATGCCATCAGACACACGTTCCTTGGTAGAATTTGGATAGAGCCCACTGGCCTTCTTTCACTCCTCTCTTGGTACTTAATACTGATGTCGTCTATAAGCCGATTTTCGACGGCTTGTTTGGCAGCAGTAACTGACTACATTGTCCAGACAGCTAGCTGTTCAGTCTATTCCTAAAGTGTCAACACAATTTTTTTCTGTGGTATCCTGCATGCTAAATAGCACTGAAGCAAAAATGGGCCTGAGATATCTGTCTTGGATATCCCACACCTTCAAACCACATGGATTTTCAGTAGGCCTATGCACATGCTTGGCAGATAAGACGTAAAACTCTTTTACCACCAGTTCTAAAATCATATATGACAAGATTCAGAGTTATCGTCTCTATGACTGTGATAGTCCCCTTTACACTGGCGGAAGTTAAGCTTGGTCTTCACCGGTCTGGCAGTGCATTACTTAAACCTTATGTATTCACTGTGAGATCTATCTTGTTAATCTTTTGGTTGTTTTTTACTGGATCTGGCAAGGGAATGTTTTTCATGATACTTGTCACTGAGCAATTGTCTTTTCTTTTTTCTAAGCCTGAGAAGAATCCCAAGATTCGTTTAAACAATCATCCAAGTACTTTAACGAGCTGTGTTTGTAAGATAGAGAGTACGGTGAATGCTCGTCTTCCTTGGTTTCTCGAATGAAACAACCTCCTCTCGCCCACCCAATGTGTGTTCCAATGACAGTGTTTCACTGTAGACTAGTGAAACGTCGACCACAGAAACCTTTTATCAAGCATCAACATACTTTGGATACAAGACCAAAATTAATGAGTTAGCTTTTACCTGCTCCTGGCTAAAATTCCTACATATTCGCGTGCACCTATTTGTAAATAACGCGTAATTTTACAACTGCCATAATTATGTTTGTATAGGGTCCCCGCTGGAATGGCATAAAGTCTACGGATTTACAATGCTTACATCAGGGGTTCGATGGACCCAGCAAATAGCCAGATGTGGCGTTACTGTAAGAAAAACAATAATTTGTATACGACCAACGAGCATATATGGATTGGTGTCCATTCTTTAACATAAAACAAGTTTTAATTCTAAATATTGACTTAAGTACTATGTGTAACCTATTTTGTGGTTAATAAGTCTGAACTATCTTTGAGTATAAAACTTTGTCTATGAAAGGAGTGATAAGAACTTTGAATGTTTCGCCATCCCGTCTATATGGTCATAAAGCTCACCATAAGAAACGCAGTCACTGTGAAAAAGCACTAAATATCTAACTGACCCTCAGAAATAGACTTGCATCAGGAAACTTAGTCATCTTCATTACAAAAGAAAAAGTTTGTAACAGTAAATTAATTCCCAGTTAGTGAATTTAGTGCAAATTAAAGACATTTAGAAAATTTGTAAACGTGGGAAACGAGAGCAGATATGTCTGAAGGAAAAACTTATATATTTTGTTTTTTCGGTAAGCCATATTAAGGCAAGAGCTGAAACCTATAGAATAAAGTACCAGAAAAAGTGGTTTCAAAGATGAGTGTTACAATTATTTTTAATACATTATTCCACTGAAGATTTTCCTTACGCCTGAGAGTAAGCTTAAGCCAATAATTATCAAGGGGTTTAAACTTTATTATGTCATTTAAGATGTCTTCTAGTTTGGAGACATAATCAATTTTTAAAGTTATGACACCTGCACCTTTTTGTAACTAGACAAAAGTATGGATGATGGAATTTGAAGCAACTGCGAAATAATTGTTTTTTTATATTATCGTCTTTTTAATTATTTATTTCACAGTATCAATTGTAGAATTAATTTTTTTCAATATTATTTCTCCCACGAGATGAAAAATACTTTAGGAATAAGAGTAAGCCCCTTCTAACCCCAATTATCTATCAATATGGTCAGATAACGTCGACGTTCACAGGTTTCCCAGTCCTACAATTACAGTTGTAAATAAATATTGGGCATACAAAATCATATTTTTATTATTTCTGCCATTAGTAGACATTATACTTATCGTTCAGTTTTCCTTTTTCATCACTCTTTATACGCGTTATCAGCCAACCACGAATTAACAGTAATCTCCCATGGTCTCGAAAAGAGGAATTGCTTTAATACCTCAATCATTTTTGGTCATAGAGCTGCAGTAATTATAATTTCGTCACGTTCATTCAACAGTGCAATCTCATATCGATGGATATTTTGCTCATATATAAATAAAAAATATTACAAAAGTAGGTACTTACATATATTTATAAAGTATAACCTGCAATAATGTTTACTTGTGTTGCAGCATTTGTATTTTCTGTAATTTATTGGTAAATCTGTATATATTACTGATCGATCTCACTAGGCGGTGACATGTCTGCACAAGAGGTCTGTCAGTCAATGCTATTCTATAACAGCCAGATTAAACTAGCTTTTTTGTGACAGAGATCCAACTTATTGGAAAACGTAAAGTTTTAAACAATGAAAACATTTTTACCTCATCATTTAACTGAGCTGCTTCAACTTTTAAAACTTAGTAAAGAAATTTAAAAGGTTTTCATTATCTTTATTTACAGTTTTAATTCAAGGCTTTTCATTAGCGACTAAGTACGAGACTTATGATTTGGTCATCGTGATAAAGAACGTATAAGCTAATATTTATGGATTTTTCGTTATTTTTAATTCACAGTGCTGCAGAAAAGGAAAGAATACAAGGTATTAGTAATCAAGTAAAAATATAGTTGATTGGTTGGTTAGCGTTTATTGGCGCAAAGCAGCTAGGTTATCTGCGCCAAACAGCTGGTAAAGAGTGTAAAAGTAAATTTATTATAAAATGTAAAAATATATTGAGTTAAAACGTAACAACGTTCAAACCTCGAATAAAAGATTTAAATATAATATAATAGGTCAATAACTGGTAAAAAGCGAAAAAGGCGAAGAAATTGGATGGTATCATCATTCTTAATGACACTGTCCAACGTCAACGGTATACCCATAGAAAAGAACATGTCGAAAATAGTGCAGTTGCTAACGGTCTTAAAAACGGTACAACAGTAAAACGTAAATTATTGTGGCTTGAGTGTCACAAATCTTACATATTGGTAGATCAGCCCAGATAAAAAAACTGTGATTTAAGTACTGTAACCAATGCATTACCTTGTTAGAACAACTTTCACCTTCTGATTCTTGCGAAAATAAGACTGCCAAAGAACAAAAGGTTTGATCTGGAAAAGCTTGTTACAATGTTGTTTACCTTAAGGTGACTGGCAACTATCGTGAAACCGAGCCTTTAACACAGGACTACAGTTCATATAAGGGGTAGGCACGAATGTGACAGCTCCAGAGTGGACAGATTAAGCCGCTGTGTCAAAAAGCTCGTTCCCGCAAATATAAATGGAGCCAGGTGTCTAGAAAAAAACTAGATACTGATAGAAGATAAGAGAAAAATGGATCACCTATTGGATACTGACAAAAACAGGATGATAACTAACGTGAAACGATTCCAAAGCTAGTGAAGAGCTAAAAACGTGTCAGTGTAAATTGTGTAATTGGTGTACTACAAAGCTTCTGCATGATCCAGTGAAATAGAAATAGCACACAATTCGGCAGTGAACACAAGAACTGTACAGGGAATCCTGTGAGCAACACCCATACCACAAGACACCACCTGTATTTTAAACCATTCATATAAACAGAAAAAAAGAAAGATTCTTTGAAAGATGTTCAGCAAAGGGAAAACAATATTTTTAGTCAAGAATATTCAGCTTCCTTAAATGATGCAAAGAGAGGTCACTGGTGAGAAAGGTAATAAACCATTTGGCAGGATGAGCTGTTCACTCGAGACAGCAGCGTCATTCAAGGACAGACCCCATTCAGCCCTCAACCACCAGGTTCCTCTCTTCACGTTCACGAGTAGCCATGCACACCAAACACGTGGATGAATGTTCAGATCCAAGAGGAATACACCTATAGGGGGCAAATACAAATGCAAAACCTCATATATTTACGAGTACAGAAAAGAATTCTGGGTATTGTAATATGAAAACGTGAATACGTTTACAATAACATAATTTGCTTTATGAATTCCTAATTAACTACTAATATATAATTTATATTTCATGCTCCCAGTGGTTCAGTGGTAAATATGAAGGCTTGTAATGCTAAAATTAAGATTTCGATACCACTGGTGAACAGGGTATGTATAACTCATCGTGTAGCTAGCTATGTGCTCGCCAAGCGTGTTAAAGCGTGAGACTCGTAATTTGAGGGTCGCGGGTTCTTATCCCGGTCGCGCCAAACATATTCGCCCTTTCAGCCGTGGGAGCGTTATAATGTTACGGTCAATCCCACTGTTCGTTGATAAAAGAGAAGCCCAAGAGTTGGCGGTGGGTGGTGATGACTAGCAGCCTTCCCTCTAGTCTTACAATACTAAATTAGGGACGGCTAGCACAGATAGCCCTCGAGTAGCTTCGTGCGAAATTCAAAAAACAAACAAACAAACAAAGCTATATATTCACTAGAAAAACAAATCGTGTTTCTTTCTGATTACTTATAACAGGCTTATACAAGGAAAAAAGCATACGACGTGTAGGTATGTGTATTATTCTTCTGTAGGAATTTTTAGAACTTCTAAGGCTGGAAGGTAGTAGGTAATGTTTAGTAGAAATATTTTTAATGTGGTTTTATTTTATTACTACTTCTCTTTATGGCTGAATACAGCAAAAGGCAGTGAAAGATAAGACGTTGTGGTAGTATAAGCACTGAATTATGCACCCTTAATTAGTTTTTCATGACTAATGGCTCGTTTTTCACCTGCTTTTTGGATTTTATTTGATAGAAAGGATATCCCCAATGCTTTTGGGTGCTATTAGCACAGACAATTTTCGTCATGAGATTTGAATTGTGTCTGGAAAGTGCGAAGAACTTTTATGAAAAATATTTTATAATTTGTTTTATATTAAGGTCATTATTGTTTCATAGTGCTGATTTTGATCGCCAAATTGACAATTAATGAAAAAAACACTTTCTTTTAAAAACTGAAACTATTTCTTTTATTACTTAGAAAAAATGATGTTAAAATGTTCATTTATCGCACTTACTCCTCTATCTTCTTAGGGAAGTTTCATATTATGGAATTTTATCTATTTTGTATACTGAATTAGAGCCTGGTTAGCGATTTGACAGTTATCTAAATATGCTATTGACATTTACGAAAAATTTATGTGGAATAGTTATAGATGTTTAATTTGCTCAGTGGCCATAAATATTCAACATGTAATGTAAAATATACCACTATGTAATTTGTAATATACAATATAATTTATTTATTAACTTGTGGTATATGTGGTGTTTAGTAACTGTACAAACAACTAATCCTTTACATCTAAGGGTTAGCTTACATAGATCTCTTGTTAACAAAGCCTTTCTTCATTCTGGTGAAATAAATTATTTTGATGAACATTCGTCCAATAATGCAAAAATAGCTATTTTAGGTAAGGCTTGCAATGAAAATCATTCGCCAAAAAAAGAAAAATACTTTATTTTAAAAGAAAGTCTCTTTGTCTATACGGTTTAAATCAAGATTTTTAAAACAAAATGCTGACGTTTTAAGTAAAAATAAGTTTATGTATCAGAAACATTTTAAATATATGCAGGGTAAAGGAAAAACTATAAATAAATGGATTGACTTTGAAATGTTTTGCAATATTTTAAATTCTGCTAAAGACAAAAAACAAAATTGATGAACTTTATAATAAAACAAATTTTTGAACTAAAATATATAAAACTCGGGTGTGTGTTTTTGCATAACAAAGCCACATCGGGCTATCTCTCGAATCCTTAGAGGGGGAATCAGACCCCTCATTGTAGCATTGTAAATCTGTAGTCCTACCGCTGTACTAACGGGGAATGGAAATCTAATTTTTTGTCAAAATCTATATTATATTTTAAATTTAAACAGATACACATAACAGATTTAACTATAGATGTAATTAAATTTAAACTTTATTGGAATCAAACATTTCAAAACAATCCTATAATAAAAAAAGAAAAATTATAGTTATAGATTTTAAGAATAACATAAATGATGACTTAGCTTTACTTTTCTTGATACATACGAGTACAAGTGTTCAAAAATATTTTTCCTATTAAGTCAGTGCAGCCTATAGTTAGTTTTAAATTTAATAAATCAATAGGACCTCTCATCTTCAATTACAAAAATTTAATGAATAATTTAATCGAATATAAATTGAGAATTTACCTTGTAATTGCAATGAGAATTAATTTAAGGACCCTTTTTATAATCATGTGGGCCTAGCATGGCCAAGCGCGTTAAGGCGTGCGACTCGTAATCTGAGGGTCGCGGGTTCGCGCCCGCGTCGCGCCAAACATGCTCGCCCTCCCAGCCGTGGAGTCACGTTATAATGTGACGGTCAATCCCAGTATTCGTTAGTAAAAGAGTAGCCCAAGAATTGGCGGTGGGTGGTGATGACTAGCTGCCTTCCCTCTAGTCTTACACTGCTAAATTAGGGACGGCTAGCACAGATAGCCCTCGAGTAGCTTTGTGCGAAATTCCAAAAACAACAACAACATAAACATATAGTTACATATAATTTACAGATTATTAATGATAAATAACTACAAAAAATATTTAAAAAGAAACTACATTTAGAATTTAGAAAAACTATAGTATATATTGAAAAATATTGATAATTATGTCATTAAAATTGCTTGGAAGACCTTCAATCATCCATGTTTCTTTTTCAATATAATATTGTCACTTTTCGTATTTTCAAAAATAAAATGGGGAAGGTGCAAGAACAATTTATTATTACTCCCATTAATAAAGCAGGTTGCAACATCGGTTTTATTTGTAAAAAACTGTATGCACAAATTCTAGTTAAAGCAAGTATTAGTACAGGTACATTTCGCAAAAGTACTTTTAAAATATTTTTATTATTACTGATATAAAGAGTATGTTTGTTTTTCTTATAGGAAAACAACATCGTGCTCTCTGCTGTGTCCACCAAAGGGAATCAAACCCCTGATATTAGCGTTGTAAATCTGTAGACTTACCACTGTCCCAGCAGGTTACCTAACACAAAGAAAACCGTATATTCGTAAAAGAAATATATATTTACACAATCTTATTTTCATCTCCAGTTTTTTTATGCACTACCTAAAGTGCATAGAAATTCCATTAAGTTCGTCCCCCAGTGGCTCAGCGGTATGTCTGCGGACTTACACGCTAAAATCCGGATTTCGATACCCGTGGTGGGCAGAGTACAGATAGCCTATTGTGTAGCTTTGTGCTTAATTCAAAACAACAAAAATTCCATTAAGTTCAGATTTATAACAAATCTTTAATCACAGTTACTAAATTTACATCAGTTGTTCTTAATAATACATAATATGTTAAAAAATAAAAACACTAATTTAAATAAGTCAGATGAATACTTTTGGATTATTAAGAACAACATTCCAATTTCGGAACGTCTCTTTTTGTTTCTTTTGTTTTGTTTTTGGAATTTCGCACAAAGCTACTCGAGGGCTATCTGTGCTAGCCGTCCCTAATTTAGTAGTGTAAGACTAGAGGGAAGGCAGCTAGTCATCATCACCCACCGCCCACTCTTGGGCTACTCTTTTACTAACGAATAGTGGGATTGACCGTCACATTATAACGCTCCCACGGCTGAAAGGGCGAACATGTTTGGCGCGACCGGGATGCGAACCCGCGACCCTCAGATTACGAGTCGCATGCCTTAACGCGCTTGGCCATGCCGGGCCTGAGGTGGTTGTTATTCTACTGTATATACTTTTAGATCTTCTAAGTAAAAATAGTTTGAAAGTGGATTTATTTAATTTTGTTTCTACTTTTTACTTTAATGCATATCTTTACTTTCCTACAATTGGCTACAGATAATAAAATACCGCAAGAGTTGAGACATTATGTATATAAAAACTCTTCTGCACCCGTAATTAATTTTCCGTAACTGCTGACTAGATTTTTAGATTTTATCTGATAAAGATAAAGCTTTAAGGTGCTATCACCACGGGCACTATCAGTTATAACCATTGGATTATGACAGGAAATTGCGATTAATTTGTATTTAAAAAAGATTGAAATATTCTCATATATATATATATATATAATACATTTGTGTATTTAACGTATCTTTTTTCAATAGAACTGCGGTATGGATCTTGTTTCCCTTTTAACTGAAAAGCACAAATCTATACAATGGGTTATCTACTGTGCTTACAGCAAGTATTGAACCACGAGGTTGATGTAAAATGCCCTCAGACTTATTGTTCAGCCACCGGATGTGGGAAGATCTTAATTTTAAGGCTTATTTGACACTTTGTTTGTTAACTATCTGCACTCTCACGCTAAGTTATTGAGTTGTGTTAATGACTATAAGTAAGAAGCGTGTATTAGATAAATGATGTCACTCCATCAAAATAGTATATGTGAGTTGCTGTTAGCGCTAACGCCACACTGTGGCAGCATGATTACTTATTGGTAACTGGTTTTCATTTTAAGGAAAACCAGTTTATGAATACAATATGTAAAAAAATTAGTATGAAATGCCATTCTTATAATATTTAATCTACTCAACAGACTTAATGTGATAGTAATGAAAGCATTTTGTCTCCCAAGACAAGAGGTTTTTTCTCTGTATCTCACCTGCAAAGGGCCGAATTTAAGGGTCTACGAAGCCTAGAGGTGAAGACGGTGGGTCCTCTCACACTAGATTCATAAACAAGCAAACAAAATGACCATTCAGGTTTAGATACACAAACCTGTCATTAGATTAATATTATTTCAGGAAATGGCGATAATTATTAATAACAGTTAGCCTAATATATATGTTTTTTTTTGTTGTTTTTTTACAGAAGACAAGTTAGAAATGAATTTCAAGTTTTCATCACAGTCAGCCACGAATATAGAATTTCTTGAAGGGCGGGGCTCAGCCTGTATAAAGGGCACATATAAGAACATTAATATATTTGTGACTATAAGATTGTTATTATGATACAGCAGTTGTTGTTTGGAATTCAGCACAAAGCTACACAATGGGCTATCTGTGCTCTGCCCACCACGGGTATCGAAACCCGGATTTTAGCGTGTAAGTCCGCAGACATACCGCTGAGCCACTGGGGGGCCATATTATGATACAGTGTTAATTGATATTTTGATATCAAGACGCGGTAACGTATCATACAGTAAAAACAACGTGCTGGTAGCACCATGTGTTATTAACAGGAATTTATAATTTAGTAATTTTCTACTTTCTGCAGCTTAGAATTTGTTAACTCAAACTATTACATATTTTAAATTAACATTTTCTGTTGGACCCTTATTTCACACATCAAATTTTAAGACAATCCATTAAGAAATATACTAAGTACAAAACCTTCAATTTTCATTGAAAATCTTCCCTTTTTTGTTGCGCCAAAACTTTATTTGACAGAAAAACATTGCTAATTCACGGATAGATATTCATAGCATATAACTAGGTAACAGTATATGCCACATTTGCAAAGTTATTCAACATAAAACATTCATTTGTGAAAAAAAATTATTTGCACGCATATGCTAAAACTTCACATGAGTTATCGATCTACAATTTTTAATACAGCTTCACCAAAGAGTAAAAGTGGGCAGTTTTAATTTTTGTAATTTAGATTACAAACGGCTAATTTAAAGCAGCGAAACTATTAAGTGATAGAAGGTGCAAATATATAAGTATTGGTAAGGTAAAGCGTACAAGTGCACGATTATTATACATTGCTAATTTCTAAGCAAAAATTAATTAAATCATAGGAAGTTCTCCTAATTCAAAATTTTTAGCATTACGTGATATTAGTTTAAAAACTTAGTGTAACTAGTACTGAGTTCATGCGGGTGATGACAAGAAACTCTTAATCTAGTGTATATAGCATTACTATAACATTACAAAAACTATGTATAAATTCAAAATACCAGCATACTATATCATGTGTAAAAAATCTATTATGTTGAAAATATTTAAATAATAATAATGTTTTACAAAAAGTACGATTGCATCATGTTCTGAAAATGTTTAATTTGAACAAGAAACAATAAGGACTGAGAACTTATGAAACTGGTGCATTACGTTTTATAGTGCATGGTGTCCGGAAAGTCACTGTGTACTTATATATTTATTAACAAACATGTTACAATATAGAATACAGGAGGTAAATATGAATGACAATTATAAACCATGTTGAAAGTGACCCACGTTGGCATCAATACAGGCCTGGATCCTTCTTATTTTGTTTCTAAACACCGCTGTCAGTTGCTGGCTTGAAATAGACTGAATGAATGCTGTTATCGTTGGTTTCAAGTCATCAAGTCAAAACTGCACAGTGACTTTTCGGACACCCTGTATAATTGAATTTCAAGAGTAAAAAAACAACAACAACAAAGAGACGCCATTCTGGCGGTTGTAAAGATCTCTGAAAAATAGATAAATATGATAGATAATTGTATTTTGTTTACCTATCCCTTACCAATGTTACCGAAAAGCTAATACAAAGCTGATAAATATAAATAATCAATCAGAATACATTTGGAATAAAATTCATTGTTTCAGACTAAAAATAATTTGATATTAAATAAAACCTCAGGTGGTTGAACTTCTTTACAAAGAACGATACCAGTAATTCACCCTAAAATATAAACTGTAAAATCATAAAAATATTTTTTATTTTAATAGTTACCACTGAATTATTTGTGGTATAAGAAAAACAAACAGGACGTAGAACCACATATATCATAATTCAGTAAAACTGGATCTATAGTACTTTAAGAACTCTTCAGTTTAAAGTCAATAAAACTGATTTATTTTGAAGATGCAATTAAAAAGCTTTTATGATAAGTCCTCGCTGGAACAACAGTAAGCCTTTGAAGTTATAACGCTAAAATCAGGAGTTCGATTCCTCTCGGTAGGCACAGAAGATGACCTTATGTGGCTTTGCTATAAGAAACATACATACTGATAGTAAGTAAGTAATATTTACATTTGGTGCTATATTCTTCTCCTTTTCTCCTTCGAGGTAGAGAAAAAGTTAACAACAAATCCCTACTTCTCTTCAGACAAAAAACTTTGAAATATTCCACATATTAAATTGCATGCGTGTTAAGAAGCTTTTTGAACACATATTTAAATAGTTAAGCCCATTTCAAGTACTATACTAAGATTAGAGGTACTGATGCATTGTGACTGTGATGTATTTTTTTTGCAACAATAATTTGTTTTCAGATGTAATTATTCACTTTCGAGTGATTCCGAAAATACCATCAATACAAAATAAAATATTATCGGTAAATGATGCTCATAAACTAAGATAAAGCTAGAGCACATTACGCATTGACAAAGCCACAACACTCAACCATTGCAAGAAGAACTCTATAACTATTGTCGTGCTTACAGCCATTAGTAAAAAAAATTCTAACATTTTGGTGAAATTATTACTTTTTTTTATAATGGGTCTTCACTAGTTGATCACTGTAACAAGATAGATTCTGCATCACAGTGATCCAGGAAACAGGCTATTCTTCCCTATTGAATTAAAACATTTCTGGTGAAGCATGACCCAAGAGTTCAGTAGAAAATGGCCGAATGCTACAAATTGTCTGGCATTAATACTAATACTATTTAATACTGTGGTATATACACACATCTTGTGCTCTTATTTGCTCTAAATATTACGACACTTATTGTGAATTTATTATTCTGTGTGTGTTTCACAAAACTTGTGATCGAGAAAGCCGTTAAGTTGATTTTGCTCTATCTTCTTGTATTCCTTTATTTTTTCTTTAGTATACAATATATTTTTTACTCCAGAATCTCTCTCTCTGTGTGTGTAGTAATAGAGCTAGGTATTGATGGAAAAATTATCCCTGTCACGTGGGTCACTCTTTACACTCCAAAAACACGAGAATATAGTGAGAGTAAGCATATTTATAGATCTATAGCACCAAAATACTGACTGAATGTATGAAAATAAAAAGCTATCATTGAATAAATAGATGTTATGACCTGAGAACATGACTTCTTTCATCACTGTTAGCTCCGCCCTAGAGGGGATTATATCTAGTAAAATCATCTAAGAGGAGAGTAAGAGATGATAACTGATCTAAAAGAACATCAAGGTCCGACTAATTGTAAGTCTTTCCTGGAGACAAGTAAATTGAACAAATAGTGATGGTATGACCCAAAAAGAGACGAATTTTCGCAAAGCTCAAGTAGTGTGACTAGAAGCACAGATGTAAAAGTCACGTGCTAGGCAAACAACAAAACCACACTACCATGAGTTTAACCCACACACAACTTATATTTCCTATAGAGGTCAAACTAGCAAATGGTGATGGCACCAGCAGAATGAAGGAAGATAAGAAGCGACAGACTGGACTGTATGAATCAGCCATGACCTCAGTGTTGTCTAAGTTGAAACGTAATTCTCAACAATTCCACCATATCGATATGGCTATTGTCATTTAGTAGAGGATCAGGGAGAAAAGCCTTTGGTTTGTGACCACGATACTTCTCTTTAAAAGACTGAGGCCTGTAGACCTCCATGGATTTTGCCCGTCGTTTAGTGGGCAGATTTCTTTCAAAAGATGGCTAGTCTAGGGACTGTGGATACGACTTTATTACAGTTTTGCACGAAAGGGCCAATGAAAAGGGACCCCAGCAGCCACCAAAAACAGAGGTATTGACAGTAGTAGAATAGAGGATGACAGCATATGTATTTGATTGCGTGGAAAATCAAAGTTTTCATGCCTCAGGATATGATATGTTGTTAAAATTCCTCAGGTTTTGTACATCTTTTTCTTAATCCACTTGGGATAAGAACGTAAACAGTTAGGGTGGGAGCGATCACAGTTGATGCAATGAGGCTTCTGGTCACATAGAATTGTCTCGTGGTCTTTTCCATCATAACAGGTGCAGCACAAAGAGCCACGACAAGAGGAGTGAGAGTGAGTGACCAAGTTATTGGCATTGAAAACACAGAAGAAAGTTAAAGATTTAAAGTCAAACACTATAGTGTAAGAACTTACTTCCACACATAGAGAAGTGAACGGAAAAGTTAGAATCCCGGTAGGCCAAAGTAATTTATATATGCAAGTAGAGATATGTCGCACAACCGAAATTTTTTGACTGGAGAAACTGCAAAAATCTCTAACTCTGGGATGTTAATAAGATCCCTCATGGCAATGATTCCTTGAGGTTTAGTTAGACTAGCGTAGGGAGCAAAGACAAACCCCCAAAATTCTTGAACTTCAATAGGTTTTCGATTTGTTGCGGTTTTGATGCTTGAATATAGGTGTCTCCAGATTTTATTTGTTGACATATTTTGGAGAGCTAGTGAAACTTTTTCAATTCTGAATAAAAAGAAACTTTCCAACTAGCTAGTGTAAAGTAAGAATCGAGGTACATTAAGAACTGTAGCTTGGAACTGCATATTAGTCATCAAAATGTGGTTGTTTAACTTATCTAGAGCTGTTTAACCTTACCAATGAGTGGGTGAGAGGTATGAGAAGCCATGAGAAAACTTCATTGTCTACACTGACCCCACCCACAATTGAGCCCTACCCGGATATAACAGGCAATTCTTGTCGCTCAGCAAGATAAAGAATGACCAGCCCAGATTGAGAAATGTTACTCAAATACCTGTTACCCATGGTTCAGTTATGAGTGTAGGAAAGTATGCTGTACCATAGTTATCAACCAGTACGCAGTGGTTCTCAGTCTGCATTACAACTAGGGGACCCGAAATTCTGAGAACTTATATTATTCAGAATTTTTATAAGTACAAAGACTAGAGGCCAAAAAGGTCTTATATGGATTTGTATTAATAATCCATAGAAGCTATTCTGGTCACATGAGTCAGAACATTAAGCATTCATGTGAATACTGTACAGTTTGAGGCAACCAGAGGAAAGTCAGTGGATTATTTTGTGATGTTAGAGCATACATGTCCACGCAGTCTGTGCTTGATATACTATTAGAGCAATGTGCTACCAAGGAGAAGCACCTCAAGAGATCCACAAGAATAAGAGAGCTAATTTTATGAGAAAACTACTCTGAATTGCTTGCCCCCCAGTGGCTCAGCGGTATGTCTGCGGACTTACACGCTAAAATCCGGGTTTCGATACCCGTGGTGGGCAGAGCACAGATAGCCCATTGTGTAGCTTTGTGCTTAATTCAAAACAACAACAACAACTGAATTGCTTAAAGTATTATGTGTAGTTAAGATACACATTTCATCTTATTACCTTAAATCTGGTGGCTAAGTGAAACTTATGATACATTCTGTTAATTATATTCATGTGGACTTTATTAAACCCATTTGGACTAAAGATACGCCCCCCGCTGGTACACTGGTAAGTCTACGGATTTACAATCCTAAAATCAGGAGCTCTATTCCCCTCAGTGAACTCAAAAGACAGCCCGATGTGACTTTGCTATAAGAAAAACCTAACCCACTTGAAATACTCTTGTTTGGTCAAGACGTTCTGCTCCTTGTGAAGTATGGTCCTCTACCTAACAAAGTCTCACAATGTTCACAATAAAATGTGAAATGGTAAAGTTTTATATTTATTTAGATGCCCACTATGGAGTCCTGCAAAGGGACACACCACAGAGCCAAAAGCAAAAAAGACTTGGACGTAAGGCCAGGATTTCATGGACACTAAAATACTGGATCAAACATAAAATCCACAACATCTGTTGAGTGCGTCTAATACTGAAAATCAGTTGACCCTAGCCTAGGTTTACTAGCCGATTCGTCCTGGGAGTGCATCCAAATGCCACTCATCTACAGAAATTCAAGGCCATGTTGTTTTGAATTAAGCACAAAGCTACACAATGGGCTATCTGTGCTCTGCCCACCACGGGTATCGAAACCCCGGATTTTAGCGTGTAAGTCCGCAGACATACCGCTGAGCCACTGGGGGGCAATTCAAGGCCAAAGTGATGTATTTGCATTAGAACCCTCAACCACCAAGATCCTATTCCCCTCTTCACAGGTCGTCACACACTGAAGAAACGTGTGGGGAAACGTTCATATCCCAGAGAAGGTTAACTGTACAGTAGATAGTTCACTGCATGAATGGGCCATGCATATCTGAAGTGATGGAAGAATTTTTATAAGTTGCAAAATAATGAAAACACATTGGATAACAGCATTACAAGAATGTGATTTAATCACATTATCATCCAGGTCTCAATGGATAGTTAAGGTGTGAAAATTCATATTTAAGTGCTTTGTAACCACTGCATTCTGAGCTGTTAAACTCTTTTCCATGACAAACTATTGGAGACATTTTAAAAGAATAACTCAATCAGCCTAGTTGAGTTGCAAGACTTCTATAGAGAATACTGTATAATATTCTTTAGATGTTATCTGGTACACCTGAAAATTATCTTTTTCACGTGTAGTGAAGGGGTTGTATTTCATGACAGTTTGTACTGATATATTTTGTAGTAACAGAACAAATATTAAGCCTCTTACTTTATATGAATTCTGTGCATGATTAGTTATTATGTGGTATTTAAAAAATATATTTAATTTGTCGGTTCCTAAATCACAGCAATTTACAATACAAGAGATATCAAGTAGTAGCTTCAAACAGTAACCACCGATAGTTATGAAGTAATTTTGTAGGAATAGAAGGCGGTTTCTTTGCAAGCTACTGATGTATGATAAAGATCTCTCTCTATAAGTGGTAATATATGTGTTCAAACGAATATATGTTTTTTGTTTGTTTTGAAATTTCGTACAAAGCTACTCGAGATCTATCTTTCCCTAATTTAGCAGTGCTACTCTTTTACTAACGACTAGTGGTATTGATCGTAATATTATAACGCCCCCACGACTGAGAAGGCAAGCATGTTTAGCGCGGCGGAGATGCGAACCCGCGACCTTCGGATTACTAGTCCCACGCATTAACGCGCTTGGCCATGCCGGGCCGTATGAATATATGTATGTTGCCCCATATGCATTTAGGAACATTACATGAAGTCATTCATGAGTGTGTAATAAAACAAATCAGTTATATAAAAAACATGATTATTTGTTGTTGTTGTTTATTTCTGAATTTCGTGCAAAGCTACTCAATGGCTATCTGCGCTAGCCGTCCCTAATTCAGCAATGTAAGAGTAGAGGTAAGGCAGCTAGCAATCACCACCCACCGCCAACTCTTGGGCTATTTTTTTACCAACGAATAGTGGGATTAACCGTTCATTATAACGCCCCCACAGCTGATAGATCTAGCATGTTTGGAGTGATGGCGATTCGAACTCCCGACCCTCAGATTACGAGTTGAGATCCTTAACCACCTGGCCATGATGGGCCAAAGAACACGAGTATTCAACAAATGAATATAAATAAAGGATTTGTATTAATACTAAAACCTTGTAATATAAGGTTAACTGCGATTAATGCCCAATAATGTATTATTTCACGGAATAGAATACTTACTGTTTTCCTAAGTACTGACATTAAATATTTTGGAAGGATAAAAATAACCCCCGAGCTGTATCTGTTTTTCATCCGTTATATATTTCAGTTGGATAATATCAAAATGTTTATAAATAGATGAAATTATCAGTAGTATATAATATCACAGACAGTGTTTTTGTATAAGATCAAATTAAACTTAATGTAGCCAGTGTTTTTCTTTCAGATGTAAAAAAATATTTTTTAATTAAAAATGAAGAATGCATGGCATGTCGATAAGAGATAGACATCCAAGTTGGAAGAGGTAGAGACTTTTGGATCACTAACTGACGAATGATCAGGAACAATGACTGGTGTAGCAAATGGAAGTTAATGGGTAATCTGCAAAAAATGTTGCAAATTAGAAGCAGTACTCCAAGACAAAGTTAAAGAGGAAGATAGACATAGAGAAAGAAGTTGGGCTTGTCAAGAATCCAAACTAATAGCTTACGTAACTAGGGCCACAAAGTTTGAAACTGATGAAGTAAATGGGGAAAACGTAACTTCATCTGATACGAGCAAAAAGATGTCTCCAGAAATGGAAACAAAGCCACTAAAAACAGAAGGATGGAAGGCCTACTGTATAGAAAGTATCAAGTGGGGATTAAACAGCCTAATAAACCTCTAAGTTCAAGCCTCTCAATTAAAAAAGGTCAACAGCTAGATATATTGGTCATGGGTCCAAATAAAAGTTAAATAAGGAAAAAGCTGAAATCACAAGAATGCTTTTCTTCCCTATTGACTGATGTAACGAGTATTGATGAGTTGTACCAGTTAATCATAATAAGATGACTACACAAAAATGATAAAAGATGATGGTAAGTCAATTAAATAGCCATTTAGAAATATTGTGATAAAAGAAACTACTATTTTGGACATCCAACACCAGAAAAGGTAAACAAATGCAATATTTTAACCTACCTAGCTAGAGAGGAATCCATACATAAACATACATCCAAATAAGTTAGAAAAAATAAATGCCTAGGGTCATGTGGTACAGACTAAGTCAACATAACAGTGAGATGTGAAAATATGGAGGTAAAGTAAATGGCAAACTGCATATATTCAGTTGATCTATAAGGGTCCACTGGAAATGATGCAAATGGATATATCAAAAGCAATAATAAACTATAAGAGGACAAGCATTCAGAAATAAAACAGAATATCTGGCATAGGTATAAAAAGTGATATAGCTCTATATCTCAAAGATGTCAAAAGACTGAGCCATCTCAGAAAATGAGCTCATAAAGAGCTCCAAGTGAAAGAGGTATATATATTAAGAACCAATACAAACGTTGAGAGCCTCGGCAATCAAATTAAAATGAAAAGAGATAAGGCAATAGCTCTGAAAGTCAGAGAAAGCCTCTGCGTTTACCCCAAATTTTTCTGCAGTCCGAATTTACATGTGCAAGAAATAAAGTATCTCCCAGTGAAGATATCACAAACAAGCAAGTCTTCTTGACAAGAATTAGGCACAACTTTCCTCAGTAAATCTATTTAGTTTGTTTTAAAATGTTCATAGTGATTATTGGTATCTTTAGTTACATAACTGATGGATGAACTCTCACTTATATAAGGCACGAGCACCAGTAAGTTAAAAATTATCTTGTAGTCTTTCACAGATTCAAATTCAGTTCTTCAGCACCAAATCCAGGACTCTACCACTGAGCCAACAGAAAAAGTTATATTATGAAAATTAAATACCGCATACATGAGTGATCAGAAAAGTACATACGTTATCTGATCTTTGCCAGGAGTCCTATAACCAGAAAAAAGAGCAAATTGTAGAGAAAAAAATGTTCGAATTTTTACAGATACATGGCAAGGCCTGATATGAAGAATGTAAGTTAAAAACAATCAACCACTTCATGTAGAATGGCAACAACACTGGTTACCATCAGCTTACCTTGCCCATCATTTAACTATAAGAAAATAACTCCTTACAGAAATGTAAGAAGCTCAACATATTATTAGAAATGTGGGTAAGAAGTTTTGAAAAAGTTTCTTACTAAATACAATCTATGAAACTGAACATAATGTAAGTGTTAATCTTATTATGATGATTTTTGTCTTTTATTTTATTTTTGTGTTTTTGATGTTATTTTCATTTGTAGATTTGTTTGTGTTACTTATCCATTGTTACACAGATGAAACTAAGAATAACTTTTTCCTTCTGATGAAGCCTTAACACACGGTAATTTTTAAGCAAAGCTACACAATGAACAATCTGCACTCTATCCATTATGTGAAACTTAACTTTTATCACATTATTATTACTTTGCTGAAGTATTAGTACTAGGTACATATATATATATATTTACATCAAGTGCTCTGTGTAAACAAGAGAAGAAAATGTGAAAATCGAAAGAAAATAAATCACTGTTCAAGCTGAAAAACGAACAAATTAGACTTAGTCAAACAGTACGGTTATAAGATCAAACTGTATAAACGAAATATCAGAAAGTCAATCATTTTTTCTTTCATCTTATCTTTTTGTTAGACGTTTTAATTGGTGGGTTGCAATAGTTTTTATAACTTATTATACCCATATTGTACTGAAAAGAATACACACTTTTTTTGAAATTATGTAATACTGACAGAAGTGCCGTGCACGTAATTTTGAATAACTGAAATAGTTATATTTTAGGTATACTGTTGTTCACGATAACTAATACTGTTAGACAAAACATTGGGCCAATAATACAATAAATAAATATCACAGATTGTAAGGACGCTGACTTTAATTTAAAATTCTAGATGAACACTGAAGACAAAAACATATTATTAAAATAAATACGACCACAAAATACAGATAAATAAATATTTTAATATACCTGACCTTTAGATTTGTGGATTATAAATAACTACGTGTTTACAATTAAATCAGAAGAAAAATACAGTATCAATCAAACACAATGCAGCAATATAAATGTATATATCATGGTATCACGTAATACAACAATCTCGTTTGTATGTAAAGTCTTAGTAACAAATATTCGTTCTAAGTAGAACTACGAGTCCAGTCGATCAAAGTAATATTTGTTTTTTGCGGCATAGTATTTTGAACTATACTGTTACGTATTTTTTATGTTTTATGTTCTTCGTAGATTAAACGCAACAGAAAAACACAGATAACAGCTTGTATAATTTATTACACTAAACTATTAACAAATATAACAGATATAACATAAATTATATAATAACAGTGACATATATTAAGTTATAACATTCGAAATTAATTACAAAACAAAATAATACTAGTTTCAAACTTCAAAATTAATCACAATACAAAATGGTACTGGCCTGTATCTAATATAATGATCTAAAATGAAAGTCTCAAATTCCAGTCTAGGGTGTGAATTTGGTCCCACGAGGAGATTCCGAAGCAGTTCACAGTTCAATAAATTAGCCGACTCTCAGCACAAGCAGTAATTCAGATGTATCGTAGAGATTGACGAAATAAAATCACAGCTTCCGTAGATCTAACTTCAATCACAAATCCAAGTTGAATATTCACAGCAAACACTTAATCTTTCTCAAATAACTAACTCTCTTCTTTTGAAATAAAACTGATGTCTGAATCTCACTCTTTTTCTTCGAATAAAACTAATGACTGAACCTATCTTCTTTTTTCGAATAAAAACTGATGACTGAATCTCTCTCGCATCACCGTCTTTTATACCGGTAGGCCTACTTCTCGAACAATCTTGCAATTTCCATACAACTCCAGAGCAATCCGCGCGTGTCCGTTCTTGCACGAGACTACACGTCTAGACACGAAGTCACCAGCACTCATTTACAAACATATGATTGGTTTACTTAATTCAAGAAAATTCTAAAATGTTACCCTAAATGAATAACAAAATATTAGTTTAAACTTCGAAACAATAATCTCAATATGGAAAAATGAATAATACAAATGAAAATTCAAACACAACACGGCATGTTGTCGTTAACAAAATATTTACACATATACATAACATATACTATTATTACTTTTGGCATTTTCTTGTTTAACATAATTATATATTATACTCAAATGATGAAATATTCGCAACCTCATAAAATAATACTTATATTGATGAGCTTGCGTATAATATTGTTATTAGATTTAACATACTTCAAACCTAATATTCTCTTCCGTAGTAGAAAGCTAGAGAAATTCAAACAACGAATTCATATTTTTAAATGTCTAATAAATGTGTTTGTTTTTGCTTCATTAAAGATATTCTCTCTAATGCTGGTATGGAACCTGATAAAAGTACAAAATGATCATAGTGTGAGCCTAACATCTTATCCCTTTGGAATCAAATCTACCAATTTCAGGTAAGTATTGAGACAGTGGTTAGATCTTGGTATAATAAGGTTAAGTCCCATCTTACAATTTTTTGAAAATGAATTGGTTGGCTTTCAGTAACATGTTCAAATATATAATAATGTTAATAATGAAAATTAAACTAGCTAAAAAAGTGGAGGTGTGTATTGTGAATTTCCTCTGAATTAAAAACAAAATCTCAACGCTAAAGTAACATACACTAAAAAGTTAACCATTCTGCTCAGTGATTTTAATGGCACTTCTTTTTCTTTGCGGTTAGTGGACCAAACGTGGTCTTCCAGTTAGTGTGCTCGAATTGTTCGGATTTACGACTCGCGACCCGTTGGCACAAAACCATATTTAACGGCTAAAAGTGTGAGCATGTTTGGTATGATGGCGATTCGAACCCACAACCCTCGGCTTATGAGTCACGTGCCTCAACCATCTGGCCATGCCGGGCCTGTTGTTAGATGCAGGCTTGGACCTACATTTCAGTTATATTGCCAAATGTAGGCCTATGACTGAAACTTTTGTAATTGATAAACTAATATATATTTTATTTCTTAGAAGTGAAGACGCTCTGCGTCTGGTTTTACTATCTGTGTATAAAAACTCTCAGAAAAGTACTAAGTTAATTATAATGTGACACATTACTATCCTACTACGCCTAATAAAATAGCCCATCAAAATTTTGGGCAAAGTATACGACATAGTAAATATTTATGTTACATCTATATTCATTAACTTAAAACCATAATTATTTCTTAATCTTTGTGACTTTGCTATCTATAATATTTGTGTCTAAACTTAAAATTAAAATCATTCATTATTATTATTAGTCTTTCTGATAATAAAGATTTAGCATTTTATGTCTTACATGCACTGTTATAAGTAGACTATCATGGTAGTACTGGTATAAATTCTCAGCAATGAAGTCTTGTAAAAGTAGTTATGATATTTGAAGTAACCACTAAAAATGTCCTAATTTTTCATTTGAATGTTAAAAGAAAACAATGGTACCTGAAAAGTTGAGAAATAAGATTTTATTTCATATATTATTTTCAGTCCATTTAGCCTACAAACACCTGCTCTGATATAATGTACACATTCCTGTAATTCTAAAAACAAACAATTTTCCAAATCGTAACTGCCTACCATAATCGTCCGTAGCTACAACCTAACCGTAATTTTTAACCTTCCTCGATCACTTCTTTTCATTTCACTGTGAAATGAGTCAGATCACTAAACACGATTATTTTGTTTTTGAAACCTGAAAAATATGTATAATAATAAACATGTAGTCACGTGTCACAAAGACAAACTATTGAGTGTTTCTACTTTCTTCACAAAGTGTTGGATTTTATGTTTGTTGTATCTTTAGACATTTTATTTGCAGAAAAAATAGCTGGTTCAACAATGAGTTCCACTCAGACATAACATGCTTATTTTTCTTCTTCAAATGAGTTCAAGATCATCATGTACGAATAAATGCTTTTTGTTTTTTTCTCTTTAAATAACGTATTTTTTGTTTCTTTAAGAGGTTCTTTGCGCAGACTTTATTTGTGAAAATAAAATAAAACGAATTTTTATCGATTTTTTCACGCAGTTTAAAAGTTTTATTCTCTTTAAGCTCCACTGTTATAACCGTAAATTTAGTCATAAATTATGTGTTTTCTCAACAGAATTACATTTGCCCGACTATTTATGGCAATATTCTAAGATTGTTCTTTCTTACGAAATATTACACAAAATACAAGAATTACAAACCCCAACAATTCCTAAGGAGATTAATAACTGTATTTTGAGGCAGCTGCAGTTAGCCTGTTCAAAGTGCCAGTATGCCTAAATTACCTATTTATATTTGTGTGCCATGTCTTTATTGTCAAGATTTTCTTATTCAGCAACAAGTAGGTGCTACTTATACGTTATAATGAATAAGTCTCTCGACTCTAATTATGTAAATCATCATCAGTATTCCTTACAATGGCCCTCCGATATCAACCTCCATCAGTAGGCCCCGCATGGCCAAGCATGTTAAAGCGTGCGACTCGTAATTTTAGGATCGCGGGTTCTCATCTCCGTCGCGTCAAATATGCTCGCCCTTTCACCCGTTGAAGCGTTATAATGTTATGGTCAGTCCCACTATTCATTAATAAAAAGTATCCCAAGAGTTGGCAGTAAGTGGTAATGACTAGCTGCCTTCCCTCTAGTCTTACATTGCTAAGTTAAGGACGGCTAGCACAGATAGCCCTCGAGTAGCTTTGTGCGAATTTCAAAACACAAACAAATAAACAATCCATCAGTATTTCTTACATGCAATATAACTGTATATGCATTATATAGATATGTCAAACTTGGAAAAGCTGTCTGCTACCGTCCACAATTTAAAGTGCAAGTAATATTTTATGGTTTTACATAGATTAAAACCCAACTCAACAGCTCTGAACTTCAAAAATTTATCACAGGGAAAGCTCTGAACTTAAAGATCTATCGCAGGTACAAACCGCGTGTGAGTAAAAAACAAAGTCTAATAGTTAATGGGTCTATTATTAACTGTCTCGTTCTTTGTTTTGGAAAAAAATCAACTAGAAAAAAGTGATAAAAAATCAGAAATGTAATAAGTTTAGTCAACATTGACTAAAAAATGAGAAAAATATCGAAAACTGAGACATATTCTAGTACTTTACAGCCTCGCAGTAGATGATCATCCACTTAGAAAATAGACATATTCAAAACCATCCCTTAACTTTCCAACAGTTGCTGATAGAATCAACCAGCTATGTGTAGGAATGGAAGCCTCTCTTTCCACCCTTTACTAAGATGAATATTCCCAGCACATCCTCTCAGACAGTTACAGTTACTATTGAGATATGGTAAGTTGTGCTTGTCACTGAGGCTCAGTTATCATACTGTAATATACTGCTGTTCATTAAAGACCTTGTCAAGCTTACAAATATATTAATTGAAAATTTTCCTTAGTGAATTAATAAAAACCTTCGTAACATCATTTTCACTTCTGGTTTGCAGTAGCTACTTTCATCCTTTTAGATGTGACTAGTTGAAGTTTTTTTCTGTAGCCATACTTTAAATAGTAAGTAAATAAGATGGGATATAAGTTCTTTAATGAAAGTCACAAAAGGAAGCCCCATCTTTTCGATAGATCTTGTTAAATAATGATTATTTTACTTTCATGATTCAGATATAGGATTTGTATAAACAGAGACACGTTCTTAAACAAATCTATTATAAAACAAAAATAGCTAACAGTTTTAGTTTGAATATTTAATTCAGTGTTCATACAATACTCAAGATTTCAAGTGATCACTTTTGGTACATTAGAAGCTTTTTTTGTTGATGTCTTGCATGATATATCAGTTTAATTATCTAGAAACTCGTGATTTAACTTAAATGTTTATGTTGTTAGTTTGTTTGTTTGTTTAGAATTAAGCACAAAACTACACTAAGGTCTATTTATGCTCTGCCCACCACAGGTATCGAAACCCGGTTTCTAACGGTGTAAGTCCGCAGACATACCGCTGTGCTAGCGGGAGTGTCATACTGTTAGAAAAACTAACCTGATCTTAGGCGTCTAGTAATTTGACGTATATACATGAATGTCTGTTTGTTTTGTGAATTTCGCACAAAGCTACATGAGAACTATCTGCGCTAGTTGTCCCTCATTTAGCAGAGTAAAACTAGAGGAAAGGCAGCTAGTCATCACCACCTACTGCCAATTCTTGGGCTACTAACAAATAGTATGATTGACTATCACTTTGTAACGCTCCCATGGGTGAAATGGTGAGCATGTTTAGTCTAATGGGGATTCGAATCCGCGACCCACAGATTACGAGTCGAACGCTCTGACTGTCTGGTTATGCCAGGCCATAGAAAATAAAATATGCTGGCTAGCAGATAAAAATTCAGATAAGGATAATAGCAAATAACAAACATAGACAGATGTTACAGAATGGTAAGTTTAGTAGAGATACACAAACACCAAAAGAACAAAAAGATTAATAACGTGAAAAAGAAAGCTTGAGAAATAATACATACACACAGTAAAACATACGCCAGTTAAAGAGAAGTAAAACAGATGAAATAATAACTGAATGACCAGTAGACTGAGTAACTGAATTACTTTTAAAACTAGATATGACAAAAAACAGTTTGCTGAATAATAATTATGAAACCTGTCCGACGAGCAAGCAGATGTTTATTATTTTACGAAGTAAACGCTCAATCAAAAGAAAAATGGATAATGTTTAAAAGGAGTGAATATGGCAGGCTGGAAACTTATACAAATTATCGATTAGACGAAGTAAACAAAAGTCAAACAGAAGAATAAACAAAAGGATGGGATAATGGCTTATCAGGGTAAAACTTAACAAGGAATCCAAAGAAAAATCACCTACACTGAATTACACATTCCCTGGGACTCAGCACATGAAACAAAACAAAAGCTCAATATATTAAAAAACCAAATAAACACAGCAACAAAACTATGTTTACGTGATAAAATTAACGATGAAATCAACAAAGTAAAACAACACTTCATCAACATCACAAATTTCCTAAAAACCATGGAAAAAATGATACGCACTCACACACTTAGACCAACAACAAACGAGCAACAATAAATCCCAAGATACAACAAACTACAAAACATTTACTACTGCACACCATATGTTCCCGATATCAGCGAAAAAAATAACCAACATTTGGAAACAACACTTAACAAAACACAACATTTCAGTAAACACAAAAATTATTCAAAAACCAGGTACAAAACTAAAGTCTACTATGTAAAAATTGCACTGAAAAACACAACACGAACATAATTTATAAAATACAATGCAACAACTGCCACGATTTTTATACTGGGGAAATAAGCAGAAAAATGAAAACTAGACTCAAAGAACATAAAAAAACAAAACACCTTCACACGTTTTTGAACACTGCAAGTCAAATAAACACAACATAACGATAGAAAACTTCCAGATACTATGTAGGAAAACAAATATAAACAAACGATAAATCAAAGAAGCCCTACTTATACAGCAACTAAAACCAAATGAAACCAATATAAAGAAACACATTTATTATATCTATACAAATAAATAACCTAACATCCACCTGGAACGTCCCCTACAATCCCGTACATGTTTATATTTTCGTTTGTAAGACATGCGCCCGACAATGGACATTTGCGATCTCTCTCTTTTTTTAACCTGATGATGTTCGAGAAAGGTCGAAACGTTTTTCTCTACTTAGCAATAAAAGTATTAATACCCATACCAGCCGTTCTGAGATACATTAAAAGTGGATACTTTACTTTAATTCTCGGTATACAATATAAATTTGAAGAGATTTAGAGATAAAGAAATGGATAAAAGCGTGGAATTTCAGCTAATGAAATCGTGTATTAACAATGTTATAGATAAAAAAAATAAAGAAAAGTGTGAAATGAAAGCTTACCAGAACAGGACTTGACAAGGTTAGAGATGACACACAACCAAAAGTGACTCTCACCATTCATCACGAAGATATAATATCACCATTTGAGAGACACAACATAAATAGCTACGGTGTATTCATAAGATATGACATCGCTGAATCAGGTCTACTTGGAAGATATAACATCACTTGAATAGATCCATTTAGCAGACATTATATTATTAAATCAGGCCTATTTAACAGATGCATTACCCTCAGATGAGTTATGTTTCGTTGATACAATATCACTAGATCAACTATATTTCGGACAAAAACGTATAACCTTCATGACCGCGATTAACCGAATGATTATATAACTAAAATATCTCAAAATAATATGTAAAATATAGAAGGGCAGATCTATTTAGTAGATATCATATAGCTAGATCAATTTTATTTAAAATAGACATAAGAATACACAGAGAAATGGAATTATTAGAAAATACATGAATTACATGTAGAAATAATTATATGAGTGAATAGAATTGTCAGGCAGTACTTAAATTACACGTAAACCATACAGAAAAGAGAACAAAACTGATAATAACAAAAGGTTACTACTATGAAAAAATTGATATTATTTGACACACAAAAATAATGAAAGATAAGCTCAATTTCATTTATGAAAAACGTTTTATCAATAAAAGCTAGCTTAACAATAATAATAAGTTAACTTAAATGTATGTGATTGAACAATGTGTATAACTGATCTACTTTTTCTGCAGAATTACATGGGTTTCCTGCTGTAAAATATGTGTTCAGTGACAGATTTTTTGTAATAAGAAATATCAACTCTCGTTATCATCTTGATTTCTCATTGAGTAGTATTATATATGTATATTAGGAGCATTGTTTTTTTTCCGCAGCATTATACATAAGTATATACTAAATTTATTTAAAAAACGGAAAAAATACAGTTATTGGTCTTAGCACATAAGCATGAAATCACAAAACTTCCCACTGAGACTGAATACTCTTTACATTATATATTCGCTAGATGGCGATGGAGTTCTGTTCTCATAACAGTACCTGCTTTCATCCGATGTGTAAAATGCATCGAAAGAGCAAGGAAATTTCTTTACGGACATTAACAGACGAAGTATATATATATATATATATATACACACACAAAGAGGGTGTAGTTAACATCACTTGGTAGACAACAGTCGCCTTATTTTTGTTAGTTAACAGTTCCTTTTATAATATGTTTAATAATTTTCAAAGTAAGCTAACATTTTATTCAATTATAACATTTCAATGTGCTACAGTTTTCAGGCTTCAAAGAAACTCTTTATGGGATTCAGAAAGAAAGAAAAAAATGAAAGAGACAAAAGGATACTAACCCTAAGAAATGAAGTTCTCTGTAGATTGTGTTGTTACTGCTAAAATTGCCGATGCTATAAAGTCTAGAGGCCTTTTTGGTGTTATTTTGTTAGCACTTTAATTAGGTTTAATGCTTCGTTAATGTATTCATTGCTACGTTCACGTATAACGTTAATATTGTGTTTTCCGTTAATTAAGATTTTCAGGAGGTTTTGTGAATACCTGGTGGAACTTTTAACAACTATTCTGATACTGGACCGAGTGTGACTAATTGAATGGAGTGCTTGGACTATGAATCTCAGAGTTTATGGTTTGCGTTCCACAGTCGAAAAGGAAACTACGTAACTTATAGTGTTAAATCTATACTGCAATAATCCCGCCTATCCAATAAATTGTAGAAAATTCTCGAGTGTGAGAGTCAACAACATATAGTTTTACGTAAACATTGGTGCATTGTTTATATTTATGCGTCAACAGAAATTTCGAGAAACTCTCCCCATGCCTATATAACCAACGCGATGCGCCAAGAAGCAATAGGTATATATTATTGGTTTGGCATAGGTGGTTAGGATGCTTGAATTGCAATCTAAGGGTCTCGGGTTCGAATCTCCATCCCACCAAACATTTTCGCTCTTTCAGCTACGAAAGAGTTAGGCTCATTATTCAATGGTAAAAGAGTAACACAAGAGATGGCAGTAGGTAAAGATGAATAGCTGCCTTGTCTCTAATCTAAAACTAAATCATGGACAGCTAACACAAATAGCCTTTGTGTAGCTTTGCGCGAAATTCAACAGAAACAAACAAGATATGGTTGATATACTAGAAACCTCGAAGGCTATAACTGTGATTGTTATAATACTTATTAACTGGGAACTTCACATGTCTGACCGGTAACGTTTATAGATCTCAAACAAGGCAGATCATTTAACTTCAGCAGATTGACATCGGACATTAATATTTTTATGAAAACGTTATATAACTTAAGCAATAGATAACTCGGCGTGTAGTCGGCATAAAACTAAGAACGAAAAGCTACCTAGCTACCTGTTAAGTGAGTTGTATCTACATCAACTCAAAATTAATTCACTCATCGTGAACCCTCGTTAAGATATCAAGAAAGTTACTGACCAAATGGAATAACTCAATATTGTTTATACGTTTGTAAAAAGTTTGTAATGGCCGTTATTGAAAATTGAATAATTGTTTGTTGTATCATAAATTGGATACAAGTCAACATGTATTTAACTTTTAAATCTAAATTATCATTTAATTCATTGTGAGGCTATTCAGAATTATAATATGCTATATAATGCCTCTTTAGCTATACCAGCTTCATTAAATTAACATTGCTTGTATGTGCCAGTATCATAGTATTTAGACCACGGGAAGCATCAAATAATATCAAATATCGAGATTTTATTAAGGCATGAGTAACGCAATTGTGACAAAGTATATTGCATATACAAGTAGTACTAACCAGATATAAAATGGGAACTGCATAATCTACGGTGCGACGATGGTTTCTAAGCTATATCAATGTTGTTCAGGTTATTACAGTCCTTTAAATAATTTTAATTATGTTCAATAATTAGTCTTTCAAATACCTTAATGAAACTATCCGTAAAAAGGACATTGTGCACAATGATATTTTACTTATTTATTTTTTTAATTTTAGAAGTCAGGTGAAATGTCGTTTAGAATTTTCTTGACTACATAATTTCTATGGCTAAGAACTATAGAAAATCAAGCAGTTAAAAATTTTAAAGACGAGCGTAAAAGAGGTCAGAATTATTACAAACGTTTATTCCTTTACAACTAATTGTACAACTCACAAGGTATATCTCATGAAATTACGCTAAATGCAATGCTATTGTTGTGTTTTTATACAAAGCCTTATTGCTATCTGCTGAGTTTACACTTGGGAATCGGATCCCAGATTTTAAAATTATAAGTTCAAATACTTACTGCTATCACACTGAGAGACCTCTAAGCATGACAAAGGAGGAAATTGCAAAGTCTGACAATTTTGTTTAGGGTACGAAATTTCTATCTACAAATTAATATTGATATAATTCCCGAAGTTGTGCCTGGCATGGCTGAGTGGTAAGGTCGCTCGACACGTTATCTGAGGTTCACGGGTACATGTTTCAAGGTGACATTATCTTATCTTCTACAAGACTTATAAAAAAAACATTTCCTGATGCGTTCATTTTTAACACTTTTAAAATTCGCACAGAACCATGGACGTTTTTTTTTCCCATTTGGGGCCAGCAACATCAGCGCGGATAGCCTTCGTGTAGCTTTGCGCGAAATCCAAACCAAACAATCACCAGGTAGTTAGGGGGTTTCAATCACAGTTCAGGGGTTGTGAGCCTGAGTGTATGTGTGAGTGTTTTTCTTATAATAGAGCCACATGGGACTGCTGTGTCCACCGATGGTAGTCTAATACATGATCTTAGCACTGCAAATCCTTAGCCTTACTTCTCTCCTATTGGGAGACTGCGCGTTCAGATCTCCGTCCTACCAACATGCTCGCCGTGGGGGTGTTATAATATTACGGTCAATCCAACTATTCGTTGGTAAACGAATAGCAAAAGAATTGGCGGTGAATGGTGATGACTGTCTGTCTTTCCTCTAATTTTACATTGCTAAATTATGGGCGGCTAGCAAAGATAGCCCTCGTGTAGCTTTACGTAAAATTCAAAACAAACCAAAACTTCTATTTTTACAACTTTCAAACAAGCAAACAAACCAAAAGTAATTTGTATAATATATCAAACAGTGCCAGCTTTCTTTACTTTATAAGAGGGCCCTGCATGGCCAGTTGGGTTAAGGCGTTCGACTCGTAATCTGAGGGAGGCGGACTCGAATCCTGGTCGCACCAAAGATGTTCGCCCTCTCAGCCGTACGAGCGTTATAAAGTTACGATCAATCCCACTATTCGTTGGTAAAAGAGTAGCCCAAGAGTTGGCGGTGGGTGGTGATGACTAGCTGCCTTCCCTCTAGTATTACACTGCTAAATTAAGGACGGCTAGCACAGATAGCCGTTTAGTAGCTTTGTGAGAAATTAAAAAAAAAAACTTTATGAGTGCTGTTTTGTAGAATAACAAGATAATGGCGTTGAACTGTGGCTAATATCGGTTTTCAAATAGCTCCTATTGCAAAATAACCATATTTGTCCAGTCTCTTAATCTCTGTTTTTATGGGTGCACTGAAATGAATGTATTAATGCCATTTCTGTCGTAAGGTATTGCAAGACTTCTTTTGACATTTATCAGTTAACCTGATGAAAACACGATCATCTCGGGTAGTAGCTTTTGTTTAGCGTCTACCAATAGATAATGCTTCCTGTAGTCCAATGGCGTTTCAGTTTTTGAGTACAGTACATTATGGGTACCTTACTCTTCTGGCAATGTCCATTTACTTCACACCATTTTTGGACACTCGAACAAGTTGATGGCGTACAACTTTATACACGTGACGAGTCATAGCTCTGCTCCAAGCGTTGATATGTTTCAAAAACGATTCACCAAAAGAATACCATTTTCTACAAAATAGAAATGTACGTGTGTTTTGAGGACCAAAAATGTTCAAACAAATTTATACAGACCACAATAAGCTCTAGTATATATTTGTACGATCATACACTACTTTCTCTGTTACTACTCGGGTATTTATTTATTCAAAAACTACTCTATGCATGTAAACAATAACATCAATTTAGAACTCCACAGAGACATTTTGGCCAAGAATGTACCATCCTTCTTACACTTAATCTTCGTTTCAGAAATAGTAATTCCAATATGAGAATCGCTAGAGAAATCATTTTGTCATGCATCGTGCATTAACTTCAACACTGACTTTTTGGACCTTACTTCTCATTTAGTTTCATAAAATATTGAAATAAGTCCCGCCCTCATCAAACCTAAGTCCACGGTTTAGCTTAATCGCTACAATTAAATCATAACATTTACAGACACATCTAGAACATCTCAAGCGTGTTTCACTGTTACAGCGTTTTACTTTACATTTACAAGTTAAATTCAGCAAGTTTGTTCTCATGATCTAGCGTCATGTCACGCTTCTTGTCCAGTGGCCTAGATCTTGAAAACAGAATTAAACATTTTCTTTATAATTAACCGAAACAACTCAAATCTTTTCGGAATGACATGTCATTGTTTTAATCCATTTTAAGATTTCGAGCTATCTCATGTAGTATGTTTCAAAGCAACTCATTATATATTTCTAATTTTGCTGCTATTATTGTCATAAAAGTAAGATGTTTATTGCTCTTTTGCTGATTAAACAAAATGTTTTCTTGAATTGTTTGAAAAAATGTACTAATCCAAGACAATCTATTAAAATTAAATTATGCATTAGATGACCAGATGGAACTTTCTCTTTAAATAAAAAAAAAAGGCACATGAAAACAAATCATATAATATTATCTTTTCTTTTAAGTAGTTCATGTGCGAACCAAACTACCTTTTTCATTAACTTCCGGCATGGCCAAGCGCGTAATGCGTGCAACTCGTAATCCGAGGGTCGCGGGTTCGCGCCCACGTCGTGCTAAACATGCTCGCCCTCCCAGCCGTGGGGGTGTATAATGTGACGGTCAATCCCACTATTCGTTGGTTAAAGAGTAGCCCAAGAGTTGGCGGTGGGTGGTGATGACTAGCTGCCTTCCCTCTAGTCTTACACTGCGAAATTAGGGACGGCTAGCACAGATAGCTCTCGAGTAGCTTTGTGCGAAATTCCAAAACAAACAAAGAAACATTAACTTCTGTTATCGTCTATAATGTCAACTAAATATTAAATGATATAGCTTTAGTAGTTAATAAGTGTCTATCTCGTGATATAACGTAGCTTGAACCTCAGTTCACTGCTTTTATTTTTATTTTTATTTTGTTCCAATGAACTTGTCAGCTTTCTATATAATATTACGTTGAAAATTAAGGTAGCCTTCGCAAAAGCATAACATTTAAAATTATCTTCTTAAGCACACTGGCCCGGCATGTGAATATTAGTATTTCGGGTACCAGTTTTGTTCTTCGAAATACCCACATCACCATGCACTTGATTTTGTTTGTTTTCGAATTTTACTTAAAGCTACAGAGGGCTATCTGCGCTAGCTATCCATAATTTAGCAGTGTAAGACTAGAGGAAAGACAATTAGTCATCACCACCCACAGCCAACTCTTGGGCTACTCTTTCACCAACGAATAGTGAAATTGACCCTTATAACGCCCCCACGGGTATGTTTAGTGTGACATAACTCTACTTAAATCCTTTCGATGCGGGAGAAAGCAAAACAACTAATATTTTAATGGGTCTGATTCTACTATGTGTTTTGTGCTATCTTGTAGAGATATGTAATCAACATTAACTGTATGCAGGAATGTTCATTTTATAATGCCATGACACTATACAAAAGTACTTTTTGGGAATAAATAAAGTTACTCTATTACATTGTATTATGAAATATATGTGCCTGAATAATGAATAATACACGTATGCTTTTGACCTCTTTCTGGCGCATTTTATTGAGATCTCTTAGCGTCATTTCCCTTCTGTTCTGCGTTCACTTATAAATAATCTTCATTTAAGACACGTTTATGCAACAACTATGCACACGATCTGAACTCCTTGTTTCAACACGACATTTTTCATCTTTTTAACACATTTTTTTATGTTTTTGTTTTGTTTGCAGAGGAATAACGTAACCGATTGCAAAATATATTTATTTACATAAAGCCTCACAGTTCCATAACGGTTAATAAAAATTTTCTTTCTAGACGTTTGCCGTTTTACATTAACTTCAGGCCTGGCATGGCCGAGCGCGTTAAGGCGTGCACTCGTAATCCGAGGGTCGCGGGTTCGCGCCCGCGTCGCGCTAAATATGCTCGCCCTCCCAGCCGTGAGGGTGTATAATGTGACGGTCAATCCCAAGAGTTGGCGGTGGGTGGTGATGACTACCTGCCTTCCCTCTAGTCTTACACTGCAAAATTAGGGACGGCTAGCACAGATAGCCCTCGAGTAGCTTTGTGCGAAATTCCAAAACAAACAAACAAAATACATTAACTTCATGGTTTGGTAGATTAAAATATAATTAAATAGCTTAAAATAGTAATAGTCAAAATCATCCTGAAGTGCGCAAACCCATAGTATAAACAATTTTCAAATTAATGTGTTGTAATAAAAAGTATAAAGTAAAACGTTTCTTTTTTGCTCTAGTTGAAGTAGCTGATTTACGCTGTCTGCTATTTTAACATTGAGAGTTCTGTTTATTTGTAAAACGTTTAAATAGTCTTAGAAGTCTTAAAACCTGTATTAATTGTATCTTTAAATATTTTCTTTTTGAAATTGTAGACATTGTTATCAATGTCCTTCCGTGATCCTAGTGGCTGATCTTTGTAACATCATCAACTTAGAAAGACAAAACACTTTAAAAACATGATTAATCCATCATGTTTTCTTTTTCACAGAATCTGGATAGTTGAACCTTTTGTCTTATTATTTATGACATAAGAATAGATCGCAAATAATTTAAACAATTCTAATAATTCGTTACCATTCACAATTTTAGGTTTAGGTTTTGGTTTTGTTTCTATTTGACATTTCTTAGTTCACACCACAGTTTTTGTTTAGTCTTTCTTGTAAAAATAAATCGTATTAGATTTATATATCATTTTCGGCGAGTATCAATAACTATTGCGATACCAAGTGCCTATAATAAGATTTAGTAATGTGAATAACTTTCAATGATTTATAAACGTTGTGCATGTTATCTCGAAGAGTTTAATTATTTTTAAAGCATTAGATATGGTAAGTAACTTTTCGATATTATTCTGATGCAAGTTATTTTTTTTAGTCACAAATCCTGTTGATGGTCTATGTGCTGGCTTCTTGGTACCTGAGTGTTTATAACACTAAAAATTGCGTCCTAAAACTCTCGTTCACCGCAAAACATATCTAATTGTATAGGTTTAGGGTTACATGTTGCTTCCTAAAAGCCAGTATTAAGCCTGATCACGACTCCCATACGTACTCCGAATCAGACAAACTTATTTAACATGATATCGTTGCTCAAGTGATACTATATTTAAAGATTGAAACTCAATCAGTTCTATTAACATGACACAGATAAGTGTACTGGAAATTTGAAAGGGCAGTACTGGGATAAATTTCTTATCAGTTGCTGTTTTTACTATTCATAGCTTTCTAATAACTGACTGAAAAATTATAACAATAAAAAATAAAAGGTAAGTAGTCTTTACATTGAATTGCCGTTAACATGTCACACAATATTGTGAGATTTTGAAATTAAGATAAAAAAATGATTGCTAATTTACTCTTTGTTCAGTTCGTTCCAGTTATGTACTTATATTTGTGCTTTCTTCATAGTGTCCTCTAATAAGGAAGAAACTTGCCTTTCTTTTGTAACGTCGATTTAAATGTTTGCAGAACTGACTGGTGAAATTATTTTTCAATTGAAGTGCTAAACTTCACAGACTCAACCAAAAGTAAATAAAAATCACTCAAAAAGGAAATAATATTGATTTTTTTTACGTATAGCTATCCGTCTTAAAATTGCATACTGGTAATTCAGTGACAATCTGGGAGCTTATAACGCTGAAAATCTGGTTTCGATAATTGTAGTGGACAGAGAACAAATAGGCTATTGTGTAGCTTTGCGCCCCACTAGAAACAAATCCTTAAAATTTCATTACTTAAAGTATAAATGTAACTATTACTGATTATAATCATTTTGAACCGATTCACCAAACATTAAATAGATAAAATTCTTGGATAATTAATTTTCCCAAATGCAGATAGGTATATAATAATAATTATTATGATTATAATAATGTATCATAAATAAGAGTCACTGGGATAGTTCTGTTAAATTCACGTGTACTAATATAATATTTAACATATATTCGTTTTGGACACTGACAACTGTATCATTAACTGTATGTAATTGGATTAGAATTTAATGTAGAGAAGGTACTGGGCCAAGTGTAGAGGTGAAGAGAACTTTCCCACGTGCTGCAGGGAGTGTAATAACACTGGTGAAAGTGAAACAGGACTTAGAGGTCAATTCCATTTAGTAGATGTTGTTAGATGACGTAATGAGGTTATTGGTGTTCCCCTATAAGTATAGCTAGTTTACAAACTAACGCCTAAAGGAATATGTTTTTTTTTTATTTCTATACATTTGAACATTGGTATTCACTCTGCCATGTTGCTAAAACTGCACGGTTCTATAGAATATAGAATACTTTTCTACGGTCATTGAACTTGCTCAAAGGCTTCACGGTTCCAACATGTATTGCTACAGTGATGAATTATAGACCTGAAATTACCAAAAAAGGGGTAGTGAAAGAAAACGATTTGAGGGGTTGGCCTACGTCCTTAGGCATACCTTATTATGTGAGGGCGTTAACTTCTCTTCTTGCAAGAGTGCAACCTCGGTTGTCACTCTACAGTGACCAGGCCACTCGGTTGAGAAAGTGATCTGATGGTCTTCCTGGCCTAAATTGGTTCAGTTTCTAAGTGGTGTACGTGATGTGTTCAGACCTAGAAAAGGTAAATGCAACAGCACAGACGTAATTTATTTATTTTTGTCTAGTTTGTCGTTTCACAACATATTGCATCACTTTATGTACCACAGTGAATCACAGCTAGAAACGGTGTCATTATGTTTCTTACATGCAATTAGATAAAGGAACTTATCGTACTGATTTCATTTATGTTTGTACTTGTAAATTTAATTTTTTTGTTTGAGATTTCCAGCGGATAGTTTATTGTCTAAACCTTAGTATCCATAACACATTATCCAAAATTCACTATTCGAAACTTATTGTCCATGGCTTATTGGCAGTACTGAACAGCTTGCAACACAATGTAAAATACTTTCAAAAAATTTAAATAAATATTGTGATTTTTAGTGTGATAAGCTCTGAGACTTGCTGCCGAAGCACGAGTAGGGATGGGAGTAGGGAGTAGGGAGGAATCTCAATATCATATTTATGAAGGTCGATGTATGTGAGTTATAAAAATACCGGGTGGAACTTTCTCCGTGATAGGTCTTTGGATGATGCAGATAGGTTCCATAGTAACCAAATTTCACTAAAATCAAAGCCAGTTTAGCCATGTTACTGACGTACAGTACTGTACAAAAATGTTAGAACAAAGTCAATATAAGGTAAATCACAGGTGAAACATCAAAACTTTATTCAACTTCGTACTTAATACAACAGAACTTTAATGGAATTTCTTGAGTTCAGCAAACAATTAATATTTGTGTGTGTTTCCCTTTTGTTTTAATAACTGCAAACAGTCTTTCAGGTATTGTTGCCATATATTTAATCAAAGTGTCCTTTGGAATTATACTTCAAATGTCTCTAATACGCTCCCATTAAGTTTGTTTCTTGATTCATCAAATCTCAGATCTGTTCAGTTTGGTTGAATTTGTGGCTCTATGGAGGCCATTGTATCATTTGAATGATTCCAGCAGTTTCTTTCGTAGTTAAGTAATTTCTGCATAGGTTGGGTGAGTATTATCTTCTTGGCAGTAAAATCCTTTACCAATAACATGCAAATCACTGAATATGCCATGACGGGTCAGCATCTTATGGTACTTACGCTGGTTCATTTATTTTACAAATATCTCCTGTCACAACAGCAAAAAACACCACGAACAATCACAATGTCTTTCCCACCCTTTACGGTTGGTACTATACATGGAGAAAAGTATCTTTCACCGCTCCACCGTTTGATGTACAACTTACACTTTGAACCAAATATTTCAAACTTGGACTTATCCGTCCATAACACCCTTTTTCATTCAACGGTCCAGTTTTTGTAATTTTAACAAAATTTAGTCTCATTTACAAAATTTGGAGATCGATGTAAATGCTTTTTAAGTATTACATGACCAAGTAATCTATTCTCATTAAGTCTTCTTGATACTGTAGATTTGGACACTATTCTGTCACTTGGCACATGGTCGTTTATCTCATACTTGAGATCTCTGGCAATTTCCCTTCTGTTCCCAAGGCTGCCTAAACGAAGATACTCAAAATCAGTATTTTTGAATTTAGGTGTACTGCCTCTTCCTTCACTATTTTCAAATTTACCTGTTCTTGTCATTGTTTATGGAGCATTTTAAGTCTGCAACAATCTGTCGGAGAGTCTAACTAGCATCACGTAATTTTGTTTGTGTGAACTCTCTGCTCTATTGACAGTTCTTCACGTTTTGGGTTGTGGCATAACAACAAAACTTAATATACAGGGTGGTCGCTAGAAAAGAGGAAAATTTGTCAAACAGCTATTTATTTTTACAAAGAATAACTTTTACAAATATTTTAAAGACATATGTGATATTACACTCATAGATGCTCAAAATGCATTTTATGATATTAAAATCATGTATTTTATTCATGATGTAAAGAAATCAAAATAGAAATGAGTAAGCACGCATTTTATTCATGATCTCATTTGACCCTCAAATTTTCCGCTTTTCTAGCGACCACCCTGTATAATGTTAAATTCTGTTTTTATCAGGTTTTTGGTGAAGTGCTTTTAAACTGAAGTTTTTCTTGGACATATCGGTATCATTTGCTAGCTTCTTGCTGGCTTCTTTCTACATACTTAAGAAACTGCATGTGGTACCATGACAGTTATTTCAGACCCTAATTTTAATCAGTATGTTCATTCAAATAGAATCATTATGACATGACCTTGGTACAAGTAAATGGGAATTCTAAACAATGATAAGTATTCTCATCCTGGACCATTAAGTTATTAACAGAAATCAGTGAAGCTTTGCCTTAGTGTTGAAATTTACAATCTATAATGAGATGGAAGAATTAGTCCCATAAAATGAAAAAAATGACAAAATATTATCTTGTCTCAATACTATTGCACATTACAGTATGTTTCTGTTTCACATATCCAGGAGAATATACAGAATAATTTTCCTAAAAAGTAACACCTTAGTCACAGAACGTTGTTTGAACCATATAATAATCACCCAGGACGTCTGTCTCTCCTTTCTTACGTCTTTGCATTTGTTCTTCCACTCACTATATTTCCGATTTGTTACTTTTAAATAATTCAATATTATCTTCTGAACCTGTGAAAATTGTTAAATGTTCATAATTAAGTGCGAAAAACAGTTTTATTAACTTTATCGTATTTTGGAAGGAGTAAATAAATCAAATGATAATTAATATGATAAAATAATACAGAATGATTCATAGTTTGCATTTCAGTTTTTTAGACATGGATACAAACTGAAAGACCGTGGATACAGTTTCTTACCCAGAAGTAAAACAAAAGTATCTGACGCTAGAAGAACTGAAAACATTTCCTTATAGCAAAGCCACATCGGGTTATCTGCTGAACCCACTGAGGGGAATCGAAACTTTAATTACAGCGTTGTAAATCCGGAGACTTATCGCTGTACTAGCGGGGGATTAAGGGTATGGTGTACTTATTCAACGTAAAAGGCAACAGGCATTTTTGATATTTTCTAACATAGTTAATGCATACAGAAAATATTTCACGCATAAGAGAACACTTTAAGTGTCTATAAAACGAATAGTTAGAACCACTCTGTTCAAGTAACGACTTGGGTTCTGGTCCAAACAGACAAAAAAAGAAGTTGGAATATCAAGATGGCAAACAACATCAAAGGATCAAAATTAAAGGAACCATTATACGAGTCAGTGTACCTTAGATCAGACAGTACTCTGAGGAAAATATCATAGAATAACATGAACAAAAAGTTACTGGGAATCACTCCTCGTGAATTGGAAGCAAAATAGACACCCTACCATGGATCATGCTACATGGACTACATAAGGCATAAAAATGTCAATTCCCTGTAAAAGTGGTATACTTACAAAAACTACCTGTCATCACAGCGAATTCGTTGACAGAAAAGTTGGTGGTAAATATAAGCGATATAAAGTCCCAAACAAGAAGCACATCTGTCGGAAACTGGAGGTAAAATCGGTGGTAGTATGGAAATTATATCAATGAAAAAAAATCAAACTTTGTCATATAAGGCATTGTTTTGTCTTGGGTTGTGAAAACATTGACTGGATGTGTTGAGTAGGTGGAGATTTTTAACTGACTGGGATATACAATATCATATTACTTATTATAAGAGATTGATACTGCTGTTTGTCTCTAGAAACTGATATTTGTAGATTAAAGACAGCGAAAGAATAACTTTTGTTTTTGTTCACTTGTATAATACAGTTTAAGACAATGAAAGAATAACTTTTCACCCACTTATGTAACACAGTTTAAGACAACGTAATAATAACTATTCACTCACGTAATACAATTTAAGACAACGAAGAATAACTTTTTGTTTTCGCTCACTTTTGCAACACAGTTTAACACAACTAAAGGATAACTTTGCACGTGAAAATATAATAAATTTCCAGAAAAAAATGAAGTAATAACTTACATAGTACATTTTGAAGCAACGAAAGTATAACTATTCACGCACTTATATAATTACATCTCACGAAACTAGCGACACACCTTCAGGAAACGAAATAATTCCTCATACATTTGTGTGATACACTCTAAGGCAGTCAAAGTAATAACCTTTTTAACAAGCTTTATGGAATGAAAGAATAGGTCGTTGTTTTTTTTGGTTTTTGAATTTCGCGCAAAGCTACACGAGGGCTATCTGCGCTAGCCGTCCCTAATTTTGCAGTGTAAGATTGAGGGAAGGCAGCTAGTCATCACCCCCCCCCCGCTACCTTGGGCGACTCTTTTACCAATGAATAGTAAAATTGACCGTACCATCATAAAAGGTATCTACGGTATGTCCACGGATTCACAACGCAAAATCAGGGGTTCAATTCCCCTCGGTGGGCTCAGCGGATAGCTAGATGTGGCTTTGCTATAAGAAAACACATACTCTTTGAAGCAACGAAAGCATAATATCTTAAGCGCTTTCATAATGTACTTTAAAGCAGCGAAAAAATAACTTTTCACACTCTTACGTAATGCATTTTGCCACAGGGAAATAATAACTTCTCACTAGTGTATGTTTATGTAATACATTTTTAAGAAAGGAAAGAATATCCTCTTATAGGCTTATGTAATAAACTTTAAGGCAGCGAAAGAATAATTTCTCACCCGCTCAAGTAATACAATGTGAGACAATGAAATAGTAACTTTTAGCACATTTATATAAAATAATTTGAGTTGAGAAATTGATAAGTTCACATCATTAATGTGATACACACTGAAGCAAAGAAATAATGTGAAACATTTTGAAATAAGAAAGTAATATATTTTCTTCTGATTGTGTAAGAAATTTCAGAGAGCGAAATAATAACTTCTCTCGCATTTATGGCCCCCCAGTGGCTCAGCGGTATGTCTGCGGACTTACACGCTAAAATCCGGGTTTCGATACCCGTGGTGGGCAGAGCACAGATAGCCCATTGTGTAGCTTTGTGCTTAATTCAAAATAACAATAACAATAACTCGCATTTATGTAATATATTTAGAAATAAAAAAGTAATAATTTATCATCCGTTTTCAGAAAATAAAATAATAACCTCTCGCGTATTTATGTAATACAGTTTGGAGTAAGGAGGTAATAACTTCTCATCCTTTTATGTCATACATTTTAAGGCAGCGAAAGAATAACTTCTCATGTGCTTACGTAATATATGCTTTCAAGCAACGAAAGAACAAGTTACCATGTGCTTAGGTAATACGCGTTGATTTAAGAAAATCATATTTATCATCCACTTGTGTAATACATTTTGTAACAACAAAAGTTTATCTTCCCACGAGATTATGTAAGACACTTTAAAACTGTGAAATAGTAACTTATTACTCTCGTGTATGATATATCTTGAGGCAATGAAAAAATAAATTCTGACGTGCTTATTTAATACACTTTATGGCAAGAGAAAAAAATGACTTCTGAAAAGCTTAGATCCAGATTATTTCATAACCGGACTGAATCAAATAGATGGAAGGTAAGTTTGATGTTGTTTCTTTTAAGTAACGTGTGTGTTGATTTATTATCTTCAAGATTAGAATTTGCTACTTCAAACTTATTAATAAGTTTTTTAATTTCTACTGTACTGATCTAACCTAATCACCTGAATTTTCAAGGACGATGTTATTTTGCCCTTTTTTCTCACTTATTTCATAATGTATTTTGAATGTTTGTTGAAATTAAGCACAACGCTACATAATAGGCTCTGCCCCTCATTGGTATCGAAACTTGGTTACCAGCGGTGTGAGTCCACAGACATCCCGCTGTGCCAGTGGGTGACTTGTAATAGCTCTAGTTTTCTATTAACATCTAACAACATTTTTTTTTTCTGCTGTTTAGGTAAAAGCATATTTCTTAATATCTGCCGTTTCATTTTAAGAGCAGATAATACATCTATATTTCTTAACGATTCTGAAATACTGCTTGTATTCATGCTTTCATGTTTTTTCCAAAAGATTTTTCTAGTTGATATCGTTCGTTAACCTCATTCGTTTCTTCCTGTATATGTTTCAAGGTAACATTACTTGTCTTATCTTCTACAATACTTATAAAAGAAACATTTCCTATTACGTTTATGTTAACTCTTTTTACAATTCGCACACAATCACGTAGTTTCTTTTCATGTTGGCCCAGCATCACCAGGTGGTTAGGGCTCTCACTCGCAATTTGAGAGTCGGGTGTTCTAATCCCCCTTCCACTAAACATGTTCGCCCTATCAGCCATGGGGACGTTACAACTCACGGTCAATTTCACTATTCGTAGATAAAAGAATAGCCCCAAAATCTGACGGTGAGCGGCGATGACTAACTGGCTTCCTTCTAATTGTTCATTGCTAAATTAACGACAGCAAACGCAGATAACCCTCGTGTCGCTTTACGCGAAATTAAAAAACACACTAAAATTTCTCTTTTTATAACTTCTAATAATTTACTGCATAGACACTGATTCATTTGAATTAACACAACCCTCTACACTTACTGCTACAACATACCTGTTATTTGTTATAAGCTGTTCTTCATAAACTATGTATTTAGCAATTTCCACGTCAATACATATTAGTATAAGTATCACTTATTTTTTACTTTTTATCTAAAGTAGGACTGCACGATAATCGATTTTTAATCTCTCCTTTCCTAATTGTCTAGCGTAACTAATCATGCTATCATGAAACAACGTTTAACGATTAGAATCGAGCGATTACATAACGCACTTTAAAATAACAAATGAATCACTTCTCACGCAGTTACGGATTTATAGTTATACGTTTATTTCATTACATATGTGTGTTTCAGTTTAATGCTCATAATGTATAATGTTGTATGTATATAACGCAACTTCCCCCTGTTCTCTAAATTTGTAGAAGATTTTCGAGAGCAAGAATCAACAATATACGAAAATACTAGCATGTTTTCGAACTCTGTTGAACCTTCGAGAATCTTGCGTAATTCATATAAAAACGGCTAGCTGAGATACAGAATATTATTATCGGTTAGCTACAGTCGCCATACAATAAGCCTTGAGAGCTATAATTGTTATTAACGCTCATTGATCGGAAAACTACAGAATTTAACAAGGTTTAGAGCATTATAGACAGTTCAACTTCAGTGAATTACTTCGGACGCTATCATTTCTACGAAGACATTACACATCCTCGCGGAAAACGTTAGCTTGTAATCGGCGAGAGGCCAGCCATTAAAAGACAGCGTTAGCTTAGGTGAGGTGCAACAATATCAACTCAGAATTAATTTGCTAGTCATGGACCTGGACCATCGATACAATATTTAGCTTTGGATTAGATACAAACCTAAATATAGTAAGGAATTTTGTAAAACTCTTGTATATAAACCAATATTTATAATAAATATAATACATTTGATACATTGTGACATTTCATTAACTTGTAATTCAAATTAAGATTTCCGGTTATTCGAAATCGTAATACGTAACCTACATAACATAATGAATCGGAACTTCGTTCGAGATAAATTATAATACATAACAGCTTTCATGCAAAAAAAGAATAATTTCCCACTCGCTTATATAATACACTTTCAGGGAAAGAAATAATATCTCCCCATGTACTTGTGTAATACATTTTCATGCTGTGAAATATAATGTGTTACAGGTTTCTGAATACACTTTAAGGTAACGAAATAACTTCTCACGCTTATACGCCGTATTGAGATGACGACTTTCTCACTTCCATCATCTGTACACTTATCACATAAACATCAAGATTCACTGATATAAACTCAGAAGAGTGGGCTAAAACAACCGTAATTTTGTTTTCTTATCTCACTGTTTCAGTAGCTGTTGGTATTTATTTAAAACTTGTTCTTTGTTTGTGAATAAGCACAAAGTTACTAAATGATCTATCTGTGCTCTACCCACCATGAGTATTGAAACCCAGTCTTTAGCGTTGTAAGTCCCCAGCCATAACATTGGGTCTACATGTATAGTAGATACATAGAAGTATTAATGCTGATAAGCCTAGAATGACTGAATGATGTGATAACTAAAATATACACGTTACCAAAAATATATTCCTTCATATAATAGAGAACTTTCGTTGCATAATTGATGTTTTATTCCTAAGTAGTTAGCTGAAGATTGTAATGTCTTGTTAAACTGGAACATTTAGCTGATAGAGGGATAGAAAGCGAGGAAGTGAAAATGGGTGTTGCGGATTCCTACTTAAACAACAGTAAGTATATAGACTTAAAAAGCTAAAATCCGGGGTTCGATTTGTCATGGTGGGCACAGCAAATAGTCCAATGAACTTTGCTGTAAAACAACTAACCCCGAATAAAAAATCTGATCGGCTTCACCTGTTTATTTAGTTATTGTTTTAATTATCTCGTTTAAATTTATCAATCATGAATAAGATAGCTCTAAATAACCTTATCCAAAATACGTATTGTATGGTCATAATATTAGATACGGAATAGTTCTTTCTAAACTATTTGCTCACCAAACTGTATCTTTGTCTACTATTTTGTAAAGTATAAATTCTCTAATGATATATAAGTTATATTGCTGTCATTTGTTATTAATCACAAAGTTATTCAAAGGACCACCTGTGCTCTGTCCAATACATGCATCGAAACCCGGTTTCTAGAAAAGTCCGTAGACATACCGCTGTGCCATTGGGAGAGTAAATGAGTTATTAAAATATCATAAATATGATTGGTCTTACAAATTGCTGCTGAGGTTCTTTACTTCTTTACGTACGTTACAAATAAGATGAATTATTTTACCCAATTTTTTGGTCAGTTCATTAAAATGTGTGTTACAACAGACAAAAACATTTAAATGTATTTTAAAGACGGTCGGAAAAATACAGTTTTACTTCAAGTGAGTTTCTGGTCAGCATGAAGCACATAAAATTACTCAATTTTTATGCAGTTAGTGTACCCTGCTGGTTCTGAACGGTACACAAACAAATCGGTAATTTGAGAGTTAGCAGTGTCACATAACTACTTTAACAGATAGAGGTTGTCTTTATATATATTGGTCGCCTGCCGGAATAGCCGTAAACCTACGGATTTACAGCGCTAAGATGAGGGATTTGAGTCCTTTCGGTGGACAGAGCAGGTGGCTAAAGGTGGTTTTGCTATAAGAAAACACATACACACACGCTTTATCCATTCTAGTTTCCTCGCGCCTACCACGTTTCTTTTATTCCAAATCCTATTATTTTATTTTATTTTTTCAAATCAACACACAATCAATTAAAAACTTATGCTAATAATAAATAGTTTAATAATTTCCACCAACACACATTATGTTTTTATGAGCCTCCTTTCCTTGTTTAAGCCTAATCTGTACATTTATACAGTGGGAGTGTTTCAAAAACTATGAAGTTTTAACACACAACTTTCTAAAATATCATCGCAATGACAAATAAGAGTCACCCTTGTCTTCAAAAATATACAGTCAACAACTAAGAACTCAGCAGGATAATTGGCCTAGAAAATCGGTTAGTTACAGACCCTATACAGCCCCCAAAGGTTATTTACACACAAACGAACAGAATTATCTCTTGTAGCACAGATAGATGTACTTTACTGATACATTGTTTTTAGGCTTATATTGGTATCTCAAATAAACTCATTTATTCACAAGTATCAGACAGTCTCGCTTGATAACGAGAAGTTCAAACAGGAATCTGAAGTTTCGTCATGTTTCAAGTTGGGTAAGAAATGAACAGACTAGCTTGATTTGGAGAAAGTGAAAAAAACCCTTATTTATAACACAACAACAACAAACAGCGTGTTTATTTGCATAGATAAGTGATCATTGAACTGATCTACAATTTCCTATCTCTCTGAATAGACTTCTGTTATACTAATCAGGTTAAAAGTGCAGAACTGAGAGAAAACCAAAGCTTTAGGCCTGCAAGAAAACTCTGACGATGACATCACATTGTGACTGTTCACTCTCTCACAGTATTCTTCTGGTGAAAGAGATATCATCCACTCGAATAGAGAAAGGATGCCCAACACTTTAGCAACATGTGTTATCTGTCTTTAGCGCTAAAGTAACTAGGACTGAGAAATCTAATTGGCTTTTGAAACAGATTTACCGTTGTACATTTATTTTAGTGCCTACGCTTGTTTCTGTATAGTTTTCTTTCTGCATGTTACGTGTATTTTTGATCGTGTATTGCGCAAGTCCCACTTGTTTTCCAAATTTGCGGAACATTTTTGAGAATGAGTATCAAGAATATTTGTTCCCGAAAACGCGTTAAAATGTTGATTGTTGAAGAGTCGAGTATATCGCGCGAATCCTATAAAAAGCAGTTAACCGAGGGACGGAAGAGAATACTATTAGTCACCTACGGTCGGTGCGCTATAGGCCTAGGAAGCTATAATTGTGATAAACGTTTATTAATCGAAAACTACAGAATCTGACCAGAAAAATCCGAGTTCGAACATTACAAACCGTTCAACTTCAGTGAATTACTTTGGACGTTATTATTTCTACAAGGTCATTAAATACTTTGAAAGACTATTATTAAAAACTGTTATTATAATTTTGTATTGTTTTTATGATTGTATATTAAAATATACTTGTGTTAAAAATTGTAGGTATCAATCTTGTTGGTGAATAACATAAATTTAATACGTGTTAACATTTAATTAAGTACTACGCTCAAATTCATATTTCCAGTTGAGAAAGTAATACGTAGCGTACATAGCGAAATGTATCGGAGACTTGTCCGAAATAAATACGTAACACTTTCTATATTATATGTTGCATGTCAACACCCTATAGAAATAATGTAAACGAAACTTTTTTCATCACTAAAGATGGTGAAAAAGTACACAATATATTTGTATATCCCAACATAATAGTTCGTTGTTTGTTGTTGTGAAGCACAAAGTAACACAAATGGTTATCGGTTCTCTACCCACCATGGATATCGAAACCCTGTTTCTAGTACTGTAGGTACACAGACATAGCGCTGTGGCACTAGAGGGCCTATAAGAGCATAATTATAAATTTGAATGTAAGTCACGAAGACGTTTTATCGACAACTAGAACGGCCCGGCATAGCTACGTGGGTTCAGGCGTGCGACTCATAATCTGAGAGTCGCGGGTTCGAATCCTCGTTGCACCACGTATGCTCGCCCTTTCAGCCGTACGTGCGTTATAATTTTATGGTCAATCCTACTATTCGTTGGTAAAACAGTAGCCCAAGAGTTGGCGATGGGTGGTGAAGACTAGCTACCCTCGAGTAGCTTTACGCAAAATTCAGAACAAACAAACAACTAGATTTTACGAAAACGTGAGTTTTTTCTTTATAAAAAGCAACCCAAAGGTAATATCGAGTTTTACGTTCACTTCTACCGTCAAAGTGGAAGCCATAAGAAAATATCAGTAAAAACAATTTAATCAGAGAATAACCCGCTATTTAACGAGAGTTTATGTGAAAAAAAACAACAACTCGAATATTCGCTTAGTATTGATACACAAATAAAGTGAGATATTGTTGTGAACGTAGCAGTTAAAATGGACTTTCCCTGAATTTGTAAACTCGAATGATCATTTCGTAATGTATGATACACCCAAACCCGACGGAAGTTGGGCGGAAAAAAAGGTGGAGACTGTTATTAATGGTAATCAGAACTCTAATGGTATCATACAGGTCTATGAATTAGATAAAATTCCACACTGGACCTCTAATAAAAGTGTAAAATAGTTTTACTATTATTTCTTAGTTCCCATTTGGCGTTTTTCCTACATGTACGTTTCTTTTAACCACATTAGTTTATCCCGTTTTTACTTTCTTATTGTTTCTTTGCTGTTGCTTTCTCTATTTTTACAACAAACTGTGAGCATGCGACCTTATTCAACACAATGTTGGATAGCTTTTAATACAATGCTTAAATAATTGCAAAGTTTTTAAATACGAACTGTATATAGTATACCCATTTTACTGATACACAATAAATTTAATAACGCCTCTAAACTTTCTATATATATGTAATGATATAAGACAAGAAGACCTGAATTCAAAGCAAAGGTGTAACCAGAAATTCGGGATAGCTTGGTAGATTCTTAAATATTCCTAAAATGTGAAAACCTTATACGTAGTTTAAACTTAAAAATAACTGATATATCCAGGAATCCACAGAAACTGGACACTCTTACTACTACTTGATCTATGAGGTATGTTTTCTTAGTTTCTCAATGTTAAACCCTTGTTATGAAACTGTAACTTAAATCAATAGATAATGACCAATATAACTTAAAAGTGCAGTGTTTGAAATAATTTAACACAACAGTGGAGATAGCCCAAGCACTAAATATAACCGATACATTAAACAAAACTAATTATTTTTGGTTGAAAAGTCTCATTAATTAATGTAGCATCATTGCTCAGATTAACTATTTCGGATTTGTTTGTTTATTGTTAAACAAAAAGCTTCACACGGACTGTCAATTATGTGCCCACAACTGGTATTAAATCTCGATTTTTATCGTGATAAACCCACATATTTTTTTCATATCGTCGACTTAAGTAACATTTTGTGTATCTGTATAATGCGTATAGTGATTATTACAATTTGTCGTATGACTTATGATTTTGTTCTCATGTGCTCGCCAAAAAAAATTCAGATAACCCTTAAATAACTACGCATGCATTCGTGAATTTTTTTTTCCGTTCTAGAAATTTGCAAATGAAATGCTATATAAATACTCACCATATAAAATGTTTGGGAAGATGGCAATATTAAAGCGAAAGTGTACCACTGAAATGTTTGGGAGTATGATAATTAATATCCAAATAGCTGATGTAATAGTACTAAAGATTTTTCACTAGGCCTAACAAGGTCTTCTTAGAACCTGTAATAGCGTTGTGATTGATGTTGTCAATAACAGGAGGCAGCAGACAAGAGACCATTAAAAAATAATTGGTCTATTTTTGGTTTGTTTCTTTTTGTACTGTTACCCAGAAAATAACTGTTTTTATCTTACTACTTCTTCCACCACCCATTCAATATTACGGATGATGCCACAGTTCTAGTCGCCGCCTGTTTCAGCATTTTCCACTAACACTATTGTTCTGTTGTTTTTGTTGTGAACTTGACCTCCAAGAACGTGGTTGAAGAACCGTTAGAAGCAAAAGTGAGATTCTATAAATAGAAATTTTTAACTTCTCACAAAAATCCTTGCTCACGGGCATACATGGTGCAAAGAAATTATCATTTTAACTTAAGGCAGTTAACGTCTGCTGTCCCACTGACCTAGAACATTGGCCCTTAGCGGTACCTGGTGGTGACAATTTCTATATCTTTTAAAATGAAAGGAAGAGAGAGTATTTAACTACAACAATTTCACGTTTTACACGTGTTTGACATGTATTTATTTTTTTTTGTATATAAAAATTGGAACCCAATATTTCCTAAAATGAAACTTGTATTAAGTAAAACAAATGAGAGATGTTCGAACAATTTTATTCATACATATGTTTATTACTAGATCAAAAACGCGTATCTTTAAGATTTTAACATTAGATGCAGGAGTAAGATCATGAGGCTCCATTCAGATGAGTACAGCTAAATATTTACTGCTTTATACAAGTAATAAATTGTTTTAGCAACCTTTCTTTATTTAAAGTTTTAACTTTATATTATGAACTGAACGACGTACGTTTTTGTTGATTATAAAATACTACCTCTTGATGGAAATAATCCCTCCCACACAAGCAATTACAAAGCGGCGTGTCCATGATGTAACAGCACTAGAAATCGCGATTTAATAATACCCATGGTGAGAAAAGCACATCTATTCTTTTGTGTAGATTTTTACGTAAGTTCAAATAGTTGAAATTTCTGTGACAAAGTCAACTTCTATTTAGTTCAATATACTGTATTAAAATTCTATATATATTGATTAATATAAATATATTTAACGTAATTTTCAGTTTTAAGGGAATTGTTTTAACACTGCTGATTATCTCGATATTTTAATATGAACTTTAGCTACCAACCGTTAATTTTGTTTAGTCTTACATCGCGTCTAGTAAAAACACTTTGATATATATCTTTTTAAGACAAATGCTAGGATTATCTGACTATTTATTTATATTTATAAAAAACGGTAAGATAACGAAGTTATAAGCAACATATTCAACGTTCTGATAAAATAATCAGTGAAAAAATAAACAATAAAACTTTTCAGGAAGGATTTTTCCTTACGCTCACCTTTTGTTTGTATGGCCACAAAGTGACACAACTGGCTCTGTGCTATGTCTGCTACAAACTACTGGGGAAGTTATAAACACCTATAACGACTTTGAAAGTTGGTATAGCGGCTCTTATCTCAACACTTTTGAGTGAGAGTTTGAATTTATTTTGTTATAACCAACAAGCTATATTCACTATTTGAAAGTTGTTATTTATATTAGGTAATACCATGCCAATGACGACAGTAAGAAAGACATTTTATATGAAGAGATGGAAAGAAAGGAAACATATGTGTTTTCAAGGACATTTAACTCTTTGATTAAGTCCATGTTATCAGATTAAATGTCGATTTTAGTCTTTGTTTGTTTCGGAATTTCGCACAAAGCTACTCGAGGGCTATCTGTGCTAGCCGTCCCTAATTTAGCAGTGTAAGACTAAAGGGAAGGCAGCTAGTCATCACCACCCACCGCCAACTCTTGGGCAACTCTTTTACCAACGAATAGTGGTATTGACCGTCACATTATACACCCCCACGGTTGGGAGGGCGAATATGTTTAGCGCGACGCGGGCGCGAACCCGCGACCCATCCCAGGCCTTAGATTTTAGTCAATTATACTTTATTTTAGGCATATTACATATTTAACACTACGTTTCAATTATTGTCTATTGTAGATTTTCAAGATTTAGAAAAGATATAATAATAGTGTTTCAACACACAATATTTGTCATATCCGTTTTCAATGACGCGTTTCTCCTAATCCAGAGTTATTCAGGCTGCAATATTATCATTATTATTATGCATTCTTCCAGTTATTGAAAATCCTAAGGGAATAGATTAGGGATATAATGTTTAAAACTATATTAGGCCTAACACAATCTCTTATTTTAAATATAATTAACTGTGCCATGCTTCACCAGCTTTTCATGGAGATTAACACATTAATAATTTTAACGTTTTAATTCGACTTTTAAAGCACAACATTTACAAGGGACAGAAATACTTAGATTTTAATAATAATGCTTGCTTGAATGCATTATTGACTAATGTAACTAAAGTTTAGCAAGATTTTGTGCGATTAAGAAATGATGACATAGGGGTTGTAAATCTGTCACCTTTTTTATGATTTAAATATAAACCAGTACCACACTTCCTTTCTTTTCAAAATTAAACCACTTAAGTGTTTCAAGAAAAGTAAGTTCATTGTTAAACGTAAATCAGTTGCTGAATCTTAGTATTTCCTTGACCCCATTTATTATCTAAACGACAATTATTTAAAAAAAATGCAGATTACGAACTTAGTGAGTTACATCTATTATCAGATGATCGCCATATTATGTATATTGCGAACCATAGCATCTGTCGGAGAGTTCGTCTGTCTCTCGATTACGGCAGCCTCTTCACTCGTTGCATTTTAAAAGCTGCGCACGCAAACAAAGCTCAACATTGAGTTTTAAAAGGCCCGGCATGGCCAAGTGGGTTAAAGCATTCGACTCATAATCTGAGGGTCGCAGGTTCGAATCCCTGTCGCACTAGACATACTCGTTCTTTCAGCCGTTGGAGCGTTATAATATGACGGTCAGTCCAACTATTCGTTGGTAAAAGAGTAGCCCAAGAGTTCGCGGTGGGTTGTGATGACTGACTGCCTTCCCTCTAGTCTTACACTGATAAATTTGGGATGGCTAGCGCAGGTAGCTCTCGTGTAGCTTTGCGCGAAATTCCAAAAAACAAACAAACAGTTTTGAAATTAAGGGAGAATAAGCAAGAACAATGTTAATGTTAAATTTATGCGCTATGTGTTTTACACATACTTGTTAGGAATTAATCACAGTGTCATTTAGATTTCAAAATGTGATACAACGTAAAGGATAAAAACGTAGATTTACCGTTTGTTATTGTTGAGCGATTCTTAGCATGATTGAAATACTCAGCAATTGCTATTTTCATATAAGCTGTATAAGTAGTTCAGACCCTTGACTCTGAGTGAAACCAAGAGTACAACACAATTATTTTTTTGAAGCTCATGGAATACTCCAAACTGATAGATTAACTTAAACTTTCCTATCAGTGGGAATGGGTACTTTTATGTATTTATCACTAAAATATAGTGGTTTCTATGTATACATACCATTGACTGGTTTCATCTATGATTAATTTTCACAAATATCTGTTCCACTGTTAGCTTATGTAATGTAAATTATATCTTGTTATTACTTCATTCTCCAATGTTATCAGATTTACTAAATAACTAAATTTATATTTCTTTGTTTAAGGGTTGCAGCGCAAACATACACAAAATCTTTTCTGCGATTAGCTAACCCTAATTTTCATCTGAAAGATTAAAAGGAAGGCACTCTCTTCTGATTGATTACTAAGATTTCACACTACTATGGGTTCATAGTGTAGAGTGCGTCTGCTGTAATCTGAGTTAAACCAAATACACGCCGATTTAAAGTGTAAACCTTAATAGCTAGAATACTTTCGGCATCTTGCAAATTTTGCAAGTGGAGTATGTGTTTTACATTAAACGAAGAGTACATCTGAAATAATTATTGCTTTAAATTACGACAGGGAAATAAAATGATTTCAAAGACGTATCAAAAATAAGAAGTGCATACTAGTTTTATGTCTTTATTAAAGGATTTTCAAGATAATGTTAACTTATTAAGAAAGATTTCGTTAAACAATTGAATATAGAAGATTGAAACGAGACTTTATTAAAATATTTTTTAACGTGATATGGTTTTTTGCTAAACCTCAGATGACGCTGTTGAATGACAAAGAATTAAAATATATTAAACCTTTGTAAACTACTGTGATTTTATATAACACATGCTCACTCATTTATATCTCTAGCAAGGAAATAAAAATTTATCAAAGCATTTATAGTGATATTATTTTACTTCAAACATGTGGTTACTCACTCGCATCATCCATAACAAAACGAAAGTTCATTTGCTAAAACGAATGTTTTGTGAAAGTTAAGGTTACTGATTTGTTACACCAAAACTGAAACGAAAATGTAGTGGAGCTTTCCTAAATTATGTTATTTTGTTGTAAAATATATTTTTAGTCGGTTGTATTTCCCAAAATGTAAACAAATTTTGGTTTGTTTTGAATTTTGCGGAAAGCTACACGCGAGCTATCTATCTCCTTTAGCCTTCCCTAATTTAGTAGTGTAAGACTAGAGGAAAGACAGCTAGTCATCATCACCCACAGCCAACTCTTGAGCTATTCTTTTACCAATGAATAGTATGACTGGCAGTAAAATTATAATGCCCACACGACTGAAAAGGTGAGCATATTTATTATGAGGGGGATTCGAACCTGCGACCCTCGGACTAAGAGTTAAGTGCCTTAATCACATGGTTATTCCAGGCTAAAAATAAACGAAAGCTCATCAAAATTATATTGTAATTTTATTTTGAGACATTTAATTGATGGATTAATTCTCTAATAATCTTACGTATCCTTCACAGTAGCCCCCCAGTGACTCAGCGGTATGTCTGCGGACTTACACGGTAAAATCCAGGTTTCGATACCCGTGGTGGGCAGAGCACAGATAGCCCATTGTGTAGCTTTGTGCTTAATTCAAAACAACAACAACCTTCACAGTAAAAATCAGTGTGGTACCGAAGCATCTGCTTACTAAGCTGGATCTCCAACAATAACCAAAAGTTTAATGGCATCTTTGAAAATTAAGTTCATATTATTGTAAAACATTAATTTCCCAGTTTATCGTCGAGATTAAAGTTTATTAAAAGCTTTTTAAAATTAACAAAATTAATGAGACAAAGTTAAAATTTCCACAGCACAATACTTTAAGGCCCCAAGCCCTATCTAACACTTTCAAAAGGTTTTGGTTGGTCAGAATTCTCAGGTAGAGTTTTCTTTGCAACTTGTGCTCTGACGTACTCATTCACAACAATGACGAGAGCGTTACTCATATCTTGTGTTTGTTTGTTTTTAATTTCGCGAAAAGCTACACAAGGACTATCTGTGCTAGCCGTCCCTAATTTACCAGTGTGAGACTAGAGGAAGGATAGCTGCTACTCACCACCCAACACCAGTTGAGAAGAGAGCACTGGAACAGATATTATTGATGTCAGCCTATACACCAGAATCATGTTAATTCTTCATTTAAAAATTCAGGCCCGCCATGACTAGGTAGTTGAAACATTCGACTCACACCAAACATGCTCTTTCATTCGTAGAGACATTATTATGTATCATATTCATTAGTAAAAGAGCAGCGCAAGAGTTGGCGTTGAATGGTGATTCCTAGCTATCTTCCCTTTAATCTTACACTGCTATATTAACGGTTAGCACAAAGAGCCCTAGTGTGGCTTTACGCGAAATTCAAAACAGGCAAAAAACAGTGAACAATTAAAGTCATTACTTATGGATGAAGTATCTTTCAGATCTATCTCAGCTCAATCATTATCTTTGACTTTATATATGCAAAAACGGCTTGTTTGGGTTGCGAAAATATTTTACACAGAAAAGCGAACAACGTTTTGACCTTCTTAGGTCATCGTCAGCTTTACAAAGAAGATCGAATCGTTGTTCGCTCTTCTACGTAAAATATTTTCTCAACCCAAACGAACCGCTTTTGCATATATATTTCTCTACAAGTGGGTTTTCTCGACATCACTGATTATCTTTGGCTTTGGTTGTAGACGTAGATCTAGGTGTGGACCAGATCTAGCTGGGGCTCACTTTTATGGCCTCTTTGTCCTACCAGGTTCTGGTTGGAGCGATAACTTCCTTTGATGAGTTGACCGAGAAGCACTGGAAGCAGGTCTCGATTACTCTTCTGAGTCGGTCGGACTGGTATGGACAAGTGGGTTAACGCGTTCGACGCGTAATCTAAGGGTAGCGAGTTCGAATCCCCGTCGCACCCAATCAAACATACTCGCTCTTTCAGCCGTAGCGGCGTTATGACGTAACAGTTAATCTCACTATTCGTTGGTAAAATAGTTGCGCAAGAGGTGGCGGTGGGGAGTGATGACTAGCTGCCTTCTCTCTAGTCTTACACTGCTAAATTAAGGACGGCTAGCGCAAATAACTCTCGTGTAGCTTAGCACGAAATTCAAAAACACTCGAACCAAAACGCGATTTCTAGCTTTGTTAGTCTCCTGACACACCACTGTGTTACTGGGGGGCATTATTGTATAATAATCATTTTTTGAGCGAAGCTACATAATGGTCTATTTGATCTTTGTACACCGCAAGGAATCAAACTAACTTTGTAAAGCTGTAAATTACTACTGAACAAAGGGGTACAAAAAGTTTTCAAGTTATAAATAACTTGCTTCAACAAAACATGATGTTTTTTTTATTTTTTTGCTAATTCCAACATACATGATCTTAACGAATCTGTACAATTTTGTTTATTGGGTCATCACATAAAATAAATATAACACACAAATAAACGAGAACAAGCACGCAGCGTTAATCATATTCGGTCTAAAAAATAATAATATGTATCCTTGTGTCCGTTGTTATCAACAAACATGGACCATTTTTGGCTGTACAATGAAAAATAGTATTCTTCGTGTGTTCACCAAGTTTCACCAAAATCCGTTTATTTTTGCCTGAGTTATAAGACAAAAATAGTATGAAAAATTGGTCCTACTTGTTGTAAGTTTTTTTTTAATTGTTGTGACCTTGCTGTTATTTTGACTCTTCAAAAACAGGTCACTTATAAGTTGTGTCATAGTCCAAGAGTGCTCAAATATTCATGCAAATTCATTCAGCCATTTTAGAGAAATCTTGCTGACAAAACACATACAGATACAGTGGTGAAAATAAAACTTCCGTCCATTTTCGGTTTCTGAGGTAACAACAGTCATATATGTTGTGCATTATTTAATTGTTTGATGGTTGTCTTAAAATCAAAGAGAGAATGTGGTATGCAAATTCCACATGTATTATTAGTTTCTGTATTAATGCAGTTTCTTTGTGAAATTTAAGGTAACTCAACGGAATCTTCAAAAATGAAACTAAAGCTTATGAAAATTCATTTCTAAAGTTTTGTTACTTCACTGTGAAACATCTAGTTACTTGGTTGAATCTCATATACGGAAAAAAAGTTTACTAAAGTCCTTCTGAACAAAAGTGAGTGAAACGAAACCAAAATGTAATAAAATATTTTAAACTTTTATGACTTTATTGTTCAAAATTTTCAAAAACTATAAATAAATTTATTCAAGTATGCTATTTGTTGTTTCATGTCATTCCATAAGCAATGTCCGAAAATTTAATACAGAAAGTGCGTCATCATTCCTGTTTTTGTAGAAGACTTTAATGACTAAAATACGTGGTAGGTCAGACAAAAGAAACTAACCCAACTCCACTTTTTCAGATCATTAACTAAATTAGCCCATATGAAGATGAATGTGTTTGAGGAGCGCATTAGACATACAATACTTTGAGTTTAAAAAAAGCTAATTGTGTAGCAGAAACTACACGAAACATTCAAGGTGTTTACGGTGCAGAGTTTCTCAATGAAAGAAACTGTCAAAGGTAGTTTCAAAAGTTCAGATCATGTGGCTACAGCTTAAGTGATATGCCATGTTCAATTCATCCTGTTGAGTTTAATGATAACTTTCTGCTGGCTACACTTGATGGAGGTTGTACTGTAACAGATGAAGAACTGGCACAGATGTTTAATTTTACCCATTCAATAGTTCGTCGTCAGCTGCAACAGCTTGTAAAGGTGAAAAAACTTGGAAAATTGGTCCTCCATGATTTAACAGAAGCTAACCTTAGAGCAAGAGTGGATATTTGCATTTCTCTGCACTCTCGTGAACGTTACTCACCTTTTTTGGACAGGTTAGTGACTGCAAATGTGAAATGGATGTATTATAAAAATGTTAAGCACCGCAGACAATTGTTCAGTGCAGGTAACCTGGCAAAAGCACTGCCCAAAATGGACCCCCACTCAAGGAAAGTTATGTTAAGCGTTTGGTTATATATTGTTGGTGTAATACATTTTGAGTTGCTGCCACTCAAGGTAACAATAACATCAGATTTCTATTATCAACAGTTAAAGCGCTTAAATATTGCATTGAATGAAAAGAGGCCTGTTTCGATCAGTCGTAAGGATGTTGAGTGATACCAGGGTAATCCACGGACTCGTGCAGCAAGGATCACATCTGCAAAGATTGAAGAGCTAGAATGAAAAAAAAAATCCACATCCTCCTTATTCTCCAGACCTTGCCCCACCTGATTATCAGATATTCCGAACTATATTGATGGAAAAGAATTTGGAACACATGAAGATGTCAAAACTACCCTCTCAACATTCTTTTTTCCTCCAAACACGAAGAATTTTATAGAAGTGACATTCAGAAGCTTGTGAATCGTTGGCAGTAAGTAATTAATAATAATGGAACACACATTACTGATTAATTAACATTAAAAGCATATGAAATCGTTTCTATTTTTTCTGAACCTAAAATCGGACATTGCTTAATGGATGACCTGATATAATATATGAATACTCAGTTGAATTTCGAAGACAAAAACTAAAATTTATTAAAACCAATTTATAAACTAATGTAATTTCACTGTGAAACATATGACACTCTGTTGGATATCTTATATGAAAAGAAAGTTTACTTAACTCTTGGCCCGGCATGGCCAAGCGTGTTAAGCTATGCGACTCGTAATCTGAGGGTCACGGGTTTGCATCCCCGTCGTGCCAAACATGCTCGCCCTCTTAGCGTTATAATGTGACGGTCAATCCCACTATTCGTTAGCAACAGAGTAACCCAGGAGTTGGCGGTGTGTGGTGATGACTAGCTGCCTTCCCTCTAGTCTTACACTGCTAAATTAGGGACGGCTAGCACAGATAGCCTTCGAATAGCTTTGTGCGAAATTCCAAAACAAACAAATAAACTTAACTCTTACTAAAGTAAAGTGATTTTGTGAAGCTCCCGTTTAATCAGTTACAACATGAAGAATGAAACAAAGGTTTATTGAAGTATTTTACACAAATTTGAATTTTATGAAACAATATCTTACTCAGTTAGATGTTCAAAAACGATGCGATAGTTTATTAAAATATTTATAAACGTGTACGATTTTACTGTGACACAAAGTTTGCATACAGATCGCCGTGAATAAAACTTCAGTTTACTTGACTTAACTGAACTACGGTGATTTTGTGTAACGTATCTTTACTCGGTTGGATGACCAACCAAGATGGAATAACGTTTTTCGAAGATTTTTCTGAGGATATGTAATTTTATTGTGAAACATGTATTTATTTATTTGAATTCCCTGTAATAAGACAAAATTTATAAAAGTATTTTACAACTAATGCAGTTTTAATGCAAAATATCTGTTTACTCGGTTGTATGACTCTCAAAGAAACTACTATTCATTAAAGTATACTCTTCAAAAAAGGAAACGCAAAAGACAAAACTTGAGACATTATTGTTAACAAGTTTATTCCGGGTAGTTATGAATGACATGTGTGAAACTTTGCACATTTACTGTTGAGCATCTAAAGTCTGCAAAGGCGAAGTCCACGCTCACTAGTTGAAGTTTAACGTCACTCAACGTCAGTAACGAGTATGCCCCCGGTGAGCATCAATAACTGCTTGGCATCTCCAGCCCATGGAAGGGATGAGATGACGAATCACATCCGGTGTAATGGCTGTCCACTCAGCCTGCAAAGCTGCTGCAAGCTTAGGTAGAGTCTGCGGTTGAGGTTGTCGCCGTCCAGACGTCGGTCCAACTCGTCCCAAAGATGTTCGATGAGGTTTAGATCGGGTAATCTGGAGGGTCAGGGAAGAACGTTGATGCTGTGGTGTCTGAAGAAGACAGTGGTGAGTCGGGCTGTGTGAGGTCGGGCGTTGTCATTTTGAAAAGCGTCGTTGACGTTCACCATGATGGGTTACACATGGGGCCCAAGAATCTCGTCGACGTTGCGTACGGTCTAATCGAAAATCATACGCAGCCCTGGTATGGTTGAGGCAGTAGACGTTGCAGTGGTGGTCCTATACCGAAGGTGACGTAACCTGATGTAGCGATCTTGTGCGGGCGTGGTCACACGAGGTCTGCCAAATCGTGGAGGGTCACGAGTTGATCCATGTTGTTGGTGACGATTCCATAACCTTGTGATGGTGCTTGGATGGACATTCACAGCTCTGGCAACATCTGACCGGGATTTGCCTGCTTCCAAGCGACCAATTGCGTAGTTTGCGTTGTGCTTCTGTCAGTCTTGGCGTAATTGTATTGCATGTCGGTGGCTTAACACTGGGCTATGGAAACCGAGAACCCGTCACTTTTATAGGGATTTTGCACATGTTGCACTTGAAGAACATGCAGATCTTTCAAACAAATTTATTGGACACGAATGCGTTTTGACGAAAAATCCGATGTTTTCTTCCGTTTTCAAAGTGCACAACTGTTATTATAATTTTGGTCTTACAATTAGTGCTTTAACACATGTAACATCACATACTCTGAGCTTGTAACGTTATTACACATATTTCCCTTTAAAATAACAAAAATATCCCTTTTGCTTTTTTTTAAGAGTATATTTTTAAACTAATGTAATTTTGTGAAAGTTGTGGTCACTCAGTATCATTGTACAAAACGAAAAACATGTTAATTAACAACTTATCAGACTAAGGAGACCGTATTGTGGAAACAAAGTTGATTCCGAAAAGTGAAAAATAAAATATTGATCCCAAATTTTAAATTATTCATAGCCCACTTTGTGTTTAACAATGAGCAATCAAACACGAAACTAAATTTTAATAAAGTGTTTCTGACTGATGTGATTTTCTTGAGTAATATCTGCTCACTTGGTCCAATGACTATGAATGAAACTGCAATTTATTACTCTTCTTAAACTAATAAGGTTTTGTAAATCATATGTTCACATAGAAAAGTTCATTCCTAAAACAGTAAGAATTGTTTTACTCAGTTGGTTCATCAAGAATGATACGAAAGTTTATTATAAATTATTTCTAAACTAATATGATATTAATGTAGATCATATGTTTAGTAAGATGGATTGTCAATATAAAACCAGACTCGTAATCCGAGGGTAGCGGGTTTGAATCCCCGTCACAAAAAACATGCTCGTCCTTTCAGCCGTGTGGACGTTATATTGTGACGGTCAACCGCACCATTCGTTGGTAAAAAAGTAGCCCAAGAGGTGGCGGTGTGTGGTGATAACTAGCTGTTTCCTATGGCTAGGGCAGATACTCCTGGTGTAGCTTTGCGAGAAATTCAAAAAACAAACAAACATTTTAAAACTAACATTTAATAAAATATTTCTGAAGTGATTCAAGTTTATTCTAGAACGTTTAGTTTCTTAATTGAATTGCCAGTAAAGAAAGGAAAATCGCTTAAAGTGTTTTTAAATTAATGTGATATTGTAAAACGTTTTTTCATTCTCTTGGATCACAAGAATGAAACAGAATGTTATTATGGTATTCAAAATAAAAAATAAGTTTAAATTAATATCTATTTATTCATCTGGATTTATTGTAGGGAAAGAAAGTTTACTAAAGTATTTCTAAACTTGTTTGCTTGTTTGTTTGGAATTAAGCACAAAGCTACACAATGGGCTATCTGTGCTCTGCCCACCACGGGTATCGAAACCCGGTATTTCTAAACTAAAACAACTTTGTGAAGCTTATTTTGGATTACTGAGTGTGAAATAAATGTTTATCAAAGTATTTTAAACAAATGTAGTTTTTATAGAAATATCAGTTTTCTGAATTATACCGCTAAGATGAAACAATACATTATTAAAGTCTTTATCAACTAATTTGATATTACTGTGTAAAGTGTAGTTATCAAGATGGTCTTCCAGAAATGAAAGTTTGCTGAAGTATTTCTTAGTTAAAATAATTGTATTGTAAGATATCTGGTTACTCAGTTTGTTCATGAAGAACGAAACGAAAGTAAATTAAAGTATTTTTGAATTAATAGAACATCATTGTGGATCATTCAGTTACCCAGTTGGATTGCTAAGTTAAAGTGATATTTATTAAATTCGTTCTAAACTAATATGATTTTATTGTATAACATCTAGCTACTCAGTTGAAAAATCATGACGAAAATTAAAATTTACTAAAGCATTTAAAAATAATATGGTTTCCTGAAACATATCCTCTCTCAGTCACATCATAAAGGAAGTTTATTAACCTTTTAACAAACTAATGTGATGTTTTGAAAGATCCGTTCACTCAGATGGATTACAAAGAACAAAACAAAAGTTTATTAAACAAATATGTTTTTTAAACTTTTAGTTACTCAATTAGATGTTTAGATACTATATTTTGATAGCCGTGGTGAGCAAAGCACAGATAGCTTATTGTTTAGCTTTGTGCTTAACTTCAAACACAACAGAAACAGTTAGATGTTCAAGAACTATACGAATGTTTATTCCACTGTTTATAAGGAAATGTGATTTTATTGTGAAGTATAGTTTTCATATGCATCGCCATAAACAAAACTTAAGTTTAATAAACACATGTCTGAAGTAATGTGATAAGATGAAATAAATGTTTTCAGAGAGTTTCTGATTTTATGTGATTTTCCGGTAAAACGTGTGTTTATTAAATAGGATACCGAAGAAATAGTCTTACTGAACTAAGGTAATTTTGTTGAGAGAAATATGTTTACTGGATTAGATCTACAAAAACTAAATAAAAAATTGTTTGTTTGTTTTTTGAGTTTCGCGCAAAATTACTCAAGGGCTATCTGCGCTAGCCGTCCCTAATTTACCAGTGTAAGACTAGAGAGAAGGGAGCTAGTTATCACCGCCCACCGCCAACTTTTGGGTAACTCTTTTACCAACGAATAGGGGGATTGACTGTCACCATATAACGCCCCCACGGCTAAAAAGGGCGAGCATGTTTAGTGCGACCGGGATGCGAACCCGCGACCCTCGGATTACGAGTTGTACGCCTTAACACGCTTGGCCACGCCTGGCCGTTTTAGTTTTGAATTTAACAACAACAAAATATACTCAGATAAAATTATACAAAATTTAATAGAAAGATTGCTTATCAATACATATTTGTAAAAGAGAAATCGGAAAAAGTATATTTGTTTGTTTTTCAATTTCGCGCAAACTATACGAGGGCTATCTGTGCTAGTTGTTTCAAATTTAGCAGTTGGAAAACAGGTAGTCATCACCACTTGCAACCAACTATTGGGCTACTCTGTTACCATCAGATAATGGAATGAGTGTGTGTGTATGTGTTTTCTTATGGCAAAGCCACATTGGGCTATCTGCTAAGTCCGCCGAGGGGAATCGAACCCTGATTTTAGCGTTGTAAATCCGCAGACTTGCCACTGTATCATAGGTACTAGTGGAATGACCGTCACAATATAATAACCCCCACTGCTGAAAGGGCGAAAATGTTTACATTGCGAGTCGAACTTCCAAAACATCTGGACATACTGGGCCGGAAAAGTATATTAAATATCGAAAAAGCTAAGTGTTTGTTTTTACAGTCTGTACAGTTAACCTGCAGTGACATAGGGCGTAGTATAAACTTTTACTTTATATAAGGCTACACTAAATTATTTCTTTTTTTTTCCTGTTATGTCCTGAGCATTCTCATGATAAACATAAATTATAATTTTTTTTCCAATACTCTCTCATAAGACATCTCTATTAGAAGCATGGTAAATTATTTTATAATACTGAGTAATTTTAACCATATTTTTATTATACATAATCCATACCGATAGGGAAAAGTGTTAATTTTTCACTTATGTTTCAACTGTTTTTGTAAAATACTTTAAGTTTCCAGTAAAAAAACTACCGAAAGAAATTGTTAAGAAAATACTGACTGTTAACAACAAACTCGAGGAATTAAGATTATTGTTTTTCTGGCATCGTATCACACCTCACTCTGTGATTAAACTTTTCAATTGTGTTTTTAAAAATACATTGATTAGTAGATGTATAGTAAAAAATTAATCTAAGCGCTTTATTGTCTATCACATCACACTGATACGTAGAAACATGGATATGATTCAAACAAACATTACGCCGTCCGCAGACCATAACAGTTCATTTTAATGGACTGTATGGTTGACGATTAAACACCTATTACGAAACGTATGCATTTTTTTCATAATCCTGTGTAACGAACACATATATTGTATCAGTTTATAAGACTTTGTTCTTAATAATTATGTAGAGTTTCAAACACTCGTTTTACTATCCGTCTTCTTCATATATAACAGTAAAATATAGATTTCTTTTATTCTTCAATGACCTATAGGATATAGTCTGAATTAGAATGACTCTTCGTGACCTACCTTTCTTTCACTCTGGGGTCATGTGTAGGTACAGGACAGGGTGTTGACCTAGCTTCTCTTTGACCGCTTTAAACTCAACCTAGCAGACTGACAAATAAACGAAACTCAACAGGGCGCTGCCTATAGGAACAGCTATGAAGAGGGGGCAAATTTGAAACTAACTAAACAAACTGATGCAAATACTGTGTGAAAAGAGGCTTAAAATCATACACTGTAAGGAAGGTTCGTGTTTAAATTATTTATTTTATTCAATGGTGCTACACTAATTTTACGTCGACTTCTTCAGTCTCACTTCTAACAATGTTGTAATAAACTACCTAGATAGCTGGCTTAAGATTATTGGTTTTAGACTAATTCAAAACAGGATAAATGACGAGTGACGTTCTTCAAGAAACTCTTAAACATTTAAAGCTACGTTAGTTCTAAACGTCGAGAGAGAGTTGACAGTGATATTGAAGTATGAAGTACGGCATATCATACACGTATAAACTAACAATTACTTTATTGTCAATTAATGACCACTCATTACTTAAATATTCTCGTAAAAAAGCTAAAATATTGTTTGACACGTTGAAGACGTGAATTTTATTGGCTGTTCTTTGTCATGTTTTATTTACTTGTTTAAACTATGCTAACTCTTTTTGTACAAAGTTATTGAAATGGTTGGGTAGCATTTCTAATCAAAGAAGTAACTTCGACATATTTATTAGTCACACATCACATCAAGTCTGGGACACAAGTCAAAGGGATAAATGTTAATTAGACTAGTTCAGGAACAAACTTGAGTTTAAGGGTATTGAAAGGTAGAGATTATTTGATATAGAAGAGAGGCATGAATGGGTTTATATCGTCAATCTTGTAACCTTCCCTGCGATCGCAAACTGTGGAGCGCGTTTTTACTTACGTCAACAGGATGCAAACCATCTCAGGTTCATAGTCAGGCACTTTTTATACTAAGCCTAAACTAGAGCAACAGCTACAACGTACCACTAAAACAAATGTAATATTTTGTGGCTATAAAATATTTCCATAATTTCTTGAGTATTATTTATGTTTTAATAAAAATATTATTTTACCGGAGCTTTGTGATGTAGAATTGCAAAGCTTTGTGATATGCTTTATTATCAGATAGGGAAAACTGTGAATTTTATCATCGCTGTCCAGCTCTTTTAGAATGGGACATATTTTTGCCGACTGTCTGGCTTCCTATTGGTACAGCAGTATGTCTTGGAACTTAAACGCTAAAAACCAGGTTTCGATAGCTTTGGTGGGCAGAGCACAAATACCCTATTGCGTACTTTGTGCTTAATTGCAAATAAACAAACCTATTGTTTGTATATTAAAACATATTATCTAAATATCGAAATGTTATAACTGTATAAAAGATAAGTGTAATCTATGAAAAAGTCGATTGAAGCAAGTTTAAAATTTAAAATGTTAACATACATTTAAAATATTAAGTACGTTAATTGTGCTTGTCTTTGGGAGTGGGAAATATATGATCTTTGTTTACCATGAATATTAATATTGGTTATAGTTTAAAATGTTTAATATATCCAGTTGTTTTTTATACATTTACTGTAGAGATCGTTTTGCACTTTTGGCTTAGTAGATGAACTTATTACTAATTTGTATATACTAAGCTGACGAAACTTCGTGAGTTATTGGGATTACGTCCAAAATATCGTTAATAGAGAAAATACACAACTAATGAAGCAATGTGCATTCTAATCTTTTTTACACTTAAGAACGTAAGAAAAGTGTAATTAGCTGTACTTATTACCGGGTTGATTTTAAATTTCAATCTAAGTACATGCTTTGGTTAGAAGTTAACACTAACAAATATATTTTATCTTGAAATTGTCACAAGGGTATTCTAAATCATTCTAAAAGCCCCGATCACTTCTATTTTTTTCACTTAAACTCTCATGATCTTGTAATAGGAAGACAGACCACAGTATTAAAACTGTTGTTTATGAATTCAACAAAAACATAAAAGAAATACTAACTTTCCTTAGTTTCCTTTATTTGAGTCTGAAAATAAAATCTATATGTTTCAGGAACTTGTTGATATTTGCCATGGTACAGCCTAAAATACCACTGTTCTTGTGTCTTTAGAAGTGTCTGCTGGCTTGTACAAATTCAGTATATGTGCACCAGCACAGCAAAGAGCTATTCTGATATTAGTTTACAATTAATTCAGCACACTTCTTTCGCGCAAGAGAATAATTCTGCTGTAAAAACAGATTGGACGAAACTGCAGTAGAAAATTATAACTTATATATCATGATTTGTTTTTATAAATTCCATGGTGATAAGCATGGCCTAATTGTTAAAATACTGGAATGTGAGCGTACGTGATGCGATTCTTGTTGTGCTGCCACAAATCCATACCTGCATTTTGGGGTCGTGGATGCGTTGCAATAGCAGCGGAAAAGATTCAACCATTCAGTTCGAATAGTGTTACATTTGGCGATTAATACTATTGACTATACGCCCTTTCTTCTATTCAATTAGTTTCAAATCAGGGACAGATGATACGAGAATATCCCTAACAAACAACCAAACTAAGTAAACAGTATGCAAATATACGTAAGAAAATAATATATAAAAATAACACGCACTTAATACTGGAATACAGCACTAGAATCACAGAAATACAAAAAAAACCCACAAGAAACTGCATGTAATTTTATACTAATTCACAATACATTGTATGCAAACTTCTGTATCAATACTATCAGACATATTTTTGTCTCCTCCTCTACGTAAAATATTTTTCAACCCAAACGAGCCGTTTTCACTTATATATTTTTGTCTCCTAGTTCTACTTACGTAATAGAAGATACACATAGAGTTCAGTTATATTTAATTAACAGTATACTAATGTCAAAAGTATTTATTCCACTAGGTAAGATATCTAAAAAAAGAGAAATTTGGTAAGTGGCTTTCATTGGCATATTGCATATAAATTAAAATAGCCTATTAAGTTAAAGGTCATTAGTTATTTGCCGTGAGAATATGCTATACGCCCTAGAATCGAGCTATTAATTATACCAACATCATAGAAGTCTTAAATTTGGCATAAATTAAAAATATACTATAATATAACACCTTAAGTATTTAAATTGAATGAATTATTATATTTTAATTTTCTAAAGGCTACCTTAAACTAAACGACGTAAATAAATTCATTATATCTTTGGTTTATTTTTCTGTTTCACAATTTTTGCTCAAAGCTGCACAGAGTACTATCTGTGCTACTCTTACCTAATATTAAAATGTTACTAGTTTACATCATTCACCGTAAACTTTTGGACTTCTGTTGCTTGATCGAATATCTAAATTTGACCAAAGCATGTTATGAACACTCCTACATAACAGTCTACTTTACTCTCCCCACCACACCAAACATGCCCGCCTTTTCAGCCGTGGGAGCGTTATAATGATACGGTCAATCTCACTATTCATTGGTAAAAAAGCAGCCCAAGAGTTGGCGGTAAGTGGTGATGACTAGCTGCTTTCTCTCTAGTCTTACACTGCTAAATTAGGAACGGCTAGCGCAGATAGCCCTCGAGTAGCTTTAGGCGAAATTTAAAAAACAAACAAACTTTACTTATAGAAATACGGCACCTACTTAATGTAGTGTTTTCAATATATGATGTTTTAGTTCGGCAGACGTGCCATTTTCTAACTTGAAAAGCAAACTTACAGTCATCATAATATTTTGTTTCAAAGTCACGATTTCCAAGAAAATTTAAACTGTTATCAATTTAATATTTGCATGAAGTTTCACATTCGCAGTTTATACGAATATACGAAGTTTTCATAATTGTTATGGAGTGTACGCTTTCTACAAACCGGCGAAGAACTGTTACAGTTATATGTCCCAAGACGTTTGTTTCACCACTGGTTACTATTACATATTTTAGCACTTATGTGTTTGTTTTTAATTTTGCTCAAAGCTACAGGAGGGCTATCTACGCTAGCCGTTTCTAATTTTTGGCAGTGAAAGGCTAGAGACAAGGGAGCTAGCTAGTTGTTACCACCCATCGCCAACTCTTGGGATGCTTTTTTTGCCAATTAATAGCGGAATTGACATTATAGCGCCTACACGGCTGAAAGGACGACCCTCAGGTTGCAAGTCGAGCCGTACCAGGCCATTTTAAACTCTAAATTTTAATATAGACCCTTAAGGATTATTTACACAAAACCCATAAGTGGGGAAATAAAGATGCGATATTTAAGATGTACTAAGTCTGATACAAATGTCTTACTATAAATATAGTTGCAATAATTCTTCGCTGGTCAGTGAAAGTAGTACACATTATAACAGTTATTATCGTATCAAATGAACTTTATAAACGGATTTCTGGCCAATACTTTGTTATTACAGCTTCCCTGAAGAGCAATGAATTGACTGTTAGGTGTCGTTGGCAATGGATATTATAAATATTATGCGGTTGAAATATTATTTTTATACACTCCTCTTAATTCACGAAAACTCCGAATGGACAAGATTAAAAATGTAATGGGTTTAATACTAATACCATATCACAAATATAATTATGAAATTTAAGATAAATTCTTACATATATTTGATGTGAAATATGAAGAGTTTGTTTCTAATTATCACGCAGAGTAACACAAGGGCTATATGCGCTAGCAGTCTCTAATTTAGCAGTGTAAGACTAGCAGAAACGCAGCTAGTTATCACCACCCAACGCCAACTTTTGGGCTTCTCTTTTACCAACGAATAATGGTATTGACCGTTACATTATAACATCCCAATGGCTGAAAGGGCGAACATATTTGGTGCGACGGGGATTCGAACCCGCGACCCTCAGATTACGAGTCGAATGCCTTTACCTACCTGGCCATTCCGGGTCCTAAATATGAAGGGAAACAATCAATGTGAAATCTCGATATGTATATATATATAAGGCGGATTTAGAAACAAAACCAAAGACAAAATTTTAAGTTTCTGTTTAAATAGCAAGCATTTTATAAAAGAGGGTAAGATTTTTTATTTGTAAGTTGTCTATCGACTAATATAAAATAACGAATATTTTGTGATACTTAAATCCTTTTATACTTTATCCTAGACTGACTCCTTCCTTTCCCTGATAAGTTTTTTAATAAGATTCTTTTTAATTTAATTTCACAACACAAATATTAATTTTAGGAACTAATAATGTTAATTAAATTAATATAGATAACATGGAGATTGCCTGGAAGTTTAAATACGTACATTCTCACGTACAAAGAGGAAATCATCAGTAGCCGCGGTACTTAAAATTCTTTTAAAGTGGATTAGAGTAAATTAATCTAGGAGACTATGAGCATGGTCAAACACATCGACCAAAATTAGATCTAGGCTCGACATGACCAGGTGGTTAGGATACTTGACTCGTAATATGAGAGTCGTGGGTTCGAATCCCCGTCACACCAAACATGCTTGCCCATTTAGTCTTGTGGGCATTATTATGTTCCTGTTAATCACACTATTAATTGGCCACAGAGTAGCCCAAGAGTTGGCGACGGGTGTTGATGACTAGCTGTCTTCTCTCTAGTCTTACACTGCTAAATTAGCAAATAGCCCTCGTATAGCTTTGCGCTAAATTCAAAAACAAACAAACAAATTAAACCTCACATCGGTCATGAGATGACAAAGCTGCGAGCTGAAAGTTTGAACATGAAAAACACCAACAAATTTACATGATAACGCCCTCTATCGAACATAGTCGACGTTTGTACACAATGAAAGGAGTTAAGTATTGATAGCCTTGTAATTTTCAGATAATAATTAATGATCTGTAGGTGTTAAAAGTGTTTCAAAGTCTTAACACAAATACACATTACACCTTTTCAGACTTCTTTTGTGCTTTACTTCATTTGGAAAAATAACAACAAGACATCGATTTTCACCTCAAAACAATTTTCAACGCTCAACACAATAATATCTTAAGTTTATAGATTTGTGCAGGGAAACGTTAAAAACACGAGAATCAAAATAATACGTATGTATTAGAGTAGCTGCCTTGGTCTTCCATTTCAGAAATCCTGGTCTAGCGAAAATATAATATTCAGGATGGTAATTAAGTTGTTTTCTTTTGTAACACCATTTTTCTTGAGTTTTATTCTTTGTAAAAGTTTTTATTTTAATTATCACGAAATACTTCTTTTGGATATTTGCATTTCCAGGTCGGACGTGGCCAACTAGTTAACATGTCGAGCTGAGAATCAAACTTCTAGACTCAAGAAGTCGAACTTGTTCCGCACGTTATTCAACCAACCCAACTGTTCGGTTCAACCAGCTAGACAAAGCCTTTGTTACGATAGGAGCTGACGATTGACTTCCTTATTACTGACTAGTAGTTTAAAATAAAGAATGGCTCATTCCTTAAGGTCTCTGACCCAGCTGCTTAGATCACGTGCTGCGAAATTATCGTTCAGGTAGAACATTTTATTCAAATTATTAACAGTCGTCTAATACTCCTATCACAACTTATTAGGAATTTCTCATTACCGAGTTCCCACCAGATGCATACAGAACTGGTATATTAGGTTTGTTTGTCTGTTTCTTTGAAGTAACCATAAAGCGATATGCCCACCACGCATATTGAAACTCGGTTTCTAGCATTTTAACCCGTAGACATGCCGCTGTGCTACTGGGGGCTGATATATTAGAAATCTCTCGTGATTGAGTTTTCATCGAAGAGCATATGCATACCGAGCTGCTATATCTTAATCTCGATATATATACATACGAAACGTCAGATGTTCACAGTTCTGTATTTCCTGAAAACAGTATTTTTATGCCATTTGAAGTGACACTCGTTCTGCTTAAAATGAACAATGCTACCATAGTAGCGGACAATGAAAACATTTTGAAGTTCATTGTTGTGAGTTCTAGGGATCTATAGCTAAGGGTGAACCTTAGAGGCAATAGAGAATGTTGTGTAAAAATAGCGATACACATTCGTGTTCAGTATCTGGGGTCAACGACCGTTTAACGAACACAGAGGAGCGGCAGTCATTGTCATAGTATAACTAGAACGTGAATATATTGCTTTATATCGTATCCATACATCATATTTTATCTATTTATATGTATGTAAACATAAATGTTGCTAAATAAACAATTTTTCATAACAAATTTGTTTCTCTATGTAACAGCATTTTGATCAACTGGATAAAATATCAGAGGTCAAAATCGTTTTATAGCCACTCTGTTTATTATTTCGTTCTGAGACTTAATCAGTTAAAAATAAAATAAAATAAAAATGTAGAATAACAGATTTTAATAATTATGAGGTGGTTAGAACAGTACAAGGAAGCTTTGTGGATTCTATAAAAAAAATTCCTAAGAAAACCATAAAACATTCTTAATTAAATGTTTTCAAACACTCTATTGTAATAATATGCTCCAGTCATATTTTGACTCCAAGCATAGGAAGTGAATAACAACCGATAGTAACATCTTGCGTAAAAAAACAAATAAAAGGATAATAATCTCTGAAGAGATCTTTTTATAACAAAGTTGAACAGTTTGCAAAATATCCCCACCTGCGATTTTAATTTGGCAGAGAACACTTCAAACTTTGACTAACCACTAAAAACTATATTAAATGCTTTGTTGTCTACAGTAGCTACCAGTTTCTCCATACTTGTAAATGTTAACTTCTCACTAGAAATGCTTTTAGCGACAATAAAACGTGATTGACACACATTCCATAATGATAGTCTACCTACCTAATTCAACACGGCCATGTGTGATGTATTTACCTACCTAATTCAACACTAATACAACAAAACTACTGAAGGAATCAGCTGCACTAAATAAGACTAGCCACGTGGTTATAAAGGTCCTAGAATCTCTGTAAGAAAGTTTCAAAATACATGGTAATTTTGAAGATGCATTATTTACATGCCAGTGAAAGTATGGTGAGCTATATACAATTTACATTACACTTACATGTTGTGCACTATGAACAATATTTTATATTTATATCTTTCCTAAATGTTATACAATGGAATGTGTGATTGAAATTTTTCCAATACACCCATTCTTGCCTTTTATGTATTTTATAATTTCCTCTGACCTGTGTATAACTTTCGAGTTCACATTAACACAGTATAAATCACTGTTGAAGCTTCAAACGCGGAGTTAGACTACCTCTGTATCAGTGCACTACTATTATGTATATGAAAATAAAGAGTAGTTATTATTTAAAAAACTGTTTTTAACATAAATAAGACCGCGTTTCTTAAAAAAGCATTCAGGTATCCAGTTCTCTCGTTGGGGTGAACGACCTCTGGTGAGAAAGCACTTTTCCATCATTTCACTTAACATTTATTGTTCGTACAAATATAAAATCTACCTTCCCTAACATATTTCAAACACATGCCCTTATAACTTTGATTAAGTTCAATTTTTATAGTTATCAATTTTTCTTCCAATTAAAAGTTGCATCGTCACCTAGAGAAATTAACCCAGTGATTCTGTTGGCTTAGTTCTGCTTGACTGCTTAGTTGCCCCAGGATAGAGCCCACCCACCGCCGTTTCTAGGCCAGACCTGGGCCCAAGTAAACATTACCGTCCCTGGACCACCTCGGGTCATGTCTACTGCCAAAAGCTTAACCTTCGACCAACCCTATAAAAGCAGTGTAAGTAGTGTCTCTCCATCCTAGCCACCATCGGTTACTTATTCCACGATATTCGACCTCATCCCTATAATAGTGTACATTAACATACATTCTTCATAAGATAGCCTCAAATCATTCATTACAGTTGACATGAGTCTATTTGTTAACTACACTTTACAACTTCTACAGTTCCTCCAAAGGTATTTTCCTTCTTCTGTGACACTGTTTCTTGTTTTCTTCATGGTCCTCTTTTTAACACGACTAACGTTTTTCTGCGGCAGTCGACTGCCGCTGCCACCTGGACCACGCGGCCTTCCACTCCTAGGGTCTCTTCCTTTCCTTGGTAGGGATTTCCACTTGACCCTAACCTCACTAGCTCGAAGTTATGGTCCCATCTACCAAATGTTTTTAGGCGGTAAACGAGTGGTGGTCCTCAATGAGCCCCAGATGGTTCGGCAAGCCTTCCGTCAGCACGTGTTTTCAGGCCGACCGGACACTGAACTTACGAAACTGTTGCAAGGTTATGGTGAGTTTATAATTCAATCTGAAAAAAAAAAAAGAATTGTTGGTTAATTTTATGTTTTGTTTAACCTTTATAGAGTGATATGTTAAAAAGTAAAAAGTAAAGGTTTTCATGAGCAATTCATTAATTTTTTTTTTATTTTGTGTCCATCATGGTGTGGCATAACAACTGTTTATCATGTGCTCAAAAGACAATCTGATGACAACTATTCTTCTGAAACAGTTTTGAAGATCAAGAGTATTTATTTACGATTGTGTCAGGTTTGTCATGTTTGAGGAGTTCCCATGTATACTTGTAGTCTATCATTAACCAGTCAAACGTGTTTCCTCACAAAAACTAAAGTTTGTATATTTACTACTCTTTTTCAAAACACAATTCTAAACTAAAATATAATTTTATTTCTATAAACATGAATAAAACAATAGCATGCATAAGTTCTTATGATAAATAATGTAGAAACAGACACACACACACACACACACACATATATATATAAACATAGCTTAAACAATACAAATACCATCGCTCTTGACATCAAGACAAAAAATAAAAATATCCAAAAATATATTTAATTGCAACGTGCTTTTATTATCCCTTCAGAGTAATTAAAATTAAGTAAAGTTATTTCCGGTTTACATAGCTAACACGCTTGAGTTATTATTATTCAGTTAAGTTACTCTTTTTGTATCAGACATCAACAAAGCCATTCAAATGTTTATTACTCAACAACACACACTTTCGTTAAGAGTGGAATTACTGGTGGATATCAGATTTTCTAAAATATCATGTTTCATATTGTTTGTGGGCATGTATATTTGTTGGTTCCTAATGAAATATGAGGTATACAATTGGATGATTATTTGAAGTTAGGCACAAAGCTACACAACGGGCTGTCTAGGCTGTGCGTTGTAAGTTCAAAGATATGCCGCTGTGCCAATGAAAGGCATGAATTATACAGACCAAAAATAATACGAATATTAAAATGGCGGATTTAAAATTGTATGTGCCTTACATCTCATGTAATTTTACATAGAATAAAACAATCAATGGACCCCCATTGAGACCATGGGTCCTGGGGCTGAGCCCCTCTAAATACGCCACTGAATACTACATCTAATGCATTTATTGCTACTTGGGTTTTTATGTATTTTACGTAGGAGATGAGCGATGTGACCAGTTATTTGCGTAATTTCTTTACACTGAGTAGTGTAATAGGTAAAACAAAGATTTCGCAATACAACGTAATAGGTTGACCTAGTCAACCACAAAAAAAACAAGTCGTTTACGTGTGAGTTAAGTTGAAAGTGTGTTTAGATAGTTACATCCAAATGGATGGTGTCTTCAAACGAAACCATTGCGATTAGTTAGTTTTAAACAGGTTACTACGTGGAAAATAATTAGATGCGATTTTTTAACAAAATTAAACAAAATGTCAATGAAATTTATTTTCGTCTACACATACTGGTCTAACATGATTAATATCACAGCATTGTAAGTACATAAAACATAAAAACATTCAAATGTTTATTTTCTTTACACATATTCAGGTCACACAGCACCAAATGCTTAATAGGTCTCTAAAAGCTCAGTTCATTAGTATTTAGCAATGCAAGTTTTTCCAGCCATTATGTGTTAACGTTTAGACATTCTTAGCTACTTGTATTACTTCAAAAGGCGATTCATCTCCTATAAGTAGAAGAGAAAGGGAGTGTGTGAACTATAAATTATAATTACATGAATTGGAAACGGAAATGTTTCACACATGGTGTGACTGAAGTAGTTCTCCTTGACTTTTCAGCCAATTATGAATTAAGCACACAAACAGACAGGCTTATTAGGCTAGCCGGCCTTAACCACTTCTTAATAAAACAATAAGACAAGCAGGCTTATGAAATTGACCGATTTTGACTTCTCAATCAATCCTTAATGAAACATTAGATCAGACGGGCTTACTAAATTGGCTAACATTAACATTTTAATTAAACCTATAAACAAAAAACGTAGATTTTTTTAAGTTAGCTAGCCTTGACTCCTTAAACAAATCTCAATAAACGTTGTCTTATGCAACTAGACGGCCTTGACTTACCACTTGGAATACACTTCCTTGTTTTTTCAATAAAATTCACCCAGACAAAGGTTTGTCAATACATATGACTCGGGTTTAATGACGGGTTTAGTGCAAATAAATAGAACATTTGTTTAATTAAAAGAATATTAAACATCAATCTAAATTACTGGTTTTGTTGTGTATTATTGATATAATAAATGTATTTACTTCCTACCAAATGTGCCCCCCAGTGGCTCAGCGGTATGTCTGCGGACTTGCACGCTAAAATCCGGGTTTCGATACCCGTGGTGGGCAGAGCACAGATAGCCCATTGTGTAGCTTTGTGCTTAATTCAAAACAACAACAACCTACCAAATTAAACTGTGGACAGTTTTGAAGATATTTTTAGTGTTCGGAAGTCCATATAAATGAATTCTTAGATTTTAAATCAGCAGTCCTTGAAATGGTTTAATAGTGACGATCAATTAACTTTTTAATAGTGAAGAAGGTTTCGAAAATGAAGCTGCGCTCGAAGAATTTTAGTTTCATTTATTTTTTGGACTTTCTAAATTATATTAAAAACACGTTCCTCTTCATTAGTTCCGTTTGCTTCAAATCTATGAAATATCCGCGACAAAAGAAGTAGATAAATATTCATTATCTTTGATTTCCATGATAAAGAATCTTACACAGGCTCACTTGACTGTCTGTGCAAACATTGCTTTATATTAGTATAACCATGAAGTTCAGTTAGATAAAGTATATTTTTCATATAATTACTCACATAACCGAATACATTTAGTTTTTTCTGACATATTTACTTACAAACACAACAATTGTTTTACATTTGCTTAAATATTCATACCGGTTTCCTCCTTGTTTAATATTTTCAAAGTTTCAACAAATGTAATGTAATTAAGATTAGTTTATGTTCATATGAATTGCAAAAACCTCGTAAGAACTTGTCATTTAGGTTGAAAATAGTTGAGGAAAATACTTTACAAACTAGCAAAAACTTACAAAAATATTCTTCAACTAAGATTATAAAAAGTTATGATAAAACAACCTTAAGATTTAATAAAAATGGCTTGCCAGACTAAGCAGAAATAAAATGTATACGTAAAGAATGAACAACAAAAAAGAGCAAAAAATTGTTATATTTGCAAATATACAAGGTATTCAACATCAGATCAAATTCCACAAATATATTACATCTTTCCAAAGTATCATTAATAGAAGAAACCGTATAAAATATATTACCAACAAAGATGTTGAAAACGGAATACTGCTTCAAAACAACAACAACAACAATTAATCATGTGAACAAGTTAATTGATAAATTACATTTTAAGTAAGAGATGGCAGTGCTGATGATTTAACTCAGAATTTCAGGTTTACGTCCTTTTAACATTCCGCTAAGTCACCAAAACCTCCATTTATTGTTGGAGGATTTCTTTATGAATTACCAAATAAACGAAAACAGTTTTACTTACATTTAATTTTAACTAATTACATATCTAAGTCTTTAGAGTTTACAGTGACCTAACTTGATGTCACCGTTTGTTACAGTTCGTACCACATATACATTGTTAAATTTCTGCTATATATATATTCATTTTAACTCATCTCAACACACATTTGCATTATTTTATATCCATTTTCTATATTTCAATGAAACTAGATGTGTTTCTGAACACTGATTGATTGGATTTATTTATTCTGGTATTGTGAAAAGCATTTTTTAAATACATCAGCTCTATAACCAATAGTGATAAATATATTTTTACCAAAGGAAGAGAATAAAAACAACATAATGTCGTGAATTTAACGTTATTTGCAACGTCTTTTTTACCTTTTTTTTCTAATCATTCTCACTGTAAAAGCACCCTGTAGAAGCTACTTTTCTGCAAAATTTCTAAGTAGTGCTAACTAATATTGTAGCTTGTTGCAGTTTTATAATTCACTTCGTTCAAATTACAACTCCCTTTCATTCTGAGACAAGTTAGATATTAAGTTCCTAACATTAAATTGATTCAGATTTGTAATTTGTCATATTATTCAAAAGAACGTTATATGGGTTGAAGTATTTTGAAAATTTAATCAAATATGTTTTTGGCAGGTATTATCAATTCGTCTGGAGCTTTATGGCGCGAACAGCGCGCGTTTCTTCACTGCATAATGCGACAGTTTGGCGCCAAAAACATTGGCCCAGGAAAAGCTGCACTTGAGACAAAAGTGAAGGTTTGTAAGGAGTTTTTACCTCTAATTCATTAAAAATTTCAGTTAAGAGAATAAAATTTTAGACCTAAGCTATGACGCAAATGTAAAACATGCTATCTCTAATATGTAAAGTACGTTTTATTATAATATTAAAGGAGCTTCACAAAGCACATTAACCATGATTTTTCTTTTAGAAAAAAAAAGTAAAAACTGTAACCAGAAGTAAAAACTATTACTTCTAAAAACTTGTAGCTTAATAATTGATTTTTCATATTAAGCATCGTCAAGTTCTTAATTATTTGTTGTAGCATGAATAACACGCTAGAATTTTTTTTATAGGATCAAGTCTCAGAATTTTTATATGGAATTTCTAAGCTAAATGGGACTCCTCACAGACCACGTTCAACAATTGCACGTGCTGTTAGTAACGTAGTTGGCTCTTTACTAATGAGCGTCACTTATTCGAAGGAAGATCCACGTTTCACACGTCTCTTGGAGCTTATAGAAGAAGGATTTCGTTTACTAACTTTGGCCGTTCCAGTAAACTTCATTCCTGTATTGCGGTACATACCAGGTGGTAACTACGCTTACCAAAAGATTAAACAGAACCGCGAAGAGACAGCAGCATACTTTCAAGAAGTAGCCGAGGAGCACAAGCATACCCTCGATCCCCAAGAGCTCCGCGACTTTGTGGACGCCTACCTTGTTCAGCTTCAAGAACCAAAATGATAATAAAGAGTCATATTTTTCAGGTGATTTTGATTTTACTTATATTTTTTGTTCTTGCATTTCGTGCCTTGTATGATTCTATATTTGAAATATCTGTAATAGTGTAAATTTATAGTATATGCTCCTGTTGAATTTATTTCTTTGCGAGATGTAGAACATAATTATAATGGTTTTTACTGTGGTCAAATTTGATGGTGTTCTAAAAAGTGATATTAAGCATTATAATGAGCAACAATAATGGAAACAACTTGATAATATCCTCATTAATTCAAATATTATAAATAACATTTCTAATGATTTTTATGAAATTTGAAAAATAAAAATGACTGTTTTGCTATTTTGCTTTTGTATGAAATAACACCGTTAGATTTTGTTTGTAAATAGGCATGGTTGAAAGCACTGATATATAACAGTAAAGATACTCTAGCGAAATGACATATTTTTAATACATGAAAGAATGAAAAAAAAGTTGAATTATCTCCCTGATTGATTCTGTTTAGTTAGCAAACAATAACGTAGGTACTTAAAGGTACATATTATAGTACATTAAGAATATTCTAAATAAAATTACTGAGCAATATTTATGACGATACTTTGCAGTATGGTGTTCGTTCTTGTTTAATATTTTCTGTTCACCTGCTCAGAAGAAAATTATGGAAGCTATTACACAGCATAAAAATAAAAAAACTCGTTAAATTGCAGAAAGAAATGAACAGTTCAAACAATAAGGTACCATTTACCCTTATTTAGCTTTAATGTACGCTCTGCCACCGAAGGTAAGATAGGTTATATTGTGTGTGTTTGTCAGCATAATTTCTCGAAATTGGCTGAGTGAATTTGGACTAGGATCCAACCTAGAATCAGTTAGTTTCTGAAAGGTCACAAAAATTCTTATGTGTTAACATGGATGAACAATTTTTCACACTATTTTTACTCTACAACTTGGTCAAAAAGAACCTGATTTTAATTAGTCCAGATGAACATATGTAGAATATTATTCGTCATTGTCCTGCCAAAAATAGACCATGTCCATTAGTAATGCTGGACAATAGATACTTTTTCGTATCTTTCTTCTGGGCCGAGTTTGATTATCACTGCATAGCGGAAGTATCCGCCTCGCCCAGTGCTGCTGTAGTTTGTATTGATTCTCTTTGCCTTTCCCCTGGCCTGGTATGGCCGAGCGCGTTAAGGCGTGCACTCGTAATCCGAGGGTCGCAGGTTCGCGCCTGCGTCGAGCTAAACATGCTCGCCCTCCCAGCCGTGGGGGTGTATAATGTTACGGTCAATCCCACTATTCGTTGGTAAAAGAGTAGCCCAAAAGTTGGCGGTGGGTGGTGATGACTAGCTGCCTTCCCTCTAGTCTCACACTGCAAAATTAGGGACGGCTAGCACAGATAGCCCTCGAGTAGCTTTGTGCGAAATTCCAAAACAAACAAACAAACAAAAGCCTTTCCCCTAGTGGCAAAGCCTGCAGACTCACACTGATAAAATCCGAGTTTTGATGCTCGTGTTGGGCAGAACACAGATAGCCCATTGTGTAGTTTTGTGCTTAATTCAAACAAACAATCAATCAAGACTATTTGCCCAGATGGATAAACAGCCATGTCAGTTTTAAAAATTCAGTACTGCTTACAAGATTATAAGTGTCTTAGCTGGCATTTAATGATACCAGTACGTGTCGGTTACAGAAGAGATTGCAAGTCGCTGTTTAGAGGTTTATGTATTTTTATGAACAAACTTTATATGTTGAATTCTCATGTAGCAATAGTCTTCATGATTTATTATCTTCTGTCTTTCATCTCTGCTACAAAATGCGTATGGTTAACAAAGGCGTCGTACTTTTACATGTTTCACACATATAGCAATAGTATATTATTACATTAATTTTTTTGGATAAGTTTCAAGAACTTCCTTCTAGATTGAGCTGTCTTTGATAGCACGAGTTCTAATTTTAATAGCTCTTTACATTTTAAATCTCTAATTGTAAAATCTGCATATATATAGCCAATTGCCCACTTTACAACTCCTTCTTACACCACTTTCATACTTAGGGCGCTTGACTCGTAGTCTGTGGGCTGCGGGTTCGAATTTGGCACACCAAACATGGTCACCCTTTCAACCATGGAGGCGTTATAAATTTACAATCAATCCCACAATTCTTTGATGAAAGAGTATCCAAGAGTTTGCATGGTTGATGATGACTAGCTGCCTTTCCTCTAATCTTACACTGCTAAATTGGGGAAGGCTAGATAGCTTTCATGTAGCTGTGCACGAAATTCAAATTCGTTATTCTACTTTCATATTGTTCAGAGAGAAATTTATAGTTTTGTTAATTCACTGTCAAAAACAATCCTACAATTTAACTTGTTTGAATGGTTCATAAATCTTATATTACTAATTTCAGTTTGGATAATCGTACAAACTTGATCACATAAATCAGTGATATGATTACTTTTATACAGAAATGCAACTTCTGCAAGTAATGGGAGACATATTTAGTGCGGGACTGGAAACAGTGACGTCAACACTTGAATGGGCAATTCTATTCCTTGTAAGAGATCTCGATATCCAAACACGAGTACAAGAAGAATTAGATACGGTTGTGGGGCGCAACCGTTTACCCACCTTGGCTGATCAAAGAGATCTTCCATACACGGAAGCTACAATTTTGGAAGTGTTAAGAAGAGCGAACGTTATTGCTTTAGGAAATGCACACGCCACGCTTGAGTAAGAATCTAACTTGTAACGTCTTTCATATCTAAAAATATGCATGAAACCATGTTATACTTTTTTAGCTCATAAACTGAAAATTTATTAGAAACTTAGAAAACTCTCAATACAACTAAAATTGTTTTTGAATATGATGTGGTGATAACATTTGAGATTGAGTATTTTGTAACGTGATTTAAGTTACTTACTCTCTTAGATGTCTATATTTGGTTTTAATGCAAATTAAGTAACTTGATATTTTATAAACGGCTCTACCCAGGTAAAATAAATAGCGCGATTTATTTTTCATATATAGAGATACAGAGTTTGCAGGTTACCATATTCCCAAAGACACTCATGTACTGCCCAATTTGTGGGCCATCCACATGGACCCTAAACTCTGGCCTGAACCTGAAGTGTTTAAACCAGAAAGGTTCCTGTTAGGCGGGAAGGTATCTAAACCAGATTTTTTTATGCCATTCTCCGTGGGTGAGTTTTGTGCTACACTTTATACATATATTTTGCAGTGTAGAACCAATATTCAGTTTGTTATGAGAACCCCACAATTTTGGTTATTTTACTACATTTAGAGTTATACAATGATCTGTATTTCAAAGTGTATCACATACGTCAGTTTTTGTTGAGATTATACCAGTATTTACAATTTCTACATTTTTATTTGATACCACAATAGTGAATTTGGTACAGATATTTCAAACTTGGTGTATTTGTCCATATACATACATTATTTGAGTTGTTGAAGACAATTATTTTGATTGGGACAACGAAAAATTAGTTTTCACGTGTAATGTTTTTGTACTCAACAATATAAATGTTTTTTAAGCATCACACATTTTAGACCTCAGTGAAGGTCATTTTGAACAAATTTCTCTTACAGCGATTTAAACTTTTTATTTGGTATTTTCCTATTGTTCTTATGTTCTGTAAGCAACATTAAATATAGATGTGTATCTTTTTAATACCATGATTCAGTTCCGTCAAACTCTCTTCAAAATAACATTTTTTGACGATAGTTGTGTTATCGGTTGTTGGCACTTACCAATTTGTTCCCCGTGGGACTACAGTAAGTTTACAAACTAGAAGCACTAAAATCCGGGGCTCGATTCTCGCTGTAGATACTGCAAACAGCCCAGATGATCTTTGCTGTAAAACACACAGTAGTTTAGCAACTCATATTTGAAACTGAAATCATTTCATGATACGTCTTTGCTTTTAGCTAAAAGAACTAAAACATTAAATTCAATATTTCCTTTTTGTGAATTAGTTTTGAAGCAAAGGGATACATTTAGTCAAATATCAGACGTTTGAACGTGCCAAAAACATACCGAACGAAGGAATAGGTAGAACATGTTAGTTTTGAAAGATAGACGGAACACTAAGTTTCCAAACGTAAATAATTAAGTTAAAAATAAAACACATGACATAGTGTGACCAACGCTGTTTGTGTTTCACAGGTAGGAGGGTATGCCTTGGGGACGTTCTCACAAAGATGGAATTGTTTCTATTTTTAACTGGACTTTTGCATCAGTTCAACTTGAGAGTACCTGAGGGTGAGGAGCTTCCCAGCACGGAAGGCGTGGTAGCTGTGTCGTTGACGCCTAAACCTTTCCAAGTTTGTGCTTTACAACGAAATAAAATCTTGTTAACAGTGTGAATTCTCGTAATGGTGGCTGTACTTCATGTGGAAACTTAGCAACCACTTTCACCATGTTGCATGAGTCCGAAACTATTGCATTACGAAGCTTGATATTAGCGCCTTTTACGTAACTCGTAGCTCACAGCATGTTACGTCACTACCTGGCCACATGGTTTCTCTCGTGCCTTTTTAAAAACGATTGATATGAAATCACGAAATCCGTTTGATTTTGTTAACAAAAAGATGACGTGACATATGTTCGTTGACGTTCTGTTGTAGCTGTTTCTTCCCGTCATGATAAAATCAGTAGTATCAGTTCTCACAGATTCTCCGAGAAAACTTAACATTAGCTCATATTTGAATCCATAGATGAGAGACAGCAGATACGTTTGATTCTCTTCAATAAGAACGGTCGTGTCTCTTCGAAACACTCAGCAACTGTGATTCTGAGAGCAATTTAAAAACTGAAGTACTTATTTGAAAAAGCAAACTAAATTAAAGCCAGATATCATTCCTTCTCTTCGATTACTGCCGTCATCGAGAATAAGAAATTTAAGTAACGATAAAATTTTATCCAGTAGGCGTTTGGCTTAAGTGTTAAAATGACAAAGTAAAACAATAGCTGATAAATAAAATCTTCGGGTCCTCAAAGTGGAGCCAACGTTAATACATACGATTGGGGTTGTACTTCGGATTCAAACCACAACAATTTAGAAGTTCAAGCTACCTTTGAAAATCAGAGAAAGATGATAAAATACAAGAAAGTCGCTGCATTAAGATTGACGATATTTCTGTCGCAGAAAGAATGAAGAAAAATAGAAGTATAAATACAGTAGACAAGGTATGAAGGATCCAGTAAAAACAAACAAAAAACAACGCGAAAACTGATAAACAGAGGAAAAATAGCCAACATAGTTCAGTTATCTAATATTTCTGTTTGGTCAATTACACCATTTAATAAAATTTTCACTTTTTTTTTTCTTCCTCAGCAGAAAGTGTTATTTCCCAAGTATTTCCCAAGGTAAATGGAAAAGACTTATTTTTCTCTTGAAACTTTGCTTTTGTGACATGGGACCGTATAACGAAAACATGATGGGTGACTATATTTGGGGGCTGATACGTGAAAATGATTTACATTACAGTCGCAAATCTCCAAAACTCCTCGCTTTTAAACATTTTTTGTAAAACTTTAGTGTAAATACGCGCAAATCTTGATTAATATATTATTTTATTGAGACCTTACGTAAATGAAAATGTGCAAATTTGCCCGTTTTTACACAGAAAATAGGTTAATTTCTAAATTTCATTATTCAGGTCACAAAAGCAACGTTTAAAGGGAATTTAATTAAATGTCCATTTTCTGTGCTTTTATAACATAAGCAATTAAGAAATAACACATACTATCCAGGAACAGAATTTGTGTTACATAGTGTTATTTAACAACTTGGTGGTTTTATGTATCACTCTGCGAATCAAAATAAAATCTAAGGTATGATATTTAAAAATAAACCGTTTACATTTTATTGTACGAGATGCATGAAGTCGATGGGTTTTTTTGTGAAAAAATTACTTTAGCAATTTTTGTTACTGTATTTTAAAACCATGCAATATTTTCTAAAATTTAAATCTTTTTGTCGTGACCACCACAAAAGAACACTTCCTAGTGCGTGTAATTTGCTTGGATTTTCTCACCAGCATAATGGTCGCGAAAGTTGAGATTATGTTACATCATATATTGATTTTTGTTATGAAAACATTGTACTTAATCATTATATCGTATTTTACTAGTTACAAACTGAAACAGTTTCCGCCATGAGCACTGCGTGTGTGTCCACTGTTACACTTCATCCATACAAAGTAACTAAACATTTTCCATCATCTAATCACAGCAAAAATACTGTTTCAACTAGCCTTTCACTATAATATAGTACTGGAAAGGTCTGCATAAAGTATTGAATAGAAGGAAATACTGTGTTATTTCCGCTATCAAGTCATTTTAGTAACAATTGTTTGTACAAATAGTATTTCTCGTGCTGCAAATATAATGTATTATCAATGTCTATATCACGTGACTTGTAATAATGGTCAGATAGTTATTTTAAAGTTTTGACCCCACTATAAAAACGTTGTGAGAAAAGCAACACTGTTAAGAGTAATGAACTTTGAAATGTATTTATGAAAGTTAATGATCGAATTCGACATATTCTGATAATACAAAAGATGTTACGTTTAGTTATAGTAAATTGTAAATTATCAAAGACTAAGTGCATTCAGTCTCAGTCATCTTCACTGAGTTGTTAGTAAGTCAATACATATTATAAATGAACAATACTGAAATAGTGTGTCTGATACCACGTTTATATAATTTCTGTTTCATAAAATGATTTTTAATTAATGATGTTTCCCGATTGCACCAAACATTCTTCCCTTTCAACCGTGGAGGCGTTATAATGTTACAGTCAATCCCACTATACGTTGGTAAAAGAGTAGCCCAAGAGTTGGCGGTGGGTGATGATGACTAGCTGCCTTCCATCTAGTTTTACACTGCTAAATTAGAGACGGCTAGTGCAGATAGCCCTTGATTAGCTTTGTGCGAAATTCAAACAAACAAACAGTTAATGGTGCTCAAAAAATGTGTACGCCTTACATGGCCGAGCGCGTTAAGGCATGCGCTCGTAATCTGAGGGTCGCGGGTTCGCATCCGAGTCGAGCTAAACATGCTCACCCTCCCAACCATGGGGCGTTATAATGTTACGGTCAATCCCACTATTCGTTGATAAAAGAGTAGCTTAAGAGTTGGCGGTGGGTGGTGATGACTAGCTGCCTTTCCTCTAGTCTTACACTGCTAAATTAGGGACGGCTAGCACAGATAGCCCTCGAGTAGCTTTGTGCGAAATTCCAAAAACAAAAAGTTAGTAATTTACAGACAAAGCTATTTCATTCCAAAATATAAATGCTGACGAATTAATTAATTTTATTACAATAAAAACTTCTTTCACTATTTTGTAGGGATTGGTGAAACTTCGATATCAACAAATCGAACAAAGCACAGACTTTGAAAGAAAAAGAATTGCTCATAAAAATTTCAGCTGATTATACCCTAAAAATAAAATTACAGCAGGAAGAAATTACACAGTTTTGGATTCAAATAGCCATGGAATACCATGAAGTAAGTAACAGAGCTTTGAAAATTTTGATGCGTTTCCAACAATATATCTTTTTGAGCAAACATTTTCACTGTATATACCTACAAATACCAAACTTAGAAACAGACTAAATATTTGAAGATGATTAGCGCTTACAGGTAACAACCATAATTCCAAATACTGAACTACTTTGTGAACAAAAGCAAACCACTAATAATTAAATAAATATATTGTACTTTTACTGATATAAATTTTGAAATAAGGAATTTTTGAATAAGTAAGTAGAAGTAAAAGTTTTTCGATAAATATTGATATTTTAATAAATTTATATTTTAAAAGCTTGAAATAAATTATCTGGTGCGAGTGACCGATTGTTTCTATTTTTAGTGTATTTTTTATTAAGGCTCCGGAATGTTTTTTTCTTTCTGATGTGATGCTCCACAGGTCTAAAGAGTTCGAGAACCCCTGGTCAATGGGGCAAATATGGAGAAAAGAATTAGATTATGCTAGCCAGGAGGATATAAGTAATAGATTAATCAAATTAAAAATTGATAATATTAAACATTATAAAGATCAAGTTATCTTTTAAAATTTCAATCTGAGACTATTTTAACCATTTTCAACTTTGCTTGGTATTAATGAAAATGAGCGATATACTTCACAGCGGGTCCTAGTTTCTTCAGAGTTGAAAAACATGTAGAAGCAAGAATAGGTACAGGTCGGCCTTGTGGCAGAGCTAAGGGTTTTGGAAATGACGAGATGCGTTTAAGTTGTGGGTGTATTATAAGAGTAAATGTCAATTATTTAGGATGGGTTGTGGATAGGGTGCAGTTGATTGGCTATCTTCTCTCTGATCAGTAGTTCAAAATTAGGGACGACAGAAGAAAAAGTCTGTAGTTTCATGATAAATTAATTGCAAAAATATGTTTACCATGTATTGAATGCAAACATTTTAATAACCGTGTTCCTTTCGTCGCCTTTACCTCAAAAATAATTTTTGAAGTGATTTGTGACTTAACAAACAAAAATACATCAGTAACACTATGTGACACAAATATGTAGTTTGTGTTATTTCTTAATTGCTTAAGTTGTAAAAGAACAGAAAATAGCCATTATTCCCTTCAAACTTTGCTTTTATGACTTGGATAATGAAATTTAGAAATTAATCTATTTTCTATGTAAAAACGGGTAAATTTGTTAGACCAAGATCTCTGATCAGGTCATTGAGGTCTCTTTGGTTGGGGTAGTATGGGTTTTTCTCACCAGCTGCACCTCTGAAATTGTAATGTGGATCTTCAACGTCTACTTCCTCTTCTGATTTGCTGATCTCTTCTGAGGATGGCTGCTTTTTCTCTGGCAGAGTGGGTACAGGGAGCTCAGAACAGTGTGGCATTGGGGCGATGGATGGCGGAAGTTCCGGGTACATGATAGCAGATGCATTCTTGCCAGCCCGACATCTGGAAGGGTCCACCATGCAGAAGTAGCAATTGCTTGAGTGGTCAGTTGGTTCACGCGAAATACTAGGAATAACAAGCTTCATGGCTCTCTTTTCCATTCTATATCATCCTGCAAAAGAGGAAAATAAAATTATTATTATGAAAAATAAATTTATTTCATCCACCACTAATGTGTAAGAGATTCAAGCAAAATATTTTATGTAATATTTTTTATATACTATTGGAAAAAAAGTAAAAGATATTTAAATTTTAAAAGGTCTAAAATTTGTATAATATAAAATATTATTATTGAAGCAAGCAAACATTGTCCGTCTCACCTTCTAGAGTTTTTTGTTTTTTTTGCAGTACTCGTAGGTAAAAGCAAGAATTCTGCAGCTTCCTTGATGCCATCTCTGATAACATCAGATAGGTCTAAATGTTCTATTAGGCAGCTAGAACTAAACTAAAGTGGTGAGTGGTGAGTACTTTATATATATTACTATCGAAAGTTCTAGAAGGTTCTTGAAAATTCTCGTAAGTTCTACAACATTCTAGAAAATTCTCTATCAGCTACTCAGCACTGAATCTACCTGGAATGTTCTGGAAAAATGGGTAAATTTGAAAATTTCATTACCCAGGTCACAAAAACAAAGTTTGAAGAGAAAAATAGGTCTTTTCCATTTACTTTAGGCATAAGCAATTGGGAAATAACACTTTCTGCCCAGGAACAAGAAAAAGTAAAAATTTTGTTACTAATGTAATATATAATATTGTATGCTACTGGCAATATGCCTACACTAAAACCATCGACGATAAATGGCGTTAGACATTTCTATCCATGCTAAGTTTAGCTCATTGTAATCAAAATAATTGTTGAGATTAACTTATAAAACTATAGAGAAAATATAGTTTCAATATATTAAAGCTGGTATAGAGTAAGTGATACGAAATATAGTTGAATACATAGTCAACTGTTCAGAGTGTCTTATGTCTCGAACAGAGATGATATTCATGATGACGAATATATTGCCTGAAGATGATCTGAGAAGGTCGAAACGTTGTTATCTACTTTATTTTAATAAAAGTTTTAATATCCATACCAGTCGTCTAGAGATAATATGTAATTCTATGAATTCATGAGTGAAAGCAATGGAGAATCCATCTACAGGTGTATATATAAATAATGAAGAAATGTGTTCGCCTGTGTGTTCGTTATCTAATTATTCCTAAATCCTAAACAAAACGTAATGAGATGATAACTTGGAACAAGGAGAATGTTAATAGAAGTTCATAATCCCGCTAACCCATTATTGCTGTTATTGTACACTTATTATCTTGGACGTAAGCTTATCTTAACTACATTCATAGGAGGTGCAACGTTCTTTAATAAACATTATTACATTCTCTATAACACAACATACAGACAATGTGAGGAATATAATATAATTATCTTGGTAAAGGTTTTGGTTTTAAATCTCCCAACCTTGGAAGGGGATTAAGAAACAACCAGGGGCGCTCGGAATTTTTTGTTTCTCTACAGCCACGACAGAGGGTTTTAGAGATTCAAATCAGCAGACTAGATTTGTAAGCGTCTTGGTGGATAAAGAAGTTTAGTTAAACGTAATACGATAAAAAGGATTTTAAAAATTATTTCTTAACATAGCTGTTGAATGATACAAGCAATCACATAAAAAGCCATAAAGATAAAGCTGGTCGGCGGACTCAAGGAGACGGAGAGCTTATTTTGTTCAGTGTTAGAAGTACGGGGTGTGAATGTGGCAGAACAGGGTTGATAACATTGAGAAGGTCGATGAGAAAAGAGATACAGGAAGTCCAACTGGAACATGTGAAGTGTGGGTGAGAGCACACGAACGTCTTATACATCTCAGAGGCTGCGCTAGCACTCTCTACAGAGTGGGCTCGGCATGGTCAAGTAAGTTAAGGCGTTCGACACGTAATCTGAGGGGCGCGGGTTCGAATCCCCGTCGTACCAAACATGCTTACCCTTTAAGCCGTTAGTGCGTCATAATGTGACGGTCAATCCCATTATTCGTTGGTAATAGAGTAACCCAAGAGTTGGCAATGAGTGGTGATGACCAGCTGCCTTCCCTCTTGTTTTACACTGCTAAGTTAGGGACGGCTAGCGCAGATAGCCCTCGTGTAGCTGTGCGCGAAATTCAAAAACAAAGAGAAATAAAACATCTACAGAGTAACACAGTAGAAAAAAATGGCCGTGACCATTGTAACAATACCTAAACTCAGTTTCTTCTCCAATAGCCACGGTAAGGTTCATATGAAGAAAAGGCTCTTGAAATACACCCATTTCTTTCTTTGACCAGCGACCTTTCACTTTCAGACCGTAAGTCACTCATTCACCCAATGACTTTCAACTAATATAGTGAAACATTGTGAAATGGAATTGAGAGGTGGGTTTTGAAAGTGGGTGATAGAAAACATTCCTACCGCCACAACTTTACACAGAAACACGTCTGCGGACTTCAATGTTAAATATAATAACACAACCTTGACCGCTAATTATTCGTACAAAGTCTCTCTGACCATCTAATAGTGTATACCATGTTTAATTACATACATTTTGAATTGTTAAAGCTAACACAAAACTTACGTTGATGTAACAACAAATACAGTAATAATATGTTATAAATAACTGTATGTAAGTTACGATTTTAATGTTATTTATCATAGCATCCACCCATCTCATTTTGTTTTTAATCTATACCTCGGAGAGAGGTCAGGTACCTCTTCTTGTATGCTATGAACTTCAGCTATGTTATGTTTGGTACATCCAGCACCAATGAGACCTTTCATACACTACCAGGAATCATCAGGCTGGCTGGAACACGATGAACATAGTGGTCTAGGCTCTATATACATTAATATATATAATCAATTTTTATGAACAATAAATGTTATTGTGTTAATCATTATAAGCAAATGAATTGTAGTTATTATGAATTTCGTTTCAAGTCATTAATAGATAACATTTTAAAGTATCGTTTAACAACACTTTATTTTATTTAAATACAAATTATTTAACTTCAAATATTTATTATTTTTTGTTGCTCCAACATACATTTGGTAATAACACATTCACATTTTCAATCTAATGTGTCTAAACCAAATTGATATGGTACATCATTGTTGGGCATTAAATCGTTCTTTTGAAACACAGTTTATCTATATTTCGTTTTCAAGCTTAGTATCTGATAAACAAATAAATAGTTGATTCCGATTCAAAGGTAACATATGTATAGAGTGAATCTAACGCTAACTGTTATGTTACGCTTGCTAACACTGAATTAATAATTTGCTTTGAACAGGTTGAGTTGTAGTCTAATATTATGTGTTTGAGTGACTTCAATGAACCTGGAATTAAAGCTACTGTATGCGCCTTCCACTCCATGTATTGAAAAAAAAAGTTGAGACAAAACTGTTGAAGAAAACTTCAGTTTGGAACATTCTCTAAAAGCCCGGATATGTTTATAATTTCTGTGTCCCTTGTCAGATGATTTAAGGAAATTTATCGAATGAACATATAAACAGAGTCATAATTCATAAGTATAAATCTTCCTTTCGCTGAAGAGTAGCATATAAAAAAAGCGGACCTGATGGTGAAAATCTCGAAGAATTTTCACGTACAAAAACAAAACTAAATAACACTCAATATACCAATAAACCTGGCCGTATTTTAAGCTCAGGTTATTTTCTTGAACTGAACTTAATGGTAACGAAACTAGTGAGGAAAGGAAACTACAATGTCGAACTCAACATGTTAGCTTCACTGGAATTATAATTAGGTCATAAGTGAGGCCAATCCTCATGAGAAGACAAGGTTGATTGAGACGTGAGTGACAGGTGAAGGTGAAAATGTTAGCGAAGTTTATGGTTGTTTATGTTAAATGATCTAATGTTGATATCTGGAGTGGTCGAAACTCTTTTAATTGAAATAATGTATCCCTTTTCAAACTATTCATGACAACACTGTTGCTCAAATTACAAGTACTCGCAAAGTAATTTTTCAGTGTTAAGACATAATATATTTAATGCTTTTTTATTATTTAATGGCGTTAAGTTAAGTTCTTGTTCAATATGATTACGTTTCACTCCATAACTATATCAGGTAAACTGTTGCATGGTATTTCAATATTTACCATAATGTTATAAAAGCTGTACTTGTGATTATATGTAAGACGCAGTAGACTACAGGACCACATGGTAATGTGCGAACGTCTTTGGCAACTGATATAAATATCCTTGTAATAATCCAAATAGTAATCAAGCACACTTAGTTGCCTGGCTCTCACAATAACAAGACCCCCCAATGGCACAACGGACTCACACCACCAGAAACCAGATTTCGATACCAGTGGTGGGCAGAACACAGCCTATTGTGTATCTTTGTGCTTAACTTCAATCAATCGATTGTATATCTTATATGTTATCAGGAACCAACAAAAATATAAACCCACAAACAATTTGAAACGAAATATCTTAGAAAATATGTTTTTAAAATCTGAGTTTCAAAAGTAATTTTACTCTTAATGAAAGTGTATGTTAAGTAAGAAACATTTGAATTACTTTGTTGAAGTTTGGTTAATCTGTATTGCATAGTTTTTTCAACAATTGTAATAAAATACTGGATATAGTATATAGAATGACAGGCACAGTCATTTGTTTCAGATTCAAAGAAAACGGCACGATTCTGTAAGAAAATTAATTGAACATGTATTACTTGAATTTAAACTAATGGCGTATCAACAGCAAAGTTATAGCGGTGTTATGCAATCGAAATTAAATAGTAACGTACGTTGTATTAGAATTAAAGTCAAATTAAGAAATTTGTATCTAAATACAGTGTTCCCTCGCCACTTCGCGGGCTCGGCCGACCCCCACACATATATATATATATACATACATACATACATGTATATATAAAATAATAAACATTAAATCTAAAATATAGCATTAAATACCATTAAAATATTAAAAATAAATATAATTAATAGTGTAAAGAAAAAACAGGTATATTTTGAGATATAAAAATATATTTGAGTTTATAACAGCGTAAAAATGGAAACAGAACCAACTGGAAAGGCTATAGATGTACGCATTGTGCGTCTGTGAAGGCTACGCGAGATCAGCTTCATGGCGTAGCGATGTGCAAGACGGGCCATGATTGGTGCAGAAATGAAATATCTTAATAATTGTTCTTATTATTTCAGCAATAATGAAGAGTATTGTAATGGGAGGGTTAAATAGTTGTGCAGGGAGGGTTTTAAAAGTCTAAATGCGCATAAATATATACGTAAAAATCGGCGATCCTACTTCGCAGAAAATCTCCTTTCGCGGGGGGTTTTGGAACGCATCTACCGCGATACACGAGGGAACACTGTATAATAAAATAAAAACTTTAAATGGGCAAACGGATATAGTGATAAACTGAAAGAAAAAAATCACACACACAGGATCAGCAGTCTGATGATTTAAAGCAAAAAGGAGACTTCTAAAGCAAGTCTTGACTCACTAAGTCGTCCTTCAGTGGATTCGAGACTCGATTTCCACGGTGGGCAGAGTAAAAATTGCTCATTGTATGGCCAAGCGTGTTAAGGCGTGCGACTCGTAATCTGAGGGTCGCGGGTTCGCATCCCGGCCGCGCCAAACATGCTCGCCCTTTCAGCCGTGGGGGCGTTATAATGTTCGGTCAATCCCACTATTCGTTGGTAAAAGAGTAGCCCAAGAGTTGGCGGTGGGTAGTGATGACGAGCTGCCTTCCATCTGGTCTTACACTGCTAAATTAGGGCTGGCTAGCACAGATAGCCCTCGAGTAGCTTTGTGCGAAATTCAAAAACAAAAAACCAAACTTATTGTGTGGTTCTGTGTTAATAAAACAACATCCTTCAGCGGCATAACTAAGTCTGGCTGGAAAAGTCTAAACTGTCCTCATATTGAACATTTTCTCTGGAACTGACCAATTGTAAAACTGGATCACAAGTATCTAAATATATATATTCTCTAAGTAACTATCGCGCACATAGGTGCGAATTACGTTTGGTAAAGTTGGACACAATACAAACAAAAAACATGAAAACTGATAGATTACATGAATAAATGCTGCTAGAAAATGGAATACGTAGGAAAGAATTGGGACACAACATCAAATGAATTTAGTGTGGTTTGAATTAGAACATAAATTTTACGTTTTTATTTTGAATATATAAAATATTACTACAGGACACCAATACATGTGTATTTACATACCAAATTCTTTCTTTGATTACATCACAACCATCAGACAATTAAATAAAGCACAACATACATGACTGTTGTTACCTCCGAAACCGAAGATGAACGGAAGTTTTATTTTCACCACTGTGTCTGTATGTGTTTTTTGAGAAAGATTTCTCTAAAACGGCTGAATGGATTTGCATGAATGTTTGAGCACTCTTGGATTGTGATACAACTTAGGAGTTACTTGTTTTTGGAGAGTCAAGATATCAGCAAGTTTACTAAAATTAAAAAAAACAACTTATTACAAGTAGGATATTTTTTCGCACTATTTTTGCCCTAAACTCGAGACTACACACGAAGAATACTATTTCTCATTGTGCAGCCAAAATGGTCCATGTTTGTTGATAAGAACGGACACAAGGATACATATTATTTTTTAGACCGAATATGATTAACGCTGCGTGCTTGTCTCGTTTGTTTGTGTGTTATATTTATTTTATGTGATGAACCAATAAACAAAATTGTACAGATTTGTTAAGATCATGTATCTTGGAATTAGCAAATGTAAAAAAAAACATCAAGTTTTGTTGAAGTAAGTTATTTATAACTTGAAAAATTTTTGTGCCCCTTTGGTCAGTAGTAATTTACTAACTTACAAAGTAAGTTTGATTCCTCGCGGTGTACAAAGATCAAATAGACCATTATGTAGCTTCGCTCAAAAAATGATTATTATTTAATAATGGTTCCCAGTACACAGTGTTCAGTCGCGGACTAACAAAGCTAGAAATCGCGTTTTGGTTTGTTTGTTTGTTTTTTAATCTTGCGCAAAGCTATACGAGGGCTATCTGCGCTAGCTGTCCCTAATTTAGCAGTGTAAGACTAAAATGAAGACAACTAGTTCTTACCACCCACCGCCGACTCTTGGGCTACTCTTTTACCAACGAATAGTGCGATTGATCGCACATTATAACGCCACCACAGCTGAGAGGGCGATCATGTTTGGTGCGACCGCGATTTGCACCCGATGACCTTTGGATTATGAGTCGAACGGCTTATCACGCTTGGCCATGCCGGGCCAACTCGATGAAGACATTTTGAAGTTCTTGATAAATTATAAAAACATCTAAGTTAGAGGTTACTGATCATAATTTGTACGTTTTTTATAAGTTTTAGCTTTTTATTACTTTTTCAGATAAAACATCTTTTCTTTCTTCCCACTCCCCGTAAAGTATTGTCATTAATCTTAATTAATGATGATACTTGAAATTAATTTTTATCTGTAAGCCTTGTAACAGTACTTTCATCATGAACCTTAAGCCTATTGGTTTTTGGGTGTTTTGGCTTTATTCGGCGTAATCCTCGTCGTACCAAATATGTTTGCTCTTTCAGCTGTGAGTGCGTTATCATGTGAGGGTCAATCCCACTATTTGTTGGTAAAAGAGTAGCCCAAGAGTTGGCGGTGGGTTGTGATGACTGACTGCCTTCCCTCTAGTCTTACACCGCTAAATTAGGGACGGCTAGAGCAGATAGCCCTCGTGTAGCTTTGCACAAAATTACAAAAACAAACAGTTTTGAAATCAAGGGTGAATAAGCAAGAACAATGTTGGTGTTAAATTTGTACGCTATATGTTTTACACATAGTTGTTGGGAATTAATCATTTAGATTTCAAAATCTGATATAACTTAAAGGATAAAAACGTAGATTTACCGTTTGTTATTGTTGAGTGATTCTTAGCATGACTGAAATAATCAACAATTACTATTTTGCGATGAGCTTTTAAGCTTCGGCGCGGGTTCGCATCCCGGCCGCGCCAAACATGCTCGCCCTTTCAGCCGTGTGGGCGTTATAATGTTCGGTCAATCCCACTATTCGTTGGTAAAAGAGTAGCCCAAGAGTTGGCGGTGGGTAGTGATGACGAGCTGCCTTCCATCTGGTCTTACACTGCTAAATTAGGGACGGCTAGCACAGATAGCCCTCGAGTAGCTTTGTGCGAAATTCAAAAACACAAACCAAACTTAAGCGGAAAGTTTTGAGGTTTATAAAGTAATTAGAAAAATACGTTCTTGCGTGAAATACTAATTTGTTTGTGAAATCTTCCATTTACTTTTTTGTTTTTTGGAATTTTCGCACAAAGCTACTCGAGGGCTATCTGTGCTAGCCGTCCCTAATTTAGCAGTGTAAGACTAGAGGGAAGGCAGCTGGTCATCACCACCCACCGTCGACTCTTGGGCTACTCTTTTACCAACGAATAATGGGATTGACCGACATTATAACGCTCCCACGGCTGGGAGGGCGAGCATGTTTGGCGCGAATCCGTGCCCCTCGGATTACGAAGCACACGCCTTAACGCGCTTAGCTATTCCGGGCTTCTTCCCTTTACTACAGAGTCACTTTAGTAAGATAATTTCGAGAAACAGATAAGCCTGGTGTACTTCAATTTTACTGAGACCTTATGTATCAAGGTTTAGATAACAAGGTCATGTGAGTGAGGCCTTGGACTTCGACTGCCTAGAGTTGTTATTACTTCTCTGGACACTTAAAAACAATTTTTGTTGGTGTTTTTTTTAATGTGTGTGACTGTTTTTCTTCTACGATGAATGAAGGAAATTCAAAAGAAGATTTTTCAAAACTCCAACCCGTCATTTTTTGATGGGTCTGGCGAAGCTGGTCATTGGAATACTTAGGGCTGAATTCAGAGTTAGGGTGTATGTTCCGTATTATTGTTTGCCAATACTAAGTACAATTGATGACACAGAGATTAATTTGTTAATTTTGTTTTGAAAATTTAATTATAAAATAGCAAGTTTATATTTATGTTAATTCGTTTTTAAACGTGTTAAGTGCATGTGTAGTGTAGAAGTACGTAGTTGTGGAATCTCAATCTTATTAGTAACACAACATAAAGATTCGCTCTATATGTGATATTTATGCTAATATATTCTGTACTGACATTCGTTTGTGTGTTCTAATGATACGAAATAGCGACGTGGGTGATAAATGCTCCCTGGAAGACTTGTCACTATTCAATAACAAATGGAGTCAGCAGATAGCCCGATGTTACTTTGTTATAAGAAAACACACACACACACACTATTCAATAAATAAATAGTGGTTAATTACCAAAGTAGTATTCTTAGTATTCGCCACCTTATCTTTATACCGTATTTTCCGCCTAATAAGCCGAATTTCTGGCCCTAAACTTTGGACCTGATTTTTGGGGGTCGGCTTATTGGCCGATCACCAGCTTTGGACCAAAAAGCTGTTGGTTGCCTTAAAGTCTCTTGAATTTTCTTTATTTCGACCAGCCCACTTTAGTGCAAAAATACGGATCTGGGCACGCGTGACAGTCAGGCCACTCTGCCGGTTTTCGTTCACTCATGTCGCTACATCTTCTTCCAGTTTTGGCCACTTCGGTTGATTTTTCTGGTTACATTTACTTGTTTTCGACATTTCTTTTAGCACACATTCTGCTTTCTTCCATTCACGGACCTGTTTTTCATTCACACAGTAATGGCGAGCGGCATTCGTATTTGAGGTTTTTAAGGCTAGCTCTACTACTTTCAATTTAAAAGCAGCATCATAACGCATTTTTTTTGCAGGTGTAGACATCTTTGGCTTTTGACGGTACAATGATAAACTCCCACTACATACCCCTTGTATTTATACCCTGGGTTAGTGATTTAATTACTGAGTAAAAATTCTTAAAATTGGTCTCGGCTTATTAACCGGAAAATACGGTATGTATGTGTCTCTCAACGTAAAAGCAAAGAACATGGGCTACTTTCAGTCTAGGAGTTTTGAGACCATGTAAAGAAGTCTCAATAGAACACAAAGATTATCACCAGACAGTGGAACAGTTAGATTTGATTAGCAAGCACATAAATTTAGGAATATGGAATATTAATAAACGATTATAAACACTAGTTACTCCGTGGCCAACTTATTTTAGGAAAGTACATTTTATTTAAAAAACTAAATGAGAAACAATATTATAAAATTAATTTAAATTATACTTCTTCCCTGTTATTAATAACAGCAAATATATAGTTGGGCGTGGTCTAGTAAAAATAGCATTCTGGGTTGTGGCTGTTTCTGTACAAAGCTCGAGCAGCAATATGCGTTAAATGTATACCACAGTGGGACAGGGTTGAATTAACGTATTTTTATAGGCACACTAATGTAATTTTATAAATTTTAAAAGTTAGTGAAACCCTGGGGCTGCAGTTCTGTCGATCGTTACTTAATCTTTGTGATGACGAGAAGCCCATTTGAAGTAAAAATGTATTCTCAAGACGGCTGGTATGTGTATTAAAACTTTAATGAGAAGCAAGTACAGAAACAACATCAGTTGCAAACTATCTTTGTTAACCTAAAGATTGCCTAAGAAGGTCGAAAGGTTGTTTTATGCTTTATTTCAATTAGAGTTTTAATACCAATATCAGACACGTTAAGAATACATCGTTGTTCAATCTCTTATTTCTAACGGGACCTAATGTACGCGACAGTCACTACTGCTATTTTAATACGGTGAATCACTAAGAAGTAAAAAATATTTTCAGCTACCCAAACTAACCACAAATAAAACAAACTGTGGGCACTTTACTTTGTTTTTTCTTCTTATTACACATTGAATGTAATTTATTGCAGTCAGGATGAATACATAATACAACTGATATTACTTTGCTTTCAATGGATAGACAAAAAAGTGTCCCTACCTGAATATTTTGTTAATTTGTTATATCTTGTATTAGATAACAGAAACAAATGTGTAAAAAGTGTGTGTTTTAGAATGTAATCGACGAGATCTATTTAAAAGTGATCTCAAATCCTAATTTTAACACTGGCTTTCGTAAATACTTGAACTTTTCACGATTTAATTACATGTTTTCATAAAAAGTGTTGTGCATCTGCTGTAGTTTCTTGTATCTTTTTATTTCAATTAGCCTACAATATGATCAAACACATTTCTCTGCAAGATAATTGATGTTATCGATTGGCCAGGTCAATCATCTGATATCGATTCGATTGAAATTTTATGAGTTGAGTTGAACCAATTAACGAAAGATTGTAAGCCAGACACTGAGGATTAACTTTTGAAGTACTCAAAGAAGGATGACAGTCATTCAGGCAGAAGGCATACCACGTCGATATGAAACAGTACTGAAATCCAAGGTAATGCCGACTAAATATTAACTTGTGAAACTGGTTTGTGTTATTTTGAGTCTTATTTCTACGTTCGATTATCAATATTCTAGTCCACCAGACTTCATATTGTACATATCATTTACTACCATGAATTCACCTCCATGATGGATCATTAGCATGCAATAAGCTAAGATGACTATGACCCACATAGAAGTTAACTTTCTTTACTGTCTAGTTTAAAAATAGGTAGAACAAAAGATACATATTTCTACACAAATAACTAAATGCAGACTAGCAAATGTACAAGTGCCTGCCTCGAGCTTTTAATAACGAGAAACATTTTATCATAGAAAATTTCACTCACCAAGGAATATTTAAATACAATACAAATCATATTATTCACTAACATTAATGAAAAGATTAAATAACATTGTATTTTCCCTTGATGTAGTATAAGCTTTCCTATTGTGTTTGCCTTTTCAATAAAGAATTCACTGACGTAAAAATATTCCAACTTCCAAATCTGTGCCCCCCGCTAGTAGAGCGATATGTCTCCGGACTTACAACGCTTAAATTAGGGGTTCGATTCCCCTCGGTGGGCTGAGCACATAGCTCTTTGTGGCTTTGCTATACGAAAAACAGACACACACTCCAAATTTGAAAAAGTTCTCTCATTGGGAATAATAGGTACTGAAAATATTTTAGTGACGAGGCACAAATCAATAAACTCAGTCTTATTTCATAATTATCATCTTAACATTTAAATCTAGTTTGTTTGTTTTTTTATTTGTTGCTTTCTTTTGTTTTCTCAATCCATTTGATTAGTATTTGAATAAAATGGATACAAATTACAAACATTATGGGATTTAACCGCGTTAACTGGGTAAAGATAAACTGCACCAAAATAAAGTTATGTTTCATAGCTTAGTTCGTGATTGTCTGTCATCCAATGAAACAAACAGCGCCAAACCAGCTTATTAACTCTGAAAATTTTAGTTCTGGCTACAGTGTTTAGATCGAATTCATGGCTTTTATGAGAAAAATTTCGCATAAGAACTGTTTAGAAATCACACTTTTGACATATTGAAGTTAAATTTCATCATCGAAGAGAAAATGTGAAGAAATTCTGAAGGTACATAGAACTTATATTGCTGCTAATAAAAGTGGTCGATGTATAAAAGTCTTGACACTAACTTGGCAATAAGTTTAAATGTTATGCCCAGATATGTAAGATATTAATACCTATACCAGCCGTTATGAGATACATTTTTACTTCAAATGGGTTTCTTGTCATCAAGAATGTGGTGAACAGTAAAACTGTAGTATGGTGATCTTTACTGATAAATCCAATAATCAACAAAAATTAATGGTTATTCATGCTTCTGGACCACAACATTGTGAACTACATCTCAGTCAATGATGTTGAAGACTAACATAAAATTGACTCCATCTTGCCTGCTGATGCAGGATCAAGAGCAATTGGGCAAGGATTTATCTTCCTATAAGACAGTGAATCCAATCATGCAGCAGTTGTATCAAACGATATCTGAAGCAGAAACAGACAAAAGCCTGGAATAAATGTTGCAAAGGTTGTATAGGCATATATGACAACTAATTAAGGCCAAACAACTTTTGTTTTGTATTTTCTGTAATAATGTCTTGCATTCGTAATGAATTGGCCATTTACTTCCAAGTACTTATTGTCAGGCAAGGTTCTAGAAATTACCAGCCCGTATCAGCCGTTTTGAGATGCATTTTTATTTCAAGTGGGTTTCTGGCCATCAAATATTTCCGACACTGTTTATTAACATTACATGTCATTGTATACACTCGTATTATCTCACAGATTGCTTAATAACCCACGTATTGTAACCAAAGCAACATAAGCTAGATTAATATTCATATTGTTTATTGCATCACATATCAGTTAACATTCAGATGGATCCACACTACAAAAATTTTTAACAATAGGGTGCATGTACCATCGTTAAAAACTAAAAATACCAGCAAACAAACAGTCGTCATATCACACTGTCGTCTGTGACAGGTATACTCATAGATTGGTTCATTTCTTATGCTCATCAAAGGACAATTCTGTTACTATTTGTTTCTCGTGTAACCATTCCGACGACTTTTATAAAATAATTCCATTCGAACAATCAGAAAGCAAAAATTACAAAGTTATTTGAGCCTCTATCAATCCCCCGCTGATACATTGGTAAGTCTACGGATTTACAACCTTAAACTCACTGGTTCGATTCCCCTCTGTAGACTCAACAGATAACCCATGTAGATTTTCTATAAGAAAGAACACACCAACATCTATCAATCGTATCTAGTGATGTAAACTGTCAACGTTCTAGGCATTATGTTTAACTGTATCAACTGCCCTAGCCATGCTGTAAATGGGCGGCTAAAATAAAATGCTATACTCACATCTCACTGCGAAGTACCACTAAATAGTGCAGAAAGAGCTGCAAAACCTTTTCCGTTAAACTTTTAACTTTCTTTTTCAGTAGTGCCAATTGTCGGTATTCTAGGCATTATATCTACTAACAACAGCCTTCTTCGCTGTGTGATAGATTTACTATTATATATTTATTTTAATATCGATGTTTGTTTCAGTTAAATATATAATTACAAATGTATGTAACTTATATTGTTGAATGTGTATTACGAAATTATGGCCTATTCTCTAAATTTGTAGAAGATTCTCAAGCGTAAGAATCAACAATGTATATATCAATGTAAATAACAGTATTTTCGCTAACTGAAATTTCGAGAACCCTGCCTGACGATAATAAAAGGTAGTCATTGCAACGCACAGAGAGACAGTATATATTGTTGTGTTTGCTACATTTAATATACAATGAATCTCAGAAACTATAATCGTGATTAATGATTATTATTCGAAAACTACAGATACTTGACCAGGAACGTTTATAGATTTCAAGCATTAGAAATCGTTTTATCTTCAGTGGATTATCATTAGACGTTAGTATTTCTACTAAAACGTTAGGTAACTCCGGCGGTGAAAAACTTATGTAATCAAAGAGCTAGCTAGCTACCCGTTAATCCTATTCACCCGGATATTTTTATTGCGCATGACACAAAGATTTAATGTCTTAAATTCAAAATGTTTATGTTATAACAATTAGAATAGCTTAAAATTTAAGCTAATCATCCATATTTTAATTGTATATAAGTTCAAGTTTTAATTCTACGAGACAATATTTTGAAAAATCCAGAAAGACGTGATACATTTTTTTTCTTAGCATGTTATCAATGTTATCATTCCTATTTTATCACCATCCTTTAAAAAATTACGAAATTAAACATACATTACTTTCTATAAAATCTTCGGTGCTAAAATAAACCATATTTATTACAGCTTTCAACTTGGTTTGGTTATAGAGCTATTGATAGAAAATCAGTGTCATCCACTTGTTGAATTTTCTCTTTCACAATTCATTAATAGTTCACTCTTAGGTTTAATTATGTATTATCATAACTAAAAGAAACTCGAGATTTTCATCTATCAAATGACGTGTTGTATAACGTTATGTTCTGGACAATTAAATGTCAATTTCACGAAGAGCATGAACATTTTTCCCGTGAGAAAGTTAATGGTTGACTTGGATGGATTTCTAGTAATTGTTGTCGCAGGGTTAGAAAGCTAAAAAAATTCTTGAGAGGAAGGGAATTTGCCCACGTTTTTGCATGTTATTAGTTTATGCTGTTTAGATCATTATTTAATTTAATTAAATAAAAAATATTAACTGCAATACTATGAGTAGTATGAAAAATTAGGGTTAAATCTTTTCGATAACGCTCCCCCCCAGTGGCTCAGCGGTATGTCTGCGGACTTACACGCTAAAATCCGGGTTTCGATATCCGTGGTGGGCAGAGCACAGATAACCTATTGTGTAGCTTTTTGCTTAATTCAAAACAATTAACTTTTCGATAACATAGACTAAGAAAAAAGATTTTATAAGTATTTTATTTCTTATTTTTCATGTCTATTCGTTATAATTATAAAAGCAACTAAAATGTAAAAAAACTGTTTTTAGGTTATTGAAATTACATTTAAGTAAAATAAATAATAAAATAAAATGTTTCATGTTGGAAGAAAAGTCACCTTGTAAACAGCGTGAGGTCAGCCAAGAATAGATAGCTAGCCAGTTTATCAACTCAGAATTAATTTGCTCGTCGTGAACAGTCGTAAAATATTCAGTTCCAGAGTAAACAGAAGGCTTAATACTGGTTGTAAGGTTGTAAAACTTTTGTATATTAATCGTTATTTGTAATAACCATTATTGTAAATTGTGTTATTGTTATATATTAACATGTATTTCTATAAAGGAAGAATCTTGTATCAATCTTGTTAGCAAATGTTACAAAATTAATTGAATATCGATATTTATTAATTTTGTGATATTACCCAACAGTTGAACTCAGCTGATTGTATTTCAAGTTATAATACGTAATATAATAACTTGGAGGCTCGTCCGATATAAATTATTATTATAATAAATATAATTATAAACATAATAAATTATAATAAGATGAAATATTATCAAGCAATTACTGCTTGATGTATTTTATTAAACTTTTGCTTAACAACTTGGAAAGCAAGAAATACCACTTTCAGTTTATAACAGGTCCATCAATCAATTGTCGTAACTGCTGATCAGTGAGCTGAAGATCATAAGATTTACGTGAGCATGTTGGCCAATTATGTTGCTCCATGACCTCCTTGAAATATTTAAGAAAATAGTCTAAGTCTTCCTTAGCTGTGCCCTAGAATATTGTCGGACATGTCTTTCCAATAGGGATCTATACTTGTAGAAACTATAAGTTATTTTATAGAACCTATGTCAACATATGGTTTACATACTCAAAGTAATAAAAGTTGTTAGTGCTCAGAAATACATAAAATTAGTAAAATGCTTCCTCTTCCTGGGTAACAGAATAGCAAGTTGTTCCAGTAAATTTGTCTCCCTTTGCTATATAGTCCCATATATTGTGCTTCACAATTCACAGTGATTCCATCATTACATTTTTCCCTGGTGAAAAAAATATTATTTACTCCAATAATATCTTATTAACAACTGCAAGACAGCTCCAAATGACAGTCTCAAACTCCTTTTTTAACTCTTCCAGGTATTAATGGCAAGATTGATTCTGTTCAGCAGCTATAAAAATTGTTTGTGGCTTGCTCAAGTTTGTAGACACAACTCATTGTGGCTGTAGTGAAATCCAAATGACTAGGAGAGAAAATGTCATTTCTAAGATTTACCAAAATACAAACTTTTCTACAAGGTAACAATAAACAGAAAAACACTTGTGAAGAAAAAGAGAAATCTCTTGAAAAACAGTCCATCTTTTCTATCTTGCGCTGTGTATTTTCAGGTATACTTCTGATCCTCACTTAAGAATAATAACTACAACAACTGTAGAACTTGTAGAAAATATATCACAAATTTAAACTGAACTTCTGTCGTAACAGAATACAAGTAAATGAGACTATATACAATGTAGTGCAAAGTATAGAATAAATAATTTATACGTTTATAATGCAGGATAAAATGCAACTCAGTGTAGACATAAAAGAGTAAGATGTAATGTTACCATATTAAAACGAAGAAAATAATTATATACTTGAAGAAATAAGGCCAGCTCTTTTGAATTGCATACGTTAGCCATAGATATATATATATATATATATCATTTTAGTGAAACATAGTTTGAAGAAAACTCTTCATGGAGCATTTCCTGGTTGCCAGTGTCTTTTTCTTGTTGTATCTGAAAAGGACAGTCTTGACTGATCAATAATTTCCAATCTTACCAACTGACAATAATCTAGACGTTTCAACTGTGACACCAGTTCTACTGAAATAAAAAAAATATATTGTAGTATTCTGATAATATAAGGCATATGAAATATCGGATTTTTATGTGCCAATTTGGAACTCAATTTTTAGTGGTTGAAAGAGAAGCACTATCGTAAATTCGTCAAAATCGTATTGTATATTGACTGGTGTTCGTTTCGAGCTCGCCTTATTCTTGTTATTTGACAATCTAAATCATATTTACATTGATTTTTGTCACCACGGATAAAATTAATATTCGTGCAATTTTGTTCAACGAGATCAAGCTTGGTCGCAATGCAGTGATAGCAGCTCGTAATATCAATCACGATTTGGTAACAGCGCAGCTGATGAGCACACACCATAACGTTGGTTTAGGAGATTTTGCTCTGGTGACAAAGAGCTTCGGGGCCACCCTCAGACAGTCATTAATTAGAAATAATTAAAGGCCTTAGTTGAATCAGATACCCACCAAACTGTGAGAGAACTCGCCGACAAAGTTAATATTCATTATTCAATAGTGTCCTGACATCTTAAAGTAACTGGTAAAGTGAGAAACCTCTATAAATGGGTATCTCATGAACTGATTAAAAGCCTTACAATAAAACCAATAAGACGAGTTAAAATTTGTTCCTCACCTCTTAAATGCAATAACAATGACTCGTTTCACCATAGAATTGTCACCTGTGATGAAAAATAGACACTTTACGATGATCGACGACCATCCAGATAATGGCTTAATTATGAAGACGTACTAAAACATATGCCAAAACAAGCTCTTTACCCTAAGAAGCTTATTTATGGTCGTTGTTTGGGTGTGATCCATTTCTCGTTTTTAAACACATGAGAAGCAATCACAGCAGAAAAATATTGTTGTAAACTCGAAACTATTTATCAAAAGTTGTCACGAAAACTTCCAACAATAGTCACTTCCAGTGAACCCAATATTTCTTCATAACAATAGTCCACTTCGTGTCTCACTAAACGAACTTCAATATGACACTTGACTTCATCTACCATATTCACCATATATTTCCCCTGCAGATTATTACTTTTCTAAACATTTGGACATCCGCTTGAAGGGGGGGGGGAATGTTTGCAAAGCAAAGATGAATTTAAAATGACTTCGAAAACTTCATTGCATCAAAGGACGTCTAATTATTTAAAGATGGCATATATAAATTTACACCTCGTTAGCAGAAGTGTATTGAGTATAAAGGAGAATATTTGTAATAAAAAATTAAACAACAAAAAGACGTACTTGTTTCACGGTTTCCTTAAAAATCCGACATTTCATATGCAGTAGTCTGATAACTCATCGTGAGTCATCACTTGATCGATTTGGAATAAAAGACTTCCGCATATTTTTAGCGATTAACACTGTAATGATAGCACAGTTTTCGGAAACATATACTAGTTGTTTGACATTTTTACAATGTAAATGCTTAATGAATTGCATGAAACTCTGTACGAACTATTGAGTGTCTAGTTTCTGCTTGGAAAACTAAATAAATTTGATTTAGTGTGTGTACCATATTTAAGGCCGTAAAGGTCGCGAAATGTTGTCATAAAAACACTTGTAAATTTTTTTCCTTTCATGTGCGTCCGAAAAATTATTTTAAGTGTCTGTGCGGTTTTAATTTGTTTAATGTTCACTATAATATTTTAATACTTTATTGCCAACTGAAATAGTCAAATTTCCAGTATAAATTATAAAAAACACAGCACGACTAAAAGTATTTATTGGTGACCAATTAATTTACCTTTCAAGTGTCGTTTGATGAAAGTTTGACAAGAGTATTTTGGAAAGAGATTAATTTATGTTTAATAATTATAATTTGTTTATCGTTAATAAAAAGTTATTTTGTGTGTTATTTTAATATAATAAACATAACAACATACTCAATAGGCCATTGCAGATATATATTACCTAAGGTTGTCTGACAAGAATGAGCGTTTAGTTCTACAATCACATTGATGTAGTTAGTCAACAAACAAACAATGATCTATTGGATGCAGTGCAATGAAACAACGTTATATGCACAGTTAACTCTAGTTAACTCCAATATCGAACAAAATAGCTAAATATTCTTAGTCTCATATACACAAATAAAATTAGGTGACAATTTCTGTTATCTCGGTTCATGCTTAGACGAAGATCAGACACTTCTACCTCTGTGATGGATGGAACCAAAATAAAGTCAAATGTGCTATATCATCACTTGTACAATTAATCGTTTGGCTAGGTTAACCTTCTTTTTGAAAGAAAACGTGTTCCATGGACATAGCCTGATCCTGTCATATGAGGATAATAATCTAGACTGAGACACCATTTATAAGTGCAGAGTTAATGGGGTCTCCTCTTTAATACGTAATCATGCAGTCAAATGTTTTTTACCCTGTCAGTTTAACACAGGATAGTGTTTTTCTGCAAAACTACAATTCATCTCTTACACAATTAAAATTAGGTGACATTCATGTTTGATAGTCATCACTGGCCAAAATTAAGTTTGTATAGGGTGGATAAAGCAGTTGTTTTATCTGGCGTCCTGAGACATTGTACAGTCAACTTACATTCTGGTGGCTTCTGTACAAATAAAGGTGATTTCAGTTCTGTTTAAATTTTACTGGCATATATTAAGTCTCATATATGTTTGTGTGACCTAAGCTGACCTCAATACATTTTGACACAAGCTGGTTTTTCCATCCTTCTCATTAAATAACTCACTATAAGTTTCATTAATTTAATGTGTCTGGAGAGGTAGAAGCCATAACTTGGTAACGTTCCTTTAGCTTCTGCACTAGAGTTGAGCAGGACATTACATTACCAATCAGTGATGTCGAGAAACCCACTTGTTGAGAATTTTATACGCAAAAGCGGGTTTGGGTTGAAAAAATGTAAAATATTTTCTCAACCCAAACGAGCCGTTTTTGCATATAAAATTACATTACCAATATTTTGTTTTAAAACGAAATATGAACAACTACTGCAAATTCTAACTCAAAGATGACTCTCTGTCTCTCCTGCACAGAATGTTAGGTTTCTGTTGTGTTGCTGCATAACTCTTACAAGAACTATAGTTAGCTCTGACTATTTATTGGTATCTAGTGTGGTTGCATTGAAACACCACAGGGAGATTGCCCGCAGACGAACTTTGGGTTTTATTCAAGCTTTCTATCATGTAATGTAAACATCTAAATATTGTTCTTGCTGAAATGTAACTGCTGCAGCTATTACTGTGGAGTTTTCTCTTCTGCAACTGACATAAACTTAGTACTTCAAACAAAGTTACCACATAAATAGCCTAAGTAATGAAAAATATATATACGAAACATCCATGTGGTGTCACGATGCTTTAATTAGACTCACAATGAATTAACAACAAAAATATCTTCATGATTTGCAGGCGATTTATGTTTTCCTGTACAGACCATCAAAATATTTATAAAAATGATTAAGTGTTTGTTAGTTGTGCTAATTTAAGATTTGAAATCTACCGTGTAACAATGCTAGCCATAACATTAACTGTCCCTAACCCATCCAAAACTTAAGTAATTGACTCAGGTTTTCTGTGAATACTTTGAGTAAAAATACATTTTGAAAGGCTATACACATAATACACATGCAACCACTCTTTCGTCCATAGTTACTAAGCATGGATAGATCTTCCAAAAACAAATACAACTTAGCAACAAGTGATATATCGCATGGCTTCTTATTTATTTTTTAGAATTATAATGCATTGTTGTAATAGATTGTATTGTTAGGTACATATTTATTGCCTGTAAGTTCTTCATTGAGAAACCTTTGTTTTGCATTTAATCATTACAAGCCATAATCATAACATCGGGGATTATCGAAATTAATATTTGTTTTTATTGCACTTTCTAACATGAACATTTGTTCAGAAATAAATGTTTAACCATTAACAATCACTAACCATAAGTCACTGAAATGCTACTCCCCATCTCGCTATAATATTACTGAATTGTTATTTCTATTCATTTTATCTACACGTCATCTTTCACCAATGCTAGCTTATTCATTTTTTTTCACTCTATCAAACGATTTCGTATAGCTGCAAATGACAAATTTTGTTGTTCATTTTCTGTTATCTTTTCACTGTCTCGATCTTTTTTTACTTCAGTTACATAAACTTGATTTCATCTCTAAAATTTTACAAATCCCGATATAAAAATAAAGGATTTAGCCTGAATGAAAATGAAACACTATACATTGGAATGCTTCAAAGTAGAACATCTACTGAAAAGTGCCTGCTGAGAATCTTATAGAGCAACCACGAATTTTTCCTACTTTACATTTAAATAAGTAATGACAGAACTACTAAATAGAAAGTTATAGTTTAAAATCTTCACAATTAAACAAGATATGGTAACGTACATCAAACAATAAATTAGTGTAATCTGAATTAACTTATTGTCTGCAACCATTAGGTTGCAATTTTAATCAAATTCAATCACAATAATTAGCAATTTAGACTAATCTGTTGCATAAAATGTTTAAAAATATTTACACAAAACCGTGGAACATTTTCCAGTAAATAATTCTCCTTTCAGTGTCTCTACAGTTTGTCCAAACAGAGTGGGACTTTTCCCACTCGCATTTTTACTTTGAAAAACAGAATAAGCTTCTATATTTTGAAATTAGTATGCACTACGCATTCTTTTACTCCATAAGAGTTAGAACTAGCAAAGTTACAAACGTCAATTCAGAAATGAAAGGTTCTTAGTATTGTAAGGCCCAGTATTGCCAGGTGGTTAGGGCGCATGACTTGTAATTTGAGGGTTGTGGGTATGAATTCCCGTCACACCAAACATGCTTGTCCTTTCAGATATGAGGACATAATAATATTACGGTCAATCCCACTATTCGTTGGTAAAAGAGTAGCCCAAGTTCGGCGGTGGGAGATGATAACTAGTTGGCTTCCCTCTAGTCTTACACTCCTAAATTAGGGACGGCTATCGCAGATAGCCCTCGTTTGGCTTTTCGCGAAATTTAAAAACAAACAAATCTTAGTATTGTACACCTATACCAACTTGAGGCTTAACTGGAGGCAAATTCATCCCAACAATTCTTTGTATAAAATAATGTTTCAAACCATCGACTCTCTACGTATAAATCTATATATGAGTAACCTAGAATAACAAATACCCTTGAATCTTCGTTTGTCGATTCTTCTCAATTGCTATGAGAATATTATCCTTCTGTGTTATAAATTGGAGATTTCTAATACAAATATTTATCATTACTTTCCTGCGACGCCTAAAGAAAGATCAAAGGTCCCTTTTTACGTTATTACCGATAACATCTATATCTTGTTGAAAGCTAACCGAGCCTTTTGAAACCAGAGTTCATTTTAAGATGTATAAATAACATGGTGTATTTTGTAATTATAAGAAAAAGTATTTTTCTTTTGGGTTTTAGATTTTCTCCCTAACTGATACATGTATTGAAAATGTTTAGTTTGAAACAAGGTATGGACGTATATATTACTATATAGCGGCGTCTCTGTGGCACAGCGATAAGTCTGCTAAATTGAAATGCTAGAAACTTGGTTTCACTACTCGTGGTGGGCACAGTACAGATAACCCATCGTGTACTATAAGCAGATTTTTCTAACAGGAAAACTGAGTCCGTCCAACTCTCATCTAAAAACAGTTATTACAGAATTGATATACTTTTATTTAATTAACTTTAAATATGTTGAACTATTCCACATTTTTTTCCATATATATTAAAATTGACTTTGGTTTTGAAATAGTTTCAACTACTTCTTTTTAGTGAAAGATACAAAATAGATTAGGAAAAATATACGGGTGATACATTCAAGAAAGTTTTGATAATTCAATTTATTCGGTTCAGCTTAGATAGGTTATACCCTACCTGGATTTATTTAGGAATTTATAACATTTTTAAACATGCTACTTTCAGGCTTTAGAATTACATTGAAACTTTTTAAGACATGTTTTTGTGAAATAGAGGACCAGAACACAGTTCTATTTATTTGTCTTTCTTATAGAATTTAACAGATGGCTGTGTAAAATGTTTTTTGTGTGTTTTTCTAAAAAAATCAGTTCATGATCTTGTAAAATATTCTGTTTGTTTGTGCGTTTTTCATAAAATTCAATGCATGACTGTATCGAATGCTCTATTTGTTTTTCTGTAAAATTCAGTACCTAATTGTGTAAAGCGTTCTGTTTGTTTGTGTGTTTTTCATAAAATTCAGTACATGATCTTATAAAATGTTCTGTTTCTTTGTGTGTTTTCCATGAAATTTAATACATGACTGTAAAATATTCTGTTTGTTTATGTTTTTTTCATAAAATTCAATACATGACTGTAAAATGTTCTGTTTGGTTGCGTTTTTCATAAAATTAAATAAGTGACTGTAAAATGTTCTGCTTGTTTGTTTTTTCATAAAATTCAGTACGTTACTGTAAAATGTTCTGTTTGTTTGTGTGTTTGTTTCTTTTCCATGAAATTCAGTACGAGATTTTGTAAAGTTTTCTATTTGTGTGTTTTTTCATAAAATTCAGTACATGACTCTGCAAAATTTTCTTTTTGTTTTTTTCATAAAATTCAATACACAATTGTATAAAATGTTTTGTTTATGTGTTACCCAACAACAGCAGCATACAATATGCAGTTACTAATAAACGAAAGGAAAATGTACTGCAATAAGTGGAGAAAAAAACAAATACGCGTAAAACACAAATTACATTATTTACAAAATCGTACAAAAATCTGGACGGGAATCTTTTACAGAAAGTAATATGAGCAAAATTCTTAGGGATTACATCTGACTCAAAATCAAACTGGATACCACACATTAATAGCATAAAAACCAGAACTGGATGGAAAAAAGCAAGTTACCTTAAAAGTGTGACAGGCAACAAAAAAGGCTTAACTAAAACACATAGCAAAAACTTACAAGACATATATAAAACCAATTACAGAATATGCCTGTACAATATGGATAAATGTATCAAAAGCACACTTTAATAAACTACGCAAAGTGCAAAACTATATATTAACGAAATCCTGTAGAGTCTCATGGTCAACAAATTCAATATTTAATTATTTTTACATAATTATTCAAGCATGCCCCATTGAAGTGAATTCATGTATTTGGTAAGGGGACCTCCCAAAGAAGGTTCTGTACTTTCAGTTTGCCTCCTCTGAGATCTAAACATCTACCCACGTGTTTGTCGTGCGTTGCGATCGGTGAAAAGGAGGAGAGAATCCTGGTGGTTGAGGGGTTCAACCTCAACACACCACTTTGTTCTTGAATTGCTGTAGACGGGTGGCCTTGCGATTATCCCTTCCGGGTCAGTTGGCTTGTCCTATTGGGCTAAAGTCAACTGAGTACCAGTGTTGGACGTTCTCAACGGGTGCTGTACACACATTGTGTCTGACACTGATGTTTGGGTATAGTGCTCACGAAACCCTAATATTACTACAGCGTCCTCGTTTCGCATTGTAATGCGTTCTTTTGTAGGGCTTCTTGATGAGGGTCGGTGGATACTGATTTTTTTTTCTTTTATTATGGATCCCCAATTCCAAATAAAAGTGAAATAATAAAAGAAGCTTATTTGTAAACAACCTGTCTTGAAGACTCTGAACAGCAGTTTTCAAACTTTTATGCACCTATTCCTCATTTTTTGATACTACATTCTTTGTCAGACAAATCTTTAGGGCAATAGGACAAATGTCTCCCTTTTTATTCAGAAGGGAACAGATAGACTTGCTAACTGTCTTAGGTCACTCAAGAAGCTATGTTCTGAGAATATTTTTGTGGAAACATCTTCAGCAAAACACAGTAAACTCCTCTTGCATACGAAGGGAATAAATCTGCACTCGTAAGGACGAAATGTGCTAATTTTAACGCTTAAATCATCACGTCCAACTGCCGCAGTCAAGACGCGCTATCTGTTATATTCACAACCCTCTCAGATGTTTTGAGTATCAGTGATTCGGTCACTTGTCTTTAAGTTGTCTTTTATGGTTCATGGTTCTTTGACACGTTCTTGTTTTGGTGGCAAAGATCATAATGCTTGCAAGTATAAACTGGACCTTCCATGTAGTAATTGTAGTGGCTCCCACCCCTCTTACTTTCCTTCTTGCCCAGAGATTGATGGAGGAGAAAGAGTAACAATATTTGGAAACAGTTCACAACATTTCTTATCCCGAGTATCAGAGTCATTGTCCTCATCTCCTTCTCGGACATATGTTGCTGTACAACATACCACTACTTCAGTGGGAATGCAGACAGGTCTTTCCGTTCCTCCAACAGAATCGTTTTCAAACCACATGCAGAATCTTTTGCCCTCTTTGGATAAAGGCGTTGACAAGTTCACGTTTGCTCCTGTCTTTGTTCTCATCATTCCTTTCAGTGACTGTTTGAATCCACTTCCTTTAGCCCCGGCTTCTGGCGTATGCTAAGGTCCATCTTCTTTGGTCCCAAGATGTAAATTATTATTTGTTCTCACCCTCAATCGGTAATCTACATATTTTGACAGAGACCTGCCGACTCGATCAAGAGCAGAATCCATGGAGGTTGCAAGACTTCCTTCTAATAAAGAAAAACGATGTGGTCTAAACCGAAGGGTACTCCATCCAGCTTTTCTCCACCTACATAAATGACATTATGGACTTCATTAATTCCTATCATCTTATGTGTCTTTCCTTATAAGAAACGTTTCTGAAACCTATTGATACAATCACCTTTCAACAGTTTTCTTTATACTGGAATGACAAATTGTGTGATGAACGAATGCATGGTGGGGTAGCAACACTGGTCGACCTGAACTTCCCCGCCTTGTCGTTTACACTTAATACACCCTTTGATTATGTCGCCATCTTGGTTTCCTTTTATTGTACCATCACTTTTTTTCTGCTCTTGCCTGCTGGAGATACCTATAATCAGTCAGATCTTGATGCTTTCAATGAACAGTAATCATCTCCTTTTTAATCGTGAGCGACTTTATTAATTCTAAAGTAACTGAACTAGCTTGTGTGGACTTTTGACAAGAAAATATAATTACTTAGAGTTTTATATAAAAATGTGATTTTCTATAGTGCAAAGAAATTTCGTACATACGTTTGCTTGATTTTAACATATTATTTTAAAGCAAGTAAATTGTGATCTGTCTGTTTATTGTTAAAATTTATAGTCAACAAGTCACTGACACCTACTGTAGAAAATTTCCAGACCACTTATGTTTAAAAACTTGATAACTTGAAAATCTTAAATATTTTCGATAATATTTCTTTTTAATTTTGAGTGCAAATACATAATGTTTTTCGCATCGTGTACACATTTTAGGGATGACACTTATATGTTTGTAAATTAATCTGAAGTAACCTTAATATTCTGTGTTATCAAAATGTAAGTAATCGTTGTTTAATAAAGACAAAAACTGAAAAACTTGAAAATAAGTATTTCTATATCCATGAAAGCTCAACATGTTTTATTAACTTTGAAAATCCCTGACAATAAAGGTAAAACCAAACTGGTACTTTTGTACAAAACCAATTAAAGCACAGAGCGTGAGAAACATGTTTTTCTTCCATAAACTTCCATGTCTCTCAGTATAAATAACTTAAGGAGACTGATGAAAGAATTGGATGGATGGTGATCTAACAAGTTCCACGTGACTAGCTAACTCACTCTGACATATTGTTTGTATTATTAGTTAATACAGAGTAAGTAGGAGGGATCTCGTGGTATGTGAATCTTGTCAATCATCTGAAAAGTAACTTTTCGTCCTATCACGTGAATGGCTTTATACCAAATAATAAATAATAAACAGAGTGTTTTCTTCATACCTGCTCGAATAACAAGTGTTCCAAACTGATAGAATTTTCTTATTTGCCTTAGTTTGGTTGACTTCTCGGAGTTTGTCATAGTAAAGCAACTGCTTTACTTATAAAAAAAAAAGAGTGGTCAGAATGCGAGACCTAATAAGGATCGCCTTGTTTTTTATTCTGTCTGGATTACTGGAGTTTCATTTTGCTGAAAGCAACAGCGCAACTGATAATGGAATTCATTACAGAATTAAAAGGTTTTCCCCTCCACATCCCCCAGGTAAGAATAAATTTAAAATATATTTTGGTATGAATAAAAAACAACAATTTAAAAACTATCGTTATTTTTATTCTTACTTTTAGCATTTTAAATTCTTGAATTAAATATTAAAATGCACTGATTTATTTCCATTAAAAACGTTTAAATTGCAGATTATATATAATAAATGTTCGCAACATGAGCATGTGATATTTTGTAAAATGATGTATTTCAGGAATGAACATTATAATATATGTCCTTGAGATATTTTAGTTGATACCTAATTCATAAGTTCTTCCGTAAATTTATTGCTTTGGAAAAAGGAACTTTACAGACATGTATTGTATGAAAGTGGATCGTTCTGGTCCTAATAACGTTACAAACCATGCTGATAGTTATGGATGAGGTCAGACCTAGGAAGCTAGCGGTGAGAGTTGGTAAAACTTAATTATTGACCACATCAATAGAATGTTAACCTGTTAATATGTTTTGCAAACACAAAATTATTTTGTAAAAAAATTAGGAAAAGATACACAGACACGAGGTGTTTCCCTTCAAAGAACAATCCGAGGTTGTTCTATGAAATAACCATGGTAAACAATAATACATTCGTAATGCTATTGTTATCTATACATGTATTTATTTTAGTTTGTAGAAAAAAAGTTACATATTCTACCGAAAAGCTTATTGTGAAGTAAACCCAAATAAAACCCAAAACTAAGATATGTATCATGAAACTCACAAAAAGTAAAAAAATAAGAATGTCCATTGCCAATTCATATCATTATACTTTAAGTCATTATGTCTGAATATCCCCAAATCCCTCCATTAAGCCCCCCAGTGGCTCAGCGGTATGTCTGCGGACTTACACGCTAAAATCCGGGTTTCGATACCCGTGGTGGGCAGGGCACAGATAGCCCATTGTGTAGCTTTGTGCTTAATTCAAAAACAACAACAACAACCCTCCATTAAACATGACACAAACTCAACTCTCAAACTTGTAAGCATTTACAAAAGATCGAATTAGGGGTTAGGAGTGCTTTGATTTGACTCATAAAGTTTCAACTTCTATTGTTTTCCGCTGCAGCTAGTTGTAGGAAGGCAATCACATCTCGTGTATTAATGTAAGTTAAAGATTTTAAAATAGCATTGCATTAGAAATCGTATTCTATTTTACTGTAAAATAACCATGCATTATAATACAGTGGTGTATTACAACAGAAGGGATGTTCCCTCTGCGGTATTATCAATGAAAAATATTTTAATCACAATGAATACTACTTTTATCAATTCAATCAAAATTGAAGCCTCAGAGTTTGGAATCACTAAAACTTCACAAAACCTTTATTTCCTGTTAAAATTAATTCAGTTTAACATGTGTAATTTACGTATAATAGTACACAAATACAACGGTAACGTAAAAATTATAAAAGCCGTCACATTTCAAGTTGTGTGGTTCGATTCAGTTAAATTCGTGTTGTAACAATGGCGACCGAAGTTTGATGACGCACTTCTCACACGACCAACGACAGAGACCTGTGTGTTATTGAAATAGAATATTACTTTACCATCAAATTTTAAACACGAATGATTTCTTTGTTGTTATTATTATTATATTAATATCAAATAATACCATATAAATTATGGAAGAAATGTTGTTTATTTATTTTTGTTATGCGCTTTGTTATTTCGAATGGAAAGTGCATATAATTAAAATATAAACGCTAATAATACAGAGTAGCTGAACCACAAACAAAATTAATCTTAACAAAAATATAAATTTGGGAAATTATCGTTAGTACGAATGTTGAGGCTCTAATTTTGATTGAGAAGATAAAAATAGTGAATGTGTATGTTTTCATATCGCAAAGCCACATCAGGCTATTTGCTGAATCCACCGGGAGGAATCGAATCCTTGATTATAGCGTTATAAATCCTTAGACTTACTGCTGTACTAGCGTAGAACAAAACAGTCTTATTAAAATGTTTTTCATCGTTAATACTACTGGATAAAACATATCTTCCTATTTTGTACATCACTGCATTATAATGAATAATTCTGCAGTAAAAATGATAAAATATTTCCAGTAAAGTTTACTTACTTTTAGTCATGGCCGCTAATATTTCTTCATTTTGGTTTCAAATTACAATCAGACGCACTTAATCAAAAACAATAATCTATTTTTATAATTTTCTCTTTTGTATTTTCCTTTTAAAAATATTCTTTAGTAACTGGAAATATGTATGAACCATTCTTGAAGTTTTAAATTATCTTTTTAAAAACAAAAAATAGTATTATAATATGTTGTTTTGGGAACAGTTTAGAAGTAATATTTTAAACCAAAATTTTTAACGATGACTAAACTATGTTAAAATTAATTACTTATTCCACGTAATGATATACCGTGATATAAAACATAATATGAAATGATAAAATATATATTATATGTTTTCTATTTTCATTATAAAGTAAATTGAACTCTTGAAGTTTACATAAGAGTTTGTAATATTTTATAAGTATAACTGCATGTTAATTTACTTATACAATGTTTTTTCAAGAAGTATCTACATTTCTTTTGCTCAAGTCACTTATTGAAATGTATAATTCGCCTAGTGTATTATACCCGCCCTCTTGTAGGAAAGACTTCTTTGAAGGAGAATATATTATTCAAAGTAGGCAGAGACCTTTTCTACTAGCGAGTCAGGAGAAACTTTGATAATATACTATTCCCTATATCTCTATTGGATAAGCAATGGCGTAGGTAGAATATCCTTCCTGAAAAAATGTTATCATAAAACGTCGCATATAATGTTTTGCCCTATTAGTTAGCTCTTTCTATCACACACACACACACATTCTTTCAAGCCCAATCCTCAACAGAAAAAGTAAAGCTTAAGTTTTTAATTTTCTTATTAATATTAATAAAGTTTATGTGTTGGCAGATATCATTTTACTGTGTTTTATATTATTCTAGTCTTTGCTTTGATCTCCGTTACATTCAGAGAATTAGATTTGTGCTGAACCTTATGAATCATAACCGATTATCCAAAGGAAAATCTAAATCTGAGAATATCGCACAAGTTCATCAAAGTTATGTTTTAATTGCTAATACTGGTATGAAAAGGTAGAAAGTTTGTTAGATATAATCAAAAAGTCTTCTTCGCAGATTTTACATTTCAGGTGAAATATTTCGTTCAAATAACAATTAAAATAACTCTCTTTGTATGTGTGTGGTAACTCTTGTATTACTCTGTATCCCTGATTAAGTCTTTAGTTACAAACGTTCAGATAAGAATTTCAATGCTAGTGAATATTTTTCAATCTACTTTATGCTATTTAATATATATTATTAGTAATATTAATTGTAATTCTAGTAATTATAATTATAATAAATAATGCCCCCCAGTGGCTCAGCGGTATGTCTGCGGACTTACACGCTAAAATCCGGGTTTCGATACCCGTGGTGGGCAGAGCACAGATAGCCCATTGTGTAGCTTTGTGCTTAATTCAAAACAACAACAACAAATAAATAATAGTAATTCTGTGCCATAATGATGAAATTTCTGAAATATTATAAAAGTATTCTAAATATTCTTTTGAGTATGTACAATTTATGCAACTATTTTCTAAACTGATTCTTTATCTAACGTAAACCTAAAATGTGCATATTCATTGCTGTAATTAAGGTATTTTACAATGTACATGTTACATTTATTTACATACTGTTAATAGTTTAAGGAAAACCTCGGACTTTCTAATGTTTAAACATTATGACAACTGTTACAGGCTTTATACGTATATACACATATATATATTTGTTTTTGAGACAGATTTATAATTTGTCGTTTTTAAGTCTATAAATCGAACATTTCTTTTCTCTATTACATATTAATACTTTCTTACTTAATTACTAACATGAATTTCTGAAAGTGACCAATAGTTTAACTACATGATAAGAGAAAGAGAAATGCTATGAAACTAGTGACAATTTACGAACATAAAATCCATAAAAGTGGCATAATTTTTACATTCTGTACCTCAGGAAATATTTATTAATTTATAAGTATTCGTCATTAGGAAAGTATCATATGACCTTATGCATCGAATAGCATTTGCTGTTATTTTTTATTATTTTAGCATTTTAAAGTTGAAAAACTCTTTTATTGATCTGTGAAAAACTGAAAGAGCTAACTAAGTCAGACTAACAGATGTGGTATGAAACGATACTATGTGCCTGTTACCCCTTAATTAAAATGTTTTATTTTAAAATTACTGTTTTTTTATTTTTCCAATTTTAATACAAATATACACACAATTAATACTCTATCTTTCCTAGTTTGGATAGCATACAAAATGTAAGCTAAATAATTTTTAATTAGCTGACTTTCTTGTAGGAAAGATAATATGTAACGTCCATAAATGAAAAGCTGTTTTTCTTATTGAGTAATTTAAATAATGTAAGAACAGCCATGCCCTAGAGTTTGGCAAATAATGAATACTATGTATGAAATAGGCATTTGAAATTCAAACCTGGTTTGTTAGTGCTATACTTTTGAATATAAAGTCAGGTCTACCTCTGAAACTTAGCTTAGAAACTTTTCAAAGAACTTTAACTTATGTATCTGAGAATCATTAAACCTCAGAAAGCTCTCGAGACCGGCACAGCTAGTGAGCCAATAGTTGGTAATGTATGTTTTAGTGAATTTGATTCAAATTCGAGGTCACTGTTTGTTCAAAGCAAAGATAATTTTGTTTTAGGTATATTACCTTTAATTTTTGAAGATTTTACTTTATGGTAACTTTGGAGTTTCATTTATATTTTAAGTTGTAGCTTTCACTTCAGTTTGCAACGAGAATACAACAGGCTGGTAAGAGATTTTCAGTAAAATATTTACCTTGCTTCTATCGGTTTGACACACATAATTGCCTTTTATTAGTTTTATTTTTCTTTTGTTTGTGAATGAACGTTTTACTTTTATGAATCTTTTGATTCTGTCTTGCATTCAATCTTATTTAAATATCAAAGGATTCACAGTCACACACCTTAGTCTGCTATCTTTTAAACACGCTCTCAATGGAACTGTGATATGTCTGCGGACTTACAATGCTTAAAACCTGGTTTCGTTATCTGTGGTGATTAGAGCACAGATAGCCTATTGGGTAGCTTTGTACTTAAATACAAGCAAACAAACAAATCTTATAAACCTTCAGTTAGAGAGCCTATTCAGTTCATTCGACAGGAAATAAAACAGAATATCAAGGATCAGAGAATTTTACAACCAGGGATATCAACATTATGGAGGACTGAAACCTTTCTGAGGGGTCTTACTGTTTGACACGAGATGGTTTTCTGTACAGGATAATTGTCCTACAAACTGAAGGGGGGTGTATCCTGTGTAGAGGCTGAAAGGTCTGCGAGAAGAGTGGTAAGATAATAGAAAAGTCTTCTTGTGATTTTTGAACGCTATTTTAAAGCTAGGTAAAATGTGACTGATAGTGCCTAAGACCGATTTAAGTAGTTTTCGCAGGGCCCCCAAAGTATTTAGTAGCTAAAATAGTTTCCAGCCCCAGCTCTGGCCGGAATTATTTACAGGAAAAAGCGAGGAGGTATCATTAGTGGAAGAGCTCATAAACATGGGTTGTATTACCACAAGCAAGACAATTAGCATTGATGGATTCCACCACAAGAAACCTAACATTAATCCTTAACAGGTATAGAAAGAGTTTGTAATGATACAAAAAGCTTCCAATAATGGGAACTGGCTGGCCATTGAGTCCACCCACAGAAGAGAGAGGCCATTGGTGGTGGACTGATGAGCTGTTGTATTGGCATAAGGTGCAATTGATTCTTGATGAGGAGGACAGTAATTTGTGAATCTGGCAGGAGTGCTTCAAAGAAAAGAGGCACCATGTTACTCCAACAACAAAGTGAGAAAGATGCTACCAACTTGGTCTGTGTAACAGGTTTGTTAGAAGACAACTTATGTACACATAGCTTGTGTCTAGAAATACAAAAATTCATCTTGATTGTGTTGGATATGTGGACGACAATGGTCTTTGTATTCATGGTTACTCAGTTGTTATAAGATACCACAGATTTTATACCATGGCTTTTTTGCAGGCTTCGTGCTGGATAATCTTAGTGCCTTAAGTTGAAATATATTCCTTTGTTTTCAATGTCTGATATATCACTGTTTCTTTTTAAATTCTAAGCCTTTGTTCTGAACATATCTTTATAGTCTGAGCGTAGGTTTGTTTGTTTCTTTGTTTTTGAATTTCGTGAAAAGCTACACGAGTGTAAGACTAGAAGGGACGCATTATGTCATCACCATCTACCGCAACTCTTGGGCTACTCTTTTGCCAACGAGCAGTGGGATTAGCTATCACATTATAACGCTTTTACGGCTGAAAGGGCGAGCATGTTTGGTGTGACAGAAATTCGATCCTGCGACCTGCAGATTACGAGTTGAGCGCCTTAACCACCTCGCCATACCGATCTACTAAGTGTATGTAAATTTTGTGTCAGAAGTGGTTGTTACATATTTGTTCCAAAAAAATTAGTTTACCTGTGAAAACCAAAATAAATGTCAGTATGTACATGCATTCAGATCCTCTGCGAATTTATATCGACTATTGTTGTCAAATTAGTTGCCAGTTTGCATATTAAATATCTTTTTATTATAAATGTCGTAATTTAATTTATTAATCAGTTTTATTCACTGTATGTCATTTAGAGATTGCTAAAAACAACTTTCACAAATGTTGTAGTATCATTGACATATTTGTATTATTAAAGTAGTAATCATCAGGTATTTATATAATTTATCTCTCTTACCTCCATTTAGCTTTTATTTAAGTTTTAATATCAGCAACGCTATTTTTATAGGCACAATGTTAAAACATACAGTGTCTCAAGTTTTATTTTATTGAAATTTGTTATTAAGACTACAAAAACATATTTTTTGTCAAATTAGCAGAAGTTTGTGTAATATTTTCCAAGATATTAATGTTGAATAAAGTGTGTGTGTGTATGTCTGTATATCAGTACGCGCAAACATTTAATTAGGAAATATTTATATATATTGCAGATTTCTATACTATTTGGCACACTCTGAAAAACTTGGAAGGAAAAGTTCTTAATGCGTACTTTAAATATTTGGAAAGAGGTAAGATATCTTTATATGAGCATTTATGTAAAAATAAATATCTTTGTCATTCGTCAGTCATCTTTCAAGTACTAGCTTCATAACATTTTCAAAGAATGAATTTTGATATTTACAGATAACTGTACAGATATTGTAGATTAATTGGTTTCATAAAGTTCAATTTTTTTGATAAAAAAGTGGTTTGCAAAAATTCCAGTACAGATGCTATAGCCTCAGTGTGTCAAAATATTAACCACAAGAATCCTTTTGTTTACGTTTAAACTAAATATTTAGACTATTGATGTGCTCCTAATATTAACCCACGCTACATTGTTCGTTGGCTTTAGAATTTTCGGGCAAAGCTACACAAAAGATAATAAGCACTAATCGTCCTTAATAGACTAGAGGAAAAGCAGGTAACAAACAGCGTTAGTGCTAACTCTATTAAGCACTGAGTTCTAATGAACAGCGTCCAGTGCCAACTATTTTACCTATGGCTTCGTAGTGCAGAACACGTACTTGGAGCAACGAGCTGCAAGCTATGAATCCATACATTCACAGTTTAAATGCGGTAACTTCAAGCAACTAGCAAGATTTTTACACTGAAAAAATATAAGTAATTTAAAATGTTCAAATCGAACCGATTCTAAGCTTCGTTTATCACCGGAAAGTCATTTTCTACCATAATACAACCAATAATATGAGTAGAAATCATTTTCTGCAACTATATAACCAGTCATTATCTCTATAAGAGTAAAAACTATTTTCCACAATAACAGAACTATTTTCTATTATTATATCAATAAAAGAAATTTTATTCCATAATGTAACTAATTATTATTACTCTAATAATTAGAGACGTATTATCCTATTAAAAATAATATAGCAAAACAACATAATTAATCATTGGATTAGGTGTAAACCATGCGTTATTGTCCAATATCTTTTCTACTTAAGCCTTAAAATCCATTGCATTTAATATAAAGTATTTTTCATAACTAACTGTTGTGGTTTTATGTTCTTTAAGTGTTATTTATATATTTATATTTAGAAATTATGACCATACCAGAAACATAACAGCAGAGAAAAAAAAAGGAAATACAAAACGGCACTAGTGTAAAAACACTGCTTAAATAAAAGCTGTACATTAGTTCCTCATTAACATAGCGGTATGTCTGTGGACTTACCACGCAATAATCCCCGTTTCAATACCCGTTGTGGGCAGAGAACAAATGTCCTCTTGTGTAGCTTTGTGCTTTACTACAAACGTATACACGATGAAAATTGATTTCAGTTTGAATGCGACACAGAATAAAAACAATTTTTAGAAGTTAAAAACACAAACTAATACGTAATAGGCGTGGTAACAGTTTTTATGTGAGAATCAATTTTGTTATACTGCTACAGGCCTTTCGCTTATTTTCATAACTTAGATGTCGTACCATAAATATGTTAGTTATAAACAATGTAGAGATCATAATGTGTATCAGGTATCTTTCCTTTGTAAAATACATTACTTATTACTCTAAAATTAGAAATAGTTAACAATGTATATGTAACTTCATAAGTAAGAACACAAGAAAAGTATAAGTAATTTGTTGTACTCACCACTAGGTTAATATTTAGTTTAATTTTAAGTAGCTAGCTTTCTCTGATCAGAAGTTAATGTTATTTTCTGAATATGCATTACCGGAAAAATATCTGAGCAGTTTCTAAATTAAGTATTAGAACGGGCTTTTATCTATTAAATAATTAGTTTACAAGTGAGTGATTTTGTTTTAAAAAGGCAGGATAGTTCCCATGATCTCACCCAATAACATGTTAATGTTAATCCTTTTTCGTTTGAAATTTAGATGAAGTATTTCTCAAATTCTCAAGTTTAAGTAGTATTAAGGTTATAAACTACTTGTAACCACAAATCGTACAGTGTGCTAAATATGTGTTTGCTTTTTCTTCATTATCTTTAGGTTGCCCTCTAACAGGTCATTCCGATTTCTCAAGTGATCTTACAGGAGGGGGGACTTCAAGTGTACATACTGTTCCACCAGGACCACGAATTCGAAACGGAAAAGACTGGAAACCAAGAGTGCATAAGCCTCAAATTCAGCCTACAGGACCTCCATCAACAAATCACCAGGATAAACCACAGATAGTACCTCCTGGTCCCTATCAACCAGGAGACCATCAAGAAAAGCCACAGATTCTTCCTCCCGGGCCCTACCAACCAGGACATCAGGACAAACCACAGATCTTACCTCCTGGTCCCTATCAACCAGGAGACCATCAAGACAGACCACAAATTCTTCCTCCTGGACCCTACCAACCAGGACATCAGGACAAACCACAGATCCTACCTCCTGGCCCCTATCAACCAGGAGACCATCAAGACAAACCACAAATACTTCCACCTGGACCTTACAATCCTTATAGACAGCCACAGATAGTTCCTCCTGGACCTCACTGGCCTGGTTACTACCCCCGACCACCACCTGGTCCTCCTTGTCCACCAGGCCCACCAGGTGAATATGCTCATGTGCAAACATGTACTTTCATATACATCATCCAAACATTATTTTGTAGTATTTTGTGTAGGTAACTAAACAAATGCTTCTGTAATAGTACTTGAGAAACTTCATTAGTAATGTTTGATGTATCTTTTTAACATTGTTTTTGAAAATTTCGTTTCTTCTTCCCAACTGCACTAAAAGTATTATTGATAAGGTAAAACTAGTTTAAAGAAGAAAGGGAGACGTAAAACTAGAATACTGTTTCACATATCCTTTGTGCATATTTTAGTTCACTACAAATTGTAATTCCAAAGTTGTTTTAACTTTGTGGTGATCAATCTGTATATTTTCTACCGTATATTCAAGTCAACATTACTAAAAATATAAATTGATTAATAATTAATTTGTTTACAGATTAAATATAAATAAATCTGCAATGTTAACATGTGTTGCAAAAGGTAGAAGTGTGTGGCAATGATATAAGTTATCCTCATTTGCATGTCTTATAGCACTGACCAACAAAATTTTGCTTTTTGAACACTGTTGGGTGTTCCTTATAGATTTTTGGCTGCTTGTCACGAAAATCACATCCAAATTTATCCATCACGTACCATTTCATCGAAATCTTTAGTTTTACCAGGACATTGCTACAATGTAAAAATGATGTCAGGACAACTGCAATCCGTCAATGCTTGCTGACTACTGTTGGACACTGCAAAGTGATGCACCGAACATTGAATACAAACGAAAATCAGGAGCAAAACACTTTTAACTGTGTTGAACTTAATAGCGTATTAGAAACATAAAAGCAATTAAATACGTTATTACCGGTAAACAGTTAACTGTCTATTTCTCAGAGTTCCTACGTGACGAAGCAAACCCAAAACTATATTTCTGCGTACCCAGACATCACAATCAGCAAAAACTTTTCAAAAATTGTTGTGTGGTGTACTTATTACGCCTTTTTTGTGTTTTATTGCTGCTGATAAAAAAGAAAAATAAAGAAAAACACTCTCAAAATATATTCGATCAACAAAAAAGTCACATTATTCAGAAGCCACAATGCAATAGGATTGAAAATAGTACACACCAAACCAATAAAGCAAACAAATGAGGACCAGCATAGAACAGCATCCCCCTGGAAGATATTATTCTGAACTAGGATTTGATAATTGAAGAATATGAAAAATTGCTGATTAATAAATGTAATGATGAATTGCTTTTCATATTAATTAGGTCAAGGTATTGACATAAGAGCCAAGGTAGAGGAGCAAAAACCTGAAATGGGAAATGATCTACAACCACGTCTCTATTGGTTAACTGCGATTCGAATACCCCTTTGGGCAAAAATATACTTTAATTTTAATGTTATATAATACACCATTTCAAAATGAATTATGTATTATAGGATATAAGCAATCAAAGAGTTTTAAAAATATTGTTCTCTTTATCATTTGTGGGTTTTTCTTCAGTATCAAAACAATACACGTGCTAACAAATTCGAATACTTTGTACGAAAACCATTTATAGCACTAATTATATACAAATATTATTATACTTTGCATCATAAAACTCAAAAGTGGACAAAACAACGTGTTTATACAGTTCTGTGATAAAGTTAGGACACCCAATGAAAGCCGAATATTTTTGTAACATTTTTGGATATATAGATTTTTAATCTCAATTTTAACTATACTGAGAGATTATAGGAATATAACTAAACAATTAAAACTGAAGAAAAGACTTTTCAAGATCTTCTGTAAATGTAATTCTACAAAACTGCATATTCTAACCGAGGAAAAGTTAAGACCCCCACATTTATTTCCATTTAAAATGGCTCAACTCACACACAGATGTATCACACCAGGTGCACGTGATAAGAAGATCGTTACTCAGCAGTTTGAATGAGGCTTGCCTTATTTAAATCTTCGATATTTAGTTTGGTGTGCTCCTAACTGTTGAAGTGAGAGTGAGTACCACGGTGAGAGCAAAATAGCTGTCTGAGGCCTTCAGAATGAAAATTGTAGCACCTTATGAGTTTGGTAAGGGATTTATAAAGATTCCAAAAGATTTTGAAATCAGCCGTTCCACTGTCCGGAAAAAAACAAACAAGTGGAAGGCTTTCAAAACAACTGCCAACATACCCAGGTCTGATCGTCCAAGTAAGTTCACCCCGAGAGCAGACCGCAAGATGCTAAAAGAGGTCTCCAAACTCCATAACATGTCATCGCGGGACTTACAGCAGGCTTCGGCTGTTGTTGATGTGAAAGTGCATGTCTCTAGAATCAGAAAGAGTCTGCACAAGTTTAACTTGCATGGGAGGTGTGCAAGGAGGAAATCTTTGGTCTCTAATAGAAACATCAAGGTCAGACTGAAGTTTGGCAGAGAGAATTTAGACAATGACCAGGACTTCTGGAATAATGTTTTTCGGACAGATGAGTCCAAACTTAAATTCTTTGGACACCAGAACAGAAAACATGTTTGGCGTAAATCAAATACAGCATTCCAGGAAAAGAACCTCATACCAACTGTGAAGCATGGAGGTGGAAGCGTCATTGGTTGGGGCTGCTTTGCTGCAGCAGAACCTGGACAGTTCACAATCATAGAATCCACAATGAATTCTACTATGTATGTGCTTGAGTATCATGTGAGACCATCTATAAGAAAAGTAAAGCTGAAACGGAACTGGATCATGCAACATGTTAAAGACCCAAAACACACCAGTAAAGCCACCAAGGACTGACTGAAAACTAAGAAATGGAGAGTCCTGGAATGGTCGAGTCATAGCCCAGATCACAGTCCCATTGAGATGCGGTGGGGTGACTTGAAACGTGCTGTACATGCAAGAAACCCCTCAAACATTGGGTGGGGCAAACTTTTTTCAGACCGATGTTAGAGACTGGTAGATGGCTGCAAGAAGCATCTCACTGCAGTTTTTTCAGCCAAAGGAGTAACACTAGCTATTAGGGGGTAGGGTGTCCTAACTTTTTCAGTTAGAATATGCATTTTTGTAGAATTACATTTACAGAAGACCTTGAAAAGTCTTTTTTTCATTTTTAATTGTTTAGTTATATTCCTATAATCTCTCAATGTTGTTAAAATTGAGATTAAATATCTATATATACAAAAATGTTGCAAAAATACATAAGCTATCAATGGGTGTCCTAACTTTTTCACATGACTGTATATATATATATATATATTACTGTTTCAGTAAGGAGTTCAGATCTTCCTAAAACCTGTAAACTAATATAAGTGAATTATATTACATTATATTATATATCTTATTAAAATCAGCAGTTGTGTTATCTGTCAAAACATATAAGAAAAACAAAATCGACAGAACGGAATCAGCCACATAAACATGTGATATAAATAAAAACTACTCATATTACATAAACTACAAACCATGTAAAGCTGTAAATAGGTAAGTTAAACAAAAAACTGTTAAAAACTTACCCTTATCTTTTTTTATCAACTGAAATAGGCAGTAACGTGAATATTGTTGTTGTTTTTCTAGGCAATCCAGGTCTTCCAGGACCAAAGGGTGATAGTGTAAGTAAAACATTTGATGTTTACGGTTTAGTATTATTTTTAAAAACTCGGCAATATTATATAACTTGTTAGTCTCTGCACCAATTAACATAAAACATTTGGGTAAAACAGACTAATTTCGTAAACCGAGAACAGTTAAATTATTCTATCTATAGCAATAGTTTAACCCTATTTGAAGTTCCACACAATCGGCACCTATCAAATTAGCAAGCACGCAACGTAACCACTTGTCTATGAGTACATCGAGTAAATGTAAAGTTATTTTTGCAAAATGATAATTAGTTTTGCACAGTGATATCATTCATACATACTATTTGATTTCATATTTGAACAATACATCTTATAATTTAAACATGTGTTTCATTTCGAATTTCATTTTAAAATCTTAAATTTGCATTGTAATTTTTATTCGGGATAATACGTTTCTTTAAACAAGGTTTAACTATTTTCTACTAAACCTTCTCTATATTTATTTCAAAAAATTAAATAATAAATTTTTAACATATTACATTAAAAGGAAATATAAAATAAAATATTCTTAAGTGCCAAAAATAAATAGATATTTCTGCAGTGACATTTTTGTACAGTAATATTTTATTTTTTTAAAGGGGGTTTGAGTTTTCTTTTCGTATAACAAAGCCACATTGGGCTATCTGCTGAGTCCATTGAGGGAAATCGAACCCCTGATTTTAGCATTGTAAATCTGTAAACTTAACGCTGTATCAGCAGAGGAGTTTAAAGTGGAAATACAATTGATTTTACTTGTGTGTAATTATCTTTCTATGGATATAAATCTACTACGTTAATCATCACATGAATGTTAAATGAGAAATATTATTTATTTCACTTTGTTATCTAATTGTATTATATTTCCCCTCGGTGGGCTTAGCAGATAGTCCGATGTGGCTTTGCTATAAGAAAACATACACACACACACACACAAACAAATTGTGTTATTAAGTATGAAGTTGATAGTGGCAAATCTTTTAAAAACAAGTTATATCGTAAAATAATTGAACTATATAAAAATCCATAAATCAAAAACTGTTTAGAAAAAGATAATTTTAAGTAGAATTACTTCAAAATAACGCTGAAAGTTACATATCTCAATCGGAAATGCAAGAAAGTTTGGTGAATCTATCATTAGATACAGATGCTTAAGACAATGTCTGGTATTTATAGACACAATTATGAATATTTTGCTTTTAGAAAACATAGCACTGATTTCATTTAAGTGTTTCATGTAACGTATAATATAATGTTCAGAGATATCTTAGCTGTCCCATCCTTTAAACTAAATTAATACTATTAAATAATTATAACCGTAAAACCCAGTCCTTATCATTCATGTACTTATCAATCTTTCTTTTAAACATACCTAAGTTTACTACCTCTTCAACACCTGAAGGCATCCCATTCCAGAGGCTAACGATCATATAAGAAAAATAACACTCTCTTAGGTGAAGATGACTTCTTCCCTGCAAAAATTATATTAATGCCCCTATTCCTACTGTTCTCGCCATTAAGTGTGAAGAAAATAATGCATGCATCAACACTGTCAGTTCCATTTACAATCTTAAACTTCTCAATCAGATCTCTGTAACTCTTTTTCTTCAAAAGAAAACAATTTCAAGGATCTTAATTTCTCCTCAAATGACAACCCTACCATCCAAGGTAGCGTTTTAATAACCCTCCTCTGAACACTTTCTAACAGTTCAGTGTCTTTCTTAAAGTAAAAAGTGCAAGATTAAATACGGTACTTCAAAGGTTGTCTAACCAGTTACCTATATAATGAAATTATGATATCTTTAGACATGTATTCAGTATTTCTGTATATATAACCTAAACTCGTATTTTATTTACCACTAGGAATAACACATTGCTTGGATTGCTTAAGAAACTGATCAACCATTATACCAAATTTTTTTTCTTTCATAACACTGTTGAGGTTATTTCAATCTAGAATGTATTTATAAGTCAATTCAAGTTAATCCATATGCATTATTTTGAAGTACACAGATTCTTTGTAAAGAAGCAATATCCTCCTTACAGTCAGCAACATCCAAGACTTGCATATCATCAGCAAATTTCAGTAATTTATGAACCAGTTCTTTATTTTTCATGTATGTCACAAACGTAATTCAAAAAGAGAAAAAGTCTTAATACTGACTCTTAAAGCACCCCACTAGTGACATTAATCCAGTTTGACTGAACTCCATTTGTCGCTATACTCTGCTTTCTTCCACCCAACTGTTCCTCTAACAATTAGTTAACTTAGCCCACACATCTAAAGAGATAATTTTAAAAAGCCTTTTACATGGCACCATCTAAAACGCTTTCTCTAAACCCAGATGCACCAAACTTGCATACTTATCTACATAATAAGCAGCAACCTTTTCAAAAAAATATTGAAAGATTTGTAAGGCAAGATTTTCCTTTACGGAAACCATGTTGATTATTCAATATAATTCTTAACTTTGTTCAATGCTTTGTTGTTGCAAAGCACCTTTTATCAGATTTTTCAAATCTTCCCCACAACTGGGATAATTTTTATCACCACCCTTGAAAAATAGAAGAAACAGTAATCAACTTCCATATCCTCTGGCAACTACCCACTATTTAATTATTTGGAGAAAATAAGTTAGTTTTTTACATATGTATACTTGTTTTTCAAATTTATAATACACCAAGAGTCCTTGTTTTGCCTTACTAACTGACGTATTCGTTCAACATACAGAGAACTAGTGAAAATAGCATAAGGGGGATCAGATCCAAACGGTGACCCTTATATCACTCTGCGAGAAGCCTTTAGAGTACATGCCATTTATAAGCGGAAAATATGCGCACAGACTGTCAAATAATGATTCAGACAAGACAAAAATATGTTATCTAAAATATATGATTTAAACACTTTTCGCACTTAATTTTTAATTACAATTACGTCTTTCGGTTTTAAATAGTTTAATAGCTAATATTATTTATTTGTAAAATAAGTTATTTGATGAAACACTATTTAACATACGACACAGAAAATGTTATTGACATCTAACAAGGAACATTTCTCATGAAATTTAAAGTAAAATATGCAAAACTGTATGTATATACGTCTACCAACAGTTTTCATAACTTATTACATGATAGTTACTCATAATTATTCAAATAATACTGTATCTTGGCAGTTTTATAGAAGTATTCCATTTTATCTCTCGTCTACAGGGTCTGACAGATGAAGACGTCGAAAAACTGATTAGAAGAAGAGGCCATGACCTGTGTGGTCGGTACTGTCGAGGCGGGAGGCACTGGGGCAAGTAGTTTCACAGGGAAATAATACCAAAGCGATAACGTCCACAGACGAGTGTCGATATTCTCATTATTAATCAACAAAACTATCTCAAATCTAGTATTTGAATGTCAAGTTCTTGTTTTATTCGTCATTTTAGTCTTAAAATAATAAAATGAAATAACTCTATAAATGTATAATTCTTCTTCATTGTTATTCATGAAAATAACATGTTACCTTCTTCTTTGTTATCCAACTTCATGGTTTCGAATCCCCGTCACACCAAACGTGTTTGCCATTTCAACCTTGGAGGCGTTATAATGTGGCAATCAATCCCACTATTCGTTTTGGTTTGTTTTAAATTTTGCGCAAAGCTACATAAGAGTTGTCTGCGCTAGTCGTCCTTAATTTAGGAATCTAAAATTAGAGGGAAGGCAGCTAGTCATCACCACCTACAGCCAACTATTAGGCTACTCTTTTATCAACAAACAGTGGGTTTGATCGTAACATTATAACGCCCCCACAGCTGATAGGGCAAGCATGTTTGGTGTGACGGGGATTCGAATTCGCGACCCTCAGATTATGAGTGGAGTGCCTTAACCACCTGGCCATGTCGGAACCCCACTATTCGTTGGCGGTGAATGGTGATGACTATTTGCCTTCCCTCTAGTCTTACACTGCAAAATTAGCGATAGCTAGCGCACATAGCCCTCGTGTAGCTTTGCGCGAAATTTAAAACAAACCAAATCTAACTTCCTTTTTGTTCATCTGATTAAAAAAAAACCAGTATAGGGCCAACTTTGAAATATTTCTTCTCTAGATAATTATTGCACAAAATTATATTTTGTTGGTGAAAAATCTAAATATACTTTCATTAATCACCAATAATTATGGTATTCAAAAACTTTGAACAAAGTATATCTTTTTTTTTTAATTATCGTGAAAAACAACCAATCATAAATTAACAGTTGAGCGACTGCAAGCCATTCTTGTGTTTAATACTTGAAAACAATCTTTAGGAAAATAATCATCAACTTATTAAAATTAAATTCAATTTCGAGAGATGTAAAAAAGTTAATATGTGAAAGTGTCTGGTAGTAACATATTGCGATGTAACAGTGCGTGAAAAATATTCAGTAGTCATTTACGAATTTCAAAGTTACTGTGATATTTAACATTTAAGACTTTCACAAATTTCTTCAAACATTATAACGTTGTAATTATATAACAGGCTTTAACTTGTTTTTGTTTAAATTGGCAATTGATGAATCTACATTTAGTAGTTTATTGAAACAGACTGAATTTTCCATATTTATACCAAAAATAGATAGTTCTTTAATTGAACAATGGGCTCGCTTTAGCTCTACTTTATTTCGCGTAATTAGATAAGGTAATTGAAACCACAGTAATATAATAATCCGATTAATATTATAGCGCCTTAAGCAATGATATAATAATAATGAACTTAAATCAATCACAAAAAAACATCTTGAAATTCTTAACCACCCAAAATAATCAAGAAATATTTTTCTTGCAAACAAACACAACAGTTTTCAGAAATCCTTTGAAAATAACGATAAACACTGATGTTATAGTGCAGCACCATGATCTCCTAAAACTGTGAATTCCACTGAACAGTTTTCGTTATCAGTTTATTTTTCAATTCTCAATTTGTCCAAATATCAAATATGTGTTAAGGCACGCTTATTCTCTGTTTTACTTGACGAGGAAATGAAGCAATCATTCATTATCAATCGTCTTTGACACTAAATTAATTTCAAAATCTCTATATAGAAGTTAGGAAGTCAAAAGGTTTTCTTTTAACCTTTACAGCTTTGGTTTGCTTCTTACCATTGGATAAGTTCTTCAAGAATGTATTTATGATCCACCTAATCTGCGAGATAATGAGCCAAAATTTTGGAGATTAGGTGGGCTACTGAGGGGAATCGTTGTTTTTGGTATTCAAGTATGAGCAAAAATGTATCATAATAAATAACTCGACCTGTAAGCCTAAAAACACCACTCAATTGTCAAAAGAACCAGTCTAGTAATATTGTTTGATCACCAAGATGCAGATGTAAGAAGGATTGGTTACACTGCCAGACTCATGTACAAAATAATAGAAGTCAGACATGTACGAAATAACTCCCGAAAACAGCAGAAAAAACGAGTTCATAGAGTTATAAAATCATGTAATAGGCGAGACCATAACCATCTCTTTTGTGAAATTTTGGATGGGAATATGAGTTTTACTACCTGCAAGTCAGCAAAATATATTTCATCTTCGACAACACTACTGGTCAGTTCAGAATTCACATAAATTCAAATCTCTGTTCAGAATTTTAAAAAGGGTACCGTAGTGTTTTTCTTGGTAGTCAACCCACTAAACATATCTCCCTAACTCACATAATGAGTAGTAATAAATCCCGATTCTTTGTTTTCATAACAACAAATAAACCTTTCTGGTTTCTTCACTTTTGTAACATTTAAATACACTGGAATTAAATATATATATATATATATTTCCTGAATTAGCATCAAAACCATTGCAAGATAATCATGGAAAATACTTTGATATTCATTGCTTGAAAAGTGAACTTTCGGTTTCATTCGCTGACGCCGATTTGAGAGAAAAACTAGTGAATTAATTACTTTATTGTTTGTGAAATACCAAGCTAGATGCAACCCTGCAATAGCTTACAGAGTTGTATGAATTAACCTTGATTCTTCCAGCCACTAGCGTCTTAGTTGAGAGTTTCTTCTCTCATTTAAAAAAAGGCAAAGCTACACTAGAAAGGCACAATAACATAAAAGACTTGCAAGTTTAGCGTTAATCGTGATTGATAAAAAAGCTTCTTAAAGAAATAAAGACTGACAGTTTCTATAAAGATGTAATAAATTTGTTCAATCAAAAGGAAAGGAGTGTAAAATTAACATAAAAATAATATAATAAATAGCTGAATATTCTTGTTTTTAATCTTAATTGGAAGCAATTAATCTTAAATATGATTAATGACTACAAGTAATTCATTTTATCTTTATTGGCCGTCCTATACTGTTTCTTTTTATTTTATAATCCCCTTTTATGCTTTTGGAAAAATAATAGGAAAGGCGACCCGAATACAAGCGAACGTGCTGTGGAAGATTATTAATAAACAAATGTATTGTGTGTAAAACTAATTTGGTTATGTACATACCAGAAACGCAGGAGTAATTTGGATCTACTGAACCAGTCCACACCTTATATTACAGCAAATTATTTCATTAATATACAAGTGACAGAGGACATGAGGCTTGCATGGAGTGTATTATAAATAGTACAAATAAATAGTAAAAATACAAGTTCTATAAATATGTTAAAACTAGCCTCTCGACCATTAATTTCACCAGGGGCATAAGTTTAAGCCCAATGAGTCAGACGAGGATGATAATGTTGCTTCAAGTCATAACAACTCGCTTAGTGAGCACAAAAGGACCTAAAAATACTCCCTTGACTGTTTATCGTGAGTAATTTGAGAAATTGCTGAAGTTAGGTGAAAATGAAAGCTCAAGTATCAGACAAGCTATTGGCATCAACTTTATGATTAATATGGGTTGGTCATTAGTTAGGACATTAATTTGACCACGTAACTATTGGTTGAAAGAGTGTTGTGACTTTTGCTTTTCAAACTGTTAAGAAGTATTTCAGATAATATGTGTAATTTACACTATATGATTACCACTCATTTATCACCTAGGACAATCATGTAACTGAAAAGTTAGTGATTGAAAAGGTGTTTCACCCTTGCTTTTTAAGCCCTCAAATAGTACATGAAATATGAGCCACGCCATTTGGAGTAACCATATGGATTACAGTATAACCAACGGTTAGAATGACCTTGTTCCCCACTGGTACAGCGGTAAGTGTACGGATTTACAACACTAAAATCAGGGGTTTAATTCCCCTCGGTGGACTCAGCAGATAGGCCGATGTGGCTTTGCTATAAGAAAATACACATACAGAATGACTTTTAGATTAAGCACATTTAATTTCTGAGTTATAGAGTAATGTTGTTCAGCAGAATGCATGGGCTACATTTTGTGATTACCACCTGATCGCCTCAAGCTAAGATAGCTGGAGTGATTAGACATAATATCCAGTAAATCAACCGTTTACACAACTAAACAGAGTGACTTAAGTTCCAAAACTTAATTGAAATGGTTTTGCAGTCCTTGCTTTCTAAGCTATTACGTGGCATTTCACGGTGGTATGATGTAAGCTCTTCTTTGGAGTGTACCACTTGATTTACTTCATGAACTAAGATGGTCATATAATTGCAAAATCATTAACTGAAAATGTGTTGTGAATAAACTTTATGGTGCAGTATCACATACATGATCTAGCTGAGCGATGAAAACTCTAAACAACTTGATGCATTGTACTCACTAAATTTTCACCAATATATTTGGGAAGCACGTTAATTCTACATACGATGATAGAGTTCTACTTCATCTATGTGTAAATTGAAATACATTAGTGTCATCATGAATATTAATCCTGACTAATTTGACTGCCAGTAAAAAATCTTGGTTTGGCTGATTTTTGACAGCAATTATTTATTTCATGATGCATAAAATAATAAAACGACTGGATTTTGATAGTTCCTGGCAATATCATTACTACCAAAATGTAAGTGTAGAAAATAACTCGAAAAGGTTACAAAAGTAATTCATATGGTAGCTGGAAACAATGTGTTATAAAGAACTAGAATATTTAAAATTGTGTGGTAAAGAACTAGAATATTTAACAATGTATAACAGTAATATACATATACAAATAAATATAAATATATGATCTCCCACACAAATGAACATTACAGAAAGTCATTGATGAGTGTTATATAGGACGAATTAATCAATTATACAAATAACACAATATTAGACATGGAGACATAAGATACTAATGTTAAGATATGGTGATATGCTGTTAACTGTGATAACTAGCCTGAAAAATATTATTTGCAAATACAGTGTAGTCATTATATTCATTAATACTAGGAAAAGGATATGTTAGTTTTATATTTAAATATTCAACTGCAGTGAATTTTGATGGAAAAGATAAAATAACAAAGATATTCACAACATATGTGAGGAGAAAAAGTTTTACTCGAGGTTTTTCATAACACAATTTTACCCAGCATTTCCAACATATATCAGAATAAAATTATTTTAATTGGATAAAACTAAAATGTTCATAAGCAGGTGAAATTACAAATAATATAAGGAATTCACAGAGAATAACAGATATAATAAATGCAAGCTTGATGTACCCATTGTTTTCTTTAGTTTTCATAGAATGGTTTCAACCATGCAGATGGAAATATTTTAAATAAGAACATAGTTTTACTAAATATTTCTTGACATTGTTTCAGTACAAAGTGTAATAATAATTCATGAAAATAAAGTTTATAAATGTAAAAGATGAATCCGAAAGTAGCACGTACATGATTGAAATATTGTAAATCTAGTATTGAAAGTAGCACAGAACTAATTGAAAGAAAATCCCTGGGGAAAGACAAGGGAAGTGATAGCAAGGTACAGCAAAGAATAATTGCTGGCATCACCTAATCAGAGTTAGTTTATATGTGTACAAACTAGTATAAATCTAATCACCATTCCTTTCTAATTTCACTGGGTTCTGTCTTTGTGACAACAAAAAGAGGATGAGTGAGACCAGGTTAGAGAATATGTGACATTTCTCTCTTATTTGTCATCACCCATCTTAATATATACACTTAAGTGAACTTTTGACACACTGAAATTCATTTAGTCTAGAATTTAAATGTGAAATTTCACTATTTAAGATTTAATTTTGAAAACTTCTAGTTTCTTTGCCTTTCATATCACCAACATTTCCAAATCTTATTCACCAACTGTTTAATGAACTTTATCTTCAAACCAACAAACATCACCAGGACTTTATTTAGTAAAAGAACTGATGGATTACAAAGAAATAGGACTCGTTGATAAGATGTATCATTTAAGGGTAAGTCAGTACTATGTCACTTGTTACAAAAGCCACACAAAGGGTGAAATGTTTCTTATCCAGAATTAGGTAGTAATGACTTGAACGATCATCCCTTCAGCATTAGATAAAGTCCCAGTAATGCTTTCCTGCTATCGTTGATCGATAATCAATATGAATACAGGAATGGTCATAAGCATGCTAAACAAAGTATAAATAACCTATACCATTAGAAATACCAGTGTTTTATTCCACTGTAGTATAGCTGAAAGTAAGTATAAAACTATTGGTATACCTTGAATCATTTATTGAAAACTAAGCCGAAAATTTAGACCAATGCAGCGAAAACAACTCAGTGACTTATTGATGTATATGTAGAACCAGATGGCTGACCGAGTTGAATGATGGTGACTCAACATTACATAAACATAGATGATGCACATCCATTAAATCAACTGCTGTATTAGTTTACTTGTAGCATTAGGAAATTTATAAGTACTAAAATACAACAGGAGTTTTTCACAGACTCATTAACCTTTGGAGAATGTTTGGCTGTCTTAAGTCCTAAATGTGATAAATAAAGAAGGTGTTACTTTAAGACACTTGAACACGGAAACATGAGATAATGCCTTTCCTTCACTGCAAAGAGATAACAACTTTCTGAACTAAATTTGTTCTTTTGTTATTCTCGGAAATGCTGTTAATGTCCACGAAAACATTTTTCAATATGACGTGTTATATTTATTCATAACATATTGAAGAGTTACAGTTCTATCTGAACTGTAATGACTGATTATGTGGTAGCACATTTCAAAATGGATAAACACGATTTCTCTGGACGGGAGAGTGTTACATTTAATCAGCACAGTGTGAAACGCCATTTTGACAGTATTATATGAAACTTGTTCTCCGTTAGTTACTTTTATGATCCAATACAGTCAAGTGTCCTGAATAAGTAACAGCAAATACACACTGTGTTTGTGTTTGGCGTTGATAAGGATAGTTAATACTACATGATACTTTGTGTCTAGTCTCGTTACTTCGTCTTACTCGACCTAGTTAGTAAAGTATTTTAGTGTTGTGGCGTAAATGATATTTTGAGCGAATCTCCTATTGTATGATGAATCTATTAAGTTTTATTTGGATATACTACATAATAAAGTTGTTGCAAAGATCTATTTTTTTGTAACAAGCTCTTTTATGTTGATATTACATGTGCAAAATTAGTACGACTACAAATTTCTTTATTTTGTTTATTTAAAACATAGTACAGTAAAAATTGTGTCGAACTGTGAATCTGAATGTCCTTGGTATTTGTTCCCTTGCAGCAAAATCTCGCTTCGCACTTTAAGGCCGTTAGCTGACAGTCGAATCTCATTATTCGGTAAGACTAATTCAGTATTGGGGAAGGGTGCTGTTTTCCCTCTTGTCTTTCAATACAAAATTAAGATATTGAGGTAAATAGCCCTAGTTCAAGTATATGAAACATACATTTAAAAGTTACACGTAATAGAGAATAGAACTCACGTCCTTTAGGTGATTGAAAGTGATTTCCTACTGAAAACGCATTACCTAAAGTTGAAGGGGTTATTCGGAAATATAAAACTGAATGAATGGATGTCATACATTGTTTCGTTATTTCAATGAACATAAGTAATTCACAAAATTAATGATGGAGTCATAAAGCCTCAAGAATGTTGTGATTTGAAAAGAAAGCAAAGAAGTTTTAACACAAAGTTGGCTTTTTTCAGCTTGAAAGGATCATTTTAAGCATCTATCTGTCTTGGATCTTGAAGTAGACTTATTTTGTCATAATACATTTTTATAAATACTATTCAAATTGAAAAGAAACTGAAATGAATACAACTCTTAGTAGTGGTAATTTTCTCTTTAATATAACAACCTATATGCATATATATGTATAAAGTGAGAGAGAAATATAATTAGTTAGATCAATTGATCGATTTCATTTTATCCATTTTGCTTTCCATATCATGTTTAGTTTCAGTTTGAAACCTCGTACTGGTAGCAAGTTTCTGTTAACTGACGTTTGGTGTAAGTTATTGATTTTGGTTCATATTTTTTTAGTAAATTGATTTAAAACAGTTAGATTTAAGTACCCTCGTTTGTCAACATATTTCTCACACGAAAAACCCGACCTATTTTTAAGTATGTTTTATTAAACCTCTTATTGTATTTATCAATATTATAATAAAATTAAAAATAAATATCCAACCTTTTGAGTTTGAAAAAAGTTTGCAACTAGTGATACTTTTAACCTGATAGTAATTGGTATATTAGTGTTAAAATCAGTATCTGAAGCTTTAGTTAAAGTAAAATAGCATCTTTTCTACTCTTAGCAACAGACTATTTCACCTGGTGTTTAATGTTGAGAAAAACAATATTCCATTGCCTTGATTTCAACTTCATACCTGTACTGTCACCAAAACCTCAATATACATGGTTGCCCGTAAGTCTCTACCCATCCATATGTTATTATAAACAACTTTATAATACTAATGATGAGTTGAAGGCATTTGTTACCGCGGCATTTGGAACAATGATCCCTGCGATGTTGAGGAAAATGTCTCACAGTACATAACGTCGCATAATATTATGGAGCGAGAATGAGAGACAGCATACAGATACACTGGATACATAAGATATATGGATGTGTAGGGACTTACAGGTCACCCTGTATATTTAGTCAAGTACATCTACATCTTTTATAATATAACAACACTTACGAAGTTTCATTAATCCTACCTAACGAGGTTTTTCCTGCTAGATACAAAGTAAGTTGAAAATTTATTAGGAAAGTGATATATAAATATATAGTGTTAGAACTGATATTCTAGAATGAAAAGGAAAAAAAAATCTTTAAAGGATTCTTTAATGATATGTAATGAATTTATCGACAATAATCAGGCTGTGTACTTATGTAAATTAGTCATACTACCAATATGAATTATTAAACATTTCTAAACGTTATTGGTTTAGTGTGCCTTTTTCAGATGAGGCTGAAAACCTAAAGTGAAACCTTTCTTAGATTCTTAGTGTATGAACCAAATATATGAATGTAGAATGAATAAGTCTCTTGATCATTGCAAAATGTTTAATGTTTCAAATTTATTGTGTTATAAATCCAACTAATGTAACATTTGAAATAAATATTATTTTTGTTGCAATTGTTATTTTTTACCTTTTTTATAATTATTTTAATGTAGGAGATAAGAGTCATGATCAGAAAGATTAATAATGCAGTTTTTGAGAAGGAGGGCCATTATGGTACAGAGACAGAAGGAGAGAAACAACTCAGAAGTATTGTTGATAAACAGCTTGATACAAAAATTTCACTTAAACAGTATGTAGAAATTTCTAAGTTTTGAATGCATTCTTTTATTTTTTTTATGTATGTTTTCCTCAAAAGTTTATATATAGCAATCAATTTATCTGTAATTGTAGCTGTTAGTAAATCACTGATTAAATTTTTGGTAATTTATATAAATATTATAGGTTATTAGCTAGAAATAAAACATTTTAATCTTACAAAGTTTTAGTTTATGTTATGAAATTTTAAATTTGTCTGAATGCATTGCTTACTGTACTATATGTTAGAAGTTCTTTCTGTGATCTCATTGTATTCTTTTGCTTTATTTTTAAGTTAATGTGTGTTACATGTTTTATATATATATGTATGTATGTGTATGTAGTAGTGGTAATGACTAAAAACCTTCAAAAAAGTATTACTGCATCCCACAGATTGATACTTAACTATTCTATGATGTTCAAACTTAAATGCAACAACTTTTGGTGAATGGCCTGTTGAGATCAACTGAAATATGTATATTCTCTTGCATATCATGTTTTACATATACCTATTACATTTCAAACTCATTGTGAGTAATTTAATTATATTTAAGAGACATCATCACTGCATTTGTACCAATTCTCCTTTTGGGTACAAAATATATTTTATCTCAATGCTTATTATGTTACCTCCAAAAATGACTCAATATCTAACATGAATGGTATGTCTTCAAACTCACACTGGTAAAAACTGGGTTTTGATACGTGTTGTGGGTAGAGCATAAATAGTGCTTTGTGCTCAACTACAAACAAATTAACATAAAACTAAAGAGACAACATTGTGGCTTTTTCATCCACCTAAAAAACAATTCAAATTCAACCTAATTATCTAAATATTTAACAATTCTTCTATTAAACTCACTCAATTTACTACATCTATGACATGTGAATGTTACCAATTCAAAGACCTACCACCTTGTCAGGAAACTAAAACTGTCTAAGTTAAAGATGATTTTTACCTTTCTAAAACTTATGCTTGTGTTCCTTTGGCCTTTCATTTTCATCACTGTATAAGAAAAAGTTGATATATCAATACTGTTAATTCCTTTAGTAACCTAAAACACCTCAGTTGTATTCTTTTGTTTTTGTCCAGCTGTAAACATTTTTCCTTATAGATGTGGGTGAAAATGACTTAGAGCTTGTATGACACTCAACACTTTACAAATTGTACAACATTTCTTTGCTTCAGAACTTGTTTCCATAGTATAATAGGTGGTCACATGTTCCTTCAAAAGTTGCACTTACGATAACATTACTTCCACTAGTAAATCACTGGTTTCTGTATCTAATAAAATTGGTTTTGTAGTCAGTTCTTTCTTCAGTTTGTTGAATGTTTTTCTACAACCAATATCATGGGAAAACTAGTTGATCTACTTGTTATTTGTATTGATAACAAGTTTTTTGACGTTAACCAATTCTGAACAAATTCAGTTTCTGCTGAATCAGTAGATACTCCCCATCCATTGACTATATTTTTCAGGAAGCTTGCCTAGCAGTGAAACAATATAGTTCTTTTAATTTAGTTGAAGTTTTGCTTTCTTTAGTTAATTCAAGTATATTTCTTATACCATCTCGAGCATTGATAAAGGTCTTCCCATGTGTAATTGCCACCCAAGTAAATGAGTACAACATTCCAGGTAGTTGATAGAGAGTACATTGCATTTGTCATTCAGATGCTATAGATTCCATACATAAATAGTCATTCAACAAATTGGTATGACCTATTACCTGTAATAAAGGCTATCTTTTTTCAGCTTGCTTTATTGACTTGCACTTGTTTGATGAAATATGTATTTTCTTTATGTAAATCACTCAGAGAGAGTGAATCTTTGGCAGTGGATAAGATCTTTCTTTTTGACTTCTGGTAGATGATATAAAACTTTATGGAAATCATTCTTCACAAGTACAGTTGGTGATGCCTGAGGAATGGAACTCAATTCTATTATTCTTTCTTTTATGGCTTTCATTTCTTTCTGAGTCTGGGCTTGTTTTGAGTCATCTTATGTATTTGGGCTGCATTTCTGGTATCAGTCTTATGAGATGTTTTATTTGTCTATCTTAGTATTATGTAAACAATTCATGTGAGCTGTGGTGCAGGTTGGTTATAAGCTCTTGTAAACAAGCTGATAATATCTCATCAGATGAAGAATAAACACTGAACTTCCTACCTCTTGTTTCTAAGATGTTCTTGGTATAGAAATACTGTTTAAACAAAATTATATGTATCGATGTTCCATACAGAATTGATTTAGGTGTCATAGATGTTTGTGCTTATTATTCTAATAATGATAAGTTTATTCATGATCCATGAAAATTTATTCAATTAATAATCTCTAAGAACAAGCTGGAATGTTTGGTTCCGTCATGCTATGGTTACTGGACTTTGAAGTTGTTTCTAATAAGTCCATGTGTAGTGTGTATTTCTTTGTTTTAATCCTCTTATGCTGATTTTTTACTTCAGTGACTTTTTATATAAATATATAAAGCACAAAAATCAGTTTGTCACTTGTCTAACTACTACTAGGCTGCTGGGCAAATGTCAACCGTACTTTGTACAGTGATGGTTTGGAAGGAGCATGTTCATAACCCCCTCCACCCCCTATTATTGTTGTTATTGAGTATTTATTATCTTTTGACATAAGTTAATATTAGTTATAATTGTAGATAGCATCACATCCTTACACCAAAAACTAAAAAGCATATAAATATCGTGTATGTCAGAGAGTGCACTAGCTCTTTTAGCCACCACATTTTTAATGGTGTTTCTACTCCTTTTCATGAGTCATAACCACTTTTTACTTTATCTGTGAACTTCCAACTTTGGCTTGTGAAACACATCTGTGGTTAAATGAATGTTAATTAATTAATTTCTTGAAACTCTCTGGAAGAATATTAAGAGGTGGATATTGAAAGCAGGAAAGAAAAAGCACTCCCACTACAACTGCTTTGACTGCTATCTCTTCCTATAAAGTCATATTGACCATAACACAGTATATACCATGTTTTAAATATAAATTTATTAAGTTCTTAAAGGTTACACACAACTTTTGATGAGGCTATAATGAATAATGTAAAAATGTTATAAATAAATTCTGTGAAAGTTAGGATTTTTGTGTAATTTATCGTAGCATCCACTCTCAATATTTTGTAAAATCATAATCTGGAAAAATAAAGATGGATACATTTTTTGTTACAATTTTGTTGTAAATCAGTGATGAACTTTTGTACATGTGAAATTTTGCTGTTATAATCATTCTGCACTTTTCCTAATATTTTTTATACAGTTTTCATTCAAAATTAATATTTTTAGCAGTAGTTCTGTAAATCATGTTTTTTCTAGTTTTATATCTAGGTTTTTTAATTTTCTGCCCATTTCATCTTATTTTCTTTCACTTTCTTCTTTGTCTTTCTGTTGTTTTATCACTTCTGTTAAACTGTCAATCTTGCTTTTAGTGTTTGGCATAATTTTGAAGCTTAGTATGGATTCTTTATTTATCGTTTTACCAAATTATCCAACTCCTTATATCATTGTTGTGATGGTATCTGTTTTTGAGTGGTTCTTTTGAATTATTGAGTTTAAAGAATAATGAATATGTTAGTTCACATAATGATAGTAGTCATTTTACTTTATTCAAGCTTCTCATTCAGTATAACTAACATTCACCAATAGACCTCACCTCACAAATGAACATGTAACCAAAATTTCACTTGCTTTCTTATTTTCATCTCTGTCTTCTTGGAAATATGTATTCAATATTTACTGCATTGAACTAAGTTATCCACTGATTATTTGTGGCCCCCCGCTAGTACAGCGGTATGTCTCCGGACTTACAACGCTAAAATCAGGGGTTCGATTCCCCTCGGTGGGCTGAGCAGATAGCCCTTTGTGGCTTTGCTATACGAAAAACACACACACACGATTATTTGTGAGCTAACTCTTTCACTATACCTTAACTCACGTTTTGCATATGGCTTAAATTTGTATTCTAAACTTGGGAGAAAGTACAAATAATACAAGAATGTTATGTGGAACTTGCAATTCAAAATATTAATTTTCATTAACATTCTAGTTTTTGCGAAGGTACAAGTTAATAGTTGGTTACACATATGAAGAAAAGTTTACATCAGGCCTGTTGTACTGCATCACTACATGTGTTTGTGTCATGCATATATCTTTTTATGTTGCTTTAATGTGTGTGGTATTCTCAGTTGTACAGTTTTTCCTTTAGTAGTAGTCAGGTTGGAGTCATAAAATAGCAGAAGGATTCACCTGAAATTTTGTTATGAAATGTATCTGAATTTGACTGGGTTTGAAGCAAATAAAGAGACAGAATATAATTTTGAAACAATGAAAAGAATTGATAATCAGTATTTACAAAAACAATCAAAGTTACACAAGTGTATTTGATGGTGCTTTATTGGAGAGAGCTCAGAAAACAAGATGTTAATGATCTATTCCAGTCTGAAAAAAAAGCATTATTCACACAAAAGACTTGCTTTGTTCTTCCCAGCATTAAGATGCAGTTCTTGTAATTGGTGACCATATTCATAACAATATAAGGGAGGTTGTAGCTTCCCTTATCAGCTGAATTTTGAGTGGAAAAGATAACCATGCACTCATACATCAGATGCTCCATTTTACAGCAATCTTCCCCACATGAAAGTGCATATGACACCTTATTTTAATAACCAAGTATTTTTTGTTAAAACTTTGTACACTATGAACAAACATTTTGGAAGTTTTTATGTCAAATGAAGTATAGAACGCTTGTAAAGCCAACATAACACAGTTGTGAGGATGTATTTCTAATTACTTTAGACTATTGGATAAACTGAATTTCTGGAAAAAAGGGTTATCAAGTAGGCTTGTATTTATCATTAAAGGTGTTTAAGTTTCAGGTATACATTATAATTTACCCAAATATACTTCTTTTAAAGTACAGGGTGTTTGGAAAGTCACTGTCACTGTACAGTTTTGTCTGTTGATAAATATATAAGTGCACAGTGACTTTTTGAATACCCTGTAATATTTTTGTATTGTAATAAGACAAACAACAGCTCTTAAAAATTCAAGTATTAGATAAATTGTATCATTTCTTCAGTCAGTGACACCAAAGGAAGTTAGAATCATGTACTCAAACACTGACGTGTACGTGTAAAAAATTGTAGAATGAAAGTGTGGATGAATTTGAATTTATTCAAAATTGACTTTTTATCACATAAACATTGCTCAAGCAGTATGTGTCTTTTTAAATGTTATTAGAAAAATAAAAGTTAATTGAATTTTTTCTTATTTTCAGGCAGCTTCAACAACATAAAACATTTTCTCACTCTGGAGATTTTAAGGAAATTTCTGATAAACTGTCAGGAAAGCGAACCATGAAAGAATTTCAACTGATTGAGTGTGTATTAGAGCAGCAAGGAGAACTAAAGAATTGTGGGCTTAGTGAAGAAGAAATAAACACTTATTTAAATTTTCTTGGAAAATTGGTGAGTTAATGTGTGCCACGTCACAGTTTCTGAGTAAACGTTAATGGCACGCTACTATTATAAATCACTGAATATAGTCACTGTTGAGGTGTACTTTTGAATATTTTGGATGATATTCAGTTATTTGCTAGACATTCTTATAATTCATGATGACGAGAAAAATCACTTATAGAGAAATGTATATGTAAAAACAACTGGTTTGGATTGAGAAAATTTTTAAGTTGAGGAGCGAACAAAATTTCGACCTTCTTTGGTGAACGTCAGGTTCACAAAGAAATAAAGAAAGGGGTAACTGACCAATAACTTACCACATATTTGAAGGGAGTTGTATAACTGAGTGTAGGAATGTAGATGGCGTGCTTAGATGTTTGATTATATTTATTATTGCAGGTATAAAGGTGTTCCTTTGTATTGGTTTATTTTGGGCTTGAATTGTTTTATAAGTAAGGTTTCTTTAATTTTGCGTTTGTTATGCTTGTTTCATTATTTAGTATTCAGGTGTTTTCTATGGTTATGTTATGTTTATTTGACTTGCAGTGTTCAAAAATATGTGAAGGTGACTTTTTGTGTTCTGTGAATCTGGTTTCCATTTTTCTACTTGTTTCTCCAATATAGAAGTCATGGCAGTTATCACATTTTCTAAATAATGTTGGTGTAGTGTTGGTCAGTGAAGTTTTTACATAGTATAGACCTCAGTTTTGTGCCTGGATTTTGAATAAATTTGGTATTAACTGGTATTTGGTGTTATTTTGTTTTTGGTTTTTGCCAAATGTTGGTTATTTTTCTGCTGATGTTGGGAGTATATGGTGTGGCAGCGGTATATGGTTTTGTGATTTTTTTAATTCATGAGATATATTTATTTTGTTAGTTGATTTTGCTTTTGGTCTAGGTGTGTGCATATAATGTTTTGTACGGTTTGTGGAGGAAACTTATTTTATTTTGTTCAATCAATTTGTCATTAATTTTATCTGGTGAGCATAGTTTTATGGCCATGTTTATTTGGTTTCTTGGTATGTTGAGTTTTTGTTTTGTTTCATGTGCTGAGTCACAAAGAATTTATTGTCTGATATCCCAACATCAGCACAAAAGTAACCAACATTTGGCAAAAAACAAACACCACCAAATACCAGTTAATACCAAATTTAATCAAAATCCAGGCACAAAACTTAGGTCTATACTATGTAAAAACTACACTGACAAACACTACACCAACATTATTTATAAAATACAATGTGATAACTGCCACGACTTCTATATTGGAGAAACAAGTAGAAAAATGGAAACCATATTCACAGAACACAAAAAGTCACCTTCACACGTTTTTGAACACTGCAAATCAAGTAAACACAACATAACTATAGAAGACACCCAATTACTAAATAAAGAAACAAACATAAACAAATGAAAAATTAAAGAAGCATTACTTATACAACTTAAGCCCAAAATTAACCAATACAAAGGAACACCTTTGTACCTATATTAATAAATATAATCAAACACCTATGCACACCCTATACATTCCTACACTCACACAACCCGCTTCAAATGTGGTCAGCTCTCGTGCAGTTACTTTCTTTGTGAACCTGATAATGACTTGTACATAGGGGATAGCACTGAATGAGAATAGCTGAGAATGAATTATATGTTTAGTTATGTCAACCTTTTCCAGTCTAAGGTAGGATGGTGATATCACTTAGTCACTGTTTGTTATAGTGGATATACTAAACCAAACTACATGAAAAAGAAAACAAACTTCCTAAGTATTAGCCTCATACATACACTGCTGAACAAAATCTTAAGGCCAATGAACATAAAAAAGAAATATGCATTTTGCATTCTTAAACTCAACCACTTATCTGAGTAGAGCTTCAAAAGATGAAAATAAGAAAAGGGAAAACAAAACAAAACTTTTTGAACATTTAATAGGTAAAATGTGAACATTTTAACAGTGCAAAATGTATATTTTTTCTTTATGTTCATTGGCCTTAAAATTTTGGTCAGCAGTGTGTGTGTGTAATATACACACATTGGCATGTAAGCAAATAACCAGATTTTAAGATCATACAATTTGAGAACAACAAGGGATCTGGTGGTCCATCTAGACCAAGGGTGCCAACCTATTTTTCATAGTGGCCACAAATGTGGCTAATGAAAATAACGTTGGCCACGCTATTAAAAAAAATTGAAAGATGTTAGTTTAATCAAAATCATTGCATTTCAACTAACCTTCAATGTGAAAAGTGATGGGGGTTTTCATCAACAAGTTTCATGAAATTTGGCTTAATATTTATGCTCAATGAGCATCTTAGCTTTGCCACTAAATTTATGTCAGTAAGCTGAGGTCTGTATCTGAACTTGAGAAAATCTAGCATAGCAAATGTTGATTCACACACCAATGTGGATCCAAACATGGAAAATAATTTTGAAATTACTATCTTTAAATTTGGAAGACTCTCATTTATCAAAATAGTGAGCAATATCTCTGATAGAACATTTTTGTTTACCTTTTATGAATTCTACACTTTGCAGGGTGAGCATCTCATCTTCAAATCGACACTTATCTAAAGATAGAAAAGATGTAATTTCTACACTGATATTTTCTAAGTCAAATTGAAATGGATCGTGCAAAAATTCAAATTTTTAAATTGGGAGAAACATGATTCAAATTTTTGAAATAGATTTTTGTCCAGTTTACATAGAGATCATCTTTTACATCAGAGAAATCATAGTCCTTATTATTTTATAGAAAACTATTCAACTTTGCAAAATATGTTAAATCATTCTTTTGTAATTGTTCCACAAAGAGGGTTTAGCTTTAATTGAAATTTTTTTGAATAGACTGTGATGGCTCACTTATTATTTTACCACTTTCCTGAAGCTTTGTATTCAAATTATTCAAGTGAGCCATCATGCTGCACAGAAAGTGCAAACTACACTGCCATGACAAAGTTTCAATTTTAGGAAAATTTTCAACCTCACCTATTTCAACAAGATACTCTTTTATTTGAGGAAATAAGGAAGCAAATTGTTCTTAGACTTTTCCTCTACTTAACCATCTTAAATTTGCAAAATCAGTAAGATCATCGAAAGTGCAGTCACTGCTTTTCTTCAAAGACTCAGCAAACTTTCAATGGATGAGAAAGCTTTCACTTCTAATATAATTCACAATTTTTACAACAATGTCCATCAAAGTTTTCAATTCATCACTTTTAGACATCTGATCACATAAATTTTCCTTATGCAAAATGCAATGGAAAGATGGAAGCATGGACTTCACATTATTTTCAATTAAATGCTGCTTCAAAAGAGAAACAAATCCTAATTTTGACCTAATCTTGGGATTGAAAACAAAATATATTTAAACATTTAAAAGTTGCACAATAAAAACATGTTTGCAAGAGCATGCAAAACAAGGTACACTTGATAACAAACATCCAAACCAAACTGATGATACAAAATGGGTGGAGTCTGTGGCAGTGATGAAACACACATTTGCTGTGATGTGAGGCAGTGCAGTTGCTGATTACCAGATTTATGATAAAAAAGTAAATGATGGAAAAAGTTGATTCCAAAACTATTTTCATTCATAAATAGATATAAAACAAATAATTTAAGCCTGTAGCAAACAAACAAAACTGATTTAGTGATTTGGGTTGTATTCTTTGTGATTATAATAAAATAAGTAATTCCATAAAGGAAGACATTGAAAAATGTTGATTGAGAACATGAAAAAGCTTTAATTGTGATATGTAACACTTTTCAGGTGTCAAAACTAACATCATAGATTTTCTTATGATATTTGTACCTATAATTTGATAACATGCCCACAGTTAATTTTTACGTTTTGGGATAACTGAGGACTAGGTTTGGTAATGAGAATGGGACTACCTTTTAAAATATACAGAATAGTGTATTTTGGGTTATTTTCTTTTTTTTTAGCAAGGGATTCTGTATCTTAGATACAGTAGATACTTAGAGTATCTTAATACTGTTGACTTGTTATATATTCCTGCATTAGTATTCATGATTTTATGAACTTTATTACAAGTAGCTATGTTCAGAAGCTTATAAATGAACTTCTGATATATCCAGAATATCTTATGAATTACTAAGGATATCTCTTTCTGTAGTAATTATTTGCTTGTGTGGACATTTACCTGCATGTATCAATACATGTTCCTTCAGTAATTAAATTAACATTTGTTATGTCTAATATTTCAAGGAAGTTGACTCAAAACTTATTTCATTTTTTACATTTATGTTGTATGTGCATGAAAATTCAAAAACAAAAAATAACAATTTATTTTGTTTTGTAATCATTTTTATAGGGTGGAAAGAAACGTTATCTTTCTATGGAACCATCTATTCAAGAGAAGTGGCTGAAAGAAATTAAGGAAAAAATTTGCTCACATTATAAAACAATTAATGAAGTTTCTGACAGCAACATGATAAAAAAGCTAACCCGCCAAGAAATGGATATTGAAAAGACTCTCTATGCTGGTTGTGAAACCAAGAAGCATCTTCAGTTTTTAGTCACTTCAAGAAAAATATCAGAGCTATCTTCTGATGATCCATTTGCTTATATTAGTGGCTTAGCCCAACAAATTGGACAGAATAGCTCCATGATTAACAATCACAATGAATATGACAGTCTCACACAGCTTCAATCAAAATGTAACTGTCAGTTCTCACAGAACAAAAAATGTTGTCATGTAAAATGTAAAAAGGAAACAGATTTTGAACAGAACTTTGATGTAGATTCTAAAACTAAAAGCAATTTAGAACCAGTGAAAAGTTCTTCAGAAATAAAACTTTCTGATAAAGACCTTGAAATAAAAGAAAGTCTGACATCAGCAAAGAATCCTTCAGTGTTTCATGTTAGTATTCCACTTAAAGAAAAAGAAATCAGAGAAAACAAACTAAGCATGGATGAAATTAGGAAGTTATCAAGATTTAGTGACTACCATCCAGGGGAAGAGAGTCTGGTTTGTTTTGCTATTTTGTAACAAAGTAGTTTATTAGTGATATACAAGTTATTATTTTTACTGATGTTTCACATATTTTTAAATAAGAAAATGTGAAATCCACTTCTAGTGATTACACTTACCTATTAATTAATATAATATAAGTAATAGCTAATGCTGTTTGGTATAATTCCATTCCCTTTTATTTCTTTTATTTTTTAACTTAATGTACTGTTATCCAAATACAGAGCTTGTGTAAATTATATTGAAATAATATTGGCTATGCAACCTATATCTGATATAAATTGCTTTGGGAAAAGGTATGTAACAGCTCTTTTTGATTTAAAATATTCATTTATTTAGATAATAAAGATATGTTCAGATCACAGATTTAGACTTTGCATGATGAGGATTTCCTTTGCACTGGATTATATTAGATCAGTATAGAACACCATGACTATCAAGAAGGAGACCTGCAACAAGCATGTCTCAGCCTTGGTAAGCAAAGTGAAATTTTAACAGTTGAGTATCCACAGATACAAAGATCAGTGAAAAAGGCTGTTCATGTGCTCGAAGCAACAGTATTTATTATAATGAAAAGGAAATAAGACCAATAGGGTATAGATTAATTAAGATAACATTTTATGTCATACCTCTCCTGTTCAATAGTCACATACTTCACATAGCTGCAGAATGTGATGGGTGTTCTTGTTAGAAAGACTTATTGTCTGTATTACTGGATGCAGTGTTTATGAACTTTTGTGTGATAGGACTTGGAATTTCTGCTGGGAAATCATTGCTCTTAATCACTTGATGAATTATGGAAAATTTTGCAGAGAGGAAGATGTGCTTTTGGTTACAACAACCTTACAATGAAGCCTTTTGCAATGTAAACTGTGCTGCAGTTGTGAAGATGCATGATCATTATATAGAGCATTACTGAACCCAGCAACATTGTAATAATATGGCAAGGCATCCAGATTATTTTGATATAATGTACTCAACCCACTATATAACTTGTTTTCATATGATATTCATGTAAGTTTATCAAAAATAAGACTGAAAAACAATTATTTCTGGTTGATTGAATACAGTTCAATTATATTTTTGTGGTATAATTGATTTGGTATGTCAAGCAGTGCTCGTGTATGAGTAAACTGGAATGGATGGCAACTGCCTGTTGAAAACATGTTGATGTTTCATATTTAGGTCCTTAAAATGAAAGACAGAAAACTTTTGCAACATTGTTCTCTACACTTGGATGTTTTTATTACATGTAGTTACCATCCATTCCAGTTTACTTGTCATCAATATTCTGCCTAAACAATTTATCAAATAGTTCTTATGTACCTTCTGTTCCTGCTAAGTTGATATTGCAGCAAAAAGACATTCAAGTAATTATTAGTATATCAATGTATAAGTGGATCAAGTTGTTTTTAAAAGAAATATTGGTATTTTTGTGATGATGAAGGGAAACTTAAAAATTGCAAAAATGAGTTTCTACGAACAGTATACTTTGGAAAATTAATTTTTCCAGATATTCATATAAGATTGTTTATTACAAAAATAAGAAGTAGAAATTAAAAAATAAGAGAATTATTCATGTAGTGTACCATTAAATAACAAGATTTCCATTCCAGAAGGAATGTTGTTTTGTTAAATAAACAAACATGAAACAAAGGGTACATGATCAATGCTAGTATACATTAATATTAATTAACATAGCATTTGCAGTATTTAGTATAAAAACATGATTACACATCATAACTACAACATCTGAAACTTACGATAGTATTCAACTCACTTTAGGCAAAGATCTGGATGATGGTATCACTAAAATATGGTTGTTTGGAAGCTTTTGGAAGAAACACTCAGACATGTACCATATATGCTTGATAAGGGTTTATAGCTGGTAATTGACTTAGTAATGGGAGAGCAGTAATACTCTGACCTTAAAGCCATCATTTTGTGATTCAGGTAGACCCCTTTTTAAAACACTGCCTTGTCTGGTAATCTGGTCATTCGAATAGATAAGTAAAAGGCCTTGTTAAAGAATTGTGAAGTTTTGAGCAGCAGTGACCATTCCTTAGCATAGCACCATCTTTGATTGTTTGTCAACATGCCTAAATGACACCCACATCAGAACAGAAATACTTGCAGATGGGTTAGTAAATGAAGCTGGGAGGATAGTTGCCAAGCGTGTGTATGTACTGTGTCTCAACAGGAAGGAGAATGTTATTAGCACCTTTGATGTTTACTACTTTTGACATCAAATATTATCTGGAGTAAGATGCAGCTTACGTCTACATGTAGCCCATGTTATGAAAGTACAGTTGTTTCAGATATTGGGTCACATTTGTCTTGCAACAGTACTGACTATTTAACATGGATAACCCTCTATGTTGTTTTTCCCAGCAACAAAATGTTTGTGCTGATTTTGGGTGCCTGAATCATGACACACTTGTTTTCTGACATCATTGTAACTAAATTACTATGCTATTTTTGTTAACAGCCTTTGACTCCCACTATCCTGTCCAACAATGTGGCTTTGTGAAAATATGATTAATTACTGGGTTCCATTAATTTGTGGCATAATGGCTGTTATATTCTCTAATTTCTGTCAAGCTATACCTCTATTTGATACTGATATTTTGCAGAAAGTAAACCAAAGAAGTTATTGACTTGTATTATCAAGTGTGTATGTTTACTTATTGATAAGCTGTGTAAAGGTAAGTACTTAGTATTCTAAGTTGACTGTAAATTAAAATTGGTAATATTACCAAAACTTTTATTTGTGGTTTTAGTAACAAGAGTAACTTATATTTTGTACCATTCATGTGACTCCAGGAGATTATTGATTTAAATGTTTTCAAGATATCCAACAGAAATGGTAATTAGTAGTTGAATATTTAGTAAGAACACATATTTTTATGGTTAAACATTTATAATTAAGAGCATATTAGTGACTTGAAGAATGAAAAGTACATTTGTTTCACAATATTTGCTCTAATTAAATGTTGATTAAATACTGCTGTAATTCAACTGTCATTTAACAAATTACTTTTCATATCAGTTTTTTCAACACCTATCAAATGAGCCAAGATAAGAGTTTACTGATGATTGAAAATATATGGTGTCACTTCTTTCACCATATAAATTCACATGGATTCACTTTGTAAAAAGTATATTGATTTAGCCTATTTTCAACTTTTCGGCTCATCAGGGACACTTTGATCCCATTCTCTTGATTCTTGAATACCCAAGTTGGATTAACAATCAAAACTTGTTTGAACATACACAAAAAAAGCTATGAGTCTTTTAATGTGTAAATATAAGATTAAACATTGCATCAACTCTACATGTGGCTGTGAACGTGATGGATTGTCAATTAAAACTAAACATCCATCTGGAAAGATACAAGACAGCCAAGCTTCTCATTGGATAAAAATAAAAAAAAGTACTAAGAAAGCAGTGATTTCTTGCATTAGATTGAAGAGTATAACAATGAAGGTGTGCAGCTTCTGGAAGAAGCTCGGAATGGTACCTACAGAATTACAACATTGAAGGATCTAGTTCAACTTTGTAGCAGTTCTGTTGCACAAAATAACAAACATGATGAAGGTAAAGCAACAATAAATTATCTACATTGTGGAATATTGTAAGGTTTATCTTTACATAGCAGTTGAATTTTGGAATTGTTTAATGCTTGACATAAAGCAATTGAGAACCTCTCAAAGATATTTCAATTTATTGAATAATTGTAGTGTGCTTTTCGTACTGTTAGAATTGCCTATCAATTTAAAGAGTATTTAGTGAAACATACTATGAAGTTGGTTTTATCTTCTTGGAATATTCCATTATTATCAGGAGGCAGAAAGACTAAATGTTGGCAACATACCAAGTTAACATGTTCGTGAACTCTGAAGTTTAGCTGTCTGAGAAGGAAAAATAGCAAAACTGTCATTTTGCATTGCACAGTTGAAAAGATGTTCCTAGGAGCTTCAGTTTTCATGTTTCATAACCAGAAATAGCACACAACTTGTTACATAAACAGGAGAAACGTGTCAGAAAATCAGTAAGAAGAAAGGTATTGCTGGCTCCATTGGGCACATCTTTACCTATCACTTGAATTTTGAAATTGTGTAATATTTGACATAAGGCAATAGAAAGCCTTCAGAAATGTTTCAGTTTATTTAATAATTGTTGTGTGCTGCTTCCTACTGTTACAATTGTCCATCATTGTGAAGAATATTTGGTGGAACATACTGTGAAGTGGGTTTTATCTTCTTGAAATATTACAATATTATCAGAAGGCATAAAGGACTGCAAATGTTGACAATGAGAAGAAACACTTGCTATGTTTTACAAGAAAGAAAATACAAAAGTACGTATATTGGAACTACCTTGCTGAAACTCTGGAATGATTATATAATGAAGGCTATTCATAATTTATGATAATTTAGAAAATCACTGAAAAATTATGATATGAAAACAAGAAAAGCTGTTATTATTTATAAGGTATTTCTTCATTCAATAATTTAAGCTGTACATAGAAGGTAATTGGGTTGATTACTGACTTTCAGATGGTAGATGAATGCCAGAAGTGTTTTTGAAAAAAAAACTTGTATGACAAATGCATGACATCTTCAAATGATGCCAATCATTATATTAAATTAACACTAAACAATGGTAAAGAGAATTCAACAAATATGAATAATAGATGAAAGCTTTATTAATTACATTTTGAAGAGCTTAAATATTTGAATGACTAAATAGATGAACATCATCGTTTACTGAATAATTGCGAGCACAAGTTCATGTTGTATATGGCTCATCATATTTGAGTAAAGAATTAATGTCTTTGATTCAAGATTCTGATATATAATTCATCAAGCTCTGAAGCTGCAGTTATTTAGGACAAATGAAATTTGATCCACTTTATTTTGGGAAGAAGACTTTTGAATGTTATGGAAATAGCACTTACAAACCCATAGTATGTAACAGCACCTATTAAATCAGAAGCACTGGTGCTTTTCATTATTGGTGTGTCTTAATAGTGTTGAACATGATTGTTAATTTTTGTATCATCTCTTCATTTTTCAGTGTTAAATCATGAATAAACATTGTGTGTATTTTTGTTGGTCTTAAAAGAGATATTCTACACTATTTGCTCAATGACAAAGTTTATGATCTATGATAAACACAACTGTAATGTCTGCATGATCTTCTTTGAGGTTTATTGAATTTAATTCATGCTCTTTTAGGTGTTATTTTTAAAAAATCTTCATCCAAAAGTACATGTTGAGGAGTTGGTAGCATTATTCAGTAGCTTCGAGCCAGTGAAGTATAGACTTCTTAAAGGGCGTATGAAAGGCCAAGCTTTCATTGAATTTTCAAGTAAGTGACTTGCCATGACTGTAAATTCAGTTTTTAAAGACCAAGTTTTTTCATTCTTTTGACATATAAATTTATTCTTATAAATTTTATATTTACCTTTTATTTTAAAATGTTTTAATTACTTGTTAACAAAAGTATAACATAATCATATACAGGGTTCAAAATTTTCTATTTAAAGCCTGACATGTCCATTAAAAAATCAAGTTTGACCAACACTTTCCCATCTATCACCAGACTGGTGGTCATATTCTGAATATATTGGACACAAATACATCTTCCCCTGTAAAATAAGTGAAGCAAAAGCTGTGTATGCACAGCCCAAAGATTTTGCTTAAAAGTATATTCTATAATGAGTGGAAAATAACTTGCAAAATCTAAGATTTAATTTAAAACAAAAAAAGGAAATTTTAAAAAACAGTTTTGAATGCTCACAAAATGCGCTTTTTAGGTCGCCTATTCTGTGCTGTCCCAGATAATCACGTGACTTCCAAACATTCATGACAATCTTACCATGGCGTCTAATAGTAAAAAAATGGGAAAGTCTCATGATCTATTTCAATTTGAATTCACGAGTAAGACTAATGAATCAGAAGACAATACTGTGGAAGCCCAAGTGAAAAAAAAACAAAAAAACTTGTTGACTCAAACCCAAGTGTTAAAGCAAACACTGTTACTGCTAGTACTGGGGCTAAGCATACTTGTCATTTTCAGGATGAATGAAATAGAGGCTCTGGAATAAGTTGTAAAAATGCTACCGAACTGATGTTTTACTCAGTTTGTTAGGAATATGACCAAAGTCACGGAAGGCAGAGGAACTCCTTCATAACAGGATCTTCCAACCTAAGAGCAAGTGCTGTTTAGGAGCGTGAAAACAGTAACTCCCACAGTCTACGTTGTCAAGCTGAAATAGTGAAAGAAACACCTGATTTAACTCCCATAATGAAAGAATTGAGCAAACTTAGCCAGACTGAAAAAGATCGTTTGCTTGTGCTGTTCAGAACTGCTCTTTATATGGCTTTGAATGCCAAACCATTTCAAGAGATTCTGTTGCTGCAGGAGCACAACTTTGGTATGAACTTAACAGAATATTATGCCAATAACAAACAAGCAGTTATCTTTATTGCAGAAACAATTAGAATTAATGTCAGATCTCGTCTGCACACCTCATTATTCTTTGGCATTATGACTGACGGCTCAACAGACACTGCCAACATTGAGCAGCAGATAGTCTATGCAAGATACTTGGACAGTGACTGTTACCCAGTAACCCACTTCCTGTGTCTGCAGTCAGTTGAGAAGGCTGATTCTGAACACTTGTTACAGGCACTTAGTTCAGGTAAAGGTTTCTTAATTACCTGGGATGAGAATTTTGTGGATCTATCCTGAATTCCTAATTAAGAAAAATTAAAATGGACAATATTTCATGTACATTTGTGTTTTAATTCAGGTTTACATAGTCATTCCATTATTAATGTACATTAGTGAAAACTCAAGCATTTTTCAATTGATTTAAACCAAGAAGAACCATGTATTTACCACTGACAGAATTGGAGCTTAACCTAGCACAACTAGCATAATAGATAATGGAGAAATTGAATTTTCCAGAGAACAAATTTACATTTTGTTTTTTTCACAGAAAGTAACTAATATTGGGTACTAATTTTTTGTACTTGCAGCATTGTCCATATATGGCAAGTTTCCTTACTGGCTTGAATCAATTGTATGCCTGACAGCTAATGGGGCAACTGTCAATTTTGGCACAAATAAAAGACTTGTCAGCAGATTGAAGGTGCAAAAACCTTATTTGATAGGGATCCACCATGTTAGTCATAGATTGGAACTTACAATTAAGAAGATCATCAAGGACATCCCTACCTTGATAGTATCCAAACCTTTTTAGAAAACCTATGGAAGTTTTATGACAACTCTCCACAGAACTGGGCTGGCCTCAAAGAAGCTAGTAAAGCCAACAAAATGGACAGGAACCCGGTGGGTGGCCTACGAAGAGCGTGCTATGGAATCAGTTTCTCATAAGTGGCCAGATTTAGCAGAGCATTTGTATCAAGTAAAGCTGTATGACAAAGGTGAATGTGGACAGAAAGCTGCAGGATTATACAGTACTTTGACAAGCCTTAAATTTATCCTGTACATGGACATAATCTTGGCAGTTCTGCCTGTTTTGACATCTCTTAGTCTCAAAATGCAAGACAATTCTGCTACTGTGAACATTGTTTCTGACAAATTTGCTGTTTGCAAAGAGAAGCTGGGCAATCTGAATCATGTTAAGAGATCTCAGAAAATTGTTAAAGAGCCCACAACATCTGTACAAACTGGCAAGTGGTTACTTAAGAGGAAAAGTGATTGCTGTTAGTGGTCAGACAAGGGCCAGAGGCTCAAGAAGTGCCACAAAAGAGACAGTTGCTCAATCTGTGGCTGAAGAAATTGCCATCTTCATAAGTAAAATTGTCTCATATCTGGAAGAGAGATTTGAAGAATTTGATAAGGATTTTATTGGTGCCTTTCACATTTTTGAACTAAGCAACTGGCCTAAAAGGAAAGAAGCATTGTCATCTTGTGGCCATCATGAACTCCAGACACTATTGGACCACTTTGGTGCTCTGCTAGAAGCTAAGGGTTTCAACATTGCAGCTGATATTTGCCAAGCTGACTTACACAAGACACTGCTCAAAGCCACAAGATTTGCCAAATCAGATGAGTCCCTAGCGAGTAGTGCAAGTGAATTGTGGGCCCACATGTTAAGTCAAATTACTGTTGAGGACAGTAAACCTTTCCATGGATCAACAGTGTTGGCCTTGGTATGCCTCATGCAGGTGGTTTCCATGTCATCTGCTGAACCAGAACATAGAATTTCCCAGATGGCAGTTATTAAGGATGACTGGCAGTTCAAACTAATAAATGATTCTCTTAATGACTTGATGACAATAAAATTAGCTAAGAATAAGACCTGTGGTCTTCCAAGCACAGAATTACTGTGCAAGTCTGTAAAATCTTGATGGAAGGACATTAAAAAAAAAAACAGAAGATTTGTGAGTCCACATGGAACTCGCACATGTAGAGACAATAGAGATACTGAGTTTACATCAGCTGATGTCTTAGTGCTTGATGACTGAATCTACCAGTTTGATTGATGTGTCATTTTTAATGGATACAAGACTTGTTGCCACTTGCTTTGAAATAGTGTTTCAGTGCCATAAATAAATTGATTCTGTTTTATATAATAATTGTCTCTAATTGATTTATTGTTTTCGGTGATGTCCAGTAACAATTTAGAGGTGTCCTGCTAAATTTTCAAATGTCCAGCAAGTTTCACTGTTCAGCAGGATATGTGTCCTGCTGAAAATTTAGAATATTTCTACCCCTGATTTATTTGGCATGAACAGTCCTATATGGCTTTGCACAGTGAAATTTCCAAACCAGCTGTCATTATTAATGTGAAATTCAACTGACAGTTTTTGTTGGAGAAATTAATAAAATAAGTTGTTGATTCTAATATGTTTTGTGTAACATCATTTTATTGCTTTAATCTTTATACAATAAATTATTATGCACTTTTAAAATGCTAATTGTCAGTATTTTAATAAAATAATATTGTTGAGAAAACTTACTCTGATGTGTCAACACATATTGTCATAAAAGGTTACATCAAGAAGAGAATTGTTTTTGCTTGCACCTTATTCTTTATAGCATAACAACTGTAATTTTTAACATATTCATTTAGGTAAAAGATATTTGATTGTTTTCTTTCTATACATACTTAACTTACATTTATTGTATTCTACCCTGTATTATAATGTTAAGTACAACAAGTTCATTTTAGGATAAATAATTTATTTGATAAACACTTGGTATATATTCATTTACTTTTGTATATTTTGTATATTTTTGTATATTCAGACAAAAGTTCTACCAGTTTCTGAGAGTATCATTTATTATTTCCTTCTATTTTTGCTATAAGTTCTTCCAAAGTTGCACCATTTGTTTACAGCTGCTTCCTTAAGTTGTCAGTCAAGTTAAGATTATATCTTTTGGCTTGCAGTTTCCTGACTTTTACATCTTTAGCCCTCTGTACAATATATTGGCAATGTAAGTCCTTTATTACTTTGTTTTTACCACTACTATAAAAAACAGATTCTTCAAAAATAACCTGCTATAATAGCTCTGTAGGAAAAGCCTTACTGTTACAGAAAGTTTTGGTAAGTGGGAAAGAATTGAAAACTTTTGGGGAAAATCTGAGTATACTTACTGCTACTTTTGCAAAGGCAGGTCATTTTATGATTAATGTTTCAATGAAAATTAGTGGTTAAAACATTAATAGGAATAATATCTTATTATACATGGTGTCCACAAAGACCTGTTCCAATTTTAAAAGTTTATTAGAATGAAACCAAAAATGATAGCATATGCTTGTATGTGCTTTTCAGTACACCTCAACATGTGCACCATTATTCGTACATAGCACATCCAACCAATACTCCATTTCAGTTTGTCCCTTGCCCTTCATATGCTTTATTGTTCTTTTGATGTCATTAATTATTCTTTTACACTCTGCTTCAATATCAGCAACTGAGGGTCTGGAAAACATAATCCTTGGCTTACCCCAACAAACAGAAGTTTTAAAGCTTAATATCAAATGACCATGGGGGCCAGGAAACTAGTCCTTCATGTCCAATCCATCTGACAGGGAAATTCTCATCTAGGAAGTTGTGTACAATCAAACATGTATGGATGCACACCATCTTGTTGAAAAGTAACAAATGGTTGCAACTTTTCCAACCAGAGTCACAAGTAATTTTATGACATTCTGCTCAGCAAAGAAAAATGTGCCTGTCATCCTGTTGTGCTTAAGTCCACGTCAAATATTAAATTTTGAGCTGTCAGGAATGTGTTCACAAAACCTGTGAGTTTTCAGACTGACATATTCACATATAATAATGGTGAAATTGTTAAGATACGTGACAGGTGGCTTAATCAAAAGATAATACTTTTCTTAGGTAGTTGTTTCCTTCATCAATAGAGTTCAGCATAAAATATGCAAACTGATATCACCAACGCATATTATTTGGTTGTAAAACTTGGATTCTTTGCAGCTCATATACATGAAAATGCAATATCTGGTAAGCATGTTTGATAGTGGGAATAAAACTGGATAATTGACTTAATTATATCAATAAGTGTAACATAAAATTATGGTTAATTAAAGTTTCTTATTATTACTTGTTTCCATTACTTCAGTTATCCAAGCAACTAAATTTTTTCCATTTTGAATTCTGGTTACTATTTTCAGTTAAGTCAAGGATTTCTAAATTGATTACATTAAAACTCACAAAAATAAAGATTTTACTTCCATACTGATATGCACGTATCTTCGTGGCCTTCACGTAAATATTATTTTCTCTGAAGTATTATTGATTGTAGAGTTTCCACAGGTTTTGTTATTCCACTTAATTAACATTTGAAGCTTTTGGTACTCAGTGACACTCCATGATTGTAGAATTGTCTTTATAATCCTCAATTTTGTAGGTAAATTTTCATTTTATGAAATAGTTATTTTAATGGCTGCTACTTTAAAAGTCTCAAAAATTACATTTCTTTAAGCAAAAACATCCAGCATGAAAATGTTTTTGTGACTTGGTACTCTCTTCATTTGTCTGATTTATCAAGTTCAAACTTCTAATGACAAAAGAACTCAAAACAATTATCCACAATCAGATTTTGTTAATTATATTACAATTGTTAGTGTTCAGGTCTTACTGATAATTTCATCAATAGTGAAAGAATGATGCTAAGTTGCTTTTCAGAAATAAATTTTCTATATTGAAATATGTCCTCTTAGAACTAACCAAAAACTTTTGTAAAGTTTGTTGAAGCATAACTGTACTACTCAAAACCCTTTAATACTTAGTGATGTCTTCTGTTAGACAGCTTGAAAGTTTTGTAATTAATCATTCCTATAGATATCTTATTTTTTACTTGTTTGCTTAACTAAAGATTACTTTTAATGTAGTCAAACGGTATTTAATAAAAGCTTTTTTATAATAACATTTCTAGGACATTTATTATGTTCTCCATGTAGGTGTCGAGAAAGCAATTGCTGCTCAACAACTGGTCACAGGCTATTTACTTAGGGGAAGACCTGTTATCATAGAATATGGACGAAAAAACCAAAATCAATGAAATGGTAAATTATACAAGTATGTGGGTTTTTATGATAAAAGTTGGCTGATTAAATATTAAATGTTTTTATAACTTAATAAGAGTATTAACCATATTACTCTTTAAAATGTTCCATGTATTTGTATGTTTATATATATCACCATGAAAAAAAATATCAGCATGATATAAATACATAGATACTTAAGTTTATAAAAACTTTCTTCTGACTGTTCAAACTCTTCTAAGAACAAATAAGAGTGTGATATGTTGTTGTTTCATTTTTTTATATTTTTGATTAACCTGTGGATGAAATTGAAGTTTAAAATGTAAGGAATTATGACTTTTGAAATTTTTGTCAAAAAAGATAAATATTGTAGGCTTTTTTATTATTATTATTAGCCATTATAGATTTTACTGTCTAGTGTAGGCAGGAAAAGAACTTAATTCCAATTAATTTGTCTGTTCTTTCAAATGCAGTTTATGGGTAACTGACTCTGGTATTCTAGGGCATGTCCTTTCATTTTTACATAAATAAAATTGTCTTTTCTTCTACTCTCGTGTTTTAAAAGCAACCATTTATTAACATTGCACGTTTACTTACTGTATGTAATACTGTACCATAAAGTTTATTGATTTTGGCCCTCTAGTGAAATTTCTGTTTACCAGTGTATCCATATATAACAGTTTATGTCTATATTTGTTACCTTGATGAATCATTGTTTTGAAGATTGTGTTATTGGTTGTTCTAGATTCAGTTCACCTTAATGAATTTTCTTCCACTTATGCTGGAATTCAGATTTGTGGGATTATTAATTAAGATAAACATAATAAACTAGTTCTTGCTGTGATATATTCAACTTTGTGGTTGTAAAACAATTTCTTCATCTAAAATCTAAGTTTACGTTTTTGTTTCTTTGTTCTTCGTTACCGTTGTAAATAAAGATCTCTGTTCTTACCTGACAGTGTTAAGGTTAAATTTTTCACATCCAACTCCAGTATTAATAGTTAAATTTTTATCACCCATTATCTCTACTGCATATCAAATCTTTCAGTCAGAAACTTGATTATCATGATGTACATGAAATTCTAATTATTAAGGATACTATAACTATGGTATAAATTAAACTTTTAACTTGATTTGAAAGCAAAACATACTATTCACAACTGCACAGAATGATATCATGATGTTACTTCTTGTGATTTGAGCTGAACAGTTAGTAGCATTTGCTAATTACTTAATTCACAGCTCCATTACACATTTAAATTTAATTAATGATCTGTGTTCCTCAAACCATAGTGATTACAAACAACAAAAGTTGATAGCAGATAAATAACACTTTAATCAACCAAAAACACAATTTCTCTTATTCTTGTAGTTTTACATACCAAGACACAATCAGCTCTCTTAGAGATGAGCTGACCACACAATCTAATTATTATGCTCTTCCAATCAGTAACTAGACTCCAGTTGGGCTACATCAATTTTCTTGGTCTGAAATGGCAACATTTATTGCTTGCTATTAATTCTTCAGAATTTGTTAAGTCATCAGTTGAAACTGGCAAGACATGTCCTTATAGTAACCCAGAATTTCACAGCTAAAGTAGATATGTTTCTCTTTTCATCTAGGATCACACTTGAGTAATTGCTTCTTAGAGTATGTTGATGTTAGATAACTAAATGTTAGTACTTTACTTTCTTAGACAACTTTCAAGGGTATTTCTCTCCTAAAATCCTTTATTTTAAAACCTTTTATATTATTCCAAAACATTTAGATGTATACCATAATGATCAATAACTACTGAGACTTCCTGTGATTTGTTATTGTCAATTTGGTGACTTGTATATAAAATATTCATAAATGGTTGAACAAAATGTAGTGTACTATTAGATGAGACCATAGATTTATGTACAACACTTTTGAGCCCTACTCAGATCTAGCAAGAGCAATTCATGTCATTCAGCAAGGTAAAGAATGACCAGCCCAGATAGTGGAAAGTTACTCAAACGCCTGTTACCGATGTTACCATAGTTATCAATGAGTAAGCAATGGTTCTCAGTCTGCATTACAACTAGGGGACCCAAAATTCCGAGAAATTATCCAGAATTTGTACAACCACAAAGTCTAGAGGGTAAGAAAGTCTTATATGGATTTGTATTAATAATCCATAGAAGCTGTTCTGGTCACATGAGTCAGAACATTAAGCATTCATGTGAATACTGTACAGTGTGAGTCACCCAGAGGAAATGCAGTTGATTACTTTGTGATGTTAGTATACATGTCCACACAATCTGTGCTTGATATACTTTTCGAGCAATGTGCTACCAGGATGAAGTACCTCAAGAAATCCACAAGAATAAAAGAGCTAATTTTAAAAGAAAACCACTCTGAATTGTTTGAAGTATTATGTGTCATGAAGATTCAAATTTCATCTTATTACCTTAAATCTGGTGGCTTAGTGAAACTTATGATACTTACTGTCAATTATATTAATATCAACTTTCTTAAACCCCTTTGGACTTAAGATACGTCCCCTGCTGCTACACTGCTAAGTCCACCTCACAACCTTAAAATCAGGGGCTCAGTTCCCCTCAGTAGACAGGCTGATGTGGCTTTGCTACAAGAAAAAACCTACACCTACTTAAGATACTCTTGTTTGGTCAAGACATTCTGCTCCTTGTACATGTAGAGTATGGTCCTCTAACTAACAAAGTCCCACAATGTTCACAATAACATGTGAAATGGTTAGGTTTTATATTTATTTACATGCCCACTATGGAGTCCTGCAAAAGGACATAACACAGAGCCAAAATCAAAAGACGTGAAGGCAAGGCCATGATTTCATGGACACAAAACTACTGGATCAGACATAAAATCCACAACACATTCTGTTGAGAATGTCTAATACTGCAACTCAATTGACCCTAGTCTCGGTGTACTAGCCAGTTCGTCTTGGGAGTGCACCCCAATGGCTCTCATCTATAGGAATTCGAGGCCAAAATGGTGTATTTGCATTACAACCCTCAACCACTAAGATTCTTTTCTCTTCACAGGTCACCACACACACAGGAAACACATGGGTGGACGTTCACATTCCAGAAAAGATTAACTGAATAGGAAAAACCTTCTTTGGTAGATCTCCTTATCATGTAAAAGCATCCACACTAAAGGGCCAGTTTCTTTGGTTTGCATGATATTAACAGTGTAATCTTCATAAAACACTTTTGATATTGTTTAGTAGATAGTTCACTGCTGGGGCAGACCATTCATTTATGAAGTAATTGATGAATTTTTATAAGTTACAGAGTAATGACAGCACGTTGGATAACAGTATTACAAGAATGTGATTTAATCATATTATCATCCAGGTCTTAATGGATAGTTAAGGTGTGAAAATTCATATTTAAGTGCTTTGTAACCACTGCTTTCTGAGCTGTTAAACTCTTTTCCATGACAAACTATTGGAGACATTTTAAAAGAATAACTCAATCAGCCTAGTTGAGTTGCAAGACTTCTATAGAGAATACTGTATAATATTCTTTAGATGTTATCTGGTACACCTGAAAATTATCTTTTTCACATGTAGTGAAGGGGTTGTATTTCATGACAGTTTGTACTGATATATTTTGTAGTAACAGAAAAAATATTAAGTCTCTTACTTTACATGAATTCTGTGCATGATTAGTTATTATGTGGTATTTAAAAAAAACTATTTAGTTTGTCAGTTCCTAAATGACAGCAATTTACAATACAAGAGATATCAAGTGGTAGCTTCGAAGAGTAACCAGAGATAATTGTGAAGTAATTTTGTAGGAATGAAAGATTTCTTTGTAAGCTGCTGATGTATGGGAATGTGTAATAAAGATCTCTCTAAGTGGTAATATATGTGTTCAAATAAATATATGTATGTTGCCCCATATGCATTCAGGAACATAACATGTAGTTATATAAAGAACATGAGCATTCTACAAATGAATATAAAAGAAGGATTTTATATGTATGCTAAAACCTCGTATTATTTCACAGAATAGAATACTTATTGTTTTCCAAAGTACTAACATTAAATTTTCACATTAAATATTTGAGAAAGATAAATCGAACAGCATCTGTATTTTTTGGATAAAATCAAAATGTTTGAGTATAAGAAATTATCAGCAGTATATAATATCACAAACAGTGTCTGTGAATGTTGAAGTAGGACAACTTTTAAGAACAGAGTGGCAAGAAAAAGCACTTTTTCACACATTTAGGTCAACATCTAAATATTGATTTTCACAATATTATATCTGAGTATGAAACTTATCTTGGTTGTACAACAGTATAAAGAATGCACAAGAAAATGTGATGTACCTTTAGGTCATTGATTTATTGTTGTGAAAACATAAGTCTTTTGTCTAGGTGGTCAGTTTTTCATGAGGCACTTTATGGAGAAATATGGTTTGTATTTGAATTTAACATATGATGTTTTGAGATTCAAAATGTTTATTCATACTAATGGGAACAAAAAATGAAAATTATGTCCCACACTAAAATATACTTCAACAGCAGTTACTAGAATCATATCATAGTGAAATTATACACCTTATTGATAAAATGAACAAACTGTTTTAGATTTCTACAATAAGAATTTTATTATTCTATGTTATCTATCAGTTTTGTTTTATATTTAGAAACCTATCTCTCTTAGGACAATAATATCGCTATTTAATTTTAATTTGGATGGAACATGTAGTTTTAGAAAGGAGTATTGCACAAAGATTAAAAGTTGTTCTTTGGAAGCTGTTTAAATTGCTAAAAAACTTGTAAGTGAAATTAACATACGGTTTAAATCATACCTATTTTACCCACATTAGAATTTTTTGTCATTAAATTATTTTTGTATGTTACATGGCATTAAAAAAAGAGAGACAGTAAGAATGGAAAGCTTGAGTCTGTTGTAAAATTGGTCGGAAATAGGTGCTGTGGGATTAAACCTGGAAGAAGTTCTGCGTCAATACAGCTTATAACAATTACATAGCTGTTCACATAATAAAATACTAAATATCCGATGACTATTCAACAAATTGCATGGGGATTAGAGTTGAATTAACATAAATATTTTATTATTTTAAAGTACTGTCATGTTTACATTCAGATTAAGTTATATTATTAATTTGACCAATACTGTAAATCAGTATATTACATACTACAAAGAATCTCGCCTACAAAACTTAACAGTAGCAATAGGACTTGCGATTTCTGACAGAAGCAATTACATGTAACTATATCAAGCCTAAAAATGTTAATACTTCACTGAATAATACGGAGTTCATTTTAAAACGTATTATAAACAGCTCCGCTAAAACTAAAAAGTATAATTATACATCACAAAAATAAGGGGTTCAAGGAAGTTCCGAAATCGGCACAGGAATTTAAAGTAATCGTAAAACAGGTTTAGTGGTTCTCGTCCTTCAGTTCTTGACGATAAATGTGAATAAAAATCAAGCTCGGTACTATGGCGGTGTAGTTGCACTATAAGAATCCTGGTAAATTCCACAATTCGGTTTGACAGTATGCAATAATGTACGATATTGACTAGGTGCATTTCCTAGTATTTTGAAGTAAGGAATGAATGATACAGGTAGCCGTAGAGAACAAACATATTTTATCATATTTGACGCTACTGTAGGTTCCCTCGCCACCCCCTTCTTTCTTAGTTTATAGAGAGAGTATTATTGCATTACTTTTATATGCACAAACGGCTGTTCTGGGCCCAGAAAACACTTCAAATAGAAGAGCGAACAACGTTTCGACCTTCTTCGGTCATCGTCAGGTTCACAAAGAAAGGGTTACTGGTCGGAAGCTGACCACATGTTTGGGAGGGGTTGTATAATTGAGTGTTGCAATGTAGAGGGCGCGGTTTGAATATATAATTTTGTCTAAAATATTAATATAGGTATAATGGTGTTCCTTTATATTGGTTTATTTTGGGTTTGAGTTGTTGTATAAGTAAGGCTTCTTTAATTTTTCGTTTGTTTATGTTTGTTTCTTTATTTAGTATTTTAGTGTTTTCTATGGTTATGTTGTGTCCATTTGACTTGCAGTGTTCGAAAACGTGTGAAGGTGACTTTTTATGTTCTTTGAATCTGGTTTCCATTTTTCTACTTGTTTCTCCTATATAGAAGTCGTGGCAGTTATCACATTGTATTTTATAAATAATGTTGGTGTGGTGTTTGTCAGTGTAGTTCTTACATAGTATAGACCTTAGTTTTGTGCCTGGTTTTTGAATAAATTTAGTGTTAACTGGAATGTTATATTTTGTTACTAGTTTTTGCCAAATGTTGGTTATTTGTTTGCTGATGTCAGGAATATATGGTATACAGCAGTATATGGTTTCGTGATTTTTTGATTCGTGAGATATATTTACTTTTGTTGGTTGATTTTGCTTTCTGTCTAGGTGTGTGCGTATAATGTTTTCTACGGTTTGTGGAGGAAACTTATTAATGTTGATGAAGTGTTGTTTTATTTTATCTAATTCATCGTTAATTTTATCTGGTGAGCATAGTTTTATGGCTGTGTTTATCTGGTTTCTTAGTATGTTGAGTTTTTGTTTTGTTTCATGTGCTGAGTCCCAAGGAATGTATAGTCCAGTATGGGTGATTTTTCGGTGGATTTCTGTTTTGAATTGTGTGTCGGTTCTTATAATTTTGAGGTTAAGAAATGATATTTGATTGCTTTCTTCCTGTTCACATGTGAAGTTAATGTTGGGATGTATAGAGTTAATGTGAGTGAAAAAGTTAAGTACAAAACACATACTTAACTTTTTCACTCACATTAACTCTATACATCCCAACATTAACTTCACATGTGAACAGGAAGAAAGCAATCAAATATCATTTCTTAACCTCAAAATTATAAGAACCGACACACAATTCAAAACAGAAATCCACCGAAAAATCACCCATACTGGACTATACATTCCTTGGGACTCAGCACATGAAACAAAACAAAAACTCAACATACTAAGAAACCAGATAAACACAGCCATAAAACTATGCTCACCAGATAAAATTAACGATGAATTAGATAAAATAAAACAACACTTCATCAACATTAATAAGTTTCCTCCACAAACCGTAGAAAACATTATACGCACACACCTAGACAGAAAGCAAAATCAACCAACAAAAGTAAATATATCTCACGAATCAAAAAATCACGAAACCATATACTGCTGTATACCATATATTCCTGACATCAGCAAACAAATAACCAACATTTGGCAAAAACTAGTAACAAAATATAACATTCCAGTTAACACTAAATTTATTCAAAAACCAGGCACAAAACTAAGGTCTATACTATGTAAGAACTACACTGACAAACACCACACCAACATTATTTATAAAATACAATGTGATAACTGCCACGACTTCTATATAGGAGAAACAAGTAGAAAAATGGAAACCAGATTCAAAGAACATAAAAAGTCACCTTCACACGTTTTCGAACACTGCAAGTCAAATGGACACAACATAACCATAGAAAACACTAAAATACTAAATAAAGAAACAAACATAAACAAACGAAAAATTAAAGAAGCCTTACTTATACAACAACTCAAACCCAAAATAAACCAATATAAAGGAACACCATTATACCTATATTAATATTTTAGACAAAATTATATATTCAAACCGCGCCCTCTACATTGCATTGCATTACGTTTTTCAGTGCCCAGACCGGGAAGAGCAGTTCCATCTTAAATTTCAAACACCCGATAACGGATATGTAATCGGTTTGCAGCAAGCTACTCGTTTTTGTTTCTTTGTTTTATCATGTTATTATTACTTTACTGAATTATTAGTATTAAGTATATACATATGTATCTATTCACAGCAAGCGCCCTGTGTAAACAAGAGAAGAAAATGTGAAAATCGAAAGAAAATAAATCACTGTTCAAGCTGAAAAACGAACAAATTAGACTTAGTTAAACAGTACGGTTATAAGATCAAACTGTATAAACGAAATATCAAAAAGTCACTCTTCTTATCTTTTCGTTAGACAATTTAATTGGTGGGCGGTGGTATTTTTTTTATAACTTATTCTACCCATATTGTAATTTAAAGAATATACATTTTTTTTAAAACTATGTAAATCTGATAGAAGTGCCGTGCACGTAATTTTGAATAACTGTTTGTTTGTTTTGTTTTTTGAATTTCGCACAAAGCTACTCGAGGGCTATCTGTGCTAGGCGTCCCTAATTTAGCAGTGTAAGACTAGAGGGAAGGCAACTAATCATCACCACTCACCGCCAACTCTTGGGCTACTCCTTACCAACGAATAGGGGGACTGACCTTCACATTATAACGCCACCACGGCAGAAAGGGCGAGCATGTTTGGCGCGACGGGGATGCGAAATCGCGAACCTCAGATTACGAATCTCACGCTTTAACGCGCTTGGCCGTGCCGGGCCCCTGAATAACTGAAGCACTGTTAGTCTCTGAGAGATTATTTTGAAATTAAAAGTTTAAAAAGATTATTTTAAGGATATTGCGTAATTTGTTAACGACAAATATTGTTTGTTTGTTTTTAATTTTGGGCAAGACTACACGAGGGCTATTTGCGCTAGCCGTCCCTAATTTAGTAGTGAAAGAATAGTGTAAAGGCGGCTAGTCACCACCGCCAACACTTGGGCTACTCTTTTGCAACGAATAGTGGGTTTTACCATCACATTATAATGCCCCGACGGCTAAAAGAGTGAGCATGTTTCACTGTTTAGCTGATCTTGTAACACATTCTTCATTGGGTCATATCAAGTTGTCTTTAAAGGTGAGAGATCTTTGGCTGATCCCATTCTCTTCACACCTCTCTATTTCAGGGGTTTTTTATGGTCTTTACACATTCTCTTGAAACGTGGCTAACCTGTGAGTGAATTTAATATCATCATACTTATGTGATCTGAGGCTCATCATGTTTACTTGACATGTAACTGTCGTACTTTCAATGCCATTTTATCCATGCATGTGTGACTTATGTTTGATCGTGATCTCTTAACACTCGTTTCATCTGTGATATATTCTTATATCTTTACATATTTCTCATTTACAGCTGAATTTTTCGGGTCACACAAATATTTCAACTGTAGCAAATTCTACTGTCTTCATTTTTGGATGAAGAATAGTTCATTCCATTTCTACTACATGTCAGAGGTACATATCTGTTTTGGCTAATACTTTTATCTTCGCAAGTTTCTGACAGGTGGGTTATCTTATTTTCTTCACGCATCTTTTATCTGTGGCTAAGTTTTTGCTGTTAATCAAAGTTCAACTTTACACCTGTTTGATGTGCTGATGATTCAGTTATCTTTTATGTATCTGCACTATGCCTGATCCCATTTCCTTCACAAAAGAAGGTCGTCAGAAATGTTTGACATGAAACATGATTTTGTTATTTTAAGTGACTTTAAAACGGGACAAAATATAAAGTAAACTTTTTACTCTGATATCGATATACTATGATAATTGAGCTGATAACTATATATTTTAATACATCAAAGACAGACTTTTTCTTTAAGTGTTAACAATTGACACTTCCATGGCCAAGTAGGTTAAAGAATTGTCACTTGTTAACACTCCTAATCCACGTCGTATCAAACAGTTGGGTATGTTATAAAGTGGCGAGCAATTCCACCATTCATTAGGTGGGTGATGATCCCTCTAGTCTTACGTTGCAAAATTAGGGACAGCAAGAGAAAATTGCCCTTGTAAAGCTTTGCGTGAAATTCGAAAATAAACAGTCCCCTCGTATTCTTGTTAACTCGTAATGCTAAAAACTGTGGTTTGATTCCACATTGTTTTCCCAATACGGTTTTCTGTGCGGTTTAAATTGTTTTAGCTCAATAATGTTTGTTTGCAACTTCAATAGGTTGGACAAGATTTTAAGGAATTCCCAAAGTGTCTACAGTACCTTAAGACAGTGTACTATACAAATACAATAATTATCTTCTGGAGTTTTGGATTATATTTTGTTTAAACTTCCGAAACTATCCTTGAGAATTGCGGACAAAACTGTACTGAAACTTTGGTTATTTTTAGGAGGATGAGAAACCTTTAATCAGATTTCAGCAGCTGTTTTCGTGAACCTCAGATAGAATTTTGTCGAACATCAGAAACTGTTTTTGGAAGCCTTTTTGGTAAAACGTTATCAACTCTTTCAGTGAGATTAAACAATAAGTGTATCTTTTAAAACATGAAAGTCATATTTAGCTATCTGTTGTGTAATTGAATCATTGACTTCAGTGTTTTATATCCAGAGACTTACCGCTATTACTGTGTAAGACAGCTTGAACAATTTTTATTCAAACTTCGCCATCTCATTAATCGAAGTTTAGCAACTATTTTCTGGGTCATCAGATACATTTTTGTTCAAACTTCAGTTATTATTTTAAGAAGAGTTTACCGTCCAATATTAGAAACTATCTTTGGAACATTGAGTAATTTATTTCTCAGACTTAAGAAGCTTTAATGATCTTGTGGACAAACTTCAAAAAATACCATCATCAATAGGAGACATTTTCACCTCAGCTTCAGCCAACACATTCAGAAGCTTTTAAAAACATCACGAGTTTATAGTTTTGACATCATTTGACTACAAGTATTACAGCTTAATCAGACAACATAGGTTTATTTTTATTTCACTATATCTTTTGATTTTCAGTGGTCAAGATTATTCTGTCTCTTCCATTTGTAACAACTTTTAAAAATTGCTACTTGCTACACACTACCATTTGTAGTTAGAGGTTCAGCTAACGGTTTAGGTCCACATTTTTAAGGTTCTGTCCATGCTACTTGTTGCATGGTGGTTAGATAATATTTTTTCTCATTACTTACATTTTCTCATTTTCATTGAAACATGCATCATTAGGATATAAAACTAAAGTCCTATATTCTTTTCATAATAACTAAGTTTATTATTATTTGGGTATTTCTTTTAAGGACCCAGTATGGCTAGGTGATTAAGGCACTCGACTCGTAATTCGCGGGTTCGAATCTCAGTCACACCAAACATGCTCTTCCTTTCAGCCGTGAATACGCTATTACGTGACGATCAATCTCACTAATCGTTGGTAAAAAGAGTAACTGAAGAGTTGGCTGTGGTGGTAATGACTAGTTGCTTTCCGTTACTAAATTAGGGACGACTAGCACAAATAGCCTTTGATTAATTTTGTGCGAAATTCAAACCAAACAAAATATCTTTAAAGGAACAGTATTATCTTCACTCTCTATTTCTGCTATTATGAGTGCCTCGTTGTATCTTAAAATTTTACAATTCAATTCATGAACAGATCCTGAAGGAAGTTGTTTTGACAGAATATTATCATATATCTTCATTTTGTCAGTATTTCACAGGAATTCGGTATTTTGAACAAAACATAATCAGAAGTTTCATTTCATTCTTAGAAGAAAAAATAACTTTTTCACCTTGAGATCAATATGTGCAACCAAGCCTTACATTATTACTTGTTGTGAAGAAATAACAAATATGAAAACATATATAGCAGGTAAAGCTAAGCATTAATGGAATTCTGTTTAATAAATGTTTGCGATACTACTTTCATTGCTAAATATCTAGGATGATATGTTTCACAAATATCCAAAACTTTATCAGATGAGATTGGTGCTGCTTTTGTAGCTGATGAGACACAGTGGATGAAGTAATTCATGTAAGTTTACAAGCATAATTATATTGTAGCCAATGGACCCTTAAACCCTGTTCCATCCGTTATAAAAATCAGTCTGATCATGTGGAATTCAAACGTTGATTCTTTTATTTGTAATGAAGGATCTGCTATAATTCAGCTAAGCTGATTTCGAAACAATCCGTTTTTCATGAGGAATTTTACAAATCGGATGAATATAACGGTATTATTTTGAACAAATTATTATTCCATTTAACATAGTCAGCACTTTTTATTAAAATTAAAAAGAAGAATATCGATGTCAAACCAATGTGCATTCTGATTAATTCGGATTTTTGTTTATAAGTAATCTACGTTTTCTTAATCTCAAACTGACTTCTGTATATTGGGATAATGTTTCGTGAATAAACATTACTCGTTTTCCATATTAAAACATTTCATTAAAACGTTGGTTTGGAATTAAGCACAAAGCTACACAATGGGCTATCTGTGCTCTGCCCACCACGGGTATCGAAACCCGGATTTTAGCGTGTAAGTCCGCAGACATACCGCTGAGCCACTGGGGGCTTCATTAAAACAAATAAAATCATTTGACTATTTTTAGAAATATTTTGTTTTGATTTTTAAGTCGAACCTTCAAAATAATGGAATTAAAAAGAACAAAGAACATCTCTGAAGAAATGGGATAACAATTTTATATATTTGATAGCCGCATTAATGTTATAAATGAGTATAAATAGAAATGTATTATTTCTTTAACATGAAGTTGAAGAGAAACTTACATCATCAATATGATAAAGCATACACTTATATTTTCTTATCTTACCGATGCAGCACAAATTGTGAAAGTGTGAAATCAATTTCATAAAATATAATTATTTTCTATAATTTTGTTTCTTTTCTTTTAAAGAACATCATTATAAATGTGAAACGACTTTTAGCTAACGCGTAACAGTAAATGAACAAAGACAGTAAAATTCGTTCTGTCACGTGTGTCAAAAAATGATTATAAAATGTGAATGTGTGAACAGTTTAACGTTGACCTCATTGACTTATGCCACATGTGACATTTATTGTTACATAACGAAACTGGATTAAAATTTTTAATACATGATGATCTACTTTTAAAGTTCCAGGAACAGACAAATGTATACGAAACTGTAATCGTTCACCTGTTATGTTATTAATGAAATATGATTGTTTACCAAAATAGTTTAAAGCAAAGATGCAATTCTACATATTTGTTTGTGCCGTGAATGTAGATTACATGAGCCAATTTTAAAGGACTTTGAATTAATTCAGAAGGCATATCAATCTAAATATACTCTTCAAAAAAAGAAACAAAATTTGAGACATATTGTTAACAAGTTTATTCCGAATAGTTCTGTATGACATGTGTGAAACTTTGCACATTCACTGCTGAACATCCAAATCCAAAGTCTTCAAAGGCGAAGTCCACGCTAACTACAGGGTGGTCGCTAGAAAAGCGGAAAATTTGTGAAACAGCTATTTATTTTTACAAAGAATAACTTTTACAAAGTATTTTAAAGGCATATGTTATATTACACTCATAGATGCTCAAAATTATTAAAATCATGCATTTTATTCATGATGTAAAGAAATCAAAATAGAAATGAGTAAATACGCATTTTATTTATGATCTCATCTGACCCTCAAATTTTCCGCTTTTCTAGCGACCACCCTGTAGTTGAAGTTTAATGTCACTCATCGTCAATAACTGCTTGGCATCTTCTGCCCGTGGAAGCGATGAGATGACGAATCACATCCTGTGGAATGGCTGTCCACTCAGCCTGCAAAACTGCTGCAAGCTGAGGTAGAGTCTGCAGTTGAGGCTGTCGCCGTCGCAGACAACGGTCCAACTCGTCCCAAAGATGTTCGATGAGGTATAAATCTGGTAATCTTGAGGGTCAGGGAAGAACGTTGATGTTGTGGTGTCTCAAGAAGACAGTGGCGACTCGGGCTGTGTGAGGACGGGCGTTGTCATGTTGAAAAACGTCGTTGACGTTCACCATGATGGGTTGCACATGGGGCTTAAGAATCCATTCGACAGCTGCGTACAATCTGATCGAAAATCCTACGCAGCCCTGGTGATGAAGGTGACGTAACCGGAAGTAGCAATCTTGTGCGGGCGTGGTCACACGAGGTCTGTCAGATCGTGGACGGTCACAAGTTGATCCATGTTGTTGGTGACGATTCCATAGCCTTGTGATGGTGCTTGAGTGGGCATTCACAGCTCTGGCAACATCTGATCGAGATTCGCCTGCTTCCAATCAATTAATGGCGTTGTTGCGTTGTGCTTCAGTCAGTCTTACCGTAATTGTAATGCGTGTCGGTGGCTTAACACTGAGCTATGGAAACCGAGAACTCATCACTTTTATAGGGATTTTGCACATGTAGCACTTTCAGAACATGCAGATCTCTCAAATTTATTGGACATGAATGCGTTTTGGCGAAAAATCCGATGTTTTCCTCCATTTTAAAAGTGCACAACTTTTAATACGGATTTTGCACATGTTGCACTTGCAGAACATGCAGATCTCTCAAACAAATTTATTGGGCATGAACGCGTTTTGGCAAAAAATCTGATGTTTTCCTCCGTTTTCAAAGTGCACAACTTTTTTTTTATTTTGGTCTGACAACAAGTGCTTTCACACGTAACATCACATACTCTGAGCTTGTAACGTTATTACATATATTTCTCTTTAAAATAACAAAAATATCCCTTTTGCGTTTCTTTTTTTGAAGAGTATATCTTACTTCACCGTTTAATATATATATGAAAGCAACTTTTAGAGATTAGAAATCAGCTGGTCATAACGAAGAGACAAATTAATTTTTAATTAACTAATATCACATTTTACCCTAGTTTCTGATAATTTGAAGGAACTCAGTTAATGTTAGCACCCTGTAAATAGTTAAAGCGACAATAAAGAGACAGATATAGACCAAGAATATCTGTATTCATAGTATATTTCAATCTACAGGTTAATTCAATATTGACTTGAACCACAATAAGCCAACACAAGAATCTACTTAATGTGACAGAATATATGAAAATTCATACACCTTATATTAACTATGTATTATACAGTAGTTAAACTAAAGGAAATGCTCTTTTGTAGCAGAATGGTACGTGTGCAAACTTGTATGCTAAGAACCGGGTTTCGATATCCATGGTATGTACATCACAGCATTGAAGAGCTATAGGCTTAGATAAAATCAAATTAATGGAAAGTAAAAACAATGATATTATATATATCAAATAGATCTTTCATAAATTAATATCCCAAATAAGTAATGGCTGAATTACCTAACTTATACAAGGCAATAATACTCTGGTGTTACATTACCACCTACATCAAAATATTGGTTACACCAAATCACAAATGCGATTCTACCTGATCTGTTCATTATTGTAGCACCCGCTCTCTTCTTGCCAAACTCTTTCGAAAGTTCCATCTGTGCGAACTTAGGTTTGTGGATTATTTGTACGTAGTAGTCATGATCTGTGTATGAGTAGCAGTTGAGTACTTAAACGTTAGGGACTATTCTATTGGATGTTTTTAAAAGGTTAGGCGCAAATGATCTGTTGTGAACACAGTAACATTTGAAGTAAAGTTAATCGTGCAATAATTAACAGTCAAAGGATTTAATGTTTTTATTAATGAAAACAACAAGTTATTGTAACAACACACAGTATATTAATGTGTCATTCGAAAACCATATGGTCCGTAATAAACTGATAAGTCTACTTTTATCGTATAAAATGCTTAACTTATAAGTATCGAAAATAAAAGGAGTCTTTCAACCACACTGTACGCTAATGAGTTAGATGAGAATGTAAGATGTTCCATTTGGAAGCATTGTTTTAAATAGCACCTGGTGACAAATAAACCGCTGCGAAGAAAAAGCACAAAAACCACTTTGAAATTAACGTCAAAAAATCAGCTAAGTCTTTTATAGGCGACAATACAAAAGAAGTTATATCGTTCCATCCTGATACTGAGTCACGTTTCAGCAAATATGACATTTTATAAATTGATTGTAACAGTTTTATAAATAAAATGTCAATGTGAGAATAATGTTTTCATAAATACATGACCCCAGTGGCTCAGCGGTGTGCCTGGGGACATACAACGCTAAAAGCCAGGTTTCGAAACCCGTAGTGGGCAGAGCACTGATAGCCCATCGTGTAGATTTGTACTTAATTCAAAACAACAACATAAACACGTATTATAGGAAAAACATTATAAAACCTGTTACCAGATGTCTTGTTATAATACTGGATTGAATAAAACAGAACTGAAGAAATTTAGGATATCTGTTGGAAAAAGATGTTGTATAACATTGAAATACGACGTTTAATTTCAAGTAACAGGATTATAATACAACGTAGAAAATTAAGACCAAGGAATGAATAAGGTTCTCTCTTATGTTAGTGTTTTTGTAATGAGTTTTATGGGTAATTTATCTAACCAAAATAATAAGTTTTAAAATCTGATACTGTAAGTAATTGTAGCGCGTTTACAAATGGCTATTCAGTTTTATATTTATAACTCGGCTTCATGACAACTGTACTTACAGAAAAGAAGAGCATTACAGCTCTGATTAACAGAAAAGTGAAACCCGCACCATGTATCTGATTCTGGCAATAAATTGACACGAAGGCGATAAAGTGCACAATACTCAATTCTGAATTTATTATACACGATAACAGTACAAAAATCAAAACAAAAATGAACAGTGTACTAATTAATTACAAAAATGTACAGTTCAATGCAAGTACAACATCCTAACAGTTTATAAAAAACAATTTTATCAAAATATTACTTCTCAAGAGTTAATAAAGAACAGTTCTCTGAAACGCAAACAGTACAAAAGTTTAACAAGAACAGTTTTATGCAAGTAACACACGTTAACAGTTTAAACAGAACAGTTGTATGAAAGAATTACACCTCAACTATTTCAACAGAACAGTTATATCGAGACATTACATCTCAACACTTTAAATACAACAATTTAATTAAATCAATACACCTTAACAGTTAAAACAAATCAGTTTTACAAAAGTACTACACTTCAAAAATTTAAAAGGAACGTTTATATGAAAGTACTGTACCTCAGCACTATAAATGGAACAGTTCTATGAAAGTACAATACTTGAACAGTTTAAATAGAACATTTCCACAAGAGTAGAACATCTTTACGGTTTAAATTGAGATATTCTATCAAAAAATTGCATTTTAACAATTTAATCAGAACACTTCTAAAAAGTAACACAATTTTAACAATTTAGAAAGAAGCCTAATACGAAATACTACAACTCAAAACTAAATAAAATAATTCTATGAAACCACCGAAAATAAAACGTTTAACAAGAGATCTATTACTGTATAACATCTAAACTGTTTAAATAGAACTAAACTATCAAAAAATTACATCCTAACAGTTAAAACTGAACAGATCTATAAAAGAAGTACAGCTTAATACTGTACATAGAACAGTTCTATGAAAGTACTGCACTTAGGCTGTTCAAACACAGAAGTTTTATAAAGGTACTACACATCAGCACCAAAAATGAATCAACTCCAACAATTGAAAAGTTTAAATCAAACAGTTCTATGAGAGTACATCTCCACGAGTTTAAAAAAAACAATTGTACGATATTATTACATCTTAACGTTTTAAATACATTGTTCAATGAAAGTACATCTTCACGGTTTAATGGAACAGTTCTATAAAAAAAAACACTTCATTTCAAGAAATTATATCAAACAGTTCTATTAAGTTCTACATCTAACAGTTAACAGAAGAGTTCCATAAAAGTACTACAAATCAACTATTTAAATAGAACATTTCCATAAAAGTAAAACACTCTAATGTTTTAAAAAGAAAAGTCCTGAAAAACAATTACATCTCAACAGTTTTAATAGAACTGTTATATCAAAAAAATTAAATATACAAATTAAAAAGAATCGTTCCATAAAATTGAAACATTTTGACAGTTTAACGAGAACAGTTCCAGGAACATAGAACATGTTAACGGTTTAAACAAAATAATTCTAAGAAAGTACTCAGCACTACACTTCATCTGTTTAAATATAACAATTCTATAAAAATAATATACCCACAAGATTTAAACAACACAGTTCTATGAAACTACTCAACCTCAAAAGTTTCAATAGAATAGTTCTCTCAAAAACTTACACCTCAACAATTTAAATAAAAAAGTTCCATAAAAAATTACACCTGAAAAGTTTAAATAAAACAGTTCTTTGAATCTACAGAAGTACAAAAGTTTATCTCAAAAGGTTCTCAGAAACTACATCTTAATGGTTTAAATAAAAGATTTTAATGAAAGTTCTAAGCCTCAATAGCCAAAGAACAACAATTCTATACAAATAACATATTTAACAGTTTAAATTAAAAGGTTCCATCAAAAAGTAACGTCTCAACAGCCCAAACAAAAACTTCTATCAAAATAATACACCTAAAAACTTTAAATTGAAAACTTCTATGAAGGTACAAAACCTCACATCCTTATATCAAAGACTTCCATAAAATTGTCAAACCAAAATAGATTAAAAAGATTCATTTGTATAAAACTACTACATCAAAAAGATTTAAATAGAAATTTCTAAGTACAATACCTTAACTATTTAAAAAGCACAGTTCTATCAATAACTTAATTTTAAAAAATTCAATAGAACAGTTCATTGAAAGAAAATATATCGACATATAAAGGAGAGTTCTACCAAAAATTTACATCACAAGAGTTTAAACGGAACAGTACTAAAGATCCTATTGTTCAAATATTTGCCAAAAAAAAATTTGTGAAAGTCCAACATCTCAACAGCTAAAACAGAACATATTAAGGAAAGCATAACTCCTCAAAACTCTAAATGGAACAGTTCTGTCAAAGTACCATACCTTAACTGTTTATATGGAGCTGTCCAATCAAGAAATTACATATCAACAGTATCAGTAAAGCAGTTCTATAAAAGACACCTAAACTTTTTAAATAGAGAATTTCTATAAAAGTACCATACCTCATATGTTTGTTTCAAACACTTCTCAAAAAGTACTACAACTGAATACTTCAAAAAAAAGTCTCTCAAAATTAGTACATCTTAAAGTATTAAATAGAACAGTTCTATCAAAATATTACACCTCAACAGTTTAAAAAGAACATTTCTATAAATCTTCTAAAGTTCAAAAGTTTATCTACAGCAGTTATATGGAAGATCAACATCTTAATGGTTTAAATAGAATATTTTTATCACAGTACTATACATATACAATACATAAAACACAGTTCTGTGAAAGTGCCCCATTTCATGAATTCGAAAGAAAAGGTCTATAAAACAATTACATCTCAACATTCCAAACAACAATGTTCTTTAAAAGCAATACACATGAACGATTTAAATAGCAAACTTCTATGAAGGTACAAAACTTCATGTCCTTCACTAAATCACTTCTAAAAAATTACAACAAGTACTACAACTGAATACTTTAAAAAAAAGTCTCTCAAAAGAAGTACATCTTAAAAGGATAAATAGAAAAGTTCTATTAAAATATTACACCTCAACAGTTTAAACAGAACAATTCTATGAATCTTCTGAAGTTCAAAACTTTATCTACAGTGGTTATAAGAAAGTACAACATCTTAATGGTTTAAACAGAACATTTTTATCAAACTACTACACATCAACAATATATAAGACACAGTTCTGTGAAAGTACCCCATTTAACAGATTCCATAAAACAGGTCAATGATAAATTAAATCTCAAATGTCCAAACAACTATGTTCTATAAAAGTAATACACATGAACGATTTAAATAACAAACTTCTATGAAGGTACAAAACCTCATGTGCGTCTCTAAATCACTTCTAAAAAATTACAACACATCAAAAGTTTAAAAAGATTGGTTTTATAAACCTAATGCATAAAAATGTTTATGTAGAAAGATCTAAGAATGGACAACGTCTGAGCTGTTTAAAGACAACCTTTCCATCAAAAACTAGATTGGAAGAAATTCAAAAATACAGTTGAATCAAAGAACACATACGGACATACATAAGGAGAGTTCTATCAACAATTTACACATCAAGAGTTTATTTAGAACAGTTCTGTGATATCCTACTTTTCAAATGTTTACCAAGAACCGTCCTGTGAAAGTATGACATCTCAACGATTTAAAGAAAACATTACACCTCAACACTCTAAATGGAACAGATCTGTGACAGTACTGCACGTAAACACTCTAAATGGGACAGTTAATTCAAAGTACTACCACACATATAGATTTTGAATGAATCTGGCCTACAAAAACTACATCTCAACACTCTAAAGACAACAGTTCTAAAAACATAATACACTGAAACTGTTTAAATAGACAATTTCCATGATATTACCACACCTCAGCTGTATTATTTGAAACACTTCTGAGAGACAACTACACGCGAGAATTTGAAAAAGATCATTTCTCCAAATATATTACATCCAAAACTTTTAAATAGAAACGTTCCGTCAAAAAATTACATTTCAACAGTTTAAATAGAAAAGTTTTATTAACATTCTTAAATTATCTAAAAACATTTTAAGGAAGTAAAACTTCTTCATGATTTAAATAGAAGATTATAAACAAAGATCTACACCTCAACATTCGGAGACAAACGCTTCCATGAAACAATCATATTTTACAGTTTAAAAACAATTGCTCTTTGATAAAAATTACATATCAACAGTCTAAAAAGAACATCTAGAAAAATAATTCACCCAAGCGGTTTGAAAAGAAAAATTCTATCAAGGTATGAAACCTCGTCTGCTTATTTACAACACTTATATGAAAATAAAACACATAAATAAGTTTTAAAGATCTATGGTATAAAAATACTGCATCAAAAAGGTTTAAATAGAAAGTTCAAAGTACATCATAACTGTTTTAAAAGCATAGTTCTGTCAATAATTAAATATAAAGAAAGATATAGAACGGACCAATGAAAAAAAATATATGGACATAAAATGGAGAATTCTTTAGACCATTCACATCTTCAAAGTTCAAATGAAACAGTACTTGAGATCCTATGGTTCAAATGTTTACTGAAAAAAGATCTATGAAAGTCCAACATCTTAACAGATTAAATAGAACACATTAAGGAAAGCACAACTCCTCAAAACTCTAAATGGAACAGTTCTATCAAAGTACCATATCTTAACTGTTTAAATGGAACTGTCCAATCAAGAAACTACATCTCAACAGTATCAATAAGGCAGTCCTATAAAAGTAAAACACGTAAACCTTTTAAAAAGAGAATTGCTATGAAAGTACCACACCTCATCGGTTTCTTTCAATCACTTCTAAAAAAGTACTACAACTGAATACTTTAAAAAAAAAGTCTCTCAAAAGAAGTACATCTTAAAAGGATAAATAGAAAAGTTCTATTAAAATATTACACCTCAACAGTATAAACAGAACAATTCTATGAATCTTCTGAAGTTCAAAACTTTATCTACAGTGGTTATAAGAAAGTACAACATCTTCATGGTTTAAACAGAACATTTTTATCAAACTACTACTACACATCAAAAATATATAACACACAGTTCTGTGAAAGTACCCTATTTAACAGAATCCATAAAACAGGTCAATGACAAATTAAATTTCAAATGTCCAAACAACTATGTACTATAAAAGTAATATACATGAATGATTTAAATAACAAACTTCTATGAAGGTACAAAACCTCATGTGCTTCTCTAAATCACTTCTAAAAAATTACAACACATCAAAAGTTTAAAAAGATTGGTTTTATAAAACTACTGCATACAAATGTTTATGTAGAAAGATCTAAGAATGGACAACCTCTCAGCTGTTTAAAGACAACCTAAGCTTTCCATCTAAAACTAGATTGGAAGAAATTCAAAAATACAGTTGAATCAAAGAACACATACGGACATACATAAGGAGAGTTCTATCAACAATTTACACATCAAGAGTTTATTTAGAACAGTTCTGTGATATCCTACGTTTCAAATGTTTACCAAGAACCGTTCTGTGAAACTATGACATCTCAACGATTTAAAGAAAACATTACACCTCAACACTCTAAATGGAACAGATCTGTGACAGTACTGCACGTAAACACTCTAAATGGGACAGTTAATTCAAAGTACTACCACACATATAGATTTTGAAAGAATCTGGCCTACAAAAACTACATCTCAACACTCTAAAGACAACAGTTCTCAAACATAATACACAGAAACTGTTTAAATAGACAATTTCTACGAAATTACCACACCTCAGCTGTTTATTTAAAACACTTCTCAGAAAGAACTACAGTGAGAAGTTGAAAAAGATGAATTCTGCAAATGTATTATATCTTAAACTTTTAAATAGAAACGTTCTGTCAAAAAATTACATTTCAACAGTTTAAATAGAAAAGTTCTATTAACATTCTAAAGTTATCTAGAAACTTTTTAAGGAAGTACAACTTCTTCATGATTTAAATAGAAGATATTAAAGAAAAATCCACACCTCAACATTCTAAGACAAACACTTCGATGAAACTATCATATTTCACAGTTCATATAGAACTGATCTCTGATAAAAATTAGAAACCAACAATCTAAAAAAAAGTTTATAAAAATGATTCACCTAAACAGTTTAAATAGGAAACTTCTATCAAGGTACGAAACCTCATCTACTTATTTTCAACACTTGTATGAAAATACAACACCTGAATAAGTTTAAAAGATTCGTTTTATAAAACTACTGCATCAAAAAGGTATAAATAGAAAGTTCAAAGTACATCTTATCTGTTTAAAAAGCACAGTTCTATCAATAATTAAATTTAAAGAAATTCAACAGAACAGTTCAATGAAACAAATTATATCAACATAAAAAGGAGAGTTCTTTCAACCGTTCACATCTCCAGAGTTTAAATGAAACAGTACTTGAAATCCTATGGTTCAAATGTTCAACAAAAACAGATATGTGAAAATCCAACATCTTAACAGCTTAAATAGAACACATTAAGGAAAGCACAACTCCTCAAAACTCAAAAAGTACTACAACTGAATACTTTAAAAAAAAGTCTCTCAAAAAGAGTACATCTTAAAACGTTAAATAGAAAAGTTCTATTAAAATATTACACCTCAACAGTTTAAACAGAACAATTCTATGAATCTTCTAAAGTTCAAAAGTTTATCCACAGTGGTTATAAGAAAGTACAACATCTCAATGGTTTAAATAGAACATTTTTATCAAACTACTACACATCAACAATATATAAGACACAGTTCTGTGAAAGTACCCCATTTAACAGATACCATAGAACATGTCTATGAAAAAATTACATCTCAACAATCCAAACAACAATGTTCTTTAAAAGCAATACACATGAACGATTTAAATAGCAAACTTCTATCAGGGTACAAAACCTCATCTGCTTCTCTAAATCACTTCTAAAAATTTAAAACACATGAAAAGTTTAAAAAGATTGGTTTTATAAACCTACTACATAAAAATGTTTATGTAGAAAGATCTAAGAATGGACAACATCTGAGCTGTTTAAAGACAACCTTTAAATCAAAAGCTAAATTGGAAGAAATTCAAAAATACAGTTGAATCAAAGAACACATACGGACATAAATAAGGAGAGTTCTATGAAAAATTTTCACATAAAGAGTTTATTTAGAACAGTTCTGTGATATCCTACTTTTCAAATGTTTACCAAAAACAGCTTAAATAGAACACATTAAGGAAAGCACAACTCCTCAAAACTCTAAATGGAACAGTTCTATCAAAGTACCATATCTTAACTGTTTAAATGGAACTGTCCAATCAAGAAACTACATCTCAACAGTATCAATAACTCAGTCCTATAAAAGTAAAACACGTAAACCTTTTAAAAAGAGAATTGCTATGAAAGTACCACACCTCATCGGTTTCTTTCAATCACTTCTAAAAAAGTACTACAACTGAATCCTTTAAAAAAAAAGTCTCTCAAAAGAAGTACATCTTAAAAGGATAAATAGAAAAGTTCTATTAAAATATTACACCTCAACAGTTTAAACAGAACAATTCTATGAATCTTCTGAAGTTCAAAACTTTATCTACAGTGGTTATAAGAAAGTACAACATCTTAATGGTTTAAACAGAACATTTTTATCAAACTACTACTACACATCAAAAATATATAAGACACAGTTCTGTGAAAGTACCCCATTTAACAGATTCCATAAAACAGGTCAATGATAAATTAAATCTCAAATGTCCAAACAACTATGTTCTATAAAAGTAATACACATGAACGATTTAAATAACAAACTTCTATGAAGGTACAAAACCTCATGTGCGTCTCTAAATCACTTCTAAAAAATTACAACACATCAAAAGTTTAAAAAGATTGGTTTTATAAACCTAATGCATAAAATGTTTATGTAGAAAGATCTAAGAATGGACAACGTCTGAGCTGTTTAAAGACAACCTTTCCATCAAAAACTAGATTGGAAGAAATTCAAAAATACAGTTGAATCAAAGAACACATACGGACATACATAAGGAGAGTTCTATCAACAATTTACACATCAAGAGTTTATTTAGAACAGTTCTGTGATATCCTACTTTTCAAATGTTTACCAAGAACCGTCCTGTGAAAGTATGACATCTCAACGATTTAAAGAAAACATTACACCTCAACACTCTAAATGGAACAGATCTGTGACAGTACTGCACGTAAACACTCTAAATGGGACAGTTAATTCAAAGTACTACCACACATATAGCTTTTTAATGAATCTGACCTACAAAAACTACATCTCAACACTCTAAAGACAACAGTTCTGAAACATAATACACAGAAACTGTTTAAATAGACAATTTCTACGAAATTACCACACCTCAGCTGTTTATTTAAAACACTTCTCAGAAAGAACTACAGTGAGAAGTTGAAAAAGATGAATTCTGCAAATGTATTATATCTAAAACTTTTAAATAGAAACGTTCTGTCAAAAAATTACATTTCAACAGTTTAAATAGAAAAGTTCTATTAACATTCTAAAGTTATCTAGAAACTTTTTAAGGAAGTACAACTATTTCATGATTTAAATAGAAGATTTTAAACAAAAATCCACACCTCAACATTCTAAGATAAACACTTCGATGAAACTATCATATTTCACAGTTCATATAGAACTGATCTCTGATAAAAATTAGAAATCAACAATCTAAAAAGAAGTTTATAAAAATGATTCACCTAAACAGTTGAAATAGAAAACTTCTATCAAGGTACGAAACCTCATCTACTTATTTTCAACACTTGTATGAAAATACAACACCTGAATAAGTTTAAAAGATTCGTTTTATAAAACTACTGCATCAAAAAGGTATAAATAGAAAGTTCAAAGTACATCTTATCTGTTTAAAAAGCACAGTTCTATCAATAATTAAATTTAAAGAAATTAAACAGAACAGTTCAATAAAACAAAATATATCAACATAAAAAGGAGAGTTCTTTCAACCGTTCACATCTCCAGAGTTTAAATGAAACAGTACTTGAAATCCTATGGTTCAAATGTTCACCGAAAACAGATATGTGAAAATCCAACATCTTAACAGCTTAAATAGAACACATTAAGGAAAGCACAACTCCTCAAAACTCAAAAAGTACTACAACTGAATACTTTAAAAAAAAGTCTCTCAAAAGTAGTACATCTTAAAACGTTAAATAGAAAAGTTCTATTAAAATATTACACCTCAACAAATTAAACAGAACAATTCTATGAATCTTCTAAAGTTCAAAAGTTTATCCACAGTGGTTATAAGAAAGTACAACATCTTAATGGTTTAAATAGAACATTTTTATCAAACTACTACACATCAACAATATATAAGACACAGTTCTGTGAAAGTACCCCATTTAACAGATACCATAGAACATGTCTATGAAAAAATTACATCTCAACAATCCAAACAACAATGTTCTTTAAAAGCAATACACATGAACGATTTAAATAGCAAACTTCTATCAGGGTACAAAACCTCATCTGCTTCTCTAAATCACTTCTAAAAATTTAAAAACACATGAAAAGTTTAAAAAGATTGGTTTTATAAACCTACTACATAAAAATGTTTATGTAGAAAGATCTAAGAATGGACAACATCTGAGCTGTTTAAAGACAACCTTTAAATCAAAAGCTAAATTGGAAGAAATTCAAAAATACAGTTGAATCAAAGAACACATACGGACATAAATAAGGAGAGTTCTATGAAAAATTTTCACATAAAGAGTTTATTTAGAACAGTTCTGTGATATCCTACTTTTCAAATGTTTACCAAAAACAGCTTAAATAGAACACATTAAGGAAAGCACAACTCCTCAAAACTCTAAATGGAACAGTTCTATCAAAGTACCATATCTTAACTGTTTAAATGGAACTGTCCAATGAAGAAACTACATCTCAACAGTATCAATAAGGCAGTCCTATAAAAGGAAAACACGTAAACCTTTTAAAAAGAGAACTGCTATGAAAGTACCACACCTCATCGGTTTCTTTCAATCACTTCTAAAAAAGTACTACAACTGAATCCTTTAAAAAAAAAGTCTCTCAAAAGAAGTACAACTTAAAAGGATAAATAGAAAAGTTCTATTAAAATATTACACCTCAAAAGTTTAAACAGAACAATTCTATGAATCTTCTGAAGTTCAAAACTTTATCTACAGTGGTTATAAGAAAGTACAACATCTTAATGGTTTAAACAGAACATTTTTATCAAACTACTACTACACATCAAAAATATATAAGACACAGTTCTGTGAAAGTACCCCATTTAACAGATTCCATAAAACAGGTCAATGATAAATTAAATCTCAAATGTCCAAACAACTATGTTCTATAAAAGTAATACACATGAACGATTTAAATAACAAACTTCTATGAAGGTACAAAACCTCATGTGCGTCTCTAAATCACTTCTAAAAAATTACAACACATCAAAAGTTTAAAAAGATTGGTTTTATAAACCTAATGCATAAAAATGTTTATGTAGAAAGATCTAAGAATGGACAACATCTGAGCTGTTTAAATACAACCTTTCCATCAAAAACTAGATTGGAAGAAATTCAAAAATACAGTTGAATCAAAGAACACATACGGACATACATAAGGAGAGTTCTATCAACAATTTACACATCAAGAGTTTATTTAGAACAGTTCTGTGATATCCTACTTTTCAAATGTTTACCAAGAACCGTCCTGTGAAAGTATGACATCTCAACGATTTAAAGAAAACATTACACCTCAACACTCTAAATGGAACAGATCTGTGACAGTACTGCACGTAAACACTCTAAATGGGACAGTTAATTCAAAGTACTACCACACGTATAGCTTTTTAATGAATCTGACCTACAAAAACTACATCTCAACACTCTAAAGACAACAGTTCTGAAACATAATACACAGAAACTGTTTAAATAGACAATTTCTACGAAATTACCACACCTCAGCTGTTTATTTAAAACACTTCTCAGAAAGAACTACAGTGAGAAGTTGAAAAAGATGAATTCTGCAAATGTATTATATCTAAAACTTTTAAATAGAAACGTTCTGTCAAAAAATTACATTTCAACAGTTTAAATAGAAAAGTTCTATTAACATTCTAAAGTTATCTAGAAACTTTTTAAGGAAGTACAACTTCTTCATGATTTAAATAGAAGATTTTAAACAAAAACCCACACCTCAACATTCTAAGATAAACACTTCGATGAAACTATCATATTTCACAGTTCATATAGAACTGATCTCTGATAAAAATTAGAAATCAACAATCTAAAAAGAAGTTTATAAAAATGATTCACCTAAACAGTTGAAATAGAAAACTTCTATCAAGGTACGAAACCTCATCTACTTATTTTCAACACTTGTATGAAAATACAACACCTGAATAAGTTTAAAAGATTCGTTTTATAAAACTACTGCATCAAAAAGGTATAAATAGAAAGTTCAAAGTACATCTTAACTGTTTAAAAAGCACAGTTCTATCAATAATTAAATTTAAAGAAATTCAACAGAACAGTTCAATGAAACAAAATATATCAACATAGAAAGGAGAGTTCTTTCAACCGTTCACATCTCCAGAGTTTAAATGAAACAGTACTTGAAATCCTATGGTTCAAATGTTCACCGAAAACAGATATGTGAAAATCCAACATCTTAACAGCTTAAGTAGAACACATTAAGGAAAGCACAACTCCTCAAAACTCAAAAAGTACTACAACTGAATACTTTAAAAAAAAGTCTCTCAAAAGTAGTACATCTTAAAACGTTAAATAGAAAAGTTCTATTAAAATATTACACCTCAACAAATAAACAGAACAATTCTATGAATCTCCTAAAGTTCAAAAGTTTATCCACAGTGGTTAATAGAAAGTACAACATCTTAATGGTTTAAATAGAACATTTTTATCAAACTACTACACATCAACAATATATAAGACACAGTTCTGTGAAAGTACCCCATTTAACAGATACCATAGAACATGTCTATGAAAAAATTACATCTCAACAATCCAAACAACAATGTTCTTTAAAAGCAATACACATGAACGATTTAAATAGCAAACTTCTATCAGGGTACAAAACCTCATCTGCTTCTCTAAATCACTTCTAAAAATTAAAAACACATGAAAAGTTTAAAAAGATTGGCTTTATAAACCTACTACATAAAAATGTTTATGTAGAAAGATCTAAGAATGGACAACATCTGAGCTGTTTAAAGACAACCTTTAAATCAAAAGCTAAATTGGAAGAAATTCAAAAATACAGTTGAATCAAAGAACACATACGGACATAAATAAGGAGAGTTCTATGAAAAATTTTCACATAAAGAGTTTATTTAGAACAGTTCTGTGATATCCTACTTTTCAAATGTTTACCAAAAACAGCTTAAATAGAACACATTAAGGAAAGCACAACTCCTCAAAACTCTAAATGGAACAGTTCTATCAAAGTACCATATCTTAACTGTTTAAATGGAACTGTCCAATGAAGAAACTACATCTCAACAGTATCAATAAGGCAGTCCTATAAAAGGAAAACACGTAAACCTTTTAAAAAGAGAACTGCTATGAAAGTACCACACCTCATCGGTTTCTTTCAATCACTTCTAAAAAAGTACTACAACTGAATCCTTTAAAAAAAAAGTCTCTCAAAAGAAGTACAACTTAAAAGGATAAATAGAAAAGTTCTATTAAAATATTACACCTCAAAAGTTTAAACAGAACAATTCTATGAATCTTCTAAAGTTCAAAAGTTTATCCACAGTGGTTATAAGAAAGTACAACATCTCAATGGTTTAAATAGAACATTTTTATCAAACTACTACACATCAACAATATATAAGACACAGTTCTGTGAAAGTAACCCATTTAACAGATACCATAGAACATGTCTATGAAAAAATTACATCTCAACAATCCAAACATCAATGTTCTTTAAAAGCAATACACATGAACGATTTAAATAGCAAACTTCTATGAAGGTACAAAACCTCATGTGCGTCTCTAAATCACTTCTAAAAAATTACAACACATCAAAAGTTTAAAAAGATTGGTTTTATAAACCTAATGCATAAAAATGTTTATGTAGAAAGATCTAAGAATGGACAACGTCTGAGCTGTTTAAAGACAACCTTTCCATCGAAAACTAGATTGGAAGAAATTCAAAAATACAGTTGAATCAAAGAACACATACGGACATACATAAGGAGAGTTCTATCAACAATTTACACATCAAGAGTTTATTTAGAACAGTTCTGTGATATCCTACTTTTCAAATGTTTACCAAGAACCGTCCTGTGAAAGTATGACATCTCAACGATTTAAAGAAAACATTACACCTCAACACTCTAAATGGAACAGATCTGTGACAGTACTGCACGTAAACACTCTAAATGGGACAGTTAATTCAAAGTACTACCACACATATAGCTTTTTAATGAATCTGACCTACAAAAACTACATCTCAACACCCTAAAGACAACAGTTCTGAAACATAATACACAGAAACTGTTTAAATAGACAATTTCTACGAAATTACCACACCTCAGCTGTTTATTTAAAACACTTCTCAGAAAGAACTACAGTGAGAAGTTGAAAAAGATGAATTCTGCAAATGTATTATATCTAAAACTTTTAAATAGAAACGTTCTGTCAAAAAATTACATTTCAACAGTTTAAACAGAAAAGTTCTATTAACATTCTAAAGTTATCTAGAAACTTTTTAAGGAAGTACAACTTCTTCATGATTTAAATAGAAGATTTTAAACAAAAATCCACACCTCAACATTCTAAGACAAACACTTCGATGAAACTATCATATTTCACAGTTCAAATAGAACTGATCTCTGATAAAAATTAGAAATCAACAATCTAAAAAGAAGTTTATAAAAATGATTCACCTAAACAGTTGAAATAGAAAACTTCTATCAAGGTACGAAACCTCATCTACTTATTTTCAACACTTGTATGAAAATACAACACCTGAATAAGTTTAAAAGATTCGTTTTATAAAACTACTGCATCAAAAAGGTATAAATAGAAAGTTAAAGTACATCTTATCTGTTTAAAAAGCACAGTTCTATCAATAATTAAATTTAAAGAAATTCAACAGAACAGTTCAATGAAACAAAATATATCAACATAAAAAGGAGAGTTCTTTCAACCGTTCACATCTCCAGAGTTTAAATGAAACAGTACTTGAAATCCTATGGTTCAAATGTTCACCGAAAACAGATATGTGAAAATCCAACATCTTAACAGCTTAAATAGAACACATTAAGGAAAGCACAACTCCTCAAAACTCAAAAAGTACTACAACTGAATACTTTAAAAAAAAGTCTCTCAAAAGTAGTACATCTTAAAACGTTAAATAGAAAAGTTCTATTAAAATATTACACCTCAACAGTTTAAACAGAACAATTCTATGAATCTTCTTAAGTTCAAAAGTTTATCCACAGTGGTTATAAGAAAGTACAACATCTTAATGGTTTAAATAGAACATTTTTATCAAACTACTACACATCAACAATATATAAGACACAGTTCTGTGAAAGTACCCCATTTAACAGATACCATAGAACATGTCTATGAAAAAAATTACATCTCAACAATCCAAACAACAATGTTCTTTAAAAGCAATACACATGAACGATTTAAATAGCAAACTTCTATCAGGGTACAAAACCTCATCTGCTTCTCTAAATCACTTCTAAAAATTTAAAACACATGAAAAGTTTAAAAAGATTGGTTTTATAAACCTACTACATAAAAATGTTTATGTAGAAAGATCTAAGAATGGACAACATCTGAGCTGTTTAAAGACAACCTTTAAATCAAAAGCTAAATTGGAAGAAATTCAAAAATACAGTTGAATCAAAGAACACATACGGACATAAATAAGGAGAGTTCTATGAAAAATTTTCACATAAAGAGTTTATTTAGAACAGTTCTGTGATATCCTACTTTTCAAATGTTTACCAAAAACAGCTTAAATAGAACACATTAAGGAAAGCACAACTCCTCAAAACTCTAAATGGAACAGTTCTATCAAAGTACCATATCTTAACTGTTTAAATGGAACTGTCCAATCAAGAAACTACATCTCAAAAGTATCAATAACTCAGTCCTATAAAAGAAAAACACGTAAACCTTTTAAAAAGAGAATTGCTATGAAAGTACCACACCTCATCGGTTTCTTTCAATCACTTCTAAAAAAGTACTACAACTGAATCCTTTAAAAAAAATGTCTCTCAAAAGAAGTACATCTTAAAAGGATAAATAGAAAAGTTCTATTAAAATATTACACCTCAACAGTTTAAACAGAACAATTCTATGAATCTTCTGAAGTTCAAAACTTTATCTACAGTGGTTATAAGAAAGTACAACATCTTAATGGTTTAAACAGAACATTTTTATCAAACTACTACTACACATCAAAAATATATAAGACACAGTTCTGTGAAAGTACCCCATTTAACAGATTCCATAAAACAGGTCAATGATAAATTAAATCTCAAATGTCCAAACAACTATGTTCTATAAAAGTAATACACATGAACGATTTAAATAACACTTCTCAGAAAGAACTACAGTGAGAAGTTGAAAAAGATGAATTCTGCAAATGTATTATATCTAAAACTTTTAAATAGAAACGTTCTGTCAAAAAATTACATTTCAACAGTTTAAATAGAAAAGTTCTATTAACATTCTAAAGTTATCTAGAAACTTTTTAAGGAAGTACAACTTCTCCATGATTTAAATAGAAGATTTTAAACAAAAATCCACACCTCAACATTCTAAGACAAACACTTCGATGAAACTATCATATTTCACAGTTCATATAGAACTGATCTCTGATAAAAATTAGAAATCAACAATCTAAAAAGAAGTTTATAAAAATGATTCACCTAAACAGTTGAAATAGAAAACTTCTATCAAGGTACGAAACCTCATCTACTTATTTTCAACACTTGTATGAAAATACAACACCTGAATAAGTTTAAAAGATTCGTTTTATAAAACTACTGCATCAAAATGGTATAAATAGAAAGTTCAAAGTACATCTTATCTGTTTAAAAAGCACAGTTCTATCAATAATTAAATTTAAAGAAATTCAACAGAACAGTTCAATGAAACAAAATATATCAACATAAAAAGGAGAGTTCTTTCAACCGTTCACATCTCCAGAGTTTAAATGAAACAGTACTTGAAATCCTATGGTTCAAATGTTCACCGAAAACAGATATGTGAAAATCCAACATCTTAACAGCTTAAAAAAACACATTAAGGAATGCACAACTCCTCAAAACTCAAAAAGTACTACAACTGAATACTTTAAAAAAAAGTCTCTCAAAAGTAGTTCATCTTAAAACGTTAAATAGAAAAGTTCTATTAAAATATTACACCTCAACAAATAAACAGAACAATTCTATGAATCTTCTGAAGTTCAAAACTTTATCTACAGTGGTTATAAGAAAGTACAACATCTTAATGGTTTAAACAGAACATTTTTATCAAACTACTACTACACATCAAAAATATATAAGACACAGTTCTGTGAAAGTACCCCATTTAACAGATTCCATAAAACAGGTCAATGATAAATTAACACTCAAATGTCCAAACAACTATGTTCTATAAAAGTAATACACATGAACGATTTAAATAACAAACTTCTATGAAGGTACAAAACCTCATGTGCGTCTCTAAATCACTTCTAAAAAATTACAACACATCAAAAGTTTAAAAAGATTGGTTTTATAAACCTAATGCATAAAAATGTTTATGTAGAAAGATCTAGGAATGGACAACGTCTGAGCTGTTTAAAGACAACCTTTCCATCAAAAACTAGATTGGAAGAAATTCAAAAATACAGTTGAATCAAAGAACACGTACGGACATACATAAGGAGAGTTCTATCAACAATTTACACATCAAGAGTTTATTTAGAACAGTTCTGTGATATCCTACTTTTCAAATGTTTACCAAGAACCGTCCTGTGAAAGTATGACATCTCAACGATTTAAAGAAAACATTACACCTCAACACTCTAAATGGAACAGATCTGTGACAGTACTGCACGTAAACACTCTAAATGGGACAGTTAATTCAAAGTACTACCACACGTATAGCTTTTTAATGAATCTGACCTACAAAAACTACATCTCAACACTCTAAAGACAACAGTTCTGAAACATAATACACAGAAACTGTTTAAATAGACAATTTCTACGAAATTACCACACCTCAGCTGTTTATTTAAAACACTTCTCAGAAAGAACTACAGTGAGAAGTTGAAAAAGATGAATTCTGCAAATGTATTATATCTAAAACTTTTAAATAGAAACGTTCTGTCAAAAAATTACATTTCAACAGTTTAAATAGAAAAGTTCTATTAACATTCTAAAGTTATCTAGAAACTTTTTAAGGAAGTACAACTTCTTCATGATTTAAATAGAAGATTTTAAACAAAAATCCACACCTCAACATTCTAAGACAAACACTTCGATGAAACTATCATATTTCACAGTTCATATAGAACTGATCTCTGATAAAAATTAGAAATCAACAATCTAAAAAGAAGTTTATAAAAATGATTCACCTAAACAGTTGAAATAGAAAACTTCTATCAAGGTACGAAACCTCATCTACTTATTTTCAACACTTGTATGAAAATACAACACCTGAATAAGTTTAAAAGATTCGTTTTATAAAACTACTGCATCAAAAAGGTATAAATAGAAAGTTCAAAGTACATCTTATCTGTTTAAAAAGCACAGATCTATCAATAATTAAATTTAAAGAAATTCAACAGAACAGTTCAATGAAACAAAATATATCAACATAAAAAGGAGAGTTCTTTCAACCGTTCACATCTCCAGAGTTTAAATGAAACAGTACTTGAAATCCTATGGTTCAAATGTTCACCGAAAAGAGATATGTGAAAATCCAACATCTTAACAGCTTAAATAGAACACATTAAGGAAAGCACAACTCCTCAAAACTCAAAAAGTACTACAACTGAATACTTTAAAAAAAAGTCTCTCAAAAGTAGTACATCTTAAAACGTTAAATAGAAAAGTTCTATTAAAATATTACACCTCAACAGTTTAAACAGAACAATTCTATGAATCTTCTTAAGTTCAAAAGTTTATCCACAGTGGTTATAAGAAAGTACAACATCTTAATGGTTTAAATACAACATTTTTATCAAACTACTACACATCAACAATATATAAGACACAGTTCTGTGAAAGTACCCCATTTAACAGATACCATAGAACATGTCTATGAAAAAATTACATCTCAACAATCCAAACAACAATGCTCTTTAAAAGCAATACACATGAACGATTTAAATAGCAAACTTCTATCAGGGTACAAAACCTCATCTGCTTCTCTAAATCACTTCTAAAAATTTAAAACACATGAAAAGTTTAAAAAGATTGGTTTCATAAACCTACTACATAAAAATGTTTATGTAGAAAGATCTAAGAATGGACAACATCTGAGCTGTTTAAAGACAACCTTTAAATCAAAAGCTAAATTGGAAGAAATTCAAAAATACAGTTGAATCAAAGAACACATACGGACATAAATAAGGAGAGTTCTATGAAAAATTTTCACATAAAGAGTTTATTTAGAACAGTTCTGTGATATCCTACTTTTCAAATGTTTACCAAAAACAGCTTAAATAGAACACATTAAGGAAAGCACAACTCCTCAAAACTCTAAATGGAACAGTTCTATCAAAGTACCATATCTTAACTGTTTAAATGGAACTGTCCAATCAAGAAACTACATCTCAACAGTATCAATAACTCAGTCCTATAAAAGTAAAACACGTAAACCTTTTAAAAAGAGAATTGCTATGAAAGTACCACACCTCATCGGTTTCTTTCAATCACTTCTAAAAAAGTACTACAACTGAATCCTTTAAAAAAAAAGTCTCTCAAAAGAAGTACATCTTAAAAGGATAAATAGAAAAGTTCTATTAAAATATTACACCTCAACAGTTTAAACAGAACAATTCTATGAATCTTCTGAAGTTCAAAACTTTATCTACAGTGGTTATAAGAAAGTACAACATCTTAATGGTTTAAACAGAACATTTTTATCAAACTACTACTACACATCAAAAATATATAAGACACAGTTCTGTGAAAGTACCCCATTTAACAGATTCCATAAAACAGGTCAATGATAAATTAACACTCAAATGTCCAAACAACTATGTTCTATAAAAGTAATACACATGAACGATTTAAATAACAAACTTCTATGAAGGTACAAAACCTCATGTGCGTCTCTAAATCACTTCTAAAAAATTACAACACATCAAAAGTTTAAAAAGATTGGTTTTATAAACCTAATGCATAAAAATGTTTATGTAGAAAGATCTAAGAATGGACAACGTCTGAGCTGTTTAAAGACAACCTTTCCATCAAAAACTAGATTGGAAGAAATTCAAAAATACAGTTGAATCAAAGAACACATACGGACATACATAAGGAGAGTTCTATCAACAATTTACACATCAAGAGTTTATTTAGAACAGTTCTGTGATATCCTACTTTTCAAATGTTTACCAAGAACCGTCCTGTGAAAGTATGACATCTCAACGATTTAAAGAAAACATTACACCTCAACACTCTAAATGGAACAGATCTGTGACAGTACTGCACGTAAACACTCTAAATGGGACAGTTAATTCAAAGTACTACCACACATATAGATTTTGAATGAATCTGACCTACAAAAACTACATCTCAACACTCTAAAGACAACAGTTCTCAAACATAATACACAGAAACTGTGTAAATAGACAATTTCTACGAAATTACCACACCTCAGCTGTTTATTTAAAACACTTCATCAGAAGAACTACAGTGAGAAGTTGAAAAAGATGAATTCTGCAAATGTATTATATTCTAGAAAAAGTACTACATTCTAATTATCTGATCCTTTCAAAAAGAAAGTTCTCATCATAAGTAGTACATCTTAAAAGAAGATAAAGAAAGTTCTATCAAGGTAAATATTACACAACTGATATCAGCATTATAAATACAAACATTAAAAGTCATCTTTCTGAGTTCACAACCGTTATCACATCTCCAGAGTTTAAATGAAACAGTACTTGAAATCCTATGGTTCAAATGTTCACCGAAAACAGATATGTGAAAATCCAACATCTTAACAGCTTAAATAGAACACATTAAGGAAAGCACAACTCCTCAAAACTCAAAAAGTACTACAACTGAATACTTTAAAAAAGTCTCTCAAGTAGTACATCTTAAAACGTTAAATAGAAAAGTTCTATTAAAATATTACACCTCAACAAATAAACAGAACAATTCTATGAATTTCTAAAGTTCAATTTCCACAGTGGTTAATAGAAAGTACAACATCTTAATGGTTTAAATAGAACATTTTTATCAAACTACTACACATCAACAATATATAAGACACAGTTCTGTGAAAGTACCCCATTTAACAGATACCATAGAACATGTCTATGAAAAAATTACATCTCAACAATCCAAACAACAATGTTCTTTAAAAGCAATACACATGAACGATTTAAATAGCAAACTTCTATCAGGGTACAAAACCTCATCTGCTTCTCTAAATCACTTCTAAAAATTTAAAACACATGAAAAGTTTAAAAAGATTGGTTTTATAAACCTACTACATAAAAATGTTTATGTAGAAAGATCTAAGAATGGACAACATCTGAGCTGTTTAAAGACAACCTTTAAATCAATAGCTAAATTGGAAGAAATTCAAAAATACAGTTGAATCAAAGAACACATACGGACATAAATAAGGAGAGTTCTATGAAAAATTTTCACATAAAGAGTTTATTTAGAACAGTTCTGTGATATCCTACTTTTCAAATGTTTACCAAAAACAGCTTAAATAGAACACATTAAAAAAGCACAACTCCTCAAAACTCTAAATGGAACAGTTCTATCAAAGTACCATATCTTAACTGTTTAAATGGAACTGTCCAATCAAGAAACTACATCTCAACAGTATCAATAACTCAGTCCTATAAAAGTAAAACACGTAAACCTTTTAAAAAGAGAATTGCTATGAAAGTACCACACCTCATCGGTTTCTTTCAATCACTTCTAAAAAAGTACTACAACTGAATCCTTTAAAAAAAAAGTCTCTCAAAAGAAGTACATCTTAAAAGGATAAATAGAAAAGTTCTATTAAAATATTACACCTCAACAGTTTAAACAGAACAATTCTATGAATCTTCTGAAGTTCAAAACTTTATCTACAGTGGTTATAAGAAAGTACAACATCTTAATGGTTTAAACAGAACATTTTTATCAAACTACTACTACACATCAAAAATATATAAGACACAGTTCTGTGAAAGTACCCCATTTAACAGATTCCATAAAACAGGTCAATGATAAATTAACACTCAAATGTCCAAACAACTATGTTCTATAAAAGTAATACACATGAACGATTTAAATAACAAACTTCTATGAAGGTACAAAACCTCATGTGCGTCTCTAAATCACTTCTAAAAAATTACAACACATCAAAAGTTTAAAAAGATTGGTTTTATAAACCTAATGCATAAAAATGTTTATGTAGAAAGATCTAAGAATGGACAACGTCTGAGCTGTTTAAAGACAACCTTTCCATCAAAAACTAGATTGGAAGAAATTCAAAAATACAGTTGAATCAAAGAACACATACGGACATACATAAGGAGAGTTCTATCAACAATTTACACATCAAGAGTTTATTTAGAACACTTCTGTGATATCCTACTTTTCAAATGTTTACCAAGAACCGTCCTGTGAAAGTATGACATCTCAACGATTTAAAGAAAACATTACACCTCAACACTCTAAATGGAACAGATCTGTGACAGTACTGCACGTAAACACTCTAAATGGGACAGTTAATTCAAAGTACTACCACACATATAGCTTTTTAATGAATCTGACCTACAAAAACTACATCTCAACACTCTAAAGACAACAGTTCTCAAACATAATACACAGAAACTGTTTAAATAGACAATTTCTACGAAATTACCACACCTCAGCTGTTTATTTAAAACACTTCTCAGAAAGAACTACAGTGAGAAGTTGAAAAAGATGAATTCTGCAAATGTATTATATCTAAAACTTTTAAATAGAAACGTTCTGTCAAAAAATTACATTTCAACAGTTTAAATAGAAAAGTTCTATTAACATTCTAAAGTTATCTAGAAACTTTTTAAGGAAGTACAACTTCTTCATGATTTAAATAGAAGATTTTAAACAAAAATCCACACCTCAACATTCTAAGACAAACACTTCGATGAAACTATCATATTTCACAGTTCATATAGAACTGATCTCTGATAAAAATTAGAAATCAACAATCTAAAAAGAAGTTTATAAAAATGATTCACCTAAACAGTTGAAATAGAAAACTTCTATCAAGGTACGAAACCTCATCTACTTATTTTCAACACTTGTATGAAAATACAACACCTGAATAAGTTTAAAAGATTCGTTTTATAAAACTACTGCATCAAAAAGGTATAAATAGAAAGTTCAAAGTACATCTTATCTGTTTAAAAAGCACAGTTCTATCAATAATTAAATTTAAAGAAATTCAACAGAACAGTTCAATGAAACAAAATATATCAACATAAAAAGGAGAGTTCTTTCAACCGTTCACATCTCCAGAGTTTAAATGAAACAGTACTTGAAATCCTATGGTTCAAATGTTCACCGAAAACAGATATGTGAAAATCCAACATCTTAACAGCTTAAATAGAACACATTAAGGAAAGCACAACTCCTCAAAACTCAAAAAGTACTACAACTGAATACTTTAAAAAAAAGTCTCTCAAAAGTAGTACATCTTAAAACGTTAAATAGAAAAGTTCTATTAAAATATTACACCTCAACAAATAAACAGAACAATTCTATGAATCTTCTAAAGTTCAAAAGTTTATCCACAGTGGTTAATAGAAAGTACAACATCTTAATGGTTTAAATAGAACATTTTTATCAAACTACTACACATCAACAATATATAAGACACAGTTCTGTGAAAGTACCCCATTTAACAGATACCATAGAACATGTCTATGAAAAAATTACATCTCAACAATCCAAACAACAATGTTCTTTAAAAGCAATACACATGAACGATTTAAATAGCAAACTTCTATCAGGGTACAAAACCTCATCTGCTTCTCTAAATCACTTCTAAAAATTTAAAACACATGAAAAGTTTAAAAAGATTGGTTTTATAAACCTACTACATAAAAATGTTTATGTAGAAAGATCTAAGAATGGACAACATCTGAGCTGTTTAAAGACAACCTTTAAATCAATAGCTAAATTGGAAGAAATTCAAAAATACAGTTGAATCAAAGAACACATACGGACATAAATAAGGAGAGTTCTATGAAAAATTTTCACATAAAGAGTTTATTTAGAACAGTTCTGTGATATCCTACTTTTCAAATGTTTACCAAAAACAGCTTAAATAGAACACATTAAAAAAAGCACAACTCCTCAAAACTCTAAATGGAACAGTTCTATCAAAGTACCATATCTTAACTGTTTAAATGGAACTGTCCAATCAAGAAACTACATCTCAACAGTATCAATAACTCAGTCCTATAAAAGTAAAACACGTAAACCTTTTAAAAAGAGAATTGCTATGAAAGTACCACACCTCATCGGTTTCTTTCAATCACTTCTAAAAAAGTACTACAACTGAATCCTTTAAAAAAAAAGTCTCTCAAAAGAAGTACATCTTAAAAGGATAAATAGAAAAGTTCTATTAAAATATTACACCTCAACAGTTTAAACAGAACAATTCTATGAATCTTCTGAAGTTCAAAACTTTATCTACAGTGGTTATAAGAAAGTACAACATCTTAATGGTTTAAACAGAACATTTTTATCAAACTACTACTACACATCAAAAATATATAAGACACAGTTCTGTGAAAGTACCCCATTTAACAGATTCCATAAAACAGGTCAATGATAAATTAACACTCAAATGTCCAAACAACTATGTTCTATAAAAGTAATACACATGAACGATTTAAATAACAAACTTCTATGAAGGTACAAAACCTCATGTGCGTCTCTAAATCACTTCTAAAAAATTACAACACATCAAAAGTTTAAAAAGATTGGTTTTATAAACCTAATGCATAAAAATGTTTATGTAGAAAGATCTAAGAATGGACAACGTCTGAGCTGTTTAAAGACAACCTTTCCATCAAAAACTAGATTGGAAGAAATTCAAAAATACAGTTGAATCAAAGAACACATACGGACATACATAAGGAGAGTTCTATCAACAATTTACACATCAAGAGTTTATTTAGAACAGTTCTGTGATATCCTACTTTTCAAATGTTTACCAAGAACCGTCCTGTGAAAGTATGACATCTCAACGATTTAAAGAAAACATTACACCTCAACACTCTAAATGGAACAGATCTGTGACAGTACTGCACGTAAACACTCTAAATGGGACAGTTAATTCAAAGTACTACCACACATATAGATTTTGAATGAATCTGGCCTACAAAAACTACATCTCAACACTCTAAAGACAACAGTTCTCAAACATAATACACAGAAACTGTTTAAATAGACAATTTCTACGAAATTACCACACCTCAGCTGTTTATTTAAAACACTTCTCAGAAAGAACTACAGTGAGAAGTTGAAAAAGATGAATTCTGCAAATGTATTATATCTAAAACTTTTAAATAGAAACGTTCTGTCAAAAAATTACATTTCAACAGTTTAAATAGAAAAGTTCTATTAACATTCTAAAGTTATCTAGAAACTTTTTAAGGAAGTACAACTTCTTCATGATTTAAATAGAAGATTTTAAACAAAAATCCACACCTCAACATTCTAAGACAAACACTTCGATGAAACTATCATATTTCACAGTTCATATAGAACTGATCTCTGATAAAAATTAGAAATCAACAATCTAAAAAGAAGTTTATAAAAATGATTCACCTAAACAGTTGAAATAGAAAACTTCTATCAAGGTACGAAACCTCATCTACTTATTTTCAACACTTGTATGAAAATACAACACCTGAATAAGTTTAAAAGATTCGTTTTATAAAACTACTGCATCAAAAAGGTATAAATAGAAAGTTCAAAGTACATCTTATCTGTTTAAAAAGCACAGTTCTATCAATAATTAAATTTAAAGAAATTCAACAGAACAGTTCAATGAAACAAAATATATCAACATAAAAAGGAGAGTTCTTTCAACCGTTCACATCTCCAGAGTTTAAATGAAACAGTACTTGAAATCCTATGGTTCAAATGTTCACCGAAAACAGATATGTGAAAATCCAACATCTTAACAGCTTAAATAGAACACATTAAGGAAAGCACAACTCCTCAAAACTCAAAAAGTACTACAACTGAATACTTTAAAAAAAAGTCTCTCAAAAGTAGTACATCTTAAAACGTTAAATAGAAAAGTTCTATTAAAATATTACACCTCAACAAATAAACAGAACAATTCTATGAATCTTCTAAAGTTCAAAAGTTTATCCACAGTGGTTAATAGAAAGTACAACATCTTAATGGTTTAAATAGAACATTTTTATCAAACTACTACACATCAACAATATATAAGACACAGTTCTGTGAAAGTACCCCATTTAACAGATACCATAGAACATGTCTATGAAAAAATTACATCTCAACAATCCAAACAACAATGTTCTTTAAAAGCAATACACATGAACGATTTAAATAGCAAACTTCTATCAGGGTACAAAACCTCATCTGCTTCTCTAAATCACTTCTAAAAATTTAAAACACATGAAAAGTTTAAAAAGATTGGTTTTATAAACCTACTACATAAAAATGTTTATGTAGAAAGATCTAAGAATGGACAACATCTGAGCTGTTTAAAGACAACCTTTAAATCAAAAGCTAAATTGGAAGAAATTCAAAAATACAGTTGAATCAAAGAACACATACGGACATAAATAAGGAGAGTTCTATGAAAAATTTTCACATAAAGAGTTTATTTAGAACAGTTCTGTGATATCCTACTTTTCAAATGTTTACCAAAAACAGCTTAAATAGAACACATTAAGGAAAGCACAACTCCTCAAAACTCTAAATGGAACAGTTCTATCAAAGTACCATATCTTAACTGTTTAAATGGAACTGTCCAATCAAGAAACTACATCTCAACAGTATCAATAACTCAGTCCTATAAAAGTAAAACACGTAAACCTTTTAAAAAGAGAATTGCTATGAAAGTACCACACCTCATCGGTTTCTTTCAATCACTTCTAAAAAAGTACTACAACTGAATCCTTTAAAAAAAAAGTCTCTCAAAAGAAGTACATCTTAAAAGGATAAATAGAAAAGTTCTATTAAAATATTACACCTCAACAGTTTAAACAGAACAATTCTATGAATCTTCTGAAGTTCAAAACTTTATCTACAGTGGTTATAAGAAAGTACAACATCTTAATGGTTTAAACAGAACATTTTTATCAAACTACTACTACACATCAAAAATATATAAGACACAGTTCTGTGAAAGTACCCCATTTAACAGATTCCATAAAACAGGTCAATGATAAATTAAATCTCAAATGTCCAAACAACTATGTTCTATAAAAGTAATACACATGAACGATTTAAATAACAAACTTCTATGAAGGTACAAAACCTCATGTGCGTCTCTAAATCACTTCTAAAAAATTACAACACATCAAAAGTTTAAAAAGATTGGTTTTATAAACCTAATGCATAAAAATGTTTATGTAGAAAGATCTAAGAATGGACAACGTCTGAGCTGTTTAAAGACAACCTTTCCATCAAAAACTAGATTGGAAGAAATTCAAAAATACAGTTGAATCAAAGAACACATACGGACATACATAAGGAGAGTTCTATCAACAATTTACACATCAAGAGTTTATTTAGAACAGTTCTGTGATATCCTACTTTTCAAATGTTTACCAAGAACCGTCCTGTGAAAGTATGACATCTCAACGATTTAAAGAAAACATTACACCTCAACACTCTAAATGGAACAGATCTGTGACAGTACTGCACGTAAACACTCTAAATGGGACAGTTAATTCAAAGTACTACCACACATATAGATTTTGAATGAATCTGGCCTACAAAAACTACATCTCAACACTCTAAAGACAACAGTTCTCAAACATAATACACAGAAACTGTTTAAATAGACAATTTCTACGAAATTACCACACCTCAGCTGTTTATTTAAAACACTTCTCAGAAAGAACTACAGTGAGAAGTTGAAAAAGATGAATTCTGCAAATGTATTATATCTAAAACTTTTAAATAGAAACGTTCTGTCAAAAAATTACATTTCAACAGTTTAAATAGAAAAGTTCTATTAACATTCTAAAGTTATCTAGAAACTTTTTAAGGAAGTACAACTTCTTCATGATTTAAATAGAAGATTTTAAACAAAAATCCACACCTCAACATTCTAAGACAAACACTTCGATGAAACTATCATATTTCACAGTTCATATAGAACTGATCTCTGATAAAAATTAGAAATCAACAATCTAAAAAGAAGTTTATAAAAATGATTCACCTAAACAGTTGAAATAGAAAACTTCTATCAAGGTACGAAACCTCATCTACTTATTTTCAACACTTGTATGAAAATACAACACCTGAATAAGTTTAAAAGATTCGTTTTATAAAACTACTGCATCAAAAAGGTATAAATAGAAAGTTCAAAGTACATCTTATCTGTTTAAAAAGCACAGTTCTATCAATAATTAAATTTAAAGAAATTCAACAGAACAGTTCAATGAAACAAAATATATCAACATAAAAAGGAGAGTTCTTTCAACCGTTCACATCTCCAGAGTTTAAATGAAACAGTACTTGAAATCCTATGGTTCAAATGTTCACCGAAAACAGATATGTGAAAATCCAACATCTTAACAGCTTAAAAAAACACATTAAGGAATGCACAACTCCTCAAAACTCAAAAAGTACTACAACTGAATACTTTAAAAAAAAGTCTCTCAAAAGTAGTTCATCTTAAAACGTTAAATAGAAAAGTTCTATTAAAATATTACACCTCAACAAATAAACAGAACAATTCTATGAATCTTCTGAAGTTCAAAACTTTATCTACAGTGGTTATAAGAAAGTACAACATCTTAATGGTTTAAACAGAACATTTTTATCAAACTACTACTACACATCAAAAATATATAAGACACAGTTCTGTGAAAGTACCCCATTTAACAGATTCCATAAAACAGGTCAATGATAAATTAACACTCAAATGTCCAAACAACTATGTTCTATAAAAGTAATACACATGAACGATTTAAATAACAAACTTCTATGAAGGTACAAAACCTCATGTGCGTCTCTAAATCACTTCTAAAAAATTACAACACATCAAAAGTTTAAAAAGATTGGTTTTATAAACCTAATGCATAAAAATGTTTATGTAGAAAGATCTAAGAATGGACAACGTCTGAGCTGTTTAAAGACAACCTTTCCATCAAAAACTAGATTGGAAGAAATTCAAAAATACAGTTGAATCAAAGAACACATACGGACATACATAAGGAGAGTTCTATCAACAATTTACACATCAAGAGTTTATTTAGAACACTTCTGTGATATCCTACTTTTCAAATGTTTACCAAGAACCGTCCTGTGAAAGTATGACATCTCAACGATTTAAAGAAAACATTACACCTCTACACTCTAAATGGAACAGATCTGTGACAGTACTGCACGTAAACACTCTAAATGGGACAGTTAATTCAAAGTACTACCACACATATAGATTTTGAATGAATCTGGCCTACAAAAACTACATCTCAACACTCTAAAGACAACAGTTCTCAAACATAATACACAGAAACTGTTTAAATAGACAATTTCTACGAAATTACCACACCTCAGCTGTTTATTTAAAACACTTCTCAGAAAGAACTACAGTGAGAAGTTGAAAAAGATGAATTCTGCAAATGTATTATATCTAAAACATAAGTACATCTTACCTGTTTAAAAAGCACAGTTCTATCAATAATTAAATTTAAAGAAATTCAACAGAACAGTTCAATGAAACAAAATATATCAACATAAAAAGGAGAGTTCTTTCAACCGTTCACATCTCCAGAGTTTAAATGAAACAGTACTTGAAATCCTATGGTTCACACATGTTCACCGGAAAACAGATATGTGAAAATCCAACATCTTAACAGCTTAAATAGAACACATTAAGGAAAGCACAACTCCTCAAAACTCAAAAAGTACTACAACTGAATACTTTAAAAAAAAGTCTCTCAAAAGTAGTACATCTTAAAACGTTAAATAGAAAAGTTCTATTAAAATATTACACCTCAACAGTTTAAAAAGAACAATTCTATGAATCTTCTAAAGTTCAAAAGTTTATCCACAGTGGTTATAAGAAAGTACAACATCTTAATGGTTTAAACAGAACATTTTTATCAAACTACTACACATCAACAATATATAAGACACAGTTCTGTGAAAGTACCCCATTTAACAGATACCATAGAACATGTCTATGAAAAAATTACATCTCAACAATCCAAACAACAATGTTCTTTAAAAGCAATACACATGAACGATTTAAATAGCAAACTTCTATCAGGGTACAAAACTTCATCTGCTTCTCTAAATCACTTCTAAAAATTTAAAACACATGAAAAGTTTAAAAAGATTGGTTTTATAAACCTACTACATAAAAATGTTTATGTAGAAAGATCTAAGAATGGACAACATCTGAGCTGTTTAAAGACAACCTTTAAATCAATAGCTAAATTGGAAGAAATTCAAAAATACAGTTGAATCAAAGAACACATACGGACATAAATAAGGAGAGTTCTATGAAAAATTTTCACATACAGAGTTTATTTAGAACAGTTCTGTGATATCCTACTTTTCAAATGTTTACCAAAAACAGCTTAAATAGAACACATTAAGGAAAGCACAACTCCTCAAAACTCTAAATGGAACAGTTCTATCAAAGTACCATATCTTAACTGTTTAAATGGAACTGTCCAATCAAGAAACTACATCTCAAAAGTATCAATAACTCAGTCCTATAAAAGTAAAACACGTAAACCTTTTAAAAAGAGAATTGCTATGAAAGTACCACACCTCATCGGTTTCTTTCAATCACTTCTAAAAAAGTACTACAACTGAATCCTTTAAAAAAAAAGTCTCTCAAAAGAAGTACATCTTAAAAGGATAAATAGAAAAGTTCTATTAAAATATTACACCTCAACAGTTTAAACAGAACAATTCTATGAATCTTCTGAAGTTCAAAACTTTATCTACAGTGGTTATAAGAAAGTACAACATCTTAATGGTTTAAACAGAACATTTTTATCAAACTACTACTACACATCAAAAATATATAAGACACAGTTCTGTGAAAGTACCCCATTTAACAGATTCCATAAAACAGGTCAATGATAAATTAAATCTCAAATGTCCAAACAACTATGTTCTATAAAAGTAATACACATGAACGATTTAAATAACAAACTTCTATGAAGGTACAAAACCTCATGTGCGTCTCTAAATCACTTCTAAAAAATTACAACACATCAAAAGTTTAAAAAGATTGGTTTTATAAACCTAATGCATAAAAATGTTTATGTACAAAGATCTAAGAATGGACAACGTCTGAGCTGTTTAAAGACAACCTTTCCATGAAAAACTAGATTGGAAGAAATTCAAAAATACAGTTGAATCAAAGAACACATACGGACATACATAAGGAGAGTTCTATCAACAATTTACACATCAAGAGTTTATTTAGAACAGTTCTGTGATATCCTACTTTTCAAATGTTTACCAAGAACCGTCCTGTGAAAGTATGACATCTCAACGATTTAAAGAAAACATTACACCTCAACACTCTAAATGGAACAGATCTGTGACAGTACTGCACGTAAACACTCTAAATGGGACAGTTAATTCAAAGTACTACCACACCAATGTAATTTGAAAGAATCTGGCCTACAAAAACTACATCTCAACACTCTAAAGACAACAGATCTAAAAACATAATACACCGAAACTGTTTGAATAGACAATTTCTATGAAATTACCACACCTCAGCTGTATTATTTGAAACACTTCTGAGAGAGAACGACACGTGAGAAGTTGAGAAAGATGAGTTCTGCAAACAAATTATGTTTAAAACTTTTAAACAGAAACGTTTAAACACATACGGACAACAATTTACACATCAAGAGTTTATTTATTTGAACCACTTCTGAGAGAGAACTACACGCGAAAAGTTGAAAAACAAGATTTCTCCAAATATATTACATCTAAAACTTTTAAATAGAAACGTTCTATCAAAAAACTACATTTCAACAGTTTAAATAGAAGATTTTAAAGAAAGATCTTCAACTCAACATTCAGAGACAAACGCTTCCATGAAACAATCATATTTTACAGTTTAAAAACAATTGCTCTTTGATAAAAATTACATATCAACAGTCTAAAAAGAACATTTAGAAAAATAATTCACCCAAACGGTTTGAAAAGAAAAATTCTATCAAGGTATGAAACCTCGTCTGCTTATTTACAACACTTATATGAAAATAAAACACATAAATATGTTTTAAAGATCCCTTGTATTAAACTACTGCATCAAAAAGGTTTAAATAGAAAGTTCAAAGTACATCTTAACTGTTTTAAAAGCATAGTTCTGTCAATAATTAAATATAAAGAAAGAAATAGAACGGATCAATGAAAAAAAAATATATCGACATAAAATGGAGAATTCTTTAGACCATTCACATCTTCAAAGTTGAAATGAAACAGTACTTGAGATCCTATGGTTCAAATGTTTACTGAAAACAGATCTGTGAAAGTCCAACATCTTAACAGCTTAAATAGAACACATTAAAAAAAGCACAACTCCTCAAAACTCTAAATGAAACAGTTCTATCAAAGTACCATATCTTAACTGTTTAAATGGAACTGTCCAATAAAGAAATTACACATCAACAATATCAATAAGGCAGTCCTATAAAAGTAAGACACGTAAACGTTTAAAGAAGAGAATTTCTATGAAAGTACCACACCTCAGCTGTATTATTTGAAACACTTCTGAGAAAGAACTAACCATGAGAAGTTGAAAAAGATGACTTCTGCAAATGTATTATATCAAAAACTTTTAAATAGAAATGATCTGTCAAAAAATTACATGTCAACAGTTTAAATAGAAAAGTTCTATTAACATTCTAAAGTTATCGAGAAACTTTCTCAGGAAGTACAACTTCTTCCCGATTTAAAAAGAAGATTTTAAAAAAGATCTACACCTCAACACTCTAAGACAAACACTTCTATGAAACTATCATCTTTCACAGTTTAAACAGAGCTGATCTATGATAAAAATTACATATCAACAGTCTAAAAAGAAGAGTTTAGAAAAATAATTCACCTATATGGTTTAAACAGAAAACTTCTATCAAGGTACGAAACCTCATCTGCTTATTTTCAACACTAATATGAAAAAAAACACCTAAATAAGTTTAAAAGATTCGTTTTATGAAACTACTGCATCAAAAAGGTTTAAATAGAAAGTTCTAAGTACAACATTTTAACTGTTTAAGAAGCACAGTTCTATCAATAAATAAATTTAAAGAAATTGAACAGAACAGTTCAATGAAAGAAAATATATCAACATATAAAAGAGAGTTCTGCAAAAAAAAATTTCTTCTCAAGATTTTAAATGTAAAAGTACTTGAGACCTTATGGTTCAAATGTTTATTGAAAACAGATCTGTGAAAGTCCAACATCTTAACGGTTTAAATAGAACATATTTAGAAAAGCAATACTCCTTAACACTCTTAATGGAACAGTTCTATCAAAGTACCATGTCTTAACTGTTTAAATGGAACTGTCATATCAAGAAATTACATTTCAACAGTATCAAGAAAATAGTTCTATAAAAGTAAAACATATAAACTGTTTAAATTGAAAATTTCTACAAAAGTGCCACACCACAATCTTCTAAAGTTAAAATGTTTATCTACAATGGTTCTGAGGAAGTACAACATCTTAATGGTTTAAATAGAATATTTTTATCAAAGTACTACACCTCAACAATCTGCAAGACACAGTTCTATGAAAGTACCATATTTAATGGATTGGATAGAACTGGTCTATGAAAAATTACATCTCAACAGTCCAAATACAACTGTTCTGTGAAAGTAGTACACATAAATGATTTAAATAGCAAGCTTCTACGAAGGTACAAAACTTCATCTGCTTCTCTCAAACACTTCTAAAACATTGTAACACATTTAATTTTTAAAGGTTGGTTTTATAAAACTACTACATAAAAATGTTTATATATAAAGTTCTCAGAAAGTACAAAATCTTAACTGTTTAAATAGCACGTTTTGATCAAAAACTAAATGTGAAGAAATTGAATACAACAGTTCAATTAAAAAACATGTACTGACTCACAAAGGAGAGTTCTGTCAAAAAATTACATCTTATAATTGAAACGAAACAATTCTATGAAAATATAAAGTCTTTACGGTTCATGTAGAACTGTTCTGTGAAAAACTAAATTTCAACAAACTGTAGATAAACTTCAAAATATCTTCTTCTCCAGGAGTCATATTTTCATCACCAGGAGATCGGTCTTCTAGATATTTCCGTTTTCTTCAGTGTTTTTCAACCCTGTAGAGAAACCAAAAATGAAGATGCAAAATAATTCCAAAAATACGCGTTTCAAGACCACTAAAACACAAATTCTTATATCGTACGCTTGGGATAAGGGTAACGCGTTTATTTATAAATTGGATCTAGCTGTAGATATAACTGTAAAAGCAATCTTATGTTTAAGTAATCAAGAATCACATAGTTGAAGACCGTGACCCCAAATTAATACCTCGGCTAAAATGAGGAGTAACAACACAATATGTGATATGAAGGATGGTGTTTCTAACAGTATTGTTGGTAAAGAAAGCAAAATTTATTGAAAGTAACATAAAAATCTTGTGCAACAAAACGAGAAATATAAAGACGTTATTTTCTTCCCTTCAATTTCCTATATAAACACAATACTAATAAATATTGGTTCTAAATAGCTACTTGTTTTGCTGTTTATTCACTTTTAATGATCCACAAAAATACTTGAAAACATTAGTTAGTAGTTTTTGTGTTTTCTTATAGCAAAGCCACAACGGGCTATCTGCTGAGCGTTGTAAATCCGGAGACGTACCGCTGTACTAGCGGGGGGCGCTTAAAAACATCATCATATCGATCTTCGGTAAGTAGTAATAACTATAAATACCAACTTGTTTCCTCCTTATTCGTTAGTTTAATTAAATATATTTAACCTTAGTTGGCTCACATAGTTATTTTCACACGTTATATACAAAGGGTGGTCAAATTGCGGCTCTTTTACATGTTGTGTGTGGCTCGCGGAAATATGTTTGCTGAGCTCCTTTTTCCATCACAATTAATGTGAAAGGTTAAAAAAAAATTCAAGATTTATAATTATGTATCGGGTGTAAACCAAGAGCTCGCTGGATTAAAACGTAAGTTTAACATTCATCATGGGTAAATATAGTTGAGAATTTAAATCCCAATTATAATACTATATTTGAGTCAGAAATTAAAGAATTTTTGGATCCGCAAAGATTACAGAGGAATTGTGCTGGAGAATCAGTAATCGTACAAGCTGGTGCTGACAATGTTAGTTTCAGTGGGCGTCATTATGGCGTCTGTGGCTGTGTTACGGGAAATTAAATTAATAGTGAGTTAATGTGATACTGGGCGCTCTATAGTTTGATTGCGTGGCGCGTATTGGTGCTTGTTGTTTCTTTACACAAGTAAAATGCAAATTATTTGAAAAAATTCCCTTGTTGAAGCTACAGACATAGAAGGCAAACCACGACTGACAATATTTATTCGTTATGTTTCCTCTCATGTAACTGTGAAAGAAGAACTCTTGTTGGTCATTTCTTACCCTGTTTAGGGCTTCCTTTTGGTATGGTCTTAAACTTTTTACCAGCTAGTATTCAGGCTAATTTCACAGTGTTCACATTTTCCCTATTAAATGCTGAAAATGTTTTAATTTTTATTTTCCCTTTTCTTATTTCTATCTTTCGAGTGCTCAAATAAGTGGTTGAGTCTAACAATGCAAAACGCATATTTTTTTCTTTATGGTCATTGGCCTTAAGATTTTGGCCAGCAGTGTATGTGTACTTTATGATTCTTGTAACTAATACAAATTAACAGTTTACAAACTACATAAATGAATAAATATTTTTACGGACATGTGTTTTTTTTAATATTTACATAAAATTTACGTAACAAAATGTGCATGTAACAATAAAAAGGTGTTTGTAATATTTCTTCATGTCTGGTGGCTCTCAAACATCTGAAGTTTATCATATATGGTTCCTACGTTAAGCAAGTTTGGTCAATCCTGTTATATATTAAAGGGCCACTCAACACACGACATTTTCAAATGAAGCAGCGCTGTAACTGAACACCCAATTCCAATATTTAGTTAAAACATAATTGGGTATTGGGTATTTGATTAATTCTTGTGCTCTCCACACATTAATTATAGAAACACAAACTTACCATAAAGCAATAAAACAGATCAAAATGACTGAAACGTCTTTCACCCACTCAGGATATTTTGTAACTGCAGGTGTTGAAGAAGAGGGGAACGTATACTCGAGAACCACTTCCGTTTGATCTTGAGAGGAAACGTCGTATATAAACGAAATTTACATATCGTATCAATTACGCAAGACCGAAAGAAAATTTCGAATAGAAGATAATAACAATGGAAAAGTAGTACAATTCTGTGTGTTCAACGATAATCTACAGTAAATATTTTACGTGAATAAGCATGATATTTTTTACATTTATAATGCAGTTTCATACCTAAAATTGATAATGTTTAAAATTCGTCAATTTATATATTTTTCAGTTTAAACTGGTGCCTAGAAAAATAACAACTATTACGTTATTTGAGCTCCTCACTAGTAGGATTATTTCAGTCAATAAAAATTTCACTAATGTTTAACTTACCATACAGTTCAGTATGACACAATTAGTTAAATTAACTTCGCCTCTAGTCTTAAACTGCATAATTAGGAACGGCTGGCATAGATAGCCCTTGTTCAGCTTTGCGAGAAAATCCAAACAAATCATATACTTACAACACCTGTCAGTATTTTTTCTGTATCTTCGAGTGCATGTAAAGTTCTTTACTGGAGCACACACTGGAAAAAATATCAACAAAGCATTAATCTCTATTAGCACCTTTACTGTTACCGCTGTAATATAAGGTTTCTCCAGGATAAATGCAAAAGAAAACATTCTTGAAATAAATGAAAGTTGAATTAAACGTTTCAATTAAAATTTGTTTTGACACACTCAGTCTAATACAGACATAAATCAAAGAGCGTGTAAAATCATTTTGAGAGAAATATGGTGAAAGAACATCTTCGTTTGAAGTGATTTTTTAACTCTTTTGTTAACCAAAGAGCTTTATTGCTTCACCAACTTAAACATTTAGAACCCATACTTTATATTTCTACGATGCATAAAAAATATTTTTGGTTCCTAAACTGAAACCTTACTGAGGAGTTCTAACATTAAAGAAAACATCAGACTTAAAATGTAATATTGGCACACTACTGATTTAAAATTCGTAAAGAGTTTGGAAAAATAATGCATAAATATCTACAAGTGTGATTTTAAGCATAATTAGTAGCCTTCACCAGCCTCTCCATCAAAACTTTATACGCGTAAAGAAACATTCGTTTATGGTAAAAATTAAGCTTAAAATGAAAATATTTCATTTCTATAGATATAAATGTGTGCAGAGCTAACGTCGAGAAAAAGACTGGTAGGAAAATAGTATTAACAGACTGAAACCACATTTTACAATGTTAACTAAAACGCTTCATTGCTTCATCAGCAATGAAGCAATGGCCCAGCGTGGCCACGTGGGTTGAGACGTTTGACTCGTAATACGGTCGCGGATTTGTATCCCCGTTGCACCAAACTCGCTCACCGTTTCAGATGTGTGCGCGTTATAATGTTACAGTCAATCCCACTCTTCCTTGGTAAAAGTGTAGCCAAAGAGTTAGCGGTGGGTGGTGATGACTAGCTACCTTCCCGCTGGTCTTACACAGCTAAATAAGGGATGGTTAGCACAGATAGCCCTTGTGTAGCTTTGCGCTGAATAAAAAACGATACAAACTATGATGACAAATACTTAAGAGAAAAGTGATACTATTTTCGTAATATTCAAAATCTTTTGTATATATCAGCAATAGCAATTATTTTGTAATAAATACTCATGATTGGTGAAAATCAAAGTCAAACGAAAATGTTACGGTTGCAATACATTTAAAAGCGAGTTGGGCAATTTACATACAAGCGGTTTTGCTGTTAAATTAATATACTTTAACAAACGAAAACAAGATATAAAAATAAAAACTATGAATTAACCTATGACGTCATGTTTCTGCTCTCCTTCATTATTTTCACATTTGTATCTTCCAGAATCTTCAAAGCTTTATGTCTGTTAACACAAATTCGCCATCTTTCCCTCACATTCACTTCTCACTGCTACTCACTATTTCATAGAGGCGTATACCAAGTGATTTTCATTTGAGCACAAAAGTGTGAGAGTGGAACCACGTTCAATTTAGTCGATTACTTTATTCCCTGAAATAAACATTAAACTAACGTAAATATGAAAAAATTCCGTAAAAATAGCTATAACAAATCCTTCTTGTCTCCAATGTACATTTTAGGGTCAGTTTTTTATTCGATTCTTTGTAAAATACCATTGTACAATGCGCACAAAGTACTGCTGCGTAAGTGACGTCAAGAACTGTTAAAACATTGTTAGATGAAAAAGACTTACTGACAGTAGTGGTTATAAATTCAATTGTGTTTTTTTTTATGGTTGAAAGTAGTAATCACACATTTCGCAGTGTGCAAGACACGTCACCTGAAAAAATACAAAGTGGTTGGAGTTCCAACTCAAGTAAATTAGATGTAATAAACAATAAAGAAACTGCTCTAAGATTTCAGAATGAATCTCAGATGAAAACAAATATAACACTAATGAGGGTTCACTTTACAATTTCTTTCGACAATATAAGTCTTATTAGATAATGTAGATCCATTATTGTTAGTCTACAAAGGTATTGTTGCCTGGATAATACTGGAGCAGCTTGCTTATTTAATTGGTTAAAAATCACATAAACTTAAAATAATGGATGCCTTTACAACACTAGCTTCTCTGGGCTGTATTCCTCGTAGTGTGAAATTCGTAAATAACCCACTGTATAACTTTCGACTTAAACTGATAAATCTATACAACAAAATAAAAATAATGGTGTTAAATAGATTAATTACCAGTTTATGAAGTCTCTTAAATACTTATGACGAAAATTTCGAAATCATTTTATAATAATACCTAGTTGTGTTTGTCCGATTATACGTTACTCTCTCGTATGCTAACATTGTATCCGAAACTCATTTCTTGTGGCAGCGTAATCGTAGTACAAGAAATACAGTATCTTATATTCAAAAGATAAGCGAAAGGATATAGTATAATAACTTATTCTTATTTGTAGGAAAGGTGGTAATTTGCAAAGTTTAAACAGTTTTTATTAGTGAGATGTTCCATGATTATATCAATTTCATGAACACGTTACTTTCGGTTTATAACGAAAATTATTAGAATCAGGCCAGGGGTGGTTGAAAAAGCCGAAAATACAACCAGTAGTTTATGTTTTAACAAGGTTTAGTGTCTTTTCCCTTTAAAATAAAAATATAAATTAAGGTTTTGTGTTAAGATTTAATGATGAGAGGAAGCAGGAAAAACTGATACTCGTGTAGTTATTTGACTCTATCTTGTTTTTAAAATATATTATTTTCTTATATTATATACTAAACCTTTTGTTTTCCACGTGATAGTTTAGAAGTATTAATTTAGAGAGCATTGTGGAAGAGAGTAGATGTTTGTAGGTTAGTTTTTGAAGAACTTTTCAGAGATATTTGATATTAATATTACACATTTTGTAGGAAATTACATAAATTGCAAAGGAATAACTAGATTCAGAGAGATTGGTAAATAAATACAAGATGGATAAAGTTTGAAGTTAGTTTTTAAAGTTTAAATTTTACTTATCCTTTAAATTAAGTTCAGTGCACGTATCGAAATTTTAAGTTTTCGTGTACTGATAAATCGTAAAACAGACTTTTATTCTTTAATTAATAACGGATGTATATCAAAGACTAGTTATTGTCACTACTGATTAAGTTCTATATACTTATAATCTTCATTTACCATGAAGACAAACTAGTTAAAAACAATTTATACTCGAATATTAGGCTTAATAACAGTTTTGACAATAAATCTTCTGTTTTATTTATTTGCTACTTTATTACATGTGCTTTTACTGAATCTAGTAATAAAGATGTACAATTGTTATACAGAGTTTCTACCTTTGAAGGCAAGAGGATATCACAGTTAAAGGCAACAGATAAATAGAAATGAAGACGGTGGGAAATGGAAACAGAATTACAGGAGTTTAGGCTTTTATATACAAATGATACATATGTTAACAATGACATTAAAAAGCTAGAAAGAGTACTACAGGGTGGTCGCTAGAAAAGCGGAAAATTTGTCAAACAGCTATTTATTTTTACAAAGAATAACTTTTGCAAAGTTTTTTAAAGCCATATGTTATATTACACTCATAGATGCTCAAAATGCATTTTATGATATTAAAATCATGCATTTTATTCATGATGTAAAAAAATCAAAATAGAAATGAGTAAGCACGTATTTTATTCATGATCTCATCTGACCCTCAAATTTTCCGCTTTTCTAGCGACCACCCTGTAATAGAGTAAAAGTGGTGAATTTGCCCATGCTGTTGAGCAACAAATTTCAGCCTTTATCTTCCAGAGAAGAACTACTGGAAGGGAGAAAACCCCAGAGAAGGATATGGAATGATAAGATTTTTGTAGATGATTCTTTGATAAGACGTATGGATAGACTAATCTGTAGGGCAGATAGGAAGACAAGAATCAGATTATCCTGCCAAAAAGCACAGGTTGAGAATATAAATAACAGAACAGGAGGTACAATAAGGGGACTAGAAGAGATGTAGTTTTTGTGGTGTATGTACTTGCTGATGATGTTGGGAAAGGTAGATAACAGGAGCTTATCACACATGTGATGGTTAGATAAATGGATTTAAAGAAAAAATCCAAAACTTCACTTTTTAGCAGATTTTGCCTAGAGTTAAGTGCAAGGGTAAAGCTGTTAGTTCATCAGTAGGTTAAATAATGGGATTAGATTAGTATGTAAGAATGAGTAGATTGGTTTGTTTTGTAGAATTAGTTCAATGAAAGAAGGTAGCCCTTTGATTAATTCAGCTGTAAGGGAAGCTGTAAACAAGAAGTGAGGGCAAGGATAGGCTTAATACAAAAATAATAAAGAGTCTGAGAAACATTTGGCAGATAAAATAATTTTAGTAGTAGTTATTAGGGTAGGCTTACTTGTTACTGTAGTAATGCTAGAAGTTTGAGATATGAATTTGGTGCCTGATACACTGGTGGAAATGAAAGATTTTTATGCTATGGAAATAACTGAAACATCATAAAAAATGCAATTTTAATAACAAAGTTCTGGGTTACAAGCTATTTAATAGGGACAGATTGTTAGAGAAGCAGGAGAGTCTTTACATGAAGAATGTGAGCTTCATCTCCTGGAAGTTGAGGATATCAAATACAATAGTAGAGAGATTGGATCCATTTGGGTTTATATAAGTGGATATCAAGGGAAAAGGTTCTTATTCAAAACATGTTACAGACCATTAACTAATACCGATGAAATAAGTGAAAAATTTTACACTGAGATCAAGATTGCAGCTGTTAATGAAGTTACAATTACAGATAATATTAAGTTCAGGTATATATATATTTAGAATGTTGAGATATGAACTGTTAGGAATTCAAGTTTTTGGAAACTTTTCATGGTGGTTTTCTTAACCAATCAGTCAAGGAACCTACCAGTAACATTGCTATTTTGGATTTATTCTTAATTTCAAATCAATAAATGATTAGGATCATAGAAATTTAGAAATTAAGGAATATCTGGATGCAAATGAACTTTTTTCTCTCAGGTTTAATATATTTTGCTGAATATGGAAATAATATTTTGGTTACAAATGTAATAAAAGTAAATTTTCAAGGTGTGCAACAAGAATTGTCCGCTGTAAATCTGGCAAATGAGTTATTTGGAGACACAAGTCCTTATGCTTTCTCTGCTTGTCCAGTCGTAATTTTGTGTGCTTGGTGTTACTTTGCTACAGCCTTGTGCTTTCCATGGAAGTGTCCTTCATATTTTGTTTTATTAGCCCTTATTATGGTTCTCACTCAGAAACAAGTTACTGATGGTGCTTTCAAAAAAAGTCAGTGGTGAGAACTGTAATCAGAAGTTTCTTCCAACTAATAATAAAATAAAAGTGCCTACGTGACTAGAAAAAGAAATATTGGGTTGTTTATATGTACACCATGATGTCAGAAATTCCACTATCTATGACCTAAAAAAAGCAACAGGAAAAAAAATGTTTGGCTTTTATGCTTAGAGTGAATCAAACAAAGGCACAGATCTGCACATGGCACTGCATCAAGCAAAACTGTTGGATCATTTTAAGGTGTTGTATGAATATTTGAGGCTTGCACTAAACATGTTCCCATTTTCATCCAATTATTATTTTACAAGCTAAAGTTTGCCATGAAGCATTAAACTCGAGTCAAGAATATTCATATTCACAATGTTGGAAGCAAATATTTAAGATTATACATGGTATGAATATGTGAATAGCTTACAGTGAGAAACTTTCTACCAATTATAAAGTAGGAAAGACTTATGTTACAGATCCTACAAAGTAAATAACTGATAAAAAAGCTCAGTCCAAATCAAATATACAATACAAATGAGATGTGTTTATTGGAAGTGCCAAGGATAGGCTTGCACTCCTTATATATTTATGTGTGGCTAGCATACATAAGTGCATGTTTCTTGTGAAAAGGAAGAGGGCAAAACCTAGCATTATTAAAAGAATAAAAGTTCTTACTGTGTTCATCAAGTGTAACAGACAAACTAGGATCACTGAAGAAAAACCTTAAAAAGGTTTAAACAAAATACTTTACCAGAGACTTCTGTCCATCGTCATAAGATGGAACCACCAGCTAATTGTCCCAGCCTTGGTTACAATGATTAGTAAATCTTACATGTTGAGCTGATAGATGTAGTTAATATTCTGCTCAAATACTTCAATCCAAACTGTACTTTACCCCATGAATCAGGGAGTCATCACATATCTTAAGATTATAACTGTAACAAAAATTTGATTTATCATTTGTTAATTGCTATTGAAGTAGTAAAAAAAAAAGAGGAATATAAAAAAAAGTAGTTTACTCTGAAAGATGTGTTGTGGCATCTGTCTGTGATGTATGGAGCAAAATAATAAGTATTGAAAAACTGTACCAAACAAACTTTGTCCATGAGTGATATCTAAAGGAGAAAATGACTAAGTTGAAAAGTATGAGGGTTTCCACAGCATCCAATAGCAAGCAGTGATAACAGAACTCTTGAACAATAAAAACTGAATAAGTGACCAATCTCATCTTTCATCAGTGACTACAGTTCATATTCCAACAATGTTGTAGTTTGGAAACAGAAAGAAATAATTTGTCTGTACTTATCGTACATTTAGGTTTAATTTTATATTTTACTTGTATACACTGTCCATATTATTTCTACTTCTTTATTCCAATATCAGGAAACTACAATATCCAAGTCAATCCAAATTTTAGTGTTAACATTGTACTTTCCATTGCAGCAAACTTTCGGACTGTTGGATATTTAATAGTAATATTTGACATACGATGAAAGTGTTTCAATGATTCAGCACATGAGTTATATCTATTAATAATTTGAAGGTTTATCAGTGCTGTTTTAAGTGAAGGAAAGACCAAATATGTCTGCATATTATACATGACAAGTACATGAATAAAATCACAATGTCTTTTAAAATATCATACTTTTACAAAATGTGAAAAGCCTGGCAACTGACTATTTATATAGGTGTAAAAAGTAATACTGCTACCAGCTACAACACACAACTTATGTCAGGCTAAACAGAAGTTATTTAAGTATTTCACTGATTTCATTAAGTTTTTTAACACTTAGTTGTAGAAGATAGATTAAAATGCACGTTGTTTATTTTGGGATAATAATGGCTGGTTAAAACTGGCATTTATTGTTAATGATAATAATATTTCATCATGCTTTATTTCAAAAACCAGATGCAATGCCAGATTGTTTTTTTTGTGTATATCTTCTACACATAAATATTTTGTAACACAACACTACTACCTCTAATTCACCTGATAAAAAAAATCATTAGAATTTCTAACATGACAGAATTTAAAATCCAGTGTTATAACTTCCAAAGTTCACTGTTATGTGAATGAGTCAAGTCCTTTTAAATGTAGATAATAATTCATTCAGCTTATACCACATATAGTGATCTCTGACAGTTGTGTATGATTTGAAACTTCTGAAATAAAGTACTAAGAGAGGAAACGTTTAAGTATGTATATATTTCAAAAAACATTATATCACTGAGGTGAGAGGACATTGGCTGTTGATAGCAGATAGATATGAACTTAACACATTTTTAAATGCTATCACGAAATGTAAAAGTACTTTCATACTAATGATATGGATTTTAAATAAATGAAATTTTCATTTGTAACATAGTGAAATGTCTGTGGACTCACATTGCTAGAAACCCGCTTACGATACCCATGATGGACACAGCACAGATAGCTCATTTTGTAGCTTGATGCCAAATTGAAAACAACTACTACTTTATGATAATTAATAATAAAATGAATAGTACTGGATTTTATACAACCAGACTGCATGAGCTACCAAAGGTATACATCTACTATTCTATAAGAGGTCAAAGATTCACAGTAATTAAATTTTACCATCTTACTTCTTCCCATCTGGATCATATCTGTACACTAGGAACATACATTCTACCCAACCTCAACAAGAAAAAAATAATCATGTAATGTTATCATGGGCACTTTGTGTCATTTATTACACAGTCTTCAGTACAGGACTAGTAAAACCAAAATCTGGTGTGTCATGGGAAAACATCACAAAGAGGAATGCATATCAGAAACCTCAATGTCCTCATGGAGATTAGTGAAAAAATACTAGATAATTTATACATTAACAATCAAAGTAGGCCCATTACAACAATGAACTGGTATTCTTATATGCTTATTATAAAATGGGCAGTTGGTTGAAGGACTACAGAATATGGTACAACAATATGGGTATTTCACAGTACCAACACAGCAAGCCACTACCACCACAGTTTATGATTCAACATGTACTTTTTGTAAGTAGGTACGAAAGTGTGAGAAGAAAAGAATGAAAGTTGAATAAAATAAACTGTAAATTGCAAGACAAAACTATATTCACCAAGTTAAACACAGACCATTTTCTAGAAGAATGTTATCACAGATCCTGTTATAAATCTTGCTCTAACATGCATTTTCTATGAAGAAAATGCTATTTTTTTTTACAAAAAAATAACAGTTTTTCATTTGGCACTATAAGTTATTGTAATTTAAAATATAATTATAACCTTTTTGGAAGTATAAATTTTATTATATCATTACAGTGCTGGATGTCTTAAGATACTGATCAACCAGAATACCAAGATCCTTAAAATAGGACAAAAGGATATTGATATAGAAATGTTGAATTGTTTTATTACTCAAGTCGTAGGTTAGGCTTAATATTTAGTATTCTGTTTTATCTTAAGTCCTTCACTGTAAAAATGGCATTGAATAGTGAAGAATGGCTCAAAGGAATACAAATACAGTGATACTGAAGATGTGAGGGTTTAATATTTCTGAAGCCATTTCTTCTTCCAAAAAAGAAGTGTTAGAGAAGGTGTTATTGAGATGTTTAAGATTGTCAAGTAAAATAATATTGTAGATGCATCATTTTTTCTGTTAAGTAACGGTGAAACTCATAGAAGTGGAAAAGAAACTATTTTATTTTGCAGGATAGGGGTCATCTTCAACTCGTATTTCAGTTTATACAGAGTGGTTGTCCTTTGGTATGTGTTGGTTTGATATGTTGTGGTTGCAGTTTATCAAGCTTAAAAGACATGTTACTTCACACATTTTGACAATTATAGTTTTCAGTTGCATATGTTTAACAAAGGCAGTTAGCATTACTTGAATTATAATACTGAGTTTTTATAAGCAGATGGTGTTACACAGTTTTTACATATGGATAGTCTTCCCAGACATACTGTGTATGGTTTGTAAAGGCTGATATTACAATACTACTGTATGATTGAATAGAAATTTCATCATATTGTTATAGTTTTCATTTGTATATAACTACCTTTATTATGAGTGATTTAGAAAGGTGAGTGGTGTTTCTAATGATGAAGAGTTAGCATGATTTCATAATACAGTTATCAACTTATGTTTATTGCTTTTTGATTCTACACTCAATTTGAATTACATACATTTCTATGATTCAAGGGCTAGATTGAGTTACTATTACATTTAATGTACTGATTATAGTTTTTGTTTCTCTAATTTATTTGATATACTTTCTAGAATTTTTGAAATTTTATAAAGAAAACACTCAAGTAATTCATTTCTACAGTTAATATATTTTATACCTATTTAACCTGATAGGGATTCTTGCATAATTCACTAAATAATGTACAAATATTTTCATGTTTAGCATTATAGATTGATTTGTTATGCTAAAATTATGTGTAAATAACTGATTAACCTTTACTCTTCTAGAAAATTATATTCTTACCTTGTTTTGATATTATCATTATGGAAGTTAAATAAACTACTAGATACAGATGTCCTCCTCACTTCCAGTTCATGTCATTAACAGTTAATGTAAAGTATGAAAAGGTGTATACACAACATAACATCAGCAAAGATGTGGACACTTTAACTTAATTGCATGTCGAATGTATGTTCCTAGTGTACAGATATGATCCAGATGGGAAGAAGTAAATAGTAAAATTTAATTACTGTGAATCTTTGACCTCTTATAGAATAGTAGATGTATCATGTGTAGGCTGACTTGCCACAGTTCAGGTATGTTAACATTTTACTAAAAGAGGTGGCTCAAAGAATTCAAATTTTAACACGAGAAAAGAAAACTTTATGAAAACAAAAGTAAAATAAATTAGTTATAATACATAGTACAAGTCTCTATACATTCATTACCAGCACATACACCTCATACATATATTTATATTGTATTTAATATAGAAAATAAGTTATTCAAACTGGTTAAAAATATAGTTTTTACATACATTATAAAATAGCAGGTTTAATATTAGTCATACTTTTCTTTATCTAGAGATCATCAGTTTATGTATATCACTGATTTTAAAAATCAGTAAAAATCATTTACTAGTTCCTTCACTTCACCTAGTGATTCAAAAAAATGAAATTGATATTAACAATAATTGACAGGACAAGTACATTTATTTCTGGCATGGCCAGGTGGGTTAAGGCATTTGACTCATAATTTAAGGGCTGCGGGTTCGAATCCTGGCCACACCAAACATGCTCACCCTTTCAGCCATGGGAGCACTATAACGTGACCATCAATCCCACTATTCATTGGTAAAAGAATAGCCCAAGAGTTTGTCGTGGGTGGTGATGACAAGCTGCCTTCCCTCTTGTCTCACACTGCAAAATTAAGGGCAGCTAGCAGAGATGGCCCTCCAAGAGGTTTGTGCCAAATTCAACAAACAAATAAAACAAGTGCATTTCATCTTGTGTACAATTTTGCATACTTTCAATTGGATTAGACTCTGAAAAATGATTATTCACATTTCTAAGTGCAAGGTTATTTACTGCATTATTTAGGGAGACCCACAGAATTACAACTCTAAAATTATGGCTTTGATTCCCCTTGCTGGACACAGCAGATAGCCTGATATGGCTTTGCTATAAGAAACACACACTCAAATGTGATTCAACAAATAGGCATGATATAATAAGGTAACAGTTTTGATATGTTTACTTTTATGTGAACAGTTCCGTTCCACATTGATACTTCAATACTTCTATTTATTGTTACTTTCATTAATTGTGTTTGCTGTGCTACTTAATATAACAAGTGTCATTAATTTACAGTTATCTAAGGTATTTTGCATTGTTAGATTAGTGCATGCATTTAGGACTAACCAAAATCTTATAAGCTGGCCATGTCTTATGAGAAACTATAAGGATTATGGTTGAAAATATTCTTAAAAGCAACAGTTATCCAATTAATCAAACACTTACTCTTACTATTTCCATTAAATCAATTTTCTCTTTAGTCTAATTACAAAATTTGGCTAATTTTGTTCATTGGATTGTATATCAAAAAGAAATCTTATTTGCAAAATTTCTTTGTTATTTACAAGATAAACCATGTGTAAATGATAATACTAAATCTTACTGGTTATAGCTAAATGCATTTATTAGTTTTTCACAGCTCTGTCAACAAAACCAGAATTAAATTTTGTTGCTGGTGCAGTATACTTAATTAATAATAACTCGTTAATGTTTGCATATTAACAGCATAACTTTAGTATCCTATCCATAAAAGTATGAAAAAAACCACTTTTCTAGGTTTTTTGTGTGGTACTTTTTCATGTTACGTGATGTTAATAACATTTTTAATAAATAGTACTTTTCATATTAACTTTGACACATGACATTCAAGAAATTTTAAGATATTTTTAATATGCAAATTTGATAGAATTGGCAGCTTTTGTGGTAATTAATAAAACAGGTAATTTCTCTTTCATTTGCTGCCATGTGTATAATGTCATCAATATACCAAAACCAAACTTCTGTATTTTATCAAATATCTTTAATGCTTCAGTTCCTAAATATATTTAATAATAATGAAAACAAGGAAGATTCCACAGCAAAACATTTTTTCTGTTTATAAAATTTTCATTTGAAAAAAAATTTCTTTAAAACATACTTATAGAACTTCGATGTAGAAGTAAATTCTTAATTTCTTTCAGTTTCTTCTTGAAATATAAATTGGCTGTTTTATCAGGCACTTTAATAAACATTAAAATATCAAAAGCCACTAAAATATTTTTGTGGTTTAATGTTTAATTTTCCCAACAAATTCATGATTGTGTATTAGTTTTTATCCATTAGAAATGAATTTTAGACATTATACATTGAACTATGAATATTTGACACAAGTATAATATTTTTAAATATCATAAAGAAATATAAGCAAACCATTGTCTGGTGAAATACTTGCGCATAGTTAAATTTTGCTTTTCACGAGGTGTTAAACTTGCACAATTTTTACCTTTTTCTTTAACCATTGCATGCAGTTTATTTATAGGATTAATATCAAGATGAAGATAAATAAAATTAACACTGATTTAAAAACACAGCTCTCTCTCCAAAGCAGCTATAAGACATCAAATGCTAATATTTGTAACAATACAAAATACCATTTAAAGCATAAAGTTCAGTTTTCTAAGGAAAATACACCTAATGATTTTCTTAACATAATTAATATTCACTTATTTGTACATTTTTTTCTAACTAGGAATCTAAATATATAGACAATGTTTTGATTAAATGATTGTCAGGAGAATGTAAAACAACTAAGCTATATTTCAATATTCAAGATATTTTAAGATAAAATCTTGATATGTCAGGAATCTAACACATTATTCTACACATAAATTTTTATCAATTTGGGTTTTGAACTACATATTACCAAAAGTTTAATTTTTCCCTTTTGGAAGAGGAAAAATTAATTTTGCAAGTTTTAGAATATAATATGTACAACAAAGCCTAACATTATTACTTGTTTTTGTGAAGAAATATGAAGATACACATGAAAAGTTATGTTATCCATTATTAAAATTCTGTTGCACTTATAAATGTTTAAGGTAGCACTTTTAGTTCTATATATTTAGGATGATACGTTTCACTAGACAACTAAAACCTGATCAGATGAGGATGGTGGTTTTGGTACCTGATGAATGAAAGTAAAGCAAGAAAGGGATAAATAATTCATACAAGTTTAGTGATATAATAATACTACGGCCAGTGAAACCTTGAGCCATTACTAATCTGAAAATCACCCAACTCTCGTCCAATCATCTTACAACATTGATAAATTTAGCATCACAAATTTCAGTCTTAGCCCATAAACCCAACACTACATGCATCATACAGTATTCACAGAAGTATCACATGTCAAATACCTTCATACAATATCCCTGATAATGTTCCACCACTGCATTATATTGTCATTAACTGTTTTGATTTATACAACCATGTGACAATTCAGTTGACTGTTTCTCATCATGTGTTGAGCATTCCCATAATTATTGTAAGCATAGGTCCTTTACAGACCTGAAATTTGCTCTAGTTCCTCATTCCAGCATTGCTACTTAAATGTTTCACACATTTCTAGATTCACAAAAATCAAAGGTAACAAGATGGTGTTTAGCTGTACATTTTCTTACATCATGAAGATATACTGTATTTATTAATCAATATAAATTATAAGGTGCTACTTACCTGTCCACTAATTTTATATAATTACAAAATTACACTAAGCTTTCTGTCAAGATACATTAGCTGTCCATTATCTTATACTACTTTACAAGCCTGTTTTTGGCACAGAGTTCTATTTATAATCACATAGCATTTCACATGCTGGTAGAATTTAGTTTGGTTTGAATTTTGTGCAAACCTACTAAAAGGATATGTACACTAGCCATCCCTAATTTTGCAGTGTAAAACTAGAAAGAAGGCAGCTAGTCATCACCATCCACTGCCAACTCTTGGGCTACTCTTTCACCAACAAATAGTGGGATTGACCATCACATTATAATGCCCCTATAGCTAAAAGGGCAAGCATGTTTAGTACGGAGGGGATCTGAACCTGCAACCCTCAGTTTGTGGGTAGAGTGCCTTAACCACCATGCCATGTTGATAGAAAGTGTGAAGATTGACAAAACCTTGTATTTTAATTTGACAGAAACAATTCAATTCAATTGAAACAAACAGTATCAATGATATTTTAATTATAATCCCCATACTTGGAATTGTAAAAGATAAGTTACAATCCTAATATAATACTCTTTAAAAAATCGAAATTAAAATTAATACGCATTTTTTGGTCACCTGTGTAAAATTTTTCCCGATCTTTCTCGATTTGTCAGATCCTTCACTTCGTTTTTTCTCTTTCGAATCACTGAGATAATGTTTTTTTTCAGCTGTTTCCCTTCATAATACTTCTCAATTGGTAATATTTACTTTTCAAGATCAAAAAGTCTCCGAAGACAACAACAACTACAAAAAATATAAGTTAACTTTGTCACAACAAGTAAGCCTAGAATATTACTTTCATAATAGTTAAGTCTAAAATGAAGACGTGATGTAGGATTGCAATTTACAAAACCTAAACCAAAGTCCATAGTTTTCCAAAAATAAAATTAGAAATTTAAAACTAAATTTGTTTTGAATTCAGCTTCTTTGCTGTTACACGCACAATTCTTTAAAGTATTTACATAAAACAAACCTTTTTAAACAACGCAGTCAACGCATTTGTTTTCAGTTTCAATGTGATATTTAATTTCACTGTTCTTAAAATTTCAGTATATCGACGAACAATATTAGATAAAGTAATAAACCAATTAAATGGAAAGTTAAATTGTAATATATAAAAATAGTCTTTATAGTCTAAAGAGAAAAGGCTTCAACCAAATATCCCATCCAGTTTCCAGCGAGCTTTAGACCGTTATAAGAGTGTGTACTTGAAAATAAAAATGGAACATATAGCACGTGACTGGAACATCGAAATCTCGTGATAAGTTTACCCTAAACGAGATAACTAAATTTACGTACAAAAATAATATTATTTATGCTTTTTATTGGTGTGAATAAAATATTTTAGTTGCAGAAAACCTACAAAATTTACAAAACCTAAACCAAAGTGCATAGTTTTCCAAAAATAAAATTAGAAATTTTAAAACAAAATTTGTTTTGAATTCAGCTTCTTCGCTGTTACACGCACAATTCTTTAAAGTATTTACATAAAACAAACCTTTTTAACCAACGCATTTGTTTTCAGTTTCGCTGTTATGATATTTAATTTCACTGTTCTTAAAATTTCAGTATATCTACGAACAATATTAGATAAAGTAATAAACCAATTAAATGGAAAGTTAAATTGTAATATATAAAAATAGTCTTTATAGCCTAAAGAGAGAAGGCTTCAACCAAAATCTCATCCAGTCTCCAGCGAGCTTTAAACCGTTATTAGAAAAGTTTGTACTTGAAATTAAAAATAGAACATATAGCACGTGACTGGAACATCGAAATCTCGTGATAAGTTTACCCTAAACGAGATAACTAAATCAGCATACAAAAATAAAAAAATATATTATTTATGTTTTTTATTGGTGTCAATAAAATATTTTAGTTGCAGAAACAAAGGATCTTTAACAATAATTTTTTATTTGTATTTAAATTGATAAAGGGATGTTTCAACTAAAAGTCAAACTAAAATTGTCCATTATTTTATCACCATTATTTTTTTTCTTTTAAAACCAACCATACGTTTTTGTGAAGCCACACAATTTTCGATTAATAAATAAAATATTCAGAAACTCGTCTCGAGACTGATAGCGATTGCAATTAAAGTTATAACTGTACAATCATTTACCTACACTGGTTATAGTGCATTATGAGATGTAAAATGACATGAACCCTTAAAAAATAACAATATCGTTTATTTATATTATGCTATGGAATTAATAGATTATTTTTTCACAGAGACCTCTGAAAGTTTCTGTAAAAGTGGTCTCTTTTATCACATTCATTGCATTTGATAGTTTGTTTAATAAATATTTTTCTGTGTAGTAAATACTGGATTCAGTCTCTTTCATTCGTAACAATTTATTCAAGTCCAAAGAGAACGTATAATATCCAGCTTACTATTGAACCTGTGTAATTGCTCTTAAGTGAAAATAATGTACCTTAGATTACCGAAAATACTACAGAGTACGTAACTAGCAGAAAAGTTTAGTGCTAAATGCATAGAATTTGTCTGCGTAGGGTTATGTATATTTCTTCTGACAAATGCTCTTTATTCTATTAAGTTTAAGATTTTGTACTTAACAATAATGTTTGTTTGTTTGTTTTGTTTGTTTTTTTGGAATTTCGCACAAAGCTACTCGAGGGCTATCTGTGCTAGCCGTCCCTAATTTTGCAGTGTAAGACTAGAGGGAAGGCAGCTAGTCATCACCACCCACCGCCAACTCTTGGGCTACTCTTTTACAAACGAATAGTGGGATTGACCGTAACATAATACACCCCCACGGCTGGGAGGGCGAGCATATTTAGCGCGACGCGGGCGCGAACCCGCGACCCTCGGATTACGAGTGCACGCCTTAACGCGCTCGGCCATGCCAGGCCTTTAAGAATAATGTATATTGGACTTGTGACCAGAATAAAGAGATAGTCACTAAGGATAAAAAACTGTTTGAGAAATTTGTGGTGCTTCGGAAAGTATTTTCATCAATATTAAACTTTTGTTAGTTATTAATGTTCTATGGCTTCAATCTTAGTGTGGCGATAGACTGAGAAGAAAAAACTTTTAACAACTGGTATACTCATAACCCTGATCACGCTACTTCCATAAAAATCAACTTAAGTGCACAAGATACGTGGCAAATTGCGAGTCATCTCATAGAACCATGGTCTAATGAGCTTGAGACAGAGCTTCTTGACATTTGCTGATCAGCGTATAGTATTGAAGAAAACTGTTAGGAGAAGAAATTTTTTTTTTTAATTTTATGGGTCGAAATTTTTCATGGCATATATGTATTTTTGATTATATAATGTTGGTTAAGAAAACAACAAAAATAATTTTGTCCTAATTATGTCTTATCTCTTGTTGTGGGTCGTATCTACAGTATCATGTGTGTCCTATCACTGAAAAAAAATATCTACAAAAGTAGACTGAAATTTTCTATTCTGAAGTTAGGCGATACCTCGAGGTTATTACTACCAATGATTCTTTGAATGGAATGACCAACAATGACGTTAATAATATGCAAAATAATAGAATTATGATATCGTTTATAAAATGTCCTATTTCCACACTCTGGAGTATATTCTTCTTCACATAACTGTCTAGAACCTTTAGTAAAAACGTTGTCCTACATAAATGTGTCACTAGTGTTTCCAAATTTAACTTATCCTTCTTTGTTAGTAACTAACGGTATCTATTCTCAATTTTTTTTAAGGCTACATACATAACTGTGAACAAGGTTTAACATTTATTTAATCAATTTTGGCCCCACAGTGATTCAGCGGTATGTCTGCGGACTTACACGCTAAAATCCGGGTTTCGATACCCGTGGTGGGCAGAGCACAGATAGCCTATCTGTGCCAGATGTCTGCCAAGATTTGCCAGACTGTTGTAGTTTTCAAAATTTAGATAAAAAGTTTTAAACATTAAAAAACATTAAAACATTCATGACTTCAGTGGAGTTGTGAGAGTTGATGTGAATTAGAAGCTTGGGAAGACCATCGCACTGAAGTCACAAGTGATAACAATACTTTCTAATTCATTTCCTTTTCTCCTAAATTTATTTATTGCACCCGACATGGCCAAGCGTGTTAAGGTGTGCGATTCGTAATCTGTGGTTCGCGGGTTCGTCTAAACATGCTCGCCCTTTCAGTCGTGGGGCGTTATTATGTTACGGTCAAACCCACTATTCGTTGGTAAAAGAGTAGCCCAAGAGTTGGCGGTGAGTGGTGATGATTAGCTGCCTTCCCTCTAGTCTCACACTGCTAAATTAGGGACAGCTAACACAGATAGCCCTCGAGTAGCTTTGTGCGAAATTCAAAAACAAACAAACAAACTGATCTAACGTGTTGACAAGTACCTCACTCTAGGTTCATTTTAATCTGTTCATAATAGTCTAATATTCGACTTCAGAGGACATTACAGAAAAGAAAAGATATAGAAACGTTAAGCTTTTACATATTTCGAAAATTTATTTAATATTAATGTTATAATTTCCAGGAATTTGGGTTAAATAGCCCAGGACTAACTAGAGGTGTAAAGATTAGTGAATGAATGTAATACGGATAAACTTTTGTGTCAGAGTTTCATTATGTAAATTTTACTTGCATTTTAAAAAACAGTACGTGTATCGGAACTTTAGGCTTATGTCTTCTGGTAAATACTAAAACTTGCCAAATACATTGTACTCTTATTTAACAGCGGGTGTACATCAAAGACTAGTTATTGTTACTTCTAATCACGTTCTATACGAGTGAGGGTAAACACTATTTAAAGTGAAAAATTCGTTACATATTGTTTTTAAATGCCACCTTAACAGTAACAGTTTTGACAATAGTCTTCTGGTATTCACTGGAATATTTTTCTCAACTTCAGTGTTAAGTACTTTTACTGAATCTAGTAATAAAGATGTACAATTTGTGTACAGTTTCTACTTTTCAAGATTGGAGACTATCACAATTATAGTAGAGACAATGTATTAAGATAAGTGCAGGCTGTGGAAAATGGAAGTAGGATTTCAGGTGGAGCTTAAGCTTTTATATACAAGCGATACATTTGCTCACAATGATACCAGAAAGAAAGAGTACTAATGGAATAAAAGTAATTAGTTTAGTTGTAATTAATCTATTCTGTTGAGCAATAAATATTAAATTATTTACAGACTGGTACCACTAAAGCATTGATAAAGCAAGGTGAAATGTTTAAATTGTCTCAAAGTTACCAATAAAGAAATAGGTCAGAACTTTTATGTAGTATCAATATGAAAAGAGTGTTTAAAGGTGTAAGTAAGAAGGCTGCTGATTTACTGGCTTTATCTGTAACCAATGAATAGTAGTTTGGGTTCTGGTTCTGAGAATTAGGAAATGATCAAAGAAAAACACATTTATGTTAGATGTACAATAAGGATGTTGTGTACACTACTTGGAAGATCGTAGGAATACCAGAAAACCTTGTTTTAAAAACTCATATTTGAAGTTGAATTTTATTTGAAAAGTTGAAAAGTAAATAAGTTACATTCACTGTCAGATTAGCCAGTGGAGTCTCTAAAGCCTATAAATCAATAAGATGACAGAATGCTGGCTATTAATTGCAAACAACTGTGGATTTGCCAGTCTTTTAAGTGTTTTTATCAAATGAAAAACTACTTCCAAACCAAAGATGCGAGTTTTTAAATAAAGGAAACCTCAATCTACAACACAAGGAGAGACGACTAACTCTTCACTGTGACTTTCTACAACTATGATAAACATGTTCTGACACTGAATCAAATTTCGACAGCCAAAACACGTTATTTCAGACAGAAGCTTCGTAGATTCTCACGCTAGATGCTTAGTAACACAAATATTAATTCCTGCAAAGCACAACTTAATTTATTAACAACTGTGAGATGAATGATACAGAAAAAGAAACATTATTTTACAGATGAGTATATTATAATCCTATAATCAAATAAACTAATTCAGAAATAACCTGGAACAACGCCATTATTTTTTGTACAGTGATGCCATCCACATACTAGAAATATGGTACAGATAGGAATAAGCAGTAGTGGGTGTATTGATATTTACATCCTATGGAATGGTGACAAAAATGCTTCAGAGGAAACCACATCTTACATCCTGTCTTATGTGATATAGCTGGCTTTGATTGATAACACTCATCTTCACCATCTACACTGATTAGTGTATTCTTTGAAGAGGGAGAGATTAGCAACGAAGTGCATGCTCTCAGTCTTCAGTCCTATCAGCCATGTATGGGATAGTCTAAATGATTAGTTGCATGTTATCAACTGACTAAGGACACTAAGTATGTTGTGGAAACATTTCTTTGAGAAACTGACTGAGGATATATCATAATTTAACTGAAATACTCATTTTTTATGTTAGTGCTCTTGGTAACTACACTTCATGTGAAAGTGAAATACCGTAAATCTGTTAAACCATTTCTTAAAAATTATAACAGCTTCCTATCAGAGAAAATTACATACTGGAGCGAAATTCCACATGAATCTGGCCATTAGTGAAAGTGAATTACATATACTATTTATACTTGCAATGTTAAAAGACATTATTTCATTGATTGAATATCGTTGTTTTTAAGGATATTTTCGGCCGTAATCCCCATAATATCTCTTGAGGTTTGGGCATCTTACAAGATTTAGGTCAGTTCTAAATACATGTATTGAGCTAACAATCCAAAATAATTGAGATAATAATAATAATCAGTTAATGACACTTGCTATATTAAATTGCAAAGCAAACGCAATGACAGAAAGTGACAATAAATAAAAGTACTTAAATAACCCTGTCGACTGAAACTATTTAAAAAAAAGAAAACGTGTCGAAACCATAACCTTATTACATCATGCATATTTTTTCTCCCTAGATATGTTTGTATTGTTTTACTTATAACAAAACCACAACGGGCAATGTACTGTGTCCACCTAGAGGGATCTAACTCCTGATTTTACAGCTGTAAATCTGTACCCTAACCTTTAGACTTTCCTTAAATTATACACTATATCATCTCTATAGTAAAACATCAAAGGTTAATTACACATGTGACAATTTGAAACACACATTATAATTAAAAATGTGTCGACTTAAGATTTATTTTAACATAGTAAAAATATTTATGAATATACAGAATAATAACTAAATGATAAAATAACACCTAAACTGTTCTTGAAAACATAACAATGTCAAATGTAGAACAGAAAACAATAATAATAAAAATTAAACATGCTAAACATAACATGTGGTATGTCTGAAATCTTAAGCATTCTTACTTTTACTGTCAAAGGGGTAAGTCCTTCGGCCCGGCATGGTTGAATGCGTTAAGACATGCGAATCGTAATCTGAGGGTCGCAGGTCCGCGTCGCGCCCCGCTAAACATACTTGCCCTCCTAGCCGTGGAGGCGTTACATTGTTACGGTCAATCCCACTATTCGTTGGTAGAAAGAGTAGCCCAAGAGTTGGCGGTGGGTGGTGATGACTAGCTGCATTCCCTCTGGTCTTACACTGTTAAAATATGGACGGGTAGCACAGATAGCCCTCGAGTAGCTGTATAGTGTATATTTTATCTGGATTTTATTTTTGGCTACCCTAAATTTAAAGCTCTGATAACCTACTTCAATGAATAATCTGAGCCCTCTCTACAGTGAGACAGTGCTCCTGTCTCTCTTTATATCAAAATCCCCTCTTGAAATAAAAATGCAGAACAGCTGGTATGGGTATTAACACTTTTCTGACAAGCAGAGAACAACATTTCAACCTTCCTAAGCCATATTCATGTTAACCTGAAGATGACCTAGGAAAGTTAAAACGTTGTTCTCTGCTTGTCAATAAAAGTGTTAACACCCATCACCCATACCAACCATTCTGAGATACAGTGCTTTTGTCCATGTGTTATATAAAGTAAAATTCAAAAGTTATATTTTGCATTTTTTATGTTTTCTAGAAACTGAAGGAATAAAGTATGTAGTTAAGATAATTAAGTACATTTTTACAGTGTTTTCATTGAACAAAGAGTTTTGTTTTTAAAAATTTTCACACTTCTAAACATATAGCTGAAACTTAATAACTCTTGGATATGTGGGTATCTAATTATTAGTGAAGCTTGTGTAGTTTTATAATAATAGTATAAAAACCCTCACAGGAATAGCCTATGAATTTTAGTTTTATCAAAAATATAAATTTAATGGAAATTATGTATTTTAACTATGATATATATTTCTCTACAAGTGGGTTTTCTCGACATCACTGATTATAGTTCAAGATTACCCCCAGCTGTTGTGTACTATCTGGATGTACCAAGAACGTTGATAAACATGTCTGCTTACAACATTGATTCAGAATGTACTTTTTGCACATTTGGAACTGGAAAAAAACCATCAACAGTGATCCTATATCAGGTGGGTGAAAACAGAATTATGTCGAAGCAATATAACTTCATTTGCAAAAGTAGAAGAAATTGAAAACAAATATTTGACAGAAAGAGATACAAATGTGAACTGAATAATACCTTTAATTTTTCTTTGAAGTGAAAGTTTATTATTATTGTCATTGGGTTTAAATTTTTGTATGATGTTAATTTTATAGTTTTATTATAGAAATTCATTATGCTACATTAAACTAATTTTAAAGCTTAACCATGTTGCCACATCCTGTCATGTTCTGCTTAAAAGTTGTAGGTCTTGACAATGGTCATATAACATAGTTTCCATAAAAAAAGTCTTCATTGTAAAGCTGTAATATACAAAAATACAACTCATTGTTGTCTTTCCATATTCCATCGAGTATATGAAGACCACAGTTTCTAAATGTCAATTTCAAGTCCATTTGCTCAGAAATCCATAGGTGCTTTGTTCAGTGGCTCAACTAATATATCTACATTTGGAATAGCATGTATATCAATTTTATTCTTCAGTTACTTGAGATGTGCAGTAGTTGAATTAATATGTTTAGAAAGTAACTGCTGGGTTCACATAGGTTTTTAAAAACCTTAAGTCTGTGAATTTTTAAGTAGTCAAGCCATAGTCTTTAAAGTAGTGTGAAATTACTGTTTTTGTATGTGATGCTTGTAGATACAATGTTTTTCAGAATGTATCTTTCAGATATATTTGTATTTTTTTAATGTTTGTCTTTATATGAACTCTTCGATGTGTATTCCTGTATGTGGTGAGGGGACCTGCAAGAAAAGGTTCTTTTCTTAAAGTTTACCTCCTCTGGGATCAAAACATCCACCCACATGTTTACTGTGCTTTGCAACCCGTGAAGGGGAGAAGAGGATCCTGGTGGTTGAGGGGTCCAACCCTAACACATCATTTTGGCCTTAAATTCCTATAGACAGGCAGCCTTTGGGTGGACCCTCTTGGGTCAATTAGCTGGTCCACTTGGGCTAGAGTCAACCAAATACCAGTGTTGGAAGTTCTCAATAGGTGTTGTGGACATTGTGTCCGATGCTGGTGTTTGGGTATAGTGCTCACGAAACCCTAGCGTTGCTGCAATGTCCTTGCATGACATTGTAATACGTCCCCTCATAGAGCTCCATGGTGGGTGGGGTCAGTGGGTACCGAAGTTTTCCATTTTTCCTGTGGATCCTCCTATAAAATATTTAAATAAAATAGTGAAAAATCAGTCAGTACGTAAATTACCACATCTTGAAGACTCTATGCAGCGATTTTCAACATCAGTAACACACGTACCTCATTTTTTTATATTACATTCTCTTTCAGAAAAACCTTCAGGGCAAATGTCCCCCTTTTTTATTCAGAAGGGACTAAAGGGACTTGCTGGCTCTCCAAAGTCAGTAAAGAAGCTTCGATCTGGAGACATATTGGTTGAAACATCCAGATCCTTATACAGTGAACTCCTCTTGAATTCGAAAACAATTGGGGATGTACCTATTGCTGTTACACCTCATGCTACCTTGAATTCATCACAAGAAGTTATTGTTGAGAGGGATTTGAAGAACGTTCCTGAGTCAGAGATTGTGTCAACTGCAATGGTTCTCACCCTTCCTACCTGGAAGTATTTTCCTGTACTTTCGTGGTGTTTCCTTGGGTCATACCATCATTAGTCGTTCTCTCTACCTGTCCCCTGGAGAGACATATGATCAATCAGACCTTAATGCTCTCGTTGAACAGATGCCATCTCCCTTTCTAATTCTAAGAGACTTTAATGGGTATCATCCCTTCTGGGGAAATACTATTATTGATAGAAGGGATTGCTCTGTAGAGCGTATGCTCTCTGATCACAAGCTTACTCTTTTCAATACTATTTCTTCCACTTATTTTCATGCACCTAGTCAGTCCTTTACCGCTATTGATCTCTTGGTTTTCTCCCCTTCATTATTATCACATTTTTCATGGAGGGTTGACAATAATACACTCGGCAGTGATCATTTTCCTATACTTTTGAGAGAGACTGGCCGTGGTCGATGCCACTCTACCCGCGTGTTCCAGTGAAAGCTGGATCAGGCAGACTGGTCTACTTTCACTGATCTCGCAGAACTTGATCTTGCCATTGTGAGTTAGCCATCAATAGATGACTGTGTGGCAGTGGTAACTGACTGTATTATACAAGCAGCTGCTCAGTGTATTCCTGAAACCACGACACGTTTTCCGCGATGTTCTCCTCTGTGGTGGAATCCTGCCTGCGACATGGCACAGAAGGCTCAAAAACGGGCCTTGGATAATTTTAGTAGATATCCCACACTTTCGAACTGCATCGATTTCCAATGTGCCCATGCACATGCTAGGTGGGTAAGATGTCAAAGCCAGAAGGAATCTTGGATTAAGTTCACAACTAGCTTATCCTCTACCACAAGAGCCAAGGTCATATAGGACAGGATTCGAAAGGTCAGTGGGCACTACAATTCTGTTCCCTCTTGATCTTACTCTCTGATGGCCAAGAAGTAGCTGATGTCTAGAGTATCGCCGATACTCCAGGTTAAATTTTTTTGCTGGGTATCTAGCACTTCTGCTTGCTCTTCCACCTTCCTGGCCATCAAGACTCGGACTAAGAAAACAAAGAAACAAAAACGAGTAGTTTGGTGCAAACCGATTATATTTAGTTATCGGATATATGAAATGTAGGATGGCCCTACGCTTCCCGGCCTGGGCACTGAAAAACGTAATGAGATAAAACTATAAATTGAAAGAGATGAGAGAGCAATGAAACCTACTCTAGCATCTAATCTGATAAAAATGTTTAAGTTTCACATACAGCTACTCAACTATCTGTATTCTTCATCTTTTATTTTAAAATATTAGGGAAGGCAGCTACTCAACATCATCCATCGTCAAATATTGTCTGATCCACTAATGGCATGTGAATTCCTATACATGGTTAGGGGACCTCCCAGAGAAGGTTCTTTATTTTCAGTTTACCTCCTCTGGAATCTAAATATACACCTGTGTGTTTGTCGTGCATGGTGACCCGTGAAGGGAAGGCTAAATTCCTGGTGGTTTAGGGGTGTAACTCTAATATCTCACTTTTGCCTTGAATTCCTGTAGACAGGCAGTCTAGGGGTGCCCCCAAGATCATTTGACTAGCACATTTGGGCCAGGATCAACTGAGTGCCCTGTAGCACATCCTTAACAGGTATAGTGGACATTATGTCTGATACTGGTGTTCAAGTATAGTGATCATGAAACCCTGGTGTTGCTGCAGTGACCTAATATAACACCGTAGTGCGTTCGCTCGTAGGGCTCCATGGTGGATAGAGTCAGTGGGCAGTGAAATATTCTTTTTTTTTATTATGGATACCCTCAAATAAAAAATAAGCATGAAAGCATATAGAAAAATCCAACTATCGGTAATTGACCGCGCATTGATGAGTCTGTACGATCAAACTCACAACTTGAATCTGTCCAGCGATTTTTAATTACACTAAAAAACCCTGAGGGCAGATGTCTCCATTTTTCATTTGTAAGGGCTTGCTGCCTCACCTAAATCGATAAAAAGTTACGGTTTGGGGACATTTTAGTGGAAATAGCTTCATCACAACATTCCAAACTACTCTTGAAATCGAAAGCCATTGGGTTACTCCTCATTCTACTTTCAATTCTTTCAAAGGAGTTATAGTTGAGAAGGTTTAAAGACAATTCCATTGTTAGAGATCTTCGCAGGTTTCACCAGCCAAGACGTTACAGCCGTGCCGAATTTTTACTGGAAGAGACAGGATTATGGAGCCAACAAATGTTCTAATATTAACATTTACATCACGTCTTGCTACCACAATCAAGGCATAATATCTGAATTGTAAGGTATGGCCTTATATTCCTAACCCTCTTAGATGTTTTATTGTCAACGATTTGGTCACTCGAAAACTTCTTTCCGTGGTTCCTTAACATGTGCCTGTTGTGCTGGTAAAGACCATGATGCTTTTGAATACCAACTAGAACTGCATTGTGTTAAATGTAATGGCCCACATCCTTCCAATTGTACTTCTTGCCCTAAATGGGTAGAAGAGAAAGAAGTACAACGTCTCAAGACAGTTCATAATATTACTTATCCAGAGGCTCGGAAATTACTATTCCCAATTTTACCTCAGACTTGTGCTGCTATAATCCATTCCACTACTACAGCAGGAGTCCAGCCAGACCTTTCCGTGTCTCCTACAGAATTCTTAACAGCGCATCCTAACCTAGTACCCTTTAAAATCAACAAAGGTAACGAACCAGTATCGACTTCTGTCTCTGTCCCTTCCACATCTTCCAGTTATTCCCCAACTTCTTGTTCAAGCCCAGGTGTTTCCATGGGATCTTCCTCTCTGGACACCCCAGAAATTAAAGAACCCATTCATTCACGTCCTCAATCACTGGAACATATGTCTACAAACTCCAACCTGACTAATCGATCCAGAGCAAGATCATTAGCCAGCCCACATGCAGTAAAGAAAAAAGTGCGGTCACCAGCAGAAGGTCTTCGTGCCAAATTCTCCTCCAAAATAAATAAAAATTTGCCACGCTAATCCAATGCAACTGTCGAGATTTACAATCAAATATGAATGAAATCAAGGATTTGATTGACTTTTATCACCCCAAATGTCTTTCTTCACAGGAAACATATCTAAAAACTACTAAACAGTCAAAATTTGACAATACTCCTCATACTTAAATGACAGGTCATGTTTAGGACAAGGACATGGGGAGTAGCATTTCTGGTTGATCAGCATGTGCCAACCAGGTCCTTGTCATTGAATACGCCTTTGGAGGCCGTAGCCATCCGTATCTCCTTGGGTCGTACCATCACTGTTTGCTCACTGTACCTTACCCCTAGAAAAAATATCATTCCTCAGAACTTGATGCCCTCATTGAGCAGCTGTCAACCCCTTTTTAAACTTGGGGGATCTTAATTGACATAATCCTCTCTGGTGTGGTTCTAGTATTGATATGAGGGGTCGTGATATAGAGCATATGTACCTGAATCACAACCCGCCTTTCATCAATACTGGCTCTTACACTTATTTTCATGCACCCAGTTAGTCATTTACTGCTGTAAATCTTTCTATTTGCTCCCCTTCGCTTTTAACTTGCTTTTCTTGGGAGGTTGACATCAATCCATGGGGTAGTGATCATTTTCCTATCATATTAAGAGAGATTGTTTTGGTCAGTGCCACCTGACCCGTGTACCTCAGTGAAAGTTGGACCAGGCCAAATGGCCCTCTTTCACTCCTCTCTCAGAACTTGATCCTGCCATCTTATGCAAATCATCAACAGATGATTGTGTAGCAGCAGTAACTAACTGTAATACTGTAATGTCCAAGCAGCTGCTCAGTGTATCCCCAAGACCTCGACATCTTTCCCACGGCATCCTCACCTTTGGTGGAATTCTGCTTGTTCTAAAACTCGAAAAGATTAGAAACGTACTTGGGATATACTTCGTAGACATCCCACGCTTACAAACCGCATTGCATTTTAGCAAGCCCGTGCACAGGCTCGGCGAGTTAGACGTCAAAGCCTGAAGGAATCTTGGATTAAATATACTTCCAGTATTTCTTCAACCACCAGTTCAAAAGTCATATGGGACAAGATCTGGAAGGTGATTGAATGATATACTCCTATTCTCTCTCTTTCTTAATATTCAATAGCCATGTAGTTGCTGATCCTCATAGCTTTGTCAATACTTTTATGAATGATTCTCTCATGTATCGAGCTCTTCAAACTCATCACCTTCCTTCTTACCTAATAAAACACGAATTAAATATCTGCCTCTTTCCTTTTTGACTGATCATCCCTATATCATGAAAAAACTAAAAACGCATTGCTAAATCAGGTCACCTTTATTGGATAGCTCTCACACAATAAGTCTATCCTATTTCACTAAGATTGTTACACATTATATTAAATCATTTACCAGACTAAACAATAAGATAAAAGTATGAAAACAACAACACTGCTATCAAAGCACAGGCACTACCAACTTAATTTTAAACATGGTAGAGCTAGTCATTATAGACAAATCTGAAATGTTCCCTTAAGTAAGAAATGATTGAGATACACAGTATACACGGTATCTCAAGTGAGGCGAGTGATGGAAAGACACCTTAATTAAATAAAATCTCTTAAGTTGTGTAAGTCTAATGAAAGATAACCATGTTGTATCAAGTGCACACAGGAATGCTGTCTTATATTTTTGACTTAAAGATTATTCTCATTTGGTGTTGCATATCATGTACAGTCTCCTTCTTAACTTAAAGCGTAGTTAATTTAGAAATTCATCATCACTTCATAATTTATCCTCCCAATCCTTTTGTTATGCCTGAGAATGAAATTTGGTAGATCAAGGACGCAAGCTTTTAACTGAAACAATGAAAGTGTGTGCTTATTCACACATAAGTGGAATTTTTCATTAATATTGTTGGTAGAGATGGAGTCTTTATTGATTCTGCTAAAAATAACAGCAACAAATGATTGCTTTGAAACTGTGACCTAGTGAAAATTTTGCAGGTTCATTGAGCTTGTGTTGTATTACTATTGATTTGTGACCAACTTGTTTGATAGCAATACCTTTGTTTTCTCTTACTAGTATTGAAGTAGATTAAGAAATATGAACAAGCATTCTGATCCATAAACCTTCGAATAGGAGGTATATCAACAACAAGGAAGTAAGTTTCTGTTTGAGTCATAACAGCAGCAGTATAATTGCGGATGCACGAAAATGTATAGTTTTTAATTATATATACTAGTCATATGCACATGGCTTCTGAATGTGAACAGTGTTTGATGTTGTAGTCTTCATAAAGTACTATTGTCACTACTTCTATTATAGAACATTTATTTCCAAAGTTGATCGTGGTTTGCTGAAGTGATTAATGAACTTTAAAATCTGTAAAAAATAATATCATTTTTGACAATAACATTGCAAGAACATGAATGTTACAGTGCTTAACTTAGACTACAACGTGGAAAAATTGTCTTGCCACATAATAATACCTTGTCCATATGTGGAATGTCCTGATTCTGAGCATTGTGGGAGCTGAAACCATTTCTACCACAGCAACTTCAAGCCATGTAATTGGAAATTTCACTAGTGGATGGATACCACAATCAACACTTCGTGAGCTCTAAGAAGAGTAGCTGAAGTGCATGGAGCTAGAAGTGGTGCTTCTTACAGTGCGTCAAAGTTTAGCTAGCATAAATAGAAGAAAGTATTAGGAAGACATGTAATCTGTGGCTCTTATTGTTAATTACGAGTGCAAGATTGGTACTGTACCATTGTCATCAATCACTGAACCATAGTTCTCAGATTGTAATTAAAGTTCTCACCGCAGCTCAAAGGCAAGAAATCTTATGGACTTTGTATAATTAAAACACTATATGGCATCAATGTATTGCTTACATTTGTGTTTACATTTGACAATTCCCAACTGGCTACTATTTAGCTAATATGTTCATTACTTGTGTTAACACTATATAACAGGTGTGTGTGTATAACTCACAGAAAAATTGTACAAGACAGTGTGCACTCAAACAGATAATTGCTGAATATTCTCTACAAATGATAACCCTGGATATCGCTGTTTCATATCTGATGCCTGAACAAGTTTTAAGTACACACTCATTCACTACTTCACAAAGCAGTTCAAGATAAATCAATTAATCAGTCCTTTGGCATAGTAATAGCCAGTGTGTTGGTGGAGTACTAGAAAGTGAATGTGAAGACCAAAAAAGATTCATGTACAGAAAGAAACTATTTTCTGCAGCCATTTGTTGTCTGGAGCATGAAAGTATCAGGTGTATTGAAGATGAGCACCTCACCTTATCCTCCCAGTCAAACAACTTAGCAGAAACAATAGTGTAGAATACCAAGTGAATGTTTTTCTAAAATATTTGATGATGGCATACAAAGCAAGTGAAAAGAAATATACAAGGTGTTCAACAAATATTCTCTTACACAAAATTTGGGATGTTAACAACTAGAAAAAGAGTGATAAACATCAAACTAATTACTATGAATAGTATGTTTGTGTTTTTCTTATAGCAAAGCCACATAGGGCTATCTGCTCACCCCAACGAGGGGAATTGAACCGCTGATTTTAGCATGTAAATCCGGAGACATACCACTGTATTAGCGGGGGGCTACTTTGAATAGATGGTAAAGAATTAGATTTACCAGCAAAGAGAGAGTAAGAGACTGTTTCTGAGTTTAATAAGTACTAATGACACAAAAGCATCTTGGATTCATTGGGCAAGAGTAACCTCATACTCCAGTTAATGCTCCTAGATTTCTATGTCACTGCTATTTTTCTTGTACATGCTTTTCTGCTACTAATACATTATTCACCAAAATACGAGCATATATATATGTGTGTGTGTAAATATATAGACAAAAAGCCAGTTAACGAAAATAGTATATTTTTTATTTGTTCAAATACTGGCAATACTGCATAATTTCGATTTTCAGTCTAACAGTTAATTTACTTTTAGTAGGCACACGTAAAATATACCTATTATTCGTTAAGAAATATAAAAATCGCATTCAATCACATTTTTAAAATCGCAAAAAACATTGACTTATTTTCTCGTGAACTTTCTGTTAAAGTGTAAAACAATATCAGACTCGTTTTAATCTTATTATGTGTATTGAAGAAGTAATATCTTATTTTCTGCCTAAGATGTCATTTCACATAGCGTGAGATGTCGTGAATGTTTCATTCTGCGAACTCGTGTCTAATTTTGTTCAGATGGATAAATTTAGACGTTAGGTTGAACTACTTGAAATTTTCAGTTTCAAAGTTGTGATCAGCATTGTATATGGTTGGTGATTATTTTTTAAATATTACGACTTACAGTTTATTTGTTACGAATGCAAATATAGGATTAATTGGCTAGATTTAGCGACTTAACGATTAAGCCTAGTTTTTAAACGTGCACTAAGGACGTGCAATTCTTTAACTTCTGTTCAATTTGAATTTACTAGTATTTTTCGAAACGCGTCCATTTTAAAACTTGTACGATGACTGAATTTAAACGAACTGACGTGGAATTAAAACCACGTGGCAAAACGAAGGTAACTGCTGAAACTTTATATTGGAAAAATTTTAGATCTCCAGTTGCTATCAAAGACTATGGTGCAATAGACTATATTGACTTTTCCCAAGAACAGCCTTACAACCTTGCAGTAACTTCTTCATCTAAAATACAAATATATAGTTCTATGAATGCTCAAATAAACCGCACTTTATCTAGGTTCCGACAAAGAGCATTTGGAGGCAAGTTCCGAAGAGATGGAAGACTCTTAATTGCTGGTGACGAGGAAGGAGATGTTCGTTTGTTTGACATTCAGACAAAATCATTACTTAGGATTTTCAAAGGACATAAAGGACCAGTACACAGGTGTTTTTTTGGTAGCTCAGAAACCCAGATTGTAAGTTTTTCTGATGACATGTCAGTTTGTTTGTGGGATATTCCAAGTGAATCAAGGCTACAATGCATTCAAGAACATAAAGATTATGTACGAGCAGGAGGAATGAGTTTACTAAGTCAAGATGTTGTTGTTTCTGGCTCGTATGATCATACTGTTAAAGTGTTTGACTTACGGAAGAACCGCTGTGTTTTTTCTTTTGATCATGGTTATCCAGTAGAGTCTCTTCTGTTGTTTCCATCAGGGACATCAGTTGTGTCAGCAGGTGGTACCAGTATAAAAATTTGGGATCTTCTTAGTGGAAAAATGTTGTGTGATTTGAGAGAGCATCACAAAACTGTAACTTGCCTTAGTTTTGCAAGGGATCAAGGATGTATCTTATCAGGTTCACTTGATAAACATGTCAAAGTATTTGAAAGTGGAATATACAAAGTGGTTCACACACTGGACTATCCCTCACCAGTTCTGAGCTTAGCTGTTTCTCCAAATGACATGGTCATTGCAGCTGGAATGGTAGATGGTCTTCTTTATATCCAGAACAAAAAAGAAAGTATGGAAGAGCAAAATCATAATTTTAAAATGAATAAGAAAAGTAAGCTGCATTATAAGTATCGTGTGTATAATCAGTATAAAGCAGAAGATTCAGACATCACTGTGGTAAATGATGAACATAAAAAACTACCAAGGTATGACCACTACCTACGTACCTTTCAAGTAAGCAGAGCTTTAGACTGTGTGCTAAGGAAATACATACAAGAAAGGAAGCCCGAACTAACTGTTGCAGTTATTCAAGAGCTTATACGTCGTGGATCACTCAGAGCTGCAGTAGCTGGAAGGGAAGGAAAATCTATGGTATCGCTCTTCAAATTTGTTTCTAAGTATTTGCATGATTCACGGTTTCAGGCTATACTTATGGATGTTGCATTTATACTTATTGAGATCTATGCTCATAAACTAGGGGAATCTGATCAATTGCAACAACAGTTTAATAGCTTAAAAAGTGCCATTGACCAGGAGATGAAAATTCTGCATTTATTTTTGAAAATTCGAGGAACTATTGGTGCTGTTAGAGCTGGAATTTATTTCAACAAAAACCCAGATATATGTTATTTCACAGACACTTTAATACCAAATGTAATTCAGTGATAATTTGTATTAGAAATTTGATTTATCTTGTAAAAGTCCATGGAAAATAAAAAGTGTAAGTGTAGAACTGAGAAAACTTGTTTTACATGTCACAGTGTCAAATTAGCAAATGTCTTTTTACTTGTTATATTAAAAAATCTGTTTTAGAATGATATTTAGGAAGTCTACTCGTGATATTCATTTAAAGTCATGATTTTCACAAATTCTGCACATAACTTTATAGTTGTAAAACACTGACATACGTTATAAAAATGTGTAACAAGTTGCTTTAAAAACTAAGGTGCTTTCTTGACTAAAAGATTTATAGTTGACAGAATTTCTTTCTCATTCAAGTAATACCTTGCTAAGATAAAATACACTGCCGATAAACATTAAAATTTAAACTGAAATTTCAGAGATTACCTTGTGTAGTTACAATATTGTTAAAGTTTGATGCTATGATTACAGAATGAATTAAAAGCAGTTAACTAGATATTTTATTAAATACATGTATATAGTTTTGAAATTATTATTAAGTTCCAATTAATGTTGTATTTACCTCAGAAATATGTACAAATGTAAATGGAGTAAAAACAAATTAGCAACTATAAAATTAATTTAAACATTCTTAGTGGGTTTTTTCTTCTAAGTTAATCTTGAGTAGCACAGCCAAGTAAATTATCTTAAGACTTGAAATAAAATGAATTATGAATAGGACCAAGCATGTTAATTTTTCCAATATAAATTGTTCAAGATGGCTATTTTGAAGAGAAGAAATATTTAATTCTAAACATGATAGTGAGCAATTATATGATATAATGTGGAAATATTATGTGTTTTTTATCTCGGTAAACTAGGCTTGTTTGAGTTTCATTTTCTCTAAAATTTTAAAAAGTACAGTTTTCTTTACTTATCTTAAAACTATATGATATCCTGATCAGATAGGAAACTGAAGAGGATGGATATGTCAGTATATCCATGTTTAATTTGTGCAACTAATGTAGACCTTTAATTGTAGCTAAACTCTAACATGAATTGTTCACTGTTAATTTTGAAGGTGCAGTAAAATATGCTTATGTATGTACTCTGTTATCTAAGACCATATTTTTATGTGAAATATAATATTGAAAAGTTCCCTCTCTTATATTCGGAATTCAAGATAGCACCTTAATGATAATATGCAGTTTAAGTTCTCTTTCTTCCTTATGTGTATTGATAAAGACAAAACATTATATATGTAAAAATGGGTTGAGAAAATTTTTTTATGTAAAGGAGCGAACGTTTCAACCTTTCTTCTGTCAGTTATTTCTTTCTTTCTTTATGAACCTGATGATGGCTGAAGAAAGGTTGAAACATTGTTCGCTCCTCTACATAAAAATTTTCTCTACAAGTGGGTTTTCTTGTCATCACAGATTAAAGACAAATCGTTATTCTCAAAAAACACTCATCCATAGAATGTAGCATAGCATATGACCTTATCTATACAATTTTATTGGTTCTGAGCATTAATAACTATGAAGAAAGCTTGCTACTTGTGATACCAACCACAGAAACTTTACATGGGTTCTGAGTATTTCCTCTCAAACATAATATACAAACAGTAATGTGTCATTTAGTTTTTTATGGCTGTTATTGCACTCTCACCTTTGTAGAAATTAAAAAAATGTAATGGCTCTGTTTTTCAGGAATTCCTAAAGTGCTACCTAAACTGTTGTCTCCATTACTATTTATAGCAATTCATTCCATAATTAGTTACCTTGTTAGAAAACTGTAAATGTTATATTTGGAGTTTAGCCTGTCTTTTCAAAGTAATAAAATAGTGTCTATTCATTCTGTTATCTTCAGGAAATTGAGCCTCTGTATCTTATCTATGGATAATCTTACAAATTCTAGTAAAATCAGGGTCATGCTTGTTTTTCTCAAGAGAAAATAAGAATTATTATTTCACATCTATAAAATAACCCCAGAGCATTTTTGTAGTCTTTATCTAAACCCTTCCCAATAACTTAGTATCCTTTCTTAGATAAGAAAACCAAAACTGTGCACAATATTCTGAGTGAGGCCTAGCTACCAATTCTTGTAGATTATTACCCTTGGCATGTAATCAGTGTAAGTTCTATCAACTTCACTATAAGTAAAAGAGAACTCCTTCCATGGCTTGTGTAACTGAGTCACCAGTATTTCAAAATATTTTTCTTCAGTCACACTGTTGGGAAGGTTTTTCATGCATATAAAAGGGCATTCAAGTTATGATAATCCACTGGGCCAAATGAATTATCTTGAATACTGTCAACTTAGTTTCCTTTAATAAGTTATAAAACTTAATTTAAGCCTAACTAAAGTATGGTGGGTTTATTGATTTTCAGTATAAAAAGTCTACTGGTTTTTTCCTTTTTAGTTTAGACAGTTGAAAAATTTTGTGTACAATTTTAAAACACGTTTTTGTCAATACATTTACAAGTATGTTGATTTAATTCTAGGAAATATAACTAAGTTACTAACTTTAAATACTTATTGCCCTGTATCATTTCACTGTGGTGTTTCATGCTCATTGTATGTGGGCAAAGTAGCTGTAAATATGTCTAGCTGAATACACTGTGTAGTTGTTAGTAAAAATCTTAACCATTGATGTACCTTGCATTGTCTCTTGGATATATATCCTCTGTTTTGTTTTGGGGGTGATGTAATAGTGAGAAAGATTCTATTCTATTCTTTATATAGCTATTGATCTTTTTTAGTGTGGACAGTATCAAAGAATATTCAGTACATTTAAGTTTCATTTTGAGTTTACAGTTAGCTTTTACACTAAGTAAGATTTATTTTTCAAAATAGGCTTGATGTTTTAGTCACTGGTATGAGCATTCTCACTTTTGTACTTGAAAATGATCACACAAGTGATTGAAACACATCTGTTTAAAAAACATCTTGCTGTAAAATCTATGACTTGTAAAAGAATACTCAGAAGTTTTGTTCAATAATTAGAAGGTGAATGACAAAAATGATGTTAAAATCTTATCATTCAATGGTAGTGGGTGTTGTGGACTAGTTACCATTTCACACTTATCTGTTCAAAGTTAAAGATGACTAGTACAGCTCTACATGAACATCTGAAATCAACAATTTATTCAGTATTGTGTCCTGTGTCTTTGAGCTTTTATGCAGACTGAGTTTCAAAATCTTCATATTGAGAGAAATGCCATTTTCCACAAGTTGAAGGCCTTAAGAAGACAAGTTCTTGACTGAGAGTAGCTGACTGTCTGAGAGACTACTTGAATGAAGGAGACATTGGTTTTTCTAGCAGTACAGAGGTTCATGACTGATTTCTCCAACAACAGTCTCAGGAAGGATAACTGCAAACTGGGGCTTTCATAGTTGTGGAACAGAAAGCATAAACAACTAAGGGACACCACTGTGAGTTGGAATCTGTTGGTCTCAAATTAAATTGAAGAACACTAGACGATGCTGGTGAACACTGTAGCAAGTCAGTTGACGAACACATGGTAGTGCTTACTGTAATCGTTTGTTTTTTCATACCTGTGGCCATTTAGAATAGGGAATGTATTTATTATTAAATACTGCATTTAGTTTGTGTCGTTCTGAATGTTTATTGATGTATGATATGGTGGATAGAATAGTTATTAATCCTATTTGAAGGTACATTAACTAGAAGGTTTTAGTTTGAATTATGTCCACACTTACTTATTTTGTGATGCAAAGAGAGATTCAGATACAATGGTTTATAGATGGTAGTGCAGCTATCAGGAAATACCTAGCAAAGATAAAAGATGCTTATCTTCATTAACACTGTGCATAATACTGAAGATAGGCTGACTATAAGAATGTATGATGATATGTATCTGACAATATATGTATATATAAATTTATATGTTTGTGTGTGTGTGTGTGACATTGCACAAGTTTTCAGTCTCTGACATAGCCAGATGATTAGAGCAACTCATTATTTGAGGGTCACAAAATCAAATCCCTGTCACACTAAACATGCTCATCCTTTCAGGTGTAGGAGTATTATAATGTTACAATAAATCCCACTGTCCTTTAGTAAAAAAGTAACCCAAGAGTTAGCGATGGGTGGTGATGCCTAGTTGCCTTCCATCAAGTCTTACACTGCTAAATTATTGACAGATAGCCCTCATATAGCTTTGCCCAAAATTCAAAAACAAGTTTTCAGACATTACATAGTCATTCATAAGTGGTATTTGCAAAGATATCAAATATAAAGAGAATACAAATCAGTAAATGAATAAAATTAGAGGATTTGATCTTAATGTTAAGATTTATGAAGTAACTTAGGATTACTGATATACAGAGCATTACTGGAAAATAATGTGCACACTTCATTTTATTTAATACTGATTAAAAACATTTTCTGTTTTGATACTGAAATATTTGATCAATAATGGATTTTCATTGAATACTTAAGAGTAACAGGAGAGATCGATGACATTTGAGAAAAAAAAAAGGTTTTACCCACAATTTGTATTAGTGTTAATCAGAGATATATTTTTGATTAGATTATATGAAACATTTATTTACTGGTGAAATCTGCTAAAACTAAATTATACGTATCAAATGTAAGCTTGATGTACTCAGTGTCTTATTTGTTTTTGAGGGTATAGTACAATCATACAGTTAGAAATGTCTCATAACAGCAAAGTTTTGTTCAGTATTAATATTTATTTTAATATAAAGGTTACAGATAAAGCGCATTCTAGTTTTGACTGTAAACATATAGTCTGAGGCAGAAAGTGACTTGTGTGGCATATATTAAATTTGTACTGTGCTTGTATCTGATTAAACTGTATATAAACTAGTATCTGTTTATACTAATGGATTCCCAAGATAAGAATCTAAAAGCCAGTGCTTGTTCAATCACAATATTCGTTAGTAAAAGAGTTGGCGGTGGGTGGTGATGACTAGCTGCTTTCCCCCTAGTCTTACACTAAATTAGGGACGGCTAGCACAGATAGCCCTCGAGTAGCTTTGTGCGAAATAAAAAAAACAACAGAATCCAAGTCGACAAAGCAGTTTTCTATCCAAATTGTTTCTTCAAATTATTGACCATTATGGCTATCTTATTTTCGGCATTCATTCATTTAAATATGGAAATAAATTTTCAGTCAGTTTCTGACATTAGGAAACAGTGATTAGCGCTTATTAGGTTGTAAGATCAAGAACAAATACACCTGCAGCTACTGCCTGATCCACTGACAAGAATTCGTAAGTGCTTGAATTAAAAAGCACTTTATCCTTCCAAGGCAATCAGACAAGAAGGGGCCTATCTCTACTTTATTCAATTAACTCTTGGGAAAGTTAAACTTTACTGCGCAATGCTATGTCGCAACCAAGGAATTATTTGTAAAACAAAAGTTTGTAAGCACTACTTTTAAATTAAAAGGAGTGAAAAACATGTAGCACAGCCCGGTATTGCATCATTTTCAAACTACTGGACTAGTTTTATTTCTTACTTCTGTAAATCAGTTCTTTCATTATTTTACTTTTTTTTTTTTTAATCGTAACAAGTATACGCATTTGCATGTGGTTGTCAATATTTAAACATGATTTAATGTAAGAGTTAATTCGGGGCACATATTCATAAATTCTCGTCCCTTTGGGGAATGTGTTTATATAGTTTTAAAGTCGCGTAAGAGAAAATTATCGGTTCGAGTGAAGTTTTTGTTGTTGACTTTCCTTCAAAACTACTCTACTTTGTGAGGCCAATCAAGCTAGCTAGCTTAAACGAAATGCATGCAACATCAACTCAAATACTTTGCACGTCGTGGACCTGGACTATCGATAAAATATTCAGTTCTAAACCAGATGTAAACTCAGTATAGTTTGTAAATCTCTTGTATATCATTTGTAACAACCGTTATTATAAATTGCAGTTTTTGTTTGTGCATTAAAATTTGTTAAAGTAAATTGCATGTATCAATCTTGTTAATACTAGCATTTAATTAGTTATTAAACTCAAATTAAAATTCTGGTTATTTGATAAAAATGCTTTAAAATATGCAACATAAATCGGAGGCCGATTTGAAGGATATATTACACTTTTTTTTATTATTATATCAGATATTTTGGGTTATAAAATCTCAAAGTTATACAGTTTCTTTTATAAAAACTCAAAGCCCCCATTATTATTTTTTCTTTATTTCTGTGAAAATTAAAGTGACAAAGACAATAGGATAAATGGCTGAAAGTATCCAAATGATATTTTTGACAAATGGCCGATTTCCAAATAATTGCGGGAACAGTCTTACTCGGTATTAAAGCTTACGTTCTGCACACGGGAATTATTACATAAAATTAAAGCATTACTCGCATATTTTGGATGTTCCGTTATCGTACAAGACCACATTACTAACCAATACGGGCTCGGTATGGCCAAGCGAGTTGAGGTGTGCGACTCGTAATCTGAGGGTCGTGGATTCGTATCCCGCTCGCGCCTAACATGTTCGCTCTTTCAGCCGTGGGGGCGTTATAATGTTACGGTCAATCCCATTATTCGTTGGTAAAAAAGTAGCCAAAGAGTTGGCGGTGATGACTAGCTGCCTTCCCTCTAGTCTTACACTGCTAAATTAGGGACGGTTAGCACAGATAGCCCTCGAGTAGCTTTGTGCGAAATTAAAAAAAACAACTAACTAACCAATACGTCTAAATGTTACTTTCCCTCGTTGCTCTTATCACTGAATGTATTGAAAGTCACAATTTTGTGTCCATTGCATAACGGAAAGTGGACCCAGTATGTCGAGATTGTTAGGGCGTTTGACTCGTAATCTCAGGGTAATGGGTTCGAATACTCATTCCACCAAACATGCTTGCCATTTCAGCTGTCTGGGCGTTATAATGTAACAGTCAATCCCAGTATTCGTTGGTGAAAGAATATCTACGAGTTGGTAGTGGGTGGTGATGACTATCTGCCTTTCATCTAGTCTTACACTGCTAAGTAAAGGATGACTACCGCAAATAGCTTTCGTGTGGTTTTGCGCGAAATTCAGAAAACAAACAAATGGAAAAGTGTGTACATTATAGCTAAGATGGTGTTAAAATATATACTTTGATATTAAGAAACATTATAAACCAATTTCCTAACCTCCTTTACACAAACAGTTGTTTTTTCAAGGTAATAATGACTAGTAACGTTATTTGGAATACTTCCGAAAAGTACTAGAGAGAATATAACAAATATGTCAATCATATTTTTATTCACGTCTTATAATTATTATTTAGCAGATACAAAATCATATTACATTTTTTTCTTCTTAAAATGTAAATATACATAAGAGTGCCGTAATATTTTCGTATACATTATTAAGTTTAACAGCAAATTCTGAAGTCCTAATTAGACCTACATAATTTTAATAGAACACACACAGACACACGTTAGGTTTAAAAACAAAGATATTTTGTTATACATTAACTGTACTTCAGCATGAAAAACTAGATGTACGTTGAGATTTGATAAAACTTTTCACACAGTGTAATTAAGAATAATTTTATTCAACCCAGAACAATAATTCCACTTCCAAAATGTACAATACAATCAACATTAGTTTACAAAGAATAGATCTAAGTGATTAATGATATAAACCCATAACAAAACAAGAATTTAACACCTTTTCACCACAAACTACACTACAAAAAAATTGTATCACACCTTTATTATACAGCATATTTCAATAAGTAAATTTTTCATTAAAATATAAAAAAGAAAATTGAAATTTAGGAAGAGAGAAACTGTTCACGGCGTTTAAACACACTGTACGGCTAAACCTGATGTAGTAACTGTCAAGCCAAGTATAACTTTTATTGCAACGTTACAGTAATTATTACTTGGATATCAGCTTAAAAAGGTGACCCAATTATTTTTAGCACAGTGTGCAGACACACAGTGTTGGTTAGGATGTTTAATGTAACTACTTTTATTGTTTTTTAATTTTTATGATTTAATATTTTATTAACGCTTATTATTTTACTATAGTACTTATTATACATAGCACTTAATTTTTCATAATAAAGAAAATTTCACGTTGTTTGCTAAGTACTTGTGGATTTAGGGCTAAAATGTTAAGCTAGAGTGAACCAAACACGTTTAACACAGTAAAAACAGTGTTGGGTAAGATATTTAATATACCTACTTTAATGCTGTGTTTTTATTATAATAAATATTAATTATTGTTAGCTTAGTATTGGATTTAGTACTAAGCTAGGACTCCAAGGATGAACAAAAGTTCACGAGATATTAAATTTAAAACCTAAAATATCGTTTACTGCAAGGGTACCCATATTATCAAACAATACATTGTAATCAGTGTAATAGTCTGAACATTACGTTTAAATAGCTATGCTTGTTACATACTGGGTTTATGTTTTTTAGTTTTTATCTATGTGAGTAGTTTAAATATTCAGTATTATCCTCAAAACAAATTTGTATGAAATAGTTTGAAAATTAAACTAACGATGAAGTGAAAGAATTATAATATTAGCTACAAGTAAAAATACACTTGTTTTCAATAATTTTCTTAACCCATCCTGAAAAATTTATTTTACATTACAATAAATCACTAAATGGGTGTGAAAAACCTATTTCATGTTACCAGTAGCTGTTCAGATAAAAGCATGATCAATCAGTAAATAAATATCCATATTCAACATTCATTTCTAATCATACAAGAACATTTTATAGACACCTGTGCTGCAAAAATGTCTAAATACGAACTGCTCTAAACATAAGTTGTAGCTCAAACTTTAAATTGTAATTAGTAATAATATTGCAGAATTACATTTGGGCATTCTGTAACTTCATATATACACATATACTGTGTAAAATCCGTATTCTAACACTTAGACATGCAAAGAAAAAATACACAATATTTGAAAAAACAATTAAGCAGAAAAAAGATATCACAAAACCAAATGTGTATTTTTTAACCTCATCTGTAGAACTTGCTATAAAGAGTGATACAGAGGGAATTGTGCAGTATTAAACTGACAATAAGTAACAAGTTATAACTATAACTATTGAGTTTAAATCTACAGCACCATTTTGGAAATATTTTAAATTCAACATAACCCTTATCTAACCACTGACAATACAACAAAAAGAATATAACAAATAATCACACAAGTAAGCAAATGTTTGCCAATAACAATATCACTTCTATTTAACTAAATATAAAACTGTTCCAAACCTGACTAGTTACCATGATTTTTTAAATTTCCTTAATTTGGTTAATTGTACTCAAATGTTGACAAAATAGAAATGTACATTTACTTTAAAGCACAAGGCAAAGGACTGTAATGCAGTAATACTTATAAAAAGTTCTGAAGAAAAATCAAAATGTCAGATGTGTCTACAACTAATTACAATTTTGATTCTCCAGTTTGGTTTACAACAAATGAAGTTAAACTGTAAAGATAAAATCTGCTTATAAGATATTTGAAATGACAAGGAGGTTCAAAAGCAAATGACAAATGTATAATCAACACTAACATACTGGTAATGAAATTTTTATCCTTGGAATATGTAAATCAGAGATGCATTCTTTCTTTTTTTAAAACTAATTTTTCATGATTATTATCATGGTTTGTTGATTAATAGTAATTTTCTTCACTTTCAAAGTTTATAACCCATTCGTTAAGCTGGAGTATAGGCCAAAATTTAGCATATGATTATTCAAACAGCCCTAGTGTCTGAGAGTTAAAAAAACACTAATGACACCAATTAACTTTGCAATATTAACAGTAATTGAGAGTATTCAAAAACAAAGAGAAAACTTAAATAATAAACACAAAGTACAAATTTGTAAAAAAATCTTAAAATTTGGAGAAATTATTCAGTGTTTAAAAATATTTTAATCCTTTTATTTTCAAGAGATCAAATAGATGCACATGGTCAACATGGGATTTTATACCCAACTTTTATTTTCATTATTCAAGACACTTTTACAAAGTGACTTATAATTATAATAGAATATAAAACCTTTTCAGTAGTTAAATAGTGTATTTATACCATGAAACAACACTAGAAGAGAGTATATAAAGTTCCCACATTTAGAACTTTAATAAGAGTTAAATTGATTTACACTTTACTACTAAAAAAAACAAATGGTACTTATAAATCTACAAAAATTCTTCTCAATCATTTTGCACTCATCTAGGGGACTGCATAAAATTACAATAAATCCAAAGCTTTAAATTTAAGCATCCTTTAATAATTGTGAAATTTAGTAGTAACTTATTGTATAGTAAATAACACATGAAGTACTGGACCACATTCATTTTATGAACACAACTGTAAGATATAAATATTTCACTCAATAATTAATGTATTGTTGTTAAAAAAAATAATTGAAATACCTATCTATACAAATGAAACTTAGTTACCAAGTGATAAGTATGTGTAAAAAATATATTTGATATACACATTCACTCTAAACTTTAGCTTCACACTTAAAATCATAATTTAGATGCTTTGTCTAAAATGGCATCCCTTCTCAAACTTACAAGTGAATTCATTATCAACTTGTGGAAACATCTAAAAGAGCAAATTTACAAACAGCATATATAATGCATGAAAAATTAATCTGGTAGAAACATTATTAATTTTAACATTCTATGTACTTCTTTACATGACTGAGTAAATGATGTAAAACTATATTTCTCAAACAAATAAAAAGCCTTTATAATCACTTCATGCTTTCCCATCCACTAATGCATTGTGACTTAAGTACTACTCACTTTCAAACATCTAACTAACAATAATGTTCTGCATATATAAAATGCTACTTGATGGTTACTAATTATAGCATACCATTTCTTGAGATATTATGGTATTTAAATGCTATATACATTGGTTTAATAAATATTATATTTTATACTTTTCAGTTAATTTGGTTGAGGAGGACATCCACATCTTTGCAAAATGGTTACTTTGTTTAAAACAATGGAAGCTAACTGAAATTTTGATATTTTAGGTTTTTACAAACAAAATACTAATGTTAAAGAAAGTAATATTTCTTGAACTTTCTTATCTTACATATTCAGTAAAAGAGAACAATTTGACTGTTACTTGGTATACTCTGTAGATTATGATAACATAAATTTGAATAAGTAAATACAACATTCTACCATAGGATTGCTGTATGACATTTTATACATATGGGAAATTACAGAATTTTTTCCCTTCTGCATAGTTTGTCAAAAAAAAGAAAAGAAAAAAGCTACTAAAAATATTCTGATTTCTTTCCCCTTTACACATTTCAAAATTAATTAGATGGTGGTTTTACATATTTTAATGTCATTGAAAAAATGTACATGCTTTATTTCAAATATTTACGATGTGTAAACATAAGCATTCAGTTTTACTGGGCTCAAAGAAAATAAAAACACTTCCATCACCTGTGAGTACATTTTTTGTGTGACTGCATACTACATATCAAAAAATATATAAAATACATATTTTGTGATATTTCTGTCCTAAACAATATTAAAAAAATGAGTTAAGAAAATGCTTAAGTTTTGCCTGTAAAACAATTAACCGAATGAATGATAAACTGATTTACATTATTGTTGAAAATACTTCTGATTGCTGAACTCATACTTAAAGAGAAAGTTAGCTCAGTGTTAAAACAAATCTATCAAAAGAAACTCATATTCAAACAGAACTAAATTTTTGAATACATATAAACACATGCATCTTTAATAAAATAAATTCATCATCTCACCATTCTACGGGGTATATTTTTGAATTACAAACAAACTAAAAATTCTACTGCTTCTCTTTGTGTAACCTGTTATAATATACACGTGTTATAGGTTTAAAACATTTCTAGTGTGCACTCATTAACTAAAGATACCATGTAAACAGAAAATTAGCACTGAGTAATAACCTAAAAGTAAATAAATCTGTAAAACCACTAAGGACTTAAATAGCAGAAACAAAAACAACATAGAGTACTCAGAGAAACACTGACAAGGTACAATGACACTTGCATATGAAATGATACACAAAAAAGCCATTAACTTTTGATGTACTGTCAAATAGAAAATTTTTTGTATTTAAACAAATTCAACATGCCAGTTTATCAATCAAAATATGAAGTCTGAGATTAGAAGAAATATTAAAAATTTCAATGCATCATGCTGGCACAAGTACATAAATTATTCATTTAATGGCTCCAACCTATTTCACAACGATCAATATATGAAAGAATTACATTTTAATACATGAGATATTGTAAGTGTTACTAAATGCAACTTCAGGAAGAACTCCCTACATCATCATCTATGTATTATATACTCCTGTTAAACATTCCAAATTTAAATAAAGGTAAAAATAAGTCATGAACTATTATTTTCAAAGTTTAACCACTGGTTTTATGTTTCCTGTTACAACTTTGCATTGTGTAAGCATTGTCCAAAACTTCAAAAGCACAGTTTTTACAACAAAAGTTTAAAAAAATCAAATAGATAAACTACAAGAACAAAAAACTAGACCCAACTTTAGAAAATTAAGTAAAACAAATATTCATGTGCATATGTTTATTCTGTTTTGTAAATGTAAAAATATAATTTATCAGCAATTAAGAAATTGAATTATTAATTAATTGCAACTTATTTTAAAAATGCTACTGTGTACATTGTTTGAATAACAATGACAATGTCCTGTAACATTCGATTGCAATCCTCCAGTATTTTATTTCAAAACTTGAATAAAACAATGAAAAACCATTTGAAAAAATCATTATTATACTTAGGAAGCTACTTAATTAGTAAGAACAAAAAAAGGTTAAATGAATTACTCAGATTACAAAATACTCACTATAAAGGGTCAATGTCAATTGTCATTATAATTGCATACTTTATACCAAATTTTCAACATGGAAGCAACCACATACTGAAATAAAGAATCTTCTGTCACTAAACAAGATGAAGGAATTGGCCTATCCTAAAATATAACTAAATGTACCTTTTGAAAGTTCATAAATACAAAGTAAGTTTACAAAATAAACATCATTAATACACTAACCACTGTTACATTTTGTAACTCAGAACACCATAAGTAATAAGAAGGTAATATATATGCTACAATATATAACTGTGTCCATTTATCAACAGTCATCCTTCACAGCAATGTCCTGACCCATCAGAATGAAAAATGTCAGCTTTAAAAAGACTGAGTAAGACATTTTACGGTCTACTTACACACTTTATAACAAGCAATACATAAAACAATGAAATAATAAAACAGACCAAATAACAGAAGATTGTTTTAAACCTGAAGATTTATCCAACTTGCTAATCCTTGGTTCACTAGTTCTCGGTTGATGAAAACAACCTATTAAACAGCAAGAGAATAATCATTGAAAAAAAAACAAAGCAAACATCACACAAAATCAAAATAAGTTTTATTAGATCCTCAAACTTTTTAAAAGCAGAGTTATTTCACAAACTTTTATTTTCTTCTCTCTCTCTCTTCCTCTTTTTCTCTAAAAAATAAGAAAAAATCTTGTGCCTTCAGTTATTTAATAAGTTTTTGCACATTCAGGAAGAAAAATATTGTAGTATTTTGAGAGGAGGGGATTGAGAAAGAGGCTGAAATTGATTATTGTCACATATGTTAAGCAAAAGCTTTTATTACAGTTTCTAGAAGTGGAGTCTAAAAGTCTGCTTGACAAATAGAAATAATTCTTTCTAAACTCAGACTCAGCTCTGTTTGATAGATTACCACCATCATATGACTAGCACATTAGTGCAGTTGTCAGCTTTGCTACAAGATAAAAATACAGATGAAAATCAATGATAAAAATACAAAAATGGTTACAGGCTGAGAAAGACTGACAGTGTTTACAAGGAGAAATCCACTGGGCATAATTTGACACAGTAGAAGTACCAGAACTCAAACACGGTATGCATAGGTGAAAAAACCTAGCATGCAAATTTGGTTACTTTTTCTGAAAAATAACAATGTACATGAAAGAATTAAATGTTGGGGGAAGTCAGTGTTTTTTCTACTGTTATTAGTGCACAGATATAGAAAATAAATTAAATGGAAACAATAAGGTTAATATTAATTCCACAAACATATTTAAATATTTACTAAAAATGCACTAAATTTCCTTTAAAAATAATCCATTTTTTATCTTGCTTTACCACTACCTCTAGAGTCTAGACTATGGTGCTAATCATAGACTTGGCTGTGCTTGCTGTCAAATCTCTAGAATATTTTCAGCCTGACCCATTCTTATCCCTGTAGTTAATGGTATAAACACCAAAAACAAATTCTGCAAGTTTTACTTGATAAGATCACAATTTACTGTTTTAATTATTTTCTTGCAAACTGTCTTTGAAATACAACTCCAGTTACAATCAAGGAAACAAGTATCAAAACTCCAAACATCAGTTGTTTTATTTACTATTAAAAGATTTTATGCAATATTAATACTTTCATGTATAAAATAAAATTCTGCTCTCTTTTAATTATTTTTAAACTAAAATTCAACATGTTTATTATACAAAGTAATTTTCCAAAAACACCTAGGAGACTTTAGGACAGCACTTATTACAAATCTGTCATGCAGAGTGAAAACAAAAAATGTGGCACAATTTTAATTTCATTTAATTTGGTTTTGTATTCCTACTAAACCAGTGGTGCTCACACCCCTTTGGGGTACAAGATAACATTTCAGTTTTTATTGTTTATATTAAGGGTATTGTACTATATATTCAAAATTACGTTTGATTTTTATTTCTCATTTTTCTCGTTACAGACAGCTTTTAATCTTGTTATGATAAACTATCGTTTCTACCATCACTGGTTCAGACCGAAATCTTAGTGTACAACTGTGAACAACACACGAAACATAAACGTAACCTAAATACTCAACACAACTAATTAGGTTAGGTTCATGAACGCCATCCTAAAGTGTCTATTATTTATTTATGTTATGTATTCACATAATTGTGACTCGAGAAACTTCCACATGTATCCAGAATTAATCGATGATGTCATGTGACATATATTCGAAATGTTCAAGAAAGTTTCACAGAGTATATAAACCCGTGTGTGATGCTATGATAGTCAGTGCATTGTTGATTCTGTGTTCATGCAAAAATAGTTTATTATGTTAAAGAAAAGGAAATGGAATGATGATTAGGTGAAGTTTGATTTCACTTGCATCGGAACAACTGAGAATCTGCAAAAACCTCAGTGCAAGTTTTGTACCCCTATCTTTTCAAACACAAATTTAAAGCCATTTAAGCTGTAGGAACACTTCAACAACCGGTATGGTGTAGCAGCTGTCACAGGCCATGATGTTGAATCCTTGAAAGGTAGAAGGGCCCGCTTTGATTCTTGAGCAACCCTTCCAAAATTAGGTTCTATATCTGCTGACAAACCACTGCTAATGGCCTCATACCACATGGCATATAAAGTACCCAAATCAAAGAAGCCCCATAATATTCCAGAAGAGGTGATAAAACCATGTGCATTAGAAATGGCAACAATTGTTCTGGGAAAAGAAGCCTCAAACAAGCTTAAATTAGTGCCATTATCGAATAATGTTATTCAAAGCCGAATTAGTGATTTGAGTTTGGACATTTTGGACCAAGTTATTGCAGATATCAGAACTGGTCCCTTGAAAATCTCTCTCCAATTGGATGGAACAACTGATGTTGCAAATTGCAGTTCTCATTGCACTAGTTAGGTATGACCAGGATGGTGCCATAATGGAAGATTTCCTGTTCTGTGAAGATCTGAAAACAACCACAAAAGGGAAAGAGGTCTTCCAGTGTGTGAAGAACTTCTTTGTAAAATATTTAGATATACAAATTATTGGTCCTGTGTATACCAACAGTGCCCCTGCTATGCTTGGAAATAAATCAGGACTTTTTGCATCAATGAAACAAAAGATGCTGCACTTGCAAGGTACTCACTGTTTTCTACATTGACATACTTTGGCATCAAAAAGATTGCATCCAAAGTTGAAAAAGGTCCTTGACACTTCTGTGAAAACCATCAACTGGATTAGGGGTTGTGCTCTGAACCACCACCTCTTCAAGTCACTTTGTGAAGATTTTGAGAGTGAGCATTTAGTTTTGCTGTTCCACACAGACATCCACCGGCTGTCACATGGGAGAGCATTAGTGCACTTCTTTGAATTGCAAGAAGTCAAAGCTTTTCTGAAGGAACGTGACTATGATCTGCCCGAAGAAACAGAATCACAAGAATTCAACCAAATGCTAGCCTATTTGAGTGATATTTTCACTTGTATGAAGGACCTGAATGTATCTCTTCAAGGGAAAAACATAAACATGTTGAAATGCTGCAAAAAGTTAAATGCTTTCAAAGAAAAGTTACATCTTTGGTGTTGACGAGTTACGAGAGGGAATTTCTCAAATTTTCCATCACTCGAATAAATCGTAGGTGAGGATGAGTCTAATGTGTGGTGAAGAAATTGTGGATCATTTGGAGATACTATCAAAGTCATTTGATGGATATTTTGGAGGAGAAATGGAAACTTCTGAAGAATGGATTATGAATCCATACTCATTCAATTTGGATAATATGTCAGATGATGAACTGAAGGAAGATCTTATTGAACTGTGCACAAATTGAGTTCTTGAAATGCAGTTTGAAAGCAAAACTTTGGAACAATATTGGTGTTCAGCAATGGACATGTTTCTAAGGCTTTGTGAAAAAGCACTTAATGTGCTCATCCAATTTGCGATGACACACTTATGAGAGTTTGGATGTAGTGCCCTTCTGTGAATCAAGACAAAATCTAGAAAATCGCTTGGGCGCACAGGCAGACTCAGATTACTATCAGTAACAATGTGCCATGCTTTGAAAAGCTCATAAGAAACAAACAGGAACAAAAGAGTCATTACATTTAAATTGGCTTATGAACATTTGAACGCTTCAATTCAAAGAAATTTCATTTTATGCATGGATGAAAATTTATTTTTTTTGTAGGGCATGCAGGGTTTATGCAACTTTAAGTTTATTGTAATATTTTTTCTTTTACAAAATATTTCATTTTTGTTTATATATCATGAAAAACTGATTATAAAAATTTGTTTTGGCCACAAATTACTGTGAGAGGTGCAAGAACATGTTAACATTTTTAGGGGTGCAGGGCATAAAAAAGGTCGGGAATCACTGTACTAAACAATACTGAATAGCAAGACATTTGATGAAGTACTGATTTACTTCCAGGGAAGAAGTTATTGCTGTATTCATAGCTTATGGATTTTACTCTAAATAAATAAACAATCTTTAGGCATTTACCTAAATCAAAATTTTACTTTTCATTAAAACAATTTATTTTGATTGTCCATGCAATATATTGTCACCTATTCTTACTTAAGGCTATACCCCCTAGAGAGTTTCTTACAATTTTTGTTCTATGTAAACACATTAAAATTGAGATGCAATGCTTATCTAAGCTATTGACTTCATAGTCTCTATAATATACATACCTTAGGTGTAGAAACAGTCATCATTGATAAAGAATTGAAGAAAAATAATGGTAAGAAATAATTAAAAGCAATGTTTTAAAATATATATCAGAATTAATAACCAAGTTTTTAATTATATTCTGTTAATATTGAAAACAACCTGTAGGAGATAAACAGGTTTCAAAAAGTATTAATGACTTTTGTGCAAAGTTATTCAAGGGTTATTTATACTATTCATTCCTATTTTTGGAATTGAAGAAATTTACTCTACATTGAAGGCAGCAAGTCAAACTCACTCATCACCAATTCTTAGAGTACTCTCTCCCTCTTTTTTTTAAATCAAAAATTTAGAATTGACCATCATATAATAATGCCCTCATAGCCAAAATGACAAGCATGAAGGGATACGATCCTTGGACCTGCATACTATGAGTTGAGAACCATAATGTTTCAAAATAAGTTACACACAAATACAAAAATATTGCAGAATCTATAGTTCAAACTAAATACAATGTGTCTGAATGTTTAATATACATTTTTGAAAAGCTAAAATAAATATTTTTAACATATTAATGATAATAAACTACAAACTAAAATTAAAGAAATTAATCCCAATTCATAATACAAAATACATTAATTAGTTTCTTTAAATAAAGTTTCAAACACCTAACTAGCTTAAAACAAACTTACCGAAGCACCTTGCACATGATAAAGATGAACACAAGGAATACCATCATCAGCAAAAGCTACAATTAGTGCTTGAAGGATGTGTCCTTGAGCCATTTCTTCAAAAGCAGCACAAGCTTCCACTGACCAGCCAAGTTCTTCTACAGAGAACAAAAGTCCACTAGTTACTCAAAATTAATATTATCAATAAGCATATGAATTATTCAACCTTATACAAACCAATTCTGACCTGTGGAAACAAAAGAATTAAAGACATAATTAACAAAAAGAAACGACATTTATGCTAGACCCAACATCATTAAAAATTATGAATTTTAGCAATAAAGCTAAAAACTTTGTATGGAGTTTCAGTAAACAATTCACAGATTAGGCTCTAATGAAACACTGAATTTTCAATATAAATTTATACATTTATCTTTGAATTAAACAAAATCTGGTCTCTAGACTGAGTAATAAACATAACAAACATACCATCAACTGGTTTTACACTTGCTAGATAGAACTCAGCTGCTTGGAAAGGTAATGTCATAAAATCACTCCTACAAGAACAAAAATCAAATGCGATTACCAATTCTTTAAAAATTACATTTTAGTTATAACTTATGTTTTTACCAATAACAAATTTATAATAGGTCATAAAACACTAGTATTCTTTAGTATAAATGTTGGTACAGTAAATATTTTTTATATACCATGTTGTCAGAAAGATATCTAAAAAAAATGCCATTTCTGATTTATTTGCCAACCACAAATAAGGACATAGGTACATGAATTGAAGTGGGGAAAAGTTATGATTACAAAATTAAACTACTGCTACACATTGAGATCAAGTAAATTTTAGTTCTTAATTTCAAGAAAACAAAAGAAATTTGAGGATATTAAATGTTTGACATATCTGAAAAACTTCTAAAAATAAATTGTTTTTAAAGTAGGCATGTTCCTAAAATCAAAGAATAACAGCAAGGAATAAACCTAGCTGGATGACTAAGAGCATGGAAGAAAATTTGAGATGAATACTAGTTTTAATTGACAGATAAGATGAAGATTTGTAGAACTGTGAGGAAAGCTAAGGATTTGTTTCAAAAATAAATTATAATATGAAGAAGGGCTTATAAGAAACAGCTATCTGATAATCCTAAGAACTTGTGAGTGAAAGTAAAGAATGTGTAACTGTGTTATATATTCTGTATTGGTTCTGACAAAACCTCTCTCACAATACCAGGGCTCATCAAGTCCTTTCAGGGCTTACAAAATAGTTGGTAAGCCAACCAAATTTAAACTACTGAAAAATAAAAAGAATAAATTTACACAATTTAGTTAGCAATAAGCTAGATTTATTCTCCAAGAGAATACAACTTTCATTATCTATATGATTATATACAACAACTGCACTGTATATATTAACTACCAACCAAACTTTCACAGTCTAAGATGTACACTGTATCTGCTGCCAATATTTATATTAATAATATCCATTAACAATAACATGCATTACCAATCAAATTACTGTTACAACTATTAACAAATATACATGCATAAGGTGCTAGAATGTACAACTGATTTTTGCTATGAGGAAGTTATAGACAGCCAGCAAAATTGATCACTGACCCTAAGTAAATATCTAGAGACCATTACAAATAATAAATATTAAATGCTTATTTTGTGTCTTCCATATTTATGAAGCCACATCCTTCAAATTATTGCATACCTAATACACAATAAATTTAAATTTTAATTGAATGACTGAATACGTAATTTATTTTTTCAATGTTTTGATAACTAGAGGTATGACTAAACATTTTTGTTTATAAATATCAGTATTTTATCCAAAAGGATTAAAGAATCAAAGTTTTTAAAAGATGCTTGCACTTACAACAGCAATTAAAATACTGAAGACAACTTGTGAAACATTGCCCATTTAAAAAACAACAATGAAAGTTTAGTTTCTCAGTTAAGAATTTTTAAAAGTAATACACAATCAGGTTCTCATAAATCTCAGCTTCTTTTACAAGTTATCAACTGAATGTAGAGTTTCTAAAATTTGACAGTCAAGTTTTCCTTACCGAATCTGTCTGAGAGAAGCAACAGGTATGCAGGAATATCCACCATAATCAACAAATTTTACATCACACTGTTCCATATTGTCATAGACATGCACAATCTGTGCACGAAACCAACCATCCATGACAGGAGCAGCACAAATAACACCAGCTACAGAGGCAAGAAAGATTTAAGACAGCAATTAGAAAATAATTTATTCATAATATCAAAATGATAATAAAAATTTAATCTGGTTTGGTGAATATTATATGCAAGAACCATGTGCTAGCAATGTCTAATTGGGATCTATTAAACACAATAGTTAAAATTGCAACATTCATAATTATGTATGAACAATATGAAATTTAATTTTCACTTTCATTATATATTTTACTTTCTTAGACATGCCTAAAGTACAGTAAACATGAATTAGGTATGATATTAAAAAAATAAGAAATATCCTTTTCACTTAATGATTCATTTAATTTTAGTATAAGTGAACTTGGAGACATTTACTGTATTTGCTATCCTTGTTCAGTGCTGCCCTCTATACGCAAAAACTTATGTATGCCATAAGCCTTTTTATCTCTCCTTCACTGAAATTGACTGATTCCAATGCATCTCTCATACAAATCATCATGTGTCAACCCTCTGACAATAACAATGTGACACTCTCTCTATTCATTTCTAACACTTCAAGTTTTGGAAGATTAAAGCACTGGTTTTTGAGGAAGAAGGGTGGAAAGTGTGAAAGGAGGTAAGTACCTATCAGAAATACATTTTCAGTGCAGGAAAATAACTTCCAATTCAGTACATTACCTGTGCTCACATAAATAGCTAGAATTCCAAACTGAATAGATAGAGGGACCATGTGAGAAAAAGAAGAAGTACACCCTCCAAAGTGTCTGAAAGACACACCCTAAAAGGATATAATCAGATCAAAAAATCTCATGTGGAGTATTGCACCACTTATGAACCACATATACACATTGTAGAAAGATGTTGCTCATATGCTGCATCTTAGTCTGAATCATATAATGAACTAAAAGTATTTTTTTATATTTTAATTTTACTGGACATGTTCTAAAGTTATTACACAACCTATCCTGTACCTATCTTCCTTCTGACCTACATTTGTACTGTAACTATCTGCAAGCTTCACATGTATGTGTGGTAATTGGATCGGATTTGATATGTGGCACCAATGTGGAACTCTCTTGGTTTCTGCCAGACAGGCTTTCATCTTGTGTTATGATAAGGCAGTCCAGCATCATATGAGTTACAACCATTAAGAAATGAGCAAAAACTTGTAATATCCAATGACTAGCTGCATCTATACATGACTGATTAAACCTCTGGTAAAATGGCTCATCTAAAAATCAGAAAAAGAGACTGTTGAACCAGCTGGAGACAAGAAAACTGTGCCAATCCAAACACATAAGAGGTGATTAAATGAGCTCTTAGTAGTTGTCTTGCTGTTCAGGATGAATCAAATAAAGAAAATCCAGATCTTGAAAAGGTAAGATACAGACTCTGACATTCCAAAGACAGTTGGTAATTTTAAGATCACTAGATGAAAAGGAAGTGGTGATCCTCATTTTACAACTTATCAATAATGTTCACTTTACAATGTGTGCATGATATTGTGCAACTTCCACTTCATTGTTAGAATGCTGAGACAGTTAAAGCCAAAAGGTTTAATGCATTGTACATCAACAGTTTTTACAACTGAAGATGATAGATAAGAAATTCAGTTGAAAAAGTGTTGTGTCCCATGTTTCCTCATGTGTCTGGTACTTTTGTTAATATTTGTGAGGCAGTGTTTCAATTACAATAAATAAATATTTAGTAGATAGTGAATTTACATTAAATGAGAATAATAATAGAAAGATTCATGTTATGTTTCAGAGAAAGCAAATTTCCTGTTATTTTTCAGAATGAGTAGTGCAAAATATTTTGACTAACTAAACTAAATTAAAACAATTGAGTGATTAAAATTATCAGTAGTTAATGAAATTCATGACAAGCAGCTTAGATATTACAACAAATGTAAACTTGGTATGACCAGCATTTTATTTTGTTAAGATACAATATTTTCAATCATATTCACCGAACTCTTTAGTAAAACAAAGTTTTTTAAATATCTTCACTCAAATTATTTACGTTCAAGGTGCATGAAAATGTAGGCTGTGAGTGTGCCACAAGGGGTTAGAAAGTAACTTCCATATTGTGAAGCTTTGTAAATCACAAAAAAGCTGCAACTAAATTCCTGAATAGAAATACAGAAAATAGTGTAAATGTTAGTGAATTCTAAAGGTCAAAAGTATGGGTTGGCATCATCTAACCAATGTCGGCATACATACACAAGAATCAGCTTTACAGTTCCTCATCTAACAATGTCGGCATACATACACAAGAATCAGCTTTACAGTTCCAACTCCATTCCTTTCCTACTGATTAACATTTTTTTTTTATACTGTTAATGCATTTCTGGTAAGTGCTTGGCTCATTTCACGCAAAGCTATCTTCTTTCTGCCCCCTAAGCATTGTTAAAACATTTTAATGGTCAGTGCAGTCTATACACCCTACAAATTTCATTCCACTTTTCAACATGCAGATAGCATGCAACTACCCTCCATCAACATTAACAGTACTGGAGCACCTACAATGGCACAATTAAGTCTCTCTGATGTTCTCACTCAATTTGCACTTTCAAGAATTGGCAGAATCTAAAATGAAGAATACCAACAATGGAGAGGAAAGGTGGAAAATGTGTAGGAACAGAGATAAGAACTTACTAAAAACACATTTTCAGAATAAGAAAATGTTAACTTCCAATACTGTCTTACCTCTTCTCATATAAAGCTAGAATTCATTATCAAAACAGTGAATGAGGCAGTATCTGTGCCTAATGCTGAAACCAAACAGAAAGTGACTGTCTGGAAAAACTGGGGTGCTCAGAGATAAAACCAAAGAATAGGTATGCTCTACATCACAAAAGGAAGAAAACAAATTAGAAATGGGTGTGGAAAAAAGGATCTGTACAAGCTTAATTCATTCTGAGAGGTGCAATCCCTAGAAAAATAACTAGTTCAAATCATCCACCATTGTACAAACCAGGTTAGAAAACAGCCAGCTCCTGTAGGTCAGGAGTTGCGATGTAAATGAAAACTCAAAGCTAACTCCATAGTTGCATGAGGAAAAATGGTAAGTTAAGAGACAGTTCATCAAAATATGATGGCAGCAATAAACAAATAGTGTTTGCAATGGATCAACCCAACCTCAATAGTGGATAAAAAATTCACATGCTAAATAAAAACTTGCAGTATCCATTGTATACTTGAGATGCATTGTACTTGTTTAAAAACTCAAGCATCTTTCTTAAACTTTGCTCAAAAAAATTCATACAATTTTCAAATATGCATTTTAGACCAAATAATATTTAGTGTCACCAGAATAAAATGTCCAAAAAATTACTGTAACTTATATGGCTTTTTAAGCCACAAACAAGTTAAAACTATCTGGCATTCAGGACATGAATATGATATTCACATACAAAAATGTTATGCCAGACTGTAATTCTACGGACATCAAAATCAATTACTGTATCTATAATGAGCATTTTGTACAAGAGAATCTTCTCTTCCTATGGGTTATTTAAGATTTGTTAACAAAACAATCTTGAAAATAACTTGTTTTTTCTTGTTCAACAGATAACATTTAAAACTAATTTCACATCTAATCATCTAAATCTAAATATTCATAAAAACACACTCACCTTCAACAGGATATGGTAGTGCTGGTGTTTCTGTCTGAACATAGCAAGTTACCATACACTGATCGAGTCTACTCAGTGATGTATATGTTGGATGTGTAGGTTGTTGGAGAAAGAAATGTCCAGCATTAACCATGCTGGACAAAATAACATCGCAAGACACGCCTTCTGGTAGGTGAAGCTAATGATGAAATTTCAGTTCAGATATAGTTACATAAAGTTTGCAAGGGCTTTATGAAAGATGTTACAACTATTAGTTTTTCATATAATATGGGAAAAAAAATCTTTCAGTTATTATATACTATCAGTTAAAGTTAATTTAATAGCATTACATGACATTTTTATATTATGCACTAATTACGAAACCCATGCATAAAAACATTTTTCAGCCTAAATAATAAATATTTTATAATAATAATACTTTTGTAAGATAGGATTTTTTACATATAAAAACAAGTTAGATGTATTATAAAATTTTATTGCTTTCATTTACAAAAGAAAAAATTATAGTTTAAAGGTTTTCTTTGATTAAAACAATAATACAAAACTAAAATTTCATATTTTATTTTGAAAATGACAAAATTATAAGCATCAAAAGAATTAGATCAGATACATATGTAGCAATCAGAGTAAATCCAACATGTACTCAACACTCAAACAATTTAAACATATTTATTTTCACAGAGCAAATATTCATACTTTTTTGTTTCCACTTAATATACTGCACTTACCAAATGACAATTCCATGAAACATGATACAAAGTTTAAAATTTTGAAATTACGTATACAAAAAAATTTGCTTATGAAACTTTGTAGTGCACTGAGCAAAAAGTATTTCCTTATCACTTAATTGTTTATATTCACTTAAATTTTTGGTGTCTCTGAAAGTCTGATAAATACATAAAAACAACTACAACAATTGCACTTTTTTCTAACTAAGCTTGCTAAAAGAAAACAATACTTATTCTGCAAAGAAAAGCATACTGAAACTATACAAAATATTTAAAAAACAATTTCTTTAAAAGTGATGCTAAGCAAGTTTCATATTTTATAAATACACACACACACACACACACAAATAAATAAATAAATATAGCCTACTTTACGTTTTTTTGTTGTTGTTACTCTTACAATTAGAAAAGTCAAAAAGCTACCAAATATATTCTAAAGACTTCTGTTATGGGTATTAAAACTTTAATTGAAATAAAACACGGATGAATATTTCAACCTTCTTATATCATCTTCAGATTAACAAACCTACCAAATGAATTGGCCTTGTGACTGTCATGGAACTTGCTAAATAATGTAAACGACTTTTAATTTTGGAAATATAATCAAATTAAAAACTAATGATAATGCTAATAATCACAATCACCATATCAATAGAGTTTCAGTGTCAATAAAATATGCTGGTCTCTGCACCAATTATAACTGAAGATATCATCTGGATAGAAATAATCACTAAAGTTACTGAAGAACCTGATAAACATGACCATATGTTGGATTACAACAGCAGAAATAAGAACTTTACCACAGAGCATTGTCTGTGAAACAACAAGTTTGAGTAGAAATATTACCTCAACAGACTGTTCAGTTGTAATATGCTCAGACATTTTGAAAGTACTGCAACAGTGATGATGCATTAGAACAGCAGTGATTTCATTAATGAATGACACCACAAATATTAAATCAGAAGTTTAAGAAGAGACTCAAATTTTGCTTAAATGCAACTCATTTCGCATCATGATTGTGACTTTCTCAAATCATTAAGGCACAAAGTCTTTGACACTCATACAAACAACTGAGAATGGAAGAAAGTATTTGATACTATAGTTACGATCCATTTTAAAGCATTTAATGCTTCACATGTGCTTGGTCATTTTCAATGACTTATAACCATGCAACTTTACATCCTATAACTTTTAATTCAATAACTGCATCTTTACAATGTTTGTCAACTTTATAGGAGACAATACAAGTCTTGGATACCAAAAATCAGATATTTAAATAAAGTATTTCTTTATGAGATTTACCTGTGAATTTACAAAACTTTTACCGAGTCAGTCTGAGTGAAAGGTGGTTCTCATGTTAAAAATAAAAATATGTTTTCATCTTAGTTTTTAAATTTCATTTGCATAATCTCTTGAGCTGCTAAATGAATAATAAAAATTGGTCTAAAAATTCTTTATCTGCTACTTTCTCTACCCTAACAGTAGCAGCTTTGGGCAATCTGACCAACTTGTAACCATCAAGTAACAAAAAATAATACAAAATAAATTACCCCTTCTAGAATGTCAGAATCACATCATGACAAACAGTTAAATACAATTTCTACAGTTGAGGATGATAGTTTTTTGTTTTTTTGTGTGCTGTCATTTATCTTTTCATTTACTGCCAATGTGTCACAGACATCTTCTGTAGAAGAAACCCAAGTCCAATACACTATGTATTTACACTGTTCAGAAGCACAAATAAAAGCCTTGAATTGAAAAATGGGAACGTAACACTTGACACCTGACAACCCGTAAAGTATGTTGTTGACACATTGAACTCAGCAACAGCCCCTCTAAGTATGTTTATTCTCAGGCATACCAAAAATCTTTTTATTTGATTAAGTCTATCAGCAAGAGACATTAATATATTTTCTTCTCATACCAAATTTATACATTCATGGATTGTAAATATGCAAATCCAAGCAACAAATTCACGATTCAGAAATTATTTTAAAATAATTCAATAACTGATACAAATATGAAATTTACTCAATCATACATTAACACTAACATGATTTAACTTGAAAAGTAATATAAGCATGTATGATACACTAGCTTTTGTCACGTGACAACTTGGTCTAAATTTTCACTTTGTCAGTAAGGGTGAAGGAAAGTTCTTGAAATTATTTCACAATTAGAACCAAATTTTTATTTTTTTATAAATATATTAATTAATTTCAAGAAATCTGGAGAATACAACAGCTAACTTGAATTATGCAATTTTGTATTGTTGTAACATCATTTTTTTCTTTCACTGGGCTGGATCTTTCAATTTATTTGGTGAGAATAATTCAAATGTCCAGCTCACATAATGCATCTCAGAATGGCTGGTATGGGTATTAACACTTTTACTGATGAAAAGAGAACAATGTTTCGACCTTCCTAGGTCATCCTCAGGTTAAGAGAGAGTTTGCAAGTGACCGTTGGTGGACACACCTTAGGATTTGGTTTGTTTCGAATTTCACACAAAACTACAATAAGACGCTCTGCACTAGCTGTCCCTAATTTAGCAGTGTAAGACTAGAGGGAAGGCACCTAGTCATCACCACCCACTGCCAACTCTGGGGGCTACTCTTTTACCAATAAATAGTGGTAAATCATCACATTGTAACACCCCCACACAGCTGAAAGGGTGGGTTTAGTATAATGGAGATTCGAACTCCCAACCCTTGGATTATGAGTCGAGTACCTTAACCACCTGGCCATGCCAGACCACGTCTTAGGAATGAGAGTATAAATGGGTACAAAATTGTAGGTGGCATTGAAATTGGATGTTAGGTTATTAATTAGTATAGGTATAAAGGTGTTCCTTTATATTGGTTTAATTTTAGTTTCTGTGTAAGCAGGGCTTTTTTGACTTTGCATTTGTTTCCCTACTTAGTAGCTGGATATTTTCTATATGTTGTGTTCATTTGATACCCAGTGTTCAAAAACGTGTGAAGGTGTTTGTGTTCTTTGAATCTACTTTCCATTTTTCTGCTTGTTTCTCCAATATTGAAGTCATGGTACTTGTTGCATTTTATTTTATAAATTATGTTGGTGTTGTGTTTGTCAGTGAAGTTTTCTACATGGTATGGACTTCAGTATTGTACCTGGTTTTTGAATAAATTTGGTGTTTACTGGAATGTTATGTTTTGTTATAAGTTTTTCCAAATGTTGGTTATATTTTTGCTGATGTTGGGAACATATGATATGCAGCAGTATAAAGTTTTGTAGTTTGTTGTATATTGAATTTATTGTTGTTTGTCCAGGTGTGTGCATATAATTTTTTCCACGGTTTTTTGAGGAAATTTGTTGATGTTGATGAAGTGTTTTATTTTGTTGATTTCATCATTAATTTTATTGGGTGAACATAGTTTTGTGGCTGTGTTTATTTGGTTTCTTAATATATCGACTTTTTGTTTTATTTCATGTGCTGAGGCCCAAGGAATGTAAAACCTTGTAGTGATTTTTCTGTGGGTTTGTTTTGAATTGTAAATCAGTTCTAGTGACCTTGAGGTAAATAAATACTATTTGATTAGTTTTTCCTGTACACAGATAAACTTAATGTTGGGATGTATCGAATTAAAGTGATGGGAAAAACTAAGTGTGTGTTCTGTAGATGTAAATCCTGCAATTGTATCAACAACAATGCATCAACTAAATTGACTTTCTGATGAGCTTACAGAATTACTTAGTTAATAATTACTAGGCATTAAAATGCTGAATACTTCATTTTCATATTCTTTGTTACTCCTTCACCCTACTAACTTGTATAAATACAACTCATGCCTCACTTCACAATATTCATCAGTTACAAGATATTTTTTATTTTACTCCATCTAGAAAATTGTAGGTATTCTATGCATACTTCAACAAATTTGCATGAAGTTAACACCATGCACTCTATAGGTAAGGATAAAAATGTGCATTTTTCTGATAGCAAAGCAACATCAGGCTATCTGCTAAGCCCACCGAGGGGAATTAAACCTCTGATTATAGCATTGTAAATCCATAGACTTATTGCTGAACTGGAAGATGGCAGGATAGACACATGAATTAACAAACTGAAAACATAGCTCACATTACCTCCTAATTGGACTGTGGAGCCCTTGAACAATCCTAAAACAATAACTACTTTAAACTTTCAATTTGCCATATGTTTGTCCTTCTGTAGAACATGATTTATTAAAGTACGATGGACACAGAAAATGGGTCTCAAAGAATACTGATATTGTCTCGATGTTCCCCATTTTTACACTTTCTCATGTGGTCACTAGTGTGAGTGTATGTTTTCTTATAGCAAAGCCACATCAGCTATCTGCTGAGCCCACTGAGGGGAATTGAACCCCTGATTTTAGCATTGTAAATCCATAGAATTACTGCTGTACTTGTGAAGAGTGTTGTCAGTAGTAGAAATAGTAATACATGCTTAAGTTATTTAGCTGTACAACCATTTTATATTTAATGTGTAATACTTCAACAGGCTCTTTGAGAGTATTATTTACTTGGTTATGCTAATAACCATGAAGAATATTTTTTCTGAAACCTTCATGTCTGTAGGAAGAACAATTGTTATGTTTCATTAAATATAGAGAACACAGAGAAGTCAATATTTATGTAGAAGCATAAAGCAAAAACCAATATCTTACCTGCAAGGTACGTGGTACTGGAATGCCATGTGTGATAGGAATGTTCACTTGGGCTAATGTCAGGGACGAAAACCGACTAGCAGGAAATCGTTTCCTGATAAGCTGAAGAGCACTGCGGATTTCTTCTGAAGTACCTGTTGCGTAGTAGCAATTGTATCTATCACATTGTGAACTTAATTATCATATATTTTTTTTATTTCTCCTCAATTAATCTTAGGCAGTAAGTTTCCTGGACAAAAGTAAACAGCTACAGTAATTTTGCTTATTTAAATTCATTTTGCAAAGCAATGAACATTCTGATAGCCTGATATTTTTAACCCAACTTTTCAAAAAAAAACAAAAACAGTCTTGCAATATCTTGGATTTCTTTAAAAAGCATTTCCATCTAATCTTACATCACAGTTCATTCAGTTTATTTCAAATAAAAAATGTCAAGTTATATGTGCAACGACTGAGCATTAAAATATTTTAAAAACTTACTAAATATGATTTAAAACTATAAAAATATGAAATTAACTATAAACTGAAAGAGGAAAAAAAACACAAGATTTGAAACATTAATATTGTAAATTCTTTGTAAACTTAGGTTTTGATGTCTATTTTCTTAATTTCCTGTTTGTCACATACATAGTTAACCCATTAGTTATTTTTCTTGTACATTTTATTCATATGCTCATAAGATACAAGTATTTTTTATTCATGTTCAAAGACTATAAATAATTTACATTATGTCTCAGTATTTTAAACTTTGCACTTTTATTAGAAAGTCTCTGGTAGTTTTAGCATCAAATAAACACAGTTTATGAAAATAATTTCATAAGCATTAAAAGAAAAGAAAATATCTAAATAAAAGTGGCCACCACTTTTACTTCAATGCTTCATCAAGACTAAATGTTGGTCAAGATTCTTAAACTATGGCAGAGAGTACATAAAACTTAGAATCATTTTATTGTCAATAGTGAGTTAAAAAAAACAACACTGAAATACTACATTCCCACATTATTGAAGAATTATTTTTATCGTTGGTTTTCCCAACTGAGTATGCATAGTCCATCCATATTTTTTAATTACAGCAAATGGTGATGACCTTAGCATTTATAAAGATACAATAATTCAGGACTCTATACTAATTAACCCTTTCATAATACACTCCTTAGGCTAGCCAGTCACCAAAATTGAAAAATCAGAGAGCACATTAACAAAATCTACAAAATCTTTCACACACACACACACACACAACACACAGATTCAGTATGCATGTGGATTTCTTACATCAAGTAAAAACTTTGTTTTTGTTATTGTTTTACATTTTTTTTAGTTATACCTATTATCAAATGATATGATTTACATTCATTATTAGACATTTTCATTATGGTTAGTTAATTTTAGAAAATTGCTTTCTATCTAAAACTACTGCTTTTATCTACCTCACATAAGTTTAAGAAACTAGTTTGATAATATAGACTTTTACCTTCAACATCACAAAGTTTGAAGTCCTTGCTGAAAGGATGTCTCTTTATAATCACACTAGCATTGGAACAATTTTTTATGTATTTCACATGTTTACCCTGACGCCCAATCAGACGTCCACAAAGCTCTTGTGGAATCTCAAACTCATAGATAATGCTGTATTCACAACCCTTAGGATTAGGAGGTTCTGAACTTGGCTGGATGTCACTCCCACCTTTTCCACTATCACTTGAGTGCTAGTAATAAAAAATAAAAGACAAGATGAATAAGCAATAATATAACAAGGTGACAATCCAATTACAAAAAACATGAAATTCTATTAATCACTCACTCAACTCAAAGGTTCAGTGTATAGTTTGTATTAATGTCTAAGAATGGAACAACACAGCAATGTTTTTTTCTTCTTAAAAAGTGAAACAGAAATCAATAGGGACCTGAATTGGCAGGTGACTTAACTAACTAAGCTACCTGCACATCTCAGTTTAAGGTCATTAGGATGTATTGCATTCTAGCAAGATTGTTACAGTACACTTTACTTTGCAATGAGCTTATTAGAAACAAACTTTTCCTGAAACGCCATGAAGCAAATAACCTTTGAGTTAAAATACTTTCAAGAAAGGTCCAAAGGGGAAAAAAAAATTTGTACATGAGACTGAACACATAGCCCAATACACACTAATGAACTTGTACTTAGCATGACACATCAGACAATATCATCTATAGTGTGTATCATAAAATGTCTATTTTCTTTCCAGTAAACGTTTGTGGTAAAAATGTTTCACACAACTTTATGAAAATATAAAGATATTTATTGTATTTTTTTGCATAAAACCTTTCTTAAATCTCATTGTGACTAATTTATATCAATTAACTGGTGTTAAAGATAAATCAATTAGAAAAATAAAACTCAGCATAGAATATACTTTATATGTCTTTTTTTTTTCTTTAGACTCATCGTTTACCTTATAACATGTGCTTGCTCAATAACTTCACGTTGAGTGTTTTTCAGACTTCATGAAGGAATTTATAAAATTTCAGTCATTAAAATTATAAAAAGAAGCCTGAATGAGGCAATCAACAATTAGACAGACCTTGCTTTTTAGTAGATCAAATAAAATAGGTGGCCTAGCTAACTAATGAATGAATATTTATTAAATTCTTAACAATGTTATGACATAAGTGTAACAACTTCTTTGTCTGCCAAGTGTAATTCTATTCCTTAAAGTTGCACACTCAACCCTCTTTTTTTTTTTTTTACACCTAAGATGTTTTTAATTAAATATTCCAACTTTATCTCACATAAACAAACCACAAGTAAGAATGTAACAATTAACATCAACCAATATTAGCTTTAGTATTGCAACCCAATTATATGGTGGTAGTTTTCCCATCTCTAAAACAGTGTTAACTTCCTTTACAGTAACACCACAAATTCTAAATTAATAGTTTCTTTTCATCACCGGCTTGCACTCGGTAGAGCTATATCAAGCATTATAATGCTTGAGCTAATATCACATGATACTAAAAATTCTTTAATTAGTAGAATTTCATAAAATTCGGAAATGAATAACGACCATCCATGTGTGTAATTCTATTCAAAATTGGAGTTAGAAAATGATAATCTGCTTTGTTTGGGCTAACTAATACTTATGTAACTTCACATTCTTTCACTCAACAATTTTGTTGTTCTAAATCAGTATTCTTTAATACAAATGACAAAAATTAAGATCAACACTCTCTTACAATCAGATGAAGTTGTAGTAAAAGTTTCATACGAGTTATTGCTGTGATTTTTTGTAAGGCATGCACAATTGAATGTTTTTGAGTAATAACATTATTATTATTATTATTATTATGTGGCTTACACTGAGACCAAACTTGACACTTAACTGTAAATTGTAAACATCTTTCGAATACCATATTTGAAAAAATCCATAACAGTAAAATACATTTTTCCATCAAATAAATTTTCCATACTTATGATGCCAAGAAATAATGTAGTTCTTTGAAAATAAAGATTTTAAATTCCATGTTCATACATTGTCAGGTGGCATACTTTATATGTTCTACAACAAAATGAAGAAATAATAAATGTTTTGACTTGTTTATGGTGACATGAAAACAAGTGAACATAACTTATAGAATGTTGGTTTGCATTTTTTCTGGTTATCAAAACATCCAAGAAAGGAAGTTGGTCATCCTTTTTTCATTTAACTTTATATTTGATAGCTGAGTGAAGTTGATTATGGTTAATGAAAATTCTTTCCAAATCACTTCCTTTGATTAGCCATGAAAAATGTACCAAACTATTGGAACCACATAATTTTTCAAAGGTTTATATTTATAAAAGGAATTAATTTGGTTTCAAAATATTTCATGTAAAGGTTGCATAGTATTGGTGACAGTGGATTTTTCAATACAAGAGATAAAAGTGTCAATGGGAACAGACAAAGTCAAGTTGATTTCAGATAAATTTCTTTTGACAAATTCTATGGTCTCTTCACTGGAATGCTTGTAAGTTTCAACATCAAAACTTAACAATTTTCTTTAACTAGACAAGTGTTTTAATTTTCTTTACAAAATATAAACTACTTTGGATATGCAGCAATGTAATTTTTTCAATAACTTGCTAACCATTTAGATCATGGGTATGTGACAGAACTCATGTTGAAAATTTTAGGTCTCTGGGGTAGATTTCTTTCTTTGTTTTAGGTAAATCATACAAGTAAGGTAAGGAAGAATTAATGCATTTTAACTTCTCAAGTATCTAAGTAATCAGCACAAAGTGTGCACAAATGTTCATTGAAGTGGAACACCTTATGTTAGGAATTTTTCACAGACATAGTTCTTTGACCTTTCTTTCATAAACAGTCTTGTCTAAGATAAAGATTGTTAGTTTTACGTGACTTTACAATAATGATGTTGTTCAACTTCAGTTTCTTTGTTTCTTCATAATGATGGTAGGAGAAGGATGAATTGTCACTTATAGTTATTATACAATGCACTACTCATTCAATTCATTAAGAAATTCATATTAATGAGTCAGATGTATAATACGTATTAACAGGAAAATGGTGGTACTACCTATTTAGGGTGGGATGAGATTGTTCATTAAAATGATGTTTTAAATATATCCTTAATAAGTTATCAGAACTTTACATTGTACAGTGTTTCCTTTTATAACATCTGTGTAAGCGTCAAATCCCAAGTTTTGACAGTGTAAATATAATAGCAAAAAGTGTTAAGTTCTTGTTTTTCTTGTTGCTGATTATTTTTAATTACGTAACTCAAAAACCAAAAATTGGTGTCAACTAATTTCACTGAGATGAGAGTTTCAAACAGAGTACCTGCTTTTGTGAGCATCATCTTGTACACACACAAAACAGACACACTACTTTGGGCATATAATTAGATTTGAGAATAGACTGGTAAAGATCCTGATGGGTAACAAAACTGAATTATTGATACATGCACCCCAATCTTGGCATTGCTAGTGCACAATAATACACTGCTGGCCAAAATCTTAAGGCCAGTGAACAAAAAGAAAAAAAAACACATTTTTCATTGTTAGACTCAACCGCTTATTTGAATAGAGCTTCAAAAGATAAAAATAAGAAAATGGAAAATAAAAATAAAACAAATTTTAGCATTTTAATAAGGAAAATGTGAACACTATGAAATTAGCCAAAATACTAGCTGGTCAAAAGTTTAAGACCATACTGAAACGAAGTGTTAATTGCTAAACTCGTAACGAAATTTAATCATTTGTGTTCAAGCATTAGCATTGTCAACATCTCCTGTGTTACATTGGGTAAAAACATGGCAAAGGCTAAAAAGTTGACAGAGTTTGAGCATGGCAGAATTGTCAAGCTGCAAAAGCAAGATCTCTCACAAAGTGACATCGTTGGTGAGATTGGACATAATAAAACTGCTGTTGCAAATTTCTTAAAAGATCCTGAGGGATATGGAATGAGAATTTCAAGTGGTTGACCCAAGAAAATTTCACCGGAGTTGAGCAGGAGGATTCGATGGGTTGTCCGGCGAGACACCAGCTGATCGTTGAACCAGATTAAGGCCCTTACTGACTCAGAATACAACTCAAAAACAATAAGATAGCATCTACAAGAAAAAAGGCTTTAAAAACCGTAAACCTCTTGAAAGGTCACGGCTCCTTCCACACAAAAAAAAACAGCTCAGCTAAACTTTGCTGAGAAGCACCAAATATGAGACACAGAGAAGTGGATGAAGGTTTTGTTCTCTGAGGAGAAAAATTTAACCTGGATGATCCAGATGGCTTCAGAATACAACTCAAAAACAACAAGACAGCATCTACAAGAAAAAAGGCTTTAAAAACCGTAAACCTCTTGAAAGGTCACGGCTCCTCCCACACAAAAAAAAACAGCTCAGCTAAACTTTGCTGAGAAGCACCAAATATGAGACACAGAGAAGTGGATGAAGGTTTTGTTCTCTGAGGAGAAAAATTTAACCTGGATGATCCAGATGGCTTCCAGCATTACTAGTACAATAAGGATATCACACCAGACATTTTCTACACGACACAGTGGAGGAGGTTCCATCATGATTTGAGGTGACTTCTTCTTCCATGAAACAATGGAGCTTCAGGTTATACAGGGGCATCAAACAGCAGCTGGCTTTACTGGCATGTTGGAGACAGCATCCTTATTGATGGAAAGCCCTCGCTTGCATGGAAATTACTGGATCTTTCAGCAGGACAATGATGCAATCCACAATGCCTGCAGGACAAAGGACTTTTTCATGGTGAATAACATGATTCTTTTTGACCATCCAGTGTGTTCACCCAAACCAAACCCCATTGAAACAGACATAAATTCCAAACAGTGCATGATCTTTGAAGTTGTCTTCACCACTTGGAATAACATTCCAGCCAGCCTTCTGCAAATGCTTGTATTGCCAAAGCAAATATTTGAAGTTATTCTCAATGATCGCTGTGCAAATCACTACTGAGACCTCTTGATGGGCATTTCCTACCCTGTTTAGGACTTCTTTTTGGTATGGTCTTAAACTTTTGACCAGCTAGTATTTAGGTTAATTTCATAGTGTTCACATTTTCCCTATTAAATGCTAAAAAAGTTTTATTTTTATTGTCCCTTTCCTTATTTTCATCTTTTGAAGCTCTACTCAAATAAGTGGCTAAGTCTAACAACACAAAATGCATATTTTTTCTTTATGTTCATTAGCCTTAAGATTTTGGCCAGCAGTGTACATTTAACAAGAATTTTTCATAAAAAATAAATATGAAGATGGCATTTTCACCTCTTTACATAATAGCACTTGCAAAATTTAACATATTGCACTTTTAAGCTTTTTACACTTACATGTATATATTATAACAAAGCTGTGACTTGTCTTATGCACCATATAATCCTAACATTTTTTCTTTGTTCTAAGACATTATCACTTCATACTGATCTAAATGTGTCATAATAAATGCATACAAAATTATGTGAAAATATACCCTGATAGGTTATTTATCCCTGCAATGATACTACGTAGAGTGTGGAACTCTGGAAATGAAAATACTAAGATTCCATAAACGTATAGAACATTTTTTGTTCAGAAAGTAATTTTTTTAAATTCATTAATAAAAAAACTTAAATAGTCTAATTTCTAAAAAAAACTGACCTGTAACTAAATTTTTAATATATTGACTTTTTAAAGAAATTCTTAGAACTGTTAATTTCAAGGAACACATGGAACATCCTTAATCTCTACATGAAAGTAAAGAAAAAACCTTACAATGAAGAAAAGTATTTTTTCTTTCAATATAGGTAATCAATACAGTACAATATAAATTTGCAAACATTGACTTTTGTATTTTTTTTCCCATTTAAATCAGAGGCTCAATACAAATATGAAGTTACAACAATCTAACTGATGCACATTATCCTACCTCACTCTGACCATCAGAAAATGCTCCATGATGGGGACTGTCTGCCATTTGATTGAGATGTCTAGTATCAGCTAAAACCAAAGGATCAGTACAGACATGACTACTTATAGCTCCAAATTCATCAGTCTCTCCAGTTACGGTAATGGGAGTGGAAGACAAATCCATTTTATTATTGGTTACTGCACAATTTGAATCACCATATAAATCTGAATTAATTTTGCCATTATGACCAAGAATTTCCATACAAATGCCAACATCTTCATTAATACTTGGTGACATAGTGGATGGTACTTCACGTGCATCACTTAATGTTACAGTACAGATTGAATTGGTTTCTTTGATGCAGTCATCTGTGTGATTGTCAGAATTCAGAGCACCACAAGCTGATGTTGGTATGTGAAATAAAGTATTTACCTCTTCTTCCCCACATAATTTGACCACTTTGTGTAAAGTTGAGGACTGCAAATCATTCTCATAGGTTTGTTTCTCTAATTTTGACACACCTCTTTCATCACAGTGTTTTGGCTCCATCTTGCTTTGAATGTCCTGTTTATAACTATTTTTATTATCTTTCTCATGTAAAGATGCGAGCTGAATATTAGCTACATCATTAGCTAGACTTATCACTGATTTTTCTATATTATCAATGGTTTTAAAAGAACCATCCCAAGTTATTTTTCTGCATTGACAGCTGTCATATTTTTCATGTTCTGTATTTAATAAGCACAAACAAGATTTGTCTGAAGACATGTTTGTAACTGTCATGGTTGTCATCTGTGTAGAATGACCTTCAGATGAACCCATGACAACACAATGCTTTAGTAAGCACCTTTTAAATTTATTCTCTTCTTTCAACTGCAAGCTCAAGTTCTTTGATATCACTACCAGAAAAAAACCTTTGATGTAGTGGTAGTCGTAACAAAATCCAGGCTGTTTCCCTTGCGTTCAAACTCAACGTAAGCCAACTAAGTAAAGAAAAAAAATTATAAAACAAGATTTCTGTACAGTTTAATTTCCTTTAAAAATAAGAAAACTAATTATGCAAGACAAAAAACACAACACACACTACTATAATACCTTATAAAATTCCAGCCATACACAAATTAATAATCAACAGTTACTATTTGTTTTTTAAATAGGATAATACGAGAAAAGTAAGTGAAAATATGTTTATCACACTTAACACCAGTTCTAAAACATCTTAATTTTGTATTATACCACACAACTAAACATTTCAATATAGTTTACAATGTCTACATACAACTTTTATAAAACACTAACAAAGTTTAAGTGCATTACATTCAAAGTTTTATTAAGCTATTTTTTTCATTATACCAATAAGAATAGCATGAAATTTTAGCTTATAATCTATATATTATTAATATTTCAGTTTTCTTAATTCCAGAGGCAATATTTGAAAAAATTCTTAATTTCCACTAGTGTGGCATGTGACACTATCTCTTAGCAACCATTGAAAAAGTATGAAATGCAGATTACTCAATAAAATCATAAAAATCATTGCTTAGATAAACCACATTTATAGTCCTCAATTTTGTTTGGTTACACGGCTATTGAATAAAAATTCAGGCCCATTCTGCCACATCCTCTCTTTCAAATTTCATTAATAGTTCACTCTTATGTTTAGTTATATATTACCTATATCCAATGGAAAGTAGAGGTATTCATCTATTAAATGACATGTTGTATAACACTATGTTCTGAACAGTTAAATGTCAATTTTCCTTAAAGTAAGAACATCAATCCCATGAGAAAGTTAACAGCTAGTTTAGACGAACTTGTAACAACTATTGTCACAGAATTAGGAAGCCATATATAATAATATAAAATGTTTAAAGAAGCATGCATGCAAGCTGTTTGTACAAATTATAGTAGCTCAAGGGTAATGAAATTTGTTAGCGTAAAGAGAGTTGCATGTTCTCAGAGTAATTTACAGTTTTTAAGTGTGCAAACAGAAGTTAGTCATGGTTCAATAGACAATAAAATTTAATTATGAACAGATGTATACTGTTACAAACTTAAGAGCTAATTAAATTAAACAAATATGGTTTTATCTCAATATAAAATCACACAAAAAAAAGTGATTTAGATTTTTTTGGTGGTTAAAAAGTAGGTTGAATTTACCAATCCTGTTTGGAGTTAGGTTAGAGAAAATAACAAACTATCAAGCTCTAATGGAAAAAACAATGTGTGAAATGTATGTAGGAGGGTCTTACAGATTACACAAAGCAAGTCTGAAATTTTTAAGATGAGGAAAATGTTTTAATTCAAACATGAAAATGCATTCTATAGACTATTAAAAAACAAATACTCAATATACTTATGGACAAATCTTTATTTTATTAGAAATACTTTACTAAAATAAATTTGTGTGCTAAAAACTTAAAATATTAAATGAAATGATGCCAAATTTTACATAGATATATGCACTTCATTAAAAGTTAAAGTTCTGTGCCTTAAAAAAAAAGTTCATCTGGTCAGTCGTGGAGATCAACCCTGTGTTGAAAGAGTGTCACTGTAAATTACTTTTTATTTCCATGGAATTAAATTTGCTCATTATCACACAACACATTTTCCACAAAAGAAAAAAAATAGAAAAAAAACATGTTATGTGTTTGGGAAGCCACTGGTTTTGGAAAGATTGGTTGATTTTATCAATTTCCACAAGATATTTTAAGGAGGTCAAATAAAAAAGTTGTGACTGTTCATTGTTTGATACTGCTAATAAAAATAAAAGTAATTTTATGCTCACCAAGCCATTTGACTGTTACTTCTCAGTATGCTATATGAAGATAGTTTGTTATCCAACAACAGCAAAGAAGGAAGAAACATAAGCTATTGTCAGCTAACCACCTGCCATAACATACACAGACATGCTTCAATAGGAGAATTACCAATATATTACTAGTTGCACAGCATGATTTCAAGGCACTGTAATGTGAAAAATGTTGCATAGAAAAACTGAATGATGTCTAAAACATGTTTTTTTCGAAATTTATTCAAAGGCAAATTGATGCATTTTCAATTTCATTTTTATGCACAAGTTCAAACCTACTAAACAAATTTTGATTTAAAACCACAAAAGATAACTCTCAAAAATATTAAGTAAATTACAGTAGTTCCCAAGAAAAAAAATTATCTGAACGAAACAGTGCTACACAAGCGAGTTTTTGTTCATATCCTACTACTCACAGAAAAGGCTATGTATGAATGGTGCACCCCCCCCCTCCAATCAGTGGAGAGCTATAGTTTAGTAACTATTACATCAAGGCTGTCACAATAAATAAATACATGTCAGGATGGAAGTTTTGTTCAATGCTTGTTGTGTGAATAAACATGTCTGAAATAATAAATAAGCTGAACAAAAAAGCCATAATCATTTGTACAATATTTTACTAATTTATATGTTAAAATAGGTAAAATGGCCTGGCATTATGTTATTTCTACATTAAAAAAGTTAAAACGCAAGAATCTACAGCAACTTCAGATCTGATCAATACGAATGAATAAACAAAGAAATAACTTGGCCCTTGGTTTATTAGGACTTTAAATAAATTATCACATGAAGAGATCCTAAACTATAAAAAGGATGAAGAGGCTGTATCAACCATCAAATATTACAGTTTATGAATTTCATTGTCATTTTGTCACTATCAAATTTATTGACCAAAGGATACTTACTTCATCAGGCATTCAAATGTGGTTAGTTGATTTCCGTTTTTAGTAACTTAAATACTAAAGATACTAATAGAAAGATACCATTGCACAGAAATATTAATAAAAAATTGGAAAATATACCAGCATTATTTTCAACCAAGTCTAAAGATACTCAAAAGAAATTTCAACACAAATGTCTTTTTATAAAATTCAAAATGTTGAAAAAAACTACACATACAGTGAACAATGCAAATATTGTGCAAATTTTACAAATATAAAGCCTTCAACCTTGTGCCTATGATGTTCGCATTACCAAAAATTTATCACACTGCACTTAAGTATAAATATTGTGCTTACTTAAAATATCAACTGGGGTCTAGTCCTATATTTAACTTTGCTGTTATAAATTTGTTACTTGGAAACAAACAGGAAAGAGCCTACAAGTGGTTTTAAAAGATAAGATATAAACACTTCATACTGCACAAAATTACAGTGAAGAATACATAATTTCTTCAAAATTGACCTTTTAAGATTATATAAATTTCAAATCCACAGAGGAATTGTCATAGTTGTTTAGTAACTTTGTTACTTACAGAGTTCTAATTTTTATTCAGCAAAAGAAATTAAACATGCATGGCCAAAAATTTGAAAGTATGCACCATAAAACTGTTGATTATGCAACAATTTTGAACCAAAATATGCATTTGATACGTTTGTATAATTATGTTTTGCCTACCTCAACCAAAAATAGCTTCAAATAACATTTAATATCAGCATTTAACATAATACAATTCCAACATGGAAAAAAAAATTGTTACTTCATGTAATTACAGCAAACAACACTTTTGAATTTCAGAAATTATTTTTGATCAGACTGGCCAGAAAACACCATTTTCTAAGTAACAAAAAACAAAGGAAGTTTAAATTTGTAAATCTGGTGAGACTAACCATGACTTAACTTTTGAGTATAGATATTCTCACTTTGATCACGTAGTAATGTAAAAAATGGCAGAGCAATGTTTTTTAATAAAATTTTCCACAATTTAACTAAAATTATAATAGCCATTCTTATCTTAAATATCTATAAACAAACTACTGTCACCATGTATTCTTCCGAAATGTTTAATTGACAAGCAATTAGTATTACTACTATGATTAAACATGCTACATTTTGCATGAAGACATGATAGATAAAAAAATTGACAGCTTATAAACATATACACATTGTGAAAAATATCTTAAGTGAATTATTGTACACAGTCTGAAAATTTTTAAAGCATGCCATGTTCCTTTCTTTAAGCATAAATCAGTTCTATGAAATTAAGATTTGTAGCCTGACCTATGGTATAAGATAACATTAAGATTATATGTATATTATAAATAAAAAAAGTTTAAAACTTTCAAAATTAAAAATTGTTATTGATGTTCATGTTTGCATCATTTTTACTATATACAGTTATAACTCAAAGAAAATTTAAACTTCAGTCAAAATTTACCTTTTGTATATGCAACTAACAGTTATACATCTGATCAAAATTAACAGATTATTATATTACGAGCATTTATTGTACAACTATGATATTTCTACAGTTCATGTGGTTAGTATTAGGAATTCATTAAAAAAACATTACAGGGGAAAATCACACAGTTTTGCAGTTCTTGATTTGGTTAGAATTCACACTCAATATTTTCAAGAGAATAGCTTCACTGTAAAATTAGCTTTTATATATAGCATGGTATAGTTAGAGTTCATGAAAACTCAAATGCAACTTAAAGCTGTAAAGTACAGTGTATTAAAATTCAGTTGAAACATACCATGTCTCATATTATTTATTATACCTGGGAGGATCCTAATATTGAGATAAATGCTGTTTATGAACAATTTAGAGTGAGGATGTTTCAAATCAAATTCTTCAAATTATCCTTCACCAAATTTCTTTAATAAAAACTCCCTTGACTACAGCTAGCTTCAGGAATCTGGTTTGCCTTATTTTTGTGTTTAGTTTCAGAATGAAGATACTTTTTAAGACATTTTGAAAAACATTTAAACTACCTACATCATCTTTTCCTCACTTGTTGGATGAAACAGCCTTGACTTAGTTATCACCAACTACGATTATTTTCAATCATCTACCCCATATAATTACGATGGTGACTTATTTTCATATTTGAATGGAATTAATGCATATTGTATCTATTGTGACTGGAATCACACTTTCCATTCTAATAGATTGGATGTATAGTTTTTGTCTAAGAGCCTATGATTTTATTTACAGAATAAATATCCCTAGATGAACTGAGTATTATTCAAGATATAGGTATCTGTTGGTAAAAAAAATTAACCATAAATTCACTAATTAACACTACTGTATGTAAATCACAACCATTTGCTATTTAATTTACATGCAATCTTCTCTTCAACGACTTATGCCAATAGTATGAATTAGACTATGATGCCATGACTCAACAGTAAACCGCATAACAATGTTTTACTTTGAGCTTAATTCTATACAGTGTCTATTATTCATTTGTTCTCTGCAGAGAGAGGTAAAATATTTGCCATCTACATATTCTGAGTTTCAACATATAAATGTTTAACTGTGAAGCTACAGAGTAATATAAGTAAGATGTGTCTGAATAACACTGTAAATCAGAAATAATACTGTTCACTTGCCAAATCCCCATTTGTGATAAAAGTCAGTGGTTGATAAAGTATTTTCCTCCTAGCAAAGAAAACAGCAAATGCCATCACAGTACCCTCCTCTTTATACAGGCTTCCTGTCAGGTCCCCCCATGACCACAAATGGCTGTTGCTCACACATAAATACCACTGATTGTGTTCAGTCCATACAAAGCAAGACACATAGCTAACAAGTATGTTGAGATCTATGGGAAAACACAGCTTAATCACATAAAAATTTTATACTCTTGCAAGAAAAAAAAGAAAAGAAAAATCGTTCTTTAAAAAAATAAAAATTAAATAACAGCTTTTATACACCTCAAATTGTTTTGGTTGTTTTTTTTCCACTGTTGGTGTATCATGTCTTGTCATTAACTGATACTGGATTTTTGAAAAATGAGCTTCCTGCTTGAAGGCATATTAAACCACCACTTTACTAAACAGAAAGATTTAACTAAATGTGCAAAGACTGATCATTTCCACATGCACATAAAGCTAATGGGTGTTTAGTTAAATATTAATTGCTAAATCAAGTTTTTTTGTTTAAGAACTAGGGCAATGAGTGAAAAAGTAATTTAACATTGTGAATATGCTAAACACTTGCTTCCTAGTAGTGAGTAATGGGCGTTATCTTTTATTAGTACATTGTGTGTTGGTGCACAGCTACACGAAATGACTACCAAAGTACTCAAGCAGCCAAAGCCTAGAGCTAAACAAAAAATGTTTTCTTCAGTCTGCCAGTATACCTATAATGAGTAGATACAGTGCTGAGGGTGGGCTTGATTGTTAAAATTGTTGTTGAAAAAAACTGTCCTAGTTTTTCCCAATATAAATTATTAAAAGTATGTATATCCAGTTTTGGTGGTGAGAATGTTTTTTCTACATCTTGTAACATAGCAAAGGGAATGTTTACACAAGGAAAAAGAATCATAAGAATCCAAAAGAAAGATGATTATGAAAATACAAATAAACAGCACATCGTATTTTTGCCATAAGAAACTGTATTCCTGCAGTCAAAGAACAAATATTCAAGATTATGTCAAATATCTTAAAAGACATTAATGTAAGCAATAATAGTAACCATGAAGAACATTCAATTTCTGGCCAAAAAGAATATATACAATAACAATGTGAAAATTATAACAAACCTATACCAAAAATGTATTTCCAACAGGTACTTCCCTCTTCTTACAAGATTAGCTATTTTCATTCATTGCTGTCCCTATATGTGAACATTTTATTTATACATGCCACAAGCCTTCTGCCTCCCCTCCAAACTGGAATTAGTTATTCTAATGTGTACCTCTTAAATCATCATGCATCACACCTCCACCAATAGAAACATAGTACATTCAGATGGCACATGTTACTCCCTCTATCCAGCTCTACTGAATTATCACTTTCAAATCTGACGGTCTAAAATCTTGTGGATCTTCTCATTTCACCAATGAGCACAACTTAACATTGCTGTAAAGTGCAGATTTCAATTAAAGGATACTTTGTCAAGTACAGCTTGCCACAAAGCAGGATCCAAATAGTGAATAATGATGTAAAGGCTTTTAAAAAGATAGAAATAAGAAATAGAAACTTACCCAGTTGGAGTTGCACTTAAGTATGAAAAACAGTCACCAGTGGCAAATAAAAATGAGATGAGAAAGAAACCATGATGCAGTGTAAACAAGTGAGACAAATATATTAGTTGAAATCCTCATGCCCAAACAATGGAGTTCCCTCAAAAGCTGATGAAGAAAAAGCGAAGGAAAAGGTAAGAGCATTGAATCTGAAGACACCTGAAACACAGTCTGAGAAGAAAATGATAAAAGGGAGTTAACCAGTGCAACCAAAAGACAAACACAACTGGTGAGGAAAAAAGGAGAAAGTTCTCAATACAAGGAAAACTGCCGAGGAATAAAGTGCAGGAACTGGCACCACAGTAAGAAGCCATACGAGCAACAGAAATGAAGAGAAGGAAGGAGTTACCTATCCATCAATGTATTGGGTAGAAAGGAAAAATATGGATAAAGAAAAAAAAGGGAGTCTAAAGGAGATCAGGAGAAACAAATCCAACCCCCAAGGTCACAGCATAGATGAGAATGAATTATGGTTGAATACAAGATGAAAAATAGAAAAAAAAAAAAAAAGTGATGCAAATGAAGATAAAGTAAGAGAATAAGAAATCAGATGAATGTCTTAGGTTAGAATGGTAGGTAGTAAGGGAGAACAACTTCCCTGGAAAGGATGTATGAACATAGTGAGGATATGAAAGATAAAATTCTGAAGTTTCAAAAAAAAAGGTATGGGATAAGGATGTCCAATAATAAAAAGGTCAAAAAAGCATGGGAAAAACTCTACCACATGAATGTTTAGTTGAAATACTGCAGAACAAGATGGGAGAAGAAGTTGAAGCTGGAAAAGATGCAAATACCAAAGTCGAGCTGGCCATTAAAATGCAATCAGAAATACCTAACACAGAAATGTGGAGACGAGAAAAATCACTCATAAGTAATAGGATGGGAGTCAGACAAACAAGAACCTGTGGCACCAATCCCAGCCAAAGCATTAACAGCCCTAACTAGAGGAGAAGGTAACAGGAGATTGAAAGATGTAGTAAAAGGATCTATGTGAGGAGAATTCCATGGTCAACAAGAGAATCAAGACACCACTTCCAATGGAGAGAATGTGTCAGACCAAGAAAAACAAACTGCATTCCAACAAGAAAACCCAGACCATCACATGAAAAAATATGAGTGTTATGTGAAGAAGACCTAAATGAGCAGATCTATTATGTGAAAAAGAGAGGAAGTGCATAAATTATGACAAGAAAAGGAACAGACTATAAAACCCTATTAATAATGGAAAGGAAAACAAAGAGCAGTATCACAGTTGATACTAACCCAAAAGCACAGAAGCAATGTGAGAAGGGAATGAATAAAAAAGAACAAAAACCCCAATATGAGAGGAAGAAAAAGAAGGTACCCCCCAAAAAAGAGAATGAAACGTAAACAAAATACCAAATAGCTGGAAACGTGAAACATTAAAAAGGTATCAATTCAAGGGTTCCACCCAAACCATGGGAAAAAAAAAAAGAGACAATTAATGAAATGAAATAGAAATAATAATATTAAAGTAAAAAAAAACAACATACCATATTGAGTCTAATCAAATAGTAAGTAAGAAAAACAATAAAGACTACTTATGAATCATAATGTAACTTGGTTTCACTATTCTAAATAAGTGCATATTATGGAATTCAAATAATTACAGATAATATTAACAATAAATTTGTAAGCAAAATGCCTAATCTCTCCAAATTGGAAGACAGTGTGCCAAATGTTGAACAATGAAGCATGAGGTAAGGTCCAACAAAATTACAAACAGAAGAAAATTAAAGTCCTTATGAAGTAAGACAGAAACTGTCTGTGGAAGAATGAAAATTAAAACCATTATAAACAAGCAAAAAGAAAATAGAATCTCCACACTGGAAACAGAAACTACATAATGGGAAATAAAAAAACCAGTGGTGGAAAAAGACCATCACAATCTCCATTTCCTCAAACAGTCAGCATCTACAGGTGGGTTTATGGACATGAAGTGAAAAAAGAGGTTAACCTTTTTAATGTTCAATCTTCAAAAAAATAAACACCAAGAAAATCCCATGATGGTTTGCCTGCACCTGTGAGATAGCATCAGTTGTAGGCATGATCCCCGAAGTGGTAACATTAGTCTTGAAAGGTGACTGGAACAAGTAAATAAAGCAAATTTAAAAATCAGGAAAAATCTACGAGTTATAATAAATAAAGACCACCTCATGAGTATTCCAAGTAAAAACATGAAGCAGTAGAGAATACTGAAAAAACAACAAACACCAGAGTACAAGCACTACCAAACAAGAAGTGATAATTTAGTAAAGACACATAGGGAGTCACATTGGTATACTATGATTCTACTGGTGAAGAAGCAATGTATGATGATTTACATAAACATATTGGAATTACTTGATTCCAACAAGAGGGAGCAGAAGTCTTGTAGCATGAGTAAATAGATGAAAATAGCTCACTTTGTGAATGGAGGAAAGCACTGTATCAGAAGTTTTACAAAACCAAGTAATAATACAAGTAGGCATTGTGCTTTTACTTTCCAAGGGAAATTAGCTTAGCATTCCATATAAGATGACCCTGAATATTTTGGGGCTAATCAAATGTATTTCTTTTTTGAGGTTCAATGTTTAAGACCTATCTAGTCAAACAAATCCAGGATGATACTTTTGTAAAATATTCTTAGAAGTTATTTTCAAACTGTACAAACCTCCATTCTGGGATAATCAACACAATCTCAGTGTTTTTCTTCATGCTCCTCAAATACTACAGACAGCTCAATACAGCATAGCTTAAGTCATAAATATGTAATAAACAACTTTACAAAGTGTTCATTACAGTTCAACTTTTTTCTATTACAAAAAAGAAATACTATCTTAAGATATAGTGATCTACTCTAAAACATTTACAAAATCAATGTACATTACAGAAACTAAATTTTCTTGATACAATGTTGGCAATATTTCAATACTGACAGATGAAAACAATACATTTCAATTCACAAATTCCTTGATTAATTTTAACTAGCAGGCAAAATAAATAACTTCTGGTTATGAATAACCAAAACAAATAATACAATTACAAACATGTTATAGTGATGCCATAGGTGGTACGATGTCAACACACTTCTCAAAAGAGCAAATGAAAGGAAAAGGGAAAATGTAATGTTGGTTAAATATGCTATTTATTAAAGAGATCTTACCAGACCTCTTATCTTTTAACCTATGCATAAAGTGAGGGGTAAAATCAGGCATTGTTTTACGAATAAAAAGTATGGTCTTATAAACCAGCAAAAACAGCTTGTTGAATATATCAAATAAATTTTTCTCTTAAAGACCTTATATATGAATTGGAGCTGAAATTTTTATCAACAAAGCTGTCAAGAATTGGAAGTGTTGTTCTGAGATTAAATAATGACCTATACTAACTATGACAATGTCAATGGTTTTAATTAGCAATTTCAAAAATTAAAGGGTTTGTCTTTTTATGAACGTAGAATCTAATGTGTACACACCAGAACTTGATGAAAGCACAGACCACAAAGTCTACCAAAATACTGTTATATATATATTCAAATTATTTGAAATAGACAAGTAGAAAGCCATATCTTGTTCCTGGGTAAGTTAGAAGGAACAGTGGCTAATGATATTTTTGTGCTTCTCACTAAAAAATTTCAGATGAAAAAAAATCTCATTTGCCAAGGAACAGATGGCAAAAACACAATGACTTGTAAAAACACTGATGTCATCAAAAGATTCAAGGCTAAAAATTCCTTTGTTATATTAATTGACACTTTGTCTTGTACTAGCAAATTCAAAAGATACCAGTAATATTCCATGATAGTATCAAGTTTTATGAGATTCTATGACAACTTATTCTCAGTGTTGATGGTTGATTCCATGCAAAAAGGACAAAATTTATAAAAAATCTGAAAGTTCAACTTTTTCTTAGTGACATAATGATTTGTTGAACTGCATGAATTCTCCACACAAGGTCCTCCAGAATCATGTTTACAAATGTTGAACTTCATTTATAAATAACAATAAGATATCTGAAATATAAAGTTTTATTAAGAACAAAAGTTTGAAATGTATTTAAGAGGTTTTAAGAGATTATGTAAATAATATTTGAGATTTTGGGGACACAAATAGTTTTCCTAATCACAACATGAAATCACTTTGCACTCAGACTAGTAACAAAACAGATTTTCACAAACAAATCTCAAGTAAAAATATTTCATTAAAAAAAAGATTTTTCACGTACAAAATACTTATCTTTATTAAAAGTAAAACAAAGGATTAAAAATATATACTTTGTTTTACCTTCTACTTCTCTGAAGCTACTCATTCACTACATTACTTCAATTTAAGCAGCATCTGTTTTTACCATGCTGTTTTGCATAAACTTAATCAAAATAACCTATATTACAATCCTACTAGAAATATCAGTCTCACTTGTGGACAGAAAATCTTTTTATTATTTATTTTAATAATTACAATGTGTCATGGTTTTTATACATCTTAATATGTAGTACTTTTAAAATTGTCCCGAGAAATCACTGATTGGTATTGGGTCATACTAAAACCTGAGGCTGCCATCTAAGCAAGTACTTTGGCGAGTATAAAAACTGTCTGGTATCTCTTACATTCACATTTTTGCCATAAAGATTGATGGATGGTATGAAGTCTGAAGCACAAAAAATAGAACCTCAAGCAAGTTCCACAATTATAATCAAGGGGAAAGAAAGTACACGATTTACCTTTCTTCCCATAACATAGCAAGTGAAATATTTCATATTACAATCTCAGATTTTATATTTTATGAATATTTATTACACAAATTGAACTTCAAATATTAATTTGGATTCTTTTTTAATTTGACATCACTAGATTCATGGCAATATTATTTCAACAGGAAAATCTCGTCATATGTGCATACCATTTACAATTTTTGGTTCTTGTGTCCAGGATCAAATGTAAAGAACACAAAACAAAATTTTACATTAATGTTTCAGTCAACTAGACTATGATGTTGTAAAAGCCATAAACCTGTTTTAACTTTGTTAGTAAATTAAGAATAAAAATAGCAGATTTCTTGAGCTACAGGTCTATACCGACCAACTTGCACGTCTAAATAACTGTTTATTGCCATTTTCTTCAAAATATTATCACAATTTCACACAGTGAAATTCACCCTTAAAATTTATATTTACTTTAATACAGTATGCACGTTATATTTGTATCATGCACTAGAAACTGTTGATTAGAAATGCAAAGTAAAATGGCAGAATATCCAAAATCTATCAATACAATCAAACGAAAAAAATACAGAGAACCCAAACTAACTGCCAGTAATTACTGGTAATTTTAAAATCTCTTGAATAAAGAATGTACATTTATCACCATTGAAGTTTTAACACATGATTATACATGGTAATAATATACTCTCATTATATGACATATGCTTAACTAATTAGTTTTAAAAACCAAACACCTCTTAAACAGAGACTAATACAATTTAAACTACTTCATGATAATAATGTCAATATCACTAGAAGTAGTACTACCAGCACTAGTAAACTGTAATCTGTTTCTGTGTGAACTATTACATAAAACATTAACATGCAAACTCTTAACTTACTATTACCTATAAATTAAAAATATATTACTATCAATGATTATTATTACTACGAGGAGTAATAATATTACCACAAAACTTACGACAATTTGTAACCGTCTTAGTAGTAGTACATAACAAATTTAACATGCCTAGATTCGTTCAGACATAAGGCATGACAATGTTGATAACAATAACGTGCAATATGGTAAAATATTAAAATACTAAAAAATGTTCGAAGAGGTGTGAAAAAAGAAATATACTTACCTCTTACAAACACAGACTTTGATCTTAAAACTTTCTGAATATCAAAAGCGTTATTTATGTAAATTACAAAATAACTAAAACATGTTATATTCTCTACCATCCCACGTGGACACCAACCGCCATAATAATCTATAGTGACGTGCTTCGCAGAAGCTGCGATTGCGCCGTTAGAAGGCGGAGGAATACAAACTCCCTTGTTTTTATTTCGTGTCGTGATAGCAATTACCAATGCAATAATTATTTATCATAAAAAGAATGAATTAATACCAATTATTTTGAAGAAGAATATCCAAATATTTATGTCTCTATTTCATATAGTCATTTATTGGTGATACGAGGTGTTATTTTACAGCTGTTTCATAATTAACGGGAGGGTTGCCAGATTAGTCAGGATTTCCCCACTTTTGAGAGTAGCAGAAGTTACGCCGGGTTCGCATCCGATTCGCACTAAACATGCTCGCCCTCCCAGCCGTGGGGGCATTATAATTGCACGGTCAATCCCACTATTCGTTGTTAAAAGAGTAGCCCAAGAGTTGGCGGTGGGTGGTAATGACTAGCTGCCTTCCCTCCAGTCTTACACTGCTGAATTAGGGACGGCTAGCACAGATAGCCGTCGAGTAGCTTTGTGCGAAATTCAAAAAATGGAGGAATGGAGAAAAATGTTGGAAAACTTGGTGTATTAAAATCCAGTGTTTTAGGGGTTTTCTATATCTTAAAAACATTTATTAGTAACTTTCCACATTATGTTTACATACACCACAATTCACTGCAAAGAAAACTTGAGACCTTTAATTAACTTTCACTTCTTTCTACTAGAGAATTGTAGCCAAAAGTAACTACTCCTATTACTTTATCCAACAAAGTTGCTAACTTTTATTTTTACGGTCATCAACGCCACGAAAAGATGTAGAAAAAGTGCTTTTGAGATATTCATTGTATATCTGTGTATATGATTCATAGTATGGAAGGTTTACATATTTATAACATTTTTTCCACTGATTTACCTTTCTTTCAAACTGTATATCAGTGCAAAACACACTAATTACTTTTATAAAGAGTAAGTTTTTAAGCTACAAGAGAGTTATTTACGCTAGCAGCCCCTAACTTAGTGTAATACTAGAGGAAAGGCAACTAGTTATCACCACCTACCGCCAACCCTTGAGCTACAATTTTACGAACGAACAGTAGGATTGAATGTCACATTATAACGCCCCTACAGCTGAAAGGGGGAGCATATTTGGTGTGACGAGGCTTCGAATCCGCGATCCTGGGATTAGAAGTCGAATGCTTTAACATACTTGGCCATGTAACCCAAGTTTCGTAATAAAATTACTGAAATTTCTTTGTTTCACATATATACCCATAAGAATAAGGTAACATATGCGTATATATTTAAATGTAATAACACGAAAGACTTCAGATTTTGAAACAGAACTATTAGATGAGTGATCAGCTTCTTGTTGTTACTGTTTTCTTGATCAATGTAAAATTACACAAAGGTCTATCTATACTCTATCTACTGCGGGCTCCAAACCACGGATTGTAGAGTTGTAATTATATAAACTTGCCCCTGTCCCACCGAAATAACAGTTTTTGTTTGTTTTCAATTTTGCAAAAAGCTACAAAAGAGTAAGATTATATGACAGATAATTATTGCAATTCCACGTTAGGATAGCAGAAAGTCTATGAACTTGTTGTTCTAAAATCAGGGATTCGATTCCCCTTGGTGGATACATCAGAGAGCCCGGTATGGTTTTGCTATTAGAAAAGACACATAATTATTGCATATCATAACTAACTAATTAGATCGCTAATAACCTTTTGTCTGTTGATGGGACAACGATAAATTCACGGACTTATAATGTTAAAATCAGTGTTTCAATTTCCCATAGTGAACAGAACAGATAACACAATGTGTCTTTGCTCTAAAACAAACAAATATATATAATATTTTAAATTTGTAATAATATTAATGATAGATGTGTTATTTTACACCAGGCGAGGGCGTCAGTGCTGTAGGGAATTTTTGTGGATGTGTGCGTAATTTGTAATAACTGTTACTCATAGTAGTATTGGATATTGTGTAAATGTCAACTCGCTTATCTGATAAGATGAATTCATAAACAAGACCAATGACAATGCAAGCGGAATTTTAAAATTGGTGTTGACGATTCCAGGAATTTTAAACTCCATTTCAAAGGACAGTACTTGAATGTTCACATATTTTTTACGAATTACGCGTTGTTTAACTAGTAATGCTTATTGTACTGTCGTAATTTCTATAAAATGTGATGATCCTGTATTTGTAGGTTTACAGCGAAAGGCACGAATGATTGAATTTTAGCTTTTTGTGAACTTGTGTTTACACTTTAGGTCATAACCTTTTGTATGCATATGTTTACTGTTTTTGAAAATGGAAAGTGTTGGAGATTTTGAATACAGTACTAAGGATTTAATTGGTCACGGTGCATTTGCTGTTGTTTTCAAAGGGCGACATAAAAGAGTAAGTTGATTTATGAATCGTGATTGATATCTGATTTTGTAATTTTGCTTTTAGTTCAGTAGACACACATTACTTGTAATATTAACGTTAGTTTTGCTGCTACTGCAGTTCTGTATTATTAAATATAGAAATTATGTAATAATTTTCAGTTTTATAAAGTTATATTATACAAAGCCATTATTTCTTGTTACTCAGTTAATGCTTTTTTGTCTTTAAACAACTTTTGTCATTAATTACTACAAACAAAAATAGAGATTTTAATATAGTTTTAGTTTTATGTGAATATTATGATTAAATTTTACAGTAAATTGTGTTTTGTGGATTTAAGACTCCTAGTATTACAAACATTACATGTTTTTACTGTATCATTGTATATTAGTTTTTATTGAATGGTGAGTTAAATTACAAACTAATTATCTCCTTTGATTTTTAACCAGTGTCAATAAATATTAAATACATTCTAAAATTTTGATAACATCTTGTAACAGCACTGTTTTGATGGCTTGAGTTACTTGTATAACAACTATATATATCAAAATCTTTTTTCTTCATTTACACTTTTAAGTGGTGTTCCATTTGTATTAAAGAGTAGTTCAGATTATAATAATCTAGCTATTATAATTTATTGTCATTTGCGAGACACTTCTAGAACTTACCAGTTAATCCAAGCCCTTCAGTTGTACTTCAACATCCTGAATGCAGCTGAAAATAACCAAGAGTAAACATCATCAGCAAACACTAATTTTTACAAACTGCATTCTTATTAGAATCATTGATCTCCAAAGTTCTTCACTAGTAATAAAACTCCAGTGTGATTGAACTCCATTAATAAAAACCTTTCGCTTTCTCTCAAGTAAACACACTCAAATCTTATTTAAGTCTTTCCCTAACCTTTACAAATTATGATTTCTAAACTTATATCTTGGGTGGCACTTTATTAAAAATTCCTTGAAAATCTAAATAAATCTAGTTGGCATCCTTTCTTTAAAATTTTTAAGAATCATATATCATGGCTAAAGTTTTTAGGGATACAGAAAATATGAAATACTATAATATCCCTGTTCTTTTGTCCAAGTATAACAGTAATATGCCTAAAAAAAAATAACAGTGTAGCAAGGTAAGATTTCATTCTGGTGAATCCATGCTGGTTTTCATACCTTATTTCATTAAATATCTAAATGATATGGATTTTGATTTTATTATTTTTTTAATATTTTCCTTTTGTGGATGGGATAGCTTTGATAAACTAACATATCCCTGTTGTCCTTTAGTTTTATGTGTTTTGTTATTTTAGATTATTTTTCAAAGTTTTTATAAGATTAGAACTTTTCCCACTACTTACTGGCTTATAATTTCCAGGGCAACTTCTGCTATGCTCTTTAAAAATTGAAGTAAAATAAGCATCTCTTCAACTCACAGGCATCAATTCATTTTTTATTGATATATCACAAATGAAAGACAGACCTCCTTGAAAAAAGTTTTTAACCCTGGAACTTTCTCTAATTTTGATTTCTCAGTTTTTTTTTATTATTTATCTTTAAGTTATTAGTATCTATATGATTCAGATCAGTTAAAATTTTCCTCATAGAAGTGTCAGGGAAAGCTGGAGAGAACTCCACAGGACAAGATCAAGGTTTTTATGATTGTTAGAATTTTGGAATACATCCATCTAGCTGCTGTTTTCATAAATTCCAGGTAGTTACATTGAAGGACACAAGTTTAAAACATATATAGGACATTGTTGCTTTAGGATAAGTTAGATTAGTTAAATGGTTCTTTAATATCTTTTTGGAAATTAAATACTTCATGGATCGATCCCACAACTTGTTGAGGAAGAGTGCATCTCTTGAGTTAAATAAGAGTTAACACAATATTGTACACCATACAGTGTGGGTGTGTAGGATAACCATGAGCAAATAAATGGGTACTATAAATAATACCAAAATAATACTTTATGTTGACTGGTTGGTTTTTGTGGAATGGTATTCATGGTGAGGGTGAATTATATGTTAGAGATGGTCTCAAGGTGGCTAGGCAGCAAAAGGTTCAGGAAAGCACTACATTTATGGAATAACTAGGGCGATGTAAGGAATATTTGATCATATCCCATTAAATAATTGTTTTAAATATAAAATTTAGTCTCTCAGATTTAATTTCTTAAAACTGAGCAGTTGCTAGCAGAATCTAGCTGAAAATCCTAATTGACCAATAGAATACTAACATTTATGCTACAGACTTTATCTTAGACCCAAGTCTTACAGCCTTCTATTTTTGTAGCTTGTGCTGAGCCTCCAATACCTTCAGACAATTTTGATCAGTTCCTTCCATTACTTGCCCCCGTCAGTGTGAATTTCTGTAGGTGGTGAGGGGACCTCCAAGGGAAGGTTCTGTTCTTTCAGTTTACCTTCTCCAGGATCTAAACACCCACCCATGTGTTTGCCATGCATCGTGATCTGTGAAGGGGAAGACAGGATCCTGGTGGTTCAGGGGTCCAACCCTTACACACCACTTTGGGTTTTGAATTCCTGTAGACAGGGAAGCCTTTGGGTTGGTTGGCAGATCCACTTGGGCTAGGGTTAACCAAGTACCAGTGTTGGATGTTCTCAACAAGTGTTGTGGATATTGTATCTGCTGCTGGTGTTTAAATATAGTGTTCACGAAACCCTGGCATTGCTGCAGTGTCCTTGTTTGGCATTGTACTGTGTCCCTTTGAAGGGCATGGTTGAGGTCAGTGGGCAATAAAATACTCCTTTTTTTATGGATCCTTCAAATAAAAATGTAAATAAAATAGTGAAGAAATAGTCTTGGTAAATGACTACATCTTGAAGATTCTGAGCAGCAATCTTCAACAACTGTAACACCTCTTGTACCCAATTTTCTTATACTACATTTTCTTTCAGACAAACCTCTAGGGCAGTGTTTCCTATTTTAATTGAGAAGAGATTAGAGAGACTTGCTGGCTCTCCAAAGTCAGTAAAGAAGCTTCAGTCTGGTGACATATTGGTGGAAACATCCACATCTCAACACAGTGAACTCTTACATTCAAAGATGATTTGGGATATACCTATTGAGGTTACACCTCATGCTAATTTGAATTAATCACAAGGAGTTATTATTGAGATGAATTTGAAGAACCTCCCCAGGTCAGAAATTTTTGCTGGTTTCTCCGTCCAAAGAGTTCCTGCAGTGAGGTGTATCTCCACTCTCAAAGATGGAATTACTGTGCAGACTGGTGTCCTCATTCTGACATTTACATCACCACAACCACCTGCCACCATCAAGGCAGGTTATCTTTATTGCAGGGTACAGCCATACATGCCAAACACACTCAGATGTTTCCAGTGTCAGTGATTCAGTCACTCGGACGTCATGTGATGGTTCCTTGATGTGTGCTTGTTGCAGTGGTAATGACCATGATGCCTATGAGTGTGAAATTAACTTTTTTTGCATCAGTTGCAATGACTCTCATTCATCCTACTTTTGTTCTTGCTCTAAATGGTTGTAAAAAAAAAAAAAAGTGGTGTAGTGTTGGAATATGATTCAAAACATTACACACCCTGAGGCTTAAAAATTGCTGCCTATCTCTTAGACGTATGCTGCTGCATTTTGTTCCACTACTACTGTGAGAGTGTAGACGGATATCTCTGTACCTTTTAAAGAATCGTTCTCAAACCAAATGAAGGTCTTTTGACCTCCATGGTTAAAAAAGTTGATGAATCAACTTTTACACCTTTCTCTGACCCTTATATACATTCCAACAAACCTCAAGATCCATATCTTTTGGTTCCAGATACAGGCATTTCCTTAGGTACATCTTCCTCTCTCACCCCACGATGCAAAACAGTCAATCATTCATGTTCTCAGTCTCTGGAATCCCTTCCAACAGCAAAGACCTGCCCAATCGACCCAGGACAGGATCCATGGAGGTTGATAGACCTCCCTTGAATAAAGAGAGTAAGGAAAAAAGATGTGGTCGTAAATTGAAAGGCTCTTTGCCCAATTCGCTTACACGTGAATAAATATGGCCACCTTGATACAATGGAACTGTCGAGGTTTACATTCTAATCTGGATGACATCAAAACACTGATTGCTTCCTACCATCCTGTTTGTCTCTCCTTACAGGAAACATTTCTGAAATTTGCCAATAAATTTACTTTCAGCAGTTTTCTTTGTACAGAAATGACAGACTGTGTGATGGACAAGTACTTGGAGGGGTGGCACTGTTGGTTGATCAGCATGTGCCTATCCTGTCTTTGCCATTCAACAATCCCTTCAAGGCCATAGCCATTCGTGTTTCCTTTGGTCATACTATCACTGTTTGTTTTCTCTACCTGTTGCCTTTAGAGACCTATGATCAATCAGACCTTGATTCTCTCATTGAACAGTTTCCATTTTCCTTTCTAATCCTGAAGGAGTTTAATGGACATCATCCCCTCTGGGGAAGTGCTGATATTGATAGGATGAGTTGCTTTGTAAAGTGTATGCTCTCTGATCACAACCTTTTTCTTTTCATTACTGTTTCTTACACTTATTTTCATGCACCTGGTCAGTTCTTTTTTGCTTTTGATCTCTCAATTTACTCTCGTTCACTATTCTCTCATTTTTCAGTTGGCAGTCGACATGGAGTGAGCAACATGAAAACAAACTTTTTCAAATAAAACCTTGTATTATACTTTGGCGGTCTTGCTTCTGTAAGGATCAGAAAGAGGAAATTGTTCAAACTAGACTATGCATTGGTCACAGTTTTCAAACTCATCATTTTCTTTTATCTGGAACTGATGCACCAGTTTGTAGCATGTGTAACACTCAGGTCACAATAAGCCACATTTTGCTGTCATCATCACTCTCAATAATAGCACCATTTTAAATGTTTTCTGTTCTAAGGTTTATCTACAACATTGGTGATGGTTACACTGTCCACCTTGGAAATGTTTTTAGTTTTTTTAAAGACCATTTATCCTTTTAATGCTATTTAAGTTTTTTTAATTTATATATTAGACCTTTTTTTAATGTGATTCCCTTAAAGAATCAAAGTCCATCTAGTTCAATTTGAAATTAGAAAATGGCTGTAGTGTCAAAGAACCCGAAACCAGGACTGTAAAGGACATTTTTAGGTGACTGATGGTGGTTTTTGAATTTACCTGTTAGTCTTCCTGGCTAGTTATGATAATTACAGTTATGCTACAGAAAGTCCTGTACAACTTGTATTACTGTAGTTTTTTCTTACTGCTGTAGACTAGATATAAACATTGGTTTTAATGATATATATTTTTTTAACTTTTTGTTTTACCTTAATTTCCTTTTATGAATTTTTACTAAATTTACCTTAATTTTAACTTTTTCTGGATATTTGGCTCAGATAGCCTAGCTGCTTTGGGCCATAAAACACCAAACAAACTAACCATTACTTGCCTTTGTTGTTGTTTTTTTGTTTTTTTTCAATCCTGGATCATGATCAGGTAGTTTAATCATTATCCTTTGCCAGACTGGTACCTCATGTATGTGACTTTCTTTCTCTTTCTCCAGTTTTTCATATGTTAACTTATTGAATGACTTTCAAACCTTATAATTTTTTTTCTTTCCATCTGTGCCTGAAACTTGTGTACATTCAGATTATTTTCTAAGCTTTATGTTATCTTCTAGTTGTCATGTTCTCCTGACTTTGCTGCTGCTTCTTTTCCCATCAATCTACACTTTTTCTTAACTTTACTGTGTTTCTGTGGCTCTTTGTTTTGACCATTTACTGAGGATAAAATCATCCTGGATTACATACTGGCCTCAATTTTTATTTTATTTTTAGCAGTTGTCCAAATAACTTGATTTTGGGCATTTGCTTTATTTGAATACTTTACATTTTTGAAGCTTGATTCTCTCGATTATATCTTGGAGATCTCCACTTAGAGAGTCTCTAATACTTTGTAAATGAGTGGATTAAGTATGCCAGCAGTTTCTTCTCTGCCCACTGTGATTTCTTGTTTACCTAGATATAGGGAGGTCCAACAGGTATTTTTTGTCTTTTTTCCTTATCAGGTTCTTCCTGTCCTGATCATAATTTTATGGAAGAAAAACAAAAAGGAGTAAACAAGATGGGCCTTGTATTTATTTAAAGGCCCATCCAGTTGCAAAATCATGGGTTGGAAGTGTGAAAACTGGTTAGGTTCCAGTTGTATACAAGGAAATACTCTGGTATGAAATTTAGAGGAACTGCTCCCTCTTCATCACCATCAATACAAAAATGGATTTTCAGCAATTTTTAGAGGGTGAGAAGAGTTTTATTAGCATCTTTTTTAATTTTGGAGACTCTAAATTATCTAAAGTAAATTTAAAAAATGAAGTTCAAGTGTTCAATTGAAATGATTAATAAAGATTATTGATTAAAATTATGTGAATTATCACATTGAAGTTTTATTCATTATTAATAGTGGACATTCTTGTTTTTCAAGTGTTCAGTTATTCAATCAATGTTTTCATTGTATCAGAACCCTAAATTTATAATTATACAACACAACAAGTGCTTTAATAAAGACAAAGAGCTTTAGGCTTGAACCAGTGACCATAATGCTCAAAACTTTGCCACATTTTTCATTTTTCATCTGCTATGAATGGACATTGTAATCCTATTTTGATGACTAAATGCCCATTTGCATGGTATACTGTTTGCAAACTTTCTTTGTTAACCTGAAGATGACCTAAGTGGTCAAGATGTTCTGTATGTTATTTTAATTAGAGTTTTAATACCATTACCATTCATTTTTAAAATACCTGTTTACTTGAAGTTGTTTTCTCGTCATCATGATTCTTAAAATACTTTCTTATTAGATTGTTAATTGTTTGTATTTACATTTTCCCATATATTTAAATTTTAATGTTTTATTTTTCTTTCTTGTCCTTCAGTTTTGTTACTTATCACAACACATATTAGTAGGTGTTCCTGACCAATGTTATTACACTAACCCTCATAGGCTGTGAGTTATAATAAATAAATTATTAAACCTTTCAAATATAAACCTTAAAACATAAAAACCTTTTCTACATTCACAAATGCAGCTATGAAGAGACAGTTTCATTCCTAAACAAATTTGAACATCTTCACCTCGTATATAAACAAATCCTGAACTTATCAGCATCAATACAGCTTACACCAAAAGTGATTAGGAATTTCTAACAGCCCACTTTTGCATACTTTTTTACACGTTGATATTCTTTGTGCAGTGATAGGACAAATACTCTACTCCAGTTTGAACAAGGCTACAATAACCTTCTTAATCTTAATTCAAAATTTCTCGAAATACATTCCAAAATCAACAAGTCATAAACCATAAACTTAAGGGAACAAAGAAACAGATCTGTTGATACACTGAGGATTCCCATATACTAATCTTTAAATAATAATCAAATAAAAAATTGAAAGCCATCCCTCAAACTTAAATATCCATCAACTTCTTATTAAACTCTCTTAAATCAACTACATCTTCCACACATGAAGACAATTCCAAAAACCGATCCACCCTGCTACAAAAATTAAACTATAATAGGTATTATGACTTTTAGCCTGTCAAAAGTTGTTTACTACTCCTACAAGTTTCATGATTAAGTGTGAAAAAGAATGTTGCTTTTATATTATCAATTCCCTTGACACTCTTAAAAACTCAATCATAACCCATCCAGTTTATGGCCCCCCACTAGTACAGTGGTATGTCTATGGATTTATAATGCTAAAATCAGGGGTTTGATTCCCCTCGGTGGGCTCAGCAGATAGCCCAATGTGGCTTTGCTATAAGAAAAACACACACCCATCCAGTTTTTTTTTTTCCAAGAGAAAACATTTTCAGACATCTAAACCTTTTCTCAAATGATAACCTTTCCATCCCAGGCATCTGAATCCTTTTCAACAATACAATATGCTTCATAAGATAAGGAGCAAAAGACTGAACACAGTGCTTCAAATGAAGCCTAACCAATGACCTCATGCAAAAAAAGCATAACCTATTTAGAATGGTTTGTCTTATGAAGTGGTTTATCTTGTTAATTGAACTTATTTTAACATTTTGATAGATAGCCACATTCTTTATGGATGTGAAAGTCTATATTCATGTTTATTAAAATTTTTCCTTTGTATTTTTAATGGGCTTCTGGGAACTAGTGAGTTTCATTCTATTGATATTTATCACCATTGTGTGTGTATCTCACATTCTTCAGGGTTTTTTAATATTTCAAAAAAACTATTTTATGTAATGTGAGTATAGATCTTTATTTTGCCATTTAGATGTTAAATATAATTCTTTATCTGAGAATCTGTCATATATTACTTGCTGTGAAAAGTTTTCCTTGTACAGATTTTTTGTTTTTTTACTAAGAGGTTATGCTACTTTTAGTTTTTAGAGTGTAAGATCAATAGTAGATAGTTAATACTTTAAAGTAGCCATTGTGTTTTAGATATGACAGACTATTTTTTTCATTTAATTGGAGTAAAGTAGTTTTGTTAATGCTATATATTACTTCCTTGCAGTTTTATTTTTATATTTATAAGTTTTTAGTTCATGCATACATTCCAAAATTCAAACCAATGTACATTAGACAATTTTTTTTTCAGAAATGTGATCTACCTGTAGCCATTAAAAGTATTACAAAGAAGAATATTGCAAAATCTCAGAATTTACTTGCCAAAGAAATTAAAATACTACAGGTATGTGTAACATAGGTTGACCATATAAGAGTTTCAATACATTGTTTTGAATTAGAAACTAAAAAGAAAGCCTTAAATTCGTGATTTATTGAAATATTTACATTGTATGCATGTTTTCATTTTATGGAGTCATGTTGTACATATGCATGCTTTCACAAATATTTGTGTATCATAAAGTTTTTTCATATTACTAATTATAAATCATTAATATACCTTATATAAGTACATAAGTAGTCACAATATTTTCATTAGCCAATTTATTGATACTTTATTTAGTAAGCCTATCAAAATTTTTAGAAAGTGTTTATTTATATTTATTATAAAGTTGTACTGAATAACAAGTCTTAAATGTTTAATTTCATTTACACTAAAACATTTCAATTTTTGTTAAACTAGGCAGACAACTAGTTAAATAAGAAATTGTAAGGTAAAAAAGTATTCTCTTTGTTAGGATCACTAAAATAGCTAAATCAAATGCCTATGAGTCTTGTGTGTCTGAAAGGAAGTTCTAACTGAAACATTATTGTAGTCATGAGGTATACCGATAACAAATATATAACTTTAAAGAATTTCCAAGAACATAAGTTTGAAATATTGTAAAAAAATAAATGGAACACAGGCAGTTTTTTATTGACTTCTGATAGTTGCAAAGTTGTTACAAACATCAAGGGTTTCATGAAGCCAAATTAACCTGAAGGACAGACACATTGTGTGTTATTAATAGGAATGATAATTTAGCAGATAATTTAGTTTGGACTGTGGTAATCCAAACTATCACGTTTCCAGCATATGAGTTCTTCTGGAACTTTACTTCACATTCCAAAGTTTAAGGCAATCCATTGAGCAATGTATGGGGTATAAAATCTCCAATTTTGGTTGAATTTATTCTTTTTTTCTTCACACCAAAAATGCACAAACTTGATTTGATAGAAAAATATACTCAACTTTTTATGGATTTTTTTTTTTCAAATTTGGTGGATTGATGAATCTTAACTTACAATTTAGTGTTAAACTGGGTTTCAGTATAAGGCATATGTAAAAAGTTATTCACTGAAATTCGACAAAAATGTCTGGGCATGCTTATGTAAAAAGTCACATAAAAGTTTACTACGGCTTCATCTTAGAGTAAAGGTGAACTATTTGTAGTCTTTTTGCCATTTGTCAAAGCTATTACTCATTTTATTATTATTATTTGTTTATTCTCTAAAACCTCCCAAATACATTTCAAATGTTTGTTTTCAGTTAGATTTTATTTTGTTGTATTTTTGTGTAGCAACATGAGGTTTGCCACTTGACCAATGTTGTAAACCTCATAAAAAAAATTAGGAAATAAATATAAATTATGTTGTTTTTTATGTTAAAATGATTACATATTATAACATGAAAATATAAAGATTTAGTCTAAGTAGCTTAAGTCTCATAACATTGTGTATTTTTTATTTATTCTAGTGGCCCCCCAGTGGCTCAGCGGTATGTCTGCGGACTTATACGCTAAAATCCGGGTTTTGATACCCGTGGTGGGCAGAAGCACAGATAGCCCATTGTGTAGCTTTGTGCTTAATTCAAAATAACAACAATTTATTCCAGTGACCTTCCAGTCATGCCCTAGCTGACATTACATAACTTGTATTGATGCAGTGCACATGCACTCATGTAACATATCTAATAATGTGGAATAACCATAGAGTGCAAGAAGTTCCAAGAATTCTTTATGAGTGAGGTCAAACACTGTTCAATGTCAAAAGAAAATAGAGATATGTTTTTAATTGCATTAAGTTTAGATTGGTGTTAACCAGATTAAGTACCAACTTTTTAACTAAGTGAACACAAGTGTACATTGTTTCAGAACTACTGTATTCAAATTTTACCTTATATTGTTTCTTATTTTATTTTTTATTTTCTTTTGATCTCAGTTTTCCTTATGTAAATGAAGAGTTATTTTCTTTAATTTCCTTAGTAGCCTGTTAAATCTGTACTTGTTCAGCAAAGTGATGTACATGCCTAACTTGTAAATAAGTTGAAGAATATCCTTACTAATAGTTGATTCACTAAACAAATGCAATAACTTTCACAACTGACACTGCTCTGAAACATTAATTATTTTATTCACCTCACTGCTAATTGATTATTGTATTTATAACCTTTTGTTTTTTACAAATTACACAAAGCTTAATTATTATTCCATCATGGTAAACCTTCTAAATGTATTTCATTATCATATTAATTAGCTCTCTGAAGTAAAATTCTATATTTTCTAGTTAAATATTGAAAATGTAGCTTACAATGGTATTTATAAGCTTAACACTGATATATCTATAAAATATATTTATAGTTTTTTGGTTGTTCTTTTTACTGTAGAGTACTAAAGTGGTAAAGGTCTGAAAAGTCTTGGGACAAGATTTTCTATTGGATCTTCTCTATGCATTAATCCTTAATTTTGGGACCTTTCTTTACACAGCCATTTGACAGTGAAGAATTAGAATAATTGCAGTTTTGCAATTTAACAATAATTGTAATTGGTATCACTTGAAACTTCTTGTGTGTGAATTTTATTTTTGAAAATGCCAGTAGATTCTTTAGGTCAACTTTTTTCTAGTACTTTATTGTTGAATGGACAGAATTCCTATTTATTCAGTCTTTTGTAACTTATCAATGAGGAGAGGCATAAGGTTTTTTGTTGTACATAAGTAAAAAGCTAGCATATAAATGGCAGCACTGAACAAGAAGAGCTAATCTTCTAAGGTATGTGCCTATCATAAATAATTTTCAGTATCGGAAAACTATAACTTATAAACGCTCCTACAAATGTTTATATAGGAATAAAGATTGCATATATATATTTATTTTTTTATTTTTTATGAACAGGAACTCACTGAATTGCACCATGAAAATGTTGTGGCTTTATTAGAGTGTAAGGTAAGCAACTATTGTGTGATACCTTATTAAACATTACAATGTGTTTTGTTTAAGAAATTGCAACTGTTTTTAAATATTTGTGGGCATTGATAGTTGTTAGAGAATACTTGTATGTAATGGTAGACTATGTTTAGATTTGTTTCATAATTTATTTTTAGAATATTTATCTGTGTTTGTTTTTTCTGTTATTGAAAATATTGAGAGGCCTTTACTCTTTTTTTACACTTAAATGTGTTTTTCATGATAAAGTTAAAATACGTTACCTTTACATTCCCGATAATTATAAGATAAAACTTTAACTGGCATTTCTTCTTTGCAGCTTCTTCAGGGCTGGTATGTGCTACATAGTTTTACATTCTAGTTCTAGAGAAGCTACAAAAACAGAAGGTCAGTTAAAATAATAAGTTCTCTCATAGTTATCTGAAGTGTAAGTTCATGTTTTACAAACTTTCTCTCATCCAGTATACAAATTCTGAAAGGCATTGTTGTTTTTTCTGTCTGTGTTTCCCCTTGGAGTGGATTCCTGTACGTGGTGAGGGGACCTCCCAGGGAAGGTTCTGTTCTGTCTGGTTACCTTCTCTGGGATCTAAACATCCACCCACGTGTTTGCCGTGCGTGGCGACCCGTGAAGGGGAGGAGAGGATCCTGGTGGTTGAGGGGTCCAACCCTAACACACCACTTTGGCCTCGAATTCCTGTAGACGGGCGGCCCTTGGGTGGCCCCCCTTGGGTCAATCGGCTGGTCCACCTGGGCTAGAGCCAACCAAGTACCAGTGTTGGAAGTTCTCAACGGGTGTTGTGGACATTGTGCCTGATGCTGGTGTTTGGGTATAGTGCTCACAAAACCCTGGCGTTGCTGCATTGTCCTTGCGTGACTTTGTAGTGCGTCCCCTTGTAGGGCTCCATGGTGGGTGGGGTCAGTGAGTACCGAAACTTTTCACTTTCCTATGGATCCTTCAAAAAATTTAATTAAAATTGTAAAAAAACAGTCAATGGGTAAGCGACCACGTCTCGAATACTCAGAACAGCAATCTCCAACTTCAGTAACACACGTACCTCATTTTCTGATATTGCATTCTCTTTCAGAAAAATCTTTAGGGCAAATGTCCCCTTTTTTTATTCAAAAGGGGCTCGAGGGACTTGCTGGCTCTCCAAAGTCAGTAAAGAAGCTTCGATCTGGTGACATACTGGTTGAAACATCCACATCCCAACACAGTGAACTCCTCTTGAAATCAAAGGTAATTGGCGATATACCTATCGAGGTTACACCCCATGCTACTTTGAATACTTCACGAGGAGTTATTGTTGAAAGGGATTTGAAGAATGTTCCTGAATCTGAGATTCTCGCCGGTCTTTCCACTCAAGGAGTTTCTGCAGTGAAGCGCATCTCCACTCACAAAGATGGAGTTACACTGCCAACAAATACCCTTGTATTAACATTCACTTCACCACGAGCACCCGCCACCATCAAAGCAGGTTATCTCATTTGCAGGGTTCGGCCATACATTCCAAACCCTCTTCGATGTTTTCAATGTCAGAGATTCGGCCACTCAAAGACATCTTGTCGTGGTTCCCTGACATGTGCTCGTTGTGGAGGCAAGGACCACGATGCCTATGATTGTGACATAAACCCACATTGCGTCAACTGCAATGGTTCTCACCCCTCTTACTTTCATTCTTGTCCAAAATGGTTGGAGGAAAAAGAGGTGCAGCATTTGAAAACGACACATAACATTAGTTATCCTGAGGCTCGGAAATTGATGTCCACAATCCCATCTCGGACATATGCTGCTGCACTCCATTCCACAACTACAGTGGAAGTGCAGACAGATCTCTCTGTGCCTCCAAAAGAATCGTTTTCAAACCAAATGAAAAGCCTTTTGCCCTCCGTGGTTAAAACAGTAGATGAATCGACTTCCACACCCATCTCTGTTCCTCCCATAACTTCCAACAAACCTCAAGATCCATGTCCTTCAGTTTCAAATACAGGCATTTCTTCTGATACATCATTTTCTCCCACCACAATAAACAAAACAATTACTCGTCCACGTCCTCAGTCGCTTGACTCCTCTTCCAATAACAAAAACCTGCCCACTCGACCCAGAGCAGGATCCATGGAGGTTGATAGACCTCCTTCGAAGAAAGACAGTAAAGACAAAAGATGAGGTCGTAAACCGAAGGGTTCTCTAACCACTTCACCTGCCCATCCTTAAAAATGGCCACCTTGATACAATGGAACTGTCGAGGTTTACGTTCTAATCTGGATGATATCAAAACGCTGATTGCTTCCTACCATCCTGTTTGTCTTTCTTTACAAGAAACATTTCTCAAATCTGCTGATACAGTCTCCATTCGGCAATTTTCTCTGTACAGAAATGACAAGTTGTGTGATGGTCGAGTACATGGAGGGGTGGCACTTTTGGTTGATCAACATGTGCCTACCCTGTCTTTGTCACTCAATACACCCTTGGAGGCCGTAGCCATCCGTATTTCCTTGGGTCGTACCATCACTGTTTGTTCTCTGTACCTGTCCCCTGGAGAGACATATGATCAATCAGACCTGGATGCTCTCGTTGCACAGTTACCATCTCCATTTCTAATCCTGGGGGATTTTAATGGACACCATCCCCTCTGGGGAAGTGCTGTTATTGATGGGAGGGGTCGATCTGTAGAGCAGATGCTCTCTGATCACGATCTTTCTCTTTTCAATACTGGTTCTTCCACTTACTTTCATGCACCAAGTCAGTCATTCACTGCCATTGATCTCTCAGTTTGCTCCCCTTCATTATTTTCCCATTTTTCATGGAGGGTTGACAGTAATCCACTAGGCAGTGATCATTTTCCGATCATTTTGAGAGAGACTGGCCGTGGTCGATGCCACCCTACCCGCGTGCCCCGGTGGAAGCTGGATCAGGCAGACTGGTCCACTTTCACTGCTCTCGCAGAACTTGATCCTGTCATCGTAAATCAGCCATCAATAGACAACTGTGTTGCAGCGGTAACTGATTGTATTATACATGCAGCTGCTCAGTGTATTCCTAAAACCTCGACACGTTTCCCACGATATCCTCGTCCATGGTGGAATTCTGCTTACAACTTAGCACGGAAGGCTCAAAAACGGGCCTGGGACACTTTTCGCAGATATCCCACACTTTCAAATCGGGTTGCTTTCCAGCGGGCCCGAGCACATGCTAGGTGGGTAAGACGTCAAAGCCAGAAGGAATCTTGGATTAAGTTCACAACCAGCATATCTTCTACCACCAGTTCCAAGATCGTATGGGACAAGATTCGAAAGGTTAATGGGCACTACACTTCTGTTCCCCTCTCGATCTTACTCTCTGATGGTCAGGAGGTGACTGATGTCCGAAACATCGCTAACACTCTAGGTGAAACCTTTTGCCGGGTATCTAGCACTTCTGCTTGTTCCTCCACCTTCCTGGCCATCAAGACTCGGGCAGAACGATCACCTCTTTCCTTTCAAACTGACTGTTTCTTTGACTATAATAGTCCCTTTACCCTGGTGGAACTAAAAATGTCCCTTCATCGGTCTGCCAGTACATCTGTTGGACCTGATGATATTCATTATGACATGCTACACCATCTCTCTCCTGATTCTCTTGATGTCCTACTGACTATATTCAACCGGATTTGGCAGGAGAATGTTTTTCCTGATGCCTGGCGCCAGGCTATTATTTTACCTTTCTCTAAGCCAGGGAAAGATCCAAAGACTCCTTCAAACTATCGTCCAATTACTCTGACGAGCTGTCTCTGTAAGACCTTAGAAAGGATGGTTAATGCTCGTCTTGTTTGGTTCCTTGAATCAAACAACCTCCTCTCACCCACCCAGTGTTGATTCCGTCGACAGCACTCCACCATAGACCACCTAATTCGTCTTGAAACATCTATCAGAGAGGCCTTTCTCAACCGCCAACACCTTGTATCGATATTCTTTGACATAGAGAAGGCTTACGACACAACATGCAGGTATGGCGTTTTGCGAGACCTCCATACATATGGGTTACGTGGCCATCTACCCATGTTTATTAAAAATTTTTTAATGGACAGGAGATTCCAAGTTCGTGTAGGTTCGGCACTTTCACGTTCTTTTGTACAGGAACTTGGAGTCCCTCAAGGCTGTATATTGAGTGTCACACTTTTCAGTATAAAGATAAATGCCATCACTGAACAACTCCCTCTCACCGTTATGAATGGGCTATATGTTGACGACTTTCACATCTCATGTCAGTCATCAAACATGAGATATATTGAGCGGCAACTTCAAACTGCCCTCAATCGTGTACAGAAGTGGACTCTTGCGAATGGCTTTAATTTCTCTCTTTCCAAAACTGTATGCATGCACTTTTGCTGCCGACGAGGTATTCACCCTGATCCTGAACTTCATATCGGTGAAGTTTTGCTGCCAGTGGTCCCAGAGACAAAGTTCTTGGGGCTTATCTTTGATCGTAAATTGACCTTTATACCACACTTAAAGCAGCTTCGGGTCAAATGCACCAGAACACTGAACATCCTTCGTGTCCTCTCTTCTACCAGTTGGGGGGCAGATTGCCATTCAATATTAAAGATATATCGTGCTCTTATTAGATCGAAACTTGACTATGGATCAGTGGTCTATGGCTCTGCCAGACCCTCGGCCTTAAAGATACTGGACCCCATTCATCACCATGGTCTTCGACTCTGCACCAGAGCTTTCCGTACCTCTCCAGTTCAAAGCATATACATTGAATCTCATGAACCTCCTCTACACCTTCGCCGTTTGCAACTGTCTTTACAATATACTTCGAAACTTCGTTCCTTACCAAAGCATCCCACCTGGGAATGTGTTTTCCTTCCTCGGTGGGCAGTACTTTTTCAGAACAGACGATCTGTCATTGCTCCGTTTGGCCTTCGCATCCGGGCGCAATTGGATGAATTGGGTCTGTCCTTGGATAACATTGCAGATTCCACATATCGATGCATCCCACCATGGCTTATTACAGCCCCCAAGTGTGACCTTTCTTTCAATCACCTAAAAAAGGCGGATACTCCAGACTGGAAGTACCATCTTTTATTCAATGAATATCTTTCAAACAATCATTCAGTTCCCATTTATACAGATGGTTCCAAATCAGGAAATTCAGTGGGCTCTGCTATGGTTTGCTGTGGGTCAGTAGTTGCACACAGAATCCCCTCTACAGCTTCTGTGTTCACTGCTGAACTGTATGCAATATCTCTTGCCCTTGATCATATTGCAGCTGAGCAGTACTCCAACTGCACTATTTATACTGACTCGCTTAGTTCTATTCTTGCCTTGGAATCACTTCACATTAGCTCACATCCTATTCTAGCAGATATTTGAAACCGACTGGCCCATTTCTCATTAGCAGCTACTTCAATTCAGTTTTTCTGGATACCAGGCCATGTTGGTATTCATGGGAACGAGCTTGCAGACATGGCAGCTAAATATGTATGCCTCAGCTCCATCACCCCTATGCCTATTCCGTACATGGACTATGGTGTTGTCTTCAAAGCTCGGCTCCGTACCAGTTGGCAGTCCACTTGGAGTGAACAACGCAACAATAAACTTTTTCAAATTAAACCCAAAATTGGAGTTTGGCCATCTAGCTTCCGTAAAGTTCGGAGGGAAGAAGTTGTTCTCACTAGGCTACGCATTGGTCACAGTTTTTTAACTCATCATTTTCTTTTATCTGGAACTGATGCACCAATGTGTAGTTTGTGTAACACTCAAATCACTATCAGCCATGTTTTACTTTCTTGCCATCGTTACAATCCTCAACGACGGCAATACTTTAAACATATTTTTTCCCAGCGTCAATCTGTAACATTGGACAGAGTTATTGGTGATGGTGACTATGTCCACCTTAATAACGTTTTTAATTTTTTAATGGCCATTAATCTTTTTAATCTTCTTTAAGTGTGGTATATTTATTCATTACACCTTTTTAATTGTGGCTCCTTTTTAAAGTTTTATTCTTTCTCATTCAATGCGACATTAAACAATAGCCAGAACATTAAATAACTCGACACCAGGACTGGAAAGGCCAACTTCAGGTGACTAACGCTTCTGTTTGAACTGTCTGTTTGAACTACTCGTTAGTCTTCCTGGCGAGTTACTGTTATACTTTCGCTGCATATCATTTCGTGCTTTTACAACCTTTTTGTACTGGCCATATTGACTCATAACCCGGAACCAGGACGGAAAGACCAACTTCAGGTGGCTGACAGTGGTTTATATACTACCTGTTAGTCTTCCTGGCGGGTTATGATCATTCCCATTCTGCTACAGGTTGGCCTTTACTACTTTGTTGACAGGATGTCGTCATTGGTTTTTGCACCATTTCCTGTTTTAATTGCCATTTTGTTTTTATCTTCAATTACCTTTACACATTTTACTCCATTTACTTGACTTTTATCTTTTTACTGGACATTTGGCTACTCTTTATTATGATTTTGCTGAGTGTCTTTTTAAACTTTTATTCCATTACATTTTGATATTAGCTACTATGACACATAACCCAGAACCAGGACTGGAAAGGCCAACTTCAGGTGACTGACGGTGGTTTTTGAACTTGTTCGTTAGTCTTCCTGGCGGGTTATGATCATTATTATTATGCTAGAGTAAATAGTTTATAACTTTGAAGACTGGGTGTCACCATTGGTTTTTACACCATTTTCTGTTTTAATTGCTGTTTTGTTTTTACCTTCATTTTCCTTTTCAAATTTTACTCCATTTACGTGACTTTTCTCTTTTTACTGAACATTTGGTTACTCATTGTTGCGTTTTTGCTGTGTGTTTTTTAATACTTCTATTCTTTTACATTTTGATGCTAGTTGCTATGACACATAACCCAGAACCAGGACTGGAAAGACCAACTTCAGGTGACTGACGGTGGGTCTTGTACCTGCCTGTTAGTCTTCCTGGCGGGTTATGATTATACCTTTTTGATAGAATACCTACTTTACAACTTTTTACACTTTGCCTTCTATCTTAACCTTGTAGACTAGGTGTCAACACTGGTTTTATATTTTTTGTTTTGTTTTACGTTCATTTCCATTTATGTCTTTTACTACATTTTTACCGGTTGTTTGGCGCAGATAGCCTCGTTGCTTTGTGCCATAAAACACTAAATCAATCAACAATCAATCAACTGTCTGTGTTTAATACAGGGGAACATGTAGTAATGGTTACACAAGAGTGCGTGTATATTATTAACACTGCATTTGATTTTAGATTTTAGTTAGTCAGCATTAGTTAGCTATAGTATAAACACTTTAGTTGGCAAAAATAGGTACAAAAATTTTACTTTATGCCAAATAAAGTTTGAAATTTAAACTAGCATTCTCATGTCTATTATAAGCTGTAATAAAGGTATAAAGCTGGCTTATAGAAAAATACAAGTAAAGTGTATTTTAAAGTTTAATGTGTATCTTTCAGAATAATAATGATTAAGTAACTGTTTCTTTTAAAAAATTGTCATTATTCAAAAGTGGTGCAGCAGGTAAGTCACTGTACACAAAAGAATGTTAGTTGCTGAAAGAAGATTTTGATTGTTTAGTCAGCCTAGACATAGCGTTATCACTTACTTTTGAAAATGTATGTAGAGCATTATTCAGGAAATTAAAGTAGAAGGTTGAACAAATAAGTAATGTCTTGTTAAATTTGCAATTAATTTTTTTGTTTTAATAGTGTCATGTAATGTTTACTCAACAGTGTTCCAGTAAAACAGTGAAGAGATACAATTACATATAGTGTTGTGTATGTTTTATAAACTTAGATTACATTCCTTCATGTGATTGAAAAAAAATAATTTTAAGGTATTAGCAGTTATTAAAGTTTTAAATTATGTCAGACATCTCTGTATGGTAAAAATTCACCCTGTCTAATAAAGTATCTCATATTCTATTTGATTTCCTGCTAAAGTATATGCGCTTTTTTGTCAAGTTTCATATAATTTCTGTTACATTATGAGTGACTCTTGTGAATGTTTGTGCTCAGTGTTACCCTACTTTTTCAAAGATTACCTAAGTTTTCTTTTATTTTTTTCTTTTCTGTCAGCAACTTTATGTTTTTTATGTTTCTGACATTGAAAGAAGTTTAGAAAGATGATATTAAAATGATTAATATGTATCTAAGTTTTGGCATAAAGTTGCCTAAACCACCAAGTTCAGTTGTTAGTATTCAGACATTACATCTGCATTCAAGTCTCTCTGATTTCATGCTTTTTTATTTTTATAAAGATTTTTATGAGATTCATTAATGTACTTTAAATGCATGTAGGTTAAAGTGTATGCACATTTAGGGTTTTATTTCATCCAGTTTGTATTATTTAGGTAAGCACTATAATTTAATTTTATCACATGTAATTTTAATGCTTTTGTTGTTGTGAATAACATTATTCAAGTTTAAGTTTCAGGTTACTATAAAAACATACCAATGAACTTGGATTAAAAAGAGTTTAAATTTTGCTCAATAAAATCACTGTTGACTTACAATTATACAATTACATTTTCAATATACAGTAAGAAATTCTGTTTTACTGTGAATATACATGTTTTTTTTTTGGTTTTTTTTTACAGGAAACCTCGCATCATGTGTATTTGGTTATGGAAGTAAGAATTTTTTTGTGTTTTTGTTTTTTATTGTGTGTTTCTAAAATAAGAGAAATTTAATAGTCTTAATGTAGCTTAAGAGGTAATTTCAGTTTGTGAAAAGCAAATATGATATTGCTTGGATGAATACTCTCTAGCGAAAAGTATATGTTGTACATAAAATATCAATGTATTGTAATTATAGGTTAGCTTAAGTATACAAAGCTTTAAACAGTACGCTGTAGTTAAATAATATTTTGACAATGGTACAAGCCTAGCCAAAAGATCTAGAATTTCAAGAATTATTTATCTGTGATGTCCTCAATAGTCTGTTCCTATACTGATATTGTTTTATCTTTCCACAATATTATAATTAAGATCATCACATGCAATATTGCAACCAGCTTAATATACTAAGAAAAATTGAAATGCAACCCTTTTATTTGTATGAGCTCGGCCATTTTCACCAAACTTCTAATCATCATGTAACCATGAAACTATACATATTAAACTTCTACTGTAGTAAATTCATCTACACATACTTTTGACAAGTTTTAAAAAATATTACCTCTTTTGTACACAAGTACTCTTTTAATAAGTATTTATCTGTGAACTTATGGAGACAAAATTTGACTTAGACCCTGACTGGTCTGGGTACAAGGTGATTTTCATGTTAAGATTATTTTTTTTTTTTTTCATTTTACAGTTGTCAGATTTACAGAAGATCTTGAAAAGTCTTTTGTTCAGTTTTAATTGTCTATTTATATTCTTATAATCTCTCTGTATTGTTAAAATTGAGATTAAATATCTTTATATTAAAAAATGTTACACAAATACACATTCTTTCGTTAGGTATCCTAACTTTTCCCTATGACTGTATATGGTGTGTAGGTCTTTTATGACAATTTTGTAGTTTAATTTTTGCAAACTTTATAACTTTGTAGCTCACAAAAACATTATGGTATATGTACTATCACAGCACATGGTTCAGTAGACTTAAAGCTATTTTATTTCTATAGTGTACTTTAGTTAGTATAGAAAATTTTAAAGTTTTTGTGAATTTTAATTTGGGTCAGATAAATTCAGTTAAAATTATACTCCAATTCACCTCTTGTTGTTTTCTTTAGCAAGACTTGATCATTTTAGCTATTTAATGAGATAATTGTGTTCTTTCTAATCTTACTTTGTACAATATATGTGGGAACACTATGTTAGTCACATGGATATATTTTGTAATACTTATGATTGGTTAACTAGGGATCATTTATGAGACAAGATATTGCAATTTCATCTAAATTTTACAATGTCTTGAAAGAAAAATTCCCAGTCTAGTTTTCTTTCTTTTACACTACATAAATGTTTACTTCTCAACCTACTAAATATCTATATATATATCCTTATGAGTAAAACTAACTTTATATTTCAATTCAGTACAAGTTTATTTCCATTATTAGAGATGTTCTTTTTCTTTACTTTGCATTTAAATACAGAAAGTTATTACTCATTTTTTAAATGGGAATTATACAGGAATTTTAATTAACAATTTCTTAGTTTTGCAGTATTGTGTAATCTGAACTTACCAAAGTCATTTTGTGACATTTTTTCTACTCCTTGGTCACTTAGACATTTTTTTAGCTTAGGTTGAGACGTTATTTACCTTTAGCATGCTGAAAAATGTTTGCCATTAACCTATTTATGGTTTGATACTAGCTTTCATTCCCATAGGTGAATATCTGTGCAACTAGTCACAATGAAAGTCAAGTGGCAAAGTTGCTGAAATCTTTGTCTTATTGGCATCACCACTTAATATGTCAGTTTCTTAATACTTACAATTTCAAACATTAATGTATCATCTTGTCAGCCAATGAAAGGATAAGTTTATTTTAATGGTAGCACAGTAACTGATAGCTGATCTAAAAAAAAATGGACAGAGAAAAACAAAGTCATGCTTGAATGGAGAAGTTCTAATGGTTCTAGGCCTAGAGTTCATATTACAAAAACCTGCACAAAAGCAATTATGAAAATTTTGAAAAGGATCTATAATACTAAAGATTGTGAAAAAGTGCATGATATACACAATGCATCATATATTTAAATATTGCACATTTAAGACTTGCCACCTGGTTATTGAGGCTGTAAATAGAACTTGGCATAGTGCAAACTTTTTATTGTGAACAAATAAGTATCATGGAAGTTATCTAGTCATAAAGAGTTTAAAAATATTTGTTAAGTCTATATGTAGCATGTTCTAAGAGAAGATCTTGATAACATCCTTTCAACAGTCTTCAACACATGGGGGGACCAAGTACAAGAAAATCATTAAGCAAACCTTAAGAAAAATGCAGATATGTATTTCAGAGGTTATGGAAATGCAACATGCAAAATGTATTATAGACAAGCAAATTACTATTCTTTACATGAAAATTACCTCACACTCAGACTTGTTAGACTTAGTAAGACTGATATTGTTAATTCACTGATAACTGTTAGATACAGATATTTTTGCAGCACATTTTTTTTGTGCAGTAGATTTATGCATTTTTCAAAAAAGATTGTCACATTTCATATGGATAGATACAGATAGAAAAATTTGGAATAGTAGTCAACATTCCCTCTCCCAGTCAGGGTTCATCTCTAGTTGGCAGACTTTGTGCAAATAACTTGCTTGTGTTACAGCAAGTAAACATTAATATTTATGCAAAGGTAATTTAGAGATTGTTGTTTTTACAATGCAGATATAGAAAGCTTATTGGTTTTCAAGAGGGTAGGGGGTTTCCCTTCCCATACCTGCTAATATAATGAACCCAAACACTTAAAATATATTTGAATGGTTTCTAAATAATTCACAGTACATCTTTCTCATTTATGTTTGTATGCGTTCAGTTATTGTTAACAAAGAGCTCAAACTTAGGTTTAAGTACCACAGTTGAGATTATCATTGGTGATAATTGTAGGTAGATGGAAATATATATTTGGATCTGTGATGGTCCTCCATGGGGTTCTGAGGCTGGTTTTGAGGGTGATCCTTGACATTTTAATGAGATGTTAGACTTGTTTTTTCCAGTGTAACTTCTTTTAGTCTTGTAGGTTTTCACCTCCTCCTGTAGGTTAGTGGTAAGTTTACAGACAGCATCAGGGTCTGGAGTTTGATTTCCTGAAGTGGATGAAACAGATGGCTTTCAGTTGCTTTGCTCTAATAAAACAACTGACTTTACTATGGTCTTCAGATCTATGAGAAATGAAAAGGAGGCTACTTTGGGATAAGTTTCCTTTGATTTTTTTTTCTTCTTTTAATTCTTTGAGTGTATGATATTTTGTGCTTTTTTTCAGTTACTTTTGAGTTTGCAACTTAATTAAGGACTAATAATTTTGAGAGCAAATTTTTTTATTCATGCACTGAAGTTGTGGTTCTTGCTGGAAGGTTTATTTTTTAATAAATAATTTGTATTTTTTCCCTTAAAGGGAAGTTAATCCTTATATGACATGTTGTTGGAACTTAGTGATTTTTCCTACCTTCACTAGGTGTAGACGGTCTTTAGACTTTCAAGTACTTTATATTTCTTGTATTTTGGGCTTCTAAGGCAGAGTTTGTAGTTCATCTATATAGGTCCATGCCCCTTAATGGGACAGAGTAAGGCTATGGACTTAAACTTCAGCTTTAACATTTTGTTTCTTTTCATTTCATATTGTTAGAAGATTTTCAAGATAAAGCTGGATCCATCATTAGCATGTACATTGGTTAAATTTTTGATTTCTACATTCCTCCTGGTTGTTGTTGGAATCTTGAATTTCATTGGCTTCTCAAGGGAGTTATGAGTACCAGTCACTGACATTATCTCCTTGGTACATTGAAACAGAATTAATTCTGTCTGAATCTAGTGTTTCCAATATCTAGTCAGATTGTTAGCATTATTGTTGATTATTGTATACCTTCGGGAGCTGTGGAGGTTCAGTCCCAAGAATTTTTGGATGTGTTGTAATCTTAATTATTGTTCTAGAAGTTTTGTAGGTTCTTGGGTCACAACTTGGTTGTTCATTTCACATCTTCCCCACTATTATACATCCAACTTGTAATTTGAGGGTTGTGGGTTCACATCTCCATCCTGCCAAACATGCTTGCCCTTTCAGCCATAAGGGCATTATAATGTTTTTGTCAATCCTACTATTCGTGGGTAAAAAAGTTGGCAATAGATGGTGATGACTAGCTGCCTTCCCTGTAGTTTTGCACTGCTAAATTAGGGACGGCTACCACAGATAGCCCTTGAGTAGCTTTGTGCAAAATTCAAAAACAAACAAGCAAACAAACTTATATTCCTATTAGTTGCTGGGCCAATGAAAACAAAACATTGATGTCCAGTCATAGATCTTCCTCATCTATGTTAATGTCTTGTCTTTCCAAGTTTCACAAGTTAATCATTCTTTCATCTGTGTTAATTTTTTTACTGGAATTGTAGATGTCCAACTTGGTTGTAATCAATTCCTATCTGCACTTTACCTTAATAAAGGAATTCCACCACTGTTGGCATCTGTGGTGTACAGCAGTTGGGTAATGCAGTTTTCCAAATTTTTCTTTTGATCTCACATAGGCTTCACGTGGGTGCTGCTTTATTGTAAAAGTTTTTGTTTTATTTAATGTATCAAACTGTTTACACTCCATTCTTTGGACAACTAGTTACTGCTGCTAATGTCTTGCAAATTGTTAGACCATCACACCCTGATTCTACTTTCAGATACAACTGAGGCAGGCTTCTCTTTTGGGACTGCAACATCTATTTGTGCTCCAATTCAGTTTCTGTCATCAGTCTGGGTATATTTTATTTTTCATCTCTCATTTGTGCTCGTCTGTCTCCGATCCTGCTCAGTGTAATAGATTAGTATGGATGGTTCTTTCTCTTTCTGGGAATGTGTGCATCAATGAAATTCATTGTGCCTTTGGAATGCGAACAGAAGTGATCCTTTTATTATTTTTTAAGCAGCTTGGAACCATACAAATCTATTTATGATTTCTCCAGTTTCTACATACTTTGATTTTGAGGGATTAAATTTTGATGCTTCTACAATTTGGATTCCTCTACTGCCACCTCATTCATAGTTCCTTTCTCTTTATGAATGACTTTCTTAAGGTATTGGGTACATAAACTAATAGTCAGGAATTCCAGACTATGAATAGATTATAAGGTTCACCTACACAATGTTTTTGTCCTTGGTTTTCAACAGACATGGTCTCATGTACTTCCTAGAGAAGAGGAAAAGTTGGGAGCTCTCTTACCCAGGTACCTGGATGTTTTTCCCAGATGTCAGTAGAATCAGCACCAGCCAACATGGGAATTTACTTGTATTATGGGTTCTTTTTGATCAATATCTATTTAGTATATTGTTCATGGAAGGAGATCCATTATCTCCTTGTAATTCCAAATGCAAAGTGGTCCCATCCTGCATCCTTGGTTGAGCACAGTTGTTCCACATCATCCCCATATTTCTGGGAGCAAGTGGAAGGTTCCTTGCTTAGTTGGTTGTAGTGAAGATGAACATTCATAATTTCAGACTGGATGGGTTTGTTTCTTTGGTTAACATAGGAGCCTTGAATGTTGCCATTCAGGCTCTTTAGGTGGAGGAGAAAGTTTGTCTGATTTGATGTTTATTACTTTTTCATCATGATTCTGGTGGTTTGAAGCACGTCATTTAATAGCTGCAGGTTGGGATCCCATCAGAAGTATTTCTCTATGTATAAACTTTGTGGTCACTTGTCCTAGTGATAAACATTGGATATTCATGATGACAAAAAACCCACTTGAAGTAAAAATGTATTCTAAAATGGCTAGTATTGGTATAAAAACGTTTAATTAAAATAAAGTACAGAAAAATGTTGTGAACTTTAGGTTAACAAAGAGAGTTTGCAGTAGTAATACCAGCCATCTTTAGAAAATATGGGATATAATCAAGACCTTTTAAGTCCAATCCCATGTAGTGATGATCTCTCTGTTACAATTTCATCATTGATACAGGAACTAAGTTTCAGGTAAAGAACATACCTTCCCTAGATATAGTGTGGTTCTTCCAATTGAGTATATTACTTTTACTTGGTACATTCAAGATTACAATACAATTATCACCAAGAGCAATTGAGTAGAATATAAAGGACTGGAGCACGAGAAAAACAGACTAATGCTTAGATGGGCAAAGAAGATACCCTGGCATTTCATTAATAGCTATAAGTGTTATTAGAGGTAAGTATTAGTTTAAATACATTTTCAGTTTAGGAAAATGTTAACTTTCAGCTAAAGTTGTAATTATTTGTGTATGTTGAATATGTAGGAACTTCTGAGTACAGCTTATTTCATTAACCTATCACATTACAATAGCTCCTATCATCAAACAATGTTAATATTTCTTTTTTAAGTTAATAAAATATTTAGTTTTGTCTGCTTCTGCACTTTTAACTGATCACTAAATCTGTCTTTTGAAATATTAGATCTTTAAGTCTATTATTTTTAGAGATTAGATACTTGTTCCTGGAATACCACACAATTTTGTGTACTTACTTGTAAGTAAATGAATTCTTTGAGAAAATATTTCATATGCTGTAAGTTTTGTATATTTTCTTCTGTGTTTTTGTAAAGCCTAAAATTTGTATATGTGTGTATACCATGTATTTATTTATTTCCATAAATTTATTATTTTATCTTAGCATTTACTTTTTTACTACATTATGTAAGGTTGTAAATTTTAAAACCTTACAAGATTTACTTCAAAGTTTATAAGAGTTGTCAGAGGAAACATGTAACAACAGAAGAAAACAAAATGGGTAATTTGCAGTAACAAATGACTTAGGAAAAATATATATAATTAATATAGAAAAAAATTAATCAGTGGACATTTTCTGTGGTTTCTTACATTCAACAATCTTGTAAGGTAATCAGTTGTTCAAAAATATATATTTATGAGATAATTAAAGAGAACATCAAGGATTAAATTGAGGAAGAATGGTCCAGAACAGAGTTTAACCCATTGAGGACTCAAGTCATTATTGATCTTCTGATTAGAATTTTAAAAAGTTTCACTTCTTTCAAAATCCAGATTTAACCACTAGACAGCACTGTAGCAGTTGAAGGTCGTTACTTTTTATTGTACTAATTTAATATTAGATCATAAATTAGTAGTAATATTGTGAGATTGATGTAAATTGTAGGATGAGTCAGAGAAGATGGTTTTGAGCCATTGTTATTTAGTAATATGTTTTACAGAAAATTTATTCCAAATATTTTGTCTTAACTTGATCTGTTAACTGATAGACAACTCCTGTTTGTTTGCATGTGCAAATAATAGTCTGTTTTTTCATTTTTTAAAGTTTTGCAATGGTGGAGACCTGGCTGACTACTTTCATGGTAAGTCATCACTGTTCAAACTACACACACACACACACACACACACAACAGCTTGACTCTTTATTCAGACCTATACCTAATAATTGATTGAGCTTTTTTTTCCTCTGTTAACAGTTATGATACAAATTGGCACAAAACTTAAAAGGTGTTGGAAGGTGCCCTTAAGATTTCCCCTCTTGAGTCATTAATATTGTACTCAATTCATGGATTGAGATATGCAGAGTATGGTTGCTGTGGATATGCCTTTAAAGTTTATCGTACAGATGCTCAGTTGGAAAACTGATTATGGTGGCTGTAAGGTGCCTTAGTTTCCTTGTTTCCCAAATCATGCATTTAAAATTTGGGCTTAGTGGGTGAAGAGCATTATCATTGTAGAAATACTCATTCCCATTAGGTTACACATGGAGTAACACTGGACACTTAATTAGAAATAGTTCTGAGGTAAGAATTGGTATTTGTCTTCTTTCCTGAAGGTACCAAAGGGCCTAGGAAATGCCAGTAAACATGCTTCAAACCATGACTCCACCATTAGAGGCATGGACAGGTGGAACAATGCAAAATGTTTAGTGATTTGTGTGACCTTCTCCAGGTCTGCTGTCCAAGGTAAAGTGTTACTTGTTGCACCACCTCATTTCTTGTCAGTACTCTTTACTCCACTGAATTTGCATCATTTGAGGCATTTACTCTTGTTGATATGCGAGATAAAAAAGTTATATAATGGTCTCCTACTGCTGTAAGGTATAGCTGGAGATGATTGTGGATTGTCCTGCATTGAATGTATGTCAGTTAGTTTATTCTATGATGACAGTTGGACTTTATCATCCTGTCTGACTGCTTTTATCCTGTTTGTGTTACTGCATATTTGTAACCACATTGTACCCTCAGAATAGACTGATTCATCTTTTACTATTGCTGATAAACTCCAATGACCAATGTCTTGGAGCATTGTACTAATGAAAGTGTTATGATTCCTGTGACACCTGTTAAATACCCACCCACTATCTCACCTCGTTTAGCAATGCAATATATTTTCTTTGCTTTATATATATATGTCTGTTATACTGACTGCATATTTACTTGTCAGTCATTTGTAGTGCTGCAAAGATCACTTGACACATTAGGTGACCAACCTAATCTGCAGCTTGGTTATGCCCAATCTGAAGGAGTTCACAGATTGTAATAAAGTGTCTAGCCAGTGTAAGTATTTAAATGTTTTGTTATTGAAACCAAAATGTGAGGGAATTGAATGCTGCATAAAAGTTAAAAAAAAAAAAAAAATGCACGAAGAAATATGTGAATTCTATTCTACAAAAAAAATTATGGAAAAGAATATACAGATGAGTTTGTAATGCACTTCATGTCTAGTTATGCTTTTACTTTACTGACACAAAAGTGATTGAGAAACTATTAAAATTCTGTAAAACTATATATTGTTATAACATTTAGTAAACTCATTACTGAATAAGCCAGAGAAATGAAAGAGAATATCTTCAAGGCATATTTATGATAAAAAATTAGTACACAGATAATTTGTATAATCATCTATAAAGGAAGCCTCAAATTTTTGTTTCATAATTGTAAGTTCAGGGTTTGTGTTAACCTTTTTCATTCTGATTAGCATCTTTCAGGTGTAAGTGCATATTTATATATGAAATTTCAAAACTCAGAAACAAAATGGTAATCATAATTCAGTTTTGAAAGTTTTTTTACTCAAATATTTTAGGACTGATATTTTGTCATTTTATGTCATTTATTCTCACAGAAAAAATTTCAAACGTGCACTTCTGCAAAGCTATGAAGAGCCTTGTCTGTTGACAACGTATTTGCAAGTTTTTTTTACAAAATATTTCTGACTATTTCTTTGTATAATTATAAATCATTAAGAAACTATCATGCACTGGAAAGAGAATTTTAAAGTTTTTTTCTCATGTGAAGGATTTTCTATGAAAAGATGAGTAAGGTGGAAGTGTATATAATTTTGCTAAAATTTTATAACATGTATACATGGAACTATTGCAAAGATTGACAAGTTATATAGAGTGAGTATTGGTGGAGTGAATGTTACAAATCTCAGATATGCAGAAAACACTAGTTTAATAATCGAAACAGCAAAAGGACTACAGCAGATTGAAGATGAGGTTAAGATAAGAAGTGCAGAATTTTGACTCACAATGAACACCAAAAAGACAAAGATTATGACAGTGAGCAGAGAACATCAAGATATAGAAAGGATTAGTGTTATATGTGATGGGTGATGAGATTTGGATTGTAGGTAATATCATTATGATGGATAGCAAATGTGACGTGACATGGAGATAAAAAGATGAATAGAAATTGCAAAATGTAAACTTTTTGCAACTAAAAATGTCTTAACAGCAAAAAGCATTAGTGTGAAATACAGAAGACACTACCTCTGATTTTATCAGGAAAATGTGTCATTTTTACCGATTTATTATCTCGTACATTTAACCATAATAGTAACTGATCTAACTGTTTTTAAAATAATTAGAGATGATGAGAAAACCCACTTGTAGAGAAAATATATATGTAAAAATGGCTCGTTTGGGTTGAGAAAATTTTTGTGTAGAGGAGCAAACAACATTTTGACCTTCTTCAGTCATCATCAGGCTCACAAAGAAAGAAAGTGGTAATTGACACGAATGATTACATCCTAAAAATGAAGAACATCTTATCACACACAAAGAAATTTAAACCAATACACACAAATCCAACAAAGACACACGAAATGCAACTAACCAAAATACTACTAAAAATGAAAATAGCCAATACAATTTCAAGAACACTTTATTCCTACCTATGCAGGACCGATTCACACAGACCATAAATATATATACAGCATTCCTGAACCCCATAAACCAGATTCTCCATTACGACCAATAATGTCTACATATGAATTATATAATTACAATCTTGGTAAATACATAGTATGCGCATTCTACAAATATGTAACATCAGCCAGCTCATTCATTAAAAACTCTTTTAATTTCAAGTATAATCTTAATCAACTTAATCATAAAGCCTTAATAGCCATTTTTGATGTTATAACCCTCTTTACAGAAGTCTCAACTGCTGAAGCCTGCAAGATAGCTTTAGAACTCTATATCCAACATCCTAACCCATCAACAGACATTCCCAGCAACCAATTAGCAACCCTTATAGAATTTGCCACGATGAAGACAAACTTCATGTTCAACAACCACAATTATATACAAACAAATGGTCTAAGTATGGACAACCCTGTATCACCAGTTCTAACCAATATTTTTGTGATACAAGTTGAAACACAAGCAGTTAACACAGCATTACATCCACCACTATACTGGTACAGATATATAGATGACAAGATTCCAGATTCAAATCTACAGAACACATACTTAATTTTTTCAATCACATTAATGCTATACTTCCCAACATTAACTTCATATGTGAACAGGAAGAAAGCAATCAAATATCATTTCTTAACCTCAGAATAACAAGAACTGATACACAATTTAAAACAAAAATCCACCGAAAAATCACTCATACTGGACTATACATTCCTTGGGACTCAGCACATGAAACAAAATAAAAACTGAACATACTAAGAAACCAAACAAACACAGCTATAAAACTATGCTCATTAGATAAAATTAATGACGAATTAGACAAAATAAAATAATACTTCATCAACCTCAGCAAGTTTCCTCCACAAACCATAGAAAACATTATCTGCACACACCTAAACAATAAGCAAAATCAAAAGTAAATAACAAAAGATAAGAAGTGCAGTGTAAGATAAGAAGTGTAAAAACTACATTGACAAAAACCACACCAACATTATTTATAAATTAAAATGTGATAACTGCCATGATTTCTATATTGGAGAAACAAGTAGAAAAATGGAAACTAGGTTCAAAGAATATAAAAAGTCACCTTCACATGTTTTCAAACACTGCAAATCAAATAAACACAACATAACCATAGAAAACACCCGAATACTAAGAAACAAACATAAACAAACGCAAAATTAAAGAAGCCTTACTTATACAACAACTTAAGCCCAAAATAAACCAATTCAAAAGAACACTTTTATACCTTTATTAATAAATATCATCAAACGTATAAGCATGCCCTCTACATTCCTACACTCTGTTATACAACCCCCTTCAAATATTTGGTTAGCTGTTGGTCAGTTATCTCTTTCTTTTCTTTATGAACCTGACGATGACTGAAGAAGGTTGAAACATTGTTTGCTCCTCTTCATAAGCATTTTTTTAATCCAAACTATCCATTTTTACATATATATGTTTTCAAAATAGATCCAAACATAGTTCAAATACCACTGAAAAATGAATTAAGTGGTATGAGAAAGAACCTGTGTTTTTGTGTCAAAGTGGCAAGACAGCTTGTGCACAGTAGAACAATGTAATGTAATAGGAAGCTTATAATACTTTGGATGAAACCACAAATATAGTTTTTTATAGTATTTATTATTTTCATGCTGAGAACATTTAAAAGCTAAAAAGTTTTCTTCTTTAGAGAGTACAGTTGATCCTAATGACTACAGTGTGACAAGATCCTTGTTTAATGTATTCACAAAATTCATACAAAGAAAGTAACCTACAATTTATTGAGGGTTAAATATTTTTTTTAAATATAAGTTAATTTTAACCCAAAATTTTGGTATCTAGTCTGATCTGATGCTTTTCTGACAGGTTATGAGATAAGCCTTTAGTGAACTCCTTTATTTCCTGTTGCCCCTATCAGTTGTTCCTGGAGTTAGCTGTAATGAACTAGTTAATCAAATTAGAGAAGTTCTTACTGTGAAGTATCCAATACCTTGTTTATTAGGGTATTTTTATTTTTCAACACCCATCTTAATTAGGCTTACCTTCACCTCTTTTTGCCTTGTCCAATGGGCTTTCAGTTCTTGTAGAGCTCTAGAGGTTTCATTGTTTTGGGGGATGGGATCTCCATGGTATGTTATGCTCATGTGGACTTTTCACAGCTAGTGGAATCACTGCCTTATTTCACTAGTGTTTGAACCACTCTCCTAGTTCTTGTTTTCTCCTTCCTATCTTCCTTTCTTGCCATATTTGCCTTTGATGTTTCACATACTCTTAGTCCTTTTACATATCTTCTCCTTCCTCTGGAGGGTTTTTTCCCTGACTTTTTGATTGTTCATGAATAACTTTTATTTGGCCACTTTCCCTTTACATTTTACAGTTTTATTCTCAGCCTGATCACAGTAGACTTCTATGCCCTGGACATGCTCTGTTATATTGAATGTTATATATCCATGGCCATATAATGCACACTGCAGGAATTGGGTGTTCTACAAGATTACTTATAGATATATTCTTGTGATAACATTAAAAAAAAAATTACCCATTCCAGACCCTACTCACCTGTAGTGAAGCAGAAGGGGATAGCGTCCCATCCCTGCTGTGTCTTGTATTGAATAAATTAGTTGTGGTATGCTTTAAAAAATAGGGTTTCATTGTCATTCATTATATTGTTCTAGGTGTTGCCATTTATCTGAGCTCTTCACCATGTTTTATCTACCTTTTCTTCTCGCAGAGTTTGAGATTTCTTACCGTTTTCCAGTTCCAAGCCTCTTGGATGGTGCACCATGGAGGCATTCTCCTGAATGATTTAATGAAATAGAGCGAAATATTGAAATGATTTTTCAATCATTCAGTTAAAAATAGGGTGATTGTGTTCTCTTGGTATACATATTGTGATATTCTCCATTATTAAACATAGATAAATAAGAATAAGATGTCAAAATTGCCATTCACCCCTTTTGAATGGGATCCCTCATTCTAGCCCCATGTGGTTGTCGATTCCCTATTGCTGAGTTTTTTATTTAGATTTGAACCATTCAACAAATTCTTACATGTTGCTGATGTCTGTATTCTTCTCTCAGTTATACTCTTGTTTCTTCATCCATACTGTGGGTCACAGTAGAGGTATTTTCAGATTATTAAAGTTCTTCCCTTTTCACTAACATTCAATGTTTAATATTTTGTGGATGTTAGGAGTATTTGGGATGGTTCTGTTAATGTTGCTTGACAGAGATGGTTTACATTACACAGTTATCTTTCCAATACTGGATATAGGATTTTCAGATTGAGCTATCAGTTTATTTTTTAAATATGTGCCCTATTCATGGGTGTGAGATTCTTGATTTCCTTCAGTCTCATGAGCTTGAGGTGAAGACTATATGATTCTCTTTCCTATCTCAATATGGATGAAAGTTCCTGGTGGCCTGGATTATGGATTGTATTTGACTGATAGTATGATTCTCATTTCACCTGATGCTTCCTTCGTCTGCTAAAACATGAGATGCTAGTTCTGTAGATTTGAACAAAGGGAGTCACATGTATCATGAGAATATGTCTCACTCTTATTAGTTAAGGACCAATGTATTTTGATTTGTATTTGCATGAGAGACACATTGGAATTGGTCAATTCCAATGGAAGGGAGATAAGTGGCTTGTGGCTTAAAAAAAGTGTTTCTTGAATATAGAGGGAAAGTACTGGATGAGAATATTTATGGAGGTGTAAGTACTTATATAAAATACTTTTTAGGATATGAAAATTATAACTTTAAAATATTTTAAAATAATACTAATTATTATACTGCCTTCAATAATGTCACAAAAGTAGGAAAATTTTACTTGTCATTATAAGAACTATAAAATCATTTACATCTTTAAAAAAATTTAGTTACGTTTATTCTGCAGAGCATCAGTCAGTATGTTTGAATGTTCTGTGAAGACATATTAGCAAGTGTGCTTTAGTTACACAGGTGATGGGAAATTATTTATTTATAATAAGTACGATTCATTAAAACAAGCACTTACTTAGGAATACAAATGTATTCTACACATGAGCTTTCTAAACTTTAATTTTTTTTTACTTTGCCTCTGCTACTAATTTCTCTAAGAAACATTTTTGGTGCCATTAGTAGATCATGACAAATGCAGTCTAATCATTAGTTGGACAAAAAATATTTTATAATTAATAAACAGTACTTATGTGACTAGCAGTATCTTCTGTTAAATTTTGTATTTTTGTTTCTTCCTATTTAGAGCTTTAAATAGCCATATTCTTTAAATGAAAACAGTGTACTTGTATGAATTTCTTCATTTACCGAAGAAAATACATAAATGCAATTTAAGAGGTTTATAAGAAAGTTAAAGTATAAAATAATGCTCAGGTTAAAAGTCATGACACACCTAACCTTACATTAAAATATTTAAAGTTTTATCATATCATTTTGGTGATTTACTGATAAGCCTAATTAGGCTTTATAACGGTTTGTGTTCAAACAGCTGTATGTTGTGTGAAGGTTATATTGTTTTTATTTACAGCCAATGGTGCTCTCAGTGAAGTTACCTTACAACTTTTCCTCCGGCAAATAGGTATGATTTTTTTTTTCCTTTTTTAAAATTGATAACCAGTATTTATTTATCAGCATACAACCACTGTATGAAATAATTTGTTATTACAGTAATCATTAGTATTTCATTGTACATTTTAAATCTGTTCAAAATGGGAGAAATTCTTTATTTTGAACTGGCTCTTTTTCCTTCCAAACTAGGAATTTCTAATATATATGCAATCACTTGGTGCATCCATCATCTTCTGCATATGGCTTTGGAATTTGAACAGTTTTTTCAGTTTGGTTCTGACATATATTCTAAATATAAATTAATTAATTCTTTTGTCACACTTAGGGGTTGACCCCCAATTTTATCCAAGTTAGCATAATATAACACTTGTAGTAGCCACATAACAAGCTCATATCCCATTTGGAATGTCCATGACTTTCTTCTTTGTTTAATTTTAAATGCATTACTTTAATTTGAACTAATTTCAAACATATTTTTTTCTGTGTACATGCATCAGACATGTGATTCATATTTTTTACATTGGAAAAATACTGCTTTCTCTTCAATTTAAAACTTGTCCTCTGTTATTGGCCTAATTATTTAATTTTTTTTAAATTTCAGTAAGCTACATAGATAGTAACAATTCATTTATTGAAAATCCTAATCTAAAGTGATGTCCCTCCTAAATAGCACATGCTCCATCTCTGATTAGGTTATGCAGTTTTGGCCGTATTTTAAGTATTATTAGGTAATGAACATGTACAAATCTAAGTTTTGTGTTCATATTGTTCATTTATTAGGTGTTGTAATTTTAACTACTTGTAAGTAAAATTCATCAATGGACTATGATTGTGCTGACACTTATAGCGGCGAGTGGTAACAACATAATTACTGTGTCAAATATACTTGACTCAGCTGAGAAGATTGTAAAAGTGAATCAAATGGTGTTCAAGTGCATGATGATGAATAGGCAATGAGAGAAGATGATGCTAGCTCTAGTGATGATAGTCCAGATGATGAACCTAAATCTAGCTAAGGAAGGTGTAAACAGTACTGACAGTGGGAAATATGTGTCCCATTTGCAATGTGTGAAGGGATAGGAACACTGGAAATTATGTGCTCCAACCTCAATGAATGAATTAATACATTCTGCCTCATTACTGTCTGAAAGAATGAATATATGTGGTTTATCTGTAGATGCGAATGTTTACATTACACATCTTTCTGTCGTTACTTTTAAATTAATATTTTCCACTAAGTGATTATGTGTTATTGTGAGAATAATAAATGTATGACAAAAACTTAAATTCTATGGAGAAAATATTGTTATTATTAAAAAAAAGATGACAAATTTACGCTCTTTCTTTTCTTTTTAAGATATAAGATAAGTAACAATTTGCATTCTAAACAACTACATCTGATGAAGTTCTGGGATTAGTTTATGAATAAGTAGTCGGTATTTCTTATGTTATTAATTTTATTAATAAATCTTCAGTCTTATCCTCAGTTTATTAACATGTGTTTAAGATAATTTAACATTTCTTAGAAGTTGGTAATATCTGTCGAAGTAAATATATTTATACTGAGAATCTCTGGTGAATTGGTTACTGCAAAGGATTTATAAAGTATGGAATATTTCAAAGAAAAATCTAAGTTTATTGTCATTAGAAGATCAAAAAAGGATAAATTGCTGTTATTCTTCATTTCAACATTAAAATGAATATATATATATATATATTCAGCTCATTAAAAAAAACAAACCTACTTAATCTGTCTACAACATAACCATATGCCACAAAAGTTTTATCAACATATTTCAATAACAAACTTAAGTTACAACTGTAGTTTTAAAGAGATTAATGAGAAAATCACAAGGGGGTGGAGAAAGTTGAAAAATCCACATGTAATCCATGTTTTTTCATGGTATTTATCTATTCTTTGGAATATAATGAAAAATTAGCAATTAAATTAGTAATAAATGTTTATAAATTACACTTTGATAAAGTTAGTAAGTAGAGCATATTACCTTTTATGGTAATATTTAGAAAATAAAGAGTTGGGGTTTTTTGTGAAAAAGACAGTTCTACAAATAAATAGAAGAAATTTGTTATTCTGTTTAAATCACAAATTAATTTTACCATTTAAGAGGAAACAAATTGTAATGTCTTCTTGGTTAATAATTTGTAAATTATCATGTTAAACTTTCGGAGTGCAGGTAACTGAATCAAAGTTTAAGGTTTTTTATCTAATTTTCTAAAAAATAAAATAATTTTAAAATCATATTTTATCTTAAAATGTAAATTGAGAGTAAAAACACTTATTAAAAATAAAATTCAAAATTCTGTGATGTTTTGAAAATTAGTAAAACATTTGTTATAATTAAAACTTATAAAGCTAACCAGATAGTTAATTTTAATAAAATCATTATAATTAAGGTATTAAAAATATATAATTAACAGATAGCTCATCTAAGTTATTAAATAGGCATCTTACTAATAATTATCATACAAAAAATATCAAAGCATCAAAATCTTGTGTTACTTTAACTCTTAATTAAAGTTTAATATTGTCTTTTTAATTTTGTACCCATCATTTTTATTCTTTGCCAAAAATGTATAAAGAAGGTAATTTTTTTAGTAATTTGACTTGTTAAAAAGTGGCTTGTAGTTAAACTGATAGATTATCTGCTTGGAATTGGAAAGCTTTTGAGCTCAAATTCAAAGCAAGGAAATATATCATGAAACAATTGTGTACATTTCTTGTCATGCAATTGTATCAGGTTTTAATTTTTTTTATCAAACTGTGTTCCTAAATACATAATTCATAAATTTAAATTTTTAACTTCATAATGTAACATTATAAAGAGTTCAATACACCTTATAAATTAAATCAACTTTTAGAAATTGAGGAAGATATCATTGTTTCTTTTGATGTAGTTTTGTTGTTAATCTTAGTTACATTAAATAAAGTCATCATTTATTTGAAGAAATGTTAATTTATAATGGAATTTCAACTCTTAAATCTGATGATATAGTTAACAAATATTCTCCTCTTTTTAAAGTTATATACAAATTTTGTTGAATCCTTGGATACCATATAGATTCTCTGTTTTCTCCTTTACTTTGAACTATTTTTATAGATCAATTTGAAACTGTGGCTTTTTATTAATTGCTATTTAACTTATAATTTAGTTGATGTATAGTGATGACACTTTTTAATGCAAAACTGGTCAGAAGACAGGCCAAATTAATTTCTTAATCAATTGAATAGGTGAGTAGTAACTACTTATTTTTTTGTGACAAGAAACTTTATTATTTGGTAAATTCAGTGTTTCTTAAACACAAGCCCATCTTTTTAAAGTTGGAGTTTTTCACCCAGTCATACGTAGAGAGCCTTTTGTTTTTCTACAGATATTATTCATTTCTATTAAGAGGTGAATTATTTATTTGAGAGGGTTATGGTACTTGTCTCTTAGTCTCTGTTTCACAGGTTCAAATTCTGTCAGTGTTTATGTCCTTTCAGCTGTGGGGACAGTGTAATTTTATGGGCAGTCCCACTATTTGTTGATGAAGAGTATCTGATGAGTTGATGGTGGGAAGTGTTGATTAGATGCCATCACTCCAGTCTGTTACTTAAAAGTTAGGAACAGGTAGTACGGATATTCTTTGAGAACATTTACATAAAATAAAAAAAAAACATTTATATTAGTGTACCAAAATCTTAAGAGTTGGTACAAAGAAAAAAAAGAAGGAATTTGTTCCCACTTTTTTACCTGAAATTTTTATAAGATAGAAAAATTAATTTTTAAATATACTGACTGATTCATCCTATAGACTGCAGAATAAAACTAGTAGTATTGTCATATTTGAAAGATAATTTATGGAGAGTTATAAAAAACTGAAAATTTATGAAATAAAATTTCAATGTAGTTGTGTTTATTCAAATTAAGAAAAGCTTAATAATCCATGATGATGAAAAAAAACATTTGTAGAGAAAATTATATATTTAAAAATGTCTGGTATGGGTAGAAAAGGCACAGGTGACGATGACTGAAGAAAGTCGAAACGTTGTTCGCTCCTCTGCTAGTGCTTTCTCTATCCATACCAGCCATTTTTAAATATATGAGAAAATCTTAAATTTTCACTAAAGGAACAAAAATTAGCAGTTAAAAATAAAAATTTAAGTCATTTAATTTAGCGGAACAGGTGTTTAATATTAATTGCCGTATGTTATGTAAGGAACTTTTGATGAATTTGTTCATTAAATAAGTATTGATTTGAATGAATAAAATATGAGATTTAATCAAACATAAAATCATTCTTTAAATAAAAGTTCAAGTTATTCAAGGCTTTAATTATACTTAGATTAGTTTGTTTATATGTAGATTTAATTATTTTACCTTCATAATGGTGCTGTGCCTGGTGATGAACAAAATATGGGGATCTGAAATACATAGCATGTTTGACTTTGAGAGTGTTCATCCAATAGATAATTGTTATTTTTTGTTAAATTAAACATAGTGTAAGAAATAAGTACTTCCATAAGTTTTCGATACTGTGGTATCATTGTTTCCTATATTTAACTAGTGGTTAATACTAAAGGAATAATTGTCAAAAATCAAAAGAAGGAAGAAAGAAACAGATGTGGATAAAGTTAAGAAATGAAGAAACCTAATGTATTCCACAAGTGGATACATTTTACTTAAGAGTAAAGGAAGAAGTGAATTCTGATAGTTTAAAACAAAAGGGTTTCATTGAGTAATTTTTTTTAATGTGATTAAACAAACCTTTTTTTATCTTGTGTGTTTTTTACAATAATTATCATATTATCTTATATCTCACAGTAGTTATTTCCCCAAAGGAGGGCAAAAGGCTGCCTGGATGGTCACCTGTTTTAACTATACAGTAGTATGTTGTCTGTCAATTAGTCATTAAAATGATATGTAAGGAATACTTAATGTTGCAACTTGTACAATTATGATATAAGCAGAATGCGTGCATCTCATGAATTTTGAGAAAAATTACACACATAGTAGGCTATTACATAGCGTGACATATGAAATTGAAAAGCAAGAAACAAAAATGTTGTTACTCTTAATTTTAGTTTTACCCTGGGACTCTTTGGTTTTTCCCCAAGAACCATGTACATCTAAAGTAATCACATATGTTTACTAGAAGATTGGTACTTAGGGATGACTCAATCATAATAAAAATATACTAAAAGAAAAAATGGATATTTACAACTTTTCAGGTTTGTTAATATCAGAACTCTAATTTCTTTGTTTATATTGTTAGAGAATAGTGAATCAAATCATGACAAAAATATTTCTGTTAATTATGGAACACACCATAAGACCTCTCAGTGATAAGTTATTAACTTTAAGTGAATTTAATAAAAAAAAATCTAAATTTAAAAATTGTACTGGTAGCAAATTATCTTTGAATATGAGCTAACATGCACAAGTCTCTCTACCTTTGGACTATTAGGATAATATACTTGAAAAGCTTATAGTGTTATATGTTTTGTTCGTTTAAGCTGAATGTGTCCTCATTTCACAACTTTTGACATTTTACTGTAGTTCAGTGAAATGTTTTATAGTCACATACACAAATCCACAAGCCATACCCAAGAAGAGTATCAGTTTTATTCTCTTCCTATCATACATGTATATGAATTGTTCAGAATTTTAGGACATAAACTCTCTCAACTGCTTTAGTAATTTACAATTTATACAAATTGGAACTCATTCAGTGTTACTTAAGTATTTTTGTACATAATTTGTAACATAAAAGCAGATGCTTGTTTCATGTTGTTTTAAATGAATACTGTTTTTGTTTTTAATAAAAAAATAAAAAATAATGGCTGTTGTTTTACATTTTTACCTTATTTAATGAATAAGGTATTATTATGAAATTGCCACTGTTTAATAATTATTATTTACCGTTAGTATTTTTTAATTTTTGAAGCTGAGGCCATGAAAGCACTTAATGCCAAAGACATTGTTCATCGAGATTTGAAGCCACAGAACATATTGCTGTGTCATTCAGGGAAGTCGTGTCCTGCACCAAATGATATCACTTTAAAGATTGCTGATTTTGGCTTTGCTCGTTTCCTTCAAGATGGAGTAATGGCCATGACACTTTGTGGCTCTCCTATGTACATGGTGAGTTAGTGATTAGAAGGTTTTTGTTTGAGAATAAATTTACAATAATCTAAACAGTATAATTTTGTAAGAAACCAAAAGTGAGAATGGTATTAGAGAAATGGTTCTAAAGTATAAAGAAATGTGCAATATCAGATATACCTGTACCCATGGCTATGTTTTATTAAAACATGCTAAAATTGTATGATGAAAATAAAGTGCAGGATTCTATTTTTATATTTTATATCAAATATACAATATTATTGTGTTAATTAATTTGCATTGTCAGTATCATTGTGTTAACTAATTTGCATTGTCTTATAAATTTAACTGGAATTATGAATATGACTGAAGTAATTTTTAATGTAGATGTATCCTATATCAATAAAGACAACATATTTTTGTGTATAAATATTAAAAGATGAATAACTATTTTTTGAGCAGTTTGTTGCAGTATAAACTACCTTAAAAGAGCTTTAGTAGTAGAACAACAACAACAAAAAGATAATAATGACAACTACTGTTATTAAACTTGACATAAATTTTGAAATTCTTGAAAAAAATGATCATGACAGTTTTATTAACACTTAACATTAAAAGAATTTGCAAACCTGTCTTGGACTTTTTTCATCAGTGAAGATATTTTTTATATATGTTTTGTTTCTTTTCTCCAAAGGCTCCAGAAGTAATTATGTCAATTAAATATGATGCCAAAGCTGATCTGTGGAGCATAGGAACTATTGTTTTCCAAGGATTAACTGGAAAAGCACCTTTTCAGGTAAGTAATAGAACAAATAAATTAATACCAAACATTTTATCCAAGAATTATGTTGATAATTTCTTCACAGCATCTTTACAATACAATATTAGATGAAAATGTATTACTTCTGTTCAATTGTAAAATAACAGTTCACTACTTTGTGTGTTAATTTGTGAAAGCTTGGTGTTATTCACACTCTAGAGTGCACATAACATACACAACAGTGTTTCTCAGACTATGGTACTCATGTTCCTGTAGAACAAAGCATAAAAGAATTCCAAACTTTGCCAGTGAGTACTGTAAGTTGCATTCCCTCTAGTCAGTCCTTTACTTCAACGATAGTATAGTAGTAAGGTGTAAAAAGTGAGGGAAAAGAAGTTAACAACTGTACAGTGTTTTTTTTTCTGTAGTTGAAGTGTATGTTGGCCAAATGTGTAGGAATTTGAAGTTTTGAATTAAGGAGCATTAAAATGTGGTAGGGAAAAAAAACTAAATTGACTGAATTGAGTCTAGCAAGATATTTAGAACCCACATCTTGTTTTGTAAATTGATATGGTGAATAAGGTTGACTTTTAAGTGGAAACTAGATATAAGAGGATCATTATGGATTGAAAACATTGAAAATATTACTTTTAATACAGTTGATGAGCCAGTTCTAGAAAAAGTAAAATACTAAAAAATTTGTTTTATAACTTCTTTAGTTATATTGAAAGTTGAAGTGGCATTGAAAGTGTAATGTAAAATTACATAAGTCTGAGGTGTAGCTATCTAAGATTCTAATTTTAACTGTTACTTCTGATGTTGGAGTTATAGGTTGCCACCAAAATATGTAGGGTTTCTCTATTTTTAGGGCTATGCCCTGCTTTTAATGCGTTTAGTTTATTGTGTAACTATATAACATTGTATTAATTTTAATTTTTAATATAATTCTTGTACTCGTCTCAAAAAAAGCATGAAAACTTCATTCAACTGTTGTGTACTTACAGCATTTAGTTTAAAACAATACGAAGTAAATATGTATATTAGTACTCAATATTTTTCAAAATTTTATCTGATTTCTTTTTATCTTCAGTCATTTTTTTTCTTTGTAAATTTTAAGTGGGCAGTTGAACCAGCTGAATAAAAATGAGTTGGATAGCAAAATAAGTTTTTAAAAAAAATAATAGAAGTTAGACGTTTTTGCCATGGTCAAAAAAAGTTGAGAATTGTGCAAAACTGTGTAAATACTTTTACAAACACAAGTCATAAATCCAAATGCTTTAATTTTAACTACTTGTTCTTTACATTGTCAACCTGAGATTGTCACTGTCTGAGAATCATGGGCTTTAATTACTGTTACACTTAACATACTTGTCCTTTCAACCATGTGGGCATTATAAAATAACAATCCCACTATTTGTTAGTAAAAAATTAGCCCATGAGTAGGTGGTGGATGGTGTTGACTATCTGTTTTCTCTCTAGTCTATTGCTGCTAAATTAGGGATGACTAGTGCAGAAAGTCCTTATGTAGCTTTGCATAAAATTCAGAACAAATCAAACCAAAATGTACTTTGTTTTTCATGTGATTTGAGGTTGGCTAACTGAGAGACACAGTCACTAAGGTATTTATACTTCTGAGTTTATCTTTTCTAAAAATGCAAAGATAATAAAAGTAACAAAATGAAATATCAATTAACTGTAGGACGTTTTTGAATATCAGATGACAGAGTAACTTTTAATGCTTTGTAGGTTTGTGAAACTGTAGGTATAGAAATTGGAAAGCTAATAAAGCTTTCTTATGAATATAAATTTATAATATGTATACCTTGGATTTACTTGATATCAATTATTTTTTTTCAATGTGTAAGCTAATGAAATACAAAGAAGAAGAGAGATTTATAATCTGAAGTGAATTATATTTCCTTTAGTTGCCACTTTGCACAAAACTAAGATAAAAGCAATGTGTGTTTTACACACAATTTTTGTCATAAATTAAAATTCTAAACTTGTTTAATATCATGCATGATTTTCACATTGACTTACAATATAAAATGTTTTATACGTTCTTGTAGGCACAAACTCCACAAGCTTTGAAGCAGTATTATGAAAAAAATCCTAACCTTCAGCCCAAGTGAGTAATGATATGTGTATGATGAATCTTTAAGTTACCTTTTACATTTAGTAAGTTTGTCAATTTAATCACATGACTGTTCCAAGTACTCTTAACCTTAATTAGGGTTTTGTGGTTTTGTGAAGCTCTTTTGAGCTTCAGGATATACAGAAAAGTATTCATTTGAAATCAATTTTTCTTTATTATAAAACCTAATTTAATTGATTTATATTCAATGAAAATTTATTCAGTCTATCATATAAGTATATTTTGTAATATTCCAAACAAGAATCTTTTATCATCATAGTTATATATTAAACTTTTATGTAATAGTTTTATTCTTACAAACTCCTTATGTATGAAATGTTTGATATCACAGCAGTGCATATTTGTTGATTTTGCTGTGACCGATGTGGCAGCTGCATTTAACCCTCTCTGCTTGAATATCCTTTTCTTTGCATGTCACGAGGATTTTAGTATCTTACATTCAAAATTAAATTACTTTTGGTTCATCTTATATCAATTAGTATAGCATAAAATTATAACTAATGATCCATATCTTGATAGTGGGTAATGTTTAAGAACAATTCTGAATTTCATCTGGTACAAGAAGGTGACTTTTTTTCTAGGCATCTCATCTTTCTAACTTATCACCCTTACAATAAGTATGAAATTTAACTTAAATTACTATAAAATCTTAATCACTAAGACGAACTATAACTTTATAGCCATCAAATAGAAAATCAGACCCCTCTTGTCACACTCACCTGTCATATTCTCTCTTTCAGGATTTGCTTGTAGTTTTCTCTTATGTTTAATGATATATTATTTATAAAAAATAAAAAGCCAAGGTTTTCATCTATCAAATAATATATTACATTATTTTCTGATTAGAGAATCATCAATTTCTCTTTTTGCACAAGTTTCATTCCCGTGGGAAACATATCAACTAGTTTGGATGAATTTTCAATGGCTCTTATCACATAGTTAGAAAGCTAAAAAATTGGTAGAGTAATTTATGAGATTGGCTGCTTTTTTGATCTTTGGTGCATTATTTAATTTGATGAAAATTATTTAGTGCATTACTACCATTAATATAAAAAAAGTAGAGTTAAGTGTCATAAACAGTTCACAGAAAAAAGAAAAACTAGATAAGTACTTCATTTCTTGTTTTGCATGTGTATTCTTCAGTTATTAAAGTAACTAAAAGGTAAAAATGGGAATATTTTAATGTTAACTAAAGTTGGATTAATCAAAGCAAATAATAATTTGATAAAATATTTCACAAGGCATACATATGAGCAGCTCACAGTTCCTCATGGATAATGCAATTTAAGATTGTGACACGAGTTTTAGGTTTTACAAGCAATGTACAGTTTAATGGTATGAATAATAATTACAAATAGTCAAAGGGCAATAAAAGATAAGTATAAATAGATGTTTTCTGTTATGTATTTAAACTTACGATAAATGTATGTTGTTTCATGTTACAATTTGGAGTTATTTTATAAATTAATAAAAAAGATAATACACATTTAATTTTATTTTTAGTGGTTATAAACCTGGTCAAATTTACCAACCATATATAGAGTTAGGGAAGAGAAAATAACAGAAAAAATATAAACTTTTACTAAAAACAATCATATGAAATGCATTTAGGAAGGTTTAGAAATTATGCCACTGAAATTTGAAATTTTTGAAATGAAGAAAAGTATTTTAAAATAAACATGAAAATCATTTTGCACTCAGTATAATAATAATAATAATAAACCTAATATATTCATGGATAAATCGTTTTTTAAGTTTAATAAGTATGCTTCACTGAAAATTTATTTTTTTGCTTGTGAAAGACTTATAATGTTTACTGAAAGTCCATCAATTTCTATGAATATATACATACTGTATTAATAGTTAGTAGTATCAGAACTACAACAACTAAATGAGTTCAAGGTGGACACGTGGTCGGTCAACTCGACTGAGCCTATGTCAATTAATTTTTCATATCTCTGAGTCATGCTTCAAATTATAAAGACAGCTGTTTTTAATTTATTTTCATATTAAATTACCAAAAGCTTTATGGTACATAAGAATTACTGTTTACATTCTTGTTCATCATAGTTACTGAAAAGTACCTTTAATTCATACATTTATCAGGTATTCTACAAAATTCCTTTATAGATTATCTGTTCACTACTTCTGTGGAGGTTTTTTCACTGTAGTTTAAGAAAGATTATAATTATTTAATAGTTTACAAGTGAAATAACTTAATTTCACCTTTTCATAACTAGTGTTGACGATATATTTCTAGAAAGATATATTTAGCCATTGTTTTTAAATAGTCATGTAGGTGTTCTGCACATAGTTATTGTTATTTTTGTAAACCAGATGTAGAGTTTGTACTAACCCTCTAGTTTGATTAAAAATTAAATGAAACAATAACTGTCTCATGAAAGCTAGAACCAGTTTGACTTTGTTTCTGTGTTTACTCCCTGGATATGGCAAATTCATCATAAGAAGTGATACAGATTCTTATGGATGTTGGTACAAGTTGAGGGATTTTTTTTTCATAGCCAGATCTTAAGGCTAAGGCTCATAATGATTATATAAATTACTGCTTTTAATATTAGTACTAATTACTATATGCTGCTTTAATATTACTATTTATGCACATCTATTCATGCTATTGAAAAACAAAAATGCAATTTCTGTTTTTGATTAAGTTACTTCAAATGAAAGATTATTATATTACAATCCACAGATCTTTTGTTATTCTCACAAAGACAGAGAAATTCATGAAATTTAAACATTAATGTTTCATGACTTTTTATATGTAAACTTGCACATGATCTTATTAAAATTAATACCGTGAACTAACTTGGACATAATTGAAAACAAAACAAGAGGTAACAGTTTGATATGTCCCATGATTGGTTATAGATAGTTCTTGACTTATTTCATAGTCAAAAATGGCCTTTTTTTCATCACAGCTGATTCCAAAGATTGACGTATACATATAGAGAGAAATATATGCATAAGGGAAGACTTTGTCAGGAAGAAGGAAATTAACCCACACTTTTGTATGGATTTCTGGCAGGCAAATGTCTGGACATATCAGAAAGCTCTCATCGTTTTACTGCTTGAATCTGGAGTTATTCTTGCAAATTAAGCTGAATGATAACAATAGGCCTGAGAGTACCTTCAGCAAAATACAGTAAATGGTCTATATGCTTTCCAAATCTTTCCCATTGGTCTGTATAATGCACTGATTATTTTCAAATGTCTGATGGAGCTTATACTCAAGGTACTGCAGTTGGCAAAATGCCTTGATGATTATGTAGTGTTTAGCCACAAGTTTGAGTCAATGTATGAGAACCTCAAGAATATATTTCCAGCACCCTTTACAGGCTTACTTGAAACTGAAACCAAGAAAATTTTCACTTAATTAAATAATAATGGAATTTCTCACTTAAACCCTGAGGAGAAATAATCTCTACCAACCAGTCAATGATAGTTGCTGTGAAAGATTGTTACAAAGCAAGAAATTCAATGTTCCTTTGATATTGTGTACAACTGTTGATTGTTTGTTACTAACTTTGCAAGAATACCACCACCATTATTGGCCCATACAAAAATAGAATCATGCTTTTGAATGAGTAATATGATCTCACATTTACAAATTTTAGTGCATCAGTCAAATGGTCCCTATTTTTTGTTGTAATTTAAGGAACATTCAGAACCAGGGCTGTATTATGGCATTAACATATTTGTCGGGGAAAGATGTCAGAATTTTAAAAAAATGTTTTATTATTTTAGTAAAATCTTGCAACTCAAATTTGTAAAAAATCTATGCAGTTTTTGAGAGTTTTATTTTTATTTAATATCTGTAATTTTTTAAGTAATTGTAAGAAATAAGTATAATAGTTATCTTTTATAATTTATCAGTAATTTTATTTAAATTTTCTATGTTATAGAACAAAATACAATTCACAAAGCTTTGCTTAAAACACACAATATCAAGATCTGTAAAAAAGCTTGTACTTCAATCTTTGATACCTTTATATGTGTGTTACATAAAAATTTCTTATTACTTTCTTTTGATTTTGCAAATGAACAAAACTTGTGTAAATCTGAAAGTATTTTTAGAAATGTGAATTTTATATTTAACATCCATGTTGCTTCAAAAATCTTAATACTTTTGATATATACATATATATATCAAATAGCTCTAAAACTATTCTGATCCATTCTATTTATATTGGGCCTTGCATGGCCTTTCGCGTTAAGGCGTGCGCTTCATAATCTGAGGGTCGCAGGTTCATGCCCGAGTCACACCAAACATGCTCACCCTCCCAGCCATGGGGGCATTATAATGTGACGGTCAATCCCACTATTCATTGGTAAAAGAGTAGCCCAAGAGTTGGTGGTGGGTGGTGATGACAAGCTGCCTTCCCTCTAGTCTTTACTAAATTAGGGATGGCTAGCACAGATAGCCCTCGAGTAGCTTTGTGCGAAATTCCAAAACAAACAAATTCTATTTATGAACATATATTGAGCTAAAATATTAAATTAATAATTATAGGGTTTTATGTCTTCTTTTTCATCCTTTTATATTATTTTTGTTGAATATTTTTTATTTTGAGTTAGTGTCTTCTCTTGAAGTGAGTATGGTATCTGTATTTTCTGAATTTCCTTTATTTATTTAGTTTTACCTGTTGTAGTTGTAAGTTTGTACCTCCATTTTAATGTTTTATTTTATTTTTAAACTTTATAAATAGAGTACTGAATAATTTTGAGTCCATATTTCACTTTACAACTTCTTCAGGAACATTCAGTAAAACATAAACCAAAACTGACTGTACAAAGCTTTATGATGTTACCTGGGAAGTAAATTATGTTGAATTTAAAACAGCCTTGTGAATGATCATGAGCTGATCAGTTTGTAGGTAAAGTTGTTTTAATCTAGTATAGTTTTCTTTCCTTATCCTACATTCTACATTGGACATGCCCAGTATGGAACTATCCACTTGTTTTGTCTTTAGTGGCATCTTAGTGTTGTGGTTGTTTAAATATTTTATGAAGTGTACAAATGTATAAATAAATTTATCATTTATTTTATAATAATGGTGAATGTAAATAAGATAGCCATACACCATCAAGAAAAAACTTATCAAATGTTTGTACCTGAAGTCCACTCCGAACAAAACAAACTTGAAGTTAAGTTGTGACAAAGTCATGCTTTTGTTTTGTTTTGTTTAAACAAAGTGGGAACATGTACGGTGTCACCTTTATGTATCAGGAAAAGTAAGAGTCCAAGATACTTTAAATTTACAAATATAAAAAAAAAACTTCCTGTAAAATACGCAAGCAGCTCAAATGCTTTGATGACTGCAAGTTTATATGTGACTTGGTTTCATGAATGTTTTGATCCACCTATTTCCCGGGGCCAGTATTTGACTAAGAAATGCCTGCTTTTAGATAACTGTTTAGCTCACCTATCTGCTGACAGTCTGAAAGTCAAGGATAGAAAGTTAAAGATTGATTCTTATCCAGAAAATCTCCATGATCCTAATCCATTGCCTTGGTCAAGGAATCATCCATACTTTTAAAGTAAAATATAGATGAGATTTGCTGTTAGCTTTGCTGTATACAGAATGTGAAACTTCTAAATTTCTAAATTACTTAACTTTGAAGGTAATGGCATGCAAAGTATGTCTTGCATGAAATTTTATTTTAGAGATTAACATATGAAATTGCTGGTGAAAATATAATTTTTTTTGTAAATGGAAAAAGGTTATAATAAATAGGTGAAAAATAGACTTTTTGCAGTTGCAACAGATTATGACTTGTGGACAATGATATATATATTTGGGAGCCAGAACTCTTGAAAAGCATGATCAAATATTAAGTTGATATTGACAATGAAGAGGATTAGGCCATGTCTTGACTGATGAAAACATTGCTGAAAGTGCCATTAAGGAGAAGGGGACCAAAGGAAGGCCCCCTTTATAAGTATGGGGATACAAATGAGGAGACAGCAGATGGCTTGGTGCTTACTGTAATATATCTAGAGGCACAACAGATTGTTGAATGAGTAAAATATTTACAATTAGCATCTTTGAAAAAAAAATCCTTTTATAGAAAACATTTTGCAGTAAAAAAACAAAAAAATTACTGCTCTTCAGAAAAATGGTTCAACTAAATAAAATTCCATGTGCTGACTTTTATATTAATGCCAGTACATATTATGTTGTAAATACATCACCTATAACAATTAAAGAAACTTAGAAAAATTAACAGTTATATATAAATACTGGATTGGGTTAGGTGGCCATTTTAGTACTTATACTGTGGGAGGTCTTATATTGTGGGTCACCATGCCTCTCCCTGAAATCTACATTGTAAATGGGAAGCACCAGAAAAGCAATATTCCATCATCCAGAGCATACTCGTACTTTTTTGTGTTTTCTGTTATAATAAAGATTGTGTTTTTTTGTTTTACATTGCATCTAGTCTCATTTTATTTTTATAAACTCAGGTTTTTAATATTGCTTAGTACTAAATATCATTTTTAGTTTCCTGTTATTCTACAGACCTATCCTCTCACTCTAAGGAGAATCAGTTTCACCTGAATATACCAAAAAAGTAGTTTTTATGCAACCACAAATTTGGAAGCATTATAATGTAACACTGGATTCAGGCTTAACTTGTGATATAAAATAAGATTTATTTTTGATGGAAATATTTGTAAAATGTTTATTGATAAAACTAGTCACCTACTATAATTACTTTAAAGAACATATGGATTCTGAGCATTCCATCAGCTGAATAAATTCAGCAAAAAGCATGTATTGCATAGTGACTCAAAATGATTTTTAATGTCCATTATTTAGGATTTGACTAAAGATTAAGTGCTAAATAAACAACAAAAGCTTTAATTAAGCCTCATTTTAAGGCTAATTTTATACTTTTTTCAAACTCAAAAGAATGATTCTCTAATAACGTACATTTTATTGTGTGTTTTTTTGCACTGTAGGATACCACCAGGTACCTCATCAGAGTTGAATGATCTTCTTTTAAGGTTGTTGAAAAGAAATGCAAAAGACAGAATGGATTTTGGTATGTTTCAGTCTCAATTTAGAAATGTTTTGTTTAATTTTGTGCTCTTAGTCCATTTACATGAATCCTGCTATCATTGTGTTAAAAGAATAAATATATTGCTACAATACCTCTCACATATTTTTAGTTTCACACCCATTCAGTTAATCTCACCTGAAACAGAAAGAACATGCATATATGGTTTCATGCTCAATCAGACTATGTTGCTCGCTGTTACTTATCACCAGACATTATGAAAATGCTTAAAACTATGTGCATAGACCAGTCAAATCAGATAATATGGTCAAGTTTCTTTAATGTACCCTGTGCGTTTAATAACGAGGACAAAAAAAGGTAGCAAAATTGAATATGCTTCATTTTAGCTATTAGACAAAAGTTAAGAATACTGTTTCCTGAGTAATTTGTATTTGATTAAAGTTCTTGAAATATCGTCCAGTTGAGAGTTCAATGTTAATTATTTTCATAAGCATGTGACTGTTATAAATATGTGTGAAAGAGAGCTGAAGTAAAAACTTTCTATTCAGACATTTACAAAGTTGCTAGTGTAAAGTTACTAAGCCTAAATAAATAAAGCTCCTTTATAAGCCTAGAGGTAGCAAAGGTTTTGGTAGGTCTTATAATATTTCTAATTCATTATTTAACTTTAAAGATATAGGAAAATATAATAAATATGACAAAACCTCTCTGTAATTAATTTATAAAGGACATGAAATGAGCAGTGAACATTGTTACGTTTAGTAATACTAGCAAATATCTGTTAGGGCTAAAGTTAGTGGAAAAGTTAAATTGGGCATAAAATATTTATTATGATGTTTTATAATATTAAACACAATGGCAAATAGTTCTACTAGGGCTAAGATTAATAGTGAAAGCTATATTTGGCATGATATATTTTGTGCAGTGTTTAAAGACTGGGAAAATGAGGGCTAGTGCTGAAGTCAATTGTAAATATTGTGTTATTTGTAGATATAAAACTTAAAATTTTAAGTGTCTTTGATAACAATGGCATTGTTCTATTATAGCTGAAGTTAATGGACAAAACTGTGTTATACTTAAATGCAAAATACATTTGTGTAGAGTTTATTTGCTGGAAAAATTGTGGTTAAAACAAAAGTTAACAATCTGGTTATTATGTTACTTGTTGATGTAAAATATTTTAAAATGATAGAAAGTAGTAACAGTAAAAACAGGAAGGATTAAATAAAAATGTCTTTCATATTCTTGCACATTATAGAAATTATATTTACATTAAACTGGGTTTGAAATAAGTGATTAAAATAAACTTGTAAGCTAGAAAACTAGAAAATAATCTGTTAGAGGTATATTGAAGTATATTGTTATTTCCCTTTCAGTTAAATGTGATTCAGATAAGAAAAATGTTTTGAAATGAATAAAATAAGTAGAGTTATTTGTATACTATGTTCATAGGAAGATAAGGTCATATATGGTGGGGATTATGTGATTATATTTTACAAATATGGAGAAAGGGTCAAGTGACCCCTGCCTCATAAAAAGTGTCACACATTTAGCAAAATAAACTTCCAAAAAAACAGTGACAATCAGCTACTTTCACACCTTCTTCACTCAGATATAACGGGTTAAATGATGAACAAAAAAATCATGAGAAGGATTTTCAGAATGTGGAAATGAGCTGAAAGTTGCAAACTTTAAGCTGAAGTAGAATCCACAGTCTGACTAATTCTGTATTATTACATAATTCTATTCTATTATCTGTATTTCTAGTAACTGTGATAATGATAAATTTTCACATGTATCATTTTCCTAAAGCTTATCACATATATCAATTTAAATTAAACTTTACTTCATATTTGTTACACAAAATTGCTTATTGACTTGAGCTATACATTTGTTAATATGTTAAAAGTATAAATAATACTATTGTTAAACTACATAATATTTTTGGATGTATTTAATGCTAGTATAGAAAAGACTGACAGGTTAAAAATGTTAATAAATCCAAAAAATGTGAAGGATAAGTGCTAAATGTTGTTAAAAGTGGTGGGAGTGGGTATAATTTATTTTAGGTATTGCTGAGAAGTCTGTTTGAAATTTTGTATTCTGTTTTCCAGATGAATTCTTTTCTCATCCTTTTTTGAAGCCACATACAAAGAAAAGTAAGTTTTTCCATTCAAGTTTGTTTAAGAAGCGAATACATAGGGCACATTATTCATATGACATAACATTAATGTAAATATGGTACACAACATAGGTTTAAGAATGTAAGTCGCTTGCTTTGTGCATGTCATGAGGTCTTAGTGAGTTCCATTCAAAATGTAATTAAATCACATTATTTTCATAGTATTCTAATAAAGATAGCATAAAACATAAGTAATAATCCACATTTTAATAATATATAAGTTTTAAGTTCTCATTTTTATAAGGCATTATTAAAAGAAAAGAACCTAGAATTTTCCCTAGAATGAGAATTGTGAAATTTTCTCTCTGGTCATCTGTTCTCTAATTATGTACTATCTCTCTAAGAAGTATGAAATTTAATGCAAATTACATAATACAATATTGTGATCACTCAGAGAAAGCATAATTTTCATAGCCTTCAGTCTTCTTGGTTGTGAAAAAGACAACAAAACACTTCTTGCCATGCACATCTGTTACATCCTTTCTTTCATAAATTGCATATAATTCTCTCTGACATTCTATGTTATAGTATTTACAACTGATAAAAAGCCAAAATTTTCATTTGTCAAATAACGTATTGTGTTGTTTTAATATTAACATGAAAATCACTTTGCACTTGGAGCAGTTGATATTTTGACTCCATATTTTTATGAAGGAACTTTTAGTTACAGTATTTACTTAAATATTCTGATTTGTTTTTGTTTTTTGGCTACAAAAGACTTAACATTTACTGAAAGCTTACAAAACTTTGTGAAGATACACAGAACAGATTACAAGTTATAATATTAAAATTGTAAAGATCAATTTGAAGTCATGAACTCGGTGAATTTGACCAAGCTTATATAGTGAGAGAAAGTTAATACATTGTAAGTGTTACGTTTTTTTTTTTATGCGGACTGAACGCAACAGAAAGACACAGATAGCAGCTTGTATAATTTATTATAATTATCTACTTATGTGATAGACACAAAATATATTATCTAATAGCAATAACAGATATCCAATTTCAACCATCAAAACAACTTACAATACAAAAAAGTACTGGCCTGTGCTTAATAATATGATCCAGGATAAGTGTCCAAATCCGAAATCCAAAGTTCTAGTCTAGGCGGTGAATTTAGTCCCACGGAGAAATTTTCGAAGTTTGAATGGGTAATTTCAAACAAAAGTTCACAGTCCAATTCCTATTGACTTTCGATATAATCCGTAAGCCGACTGAATTGTAAAGGTTGACGGAATAAAATTTTTCACCGCTTTAGTCGATCTAGCTCTATTCACAAATTCACTTTAAACTTTCTCAAACGAGACAAACTTCCTGATCCGAATAAAATGGATGACTTACTTCTTGACCCGAGTAAAAGTGGGTGATTCTTCTTGACCCGAGTAAAAATGGATGATTCCTTCTCTCGCATCGCCATCTGTTTATATACTATATCGCGTAACTTCCCAGAATTCCACAGTACAAACACCAGGCCAATACAAGTGATCAATCTATCTAGTTTTAAAAATTTCTAAATGAATTTTAATTAATTCTAAAATGTTATTTTAAATTTCACCGATTTAAACCTCGAAACAATATAAATATAGAATTATAAATAATAAATATGGGAATTCAAATACGACATTACATTATATTTACATAACATATGCATGATATTTACATTACATTTACATAGCACTCGACATGGTTGTCGTTTACATAACATTTACATAACACTCTCGACAACATTTACATGATATTTACATAACAGTAAGCCTGAAGTTATAGAAGATGTAGTAAACCCAATTTTAAAACTTAAATTATTTTGGAGCTTCTTCTAGGAAATATATAACATTTAAAAAATTCCAAAATATGATGAAATTTCAACTTGTTTGATATCCAAAACTGTCTATTGGGCCAGGTTCAATGTTTAAAAGAAGGGTACTTCTAAGAACTTGGCCATCTTTTGTATGGTAAAGCATACCCTGCAACTATTTCAGCAACTTATGAGCATTTGGGCTTGAGATGTAAGATCTATTATCATAATGGTGGTAGTTTCTGTGGAATTGAGTGGCTTTGAACAGGTAATAAGAGAGGAAAATGTCACAGCAGCAGTAGCTTAACCAGATCACCTTATGAAAGTGAATACCTTGTGCCAAGCTCAAACTTCGTCAAGAGCAAATTAACAGCCAATAAATCCCAGATCTGTCAGACAACCCCACTGTCTCCTGTTACTTCCAAGATGTTTGTGTTGTAGTCAGTACTGATGATAATACCTCTTACTAGATGCCATTCGGGAAGGAAAAATAAAAGTTTCTCTTTGGATGTGGGCAGTAGAGTCAATTCAAAGTGAACTGTTTGTATTTCGCTTGGCAACAAGATAGGGAAATCTGCAGCAGATGCAGTGGGATTAGTAAAAAGCTGTAACTGCTGTTACAGCTGCCTCATAAAATTAATGGTGTGTGAATAATATCTGGCCATCAGTTTGGATAATTGTAGCAGGTAGCTTATACTGAGAGGTTGGTAGACAACTCATCTCTATTGGGGATGGTTACTTCATTGTTCAAGGTTGAGAGATGGTGTTCCTGGTTTCTACAAGAGCTGCTCGGATGCTGGTTAATTTTATTGTGTATAATGTATTCCTAATGTATTGATCCCTTTGACCAGTTAACTCCAAGTTCTGTGAGCCCTTTTCTCAGCACATCTCAGGTTTTACTGGGTTGCAATCAAAATTTAGTTAAGCATCTTTACTATCAGTGTATGTCAATGAAGTTAGCACTGTAATGTACATAATATTTCAGTGTTTTAATTTTTAATAGTCATTGTGATTCTAGTATTACTGTCTTCAAGATGACATTCTTTGGAAATTATTTGTCAATTTTGCCTGTACAGTGAGCAACAATTTCTCAGGAATGTCATCTGATGTTAGCTAAACCAGACACAGGATTAGTCTACTGCATGAATGTTTGTTATGGTGGGAGTGACAGTATATAATGCACACAAGTGATGTTTCATCATTTATTAGGATCAGGTTTAGTGTTGTTTGATTGGTTATAGTGTCAATGTATGGAATTCACTGTGTACTGTCCAGAAAGCATGCAGCATCAGTTTGGACAATAATCTATCCAAGGAAAGATAAAGTCACTTTATTTTTCTTTTAGTATAGGCAGTCAGTTATCCAGCTTTCTGTTGGAATGACCATCAGTATGGCAGGCAAAGTGGAGTTAACTATAACTAGTAGTATAAATAGCATTACTTCTGTTATGTTATGTCCAAATGACAATACTTGTCTGTTGACACATCAGAGGCAATTAATTGAGGACTGTGCAAGAAATTTTGATTCAACGCAGAGGTGGATATTTAGTAATCTCTTGATTAATTACATTGACAGATTTGTGAGACCATATAAAAATAATTTACAATTGCATTGATACAGTCTGTATATCTGATGAAAAAAAAAAAAACACAGCTTTCCTAAAATACTAGGAATACAGTCATCACCAAAATAGTGTTAATTATAGGAAAGAATTATGCATCCTTATGAAAGTGTGTGGTCATTTCCAATAGCCATTTACAGGAAATAAAAAGGAATACTAAAGTATTATTTCAGATGGATAAATGTAGTTACTTACCCTGACACCTTTCACTTTTCTGAACAGTCAATTGACTGGACACATTAAAAGGTGCTTGGTAGTTAAATCCCTTAGACATGGCATCTGGAGCAGTTTGGACTATGCGACAATAGCATAAGTAAAAATTGTTTTCAGCAGCTAAGATGGTTTTTACAAGTTTAATCTCATGCTAATGACTTGTACAATATTTTACCAGCTTAAGGGGGATCATTTGGAGAGATACTTAGACTGTGTTGATGGTATCTTGACATTTGGCCACATGTTAGTCAATTTCCTGTTCATGTTACTGAAGCAGGTTAGAGTGGAATGTTGAAAATTGAAACCAGGAAAGTGTGGTGTAAGTGCAGAAAGGTGTGCTTCACCATTGTTTCAGGCATAAGACATGGTTCTCAACCTGTTTTGTAACTTTTTATATGCAAAAACGGCTCATTTGGGTTGAGAAAATATTTTAAATAGAAGAGCGAACAATGTTTCAACCTTCTTCGGTCATCATCAGGTTCACAAAGAAAGAGGTAACTGACCTAAAGCTGACCACATGTTTGGAAGGGGTTGTGTAACTGAGTGTTGCAATGTAGAGGGTGGGGTTAGATGTTTGAATATATAATTTTATCTATAATATTAATATAGGTATAATGGCGTTCCTTTATATTGGTTTATTTTGGGTTAAAGTTGTTGTATAAGTAAGGCTTCTTTAATTTTGCATTTGTTTATGTTTGTTTTTTTATTTAGTATTTTAGTGTTTTCTATGGTTATGTTGTGTTTATTTGACTTACAGTGTTCAAAAACGTGTGAAGGTGACTTTTTATGTTCTTTGAATCTGGTTTCCATTTTTCTACTTGTTTCTCCAATATAGAAGTCGTGGCAGTTATCACATTGTATTTTATAAGTAATGTTGGTGTGGTGTTTGTCATTGTAGTTCTTACATAGTATAGACCTCAGTTTTGTGCCTGGGTCTATTTAGGCTACAAAGAACATAAAAAGTCACCTTCATACAAGTGTACTGAGTAGATATAGGCTACAAAGTGTGCACATACCTCGAAATGAAACTCTGCCAAAAGTTCAGAAAGTATGGATACAACATACCTCTGGTTCCATTAATCTTAAAATCAGGACATTACCATAGATTTTTGATAGCCAAGTGGCAAAGAAAATGCAGTGTATGTATATTTCATCATGAAATATCACCAACAGTTCAGTCATGATTTTACAATCAGTGACATATCCTAACTGCTGGTTAAACAGTTAATCTCAGCCATAATGATTAAGAGGGCATTGTTAGCATCTTAGATGACCACTCGGGTTACCTAGTACCTCTTCTTCATGCATTCAAGGTATGATGCATCCTTCACAGTCAGATGAGTGGTTTCAACATTTCCTTCTCATCAGTTCAGCAAAAATGACACAAAACAGTAACCACATCATCTTCTGTCTTATCAGCCTTGACCTTTGATACTTGGTGAATCAAGTGCATGAGAAGCCTGTCTGTAACATAAGCTTGAATTTATGAAAATGTTTCACATACTCAAGTTTTTTCACTGTTTTGTTGTAATATCTCTTTTGCTATACAGAGACATACTAAAACTACTTTTACAGAAACTCATGTGGCTCAGCCAATGCATATCTTAGACTTTTAACACATTTTTGCTTCAGAAGGAAGAGGGACAAACACCATTAAATCTACACTTAAATACATTTTTTCAGTCAACCAGTTAATTCCTGTTATGTTGCAGGATAGCCATTAAGAAATACAGCAAGCATTCATCCTAGTCAGTTAAGCTTGGATTAAAAAACTTCATAAGCATCCACTTGAAATTTAATATTACCAATTCTGCCAAACAATTATATGAAAGTGATAAAGTAAAAGGAACATCATCATCATACAAAACACTGAGCACAACTAAGAGAATAGTTACCTTCTGAAATTAGCTTCTGAATCTTCATAAATTTCAGTGGTTTTCCAGTGCATCAATGACTGACTGTTTTAAAATATTGAACAACGGATAAACCTTGATCTATTTAACAAAATAGCTTATCATGACCAATATTCAGGTACCAGGTCTAAGGCTTTAAGGTGCAGTGAGAGAATTGTATTCTTTCTCAACACAAAGTAAACTTGGTTATTGTGAATCTAGATTTAATAATTTTTTATTCATTGGATTTATTTGATTTAATTCTCTGTGATCCCATCTGTAGTGAGTGGTTTGACTCTTTAACAGTGATACTGTCTTGATGGTTTGGCTACTAGTGTTGGTACCTATGAATGCATTTTATTGTAGATTATTGTATTTAACATGGGTTAATCTTGTTGTATAGTGATATATAATGCAGAAACAGCATTATTATTAATCTTGGCTGCAAGAATATTAGTTGGAAAGTCTTAGTTTAGATGAATTTTGCTGGAGGTTATTTATTTCATAATGCTGAGAAAGCATGTTGAATTTAACAGCTCTTAGTTGGTAAGAGGACTACCATGGGTAGTTTGCATTAGTAATGATTCAAGAGCTTGAGGCAGTTTATCAGTAGCTTTTCGTGTGTATGACATTATGGAATGCTGAGATAGATTTGTGATAACATTATATACGTATAAATGAATATATATATGTATGTTGCAAGTAAAATTTTAGTTGAATGTAATTTAACTGATAGAGAAAATGAAATTTGTAATGAATAATTACACCTTCTTACATCCAGCATTGAATTTGTTTATAGCCAACTCTAAGTCGTGCAATTTTACTGCATAGTTTTTAACATTGTTTTAGTACAAGGCACAGTTTAAGTGCATGAAATAGACTGTGAGTGTACATCCATAGGCAAGAAGTAACATTCCTTTGGTAGTGCTTCATAGTAATCTTTTAGCTTTGCTGAACATGTATTTGGTGTTCATGAATTTTTTTTATTAGAAGAATAAAATTATTTCCTGTGCTAGCAGCTGATATTCTGTAATTAGTTGCAGAAGTTTTTTTAATATTTTATCATTGATGCTAGGATTCTGTGAACTGTTGTCATGGGAATGGTAGCACTGGAGACTACAGTTGAATTTAGGTAGGTGTAATGGGTGATATACATGTGAGAACAAGTAAGCCTGAGGGAATGTCACTTATCCAAGGAAGTGGGTCAAGTATTCTGTTTCTAAGAAAAATGTTATGATAAACAAATTAAATACCTTCTGAAGCTGAGCATATGTTGAAACATGGGTAAGCCATCACTAAACCAGTGATAACAACACCAGACCAGAGACCACTGACACCAATAATAACAGTGGAGATGTTGTGAAGCCAAAGGAAGATCATGAAATATCCATTATGCATTAGGGGAGGTCAGTTGAGAAATATAGTTGGAAACCAATGTACCCATATATTATTTCCAACAAGACCAATAATATATTTCAGAAATCCTTTTTGAAGATAAAACCTTTAATGAGATCTTCAAAACACAAAGGTGGTCTTCCAGTGTCAACTTAACTGTGGCAACTCGGATTGAGAATTTCAGTCATTTTCTTTGCTCCTGCTAGAAAAACAGTCCAGGAACCAACCATTATGGTCAAAGAATCTAGATATGTCATTTACACCATTATTTAAAATAAAATAATGCCCCAACCTTCATCATATACCATTTCTACGTCCACTGTCAGAAGTAAGCAGCCAGGTGGACATAGACATGGTACTTAGAACCATAAGGAAGATCATCTTTTGAAGTATTTGAAGCATTCTTTGCAGCTGTAGAAATAGTTGTGCATATTTCAGAATGAGCTGTCACAGTTTTGTAAAACTTGTTACAGAGGCATGAGAAATCATTTACCAGACTGTCATAACTCACTGTAAATTGATTGCAGCATTAGAAGACCTGCTGATAGAGTTTTAGTAGGTACGAAGCTTTAGTTTCTTAGGAAACTTGCATATGTTTGTATTTTGTTTGCTCTTGAAGTTATCTACTTGATTATGTATACTTTTGTTTCATCATTTGTATTTTTAATCATAAATATCTGGTAACCATTCCTTTTTATGTATTATCATTATTAAGTTTTTTTCAGTGTTTTCTCTATGTATATTTTAACAGCATACTTGAGTAAGTGTATATATATTTTCTCATATTTTACTTTTGCTTATTTTTGAATATTTTTTTTTCTGATTTTAACATGTAATTATAAAAGCTGTGTTTCCTGTTCTGATTAAGAATAATATTTTTAGGTTTAGTAGATTATTTGTATCACTACTTTTGTCTTTTATGGTACGCCTTATGGTATTGATGCAATAATGATTCATTGAAACCTGTTCTATTGCATTTAGAAAGTTCATAATATCTCAAGTAATAAGAAAAAAGTACTTTTACATGTCATAATTCTTAATTTCTGTCCTATAAGAATTGGAAATGAAAGAAAGGTACGTGAACCTCATTAAAATTGATAACAAAACAAGTGCTATTAGGGTCTATAGCATTGTTAAGTAATGCTTTGACATGCAGGAGTCTGTGTGTATTTCCTGTTTAAAAATCAAAATCTCCTAGAACTGTCACTGGTGGTGTATTTGTTTAATGATAATTTTCTGTGTTGATGGATATGTTTTAATTTTGCATGATTTATTTTTTTTTGTAAAAGTTTATTTGTATGTATTATGGTGTAAGTGAGGATAAGTTTTATGATTTTGTTAAAATAAAGATTATTTCTTTGTGTTCAACTTGTGTCCACTCTCTTTGCATCAAACAGAATTCAAATTCATGTTCAACAATACGTTTTCTGGTGAGCCTCTTCTTACTCTTCTGTTTCTGCTTAATTACTCAACAGGAAATCCATGAATTTTAGAACACTCAATAACACCAGAGTATCATCTATATAATAAGCTGTTATAAATACATGTAGCATTTGCATGTAAATGTAGTGATTGGGCATACAAAGCTTCTAGTTGTGAATGCACCAATACATTTATCCTGTATGTGTGCATAAGATATCTAACTGCTTCATATTTAAAGTTTTAATGCATGTGTGTTTGAATTTAACTAATTTATATAATTACAATATCACATAACTTTATCCAGAACATTATCAAAAATTAAGTTGTTTTTTTTCACTTAGCATAAGAGAAATTTCATATGAATTTCACAGTGGTAAAGCATGAAAGTAATATAGAATTTAAAACTATTGTTCAAAATTTCAAACAAAGAAAATTCAAGATTTTTTAAATGTAATTTATACTTTATAATTATTAACTTCTTACATAACTTTTCTGAAGTATGTTTGTAATAATTTAATAGAAAGTAGATAATTTATATAGATTTTTAATCTTGTGTTGAAAATATTCATGTTTAATTCATGTCTGTACCAAGATCTGTATTAATATTTTACTCATATCTGTAACAGAAACAATATTGATAATTCTTTGAAGCATTCTGTTTCTCTCAATTAGGTTCATCAGATGGTGGGAGAAAGAAGCGATCTATGTCTCCAGACAGTTGTAAAGCCACTGACAACATTCCTCCTCCTTTTCAAGGTTGGCATGAAGATAAGAACAGAAATGAAGCCATAACAGAAGGCAGAACTGAAACCATCAAATCACCTCTTCCAAATGCCAAACAGTCAGCTCAAAATGTAAATAAAGGATCACCTTGCTCTCCAGATGATCAGGTAAAATTTAAAGAATTTGTTTGGCTGGAATCATGCATTATGTAGTTATGGTGTCACAAGATCTGCTGATAAAATGAGGCTAAAGTTAAAGTCTATAAATCATGTACAATTTATATTTAATTGTATAACCGAGTCAAAAATCACAAGTCTGTCTCATCTTTAAAATGCATTTAAAATGAGAAAAAAGAACCAGACAGTATGAACAAATAAAAACAAGAAATTATTTCTAAGACTAATGACAAAAAAATGTTTCCTTTAAACATTAACAAATCTTTAATTGTCAGGATTAAAGATGAGAGTTATTACAATGAATGAAATGTTTACTAACAGATCTCTATGGCTGTTCTTTTAATCTGAGGCTATGATGTGATGGTGAACTAGAATAAAGATTCTGAGGTACTTGGACTTCCTCAGTTGATGATCCAACATGAATTTCTTGTCACTGACTTTGTGTAAATTTAAGAACATAACATAGTGGTTCAAGCTTAATGCATGGGCACATATATGTGGCCTTCAGGAAAAAGATACTGTAGCATTATTGCATTTATTTACTAAAGTAGCTTAATTACAGTATTGATTTAAGTGTCAAAGAACACATGAGGATAGGGAGCTGCAAGTCATATGAAAATATTTACATGTGAACCATTGAAACCCAGAAACATTAGCAGACATCTGCTAAAATTTTCTATAATTCAAGCTAGAATTTCTTGACTGATGCTTATCACAGCAGCTGTAATTTCTTTCTAGAGGCAACATAATACAGTCAAAACCTTGCAAACTTGTGTTCTTTGACACTAAAATCAATAATGTAAGTGAAGTATTTCAGCAGTTAAATGCAATTGCACTCAAACATCTTTTTCTGGAAACCATGTTTGTTTTTTTCACCTTAGTTTGGGACTTATAGTATCAAAGCCAATTTTATTTTTTAAGCATGTTTTTTCAAGTTACTGGGTTTGTTTATAAAATCACACAATGTTTACAAGTCTTTATCTTCAGTAATTGTTTATATTGACATCACTTGTTGTAAAAGGTGATTTCAATTACAAACCAACATGGCAATCATCAGGATTTGAGAATCTACTCATGTAAAGCAAACATTTGTAAACAGACTGCATCAAAAACATAGCTGACAGCATTTGGAAATTTCCTTTCCTCAATGTTTAGACTATGTGGCATATTCCCATCATGTTATAAGTTTTAGAACTAGAGGAGTGGCTAAACATCAGTTCTTCTTTTCTAACAATGTCATTAGTGTGGGTGATTGTAGTTTACATGTCTCATTCATTCAACTGTACCACACCTAGTTTTACCTGAAAAAGCTAATATTAGGTTTATCTATTAATAGTGTTAATGTTGTTGTTTTTTGCATTTTGTAATCCTTGTATTCAACTATTTATCCTGCTACAGGTCTTGTAGACATCTCAGAATTTTTTGTATCTGCAGATTGGATATCACAAATTCCAGAAAATCTATTCAGGTTGATTAAATGTACAATCATTAACATTATTGGAAGAAATTTCTTTAAAATTGATATTGAATAGTGTTCCTGACTACAAAATCATTTTGAGCAAAAGCAGTTTAATATTGAACTGTTGTCAGCACAAACAAAACACACCTAAAAGTGGCAGTTGTTGACACTAGAATAAATGCATCTCCAGTTAAAATCTTAACATGTTGAGTTGTATGGGGATTTGTTAATAAATTGATATTAAACATTAAAATGGTACAAATCTCATCCTTTTTATCTAGTTTATATTACATTTTAATATTTATTAACAAGTGAATTATTCTCAGTTATATTTACCAAGATCTCATTTTATAACAAATAAAAAATACAGAATTTTTTATAGTTCCCACCATTGTTTGTTTCTACAACAAGATAAAGAACAAATAGAAAAAAGAATTTGTTTCTTATTCAGTAAAGAGATAATGCTAAAAACAAATGCAAGAAAATACTTGTTTGTCAGCTCAGCCAACAGTAGTTAACAATACGTAACTGAGATTTTTTTTTTAACATTAGCATATTGTTATTCTGTTTTTAGCTTAAATAATTAACATTATTATTGTTATTATTACACGATATATAGGTAAATAATTTAGGAATTGTAACTTGTTGAATGTAGGATATTGTACATACATTGTCATTTTTAAATAACTTTTAGTTTTGATTTTTTTTAGTTTTTGAATGTTTTAAATCAACATAATAGTCAATGCTAGTAGTAGTTTTGGTTTTCACACACAGTATAGAGTTGGTGTATTAACAAGTGACAATTGCATTGTTTGTGATTTTTGTATAGGAATTACCATGCAAATGTAATGTAGTAGTTCTAGTGTATCGTTTCATATCACACAGCTTTTGAAATTATAAAGAAATACTTTTTATTGGGTAGGAAACAGCAAGGTGGATTTAATTTAGTGCTATTAGTACTGTTTTATACATTTTAAACAACTTTATGGATTTATAAAGACCATTTTATATTCTGTTATTAAGAAATAACATTTCGATTACTTGTAGAGGTTAATGTTTTTAAAGTTGGCGAGAGCTTAATTTGGTTTTTGAAAGTTTTTGTGAACTTTTTCTATCAAGCAACTTCAAGAACTCTATAAAAATGCTAACAGTGAATTTCTTAATTATTTTAACCCTAATATTGTTTCTTTAATCATAAAATCACATTGGTTTACATTCCTTATGAATGATGGAAAATTTATTAACTTGAATTGTAATAAAGCATTCTTTCTGGTAATAACGTGTTAGTTTACATTTTTTATAAATAGTGATAAACTTGTAATTATCTTTTACTTTCAGGAATTTTCTGTAGTTTCTGCTCGAATACCTGGAGATCAAGTTGGTATGTGTGTGTGTGTATAAATACTTTTTAGTATAAACTTTTACATATGAATGTCTTCTTTCCACATATATCATGACCTTGTGAATGGTAGGTTCAAGATGTAATTAAACAGTTTTAGTATTAATGTATTTCAGTAAACCTGACCCATAAGCATAGTTCATTATTGAAATGTTTATATTATCTAAGTTTTCAAAGACAACCTTCCTTTTTTGTGTCTGAGCTCCAATTTCTTCACTTCAGAACTATTTAACTTCAAAAATAAGCTGCTGCAGTCTCCAGTAAACAGTGTACATAAGTACAATGAGAATTTAAACTTTGAACTTTTTACATTTTTGATTTGCTGAGATATCAATAAGTTCACCAGAAGCCTCTTTCTGACGTTATATTTTTACTAATCAACTTTTTAAAACCGAAGGAAATGTTTATAACAAAAAAAAAGCAGATTTTTCTCTGTAGGAAGCATGTGACCAACATTTGAAATCTGATGGAGACTATTCACTTGATGGAGATTTCTTTTCACAATGATTGTACTACTGCCTTAAATAACTTATGAGATTATTTTAATTATTTATAGCTTACTTAGAAATCTGGATAAATTTTAGCTTTAGGATACTTTTTCTAGTAATTGATGTAACTTTGTTCTAAAATGCATATTTGAAAACTATAGAAACTATTTATCAGACTTCCAAATCTGAGATTTAACAAACATAAATGTAAACCATTTTGATAATGCATTAAGTATTACAAGTTCTTGATTTTTATATATTTTCTTTTATTTATTTATTTTATTTGACCAAAAGTAACTAAAATGTAAAAATTATAAATTTCTTACTAAATTTTGTGGAACAACAAGTCTGAATGAAGTATACATGCCATTGTTTCAGTGGGTAAATGATAATAAATAAATCATCTATTGTTTTTAAACATTAAACAGTGCAACTGCATAACGTCAATATATGATATTCTCATATACATTGTTTAAGGTTAAAAGCCACTTAATTCTCAGTTATTTTACCTGAACTCTCTTCATGTTTTTTACAACTTCTTAAATGTTTTGTCGGCACCAATTCTAAATGAATTTTTATTAATTCCAGCCACATTTTAATAATTAAACTCAAAAGTACTTTTGAATTAATATTTTGAAAGTCTGATATTTATTTAGTTTAATAGGAAAAAAAATGAGTGTTCATATTTTATTATTTATATACTGTTGTAAAGAAGTTTACCTGTAAACAACCTTATAGATTTCTTTTAGAATTTTTTTTTCTCAAAGAATAACTATTTTTGATAAAGATCTATTACCACTTAAGAAAATACTATTCATTTCTTGATTTTGGAGCAGTTTTTTAAATTTTTCTAAAGGCCTTGATTAAACACCTTATTTAGGTGCCATGTCAAATGGTTTAATCATTTGATAATGAAAAATAGCTCTGAAAACAGCTATAAAGAAGTTTAAACATGTTTGGATAGAACAAAAATGAAACTTATGAATTCATTACACTGAAAGTATATAGGTTTAAGAGTTGTTTTTGTTGTGTTAGATAAATATTCCATTTATTTCTAAAGTAAAAAAATCCATGTTAAACATGTGATCAGAGGAAAGAAAAATATTACTTGTTTTTTATTTTCAACTGTGTATTGATGGTTTCTTTTTAACCTGAGAGTAAAATATTCTGTTAGTGTTTTTACTAAAACAACAATAACTATTTAATATTCATTTGGAAGATTTTAAAGGTTATGTAAATGAAATATGAAACTGTAAGGTGAAAAGAAATGCTTTTATTCTTTGCATGAAAATCATTTTCTGCTCAGACTGACTCTGTAAAGGCTTCAGAAATTCACAGACAACTTATCATTGAAATATATTATTAAAAAAATCAGATTTTTTAGTGAAACAAGTTTTTAAGTATTATTACAAGCTTGCCAAATTTCTTCAATGTATACATAGTAAATTTGAAGCTACATTATGTATAATTTAATGTTTGTTCAAAATTACAAAGAATGTGAAAGTTATTGCACAATACACTCATAACTTTTTTTCCAGAAAATTGTTTTTGATTAATTTTTTTTGATCTACAGAGAATGGAAACATTGGAGATCTTCCCAGTAGACGATTTAGTGGTCCTAGAAGGTATTGTGAAGTGATATATTATTATTTGTTTTATATTATTGTTAAAAGCGGTGTAAACATATGACAAAAACAGAAAGGTTAATTTTTATTGTTTATTTTATATAATTATTAGAGTAAATGTTTCAGATTGGATATGAAAAACTGTATGCTTTAGGTTTCTATTTTTGTTGTGTTTCCTAGTAGTCATTTTCACTAAGGTTATGGCAGTAACACTTTCTCAAGAAAATTTTTTACTTTTTATGAGCAAGACTGGAGTAATGTATATTGATAACTGATAATGATAGTTTCCCATCCATTGGCATTATTTCTTGTAACTTTATTTATTTTTATCCAATTAGAGATAATGTTTTATTGAAATATAGTTCAACTATGAAGCAATAATAAGAAATACTGAAACTTGTGGCCTTATTGTTGTGTCTCCATAATTGACTAATAACTCTCAGAAACCACCATTTGTTGTCTATACATATAAGCAGTTAAATGCTGTAAGTAAAAAATCTTATTATGATATTTTTCATGTTTGAAATATATTTTAGATATATGCATTAACTGATTGTATATATAATTGGACTACTTTAATAAGTACAGGCGAAAGTTGAATCATGTTACTGTGATTTTTTTTTAATTTCAAAAGCTATTCAAAACAGCGGGGTTCTGATGAAAACTTCAAGTAATGAACAAGTTCAGCTTATTTCAAAATTGTAGTATACAGTACATTCATAATGTATAGATATTAGCACTTTAAACATGAATATCTTTTTATGTATTGAAGTTTTATTTGGGTCATTGGAGGAATGGGATTGCATAACTACTGAAAATGTAGCATTATTTTCAGGGTAAACACATCTAATATTTTCTACATGTAAGTTTCAAACAGAGTTCTGTTTTTGTAAACTGCCTGTGGGACATCCTATATTCATCATATATCAAACAATTTAAAATAGATAGTTTATAGAATTGCATCAGCTGCTTCTCCTGACACCTTGTCTGATATCATGTAAACTCTGCTGGCTATATGGGACAAATACCCCAGGTTTCTGAGGCCCATCTGACATAATTCTTGAAAGATCCCCTTTTGGGATCCAAGGACCTGTTTGATATTTAGTCCCATCTTGTATGGGCCAACGAGCAAGATACACAACACTAACACTTTTGGGGTACTGAGACCTATCTGATATACAGATTTAACTTGTGGTTCACCATTGAAAAGAACCAGCACAGAAATCATTTAGAACCCTTGACCCACTCATCTTCACCATAATATTACCAAAAATAATCTGAAACCAACTTTTATCTTTGTTGTGATTTAGAGTATTCCTTTACTTATATCAGGTTGAGATAAATGGCAAAACATACATATTTGTCTCAGGACCTTCAAAGGCCTAAGTAAACTGTATAGCCTTGACATAACCCATGAGCTTAAAGTATTGGTAAGCTAGTAGAGTGTGATATCTTATGTTAATTGTCCTATACAGCCAGTCCAATAGTTTGGCAAGGCAATGTTTAGTGTCTTGTGAACACAGAATTGAAAGTGGAATGGTGTACATCCTGTCTTATGAAAGGAGCACATGTAAATGACATTGTCAACTTTTAACTGCAGAAGAAAAAGTTAAAATCAACCAGCATATCCAGATATGTTATTCTAGTAATTCAATCAGTGAGATGATTCTGTTTTCACTCATGATAAGTCAGTCATCCAGAGATATTTATGCTGTTAGTTAATTACATTTTTTGGTGGTACCAATGCATGATAAGCTTGGTGTAAATGGTGTTGGACAAGAGCAAAGAGCAACATACAGTTCACCTTCCATATAACACGTTTGATGTGTGTTTTATGAGCAGTCATCATTTGAGAGAATCGTATCTTAAGTTAAACTATGAACTGATGAGATTGAATTAAATCAATATGTGCTTTACTGTGTGATTATCTTTCTTCGTATATAAGGTTTTACATTTTAACTTTGTCTCATCCATTTCTAGACACTGTTTATCAGATGTATCAAAATGCAGACATACTCATTACTATCTTATTTCACTGCAAATAAAATTCATTAAATGGGAATAAGTTTAGAATGGAAACCTTAATGGTAGAAATTGAGAAAATAATAGGAAAATCTGAAAGAGAGAAATGAAAATAACTTTTTTTAAGATTTACTATAATAGTTAAACCAAAAATAATAATAATAAAAACACTAATTTAATGCTAGAATATTTTATACTAGAGAACTATGAAATTTGTATATGTTGTTAGTTTAGAAAAACATTCTATACTTTTTATGAATGTTGTATATATCTACATTGTATATAATGTAGCTTTCTTCCCCGACCTGTGTCCTCAGTCTCACCTCCAGTAAAGAAATTAACTGGCCTTCCTCCTTCAGTAAAAGCAGGCAGTGCATTTTCACCTTGCCGACCATCTACAACTCTTCTTCTGCCTTCCACTGCTCCTTCTCTTGTCCCAGCTGATAACTCTACTGCAACCAGTAAGCCTTCTCAACCATCTGAACCAATCCCAGTCATATTACAAAAGGATGCTTACCAAAAAATTGAGGATTGTCTTGAAGAGTTACAGAGCAGTTCAAAGGGCTTCCAAACAAAAGATTCTGCCTCTGTTATTCAAATTGAAAGGTCTTCTCCATCAACATTACTGCCTCAGTCACTTAAGGTATGAAACTTTACAGATTAAATGCTGTAGTCTTATTATTTTTTTTATATACTGTTAAAATAGATTTTCAGTGATAAATTTTCTACCACTTGATGTTTTAATATCACCTCATTTATTTGTGTACCAGTCTACCTAGCTGTTAGTGTTATCAATGTGTATATATATTTCTTCAGTAATGTTGAGAGCTTTAAATAGCTCTTGCAAATTATTAATTTGTGCTAGTGAAATTATTTCTGTGTGAATTTTTGTTTATTTTGACTTTCATGTTTCCTTACAACTTTAGAAAATATCTGCTATAGATTAGACATAGACCACAAGTTCTTGACTTGAATGTGTATATGTATTGATTATGGTTGTGTATAGTAAAAGCAAATATACTTGCACTTTGCATGATATTTATTTGGATACAAACACTTAATAAACACATGTTTTTTTAGGTGTGTGAAAGACTTGTATTTTTCATTAAAAGCTTGCCAAATTTCATGAAGATACATGCAGTTAATTTGAAATTATAATCAACATTACTTCTCAAGTAGAAGTGTGGTCCAATTAAAAGAAAAATGAGGATGTGCGAGTTTTGTTACTTTGTGAACCACTGCATTATTAATATATGTTAATATAAATCTGCTGTGATCATTATGATATTAGATTTTGGTTGTTGGAATATCAATTCAGATTGGTTAAAGCTAAGTTTTGTGAATTGTTTTATAATAAAACTTTTGAAATTTAAATCAATTGATAAACATAGATTTAAGTTCTCTGGATATCTTTTGCTTTAAAAAAAATAGCAGGAAGGAATGTTTTAGGGTTGTGGTCTTCTTTTCCAGAACTGGCTGAGTTACTGAAAATGAATTTTTCTCTAGGCATTATATATTTATATTGTAACATCAGTCTGTGTATACATGACAGGCAATGTTAAACATAATCAGTAGAATGTTCATTTCACATTTCAAAAACTTTCATTTAGTACTTTTGTTTTGGTAAGATAATAAAATGAATGAAACAAAGGGTTTTTCATATCAATGCATATTACTATTTCTTCACTTAATGAACTAATTGGTGTAAATTTTGTAATACTAAATCATTGAATTAATTTGCTTGAAGTAATTAAAACTGTCATGCTCAGAATTTCCTGTAATTTGGATTTTATTCAGAAAGAAACTTACTACTGATGTCACACATGTGCACACATAAATGTAAGGATAACAGTGTTTAAAGTGACTCACCATTTTTAAACACTTTGCATCCTGTTACTGTTTGACTAACTCTGTGAATAAAAAACAAATTTACCATAATCTTTTAATTCTCGACACAGCCTCAGTCAGTTTGACTGATCATATAATCTCTTTGTTTTCATATAAAGTCTTTATAGACTTAATACTTCCGACTTTCAATGTATTATGTATATCGTTACAAAATTCAGTAATTTTTCTGTTAACATTATACATATTTCTAATAAACTAAAGATTTGTCCATGAATATATTGAGTGTTTGTTTAAAATAGTCCACATGCAAAGTTATTTTCATGTTAAGATTAAAAATACTTTTTTCATCTCTAAATTCTCAAATTTCCTTCATATTTTACCCTAAATGCATTTAAAATGTTCTTTTTCAGTAAAGCTTCATATTTTAACTATTATACTTTCCACTCTATCTGTGTGGGGTTGGTCAATTTGACCAATCTTGTAACCACCAAAAAAATCAAAATAAATCTAAATCACCCATTTTTCTTTCTAGAATGACTTTAAATTGCAACATGAAACTACATTTATTTATCCTAAGTAGCTTTAAGCTCTTAACAGTATAAATCTTCTTAGTGTTTGTTTCATTGCCCATTTAACTACTATCCATAACGTTGTAAGTCACTAGGAGAAATGTAGCTGACTTTCTGCTATTGAATTACATTACCATTTAGTTACTATGAGTTATATACTTATATGCTTTCTGAAACATTTTTATTATATTATTATTATTATTAGTTTTACCTAATATAATATTAACTAACCTGAAAATATCCCTATTATTTTTACACCTTAATCCCCTCTATAATAATAAATAAAGAATAAAAATGAAAAACAAAAAATAAATTACTTACCCAATGTTCTTTTTTTTCATGCTGTAAATTTTGTACAAAGAGTACCAATGCACAAAATATTTTTATTGAATTAAGTAAGGCATCAAAGAACATAGTTTAATAACATGCAAAAAGTAAACAATTTCCAAAACTCAAATTTTCCTGGCTTTTTCCCTATGCATAAAGAGCCATTACAAGTTCATCCAAGTTAGTTGTTAACTTTTTCCCTTGTATATTACAAAGTACAAGTCCACTAAAACACAGCCAAGATAAGGAAGATTAAAGGTCAGTTTAATGTTATTGGATATGTTACATGAGTATATGTGCACTGCATCAATGCAAATTGTGTAATGACTGAAAGGTCAATATAATAATATATATATGTTTAGTGTTATGAGACTTAAGCCACTATTTTTGTTATAATTATATCATTAAAAAAGTATAATTTATATTTATATCCTAATTCTTTATGATGGTTATAAGATCCCACATAGCTAGAGTACAGAAAATAACCTAAAGTGTAAAGTTTTATTGCAAACAAATGTTTGAAATGTATTTAGGAGATTTTAGAGTTTAATATTTGAGATTTTTGGGATGAAGAATAGTTTGTTTAATCATAATTTGAAACAACTTTGTACTCAAACTGTTAAAAAAACGAACTTGTTTATTTCATAAACAAATCTTTAGTAAAAATATTTCATTAAATTCTGATTTTTTGTGTATAAAATACTTGTAATCTTCACTAAACATTTACCAAATGTTTTGAAGATGTATATGCAGTATCAAACAGTACAAACACTTAATGTGTAAATGAACTTGTGTATATTATACCAAGCCTACCTCAAAAGGGTTTAATAACACTTTGAAAAATCGTAGAGATTATAATAAAGAATTGTGACAATAGCAGAAGTGCCTAATTAGCAGTTCAGTGCAACCTAATCATTGTAAGTTTTTACTCGTGTTATATGTATTATGGTATTTATAGTATTATTATCATTGTTGAATGTCTAAAAGCTAGTTTAATGTACTCAATATATTATTATGGTTAATTAGAATTACTGAATTGTTTTAATTAAAGTATATGTAATTTAGTGTTTTAAACAGAATGTTATCTCAGTTGTCATAAACACTAACTTTTCTTTTACATCAAGAAGTAGTTTCTGTCTCTTACAAGGTTAAGTTATTTGTGTGGTTCATTTGTTTCATACAAACATTTTCTTGGTTTGGTAAAAAATATCTTCTGGATACTAATATGTACTAAAGGATAATGAATGAGCATTTCTTTATCTGTTTTTTGAATTTTCATAAACAATAGTTTTTTGCTATACTATAAATAACTGACCTGCTACTCATCTTCATAACTGAATAGTAACATGTGTCATAGTAATTTATCTCAGATGCCAGGCTTCTCTGAAGTTACAACATCAGAGATTCCGCATGGTTTTACATTGGTCACAAGACACTGTTTGGGAGGGCTGTGTAAAGTTTTTACTTAGACTTGATTTTAGTGATGCTGCATTCTTCAACATTACTTGAAGCAAACAGTTAGTATTCATGTGCTCCATAAGTATGGTAAATTCTCTTCTTTCTTTAATATTACTTTCAAAACAGTTTTGAATAACTTGAAATATGTTATTTCGTTTATGGCAGAAAATGTATAACCATGAACACTAATAGGTAGATATTTATTTTATATGGAGTTTGTTCTAATTGGAAGTTAATATTAATAATGTATTAATATCTTGTGGTATAATCACTTTTTAGTTCAGAAACATGTTTTATTGTAAGAAAAAAAAATAAATGATTTTTATACCATTATCTTGTGGAAGAATAGGAACAAGCTATTGACACATTTGATGAGTTTGGAAATGGAAACAATTCCTCAAGCTTAATGGATGTAACAACACTTCCAGCCCCACCTGGTAAGATTATTTTAATAAAACATATTAAATATTCCAAGGTTTCTAATGCATTTACTAACAAATACCTAATTATTTTGCCATACTGACTGCAAGGTGATATTTATATTTTTATGCAAGTTAGTTATGTTTCATATAAATTTATGATCACTAGCCTTTTTTCCAATGACCATTTTTTTCATCTTCTCTGTACTGTATTTGCTTTTCACACTAAATATATGAATGCATGTATTTTATGAAGGAATAGTAGAATTATTAAATGCTAAAGGTTTTAGTTTTGTCAACAAAATTTTATATGGTATATTTTTTATATATTTAGTTTTTTTGGGGATTTGAATAATGAATTTGAATGAATGAGCAATTTCAAGCTTTGAATAGCTAAAAATAATTATTTGAGTTGGAGCTTCAAGGTGGTTTTATTTAACTTTAATATTAAAGTTGATTGAAATATGATAATAAAAAGTATTGATTTCTCTGTATGCAAAAATTTTTAATCAGAGCACCTTTGTGTAATTGCAAATGCACATGACCATAGTGTAATGAAACGTAACATTGTTTTTGTATTGTGCGTGTGACATCAGACCATCACAAGCATTTAAGTGTTTCCTTTTGCATGATTTTAGATAATGCACAAATTACATATAATAGTACAATATTGCACTAGTTCATTCTTTTTGTTATATCATTGGATATTATTTAATTGCACCAACCCTTGCTTCTACTTGTATATGATTCAAAACCACTTCAGGAAACTGACTGTATTAATCAACCTGTAATTTCAGCTCAGTTTGCTTCTGGAATCCAATTAGGTGAAGCTCATGGGTGGAGTTATGGAGATGGAAGTTCTTCACATTGTGAGCATACTGTACCTTCAGATTGCCAGACAGACACCTGTTCAACAAACAAGCTATCAGTGTCACAGGATGATATTTCAGGTATACTCCTAAGTGAGAAAATGACAATACTGTTTAAAGATGTTGGAATTATTTCACAGGGACTTGTGGATAGTCCATAAAGTTGTATTAACTTGTTCAGATCTGAATGTGCAAAACCTGTGCTGAGAGTAGAATCGCACTATATGATTAAAATAATTATAGAAAAGAAAATTCTAGTTGTTTCTTCATACATTAATCCTTTCACCACAGGGTTGGTGGATTCCACCAACCTCAAGACCCCAAAGTGACCATCAGAGTTTGCATATTATAACTTCTAAATTGCTTCATATGTCTTGACAAAATTTGGCAAGCTTTCAGTAAACATTACAAGTCATTTTTATATACAAATAAACTATTGTTTTTTTTAAATCAGTATTTTTGCAAAACATTTCTCCATGAATGTATGGAATCAAGTGTTGACTGCTCCAAGTGCAAAGTAGTTTTCATGTTAGTATTTAAAATACTTCATTTGAAAATGCCCATATTTCTTTTTAAAACATCTTTTTTGATTATATATTATAGTTCATTTGTTATTTACTTTAATATTGCAAATTTATAGGTCAGCTTAATGTATCAAATTATATAGAGCACAAATGGCTTGTGAGCAGACCTCATGAAAAATTATTTTCATTATTTTACCTAATACAACCATATATAGCTGAATAAGATTCTAACTTTTATATTTTAGTTATTCTTTATTGATGAAAAATATACAAGAAAAAACAAGAAGTATAGTATTTACCTGTATTCTTGTTTTCTTCTGCTGTCAGCTGTTGATTAAATTTGAGACTACTTCATTTTATGCTCATGGTGCTAGTACATTAAAGAGAATAAAATAGTGATTTGAATAGCATATTTTCACTTCTTTCCTTTGTCATGGAATACTGTCTTCACCTTGTGGATGCTACTAGACTGTATTCAGCCTTTCTGGCTTTGATGTTGCATGTATGTTACCTTTTGTCTGTAACTTCTGAATTGTCTGTATGACTCCACTCCTTTCTTCTTAACTTCTGACTACTTGGTTTTCTTCCTCTTATAAGATATTGGAATCCATGCTGACCACTTTGTGGCACAATTACATTCTGGAGTCAGCATATCTCATACTCCAGTATCCTTTTTCTACACCCTTGTCTGTACCTCTTTCATGAGTCTCATTGGCGAGATGCCAGATTACTCATTGTCAGGCCTCTGCCTTCTGTGGTACTGGTTACTGTCTTGTAGGTTTTCGTACAGTGAAAGTATATGTAGTCAAGTTTATGCATCTATGGAACAATTTCTTCTGTTATCCTTGAGTGCTTCAGGTGTTATCACAAGATGTTTTTTCCTACAATTTATCAATTTTTCTTCCATATCCTCACATCACATCCTCCCCCTACTCCTGTGAGATCATATTTTTCGACAACATTCCTCCAGAAAGATTCAGACTTTTTTTTTCTATCAGTCATCATTCTTGTCCAGGATTCTATTTTAGTCTAGGCTGTTTGTAGTTCTCAAGAAGAGCAGGAACTGATGCCTTGTTATACCTTTACTGTCTCAACCATTTTATTGGCCTTATTCATTTCACCATGGAATCCTTCCTCACACTTAAATTGGCATTTACTCTGGGTTTATGAATGATGAAGGTAAATATTGAGGATGCATATCTTCACATCCCTATTTCTACAAAAATAGGCATTACCTTAACTGTGTCCATACAGGTAAAGTTTATCATTTCCATACATTCCTGTTGGGTTTGGTGTCCATACCTGTACATATGTTCCAGGAGCTTTAAATCTTATTGCAGTTCATCTGTCTAATCCCAACAAATTTATCCACGTGGAGTGGTCTCTTGATCCTTAAGTTTTTTGATAACTGTCCAACCAGTATGGTACTAAGCTACTTTTTTTTTTGTCCCCAATCTCACATCCTGTAGCTTTAGTGGTGGATGCCTTCAATAAGTATTGGTTCCACTTTTATACCTCTCTACCTTTTTTTTTTTCAAGTTTTATCTGTTACTCAGTTTACCTTATGTCAAATCTTTGTATGTTTTCATCCTGCTCAACCTGTATTTGCAGTTTTTACCTTCCTTTATTGAACACCTCCATTACAACCACTCATACTAATCTTCCTACCCTTAAAGCTTCCACTGCCAGTGTATAATCCTACTGTCATCACATTCTGCTGAGTGATCTGATTTCTCCACATGGGTGGCTTCCTTTCTTTCCATTTTTCTCATCCATATTGGAGTTTCAAAAATAATAGTATATTTTCATCAGTTTTCACTGTGCCATGAATATGTTCCTTCTTGTCATACTGTTCCTTATATTTCTAAATTTTTTACCTGACTTTTTGACAGTGGTTTTGCTGTTCCTAGCATTACTGGCTCTTGATCTGCTTTTTATAATACCCTCCATTTTTATCACTCCCATAAGTGTTTTCCTTTCTGGTCTCTGTTGTGTTTAATTCCTTTGGCCTCATTCATCCTATGCCTATTCCTGAGTGGGACCTAACTGTTCTTCTTTGTGCCTTTACCTAACCTTCTTTCAAACCTTTGGCTACCTGTTCCCTATACTGTTTATCCCTCAAGACTTGTTATTTGCTCCTTTTATATCTGTAATCATTACACATCATAGGTTTCAATCCTAAACATATTATGTGTCTTTTATTACCATACCTGTTTCCCTCCTCTTTAGATCAGTCTTTATCCCAAAACATTGGTGGTCTGTGAAAATGATGTCACATGTACTCCTATTTCCCTATCTTTAATTTTATGATTTGCATTTTCTGTCTATTCAGTGTATCATTTTCTCTGTGATGTTTTTGCTCCCTATATCTATATTGCTTTAAAGGCCTTTTTCCATGGTCCCTGTTTGTTCATCTGTGCTAACCTTTCTTTTCACCATGATATTTTCCTTTCCTTTTGCCAGCTTGTTCACATCTCACTTCAACTATGAGTGGGCAGGTTTATATTTCTATATTTCTCTTTCAATGTCACTAATTTACATGTGGAATCCCACTCTATGGCAAATGGCTGGCTGCGCTGTTCATGCATACAAATCCACAAATCTGCACTGTATTGTCTTTCCAGTCTAATGGCTGCTGTTTAGATGGGGCATTTTCCAAAACTGCTAGTTGGTTCATTTTCTTTGTGTTTTGCATTATAACAATGTCTGTACCAGACATAATTCCAACTCATTGACTGTCAGCATGAGTAAAGCAGTGCCAGTATAGCTGCCTCTCCCTCTAATCTTGACTGAATAAATTGGGACAGGCCTGCTTTAACAAAATAAGTTTTGTGGGCACCCATTGCACTTTCTCCAGTGTTATATTCCTCTGGTCTCCCCATTGCATTGTATTTATTCTTTCTGAGTAGAATACTTACCAACTTATGGCTGTTGGGGTGATGGACCATGGATGAATCCTTGTGAGTGTGCTCAGTCCTATTCATTTTGAGACTAGGGCAGTGATGTTCTGTCAGTCTAGATAATGTGAATCCTTCTACTGTGGACTAGATCAAAAATACCCAACACTTCCTGGTTATGGGCTGGAGAAGATCAACCAAAATACACTTCATTCCTCTAGCTGGGACACATCATCCTACTGATAATTGGAACTCCTCATGCATGTAGTTGGTATGGAACTTGTCCTAGTCTGGATTGTATAATAAATTCCCACTGCTACCTGATTTTGGAATTGAGTGAATCTCTTTGTTGCATTCACTTTTCTACCATTGCTCAGGTATCAGTTTCCTGTTTCTCAGGTTGTCTGAGTTTGATTATGTACTGGATCTTGTCTCCACACATCTGCCCTGATTGGGATGGCAGAACAGAAATCATCGTTTCCCTTTTGCTTCCTTATCTTGAGGTGAAAACAGTACACTTTCCTCCTGACCTGGACCACATGACAAATACCTGATGATGTATTATTTTGGACTGGAGTTGACTTATTGATGATGGTATAATGTGCCCTAGCAACTCCACACCATATAATATGTTTATTTGACTATTAGATATTCTTCCTTTATACCTGAATCAGCAACATGTATTTTAACAATGGATGAAGAGTTTACCTAGTTCATATGTGGTGCAGTCTCCCACAAGCATGTTCCTCTGCATAAAAATGGCACATTCAATAGGCTATCCACATTCTATGCTATCAGAGGATTCTATAGGTAAATTTTGCACTAGTTTATATACCGGTTTAATGTGATATTCTTGCCATCACATGCGTGGAGGTTGAGTTTAGTATCTGAAGCTAGGATTTTTCTCTAACTGAAAATGTATTTGTGATGGATACCTTATCTCACAGTTCCCACCTTCCTCTTCCATTCCTGATGGTTCTTTGTTGCCTAATCTTGAAGTGATGATTGGGTATTACAAAAGAGAGAGTCAACTGTGCCAGGAAGGTGTGTTATACTTCTATTGGTGAAAGGTTGTTACATGCTAATTTGTAGCTGCAACAAATAAAACACACGGGATAGGTGTAAGTATGAATTTTAGTTGAGCAAAAAAATATGCATATAGAAGGCAGCATTATAAAAATAAAAGGTATTATGTGAGAAGAGGTGTCTGTTGAAAATACATTTTCAGTTACAGACAGTTATAACTTTCAGTACCTCTGTATATTGTATCTAATATTAATAGTTACTTTCTTCTGTCACAAATTGCTACTACGTTAGTAGTGGAGTAGTTAATAATTGTCATCAAATACATAAAATCATATTAAATGGTATTATGTAAAAAAAGTTGTTTCATGCAACCTTGACCTCCCCTTACTCTTGCATATAGTGTTAAATATATAGATGTCTGATTTTACTTTTTATTGAACAAAACAGTAATTTTATCATTGTTACCTGATTTTACTTTTATTTATATGCAAGTGTTAAATGAAATGAATGTAGATGTGCTTCTTTTAAGTATTTCTGTTTATTTAATTACATAGTAGTTTGTGCAATCTCAGTATAAAATTTAACAAAATATTCATGGTATGATAAAACCACATACAAGTTGTAATTCTCATTTTTTTTTAATTTGTGTATTTTTCAGGTACAGTTTACTGTTTTTCCTGAGAGTGATACTTGGAAATATTGTATGAAAAATGAAATGGTGATTAAAAAAAGTACTGTTTATTTTCAAGATGCTGCAAAGGCAAATGATGTGATGAAAGGGCCTGACACATCTGATCCTGAAGAGGAAGCAGCCCAGGGTGCCATAGGAAAAAAGGAATTACACAAGCATGATCAACAAATGGAAAACTTTTTGGCTGCTATGGAAAAAGTTGATTTGTGTGGGAACTTCAGCAGTCACTTTTTACAGCATGCTGATTTAACTGTTGAGAAAGGGAGTGAAGAGTATGAGCCAACTTGTTCTTCCTACCAGCATAGTAAGTTTGTTTACAATAAAATATACATGGATTCTTCAACAGTAGGTGTCTGACTTGTTGGCAATAAATTCAAACAATAATTGGACAGCACACAATCCACTTGTTTCAAAGTTATATATTGAAAACAGGTCAAAAGTATGTATGAAAATTCTTTACACTATAGAAAATTAAAGTTTTAACTACAAAAGAAACAGAATAAATCCCTTTTATTTTCAAAAGTTCATTCATACCGATTCAGTTACTTTAGAATTCAAAATAACTATTGTTTTCTTCTTTGTTTTTTGCTGTACAATCTATGTTATATTCCCTTATTACTCCATGCGTTACCACAGTTGTATCTTGAACTTTAAATAACTGTCTCCTTTTTGTCAAATTCCATACAGGCTGATTCAATTAATTTAGAACACCCTTTGACAAGATTATTCTCCTTCTCTGTTGAACTGTGAAACACTTTAAAATACTGCTCATTGTAGTTAATCACTCACATGCTGGCTAACTTCTTGTTGATACATTTTATATTACTGAAATTTTATTTTCACTTCCATTTTTCTGTACTCAACTTGTTCGTCTACATTTATATGTTGTTCACTGGGACCTCAGATTTTTGACAAACTTCATAACAGTATAACGGAACAATACTTAATTAAGGTAATAAGAAAAACACTGAAGATTCAGGATAATGTGGCTGCAACAATAAGAGCAAAGTGGAGAAAACAGTGTATTTGCACACACACTGTACTCATACAGAGTTGAACAATGAAATTTGGCACAACTAACACTTAAAACGATTTTTAACACTCCTGTCATGAAACTAAACAATCATCATATATTAAGTCACAAAATGAACTAAGTAAGAACACTTACACTAAAGAGCCTTGTATATGTAACACATTGCTGCTTGAATCTTTATAGACTTTATTGCCTATTATAATACACCTAAATGAGCATTAACTCTAAGTCATAAGAGTAAAATATGCTTTTAGTCCTTTCTGGAAGTGTAAGATGAAGCTTAACTCTTTCTATTCCAGTGGTATCATATTGATTTCTATATTTGGATGTATAAAAATCATTAACTCTAAAACATTACTGTGTATGAAACACAGTAACTTTCAACATCATATCCACTGACAAATTTTTTTACTCAGATGTTTTTTTTTCATAAATTTATGATGAAATACAGACCATTGTTTGACATAATGTGTCGTGATGCACTATGGTTGTAACTGCTGAACTTGACAACCAGATTTGCACACATCTGTTCTGCAACCTATGAATCTGTGAAAACATTGGTGTTTCTTATTTGTTCTCATATTGTTCATCTTATAAAATAAGCAATGATCCCACATAGAGAACTGTGACTTGTATTCAACATCTGGGCTCATTTTTATATATTTGCATAACCACATATTTTTGGCTTTTATCTGTTTCAGTCCAATGAGCATATACCTTTCTTTAATAACAAAAACATAATCAAAGGCCTAATAAAATCTTTTCTGAAAGAAATTTGCAATAAAATAGTAGTTTATATATATCATTAAAACCCAAAGAAATAGATTGTAGTATATCTTGTAACATCTTATAAAAAGTTTATCTGCATTTCTTTTTGTAAAAATGTACAGCAGTTTAAAAAGAAGTTTTTACTAATCTCTACATTCATGCTGAAGAAAAGTTCATTTCAAATTATCAGCATGAGTTTTTCCAAAGCAAAATTCACCCCTTAATCATTTCAACAAAATGTTATAAAAATACAGAAATACTAATAAAATTAATTTATTAAATTTACCTATTAATCAAAAATGAATAAAACAATTATCTAGTTGACTCTTTTTAAATATATATATAAAGAAAGGCTTTTGATGTAATAACTAAGTTCAGAAATTTACAGTTCTTATAAGAAAGAATCCTAGCTATACAATAAATAAAATGTGAGAAAGAAAGTAAATTCAAATTTTTAGATTTTTAATTCATAATTTTGTTAGCTTTAAAAATTTGGAAATTAAAAAATAAAAATATGCAGGTAGTTGAATTTTACACATTTTTTTCACATAAGCAAGAGTAAGTTTGAGAAATAAGCAGCAAATGTGCAAATATTACAGATTTATGGTTGTTTCATATGTTGAGAGGTTTTATTTAGGCAGGTGAGATGTATAAATACTTCTTCATCCCAAACAAAAAGTGTAATTAAGATTAAACACACACACAAATTAAAATTTGTTGACAGTTGTCTCTTGTTAGTTAAGTTAATCCTTGTCTGATTGCTCTAAGATCATCAAGACTCAGTATCAGATGCAACACTGCATATCTCAAATCCCTCCATCTGAAGCAATAACTTACTTGAAATGATTTTGTAACTAAACTCCTTTGTAATCCCCTCAAACATTAGTGGTTTGTAAACCACTTATTTCATCGACATAATTATAAGAGGGTATTTGAAAGGAACCTGCCACCAACTTCTCTTCTAGTGCATAGCTGAGAGGATGTATGCATTTGAGGAAGTCCCTCGTCTTCATCCAAAGATGTACACATCCTCAGAAATGAGAAATCTTTGTGATAACTCATTACATGTTAACATGCAATATCTTTGTCATTGAGACAAAGTGTCAAGCCACCGCAATTTTTTATCAGTTTTTACTGTTATTAGTTGTTGGACATAATTTTGGATTGTCATCAGTATGTTTCATTAGCCTGAAAAGCTCCAGACTAACTCAGTCATGCTGAATTGTGGAAAACTGCTACCTTCTGCATCTGACAGTTGCAATGAAGTTTGCTTAACTTTTTTCTATGCATGTCTTGTCACTTTCCTTAGCCATGGGTGACTCAAACCAGCACCTTGTGATTATTGACCAGTACAGTAGGATTATAATGTTCTAGCTGCTTAAAGACACCATGACCATTCTTTACCTTTATATGCTTCAGTATTCGTGAAGTGACCATTGAGAATTGTTGTGATGTATATACCTGAGAAAACTAAGCAAGACACCTATCAACCTTACTGTCTTGAGGACAAATAAAAAATTCAAACATTGCTCTTCCCATTGCTGGCAAAATCTCTAAAGTGCTTCTCTTGGTTCTTCTTGTGTTCTCAAATTTACACCTTACTCCAGTTGTGGCTTCCCTCTCTGTGTCATTAATATTACGTGGTCTTAAAAAGTGATATTTTGTGATCATTATTTATAAATGTTACAATAACAAAGAATCAAATAGAAAAAGTAGTGTTCAAAAAAACTTTAATAAATCTTTTGGACATGACCTCAGGACACTACTTTTTAACTAGCCTTTTGGTATTCAGGTCAACTGACAACTGATAGATAAACTTGAAAACATCTATAAAATGTAGATGTAATGCAAAATGTAAATTGAACACAGACAGCAAAGGAAATAAAAAACAGCAACAAGTGAATAAATACATTTTTTGTTCACAGTAGTTTATTTTTATCTTTTTGCTGGCTTAAAACTTTCTCACAACTTTTTAGGCTGTTGGAGCTGAAAATAATTTTCAAAACATCCACACAAGATAAAGAAAAAGAAAAATGTATTCTGAACTAGTTATGGAAAGATGAATTTCTTGACTATTTTAGTCATTATAATCCCCTTATCTAAGTGGTATTCTTACCCCATACATAAAACAAAACATTACTGGCCAAATTGGAGAATGAAATGAAGTTTACAAAATATAATTGTTTCCCTTGAGCAACATGCTAGATGTTATAAATAAATCAAACTCAGGCAACAAATGAAGAAGACAAACAAACAGAATTGTACAAATAAAACAAACAATCAACACTTAGCTGTTTAACTTCCTTAGTTCTGTCTAGTTGCTGGGGTTCAAGATGGATCACATTTGCATGATATAAAGATAATTCTCATATAGTGCTGCAATTTTTTTCATTTTAAAAGAGCTTTATATTTAAATTTCCAAGATCATCTACTTTGATCAATGGTCAACATTCAAATTCAAGCTAATTTAATTGCACTGATTTCAGTATTGATTTGTGTGTTTAAGCAACTACCTACATCTGTGCAGCCAATTCAAGGAAAAAGGACTGAAACACCTAATTTTTAAGCATGCATGTTTAGTTTAAATATCCATTTTAAGAACAAGTACTTGCAGAAACTGCATAGAAGTTTAGGAAAAGATATCTAACTAAAGATGTGATATCATATCACAGCAATTTTTTTAAAAATCTAAATACACCAAATCCACATCTTTTCCATCATCTAAATGACACTAAATGTATTTGAAAAAAAGTTAACAGATTAGTAAGAGAAGATTTTTTTTCAGGGAAGCTATGTTTATTTCATAACACTGTATTTCAGTTTACAAAATTTCTTTTATCAAACTTTCTTGACTTTTTCACACTGTAAGATTTTCAAGACAACTCTTATCATTAATTTTAAATATATTAGTAGCATAATTTCAAAATCTAACCAGTATCAGTTGCCAACTAAAATTTTGCTACTCTAGAAACCTTAGATTGCAACTCGCATAATTTCAACCTCTTGACTGTCATATTTGTCCAGCAGAATGCAGTTCATCACTTACAGAAAGAACCATCTCACCCAGTCTTTCAGAAAATCTATCAAATAATTTATAACTTGGAATTTCAAAATAACTCCTGTTATCAATATCCTCCAAATCTAAACAGATTTCAGTAATTCCCAGTGTATCATATGCTATTATCTGATCCTTTTAACTATTTCATTGACACTGATTATTAGCAGATAGAGATTAGTCTAACCTAGTAGGTGGGACACTTGACTCAAATTTTACTGGTCACAGATTTGCATCTTGCAACAGAACATGTCATGAGTTGACTGTTGGTGGTGTTGATCAGCTGTTTTCCCTCTAATCTGTCACTTCCAAATTAGGAACAACTAGTGCAGGGAACCCTTGAGTAGCCATATGTGAAATTCAACAAATGAAACAGGTGGAGACAGTGTCTGTCTGTTTATGAATTAATTTAAATTCAGTGTTTCATTTTTGAAGTTGTTATTCTCTTTGTTTTAGTCAGAAAGAAAATTAGAATTATTTCTGTAATCAGGTAACTGTGTGTATATTCAGCTTCTCATCTGATGTTTGATTCCTAAGTAGTTGTTTCAGAAACAGTTTTAAAATAAATTTTGGTGCTATTTGATAGCACATATAAAAGCAATATCAGTGCTTCTTCTAGATAAAATTTAACATAGCTTCATTTTAAAATTCAGTTTGGATCCAAAATTCTCATTTATGTTAAATAAACCTGGGCTGAAACAGAGTTCAAAGTATTCTGCAGTTGAACAAATAATACCTGTGAGTGAAAGGAGTTTTCAGAAAACTTGAAACTTGTTTCTAATACATAGTGCAAAGCTCAAGTTTAGGCTTTTGAATAGTTAATATATTGAAGGACAGAAATAACTTTTCATCAGCTTAGCAGTTTCTTAAGCTCCATTACATTAGAAATAACGTAATATTCCTAAGATTTAATAAACAAGAAAGGAATATAACATTTCATCAAGTTAACTTGATGTTTTCAATGTAAATAAGTGTGAAGTTTTGCATTTATACTAAAAAATATTATCTCAGTAACACATTGTATTCCTTCATTAATAAACAAATGCTTGAAATTATTTTGTCATTTTTTGAATTCTAGTTTAAGTAAGTCTCAAGATAACAAAATACTCAACCTATTATTTTTATAAAATCTTAAAACTTTCTACAATTTGTACATTTGATATGGCACATACAAATTCATTCTTGGTTTTTGATTATACTATTTCTATATTTTAAACAATTTATTTTATGATTCTGGTTTTTTATCTTATAAATTTCTACAAGTTGTGTTATGATCTTCTGAAATGAATGTACTAAAAATATTTCTTATAGATATACAGTCAAACTAACCATAAAATACACAGAAAATATCTTGACTTAAATATACATATGAAACAGAATGTAAAGACAGCACTTAACTGAAGCTGTTTATAATACTGCTTTTTCCTTCTTTTATCACTGTTGCCACACACATTGAAAAAAGCCCGTACATGCAGTGTATTGCTGTGTATTCCACCCATTTTCTCTATATAGACAACAGAAAATTTTAAGTAAATTGAAAAATGTGAAAGAAATTATCTCCATGTTAATATTTTATTGTAAAATAATGCTCCAAAGTTCCAAGGAGACAAATAGTAAACTTTAGTCAGTACTGTATGCATTTTAGGAACATGAATTTGCAATATTAATTTTACACTGTAAAGTTGTTTAACCCTTTTGCTGTGAGTAGACTGGAGTACGTGCATCACATTTGTTTATGAATTATGTTATTAGAGATTTAGTTATTGCACTTACAGGCTGAAAGGTGCTATTGTCAAGTTCAGATTGAATATGTAAGGGAATTATTACAAGGAACTTTTCATCTACTTAGAATGTCAGTTTAATTTTTATTAGTTACAGGACACTGTCTGCTTTGTGCTTGTTTGTTTTTTACTTTATTTCCCTAAATATATGTTTGAAATAAATAAAATTTGTGTATTTTATATTCACTTTTATAAGGGTAACTAAATATAATTATTAGGAACTTGCGAGGTTAGGTTGGATAATGAACAAAATAGTGATAAACATTTTTCCATGAGATTTACTTACAAGTAGTTTGTGAATTATACTGTTTAATATAGTAACACGAGCTATGTGTTAACTGTGTAATTTATAGCTTGAATATTAGGATTATTAATTATACATGGCTCACAGATCAATAAAATATTAAAATTAAATGTGATGATAAAAAGGTGTAAATCATTATGAGACTTAAGGTATTTGAAGTAAATAATTGTAATCTCTTGTTACAACCTGCAGTCATTATAGAAGGAGAAAGCAAAATTTAGATTTATCTTTTTTTTTTTCAATTACAAGACTGATCAAACTGATTGAATCTGTGTAGAGTTAAAACAGAGAAAATAAGAGATAAATATAAAGATTTACCGCATAAAATGTTTGATATTCATTTCAAAATTTTCAGAGGTTACACAAATTAAATTTGAAAACTATAAGAGGAAAAAAGTAATTGAAATCTTAGTTTTAAAATCATTTTGCACTCGGACTGGTCAACATTTTATTCATAGACAAATCATATATAATTAAAAAAATGTTTTTTCAGCTACAAAAAGCTTTTGATGTTTATTAAAAGCTTTTCAAATTTTGTGATGATACAAGTAGAACATTAATAGTTATATGGATACTTTCATGGTTAATTGGTGGTCACAAGAGTTGACCAAATGGCAGGGCCTGTATCAAGAGAGCTAAGAATCATTTAAAATATTTGACTTTCCTCTGATTATGTAAATACAAGTATAGGTACTTCACTGAGGGATTTTTATAAAATTATCAGTTCCTTCTTTCAGGAGGTAAGAAACAAGTACGTTCTAGTCATTATGAAAAAATGTGTCACTACTCAACTAGTTCCTGCGAAGATCATGAAGACTACCCTATGGACACTGCAAATACAGAAAAAACAGTGATGCTATTAGGCTCAGAGTGGCAGGAAGATACAATACTAGAGGTACTCTTTTGAAGATATTTGTTTATTCATCAATACTTATAGTGATAGTGGTTGTAATATTTAGGAAGATACAGCTGTAGGTGTATCTTTTTAATGGAACCTTTGTTCTTCATGCATCTGTGCAGCATGTTACAATAACATTTCAGAAAAACACAGAACTAGACATATGCTTTTGAATATTTGTTGGTTAAGTATATGTGACTGCACAAATATTTTATACATTAAATACATAAGCAAAATACAATGCTTGATATTTGTCTTAGATCATTTGTTTGTTTTTAGAAATCTGAACTATATAGTGTGTCATTATGTGTTACAGAATATATTTAAAGTTATACATATTTGTTCTTGTTATCTTAATTTTAGAATTTTATTGTGAATATGTCAAAATTCTGGAAAGAGGCCTGAAAGTTGACTTGTTTTATTCTGTCATCAAGATTTAAAATGTAAAGTGCATTGCCTTAATAATGTTGATTTCTTCTGAATATATGATTATTAAAGATCCATGTCTTTCTTGGAGAGAGAAAATATTTTGTCACAAACAATGAACTGAAGGAGTGAAAAAAAATGTATATGTATAAATATATTTTTGTCTGCTACTGTTAGTTGATAAATACAATATTTTTTATTTCATATGAATAGCCTTAAAATTGAACTTTTTAAAAGTGATTTTAAATTACTGTACAAGTCTTTCAGAAAGAAAGATCTTTTCACTTTGAAAGAATGTGTCATTACTCAACTGGCAGTAATAGATTAATCTCAGAAAATATTTTAAACACTATACACTATATAATCATTTGAAATAAATAATTCAGAAATGTTAAGTCAAAATTAATTATCACTTTCAAAATTTAGTTGCTTTGATTAGCTTTTATGTACTTATGAAATATACTCTGCATTCTACACAATGATCAGCTTGGCACAGTGATGGTTTGAGTACTTGCAAGCTAGAGGTTATGAGCTCAAATCCTCATCACACCAAACATGTTTTCTCTTTTAGCTTTGAGGCATTATAATGTGATGGCTGTCTTACAGTTTGTTGGCACAAGAATAGCCCAAGAGTTGGCAATTGAAGGTGTTAACTAGCTGCCTTTCCTCTAGTCTGTTACTGCTTAATTAGGGATGGCTAGTACAGATAACCCTTGAGTCATTTATAAGAAATTCAAAACCTTATAAATGTACATGACAATTAATATGCAAGAGTAGTGAAAGATGAGTGTGATTCAAAGAAAAGTAACGTTTAAACTTAATTTAATTTGAAGACTAAATTTTCAGCATATAAACAATTTTGTTCTATTTTGTTTTATCTAGAAGGAGCACAATGAGACTTTAGCTAAACTAAACTTCATTTTGGCCTTGGTAAACTGTATTCTTGAACTTGCCAAGTCTAAAGAAACAACTGTAGGATCTCTGAGTCAATCAACTATGAAAACAAAGGTAAAAATGTGTCTGAAGATTTTGAAGTAAACTAAATTATAGTCATTTTGTAAAATTTGTGGGCTCAATGAGAATAAAGTGGTAAGAAAAATCTGTTTGGTTAAATGTGCATTGTTTAATTTTTTACTTCGTTTAAATTTCCCTTAAAACATTTATGTTTCATGCTCATTATAAACGTGTATATATTATATTGATGTGTATGTATGTATATACAGATGTGAGCACACATACATGCACACTGTATTAAACACTTCCATTACCTTTCCTAACATGAAAAGTTATTATATATCACGTAGTGCTATTAAAATATGCTGTAATTAGTAGAATGTTTCTTTTTCAGAAAATTGATGATGGTCCTCCTTCTGTAAGTGAAAGTTACAGAAAAACAGAACAGTTTGTGTTGTACATGCGAGCACTTCAGCTGCTATCATCATCCCTGCAGCTGTCTTGTCAAGAATTTCAGGGAAAACGTTTAAAACCATCACCGCAGGTTCATGCAGGTAAAGAGAAGTAGCTGTAATTTCTAGTGAAGAGTGACAAAAATGTAGCTAATAGGCAATAGTCTTCTGATAACCATTTGAACAAAATAGTGGTGCATATGTAGTTATTTACCTGCTATAAGTTGTTGTTCATGGTGATGGTAGTTGTTTACAGTGACTTTATACTGTATACTGAAGAAGTTATTAATTGTAGTTTATGAATATTTCTTGACACCATCTGGAAATTGAATAATGTTTGAATACAGTATACAAAATTATTTTATTTTTAAGCCTTCAGAGTGAAATTATGAAACCAAAGACACTTTGTGTTCTTATGAACCATATTATTTATCATAATTTTTTAGCTTTCTTGAGGTATGTGAGTGCACGTCATGACATGTCACAAAATTACATTTAAAATATGATTAAATTACTCTATATGAGTGTATGCAAGCAATCTTGGCATCAACACATGGTTAATAAATCAAATTTTAATATTATTTATAAGTTTAAGCCTTTGATTTTATGAAGAAATATCTTTAAAAAAATACTTGATCCATATAGGGACAATTTGTCTTTAGGTCTTACCTTTCTATAATTTATCTCCCACCACTCTCTCAAGTACGGAATGTAACAAAAGTTACTTACTGTAATATAGACATTTCTAAGTATTACGTTGTTTTTTTTATGTTTTATGTAGACTGAACGCAACAGAAAGACACAGATAACAGCTTGTATAATTTATTACAATAAACTATTATATATGTAACAGATATAACGTAAATTATATATTAACAATGACAGATATTCAGTTTCAACATTCAAAATTAATTACAATACAAAATGGTACTGGCCTGTGTCCAAAAGTTCAGATCAGAAATCCAAAATTCTAGTCTAGGAGGTGAATTTGGTCCCACAAAGAAATTCAGAAGTTTAAATGGAGAAGTTCAGAAACAATTCACAGTTCGATAAATTCGATGAAGTTCCTTTTACAATGTTTTCGACGAATGTCTCAAATTTGTTGTATTCCAATTTGCCTCGGGTTCTCTTAAACAGTCCCGTATGTGTCGACCCTCAGCACCACCAGTAATTCAAATGAATCACAAAGATTGATGAAAGAAAATCACAGCTTTTGTAGATCTAGCTCTAGTCACAAATTCAAGTTGAATAAACACACAGCAAACATTGAAAACTTCTCAAACAAAGACAACTTCTCTTGAATCGAAATAAAAACTAGTGACTGACTCTTCTCTCTTCTTTTCTCCTTGTGTCACTGTCTTTTTATACTAGTAGGCCTACTTTTCTCGAACATTTGCCATAACTTCCACAGAGTTCCAGAGTAATCTGCGCATGTCTGTTTTTGCACGAGACTTGTCGTCTAGATACTAGGCCGCCAAACATTTCCATTTATAGTCATATATTTTATCTACCTAATTCTAGAAATTTCTAAATGTTATTTTAAATGAATAACAACATATTTTATTGGTTTAAACTCTGAAACAATAATATAAACAACAACATGGCATTTCCAAGCTTTATACATAACCTAAGGCAAAGTTTTATAGCATTCAATCTTATTTGTTTAAGGAGTCATAAACTAGTAATTCAGACCAACTTGCCACATATACCTGTTACATTCTCTCGTTCACAAATTGCCAGTGGCACTTTGATGTTTTATACTATATTATTTATAACCAATATCCCTTACATTAAGAAATAAAGAACTTCAGGGCCTCATATTTATTGAAGACTGTGTCATTTACAAAAACTTTCATGTTCACCTTAGCAGGTTATTTTAACTGAATGATTTCACTAATATATTTCCATGTGTCCATGCATTTCTAAGCTTTCTTAAGAAAGAAATAAAAAGGCATATGTCTCTGTTTCAGATGAAATTTGTTTTCTTTGGAAAAATTGTATCCTAAATGTTGCTCAAACAAAGTATTCCAGGTTTAATCATGTGTTATATGCAATGCAGATAAACTACAGTACTATGTAAAAATGTTGTCATTCTTTCAATTTTATTCGTCTAATCCTTCCATGTCATTATGGAATGTAAGTTTCAACACTGTACTATGGTCCACAGCTTTCTTTTTGATGAATGAATCAGGGCGAGAATACTTATCATTCATTAGAATCTTCATATACCAAGGACATGTCATAAGGGTTCTGCTTGAATTAATATACTGATCAAATTTAGGGTCTGAAATAATTGTTATGGTACACCATGCAGTATTTTAATTATATAGAAAGAAGCTAGGTACCAGTATATGCTAGAGTAAATCAGTTTAGTAACACTCCACAAATAAACCTTGATAAAAACCATATTTAACACTATTTGTCAATAATTGGGTAATTGTCAGTAGAGCAAAGAGTTTGCATAAAAGATTTGCATGGTGCTGGTTGGTCTCTCTGACTAATTGCTGCAGACTTGAAATACTCCACAAACACTGTCAAGTATACCCTTGTTCATGAGGCCAAACATTAAAAATTGAAAATAGAAAAGGAAGAGGCAGAACACCTAAATTCAATGATATTGATATTAAATATCTTTAGCTCTGTAGACTTCAGGATAAAAAGATTTCTACTTATCTCAGGTATGAAATGAATGATGATGTACCAAATAACAGAAAAGTGCCCAGATCTACAGTATCAAGAAGACTAAAAAAGAATGGAATATTTAGTTGTGTAACAGTTAAAATAGTTTTACTTCAATCTCCAAACATTGTTGAGAGATTAAAATTTAATAAAAAAAATCAAAAAAGTGAACTGTTCATGAATGGAAATAGGTGTTATGGATGGATGGGTCCAAGTTTGAAATATTTTGTTCAAAGTGTAGGTTGTACATTCAGCAGAAGGAAAGTGAAACACACTTACCTCAATGCATAAAACTTATCATGAAGTACAGGTGAGTCCATGTGATTATTTGGGGGTGTTTTTTTTTCAACAGGAGATGCTTGCAAAATAAACAGAATAATGGACCAGTACAAGTACCATCAGATACTGATTTGTCATGGTATACCCAGTGGTTTGTGTATTACTGGTGAAGTGTTCTACTATCAAGAAGATGACAACCCCAAACACTCACCCACCCTATGCAGGAATTACTTAACTAAAAGGGAATCTGCTGAAGTCGTTCAAATAATACAATTACCTTCACAGTTCCCTGATCCCAACTTAATTGAGCAGATCTGAAATTTGATAGATCAAATACTTGACAAACCAAATGTTTCTCTCAAAGAAACTTTATAGGAGTCTGTTAGTGACATTTGTAGTAAAATCTCAAATGACACTTTGATTAAATATGCTGCAACAATGCCTGATAGACTGTAGCAATTATCCAATCAAAACAAGGACACATAAAATATTAACTGTTTGCTGAACTCAAGCACTTCCACTGAGTTTCTGTTGTACTAAATATGAATTTTAATAAAATTTTGATGTTTTGCATATGTTTTACCTTCCATTGTTCTTTGAAAGTAGCCTGAAATCAAATTATTGACTTTATCCTAACACTTTTGCACAATACAGTATAAAGGATGAACAGACATTCAAACACTGTTTCCCTTCCTTTACCATTTCATATTTTTGCATGTGTATCATGTTTTCACTGTTATTAATAATTCTTTTTGAAAAGGAGGGCATGCTCATAAATTTAATTTGCAGCTGTAGTGGTTTCTATTTATTAATGTTTCAGCTTCATTGTTTAATTTAGGTCCATCACATCATATATTTTCAACTAAAATTAGAAAAATAAACTGAATACTGAATATGCAAATTGCACAGGAGCAAAAGTTCTGAAAAATCTGAATAAAGAAAGACAATACATTGTACTCATTCAGTTGAGAAGACTAGTAAGATAATGCTAAAGAGTTGAGTATCTCTGGCAGTCATGTAACACTCATGAACTGCTTCTCAGGGTAAATTTGCTTCACACCTGCATCTGGTATGTATATTGTAATCATTCTAAGGTAAATGGTTAAATGACTTTAATATTTAATCAGAACAAAGCATCTATGCTTACTGTATTACAAAATGGTACACTTGCAGTTTTGTACATATATTGCATGTTTGTTTATGTGTATATGACGTGTGTGTGTATATATATGTATGTAGAATCAGTTTGTACCTGCCTAAATACAAGGAAGCAAAACTGTATTAAATGCTTATTGAGAAATTCTCCCATAAATTAGCTAACTGCTTTAATGTCTACACATATTGATATCCAGAATTCTATTTTCCTTCCTCATCACTCCCAACCTCATCTCAGTATGTTTCTTGTGTTAGTACAATTCTTGTCACTACTATCATCATCGTTACTACTCTACCTTTGTAAGATTCTTTGCATTTTTGCACCAGGACTATTCTGTGCACCTATGTTGCTTCAAATGATTATGGACAGTCCACCATTATCTATTATAGCACTCGCAAAGTAGCTGTTAATTACATGTGGTTGCTATATGTATTATTTGCTTTAAGCCAAATCATTCTGAAATTCTTGTTTCATTTTCAGTGAAAGTGGCAGCATCTCATATTGCTGAATAATGTTTACGTGAAGCAAGTTGTTAAAATTTATTTTTGTGTGCCTCAAAGATATAACACTTTTATGGCAAGAATATGTGATTTTTCTCTGTTAAATAGTCATAATCTTCTGTAGTATCATGCAAAGTTCAAACTGTTTATTATATTTTGCATACAATTTACTATTTTACCCACTACATTTTAGATTTTATGTATGCAGCACAATTATGCACATTTCAATATGTTATTTGTACAGTTTTAAAAAGTTATTTTAAAGGATTACATATATTTGTGCTTCAGCATCTTTGTCTTATTTTCTGTGTTTCAATGCTTTGAATGTGGCTTAGTTCTGTTGTAGAGATATCTTATTATGAAACTTTGGTGTCAAGATGTGTAATAAATATAAATTTTTCTAGTTCATCAGTATAGTATAGTGGGTAGTTTTATCTCAAGTTTCAAAGAATAAAAGAGTGCTTGATGGATTTCTTGAAGTGAAAAATATACTACAGTACATTAAAAAAAGCAACCAAATATAAACATGTTTTTCAAATCACACATTCATGTTTGTTTGTTTCTTACAAATGATATTATTTGAAATGGTGGTTGCTCTGTAGTGTAACTGAAAATAATGTATAACATATGGTACCTTATTTTCTTTTTATCATTTTATTTAATTTTCTTCTTTTTCCGGGAGAGCTGTTACCTTCCCACAACTGTCTGCAAACAGTGAAGGGTAATATAAATGTGGACATTGGGGTCTAGAGTATTCACTATCTAACTTCTATTTCTATATCTATTGCTACTCTTTTATTTCTTGTGTGAGACTGGCAAATGGAAGTTAAGACTCATAGGCAGCGTATCCCCACTGCAATGTGGGTCCTATTTTTTCAATCATTTCCAAAACCTAGGGTACATCTTAGAATCCCATATACTTTGTACCCTGGGATCTTTTCAATTAGTGCAGCATTTTTGTTTAATTTATTTTTGTTTTGGCTTGTTTTTGAAATTATAATAAACTAATATATACACATAAAATAGACAAAAATATTGAGTCGTTCCAAAGAAATGTGTAATGTAAATGATTTGAAAATTATCCACACACAGTTTTTGGTATGAAGCTTAAATATGTACCTTAACATAAATAATTTTAGATTTTGCATGCTTTATGCATATTTTTTTTTTATATGTTTAGTTAAGGGGTGAAGTTTTATTGATGATTTTAGAAAATGTGGAACCAGTTAGTTATAAATAATGATATTTTGAAAAGGTTGTGGCTGTATTTCCACTCTACATCAACATTTCTGTTTTTAACAAACTCAAAGGAATTTTTTTTTATCTTAATCTTTCATAAACTTGAATAATGATCTAGTAAGAGTTTTTAATTATCGTATTTGAAACCATGCTGTAGGGTATCACAGGTGAAAATATTTATATTATAAAATTGCTGCCCATACATGTCTCCAAAATAATGATTATTAGCAAAAGCTTGTAAAATTTTAGGAATAATGAGAACATTTATAATGTTGAGTAAATGATATTAAGAAGACTTAGACATTTCAACTTAAGATTTAATTATATCAACTTTTATATGTACATCACTTTTTGTTTATTGTAAATAATAGGATATTTTCCCAAATGTTTGTTTTCTTTTTTATCTTAACTTTTATATTATGATTGGTTATTCTTTTTTTTTCAGTTTAGTTTTTCTTTTTATCTTGTGTTAAATCTCATTTTAGTTTATTCATTCTTGTTTTCATTGAATCATCACTATTTGTTTTTTTATTTTTATCCTCTAAAAGTTTTCTAACCATAATGTTCCTGCTTTACATTTTGTGAGGTTATATTTCAATTATTTTTTAAACATTATATCATCTGAAATATTTCTGTTTTGGCTTTTTTCAGTTCTTCATTCAGTGAAAAAACATTTCCATTATTGCCTAAACATGTGTAAAGCTCTGAATAGCTCTGGCATCCTTCAGGCCACCTCCTGTAATATTACTGCCGATCGTCTTCTTTATGACTATGCTATAGAAATGGTATTTATATCTTTAAATTCATGTTTGTTATGACTAACAAATATACAGTGTATATTGAACATAATATGTTGTTTTTTATATATTTAAATCTGTACAAAATAGAATGGATTAAGTTTTCATTACTTCAATGAAAATTTATATCAAATAGTTTTGTATGTATAAAATAAAACTTTTGTTTATGACTAAAATAAAGAAAGCTTAATTACTTTGGCCACTTAATACAAAACAATTCAGAAAAGATTGTTTTGCAGAGCATTTTTACACATTATAAAAGTTATGTATTTGAAGAACAGAGAGTAGAATTTAAAATAATTGTATAGGTTCTAAATGATCATTATTTAATCATACTTCAACCTTCTTATCTTCTGTATTGTTTTGTGTTTTGTAGGTTTTATTTAATTTATCTTTAGTTTGGTATATTGGTATATTATCATGGAGCTAATATTGATGAAACAGATGTCTTACATACTTAAAATTAGATTTTTTGTGTATTTAGCTACAGTGTATATTTAAAAGTATATTTATACTTGTATTATCCACTAGTATATTCAGTCAATTGTTTAACCAAAAATAAGGGAGTGTACTTTTTGATCAGTATTATTTCTTCACCATTCTTCATATTTGTTTTATAAGAAGAAAAATTAAATTACATGTTAAATTACATAGTTTGTGTATGTATAGGATATATAGTTATTGTGGATTTTATGAAATTGCTAGTCTTTATGCAAACAATTTCTAAACATTGAATTTTTGATCTACTTGGTGTAACAGAAATAAGCATCGACATGATACACAAGTGTTTCATCCGTGTACATCTTAAATAAATAGATTAATTGTAATGCTAATAGCAAATAAAATTTACTATATATGTTATTGTATGAATCTATATTTTTGCTGTTTCTTTATAATTCTTTGGTGGAGGGAGCTTGTTATTTTGATGATGGCAAAAATCTAGTAATCTCAGGTAATGTTTTGAAAAAGAATACATTGTTTTTAAATATTGGTAATCAGTTAGAAGTGCTTTCAACTATAATTTTTTAACATATTTCACATGAAGTAGGGAGTAGGTTTTTCATGGCTTGATTTATACAAGATGTAATAGGACACTGTGTTGGAAATGTTTCAAGACTTGCTTTTTCTTTTACATGTTACAATATAATATGCTTTGTTTCAGGCTTATGCAGCACATTATAGTCAAGAGTTTAAGATTAGTTGTTTTTTTCTTAAAATCGTATTATAACATGGAATAAGGAATCACAATCAGTACTTGCTTCTTTTTTTTTTTTCCAAAAAAAGATCATAGCATCTGTTAGGAAGGGTTTTACGTGAATTGCCTTATTTCATTTGTGTAATACAGGACAGAATAGATAAAAGCTTTTATGAATTGTGTAATAATGGACTGCAAGTTTTGACAATCCATTAAAATACCAAAGGAAATGCATAGTTGTGGAAGTACATAAACTACCAACTTGAATCAGTTCATGTCAGGATTAAGGAAATAGAGCTGTTGTTAAGGTTAGCAAAATAAACCATATGTCAATAACTTTGTTTTTTTATTGATATTCAGATTAACAGCATTACCTTCAGTTAACAATATTAACCAATCAAAAGAAACTACATATTAACAAAAATAGAAAGATTTATATTAAATCCTGGTTTATGTTTTCTAAATGGAACAATAATTCATATGCTCCTATGAAATACAATGTTTACTGGTTAGGACTTTTTTATAGACTATTCAATAATTAAGTAGTAAAGACTTGAGAAGTTGAATCTTGTTTCATTCTTCTGTCTATGAGTTGCTAGTTCTGAAGAATGGCTGTTGACTAATTGTAACTGTTTGATGACTAGTGAATGACTCACTAACTGACTGTCGACTATCATTTTAATTAACTAATTTGTAGGGTTTATGTGCTGTATTTTGTATTTAATGAATGTGTAAAGATTATCATCTAATATTAAATATTTTATTCAGAAGTTTTTTGATTCCAGATGATGTCATCAGCTGTGTACATGAACCAATCATGTTGCTAACTCTGAATCTCTTTTCAAACTTTCTCATGTTACTCAGTTACCCATTGTGAACTTTGTTAAATGTGTGCTCTGGTGTTACAGTTCTAACTAGATAGATGCCTTTGGATCACTAAGTTGTTGGTTCAAAACCTTTTACACAGATTCTTTGTATTTACAAGGATAATAGTGTTTATTATTTCATCATGTCCAGCATACTATAAAACTTCCTACAATAAATAAGATCGTATGAATGTTCAGTTGAAGGAATGACTATCTGCCCTCAGTCATATCTCATTTTTTCCTGGACTTGTTTCCGATTCTTGTCAATATAGCTATATGAGTTTATAATGTGAAGTGTAACTCTAATATTATGTATTTAAATTTCTTATTAATTTATATTTTTAGTATTTATTAGATGTTAAATATTTCTAACCATGTTGCTTATTAAAATTTAATAATTCCTCATTATTTTAGTTACATTTTAAATTCAGGCACTTAATTTGCGTTTTTTATAATTCCTTTTCAAGCATTTAGTATAAATTTGTTTTTATGGCATAACTTTCTTTGGGTGGATATTGCATCGTGGAGTAGTGATTTTAGTACATTTTATTCTATAACTGTATAAAACAGTACAGAATAAAAAAGTTTCTCGTAAAATGTTTTGCTTTATGGTGGAAACTGTATAATTAAGGATATATATGCATAGCTTACCTTGTTGAGTTATGTAAGATTGTAGGTTGAAAGATTTTGTAATTCTGTTTAAGAACATACTACACTAAAGAGATATTTTTCATTATTTCTTTTTTTTTTTGTTTCATGATCCACAGTTTTTTGGAGTTTACCTTGTCTTTCCTTCTTGTTTATCATTAAGAATTATACTGCCTTTTTATCTATTCTCTACTCATTTCTCTCTCACACCCATGTCCCCCTTTTTTTTTTAGCTCTTTTGGTCCAGACTTGTCTTTTGGATTTTGCCTTTTCCAATACCATAAGGAGTTTCTTCGTATATTCACTCCAATCAACTTCCATGCCTTACTGAGACCTTATTAGAGCTAATGAGTTGTTTTGTTACTATATAGTAAGCTTGGGTTGTTGATTTACTAATACTGGTCAATGAATAGTGCTGCTGTTCTTTACAGATTTATTACCTAATTTCTCTGACTTGTGCTGTTTTCGCATAAGTTGTGATACTGGATTGTTCATTATTTATGATGATCAGTGAATAATGTTGCTACCATACATGTTTTTATAATTTTTTTTTTTTTACATTACTAATAACACTATGTAACAAAATTTTTACTTTTTCTTGTTCCTGGGCAGAAAGTATTATTTCCCAATTGCTTATGCCTAAATAAATGGGAAAGACCTATTTTTCTCTTCAAACTTTGCTTTTGTAACCTGGGAGCATATAATGAAAACATGATGGGAGACTACATTTGTGGACTAAGACATGAAAGTGATTTACATTACAGTCACAAATTTCAAAAAACTACTCACTTCTAAACATTTTTGTGTTACTTGAGTATAAATACATGTAAATCTTGATTTGTATGTTGTTTTATTCATATCTTATGTGAATGAAAATGTGCAAATTTGCCCATTTTTACATAAAAAATAGGTTAATTTCTAAATTTCATTATCCAGATCACAAAAGCAAAGTTTGAAAGAAATAATGACCATTTTCTGTACTTTTACAACATAAACAATTAAGAAATAACACATACCATCCAGGAACAAAATTTGTGTTGCATACTGTGATAGCTTGTAAGGGGTGCTGCTTCTGTATGAGTCCTAATAGTTGGTGGTTCACAACTTATTATGATCAACAAAAAAGAAATGTTTATTAAGTAAGTTATTGTGACAAATGTACCATGTTTTCTATAAATTTTTAGCTATTTTTACAATTTAAAACAATTTCTTATTCTACTAGCTAGAGTACCCATCACCTGGATGAATGTTACGTGAATTTATGATTAATGAAAGGTAATTTTAGGACATGAACAGTTGCTTCTCTTATATGTAATTGTAACAAAAACCAAAAATGCCTATAAACACTGCAAAACACAAAGTGTGAAACTGCAACTTTCCATCTATTTACTCATGGATTCAACAAACTTTCACGCTAAATTTGGTCAACATCCATCAACACAAGGCAAAATAATGGTAAAAACAAATAAAAATAGTCATAAAAACCACAAAACATACAGTGTGTAACTGCAAATTTGCAGTTGTCTTTATCTTCCTATGGACCCATTGAATCTCCATACTTAATTTGGGTGAAGTAGTGGCAAACAAACACTCTTAAAAACTGCAAAATTGAAAATTTATATGTACCCTTGCATAGATCTAATATCTCTATTTCAATTTTGGTGAAGATTCATCCACATATTGCAAAGTAGTCACATGAGCATTCTGCAAACAATAGACAATACTATTATATTTATAGTGATACAAATTAAATTGATTTGCAGTAACACACTTCAGCAGTGATATTTCTACTACATCTCACTAGAATAGCCTATCTAAATTATAAATTAGGATTGTTATGTTTTTTTTCTCTATGTAATCAGTGTTTAATTAGTGTTTGTTATTTCTTGAAGTGTCAGTCAGCTGCACTGGTGGAACTGTTTGGGAAGAATCCCAAAGAGGTAAGTTTAAACTTGACTATATTAATAAGATTTAGTAACATTGTTCACAACTATTGTTAGTATTGCTTAGTAATTGAAAGCTAGACTGATTTTTTGTTGTTATTAAGAACATATGGTAGTGTATCTTAAGTAAGACACATCATAAGTGAGTTTGTTTATTATATATAATTCAATTACCTATGAGCAATGATTAAATTGATTAGTATCAAGTTAATTTTCATAAATTTCAAGCAACTCACTTAATTATAACAGTTACTTAATCAAAATTACAGTTACATTAATTGGCACTGAAATAAATAATTGAAATTAGTGTTTCCAGTTATTATTTATTGTCCATGATTACTTCATCAGTTGATTAATCAAGATTCCATTTATTTTGACTGTCATGAAAAGAAGTAACCAGTTAATATTATTGTTTCCAGTTAGTATTGTTTTTTATTATTCCAACCATCAATCAATTGAAAATAGTGTTGAAAATATTACTATTTTCAAGTATTCCAATAATTTATTAATTTGTTGCTTTCAAGTTTTATTTCCAAATTTTATCTTCCTACCTTTGTGATGGAAAAGCTATTAAGACTGTCTGCCACCAAGGCAGCACCTACACTGTTTTTTCTTGTATATACTATGGTTTAAGGAATGTTAAAGTAATCAGTTAATGGGGCTGTTGAATTATCGGTTAATAAGCACTATAATCATCCAGCTCTAACTTCTTTATTGTTTTTGTTTATTATAATCTTTTTTTGTTCACATTGGTGGTGATGAGGCAATATTTATTAACACAGCATTAATCTTATTTACCCTGAATGTAATATATGCAAGCATCAGTTAATTTTGTTCTTGTGATGTGCCTGTTTTGTATTTAACACATTTTATCACATGTCCATCTCTGTTACAAGAAGGAAATTCTGTGATTTACTGACTTAAATGTTTTCTTGACTAGAACTGGAGCATATAGTAAGTTGATGGTATTAGTTTTTACATGCATCTAGCAAAGTAACATTTCATAGTTTTACATGTGTTGCGAAGTACAGAGTTTCAACTGGTAATGTAATATGTATGCATAATTGACTAAATATTTTAAATACTTAATGTTACATAATTAAGGTGGATCTTTATAGCTTTATATGTATAACACTATAGATATATACTGTACTTGTAATGAGCTATATTGACAGAATAAAACCACCAGAGGTCATATGACCATTTGTAGTAATCAACTGAGTAATCAGTGAAAAATTAAATGACCAGTGTTTAAGAAAGTAACTTACAATACTTATGTTTAAAAAATAACAAAAAAAATGATTTCAAGATTCTTATAGGCGTGAAGTACAATAAGGACGTGGAGAAAAAATAAAACAGGAAAGTATAAGGCAATGCACACATGTAAATAGAGCAGCAGAAGTCTTAATATTTAGTTAATTACTTTGGCCTTATTCCACTGTTTTGAGGACAACAGACTTTTTGTTTTGTATAGAGGATGTGGTTGCTCTTTCCTAAAGGTTATAACACTTGACCTGAGATTTCATTTTTGCATTATTTTTTTCTTTTTCATCTACTTAGTGCCTTCACCACTACCAAACAGCACAGATACTTCTTCATAGCCTATCATACCAGATCACAAATGAAGATGATAAAAAACTCCTGAACAAATGTAAGTTTCTCAAAACAAAATACAGATAGTATAGTGAATGGGACCTGTTATTATAATTTATTTTGTACAAGCCTCCAGTTTATTATGTTACATATTACAAATTGAAATGGCTTAAAATTTTAATTTAGAAGTTAATTAAGTATTGATATGCATGAAGTTTATGATATTTGCCAACAATATTAATACACTCAACAATACAATTTATAATGAAGGTTGTTACAAATAATGATTCTTATACAAAAATTTTACAAAGTTACAAACAATACTGATTCTTCTATCTGGTCTGGAACTGAATATTTTATTGATGGTTCACAATGAGGAAATTACTCTCAAGTTGATATCAGTATAGTTTACTTAAGGGGTAGCTAACTAGCACTACATTCTTGGCTGTTCTCATGTCAATTTTTCCCAGCTAAAGTTATACAATATTTCTGTAAAAATATAAACAGCCAAAGTTGATTTTCTAAAGTTAAATTATTTATAATGTTCAAAATCTATAAACGTTCCTGCTCAAATGTCTATAGTTTTTCAGTTAATAAGCACTTATCACAGTTATAGCTACCAAGTTTTATGTTATCCCAACTATAGCAAATCAACAATATAAAACTGTCTCTTTGTGTTTCATTTGTTACCTTTTATAAGCTTGAGAGAGGTTTTATATAAATTTAAGCTGAGGCAACAATACTGGTATTTTTCATACATACTTTGTTCATTGTTGATTCTTACAGTCAAGAATTTTCCACAAATTTAGTGAATAGGCAGTAATTTTACAATACACATTTAATAGTATAAGTTAGATGCAATTATGAATATATATTTAACTAAAACAAACATAGATATTAAAATAAATATATAATAGTAAATCCATTGCATTCTGTATGAACCAATGTAGCATTTTTATTAATTACATGTTGTTCAGGTTTGATCAAAGTTACAGGTATACCTGTCAACAATTTTACTAGGGCTTGGTATAATAAATACAAGTTTGCAGAGATGCAAACCATTACGAGTTGAGTGTAATCATGCAGACAAATATTATGATTTGTTGCAACTCCCAAATTATTATATATTATATAGGCCTATACAATAAAGTGATAAATTGTTCCCCCAGGGCTTGAAAGGGGTGAAAAGAAAATTTCTAGCGAGAAACAAATAAATTTTGATAATAAATGAAAGACATTGTCCAAATGGCTACTTGCAATAATCATGTTTGTGCTTGAAATATTAAAAATATTTATACTTCCGTTTGATTGTGGTGCTTCTCGAAACTGGGTATGCGGTGGAAATCCATAGTTACATCATCAGTGCTTGTCAGCCAATCAGCACTCGCATAGGTGGCTATTTCTCATTTTCTAAGCAGCATAGAAACACCAATGCGATCGTGCACAAGATGGAAAAAAAGAGGCCTCGTTCATCAGATTGTCTTGTTTCTGGCAAATCTAAAAGGGCTAAAACTGTGAATCAAAAATTTAGGAAAAAGTATAATGCAAAATATTTGGTCATTGCATCAAAAGTCAGTGACAGTCATGCATTTGTACAGTTTGTCACTGATTTTTCTATGGTGCATGACGGGATAAACGATTGTTCAAGATATACAAAATTGGCATCTCACCAACAAAAGGCTGAGGCGAAGACAAAAACGATACAGATAATGACATTTATGAATAAGAATTCAGAACATGAAACCATATTTGCAGAAGTGATGTTCATGCAATTCGTCATTGCTCATAATTTACCCCCTAGCTGTAGCCAATCATGCAGGACATCTATTCAGAAAAATGTTCCCAGACTTTGATATAGTGAAAAAATATGGCTGTGCTAAAACCAAAACTTCATTTATTGTACAAATGTTGGGTTGTGAAGATGACAAAATTATTTCAAGCATACTTATTAACAGTGTTTACAGTTTAGCCACAGATGGATTCACAGACATAGATGACTCAAAACTGTATCCAGTGGTTATATGAAATCTGTACAGGCTCTGTCTACAATCATTACTCTCAATCATTTGAAATAGTTGGCATCTCTGAAGTTTGTCTACATATTTGTCATGTTAAATATTTGCACTATGACTTTTGATACATCATGTGTATCTTCAAAAAATTTGTTAAAGTTTTTGTAAAGGCTTGAAGTTATTGCAGAAATGAAGTTTTTTTAATGAAATATTTTTATTAAATATTTGTTTGAATATATCAAGTTCTTTCATTACTAGTCTGAGTGCAAAGTAATTTCATGTTACGGTTAAAAATTATTCTTCATCCCAAAAATCTCAAATTGTTTGTGTATTCTCTAAAATATGCTAAATACATTTCAAATGTTTATTTTTAATAAGACTTTATATTTTATGTTATTTTCTATATCTAACTAACTATGTCACTTGACCAATCTTGTAACCATCATAAAAAATATTAGTTATGCTTTTTTGTGCTAGAATGATTATATATTATAACAATAAAATACAAATATTTAGTCTAAGTAGCTTAAGTATCATAATGCAATATAAATTTGCATATATATTTATTATATTGACTTTCCAGTTATGCTTAACTAACATTACATAAGTTGCTTTGATGTGGTGCACGTGCATTCAGGTCATGTACACAGTAATATAAAAATTGGCATGTAGTCTGCCCTGTCTTGGCTGCTTGGCATGGCCAGGTGGTTAAGGCACTCAACTCATAATTCAAGGATTGCGAGTTTGAATCTCTGTTGCACCAAACATACTCACCCTTTCAGCTGTGGGGGTGTTATGATGTGACGGTCAATCCCACTATTTGTTGGAAAAGGAGCTAAAGAGTTGACAGTGGGTGGTGATGACTAGCTGCCTTCCCTCTAGTCTTACACTGTAAAATTAGGAGCAGCTAGTGCAGGTAGCCCTCATGTAGTTTTGCATGAAATTCAAAACAAACCAAACCCTGTCTTTACTGTGTATGAGTGGACTAGTATTTTGTTATATACAGTCAGATTTCAAATATTATACATTTTATATGTATATAGATTATTGCTGTATAGAAATAAATTATTAAACTTATTTTTCTTAAAATATAGAACAAAAGATAAAGTAAAGCAAATAATTATTTCTTCTAGCTATGGCCTTTGAACTTGCGTGATGCTGGACATAGGTTGTAAGCCTTTAAAATTTTTTCTCATGGAGGATATCAAACAAAGATTTTTTTAGAATTTATATATACAGTTGAATAAACAAAAAATCATAAATTACACTGAAAACATAGAATTCCACTGTAAAATATTAACTTTAGTAACTAAGATGTATTCAGGTTTAAAAATTTTGACACAACCTACCTACTTGAAATCTTGGTTCAGAAGAACTTGGTTGCCTTTTCACAGATTAAAATGGTTGAGAACACCACTAGGGCATTCTGTGCTTTCATTTAGTTATTCACATGTTATATATTGGAGTAAGTGTATGAGAGCCCTTTTAGAAAATTGGAAGAGGTGAATTGGGCCACTGTTTGATTCACTACATAAGCTATATCTTAACAAAATGAAAAGATGTGAAGTCTGTACTTTATATTCTACCTTGTTAATATTATTAATTTGAATTCCTAACTTGTACAAAACTAGAGACTTAGTATTTTGACATAACAAACATCTAATTTTAACCAGTACTTCATTCAACATACCACATTACACTCAAAAATCTATATTTAGATGTGTTCTTTTAATATTTACTTTTAAATTAAGATATTAACTAGTATATAATATTAAAGTTTCAACTATAATCTACAAATTGATTTCAAACTTATTGACATAAATTCGTAAATTAGTAGTTTAATAAATTTTTGAATGCAAGTCAACAAACGCAAAGATATGGCCTTTGAGCTGTGACCCATCATGAAAGGGTTAATCCTATAAATGTATAATGTTAATGAGATTTAATCTATTTAGACAAAACGTGTGTTTTTGTATGTAATTTGTATTTAATCTAGAATGAAAAAAACAGTTTATATTTATTTCCTAATATTTTATGGTGATAATGAAGTAGGTCAAATTGACCAACTCCAAATAATTATGGTAGAGTAAATAATGGTCAGAATGTAAAGTTTTACTGAAAACATGAAATTTAAATGTATTTGGGAAGTTTACTGATTGTACAAATAATATTTGAGAATTTTGGGGTAAAGAATTGTTTTTTAACCAAAACAAGAAAATCACTTCATACTTGGACTAGTTATAAAACAGACTCATTATTTTCTCAAATAAATCTTTAATAAAAATACTTTATTTAGAAGAGTAATTTTTTTGTACAAAAGACTTGCAGTGTTACTGAAATCTCAAGTTTTGTTAAGGCACACATACTGCATCAATAGTTATAGTTTAAATACTTGTGTCAATTATATTAAGCTTTTCACGAAAGGGTTAAAAGTAAAAAAAAAAATGTTTTACATTTAGCACATACTTGCATAAAACTGCTATCGAAGAAACAGAAAAATAAATACAAACTGAAACTTCCAAGTTCATATCAAATGGTGAAATGTCTAAAGTAATCTGTGAACGTGTTATTGTATTCATTATTTCTTTGTTAATTGTTGTTGGTATTCAAGTTTTATAATCTTACCTTTTTAACATGTTTTGACTTGTACTACTTAGTTTTAGAATATTGTGTAATACAGCATACATTTCTGCTACATTTTTATTTTTCTGAATTATCTAAATTATTTCAGTTTGAATTTGATGAAGTAAATTCTATAGTTTCACTGTTTAAACAATTGTACATTTTCAAATAAGGTCTATGTATTCATTTTTTTCAAACTCCTTATTCAGAAATTTGATTTTAAAAATATAACAATAAATTTTTATATGATGCATATATCCTATTTGGATGAGCAAGTAAAGTGAATATTCCCTTTCAAAGAAAAAAGAATTAATTTAAAACTAAGGTTGAAAATAATTCCACATTCAACAATTAACTTTTACCCTCAGGAAAGATATTTTATGAGAATTGCATTAATCAACAGTGATTCTAAGTAGGTTAGGAGTATATCACAGCAAGTTACAACATCTCGTCATAAAACTTTTTATGGTCATTAACATGGCTTCCAGCAGTTTCATAAATAAATACAATTCTTTGAGTGTTCATATCTGTGCAAAATGAAGGTACAAAAGAAACATAGATTTCTGTTGTGACATGCACTGCACATCAAATATTGGTGGAGTGAAAAGAAGCCAGTAAGAACATTTAGGTATAAATAGGTAAACAATTCCAGCTCATGAGCAAATTAGATCTCTTACTCATATTGGCTGTAGAAGGGCCTAATCTCATTGCACTTGAAGTAGTAACCATGTTAACTGATATCAGATTCTTTCTTGTACGTTAAGACAGTGCAGTTGTACGTGTGATGAATAGGTGGTGTTAGTTAGAGAAAAATTAAATTTTGCACCATTAAAAATTGGATGAAGAAACAAAAATAAGTATTATACAATTAGAGAAACTATTCATTCTATTTGGAATTTTATATGTTACTCTATTTCTGTTCAACACTTAATCATTTTCACATCAGCACATTCACATAAAAAGAAAACAAATAGATTTCTTTATAAGATTGTGTTTACTGTGTTTATTTTTATTTGATACTGATTTTAAAACAGCTCAACAAAATCTGGTATTGTGGCAGAAGAGACTCTTTGAATACATGTCTTGGATGAAATAATGTTCTTTGTAGTTACTACCTGCTGTGTACAAATATTTTTATTTTTGTAGAAACAGAGGTTACTAAACAACTTGAAATGTTTTATAGAAGTTCAGCTGATTAGTAGTCAAATATGCATATATAATTTTAAAGTTTTTGTATGCATTATTAACCTACAGTGAAGGTAAATTTTATAATTTTTGTCACAACACTTTTTTCCTACAACAGACAGGGATGCTGTGGAGCGACGATTATTCTTACTGCACAGGCAAAGCCACATGAATACTTATGACAGAGTGTAATCTCCAGCTTATTATCACAGACTCCTATATAAACACTTATATTTATGTGTGTATGTCTGTGTTATGGAATCTCAACTAATTCTACAGCTTTACGTGATCACTTCAGGAAACAGCTTACAAGTGGTATTTTGCTGATCAGTGTATACATGTATATTTTGGGGGGTTTAACATATTCTGGAGGACAGTTAAGTCTGAATTAATACATGAAAACTGAGCCACAATTCATGTGATGTTTTCAATTTCTTTGCTTGTATTTTTTTAATAGAAAAAAGAACTTTAAATTATGAGAAATATGTTTAGTATTTACTTAACATATATTTGTACTTTGGTTTTCATTTTTCATCCAAGGATGTGTTTAAGGTAATCCTAGTTCATTATCATTACTGAAAAGATACAGTTTAGTAAAAGTAATAAAAAAAAGAAAAGTTACATTAATTTGTGTAATTAAATGTTATATCTGAAATAAGCTGAAACAGTTAAGGATGATATAATTTGGAAATACTATAATGATTACATGCAACTAGTCCATGCTGAGTTATTATAAAAAGTGGGAGACTATTTAAAAATATCTCATAGTAAAATTGAAGTATGTATAATACTACTAAAACTAGCAAGCTAATGATTTCTTGTAGAAAGAAAATTAAGTAGAAAGTAGAATAAATAAATAAAAACATATAAAGAATTTGTTACATTATAATGTTTTGTACATTTTGTCCTTATCTGTACATATTAAAAGATAGATATTATTTAACACTACATAATTTAGATGTTTCTTTGTGTCAATGAATGACAGATTACATTATCTTTCAAGTCTTGGTGTTCTTGTGAAATGTATTAAAAGTGAAACATTATTTCTATGACTTATTAATATGAGATTATTAATTAAATAAGCTTTTATTGGATCTGGTTATTTTAAGTTTATTAGTTTGCAATGCTAATGTTTCCTGCTTACAACTACAGGCAGGAAGTTTCAGATTTTAGCATTTAATTTGTATTCATATGTATTGTAATTATTAGTTATGAAAAAAGTCAACCCTATAACTTCTGAAAAGAACTATTGTTTTGTTAAATAGGATGTGTTTGTAGATGGGAACACGTAATTTAATATAGGGAATTAAATAACTCAAACTAATGTTAATTAACTATTCTCTTTGTTATGGAAAAACTTTACCTTTCAGAAAAACTGGCTAATAAATATTAGAAAATCAAACAAATTAAGTAGTGCCATGTAATGGAAAAGAATATGTACCTAAGAAATAGTTGCTGGTAGTGTGATATCTTTTTACGTAAATTTATATATTGTTGTAAACTAGTCATAGAATATAACATTTTAATTTCTATAAAAATATATCATTTTTTTAATTAGCTTATCTTTACTGAAAGTAAATTTTATGTTGTGTGTATGTTAACATTTATGTATTATCTGTTTTAGCTACAGGGTATTGAAAATTATAATAAATCATTATGCTTTGTGATAGTATAAGTTTGGTCTACTGATGAAACATGAAGTTAAAGTTGATTTAAAGAAAATGAAAACTTTTAAATTTGACAATATTTCTTCATTAAATAATGTCTGAGAACTGATCTAAATTTACAAAAGAAAAATATAGATAGAAAATAATGTATAGAATTAGTTAGAACTGTAAAATTACATAATGGCATTCAAAAAATTTTGAACATTAGCATGTAAAAAGTTTTACTATTTTTATCAGTAATGTCATCTCGTATTGTATTTTTCAGTAAGTTTTATAAACCCTCTTATGTTGCTGTATTGAAGGAAATTTGATTTAATCAGTATAATTTAATACAGAGTGCAAGGAATTTCCTGTAAGTTAATTTAAAAGAATACAGCTGCTTAAACATTATAGAATCATTTTTACCTTTTTTCACAGGTGGCCTCATTTATTTCTTTGTTTAGCTTTAATCTCAACATCTTTTCCTGTATTACCCTCGACATATTTTTTAAGGGTTTACATTTTTCCAGTTATTTTTAACTGAAATATTTAGATATTTTGAATTCTGAAAAGAATAGTTAACCTTGATTTCATTAACAGTTCATTGACACCTTTGAAGTTTTTATATGTAATTTACACATTCCATAGTCTTTTATACGACTTGCTTGCTTTTTTATATTTTTTATGGTTTAATATGATGTTCTTTGAACAAACTGTCAGGATAAATCAACATTTTATATAATGAAAGCCCCACAACTTGCTATTAAAAAAAATAACGATGCATCATTCAATGTACCAAGTGCATTTGATGATCTAAAATAATTCATTGTTCATTTTGAAAGCTATATCTCTATAGACCATTTCAGTTATTAAAATTTCATGCAAACATTGCAAACAATACAACCCTACAATCTTTTATCACTTTAATATTAGAAATTGTCTTTTTATTGTAAAACACAAGTCTTTTTTTGTAGAGTCCTGTAGAACAATATTTGTACAACTGACTAATTTTGGCAGTAATCTAAAATTTGGGTTTTTACTTTCATTTTTCAATTTAAAGAATTTTTTCCATTAGCAATCTTACTGATCTTTTCCTTCATGTCAAGCAGGACAAGTAATTTCCTGGCATAAATTCCATTTGTTAAGTAGAAGAATAATTTCATTTCTATTGACACATGGAAGAGTGGAGACAGATGTAGAACTGTACTTCATTTCTAGGTGAAGAGTGTTTTTGAGAAGATTTTGAGAAATTTGTACCTGTAATTCCAAATTTATTATTTCCATCTTGGAATGCATTGTGTACTCTATGGATGCAACAAAATCCTTCATCTACAAGTTTGGAAAGTACCTTATTCTTTGACTGCATTTTGTGTGTTGTGTTCTCATATGGATGTCTATTTCATTTTACAGCTGCTTGAAATATGTGATATTTGAACAAATGCTGTGGAAGTAACTTGTGTGCACAGTTTATATAATGTTTTTTTTTTCTGTGATAATTTCCTATTATATTGCTTACTTTGCCTTGGATGTGTGAATGGCTTTTGATACTGATGTGCATGTTTATGGATTCTCAGCTGTTACAAGACCCACACTCACCATTGATAGGATATGAATTATTGCAGAACCCTTTTATTGATATTCCTTATTCCCCACTTAATCCATATTTCATTTAGTACAATGGAAAAACTAATCATGAAAATTTTAAATCGTACATCTTAACATATCTTTGCAATCTGAATATATGAATATTTTGCATAGAAAAACTGTTGCACACCCTTCCAAAACAATGTCAAGATTGAGTTTTGATCCGTGCTATTCCACAATAATTTTACGTGGCCGATTTGAACATTCAAAATTTGTTTAGTGTAGCATTTTCAAACCATTATATGAATCAGTTTTGTTTGTTTTTTTCCTTTATCTCATGGGCTGTTTATTTCTAACAAGTTTGATATGTTTTTGTTTTAAAAACTTGGAATTGTTCTATTAATATTAAGAAATATTATTTTACTGATAGTATAAAAACTTTTGAAGTATGGTATGATGGGTAAAACATGCTTTGAACATTATTACAAACACCATTTTTTGTTTTAAGTCTATAATTTTATTGTGGGAATAATCTGTAGCATGTTCATCATAGGTAAAATTTCTTCATGGTAGCATATTATATGTGCTACATAACACAGTTTTTATAATTTGTTACATTTACACATCAGAAAAAATGTTTGAGAACTTAGAAATAATGTTTTTTTTATAATGTATGAGATTTTCAGAGATGAAAATAATTTGTGAATTTTTTATCAAACTGTTGAGTATCTCTAAGATTACAATATGATTAAATGTGTCCTGGAATAACTTGATGTAGTCAATAAATATTTTCTCACACTGAAGTTTTTACAGTGATATTTATTGTAAGTATGTTTCTCTTCACTTTCTTTCCAGTGCCTAAATAACAAAAAATATTTTTCTAGTCAAAGCTACTCTTACTTCCATATCTACTGTTTGTTGGTCTTAAGTAGTTGTATAATATTTTTTATGTAAATTGGTAGATTATTGTAAAATTTCTTGTCACTGAGTTTGGGGACACAGCCTGCAGTAATAGTCATAAGACATGCTCTTTATGGTATGAAAAAGTAAGTTCATTTATCACATGCTTTGTAAGAACAGGTCATAGACCATTTTACTTTAGTTAAAATTATTTACTATAAGTCTGCTATAAAGTATAATTCATTTTTAGTACTATTTAATGAATCAACTCACATAAAAACTAGTAAATTACACAGAGAAAATTAATTGGAAAGAACTGTGCAAAGAGTTTTATAGTCTTTTCTTTTTGAATAACCATTGTCAGTTTTGAAGCAGATCCATTTGTTTGATTCTGATGTCATTCAACATATTCTTGTTTTTCTTGTGCATTTTTCATTTTTTGCCTCTGTATAACATATTGTAAAACTCCTCACATATTAGAACCAATTTTCAAGGAAGCAAGTTCGATCAAATATTAGAGACCTCAAACCATTTTTATCCTCCATTCTTGTATCCTTTCATTACTTTAATTTCTTTTTTATATTTTTACTTTGTGGGGCTTAAGAAAACATGCAAAATTCCCAGTTTTATTTCACCAAATACTTTAGGATTAATTTAAAAATCAAGTACATAGGATTATCTAGACTTAAACGATGGACTAAAAATTTGTGTTATAAAAATATGCTATTAATCTTCAGTTGACTTAAGTATATTGATTTGTTGAAATATTTGTGCTTTCTTTAACAGCCTACTATATGCCAGTATTTGAAAGCTTATCTTATATGATATAATGAAAATATGTGCTGTAGGTGCATGGAAGATTGGTTTTTGTGGTGTGTCATGAAAACATTTGTAAAATATAACTGTAAGTGTGTGGAATATTAGATTCTCTAGGTGTAAGTGAAACAACTCACTTGTAAGTATACACTCAAAGAATGTGCTGGATTAGTTTTTGTAAGCTTACAGAAAGTAATTTGTATATATTTATTCTAGTAGGACACTGGAAATTATGTTGTAAAGACAAAAAAGTGGAAAAAGTGGCTGTGTTTTTATATGTATAATCAGTGGTTAAATTCTACTAGGTTTAAGTTATGTAACTTAGTTGATGTGTTTTTCATCCAGGCTACATGCCCACAATCATACTGGCAGAGAGCATCACAACATGATTCACAAAATGTAAACAGTCACTGAATATTTTTCAAATGAACCAATAAATAACAGCATTAGCTCTTTGCAACAAGATCGTGAAGTAGTAGTTCAGCAACTTTGATGTTAACTATCACACCATCAGGTAATCTTGTCTAGCATTGTGATTTGTATGATTTGTCAATAATGATAATTATATCTAAATGACAAGTTTTATTGGCCAGTACACTCTGATCAGTACCTGCCCCTGATATTAACACATCTGACTTTTGTCATTCAGTAGAATCAGGAGCAGAAGAATGGCATCTGAAGTACATTTAGTTATGAAATTGTTAATTACCAGTTTAAATATATACATTTGTTTGTTCAAACAATAGATATTACAAGAATAAAAAAGATCAGTTGTCTGTGGCACGTCAAGTAAAATCAATAAATGTGTTTCCTATGAGGTTTGTTGTAAGAAATAAGATTTATGTATTCTCTTATTTTGTTAATAAACTATTATAGATTACGCTTAAGAGCAAAATAGTTTTTTGTACGTGCAGCACTTTTCTTATTGATAATTTCATTCTTAGGTACAATATATTTTGCTGTAACATCTCTTTTTCACCTAAAATTTCTTTTTAATTGGATATAGATTCAGCTTAAGATATAAGAAATTGTAGAACTTGCAAAAAGAGTTTTGTCTTAAAATTTTCCATTTTATTTCTAATAATTAATTATTTTGCCTATACAAGAAGGTTACATATGAAACAATAAAATAAATCACAACCAAGCAGTTAATTAGCTAACTCTTTAGATATGCTAGTAAATAAGTAGTCATAAGATAGTTTTCATTTACACTACTGTTATGTACCAAATGACTGAATAGAAAACAGATATGTTTTGATTATTTGTACTTTATGATTGGTTAATTTATAGTAGGAATTTTCAAACATTTTTTTCACTGCACCCCCAAAACTATTTTAGGCACTGATGGTCCCACACAAACAATGTGTTAGCAAACTACTCTACACATTCTGAAATAGCTTTTGTTATAACTTGTATGCTCTTATGACATTGTTAATACTATATCATTCCAAAGAATTTAATTTAGTTAGTGAGATTACTTATAGAATATGTGTCTAATTTGATATGAAAGTTACAGAAGCAAAACACTACTGCCAATCGTGTATTAGTAAAACTTTGAGAAAAATTGTCAAGTGTGAAGGACTTGTTAGCTTAACCAGTTGATAATCTAATTCATTCGAGGAATAATTTCTTTTTCATTCATAAGTAACTGTACTTTAAAAACATGTATATGTACTCATTGCAGGTATGTAACTTTATAAAAATAACTTATTTTATTAGGTGTATATTATAAACATTTGAAATAATTTGAAGAACAGTTTTCTATCATCTCATCATTTTGATTTGACATGAAGATACATTTTAAAAATATTTTATTGTTAAACCTTTATTGCATCTATAAGGTTTTCTTGTCAGCATTGTATTTGATTTTTACTGAAATTGTTTTATGCATGATAGGTAGGCTTATATATTTTGATTTTCTACAGTTGTTGAAAAATTCTACAACAGAAATTGTGGTATTTTTAAAATGCAGTTTCTATTTAGAATATTGTTTTTGATCAGATTTTGTATAAATTTCATATTTAATAACTACATTATGAAAAAAATTTAAATGTTGTTCATGTATGATAAAATGATTAAATGCCTTCTCAAACTGTAATAAGACAGACAGGCCTTGATTGAGGTATTAAAAATTGTATTACTGCTAAGAGTTTCTTTGTAAATAAGAGCCAGTGTTTTACATGTCTACACTTGATATTGTATTATAAGTATTCCAACTTTCTAAGGATTAAATGTAACAATTAAAATATTCTATGTAAAAATTCTTTGTAAAATTGTATATATTAAAATACATGTTTATTAATAAGTGAAACACTGTCTTCCAGTGTCATTTTACTGTTTATTAATAACTGTGATTGAAAATGTATCATTATATTCTTTTTGGAAGAGTGAACAAACATATTACATGTGTACTATCAGTCATATTTCTCAGTTTTGTTTTGTTATATTGCCTCCTGTTGTTTTTCATATATGTGAACAATTTCTTCTTACTTTGCTGAAAAAATCATCTAAAACTATCTAATCTTAATTTTATGGGACATACTAGATTATAACAATTAATATATTTAGTTACATAATCTGTATTAACTCTGTTACAGTGTTAATGTTAGTGAAATGAAACTAAAGTGAAACATAAGTATAACAAAGAGTGTTGAATTTGGAGGATTGATTTGTATGATTAAAAACTAGGTTTCTATCAACTGTGAAAAAGTAAACAGAATATTATTAATAAAATTAAGGTGAACAAAGAGCAAGAACTTGGTTCTTATAAACTGCTTCAGTCACAAATATCTTATTAAAACGTTTTTGATTTGTTATCACAAATATTGGGGTATTTTTATATTGAAAAATCGAGATAATCAGAAATGGATGGACCCTTTGATCAACAAAAATTCTAAGCCATATTTCTGAGAAGTGAGTAAATGTAAATGTAGCAGTAGAAACTTTAACTCTGGAAAAAATAAACAGCATTTTTATATTATAAAGATATTTATTTTTTTAATTATTCATGGTGTCAGAAAAACACAGGTTCAGTTTTTGAAGTAAAGTAATTAAAATCCTTGTAACTCGAGTTATAGAGAGCTTGTTAACCTGAAGATGACCTAAGAAGGTCAAAATGTTGTTCTATACTTTATTTTAATTAAAATGCTAATACCCACACCAGTCATCTTGAGAAAACAAATTACAAAATTAAAAATGTATCCTATAAGAATACTAAATATTAACATGCTAAATTCATTGCGTTACTTTATGTAGTACGGTCCAATCACAAAAAATAAAAAACAATAAATTGAAAATGTTTGAGGGATAATCATACTTTGTCTCACTTTGCACAGATCGCAGTTTTACAATTGTCACATGGGGAAAAAATTTTCTGAGTTCGTATGACTCAAACAGATAAAAGATGAATGGTAAATAAAGGATTTTAATATTCAATGAAAAAGTTTTTGACTCAGAAGAGCCAAGAATTATCTAAGAAGAAACTTTTTAATTCAATTCTCAGAGTAATGCTTACTAACGTGTTTTATCCACTGTTTAATTTAAAAACTGGTTGCACTTCATTTCTCTCTCTCGTTTAAAAGTGAGTTCTGCTTCTTTCTCACATCAATTCATCATAATGCATAAGATTCCACTAAATTCATTGCGTTACTTTATGTAGTACGGTCCAATCACAAAAAATAAAAAACAATAAATTGAAAATGTTTGAGGGATAATCATACTTTGTCTCACTTTGCACAGATCGCAGTTTTACAATTGTCACATGGGGAAAAAATTTTCTGAGTTCGTATGACTCAAACAGATAAAAGATGAATGGTAAATAAAGGATTTTAATATTCAATGAAAAAGTTTTTGACTCAGAAGAGCCAAGAATTATCTAAGAAGAAACTTTTTAATTCAATTCTCAGAGTAATGCTTACTAACGTGTTTTATCCACTGTTTAATTTAAAAACTGGTTGCACTTCATTTCTCTCTCTCGTTTAAAAGTGAGTTCTGCTTCTTTCTCACATCAATTCATCATAATGCATAAGATTCCACTTGTACAACCAGCCATTTATTTCTTCCTGTTTATTCTTAACTAAATATTTGCTTTTATACACACAAAGTTTTGTTTTTCTCATTTCACCTGCTGCAAGTCATTTCTTTGATTTGTTAACAAACAAAAAAGGCCCAGCATTGCCAGGTGGTTAAAGTACTTGACTCATAATCTGAAGGTTGCCAGTTTGAATCCCTGTCACACCAAACATATGTGTCCTTTTAGCCATGGGGGCATTATAATATGATGGTCAATCCCACTATTCGTTGGTAAAAAAGTAATCCAAGAATTAACAGTGGGTGGTGATGACCAGCTGCCTTTCCTGTAGTACTATATGTACTAAAAGATTTGTATTTTAGTTAGTTGACAACTGCCACAATGCTTAAAACATCACAGTTTAGTAAGTTCCATTTTGCATACAGAGATCTATACATTGTTCACATTCTGTTTCATTTGATATCAAACATAGGAAAATAAAAATCTAAAAAAATTACCAAACTCTGAAAAAAATATAGATAAAAACTGTATGTGTATATTTACAAATTTCCAACTGTATGTACGTGACAAAAATTATATGGTGAAATCTAAAAGGATATTGTTCTCTTAAAAGCGTTCAGACCAAATTATTTTTAATAAAAAAAGACACATGGTCACTGTAATTTTAATAACAGCACTGTTGATTTGGTAGTGTGTCTCAACCCCCAGCAAGTCTGTTTTACAGTAGACTGTCGTTCCATCAGGTGTACTGTCTTATTAATAGTTTATCAAATGATTGCTAATAATTTCAAAATTTCATTGGTCTGTGCCTTTAACGTATATCGTAACATCACATTTTCTGCCATTTTTCTAAACCTTTGATATACGTAGTGGTATGTCTGCAGACTTTCATGCCAGAATCCAGGTTTTATAATCATGGTGTGCAAACCACAAATAATGCATTTTGTAGCTTTGTGCTTAATTATATCCAACCAACAGACCTTCTGGAATATAAATCTTGCGATATTTGCTTTGCGAATAGACTATTAGCAGTTAGAGATGTGACTGTGGCATTCAAGGAGTATGATGCACGGTAGATAACGGGTTTCAAAAGAGATACAAGAGCCATGGCTACGGATGGACAAAAATAAAACTACATTGTGTGTTATAGACTGGACTGTTATCATTTATTAAATAATGATATCTCGTACATATTGAAAATTATTTTATTTTGATTCTTGTAATGTATGATTATTCTGTATTTATAAACAAGTTTGTGTATCTATATGCATTACAAAGTGGCTGGTCATATGATGACCTCAGCGATTTATAGCAATGGACAACGATAGTGACTATAATATATAACGTTTTGTGTGTGTGTGTGTGTGTTTTGAAAGAACAGTGATTGTTTGATATCATCTAAAAATTATATAAAACTGTGTATGCTGAGTTGGAATGATCATATTTTATATGAAGGTTAATTCAATAAATTATAAACTATGATAATAATAGCACATGTAGTTTATTAAGACTAATCATGTAACCGAAAATGTTTTCAATGAGCACTTAATTCATAATTTAATATCCATATACTTGTTTAAAAACTAATATGTTTAAATAAATGATACAGAAATAGAATTTCTGGTTTTCAGAAACAAAAGCATTACTTAGATTAGGCGAACAAAAAAAAGAAATACTATGTTAGGAACTTTTTATTATATTAAATCAATAACAGTTGTACACATAAATGAAACTAGTAATTGTTTATGTGTGCTAGCCGTCCCTCATTTGACGCACGCCTTAACACGCTTGGCCAAGTCAGGCCCTGTTTAAAGGAATTATACTCTTAGTAACTAGTTAAATAGACAGCATAAAGACATAACTAGTAAAATTGTAAGCCTTAAATTATTGCGTGATATTTAGAGATTTATATAAGCCTTTTTTTGAAGGAGAGTAAAATTATATTATTGGTCGCAGTAACTACTTAATTCAAATAATGCATAATGTGTATGTTATAATATAGTTTTACTCATAAAAGTATAACAGCAGATTTGTTAGAATTCTGTTGTTGTTTTGAATTAAGCACAAAGCTACACAATGGGCTATCTGTGCTCTGCCCACCACGGGTATCGAAACCCGGATTGTAGCGTGTAAGTCCGCAGAAATACCGCTGAGCCACTGGGGGCATAGAATTTATGAATCTCGTTAAAATAGAGGTTTTACTTGCAATGTAATTAAATCGAGATATTGGTGACGTAATCATTTGTGTAAATATAGTAACACTATTCGCCCTCATAAAACTCGTGTAAGTTAAAACTATAAATAACTTGGGTGAAGTAAATATGTAAATAAAAACAGAAACGTAAGTTGAGACCTCTTTATAGCTTTTGGGACAATCGACCAAAGTTGTATTTAATGATTTAATTGCAAAGTAAAAATGTAAACGCATAGTTATAAATTATATTAAATTGTTAATTTTCTTTATTGTGAAAATTTTTTTCATTTTTTTATATTGTGCATTAGGTCAGATTTGATCACGGATGTTCTGAGTTTCGTGTTTGATTCTCCTTTTTTGTTAAAACACTTACATTCAGTTTTTGTTTGAAGTTAAGTACAAACCTACACAATAGGCGATAGCCCACCCCTTGTATTGAAACCGGATTTCTACCGTTGTAAGTCCACAGACATACAGCTGTGCCACTGGGAAGATATTTTATTTAGTTATTGTGTAATATATCCTATAATCAAAGTATGTCACATTTTTTCACTATATGTTTACTTCCATTTTTGGGACTTGACATGGCCAGGCGGTTAGGGCACTCGACTCGCAGTCTGAGGGTCGCGGGTTTGAACGTCCGCTCTACCAAGCATGCTCACCATTTCAGCCGTGGGGATGTCATGTTCGGTCAATCCCACTATTCGTTGGTAAAAGAGTACCTCGAGAGTTTTTGGTGAGTTGTGATAATTACATTGCTTTCCTCTAATCTTTAGCTCCCAAATTAGGTTGCCCTTGTGTAGCTTTGCATGCAATTCACTTCATTTATTACTGTTGTCTAGGTTTCAGTAAATTATTCCTAGCCGTTTTTTTTTTCTCTAAAGGCTTTTACTATTATAATCAGTAATAATAAGACTATTATAAATATACACATTGTTACTTTAACAAAATGAAGTGCTTCTGATTAAAATGAAATGGAGTATAATGGTGCTTAAATAGTGTCTACATTTCTGCAATACTTGATGGCTTCAAAGACCTTATGTTGATAGTGAAAAAGAACTTAGAAAATTTTAAAGAAAGGAAATTTCGATTTTCAAGAATCGTCTTAAAATAGTCCTATAATCATTAAATGGGTTTGTTTTGAATGCAATATACCTAGCCACTTTTACTGTAGGCTTTAAAGAGAAAGCTGACTAGTAACAACAAAAAAGTAATGAAATATTTCTTTCTTTTTCAATAATCAATATAAAAATAGTGCTTTGACCTACGTAGAAGTTTTTAGTAGGTTGGAATAAAGTATTCCTAACCATTTTTCTTCTGTAGGCTTGGTAACAAAGAATAATGAAATAAAAGGTCCTGACTGCTATTTCAAGAACAATTCTGCTATTTAAGATGGCTTATAACCGTATGTTTTACTAGAAATTTTGTGAAATTCCTGGGCAATCACTATTATGAACCAATATCGTGGTTCATATTGAAATTAACTTTGACTTATTTTCATGTCGCTTTCAATTATATCTTTGGGTAAAATCATTATGTTTAGAGCTATCTGATCATATAGGAAAGTACAGGCATAAATATACTTTTGACATTATTTCGTCACAGTAATAATTACAATTGAATTTGTAACAGGAAATCAGTTACTCTACATGGCAAAACAACACCGAGAGAATTATTGTACAAGTCCTTAATAATGAAAAAAATCAGTGAGATGTATTAGAAGCTGGATTGCCTTACCCTCACTGGATTTTTATCATTCCAACATGCCTTCATCTAACTCGAATACAAGTGATGACTGCGTTTTTCTATATACACTGATGTGGTGTAGACATCCTGGTAAAGCTTGTTCGTCAAATTTAGACTTTCTTTTAATAAGTATGTCTTTGATTTCCGTTTGATTAGTGTAAGCGTGTGAATAAAAATCTTTTGATTGATTTTTTTTTCTTGACAGTATGTATTTTTGTCCTTGGAGTTAAATAAACTTCGATATTTAACTCATTAACATGTTTATTCACATAAATACAAGGTGTATATTCTTGATGTTTAGTGCCACGTTTAAATAACTGTATGTCAAACGAATGACTTCAGCGAATTGTTTGTTTTGAATTTCGCGCAAGGCGACACAAGGGCTATCTGCGCTAGTCGTCCCTAATTTAGTAGTGTAAAACTGGAGGAAAGGCAGCTAATCATCACCACCCAACGCCAACTATTGGGCTACTCTTTTTACCAACAAATAATGGGATTGACTGAAACATTATAACGCCTTCACGGTTGAAAGGACGAGCATGTTTTGTGTGACGGGGATTCGAACCCACAACTTTCAAATTACGAGTCGAATAACTCACCTGGCCATGCCGGGCCTTAACTTTTGCGAAAGGATACATAATAAGTGACAGATTAAAAATTTCAAAAGTATGCGCAGAATTCTATGAAGAATTATATGGCGCAACAAAGAAAATGAAACGCAGGGAAAAAATATATTTCCTTGAAATCTCCTAACCAAAACAAAAGCAGGACCATTAAGAAGCTTCCCAGTTTAATTTAGTGGGAAAAAATTTCAAACTTACTAGGCAAAAAAGCCTATAAAACAAAATTACATTAGCGAAAAGAAAAGGCCTAACACTTTATCGGAAAAAAGAAGACATTGTAATTCAAAAAGCCGATAAATAGTTTTTGTTTTGAATTAAGCACAAAGCTACACAATGGGCTATCTGTGCTTTGCCCACCACGGTATTGAAACCGGGATTTTAGCGTGTAAGTCCGCAGACATACCGCTGAGCCACTGGAGGACAAGCCGATAAAGGAAATTCGAAGCTTAATCACTATTTAATAATAAAACAGTAAGATTTCTTTATGGTAAATACACTGAATGATACGCCTAAGCTTTCTCAGTTAAATATTGACTTTGACCAAACATACAACAAAAAAATTGAAAAAAAAATCCACCCAAAATACTATTAAAAGAAAAAAACCGTCACCTTTAAACTTTATACTTTTTTGCATAAAACCAATCTTGAACACCAAAAATCTTCGGTTTACTAAAACTCCTTAAAAACCAAATAACTTAACGTCAAATTATGTCGTCTTATAACTTTATGAAATCCAATGCAAGTATTTACCAAGGTTGCAGTTAAGACAGTAACTTCATTATGTCCAATTTAGATGTCATAACTATATTTTCCAAACCCTTTGTCATGAAGGAATACAACTTACTACAGAAATTATTTCACAAGATCCCAAAAAGAGAATCAAGGCAAAATAAAAATGCCTGATTGAACAATTACAACTAGCAACATTTATTTGCTTTTAATACTAAAATCGTACTTCCATCAATTACACAAACTTTCCATGGCAAACCCATTGTCAGGTACTTTGGCCCACACTCTTCTTACATCACATAGAACAGCATGCCATAGTCACTTCACACGTTAAGCCTGACATGGCAAAACGCGTAAGGCGTGCGACTCGTAATTTGAGGGTCGCGGATTCGCGCCCGCGTCAAGCTAAACATGCTCGCCCTCCCAGCCGTGGGGGCGTATAATGTGACGGTCAATCCCACTATTCGTTGGTAAAAGAGTAACCCAAGAGTTGGCGGTGGGTGATGATGACTAGTTGCCTTCCCTATAGTCTTACACTGCTAAATTAGGGACGGCTAGCACATATAGCCCTCGAGTAGCTTTGTGCGAAATTCCAAAAATCAAACCAAACAAACTACCAACGTGGTACTGTCATAGAATGCCACCTTTCCAACAAGTCAGTTTGTCAAATTTCTGTCCTCCTAGAGCTGTCCTGATCAACTGTAAGTGCTGTTATTGCAATGTTGAAACTTTTAGGAGCAACAACAACTCAGCCACAAAACGGTAGACCACACAAGTTTACAGAACGGGACCGCCGAGTACAGAAGCATGTAGCGCGTAAAAATCGTCTGTTCATAGTTGCAACACTCACTACCGAGTTCCAAACTTCCTCTGGAAGCAATTTCAGCACAATAGTTGTTCGTCGGGAGCTTCATGATATGAGTTTCATTGATTGAGCAGCTGCACATAACCCTAAGATCACCATGTGCAATGCCAAGTGTCAACTGGAGTAGTGTAAAGCACACCACCATTGGACTCTAAAGCAGTGGAAATGCATTATCTGGAGTGTGACGAATCACGCTTCACCACCTGGCAGTCTGATGGAAGAATTTGGGTTTAGCGGATGTCAGGAGAATGCTACCTGTCTGAGTTGGCTAAATTAGGGACGGCTATCTGTGCTAGCCTACGGCCAACTCTTGGGCTACTCTTTTACCAACGAATATTGGGATTGACAGTACATTGTAACGCTCCCACGACTGAAAGGGCGAGCGTGTTTGGCGCGACGGGGATGCGAACCCACGACCCTCAGATTACGAGTCGCACGCCTTAACACGCTTGGACATGCCGGGCCACAATTATTTCTGTTCAAACTATAAATACCAGCTTATGTTGATTAACTGTAGTTCATGGAATAGTTTCACGAACATAGTCTAGTCCTCAGTGAACAAAACATGTAAATACAACCTTGAGATTTAACACTGCAATATTTACTAACTGTTTACTTTTGCCCTCCAGTGGCTCAGCGGTATGTCTGCGGACTTACACGCTAAAATCCGGGTTTCGATACCCGTGGTGGGCAGAGCACAGATAGCCCATTGTGTAGCTTTGTGCTTAATTCACAACAACAACAACAACAACTGTTTACTTTTTGTCTCTTAATCGCCTAGTTTTGTGATAAATCATAATTTCAATTCGTTTTTGGTGTTAAAATTATTTCAAATGTATATATATATAGAAACACAATAAGTATATGAAATATATAATATTAGAGTAATTGTTAAACAACAATAATCTAAATATTATTATCACAATAATACAACAGTCTCTAAAAATAAAACATCAAAGTGACTGCATTAGTTAGCGAATCTTTTGCTTTTTCCAGCGCAATACTGCAATGTTAAAACCAGAGGTGAAATAAAAGATTTATGTGGAGAGTGAAGTCGTATTTCTGTTGTCGAAATTGTTAAATTTGCTTCAGTATACGCTACAAATTCTGTAAAAATTTAAAGTGTTTTATAACAAAAACTGTAATAATTAGCAATTAATTATACTGTAATTATTTTAGTTATTTGACTTGTTACAATTCTATATTGTCATTAATTTAGGTACTGTATTAACAGTATTTATTAATAATGGTAAAGAAGAAAGATACAAGTACCAAATAAGGTATGTCATTTGGATTTGGTGAGGAAAAAATAATCTTTGTTTATTGCATTCTTGTTCTTCGTTATTAAAATGGCCAAAAAAGGGATAAAGTATAAAACGAGATCCTCAGAAATTACATTAATAGCAACGGGTAGTAGTACTAGTAAGCCTATTACGTGTATTGCTGAGTAGCAGTAGCATGATAACGAATTTGACTCAATATAGGCCTAACAGTCGTATTAGCATTAATGTTAATAGTTAGTAGACTTTCAAAACATTTTGATAAATAGGTCGGAAAACAACGACCTTTGTATTTCATATATATGTGAAGTATAAAGTTCGTCTTTTCCAAACTTTTTATCCAAATCTGTATACCCTTTCAGTGTGCAGTACAAATTTTGAAAGACAACAAAATACTTCTACCATACTATTGGTATTACATCTAGAACGTTGTAGTTGAACTGTAGCATGAAATGTCTGTTAATATCACTGTTATCCTAACTGATAAAAATGGTTATTATTTGTATCTGCCCTTTTAAGTTTTCACTTTTGCTTAAAAATTAGTGCAATATTTTCTACTTGAAGTTGAAACATGTAAGATTGATTTCACAATTAAATTCAACCATAGTTAACCTCTTGACAACATTTATTAACAAATAATATTCTTTCCTACTTGATGCAAAGCGTTAATTTTAAATGTTATGTCATAAAATTTAGCTAGATTAATCCAGTAAAAATGAGCTTTGAAATGTTATTAATAGCACCTATTGGTTTTGCACATATTTAATAAATGTAGATTAATCCTTTTGTAATGGGTTGAGTATAGTTTACACAAGGTCATCTGCACATTTACATGTTAAATATTTGCAGTATAACTTTTTCATACAGCATGTGTACCTTCACAGACTATGGTTGATTTGTAATAAGTATTACAAGTTTTCTGTACACAAAAATAAGATTTTTCAATGAACTATATTTACTAAAGATTTGTTTGTGAAAACATCAAGTCTATTTCATAACTAGTCTGTGTGCAAAGTGATTTTATGTTATAATTAAAAAAAAACTGTTATTCACACCAAAATTCTCAAATATTATTTGGGTAATCTTTTTGATCCATTTGAAATGTTTGTTTATAGCAATACTCTATATATATCTCACTGTGTGGGGTCTGTCACTTGAATGACCTCATAACCAACATAAGTAAATTGGGAGATGAATATAAATTATGCTTTTTTTCTGCTAGAATGACTACATACTATAACACAAAATATAAATCTTTAGTAGTTTAAGCTCATAATGCTATGTATTTAGTTATATATATTAATTACATTAACTTTCCAGTCATGCCAAGCTAACATTACGTAACTTACATTGATGAGATGCATCTATACCCATAATGTGTATCCAGCAAAACTGACCTTAGTCTTCCCTGTCTTGGGTGTTTTAGGGGACTAGTATTTTGTAATATACAGTCACATTAATTGCTATACATTTTTTTCTTAAAATATAGATAAGTGAATTAAGAAGTAAAGCAAACAATTATTTTTTCTAACTACTACATTTGAACTCGGTTGCTGCTGGACATAGGTTGCTAAGCCTTTTAAAACTTTGTATGTGAAAGATATAAAACAAAATTTTTTTCTTTAGGTTTTATATATACAGTTGAATAATAAAAACAATCGTAAATAACTATACTATGACCATAAAATTCCATTGTAATTGATAAAACTTATTAACTAAGATGTCTTTAGATTTTAAAAAAATATGAAACTAATAAGCAGACTAAAGAAACCAGCTACTTTCTTGAAAATGTGGCTTGAAAAAATTTGGTAGCCTTTTCACAGATTAAAATGGCTAAGGAAACCACAAGGGAAACATTCTAAGCTACCGATTGGTTATTAATGTGTAATATATTCAAGTAAGTGTATATAAGAGACCTTACCAAAAATGGAAAGAGGAGAATGGAGCCACTGTGTTTTTTACATTAGCCATATTTTAGTAAAATAAAAAGATGAGATTCTTATTTTATTCCAGCTTGTCAGTATTGTTAACTTCATTTCCAAGTTTGTCCGAAGCTATAGACTTTGTATTTTGACATCACAAACATCTACTTTTAACCAGTGCTCTATTCAACATACCAAAAGACTCACTAAAATCTATATGCAGGTGTGTTCTTTTAATATTTACTTTAAGAAATTAAATTATGTATAATATTAAAGTTTGAATTATAATCAACAATTTGATTTTAAACTCCACTGGTATAAATTCATAAAATAATAGTTCAATGAAATTTTGAATGCAAGTTAACCAGTCTGATGAAATGGCATATGACCTGTGATCTGTCATGAAAGGGTTAAAGGATTTCTTTATTCTCTAAGGTCTTATTTTACTAGCAGCTACTTCTTTCTATATTAGTAGTATATTTGGTTATATACACATTTAATGTTAAAATTATTGAATATTCTCTTGTAACAATTTATTTTATACTTTTTCATGTGTTTATATTTGGTTATATACATATTTAATGTTAAAATTATTGAATATTCTCTTGTAACACTAATTTATTTTATACTTTTTCATGTGTTTATATTTGGTTATATACATATTAAATGTTAAAATTATTGAATATTCTCTTGTAACACTAATTTATTTTATACTTTTTCATGTGTTTATATTTGGTTATATACATATTTAATGTTAAAATTATTGAATATTCTCTTGTAACACTAATTTATTTTATACTTTTTATGTGTTAGTAATTTTAAAATGTATTAATAAATACATATAAATACTAAATTAATAATTATAAAAATCAAATCAAAATTTACAAATGGAGATAAGTCACTGTGAGCAGTTTGCTTTTTGAGTTTTAAACCTGTTCTCAATACCTTTCAAGTTTGCATGTTCAAATCTTTTATTTCACTACTCACAGAAACTACTCATTAAATTTAAAAATTTTCTTGTAAGAAAAAGTTACTGTTATAATTATTTTTGAAAGCTGTACTTGAGTTAGTTGTAGAATTTGATACATGGTTAACTGTTGAGCTCATTAATTGATTATTTTTAACTAATTGACTGTTCTTACATAATACTGTAAAAGATGAAATAATGGGAAATATTAATTTTGATTTATTATAAAAGTTTCATATTTTATACGAGTTTTCCTCTTATCCTTCTGTGATCTTGGTGAGATTATATCCAAAACTTTAAGCATTTCTGTATCGTTTACAACAATCTTATCTTTAAATGTCACCAGACGTCTATGGTGGTCACTGATTTTGCTTACATGTAGTATTCACAGTGCACTTACAGATTTTCTAAGTAGTTTTCGCATTACCAAGCTATTACAGTAACACTTCTTTGGTAACTTATTAATGACACCTAATGAGTGTACTTTAATAGCTAAAAGAATGCCTTGTTATTGAAGTGACATTTTTTTACAAAAAGATGTACGATACTTGTCTACTTATAGGATAGGGACAATAAGGAATCATTTTGTACTTTAAGGCTAACCATGCAACCACCTTGGAGACAAATAAATATCTAAACTGAGCCTTTATTTTTCAGGAAATCATTGATTCTCCATTTTTAAACTCTTCCTAAGCTCCAGCCTCCACCACTTCATTTCGTAAGGCATTCAACCTGTCGGAAAAATAAAATTTAAGTGAAGCCTTGACTGTCTTTTCCAAATCTCAAACTTCTATCTTATTCAACTATTGTCTCCAGAAGATCTCTGTCCTGTCAATATCCCAGATCTATGGAGAGAGGTAATAACTTCCTTTGACTTGTAATCAGTGTGTCTATAAGTACACTAAAATTCTGTTTGCTTTTGCTGCTAACATCGCATCATGGCTTTGATGACTTGATTGATTTATAAATTACTATACCAAGAGCCTTATATTTAGTCATACTGTAAGTGAATTTCCATCTGTATGTATTAAATGTGAGATTGAAATTATGATAACTTAAATAAATTATTTTATTTGGTGAAGGCTATTTTTCAGGTATTTGTTCAACTAACCAGCTGCCATAAGCCATATGGTGTACCACAATATCTTCAATGTGGTTAGAAGTGTCTAAGATTTAATGTTACTCAAACTTAAAAAAATTACTAAATTAATTTTTGGTACTTTTTCATTATACTTTTGCATTTTTAATAACTCTTTCATTATGCCTCCACAATTTTTAAGAACTTTCACAAATCATATAAATGTACAAGTATATATAAGTATGCATTTTGTTCATATAGTAAAAACTTACTATTTATGGGGGTTTTATGGAACTGTACCATTTTTCCTTTTTTTCAAGGGGGAAACTACTGTAACTAAAATGTATAGTAGTAAGAAGTTTTTGTATGATGAAAATTTTATTGCAAAAGACATGCTGTATTATTTCTTTTCAAAACTATACTTGAGTGAGTAGTGGAATTTGATAAATGATTAACTGTTGGGTTCATTAATTGATTACCTTTAACTGATTGACTGTTCTTACATGATAGTGTAAAAGTTGAAATAATCAGAAACATTTATTTTGATTTGTTACTGTACATAATATTAATTGATGTTCATAAGTAATTTGTTATATTGATTTAATCAAGTTAATGACTCCTTAGTCAAAACATAGAAAAATGTTAAATTACAATTTTTCTCATATCGTGTTTTAAATTGGATTTTGTTTTGCTTACTACACATATAGTTGAAAAATCTTATTTACTTTTAGTTTAAAAACTGATAAATTTAATATCAACATATCTTTTATGGTAGATTAGTTTAACTTCTCTATGGTATTCTTTCAACTGTTGTTTTTCATAACACAAAATAAAAGATCTAACATTGTTACTGACCTGGAATCAACACCTACCCAATTTAAACGAAATTATTTCATATTTGTTCTGATACTTTGAAATGGTTCCTCATTATTTGGCTAAATAAATACAGTTTTAAGTTGTAATAACTATTAAAAATTCACTTTAGAATAGCAGTATTAAGTGGTTGGTTAACAGAATCAGGTGATTAGTTCTGTAAATATAAATAATTATATTATGTGAGCATTGATTACACTGTTTATGTCTTAAGTAAAATAATCAATGAATTCCATGAAAGTATTTGATTTATCAAAATCAGTATTTCCCATTGTTAATACTTTTTTATTATTCCAACTCTTCAAGTAAGTGAAAGTTTAACATTATTATTTTTACAATTCATGAAGATATTCAACTAATTAAAATTAATTTCCAGTTAATGCTATTTTTAGTTATTCTAATTATACAACTAATATTAATTATTACATCCTCTACTGGGATGATTGTGTACAACAATAAATGAGTTTAGCTTGTAAGCAATTTACTGATATGAGTGTGATGTAGTAGCCATTACATAACTAATGCCTGTTGGTCATGTTTACCTTGAGTGTCTAAATAACAGTGTAGTTTTGACTTAATATAGTGTTTACTTACTACAAACTGTAAGTGTAACCAGTATTACTTGTGGTAAAATTGGTTTACTGAAGAAAGGTTGATATTGATTTTATTTCATATACTTAAAAATGTTGATTGCTGAATAACTTATCCTTTTAAATGTTTATCAGTAATGGTCATTTTTTTAGTAAGTTTATTACAATGAACACCAAATAAAGTGTCACTATAGTTTTAAAAGTTTAAAATATGTATGAAGCCCTCTATCATGTTTTATATAGCTAAAGACTCAACCAAGAGCTTTATTTGCTTATCAAAAATCACATCTTCCCCTACAATACTAATAATCCTCTGAAATGAGTCTCTTTTCTAAATTTTCCTCACTTAAGTGTAACTTTTTAAAAGTTATTTTTATTTTTGGGTCTATTCATTAAGACTGCTTTCAGGAATCTAAAAAAATTACATTATGACATTTTATAAGCAAACATAGATAATGTTATTACAGATGGATCAGTATGTTAAATTAAAATGAACTTTGGAGTGTCTTCAAATCTGGTTGTACTTAATTTAATGGTCATTCCTCTTTACAATAGAATCACAGTGCAATTTTTATTGCAGAAGACTATTGTAGGCTATCATGTAGAAATCCATCGTTTCTCTCTACAGGGATGCTCGTATATCACTACTCATCCATATATCTTATGAATCCAGTGTATCTGTGTGCTGTCCCTCATTTTTGCTGCATAATATTTTTTGCCACGTTCTGTGAGACATCTTCCTCAACATGGGCTTACATTGGCCATATCTCTTTGAAAAAAAAAGAAAGAGATTTATAATACATGTGTAATTGAATGTAACATAATAACGTATGGATGGATAGGGACTTACGGGCCACCCTGTATATGTCTTACATAACATGTTTAGTTCAGGGGTCAGCAACTTGTAGTTCTTGGGCTATCTGCTGTGCCCACCAAAGGAAATTGAACTCCTGATTACAGCAGTGTAAATCTGAAGACTTGCTGCTGTCCCACTAAATAACTTTTTTATATTAGGATAGGGTCATTCCATGTCAAATCATCCAGATTTTGGAAAATTTTCCAGGTAACCTCCTCAGAATGCTTTTACAAATGTACATGTGCTCATCTACCCATATAATGAGAAATTACCAAAGGTTAGATCAATATCTCTCGTAGTTTCTGATGTACAGCCCTCTAAAATTTAATTAATTTTTTTTTAAATTTTGGCAGATTCATTTTTGGGCAACTTTGGATGCTTAAAGCTGCAAGAATAATGATGGTAGAAGGCTGAAATTTGCTACACTGACTGAATCAATCTTACAGAATTAAAAAATGGTCTCAAATCAAGTTTATCTATCTTAGGATTTTCAGTGAAGCTCTAAAATCACCTGAAAATCCAGAATGGTCCCTTATATACAATTCTGTATATAACATGTGAATAACCAATCAACAGTTCAGAATGTCCACCAGTTGGCATTCTCAGCCATTTTTGAAGTATTATGAGATCAACTTTTTCTTTTTATACAAGATTTCAAGTTGAGTCTTTAGCCTGCTTGAAATTGCATGTATTTTTAGACCCAAATATAGTTTTGCTAGTAAACAGGATAAATTATAATGGAATTATATGTATCAGTATACTGATTTATGATTTTTTGGTTATTTATCTATTTACCCATTTAAAAAAAACAAAAAACTTTTTTCTCATACTCCATGTGCAACATTTGGTAATGTTTAGCAAGCTATGACAAGCAGCAAGTAGGTCTAACTAGAAGAGATAAGTGTGTGCTTAGTTTTTTTATTTACTGTACTATATTTTAAGAACTCATTTGTAAATAATAACAATGTGTATATGTATATATATATATATATAATTTATAATAATAAAAATATGATTATATTACACAAAATACTAGTCCACCAAAATACTGCCAAAACAAGTTACTTTGTAAAGATTAAAGGTCAGTTTTATATTATTGAGTATGGTGGTGTGAGTGCACGGCACTACATTATTTAACTTGTGTATTGTTAGTCAGGCATGGCTGAAAGATCAACATGATAAAAATAACAAATGTACAGAAATATATAATATTATGAGGTTTCAGCTATTTATTCTAAACATAACATTTATCATATTATAATTTGTAGTCATTCTGGAAAAAATGGTGTGATTTATATTTATTTTCTAATTTTTTTATGATGGTTATGAGAATGGTGAAATTGATCTAACCTGTAAAGAGATTTGTTAATAAAAATGACAGATAAAATATAAAGTTGCTTTTTAAGAAATGTCTCATAACTATATGGACACAGAGATGTCAACTATTTTAAATGACTGAGCGTAATGGTTGTAGACAGAGCCCTTTATTATTTGCAGCTACTAGACCTGACCAACGTTTCTAAGCTGATGATTATTATATTATTATTGTAACTATTATTATTTATTACTGCTACAGATTGCTCATTTATGACTGGATACGGTTTTGAGTTATCCATATCTGTTGATCCATCTGTGGCTAAACTGTAAATACTGTTAGTAAGTATGCTTGAAATCATTTTGTCATCTTCACAACTCAACATTTGTACAACGGCTGTAGTTTTGGTTCTGGCACACCCATATTCTTTTGCTATATAAAAGTCTGGGAACATTTTTCTGAATAGATGTCCTGCATGATTGGCTACAGCTAGTGGTAAATTATGAGCAATGACAAATTGCATGAACATCACTTCTGCATTTATGGTTTCATGTTCTGAATTCTTATTCATAAATGTCATTATCTGTATAGTTTTTGTCTTCGCCTCAGCCTTTTGTTGGTGAGATGCCAGTTTTGTATATCTTGAACAATCGTTTATCCCGTCATGCACCATAGAAAAATTAGTGACAAACTGTACAAATGCATGACTGTCACTGACTTTTGATGTAATGACCAAATATTTTGCATTATACTTTTTCCTAAATTTTTGATTCACAGTTTTAGCCCTTCTAGATTTGCCAGAAACAAGACAATCTGGTGAACGAGGCCTCTTTTTTTCCATCTTGTGCACGATCGCATTGGTGTTTCTATGCTGCTTAGAAAATGAGAAATAGCCACCTATGCGAGTGCTGATTGGCTGGCAAGCACTGATGATGTAAATATGGATTTCCACTGCATACCCAGTATAGAGAAGCACCACAATCAAACCATTGGTAGACGTCAGAGGTACAAATGTTTTTAATATTTCAAGCACAAACATGGTTATCACAAGTAGCCATTTGGACTATGTCTTTCATTTATTATCAAAATTAATTTGTTTCTCACTAGAAATTTTCTTTTCACCCCTTTCAAGTCCTGGGGGAACAATTTATCACTTTATTGTATAGGCCTACATAATATATAATTATTGGGAAGTTGCAACAAGTCTTAATATTTGTCTGTATGAGTGTATAGTTGTAATGTATACACCAAAATCATAATGATTGAGCTCAAATCGTAATAGTTTGAATCTCTGTAGACATCATAATAATTTCACATGTGAAATGTAAAAATTTTCTGATGCATAAAAGTAATTCTGATCTTAAAATGAAAAAAATTACATTGCCTGTTGAATAGGCAATTTGTAAAAAGAAAAATGCATGGGAAAATATTGCTTAACAAATCTTAAGACTTAATAAAAAAAAACAACAATATTTTGCATATGAAAGTATTTTAATGTTAACCGATGACCGGTTGTATTTTGTGTACATTAATTTACTAATTAAAGTTATAGCATGAAAAGTATAACAAGCACAAAGTGGTTATGAGGTGGGTCCAAGGGTCTGAGCACATGCTGAAAAAGCTTAAGAGATTTCCAGTTCTTGTTCATTTCTACCATCGATGAGCCACAAACCTTTTGCTCCCGTGTACTCTACATTCAACAGGGTTCAATTGCACCTCACATGTAAATTACCATGTGATAACTCTTAAGGTCTGTGTGACTCTCTTTATTTGATATTGCAGAACTATAGCTTCTTGTATGGTTGTGCTCTTGTTAACGTTTTTTATTGTGCTTTTCATTCGTGTTTTTCCTTCACATTTGGTGCATTTTTCTTGTCACCAATTCTGAGGTGATGTTGTTGTTTTCAATGTTTAAACAGTCTGCAAACTTAAATAACTTTTCCCACTTTTGTTTCATTATTCTAATACCGTTGTGTTTGATCATCCTGTTTGTTTCTCCCATGCCCTGTTTTCCCATTTATCTTATGCTGTCAGCTCTCATAAGTACTTGTGTGCTATCCACCTTCTTTCCAAGGAACTCTGTCATAATTTTGAGGGTTTTTTAAAGGTTAGCTTCTCCCTTATTATTCCACATTGGTGTATTTGTCTTCTTTTTCTTTCCTTACCCACTTGGTTGTTCTGTTGTTTGAATCTTCAAGGGTGGGATGCTGTATTATTCTAAGCTCATATACCACCTACTAATCTCTAGGATTTACATATTGACTCTCCCCTCATTTTTGGAACAAGGCTTGACACAAGTGATGAACACTCAAACATGGGTAGGGAACAAAAGAAACTTATCTAATTAAGATTTTTTCAAGCATTTCAATCAAATTTCATGTGTGAATTCCTACTCATTCTCAAAACATCCTTAAACGTAAGCGGGGAACAAAAGATCTATATACCTAAAAGTCCTTTTAATAAAATACTACAAATCAAAAATGTTTTTGCAATGAATTAAAGCACATCCCATTCCATTCCAACATCTTGATCTTCCTCTTTCCCAAGCTCTTTCTCTCTTTTGTCCTCTCTTTGTTCCCACATGTTAAACCTTGGTCTTTTTCTTTTTATTGACGATGCTCACCAACTTTCAATTGCTCTATCAGTTCCACCTTTCTCCACTGGAGGATCTTCAGTTGGGAGAAACATGGCACTCTACAACTATTGAGTAGTGATCTCAGAGTGACATTATGTCCTTACTTTTTTGATAGTGAAGAATCCTCTCTCAAAAACTGTGATGCTGAAAGACAGGATAAGGTTGATCTCTATCAGTTGAACAAGGCATTAGAATATGGCCTTTCTTTCCTTTGAAAAAAAATAAATGAGAATTAAAGTGTGAATGCTGTAGAAATTTTCATCCATCACGATTTTGCACTGCAAAGAGCAAAATGGTTAATTCAGTTTAAGTAGCTTCTTCACTCAACACACATGACTGTATAATGGCCCTAAAGATGTCTTTCACTGATGTGGCTACATGCTTCTAGGAGAAGCTTTTGTACAGTGCAAATTCTTCAATCAGAAGTTTCACATAAAACATGATTTATTTATGTAGAATGTTTGAGATGTTAAGAACTACTTGTGGAGAGGTAGTTCATTGTAATCCATATTACATGATTAAACTAAAGTAGCATTAAAAATAGATACAACATTCTTGCTTAATTAAACTTACCTATAACTATTGCTCTGACAAGCTGAAATGTGATTCTTTGATTTTTGAGCTTCATATTTATACTTTTCATTCTATTCAACTGAGTGGAATACATGTGATATATCTGAGCCCATTTCACTTTTCAGTCAAGTCAAGTTAAAAGTGACACCTGTATAACAGTCATAATAACTTGTGCTTTATTATGGTTTAAAACATTTATTATTGAATATGCATTGAAGTAATTACAATACATACATTCACATTATATGGACTTAATGCCTACATATTAGCCTTTCCTGGCTGTCAAATGCTTGGCATACTGTAAGGTTGTCTTTTTTGAAAAGGCTTGCTCAACACCATGAGACATTCAGGAACATCATAGATGAAATGCATGATTACTGTTGTAATCAGACAGACAATCAAGAACATCACAGATGAAACACACGAAAAGATTGTTCTTGTAATAATGCAAGTACACGACAACGTTGTTTGCCTTCCCAAAGGCAGAGGCAGATGGCTTTTAGCAGTGGTCTGGATTTACCATGTCTTTAGAGAGGGTGAGAGTGACTGAAAAATTGTCACACACAATCTAAATGTAGTAGTAAATAAACAAAGGAAAATACATAAGTTTTAAATTTGAATATCCATGTCAACAGTGCTTATAGTAATATAACAGTAGATTAGAATAATATCAAAAGACTAATTGTTTAGAAGAAATATCAAAATTTAGTACCTTTGTTGCATGGTGAATGTAAGGCAACCAATAGGCACTTTGGAGTGTTGTAGCTTTCAACACGTATTCCTCCAGTACTTCAGCAGCCATTTGAAGCTCATGGAGAGCCTTTGATCTGCCTGCTGTATGAGGTGGGTTGTGACCTTTGTCTTTTTTTTTTTTTAGAATGATACCAATGCTACCATAATTTAAAGTTACAATCAAGCTGGTCATCCATTCTTCCATTTCAGTGTTATTGAAAGCTAAATTAAGAAGTGAATATTATTAGATAATGCCAGGAATGACAGTGAATATATTGTTGAAAATATCTATATTTTTATCTCATTTCTTTGGTTGTGTTGTTATGTATTTGAAATTCATTTGTATGTATTGCATTCAGAACTCCCTCTGCACTGACATGCTAGATGTCCTGAATACTCAGGTTGGCATTTATTGGACCCTTCTCTGCAAACAAATAGATATACTCCAATTCTTTCTCCAGCACTACAGAGTCTGTTGCAACATTAATAATTATGTAGAAATACTTTACAACCTGTGATTTCTTTAAAATTTTGGCACGCTTCATATAATAGATATCCATAATAAATCTGAAAATGAGAAAAAAATAGATGCTACTGTTGGATAGGATGGAAGCAATTCCAGCACTGTAATTCATAAAGGCTGTAGTACAAGTATAAAAACTCTAAATTAGTTAAGTTTGTAACATTTATAGGTTAAGGTTTATACCAATGTCAAATGGGGGCACTGGGTGAGATATTATATTTACATTGCACAGACACTGTTCCTTTTGCACCAGTTGGGGTTATTGCCTCGAGTTCTGCTGGTAAGAAAAGAGTGAATGGCAGTTTATTCAAAATAAGCAGCATTCATTTTGTTGACCATGCCTTCTTGAAGTTTATTCTCCATCCTCTGAACTCTTCTTCTAAAAGGTGGGACTGGCATGCTCTGGCTCAGTTGTTGTCTTTCGGCAGCAGCCTCGCACAGTTGGTGGTTTTTATAGCTCCCTTGAGACTAGTGAATCATGTCTCACTGAAGCTGTTACACTTCAATAATGAATCACTGAAATGACAAATTAATTTTTGTTGTCATCTCATTCCCTTGTATGAATTTTGGACACATTACTTTTACAGTTATAAAGTATGACGAGCTTACTGATCATCATCTTTAAGAATTGTCAGCAGATGGTGCAGTGAATTACAGCCTTCTGCTCATCATGCTTCACTCAAGGAAACTCCTCTTTTCAATTGCAGACAAATTTTGCTTTACAACTAGCTTTATATTTCAGCTTTGTAGCCTCTGAACTTGCTGAAGTTTGGTGGGTTTTTTTCTTGGCATAGCATTTGTCCAGGTTTTGAAGACTTCTAAAAAGACGTGGTCAACGTCTTTTTGCTAGCAAGTAATATAGCTTACCTACCGTACTTAGTCTCCTTGCCAATATACTTTACAATTCACAAAATAGTAAATGATTTTAAATTAAATAGTGGTGAAGCATAAAATGGGTGATTCATACTAATTAAATATTATACTAACAATTAGTTAGATTAAGTGCTGGTAGCTGGATAAATATTATATCAGGTCAATAGACCAATGCTCATATGACAATGGTTTACATGTTGCTATCATATTGGTTTTGTTGGAGTCTAACTGTCAGTCAACCTGCTGCCTGCCAACCACAGGAATGCTTAAAATGTTGGTGTGCCAGGCATTCTTATGGTCGGTGGAACAGCAAAGAGCTTGGAATGGTATTTTTCGTAAGTATTGTTTAACTCTCCCAACATGGGTTCTTTCAATTTGACCAACCACATGGCCTCTTTGTACTCATTTAAAGTCTTTATAGATTTAATACTTCTAACTTTCAATACAGTGTGTATATCTTTACAAAATTTTGCAGTTTTTCTGGTAACGTCTTTCACATACAAAAAAGTCATATTTCTTAGTGAAGTATTTTTAAAACTAAAATAAAGATTTGTTTGTGAATTAGAATTTGTTTTGAATTAGTCTATGTGCAAAGTAATTTTCATGTGAAGATTAAATATACTTTACTTCATCTCAAAAATCTCAAATTTCCTTTTTGTATTCCCTAAAACTGCATAAATGCATTTTAAATGTAATTTTCAGTAAAACTTGATAATTTTATCTGGTATTTTCTCTCCCTATCTCAAAACCAACTTCTAATCAAGAGAAAAACAAACTTTTTTGAATAACTTCAAATTGTAACATGAAATTACATTTATTTATCCTAAGTAGTTTTTAGCTTGTAACATCTATTTATACTTAAATTGTATTGTCCTTTAAACTGTGTGTAACTACTACCAATGTTGTTATAAGTTGTAAGTGACTGGGCATGTGAAGATCGTGTTGTGCTATCAAATTATATTACCCCCAATGTACTACAAACTGCTTGCATGCATGCTTAGTGAAACATTTATATTATTTCTATTTTTATCATTTAGTTTACTTAATCTAATCTAACCTGAAAAAATATATATTTATATTGTATTTACTTTTATAATAAGTAAAGAATAAACATGAAAAAGAAATAAAGTACTTATCCAAACCTCTTTTTTCTTGCTAATTATTGTCAATAAAAATTAAGCCTATTTTCTTATACAAACAGTAGTAATGCACTAAATAATTTTTATTCAGCTAAATAATGCACCAGGTAACATAGATTAATAACATGCAAAAAGCAGACAATTTCTTCTTACAATCACATATTTTGCTGCTTTGTAATCATACATCAAGAATCGTCACAAATTCACCCGAGCTAGCTGTTGTAATTCGTATGGAAACCAAGTGAAATTGAAGTTATTTATTCAGAACACATCATAATATGTTATTTGAGAGACAAAAACTTTGACATTCTACTGGTTGTAGGTAATATATAATTAAACATAAGAGAGAACTATTAACAAATTCTGAAATTGAAGATGTAATAGTAGGAATGTGATTTTAACCAAACAATCATGAAGGCTATAACAGTATGATTTGTCAGAGCATTTATTACTTTAGAGTGAGTAATTTACGTTTAATTTCATACTTTTCCAAGAAGTGATGGATAAAATAGAGGAGACAAGATGTGTGACACATATGATACATTTTCTTTCGGCATCTTCTTTTCTCAGTTTTATCCATTACACCTTCAAATAGTATGAACTTCAACACACATTACTTAGTATGAAATTGAACATAAGGTCTGTGGGAGATTAAGGCTTATGACATTCCAAAATAATCTTACAAGTAAGGGGAAGCACTGAACAATAATAGGTATTTATGCTAGTTAAGTACCTTTCAGAAATAAAAATTCAGTAGAGGAAAATTATTATTTTGGAAAAGTGGGTTTTCAACTTTAATCTGTACAAAAAAGATATCTTCCAGAATGTAAAATATATTTATTCAAACTTTGGTGGAGAGAAATCCTTTACTTAGGATGTTCAGTTTGTTGGGTGAGAGTTTCAAATTATTGCGATTGTGACAATTTCTATGGTTGGTTTCTTTTTTTTTAATTTTGATAGAGGAAGTTGTAATTTCTGGTGTGTCTTCAATCAGAGGATTTTTTATTGTATTTGATGTGCATATGTCAGTGAACTTCTGTAAAATAACAAGGTTCAGTCTTCAACTTGTTGGGATAGCAAATTAATTTAGGAAATGTGGATTTATTTACTAGAGTCAGTTTAATAGTTTTGTAGACCTTTAATTCCAGTGTTTTGTGTTCATTCTATATAAGAATCATTTTTGTGAAGCAGAAGCTTTATGGAAAAAGTAGATACAGTTAATGGAATCAGCAACAAAGATACTGAAGTAAAACTTAGATTTAGAAAATCACTAAGTTTTATAATTACCAAAAGAAGATAATGTTTCAGACTAGTGTTCTTTATCAGATAATAATGTGTGGGACAAAAGTGCATATGCACAAACTGAAAATTGTATATGTAGCATTTTGGATGCAGATTTAAAAATTTTTTTGTAAAATTATGTCTTACATAAATATTACACACATCATAAAAAAAGAAACAGAAGTATAATTTTTAAAAGCTTTTATCAGACTAGTACTTTTTGTAACGTGGAAGTAAAATTAAGTAGCTTATAATTTCTAGGTCAACACTTATCATCAACTTGAATTGTGGAAGTAACCTTAGCAATTCTACAACTGTCTGGTAACTGCTGAATATCTTTTGGCTTATCAAAACTGAGAGAGAGGCATGCATATCTGATTTTGATCTACTGTAAAACTGTGGGTAACAAATTGTCTTAGTGCTTTGTTTGTTTTAATCTTTTTGTTTTTATACATGTGCTGCATTTCTTCAAGTTTAAATAATGTTTATTATATTTTAAAGTGAGTGATGTTGTGCAAGTTATCCACTTTGTATTGTTTACATGTACAAAAGGTTTTCATCATCAGTTTCAATGAACACTGAACCTCATATAAGATGAATAACCCTGTGATTTACTTTTGGAATTGGTTAATTGCTAATGTCAACCAATACTGAATTAGATAATTGAGGTTTTACTGTACATGTAATTGATTTGTTTTTTTTTCTTGTTTCAGAGATTTTAACTACTTCACCACGGAAGAAGCATAAAAAACATAAGCATAAGAAACACAAGAAAAAACGAACAGCAGATCAAGATGGAGAGGAAGGATCTGGATATGGAAGTCCAGAGGCATCAGTCATTAGTGAATCTGTTAAGCCTGCTCTGAAATTAAAAATAAAGATAGGAGGTCAGACACTTGGTGAAAAAAGGTCAGTGTTGTGGACACTGTAAAATACAGCATCTCAGTTAAACTTTTTATGTTCCAAAAAAGGTTGATTACCAGTATTTTCAGATTATTTATTTTAATTGAGAGCTAAGCTAATTTTCTGGATTGGAAAGAACTTTGTTGATACTATGTCTTAAGGCAGGCAAAATTTTCTAATTACAGTAACATGTTTGGATACTATGTTGTGTGTGTGTGTCTGTATATATAGTGACTCAAAATGTATTATAAATTAAATTTTTAAAAGTTGAGGAATGTATAAGTATTGTTTAAAGTATTTATGAGTTATTCATATACAAAAATTTAATGAATTTTAATAGTTGGCATTTTCAAGTTTATATACGCCATACAAATGAAAGAGACTAACCAAAAATCCCTAGTATATATTTGGGATGAATGAATTATTTTAAATTGTTTGTGCATAGTATTTAACTACTTTAGTGAATAAATCTAGACTTGAAATTTGTTGATTTCTAAATGTGTGAAAGATATCCTTGACTTCAAATATCACACTCAGCTTGTCACTGTCATTGCCTGAACATTGTCTAATGCTGACACTTAAATGAACTTTATAGAATCAGTCATTCTTTATATCCATCTGCACATGCTCAGAGCAACAATTATTAGAATAAAAGTGTAATACTTCATTCAGTGGTATAGTGATTTGTTATAACATATAAGTTATTTGTAGTGTTTCTTTTGTCTGTGTAACTATTTTTCCTGTCGTTACTTATTATTTGTTTAAACTTTGATAGCTTTAACTTATATTCTTTGTTTCAAGATTGTTATTATTACAAATGGTCTTAGAAATTGTTGTTTATATCCATCTAAAATATTTATAGAAAATACATTATTGGCATTAATGTTTCAGTTAATGTAGTTTAGTTTTGTAAAAGTTTATTTATACCACTTAAGAACTGTCAGTTGATCAGTTGTCTTTGTCAGGTTCTAAGAAACTTCTGTGTGTACATATGTAAGTTAAAAGAATAGGGACATTAAAAGTTATTCAAAAGGATTTTAAAATGTTATATTGTTTAAGATTCCAAATTTATAATAGAATGAAAGTATATTCGACAACCATCATTAACACGCTCAAGTTTTCCGGTAAATCAGGTTAAGGAACAAGTTTGTGTTTAAGGTTTCCATTTGTATAGATTATATTTTTAAATGTTTTATATTCTTTATTATTGTTTTAATGATTTTCTGTGATGACTTTTTTTTTGCCTACTTAATGAGTCTGACCGTCATTGTTCCAGAGTTGTTCTTTGCAAAATGTAATTGCAGTCATGCTAAGTTTGCACATACCTGGAACCATATCTCACAATTATCAGTCACTTACATACACAAGACACTTGTACATTTATCATACAATGTGTAGCCAGTAATAGTATAAACATTTTAGGAAAGCAAATATTTTTAGAGTGGTTTAAATGTAGAATGAAGTGCTGTAATATAGGAAATTAAAAGGTTATAGAGCAAGTCATATCTTTTCTAATACACTGAAATGTACTCATTCACATTTCTTCTTAAAATCAAATGTCTGACTATTTGTGTATAATCTTTGTCTTTTTCACTTTTACAAATTGCTTACAAAATATTAAGAGTGAATATCACAAACATAGGCAACAACTTTCTTTTCCATCCACAGATGTGATATGTATTTCTTTGCTTCCCACCTTTCCCTCTCAATGAGAGGTTATTTTACTACTGTGGATAATGAATTCCTTTGAACTTCCCTTGTTTCTTGAGGGCATGCTTTTATGTATCTTTTTCAGTGGTCCTTTTGAACTTTTGGTTTGATATCTTGTGGTTCTTTGATTATTATCGTGAGCTGCTTCTTAAGGATTTGTCACAGTGACTGGACTTTTCCCATACAACTTTTTGTGTTCCCTTACTGCCTCTCAAACCAGATCTTTCCCTACTTTAATACCTCTATTTCTGATTGCAGTACATATTTTGATGAGGGCAGTATATCCAGTAGAGTTTAGGTGAACACACACTAAATGACTGTGCCCATCTCCTATTGAAAGAGTCTGTTCAGTAGCATTAGATAAGCACACATTAACAAGTGTTCTACTCCTACAAATTTGTAGAGTAGAATTGAGGTGAGCAGATAGTAAATGTTTATGCCCTCTTCCTATAGCCAGAAGCTGTTCTGTTGAGTTCAGATGAACACAGAACAAATATGGATCTATAATACAAGATACAGTGCCCTATTACTACAGAGAGAACCTATTTCATAGTATGTGTTTGCTTTAATAGAGATGAGCCTGACTATACAGTACCTACATGCACACACACTAACACATATCACATGTTCTTCTTCTATGCTTATGCTTAGTTATTGGAGTTGATGTTGCCACACTCTATACCAGTCTTTCCTCTATATGTAGCTAGTTAATTTGAGGTGAGCACTCTAGATGTTATATACAACGTTTCCTCCTCCTGCAGGGATTCTAGTTACTGTATTTTATGCTTTGTAGGACACAGGTTTTTTTTTCTTTACAAAATACCATGAAAAAATCCCCATGCATTTTCCAAGACAAAAGTGATGGTTAGCTTAGGGTCTACTTAAAATAATCTCTCATACAGATCATAATCCTATTACTTACCAATTACAAGTATTTTCAGTAAAGTAAAATATTAAATTTAACTAATATCATCAATATACTGTGAAGAATATGATGTATTTGATGGTATTTACTCAGTAGGTTGAAAAAAGTCAAGGCTGCATCAAGGTGTTGGTTGCTGAGTCAAAATATTTCTTTCTTATAATTGTCTTTCAAAAATTAGGGTGCATCTTCAATGATGTAGCATTTTACAAGGTGTGAAATGTAGTAATCTTTGTGAAGAGGTGAACTGTCATCTCCAGTTTAACATTTTCTTTACTTGAAGATGCAATTACAATAGATACCTCTTGATGATGAAAAACCCAGTTGAAATAAAAATATATCTTGGAATGGCTTGTTATGGGTATTAACACATTCTGAGAATAGATACTTCTGCAACTATTCCCATCAGCCTCTCCACTTCCGGTAAATATTTTCTTACTTGCCTTATTAAAGAATGAAGGTTCTTGAGTACAAATGTGTAGGAGATAGTATGCATGTGTGGAGGTGTTAGGACTTTTGTTATTTTATGACATCATACAGTGGTGCAATGCAATTATAATCATGTGAAATTAGTTGGGAGCTACTTTGAGACTAGTGTTGTACTGAATAGTTTACCTGCAAGGTGATTTTCATTTTGAGCATAAAATACTATTAATTATCTTACAGTTTTAACATTTAATTTCAATAATCTGCAGAACCTTTTAAAAAATGATTATCAAAAGTTTTTTTGAAAGAAAATATTTATTATATATTTTCATTTTCAATACTATATCACTCTAGCTGTTATCATCAATGGTTAAAATTGGTTAAAATTAAGAAATGGAAATATGTACTTACCTTTGTATAACAGTCTTTAAATATCTTCTTTGGGTCATGAACATAATTTCATGTTCACTGACACTTTAATGTTTTGCCTTCCTTTCCTGTTCTTTACCATTTGTTATTTTCATCTCAACACATATCAATTAACCTGAGAGATACTTCAGTCTTCAGCAAAATTGTTTTTTAATCACTTGGTAATATAAAAAGATTATTAGACCTTTCATATATGAAGTTTAAAACACAAATAATGCATAATTAACTAAAATATAAAAGTAAAATTTGTATACAATTTAACTGTCTAATTATGGCATACTTATTTAAGAAACAACTGAAATACTGTTGTGGTTCAAGCAACCAACAATACTACAAGCAGTCACATCTACCCAATAATGACAGCCTAATGCCAATTTTAGAAAAAATGTTGTTTGATCAGTGAAAATGGGCCCTTTCTATTGACTGTAAACACATGTCAGTTGTAAAGTTCACAGGTAGCTAAAGAAGGTGGATGTAACATCCATCACGGGTTAACAAAACTTAGTACCTGTTTCTTCTGGATTTTGCTGAAGAACTTTGAAATGTACATGTCACTAGGGCAAGAAAACATACTAAAAATATAAACACAGAACTGATGTTATGTGATTCAAGATATAGACTGCAAAAGTTGAGATTTTTGATAACTCTTGGGTCATGTGACAATAAAACCTAAGTTTAAATATTTTTTCAAAGGTTTCTATTGAAATTAAAAAAAGAAATAAGAACTTAGGTAATACAAAACTTTGAATTATAACATACACATATATATATGATATAGTATTTTTGTCCAAATATCTATAGACACCAACATGTGATATGGGTGCCACAAACCCTGGGTTGTGGAATCTCAGCTCTCTGGTTGGGGCTTGTCTATTGCTGAAGATTACTTGTATTCTATTCCTCCTTTAATATAGGAACTAAGTTCCATGTGAAGAGCACATTTGTTCTGGATGTTGTGAGGTTTCCCATTCTTGTACTTTTTTGTTACATGCCTGTTCCATACAGATGCTTTATGTATGGATTATATCTGTACTGGCTTCTCCACCTTCTCAGTGTGGGATTGTGAAAGTGGATGGTAAATATGTTTTATATTTCCTAAACTGGAAATATATCTCCAATAATACTTACCTCTTCTGACACTCTCCCATCCTACCTCCACACTAAAAGACAGTTTATGTCTCAAAAAGTGATTATATTGCTGAAATGAAGTGCTTATATACAGTACTTAGATAAAGGGCACATTGAAGTCAGTAGAGAAATTTGCATATTAGAATTTATCTTAAGGCATTTGAGTGTGGTAAAAAAAAGTTTTCAATGCTTAGATGGGCAAAGAATGGAAATCCTGGAAATCAGTTTAGGAGAAAGTTAACTTTCATTTATACACACTTGTAATAAAGGTGTTTAATTAAATATCAAATGTAACACAGTGGTTTTTTTCAGAAAAGCATTTCAAGGGACTTTCATTGTAAAAAAAAAACTGTAGTTGAAAGACTTGTTTACTGAAAGTTTGTCATACTTCATGTTTCACAAAATTCATTAAAATTTGTAACATGAAGACTGATGGTCACTTTGGGACCACAAACTCAGTTGACACAACTGAGTCTATGTCAATAAAGTTAAATGATAGTTTTTTTGAGATATTCTGATACATTTTTTGTGTTCTAAAATGCATATATAAAAGAAACATAAATGATTTTGTGGAGAACCAGCATATTATGAAAAACAAATGCTAAGAAGGTATTCTGTCAAGTGCAAATTATGAAAATATGCTTCAGCTGTAATGAAACTACTTATTCTTCATATACATTTGTTATCTATTATTATATTATTTTTAAACATTAGAAACCTTTTAGGTCATATAACAAAAAGAAAATATAAAAGTGAATAAAGCATTTCTTGATTAGCTTAACAGTGTCATTTGATTGTAACCTGATTGATTACTTACACAAAGTTCTCACAATGTGAATAATTAACATTGTAAAGTTATTAAGATTATTAGGAAGCAGATGTGAAAAGATTATATTGCTGAGGGTGCTTTAATAAATAATTGACATTCTCTGTTTTAATCTGCAGTCATTCTAGAAAAAAGGTGTTATTAGTTTTATTTTGTATCATTTTTGTATTTTGGTTCATTTAATGAAATTACGACAATTGTGTGTTCAAGTAGAGGAAATGGGAGAGAAAATATGACGTTTTACCCAAAAAAATAACTGTTTGTTATTCATTTAGATTTTAGATGTTTCTAGAAATATTGTAATTAAAACATGCAAGTTAACAGATTAAAAAAGAATTATTCTTTGTTTGCAAATCACTTAGCACTTGGACTGACTCAGTAAAAACTTGATAAAGTTTTACAGGCAAATCTTTAGTAAAAGTAGTCTGTTGTGTCTGATGCTGTTGTTTTTTCAAAATAAATTTATAATGTTTACTAAAACCTTGCTGAGAGATATATTTCAGTTTATGGTTACAAATGATCAAGTCTGCAAATGGAGTTTATCACAGGTTTTGATTGCAGCATGAGCTCAAACTCAAAAAGAAGAGCTTTCAGTACATTAGAAGAAGCTAACTGTTTGAAAATTATTTCAATTATAAAAATTAAACTTTTTGTTTTGTTTTTACAATTTATATACACTATAGAAATGTGCACAGTTATTTAATGTACTTTCACTTTATTGGAATGTATATGTAACCACTTGAGTTGCACCACAGCTTTAATTTTCAAACATTCACTACTGCTTAACCATAAACATGTGAGAGTACTAAAAATGAGTACCCAAAATTTCTCAGCAAATTACTTTATGGTGGTAAAATATTTATAGAAAATATTGTTTTCATGATGGTCAACCAGTGTAAGAAAAATCCAGAAGTTACAAACATAGAGTACAGAAGGCTCGATTCTCAATCATTCCTGCATTGAGAAAATCTTAGTGATTTGTCACTGAACTATAATTTCTTAGTACATTTCATTATATGTCTGCTAAACATAAAACTACACATTTTTATGATATATAAAACTTTGTATTAGCCTGACTTAAGGATAATGTAAATGTGAATCAGAAATGTGCTTTGATCATAATTTCTGTATCATTGTCAAAATATTAAACCTGTTTCATAAGGACAGGTTAATAGTTAATGTATTGACAAGTGAATTGTAAGATTATAAAGTATTAAAATTATAAACAACTGGTCTATAAATGCAATGTAATTTTTTTCAGTGTTGTAAAAGCAGAGATTCCAGAACCTTCCAGTGAAGATTCAGAAAGTGTTGGTGAGTTTGATATTTATATTCAGTTATTTTTTCTGATTCCAGCAATCATGTTTACGGATTTGATTGCCATATAAATAATTAACTTTAGAGTTGTTTTATTTATGTCATCAATCATAATGAAATGAATTTATTACTCGCATGTTAAGTAGTTTAATAATATTATCTACTTCACAAAATTAGATATATTTTTATGTCTTGATAACAAAATGTTGTTGAAAGAAATTATATAACCATTTTGCTACAGGCTGAAAATAAAATACATGAATTCCTCTATATATTTGCTTGTCTGAAGTATTTATGCTCTGTGTATGTATATCTTTACAAAATTATCATGTAACTCTCCATAACTATTATTTCTTTCACTAATAGTGTTTTTATTGGCTTATCAAAGTGCATTATTTTGTATTTTACTTCAGAGTAAAGTTTCTTACTTAGGTTATTACAATAATAATATATAATGATATCATCAACCGCCCGTGTTGAACATATGCAACAGAACAGTGGTTTATTTTCTTGTATTTTGTATATTTCTATTTTAGATGATGCATTATAATGTTTCTTGTCATCAATTTTAAGGACAATAACTTACAACACAAAACATTGGGGGGCAGGGATTGATTTCCTACAGTGGACTCAGCAAATAGCTCATTGTTACTTTCTTCTTAAACAAAGACTTCTTTTAGCTGTCTCAACAAGTTATTAATGATGTTTGAAATTAGTGATTTTTATATCTAATTTATGTTTATAAAATTGTTTTTATTAACAAATAGAGAAAGCTTAAAAGTTTATTCTTTCTTAGATTAAAAAAGACCATTAATGAATTTAATAAAAGTGATAAAATCAAAATGGACTAAGGTGTTGGTGTAAAAGATGTGCTATTGATTATTATAATAAAACTGAAATGAAATACACAAAAAAGTCCAACACGATTATGGTGATCAAATTGTTGAAACACCTTTAGAAAAGCAAAAGAAAATCACCATTCATAAAAAGAGATTGAATGAAATTAAAAAGTGTTATATGTGCAAAGAATATAAATTATTTTATGAATTTCCTGAAAATGGAAATAATTGTGATGGTCATAATTGAAGAACAAAAATAAATATTATGAGCATACAGAAAAAGTGCAGTAAAAAAACAGGTCTGTGATAATCAATTTGTTACTAATAAAGAGAGTGGGCAATTCCATATATAACTTTAAGGTAGTACCAACCATCTCTTGCACCTTTGTGACATGAAAACTTTGGTTTTCATGGCTCTTCTCTCTCTTTCCCTTTACTCCTGTGTAGGAGGTTCTATTGATTTTGGGAACTCTTGTTTACAAGAAGCCATGACCCCTGTTAAGCTTGTGTGCACATGCATTTGACTTAGAAAGTTCAGAGGGATTAATGGAACATGCTTTAAGATCCCTTATCTATTATGTCTCTGTTTGGTTTGACCTCTCCAGTACAACCTGGAATATACCAGTCTATCACTCATCTTGTCCTTCATATTTAAACCAATTTCTTATTTTCTGTTACTAGCACTTCTGACACAGCCACTCTCTCCAGGGTCTGATCTCCAGGGGAGTGTTCTTTGTCTTAACTTTTTCATATGATTTTTCAAATTTGGTTGCCAAAATTTTGTGTCCAAAAGTGGTAAATGCCTCCCACATTTAGCCTGTATTTATCCCCTTGAACTTTTTGGTCATTTTTTTACATCAGCTGCAAGGTTCTTGTTCTTTGAACTTGTGTTCTGTATTTCCTTTACTAGTCATATGATTATTGTATTTGTCATGGCCTGCTATGTTTTTGATGTTTTGGATCTGGTGGTTAATTGCTTTTTTCATCTGAACAAAATTTTTTCCATGGAGAAGTCCTTTCACCTTTTAGTTTTTTTATGGCTTTGTTCCAGTTGCCACCTGGCATAGCCAAGTGGTTAAGGGACTCAACTTGTAATCTGAGGGTCGAGAGTTCAAATCCCCATCACACCAAACATGCTCACTCTTTCAGCCATGGGGGCATTATAAGTGACAGTTGTTCCTACTTTTTGTTGGTAAAAGAGTGGCCCAAGAGTTGGTGGTGAGTGGTAATGACAAGCTCCCTTCCCTCTAGTTTTACACTGCTAAAGAGATGGCTAGTGCAGATAACCCTCATGTAACTTTGAGCAAATTTCAAAACCAAAAATTGTTTCAATTCAGAAAACTTTAACTCTTTTCATTTGTTCTTCTCTTTTCATTAGTCATGCCACATGCAATTGTTTGGGTTTTCATTGCTGTGAAACTGAATTCATTCAGTCTTCTTTTTTATGCCTGTTCCCTTCTTTGCCTCCTTCTCTGGGTGCTCTCTATTATTCAAAACATTCCTTCTTGTGTTCTTATAATTACAGTTCTGTATTTGGCTCAGTTTTTGTTTCTCCATCTGCTTCACTTACGTATCAGAGAAGCTTTTTTTCTCCTTATTTAGAGGTCCCTTCTCCATTAATTTAGATTGTGCAGTTTTTATACTGCATTTCATGCCTTCATTTTCATGTCTGGGATTTGTCCAATACCCTGAAAGATACATATTTTCCTGCAGGGTAGCTTTTTTTATCTTTTTATCTATTAACATAAATGCTCTCTTCAGTTGGGTAATCCTACTCTTTTGCACCTTATTGCCTTTGTTATATGAATTATCAAGAAAGGCCTGTCTTGATCATTTTAAGTAATTGAGCAGCATTGCTCAGAACCTTCTATCTTTTGCTAAGTACTAATTTCTTTCTTTTGCTGTATTTCATGTAATATGTTGAAGCCTTTTGTCAATTTTTCACCTTGTCTAGATCCTCTTTCATTTGGGAACTTTATGTGGTTTTTCAGGCTCATACATGACTTAACCTTTGAGCCTTTGGCTTCTTACTCCTTATAGCATTTGTCTTTTAAGACATGCTTTTTTCTTCTTGCTTGTACTTGTATTCATTCAGATATGTCTTGGATACCTTATGTACTCTTTATCATTGGGACCAGGTGGCATGTGATTGAATGTTTTCTACCATCTTTTTGTCTCCTTTAACTTTGTCATTGTATAACAGCACTATCTCTCTTATTGTCTTTTATGGCCTGTAAGAGCTGTCCATTGCTACCTTGCTCAGATCATCCATTTTCCTGAAAATCACCATTTCCTATTTTTATGGTGGCAAACTTTCCCTTTTTGGGATTTGTACTCTTCCACTTTAATTGGTTGAGTTTGCCAGATTGTCTGTCTCACATACTTTCTTTTGGGTGAATATGATTGTACCTTCTTTTGTCTTCTCCAATCAGATTTGACATGTCACAATCTCTCTTGTCTCTCTTCATTGCTGATTTTGAAAAGAGATCTAGAAGCTAAATGTATGGACTAAATCTGACATATTCAACTCCATCTATTTACATAATTAAGTGGTTTTATGTGCTTCTGGTTTTTTCCCCCTCCATTTGCTTGTTATTGTCCAGTCTACCCTCAGGCTCTAGTGTAATAAGATCTGCCTGTTGCGTTTTTCAGTAATTTTCATGTCATTCATATTTTTCATGGTACTTCTTTAGGTGTATCATTATGTTTGTACACATTCCAGTTCATTGCAGGTTCCTCAAAAAAAAGGGAGGCTCTTTTGGCAGTGTACATCTATAAGTGTCATGGCTGTTTCCATACTTCTAAAAAAAGAAAAGGTACCAAGTATAATAAATCTGGTTTGAGCTTACTATCTTTAGTCATAATAATTCATTGCAATATCTCTGTGGCACCCCAGTTCTAAATGACTATGCCTGCTGTCTATGGTTAACCCATACTCTCCAATTTTCTTGAAATTTCTCCCCCTTCTCTTCTTCTAGAAGAGTACAGGAGAATTATTACTTTCAGAGTCCTAAAAGTGAACCCTGAGGTACCCCATATGATATTACTTAAATTTGACTTAACTCCCTTTGTAACAACCCTCTGCTTTCTTTCATTCAGCCACTCTTCTGTCCAATTGCTAACTTGAGACATATTTTACAAGCTTTTCAGGTATTACCTTGTCAAATGCTTTCTTAAAATCTAGATAGATCAAATTAACACCCTTATTATCATCTACATAAGCAGTAACATTTTCAAAGAATGTCAAACTATTTCTAAGGCAAGATTTTTCCTTAGTGAAATCATGTTGATTATCCATTAAAATTAAAATTACTGTTTAATGATTTTGCATATCATCTTTTAACAGATTTTCCAAAGCTTTTCCCACAACTGATGCAAAACAAATTGGTTTGTAATCAATGGTACAATTTTTATCACCTCCCTTGAAAAGAGGAGGTACATTGGCTAACTTCCAATCCTGTAAAACCTAAATAGTAGGAAGTGGCTTACATATTCAATCTTTAACCTCTTTCAAAACTCTTAGGGAAATATCATCTGGTACAGGAGCCATATAGTTTTTTAAACTTCCAAATTTTCTTAACCATCTCAGAATTAATGCAGTGATCTTATTTCTAATTGTCAACTGTTTAAGATATGGAATATTGTTTAAATATTTGTTGGTAAACATGTGAAGAAAAATTAAAATTTAATAAACCAGCCACCTCATCAGATACAAGCCTTCCTTTATTTATCATACCTGAATGTTCTTTTCCCCATTCTAACATTTTTTTACCCTCACTGTTAATTTTAGCATTTTTTGTCAACCTTGTATGATAAATCTTTTTGATGTCCTAATATCCTGTTTCACCAACTTTGTTTTTGATATTCTATAATTGTCTAAATCTCCAGACATACAAGTTAATTTAAATTTCTTAAATTTATGGTGTTTTTCTTTAATTTTATCTCTTAACCTCTGTGTGAGCCAGCCTGATTTTTTTTTTACTTGAAGCTATCATTTTCTTTCTCTGAGGAATATTTAAAACTTTTCAACATCTGATTAGCATCTCCAAATGACTCAGTTGCCCAGTTCCCAACAGATTGTTATTGTCATATCCCTTCACTTTGCACCATAAAATGCCAAACACACTCACCTATATCCCTTCAAAATCTACTTTTTTGAAATCTGTAACCAAAATATCATTATTCCTTATCTCCACATGCAGCAAAATATCAAACTTCATGAAACAATGATCACCTTCATTTAGTGTTTACCAATTTCTAGTTTCTTGATCATTTCTGGATTTCAAGTTAACAATAAATCTAAACTAGAATTGTTCCAAGTAGGTTCCTTGACTAATTGGTGAAGAAAGCCATCCTGAAGAGTTTCCAAAAAAAGCCTTTCTCTTTCATGGTTTGAATCTACAATTTTCCAATCTGTATGCCTAAAATTAAAATCACCCATAATTACAACTTCATTAATCACTGAAAATCTGAATCTCTTTGTAAAGTTTCTCACTAATTTCATCAATATCATCTGGTGGTTCTATAACAAATTCTCGCTAAATACCTTTTCCTTTTATATCCACTCATAGAAAAATCCCAATAAATTCAGTCTCCTTGCTATTATCATTAATATCCTCAACTTCAAAAGGATGTAACTCGCATTTTACACATGAAGTCATTCCCCTACCCTCTTTAATACTCTATCCCTACTAAATAGATGTAATCCTGTATTTCAGAGAAAATTCAGTTATGAAATTTTTTTGTGTTTAACCATGTTTAAGTTATTCCCATTGTATCATAATCCTACATTCCAATTAATGCTTTAAAGTCATTTAGTTTATTTCTTACACTTAAAACATTATAGTAGTAACAATTAAACCTATTCTTATAACCTCTTTTATGGCAATTTCATAAGATAAAAATTTTCTCTGCCTCTTATTCGTTTTTTAATTTATTTTTTCTTGACTTTCACCACTGTTTAGTCCTAGTTTAAAATTTCACTTGCAGCTGAATTAATAGACCTAGCAAAGAAGCTATTTCCAACCCTATTTAATGTAAACAATCCATTCCAAAAAGTCCTCTCTTCCATCTAACCAATTCCATAAGTCCAACCAACCTGTTTTCTTATCCTTGCATACTAAGATATGTGTATTTTATCATGTACTATTCAGTAATTCCAATTTTTTTAAGAATAGGAATGAAATGCTGAAAATAAATTCAACAAAATCAAAAATCATTCTTAAATTTACCAAAACTTCACCTCCTAATGGTGAATCTGCTAAATAGAAGGAAAGCAATTGAATGCCTGTACCCAGTAATGTTATTTTTCTTCTAGTATAGATTATAATAGTTATTATTCATGTAGCAAATGATGCTAATCACCCAGCTTCAATCATAGTGAAAATCATTACTTCTTACCCTCATTCTTTTGTTAAATATAGATAGTAAAGCAAGATATTCTGATATGGACTAAAAATGATAAAAATTTAATTTAGCATTATTAGTGTTCTAAAAATGTACAGTGGCTAATATCGCAAATCTAGATGATTAATCAGCATAATACATAATCTCATATAAACTAGATTAAAATATGATTAATTTTTGTGATTTTAATAAATTCAATTAATGAACCAAAATTAGTGTTTCAGGTTATTCTAAATTAAGAAATAATTGAAATGTTGCCATTACAATTCAAGGTTGTTCAGATAATCAGTTTGTATCTCAACTTATGAAAATAATCAACTAAGGAAATTTAGTTGTATTACTTGTGTTACAAGAGTATTACTCTTGTTGATTGTTCCAGCTATAGTAGCTTCCTGTGAGAATAACGAGTCAGTAAATTAATTAATAAGCACAACAGTTAATTGATTTTAAAGTTCTATTACTTGTATGGTTACATACACACAAGTAAATATGATTGGTTAATAAAAACAAATATGTGTTCTTTTAGATTTCAATATTATAAATTTAATTATGACATTCATTTTTTTTGTGCAAAAACATTTATATGCTAAAAACTGTGTATTTTATCATGTACTATTCAGTAATTCCAATTTTTTTTTAAATAAGAATGAAATGCTGAAAATAAATTCAACAAAATCAAAAATCACTCTTAAATTTACCAAAATTCACCTCCTAATGGTGAATCTTGGCTAGTATTATCTAGCACTGTGTAATTTGCCATGAAATTTGCACAAAATGCTTGGTTCTTTACGTGTTATATTTGCATGGAAAGTTTATTGCTTGTAAGGTATTTATACAATTTATTGTGTCATTAGCATCAGAGTTTTAATTGATTATTCCCACATACTAAAATGCTTATTTTTCTTAGTGGTTGATGATCGGCTTTCTCCATCTCAGTCAAGTAACTCAGCTACTATGCCCACTCTAACTGGAGTTGGACCAGGACACTCTTGTGTTGGTAGTGAGGAAGAAGAAGAAGCTTGGCTTGAAGCTTTAGAGTCTGGGCGGTTGGAGGAAGTGGATGAAGAATTGAAAAAGATGCGAGACCCAACATTCATGACTGCTCGACAGGTTAGTTTTAAACTTTATATATTAATTACTCAAAATATAAATAAATAAAATTTTCTTATAATATCTTACAACTTCCTAATTTTCTCACAAATTAACTGTAGTAAATCTGAAATTCAGAGATGAATTGTCTAATATAAGTCAGGAAATTAATCTAATAAAAGAAGTATGTTAGTATGCAAGATCTATATTAGTTTAATTTAGGAACTGTAATTAGATATTATATTTTTATTACTGCAATCTTCCTTATCCTTTGAATTTTGTAAACAAATATGTTATCCCATCATAGTTTAAATTACTAAATAACTATATTAATCCCATATTTATAAAATGACAGATTCATAAATTATTTTTACTTTTTTGTTTCCTAGAAAGAAACTAGTATCAGTGTGCTGAACATCTTAAATACTGTAATATACAGGTTTTTTTACTCATATTGCTAATTAATGGGTACATGTCTGGGGGGCATATCTTTCTGGTTATTATGGTACAATTTTAATTGTTATATTTTCAATATAAAGTATGTGCTTTTTTGTACTTCAATGGTCTATTTGTTTTGAATTTTGCAGAAAACTACAGGAGTGCTTTAAGACTCATAAAGCTGATTTTCACAGACCATGAATAATTTTATTTGTAGCAAAAAATAATAGTTTTCATCAGCTTATATAAAAACAGACTATCTGTTCAGGTTTTGACTAAAATATCTGTGTCGTTACCAGCATGCACCAAAATATTTGTTGATGATTTTCTTGAAATCATTGTTGGCTAAGAACTTATACTAAGCTGATGTTTGTAGCAAAACTGTTTACAAATGGAAAACACTGATTTTATTATTGATTTGTATATATAACACACGAACACACCAGAGCTGGATGGACAATCAATTACACATGAGCATCAGTTAGTTTTATGTAAAGTAATCAGTTAATCAACATTAGTGTTTCTGCTTATTACTCTTTTTGATTACTTCAGTTATCAAAGAGATCAAAACATTGTCATTATGAATTCTCAAATTCTCATAATTATTTTTTTATTAATTCAAGTTTGTTTAGCTTTATATATGAGCATTGGCTTGTGATTAAGGGAGTTTCTCTATGAATTAAAATTATCAGGTTCAAATTGTTTTTCTACCAAATATGCTTAATGTTTCACTTCAAGTGTGTTATATTTTATTCTTGTTTTTGAATTATAGCAAAGCTACTAAGGCTGCCTGCTACCATCTCTAATTTTGAACTGCTGGCTAAAGGAAAAACAACTAGCAACAGCACCTTTTGCCAATCACTTTAAGCACTTGCACTCAAAATAATTTCATTCTTTTTCTCTACAGACTTTTGAACAGACAAGTTTTCTCTTATTATTTCAGTTATGCAAGATCTTTAATAATTTATGATATTTAAATTTTATTGAAGTTTGACTTATTTCTTTTAGTACTAAAGAAACAGAAATATAATCAAATAACATTTTTTCACTGTGCTTACTCATTATTAATTTCAAAGTGGTGATAATTTTCACATTATCCCACGATAATGACCACTTGCATAACTTGGGATTTGTGCCTGTTGTGGTGAAGGGGGTTTTGTTGTTTGTGAATTATGTGACAGTTTTTGCTCAACATGTTGTGGGTTTCTTCATATACACTTTACTTTTTTTTTTTCCATTTATGACATGATAATTATGATTATTTCTCTCAGTGGGATTTGAACTAGGCATATGCTTATTTCTTAAAATTTGGATTGAACCAGGATTAATAAAAATAGCTCAATCTGTGTCCTGTAGTTCTATCAGTGCTCACTGCTGTGATGGGGGTTTTGCAAAGCCACTAGTGGTTTCCTTATGGTGTTCATATTGCTAAATTTCCCAGTGCAGATTTATGCTTGCTAGCTTTTTATTGAACTTATTATAATTCAGTGAGAAGTAGGACAGTGGTGTCACTGTCAGTGTAATGCAGTTCATCTCTCAAACAGCTAGTATACCCTCATTAAGACCTAATTACACTACACTTCTTAGCTTGCTTACTATATGCAAATGCTTGGTTGGCCATATTCTCATTGTCTATATCCCTACAACACTTGGGGCTCATTTACCTCTTCCCCTTTATCTGCTGGATGAAATGTATAATCTCATCAAGAAAAGATGCAATCTATCTTGAATGTGTGTCTGTGGATCATTTGCAGATGTTTCACACTGTGGAGTTTTCTTTTAGGCACTTAGTAAAGGGAACTCATCTTGGTTTACATTTTGCACCAGCCCCTTCACCGTATCACTGTGCAGTTTTAGATATTGTTTGTGAAGAGATGAATTATTGTTATAAAAGTTAGCATTTTCTTAGTCTGAAAATGTATTTCCATAAGATCATCACCTCCCGTGTGACCTTCTCACTTCTTGCACTTTCTTCTTACTCATCTAAAAATGAAGTTATTTTGAGTGCAAGAACTTAACCTTCTTGCCCGAGGCATCCTTTACTGTGCATGTTACAAGAATTTTAATGAATTACATTAAAAATATATTTAAACTACTTTTTGTTTGTGTTATTCTGATTAGTATAGCATAAAATTGTAGATAATCATGTTTTAATAGTATGTAAATTTAAAGTTATTAATTTTTACAAAGCAATATTTAAAAAAAACATAGTTTTCTTATCATGAGAAATGTATTTTAGTGGAGAGTCATAATTTAAATTTAATTATATTCTCTCCCTTTTCTGATGTTTTTTGTTTTTGACTTTCTGACTTATGCATTGCACTTCCAAGTGGTCACTACTATCACTGTTGTTGCAACTTTGATGTATTTCTTGTTCACATTTGCAGTGTGAATAAGACAGTTGGTGGCAGTGGGCATGATGGCTATGTTCCATTGAGAATTATACTATTTTTGGCCACATTTTGTGTAATCTGTTGAGTAGCCTGTCATATCAGTGCCTAAGTGTGTATAAGTGGGTGATGTGCTTATGACAGTTATGAAAAGCATGAATATGCTTTTCTGCCATGTATCATTTTGGTGTTTTTTCTTCTTTCCCAAATTATGCAGTTTAATGCTTGTTGTTTTGGAGTACACTAACATTTGGCCTGTCATGTTTTTTCTTTTCTTGTTTCACCCTTTCATAAATTTGTCTACATCTTTTGGATTTGTTTTTTCTTCTGATGTGGGGTTTGGACCTTGTTGCTCAGTTGTGTTTTTCTATTTATGAACTTCTGCATGCATATATTACATTATCCATTATTTGATACATGTTTTTCTCCCTTTACCTGTTGAGTTGGGGTGGTTCTGTAGTTTCAGTATTTGTTTTTCTGTTTTTATTGGTTGTCTCCTTTTTGCTATAGTGACACACATTTCATCTTCAGTCTTGCTTTACAAATATGAACTGTTATGAAGTTTGGTGTTTTAAGGTCATGATGATGTTTTCTTTAGAGTTCTTTTACCTTCCTCTTCATTACATACATTATTCATGGCACATTCTTCAATCATGAGGTTGAGGGTCTTATATCTATTTGGATGGGGTTGTTTCAGCATGTTTCATAACTCCATTTCCACTTCTTCCACCTCCTTTTATGTCATCATATACTTTATTTCACCTACATTGGGATTCTGTTTCTTCCCAGCATCAGTTAGATAGGGCTTGGGTCTTTCTTCTCGAGGCTCTCTTCTGTAAGGTTATTCTCATTAGGGATTTTCACTCCTACTTTGTGAATGATGTAGGTTGATGTGTTATATGTTTGTCTCGTTATTCCCATTTCCCTGACATCAAGACATTTTTCTTTGTTTTTTACAGGTGTGTTTGTTTTCATTTTAGGGTGTTTTTGTTTGGCTTTGCTTCAGCTCCCTATGTGTTCAGCCAAGTGGTCGAGACCTTTGCTTGTCTGCTTCCTTCTCTGAGCATAATTAACACTTTTTCCAGGGATGGCTGGATACTTATAACTTTCTCACTAGTTGTATCTGCTCTTCATTCATAGAGTCTTCAGCAGGAAAATGTCTGTGTATGTTTGCTCATTATGGTGGGGATTTTATTCATAACACCTGATCAATTTCTAGTTATTTTGGTGTGTTTTTTATTGCCACTCTTGGTTTGGACAAACCTTCTCTTATTAGGTTTGGAGCTCTGGTATGTCCTTTAGATGGCTTCTCGTCTTCTCCCTTTCCTTATTGCATGTAAAGTATTCTTTTGTTTGGGGACTGTGGTTTTTCTCACACCCCACATTCCTTAGATTTGCCATCTGCTGGAGGTTTTGGATCACCAGCTGCTGTCTTGTTTGGGGTTCCTTGGACACTTATCTTACTCTTATGGGTTGGATTTGCATAGCATATACTTCCTATACTCTGGGTATTTTCCCTTTTTGTGTGCATGTGAATCTTCTTTTCTTCCATCTGAAAGAACATCATCATGGTGGGTATATGGGTTTCTCCATTTATTTTCATTTCTTTACATGGACCTTTTACTACATATGTTTTGGATCAAATTTTGTGTTTAGTGGTGTCTGAACAAGTATTCTTCATATCAACTCTGCACTATACACTCTGTGACACTGCTAGTTGACTGTAATATTAAGGTGCTTCCTATTGCAGATCTGAAGTATAATTCCAGGTGTCAGTTATTTAACTCCATCTGATTGTTATCTGTGCATCAATATCACATACTTTAATCAGTGTAATATATTACAGGTTTATATTACACATATCATTAAGATTGGTTGTTCTGTGAGACCTATGATAGATATATTTCGCAGTCTTTTACTTTACAGATATGTTTGTTCATAAGAGTACAGTCTAGGGTAAAACAGACAGTGATTACTAGCAATTTATTATGCTCCATGTCCTTATTTCTCTTCCCACCACAGACCTACCAGGTATTGGTTGATCAACTCCATTCATGTAATAGCTCTGTGCTTTTCAAAACAGAATATTGTGGTCACCCCTGTCAGTCTCTGGATGTTCCAATACATTTCGACTCGCTTTTCTTTCACTGGTGTACAGAAATCCTTGCCATTTATCAGTTTCTAGCCACTTGGATGGTGGACTTTGGGGGTTAGTCCTTCTGAGTGAATCACAGTTCTACTCAGTTAACAGTAAGATGATAATATGATAATGGTGTTGAGGACATGATGCCTTCCCTACCTTAGATCCAATGTACAATTCTAGATGCTGCCAGGTGTTGATTACAGCAAATCCATTATATATCCTATGTATTGCAGTTTGCTCCTCTGGTTTGATATTCCTCCTTCCAACCATATTACAGAAATTTGTTGCTGGGTGGATCAAGTGTTGGTTGAAGATAATCCAGACATACAAGTCCTCATATGTGTTTGACTGTTTCCCTCCTTCTATTATTGACTGGAGGATAAATTCCCAATACTTCCTGGTTTTGAGCTGAAGATGTAACCCCAAACTGAGATCCCTCTACATTTTCCTACCATCTGCTGGATGTTGGTTTTCAGTGATCTGGTGTTAAATGAAGTTGGATGAAACATGTATTCCTGCATGTGTAAGGGTGGGTTTCCTGTTCATACAATGGACTGAACAAGATTTTCATGAGATTTTGGACTGGAGATGAACACCTTGAGCTCTCATGACTTACTACTATCTGATAGATATCAGTTTTTGGTGGATCTGGTGTTTGATACATTGGTGGTGCAAACATGTGGAGATAGGTTTTTGATACAGAAGTTTGTTTTTCCTTCCAGTACCTGTTTTTGAAGTAAAAGGTTGAGGACTCTCTTCTTACTGTGGACCTGATGTACAATTCTAGATACTGCTAGGTATTTGTTGAGGTTAAACTCCTATGCACAGTCTGTCACACTCTAGCCACTTGACACCTATGGGCCATGTTAATTATGACTGTGTTTTGTGATCCATTCGTACTTCTGCCTTTGTTTTAGTGTTGTTGTTGTTTTGAATTAAGCACAAAGCTACACAATGGGCTATCTGTGCTCTGCCCACCACGGGTATCGAAACCCGGATTTTAGCATGTAAGTCCACAGACATACCGCTGAGCCACTAGGGGGGCTTGTTTTAGTGACATTTTACTCAGTGGCAAAGGGTATATCTAGCTCAGAAGTAGTGTGGTCTATCTTTGGGTGTTTTCTAAAGAAATATCATCTTCTCAGTAGCCCTCCACCAGTTCATTGTTGTATATTAGCTTTCTGTGAGAGGATGGTAAGATATAATATTGGAAATTAACATTTTCCTAAACTGAAAATGTATTTCTGAATAGATGCTTATCTCCTCTAATGTTTTCTACCAGTCCTCTACACTTCTGGTCTGTTAGTTGACTTGCTCTTGGTCAATCTCAAAATGAGTAATATTGAGAGGGGTGCTAGTTACAAGAGGAGTAGTGTCATGATTGGTGAAGGGTTGGTGCATATCATTTGCATGTAGATATGAAGAAAAGAATGGGAATTATAAGGCTATTAATGAGCATAAAATTTGTGTTGGTAGGGGACAGTTTTAATAGGGAAAGTAGTTTGTGAGATGGGTAAGTATCAATATGGAAATACATTTTAGGTTTAAGAAAATGCTATACAAGTATAAATAGATGTATACTGTTATGAGTTGAAAGGTGCATTGGATAAATTAATGTAGTTTAATGTTACAATTTAAATCCATTCTTGAAAGAAAAAAAGAGTAGTTTAGTTTATTTTAATATTTGTGTAGGTTGTTATGAGATCTGTCAAATTCAGCAATCTTGTATAGTTATGGCAAAGAAAATAAAATATATCACATTTTATTGAAAACCACATTTGAAAGTAGTTTTAAAATATTCATAGTTTTCATTTATTTTTACAGGTTTTTCTTAACTGCAGATTTTTTTATTCATTTTAACAGAAAGCTCTGTTAGAAAACAAATCAAAAGAAAAAGATGATCCACCACCTCCTACAGGTAAGATTTTGTGTATTTACTTTAACCCTTTGAGTAAAGATAGGTCAAAGTTTTGTGTTACTACCTTTTTAGAGCTACATTCAACTTTTAATTAAAGAACTTTATAATACTTAGGAACAAAGTGTGGTTTATAAATCAGGTTTTTGTATTATATAAGTTTTAATTTAATAATTACAACAATAAATATTTTAATTAATTCTCAGTCTTTACTTCTGTATATTACATGACTCTTCTTTGCTGCAAATTGTTCATTTTATGTATTATTTCCACAGTTATTTGAGCTTTTGAGTTTTAATATAAGTTATAAATCTATAGATACTGCTGTGACATAATTTGCTCTACTAAAATATAAACCAGAAATAAAATCCACTTGCTACTGAAGTACATCACTTTTTGTCATTCAGAAAAATCTCAATAATTTCCTTAGACATTTGGTCTTAGAAAAGAAAAAAAATCACTAAATTAACTATAGCTAGCTCCTTTTGACAACAGGTTCTGAATTATTTGACCTTCAGTTTTATCCTTTACTGTCACAAAGTGACCTCAACCACCCAAATGAATTGTTTTTACTATTCATGACTCAGTTAGAAAACCAGTTGAAATGTAATAGTTACATGACATTGAATTATTTATGTATGTTATGATTGTGTTCCAAAATAAGTATATGAAATAGATAAAAATTTAGTAATGTACTTACAATAATATTTGTTGAGACTTAACTACAAAAAATACAAGGCCCATGCAGAGTTCTAAATTTCTTATTTTTTAATTAATTTTGATTTATTGCTAGTGAAGTCTTTTCCATATTGGGTTAGTCATTGTGTCCAATCTTGTACCCATAAAGTTTCAGTCAATATCCTTATTATTACTTTTGTTACATTTTGTATATTGTTACAAAATGTGTAAAGCTTTCAGTAAAAGTTGCAAATCTTTTGTATAGATGAAAAACATATTTTTTTAAGTTAAGTTTTTTGTTTTTTACTAAAGAATTATCCATTAGCATGTGGAATTAAGTGTGTTGACTTTTCAGAGCATAGAGTTGTTTTGTATTAGGATTAAAAGTAAATTTCTAAACTGAAAATTCTAAATTTTTAGTTATGCAGTTTTTAAAACCTCCTACATAAATATTCCATTTTTCTCAGTAAAACTTTATATTTTATCTGTTATTTTCTCTCTTCTAACTGTACACAAACTTGGTCAATTTGACCAACTATGTAACCACCAAAGAAAATTACTAAATAAATCTAAATTACCCTTCTATCACTCTGGAGTAATTGCAGATTGTATTAGGAAACTACAGTTTTTTACGGTAAAGGTTTGTAACATTTTGTTTTATTGTTTTTTCTGATTAAAATGTTTGCACAAAAGTTGAATATTACATGATGACTAATGTAAATAAAAAACAAGAAATATGCTACTCACCTTTATTGTCTTGTTTTTTTACCATTTGATTAAATAGAAGTCTACTTTTATTTTACTAATGGTACTAAATTATTTTTATTTACTTGGATAATGTATGTAAGGATAAAGAATAATGTGCACATTCAAATAGTTTTCTAAAACAAACATAATTTAACTGGCTTTTTAACTCTGGAATAAGAGCATCAAAATAATTCAAAAATCATCTCAATCTGAACACTGCAATAGTAAATTTCAAGGTGGAAATGACATAGACAGTACTCTTCTGAAGACAGTGCATTGTGTCATTTTATAGAATAAAACTTTGTCTTTCTGTTGTTTCTAACTAATATAGTATAAAGCATCAAAGAGAACTTCTAGTCAGTTGGATGTAAGTCAGTTCTAGTCAGTGGGTCTGATTTTCTACTTTAACACTATAAACAATAAGATTGAAAGTATAAAAAATAGACTACTTTAGTACTCATTATATTATGGGTAATTTATTGTGATTATTTCTTTATAAAAATTAAGAACTTAAAACATATATAACATTAAAGTTTATTTGTATAAGTAATAATAAAGTAGTTTAACTGAATTTTGAATCTAACTTTAAAAGTTATTGAATTGTGCATTTTGACTTTTCCTTAGTGATAGGGTTAATCCAGTGTGAACATTTTAGAACAATAAAGAGTAATGCACTTTTCTTAAATTTTTATTGTTGCTGTGTAATCAAATACTTTTATCCTCTAATTTTTTGTGTTTTCATCAGCTTTAAATGTCAAAGTAGTTAGTTTTCACTTATTTGTTGACAGTATACAAAAATTACATTTTTTACCCATTTTACAGTTTATCCTGAAAAGCCAATGACTGAAGAAATGATGCAACGAAGAATGATGCGAGCCAAGAAACGAAAGCAACAGGCAGAAGAAAAGCGGGAAAAAGACAAGGTAAGAAGTTATGTCTACTATTTGTTTTCATCCAGAATGTATAAAATCTTTTGTCTTCCATTATACAAGTCCATTTTAGGATTTGTGTTAGAATGCTAACACAACATTAGAATGCATGAGTGTTGCAGTGTATCACTTTACATGTATTACTGTAGCATAACATTGAAATAATAGTACATCACAGTAGTGTATTGTATTACTTTATATATATTACTGTTAACAACATAGAAATATTAGTACATCACAATATTTTACTATAATAACTCATTTTATGCTACTATCACACAACATTAAAATGCTAATAATTCAGAGTGTCATTTTTTATCATTAAATAAAATGGATATCTAGAAACTGCTTTAAATAAGCTTTTAACTTGTACCCTGGTTGCTGCTTTCTAGAGCATACTGTACAAGTTCCATGTTTATACATGAACATTGAATGAACAGCTTTAGCTGGTTTATTAAAGTTAAGACAGCTATTTCTATAAAATATAGTATTATCAATTATACTATTTCAGTTGACTTTGTACGTACTATATTCATATTAGTTGTTGGTGTTTTTATTAATCTTATAAGTGAACAAAATGCAACTTAATCCTGTAAAGAAATTAAATTTGTGAAACTGTATGTCATAAACCTGTATATTGTTGTTTGTTTAATTTTGACATTGTTCTCTCTATAGAAACAAACAATTGAGAGGTTGCTAAAGAAAACAGATGCTAAAGTTAAAGGAAGCAAGGTAAGGATTTTTATGTGTTAACCTTTTACATAAACTAATAACTTCATTATCATATCATTTTTTACAAAACATGATTGGATAAGTCTTGCTAGTAAATGAGCAGGGTGGCATCTATTTTTACCTTCTGTCTAATTATAATGTAAATTTATGAGTAGATGTAAGATTAAATACCCATTATAAGCTTCTTACCTCTAAAAGTTCTTATTAAATTTGGAGTGTACATTATTAATGTTGAAATGAGTTACTGGGGTGAAATAGGAGTACACCAAGAAAATGCACTTTCAAGGGGAGGTCACAGAATAAAATACCTTAACTGTGCCTGGTGGTAGCTGAAAAAAGAAATCAAGGTTAATAAAAACAAATAATACAGAAAAAATACTGACAGGAACCTTTAGACAGTGGTGGAGAAGACTGGTTGAAATCTTCTCAGAATAGTGGAGTGTCATCCCCTTAAGTCTAGCTGTAGGGATCTCGTCCAGGCTGTTGGTTTGGCTTGGTGTTGGATTTGCAGTTGAGGGGTTTCTGGATGCAGAGGAAAGTTTTGTACCTATTGAAAGGATTGTTTTCAGTTTGACTTTTCTTGTCCTTCTTGGGAACGTGGATATGAGTTTCCTGACTAACTGTTGTTATGGGCTCAGTGGCTGTAGAGGTTTGCTTTGTCAGAACGCTTGTCTGTACAGCTTAGTTTGCGAGATGGTTTGTCTTGAGTTGTCATGGGGAATTTTTGACACTTGCTGGTTGATTTAGACTGGATGCTTTTGCCAGTGTTTGTCTGGTTAGTGTTGTCCTTCACCTGTATAGGAGATAAAGAAACATTAGTGTTTGGTGAAGCTGAATTTGGTGTGGGAGTTATTCAAGTTGATGGATGTAGGCTGGCAAGTTTGCTAAACTTGTTGAACTGTAGTGGTGATCATCAGGGGGAATTTGGCTTTTTAATGGAAAAAATGAAGAAAACAAGTATTAGCTGGTATGTGATCCACTACTTGTTTGAAATTAATCACCACCTTCATAAAATGGATGGGAGACCTGTGATCCTTGATCAGATCTGGTGAACTGCATGGAATTTGAATGGAGGGGACTGCTTCAACTGAGTGCTAGATGTTGCCTGGAGATATGGAAAGATGAACATCCCTGAGGAAGGCAGAAAAAAATATTAGAGCTTTTAGTGGTGTAACACTGGATGTTAATGTTGGCATTAAAAGTTGTTATTCAGTGCCGAAAGGGTTAAATACATTTCACATATTTGTTTTCAATAAAACCATATTTTATCTGTTAATTTTTCTACCATAACTGTATACAAGTGTGATTAATTTGACTGACCTCATAACTACCAAGAAGAAGGATTGAAATAAATCTTAAATTGCCTTTTTTTTTTTCTTTCTAGAATAACTTCAGATTGTAACATAAAACTACAGTCATATATCCAAAGTAGCTTTAAACTCCTATTAGTATGCAACTATTTATACTCAAATTTTATTATTTTACTGCTTTCTGAACCATCAAACTCCTATTTGTGCTATTATAAGTTGTAAATCAATTGTGGTACATGAAGTTCACATTACATTGTTGAATTACATTATCCGTGAACTGCTCATATGTGTATTATTTTATAAAACACTTTTATTATTATTTATTTTACCTCATCTAACTATAAATAACATAATGTACTAAATAATTTTTTATTGAATTAAATAATGCACCAAAAATCATAGAACAATAACATGCAGAAAGCAAACTGTCCCATAACTAGCCCATGTTTTCTGGCTTTCTAACTGTGTAAGAAGAGCTGTTACAATTTCATCCAAGCAAGCCTGTTTGTTCTCATGGAAATGAATCTTGTATTGAAAGAGAAATTAGCATTTTTCTGTACAGAAAACAGTATAACATAATACATTATTTGATAGTTTTAAAACCTTGGCTTTTTATTGGTTGTAAATAATATAATATTAAATGTAAGAGACAATTCCTGAAAGAGAAAATGTGACATGTGGGTTTAGCAAGAGGAAGCCTTATTTTCCATTTGGTTGTACTGTAACCTAACAAGAATCAAGGCTGTGAAAAGTATGCTTTGCCTGAGAGATGATAATATTATAATGAGTAATTATGTTAAATTTTGTGTTCTTGGAGAAGTGTTAAATAAATTTGAGAATTAAGAACTTAAAACTTTAATAATATTTGACTTTGACTTATTAAATATGTTTTGATGCCAATTTTATTTGTATATGTTGATTACAAAATAATTTTAATTAAATTTTGACCTATCTGATGCAAAAGGGTTAAAATACTAACCAGCATACTCTTCCTAAGCTTGGCATCATAAATCAGTGGCAAGCTTTGATAGTTATGACAATCAATGTTAATTTTATTCACTCCCTCCAAAAGATTTCATGAAAATAGAGTTAATGTTAAAACCTTAAAAAGTTGGTTTACAATATTCTAACTACAAAACAACAACATTAATTGTTAAGCTAATAGTTTTCTTATTCAGTCAGAGGATTTGAAGGATATAAATAGGAAGAATATAATAGAATGTATGATAAAAAGTGACATACATATGTTTAATAGCTACGATAAACACTTGCATTTTAAAGAAGACTTAAGTATAAGCACTCGTTGTTTAAGATAAGAATAGTAATAATCAAATAAAAATACTAAAACTCTGGAATTGATTAAATTAATGGCAACAGTGAGAAATTGATATTATTTAATGTTGAGTGATCTTTGAAAATGTCGAGGCTTTCTTTGGTAAAGAAATCTGTGATTTCAGAGTTGAGAATTTTAAACGTTTAAGAAGTATGGTATGGTTGTTATTCTCATTGTGTAATCACAGTGGATGTATTACTTAGCTTGTATCTACTTCCAGCTGAACCACACATTCCATTTTATTGTTACATTTAAATCTGTTCTTTCTATACTTCTAAATCTATAAGAAAACTACTTGTTTAATAGATAATATTTTTTTTAGTTAGAATATTGTAAACTAACTTTATGAGGTTTCAATACCGATGGTGAAATTTTAAACATTCGTTATTTAAGATGTTTTTTCACATTCTGAGGTTTCAATACTGATGGTGAAATTTGATACAGTTCTGAAACATTCGTTATTAAAGATGTTTTTTCACATTACTGTGTTTTTAATATTTATTATAAAATTAATATCTGATGGAATTCAGCAGAAACAGTCATTTCTTGCTTTCATCTTACAAATCATGTATATTTGTACACATGCACACACAGTCTAATGTAATAGAAATACTGAGGGTAACAGTCATATTTTATTTAGTGCCACAGTATGACAACTAATCTGGGTTGCTGTCCTTGTCATAGTAGTTCTACCATCTGTAGGTTGAAGTAGGTATTGATTTCAATGTGTCCATTTCTAAAAATAATGTTGAGAGACCAAACACCTGTGAAACATCTGTAGTGTTGCATACATTTAGTCAGCAGTCCCTTCTTGGATTTATCAGTGAAGGCTTCCAGATACATGTGATTTCATTATGCAAAGTCAGCAACAGAATTATGCAAGATACAGTACACATTTCTTGCAGTCTCATGGCACAATAGGCATATTTTGTCACTCTAAAAGGTTCATAGAATTATGATAAGATGCTGAACAGTTCTGTTAGTGGTAGTATATGTTTTTATGTATACTCCATTCAATATATATACCTCATTTCCTGCCTACAAGTTGGTACTTTTTATATCTTTTAAAGATGGGATGTTTTTATTATTTTTAAAGGTACCTAAAGGTTCTTTTTTTATCTAATATTTTGTACTGAGTAATATTCAGGCTATTGTATTTTAAAAGCTGAATTGTTGAAGTTTTAAAGCATTTCTTTTTTCTTCTGCAATATTTTTATCGAATTTTTATAAACTAATAAGTTGTGATTTATTCCTATCAGTACCAACAGAAGCTAGCTAAGAAGTCTCAAGTGCCAAAGTTGTCTTGTATTAGGAACCATGATGGAGTAACTCTTTCACTGCCTCTAGGATATCAATTTCCCATAATTTCCCAAACTTTTAAACAGTATGTATTTAAAGTAACATTAATAAAGACGTTTGTAAATTAATAAATGTTTTTGTGTATACTCATGTAGTACTGATAATGAAATAGGACTTCAATGAAATTATTTTTGTAAGTGCCAACTAAACGCTGCCTAACGTTACAATGTTATGCATAAAAATGAATGGTAAATTATTACAATTACATCAGTTAAGTTAATGATTTTGTAATCCAATTTTTTCAGTTTGGGAACAACTGTTTATCATTAATGTATATTTTGTAATGGATTACCTCACTCAGTACACACCATTTGCAGTTTTAACAATCATTCTGTCTTTCCTCCAGAGAGGGAGACATAACCTGTGTTTCTTTATTTCTTGTTCCCAACAATTGTAATTGTTTTTTATATGTAAAAACGGCTCGTTTGGGTTGAGAAAATATTTCAAATAGAAGAGTGAACAACGTTTTGACCTTCTTCGGTCATCGTCAGGTTCACAAAGAAAGAGGTGACTGACCGGAAGCTGACCACATGTATGGAAGGGGTTGTGTAACTGAGTGTCATAATGTAGAGGGCTGGGTTAGATGTTTGAATATATAATTTTATCTATAATATTACTATAAATATAATGGCGTTCCTTTATATTGGTTTATTTTGGGTTTAAGTTGTTGTATAAGTAAGGCTTCTTTAATTTTGCATTTGTTTATGTTTGTTTCTTTATTTAGTATTTTAGTGTTTTCTATGGTTATGTTGTGTTCATTTGACTTGCAGTGTTCGAAAACGTGTGAAGGTGACTTTTTATGTTCTTTGAATCTGGTTTCCATTTTTCTACTTGTTACTCCAATATAGAAGTCGTGGCAGTTATCACATTGTATTTTATAAATAATGTTGGTGTGGTGTTTGTCAGTGTAATTTTTACATAGTATAGACCTCAGTTTTGTGCCTGGTTTTTGAATAAATGTAGTATTAACTGGAATGTTACATTTTGTTACTAATTTTTGCCAAATGTTGGTTATTTGTTTGCTGATGTCAGGAATATATGGTATACAGCAGTATATGGTTTCATGATTTTTTGATTCGTGAGATATATTTACTTTAGTTGGTTGATTTTGCTTTTTGTCTGGGTGTCTGCATATAATGTTTTCTACGGTTTGTGGAGGAAACTTATTGATGTTGATGAAGTATTGTTTTATTTTGTCTAATTCATCGTTAATTTTATCTGGTGAGCATAGTTTTATGGCTGTGTTTATCTGGTTTCTTAGTATGTTGAGTTTTGTTTAGTTTCATGTGCTGAGTCCCAAGGAATGTATAGTCGAGTATGGGTGATTTTTCGGTGGATTTCGGTTTTGAATTGTGTGTCGGTTTTTATAATTTTGAGGTTAAGAAATGATATTTGATTGCTTTCTTCCTGTTCACATGTGAAGTTAATGTTGGGATGTATAGAGTTAATGTGAGTGAAAAAATTAAGTATGTGTTCTGTAGATTTGAATCCCGCAACCGTGTCATCTACATATCTGTACCAGTATAGTGGTGGATGTAATGCTGTATTAATTGCTTGTGTTTCAATTTGTGTCATAAAAATATTGGCTAGAACTGGTGATACTGGGTTGCCCATGCTTAGGCCATTTGTTTGTATATAGTTTTGGTCGTTGAACATGAAGTTTGTCTTTATTGTGGTGAATTTCATGAGGGTTGCTAACTGATTACTGGAAATATCTATTATTGGGTTAGGGTCTCGGCTATAGAGTTCTAAGGCTATCATGCAGGCTTCTGTTGTTGGAACTTCTGTAAAGAGGGATATAACATCGAAACTGGCCATTAAGGCTTTATGATTAAGTTGATTTAGATTAGACTTGAAATTAAAAGAGTCTTTGATGAATGAGCTGGCTGATGTTACATATTTGGAGAATGCCCATGCTATGTATTTACCAAGATTGTAATTAAACGATTCATATGTTGACATTATTGATCGTAATGGACAATCTGGTTTATGAGGTTTGGGGATGCCGTATATTTGTGGTGTGCGTGAGTCGGTTTTACGTAGGTAGGAGTAAAGTGTTTGTGAAATAGTGTTGGCTTTTTTCATTTGTAGTAGTAATTTGTTCAGTTGCATCTCATGTCCAATAAAAACACATGTCAACATTTGAATCATTTAATTACAATCTTGTTAATTGTTTTCCACTATTTTATTTCTGGGCTGATCATTTTGAAACTTGGATGTTAGACACTTTGATACTATATACCTCAAAGCCTTTTTATTGCTGTATTTGGAAACCTCTTCCAGTTTAAGGGGTCAAAGGTCAGGCATTAAAATAACATATTTTGATCTGCATTTCTTTTATATTTTAATCAGTGTACATAAGGTTTTGCACAGACTATAATAAGCAAATTTGGGATTTATGTCTCTTTTGATTTTAAAGGGATAAAAGTAAAATGTGCTTCCAAAATTAGCACTTTTTTTTCTGCTATTTCTTTTACATTTTGACCAATCCTACTAAAAATATGCAAAAAGATACCTTACACAACTCACACTGACTGAAGAAGACCAGTATTTGTGCTGCTCTTGTGATTTTACAGGACATTAAAGGTAAATATTTTTTACAAAGTTAAGGCATTAGGCCTACCTTTCATTTATGTTTATAATCTTCTAGATTGATCTTTCTAGACTGATAACTTACCTTCCATAAAATGAAATTAGCAGACCTGAGAAAATTGTCTTTCTTGTAATATTATGTGAACCAAAAGCAAAAGTAGTTTGCAAAATTAACATTTCTGACCTGCCATTCCTGTATATTTGGATCAGCCTAGATGTAATTATGTGCAATGATACTACGTGATGACACTCGCAGAGCTATTATATACAAAGCAAAATCATTTTACCTTTGGCTTCTTTAAATCAAATGAAATGCACAAATCCCAGATATGTTTCTGTTAGTGTGTGGAGGTTGTTAGCAAGAATACACTTACCTAGCCTGACTTAATGTCATTTTGAAAGATCATATCCTAGATCAACAAGAAATCTTTTTTAAGATCATGTGTTTTGTTTTGTTTTTTTAAAAATAAAGTATAGCAAAAATTGGTGACTATTGTACTGAGCAACATAAAGTATCAGAAGTATGTTAAGGAATGCCCCCTGCTAGTCCAGCGGTATGTCTGGATTTACAATGCTAAAATCAGGGGTTCAATTCTCCTCAGTGGGCTGACAAATTGTCCCCCAAGTTGGGGGTTGTGCGGTAGGCAAACAACCTACTCACTTAAAAACCAGCCTGTTCAAGAAACCGCAGCGTATGCAGCCCTATGTTCCTTGAGAAATTTAGTGGCATTTTTATTATAATGTTAAGAAATATGAATTAAATAGATATTGATTGAACGTATAAACTGGTAAATATTGATCAGTAGTTAAATTAAAAATCTAAAATTAAAGAAAGCATTTTTGTGCATTTTTTTAAACTGTTACACAACAAAATAATGGAAGTTTCACAACATAAGAAATGATAAAAATGTTAAATTATATGAATTTGTTAAATGGAAGGTAAGTGATATTTAATTACTTTTTTAATTTTGTACAATTTGCTTTTATATTTGAAATTAGAGAAGGTAAAAGTTTATGGTATATTAATGGCACTCCTCTGGTCCAGAAATAGTTAAAAACTGAAGTATACATTTTGTGCATTTAAACTATGAGATTGCAATGAATTTTTGCTTTTCCAGTATTTAAAAAGAAAAAGAATAATAAAATGAAATATTTTAAATTGGAAAAAGAGTTCCTTTTTTGGATGAATCTGAAATTATCATTTGGAACTCATTTAATTACCAGTTAATAACTGTGAAAAATTGGTTCAAGCTATAAGTTTCTCATTTTACATTTCCACCCCTTCCTCCAGAACAGGATTATGGTTTGTTGATTTTATTTACACTTTTTGAGCAACTTAAAAAAAATTCCCATTAATTTTGATTTTGGGTTAATTTGAAAGCTGGTTCTTAACAGAAACAATAGTCTTTGTTAATTTTCTGAATTTCTTACTGAGTGTAGTACAACACTTATGGTCCTGTAGAAGAAAAGTCTTAGAAATTTTGAACAAAAGATTATTATTTGACCTTTTAACTTGATTGAATACAAGATTAGTTTCATCAACTTTTATGCAGTCACTGTTTCTAAATCTCAGTTGCCATAGTGTGAGATAAATGCTTATGTCTAAATTTTAAAAAGTTATAGGCTAATTATTTTAACACGTAATGATAGCTCTTTTTTTCTGTTCTTTTTACCTGTATAAGCCAATATGCCTTTCATTTCAGTAACCTTCATCTGAGTGATTGGAACAAGGTGATATGTTTGTAGAAAAAAAACATGTCTGTTACCACTTTTCATTTCTTAAAGTCCCAATATTTTTATTTTAAAGCTTTTATGCAAGTTTTCTTTAAAATTTTATACTTCAAATTATTATATTGTGTGGTAGGAAAGTGAATATATTTAATGGAACAAGATTAAGTAGATTTTATTAAATAATTTTGCACTCAACTGTATCAAGTTTTATTTTGATCACAAACACAGTGGAATAGCTTGAGATTTTTGTTTTAATTCAAAATATAGGTACAATTTACATTTTTATAAATAAAACATTTTGAAAAGTTTTAACAAAGTATTTTTAATTATTTCTTATAAAACATATCACACTGGCAGTTTTGAATTTTCAAAACTACAAATATCACCTGTAAAAATAGAATAATTTATTTGGTTTATGCATAATCTGTAGAAAATGCTTCTGCTGTTTCATTTAGTTGTTAGTTTTGCTTCTTTACACACACAGTAGAATGAATCACCACATCAGCACACCCAGGTGTCAACAATTAAAGAGATGAACTACTTAATAAATATTTGAAGATTTTTTAAATCATTTTGATCTCAATTTACAAGGACATTCTAATTTTGAAAAATAATATTACCATTATAAGCATATGAGTTGAGAACCAAACACTGTAGATACTAAATATAAAATTAGGATTAAATATGCCAATCTAAAAAGATTATAATTTAAGACTTCTTAACAAATGGTCATATTTAAAATATGTAATTTTGTGTTGTATATTGTTGTTCATTGTAATGAACCTTGTTTTTATGAGTGTAAAATCAAGGCTTGTGAATTAATCATCATTTATTTGAATCACCCCATGTTGAAAACTTGTTACTCACTGCAAGTGATAACAAAATGAAAGATCTTTGTTGAAGTAAAATCCTGTGAGTTGTAGAAAGATAATTGTTTGGTCTTATATACCTTTATATATTTGAGTAACTTCTTTGTTGCTGAATTTTTACTTTTTGTTGAAATTAGTAATACTGGTGAAGACATTCTGAGGTTCAAGTATAGTTTTACTGTTTTTACATTTGTATGAGCCTGCACAATGTATTTGTTTTACATTTCATTCTTGTCAAGTATTTACTTAACTGATAATTTACAACAGTTTAAATTTGCACCTGTTTGTTTTATGTATTTGAGAAATCATGTTTAAATACTGAAAGACAACATTCACTTTTTAGAAGACTGATTTTCGATAGTACTTTTTTTTGTACCTCTCATATTACTTCTTTACATTATTTCTACTTACAGTGGAAGCAGTAACAGTAAATTATTGTATAAAGTAATCTAGATATTCAATCTAATTTTTATTTCTACATTTCAGACCTCCATCTGTTGTCAAGTGTGGAGTAATTGGATGTAATCAGCCGAAGAAATATTCCTGCTCTAAAACAGGAGTTCCACTTTGTAGTCTTCAGTGTTACAAAAAGAATCTGGTGGCTTTCCAGAAAACTGTACACAATTCAGTTTTTGTTACTTGAATGGTTCTCTAGAAAGTGTAATTTTCCTTCTGTAGTTTTAAGTGATACCAAAAAGTTTTGTTGAAATCTGGACAAAATTTTATGGGTACTGTTTAACCAGAGAGGAAACTATTTTGAATAGGTTGTACAATAGCTATTACATAAAGAATACTACATAGGTTTTCAGAAGAAAGTCTTTAGTATTCACAGTGAAGAAAATTGTGGAGCATTTATATAAAAAAGGCTATTGATTATTTCTGAAATGAAATGGTACCATTAACAGTCATATTTACTGTTGTGTAGTTATTAGGAGAACAAGATCTGCTAATAAATAATTGTATTCAGGAAATAAACATAAATTACTGGAATTAAGTGCAGATACCTTGGGGCCTCATTTGTACATATTTTGAAAATAAGTTTTGTCATGTTGGTCTGTCTCTTTAACTCACTGACTGTGGCTGCTCTGGATGCAAGCATGGAATATTTGCAATCTGTACACTGTATGTGACACATGCATTTATCTGCTGGAGGTGAACCATACCCTGTATGGTGAATTAGCAATCAGTAGATTAAAAAAAGAAAAATGATAAAAAGCACTGGTTATTGGAAAATTCTCTAGAGTTGTTGATGCACTACTGTTAAATTAGTGTTAAATTCATTGCAGTTGTGCTTTTAGTTAAAAATTAAGATGAAGGAAAAATATTTATAGTGTGTATGGAACTACCTCATTTTATTGGTAAAGTTACTGTGCATGATGCACATGTATTATTAGATTGCTTTAGTTTTCTTTTCATGAATTATTGAAATTAACAATATATGTGAATAATGTTTCCACCTTTTGGTAGTTTTACTATCACAGTGAACTTAAATACATTTCTTTTCTTACATGAATTTATGTGTAATGCAGAAATGCTGTGTTAGTGTTTAATGTTTTTGCTATTATCATTATTTAACTTGTGAAAATGTTATATATCCAGGTTGTCAACTTTTTATTATATGTGTATAAATATGAGCACTTTCAAATGTTCCTTTTACTATCTGGTGTAGTCAGGGAGAAATTCATAAGATTGTCATGATTACATACAGTGAGAAACAAATCCATAAGATAGTCATGGTACAATACAATAGAAACAAATCCCCAAGATATTTAGTTGTATTGGTTCCAACTATAATAATCTATACACTATCCCTTATTACTTAATCATGTGCAAGGCAAGAAAAAAAACAAACTTGTGAAACAAGTTATCTCCAGAACTTGATCAAATTTGTATTATAATTAAGATCATAATGTAGAAATGACTAAATTTCTGATGTGTTAACAAATTTTTGGTTTGCTAAGTAGACTTTGAATGGTTAGTGAAATAGCTTTTACATGTTAAAGTAAAATTTATAAAAGTTAAGCTTATTCACAAATGGTTCTGTCATACTGTACTGTGAATCAGACAAATTTTTGCAAAAGTTTATTTGCTTCATGTATAATTGTAGTATTTGAATCATTTAGTGATGCTAATGCTGAATGTAATCTGTCAGTGTTTCAAATATTCATGCTTTCCTTTTTCTTTGTTTTTATACATTTCTGTGAGCATGTATCATTCTTGATTAGTGGACCTTGTTATGGTAAGTTTATTTTGGCACTTTTTTGTAAATAAATTTGTATTAATTCTTATAGTGGGATTGAATAACATTAAAGGAGAACAAAAACCTTTGGGTTGTTCTAGGCCATCCTATCCACTAAGTTAAACCCAAAAAACTCAGTCAGCTTTTAGCATTTAAACATTTATCAAGCTTTCCCTCGAAGTCCCTTAAATTAACTATATATGTATATCTACCACATCCTAATGCAGTCTGTTCCAGAAGTTATGTTTGTGTTCCATAGTCTTACCATTAATGCCATTACTAACTGAACTATATTTTAATATTTGTAGACAACATGTAAATATCAAGTATTTTCTTTGCTAGGTCATGGTATTTTCAGGTATGTTACAATATTAATGTATCTATTGCTTTGAGCAAGACTTTCTTCACATGTTCGAAATCATACATACATGATATTCTTATGCAAACTTGAACACTGTTAAGATTGCACTTAAAAAGATTCATAGAATTTGTATGCAGAGCACAGATTAGCCAAACTTGATTAGAAGAAATAAAGTACACTGTTTTTTTCATTTTAAAACAAAAACACATAATATGTATGTATAGCCTGCTTATATTCCAAATAGCAGTTTGAGGGAAAGTGTAAAAAATCACCAAGACTATTTTGACTCTAAACAAACTTTACTTGGTGCTTTATTCAAGTTTAACCTTTGCTAGATCTCCCAGAACCACATCATAAAGTCAGTCTTAATATTCAAAAGAGAAACTAAAATTTATTCTGCTAGGTAACTCTGAAAGTAAGAACTGACAGTTACTTTTCACATTTCTAACTGCATAGCCAGTGTTCAGAAATTCTACTTTAGCTAATCTTAATAGGTTTAGTGACTACTGCAAGAAACTGAAATAACCTTTCACTTCATAGTTTGGAAAGTATGAACCCTTTAAGATACTGATATATGTTAACCAACTACCTTTTCTGTCACAATCAACCAGTTAAGAGTGTAATGTCTTGAAGGCAAGTTTGTAAAGTAAGAAATACCACATCATCTGTGTCAATCAACTGATTCTCTTGACTGGTGATTAAGCATTAATCCCAGTAATGACTATTGAAGAATGAGACTGACATCAACATTGTGGCTTATCAACAGATCAAAAAGACTGTTTCTCTAATGGGATTTCTTGGTATGACTCTTTATGGATTGTCAGTTATGTACTACTAGCATTTTTATTTTATGGTATATGATAACTGGAATAGTCAATTTTAAAAATGATCATAATTTATGTATTTTTTGTCATCATGTTCAACAGCTTGGGATACATTGCAAAACCACTGTAAATGAAAACTCACTTTGTTGAAATATGAGGAATGAACAAGTCCACCCAAATCCGAGTTAAATGCTGCAGGTGTATAAACATTTTATCCCACTCATCCAGGATTGAAATTTTCATTTTTTTGTTCGCTTCATTCTTTTGCTGGTGCTTAAACTTGTGAATTAAACTTATTACACAATGCAATTACTCCATACACTCTTGGCAACATAGTGTTACAGCTGTGTATATATATTACCCATGTTCATTTATATTGGATCCATTGGGAACTTTAACTTTTTCATCTGATAGTTAGAAATCAACCATTCAATTGTTTCTCAGTTGCTTATCATTATTTCATGATATGTAGTTCATGCATATCACAATCAGGTCGGTTACGACTCACAAACTTAACAAATGTACATGGCAGTCTGCACTACTCATTCAACTAAACCATCAGATGAGATAGTAAAATGCAGGTTCTTACCACAGCCATCACTTGACACACACACATTGGAAACAACCAACTCATGAAGTTGGCTCCAGGTACTCTAAATCTTGTTATAAATTGTTCAATCATCACTTCTGATGAAAGTTCTCTAACACAAACCAACAAATAAACTCCAACCAATCTGTGATGACGAGAAAACCTACTTGTAGAGAAAATTATATATTTAAAAATGGCTGGTATGGGTAGAGAAAGCATTACGTAGAGGAGAAAACAATATTTTGACCTTCTTCAGTCATCGTCAGGTTTACAAAGAAAGAAAGGGTTACTGACTGGTAGCTGTATTCTAGGTGACTTTCTTGAATAAAGAACCTACAATGTATCTGTAGTTTTCTTATGGACATCACATACGCTACAGTGTATGTTCAATCATTCAACATTGTTACATAAATTGAACTAGAAAAATTAATTGCCTTTCAGTGTTTTATGCAAAGTCCAAAGTGTCTCCTGTCTTAGGCCTCTGCATTAAAGGTTAGACATAATGTATTAGTGATCATTAATAATGGCCTGGCATGGCCAAGTGTGTTAAGGCGTGTGACTCATGATCTGAGGGTCGTGGGTTTGCATCCCTATCACACCAAACATGCTCACCCTTTCAGACATGGGGGTATTATAATGTGATGGTCAATAAAAGAGTAGCCCAAGAGTTTGTGGTGGGTGGTGATGACTAGCTGCCTTCTTTCTAGTCTTACACTACTAAATTAGGGACAGATAGCCCTTGAGTAGCTTTGTGCAAAATTCAAAACAAACATTAATAATACTATAATGTATTTTTCTCTGCACTTATAACTTGCTATCTGTTAAATGTTACGTGCATCAGCAATTCATCTGCCAGTTTGTGGTGATTACACTTTTTCTTGTCTCGCAACAAGTAATGCCCAATCTGGCATTACTTATCTGGGTCTTTCTCTTACTCTTTCCAACATTATATATGGCAAACATTCAAGAGCAGAGTAATTGTCACCAATGATATGTCTCATCATCAATGTTGCTGCAATGGATTTGACTATTACACAGTGCTAAAATCTAAATATTCGGTAAATAGACATAATCATGCTAGCAGGTGAGATATTCATAAACATTCAATACTACAGACTAAAGAACTATTTTACATCAAAGTTATACTCTGATAGATAGATCATTCTCTCATATGTAATTTATACATAATGGATTTTTTTAATTTCATTATCCATTTAGAGAAGCATGGTTACTTGAGTGGTTAACTCCTTACTTTACAAGTAGCTTAATGGTAGTATGTAATTATGTTTTTAGTCTCTTGTACCTGAAAGGCTTTGTCAAACTTCCCTGTTTCCACTCTCAATGGCATCAGTATCCAACACGAATGAACAGTTCTGAGGAGGATAAGCTAGTACTTATGCTTTGACAGAAGAATGGAATGTTCCTGCAACATCAGAAAAACATAGACTTAGTGAATGCTGAGAGTAGTGTAGTTGTTTTCAAGAAATTGACAATAATATAAAACAAACACTAGAAAGCAGAGGATGTTTTGTGTCACCTTGAACTGGGGCCAAACTTTGTTCACTGCAGGATCAGTGAAAACTATGGATTTTCCACTGATCTACATTATTTCCAAATATATGCTTAAAACAACCTCTGTGTATATAAATGCATACTTTCATGACTTCAGCTTCCAGCCTGCTTCTGTAAATGCATTGAATACAATTATCAGGTTCTCATCTGCAGTCTTAAACATACAATCAAAAATCACTGTCTCTTACATAGATATACATCTCTTCCATTGCAATTCTCTAAATGTAAACTCCATTAGCTTATCAAAAGAAGTAGGTTTATTTTGTACTGAAACATAATACATAGTTCATACACATAACCCACAAACATTAAACAGGCATTTCTAAGAATACAAATTAACCATCTGTATGACATCATATATGTAATCCTCATGTTTAAGTACAAATATTGTTTCTCAAAGATCACAGAATGCAAAGAACCATGTGATGAAAAAATCCTTGGGAGTAACCATATTTTCAAGGGATAATTTATTTGAACAGTTGAAGGAAGATCATGTTTTTTCTTTAGATATTGCAAATGGCAAATCCAATTAATACTAATGGTAATATTGTGCCCTAAGTTTAATGTTTATTTAATAAAATGGTATTCTTTTTTGGGGTATTTACTTCTTGGTAGCCTGAGTTCTCTTTTTAACTGTCTGGTTTGTTTTGTGAGATCTAGCATGTTTAACCTATGATTATCTTCTTGTACATTCACACATGGTAAAATACAGATACTAGCATATTTTTCCTTGTTCACCATCCTAATGTCCACACAGAGATTTAGTGTTCTTTCTGGCAACTACTACTGGAAATGACAAAGTGCTTTCCAAAATTTGTATAATATCTTCATTCAATATTTTGAATTTTCTGATAGTATACTTTGTGCTCCATGAAAGATTTTGTGCCAGCTGTTTCACCAAATGCACAATAAGATGCACAACTATTGCCTAATATTCTATTTCTGTAAACACATTAACACTTTTGACCAAATTCAGAATAAAGTTTGTGCTACCTGCTGTGGTGATGGTTTCACTTTGAATGACTGGTACATGAAAGTTCTTGATTGCTCTAGTATTCACCAAAATTGGATCCTTATGTCCATATATTTCCACAATATCACGATCATGCTTTTCCAAAGAAACTACCAAAACATTGGTTGCAAATAGGCTCTTTGTGCCCAGTTATTCTATACTGCAATAATGTCAGAAGTCCTGTCCTCACAGAAAGATGCATCTCGGTCAGAGGGATAAGCACTGAAAGAGATGTGGGCCACATAATATTTCCCTGAGGGTTTTAAAGGAGGTCAAGGATTGGATATGTGAGCCATTTGCTACACTTTTTTATTTTAAGTCCTTCAATACTGGATAAGTACCAACAGATTAGAAACTAACTAATGTCACTCCAATCTTCAAGGGAATTAACAGAAATTGCCCTAGTAATTATAGGCCTATTAGTCTTGCATCAGTTGTGGGAAAATTTTTGAAAGTGATAAAATGTACTTTGTAAAAGTATTTAAGAAAATTTAGAATTTTATTGAATAGTCGATGAGGTTTCATGAAAGGATAATCTTGCCTAAGAAATCTTTTGACATGCTTTGAAAATAGTGCTGTATATGTAGAAGAGGGTAAATTCATAATTGTAGAAAAGCACTAAGTTCAAGATGTCTTGATAGAAATGAAATAAAAACCCTATAATCTGAGCATTTTCAAAAAGTGGACATTTCGAGTTGGTATATCTGGATGTTTAGAAAGCATGAGATAAAATGACACATAGAGACTTGTTTAGAAACTTATGTTTGTATGTAATTGGATAGAAATGTGGCTTGATGAAAGAAAATGGAGGGTTGTTATAAATGGAATTCAGTCAAACTGGAATAAAGTTTCAAGTGGTATACCTAAGGGCTCTCTGATTTAAATTAATGACAAAGATGAAGTATTAGTCAATACATTACTTAAATTTGTTGATGATATTAAGGTCTTGGATGTTGCTCGCCATAAAGAGAATGCAGTTGCTTTACAAAAGGATTTAGATTATTTAGTGAGTTGGGCAATTAAATAGCAAATGGATATTATAATAAATGCAAGATATTGCATGTGGGTTAGCATAATTTGAATGAGAATAACCTTAACAGTGTCACAAAGAAGAGGAATCTTGGTGTAATTGTTGGTCAATATCTAAAGCCATCCAAGCAGTGTACTGTTGCTTGTGGTAGGGCAAATAGGAGTTCAGGTTGTATCTGCAGAAGTATTGAATAAAAGTCTATAAGTTCAGTGTGTAGGACAATGATTAAGCCACATTTGGAATATTGTGTTCAGTCCTGAGTTCCTTACCTTAGGAAAAACATTTAATTGTTGTAATGGGTTTAGAGGAGGGTTACTAAAATGGTACCTGTGATGGAGTTGTCGTATGAAGAGAGATTAAGATCCTTAAAACTGTTTTCTCGTGAAAGAGTTAGAGGGGATCTGATCGAAGTGTTTAAGATTATAAAAGGGCACAAATAAGATTTAGATAAGGTAGAAGCTGTCTTCAACTAAGACAATTTTATTTTTCAGATAGGGTGGTTGACCTGTGGAATGGGTTGCCTTTGGATGTTGTGGAAGCAGAAAATTTGAGTTTAAGAAAAAGTTCGACATATATTTTGATAAGGGCTGGATCTAATTTTTTTTAAATTAATAGTTTTATTTAGGTTTAAAGGATGGGACAGTGGAAATGAACTAACAAGTCCATTCTCATCCTTAAACATGTTAAAATTCTGTAGTTTCAGACCCATGAAACAGTATTAGTCATATATATTTTTAGCTTGTAAGTTTTATACCAATTTATGAAAATGAAACATTTTCATGTACATCAGTTTTGAGTTAAAAAAGTAACTATTGTAAGTTGTTCTTGAAAATATCTATCACATTAAATGTGTTAACAAAAAAACTGGAAATAAGCTTCATGGCAGAATAATCATTCAGATGAATGTAATTAATTAATACAGGCTCAATAACTACCATTAGTAAATTCTATTAATTTCTTAAGTTTGTTTTCTTAACTTGGCAGGGATTTTGTTTTTCAAAAAAAAATTCATCAAATTTTTCCCAACTCTGATATATTTGGGAAAGTCAGTTATAATTATCAAAAGAAAACTTTGTTCTAGTATTTAAGAACAGGTTTATGATAGTCATCACATAAATTTCTTAAAACTTAAAACAATTTGAAATTTTGATCAAAGATACAGGATTTAGACAAAGACTAAAGGTTAACTTGAAGGATGGCAAAAAGCAAGAGCAGTGAGATGCTGGGCAAGTTGGTTGAAAATAGCCAATGACCTTTTGACATGGTCATGGAGAGATGAGGATTTATAAATCAAATGCCTTGGCTGAAATCAATAAATCCAATGCCTCAGAATTAAATGTGGGGTCAAAGCCTGAGAAAAATCCCTTTCACAAGACAGATGCCAAATGATCTAACTCTCCTGCATCCTAGCTGAAAAGCAAATCAAAATAGTTAATATAGAATTGCATGTATATGTGTGTAACTGCAGAGCTAGTATTTTGGTATGTTAGTTTGCAGTACAGGTCACATTGTGATATTGTTTTGTGTTGCAAACTTGAAGGCAATGCTTAAAATGAATCTGGTTGCAACTTTACAATACAATAATTTATTTGTGTAGTTAACCTTTGTTTTAATAGTCTAATAAAATTTATATTTAATGTAATAGCCACCAAATTTGAAAAAGTCCACTTCATACAAGCAAAGGTGTTTCTGGACTGACTACAAACAATCATGGAAATGATCTCAACTGAATAGAGGGATTTGGCTTGTACAGAACAAAAATTGAAGTCAAGTTATTGATTCACTTGAGACTATAATGCAAATTGTAACTGCAACATTTCCAGAAATGCTTCATCACACACATTAAAAGAGAGGGAAATTGCCCTTCTCGTGTACCTATTTTTGCATTTACCCAGCATGCTAAACATTGAGACAAAAAGATTAATGACATACCCAGTGAATCATTAGTTGTCTAAAATCTCAGTATTGGCATCACCCTATTTATATAAAATGTTTAGGTATTAGGTATAAAGATTCTTTACTGAAACTGATAACCTACTGTGTATATGCTTGAATAAAGCTATGTTGAAATTCCAAATTGTTAACTGTTTATGACCATAATACTTGAATCTTTCACCAGCTAAATAATAATTAATTCATAAGCTAAATTTAAAAAATAAAAAAAGTCTCCACTTAATTCTATAACTGAAGAAATTTAATATTTTAAATATTATATTGGTGTCCTATTATATTGTATGTCTCAAATACACAATTGAGACATTGAGACCACAATTTTTGTGGTCACTGCAAGACCACAAAGTATGTTATTAGAGAGAGGTATGAAACAATTATAACCTTAAAATGTGTAAAAGGCGTACAGAATTTAACAGTTCCTTTCCTGCACGAAAATAACAAAATGTAAACATTTTTTATGACACTCTAGTTTAAAAAAAGGTTAGAAAATAATTACAAGTACTGTAGCTGAGGTTTAAGTCAGCCACCAATCTTTTGGTACTGTAAAAATTATAAGCAATGATATTATTATTCATGTGTTTAAAACTAATAGAACATACAAATATTTTACAAGGTTGAGTGCTCTGTGTTGCATGCTTGTTTTGAAATAACTAGACACTTTCACACAAGCCCATACCAAGAGCAGTAAACACTGGATTGATGTAACCACTTTCATTTTCAGATGTGAAAAGTATATTTTCATTTAGTTCATAAGCTCATTAAACTTGTAAAATGAAGCCACACATTATACATGGGACCTATTGGTGAATGGTAATAAACAAACACCCAGAACACATATCTAGTTACTTTTAAGCTTCATACACGTTAAGAAATGCCAGAGATATATCCTTGTATGATAAAGGAAGAAAATCTGATGGTAAATTTTTAAATTTGTAGTTTAATGAAACAGCAATAACTAAATCAAAAAACAGTAACTTGTATCATTTTTATTAAAATCAAACATCAGAGATGTCCCTTTCCTTCTCTCTCATCCTTGAGTAAAAAAATAAATTTTCTCTCATCTGTTTTACCCTGTAGTATTACTCTTACAACATAAGTAATGTGCATAGCAGCATGCTGCATGGCTGTCAATGTAAATCTGAAAAAAAGTCTTAGCTGAGACAAGCAATTAACTTGATTACTTTTGGGTATCATTTAGTGTCATATAAAGTTACTAATTACAATTAAATTGATCAATGTCACAAAAGTGGCCAAATAAATGAAATTTACATTTACAATTATTAGTTTTCAATAATTTCAGTAATTGAAATAATAATTAAATTGAATAATGTCACGAAAATAATTAACTGAACTTACTGTTTTTGATTAGCCCAGTTATCCAGCAATTCAAATATTACCATAACAGTTGTTCATTACTATATTAAATCAATTCAATTTCTTTAAGCTTAATTGATTAGTACTACTTCTAAAACTATGTTCTTAAAAAAAAATATTTTAAAATAATTTTACATAAATTTAAAGGAAATGGTAAATAGTAACCACCTGTAAATATAATCTAGCAAATACAGAAATTTTGGAAATTATCAATTTCTTCAAATTAACTGAGGTATGTTTGAGGAAATGTTAAGAATCAGAAAGTTATAGAATTTTAATTTGTTGTAAATTTAACTGGTAGACAATGTTTTTTCACTTTATATATATGATGAAGTACACTTTAAAATTCCATTCCATTTATTGGGTTTATAAAAACAGGTTACATGAGAATAAACATTCAGCATTATATACAGAATATACTTTTACACACACAGAGGTTCACAAGTAACACTTATGAAATAAAATCTAAATAAATCACGGTAAAGAATCTTGCAGCCTTTGCATGTCCAACTGAGACTGGGCAATGTCATGAAGAGCTTGTTGTATTTGTTCCAAGAGTGATTCACCTCGCCTAACCACTTCCTCAAGTCTTTTGGCAGACTCCTGATTTTCTTGTTCAAGTCTACGAAGGCTAGCAGCCTACAGAGGGTGAAAACAAAATTTTCTGAGAAAAAAACAATATTTTAATATATATATATATACACACACACACACCAATGAAGAAGTTAAAAAATATATTTACAATAAACTTAAAACTTAGTGATATAAAGCATGCATGCAAGTAAAACACTATTGTTTAGCAATGTCGAATAACATTTTTTAGTCTGACTGTCTATAATGAAGTGTTATTTTAATAGCATGAGTTATGTTGTAAAATATATGTTAAATATATATTATTAATGGTCACAGTACTAACTATCTTTTTAAAACATTGGATATACATTAATTGTAATACTAAGTGTTAATTTGGTTAAATGGTTACAAAGTAAAATACTCTCTTGTTAATAGCAGTAAACAGATCAGCTTGTACAATAATAACTAACGTACAAGTTGCACATTGTTAAAGTAATACATTTCCCTTATTTTGTTAGCTATAAGAACTGATACAACTGGTTTTTAATGTTTAAAAATGAAAATGTTCTAAACCCCAAATTGTTGCACCTAAGTAGTTCTCATAAACAAACTGATATGTTTTTGCAGTTTCAGTGTACCTGATTTTTCCTCATAAATACTAAGACTTCTCTGAGTTCTTGTAACATACACATTTTGCTTTGGACATAAAATTTTGTTTTTCAGATATACAAATAATTGTAGATTTCAAATAATATTTGTTTGAAAAACTAATGACAAAAACCATTTTAAACAGTAAAATATTACTATTGTACAACAGCCTGTCAACCTTTTTCTGTAATAAAGATATCATTGTTGGATACATTTTTCTTCTTTTTTTTCACCTTTGAGAATGTTCCAGAAATTTTTTAAAAAAACAAACAGAAATTGGGATCTATAATTTTATGAATATTTCAAACTTTAAAATCTGAAAAAAGATACAAATATTCATGAAGTTGTTTTCTAAAAATGCAAGTGTAGGCTCTTTTGTTGTACTGCATTAACAAGGTCCACAACACAGTAATGCATATAAACTGCCAATTTTTTTTAATATCCTAAATCTATGGAAGTTAAAGTCATTTCTGCTGTAACAACCTCAAACAACACAGCAGGAGATTCCACTGCTGAGACTCAATTCTCAATTTGTGTTGCAACTAGTGACCCACAGAGCTCTTATACAAAAAACACTTTCGACTTACATTTTCTTACACTGAAAATATAACTCACAATTCATGTAAATTAACTTAGATGACAAAAACACATAAACATCTAACTTATTAAAGTCCTAGTACTAATGACATGAAATTCTCAAATCTCCCAAGTGTAAAGAAAGAAAAATCCACACAAAGAACATTTAAACATGAAAGGTACACATGTCAAAAACTTACCACAGAACCACTGGAAAAATTGAAAGCAATACGAAAAAAGATTGAGAAGAACAATCCTCCACAAGGTCAATGACAAGGTAGCATAGAAAGTGTAGCAGGATAAAGAAAACTAGCAAAATCACCCACATGTCAAATACACAGCAAAACTAGAATATGCATCAACTGACAACACACATAACTAGATGTAAAAGGAAACAGAATGGGAAACTCATGAAAAGGTTTAGTATGTGAGAGATCACAATTAGAAGATGCAGGAAAAGAAAGTACAAATATTCTTCTTCCCTGTTGTATTCTTCTTTAGAAACGTTGTCAAGTTAAAAAAAATAAGAATCCTTGGCAAACATGTGAATCTAACTACCTGCAATGTAAGACACGTACCTCCTCTGCAGATCAAGTCAAACCTGATTTCTGGGAAGTTGTATCCATATTGTTTGTGGCTGTAATAGGGACTTCTATAGTCAATACACAAAATCACAAATTCAAACTAAAATCTCTTATAATTTGTTAACAAGAAACAAACACACTCACACACAAAACAATTGTTGAAACATCTGAATGCAAATATTTGAATGGCAAAGTACAATCACAAATGGGAGATATACATGAAAAAAACATGTCTAAATAATGCTGTGCCAATCAAAAAGTGAGGATTGAGTGGAAATAGCATAGAGCTAACTGTGTTAATATAAGTGGTACAATACTACTGAGGGAGAGTAGTAAAATACTATGTTCATGTTCAACTAATCAGTTATACTGAGTGTGGAAATTTTTTAAACAGTGCTTTGAAAGCAGAAAGAACACCACAATAGCTTTGGTAAAAGGAGGTAAGACTGTATTGTAAACCACCAAATTGTTACTTGCATCTTGCATGTGTGCTAATGTGTGACAGCAGTTTTACTGCCTGCATTATAATGGAACATTTAACTGTGATGTAAAAACTGTCTCGTGAAATATCCTTAGGAAAACCAACCTAAACAGAGTTGGTATTTACAGTTCTCTCCTGAAGATTGAGTAAAGCAACTGACATACTAGTGATTCCTGGTTACTTCAATAATTGAGCCAACACTTGTCTACAAGTCAATATGTCAGCACAATCTAAAGGAAAATGAATGTTGCATGGCTCAGAAGGCTCCATGTTGTGCACAATATCAGGTGTACACTTCAAACCATTCCAGTTTGTTAGTTTAACAAAATGAGTAACACAAGCTATGAAGTGGATGCTTCTGAAATTTATTCATTCTAGCAAATCTGATTGGAACAAATGTGTGTCTTAACAAATTATGGTGTATCATTCAATAGAACAGTTGTTTGTTCTAGTTATGTTTCTGTTGGCTGGCAAACAGTGTTGAAGTGATTTTTACTTGACCCCTAGAGCACATGTACCACTAGTGTCTGTATGAGTAGAGGGAGAGGTTGTAGTGTATGTCTGTAACCACGCACATAATGCATAAAAACAGCAAGGGTCACAGTGCAGCAGAAAAAATGGTATGATATAACAGTCAAAGTTGTGGACACAGTAGCAACACAGAAGAAACTCATAACCCGTTCCTTGTGTCAGACTAAAAATTTAAATGTAAAATTATGAATTGCAGAAGTAAGTGTAACATGTTGACAAACACTGACAAACTAATGCTGTATGCTACTGATGAACCTTTCATGCACTAGCTAGATCAGGTATTGCAGGTTGAGACTGATGAATCAGGTGATAGCAAAAGTAGTTTTGTATTACCTCAACTCAGTTGATGAAGAGGAAACATTGAGTATTTATCCTAGAAAAGATGAAGACAATGGCCATATTGCTGGGATTAACTGCCAAGACAAGCAGGACAATCACACAGTTATAAGAATAATTAATGAAAGGAAATGATATTCTTTACTTTCCAAGCTATGAAGCAGTTTCACTGACAGATATCAGAAGTTGCTCAGTTTTTACACAGTTAAAATGGTTGGTATTATTAGATGTAATGCCAAGACCAACAATGCCAGAAGTAATACTGCTAGGAGTTCAAAAATTCATTTAAAAGAGCAGTAAGCAATTTTCTAGAGTATAATGTTCATCCCCACTTCATGAACATTAGCCGCACTATCCAGTTGAATAAAAAACGAACAGTTAAAAAAAAACAACTCACAAAGTACATTGAGAAGTTATCTTATTCAGATATTAAATATTACTTAAAGACTAAAGTAAGTTTCAAAAAAAGAGTGCACCAAGATTGCTTAGAAAAGTTGGAAAAAAATAAAGATGATTGAAATTATCAGAATGAATACGTGCTGAAGTCTGAAAATGTTAACAATAAGAAAAATAACACATGCAGCTCAAATACTACAAAAAAGTACTCCGAGTAAATATAATCAAAGGTCTGGTATAAGGAATTCTAAGGACAATGTAATTTTTAGTTGTTAGGAAATGTAAACTTTGTGTCAGCATGATGTCAGAAAGACATATTGAAACTCTCACAAACTGATATTAAAATAAATAAACAATCCAAGTTCAATTGGAGATAATGTTTCACCTGACACTAATGATTGAAACTACACAAAATACTGAAAAATGGATTTTCTTTTTTTCTCTTTCTATCTGTAATAAATCCTACTACCTTAACAGTATTTTTAATGTATTTTCAGAGAAAGTTCTAAGTGCAACCATAACATAGCCAAACAGAACATTTTATAAAACTATACAAACTTTTTAAAACTTGGCAAATCTCTCTTACATAACTGATACTTCCAACTACAATAAAAATACGTATTATATTCCTTAAAATTTAGCAAAATTAAAATGTTTGAAACAGTGGCTGGAAAGAGTGACATGGTTGGATAAAGATTAAATATCCAAATGTTATGTAATTTGTAGCTTAAACAAATTACACATGATTAGTTATTGATTAATTTCTTTATAATTTCTTGAAAAACACAAAGTTGCATAAATTATTTAAATATAGTGGATCATTCCAGAAAATGGTTTCTTTTTACCACATCTTGGTTGTAATTACAAGGTAATTAAAATAAATTGACAGAATATTTTGTTTTCATCAACAATATTTATTTTCTTTTTTCACTGTACTCAAGACAAGGAAGATAAAAGAGAACAGAGGGAAGAAGAAAGGCAATGAGATGAAGAAATACAAAAATCAGCCATACATAGATGAGAACTCATCTATCAGAAAAACAGAGATCAAAGGCTGACAAAGAGAGAGAAATGTGCAACAAGATAAGAGTGACCGCAACATCAGAGAGTAGAAGAAGGCTGAGAAGTTGAAATGGGTAGGGATGGTGTAGATTAAGCAGAAACAGAAATATGAACATAATGGTAAGGTAGAGAAATAAGATAAATCACAGTAAGTGATGAAGACTGATACCAGTCACCTTAGCTCAAATTGCTAGTGTGTCAAGAACATTATTGAAACCCTCATGACAATAAAAAAATGGAGCCTGATAAAGATCATGCATATAAACACAAAAGAGGTGTGCATTAACTTGTAAAGCATCCCATTCCAAAAAAGTCCTAAAGCAGAGGAACAATGCAAGAAGAAAAAAACAATTTGGGCCAATTTGGTGAACAGAAGAGAATAAACCTCTTCAGAAAACCTCCTCTTGAGCATGATAAAGTACCTTGAATGTAGCATAAAGTGACAAGAGGTACAACAAGATGGTGGTTAGAAACAGAAAATTGCATGAAAATTGGGTATTAGAAAGGAAAGTAAAAGTGGTCCATCCTTTCAAACAGTCAAGAAAAATTAAAAAGAATGACTGTAAACCAGGACAAAAGTCAAGCAAATGAAGAGAAAAAGGTAGCTTAGTGTGGGTGTCCAAGTATTTAAGAATTAGTATGCTTGAACCCTAATGTCAGGTGAAGGAAAATAAAGTTGCCATAGTGTGAGCTTCATGTAACATTGCACAAAAGGAATCAAAAAATAAATAGGAAAAGAGAGAAAATAAACTCAGTTCCAAAACCCCATCAAATAAGACAAGAAAAGAGTACAAATTTTCCTTTACAGATACAGTTGTGAGGAGAGCAAACTGTGTAAAAGATATCCTATAAAATCAACATCCTTCTGATCATGTTCAAATTAGGGAAGAGGAACATTTGATGAACTAACAGGAGGATGAGGCCAGTATGCTTGAAGAAATTCACAATACTTCAAGCAACAGTGTCATGTTCACTACAAACAATGAGCTCCCACTAGCCACAACAGACAGAGGTCCTTTACAAGGAACATTGTGATTGACATGGAACAAAGTGGAAATTAACACATTTGACAATTAATAGTGTGTAAGCAGGAAAAATTAATTTTTTTCAGTTATAAAAGAAATGAACAAAACTAAGAATTTAAGTTTCATGAGCCATTGCAAATTTCATGATTAGTTAATAATTTTAAAAACAAAGTTATTTTGAGTCCAAATTCTTAAGAGGACCATTACTGTGCAAGAAGATATTGTTTAAGTCCTACAGGAAGAAAGCTATTGACTAATGATGATATCATCAGTAACTTGTGCAATTTAAATTAAACTCATGGTTTTTAGCATAACATCTGGGGACAAAATGGGACCTATTGGTCCATCTCAACTGTTCCGTCCTCTAAGCTCTAATATAAAATTATTAATTAATAAATTTAAAAAAATCTTAAAATCAGCTTTTATCATGCATATACTTGTCAATCTTTCTCTAAAACTCACATGAATTTATTGCCTTCACAATATCTGAAGGCACCTGGTTCCAAAGGCCAACAATCCTGTTAGAAAAATATTTTAGTTGAAGATAACTTCTACCCTGTCATTGTTTTACTTGTGTTCACTAGTCCTACTACTCTCATTGTCAAGTGTGAAAAACAATGATGCATCAACACTATCAACTCCCTTTACAATCTTAAACACCTCTATCAAATACCCCTTAGCTCTTCTTTTCTCCAGATAAAATAACCTGAGAGATTTCAACCTTTCCTCATATGACAACCATTCTATCACTAGCACTATTCTAGTAATCATCTTCTGAAGCTTTTCCAACAATTCAATGTCTTTCTTACAGTAAGGAGCACAAGACTGAATATAATATTTCAAATCTAGCCTAATCAGTGACCTATACAATGAAATTTTAGCCTCTTTAGACTTGTATTCAATACTTCTGCAAATACAACCTAAACTCCTATTTGATCTACTACAAGCAACAGTACACTGCTTGGATGGCTACAGAGATTGGTCAACTATTACACTAAAATTCCTTTCTTTCATAATACTGTTAAGTTCATGTCCATTCAAATTATACTTACAATTCAACTTATTATAACCCACATGGAGTATCTCGCATTTATTATAATTAATATCCATTTGCCCAACTCAATAAATAATCTAAATCCTTTGGTGAAATAGCAGCAGCAGCATCTTCACAGCCAGCAACACCAAAGGCCTTAAAAAAATCTGCAAAATTTAAGAAATTTATTTATTAATACCAATTATGTAAAAAAAGAGCAAAGGTTCTAAGATTGAGCCCTGAGGTACTCTACTGGTACCCACTTGTGACATTAATCCAGTTTAACTTAAATCCATTTGTTAGACTCCTCTGCTTTCTTCTATCCAGCAACTCATCCTTCTACACCTACAACTTTTTTTACAAGCCTTTTATTTGGTACCTTGTCAAATGTCTAAAAACCTAGATACACCAAATTTATACTCTTACCCTTACTAACATATGCAGTAATCTTTTCACAGAATGTCAAAAGATTTGTAAGGCAAGATTTTCCCTTTATAAAACCATGTTGACAGTCCAATAAAATTATAAACTTTGTTAACCCTACTAACATAGGTCAAAGGCCACATTATCACATTTGTTGACTTGCATTCAAAATTTTATTGACCAACTATTTCATAAATGTATGTACTTAAATTACTGATACTGGCAAGCTAGATTGTATAATAAGAACCTTAATATATTTTCTGTTTTCTGAGATATTAAAATATTTAGGTCTGTTCAAAAAATATGCAGACTGTTTGAATTGCGCAGCTCCAGTTGGTTCCAGGGAAATCCGCTTGGTGTCGCTAGGTTTGCACAGATCAGCTGATTACGACGCCATTTTCCGATTGCATATATCTTCATTTGTGTATTAGCTACGTGGTTTTAAGTGAATTGCAATTTTTTCGTTTGGCGGATTTAAGAATGCATGACCTGAAGGAGCAACAACTTGCTGTGAAATTTTGTGTTAAACTTGGAAAATCTGCAACTGAAACTTTTGCTATGCTTAACATGGCTTACGGTGATGGTGCTATGAAGCATACGGCATGTTTCAAGTGGCACAAACATTTTAAGGATAATGGACAGTCCATTGAAGATGATGAGCGTCCTGGACGTCCTTCCACATCAACTGACGACCCACACGTCGACAAAATCAACACCCTGGTGCTGGCAAATTGACGTCTGACTGTCAGAGAGCTTGCTGAAGAGTGTGGGATATCAATTGGATCTTGTTACGAGATTCTGACTGAAAAATTGAAGATGCACTGTGTTGCTGCAAAATTTGTGCCTCAGAACTCGTGAATTTTTTACCAAACACTCGATCACTGTTCTTCCCCACCCCCCTACTCACCTGACCTTGCTCCTTGCAATTTTTTCTTGTTCCCCAAACTCAAAAGGAAGAAGATTTGAGATGATTCCCGGGATTAAGGCAAATGCAATGAAGGAGCTGGAGGACATTACAAAAGAAGCGTACCAGGAATGTTTCAACAAGTGGAAACACCGTTGGGATAAGTGTGTGCGTTGTGGAGGAGAGTACTTTGAAGGGGTCCCAGACCTGTAACTTCTAAATAAAGTACATTTTATGACGTCAGTCCGCGTATTTTTGAACAGCACTCATATTAAGTCAACCAAGATGATCTCATCCATCTTCAATTTTTAAAAATACCTGCTTGCATACACCTACTTTACCCAGTGAAGTATGTATAACAAAGTGAAAGCTCAAAATGTTGCCCTGTTGGTTTTCTCAGTTCTCTAAAATATTTAAGTGGCAAATTCTTTCTTTTAATGCTAAATTTGTAGTAGTAAGATATAAGTGAGCTCAAATTTTACATTTTTTAGACCCAAATACGGTTTAGTTTTTAAGCTTGATAAACTGTAGTAGAATTCTGTGGTACCAGTATAGTAATTTATAATTTTTTATTAATCAAAAATGTTGATAAAAAGACAAAAAAAATTATATTATTCACATTCTCCATGTGCAAAATTTAATAAAGCTTAGCATCCTACAGCAAGTAGCAAATGAATACAAAGTTCATAACTAGAATTAATAATTGTTTGCTATACTTCTTTACTTGCTGTTCTATGTCTTAAGAAAAATAAGTTTAAGAACTTATTTATAAATAATATTAATGTATGTACATAAATAATGTATTGCAACTGAAATGCAACTATAAAACAAATTACTTGTCTGCTAAAACTGAGTCAAGACAGGTCATTTTGTAAAACCCAGTTTTACATTTTTAGATATAGTAACAAGCATGCACATGTGCCTCATCATTGCAACTTCTGTAATGTTAGCTAGGTATGGCTGAAAGGTCAATATAAGAAAAACAATAAACACATATATAAATGTATTATGTTATGAGACTAAAGTCGTTTAGATTAAGGAGATGTTATAATATGTAGTCATTCTAAAATGAAAGAAGCACAATTTATATTTATTTCCTAATTTTTATTGTGGTTTCGAGGTTGGTCAAATCAACTCAACCCATACAGAAATACAGTGTGAAAATTACATACAAAATATAGTTTTTCTCTAAAAAAAGATTTGACAATTTCATATGTGAAATTTGAAAATTTTCTGATGCATAAAAGTATTTCTAACATTAAACTCAAAATTACTTTACATGCTTGATAATCAATATTAGAAAAGACAAAAGGCATGAGAAAAACACAAAGTAAAAAATCTTAAAACTTAAAAGGACTGATATTTCTGTTCTTGAAATCCTTGTAATGTTTACTGATAATACACAAAATGTCATGAAGATACACTCACTAATTTAAAAGTTATTGCATAAAGATTATAATATGCACAAAGTGTTTACAAGGTAAATCCCTGAGTGCCAGTGCACATTGAGAAACTTAAATGACTTTGCAAAGCATCTTTTATCAGACTTTCCACAAATGGTTTAAGACTAATAGGTCTACAGTTACTGGAACAATTCTTATCACTTTCCTTTAAGAGGAGTTACATAAGCTGAATTCCAATCCTTTGATACCTGTTCACTCTTCCCAAAATTATAGCAACTGGTTCACATATCTTTAACCTCCACTTGTAGTTTTGAGAAAACATTATCTTTCTCAAGTGCCTTATTGTTATTTAAACTTCACTTCAGTGTTATTTAACTCAAAACTAGTGACATGTAAACCTCATCAGCAAATGTTAGAGAGATCAAGCTATTCTGTGTGTGAAATTGAGTTTTCCTGTTCAGTGAAGAATTTTTATCATATGACCTAGAGATTTTGAATAGAACACTAATTATCAGGCCATGAAATCCAGCTGTCACAAATGATAAAATCACTGAACAAGGTTGTATTGTTAAAGTGCAAATGTTTGCTACATAAAATCTTTTCCAATACATCACTACATTCAACTGAAAGTCACTTTTAACTACTCAATGAACATGAGATTAAGGTTTGTTCAGTAAAATTATCTACCTGAAGCTCTGGAGATGATTCTTCACTTGGTAATGAGTCAATTAGAACATCAATGTCTTTAGCTGTCCTTGCTATAAGTGTAGCAAATAGCTGAGCATAGTCTGAAATTAAACAGTTTTGAAATTATTGTTGCTAAAAATTATATTTTTCCAATTTTTAATTACTAACTAAAACACTCGATTTCTTTGGTTTTAATATTCACATAAAAAAGATCTACTCAAGAGCTATCTACTAGCCATTTCAAACTTTGAACTGATAGCCTAGAGGCAAGGTAACTAATTTAAAACAACCAGAATCAACTTTTAGGTTGCTCTTGTCCAACCAAATAACAAAATTCGACTGTAACCTACCATGAACTGTATTATATAATAAAGCTCAAATCCAACAAATGTAATAAAATGAAAAGATTTTATTTTTTAAAAATAATTTATAGCCTGGTGAAGTACTGCAAGGCTATTTTACACAACACCATTCTCCATTTTCATTGTAGCTTTGGTTTATGTACATTATTTGACACTTTTAAAAATCTTAAAAATAAATGTTAATTTCAGAGATCTTTACCCGTGTTTTGTTATAATTCAGACTATGGTTTTTAACACTGCATAAGATTTAATTTGAGAATTTTGCAAAACCTACCAAATTTAACAAGAATTTTTGCTTCATGGATAATATATATGTTATACATATAGGGATCAAAAGTTGAATACCAATCTCTTGAAAGTTGCTTTTGACACTGCACAAGATTTAATTTGAAAATATTACAGAACCTGTAAAATTTAACAATCTTTGCTCCATGGATAACCATTGTCATATATATATTAATCAAAAGTTGTATAATGGCTTGCTTCAAAGTGAATAACATTAAATTTAAAGTATCAGAATTCATTAGCCAAGAAGGAATATATATTCATTCACTAAAATGTTTTGTTGTAAAGTTGTTTCACAAATTATTTATAACAGAAAAGTAATTTATCACCCAGTTCTATTAACCCTTTTGCAGTGGGCTTGATAGAATATACACAAGTTTATCTACATACTTGCACATGTTAAGTATTTGCAATATAACTTTTGATGCAGCAACTGTACCTTCACAAAATCTTATAGACTTTTAGTAAAGGTTATAAGTTTCTCTATAAACAAATACTTTTACAAAAGATTTGTTTGTGAAAATATCAAGTCTGTTTTGTTAATTGTCTGAGGATAAAGTAATTTCATGTTAAGATAAAAAAAACTATTCCTCATCCGAAAATTCTCAAATATTATTTGTGTAATCTCTTAAAAGTCACAAATACTTTTCAAATATTTGTTTTTAGTAAGATCTTGTATTTTATTTTCTAAACCTTAACTATGTAGAGTTCATCAACTGACTATCATGCATTTCCAATAGTTATTTCCTTCAGCTCATAAGATCAGCTATTCTCATTAATTACTACCCTCTACCTGTGAACATTTTATTATGCAAGCTATAAGTCCTCCCCACCCAAAGGAGCCAACACTGCAATATGATATAAATAATTGGAGATGAACATGTTAGAGTTGTTCCACATGTCTGATTGTTGGATTTTCTCCACAGGCCAACAAAGACAAAACTAGAGGAAAAAACTGAGGTATAGGATTTGATGAGAGGTAACATGGACAAAAGTACAGTGGGAAAGGAACAAGGAGGAATAAGCCAACAATGAAATCAGTTGATGAAGGTTAGAGTGTAAAAATCTCTGGACAAAAAGGTGTACCACAGGATAAAGAGAGAGTAACAGGAACCATGAAAGGAAGCCATGCAGGCAATGTAACAAAGAAGAGCATACATAGGACATAGAAGTCTATGTGAATCGAGAGAGGGATAGAGATGAGAATTATAGAGAAAGGAAACAGACAAAAAAGAAGAGTTATCCTTACAAGTTGCCATGGTTTTTGGTACGAAGGAATAAATACACTTTAAGGAACAAGTGAATCAAAGAACATAAAGAAATAAGACTTGAAAGGAGGTTAAGTAAGGAAATGGAGGACCACATTAATATCCCAATTTGGAAGAGCAGATCGCTGAGGAGGTCAAGAAATCTGAAAGAAATAGATTAATCTGTTAAGTATGGATGAGAGAAAAACCTACAGTAACAGTAGAGTCAAAAGGCATGAAATAAAGTTGTCCAATACTTGAAATAAAGGAGACTGAAAACCCCTGGTTGAAAAGCCACTTCAGAAATTTGAAGACACCAGCAACAGTAGGATGAGCAGCAAAAAATCAATAAGCCTGGGTCCAAGAGCAAACAACCTACTATTTTTTGCCAGCACAGTTCCATGGAGGATGGATAAAGAGATTGAATCAAAAGCTACATGACATGAGAAATCATATCTCCTCACCAAAAACCACAAAAAAGCCAGGTGTGAAGACAAAGGACATAAACTATGGGATAAATAATCAATGTTTGGGTTTGATAGAGGAGATCTGTAATAAGAGAAGTGATACTGGAGGGAATAATTTTAGCTAGAGTAAATGAGGAAATCGTGGTTTAACTGGCCAGTAGAGAACAATAAAGACTTGGCATGGAGTGGTGTGGACAATGGAATTACCCGATGATGCAATCACACAGGAGGATAAACATATAGGAATTTGTGTGACTAATCTGGCTGATAGCATCTATAGCCAAAGCCTAAGAATGAAGTACAGGGAGCCAAAAGAGGTAGTAACTAGTGACTGAGAATATTGACAAATGAAGTGATGTGACGAAAACCCTACATATTAGAAAACCACCTAAAAATAGAAAATTGAGAGACCACCCCATAGGGTAGATCTTGTCAAGACAGGAAAGATGATCTGCTATGAAGCTGAAAGCACCAAAAATGTGAGATGCAATTAAATTAATGTCTTGTGCAAGGGTATAAGAAATCCAATGTATGAAAACAATTTATGTATGTTATTCTAATTTTGGGGCCACCCAATATTTATTCATTGTAATGTTCCCATATTGAAAATGATACAAAATTTGAGTTTTTCTTAAACAAAAGTAAATCTTCCCTCACCAATAAATTTGAATTAGACTGATATAAAAAAAAAACAGTTTAAGACAAATAAATACCAACTACACTCAAGTCTATCTTTCAATGACACGGAATAAAAATTAGAGTTAACCTCCATGTACCTCCTCTTATAACCAAATCAAACTGCTTTTACACTGATTTGTAAATACAATGCCAATTCAATTTTTTCTGTTGAAAAGTACCAATTGCTGGATGTAACATTTTATACAGTATTGTGATATCTTTGTGTTTGAAATTATATAAATATTATATTAAAATACTGTAGAAGAAACATATTTTGAATATGAATGTTTTCAAAAGTCACATTAACCAATAAAACATTTTTGTAGAATTTTATTAAGTTAATATTTTCATACAATAGAAATGCATTTCCAATAAGTACTTATCTCCTATCACCCAAAGCTATCTCAACCTCAGTTTGACCACTAAGCATTATTAAAAAAATTGTTTCTCTAATAGCACATTAGACTATTATACCAGAACATACGCATATCCTGTGACTATCCTCCACCAACCTTTCTGTGCCACCTACACTAAAACAGGTAGCCCCCTCTCTATTCTAGCATAATCCTCACTTTCAAGAATTGGAAATTACAAACTGAAACACCAAGACATCAGTGGGAAGGAAACGTCAGAAGAGGGTGAGCAGAGTACCTATTTGAAATAGATTATCAGTGTAGACGATGTTAACTTTCAAATTAATACTAACTCTGCTCATCCAAAACTGAACTTCCATAACGAAAGAGTGGTGGGGCTGATGAAGGCACAAAAGTATTCAAAAAAGCAGCTAAAAACCACAAAAAAACAAGTGTACCCTAAGAAAAAAGTAAGGCACAACTGTGGAGTGTGACACTACTTCTGGAACAGGTGAGCTCTTTGCCCATTAAAAAAACAATGATGTACATAAGGTGCAATGTATAAAGCTATCATATATTCAAGAAAAAGATATACAGCACTTTACTTTATAGAAGTGAGGTATACCTTTGACATGAATCAACAGAGTGGTCAAATAAAATGTGCAGTACACTGAAGTAGGTCAAATAATTCTTGTCAAGGATATTAACAGCAACAAGAGTGATCTTCGTCTTCAAAAAAGAAGAAAATACTAGTACCATAAGTAAGTTGTGAGATGAAATGTTGTCTGATAATTCAGAATCAGTCTGTTATCAACAGATAGTGCATTATTTGTCTACATACGTAGTAAATCATAGTAAGTGATAGAAAAAAATTAGTCATAGAAAGCTACCAAATAATATGATACAAAAATAAGTAGCTAGAGCTAATTCACCGTAAACTGTAAATTAATAGGCCTGTGCTTCCTGATGATCAACCCACACACCTTACACCTGGATGGATGGATCCACAAACAGGAATAAATCTGGATAAGTACGAGTCCTGCCCAAGCATCCAACCAACACAGCAGATTGTCCTCTACAGAAGAGGAATTTTGAAAGAAACAGCTACAAGATCTGGAATGAGGCTTCATGGATTGTGGAAAATCCACTTTAGGAAACTCACATGCCCAAAAAAGAGGAACCAGGGATGTAATGCATGACCACATCTAAACTGATAGATCCTAGCATGCAGAAATTGAGGGAGCAAACTTACACTTCCATAGAATGAAGTTGGAAAGGAGAAGGCTGAGCTAAACAGAGGTGAGTGTTGAAAAAGAACCCCCAATAGACAAGGTAATTAGGTAAGACTTCTCCAATACAATTAACAAACCCACCAGAGTAGCTGCTTGGAGGAGTGACGAGTACAAATGACCAACTCCATTTCAAAAAAAGGCCATAAGAAGCCAGTCATCCAAATAACAAAAGAAGCACAGACCCAGGGCATGAAGAGCAAAAACCCTAACTACTCGACAAAAAACATAAAGTGCGAAAGCAAGCATGAAGGACAAGGTTCAAAACTGGTACACAACCCCATAAAGAACAAACAGTAGATCATGACAAGACCATGCTGAGATAGGGATATGCAGGTAAGCATTGGCAATATCCATCAACCTGGAGAAAATTCCCACCAGAGGGTGAGATAGGACTCCATGGTCAAATGTGGAACATGGAAGAGGAAAATGAAGAGAGGCAAATCAATGACAGCCCTCCAGTTAATGGGTTTTTGTGGAACAACAAAGAGTCATGAGTAAAAACCCAATGACTGATGGGGATTAGGTTCAATAGTCTGTTGAGTGATGAGGTCTGATTGCCTCTGAAAGACACCAACAAACAATTGGAACCTGAGGTAGAGGGAAGAAAACAAGTACAGAAGACAAGGGAGGTATGGTAAGAAATGGTCATTCACACCTGAGGTCTGAGATAAAGAGCCTATTAAAGTAGAGACACCCAAAGTGGTGACAATGACTTTGGAATTCATGCTTCAAGAGCCAACCAAAAAGGGACTACAATGAGGTAGAATTAAGGTAATTTTAAATAAAATTTTATGAAGTAAAACCATTTTGTGAAAAACTGTATCTCAAAATGAAATCAGGTCAAAAAAGAAACACATCCAAGCATAAGCACTACCAAACAAAAAATGACAGTTCAGTAGAGGCAAATAGAGGGATTCCCATGCCTTACATGATTATACCATGCTCTTATAGATGGAGAGGTGATGCATGATGATTTACACGGGAGATATGCTGGAACCACTTGATTCCAATAGGGAGTAGAAGAAGACTTGTGGCATAGGTAAAGAAAACTTTTGCATATAAAATGCAGCAATGAACAAGAATAGTTAATCTTGTGTGAAGATAGTAGTATTATATTGGAAATGGCATTGTTGCCTTGTCTATTTCACGTTTGTAAAACGGGCACAAAAGCTTTGATAACTGTCAAAAACAAATATAATTTTGCTGGCAATGAAGCACCTTGAGTGTGCTGTGCAGAATTCTTAAATGATTAGCATATTTGTTACTTATCCTTGTACAATTCCTGAGTCTACTTCTTAACATTTTGCCAAATTTGGATGGTCTTTTCAGTTACAGACATTTTGGCCACCTAGTGTTATGTAATTTCAAAGAAAATTGTGCATTTGCCTCAATAGCACCTAATCTTTCTTTGAGCAAGAGAATCAGAAAAAGAATAGTAGAGGAACCACATCACATTGCACAACTTACACCCTGTCTTACTAGCTCATTATTTGAAGGCTACACATACGATACACAGGCCACAGAACCCAACATTGATAAGTATCGGAATTTTAGGGTTATATTTCTCTTAATACTCTGCCAAATATGAAATAACTTCCTATTGGTACCTAACCCATTCATCAAAATTTATGAAAGGTTTGCAAAATTTAGTTTTAAAAGTCTTATCTTAAACTGTCCTTATAAATTCTCAAATCCTTTATGTTCAAGAAACTACAAGTCAAAATATCATCTCACAGTTCTTTTCCTTGTTTGACAAATCCAACAACTAGTACATTAATTCTTACAAATCTTTATTCATTGACTTGTCAAATGATACAAGATTTGTCTCTGGAGGTTATATTTTGCTCATTAAAGCTTCTTAGAAATTGATGCCAATTCCAAAGTGGATCAGATAAGAGTATTTTCTTCTGCCACAAGAAAATCTCTGTATTATAATGCTCTCTGAAAACATATTTTTAGACAAATAGTCAGTATTTGAACTCAAATTAGAAGAGTAATTACTCAATGCCCATAAATTTTATTTTTCCGTTAAATCCTTGTCATCTCGCAATCTGAGATGGATTTGACCCCTTACTCTGATTTTTATGACTGTCATGGTGATGATGATACAACTAGTTGATTTTTCTTAACCATCATTTCATCTTGGTTTGTTTAGAGCTATGGCTTATTTTAAAAAGCAGACAATGGTAGAATTCTTTGTTTAACTCTAGTATATTGTACCTCAGACTTGTGATTTTTTTTCTCGTGTCTGCTCCCTTGTAATGTGTACCAGACTCTTAGATCAAAAGCCAGAACTATTCCTAATCATAAGAAAAAAACAGAGTCACTCAGCTAGTCTGTGTCGAGCTTTTTGTTTTATTGGCTACTCATTTGACTAGTATTTTCTCTGTTACAAAATCAATGAGTATTTATTCATCAGTGATGTCGAGAAACCCACTTGTTGAGAATTATATATGCAAAAACAGCTCGTTTGGGTTGAGAAAATATTTTTACACAGAAGAGCGAACAACGTTTCAACCTTCTTCAGTCATCGTCAGGTTCACAAAGAAAGAGGTAACTGACCGGAAGCTGACCACACGTTTGGAAGGGGTTGTGTAACTGAGTGTCGCAATGTAGAGGGCGGGGTTAGATGTTTGAATAATTTTATCTATAATATTAATATAGGTATAATGGCATTCCTTTATATTGGTTTATTTTGGGTTTAAGTTGTTGTATAAGTAAGGCTTCTTTAATTTTCCATTTGTTTATGTTTATTTCTTTATTTAGTATTTTAGTGTTTTCTATGGTTATGTTGTGTTTATTTGACTTACAGTGTTCAAAAACGTGTGAAAGTGACTTTTTATGTTCTTTGAATCTGGTTTCCATTTTTCTACTTGTTACTCCAATATAGAAGTCGTGGCAGTTATCACATTGTATTTTAAAAATAATATTGGTGTGGTGTTTGTCAGTGTAGTTCTTACATAGTATAGACCTCAGTTTTGTGCCTGGTTTTTGAATAAATTTAGTATTAACTGGAATGTCATGTTTTGTTACCAGTTTTTGCCAAATGTTGGTTATTTGTTTGCTGATGTCAGGAATATATGCTATACAGAAGTATATGGTTTCGTGATTTTTTGATTCGTGAGATATATTTACTTTTGTTGGTTGATTTTGCTTTCTGTTTAGGTGTGTGCGTACAAAACATTATATTGTTGCATGTTGCAAGAGCCATGCCATTGCACATGTTGACTTGCATTCAAAATTTATTGAACTATTGTTTTATGAATTTATTCAGTAGGTTTGAAACCAAATTGACGATTATAATTCAAATTTTAATTTTATATATGAGTTAATTTATTCATATGAAAAATAACACATTTAAATACAGATTTTAATGAGTTTGCATGGTATGTTGAATGCAGCACTGTTTAAAATTAGTTGTTTGTGAGTTCAAAATACTAAGTCTATAATTTTGTACAAATTAGGAACTCAAATTACTAATATTACTAAGCCAGAATGTAAAATATGAACCACGTATCTTTATATATTGCTAAGATATAGCTTATGTATTAAAGCAAATGCAGTGGTCTCTTCAGCTCTTTCCATTTTTTGTAATGGTTCCTTATATGCTTTTACTACAGTATTTGATGTGAATAATCAACTAACAGCTCAGAATGTCCCTGGAGTGGTGTTTTCCACCATTTTAATTTTTAAAAAGGCTTCCTCATTCTTTAAATTCAATTTTTTTTTTTTTAAGGAGGTAGGTTGTACTTTTAGTCTACTTGAAGTTTCATATTTTTTAAAATCTAAGTAAATCTTAGTTACTAAGCTTAATAAATGACAGTGGAATTCTATGGTATCAATGTACTTAGCACAGATAGCCCATTGTGTAGCTTTGTGCTTAATTCAAAACAACAACAACAACAACATCAATGTACTTATTTATAATTTTTTGGTTATTTAACTATATGAATGAAACCTAAAAAAATTTTGATATCCTCTGCATGTAAAATTTTAAAAGGCTTAGCAACATATATCAAACAACAAACGAGTACAAAAGTCATATGGAGAACAGATAACTGTTGCTTTACTTCTTGATTTATTGTTCTATATTTTAAGAACAAATATGTTTAATAATTTATTTCTAAATAGAAATAATCTATATACACACAAACACATACAAATATAATGTATAATAATTAAAACTTGACTGTATGTAACAAAATACTAATCCACTAAAACACAGCCAAGACAAGGAAGACTGAGTTTTATATTACTGTTTAAATGACCTGAATTGAATGCTTTTTAAACATCAAAGCAAGTTATATAATGTTAGCTAAGCATAATTGGAAAGTCAATATAATAAATATATATGCAAATCTATATAGCATTATGATACTTAAGCTACTTAGACTAAACATTTATATTTTCATGTTGTAATATGTAGTCATTCTAGCATGAGAAAAGCTTAATTTGTATTTATTTCCTGATTTTTTTAATGAAGGTTACAAGGTTTGTTAAGTGACAGACCCCACAAAAAGTATAGAAAATAACATAAAATATAGTTTTACTTAAAATAAACATGTGAAATATATTTAGAGATTACATTAGTAATATTTAATATTTTTGGGATGAAGAATAGCTTTTAATTGTAACATGAAGATACTTTGCACTCAGACTAGTAATAAAATAGACACTATTTTCTCAAACAAATCATTAGTAAAAAATATTTCATTAACAAATCTGATTTTTTTTATTTATGAAATACTTGTAATCTTTATTAAAAGTCTACCAAATTTTATGAAGATACATATTGTGTCAAAAGTTATGGTACAAATACTTAATGTGTGCAAATGTATAGATTAACTCCTGTACATTATTACCAAGTTCCATGTGGTAGGATTAAATAATATTTGGATGAATTAGAACTATATTAGATATATGTATAAGTATTTTACTCTTTATAAATTATTTAAACTATTAAAATTTGACAAGAGCCCCATATTTTTAGTGAGTAATTTTTGTAATTACAATGTTATAAATGTTTCCATCAGATTAGCCAGGGTCAGACAGACACCACTGTGCTGTAGACCAGGAAAGAGCTCACCTGGATCAAGGAAAAGTCAGAAAATTTTTAATTTTTTTCAAGAACAAATAAAAGTGTGAATTTTAGAAACATATCAGAGAAAATTGAAATGCTCTGGCCAAGGCACTATTTTTCACTTTTGGAATAGTTCCTACGTATTTGTTAGTGATTTCTACCCTTCAGTGGTTGATCTTAGTACAACAGTTCAAAAGAATTTCAGTAAGAAAAAAATTAAAAGAAATTTTGCCCCTTATCTCCAGAGCTACTTTCTTTTCAGCAGAAGAATGGTAATGTTAACTACAGGGTGGCCCGTAAGTCCCTACCCATCCATAAGTTATTATGTTATACTAATGATGAGTTGAAGGCAGCTATTACTGCAGCATTTGGAACATTAACCCCTGCTATGTTGACAAAAATGTCTCACAGAACATGGTGTTGCATAATACTATGCAGCGAGAATGAGGGACAGCACACAGATACACTGGATACATAAGATATATGGATGGGTAGGGACTTACGGGCCACCCTGTATGTCAACAAATGTAACATATCTTCAAATAGTTCAATGATTGATGTTAGTACAACAGTTCAAAAACATGTCAATGAGAGAAACTAAAAACACTTTTGTCTTGTCTCTTGCTTTCTGAGCCACTTTTTTTCCTGCAGTAGAATAGTAACAGATGTGTTACTTTATAATATAAACTATATCAGCCAATATAACTGACATAATTTTTGATAATTTTTTTACATGAAATATATTAAACACCAGCCAGTTTGTTTCATTTTAGTTAGGTGTTCATTTTAGGTGTTCCTTCAGAAATGTATTGACATTTTTAATAACTTAGTTTTCTTATCAGAGTAAGGAACACACAAAACAATAAATACTCATCATATTTGCAAAAATGGCTCGTTTGGGTTGAGAAAATATTTTAAATAGAAGAGCGAACAACATTTCGACCTTCTTTGGTCATCGTCAAGTTCACAAAGAAAGAAGTAACTGACCGGAAGCTGACCACACGTTTGGAAGCGGTTGTGTAACTGATTGTCGCAATGTAGAGGGCGGGGTTAGATGTTTGAATAATTTTATCTATAATATTAATATAGGTATAATGGCGTTCCTTTATATTGGTTTATTTTGGGTTTAAGTTGTTGTATAATTAAGGCTTCTTTAATTTTCCATTTGTTTATGTTTGTTTCTTTATTTAGTATTCTAGTGTTTTCTATGGTTATGTTGTGTTTATTTGACTTACAGTGTTCAAAATCGTGTGAAGGTGACTTTTTATGTTATTTGAATCTGGTTTCCATTTTTCTACTTGTTACTCCAATATAGAAGTCGTGGCAGTTATCACACTGTATTTTAAAAATAATGTTGGTGTGGTGTTTGTCAGTGTAGTTCTTACATGGTATAGACCTCAGTTTTGTGCCTGGTTTTTGAATAAATTTAGTATTAACTGAAATGTCATATTTTGTTACAAAATACTCATTATGGGGCTAATAAATCTATTATAAAACCTTTCAGAATGTGGACTGCTGATGTGAGAATACTGTCAAATATGGCAATATTCCATTTTATCTTTGGTAGTTCATGTTAATTTTCTTTATTAGTCAGCTTAAAATCTGTAAAAAGATATATACACCCAATGATAAATCCTGTCCATTGCTATACTAAAAAAGTTCAACAGTGAAAAACATTTGCAAGTTTTTTCATTGTCTAGAATATATGCATGTCCTATCCAAAATAGCAGACACTAATAAAAACAAAAACAAACAAAATCATATGAGGTCATGACATAATTCAGAAAATGTCTGTTCTTTAGGAAAGCACCCTTTGCAACTTTAAAAATATAGAAGCATAGGTAATGCATAATATCACTTCAGCAATGAAGAAAGCAAAACTTTTTTATAATAAATGCTAATTTTCTTGATTGATTTAACTGTCTTCTTAATTCAAAGGACCTACTTTCTGGTATGACTAGTAGCATCAGCAACATAACTCAGGGCATGATACTCTGCGAAATTACACTTCTAAATGGCCAATTTTCATTAAATACTGGCATTACCTTCTGAAGATGGCTGAGCTGGTTTAGATGCTGACTTTTCAAACTCTGGGAAACTGCTGGGAGGAGCAAACTGCTGAAGAACTCCAATACTATTACACAAGTTTTCTGCTTGCTTCAAGAAGAAACAAAAGTTTTTTTGTTTGATTGAGGAATTTTTAGTTTTATTAATTTTCATAAGTAATAAGTAATTTGAAATAAAATTATTTAAGCTTATAAATGTAAAATGCTAAATTATGATACTACATTTATCCAATACATTGTATATATTTTCTGTCTCATAAAAGCCACATAACAAACAAAACCTCAGGAGAATACAGAATTCTTGATTTTTAAATTTGCTATAATAACATTCATTTCAGCTAAATATTATTTAGATAAGTGCACAGGTGTAGATATTATCACCAGTAAAATGTTTCACATGTGCACATACAACAATACAATTTAGTGCATCTAAGATCAGACTGTAATTTTCACATTAATGGAAATGAGTTTATTGTGAATGAATGTAATGCTTTTTTCCCCTATCAAGTAACATTATAAAATTACAGATAAGAACACATGGCCAGCCATCCCCTCCCGATATGAACACCAACATATGAAACCTGCTTCAGAATCCAATTTCACTGAATCAGCTATAAAATACACAAGTGAAAGAATCATTCCTGAATACTTGGTCCAAAACGCTATGCAGGGTGTCTGTGTGTGATATGCTACAAGTATGTATACTGTACATTTTTATATAGCTATATCAACTGTAGAGCTCAGTAATTAACAGTTCTATATTTGATTAGTATATTTAAGTAATTCACTATCCCAGTTCAAAATAGGTAATCTTGTTGCATATTTCTCGTTTTCTTTTTAAATTTGTAACCAAAATTTAGACTTGCAGTACTGGAGTCTGGGACCCAATTTGCATATTTTTGTGGCTTAGACTTAAGACTGGAATCAATGTCAAGAAATATTCATACTCTATAACACATATAACTCAAAATCAGATATTTAAGCAATAGAAATCTAATTGTTACTTTTATTTTATACAATAAATTTTACCTCTGAAAGTCATTCAGTTTGATTGATTGATTGATTTAGTGTTTTATGGCACAAAGCAATGAGGCTATCTGCGTCAGACATCCGGTAAAAAGTAAAAAAATAAATGTAGTAAAAGACATAAATGGAAATGAACGTAAAACAAAAAAGTATAAAACCAATGTTGACACCTAGTCTACAACGTTAAGATAGAAGGCAGATTATAAGAAGTTGTAAGGTATTTATTCTAGCAAAAAGGTAATGATCATAACCCGCCAGGAAGACTAACAGGTAAGTTCAAGACTCATCGTCAGTCACCTGAAGTTGGTCTTTCCAGTCCTGGTTCCGGGTTATGTGTCAAGCAACCAGTATCAAAATGTAAAAGAATAGAAGTTTTAAAAGACACATAGCAAAATTGCAACAATGAGTAGCCAAATGTCCAGTAAAAAGATAAAAGTCAAGTAAATGGAGTAAAATTTGTAAAAGTAATTGAAGATAAAAGCAAAATGGCAATTAAAACAGAAAATCGCACAAAAACCAATGTTGACATCCAGTCAACAAAGATGTAAAAAACTACCTGTAGCAGAATGGTAATGATCATAACCCGCCAGGAAGACTAACAGGTAAGTATTAAAACCACCGTCAGTCACCTGAAGTTGGTCTTTCCAGTCCTGGTTCCGGGTGATGAGTCAATATGGCCAGTACTAAAATGTAAAGTAGTAAAAGTGTGAAACAATATGCAGCAAAAGTATAATAACAACTCGCCAGGACGACTAACAAGTACTTCAAACGGATAGTTCAAACAGTTAGCGTAGGTCACCTGAAGTTGGCCTTTCCAGTCCTGGTGTCGAGTTATTTATTGTTCTGGCCATTGTCCAATGTCAAATTGAATGAGAGAGATTAAAACTGTAAAAAAAGGAAACACAATTAAAAAGGTATAATAAATAAATATGCAACACGTATATGAGATTAAAAAGATTAATGGCCATTAAAAAATTAAAAATGTTATCAAGGTGGACAGAGTCACCATCACCAATAACTCTGTCCAATGTTACAGACTGACCCTGGGAAAAAATATGTTTAAAATATTACCGTCGTTGAGAATTGTAACGATGGCAAAAAAATAAAATGGGAACTGAATGATTGTTTGAAAGATATTCATTGAATAAAAGACGGTACTTCCAATATAGAGTATCTGCCTTTTTTAGGTGACTGAAAAAAAAGTCACATTTGGGGGCTGTAATTAGCCATGGTGGGATGGGCCGACCTGTGGAATCTGCAATATCATCCAAGGACAGACCCAATTCATCCAATTGCGCCCGGATGCGAAGGCCAAACGGAGCAATTACAGATCGTCTGTTCTGAAAAAATACTGCCCACCGAGGAAGAAAAACACATTCCCAGGTGGGATGCTTTGGTATAAAACGAAGTTTCGAAGTATATTGTAAAGATAGTGGCAAACGGCAAAGATGTGGAGAAGGTTCATGAGATTCATTGTATATGCTTTGAACTGGAGAGGTACGGAAAGCCGCAGTGCAGAGTTGAAGTCCTTGGTGATGAATGGGATCCAGCATCTTTAAGGCCGAGGGTCTGGCAGAGCCATAGACCATTGATCCATAGTCAAGTTTCAATCTAATAAGAGCACAATATATCTTCAACATTGAACAGTGATCTGCCCCCCAACTGGTAGAAGAGAGGACACAGAGAACGTTCAGTGCACTTGTGCATTTGAACCAAAGCTGGTTTAAGTGTGGTATAAAGGTCAGTTTACAATCAAAGATAAGCCCCAAGAACTTTGTCTCCGGGACCACTGGCAGCAAAACTTCACCGATATGAAGTTCAGGATCAGAGTGAATACCTTGTCGACTGCAAAAGTGCATGCATACAGTTTTGGAGAGAGAGAAATTAAAGCCGTTCGCCAGAGTCCACTTCCTTACACGATTGAGTACAGTTTGTAGTTGCCGCTCAATATATCTCATGTTTGACGACTGACATGAGATGTGAAAGTCATCGACATACAGCCCATTCGCAACAGTGAGAGGGAGTTGTTCAGTGATGGCATTTATCTTCATACTGAAGAGTGTGACACTCAATACACAGCCTTGAGGGACTCCAAGTTCCTGTACAAAAGAACGGGAAAGTGTCGAACCCACATGAACTTGGAATCTCCTGTCCATTAAAAAATTTTTAATAAACATGGGTAGATGGCCACATAACCCATATGTATGGAATTTTCGCAAAACGCCATACCTCCATGTTGTGTCGTAAGCTTTCTATATGTCAAAGAATATTGATACAAGATGTTGGCGGTTGAGAAAGACTTCTCTGATAGATGTTTCAAGACGAATTAGGTGGTCTGTGGTAGAGTGCTGTTGATGGAACCCACACTGGGTGGGCGAGAGGAGGTTGTTTGATTCAAGGAACCAAACAAGACGAGCATTAACCATCCTTTCTAAGGTCTTACAGAGACAGCTCGTCAAAGCAATTGGACGATAGTTTGAAGGAATCTTCGGATCTTTCCCTGGCTTAGAGAAAGCTAAAATAATAGCCTGGCGCCAGGCATCAGGAAAAGTATTCTCCTGCCAAATCCGGTTGAAGACAATAAGAAGGACATCAAGAGAAGCAGGCGATAGATGGTGCAGCATGTCATAATAAATATCATCAGGTCCAACAGACGTACTGGCAGACCGATGAAGGGCCATTTTTAGTTCCACCAGGGTAAAGGGACAATTATAGTCAAAGAAACAGTCAGTTTGAAAGGAAAGAGGTGATCGCTCTGCCCGAGTCTTGATGGCCAGGAAGGTGGAGGAACAAGCAGAAGTGCTAGATACCTGACAAAAGCTTTCACCTGGAGTGTTAGCGATGTTCCGGACATCAGTCACCTCCTGACCATCAGAGAGTAAGATCGAGAGGGGGACAAAATTGTAGTGCCCATTAACCTTTCAAATCCTGTCCCATATAATCTTGGAACTGGTGGTAGAAGATATTCTGGTTGTGAACTTAATCCAAGATTCCTTCTGGCTTTGACGTCTTACCCACCTAGCATGTGAAAGGGCCCGTTGGAAAGCAACCCGGTTTGAAAATGTGGGATATCTACGAAAAGTATCCCAGGCCCATTGTTGAGCCTTCCGAGCTAAGTGGCAAGCAGGATTCCACCATGGACGAGGATATCATGGAAAACGTGTCAAGGTTTTAGGAATACACTGAGCAGCTGCATGTACAATACAGTCAGTTACCGCTGTTACACAGTCGTCTATTGATGAATGATTTACGATGGCAGGATCAAGTTCTGCGAGAGCAGTGAAAGTGGACCAGTCTGCCTGATCCAGCTTCCACCAGGGCACGCGGGTAGGGTGGCATTGACCACGGCCAGTCTCTCTCAAAAGGATCGGAAAATGATCACTGCCTAGTGGATTACTGTCAACCCTCCATGAAAAATGGGAGAATAATGAAGGGGAGAAAACTGAGAGATCAATAGTGGTAAAGGACTGACTAGGTGCATGAAAGTAAGTGGAAGAACCAGTATTGAAAAGAGAAAGGTTGTGATCAGAGAGGATCTGCTCTACAGATCGACCCCTCCCATCAATAACAGCACTTCCTCAGAGGGGATGGTGTCCATTAAAATCCCCCAGGATTAGAAATGGAGATGGCAACTGTTCAACGAGAGCATCAAGTTCTGATTGATCGTATGTCTCTCCAGGGGACAGGTACAGAGAATAAACAGTGATGGTATGACCCAAGGAAACACGGATGGCTACGGCCTCCAAGGGTGTGTTGACTGATGAAGACAAGGTGGGCACATGCTGATCAACCAACAGTGCCACCCCTCCATGTACTCGACCATCACACAACCTGTTATTTCTGTACAGAGAAAACTGCCGAATGGAGACTGTATCAACAGATTTGAGAAATGTTTCTTGTAAAGAAAGACAAACAGGATGGTAGGAAGCAATCAGCATTTTGATATCATCCAGATTAAAACGTAAACCTCGACAGTTTCATTGTATCAAGGTGGCCATTTTTAAGGACGGGTAGGTGAAGTGGCTGGAGAACCCTTCGGTTTACGACAGCGTCTTTTTTCTTTACTGTCTTTAATCGGAGGAGGTCTATCAACCTCCATGGATCCTGCTCTGGGTCGAGGGGGCAAGTTTTTGTTATTGGAAGAGGAATCCAGTGACTGAGGACTTGAACGAATAATTGTTTTGTCTCTTGTGGTTGGAGAAAACGATGTATCAGAAGAAATGCCTGTATCTGAAACTGAAGGACATGGATCTTGAGGTTTATTGGAAGGTATGGGGGGAACAGAGATGGGAATGGATGTTGATTCATCAACTTTTTTAACCACGGAGGTCAAAAGGCTTTTCATTTGTTTTGAAAATGATTCTCTTGGAGGCACAGAAAGATCTGTCTGCACTCCCACTGTAGTTGTGGGATGAAGTGCAGCAGCATATGTCCGAGATGGAGTTGTGGACAGCAATTTCTGAGCCTCAGGAAATGTGTCATTTTCAAATGCTACACCTCTTTTTCCTCCAACCATTTTGGGCAAGAATGAAAGTAAGAGGGACGAGAACTATTGCAGTTTACACAATGCGGGTTCATGTCACAGTCATAGGCATCATGGTCCTTGCCTCCACAACGAGCACATGTCAGGGAACCACGACAAGAAGTCTTTGAGTGGCCGAATCTCTTACATTGGAAACATCGAAGAGGGTTTGGAATGCATGGCCGAACCCTGCAAATGAGATAACCTGCCTTGATGGTGGCAGGTGCACGTAGTGAAGTAAATGTTAAAACGAGGGTATTTGTTGGCAGTGTAACTCCATCTTTGCGAGTGGAGATGTGCCTCACTGCAGAAACTCCTTGAGTGAAGAGACCAGCAAGAATCTCTGACTCGGGAACGTTCTTCAAATCCCTTTCAACAATGACTCCTCGTGAAGAATTCAAAGTTGCATGGGGTGTAACCTCAATAGGTATATCCCCAAGTGCCTTTGAATTCAAGAGGAGTTCACTGTGTTGGGATGTGGATGTTTTAACCAATATGTCACCAAATTGAAGCTTCTTTACTGACTTTGGAGAGCCAGCAAGTCCCTTTTGAATAAAAAAAGGAGACATTTGCCCTAAAGGTTTTTCCAAAAGAGAATGCAATATCAGAAAATGAGGTATGTGTGTTACTGATGTTGAAGATTGCTGTTCTGAGTATTCAAGACGTGGTCGCTTACCCATTGACTGTTTTTTTACAATTTTATTTAAATTTTTTGGAGGATCCATTGGAAAGAGGAAAAGTTTCAGTACCCACTGACCCCACCCACCATGGAGCCCTACAAGGGGACGCACTACAAAGTCATGCAAGGACAATGCAGCAATGCCAGGGTTTCGTGAGCACTATACCCAAACACCAGCATCAGGCACAATGTCCACAACACCCACTGAGAACTTCCAACACTGGTACTTCGTTGGCTCTAGCCCAAGTGGACCAGCCAATTGACCCAAGGGCCACCCGTCTACAGGAATTAGAGGCCAAAGTGGTGTGTTAGGGTTGGACCCATCAACCACCAGGATCCTTCACGGGTAGCCACTCACGGCAAACACGTGGATGGATGTTTAGATCCCAGAGAAGGTAACCAGACAAAACAGAACTTTCCCTGGGAGGTCCCCTCACCATGTACAGGAATCCACACCGAGGGGAAGTCATTCAGAGGTAAAAAGAAAATTGTTCTTTCAGCAATAACTGATTACTGTTTGGCAGTGAACAATACAGCTGCTGCTATGTCTAGAACTGTAATAAACAGCTTTAGATGCTACTATCTAATCATGTTGTTAATTGTACACACTTTTTATTCACTTATCTAACTGTTACCATAATTATTGTTTTACACTTTATGATTATGTTCCATATGATCAACAATTTATGACTACAATGGCTGTGTTAAAGAAAATGTTTTTGCTAAGTCAGATGCAGTTCTTTTAAAGTACACAGTACAAAAAGGTTGTCTTTCACTGAAAGCATAGTGCATGTAGAAGTATGCATGTATCTATTACACATATATGAATAGCATGCCTTTTTATAAGAAAACTGACTATTCTCTATAAATGCATTTTTATTGTATACTGAATACTAGCTGAAGTACACATCTGTTGGATGGGTGAAATAGAAACTTGTTTTGGACAAAGGATATAAAACTGCACTTTATTTTTCTCTTTAACATAATAATCATTAAAAATACTTAACAGTACCAATACTGATTTAAAAAAAAAAAAACATTTTCAAGAATTCTAACAATAGTGGTTACACAGTTCATTCTAATGTTAAGGGATATATAACATTGGTAGTTTTTCCAAAATTAAATGTGATTTAATGTCTCAGCAAAGGCATTTCTTTAATTTGAAGCAGTATTTGATAGTTTGAATAGAGGTTCTTGTAAAAATTCATTGTTTTTAGTCTGTATGTTTGTTTATTAGTTTTGAACTTTTGCACAAAGATTATCTCTTCTAACCAACCATAATCACTACAAGACATTTAACACTACAAGACTAAAGGGAAAGCAAATAGTCTTCACCACCCATTGTCAACCCTTGAGCAACTATTTTACCAATGAATAGTTGGATTAGCCATTATTTTATACCTTCCCAGTTGAAAAGGTGATCACGTCTGGTGTGACTGGAATTTAAACCCATGACCCTTATATTACAAGTTGAACTTCCTAATCACCTCGCCATGTTGGGCCTGTTTTTAGTTATCAAAGACCATCTTCACAGTTACTTAAACAACCAGACATCCTCAGTTAAATTCAAAATTTCATCCTCGATGAAACCAATCCCTAATCTTTGTAAATTTGTTTCATTCCTCAAATACCTAAATCGGTAGTTATTTTTCACAAATCCCTATTCCTACCTGATTGAGGAAATGTATGTAATAAAAGCAAACTTAGCAGTGGGCTCTCCTAACCTTTAATTAAAAGTTTTTCATTTTCAGTAGATATTATTTGAGGAACGTAAATTGATACGATACATACCCTTAGATTTACAGCATAACATTAAAACATAGCATGATAAAACATCTCGAGCCTTTCTAACAACAGATACTAGTAATTGTAATTACAACTTAAACTTTAATTTAAAATCCAAATCTAATAAATGGTATTTAAGTTTCTATTTATGTTTAATGTTAAGTTACATCAAGTACTCAAAAAGCTTCATCTCACTTAAAAATTACTTTGACCCCTTTTAAGTTTCTTTCACAAATATCAAATTTACTTCTTGTGATATGACCTTAACAAATTTTGACAATGAGGTCACAGTCTTACCGCATTTACAGCATCTTGCAGTTGCGTCAACCTATCCGCCATTATAGTTATAACAAAATTAGAGGGCACTAAAGTAATAATTGTTGTTTAAAAGTAGTATTCTGTAAAACAAGAAGCTTAAGTAGAGATAAAAATATCTTCAACGTTTTTTTCAGATTCCAGGATTTATCCTAAGGTTCCAGTACTTATTGCTCTGTAATAAGATTTTTCATATCAATTTTAAGGAATGCAGACTAATAAATTTGAAGAGCTATATCTGGATATTGGTCAGTTCTCGTAAAAACAGTACAAAATGAAAGTAGTATGAACTATTTATACATATTAAACAGAAGTGAATTGAAAAAGATAGGGCCATAGGTTGCAAGAGAATCCTAAAAATAAGTTTTATGAGTGATATAACAAAAATCCAGTTTAGCAATCTAATAGTACAGGGTGGTCGCTAGAAAAGCGGAAAATTTGAGGGTCAGATGAGATCATGAATAAAATGCGTGCTTACTCATTTCCATTTTGATTTCTTTACATCATGAATAAAATGCACGATTTTAATATCATAAAATGCATTTTGAGCATTTATGAGTGTAATGTAACATGTGCCTTTAGAAAACTTTGTTAAAGCTATTCTTTGTAAAAATAAATAGCTGTTTGACAAATTTTCCGCTTTTCTAGCGACCACCCTGTAAAACATGTCTAGATTTTATGCTCTTTAGATGCTGAAAATTTTGAAAAAATTTGTTTATTTCAGACTAATCATGCAGTTGGTGAGAGAGATGAAAAATGGAGAGTTCAAAATCTAGTTGAACTACCCGACGACATAAATATTAATGTAGTTACAGAGTTTGTATTTCATTTCTCTCAAGACTTCTTAAACCTATGTGTTTTTCTAGCATCATGAATGTAGTTACCTTAATTGAACAATGGCATTACAAACTATCTTTACTATTTCTAACTGGTACTTTACAATTTCCCAGTATTCTGAAGCTTATAAAAATGTTTTCTCTTCCATTATCAAACAATGTGGTTGAACACTTGTTCAATATACGAAAGAAGTAAAACAGGTAAATGAAAGAGGTTGTTTTTTATTTTTTGTAATTTCGCGCAAAGCTACACGAGGGCTATCTGCGCTAGCCGTCCCTAATTTAGTAATGTGAGACTAGAGGGAAGGCAATTAGTCATCACCACCCACCGCCAATTCTTGGGCTACTCTTTTTACCAACGAATAGTGGGATTGACCGTCATATTATAACACCTCGACGGCTAAAAGAGCTGGTATGTTTGGTGCGATGGGGATTCGAACCCGCGACCCTGAGATTACAAGTCGAACACCTTAGCTCACCTGACCATGCCTGGCCTGAAATAGATAGGAAGTGCCAAAATTAAAGTAGCCGTCCAGTATTCCAGTAGATTGAAACGATGAAAGTGTTTCAACGCGTCTCTTGAGCTGGAATGTTTTCATTGAGAAAAGGTTTAAATATGTAAAAATGAATATACTGCCAATAAATTTAGAGACATTTCCTTGATTTAGTTATTATCTTTCTATTTATTGAACTGTAATCACATGGACAATAAGTAATTTTATTTTTCTCTACAAAAATAAGCATTTTTAATTATAAACTTCAATGTGTGTGTTTGTAGTTAAACAAAAAAGCTACACAATGCTCTGTACTCTGCCCATCACGAATATCGAAATTTTAATTTTTAGCGTGGTAAGTTCGAATATATATCGATGCCGCTAGTGGGCAACTTTAAAGTGAAAGATGAGGTTTTGCACATATATGATCACAGTTGCAGTTCGTACTGTGTCGTACCTTTTTTTATGTTCATACTTAAGAATATTATAATGTATTGTTTCATCAAATTGCTGTTAACGATATTTTCGTTCTCAATCCCAATAATATCTGACGAAGTTAATCCGTTTTTTATTTTGGTTAGTCCTAAATACATATTTTGTAGTATGCAGAGATAGCATATCTCTTGCCAATCAGTGGCTCAACGATATGTCTGTCGACTTACAACACTAAAAACCAGGTTTCGACACCCTTGGTGGGCAGAGCACAAAGAGCTTACTGTGTAGCTTTGTGCTTAATTCAAAAACAAAACAATAGCATATCTCTTACCATCTATAGTAGTAGGGTATGTTTTGTAGATGGTTGATTATTTTGTTTTTGCACTGTTATGAAGCAACAGGTAGTCCAAAAGTTGTAAAACTTATTCAATACTGTCTCGATATATTACACCAACAGCATGACCGTTAGAGATACCGTAACTTTTAACGTGTTTTTGGTATTTTCAAGATTTTCTTGAAGCTGGTAGTGAAAACTCAGAATTTTTAACTAAATATTTTTATTAAGAATGAATCTGTGAATATGTGTGGCATTAAAATGCTGATTGCTCCGAGTAAAAAGTGATTTTTTTCATGTAAATATTAAAAATAATCTTATTCATTAGAAAATTCAAATTCCATAACAGCGTGATTTTTAAAACCTCCTAAATAAACATCAAACGTTTTATTAGAAAATGTTTTTTTTATCTGTTATTTTATCTACCCTAACTCTACACGCATTCACTCATTTTGACCGAACTCGTAATCATCATAAAAGAGCGAACTGTAGTTATTAGTAATGGAGTAATTTACTATTGACTACAAAGTTTAAAAGATAAAAGAATTAAAAAATAAAATGTAAATTGTATAAAAACTTATATTAAAATTCAAATTATAAACTGCGTTAGCACACAGTAAAAAGTTGTTTGATTAAATTTTTAAAATAACTAAGACATAATTTTAATTGTCTTTTAACCTGTCCGTAGCTAAAGGACTAGTATTATCTTGTTATAGCCATCTCAGCCTTTTGTTCTTTTATTAGATGACGTCTTCTGATCACAACTTAGAGTGCTAAGTTCTGAGGTCTGACTCCTCGGGGTGGACACAGCAGAAAGCTCAATTGTACTTTGTTATCTTACAAATACACTGCTCATAAAGGTACGCTAGATTATTTTAGCCTGGGTTAAAACTAGCTAGTATTTAATAGCCTTTGATAGCCGAAGTATGATAGTTGACTATTGCTGTCAGGGAACAAAGTTCTTGGTGTGAAACTGTTAAATAAAGAAAGCAAGTTGTAGTTTAGAATCCAGGCACCTTATTTCTTATCAGTTTTCTCCTAGTTTTTTTGCAAAAAAGATTTTTAAATTTTATTCAGTGTTTAATTTTAAGGTAATCAATTTTACGAGAAGGAAGACATCAAGATTAACTGATGCATACGTTTGAACACGGGTTGTCTGTCATGGCACATAGGTACACTTTTTTCTTTATGTGAACAAATATTTTTGTTTGTTTTTGCTGAACGTTTGTCCAGCTTGTTCACTTTCACATAAAATGAACCTCCAGTTCAAATACCCTCAATAGAAAATGTCTGCTATCCCTATGGATATGTTGTGAGATTGGTTTTAACTGAAAATACCACAATTTTATGTTAACAATGCAAACAGTGTGTGTGTATGTGTTATAAAAAGAAATTTTAAAACTAATAAATTTAAGTATAGTAAATATTCTGTTTTATACTGTTAGTGAAAACAACGAGCCTTCGGTGTATCAGCATTAAGTTTCCAGATTTACAATACTAAAATCCGAGATTTGATCTCCCTACAGTGAATGTTGCAATTATCTTATGGTGAACAGAATGCAGTTTAGCCCTGGTGTAACTGTGCAGTGACAAAACAATAAGAAGAAAGTAGCAATAAATAAGGAATTGAGCATATCCTATGAAAAACAAGCATATGTTATCCATAGAACAAGATATGAACATTATTACCACGTATAACGAAAACTTTCTACAACCTTCAGTATGAATGTCTTATGAAACATGAGAACCCATTAAACATATATGATAGTGTAAGTTTTGAGAATTGTGATGTTTGACTTAAATGACAACAACACCATTCAAGTAGGAAGTTACAAGGAGCACAGTAAAAAACTATTATTTATGAAGATACAAAATGATAAAGTATACATGAATCTTATAATAAATAGTTAGAATACTGTTTCTAATGAAAATGAAATAATGTTAAATCAAGTACAAAGAAAATAACATGTTGAACATACTCTGACGTGTGTATGACATAACTACTTTCACTTTAATTAAACTCCGTGAGTTGTAGCAAAATATATGTAGCAGACAACAGGAAGGAATAAGAAACGTATTTTTTCATTACAAGTTGAAATTTAAACGTGAGGAAGGTTCCATAAATTTTCATAATAACAGTAATAAAACTTGGAAAGGAAAGTTCAGTGATCGTAAATGTAGCAAACACTAGTGTAACATAATTAGACATGATATAACTAGTTAACTGCAAATAGTGTGTGTGTGTTCTTATAGCAAAGCCACATCGGGCTATCTGCTGAGCCCTCAAAGGGGAATCGAATATTTGATTGTAGCGTTGTAAATAAGTAGACTTACCGCTGTACTAGCGACGGGCTACACGTAATAAGAGATTAAATTAACACAAAGTAAAACCAGTAATATTTAATACACTAAAGCGGTACATCATCACCCTAAACAATTTCAAAAATAACTAACGGTAGACTTGAAAATTGTAATAAGATTTAAATATTCTTTTATGCTTCTAAACCAATAATCAGTAACAATAATATTTTCGAATTCCAATAGAAATGAGTAAATTTCAGTTTTGAAATGAGATAGGGGAAAACTCTTTCGTTACGAATGAAATTAAGTTTACGAACGTAATCTATGAAGTCTACCATTGTAAGCTGTGAATAGTAAATATTGTAATATAAATTATATGTAATAAATGTATTTGGTTGATTCTTTGCTAGGAATTCAAAACATCTTGAGTGGATGAATTATCGACGTTTTTCTTTTTTGTCCGCCCCCCAGTGGCTCAGCGGTATGTCTGTGGACTTGCACGCTAAAATCCGGGTTTCGATACCCGTGGTGGGCAGAGCACAGATAGCCCATTGTGTAGCTTTGTGCTTAATTCAAAAACAACAACAACAACAACAACTTTTTTGTCCGCCGATGGGTTAAGAGAAAGGGTATAGGCTTACAAAGCAAAAATTCGAGATTGAATTCCTGCGGTGAGCAGAATTTTGCGCTAAAAAAACCAAAAACATCCGACTAACTCTTTCTCGTTGTATATTATTTACTTACATTTTTCATCATCCTGTTTATCATTATATCTTTATAAAAATTAACTGGCGCTAAAGTATTAACTGGTGTTGGAGAGTATTACTATAGAATAAGGAAAACTTGAAATAATCTTTCTCTTTGTACTTTTGTGAACTGTTGCGTGCATGACGTTTCGTGTCCTCTTGGGCTTAAAAGTATGTTTTAATAGTTTTTTGGTTGTTTTTTTTATAAATAGTGTATTTATAATTTTTGGTTGATTGCATTTAGTGTTAATTTATAGTATGTAGTTTATTTTTATCATCAAGAAATATATTTATTTATTGATAACTTTTAAAATCAAAATAGTTGGGATGAGTTAGCTACTATCTAGTTAAGCCTAAATGAGGAAACGAGAAATAGATCGATATCAAAAAAAGAAAATCTGTATCCATCTATTTGGCAGCGCATTTTTGTCTAATCTCGTATACATTTAATATGTTGTAGTAAGTTTAAGTTTGTTGTGTAGTTGTTTTTTTTGTCTTATTTCATCAGTTTTCATGTTCAAAATTTATTTCGTTTAACATCACGTGGTATGAATTATGGCAGCCATATTAATAATTGTTGAAATCCAGAAATAACCTAGGATATTTTATCAATATACAGAAGATGCAATTGTGAGCGAGTATTGCACATCTTGTATTCGTCGAGAGGGAGGAATCTGATTAGAAGGTTTTGCTTCTTTTTTCAGTGACGCGTTTTCACTGCTATTAGGCTGTATATTTTGTAGCTGTAATTTAGGTATGTGTTGCACTTTGTGGTTGACCTATGGTATAGGTAATGGAAGAAAATAGTATACTTTTATTAAAATTCCTACCGTTTCCCATTAAACAGATGAAATAGTGCAATATATCCAATTATATTGTTTGGTACCAGATTGTAGAATATAACTCAAATTTTAGTATTGTACATTAATTTTGTAACTTTAAAAGCAAACATTACAGACTAAATCAATGTGTGATTAACAGGTATTAATGTTTGCAACTATTGTTTTAAAAGCTTTTACTTTTAGCTTTTTATAGTGTAGATATACTATATTATTAGGCTTAAGAATTTTCTATGGGAGGTGTCTGAGTTGGTGATAATTTCCAAGATAAATAAACTGTGGTGATCATAAGAATATTTTAAGTGCAGTATAGTACTTTTTCTTGTCAGTAGTCCACTTAGACCTATTTACTTTAGGCTTTCTTTGAAAAGTTTCATTAATTTTTCTTATTTTATGTTCCACTAGCATTCTGTATATAACTCCTTTACAATCATAATTGTGTTATTGCAATCGTGTACTACTCTTCCAGTAACTGTTTTGGTCTGTAATTATATTTTTATAAAAAACCCTCTATTCCTTTAGTTAAAGTATATTTTAGATTAATTCAAATAATTTAAAAACAAACTTTGAAATAATTTTCATCTTTTTCTATTGTTAGCCTTCTTTCAACATATATGCCAGACTTACGACTTGTACCAGTTAACTTCATGCTATTTTTTTTTCTTGACCATGAAATTACTTTTCTGTTATTTTATGTCTTGTTTCCTGTTCATCATACTTTTAAAGTTTATTAAATAGTTTGCTCACTAAAGTTACACTAATATTTTTATATTGTCAGTTATGGTGAATGTTGCATTGCTTCATAATAAATTTGTGATGTCCAAATAGTTTTTCTTAAGAATTGGGAGTAACTTCCTGATATCAAGGCTAGAAATTTAATTCTTTTTTTTTTTTTCTGTTGCAAAGATATTGCTTTTGTATTGAATCAAATATATGGATTTTGTAGTTTAAACAAACAACTTCTTTAATTTTAAAAGTGAGTTATAATCCAGTCTGACACCAAACTTAAATTTTTGAAATGATAGATAAAATTTTGAATGCAAGGTAAGTGTGATGTGGTCTTGACCTGTGAATACAGGAAAACTGAAAACCAGTCTCTTTTGGGCTAGAGTATTAAGTTTTTAATAAATAGCCCCCCCCCCATATCATTTAAGCCTTTATTAACCATTAAACAATGGGAATGTTGTAGGTAGCATCATCAGTTGATAATGGTTAATTTTTAACTTTTTTTCATGACAGGCTCTGTATAATGTACACAAGTTTGACTACACATATGCATAAATCAAGTATTTGCACTATAACTTTTGATATGTGTATCTTAAAAAATTGGTGCTCTTAGTGAAGATTGCAAGTATAATTTACACAAAATCTAGTTTTTTACTAAAGATTCTTGTAAAAAGTTTATTATTAATCTGAGTGCAAAGTAACTTATTTAATTATTCATCCTCAAAAGTGTTTTAATGTTTAACATGCTTGTGCTTTAAAGATCTTTTAGAATCGTAACAAGATAAAAATTAGTTTTACGGTGTCAAATATTAAGATCTAATTTGTTATAAAAGGAATAATTCTGAGCATTAGTAATGATGTTATACAGCAAGTGTTTATTGTTACAATACTATTTATGTTTATCTTAGTTTGACCCCTTCTAAACATTTTGAACTAGAAAATCAACCAAACATTTTTTACTTTTAAGAATGCGTTACGTGGCCGCTTACTTGCTTGCTGTACTTGGTGGGAACAAGAATCCTTCTGCCAAGGACCTTGAGAAGATCTTGGGAAGTGTGGGTATTGAGGTTCAAAGTGAACAACTTTCAAAAGTAATGAAAGAACTTGGTGGCAAGGATGTTAATGAACTGATGGAAGCAGGTAAGCTCTATGTTACTTTTTAACTTCTTTTGGGACTTTTTCAATGATGTACTTAGAAGTGGGAACACCAATATGATGTATTTTAATTTTTGCTATTTTGTTTTATCTCACTTAGATTTAGTAGCAATTTATAGAATTAGTTATTTTGAAATTTGGAACTTTTGTAAACATGAGTATTAAACTGAAATATCTTGCGTAAAGACTTGAGACAAGTTAAGGTTTTGTAATTATAACATTACATTTGAAAGTCTTTATCAATGTGGTATATGTTTTGGAAGTTATTGTATTTTCCAGTGTTGATTAGCTCAACTTGGGGGGAGGGGGGCAAAACGTTTCAACACTTCCAGTCTTACCAAGAGGTCCTGCAGATTTAGTGACTTATGATAAATCCTCTTACCCAATTCTTGTGAGCTGTATGTTTTATATATTTTTGAAAGTGTATACCTTTTATTACCACTCTAATATATATTACCAATAACATTATTCTGAACTTATTTTAGGAGTGCCTTTTGTAGAACTAATAATATGGGCTGTTAAAAAAATAATAAACAAATAAAAAACTGAACTGTTACAAAGAACTACTGAAAATGGGTCTATCTGAAATTGTTACACAGCAGCAGAACCAAAACAATATTTTGCAGATAGCTGTTATTGCTGGATAGTGATTCTGCAAATTTACTTTTCCTACACTCATAATATTGCCTTAATACAAAGATTGTTTGTTAGTAAAAAATATCATTATTTGGGGAGAAAATGGGCAAAATTAAACAACTGACTGGTTTACCTTAGCCTACTGCAAAAATGCCAGTGAAGTTTTTATAATTTCTTACCTTGTTTATTTGTTATTTAGTACTAAGTAACTCAGATTTCATTCTGGGTTGTGTAGAGTGGCCTGGATTACTGTATAGTATTGAAATGTTTCCTCTAGGCTAAGGCCTATAAACAACATAACCTTTTGCCTAAAAGATGTGGGGGTATATAATTTACTTATTTTGGGGGATGGGAGTGTTGCATTTTTAATGCTGGGGAATATGGTATGTTAAAAGTCAGTCTTCAAATTTTGTTGCGTAATGTCAAGTATTAAGAATGACTGGCATTAAATTATGATAAATAAAACTAAACTAACATGGCAGTATGATGTATTGTGTAAATAAGACATGTTAGAGATAGCATGTCTGGTAATTCTATTAAACCATATTGTTTTCTTTCACTTATTTGGTTACTTTATTCAACATTTACTTTTTATCTTTAACTTGACTAAACTTCAAAAGCAGTCGAAGGATACTGTTATGTTCAAATGGTCACTGTATTGGCTACTAATACATTTTTCAACATGCATGGCTTAAATTTTAATCTGATGACAAGAAAACCCACTTGTACAGAAAAATTATGTGAAAATGACTGGTGTGAGTAGAGAAAACTGTCTAGAGGAGTGAACAGTGTCTTGACCTTTGGTTATTGTCAGGTTCACAAAGAAAAAAAGGTAACTGACCAGTAGCTGACCACATATTTGAAGGTGGTTGTGTAATTGGATGTAGGAATGTAGAGGGTGTGCTTAGATGTTCGATTTATATTTATTAATATAGGTATAAAGGTGTTCCTTTGTATTGATTTATTTTGGGTTTGAGTTGTATAAGTAAAACTTCTTTACTTTTGCATTTGTTTCTTTCTTTATTTAGTGTTTGGATGTTTTCCACAGTTATTGTGTTTTATTTGATTAGCAGTGTTTGAAAACGTGTGAAGCTATTGGTCAATTGCCTTTCTTCCTTTGTAAATCTGATGATGACCGAAGAAATTCGAAACATTGTTAGCTTCTCTACCAAAATGTACAACTTTCAAAGTTTTTTGGCAAATTTGAGTGCAGTTTAACTATTTGAATTTGTCAGTAAGGTTTTTTTATAGTCCAAATTTGTATTTATTTTTTATATATTTATATTTCAGGAAAAGCTAAACTGGCATGCATGCCAGTAGGTGGTGGTGCTGCTATAGCAGGTGGAACTGCTGGTGGTGGTGGCACTAGTGGAAATGCACCTGCAGGTAAGTGGCTTATACTTGCACATTTGTTTTAATATTGTGATTTTTTTTTTTCAAATTTAAATTGTTTTGTGATGCATATCTCAGTTACCTGTTTCAAATGTTGATAGTTAACTTTTGTCTGTCTTTATAATCTTTAAATGTTTCTCCAGTGTAGGGATGGGTATGACTTTGGTCTTAAATTACAAACAAAAATCATTTAATACCCAAGCAAAGATTAAACTTCTGTGTAATGTTTGTGCTGTTGTCACTCAATTTAAATGCATTGCATGACCATAAGATATTCAGATCAGCCTGAGTATAAGAATCATCTTTCATAAGCCTGTAATAATATTGTAATTCTTAATCCTCTTTTTATGGATAGGAGGATTTAACCTAGCCCATGCCCTAGAAAGTAACCATGAAGTAATTTATACTGTAACTGCATATTTATCATTTATTTGCATTATCAATAAACCTTCTTATATATTGTTCACACACTCGTTCATTTATTTTGTCCAACATGGAAAGTAACCAGTTAATTTTTGTTTTAAAATTAAAAAATACTTTTAAGTATTAAAGAATTGTCAAGTTTCCCATGCAAAATCTCTTAACATTCAGATAGTTAAACCTTTTAGAATAAACAATGTATCTCAGTTTGATCAGTCTGTTCTTTTAACCTCTATTATTTAAAACAAAAAAATTGGTCACTTTGTCTAGAATTACTACAAATTATGTAACCACAGCTATTTAATCTACATAGCTTAAATAAAAGAATACAAGTTAAGTGTATGACTTCCAGTGAGAAGTTTATTTCTTCAGTTAGCAAAATGAGGTATTAAAATAATTCTGTGAATTTCTTTGTTCTCAAACTAACCTGTTAAGAAAGCTTTTAGTAATTTGGTTGATCACTTGTACTGTCAACGCCCCTTCCCTAAGAGCAGGGGATGTTGGAGATATCCCTCTAGTTTAGACAGGGTTAATTTCTTGTGTAATAGACTAGAAAAGTAGATGCATTCCACATTAAATGGAAGTGCTGATTCCTTGGATTGTACTTTGCAGAGGCTTAAAGGTTTTTTAGCAGTCTTATACATACAATATGGAACAGTATTTATGGTGATATTTGTAATAACAAACTTAATGTGATTATATGAGATGAGGCTTTATTTAAAAATTGAATATATCTAATAGCAAAATAAACAATGCAAGTTCTGACAATAATAGAACTTGTTAACAAAATATTAGTTGCATATTCCATGTTTTAAATTGTACAGAATAAACTGGGGGCTTAAAATATTCATTATGTAACACTTGGAAAAGCACTAAGTGGAAACTGGGTAAATGGTACAGAGTATTTATGTAACTTTGGTTTTATTGATTTTACATAAATCTGGTCTAGCTTTCAGTATTTACTGAATGTGAGTTTATGTATGTCTTTGTAGCTGAAGAGAAAAAGGAGGAAGCAAAGGAAGAATCTGAAGAGTCTGAGGATGATGACATGGGCTTTGGCTTGTTTGATTAAACAGAAAATGACCAATACAAACTTTTGTTTGACACCAGAGTTTGGTGCAGAATTGTATCTTTTGTACCTGGCTTGTTTATAATAAACTTTGAAATTTGTAAAGTTTCTGAACTTTGGTGCTTGTTCATTCAGTCATTGCTCTAGATTTTAGTGGTTTGAAATTTACTGATTTTTCTTACTTTCAGAATTTAGCAAGTTTTCATTTCAAATTTCAATGTATAAGTTAAATGATTTTCATACAGGAAACTAACCAACTTGTTTGTGCATTTTTTTGCTGAAAAGAAAAAAATCACTAGTCCTTTTAAAAATGCAATTGCCTGATACTAAATTTTTTATTTTAAAGTAGTTTTTGGAAAAATGAATCCTGAAACTTGCTGCCAGATTTTTTTAACAATCTTTATATACAAATCGGCTATTAAAAAAAAGTTAGTCATGTAGTCATTAAAATAGCTGGTGTAATTAGTAGCAAAAAACATGGATAACAATAGTGATTTATTACCAAATTAATCAATTAGTAATTATATTAAGGACTTTTTGTTAGTAGTAATTTGGATTTGTCCCTTTTAGTTTTATGAAAATCTAGTGCTTTTATAAACTTAATTGGGGTATTCTGTGTTTAAAAAAACAAACCTGAGTTCACCATTTGAATGTTTCAGTAGATGTATATTGTTCCTTTTTTATAAAGCTATAGTCACCTAAAATACTAAAGACTGAGAAAATAAATGTTAATACTAAAGTTTTGGAGACTTAAGGTTAGCTACACTTTTCTTTTTCCCATAATGCACTTACTACAGTAATTAACAGGTTTTTTGTGATGACGAGAAACCCGTTTCAAGTAAATCTCGTATGGGTATTAACACTTTTACTAATAAAGTGAAGAACAATGTTTCAACTTTCTTAATCATTAAGTATTTGTTAACCAGAAGACATCATAAAATCGTTCTCTTCTTTATTGGTAAGTGTTGATATTCCGTATCATTCGTCCTTAGATACACAATTAATAAGTTTGACATTTAATGGACTGCAGCTTATTGAAGAAAGAAAATGAGACTCCTTGTACAGTTAAAAAAAAATTCAAATCCAGTGTTTTAAGATAGTTCATAATGGGTCAAGTATTTCAGTGCAACTTTAGGTAAATATGGCGTTTATTTTTAATTGGAAACAGCTTGCAGAAATGCTCCTGTGAAGCGAAACGTTGGGTATCAAAAATAAATATAATTTAATGTTACAAGATGGTTTATTACTAGTATTAAAATGTCTTGTATACCAATATGCATTACAGAAATTACTTCCCGAGAACATTGCCAAAAACTGCTCCAGTCTTTCAGACCACTATTTAATGAATTATTCGGAGAGCTGGCTTTGCGTATTGTTGACTAGTCATTTTCTGTCTACCTAACTTGTTCTCAGTTAGGGATGATTGAACAAGTTTTTCATTAAATGAATAATCAAATGGTTAACGCGACTAAATAATTAATTCGAAATGTTCGTATGTAAATTTTGTACATCACAAAAGAGTTCTCAATAACAAAAATTGGATGTTACTAAAAACGTAACGTAAAAGCTAACGCGAAGTTATGCGTACAACTAAATGTGAACTGCTCTTAAATAGGGGGGGGGACTAATGTGGGTTGTCCTGTTAGTTCAACCAGTCGATAAACTACTAGTAGAGGTAATAATTCTAGTTGCTATCTTGTAATAGACTGGAAGGTATTTCATAATCAAGTTTACTCTTCAGGCTATTATGCTATTCGTATATTTAAGAATAAAACTAATTTTAAGCATGCAACCTCTCAGGTAATAATTCGATAGCCAGGTGGTTAAGGCACTCGACTCGTAATATGAGGATCGAGGGTTTGAATTTCCATCACACCAAACACGCTCGCCTTTTCAGCTGTGGGAACGTTATAATGTTACGGTCAATTCCACTATTCGTTGGTAAAAGAGTAGCGCAAGAGTTGGCGGCGGGTAGTGATGACTAGCTGCCTTCCCTCTCGTCTTACACTGCTAAATTAGGGACGGCTAGCGCAAATAGCCCTCGTATAGTTTTGCGTGAAATTCAAAAACAAACAACTATAAAATAATACAGTCATATGGAGTTTTTTATAAAAAGACTTAATTTTTATTACTTTTAAGTTCTATGTAGAAATGATAAGGAGTGGCTTAGGAGATAAAATGTAAAACTATTTATTAAAAAGTTTCAAGTGATCCTATGAAGCTGTATACACTCTCTTCCTTCAGCTGACAACACAACAAAAAATAATAATGAATCCTGTTATTCAGTTTAGAAAAACAATGTAGATGACGCATGTTACTTACTGGCTGGTTGCTCATTATCTGGTCAGTAGTTTTAAATTAGGATTGACTGTGCCTGACCACGTAGTCAATACGCTACAGATTGAAAAGATCAAGTCTGAAGACATATGTCATTAAAAAATTCAACTGAAATCTTTAAAACCTTCAAATGAAAGAAACGATGAGTATAGAGCTTGTCAAACACACGGTGTATGTCATATCCAGTATCAATGAGGCATTTCTTTGAACATATAACGGTAATTTGTACCGAAATGTAAAGAAAATATTCAGATAACTGTGTCCTTTTATGAATATTTCAATCTGTATGACTTTTCAGTTCGCTCCATAACCAAATAAAACAGTTGGTGCACCAAGTTTAACCTTTGTATCATACCCACTATTATTTGTACATTTCACATCACTTGGATGGTTTTACATATAAGCATTTCATTTCTGTTAACCGCTACTGGCAAAATAAGTTAAACTGTGTTTTGTGTCTTAATGTAGTGTGAGTATAAACATTACTCTTAGCGTTAAGAGTAATTACCAGTTAAAGAATTCAGTGTACATCTGTAGTATTGTATCTGTTCTACATTAATGACAATCAAAGAAATGTTGTAACTTCAAATAATGCTTTAGATGCCCATATCTGCAATTAATTTGATACTTCGAGATTTCAACGTCTAAATAAATGCCTTTTCATCAAAATTTGTGCTCTCAATCTTCTTAATTTGTGTTATAAAGATGCTATATGAGCATGTCTAGCTCTTGCAAGATTGTGATCCAACATGGTATCAATACTTCTGAGTGTTATAGTTATCACACCATTTGATAACTATAAAACACTAAAAATACAGCCTTTGAAACCATTTATTTAACCATACTTTATCATTATCACGTTGTTATACACCTGATATAATTATAATCAAATTCAAATTGATATAATGAAATACAATAAAACAACCTACACTATAGAACACGTTTTGACATAATCCTGTACAGTTTTAATTGTTTTGGGGGTTAGAGTGAGGGTTTGGTTTATTTTGAATTTTGAGCAAAACTACTTTAGATCTGTGCTTAGCCATCAACAGCACCTACTGCTAATTCTTGGGTTACTCTTTGACCAACAAATAGCAGGATTGCTATTCATAAATGAAAGAAAGACTTATTCTACGAAGGGGATTCGAACCTGTACATTACTAATCGATCGCTCTCACCACATGTCATACACGATTTGAAGAATGCGTTTCTCTCGTTAAACAAGCTTTTAATTCTTTAATCACTTTTGTAGGCTTGCGCCCGTAGGTTGTATTTATTAAATATGGGAAGAAGTCTAACTGGTTAAAAGCAAATTTAATTGGAAGGTAAAAAAAAATTTATAGTTGATAAACGATACGTTTGAAGACTTAGAATTCGATTCACGCAAAAGACACAACACAGATAACTAATTTATGTAGATTGTCGCTAAAACATAGGCTCTGCCAGTAGCGATTGTAGTTCTTTTTTTTTTCTTTTTTTTTTTTTTAGAAATCCCAACATTATTTAAAGATTTTTCTTTACTCCTCAGTTTTAGGGTATATTCTAACTCATTTCTTACTGTATACATTTCTGAATTAATAACTTGTCTGCCAAGCATAACGGATTATGCTAATAAATTAATTGCATATAAACAAGTTTTATAATATAACGAATACTGAATTAATAAACAGTGGTATCATTCTAAAAATATTCTAATACAACAGTGTTTGTTTTGGAAAATATAGTATTCTTTTATTAGTTTGTGAAGGAAAGTTCTGTTAGCTTGTATGTGATTAAACCCTTCAGTGTCTGGAGTTATTTCCACCTTCCCTCACAGTATATTACTCTGCTGGCAATTCCGACAATGATTATGTAAATACTGTATCGTCTTCGACATAGAAATCCAAATAATCTTCGAACAGGGAAGGATGAACATGTGTAAGTTAATTTTGGTCAAAGAGATAGAGTTGGGTTGTTAACTTCTGAAAGCTGACTTTGTCATTCGTTCAACCGATTAAAAGACTTATAGTTTAATTTCTATGTTTGTTCACTTTAAATCCGCTAATCGGTTATTACCAGACATAGGCCTATAGCTGAAACTGTAGTGGTTGATAGAGTAATTTCTTTTATTAGAAGCGAGGACACCCTGCGTTTGTTTCACTATTTTTGTGCATAAGAACAATATTATGTTAATTATAACCTGGTACGTTATAATCCTAACATGCCTCACTCAGCTTATTTGCCTTCTCATCCGGTGCAGTGGCTCAAAAAGTAACCCGTCAACATTTTAGGCAGAGTATTCGACATAGTAAATTTTTATGTCATAATTATTTTCTGATCTTTGTGACTTTGTTATCGATAATCTTTGTATCGAAGCTTAAAATTAAAAACAATTTATTATTATCATTAGTCCAGCTGTTTAGCCTTTTACACATACTATTACAAGTAGACTAAACATATTTTAAGTGACACTAAAATTCTTCCCATTTTATTTCCTATATTATGTTCAATCTATTTAGCCTACAAACTCCTGCTTTGAAATAGTGTGTACCTTCTTGCAGTTCTACAAACCAAACAATTTTCCAAATCGTAACTACCTACCATAGCTACATCTAACCGCAATTTATAACGTCGCCCGACCAATTCTTTCCATTTCACTGCGAAATGAGTCAGATCACTAAACACGACTATTTTGTTCTTGAAACCTGAAAAATATGTATAATAATAAACATGTAGTCACGTGTCACAAAGACAAGCTATTGAGTGTTTCTACTTTCTTCACAAAGCGTTGGATTTTATGTTTGTTGTGTCTTTAGACATTTTATTTGCAGAAAAAATAGATGGTTCAACAATGAGTTACCTTCCGATCGTTTTTATTTTCGTTTTTCTCAGTTTGAAACCTTTATCTTCTTTATGGTTCACTGTTAGTCTGTTATAATAGTATTTAGTCAGAAATTGTATTCTCTCAACAGATTTACATTTGCCCAACTATTTAATACTCTATTATAAGATTGTTCTTTCTTACAAGATTCTGCTATTCAACAACAAGTAGAAAGACATGTTTAAGTGGTGCTACCTATGCGTTATAATGAAGAAGTCTTTAGTCTCTAGTCATGTAAATCGCCATCAATAGTTCTTACAGTGGCCCTTCAATAATTCCCTCACCATCAATATTTCTTACATGCCATATAATTATAGATATATTATACGGCTATGGCAAACTTACAAAAGCTGTCTGCTACCGCCCTTAGTGTTGAGCGATTGACCAGAGGGTAGGTAGCCATCCAGCAGTACCTTACCTCCTTACATCTACGCTAAGGGATGAACTACTTACGGTTTAAAGTGCAAGTAATATTTTATGGTATTACATAGATTAAAAATCGACTCAACAACAGTTAAAAACCGCCTTTAGAGCACAAGTCTTTGCATTATAGAAAATCAACAACTGTGGAATTTTACTGAAATGCTTTTCTGCCATTATCGTGTGAGTAAAACAAAGTATAATGGTTAATGGATCTATTATTAATTGCCTCTTTCTTTGTTTTTGCATAAATTCAACTAGACGTTGCCAACTTCCTTCCAGAGAAACAAGTGATAACAAATCAGAAATGTAATAAGTTTAATCAGCATTGATAAGAAAAATGAGAAAAATATCGAAAACTGAGACATATTCTAGTACTTTAGAGCCTCGCAGTAGATGATCATCTACTTAGAAAATAGACATATTCAAAACCATCCCTTAACTTTCCAACAGTTGCTGATAGAATCAACCAGCTATGTGTAGGAATGGAAGCCTCTCTATCCACCCCTTACTAAGGTGTAAGTACACCCCTTACATCTTCTTAGACAACAAGTCCATTGAGATCTAAAGCATGACTTATATCAAACATGCATTGTGTAACAATTACAGTTACTATTGAGATATGGTAAGTTGTGCTTGTCACTGGGGTTCAGTTATTATACTGTAATATACTGATATTCATTAAGGACTAAATCAAGCTCAAAAATAGGTCGATTTACAATTTTTCTCAACAAATTAATAAAAACCTTCGTATACGTCATTTTCACTTCTGGTTTGCAGCAGCTACTTTCATCCTTTTAAATGTGACTACTTGAAGTTTTCCTGCAGCCATATTTTATAAAGCCAGTGGATAAGATAGGAAATAAGTTTCTTAAATGAAAATCACAAAATAAACCTACGATTTAAATTAGTTATTTTTCTTACGTTAGAAATTTTTTATAATTAAATAATAGTTCTTTTTTTGTTAGTTTTGGTGACATTCTATAAAAAAGAAAAAAAAAGAAAGCTTAAGTAAAATATAAAATTTAGTAAAAAATAGGTGCTTTGATATTAAATCTGGAAACTATTTTGCATGTGATATAACTTAAACTTTTGCGTGGTTGTTCACACAAAATCCACACACATCCAATGAAAACTCAACAAATCATCATTCTGTTCTAACACTGCATGGTGAGCTACGCGTAAATTAGCATAAATATGTATGTTTTTTTCTAGTAAACTACTGTACTGGCTACAAGAAAAGTAGTTATTGATGGTTAACTTATATTACTAATTTAAACAATTCTATAGAATAATAGTATGTTAGCTACTGTAAAGAATCAAGTCTATAAAATTTGACAATAGCAATACGGCTTAGGCATTTTAACTACGAAGTGCCAAAAGTGCATTATGGCTATAAAAAGTGTTTTTGCATCACAAAAGTAAGGGGTTCGACAGAATCTCCTTGAACTCTTCTCGTGCGTACGTGGATGTAATAACAACATTATGAAATTCAAACTCCCGACGTCAGAAATACAACTAGTTAACTGATATTTTTATTTATTAATATATCATTACTTTACTTTATTATTATTAGATATCATACCTAAATAAAAAAGACTGCGCTTTTAAGCAATCTTTACAATAAACCTGAAAAGAAACCAATCATGTTAAAACTGAAGATATGAAAATACAACATCCATATATAGTTATTATATTATACATGAATAAACTAGATGGATGTAACAGTATAGTACGGTTATAAGAAGATTTAAATCCACCGCCATCCACAGATAAAAATAAACTAGCTAAAGGAGTAAAGAAAAATTGTATCATTCTCTAACCCAGTATATCTATAGTGTTATGTTTGTTATTTATCATTAGTAAACCTAAGGGCTTATAACACTAAAAATTATATTTGATCTCTGTGTTGGATATGTTACAGTTGCAATAATGATAGCTACAAATATTTAGTAGAAAACAGAATATAAGCTTTAACAACCTCGCGGTTACGAATTATGGAATTACGTTTTGCCTAATGATTGGATTTGATATTCTGTAGGTACTTGAGTTTAATGGTTAGCATGCTGGCCTGCGGAACAAAAGGTTCATGATACCGCTATGAATGATCTGTACTTTCAATTGTGAGTACTTTACAGTTGGGATATTCAATCACATATATGTTCGTTTCACGTTACTTGTATTTGTGGGCACTGAACACTGACTCTCTTCACTCCTTGATAGTTCAAAATGAAGAACGATCACCTGTCCCGAATTACTACTGTTTTATAGAAAAGTAAACTTAATATAAAACACATAAAAAACTGCTACACGAATTATTTGCAGAAAATTTTTTGCCATTACAAAAAAACCCACAGTTCCGTATAAAAGTTTGTATTTTCTCAAACCAATGATAAGGCTAGATGGCATGTCGTTCTGTTGTGGCTATCTTGTTCAGTCACAAATCAAAACTTTCCAAAGTTCACCTGTAATGTCACTAATTATGCTTTGAACATTCAACTGTAATCACTACACCTTATGGAACATTTGGAGCAAAATTACATGGGAACACTTAATCGTTGCTAATTATTGTGAGGGCTCTAAATGATGAAGTCAGAGGGAATGGTGAATTTGACCCCACCAATAAGATAAGTAATTGCACCAGTGGCTGTGTGCTCTTTATAAACGTCACAATTAATTACATCATTCTGCTGAATGAACACGACAAAATAATATTTAACAACGTACGCTCCTGGCTGAATGCTCTTTCCTTGGACACTAGATCACAATTATTATTTAGTACCGTGTTTCTCCGAAAATAAGACAGAGCTTATATTAATTTTCACTCCAAAATATGGCATTAGGGCTTATTTTCGGGGGGATGTCTTATTTTGATATATTAAAAAAATTATTAAACTATTAAACTAACCATATAAAATAAACTATTAGGCCTGGCATGGCCTAGCGCGTAAAGGCGTGCGCTTTGTGATCTGAGGGTCGCGGGTTCGCCCTCCCAGCCGTGGGGGTGTGTAATGTGACGGTCAATCCCACTTTTCGTTGGTAAAAGAGTAGCCCAAGAGTTGGCGGTGGGTGGTGATGACTAGCTGCCTTCCCTCTAGTCTTACACTGCTAAATTAGGGACGGCTAGCACAGATAGCCCTCGAGTAGCTTTGTGCGAAATTCCAAAACAAACAAACAATTAAACTATTAAACTGGCTGATTAATACTTAAACAAACTAATTAACTAACTATTAAACTAATTAATAAATTATTTTTTTTATTTCTTTCCTCTTCCTGCCACTCTTAACTAGGGCTTATTTTAAGGGTAGGGCTTATATTAAAATTACCTCCAAAAATCACACTAGGTCTTATATTATGTGTAGGTCTTATTATCGAAGAAACACGGTATATCTGAACTTTTGAGATCACTAACTTAATTGTTTAAGCTACGTGCACATAAGATATAATTCATGTTGCAAATTCAAAGTCCATTTCCAGTCTCGTTTACAGAGATTGTTCAGCATACAAAAGAACAACCGGAAGTAGAAGGTTCTTCCATGTTTATTTTATTAATACGTTTTACAATTTAGTATAGGTAATAACAGTAAACGTGAAACTATCATATAATTCAAAGTTTCAGAGCATTTTTTAAATTTTGTTTTCATGGTCATTAACTGAACAACAAAATGTAATTTCTCGTTACAATAGTTCACATAATTGCATAACGACATATTCATAAAATGCGTTTAGATTAACCACTATTGGACTTGTATAACGTTTCTTATTTCAATCTTTATGTCATTTAAGGTAAATCTATAAAACTTTAAAGTTATGCAATGAATCACATTAAGAAGCGATATTAGAAAGACGAAGAATATGAAAGATATGAAAACTATCATTTATATTTTATACGTATATGTACATGACATGTATAAAGTTGTGATAAAACTAAGCGGAATTCGATCTTCATATGTAGGTAGCTCGACAGCAGAATTTGAAAGCTAAAAAAATTTTAATAAATAAAAATGGATAAAACTTCGATTCTCTCGATGACTTATTTTTAAATTTTTCAATGATGGTTCTTGTTTCTAAATTAGAAATTAGGGCACATATAATATATTCATAATTGCAATAATTATTTGTTTCTTGTTAAAACCGATTGCAAATTATATCAGGCCTGGCATGGCCAAGCGCGTAAGGCGTGCGACTCGTAATCCGAGGGTCGCGGGTTCGCGCCCGCGTCGCGCTAAACATGCTCGCCCTCCCAGCCCTCGGGGTGTATAATGTGACGGTCAATCCCACTATTCGTTGGTAAAAGAGTAGCCCAAGAGTTGGCGGTGGGTGGTGATAACTAACTGCCTTCCCTCTAGTCTTGCACTGCTAAATTAGGGACGGCTAGCACAATAGCCCTCGAGTAGCTTTGTGCGAAATTCCAAAACAAACAAACAAAGCAAATTATATCGCAAAAGCACAACACATCAGAACGTAGTGAAAACACTTCGAGAACCAATAGCACTTACTTACACGGTTATAATTTATTATTAAGAATGTTTAAAAACAAACTGTTTGCATTATTTTTAGTATAAATTATTAAATTTATCTATATTTATGCGTGTGTATGAGGAACAATAGAAAAGACAGTTTTAAAAATTCATCAGCTCACACTCACACAAATTAATCACTGGCTTTGGCTGCATAGTTCAGTCTAGTATTTTTTTTCATGTGTTTAGATGATACCAAACAAGACTTATCTGCCATTTTCAATACCATAAAATCTGAAATATCACACTGGTACTTCTTTACAAAGATCCATTAGTCTTCTCTCAATCTACATATTCTGAAACAGTAAGGCAAAGACAATTATTGCAAGAGACGTTGTTTTCAGTTAGTTCTTCCAGTCAAAATATGCTAAACAACTATTGCCAGTTTGTTTATTCTAAAACAGCGATCTCATGTCAACACATCAACAAACAATCATCACCAGTTGTTTCGAGATTAAGAAAGTTCTTGACCCATAGCATGATAATCAAAATACGCGCGTTCGTTAACTAAATGCAAATCATTTAAGCAACATCTCATTTATAAATTTTTAAAGTCAGATTTAAAATATCAATCTTCAACAAAAGCACAGGCTATTTTTAATAAGTATTCTAATGTTAAAACAATTAAAGACGGGAAAGCGCAGGATTCCCTGCCAAGTAACTCGATTGGTAAACCTTTCAAATATTTTAAAAGATTACCTAAAAAGCCGACTTATTCACCCTTGTGCAAATTAATTGAAACAAGACAAAAAATTACGATTTTTTCAATCTTTTGCGTTTTATTTCTGAGAATCCAAAAATTACTCATAAATTAATACATGATATGAGTTACGTTTTTTGTGTGTGGACTGAACGCAACAGAAAGACACAGATAGCAGCTTTTATAATTTATTACAATGATCTACTTATATGTGACAGACACAAAATAAATTATCCAATAGCAATAACAGATATCCAGTTTCAACCTTCAAAACCACTTATAATACAAAAAGGTACTGGCCTGTGTTTAATAATATGATCCAGAATGAGTGTCCAAATCAGAAATCCAAAATTCCAATCTAGGCGGTGAATTTAGTCCCAAGGAGAAATTTTCGAAGTTTGAATGGGTAATTTCAAAAAAATTCACAGTCCAATACGTATTTACTTTCGGTATAATCCGTAATCCGACTGAATTGTAAAGATTGACGGAATAAAAATTTCACTGCTTTAGTCGATCTAGCTCTATTCACAAATTCAATTTGAATAATCACACGGCAAACGTTTAAACTTTCTCAAACGAAACCAACTTCTTGACCCGAGTAAAAAACGGATGACTCCTTCCCTCGCATCGCCATCTGTTTATATACTAATCGCGTAACTTCCCAGAATTCCACAGTACAAACACCAGGCCAATACAAATGATCGATCTGTCTAGTTCTAGAAATTTCTACATAAATAATTCTAAATGTTATTTTAAATGAATAACATATTGGTTTAAACTTCGAAAGAATAATATAAATATGGAATTATAAATAATAGAAATGGGAATTCAAACACGACATGACATGGTTGTCGTTTACATAACACTCTCGACATGGTTGTCGTTTACATAACATTTACATGAAATTTGCATAACAGCGCCTCGAGTCCACGAGTTGACTGCAATCTCTACTAATTTTTGGGTTGCGGTACCACAACTCAGTTATGGTCTCAATTAGCTTATCTTTCATAGTACAGTCTTTTCCCCAAAGTATTTCTTTACAACTCGCCAGGCCAGAGTTTCCAGGCCTTTATTCGCGTTGTAGTCATAAAATTCTTCACATTATTTGATGTGTGGCACGGAGCCAGATCTTGCTGAAAAATGCCAGATCCATTTGAAAATCTCTTTTTCAATTCTCGAACTACTCTTCTCTGCAAAACTTCGATGTTCTGTGGTCCTCGCACCATACATTCTACGATATGTAAGCCTCCTACGCCATAGTAGCTGAAAAAGCCCCAAAACATCTTCTTCAAGGGATGTTTACAAACTGATTGATGTGAATTTCTCGAAGTTTCTCACCTGGAAATCTGCGAACATGTAGATATTTTTGACTCTATACGAAGAAATGAGTCTCGTCACTGAATGACACCTTCCTCCATTGTTTGTGCGTCCAGTTCTTGTATTTCAGACTCCATTGATACAGTTTTTTCTTCATTGAGTTGGCAAGAAATTGTTTTTAGACTGGTTTTCTTGCCCTTCTAACGCAATTTCGATTGACGTAATATTCCTCAAAATTTTGTCATATATCCCAAAAATAGATCGACTGTACTGCAAAACACAGCTAATGACGCCGTCTGTGTGAAAAATGACTATTAAAGAAAATCAGCGAGCCTACACCGGCCACCATGCTGAAAATATTGTAAAATGACCATTTGTTTCAATTAATTTGCACAAAGGTGTAGGTCACAGCAAGTCAATGTAGAGCAGGGGTCATCAAACTACGGCAGTTAGCCGCTTGGAAATAAAAAGTGACATTTCATCAATTTTCTGACTGTCACAACAAAATAAATCACACCGATGGTCGCGTTAAGCTTGCAAACACAAGCCGTTATGATAAAAAGAAACAAGGCTGTCACGCGCATTTTTAACCAATAGGAAAGTTCTTCTCTCGTCCTTGCTGCCCGTTTATTCATATTGAGGCATGTATCTATGAAAGCATTAGGATTTCGAAAACAAGTACAAATTTAACCCTCGTCCTATCGACGCGTCTTGCAAATTCAGCGGCATAGGGTTACAAGCTCATTTCTCTTAGTAGTCAGGTTATGCGCTTTTCGTAACTCGTTCTTAAGTAAGTGTTGCAGCAAATGTACGTTTCTATATATTTTGTTTGTGCGTTCTTAGACCAGTACAATACTTTTCTCACAGCGTTCTGTGTTTTTCATTTTCAGATGCTGTTTTTTTTTTTCACCCATCTTTATGGTTGCTTTTCAAAGAAGAAAAGTGGACTCTGAATGTCGTGCTTTCAATGAAGAATGGGGAGAAAAGTACTTTTTTATGGAAACAAAAAACAGAAAGCTACTTGTATGATATGCACCGAAAGTATTGCCGTTTTGAAAGAGTACAATTTTCGACGTCACTGTGAAACGAAACATCTATCAACATGTCTGAAATTTTCAGGAAAATCCCGTTCTGAGAAAGTTGAATCCATGAAACGTGTTTTTGAATCTCAAAAGAATCTCTTCACGAGAAAGTTTGCTGAAAATGAATCTGTCACTCGTACAAGTTACAAAATAGTGCATAGGATGGCAGAGTGAGGAAAACCTTTTACTGACGGCAACTTCATCATAGTGTATGATGGAAGCAGCAAATGAGCTGTGTCCTGAAGAAGATAATTTCTTTGAAAGTATCAGCCTTTCAGCAACTTCAATTGTGCAGAGAGCAGAAGAACGTGGAGAGAACATCACATTACAGTTACATCAAAAAGTTAGAAACTTCTTATGATATTCTCTGGCACTGGATGAGTCTACTGATCTCTCGAGTACGTCACAACTTCTCGTGTTCATTCGTGGAGTTAATTTGGGCTTTCAGATCACGGAAAAGTTTGCATCAGTTTGCAGGATGCACGGAAGAACAACTAGAGAAGACATTTTCATGGAAGTGCATAAAACTTTGCAAGAATATAACCTTCATTGGAATCAGCTTAGAGGTGTAGCGGTTGATGGAGGTAAAAACATGGCTGGAGTAAAGAAGGGTCTGGTGGAGCTGATCAGGAAACAGTTGGAAGATCTTCAACTCCCGAGCACTCTGTTCATACACTGCATCATACATCAGCAAGCACTCTGTGGAAAAGACTTAGATATTTCTTGCGTACTGAAACCAGTCATTTCTACAGTGAACTTCATTCTGAGTCATGCACTTAATCATCGCCAGTTCAAGGCGTTTCTTGAATAAATTGATTCGGATTAATGTGACTTGTCTTATCACACGGCGGTAAGGTGACTCAGCTGCAATAAAGTCTTGTCTCGTTTTTCTAAGCTGAGAAGAGAAATAGATATATATATCTATCGAGAAATATAGAGCCGATTCACTTCTGTCGGATCCAACCTAGTTATCAAAGTTGTCATTTTTGGTTGACATCACATTCCACATAAATAAAGTGAACTTGAAACTTCAGGGGAAGAATAACCTTGTCTGTGATCTCTACAGAATCATCAAAATATTTCGGAGAAAGCTGTCATTATTTGAAGCACATTTTGAAGGAGGAAACCTCTGTCATTTTCAGTGTTTCAATGAGTTTCATGATGAAATCACAGAAAGTGTCAACCTGGAGTTTCAGAAAAAGATTATTGGTGATTTAAATAAGCATTTTTAGTGAAATTTTCGGATCTCGACAGAATCGAAAGTGACATTCTCCTTTTTCAGAATCCTCTTGATTGTGTCATTGATGACGTGTTAGTGGAACTTCAGCTGGAGGTCATCGATTTGCAAGGAAATAACTTGTTGAAAGAAAAACACAGAGAGGGGCAACTTATTGAATTTTACAGCTACATACCTGAAGATGATTTTCCAAAGCTGAAGCAGTTTGCATCTGGTATGACATCAGTGTTCGGAACAATTTATGTCTGTGAACAAGCATTTTTAAAAATGAAGTATGTGAAGTCGGTACATCGATCAAGGTTGACTGATGAACATTTGAAAGCAATTCTAATGACTGGATGCAGCAATTTAAAACCGAACATTGAAGATATTTTAAAAGCCAAACCCCAATTTCATAAATCTCACTAACTTTTTTGCGGTTTAGTGAAATTCAGATATGTACTCACTATGTGCGATGTGACAATTGTTTTTGTTAACGTCACCTTCTTTGATAACCTTTTGGTAAATATAAATCTTGATTGTATTTCTGTTTGTTTTTTATTATATGTGTGTATTGTGAGCTACTCCCACATGGCTGATGTGGCATCCTAAACTTAGTGTTAATCTTTTACAGAGAACTTTCGTTCTAGCTTATGAGTATTGAACATAATGATCATGCGACCTGCACTTCTCATTCCCCAAGTAATCTGGTCCCCTGTGAAATTCAAAAACAAACAAACAAACCCTCGTGAAAAACGTTTGGTGACCCCTGATGTAGAGAAATACAATATGAAGTTAAGCAGTCTAGGCTGATACCAATCAAAGCAAGGCATAGCATGATAGCGGAAAGCTAAATAAACGTCTGTATATAAACTAAGCATGATTGTATAAAGCAGTGAAAGGGTCATTTGTTATTAAAAGAAATATGAAGGGGTAGTTTTCAAAGTTTTAACACTGCACTTGAATATCCTTTTCTGTACCTGTGTGTGTATATGTATATTGGTAAGTAAATAGCTTTAACACTAATCATATGAATTACTTTAGCTGTAATTAGTTGATTAACTCAGCTTTGTTTTGTTTGTTTTGGAATTTCGCACAAAGCTACTCGAGGGCTATCTGTGCTAGCCGTCCAAATCTTTATCTTGTGATTTACCAGCTGCTATTTGCCATAGCACGTTCAACCACAGCCTGTTCTTTTATATCTCCTTCTGGAACAATATTCAATTAGTGAATTTTTTAGCAATAGATGCAACAAAAATATTAGAAGAGGACGAGAATAGCCATATATTTATATTTGAATACTACTATGTGTTGACAGCTAGATTATCCTTGATGTCGTCTAAGCTCAGAAAAAAAGGGCTTACTGTGAGCTTTCTGTAATTTGTTAACACTGAAATTCATTGTGATTGATATTGCGTTAGAGAGAGTAAAAATATCTCTCACTGACAAATAGTGCTTCATTGTTTCACTTAATATTTTCTATAAAAGGATTATTTTGAAATCACTGATTGGTACGGTTTCCCATATAATCTCATCTGCATAAGTATCCAATATATCACAGGGACCAAGTGATTTTTATACAAACGTTTTATAAACTTACAAACAATACTGAGTCTTCTATTTGGTCTGGGACTGCATATTTTATCGACGGTTCACGAGGAGTGAATAATTCTATGCTGATGCTTAGATATATATATCATAATTCACTTGGCGAAAATATCTAATGTCCTTGTTGAAATACTAGCATCTAAACTTAATTCGATGGCGTTGAATTCGAAATCTGTAAACGTTCCTCGTCAAATATCTGTAGTTTTCTGACTGATAGGTGTTTATCACGCGTTGCGATTCATAAACTTTAAGGCGAGGTTTTCGAAAGTTCAGTTGACAACAATACTAGTATTTACATATACACATCGTACATTGTTGATTCCTGCACTCTGGAATCTTCTACAACTTTAATGAATAGGTGGGAATTTCGCAATACACATTTAACAGCATATGTTATGTACATTTCTAAATACAAATTTAACTTATACAAGAGTCAATATTAAAATAAAGATATTATAGTAATTCCATCAAAATGTTTATGTACATACTTGTTGAAATTAAGTTAGCCTGAAAACAGTTATTACTATTATAACAGTCAGAAATACAAACTAACTTCATGCTTAAAACACTGTAACTCATTCAACAGAAGGAAGCATGCTAATCAAATACTTTTATAATACATAGCTTCAAATATATGCAACAGAAATTTAAAGTTTTATCTTGAATCATATTTTTGTATTGAATATAAACTGTTAAAAGAACCAAACAAACTGTGATGTTTTACCTTATTTATTTATTTTTCTACGCTTTATCAGTTATTCACAAAATTCACAATTCAAGATCACTTACCATTTAATTTAACTACATATCCTAACGTATAGATAGATACACGTTCAATTTAATTGGAAAATACTGAATCATTTCTTGTTTAAATTCCTCCTTATTTATACTGTATTCTGACAAATTCCAGATGTTTTAAAAACATGGGACTGATTTTATTATTTTTAAACCCTTAATGATTATTATTGTATACATAATTGATCAAAACACCAACAAAAACTATTTTAAGTTCCGAGAAAGTTCCACTTTTCTACTATAGATGGCAACAACAACGTAGTGATTCTAATACATCTTTCAGATTAACGAGACAAGAGGAGCGTTACGGAATAAATAATAAAAGGGTCAGCTATAATAAAAGCGATATATGAAGAATTTGCCTGGCATGGCCGAGCGCGTTAAGGCGTGCACACGTAAACCGAGGGTAGCGGGTTCGCGCCCGCGTCGCGCTAAACATGCTCGCCCTCTCAGCCGTGGGGGTGTATAATGTGACGGTCAATCCCACTTTTCGTTATAAAAGAGCAGCCCAAAAGTTGGCGGTGGGTGGTGATGACTAGCCGCCTTCCCTCTAGTCTTACACTGCAAAATTAGGGACGGCTAGCACAGATAGCCCTCGAGTAGCTTTGTGCGAATTTCCAAAAACAAAACATATGAAGAATTTAATTTTTTTCATATATATATATATATATATACACATATATATGCAATTTTCATAAATGATTTATTTTGGAACATATTTATCAATAAGACTAAAAACCTTAGTAAATTTGAAATAAATAAATTATTTTCAAAGCTTGAATTCTGAGTGAATTGCTTGTAGAATTGATTACAACCCAAGTTAAATTTTCTTATTATGTCAACAGCATCCTTTGTTTTTTCGAATGTTCAATCTTTCTATTTATTGATTTCAGCCTGGAGGTAACAAGTTATTAATAAAAGATCCTCCACGGAAACCTACTGTACACTTGTGTAAACAATACATCAACTATTTTTGAATAAATATGAGAAAACCTGATTTGTGTATTATGAATATTTAAATAATCCAATGCTATTATAATACAGGTTCATTTTATTAGCATATATTTATTTATGTGATAAAGAAACGTTTATAATGTTATACATCAATGAGGACTTGTAAACAAGTATTTGTAGAAACTGCGGAAACATTTGTGTACATTTAATATCAAGTTCAATTTTAAAATAATTCTACCCTATAAAGGCAATTTGAAAATAGCACCCACAGCCAATTCTTTGGCTACTTTTTTATAATATAATAGTGGAATTTCATTAAGACTTTTTTGGCAGTGGAATGTAAACCATGAATCGTTGTATTCACAGTTTGAAATAAATTAAGAGAAGCTTCGAAATATTTTAATATTGTAGAATACAAATACAATTTATATCAGTCTCCTACGGTGTATATGTGTCTTTCATAGCTACAAAAATATATTTATTTTTTAAGTTTTAATTTGAAACATCCGAAACATGGTCGAAATCATGTATTGAGTTTAATATTAGGTTTACTTTTGGTAAAAGCTACCTACTAATTCATAGCATGGATAGTTGTTTTGTACCCTCTTTTATCTTGTATATAGAGGACAGTTTTACGACTATCAAATAAAGTAGTGATTTTTGTGGACTCTGTTATCAAGTTTTTTTATTAGTCAGTAACAGAAGGTGAATTGTTGGCGCAGTTCTGGTGTTTTGAAACACATTTATTTTAATTTGTAAGGATCAAAAGTAATCGAAGAGGTTCTGTCTTTGTTGAATGTTTTTATTGTTTCTGTTGATTGTATGAGAACAAACTTCAATTCTAGTATAGTCTATTCAACTCTTCCATTTTTTCTTAAATATAGTTTTAGTTTGACCACCATTTTTTATGTAAATGCAGTTTACTTTCCTTCATTTGAATTGCATTCAGTATTAGTGTCCTATAATAGTCCTTCCATCAAACGATCGACTTCTTATCTTTATTTTTCTCAAATAAACAGTTTTTTTTTATTTTATCTCCACTCAACCTTCATGCAATGAATATATATATACACGTACTTCCATATACTAAATTCTCGGGTCTTTAGTTGTTAAGGATATCAAGTAAACGAATGCTTGATATGTCCATGAAGTATCAAAGAATGGCTTTATTTACTTTTCTAAGGTAAAAAGGGGGAATCTGCAATACCAGTTTACAATAACAGCCTATTGAGACAAAAGTGTTACGTGAGAGTTTTATTCATAGGTAGTGACGTTAAAGCCTCTGACATTTTTATTTTGTGTAGAAGTTAATTTACACATCAATTTTTTTATATATATATATATATTCTTTTTATATATTACCGATACTATTAGGTTGTCCACAAATAAACGTCGGATTTTTTGTAATTACATTTAGAAGCTGAATATTGAGTAATTTATCGTTGGTTGGTTGGTTTAATCCAACGTTTGTTGCTTACAAGGTGTCTTATTGTCAGCTGTTTCAACTCTTCTTAGAGTAAGTTTCACAACCTCTAAAGCAGCTTGGGAAAGAAGGACTTTCGTCTGATTTTTCATTACGGCTTCAAACTTGGACGAAAGGCTACTAAACTATACGAAACATTAACCAGGCATTCGGCCATGGATCTGTTACTGAACGTACAGTTCAGCATTGGTTCTAAGGGTTTCGACATGATGAAGACCTTGAAGATCACGAAGGTCGTGAAAAGAAGCCATTCTTAAATTAAAACACATTAGGGAAAGCGGTTGAGACAGACCCTCGCACAATAGTACGTGAGTCTACAGAAAAGCTAGGTACAAGCAAATCAAGCACTGTCAACCACCTGAGTGCGATTGGAAAGACGAAATAGTTGGATAAGTAGGTTTCACATGGACTAACTGAATATCAACAAAAATCGGAGTTATGAGACCTGCTCCAGGCTGATACTAAGGAACCAAAATGATTCATTTCTTGAATGGATAGTGACATGTAATGAAAAGTGAATCCTGTACGACATACACAACGGTTTGATCGTAAAGCATTTCACAAAGCCAAAGTTTCACCAATGAAAGGTCATGGTGACCGTATGGTGGACTGTGGCTGACATCATTCACTACAACTTTTTGAATCTAGGTGAAACAATCACAGAGGACAAATATTGCCAAGAATTGGCCGAAATGCATCGAAAGTTGCGCAAGTAACAACTATCTCTGGTCAGTCGAAGGGGTCCTATTCTTCTTCCTTACAATGCTCGTTCCTACCTGTCAAGGATGACGCTCTAAAAATTGAACGAATTGGGAATCGAGATTCTGCCTCATCAACCTTATTCTCCAGAACTTTCCGCTACAAATTTTCATTTTTTCAAGACTTTTTGAACAATAAACGCTTTCAAAAACCAGGCAGCTGCAGAAGAAACTTTCAGAAAGTTCATTGACTAAAGAAACTTTTATTTCTAGAGCAAGGGCATAAACAACATCGTTACACGTTGGCAAAAGTGTGTTGAAGCAAATGGTGATTACTTTGATTAAAGCATGTTTTACAACACTTTTCTAAACTTCGCAGTTCAAAAACAACATTTATTTCTGGACAACCTAATACATAATACAGAATCCTGTTAATCTAATATATAGCACTTGTTCTTTTAAATCTATTATTTCTTCCTTCCTCAATGGCTCAGCAGTACGTCTGCAAGCACTTAATGCTAAAAATTCAGTTTTGATACTTGTAGTGTGTAAATCACAGATAGCCCATTATGCAGCTTTACGCTTAATAATAACCACACTGATGTTATTAAACGAATAATTGTTTTAAAGAATAATGTTTTGAATCAATAACATAAGTTTTATACTTCCGTACAAGATAGTTAGTTAACAGGTTGTGTCTTTAAGTGTTTATATGTTTTATAAAATGCAAAATCTGAGAATAGAAATACCTTTATATAAGAATAGTTCCTCACTAAACTGCAACGAATTTTTAGATAGCTACGTTGATGATGGCGCTATTAAAAATTTAACAAAGGTAAAATGCAAACAAATAATTATTTTCTGTTTTTAATAAACCTTTAGAAATTCATGCTGAAACATTATCAAAATGTGTGTAGTATCCATTGTTATAATCCATATTTCGTATTGTTCTAGGTATGGAACAAACAGTTTTACTACTGTAAGTTTTATATATTTGTGACTTCATATTTCTTTTTTATATCATTAACAATAAATATTTATCCAAATACTCACAAAATATAAAAAGAGGGCAGATTCTACGTAAAACTTAATTTAAATCTTAATTTTGTACTGAATAATAAAATGCTGTTGAAAAGGAAAATAATTTTTATTCTGCTGTACGTATTCTCTTCATGTACTATGCCACTAACTAATTTGATATACCTTACGGAAATGAAGTGTTTCATTTTTCTTTATGAATAGACCATTGTTAGAAACGTGTTTTATGTGTTTTCTTATTAACGAAACTCAAGTTTAATATGTACAGAAACAAATAAATTAAGTCCATATATTTTTCTCTAAATGTTACACATGAATAAACACTAAGTTGAAGCAGCAGCTCAGGTTTTTATTTTCTAATGTTCCTTCATATCAAAAACTATAGTTATGAAAGTTGTTTTGCTTCGCTTCACAGTCTGAAAGTTTTGTAAATCTCATTATGTGTGTTTGTTCTTCCACCTAGATAAAGCTTTGCCCATGCCCAATATTGCCTAAGAAATACAGTTAAAGATATGGAACAGTGTGGATAATAAGTTCCTGAGCTCTTCATCCTTATTTTCTTCCTTTTTTCTCTCATCTGGTTAGATATCCTGAATTCAATTACTTTGATATATTTTGTATTAGTGAGTTATTAATCGCCCGGCATGGCCAGGTGGGTTAAGGCGTTCGACTGGTAATCTGAGAATCGTGGGTTCGAATCCCCATCACATCAAATATGCTCGCCCTTCTCAGCCGTGGGGCGATATTATGTGACTGTCAATCCCACTATTTGTTGGTAAAAGAGAAGCCCAAGAGTCGGGGGTGGGTGATGATGACTAACTGCCTTACCTCTAGTCTCACAGTGCTCAATTAGGGACGGCTAGCACAGATAGCCCTTTAGTAGCTTTGCGAGAAATTCAAAACAAGATGTTATTAAATACACCGTCCGTCCAAAAATTATTCTGATTATTTTAAATGTTTTTCCGTCAGGGAAAATATACTAAATAATTACAATGTTTTGTTTTCTTATATATGTACTGTGTGAAACACCAATATTCTCAACTTGGCGTGTTTGTGGACATCTCCCATGTTCTTTATCAACTGATAGAATTCAGTTAGAATTATGCTATAGTTGTTTAATACCAGAACTCAATATTTTTCGCACTCCACTTCATTTTTTAATAGGAATTACGTGTATGAATATATTAAATATTTAGTATAATAACTGTTTAAAGTATTTCAATTTACTCGTATTATGCTTCTCAATGGCTAAGAGGTAATTCTGAAGTCTTATAAATTTAAAGTCTGATTTCGATACACATAACTTAATGTGTAGCTGTGCACTTAACAACAAACTAATCAACAAGCAAAATCTGGAAATATATATGAACATTTCCATACAAGTGTATAGGAAATATATATTATTTTTAGTGTAAAGCCGAGTAGTCACAAAATGCCACAGTATTGTATTTAAGATACGTATCGTCTTAGTGAATTATGTAAGCCAAGAGATAATTTTTAACCTTTTGAATACGTTTTATTTATCAAATTAATTCAGACGATCAAAATAATGAACGACAGATTAATACAATTATTAAACCTTTAGGAATGATGAAATTGTGACCGAGTGTTAGATTACTTCTAGAGTGTACTAATATTCCTTTCAGTAGAATGTGCACAAGGCTTACTTTGTTTTCTATTAAGATGCTAAATTCATTCAACTTTTGCATAAGTAATACACCTCTTTCTTCTAACTTGCATTTAGTGGAACTATTCTCTTGGAGAAATAATGTCAGAAAATTTGTGAATCGACCAGCAATAAAATTGTCTAGAACAAATATGCGACCACTTTATAGAAATATTTGAATGTGATGAGTGGCAATTGCCTTCAAAATTATCTGTGCTATTTTTCATAGCTTACTCTATTAATAATGGCATAGATGAGCTGAACGAATGGTTTAGAAAGGATTGTTGAAGTGACAGCTAACCCTAATGCACTGCGATTTTGACGTTAGTTTCTTTCCATCAGATGAATCGAATATAACATATTGAGCAATGCTTTGGATATATCGACTTATATCAACAACAATCTTTTATTCACTGTCATCCTCGAAAATGTTCCTAGCAGTTAAATGCAGCAACAGGTATTACTGTCAGAAATCGAATATCTGGCTATTTCAAAGGTAAAAATGTTTATAACAAATGTCCTGATTTCTTCTCTAAGACAGTTTAAAGTCTTGATGACACATAGTACACATCATGAACCCACTTCTGTTTCTCGTTACTTATTTGAAGTATAAAGATGTCATCCCGTTCAAACTTAGTCTTGCTTAGTTGCTGAACAACATCACCAATTGATTCATAAGAAGGAAGTAACTGTTGTTGTCTACGTAGGCGTAAGAAGATCATTTTGTTTCTCTAGTGCTTCACAATGTTAAATGTTAACGTGTTTTTATAAAAACCGCTGATTTTAACGTTTTCAGTACATAACAGTTAATTATTAAATTAAACAATACAGTCACTGTGTATACATGGCTACTTGAAAACCATGCAACCATTTTTACAACTAGTTTCACAGATGTATTTTTGTAAAGCGTTTTCACAAGTCTTGTTTTTTTGTTCTTAAGAAAGTTTCTTTGATGTTCTCATTGAGATTTAAGGTAACAACTTTTGTCGTTTTTACCTTGTAAGCGAAGACCATAAAACCTATACTATAGCATTCCATGATTGAAAGTAAAAAAGTAACTATTTGTTTTGAATTTTGTTAGAATTTAATACAATATTATTTTGGAGCTCTTTTGACAGAAAATGTATTTGGCAGTGTCAAATGAATTAACACAATTTCTCATAATAGAAGAAATATTTTTGTACACATGACGTAAAAGTTTGACTGATGTGACCCCATCTTCCAACTTTAAAAAGTTTTATAATTTTTTTATATATTGAGTTAATTTAAAACAATTTTTAAATTAATCCTTTTTGAGTATGTTACTATAATTAGTAAGATTATTACTCTCAGTGTTGACAACATTTGACAATTTATTGATCATAATTTGTATAATTCAAAATAATAATTTATATGAATGTAAGCTTCAATAGTGCTACCGGAATTCCGCTAATATACTACATTTTTAATCAGCACACGATCGGAAAACGAAGTATTTATTTAACAGAAGAAAAGATTTTTCAGAAAACGTGAGACGCTTGTTCACAATATTCTAAATAAAAAACAAACAAACAATACTCAACAACTGTTTTAGAAGTTTTATTGAAATATAATAAGCATTATCAAGGAATGCACGTTATTATAGGAACTGCGGAGACGCCTGTTGGAGAGAAAATCGTTTCAAAGTGTAATTTATTGAGGATTTAGACTAAAATTAGCATTAAGTAGATTAGATGGATAAAACTTTTACCAGTTTAACAAAGTCCTTGTATTTATTTTTACTACATTTATGTTGATGCATTGCAAACATGTAATAAAAAAATATGGTTTTTATTCGAATAAAACTGTTACAAAACTAACTTATGGTTAAGGAAATTGTATTTTTGTCATAACTGTTATTGTTCTGAATTAAGCACAAAGGTACACAATGGACTATCTGTGCTCTGCCCACCACGGGTATCGAAACCCGGATTTTAGCATGTAAGTCCGCAGACATACCGCTGAGCCACTGGGGGGCTTTGTCATAACTTAAAAATGTAATCGTGGTCTCTAGGTGATAAAACTACTTGTTATTTAGATGCTTTGAGTTCACAGTGTTCCCTCGCCACTTCGCGGGCTCGGCCGACCCCCCCCCCCACATATATATATATATATACATATATATAAAATAATAAACATTAAATCTAAAATATAGCATTAAATACCATTAAAACATTAAAAATAAATATAATTAATAGTGTAAAGAAAAAAAACAGGTATATTTTGAGATGAACTGATTGACTTAGAATCCGAACCACTCGCCGACCAAGACTTAGAAGCACTGACGAAGTCTGCTGCCGAGGAAGACGACGAAGAGGAAACACCGAAAGAAGCCGAGGAAACAATCGAGCAAAGTGGATGGTCGTTAGAACGGTTAGGTAAACTAATGAAACTAATTAACGAAGTGAAGGAGTGCTCACAGGAATGGGACAACGATATGGTTCGATCAGTACAATTTTGCAATAAAATAGAAGAACTGATGACTCCTTATCAAATGACTTTCGATAGGCTAAAGAGGCAGAGAAAACAACTGCCAATAACAATGTTTTTCCAGCCGAGCAAGAAAGAAAGGGTACCGGTGGCAAGTACTGTTCCTGAAGTTGTAACGACCGACGAAGAAATTGCCGATTCACCTTCGACAGAAGAGGAAGTGGAGTCCCCCGAAAAGACACCACCTGCTGAAGATATGTAATTTTTAATTTTAAGGCTTAATATCTTAATAATTGTTCTTATTATTTCAGCAATAATGAACAGTATTGTAATGGGAGGGTTAAATAGTTGTACAGGGAGGGTTTTAAAAGTCTAAATGCACATAAATATATACGTAAAAATCGGCGATCCTACTTCGCGGAAAATCTCCTTTCGCGGGGGGTTTTGGAACGCATCTACCGCGATACACGAGGGAACACTGTATCACAGATTAGACGAACGAGAGCCTGTCAGTGGAATTTTATCATTTGAATAAAAGTTTCCCTTTGTTTCGGGATTTTGTACAGTCATTACTATCGTATGGAGTATTTTATTCACATCGTGACTTATTTTTATAACTTCTCAAATCTGTCTGTGTGAGTGTTTAAATATTAATTTATTGAGTTATGATATGTTCTAAACTTATTTTCAATGAAACCACCCAGTCGTTTAAAGTAGAAAATCGTGACCACCTAGGTAGCAAAAAGCATTTTTATTAATCCATTATATGTGGATTAGAATCACCTGAGAGGAAAATAAATAACCCTGAATCACTTTTTCGCTACAGCAATCAAGATAAAGTATAGATCTGATCAAGCAGCCAAGTCATGTTTAAATATTCCCCACAGAGAAAAAGCCACTATTCAAGAAGAAGACTGGGTTTTGAGCAGACATTACTTACTAAAAAAATTACATATTATCTTTTCCTTGAGATCCTGTAGGAAACACATTGGAGTTGTCTGAGAATCTAAGTTTCTTTACTTTTTTCTTGTATAGATACAGGAAAAAGAATATTACATAATCAGATAATTTCAATCACTTCGTGATCTAATTTTCTAAAGGCCTGTAATAAAAAGGACATAATAGTTATAAGTTTATAAAACTCACATATTCACTGTAATTGGTTCCCACTTTGTTCTGTACTGAAGATCTCCCATCTCTCTGCATGAGGTTGGTATACTTGAAGAAGTGTCAGAACCTTGGGGCTGGTATTTAACAAATCGTCTCTCTGTTCCAGTAATATATATTTGTAGTATTTTAACATTATTCATTACAAGCTATTCTCAGTGGGGCAGACCACAGATAGCCCATTGTGTAGTTTTATGTTTAACTGCAAAACAACAACATCAGTGCGGGTTGAAAACCACATATTGTTTTTATCAGTTGTATGATATTTAGATGAAATAGCTAAATAATAATTCATCTTACTAATTTTATTTTTTGGAGACATGACAAAGGAAATAAAATTTGATAAAATAAAGTGTTTCACACAATTAAGGCGTTCTAAACAGTAACTCCTCTGGTTTATAACTCATTGCATCTTTCAGAAATTAAAACTGATTTTCAATTTGTACAAATTATTTATTACGTTAATATCGTATGATTAATTAGTTCTTTCTTCGACCTGTTCGACCTTCACTCTAGTCTCACAGTGCTAAATTAGGGACGGCTAGTGCAGATAATGTAGCTTTGCGCAAAGTTTGAAAACAAACAAACAAATGTACGCCTTGTCTAGACCTAACACACTTATTAAGAAAAATATACACAACATCAAAGACGATTACGTACAACGATAAATTTTGCACGTGACAATGTGTTATATTAAAGTAGGTTTATTTCTTCATCGAAATAGAAACGCTTCACTACACCCACCTTTTTAGTCTCTTTACCTCAATGGGTAATTTCACGGTGTGTGTGTTTTCATATAGCAGAACCACATCAGACTATCTGCTGAGTCCACCGAGGGGAATCGAACCGTTGATTTTAACTTTGGATATTCGTAGACTTACCGCTGTACCAGCGGGAACCGTAAATATTATATTAATTTTTGTTCAGTTCTTTCACGAATAAGTGTTTTTTTTTCCTTATAGCAAAGCCACATCGGGCCACTTGCCAAGGCCACCGAGGGGAATCGAATCCCCAATTTTAGTGTTGCAAATCCATGCCCACTAGCGGTGGGCATAATTTCAAGGAGCTTAAACCTGATAAAAGTTTCTCTTGAATCGTGAGAAGTATTTCATTAAGAGCGGCTTCGATATTCTATTGTTATGAACAATATAGAATAATAACATTTTATTACTGCATCAGGTCAACGTTTTATACAAAGTAAAAATAGAATAATTGTACATTTCTTAGTTACAAATTGCCTACTCATTAGTTGGAAAATAACTTCATGGCATGTGCCCCACTGTCAAATGTTGGGCTATTTATTGATAGCTCTCGAGTTTTATTTACAAGTGCAAAGTAATAAGTTGATCTAGACTTACACTTTTATTTAAGATTGTCATGCTTTTTTTTAATTGATTTAAAAGAATTGAAACAGTCTTACACAATTTAAAATTTGTTTTCCAACGTTCCAGTTTCGTCAATGATAGTTGGCCCGACATGGTCAATCGTGTTAAGACGTGCGACTCGTAATCTGACGGTCGCGGGTTTACATCCATGCTCGTTCTTTCAGTTGTGGGGGCGTTATAATGTGACGGTCAATCCTAATATTCGTTGGTAAAAGAGTAGCTCTAGTCTTACACTGCTAAATTAGGGACGGCTAGCACAGATAGCACTCGAGTAGCTTTGTGCGAAATTCAAAACAAATTCAATGATAATTTTCATGAACAATTTTTATATACTGAAACCTTCGGACTTTCTTCTTTGTAGAAACATTCCGTTAACAGTTTGTGTATTTGTTTGTTTTGTATTTGGCGCAAAGCTACATGAGGGCTATATGCGTTAGCCATCTGTAATATAGTAGTGTAAGACTAGAGGGAAGCTAGCTAGTCATCACCACTCACCACCAACTCTTGGACTGCTCTTTTTTTCCAATGGTTAGTGGGATTGACGGTAACATTATAACGCCCTCATGGCTGAAAGGGCGAGCATATATGGTGCGACGGAAATTCGAATCCGCGACCCTTATATTACGAGTTGAACGCTTTGACCTACCTGGTCATGCCGGGCAAACTTTTCAAGTGAAATTAAATAAAAAGGAAATTGTTTTGTTTATTTGAAATGTCGCGCAAAGCTGCACGAGAGCTATCTGCGCTATCCGTCCCTAATTCAGCAGTTTAAGAATGGAGAGAAGGCAGCTATTCATACCACCCATCGCCAACTCTTTACCAACTAATAGTGAGATTGACCGTCACACTATAACGCCCCAACGGTTGAAAGGGCGAGCATGTTTCGGTGTGACGAGGAATCGAACCCACGGCCCTCGGTATTTAAAGGTCATATATACTGTGAAACAACATTATATTAGCATTATCTTATGGAAATTGTTTCAAAATCTCACCATTGAAAGGCAACAAACGTACTCGAACTCATATTATATGAACAGAAACAAATTGAGTGGGTCATCTTGAACAACAACGAATGCAAATATAAGTTTACACGAACGATTTAAGAAATAATAATATTGCTTTTCTCGCACTTACAAAAGTAAATCACATTGATAATTAAGGAACTCTTTCTTGTAATTATTTTCGTTCCAGTGACTCTCATATTACCAATCGCGCGCCCTAACCACCTGGCCATGCCGTGCCTATCGTTAACAGACTCCATCTTCTGTTTTGGCTTATTGTTCGCAGACAATTTGGAAATCTGGAAGAACTACCCGACTCCCTTCTAAATTGCTACAAACCTACAATCGATGCTAAATCAATTAGTTGAATATTGTCAAAAGCATATAATCAAAATAAATGTTCCTATTCTCAAAAGGCAAAACACCTGCCGGGTTATTCTTATATCCTTCAGACTGATACATCACCAAAACATTTAGGTGTCGTTTATGATTTGAAATTAACCTGGTAAACTCATGTCAAACAAATCAGAAATAAAATTTGGCGACGAGCGGACCGCATTAAGAAATAACTCAGAAACACTATATAACATTATAAAAACCTACAATAGTTGAATACGCTTGCCCAGTTTGGGTAAACATCTCACCACATGTCCACAAGAAACTATAAACAATACTAAACTCAGTCATTAAAGCAGCATACAAGGTGCCAAAAATCATAAGCTCATTCTTCCTACACAAGTATGCGCACTTTCATCTGTTATTTGACAGACTCTTAAATGGCTTGATCAGTTGTTCCGAAAAATCACAGCAAGAACAGATTACATGTTCTTTTGACTACTATATCTTATTTAATGGAACTATGCCGAAATTATTCCTTCTAGTTAATATCAATTGTAAGTATAGCAAACAGATTATCCACTGCTAGACTTTAAATTCTATGTCATTTGGAAAGTTTATTAATAGTACTAGAAAAGGTATGTAATAGTCTCGTGAAATACTGACAAGTGAAGGATTTGTGATACATAGGACTATACTTACCAAACTAAAACAAATACAAACAGTACAAAATAAAACACCTGGAACTTAAATAGACTTGACCTTGACAGGGTTATTTTATTGCTATATAACCCTTACGTATAACGTCCAGCACTTAAAAGTACATTAAGATGGTGTAGAAACATATTTACGAGGGATAACAACGCTTGCAAGGGAAGGAGGAAGAGAACCTAAAATGATCCTATCCCTTCCAGATTTCAAAGAGGATATAGATCCCGATCCAGAGATAGCCATCTCGACACTTATCCCTGAGCCATGGGGGCCTAAAAAGTAAACTAAAAGCAGATTTGTTTTGTTTTGGAATTTCGCACAAAGCTACTCGAGGGCTATCTGTGCTAGCCGTCCCTAATTTAGCAGTGTAAGACTAGAGGAAAGGCAGCTAGTCATCACCACCCACCGCCAACTCTTGGGCTACTCTTTTACCAACGAATAGTGGGATTGACCGTCACATTATACACCCCCACGGCTGGGAGGGCGAGCATGTTTAGCAAGACCCTCGGATTACGAGTGCACGTCTTAACGCGCTCGGCCAAACTAAAAGCAATAATAAATTAATACAGATAAAAGCTTAAATATGAAAATAACATTTACAATTAATAAGGTTTAAAAATATGTAAACAGATAAAATTAAATATTAAAAAAGAAAACTCAAAATCAAAGTCAAAGATGATATATTAACACACATCAACACCAAAATTATAAAAAATAAAAGCACGTCATAACATAAATTATAAAACATAACAATCAAATAATCAGTATCAAAATTTCAAAATTAAAGTAAAAAATAAGGTTAATGTTAACGTGAAAATGTAATAAATCTTAATAAAGTTTAAATATAACAAAATTGTAAATAAAATGATATAAAACATTTCCACATCAATGAGAGAGGGAAATTTATTTATTTTATACCTGATTATCACTGATTATTTTATACCTTGTTCTTATCGTTAGCTATTTAGAATTCTTACGCTTGTTATAATAGTTTTATTTAGAAAACCAACCTTTCATTCAGTTTAGGAAAATAAAAATTGCTTGTGTAAAATTTAAGAGAAATATAAAGAGATGTATTACTTATAGTGAGTTTAATGCATGTATTTAAACATTGGACGGAAGGATACATATATATTCAACATTGAAGTTTCATACATCTTTTATGTATTCATGTACTTTTACTTAGGGCGTTTATTTTGGCTCAAACTTTTTTAATTAAATAAATTTTGTCTTTTTGTTCCTTTAATTTGCTATCATATATTATATTTACCAATTTGTTGCACACTTTTAAATACAAAGCTACATATTGAGCTGTCTGTGCTCTGCCCACCACTGCTATCCAAACCCAGGTTCGAGCGTCGTAAGTCTGCAGGCTTATCATGGAGCAACTGGAAAACAGAGTTAATGGGTTTAATACCTACGTTTCAGATTTGAAACCTTTACATTGTTTATTTCAGATATTTCTTGTTTTGTTACACAATATTTCATAGAAACAATAACAAACTGGTTCTCCCGAAGCTAAGAACAATTCTCCATACATTATATTAATACCATAATTCCAAGTCTGTTAACATTTACTAAAAACTATTCAAAAACCTTGGTTAAGAAGGTTCAATATTTAATGTCGTGATGATATTAGAACTGTTTAGAGGAAATAGACGTGATTAGTGTACAAAAACCTTGGTTGAGAAGCTTCAATATTTAATGTCGTGACGATATGAGAACTGTTTAGAAGACATAGACGTGATTAGTGTACAAAAAGAAAAGAAGGTAAAACGTTGTCGTGGAAAACATTTGCCTCAAGGCTGTAGAAATCTGAAAGAGTTTCAGATTTTTTTTTTCTGTTTGAAATAAAATTATATATACATCTAATTAAGACGCATGGGAGCTGCGAGTCACGTATTACTTACAAATTAAAACCATAATGCTACATTTAATCGAAAGTTTTTGCAATTTCTAGAAATATTACTTCTCTAAGATGTTTGTTCCAGAGCAGAACCGCAATGAGTTATTTGATTTGTCCACCGAGTGGAATGAAAACCGATATTTAGCGTTACTAGTCAGCAGACTTACCACTGAGTTACTGATTGGTCTCAATTTTGTTCAGATTTGGTAACACACGATTGTACTTTTTTTTATCTTGTTTTACCTTTTCAGTATTCGGAAAACAAATTCTTTTTAAGAACTGTAATATAGTTGGCTAATTTATGACAACAATATTTGAACAGTTATTTAACAAACTGTATCTTACATCCTGTGGTATTTTAATGTTTTTAAGCACATTTTTGATTTCAAAATTTATTCTATTTTTACTCAATTAAAAAGCAAACATGATTGATATGGAAAATGAACGAATCAGAATAGTTAATAGGAAAACAATGCTTTAATTTTTTTATCATTAGCAATTCTAAATCTTTTTCCTTATGATTTCTACTTCAAAATATGGTTCGTGATTTTGCATGCACATTTGACTAAAGAGTAACCTGAGGGTTGCGGATTCAAATCCCCGTCACACCAAACATTCAAGCCCTTTCAGCCGTGGTGACGTTATAATGTTACGGTCAATCCCACAATTCGTTGGTAAAAGAGTAGCCCAAGAGTTGGCGGTTGGTGGTGATTCCTAGCTACCTCCCCTCTAATCTTACATTGCTAAATTAGGGACAGCTAGTGCAAAATTCAAAAACAAATAAACAGTCGACTAAGAAATATTATACTATGTCGTGTTACACAAGCAGCTTAAATAAAACCACAGTGGCAAGAAATACATCAGATATTCATTTTTTACATTGCTTGACGTTTCGTAGGTAGGTAAGTAATGTTATGGTACTGAAGATCAATCGCTTTCGGGAAGAGTGTGTAACAGCCTTTTCCAGTATAAACCACTAAAATATACTGTATTTAAGTCGGCGTTTAGAATTTCAAAAATGGAGATACCTTTCGTGCTCAAAGGCCTTGGAAAAAAAAAGGAATATGGATCAACTTCATCAGAATCAACCACAAAAAAGTTACAAGTGATACCCTAATCGTGATAAGCAAAATGCAGTAATTTGTAACAGGTCAGAATTCACAAATATAAAGGCCAGTATCAAAAGCAGTCCACGTGCCCAAGACAATAGTACGAAACGCAATCAAGAAGGGTCTTCGTCTGGAAAATACACAAGTTGCTTCTATAATATCCATTCAATCATTGCATACCTTAAGCATCTGCAGAATTAAATCAGCACTTATAGCTATTCCATCTGAATACATACTAGCCATGTTGCTCGATGCACCGCCTATAGGCTTCCATTTCTCAGACTGTTAAAACAGATGCTGCAAAACCGTTATGCATGAAAACTAAATGGATTATGGAAAGCAGCAGAGATGTATGGCGTTCTTTGAATATGACGTATATGTGACAGAGTTTTTTACAATAACTGTGTTTATTTTTGTTAAACACATATTGTCACCCTGTGTCAACAATGGGTATCGAAACCTGTGTTTTAGCGTTATAAGCCCAGTGACCTATATACCTAATCTCTATATTTTGGAATTGGCTCTGTTAACAGTATCTATTAAATTATCATTGAATAGGAAACAATGTGAAATTTTGTGTTTTTATCTTCTACGTATTCCAAATTAATAATCATTATGTTTTTTGTATTTTCGGTATATTTTCTTGTTACTGTTCAGTTTTAAAAGTTAAATCTTTATCAGTTAGTTTTACACATCATATATTTAGTGAGTTCGTATAATTATTTTTAATAGTTTTGTATAAACCGCTTACCCTTTAAAACTTTGATAATACAACAAATAATTTTATAAGCAAATATTTAAAATGTGTAACTTAAAAACTGTTTTTAACTAAAATCCATCACGTATTATTTTATTTTATTGTTGTCGCAGCACTAGATGACTAACATTAAGATATTTCCGTCAAATTATTTTCCTATGTAGGAGTTTTTATTTCGTTAAGTAAAATGTTTTCAAAACTTATATCAGTAAAGCAGTAACCCATTGGTAAGACTGAAGACTTACAACGCTTAAAACCACGTTTTGATAGTCGTGATGGATAAAGCACTGTGCAGCTTTGCGCTTAACAACAAACAAACAAAATTAACAAGTGACACTTGTCGATTACATTTTAAAATTGTGAATGGAAAGTGATTTTATTGGTTGAAACACTTTCTTTTCTGCCAAACATGAGGTGGCAAATTTTCTCTTTAATTCTGCCTAAAACCAAATTAACTAAAATCATCGTACCCTTTAATTTTTATCTACTCAGATTTTCACTTCTGTAACCTCTTATTCCGTACAGGATTTATTACTTTTGTTTATTTTTTTTTCTCATGCTTTCTCAATTCTTCTTCAAGTTGTTAATCTAGCTCTCAGACCGGTTAAACCAGTTTCCTGCAAAGCATTCTACATCTATGATATTATTTAATCAGCCGAGTTGATTTTCCTTCGATCGAAGATTTCAGCTCTTTATACCAATTCCAGTAGTCTTTGTCAATACAATAAACAGAGTCATCTGGTGTAGCAAATGTGTATGATATTTCTCCACTTGCTGCCTATTGGTTAGTGTATTTGGATGGCAAATCTGATAGTTCGTGCCCATGTTCCTTTGCCACAAAATCCATTCTGTAGTTTAGGGTTGGGAGTGTACTATGAGGGTTGCGATTAAATCTCACTATTAAGTCAGACTAGGGTAATTCAATGGTTGACTGTGAATGTTACTGAGTTGCTGCATTTCTTCAAGTGTATTACTTTAAAACTGGGGATGGTAATGCTCATGTAGCTCTTGTATATCATTGTCTTCTTTTCCTTTTTCTCTCAGAATTCAACAGGGTCAAAAACTTCAGCTCAGTAAACGTTAACGTTTTTATTGTTTATTTATTTCTTTTCCTTTGGTTTGGTTTCTTTTGAATTTTGCGCAAAGCTACACGAGAGCTATCTGCGCTAGCCGTCCCTAATTTATCAGTATAAGACTAGAGTGAAGGAAGATAGTCATCACCACTCACCGCCAATTCTTGGGCTACTCTTTTTCCAACGAATAGAGTGATTGACCGTCACGTTATAACGTCCCACAGCTGAAAGGGTGAGCATGCTTAGTTTACGGGGATTCAAACCTGCAACCCTAAGGATTATGAAACGAGTGCTTTAACTTTAGCCATGCCAGGCTCTCCTTTCCTTTGCTCACACATGCTCCTAAAAAGTGTTCGTATTCGTTCAATTTATTGTTTTAATATTTTGTTTTTCTATTATTTTATTCTTCCTGAGTTGAGTTTTATTATAAGAGTTCCTTACCTTTGAAGTTACCTTGCAAGACGTGATCTCTGTTCTACGGTTTGCCCATTTTCTTTTCACATCACGTTTTGCTGTTTTTTAATTATTTCTTCCATTTCATTGAATATTCCATGTTGAATGAGGTGTGCAAACATATTTAGAGCTGTTGGGTGTTACCCTAAATTGATGTCACTATTCTTTATTTTTCTGAAATGAAACATATTAAATGAGTGTTAAAAATATTAACATTTTTAATATGCTAAAATGTCTACGGCTTTGAATGGTCTTTGTAAAGTTTTAAACAGTTGAAAAATACCTAAACATTAGGTCCCGGTGTGGCCAAGCGTGTTAAGGCGTTCGAGTCTTCATCCGTGGGTCGCAGGTTCGAATCCCGGTCGCATCAAACGTGCTCACTCTCCCAGCCGTGGGGCCTTATAATGTTACGATGAATCCCACTATGCATTGGTAAAAGAGTTGGCGGTGGGTGGTGATGAGGAGCTACCTTCTCTGTAATCTTACCCTGCTAAATTAGGCTAGCGCAGATAGCCTTGACGTATCTTTGGACGAAATTAGAAAAAAACTTAAACATTAATGTCGATATTCCATTATGAAAACATTTTAAAGAATCATCAATTTTTCGTCATTTGATAGATAAATTTATTTTCCAAATGTTAATATTCCATTGTGAAAACATATATATGCAACAATTATTCATTTCTGTCATTTGATAACTAAATCTCTTTCCATAAATTATTTGGTTAAACCAACCACTATTCCTTTATTTGACTTTTATTTTTCTATCATAAGGTAGTAAAAGTGACGTCAGTTAAAACTAATAGACTTTTGTGTTTTTTATTTCATATTTATGTGATTCATTTATTTTAAGTAAAAAATTAAAATATTTATTGTATGCAATATTTCCATGGACAGACCGATAACATAACAGAAAAGAACTTGATTTTATTATTATTATTCACTGCTTATTGTGTGCATTTGGTGTCTCAGTCAGAAATGTATATCGTTATTTCAAATATCATTCATGAGAAACAAAACTGTTATGTGAACAAATAAAACAAATACCTTATGGCTTAAGGGCGACTATGTTTGGAATTACGGGTATTTTAAATCTCGAACCTTGGACTGTGAATCGAACACCTGATCCACCAACCCATACCAGGCCTGGCAGGTGATGTAATTAGATTGGTGAAAACAACTAGAGTTAATGAAGATGGCATACTGGTTGATATTTCCTATCAGGGAATCCTGCAGTTAAAATGTAAGAATTTTTAAAATTATTTCAATATTCCATGTCGATATTTCAAAACAGAATCAAATTATTGATTTTCTTTTGTAAGACTGTTAATACGTCACAGATAGTTTTAGATTTCTTACTTTTACTTGGAAATATCAAAAGTCGTGCATTCTACACTTACTTGCACCAAGAACTATCAGCACAGTGATAATCTAATTGTTGTTCACACTTAAAACCTGTCCAATTTATTACAAAATTTTCACACCTGTTGATAGCATGTGTGTGCAGCTTCGTCGGATATTTTGAAATAGGGGCTTTTATCAAATTGATTTTGATTTGTCTTTAAACACGTTAAGTAAAGTGAGTGTTGCAGGTACTTTTAAGAATATATTTATTGTTTATTGCCTGGCGACATGTTTCTAGTATTACACGCTCTCAACGTTATCTCTTTTGTGTAATTATTATTACTAAATAAAAATTATTTCTCTACATATTTTGTATAAAACCACATGATCGTCCACATGTCATTCTACCAAAAATCTACAAGTTTTGAAAACTAATAGGGCACTCGACTTTAAAGCAACTGACATCACTTGTCTATATCGGATGTATCTACACCATTCAGAAATGTTTCTGTTTTCATTCCAAAAGGGGGTTTAATTTATTTTTATAAGTTGGCAATAGTAATTAGTTATTATTTACAATACATTTTTAAAACTATTTCTGACGAAAAGCGCAGGGATGTTGAATAATCAAGTCCGCAAAGAACTGGTTTTCCTTTCACCAATCTCAACCAAGGTTACTGAACTTGTCCTTTGATAAGAATGCTTATGATGGCTGACGTTTTTACACGTTTCTATTATTAAGTAGCACAATAGACACATACATTAGTTTGCTTGCAGGCTAGTTGAAGAAAAGAATTAATTGTTGATACCATTTTTAAGAATGAGCAGTGTTTTATTTTTTAACTTTTACACTTCAACATACAAATTTATATGACTTTTATGTATTAAATTTTAATGAAAGTAAATTGTCTTAAGCTTTTCCACTGCCTTAGGAAGAAATATATCCCTATCTGGAGCACTTTTGTGTGAGTTTGGAGTTTTGTATGAACGTAGAAAAATGATATTTTCCTTTTAACTTTCCCAAATTTTACCAGGTTTAAGTTTGATATAAGAAATGAAATACGAAAACGAGTGTCTTGTCTTCATTGCGTAAGTACTGAAATAGTTGCTAAACAGTAAATCTAGCACTAGAACAGTGTTTTAGCTGTAAATCTGACAGTGGAATAGTTGCTTATCTATAAACCAGTCATTGGGACAGTGGGGGCGCCAAGATATTTTCTCTTTTGGGGGAGGGGCTTCCCAAAATGCCATCAATATGAAGTATAGATGGTAAATTATAATAATGTAAATACTAAGGCACATTTCAGAAAGGTACTATTTTGAACTGCGTTTTCAATGCAATTTTCATTGGACACTCATACTCTGATTAATAATTCATTATTACAAATTAGAAATAATCTGTTTATGAAAATATGCGTATATGTAAAAGAGGAAGCTCACCTAAATTCCACCCAAGGTAATACATAATAATAAAGAAAATCAAGGTTAGCTTAGGTTGAACATTTAATATACCATTAAGAGTAAAGCTACAATTCAAAAGAAATATAACATAAAGACATAGATTATATAGAAGAAACGAATTATCCCATGTGAAGTTAATACACTCTGAGGAAAAGTAAGGTCACTATCAGGCTAGCTATCTTTCATCTTAATGAAGACGTTGAGTTCTACATATCTGTCTCTTTGATGTTCATTGTTAAACAACAACGACGATTGTGTTTTCCATATTTTATGAATATATGTAGGTAACAATATTGGGGGGGCTGAGGGGAGGCTTGGCTCATTTGGGGGGCTCAAGCACTGATGTCGCTTTTGTTCTTAATTTGTTGGAAATTAGGTTGAACTTGTTATCGTTATTTAAAAAAAATTGTAGTTTCAGCTGACTTGTTAGTTGCCAAGTGTACTTTGAAAACTTTTAATTCAGTAGCGATTTTTATATGTAAGTCAGGCTTAGTTAGAAAGTGAAGTCAGAAAACAACTAGATATATAACTAGTTATACTCTGGTGTGAGTGTACTAAATTATATGCAAGCAGAGATCTTTTCTCTGGGAACATCGTCACCACAATATTGCAGTTGTGTGTTCTGTTCTTAAAGGAAAACGTTTAAAGTATTTAAGAGACAGTTTAAATAGCTATGACACGTAGCAAAACACTTTCCTCTACAGAACTCTTGTAAACAAAAAAACTTTCTTGTTTGCAGTTTCACAAGACAAGATTGAAACATCATGATACGAAAAATATATCAAACCATTATCTATCAAACAGATGTTCATAGATGTTGAAATCTTGCGTACTACCAGTAATGTTTGATGTAAGTTTTTAAGTGGATAAATCGTGTAATTGAGAACATCTTTCTTGTTTAATCAAGTCTATATATCAGATCTGATAAAAATCAGTTTTACTATTATTACTAGATAGGCAACATAGAGAAAGAAATTACTGCATGTAACAATTGTATTTACTATTATATGTCTATTTTAGTATCGATGTTTAAGTTACATTTAAATTTAGGCATGTGCATAACTTATACTGTTAAATCTGTGCTACATAACTCTTACATATTTACTAAACACCGGTGTATTGTTTATATTATTGTGTCGACATAAGTTTCCAGAAACTCTTCTTACTCATATAAATATAACCAACGCTACGCGCCAAAAAAGTATATATTATTGGTTTTTGCTATAGTTGGTATACGATAAAACTCGAAAGCTATAATTGTGATTAACAGTTATTAATCTGAACTTCAAACATCTGATTAGGAACGATTATAAATCTCTATCATTACAAACCATTTAACTTCAGTGAATTCACTTCGGTCATTAGTATTTTTGCGTACACATTGCTTAATTTTAGCGGTGGAATAACTCGGCGTACGGTTTGTTTTGGAATTTCGCATAAAGCTACTCGAGGGCTATCTGCGCTAGTCATTCCCAATTTAGCAGTGTAAGACTAGAGGGAAGGCAGCTAGTCATCACTACCCACCGGCAACTCTTGGGCTACTCTTTTACTAACGAATAATGAGATTTACCGTCAAATTATGACGCCCCCACGGCTGATAGGGCGAGCATGTTTGGTGCGACAGGAATTCGAACCCGTGACCCTCAGATTACGAGCCAAACGCCTTAATCTACTTGGCCATGCCAGGCCAGAGAAATAAGAAGAATGCAGAGCCATCTAGTTCTCTGTTAAATGAATTGTATCTACATCAACTTGAAACTAATTCGCTCATCGTGAATGGTGTTTAATCAGCACACCAAGTAATTAATTCCAGTACATCAAGTTGTCACTGCAAAAATATGGGTGGTTAGTTTCAATACATTACCTGGATAGTTCCAGGTAATTTCCATTTAAAGTAATCTGTTCCAACTTCAGCGTAGCTACTTTCAAACTGTGAAGTCAGCAATTCTAACATGTAAGTGGTTAGTTTCGTTACAGCATCAACTGTTTAGTTTTATTACATAAAGTGAGTAATTCCAAAATATCTGCGGTTAGTTTCAGTTTATTTTGTTTCTATGCTCTAAGATATATATTCTAACACAAAGGTAATTACTTTCAGTATATCAGGGGGCCAGTTCTGTCACAGGAAATGATATATACCAAATAAAGGTGATTAATTTAAATAGTTCAACGGATTAGTACTATTATACAATATGACTACTTCCAACATATAGGTGACTAGTTTAAGAACATTGACTGGCTAGTTCCATTTCAATAAGTGATAGATTCAGTTCTGAAGGTGATTATTTTAAATACATCAACTGATTAGTTCTACAACATAAATCGATCAATTCAAACATGTAGATGGTTAGTTTGAGTCCATAAAATGGCTAATTTTATCACATCAAATGATAAGCTCGAACTTACAGAAGATTAGTTTCAATATATCAGCTGTTTAGTTCTCTCATATAGAATAATCAGTTCCAACATATAAATTGTAGTTCTTGTGCTAAGGTTGATTAGTTCTACAATTCCAACCGATGAATTTGAACGTATAGCTGACAAGTTTCAGTACATTAGCTAGTTTTACCTGTTCAAGCGATTAGTTACAACATATAGGTAGTTATTTTTAGTACATCCACAAGTCAGTTCCGTTACACCGTATGATATAGGTTGTTAGTTTCAGAAAACGAACTGGCTAATTCCGTTACGACAAGTGGTTGATTTCAATATATAAATGGCTAATTCCTGTGCTGTAGCTAGTCAGTTCTGTCACATCATGTGATATACTGCAACATATAGGACAGTTTCACTTCGTAGTTTTATCACATGAAGTGACTGATTACAACATAGATAGTTAGTATGAATATATCAACTGATTAGTTCCATGATGTCAAATAACAGATTCCAACATTTAGGTGGCTAATTTAAATACATGAACTATTTAGTTGTATTTCATTATTTCTTTAATTCCAACATACAGGTATTTTTCAGTGCATCAATTGGTTAGTTCTAACCAATAAGAGGTCAATTTCAATACGTGAATAGTTAATTTCAGTACTTAAACTGATTATTCCCATCACAACATGAAATTACTTCCAACATCTCAGTGATTAATTCAAATACAAAAAATGATTAGTTCTTTCATATCGGGTGATCAATCCGACATATAGACAGTTGTTTTTATTATCACTATGTCAAATGGTCAAATCAAGTGATCAAATCCGATAGATGTGTGATTAGTTTCGGTATATCATCCAGTTAGTTCAGTCATGTCGAGTATTTTATTATTATTTTCAGTATGACAGTTGTTAAATTCAAGGTATCAACTGATTAGTTCTATCACAACAAATTATAAATTCGAATATGCATGTGGTTAATCTCGATAGATCTACTTATGTGTTCTATTGCACAGAGTGTTCAGTTCCATCATATATTTCATTATTTTCATATGTCAACAAGTTGAATTCATTCAATAAGAAAATGATCGTTTCCAGCATATTGGTGGTTAATTTTAATGCAGCTACTAATTAGTGCTACCGCATGAAGTTATCAAGAACAACATGCAAGTGGTTAGTTTCAATACATCAATTGATCAGTTCCAACATATCAAATATTCACTTCCAATATACACATATTAGTCTTAATGTATCAACTGTTTATTTCTATTACGTAAAGTGTTCAATTCTAATATAAGACGGTTATTTGAAGTACATTAACTGGTTATCTCTATCAGATCAAGAGATCAGTTCAAACTTATATTTGGTCTGTTTTAGTACATCAGTTGTTTAGTTCTATGACATCAAGTGACAATTTCTAAAGTATATGTAATTCTTTTCAGTATGACAACTGGTTATTGCCATAACACTGAATGATCAATTTCAATATAATCTGTGAGTTTAAGTATTTAATCTGGTTAGTACCCTGACATACAGAAAACAATTCCCACGCATACGTGGTTGTTTTCAAAATACTAAACGACACGCCATTAGTGGTAATTCGCTTTGTTACATCAAGCAGTTGTTGCGAATACTTCAGTGGCTATTTACAGAACATCAAATGATGTATAGCACATTATGTGTAAAAATATATCATTTGGCAAGTGCCAACACATACATTATGTTGTTAATATTATATGAAGCCAAACGATTGTAATGGCACATTAAGTTATTACAATATTCTGTTTAATGTAAGACTGCTTTATCTCAAAATAATCAGCGGCAGCCTTTTAATACGTGTTTGTGTTTCAGTAAGTGGTCGAAATGTTTAGAATCTGTAGATAAAGAGCTGTTGTTTTCATAATGCCAATACAAATAAAGACATATCATACGTTGCATTCTATTTACATTCTATTAACCTCAACCCAGTATAATTTTTGACACTATAAAGATGCCTTGTGCAGTATGCAGTCCAAACGGCCCAGTTGGTGACCCTAACATTTAAACATAGCTACCTTTAATATAAGGTGGAAAAAATCACAGCTAGTCGGCAGCCATTGCCGTCTAAAAAGCTACGTTTAAGAATACTAAAACTGAGTGCTGCAGTTATAAACTGCAACTGAAACTAGAACTAGAGGGAAGGCACTTAGACATCACTACCCACCGCCAACTCTTGAATTACTCTTTTACCAACGAATAGTAGGATTGACTGTTACATTATAACACCCCCATGGCTGAAAGGGCAGGGATTCAAACCAACGATCCTCAAATTACGAGTCGAACGCCTTAATCCACCTGGCCATGCCGGGCCTAACCAAGAAGACAAAACTGAGTTTGAAACTAAAAAACTATATGGAACTCAATAATCGAAAGTAGAATTTTATGGAATTTTATATCGAAATTGTTATATAAAATGATCATTTTTTGTAAGTGATTTATGAAGAAATTTCATCTTTGAAATTTCAGAATTTGATTACATTTATCATGGGTTCTTCAACGTTTGCAGTCAGAGCAATTTTTATACGTAATTGTCAAAAATAAAATTACTTAGCTTATGGAGCGTAATATGCTTTAAATACACTCTAGCTACTACATATATAACTTTCAGCAAACGATGTTTAATAACAGATTCCTTAATGAATTCACTACACTCTTAATTTCACTTCAAGTGCACACGTCTAATTTAATTGTGATCATTTATTAATGTCCTTGATAAAAAACAAAAATAAAATTTTATTTCATTCAAAAAGTATATATTTTTTTCTATGGTTTTGAAATATTCCTCCATATTTTCTTAGTAGCTGTTTGCAGTTTGCAATGTGTTTACAGTTTTGTTGAACTTCTGTCATTGTACATTTGATAACTGAAAAAAGTTGTATATCAACATTGTTGCATGACACATATAGGCATTAATATCATCCACTTATCACACTGAATTGACGTGTTTTGCCGAAAGTCTTTCTCTAAGTGATTTACCACCAGTGGTTCAGCAGTAACATTCTGTTTTAGTGTTGGTTACAAGATTAAATGTAGTGTGTTAACCAATTTTAAGTATTCTGTTTCTGTGTTAGGTACAAGACTAAATGTAGTGTGTTAACCTATTTTAAACATTATGTTTCAGTGTTAGTTAAAGACTAAATGTAATGTATTAACCAATTTTAAACATTCTGTTTCTGTGTTAGGTACAAGATTAAATGTAGTGTGTTAACCTATTTCAAACATTCTGTTTCAGTGCTGGTTATAAGATTAAATGTAGTGTGTTAACCTGTATTAAATATTCTGTTTCCGTGTTAATTACAAAACTAAATGTAGTGTGTTAACCTGTTTTAAACATTCTTTTTCAGTTACAAGACTAAATATAGTGTGTTAACCTATTTTAAACATTATGTTTCAGTGTTAGTTAAAGACTAAACATTCTGTTGTTGTGGGGCCCGGCATGGCCAAGCGTGTTAAGGCGTGCGACTCGTAATCTTAGGGTCACGGGTTCGCATCCCGGTGGCGCCAAACATGCTCGCCCTTTCAGCCGTGGGGGCGTTATAATGTGACGGTCAATCCCACTATTTGCCCCCCAGTGGCTCAGTGGTATGTCTGCGGACTTACACGCTAAAATCCGGGTTTCGATACCGTGGTGGGTAGAGCACAGATAGCCCATTGTGTAGCTTTGTGCTTAATTCAAAACAACAACTGTTGTAGTGTTGGTTACAAGACTAAATGTTGTGTGTTAACCTATTTTGAACATTCTGTTTCAGTGTTGGTTACAAGGCTAAATGTAATGTGTTAACCAATTTTAAGCATTTTGTTTCTGTGTTAGGTACAAGACTAAATGTAGTGTGTTAACCTGTTTTAAACATTCTTTTTCAGTTACAAGACTAAATATAGTGTGTTAACCAATTTTAAGCATTATGTTTCAGTGTTAGTTAAAGCCTAAATATAGTGTGTTAACCCATTTTAAATGTTTTTACCCAAAATAAATCTTTTCTCGCTGCATTTATTACTCAGTTGCTAAACAGTTTTAAACATTTACAGTGTGCCGTTTGTTTTTGGTTCTTATTTAGGTGTGATACTAAAAAACACGAACTCGATAAAAGTAATAAAACTGATGTTAAGTTTCAAAAAACTAAATTTAATGCTGATTTTCAGGTGAAATAAATTAACTTCTGATATGTAACCGCTTGACACTGCGATTATTAGAATAAGCATGTTTTAATGTTGACTATATCTTGAGTTGATCGAAGGTAAACCACTCTAAGATATTTTGTCTTGTGTAAATTAGCCTGGTACAGCCACGATTTTTAATGGACGTTGTGATCAGCCCCATTTTTCAACTCTCGCTTGTTTCATTATCCGGACAAAGCACCCCTCTACTGATCTTAGTGATTACGATAACAGTGCTGAGCAACTTGAAATCTGATCAAGCGATTTCATGTAATGTTAATTTTTTAAAACAGTACTCGGTGATTAACATATATATATTTTTTGAATTTCTTCCACCATAGCTGTTTTATTAAAATTTTAACTTCATGCATTTAGCTTTTCTCAGATGTGTCTTAGATATTGCAGAAAATACTCAACATGTAAATATCATTATAAATAAAGTATAGAAGTTTAAATATCGCAATATTCAGTTTATAATATACACTTATTAGTAAAATAACTGAAAAAAACATGGGTTTTATCATTCCTGTTTAGTTGATTACATGATAGATTAAGCAAAATTAGAATATAAAAAAACAAAAACGTTCACTGTTCTTTCCAGACTACATTTGCTACGAATGTACATTAAATATTTACAAACTGTTGGTGAAACAAATTTCAGTTTCAGAATGCAGATCTATAAATAGAGAGATGTGTGGGATCTTACAATGTCTATGGTTCGCTAAAAAACTACTTTAGGAAACTATATATAAGTTCAATAATCGACTAATTAAATGAAGGGTACTGTTCTATTGCTTTCTTTACACTAACATTACTTTACCTCAGTTTAGTTAATTCATATCTCTTCACTGCATTAGAAAAGTTTATTCCATCATCCAATGTTTTTTACATTTTTCTTCAAATAATTGTCTGTTTTGAGGCCCTAATGAATGTAGGTGTGACTCTGTTTCGTTTTATCATGCGGCACTATTGGCTTGACATGACCAGGTTGGTAGGACGCTCGATTCGCAATTCGAGGATCGCAGGTTTGAATACTCGACCTATCAAACACGCTCACCTTTTCAGCCACGAGAACTTTTTAATGTTATGAACAATCCCACTATTCGTTGGTAAAAGAGTAGCCCAAAAGTAGGCAATGGGTGGTGATTACTAGCTGCCTTTCCTCCAGTATTACACTGCAAAATTAGGGATGGTTAGCACAGATAGCCCTCGTGTAGCTTTGCGCGAAATTCAAAATAAAACAAACTATCCAGTTATTACATCTTCAACTTTATTGAGTACTGTTTTGTTTGTTTGTTTTATGTGTCATAAATGTAAATTCTTACTGCGAATCGGATTAAACTCTGCTTCATGCCGTAGGGTTAAAATGGTTGGTAATATCCATACACTCTATACAGTAAAGGTAAAATAAAGACGAAATTTCATTCTACATCCTACATTTTATTTCACTGCTTTAGGTGAAAGACTACCTTGAGAGGAAGAGAATCAAAACGCTACATTTGTTAGACAAGAGCCCAGATTTCAGCCTTGTCAGAAACTGCTGGAGAGCAGAGGGTAACAATGTACAACTGCAGGGAGCTCTAATCCACGTGTGGCATCATAAACCTACCTAAATTCTATTCCTCGTGCAGTCTATGTTTTGCCGTGTCCAACAGTTTCCAATGCTCAAGTTGGGGAACAACCAAATATTAAAAGAAACGGACTATGTGACCAGTTTTTGTCAATACTATTAGTGATGTCACAGTGTTCCCTCGCCACTTCGCGGATCCTCTTTCGCGGCTTCACCACTTCGCGGGCTCGGCCGACCCCCCCTCCCCCCATATATATATATATATATATATACATGTATATATAAAATAATAAACATTAAATCTAAAATATAGCATTAAATACCATTAAAATATTAAAAATGAATATAATTAATAGTGTAAAGAAAAAATAGGTATATTTTGAGATATAAACATATATCTGAGTTTATAACAGCGTAAAAATGGAAACAGAACCAACTGGAAAGGCTATAGATGTATGCATTGTGCGTCTGCGAAGGCTACGCGAGATCAGCTTCATGGCGTAGCGATGTGCAAGACGGGCTATGATTGGTGCAGAAATAAAAGACGGCCAATGACAGCTACCCATTTTGATTGTCTGTGATTAGTGCTGTCAATATTCATGTCTGGCCTGTGATTGGTGATTTCATCCACGGCAGCATCTTTGAGCTTTTGTGTGTGTTTGAAGCCCCTGCAATGGTCCCAAACGTGCTAATACTTCTAAGAATGCTTCTACGCCTAAACGGTCACAGAAAATGATGACCATCGCCGAAAAGGTGAAGATATTAGATATGGTAAAAGAAGGAAACTCTTATGCGTCCATAGCCCGCCATTACGGAGTGAACGAATCCACCATTCGCTACACCAAGAAGGACGAAGTTAATATTAGGAAGACTGCTGCTATTACTTTTAATACAACGGCTAAGAGGGTTGTAACATCTCGTAATAAGAGTATCGTTCGGATGGAAGCTGCTTTGGCCATATGGATAGCTGATTGCCGTAAGAAAGGTGTTCCCTTGGATACTAACATTATCACAACGAAGGCTAAGATGTTGTATGATAATTTCGCGGAAAAGGATGAAGATGAAGAAGACGTAGACAACCCACAGCCAGGAACGTCCAGTGATTCCCAGCCTAAGAAACCGTTTTCTGCAAGCAAGGTTGGTTTCAGAAATTTCAGCAACGATACGGCCTGAAAAACGTATCGTTACATGGAGAGGCTGCTTAGGCTAACAAGGAGGCTGGTGAAGCTTACGTTCGGGACACTTTTAAAAAAATAATTGCTGAAGGGGAATATAGGCCTGAACAGGTATTCAACATAGTCGAGACTGGCCTGTTTTGGAAGAGGATGCCTTCCCGAACGTTCCTGTTTAAAGATGAGAAAAAAGCCCCTAGTTTTAAAGCTCATAAAGACCGGTTCACCCTCTTAATGACTGGTAATGCTGCCGGTTTTATGTTGAAGCCGATATTAATATACAAGTCTAAAAACCCGAGAGCTTTAAAGAATAAGAACATGAACTTGCTACCGGTCCATTGGATGCACACTCCTACTGCCTGGATAACGAAGCCTCTGAGCTCTAATTGGTTCCATCAGAGTTTCATTCCTCAAGTTAAGCTTTATTTATTAGAGAAGGGCTTGCCATTCAATGTCCTTCTTCTTTTGGATAACGCCTGTGGCCACGCAAGAAATCTTTCGTATGAAGGCGTTAGGGTTGAATTCCTGCCAGCCAGCACTACGTCCCTTATACAACCGATGGACCAGGGAGTTATCAGGGCTTTCAAGGCCTTATACATAAGGAACACCATGTCCAACCTCGTACGTAGCCTTGATAATGCCACCAAAACCGAAGCCGAAAACGACACGTTCACCCTGAAGGAGTACTGGAAGTCTTTCACCATTGCTACATGTCTTCAAAATGTTCATAAGGCATTGCAAGAGATGAAGCCCTGCACCGTTAATGCAAGCTGGAAGAAGTTGTGGCCTGAGGTTGTGCACGACGACAAGGGATTCACGCCTGAAGAAATCCAACACTCGGCTATTCAAAGGAAGACGTAGATGAACTGATTGACTTAGAATCCGAACCACTCGCCGACCAAAACTTAGAAGCACTGACGAAGTCTGCTGCCGAGGAAGACGACGAAGAGGAAACACCGAAAGAAGCCGAGGAAACAATCGAGCAAAGTGGATGGTCGTTAGAGCGTTTAGGTAAACTAATTAACGAAGTGAAGGAGTGCTCACAGGAATGGGACAACGATATGGTTCGATCAGTATAATTTTGCAATAAAATAGAAGAACTGATGACTCCTTATCAAATGATTTTCGATAGGCTAAAGAGGCAGAGAAAACTGCCAATAACAATGTTTTTCCAGCCGAGCAAGTAAGAAAGGGTACCGGTGGCAAGTACTGTTCCTGAAGTTGTAACGACCAACGAAGAAATTGCCGATTCACCTTCGACAGAAGAGGAAGTGGTGTCTCCCGAAAAGATACCACCTGCTGAAGATATGTAATTTTTAATTTTAAGGCTTAATATCTTAATAATTGTTCTTATTATTTCAGTAATAATGAACAGTATTGTAATGGGAGGGTTAAATAGTTGTACAGGGAGGGTTTTAAAAGTCTTAATGTACATAAATATATACGTAAAAATCGGCGATCCCACTTCGCGGAAAATCTCCTTTCGCGGGGGGGGGGGTTTTTGGAACGCATCTACCGCGATACACGAGGGAACACTGTATATTTAAATGTTAATGAAACTTACTAAAGAAAAATATATTAAAATTAAACATTCTAAGCATAAGCTCATTGAAAACTTTAAAAGAATTTTCAAGGGAAAGATGAAATCAAACTAATATTACGAAACGAAATAATTTACGACAAGGTGAAGGACGTAAAGTGGATAGTTAGTTAGTTTTTGTTCTTAAGGTGAAAGCCACAAAAAAATGTCCTATCTACATTGCGTTTATCGCGAGTGAATCGAAATCCAGATTTGGAAGGATAAGGTTAATAAAACAGGATATTTGCGATTTTAGAGTAAGAATGAATATAATAAAGGTAAACTAGAATACAATGCAAGAGTTACGAAACAAAATAGTTTGAATTGCTAAAACGTTTAATAAAACCGCTGGTCATTTACACTAGTGTATAATGTGGTGGTCGATTAATGCACTTTGTTATAGAAATATTTTTGTTAGAAAAATGTTTTATATTATAAAAAATTATAAAACTTCACAAGAAAAGTGAAACCAGAATTTTTTACCGATATTTAACCAAGAAGTCACACCGATTTCGTACTTCCTGTTAACTATCAAATGTAGTTGAAAAATAACTAATATTATTGAGGTTTCTGAGAAAAAGTGAGAGAAGGACCTGTCATTAAAACAGGAAATAGGAAGTTGATAAATACAACTATCTGCTGTTCGCCTCAAATGACGAAGTACATCATTTTAAATTTATTCAAGTACATCCAAAACCAAATAAGAGAAAAGAAGGTAGCGTTGTTCATACTGTTAGAATGAGATTGTTCGCGTTTAGAAACAGCTACTGAGATAATACCATTTATTATCTCCTTAGAATCTACCTAATGTTGAACCAGATCCATAAACTTAATACCCCTAGTAACAAATAATAACATCCTGAAAATCTAATAAATTTCCCGTTCCCAAAGTCTATTTTAATACAGATTTGATTGATATAATTGAATGCATGCCACTGTCAATATACATCAGTTTCTTTCTAATATCTTGTGATTGTTATTCTACATAGGTAACGTATTCATCTTTAACATTTTAGGGGTAGTCAGTTTAACCAACACATATCAACTTAAGAAATACGTAGGTAATTATGTATTAATGCATTCGAATGGCTTAGATTTGTTTATTTGGTTTGTTTTTGAAATTTGTGCAAAGCTACACGAGGGCTATCTGCCTAAGCCCTCCGTAATTTAGCGGAGTAGAGACTAGAGGGAAGGCAATTATTCATCACCACCTACAGCCAACTATTTTACCAACGAAGTGGAAGTGGGATTGATCGTAACATTGTAACGCCCCCGGCTGAAAGGACGAGCAAGTTTGGTGTGACGCAGATCAGAACCAGTGACCCTCAGATTACGAGTCGAGCGCCTTAACCACCTGGCTATGCAGGATCTGGAATGGCTTAACTTTGATTAATAATTACGTTCATTGGTAATATATAATAAAATAATAAACAAGTCAGTTAAATTATTGTTCTACATAATAGGCTGAGAGTAAATTAGTCATAGCAGGTGCAAGTTACGAGTTCATAGTAACCCACTTAATCTCACGATAAATAAATAAAATACACATAAAACATTATTCATTAACTGTAAGTGACTTCAAACCAGAAGAGAACACGAAAATAATTCAGTTAAAGTATTTAATGTAAAATAGACAATTCATGAATCAGGAGAACACGCCATCATCATGTATGCTTCTCATACATGTATACAGTATTAAGCTGTGGTTACATTTACATATGTAATCTTTAAACTGTGAAAAGAAAAACAAAAAAACAACAAATTATCAGAGTCAGTAGACGCTGTACATAGCCAAGGTACTCAATAGGAATTAATAAAAATAACAGAGAGTTTTGCTTTAAGATATGATTTCCACTCATTTTCATTTTGCCTAAACACAAGGCAACAAACCATCGGTAAGATACCATGCCAGAAAGTGACCAACCCACCAAATTGTTCAGCTTTCTTCTTCTTGTTTTAAGCGATATAACTTTACAACGACTTTATATATAACGTCAGTTTAAACACACATCAACTCTATATGTTCCTGGTCAGCGCATGATATCAGGCTTAGTCGTAATAGCAAGTAATAATTAAGAGAAATCATAATTCTGATGTAAACAATGTTCTCATTACCTCTTGAAGTTTGCTTTCCTGCTGAACTTTGGTGTTTAAAACCTTAAGTACAAGGAGAAACAGGAATTACCATCGAATAATAAAAAAACATTAGATGTCTGTAACATGTAGAATACTCAGGAGAAACATCACAAAACAAATAAATAATTTACAAATAAACAATAAGTACTCAGTAATGAGACAGTAAGTTCAATGTCAGTCCATTAATAAACTGGTTCAACAACGTCGTACAATCGAGAACTATGACGGAAAAATACCTGGAGAATAATTTCTAGACTGAAAATGTGAAATAATAAATATCTTGCTGCCCATTTTAAAGAGTTTACTTCAGCGACATTAAATAATGCTCACGCTGAGAATCGTAATAGCCATCAAGCATTGATATCAACCATATAAGAACAAAGTATCCAGAGCAAAGCTCCGGTGCAGGGTACGTAAGAGAGAAGAGATCTTAGCCATACTTGCAGAGGGCTTTGAAAAATTTGCCTTGTTCTCTAATCCAGATGCTTGACTTGATGCATCCGTTGGCACACTTGACCAATTAATAATGCCATAATAATATGAGAATCAGGTTGTACATCTTTAAAGAAAACTCTCCAGTTATCAGTGGAAGTTGAATCTGCTTAGGTCGAAGGTGAATAGCCAAAGACTCCATCTAGAATTTGAACGATCATGAGGTCGAGTACTTGTCAAACATAAAAATCCTCTAATGATAGTCAAAAAGAAAAGAAAGGATTAGCTAGACAAAAAGTTACATATCGTTGAAGAAACAAATAATAAAACAATTAGTATTTTATGTGTAATCCGAAAGAACATATCGTAATGTATTGCATACAAATTCCTGTAAGGAATGAAAACTCCCCCAAAAAGTTACCAAAAAGAGGAAGTTGTTATAGACGTGAGAAGTATAGCCATCACAAGATACATTGTGAAGAGTTAGCAGCTATTAGACACCTAGTAGACAGTGCCTCAAAGCACAACCATATCAGATGGAACAGTAAAGAGTTAGCCGGAAACCACGGGATAGAAATTATCTATATTAGTGAGGCAATGTTCAACTGGGAATATTCCATCTTCCTCCAATGAGATAAGGAGCTCATTATTATTTTTTAAATCCATTCAAAAGTCAACCATTTCCATGCTGAAAAGTCCTGTAATGTGTTGATCAACAGTTGTTCTACAAGTACTGCTTTTCAACCCGAGTTGATAAAGAAATGTGTAAAATTATCTTCACACATAAAGAGAGAAGATAGACTAACGCAAACAACAAGTGGACGTAAAGTAAACCACTTCGAAGGAAGCTTCTCTACACCTCGTGATGTACGAGTAATTGACAATAAAGGAAAAGTACCTATTTGGAATTGACTTCCTGCAAAACTAAAAGTTTGAAGTTAGACCAGCTTCAAATAGTCTCACAGATAACTAATACTAAATTCCTGTGCAGTATGTGCCAATTATTACACCAAAAACTTCATATCTTCATGACAACAGAGAAACTACTCATTGTACCACCAAGAAGCAAAATACATTTGGAGCTGTTAGAAATAAACCTGCAACTAATATCTGGGGTATAATACAATCTAATACTCCAGCTTGTCCTGAGAAGTTAATTGTTGGAATAATTCTCGAGTATATAAATAATAAAGATATCATGCATGAATTTACCCGGAAAAATTTTAATAAGCTTGTGATAAAATGAATAGTTGCTATAATACTAATACTGGTAAGACTAGGCTTCACAGAGATGGCATAGCATGACTACCCACCACAAGAAAGAATCGATTCTAAAATTATTTTTCACAAATTGTTCTGAAAAGATTCAATTATGAGGTTCACAGATTTAAAAAGGACAGGTAGTCAAAGGTCATCCTCTATAATCACCTTCAGAAATACTTTGGTGAAAGAACAGTCAAATAAGTAATGTTATAAATGAATTTGCTTGTGGAAAGTTAAACCCAAGGAGCTCAGGATTCCAGTCGAGATTAATTCCAAAAAATCATAAAAAAACGGAGTCGTCAATGGATTCGCTCATCCGCCTCCCAGGAAGAATTCAACGAGTGACAGGACAGGACAGGACGTGACGGCAAGCGACAAGAAGCTATTTCACCTATATAACATAATTTTAGTGTCCTATTCGTGTATTAGAACTACTCAAGTTATTTCTTAATCCAGAAAGGGATCAGTTTGAAAAGCTACATTTTCAATGTTTTGTATTTAATGTTTATTACAGAGTGCATTACTTTGGATTCTGGAAAGTCGTTGAGCATTAATAATCGAGAAGATTTTTGTAACAGTTAGAAATAACGGTTAGATATAAATATAAGTAATCAATCATTAGTCGATTCGTAAAGTAAGCAGTAGATTGGTAAATATTGATTGAATTAGTTTTGTAATCTAATAGAAGATTTTCGTCTCAGTGTGAAGTCAGCGACTATTCTGTCCACAGTGAGTTTACTTAGTTTAGAGTCAGAAAAGTAATTTAATATTATAAGTAAAAGGAAGCACCTCTTGTTGGATATACAAAACTGTTAATTAGTTTATTTGGTGGTTTAATATTTAATGATTACTTAATTTCATAACAATAAAGTTAAATGTAATCATTGTAAAGACGATAGTTTGGTTGCAAAACTCGATAAGAGTCATATGTTGTATAATTCATATTGTTCTGGTATTGTTGACGCCAAATTTCTTGGATATTCGGTATTTTTCTCGGCTCAAGTGGGTATTTTTATATTATAGCCTCACTCGTTCAGTTTATGGAAAGTTCGAAGATCGTGGGTTCGAATCCCCCGTCACACCAAACATGCTCTCCCTTTCAGTCGTGGGGGCGTTATAATGTTCGATCAATCCCACTATTCGTTGGTAAAAGAGTAGCCCAAGAGTTGGCGGTGGGTGGTGATGACTAGCTGCCTTCCCTCTAGCCTTACACTGCTAAATTAGGGACGTCTAGCGCAGATAACTCTCGTGTAGCTTTGCGCGAAACTCCAAACGTCAACATCTACACTAACATATTTTAATACATTATTTTCTGAGGGAAATTCTCTGAGATAGATATTTTCAAAAATATATACTCCCATCACAGATTAAAAACATATACGACTTGTCATTCTAAGAATTTACCAGACTTCATTTGGTTCAGTGTTTTCATTTTATTAGAGCTTGTCTGTTTGAAATAGTTATGGTGTGAAGTTTTGTCATGTAACTTTATCAAGGTAAACTCTATATCAAAAATAAGCTACAATAATTACGTATATACATTAAACAGTAATTTTATTTTAAAAAGTGCATTTTTGTTGCAAACAAACGTATTTCCAATATAAGAATAAAAGCACTGAACTATTTGATTTAATTAAATAAAATGGAGTTGTAGCTACAGATGCACAGTTCAAATTTATCATCTTGTATTCTATTTCATGACATCAATTTGGATTCTACGTACGGAAAACTCATTGTCCTTAAGTTATTTGGTACGTTTTCTGTAAAAAGTTTAATTTAATATAAGACCCAGTCATAAAGATATCAAGTCACAGCGGGACACTGAGTGAGAAAATGTTTTCTCCCAGAACTTGCAAGCTACATCCTGTCAGCATTCAATTCTTGAATGTCGAGATATTTACTAACCAAGGTCATTTCGCTTCGAACGCGAACACGTGTGCTAGAAATTTATATTATTGTTTTAACAACTTGAAAATGTTAATTTTCTTCAAGAATACAAATAAAAAAGCAAAAAAAGAACTTTAAAGAAAATATTTTATTTCGGACAAAATATCAGTTACGGTTTAAATCTCGCGTCATTTAACATTGAGAAATAGGTTACTTTCAATATTTTGGCATTATAATAAACTTATAAGGAAATACAGAGAAATTAATCAAAAGGAAAAAATAATGCAGTTTCACCTACACACTCCTGAATGTTAGGAAATATAACGATGGAATTTTTTTATTTTTCAAACTAAATTCGTTTAATACGTTCGCATCATAATGAAATACACATCAGTAAAAGAGCGAAACTTAATTACAAAAATAATAGTAATATTATATGTATATACAAGTATTTTCTTAATAAGTCGAGCCTTGTGTGTGCTATAAAATATTTGTAAGGATGTTTCAGTTTTACTCGAAAAACTAAGGAAACAGTTTCCTGCTTATAAATTAGGAGGAATGCAACTAATAAATAGCACTTAATTTCAACTCTTGTCAATAAATAGTGGGATGTGACAGGCACTCTTATAGTGCACCTATGGTTCTAATACACGAAGTGAGTTTCACGGCAACGAAACATGGGCCATGTATCCTCAAACTAAAAGTTCGAGAGTGTTAAGCACTAGGTGACGTCACACCCACTGGAGTGAAACTTTTAAAATATTTCGTTAAGCAGTTTTACGAAGTGAATAATAATTTAAGAAAAACTCAAACCTAAATTTAAAGTAGTAATCTTCATTAAGATTATTATTAAGTGTAATTCTAATATGATTACTACTTTAGGTTTAGGTTTACGTATTGTGGTATTATACCACAATATACATGCAAGAAAGTAATAAAACAGAATATTTATTTTTCATTCGGATTTTAATTATCTTAAAAATTTATTCTAGTTATAATTGTGATAATATTTTACAGACAAATGATGTATAATTCTAGGAGGGTATGTAAACACACATTCCATCAATTAATTTCATTCATGCAGTAATATAAGGTGTACTGCATGTTAAACCTTATTAATTACCTATTGAGACTGATGAGAGTTGATGAAACTTGAAGCTTAAATTTTAAGTTGTTTGTTTGTTTGTTTTGGAATTTCGCACAAAGCTACTCGAGGGCTATCTGTGCTAGCCGTCCCTAATTTAGTAATGTAAGACTAGAGGGAAGGCAGCTAGTCATCACCACCCACCGCCAACTCTTGGGCTACTCTTTTACCAACGAATAGTGGGATTGACCGTCACATTATACATCCCCACGGCTAGGAGGGTGAGCATGTTTAGCGCGACACGGGCGCGAACCCGCGACCCTCAAATTATGAGTGCACGCCTTAAGTTGTTTTACGAAATTTTGTCAGATAAGTTGTTTCAGAGTAAAATCAATAAATCTTAAAGGTGAAAAAGCCATCAGTGTTGCTAATCTCAACTGAAAAATTAAATAGCTTCATATAATCTGTTGAAACTATAGATATCGATTTCAAACAGGCATTTGTCAAAACGTATCGCGTTTTATACTAACGATACTTTGATACTAAGAATATCGTTATGTGCTGCCATCTGTCAATAAAAAATGTATCTTCTAAACTTTTCAACAAGAAAAGGTATAAATAACATATTTAATATGGTACATAACTGTTGTTTCGAAACCCATTTAATAAAACAATATTATAGATATAGCAAGATTTCGTGTATTGTTGGTTGATTAAATTAACTTCTACTCACTTAATAATAAAAAGAAGATTTGTTTTCCTCGAATCTCTTACTAGTAACTGTATATTTTAAATCATCAATTTGTAATCATGTTACGCTTCTTCAGAGTTTGGTCACTTTAACATATAATATAAGATTTAAGTCATAGAATACTAATTTTTGAACTTTTATTTTTAATGTATGTATCTAAAATATGGTACACAGCAATAATATATATATATATATATATATATTTAATTGATATTTCGACTATTATTAATTATATTTGAAAGTGAAAATAATCTAGGATGGCGATAAATCCTTTATCCCAGGAAAGTTTTGGTTATTATTTCAGTGCACACGTTATGTAGTATATTAGACCTTTACACTGTACGTAAGAAAACCATGTAGATGTTGTTGAAGTTACAGCATCCAATACAAAATGATGTAATTGCTATTTATCTTGTTTGACTCAGCAAGGTTCATATTGATGTAATGTCATTTTATATAAACCTAAAACGTTTTGAATGCCCAAGTCGCTTAGCTTTTCTTTATTATTTTCCGTGTGTGTAGTGCTAAGATATAGTTCAACATTTACAAGTCTAAAGGCAATTATAAAATAAATGTTATCTCTCGTACAAATCACACATACACTTTCCTTTTCTTTTTCCTGATAGTACGATACTAGGTTTAAAGAACAGCTTACAAATTACTCCTCCATATGACGCCATTGATCATCATTACTGTCACAGAGAGTTCTGCGTACATGCTGGTTAGGCAAATGAAACAAAATTACTTTAAGATATAGTCTGGATATAGAAAGTCACAAAAACTAACCTGAACAATTCGTACATTATAGGGTCTCGTTGAAAGTCGTATAGATATCCTGTTACCTGTCGTTTAAAACGCACGAGAAGTTGGTTTAGTTACCTACAATGTGATTTGGTTGATATCCTGTTACTTGTTGTTAGCAACATGTGCTAAATTGGTTTATTACTTATAATACGATTTGGTTAATGTCCTGTTACCTGTCGTTTACGACGTGTATTAAGTTGGTTTAGTTACCTATAATATGATTTGGTTAATGTCCTGTAACCTGTCGTTCACGACGTGTATTAAGTTGGTTTAGTTACCTATAATATGATTTGGTTAATGTCCTGTTACCTGTTGTTTACAACGAGTATTAAGTTGGTTTAGTTATCTATAATATGATTTGGTTGATGTCCTGTTACCTGTTTACAATGTGTGCTAAGTTAGTTTTGTACCTGATGACAACTTTCAGCGTTTTGTGTCATCATGAGTTCAAGTCATATCTGAGCGACCAATGTCATTTAAAAATGAGAAACTACCCCATTTCGATAGCTTCATCGTATGTCAAAAGACATTTTTTATACGTTTACCTCAGCGCTTCTCAAGACTAACGCATATTGATGCATTATTTTCCGATAAAAGTTTGCCAAGGTAGATGCTTACCAGAAATTATAAATTCATTCTACTTGAAACAAGTATAAAATTCATTCTTTCAACGTTTTGTCAGTTGTCAGTTTGTTCATAGTCTCCATTTAACAAGTTTTCCTTTAAGGCTAAAATTTAAAAACAAAAAAACCATTTCATTTATTCAAATTTACTTTGACCTTTCAAGCACTTTGATATATACATACTCTACGATTTGGAATAAAATGAACAAAAAACTCACGTTAGGTTCGTGTTCATTAAAATCCTGACTCATTCCCTCTGTGAAGTTAGGCACAGCATGATGTTAATTGTGATACCACAGATGTAGAGTTTTTTACATTTCAAAACCAAATAGAAGCATGCCATTTAAACTATTTTTATTTTTTACTTAAATAAGACGATGCAATAATCAAACTGAATGTTGAAATCGAGACGCAGAAGGAAACACAATTAAATTAGATTTCGTAAAGTCTAGTATGTATATATGTATGTATGTATTCGTATAGAATGTGCTTGCATCTACACATGTGTGAAAAACATTAATTTATAATAGTAGATCAGAATTTAAAGTTCGTTTTTATGGTGTTTATGTACATGTGTAGAAAAGTAGCTTCATTGACTGAATTTCATAGAATTGTTTTGCGTATCCATAGGGAAGACATAATATGATTCATAAAATAAAGCATTCCTTATTTCGTTTCTGTTGCAATTACGTAGTTGTATAATTTATAGAGACAGTATGTACGTGGACAGTAATGTAGGTTAGGGAGATGAAAGCTAATTACTGAGAAGTTAGTTCGTATCTAAAGAATGATAATTATGTCTAGCAGACCAGGATATTTCGTTAGACACGAAGGTACTCGCAAGATGAAACTCTGGTAGGTAGAAAGTTAAGATATAAACAGTTTATATATTTTTAGTTTGGCCGTCTTGATTTTACTTTACATTTTTTAGTAGCTTAAATAAAAAATACAAAATAAGGTTACGTTTATTTCTCTTCTCCACTAACATTTAAATGAAAATTTCTTTGGAACTGATACAATTATAATATTTGAATATATTCACAAAGTGTGAGCTTCAGACGTTTGACGTTTGCGGATTACACTTTTTATCGTTATCGAAAAGTATGAATCAGGTTGAATCACTTTTAAGTTTAATCTGGTAAAGATCTGAATGTTCTACTTGCTAAATTATTTTTACATAAATTTTAGCCATATTAACAGGACTTTGTTCTTCGATCAGCCTTCTTCACTGAAGTAAACTTAGCTGGAAAAAGAAAGTCCACCTGACATGAGTTGTTATACCTCTGTGTGTTTTATTATAGGTAAATGTTCAACAGTGGTGATCGTCAGCTTAATAACATGTTACTGAACTAGTGCAGGGAGTTCTTCGTGTTGAGATAAGACACTCAGTGCAACAGAACGTTTAACCATAGGTATTATTTACTGAAATCTAGCGTTGGTCAAAATCATGACTACCAACTACTTACTGTTCGTACTCGTATACTGAATTGACGTCGTGTAAAATTCATAATAACTGCATCACCTACGTAGCTCTCCCATCCTTCCAGTATTTTCAAGGATTAACTTACCAAGTTATATTTTGATTCAACCTTGTAGATACTTCAGTGTTCTTATTTTTTTCAAACCTGACGAAACTTAAAACACAAATGTTTAACTTTCTCGGTTCAGCACTAATTTCCATTACTTTGAATGGGATTTCCACAGCATATATTTATAGAATCTGTACTAAACACAAATATTTTGTTTCATTAAAATAATGCCGTGCCACTATACAATACTAAACCTGCTTTTACGCAGAACTATTTCAGTTTTCAAAAGTCTCTAATAGTGTCAATAATAACTGGCACTGAAAACATTATTTTGCCACAAATCGTTACTCTTTCAAAAATATACACGCGTAAATTTGTCACAATAATTAAACATTTAAAGATACAAGGTCGAGTTGCATGCCACACAATGGAAACTAACTATCAAAATTAGAAAAGTTTCTTTGATATTTTTGTAAGCAACAAAATATAACTGTTGGTGTGTTTATGGTATTGTTTACTTGTTTTAATCCCTCTTTTGAGGTTTCCCAGTGGCACAGCGTTATGTCTGCGGACTTACAACGCCTTACCATAATTTAAGATGACTTCTTGTAACACTAAATAAAGTGTACAAAACTCATAAGTATGTTATATTACACTAACATAGACTTACGTGTGGCTCTTAAAGATTAGCGTTTTCTGCTTAATTGTACATATAAATTATTTTAATTCTATACTTTGGCCACAGAATGGCTGGTCTTAATTCACCTGAAAAATCATTACAAGAAAGTGTTCCTTAATTTCCAATATGAGTTACTTTTGTAAATACGAAAAATGAAATATTATTATTTCTTAAAAGTCTGCTTCGAAAATCATTCGTTGTTGTACAAGATGACCCACTCAGTTTGTTTCTGTTCATATAATATGAGTTCGAGTACGTTTGGCATTACGGTTGTTGCCTTTCAATGATGAGATTTTGAAACAATTGCCATAAGGTAATGTTAATATAATATTGTTTCACAGTATATATGACCTTTAAATACCGAGGGCCGCGGGTTCGATTCCTCGTCACACCGAAACATGCTCGCCCTTTCAACCGTGGGGGCGTTATAGTGTGACGGTCAATCCCACAACTAATTGGTAAAAGAGTAGCCCAAGAGTTGGCGGTGGGTGGTATGACTAGCTGCCTTCTCTCCATTCTTAAACTGCTGAATTAGGAACGGATAGCGCAGATAGTTCTCGTGTAGCTTTGCGCGACGTTTTAAATAAACAAAACAATTTCCTTTTTATTTAATTTCACTTAAAAAATTTGCCTGGCATGACCAGGTGGGTTAAGGCGTTCAACTCGTAATATGAGGGTCGGGGATTCGAATATCCGTCGCACCAAACATGCTCGCCCTTACAGCTGTGATGGGCGTTATATTGTGACTGTCAATTCCACTATACATTGGAAAAAGATCAGCCCAAGAGTTGGTGGTGAGTGGTGATGACTAGCTAGCTTCCCTCTAGTCTTACACTACTAAATTACAGACGGCTAACGTAGATAACCCTCGTGTAGCTTTGCACCAAATACGAAACAAACAAATACACAAACTGTTAACGGAATGTTTCTACAAAGAAGAAAGTCCGAAGGTTTCAATATATAAAAATTGTTCGTGAAAATTATCATTGAATTTGTTTTGAATTTCGTACAAAGCTACTCGAGGGCTATCTGTGCTAGCCGTCCCTAATTTAGCAGTGTAAGACTAGAGCTACCCTTTTACCAACGAATATTCGGATTGACCGTCACATTATAACGCCCCCACAACTGAAAGAACGAGCATGGATGTGAACCCGCGACCGTCAGATTACGAGTCGCACGTCTTAACACGATTGACCATGTCGGGCCAACTATCATTGACGAAACTGGAACGTTGGAAAACAAATTTTAAATTGTGTAAGACTGTTTCAATTCTTTTAAATTAATTAATAAAAAGCATGACTATCTTAAATAAAACTATCTTGTAAATAAAACTCGAGCGCTATCAATAAATAGCTCAACATATAATTAAGTTTCATTTTATTTTCTTCTGTTGTTTCAGTTTTTTACTGGTACATGTCAGGTTATGTCGACCCAGATTACTCACAGAAGGTGTCTGTGACTCGTTGGCGACAACTTTCTATTATAAACAAACAGCGACATAATTTGCTTGTTGTTTTGTTGTTTTTGGAATTTTGCACAAAGCTACACGAGAGCTATCTGTGCTAGCCGTCCCTAATTTAGCAGTGTAAGACTAGAGCGAAAGCAGCTAGTCATCACCACCCACCGCTAACTCTTGGGCTACTCTTTTACTAAGGAATAGTGGGATTGACCGTCACATTATACGCCCCAACGGCTGGGAGGGCGAGCATGTTTAGCACGACGCGGGCGCGAACCCGCAACCCTCGGATTACGAGTCGCACGCCTTACGCGCTTGGCCATGCCGGGCCATTTTCTTGTTTTAAAATACTGTACTGAAAAAAAAAACAATTTTTTTTACAAGTGTACATTGAACTGTTGTTTGTCATAGTTGTCCAGTTTCAAATACTTGTTTCGCGGCCTGGCATGGCCAGATGGTTAAGGCACTCGACTCTGAGAGTAGCGGGTTCGAATTCTCGTCACATCAAACATGCTCGTCATTTCAGCCGGGGGGGGGATTTATAACGTGACAGTCAATTCCGTTAATTGTTGGTAAAAGAGTAGCCCAAGAGTTAGCGGTGGGTGGTGATGACTAGCTATCTTCCCTCTCGTCTTACACTGCAAAATTAGGGACGGATAGCGCAGATAGCTCTAGAGTAGCTCTGCGCGAAATTCAAAACAAGCTAAACCACCTTGTTTAGTTTTCGTCAAAATACACAGTGGCCCAACATGGTCAGGTGGATAAGACACTCGACTCGTAATCTGAGTGTCGCAGATTTGAATCTCTCTCACACCAAACATGCTCGTCCTTTCAGTTGTAGTGGGAGTGTTACCCGCTAGTCGTTAGTAAAAGAGTAGCCCAAGAGTTGGCGATGGGTGGTGATGACTAGCTGCCTTCCCTCTAGTCTTTCACTGCTAAATTAGGAACGGCTAGCGCAGATAGCCCTTGTGTAGCTTTGCACGAAATTAAAAAAACAAACAAAAAATTCACTTAGATAGTGAGACACGGTGTAATGTTTTTAATTATGACACAGAAAATTATTTCTTTTTTTTACACTTCATGGTGATTGAATACTCGTTATAGATGACTTACTTGAATATGTTTGCTAGAGGTACAGAATGAAGACATTTCTGTATACAGAATCTGAATATAAGGCGACGAATTTATATATTCAGATTATTAAATCTCATGTTTATGTTCCTTTATTACCCACTCTACAACGCGCAGTGCAATACTCAACTAACATCTCTGTATCCTTTATTTCATTCTCTAGTCCAACATGTAAGATTCATTCAACACCTTTAATGTTCACTCTGGAATGTACTGTGTAACACACTCAGCATCTTTCATTGATCGACTGAAATATGTAAGTATTACATAACGAATATCTTTTAATAATAAATTGGCTTAGACTTTGTAAGATATTTTTCAGTAAAATCTCGACTTATTCCAGAGTAATAATGATTTTAAACTTGTTTTACTTTTTTAATAAAATATATTTACTTCCTATTAAATATTAGATAACTTAATACTTCTGTATGTATTATTCTAGATTACTGATTGTTGTTTAATGCCCCCCCTCCTAGTGGCACAACGATATGTCTGCGAACTTTCAACGCTAGACATCGGGTTTTGACATCTGTGGAGGGAAGGACACAGATAGCTATTTGTATAGCTTTGTGCTTAATGACAAACAAACTGATAAATGGATAGTGCAGACATATATATATATATGCGTACGTGTGTGCTTAGATAGATCTAATTGCCTTATTTGTACTTAATGCTAGAAAAAATGATTTGATTTTCAGCACATCATGCCAGATAGATAATTGCTATACGAAACATGATGCTCAATAGCTGATTTATGTTGGATATAAGAAGCTAAACAGCTAATCGTTGTAGAATGTGTGAGTTTTCTCTTCAGATTTTAAAGCCTAACTACGTCGTTACAATTCATGTCACCACTTCTGTCCATGCTCTTGGCCATAGCCCTGTAGCATAGTTTCATTGTGAAAGACTCCGTCGTAAAGCTTTCATGTCTAAATTGAAAGTTTCCCACAAGCTGTGTGGTATACAATGACAACAGTTTCTTTTTGTCCGCTTGTAGAGCCCGATTGCACAGAAATCCGTATTGGCTGCGTAGGCGACTTGAAAAATTATATCTTCGTATATAATAGTATGAAACCAGTTTTACTCTCCACCTTTCTGAGGTCTGCGATAATTAAACATATATGTTGTGGAAGCAACATTTGTATAAGTTATGCGAGTCACTTTTCCAAGCAAGATCCTTCTTGATTATATTTTATTATTACCAGGGACACGTGGACAGCTTTGGCCACTGACCTTTACTTTCGTGAATTCTCACCTGTTAAAATATGCAGCACTTAGCTTATCACCCCTTGGTTACGATTCATTGCAAGTCTCTTTGTGGCTGGTCCGTGTAAATAAGTTAATTCATATTCATTTGTTTTTCAATACCATGAAGTGGAAAAGATATTTCCTTGTTGGAAATTTTAAATACTCAACCTGGACACTTCTGAATTTATAAATGTTTTACATTGGAAAGGGCTGTTACATACCTTTCTCAATATTGGTCAGTTTTCGGTGGCATCACACACTACACAAGAAAAGACAGATAATGCCAGAATATAGTTCTGATACATCCCGTTCCACTGTAGCTTTATATCGATTGTAATTGTCATGTGACGAGCTCATTTTCATATTCAAAATTGTTTCAAAACAACGTACTGAATCCACTATATAATGGTTTGTTAATGTTTCCTTTCATTATTTTGCGAATACATACAAGTTAATTTAGCTGAGAACATGCATCGTGTTTCGATATCAGCGGTGGACAGAGCACAGACAGTCTATTGTGTGGCTTCTTGCTTTACATCAAACAAACAAAACAAAACGTTTTATAGCAGCTTCTAAGTAGCTGGGATTGAAAGTTCGACTATTAATAACTCTAATTTTTATCTCGATTTTTTTGGTGTTGCATAAATGACTTTTCAGATGCAATTGATTTCAGATAATGCTTTCAGCCAATCACGTTAAGTTGTTGATAGAATTTTTTATTTGATTTCAAGTACAATAGAAGGAATTAAATTTCACTCTTTACTTGATAGGATTTTTAAAGATTTATTGTCAGACTTGTATGGTGCATTATTCGTACTTAGATCAATACGCAATCTACTGTACTTATCATAATATAATGCATAATAATGAACACATAATGAAAAGTATCTTACGTGTGGTGATATTAATGTGGCGTGAATATATATTTAAATATCTTAAAGAAGTGAAAGATAACGTGCGTCATATCATGGCACATGGCACCGTGAAGAGTATACTACTCTATATGCTATGCTGTATTTTTGTGAAATAGTTATAGCAACCTGATATGTTACTTGTTTAGAATTAAGCCACGAAAGGGGATATTTGTGCTGTGCCCCTCACGCCTTTCAAAACCCGGTTTCTCGCGGCGTGAGTCTACAGACAAACCTCTGTGTCACTGGGGAGGTGAGGGTAAGAGATATGTTGTTTGATGAAGAATATTCTTCTCACTGAAATTATACTGGTTTGTTTACACGGATGCTCATAGTTAATATTGCTCGGATGGCCTGAATACAATACTGATATTGTATTTGATTACAATTACTTCAAAAATAAATACTTCATACACAAATTTAAAATACTTCATCAAATTAAAACACAATAGGCAATATAAAGTTTTCATCAATATTTATTGAAGAAAAACATCAATATAAAGTGACATTTTAAACGTTACTGAAATAAAAATATCTAATAGATGGTTTGTTTTAACCACAAGAGAATAAAGTCCCAAATTTAGACGTTATAAGCCCTCAGATTTACCGCTGAGTTGCTCAGTGAAAGGTCTAGCGTTCAGGGCACTGATCTCTCGAGTCGCGGGATATAACCTAGTCATCGAACATACTCATTCCTTCGTCCGCGAGGCGTTATAACGTGTCGGTCAATTCCACCAGTCGTTGTTGAAGAGCAGCCTAAAAATTAGGGGCTTACTTCTCGTGTACGACTTCTAAATTAGTGTAGACTACCGCAGATAGCCCTCAACTAACTTTGTGAGAGAAAGTTAAAAAATAAAACAAATGCCAAAGATGTGCACCTCTCATTACACCTAACATTACACTACTTCTGGTTTGGTAAAGAAATTACAAAGTTGTTGCCTAAATTTAATGCAAAGTTATGAATCTGCTTATTTTATCGAAGGTAAACAACACTAAAGATACGCTTCACATCATGACTATAAAACTCAATTGGCTGATGAATTTTATATTTAATGAAATTAAGGCCATAACAACACATTTTCACATACATAAATTAAAATATTTGAATCATTATAAGTTCTAAATAATAAAAGTTCAATTTTCACTTTGTGTATAGGACAACAACCTCTTTGCTTTATTACAAGGGGCACCGACACCATTAATAAAAAAAATCCGCCCCTTATAATTTAGTCAAGTACTTTGAGTTCGATAAGAAAAAAACGAAAACTTTTTTTTAATTCGAAAAATTAATAATGATTCTGGTGTCTTGAATGACTCGAAACTGGGAACTAGATGAGAAAGAACATTCAACTCGTGAACCATCACAATGTCTCCTCAAATCGAGAATTTCTTTTTTTTTTTGTCGTTGTTGTTGTTTTATTAACAATGATGCCTCTAGGGAATTCTATTCTATTTTTATCTATTTCAAGTTATCTTAAAATTATGCTTTAATTGATGAAGGAAACAACTTTGATGTTTTAAGGGCATTTTCATGAATTTCTTTTTCAGAACATTTTGAGATGGTTGTGTAAAAATTTTACGTTGTCCTAATAATTATTTTACGAAGGTCAAAATATAAAACATATGATGAATTAGTAGTGGTAATAAACCTACCAAATTTATACCTAAAAAACCCTACAATAATTACATTAAAGTAAGCAAAAATATATTTAACCTGTATTTCTTCAAGCGGTGGCTCAGGGGCAAGCTCATAGCTTATAACGCTAAATTACAGGTTCGATTCCTGTGGTAGGAACAATATAAATAACCTATTTTGCAGCATTGCATTTAAACGAACAACTGTATGTACAATATAAAGTTTAGCATTAGCCTTAGGGGTTTGACAGAGTATTCATTTCACAATATTATATAATACAGAATTCGGACACTACGAAACTTTCTCTTTGTTTTCGCTGAAGTTTATAATTTTATATCCTTACATACCTTACGTTTTTAACTAGAAAGCAACACCTAACTTTTTTAATTAAAGTTGTTTTTATCATTATTTTAAATGTATCTAAGTATTTAATGTGAATAATCCACAGTTTCTCGTATTATTTTACTTTTGTTTCTTATAACATTTACAGTCTCATCGAATTTAAAATTATATCAGAAAAGTGTATCGCAAAAAGTTGTTACTTTTAATGTGTAACAATGGAGTTACAAAACGTTTACAACTAACAAGTGTTACTTTAAATATGTGATGACAGAATTACAAAACGTTTACAAATGATCTGCGTTGCTCTAAATGTGTGACGATGGTGTTGCAAAAAGTTTACAGCTGATCTGTAATCAGTTAGCAGCAGCACCTTATCACCCGTCATCTCATTAGCTACGACGAGTACGGAATATTTTTGGATGCCTTACTCATTTGGATATTATTCGCGAGTTTCGAAATATATAGCTCCACCACAGGGATACCACGTGCGTTCCAGAGCAATAAGTACAAAGCTCTGTTGCACGGCCCATGTTTCTTCAGTGTAACTCGTACACTTTCAGCATTGTAAATTCAAAGGTTTACCGACTCCTTTTATCGCCCATATTTGTTTTTCAATAACCAAGTTTATTTACCTATTATACCACTGATACCAGGTTTATTTATCTATTATACCACTGATACCAGGTTTATTTTTATTGGTAACACGATTTACAGTCAACTAGTTTTGCAATCAGACAGCGGAGGCTAATGGTTACTATTTTCAGTCGTTTTGTTTGAGATGTATTAATGAAATAACGACCCGGTATGGCCTAGTGGTTAGGGGCGCTCGGCCCATAATCTGAGAGTCGCGGGTTCGAATCCCTGTCACACCAAACATGTGAGCCCTTTCAACCATGGGGGCATTATAATATTACGGTCAATCCCACTATTCGTTGGTAAAAGAGTAGTCCAAGAGTTGGCAGTGGGTAGTGATGACTAGCTGCCTTCTATGAAGTCTTACACTGCTAATTAGAGACTGTTAGCGCAGATAACCCTCGTATAGCTTTGCGCAAAATTCAAAAAGCAAACAAACAATGAAATTACCTTTTATATTTCTTTTTGCTTAATTGTCTAGGTTTCTTTTATGGCAAAGTTTCTGAAAGTTAGGTTGTATACAAATCTATCTATTAATGTGTACGTCTTCAACGATCTTCATCTACTGTAATACGTGTATAGATAAATTTGTCTTCTGTATACCAAATGGCCCCTCTAACTAAACTTTTATTTGTTTGTGAATTCCTTTATTTTCTTATGTTGTTACCTAGTAACTACCTTATCCTCTTCCTCCGAAATCACGCTTTAAGACAAAAGGAATTTAAACGATTTTGAAAAATATCCATAAAATTTTGCACGCGGTGACTTGGTATCGCTAAACGACATGCCAGCCTATCATTAGATGGGCCAACAGTTTGGATTCTATGGGAACGGTTCTAGAGTACAGTACTCTTGACAGCGAGTTCATCAAATTATGGTCTACATACATGCCAGAATGTATGTGTGCTCAAGAAGAAAGAAAAGTTTCAGATAGCATCGGTCACGGTTTTGTTGTAGATTACATATAAATTTGGGCTTGGCATCATGCATGTGTTATTAATTGTACATTCAAACAGTTGATACTTGCAATAGGTTAGTTTGCCTAGACTGATGAGAGGAAAGACACTCTATTTCTTACGATGTTAACTATTGTCAAATCTTTTGTTGTAAACTATCAGAAATATAATTTTTCGCATTATATTTGTGATAGATATTTCGATATGACAAGGGCAAATGGCAGTAAATCAAATTAATGTACTAGTAGAAAAAACAACAGAGATGAAACGTTGTAAAAGAATAATATGGCAAATTCGAGTTAAAAATGAAAAAAAAAAACTGTACAAATACTTGTTGAGAAATTTTTATTTTCTATCATGAACAGAAAAATACAGTAATGGAAAAACATCTTATGAAGATAGTATGAAAATGCAGAGTAATTATAGCGGTTTATAATTGTTTTATTTTATCGTATTAATTCGCTGCTGCATTCTCGCCTAGCGCTCCAGCTTTCAACTAAATTTTCTGTACTAATGTGTGGGGTTAGAAAAGTAGCAAACAAAATCTACACACTTTTTTTTTTTCATTGAATAGAAAAGGTCAAAAGTTAACGCATTACACAACTAGGGCAGTGTTTCTCTAACAAGATTAAACTTTGGTGTTTTTATTGGGGAATAGCAACACATTCATTCAGGTAGATGCTTCTTAGTTTTTCAAGAGAGTTAAAATGTTAGCAGTTATTATTGTTTAATAGTTTAGATCCCTTCCAATATTTATTTAAAAAAGATCCATGCTGTTTTCTGCGAATGTTAATCTCACAAACAACATAGTAGTTTATTATCACTTTCCATGATCATTCGTGATGTTAGAAACACGCATAGGTTCAAGAAGTCTTGATAGAAATGAATAAAAACCTTGTAACCTGAGTGCTTTCGAAAGATGGACCTTTCTTATTCGGGGGCAAATTGGGAATGCATTCTCAGTTATGAAAGAGTTCTGGTCTCAAACCTATCCCAGCATTAATTTTCACAATTACAGCTTTGATCTAAATATTAGACTAAATATAAAATGAGTCAAGTCTCGATTTTGATATGTATTCACAAAATTTAGCAAGAGACATACTTTTTGTCTTAAAAGTAACTTTTCACATCATTTCTGTATTTCATAAAATCCCACGGTGGGATATCCTGAGGGCAAAAACAACACAAAAAAAATTGTTATGCAATTTTAAATTCAACTTTCCAAGTAATGTTCCAGGTGAGAAATGAAGGGCTAACATTCTGTAAATATTTGTATTTTCAACCGTTCATAATAAATTTGTCTGAATTTCACTCGTACACACGGTGTTCCAAAGAAAACACGTAACTCAAATAACCTGTATTTACTGTTCATAGCGATAATAAATATATATTTTAAAGAACCAGAAAAATCCAGTGGACCGTGATAATGTCAATAACTGCTGCAACTTGCTTTTCTTTACTTCTAGAAGATAACTTCTATTATTACAGTTGAGTAGCATTCTCAGAAAAGTTCAGTTTCATGTCACTTCGTGTTCTGACAAGTTCCACCAAAGATTATTACTTATTATTACAACAAATACAGGAACGTGCTATTATCCAAATGTAGCATAATTCAGTGTATAATTTTATGGTATTTCTTGTTTATTGACATAAGTGTGGGTTTTTCACAACCTATAGATTTCGATTCGCAATCAATAATTGAAAATATTCTAAAGTTAACCTAAAATATATAACAAACTATGTAATGTGCATCTGTATAGAGCTCTGAAAAATATCTTTACAGACAGTACTAGAATAGTACAACTATAGGCTAAGTAGTGCAATAAGCCATAAGGATAATAGCACTATAGGTTAAATACTACAATAAGCAACTAGAATAATACAACCATAAAATATTTACTATAAGTCACTAGAAAAATACAATAATAGACTAAATCCTACAATTAATCACTAGAATAATACAACCGTATAATATATATATCATAACAAGTTACTATATACATGTTTGGAAGTGGTTGTGTAACTGAGTGTCGTAATGTAGAGGGCGGTGTTAGGTGTTTGAATATATAATTTTATCTATAATATTAATATAGGTATAATGGCATTCCTTTATATTGGTTTATTTTGGGTCAGCTTCCGGTCAGTTACCTCTTTCTTTGTGAACCTGACGATAACCGAAGAAGGTCGAAACGTTGTTCGCTCTTCTATTTGAAATATTTTCTCAACCCAAACGAGCCGTTTTTGCATATAAAATTCTCAACAAGTGGGTTTCTCGACATCACTGACTGGAAGTTACTATATAATGCATCCAAAGACTAAGGACTATAAACCACTAAAATAATACACCCACAGACAAAATACTAAAAACTACTTACGTAATATTTGTGTCTTTTTGTAACTAATGTCCTCGAAAGAGGCCAAAGACTGTCTGAAGGGGTCGCCAGTTTTAACCAACCCCACATCTGTACAGTAGTGTGTTGTTTGTCAGTTAATCAGTACACACTAAAATGACGTCACATAAGAGACGCTTATTGTTTGTTGCAATTTGTACTTTCGTGACGTCAGTAAAACGTGTGCATGTCATGCATCACAAGAAGAATTACACACGTTGTAGGATACAAGCTATCATAACGAATGATCTTAAAAACCAAGAAATAAAAATATTTGTTATTCTTTAATTTTTATTTCATTTACTCTTGACAGAGAAAACTTTCAGAGACCCTGTAGTAGTACATCAAGTTTATAAAGATCATCAAAACGTTGAGAAAGTAATTTACATAGTTTTCGTTTTCAACACTGCTGATTGTGTACAAGATACAAACTATATATTTATCCAAATTAATATTTCCCAGGTTTCGCTATTAGAGATAACAGTAGTTCAGCTAAAGCTAAACTAGGCAATTTGTTTTCAAATAAACTTTGGCTTATGTATGAGTACTTTGGTAGCCTGCTTCAAATATCACAAGTTAGTATTGGTTTTTATAGGTTGAATTTATATATACAGCGACGTAAACTTTAGTTTATTGTTTTATACACAGTTTACTATTCATAAACAACATACATAATGTTAGCTGTTTGGAGGCAAAAGGCGGAAAACTCTCAAAACGTCGTCCTCTGTACTTCTGTTTCTGCAACGGTCAGTTAATTAAGTTTCATTTTATTTTCTTCTGCTGTTTCAATCTTTTACTGGTACATGTCAGGTTATGTCGAGCCAGATTACTTACAGGTGTCTGTGACTCGTTGGCAACAACTTTCTATTATAAACAAACAGCGACATAATTTGTTTGTTTTAAAATACCATACTGAAAAAAAAATCAATTTTTTTTACAAGTGTCCATTGCACTGTTGTTTGCCATAGTTGTTCAGTTTTAAATACTTGTTTCGCGGTCCGGCCAGATGGTTAAGACACTCGACTCGTAATCTGAGGGTAGCGGGTTCGAATCCTCGTCACATCAAACATGCTCGCCATTTCAGCCGTTGGGGGGGTGTTATAACGTGACAGTCAATTCCGTTAATTGTTGGTAAAAGAGTAGCCCAAGAGTTAGCGGTGGGTGGTGATGACTAGGTTCCCTCTCGTCTTACACTGCAAAATTAGGGACGGATAGCGCAGATAGCTCCAGAGTAGCTCTGCGCGAAATTCAAAACAAGCTGAACCACCTTGTTTAGTTTTCGTCAAAGTTCACACAGACAGGCTTAGTTCCTTTAGAATACAATTACAATACCAATTATTTTTCCTTCATCTGCTGTTAAAATACAATCTGTGATAATTTCACTTTGAAGATCGTCACTATACACTCTTTACTGCTAAACCCACGATCACTCTGTCTTTAACTAGCATTAGTAATGATTTTTCGACGCATATTTTTACTCCAACAAAAGTCGAAAATATTTTACGCATATTAGATATTATAATGCAATAATATTAAAATTAAAGAAACGAGAAAATCAGAAAGTTCTAGCAAATTGACACAATACTCTCAGTATTGTAATGAATCACCAATTCATAACAAATGATATTCACAATGTGTGATTTGTAAAGGTTAGTCTGACATGATCAGGTGGTAAAAGAGCTCGACTCGTAATCAGAGGGTCGCGGATTCGAATCTTAGTGACACCAAACCTGTTTGACCTTTCACCCAGGGGGCGTTATATTGTGACGGTCAATCGCAATCTTCATTGGTAAAATAGTAGCCCAAGAGTTGGCGATGGGTGGTGGTGACTAGCTTCCTTCCCTCTAGTTTTGCACTGCTAACTTAGGGACAGCTTGTGCAGACAACCCTGGTGAACTTTACGCGGAATTAAAAACAAGCAAAATCGTAAACTGTTACATAAACAAGCTTACCACAACATATCACTTCTAAAAATATGACATTTTTGCTATACACTCTTTCTAAATCATAAAGCATGCGTTAAATTTAAACTGAGACTGTCGTGTATATTTACAATACTTTTTACTGTACACAAAGACCATTCTCAATTCATGCTAAAAATCTACTCATACAATCTTCACCAACATTTGCAGTTCCCTTGTAGACATCAATGCAGAGCCAGTAGTTCTAGAAGTACAACAATCAACTCATTCTCTTTATTTCACACTTTTAAATGTATGCAAGTGGCTGATGTTTCGTCTCGATACTGAATTTCTTTCCTTAAGAGTAGTTTTCGATAACATATATGATTACCAGGAACTCTCATTTTGTTGCAAGGTAGTTCTTACTACTCAACAGCTTTTTACTTTTTACTGCTCTACTCCAACATCTGATACATCATTCTGAATGATGAATGGTTTGTTGAAGTCTGGCATTCTAAGAATTTACGAAATACTTAAGTTGTTTTTCAATTCCTGAAATGCCATCTGCTGTGATTGCCTCCATTTCAACTCCTTGAGTTGACTTTTCTTGGTCAGGTCGTTCAATGGTGCAGCGATTTCATCATAGTTTGGGTTAAACTTTCTGTAGTATATTAATAGCCCCAGGAAGGATCTGACTTCCTGCTTGGTCATAAGAGCTGGTACAGGTTGTATGCAGTTAACATTTTCATGTTACATGGCTAGCTGTCGGTAAATCACTTTGTGTCCAACAAATTTCAGGAAACAATAGCTGATATAGCACTTAGATAGTCAAACTATCAGGCCTTCTGCCCTTACTCGCCTACACAACTCTTGAGTTTCTTTAGGTATTTTTTCCATCCGACCGTGTGGGTCAGAATGCTGTTTACATCATGCTCAGTGTTGGAGGTTTTGTGGAACATCTTCCTCATCATGTGTTTGAATGTAGTTGCTGAGTTGATTAACCCTAACACCATCCTTTTGAACTGATAGTATCTCTTTGTTGTCACAAAAGCTGCCTTTTCTTTGGATTATGTTTCCATTGAAATCTGCCAATAGCCTTTACTGAAATCAATCTTAGCAATAAACTTGTCCCCATTTAGTTTCATTATGATAACCACTGGATTACCCATAGGTTTTGAATTAAACTTAGTATTCATGATTAGTACTAGTGTATATTAGGCTGAATTCAGTAATTCCTGCTTCTAGCACTGCCTCAGCTTCTTGTTTCATCATGTCTCTCATCACATGAATAATTTAGTAGGACTTTGCTTTGGCTCGATCCCTGGTCGTAGTTTCACTCTTGTGTTGCATAAGGTCTGTCTTGTCTGTAGCTCTTTCTTCTACTTCTCAACAAATTCTACACTGATGAACATCTTTCTTTGTCTCATCTCCACCTATGGTCTTAGTTCAAGTAGGTCTTCATTTTCTATAATGATGTCACTGTCTTCTGGATCTGCATCTATGGCAGTCATACCCACCATCTTCTTCTGTGACTTAATTACTGCACCCATTAGGTTTTATTTCCTTTCAAATTACTGCTTTAACATATTGTCGTGGAAATTCTTGGTCTTTTCGTCCACCTTTACTTTATAATCTAATCTGTTGACCAATTCAAAAAGTCATTTCTATTGTCAGTAGGTAGTAGAACAAAGACCTTCCATCCAAATTTGAAATGGCAATATTTGGCTTTGTCATAGAAATGCTTCTGACTGCCACGAGTTACACACAAACTCACTTGAGTTAAATGACGGGTATATTCCATTCTTTTTTCTCTTCGTTTCCTGTCTGCAGTCTTTCCAATATATGTATCAGACCTCATAAGTAATTGAACAGTGGAAAATTCTGTACTTGCTAGTAGGGCTTTTTGGTAAGCAACTATTATTTCCTGCAGGTACCTGTTCAATTCACGTAGCTTTCCCTAGCACATCTTTTTTAACGTACTTTTTAACACTCCACTGACTTTCCCACAAAGTTCATTATATCTGGGAATAGGGTTGTAAAGAATTACCAAGTGTTGGCGAGTCTGAACACCATTTGCATCAGTTTGGAAGTAAATTATATCGTTCTGTCACTCAGAACTTCTTTTGAAAAGCCTACTATGTATTACACATCCAGAAGAGCTTTTCTTACTTTTTCTATTCATAAACCAACTTTATCATGTGGGTCTGGTATTCTGTTGATACTATGAACTGTATAACTTCCTTCATAGAAATGCCTTGACAGATCTAGTACAGCACTCTTCTAAACCTCTATTCTCTAGACCTCCTTTCTTCTTGGTTCACCTTTCTCTCAAACACTTTTCCAAATTTTCTGCAGTGAATATTCTTTCTTTTGTATTTCTTTCAGTTCCCATAGACCTACATTAGAGATGTTTCCATTTGATATTTGTATAAGCTAGATATCTTGATTGCTTTTCTTCTCTTAAGCTCTAGTGGTGAATGTAGGTGCTTCATCACACTTTTTCTGTTTGTTTCCTCCAAACATCTACTGTCCTGTATATTGCTAATCCCCAATTTTAATAAGTGTTTTCATACACATGGCCTCAAAGTTTCCAACAAAGCATGGAGTATCCATCTTTAATTTTTTATGGGAAACTTTCTCGTTGTCCCATCAAGTAGGACTTCAACTTTCTTGTCTGCAACATAGCCTTCAAGTAATAACATATTGTAGTTCAATGACTCTCATCATCACTAGCACTGTTGACCCACTTGATAACTTCAACTTATCATTAATCATGCATTGCTTAATCATTGTAAAAAACTTCCTTCTTGTGGTTAATCTGACATGTTGTCTTCGTTCTGTTTCTTCCGCCAGTAGTACCCATGGTAACAATCACTATTTTTTGTTTCTTGCCAGCACAATCTTTAAAGATAACTCCAGTAGTTTATGCTGAAATTTCCACTGCTGCTTGTAGGTAACAAACTTATACTCACTCATGATGTGCCTCATTTTATGACAAATATAGCATCTATTTCAGTCTTTCTTTTTCATTCCTTTTCTTTTGTTTATATTCTCCTCTGTGTCTTGTTGTTTAACAAATTATTATAACCATCTTTGAGCCAAAGTCACTCGTTATTCTCTATCCATTTACCAAAGTTAATCGCCATGTTTATACAGTGTGCACACACCTCTATAAAATTTGTGAAACTGCTACAGCTGTGTATATATATATATATAGACCTCTTTGATGCTATTTTTACGTCTTCTTCTGCTGCTCCTTACCATTCTCGATCCCAACTGGTTCACTAATGTCAAGGTTTAGTAAGGTGAGATTATTTACAGTAGGTTCCTGTGACTTGGAGATAAATTTCAACTATAAACAAACAGTAACCAGGTAAATGTATTTTAAAATATTAAAATAAAAAACGAATCAAATGTATATACAAACATTTGTTACAATGTTGATTATCACAATTATATCTAGAGATTTAAGTATTTTTTTAATTTGTTTAAAAATCCACAAAGGTCTTAGAATGCAAATAATAAAATGAATTATTACTATTCTACTTTGTTAGTACAACACAGTCTGTGACAATTTCCCTTTAAAAATCGTCATTATACACTCTTTAGTGCAAAACTTATGATAATGTAGTCTCAAACTGAAACTAAATAATGATTTTACGAAGCGTATTTATACCCTAACAGAAGTCTACAAAATTCCAAGCAATACTAAATAGTCTGATGCATTAATGCTTAATTAAACCTATGAGCAGAAAGTTATAGCAACATGGTGCACTAATCTCATTATTGTGTACAATCGCTAATTCATGACAACTGATACAAACATCGTATGATTCGGGAACAGTTACGTATACAAATTACCATAAAACATCGCTTCTAAAAATGGATAAATATGACACCTTCGCTATACAAACTATCTAAATCATAATGCTTGCATTAAACTTAACTTGAAATAGTCGTGTAAATCTAACAATATGGTGAATTATTATTTCTTTCTTCTATTCCAATCTTCCTAGCGGAGCTTTGGGCAACTATTTCTTTATTTTATTCCAGTCTTCCTACTTTGTTGTGTTACTATTTCTTTTTTGTTGTTGTTTTGAAGTAAGCACAAAGCTACACAACGGGCTATCTGTGCTCTGCCCACCACGGGTATCGGAACCCGGATTTTAGCGTGTAAGTCCTAAAACATACCGCTGAGCCACTGGGGGGCGCTATTTCTTTCTTCTATTCTGGTTGACCTATTGATATGTTAGATTACATTTTCATTATTCTATTCCAGTCGCTGTACTGGTATACTAGAGTAAAATTTATTTTATTTATTCGAGCCATCTACTGGTATGTTGGTTTACTATTTACTTCTTGTATTTCCCGTCTCCCTACTGACAGATTGGACTGTTATTTTCTTTTCTCTGTTCCAGTCTCTTTACTGGCATGCTGGTTTACCATTTCTTTCTTATACTCTAGTCTCCCTGCTGACATGTTGTGTTACTATTTCTTTCTTCTATTCTAGTTGATCTATTGATATGTTGGGTTATACTCCTTCCTTCACGAGCTAATTAAGATATGGCTAATCGACCAGTAGCAACATGATAGATTTCTTCCATCGGTTAATAGCAAATTCGAGTTCCTTTAAACTAAAAAACATATCTTAATGTAATATCTTTACACGTAAATTTTATCTGAGCTCCAGATAATTTTTAAAACATTCAAATGAGGTATGAAAAGGAAAGATTAGATCTGCGAGTCTTTTTGACAATATATCGAAGTTTCTGGAAGTCCAACACTCATGTGCTTACAGAGTGACGTAAAATAGCTTGGTAAAAACTTCAGACTACAGATCTGGTAAAAATATTAAGTAGAAAGACGATTTTTTAATTATGTCTCTTTAATAGTCATGCAAATACTTTAATTTATCAAATTTACCTCTTCTTTCAATAAAATGTGTTTTCAAAGATAATGATATTAAATAAATAAGAAAAATAAAATTCATAAAATGTTTTGTATTTTAGTGTAGTATTTATCACTAAATACTGACACCAAGCAAAGAATAAGCCCAAAATAGAGGTACGATACTTGAATTGTTCAAATTTGCTTGGTTAAGTATAATACTTTAAGAATCTACTCACATAATTTACATTTTCTTCCATCTGTGGCATCGAAATAAGTTTGGTTAACACAGGCTCTAAAATATATCCGGAATCATATTATTTGAGTTTACTAAAATCAAACATAATTGAAAAGGACGACAATATCTGAACAAAATAACTTACAAAAACATTATAAATATACTATCACAGATACTCCAAATATTTGTTAATATTTAATTTACGGAGGTTTTATTCAGTTACAAATTCGTTAGTGTAAAATCAAATACAATTTATCATACAGACCTTGTAAAAAAATCCTGAAGTATAAAAGAGATCCTTATAAAGTGAAGATTACGTTTGCAATGAATTTGATTAATAAAACCATTAATCCAATAATAAAACTATGTGCAAAAAGTTTGTTGTATCCTAGGGAAATGTTAGCCCTAATTCCAGTGAAAACACACATATATTTATATTTTATATGAATGGAATATTTTAAATACTTATCTAATAATATTGTTAGAGCTGTTATTTCATGTTAAATTAGTTTCTATTGATAAAAAAAATAATAATAGTATCAATGTGCGTCTTATTATTTGTGCTGATACAAACTATCTAACTATTAATATGACTACAAAATAATTGCCCCCCAGTGGCTCAGCGGTATGTCTGCGGACTTGCACGCTAAAATCCGGGTTTCGATACCCGTGGTGGGCAGAGCACAGATAGCCCATTGTGTAGCTTTGTGCTTAATTCAAAACAAACAAAATAATTACAGTAACATCTTATCAGATTTTGTAGTGTTAAAATTATCGTACAATACAAATAATTCTTACCGAAACACATGGAAAATCATATATGTTGACTTTGAATTACCTTTCTTCATCATTCTATTTTATTTGCGTCTATATATATAACATTTGATTATAAAATTACTCTATCCATAAAAACATCTGTCGGTAGGACAATATTAAGTCTGCGGATTTACAAGGTTAAAATCGACTGTTTGATTACCCTTCTGTAGACACAGCAGTTTGCCCGATGTGGCCTTTCTCTTAAACACACATACACAAAACGTATTGACTGGTCACTTAGATTATAAGACATATCAGAATTTCAACAATACACATCAAGATACGATAGCTGCAATTTTTGGCTATTTTAAATTCGAAGAAAATTAAAGTTTTAAAAATAATGTCAACAATTTATCGTACAAAAAACAAAATAAAAGAAGCCAAACGTTTTAAATATTTTCTAAAATAAATGTATCATTTATTAAAAAACAAATGTGTATATATAAATATATATACACACACACATGTAAACACAACCAGCTTTATCTTCTAAAGAATACAGTAATAGCTTTTGCGTTCGTAACATTATCAATCAATATTTCACGTTTAGTGCACGTTGTGATAGTGTTGTCTCTGTGGCAACGTTGTTTGTATTCTGATAAAGTACACACAAAACTAGCACGATCTATTCTGCAGTGTTGTTTGTAGTTTGATTATAGTAATGAAGCATAAATCATTTTTATCGCGATCACAAAACTTTGAGGCTATTTCATTTTAGGTGCTGATAAATACGTAATAGTAAATTCCAAAATCGTGATTTAAACCACTACAGCGTTTTAAGATATGCAGTGTTTTTAAGTACGACCACTAAGTGTTCTGGTGTTTGGGTTGTTGTTTTTTATAGAGCCCCTATTAGATAATTTATAAACGTTTCAAAAACAGCAAGACACAACAGAATTTTAACCACAAACTGTAGTATAAATTTGTTGCTACATAAGTTACCAATTTCACGAACTTCAATTTATAATTAACTTGTTGCTCGACTAAATAAACAAAAAATAATTAAGTATGGTTTACAGATACCGATGTATTAGTTCAAATCAAAACAGTCCCTCGCTGGTACAACTGTAAGTCTACGGATTTAAACCGCTAACATCAGGGGTTTGAATCTCCTCGGTGATCTTAGCAGATAGCTCGATGTGGCTTTGCTATAAGAAAACACACATACAATCAAATAAGTAATGAAGATAAAGCATTGTTACGCACACAACTAAATCAATTTATTGAAGTAACGGCCTCCATTTAATAATAACACTAACATATTTCGACGTTACTACATCATCTTAATGAGCAATGTAGGTCAATAGTACATTTTTTACAAATAATGTGCCAATACGTTCTCCGTTATTTATGTACTCTACTAATAGCAGAAGGCCTAGCATGGCCAGGTGGTGAAGGCATTCGACTCGTAATCTGAGGGTCGTGGGTTCGAATCCCGTCACACCAAACATGCTCGCCCTTTTAGCCTTGGGGGCGTTATTATGTGACGATTAATCCCTCTATTCGTTAGCAAAAGAATAGCCTAAGAATTGCCAGTGGGTGGTGATGACTAGCTGCCTTCCTTCTAGTTCTAAACTGCTAAATTAGGAACGGCTAGCGCAGATAGCCTTGTGTATCTTTGCATGAAATTAAGAAAAAATAGATCTGTAGAGGAAAGTTTAGCACTAGAAATCAATATAAAAGTAGTTATAAGTAGGAATAATGATATTTTGATTCCAAGTTTAAAAAAGCAAATTTTGAAAGGACGTAACAAGAACTATTTGTTGCAAGTTGGATAATTGAGTTATTTCGAGACATTGAGTAAATGTGGAAAATTTGAAAAAAGTTTTAAGTAGTCAAAACAAATATATTCTTTACAGAAAGAAAAAGAGTAGCTGGAAATTAAAAACAAGTTCCCTCACAAAGGATATGAAAGTTAAAATTAAAGAAAAGCATTGCAAATTTAAGAAATTTAAATTGACTAGTATTATAGAAAATCAAGAAAGTTGGTCAAACAGGAAATTAGGACACCAAAAATAATGTATTAAACAAAAATTTGACTGAAAACAAAATTAACAGTAAGAATTTTTAAAGTAGATTAAAAGTAAACAAAATGTTAGAATTGGAATAGGGCCCTTGAGGAATGGCAAGAAAGGGTTGTGTTTGATGATTATGAAATGGCTAGATTGTTAAATTCTCATTTTCCTCCAGTTTTTCCAATGAAGACTTAAGAAATACTCCTGATACTTAGCACTTGATAGGTTGAAACAAAATTGAACAAGACAACTCTAAATTCTGAGTTTGTTAAAATAAAAATGTGAAGTTTGAAATATTATAAGGCTTCTGGGTCTAGATGATATTTCTGCAATGGTTTTAAAGAAGGTCACATGCCACAGTTTTTTGTAAGTCTTTGAACAGTGGACAAGTGACAACAGGTTTAAAATTAGATAATGGCACTCCTGTCTTCAAAAGAAATAACAGAAGTGTTTCTAGTAATTATATACCTACTACTCTTACGTCAGTTGTGAGTAAAGGTTTAGAAAGTTTGATAAAAGGTGTTGCAAAATAATTTAACAAAGTTTTAAATTTTATCGAATAGCCAACATCATTTCACTTAGGGAAAATCCTGCCTTACAAATGTTTTGAAAATGTTACTGCATATATAAAAATATAATCTGGGTGTAATTGTTGATCAGTCTTTTACTGCCGTCTAAGAAGTGTGCTGTTGCTAGTGGTAGGCAAAACAGAAATTTAGGTCGTGGCTACAGAAATACTGAATAAAAATCTTGAGGGGTTATAATTTTATTGTTTAGGGAAATGATTAGGCCACGTTTGAAGTATTGTGTTCAATCTTGGGCTCATTTTCTTAACAAATATATTGAATTGTTAGAAATAGTTCAGAGAAGGATTATTAAAATGGTACCTACAATGGAGGGATTGTTATATGAGGAGATACTAAGATCCTTAAAACTGTTATCTCTTGAAGAAAGAAGAGTTAAAGGAGATCTAACTGAAGTGTTTGAGATTGTAAAAGGGATAGATAATATTGATAAATCAACATTTTTTCATATTTCACAGCGAGTGTTATAGAACTAAGGGATACAAATATAGATTTAAAAAAAGTAGAAGCCATCTTCAGATAATGCAATTTTATTTTTCAAAGAGGATCATTGGTCTATGGAATGGTTAGCCTTTGATTGTTGTGAAGGTAGTAAATTTTAATGAGTTTAAAATAAAGCTTTATATTTTTATCTAATAGTTTTAGTTTGATTTAGAGTATAGGATAACCAAGATGGATCAATACAACTCTTGTTGTCCCTAAATGTTGTTTTGTCTTATCTTAAATCTCATGATTAAAAGATCAATTTTTATTTTATTTTTTTAAAGAAACAACAAAAATATTATTATAGATTCAAACCTGTAATTAAGGTTAACCATATTTTGGGGAATACCAAAGATAAAATAGATTTAACTGAATAAACTGTGATTTATAAAATCTATAAACTTATATTGGTCAAATTAAGAGAAAGTGAAAATAAAAATTACAAGAATATAAAGGTTATGTTAAGAAAAAATATTACAATGCAGCAATAGCAGAACTTGTTCACACAAAGAGTTTTAATAAAATGATAATTTTAACACATTTTAACAGTTTGACTGTTAAAAACACCTGTGAATCTTTAGAAATAATGATATTTTTAAAATATTGTATTAATAAAAGAGAAATGAAGGTGAAGTTAGGAATTGTTTTATTATGTGATCTCTTGCAGAGGGCATTCTGCTCGTCTTATTTTGAAACTTCTCTCACAACTGAGTTAATAGCTTTGCAAACTTTTCAAACCCCTTTCTACTTAAGTGTAAACCATCCATTCCAAAAAGAATTCCTCCTCCCACTGAACAGATCCTACAAGTCCAACCAGCTAACCCTCTCATCCTTACATATTAATTTTAACCTAACATTTAACCTCAGTGACCTACTCAAAACTTCCTCTTCATGATTAATTCTTGGTAGTATTCTTGAGAATTAATTTATGGCTTATAGCTTAAAATGATTTTATCAACCCCTTGTATATATATTAATTAGCTTCTCTAACTCACTCATCTTTATTTCGTGAACTTCTATGTGCACAACAAAAATTACATCATCTCTCATGCTTTGTCATTTGTGGCTTCTGCCTCCGTCCCAAGGGAACATATTCTAACTTATTTCTCCCTATTTATTCCTCACACTATTCTATTCACATACTGTGTTAAAAATAATCCACAACTATATCATCTTTAAGTTCATAATCCATGTCCTTCTCTATTTCTTTTGCTTTTCCTCCATCCAATAGTTCCTAGTCTACATAAGCCAGGGTTGAAACATGCTGCTTACTAAATGGAGTATTTACAATTAAGTTCTCTACTTTTAACACTAAAACTACTCTTTCTAACTCCAAAATGTTGTTATTAATATTATCTGATGCATCTATTTCATGTAGTAGCCTAAGCTCCTCTTGAAGTCATTTTTCACAGTTTATAGTTTTCTTTGTCTGATTCCTCAACTTTAGTTAGGATATGTTCCAACATTATAAACAACCTGCAAACACACTGCATATAAATTGAACAACTTCACCACTAGTTTCCTTAAAAGTGCATAGTAATCCAGTGTTCCCAAGCAAAACCCATTCTTTGCACCTATAGCACTTAACAAACTAGAAACCCTTAATCCCCGAACTGATCTTAACCGTTATATTGCTTGTGGAATGAACATAAACACTCGATACTATAAATAAATATCAATAGCCTGTTGTTAACACTTTTGAATCTAAGTTTGAAAATTAACTATTTTAAACTGTATTTATTAAATAAAATGATGTATTTAATCTGTCTTATAAACTCGGCGTAAGTTAAATTATAACTGAACCTAAAGAACCGTTAAACATACAAAGTTTAATCTAACCTTATACTATGCATTGCACTACTAAAACCTAAATTAAAAACTTATACCTACTACTTTAGTTCCTAATAATATTAAATATAGTTGTTGTTTTTTATTTAACTATAATTTGTAAAGATAAAAATGATAAAACCATATAACATTAAAAATTCACGATATTATCAAAATGAAGCTTTCTAACATCTTCTCTATTCAAATAGTTTTCTGATAAACATAATTTAATATAACATTTTTAACTGATACTTTTTAATGGAAGTCGTTGATAGTTCCAATGAAATATGTTTTAATTGTGAATAGAAAAAAGCTGTATTTGAATTGCTTATTATTTGATTTAACGAGTATGTAATAATAAGATCTACACGTATTCACTAAATACAGATAATAAAACGCCATCGTTATGACATAATGACTTAGTTAGGAGAACGTTATCAAGTAAATGTTGCTGTTGGTTGAAGTAGTAATATCTATGACGATTATATATATATATATTCACTAAAGAGTGATAACTGTACTAATGGAATAATCCATATGAATAGGTTTGTTTTGTTTTAAATTTCGTGCAAAGCTACATGAGGACTATCTGCGCTAGCAGTTCCTAAATTTTCAGTGTAAGATTAGAGGGAAAGCAGCTAGTCATCACCATCCACCAATAACTCTTGGGCTACTCTTTTACCAACGAATAGTAAGATTGACCGTTACATTTTATAATGCTCCCACAGCTGAAAGGATGAGCATGTTTGATGTGACGGTGATTCGAATTCGCGACCCTAATATTATCAATCAAACGCCTTAAAAACCTGACCATGCTGGGCCCCATATGAATAGGAAGGTTTGTTTGTTTGTTTGTTTTGGAATTTCGCACAAAGCTACTCGAAGGCTATCTATGCTAGCCGTTCCTAATTTAGCAGTATAAGACTAGAGGGAAGGCAGCTAGTCATCATCACCCACCGCCAACTGTTGGGATACTCTTTTACCAACGATTAGTGGGATTGACCGTCAAATTATAACGCCCCTACGGTTGAAAGGGCGAGCATGTTTGGCGCGACCCTCAGATTACGAGTCGCACGCCTTAACACGCTTGGCCATGCCGGGCCGAATAGGAAGCAGTTCGTGTAAACATTACCCAGTGGTTTATTTCTATAATACATCAAAACATTTCACGTAGCAGGTTTGTACATAGCTGCTTATATTTCGGTGTAACACGTTTTACAATAATAAAATTAAATATAGTTCGTGTAACTGTTACCTCTTAAATTTTTATTCTTTCACACGCTAGAGTGGAACATGTATGATACATGTACACGTTACTACATAATTTTTGTTTATTTCAGAAAAAAAAATATATTATGAAAATAAATTGAATAAATATTCGTTTGTGTTAAAACACAAACGTTCCTGTTTGATTATGACAGAAAAGGATGCGGTATGTGAGTACGTTTACTAAGAACTTTATACACGTTACTGCATCTTTGTATTTTACTTGTCATATACTGTCAGCTATCCGTAAGTTATTACTTGACTTTAATAATCACGTAAATTATATCATTTTTGCTCTAAGCTTCAAAATGATGCAAAATGTTTTAAAATAAAACTTTCTTTCTGCAAGCAATTGGTATGTTTCTAACAGTAAACTGTGTGCATTTATATCACACCTCACTCTTTATAACACACTAGGCAGCAAAAAACTTTCCAAAAGGGAAAAATAAAAATGACAAAATGACTGTAAATATGTAAAGAATAACATTAAATATATAAAACATAGCCAATAAAATAATACAATTGGTGAATTGATATTTAAGGAAGAGGATAAAAACAGAGAAAAAGTTCATATACCAATGAAAAAAATAGATGGTTTGTTTTGGAATTTCGCGCAAAGCTACGCGAGGACTATTTGCGCTAGCCGTCCCTAATTCAGCAGTGTAAGACTAAAGAGAAGTCAGGTAGTCATCACCACCCACCGCCAACTCTTGGACTACTCTTTTACTAACGAATACTGGGATTGACCGTCACATTATAACGCTCACACGGCTGAAAGGACGAGCATGTTTGGTGCAACGGAGACTCGAACCAGAGACCTTCAGATTACGAGTCGAACGCCTTAACCCACCTGGACCTGCCGGGCCTTGCACTTAAGAACAAAAGAGAAACGAGTAAGAATCAAACCAAGAAAACTGAAAACAAAAGATAATAGATAAAAATAAACATTTTCAGTACATTTTTAATTTTTTTTTAACTCTTTCAAATGAAAATAAACTCAAAAAACTGTAGCAGTAATAAATGTGTTTCAGTTTTATCTCATTGATACTTTCGTAATATTAGCGCTTCACAGCTTTTTTTATTGAGTGTGTGTCAGTACATTACTATACATTAGTTATTACTCAAATATGTAGTTTAGAATTCAAGTAGCAAGCGCGTTATTAATGTCTCTAAAGCGAACAATCTGATACATCTTATATTTATTTTCATTTGGGTAATAAATGAATCTGGAACTTTTCTTTAAATGTTCTGAACGTGGTTTATAATAAATATCATTGGCCGTTTTTTACACCAGTTGGAGTATAGCTGCAAAAGTGCCAACTATTACAAATGACTGAGCGTAATGATTGTAAACAGAGCCCTTTATCATTAGCGGCTAATAGGCCTGATCAATGTCTCCAAGCTGTTTATTATTATATTATCATTATAAGTATTATTATTTATTACTGCTATAGATTGTTCGTTTGTGACTGTTGTGTATTTAATAAATAAATTTTAAAAAATATTTTGAAATTATGTATTTTATTTAGTTCAGAGTAACAAACATACTGGTAAAACAACATTGAACATGCACAAACAGTAAGCAGAAAAAGCCTTTCTATAAGGACTAGTTTATATCATGTTTATTACACTTATTGTAATAGTTTTGCAGGTGTTGCAGCCTTTGCTTTCATGAGAATGTCTCTGGATGGTTGGGAGTTATAACAACAATGTCCATTTGACTGTATACACATCTTGTGTGTCATAATACTGCTCAAAACTGAGGTGCTCAAGTTTGGTCTGAACTTGATTTTGTTTTTAGTCGCTAAACTAAATATTCTTCCACTGTCAGCATTAGAATGGAAAATTGTAAGAATTCCAAGCATAACCCCACACAGAATGTCATGTTTCTGGTTGCCATTTCCATCCTTAAGTGTAGACAGCTGAACCCAAACTTATCAACATTCAACTGAAGGACAGTTTCTTAGAAAGTATCAATTTGATAGTTCAAATATTGCCCTTCCAACTTGTCAGTAGTGTCGTGCTCATGTGTATTGACAAGAACAGAATACTTGTCTGTGAAGAAGCGTAGAGAAGAGAAATCTTTGCTGACTTTCAGTTTTGGATCAGCAGCCTATGCGTGAATAAGAAGTTTATCATTTAAAGGGAAATATTTCATCATGTAATTTGTAGCTACAATATAGTATTTCTTGACACTGGTTTAGAAGCTGATCATGTCCAGGTCCTTTTCATATAAACAATGTATTCCTTGGCAGCATTTCCAATAGAAACTGCCTCATCAGATTTCTGTAAGGATTCATTGTTGTAGTCAAGTTCAGTGATGTTGCCTTCAAGATATTCTGGCTTGATGTATCTGACAAGTATATTTTTAACTTGTGTAATCAGAGTTCTATGCATAATGTGCATGCAAGGTTCTTCTCCTTGCAATATCAAATTGGCTTGCTCAAATAAAGGAATCGCAGACTGAAAAAAAGACAAAATAACAAGTTCATTTTGTTGTCCAAGAAAACTGTTAAGTTATCTAACTTGCTCTGCGCATAACTTTTCTTTGTTACTTCCTTGCTAACTTTCGTTTCCTTCTCTTTTTTTCACTGATTGTCTCTTCTTCAGTTCAAGGTCAGACTCCCTGAAAATATATTTAGTTATATCAAATGTTCCTTTGTCTGCTTTTGGAGACTGTTGTCTTGTGTCCCTATGTGGCTGAGAGGATATCTGAACTGTTAAAGTCTTGCTGCCTGACTGAGCTGCATGTTTAGATCCTTTTGAATCTAGTTTTTCCTTTTTACAGTAAAAACACTTCTTCAATGGCTTCTATATGTCCAATATTCTGTTGAGACACACCAAAAGTGATAGCCATCTTGTGTTAACAAGTTGTAGAATTTTTCTTGTTTTTTTATCATAAAATCCTTGAAACTCTGAAATGTTTTCTGCTAGCACATTTGTCCAGAAAATAGTAGATATCTATCAATATATCAAAAACTGGGCAGGGCAGTTTTGTGGAAGCTTTCTGGGCAGCAATATTCATGAGGTGGCAGGCACAGGCCGTGAAGTAAATGCTAGGCTGTTATCTTGAGATGTGTCCCATCACCCCTTTACCTGTACAAGACATAACTGAGGCATTGTCAGAAGAAAAACTAAGACAGTTTTCCCACATAATTTTTCTCTTTGTCAGTTCGTGGTCCAAATGCTCGAAAATATTCTCTCCCATTGAAGCTTCTTTCCATTCCATCATTGTCAAAAGAGAACAAACAATTTTTCCTAGCAAAGGGACAAGATATCGTACAACAACTGGATACAGTTTTGAGTCATCCATGTCTGTGGATCCATCTGTGGCTAAACTGTAAACACTTTTAATAAGCATGCTTGAAATCATTTTGTCATCTTCACAAAACAACATTTGTACAATGGCTGTAGTTTTGGTTTCAGCACAGCCACATTTTTTCGCTATATCAGAGTTTGGGAACATTTTTCTGAACAGATGTCCTGCTACAGCTAGGAGTCAATTATGAGCAATGACGAATTGCGTGAACATCACTTCTGCATTTATGGTTAAATATTCTGAATTCTTAATCATAAATATCATTATCTGCATTATTTTTGCCTTCGCCTCAACCTTTTGTTGGTGAGATGCCAGTTTTGTATGTCTGGAACAATCGTTTATCCCGCCATACGCCACAGAAAAATCGATGTGACAAACTGCATCAAAAGTCAGTGACAGCCATGCGTTTTGTAACGTTCGAATATTTTGCACTACGCTCTTTCCTAAATTTTTGATTCACAGTTTTAGTCTTTTTAGATATGCCAGAAACAAGACAATCTGGTGAACGAGATCTTTTTTTTCCAACTTGTGAACGATCGCATTGGTGTTTCTATGCCGCTTGGAAAACGAGAAATATCCATATACACGAGCGCTGACTGGATCACAAGTACTGATGACGTAACTATGGATTTCCCAACTTACCCATTATGGAGAAGCACCTCACTCAAACTATTGGTAGACGTCGGAGATACAATTTTTTTTTTATTCAAGCACAAACATGATTATCCCAAATAGCCATTTGGACTATGTCTTTTATTTATCATCAAAATTTATTTGTATCTCACTAAAAATTTTCTTTTCACCCCTTTCAAGCCCTGGGGGAACAATTTATCCCTTTATTATTTAGGCCTATATAATGTATAATAATTTGAGAGTTGCAACAAGTCGTAATATTTGTCTGTATGAGCGTATAGTCGCAATGTATACACCAAAATCGTAATGATTACGCTCAAATAGTAATGGTTCGCATCTCTTTAGCTGCATTCGTTACACGTTATTCACTTAATTGACTTTGTTCTTATATACTGCATGCACTGCCTCGTAATCCGAGGGTCGCGGATTTGAATCCTAGTCACACCAAACATATTCGACCTTTCAGCCATGGGGGTTTATAATGTGACGGTCAATCCTACTATTTGTTGGTAAAAGAGGAACCAAAGAGTGGGCGGTGATGAATAACTGTCTTTCCTCTTGTCTTACACTGCTAAATTAAAGACGGCTAGCGCAAAAAGCCCTCGTGTAGCTTTGCGCGAAATTCAAAAACACGCAAACAAACCAGCCATGCCAATGTGTCTATCGTGTTGATAAGCATGTTTTTTCATGCCATCAAAATGACAACAGCTGTAGACCATATGTTAATAGGGCTATTAATTATTAATAAAATGAAAGCTTAACAATTACTTCACGTATCACGTATTTATTTTAAATCAAATTACCATTATGGATGCATTATCATCATTAAAAGAAAAGCAAACATGTTAATTTGTGTCATTAAAATAAAATTATCCAACATTAGATTATCAGTTTAATAATATAGTAAAAAACAAACAAACTACGTTACACTCTCTACATTCTGAAAATAATCAAATAAGAATACTTGTTTTGTTCTTGTTTTGAATTAAGCACAAACCTACACAATGGGCTATCTGTGCTCTGCTCACCACGGGTATCGAAACCCGGATTTTAGCGTGTAAGTCCGCAGACATACCGCTGAGCCAGTGGGGGGCCAAATAAGAATACGAATTAATATTTCGTTACTATATCAGCTCACGATACTTCAACTAGGAATAAAGTGAAAATAAACACAATATAAATATGTAATATGTTTGTTAAACTTTGTTACAAAATAACCAGCACGTTATTAGTTATTGATACATTAAAGTATCTGTCAAGTATTCCTATTTCTGTTTACATAATCCACCTAAAACTCTACTTAAAAATTATATCCTCATTGATATTAGCATTTGCTAAAGTGGATTTCGAAAACCTTGAGAAATGAGTTATTGTTTTGTATTCCAAAAATATGAATGTAGAATAATACATGTTTTATGAGTATAATGTTTGTATCAAAGCTATCTATGTCCTATTTTTTCGGCAAACTCATGGAGTCTTTTCGTTATAATGTTACTCGAGTAAGTAATAAATAACTTCAGGATTATTTTTTGATGTACACTGAACATTTAAATACACTTTGAATCTAACTAAAGAAAAAGTGTTTGTGCTTTCAATTACTATTTTTATGTAATTTGGGTAAGTTTCAGAACCTAGCCGCTGACTCCCACATCTCTCTCGTGTCCAAGAGTATCGAATGGTATATTTATTGCAACAACAAAAGCGTGCTCAGCGTGTACGCCGATGACACTGGATTGTGTACATACTTCGGACTAGAGTTCAGCCACCCTCAGGTTATTCACCCGTCAAACATTAGCTAGCTTCTGCTTCTAGAAATTAGCGACACAAATGGCTCGTCAATTTTTTTTCTACCTAACAGCCTACCAACCTACCTAGTTGTATACTAAGTTATTTATACCAGTACTCTTCTAAATTTTCTCTTCCTTTGTCTTTGGATGTTTTTATTTCAGTCCTACTAATGAAGAAATTATTGGTGAGACGGTTGGCAGGGAACCAGTACGTATCTAAGAGACTTCATCAGCTGTGATCCTACGAGACAGAGGTTGTTGTAGTGTTGACGTCTCAGTTTTCTTCCTCATTCCTGCTCAGCTTAGCAATCTATAAATGTTTCATTCTTATCAGCGTGTACGTAGTAATAACAATAAGCATAACACGTTGTGTAAATAGCTAAAACATTTTCCCGAAAACATCGTCTTGCTAACTAACGTTTCCAACAGTAATCCTAGTCTGTATCAGTTCTGTAGTCGATTACATTACTTATTCCTATCTTAGGCATGGCCAGGTGGTTAAGGCACTCTTCTTATAATCTAAAGGTCGCGGGTTTGAATCCCTGTCATATCAAACATGCTTGCCCTTTCAGCCGTGGAGGCGTTATAATGTAACGGTCATTCTCATTATTAGTTGGTAAAAGAGTAGCCCAAGAGTTAGCAGTGGGTGGTGATGATTAGCTGCCTTCTCTCTACACTGCTAAATTAGGAACGGCTAGTACAGATGTTTTTTGTGTGGCTTTGCACGAAATAAAAAAAACAACAACCAACCTATCCCATGTTATTTAAAGCATGATAACGTGTAATAGGGACAAAGAGTACTAATATAACGTCATATACGTAAGCTAAGTAAATATGTGTGTTTTCTTATAGCATAGCCACATCGGGCTATCTGCTAAGTCCACCGAGGGGAATGGAGCCCCTAATTTTTGCGTTGTAAATTCGTAGACTTATCGCTGCCAGACAGAATAATGTAATAATAACATGCTGAAATAAAATAGGATAAAAACTTTAAAATAACATCCCACATGAAGAAGAGAATGTTGAATCCTGATTCTGAAGTAAAATTTTTGTATATTTACTTACCTTTAAAAATAATTATTCTGAAATGTCCTTATTAAATAAACAAATATTCCAGGCATAATAACGAAAAATATTTATTTAACTTTGAAACTTAAGGTTCATTAAACACATTTTTTTTTTAAATTATGGTAGCTTACATATGCAACTCCAGTGTCTAAACTAGAGAATGACAATGCTCAACCTTTGTGCTAAGATTTGCCAAAATCACGCGAAATATTTTTGATATATACTCCTTACACAAACGCAAAAACAATGCCATCGCAGACGAGCTGGGTAAATAAATTAAAAAACAAAACCTTTCAAGCTTTGCTGTATATGTGTAGAAACTCGTTTAAATGTCATGAAAATGATTTTTAAGACTATGCAGTGATAAAAAATAAGTTTAACGAACTTAATATTTGTATGTTTAATTATATTAAAATACTATAAATGAAACTTTATCGGAGCAGTTAACATTTTGTAAAATAAAATATGATCAGAACGTTCATTTCTAACATAAAAGCACGAACTAAAGATGTGAATACATCAATGAAGAAATTAGCAAAACAAAGATCAGAAAGCTCGGTTTAAATGACAGTATTCATTAACAGCCGGACAGAAAGTTAGTTGGACAGAAAAAAAGACAAACTGAAAAGTATTGGAGATTATGAAAGAGAAAAGAGATTTACCGAACGCAACAGAAAAAAAGAAATTGGTTTGGTACATGAGGACCACATGCGCTAGCCGTCCCTAATTTTGCGGTGTAAGACCAGAGGGAAGGCAGTTAGTTATCACCACTCACCGACAACTCTTGGGCTACTCTTTTTGCCAACGAATAGTGGGATTGACAGTCACATTATAACGACCTAACCGCTGAAATGGGGAGCATGTTTGGTGTGACGGGGATTCGAACCCGCGAGTTATGAGTCGAGTGCTTTATCCACCTGGCCATGCCGAGCCCAGAAGAAGTTGATTAAACATATGGTTAGAGAGGAAAGGTAGAATACGTTGCTGATAGACAAGCTGTATAAAGTAAATACGTATGGTTTGTTTGTTTTCTTTTAGCAAAGCCACATTGAGCTATCTGCTGAGCTCACCGAGGGGAATCGGACCCCTGATTTTAGCGTTGTAAATACGTAGACGCCCCCCAGTGTCTCAGCGGTATGTCTGCGGACTTACACGCTAAAATCAGGGTTTCGATACCCGTGGTGGGCAGAGCACAGATAGCCCATTGTGTAGCTTTGTGCTTAATTCAAAACAACAACAAAATACGTAGACTTACCGCTGTACTAACGGGGGGGCGAGTAGGGGTATGACGTTTTGATGAAGGTAGAAGACAGGGGTAAGATGGAGAAGATAAAAGGTTGAGAGTAGCATCTTGACTGATGTTTTGTGATTTGAGTCCCCATTTGCTTAAGACAGGTTTTCATTGACAACAAGCGATAAAACTTGGTACTATACAAAACGCGAATATTTAAAAATATCAGTTTTTATAACAAGTAAAAATTATCAAAAATATTGACCCTTCTGAAAAGATATGGATACAACAAAATAGGGATACGGTGTCTATTTACTGAAAAATTATCTTAACTCTATCCCTGTCCTGTGTGTCACCTGGGATTTGCAGGAAGTAATACTAAAACACTTGAAATACGACTACATTTATTTGATATGCAGCTGGTGTTCGTCAACGTGGCAAAAGAAACTGGTTATTTTGGTTCAAACTGTGAGATTACCATTGGGCATATGAGTAATGATGATGATAGATTAAGTTACTTTCACTCAAGAGAAAATGTACAATAATGATTTTTAGTTGCTTAAACTCTTTTCTTCACCTTTTTTCATTAATACTAGAAGGATATGCTTCAATCATACCTACTTCGGTAAGTGGGTAAATGAAAATATCCATTAAATAACCTAAGGTACGGAAAGGGTTCGGTTTAAGCCTGATAAAAATATTGGTACATATTTATAATTGTTAAGATTGCTAAGCTGATTGCGAATGAGTTGGCATTATCTGATACACATACCATAGCTTGTATTTTAATTATTTCCTAGTAATTTCTTATTTAAGCGTATCTCTTTTTTTTACGCCTGTGCAAACTGAAGCTCGAAGATTTTACTTTAGTATTAATTCTCACCAATACGTCTGGAGTGATTTATTGATTACTTGAAATTTAGCACAAAGAACTATGTGTGCTCTACCCACCACGGATATCGAAACCCACTTTCTAACGGTGGGAGTCCTCAGACATACCACTGCGCCACTGGTGGGGCAGCATACCTCTGAGTCTACGAAAATTATGTGAAAGATCAAGACAAACAGTTGTGTGTCATGCGGACAACAGAACTTACAGGACACGATGTGTGTTGTTAATAAGAGTTATAGTTTAGCAGTTTTTCCACTTTCTGTAGCTCATATTGTGGTAGTCTAAATTTTAAGTGGAGAGGCTCTACTCTACCCTTATTGCATATTTCAAATTTCAACGTAATTTATTCAGAAATACTCCAGGTAGTCTCCAACTGTCTTTGAGTTTCTTCCTTTTCTTCCTTCAAGCCGAAAATACAGATATTTTATTTGTTAGAACAACTTAGCTTTCGTAGATTTTTTTTCAAATTTCAAGAACATTATCACAAAGCATCTTCACAACTTACAACATGTCATATTTTTTCTAAATATAAGCCACATGTGCAGAGTTATTCAACAAAAACCGACCACTTTCGACCAAAATGTTTTGTACATGCTTATGCAAAAAGTCATATTTGGCCTGAAGTTTTTACTACAGTTTTATCTGAGAGTAAAGGTGAGCTCTTTTTTAGAACTTATCTTTCGGATTATAGATGGCTAATTTAAAACAAAAAACTATAGAGTAAAATCATGTGTAGATAAATATAGTTTTGGCTAGGCCAAGAAAACTAGCCCAAGTTTACAAAACAGGTATACAGGTGAACAGTTATTATTCATTGTCAAATTTTAAACAGAAATTTGCTAAATTTTGTAAAATTCTCCTAATGAAAAAACATTTAGTGCTACATGATATTATCTTAAGCAATTAGTGTAAATAAAGATGTCTGATGCGATTGTACAGAGTACATGTAGGTGATGACAAGAAACTGTTGATATAGTTTCAATGGCGTTACTAGAGAGTTAGCTATTGATACTGTTGTACAGAGGAAAAACCACCGCTGAACATTATATAATCCGGTTGTAATCCTAAACCTAGAGTATGTTGCTAACGAGGGTAACTTTCTTACTTGTAATTTGTTGGTGTGTATTGACAAAAAAGTCACGATATCTAATAAAAAACATCTTAGGTGCAAATAAAAGGACTGAACGTGCAACTTACAGGAGTGAACTCGAAATCAGCGGCCAAATTGGTAACTACATTTATAATATTTTTACTGATCTTACAAAAAATATTCATTCACTAGCTAACTAGGCCACGTATTTTGTTTTACCCATTATCATGCTGTCCCAAAATGAACAAAAACGTGGCCTGCCTCACAAATTAATTACCAAAAATTGTAAAATCCTATAAGTGTAACTGTTAGTTTGGCAGTAAGTTTTGCACACTCGATCATTCTTAGGTATCAAAGACATCGGGTAGAAGAGGCTGAAACTTTCACCGTAATTGAAACTCATTGTTATAACTGTTAACACTAAAGGAATGTTGTAGCAACATACAAACCTCTTCTTCCATGCATGGACTGTGATGGAGACCAGCATGATTCTGACTGCTCGAAACAACATCAAAACGCATTATGCTTAAACTGCAAACAGAACACACAGCAAATTATAAACCTCAAGAAACCTCAAGCCAATGAAACAGCCACAGTCCATGAAAACTATCGTTGATCAATCAAACACGTGTACAACTCAATAAAATGTTCAAGCAATTAATATCTCGCACTTAAATGTAACAAATCTATCATAATTAGCCCCCAAAAATACAGTAAATAATTACTTACAGTAATTCACAACTGAACTACGAAAAAACCTCAATGAAAATAATAATAATATGAGTTACTGTAGTAAGTAATATTTATAGCATTAAAATCATACTAGTACATTTTAATAATGAAAGTAAAGTATTGTATTGCTTACAGTAATTAACTATGAAAACAATAATTCTCTAAATTATTGTAGCAAAAAATATTTATATTATGTGTAGTGTCAGCCATATTAACACATTAGATTTTAAGTCAAGATATTGTTAGATTAGCACGTCACTCCCTATACTATAAAAATGTAACTTATTTTTAAACAATGAACTACAATCACGCGTAACAAAAGCTTTAGCTATTTACTTAACGTTTATTTTTCCTCATTTTAGGGCCGACCATGATCTAATGGTTAGCATGTCGGGCTGGGGTACGGAGGGTCAAAAACTCGAGATGAGATGCTACTTAAAACGTTTTGCACTTTCATCTGTAAGTGCATTATAAAATCGGTAAACAACTCCAAAATTATATTGAAAGAACTGAAAAAGTCCCTTGTAACAGTAGGTGCTCCTGAGTCCTGACTGGGTGCTTTCTCTCTGATGAGCGATTCAAAATAGCTGTAGCTGTACCTAAATCATACGATTCTGATTTGACCGTTTTAGCTCTCGTTCTGGTTTAATTCATTGTTTTTCTTGTTGTTTTAGATAGAACACATTTAACTCTGATAACATATGGAGTGAAAATTTCAACAAAAGCTTGATCTGTGACGTACTTTTCAGTTCTGTCACAATTCTAAATACTTGATTTTCTAAATGTTACAAAACTATCTGAAATAACAATGTAATCAGCAACAACAAAGTTAAACTTCACATCCTTGCCTCAATAAAATAACCGAAAAAGTATATCTATAATCGTTTACTTAATATTAACACCTACCTTTGCTATTATTATACCTATTATTACAATAACAGTTACAAGACAACGCTCTAAAAAGGTTAACTTGACAGTCATTGACGTAATGAATTCGCTTAATATTTTGTGATGGAGTATCGACACCTGAACATGGGAAGCACGAAATCCAGCTATGTGTAGAAATACCCTACTGTACATGTACAAAATACACAAGGAATGTGTGAATTCCTATACTTTGCAAGTTTTTAATAATCTGTATGTTTCCTCTTCTTTCAAGGTAAGTGATCTATAACTGGTTCTGTCTTCGTTGTAAAGCAATCACGTACCACGTAAGAAGTCTGTAAAAATATAGAAGACAGATGAAATTAACTAATTGCTTAAAACAAAAAACAATTTAAATTAAAGTACACCAAAAATACACTTCCTGATACATCACTTGACTAACGGTGCGTTAATAACAATTTGTTTCTACGTTATATACGTTAAAGGATGAACATTTTGTTCTAATGTCTCTTGAATATTCAATGTACGTATTGCTTGACAAAGGCACAATCACTTGACTGGTAAGTGTAAAGAAAACCAAACCTAAAACATAAACATTAATTCAAAGGAAATACATACTTTCGCTCTTATAAGTTTACCTGTTCGTTGGAAATTCATGCGCAAAGCTACACAAAGACCATTTACGCTAACAATTTTTAATTTTGATTTGATAAACTACAGAAAAGGGAGCTAGTCAACATCCCCTTCAGATCGAATAGTGGAGGTTAACTGTCACTCTTATAACACACCCATGGCCCCAAAGCAAACAGTGCGATTTAGGGGCAATGTGGCACAAACCATGGACCTTCATATTCACAGTCCGGCACGCAAACCTTCAGAATATGCTTGACCTATGCATATAAGTAATTAACTAATTATAACATAAAAAAAAAACTTTTCTGTTAACCAAGGATTTATGTGCAGCTTTATACAGATGAAATTATCGGAAAACATGAAAGATCAATACATTAAAATTGGTTCGAAAGAGAAAAAAATTATCATTAGTAATGTAATTAGAACCAACACTTACAACTCTGAATGGTGTCATTTTTATATAAATTAAATTACTTGTTGCAACACTTGCGTTTTTTGTTTTTCATGGACATAATAAACTTGAGCAGAAATAATAAAACAAAACGGTATATCTTCCATAGAATATAACCCGGCATGGCCAAGTAGGTGAAAGCGTTCGACTCGTAATCTGAGGGTCACGAGTTCGAATCCCCGTCGCACCAAACATGCTCGCCCTTTCGGCCGTAAGGGCCTTATATTAGTAACGGTCAATCCTATTATTCGTTGGCAAAAGAGTAGCCCGAGAATTGGCAGTGAGTAGTGATGACTACCTGACTTCCCTCTAGTCTTACACTGCTAAATTAGAGACGGCTAGCACAGATAGCCCTCGAGTAGCTTTGCGCAAAATTAAAAAACAAACAAACAATCCATAGAATACTGTCCGTGTAAATTTAAAAAAAACAAATTGTATTCTAAAGACGGCTGGTATGGGTATTAAACTTCATTTTAATTAAAGTTTTATTAATACCCATATCAACAATTTCTAGAATAAACTTTTATTTCAGGTAGACTTCTCATGATCATAAATAAAAACTGCTTGCAATGAACAACCAACAGAATCAATTTTTTTATCAAATTCATAACGAAAGGATCGGCATACTACTTTTATAATTTCTATTTTTCATAAAGCATTATAAAGTGTGTGTTCTAATAACAAAGCCACATTGGGATATCTATCGAGCCAACCGAGGGGAATCGATCCCCCTTATTTTAGCGTTGGAAATCTGTGGACTTGAAATTATTATTTTTTTAAAAAGTGACAGTGTAAGAAGTTTCAAACATGTTCAGTGATAACAACTGTGATATTCGTTTCCTACAATTAAGGCACGAAAACTATCAAATTGATTAATGTCACGCAAGAATACAGCCTTTGTAAGTACTTCTCGATGTCCATTTTAATAATAATAATATTAAATATATTTATAAACAGACACACACACACACTTTGACAAAGTTAACTGTCGTTATTGTTTTCTGAGCAACATTTTAATTTAGATGAACATACGTCTTATATGTTATTATTTTCTTTATATCTTTCATAACAGAAAGGGCCCGGCATGGCCAAGCGTGTTAAGGCGTGCGACTCGTAATCTGAAGGTCGCGGGTTCGTATCCTCGTCGCGCCAAACATGCTCGCCCTTTCAGCCGTGGGAGCGTTATAAAGTTACGTTCAATCCCACTATTCGTTGGTAAAAGAGTAGCCCAAAATTTCGCACAAAGCTACTCGAGGGCTATCTGTGCTAGCCGTCCCTAATTTAGCAGTGTAAGACTAGAGGGAAGGCAGTTAGTCATCACCACCCACCGCCAACTCTTGGGCTACTCTTTTACCAACGAATAGTGGGATTGACCGTCACATTATACACCCCCACGGCTGGGAGGGCGAGCATGTTTAGCGCGACGCGGGCGCGAACCCACGACCCTCGGATTACGCGTGCACGCCCTAACGCGCTCGGCCATGCCAGGCCAGTACCTAGAAATCGAGATTGGTCAGCTTTCAAGGTCACCTTGAAAAACACTTCCTGTTCACGCCGCATGTACCTGTTTTTCATATTTATTACCCCACACTCTGACCTTTATTATCTTTACTGGCGAAGAAGTCGAGTTGCTGAGTCTTTGGAAATCTGGTATAAACTACAGGTGACTGAAGGCAAGACAAAGTTCTTTGAAATATGTTACATTATATTGCACGTTCCATTAAAAAATTTGGTTAAATGAAAAGACTAAAATTTAATGTGATTTGAAGATGCTAAAGCAAGGTAATTTCTATTCAGGCCTGCAACTGCTGTTGTTACTTTTCGAGAATTATGTACACAAACTATTGCTTCACAGCCTTAGTATGAAATATTTTTGTTAAAATTATCTAAATTTGCCCCTACTCTCTCTAAGCTTAAATATGTTTTTTTAATATTTAAAAATGCCAACACACGAATTTTTTATTCACTGTTTACGAGTTGCTATTATAATTCCTGTTTTAGTTTTTCTTCAAAAATGTTTTTGTGAATTTTAAATCGTCTCTAAATAAAACGGTTTTTTATCTGCCTTTCATGCTCATCTACAGCGACATATCTCCACACGTTTTTATTGTAATGTTAAAACGTAACAGTTTGAGATTTAAATTTCACAGCTTTATTACCCATAAACAACTAGTATTCCACGGAAATATTTTTTTCTTTCAAAATGAAATATTTACGTATCATGTACAAAACAATTTGTTTTAGCACAAAAATGACATCTGTAAGTGACATAAGTTTCCAGTATTTTTAAATGCAAGGTCACTCTATAGGTCAAAAGTCAGAACAATAATGTCCGACTCCCACACTAGATTATAAGAGCAGGTTATTTAACATGCCCCGAGGGTGTTAACTACATTGTAAATGTAAAAGGTCAGGTTCATTGCCTGCTAAATGAGACCATCTAACGTTCCTCAGGCAGTTGAGGTCACACGACACAGAAAGAATGCCTCACAGAGAAAATGAAAGTATACAGCCTTACTAACAAAAGCATGCATGACTAGATACGTCTAAAATGAGTTCATAATTGGATATTTTGATTGATGTCACGTGAGAAGGAGGGATCAGAGGCCACGGGAACTCCCAGCCATTTTCAAATGCAGGTTGCGAATACGATAAACATCTCTAAGTTGCAAAGTTCTTGTTTTTCTCATAACGGTTGTGAGAGGAGATATTAAGAGGCAGAGCCATTTCTGAATGAGAAATATCATATAAGAAACGGAATGAGAAAGCCAGTACATTAAGTATCAGAATATCTTGGAGCAGATTATATAGCTGCAAAAACTATAAATACTTGTCATAAATTGCGTAACTTGTCATACATTTTTCTCATTCTATCAGTACCACTGAGCAGCGAACGTTCGAAGATTTTAAAGCCGAAACCACGACATCACAAAATCCTTATATTAAGGATGCTGTCTGTGAGACGTCGTAGATCATAAATAATTTCGTGACTATTTTCACAACTGTCTAGTTCTGTTAGCTTACAAATAATACTCTTGGAATTTTAATAAAATATTATTTTTATTCTACCCAAAAATATGGGAATATTACTGATTATATATTTTGTTATAACAATAGCACCTACTCATCGATATTCTGGAATCATCACTATACATCTATCAAACATGACAACTTTCAGACCGGTACATATATTGTCGCAATTAAAAACACCAGTGCATTCATGTCATGATGAACAGTCATATTTTTGTATTGAAGAGAAATAACCAAACGTGGGGTTGTGGCCAGCACTAAACTGGTAAGATCTATTTCCAAAACAATAAAATCTACCTCTTATTTTTTCTACACATAGATGCTAGGTAATTTGCCTTAGTCCTAATGACACTTGCAAAAAAAATTACAAATTTAAGAAAGCAAAAATAAAGAGGAGTTTAGCTTATCTCACAGTAGTAAGCTGTTGAATCGTTTAACGTCTTGAGTAAATCTTTTCAAATAAAACAAAATTAGAAGATAATGAACTTTTTAAGCTTTTTGAAACACTAGGGTGTTCCTGGATGAACATAAAATCTAAAGCGTACATGTCATGTTGAACGTTTACGTTATTGTATCAAGGGGTTCTTAAAAAGAAACAGACGAACGTATTTCCACATAGTTCTATGGCTCTAAGAAAATACTGATATCTAAAGAAACGTTTATTGCCCGGTCAAGCTAAAGGTTTGATTGTTCAATATTTGTAACTTAAGGAGAAATAAGTTGAACAGACTGAGATAGTGACTAGTGATTCTGCTATTTACGTATTTAATTTCTATAAATTTTCTAGATGTCAAATATTTATTAAAATAGTTCATATTTGTCATTCGTCAGTTGTCGCATTGATATTCGTTGAATATGTTTTAATAGTTAATTGAAAGGAATGACCGAAAAAATTGTGCAGCTGGGGTCTATAATGTAATGTAAAACATATAATTATTACCTTCACTCACACAGTAATAAGAACTAATAACAAACAGAAGTTACTGACAACAATAATATATTCGAGTATGATTTCATTTTAGGCAAAAAGTTTAATATATTTTCAAATATATTTGAAATGTAGCATTTTGTACAGCACCGTGGATAATTATTGAGACAAGAGAGTATTTTATCAGTCTTTCCATTTCATGGTGCTACTTCTTCCATACCATTACATAATGTAAATTTCAACACTATGGTAATATTTCTCTGATCCATGTTGACAATTAAATGAACCATTGTTTAGAATTTCGGCATGTCATAAGGGTTCTGTTTGAAAAAGTATACTAGTCAAATTTACGGTCTGAAATAACTGTCGTGGTATCTCAAGCAGTTTCTTAACTATGTAGAAAAAGCTACCATATGTACAGGTATATGTTAGAAAAAAATCAATTTAAAAGCACTCGACAAGTAAACCTTGATAAATATACAATGTTAAACAGTGTATTAAGTTCTGTTTTCATGTCACGGCCCAGAAAAGCGTAGAAAATTGTCGGTAGAGCAGAGAGTTAACATAAAAGCTTTATGTGATGTTGATTGGACCCTCCGAAAAAATTGCTGCTGACTTGAAATGGTCTACTAACACTGTCAAGTACACCTTAAATTGTGAGACCGATACAGGTAAATTTGAAAATAGGAAAGGAAGAAACAGAACACCTAAACTCAATGATACAAATGTTAAGTATCTTTGTTTATGCAGTCTTCAGGACAGAAGTAAAACTGCCACTGATCTCAAGTATGTGATAAACGACCATATATCAAATGACAGAAAAGTATTCAGAACTAGAGCTCGTTAAGAATTGGTCATGTAACAGTTAAAAACATTTACTTTGATCTACAAGTATTGTTAGGAGACTCAAGTTTGTAAAAAAAAAAAAAAATACAAAATTGAACTGTTGATGATTGGAAAAATTCTTATGGATGGATGAGCCCGAATTTGAAATATTTGGTTCAAAGTGTAGGTTGTACATTCAGCAGAAGGAAGGTAAAAGATTTTAATATATATTGTATAAAATGTAGTCGTGTTTATTTCAAAAATCACTTTTCCATGATTTCCAACGAAATATCATAACATCTTCTCTGCTGATACTCTACATATCAAACCACAATAAAACTGTCAGTTATGTTTCAATACTTATACTACCAATGAGCTAGTTAGGTTAAACTAAAAAGCATACTCAGTTTATTCGACACAAGAGTCCTCTAGTGGGTCAGTTGTACGTTATAGACTTATAACACTACACTCGAATCATTCAGGATAAAGGGCAGCCTAAAGTTTAGCGTACCGAATTGTTGATCTGTGATTCCATGGATCGTGTTCCGAAACCGCAAGAAAGAAAAATAATAAATGTATGTTATGTACTTTGGGGTATGTTATAAAAGTGTCAGTAACTCAAACCATTCACTCTGACAAGCGTAGCGTAAAAACTGGCAGGGGGTGGTGCTACCTACCCTGTGGTTAGTCACTTGTTTGTTTTGGAATTTCGCACAAAGCTACTCGAGGGCTATCTGTGCTAGCCGTCCCTAATTTAGCAGTGTAAGACTAGAGAGAAAGCAGCTAGTCAACACCACCCACCGCCAACTCTTGGGCTACTCTTTTACCAACGAATAGTGGGATTGACCGTAACTTTATAACGCCACCACGGCTGAAAGGGCGAGCATGTTTGGCGCGACCGGGATGCGAACCCGCGACCCTCAGATTACGATTCGCACGCCTTAACACGCTTGGCCATGCGGGGCCCAGTCAGTCCCTTAATGATGAGGAATAGTTTGCACTATTTGCCTTCGTATAGCTTTGCACATAACTTAAGAAATAAAACTATTCATGCTGCTAAACTTGGACTTCTTTTCGGCTGTCACATTTTATCACAGATTGGAATTAAGTTTGATTTTTGAGAGGAAGGCACTGACATTAGGCTGTTGGAAAAATTTTAGCAGTCCTCTATGAAGGGATGTCAAGAGGAGATGTTCTTGATGAGGAGTGGTGGAGTTCCCTGTAGGAAATATTTCAATATTTCGTAAAGCAAAGTAGCACACTAAATCTCTATATAATTCACTAACAGGCTCTACTGTTGAATATTGAGTCATAAATTGATCCTTGAGTCCTTCGTCTTTACAGTTAGCTTTTAAGAGACTGAATTGTACGTTTGCAGTTTTAGCTTAGTTGAGCAAAGTGAAACATATCGTGTTTATTTTGTTACATCCTCTCTGACTTACGGAGGAAACGCTATCTAGGTTACAACAGGTTTATACTTAAAGTTTTTTTTTTCACTTTTTTGTGTAGGAGCAGACAAGTACTAGTTCCTCCTTTCTGGAGTTTATGAGGAAAAATCGCAAGTGCTGCTATGGCAAACCCAGTTTTACTGCAGCAAGGATGAATTCACGACCACTCACGTACCAAACAAGGTGATCTATCAGTTAAGCTAAAGAGCTAACCCACTAGTAATTACTAGTAGAGCATTTTTAAACAGTTCAAACTACCATATTTTTCTTTCTTTTTCGGCCTCACACAGGGTCTTATCTCAGGGCCGTGGGGCGACTGGGCGCCAGTATCTCTGATAATGACCCGGAATCGAACCCGATACTTTTTGTATTCCTGGCGAGTGCTCAACCAACTAAACTCTCGCTTGTACGCTACCTTTGATTTTACGATTCAAATTACCACAGTACTTCTCTCTGTTCCCACAATTATAATTTTAATTATACGGTGATAACCTGCAATATGTGCTATATTAGTTATACTATGAAAATTACTTCAAATTTAACTTTTATATTTTTAACATTTTAATTATACTGGTATTTATTTTAATTTATTTTAGTTTTACTTACAGGTGGCTCATTTTTAATAATACATTGAAAATAATTTTGAGGTATGTCATATTTCTTGTACGTATATTTAGTTTTTAACAACTCATTATTTACAAATAACTTTTATATACGCTTTTAAAGGACCTTTAGCTTAAAATTAAAAGTTGAAGTTTTTTTCTGGAAAATGTATTTATAACATTATCATATAATCAATAATTGGGACATCAAAATAACCGATTGGTCATTGTTCGTACAGTTATTATATTTCAAATATTTAAAGATGCAGAACAGGTCCTAGAAAGGGCTCTCGTGCGAATTTATAAATAACTCTAAAGTGAATCTTGATTAGAGAAAAATGAGTAAACTGATGTACCCAAAGAAAAACCTGAAAAACGTTAGCCAGTTTGGTGAGTTAACCTTTCCTAAAAAGGAATGGTTGTTGTTGTTGTTTTGAATTAAGCACAAAGCTACACAATGGGCTATCTGTGCTGTGCCCACCACGGGTATCGAAACCCGGATTTTAGCGTGTAAGTCCGCAGACATACCGCTGAGCCACTGGGAGGCAAAAGGAGTAATTATAGCACACTAAAAGATGTTATTTGACGCTTTTATTAATGTGAAGTACTATAAAACTACATCTAAAAATGTGTGAATTTACATTATTTAACTGAAGTGACTTAATGCTCTCAGTAGAATTATAAAATATTAAAGAATAATATTTTGAACAAACCATACTTCATGCAAATAAGCTAAGTTATAAATGTACACATTTTGAATAATTTGTCCTCTAAAAATACGTTAGTAAAATCCTATAGTTATCATAAAATTATCTTAGTGTAAGTGATTCTGTTAACTGTTTGTTTAATTTTCATGCACCACTCTCATTACTCTTCGTTGTGTCTATAAATGCACACCTTTATGTACAAACGTGAGTGGGAACTTTTATTTGGTCTAAATTTATACCTTTAAAAGGGTGAATACTCAGTTTGTTAACAACAAGGGAGTTGTATATTGGAATTACACCCTTGTTTTCTTAGAGTATAGTTGCCTCAAATTTTTAGCTTGTGTTTAAAACATGTATAACTTGTATGTAACTTACAAATGAAATTGTGCTCAGGCCCGGCATGGCCAGGTGGGTTAAGGCGTTCGACTCGTAATCTGAAGGTCGCGGGTTCGAATCTTTGTCGCACCACACATGCTCGCCCTTTCAGCCGTGGGGGTGTTATAGGGTCACAATCAATCCCACTAGTCGTTGGTAAAATAGTAGCCCATGAGTTCACGGTCGGTGATGAAAATTAGCTGCCTTCCCTCTCGTCTCACACTGCTAAATTAGGAACGGCTAGTGCAGATAGCCTTCGTGTAGCTTTGGGAGAAATTCAAACAAACAAACAAATTGTGCTCCTATTAACATTTACTGCATAAATTACAACTCTTTTTTTTTGTTACTCTTTATGCTTTCGGAAATGTACGATCCTGTAAACAATATTTGGTTGCATAAATCAACAGACATATGTTTGGTCATAAAAACTTGAGTTTCTAGCAACATATAGCAAAATTTCGCATGATAGTGTTTTGCGCTGCATAAAACTCAGGATATCTCGATAACATTAACCTAACTACTAAACAAATACAAGTCTACAAGTAGACCTGAAACTGTAGTTATTTTGAACAAAAACAACTATCTAATTTTATTTAACCACAAAACTACAGTTGTAAGAGCACTCACGCTCAGTTTTCGTTTTCTTTCTTGAAACGTCCCGATGAGATAGCAGTAAACTTAGAGACACATAACATTAAAACCCAGAGTTCGATATCCTCCGCGGCAGACACAGTAGAGAGCCCAACGTGGCTTTGCTTTCAAGGAATAAATTTTTATTTTCAAATAAGCTTTACACAAAATTAAATATTCATAAGTTTGAAATAAGTAACAATTTCATTGGTCTTTAATTATCAATGCCTACATACTTTTTCGTTTTGTGGTTCCTAGAAAACACAAAAAGAGATGGGCAAGTTTTTCGAAGAACATACAATACAAAACAGGACAACGACTGAAATACAGTGTTATCATATAAGTAGGAATTATTGTTCGCCCAAAAATGCCTTGAGGGTTTACTTGAAAATAATAACCATAAAGCCCTCATTTCATAAGGTGTAGGTGAGGAGACGTTTCTTAAAAACAAAACAAAAAACACTCGCGTCTGATAAAGAGGATTATTGGCATTATTATAGGAAAACGAACTTATTTATGGCAGTATAATGTATTTAGCTCCAAGAAATACTATGACAGCATCCTGTAAACTTCTTGGTAATTCATCCCAACTACTTTATAAATGCATTCTTTATAAAGTGTGCAAGTTACCTTCTCAAATGTTGTGGTTCCAATAACAGACGCATATATTGCATTGTGACTAATGAGTACTGTTTAATTATTTTTCATTTTATTTGTAGCTACCTCCATTATAACACTACTCTGATCATGGACATAAATAAGATATTTGTAGAATCATCATTAAAGATATTTCGTTAAATCTCCGACTTCTTTACGACACTTTGATGTTGGTTGCACAGAAACTTGAACACATTAAAAATGATAAATATCTATTTATTTATTTTTTAAAAGCAGAATATTCAGTAGAGGGGAACCAGAGATTGTTTAAATTTAATCTAATAAGAATTCGGGTAGAATCACTCCATTTACGCTGCCACCTATCGGCAGACATTATCATTTGAGTAAACTTAACCTGCTTAACTTTCTAAACTTGTGCATCATGAAATTTAACAATACATTTTGATAACTAAAATATAATAGTTTGAATTATCTAACTATAAATTAGTACTTATTCAAATATTATGCAAAATTTTTCAAACCCTAAATAATAAGTCTTCTTGCAGTAAGCTGGTTTGTCAGATTGTAACAAAAACAAGTCCAATATAAATTACTTCTTAGCCAATTAACATTAAGCAATGCTGCTCTGTTAAATAAAGCGACCGTAAATATAGAGAAGCCTAATTTTGTGGGAAATACACAGACATTTAATTTCTAATAGTATGTACACAGTGAACTTGTACAGAAGAAAAGGTGGGAGGGGGAGGTTTATAAATATAACAAATAGCCAAACAGTACTTTTTGGTGTAATGTTTACCATTACTGTCCACTGCATATCAACGTGTTACGGTAAGTAATCAAATTCTTGTCAGTTTTGCACCGTTCAGTGACCTGCTCTTGATAATAGATGTTTTGAATGTTATAAAGATTTAATCAATAAAAACACATTAATGGGTACCTAGATAATAAACAGGTAAAAAGAAGAATAGGTTAATCTGTTAGTTAGTTTTTTAGATGCTATTTCGTAATACTGAGCCCCACCTTTCATGCGGGAAAGAGGATGACCCTGAATATCGGCAAGCCCATTCGTGTTAGAGACACGTGAAATTAAAGCCATGATAGTAAGGGAATGAACTAGACCCTGAACTTGACTGGTAATAGTGGTAAGCCGTCACACCGGTTGGTCGTTGAAGTCGGCCATCCTAACATCCAACCTAAGCCGAGTTCAGCGTGTGAGTCATTCGTGTTGCATAAACACGAAGTATGACTAACTAACGATCGGACATCTCGATGTTTTTTCTACATTCCGACTTCATTCTTCTTACACCTTATTACCCTGGAGTATCCTGTTCCCAAATATTCTTTCCCAGCAACCTTCGACAAGTGAAATGAACGTATTATACATGGTTTTGTGATCCATTAGAAGAAGGATATTTTCACAGCTTTCACATTTGAACCAACAATGCTGTAAAAGAACAATAAAAGTTTTAAAACATAGATTCGGATGTGAGAAGATTTTGTGCCAGTTAAACATATTAGAAAATAAAATTACTTATCATTACTTTGAAAGTAAAAGAGTTTTCTTTTGTGTCAACAGAATGTTCAAACTAGCATATAAAAGTGATTTGTTTTTTCAATAACAGTAAGGTATTTCTTCAAGTTTTCAGATATTATACCCATTTCATTATAAATAAAGATTTATCATGTTGTTACAAAACATTCAACTTTTCATTTGAATGCTGATGGATATCATAATCCCGTTTAAGGATATTGGGTTCTTTCTGAACTAATTGGCATTTTATTTAAAAATATATAAATCAAAGCTTAAAAGAAAAAAAAAGCCTGATGTTCCTAAAATCCACAGTCACCCCTAATTTCTGGAATGTTGAACTGTCACCTTACTGGAACTACCTCACTTTCTTGACTTTATTTATTTATTCTTTTGCATAAAACAGAGAAAGTTATGACTTATTTGTGGTGCAATTTTCATATCCTACGTCTTCGTCAATGTTGTTTAAATCATGAGGTCAAAATCAAGTGACACGCAAGAGGAATCAAGCGAACCGCATCAGCTGGCATCGTGAGAAAGGAGTAGCAGCTTCTTGTGAACAGCCTCTTTCAACTGTAACTGGAAAAATAAAGTCCTTTTACGGAAATATCTATTTTATACATTTCTTTCTTTTTTTTATTCATTAATAACCAAGATCTCGCAACACGTAAAAAATATTTAAAAAATACCATTCCGTGTCGTTACCACCAAGTAACAAAGAGGAAATGGAACTGTAGGTTTGATGTCTCCAGGCGTGGCGTATCATTTTGAATTTATTTTATAAATATGTATTACTTTTTATACACTAAAAATTATATATTTATCATTGTAATAAAACGACGCTTTACAAACTATTATTTTGTAACTAATTTCATCAATATAATGGTATTTAATATTAACAATTAGTTTCGATTATCCAATAAATATGCCAGTTTTCATTTTAAAAAAAACGTCCTCTAGAACATATATCCTTAATATGTGATGAATTTAGAATTGTTATTGCGTCTCCGCAGAGAACTACACTGATTTTCTATTGTTTCTTCTTTGTTTTTCTTCTTTCAAACACATTTCTTTCGACCGCCATTAATTCAGTTTTCGGCGGATTCACTTGAAACTTGATCAGAGCTTAACCATATATTTGGTCAAATTTTGAGAAAAAAATCCTGGAATTTGGTACAAATATTTTTCTACAGGTTCCATACATTGATAAACAACAATAGTGAACTTGCCTTTTTTTTAGTAATTATAGGGAGTTACGATGATAAAAAAATATAATTATAGGTTCTTGACGATAACAGATGTCATACACAGAAATGCAAAAATGTAGGAAATGCCATTTGTAGTCATTTTAGAGAGAAAAACCAAAATGTTTAACAAACCCTTATTTCTAGGAGCTTGTATCAATTACTTACCATTTTTTCGACCAATTAATATAAAATTTGGTACAAAGATACTTTTCTACCAGCAGTGATGAGACAGTTTTCGATTTTTCCCTGTCTTTTTCTGCTATCAAAATTAGCCATGTTGGAATTGCGTGGCAGAGACATGTTGCATTCGCCCTCAAATGCTGGTCTTTTCAATTATATTTCCATTTCAATACCACAGGTTAAAAGTAGTTCACAAGGTGTTCGTTGTTATTGCCATAATCCACACACACATTTACCGTCCTTTTCTTGTCTTAATCGTATGATTACAAAGAAACAAGAAAAACATTTCGATATCAGCAGTTTTTTTATTTCTTAATACAGTTTACTTTAAATATCTGTAAAACCTTATTTATTATCTTCACTCATAAACAGAATGTCTAGAAGATTCTATTAATTAATGATTATTAAACAAAGATAATTAACTTGATAGTTATCAGTTTTCCATAACAACTAAAATTTCAACTAATGTTTCTTCAATTAACAGAGAATCAAGGTATTATTTATTTTAGATGACATGTGTGTTTTGATGAATGAAAATCCTTTACAGTAAAGAGACAGTGACGTAAACCTAATCCTTAATAAACTTCACCATAGTCATGTGCCGGCTTGAATATACCACCCGCTATCCAACTATAACTGTTTTCTATTTTTTATGAAAAAACTCGGTAGAAAGGTCGATGCTGAGTACTTGTTCAATAAAATAGCTCTGTAACGTTATTTCAATTTGTAAATGTTCTTTGAAATGTATTAGGATCATTTGAAACGTTTAGTTAACTTTTAAGCATAAAATTGTTTGACATACAATTATTATTATAATTGGCCAGGTGGGTTAAGGCATTAGACTCGTAATCCGAGGGTCGCTGGTTCGAATCTCCGTTGCACCAAATATGTCCACCCTTTCATTCGTGGGGGCGTTATAATGATCAGTCAATCCCACTATTCATTTGTAAAATAGTAACCCAAAAATTGGCGGTGGGTGGTGATGACGAGCTGCCTTCCCTCTCGTATTACACTGTTAAATGAGGGACGGCTAATGCAGATAGCTCTCGTGTAGCTTTGTCCGAAATTTCAAAACAAACAAACGATTATAATTCATATTCTGTTTCTTGATATAACATTCAATTTTCAGCTTTTGATCTGCTGTACGATGTACCACATCCGTATTGATTGTGTTTATTTAAATTATTTTTTCATAAAACTATCATGTAGGACGCATAAAATGTATTAGCTAACAAATAACTACAATCATTTAGCGAACATATAAATCGTAACACTTTGTAACAAACAGCACACTTAAGACCTCTTAGGTTTAAGAGAAGCAAAATTTATCTCAAATACATAGCAAAAATAAAACGAGTTAGACGAAGATGTTATGAATAAAAAACCGTGGGCTAAATGAAACAATGTTCCAGGTTCTTTGTTGCCCTTGATCGTACATACTTTGATAAGTATGATAACAACGGGTTGCTCAACACCGTAATTTTTATTGTACGAAGAACCTGTGAAGGTCAACGAAGTCAATGTTACATCACACATATTAATAAACCTTCGAATAGGCCTCGCGTGGACGTAGTTTTTAAACACGCAAGAATATTAATAGTGGGTCGAATAATTTGATATGTATATGATCGAAAATAAGTTTATCGAAAACAAAATATCTGTAAGTGCTGTTGTATCACGTCAAGGTTTTTTTACAAAGTACGATTGACCCTGTATTCATGTTCAAATTAAAAACCCTCTGGGTTTGTTAGTTGTTTTTATTTTAATTACCTTTTCAATTCAAATCGTGTAACACAGAATATTATCAAAGTTTGAAAAGCAAATCAAACATTTATGAATTATTCAATATATTTTTACATTTTTTATAACGAGTTCCCTTTGTATGCATATTGCTTTTACATTTAAAGAAGTAAAATTTGGCATCCTTTTACTGGGAATTTTATCTAACAACGTTTAATGATGAGCATGTATGAAAGTTCCTTTATCTGATTTACCTTTTCCTTTGTTTATAATTATTCTTACCAAAAATATGTATTGCCTTAATTATTTCGCACTCTAATTTTTGCTAGGCTTATGGGTCCCATCGCTCTCACAGAATATCTTTCATTTTATTTTAATATTTTTTCTTTTGTTACATACAAGTTTTTATGAAGTATTCATTTTTGTCAATTTTTTCCTTAGTATCATAATTAACTAAATATCAGCATGTTTTATTTTAAATTACTAAATAACACGTTTGTGTTTACTATCGATAGTTTATGTGCAAATTATTCAAAATCATGATTCTTTTCGATCAATTTGAGTGTGTTATTTAATTTTTTTTCTATCCAATGTATGCACTTTTGATCAATTTCAGTAACAATCTCATTTGAAACAAAAAACATGTATATTTAATTGGTTTACTCTTTTAGGTTCGGCGTAACCATGTGGTTAAGGCACTCGCTCGTAATCCAAGGACCTCGGGTTCGACTCCCTGTCACAAACATACTCCCCCATCTTAGCAAGTTGGCAGTGAATAGTGGTGAATACCTACCTTCAGTCTTACACTGGTAAATTAGGGAGAGTACCTCATGTAAGTTCGAGCGAAATTAAAAAAATCTACTCATATTTTGTGTATTTAATTATGTTTTAAATTACAATTATTTATTAATGCAAAAATAGTAGATATAAAACGATTTTTTTACTAGATATCTTCATCATACTTGTTACAATTCATAATCGTGTAGCGCAAAAATAGACGAGAAAATATTATATATTTGTAATGTTAACAGTTTGGCCCACCTCTTGCTTGAATAACAGCCATGATACAACGCGACAGAAAATGTTCTGTGGAGTTTTCCACATTAACCCACTGTTCTTTGAAATTCATCACACACATGTTCAATTGGATTTAAGATCCAAGGGTTGTGGTGATAATGATAGATGCCTGAAATTCCCGTTATGTTCTTCAAACCTTGCTTGGACAATATAGACAAGACGGATGGAATTCTTGTCATCTTAGAATTAACTGTCCCCATCAGGATAAACATGAAGCAGTTAGATATGATGTTGAGATAATCTTTATTAATCGTTTTACCTTCTAAAGGGGCTTAAGGCCATGTCACTATTTCATAAGTACATAAACAGTGACAAGTTTACGGACTCAGCAACATGGTATAATTGTCAACTATATTTAGAACCCATAGTTCACCTTGATAAGTGCGTAGAGTTCAAAGTAAATACGAGCAAGAACAGTACCATAGGAGACACTTTTTTCAACTAAATACTCTCATGTTCTGAGGTCAAGACAGTTGTGAACACACAACAGGGGAGAGTTATTCTTGTAGTTTTTTTCTCAAGCGTTTTTTCTCTTACCTGCACAAAAATGGAACTAAGGCACGATTCACTGACGACACCATATTTTACCAGTTATTATCACTCTAATATTTACGCTTTTTACATGATTCATGGAGGTTCATTCTTGTCTGTTATTGAGAACAGTGGATTATAAGGTAGACTCCTACTATCACAATCTATTTCTTGCAACATTCTTCGCAAAGTATGGATGAAAATGGGTATGTATTGCTTTACATAAATGTTTTTACATTTAGTGTATTGTTTAATGACGGTTGGATTTTATTACTCTGTGTAACCGCTTTTCTTCATTTTCTGTCTTTACGTGTTTGTGGTCACATTTCCCCCTCACCTTTGACATTTATTTCAACTTTTCTAATGCAAATAAAGTCAAATGACCGATGTGTTGTAGCAAGCTACCTATGAAACTGCCTTAGTCATTATGGCAGCTGTTGAATGTGCTCTCATCACCAATATCATTGCTTTTTCTAACTTGATAACAAATGTACTTGTTCCAATCATATATAGTGCTCTAAGGCCCATATATTACATTTTGTGATCAGCATAGCTTTTATCTGCTGCTCAGCTCAGGCCAAAGTGAAATAAAGTAGTCAGCCAATATATCTGCATATATTTCTACATAGGCTGACTGAAACAGCAAACCTTTTGACGTCTTTAAATTCGTACAGAAAAAGGACATTGATGGGAAACACTAGAAGCATTTTCGTACAACGTATGATGGAATATTTTTAAACGTACTTTGTCAGTTACAATATTGCGACACACTATATTACTGTTATAAATTCACATAGTGCTTTTGTTATTAATTTATGTAAGCAGTATACTACGAATGACTGCCCTTCAGAACATGAGAGTATTTAGTTGAAAAACGTGTTTCCTATGGTACTATTCTCGCTCGTATTTACTTTGAACTCTACGCACTTGTCAAGGTAAAATATGAGTTCTAAATATACTTGACAATTATAGCATGTTGCTGAGTCCGTAAACTGGTCACTGTTTATGTACATATGTAAAGTGACATGTTTGGAAACTGAAAGCCTTCGACATACCTTGTTAATCTTCTCATGCGTAGAATTCCCAGGCTAGAAACGACACTCCCATGCATTTAAGAAATAAATTTTACATGGCAAAATAGAACCAGAATTATAAAAATCAGTGTTCTGTGCAGATGATACAATTGTACAATTTTAATGAAGCTTGACAAGTTACAAATATTCCTTTGTATTAGCAAAGAGTCTGTGGGTGGAAATGTAGAATCACAATAAACAGACAAACATTTCTTAGCAATAATCGAACTACCGATGCACTAACTGAAGCTTTCGATCCCACAGACGAAACGACTATGACTTTGACTTTTGATCCTAACCATCAAACCACAAATATTATTGATTTCAGATCTCAGCTAATCACATTACCAAAATGTTTGGAAAACTTTCCTGAATAAAAGTAATTCTCAGCTGTGGTGAAACTAATATCAAATGTTTTCTTTTTTGAGCTACATATATGTTGTAACTGAACATTGTCCTACACCCCTGTAGCATTACAACACAATAAGTGTAACAAACAAAGAATTGTTTGTTTGTTTTTTTAATTTTGCGTAAAGCTACACGAGGGATATCTGCGATAGCCTTCCCTAATTTGGCAGTGCAAGACTATAGGGAAGGCAGCTAGTCATCACCACCCACTACTAACTCTTGGACTACTCTTTTACCAACGAATCATGGGATTGACCGTCAATTATAACGCCCCCCACAGCTGTAAAGGCGAGCACGCTTGGTGGGACAGGGACTATTTGTTGGTAAAAGAGTAGCCAAAGAGTTGGCGGTGGGTGGTGATGACTAGCTGCCTTCCCTCTAGTCTTGTACTGCTAAATTAGGGGTGGCTAGCACAGATAGACCTCGTGTAGCTTTGCGCAAAATTAAAAAACAAACAAACAAGTAAATACGTAGATAAAGTCAAATCTGATAATATAAACTTTTTATTATTTAAAAGTTAATTTAATTCACTTATTTATTTTCGGTAACTGGAATGGTAATTTTAGTCCCTTGTGGTACAGTAACAAATTTGTCGATTTCAACACTAAAATCAATAGTTAAATTCCTCTCGGTAGAGATAACAGAAAGCCCAATGTGGCTTTACTATAAAAAACAAAAACAACGGTAATTGCAAGGGCACTTTTCAGACACTCAACCTACTTCGGTGTATGGACAAACTTTTATATATGTCGTAATAATGTAACAAAAATATGTATTAACTGAAAAAGACTTGAATTCTAGAGATAAAAATGTATTTAATCTCATAAACACTGACAGTGATATTTTTCATTCGTTAGTTTTAGATATTTTATACTGAATATAAATACTATTTATCGTAGTTTTTCAAATTGATTTATATGCAGAGCAATGTCCCCTATAATGAACCATCAGTTGATATAAAAGATTGACTCTCACTCTGCTTTAGGCACGAGCATGTGTTGTGAATCTCTTCTTTTCCCGCCACCTTTGTGAAAGATCAAGTATGCGACTGACCTAACTTTCTCACCTACCTGCTAAATGTTAGAAGAATAATTCGTAAGCCTCACCTTGAAATACCTTTGGGCATCTATTCTTCATGTGGAACATGCTGTATTTAACTTCCAGTCTCTTCACAAAAGAAATTTAATACTATAGCATTGTGGAATTAGTCTATTGTAACTACATATAAATTAGTCTTCAAAACATATATAAAAAAAAATTACGCTCGATGAAGAATTTCTAGTTTATGGCGTATATTTCACTATTTATACAAATATATTTCATGCTTCTTATGTTACTAAGTTTGTACAATTGAAGAACTATAAACAATTAAAAATAAAATCTAAGAATTGTAAATGCAGATTTATAGTACGGATTGAAAATTATGAAATACACGTGTGACGGATTTACTGCTATATTTATTTTAATACTGATGTTTATTTCAGTTACATTTGTATTTAGAAATACACATAACTTATATTGTTAAATCCTTGTTAAGAGAGTTGTGCAGATATCAACTCGAAATTAATTCGCTCATTGTGAACCTTCGATAGGATCTCAAGGAAGTTCCATATCAGATAGAAGACTCAATATTGATTTAAGTTTTTAAAACTTTTGTATATAAATCATTATTTGTAATAACCATTATTATTTGTATGTTAAAATATATTTATATTAAAGAGAAGGAAAACTGCATCGATCTAGTTGGCAAATATCATAAATTCTATATATAACATTTAATTAAAATCTAAATTTATATTATATTTTAACTCAGCTTTAGTCTATTTGAAATGTAATACGTAACATGTTATGCGAATTACCATTCACATTCGGTGTTAATATTACATAAACCTGCTATTCATTAAGAACCAAAATTATGTCATTCCTGGATTATCTATAAATTAAAACAAAAATATAAACTGGATTAGTGATGACGGCAAACAAAATTAGAATTATGCGATGTCGAAAGTTTTTTTTTTTTTTACCTTATAAAATACTGTCCTGGATCCAAGAAACCTGTCTGGATTTTTCTTTTGTAATAATTCTATTATAGATTTTACCATTAACCTCTTTCTATTCCTCGAGAATGTGGTGATAAATATTTTTACGAGTCATCTTTTCTTTAACAAAATTTACAATATTTCTTTTATGTGTCTTCTAGATTCGACTAATAGAACAATATTAATTATTTCATGACTGCATAACGTTCAGTAAACTGCACTAAACAAAGGATAATTGGTATTGTGTACTAAATTTTCCGTAAAGTCTCTTCGATACCACCCGTTCTAGTCGTTCCCAACTTTTAAACAATAAACTAGAGGGAAGACAGTTAGTAAGCAACGTCTACAGCTAACTCGTGGACTACTGTAAGCGAATAGTGGGATTTTATAATTTTTCTTAAAACGCGTCAGGAGCGATTTTTTGGGGGGATGGAAAGCCGATGATAATTAGAAGTTATTAGCTTTTAACTATTGGCACGGCAAAAACCATTGCTTTAGGTAATTCCAATCTCTTATCCTGCTTATTCGTATGCAATCCAGGTATCTAATGAGTCATCAGGTAACCCGAAACGCAAATGACTTACACTTCAGTGTACACTTCCAAATGAATATTTAGAGTCTGAAATTTCAATTGAGTAAAGTCATCGTGAGCAATGAGAAAAGCCTTCAGATTTGTTGCATACTTAACAACGTTGATAAGATCTAAAGGTTAACTTTTACCACTTATCACAAACAAACCTGATTCCAGGGCATCTTTAGTGTCAGGAATGACTTGATGACATGCATTGTATCTCTTACGAACAGCCCATATATGCTGTGTGTGATTATAGTCTAGTAAACATGAAGACAACTCCATTTGATCAATTTTCGTATCTCCAACGATTCTATCAAATAGTTCAAACAAGGAACAGGCTTTACACTTAAATATATATACATACATACATACACTCAGAGGCAGAGGGTGTGGTCTCAGCAACATGTAGCATTAATGATGTTATTCAGGATGCTAAGATCAATAACTATTTACATTCACACCGCAGTTTTACCACAATAGTTTTGCATTGAAAATTAAGTTGCTTTCCAGATTTATCCCAATGAGTATACTCTTGTTTTCTAGTTGCACAGTAAAGCTAAACTACTCTATAAAAAGAACTTTGTATTACATGCTGTTGGTTCACTGAACATGTTCTTCCTATGATTGTAGGTGAACTGCTTTGTGCTTTGCTGGGAGCAAAAATTCACCACACTAGTGTTTGGCACACAGTCTGAAAAACGAAAACTTGTCTATTCACCGTATTACACGGCATTCTTTGACAGTTGCAAACATACAATTCAATCTCGGAACGCATACCTGTAGTTGCAGTGAGTCAGAATATTTACACAGCGATTGTCTGTTTATATTTTGAGCAGAGAATTTTAAGGATAACAATGAAAGAAAACGTCTCAAGTTAGATGTTATGATTATAGCAAGTTAGCATCAATTAATAACTGAAAACAAATCATGCTTAACTTAAAAAAAAAAGTTACGTTATTTTTATCCAGTATAAAATATGTTCACCATAAATATTTTTCCAGACGTTTTCTACCTCGGTATTTTGAAGATTATTTAAGAAAAATATTTCAGTCTGTTAGCGTAAGTCTTCACCATACATTGTGCGAGCGTCATACATCTTTAAACACATACGGTTCTGAATTTTGTTTAATTAAAAGATAAATTGTCGTAGAAAATAAATTGATAATTTCGCAGTTTCAAACAAATAATAGGCATTTGTGTTCCACACGGAAATTTGCATCAAAATATGAAAAGTGGAAAAGATATTTTTCATTTTTGATATCGGTAAGTAAGTTTTGTTTGTTTGTTTTGGAATTTCGCACAAAGCTACTCGAGGGCTATCTGTGCTAGCCGTCCCTAATTTAGCAGTGTAAGACTAGAGGGAAGGCAGCTAGTCATCACCACCCACCGCCAACTCTTGGGCTACTCTTTTACCAACGAAAAGTGGGATTGACCGTCACATTATAACGCCCCCACGGCTGGGAGGGCGAGCATGTTTAGCGCGACGCGGGCGCGAACCCGCGACCCTCGGATTACGAGTGCACGCCTTAACGCGCTCGGCCATGCCAGGCCCGGTAAGTAGGACTGAGTAATATTGTAAAGAAAGTCTTCACACATTACAAAGTCAAATTCAAATAAACGAGACGTTACAGTACACGCTAGACGTACGTTAAACTTATTTAGTTGAAGTTCGTGCTTGTGCACGATTTTCAAAGTAATCAAGTCAGTTTTAACTCTGATTTTTTGTTTTACTTAATTTCTTACATTATAATGCTACTAATTTCATGCCTAATTTGTATAGTTTTACTTCTTTTAAACATCGAATTAATTTCAAACAATGAATGTCTAAACAATAAGTTACAGTCCTAAATACTGCAAAACATTTTAATTAGTTTTTATGTTTGATCGTTATGATTGTAAAAACAACCCGCAATGTGCAATTATTTAAGTCCATAAAGCTACATTTATATGCAGCTCTCTTTGACAAAGAACTAATTGTTATAATATTTGTTAGGAAAGTTAAAATTTCACTGGTATTCCATATGGAAGTAAACAAATTAAAATAAGAGAAGAACAAGGTCGACGTTTCTGTCTAAACGACTTTCTGGTGATGATAATAGCATGCACTGTTGACACAAAATATGAAAAACGTCAGTCTTAGCAGAAGACAATATTTTAACACAAGACTTCATTTGTGCAACGGAAGCTTGCACGAAACAATCACCCCAAGCCACTATGGACACGCCCACCTTACTTCTGTCTTGTTTACGTAGAGTTGTTACAAAACTCTCTCTCTCTGGTGTTTGGGTATATTTATGTGTATACCCAGGAGGGTCGGGTATACTCGACCTCTTCCTCCTTCCATTACTTTGTTGGAGTGGCCAGATTAATATATATTTCAATTTAAATGCAGAATGGTTGAAGTAATATCAGAAACTTATGTCCTTTCAGGGCAATGTCCATTAAAATCGTTCTTTGATTTTATTATTATTATTATGTATTTATTTATTTAAACTAAATTAGCCTAGAACGTAGGTGGCCTGTTTTATTTTATCTCTATTCTAATACTATTCCTATTATTATTATTTTAAATAATTTTGTCTTAATGATCTAATGCATAGATTTAACGGAGAGAGGTGTTTAAGTCGGTCTCTCTTCATCCTATATGCAATACCTGTCTAGTTCGCATAACAATTCATGTTTTCGCCAATTTTTATCAAAATATTTTATTGTACTCTGTAGAAGTCTATCTGGTATTGTTTGTGTATTTGAGTAATTATGCATAAACTTTGATGTTGTGGTTTGAGGTACTCTGTATGCTGATGTAATTAGTGTATTCTGTAATGTTTGAAGTTTGGTTTGAATTTGATTTACACTTACATTAATCCATGCAGGCGCTGCATAGTCTATTACAGGTCTAATGTATGTCTTGTATATTTTAATGATGTTTTCTGGTGTTATTCCGTAGTTTTTACCAGTTAGACTCCTAGCATAGTTTATTCTTCGCCAAATATAAGTTTTTATATTATTTATATGTTTTATCCATGTAAGCTTCGAATCATATGTTAATCCTAAACATTTTGCACATGTAGATGGAGGCGTTCCCCATTCATGTAGATTTGGGGTTGAACTTTTTGATATTTCAAATATTTTGAAAATATTACTAGTTCCGTCTTCCCTGGATTTATTTTGATTCGATATTTTTCACAATATTCAAATAATCTATTTAGTTTTGGTTGTAATTTAGTGGCTGCTATTTCTGGTGTAGGGACACTTTTCCAAATTGCTACATCATCAGCGAACTGAGACGCGTATCCATGATTTGGGTCTTTTAGTGGCATATTACTTACATACATGATGAAGAGAATAGGGCTAACCACCCCTCCTTGAAGGACTCCAGCTTCTGGAGTGGAGAACTCTGAGAAAGTTCCATCTACGTTTACTCTACATTTTCTATTTTCCAAAAAGTTTGAATAATCCCATGTGATAGTCCCATTTCATACATACGGAACCGAAGACAATTGTGCCACACAGTGTCGAATGCTTTCTCGATATCAAGGAAGCAGGCAACAGTGCATTCTTTATTATTAAAGCTGTTTATTATTGTTTCAGTTAATCTAATTAAGTGATCTGTTGTTTGTCTATATTTTCTAAATCCGTTTTGTTCTTCTGGTAATTTTGCATTGATCTCCAAAAATGTGGAGAATCTATTGCTTATTATTCTTTCGAGAATTTTGCCAACACAGCTGGTCAGGCTGATCGGTCGATAATTGTTTGGTTTATTGGCTTGTTTTCCTTCTTTGTGGAACATTAAAATATCAGCTTGCTTCCAAAAAACTTAGATATATCCAGAGTGTAAAGATAAGTTAAATATTGCTAATAGATGGTCAAATAATTTTAGAGTGCTTTTTTTTTTTAGAAGTATTGCTTGTATTCTATCATTTACTGGTGCTTTGTTTTTTGTATTTTTGATTGCTTGTTCCGGTTCATTTAGTTTGATTGTTTTGGTGAGTAGTTGGGTATTGTAATCACGTGTATTGTTAGTATTGCTGTTTTTAATGTTTACTGGAAAGTGTGGTTTATATAATTCTAAGTTATTTGTTACGTGGTTGTACATAAAGATGTTGTATATTAGATATATGTCTATATACTTATTTAGAAAACAGTATAATCTGTTATTGTTATTATCGAGTGGTTTTCTAAGAGGATATCAACCACTATATTTTCACTGTTGGTGTTCATTGGGATTGCAGTAACGGAAAGATGGTTTTTATATAATAACAAAGTTCCTCTGTTGATGTCTTTAATATTCCTTCTGTCTTTTCTTATTGAAGTATAGTTACATATTTTAAATCTGTTTTTAGAATAAATTAATGTTTCACTGATGATAAAAATATCAGGGTTAATATCTGTTATTAAGTCTTCGACTCGTGTTTCTTAGAAGCAAGTGCACCTTGGATGTTGATACTTAAAAACTGCGAATTTTATGATTTAAGCATGTATTTTGTAACTGTTGTTATTAGGCGTGGTATATGTGGTGTTATGTGTTTTTACTATGTTTATGAAAAGGTCAATACTATTATTTAATTGGTTTAGTACATTCTGTAATAAACTCTGTGAGAATGTTTTTAATTAAGTTTACTATTATGTTTGTTTCTTCATTTATATTTTCATTTATTGTAATATTATTGTTTTCTTGGTTGCTTCTTCTATCTGTGATTTCCGTTTTCGTTGAATTTCGTTGTTTTTTAGTTAGTATAAAAGACATTACTCACTACATCGTACAACACATTGTGTAGTAGGACGTTTGTCTTTTCTAGCGCACACCAGTTCTGAGCCATAAAAAAAAAGTCTGCTTCCAATAGATATTGTGGGTTAACTTACTATAGCATGAGTTTCACTGAATTACAACTGTTGAGATAACGTGTGTGTGTGTGTTTTCTTATAGCAAAGCCACGTCGGGCTACCTCCTGGATCCACCAAAGGGAATCGAACCGTTTATTTACCGTTGTAAATCCGTAGACATACAGCTGTACTAGCGGGGGTCAGAAGATAATATAATGAAACTAAATAGTTCTTACAACGCTAGGAACCGGGTTTAAATACCAGCGGTAAGCTCGGCGTAGATAATCCAGTATGTAGATTTGTGTTCCAACTACAAAGTGTATATAAAAAAAAGGCGTGACTGAATTTTGTTCAATGGATAGTAACAAAAAAAAATATGGCACTTAACAGCGATGCCTATTAAATGGAAGCCACATACACATCTTTGAAGAAATTAATAGCCTTTTGAATATTGCTTAAACCTGTTATCCGACGTTTTCTTTTTCAAATAGCACAAATATTTATTTTCTTTAATTTTATCTATTTTAATAACCGAATGATTAGTTTTCGCGAATGTTGAAAACAAAAACAGACTCGTTTCTCCCCGACAATGAATGAACTCGCTCGACTAGTAAAGTAAGATTTTCCATTCTGAAAACTTTCATAAGAAATAGTTTGTTTTTTTCCCCTTTATTATGATAATGAAATCATTGTCTGCAAATAAGTGTCATTATTCCTCTTTCGTTTAAGAATTTTTCTCTTACATTTTTCCTATTTTTTTATCTTTTTTTTAAAAGGCTTCAATTATTTTAAAATTGCTCTACCTAAGAAGCCCGGCATGGCCAGGTGGTTAAGGCACTCGACTTGTAATTTGAGGGGCGTGGGTTTTAATCCCAGTCACACTATATATACTCGCCCTTTCAGCTATGGATGTTGTAATGTGATGTTCAATCCCACTATTCATTGGTAAAAGAGTGGCCCAAGAGTTGGCGATGGGTGGTGATGACAGACATTCTTAGAAAAGGTTTTGGTTTGTATTGAATCTCTCGCAAAGCTACACGACAGCTATCTGCACTAACCGTCTCTAATTTAATAGATTAAGACTAAAGGGAAGGCAGTTAGTTATCACCACTCACTGCCATCTCTTTTACCAACGAATATTGGGATTGATCGTCACATAATAACGCCCCCATAGCTGAAAAGGCCAACATGTTTATTGCGACGGGAATGCGAACCTGCGACCCTCAGATTACGAGTCGCACGACTTAATCCACTCATGTTTGGTGCGACGGGGCTTAGAATCCAGGATTGTCAGATTAAGAGTTGAGTGCCTTAACTACCTGGCCATGCCGGGCATATTTAAGAATGAATATTTAGCAAACTCCTGACAACAAGATAGGTCGGTGTCGAAGTAAACCAGAAATATATAATATGGACAGTCAAATAATTTTCAAAAGAGATTTCCCAAAATTTGTTCAACAACATTCGGAATATTTTGACAACCTCCTTTTATGTTTAGGATTTTTATTATTATTATTATTTGTTTGTTTGCTTTTGGTGTAATGTACAAAGGATTATCTGTGCTTTGTCCAACGAAGGACGTCGAACTCTGAATTTTAGCAGTGTAAATTTCCAGACTTAACTGACAAACTAAGGGACTTTGTTTATGTGAATCAGCTTCCGAGCAGCTGTTGAACGTCATTGGTAAGTGACCGTGAAATTTTGACCTTCGAAACACTTGTGAAACTTACACTCACACGAAAATGAGGATTTTCTCAAAAATCAAGCTCCTGATGTGGAACAATAACCTTCGATTTAACCAAATCGAGAACAACTTCACTTCAACATCCAAGTCTTATGCAAACTTTAAAGGAAAGAGTTCAATGGTGAAAATACCAGACGAAAACACGAAAGAAAAATTACCGAGAAAAGTCACTTCATGAATCTTTAACTATCATGCAACAAAATAGATGTTTGTAAAGTTAACGTATTTATTTTTCTACAAACATTTTTTTTTTAAATTTAAGTTCAAATTTGAGGAAGCCTACATTTTGGAAGTCTCAATGAAAATATTTACAGGACTTAGCATGTTTTATTAAATTCATTTAGTGTTCAATGTATTTTCAACTGTCTATTGATACACATATTAACAAAAATAAAAAGAGAAGTCTTTATCTTTAAAGTGCTATCAAATTATGATTAGAATTTTTGTTTCCAGTGAATTTTAAATACGGTTCACTTAGTTTGGAAACAATAGACTACAAATGCTTGTTGGAAGAAAAATAGGACGTTTTATCTTCTGTGTCGAGGCCTTCTATTTACTTCGTTAAGGCGTGCACTCGTAATCCGAGGGTCGCGAGTTCGCGCCCGCGTCGCGCTAAACATGCTCGCCCTCCCAGCCGTGGGGGTGTATAATGTTGCGGTCAATCCCACTATTCGTTTGTAAAAGAGTAGCCCAAGAGTTGGCGGTGGGTGGTGATGACTAGCTGCCTTCCCTCTAGTCTTACACTGCTAAATTAGGGACGGCTAGCACAGATAGCCCTCGAGTAGCTTTGTGCGAAATTCCAAAACACCAAAACAAACAAACAAAAAAATACTTTGTTTTGATATTATACTTAACAATTTATAACTGATGTATATTATGGTCTCTATCTAACAAGTTGGAAAATTCATGGGTTTTTGCTAAGTTATTTATGCTGTCAGTCGTAAACAAGTATCAGTAAACTTCAAACAATAGGGTCTTCCATTTTCTGGATAATTTACATTTTGTGCACCCCTGGCGGTGAATTATTGAATTACTGAAATATGTCTGTGGACTAGCACCGCTGGAAACTGGATTTCAATACCCGTAGTAGTCATAGCACAGATAGTCCATTGTGTCGCTTTGTGCTGTATTACAATCAGTTATTCCAACAGCACAGGTTATAACCGTATAAAAAACCTCAGAGGAGTTTGCTCATTAATAAAACTCGCATACAAAATATGTTTCAAGTTCTCCCTAATTCTGCATTTTGGTGGAAGGAATCAGTATCCTAATTTGAAAAAAGTATTTTCGTGTGTTACATTATAATGCAAAACGTCTAAAGTTTTAATGAACCAATTAAATGAATAGATTAACTTTCATTTGCGAATTTCAACTTCTAACGTCCACTTATGACCTAACAGACAGCTTTTATTCTAAAATAACCTGTTTTGAATAAACTGTTTTCCACTATATTCTACGGATAGAGTATTTGAAAGACATTATACTTTTTAGCCATATATAACGCAACCATTATATACATACGCAGTATTAAATTCTCACAAAAACCTGAAATATTAGTGTGTCATCTGATGAAAGAGAGCATTCCGACTCTTTTAAATGTTGAAAGCAATAGAGAGCTTCACTTTATCTTGGAGTTGGCGTGGCATTAATAAAGTGGTAGTTAATTAAATATTAATAAGTATTAAAACAATATTTATACACGCAGTTTAAAGGCCCGGTATGGCCAGGTGGTTATGGCACTCGACTCGTGAATTCTAATCCCCGTCACACCAAACACGCTTGCCATTTCAGCTGTGGGAGCGTCATAATTTTACAGTCAATCCCAGTATTCGTTGGCAAAAAGAGTAGCCCAAGAGTTGGCAGTGAAGACTTGCTGCCCTCCTAGTCTTACACTGCTAAATTAGGAACGGCTAGAGCAGATAATACTCGTGTAGCTTTGCGCGAAATTAAAAAAAACAAACAAACACTCAGTTTAATTTGTTACTATGAATATATTGTAATATGCAAACAATAATATAATTTATAATAACGGTTTATATAGAAACGTTCTACAACCTTACAAACAGCAAGGAGTCTATTTAATCCGGAACTTCCTTCTTATCCTATTGAGGATTCACGATGAATTAATTAATTTAGAGTTGACATCGACACAATTTACTTAACGAGGAATTAGCTAGCTCGTCGCTATTTGCATAATTTTTGCATAGCCGAAATTATACAATGTCTTTGTACAAATACTAACGTCCAAAGCTAATCTGCCAATGTTAAGCAATTTTTAATATTGAAATTATAAAACGTTCCTGGTTAAATATCTCTTGTGTCCCTATTACTAAACATTAAAATCACAGTTATAGCTTCTGCGGTTTATAATTTACTAACTGTAACAAAGTGACAATATAGTCTGTCTCCTGACTTGCTCAAGAGAAGAGCTTCTGGTAATTTCAAGTGGTCCAATAGCACCAGCGATCTCTAGTATTTACTTAACGCAAACATAGTTGATTATTACACTCGAGAATCTTCTACAACTTTGGCGATTGGGAAGAAATTTCGCAATACACATCTAACTGTATAAACTTCCAAACATTTCTAAATACACACACACACACACAACTGAAACAGAAATAGATATTAAAATATACAATAGTAAATTCATCACAATCTGTTGACTTACAACGCTAGAAAACCGGGTTTCGATACTAGAAGTGGTCAGAGCACAGATAGTCCTTTGCGTGACCTTGTGCTTAAATACAAGCATATCTTTCTGATTTATCAGCTTAAAAGAAAAAGAAAAAACAAACTTACTTTCATCACTTAAAGATAACTTAAATGCCTTCTTTCTGCTTATTCACGTTATAATAATTTTTAAGGATAAGTTCCAGATACTAAGCGGTTTTCCTTTTAGTGTGATGTACTTATTTTCAGTCTTTGAACCAGAAATATATACTTATTTGGTCGAAAATTACGAGAAGTAGTCCATAAAAAAATTAAATAGGCAGCATAAATAAATAAAATCGGAATGGACGGTGTCCAGTTTTTTGTTTTTTTTTAATTTAGCACGAGTTAATTAAGAATCATATGATCAGATATACGAAAATATATTAAGCTAATCTAAAAATAAAATTTCTAAGGTCGTAATTTAAAACTAGTTTTGTTTTTTTCTCGTGATTTACCTGGGGCCTGGCATGGCCTAGCGCGTTAAGGCGTGCGCTTCGTAATCTGAGGATCGCGGGTTCGCGCCCGAGTCATGCCAAACATGGTCGCCCTCTCAGCCGTGGGGGCGTTATAATGTGACGGTCAATCCAACTATTCGTTTGTAAAAGAGTAGCCCAAGAGTTGGCAGTGAAGACTTGCTGCCCTCCTTGTCTTACACTGCTAAATTAGGGACGGCTAGCACAGATAGCCCTCGAATAGCTTTGTGCGAAATTCCAAAAACAAACAAACAAACTCTTGATTTACCACGTATCAATGCAAACGTTTCATTTCATTATACATTACTGAAATAAAATACAAACATTTCATGAAATGTTAATGATAGAGGGATCTTATGCTTGAAATATACTAAAAATCCTATTTATATTTTAAATCTTGCCTCTTCTTGGAGTTTTCCGGACTGGAATTAACTAACTATTACTTGGGATGAAGTCACTTGTGTAATAGAAACTAATTTGGTTACTAAGCGCTGATTTCCAAACTGAGTCGAAAATGTTGGTATAACATAAATACAAGACGCATAAAAATGTTTCTTCTTGTGTAAAACAAACACATTCTTGTCAATACCCGTTTTTTTAATTACTATTGTTATATTTAAGTATTAAAACTACCTGTTCAGGAATTAACGAGTTAGTATATCCAAATTAAAACGTATCTATATTTATTATGTGCTTTAAGCTTTAGTACACATAAAAATCAAGTTAAGACTTGAGAGCTTTATGTGTAATTTACAAACCTGCAATGCTGTTTTACCACGCTATCATTCACATGTAGAGTTCATTAACACCGATGTGCTTGGTTTTCTACCACAGAGCAACAGCAAAAATAAACAAGTCTTCAACGTCAGTAGACAAATGACCAGAAGCTCTGTTAAGAAAGCTCTTAATTTATTTAAAGAATTGAGGTGCTTCTGGAAATTCCTTCAGGTCAGGGATAGAGCTTTGAATCAGTATCGTTTGTGGAGATGTTTTGTCAAATCACTGAAATATAAAAAGACAAGAAAACAGCCATTCATACATCTTGTAATGGAAGAACGAGAAGATAAAACCATATACTTTAGTCATTTATATAAATAAAAACATCAGAACCAATGGAATCAATATTTTACACTGTTATTCATGTTATTTAACGTTTACAGATGAAGCTACAAGTTGCTTAACAGTATCAGTGGAGTTTAAATGAGAATTGAAAGTGCTGTTAGGCCTTTTGTACTCGCATCAAAGAATACTCATTCAGCAGAATCTTATATAGAATAATAGGTAACGAGGCTTTACCCTAACAAGTTGTTTTATTCTAAATTTCATCGTGGTAATATGGTTTAGCTGAAACTTACTCTGCAAAAGAGGACGATATCCAAAGTTAAGTAGATGCCGGAAAGGACTATATACCATAACCAAAATAATCAATGATGTGGTTCATAAAATCTAGATAGGTGGGTTGTCCGAGTCAAAGGCCATCCATCCTCTGACACTTTGGAAACAGATCGGCGAGAGAACAGCCAAGTTGTTAACTACAAGAAAGACTTCCTAAAACGTAAACCAACTTGCTGAGGAGCCAAACGTTCCTGAAGAGATCACTTTGGGAGTATTACAATGGATGGAACCACCAACTGATTCCCTCAACCATCTATTTTCATTTCACGTTCCCAATAACAAGACAAAATCATAGAAAAGGACAAGATTTTATACCATTTTAATACAATAGGACACAAAGAAATCTAAAAATAAGACCTGAAAACTTTATGACGGTAAATGAAGAGAAAAAAAAAAGTGTATTATCTACGTTTATTTATATCAATGCATGTCAATTTTTAAGAGTTACCTTAATATCAATTATGGAAGTTTAAGTTTAATAAAAAAAAATTTGTGTGTAACAAGATTATTAAAATGATTTCCCAATTCTGGAAGGGAAAGAGAACAGCGACTTAATTCGATTCCTGCACTTTAAAAGATCCGATTGAACAATATAAAAAAAAAGACACGAGTTAGGCTACAGGATTCTTCCCGATTGATTATTGAATCAGTCAGTTGGTTAGTTTAACACCGTAAACTATGTATATTCAATAATAAAGATTCCAGAAGTACCAGATATACGAGAATCGTAATAAAGAAGTAGATATTTCCGTTAAGACGTTATTTACTGGTAGAGTTAAAGTTTATTATTAAATCAAAAGGTAACATTCACAATTAGTATACGAAGGAATAAGGAACAAACAAACATTCTTATTATCATTAAGTGTACAGGCTTTGAATTCTTTCAACAGAATAATCGAAAATGAATCAAACCAGCAAAAGAAACCGAAATAACAAATGTCAAAAAATTCAATATATTGTATGTCCTTACGTACTGAGAGATCCCAGCTTATAAACCGAAAGTAAGCAATTTGTTACAAAGGAAATTTTTTCTTTTACTAGTTGAATTATTCAACTTCAAAAGAAGTGTTTAAGTAACAAATATAAAAAGAAAAACGTTCTAATAGCTTTGACTATAGTATATAAATAAATATTAAAAATAATAATTTAAAAAAAAGATGTCAGATAATTGAATAAAGAACCTAATAATTAAAAACATACAATGGAATCATTTGATTCCAGAGTAACAATACCAAATGAAGAATAAGTTTTCACCACCATAATAAAAACAATGTAGTGTTGATTACTTTACGATTTGTGTGTAAACTGCTGTCGTTAACGCTTGACTTGTTAATTTTACATTTAGAATTATCTTAAAATAAAATGTGTTCAGGTTGGGAATTTGGGAAGTTCATGATGGGAATATCCACTTTACTTAATGGCATTAAAATATAGAGGAATATGGATTAATTTAAGGTACAAGAACAACTCAAAGTGACCTGCACCAAACTGTATTCCAGTTAAACGCAAATATCGGTGTTAAAAGCCATTCACGAGCTTACAACATTATACGTCATAATCAAGAAGAATTTTTATTAGGAAAAACGACACAAATCACGTGTATTCGATTTGTACTTACATATATCTATTCAGCTATTGTACACCTCAAGTAGCTGAAAATGAAATATGCATTGATCATGTTGGATAGGAAGACATACTAGTCATGTTGCTAGACGGATTTAGGTTTCTACTAACTCTTGGAATGGGTGCTAGGAAATTGTTTTTATATATATAAGGTGGACTGAAATGCTTGCAAGAAGCAGGAGATATTTGTGGGCATGACCACTTAACGAAGAAACCTTTGCTAATGAAATCTGTTGCAGAGCTATTGTCAAATATAGCATAATTATCATGGCAACATGATCTTCTACGATGCAGTGAAGCTCCGCAATTATTTTAATATAAGATACTTAATATCCGTGTATAAACCAACACGTATTAAAAATTTATAATAAAGATTTTTAACAAAATGCCTACACGTCTTTAAACGTATGTTCAAGTAGTACAATACAATTAATTTTCTTCACGAGGCGTTCTTGGTGGCTCAGCAATAATGTTGAGGATTTATAACGCTAAAATTGGAGGTTCTATCCATGATCAGCTGAGCATTAGATAGACTAGCTAACTGTGCATAACAATAAAACAAAACTGAGTTTGTAATGAAATATGCTGATAAATTCGGAAGTTAAAACCAATTACAAGAGTAATGTTATTCAATAGTTATGATATAAATATATAGAAATTTTATCTTCTTACAGCAAAGACACATCAAGCTATCTGCTTGGTTCACTTAAGGGAATCTAAACATTGATTGTAAGGTTGTTAAATCCGATGACTTACCACTGTCCAAGTGGGAAGATATATCACGATATAAACGAATAACCTAATACCATTTAATATCTTATACAGTCTCAAAGCAAACTTAAATAAAATTATATAATGCTCAGCGTATTCATTTTTTAAAATAGACCACATTTTAAATTAGAATTTTGAAAATAGTGATTTGACTCCCCCCATTAGTTCATTGTACTTTATTTCTAACTTTTTACTAATCTAATTTCTAATCTAAAGTATATTACCGAAAAAAAAACAAATATAAAAAAAATGTTTGAAACTGAAGTTTTATGGGATCATTGTTAAAGGTGATGTTTGCACTTTTTTTTTAGCGACAGGTTAACTATTAAAGTAAATTGTATGTTGATTAAGAAACTGGAAGTATCAGTGTTAAAAAACATAAAAGTAATTAATAGCTGTTTCTACATTTTTGTTTGTTTGAATGCTTCAATACAGTAACCGGAAGATGAAAATCCGTAAAGAATGAAATGCCTGGATTCAATTACAAAACTAAGAAAAATAATTTATATGATCCACTACTCGTGTCGGAAGTAACAAAAGAATAAAAAGACCGGATACTACCCAATGAGACTTAAAGAAGCCTCCATATTTTAACTCGGGTTCGTTTTTCATCCGGAATTGAGTAACAGAGATTCTTGTACTTTACTGGTTAGCTTCATAATTATTAGAATAAGAGTTGTTTTTTTTTAATACTCTTATTTGGTAGCGCTCTGTCATTCCATTTGTCGGACAACAAGGCCACTACTGGAATGTATATAAACGACTTTTATTAAAACTTTTTTTCACACCATTAAAAAGCAACATTATACTGGCTGTGGAAGTTAACGCATGATTTCAAATCTTGTGTCGAAACTCACGAGCTTATTGTGAATATTTTGTAAAAGTTGAAATTCCTGACACCGACGTGAACTGTAGCGGTGGGTGAAGTACACAGTGAGAAGGTCACGGTTGCCTAGCAGCGTGTAGGTGATTGTTATTTTTTTGGTTTTTTAAAGTGTACTTTTCTCTACTTATGGTCTCGTCATGATACAAGTTATTTATATATATATAAAAGTACAGAGTTCGTGAACCTCTCAAATGCCCAAACGTTTCATACTTTTTCTTTGCAGCTGACGTGTTTTCTGATGTAATTTTCAATACTACACCCTACCGTTTGTATTCTGACTAATACAAACTATTTTTTGTGACGCATGAGAGAGTTAGGCCTAACCTGGAGCGTTAATAAGCTAACAATAGATAAGCATTCATGCAAGTGGGTACTGCGGCTGTGAATGATTATTGTTAGCTGATCATGTTAAATAAGCTATGACTTGGTTTCTGTGGTAATAATTATTGTTTGTTTTTTAAAATTCTAAAAACTGCAGAAAATCATTGTGTTTTACCAAGAATTTTAATATTACCGCATGTTTTGAAACGACCTCAGAAAATAAAATAAAATAATGTAGGACCGAGACCTTAACCACGACTTTTAGAGGAAAGTATTAACTTCAGAAAGAACGACTATAAAAGTAAAAATTTGGGGCTTATTGTAAAATTTGGTGTTAATATTTAAAAGCTTGATTTATAAAATTGAGAATTCCACAACATTTTGTACAACATTCTAACAACCATTTTTTTTTTCACTGTTTAATAATACCCTATGTATTTGTGATTGGAGGTAGGTATATTAACAGCATCAAATTGTTAACTGTAAATTTATGAAGTTTATTTTCAATATAACGTGCATCCTTCGAATGCATAGATAATTAAATACTTTGCAAAAGTTCGCGAGTTTCTTTAGTTTCTTTCACTGGTTTCTTTCTTTGTTTTTGTATTTCGCGTAAAGTTACACGACGGCTATCTGTGCTAGCCGACCCAAATTTACAAGTGTAAGAATAAAGGCAGCTAGTCATCACCATCCACCGCAAACTCTTGGGTTACTCTTTTACCAACGAATAGTGGGATTGACCGTCACATTTTAACGTCTCCACGACTGAAAGGGCAAACATGTTTGTTGTGACGGGGATATGAACCCGTGACCCCCTGCATTACGAGTCGAGTGTATGCACAATATAATGACAAAGCAAATTAAATGCATAACGTGTAACTAATACAGCTATACTCCAATTAGTGTAATAAACAACCGATAATTGTTTGTTTGTTTTTGAAATTCGCGCAAAGCTACACAAGGGCTATCTGCGCTAGCCCTCCCTAATTTAGTAGTGCAAGACGAGAGGGGAGACAGCTAGTCATCACCACCCACCGCCAATTCTTGGGTTACTGTTTTACAAATGCATAGTGTGATTGACTAACATTATAATGCCCACACGGATGAAAGGGCGGGAATGTTTGGAGCGATGAGATTCGAACACGGAACCCTCAGATTACGAGACGAGGGCTTAACCACCTGTCCATGAGGGAGTTCCCTGGTTATGAACTCAAAGGGATGGAAAATGATCAACTCCACAAAGCGAGTTTTACTGTACACTTTTATAGGGCACCCACATTTTTATTATTATTATTATTACAACAACGAGACTTATTGTTAATTACCAGTCATAGCATAAGCACGTTTACTACTTCACACGCCCTGGTCAATAAATAACTATACTTTTATAGTTATAAATAACTTATTACATGATGGTTGAGGAGGATGATTTTTATTGTTCTTGGTAGTATTGCCAAAGATCATGGAATAGTGTTTTCTTGAAGTTACAGTCACTCACATTATAAAATAAATGTAATGAGAAAATACTATAATGGTCTTAAACGAACACGTTACTAAAATCAGGGTTCAACAATGAACAACAATGTATTCAACATTAATAACATTTAGAAACCAATTCAACACACTGGATGAACAAGTGCCAGGGCTTCACACCAATATGAAAAAGTAATAGAAGATGTAATATAATAATATCAATATTACTTCACATAATGGAATCAGAATTAGAAATAAATAACACTAATTCTAAAAATACCTTTCAATAACAACATCGAGTGATAGTCAGCAGCATCTCACTACCTGTCTCCTGACTCTTTTTCTCTCCGTGAAACTTCTAACGCGGTATGTATTCACATAGTAAATCATGAGAGTGTTATCGTAAATTTACATACTGTTTTGCTAGATTAATAGTATCTGCACGTCACCACCGTAGAAGCTGTTGTCAGTTCATCACACACACATATTTAGTCAAAATGCAAATTATTAGTTAAAAGGTGAGTTAGTGTTTTAATTCAACTAAACATTCATTGATAAATTAAGCGAAATAGGGAAATACAAAATGAACGATAAATCCAATCATAATAATAAAAAATAAAATGTTCATAATATTTTAAATATCCAGTCCTTGTATCTGGCCCAACTGATGACAACACTATAATCAGACTTTTTCTCTTACAAAGATGACGTAACACCTTCAAACATTCAGAGGATATTATTACATTTCATTTGTACATTATTTTAATTTACCTGCAATTTAAATAAGAAAAGGCTTTTAAGTTAAAACTAAATCAGATATTTAAAATTTACACAATACATTGTTGTTACTAATTAGTAGAACCAACAGCTTTGCAACATGAATTATCTCCAAAATTTTCCTGGCACAAAATACATGTGTTCGTAAGGTTAGCAACATATAAATCACCTCCCATTACTCATAGTAGTCGCAAAACACATGAGGTATTAAATGCCACTTTGCCTTTTCGTTTCTTTATCTGTATAAGTTTTCCCATCTGTCTCATAAGGTGCTCTTAGCCGACGGATAAAAAAATGGGAGAGTTTAGCAAATTAGTCTATTTATATAGTATTTTCCTAAACAGTATGCATTTTATTGCAACTCTAGCATAACCTTAAAAACGAAATGAAGAGTACAAGAGTATAGTTTTTCAATTATGATGTCAATTGGGGGTTTCAAAGGAACATTTAGTTGTTGTTCTTTTGAATTAAGCACAAAGCTACACAATGGGCTATCTGTATTCTGCCCACCACGGGTATCGAAACGTGACTTTTAGTGCTGAAAGTCCGTAGACATGCCGCTGTGCTACTAGGGGTCAACCTTTAGCAAGTTAACTGTAAAATCAAGGGCACATGTATATTTTTCATTTTGAACAGAGTGCACTTTCTTACCTTTAAGCAACAAGAAATGTAATGTATATTTTCCGTTTGATTTAGGTGTAATATTTATTTAATGTTTTTAAATTACTAACACATATTTTATATCAATATATTATATATAATGCCTTATCATTCTTCGGGCTGACGTTATTTCGTAAAAAAATTTGATCAACATAAATTCGTTTTAATGGTCGACCGTTTTTGAGCAAAACCACATTGGACTATTTTCTGTGTCCACGGTGAGTAATCGAAAATTGGATTTTGATGTTGTAAATTAAGATATTCAAAGGAATGCTGTAGTTAGTATTCTCTCTACAAGTATAAGGACAGAAGACGAATCTCCTATTTCATATTTATAAACTATAAGTTAACTTTAATAGACAAAAGACCAAACGCTTATGAAAAAGGTAATTCCCCAACAAATTATATTGATAAAAACTACACCAACCTTTGTATAAAAACGAATGAAAAATGGCAGAAGAAGGAAAAAAAATCTTATGTAACTCAATTTCGAATTACCATTAACTGTAAGAAGTTAACTCTTCAACTCAAATGGTAGACTAATGTACTAATATAAGCACCAAAGTTTAAGATATAAGTTGATTAGTGCAATAATTAATTGCTTGGGCTTAACTTCATACAATGCACTATAAGTTTTCAGTCTAATGTTATATTATAAAAAGTTTTGATATATATAAAATTTTGTTTTAATAATTGGTTATTTTACAGCAAAACCACATGAGAGTATTTGCTGTGTCCACGGCCGGAAATCGAACACCGCATTTTATGGTGGAAATCCATAAACTCATCGGCGACCCACCAGGAGTGGCCACTAATTTAATTGAAAAATAATTATTATTTATTCAATGGAATACTGTGGTTAAGATATTCGTTGTATCTTAATGTGGATGAATGAAAAGAAGAGTTGTTTTCATTACAGTATTTCCCAGTAACAACAAGTCTTTCTTAATAAAATATTTTAATGTACGATCTGAAAACATAATTGAAATTTATCCATTTTCTTCCCTTCCATTATATTTTTTTCTGAAAGGATTTCTGCCCCGGATTTGTGAAAGTTTGCTTGACTACACGCTGACTTCTCAACTCGTGCTACTTGTCCACGGACAAGGCTGAGTATATCTCTTAGTACTCTTAACAAGACAGTAAATCAGGATATACTGTGTACAAAGCCTTACAAGCTACACCCAACATATTTCATAACCATGACCATTGAATTTACGTCATCACTTGTCATGTCCGCCAATTAAGCTCCAATGGATATCTATACTTTTGTGATGCTTAAAGTGGTCTTCGAAGCTGATTTCGACGTACAGTGTAGAGTCTGTAGAATGTTTTTCGACAAGTGTGGTCTAAGCTTGACCTCGCCGTCGTAGGCAAAGGTTTGTTACAATATAGATTTTGTCATTGGGCAGTATAATGTAAATCATGATAACCAGACTGGATACGAGGGAAGATAAATAAATAGCTCCAGTCCCCTAGCGAGACAGAGGTAAGTCTTCGGATTTACAATGCAGGTTCGATTAATCTCGGTGGAAGCAGCAGATAATCCTTAGTGGTTTTCTTATAAGAAAAAAACCCACAAAAAATTGCTTTAATGATAGCATGGAACGCGGAATATCGTTTTCATATAACGTGGATCATGTGAAATATTACTATTTTGTCAATCAAATTTTGAAATATAATTGTATCATTTAAATATATATACATATATTAAATAGAACATTTTCGTTATTTTAAATGGAAATATTCGCTAAAGTATTGCTGAGATTATAACGCAGTTATTTTCTGAATAAAGCCCTCTTCAAAATCACCTTAGCTGCGTGTTCATTCAGCGCGGCGCCCCCGTCGCGCTAAATATGCTCGCCCTCCCAGCCGTGGGGGTGTATAATGTGACGGTCAATCCCACTATTCGTTTGTAAAAGAGTAGCCCAAGAGTTGGCGGTGGGTGGTGATGACTAGCTGCCTTCCCTCTAGTCTTACACTGCAAAATTAGGGACGGCTAGCACAGATAGCCCTCGAGTAGCTTTGTGCGAAATTCCAAAAACAAACAAACATTCAGCGCGAATTTTCTTAAAATCAAATGGTAAAAACTTTTCTAAATGACATACTAGCTACAGACCAATAATTAATAGTTCACATTGATGAAGCGAAATATACCGTGATCATTACCTTCCATAGACGCATATATATATTATTATTGTTATAATAATTTCATGAATTAAAATAAGTGATGAATAAAACCCTGTTCTTAGAAACCTGATCAAAATTAAAGAATATTTGTAACCTGCGGCTGAAGGTTCGAATACTTATGAAATTAGCTTACTTTTTAGCAGTCATAATACTTTAAGCAAAGTAGAAACTCTAAACTTCCAACTGATGACCTTGTCATTAGTTTAGATTCTGTCTCTATTTCTCATGTAATTGTATTACACGCATTTATCATATTTTATGTTAATGTATTATAAATACTGCCTTATCATTTTTCGGACAATCTGACAGTATGGTAACACAATATTTTTGATCGAATGTGAAGTTTGTAGGAAATATCTTCGTAAGTATTCATCAGAAGTTAGAAAGTTAAAAAAGTGCATTACTTAACCATATTGCGACATTTAAAGTTTGCAAAAATTTAACTAGTTTCTCAACTAAAAATACTTCGAAAATTCCTTCACTTGTGTGTTTGCAAAGGTACGAGATTCCTTTTATGGCATATCATTATTATCTTGATATTAAAACTTAAGGACATTTTCACTTCTTTACTCGCGAATCAAATTCGGTATATTCAACATATATTAAAGCATTACTCTGTGGTCACGATGTGTTATCTTCATGACTTACTTTGCCACGAATTTGTATTTGGGTGGTAATAGTAATTTCATGCATGGACTCGTTGCTTGGACACGCAGTGGTTAAGAATGCTTCTGGATTCGGTGGTTAAGTAATAATTATTTGAAATAACAACAGCTAATCAATGTGAAAGGAAAATATAAATTATAATTGTTGTCATTTAGAGTAAAATTAAATTTATATGCTTCATTACTGGTATGGTGTGAACAGATGTCGTCTACCAAATTTTAGAGGGCAGGAACTGTTCTTGAAGGTCAATGACATCTTTTAAAGCTGACGCTCATAACATGAACAAAGTGCTACCATGCAACAAAATACATTTTTGGCATACTATGCCGGATATGTTTTAATAGTATTTATATAGTAAATATGCAAATTTAAGAGTATAGATGCTTATCATCGAAAGATAGAAGATGATAAGACACTGTGACAAGAAGACGATAAGACACTGTGACAAGAAGACGATAAGACACTGTAACAAACATGATGACTTACGTACAGATAAAGGAAAAAAAATAAAAGTTCGAGTGGAAGTCACAAGAACATCGTTAAAGCTAAAGAATTAAAACAACTCAGATATTTCTCTGACTGATTAAGTAAATGATTACCGTAATGGACAATACAATACTGCTTTAAGGAAACAGATTATACAACGATACCAATAATTGTCTGAATAAAATTTATTTTTTGTCATCGTATTACTGATAACATTAACACCGCAGACGTTTGGATATCAACAAAATGGTTGGTTTTAAACTCTTTATTAGCCTATTTAAAAATGCATTTATTTTGTTTCGCTTCACAAAAATTAAACAAAGTCATATGAAGTAAGTAAAATAAAAATTGTAAATAAAACAAAACTTTCTTGTGGATAAAGGTTATCATTATGTGAAGAATCAGTACATCGTATTCGTGGAACATGTTCACCTTTCATTTCTTGTTAGAGTTCAAAACTACAGTGAGAGCGGAATAGCAACTTGTCAAACATTCGGTCACTAGGCCTTACCAACAATAATTAATTATTCATGAGCGCAAAATTAGTACAATGAGTCATTAGAGTAGTGCTTTAACATTACCAGACAAAACTAAATTCTAATGTAGCCACAGAAGTACAACGAAATTATTGTATTCGTAGTGCTATGCATGGAAATAAAATGGTGTTAGAACTCAAAGATGAATTTTACGTTGTGTCTAAGAGTATCATATTGACATATATATGTATATAAAGATTGCTTCACTATTCTATTATCAAGTTTTGTAAAATTTTCACTCTTTCTTAAATGTTTCATCAGTTCTAGTAAAGGTTTAAAATTTGTTCTTATGTGGGTTTCTTTTTCATTTTATATTGTTGTCCATTATAATATACAGTGTTAAGAGCTATCACAAAACCAATAAAGTGACTAATTTTATTTGTAAACTACATTGTAAATGCGTGTTAGTTTGAATTTCACGCAAAGCTACACGAGGGTTATCTGCGGTAGCCGTCCTTAATTTAGCAGTGTAAGACTAGAGGTAAGCAGCTAGTCACAACCACCCACCGCCAACTCTTGGGCTACTCTTTCAATCGCGAATAGTGGGATTCACTGTCACGTTATAACGCCCACACGACTGAAAAGGCAAGCATCTTTGATGTGACCGGGATTCAAATCCATGACCCTCGGATTACGAGTCGACTGCCTTAACCACCTGGCCATACCGGGCCATATAGTAAACAATCCAGCAGTGACTTCGTCAGATTAATTTCAATATTAATCGTATTTCTGTTCACATTTGTATACGGTTTATATTACCAAGTCGGAGATCCATAAGGAATTTGACTTTTGAAGTTTTTAAAAGGTATTTAAACATCAATGATTCCTTACACGCTATTGGTTATTCTGAGATTTCAAAACAATACAAAATATTTCTCTAAATATCTAATGTTATTTTATCTTAGATTTAAATGCTTTATTTTTTACACTTTTTAGTAAAAGAACTCATAATAAATGTAAATGATTTTATTGTTATCAATGTAAAATTTCTCTCTCTCAAACAATAAAATAAATATAGAAAACAAGAGGTATCCGTCCTATTTGTTTTGAATTTCGCGCAAAGCTACACAAGGGATTATCTGATTTATCCGTCCTAATTTAGCAGTGAAAGACTAGAGAGAAAGCAACTAGTCATCACCACTCATCGTCAACTCTAGAGTTACTATTTTACGAATGAATAATAGGATTGGCCATCATATTATAATACTCCACCTTTATATTGCGTGTCAAGCGCCTTAACCACTTGAAACAAACCTGAAAATAAAGTAACATATTATCTTTTGTTCACTCATTTATGTTTTCATTCTTTAATCATGAGGCTTAGCTTAGTTGTGTAATTAACATAAAAATGTTTAATTTTATTGTATTGTAGTGTTAATTATTTTAAAATGTGGTGCCTTTAGATAAATGTAGTTCAGTATGTACTATAACTTAAAACATGCATCTTTAACTCTAGCATGAAACAATAATGGAAGAATAAGCAACATAAAATTGAATTAACTCTATATAACAATACAACAGCGATGCGTACTAACTTTATTAACCCTCGTTCTAAAATGTGTAAAATAAAAGCTATTACATATTTATAGATACAGAGAGGTAAGTATACCTGATAACATTTACTACATATTTTTTTCAATATAAGTAATCTCTATAGGAGCATTTAACCATGAGTATTGGATATTACTATTATATATCAGGCCCGACATCATGAGGTTGTTAGTGCGCTCAACTTGTAACCTGAGGGTCACGGGTTCGAATCCCCGTCACATCAAACATGCTCGCCCTTTCAGCCGGGGTGGCGCTATAATGTCACGGTCAATCCCACTATTCGTTGGTAAAATGGTAGCCTAGTAGTTGGGCAGTAGTTGGTAGTGGCTAGCTGCCTTCCCTCTGATCTTACACTGCTAAAGTAGGGACGGCTAAAGCAAATAACCCTCATTTAGCTTTGTGCGAAATTCAAAAGCAAACAAATATATATATATATATATATACTTTTTGTGATTAACACTTTCGTACATAGGATATTCAAACTAACGTATCTCTTAAACACATGGGAAAGACATAGGGAAGTCAGGCCTTTCCATCTATGTCACTTTACTGGTGCTCTAAAGGTTCATGCTGTGTGGTGGCAATAGATACAGCGTTTCGCCAGTTATAAGGGGGGACACACACACGCGGTCACACTTTTATCACACATAGATTAACACAGGGTATTCACATTTAAGACAATTCACTCAAACTTGAGCTGATTTATAATGCATCTACTTCTTCATTCCTACGATTCAGTCCCTTTTCATTTTATTATGAAACCACTGAATTATATACTTCGCCTCTATACGTTATTTTTTCATGTTATATTAATAACAGACATTATTATTCTAACAATTTTGTTTTGTTTTATGATCATCTAGCTTGTAAACCAGCATTTCACTGTAGCAATTGCGTATTGCAAAATGAGCTCATAATGCAGAAGATACTTTTTGGTTATAGCATTTAACGATTAAAATTAAATACATTGATTTTCCACTTTGTTTGGGTTCTTACTTTACTTCAACTTTGATCACCTTTCGACGTAATAATAGCCTGGACGCTACGTTCATAAAATAACCTAAGGTTTTTTATTCAGTTCGGTCAAGGATCATGGTTTGTAACCGGTTCACACATGTTTGCTGTAGATTACAGTGGTAAATGGAACGTCCATACTTATTGCTCCGTCCACTGACTGAATATCATTTTACTCTTCGGCCCAATATTGGACATTAAAATCATTCATACAAACAAGAGTTGACTGAGAGTGGAGGCGAGTGTTGTTAAATAGCTGCTTTTCCTTTTTTTAGTTTTCTAATTTAAAATTTCTGACGGCAGTGTGCTTTGTTTAATTCCTCGCAATGTTCTGACACAAAGTCTTTTTGGTTAGTAAAATGCGTCTTAGACTGTTATCTTTGAAACAATAGGTTGTTGAACATTTTAGTTAATCTGTCAGTTGACATAGCGCGTTTTCTTTGTTTATATAGCAAAGCTACATATATCAGGATATCTGCCTTGTCTACCGAGGAGGATCGAACCCTGATTTTAGCGTTATAAATCCAAAGACTTATTACTGTTCCAGCGGGAGACCAGTTAACAATATGAAAATAACATTATTTTACAAATAAGAAACTTGAAGATGCAGACATAAATGATTAAGTGAAGTTAGCAGACAGCAGAAAGAGGAGATATTCCAGGAAACTTTATGTCAGATGGCTATAAATTCAAACCAGAAACTAGGCATCTTCTTTCTTGAACACTACTGAACACAAGGGTTCAGAATATTCTACATAGCTTTGCCATGTGTAAAACACTCTCATTTGAACAGAATAAACCTTCTTTCAGGAAGAAAAAGCATTCAGCCATATGTAGTAAAGAGACTAATGAGAGAAGAAGCCAATATTAATTATCAGGCGACCCCTATCGTAAATTTACAGTCGCATATTATATTTTCTGCTGTTATTAATCTATACGGCCCGGCATGGCCAAGCGCGTTAAGGCGTGCGACTCGTAATCCGAGGGTCGCGGGTTCGCATCCACGTCGCGCTAAACAAGCTCGCCCTCCCAGCCGTGGGGGCGTTATAATTTGACGATCAATCCCACTAATCGTTGGTAAAAGATTATCCCAACAGTTGGCGGTGGATGGTGATGACTAGCAGCCTTCCCTCTAGTCTTACACTGCTAAATTAGAGACGGCTAGCACAGATTGCCCTCGAGTAGCTTTGTGCGAAATTCAAAAAAATAAACAAACAAACAATATTAATCTATACAAACAAATCCCTAACATGTCCGCTACAACGATGTTCTTATAATTGTTTTATTTGTAGTTTTTGTTATTACAAACACTCTTTCTTATACAAGTTTATATATATATATATATGTATCGCAAAATTCAGAAGTTAAATACAGATACACTTTGAAGATGGAAACAGAAACTGATCTGTCACTCACAATTACACTTACGTCCATAAGTTCAACAGAGTTTCTGTGTGCTAATTTAGTTTACTGTATATAGTTCATTTATGTCTAGAAAAAATGGCGTTTAGATTTTGCTATCGGCTACAACTAGAAAAAAAATCATAACGAGTTGTGTTAACCTAAATTAGAAAAATAGATACAAGCAAATGTACCCGCCACCAGTGACAGGAAAAGTTAATCTATCAGGTTAAAATATTTCATGGTTTATAAAATGTTAATTGTGTTGCACTCTTGGTTTCACTCGGAGCCAAAGCTCTGAGCTACTTACGCGACTACTGGGAAAAGTAATTGTTGAGCTTTTCAGTCATGCTAAGAGTCGCTGAACAATAACATGTGGTAAATCTACATTTTCATTCCTTTCACTACGTCACATTTTGAAACGTGAATGATAATATGATTAATTACTAACAATTTAATGTAGAATACTCTGCTTGCGTAATAAAATTTGGCATAAGTATTATTCACGTTTCTTCTTTGGTTATTTCCAAAGTAAATGATGAGCGTCGAATGTGTGCGCAGGTTTTCTAACGCATAAGGTGAAGCGGTCCGGCGAAACGGGTGAAGGCGAACGCTCCGAGAAACACCTCGTCTCGCAATACATATGTGATTTAGAGGAGATGCTAATTCCAGCTACACCTCCTGAGGATATGTACACATTACCAAAGTATTAAAATGTGTGTTAAGCTTGTTACGGTCTAACACGCTGCTACAACCAGAGTTAAACAACAACAAAATTTTTAACTGTAACAACACTTGGAATAAACTTTAGTGCTTACAAAAACACAGATAACACTGGGGAACACTCATTTTGTTGCATTTAAAAAAAGACCTTTCTATAGTCAATTTGAGTGTGTTGATTTCAAATCTGAAGTCGGTTTTTGTCTGCAAGCTACAGATTTTATGAAATTTGACATTTTAATTTATTTTTTAATTTTTCGTTATAATAGGAAATTATAGGAATAGCTTATCAATTTGTTTGTGTATTTTATTCAGGTAGGAATTTGCGTTTGTAACATTTGCGTTTGTACACTTCATCTGGACAATCTCGTTTAATGCTCCAGCAGTAGTCAGCCATCATACTTTTGTCCCAGCGCCCTTGGTAGCGTTCTTCCATGACCTTTAGGTCTTGGTGGAATCGTTCTCCTTGTTCGTCACTCACAGCCCCCAGGTTGTCAGAGAACTTATCAAGGTGGCTGTTCAAAAAATGAAGCTTGATGCTCATGTTGCACCCGAGATCACGAAAAGCGAGGAGCATTCTGTTCACAAGTTCACTGTAGTTCTCCGCCTTATTGTTTCCAAGGAAGTTCTGAACGACTGCCACAAAGGATAACCATGCTGCCTTTTCTAAAACGGTCATCTTAGCAACAAATTGATCATCACGAATTAGGGTTCGAATCTGTGGGCCATCAAACACGCCTGCTTTGATCTTCTCAAATGATAACCCTGGTAAAGCTGTGATGATGTGTTGGAAACATTCACCTTCGATTTCCAGTGCCTTGACAAATTGCTTCATCAAACCTAATTTGATGTGAAGAGGAGGAAAGATGATCTCATCTCTGCTTACAATTGGGTCCTGTATGATATTTGGCATGCCTTCTTCAAGGGTGTTACGAATAGGCCAGTCCTTCTGGACCCAATGTCTGTCTCGTGCTCGGCTGTCCCACATACAGAGGAAACATGGAAACTTGGTGAAACCTTTCTGTTGTCCAAGAAGAAAGTTGACCATCTTTAAGTCTACACAAATGATCCAATTGTGCTCATGATATTTTAATAAGTCCATGACCATTCTCATATCATCATAGTTTTCCCGCAAATGCACTGAGTGACCGACAGGTACTGCTCCATAAACATTCCCATTATGTAAAAGAACACACTTTAGACTGCGTTTTGAACTGTCTAAAAAGAGTCTCCATTCAGCAGGACTAAAGTAAGGTACACCCAGTTCTTTGATAAGCCCTTGGATGTCATGGCAGTAAACAAACTGTCTGTCTTCTGTAAAGAAGGTCACAAAAAGCTGGTTACGCTTTCTGAAATATGATACTTTAACAGAGTGATCAACAAGATTTCTGCCTTGTAATCTTGATGCCAAAAGCTTTGCTGCTTTCTTTGAAAGACCTAAATCCCGCACTAAATCATTCAGTTCAGCCTGGGGAAGAGGCTTGGGGACGGGGAAAGGTTCAGTGTCTGAAGAACAGTTCTCCGATTGTGTACACTTTTCTGACAATTCACTGTCACAACTGTCTTGTTCGCTTGTATCATGTCCAATGTCTTTATCGTCCAATGAAGGCAAGCCTTTGAAAACTGGAACAGGAACTTCTTCAGAGTGCGAAGCAGGCCGAATAGCTGAGGGAATGTTCGGATACGTAATCTTATGTCGGTTTTTCTTCCCAACACCCGTTGTGTTTACCATGCAGAAATAACAGTCATTTGGTGGGTTCGCGTCAAATCATTGGAACACCAAAAGGCAGACCATTGCATTTTCCTTTGGTCCAGTCTCGAAGCATTTCCTCACAATTGTGGCACACAACATGAGGAGCCCATTGCTTGTCTTGATCACCAAGATGAACTTCAAAATATGCTTTGTAGGCACGCTTGACGAACGAGGATATGTTACGTCTCTGACGATTGAGTGTGTAGCATCCACATATTTAGCAGAAGGCATCAGGCTTGTTTCTGCAATGATATCTATTTTTGGAAGCCATGTTTGATCTGAAACAAAAGAAGAATGATCAAAATATTAGAAGCTATCTATATATATGGACGTGAAAATGCTTATACATGGTTTACGCAAGTTCACATTTGTACAATTTCATTAACCTCAAATTGCATACAAACTAGAGCTTGTAGAGAAAAACTTTGTTTGTTTTGGAAATTCGCACAAAGCTACACGAGGGCTATCTGTGCTAGCCGTCCCTAATTTTGCAGTGTAAGACTAGAGGGAAGGAAGCTAGTCATCACCACCCACCGCGAACTCTTGGGCTACTCTTTTACCAACGAATAGTGGGATTGACCGTCACATTATACACCCCCACGGCTGGGAGGGCGAGCATGTTTAGCGCGACGCGGGCGCGAACCCGCGACCCTCGGATTACGAGTGCACGCCTTAACGCGCTCAGCCATGCCAAGCCTTAGAGAAAAACTAATTTCAGATTTGAAATCAGCGCCTAAAACTCCATCAGAATCAGTTAAAATATCCAATGCAACTCACAGTTACTGAAAAAGTGTTCCGCAGTGTAATAAACACAGTTCTGGCCAGGACTTGATACCAATGTTAATGAAGGATAAAACATAAATATGAATTTTAATCAATTCAAGTAATGGAATCAGTGGAATTACCAGAAGAAGAAAAACCTAGTTACAAAAAACAAAACAACAAGAATATTCCAAAATAATCTTTCCATATTAATGACAACACTGAGTGACAAACTAAAAAAAATAATTCGCTCTCTCGTAAATGAGTTAAAGAAGATTGTGGAAGGTATTTATTCACTAGTTAATCATGAGAGCACCTCTCATTTGATTATCAATATACATAATATTTTGTTTTGTCAATAATATCTGTACATTACCGCTACGGATATTTGGTTTGTTTTGAGTTTTCGCACAAAGCTACACGAGCTATCTGCACTAACCGTCCCTAATTTAGGGGTGTTGGCAGCTAGTCATCACCACCCACTGCCAACTCTTGGGCAACTGTTTTACCAACGAATAATAGGATTGACAGTCACATTATAACGTCCCCACGGCTGAAAGGGCGAGCATGTTTGGTGTGACGAGGATTCGAGCCCGCGACCCTCGGATTACGAGTCGAGTGCCTTAACCATTTAGCAATGCTGGACCGCTACGATTGTTAATGTCAATTTCATAATACTTACATATTTACTCAAAATAAAAGTGGTCATATAGAGGACGAGTTATAATTTTAAAATAACTAAAAATTCATAAATAAACTAAACGATAAAAACAATAATAAATAGACGAGAAATAAAACCATAACTAAAATAATTGCTATCTGACTAGCTATATTAGTGTGTCAATAGCCCCTGTAGAGATATGTTTCGTAGTAATTGGTTTCATATTATGCGTCCTAAAGGGAAGAAATCCCATAAAGTTTTAAACAATATGTGCAGAAAAGTTATAAAAAAAAATAACGTCAGTGTTTTAGAAAATAGTTGTAGCTCTAATCGTAATGTTCTCTGCATAATTTGTCGAAAAATTCCAAGCGCTTGATTTCAAGAGTAGAATCTACTAAGCAGAAAATGTGCCTTTAATGTCACACAGCGTGTCCTAAAAGTGTAGAGCCGAAGGTGAATTACAGTTTTTCTTAATTTCAGATACGTGACCGATTATCGCGCTGTCAAACCATAATAACGCCGAATTAATCCTGCTGTTAATTCAAATTTGTTGCAAATTACAAAGACAACATGAGAAACATATTCAGTAAAATTCGTTGAGATGTTTGTGGTTCCAGATTTTTCGGATATCGTATGTTACATTAGTAGAGGTAACTGTGCTAGGTGCAAGTTCTTTAAATGTAAAATAAAAGTTGACATTTATTTTTCGACAGTGAAGTGTTAATGGAATTGAAGCGCCTCAGGTAAACTCGAAGTGTTTTGGAAATGTATTTCTTAATCTCCCTATTAACTCAGCCCGGCATGGCCTAGTGGTTAGGGTGCTCGGCCCGTAATCTGAGAGTCGCGGGTTCAAATCCCCGTCACATCAAACATGCTCGTCCTCTCGGCCGTCGGGGCGTCATTATGTTACATTAAATCCCATTATTCGTTGTTAAAAAAGTAGCCTAAGAGTTGGCGGTGGGTGGTGATGACTAGCTGTCTTTCTTCTAGTGGTTCCCCAGTGGCTCAGCGGTATGTCTGCGGACTTACACGCTAAAATCCGGGTTTCGATACCCGTGGTGGGCAGAGCACAGATAGCCCATTGTGCAGCTTTGTGCTTAATTCTAAACAACAACTTTCTTATAGTGTTAGACTGCTAAATTAGGACGACTAGCACAAACAAGCTGTTGATAAACTGAGGTTAACCAACTTTTATAAGATTGTTGCCCTGTGTCCCGTGTCGCCATGGTAACTATGTCCTCATAATCGACATAACTCGCTCTGATAGCCATGATAAAATAATGATATCACGATTTTCCAATTTAATGAACTACTGACTATTTTAAACTAAACATATTGACCAACTACCTACAGACGGTCACAGTCAGCGAATTTTAGCTTCAAAGACCACGTTATAGTGAACTAAAATTACGAAAGCTAATTCGAAATGCATCGAGAAACTTAACATATACGTGGTAGAATTGAAGGTGCTGTAGGTCTCATTTCGTCAGACATCGTTCACATAAAATTTCGGAGTGTGACAGAAATCTTATGAACTTCTAGCTTGCAAACGTTCATCAATTTGAAATCCTCGTTTATTATATATTAATAGTACCCGCTTTACTGAAATAGCTTTTTAGGTTCTAAATTCTTCAGTCGCAACTGTATTGTTAACTCTGCAATTGACCGAATTGTTATAGATTAATTGAGGTCTAGTCATGGAACTCGTTACTATTCTAAATTTTTGAATTCTATGGAGTGGGTCGCGGGTTCGAATACTCGTCACACCAAACATGCTCGCCCTTTCAGCTGTGGAGGCGTTATTACGTGACGGTCAATCCCACTATTCTTTGGTAAAAGACTTGGCAGTGGGTGGTGATGATTAGCTGCCTTCCCTTTAGTCTTACACTGCTCAATTATGGGTGGCTAGCGAAGATAGCCCTCGTGTAGCTTTGCGCAAAATTCAAAACAAAACAAACCAAAATCAATAGAGAGCACTTAAAGTTAATTTTTCTACTCGCAAAACCTCTAACGTTGTGGAAGGATGAAAAATTTGAAGGAAGCCAGATATATATATAGCTGACATCTATAACAACATCACTGCATTAGCTCATACAAATTACATAAATAAAAAGTGATTTAACGAAGTTCCAAAGCTCTCCCCTTTGACAACACCATTGTATTAGTCCATATAAAAGATATAAATATAGCGTAATTAAACCTTTTTGTACGTTTTTGGAATTTAGTATATTATTGATAAATACTTGAGTTAATCGCTTGATTAACATTACATTCGATACACAGTACTGTCTACATCTCTTGTTGCCCGAACAAATTCATGTGCTACGTTCTTACAAATGTATCGTATTTCCCTTCCGTATACATTCCATAAAACGTTAAATTTGCTATTAAACATAACCAAGTATAATATATTTTGGTTATACGTAATATGATAATAAGAACATAAATTATTTTGGTATAATTCATTCTCAGTAAATAGTTCTGAGGTATAAAGAAGCTCAATGTTGACAAAATTGTTCAAATGATCCTGTTTCTGTACTTCAGTTCATTTAGTTTTAGTTTTTCAGTTATTGTTATAAACATTTATTATACATACTTTTAGGATTGAAAAAAAACAAGAGAAAATCATTTAAGAACTAGCCTGACATGGCCAAGCGTGTTAAGGCGTGCGACTCGTAATCTGAGGGTCGCGGGTTCGCATCCTCGTCGCGCCAAACACGGTTCCAGCCATGGGGACGATATAAAGTAACGGTCAATCCCACTATTCGTTGGTAAAAGAGTAACCCAAGAATTGTCGGTGGGTGGTGATGACTAGCTGCCTTCCCTCTTGTCTTGCACTGCTAAATTAGGGACGGCTACCACAGATAGCCCTCGAGTAGCTTTGTGCGAAATTCAAAAACAAACAAACATTTAAGAACTACCAACGGTGAACAGCAGAACTTAAATTTAACATCTTGACAGGTCTTTCTTTTCATAAAAATGTGATACAGTCTTCATATTGTTGCAGCTTCACAAGTTATTTGACAAGTACAGAGGCCATGTAATCTGTAATTTACTCCTTCATGCTGCGTGTCAAACGCTTTCATTCATCTTTTGTGAAAAATGACAAGTTTGTCTTCTAATATCGTATTATCTGGCGGTGTAAATCATTTTAACGATGTGCTTGAAAAAAACAACGTATGTCGAGAAGTTAAATAGCTTTAGTTTTGGATAAATATATTTTGCTCAAAACGATGTTAATACCATTAGCGGTTTTACCTGATGTCCAGTATCCGGGTAATTATACTTATCTGATACTTCATACTTTTAAGTATTTTCTTGCTTGTCAGAGGATATATGATATTTTAAAGAAATATTGTGTTAGGCATCTATGTACTTCAGTAAAAATGCATATCCTAATTTAAGAGTGTTAAATTAAAAATATGACTTGATCTAAACCGACACGCAAAGAAAGATGTGTGTCAAAGTACTAATTTGTTTTAAGAACACAAACTAACATAAAGAGTTAACCCTAATTCAAAAGTATGAGTATTAGATTTATCTCAGCATGTTGTTCGTGAATGCGTATCTTTACGACTTTTGTGATCATAACTCCACAAAAAAGGAACTTCTTATTACTATCCATTCAAAAAACCTGAAAGAAAAATAACTAAAATTCTGCTTTCGATCAAACAGCAGAAAGTATCTCATAAAAAGAAAAGAAAATAACTTGGTATTATTTACATTGCACCATTTTATTCATATGATGTGAAACTGAATTTACATTGAGTATAACTCCTAATACACCTTATCACATTTTGTTCAATACAAGTCAGTTGCTTTATATTCCTATTTTTATAAAATGTTATCTACTGTGTAAGCTAAAACAAAATTAGTTTATTGTTTTCTTTCGTTCAAGCGTTTTTCGAAATATTTTCCGCACTTACGTGTATGTCACATTAACCCAAGACACTTACACTGTAAAGTGTAATTATTATTATAATAAAACTAGATTTCCATAAGAAAGGAACTCATACATGAAGTAATTCGAAAATAAGAATGTCCATCGTATTACCCATGTTATCGAGTAGATTACGTGGAATTTGAAAGTGTGTTACGAATAATAACGTGTGAGAGTTGACAATGATTTCAGATGACACTTTCGGTTTTGAGTTGAACTATGAGAATGAGAACAACCAACTGAAAGGAGGACGTTTTTTATTTATGTTTTTTCTCACTCACAGCTGGTGGGGCATGCTATTCATAGCTTTATGCTACTAGTGCTGGGATTAGTATATATCATCACGTGATTAATCAATTTGACCGACCATTCGACCTCTTTGTTTTTGCTTTAAAGTATCTATAGATATAGTGTGTATATCTTCATAAAATTTGGCAGTCTTTCAGTTAACGTTATGAGTCTCTCACATGCAAAAAATCATACTTTTTAGTAAAGTATTTTTAACAAACTAAAATAAAGATTTGTCCATGAATATATGGAATATTTATTTATAACAGTCCGTGTGTAAAGTAATTTTCATGTTAAAATTAAAAATATTTTTCCCATCTTAAAATTTTCAAATTTCCTTTGTGTGATCCCCCAAACCTTCTAAATGCATTTCAAAACTTATTCCTGTAAAACTTTATATTTTATCTGTTATTATCGCTATTCTAACTCAAAACTGGATCTATCAATTTGACCGACCTCGCAGCTGCCAAAAAATCGAAATAAATATAATTTTTTTTTTTATTTTCTAAAATGACTTTAAACTGTAGCATGAAACTATATTAGTTCATCTTAAGTTTCTCGTAACAATATAAATCTTTTCATAATTAACTTTTATCGTTTTATTGTCACTTGAACCTTATTTATTATCCTCGCTTCAATTACTCGAGGCATGTGCAGCCCAAATTATGCTATCGAATCACATCACCTAAAAGCTGCTCGGTGCGTGCCTTGTGAACCATTTTTATCATACTATTATTTATTTTTCACCTCATTTAATCTTAACTCATCTAAAGAGATCCAAACTTTTGCATTTTAGTTACTTTTATAATAATAAAGAATGAAATTGAAAAAAACAAGAAATAAATTACTTGCCCAATCTTCTTTTTTCTTACTATCCAGAACATTTATGACAGCTCTACACAATGAATTGTAAGAGTAGTAGTGCATTAAATAATATTTATTAATTAACTAATGCACCAGAGAACCTGATGACATGCAAGTAAACTATTTCCTGTAATTTTCAAAACGTTTCTGCTTTTCTAACTTTAGAAATTCATCAAAGCTAGCCATTGTGATTCCCGTGAAAACTAAAGACGAAATCGATGTTTATCTACTCAAAATAAAACGTAATGTAATGCGTCATATGATAGATGTAAAACTTGGTACAATATAATTGGTATAATATAATTAAACGAAAAACAGAACCATTAACAAAACCTGAAATAGAGAATGTTGCAGGCAAATGTGGCAGAGAGTGTGTCACTTTCTAGTTATAGCTCCATAGCCAAATAAAATTGAAAGGTATAAAAACTGTGGTTTGTTTGAACAGTAACAATTTTAAACGGATCATTTACACTTAATTTCGTATACTTTGAAGGAGTGGTAGGTAAAACATAGAAGATGTCTAGAGAAAATATGTTACTATGTGTTTGTTTTTGAATTTCATATAAAGTTGCACGAGGGCTATCTGCACTAGCCATTTCTAATTTAGCAGCGTAAGAATAGAAGGAAGACAGCTAGTCATCACCACTCACCGCCAACTTTTGGGTTACTCTTTTATCAATGATTAGTGGGATTGTCCGTCACATTATAGGGCTCCAAAGACTGGAAGGGTGAACATATTTGCTGGGACGGGGATTTGAACCTGTAACATTGGTTCTAGATTATTCATAACCTGATTATTAATTTATTGCAGATATAATACAAAGTATAGTAGAATTGGAGTAGTGTTATCACATGTGTATAATGGCGCAGAGAAAAAAATAACAGTATACAAGTTACTTGTTTACTTTTGTCAAGAAACACTACTGCAGATATGCCAACCAATACGATTTGAGCGTAATCATTACGATTTTGGTGTATACATTACGACTATACGCTTATACAGACAAATATTACGACTTGTTGCAATTCCCAAATTATTATATATTATATAGGCCTATACAATAAAGTGGTAAATTGTTTATCATTTTGATGATAAATAAAAGACATAGTCCAAATGGCTACTTGCAATAATCATGTTTGTGCTTGAAATAATAAAAAAAAAATGTTTGTATCTCCGACGTCTACTAACAGTTTGAGTGTGGTGCTTCTCCATACTAGGTACATGGGAGAATCCATAGTTACGTCATCAGTGCTTGTCAGCCAATCAGCACTCGCGTAGATGAGTATTTCCCGTTTTCTTAGCGGCATAGAAACGCCAATGTCATCGTTCACAAGATGGAAAAAAAGAGGCCTCGTTCTCCAGATTGTCTTGTTTCTGGCAAATCTAAAAGAACTAAAACTATGAATCAAAAATTCAGGAAAGAGTATTGTGCAAACTATCCTGTCATTGCATCAAAAGTCAGTGATATTCTTATGTTTTGTACAGTTTGTCACATCGATTTTTCTGTAGCGCATAGCGGGATAACGATTCTTCCAGACATACAAAATCGGCATCTCACCAACAAAAGGCTGAGGCGAAGACAAAAACGATGCAGATAACGACATTTATGAATAAGAATTCAGAATATGAAAAAGAATTTCAAAAAAAAATTAAGTTTATTTATTAAATACACCAAACACAGTCATAAATGAACAATCTATAGCAGTAATAAATAATAATAATAATAATTTAATAACAAACAGCTTAGAGACGTTGATCAGGCCTAGTAGCCGCAAATGATAAAGGGCTCTGTTTACAATCAATACGCTCTGTCATTTGAAATAGTTGGCATCTCTGCTACTGCACAAAGTAGGAAGATCTCGTAATAATTTTATGTTCGTTAAACACACCTGACACTATCTGTATAAAGATAAACTTGCTATGAAGCTGCAATGAAGAAAAGTTGTTCCAGTGAGAACCTCAGAAATAACTGGACTCCCAAACTAATTAACAGAACGAATTCTTAAAAAGAAGGACCCTTATGTAGTGTGGGTGTCAGATACAGTGGAGAAAGCAAAAGAAATAACTACATAGTGTAGTAAGTTCAACATAGAAGCTTGAAGCGTCAATCAGTCATATGATTAATTAGACGTATGAAAAAGGAAAGCTGTAGCATTGTTTGTGAATCTCATTAATTTTAGACTAACAAATTTTGCTACATTACTCATTAAGAGAATTTTAGAGCACCAAAAGTATCAAACAGATTAACCATCTCAGGACAGCTGGTATGGATATTAACACTTCATAATAAAGCAGAGAACAACATTTCGACATTCTTAGGTCATCTTCAGGTTAACAAAGAGAACGTTTACAATTGATCGTTGTCGAGCACATGTTTTAGGGACGAGAGTGTAAACGGATACGGGATTGTAGGGGGCGTTGCTGTTAGATGTTAGGTTATTAATTAGTATATGTATAAAGGTGTTTCTTCATATTGGTTTAATTTCGGTTTTAGTTGTTGTGTAAGCAGGATGCCATTGGTTTTGTGTTCAGTTATAATTGTTTCCCTACTTAGTATCTGGATGTTTTCTATGGTAGTAGATGATTAAGATCTAAATTATAAAAAAGTCAAATTTTTAAAAGTTAATTTCCTGGAATTGACCATGTATGTGTGTGTGTCTTGTTACATGGACACGTAAGAACAGCGCACATAGAGGTTTTTACAGGGGCAAGCAAATAACCCATGAAAATTATTTTTTGCATTGGTCTAAAAATGAGTCTCTCATTTATCATGTGACCTGGTTAGTAGGGAAAGAATTTAACACTTTATTATGTCAAGGTTATTATGTGGGTTAAATATCAGTATGAAGATGGTCTAAAGAAAGTTCCAGTAGTTTTTGTTATAAGACTTAATTATAATAGTTTTCAAGGAGAGGATTTATTAAACACCGTACAGTAGTTAATGATAAATATGTATATAGTTGTTCAAATAAAAACAATATATATTACATTACAGAAACTCTGTACGAATCTCTCAAAACTGTTACAAATAAAAAATTAAACAAAAGTTCATAACATAAGTTACTTTAAATCTAAGCATTCCTGCTTTATCTCTCACCGGATGTCAAGGTTACCTCCGGTGGTTAGCACCTGTTTGGTTATTTGAGATTATTCAGAGAAAAGAGCACCCATTCAACGGGTTATTGACCGGAGAACAGAAATTTGTACAAGTACATTTTTTGAAAGTACTAGGTTAAATTAAATTTTTTTATTTTTCTAACAGTAGTGAAATTTGATATTAAGAACACAGGTTTCGTTATCCTGTTTATACAGGTGACTAATATGGAGGCTGTAATGCCAGCTTCAAGAAGTAAATTTTTACTTATAATCCGGTGGTCCACTGGTTGTAACCTGTTTTATTTTGAATTATCTTTAATTTTCTTTTATGTCTTTCTAAGGGCAACTACCTTTCCATAGCTGACTATAGATGGTGAGTAGAAGTTTTGTATGTGACACGTTATAGGCTTCTGTAACTACTTTTAACATTTCGAGTTCTGTGTCTTATTTTACATACGAGGCTTGCAGATAGATAGACCGTGTGTCTCCATTGTCGTGTGGATCCTAATTCTCTATTAGGGTACCTTCTACCTTTACTATATTGTACTTTATGTCCCAGTTTTATTTGCTTTTCTTTAATATACGACACCTAGCTGGGAGAAAAAGAAACAACCAACAAAACACAACTATAAGTAAGAAATAACAAATCTTGACACACTAAACAGTTCTGTTATATGCAAACAAACGGTTATTGATGCATTTGGAATAATATATAATATTTTTATACACGAATCATTGCTGCTGATATTGAAGTAATAAACGATCTTGTCATTGGCTGACATAGTGCTTGCTATTATAAATACATAAAAGGGACTTGTGTCAACTGACTTATTCCGTTACCACAGTCAGTTGCGTCATCAGTAATTACCGTTGTCCATGTCGATCTGGGGAGTTTTAAAATTATTCTGCCAAAGAATAGAACAGTAGATGACAAATTACCTCGTTTCTGCAGCGTGATAAATGCTTTCCGATAACGACACCAAAGTCTAATAACCAGAAATGATAAATTAAGTAATTAAACGAGGTGACATTCAAAATACAGACAGGCTCTTCATAAAAACTCGAAGGCCCAATAAAAATCAATCGTGGCAGTTAATTTAAACAAACAAATAATTTATTTGTTATTTCGGCTCATATAAAACCATATAAGAAAAAGGAAGAAGGAAGTTAAGACAACACCGTAATAGATGTAAAATAGGTATGACTGAGACGCGTGCATTGTCTTCCAGAACATTATGAAAAAATCTTACTGGAATCAAGAGATCAAATGTGTCGTATTTGTAACCAGCTGGTTACAAAGACACAAACGAAAATTCAAATGTAAGACTATCTAAATATTTAAAAAATTACCCTGTGTTTTACCTTGCCATGACTCGAGGGGAATATATTTTTAAATAGATATGTTCATAATTGAGTTACAAACGTTTTTGTGAATGTGCATTTGTGAATATAATGTAATGGATTTGAATTGTGCTTTAATCCTTGCCTTACTAAAACTAAGGTTTTATGTTATAGTATATATTACAAGGATCTTGTACATGCTTGACCAGGTTTCTGGAATGCAGATCGTACTGAAGCAGAAGAGGTACAGAAGTTTGAACAAACTGATATGAGCTTGTCGTTAGCATGTATAATTACAATAATTATTATCTCGAGCAGACTAATGTCGTGGACTACTACATTAAAAGATTGGTATGTCTCGAAGTCTGATATGGATACAATTTTTCTCGTACTTGTGTTAAAAAAACACTCACACAGTTCTCTTTTCTCGACAAACAGATACTTTCAGCATTACATGTAATTTTATAGTAAAGCATAAAAGGTACAGATGCTTAAACAAACAAGTATGAGCTGAGAGTTAATTTTCCCTTTAGTAAGTACCAGCGAAAGTATCCAGCTTTGCTCCGGTTCTTAGGTTGACCGTGTGTGTGTATTCTAAACCTATTTTAGCGTAAAAAATATAGCTTATATACTTTCGTTACTAAGCAAGATAGCATAAAAACATTGCTGAAACGCATTGATATCAAAACGCATTAGCTTTTCTATATATTAAAAACTGTTATTTGAGGAACCATTTGTTTTCTATGTGGTTTTTCGTTAACTTGCCTCATTGAAAAGATGCACATGCGCGCATTTACATGAACAAGATATCTAATAGCAAGGTGCACACTTCCAGTATCTACTTAATATGGGTGCAAAATTTGAGGTTTCTATGTTCTTTCATCTTGGATTAGGCTTGGCATGGCCGAGCGCGTTAAGGCGTGCGCTTTGTGATCTGAGGGTCGTGGGTTCGCGCCCGAGTCGCACCAAACATGCTCGCCCTCCCAGCCGTGGGGGTGTATAATGTGACGGTCAATCCCACTTTTCATTGGTAAAAGAGTAGCCCAAGAGTTGGCGGTGGGTGGTGATGACTAGCTGCCTTCCCTCTAGTCTTACACTGCTAAATTAGGGACGGCTAGCATAGATAGCCCTCGAGTAACTTTGTCCGAAATTCCAAAAACAAAACAAATTCATCTTGGATTTCTGGCGCTCACATATACAGAGACACGCACACGTGCGTAACTCTCTGTGACTTCCATTTTTAATATAAGGAACCACTTCTTTTTTGTGTAGTTTTGTGCTAGCTTGCCTCACAAAACTATGAGCTCGTGCACGCACATGAATAGGTAATAATGCCCAATTGCACACCATCAGAGTCCAGTTAGTACGTGTACAAAATTTCAGATTTCTAGGTTCTTGTAATTTTGAAGTTATGGCGGTCACACGTACAGACACGCCTTATTATTATTAAAGATAATTACAATAATTATTGTCTCTGGTAGTCCAGTATTGTGAATTATTGCACTCAAAGACTGGTATGACTCGAAGTATAACGTAGACACAATCTTTTTTCTATAGCTATTTTTTGAAGAAACCACGTATTTTACTCTTTCCCAATAAACAAATTATTCCAACGTTACATATAAATTTTTCAGTCATATGTTAAACTTATAACATTTTTAGTTATGTAAAAAATATATTTTTGCTGTGTAATTACACTTTATTCCTTTCAAAACACTATTTTCGGTCATATCGTTGTTGCAACATTTAATAGTTATCACATAGATACAGTTTGAGGTATTAGCGTCATGGTGAATCCTAAATGTAAATAATTTATGGGATTTATGTGCAATAACTGCGACCATTAATAAAATACAATCACACAATAATTCAATAAGTAAAGCATAAATATGTTAAAGGATTGATTGATTTTGAATTTCGCGCAAAGCTACACGAGGGCTATCTCCACTATGTTAAAGGAAAGTTGTCATTCTAGATGTAACTTCTCTTGAATTCTAACAAGAAAATATTACTTTATCAACAGAATTGGTGCGAAAAAGAAAAAAACATACCACCGAATAACATTGCACCATGCTGTATGTTATCTTTCAACGCCAACTGTCACTTTCAAACAAAGTGTTAATACCTCAGACAAGGAAAACCCTCGCTCTTAATTTTCTTTTCTGTTTGATCATTGTCTCAACAGCATTTTTACGGATGTTAATCACAAACATTTGTTCTGACCTCAAGATACAGTTAGAACTAATTATTTGAATTAATAAGGAAAAAGCCAAATAAATAACAATACATATACTAAGATGCATGCTCCCTTAATTATTGGATGTTAAGGTAATGGTGTTATACACCAGTGCTCTCTCCCTTTACATTGATTCTACCTTGGAAACCCAAATTACTTTGATTTTTGTGTCTAAAAAGAAGAATGAATATGCTCAATTGTGAATCTAACGACACGTGACACAATGCTTGACGTATACCGTCACAATGGTAGGACACCGACATTGGTACATCATAGTACCTTCCCGTTAGATCATCATCATCATACTAATCACAGCATCTATAAATCATCACGACGAGCGGCACAAACAGAAACAAGTATCTTTCTAGAAAAAAATACTGGTAATATCAAGAAAGAGTCGATTAATAATCTGTTACCGTTTATGTTATGGTGACGTACAAAAATTTGATTATCTCAGTCAATCTACTCAGAACTTACAAACATTGTGAACATTTGCTTGCCATTGTGAATGGCTCTAAGAGTGAAACCTTCTGATAAAGGATGATATGGTAATGTACGAGTTTTCACCAGTCTTAGCATGTGATAGTTTTGTGAACAGTAAATTAATAAAGACCACACTTGATCTTTGTGGACATTCTCTGGAGTGCTCTGAATTTTGTTATCCGCTGTTTCATACATTAATCAGCTGCTATTTGTGATTATGTGTTAGGAAGTGAAAAGAACTTGACTATTAACTGAAAATACGTGCTTCAACCTACGTTTAAAATGATTTACTATAATCAGTATGTATCAGTTTCTATTTGTCTATTTCTGAGAGGGTGCTGGCTATATCTATCGCAGTGTATTGCTTATGGAAGTCAAATTCTCTTTTACAACCCTGCTTTTGTCTATGAGATTTTTTTTCTCGGAGCGACTCACATAATGTATTATGTATGTCATCGTTCAACCGTATGGTAATACGACCAGTAAAACTATTTCTATTAGATGGTTAATCTGTGATTCGTGATGACAAGAAACCCACTTGAATTGGATACAAAACAAAGTCCATACTATGTAAAAACTACACTGACAAAGACAATACCCATGTTATTTATAAAATACGATGCACCACTGCCAGGACTTCTATATTGGAGAAACAAGCAGAAAATGGAAACCAGATTAAAAGAACACAAAAAGCCACCTTCACATGTTTTTGAACACTGCGAAGTGTTTATGATGGAGGGACATCATAAACCATGTCGCTTTTCTTCGAAACCATATTGAAAGTTGAAACTTTACATTTAATTAATAATGTCATACTGTGTAATTCCTAATAAATTTGTCACTTGATGAAGTAACAGAATGCATCATGAGGTTTCAAAGAATGCGCTATTTCAATTCATCTAGAACACTGTTATAAAACTGACTTTCTGTTTGAGTAATCTCGACGCTATTCATAAACACAAAATAAAATAACCTGATTTTCATTCATAAAGATTTCTTAAAGTTATGGAGCATATCGTTCTTGAGAGCAGTAATCATGAAGTGGAGATAAAATTTCTATGAGATTTAACCTGAGAATCTTATACAAACGTGAGCTAAACGGTCATATCCGAGACCCCTAGAGCTCAGATATAATCGTCCTAATTTCGAATTATCGATGCTTTGCCTGACTCTTTGAACCAAATAACAATATTGATTGTCACTTTTATAACGCATCTATGCTAAAAGTATGGATTGTGATCAGTGGCATCACGTATCGAACATCAAACATATCTGTTAGCAGCCCGAAAGCTCAACTACTTGATTATACCGAGTCATAAAGACCCCCAGCGGTATGTCTAGGAACCAGGTTTCAAAAAAGTGGTGGGAAGATCACAGATTGTCCTTTAAGCAGCTATATACTTAATTACAAATGGACAAAACCATATTTCAGAACCTCAAAAAAAGAAGACGTTTGTAAGACCAGGCAGTTTTGACTTTGGTTAGAAATATAAAATATAAAGATTTTATTTAAAAAAAAACACATTTACGGATTAAATCAATCATTAACATCTCAAGAAATAAATCTAAACACTAGTTGAAACGACATGAAAATATTTTAGTTGTTTTAAAAATAAATTTGCAATAAGTCAAGTTAAGCGACGGCATGCAGTAAAAAAGTGAGATGCGTATGTAGAAATTTATTATCATTTTTAATATTGTGTTTGTTTTTTGTTGTTAAGAACAAAGCATCACGGCTTTCGAAACCCAGTTTTTAACCTTATGGACCTTCAGACATAACGCCAAGCTACTCGGAGGCTTTCAATTGTTTATAAGAACCAAATTATACAATGGGCTGTCTGCATCTTGCCCACTGTAAATAAAGAACACTAACTTTTAGTGTTGTAAGCTCTCAAGTTTATTGCTGAGCCACCGAGAGGCCTATATGTTAGAAAAACTTTAAAAAATGATCGTTTCGACTTACTCTAGAAAGTATATATTAAATACAAACCTTCAAGCTCATTCATAAGTTCTTTCAGTCGTGAGATAATTTCTTGCCCACAATATTAAGTTGTTCCAACTGGTACTTAAACTTACACTTTTACAGTGTTCAGCGGTGCCACAAATTGCCTCTTGTCTTTGTGAAAGAGCTTGAAAGCTTGCATTTAATTACTAAATTGTAAAGTTAGTCCAAAAGTTTATTTTTGTCACGTATGTGGAAAATAGTTTAAAATATATATTACCTTGTTTGTGTATAAGTCAAACTAACAATGTACAATATATTACATTATAAATGAGGATTTTAAAAATAATACAATAGTTAATAAAGACACTTTTTGAGTGTAATGTTTTCAAAAATCTACAAAATTATAATATCGAGAGTATTGCTTGAAAAACAGCATGATAAGCAAGAAAAAAGCAAACTCATCTTGTCTTCTCTTCACTATATTTTTTGCATGTTCACAGAAGCTCAGGGTTTTAAGAAACATTATTTTCAGTAGCAAGTTAAAAGAAGAAATAACGGCCTATTCTCCATGCATTAAAAGTATTTAACACCTTAAAGACGATTTATAAGCTTTTCTATATATAATTTTAACCACAGTCCCTGAAAAAAATATTTGTTTGAACAGGTTGTACATATACAGCTGCTGTTTTCTTTTATTTCGCGCAAAGCGACACGACGGCCAGCGTAGATAGCTATCCTTAATTCAGCAGTGTAAGACTAGAGGGAAGGCACCGTCAACTCTTGGGCTACGCTTTTATTAACGAATAGTGGAACTGACCGTCACATTATAACGTCCCCACGGCTAAAAGGGCGAGTATGTTTGGTATGACGGGAATTCAAACACGCAACCCTCGGATTATGAGTCGAGTGCCTTAACCAACTGGCCATATCAGGTCTAATCTTGGCCGTATGGAAGGTTTTATTGAGCTCCGTTTGTTTATTTGGCACTTTTTTTTTGGTAAAACGTTTTAAACAGTAAAGTAAATCGACTTTTTAATGCCACGATAGAGAAAATTCTCAAAGTATATGTGATTGATAAACTACGTAATGTTATAAGACTAACCAAGAACAAAAAGTAAGTTCTGGTTTATGTGAGATAATGTAATTTTCAGGTGATTATTTTTGTTTCAGAATTTTCACACAAACGTTTGCATAGTTGGCCATAATTCTGAGCTGATAAACAAACTTCACCTTCTGCCAACTTATGGGCTATCCTTATTTGATCTTATAGTAGAGTTTGGCTGCCTCTCTTTTAGTACAGGTAATTAGGGCGTTCGAATCCCCGTCCCACTACCCTTTAAGCTGTGAAAACTTTATATGTGACGTTCAACTCCACTATTCATTGGTAAAAGAGTATCCCAAAAGTTGGCGGTGAATGATGCTGGCGAATTGCCTTCCCTCTAGCCTTTCACTGCTAAATTAGATACGGCTAGCGCAGTTTGTCCTCGGGTAGCTTTGCGCGAAATTCAAACCAAACTCTTATAGCATGCGTATGGTTGCAAAGTGATAGAGCTGAGTCACTCAGGAAGGAATGGAAAACTTAAACTTATTATTACATAATAACAGAGGTCATTTCTTTCTTTCTTTGCAGGCGAATGATAAAAATATAATGCTCAGAATGAGCTGTACAGACTAGGTATCGATGTTAAAGGAAGTGTGTTCTACCGTGAACTTCCTACATCAAAATGTGAACAAACATTCACACGTGTACCTACTCAACTGCGTTGTTGATACTACCAATGGTAAAAATAAATTTTCTAATATCAAGCATTGCTTAGAATTTCTCAGTTTGATTATTTGAATGTTGTCACAAATGAAGAGACCCAAAGATCAGTTGTATACGTACTTTTACGCCTACTTACAATATTTTGAAATAAAAGTAACAAGTTAATTAAGAATAGTTACAACGTCAGATAACACCAGATTTGTAGCTGTTTTTTAGTTTCTTTTGGTTGTTTTTTTTCCCTGTTTGGCTCATAATTAATGTTAAGTGACAGACTCTCAAGCCAGGAAAGAAGAAATATTGGGGATTATCAGAAACAATGGGATATTTTGCAGATACGAATAAATATAATATTCTCTAAATTTACGAGATTGCCATTAAGATTACACCAAAAACAGCACTTGTATTTGAGTTAATATAGTTGGATTTCGTGTTCTTATCGCAGTTGGCTTGGAAAACGATGTAGTTTGGAATTTTCAACCTGAACGGCATCTCATGCACACGCGGACAAAAACACTAATCAGGCCTCCTTACAACATATCCGTTCCTTCTTTTGAACTTATGAAAGGCATCCAGCGAGCAACACCCGTCGTCACAGTGCTTTGTCCGGCTCTAGAACAAAAAGTGATTGCTTCACTTAGAAGACGTGTCCGTTGATGAAAGTTCAAAATTTGTTTGATGGAATCACTTCTAACACTCAGAACTTTTCTATCCGCAGTCCTAAGCGTTAATTTCTAGACCATGCCTAACATGAAAATCAACTGGAAAAACAAAGATTCATTCGTAGAAAGTAAAGTTTCGACCTTCTTTGGACATCTTTTATTTTAATACCCATACCAGACCTCTTGAGATACACTTTTATTTAAAGTGGGTTTCTCTTCATTCACGAAAGATCCTTTCGACTTTCATGTGTTTTTTAATATGACCCTTTAATAAGATCTTTACCATCAAATATTATTTTTACACTTGCTTTTCAAATGCACTTTTCAGTAGAGTTTATCAACGGCAGCGATATGTGTATCGAAAAATAATACAGCCATCATGAGGAAGAACTGTGGCCACCATGATCTTGTTACTAACTGAGGAAGAAAGACAACTCATAAGTTTTCAAAGTTAACTACATTTCCAAAGCAACATATTAACAGTTCAATCACACTTTCATAATCTGAAACTGGTTTTAAAAAAATATAATCGTGACTTTAGTCATTTTCCTCGATCAGCACAAACAATAAATAGAGTTCGAATCGATTAAACAACTTTGGCATCATTTGTGAACCAATTGCACACCAACTTTTTGACATTGAATATGATATTATTTTGGTTTTTATTGAGTTTATACGTCGCTGAATCCAAATTATTTTTGTCAAAGTTTAAGTAAAATTTAACCCAACAATAGTAGAAAGTCTAAATAAAGTGACTAGCCAGCGAATATACCACATTATAGTTTTTCAAATTTACTAATTTTTATGCTCACCTATCTTGTTGATTTTGTAGACTCAAATATTCGTTAGTAAAAAACTAATTCAAACAAATTTAACTGAATAGAAATTAAGTATTTTTAGCAGTAAATTTTTCTTTGAAATTCTTAGAATTCTCTATTTTAAATTACTAAGTTGTTTTAAATGGAAATAATCATGGAAAGATCGAGAAGAAACGTGATACCAAAAAAAAAAAAAAATTCGGAAATTCCACAGAGTAGAATCACTCGTTTGATACCTTACGCAACATCTAACTGGAAGCCAACCAATCAGATAGTGTCACATCAAAATAAGGTCTATAAAAGTCTGCCAGACAAAACAACAGCATAATTCGCCGTACCGCCGACTGAAATCTCGCCATAAGGTACCTGTACATCACAATTAATTTGAAAAATAATAATTCCAGCCATTGAGTGTTCTTTCCCCTTCACGTCAATCTCACCTTGCAGTATTAGCGCCAGATAGTGAAAGTTGATTTTCTTGGAGACCTCCCGTTTTCCCTCACATCCAAAACTTGGCATGAGATCTACACAATCCCGCATTCCTGAAGAACCGTAAGTCCTATAGCGGCCAATTATTTTCTCCTGCCTGACGTTGAATTTTCCGCCTTCGCTTGTTTCCGTCAAATTGATTTTAACTTCACCCCTTTTGTCGATTTTATTTACTTTTATCCTTTTTTCTTTCCTTAAATTTGCCCCCTAGTGGCTCAGCGGTATGTCTGCGGACTTACACGCTAAAATCCGGGTGTCGATACCCGTCGTGGGCAAAGCACAGATAGCCCATTGTGTAGCTTTGTGCTTAATTCAAAACAATAACAATTCCTTAAATTTTCATGTTGTTTCTTAACATTAAGCTCATCAGGACATTTCAATTACAAGCAGGGACAAGAGAAAGGAAATTTCTGAGCCCTCCCAGCTATAATTGCCCCTAAGCTTCGGCTTGGGATCAAATGTATTTAAACTGTAATCCTTGCCAGGATTTCTGCTTTTGCTTTCATGCTCAGCAGCCACATTGGTTTTTCAATTATACTCCGTGCAAAGAATTACGCAAGAAAGTTCAGTTTTCGGTAGCATCACACAATAAACGAAAATTCAAACAATATCAAATCGTAATTTGATATAAGGTGTCCACCAAAACTTTATATCGGATCTTATTGTTACATGGTTTTCTGAGTTGTTTATTCATATATTTAAGGTAACGTACGAAACTCCTGTAGAATATGAATTGACAAAATATAAGGGATACAGAATCTCAGTTTAAGGCCGAAAGTGAAGTTCTGTAGCCCTCATATCTTGTTCAATCGCAATAACACAACACGCCTTAATAGCCGTGATAGGATTTGTTATAACAACCTACTCCACAACTTCAGGGATATGAGAAGTTATTCACTGAACTAGCTTATTTAGTTCCTGATTAAAATACTCGTCAAAGTCATTTCGAATACAAAATGTATCGATTATTGGAATCAGAAAGTTTTTAATCACCCTTAATTGACTGCTTATCGAATGTACATGATTCCTGTTTTTGTTGTACTTAGCACGTTTAACTGCATTCCTCAAATCACAAGACAAGAACATGGTGTGTGTGTTTGTATTTTTTAAGATTAAAGGCTAATAGAGAAATCTAAGAGACTCTAAACTATCTAAAATAAGGGCTCAATGAAATTTTAGCAAAATAAGTCATTACCGCTCATTCGAACAGAAAATAGTTTTGTACTTATATACACATATATTATTAATAAATAAGATACACAAATGGTCAATTTTATTGAAGAAATTCTTATAAAAACAATAAACACACGTAAGTTGACATGAAACAGAATGGCATCTGACCACATTTGTTTAAAGATAAATGGTCAGTAAATCGAAGATTAACACTAGAAAACATTAAGTTATTACGTACAGTTATGTTATAACAAACAACTTTTACATATATGCAAAAACGGCTCGTTTGGGTTGAGAAAATATTTTACATATAAGAGCGAACAACGTTTCGACCTTCTTCGGTCATCGTCAGGCATATACATTTCTTGACATCACTGAAACAACTGTAACAGTTTATAGACGTTCTTGGTTTTTATTTAATTTTACTTTTGGTGTGAATTCTTTTAAATGTTAATTAAATTTCTTTCAGAATAATTTATTGCTGTATTTTTCAAACTAATCAAGAATTTCTGGTCAAAAGTTAATTGTTAGTTTTTGGTTTTGTTTTTTAATTTTGCGAAAAGCTATACGATTTTGTTTGTTTGTTTTGGAAATTCGCACAAAGCTACTCGAGGGCTATCTGTGCTAGCCGTCCCTAATTTAGCAGTGTAAGACTAGAGGGAAGGCAGCTAGTCATCACCACCCACCGCCAACTCTTGGGCTACTCTTTTACCAACGAATAGTGGGATTGACCGTCACATTTACACCCCGACGGCTGGGAGGGCGAGCATGTTTAGCGCGAACCCGCGACCCTCGGATTACGAGTGCACGCCTTAACGCGCTCGGCCATGCCAGGCCTAAAAGCTACACGAAGGCTATCTGCACCAATCTTCCCTAATTTAGAAGTGTAAGACTAGAGAGAAGGCAGCTAGTCATCACCAACCACTGCCAACTTTTGGGCTACTCTTTTACCAAAGAATAGTGAAATTGACCGTAACATTATAACGCCCATACGGCTGAAGAGACGAGCATGTTTGGTGGGACGGGGATTCCAACCCGCGATCCTTGAAGTACCCTAACCACCTAGCTATGCTGGGCCATTTTACTACAGCTTCACCTAAGAGTAAAAGTGGACTTTTTATATTCTGTAATTCGGTTTAAAGACGGCAGATTTAGACTAACAAAACCATAGAAAACTGGTATAAGTATGGGAGTATTGGCTAAGCCAAATAAATTAAAGTATGTTAGCAAATTGTGGCTCAAGTTTTTAAACCAATCATTTGGATGAACAGTTACAATTTATTATTCATTGCTAACACTAAGCATAAATTTGCTAAATTTAATGAAATCCTCCAAATTAAAGAGTGTTTAGTGTCACGTAATATCAGTTGAAACAGTTAGCGTAAATAATAATGCTTGATACTTCTGTACTAATTGTAATGATGCGATTACACGAAACCATTAATCTAAATTCCATGGCATTATTGTTTGTTTGTTTTTGTTTTTTGAAATTTCGCACAAAGCTTCTCGAGGGCTATCTGTGCTAGCCGTCCCTAATTTAGCAGTGTAAGACTAGAGGGAAGGCAGCTAGTCATCACCACTCACCGCCAACTCTTGAGCTACTCTTTTACCAACCAATAGTTGGATTGACTGTCACATTATACACCCCCACGGCTGGGAGGGCGAGGATGTTTAGCGCGACGTGGGCGCGAACCCGCGACCCTCGGATTACGAGTTGCACGCCTTACGCGCTTGGCCATGCCAGGCCCCATGGCATTATTAAAAACGAAGTTCTTAACAATGTTTTAGAGAGGAAATCTATCACTATATATTTTTAAAAATCTGGTTGGTTCTGTAAAGTGCCGCTCTGTTCCGAATGATATGATTGCGATTCCATAGCTAAATCTAGTTACTATCGAGTATCGCTTCCTTACATGCTGTGATTTGTTGGTGTGTATTGACAAAAAATATAATGATATCTAATCAAAAATACTCTAAGTGTGAAAAAGTCGCGGCCATAAAAAGATTAAATGTGGGACTTAAAAAATGAAATCGAAATAATCGTCCAAGCTCATAGCTATAATTATAGAACTGATAAAATTTTACAACAAATATCTATACATTAGTTAGTTAGACCACGTGTTTTGTTTTACCAACCATCATGTCCTACATTAAACAAAAACACATCTATGATTGTAAAGCACAGTGATTTGTTTGTTTTTTATCATAAGTACACGCAAAGCTACACCATAGCTATTTGCGTCCCTAATTTAGCAGTGTAAGACTAGAAGGAAAGCGGCTGGACATCACCACCAATCGCCAACTGTTGGGTTAATCTTTTACCAAAGAATAGTGGGAATGACCGTCCGTCATATTATAATGCCCACACCACTGAAAGAGGGAACATGTTTGGTGTGACCTGGATTCGAACCCGCACCCCTCCGATTACGAGTCCGGCTCCCTCACCCTCTGCCCCCGCTAGTACAGCGGTATGTCTCCGGATTAACAACGCTAAAATCAGGGGTTCGATTCCCCTCGGTGGGCTGAGCAGATAGCCCTTTGTGGCTTTGCTATATGAAACACACACTCACCCTAACCATCTGGCCAAAACCACAATGGACAGTTAAAATGAATAAAAAACCCATGTGCAAATAACTCGTTTTTATACCAAATTTTGAGTATTTTGGTTTCCCAATATATCGTTCCTTTCGCCCCACAGTGGCTCAGCGGTATGTCTGCGGACTTACACGCTAAAATCCGGGTTTCGATACCCGTGGTGGGCAGAGCACAGATAGCCCATTGTGTAGCTTTGTGCTTAATTCAAAACAAACAAACAGTCGTTCCTTTCGGCGTTTAAATTGAATGATAATCATATGTATTAGATATTATGTTGAACCACTGTTGTTACTTCCGAAAATTTTAAATCTGCTTCTGAAGTGTCTCATTCACAATAAATATCTATACAACTATCTTGAAACTCGGGCAGTGTATAAACAACTTGTTTATAACATATACTTTCAGTTCACACATATACTTGTGGAATTGAAACTTGCCTGTATGTGGTTCATTGTTCTTTCTAATCAACATTTTTGTTACGACTAACTTGATTTTATATACTGTCATCTTTTTTTTTATGAGAACTTCGATCCTCGTTCGTATACATAAGATTAAATTATAAACGCTGATATACAAACATTAAACTTTGTTTGTAGCCATTTCTTACATAACTAAGCTTGATGTTGTATGAGTTCCGTAAATGTACACTTGTTATGTTATTATGTAATATCAAGAAATTTATAACAAAACAAAGAAGTTATTATCACGGTTCTGAAGCGTATTTTACTTCATTATCTAAACAATACCTGACTAAAACTAAAATTGATTGAATTTGTGTTAAAGTGAATACTTTTATAATAGGCTCGTTGTTATTTGAACTTGGTTCCTGCGAACTAAGTAACTACAATATGCCAATGTCTGAACTTAGTCCGTAAGAAAAAACTTCAGATAAAATCAAGTCTATATTCTAATAATCTTACCAGCAAGTACTTAAGAAACACGATGTCAACAGAACATTGCAAATAGTGGGAGGGAAACAGTTATCAAGAACGACCCTAGGCCGTGACACATATATCACCTTAAAGCATCGCACAAATTGTGTAGCCCTTTGCTTATTAAGCTTTAAAATCCAGTTTCTAATCGTGACTTTAAATATTTTCTCATCTTCACTTTTAGGAGGGTCTTTCGTGAATAACGTGTCTGTATATCGTGGAAAGATGAGTTTTCCTGAGCTTCAATAGATCACATCTATGATAGCATATTTTTTGCTAAGTTTATATTCCCAAAAATACAATTTGGATGGGATTTAGTTGTTGACTTTCCAGTTTATATTTTAGCTATATAAAATATTACACCTTTTCAAGTTAATTGTGTGTTGAATACATGTAATTAAACATCAAATGAGATAATTCTATTATGATTATTTTATAGAAATTAGATGGACGTATAATTTGACTAAGTTTTTCGTCATATTGAATGCCCAGCTCTGCCCTTGGTGAACGCCCAGTAGATAAGAGGAAAGTTTGCAAATAAAAATGAGCTTTAAGTCCATAAAGGACTTTCTTTTTTGAAGTTCTTGTAATACACTTCAAATGTTTTACATTAAAGGTTTTGTAGATTGTTTTAAGGAGACTCTACTCCTCCGATTTTGTTTTTTTTTAATGCAAAAAACATGCACAGATTGGCTGAAAATAATAAAATCTTTGAAATTATTTTCAGTAGTGTTTCTTCTCCAAGAAAACTGTTGTAAGACAAAGGAAGTAGATTGGAAGTGAGGAGGTTTAGCAGTCGAGAGCATCGGCAGAAATGGCAAAACAGTTGTGTCAATTCTTCTTCAAAGCAGTCCATTTTAAAGTAGAAATGCGATTAAGGTTTCTTTTATCTGAATTTGGAACAATTAATACATTAAATACATCATAATCATGAATTTTGCCTCTACGGAAAACTGTATTATACATCAAAAAGAAATATCTTTAAAAAACATTTTAATTACGAAATACTTGTTTGTTATTTAAGCACAAGATTACACAAAGGACTATCTGTGCTCTACATCAAAACCCGGTTTCTAACAGTATAAGTCCACAGAATACCACTGTGCCATTGAGGGGCACGAAACATTTCTTAAAAGCTTGTTTGTTTTTTGAATTTCGCGCAAAGCTACACGAAGGCTATCTGCGCTAGCCGTCCCTAATTGTACAGTGTAAAACAAGATGGAAGGCAGCTAGTCATCACCATCGACTGTCAACTCTTGGGCTACTCTTTTACTAACGAATAGTGGGACTAATCGTTACATTATAACGCCCCATAGCTAAAAGCGTGAGCATTGTTGGTGCGACGGGGATTCGAACCCATGACCCCCCAGATTACGAGTCAAACGCCTTAACCCTTCTGGCCATATGTTATTACGGAACTAAAGCCAAAATGCAAAAACGTTAATTTACAGTCTTTGGATTCTAGAATGTTGTTGTGGTGTAAGTTTTGTTCAAATTCTGCTATTTAAAGTATGGGAAAGTTTAGTATTGAAATGGTTTGCTTTACAACCACTAAATTAGCATGCCAAGATCGGTCGGATTAGTCAACTCGTTTCGGAAGAGATGTGTCCACAGACAGTCAGAAAGTTTTCTTTGATACTGGATAGTTATTGCACCAATATGGCTAAGTAGCTCATATGTCAAGAAAGCCTGTAACTCAGTTCTGCTTCGCTTTGTCCTCCATTACTGGATAAATATTATATTATATCATACATTATTCTGAGTAGTAACTAGCTTGATGGAAAGTCAAACCTCAAGAACCTACCAGAATGTGAGCGTGTTTGTATGGAATGCTGAAAACCAGAGGGTATATTCATGTTATAATTGCACTCGTTTCAAGTGTTCATTCTGTTGAGCATTGTATATTTAAATACATATATCATAAATTACAACAAAGTCTATTGTATATTTATACTTTAACCACAATATAGTACTGCTTACCTAAAATATACCTGAGTAATAGATGTTGATATATGATATACTATAATGACACGTTACTAAATACTTTAGCTAAAATACAGGTTTTGCAACTTAAAAGGAAAGCCACGGTTATATAATAAACATTAAACAGTTTTAACAACATATGTGGTTCTTTAGAAACTTCGAAATAAAACTGCGAATTATATAAAGACTACATCATGAATTTAAACTAATCACTAGGGGGAGCTGTATTAGAGATAAAAAACTAGCACAGTCAAGGTTGTCGATGGGAAGGTCGTACCTTCAACTTTCTGTAAGGCTGGCTTTCCAAGAATGACGTTAGTATTTCAATTTTGAGCACAAAACAAATATTTCTGTCCTCAAACGTTTATAAAATTAACATTCACTTTATATTTTCATGGGGCGTTTTAAATATTAACGGCAAAAGCATTAAAATTCTACAAAACTTGACTTGACTGTTTGGAACTGCAATGCCAAATATCATAAACGTTGTATTATATTCAAAGTCATAGGAGAATATCGACAGCACATTCTGGCAGAAGAAAATGGGGCAAAAATTACTTCCTTACTTCCAGTAACTTAAGCATGGAATTTTAATCTATTTTCAATCACTTCTTATCTAGGTGTCGTTGTTGTTGTTTTGAATTAAGCATAAAGCTACACAATGCGCTATCTGTGCTCTGCTCACCACGAGTATTGAAACCCGGTTTTTAGCGTTATAAGTCCGTTTATATACCGCTGTGCCATCGGAGGGCGTCTAGGTGTCATCATAGTTGTAATTAAAATGCAAAACAATCTTATTTTAAAATGTCGTTTCTTGAGTTTTTTAAACTACAAAGACTACTGTCTCCAGCTAGCATAGCGGTAAGTCTACGGATTTACAACGCTAAAATTAGGGGTTCGATTCCACTCAATGGACTCGGCAAGTTGCCCGATGTAACTTTGCTATAAGAAAACACACGTACGGACACTATTCTAGCGAAAGTACATATGCATCTTTTTACTATGAATCTCCAGAAAATAATTTTAGTAAGACCATTTGGGAAAAATCAAACAATATTTGCGAAATATTATCGCATTAATATTCAAAGTGGTCTGTACATATAGTGTACTTGATGATGCCGATAGTATCAGTAGGTCGTTATTTCAATGCGTAAAAACAGACAATGTTTATTCCAGTAGACCCTATAACATTGAACTGAAGCTGCTAAGAATTGCGTCTAAGGACTTATGCTAAAAGCCAGGTTTAGAAACTCGCGGTTGGCCTAGCACTATCGTGTAGCTTTGCTCTTAACAACAGAAAACAAGCCTTTACCATTTGAATTTATTATATGTAATTAATAATTGTATCATCTTCTCTGAATGAGCTATTTATTCATTGAACAGTTTATATGTTATTTGCACTTATGTTATGCTTGTTATATTATCATTTATGAATCGTGTATAATTTTATATCTTTTATGGAATTTAATATAATTTAATTAGAGAATAACTTGTTTGGAATTCATAAGGTGCTAATGAAAATCATTGATTATCATGTCAGAAACCTATTAACTTGAACTCAGCATTTCATGTTTCAGATATATACGTATGTAAAACTAACAGGTTGTGCCGTAACTTATTTACAACTGTAAGATCACACATAAAGTTTTAACTCCTAATCATTTGTTGCACTGTGTTTGTATTTTTATTATAGAAAAGTCACATCGGGCTATCTGCTCCACCCACCGAGGGGAATCGAACCGCTGATTTTAGCGTCGTAAATCCGGAGACATACCGCTGTACTAACGGGTGGCATTTGTTGTACTAAATTAAGAAGATGAAGAAAATAAGCTTCACAACCAAACTTTGGGTGTTTTCATGGTCACGGATAGCAGACTGCAGAAGATGTAAAACATTATACAGGTTGTCTGGTGAAGGACAGGATTTACAAAAGTAAAAGAGATGGGTGTATATCATAAAAGGACATATTTCACTCAGAAATTATAATTAGATGAGTTGTACTTCGTCAGGGTACTATTTCCGACTTTGCAAACTCCCTGTTTGTGTGTGAGGCAGAGAAAGTGAATGTGTGTGTGATGTTCGAGCTGGATCAACAAGGTAAAGGTTACCCACCCCGTCACGCTGGTGAGCGCCAATGAACGGCACCAACAGACAGGTGAATCACATGACTAGAACTTGGTCCGTCTTCCAGCTGCGGGTTAAAAGCTTAGACAACATTTCTTAAGGTTGTTTCACGAGTTTATCCCGCCGGACTTCACTTTCACTTGTGTACCGGCTTGCCCCATGAAGCGCCTATTGCCATGGGTAAGGATCTGCTCTTCTTTATCATATACGTTAGTTCTTGATGTGCTCCATACTGAATTGATGTACTTCTGAATACACGCTGGTGTGATGTGATTTACTTGTGGATATCAAAAAACTGTTTGTTTGTTTTTAGAATTATCTCAATTATTTTTTGTTTCTTTGTTATGTGTGATCTTTTGAAAAATTATTGTGGATTTATCGCTTTTGGAAGTCTCGTTTATTTATAGCCAAATATTTGATAAGAAACAAAATTCGTAAGGAAGCTAATGGTGAGGGAGGGTTAACTAATCCGACTTGCTAGTCAACTCATTTGTTTGAGGACATAAGAGTAATCAAAGTCTGAGAAATATATTGTATTCAATCAGGGAATCAGATTTAACCGCTTGTATTTTTACTAACTAGGAAATTGATGCTCGAACTAAAACGGTTTTTACTATTCACTATATAATTACAGTGTATTTTAATAACAAATATTGATAATTAGGAAAATAAGGCTCATACCTGATTAAAACTGGATTTAACTAACTCATATATTAGCCTGTGAACTAAATAATAAACAAATAAGCTTTGATAGATTTTATTTAGTTCCGTTAAATTTGTTTTTACTAAAATGAAAGTATATAAAAATTTTAGTTCCTTTTAAGAAAATAATAGTATTCTTGATTTTCTCTAACTAGTTAGAATAATTAATTTAACCACAATATCAGAAGCAGTATAAATTTGGAATAATATGTTCTTGATTGAGTTGATATAATTCTGAAAACAGGGATACGATTTTTTTCTAACGAAAAAAAACAAGTATTTTTAGAAAATACTTAAGAGATCTTATTCTTAGTCATTTTATTTTACACTGTGGAATGTAAGAGTGCCGGAAATTTAGTAAATTGAGTAATATAATAAGAAATAATACTTTTTTCCTAACACTGCTCTTCAACCAGCTAATGCAAAGTGAGAGATTCCGCAATGTATAAGTAAACACAGTGTTCCTAACTTTGTACTAATAGTTTTTATTATTATTAGTCCTTCATAGTATTATGTGTTTCACATAATAACTTCTAATTATAAAGTGAAATATGTGTTTGTATTGTTAGATTCGAGCGGTTGAGTGTTGTTATAACTATACTGCTGTGATCTAGTTAGTTTTATTGAGATAACATAAACCACAGATTCCAAGATTCAAAATTTACTTTATTTTAAACTAATATCGTTGTAAAATTGTAATGGATTATCACATAATATTTCTGACATGATCTGAAGTTTTACAATCCACTAGAGGTCACTGAAGAGCAGAACACTTTTTTGATTATTTTTGGGATCTGTTCTTCCTTTTCAGCTTAATCACAAAACTGAATTTAAAATACTGGAGAAATAACTGATATTTAAACAATAAAAATCAATTAAATTTTCCCATGATGTACATTCGGTAATTTTCTTTGATGAACGACATTTAATTAACATAACACTAGCGGATATTCTGTATCTTACGTACAAACTAATCACACCTCATGTATTCTGTATCTCATGTTAAAACTAATCATGTCCTCAAAACGTGATTCTAAAAAAGTAATTTATTGTCATTGTGCACTTCAAATAAAAATCATATATAATTAGTTCCGGTTAAACCAGACATTAGGATTAGCTGAATTAATACCTATTAGTGCAGCAGACGACTATTTAAATAACAAAAATTGTAATCACAATATGCAGCAGCAGCAGATTTTACAAAACACATCCATAGATGCACATCCCGTTTGTCGATGTTATTAGTGTGTCTATTCTTCTGCTTGGATTTTCTTATTATGTAAGTCCATTTCTGTGATTCGAATAACAGGATACACATGGAAGGCTTCGTACTTAATTTACTGTAACATTACTGAAGTCGTCTTTCTTTGTTTTGTACGTGACAGTTTAGCAAAGGAACCAAACTGTCGCTTAAATATGAAGAACTGTCTATTGTTCTGGGTTAGTATTATATTACTATCTCTTTTAACTGTGTTCTAATTTTTTATCACACACTATTTAAAAATTCTTATGTGGTATATTTAAAATTAATATGACATTGATTGGACATTCCATTTTTCTATTAAATTACTTAAAAATCAGTATTTCACAATTAAATATACTTTAACCTCGAAGTAGAGAAGGTTATCATCAGAAAGCTTTCAAGTTATCGAGGTTTGCTGAGCTGTGTTTCAACGACCTTTTAGATCCAAGAAATTTAAACGTTTCAGATATAAAGGCGTCGTTTTTTTTTCCCTGAATTCCTTTAAAGCGGCCCGTCACCTATACAGGTTTATTGGTTATTTTAATTTTTGTATGTCTGTATTCTTGGCCATGGTAAACATATTTCGGTTATGTAAAGGTTCCACTCCTACTTCCCCTGTTTAAGAAAATACTCGTTTTGTGCGCATGCAAAAGAAAGGAAAAGTAGTCTCTGGAAGCGAGTTAACCTTGGCCTTTCACTCGCTAGATGGCAACTCGGCGCCTTCCTTTCAACGAAAGTATCTTCCCTGTTTTATCTTGTTACAAACAAGATAAACTTAACGAATATTTAGATACCTGTCTGTCTTTGGCCCCCTAGCGCGTTGTAACTACAAAGTTAATTTTAATATTGTATGTAGTAAATTCTCTTTTAAGTATATCGTTAGCCAAAATGTTTTTATAAATATAAATTTGCTCATTAAAGTATCTCTTCTTTTCGAAAACAAACATAAATTGGCTTCGGCTAATATATGAAAGCGTGTTTTTTTGTTTTTTTTAGCTTTAGACTAGTACGTCTTGTAAATATCAGTATGGTTTAGAACAAGAGGCTGCAGGTACTTTTGTGTGTTGACACGAGAGTTTCAATAACAACTTAAAAACATGATAAGTCATAATTTCTTTCCGGACATTAATTTTTTCTCGTTCTGATATTATTGTATCGATATTTTAATAAGAATTAAAATTTATACTGAAGCAGTTAAATATTCATGTTAGTATCTCAAACAAGGCCTGGCATGGCCGAGCGCGTTAAGGCGTGCACTCGTAATCCGAGGGTCGCGAGTTCGCACCCGCGTCGCGCTAAACATGCTCGCCCTCCCAGCCGTGGGGGTGTATAATGTGACGGTCAATCCCACTATTCGTTGGTAAAAGAGTAGCCCAAAAGTTGGCGGTGGGTGGTGATGACTAGCTGCCTTCCCTCTAGTCTTACACTGCTAAATTAGGGACGGCTAGCACAGATAGCCCTCGAGTAGCTTTGTGCGAAATTCCAAAACAAACAAACAAGTATCTCAAACAAAACAACGGAAAAAGCGCTGGCCCTCCAGTGGCACAGTGGTATGTCTGCTGAATCACACTGCTAGAAACAGGGTTTCGATACCCCTGTTGAGCAGAGCACAAATAATCCATTGGGTAGCTTTGTGCTTCATTCAACACAATTGAAAAAACGCTGAGAATCAGTACCGTAGTAACTATTTTAAGCCATCTTACTTTGAATTCAAAAGTGTATTCACAAGTTATTTCAAAATAAATGGTAGAAAAAAAAATCGAAAATAGCTCGTGCTAGCAGTTTAAAAAATCGTGGAGCATACAAGATATAGAAACAATTATATCATATTAATTATGTTTCCACGTTGTAGTACACAAAACCCAAATTTATCGCTGCTTATTTGTTTTGTTACATGTTATTACACAACAATATACTGGGAAACTTCCATCATATTTATCGAAATCTAACACCATGAAAATTACCTACTGTTCACATGAAGTTAATAGCTGTCTGATGGTTTTTGTTTGTTTGTTAATTATTTTCTGGATGTGAACAGCAATAAATTACAAAACAATTAACTGAGATGGAAGAAGACATAAGAACACAGACTAGCATTTGTTATCCAAATAGAAGAAAAAGAGCTTCATTGAAAGTTTATGGATAAATACTTCCACGGCCAGGTTTTTTAGTTTTATACTTAATAGTATATAACAGCAAAGGGTGTTAGTGAGGTAGGATCACGTTTTTAATAACAGTGACAAAACATTGCTAGATTGCTATCCAAGACTTCCTAGAAGTCATCTTCGGAACGTCATTAAAACATTTCTAATTTAGCTGACTAAAGTCCTGCGAACAGTACTCTTGTGAAGTATTTCTATATGAAGAAGTGCGAACTTTAGTGATTGCACTAATTCATTTTTGAAGTAAGATTTTACATGCAGAAGCTAAATCTATGTCAAATTTACACATAGTTACTCATATCAAACTGGAATCTGTGAATGGTCAGCATTGTCTGTGACAAGATTTGAAACTTGTAATATGCTGCGCCTATGTTACATCAATGTTACTAAACTTCGAATACCGTACCCTGCAAGTAACTATCTCAACTTTGTTATAAACTACTTTTTTTTTCTTACAGACTTCTCAGAAGGGGCATAAAATTTTCTGTTTATGATGAATAATAGTATTCTTCTAGTAAGTTGATAGCTTTTTTCGGAATCATTTTAATGACTGTAAGATTATAATACTCCAGCTGGTAAACGAATGAACAGCGAAGCGTTTAACATAAAGTATCCGCTATTACTCATCGGATAAAAAATAAATTTTGGCTACTATTTTTTTCTTACAATCTTCATAAGAGTGAAAATCGAATATTCAGACATTATCAGGTCCTGCAATTAGGCGACGGAAAAGGTATTTATAGATTAGAGTGGACAAATATTTCTTAACATACAAAGTTATAATACTATTAAAGTTTTTAACTTTTGTTTAGCCCGAGTTATTTCGAATAAAACTTGAAGTTCATGGAGTAAGAACAAATGTGAACTCAAAAGAGTAAATATTACGAAATGTTTATGAGAAAATGCATACAAACATTATTTATTTTCTAGGCAATATCTGACCTGAATTATTTTTTCGCGCTTCTGGAAACTGTGTTTTTGATCCTTTCTGTTTGGTTAATCGAATCATTACTTCTTCTAACTATTGGACTTTTACATTTTTAGTAGTTTGATCAACCTTCAAAAACGTGTCGTATTTTTATATTGTCAATTTTTCATTAAAACATTCAGTAATTACGAAGATGAAAACCAAGTAAAGAATATATTTTTAACTGTTTTGAACTCTTAATGTAAAATATGTATATCGATCATTCTGCAGAGAATTACTGTTCATTGTTGTTAGGCACACTGTTTATAAGCATGTTTACATATCATAGTAAAAATAAAGAAATAAATATAAATAAAATCAAATTATTATTTTTTTGGTCAACAGTATTGTTTTAGGCTGCCTGGTTTCGGTGGTAACGATCCGTAATACCTCCATGAAACGCTACTAAGTAGATAAATAGGAAAGTACATTACTCAGATAACTTCACCTCTGTTACCATTAGCAACCAACCAGAACAGCAAGGAAAGAGTGCATAAATGTTAACGTTTTAAAGTGTGCCTAGGAAAACGTCAATAACAAAAACATGTATTCAATGCTAATGCAAAGTAAATATTCATTATAAAGTACACCAGAATACGTCCACGAAAGTTTGATACTGGTGGTATAGGTTTCACGAATGCTTTTATTATCTGTGCATCTTCTACTGACGTCTCCTCAAGTATATATAAATATCCTATTTTCCTTCTACCCTATCAATTTTTTGTCTAGATTGATATATCTTGGATTCTTCTTTATTCCGGACAAAGTCTGCTTGGACTTGTAGTTTCAACTCATAATAACAAAAGCCTATTTGTATAAGTGTTATTTTCCATTTCAATGCTAATATACTTATGTGTTGAAAAGTGAAAAGATCTATAAATCTGTTAAGATTTGTTTCCAGAACCTCCACGAGGATTCCTTCTTTAGGTCTCGTCTATTGCGCAACCTCTATTTTTAGGTATTTCCTTGATATTCATACTTTTTCCAATAAGGCTAAAAAAATAAATACTCCAGTAATTCATTATTCAGAAAAACGCAGCAAGTAGATGAACTAGATCGAATAGTTACACCTAAATGAATCCCATAATGAAAGCCACAAAGATATATTCTGAATATTCCAAACTGACTACGATTATGACGAAAGTTAATGTTTAAAAAAACGAAAAGAAATATTTATCAGACAAAACTGAAATCCTTGCTTTAGAGCACTGAAATTTAGTAAAAATATATGTTTGCGACTATAGATATTAAGCAATGTACTTGGGAAACTTTTAATCCTGCGCCTGTAGCTCCACCTAGTGCTTATTTTGTTGGATAGTTTTTCTAATATTTTTTAATGTTTTAAAAGACTGCATGCATTAGAGCAGAGGCAGTTAGTTTTAAATGTATTTTAACAATTAAAAATTCAGAATGCATCGGTGTAATCTTTCAGAAATATTTGCGTATAAATCGTGCTAGATTTCCATTGCTAATGTCACCCCAATGTGTGTAAATAAAAACTTGAACTTGTTTTCTGGGCTGGAAACTATGAAGCTGTAACGAGTGGCTGCTCACGTGGGGATAGCCTTGGGCTTATACATCAGCAACTATGCCGACAAGTTTGAAAAGAAAACTCAGAGCAACAACCTTTATCTTGCATGGCGCAAAGGTCAACCATAACGTATTTAACCTTCCATGCATACTGAATAAGACAGACAACAAGATTTTTAGTTGTACCAATGGGTTTATGAACGATAAAGTGTTGACAAAACTACCTTACCTTTTTGCTAAATCAAATTCAGAGAATTTCGCTTGTTTTATTCTTTTTTAGACCTAAATGTCATAGTAAACCATCCTGAATAATAATAACGATGAAACTGTTCATTTGGATAGGTTTGTATGTTTTCTGATAATGGTTGGAAATCAATATTATTATCTTACTTTTCATTTTTATTTATATGTCTTTGTGTACTCGGAACGTTTCAAATAAATTATATTTAAAAAGTGATTAAAATAGAAAAAAAAACGTTGAGTAGCGTTATTGCACGACTAACAAATGGAACTTTTCAAGAAAATATATCAGTCTAACGTTGTTTTTCTTAAACAAATGGGAATATTTAATAATCGCTTTTTATTTTCAATTATGCCTACATAACTTGAATTTTTATCCAGTTATCAGGTTGGAAACACGATTGGTAAGTTAAAAGTTGTATTACCAAAATTTATTATCAACTTTTTTGTGCATATTATTTCGCATATAATAAACATAAATAGAATAACTTACTCAAGACTTGGTAAACAGAAAACTTGGCAAAACCCAGACCAAAAGTAATTACAAACTTAAAAACTTGGTGTAAAGTTAGCCAAAAAAAATAGTTCTACAGAAGAAAGGTTTTCGTCACATTACTTCTGCGTTCCTGACAATGAAAATAATATTATTTATATTTTTAAAACATTTTTTCTAATACTAATTAAATGTATTAAAATAATTACCAACGTTTTAATATTATATGAAATACTCTTTTCGATAAATTTTGCTTAAAGTTGTTCATTAAATTTTAAAGTTATATAATAATTTTACTATAATTGTCTAACTGCTAAAATATTTTAAATAGAAAATGTTTACACAGAACAGACATTTTTAGGGTTAAAAAAGAAGTTAATTATTACAGAATTAGTAGAATAACGCGAGAACGAAAAACATGGTACTTACTTTAGTCGGTTTCTTGTATTAAAAAAAAAAACTTGGGCTAGGAGTAAGAAACAGGAGGGGAGATGCCCAAAATAAAAGGAACTTAGCTCATAAGCCTTCAAGGGGGATTACGTATATCATTCAATAATGTAGGGTTCATTTACTCGTTTCTCACCCTTCTTGTTTTTAGCCCTCGGGGACAGTGCACGAAACGATCGACGCGCCATGAAGCTGGCGGCGGCAGTTTGCCGGGGCTAGTGACCCGGAGAAGAGTTGTTGAGTTTTAATTTTTCTGTATAGTTGTTACACTTATTTATATGTATATTTTTAGCAAAGCCTTGTAACTTCTTTCAATATTTATGACATTACAATTATATTCATTCTTTACGGTTATAATTCACAAGTCCTACAAAAAAAAATTCTTTCATGCTGTTCTCACACCCAAATTTTATCAGCTATTATGCGCTAGCCTGATCTAAATTGTTTTAAAGTTACTATTTTACCCTTGTTTTAAAATTTAAGTTTGCCCGTGTGAAGAACAACAAATGAAATTTATCATGTTACAATTTGAAATCAGTATGAAGAGTAGGGGTAGTAGATAATTTTAACATTTTATTATCGCCTGAAACAATATTTATTTCTAACTTAAATAAATAAAACACGCAATTTTCTATACAAATTTCTAATGATTAAAAGAATAGATTTTCTGTTCATTTCGAAAAAAACTATTCATATACCAGTTTGTATTAGTTAAAAAAGTTAAACTTGGCAACTAGTTCAGAAAATGACTCTGTCCTATTCACAATACAATTCAATGCATTATATTAAAAATTATTATACACTTTTGTCGCAATAATATTCATTGGTGGGTTTTGTTTATTCATAGTACAAGCCTAAACACATATTTCTTTATTTGTATTTGAATATACAATTCAAAATAAGAACACAAAACCAAAAAGACATTACTATAGATAAAATTGAGGTATTTTCCTCCATTACTAAATTTGACACTTCTTTAGAATTCGAATTCTGGGATTTTTGGAATTAAAGACAACACTTTCTGTGAGGTAATTAACCACAAAGCTACACAAAAGGCTGTCAATGGTTTGCCCACCACGGGTATCGAAATCTAATATCTACCGTTGTAAGTCAGCAGACATACAACTGTGCCACTGGAAGGTTTTCTGCAAGTGTTCAGATTTGTGGCTCATTCGAACTTACTATGGTTTCTTGTGATGCGATAGTTTTTTTTGTTGTTTTTTTCCATAGCGTCACAATGTAGAAAAAAAGTGAAAACTGGTTCTGATGTATTTGTTAATATTGAAAAAATTAAAAGAAAAAGAAAATTCACATATTTTTCATTATTAACTACATATCTCTTGTTTAATATGTCAGAAAACTGTCATAAAGTTTGAGATACTAAATACTTTATCAATATTTGAATACTTTCAAGGCATAATCAAACGCTAAACGTGCGCAAGCGATACATCACATTTTTAGTTGGAGCACAGCGACTCGTAGAGTGGCTCTAAGTTTGTTTGTTTTTTTACATTTTTAGCTCTTGGAATAGTGCTTAACGGCTTATAATTTTTGTTTTTTCAAGAATTCATAGCTCCGTCATATCATACAATTTAAGACTAATTACAGTTTTGTACTTAGGAGGGCAACCCCTTCAGTTTATGAAGTTAACCACGCCCAAGTCCTCATAGATTAATTTACTCTGATCTTGCTTAAAAGACTTTCAGTTTAAGGGTAGGTGGGAAAAGTCTTTATGAGTGATAAAATCGAATCGTGTATATGCACGCCCAACGCTTGGTATTGCTGACAAACAAAAATAAGTTAATAAAAAGGCCCCAATAGATTAGTTTACACTAATCCTGCCTAAAATAATTCCATGTGCTGCAGCTATTGAAGATTTCCTCTTGTTGTATAATAAATAACCTAAAAGAGTGACAGACACATGTGCTTTAAATATTACAAAAATGTGAAACAAATAAACAACTTAATCCACCTAATTACTAAATCTTCACGAAAAACGCGACTGAACTATGTGTTCTCTAACTTCACTTGCACAGCAGTGAGATAACATTTCACACATAAACTATCTTTCTGTCAAAACGAAAAAAACTTGGCGTCATTTCAATTATACTTTAAATTTCCTTTATGGTTTTCTAGTGACATTTTTCAGAATATACGTATTTAGTAATTTATGATAAAGTGACTTGAGATTTTGAACGGTATTCGTTTGTTCTCTATTTTACTCTTCAGGTTGTGTTAGCGTAGATATAAAATATAGTTTCGTTGTGACAGTTTTATATAAAGTATTTGTAAATATTGTTTGTTTTATTGTTGTTTAAGTTACGGACAGCGTTACTTGCAAGATGGTTTTTGTTTTTGATTTCCAAGCGTATTTCATTAAAGTTGCATATCTTTCGAGTTTCAGTATCAAAATAAGTTAATAATATTGTACACCCTTATTAAAGTGTGTCACGCTAACTACAGTTTGTGGTGTAACACCTCTAAACACATGACATGAAAATTAGTTGTATTCATACAAATATATGAAACAGAAAAACAGTTTATCTATTCTTCTAAAGTAATAAAATAGGATCACGACATACAAGTTATTTATATCTGTAAAGTAACAACTGCATGAACACGACAAGTAAATTAGTTTGGTATGTGTACGGTGGTAGCCTCTAAGCTTGATACATAATAATTAAATATATCTTTGGAGTTACGCCTGCAAGAATATAACAACGCAATGGATTATATCTATATAGAGTAGTGGAACCTGAGCACAACGGGTAATAAATGAGTTATAACTAATGTAAAAACTGCAGCAACAGGATAAGCAAAGTAGTTATATTTGTATAGAGAATAGTAGTTCCTAAACACAACACATAAATTAGTTAGTTATGTCTTAAGTAACAACTCTAGTAACATGGCAAGCAAACTAATGTTTTCTGTTTAGAGTAGCAGTTACCAAATATGTCACATATTGTTATGTCTTTAAAGTAACAACTGTAGGAACACAACAAACAACGTAATGATATCTGTATAAAGTAGCAGCTTCTAAACACGGCACATAATTAGAGAGAAAACAGCAGATATAAGATACGCAAGCTTCAAAATAATTTCATTGCTATTTCGAAATCTATATGTACAAAACGCAAGTATTACAAAAAGGGCATCTGAAATTACATGGGCGAATATTTTAGTTCATTTCATATCATGTACAAGGTTTTGATTTATATACTACAATGAAACAGTTACTTTAGTGAACCTTCGTTTGGTTTATTTGAGGTATTTCAGAAGCCAAGGTTTCTGTGTTTATTGTGCTCCACTTCAACAATGCGACATCAAATCAAGACAATTTCATGACAAATATGATATTTTCTTCTTAAACAAAGATGTGTTTATTTTTTACAAACGTTTTTTGATTAGGTAAGATACGTAGGCAGTATGTTAATCTGTGGTGAACAAAATTTCCATAATTATCTGCGTTGGTTATTACTAACAATACCTTAATGTGTAAATTTTTTAAGTTGCATAACAATACCATAAAAGCGAAAATAATCGCTACCAACTTCTCTAACCTTAGTTAGTAAACTTACCCCGTTTTTACATTGTTAAGCGAGCCGATAAGTAACTTTCTAACACAAAGCTTTCATAGTTAAAAACATTCAAAGTACTGTGTGTGTGCGTGCGTGTTTTTTCTTATAGCAAAGCCACATTTGGTTAATCTGCTGAATCTACCGATCCAAGTACTATAGCTAGCATTATTTGAATTTATGATTTTTCTGAGGTTCTTATCAATAATTCATGTTACGTTTAAATTGGTAAGAAATTTTGTTATTAGCTATCATTATACTTGTTTCTTAAACTGTTTTTATTAATTATTAGCATACAATGACTTTCAATTCAAAGAGAAAAAAAAACAACTTGTTCTCTCTCATTTGGTAAATTTAACACACCTGTTTAAAATCCTTATGCACAATGAACTTCATCTTTTTGTACAATGTTCTTTAATTGACCATAGAACCGGACCATCCAATGCAAGAAAAGCATCCCGTTGTCCTTGGTAAAATATAAACTAAGTAATAATATGCTTTCAAATCCAGTCATGCAGATGAAACGACAATTATATGTATTTCATTATATTCCTTTGTAATGAACGGAAACAGGCAGTTGGTAGGTTGTTTGAAAACTATATTATTGTTGGAAACTGTATGTGGTGAACATACAAAATAACAAAACATGAAAAACAATAAAATTTAATGAACCAATTTCAAGAGATGCCACACTGCGATGTTAAGCACTAGTGAATTATAAAATTACAGAAGTTCAGTACATTCTTTGGGATTTTATTTATAATATTTGTTTCTACGTAAAATACTAAAGTAACGAATTATAACTTTATCGGTTTGTTTGTTTTTGGAATTTCGCACAAAGCTACTCGAGGGCTATCTGTGCTAGCTGTCCCTAATTTAGCAGTGTAAGACTAGAGGGAAGGCAGCTAGTCATCACCACCCACCGCCAACTTTTGGGCTACTCTTTTACCAACGAATAGTGGGATTGACCGTCACAGTATACACCCCGACGGCTGGGAGGGCGAGCATGTTTAGCGCGATCCTCGGATTACGAGCGCACGCCTTAACGCGCTCGGCCATGCCAGGCCAACTTTATCGGTTAAATGATAACTAATCAAAATCTCTTGAGTGTTAAAACGGTCTGAAATGAAAAAAATATAATTCACTCTGACGCTGAAAGCTTGTTAAAGTAAGGCATCTTATATGTATATACATATGTTTGTCTGTGAAAGAGGGAAAAAGTGGAAACTTTTGAGTAAATAACTAATTAATAGTTTTATTTGGGATTTTACTGATTCCCATGCAAACATGTTTAAGTTGTGAAAACACGGCTTTATTTGTTTCACGACAGAATAAAGACCTCTAGTTTTTTGGTTCTATATTTTGAAGACAATAGGATGAGAGGACATAAGTTTAAGATTTGGAAACAATAGACTAGGCTCCAGTTTAAAACACTTTAACATTTCTAACAAATTGTTTGTCTTTGGAATAAATTGCTGTCGGCAGTAGTGAAGACCCGCACTTTGAAAGTTTTAAATGGGAGGAATCCAAAACTTCAAGAAAAAGTTAAGGGCGGATTTAATCTTTTCTTTTTCTCAGAAGTGGTTGTGCAGGGATAGTCTTGAAGTACCACGTGATCACCCGTTATCCATATTGCATGTTACAATTCAAAAGTGATTGCTTCTCCAGTATAGAATAGCACAATATGTTTAAAGTGTAATACGTTTGATCAATTATAATTATATACTTCAATCGAGAAATCATAAGAGCGTACAAATATTGTTTGCAAGAAAATAAGAAAGTACTATACCAGAAACAGATTCATCATTCTCGTAGAAAATACCAAAAAATGCTGGAGTCATACTTTAAATGCTTGAAAAATAAACCCATCTGACGCATCTGTCATTACAAAAGGAAGAAAACTATGCTCCCTCTCTATATATATACATATGAGAAATGATTAGTTTATATATAATAAAATAGTATCAATTTTAGCACACATGTTTGTGTATCAAACTCGATTGTTGTTGGTTCTTTTTTTCTAGTAGAAAATTCTAAATATTGAAGCTTAATTTTGATATTACGATTGTAGAAACTCTTTTACTGTAATTATTTAAGATTACAATGGTGGAAACTATTTCAAAGGCAGTTCTAGATATTAAAGTCAACTTTTCACAATACAGTTGTACAAACTATTTTGCTACAATCCCAGATATTAAAGGTTGTCTTTAAAATTACAGTTGTCGAATCTGTCTTACTGCCAGTTTTAGGTGTTAAAGTACAACTTTCACATTATAATTGTAGAAATTATTTTACTGCCAGTTGTAGGTATTAAGTGTTAACTTTAACGTTACCTCTGTGGAAGCTATCTTACTACTTCATTGTGCAAAGCCATTATTCGTGCACATTTAAGGTACTTTCATATATTTTAATGTTGCTTTTATTTGAAGACATCGTTTTTGTTTATTTTTTTGCTCTACACTTTTATGTACGATATATCTTCCACAATTTCGATAACTATTTCAACTGACTAATTCAGAAACGATTGTTTTTGTTTTGAATTTAGCACAAAGCTACACAATGGGCTATCTGTGATCTGCCCACCACGGGTATCGAAATCCGGATTTTAGCGTGTAAGTCCGCAGACATACCGCTGAGCCACTGGGGGGCTTCAGAAAGGACAAATTCTTGTTTTTGTATTCATGACAAGAAAAAGTTAATATATGCTGTGATAACCAGAAAAATAAATAACATACTTTTTTTTCAAATGTTTAAGTTTTAACCCAAAGTTTAGATTTCTGTTTGTTGCTTATATTTAACCCCCCGCTAGTACAGCGGTATGTCTTCGGACTTACAACGCTAAAATCAGGGGTTCGATTCTCCTCCGTGGGCTGAGCAAATAGCCCTTTGTGGCTTTGCTATACGAAAAACACATGCTTATATCTAATTTTAGGGCTAAATTGTAGTAGCTTTTGTTATAACATTTAGGATGGATTTTGTTCCTTAAAAAAGTTATTTAAATTTGTTTATACAATTCTAAAGGTGTTTAATATTTTAATCGTTAAAAGGGTGTCTTATTAGTTTACTTTTCCTCTTGGAATAGTTATTTGCTAGTGACTAGTGTACTGAGTGCAAATCCGAGGTTTCATGGCTCACGTTCCATTGCCACAAAATTGCTCTCCCCACTTTGAATTGATGATGAGTTACAAGTCTGACAGTAAAATTCCGCTATCCGATTAAGTATCCATCCTAAGAGTTACCCATGATTGTTGTTGACTAAGTGCCTTCTCATAAGATTATTGTTTTAAAATTAGGGACGACTAGTGCAATTATTCCTTGTGTAGCTTTGTGTGAATATCCGAAAAAAATTCAAATTAGAAAATCATCTTTCATGTTTTGAACGTAAAATATATCTAAGTTTATTAAAATTAATTTAAATCCAGTCTTTTTTAATAACTAAAAGTGTTCACAATTTCCGCCTTTATATTCTCGCATCTGATAGTTGTTATCTCATTTACACTTAGTTTCAATTTATATTAAATATTTTTACTGTAAAACATGAAAATAAAATAAATTTTAATGTTACTATTTGCTAGACCGATAACATTAATTTTAAGAAATAACTGTATTTTCTTTATGAAATAATTCTGTAAATCGATTTAGTTTTATAACTATTTGAATAAATAGTTATTTTCATTCACTTTCCTCAAATTTTATGTATTTTTACGTTTACTTTAACAGGTTTAGCAGACATGATGAAGAAAGCTATTATATGGTCCTTTTTCCTAGTCCTGGTAAGTTTATGTTTAACGTATGTAAATCGGAGTATAAGTCACTGAATAAATCAGATCGATTATAATTTACGTTTTACGCCGTTAGGATGAAATGTACTTCGAAATGAGCAGTTCGTTATGAAACAAATCACGTGTGTTTTGAGCTGAAAATAGTGTGGTAATGAAGATCCAACCTCCGATTCTCAAGGTTACAGCAATAGTATAATATGCGAGTATTTAGTTTCTTCTTAACTTAAAGTAGTGTGAAAATAAAGACTCGAGTCTCCTAATCTTCAAGTTATAGAAACAGTAGGTGATTCCACGACTGCCAGTAAATCCAAATACGTATCTTAAATATACTACAGATATTTTAGCATAGGTATAATAATTGGTAAATTTTTCTGTTCAAGTATAAAGCTAATATGACAAATAATTTTCGTAACATTTAATAGAAGGATATTATGATTATTCTAAGAACACATTTGAAGACGGCTATACTAATATGTAGGTAAATACGCTAACAAACTGTTATTAACCATTTAATCAGCAGTTTAACCCTAAAATCTTGCTTGAAATTACGGAATAAAGTTCCCGCTGAAACAGCGGTAAGTATACAGATTTACAACGTTAAAATCTGGGGTTCGATTCCCCTTGGTGGGCACAGCAGGTTGCTACATGTGACTTTGCTACAAGAAAACACACACTTATAGTAAAGCCTCATCGAGCTCGGCGCTGTGTTCATCGAGAGGAACCAAACGTCGGATTTTAGCGTTGTAAATCCATAGATTTACCGTTATCACAGCGAGAGACTTGCTATAAGAACACATATACAAAATGAAATCACAGTTTGTGGCTTCATAAGCGAAGGGAAACAATGTGGTTTAGTTTGAATTTCGAGCAAAGCAAAACGAGGGCTATCTGCGCTAGCCGTCCCTAATTTAGCAATATAAGGCTAGAGGGAAGACACCTAGTCATCACCACCCACCGCAAATTCTTGAGCTACTCTTTTACCAATGATTAGTGGAATTCACCGTCACATCACATCCTTCCCACGGTTGAAAGGGCAAGTATATTTGATGTGGTAGAATCCGAACTCGCGACTCACAGATTACGAGTCGAGTGCCTTAAACCACCTGGCCATGCGGGGCCGAAACAATATGAAACCGTACAAATATTCATTGCAGTAAATTGATTATGTGATTTAATTAGATTAATACTATGATATTGAGCCATGAGCTATTATTATTGTTGTTGTTTTTAAAGAAAACGAACGAAATTTTGTTTTGAATTATTATATAACTTGTTTGTTTGTTTTGAATTAAGCACAAAGCTACACAATGGGCTATTTGTGCTCTGCCCACCACGGGTATCGAAACCCGGATTTTAGCGTGTAAGTCCGCAGACATACCGCTGAGCCACTGGGGGGCATTATATAACTTATAAGGATATGTAAGAATTTATGTTGAATAAGACGGAATAAAGAGAAAATAAGTATTTTTGTCTCACTATTACTCTCATATGAGGATAACGACCAGGTTTTTTACTAGGATGGTAACAAGACGAAAGCACTAAATCTCTTAGTTCTTAGAAAATCTTCTTTGTTACATTGTTAGCAATAAAATTCTGATGTCAGTGTACTTTCATGACGTAAGTGGAACAAATTTATTCATACACCAATCACGTAACTACAACCGTAGTCATAACCAATCAGAATCAGTAAACTTGAAAACCGGCAAGACGTCCTTGACTGTTTAACTGGAATAGGTGACCTTGTGAAGGACGTCTTTACTATCATGAACAAGTTCAACACACATACTTTTGTGGATATGCAAAATTAAACACACGTGTAAATGAACAGAAAATATAAGAACTGTGAATACAATTGAATGATACTAGGAAAGGTTTAATAATTCTGAAACTGAACGACAATCGGAAAAAAAGAGCAGTCACGCAGCAGTTTCATGGCAACCACGCAAGCCTGCCATCACACGCGCCATCTCACCTTCCAAGTGTATGCACACGAATTGTAATGGATAGACCTTGAACTGAAATGGCCGCCCACACTTTCTTTCCCATCCATGTCTAAACACTTACATCCGTTTGGCTTAAAACCATCGTGCCTAGCATGGTTTACTTTTTCGTGTCTCCATGAGTAACATCGCATGTAACAATAGCCTTGCTTACTGGTAGAAAAAAATCTTTACACTTCTTCGAAATTTATCCTCTTGTTTCTCTGTTGACTTGATTAGAGATTCGGGGAAAGTGAAGTAAGAAAGGAGGTGGGACACGAGTGACCAACAGACCTAATCTAATGGCTAGGTTAACTGGTATGTGTTAAAACTGTGTCTGACCAACGTTACCTGGAAGGCGTATCATAGGCGTCTCTATGGAGGTGGAAAACAACATTGAAAGTAAAGATGTTTGACAACTTTTGTTGTGTCTTATGCCTTTTCGAATTACTCGTGTTGTTTTTATAGATAAAGAGCTCTTTTAGCAAAATAAAAATGATATGCCTTTTAAGTGTCGGTGAACAAATAAACTGAGAGCTTACATCGTTAAGATTAGATTGAAAATGACATCCCATAAAAGAAATAACCGTTCTTCTTCTGCTGCGTAAACATGCATAACTATAGTGTTGATAGTTAAAGTTCTCGCAACTACAAAAAACTAACTGTAAGCAATAATTACGCCTATTGTACAGTAAAATCTATAGAAAGTATCCATATAATAAATAAATCTTAATGATAAAAGGTTCTAGTATTGAGGAAATCTATTTACTAAATATAATATTCTTATGCTGGTTATTACTACTGTCCATGTTACCCAGGCCCGGTATAGTTAGGTGGTTAAGGCACTAACTAGACTCACAACCTAAGGGTAGGGAGTTCGATTCCCCATCACACCAAATATACTCGCCCTTTCATCCGTGACGGTCAATCCCACCGTTCATTGGTAAAGGAGTAACTCGACAATTGGTGGTGGGTGGTTATCAATGGTAAATCAAGGAGAGTTGGCGCAGATAGCCCTCGTGTAGCTTTGCGCGAATTTCAAAAACAAACAAACAATCACGGATGGAATGTGGATCCCTATTGGCTTTTAATGGGCAGAATGTTGCTCTTCGTTAGTATGTTTGGACAATAATACATGGATGCGAAATGTCTGTGGTACAGATAAAGTAAAATTTTTATTAATAGTTACAATATGTGAAACGAGTGATTTTTATGTAAAAAAATGAATAAAATTTACATTCTGTTTTGAGTAAAAGTTGAAAGATTTTAAAATCATTTTAATTTTTTATTGCTGGGCTGTGAAAAGTAGTTGAAAGATGCAACCCCAATAATTACAAAACAAAATACGTTGTATAGTGGCTGGGGTCCCAACCACCCCACAGTCCCATCCGGCTCAAGACCCTATATATCCTAAATTTGCTCCTGTTTTATGTTTTGTCTCCTTTTGCTGCAGAAACATGCTCCTCAATCTGTGACAGTGAACTTGTTATAAGAGTGACAGACAAGTTTTATTATTCGGTCAGTTCAAAGGAATATCGGAAATGTTAGTTTGTGCTGTTGACTATCTGCCTCCCATTTAGTCTATCAATTTAAAGATAGGAACGGCTCCGAGCTGAAGGGTACGTGCACCTTTGTTCGAAAATTTTAAAAATGCACAAACTGCTATTTGTGCATCAATGTGCGTGTTTGCCCATGATCTTTGTTGGATACAAGATTTTTTTAAATATATTTATATTTCCATTATTCTTGCTAGCTTTCGCTGAAATATCTTATATATATATATTTCATAGAAAATGAATGATACAAACAAAACATTTTTTATCAATTCTAACAATAAATGCCGTAACAAACAAAAAATACAATAATTCTCCATACCAGACAAGCACTTTGACCAAATTACAGATTTTAAACTGAATAAACCTCTGAAAACATAAAATATTTTCCTGTTTGTTTGTTTTTTTTGTATAAGTGGAAACAATCACATTATTTTGATGGTTAATATATGCCTACTGTCATAACACTGCAATTTAATAAGTAAACAAATTTATTGGTAACGAAACTATAATTAAACTAACTAAAACTTTACAATATCAGAGCATACAAAACTTAGTATTAGTAAATGTATTACAGGACGAAGTATTCGCAATATTATTTTTAATGTTAAATCTATATGCATGAAATTCTATTCAAAAATTTAACAATTTTCAGACATACACACACGCAAATGAATATATTGATTCATTTTGGATAAAAGAATTATTGCATAGGTTTTGAATTTCATATACCTTTCATATCAGAATAATATTTTTGTGAAATTTACGTTCTTTAAAAGAACAGTTTTTCAGGATAGCCTCATTTAAATTTCATTGCGGTTTTACGTATAAGATGTTACCAGACTCTTATTCTGCCGGACCTTGGTTTTCGCAGTTTGTCGCTGACAAAAAAAAAAAAAAAAAAAAGAGAGAGAGAGAGAGAGAGAGAGAAAGAAAGAAAGAAGAAAACAAGTTCGTCACGATTACAACATTCTTCACTTGACTGTGCGTCAGACTACTGTAGGTTTCGTAACCTTGACCTTAACCACACGAAGCGCACCATAGATGGTGATTATCTGGTCTTCTGTACGTTTTTCATTCAAATAGTCAATATTTTACTGCATGGTGACCTTAACTCTCTGGCATTTTTACAGTTTTCTCTAATTATTTTTGTGTTTATGTTTTCTTATTAAATCTCTAACCAGAGGAATGTGTGTTTTCTCTTTTCTTTTTTTTTAGAATTTTCGTCTTTAATTTTTATTTAATTTGTTTTCTGTTCCTCTTAACTATTTCTGATTTATTTACCTTACATTCTATATGTTGTACGCCTTCTCTTACAGACCTGCTATGATTTACTAGATAGTACGAACGGACTATGAACGTTAGGATTCATGATTTGCACGTCATTGCCACAAAACTTATTTCACAGTTTGAAACAATGGTAGGGCTAAGGGTGAAGGCCAAATCCAAGTCGTCAGTACTTCGCGAGTGTTGATGTCGGGTACTGTTATTAGTTGCCTTTTCTCTAGAGTAGTCCCCCCGCTGGTACAGCTGTAAGTCTACGGATTTACAACGATAAAATCAGGGGTTCGATTCCACTCGGTGGACTCAGCAGGTAGCGCAATATAGCTTTGCTATAAGGAAACGCGCGCACACACTCCTCTAGTTTATTAATTAAATATTGTGGGCAATTATCTTCTTATTATAACAAGGCCACGTCAAGCTCTCTGTTATGTCCGCCGAAGAGAATCGAAAGCTAGATATTAGCGTTGTGAACCTGAAGACTTATCTCTATTCCACCGGAGGACAGTTCGGAACGGCTTAACAATTATAAAACATTCTATATTTTTCTCTTACACTTAAATTATAACTTGTTTTTGTTTAAATATTAGTTTCGTGCACTTCTGAGCTTTTACGCTGAAAAACATTTTTACATTTTTCGTTATTTTCTTTGGTTCGTTTGGAGTACCGACTTTTCACGTATTTTTTTATTGTTATAAACATATAACTTATAATATGAGTTTCTTTCATCTGTTTCTAGGTTCTTGTAAACCATTCACATATTTTTAAAAATAATGTATTAAATTAAGAGAACCTTTTTTGCAATTTTCATAAACTTACGTCAAACTTAGCTTAAAAACTACGTGATTATTTATTTGGGTTAAGGCGTTCGAATCCCCTAGTATCAAACATGCTCGCCCTTTTAGCCGTGGAGGCTGTTGTTTTTGAATTAAGCACAAAGCTACACAATGGGCTATCTGTGCTCTGCCCACCACGGGTATCGAAACCCGGATTTTAGCGTGTAAGTCGGCAGACATACCGCTGAGCCATTGGGGGGCGCCGTGGAGGCGTTATAATGTTACGGTCAATTCAACTATTTGTTGGTAAAAGAGTAGCCCAAGAGTTAGCAGTGGGTGGTAATGACTAGCTGCCTTTCCTCTAGTCTTACACTACTAAATTAAGAACGGAGGGCTTTGCACGAAATTCAAAACAAACAAACAAACAACTTATTTAAAAAATGTAACAAATAAATTTGCTCTGAAAAGGATAGTAGTAATATTCAGTTCACTCTGACTCAAAACTGAAGTAACTATCGCTATCAAATATTGCAAGACCACACAAGTACGGGAAGGAGGAAGAGGTCAAAGAGAACCTGACCCTCCAGGGTACGAACATACAATACTCAAACACCGAGAGAGAGAGAGAAGAAATGTAACAACTTAGAGACGAGGTGTTAATTATATTTATATCGTTCCTAGTTACTACATTTTTATTTTAAATTCACACATTCTTCGATTTTCTGAGTAATAATGAGAATGTGAATATTTGGAATTTCATTTTATAAATCAGTTTGTTTTTATTAACTTAAGTTTTTGAAAAATATATAATAACTTGGTTTGCAAGTTCCTCTCAAAATTATTTCTTAAAACAACTTTATATTGAAAAAATGTTATCAAACAATCAAGAATGTAGTTGTCGACAATAAAAATAAAATTTGTAATCCTGAAATCGGAGTGAAACAAGTATATAATAAAAGAAGGTATCTTGAGGAGATGAAAACCTATAAAGCTTAAGGAGGCTGAAAAAAAGAAAAAAACAAAACGAATGAACTTACGAGTCAATACACTGGAATAAGAGACATATGACTTTCGTGAAAGATATTTGAATTCATATCGAAAATTACATAGATTGAGATTTTATATTTTAACAGTTACGGAGAGGTCGAACTCCTGCTGTATTTTCCATTATAATTTCTAATTCTAGAGTGTCGTGTAAGACTTTTTCCAGAACCAGCCGTTCTGAAATACATTTTTATTTTATTTTGCGGGTGCAAAACTGTTTGATGTTAGATTTTAAAGAAGGAAAATGTATTAAAGCTAAACTTATTGACAAAAAACAAAAAAATCCAGAAATGAACAGAAACAATGGATGATAGAACTAACTAAACCGTTATTCAAAAAGGTTACAAAATATAAAGATGATGCACGGATGGTAATGCTGAAAAAAACAGAAGAAAGATATGGATAAACATTCAAATATTTTCCAGCCTTTCTGAGATACATTTTTATTTCGTCATCAAGGACCAGCATTACCTACTGATTTTATTGTTTTCTACCTCTTGTGCCATTACAGCCATTGCTTTCTCCCCACCCCCAAATCTCACAGTAAAGTAACAAAAAAAAAAAGAAAAAGAAATAAAGAGCAAGATCCCGGAATTACGATTTTGAAAATTACTTTGGGGCACAATTAAATTGTTTGTGTTTTTCCTTTTACCTCCAAGTACAAAGTTTCTCATAGTGGCATAGACAATTTCAAACCTCGCCTCTCTACCCCGGGGCAAGGCAGTTTCTTTTCGTCTTTAGCGTCGCCATAACGACCACTTTCTTTATTGCCTGTGGAATTTAGCGCTTTCTTCTTTTATGCGACATGTTACGTATTTAAGTCCTGAAATGACGCATTCTGCCTAAGGCTTAAAATTCCATGTAACGCTTTGCACATTTAAGAAAAAAACACATGTATATGTTACCCATGAATGTGATTTTTGACTAGTTTTCCAAAGTTTATTTTAATGTATAACAGCTATCAGTCTGGTAAATAAAACACTTAACACATTTTTTTCACGACTTATTAATTTGAAAATGACAGTGGTTTGCTTTCCTTGGAAAAGCAAGTATTCACTTTTTATACCGTTATGTATAGCAAGAATTTGTTGTCAGTGTTTCTGATTAACTTACCAAAATCACTAAAATTATTATTTTCAAAATATTTATATTTTAGATCTATTAGCAGTACAAAGTGATAAAACACGACTGATTGCCACTCTATACCTCAGGGCCTAGGATGGCCAGGTAGTTAGGATGCTAGGATTGCAATCTATGGGTGGTGAATTAAAATCCCCAACTCACCAAACATGTTTATCCTTTCAGTCATGGGGGCGTCATAATGTGACGGTTAGTCCCACTATTCGTTGGTAAAAAAAGTATTCTCAGAGTTGGCTGTAGGGGTGATGACTAGCTGCCTTCACTGGTAAGTTGGAGAGGGCTGGCGCAGAAAGCTTTCTAGTAACTTTGCACGTAATTAAAAAAAAAAAAAAGTTTCTATAGTTCAGTTACTATTATTGTTTCAGACGTTTTACTTAAAGACCGCGTACAGAATAATATTTTACTCAATTTTTCCCCTGTTTTAAGGTGTCAGGTCAGTACCGACCTAAATACCCGAGCCCTTACCTACAACGAGAGATTTTCACATTAAACCTGGAAGATGGATATTTCGGATGCCAGGTTAACCATTCAACTGATGTCTTACAGTTATTTGAACTATCGAATCTGTGTAATGGAGTTCCAGATTGTTTTTTAGGTTCCGATGAAGTTGGTGAAGATTTGAAATGTACAAATAAGGGTAAGAAAAAGAAAACAAATTTCATTATATTCATGAACAAAAACCAAAACTGTTTTAAAACAATTACATATGCAAGTTTGAAATACCTTGATTAATTTCTTAAACTATGTATAAGAAAAATATAGATACAATAAAAAAATTACATTGTGAAGAAATACACTTCAAAATTTGGAATATGACATATCCTTTGTGCCAATACACATACCAAGACTTAACACTTAACCTGACTGTATAACGATTTATCTTCAGGAAGTTACGTAAAATCAGTGACATTAAGAAAATTCAAATAATTTTGAAGTCCTGTAATAAGTTTCATCTTTTCTTTGTTTATTTTTGACTTACTTTGATAATGAATAATAATAAGTTATGTTGCGTGAAACAATACATGATACTTATAATAAAGCCTGTAACTTAAAACTTGATACATTTTTTACTTTAATTACATGCCAATTCTATTTAATATCTGGAGTTATGTTTTATGATAGTTCTAATATTGCAGGAACATGAAACGTTTGTTAATTTTATTAATTTATTGGTTTTGTTTTCGGAGATTTGTCAACTCATTGTAAAAACCAACAACAACTATGTTATATTTTAATATAAAAGTATGCTCTTTCATTTGGTGCGTTGTCCATTTTTAAAGATCGTAAGCATATCTGACAGTTATGAGAAATCATGAAATCTATGGGTGTTCGTAAATCCTACACCGATATCCAAATATATTTGTACTGTTGAATATCTAGATGTGCTTATAATTGACGTAAGAGACATAAGACACTTCACGACCCGTTTTTGCTACTGAAAACAATAGAAGATATGATATTTAAAAGTTGTTGTTTTTTCTCTTAGAAAACTGCCACCCCAAGATGCCGCGCTGCATGAATGGCGCCTGTCTAGAAAACTTATGCTATTGCAATGATGGATTTGGCGGCAAAGGTTGTGAGATGCCAGGTAACTTTTGTAAGATGTTCTCTTTTGGTTAATGGATAACTTAGTGTAAGAATAAATATCTAATGCAGTTTTTGTAGATTTTATGCTTGTATCATATAAACCGCTTAAATATGCTCTTAAAATACATATACATACATACATATATATATATATATATATACATATATACTCTTTTTCAAGTACAAGCTAAAACACTGTACAAAGAAACTTATTAAATTAAATTAACAATTGTGTTTTAATATATGCAGTAATACTTTATATTTGTTCTTGTTATTTTTCAGATGAAAATGAATGTAAATATAGACCATGTGACGTATTTGCCCGCTGTACGAATACAATGGGAAGTTTTTATTGCTCGTGTTTCTCTGGGTACGAAGGAGATGGTTTCGATTGTCACGGTAAGGTGCCACTGCTTCTTTACGGACATTATTCCTTTAAAAAACATCCACAAATAAATAATTAGATGACGCAAGTGAAAAATCAGTGGTAGCATTCTATTTTTTATTACACCTCTAGGTAAACATTTAATTAGCTAAATGAAATACTAATAAGGAATGCAGGTTATTATTGTTATCTTCCAAAGTCCGAAGAGAATACATCTTGATAATAAAATTGCTTTTACACTCCATGTAATTGTAAGATAACTTTTTATTTTAACCAATGTTTCGCCTTTGCGACTTCTTCGGGGCGAGTGCACAAAACTGAGTGTATGTTTGTGTGTATTTTCGTATAACAAAGCCACATCAACCTATCTGCTGAGCCCACCGAAGAGAATCGAACCTCTGATTTTAGCGTTGTAAATCCGTGGACATACCGCTGAACTAGCTGGGGAAAAACTGTTTGATGTTAGATTTTAAAGAAAGAAAATGTATTGAAGACTAATTGACAAAAAAAAAATCCAGAAATGAACAGAAACAATGGATGGTACAACTAACTAAACTGTTATTCAAAAAAAGTTACAAAATATAAAGATGATGCACAGATGGTAATGCCGGAAAGAACAGAAGCAAGGTAGGGATAAACATACAAATATCTCCACACAAGTGGAAAACTTTTATCAACAACTAAATATTAAATTCCTTTCATTTGAATGAATTCAAGTTTGAATAAAAGCACTTAAACTGAATAATTACATATAATCTTACAATGGCTAATTTCGATAAACTTATAACATCGATTCTGAGGCTGCTTATGTTGGAAATTTTGTATAGTTTGATGTATTCATCCCTACCTTGTTTCTGTACTTTATATTTTTATTTTTTGATATTGCCATCCCTACATAATTGTTACTTCTTGTACAAATGTCTTCATTATTTGTTTTCTCTTTTTCTTAAAATAACTTATATTAATTAATGGCAGATGCTATAAAGGTTGCAGTTTTAGCCTGGTGTAATGAATTGTCTTGATGAACATTACGTGTTGAAATTAGTGAAATGCTATATTGATTTTGCACTCCCTGAATTAAAATGTAGCATTTTTGAGTGAAATCATTGCAATTACTTTAAGCATTAGTGAGCTAACCCTTCTGATGTCAGAATCAGAATAGTTAGTCCAATATATGGCTGTTATACTACTCGTCGGTTCTCCACTTCAGTAATGTTACTTGGTTTCAATTGAAGGTCTTAATAGCCCTTGAAAACGTAAATTAGGTCTTTTAGATGGTCACAAGAGAGATGTGAGACTATTATGAGCAATACATATCATGCGGTGGCCATTTTTTCCACGTGTTATCGCTACACTAAGCACGCTAGTACTTAGTGACTTTGCCTATTGAATACCTTGGCCATCCCTCCATATAGAGAGTACACTGGTAGGAGAGCGTTAAGTTTTCGAATTTATATTGCTAAAGTCAGGTTTGATTCCTCTCAGTGGACACAGCAGATAGCCCGATGTGACTGTGCTGTAAGAAAAATATACCCACATACACGACATACCTACTTTATGATACTTGTGTCCTCTGGGATATCATATAGTGTGCTATCGTTTCACTGTGTAGTTTTGCATTTAACAACAAAAAACAAAAGGATACAACTAAGTTCCTTTAAATGTAATATTGCTATTCCAACTTTCTTTTTGCGATGAATGATAATATCCAATATAAGTAGTATATTTATTTTTTAATCACATTGGTACAAGGATATAAATGAAATATTACGACGACATTGTTTCGTTGTATCGGTGGTAAACTTGCTTGTTTGAGTTTTATTAACATAATAATATGTTTTTATTTTAGATATCAACGAATGTGAGATACCTACCCTAGCTGCCCTATGTGTAGAAAATGCCGAATGTTGTAACCTACCAGGCCATTATGTGTGCAAATGTTTACCTGGTTTTACTGGCAATGGAACAGTTTCATGTACAGGCAAGTTAGCCCATATTTAGCAGATATGTACGTGCTTGATACTATTATAGTTTAATTCATGGAAAAATAATCGATAATACTGTACATAGAACCTTTGATTGAGCCACCACAAATAAACTGAGAGATAATATCAACTTCAATTTCAAAAGCCCAGCCCAAACATTTGTGTTTCTTTCACATTATTTATACTTTTTGAAATTGTATTTTCAATTAAAACTAGATAAAACTATGATCTCAGAGATATGTCTAGTCATTAGTTTTAATCCTGAAGATAAAAAAATGAAATTGTATTGAAATACATTTTAAGATCACATTTAAAATGTTTTAAAATATCTTTATGAGCATGAAACATCTTGATAATCCTTTTTTTTTCATATTCCGTGACTTCGAAAGAAAAAATTAACAAAACTAAAGTGTTTACTCAAGTACAGAGGTATAATATCTGTCGCTACAGTGTGAGAGTGTGTATGGCAGGAGCTCTAAATAAGAGTTCATAATACTATAATCAATCGGATAGAAAAAAATTCATAAGTGCGCCAGCACATTCTGCATATGTCTCTGCCTAATAGCATCTGCTTGTAATGAGGAACTCTTTGACAACTTAAACTATAGTAGTGTATATTTTGACATGAAATAGTACTTTCGCTGATATTTGTTCACTATAAGCCATACTCGTGTCGTGCATAGCATCATATATTTAATGATTTAATAACTTGCATAATTTCAAATAACAACATGAATGCACCATTCTTGTCCTAAAGTTACTTGTGGATTGTATTTTACATTGACAAAAGTATTATAACTTTTGTGAATGTAAAAAGTTACATTTTTGTTATGATATTTAATGTTTGAAACTTTATTTAATTTTGCTGTATAGTGTTTAAAGAATAGCTTCTAAGTTTTATTAAATTCTTGTATTTATTATTTGTCATTTTGGATTATCATTTGAAAAACACATGTGGAAACTTTTGTATATTATGAATAATATTAAAAACTTGCTGGAGTACCCGCTTCCTGGACGGAAGTTATATAAATTTACGATTAATAAAAGGTTGTTTTCGGACATAAAAATATTATTCTCTTTTACGTAATTGTAAGAAACGAAAAAAACAAAACAAACTCCCATAAAAATAGCAAAATGTAAAACTGAATATTCCTATATATTTCCACATGAACTCAGTGACCTTCTACACCGGTTTTGGTGAAGACCCATATATACTCTGCGAAATAGTTACATGGACATATAACAGAGAGTAATATTGTATTTACATAGATATTTTTAATATAGATTTCTGAAATAAAGAAATAACCAACGCATCAAATAAAAATCAACTGGGTTTTTGTTTTTACTAGTTAACGTACATGATTGAGATAATCCAGTCAATTATATACAAGTTAAGTGGTTAAATATTTAAAAATCGTGAAATGAAGAATTAATAAAAAATAATTTATTGTTTAATAATGAAAGCATACTTCAGAATTGTTGTTTCTACATACATATAACTCGAAAAAAACATTTGAAGTCGCGCCATTGTTTTTTTCAGACATTAATGAGTGTTTGGAGCCAAACTCTTGCGGAGAAGGAGCCCAATGTCAAAACAATCCAGGAAGTTACGAATGTAGATGCCCGCAAGGTTTTACTGGTGATCCCTATCAATTATGTCAGGGTAAGAAAGATAAATTTCTGAATAATTCATTGTTCTTGCAAAATAAAACATTCATTTATTTTCCTTTGACATTTAAAATTAAAAATTTAGTTGTGAGTTTTCTACTGAAGTAAATGAGAGAAAATTCAAACATGCACTGAAAAAAAAGAAGTATGCTCATGAATAATATTGTTATTGATAACAATACAAATCACGCTACACCATGATTTTTTGTTGTTGTTGTTTTGAATTAAGCACAAAGCTACACAATAGGCTATCTGTGCTCTGCCCACCACGGGTATCGAAACCCGGATTTTAGCGTGTAAGTCCGCAGACATACCGCTGAGCCACTGGGGGGCGCTACACCACGAATTATCTAACATTTGCTAATGTAAATTGCATTTCGGACATTAATATTTCTGTTTTCTAGCAGGCCTACGACTAAGAGCTCTACTATTATGTAAAAGGCCTCGTTAGTATTAGATATAGCAGATATAATGTGGTTGATATAATATTGTATATGTGTATATATATAGTCTTATTTAAATTTTAAATAAAGGCTTCTTGGGAAGCATTTTCTAATAGATAAAAAAAACCCGTTTTAAAATATATAATGGGTTGCATGACTATGAAAAATGTTGCAATGAACATCTGGAATGAAAAATGATAAAAAAAAAGATTTATTATTTTACTTTGAATTAAAAATTATGAGGCATCAAAATTGGTCTGATCCCAATTTTTTAAATAACAGAAATTAATAATTGAAACTAACTTTGATAACCCAAACGTTTATAACTAATTCTTGTAAATATGCAATCTTTATCACTTCAGATAGAAATTTTTTGGGCAGATTTACCTCTTTATTGAAGAAAGAAAAAACTGTCAACTGGAGAGTTACTTGAACTTTTTAATTCTTAAACTTATGAGATCTTCTTCTACTGCTCTCAGAATTCAACTAAAAAGTAGAATTCATTAGTCATGACAATTTCCTTGTTGGTTGTTAATATTTCAACTGAATTATTCGTGACCGTGTTTTTTCAAAAAGAAGTATGCTAAATTGAGAGATCTGAGCATCTCATCATATGACAATTCTTCAATCCATTAAACCATTCTAATAGCTCTCCTTTTAACTCTCATTAACCGTTTTTTTTAACATTTGCTGAAATTATAATTTTATTTGTAAATGATACTACTTTTTACATAAATTTATTTTGTGTGTATAATTATTTTCTATTTAGTAATGGTAATCCATGAAATATATATTATATATGCAAGACAATTTTTTTAAACTGTGACATGTGATCCAGTCATCAGAACATATACTATTAAAGATATTTTGTTACTGCCTTAACCCAGAGTACTAGTGTAAGGGTTTGTAACCTTTAAATGGAAATTATACATTTTTGTTTGATATTAATGTATAAAACAAATACTGCATGCATTGTTAAAGTCCATTTTTGTTATGACATTTTTAACATTTGTACAGCCTTTATGGCAAGCTCATCGTCTGTTCCTTTTTGTTTGTTTCTTTTATTTAATGTGTTTGTATAACATCTATGTATAGATGTGGATGAGTGCATAATAAACAATCCTTGTGGATCAAGAGCCATCTGTACCAACTTTATTGGAGGTTATCAGTGTTCTTGTCCTCCTGGTTACCATGGAGACCCTACTCCTAATGTTGGTTGTGTTGATGTGGATGAATGTCTGGACCCAGACTTCCACTGTGGTCAGCTTGCTGGATGTATCAATACTCCAGGAAGTTATTATTGCCAGTGCCCACCAGGATACACAGGGGACCCAAGAGTTGAATGTCTAGGTGAGATATTATGTACTTATTTTGCAACATTTTCTAGATATTACTGATGTAACATAAATATATTTTTTGAACGTATTAAAATTCAAAATAGAGCAATCTTAACAATATAAATATATATAATATTTATAAAAGTTTCAAGGTATCATATACCCTTTACATAGTGTTATCTAGGTTTTGGTCTTTTTATCTGGAAAAAAGACAAAACATCTTCATATTATGCTTTTTGTATGAAAATTCTTTTACATATACTACAAGTAATGGGTATCCATGAAATATATATTATATATGCAAGATACTTTTTTTAACTGTGACATGTGATACAGTCACAGTTATTAATATTATTATATAATATTACCACTGTAGCTAAATTGCACATTATAAAGAATGTAGTAGTGATAACAACTTTTGTACTTATATTTTGGTTTTAAGATGATATATTAAGTTTTTGTGTAAAAGAAATTCTTTGTTCTTATTAATTATTTCTTCTTGTTTTTTATTTCTACAATATTGTCTGGCTGACATGAAGTAAGATTCTTTATGATCAACTTGATTGTGAAAGGTTAATTTGGAGATAAACCTGTCCTCTTTTAATTCATAAATCTTTGTGAGAATCTGAGTTCACTGAGACAATAAGCCAGAAGGATCTCTGAATATATATGCATATATATATATATATATTGTGTGCGTGTGTGTAATGTATTTTAACACACAAAATAATATACTTTTTTCTTGTTATTTTAACAGACATTAACGAGTGTCCATATTCTTGTGGTGTTAATACTGACTGCACCAACAACCCAGGAAGTTATGAGTGTCAGTGTAAATCAGGGTATATTGGTGATCCATATGCATCAATAGGTTGTAAAGGTAATTTTGTTATTTGAATTTAGAAAAATCTTATTACTTCATAAAATATTGAGTTTTATATTTATGTAAGCAAATCTCAAATTCAGAATTTAGAAAAGTATGAGCATTTGAAAGGAGTATATTTATGGTAGAAATTAGATGTGGAGCAGAATAAATATGAAGCTGTTTAAAATGTTTAAAACATTTTGTATTAGTTGTAAACAGTTTTTCTGAGTATGAGGTGTTTAATATTTTATTAATCTAATAATGCTCATTAATGCTTTTTTGAAAAGTAGAATAGGTTAAGATTCTATTCTGAATTATCTTAAAAATAACAACTATATTCTATTTTTATTCTACTTTTTAAAAAAGCATTAATGAGCATTATTAGATTCATAAAATATTAAACACTTCCTACTCAGAAAAACTGTTTACAACTACACCAACTCAAGCTACAATAGGTTAAGATTCTAGTTGATATTTTAAAGATAATTCAGAGTAGAATATATGGGAAAAATATTCAACTTTTAAATTACAAGCTGTTTTTAAAATTTTAGAGATTGTTATGAAAAGAATGTGTGTGTGTGTGTATATTTGTTGATAATGCTATGACAGTGTGAATTGTTATGAAGTGTTTTTATAGTAACTTGTAAGGAGTTTACCTACTATCTCAGTTAGTACAACACTTGTAATAAATTGCATAGTGTGTAGGAGGTTTTGGGTTTGGCTTTGAACTAAAGAAATACAAAAACTTCAGTTGCCTTGAAAAAAATTGGCACCCAGTTTAGGACCATTCTTTGACTGTGAGATGAGGCTCAGGAATAGGGTTGTATGTAAAAAGTGTAGTAGCTTGAGTTGTTAAAAAGTGTCTAACTATTGAATGCTAATGAGTTAACCTTTAGTTCAGTTGTTTGAGCACTTACCTAATATTTGGAGGTTTTCATGCTCTACTCTGAGTTGAGAAAATACAAAAATCCTAAATTGCCACAATGCATTTGTAAATGACTGTGTAGAAGATAATTTTATAAATTAAATTGAGATAAGCAAATTTATTATATTTGAGAAAAAAATTAAAGAATTGTCGGATATATTGGAATAATCTTTGTGTAAAATGTGGTCCTTAGAATTTGTTTTGAAAATTTTTTCATAGTGTATTCCTTACAGCTTAGCTTATTCTGATGGACAAATTACTTAATATGTTATTTTTTTTAATTTTGCAAAAATAGTTGTTCAACCAAAATTAGATCTTAATAAGGTCATCTCATACCGTGGTATCATACATATTCTTACTTATATTGAAAGAAACACTAAATAACATGCTGTAAGTCTTCTCTTATTGTACATCTGCTTAACATTTCTTTCCAACAACAATTTTTTATAATTAAATACAAACAAAGAACATGTGTCAGTTTGAATTGTGTTATTTCAGATGAAGATGAGTGCACCAATCCTAATGCATGTGGAAAAAATGCTGAATGCACCAATCTGCTTGGTTCCTATGAATGTAGGTGTCAGTTTGGTTATTCAGGCAATCCACACATGGTTTGTCTTGGTAAGATATGCTTTAATTTTTCTTTGTTACCAAATGTATGTATTTTCACAAAAAAACATGAGTGGTTTCTTAGCTACCTGTTCTGCAGTTTAGATGTGTGATGTTTGTAATTCTGTTTATTTGGAAATAACATTTTTAATCCATCCATACTATATGAAAGATTGTTTATTCTTGTATCACAAAATGTGTACATTTTGATAAAAAAGAAACATAAAGTTCAACCTAATGTATCTAATATAAGTTCATTTATGTATCAAAGAGAAGAGTGTTACTGGTTTTTATATTTAGCTGAATTTTGAACTTGAACTGTGATATAATACTCATGGCATTGTTTTTTCTGTTGTGTGTGTTTACTTACATCCATTATTATTTTGTATTGAAAATATTTCTTTTTAACAATAAAAATAAATTACTTTGATATTGTTCAGTCTTTCTAATTTCAATAGAAAAAGTTATTATAAATACTTATTGTTGAAACTTTGTGTTTGATGTGAAATGTTAATGTTATGTTGTTATTCTCATAAATACCTTGTTCATATATGTAGTAGTTCATATTAATTTCAGTGTTTTTAAAACTTTGTTTATATTATTTAACAGCCTTCAGGTGCCTTCAAGAGAAGAGTTGAAAGCTTGCTTTTAAACAATTGGACATATAGATTAAAAACATCGTTGTTATTTTCATAATTAACATATATTTTAACATTTTAATGTATTAAAAGTAATTTCTTTATTTTTTATTTAATTTGCTTGTTTAGATGTGGATGAATGTGAGAAGCACCCATGTGGAAACTATTCAGAGTGTATCAATCTTCCTGGTAGCTACAAATGTGAATGCCTTGAGGGGTATGATGGCAATGCAAACCTTGTCTGTAAAAGAAGTAAGCCTATTATGATATTACTATCCTGTAAAGTAGAGTTTGTAGCTTTACAGGCCTAGTACAATTTTCTGTGGTGCATACATTTTTTTTTATTTATTTTTAGATAAAAGTTAACATGGTTGAATCAGGCATATTTAAGGCATACACACATCATGATGAATGTCTTCTGTGTAACTTGAGAAAATACATAGAAATTCAAATAGTTAGAGCTTAAAAATAATTATGGTTATGAATCTGAGCCATTGTACTTTGTGACTGTTGGTTTACTTCAACAAATATTGAAAGAATTACTGTTAAAAATGTATCGCTAACAACTTGTATAGTGTTAATCCAGTTCTTGTGACCTAACTTTAATTTCTTAATCTGGTAATATTTGTGGTTATAATATGAAACAAAAAGTTAATGAGGATATGCTGTTTGTTTTTGGTGATTATTTAACACAATATTATTAGTGGTCTGCTTTTATAAACACCTTATTTGATTCTTTTTGGTATTCCTATTATCATTATTATTATAATTTTTCATTTTACAGTCATATTATTAATTAATTATTGTTAGTACTTTAGTGTTATTATAGTTATTACATATGAATACTAACATTCATTGGTATATATTTTTATTACCTTCAGTTAAATACAAAATTATTATACTGTGTTTAAAGTACTAGGTTTGTTTTGAGTTAGAGTCAATAGTGCCGCATTAGGGATGCTATGTTTAATGTTTGAAAACTCATTATATAATTTCTGTAGTGGATATCTGTGTATATACAAAACACATTAATACTTGTAATAAATGACCTTACAACACCAGAAAGTTTATTTTTTTTAACTGGACATTCAACATTTTCTTTAAAAAAAAGTTTCTTTAGAAGCATTCCACATGCAGTTTGTGTTCCAATAGAAAGTTTCTGAAGAAGCTGTGAAACAAAATATTGTGTGTCCAATTGAAAAAACAACAACAACAGAAGTGGTGTTTTAAGGTCATTTATTATAAGTATGCACTACAGAAATTAAGTAACTGTTATGAGACTGAAGTACGTGAAGGCACACAATTAACTTGACTGAAGTCAGCATCAACAGCATAATCTGTATTCTGCACTCATTTGAAAAATAAGTTTTTATAAAATTAAATTATAATTAAAAAAGAAGTCCAGTGCCTGTAACCCTCTCAAGAAACAAAGATCTTACCCCTTACCTGATAATTACTTTCAGTAAGGATGTGAGCATCAAAATGATGGTTAGAAATTATGTTTTGTTCATAATAATTAATTAGCTCTAGTTATGTTATTACATATCCTTTTGTAGTCTAAGTAAGCTGAAGTTCCATGAATTTCACTTGACAAACAAAACATCTACAAGTAACAATTGAGAATATTAGTAGAAGTTTGCTGTTATGTATCAGTGCAGAGAAATATTTATAGAAAAGTACATACAGTTATATAAAAAAGAATAAGAAATCATAGTAAGGGTATTCTTATGGTAATAGATATTCAGTTTAATTCATTAAGCATTTGCATTAATGGACTGTTATTTCTGGTTATGCAAAGTATTGTACAACACATGTACACACACACTCTTGTTTTTAAAATCAAATTTGAACATTATAGGCTGAAAGTTTTAGTTACAAATTATTTAACTAACACTTACGTTTAAGTATATTAATTTTGCATTCATCTGAAATCACAACATAAACAGCTGTTTTTGTGGTGGAAATAAGTAACTTGAATTTGGGAAGTGCATTTTTGTAATATTGGCCTATGTTTAATGATTGGCTTGCTGTTAATTCATTGCTCATGTAAAGTATTTCAATATACATGTGGATGTGGTCTGTTTATGCAGTTCAAGTAAATGTGCCATGCCAGGAAAACTATGAGTGTGTTGAAAATGCACATTGTGTGAATAGAAGCTGTAGATGCACAGAAGGTTACCAAGCTCTTGAAATAGACTGTGTTGGTAAGTTAAACAATTGCATAAAGGTTTTGTGGATTTCAAGAGAAATTGGTAATATTTATGATATGTATATAACTAGTTCAATCAGAATATTTGAATGAATCTCATTCTTTGTTACCTGACATTACTTGCATATTATGCAAAGTAATAAAAACAGTTTTGAAAATGTAAGTGCAGATAGCAGTGACAAAATTTACAGAAATAAGGTCTATATGTATGAATACACAAAACAATATAAAAATTCCAATGAAGTAACCAGTAAATAGTGAGTTAATCTTTCAAAATTGTGGTTATTAGTCATTGTAAGTCTACAATGCTGTTCAGTTTAAATGCTTTTGTTCTAAACTGACAGCAGTTCAATATTTAACTACATATAAAGGTTATTTTTAGAGAGATATGGCTACTTATGTAGTGGCCTTTGTATTATTTTGTGTATTCATCTTTACTTTGTTTCTGTCCTTTTTGGCATTGCCATCCCAATATGATTTAAATTTTTGCACAAATTATTTTAATTAATTGTTTCCATTCTTTCTTTTTAACAGTTTCATTGAACTGTGTTGATAAGTGAACATTTGTTTAATTTTTATAATTCAATGGTAATATCACATCGGGTTTGTCAGCTTCTTAATTGCACTTGTAGTGTGACTTTAGATATTGATATTGTACCATAAATTACTAATAATCACTGGTTATAATTTTAACTTCTTGGGACTAAATGTTTATCTATTATTGGCTGGTAGTTTATGTTTCACCCTGTACTTAAGCTTTTTAAAGGGACACAAAATTTCTGAAATAGGCTTACTTTTCTGTGTAATAAAATATTAACTTCTATTGAAATCTAACTTCACTAAAATTGTGATTTGTTTTTCTTAAATTTATACTAAGCACTACAGTGCTTTTTGACAGCCTGTTACTAATTACTTTTGAAATGGTTTTGTTATACTGAATCATTGCAAAAACTTCACACATTTTTTGGCTAATGTGGAAAAGATGAAAGAAAGGTGATTAACATTTTGGCCCTTTGGCTGGTTCTAACTTCTTCACTTTAGCAACACTCTTCAATGATACTGAGAGTCTCAAAAGCTGTGAAACACTTGATAATGACAATCAGATGCTCAAATAAGGCTATAACTAGCAGATATTTGTAAGTATCATAGATTGGATGTGGCAGCCATGTTTTATCAGCCCATCTCTACATACCAAGCACTATAATGGTTAGCAATAGTGTATCTACATAAATGCAATAATAAACTAATTTGAAGTTATTCTTTTCATTAGATTTCTTAAAGTTTTTTTTTAAATTAAGTGAAAAAGAGGTGAGGGTGAACACCTCATTAGAAAGTAATGTTAAAATAATCATCAAAGTAAGTTACATACAAAAGCTAAAACATTGAGAAAAAGATTTCTATAAGCTTTGAATATAATGATCTTCTTTAAGAAAGTATTATTACTCTTCATGTTTTTATAGTTAAACATATGGCATTAACACAGTAACTACTAAGATTTTACTCCAAACATCAGGAGGTGGAGTCCTGATAATGTAATTTGTACATTGTATTCAGGATCTTCTTTGATTAAACTTACTTTACAAATGTTGTTGATTTTTTTATTAATAAAGATACTTGTATTGTAAAGTGGTATATATATAGATATATATCAGCTTCATATCCCCTGCTGGATAAGTGATAAACTTATGGGATATAATGCTAAAATTAGGTGTTCAGTTCCTCATAATAGAAAAAACATGTACAGCCCTTTGTGTATCTTTACAATTAACAACCAACCAGCCAGATCATAATAAGCCACTTGTTTAATTTAAGTTTAGTTTTCTTGTATAATTTTTTTTTCTTTTAAGTTGTGCCATACAGTTCTTATTCTTAAGAACAAAATAACCTTTATCCTTTCTTCTTGATACTATTTTGAAACTGAAATACTAATTTCTCTTATTAAAAGTGTACTAAATATTTTCATTCACGTATATTGTCTGTACTCCATCTCCATTTCTCAAACTTTATTCAATTTTTTATGATGATTCCACATAGCATATACCTAAATTTGTTTTAGGTTATTTGTATTCCTGACTGTATCAGTCTTGTATTTTCTCAACATTGTTCATTTTACTTTATATTTTTTTTGTAGTTCAATGTTGTGTTTTAGAGAGTTGTACAAATTAAGATAAAACCTACAAAAATTTAATTTACTTTATCCTTTAGTTCGTTGATTAATTCATATGTTCATATAAATGATGTGTAACTATGAAGTTAGTTGTAATGTTAATTGAATGCTCGGTTTAGGTGATACTCACACAATGATTAAACTCAATACTAATTCATGTTTATTCAGATGTCAATGAATGTGGGACACCAAATTTCTGTGGCCCTAATGCATTGTGTGTCAACTCCATTGGTAGCTACCACTGTGAATGTAAAAGTGGTTATGAAAAAATCAGGCCTACTCCTGGAAGTCATTGCAGAGGTAATGAAAACAAATGGATATGTGGTTTACTTTAGTAAACTTCTGGTGATAAAATGTCATTAAATTTAAAACTAGCACATTATCTGTACTAAAGTAAATATCTTCTAAATGCTTAAACTTATGAAACTCTTAAGACATTAAAATCCAATTTAACTTCAAACTTCTCAACAAGTAGGGGTGGTGGGTTGAATACAGTGACATACATTAATGAATTTTCTACAATTAAAAGTAGAATGCACTTGCAAAGTTTGAAGTGCAGGGAGGGAAAATATCTTTCACTTTTTGTCAGGTTTTATGTATGGGATGGATTCTTTACTTGGTGATAAATGTCAATATTAAACAAATAGCATCCAGTCTACTTGTTTTAAAATGATTTATTAAAACAAGTCAAATATATATAAAATTTATTATGCTGTTGGTTACTACAGTTGCATCCAGAGTTTTAAATAACTGTTTTTTTATTTATTTTTTTATCAAAGTCCACACAGGCTGGTTCAATTTCTTTAGAAAACAACTTGCAAGAACAAATTCTTCTTCTCTACTCTGTTATTACAATACAATTTTTGATAATTTTACTTTAGAAGTCACAACTATACATTATTTATGCAGCCTAGATCTATCTAACTATCTATCTGTATTTAACCAAAACTACCTTTTGGGTGTGTATTATAGCCTAATAGAGGTCTAGAATGTGTCACACTCAACAAGATATTATGATGCAATAACATTAATTAAAACAAAGAGGAAAACTTGAAAGGTTCTAGAACCATTAACATAATGCAATAATACAACAAGTGCCATTTTACAACATTTAAACTACACAGTGTATGATTCATAAACAGTTACATAAACAAATCTGTGATCAATTCTTTAAAAAATAAATAAATTCTTCATTACTGCTATACTTAAACAATCTAAATCTTAACACTGGCATTAACTTAAAAAGTTATGTATATCTGACACTTGGGTTGAAGTTGGTCATCATGAATGTTAGTATTTGCACTTACTCTGTCGTTATTGCCACAGACTACATCAAACTTGTCACATCAGCTTCATTTAACCCTACAGTAACATTATTAACTACAAAAAATAACTTAAAACCAAGTTATTGCTGAATTAATCATTTAACACAAAATTGGAAAACAGTTCACTCAAATACTATATGTGTATATGTATATGAAAGGATTCATGTTTGAGTGCCAGTATTTAAGGAATCTTATTTGGTTTCTTTTCCTTCACTTGTATGGTTAAATTCATCAGGTACTCTCATCAGATATGAAGTTGATATTTTTTCCACTACTGCCTAGAACAGTTACTGTCTACTTCAGTGTCAAGATAATTTTCACTGTTTGTGTTTTAATTCATTGAGTAATATTAACTTTTCTATAGTAAATCGGATAATGACTATTTTAACACAGTAGTATTCATATTGTTTATTAAGAAAATTCAGAATGGTACTTGCTCTTTATATTAAATGATTTTGTTGATTTTTTTGTACATGTTTATTAGCTAGGATTACAATTGTATATTCAGATGGACATGTAATAGTTAGATTCAGTAGTTTAATTAATCATACAGCTTTTTTAAAATAATTTCTTTTACTTCCCTACCCTAAAAGTAATTCTTCTTGTAAATTTTTTACCTTTAGTAATCTATTTTTTAATTGCCCCCCAGTGGCTCAGCGGTATGTCTGCGGACTTACACGCTAAAAACCAGGTTTCGATACCCGTGGTGGGCAGAGCACAGATAGCCCATTGTGTAGCTTTGTGGTTAATTCAAAACAACAACAACAACAATTTTTTAATTTAATTATTTGAATGTAACTTATATTGCATTACTTGATTTATTTTTAATCCTTACTATTATCAGATGTCAATGAGTGTCTACTAGAAATACCTCCATGTGGAACCAGTGCCTTATGTCTTAACAGAAATGGTAGTTATGAGTGTGTCTGCCCTGACCACCTTCAAGGGGATCCAGAAGTAGCTTGTGTTTGTATGTATTGACAATTATTTACACTGAAACATGTATTTGTTGTGTTACTGCTTGTACATTAAAATCTTATTGTTTGTTAGTGGATGAAAGTAATTGATGTTAAACATATTTTGTGTTTCTTTATATTTTTTAAATTTTTTGTTAAATTTATTTCACTACACTGGAATTATTGTATTGAAAGAAATACTTAATTGTGCTTACACTGTATGGAGGTAAAAAGTATTTTAATATCATGTTCAGTTTTTAGACAACATGTTAATAAAAATAATTTTTTATAAGCTTAATAATCCTTATGCTGAAGGGTAAAATTATTGTTTTTATAGTGAATAAGCTGCATACAAAATATTGTTAAGGTAACAGTAAAATTCTAATAATTCTAATCTAATCCAAAAGTTCCCAAACTGATGATGGGAGTTGCAGTGTCAGTATCCATTTTTGATTTGTGTGTAAATTTCTATACTTTCTGTGTTTTAAAAAAAATGTTTAAATTTGTTCTTGGTTGAAATAGTGCTTGGAACTAACACTTTTTTTTTTGCATATCCTATCTAAATTTTAATGTTCATATGACACTTGCACAACTTTCAACTACAAATTTCTCTCTCATAGCCACTTCTATCAGAGGATGAGCACTTCACTAAGGTCACGTAACACAATTCTCTAGGAGTTTCTTTTATTGTGAATTAAATCAGTTTTGACTTTTTAATAATGTTCAACATTTAAAAGGTATTTAAACAGTTAACTTGTTTTAATTTGTGTTTTCATAATTTTGAAGTTGATGATTTCTAAAATAAAATATAGCATAAATTTTATAAATCTTTTAATAATACTAATTACTGTATAAGCTTTCTTTATTCAGACTTTCATGGGACTGGTATTTATAATATAAAATGGGATTTTACTCTCTTCACAATGTTTTGGGAATGGAAAGATTGTTCAATCTAATACTGGTATATACTTTTCAGCACCTTGTGCTGGCATTGACTGTGGCTCCCATGCTGCCTGTCGAGTCAATGGAAGAGAGGCCAATTGCATTTGTGACCATGGATTTACCTTTGATCCAACAAATATAACAGCTGGCTGTATTGGTGAGCATCATTTGTACAAACTTCACTGAATGTTAGTGTGAACTTGCTAGACAAGTTAAAGTACAAATATATATATATATAATGTGTGTGTGTTTGTCATTAAGCTAATGTTTGAGTTCAAAAATACTCAACATGTTTTATGATAGTTATTTATCACTGCAGCTTGTAACACTAACCTCTGTGACAATGAAGTTTAATTATCACTTACACTTCATTGTGCTTTCTCTTAAAAGTAAACATGCCTTTAATATATTTCTTGTGGACATTCTGCAGTGCATGGAACAAAAATATTGCTTAAATACAGAAAAACTTGTCTATTGAATATAAAATGTGGAAAAAAACTTATTTGAAAAGTTTCTTATGTAAATCAACTTTTATTTTCAAAGTAATGTTACATTTTGAGCATTTTTCCACAGATATCTTCTTTGTATTCCATAAATTTATAAGCAAGGTCTGTGTACATTTAGTGCTCCAAGTTAAGATAATGGTAATTATCATATTAATTGTACTTATACATATATTTTTAGGTAACATTACTCAGAATTATTTGATTTTAAAACTACAATTGTAATGTGCAGTCAACTAATTTTAATGTTTAAATCGATTAATGTACCGACTAAACATAAACAGTTGATACTTAAAAGCCCCTTGCTGGTACAGCAGTTAGTCTATGGATTAACAACACTATAATCAGGGGTACAATTCCCCTCAATGGACTCGACAGATAGCCCAATGTGTCTTTGCTATAAGAAAACATATACACAGACAGAAACTTAAAAAGTTTTATAACAGACAAATTATAAAATAGAATAATCAGTCAGTAAATAAAGAGATTGGTTTTATAATAACAAAACCTACATTTTCCATTTTGTAAATATAGTTGATATTAAATAGTAATTTTTATTAAATGCCACTTTTAATGAAGAGGATGGGAAAATGATCACAAATTTCTTAGTCTTAAGAGAAAGTCCATGTACAAAATAATTATAACAGGTTTGTCTGGAAACTTCTCACAGCTGCATTACTAATAAAATCTGGAAATGGCTATTGTAGTTTAAAGAACTGTTTTGCAATTCTGATAATGAGTAACATGTTGTACCACAAATATATTTTGATTTATTTTTGTTCCTACAAGAATAATATATATAGATTTTTGTGTTTTCTGGTGTTGTATGGTTAATGTGTGTAATATTTTATTATATTTATGTTCAAGTCTTGTAACATAAATGTGTGAAATGTAGCTTTACTTGAACCAGTATGTGTTACTCAGTCCTGATCATTTGAAGTAAAAGTGAATACTTATTTGAAAGATATGTCCACTGAGAAAAGAATGTATTTATTTAGATGTGAATGAGTGCAGTAACAGCCATGGACCATCAGGATTATGTGGACAGGGAGCAATATGTACCAATGCTTTGGGAAGTTATCAATGTGTATGTCCTCCTGGTTTCACTGGAGATCCATTTAGATACTGTGAAGGTAAAGTTTTACCTTATCTCTTTCTTGTTATCATTTTTCTTCAATTATATTAAAGTATTTTAGGGATTTAGAAAATCCAAGGTGATAGTTTTTTTCAGAACACTATTTTTACTTGGTCTGTCATTTATAGAATTTTAATAATAGAGTTAATAAGTATGGTAACGTTGACACTGCATTGTCTATACATGGAGTCAGATCCTTGACTAATATGTATTTATAGTGTTTTCAACACATTACATTTTAGATTTTTAAAAATTGGTTCAGTTTATAATGTCAGATGACATCTTAAAGTGATTTTAAAATTTATTAATATATAATTTGTTAAACAATATGTTATAATATTTGCTAATTTTATGCCAAGTAATTGTTGTACTGCTTATTAATTAATACTTTATTTCAACCAATAATTTTGAATGTCAAATAATCTTCAGGAGAAACACATTTTTATGCTTTATGTCTACAAACATTTTTAGAAGAAAATGATACCTTAATTTCAGCTCACTTTATACTGGTTGATGGATTTTGGAATTGCATGTACAAATAATATGATAACTTCCATTATTATCACACCTTTAAATCCAAAAGATTTAATATCAGTTTTTGAAAGAATTAAACAACCCATGAACAAAAATGGTAAATATAGTAAAAAAATAATATTAAAATCAGATTTCAAAATAGCTTAAGCTACAGGTTTTCAGACCATTAATACAAACCTTTGAAAATCAGTAACCAACAGTGATTAGTCTAAATCAATGCTTTCACAGATTTAATGGACTTAGAAATTGCCTACTTGGGAAACATTTTTAATATTTGCTTTTACAGTTCAGTACAACTTAAAAAAATAATTCATTTTCAAGACTATTTGTGTGAGAGTAACACAATTCTGTTTATAATAGTGGAAAGTATTGTTCATCCTTCTATTGTATCAAACAAGATTTTAATAGATTGACTTGTAAAAATTACGTACAATATTAACAAGAGTGTGTGTGTTTTCCCATAGCAAAGCCACACTGGGCCACTTGCCGAGTCCACCAAGGGGAATCGAACCCCTGATTTTAGCGATACTAACAAGAATGTACATCGTTGTACATGTACAGTACATAAAACTAAATATTAATGGTAGTATTGTTCTTAACAAATTAATATAGCACTCTGCTAGAAAAGAAAAACAAACAAACTTGGTTTTTACTGTTATTTTATATATTTATAAGAATGAGGTAATATCGTTTTGGAATAATAAATTGTAAAATAGAATTTCTAACCTAAATTTTGACTTCTTTCAGATATCAATGAATGTGATGCTAAATATGGTATGAGTGGTCAATGTGGAGATAGATCTATGTGTGAAAACTCTATTGGGAGCTATTCGTGTTCTTGTTACCCAGGGTACACTGGCAATGCCCGGTTAAGGTGTGAAGGTAAATACCTGTCAAGTGAAATATTAGCCATGTTTGATAGATCTTAAACTCTTTATTATTATTATAAATTACACCAGTAGAATACTCATATTTTTATATTTTTCATCTGTTGAATCTTATTTTTCCATAAAATCAGTTTCATTATTATTAGTTATTACAGTGTTTAAAATAATTTACTGTTATTATCATTCTTTTAACCCATTAGAATTATTTTGTACTGTTAGCTTAGTGCATGGCTTTAAAAATAAATAAATTATTAAAACTTTTAATATAATGAAATAGATTTATGTAATTAAAAGAGTAACATATGTGTGTGTGCATATACATGTGAAGCTTCTTAAACTTCATTTAACTATGCAAAAATCAACTTAGGAAAAGAGAAGTATGGGTGACAATACTATATGCATAAGGGAGGTGTGAGTGTAGACATTACCTTATGCATTGCAAAGGTAAAGGTATTTGGGGAATAAATCTGTTGGCCGTAAGAACCCGAACTCAGACAGCAGTGTTTATGTATTAAAAGTTTTATGTGTGAATTTCTTCATTTGTTTATACTTATATTGGTACCATCACCATGTTTAACAAGGACCTGAGGACAATGTCACAGAGTTTAATATTACCTTAATGCTCAGGTTTTGAAATCATTGCTAGATCTCATGTCTGTTAGTAGATAATTTGATCAGTTTGTCAATCTGATCATATCATTTGCCTCAAAATATCTTTTGTACAAGAAGAATTTGATGGATATAATGTGTTGTGGAATAGATTTAACTTCACTGAGATGCTGTCCACAGCCGTCAGATTTCTTCTAAACTATGTACTTAACCTCATACATAAATAGTCCAGGCTTTAGCTATTTAGTTTTAGTTATTTTAATGTCCAACACTACTCTAACATTTTACAAACTTTGTAAATGTAGATATAAAATATCATAATAAAAAAAAATGTTTCATGAGTCAAACACAAGTTTTCTTCTTAGTAGGATATTATTAGATTTTTGAAAATAACATTCCCTGTGTGACAATGAGAGTATCCAACTGATGCCTCAAAGCACTTCAAACATATATTTTGTTTCCTAGGGTGTTGATTTATGACTTTAAATAATTTAAACCAGTTACTTTGACAGAATAGAATTCATTAGTTTATAAATAGTATTTTAGTTTTGAGCGTTGCCTTAATTTACATTTGAACAAATTCATTAATAATTAATCTCTGTGTCATTTGTATTTGTACATATATTTAAATTATTATTATTATATATTTATTTATATTAATCCAGTGGCAGATCTGCAGAAATGTGAGTCCTGGCACAATAATATGTGTAATTCATCTATGTATTTCTTTCACAGCAAATTCCTGATCATTTCACTAGTGTGATGCTGCTATAGGTAGACTTAGGTTAGATGTATATATAAATTCTAAAGAAAAGCATTCATACAGCAAGATGGTTTGATAATGTAAAGCTAAAAGTCAACATTTTGAAAAGAAAGCCAAAAAACACTTCAAAACTTTTAGAACAGCAGTGAGCTTCAGAAATATGTTCCAACCTTTATTCACAAATCAAAGGCTATAGCTATTAAAAAAAAAAGAACATTTCAATCTAAACAAAATCACACAGTATAGTTGGGATATCACTTGGAACAATCAATAAGGTAATAAACTTAGATTTAAAGGTAGCAAAGGCCTAAATCAAGTAACTTATTGGTTTTAGTACAACTTTAAAATCAATAGTTGTTTTCATGAAAAGTATGGCTTGATAAACAGGAATGATATAATCTGATTTGACCACATATCTTTCAAGTCTCTCAGTACAGCTATAATGAATTTTTGTGCCTCTAGTTTGCGTAAGTATGAATTAGAAGCTAGTGTTCATGTACAGTAGTGAGTTTGTGGATAGTTTGGCAAAAGTGTGTGGTTTACGTTTAACCTCCCCATCCTTCATGTTTAGTTTGATGTATAATGATGAATGCAATTAAGAGCAACACAAGACCTAATTAGTTCTAATATAAAGTGTGATTAATATTAGCAATAACAGAACAATAAGTAGGCAAATTAATAGAAAAAATGTAAATACATTGATGTGTGTAAACAGTTTAAATGAGTAGGTAATCGCTTGTATATTGTTGTACATTGATATCTTTAGATGTAAGTTCAGGAAGAAGAAATTAAAACTCATGGGTTTAAATGCTCAAATCATCACATAAGTATACAGATGTACTTTGTGAATTATTTATTCATCAACTATTTTCCAACAGAGTAAGAACTATTCTTTATAATTTTTTTTTGCAGATCTTAATGAGTGTTCTGAAGTCTTTGGAGCCAATGGAAGATGTGGCATTTCTGCTATTTGCACCAACACTGAAGGTGGTTTTGAATGTCGTTGTCCATCAGGAACAGCAGGAGATCCTTTTCATGAATGTAAGTTTATTAGGTCGTTTTTTTCATTCATGTCTAATATACTCATTACATTCACACCAAATGCCTACATCAAATAATTCATTATTTTATATGAAAAATAGTTGAATTCTTTAAATACTAGTTTTTGAAAAAAAAATCCAATATGTTTCACGAGGAATGTTTTTGAGCCTGAACTAGCTTTTAGGGTACATTTACAATTTCTTCTATGCATTATATCTTTGTTGATCTTTAGCACAAGAATTATTTTCACAAAATATCTGTATTTTTTTTAGCAAAAATTAATTAGATATTGAAACATCACAAAAAAACATTAAACTTTACGTTTAATTTTAATAATATATTTGTACATTGTCAAATTTAACTTGATATAGAAATGTTTATAAACTCTAAGTTGCAGCTTATCAATTATTCATAATAACAATTTTCACTGAAACTATTCACAAAGCTCAACAGATTTACAGACATTCTATGAATTATTCATTGTTTCTGAATGTTTCTTTGGAAAAAATATTATGTTTAAAACAAATGGAAGTTTAGAACTATTTCATACACATAACTAAATGCTAGATACAAAAATGTCATGCTTTTCACATATTGTGTGTGTGACAGCATAAGAAAATAAACGTTATTTAAGTTTACTGAATGTTGCTTTTGTTTTTAATTCTGTAAAAGCCAACTAATAATTTTATACTTTTGTTACATTACAAATCCATGATTGTTTTTGTAAAGGATAAAAAGCATTCCACTTTCATCATTTTTGTTTTATTTTTTTAATATATTTTTTCAGAAATATATATGTAAATCCAGTATTTAATTTTGATAGATATAAATTATTAATATAAAACATGAGTACATTGTTAAGATTTTTCATTGTGGAAAGTGTCAATGATTATAATTTTAGTATTATTTGAGATAAATCAAGGATGCAATTTAATTTACTCAGTCTAAATGGAGCTGATAAAGCTTTCATTTTTCAGAACAACAAGTGTTATGAAACATAATAAAAGTGGAAATATTTTTAAACACTTCAACTGTAACTGTCTCAGTAAAACTTTGCATTACAAAGTTTCCCATTTTAATTGTTGTTTGTATTTGCAGATGAGGGCTACAGCTAATTTCAAAGCTCTTTAGAGTGTATAATGTATTATTTGTCTCACAAATTAAAGTTTTATGAACATTTTTTGATAGTTACTTTGTAATTAAGACATCTGAATGTTACAGTTATTCTTTTATGACTAACTTTAGTACCAAGTGGAAAGCTTCATCAGCAGTCAAAATGTGTTGTGCTGTTGTGAATAATTCTTACTGTTAGCTTAGTTTTGGTGCATCATGAGGAAGTATTCAATAAGATTTTAATATTTATATTAGTTTTCTTATCTCTCTTTGTACCTGAGAAAAATCAAATATAATTTAAAATGTGAGTAATACTTGGAAGAAAACTGAATTTTATAATTATTTAGTGTTTTAATCACTAGTTGTGGGTGATTAAGTAAAATCATCACAGTCTTGTATCATATTTATTATGAGCATTTAACAACGTTTTGGAGGTTAAATTGAACAGTTGCATGCAGTTGCCTATTAAAAATTCTTTATAGGAATATCTTCAAGTGGGTCGGTGGAAAGTTTACTAACTTATGACACTAAAATCCAGATATTAATTTATTGTGGTGGAGAAAATGCATTTTGTAACTTTGGATTAAAATAAATGAAATTAAAACTTTACAAAAGTAATAAGGTCATACTAATTACATGTTTTAATAGCAAGAAAAATTAAAGTAATTTGAAATTAATTTAATAATTGCTTATCCTGTGTTCTGAATTTTAAATAATAGTCTATTATAAACAATAGTATTTTTATACTTTTATGTATTTGTAGTTTTATTTATTTATTTTAAAGTAACTTTGATGAATAAAGGTTTTAAAATAATTTTAAAGTCATTTATATATTGTTTCATTTATATGCATAAGTCTGTGTGTATGTGTGTACAAGTTTAACAGCAGGATCCAACAATTCATCAAGGTTTTAATATGCTCATTCAACTAGAATATGTGATGCTTTGTACTAAAAAATATATTTTGTGTTTATACTTTCCTTTCCAAGTAGGTCCAATTTTTACATGACATATAGTCAGTAAAATCATTAAATTGTCATTCTAGCTATCTGTTTCTTATCACTATATATAGATCATATCTGTATTACTCTTTGAAGATAAGCCTGTAATACTAGTGTTCTTTAATGGTATCTTGAGGTTAAAACCTTTCCTCTCCTTGAATGAAAATGATCATTTACAGGGGTGACACTCATCACCCCAGGAAATCTAACATTAACTGCAAAGTAAGAAACATTGAATTTAGACTGTCTAATGCATGAATTTGACCTGATCAATTTATGATAACTAAACTAATAAAATTGACTATCCTATTTCTGCAAAGCAATTGCACACATTGTATTTGTATTTGTAAATTAAAAAAAAATCACTTAGTTGTATTTTTCCATTGTGGCCAAGCTTTTACTTTCACAAACTTGGTTTCTCAGAGATTCTGTACTACCTTGTAATAATTTTTTGTTGAACATCTTCTTATTAAGGCCCAGCATGGCTAGGTGATTTAGACACTCGACTCACTATCTAAGGGTCACTGGTTCCAATCCCTATCACACCAAACATGCTTGCCCTTTCAGGCAGGGGGTATTATAATGTGACGGTCAATCCCACTATTCATTGGTAAAAGAGTAGCTCAATATTTGGTAGTGGATGGTGATGATTAGCTGCCTTACCTCTACTCTTACTCTGCTAAATAAAGGATGGCTAGTGCAGATAGCCTTTGGGTTGCTTTGTGCAAAATTCAAAATAAACAAACATGTAATTAAGTGGACCTATCCATTTGTCCTATAGTTAACTCAGTTTAATCTGAATATATCACAGATGACTTGTTTCAGTTGCCATTTATCAAAAAATAAAATTTTACAACTACTATCTCTTATTTTTAGTTGTTTTGTTTCTAATTAATTATTATTTATATGTGCAGTCTATATTTATAATGTATTTTTGTTTTTTATATACACAAAAAATGCCAAAATTGCATGAAATACAAGACAGTATTAGTTTCTAATATTTGAATTTCATTGTATTATTCTAAGAAAATGCTTTGTATACATGTATAAAAGCTAAACAGGTAATTTTTCTTGAATGATAGCTGTAATAGTAATTAAACACAATTTTATTATTTTACCTGTATATATCTTTACCTTGAGTCATGATTTTGGGTTAATTTCAGTGTGGTATTTGGAGTTTTTGTTTATTTATTCATGAAACATGGCTGTGACTGGTTTAATTTTAGTAGGATATTTATGACATTCAGTTTTTTTTTTGTTTTTCATTAATCAGGTAAAGTTATGATTGAATGTGTTGAAGATATTGATTGTCCAGGTAATGCCATATGCATGAGCCAACATTGCTTTTGCCCATCTCCCAGTTTTGGAAATGATTGTCAACGTAAGTTATTTATTTATTTATGATTAAGTATAAAAGATATTTGAATTTTGTTAACAAAATTTGCACAAGTCATAAGTATTAAAATTGCATTAGTTTATAAGACCAAAATAAGATTTGTTTTACTTCAAATGATATAAAGTAGCAAATGTAGAAGAAATTAGCAAAAAAAATAATTGTTTTAAAAAGCTTACTGTTTCATATAGAAAATGTATTTTAATTTTTATAAATTCAAGCATACCAAAAAAGCAATTAAAACAACCAACAGATGTGTGTGTGTGTATATATATATATATATTTAATACTTGGGAGCATAGTAAATAGCATTTTGTAAATATAAGTATTGTTAAAATTAATTTTTTTTACTGCAGATCCCTGTGATGAGATATTTTGTGTAGACAATGCAAAGTGTGAGCTGGATCTTTTTGGTCATCCTAACTGTGTATGTGCTCCAGGATACACAGGTCAAAGCAACAGTCTGGCAGGTTGTGTGGGTAGGTATTTTTTTGAGTAAGTGTACAAAATGTAAAACTTTATTTGAAGTATATTTTTTGTTATTGTGTTTCTTTTTTTTTCAGTGATTTATATTTGTATCAAAGGTACATTTTAGTAAAATAAGTCTGCTTTTTCCAGTTAATAATAAATAATTGTATTTTGAATTTATTATTTTTAGTTTGTTTTATTAAATATTATCTGAAGGTTTTCTTGTATTTAAAGTTTTATTCATTTAAGACAATTTAAAAATATAGTGGAATTAGTGAGGGAAAAAAAGTGATTAATACACATTAAATTCATTTATGTTTACTCAAAGAAAATTATTGTCATTAAGAAACCAGCTAATAAGGTTTAATATTTGCAGTATCAAAATAGTGTGTGTTGAGGTGTGTAAAATTTGGCATTCTAATTAAGGGTCCAACAGAGTTGTGAGAAAAATGTAAGCATTAACAAAATTGTAAAAAAAAATATAGCTTATAACTTGTATGTAACAATAAATAAAATAAAATTGGAAATGAAAGAAAAGTAAGAAATGTTTAATTGTTGTTTTTTGTAGCAAAAACACTTGGAAAGTATATATGAGTGTATGGACATATATTTTATTGTATATTTTACAGAATTTATATTTTATGTTGCAGATATTAATGAATGTGATGCAAGTGATACTTGTGGAAGAGATGCTGTTTGTCGTAACATACCAGGATCATATGAGTGTATCTGCCCTCAAGGGCTTTTGGGTGATCCATATATTGGATGTTTTCCTGATAGTGGTGAGAGTACATACTTATTACTTGTACAGATGACAACTCTTAACTGATGTAAAATAGAAATACCAGCCTAGAAAACAACAACTTGGAATCTGAGTAGAGAAATAGAAATGGTTAATTGAAATCTGCATTTACTATCTCATTATAAAAAATGCTAAAATCAATGAAGTGAAACATACACAATATATGGTTTTCACTTATTTTGAATGATTTGGTATATGGCAAGTTAGCAGTATATTTGTACCTGAGTTTTAGCAATACCTTGTTTGGTAAGAACTATATAATGGTACACTATTCATAATTGCTGTGGTTGATATTTTTTGTTTTCTTTCACTTTAAGTTTACTTTGTAAGTATTGTTTACGTATTAATCCTATGTGAAACTGTCGTTTTATAATTTCATTTTTAATTTGTGGTATTTTAATGTTATGTTCATGTCTCAATATGTCAGATTTCTGTATTAGGATGCAGTTTGATTCTTATATTGCCACTTTAATGATTGATTCTTTTTTCTTATTTTTATCTTTACGTCATGGATATTGTTTAAGTAGTAAAAGTATCTGGAATTTTTTTATCATTTTATTTTCAATTTCATTGTTGTGAGGGTGGGATCCCAAATGGAACACTTTTTGTTGACACTTTTCTTATTTCTAGATATACTTTCTTGGTTAGGTGGCTTTTGTTTCTATTACTGATATGGCTGCCCCAACTTCTGAAAGAGCTAGCTATCAGTGTGATTTATGATTGACTGATATTTCATTGAACATTAAAGAAAGTGTTTGAGTACAGATGCAGAAGAATTAGAAATGCTCAATTCATTCCCATAACAAATTTATCAATTGTGTTGTAAAAGTCTGTAAGATGTTAAAAATATTAATTAAGGATATAATCATAATGATATAATCTTGTATAAAAATCCAGTGATATCACTAAAATAGGAATATTGGCATCTCTGCTACTAGTAACCTCTTTAGAACTGTATAACATTCATCTGTGTACAAATGTAGTTGAGTGTATTAGAATCTTTACACTGTTTAGTAACTTATAGTTTGGAAATTCATGGATTATACTTTTAATGTATGGAATAGATGTGTAGGCAAGTTTCTATTGCGAAGTATGTGTATTATTTCTTAATAAAAAGAAAACTAAGAAGATCAGCTGGTAATATACACTCATTCAAATTAAATGTTTTAATTGCAACAGTAATTGAGACAATTTTAACAAATATGGTTATAAATTCTGAAAAAAATTATTTAATTTACAGTTGGACAGGGACAGGGTAGCTGTTCTGACTTAACACCTTGTAAGCCAAAGGAAGACTGTGTTACAGCAGGAAAAACTCAGAAGTGTGTTTGTAAAAGAGGCTACATAAGAAATCCAGTTACAGGAAAATGTAGAGGTGAAATATGATCTTATATACATTTTGGTGGATTTGTTTTGGTAGATCAAAATGTTTGTATTTACAAACATTTCTAATAATTTCGAGTTTAGAACTGACAGGTTAAATTACTTCTTAAACCACATTTCATCAACAGAACTCATTTTTAAATTTAATATATTTTAAATCTTACACTTAAGTATTAAAATTCAGTTTATTTTTCTAAAAAGGAAAAAATAGCAGAAAATTTGTTTTTCAATATATTCTGTATGAAATATTAGATCAAATATATTTAGAAGTATAAGTATTATTTTGTCATATGATCACATAAATACCATTATTTCATCATTTTTACAATTGTTATTATTTTGTCATTCAGTAACAGTAACAACATAAACTGAACTTCCAATAAATAACAATTATTATTTGTTTTTCAGATATTAATGAGTGCACAGAATTCAGAGATAAAGCACCATGTGGGGTAGATGCACTCTGTATTAATATGGAAGGAAGCTATGAATGCCTCTGTCCACAAGGATACAAGGGGAATCCCTATTCAGTTTGTCTTACTCATAGTATGTCTTTATATATCTTTTTATCATAGTTACAGAAGAATGAACATAATTTTTTTTTATCAGATAGTGTCATAAGTATGTTCATCATCTGTTTACACAATGTACAAAATTTAATTTTTCATTATCAAAACAGAAGGGTTTTATAGTAATGTTTCTTCTTGCTTAGGTATTCCATGTCAAAAAGACAGCCAGTGTCCTGGAAATACAGAGTGCATAGAGGACAGTTTTCAGACTTCTCACTGTGGATGTAGATTTCCATTTGTTCAGGAAGGGAAATACTGCATTAGTAAGTTCATTTTGTGAATACAGATATATTTAAAACATGTTCATGCAAAACATCAATTTGAAAATGAAGGTATTCTGGTTATTTGTGTTTTTCTTTTTAATATTTTGGTTGGATCAAGCTGAGTACAATGGTATAGAATTACTTTGTTTTGATAGATCTTTAGAATGTCTTAATTTAAAGAGTAGCTACATAGACATATTTTACAGTGAGATTAGGATAATATACATGTTATGCACTAATTTATACTAATTAATATTAACCTTCTATCAGAGCAAATCTCAAAATCAACTTGGTAATGAGTGTAGCTAATTAAATATACTTTTATTACATTCTTGCTTATAAATATTATAATACATTGTTTTATCATTTGGGTACCTTAGTTAATAATGGTATATTCAACTATAATTCCAATGATATCTTGCAAATTCTTGACCAGCTTAGGGAATTGTACCAGTTCTAGATACATGTATTAATTTAACAATCTAATACAATCTTAAGAAAATATTTCAACTTCAAAAGACAGTATGTCATGATAATTTGTATTAACTTTTGTATAGACCAATATGAATAAGATGTAATTTTTTGCTTACTAAGATAAAATTTTGAAAGGATTGTTTTTCTTGTGTCTTATTTAAGACGAATGTCGAACAAATTTCTAAAAAAATAGTGCACTTTCTCTTAATTATTTACCATTATAGTTAAGAAGAGAAGGTATCTGAATATATAATATTAATTACAGTCTTTAAAAAGTGAATTTTAAATTTTTTTTCAGGGTATTTACCTTTCAAGACAGTTTCAGTTGTTTATTTTAATGTTATTTATTTTGTTCTACAGAGGTTAGTAGAAATTGCTCTACAACCAGTCCGTGTCCTGAAAATCAAATATGTGTCTTCACTGGAGTAAATTATGGGTTCTGTATCTGTCCACGTGGTTATACTGTTGAAGCTGATGGATACTGTAGAGGTAAGGAAAACTGGTAAAAATAGAGATGAGTGTTAAGCTATTAAATAGATTCCTGAATGTTAGAGTTGTATATGGTAAATTACAAGTATATTAATGGCATGCATTAAAAAAAAAACCCTTAAATTTATGTATTATGCCACCTCAACCAAATTTATTACAAAGTTAGTGACTTTCTTTGATTTTTCCATCACAATATCTTCATTTTATTTAAACTTAAGAAAGGGTTTGTATTGTATGTTTCAAACATTTCAGTCATAGTATTGTACTTTATTTTATGATTTAAGGTAATTAAGATATTCTTTTGCTGACTTACTTATAAGCTTGCTCTTATTCGTATAGATTACAAATCTGCTCATTTAATGTTACTGATCTGAAATTAAAAGTAGTATAAACAAAATTCTGGAGGTGCAGATAAGAGTTGATTAATTGACGTTTTAAATGATGGTGTTTAACTTGCATAAGATAACAAAGCTAAATTTTTACAGAAGTTATTTGGACACAGAAATCATACTGCATAACATACATTGTAAATATGTAGATGTGCAATGATGTCGTTTTGATTTTGAAGCTCCCTTTAATGATGTATAATAGTTTCATTTTAAGTAGAAGTACATATCACAGATTTTAGAAATCTTAATTTTTTTTGACACAATGATAAAATGTTCAACTGAAATTGATATAACTCTTATGGAATTAAACATGTTTCATTTAATTGTAGCATTACTGATGGAGTGTGGATACTATAAGATATTCAATCATATTGTTTTTAACTTCTTATCATCAAATTGTTCATTGGGTTTATTGGTTACAGGTCCATAATAACATATGAATCTCACAAAAGCATTGAAAACATACCATTAATATTGAAATTAAATTAATTTCATTAATTACTGCTGGTGTTAATGTATTTTCTATACATAAAATAAATGCTTGCATCCAGTGGTAAAAGATGATATTGGAATATCTCTTAAAGATGTTTATAATGCATAATGATTGCTTATTTAGTTGCTAATTCTCTGTTCGAATTTGTTTTTTTTAATTTTTGATGTGCCTAGCTGATGTTTTCATTTTTATTTTAATAAAATAAATCACAAACAACATTAAAAACAGATAAAATACCACAAACATTAACAAAAATTGTTTAAATATATTTAATTTTGTCCTCCTCTAGATATAGCAGAGTGTACAGAAATCAGGGAATGGTCTCTTTGTGGACCTCATGCAGAATGTATCAATTTACCAGGTTCTTATGAATGTATCTGTGACTCTGGTTACACTGGAAATCCAAAGAAAGAGTGCTCTTTCATTGGTTAGTGTGAAAGTGATATTTAAACTCATTGATCAAAATTACTAAGAGAAACCTTTCCTAAAATTGATAAAAACTAAATTATAAAAGTATTTGAAATTGAATTTAACTTTGGAAATAGCAGGTATTTATAAATTGTTGTTTTAAGATGTAATAACTTTTAAATAAAGAAATGCCTGAACATACTACAAAGTATATTACCTTCACAAAACTTCTGTCACCCTCAGTACATTTTCATAAGCATCATCATTTTTAATAGCTAGACATGTATGTATTCTAAAGACAGGGTTATGCCAGGGGTTCCCAACCTTTTGGTACTCATAACTTGAAAATGTAATTGATGAAATAAAATTAATGTTATCCCAAGCTACTTCTAATAAGGCTACGCAACTTCCCTGCCAAGGCTTCGCAACCCCCTGGGGGGTCGTGACCCATCAGTTGGGAAACCCTGGTTTATGCAGATATATGTTCAGTGTGTCAGGCCTCTAGAGTGCAGTGCACATGATAAAAGTCTTTTGCAGCCATTCCAGTAGTTTTTTATGACATTGTTCAGTGCCACAAAATGCAAAATGAATATTGTCTATCTGCATTGGCCAGTAATACTATCAGCTTCCAAGTATAGGAAGGAAAAGTCGACTGTCATTTAATATAATGATGTCCTTATTTATGCTGACTAATCTAATCTCCTTCTTGAAACACACAAATTTTATTTCATTGAACTGCTTACACAGTTGCTTAATGGCACTGTTTTATTTGTGCCAAAGCATGATAAACTTGTTGAATTAGTACATGAATTCTGCTTATCAAAAATTATCTTTTCTTTTTCTTTTTTTTTGCTGAATTTTCATTTCATCATCTTTTAAAAAAAGTTTAGGCTTAATCAGTACAATTAAATAACACTTGAAGGTTTTTAAACCAACTTGTTATTGTCTTTTTTTGCAGAAAGAATATTTTAAATTGTATACAATCAATTGTAAACACTGTTTAATTTTTGGCTTTTATAACTTGTATTATACAGAAATACAATTGAAGTAACTAAGTTTTTTTTTTTAGCATCTATAATTTAATGTAAAAAGATAGCTAATACTTTGTGCCACAAAGTTGATTTAGGACACTGAATAATCGTAGAATACTGTGTATTATATAATATTCTAATGAATGATGTTTTGAGTATGAAAACAACTTAGAATGGTGCATGATATCAACCAAATATTAAGAGTTTAAGGTAGCTGTTTTCCCATTGTTCAATCTTTATGTCTCAATTATATTTTGCTAATTTTATGGAGGCTCTGTATCAAAAATACTAGAGGCACAGGTTTTGAAATATGTTATTAATTTGTAAGTATTTTTTATTTTAATATTTTACTTTAGTTGTTTCATATTATTATGGTTTTTGTTTTGTATAGAAATGTTTTGCAACGCAGATAATGATTGCCCTGAAGGTCAGCAGTGTATACAAGGTCAATGTACATGCATGCCTCCTTATGTTCTAAATGGTCAAACTTGTGAAAGTAAGTAATGTTGAAAGGTTGTTTTAAAAGTCTGTGTATAACAAGCAAGTACTTTATAAGTTCTTCTTTTACTTAAGTGACTTTTTTCATGAAAATTTAGATTTGTTTTTAGATGGTTGCACGATGATAAATAATTGAACTTTATGGTATTGTATATATATATATATTAGCAGTTTAGCTGTAGTAAAATGTTGGGGTATTTATTCATATACATCACTGTTCTTGATTAAAAAAAATAACAAAAATGTTTAGAGCCTCTAAAATATCCTTGTTATTACCTTTCAACAGTAAATGTAATGCAGTAAATAAGTCATTTTTAAAAACAAACTGAGAGAAAAGAGTCACAGGATGGCATTCATACAGTGACTGCAAATGCAAAATTATTGTTATCTGTAAAACTATAAAAGTTTTTAAATATGAGATAAATAGAGTTTTCATTTACTATGCAACTTCCATTCAAAATGTTTATGTTAATAAATAATTATTTTGGATTGCATTTAAAAAAACAAATGTAGTTTTGATATTTTTCATACTACACACACAATATCATCTATTAATTAAAATAAAAAAATATTTCTTCAATTTTGTTTAATAGTTGACATAACTGCACTTTGTTTGTGTATGCAATCACTCAGAAACAAAGTATTTTTAAACATTGGCAAATCTATTCAGTGATATTTTAAAAGTGGTTATTCGATGTGTCTCATTTCACACATAGATCCTTGTAACTGGAAGAAGTGTGGTCAGTATGCTAGTTGTGTGCTGAGTCAGCAAGAAGCAGTTTGTGAATGTAACAAAGGGTTTAAGGGTAATCCTGATGAAAGATGTTTGGGTGAGTTTTTTGTTTTGTTTTTTTCAATTTTTTCCTCCATTTGTTAATTAATCTTTACTTTCGCTACAGACTCAGATAATCTTTACCATGACAATAACTAATCTTTAATAAATTATGGAATATCAGTTTTATATATTTGTTTTTGTATTAAAAATTCATTATATGACTGTAAAATGATCAACTTTCATAATTTTGCAGATTTCAACAAACATAAAGTTACAAACAAATATTGTTTACGATGGTATTAATTGAAATATAATGATTTAATATGAAAAACAAAGGTTTAAATACAAAGTAATTCATTGTGCCATAGGAACTGAATCACTAGAGAAATTGTTTTAATTGAAGATTTAGTTAACTTTTTTATTCAGAATGTGTGAGAAAAGAATTTTTTGCTTCATAAATTACAAGAATTAAAAAAAATTGATTGAATCCTAATTCACTAGATTTCTGAATCTTAATAACTAACAGGTATTAATTAATTATTATAATAGATATGTCTTAAATGATACTTCTGGAATGTTCTCATTTAAGAATATTATAATGTATAAGAAGTATCATTGATATTTACCTTACTCTTAAATTAAATTGATCATAGTTTATTTCACTTAAGAGAATAAATGAATTTCTGGATTAAGTTTTTGTGTGTTATTTGTGTCAATATTATAAAAATAAAACTTATATTTTGATTCTGAAACATCCATTGTACATTTTTTGAATGATAAGAAAAAATGAGTTGAAAAATATTTTCATTCTAAGAAATAACCAGAAAGTGTGTAGGGAATGGATGTGTAAATATTGACCTTAATTATGGAAAACCAAATCATTAATTTCTAAATTATGGTGTAAAAACCTATTTATTGACGAGTTATTGTTAGGAGGCTTAGACTTCTTGAGTTTTATTTAGAAAACTTAAAATAACAGGCTATGTTTTGAAATAAAATATTTTAGATGTTAACGAATGTACAAGCAATCTACCAGTGGATCCCAATGGTCCTTGTAGTGTTGGAGCTACTTGCATTAACACAATTGGTAGCTTTGTTTGTGAATGTCCACCTAGCTCAAGTGGGAATCCGTATGAAGATGGATGTAAGTAAATAAACAAATCAGAGTTTTTATACTTCCACTTCAAATGAAGTGGAAGTACCATCAATTTTTAGTTATATATGTAACTCAAAGCATAAAGTTATTCTCTTTTTAATACATAATTCTATAAGATGTGATGTAAATAGCATACAAGAGTGCCATACCTGACTGTGCTATCATGTTAAAAATTTTTTTGATAACATATTTTGCTGTAGGGAAATTGGTAACTGTTTTTTGGTAAAAGTCTGAACTGTTTGGGCCAATAAAGCCAGACATTACAGTAGTGAAATATTTACATTACTTCTAGAAAAAAAAGAAATAGTATTTTTAATAGTTTTTTACTGAATGTATGTAATTTCCCCTTAGCCACAGTTTGCTCAACAGTGGCATCCTTATAATATAAAATAAAACAGTATTAGGTTTTATAAGCAAACAATGTGGACATAAAGTTGAGACTTATCAGCTACAATTAGATAGGTGATGGTTCACAGTAAACATATTTCTCTCTCACTCACTTGGCTTCTAACACTGCATTTTTCTAGCCTTTAAAAACAATTAATTATTCAGTATTATCTTGCACAACAAACAAGAAACAGTATTCTCAAGAGGTATATGTAAGAGTTACTATGTTTTAGCTAGCCATATGGATATAAAATAGTTTTGTAAAGACATTAACAATTAAAATACAGAGAGGTTTTTAAATGCTGAAATAACAGTGCTGTCAGTCCTTATCACTGTTGTTGATGCTAGTTATTACTACACCTTGTACATACTGGTTCATCTTCAGTACTTTTCTGATCCTTATGCAAATTTAATGGACAGGTACATAAATCAATCAGTTCCAAACAGGTCATGCAAGCCTACCAAAACAATTTATTTGATCAAATGCACAAAACTGTAGTTATCGGTCACACCAATATTTCCCAGGTTTCTTAAACCTCACATAGGTGGCCATGGGATAATACAAGGAGGGAAGAATCATTTGGGTAAGAATTGGAGAACAAACCTGTTACAGCTAACAACAGGGTTGAGTGAAATTGATTTCATCAAAGCCAGCATTACTTTTGAAGAACTCGCAGGCAGAATAAGCACCTGTCAGACAATACATTTCCATAATTTTTCCTCTTCTTTATTCAGTTTGTTTCTCTTCATTGACTTCACATGCAAAATGCTCAACATTTTTCATACAACTCAGCTATACTACTGATAAAATGATGTGTGTGTGTATGTATATATATATATACACACACACACACACTGGCGGCCAAAATCTTAAGGCCAATGAACAGAGAAAAAATATGCATTTTGCATTGTTAGACTCAACCACTTATTTGAGTAGAGCTTCAAAAGATGAAAATAAGAAAAGGGAAAATAAACTTTTCAGTATTTAATAGGGAAAATGTGAACACTATGAAATTAGCCTAAATACTAGCTGATCAAAAGTTTAAGACCATACTAAAAAGAAGTCCTAAACAGAGTAGGAAATGCCCAACAAGAGGTCTCAGTAGTGAGTTGCATGGCCATCATTGCAAATAACTGCAAACATTCGCTTTGACATGGTCGATAGAAATATCTGCAGAAGGCTGACTGGAATGTTATATCAAATTAGTAAAGATGGCGTCACGAAGATCATGCACTGTTTGGAATTGATGTCCATTTCTTCAGACTTCCCTTGTCATCCACCCTCAGACATTTTCAATGGGGTTCAGGTTGGGCAAACACGCTGGATGGTCCAAAAGGATCACGTTATTTGCCATGAAAAAGTCCTCTGTCCTGAGGGCATTGTGGATTGCAGCATTGTCCTCCTGAAAGATCCAGATCCAGTTATTTCCACACAAGTGAGGGCCTTTAGTCAATAGGGATGCTTTCTTCAACATGCCAATGTAGCCAGCTGCTGTTTGATGCCCCTGAATCTCCATTGTTCCTTGGAAGGGTAAAGCACCTCAGATTATGATGGACCCTCCTCTACTGTGTCATATAGAAAATGTCTCCAGTGGGATACTCTTATCACGCCAGTAATGTTGGAAACCATCTGGACCATCTAGGTTAAATATTTTCTCTTCAGAGAACAAAACTCAAGCTGTTTCGTGGTGTGGAAGGAGGTGTGGCCTTTGAAGACATTTTCGGTTTTTAAAGCCTTTCTCTTGCAGATACCACCTTATTGTTCTTAAGCTGCATTCTGCATCTGTAAGCGCCTTAATCTTGTTCGACAATTGGCTGGTGTCTTGCTGGATAATCCATCGAATCCTCCTGCTCAATGCTGGCAAAATTTTCTTGGGCTGACCACTTGATATTCTCTTTCCGTATTCCTCAGGGTCTTTTAAGAAATTTGCAATAGCAGTTTTACCACGTCCGATCTCACCAGCAATGGCATGTTAAGAGAGACCTTGCATTTGCAGCTCAACAATTCTTCCAAGTTCAAACTTTTTAGCCTTTGCCATGTTTTTACCCAATGTAACACAAGATATGTCAGTGGGAGATGTTGACAATGCTAATGCTTGAACACAAATGACTAAATTTCGTAATGTGTTTACCAGTTAAAGCTTCATTTCTATATGCTCTTAAACTTTTGACTAGCTAGTATTTAGGCTAATTTCATAGTGCTCACATTTTCCCTATTAAATGCTAAAAAAGTTTTTTATTTTTATTTTCCTTTGTCTTATTTTCATCTTTTGAAGCTCTACTCAAATAAGTGGTTGAGTCCAACAACACAAAATGCATATTTTTTTATTTATTTGTATTGGCCTTAAAATTTTGGCCAGCAGTATATACACCCACACACATGTAACATATGTCACAATACGACTTAAAGTATCATAGAGAAACTAGTCAGCATTAATGGCATTACTAGGTGATTTTTAGTCATGCTCTAAATATTGTATTAATGTAATTGATTATTTTTACGAGGGGCTTTTTGCACTCTCAGGGCATTTGCACCCTAGGTAGTTGACCAGATAGATGGCAGGTCCTTAGGTCAACCATACTCTTAGATGTATGTAAGTATTTTGTTAACAAATTATTTGTCATTCACTGATCAGGAACCATAATTTTATGGTTAATATTAAATACTGATCAGTTTGTGTGACTTTAAAAGTGCTTATTTTCATTGAATATACCAGGAGTGAAGATTACTTTCTGTTGTAACCTTAATAAGTAATTGCTTATAAGCGTAGTCATTGAGAAAATGGTTGATCATCAAGTGGTTTTTAAATTTTTCTGTCTGAAAACAATGTTTTCACTTGCCATGGCATTGTTTAAGAGAAAAAGAATTGACCAACATTAAGTTTGATGCATGTTGTTTTCATATCTGAACTTTTTTTATTTAATCACAGTCTGTTGAAAATAATGATTATTTTTTTAAACAAATGTAGTGATGCATGAAAACTACCTCTATTCCATGTGACAATTGCAAAGCAGTCCCCATACATAAGATAAAAAAGACACAATACAACTGTCCTATGAAACAGTACATAGTATCTATGATTGGACCATGCTATAAAGTGATGTCTGAAGTCAAAACTTTATTTAGTGCATTATCTTGACTAGAGTTAGTAAGTTCTACATTAGAAGATAAGAAAAAATAAACTTTTTATGAATATGAAATCTCTATACTTTACAAGAATTATATTTATGGTATTTGTGTACCACATTGTGATAGTTTATTAAAATTTATCTCTATTTAAAATACTTTTTTATGATTGTAAGTTCTAATAAAGTTCTAAGCAATCATAAGTTTTGCTATTAATGGGAAGTAGAAGGATTTAAAGATCTTATGTACTGAATTTAGTATTCTTCAGGTCACAAAACTTACACTGCATTACAAAATGTATAACTTTAAAACCAAATATACCTTTAATTATTTTTTGTGAAAGTATATTGATAAAAACTTAAAAAAAAAATTACTGTAATTTGTATGATGTTCATTAGGCCAGGGAGAAACTTCTTGTGAATCAAATAAAGATTGTACAGGTAATGCTGTTTGTGAACAGAAGGGCAGAGCTTGCATTGGTAAGTTTTACATTGTATATTTGGAGAACTTAAAATGAACTGAAGTAATAAATATATTAATTCTAAAATGTTGAGTATTCATATCAGACTGAATCGCTTATAACTGTGTAAGTGTACTAACAACTTTAAAGAAAAATAGGCAATTTGAATGTTTAGATATTTATTGATGATGAAACTATGACTTAATTTATTAGTTAAAGGTTTGTTAGACTTATTTATTTCCAACATATGTATCGTTCACTATTATGATACATTTTCAAGTACTTCTTAGGCTTTCCTGATAATAAATCATTTTTCAAATAAATCTGTTACATAAGTGTTCTCCATGAATATTCCTGCAGGACAACTTGTTTGTCAAATATCACATACTGTTTAATTTAATCTCCTTTATTTAACTTTTTTTAGAAATTCTATGCATAACTTGTGTAAAATAAAATTTCTGCTTCTCACAGATTGCTTTACAGCTCAGTTATTGTAAAAATGATTGTTTTTAATGTAACTGCTATAAGTTGTATGTTTGAAATATATATATATTTTTTGACAGATCCTTGCTCCACTTTTGTGTGTGGACAAAATGCATATTGTGCTTCCGAAAATCATAAAGCAACTTGCATCTGCCATCCAGGTTTTTCTGGGGATCCGTATGATGAAACTAAAGGCTGTGTATCTTGTAAGTGCATATTTTCCTACCATTATGATGTTTAAATATGTGTATTTTAATATTTCTAAAATTAGATTCAGAAGTGTTTACATTTAACTTGGATGTAGATTAGCAAGTATTTTCTGGTGATTTTAATTTCAAGCATGTTGATTGTGAAATGCTAGATTCAAACCACAAAAAAGTTTATTGGAAACTGTTCAGGCATGATGACTTTCTTTACCAATTAGTCAAGGAACCTAGTAGATACAATGCTATTTTAGAGTTATTGTTAATTTCAAATAAAGAATAAAAAAGCAATCAGGAGGGTGGAAATTGGAGAACATTTGGATGCAAGTGATCATTTCTCTAGATTTGATGTTTTGCTGCATACGAAGATAAGGAATAACAATATTTTGGTTACAAATTTGAAAGAAGCAAATTTTGAAAGGATGCAACAAGAATTATCTATTTTGAATTGGGTAACTGAGTTATATGGAGACACTAATCAGATGTGGAAAATTTTTAAATACTCAGGGTAAGCATATTCTTGTAGAAAGGAAAGGATAGGTGCAAATAAGAAAATACATTGGCTCACAAAAATGTTAAGAGATAAAATGAAAGAAAAGCATCATAAATTTAAGAAATTTAAATTGACTGGTATGACAAGAGGTTTAGACAAGATAAAAAAAGTTGATGAAGTTGATGAAAATGTAAAAATAAACAGTAAAGACTTCTTTAAATACATTAAAGGTAAACAGTGTTAAAATGAGTTTAACATCCTTGAGGGATGATAAAAGAAAGGTAGTATGGCTGGATTTTTAAATTTTGCTTTTTCTTCAAGCTTTTACAAGTGAGGATTTAAACTGTATTCAACATCTTGAACAGTTAATAAATAGAAAAAAAACCATCAAACAAGACAACTGCATTAATTTTAAGCTGGTTAAGAAAAAATTGGGGAATTTAAAAAATGATAAGGCTCCTGGGCCAGATAGTATTTTGCCAAGGGTTTTGAAGGAGGTTAAAGATTGAATATGTGAGCCACTTACCACTATTCTTCTATCAGTTCTTGAATAGTGGACAGATACCAGAGGATTGGGAGATATCTAATGGAACTCTTCATTTTAAGGGAATTGACAAAAAATTGTCCCAGTAATTATACATCCATTAGTCTCACATCAGTTGTGGAAACAAATTTGGAAAGTCTGTTGGAAGATGCTTTGCAAAGTCATTTATCAAAGTTTAAAATTGTATTGGGTAGTCAACATGGTTTCAGTTAGGGAAAATCTTATCTTACAAATCTTTTGACATTCTTTGAAAAGGTTACTGCTTATGAAGATGAGGTTAAGAGCATAGATTTGGTATATCTGGACTCTCAGAGAGCATTTGATAAGGTGCCATATAAAAGGCTTGTAAAAAAAAAACACATCTCTGTAATTAACAAATTGGATAGAAGATAAAACAAAGCAGAGGGTTGTTACAGATGGAGTTCAGTCAAACTGGATTAATGTCACAATTGGGATACCTCAGGGCACAGTCTTAGGATCTTTGGTCTTTTAGGTTTATATCAGTGATATACTTTAAATTTGCAGATGATATTAAGTTTTTAGGTGTATTTTTAGCTGTGAAGAGGATGCTGCTGATTTACAAAAGATTTATATCAGTTAGTAAGATGGGCAAATAAATGGCTGATAGGTTTTAATTATAATAAATGCAAGATAATGCATGTGGGTTATCATAATTTGAATGGGAATAACATTAACACCACCATGAAACTAAAGGATCTTGGAGCAATAGTTGATCAGCATCTCAAACCATCTGAACAGTGTGCTGTTGCTAGTGGTAAGACAAATAGGATTTTAGGTTATATCTATAGAAATATTGAATACAAGTCTAAAAAAATTATAATCACATTACAGTTACTAGTTAAGCCATATTTGCAGTAATATATTCTTTTTGGACTCCTTACCTTAAGAAGGACATTGAATTGTTGGAAATGGTTTGGAGGATTGTTACTCAGATGGTGCCTGGAATGGAAGATATGTCATACAAGGATAGGTTAAGATCTCTGAAACTGTTTCCTTTTGGAAAAAGAAGTGTTAGAGGAGATTTGACTGAGGTGTTTTAGGTTGTAGATGCTATTAATAGTGTTAATTCATCATATGTTTTCATATTTAACAGTAACAATAGCAGGACTAAAGGAAATCTTTGTGTTTTAAAAGTGTGTTAAGTGAACTGACCAACCTGTTTAGAAAGAAGATGGTTGCAGGTTAGATGATCTCCATGTTAGCTGTGGTAACTCATTGGATCTCATTGTAAAGCATAAGACTCTTTTTGCTGATGCAACTGATTGGTCCAGGGCAAGAAAGCTTTTCTTCATAAGTATAAGCTATTTGGTCTTAGGGTATAGATTTGTTTCAGTTATTACTGGTACTTTTACTGATGGGAATTTTTTCTATTATGGTGAACCCAAAGACTTTATGTTTTCCAATAACTTCAAACATTTAAAACAAAGATATATAGTGCTTAAATATTTTTTTTTGTATAAAATGTTAGAATTCAAAATGCTAAGTAAGTATGGCTCCTTATAAATCAAAAGGTTGGTGAGCAACATAAATTTAAGAGTGACATGATTAGTTACTAAAAGATCTTCTTCAAAAGTATCTTAAGGAGATTTCATTACGGTTAACTTCAAACTCAGTTTATGTACACCCATTTTCCTGAAGAAATGTTTCCTTATTATTGGTGTATGTACCAGTTCAATAGGTTGCATAAAAAATGTACAATCTTCCATTCAGTCTCTTTACTGAACCATTGCTACTATGATTTTTATATCTGTCACTGAAATCTATTTAACAGCTTGACAAGCATAATCGTTTCTGAACTGAGGAAAGGAAGAGATGTACAATAGTACTTTTTTACATTAACATTAGTACTCCATGCTTTCTTTGAGTAACTGTGTTTACACTTTATTGGACAAAGTTTTATGATTTATGAAAATTTCAGATATGTCTAATTTCAACATATTCTTTTGTAACCACTACTTAATTGGAATAACAAACATCAAATATTTTGTGAATATATTTTTATGAAACCTTGATTTATCACTTGAAAAGTCAGTATCACAATTCTCATTTCTATTGTTTTGATTCTGGATTCATATTAGTTGCTGACCATTAATACCATACTAACTGCCAAGACGTGGTTTCTTCAGTTGCTTCTCTCCAAACTCCCTGTTGGTCCTATTTAAGTTTCTTTTCCATAATGGAATCATCAATTCTGCTACAATGAGTTTGATTGCTTTACAGTTCCCAGATTCTGGGCATTCAGTGATAGGATGTATATTAATTTAGGCTAAATTTGTTAGCTTAGAATCTAACAGCTAATTAGATTCTTCTTATTAGAATCTATAATAAGATTATTTAAAACAGCTGATGTCTTAGCATCAGCTAAACACCTGATGCTGGTTGAACATTTTTTCTCGCCTTGGAAGATCCTGGCTGCATCTAAACTTTCTGGTACCCCAAATCAACAAGTATGATTCTCAGTAATTATAGTAAGAAACTTTGGTTTAGAGAAGGACATCTAGACTGCATCACACTCTCCATTCCTAATACTTCATCACTTTGCCTACTCTTTTTGCCATGAGTTTCGAAGAAAGGATCTTCTGTGATAATGATTTAACAGTAAGAAGAGAAAGCACATAAAAACAGAGAATTATATTCAGTATAGAACTCTACAATAATAAGTACTTGTTAACAACATCAAAGTGCTAATTTTATTACTTAGTCTGTGGTATTTGTTAGTGAAACTGGAACCAACAAAAAAGTTAAAAGTTCCATGATAAGTATTGCAGGGTATCAAAACAAATACATTTGTAAAAAATAAGACTAAACACTGTTGTTATGAAATAAACAATGAAAACAGTTACTTTCTTTATTGAGGTTTAACAGTAAAACAGTCTTGTGCCCAGTCTCAACTTTCTATATGGCATAGCATTGGATATAGTTAGGCTGCTTGGCTTCTATTTCTGTTTTGGATTTGAAAGAAAGGAAAACAACAAGCTAAATATAGGAAAAAAAATTATATTAGTATATTTTGGAAAGTTTTATCAAACACATTTTAAGTAAAATATATTCATGAGGAAGTTATGAAAGAATTTAAGATTATAGTTATATTCAACTATTAGAGAATTTCTAAAATATTTTGATTAAATTGTAAACTTGTGAATATTTAGAGCAATATTTTGTAGTTCTTTTATGTTTTAAGGTACCATGAATGTATTATAAATCACACTTACAAAACACATAAAATAGTTATTAGTAGGTATTTGCAAATATATGACAAATACTTTGTAGACTTTGTAACTGAGCTTATATTAGTCAGTATTTGTTATCATAATTATTATGAATATTAAATAAGTTAATCACAGAGTTTTAAATTTTTTTTTAAATCAATTCATTCTTTACAAAACTAACTAGTGCTTGTTTTACATTTGTTTATCAGTATATCTTATTTATAATGTAACTATATATATTTGTAAATATAACAATGTCCACCTTTCTTTGCTTCTTAGCTTGTACAGAAGTCAAGTGTAGCCAAAATGCTTTTTGCATTGTTAACAGTGAAAACCAAGTAGTTTGTGTCTGTCAAGAAGGTTTTACAGGAAATCCTTGGGCTGGAGGACACTGTTATCCAGGTTTGGAAATATATTGTATTTAATTTTTGTTTCTGCTCTAGCTTATTAAAAAAAGTAGCAAAGTTTGAAAATATTAAAAACTAATTGGAATATCTGCTGTTATTTCAAATAATTGTTGTGTAATAGGTTATTTTGCAAGTTTTTCAAAGAAGAGAACATTTCATAGTTACATTTATTTCTACTACATTTATAAACCAAATAAAATGATGTGAGTTTCTAAATAAGGAAAATTTGTTTAAATGTTGCAATTACTAGTATAATTTATTTTGAAAAGTGGGGTCTAAACCTGATGTCGTGATTTTACTGTAACTATAAATAGTATTGCATATTGAACAGGAAACAAAACTTGTAAGCTTTGTGTATCATAAGATGGGAAATAAAGGTAAACAAAATTTTATATACACATTAATGTAACATATTATGTTTATATATGTACAATACACATAACTAGAATTGTATTGTAGGCACATTTTAAATGTTAAGTTTTATTCAGAAATATTTGGTCATGATACACATGTATGTAATTTGGTTTCCATCATCTTAAGTCAGAATTTCAAGCCAAATTCTATGAATGAAACTACTACAAGTATCATGATTCTGGACAATGAATATTTATCCTTGCAATATTTTGCGCAATGACTTACATTTTGCTCAAGAATCAAAGCTTGTATTGTGGAAGATAAAAGTCAGAAGGGAGAGAAATAGAAGCAGTGCTCCTTAACAAGAAAGAACATCTAATTGTGCAGTGTATGATATATGGTTGTTAAACATCCTTTATCATTTCCAGACTTTTCTAAATAAAACTTATTATCTTTGTGCCTCTGTTGAAATTATGCTTACCTAGAACAAGTAGTTTTTAAAATAAAGTACTTTATATGACTGATAAAAACTTGGAAGCAATTTGTTGGCTATTCACAACAGACTTCTTTTTAAGAACAATCAACGAATTACTATGAACTTGTTATATTAGGTACTTTAATCTTAGTTTCCATGCATTTTATATTTTTTTAGTTTTAAAGATATAATAATTGTAGTTGTGATGTATCTCACTGTGCATCTACTATTGTTATATGTACACATGACTTTTTTTTTTTCAGATATAAGATGCTCAGTGAACCAAACATGTTCTCCATCTCAAGATTGCATGGATGGAGTATGTGTGGGTAAGTGCTTACAGAAATTAACCGTTCATATGTCTAAACTCTACCATGACACTTTTCTGTGACATGTGTGCTGATGTGCATGCAGTGTGCACTTGTAGATGGGAATATACCAGTGGCAAAAATACTCTGGGTTTGCAGATCTTCATACTGAAATTTATATATAGCTTTTATGTATCAAGCTTCATTCAAAGAGTTGTTACAATGTAAACAGTGTATTTAATATAGTTACAAAAGAACATTTCAGTGCTTATAAATACTTTTAAATATTTTAAAACTGAAATTTTAGTAATTTAAGACATACTTTGGTATTAATTTGCATATATTTCTTTTATTTCCTCCAGTATTTATTGTAGTTCTTTGTGTGTGTGTGTGTGTGTGTTTTGTTATAACAAAACCACATTTGACTATCTGCTGAATTCACTAAGGGAATTGAACCCTTGATTTTAGCGTTGTAAATCCACAGACTTACATTTTACCAGTGTGGGACATTATAATACTGTAGAAATCAGTTGCTAGTCTTGTCTTTTATGTAATGTATTTAAAAAGAGTTTTACTTTGAACTTATTTAAGTTGTTAGAGTATCTTTACATTATCATGCCCAATTTATTGTTATTAGGATAGTGCTTACATAACCAACAAAATATCAAACATAGAATGAAAGTTATTTAAGTTGTTGGAGTATCATAGGAAATCTGATTTGATTTAATCATATTTTATTAGTGCCTTGTATCTTTTTAATATGGCTGTATTGTAAAAATTATATTTTACTTTTCTTTACATAATCATGTCCAATTAATTGTTATTAGGTTACAGCTCACATAACCAACAAAACATCAAACATAAAATGAAAGTTTTACTGTAAGAAGTGACTTTAGATATATTATTCTGTCACAACAGTTAGATTTTTTAAAAATTCCCTTTTCTTGAGCCATCATCTTGATACTATTTGTATAAAATGAACAAGTTAAACATACACTTCAGCTGTTGATAGTTTTTAGACTGTAAAATAAAGCCAATTTACCTCTGAAAATCTAGTTAAATGATTCAATTTATTGAGAAAAAAGGAATTGTTGTGAAATTTTTATGATATTATTTTAATGTCTTCAACAGCTAAATAATTACATTTTTTGGAACTTAACAATTGCAGAATCATCTCAGAACAACCTGGAGATAATAAATTTCTAGAATTGTATACCAAGTTCATAAATTCTCCAAGCTAGATATCTAGATATAAGTATGTTTTGTTTACTTGCTTTTGGTAAAGTTTGAAGCTCAGATTTAGAAAACTTTAAGTTGCATATATGGCATAGAACATGCATTTTAATTTCTCTATAAATTGAAAATAACAATAATATCACAGGGATGTAATACAGTCTCCTAAAGCTTTGTATTGAGTTATATAGTATGTTTTAGAAAATGATTTCCTCTTAAGAGGAGCTCGTATTGATACAGTTTTTTACATTATTACACTTACTTTAATTTCTAGAACGTTGCAATGGAATACAGTGTGGTGTGAATGCTCAGTGTGATAGAAACACTGGACTCTGTGTTTGCCCACCATTTTTTACCGGACATCCAGCCTTTCTTTGTGTGCCACGTAAGTTTATGTTTATGATCTTTGTTTTCTTCTTAAGCATTATGAAATGTAAATTTGAGTTAGAGTGTTGACAATGTAATCGTTTACTACACTATTTGAAAAAAGGTTTTTAGTAAAATATGTCTTTGAGTCACTAATAGGAAATAAATGTATATAAACCTTTACTTGGCAGTTTTAAAGTGCATTTACAAGAGAATGGCATTAGAAATATTGTAGCTGTATAATTTCTGTGTAAATTTCTGAATGAAAAAAATAAAGGTAACTGAGTAAACTCATGTAATTTATTAGTGTGTTGATGCTTCTTAAAGGGTGTCAATGAAAACTTCCAAGTTTTCAGCTGTAACAGCTTATAATGCCAGAGTTTTTATACATTTTGTAGCAACTTCTTTTCCCAAATGTACTCCATCATGTGGTACTAATGCTTATTGTCAGTATGGTATCCCAAACAAATGTGTATGCAACACTGGATACAGTGGCAATCCTTATGAACAGTGTGGTAAGTTACATAACACATTTTTTATTGTAAAATTCTGATGCAGAAAAACATTTTAAACATTTTGATATTACAAAAATTAAAATCTGTTACAGCATGGATATTGTGCATGTTACTTTCTAACCACTTACTATCAGTATTTTAATTTTCATATATTTTATATACGAGTTCTTTTATATAACTGTATTAGTGCTAGTTTTAGCACTATACTTTAGTTATTTATTTTACTTTCTTTTTTTTTACATATGTTTATTTTTCAATTTGAAAATATTTATCTTTCTTAAATATTTTATTGTTATTAATGCTTTATGATAACTTCTCTTTGTTTTGATGTACCATCATGACAGATTTAAGAGTTTTAGTCTGTTACATGTTTAGTGACAAAAAGACTACTGATATTTGTTCCAGGTCTTTCACAGAAATGTGCTAACACTAAATGTGGACTTGGTGCTCAGTGTGTAACAGGCCCTAATGGAGCAGATTGTTTTTGCCCAGCTGGTCTTCAAGGAAATCCATTCCTGGAATGCTTAGGTATGCACAACTGTTTTAACCTTATTCAACCTTGTCACAATTCTTAAACAAATGAAAAATATTAGAACAATAATACTTATATTTAAATAAAATATTTAATACTAAATTGATAAATTTGTTCTCCTGTAGATGTGGATGAATGTCTCCTACCTCCATTACCTTGTGGTATAGGAGCAGCTTGTATCAACACCATTGGAAGTTTTCTATGTGTTTGCCCATCTGGTACCATTGGAAACCCCCTTTTAGAATGCTGTAAGTTATGGTGATTCTGATGGTCTGTTTACTAAAGAATTTTGTTGAAACACTGAAACTTGTGTCTAAAGTGAAATCAACTATGAAAGGAAATGTAGTGAAACAAGTAGCTTTTTAAGTCACTATTTACAGCTTAATAACAATTTATTCATGCAAAGTTTGAATTGAATAATAGTAATAATATGAAATCATTGAAAAACAATTTTTAACACATACAGTTGTCTCTATGCTGCAAAAACTTAGAGTACATTAATGGTATCATACTTTACAAATATTAGTAAATAAATAACTAAACCCAATATCTATACTTGGATGTGAGATTCTGTGTGTTTAAAGTGATTTAAATAACATAAAAATTATATTTACTTCTGAAAGAGAAAGGAATGTTTTTATACTACTTATCTTGTACATAGTCTTTTTATTTTAGATTGCTTTCAATGCTTTTCACTGAATGTAAAATTTATTCCAACAAAAAAAGAGGTAAATTTAATTAATAATAAGTCTATTTGTCTGGTACAAATGAGAAATGGTAGTAAATACAAAGAAATTAAAAAGCTCTTTTGCTCAACAGAATACGAATGCACAAGTTAAATGGTTTGTGAACATGTCTTAAGAAGCACTAAGATTAGACCTTTAAACATTAATTTGGCCTTTGCAAGTTAAAAGAAAATAAAAAAACATTTTTATACATATATAGTACATACTTAACACATTATATGTTTGCAGCATTATAATTTTAAGAGAGACTAAATAGTAAACTTTAATATTTTTTGAAAATTTTAGTTTGGTTAGTATAATATAGGAAAAATAAATCTTTGTTTGATTACAAAATATATACGTATGCCTCATCTGTTATGTGTAACTCCTTGTCTCAGCCTGAAAATGAACTTTTAAGTACAGTTAATATGAAGATTGTGATCCTTTTCAGCTAAGAAGGCTCTATTAAGTGTGATGAAATAAAAATGTTTTTGAAGGGGCCTGGTGCATTTTAGTTTAGAAAAATCATCTTTGTTATAGGGTTTATATGCTAATTTCTACTAGCAATAACACGTGGTCTAAGAGTCATTGAAATGTTTTTATAATATCAAATTAATTAAATTCTTAAAGATGTAAAGTTTTACATATTTTAGCTCTTGTATCACTTCATTATTTTAAACAAAAGTGAATGAGGTCTGTTGATATGTATAGTCCATTGTTCAATAGTAATCAATACAACATATTTTTTATGAATGTTTAATATGATTATTGTTAAAGAGTATTATATTTTTTACTTTAATAAAAAATGCTTGTTTGTGTTTCAGCTGTGCAAATAAATGAATGTGAAGACGATGGTGATTGTTCTGAAAATTTTCTGTGTCAACAAGATGAAAATGGAGTGAAGAAATGTGAATGTATGTGCACAAAATGTAGTTAAAGTAGCCAGAAATGGAAACCTAAAAAAAATTAGTCTTACTTTTTCATGTTCAGGCTTTTAGTAGAGTAGTTTAATATATAAACACTCCTTGATCTGATGTTTTCCTCATTCACACTACATCCTATTATCTTGAAGTGTTAGTTGTCTACTAGCATTCCACATGAATGTAGCTAGACAGAATAGACTTATATTTATAAGTAACAAACTACCTCTTTATTTTATTTGTGTTTATGAGATATTTTCCTCAATCAGTGGTTTAGTTTCTAAAATATTTTTGTAGTTATTAAAAAGTAAGGTATTTCTTTAATAGTCTGTTTTTATAGCAATTATCTTAGTTTATTTTCAGTAATAGATCATTATTCATAAAAATTGGAATACTTATTACAGGCTATTAATAACCATTTTGGGTGAGATGTAATATAGTTTCTCATATTACGTGGAATAACATTGTTAGGTGTAGGTAGACCAAGAATGGGAAAATTAAATTCTCTTTTATCAAAAGTTTTCAACCTTGCTGTGTCTTCTGTGAAGGTAATGTCCAAGTATAAATAATTAGCATGATCCTCATTATTATTATAACTTCTTTCTTTTATAAGTTCTGTTCAATACATTAAATTTGGTGTAAAATTCATATTATTTATGCATGTAAATCATAAATAAGTTTTCATAAAAGAACAGACACAGATTGGCCATATTTGAAGAGAAGTTTGTTCCCTTTGGAATAGCCACCATTTACTTATATATTTGTTCATTAAGAACAATATAACTGTTATAAATGCAGAAATGTGGTATATTTTTACACTGAATTCTAGTCAATTTAAATTGGGCTATATTTATTTCATCATTTATAAAATTATCAAATAAGCCATTGTAAACCCTGATTAAATATTTTAGATTTATTTTAATTCACAGAGTACTAAAATTTTATGTAAAAATATAACTGGCAGTTTTTGAATAATTTAAACTATTTAAACATTCCAAAACTGGAATGTTACTTTTAGTAATCCAGAAATAATTGTTCTGGCTATTTGAAGACTTTTTATCTTTTCTTTGTTAAGAACTATGGAAACAGGTTTAATAAGTGTGTTTAAAGAATTAGTAATAAATCTAAACATAACAGGAGTTTTATGCAATTCTGGAATTGCATATAAAAATAGTAAATTTGTATAAGAATAATCTGTGTGGATATTACATTGTTAAATATCTTACTTTAAATTAGCAATAACATTGTTTTTCTTTAACCCAGTCACTACAGGTTATGTCATTGGGTTTGTTTACTTGCATTCTAGAAGTATTATTTTATGAATTTATGTTAGTACAGTTGGTGTCAAATGGTAGATTATGACTTAAATCATAGTATTATATATTATTAAATTTCTTCATTTAACAATTATTATTAAAAAACTTAAACATTGATTTTGTGTGTGTGTGTGTTACATGGTATATTGAATGTAGCTGTGGCTCAAATCAGATGTTTGTGATGTTAAAATATAATGTATATAGTTTTAAATGGATTAGGAACTAAAATTATCAATATTAACAAGCTAAAATATAAAATAAGAACCTTTTATCTTTTTTATGTGCTGATGTATTACTTATGTACTGAATCAAACCTTTGGTTACCTTTTTTCATTTTAAAAAATGGTCCTTTATGTGGTCCCAATTGAATACTCAAAATGTCTACTGGTGGTTTTCTCAGTTTTATTCATGTGTTAAAATGCCATCTCATTCTTTTGAAACAAGATTTTAAGGAGATAGTTTGTGTCTCTAGTCTGCTTGAAAATTTATATATATTTAGATCAAATACACCTTAGTTACTAAATTTGATAAATTGTAATGGATTTCTGTGATATAAATATAGTAATTTATAATTTTTTTGCTTATTCAAATGTATAAAAAAAAACTTTAAAAAAATATTTTGTTTTATATATCTTTCACATGTGAACTTTCTTAAGGCATAGCAAGCTATGAGAAGCAGCAGTTAAAGAAAAAGGTTATAACAAGAAAAGATAATTGTTTACTTGTTTGTAAATAGTAATAATCTATATGCATATATAATGCATAATAAGTGAAATGTGATTGTATTTTACAAAATACTAGTCCACTAAAACATAGTTAAGGTAGGTCAGTTTGTGTTGAATAATAGTAGTATCAAAGAGATCATTATTTTTTATTTTCTTGAAAAAATTGTTTTGTTTAGTTGTGGAACCAAATGAATGTGAAGATGATGCTGCTTGTTCAGAAAATTTTGTTTGTAAGCAAGGTGAAACTGGAATAAAGAGATGTGAAGGTAAGCTTAAAAAAGTAGAAAAACAACAATGAATTGAATCTTAAAATGTAATAACATAGGTAGAATTTGCAGGGTTTGATAAGTCTTTTTAACATTTGAAATGGATGTTTTTGTTTGGTTAGATATTATTACATTACAGTAATAACATGCAAATTAACTAGGACAGTGAGACTAGTTATAATGTTAATCATTTATCATCACTAAATGTACTAGCTTGAAAAAGCAAACAAACCAAGAAGAGCTTTAAGAGTTGTGTTTTTCCATCATGCTATAATGAATCTGAATTGATCCTTAGTTCTTAATATTACTTTGATATGTCCAAGTCACATATTTTAAATAAATATCACACATTTCTCATTGCTACATTATCCCCATTCCAATCAGACTTGTCCATTGTCCCAACTCACCATTACACATCACATTGGCTATCCACCAATCAACAGTGTATATACTGTGCAGGTAGTTTGATTTGCCACATAATTAGATGGACATCAGTGTTACGATTACCACTGCTGGAAACAATTTCAGTTAATAATGACACACATCTTGTCTCGATCATGACTTCATTAATATTTATAAATAAATGAAGTATCAGTTAGCATTTTATAAAACTTAAAATAATGAAGATGAGTTGAGCAGTTTTTTCTGTGTACATTTAGTTTGATTACAAATATATTTATGGAATATTAACATTAAATATGGAATTTTATTTGTACTTGCATATTGTTGAACTAAATGTCTTGAAATTAAGATATTAATGACTTTATTTGAGCATTATTATATTTCACATTAAATTAGATGTTCAGAAGGATATTATCCTACATGATGGAAATTAAAACATAAATATATTAATTAAAAACTTTAGATGTCTGTCAAAATGTGGTATGTGGTCATGCAGCAAACTGTACTGATGGAGTTTGTGAATGTAATGAAGGAATGACAGGTGATCCCAATGATTTGATTGAAGGCTGTACTTGTAAGTATCTCAAAATGTTCCCTATAATTTGAAAACTGTGAGAATTTTCTCCACAAAATTATGTAATACTCACAAACATAGGCTTTGTTTACAAAATAATGTGTATATTGTTTCTATTATATCTCTTTATTAGAATACTGCATACTGTAGAACCAGCTACAGGGTAATTTCTAGCAACAGAAAAATGTAACATAAGAGCTTAAAGTTGGCACAGTCGTGGATCTGTAATTTACACTTTACACTGTTTGATAATCCTGAGATAAACTGCTGGCCAAAATCTTAAGGCCAATACAAATAAAGAAAAAATATGCATTTTGCACTGTTAGACTCAACCACTTATTTGAGTAGAGTTTCGGAAGATGAAAATAAGAAAAGGGTAGAATAAAAATAAAAAAGCCTTTTTAGCATTTAATAGGGAAAATGTGAATACTTTGACATTAGCCTAAATACTAGCTGGTCAAATGTTTCAGACCATAATGAAATGAAACATTAATCTGCAAACATATAACGAAATTTAGTCATTTGTGTTCAAGCATGAGCATTGTCAACATCTCCTGTGTTACATTGGGTAAAAACATGGCAAATGCTATAAGTTTGACAGAGTTTGAATGTGGCAGAATTGTTGAGCTGCAAAAGCAAGGGGTCTCTCAGCGTGCCATTGCTGGTGAGATTAGGCAGAGTAAAACTGCTGTTGCAAATTTTTTAAAAGACTCTGAGGGATATGAAACAATAATATCAAATGGTCGGCCCAAGAAAATTTCACAGGAGGATTTGACAGGTTGTCCGGCAAGACACCAGCCGATATTTGAACCACATTAAAGCCCTTACCGATGCAGAATGCAGCTCAAGAACAATAAGGCGGCATCTACGAGAGAAAGACTTTAAAAACTGTAAATGTCTTTAAAGGCCACACCTCTTTCCATACCACGAAACAGTTTGGTTAAATTTTGCTGAGAAGCACCAAACATGGGACGTAGAAAAATGGATGAAGGTTTTGTTCCCTGATGAGAAAAAACATTAACCTTGATGGCTCCGAATGGCTTCGAACGTTACTTCCACAAAAAGGAAATACCACCAGAGACATTTTATACGTGACACAGTGGAGGAGGGTCCATTATGATCTGGGGTACTTTCTTCTTCCATGAAACAGTGAAGCTTCAGGTTATACAAGGGTGTCAAACAGCAGCTGGCTACATTGGCATGTTGGAGAGAGCATCCTTATTGACTGAAGGACTCACTTGTGTGGAAGCGACTAGATCTTTCTGCAGAACAACATAATCCACAATGCCAACAGGACAAAGAACTCTTTCATGGCGAATAACGTGATTCTTTTGGACCACCCATCGTGCTTGCCTTAATTGAACCCCATTGAAAATGTTTGGGGGTGGATGGCAAGGAAAGTCTGTAGAAATGGAGATCAATTCCAAACAGTGCATGATCTTCGTGAAACCATCTTCAACACTTGGAATAACATTCCAGCCAGCCTTCTGCAAATGCTTATATCGACCATGCCAAAGCGAAAGTTTGCAGTTATTTGCAATGACAGCCATGCAAATCACTACTGAGACCTCTTGTTGGGCATTTCCTACCTTGTTTAGGACTTCTTTTTGGTAAGGTCTTAAACTTTTGACCAGCTGATAATTAGGTTAATTTTATAGTGTTCACATTTTCCTATTAGATGCTAAAAAAAGTTTTTATTTTTATTTTCTCTTTTCTTATTTTCATCATTCAAAGCTCTACTCAAATAAGTGGATGAGTCTAACAATGCAAGATGCATATTTTTTCTTTATGTTCATTGGCCTTAAGATTTTGGCCAGCAGTGAATTTGTTTTTCTTGCCACTGAAACAGATTTCAGTCGTGTTCATTTAAAGTTATTGCAGTGAATTGTTGAATTATTCAATTTATATTTATTATTTAACACATCAACATCATTTACAGTGTTTATTGTTTATCACTCTGAAAATTTATAGTAAAACTATTAAGTTCTTCAAAAGGTGTACTTGTATTGCTATTATATTTGTACAGAAAGGAAAAAAAGTGCAACATCATATATCCTTACACAATTTTAAAATTTTTGCACAAATGGCTAATGATATTAAAGGTTAAATTATTTATTTATATTTTAGAAATCTTAAAAATCACCTAAAGATTCTGTTGCCTGTACCTATATATTTGGAAGGCTTCGAACTAATGAATAAATTTACTCCAAAATAGTTTACAATAACTAAAACATAGTAATTTACTACATACATCTGAAAATCTGCAAACATGTTTTTTTTGTTAAATATTCTGCTTTATTAATTATAGAAACTATATCCAGATACGATAACTTTTACCCATTTTCAGGCAATTTTAAAAGGTTAAAGAAATATTTTATGTTGTGTCATTGGATATCGCCTCTTTTGGTGTATATTTTTAGTTGGTGTCTTATGTGCTAATAAATATGTATTTCCATTTCATAATGAATAATTTATATATAGTTATTCTATATATTGTGTGGTATACTATTCTATTACATGTATCACAGCAAATGAAACAAAGGTAATTTTTACTGACTCTAAATAATAATGCTGAAGACATATATCAGATAAATGAATGGATAGGTACATAGATTAAGTTATCTTTTATAATTTTTTTATATTATTTGAAACACTTAGTAACCTTAGTTGTCAAGTTATTAAATCAGCAGTTAGGTAAACATAAGGTTGGTGATCTTGGTTATTATATCCTTGGTTTTACAAGTAAGTGTGTGTGTGTGTGTGTGTATACATATATATATATTAGCTTTCTTGTTTTATGAGATGTTTTTTACTGCCTCACTCAGTTATTTATCAAGCTAAAGAAACTTCCAGTTACTGTTATTCAGATATAAAAAGGCATTCACATAATATAGCAAAAATATATTTGTGTACCTGCCATTAAAACACAAATTGTAAATTTTCGTTTTCTCAAATATACCTAATAAATAAATTTATCAGTTTAAAGCTTACTGTTGGTTTCTGATATTGTTGAAGAACTGCATTCAAAGTTTTGATATAAAATTCAAGTCTTCCAAATTTAACATTTTTTGGTAATATTCTTCATACATTTTTGAGATTGTCTTAATTAGTGTGTACAATATATACTCATATTTCTGAAGTGCACATTATTTACCTTACCTTGAACATTTGGAATTGATATAATTATTCATTAGAGGTTCAAAAGCAGCAGTCAAAGTGTTGTTATATAACATCAGTGCAACAAAAATGTGAAGTTTTATGATAATGTTATATGTACTATATAACAATAAAAATTGATTAACAATAAATATTCAGTATAACTTAATGAAAGTAATGGCATATAAAATGTTAAAAACATTTATGATTAGTGAATTAAAGTAAAAACTGACACTTGAGTTTAGGAAGAAAATCAAAGTAATTGTAGTAATTAAAAAGCAAAAATAAATATTTGTAAATTGAATGCATATTATTTTTAATTGAGCAAAATACTTATACTTCTAAGGAAAACATCTGCTAGTAAACTCAAGGGAATACTTTAAATATAATTGATATTTTCTTCATTTAGTTAACAGGCGCACAGCTATATTCATGATGACAAAAAGCAAACAGTAACAAAGAAACCTAAGGGCTTATAAGACATATTCAAAATACAATGAAGTACAAAATCATCTTGGTATTTTCTTTGTCAGTCTTTTCCCCATATTGAAAAATAAATCCACTTGCTGAAAGTGATAGATGAGAAGCTAGATAATGTGCAATATTTATATGTTAAAATTTTCCACAGATATCTGTCAGGATGATAATTGTGGACCCAATGCTTTGTGCAACAAGAATGGTCGTCCTCCAGCTTGTGAATGCTTGTCTGGTTTTTTTGGAAACCCTGAAGACCCAAAACTAGGATGTCAGCGTAAGAAAGTTATATTTTCTGATAATGTTTACTAAAAAATTTTTGAAGACAAAAATTAAATTGTTTTACTACATAAGAAGCAACAATACTTGTAGTAAATATTGCCCACAAAAGTAGTAGACATTTATCAGAATATTTACTCTTACTTTATTTGTATATGTATATATCCTTGATTAAAATTCAGTGATCCATTACATATTTCCAGTTTAAAAAAATAGGGGTATTTTAATTCAGTACTATTTTGTTTCAGTTGAATTGATTAGTTTGATTAATAAATGAAAATCCACAATTATTTAAAACAAAGTGTAATATAGTTTTACCTATTACAGCACCTGACATTTGTGAAGATGATAACAGCTGTCCTGCTAACCAATTATGTAAACCTGATAAAAATGGGGTCAAAAATTGTTTTGGTATGGTTTATTCTTAATGTTATTATATTTGCCACACAACGTATTGTATATTTAGGAAATTGTATTGTTTACTAAAAAATTTTTAAAACAAAAATTAAATTGTTTTACTACATTGGAAGTAAAAGTACTTATATTAAATATCGCCCACAAAAGTAGTAGATATTTATCAGAATATTTACTCTTACTTTATTTGTGTATATATATATATATATAATATCCTTGATTAAAATTCAGTGATCCATTACATATTTCCACTTTAACAAAAATAGGGGTATTTTAATTCAGAAGTGCTATTTTGTTTCAGTTGAATTAATTAGTTTGATTAATAAATGAAAATTCACAATTATGTAAAACAATGTAATATAGTTTTATGTAATATAGTTATTATAATAAAAATATTATTTTTCAGTGTCATACGAGAGAGAATATTTGGGATGTTATCACAGTTATTATTTAATTATTTTCAAGTGAAATAAAATCAAATTGATTTATCCTCAAAATTTTCCAATAGCAAGACAACAAGAGACAAAGATGAATGAAACTATATTGAATCCAGAGTATTTAGTTTTATGATAAGAGGTTCACCTCTCTACGTGGTGAACCTTGACTTTTAAAGCTGAACATTTACTACATTGTAGGTAGACTAAAATAGCAACTAGTATTTTTTCTCAAATCTCAGGTGTGGGTGACCAACATGGATTTATCTGTTTCTATTCACAGGAAGATTGAGCATTACATGGGACAGCCTTTGTCCTCCTGCTCTTTCAGAAAAGGCTGGTCTGGTGCAGGCATATAAGGGTTTCAATTGCATTTTTCTTTCTCCAGATATTGCCTTTCCTTTCCATTCTTAACCCAGTGAGTTTACTCAGCCTAATGTGGCTATTATGGATTTTGTGTCTCAGATTTGTGACGTTTTATACTTTCCATCTTTTTTTTATGCATCTTGTCCTTCTTTATACCATGAACAGTCTTCCTACCCCTTTTTGGTTTTTCTCCCTCATCTGCCTTTTGGGTTTAAACTAATTTCTTTGCTTCACATCTCAGTGAGGAGATTAACATGACATGCCTCCCATAGACTTCAGATCAGTTCACTCTTTTCTATCCTTATGCTTACTATTGACTTTTAGACCAGTAGCTGTTAGGTTCCTTGTTGCCTGATAAATTTTTTGAGATACCCTTACTCTTTTCTTTAGTCTACATGTTTTCTTCAGCTTTGGTGTTATATAAATGGTTTTTTTGTTGTTGGGACATTATGGGTCATGATGCCATATTTATTCAGGTCCATTTATCCTTGACATGTTTTAGTTTCATATGTATAGCCTCATACCTGAAGTAGTATGTTTTGGATATGGTTTAGTAAACTCTAGAATCTTGGGTGGTCCAACAACAATCCACACTTATATAAATATTGTAGCTCATTTGTCTCAGTCTGAGCCTCACTTACTTCCAGTTACCACTTCCCATGCTTTACCTGTCCTTTTATTCAGGGTACTCCTTATCATTTACTTTTACAACACCCCCCCCTCCCACCACCAGTACTGATGATTACTCATTGAATTAGGGTCTAGTGAGAGCTCAGGTGTTTGAATTTCTTCATCACTGACATTCCTTCATTGACAATCAATCAGTGCTTCAGTTCCTGTCCTAAGGAATCATTGTCCAATTTCTTTTCCCACTTTGTGTCTCCTTACCCTGTTTCTTTCCCTCCTCCTCAAAATTCTGTGGCTAGCCAGCATCTAAAAGAAGCAGTTTGGGAATTTCTATTGTGGTGAGCCATTGAACCTATTTCCATCCTTCCTGAGATTTTTATTCTCATCTTTTTCATGTTGTGCATAGTTGTGCAAGGAGTACATTTGAATCAGGAGTGGTGTGAGTCTCTTCAGATCTTATTCTCTCATTTTGAGTGGTATTTTTCAAATTCTTTCAAGAGGTATTTCTGTCATTCCATTGAACTGATTCTCCTCCCTATAAATGTGAAATTCTAGCTAATCTGGTGAGAAGAGATAAATACTATATCACAAATTATAATTTTCTTATATTGAAAATGTAATTCCAATAGGTACTTGTCTTCTCTCACCCTTCCTCCCCACATTTCTCCAGTGCTGACATCCTCTGTCAAACTACTAAATGATACTAGAGGAGTATAAACAGAGTCACATTAGTTTTGTGATCATGCCATATTCCAGTTAGGAGGTGATGCATGATGATTTGCATTAAAAACATGTAGGAATCTTGCATTTACAATAGATAATAGTTAATCTTGTGACTGGAGGTAAGTACTAATTTGGAATAAATTTTTAGTACAGGAGAACTATACCTTTTGTTGCTTTTATCTGCTGTTATTCTTATAATTTTTTGGATTTAACATAATATGTTTCTCACATATTCATATTAAAGTAGTAGCAGTTCCTTGTATTACTGTTTCAATGTATAGATTTTTTCTAGGTCTTAACTTTACAAGATATATAACAAAAACAAACTATTTATCTTTATCTAGATGTATGTGGGAGAACAAGATGTGGACCTAATGCAGAATGTGTTGGTAAAGATCACAAACCTGTATGTCTTTGTTTACCAGGCTTTAGTGGAACCCCAACAAATCTTAATAAAGGCTGTACCTGTAAGTGTTTGTGATGTTTAATTAGAACTGTGCAATATGTATAGAAAACAAAATTATGATGCAATAACTTCCATAAATAACAAAACTTAAAATGCAGCATTAGCAAATAAATGCTGAAGATTCATGTATGTGCTTTTTATTGAAATATGGGGTTGAGCACATTATATTAAAAACTGAAAACCTCAGGTGGCATAGTAATAATGAACCAGAATGTATCAGAACTGCATTCTGGCATTGTTTGTTTACGTTTTGTAGGTGGTGTGATGCCACCAAAAATTTATCACTTTTGGGGAAAGAGAATTAACAGCTTAACAGCCCTTTCTGATGTAAAATATTCATAAACTCAGATTGTGGCTTAGAGTTTCTAGAATAGATTATTCCTTATAGATATTTATTATATGTTTAATACATTATAAAATAAAGGAGTTTGGACTAGTTTGTAGCACTGTGACCATCATGACAAAACCCACCTGCAACATATTTTACCCTAGCCCATGGTAAAAAAGTGTGTCATTTTGTAACAAGGGAGAACTCATAAACATAAAGGTTAGTGGCTAAAGCTGTCCACCATCCAAGGCAAACAACATGCAAAATAATCCAGAATGATCTCCATTTGGAAGAAAAGCCAATTGGACATGGGCATTAGTACACAAAGATAAGGCCTCTAGCCATATCTTGTGTTTAACCATTACATACCTCAAGTAGCTGGAAAATGAGTGTTTGTGGACTTCTCTGTGAATGAAACATGACATGTCCTTTTGCATTGAAAACTATTTGTGATGCTGTCAAGACACATGATTATCATATGGAGCATTACTAGATTTGGCAACATGAACTGTAAGAAGGTGGTGAGGTTCATTAGTTATTCTAATATAATGTTCTCAAATCTATGTATTTATGGAAAATTTATTGACATAACAGATGCATATGTAATCATTTGAAGAGGTAATATGCTTTAGTACTGATCTAACTGATGGTTGTACATTTAAACCTTCATATATATATTTGAAATTCATCACAATGAACAAAGACAAAAATCTTAAAAATAACTTGTATTTAAAATGTAATTTAATAGGTTTAAAGTATTGGAAAAGGATAGAAAATTGAATGAACTACAATTAAATTTGTAAGAACTATTTACTCTGAATATTTTGATGTTCTGAAACAATTATTTTTTAGAATGTTTTTTAATAAATGCCTGTCACTATTTAGCTGTTCCAGAAGACAAATGCCAAAAGGATGATGACTGTTCTGAAACAAAATTATGTCAGTTTACTGAATCAGGAATAAAGGACTGTATTGGTAAAAGCATTTTTTACATTCTCATACAGCATCTACTTAAAATAAAATACTTTGTAATTGTTTTACTGTTGAAGTTATGAAATATTCAAAATAAGTACTTGCTTGTATAGAAAAAAAAAGGAAAATTTTACTTAGATAAATAACATTAGCTTGTATTTTTCAGATATCTGTGCCAAAAGAAAATGTGGTCCAAACTCACAGTGTCTTGGTTTGGGGCACACTTCAATTTGTGAATGTTTTCCTGGGTTCTCGGGCATTCCAGATGACCTTGTACATGGTTGCCAACGTGAGTTGTTTCAAATTTCTCTTCATTTTTAATTTTTTAAAAATAAAAGGACAATTTACTTAGTTTACTTCATTGCAACACATTTGTAATCTTTCACATAAAAACTTTCAAATTTCAGCAAAAAAAGTAGGTAATTAAGAAAAAGAATTTACATAGATAAAAGATTTATACAGTTAGGAAAAGCACCAGTAACAGGTGAAGGTTTTCTATCTGATATATCTATGTGACAATAAAGCATGAGTAATTTAATTGAAAAATATTTTACATTCATGAAACAATTGTTGTACTATTTTAAGTTGAATATTTTTAAGCATAGTCCATATGTAAGTAGCTTACAGAAAATCTTTAAGGTAATGAAATAATAATATGGATTTTTTTATCATATAACATTGGTTCTATGACAAAAAGATGCTTTATGTGTAAGTGTAAATCAAATTTGTGTGCTTTAGTAAGGTATATTTCCATTAGAGATTACACTTTGAGAGAGAGAGCGAGAAAGAATTTTGAATTTTTCCTTGAATTGTATTTTTGACAAGGTAAATATAATATTTTTGAGATACACATAAATGATGGGAATAAATGAATTGATGTCCATTGTTACTTTTTTATGTTTTTTATGTGGACTGAATGCAACAGAAAGATACAGATAACAGCTTATATAATTTATTACAATAAACTATTATATATGTAACAGATATAACATAAATTATATAATAACAATGACAGATATTCAGTTTCAACCTTCAAAATTAATTACAATACAAAATGATACTGGCCTGTGTCCAATATAATGATCTAGAATGAAAGTCCAAAAGTCTAGATCAGAAATACAAAATTCTAGTCTAGGGTGTGAATTTGGTCCCACGAAGAAATTCCGAAGTTTGAATGGAGAAGTCCAGAAACAATTCACAGTTCAATAAATTTGACGAAGTTCTTTTCACGATGTTTTCGATGAATGTCTCAAATTTGTCGTTCTCCCATTTGCTACGGTCTCCCCTAAACAGTCCTATAGGTGTTGACTTTCAGTATAACCACTAATTCGTAAAGAATCGTAAAGATTGACGAAATAAAATCACAGCTTCTGTAGATCTAGCTTCAGTCACAAATCCAAGTTGAATAAACACACAGCAAACATTTAAACTTTCTCAAACGAAGACAACCTCTTGAATCGAATAAAAACTTATGACTGACTGACTCTCTTTCTTCTCCTCGCGTCGCCATCTGTTTTTATACTAGTAGGCTTACTGTGTTCTCCAACAATCGCGTAACTTCCACATAATTCCAGAGTAATCTGCGCATATCTGTTTTTGCACGAGACTCGTCTAGACACCAGGCCGCCATACATTTTATTTACAGACAAATGATCAATCTACCTAATTCAAGAAATTTCTACATGAATAACGACATATTTTATTGGTTTGAACTTCAAAACAATAATATAAATATGGAAATATAAATAATAGATTTGGAAATCCAAACACAACACTACATGGTTGTCGTTTACATAACATTTACATAACATCCATTAAGGTTAGTGAAAATTAAATACAACAACTTTTTAGAAATGTTTTAAGAATTGCATTGGTTAATGAACATTATTTTTTGTATTCTCTTTTTGAATGTTACATGGTTAAATATAACATTGACTTAAGTGACAGATTAAGGGTATTTCATTACAAACTGAATGAAACTATTTCTGTTTTTCAAGTGTTTTTTCCATGCAGTTGGCTACTTTTCTGTTAAAAAACTCGTTTAAATTAAGTATGTTTATGGAGGTTTATAAATAATTAAATATACATATTTTGAAATACAGGTGACATCTGTACAACAGACAGTGATTGCCCAGCCAGTCAAGCATGTGAAAGGGAAAGTCCACAGAAAGTTAAAAACTGTACTGGTTAGTATTCACATCTTATGTCTTAAAATATGTTCCATATTTTAGAAAAGAAATAAAATTAGTGTTCTTTTTTAAATTTTTGTATGAAAAACACATTCGTTTATTGTGTTTTGTTTTTCCTACTTTATGTGAATTTTAAGATGAGATAAAGAATCATTTTGGATGATGATGTATGACACCTAACATACATTATGTCCATGAAAATTTTAAAACTTTTCACTCCAGATACTTCATTTAATACATCATGCAATTTCAATCTGTGGTTAGATCAGTTTCATCAATCATAACAAGTTTGTCTTTATGATAGACTATATTTTATTTAACATTACTGTTGTACCATGACAGATCAGGTGGCCTTTTAAAAATCATCAGTGAATCTGAAAGCCTACAGAGTGCCCATTAAAATACCATTAGTACTTGCATCTGAAAGTTGAACTAACTCTAGCGTATTTTCTGTGTAAAGGTCATTAAGAAATGCATGGTTCTGTACATTGGTCTCATCAATTAAGATGATAACTTTGGGCATAGTTTTATGAAATTACGTTGCACAGCTGATTACTTGTCATTTTTTTAAAAATATGATTAATAATATTTAAATAGGCAAATTGTGAATGAAGTGTTTGGTGTGTATAAAATCCATTTAATCGTTTAGTTTTGACTTTTAAAATCATGAAATAAATTTATTCTGCTTGGGTAATTGTAAGAAAACATAATTACTTAGTGTAATGTTAAACTGCTGTAATGCAGTTTTACTTAAGTCCATTTAATTTTAGCAGTTTCAATAATTTTTAGAATTGTTTTAAAAACTACATTGTCTCCATGCAGATAAGTTTTCTTTTTTCTTCCATGTATTTTGTTGGTTTGGCATTACTCTGCTTGAAAGCATATCTCACATGGTGGGCTGACTTTATACTTCCTTGAAAATATTTCTCATATCTTTTCTACTAAATTTTTTTGGGCTTGATATTTCTACTTTAAAATAAGCAGCATTCAAGTCTTCCATTTTAAATAGCTAGTAAAAGATTTCTTTTTACAGAAATGAAATTTATTTTGGAGAATCCATCACTGAATTAATAAGTGTTTTAAGTTCTTTGTTACTCATTGGATAAATTCAGTTGGTATCACTGGAAATGAAGCACGTTGGTCATCATTAATGCTCTCAACATTATGATCTTTTAGATTTTTCAATAATAATTGTTTCTCACATGCATTAAAAATTTTTTAAATTATTTTATTCCTGAAGTTCTAATTATTTTTTAAACTGATAATATAATTCATTGAAGATAACACTTGCATCATTGCTCTTGTAAATTAATTAGCAGTTGGAAAATACTAATGCAAACATCAGTGAGAAGTTTTCTGGAAACTTTGGATTAGGTAGGTGTTTTGTTATGTAAACCTACTTTTTATTAAATAACATAAATATTTAGATTTTTTTCATTTAGGTATGAGTTAACTGTCTTACCATAAAAAGTAAACCTTTTCAGATGTTTGTAAAGAGAAGCAGTGTGGTCCTAATGCTGAGTGTGTATCCTTTAACCATGAAGCTCAATGTAAATGTAAACCTAATTTTGAAGGTGATGGTGATAACGTGATAAAGGGCTGCAAACGTAAGTAATTGCATGATTTTTCTATTTTTATCTAAAAACTTTTGAATACAGAATGAAGTTGCTATTATATAATAAATTATTATTCTTTATGTAAAATTTTAAGTTATTTTCTCATTTTTTCTTGAAGGAGCAAAAACTATTACCCAACCAGTTTTAAGTATATTTTAAGATTCAAGATATATGTCACATGAGCAGTTAGAATTCTTGGACTCAATTTAGAAATATAAAGTTCTCCTTAGAATAGTTAATTATGACATTTCTCAAGAGTTATAAGATTTGAGGTTAGTATTTCATTATAGGTATAAAAAATTATCATATATTTTATAATACTGATTATTTAAGTATTATTTTAAAAGTTTATATGTTGTTTAAAATTGTAGATAAAACTATTTATAGTAATTGTTATATTCTAATGTTTTTATATTTTTTCAGTTCATTTGTATTTATGAACATTATATTTTTTATTTGCAGAAAACAGCTGTAACATTTCTGAATATTTATTTCCAAATTTACCCATACCATAGATATCTAAATAAAGCTACACACTTAGAAAATTGCTTCTTCACATATAAATATCTTTTGCAGTTGCATCAGTAAGTAGTTATATAACTTCTTTAGGGCAGTGAGTACGTGCAGTGAGAAAGAAAAGATATATTTTGATATGTCATAGCAAGCGTATATTTATAGGACCATTTTAATACACAGAAATCTCAAGTTTATTTTGCAATATACTGATTATTTTGGTAATTATAATGCTTTAAACACAGTTATACAGAATAATGGGGTAATTTTAAAAGTTTAGTCACTTTCTTTCACTCTTTATTAAAAGAAGAACAAATTAACTATCCACTGTGCTCTCTTTTAAAAATACGTTGTAAAGGGTATTTTGATACAGTACATACCTCATCTTGCAATGTTTCCTAAGCTATTCTTATTCATTGTTGCCCTCTATATGCAATTTTTTATTTATGCATGTCACAAATCTTATTTTCCGTCCCCTGTTGGAATTGCTGTATTCCAACATGTCTCTTATGCATATCATCATGTGTCATCTCTTAACCAATAATAGCATGACATGCTATTGATTTTGATTGTCTTTTCATTTCTCCAGACTTTCCCATTCCTTCCCAATTGCAGCTTTAGGAACTCTTAGGCTTAATTTGGTCTTCATGGATTTTGTATCTCAGGTTTTTGATATATCCCATAGCTTTTATTCACCTTGTCCTTCCTTTTCATGTGAGCTATCTTTTAAACTATTTGTTGTCTTTACTCTCTTTCCTGATATCCTAGTACATGCAGCTTAGTTTGTCTCATTTAAGTTAGAGGATCAGAATACCCTCTCAAAGACTTCTGATTAGTACATCTTTTTTTACCACTGTGTTCTTTGATCAGCAAATGTTTAGTTTATTGTTACTTATTTGGGGTGCAGCGTCTAAATCTAATGTTAATTTTACCCATGCTCAATGTTCTCATCTTCATCTTACTTTGATTATCTTTCTACAGTATCTTTCTTCTATACATCTCCTATCAGAAGCTCTCCACAGAAATTCTGAGAGATTTCTCAGTGAATATCCTTCATTTTCAATGATTACTTCCACATCATGGTAGCACATCAGTTTTGACCTTATTTTCAGTTTGGTTTACCAATTTCAGGCACTCCCCTTTGAACTTGTTTCAACTTTTTGTGTGTTTTGTTGTATAGTCTGGGCTCTTGTATGGGCATTTTTATGATCTGGGAATATGATTTTATTATTACATGAATGACTAGCTCATTCCAAGCAGGAATTAGCCACTTATACTCACTAACTTCTTTTTGTGTCAGCTTAGATTGGCTGGTTGATAAACGTCATTCCTTTGACCCACTCAATATCTTGTCTATATGGGAGTCTTTTTCAATGCTAATTTCAGTTGCACTCTGCCTTCGTCTTTAATGTTTTGTTTTCTTGAACTTTTAGTTTACCATGCCCTCTTGGCTCAGTCACTTACTACTTGTGAGGTTCTATCACTTTTAGGGATGTGGTATTCCATGAGTGAACTGATCCTTCTCAGTTATACCCATATGAGATCCCTGCAGTTGGTGCTTTTCTGCTTGGGATTCTCGTTCCACCACTATTTTCCTGGTTGGCTGGTGGGCATTTCACTTCCTCTCCTGCATCTGATTCTACATATTTTCAAAGATTGGAGGCATGGACCAATCAGCAGGAAGCTTCAGGCTATTGGACTGCAAATGAAACCATTTTGCATGTCAGCATCCTCGAACTTCTAGTGGTATGTTGGACATTATATCACTTTCTCCTTCTCTTCCATCATTGCCTGGTTATGGTTCATTTGAACAACTCTTTGGTAGTGGCACATATCACCACATCTCTATTTTCTATTTTCTCCTTCCATTTTTCATCAACCTCAATCCCACATTCTGTATCTCAACCTCCCTGCTTGTGTATTTACATTTGGCTTTTGTCTAGTTCCACTAATTTCATTGTATGTCAGTTTCCTCTACATCATGGTTTTGTCTGCCCCTTGTGGCTATTCTCTGGACATCAGTGTGAGTTTAACTGGTACGTTTTCATCTTGTTTTTTTTTCAGAGGACTGAACAGGTATTCCACACTGTCGGCTATGTTCACATATACTTTCTTGTCCATAGCTTTGTACATTCACCATTGGGATGTGGTGTCACACAGTTTGCTTTATGGTTAATTACTTTGTAAAAGTTGTTACATAAACATGCTCATTCTTGATCATACCACATACATTTGTTTTGTTTTGTTTTTGAATTTCATGCAAAGCTACTTGAAAACTATCTGTGCTTGCCATCCCTAATTTAGCAGTGTAAGACTAGAGGGAAGGTAGCTAGTCATCACTACCCACCACCAACTCTTGGGCTACTCTTTTACCAACAAATATAGGGATTGACCATCACATTATAATGCCCCCATGGCTGGAAGGGTGAGCGTGTTTGGTGCGACCAGGATTTGAACCCACAACTCTTGGATTATGAGTTGAACGCTTTAACCCACCTGGCCATGCTTGGCCTACCACATATGTACTACATGGGTAAAGCAGAAGGAGATTATTGGTCATCCCTTGCATGCCTTGAGTGGTGTGGTTTGCTTTTCAAAATAAGATTTTGTTGTCACCCATTACACTGTCTCTAGTGGTTTCATTCCTTCAAATTCTGTATTGCACTCTCATCCTCCTTTTTTTGAGTTGATTATGAGAGTGGTTGACCATGGAGGCAACTTCCTGAGTATGTTCCATAAGGAAAAGGTTAGAACTATTCAGTTGAGAGTAGAACAATGATGTTCCACTTGTGTAGATTTGATGTGGCTTCCAGAGCAGTTGAACTATCGTCTTGCTGAATGACATTTACACAATAACTTGTGTTGAGATGGTTTTCAGCATGGAGGTTTTGGATTTGAATGAACAAGTCAACATAAGTTCTCACACAAGTTTCAGTTGTCTATCTTCCTCCCCTAACTGCTCTATCTGTGTCTTTGGTTACAGCAGTAGTATGTGAGATTGTTTTGGTGCTATCCTTGACTATTTTTTGTTCTCTTCTTTGGACGGTTCTGGCCTGTGCTATGATTGGGGGAATTGATTCCATTAGATAGAAATATTTTTGATAACAGATGTAAATTTCCAGATTGATTGATCAGTGATTATCTTTGTGATGCATTCAGAAATTGCTGCAAATCATAATCCTCAATTCTTGCATTTAAGATGAAAGCAGTATGACCCTCATCCTACCCTCATATGAATGTTGGTACTTGAAAAGAAGGTTTTAGGATGTAGTCTGCTTACTGGGCATGGCTTGTTGTGCCCTAGCTGCTGTACCTCACATTTTCTACTTTTATGTATTACGCAATCCACACATGAATGAAGAATAAACCTGGCTTGGTTCAACTTCTCTAATTTACAGATCTATATCTCTCATTTATTAAGATTATCTTTGGGATGTTTTTAGGAACCTTCTTTCACTCTCTTCTTCTCTGTATTGGATTCTAGTTATTCTTGTAAGAGGGTGGTAAGTACCTTTTCAGAAGTTATAATTTTCCTACATTTGAAATGTGTTTTACCCTACTTCTGACAAACTTCAAAGTCAATGTTTGGTAGAGGAATGTAGAAGGAGTCACATACATCATGTAATCATGTCATGCTACTGTTGAATAAGAGACAACACATAATAATTTGTATGAGACACATATTGGAATATAGTAATTCTGAGGGGGGAGAGTGCAAGGCTCGTGTCATGGGTAAGAATTAAGTTTGCATATGGAAGACAGCATTGAATAAGAATATCTTATCTTGTAAGAGAAGATAAGTGCCTATCAGAAACATGGTTTTGTTATTGGAAAATTATAATTGAAATCCTAGTCCCTGTAAAATCCACAGCACTACATTAATGCACACAACTTATCTGTGAGTGTGATGAGTAGTACTGAAAAATGTACAGTGATATTTGATGAGACATCAAAGTCAGCTGCTGTTGTTAATATACCATTTCTATACAGCCAATTGCTGTTATGACTGTCAGAGAATTAGCATTTTATGACCTGGTGTTGTGTTTGAGAATGATTGTGTCAAAGTCAAATTTATTGTATATCATGTTTACACTTTATATTCCAATTTTTGAGTTGTGCATCAAATATTTACTAGCTGTAATGAGGTGTATTTTAATGTTTTGTAAATAATTTTTGTACTTAATGATTTTCTTTTTAGAAAACTGTCTCGTATTTTATATTGATTTTTGGAGTTGTTGTTTTTGACAGCTGTTGATAAATGCAAAACTAATGGAGAATGTCCAGACAAAGATATTTGCAAGCCAAATCAAAATGGAATTAAAGATTGCATATGTAAGTGCTAAATTTGTATGTTATATTCAAGTTGCATGTCTGAAATTATTTAAAAAAAAATTGCTGTATGATAGAAAATACAAATTGAAACTGAAAGGAGTCTTAATAAGGACCAATCTACTTCAGTTTCATAACATTTCTTCTTTTCTACCTTGGAATTTGGTGAGTGTGTGTACAAAGCCAAGTGTAGACCATAATATTATTTAAATATCATTATAGAAATTTGTGTATTTTTAGATTTTTCCTCTCTGTTTATCAATTTATTTATATTTGTCTTTCAAGTTACTAATGTTAATTTTTTGTTTTTAACTTAAAGAACTTTGCTGAAAAAGTTAAACTTTTCATGAAATATTTAAAATGAAATTTATCTATCATTGAATAATTTTAATAATTTTTTTGTTTAATTTTTCATCTTTTATACAGACGATCAATCATTTAATTTAATGCATTCAAACCTTTTTTTTAACACTGCTTGTAAACATTCCTTAGTGTAATCTACTTGTTCTGTGCATTTATTTCTATTAGTTAGAGAAAACTTTGTTCGTAATCAAAGTTATTGATGTTTTAATTTATATCCCTTTCATTAGTGTTAAAGTTAAAACTAACTTGCAAATATGTCTTGGAATTTAGCTTCAAGGTTGATAAATAACTTCTTATATCGTTTTTTATTTCAGCTGCCTGTTTGGGAACACCCTGTGGTCCCAACACTTTATGCACCGTAGTTAGACACAGGGCACACTGCACTTGTGAAAATGGCTATACTGGCGATCCATACAAATTAGATATTGGCTGCACACGTAAGTTTGATTACTAAATGGTAACTTAAGGTAAACAGACATGCATAACTTTAACATTTGCTCAGTATCATGTAAATAATAAACTATGTTGGGTATAAGCGTACCAGGCGTTTTCTACCTTATAATATAATTTTTGAAATTTATAAGACATAATGACATATGCAATTTCTATGTGATATATGGTCACAAATTTAAGTTGTTCTCATTCTAGCTACCTTTGTTTCTTATCATTGTCTTGTTATAAAACCAAGTCTGCTTAAAGATGTTTGGCTATGAAGCTACACCTTGAATATTAATGTAGACAGCAGTGTAATCACTGTCCTGAGGCTAAAATATCCCTTATGTTTAAATGAGAATGATCAAAATGTATAATGCTAGTTACTCTGGGTGAGTGACATTACAGAGTATCTCAGAAGTCAATTTGGTAGAAGCTACCATTAGGGAGAGAGAATTTTTATTGAGTTATATAAGTAGCATTTGGTTTAGTAAGTCTGTTAGAAGTTATCAGTGCAATTTATAGAGACTGAATAATTGCAGAGTTATCTAAGTAACATTAGGTGTTATCATTCTGATAGAAGTTATTATCAGTGCAGGTTAAGAGAATGGGAATAAATTAGTTTCAGTAAAAGCCAGCATCTAAAGAAAGTACACATACACACACTGTTTGTGCTTTAAATAAAGGTTATTCATTGTGTCCATTTCCTATGGACCTGTCTTCTCACTCATGAAGGAAATATGTTTGTCCTGAAAACACTACAGCTATTTTATGTGTGATTTGATCAATATGTACACTATTACTGAATTGTTGCTTGGGATGAATGTACACAAAAATTATTATTTTAAAAATATGGTTAAATTTCTTTATCTGTTTTTGTATTCTGGTCTGTTTTTTGTTATCCCAACAAGTACAGTAGACTTCTCTTAGCATATTAAAACTATATTAGCTTTTTCAATTAACTGTACAAGTTTTATTAAAGTTTTCTATCAAAGCAAAAACTTATTTTTGTTTGTTTAGATTCCTTTATTAAAAAAAAACATTTATCTTGAGATTCAGCTGTGTATAAACAATGAGTTTTCAAAACAAGATTTGAAAAATTCTCTGAAGATAATCTGTGATCTTTAGATGAGTTTTTCTTTTGTGTCCTTAGTCCTAGAATTCCAGCATAAGCTCCCCAGACAAACTTGTGTACTAAATTAACTGATCTGGCATTCTGGGGTTTACAATGAACTGAGTTTGATATGACTCTAGGACTGAACAAGAGTTTTATCAGAGTTAATTAGACTTGTTTTTTAAATTACATATTTTAATTGTATTGAAAGTTTTGAATTTTTAAATATTTTTATTTTTTCAATATTGCTATGTTTTACAGCTATTCCACCACATCTTTGTGATAGTAATGATGCCTGTCCTCCTAATGCTGTGTGTCAGCCATCAAGCAGTGGTATTCGTGATTGTTATGGTAAGTGTATTTGAAAAAGGATAGTTGACTTCACTATAATGGAATATCTTTTTCCTCTTTACTACAAAATTTTAACATTGAAAGTTCGTAACTGTTTAATCAAAAATGTAATATGACTACAGTCTTTTTAGCTGTGTTTTATCTCATTAGTTTAATAAAATATTTTTAGATGCCTGCGCAGAAATTGTATGTGGACCAAATGCTCAGTGTGTGTCTACTGACCATAAGCATGTTTGTACCTGCACCAAGGGGTTTATCGGAGACCCTAACAACCATACCCATGGTTGTATAGGTGGGTAGAACAAGGCACAAGTTTCTGTATTTTAGCATTATGTATAAGATTAGTGTTTTAATTACAAATACAATAACATATCATGAAAAGGGGTGAAGTATATGCCTTTTAGTATATTAAGATTTTTAAATTCAGATGTACATACAGTTATAAAGGTTACTTAAGAATACAGTGCCCTTTGGTACTTTACTCACTGATTTTATGTTGGCCATGTCAGGTATGTAAAGACCCCTAGAAAAGAATAATTAATTGTGCCTTTTGAATATTCATGCATATGACAATGTACTTTGTTGTTGTGAGTCATTGACATATAACATACAAAATGTAGTTTCTCTTTCAACAGCTAAGTTTGAGACAGCTCATTTCAGAGAGTGAATTTGATGATTAAATTTCACATATGCTACAAAGTTTTATACTTTTTAGTGGTGTTCATAAAACACAGTTTGTTATAAGAAAAGATTAATTTTGAGTAATTAATGCTTGTTTTTGAAAATCATTCCATGAACTTATTATTTGTAAACCCACCATTTGGGGGTCGTGGTCTATGTATGTTAACATATTTTTAGTTAATTAATTTATGTATGATGTAGAAAAGGATTTGGTTCCACATATAGAAGTAGCTTTATAGCTGAGTTACTTAATATTCCTTAAGATATATGCAATTTTGGTTGAATTCATGACAATAAAAGATACATATAACTTGTATTGATAATGAAAATTTTCTAACTAGTGAACTTAAGATTCATAATAATACAAATTTAACACCAAATCAATGAACCAACTAATCATTCACTTCATACACATTTAACTTAACAATTATTATCATTAATTTCTTTGTTAAATATACTGAAATAGATGTTTTAATGTGTATTTGTTTTATAATTGTTGTTATACTTCTTTTAATGCCTAATTAAAAACTTTCAGATTTATAGCTCACAAAAACTTTCCAGTTTGTTTAGTTGGTTTGCAAGTAAAGTCAGATCTGTTTGATGCTGCTGTAAAATATTTGAAGAAAACATTATTTCTGCATGTGATACCTATGTTAGAAAGTTAAGAATGCTAAAATTTTGTCATTTACATTACATAGTATGGCAGTTTCTAATATAATATAAACACTAAACTTGTTTAGCCATAGATAGCTCATACACAACATTGTACATATTTTGGCATTTAATCAGATCTTCAAGGAAATATAAAAATAATTTTTCTCCAAGGTATTGAATAAAGTTTATTGAAACTTTGCTGTTAAGTCTATGAGGTAATCAGTGTTTTTTCTCATTTTTTATACCTGTTGTAACTACGTACTCCAAAAGCAAATATGTTATAATGTAACTTAATCCATATAAATTTTGAATTGTTAAACAACATACGAAGCTAGTGCAATAATAATTTAAATACAAAATGAAGTTCACAGAACTATTCATCATAATACTTGTTTAACCAGTAATCACAATTAAATGCAAAAAAAAATTCATTCCAAAAGTTGTCAGCTTTTATTGTTTGTAATTAAAACCATGAAATCCAAAACAGTAGAAGATACACATACACAGTGTCTAAGGCAGAATTTTATGTTGTCTAAAACTTACTTTAATCTTTTTTCAAACAGGATACAGTATATATATATATATAAATTAATATTGGTGTTATATATAATTATAATTATGGTTGAAGTCCCAATTTAAAGTGTATATTATTATTTATAGGTACTGTCTGTGAATTAATTTTTAAAATTTATTGTATTCTTTCTAGTGCCTCATCAATGTGATGATGATGAAGACTGTGATTCTGATAAAGTGTGCCGTATGGACTCAGATAAAATTAGAAAATGTGTTTGTAAGTAAATCTTTAACCACATACTTCAGTTATCATATAAATGTTTAGGTACATATTTATTATATCAATTCTGTAATAGGGAAATTTTCGATGTTTTCATGGTGAAAGAACCAAATTCACGCAAGACCTTAAACTGAACACAGAAATTTGTTTATTTCCGCATGCATTTATGGTATATTGAGAGTACGATTTTTTTTTACTTGAGAGAAAAACAATTTTATTGATGCAATTGTATATTTAATTTTGTACTTCCAGAAATTAAACTTTATTAATCATTTAAGTTGCATTCATTTCTTCAAAAGTCTTTCTACTCTATAAAATTTCATTGAAGTTTATGGCTAAAGACTTGTATAATTTAGATAAATTAAGAAATATAAGTAACACCAATAGATCATTGATTGGTTTATAGTGGTCTGTGTATATGCTGAGTGTGGAGTTTCAGCTGTATGTCAAGCTGAAAACCATCAACCATTGTGCATTTGTCCTGAGGGTACCACTGGTGATCCTAATGATGCTGTTAACGGCTGTCAGAGTAAGTTGATTTCATTAATTTTATTTTTGACAGAGTCTAGCTAAATAAGTCTTGTATGCCTATTAATTTATTAAATTTTAAACAAAATTATTTTTATTATTCTTTATATACCAATAGGTACTTTAAGCATAGCATTTATGAAAACAAAATCTTTTTATAATAGCTTACAAGGACCAGGTGAGTGTCAAAAAGTTATGAAAATTTTTGTGTATAGTTAAAAATGAAGTATTGAGACTCCTTAATACAAGAAAAAGATTGAAATTTGAAATAATTCGAAAAGGGTGTTAAAACATTTTTTGTCATGTATAACAATATTTATTTGTGACACAGTAATTTACAAAATTATAAATATTGAGTAAAATACTTCTTTTCTTTTAGCTATTCCTAATATATGTGAAAATGATTCTAACTGTATCGGAGATCTCGTATGTCGACCAAATGAAAATGGCATTTTGGACTGTCTTGGTAAGCATGTTTGGGACATGCTATTTACAGACTCTGTTCAAACTATCTCAATGATTGAACCATAAATTCTGATTGAAGAATGCTGGTGAAAAGAACTTGACATAGTAAAGCAAAAGGAAGAAAAGGGAATAACATAAAATTAGTGTAAAAAAATAAAGAAAACTGATTTTTTCCTTATTTCATATTAGTATCCCAGTCATTATAACAATAACCATTTTCAGAATATTCTGTGTGTCAGAATAATCATGAGTTTTAAAGTTTTCTTTTATTGGTTAATGGTTTACAGTTGATACGATACCATCATTTGTCTTTAGTTTCATAACCCTAAATAGGTTTCAGATATAGGTCTTGCTGTTAATTTATTGTCTTAACATCTCAGCTTAATGTTGTATTAAATCTCAATGTTTGTGGTATGTATGTATTACTTTTCTTTAATTCATTGGATTAACAACAAACTCATACCACAGTGTTGACTTGACCAGATATTTGGTTTCTCCTTTTTGTAAGTAAACATCATGTCACTTTGATGAAGTGTTGTGTATACTTGAGCTGCTACATGTGTGCTTGACTTATATTGATGGTTTTGTTACTTCTGATTCACCTTATTAGATGCTTGCAAATTTGTCTCTTGTGGCCCCAATGCCTTATGCAAACCTAGAAACACGGAAATTGTCTGTGTATGTGAACCAGATCACGAGGGAGATCCATACAATCTTGTGAATGGATGTAAACGTAAGTTGAACTAACCTTTGCCTTTATATATTTAAAATATTTTAAGAGTTCATAAAAAAAAGTTTGAAATTTGTTTATTCTGTAACAAATAGTCCCTACTATTCATTCCTTTTTTGTAGTAGTTGTATGAACTAGCTTGTGTCTTTAAACAGTTTAAAAAACTCATTACAACAGGTTTATTACTTAAAATTATGCTAATGAACATGATCTATCCATAGCACCCATCAAAGATGAATGTGAACAGGATACAGATTGTGAAAGTTCTCAAGATTTATGTAAACCAGATAACAGTGGGATAAAGAAATGTGTTGGTAAGTTTTTAATGTACATGTGAAAAAGATTTTTGTTGATTAGTGAGTTAACTGTTGCTATAAATATATCTCAACAACTCACTAAGATTAACGTATCTTTATTTAAGTTATTTCTCTGCAACTTTTCACACTTAACTCATTTTGATGCAAGCATGATCGACTTCAACAATATAGAACACTTACATTGATGTTATCCTATATGTTCTTGTCTAAAGCATATGTAAAATATCTATAAAAATATATACTAGGAATGAAAATGGAAAGTCTTCTAAATATCACATTAGTTTTTAAACTCTCAGATACATTTAAGAAGATAATTTAAGTATTATTTTATAAGTAAACAATGATATTATTGTATCTATAGCTCATGCATTGGTGGAAGTCTCAGAAGATGATTTAAATTTTATTTTTTAAGTAAGCTGTAGTATTCTTAGATGTATAATGCAACATAATTTTATATCAGTGTAAACCTTAAATATAGATGCATGAATAGACAGCTTGTTAATCTGCATATTGCAGTTACACTTAATTTTTGTGTCCTTTACTTATGTTATTGTGGTGGTGTTGAATATTGTATATAAAATTAATGAGTCCTTATTTTTAAAGAAAAAATAAACAAAATGCATTTATTTATTTCTTAGTCATACTTTAGTTTTCTGGGATCTTCAAGGATCCTAAATATTTTATAAACATCAGTGCTGACAGATGGAAGCATATACATGCTTGTTGTTTTTAGTAGCTTTAGTCTTTAGCTTGTTTGTATTAAACTGTTATACTTAGTTTAAGTGGGAAAGAAGAAATTATATACAGTATTCAGTGCTCATTTATTGGTTTATAGAGGAAAATATTTTGAGTTTTAGTGTTTTTTGTTTCCATAATAATATTTTATTTAAATATTTTTGAATTAATTTTTTATGATTGGGTCTGCTCGGACTTTGGAAGAATTTCTGTGCAAAAATTTGACAGAAGATTAATGTAGGGTTAAGTACTGAAAAGTTAAATGTGTGATTTCTTATAGGTCCAGTGTTTCAATCAATGTAAAAGTAAGCGTGTCTTATCTTATAGATGCATGTCGATTCGCATCTTGTGGAACTAATAGCGAGTGTGTAGTAATTGATCGTGTCCATCGATGTCAGTGTAAACCTGGCTTTGTTAAAGATCCCAACAATTTCCTTGCTTGTATTCGTAAGTATATTTTTTTTATTATTTATGGGCAATGACAGTACAAAGTACTCTGTTCAGGTAGTTCTTGATTTACACATTTTTGGTTTAACGTGTATGATGGAATAATACCATTTCTCAATTTATGTGCTTATAAATTTGAATTAACAAGTTTTTAAAGCGATTTGTGCATTATAATAATACAACTAGAAACACTTACTTGAAGGTTTAGCTGATGCAGATGCATTATTTCAATAACATTCACAATAATGTGACACACAATATTTGAAGTGACATTACAATGACAGTAACGTTATGGCTACCTGCACAGTAGCCAGATGGTTGCAGGGTCCATTTGGCCATACAAAAAAGTCATTAAAATCAATTTATCATGCTTCACACTGGAGTTGACATTTTCTACAGATATATTATTATGACTATGTAAGCATAGAATGCACTCTTGCAGTATATTAAGGCTTGATTAATGGTATTCCCACTGTGATTGAATGCATCCTGTATCTTGTATGGGAAATAGTGTTTGATCTACATGATTTTGATTTATACAATAAGTTCCTGGAACATAACTATCGTGTCAGTTGAGAACTACCTGTATTGTAGCAAGTAGTTATTTTATTATTATATTAGTAGAACTTGTTATTATAATTTTTTTGTACTTACATTTATTAACAGTTTTTTTACATTTATTTAGAGTAATCTATTCATGAAATATTCTTTAACTGTTTATCTCACACAAGGTACTGTCAGATAAAATAGACTTTAACATTTTGTGCAATTTGTAAGCATATACATCCATTATGGTGTTTAATATCAATATGTTTCTTGGACATTAATAATTTTGAATTCTTAGTGACTTTTTTTTGTTTTGCTCTGTTTTTCAGCTAAAGAACCAGATCAATGTAAGGAAGATATTCAGTGTCCAACATTCCAAACCTGTAAGCCCAATAACCTGGGAACACTGAAGTGTGCTAGTACGTAGAATTATGTATACTTATAAATATATTTGTTTTCTATTTTGAGTTCATATTGTTTCCACTTGGAATGCTTTTTCTTTCTGTACACAATGTTTATTATTATTTTTTTAGTGTTTTCATGTGAATTTTTTAATAAACCATCCACATAAGTACCTTAGGTTTTCTGCACTAAAACAAAACACAGCATAATTTATACTAATTTTATAGTATAATTTTCAAAATGTACTATCTATCTATGCTATTAACACTTAGCTCAAAACATAACATATATTTAAGAGCCAAGTGTTTAGTAACATTTAATTTACAATTCAAAGAGCTCATTAAGCAGTGAATCACATTTATTAAAACCTACATGATATAACTCAATTTTTTTTTCAACAGGCACTAATTAATTTTTTGACTACCTTAAAATTTGAATGAAATCATACATACAAGGAGTAAAATTATTTCATGTTTATCTTTAGACACAATCAAACCACAACTTCTTTTTTAAATTAATTTAAAACACAAGCTAATTCATTTCTGAATTATTTATAACATTGTCTTGATAGTGTTAGCTTTCGGTAGAATTATTACTCTTATCAACAAAATAAGTAATGCTTGTAATTTAAAAAAAAAATTAAAAGTAAATCATAATATTATTTTTTTCTGATTAAGTTAAAGTATTGTGAATTTGTGTATTAATTTTCATCAATATCTTTGGGTGTTAGTCAAATCAGGTTAGATTTCATTTAATTTCCTGTGTTTACAGTGTTTAATTTTTTAATTTTATAGCAATCTGTTTGGATTTTACCTGCACACCAAATTCTGAGTGTATTGCCATAAATCACAAAGGACAATGTCAATGTAAAGAAGGTTTTACAGGTGATCCCAACAGTCGGAGTGGATGTGTCCGTAAGTTTCGTCTTCTGATTTTTTTTAGGAAAAGTAAATAAAGCAAAAAAAATCAAAATTGCAACAGATAAAAACTTGAATGTTTTAAATAAAAGCAGGAAGTGCAAGTTCTCATAATTGTTCTGTATTCTGATTTACAATTTCAATGCAGCATATGTGCTAAATTTGTCAAAATGTATTTATCTACAACAGTTTGCACTTAGTTCCATTGCTTTCAGAAAGTCAACAAAACATAAATAAAACCATCAGTTTATTTAACTATAATTGCATATAATGTTCCATTCACTAACCATTTGGCATAATACTGAATAAACTTCTTTCTATTAAACTCTTATAAAAAATTCTTTAGGTGTCATTCCCCATGAATGCAAGACTAGTAATTCTTGTTTGTCTATGAGTCATGAATGTCTGCCTGATGCAGAGGGTATCAGAAGATGTGTAGGTAAGTGTATACTTTGTAGTTTATAATTTGTGCATTCATATCTTTGAATTATATAAGAAATTTTTTTATACTTGATTTCTTAAGTATAGCAGCTTCACAGTGTTTCTGCAGTTGGATTCAAGTTAATCCATTATGTTTATGTTACACATTCATCATTTTGTATACATTAGCATAAGTAACTTGATGAAACAGAAATTCAAAAAGTTTAAGAAGCTTTGTAAATAGTTTAACTTTTCAGAAGTGACATCAACGAGTCAGTTGTAAAACTCCAGTCTTCTCTGTTGTCATCTCACCTCTTCTCATTTAGCCTTTGCAAGTTCAAAACTGTGGAAGAGTATTTTAAAATTATTTGAAGCATATTTTATATCTCATATATATCTTGCTGTACAACAGAAAGTCTAGAGATGTGTATCAGTGACAAAACTGTGTAACTCTTCACTTTAATTAATATCATCTCATTGTATGTAGAATTTGCTATGCTGTAAATGTAATTCCAAAACATACTTATCTTCTCTAACACTATAGCTATAACTCGTCTGCCAATGTTTTTTTTTCCTCATCTAAGTATTGGTCTGATTTTTTCTTACTTGATCTTATCTTTTATACCAAAAGGCAATATCTGTTAAAAACTGTGGATTGAGTCAGATTAAAAAAATGATAACATTATACTTATATACAGTACCAAAATAGAAGGCAATTTGATCTAAGTGGAGTGGATCAAGAGAGAAGTGTTGCTAAGAGCTGTTAAGTGGGGAATAAAAGACAAGAACAAGTGAAAAAAGAAATCAGATCAATGTTTAGATGGGCAAAGGAAGAAACTGTGGCAGTTAAATAATAGCTGTAGCATGAGAGGAGGTACAGGGGGTGAACATAATAGTACCCACCCTGAAAATGTTGTTAATTTGCTTTTTCTTTTATTAGATAAAAGAAAAATGTGTAAAACTATATATTTTTAAAGTTAACGCAATGAAATCTGTTCAAATATGATCTCAAATCCTCATTTTAACATTTAATTTTGTAAGTATCTGAACTTTTCATGATTTTAGCTACACTTTCTCACAAAAACTGTTGTGCACCTGCTGTAGTTTCTTATACCTTCTTATTCCAATTAACCTATGAAATGATTAAACAAGTTTCTCTAGAATTGTGGAGTCATTAAAAATATCTTAAAAATAAGAGAGTTGATGTTATGGAATGGCCAGGTCAATCATCTGATATCAATATGGTTGAAAATTTATGGGCCAAGTTGAACCAATTAATGAAAGATTGCAAGCCAAACATGGAAGATGAACTTTGTGAAGTAGTCAAAGAAGGATGCCAGTCAAGCACTCAGGAATATTTGCACAAACTGACTGAAAGCATACCACATTGATGTGAAGCAGTACTGAAATCCATTACCTGTTTCACAAGTTAATATTTAGTCTGAGTTTCATTTTTATGTGTGATTATTTCAGAAAAACTTGTTTGGTTATATTGTCGACTAATAGAAATAAGAAGATTTAAGAAACTACAACAGGTACACAACACTTGTTATGAGAAAATGTAACTAAAATCATGAAAAGTTCAGGTATTTAAGAAAGCCAGTGTTAAAATTACGATTCGAGAACATATTTGAACAGATCTCATTGAGTGCATTATAAAAACATATAGCTTTGCACAGTTTTCGATTATTTAAAGAAAGATATAACAAATTAACAACATATTCAAGGGGGGCCTTTTTTGTTCATTCTCTGTAAGTATTACTGGAAATACATTTAGTATTTAAGAAAATGTTAATTTTAAAGATTTTTATATTCAAAATAACATTTTGAGAGATTAATGGGTAGAAGCATTACTCTATTTATTATATAAATCTCATAGTGTAGTGTTTAATATTGAGAAAATACTATAACTAAAATTTGGCATTAGTCTAGGTTTTCATTGTACTTTTGATATTTGTGTCTTATATTTTAGCCAGAAAAGTATATTTATGTTAAAAGTATGCACATTTGTTTTTCATTATCAAAACTTTTGGAGCCAGATTTCGTCATCATGATTTTTTTTAATATACTATTCTTATTTTTTTTGCAGAGGCTTGTAATAGAGTTAGTTGTGGTCCAAATGCTGTTTGTGTCACACTAAATCACAAAGCTGAGTGCCAGTGTCCAACTGGTCTGTTTATTGGTGATCCATATGACTCATTGCATGGTTGTAAGGAAGGTAAGTTTTTGTTTCTGTTAAGTCATTATTTTTGTTTTATAGACAAGTCTCATCTTCTGTATTATAAATATATTAAAATATACCAGCAGATTTATCTTATCATATGAAAATCCTTGTGTCAATTTATCTAATAAGCATATGATTGTAAACTCAAGTGAAAACAGAAATTTTTTTTTTTTTAGTGGACTGTCTGAAGGACGACCAGTGTGATGACAACAGGGCTTGTGCCCCTCAGCATTACTGCTATGGTAAGGATGCTTTGTGTACAACAACTTCCTTTATGAACTAATTAGTCCATGCTGGTATGTTCAGAGTACAAAGAAGTATTTGAAATTGTAACATTCTTTATTTGTAATTACTAGTAATGCCAAGTCAAGTTATTTTCTTTTTAATGTGTATCTTTTGTATACATCATACTTCATCTTGTTGTTTTAATAGAATTCATTGTTTTTTAACACAATTTTAGGAAACAGCATGCTTCAACAAATTATGTTAAAAGGTATAAAATGCATGTTTTATTTCATTTAGACCCATGTGTAAATCACTGTGGTGTCCAAGCTGTCTGTTTGGTGGAAAATCACAAGGCTGTCTGTCGCTGTCGTCCTGGTTACACAGGTGACCCCTATTTGGGTGGTTGTGAGAGCATAAAGTTTTGTGAATCAGCACCTTGTCATCCATCAGCTAAGTGTGTTCACGTGTCTGGAAGTTACAAGTGCCATTGTCCCCCAGGATACCTTGGTGATCCTTATACAACTGGTTGCCATCATCCAAATTTTTGTCCAAATGGAGATTCTGATTGCCCAAAAGATTCTGCTTGCATGGATGACCTAAATGAAGGATTCTTATGCAAAAATCCTTGTGAACAAGCAAACTGTGGGCCCAATTCAAAGTGTCAAGTCATTGATCATCGAGCAACATGCTTTTGCCTAGATAATTTCCATGGAAACCCTACACCTAATGATGGTTGTGTACGAGTTTCTCAGCCCTGTTTGCAAGAAGAAGATTGTGGCTCTGACAACCAGGCCTGTGTAAGTGGACAGTGTAGACTGTTTTGCACACGAGACAATGATTGTGCTGTTGGAGAAAAATGTGTCAACAATCGTTGCACAATTCCTTGTTTTTCTCACAGTAACTGTCCATCTGGTGAGGCATGCATCACAAATGGTTTCTGCCAACTTGGTTGTAGAGAAAATGCAGATTGTGGTCAAGAAATGGCGTGTATCCAAAATAAATGTGAAGATCCTTGCAAAATTGCAGGTGTTTGTGGATTGCATGCTCACTGTGATGTGAAAAATCATGAGCCATCATGCTCTTGTCCTCCAGGCTTTGAAGGAAACCCATCCCCAGTATTGGGCTGCAAGCGTGTGATTACTATCTGCTCACCTGTAGACTCCTGTCCAGCACCTTTCATCTGTGTAAGGGAACGGTGTCGCCCACCATGTGATAAATGTGTTGAAGGAGAAAAATGTATTGACAATATCTGTTTGGGTATGTTTAGATTTTCAGTAATTTGTTGTGTATGTCTATTCTTCTTTAATGAATTATCATGTAGCTTTGAAAATCATTAAATATCTTTCTGCAGTTATGTATTCCAGAAACTAATTAATGAGTCACAAAAATGTTTTACTGAGAATAAGCTTAGTAATATTTCATGAAATAAAACAATGTTTATTTACATTTACTACAAAAGTTGGCAAATAATGAATTTGTTTCTTTACCAAACCTGTAGAGATATTTAGCTAACACATTTTAATTTTAAGAATATTCAGTACTTGTACAACAGAATAATTTTGAGATTGCTTTCACGTATCAAAAATTTTGTGTCATTTTAATGGTTAATGGATTTTGTATTTTATGGTATTTTAGCTTCTGTGTTGCTGATACTTCTGTTTTTATAGTTTCCTGTACAAGTGACAGTAACTGTCCAACTGGAGAGATCTGTATTAATCAGCACTGTCAAGGTGTGTTTACATATAGTTAGATAGATTTCATTTAGTTTAATATATGTACTTTGCTGTTAAAATTTGTATACTTTATTTAAATGTACTTTTGTATGTGTATATGGATGTGTGTATCAGAACCATTTCTTTATTACTGACTTTCACCTACACTTCTTATCAGACACCTGCTGGACTTAAAAAAAAAGAGGTATGTACTTCAATAATGTTAAGAGAAACTTTTAATTATTGTTGTTGTTTCTTATTTTTAAAATTTTATGAGAGTTTAGGTTCTGTAATCTACTCTAAAATATTGAATATGTGGTAAAATTGAGGACTTGAAATATGTAGGATTTAAAACTAACATTACTCGTTTTTTTTGTTTGTTTGTTTATCTAGTTGGATGTCGAAACACTGCTGATTGCCATTTGAATCAAATATGTGATTCGTATAGTTGTATCTGTAAGGCAGGATTTCAACGTAATGCAAGTGGATGCTCAGGTAAATATAAATTCATAAAACACTATGAGACAAGAATAAAAAATAGTAATGTAGTTATGTTTCCATTACTGTATTTTTTGTCTTGGAGCTGGACTGTTTTTGATCAATTTTTCACACTCAACAAATCTTTACGCTGTATTCATAACTATAATTTTGAATTGTTCAAGTCTATATATCTATGTTTCATTGTTTTCTTTTAGTTCCTTTAACAATTTTTTTTTTAAAATGGCTTAAAAGTCTAAGATGCAAGCTCATAGAATATAAATGAAGAAAATGTTCATCGAGAGTCATGAAGGAACCAAAAAACAGAGGATCAAAGGGGCATGCAACCTCTCATGTTTGGCTAAATCGAATTTTTATTTCAAAAATAGTGAGTAACATATAGAGAGCCATTAAGATTTTGGAAATTTTCATGCTGGATCCTTCATGTGGGGTGTGAAGGGGGTGTTTTGGAAGCTCTCAGAAACGTTTTCATAGATGCAAATTAAAATAGGCACATATCTATAACTGCTCATTCAAAACAAGAATTTACTTTAAATATTTTTCAAAATGTTCAGTTTTGTTCCCATATATGAATATCCAGAGTTTGAAGATGTTTGTTTGCCAGAAAAAAAATTATTTACTTAAAACTTTATGTGAAAATTTTTGTGGTAATTTAACAGAAGGTTTTGCTTAGTTTCTTGTTTCCATTAGCATTCATAGGTAATTTATGTGTCTTTTGCCTAAAATCTTTCTTTTCTGTGACCAAAAATTTGTGTTGTAAATAAAATTTAGCTTTAAAATAAAAAACAAAAACATAACTTACTTACATTAAAGTTTTGTTTTAATTAGTACACTATGAAAGAGTTGTGAATTATAAAAAAAGAAAAAAGTATGAAATAAAAATTATTTTGCATTACAGATATTGATGAATGTAGCTCTAACCCATGTCATCCAACTGCTATATGCGAAAATTCCCCTGGTACCTTTTATTGCAGTTGTCGCACAGGACAAATTGGGGATGGGCTTAAAGGATGTAAGCCTTTAAAATCTTATGTTTTTTTTAATAGTTCTTACAATTTTTAGTGTAATTCATTAGTCAGGCATTGTTTGTGCAACATTAAAAATAATAGAGACATAACAATAGAAATTTATTTAGTTACAGTATACTATGATGAAGATTGGAAAATGTTATACTATGCAATCCCTAAAAAATACTAAATTATTGCATTTTAATTTATTTTTTAATATAATTTTAATATAATAGTTTCATAAACTGCTTTAATTGATCCAATAAAGACTCTTTATGGTACTTTGTAACTGATTTTACAGGGGTATTAGGTATAAAAGTGGAAATATGCATACACAGATATTTGGACTGAAACTAGTTTTTTTGAAATGAACAGTTGAATTATATTTCACATTTTAAAAATAATACAGGTTATAGGCCTGGAGAATGTCCAAATGGTGACAGTGATTGTCCATCTAATAGTGCATGTGGTCAGGACGAGAATGGAATTCCAAAATGTGTTGGTGAGCATTCACTTTTTTGTTTCATGAAAATAATGTGCATTAAAACTTTCATCAGGAACATTGAATTTCTTTTTCTCTTTGTGTGATATTATTAATCATAAAACACATATATTCTTTTTTGACATGTAAATCATTGGTAGTCTTATCTTACTCATCAAATATGAAAACAGTTTAGGGAAATAAAACGTTATGGCTATTTTTTATAATTCTGCTTTAAAAATTATAGTTGTCCTATCATGTTTTTGTTGTTTGTTTGTTGCAAGATATCAGCCTTGGTAAGATTTAAACAAATATAACCTATGAATTGCTTAATTTTTTCAAGTTCACAGATCTTCATTATTTCTATAGATCCATGTAGTGAATCATCATGTGGTCCTAATGCTGGATGTGTTGTTTACAATCATAAACACGAATGTTTCTGTCCAAAAACTGGCCTTTTCACTGGTAATCCATATGATAAACAGAAAGGATGTATTAAAGGTGAGTAGAAAAAAAATAGATTTTTAACAGGTATTGTGAAGTTAGACTTTTTCTTTCAATATAACCACTTAATCATATGTTCAATCAGAAAGTATTAAAACTTAATTTTATTTTATGTACTTTCTGAACTTTATAGAAATCTTGTTTACAAAGAGATTTTGTTTATTTGTTGGAGATTTTTGTTTTCAGTAGTTGTAGTTTAAGTATATTTTAGCCTAGGAATAACACTATAAAAACTAAGTTATCAATATAAATGTAGGGTGACATATTGAACAGTTCAGAGAAATATTGTTATTTTAGAAACATGGTTTACACTGGTATGTACACAGCTATATAATAAAAGAAAGCATATTTTAATCAATGATGCTCCATTGAATATATTAAGATTTTTTTGTATAGTTATGCATCAAATTTTAACAGTTTAACTGTAAATGTTTATTTCATTTCTTTTGTCAGAATCATTATGGAGAAACTCATTAAATAAAATTAGTTTTTGCTTTCTGCAAGTCAAGTAGACTTTCTTTCAGTGATGAGTGTGTTTTTTTTATAGGAAAGCCACATTGGGCTATCTGCTGAGCCCACTGAGGGGAATTCAACCCCTGATTTTAGCATTGTAAATCCATAGATTTACCGCTGTACTAGTAAAAGGCTTTCAGTGGTGAAGTTACTCAGATACATAGTACATGCAGCAGCCAAAAGCCTGTCACAAATACTGTTTGTATGCACTATTGAAATCCCACACGATGTTTGTATAATACTTCACACTTGTGTACAATGAATTTTGACCATTATTGAGTCTTTATTACTTAACATTTCATCCTTTTTACTGTGATTTGAAAAAGGTTAATTTTTTATGAAAAATATTAACTGTGCATTTGCAAGAAATATTTTGGAAGTAGGTATCAAGTAAAAAGTACATACAACTCATCATGGTATATATCATACTATTAAGTAATTGGTAAAGGACAATGTGGCTTCACCAGAGAATTGTATGATATTATTGAACTGTATATGCTGTGGCAATTTTTATTATAGCTTCTACAGTATCACATCAGATACACTTTATGATATTATATCCTCACTTTGTTAATTAGTGATTTCAGTAATTATAATTATATGGATATGAATTCTTTTCCAGAAATTGTATTCCAGTTGATTCATAGCACAACACATTTTTGTGTTAATATTTTATTCTTACAGCAGTATTATAATTAGCTGCTAGTCTTTATTATAATGCTAAATAAACTTTTAGTTTCTAAATCTGGAAATCATCTGCAAAACAAAAATCTTTCTCATTAATTATTGGATTGAGTTTGTATCAAGAAATGGAACTTACAAATAATAATATATTTCGTCAATCTTCTAGTTGATTGTCTTCATGATGCAGATTGTGCTACTGACCACCACTGTTTACAATTCAGATGTGAAAGTAAGTATATTTTATTCTAGTCTTCCACCCTTTTTCTCAACCACACATAACACTTATGTTCTAGTTAGGTTCTGCCTGAGACAACCACATCTTGTTTGTTTACTGTGCTTAAACTCAATCTCCAGTAAGTATACAGCGTGCATCTGATTTACTTAAGTTCAACCTTTGGAAAATATACAGCATGCATCTAGTCTGCTTAAATTCCACTGATGTAAGCATACTTTGTATACCTTGATCTCCTAATATTTGTGTGTAACAAGTACAATTTATATGTACACTGTCCTTGACTTTAGTCCAACAAAAGCAAATATATATAGCAAAAGTTGACAAAGAAATATTTCTGGAAATTTTCACAAAACATATGATAAATTCATATGCTTAACATTAGTAACTAAGCAAGTATTTAAAAGTCACTTAGGCATTTTAGCTGAGCATCTTAGCCATGTAATAAACTATGAGTCCATATTAATGCATTAAATTAGGTAATTAGTTAGCTCTTTATCAAAAAAGGTTGTTTAATGATTTAAAAGAATATTTTGCAAATATTATTCACAGTAACTGACAGAGCTTCATAAACATTAGTTGTAACAGGTTATCAGAGGGGGTAATAAGGTATATCACCTCAGTGTTAATTCTTTGTACACATTTATAATATGGTATGTAATTATATTATTTTTATTTTTTTGTATCCTGAATATTTCATCTTTCTACTAATTAAAAATGAATGTTGAATTTTATCACTATATGTACATGCATGCATGCACACACACACATAATTTTAATGCTTATTTCAAAATCATAACACTGTTTTTATAGGTGTAAGAAATGTATAAAAAACAATGAAACAAAAGTAGACCACCTTAAATCAGATTGTTGTTGTTTTTCATTTTCTAACAGAATCTTAAAATTTTCTTTGTTTATATATTGTTATAATTATGCACAATAGGCATGTTTTACTTTAATGTCTGCTCTTTTTCCTAATAATGTAGGTCCATGTACTGCTGTTGACTGTGGACCAGAAGGAACTTGTGTAGTTAAAAATCATCAAGCAGACTGTCGATGCCAACCTGGATTTGTGAATAATAACCACTTGTCATGTATTGGTTAGTAACTGGCATAATATTCATAATGTTTGTATCTCAGGGCATCTGGTATGGGCATTAAAACTTTTACTAATAAAGCAGAGAACAATGTTTCAACCTTCTTAGGTCATCTTCAGGTTAGCAAAGAACCTGAAAGTTAACCTGAAGATGACCTAAGAAGGTTGAAACGTTGTTCTCTGCTTTATTAGTAAAAGTGTTAATACTCGTAATAGCAATCATGATATACATTTTTACTTTCAGTGGGTTTTTCATCATTCTGAATTCATAATGTTTCTGAAGCAAATATATTAGAACAAAATTTCCTAAAGTTGAAAGAAAACTGAATAATTTATGTAAAAATTGTGTTAAGAGTTGTCAATTTTAAAATATAAGGTTGTTTTTTTATTATACTAAAGAGATGTTGTAATTGGGAATATGTGTTTGAGGTTTTCAGTGAAAGGTATTTTGATGTATATATCAACAACAGCTGACAAAACATACTGTGAAATATCATGCATACAATAGTATTGAGTATATGTATAGGTTTTGTTTTTTAATATGCTTAATTAGTATTATATTTGGAACATGAATACTTTCAGATATAGATGAATGCAAGCTAAATCCATGTCATTCTAGTGCCATATGTGAGAATGTCCAAGGAAGCTACACATGTAGTTGTCCACTTGGTCTTGTAGGTGATCCAAGAATCTCTCCAGGATGTACGTAACTCTTACATAATAGTATTTCAGCTATATGTGCAGCTTGTATTTAAATAAAAAGTTATTTATTTGCTCCTAGGGGATTTACTTATACTGTTAAATGTATTTCAGATTTTTAAGTTTTACTATGACTCATGAATAAGTGTGCAAGCTTTTAAACAAAATAACTGCTGTAATAGTTTCTCTAGATTGGATATTAATTATAATTTCTAAAAAATATGTTTACGTATGTAACTGTATTTGCTGCTTTATCCAGTTCCCTCATCAATCAGGAATTAAATATAAATATAGTCACCTTATAGTGTTGCATATAAATCAAAAGACACTATGAGCTGCTGAACAGAAATGTTGTTCCTGACATTCCAAATGCAAATACATATAAATTGAAATCTATAAATTTCTTTAATGAAACATCTGTTACAAAAACTTTAATAAATGTAATATAACTTGGGCCTAACTTATAAAGCTTTTATAATTCTCTTTTGAAACTTTTCAAACCAAAAGCAAATTAGTTATATGTGAAACTTATCACCTGAGAAAAAAATATTATGAGTAAATGAGTGAAAAGACAAATTCCCTTGTTTCGCTGTGCATATGTATCATCCAGTTTCTGTTCCAAGGTTATGATCACTTATTTTAATTTTGGGTTTGTGGGTGTGTTATGCAAGTAACAGTCAAATACAATTATTAGTTTGACAAAAGTAACCCAAGTGTTAGTGATGGGTAATATTGAGTAATTACTTTCTCTCTAATCTGTCACTTCAAAATTATGGTTGATTTGTGCAGAGAGCCTTCAAAAAGCCTTGTACAAAATTCAACAAACAAAATTCTTAATTTTTCTATGGTAATTGTTTTGTACTAAAAAGTATTGTTTACATTTATATTTGTATTTATATATTTGTAACTTTTAAAAATATGTTTTAGCAGCAAATATTTTTTTCTTCTTGAAGGTCATGATCCCAACATTTGTTACAATGGAAATAATGACTGTTTAGACACAGCTGCCTGTATGTTGGTTGAAGGAGTACCTTATTGTAAAGGTAAAAATATTTTATCAAAATGTAATTATATAACCAATTTGTTATTTTTTTTTGTTTCACTTTATTTTTTATGTAAAATTTTACCTAATTTTTTTAGTTATCAAATTAAACAAAATTCAAATAAAAACAATTTTATTTAAATACACCTTTGACCATTTATTTTTAAGATGCTTTGATATTACAGTTAATATACTGAAGCACTATACAACGTTTTAATATTGTTAATCTCAGAAGACAACTACTACAGATCCATAGAAAAAAACTCCTCAAAGCTGGATATGGTTCTTTTCTAACCAAATAACAAATTATTAAAAATAATTTAATTATTATTTCCTAAGTAGAAAGTAGTTGTTTACTTTTTATTACATGCTAAAGTATAAATAGTATGAGGTTCAAAACCTATATGTGTTTGTTGATCAATTTATTTAAAAAAAAAATTTTGTTAAATTCTTACCCCAGATCCTTGTGATGATCCCACATCTTGTGGTATTAATGCCACATGTAAAGCAGTCAACCATGAAGCTGTTTGCTCTTGTCCTTTTGGCTTTACAGGAAATCCAGAGGTTCTGTGTAAAAAAGGTAATGCCTTAAAATTTAGAAATTGTACATATGTCTTTAAAAATATTTTTATCTATGTTTTAGAAGAGTACATGAAAGTTAAAACAATTCAAACTTTTAAGCACCTTGTGTTAAGAACAATGATTTGTATAATATTCCAAGCAGCCTGTACAAATAGAGTATCATTGGAAGACTTTTTAAATTTTTTTACCTGATTTTTTATGCACATTTTTGTGATGTATTCTTTTCTTATAATTTTTGTAGTTTGAATGCTTTCATCAAATGTTTAATTATGATTTTTCCAAAATAGTTTGTAGACATCATGTGCAGATGTTTATACTGATATATTAGTTAGACTATTTTATATTCATGGTTCTGTTTTTTTAATAGTGGAATGTATCAAGAATCGAGAATGCCATAACAATGAAGTTTGTTTAAAAAACCGGTGTGTTGGTAAGTCCCTCTCTTGCAAAATTTGATTAGGTTTATTTTATGGAATGAAAAAGGAAAGTCAAATATAATGTATTTAAGCCAAAATTTAGTTCAAGTAATTATTAAAAAATGGTTTAAAAATGTTTTCTCTCATGTTTTTTATCATTATTTTATTATCAAAAACTGTATTAAATATCTACAGATGCCTGTCTTGGTCAGATAATTTGTGGCAAAAATACCAACTGTGTGTCACAGGATCATAGCAGCATTTGTAGGTGTCAAGATGGATATTACGGAGATCCTGTTGCTGGATGCAGAAGTAAGTTTTTTTATTTCAATATTCAATCAGCCATCCAAAGAATGCTGATGTTTATTATAAAAGAAATTGGAATTTATATTGAGTAATACTTGAAATATGTTATTTTACAAAAATCAGTTTTTTGCTTTATATACAACATTCTTTATTTAAGGCATGTAATTTTTATCATCAAAAAACAATTGTTTTCAGTTGCAAAAGTTGCAGATTGTCTTAATTTTTCTTTATACAGAAATTATAACATGTGTCAAGGATCAAGACTGCCCTAGTGGAGAATTCTGCTATAATGAAAAAATATGCAGAGGTGATCAATTTTTTAAAATGCTTATCATTTATTGAATTATATAATAATCAAAATATATTTTATTAACGTATACGACCTTGATAATTAAAAATGGTTTAATTATATTGGACAAAAAATTGTTTTTGCATTTAAGATTCACATAAATAGGTTTTGTTCCTTGAAAATTTTGAAAAAATGATTGTATCTAACATTAAGAGGTGGTTTCTCAAAAGAAAATAATCTTTTTTTTAAGGTTTTGTAGATGTATATTTATTGAGTACCTGTGTTGAACATCAAATATTTTAGTGCAGTTTATTTTACTTGTCTTAACTGATCATTGATTGACCACAGTGGCCTGTAATTCTAACCGAGACTGTGGACTTAATGAACTTTGTCATGAAGAAAAATGTATCAGTAAGTAAAGATTTCGTTATATTATTGAATTGATTTAAAATATGATTACGCTAGGTTTGTATGTAACTAATGTAAATAATTCAGAAATATTTAATATAGAAACTAACAGATTTTACTTTATACTCAGATACTTTCATTCAGTGTATAAAACCTCAAGGCATTTGTTTTTTTAATACATTATTAGTAGTAATTACCTCAGAGTTCTAACAGAAATAGCATTAAGGAAAATTAATGTCTTGGTGTTCAAACAAATTTAATTCTTTTGACTAAAACAAGATTTTCTTATTTTTAGAACATAATGAAATATTGTATTTATAGAATATAATGAAATATTGTTATATTGAAACTACTTGTTAATTTGTTATCATTGTTTTTTACACTTTTTTTACTCTGAAGTTAGTTCATGTTTTACCATTTAAATTACAGTTTTTGTTTTTTTATTGGAGCTCAAATCCAGTAGTGATAAATTGCATGCAAAATATTTATCACTTATAATATGGTATTCAAACATATTTGTGTTTGACAGGTAAGTTTAAAAATATTAACTTAATGCATATTCAACAATTTGTTGTTTATTATTAAGCACAAGGCTATACAAAGGGCTATTGTGCTCTACCCATCACAGGTATAGAAACCTGATTTCTAGAAATACAAGTCTGCAGACATACCACTGTGTCACTGGGAGACCAATTTAGGAATAATTTGTAACTTGGGTAATAAAAGAAAGAAACAAATGCAAGTAAACATGTAAACAAAATCTTTATTCAGTAAGTTTTAATAGTTACTACTCAACTTCCAATTCTACTGCAACTTTCACTGAGTGCTGGGCTGAAGGGGGTCTTTACTACTTTCATCAACACAATAAACTATCTGTGCTCTGCCCACCATGGATACTGAAATCTTGTTTCTAGCATTGTGAGTCTGGCTACAAGAGAGAAAAACCATGGTTCATATTAATTTGTGAAAATATCTGAGCTAGCCAGTCTTAAAAATGAGATCATTCATTTTTAGAAAAGAGGTCAGACACAGGGTTTAAGTGATGCAATTTTCTAGCTATTCACATATTTAAACTTTCCCTAAGTAGTAAAATTAGTATGTGACAAAATCTTTCAACATTTGATTAACAAATGTATTATACTATATATATAGAACACCTGAACAAAAATGCACCTAATTTTTATTGACTGAAAACATATTTTAAACTAGTTATGGAATTTTGAAGCTTAAGGAATAATTGTTTATGTGTTTAATTATTACACTTTTTGTGAAATTAAATTTTTAGAATGAAAGTCAGGAATCCTCCTATTTATATCAATTTATGATTATTTTATTCATTACACACACACATACACATATATTTCAGTTTTTTTCAATGGTGATTAAAAATGTAAATAAGAGAATTTTTAAAATCAATTTTAATGGGAAAATTTGAAAAACAAATTTTTGGTTTTTGTATGTAGTTGTGTAATTTGTACAAGAATACAGTACATATTCATGTATATATACAAGTTGCACTTTATATCAATAAAAGTGTGCTTCCAGATCACAGTGAATTGTAGAAAACTCAACTAGGGTTATCTGTAGCATGAGTGAATTTCATAACTGATGTTTGTATGAAATTTCAATCACTATATATATTTCACATAAAGTTAATTATTTCATGTTGTATAGCATTGTATTGAAAGTAGCCATATATATATATATTTACCAATGACAATATATTATGAATACAAAGAAGGTTAAAAAATACTGGAAATTTAAACATTTGTAGTGAACAACTTGAACAAATGGCTTTTAGTAGAATTTCACATACACTTTAACATGTTTGTTTCCAACAGCTGTTTGCCGAGGTAACAGTGACTGTCCAGAAGGCCAAGCTTGTGTTGATGAAAAATGTATAAATGGTATAACTTTATTTTTTATTTTCATTTGTTTAAAAAATAATAATAGTTACTGGTTAACTTTTAGTACATGGTAGTTAAGAGTTGGTGCTAATATTTAAGGTGAAAAATTGAAATTAAAATTCCATAATATAAAAAATATGAGTTAAATACTCAATGTTTTAATTATTTTGTAGCTATTTCTAAAGGCACTAAGTGCTAAGGAAATAGAATATTTGATTTGTTTGTACAGATTTTTAATTTAAAGTTCTGAAGTGTAATAAATTACCTAATCTTTATGTATTATGAATATTTAAATTGTATAACTGCTTTATGTATATGATGATTACAGGCAGTTGTGACTAAAAAGGTTAAGTAACTTTCATTCTTACATACAAACTGTTTTTTACAGAGAGATTATTTATTTAGCTATTTCTTTCTTATTTAGTTGACAGATGCAGTTCTGACACTGAGTGTGAGGGTACAGAAACTTGTCGCTCAAACAGCAAAGGATATGATGAATGTCAAAGTGAGTTTAATATGTTTTTGTTTTCACTATAACTATTACAAGTTATTTTAATTACTGTATCAGCATCAATTCCTGTTTTAATGTTTGTGTCTTTCATTTGAATAAAACAAAATACATTCCAAAGTAGTTAAGCAGTAGATAAAATGTACAAGAATTTAGGAATAATATTACATTTGGTGAACAACTTTTCTTCTCTTCCTTTCAGATTCTTGTACAACAGTACTTTGTGGACGAAATGCCATTTGTGTGGCTGAGGAACACACTGCTTTTTGCCAGTGTCCACCCAACTTTGTTGGTAATCCATTGGATGATTATATAGGTTGTCAGAAAGGTAGATAATACTTTGATATGGATAAATAAGACTCTTTATTAGAGTTATATTTAGCTTTCTTTAACAATGTATAATGCTTATAATATACGTGGTGTTCAGAAAGTCACTGTGCAGTTTTGTCTGTTAATAAATATATAAGTGCATAGTGACTTTCCAAACACCCTGTACTTCGTGCCTTACCGTTATTAAATCTACATAGATTGCAATTATTAATTTTTTCTTCTGACCCATAAATATAAAGTAGATTATGAAATGTAGAAAATAGAATATAGAGAATTATTGCATGAATTCCCGTATTTGAATATTTTTATTAAGCGTATGCATCAACTTAATTTTATTTCATAATCAAGAGGAAAGAGATGTATCATAATCATAGATTTAAATATCTTAACTAATATCTATGAATCAGATATATTAAAATATTAACATAAAAAAACCCATACATTACTTTCAATCATGCATAAAATCTTTTGATAATTATATTTTAATATAAACGATGTCCCATGAAAGTTTTAAAGAGAGAAGTTAATGTCTTTACAGTGCTTGGAATTACTGATTGTTGTTTTCTTAGGTAATCAGGTGAACTGTTACCCAGTATGCTGTGTCAGTGTCATGTATGATCAAATTTTCAAAGCTATATGTATTTTGTTTCCCCACAGCTGAATGTATTGCTCATAAACACTGCCAACAAGATAAAGTTTGCCACAACAGTAAATGTGTTGGTAAGAATACAGAATTTAAACGTTTTTAATAAAGCTTATTCTGGGAGAAACTGAATTAAACAAAAATTGATTTTACCAACTCACTATTATTGCTCTTTTATATAAGTTTTATTGGTATGTTCCATATTGTACAAAATAAAATTTAAATTGAGTTTTATATAAAAAACTATTGTGAAGAAAATTTGAAGTTTCAGTAAAATATTACACTTGGTTAATATACTTTAAGAATGGTTCTGATAACCTCATGTCAGCAATGTCTTTGATAAACATTTATGGTTTTCATAGTAATTTAATGCTACTTCCTTTTCAGTTATAAATTTTAATTTGTTTTTATCATTTTTTTCATTTTTAAAGCTGTCTTTAATTTTTGGTATTAGTGTTGTTAAAAAATTTTGACCTGAAAATATGTCTCACTTATAGATCCCTGCACCCTTCACCAACTATGTGGAGAAAATGCTTACTGTGTTGCTGAAAGCCAGGCAGCAGTCTGTCGCTGTCGAAATGGTTATGAAGGTGACCCATTATCTGGTTGCCAGTTGATTGATCACTGTGTCAAACGTCCATGCCACCCAACAGCTAACTGTAGAAACCGGTTTGGTGGCTATGAATGTCAGTGCCCAGAAGACAAGAATATAGGAAATCCATACAACCATCCAGGGTGTAAGCAATTTTTTTTAATGGAAACCCAAACTTGTCATTTATAACAGTTAGCCGTACATTTTACGGAGCAATTCAAGCATTTAGAGGTTTTAGGTTTCTAGTAGCTTTAAAATGAGCACAACTGGACTAACTATTACATGTAAGATTAATTATAGGATTTTCATTGGTTTCTTATATTGTTGCATATCTATCTATTTGTGTTTGTATACAAAAAGGTTAGTGGAACATAATTAGAACGATTTTCAAACACTAATATTGCAGAATATTACTGGAGATGCAAGCTGCGGAATTATGGGTGATATGTTTATTACTTATTGTATTTGGTTCCTGGTAAATTTAAACATTTTAATAGTTTAATGCTATTACAGTGACATTATGACAGGAGAAATGTATTTAATCCTTTTTGAGGTTTTATGAGATTGGAGAGAGACTTAATGAACATTAAAATCCACTTCAGGGTTTTTTAGAATGTAAATAACATGCATATAATGGGTAATTATTAAATTAAACACAAGGTATTGTTTACTTAAAATTCTATGAAGAATTATGATTTTTGAGAACAAAATCTGGCCATGTATAAACTGAGTTCATGTTAAAAGTTGTTGTTTTGAAATTACAAACTAACAAAATAAAAAGTATATTATATTAATAAGTAAATGAAATGTAAGACATGAATGAAATATAAATTTAAGTGAGCTTATATATTACTGCATATGCATTTAAGTCATTATTTGATTATTGAATTCATAACTAAATTTTTCTAACTTGGCAGGTCGAGGACCTAATGAGTGTCCTAGTGGAAACATTGACTGTCCACCAACAGCTACTTGTGTTATCAATGGCTTGAATACACCAATATGTAAAAGTATGTGATCAAAGTTATTTGTAGAAGTAACTTGCCTTATTTTCTCATAATGATAATCCTAATAGGTTGGTAATTAGATAGTTACGAGATAGACACATGTATGTATACTTTTTCATATCAAAGTGAATTGTTACGAGAATATTTAGTGGTCTTTCATACTAATTATCTATTTTGCACTGACTAGAATGTGCATTTGATTCATCTCTAAAAGTTTAATTTAGCATGAAATTTCTGAAATAATGAAGAACAATTATTTTAAAGCAGGGGTCAGGCAACCTACAGCCCTCAATCCTCAGATAAAATATCATGGTGGCCCTTAAAAATAATTCAAGTTTGTAACTTAATGTGGCCCTCCATCTGCTTACAGACATGGGCTCTGGCTCATGTGTAGAAAGAGGTTGCTGACCCCTTCGTTAAAGGATATTTTTTCGTTTGAAGAAAGTTGTTCTTGTGCAACTTCTGCCTTATGTTTGTAGCTGACAATATTTCATGCCCCATCCTGATTCTTTCTTTACCAACAAATGCAAGACATGAATTATTCACAAGACTCTTTCCCAGATATTGATCATACAGCCTAAAGCTGCCCTCAAAGGAGAATAATTTTATTTGAATAAAATATTTTTTTATCTAAATATATTTCCTATATAAATTGTGGATGCAGTTATTTCTATGATATTCTAAAATCTTCAGTTTCAGTTTAAATGAGCAATTCTAACAACAATTTGATAAAGCCTGAGAAAACCACAAGGTAAAACATTTTAATGATCTTAATGTACAAAATATTGTAGAGCAGGCTATTTGTGATGACAAGAAACCCATTTAAAGTAAAAATGTATCTCAGGATGGCTGGTATGGGTATTAACACTTTTATTAATAAAGCCAAGAACAATGTTTCGACCTTCTGGGTCATTTTCAGGTCAACAAAGAACCTGAAAGTTAATATGAAGATGACCTAAGACAGTTAAACGTTGTTTGAAGCTTTATTAGTAAAAGTGTTAATGCCCATACCAGCCATCCTGAGATACAGAGTATGCATTTACTTTTTCTTCTGAGCATAAATTATATGAAAGTTCCATATTAAATTTTATTTAACCTCAGAGTTAAACATTTGTTCACAAAATTTGTTCTAATTACAGTTTTATCACATTTCACAATAGTGTAGTGAAAGTAAGGAGTAAAATTTAATAATCTGTATAAAATATAGCTTGACTATTAGTGGTTTTCATTGTCACATTGTTTTATTATTTAGGTGTTTAGGAAACTGAGGCTGGTGCAGTTTTTTCTATTTCATATGTACTCGCTTATCTTACGCATATTAGAAGTTACTGAGAAATGTAACTGTAATTATTTATGTTTCATAGATCCATGTCAGTTGTCTAATATCTGTGGTCGTAATGCTATCTGCAAGGTTGAGTACCACCAGCCTGTTTGTCAGTGTCGTGAGCAATTCAGTGGTAACCCTAATGATCTCACCCATGGCTGTGTGAGAGGTAAGAAGTTAGTAGTTTAATGACTTTATAGTACAATTCTAATTTTCTCTGGATGATAGTATACTGTATGTTATATATTTTCTCAAATATGTTATTTTAACACATACAATCATAAAAAATGATAATATTAACATAAACAGTTTCTTTCAGTTTATGATAACTTTTGCAAGTAGTTTGGTAACTTTAATGATAAAAAAATCAGAATATTAATCTTAATTCTATATCCACTTCTAGTGCTGGTTGCTTGTGAAAGTGACCATGAATGTGCTGCTGGTTTTGTGTGCAGTAATCAACGTTGTAGATGTGAGTATGCATATATTTGTTTAATGTTTTACACATTTTATGATCTAGAAAAGCAAAACTTTCAATGATTTTTATTATTATTATTTTTCTTTTAAGTACATTTACATGAATTTTTCTTGTAGTTTAAACTTGGTAGGAATTTGAAGTTATACAATGCTATTTAATGTTGGTAAATTGCACTTACTGTTAGCAGAAATTGGGTTTGTAAAGCTTTAATCTGTAAAAGAGCTTTATCAAAAAAATAGAAATATCAGTTTTGGCTTATTTGATATTACGTACTTCATGTTTGTAGGTTGTTTCTCAAACTTTCAAGTATTATTTTCTGATATGTGTTGTTAATATATTTTCACTCATTTGTACTTTACTATTTTTAAGTAGATAGGTAAGATAGTATCATGTTTTGCTAATACCACTTTATCTATAAGCAGTCATATCTCTAAATAGTTGAAAAGAATAATTAAGGCTTTTACAACAGTCTATACCAGGGGTCACCAAACTTTTTTTACTGGGGGCCAGATAACTTGGGGAATGAGAAGTGCAAGTCACATGATCATTATGTTCAATACTCATAAGCTAGAACGAAAGTTCTCTGTAAAATACTTAACACTATGTTTAGGACACCACATTAGTCATGTTGGAGTAGCATGCAATACACACATATAATGAAAAAAAACAGAAATACAACCAACATTTTTATTTACCAAAAGGTTATCAAAGAAGGTGACATTAGCAGAAACAATTGTCACATCACACATGGTGAGTACATATCTGAATTTCACTAAACCGCAAAAAAGTTAGTGAGATTTATGAAATTGGGGTTTGGTTTTCAAAATATCTTCAATGTTCGGTTTTGAATTGCTGCATCCAGTCATTAGAATTGCTTTCATATGTTCATCAGTCAACCTTGATCGATGTACCGACTGCACATACTTCATTTTTAAAAATGCTTGTTCACAGACATAAATTGTTCCGAACACTGATGTCATACCAGATGCAAACTGCTTCAGCTTTGGAAAATCATCTTCAGGTGTAAAATTCAATAATTTGCCCCTCTTTGTGTTTTGCTTTCAACAAGTCATTTCCTTGCAAATCGATAAACTCCAGCTGAAGTTCCACTGACACGTCATCAATGACACAATCAAAAGGATTCTGAAAAAGGAGAATGTCACTTTCGATTCTGTTGAGATCTGAAAATATCTCTAAAAAATGCTTATTTAAATCACCAATAATCTTTCTCTGAAACTGCAGATTGACATCTTCTCTGATTCCAGCATGAAACTCATTAAAACACTGAAAATGATAGAGGTTTCCTTCTTCCAAATATGCTTCAAACAATGACAGCTTTCTCTGAAATATTTTAATGATTCTATAGAGATCACAGACAAGGTTATTCTTCCCCTGAAGTTTCAAGTTCAATTCATTCATGTAGGACGTGATGTCAACCAAAAATGACAACTTTGATAACCAGGTTGGATTCCACAGAAGTGGATCGGCTCTATATTTCTCGATAAGATATATATATCTATTTCTCTTCTCAGCATATAAAAACGAGACAAGACATTACCACAGCTGAGCAACCTCACCGCCGTGTGATAAGGCAAGTCACAGAAATCTAAATCAATTTCTTCAAAAAATGCCTTGAACTGGCAATGATTAAGTGCATGACTCAGAATGAAGTTCACTGTAGAAATGACTGATTTCAGTATGCAAGAAATATCTAAGTCTTTTCCACAGAGTGCTTGCTGATGTATGATGCAGTGTATGAACAGAGCGCTTGGAAGTTGAAGATCTTCCAACTGTTTTCTGATCAGTCCCACCAAACCCTTCTTTACTCCAGCCATGTTTTTACCTCCATCAAGTGTTACGCCTCTAGGCTGATTCCACTGAAGGTTATATTCTTGCAAAGTTTTATGCACTTCAATGAAAATGTCTTCTCTAGTTGTTCTTCTGTGCATCCTGCAAACTGATGCAAACTTTTCCATGATCTGAAAGTCCAAATTAACTCCACGAGTGAACACGAGAAGTTGTGACGTACTTGTAACCAAGTTGGTTATCAAAAATATTCAACATTTGGCAAAAACTAGTAACAAAATATGACATTCCAGTTAATACTTAGTTTATTCAAAAACCAGGCACAAAACTGAGGTCTATACTATGTAAAAACCACACTGACAAACATTACACCAACATTATTTATAAAATACAATGTGATAACTGCCACGACTTCTACAGGGTGGTCGCTAGAAAAGCGGAAAATTTGTCAAATAGCTATTTATTTTTACAAAGAATAACTTTTACAAAGTTTTTTAAAGACATATGTTATATTACACTCATAGATGCTCAAAATGCATTTTATTCATGATGTAAAGAAATCAAAATAGAAATGAGTAAGCACGCATTTTATTCATGATCTCATCTGACCCTCAAATTTTCCGCTTTTCTAGCGACCACCCTGTATATTGGAGAAACAAGTAGAAAAATGGAAACCGAATTTAAAGAACATAAAAAGTCACCTTCACACGTTTCTGAACACTTCAAGTCAAATAAACCCAACATAACCATGGAAAACACTCAAACACTTAATAAAGAAACAAACATAAACAAACACAAATTTAAAGGAGCCTTACTTATACAACAACTTAAGCCCAAAATAAACCAATACAAAGGAACACCTTTATATCCATATTAAAATATAATATAATAAATAATAATAAAAAATAAAAAAATATAAAATTGTATATTCAAACATCTAAGCCCACCGTCTACATTCCGACACTCATAACACAATCCCTTTCAAACATGTGGTCAGCTTTCAGTCAGTTACCAGCCAATCAAAAGTGGTGTCTTCACCAGCAAAATGAAGATTAATTATTGTTACAAAAGAGAATCCTGTAATCCAGAAAGATATTATGATGAAATTGGTTGCATTGTTGGATAATGTTAACAAGATAAAAATCAAGAATATTAAATTAATGAAACTTACAAACAAGATGTTCACAAACTACCAGCCACACCTTGAAACCAACAGCAGTTTCATAAAGAAATGTGGACAGATAAAGAGGAATTACAGAATTAATGTAATTAGGCAGAATTCCATCCATATATGCATGGGACATATCTATAAGTTGGATGTCATCAAAATGGACCATTTTCACAAAAATTACGAAAGTTTCCAAGGAGCATGGCTGTGGATTCTTCAGTATCACTCTGTCACTCATTTTATTTTTACCTTTCAAAGTAAAATCCATTTTCAGGTTTCTGCCTACACCTCCACATTACTGTACACATTTCATGTTGCTTGATGCAATTTTAATATATTTTTCTGCCTTTAAGTTTCTTGTCTATAGAATTATTGAAAACATTTTTTGTGAACTTTTTGTGCATTAACTTGGTTGTGAACATATGAATGTGTTGGTTACAGGTTTTTTTAGTAAGTTGGTCAAATAAACATTTAAGTAAAATATGCTATCAGTATACTGTAATGAACCTCTGCTGTTCACTGCTGGAATTCCTTATGTGTTTGACAAAGAAAATTATTTCAAGAAAAATGTTTTTGTTTTTTGTCAGTTCTTCACATGAATGTTAAACCAGACTAACACAGAAACCTTCCTGATATGATTCAATGTGTACATTACAGATATAGAGAATGTTTTATAATGAAGTATGTACTTTGAGTGTTAAAAAGTGGTCTTGGAAGCCAACATTTAAAGTAGTGAAGGGCCTGTTGGAAGCTTTTCAAGATTAAGATGTGTGGTCTGAGATTTATATTATTATTTTGACAGAAGCTTGTTGCAGTGGAAATTATAGTTTTACAATATTGTGTAACTATGTTCATTCCAAGAAATGACCAATTAACCATCTGTAATAATAAAGATGACATTTTTTATGAAAAATTAATATTTCAGATTTCAACAATGTTATTTTTGTTTCTTTTAGAAAATTTAAATTTTAAAATTTTATTTTGTAAGAAATATCTCATGTTTAACTTTCTTTTGTGTATTGTATTTCTCTTTTATATTTACATGAAGAAGTTGTTTAGAGTAATGAGGAATTGTATAACATTCTTTAATTAAAGTAACAAATGAAAGCTTTTTTTGATTTTTAACATTTATAATGGTAACTGATACAGAATCTACCTTATTATGGCTTAAGTTTTAACACAAAATTAAGTCTGACTGCATTGTTGTGTTCACAGTGTACAGGACTCTTTTTTTTTTCTCAAAATTTCTTTGTGATTTTCATTTTTATCAAGCATAATCAGTAGTCAACTAAATTGTGACCTCATAATGCTCAACTAGAAAGAGAACTCAAGCTTTTCATGCAAAACTTTTTTTTATTGTATTTGAATGTACAAAATTGTAAAATTTAAAATTAGTCAGGGTCACTTCTATTGCCCTACAGTTAAGTGATCTGCCTAAACTACTTGTATATGAAGTTATATCCATAGAACACTAAACAAATCTGATAGACATGAAGGACATCTCAGTAACTGCAAGATTAAACCTGTTCCATAATGCACAATACCCATCAAACACCTTTAGTACAAAAGACAGTTTGAGTTGAATTATTTGATCAAAAATGATAAACTTGTTGATTTAACTAATAAGAGACACCATTTCTAGTGACACTTTCAAAAGCCTTTGTCAGAACTCAAAGGATATTGCTCTCCAATTCCTACTCAACAGTCTAACTGTACTCTGAGTATCTGCTTTCTTTCTAGTCTACTAGTTAAAAATAAGAGACATATAGTGCAGATAGCCTTTGTGTATGTTTGTGAAAGTATCTGAAACAAACAAACACAATCATATAGCAATTATAATGTGTTCCATCTTATTATTTTTTTCAAATTTGACTATGTAACACCAAACTGAGCAAGCATCATTCTCTGAAGGAAATGAAATAAATGTTTGATCAATGAAAAAGTACCATTAGTGTGTTTATTTACCACAGTGTCATTTTAATATATTTTGTAGTTATCAGATTTTTAAAAATATTTTATTAGGCTAAGCATTAGTGAACTGTATGTAATTTTTAGTTATGAAAAATGTAAAGTAAGAACTGTTTGGTTTATGGAATTTCACATTACATTTTGAAATTTTTTCCAATAAGGCTTTTGTTTTGTTAAGATCTCTGTAAAAAATATGATAGCTTTATCATTTTTTTTCTCTGGCCAGTTCCTTGTGAATCTGTTCAAGACTGTGCAGATGGAGAATTCTGTATCGAAGACCATTGTGTCCAAGAATGTCAGAATGACAATGAGTGTTTCACAGGAGAGATTTGTATAGCCCAAAAATGTCTAGGTAAACTTGATTAAACTTGTAAGAGTTTAGAAGAAATAGATTGTAAATCATAAGTCTCTAGATCAGAGATATACAAACAGAGGGAAAATTATTTTAGTGTACTTTATGTGTTTGTTGAAATATGCATCTTTATATTAGTTTAGTAGGAATTTTCATAGATATTGTGTATGAAGATTGATTTATTTCAATTTGTTATAATGAACTGTTATTTAGTAAAATGTTAATATGCATTAGCTTTTTTTTGAATTATAGTTAATAATTTAGGTAGTGAATGACATTGTTTTACCAAGTTTTAAATCAGTATTCTTCAGTATGTAGCATATGGAGGAATTTCTCAAGTTTATAATGGTCTACTACATAATTCACAGTGTCAAAAAGTTTTGAAGAATGTCATTCTACATAAACAAAAATGTAAGGAGCTAGTTCAGTAAAGAAAGTTGTAGCTTAGAAAAAGTTAGTATGGGGAAGAAATTATTGGCTTGAAGAATTAATAGTTATAGGTCGTGGCATTTATTGTAAGTTTTGCAAATGACCTTATCATTTGCTGCTTCGAACTGTCAAGGAATTAGTGAGATAGGCTTGGCACCATATTTAAAACTCAGTATATAAAGTATATTTTAAAATATTCAGGTGTTTGATTTTACTGATATTCTTCTTTTAAAACTACACTTTACATAATAGTCATTTCTAGTTATGTTTTTATGAAAAATGTAACAGTTTTTTTTCAAATTTTTAAAAACATATTTAAACAATTTATTAAACAGAACTGTTGATCTTTTGATAATGTCTAAATTAAATGTGAGCACTATTTTATTCAAGCTCACAAAGTATATAGAGAATTATGTTATATTAAGATTATTTTTAATTGTTTGTAACATCCTTTTCGATAAAAAAGTATTCTTATACTCAATTCATTAAGATGTATTCATGTAGGGGATCTAGAATTTCCAACAAAAGAATGCGAATTGACATGGGGTATCAGGGCCATCCTGAAAGATAACTGCAAGAATTCATAATCCATCTGTGGTAAACAAATTGCAGCATCTAGTAGCAAATGGGAATACAGACACAAAATTAAGTTAGTGGCAAATCAAACACTGTACACAAGTTCAAAGCAATAATATGCAATATAATCAAGAAAGTTCTCTCTCTGGAAAAATGACAAGTTTGTGTACACAAGTTTCTTCCATGAAATGTTCATTCAGTTGTTACAATACCTCAAATGAATGGAGAATTAAACAGGTATTTATGCTATTTCATACAGAAAACTACTAGGGTTTTATCACTAGATGCATTATCTATGCATTTGTTTGCAGTCAGTTTTGTGAAGAGGGTACTGTAAAACTGTCATCCTCGTACACTAGATGGCTTACAGAAAGCATTCATAGGACGGTGGTATGTTTTAACATTTCAGGGTTTTGATGAATCCTTTATCAATGCAAATTATGCTGCAGGCTATTGTTAAGATGCACAGCCATGAGTTTGAACATGACCAGACACAGTGACATGGATTGTAACAATGTGGTGAGGCTCTAAAATGTAATATACTCAACTTTTGTAGCTGTTATTAGCCTCATAAAAGTTGCATTATGTGCAGTATGATGAATATACCTAGTATTTTTGCCTTTTTTTCTATCACAGTTGGTTGTCATACTGATGCAGATTGTACATCAAAAGAAGCTTGCATGCAAAATAAATGCAGAGGTAAGCCTTTGATTTTTGTCATACTGTTCAAGATAAATGTGTTAATGTACATGTGCAATTTTTTAGGAAAATTTTTGTGATAATTGTAATAAAAATACTTTTTTAAAGTGAGTAAAATTTTCAGTTAATTAGTTGAATAAATAGTTTATTCTAAGAAAAAATACTGTTTAATAGAAATATCTCATTTGCAAATGATATTTCTTTAGATTCTTGTGAAAGCCCCACTGTCTGTGGTACAAATGCCATTTGCACTGTTGAAAATCACAATCCTCAATGCAAGTGCCTACAAGGATTTATGGGTGACCCTCAAATAGAATGTCGTAGAGGTCAGTTTAAAAATTAAGAGATACTATACTGCTTTTTTGTTGACAGCTATCAATTGACCATTCTTTCCTTCTATAACTATATCCAGCTTAACAGTAATAATTTTATTATTCACAGTGAAATCATTTGAAATGTAAGAAGCATTACACATTTTCTTTAGAATGCTTCCTACAGTTCTGTATTTTGTGATAAATAATCTTTAATCTTGATTTCTAAGTTTTATAATTGTTAATAATGAGTGCTCTCAAGTTAAAAGTGAAAGATTGAACAACTGTATTTACAATTAAAATACACCAGCTGTTAAACTTTATAGGTTTGATTACTTATACGTTTTATGATGACTTGTCACTGTGATGTTTACAAATTGACACTGTTTATTAAACTATTATAACAATTCGTTTGCATGTTTTATTTGCTTATGAAGCATGTTCTTCTAATAAAATATCTGATTAATAAAAGCCAAGTTATTTCTGTGTGAATGTATTTATGGTCAATTTTTTTTAAAAGTCGTATCAAGTGGAGGTTATTCAGTATACATCAAGTAATCAAGTTTTTCTCTCAGAAGTGTAAATAAGAATATTAATGTGTTTATTTTGCTTACCATATAAGCTTTTTTTAGTCTACTATCATTTAGGTTATAAAAATGGGATAATATAAAATGTTTTATTTGACTATTTTTGTCACAACTAAATGTACAAATATTCTTTTAAGCTGAAATACTTCAAAAATCTATCTTGTAACAACAGCACAAATGTCTTAGTATATATTTACAATATGTTTAGTGTGATCTAAAGACAACAGATTTTTGACGTATTTCAGTCTTTAATAAGATATGTGATAAAATCTTTATGAAATATATTTTGGAAACATTTTGTAATTTATTTCACAAATGATCATGTATTCCTGTAAATAATTATTGAGACAAACAGGATCAACTATTTAACTTTATTTTTGTTTGCTTTTGCATTAATAAAAAAACTGCTTTTATCTGTCTTATTCAGTTTTACCCAACTGTACAACCAGTGCTGATTGTCCTCTGAATCATTTCTGCATAAGAGGACAGTGTCTTGGTGAGTTTGTTTAACAACTTCCTTACTGTTTGAAATTGTTTCATCTGTTAAGTAAATCCTTTATTGGACATATTGAGAATTTTCTTGAAGAAGTCCAATTTGAATGAAAATTTAGTGAAGTGTAAATTAAATCAAGTGGCAAACTTACAAGGCTAAAATAGTTTCATTTTTTATGAGTGTAAAGCAGTGTGTTAGATTTTTAATTTTTACTTATATTTACTTTTTACAAATATATGGTGATTGAGAACTTGAATGATGTAGAAAGAAAATTTAAAGAAGAATACACCTGTTTTTTATTAAGTAAATTAAGTAGGTTTTCAGCTGCATGCTTTAGCCTTCTTTAGGTTCAACTAGACAGAGTTTTTAAAAACTTATTCAAAAGTAAATGACAAATGCACGTTTTACAATGGTAAGGATAAAAAGTTATATGTATGTGCCTTGAGTCCTGGTTGCTCAGTTGGTATAGTATTGACTTCAGAACACTAGTGTGAATTAAGAATATTGCAAAGATGAACATTAGCAGGAATGGTGAGGATGCTGGAGCCAGAAGCAAAACACATACTGTAGGTTGAATTCAAATTTGTCTTGTCTGCTTTGGTGACTGTGTTAAACCAACATATGTGAGAATCCTTGAAATTGGCTAATTGATGGACAGTCAGTTAATTCTAAAACCAAAGGTATCTGAAACTTAAAAAATGCACAAATCTCCTTTAGGGTAAACTTTCAGAATAGACCAAGCATTAAACCTTTTACCTCTCACCTTAATGATATGTAATTTTCTTTCATAAAACATTATTTTATTTGTGAAATAATTTGAAATGGAGTTTAAATCAGACAGAAGTAAATATCTGGTAAAAATTGAAGGGAAAGCAGGTGTATAATAAAATTTCTCAAGTTTTTTCAGTAATAAAGGAATTTTTGTTTCAAATGGAAACAATTTACAGGTGTTTTAGATGTCACAAATTCTGTTATTATCTTCATTCTCATGAGTTGTACAGTGTGTGGGATGGAAAAAATTGTGAGATTGAGGGATTTTAGACACAAAAAATTTTAGTCAACACCTTTATAATTTTGGCCACTTTTTAAGAAATTTAAAAAGTATGCATATATCAAGCTTTTCATTTCTAATATAGGGAAAACTGAATCTAACTCATCAAAAGGACAAGAATTCAAAAACAGAGTTGAGTAGAATAGTCAGAGGCTGGTACATGAAAATATGTAATATTTCACTTCTGCAGTTTAAAATGTTCAGTTTGTAAACTATTTTTCCAGTAATTTTTGCTTGAGGAAACTGATTTGTTCAAGTATTGCCTCAGTGTTTCACAAATTGACCTGTTTGTACTTTAAACAATTTAATTTAATGATCATCTTACAGTAAATAATGTGAGTGTTTAGTGTACTGAATAGTGTAGAACATTCCATAGTGCATGTAGAGTACTTTAGCTTTTGGAAGTGTAGGGAGTTCCAGACCCCTGGCTTTTATGGACTAGCACCAAGTACCAGTCTAATGTTTCATTTTTTTGTTCTCATCTCTTTTATTAGGTTAAACAAATTTCGTAAAATCCTGATACATAATAAATTTTCTCTGCTTATTAATGAACAATTATACATTAAACATTACTTTGAAATAAAACTACAACACAATCTCCTTCATACAAATTAATGATCCCTCAGATTGACAAAAAATGTACACAATGCATACTTTTTGTCTTACAAAAATTAAAAGTATTTCTGACATACACATCATTTATTTTAGTGGAATGTAATGCAGATGGTGATTGTGCTGTGGGAGAAAAATGCTTTAATAACCACTGTGTGGGTAAGTTTGTTTGAGTTGTTAATTAACTTTAAGTGTTAAAATAAACATGTAAAAAATCATTTCATGTCAATATATTTAGTTTGAAATACTTTTAAAAGTCATGGTATTGATATGTGGCAGTATTTTTAGTTTAAAATATTTTGTTAAACTCAAAATGTTGATTGATTTTCTTCTAAATTTAATTTGCACATACTTAAATACTAGTTACCTATAGCATCAGTCAGTAGAAGCAATTTAAAAGTAGTTCTCTGGTTCTAATTTAGCTACTTGGTATAATGGCCCCTCTTCTTTCCTCTTCATCTCACCCTAAGATTACTCCTATTTCAGAATGTTCAACAGTGCATATTTTTCCTATTCACAGGCTATTTCCTTTGAATCCTTTCTACTAGAACCTTCATAAAATTATCTCCTCAAGAAATGTGCCTCACTCATATCTTTTCACTTTTCTAGATTTTTATCATCATGGTTTTATTTTTAAGCATTGTCTCAAACTCCTTTTCATTTTTTAGTCATTTTCAGTCCAGATTCAAAGTTCAAATAATATGATGTTTTTTGGTGTGTTTTTTTTTCTGTCAATCACTATTGTCCAACCCAAAGTCCTAACAAGTCTTTTTTTCATTACTCATTTGTCTATCTTTTAAGGTGGCCTGGCATGGCTAGGTGAGTTAAGGAGTTTGACTCATAACTTGAGGGTCATGGGTTCGAACCCCAATCACACCAAACAAGCTTGCTCTTTCAGCCATGGGGCATTATAATGTGACAGTTAATTCCACTATTCGTGGATAAAAGAGTAGCCCAAGAGTTGGCAGTGGGTGGTGAGAACTAGCTGCCTTCCCTTTAGTCTTACACTGCTAAATTAGGGATGGCAAATGCAGATAACTTTCATGTAGCTTTGTGAAAAATTCAAAACAGACCTTCTATTTAGCAGTTTCTTACTTTTTCAGATTATCACATTCAACAGTTTATCTTGGCATTTACTTATTTTGTGCAATGTTTCATACTCAATAAGGATATATTTATTTACTTAAACTGACTCACTGTTATTGTTATCCATTCTATGTAATGTTCTACTTATCATCACTCCTTGTTCAGAACATTAACTTGCATTACAAAATTTTTTCCACAATAGTAAAATACTTCACTATATTTTGCAAACCTTCTTTAGGACTTGACCACTAGTGTTTCATCATTAACACACTTAACTGACTTCACCCTTGACTTTAACTCTTTTCTCCAGTTCTGGTTGGTGAAGAAAAAAATCTCTTAGCACTTTTATAAAAAATACAAGTGTACTGAAATATATTTAGTTACAATATTCATTTTGTTTGCATAACTGTGGCCATTATGGAACAGAAATGTATCTGCTAAGCCTTAAATTTACTCTTCATTACCAGCTTCACTCATTAAATATCCCATTTCTACTTGTGTCATTAATTTCATATCATTGTTTTATTTTGCCTCCTTACATCTAAAATAGACAGATAAATAATATATGAAATGTTTATTAATACTCCTTTGATATGTGCACGAACCACACACTTAATGGAACTTTCTCTTTTCTCTCAGGACTCTGCCGCAGTGACAGTGCTTGTCAACAAAATGAAATATGTGTGAGCAACCGATGTGAAGGTGAACGTTATTTAGTCTTTATAATCATTGCACATGATGTGACTATCTAAATTCCAAGCTCAAATTTAATTTTTTTCTAGTAATAGTCTGTTAATAAAATGTTATCTTTGTTTTACCTTTGTCTTCACACTCTAGTAACAATATTAATCTTTCCTTCCAAAAACACATACTGATATTTTTATAAATATTAGAACTCTGAGTTTCTTGCTTAATGGAATAGTTGAATTTAAAATATACAACAATTGTTTCTTGTTACTAATAATCACTTAACTTTATGTAACTTACATCACTGATCTATAATGCTATGTGTCTCACTTAATGTTTTGATTTTAACCTTACATTCATTATGTTGTCATGTATTATTTCCACTTATAAATAATTAGTTTCTGAAATTTATTGTTGAATATTTTAAAAATGTTTTACATCAGTGCTAAAGCATAACTAACATTATTAGAAGTACTAGAAACATTCTCATAATATGTTATTTTATGCATAGTTGGTTGTCGAGCTGGTTACCACTGTCCTGATCACATGGCTTGTGTTAGAAACCAGTGTAGAGGTAATTAGTTTATCTTTTTTTTATATTTCATCACAAATTTTTTCCATGAAAATAGAAAGTTTCAGACTAAACTATTAAATCTACCAAGGTCAAAGAAGATTAGAACTTCTTATTTTTAAGACAATGTATTTTGAAAGCAATTAAACCTACATTCATAGTATATCAAATTAATGTACATATTATGTTAAGCACATATTTCTAAAGATTTGAGTTTGCTTTCTAAACATCTAATGGTTGTTTCATAATAATAACAATATTGTAACTGGCTTAAACAAGCTTTAAAAATTTTGGCTTTACAAGAAAACATCTTTGTTTAATTTTGTTAAATATTTTAAAATCTTGGAGAACTAATGAGCTCTAAATTTCTAAACTGTATTTATTGTAATTTCTTTTCAACAATAGTTCTTTGAAACTCTTTAAAATAATTTTTTCTTTCAAATATGTAATCTGTTCATGAAGACATACAGATTATTGTATTAACATTTAACTAGATGCTTGCAAATTCCACTCAGTTAGACATCTCTGAGTTTATATTATTCTTTTGTATTGACTACTCTTAAACTTACTTACATATCTGAAACCAAAGGCTGCTTGTTAAAACAATTTAAACCCAAGAGATCTTTGAATAACATATACAGAGTTTGTTTGTTAAAACTAAAATGGGTGATATGCATATAACACCAAAAACAATAACATTGTCCAAACCATTATTTAACTGAGCATACCTTCTTTGCACTAGAAATAGAAACTCAGTTGATGTATCATTTATTTTCATCAGTTATTTGATGAAACTTTTCAGAGTCTTTGCATTCAAGTATACACAACAGAGATAAGAATATATATAGTGATAGACATGACTGAGTTTTTGTAGTATAAGAACCAAATTTCCACAGTGATAGAGTTGGTCTTGCAATTATTTTCAGTTTTCAGATATACCACCATGGTTATTGATCATTGTGTTGCATGCATGAAGCATTTGAAAAATCATAAAGGCATATTAAAAATGATCAATTGATAAAAGTGATTTTAATGAAGTAGTTTCAGATCTTGAAAAAGTGTCAGATCCTAATGTTTAATGCATGTCTTAAACCTAAACATGTTATGTACTATTTTTAAACATGTTTATGCCCAAAATGAAAAGAAATGAAATGTTTAGAATTATTCATTTCCCCATTGGTTCAGAGGTAAGCTTTAAGGCTTTCAATATTTCTCATCTTGAGCAGTTGATAGATGAAAACAAAGTTGAACAAGACAACCGCATAAATTCTGAGCTTAAAATAAAACTGAGAAGTTTAAAGTATGATTCCTGGGCCAGATATTTCTCTGAAGGTTTTAAAGAAGGTCAAGGATTGGATATTTGAATCACTTGCCACAATTTTTTGTTTGTCCTTGAATAGTGAACAAGTACCAACAGCTTAGAAATTAGATAATGCCACTCATATCTTCAAGAGGAGGTAACAGAAGTTATCCCAGTAATTATAGGTCAAGTAGTCTTACATCAGTTGTGGTAAAAGTTTTGGAAAGTCTGATAAAAGATACTTTTGAGAATCTTTTAAGAAAGTTTAGAATATTATTGAACAGTCAAAATGGTTTCGCTAAAGGAAAATCTTACCTTACAAATCTTTTGGCATGCATTCTAAATGTTACTGCATATTTAGATGAGGGTAAGGATGAAGGTATGGTGTATTTGGTTTTTCAGAAAGTATTTGACAAAGTACCACATAAAAGGCTTCCAAAGTAACTTATCTCTATAGTTGTGGGGAATAAGTTAACTTAATAAATAAAAAAGTGGCTTTATGGAAGAAACCAGAAGATTGTTATAAATGGTGTTCAGTCTAACTGTATTAATGTTGCAAGTGGTGTACTTTCAGAGCCCAGTCTAAGGACCACTGCTCTTTTTGATTTACATTAATGATGAGACAATCAATAAATTTTTTAAGTTATCTGATAATAATGAAGTCTTGGGTGTTGCTGGATGTCAAGAGGATGCTGTTGTTTTACGAAAGAATTTAGGTTATTTAGTGAGTTGGACAAATAAATGGCAGATAGTTTTAATTGTGATAAATGCAAGTTATTGCGTGTGAGTTATCATAATTTGAATTATAAGTATAATTTGGATGGGAATAACCTTAACAGTGTCATAAAATAAAGAATCTTGGTCTAATGGTTGACCAGTTTGGTGTAACTAGTGGTAGAACAAATAGGATTTTAAGTTGTATCTACAGAAATATTGAATACAAGACTAAAGAAGTTATAATTTATTTGTCTTGGTCACTGGTATGACTGCATTTGGAGATTTTGTTTAGTTTTAGGCTCCTTACCTTAAGAAAACATTGAATTATTGGAAATGGTTCAGAGGAGGGTTACTAAAATGATACCTTGGGTGGAAGGGTTATCATATGAGTAGAGACTAAGATCCTTAATTGTTTTCTCTTGAAAAAGAAGAATTAGAAAGAATCTGTTTTTTAGTTTGAATTAGAGGATGTGAGAACAGAAATAGACAAACATATATATTTGTTGTCCCTAAACATTATGTCATGTTAAAATCTGGGGCTCTCTTCTGCATGATGAACACAATTAAAAAATATCTCATTGTATAGTTTTGTGTTTAACAATAAACACATGATGGGGTTGTTAAAATCATGCAATGTTCTTGATAGCTTTTATCAAAGAAGTGACTTCAACCTCAATAGAGGAATGTTTTTGGCAGGAAAATATGTGTATTGTGTGTATGCTGATAAAACTAATATATAACAGGAGTAGGTTTTAATAAAAATATATATGTATATAATCTCATAATGATCAGTCCATAGTTCATTGTGATACATCTACATAAGATATGTTGCTAATAATATTTTCTATGCTTGTTTTACATATTATAATGAATTCTTGCTGTTGTAGACACAACAATGCTGGTGGAACTACCTTGTTACATTTATCTTTTATGTTACTTCTTTTTCAGCATCCAAACCAACCAGCTCATTAATAAATCTTCTGTAAGTCACCCAGAAAAGTTGAAGTGTTATATGTCACTCTAATCTTTGCATTCCCTAGTTTTTTGTATTTATAAGACTAAACTTAGATCCAAGGATTTCACCCCATACTTACCTTTCGTAATTTGCTTCCTTTAGACAATATTGGACTAAATCAGCCATTGAATATGTTAATCTCTTCATTGTATGACCCTGGTTGTAGAAAATGTTAGACTAAAGCAGCCCTTCACATTGTTAATCTCCTCATTTTACATTTCTTTCTATGTCTAATAATTTTTCGACCACCTTCTGTAATGTACCTATAATATAAAATAAGAAAATATTAGATAAAGTTTAATTCATCATGCCACTTTGTATGTTTAATATATTAACAAGGTATCCTAAATCCTTAACTTCATCACTTTACTACAGTTTGAAATTCCTATTGTTAAGGGATAAAACATTCTTTGATAAAAAAAATGAGATACTTACATATACATGTGTAATTTATTTTATGCATAATGGATCTTGTAGGTGTCTATTATAAAACAATAAATTCAGGTTTAATCATTTGATGATATTTCTGAGATTATTAATTACAAATATAGTACAAGAACTGTTTTTTATTTGCACAACATTTAGAATCGGTTTATAAAAACTGGGTTAAAGAATATTACATGCTTTTTTTATAATCACACTGGACAACCAGTAATTTAATTTAAACCTTACTTTGTATATAATTTGTATATATTCCAATTGTAAAACATAATTTTAATTGATTATGTACATTATTTTAAAATGAAATCTCTGCTTTTGAACTTTAAAAATTCAATGCAAGTGCAAAAGTAATTGTTTAATCTCATTCAGAGTAATTAGTCATCCAAACCTTTAATATATATTAACACAATATGATGGGAAGAACAATTTAAATTTCACCTTGCGTAAAAAGCATTTTTAAATATGTATAATCTTCTGTCTTGTGGTTTGTTCTTCAAATTTTTGGACAAACTGTAAATTTTAAAAAAATGTATCAAACAGTTTATTTTCTCAGTGTTCAATCAGAAAATAACATGAAAAAATGTTTTATTAATTGATTAATTTGTATATTTTCATGAACATTATCATCGCAGAATCTAGTAGTGCACTGCAATAGTGTTTTTTTTATTTAAACTCTCTTTTACTATGGATGTGATGATAAAATATGCCAAATACAGTGAACTCTTCATGGTCTTATGGTTAGGGAACTTGACTTACAATCTGTAAGTTGCAGGTTTAAATTTTGTTTCTGAACATGCTCTCCTTCTCAGCTTTGGGAACATTAGAATGTGAACATCAATCTCACTGTTCATTGGTAAAGGTTAACTCAAGTATTGGCAGTGAATGGTGTTGATTAGCTCCTATCCTTCTAGTCTGTTACTTCTAAATCAAGGTTATCTAGTGCACTTAGTTTTTGATTAGATTTGTGTAAAATTGAACAAACAAACAAAATATTTTTATTGGATATTCAAAATATTTAAATTTTGTGACATTGAATCCATCTACTCTTTGGAAGAAAAATCTTTGAATACTTAACGGTTTTTTAATAAATATTCTGACAGATGTACATGATAGGACCAGACCACAGTATATTTATATTAAGATTAACTTTTTTTTAATCACCTAAGAAATCAAGTGGAAATTGCTATGACTATTAATGTAAACTATAATTGTAGAGATGTGATAACTCTGTTATAAATGTCTGTTTTTGTTATTACAGAATGTTTATGAAAGAATAATCATTTAAATGTTTCTGATTGGAAAAAAAACATGTCATAATAAAACAATGTTCAGCTACATGCACATTTTTATCCTGGTCTGTATGAAATTTAAATTAATTTTGAAGTAGTTATTGTAGAAGAGATGGTATTAGTATCATACTCTACTTCTAATTTTCTTTTTATTCAGTTCACAGTAAATCTCTAGCTAGTAGTAAGTGGAACCAATTGTTTCACAAATATTTGGTTTTCATGAACTATAATGAGAAAGATTTACATTGTAAAGGTTATTACTTAGCTCATTGTTGAAAACACACACATAAATATATATATCTATAGTTATACTTAAATTTCACCAAACTTAAATATAAAAATATAGTTTGATATGAGACTGAATGATTTTTTTCCTTTTCTTTTAAAGTGATCTTGATATAACCTAAAGCTTAGCAGTAAAAATACTGAAAACAAACAACAACATAATTTATAAACACATTTCAGAAATGGAAGTGGAACTGTTATATAGTATTTGGGATGTTAGTTTAACACCGAAGAAATACAAAAAAGCCAGACTATAAATAGTCTGCTGTATATGTCATATGCCAGCATTGTATTTGCAACAATTTAATGAACTATTAGTTGGTAACTGTTTATACATACTTTACTTATTGTACAATTGGATCTTAAAATTCAAGTTTTATTGATGAAATTTATAGTGAACACAATAAACATTCCTTAAATATTTCTATAAAAATTTAATATTGTAAATATGTATCATTGAATTCCATTGAAAAATGGATATCTCATGACTGTTTTAGATCCTTGTGAAGGAAGTGCTACATGTGGACCTAATGCAGTATGTAAAGTTGTAAATCATCGGCCTGTATGTAGTTGTCCTAGTTCCTTTGTTGGTCGACCTAATGCTAATGTTGGTTGTATCAGAGTGTCTACCACCTGCAGTGATAACTCTGAATGCCCATTTGGATATTACTGTTTCAATGAATTTTGCAGAGGTAAATTTTAACTTTCATTTTTCTTGCATGTTAATTAATTTTGTGTAAAAATATAATTCAAAGAAGCTTGACTCAAAACTTTTTCGTCAGTAGTTAATATAAGTTTCATTTATTTTCTAATGAATCAGATGTTTGTAAATTATTTAAAGAAAGCAGTAACAATTTATTTAATGTAAAAATGTTATTCTGATAGATATCCTTAATAGCCTCACATTATAATATGATGCATTTTGTAATGTTTGTAACCAGCATCGTACTGTGTTTTTATCACATGTTAACCCATCCTTAAACCCCATACAAGAGATAGTAAGGAGACTAAATTGTGGCTCTAATTTTCACAGTTTAAGAAATAACTGCTTGTACACTCACTAGACATAAGTTTTCTTGTACTCAGTACAAAGATATTCAAATAAAATACAGGATATTAGATATTTCGTTGTTATATTTACATCAACAAGACTAAAGCTGTAAAAAATCTAAACAAAACTGAAGTACTCACCAAGACTCAAAAGATAATCGCATAAAATATGAAACAACATTCAGTTAAAGAAATGGTTTTAGAATGGATTGTGCACTTAAGAATACAGGAAGAATAGAAACATGTCTGTATAAATATTTACTGGTTAATCAGTATGCAAACAGGGTAAATGATAAGAACTATAGATATTCCTCCATAAATATCATGTTATCATGTAGTTCAGAGTTTTTATATGATTATTGTTTATGATATGACTTAGTACCAATTCACCTGTCTCTTGACTGGTTTTACATACACATTAAAGTACACATAATGGAATCCATCATAAACTGATAGATGTAATTGTAAATGATATAAATATCAATTTAAGGTGTTATTTCGTGAAATTAACCATTTACTTACATGAAGAAATACTTCACTTTTTTAAAAACAAAATCATTACAGGACAAACTTAGAAACTTTGAATTTGAAAGTTAAGTTCTAGGATGAATTACATATTTTTTGTACTGCTGTAAGTTTCACCTTAAAGCACAGGACATCTAATGTTTCAAAATTGTACTTCTAAATATTCTTAGAGAATTTTTTAAATTGTGTATTGTTTTTCAGTTAAAATCCTGAAACTCATAAAATTGTTTTGATTGGTATCAATGCAATTTCATATATTCCATAATAATAAGAAAAAAAAAGTCTCCAACTTTGGTAGCCCTTATGAAACATTGTGAAAAAGGTTTATTTGCATACCTATAGATTATTGGATACTACATAGCATTTTAGTAATATTTTCAGTGAAGTTTAACAACCTAATCAAAAATTAAAATTGTAAGTATGAAATTTTAAAAAATAATTTATTGTTTCATAAAAATTGATCTGAGCAATTCAGTATGAACCATGACCTAAGAATTTAAATAATTTAAACTTTAAATCCTTTCTCCTTAAAGTATTCTCTTGAAAGTAGTTTTGACAACCCCTTGGTTCCACACTTTAAATTGTATCATCTATACAAACAGGCTTTAAAAAACATGTGACCTTTTTTTCCTAGTGGCTTGCAGTTCAGACAAAGATTGTGTAGTTAATGAGAAGTGTTCCAATGGTCGATGTTTCATCCAGTGCTTACAAGATCGAGACTGTCCATCAGTGGAGATTTGTAAACAGAACTTATGCCAAGGTAATTGATATGATCTATTTGAACTACTGCAAATCAGATGAGAATTAGATTATTATGCTAAATTCCCCATCAAAGAAAAAGTTATAGTTTTAGATTAAAAGCAAAATAGTTTCTATCAGTTGAAATACATATGTTGTTGTTTTGAATTAAGCACAAAGCTACACAATGGGCTATCTGTGTTCTGCCCACCACGAGTATCGAAACCCGGATTTTAGCGTATAAGTCCGCAGACATACCGCTGAGCTACTGGGGGGCACATATGTTGTTACTAGTGTAGTTATTATTGCATGTTACCTGTGATGAAATGTTATAATATCCAGATGAATAGTGTTATGGAAGAAAAATGTGTAAGAATACTTTTGAAAATACTATAAGAATATAGGAAAATGCATAAGATAATCTATGATGAAACAAATATTGATAAAAAATCTTTTATGAATGTGTTTATTTGTTACATGATTAGCTGTCCACATTTCTGTTTTAAACCAAATGTGTATTATTAAATTAAAATATAGAAATCCAAGAAGTCATATAATTTGAAACTTTTCAGCTTTTGTCTTTTCCAATTTTAACAAAATATAACAGAACATGTTGTAACATTAATCTTTATTTAATGATGCTTTTTCCTTGTTTAATGTTTCAGCAAACAGTTCATACCAAACATATGTAATAAAATACATTAAAATTGTGTGTATTCAAGAAAAAGTGACTCTAATAGATTTTAAAAGCATAGTGAATGCAAGAAAAGACATGTATTCCCTGTCTTATAAATAATTCATATTTCTTTTTGACATAGTTGGTTGTAGAAGTGACAGTGACTGTCTATTTAATGAAGCCTGTATCAACAATCAGTGTCTTGGTAAGATTTTTTTTTACAACTGATTATCATCCAGCCGTTTTCTACACAAATGGATTAAAATTAGAACAATTTAAAGCATTTAAAAACATGATCTGTGTTTGAAAGTGTAATTTTGACATGAAAGTGAATTTAACATTCAACATTTAACTGATCAGATAGTGTTATCATCTTAGCCAAACATAAGGTATATTAGATATTTAGAAACATTATCTTCTGATTCTTATCTGTTTTTCTTACATATGCTTATGCTTATAAAACTTAAAAAAATATTTTATTTTTCTTTGTGTTGTCTTCGCTCAACAAGAACAGAAGACTAAAATACATTTTTTCTAACAAAAAGCATAATGAAAAGTAAATGACAGTTTACCTTATTTTTCATGTATTAATTCAAAACCATTTAGTTGTTAACTAGTTTAATTTTAAAGGTGAATTTCACAGCTGAACATTACCAACTTATATGCTAAGAAAAGATAGTAATTTAATACATAGTATTACTATTTTAGGTATTGTTGGATAACTTCTCTTTATAAAATTTTTTGAGAATATGACACATTAGGTTTTTAATTGTTTGAGATTTTCTGTGAATCAAGAACTTTACAGGAGTTTTTTTCACATTAAAAAAGTATAAATTGTAAACTTCTCTTTTTCTAATGTGTTCCAGACCCCTGTGGTAGTCCTACTGTATGTGGAACCAATGCTCTCTGTCAAGTTACTAATCATTTTATTGAATGTTTCTGTCCTCCTGGGCTCACAGGGGATGCTAAGATAGAATGTAACAGAGGTGAGTTATGTTGTGCTTGAAGATTCTGTTTTCTTTGAGTTGAAAATTAGATCAACATTTAATAATAATTTATGGTGACAAATTTTTCCTCTCACAATTAATTCTCTCTGTTTCTCTGTATGTTGAAGTGTCATTATAATGTATCTGTTTATTTTCTGTTGACTGTAATTAAACGCTGCAGTAGTTTTGTGATATTAAAGTTTGTTTATAGTTAATTTGCCATTGTAAAGGGATTTTTTATATTAGAAATTGTGAAATTCCTAAATTATCTACCATACAGTTTTTTCTTTTTTCATATTATATTAAGTGGAATTAAATATCATAATGATATTTTACTAAAAGATATAAAGAATTGCCACTATTTTTCAGTGCCTACAAAATGTTCCAATGATAATGAATGTGGACCTGATAAATACTGTGATGCATCTATGTGTGCAGGTTAGTATGAAATAAACTTTTTTTTTGTAATTTATGTAACTTTATTTTATTTCTTCAGATCCAATTTTTAAACTATCAGTAGTTCTCCAGTTTTAGTTAACTAAGGTTATTTTCATTGAGTACCTTTTAAATTAAAAACCCTTGAAAAATATAATTAATACTATAAAATTCTTTGTGTGATTTCAGTTGCTTGTAGTACTGATGCTGAATGTTTAGACAATGAAAAATGTATAGACCGTCGCTGCAGTGGTAAGTGTAAATATACTGTGAATTGTAATCTATAAATAAATGTGAAATAATCTGCAAATGTTTCCTTATTACTTTAAACATTTGTAGAAAGTATAGATATGGATGACTGTTACTTTTGGATGAGAACATTCAAATATTAACCTTTGACATTATGAACACCTCAGAATTAAAAATGAATGAGTTTGAACTTACTAACTATGTAGATAATAAATTAGTCATGTTATGGTTTCTTTTTACTATAATAAGTTTATAATTTCTGATGAAACAATTCAACACTATGCACATGACTGGTGCAGTGTTAATGTTTTCTTGCATAATTACTTCAAATGGTAAGGTATCATTTGTAACAATAATTTTTTATTTTTATAACTTTAAATTTTTAATTCAAACTCCTATGATTTTAGTTTTAATTTTCAAGATTATCACCATTTAATACCATATCACTGATTGACTTTAATATGTATTTGTACTTTACCACATGACAACTGCTTTTCTTTTTAAGGTTCAGTGTTGACAACTTAAGGAAGTTATTTTTCGTGCAGTATTGAATTATGAAATATATACCAATTTTTTCCATCATGAAATTTCTATTTCTATTTCTTTTTGAAAAGAAATACTTTATAATTCTTTTAAACTTAAAAGTCACCCTTCTACAGATGTGTGGCATTATGTTTTTTTTATCATTTTTATCTCCATTTATACATTCATAACTTTTATCATTGTATACATTTAGATAACTTTTCATAGTTATTTTATTATAAGAAAGTAATTAAGTGTATAATTTTGTTTGAACAATTCAACTTTTGTCAACTTGAAATGAAGATTTTTTTTCTATGTTTTTCTTTTCAGTTATTTGTACAAGTGATGAAAGTTGTCCTGGTGGATATATATGTGAAACAGGACAGTGTATCTGTAAGTTATGTTTTATTTCCTACAAGTACCAATTGGCTTTTGATGATTCACTCACCAACATTGATATTTTAATAACTAAAATTAATATTCATGTCATTTACTGTATTTAAACATAATGTCTTATTTTTTTTGCTATCTTGCAGTAATAAAGTCTTAGATAAACTGTATAGTTATCAGATTTTCAGAAATGGAAGATTTAAGGTGATGTCTTTACAAACAAAATTTTAGTTTTATTACATAGTTTTTGACAGAAATGTAAGAAAATATCCTTTCTCACAAAAACTTTACCTACTCCCTGACTTGACTACATCATTGTTACCTTGCATAAAAATCAGTTTAACTTTATACTAGCTTATATCAATTGAAATGTGCACATTCTATAAGTGTTATTTTTAACTTGATATTCTTTTGAAAATTCACAACTTTTTTCTTTGAATTTGAAACGTATGGAAAGTTTATTTTTCTTTGATATTAGAATGTTTAATTTTTGTTCCATATGATAAAGAATTTTACATATCTTAATATGTTATATCTTTTATTGTTTTTTGTTTCCATTGTATTTGTTTCTTATTTTTTGTAGCTGGTTGTAGAAATGACTTTGAGTGTCCCCTCATGGATATCTGCATCAGTCTACAGTGTATCAGTAAGTTTCTTTGTGAAATAAACAAATTAGTATCAGTATTAAAGAACACGTGTTTATAAAATTTGACTCACACGGACATAAACATGGATTTATGTCAAATGTCTTTATTTCACTGTTTCTGGCTTTAAAATAGTCCAGTATTTCAAAAACCATGCTTAGTCTGAAGTAATCTTTCTTCACTCGTAATTTCAGGAGTTTAAAATTTTGAGATAACAGACTGTATTACATTGTTTTTCAAAACGTTAGTGAAGTATTTACACACATTGTAAAACAACTCACATACCACATAATTCATTGTTTCATAACAAAACATTATTTTGCCTCTGTCATTTTCACATGTTAGAATTACTGTATTAAATTGTGCTCTGTTTCCATTTTGTGTATTGTCACATACTTTATAAACATTGATGAATAATTGTAACTTTTACTTAAAACTATCACTGTTGGGATCTTAACCTTGTCACATATCAGGAAGTAACTGAGACCAAGTAAACTAAAAGTATGGTAATGGTTCAAATTTGTAACAACAGTGCTTCTTTGAAAACTATACAGAAGTATTTATTCTACTTCATTTATCTCTTTTGACACAGTCTCAGTCAATTTCACTGATCATGTGACCTTTGTACTCAAAGTCTTTACAGATTTAATGCTTCTAACTTTCTATATAATGTCTATATCTTCACAAAGTGTGTCAGTCTTTCAGTTGGCATTATAAGTCTTTCATGTACACAAAAATCATATTTCTTAGTGACTAGTCATTTTTAATAAACTAAAATAGAGATTTATCTTGAAATATATTAAGTATTTGTTTTGAATTGTCTATATGCAAAATAATTTTAATATTAAGATTAAAAATACTTTTCCTCATCTTAAAAACTTCATATTTCCTTTGTTCAGTTTATTAAACCTCCTTAGTACTTTTTTTATATCAACTGTATATATGTTCTCTACCATATACGAGGGCTGTTCAAAAAATACGCAGACTGACGTCACAAAAAAATGTACTTTATTTAGAAGTTACAGGTCTGGGATCCATTCAAAGTACTCTCCTCCACAACACACACACTTATCCTAACGATGTTTCCACTTGTTGAAACAGTCCTGGTACGCTTCTTTTGTAATGTCCTCCAGCTCCTTCATCACATTTGCCTTAATCTCGGGAATTGTCTCAAATTTTCTTCCTTTTAAGGGTCTTTTGAGTTTGGGGAACAAGAAAAAATTGCAAGGAGCAAGGTCAGGTGAGTAGGGGGGGTGGGGAAGAACAGTGATCAAGTGTTTGGCCAAAAACTCACGAGTTTTGAGGCACAAATTTCGCAGCAATGTGGTGCATCTTCAATTTTTCGGTCAAAATCTCGTAACAAGATCCAACTGATATCCCACACTCTCCAGCAAGCTCCCTGACAGTCAAACGTCGATTTGCCGGCATCAAGCGTGTTGATTTTGTCGACATGTGGGTCGACAGTTGATGTGGAAGGATGTCCAGGATGATCATCGTCTTCGATGGACTGTCGACCATCCTTAAAACGTTCATGCCACTTGAAACATGCTGTATGCTTCATAGCAACATCACTGTAAGCTGTGTTAAGCATAGCAAAAGTTTCAGTTGCAGATTTTCCAAGTTTAACACAAAATTTCACAGCAAGTCGTTGCTCCTTCAGGTCATTCATTCTGAAATCTGCCAAAAGAAAAAATTGCACTTCACTTAAAACAGCATAGCTAATACACAAATGAAGATATCTGCAATTGGGAAATGGCATCGTAATCAGCTGATCTGTGCGAACCTAGCGACACTAAGTGGATTCCCCTGGAACCAACTGGAGCCGCGCAATTCAAACAGTCCTTGTATTTTTTTAACAGACCTTGTAGAGGATCAGTCAGTTTATGACATGAAACTACATTAACTTACACTGTGTGGCTTTAATCTCGTAGCAGCATACCTCTATTTATGATTAATTTTTTGTTTTGTTACACTTTGAACCATGTCTAACTACTATGTATGCCATTATAAGCTGTAACTCATTCTAGGCACGTGCAACTTATGTTACACTATCAAATTACATTTACCTTGTGCTTGTCTCATTAAACATTTTCACTATATCATTATTTATTTCACCTTATTTAATCTTAATCAATCTAAAAAATATATATACTTTAATATTTCAGTTACCTTTATAATATTAAATAAGAATAAACATGAAAAACAAGAAATAAAATACTTACCTAAGTATTCTTTTTTACTGCTGTCTGTGATATTTAATACTCTTTTATATTAATGGTAGCAATGATATAAATTTCTGTGCAATTACACACCAAAAACAGAAAATTGCAGTTTAATTCTCACAATTTTTCAGGCCTTCTAGCTATGTAAAAAAACCCATCACAAGTTCATCCCAGCTAGTCATTATCTTTCCCATGAAAATGAAGTTTGTACTATCAGTGAAATTGACAATTCTTTGCTCCAAAAAACTGTAATATGCCATTTAATAGAGGAAAATATTGGCTTTCCATTGATTGCAGATAAATTAGAATTATTTGTAAGAAAGAGTACTGTCAAAAAATCCTGAAAGAGAGGATATGGAAGATGAGTGTTGTAAGAGAGATCTGATTTTCTGTTGGATGGCTCTGTAACCAAACACAGTTGAAAGCTATAAGAATTATGATTTGTTTGAGCAACAATGATTTTACAGTAAGTAATTTATGTTTAAATTCGTATTGGAGGGATCATGGATAAAACAAAAAGAAAATGTATCACACTCGGAGAAATTCAGGATTTTTTGAAATATGGCCTTATAAATTTAAGAACTTGAATCATACATGCTGTTAAAATATGAATTATTAGCTAAGATTTTATCATATAGTAGTTGATATAATATATATAAATTGTAGCTTCATTTACATCTGTATGAAAGTACTAAAACCTCATGACATGCAGTGAAGGATGCCCTTGGTGATATGGTTAATGTGGTATCTAGCTAAACAAGTGATAGAGGTTACATACTGTATTAAAAGTCATTTGCCATTACTGAAAATATATTACAGATAAGTATTTACCCTGCCTAACACTTCTGAACAACTGAAAAACTTAAACTCTTCTGCTTTATATTGAAGTGATAGTTTAGTAGAATGGGATAAAGGGAGTCACAGGTCAAGAGAATATGTTACACTCTTATTAGTGGTGAGTTGTTGCATGATAAACAAGAAATAAATTATTTACACATCCTTCTTTTTTTTGTGCTATCAATTATTGAGGATACTTTAGTCTACTTTTTTCTATACTGATGGTGGTAATGCATTAAAATAATTTTTATTTCATTAAATAATGCACCAAAGAAGATAGACTAATAACATTCAACAGAAACAAGAGAAAATTACTAACATATTATGAAAGAGAGGATGTGACAGGTGGGTGTGGTAGGAAGGATCTGATTTTCTATTGATAGCTTTGTAACCAAACAAGATTGAAGGCTGTAAAAATTATGGTTTGTATGAACAGCGATGATTCTATAGTGAGTGGTTTATGTTTAATTTCTTACTCTTTCAAGGGGTGGTGGAAAAAATAGAAAAGACAAGATACCTAAAGTGTATTATTCTGGGGGAAGTTCAGGATGTTTTAAATATTTCCTTGTAGAATTAGGAACTTAAAATGTTATGCTATACTCATTTGTATAACATAAACAAAAAGTAGTTTGAAAATTTTTCAATGTAAAACATTAAGATTTTCTATCATGCATAGGAAAGGATTCTTAGGGTGAAAGAGTTAATGATATTGTCTAAAGTGTGACTTTATAGCATATTAGAAATTTATTTTATTTTTTTATATTTGGAACTGTTTAGTCTTCATGTTTAAAGAATGAAACTGTTTGTTACCATGTGCATTGATATTTTGTTCAATACAAATATTTAAAATTCACCATGGAATACTCCTACTGTGTTTCTTGAGTGTGACGATGCTTCAGTCTTTATGCTAAGGCCTATTTAGTTACAGAACCTTAGCATATAAGTTTGTACAATAAAGTAAATAAATAAGGATTTGTTCTTGTAGACATATGATATAGGGACCCAGGTTGTTTTATATTAGAAATTAATTTTAATATATTCTGGAATGTATGATTATTTTTGAAGTAAAATTGGTTAGAATAGCCATTTCTCAGAATTGAATATAGTTATACAAACATTTTTTTAAAGCATAAAAATTAAGCTCAATCAGTAATATAGTTTTCAAGTTAAATTTTTCAAAAGATGCTATTATAGTGGTGAAAAAATTTTGAAAGATGCCTTGGTTGTTTATAAAAATAATTTTAAATATATGTGCATTTCATATATTTTTATATTATGTGTCTTTTTCTTTAATATGTATGATCTTGCTTGGTTCTCCAGATCCATGTGACAGTCCAACAGCATGTGGTACTAATGCTCAATGTCAACCAGTAGACCACAGACCATTTTGTACATGCCTTCCTAATTATACTGGTGATCCCAGAGTTGAATGTAACAAAGGTATGCAATTCCTTTTGTTTCTTTCATGTTATTTATAATAACAATTTAAGTGCATTTTTAACTTGTACTTCTTTGACATGAAACATTCCGTGTGCATTATTTTCATTTATTTAAATAAAACCCATTATAATTATGCTTCATGTACTTAATCTAGCTTGTGCCATAACAGTTGTGATTTGTGCAGTTAATAATATAATTAGTATCCAAAACCATTGCTTTGTCTTTCATAATCCAGCTAGCTTAATTGGTTGTTTGTTGTAAAAAAAGCCTTTTTAACATGGGACATAGCAGATATATTGTTTTTATGCATTATTACATAATTTTTTTGCTTTTTATCTTATGTTTTTAGAATTATTGAAAAAATAGCTTTACAAATTAAATTTGAAAATAATTAACTTTTGTAAGGAATTTGTTTTTGATTGGGTTCCTTTCTCTGCTAATAAAATATTTTTTGTACTGAAAGATATTTTAAAGAAGTTTTAACCATTTCAAAAATGAGGATTCTTTTCAGAATGTGAACAAACTGTTTTTGTTTTGATACTGTTGCACTGCCAAATTAAAGTGGACATCACTATGAAAAAGCAGTTACGAAAATACTGTGTTACTTATTTTGATCATTTAGTTTTGAGAACATCATATCAACTATAAATGAATAATCCATTGTTTTTATTATTTAATACAGTGGATTGCATCATTGATTCTAATTGTGGTGCATCAGAAATATGTCAGAATTATAAGTGCATTGGTAAGTAACTTGCCAAGGATTTGTTATTTTTTGGAACATTTGAACTGTATTGAAAAGTTTTATAGAGAAAAGCATTAAGTGAAAAGAAAAACAAAGTCAATATTTAAATAAAACTAAGAACATACATTACATAAGAATCATTCATTTATTGTTGTAACATATTCTTTCACTCTTAAACAGTTTTTCTATTCAGTAAAATCTTAATAATGTAGGAATTCTACTTTTTTTGATCATGTGAAAATTTTCACTTTCTTTCATGTGTATCATTGTAAGAAAAAACATCAAAGTAGTGTTTGATTTAGTATTAAGTTTTGGTTTTGTATCATTAAATTCTACCACAGAGCTTTTATCAGACAATTTCTGAAGACATTACATCATAAAATATCTAAATTTTGAAATTGCACATGTAAACTGTATCTTGTGATTTTTTGTTTATATTCAGTTTTGTTTTTGAATTTCTACCTACTTTTTTCAGATAAGTTTTAGGAAGTAGAACTTTTTTTTAAAAGTGAAATTTATGTTGCTTCACCACATATGTATGTAATACCATGATTTCTCTCCTTGGTGCCATTTTACTTGTAATAAAACTTTTCACATATTAAACATTCTTTGCATGAATCAGTCAGTTGACTTCAGAACTCATCTTATTCAGCTCTGGCTTTTGTTTGTTAATCACCAACATCTTTGTTTCAATAGACAAAGACAAACATTTACTCAACTGTAATAAGTGGGCCCTAATTGAACTGTAGAGAAAAAGACAATGCTAGTAGCTTGAACATTAAATGCTTCAGATTTTGTTAGTAAATATTTGTTTCAAAGAAGATGACCAAATTTCCTGATAGCCTCAGGATTTTTTGTTTTGCAGTGAGGTTTTTATTATTTGTGAATCAATTATTAATTAATAAAGCAGTGATTTTTCTAAAGGTTTAAATAAATGGTTTTAAACAACATTTATATTAGTATTGTCTGATGCCATATCACTCATATAATTCACATGATTAAACTTGTATTGTGTAAACTGCTTTTTCTAACAAGATTTTTCTTCATTCCTTATTATTTGTTTAGTTTTAAGAATACTATAAAACAGTTACACTGCTTTTTAACCCTACAGAGGGCTGCAGATCTGATAATAGTTGTCCAACTGATATGACATGCATCAGGAGGAAGTGTGAGGATCCTTGTCAATTCAGTGCAGCCTGTGGAGCTCATGCAATATGTAAAACAGAAGTGCATAACTTGTTATGCAGTTGTCCTGTTGGATTTTCTGGAAATCCTCTTCTAGAGTGTTATAGAGGTGCGTCTAATTCTCATCAATGATTATCTAAAAATACCATCATGTATTTTAGCCATTACATGTATACAAAGTTTATATCTGAAACTTGGCAAATTTATTCTTCATGTAGATTTTAACAAGTAGTGATATTTATTATGGAATCTAATATAGTAACAGCCACAAACAGCCTTACCAAATCAACATTTGATACAAACTACTTAAATATTCATCATTTACACATCCATGATACACCATAAGAATCTTTTCACATATTCAACTTTTTCCTTGTGGCCCAGTAAATAAATATTTAGTTATGTTTGTATGTCATATATAGTTTTCAAAAATGTTTTTGATAACATAAAGTAAAATTTAAATATTTTTTATGGAAAAATCTGAGCTAAAGAAGCAAATGGGTTTTTAAGAATCCACAGTTTGTCCCATGTTATTAAAACAAATGCTTCACAGTTTGAGTCATGGGTGAGAATGTTAAGAGAGTGATTGTCAAATTCCAACCTTTGATTAATCCAAGAATTAGTAATGGAAAGCTAGTTTTCCTTTAGTCTATCTTTTTCAAAAGTAATGATAGATAGTGCAGATGTCCAGTGATAGCTATGTGCGCATTTTTTAAACAAAATAAAAAACTGATTGTTTTACATTTACCTAATGTTTGTTTACCATTACATCATACGTGTTTATCATACACTGGGTATATATATATATATATATATATACACATGTATTATTTTGTGTTTCTTGGTTTTCAGTTGGTGTGTGTGTTCTCTCTTCTGATTGTGATGAAGGAGAAGTTTGTGAAGACAATAAATGCCTTCGTAAGTTGGATTATTTAACTCTTATTTCTCAAGAATAACTTTGTTGTTGTTTTTTCTAACAGCATAATTGAATTAAAATATAATAATGTAATATAAAGCAGGATATGTCTAACATTAACTGAAATACACTTAATCTTTAGTAGCTTTTGACATCCATCAGGATAATGAAATAAGTGAGATAGAGGTTTTGGAAATTCAAGGATTGAGTTTTATTCCAACTACACTTGATCTCAATAAAAACAAGATTTGTGAATCTAATATGCAGAAAAAGAGACTTAGTAATTTTTGTTGGTAAAATTAAATAGAGGGACATAACGTGGCATGAAGCTGAAATGAAAATAGAAGACCTTGCTGCTAGAGAAACACAAAGAAGTCTGACTAATTATGCTAATGGTTGGACTAGTAAAAGATGTTGAAGTTAAAATGTGGAATGAAAAATAGAGTTAAATATTTTTAAGTTAGTGATCAAATTCAGAGATGATTGTATGTAGCAAAATATAAAGAGAGAAGGTAAAAACAAAACCAATAGTAACAGGATTAAATAATATATGGTCAGTAGGCCCTAAGAGCACAGAAAGAACAGAGCAAGTACTTCACAGTAAGTTCTGAATTTCTCATATCAAGAAATGAACTGTTTTCATCATCAATTGGGAATAAATTTGATCTGAACCCACTAAAAATGTGATCATAGTATCCATTCTTTCTGTAGCTGACTAATCAGAAAATGGTCACTGGAATAGAGAAATATTTTTGTTCCATATGACATTTGTAAGGTGTCTATATGCATGTGTGGTCAGGTAGGACACAAATTTCTTGAATGGTGAAGCATTTCATGCTGATTTTAATGAATGTTTCTTTAATCAGAATCTAGAAAAATGATTTAAAAAATTGTGGATAATAAAGTATATGCTAAATGGGAATAAGATGGGTATTATTTGCATATTGTGAAGTCAGAAACATTTGCATTGCACTAGACTGAATTTAAAAATTCCCAGTTCCAAAGCATTGAAACTTTCATACACAGCTCAAAATTCGTAAAAGTTTTAGATTTATTGAAGTATTGATCAAGTTTAGATTTCAATCACTTGTTTAAGTATATGAAAAACAACTCTTTGCAGTGAGTGTGGTTGAATCTAAAACATCACTAAGTAACTTGGCTTCAACACAGTTAGATATAATAAAGTTTAATATAGTGTTATAAATAATAAACATCAAAAACTGTTAGAAGTACTTGTCTTAATTTAGCAATTTGCCATCAGAATTCTTGTAGTTCATAAAAAACTTAAAAACTAAGAGTGTCAAAAGATAGTTTGATAGCATCAAGAAAAAATGTCCATGTGTATAATACAGACTTGTAATTGTATTCTAAAAGTAATTTTTATATTTATCAACCATTTAAATTGCTATTTTTATCTACTCAGCTCAAGTGGAATGCCGAAATAATAGTGAGTGTCAACTTGGTGAGATATGTCTACAGAATAAGTGCTTTGGTGAGTTTCTATTATATTTCACTTTAATAATTTCTTTTACAATTATTGATCTAATTGTCATGAAGAAGTTTAAAACAAGCTGTCTTCAAAAGTCACTAAACTAAATTATATCAAGATAAAGTTACCTTGGTTTCTTATTATTATATTGATCATTAATTCCTAGAAAATTTTACATATAACTTCAGTTATTTTTATGTGTAATAAAAATAATATTCGTTTATTTGTGTCTAAATTGCAATTAAAGTAATAATTATGTTTATATCAAAACTATTTGATTATTAAAAAGTAATACTAATTTCACCCTTCAAGCTAAATGTTTAACTTTTCATGAGACTTTTCATTAAATACTTTTTTAAAGATTGAATGTTATACATAATCATACCTTTTTTAAATAATTAAAACAAAAACACTTATTGTAAACGAAAGACCTTTCCTGATATCCATGTTGAATATATTTAATTTATAGTTTTAATCACTTTATCTTTCACATCAATACTTTACTTCTTTTGAGCAGCACGAGTTAAACAACTTTGTTGTAGGTGAATTATCCCAAGAACCTTTCATGGTAATAAAAATTTTAACATTTTTTTACATTTCATAGAGGGATGTCATACTGATGACAACTGTCCCTTTGACCAGAGTTGCATCTCAGGTCAGTGCCAAAATCCATGTTTAGTTAGAGGGGCATGTGGACTGAAGGCTGTTTGCTCTACTGTACAACATGAAAGAATATGTACATGCCCACAAGGATTCACTGGTAACCCTAAGACTCAATGTCAAGAATGTAAGTAAGCAACAAAAAATATGTACATTAAGTGTATTGGTAATCCTGACAGTAATCAAGTACAAAAAATACAGATTGAATAATTGTAATATTTTTATATTTAGCTCTTACTGTTTTTTTTAAGGGTTTATTTGTTTATTTTTTCATTAAAATATTTTGTAACTGAATGTTATGTAACTTTTCACAAAATCTAGTGTTGAACTTTCATTATCATAGTCATTGTCATTTTATGGAATTTTTCTAAATTTTTAATAATCATACTAGAGCATCACAATGTTTGCAGACTTTTTCATATTTACAAAAGTTTACACAGCTCAGAACACTTCATTAGAACTATTTACACCATGCAAACTCTTTTAAATCAACCCTGGATTTCAGATAGAGAAACAAAAATAAACCATACAGAAACGTTGATTGTTATGTTACTACAAATAACTAACCACGGCTAATGTATGAAGTTGTGCCTGTCTTGTTTATTTGATTAAAAAGTGATATAGCTTGAAGTAATAGGCTCTATTTTATATCTAATAAGCTGTATTTAGTTTAATTGGTTTGATATTGAACAGTCACAGGAACCTGCAGTTCAGAGAACGATTGTCTAGCAGGAACCATCTGTCAGAATGGGCAATGTATTGGTAAGTTTCAATCTGTATGCTTATTATAACTCTTACACTTCAGAGAATTATGTTATTTTTTTCTGTGCTTTACATTCTTTTAACTTTTGTTATCGTAATTAAATGACACATGATAGAACAATTACAGTTTTCAAAGCATTTTAGTACATGCATTTTTCATTTGGAGTCAATAGAAGTATTTATTATGTATAGATCATACACGTGTAATTGTAGTTAACTGAATACAACACTTTAAACATTTCTTGAATTACATTGCTAATAATTTATGTATTTTAAGTGTTTGAAAAATCTAATTTATTTTACAGTATCAAAAGGATGTTCTTCAGACAATGACTGTGCTCGAGGTCAGATATGTGATAACACAACATGTGTTCGTAAGTGTCTTATTGTTGCATATTAATGTAACAAAATTATTAAACTGTGAAGATTTCATTGAAGATTATATATTAATTTACAAACTAACGTATAGCCATTAATAATTTATTTTTTTTTGTAGGTGTGTTTTTATTGTAATATTTAATAAATGTTTAATGCAAGACTAATTGATGTTGATTACTTTTGAGAAGGAACAATAAAATCTATCTTGATCTTGGAATATATAATTTTACACAAACTAAAAACTGCCAGTTATGATAGTATAGTTGAAAAAGATGTTTTAATTTGAGGTTTTCAAAGAAATTTATACATGAACTAAAAATTGAATACAAGAAGTAGCTCAATCATGTGATCTCTAGTGCTGTCATAGAGGGTCTATATATTGAGTTAACAATTGTCTGACTGTGATAGCCTTTAGAAAGGTGTATAGCACTAGTTTTGATTTCCCAATTCGTCCTTGATATAGCAAAGTTTATGTTTCACAGATACTTGGGTATACCCTTAATATATATATTTTAATATTACAAGCTTTTATTATATTATAAATGAATTAATCTTTTAAAACTAACATCTTCCAAAAATACCCATAAGGTGTCCATTTCTTGCTCAGAAAGTTGTCATGTATTATCAGAATGAAAAAGAAATCATCCTTTTAATTTTATTTTTTACTCTTGTATTACAGATGGATGTAGAAGCAATAGTGACTGTGAGTTTGACATGGCTTGTGTGGGTCGTCAATGTCAGAATCCTTGTAGTGAGGAAGCCTGTGGTACTGATGCTAAATGTCTTGCAGGAAACCATCAGGCAAATTGCTGGTGTCCTGAAGGTTATACTGGAAGTGCTGAAACTCATTGCTACCCTTGTAATGTTTCTACCTTTTTCAACATTTAATAAAAGTTATATAATGCATCTGTTGAAAATTGTTTTTGCATATTAGTATTTAGTAATACTAAAAATCAATAATATGATGTTTATGTAAGAGAAGTTGTGTATAGTTTTAATGGACACCTCTCAAAACTAAATTTACATTATTTTTGTGCATGTAAATAAATTTTATAAATTTTAAAAATGCTATGCCTGGAATTTAATTGGGCATTAACATAGGCAGTTGTTGTTAATTTCAGTAAATAACATGTGGTTTCCCAACTTTTAAAATTGATATAATTGTGATCTGACTTTTTCAATATTGCTATTTGTGAACTTGATAATGACCAAAGAAGGTCGAAACTTTGTTTGCTCCTCTACGTAAAATATTTTCTTAACCCAAACGAGCCATTTTTACATATATAATATTGCTATTCATTTTACTACCAGTGGTGGAAGACTGTTATGCTGACAATGATTGTGAACTAGGAAAACTCTGTATCAGCAATAAATGTATTGGTATGTAGAAAGAGTATTACATTATTTCAAATAGTTGTTGAACTGTTATTTTAAACATTAATAGTGAATTGAAAATTGTTAGCACATTTGCTAGCTAATAGAAGCCCAGTAGAGTATTTATTATTGAAAATATCTTATTATATTATATGTACAAACTGCTTAGATTAGATTTATGAATAAATTTTGGATAATACTTCGTATATTGATTACAGTTAGCTGGACAACAGAATCACAACTGTCATTTATTTAAAATGTATAAGTTTTAAGTGGATATGTTTGTGTAAAAGATCAATTTTAAAACAGAACCACAGACATTGTGGTACCTTTATGTAAAACATCTGTTAATATATTGAAGGTGTTTTTTCTATTATGAAGAAATATTTATTCCTGAACTTGTGGAAAACACATGTGATTTATTATGCTTTAATGATAACATAAGTAGTTTAAATTAAGGTAAACTTGTATTCATGTGTTTATGTATCAACACTTATAAAAACACTGTACTGAAATTTAGAAACATTTTTATGAAATTAATATAAGGTAATTTACTGTTTTTATACTTTTGTAGTGTCAAAACCTTCAGGAGTTAGAGTGGATGAAATTTTATAATTCATATATTTTGTATCCACAGTTGGTTGTCATGCCAATTCTCATTGCCCATACGATAAGGCATGCCTAGAGGGACGATGTCAAAACCCTTGCCAAGGTAGAGCAGCGTGTGGAGTTGGTGCTGCCTGTCGTGCTGTCAACCATAAGGCAGAATGTACCTGTCCATCAAATCACACAGGAGATCCTAAAGTTCGTTGCACTCCATTTAGACCACACCAGTGCGAGAAGGAAAGTGACTGTAACTCTGGTTTTGTCTGTGAAAATAACTTATGCATCAGTATGTATCAGTTAACCATTTTTAATAAAATACTTCACTTCTATTTAGCATTTTTCACGTATCTTAGTTAACAATAGAAGAAAATCAATGAAGTAATTGCTTTTTTAATGAGATGTTTGTTTGAACTTTCACTGCACTTGAAGATAAATAATCACTATACCATAATGTGAGAAATAAACAGAAATCGTAGATTGTAGTAAGAGTATACACATATGTTTTATTAGTATCAGTTATTGCAATCAAATGTATCCCATCTTTGCTTCTTCTATGAAAAATAATTAACTGTACATAAAGTGTTTAACCTCTTTTTGTTTTATTATTATTATGTCTATAACACAGGTTTCTCTGGTCAGAATAGTAAATGCATAAATGAGTATTTCATATCTTTCTTTTTTTTTTCTTTTTTGCATTATCTTATGCAACAAACATGCTATAGTTAAGTACATATATTTTAATCTCAGTAACATTACAAGTTATTTTTTTAGGTGTGGTTCAGGAATGTAGTTTAGACACAGCTTGTGCCCCTGGTAAAATATGTGAAGATAACAAATGTGTTGGTATGTACTGTTCTTATAGATACCTTTATTTTAATTTGATTATTACAGGTGATAATGTATTTAAGATATTTCACAATTAAATCAGGCATAACTATAGAGGGAGCATATTGTGAGTTTCAAGTTATTAATTAATCATTAAACAAAGAAGTCAATCACGTTTTATGCCATGAAAACTCACTGTACTGTAAACTTCCTGTTTTTTCATGAAAGATGTTTCCTTTTTTCTGTACAGTTGGATGTCGTAGAGACTCTGATTGTACCTTTGACAAAGCATGCATCAACAGTCAATGTCTCAATCCGTGTAGTGGACCAAATGTATGCGCCAGAAATACAAATTGTCGTCCAGTTGTACATCGTCCTTTGTGTACATGTAAACCAGGGTTTACTGGACAACCTTACGTATTTTGTCAACAAGGTAATCTTATGACTTGTTTGTGAACTATTTTTGTAAACATGTATTATTATTATTATTATTATTATTATTATATGGTATAGAAGAAATATCCATGACTAAATTTGTAAAATTAAATTAAATAGCCATGTTCATAAAAAAAAATAAGAATTCTGGTTAACAGAGAAAGATTTTAGAAGTTATAATTTTTCTTGACATTTGCTTATAATAGAAATTAATAATAACTAAACTTAGTCTCAGATTGAAAGAAAATAGATATAATGTTTTGTAAAACGTGTATAGCAGCTCTCATTAAATTCTTAGACTTTATATTTTATTGTTTTTATAGTTTCAGTGAGCCGTGTTCAGTGCAATGTAGACAAAGATTGTAACTCTGGCAAGATATGTGAAGATCATCAGTGTATTGGTGACTAGTTCTTGAATTTTTATAAACTACACAACTTTCTTTTCATTTTTTTTCTTCAACACTGGTTAAAAATCTTTCTGAAATTATCAGAGGTTCATAGTATTTTGATAGTTTATTTTCCAAAGTATCTATTAAAATACTTCTTAATTTAACAGTGAGCTTTCATTGTGTATTATAGTACATCTTCAAGACAGATTATAACAAGTACAATAAAGTTAGATTGATGAAAATAACTTATTTTTAAATGACGCTAAATCATAAAAGGTAGCAAGTATAAAAAATACAAACATTTATATTGCCACTTTACACTGAAAGGAATGAGTTGTCTGTATGTTATAAGGTAAAATCCTTCAATAAATGTACAAGATGTATTTATTAAGAAACTAAAGAAAAAATTATTTGCCATGGATTTAACTAAGTAATTGCTCTTCACTTCATTGTATGTACATTTTTCAAAAACATTACTTCATTATTTTGAATATTTAAGATGTGATGGGAATCACCTAGCATGATACCTTTAATATGGTAGATGCAATAACAAAAATTTACTGTATGTTTTTCTCTGAAATTTTTTTTTTTGCTGTTTCAGTGGGTTGTCATAAAAATAGTGATTGTCCTACAAACAAAGCTTGTATCAACACAAAGTGTGAAAACCCTTGTGATTTTCCTGGTGCATGTGGTCTCCATGCTACCTGTGTTCCCAACAGTCACAGACCAGTTTGTACATGTCAAGTTGGCTACACTGGAAATGCTAATGTGATTTGTCATCCAGGTAAAGTTATTCTGAATGAATGAATATCACAAACCTGTTTATGTTTGAATTATATATTAGTTAAATATTACTTACTGCTATAGTTAAACAAATGATCTGATTTCAGGTTTTCAATTCAGTTTTGTATTTGTTTTTGAAAATTCAAGACTTTATAACTATAGTTATTTTGTGTTGAAAAATACAATTTGGATTGTAGCCAAATCTAATTAATAGTTGTTTATTAATGTTATGACTGAGAGTGAAGAAATATTATTCAAATTTTTCGACAGTATTTACTTTCATTATCAAAATGTTTTAATATGACAGCCAAAATTAAAAACAAGAAAAGGATTGTTTTTGACAAAGTATAATACTAGGTGTTGTAACAGCTTAGCAGCTCTGTTATGCTAGATACTAAGACAATACTTCTGGTGCAAAAGTGTAATGAAGTAATATATGCTATAATTATGTATTTTTTCTTAGCTACCATTGATCTATGTGCAAGTGATAGAGAATGCTCTGTTGGAAACATTTGTGAGGAAGGAAACTGTATTGATGCTTGCCGCACTGATGACTCATGTCCTTATGATAAGTCATGTATTGAAAATAGGTGTCAGGATCCCTGCAGTTTTTATAGTGCTTGTGGGTCTCAGGCTTTCTGTCATCCTGCCAATCACAAAGCAGTTTGCTCATGTCCACCATCCTTTATTGGAGATCCAAATGTTTTGTGTATTAAAGGTCAGAATTTATCTTGTTGCCTTTATTTGGGTGGTTTTAATATAAAAAAATTCAAGAAAAAATCTGTTTGAAATCTGTCTTTGTTGTTATTTTTGAATAAGTGATTGCCTATTGATAGAAGTACCTTGCTTCTTTCTAGAGTTTTTAACCACATAGAGCTTTTAAAGGCCTTTGAAATTTTCTGTTTTGCTGGTTTTAATGTTAATCTTGCAGAAAATAGTCTTTTCAATATGCCTGACATGGCCAGATGATTTGGGTGCTCAACTCGCAATCTGAGGGTTGCAGGTTTGAATTCCCATCATACCAATCATGCTCGCCCTTTCAGCTGTGAAGGAATTATAATGTTACTTGCAATCCCACTATTCATAGGTAAAAGAGTAGTGTAGCCAAAGAGTTAGCAGTGGGTGGTGATGATTAGTTGCCTTTAAACTGCTAAATTAGGGATGGCTTCTGGAGATAGCCCTTGTGTAGCTTTGTTCTAAATTTAAAACAAACAAACAAACCTTTCCATTATACTGGAATAACACCTGTTTCCTTACAGAATAATTAAATGTTTATTTATTCTTTTAAATTTTAGATCTGTTTTAGACATTCAAGCAATTTTAATTTACAGTTTTTATGAAATTAGAAAAAAAGAACCTTGTTTATTGTTGTAACTACTCTAAATATTACAGTTATCAAAAACGTAGTTTTTCACCAATATATTCCACATACTAGCTTATAGTTTAATATGCTACAGTCTGTATTATATTAAAATTGTATTGTTTTTTCTGTGGTGATAAATTATAAAATTTATGCATAAGATGACTGTAACTATTTACATGGTAATTTATGCAAAAACTTATAACTAGTAGAGAAAAGGTACATTATATTTTCGTTGTCATGTCTAGACCTTGTATGTACAAAAATTCAATTTTACATATTTTGAGAATAGTGGATTTGAAACTACAAAAATTATTTTAATTGAATTACATGATTTTAATGATGTGGCATATGGACCATTTCTAACTAGAGACACATAAACAGTTTTGTTAGGATTATAAAGTTAGCACATTGTGGGAACATTTCTATGTGTAAAAAGCAAATCATAAAAGTGGACTTCAGTGATTTTGACATGACAATGACAATATATATTTCAAGATTTGTCATAATGTGATAAGACCATCAAATAAAGATTTTACAATTCTTCATATTATTTTTGCCAAAATGACATATTTTGGTTTTATTGGAACTGCTTCACTATTGCAGAAAATAAAATGCAGTATCACAGTTTGCTTGAAAATTATTATAACAGGATAGTTATTCAGTTATTGAAATACTGACAAACTAGCCTAGTATTGTACTTGTGTTATTTCAGTATTGACTCTGTGTTGCTATTGTTGACATGTGTCATGTATGTATTGTTTTACTTAGAGTAAAATGAATAATTATGCATAGTTACCTGTATTGAACCTTTTATTTTAAATCTGTATTCTTTGTCATGCAGATGAAACAGATGTTCCCTTCTGTGAATTGGATACAGACTGTGTTTTTGGCTCCATATGTATTGATGAAAGTTGTGTAGGTGAGCACCAGTCTTCTGTTTATATATATATATATATGATAAAAAATACATACTGTCATGTGTATATTTGTAAACATTATCTCACTATCATTGAACATTAGAAAAAGTTAGCATAAATTATATATTTTCATTCTTGGAAAATTTTAATTCATACTAATTTTGATTTATTTTAACTCTTTGATATGAAGGAGTGGTTTAATTCTGTGATTAATATGTTTCTCTCTTAAATTATGCCAAGCATCCTAGTTGTAAACATTCTCGTTAGATAACTCTAATTTTATCTCAGACATCAAATTTAAAACATTGTTTCTCAGAGGGTTGTCGCAATGATGATCACTGCTCCCCTGACATGGCCTGTATTGGTCAACGCTGTGAGAACCCATGCTCACCACCTGATCCTTGTGGCATTAACGCACAATGTAGCACTGATTTTCACAAGCCAGTTTGTACTTGCAAGCCAGGATTTGTTGGAGACCCTAATGAGAAGTGCACATTTGGTAATATTTAAAGTGTTTTTTGATCTGCATAAAAAGTATTTTCACTAGATACTGCTGTACTGAAATGTTCAGTTTTTAGTAAACTCTCTAAAGAAATGTTTAATATACTAAACCACTTTTTATGTTAAACACATCACTTTAATTATTAAAGCCTAAATGTGTATCATTTTAGAGTAAACTAAGGAATATGAATAGAATGATAATAAAGTGCATTTAAAATTATTAGAATCATTTTAAAATACATTATTAGCATCTCTTTGTAATACAAAACATGTATGACTGTTAATTTTTCTGTATTTTAGTGGACACGAATAACTGCACCACAGATACTGATTGTCCCATACAGCACATCTGTGATGGCTCAAGATGTGGAAGTAAGTTTGAATTTTGTATATTTAAGAACAATGGGTTTGGTGAACATCCTTACTATTGTCTTATTATATGCAATACCAAAGTGTTTTTTTTATTGAATAAGTGATATTTTATACATATTATTATTTTAATGTTTATATATTTTCTTTCAACAGAAAGTATATAAAATTAATGCTTTCATAAATTAAATATTTATTTAAAGAAAATGATGTGCAATAGAACAATTTAACATGTGCAGTTTCATGTAGTAAGCATTACAAAAAGGTTCTTTTTGATTATTTTCAAGTTGGTTGCCGTAGTTATAAGAACTGTGCACTTGAAGAAGCTTGTCTCAATGGCATCTGCCAAAACCCATGTAGTGTCTTTGGTGCCTGTGGTCGCAGTGCTATTTGTAAACCTGTCAACCATCGGCCAGAATGTTTTTGTCCTCCAAATTTCCATGGAAATCCAAACGTTATTTGTAATAGAGGTAAAACAAAAGTTATATTTAGGCCACAGAATACAAGTATTTGTTACTGTTCTTAGTTTGTTGTTGTTGTTTACTCCAGGTATGCCATCACAATATTTTACTTGTAGTATATGTAATAAAAAAAATTTGTGTGTAGAAATAAAAAAAAAAACAATATTAGGATTAAAGTAAATTATAAAAATAATCTCTCGAATCATATACTTATAAGCTTGGAGTTTAATCTCATTTACGTCATTTTCATAAACCAGAAGTAGTTCAAATGTGCAGGATTTTTAAAGTAACAATGTAAAAGGACTGGAGAAACTGTTAATATCAGAGAAAAAAGGAATGCACAAAATAAATATAAATGTCATCTCACATTTAAATTAAGGTGCTGAATCGGTAACCAAAACATGAAACAAATGAGAGAAAAAGTAAATTATTAAGTAATAGAAATTCACCTTCTGCCACAAACTTTAGTGATTTTTATATTTTGTTTCATTTATTCACTGTTGTTTTCTAATTGTAATTGCGTTTTTTTTCTATTATTATATGCTCTATCATATATATCACTTTCACATCTCACATAGCCAATTTTTGAAGCACATGTTTCCAAATTGCATATTATGTCCCCAAATTGAGAAAATTTAACTTTAATATGTAGTTTCCAGTAAGGTACTTTACTTCTGATCATGTACATACAGTAATGTGCAAAAGTATTGGAGCAAAATCAAAAATTAGATTTCAGGCTACTTTCAGAAAAAGTAATGTAAGGTAAATCACAGGTGAAAAATCAAAATTTTATTAATCTTCATATTTAGTACAACAGAACCTTTGTGGAAGTGCTTGAGTTCAGCAAACAATTAATATTTTGCGTGTGTTATTTTTGCTTTAATAACTGCAGACAGCCTTTCAAGCATTGTTTCAACATTTTTTATAAAAGGGTCCTTTGATATTTTAATTCAGATGTCTCTAATACTCTGAAATAAAGTTTCTTTAGAAGTAACCTTTGATTTATTGAATCACAGATTTGCTCAATTGTGTTGAAATCAGATTTCTGTGGGAACCTTTGCATCATTTCAAAGACTTCAGCAGCTTCTTTCTTAGCCAACTAATTTTTGCATAGGTTGGATGAATGTTTGGGGTCATTATCTTCTTGGTAATAGAATACTTTATCAATAATAATGCAAACCACTGGGTATGCCATGATGGATCATATTTGATGGAGGATATTACTGCTTTTGAGGCAATTATGGTCTGTTTGATTTGAGTGTAATGTATATGTATGTTATTTCACTGTGCTGGTGGGGTTTCTCTCTCTGGTGAGCTGAGCCTGAAGTGAAAACAGTATGATCCTCTTTCTTACCTCTCATGGATGTAAAGTCCATCACACCATGACCACTCTACATTTTGGAGCACATCCCTTATTCTGTTCTTTAGGAAGATTAAAAATATAATATATTGTGGTTAGGATGGATCACTGTCTAACTGTTTTCTCTCTCCTCAGGATGTGCTCCACACAATTTTCCACCCAAATATTTCACAACTTTTTCACATCTAAGCAGTACAGTATTTCTGGTATTGAAGTGGTGTAATCTCCAACATATAATATTTTTATTAGTGGGTCCTTTCATTAGGATACCTTTCATATGCTTCTGTTTTATCCCTTGCACTGGTCTTTCCACTTATTCAGTGTGGGGTTCTAGCTTTGTATGTGAGTGAAAGTAAGGCACCTCATCAGAAGTTGTAATTTCCTTACACTAAAAACATATTTCTCTCAGGTACTGACTTACACTCACACTTTTAACCCCTTCTCCTCTCTTTCAATAGGTGCTTATGTTTCTGTCTCAACTCAAAGTGATAGTTAGGTTGAATAGCAAAGAGGGAATCACATGACTGTCTGGTATGAGTGTTGAGTAAGACAAGGTTAGATACTGTATGAGAAGTTTTTTCTAGACTTAAGATATTTTTCTGGTAGTTGCTTACTTTCACTCCCTGTTTCCACCTTTACTCTCTACTACTAGTGTTTAAATTCTAGTGAGGGGGAATCAAACAGAGGCAGTAATTTACATCAAGAGAGTGTGTCACTCTTAGTGGAAGACTGTCATATAATAATTTACATATGAAGACACAGTGAACCATGTTAAGGCTAGTGCCATCCAAAAAAAAAATGTGCATATAGAGGACACCACAATTGTGAAAAAAACTATTATGTGAGAGAGGTGAGTATCTATTGGAAATGTATTTTCAGTGTAGGTTCTTAATAATAACTTTTGTGAAATAACATTCATGGTACATAAATCCTGATTTTTATCTTGTTTTCTTTAGAATTTATAAATTGAACATTTTGTTCCTTCTTAGGATATGTAGACTGTAATCAAGATGAAGATTGTGAACTAGGGAAAATCTGTGACAACAAGCAGTGTATAAGTAAGTGAGGAAATCTTTGAATTTATTTTGTGTAATAAAAAATTATGCACCTGCAAAATGCATTCTTATGTATTTATATAAAAGTCTTAACAGTAAAAGAGAGTTCAGGGTTGGTATTATTTTAAGTTTGTTCTACTTAAAAGAGTTAAACATCAAAGAATGTTGTTTTTGTGATTAACTTTACTAACGCTGCCAAGTCCCATCAAACCAAACTCTTAACCATTCGTACTTGTTACACTTTACATAATAGTAACTTCTTTTTTTTCACAAAATTTGGTAGACTTTTAGTAAACATTACAAGGCACATGAAAAGTCAGATTTTTAATGAAGTATTTTTTGTTAATATTTGTTTATGAAACTTGATTATTTTTAACTAGTATGAGAACAAAGTCATTTTTATTCTGAGATTTAAAATATTTTTCTTTGTCTCAAGAAGCTTATATCTCACTTGCATATCCTCTAGAACCTCTTAATCATGAGGTTTCAAAACATGTACCCTGATAGTTTCAACTGTTAAATATACCCCATAAATTTTCTGTGTTTATTTTACTTTCAACATCTAGAATTAAACCCACTGTAAATAAAACTAACATTACAGACCATCTCTGCATACATTTTAGCTTTTCATTGCACATGATAACCATAATACTACATCCTTGAGAACAAAAACACGTGTGCAAAACAGAAAAGTGTCATTCATACATCCCCTTCCTCAAAGAACACAATATTAGACTAAGCAATTTATGTTTCCTGCAACACTTACAAAAGAAATTTCCAAAGGTAATAAAATTGTGATAAGAATGTGTGAAAACATTTATTATACGGTTCAAAGTTTCACTGGTCCAAAAAACATTGTAGGTTCTAAGCCTTGATGATCCAGTTAGCAAGTGTTACAGTACTACTGCTTATCTGTTTGATGTCTGTTGGACTTTTCAGCAATGTATATGGTGTTATTTGGGAACATACTTATAAAACTTTCTACTGTATTGTTTCACAGTTGTCAAGTTTCGAATGTGGTATGATGTGGTTTTACATATACCTCAGTTAAGTCAATTAGAACAACACAAATGTGTATTATGTGTTAGCCTATAAACATATATTATTTCAGCTACTATATGTTACACATGTGTATAAATATACATGTACATATTACTATTTACTCATAAATGTTTAAATTTTAGTTATATTTCTTAAAACCTAGAAAGTAAATGAAAAATACACTGAAAAAGATTGATTTCATGTATGTACCCATATTATGAAATTCTGCACTCAAATGTATGTACTATTCTAAGCCTTGTTTAGACTTGTGGGTGGGGTGTGTAGAGATAATTTTTGTAGGCTTTAAACATTAACTTTTGAAAAATAAAAAAAAACATCATATTACATTATTAGTATTTTCAAAATCCATGCAGTTTAGTAGGGTCTCTAATGAAATATATGTGGGTTGAAATAAATTCCATTCATATTCAGAGCAACAACTTATGGATCATACATTTACAGTTTCGGCAAAATTCTTTCTTTTACCTTAAAGTAACTTATAAACAACCATCAGAATTGTGTAGAGAGGAAAATTGTCTTTCTGTTGGTTAAAACTTGAAATAGCAGGTGGTATTACTTAAGGACTTTCAAATAATTGGTTTGAATGGTGAAGCCACTCTTGTAGATTTGCTAAATATATTGATATCTCAGCAGATACTTGTACTTGTTGTTTGGTGGGCATAATAAAATAGAAACTGAGCAGTAAGAAAACTAGTTGTGTAAGATTACACAAAAACCAATATTTAACGTTTTTTCTTTACATTTCCTTTTAAATTAGGAAATTAACATCTATAATCTTAAAATTTAAATTATAAATTCGTTTTGATGCCAAATCTCATTGATATAAGTTGTAATAACACTTTTGAAAATAACTTGTTAAGAACAAACATGCACAATGGTCTATCTGTGCTCTGGCCACCATGGATATCAAAACCTGAATTATAGCATTGTAAATTTGCAGACATACTGCTGTGCCACTGGGGTGCTAAAGAAAAAATGTTTTTTTCTCAAAAATACGTATTGAATAAATAAACTTAGTATTTCAAAAATTGTTTAATTTTGAAGTTTAAATTCAAGGGAGGTCCAGTTCAATGTACATTTTGACTAACATGTGTAATTGAGTAATACTAGTCTTGGAAAATTCCATTTCTAATCTGTAACAAGACCAAAACATAGATTAGCCAAAAAGAGCAAAGCTAAACCTATTTCATAGTGAAAAGTATCAAACATACTGTTGGTGTGAATGTGCTTTGTAGTCACTGAGAAAAACCTATACATGGGATAGGTGAAGCGAAGAAAAAGTGTCATTGGCCACTATTCAGTTCTTCACATTATATATCCACACAACTGTAGATATCACAGCAGATAGGGATAATTAATGAGCATTTGAATATAGCAATCAGTGGATATAAACAGTAATTTTAGACCAAAACATTGCGAGAAAGATGTAGTTAACAAATTGAGTTCAAATAATAAAGAGGTTTTATGAACAGTGTGCTAAGTGAACTTGAATGAGAAATATGATTTTAATGCACTTTAGAAAGTTTAAAGTGTGATTTCAATGTAAGTGTAATACTGAAACATCATCCTTCATTTTGGTTATTTTGCATGTTTTTCTACATGTACTTTTTCTTCAAGAAAAGTAAGAAATTTAATGTTGGATTTTTCTGGTAAAATACTACTGATAGATTTTTTTATAAATGTTTAAGTTGTATACAGTTCTTAATGCTATTCTATAACTTTCAGGTGGTTGCAGAGATGACAACAACTGCCCATACAACAAAATTTGTAACAGTGGCCAATGCCTAAATCCTTGCTTGCTTCCTAATATTTGTGGACGAAATGCTGAGTGTCAACCAGTCAATCATGAAGTAGTATGTAGCTGCCCAAAGAGTATGATAGGCAATCCTGTCATCAAGTGTTATCCAAGTTAGTAAACTGAAAAATCAAATGCATGGTGTTAAAATACAATGAGGAGACATTTTAAAAATACACAGGACTAACTGAGATGATTTATTAATTGCCTATCTTAAATAATTGCTAGACATATAATTATTTATTTCATATTGTAATGCTTGAAACCTCAGTAAATGTATATTTGATTTCAATCTCTGTCATGGCAAATGATTTTTTAAATCAATGATAGACTTATATTATTTAGATTTACTTCAAACATCAGACATTTCCTGTGAATAAACAAAGTATTTTGCTTATAAATGTAGAATTGCATACAGCTGTCTAAACATAAAAAATTTACCCTAAAGTTCATGTTATGAAAGAAAATTCTAACTGAAATAGTTAAATCATAGCATTTTGTTGTTATTAAATTTTGTTTCTGATGTATTTCTTGAGAAGTTTGAAATTGGTGTCCTAAAGAGAAAACTATTTTGATAACAGTTTATATTGAACTTAATTTTCAGTACAATTGAGAGAGCACAAGCCATTTGTTAAATTTTATGATAACATTTATACTGTTAAGATTAAACACACTCTTTAGTAGCATGGTTTATCAAATCAATATTGCCTATGACTCTTGCAATGGTTAAAGTAATTGAGATGAGTTAAATATCATAATTATTGTTAATTACACTTTTTTAAGATTTCTTATGTTGGAGGTAAAATGAGGCCTTTTCATACAGAATTCATTTAATTTTGTTGATATTTATCAAAACTACTGAAGTATAATGTTTTCTTAATTATGAGAAAGACTACTGCAGAATTTCCTAGGTAATATAAGGGATATCTTTTATTGTTATAAAACAGATTAACAGCAGATGTTTTATTTCTTCACTTTTCTTTTAATTTATCTATGGAGCCAAAACCAGAGATGTATAAAAAAATAGTTTCAGATCTAGATTTTGTTTTCCATAAGCCACTGCCAGATAAGCTGTACATAGCATGATACTTTAAATTATGATTTAAACACCAAAAATCAGCAAAATATTGGGAAACCAGTTTGCCTGAACATGTTAATTGCAGATGTTGTATTTTATTTCTGTGTTACTCTTAATTTTTCCATTGTTACTTGTCATCAGAAATGTGTAAAAAATAGCATTCCAGATCTATCTTTTGGTTCTCATGAGTTACTATCCAATAATATTTTTTTCATTCAGTACTGGAATTTATTAACTGAAGTAGATGATGAGAAAAAAAAGATTTAATGAAATGCTGTTGTATAGTTAAGAGGAATGTAAAAAAAAAGAGAGAGAGAGAGATTTGTAGTTAATTTGTTTTCATAACAATTTTTTAGGTCTGTTGGTTTTCCAATATTTAGCTCGCTTGTGCCATTTAAACCCTAATATATTTAGTTTTATTTATTTTCAAAAAAATATCGTGATTGTTATTGCAATAGAAGGATTTTTTTTTTCACAGTTGTTGACTCATACTGCCATAATGATACTCAATGCCCTATTGGAAATATTTGTGAGAATGGTAAATGTGTTGGTAAGTATTCATTAATTCATATTATGAATAGATGTGTTGTATTGCTTTAACAAAACAGTGTACATACATAAAAAATATGGCTGAATATTTCATATATATATATATATATATATATATATATATTTAACCATATTTTTTTTTTAAATTTGAAGTAATTTCACATAAAAGAAGGTCCTCCTGAAACTTTAGATTTTGAAAATGTTTAAAAGATGAACTAGATAAAAAAAACTATTCCCACTGCAAATTATGCATTACTTTAAATTACATGTTATAGAAACTAATTATTTATATGCAGTCTAACAGTTCTTGAAACCAAATTTGGAATAGTTAGTAGGTTACAATAATCATTTATACTTTCAGTATTTTTTATAATATTGAAACTCTTACTTCCAATACTTCAATGGCTCAGCATGGCCAGGTTGGTTAAGGTATTCGACTCGTAATATGAGGATCAAGGGTTTGAATCCCTGTCACACCAAACATCCTCACTCTTTCAGCTGTGGGGGCATTATAATGTCACAGTCAATTTCACTATTTGTTGGTAAAAGAGAAGCCTAAGAGTTGGCAGTGGGTGGTTATAACTAGCTGCCTTCCCTCTAGTGCTATATTAGGGATGGCTAGCACAGATAGCCCTCTAATAGCTTTGTGCAAAATTTAAAAAACAAACAAATAATCCAATACTAGAAATTCTGCTGTGTGTGTATGTATATATATATATATTAAATCTATACAAGGAGTTATATAAACTTGCAGAATGAGTCAACATCAGTACAAATCCTCAAGCATTAATTATTTAAATGACAAATAAAAATATTTAAGAGATTAAAACTTACATATAACAAAAGATTTGTAAATATTCAACCATATTGAATGTAAAACGTGTACTATCTTTTTACAGTTGGCTGTAGAAGTGATGTAAACTGTGCATTTGAAGAAAGCTGCTTTAACAATCTTTGTCAGAATCCATGCACTATTTTTGGTGCTTGTGGTGAAAATGCTGAATGCAATCCATTCAACCATGATCGAATATGTTATTGTCCATTGCAATTTACAGGAAATCCAAAGATTCAATGTGTGCGGAGTAAGTTTTATCATTAGATTTGCTGACTTGTGAACTTTTTGAGGTAGTTTAATTTTTTTTATGTGTGTAGTATTTTATTAATATGCACTGAGTTAGATATAAAGACACATATAAAGAAATATAAGATGTGAATAATATTTGAGACAACTTTTGATACAGGTTTTTCTTATTTTTTTTAGGTAGAGATAAATTTTGATTATTTTAGTAAATAAAACCTAAAAGTTATAGTATAACATATGAAGGAAAGTAATAGCTCCAAGTAACTTAATTTAAAGTTAGTTGAATTAAAATTTTAAAAATATTGAATTGAAAAAAATACATTTAGTTTCAAAATGTGTTTTGAACTTCAAACTATGGAACTATTAAATTTATATAGTTTGCATCATCCACTCAATTTATTCATGTCATTCTGCATGGTGCTGAGTTGTTAATAAGTGAAGTGATTTAAATTATGTTTTCTACTTTTAGTCCCAGCTGTTGTTCACTGTAACAAAGACAATGATTGTCTTGCCAGTCAAATATGTGAAGGAGGCAGGTGTACAGGTAACAGTGATTTTATGAATCATGAACTGTAGTGCACTTCATAGATAAACAATTCATTATTTTTTATAATACATGTTATGATTTTTATTTTGTATATACCTATGTTTACTTGTTTTTTATTTTAAATAGAAAACTTTGCTATACCATCAAGAGAAAAAGCATTGTTAGATGTCTTGTAAACAGATGTCCTTTCATATTTAGTTATCCAAATTGTCTATTTCACTGATGTGTTACATAGAGCAGTAAATAAATGAATTTTTTATTGTTTTGATCAATTGTACCTTACAAATATTTGTTTTGATTTTTTATTATAAACCAATGTATTATTTTTATCTTTCTTGCTGTAGGGATGAGCTATATTTCAAAATAATAACAAATCTTATTTAATACAGTATTGTTCATCTTTAAACTTAAGTTTGTATTTTTAATGATTAACAGAATGTAATGAAGATAATATTTACTAAACTGATACTTCTCTGAACAGATGGATGTCACAGTGATAACAACTGCCCACACTACAAGGCATGTATTCGTGGTATTTGTGCTAACCCATGTGATCAGAGTGGAGTTTGTGGAAAGAAAGCCCTTTGTTTTCCTTTTCAGCATATTCCATATTGTCAATGCCCAAGTGGATTCACTGGAGATCCAAAAGTTTTATGTGATGAAGGTAATGTAATTACAAATAAATTTATTGTTCTTAAAACTAATGAAGACATAAAAATATTCTTCTTTTCAACTTAAATGAATTAAGAGAGCTTTAAGTGTATGGAATTGTTGCAAAATTTTCCTATGAACTGATGGTACTCAATACTTTAATTTTTTTTTTAAAAAATATTATAACAACTGTAACTATTTTGTATTAATTTTAAAACAAAAAATCTAATTACTGTTTCCTTCCTATTTCACATTGTTACTTTCACTAAATAGAACTAATGAAATAGCCATTTGTTTGTGAATAATATTGTTGTAAAACAGTGGCAGTCAGGGTAGTGAAAAGCAGTTAAACATTATTTATATTGGTCATGCAGTAAGCCTACAGTAATTTCTATGTTTTCTTCTCTTTATTCAATGGGACTTATGTTTAATTGATAGTAATTATTAATTTTCTTAAATTTTTTTTGTGTGTACAATTTATTGAAAAACAGCATAGTTCTGAAATTATATTTTTACTGTTAGTAGTTGTTGAAGATCAATGTAAAGAAGATGAAAACTGTGCTGTTGGTTCTATCTGTGTTCAGTCTCAATGTATTGGTGAGTGACTTACAAAATAACCATTTTTGTTTTTAATAAATTTGTAGAAATTGTTTTAACCATTGAATTATGTATGTACAGTCTTATTTTAAAATATTAGAGAATGTGAAATTAGTAAACATTAAAATTACATTTTAACAATAAAAAAGCCAAACATAGATATTTGTGTAACTAGATACATCCAGTTTATAAATTTTAAAAATTGCACACTACTTTGATATTTCCACAATGTTTTATGTTATTTTTATACAAAATGTAACTGTAAGAACAGTAAAATGGAGAGATTGAAGTAAAATAAACAATACATTTTACAAAGCTTTGTTTATACAAATATTAGATTAATACATTTTATCATTAACCTTCTTATGACCTATGACCATCTTTCAGGTGTCAATTGCACATCTTTATTCCAGGTTTCAAAATTTAAGCAACAATAAGAATTCAACTCAGTTTTGAGAGTTTTTAACTCAAAATATTTTAGATTTTACATCTTTTCATTTTATAATACATTTTAGTGTAATTTTCCAAATATAACAGAAAAAATATTTCAACTCTCTTGGTGCAGTTTCAAGTAGTTATACCTGTAAACAATGTATTATTATAATTTTTAGCAAGTTTAGTCCATACTATATAGGCTTATACTTGCTAAAAATAATCATTGCATGAGAATATAATGATCCCTGTCTTGTTTCTCACATAATTTTCCTTCGTTTCCACCTTTCTATATTGTGGCCCCCCAGTGGCTCAGCGGTATGTCTGCGGACTTACACGCTAAAATTCGGGTTTCGATACCCGTGGTGGGCAGAGCACAGATAGCCCATTGTGTAGCTTTGTGCTTAATTCAAAACAACAACAAAATTCTATATTGTCACAGCATGTGGTCAGAACAATTGGTAATGAAGTTTAGTTGTGAAATAACTATGGCTGCCAATTAGGTAGGGTTGGATAGAGCAAATTTTCAGTAACTCATATCAGTTTGTAGAAAATAAAGTGTTTGAGTATAATTTGTGTTTTTTTAAAATATTTACTACTGAATACAGGTGAGCTTCCAGTGTGTCATCAGTAAGATTAAGATCTTATAATACCAAGAATTGTGTCTTGATACATGCAGCAGACAGAAAACAGTTAAACAACATAAATTAGAAATATTTAATAAATAAGTACTCAGTCTCATACAATTTGGTTAAGTATTTCAACTATAAGGAAGAAAAATAATCAGGGGATATAACATTCGAATTCTCAACCAATCACCAATGAAGTATACCATGAATAGATTTAAAAAGTCTTTTTGAAGAGATGTATTTTTATAACTAAAATTTTAAAATGATGTAGCTCTAAAAGACACAATATTTTAAAACAGGATTCTTCAATTGTTTTTATGAAAGGAGAAAACTTACAGTAGAATATCAAAGGCAGATCTGAATCAATATCCTCCCCTGCACAGTGAAAGCTATAGTTATGAAAGAAAACCCTGTGCTCTGAAAGCTGTTGTGATAAAGATCATCATACTTGCTGTAATTATTAACAATATAATAAACTTGGAGTTAAAGTTGATGATGGTTCTCAAATTTTCTTAAATTGGTGAGTTTTTGTAAGAAAAATGGTCAAAAACAACTTGAATCCCAAGAGTCCAGTTTGACCACATATGTGTAGCCCATCAGTATAATTCCAATGGAGCTTTTTTGCTGTCAGAGTAAACTGATCTTGTAAGCCAACATACACAGACAGTAGAATATCTTTGAAAAGAATATTAAGGTGTATGGAATAAGGTTGACCTCACCATCCTTTACTGAAGCTTATTGTAGAGAATTGCAATGACAAACAGTACTGCTTCAACACTGCCAACAGGTTGATCATTCTTGATTTTGAAGAAAGTAATCTAAAAGGCAACAGAACAGCAGTGGTCCTGGAATGTGATTTTTGTAAAATGAAACTACATCCAGTACTTTTTGAGAAAGTGGTAACATGTAATGTGTAAAACTATAAAATAACTGTGGGTTTAAATGTGGTATTATGTTATTCGAAACTACTCCAACTACTATATTGCTTTTCTGTATTATGTGAATTATGCTTTAGTGACCATGAATCTTAATTTTTATTAAATATTATGTAATTACTTTGTGAAAATGATGGCTGTACAGTTGTATATTCTATAATCATGTGATTTTCAACAAGTTAAAAGTTAAGAATCTTGTTAAAAATCAACTGTCATCCATTCAAGAACTAGCGTATGCTAGTCACATAGGTTAGTAGATTTTAAAACTTATGGTAGTTCATATTTGAGTTTTACATCACGCACACATTTTTCATTTCTTTATTATATTTTTTTTTCCTCATATGAGAAGAAAATTTTGTAATATTTCCTAATTTTAAAATTTCAGTCAACAGCCTAGTATAACTCTCAACACAAAATTGTATAAATATATGGAATGATAATTCCATAAAGGTATGCTCCCAAAGAATCGTAGAATAACTATTCTTATTCTATTATATCTTGCTTATATTTTAATTAATTTTTATATTTAATAAAAGGAAATTAAACATTTTTTAAAATATGTTTTCTCTTTAGTGGGTTGCCGTACCAACAACAACTGTCCATTTAATAAGGCTTGCATAAACACCATCTGTCAGGATCCCTGTTTGGTTGGTGGTGCATGTGGTGTGAACACGTTGTGTCAGTCTCTGAACCATGAAGCTGTGTGTTCATGTTTACCAGGTTATACAGGATCTCCATTATCTGAATGCTCTGTAGGTAAGAATCAGTTTCTGATTTATAATTCACTTTTTATTCTAGATATATTAGAATATTAATTTTCATATCAGTGCAGAATAGTACCATTTGAAAATGAAATCACATATTTTACATTAAAAAAAATGCACTTTTCACTTTTGGGCCATGGGTGTATTATAAAAAAACCCCATCAAATCCAGTGATTCAGTCAGATTAGTAACTCAAGAGCTGGTGATAGGGTGCTTTTGACTTGTTGGCTTCTCTCTAGTCTATCAGTCAAAAATTAGAAACATTTAATCCAGAATATCCAAAAATAAACAAACATACTTTAATGGAATTTAGGATGAGAACAAACCTAACTGCTAGGTGAAGACGTAAATATAAATTTCGGAATTTATTTATGAATGAACATGTTTGTAAAGTTTAATTATTTAAACACTTAATTTTGAAAGTGCCTGTGAATAACTTCTGTAGGAAATCAGAAATCATAAGTTCCATAACATTACATTCAGTAAATTATTTAAAGCACTGAGCAATTACTGAGGAAAACACTGAATAAAATTGAAATGTTTAATAGGTATTAATTAATTAATTCAATGTCAGAAATGACTGCTTCTTAATTATGAAAAAAATCTTAAGGTCACTAATTTTTATTGCACATATTTTTTTTTAATGATTGAAATGCCACTATAAAGACAGTAATGTTTAGTTTATTTTGGTTTTGAATTATATTTTTGTAGAAACTTATTTTAGTATTAATCATATTTAAGTATATAAAATTGTTTACTTTGCAATGAACAGAATTTTGAATTAATTATATTTAGTGCTAATTATGAGCAAGAAATTATGAATCACTTTTTAAAATGTAAAACAAAAGTTAACATGTATTAAATGTAATGTAAATTATTGTACTTGTTACATTGTGAGTATTTCTAAAATTACTGTATTACGTTTTGTTTATAGCTCAGCCTGTTTGTGAAATGGACAGTGATTGTGGAATTGGTTATGTTTGTGTACATCAAAACTGTAAAGGTGAACTCTTCTACTCTGCAGTTTTTCAACTTTATTTTAAATTTAGCTTTTATTAAATATCTAAATTTTGTAAGAAAGGTATAAACTAAGGTTTTAATAAATGTTTATCAAAAGAGTAAAATTTTTCCTTTTTTTAATATTTCTCATATTTTTTGACAAAAAATAAATTATCTTTAATTTGTATCATTAAAATGGTTTTCATTTCATTTTACACAAGCATTTCAAACCTAAGCAAATTACTTAAAACCTCCTTTAGATGTAATTAACCAACTTAGGTGGAGAAGCACTGCATCATTTTTAATTAATTTTTCAGTAGTTTTATTTTTGTTTTGCAAAGTATAGGCACAGTCTGTTGTTAAGATGGTCTTATAGTATTACATTTTTAACTAATCCTTCTCTTATCATCAGACATTAATGAATGCCTTCAAGGCCACGGCCCTTGTGCCCCAGGAGCGGTTTGCACCAATTTACTCGGGAACTACAAATGCTCTTGCTTATCTGACCTGACTGGAGATCCCTATTTTGATGGATGTGAGTTTTATTTGTTTAATTGAATATTTAATACAACTGTACTACTATCATGTATTGTTTTTATTACTAGTTCTTTATAATAAAAGAGCCTTTTTTTCTTTGGTAATCAGTTGTATTAATTACAGTTTTAAATATAAAAGTAGAAAATTCCTTTCATTTTTGTTTATTAACTCAGTTGCTTGTACTCTTTGCTTTACAAAAGTTGTTGAGAAAATACTAAGATTTAACTTCTATGTAAGTTTTGACACAATATGGTTTCAATAACAGCATTTTACCTGAGAATAATATGTAATGACATTCACAGATGCCACTTATAAGTATGTTTATAAACATTTACTTTATGATATTTGATCAACTTTTGTGCCAAATAAGAAAGCAGTTATTGTATTCTTTGAACTATGACTTTTAAAAAATAATATCAGAATTAACTATCACATAATTATAATTCAAGTTTAATTTTAAATTAATGTTGTTGAGTATATAAGCCAATCTGTAAATAAAAGGTAGTTTAGTCAGTTTTTATTTTTATAATGAAACAAATGTTACAATTTTTTATTTGATTTTGATAAACAATGATAGTATACTTGTGCTCAGAAGTTATTAACAGTAAATGCACAAAAATAAAGTTCACAACATTATATTTCCAACCTCATCAGTTACAAAAATCAGTTAATTTTATTAGTTATGTATAGACTGGAATTAAACAACTACATTGTTTACTTAGCAGAAGAGTTTCTCTGTATCCAGTTTCTTTATTACGTATTTTAATGTTACTGTTAGGCGCTTCACCATATCTTAGAACATACTTTTGATTGTCATATTTTTTTATATCAAAACACTGAAGAAATATGAACTTTCAATCTTAGGAATACTTTAAAATTGTTTTTCCCTTGTAACTGTTTCTAGGTCGTCCTGTTGTCACTAAATGCCATCGAGACACAGACTGCAAATCAAATGAAGCTTGTGATAGAGAAACAGAAGCTTGTTATAGTAAGTATATTTATCCCTTTTCACAATTCTAGTAAATTCATCCTGTTTTCCATCTTCCACTTAATATTAAATATGCTGTGTATTGAAGTGCTTATTTTCCTTAAGTAAGGTCATTCTGAATGTTTGCATTTAGTTTGTTTTTCTTTAAAAGCTGTCATTATTGCATGATATTTACATTCATAGATTTTAATACACAATCTATCTGAAAGTGTTGTTTTTGTAATATTTTAAATATTCAGTTAGCTCTTTAACCATGTGTGCCCCTTTTAAACATTTTTCTACATAAATCACCATGTTGCATTCAAAATTTAAAAACTTTTACTATAAGATTATGTGAATTAAATAAATATAATAGTGTATGTTATGACTGTTGTATATTTTAAATTTTAAGTGTTTTATTTCAAAAGGAACTTTTAAAAGCTACATGACCAATAAACTACGAAAATTCTCTGCTCTGGCACTCTGTATCTTCATTAATACATTGTAAGTTGTGTAGATGTACATCCAGACTCTAAGATATTTATATAACTTTTTGACTTGTACATTTCAAAATTATTTGAATGAATGCAGTTGAAACAAGTAATAAGTTTTTCCAACCCCTGGGAAGTGCCACATGAACCTTCAACAGATTTGTTTTAATATTGTAGCCTACATGTAGATTTTACATACACATGCGTATATTCATTAGAAAGAGTTCATTTAAAAAAAATTACTTTGAAATTGAAAGAAAACTGTCACAGAGTACGTGTAACTGACTGTGGTAAAAACATTTATCATAAAAGCGTCGGTATTCATTTAAGAGGCTCTAGAGGTTATGCAAGTGAAATACAAAAACTGTAAAATCAAAAAAAGTATTTATTACTTAAAATGAAAATCACCTTGCACATAAAGTATTTTAACAATTTAAGTACAAATAACTGTAAATACATAAACATTTCTTGTTGAAAGACATAATTGAAATAATGTCATTCCTTGTATACATAGTACTTATAAACCTTAACAAATATTGTGAGGTTTTGTAAGGGATGTTGAGAGTTATTGTATGTTGTTGTTTTTTTGTATAAATGTCCTTCCCTGATTGAAGAGATGTAGACTGCATCAGCCCATGACAAAAGGGTTAATCTGTTTTTATTTTTAAATTCAGATATTTTATTATAAACCAGTGTATTTTGTTGCAAGTATTACACCTACTCTGTATATATAACTGTCAATTGATTATATGATTTGGGTTTTTATGATTTGTTGACAAATTTCACCTTCACAGATTTATGCTCAGAGTCAGACATATGTGGAAAACGAGCAAAGTGTAAGGCCATCGATCATCAAGTGGAGTGTTACTGTGATACTGGTTTAACAGGAAACCCTAACTTGGAGTGTAGTGAAAGTAAGTTATATGAAATGTTTTGATTCAATTTGAGATATATGTTAAAATATGTGTAACTGTGTAAAATCAGGTTAAAGTTTGCTGCAAAAAAAGTATGTTTAAGAACATAATTGCTCAAAATAAAAATAATTAGCTTAAGCTGTACATATATTGTGTGCAAAGTAGGGAAACCCATTTTTGGTATTAGTACAGGTACAAAAATAATCTGGATTAACTGTACAAAAAATAATCTTAATTATTAAATTTCTAAAAATTAAAATTAATAAGTAACACAGTTTACATGGTTAAGATAATATTTCATTATGTGAACATCATTTCTAGTACAAACTTGTGTTCGTCATGAAGAATGCCTTGGCAACCTTCATTGCATGGGAAATCGATGTAACTGTCCTCGTCCCTTTAAACAGGAAGGATTTTTCTGTGTTTGTAAGTCACTGTCCCTACTTTTATATTCACATATACATCAGTCTGATGAAATACATTAAAAAATTGACTTGAAATTGTTTTGTATGTTTACACAATCTCTATTTTCAATAAGTGATTGAAGCTTTAATACAAAAAATATTTAACCTAGAGTACAGCTATATAGTTAATAGAACTTTTTGCATGTGGTTAATGCATTACTAATACTGTACATTATTCTTACATTTTTATTTGTAGAAAGGGATCCATTTGTGTCTTAATTTTTTTATTGTGTTTTTACCTTTACCTCTTCTGGTATGTATCTCCATGAAAATTTTATTATGTAATCGAATATAAACAAGAAAGAACTTTTCTACAGATGTTATCTCTAATTTGAAATTGCAAAAAAACTATCAAATAAATGCAACTGTAAGCTGAATTTTATGAAGCTTGTAATTTCTGATATACACAACATGTTGTGAAACAGAAACTAATCATCTGATTTTGTAAGTAGTTACAGCTTTTCATATTTTATTTATTGAACCTTTGTTAACCTAAAGATGACCTAAGAAGGTCGAAATATTGTTCTCTGCTTTATTTTGGTAAAAGTGTTAATACCCATACCATTCATCCTGAGATACATTTTAACTTCACATGGGTTTCTCATCATCACAAGATTATGGAAAAGTTACATGTTTGGTGTTAATTTAGATGTTGAAATTAAAGAAGTACTACTAAACCAGTTACTTGATTATAGCAAATTCTCTGTAAATAGACGTATGCCTATAACATGGAGAATATACAGTTAACAGAGAAAGACACATTTCAGATTTATTGTTAGTTTTATATAAGGTTTCATACTATATTCCTTTCATTTTTCAGAAAAATAGTTTCTGGACTATAAAAGTGTATTGAGTCTCATATCCCTATTGCATTCTATATTTTTTTTATTACCAAAATAAATTGCATTAGAAAAAAATCTTTATGAAAAAGTAAATCAAGTTAAACATAGGTTTGAATCATCAACAATATCACTTTAACTCGTGTAAAAATTCCCTTAAAAGCACCTGGCCAATAAAACGTTTTATTTCGAACATGTTTCTATTCCAACTGAAATATTCCTAGCTTGTTTAAAAAGTAAAGAAACATTCTTGCCTGGATAAAAGCAGTATCATAATAATTAATAAATCTGCATTTGTTAATCTATTTTTTATGGTGAAATTGTTTTTTATGTTTTTTACAGTATCAAGCCGTAATTGTTCAACTGCAAACCCCTGTCCAGAAAATCAAGAGTGTATTTATATAAGTGATCAAAATAGTTTGTGTGTTTGTCCACGAGGTTTTGTGATGATGCCAAATGGGATTTGTAGAGGTAGGCAATATTTATTATTTGAGACCATACAAAATTGTCAGAATATTTAAATAGGTGTAAATCAGATACAAAAGCTATTATTTGTTACCTAAAATATATGTAATATATTTTGATATCACACATTGTTTGTGTCAGAAAATTATTTTCATTAGTCACTTTGAGAGAATTGTTAAATTATGTCACACTTAATGAAAAAACTAGTTATACCACATCAGTATAAGTTCTAAAGATTGGTAGATAGTATGCATTTCTTTATATATATCTTATCCAATTTTTATTATCTATAAGCTTGTGATGTCAAATGTACACAATATTGCAAGTACATGTATACCAGTAAATATGTTTCAGTGTGCTGGTAAGTTTTGTGAAGTAAAGTAGCAATTTACTGGTATATTTATGCACTTTCTAATTATAGTTTCAATTTAAAAAAAGGGAAATATAATCAAGTTATGAATATTATTTTTACATTAGTCACACTATGTTTGAATTCGTAATTAATCTCATTCTCCTAATATTACTGAATCTCATGAAATATTATTTCAGTTATGATTGAATATAATATGAAAATGAAAGTACATATTAATGATTCAATACAATGAAATCACATTAAAGTTTTTCATTTTACAATATTGTTTGACAGTTTAGTATACTAAGTATCTTCATGTATAGCTTAGCTTAAAACTATTTGTTCTGAACCACATAAATATTGGTCAAAAGTTCTTACCAATTAAGAATGTTACAACAGTATTTATTTGATGGACATTGGTTCATGTAAATTATTATTAATGTACCTGTAATAAAAAACTTATTGTACAATGAAAAATTTCACATTTATTTTTTTCTATAGATATAAATGAATGTGATCAAGTCCCATTCCCATGTGGACAAGGGGCCCAGTGTTTCAACAGTGAAGGTAGCTACATATGTAAATGTCCGTGGGGAACAATTGGTGAACCAAACATTGGAGGATGTAAGTTATTAATTGGCTTATTAATCTGTATTATAACTGTTAAACCTCAGAAAATCAAAGAGTGTTAGTCAGCATGTAGTATCATTCAGTTTATTGAATCAGAAATTTTATGATATAACAAATTTATAGTATTAAGGTACATTTTAAAGCACGATATATTGACACATATAGCCAATATCCAGTATCTAATATTGCATTAAAATTTAATTTAAAACATGTTTTCAATGTAAAATAACCAACTCTATAGATTTCCAGAAAAATGCATTTCAACAAGACACTAATATTTTAACCTCATTTGATACTTCTTCTACTAATGTTTTATGAGCCTCAACCATCTGTAAAATATATTTTTCTCTTGTAACTGTAAAATTATCTACTGATGAGCAAATAAAATCCATAAAAAAGCAGAAAAACTTGAAAAAAACATAACAGATCCTTTGTTGTGTCTGTATTTTGTGGGGAAGAAACAGAGATTCTACAAAGTAGTAGTTACAACCCTAAAAGAGGGCTTCAACTGTGGTAAATTTGATTGTTCATGTGGCTGGTTGTTGAATTCTCCTTGTTTTGTTTCAAGTTCCTCAAGGATGTTATTTAAGATGTTGGTAGTGTTGATTCTTTGTTACTTATAATAGTTAAATTGTTGGTCTGTTCATAAAGGCAATCTTTAAATTTAAAATAGATTATACTTGGGAAGTGAGAGCTAAGCTCCATAATAGAATCAACAGTGAGGTTGATTTAGAGACTTAAACTAAAGTCTGTATCTAATTTTTGGCTATTTACTGTGACTGAGAAATGATATGCAGAAATACATGTTGGTTATATTGAAACTGGTAAGAATATATTTCGGTTGGATAAACATTTCTCTTCTTTAGTTGTGAGAAAATAAAAAGTTGTAGCATTTATCTCTTGAAAACTGCTGGTACCTCAGAGAGAGAAGTTACTGTGAAAACAAGGTAACTAGCTAGCTGTTGCTACACACATTTATATAAATGGAATATGAAATTGTGTATTTTGGTTTGCTGTACAGATGTGGAGATCTACATTCACTAACTGACTGAGAGTTTACTTATCTTTAGAAGTCTACAAATTGTCATATTTGTCAGTGATGTTCTTTTGAAGCATCTGATTATTTTTTTATCTTCAGATATGAGTTGTAGCTTTATAGTCATTTCGATTCAATAACAAAGTTTGGTTGTATTTTTAGCTGATGTAATTCAATGCTGGAGTCTTTAGTTTTTCAAGACTTTAAAAAGTACCATCTTATTAATATTTTGTTCACAAGTCTTCTTTTGATAACCTGAGCGATGACAACAGTTCATTTGAAAAATGTACTAAATCTGCAATTAACAGAAGGATCATGTCTGTACATCACTTTCATGTTAACACACAAGGTCCTAGTGTGCTATCACACAATTCTAGATTACCTGTATCATATTTGTTATATACTTTTAAAATTTTTATGAATTCAATTTTTTTTTCTGTGAAGTTGTACAGGAGGAGACAGAAATTAGTTGCCTCAACACACTTTACAATTATCAACGTAGTGTCTGTTTTCATATTTTTTTATGTAATTGACGCAGAAAGTTAATGCTTATATTTATTATATATACTTGATGTAATTAAATTTGAGACAAGGTTGTAATTTGTTACCTATATTTTGGAACAACCTTATGCTTTATCTTGTGTATTTCATATAATTATTTAAATTATTTACATTGATTGTTTATATGATTAGTTATAACAGCAACAAAACTTTGGCTTCTAAATAAGCTTTGGTTAAAATTAAGAAATGGTATTTTTTTTGCTTAACAAAATCATAAAAGACTATTCATGCCCAAAACCTTTTAACTCTTGTATCGAAATTTCATGCATACAAGTCTCTTAGGTTTTCAGATCATCTTGCAATAAATAAAATGTAAAATATATTAACTTAAATATAAACTTTTCAACTATATGAAAATGTTAACTCTGTGGTCTTTCATTATTGACTATTTTTATGAATGTAATTTTTTTCATATAAGTTTTGAAATTTTGTACAGAATTTTTCAATTTTTTTTAACTTAAATATAAAGTTTGGTTCTAACTGGTATCTGCAGGTGAGTCTACAGAAGGTGATTGTCAAATAGATGAAGACTGCCCTTTAAGCCAGGCTTGTGATGCCACCACCAGCAAGTGTCACAGTAAGAATAAGCATTTCTATCTAATTGTAATAACGTATTTACAGTTAAAAGAAAATGTTTACTTTTCACCTCACTATACAAAGTCATGCTATTTTCTCATATTGAAAGAAACTATTTTTACTATTATTTCAAAGTCTTAAACTGATAGAATATTACTTTAGGAAACAATATTATTTCATTGAAGTCACAGATATATTGTTATGAAGCTGTATACTTAACAACAAGCAAATCCATTGAAACTGTGATATAATATGTTTCTGGTTTGTGTGAATTATTCTTTTTATCTGTTTTCATCAAACTAAAAAAAAAATCAATATCTCAGTGTTAGGAATAACTGTTGTTAAAGTGGATGAAGATAAGCAAAAACCTGTACATTAATTGTAAAATTGCATCTTACAATAGACCTGAGACCATTTGTAGTTTGGGGAATAAAAATAGAAATGCACATGAACTTTGCTAAAAACGTTGCTACAGATAAATAATGACATATATTATATTCATAACACATAAAAAAAGACAAACTCTCAGGAATTTTGTAGTATTTCCCACCCAATGTAAAAGACATTAAGTCATTTCACACAGTACAAGATAATATTGACAACAACACATCAACCACATGGGTAAATCCAACTGTTGAGGGCACACTTAAAGCTGTTTTCAGTCTGAACTAGAACTTTTTAAAAATCTAAAATGTCACTAGATATAACTACAAATTATAAGGAAATAGGATATGTAAAATATGCATATCACAAAGCTAACAAAGGAAGATTAAAAAATAAAGCTTAATTTATCAGAAACTGTAATTGCATACACTATGTAATCATTGTTACACAAATTTCTTTTGTGGAAATAGACTGATTACCATACAATTTTTTTTTAACATTGGATTAATAAATGATCATTCCTTTTATATTAAAAGAAATTATTATCATACTGATAAACAAGGTTTAGGTAGTTGGTCTATTTGAATGATGAACTACTTCCTGTATAGATAGAACTTGCATATGGTATATATGATGGTCAGATGATCTTGTTCAATAACATAGTTGTTCATCTCACTATTTAACAGTTTTTTTTACTTATATATATATAAAACCAGAAACAGTTTGTTCTCATGTTCTTGTAAAAGTACTGCACCAATTTGTATGTCTGAAGCATTAGCCTGGACAGTGAATGGTTTGTTGAAGACAGGCATTTTAAAAATCAATGAACTTCCCAGCATTTCTTTAATTTCTCCAATATCACCTGGTGTGGTTATTTCCAGTTCACTTTTTTGGACAAGTCTTTCTCTGACAGGTCGGTCACTTTTAGCAAAATTTGAGGGGAATTTCGTGTAATATTTTACTAATCCCAGGAAAGATCTGATTCACTGTTTTGTCTCTGGAGCTAATGTATCTTCTATGCAAATTAGCTCCTTCTTTTTCACAGCTTTCTGTCAGTACCCCATTTTGTATCCAACACAAAATATCCAGTGTAGTACTTGGATGGTCTGATGGTGAGACCTTATGCCCTCACATGCCAGAATAGCTCTCACAGTCTCTTCAGGTAGTCTTCTCAACTTTCAGTATGTGTCAATATCATGCATAAAGTGCTTAACATTGGTAGAGTTGCTGCTGAGTTGACTAATCCAAGTGGTATCTGCTTAAATTGGTAACATTTATTTGGTGTTGTAAATACTGGCTTCTTTTTAGACCCCAAATTCACCAGTATTTGCTAATAAAATTTACTGTACTAAGGTTGATTATTAAAAAGAACCTGACATCCCATTTGATTTTGCCATGATGGCTTATGGGTTGCCCATAGGTTCAAAGTTGAACTTCATCCCCAGATTCAGCTTCTGAATCCCCAGCAAAATTCAGCCTTCAACTCGATGAGACCACCAACGTTTCCAATCTAAGCCAGCTTGTTGTATTTGTGTGCTATGTGAAGAACAACGAGATAAAAGATTGTTTTATTTTGTAAGCCTCTTACAACAACAAATAAGGAAGCTGACGTGAAGAAACTTGTGGATGACTTCTTCAGAGACAATAATCTTTCATGGGATATGGTTTTTGCAGTTTATTCAGATGGAGCTCCAGTCATGCTGGGAAGGAACATCTGGTTTTGGTGCACTGGTGAAAGACGATGCACCATTATCGTTGTAACGCACTGTGTTCTGCACAGGCATGCATTGGCAACAAAATCCTTGCCTTCAAACTGGCAGAATTATTAAAAATTATAGTGGAATGTGTGAACTTTGTGCAAAATAGTGCCCTGAAGCACTGCATCTTCAAAGAACTATGTAATGAAATGGGCTCTAAATTCGAGGTACTTCTGTACCATTCTAACATTCAGTGGTTATCTCAGGGAAAGGTGCTGAATCGTGTTTTTGCCATGCATGTGGAATTAGTCCTGTTTTTTGCGAGAGCACCAACATTGCCATGCAGATTGCTTTGAAAAATCTGAGTTCATTCTTATTTTGGCATACGTGGCCAATATCTTCAATGCTCTAAATTATTTCAATCAACAGATGCAGGGCAGTGTAGTCAACATCATCGAAGCGAAAGAAAACTTGAAAGCTTTTCAAGAAAAGCTACCATTATGGAAATGACGAACAGAGAATGATAACTTTGCAAACTTTCTTCTGTCAGACTACTGTGTAAGTAAGATCAAAGATGTGTCTGAAATTGGAAACATTTCTGTACCTGGAGAACTGAAGCAAGCAATTGCCATGCATTTAGATGAGCTCCTAAAGTCTCTTAACAGATATTTCTTCACCAGAGAGTCATATCCAGCATGGGTGAGACAGCCGTTCATGTTTAGTATTGCGACAGCAGATGTTAATGATGAATACCTCAACAAAATCATTGAACTTCAGCAAAGCCAGGCTCAACAGTAACTTTTCAGAACAACAACACTGTCATTGTTTTTGTGTCACTAAATCATAGCATACCCTCTCATTACTAAGAAAACCTTTGAGGTACTCATACCATTTGTTACAACGTATCTTTTCGAGGATGGTATATATAAAAATGAAGAAAAGGAACAGACTGTTGAGAAAATGATATGAGAGAGACACTTGCCAAAGTGAAGCCACATATTTCTGAACTAGTCTTTGAAAGGCAACAGCAAAAGTCACATACAAATAAATTGTGATAATAAATAAAAGACGTAGTTCAAATGGCAACTTGCAATAATCATGTTTGTGCTTGAAATAATAAAAAATATTTGTATTTTCGACATCTACCAATAGTTTGAGTGTGGTGCTTCTCCATACTGGGTACGTGGGGGAATTTATAGTTACATCATCAGTGCTCAAGTAGATGGGTATTTCTCATGTTCTAAGGGGCATTGAAACACCTATGAGATCATTCACAATCACAATCTTTATGCTCAGTCATTTTAAATAGTTGAAATCTCTGCAGTTGTGCAGCTATAGGCATATGTATTTCCAGTGTCTTTTGCATTTTCTTTTATCAACATTTACTATTGTTTAATCCTGGCTATGGCTCACCAATTGTCAGATGTTAAATTAGATAATGTTTGCCGATTCTCACTTAAAGGCTTCTATTTATATTTAGTAGTATAAATATACACTTTTATCGCTGGGCTTACGATTTTTGTACAATATTATCTGTGACTTGTTGGCAGTAAATTCCAAAAAAAATAAATGAACAGCACTCAGTTCACTTGGTTTCAAAATAATATACATATCTAAAACTAGTTAAATGTATGTACAGCTAATTCTTTACACAATAGATGATCATAGGCATATTGTAAACACTGTATCGTTCTCTTTATGGCAAAAGTCCTCTTAGGCCTATTCATTTGCTTTAGAATTTCAGTTAACAAGCCAAATTATTTTTTTCCATTACTGTTGCCAAACTATCTTGATACAGTTCACTTACGTTTCATTAAGTTACTGTAGTTATATCCTATACATCTAAAATCTTTCATATTTAGGCTTACTCCCCATATAAATGTCTATTTTTTGTCAAATTCCACACAGGCAGATTCAGTTACTTTAGAGCTCTTTTTAAAGAAATAAACTATTCGTCTTCTTCTCTTTCAGTACCATTAGCTTCACTCTAACATACATCAATCTTTAAGCCTATGTTAATCATTAGGTCTTCCTTTTCATTCATACTTCTCTTTTAAGTGAATTTACTTTGTTTCTTATCTGCTCTGTCTATCTGTATATTTTTTTTGCTCATCTTTCCTTATTTACATATTTAGTACTCAACTGTCTGCTTGCTAAATCCTAAATATCAATAAATTTTTATATTTATCACTTTACCAATTTATGGTATTAAACTTTATAATGACCACTTATAACTCTTATTATAAACTGAACTAAACAACCATAGAATATTCACTAACAAAATGATTAATAATATCTACTCTAAATTGTCTTTTATATCATGACATAGGTCTTTTTTTTAACTGTTTGGACTTACAAGCTTCTGACATAAATCAGAACCCAAAATATACCCATTACTTAACATAGCTAATTAAATACACAATTCAGCTATCTTTTGTATAATGATTAGAATGGCATCTCCCATTGTTATAAATATATTGGGCTATAAACCCTATAATATATCCTAATGTCTGGTTATCCCAGCAGGATTAGGCTACTCCTAAGCTATCAGTACAGAATAACCATTATGATAAAATAGTAAACATATATATAAAATTAGAAACAATGAAATTAGTAAACGTTTCACTTATTTATGCCAATGTCCGAGTAATAACTACCATACTATTTTCAAAGCCATAGATGAAGGAAACAAATTAAAAGTGGGGAATTTCAAGGTTTATTTTATTGAACAAAGTGAGGAAATGTGTGCTGTAGGTACACCAATTGCAACCATGACTCACCTTATTGTCCTGGAAGTTCTCTGGTTCTGAAGTAAATTTTGTGCATTTTCCTGCTTTTTGTGAGAGTAATTTTCCTTATTTTTATTTTATTTTATTTACTGGGAAATATTGAAATTTGTAGGGTACTTCTTATATTAATGAAAGCTGTACTTTATTATGACATCAAATAATGAGAATTGATGAGGGAGTGACCATTCATGTTTTAGCATAATAAACCACCATGCCACACTGCTTGCTCTACTTACCAGAGACTTGGTCTGTCCCTCCAGATGTGTACTATAAATGTATAATAGGTGCTAGTAACAATATCTAGACTGTGATTAATGTCAAGGTGGTCTTTTTTGCTATTGAAATGAAACCAAACATGACTTGACTCTATCTCAGGGTTGACTGCCCCAGTATTTTTAGTAATATATATGATTTTATTAAACAAGTTTATATAGAGAATGAACTAAATAAAGAGTGTTACTAATGTAAATGAAGATGTTTGTTAAAACAGTTTTGATATTAAACATGTTTGTATTTTATATATTTGTACATCACTAAATTGCATTGACTGTTATACATTTGAAAGTCAACTGAATTTTGACATTTGGAGCAGAAATGCTTAAGCTTTCTGCATGATAATTCTCGTGCTACGAATATGAACTACATTATAACAACAGAAGACATGCTGAGTTACATATTTATATTTAACCTTTTAAGCTACAAGGAAATGGGAACCAGAAATAAATCTTGCTTATTTAAGTTATTAAAAAAGTAACTCAGAATGATTTGAAATTGCTTAAAAAGTCTAAGTACCATATGTTATAAGTACCATATTTGCATTCATTTTGCTTGCCTATGTGATTAATGACACCACTTCTCAGGTACTTTACGTTAATTAAGTACTGATAACTTTTACATAAAGAATATTTTCTATACAGTTGATTTTTTTATATATATATATAAATGAATTAGAATGGGAAAATGATTTCATGGAAGATTAATACAAGTTTTCTTTATCTATTTCCAGATCCTTGTCTGGTGGAGAGTGTGTGTGGTTTGAATGCCCATTGTGAAGTAAGTAATCATAGTCCCCAGTGCTTATGCCCCCCAGGATATACTGGAAATCCTAACTCCAGTTGTCAGAGAAGTGAGTACAAAGTTGATACTGTTTTATCAAATTTGAAAATTCATTGTAACACTTGATATTCTAATATCCTTTTTACTTAGCATGTTATATTTACAGTAACTATTGAAGGCTTTGATGAACATGGTGATTTGATATTAATAGTTTAAAGTAGAACAGTTAACTAACTTAGAATTGAATATCTAGTTTTAGAAATCTTTTGCACTAAAAAAAATTACTAAATATTAAGTACATCATAACATTATATTGTTCCTTAACTCTTAATTAATTAATTTGATTTGCTCTTTCTCCTTCCTCATCATTTTCCAGTCCATGGTTGCCAGAAAACAGAAAATTGTCCAGGAAATTTAATTTGTTTACCAAATAAGCTTTGTGGCTGCACTGAAGAGCTCAGTAGGATATTTGACTTTTGCATTTGTAAGTTTTGTTATTAAATAGTTTTCTAATATACTAGAAGATGAAACTACTTTATTGTTTGAACAGTTTCTATTTTGTAAAACTACATTAATGGACAGATAACATGATTACGTGTCAAAATATAAGTTAGCACATTTACTGACATCTGCACCATATTATGGTTTAAATTTTAAAAGCTGACTGTGAGCTTTTAAACTATGAATATTAAATAGTATGTTAGAAAATTTTTGTTGCTTTTAGTGACTGACAGGAATTGCACCACCACCAGCCCCTGTCTGGAAAATCAAGAATGTGTATACACTGGAACAAATGAAGGGTTTTGTATGTGTCCACGAGGATTTTCTCTTCAGTCAGATGGCTCCTGTATAGGTAAGACAAATTATCTCCTGTTATAAACAAGAGAAAGATTAATGAATAACATATATTTTTTTTACGTGATTATAATGTACATAGTAGAGATTACTGTATTTGATGTACAAAATCAGAATATTTCTTGTATTAACATGGTTTTAATAGCATGTTTTCTCTTTTCATTTACATTATGTTTCATTTGTTTTGCATGTTTTTGCTCCTGATCTTTCGGTTATTGGTCTTTATTTGGCTTATTGTAGTTTCACTTCTCTGTGATAAATCTTTCGTTATAATTACTTGTTGTTGCTCATAAAATAAACTTCTTGCAAAGTTGTGTTTCACATTTTACAATTTTACCTAGACTTCTGACTTCATTATACACATTTTTAAATTTTGTGTCATCCAAAATGTATTTATTACACATTACAAAATGAATTAGCACTTTCATTTTTTATTTGTTTTGTGATAATAACTTCTTGTTTGTTAGACATCAATGAATGTATAGAACAACCACAGCAACCTTGCAGCATTGGAGAATATTGCAGAAACACTCTAGGGGGTTATGAATGCCGCTGTCCTGATGGTTTGCGAGGTGATCCCTATGATGGTCAGTGCCTCAGGTTGCATGATGGAAGTGGTTGTCAGTTTGACAGTGACTGTCTGCATAGTGAAATTTGTGAAACTTCTAGTAAAACTTGCTACAGTAAGTGAAGTGACAAACATTTTATAATTTTTTATTCATTTTAGTTTAACTTTTCTTTTACTTAATTAACTTAATAATACATATCTCCTTGCTTTATTATTAGTTTTCCAAAGACATATGTTTCACTTGCAAAACCAGTTCTTCTGCCTAATAAACGAAGGTACTCAAAAAACATGCATTTGACATACTTTGGCAGTAGGAAAACATTCTGAGCTACTCTGATAATTTTTGTTTGTTTTTTTATTCCAAACTGAAAATTTTGGATTTAAATGGTCAGTTGAAATAAGTAAAAAATATTTATTCAAAATTAAATACTTTTGAAACAGTTATTTTTTTGTAATATTTTCCCAGATCCATGTGGACAAGATCAAATGTGTGGACAGAATGCCATTTGTAAGACAGAAAATCATAAACCTACCTGTTATTGCCCTCCTGAATATGATGGAAACCCACTGACATTATGTTTTAAGGGTAGGAGAAATTGAATGAGTATTGTCTTTTGCATATGAAAAGTGTTAAATTGAAAAGTTTTAGTTACATTTGCAAAAGTATTGTCCCCTGCTAGTACATAAGTAAGGCTACAAACTTACAACACTAAAATCAGTGGTTTGATTCCCCTCAGTGGACTTGGCAAATACCCCAATGTGGCCTTACACTAAGAAAATACACACATGCGAAAGTATTAGAAATGAAGCTTGGTACTGGTTTAATAAACTTATTGGTTTGGCTGAACAATGAGAGACAATAGACTCTCTAATATAACATTTATATATGCAGTATAATACTTCAAAGTTTTGATGTAAATGTTAAAATATTCATTAGAAACATTTAATTACTGACAGGAATTGCATCATCATTAACATATTGATTAGTAGACTATGTTATGTTTAATATTCTTCACTAACCTGCACTATTTCATATGAGTCAGTTGTTTATCAATTAATATGGTTCTTATAGTGATTGAAACTACACTGGGTCAACTATAATATTGTTAACTCACAGTAAGCAACAGTGTTTAACTATAATATTGTTAACTCACAGTAAGCAACAGTGTTCAACTATAATATTGTTAACTCACAGTAAGCAACAGTGTTTAACTATAATATTGTTAACTCACAGTAAGCAACAGTGTTCAACTATAATATTGTTAACTCACAGTAAGCAACAGTGTTCAACTATAATATTGTTAACTCACAGTAAGCAACAGTGTTCCCCCCAGACAACAACTTATTAAGTACATTTCATTATTATAGCAGTACACATCCTCAGTAACGATAAAGAGTCACAACATATTGACAGCCTTGATGACCCTGGCAGTCAGCCTAACTGGTGCACATGAAAAAATTCATACATCACATGGATTGATAAAATTAAAGGGAACGTTTCCGAGCAAAGATTAGCTTCTTATTTGTTAACATGCATTAACCATTGAACTCTAATGTAGACTTTCTACTGGAAATAAAAAACATCTGCCTATCACATGTAGAGTACCTAAATCTAAACAAAACAAAATTTTGCACAATCTTGTCTCAACACTGTGTGTTATCATTTTTGTTTCTACCATTTTAATTTCAGCTATTGACCAATTATGCTGATATCAAACTAAGCATAAAGATATTGCTAGGAAAGTATTTTAACCTTCAAGCTAGTATATAAAAAAATTGTTTGGTTTAAATGTTAAACATAATATATAACCTATTATTGTGTTTACTTTTCTACATAATAGTATAACTTGATGAAAGTAATCAAATACACATATAACTGTTAGTGAAGTTCATTTTGTGTATTATAAAACCACGTTTTCTCTTATAAGACTAGTTAGTTTAAAAAATATCAAGTTGTATACTAAATTAAACTTCAGAATTAAAATATGTAAAATCACATACTTTTTCAAATCCTTAAAAATGAATTCTTCATAGAATTGTATTTTTTAATAAACATTAAAGCTATAGAAAAAATACAATACATATATCTAGTATTATGAATCAAACATAAAAGTTTTATGAACTGGAATTATGAATAATTTCACAAAAACAAAACTGTATTCCTTTTTTTCAGTCATTCAATGTGGAATTGATTACAACTGTCCAGGTAATCAAATATGTCTGGACACCAAGACCTGCGGTTGCCCATCACAGTTTCAGAGAATGGGAGAGTATTGCTTATGTAAGGAGTTTGTTATTAGTTTAGTTTTTCTTTTGGATACTTGGAAAACATAAAAATTTATCTCTACTGAAGACTTAAAAGAAATAGTTGTAATAGTCTTGATTTATTTTAATTTTTGTGTTTATTTATTCTTAAGCACAAAGCTGCACAATAGGTTTTCTGTGCTTTTCTCACCACAGTGATAAGATTCTGAATCTTAGTGTAAACATTCAAGTTCATTACTGAGACACTAAAGGATGGGGTATTGTAATCAGTGGTTTTTAACTAGCAGTTGGAATGTTATTATTTTTTACAATAGTACAGGGTTTGCTTTGAAGCTTACAAGGATTTTGTCTGTGTAATAATTTAAATAGGTAGCATTTATGAAGTGCTTATTCAAATTAAGTTAATTATAATTTGTAAACTTGAGAAGAATGTTTACATTGCTGAATTGTTATATTAATCAAACTTATCAATTTGTAACAAAATATATGTATTTACTATTACTAATGTACTAATGTAAGTATCTTATTTACATGAGTGAGTTTCATAGAAATATATTGGACCAGAAAAAGAATAGTCTTGTTAATATTTATAACAATTAATCCATGTTTTTGTCTGTTTCCAAAGTGACAAGCAGAAACTGTACCACATCCATTCCTTGCCCTTCAAATGAGGAATGTATCTATGTGGAATCTCATCAAGGCTTCTGTATGTGTCCTCGAGGTTTCAGAGTTATGCCAAATGGAAATTGTCATGGTAAAAGTGTTTTTGCTTTCGTGAAAATATTATTTAAGAAAAGTGAGCTGTTAACTTTGAAAATTGCCAATTTTTACTAAGCATTATTGTACTTCTAATGGTAATAACCCTTATTCATGAGATCCCTTTTAAGTTCATGCTGTAAAGTGTCTGGAATTACAAAATATTTTTTATCTGCAATTTAAGAGATTCAATAAGGTAATGCTTTTAGTGATTTATGGTGGTAATAAATGCTAAAATCCTCTGTATATGCTATAGAGCAAGCATATTAAACTATCCAGAATATTTTAACCATGCTTTATTTGTTTTAGAAATACATTTCTGCAAAACTGGCTAATTGTTTTGTTGTTGTTTGTGGCTGTTATTAGAAAATCATTGTCATTATTCATCTATGACACTATTAGCCTTTCATATCAAATTGATTTATTTAAATTGAAAAAAGTGTAGAGTTAAATACTTAGTTACAGATATGTTTTTTTAGGCTGGCTTCCAGTGCCCTCTAAAAGTAATAACTTACATATATTTTGGCCAATTAATCCTAGAATTACCTTGACAGCACTGACTTTGTAAAAATAACACATTTTTAAACTATGTACATACCAAATTTTTTTGGTGTTCCTGACTTTATTGATTACAGAACCTGTATTAACTTAAGTCTTAAAACATTGAACAGGAGTATCATCAGTATTAGAATTTATTCCTCTAATTAAGCTGGGGCCATTCTATATTTTAAATTGGAAATGAGTGATTTCACACAATGTTTTTGATAAGTTATTTACATTGAGTGTTTTCACAAACAGAAACATTAAATTACACTGTATAGTTGACTGTGTCGACCCCACCAATAGAGCAGTATAAAATCAAGTTGTCAATTTAAAGATTAAAAACTCCGTGAAATATTGCCTACATCATCAAATGATATTATACAAATTATTATGAACTGTTGTTAAACTTGATCAGGAGATAGACAAACAAAATCTATGTAAATGAGAGACTTTTTTTCAATATAAATGTGCATAGTTATTATTTCTCCTTGATTTCCAGTTTGAATGGGTAGGATGTGCACCTTTCCTTAGGTTCAACTCCTGTTTTAAAGTGACCATTTTCATTTATTTCAGCAGCATTTTTTTCCACAAATGTTTAACTCTCTTGTACATTTTCTATGTTCATCATGTGTCATGCTAGCTTTAATCAGTAATATTTCAGCATTCAAAACATATTCTCAGAACAAAATGACATGAAGAGGCTGTTCAGTATAAATAATAGATACCTATAATCTGTAACTGATGTTATTCATTTTCTTTGCAACTTATTGTCACTAATGAATGCACTTATTTACGTTTGAACATGATTCAAGCACAGCATGAGATATATCATAATAGTTGAAAACAAACTTTTTCAGTACCAGTTAAAGATTATTTATTTAAAAGTTTCCTTTGGTAAACTTTTTTCCTTAGTTGTTACTCCTGTTACTCTCTTCATGTGGTCTTTTAACTTTTAAAGATATCAATGAATGTGAACAGTCTGATTCTGTATGTGGAAAGAATGGAATTTGCATTAACTTACCTGGCAGCTACCAGTGTACTTGCCCAGTAGATACCATTGGAGATCCATATTTGAGTGGATGTAAGTCAGATATTTGTTATAATTTAATGTATTGCTAAATTATGTGTTTTTTTAAATATCTGGTTTGCTGTACTAATTACTAAAGCACACAATTATCTATATTAAGATATGTCTTATAAGTGGTCATTTAATATGTGTTTTATTGTGACAACTGAAACAATTTAGTATTGTCATTTCTTGCTAAATGATACATGTATACAGTTTGCACAGTCATGTATGAAACAAACATATTAATGCTTCTTTCTAAAAATCATCGAAGACAAGTGATATAGAATGTTGTATTTATGCATAATAATTGAATAACTTGTCAAAATATTTTGTAGAAACACTATATTTGCATTGCAAATAAAATATGAAAACATTTATTTATATATTTCTATTTCCAGAATTAACTAGTTATCAAAATATATCATCTAAAACATTGTTAAGTATTCCATATATATTACATAATTTGTTTGAAATTACACTCCTCGACAATTGATAGATAATTGAATATCTGGCATTATACCTGTGGACTTGTCACACATATTGTAGTTGTTATACAAATTGGGTACCTGGTGATCAGTCAGATGATATAATCTTCAAGTGATTGATCATTTGGCCAATGTTTTATATAATGACATCACATAGTCTCTTTTTATTGATGTTTTTGAAATGAATAATGGTGCTACATATTTATGAAGGAGGGACTGATTGACTAAAATGGCTCACCAGACTTCATTTCCATCAAAGTTACATTATATTTTTTTAACTCTGTGAACACTAGAGATGTACTAGAAACAGCTCTTTCAGAGAAGTGGTTTGGGTTACCTAGATCTTACCAATAAAAGTGTTAATCCCCATACCAGCTGTTCTGAGATACATTTTTATTTCAAGTGGGTTTCTCACCATCAAGAATTGAAGTGAAATGTTCTGAACTTTAAAGATTTACACCACCTCTGTCTAAAGTTCATTTACAAGCTTATGTTGAGTGTCTAACCATTTGCATTTCATATCATGTGATTAATCATCATTTCCAATAATTGCAGAAAAATTGAGCTGAGAGGGTGATTGTTATTATTTAATAACCACAACTTTTTGTTTAATTTATAAATGTTATAAATACAAATTATTATTTGGGTGATTTTTGCAGTATATTTAAAAATAATGTATTTAATGGTTTTCATCTATTTTTTTCAGGTACAGATATTATTAAGAAATGTAAGGTCAATGATGAATGTGCGTCAGATAAAGAATGTGACAGAAACAGTGGGGAATGTATTGGTAAGTTAATCCTTTAGTCATTTATTTATTTAAAATGTGAGTTATTTACTTTTACATTGTGAAAATACCATAATAACGTCCTCATTGTTGTGTATTTGTATAAATATCTATGCTTGTGCATTTCTAAAAGTGTTTTTCAGATAAAATATATTTCATCTGTTAATTCAGATGGCATTCATAGATCTGTACCGAAAGGAAAAGTTATCTATATAAAATACATATATATAATTGAAGCAGAGTATTTAAATTTAAAATCCGTCATAAATGCAAACAACTAAACCAAGTCTAAAGGCTCTGGACTGCCTTCTCCTGCATTCTATCATCAACTTCACAATGTCTTTTTTCCACTTCATTGTCAAGCAGCAAAACCTCAGATTTTACGTAAAATTTTGAACTTTCATGAAGGTTTATCTTCAAACAATTAGAACTGGTAATATTCAGATGATCTTAACGACTTCAAATGGCTTTTATAGTTGCTTCTTATGTGTGTATAAACGTGTTTAAGGTTTGAAACTAAAGTATAATTCAACCAAAATCAAGTACATTTAACTGATGCTTTGCTAGTTATATTCGTAATGTATTATTCTAATGTCGTCTTTCTTGTTCAGTTCCATGTTACATATGTGGTCCTAGATCAACGTGCACAGTGGCTAGACATGAAGCTATTTGTGTTTGTCCATCTAATTTGATAGGGGATCCATATGACAAGAACTATGGCTGCTTTAATGGTAAATAATCCATTTTTGTTTGTTAAATTTAGATTATTATTACCGAAAGTCAAACATATTCTATAAGAATGATTGTCTGTGCTGCTCTTCGTACTATTTCATTTATCATCAGCAAAGCTCATTCTGATAGATATGAGTTTGTGCTGTTGTTCTATACTATAGATTTTATTGCAAATATTCATAGTATTTTATACAAACATTGAGACTTCAATATTAAACCAAGGGAACAACACCTAGTTTGCAGTAATAGAAGATATAATTATCTTCACTACAATAGCATTTTTTGTCAGACCTGTAGTAACATTGCACTATGAAAGTTTTGAAAATTTGTTGTGAACCAAATATGTTGTGTGCTAAACATATTGTTGGTGGTACCATGGCTTGCATTTGAAATGATGTGCCACTACATTGACATATACAGTTTTTGTTAAATAAAGTATGATAACCCTCTATGGATTGTTAGAATTGTACATTCAACCTCCTTACTGACTTAGCAGAGGCATTGTAATACAGTATAAAAGTTTTGGTATTTCCCAACAACACACATTTACCAAAGTTTATCTGTAACTTTATTTGATAATCTCACTGAAAATAATGAGTTTTTATACTTATTTTTGAACATCTCTTAGCTGTCATAAGTATAAATACATCAATATATATAAACATACTAAGGCATATGTTAAATTGTCAGTTTATTGTTAAGATAAAAATAATTTGAAAATTATGTATGCTCTAAATGTACTAAAGTTTTGAGATTTATAAACAGAGTAGTGATCAGTTACAAGAATTTTGTTTTGGAAAATTTACATGTGTTTGAGTATTTACTTACATTAAATAATGTGAAACTATTTCCATAGATGTTTTTGGGCGAACTCCAGCTCCTTCCAGTGATATGTCAGGTGAGTCTTTAGTTCACTGTATTTGTTATTTCTGTACATGTAAAAAATATAAAGTTCTCCTTTTTTGTGAACTATCAAACATTTATTAAATTTCATCCATTGACTCAGAAAAACATAAGAAAATATGAAATTAAATATCAATAAGGGTAATAAATTATGTTAATATGATTTAATGCTTCTTAAGTTTACAAATAGCAAGAGCACTCTCAAAGTGAGCTTATTTATTTCTGTTAGTGATGTGTCTTGCTGATGGGGTTCAAGTTTCAGTTCATCTTGATGGCTTCAATGGTGTTCTGTATGTCAAAGGACATAGTGAAAATCCTCAGTGTCGACGCTTTGTCAGCAACAGTGATCAGCAGGCTGTTGATTTCAAAGTGTTGTTTAATACTTGTGGCCTCATTCATGTAAATGTAAGTATATCCAAGTTATGCTCAGTAGTTTGAGGTAAAACTTAATTTCATATATTTGTAATTAGTTTCTTAAAAGTTTTATCCCTCTTCTAAGTAAATGCATGTATGTTTTCAGCTTGGTAGTTTTATTTCATTTTCATTGCTTTGAAAGATAAAGAAGCAGTCAGTATTCTAGTAATATGATGTTTATGTAAGCCCCTATCATCCTTTCTGTTTTAAAAAGTTTTTTTTTCACATTTCATTTGCAGTATTGAGGATTTTTTTGTTTTCAAAAACACACAGAAAATGTGTAGGCAAGATTACTACTCTTTACCATTTTTCTACTTTGTTCAAGTTAATAACTGCATATCTTCCATTAGAAGAACAATTCTTGATGTTTTAAGATGTTAAAAATTTCATGAAGAAATTTTCTTTTCTGGGACATCTCTCTTCTGTCAATGGTGTTGGGTCATTCCATGTCAAATCATCCAGGGGACTGCAGGTGACCCCCACAGAATTCCTTGAAAAAATTCACATGTACTCATCTACCCATATAATGAAATAATTGCCAGAGATTAGATTAATATTTTTAATATTTTCTGTTTTACAGCCCTGTAAAATTTAATTAATTTGTTTTTATTTTCGGGCAACTTTGGCTTCTTAAAGCTGCAAGAGTAATGGTGGGAGAAGGCTGAAAGTTGCAACACTGACTGAATTAATCTCACAAAATTCAAAAATGGTCTCAATCCACATTTATCCCACTTAGGATTTGCGTAGTGAGGCAGTAAAATCACCTGAAAACTCAAAATCGTAAAAACATTGGTTTATGTAATAAGCCATAGCTCTAAGACTTAATATGATACAAAGCTTAATTTTGTTTTCTAATTTCCTATAAGATATCAGTTGATAAATCAGCAATTGTTGTAATTAAGAGTCTGTTAGATCACCTGTAAAAACAGTTGCATACAACTTTTTATGATTTAGCTAAAAATAGCTCAGGCCATGGTTTGACCATGTCACCAGTATTCAGCCTTTTCAGATTTTCACATCACTAAATATGATTTACACAAAAAATCAAGATGGTGTTCAACCTACTTTTTGAGTTATAATTTTTAAAGTATCCTAACCATACATTTTTTATTGCTGAGTTTTTAACAGATATGTTATAAGAAATTTCCAAACAAAATTCAGCTTTGTATCATGTTAAGTCTTAGAGCTATGGCTTGTTAAATAAACCAATGTTTTTTTTATGATTTTGGGTTTTCAGGTGATTTTACTGCCTCACTATCCAAATCCTAAGAGAGATAAACTTGGTTTGAGGCCATTTTTGAATTCTGTGAAATTAATTCAGTCAGTATAGCAAATTTCAGCCTTTTACCACCATTACTCTTGGAGCTTTAAGCAGCCAAAGTTGCCCAAAAATAAAAACAAATTAATAAAATTTTACAGGGCTGTAAATCAGAAACTATTAGAGATTTTGATCTCTTTGACAATTTTTCATTATGTGGATAGATGAGCACCTGTGAATTTTTTCAAGACATTCTGAGGAGGTCACCTGGAAAATTTTCCAAAATCTGGATGATCTGACATGGAATGACCATGTTTACTTTTCTGCCTATACTAATTACAATTTAATAGGGTATATGCCTTTCATCCAAAAGGTTATGGAAATGGGAAAAATTTCTGGTTGAATTTTTTCTGGAATTTATTGAGAGTATAAATTCCTCATTTTTTTTTAAATATTCACTTTGATATACAAACTATCATTCATCATATCATGTGTGTAGGAAGGATTGCATTAAATGTGAAAGTTGAAAATACTTTTGGTAATAAACTTGCTCTAAATTGTTCCATAGAATTTGATGGATTAGGAATAAACGAATATTTTATATCTTTAGGGCGAAGCTTCCTTTATCCTTGTTATCCAGAAGCATCCTAAATTGGTTACTTACCGTGCACGAGCATACCATGTCAAATGTGTGTATAACACTGGAGAGAAAACAATATCTTTAGGATTCAATGTCAGGTAATTTTTTTTTATTTTTTGTAACAGGTATTTACTTGTTTTGATCTTAGAATTTGTTATTAAACTTATTGACCAACAGGACTAAGTTTTATTACTGATACCTAAGTGGTCACTTCACTAAAAAAAAAAGTGGTCAGAAAAAAAAGTTAATTTATTCAGTCGTGCTAAATATTAAAAAAAATTCCTGTAACTAAATTTAACCTTATTGACTAGAATAACATTTTAAATTTTGTTTGTTGTAAATAATATTTTTTTTTCATATAACTTTAACATTATCACCAACTTGTTCACAATATAGTAGCTCTTTCTACATGAAGTTTTCCATGACTTAGAACATTTTGTAAAATAATATCATTTTTATTAATCACAGCATGATCACCACATCTGGAACTATTGCTAATACTGGACCACCTCCATCATGTAAAATGACCATAGTTCAGGCAAATGGCAAAGAGATCACATCAGCTGAGGTGGGAGATGACTTGCTACTGCGTGTTGATGTCCAGCCAGACTGTGAGTAATAATGAAGCTAATATTTCTAAGTTTTATATTTTCACAAGCTTGACATAGTAAAACTTTACTTTGTACTCTAGATAAGTTAAAGTTACATTATTGTATTAATTTTAAAATGTCAGACATAAAGTTAAATACATTTGTTCTTTGTCAGATATTTATGGGGGCTTTGCTAGAAGCTGTGTAGCTAAAACAACAGATGACAATGAGGAGATAGAATACCAAGTCACTGATGACAATGGATGTGCAACAGATCCAAGTGTATTTGGAAACTGGATAATTGATCCAGATACAAAATTACTGGAGGCTCGCTTCAGTGCCTTTAAATTTCCAACAAGTAACAACATACGCTTCCAGTGTAATATACGTGTCTGTTTTGGATCTTGCCCTCTGGTAACTATTGCTTGTTTCTTACAGTATTGAATGTCATTCTGCATATGTTATCTACTGTGAAAAGTTACACATAAACCTAAAGCAGATGAAACTGGCAATTAATTTTTTTGCTATTGTAAGTTTCTTGATGAAGTGTGTAATATTAAAGATTCATGTGTAGTCCTATAAGTATATTTTAAAAGCAAGAAGTAGTTGTGTAAAAACAAACTAATAAATACATAAATAAATATTTAATATTTATGTTTTATTACACATTTTCAAACTCTGTATTATTCTTTTCAAGGTGGAACACAAACTAAGAATTACCAGTGTCTGATATGTTCTAAAATATTTTTCATTAAATTCAGTAGTAGCTCGTGATTGTGATTATGAAAATTAAAATTCATTAATATTACACAACTGAGAATTTAGTGCATTTGCATTTTGCTAAAGAACTGGCTACATTTCTCTCAAAGTGCTGAGCTCAAGTTGCTAATTATCATTCTTTACTGACACAATACAGATTTCTACTAATAGAAACAGTTTTTATTACTTAGAAACAATTGATTTCAATAACATTTCAAATGATACTCTTCTGTTGTAACTCATTTAGTCTTATCAGTTCTGATAGGTATTGGAAGCTATGTTAGCTGTTGTATACAACAGATATAATGGAAATACTATTGTTTTTGTTGGAAACTTGTACTAGGTTTGTAGAAAAATGATGTTCTTTATTCTATTATAAACCATACTATTGTATAACACACATATGTTGCTACTAAATGTGTGTTCCACCTGTTAAGACAGTATTTTTAAAGCTCATTAGCCATGTAAAAACACCACATAATTGACAAAAGTAATTAAGTTTTCAGCCCATGTAATATGTACATGTACATAAAAATATGCCATAATAAATCTACATGTAACTCATTGTAAATAAGTCTTCCAATTTGATATTAATCTTTTTTATAAGGTCAATTTTTTCAAAACTAGTGTGTTTTCAATTTTATATTTACATTTTGAAGATTAAACTGTTTAAATAAATATATTTTGATGGATTTATGATAATAATTTTGAGATATTTCATCTTAAACAATCTTTCTACCATTTCTGAAATCTCGTTTGGTAACATAGCTTATAATTTTTAGTCTTCAAATTTCCTGAAAATGAACATATTCCTCCTCCAATACAAAACTTCCCTATATTTTTCTTAGTACAACAACTCAAAAAAATGCTGGTAATGTGCAAGTCTCAAGGTAAAGGACTTTTCTGTAGATGTAATAACTGGCAAAAATATATCTACGATATCCCAGCGATTTGTCACAACAAAAATTGTTAGGTGAATTAGGATAATTAAATGCACTAAATCTCTCTCAAAGGGACAGTAAATTGATGAAAATACCTTTAGAAACATAAAGAAAGTTAACTGAGGGAATAAAGAGAATCCTCTCTGCAGCATCTGTCATACAATCTTCATATCCAATGTATCAGGTTATACACTAGAACTATAATGAAGACCAACACAAGAGCAGTAACATGAGAAAGTATTATGTGTGAAAGAAAAGGACAGTTATACTGAGCTCTAAATCTGTAACAACCTGCAGTGTAACTATAAATGCTTACCAGAACCTAGAATTAGAAATTACTGTAGGATTGTGCAAGTGCAAAACACAAAGATTAATGGATAGGTTCACATAACATTCTGAACAAAATAGTCACAACATGGAACATAGTCAGATGTTGTGTCTGATTAGATGTAACCAAAATTCAGGTGTCATTGAAATTGAATACAAATCTCATGCTAATCTACAATGTATGTTGAGACAAGGTTCTCTTCTTGTTGGGATCATAAAAAAGAAATGCCTGTGGTTAGACCATAGAAAAGTTCATTATAAGCCAAGTGTCATTCAATGCATATATTAGATATAAAAGGGATTCAAGGTCTAAATAACAGTGATATACAGAAAAGGTATTAAAGTGAGTGGAGAGTTTCACATCTCTGCCTGAATCACACCTTTGTAAACTGTAGGGCAGTGTCTGTTGCACCTGTAAAGAGTACATTGAAATATAATTGACATCCTTTTAAAATATATCATCTTTATGATTCTAAAATTAAAAGGTAATATGAAGCAGAAGCTCTCACTCCTGTACCTTGTGATTCACAAAAACACAAAGCCACTAAGAAGATAATGTTAATTCTGGTCTACTTCTACAACAGAACCAGGATAGGCAATTAGAAACACAAATGAAAGAAAAAGACTCTGCAACAAGTGATGTTGATGTAAGATGACCATGAAGAAGTATCCTTCATAAATGTCATACAAAATAACTCTCAGCTGACAGTTTTTGTGTGTGTTGTAACTTTAAATAAACAATGAGAAATACAACACTGACAAGAAAGTAATTCTGTTGAAATAAAAACCGTTAATTGCACTTAAAGGATAAATTCACTTATTTTTTTAGCATTAATTATTATGTTAATAATATTTTAGTGTACTTTGATAAAACATTCTGTTTCTCATTATTACTGTTACAGGTTAATTGTAATGGTGTATCTACTTATCAAAATAGACCTAAAAGACAGGCACTGTATGATAAGTTTATTTTGGGAGAAACTTTTCAAGAGGGAACTCTGAGAGAGGAAATTCAAGTACAATCTAATGCCATTCTTACATTAGATCCCAAGAGTGAAAAAGTTTTTGAATTTTTGGATGGTAAGTGGATTATTGTTAGAAAATTCTATTTCTGAAACATCAGGCTTGTAATAAATAAACCTATAATAATTATGTGTTGCCTTACATTCTGCTTCTTTATTGGTTGTATATTGTAATTAAAACCTGTATGAATAATTGACTTTGGTAGCTTATTTTAAAGATATTAATAATTTGGATATACAGTTTTAACTGTTGATTAAAATATAAGGTATCTTGTAACAGCTATAAAATATTTATTCATTGTTAAATCCCTTCCTCTGAATCCACTTAAACTTTAATATCTAAATTTGTATAACACAGTGAGAATCTTGAAGGTTTTTCAGTATTTACGTGATATAAACAATTTTACAACAGATCCATAAATAAACAAGGAAAGTCACCCTGAGAATCTTATTTTTAGCTATTAACTTAGAAAATCTTGAATTTCATAGAATCCTCATTTATATATAAAGATCCAAATAGCAGTTGACTAAATGTGATATACATTAGAAAATGTTTGTTATTTGGATATAAACAGCATTTTTGACAGATCTATCATTTGAAAAGTATCATTAGGGTAAGAAAATGACAAAGAGATGTTTTTTGGGTAGCCCCCCAGTGGCTCAGCAGTATGTCTGCAGACTTGCACGCTAAAATCCGGGTTTCGATACCCGTGGTGGGCAGAGCACAGATAGCCCATTGTGTAGCTTTGTGCTTAATACAAAACAAACAAGTTTTTTGGGTTTAACTAGTCAAAATAAATACATCTGTGTATTTGTTTTTGCATTTTGAAAACAAATAATAAAACTGCAAGTAATTTAATGTGCTACCAGAACATTACAAACTGCAAAGATAAAGGACTTAACCAACAGTTTGATCTTCATTGATGCTTTGCACTATTACATTATTTTTCTTACACAAACTCATCAGTTGAGAGATAGATGTCTTAATTTTAGCATCACTTGAAGAAGTGGCAATTTCCTTGTTGCCCATATGCTTGATGTTGAATTTTGTCAAAGCTGCTATGGGTGTAATTGTGAAGTTTGATTTGAAGACTAAGTTTACTAAAGGGATTCTGGATGTCCCTATGAACAGTCTGAATTAACCCATGATTCTTGTACTGCACTTCTAAGGCAGGAATGTGTTGACAAATTTTAGTCTCTGATGGGAGGTCAAACATGTCGGCATAGTTCTGTGATAGGTAGTTTATTAATTGAGCTGGAATCTAAACCAAAATAATCATAAATACTAACAGTGTCAGTAGCTTCAATAGAAGTTCTCCAATTCTGGTTTTTATGTCATTTTCAAGAAATAGTAACAGCACTTACATGAGTCATCCTGAACTTCTTCAGCATCTCTTGAAACCAGAGGTTCAATAGCACTTTCATCAATGTTATTGTGATCTTCATTAGCATTGCCACAATTCTAAAATTTAATTAAATTCTCATCAACATCATTTAGTTTTTCTACTCCTCATGTTTGTAGTGCAATCAGTACTTCTATTGCAATTGGTTGTTTACCCCTCAAGTTTGGAGTGATATTTGTATACAAATCATCATAAGAATATCCACAGTGACTGCACCTAATGCATGAAGCATATTTAAAACAATTATATATGCAAGCTAACTTCCCCATAAGAAACACTTTATATCAATACTTTAATGCTTCTATCTGGGCAATGGGGATCTATCAATAGTCTGTCAGATGCATCATTTGTGATCAATCAAAATATTATCAAATTTTTATAACAGTACAACAAATGCTGCAATGGGGTTTTTCATTGTCCAAGAAAATGTTTTAAAAGTTAAATGAAGTTTATATTTGTAATCATCTGCTTTTTACATCAGTGGAAGAATCAACAAAACATTTTAATTGTTATTTTATGTAGTGAAAAGTATTATATTAGGTGGTGTTCAGTTATGTTAAACAAAAGAATTAAAAATAAAGAGTATATAGTGGTTGTAAACAGAAATGACAAGGAACAGTTCTGTACTCATCTTAAGTATTATAAATACTAACTTTTAAACTAACAAGGAGTTCAAAACACAGTTACAGTAAATTGTTATCTGTCTGAATTATTATAGGAAACCATATTTTTGGTGTTTTACATTGTCAAACTTGTGCGTATACACACAAGTCTGTATACATGTAATAGAATTAAATAGATTGTACTTTATAACTATCTTTAGAATTTGTAAAATATGACAAATCAGTCAAGAATTAATATTCTGTTAAAATAATATTGTTATTAAAGTAATATATTTTGTGGCTAGAAACATTTTCATGTGAATTAACTAGCACTGTTAAAGCATTTTCCCTATCAATATATTACTCTTTAGGAAGTAAAACTTAATATAGGTACAGTTTATTGTAATAAGCAACAAGCTACTACATGATATTAAAATATATTTTATGTTAAAAGTACCACTACAGATCCTAATGGATTGTTCAGTTTGGATTTCTCTGTATTTTTCATTTGCCCCTTTTTTTTCATGTCTTAAAAGGAAATCTAATTTCATGTTCATTAATTCATGTAGGATTATCAGAAAACCCAATCTTTTTATGAGCTTTGCATGTCACTTTTATTCATTTTAATGTATTACAAAGGTCTTTGCTGTTTATTGTCCTTGATTTTGCTTTTTTTGCCATTTTGAACTTTACCAAGTAGATTAAAAATAAATAATATCCAGGAAAAATAGTAATGGTTGATAATTTTAAACAAATGCCAACCACAGATAATAAGGAAGTAAAAGAGATATAAATTCAGTCATATATCTGTGTAACGTACAGATACAAGATACTAAATACATGATGGTGAACAGCTACTCCTAAATAAATGAAAGTTGTCAGTTCTGTTCTGTCATTCTGTAAACAACACTCAGTTATAGACACAAGGTTTTCAGACTAAAAGTGCAATTAAACAAATAAAAGGTGTTGTTTCAGTCATTTTCTGTTTGGTTTTGAAAAGACAAAAGGTGCTATTATTCAAATACAAACTCTTGATTCAGTCATTCCTCTGTATGGTTTTCAGACAAAAGGTACTACTATTCAAATATGGTGTGTTGGTTCAGTAATTCCCTGTGTGGTTTTCAGAATAAAGATACTATTAAGTAAATACAAGGTATTCATTCATTCTATTTGTGGTTTTTCCTAGTTTTATATGCATCATATATACCACATTCATTGTCATTATGTGGCAGTATGAAAAACTTTTGTACCATTCTCTTTTGTGTGGTACATTGTACGTATCATTAATATCTTATGCAAATGCTTAAAGAAACATTTAATTCTTTGCTTCCAGTGATTTTACTTTCTATATAAAATGTACCAGATCAATGCAAGTCATAATTTATTTCCACTTAATCACAACAAAAAATATATAGAAAATAATTCTATTTTAAGGCTTGTAGGAACTGATTAGCTGCCACACTCAGAAGATGTTTTACACAGAAACAATTTCTGATACATGTATATATATTTACATAAAGTTCTGTATGCAAATAAGAAAATTTTTACTTGTTGTTGGAATATCATATTTTTATGTATTCATCTATAATCAATCTGTGTAAAGCAATAAACGAAATATAATTTTAAACATTCCTTCAAATATATTTGTTTTTCTTATTTACTGACAGTATTTTTTACTCTCTCTCTTTTTCTTTTTTTTTTTTCAGAGCCAACAATTTCCAAGATCCAAAATGTTTGCATCCCGAGATTAGGCTTTATTATATCTTTAGTTGTTACAGGTCTAGTAGCTCTGGTAGCTGTAGCCATATCTATTTCTTGTTGGCTAATGGCTTATCGAAAAACTTCTAAGCCTCCTAATGGACCTTTACCTCATCCATTAGACTTTCCTAACCCATTACATACGTCTTCAGAACCAGTAGTGGCTGAACCAACTCCAGATTACTTTCCTACACCCTGTAATGGATTTTAGTGGTAAAACGTTAAAAACAAATTATGAAAGCTTGCCAGAAAACTGAAATGCTTGTAATGGATATATAAGACCATAAAGTAGTAGTAATATCTGTCATTTTTTATGGTTCTGTAAAACATAACTGTTTCACCGTTACTGTTCATTCCTAAGTGTTCTGAGATAGATGATATTATTAGCTTGAATAATATAAGGAAACCTTTTTAACTTATTCAGTCAGTTACCATGTATTTCAAAGTCCTGGACTTGGTGCTAAATCCTAAAAGTCTAGGAGCTGGACTGACTCCTGTGTGTGTGTCACATTGTGGGTTATTGTTTAGAAAAAAATGGGAATCTGGATGCAGGTGAAGGGTAGGTAAGTGGTTGGATTACTAATAGCCAATAGCTTTCTTTTCTCAAGGCTTCCAAGTAATGCATATAGAGGTGTAGCTATGCCCCATGTTGTGCCAAAGTTAATGAGTCCCACTGTGTACCCTTACCAACTGGGGACGTATTATCTTGAGTCTAAAGAAAACAAAACTATTGGTAGTTATGTCAAATACTCTTTTCTTGTTTGAGATAAACATAATTGTTTCTTGTATTATGACAAGAAAACTCTGCTTATTGAGAGAATAAAAACAATAAAATTTTCGTTTTTTAAGGGTGCTGTTCAAATGCAATTTAACTCAGTGGCCTAGTTGTTATTGTGCAACGTTTTTGGAAACTAATCAAAGATATGTTTGGTTAGAGTAGTATTGTGGTTCTCATATTTTTATCTTCTGTTTTTTTATGGAGAAGGGCACTTCATTGATTTAGGATCATAACTGCATATTCAACTTATCACTGGAGTAAAATTACATTTGATAGCAAATATTTTGTGGTAATACTTAATAATAATGTGGTAATTAAGATCTACCATTCACTGTAATGTTTATGTTGATTTACTCTTTCTTCTGTTATTTATAGTCAACATGGTAGACTGGTCTCTGCCACAAAACTGAATTTAATATTGGACATAGGCATAAAAAAGAAATTTTGATCACTATTTCTAATGTGATAAATATTGCATTTAATACAATTTTCCTAGTTTATTATAAGTATGGTTTCTAGTTTAATCCAAGTATTATTAGATCTTATGTCTCAGTATTTTTTTAAAAAATATCCAGTAGAAAGCTTGCAATTGTGAGTAAAATGATGTACACTTTCTAATAGATTTGTTTTAACCTTTGAAATCTCAGAACATTTTGGAAAATTGAAAAAAATACAATCTGAGAACACAAAATCCTAATAAATATAATAGTTCAATTCTTTCATTACTTATGGCATATTGAGCAAGTAATGTATAATTATTGTTAAGCGTTATAAAATAAAATTGTATGAAAAGTATTACATTGTTTGTAAAAATTAGGGCATTAACATAAAATTTGAAATGCTTAAAATTAAATTGAAATTTTTCTTAACTTCTTACATAAATGATTTTATATAAAAATAAGAATGATTTATTTTAGACTGAAGTAAAATTTTGTTATTCTTTTAAGTGTATTTGGCATATATTACAAAAGAAAAAAGAAATAGTAAATAATGATTAGTTTTACAGAAAACAGTGCATCTGTTTTTTTAAACTTTTATCTTAATTTTTTATCAGTATTATATATATTGTATATCTGCTGGCTTTTGTCCTAAGTGATTTGTATTGGTTTTCAATAAAGCACTTTTTTATTTATTTGAAGAATTTTTATGAATGTTTTACACACAACAGCATTTCTGTGTATCTGGTTATGTTTGCAATTATACTGTTATGAGTTAAGAAATTTATTAAATGCTATTTGTGTATTTAAATGCATTTAAATCTTTATAAGACTATTGTAAATCTTCTAAATGTGAGACCATTCTTGTTATTTGTAGTTTGGAAATGATATCACAATTGTATGTAGGGGCATAGCTGGAACTTTAACCATGTGTAAACATGAGAGCAGAATGCCTTAAGAGCTTCATGCCAAATGTCAGAATGTTGCAGATAGTTTTGTGACGAAACTGAATGGTAAAATTCTTTACTCCTTAAACAAAAACATGAACTGAATTTCTAACTCTCTGCAGTTTTACATAAAAGGATCTAAGATGGTTATATAAGATGGTGAACTACATATAAGACTACATTCCATTAAAAATATATCTATACATATATAGTTATATATCAGATTGTTAAGTTATAAGTCCACATAATGTTGACTACTAATTCTGCTGGTTAACATATGATTTATTAAAGCACTAAAGAAATGTTAAATTTTACTTTCCATAGACTCATTTAATAAATGGCTGAAAAAACATAATGTAGAAGAACAGTCTTTCCAGGCTGCACATCCATTGAACTGTTGGCATTTTAACAAATTACACATTTGAATATTTAAACAAAATATTTTTCATTATTTAGTACTCATAGAAGAACACAGAATTAAAACCCATACACACACACTATCGTGATGTTCCCTGACAAGTCTTTCATTTAGACCAAATATTTTTATCTTTATAACTTTTACAGTTGCTTGGAAATAATCACCTTTCTTGTTAATTACTGCACAAAATTATTAATTGTTAAAACATTTAATAAAATAATTAATAGAAGGAAAATTATATCAAAGAAAAATAATTAATAATGACATTTAATTTTGTAAATATTAGTCAGTGAATAATCTGTTAATAAACATATATAATTGTGAGTGAAGTAATGAGATTGATAAGCAACAAGTAATCAGAAACTATACATTTTATATGTTTGTATTTCACATAATATACATTGAGGTATTTCTAACAACCCTAATTCTTGTGTGTGAATTGAAACAATTTTCAGTCTGTGTGATCATTGAAATTATTACACCAGCTTCTCGTGTTATTTGTGTGTATCAGGAAAATTTCTTGAATCATGAGTTTCATGAAAATCCATTTATTCATATTATTCTTAAAAATTATTCTCAAAATTATGACATAACAAGAACATGGCTACCACATTGAAAACCTTCTTGCAGGTTACAATGGAAAAAAAAATTACAAAATGTCATCTTGATTCAAAATCATGTTTTGGTTTGAAGGTATTGTAGTCATTAATGTGTACCTTTACTTTTAATAAAGTCCCTTGCTGGTACAGTGGTAAGTCTGTGGATTTTCAATGCTAAAATCAGGGGTTCAATTCCCCTCAGTAGACTCAGCAGACAGCCAAATGTGGCTTTCCTACAAGAAAATAGAAACTTTTAATAATAATAAGAAAACTGCTGATTAGTTAGCTTTCAATTACCATTTCTGTGAACAACGTTGTGGATTGTTGCAAAGTGATATTATGAGGCTATTATATTGGTTTTATATGATTGTTGATTAAACAGAAGTACAGAATTTGTCCAGTTTCTGAGACAAAAATTGATACTACTTCATCAAGCTATCTTTATTCATTATGCACTTCAAGATCTGCTACTATTATTGTGAAGGGTGTTTCACCTACATATTCTGTGGTCAACACTTCAAAAATAGAAAAAAAACCACAGTGATTGGTATTTGTCAGAATACTCTAACCCACCACCATCCCCAAAATTAAATATTGCTGTCAAGATTGAAGACTGGTTATTGCAGCTTTGGACAACTCATTTGATACTTGTCTATCAAAAGAACACCAACTTATAGCTAAAGCACTGTAATGTCAATTATTAGAAAGAGATACAGAAGAGAAACTTTTTCAAATGTAATGCTACTATTTTGATTTTAGAGATAAATCCTTTCACATGCCCAGTGTAAGTCTTAATTAAATCACCTAGACATGCCAATTTAAAATGTGAGGCCACAGAGATAGTTTAAAGCTTGGTAGTTGAAGGGTGACAAAAATGTTGTCATTTATACCAATACTCAAAGAAAATTACTTGCAAGGAATGAAAATTAAACATGAAGCAGTAGCTCTTGGTTATCATCAATCATGTAATGAAGTTGTAACACAATCTTAAAAATATCAATCAAGAAGAGAACACAGTCAAAGTCTCTTAGTCCAGCAGAAGAAAACTGCCAGATTAAGTGAAAAGTTAGTAATACAAGCATTCTCTTGTGTCATATTCCAAATATAATTCCTAAGACCATTGAATTACATGTTCTTTTAAGTAATTCATCGTTGTAAATGAAATGTAATCATGCATTTAAAAGAAAATCAATGACATAAAAACGTATTGGGCCAGTAGTTAAAACACTACAATTCAGGGACATAGACCAAGAGTGATTCTATATCTTAGGTTAAAAGAGAAATTCATTTAATCTATATTAAGTACTAACATTAAATAAGGACTCCTATTTTAAATGAAACTAGGGAAATGCTCCCGAAGTGTTGTATCTTAGTCACTGGCTCAGTCTTTTACTACATCAATGATATTGAAAGGACTTGAAATCAGAGCCAGGCTAATGAAAGTGTGGTATTTTAAAGCAAAATCAATTTCTAAACAAGTAAACCCACAATAACTGCAGATTTGATCAATACATGATAGAAGTGTCTTGGAGTTGAATTCAAAGGAATTTTAAATTGTGTGAGAAATAAACAGATTTGGCACATTCAAAGGATAGTAAACATATTAATTTAGACAAAACAAAGTAAAGCAGTGAATACCTACCTATTTAACTAATAATCACGTTTTACTGAATTATTGAAAAGTTCATCAGATTTATGTCCTTTACGATAAACATCTGCCAAACTAGTCATGATGGTGACTGAAAATAACTGAATAAAAAATATAAACTTGCTTTCTTTATCCATTGGATGACATCACCTTGTGACCTCTGTTACCTAAACTCATTGTTCAGTTGTTACTCAGTAAACTTGATAATCGTGCAGTCAAAGACATTTTAGTGCTTAGCTATTCAGCTCAGAGAATACATGATATAATAAAATATCCCTCTGGACAGATGAAACATTACTTACTTATGAACAAATAAGCAAAGCAATAATCACAATTTTTTGTATTATGCATAACCACCATGACTATGTGGCAACTAAATAAATTAAAGTTTAAGAACTATTCTACATTACTATAGAAAGTACTTACATATTACGTTACTTCCTTCTCTGTCAATCAAGCCTGCCCTCAATTTGACAGTTAAAATTAATTATAAAACCAGTTGTCTTTATACCGATGACATTTTAACTTTAAGTTATTCCTAGAAACATGTATCACCTAAAAAATTCAAGCTCTTTAACCAGCAGTCAGTAAATAATCAAACTAAAATAATTAAAAATAAACCCACTAGTTACATATGATTTATCTCGGTCGAGCCTCCAGTTTATTATGTTACGTACTAAACTTTATCACAGATAGGCCTCCAATTCATTGTTACATATTACGATTTCAAATAGCCTGAAACTGATTTAAATCTCTCTCTCTGATATTTGGGTGTATACAATTTTTATACCCAGGTACACCAAGACCTCTTCCTCCTTCCAATGCATTGTTGGAATTGACTGAATTTTATGGATTAATGTTAACATTAGACCGGTCCTTTTCAGGGCAATGTCCATTAATATTTTTCTCCTTTTTTTTTTTTTTTCGATATACAAATTTAACAGGGAAAGGTGATGGAAGCAATTGCACTCTGGATATTGATGTGTAATACTATGAATTTATCCATGTTTGATAGAGTTCATTATGTAAATTAACATTTGTGGTAGGTATTTTTTGATGTTTTTTTATAATTATTTTAATGATTATATTTGTCAAGTTGTTTTCATCATTAGGATTTGTGTATTCTATGAATATTTCAGAAAAGGTGAAAGTAATGGCATTAGTTAGTGTGTTTTCAATATTCATAGGAGTGTTTTTTGTGTGTGTCTTCAGTTGTTTTAAGTAAATATTCATTACTTGATGATTTTTCCTGCATGAATGATATTTTCTTGACTACTGCAACATATGAGTTTGTTTGTGTTTCAAGGTATTTGAGTAGTAGTTGATTTTGATTGTTCTTGGATTTTGTTTGTTTGTGGCTTGTTCATGTTTGGATTTTTAAGTTGATGTAAGTGTGCCTTAATAGATTTGTATTTTTGGCATCCTTTGTAATTAGCCATGTGTTTTTCCCCACAATTACAGCATTTAGGTTTGGGGTTTAGTTTGGTGCACTGTTATATGTGGTGATTTTATCCACAGCCTACACAGTGTGCAGTTGCTTGATATGCTCCTGCTACAAGCCCAAACCTCTGACATTGGTAGCACTGTGTTACAACCACTGATGATGTTTTGGTTTCTTTTACTGTGTATTTATGATACCATGATGTGATAGCATTATTTATTAGCTGGGTTATTTCTTGGGTGTTTTTTGTAACTACTTTAATTAAATTAGTTGGCTTTTTGGTTGTGTTAGAAGTTATTCGTTAAACTGAAACGTGCTTAATGTTTAGTTCAGTTAATTCATCCTTTTATATCTTCCGTGTTTGCCCCCCAGTGGCTCAGCGGGATGTCTGCGGACATACACGCTAAAATCCGGGTTTCGATACCCGTGGTGGGCAGAGGACAGATAGCCCATTGTGTAGCTTTGTGCTTAATTCAAAACAAACAAACAAACATCTTCCGTGTCAATAGTTTGGTGTATTCCCCTGATTACAAAAGATTTGGGTGTTGGTCTAGCTCCAGGTAAGTGTATCATTATGCTCCCTGTTTTAAAAGCGTCTGAAAGCCATTCTTTTAGTGAACTATTAAAGTCAGTGGGTTCCTGTCCTTGAACGAGGACCCCGCCGCGAGACAGACTCTTAATGTTCGTTATGTTAATTTTAGGTTTACACCTGAATATTTCTTTTGTTAGTTGTGGTAGGCTGTAGTTTCCTGGTATGCCTTGTATGATTATGGAGTTTTTTTGGTAATTTTGATGTATTTTTGTGTGGTTTTTTTTTGTTTTTTCTGACTTCTAGTCTTCACTGGTATGAAGCTTTCGTCGTCAGAATTTGTTTCGTTTGGTTCCGAATTAGTGTTAGTTTTAATAGCCAGAGTGGGTTTTTAGCATTTTCGTTACAAGTTGTTACTTCATTGTCTTACAATGAGTGGGGCCTGGCATGGCCTACCGCGTTAAGGCGTGCGCTTCGTAATCTGAGGTTCGCGGGTTCGCGTCCGAGTCGCACCAAACATGCTCGCCTTACCAACCGTGGGGGCGTTATAATGTTACAATCAATCCCACTTTTCGTTGGTAAAAGAGTAGCCCAAGAGTTGGCGGTGGGTGGTGATGACTAGTTGCCTTTGTGCGAAATTCCAAAACAAACAAACAAATCTTACAATGAGTTAAATCGTAATTTGGTTTGGGCTGGTTTGAATTTCGCGCAAAGCTACACGAGAGCTATCTGCGCTAGTCGTCCCTAATTTAGTAGTGCAAGACTAGAGGGAAAGCAGCTCGTCATCACCACCCAACGCCAACTTTTGGGATAATCTTTTTACCAACGAATAGTGGGATTTACTGTACCATTATAACGTCCATCAGGACGAGCATATTTTGTGGGACGAGGATTCCAACCTGCGAGTGCCTCAACCACCTGGTCATCCCGGGCCAAATTGTAATTTCAATTTATGAGTTAATTGACTGTTGAGAGGTATCAAATTCATTTTATTTGCCAACAAGATTGACACACAGAGTTTTCATTTTTAATAGGTCCCCCATGGGGAAAGCAGCAAGTCTACGGAATGACAACTCTAAAATCAGTGGATACAACAGATGGCCCGATGTGGCTTTGCTATAAGAAAAACACATTTACAATACAAACATATTTTAACGTACAATTTATAATAACGGTTACTACAAACAGTTAATACAAATAATGATTATATACAAATGGTTTACAAACGAATAATAAGTCTTCTTTCCCATATAAAACTTTCTTATTTTATCGAGGGTTCACGATAATTCCAAGTTGACGTGGATATAATTCATTTAAGAAGGATTGGTTTGGTTTGTTTTGGAATTTCGCACAAAGCTACTCGAGGGCTATCTGTGCTAGCCGTCCCTAATTTAGCAGTGTAACACTAGAGGGAAGGCAGCTAGTCATCACCACCCACCGCCAACTCTTGGGCTACTCTTGTACCAACGAATAGTGGGATTGACCGTCACATTATACACCCCCACGGCTGGGAGGGTTAGCATGTTTAGCGCGAAGCGGGCGCGAACCCGCGACCCTCGGATTACGAGTCGCACGCCTTACGCGCTCGGCCATGCCAGGCCTATTTAAGAAGGAACTTGCTAGGTTTGTATTATTCAGTGGTCTCATTCAGCTGATGTTTTCATCACAGAAATTATGTAATATTTTCATAAAAATATTGATGTCCAATGTGAATTCACTGAGTTAAATATTTTTATAACGTTCGAAATCTAAAAACGTTTCTGTTCAAATATCAATAGTTTCCCGATTAATAAGCGTTAATCCCAGTTTTAGTTTTCGAGGTGTATAGTATATCAACTGCAGCAAACCAACATTATATACTGTCTCTTGGCGCTTTGATTTGTAAACTTTAGTTGAGATTCTGGAAAGTTCAGTTGGTAGCAATGCTTAAAAATATGCTAGTGCTTTTGTAAAATATGTATTGTTAATGTTTACACTCGAGAATCGTCCACAAATTTAGAGAATAGAGGGGAATTTCGCAATAAATATCTAACAGCATAATATACGTGCATTCGTCGATAAAATATTCAGATTTCAGATCAGGTAGAAGTCACCATGTTTGTTTTAAATTTGTAAAACTTTCGTATATAAATCATTATTTGTAACAAATATTATAATAACCGTTATTATAAATTTTATTATTTGTATATTAAAATATATTGTATTAAGAATAAAACTGTATGTATCAATATAAATATTTTGTTAATATTTACTTTACTTCTAAATCCAAATTGCAGTTTAATTTAGTTTTAGACTATTTTAATTTGTAATGTATAATATAACAAGTTGAATGCTCGTTTGAGATAAGTTATAATGTGTAAAAACCATGATAGTCAAATCGATATGTAGAAGGAATATTATTAACACATGTAACATAGATTACACGATTTCCTCCTAGATGAAAATTGTATTCGGTTTTGAGCTGCACGGCAACACATGCTTGAGATCTACTGTTCAAATTCCTCCCATTCTATTAAAGAACAAGTGATACTTTCCTTGGTAAGATACGTTTTTTTTTTCTTTTCCAAAGTCCTTGAACTGTCGAAAATGAATATTAAAATTATTCTCGTGCGTTGATAGTGATGTAACAATTATTCTCAATCGCATAGGCATAAGATGAATCAGGTGCTTCTTCATGTTATATAGCAATGGAAGAATTTAACGTTAATACTCATTATTCAAAATACCTATTTTCTTAAAATGATCTAGGAAGATCGAAATCTTGTGTTCTCCTTATCAGTGTTAATACCTATACCAGCCGTTCTGAAATACATTTTTATTTCAAGTGGGTTTCTCGTCATCAAGAAGAATACTAGTTTGTCTCTTGTTTGTTTGTTTTTTTGGAATTTCGCACAAAGCTACTCGAGGGCTATCTGTGCTAGCCGTCCCTAATTTAGCAGTGTAAGACTAGAGGGAAGGCAGCTAGTCATCACCACCCACCGCCAACTCTTGGGCTACTCTTTTACCAACGAATAGTGGGATTGACCGTCACGTTATACACCCCCACGGCTGGGAGGGTGAGCATGTTTAGCGCGACGCGGGCGCGAACCCGCGACCCTCGGATTACGAGTGCACGCCTTAACGCGCTCGGCCATGCCAGGCCTAGTTTGTCTCTAACAATGCATAAATGTTAATAATAACCATGTGATAGAAAAAAAAAAAGAGTCTGAATGTGCTTGAAAAAAATCTAAATTTTAATAATACTGAATCTCTGCAAATTCTGAAAAAATAAAACATACTATAAACAAACTTCTTTCTCTTCAGACAATACAATCAAGTTTAAAATGTTTTCATTAGTCTTTCTGAGAATACAAGAACAAACTATGTTTTTCTCCAAATGTATCATGATACCAATCACCACATCAATATCTTCTATTAAAACTCATTGCCTTCAAAATATTTGTGACACATTAATATACAACTAATTATCCTAAAAGTAATGAGGTAGGTGCACTGAAGATTTGAAGAATCGACAAAATCTGTTATGAAGTAATTATCAGTTTATTAAATATGACTGAGTTTGTGAACATAAGATAGAGACTAGGCACAATGAAAATACAATAAGTTTTTATTAGTATCATAAGTACAGGATTTATAGTTGTGTAGATGATTGACTGCAAGTTTTACTGGAGCTGAACTGTTCGTTTTTGAAACTGACTTCAAGATCGTATTCCAGCCTTTTTAAGCCTAGATATCATCGTGTTTTGCAGAATGAGCAGCGCTATCAGTGTGATTAGTTAATCTTATTCAAATAAAAAAATATATATATTTGCAATATCATCATATGTATAATTTACAGAAAGTGTGGCATTACAGCCATAACTCCTTCGCTAGAACAGGTTTTACCTCTTGAGGATGACAAAGGAATGAAAAAGCTAGCCATATGTAATATCAAAAATGCACATACCAGGATATGGTAATTAAAAAAATACAATATTAGATTTAAGTGGTAAAAACGCACTCTTTTATACCACATATTTTAGTATACATATACCTCATATTTCTAGACAGATTCCAGTTGTTTCCATACCACTGGTACAAATAAAGCCTCACTCAATTCCATTTTTGAAATGGATGAAGACCATTTACCACTCTACAAACCATATAAACATTGTGATATATTTGCTGTAAATCACATCCACATGAAGTAGCATTACCCCCCCAAATACAAAAATGTTTAGCAAACAGACTGTTAGTCTCTATTTCTCTTGCACAATATGCCATTAAAATATACAGCAAGTTTTGGGGCAGATTAGATTAAAATATTGACGAATGAATGGGTAAAGTAATCGATAATAACGAAAATACACTGATTACCTCATTCAGTCTTTGAGAGAGACCAGCATTATTTAGGGCCATATTCTACAAAGAAGAATCAACAATTTTCTTTGGAATTTACTCTGTTTAGTCCTACTTTTACTTTGGGCACCACACACCACACAATGTTAACAGTACTATTTAGCATCCGATTTAAACTTCAGCCACTAAATTTACTACTGAAAATTGGCATCAGTGCATGTTGCACACTGACGGTTATGCAAACTCTAAATAATGTTATGTTTAAGACCTCTAAGGAACCATTAGCTGCAATACCGGTTGAGACCAACATGCCATTGTTGATAACAGTGGTACAGCACATTTTCCTGCATTTGTAACCATTTATATACATACTACTGGATATGTGCATTTGTGTTATGTTCCTCAACCTCCACTTCATATTTCAACTTATGTGAAAAGGAATGTACATGCTAAATACGGATTAGTTGCTCCACTACAACCCTACCCACCATTCTACTATTGCTGCTATCAGTGTCTAATAAAATTCAAATTTTCATTATGGATATGCTAACACTGTACTTAGCATGTCCATGATATTTAACAATAGCAATTCTTGCTGATATTCCTTGGTACATCTAAAATGTGCAGCAACTTTAGTGAGAACCAATAATGACACAGCAACTTTAGAGACGTTGGGCACAAAACGGTAAAAATTGTCAACCTTTTTTTGTCATGGGATGAGACCAAACTTACTGCTACAATCTTTACAAACTCACAGTATGATCATATAATTGAAATTCTACCTGTATGTAAACAAGTACATCTTCCTGGTTTTAAATTGAATTCTGCCTTTCTTGTCTGATGAAATATCAGGCTTAGGTTTTCACCAGCATACTTGAGCATACATCCAAACACCAAGACATCATTCACATACGCAGGCATCTTTCTAACTGCATCTGTGGTCCGGTATGGCCAGATGGTTAAGGCGCTGGACTCATAATCTGAGGATCGAGAGTTCGAATTCCCGTTTCACTAAACATGCTTGCCCTTTCAGCATTGGGGGCGTTATAATGTGACGGTGAATCCCACCATTCATTGGTTAAAGAGTAGCTCAAGAGTTAGCGGTGGTTGGTGATGACTAGCTGCCTTCCTTTTAGTGTAACAGTGCTAAATTAGGGTTGGCTAGCGCAGATAGCCCTTGAGTAGCTTTGCACGAAATTCAAAAACAAAGAAATAAACAAACAAACTGCATCTAAGAAGTTTAAACTCTGTTAGCCTATCAGAAGTGGTGGATATATTGCTTAAGTGACATGGTATGACACAAAATTCATACAAACCATTTCAAGTGCTGAAAGAAGTTTGATTTTTTCAATATTTAGTTATCAGGTCTAATGAGTTGACTTATCAGGCACCTTTTTCTTGTATCCAGATATTCATTTGTCCATAGAAGTAGAAATGTATCCATGTAAGTCTCCACATTCACTTTTCAAAAATTCACTAGGTACCTTGGCGTGTCATCTTTCTTCCTGACTACTAAGGATGACCATGTACTTTTAACACCGTATGATTTTGTCAATTAACATCTGTTGTATCCCAGCACTGGCTACATTTTTAGTGTTCTAGTGAAGCCTGTGCAGCAGTTATTTAATTGAACATATGCTACCTGTATTTGTGTAATGACTTTTAATCAACAGGTGTATTCACATATTAAATCAACAAATCACTGAGGTTTTGTAACTGTGTCTGTCCTGATCACTTACACAATCATTAACTGTGGATGCCATACATACCTGGAATTATGAATTTACTCTTTAAAGAAAATGAAGCAATACTAGTGATACCACTTGTACCGATTACTTCTACTTTGATTACCACGTCTACAATCATTCCAGCACAACATTGTATATGCAAGTACCAATAATTGTAGAATAACACCAACTAATTCTATTCGTGTTTGTATAGGAATTAGTCCATTTCATGTGTTCATTTTATCAGCGTATTATGCTGTTCCAATGCACTATGCCTTATCCATAGTAAACTAGGGAGTACCACTTGCACACATGGAAGTACTGAAATTTCCTAAACTCCCTCAAAGACATATGAAAACGAAATCCACTGATCTGGACTATATAGTGTGCAATGCCAGCTGTTGGTATAACAATCCAGTTTTTTGCATTATAAAACCACTGACTCAATTTTTTGCACGTGGCAGGCATAGCATAAAGAAAGCTTAGTGTGTGTACCGACGGATGATGGCATACAGTCATTTCTAGCCAGTGTTTATTATTTACGTTTTTCTTTCTTTCGATACTGAAGACTCGTTTGTCATGAGCTATATGTATGATCCTTACCTATCGAAACTCAGTTTTAGCGTTTAATAGCCTTCACACCTATCGCTCAGTCGTTAGGAGGTTTTATCTGAGCCAGTGTTTCCCCAACTTTTCCAATTAGGGACCAGTTTATTTTACCAATTTTTCATGAGGCTCGGCCTTCTCAAATACCTAATTAGATAACCCGCTAAGACATAGTTAAGTCTTAATTACATCAAGCTGGAATCAATAGTTCAAGCTGCATATCACTTAAACATTTATAATTAGACATGTTATTTTCCCTAACTTTAATTTCACTTGAACTAGGCTGCATTTGCTCATTGCTGGAGGTTTTCTTGTGTGAAACATATTTAATCAGCCATCTATACATACCGGAGAGGAGATTTCTTAAAAGTGAACAACTTAAAGCATTTTTAGTTAGTTCAAACTAAGTCATAAACAATTCTTTTTCTTCTCAGAACAAACTGACGCTTCTAGCACTAGCCACAAGTAATTTGTCCTTGTCTGTTGCCAACGATGCTACCAGACGCGAGACTCGGGTCTTGTATGCATGTCAATGTAAGCAAATTTAACACACATAGAATAAAAGAATAACCAGATAACTTGGATAAGCAAATGGTTCAAGTGAGACAAAACCCCTTCTTTGATCTTACCTGCAGACAGGGAAAATCGACTTAGACTCAGGAGGGGAACGTGTCTTGCTAACTTGTGGTTTAATTTTAAGGCATTTCACAAGAATATCAAAATTATCAACACTGTAAAACTTAATCTTAGGCTCTCTAAATTACACTAAGTGAGAACACTCTAATTCTTGAGAGATTGAGAGCACAAAAGCAACAGCCAACTCGTGAATTTTATCGTTTCGTAGCCTAAAGTACAAACTTTCACTTTCCTTTTTGTTATATTAGTTTAGTTGAAATACTGAGAAATGCAAGTTAAATTAAATAAAAATTTAAATTATAATGTATTTGGAAATATTAATTTTGTCATGATATATTTATATTAACTGCCTCAAATCACGTTTTTCTTTAACATACAAGTGCTTGAAGACAATTTTAAAATGGCAGTTGGAGTGAAGGAGTTAAAATGAATTTAAGTTATTTTTTTATATTTCCCGAGTCCCTCAGTGGCACAGTGGTATGTCTGCGGACTTGCACACTAAAAACCGGGTTTCGATAGCCGTGGTGGGCAGAGCACATACGTTACGTTTTTTATGTTGACTGAACGCAACAGAAAGACACAGATAGCAGCTTGTATAATTTTATTACGATGATCTACTTATGTGATAGACACAAAATAAATTATCCAATAGCAATAACAGATATCCAGTTTCAACCTTCAAAACCACTTATAATACAAAAAGGTACTGGCCTGTGCTTAATAATATGATCCAGAATGAGTATCCAAATCCGAAATCCAAAGTTCCAATCTAGGCGAGGAATTTAGTCCCACGGAGAAATTTTCGAAGTTTGAATGGGTATTTTCAAAACAAAATTCACAGTCCAATTCGTATTGACTTTCGGTATAATCCGTAATCCGACTGAATTGTAAAGATTAACGGAATAAAAATTTCACCGCTTTAGTCGATCTAGCTCTATTCACAAATCCAATTTGAATAATCACACGGCAAATGTTTAAACTTTCTCAAACGAGACAAACTTCTTGACTCGATTAAAAACGGATGATTGCTTTCCCTCGCATTGCCGACTGTTTATATACTAATCGCGTAACTTTCCAGAATTCCACAGTACAAACACCAGGCCAATACAAGAGATCAATCTACCTAGTTCTAGAAATTTCTACATGAATAATTCTAAATGAATTCTAATTAATTCTAAATATTATTTTAAATGAATAACATTTTTTTTTAATTTAAACTTTGAAAAAATAATATAAATATAGAAATATAATAGATATGGGAATGCAAACACTCGACATGGTTGTCGTTTACACAACATTTACATAACACTCTCGACATGGTTGTCGTTTACATAACATTTACATGATATTTACATAACAACAGATAGCCCATTGACTAGCTTTGTGTTTAATTCTAAACAAACAAACAACAACAAAAAAAGATTTTCCCGAACCTGCATTTATTTCATGGGTGTGTGTATTTGTGTTTTTTCTTATGGCAAAGCAAATAGGGCTATTTGCTGAGCTCACGAAGATGAATCGAGCCCCTAACTTTAGCGTTGTAAAGCCATAGACTTATCACTGTACTAGTGGGGTGCTTTTCTTCATGGATCAGTTCCGGGTCACAACCACAATTTGGGAAACGCTGATCTAAGTGATAAAATAAATTTGTGAGATATGTCTATTTTGCCATTTCTTATGAAATTTATTCACAAATCTGAACATTTTAAGTTTTAACCGGGTTAATTATAAACTTTATTCGGAATATAAAATTAAATTAATATTTTCTGAATTACAAGAAGAATATGAGAAATAATTCTATAATATAAATATTTAATTGAAAAAAAATATATTTCCTATTTTATACGAGTAGATAGCGCTTCCTTGGTATTATTACATATCTAACTGTAATAAAACATATTCAGAGAATGAGGTAGAAAGAACGAAATAAATGAGAAGTTTGTTTATTTGAAGGAGGTAACGTAATAACAAAACTTTCGAAGGTGATTTTGCAGTTTTAATGATAAAAGTTTTGATATAGTATAAGAAATAAAATATAGAATTAAGTTATCGTACTTGGAGTTGCAGTAGCTTTGTATAATATAATATTAAGTGTCTTAGTATATTCTTGCTTATTTGTACACTGTCCAAAGTTTCAATTTTAACTAGTTATCTGAGCACAATGAAGCGATTTAGCCTTGTTTAAAAATAACACTTTCTTAATTACTGGTAAAAACAGCTCAAGATATTGGTAGTTACTTCTGGAAAACCAACATTTTTTAAGATATTCTTCTGAAACTCAAAGTGAGAAAATATACTGTCGAACAATACAGTTCAGTAATTATGATAAAGTATATATATATTTGGTTAATATTTACATCAAAAGGAACTTTTAAAAACAGGAAGACCAAACCTTAGTATATTAGACTGAGAGCATCTGTGCATATTTTCAATAAAAGTCGGGACACCTATACTTTATACATACAATATTTTGTTTTGTAATAAATTGTTGTTGTGGTGGTTTTTATCTTTATTGGAAGATCAAACCAATGATGGAGTTTATAATACAAAATTTATATATATAATACAAAACAAACTGTAATAAAGATATGACATTGCATAAACAGAATAAAGTAACTAGGACACATCTAGTTACTTTGTTATGCAAAATTGTAATTTTTATTGGAGTTTGTTCTGTATTATAATATAGACATGTATATGTATATATATATCAAATTAAAAAAGTTGGTCACACATCCCAGTGTATTACTAAAACATTCATTTTGTACTATGAATGTAAGAGTCTAAAACTGCAGAGACCTGTAATACTAATAGTAGTGATAATGTAAGGGATAATCTGACAACTTGGAAAAGAATGACTGGTTTCCAGCCCATGAAGCACTTCAGTTGTTAGTAGTGAAGAATCCAATTTGTGAGATGAGCTATTTTCATTAGGAGAAATGAATTTATCCTGTCGTAAAACACTTAATATGCCTACTGTTAAGTTAGGAATTGCAAGTTAATTTTTCAGTGTTCAATAAAGGTGTAAGCCAGCTTACCAAAACTTAATTCCTTAGTTACATATCCAGAGCTCCTGATAGATACAATTTTTTTGTAATAATTATTTTACTGTAAAGACAAACTGTGTATTGAAACACTGACTGTACTTCATTTTTAATGACCTTCTTGCATTTGTTTGTAGTATTTTACAGGTAAAAGTTTATTTTACTCTGCAGCAGTATAGGTGTTTAATGTTTGTTTTCTAAACTGTTGTTCTACAATAATTTAAACCATAGATGACCATTTGGCAGCCTAGACTCAAATCTAGGTAAAGGTTGTAGTTTGTGCTTCAGCTTACAGTCTGGGTAAGGAATTGGTTCATGAGTACAAAGAAGTTGCCTATCCATGTTTGAAATATTTCTTAGATAGTTGAATTATGATATATAAATGCTCCATCCATTTTGAATCACACCAAGAGGTTGTTAAATAAGATTAAAGTACTAGATTACTTAGCCTGAAACTGTGTTTACTATGTGATATAAAAACATACTTATTATGTGTTATAAGTGATTTGTTTAAAGCATATATTTATTTTATTGCATGTATCTTAATATAATATGATGATTTTGTATGAGTTAATCATTATTACATTGTTTTTTCCTGTCAGGAAAGCACATTCTATAATCTTGCACACTTAAAGGAGGAATTGTGTCTGTTTTTCTTTCTTTATTAAGATGGCATTATATCCATGATAAAGGTCCATGTCCATTTTAGTATTGTCATCTATCACGTTCAAGTATTAAATTGTCTGTAATGCCTCTCTATAATCCTTTCTGAGCTTTCATAACTCATGGCTCTTGAAGAAACTTGTGTTCCTTGTGACAAAATCTTCAGTCGATATTTCTTCAGACCTCCTTATATTTAGTTGGATGCTCTTTGGAAGTTCATGCATCCCTTCTTTCTCATTTAGTGCCTTTACAGTTGTTCATTTTGTCTCCATATATAAAGCTGCATCAAAAAGTGCCAAACCAATGAATTTCTTATTTAAATTTTATAAATGCCCTGCAAATTCTGAAAGAGAAGAATTCACCTTCTTATACTTAACATGACACTGTTAGAAGTTCAGATCATTGAAAGAATAGAAGTAGCATCAAGAGTAGTGTGTGTATGTCTAAGATAGACTCAAACAACAAAAATGTAGATGTCATGAGTCTTCTTTCCTCACAGTCACTGAGCTTAAACTGTCGAACATTCATATCTTAAGGGTATATAATGTCTTGGCCATTTATTTTGCATGATGCAGTGCATCACATAGTGTAGATCATATTCCATAAGAGGGGATGTCACCAAGAAAAGTTACAGTTAATTCAAGAAGCTCTAAATTGTCTCCAGGTTGGCTAACCTGAAGTTGCATTATGGCAAACTCAATGACACTGTTTCTAACTTTCTCTATGGCTTCTACTGCTTCATCCTAGAAAGCTGTAGTTTCATAAGTAGACTGGTCTGTATTGTAATTACAGTGATTTTGTAATTGACTGAAAATTGCAATATCTGGATGAGAGGAAAGCTTCATACAGTCTTCATAAACACATGCCAGGAAAGCCCCAAACAGTCTTTATAAACACGTGCCACGAAAGGCCCATACATTCTTCATAAACACTTGCCACAAAAGGCCCATACATTCTTCATAAACACGTGCCACAAAAGGCCCATACATTCTTCATAAACACGTGCCAAGAAAACCCCATACAGTCTTCATAAACACGTGCCAGGAAAGCCCCATACATTCTTCATAAACACGTGCTAGGAAAGCCCCACACAGTCTTCATAAACATGTGCCAGGATAAGTTTCAAGATAGGATGCTGGTATGCCAAATACAACAGATTCTTATTTAACCTTTGTTCTAACAGAACACAAGGTCCATTTCTGTAACCAGTTTTGTTTGCCATTGTGTAAAAGCAAACTACCTTTACATAATCAATGACTCCCTACCCTTATGGTTAATGTATCACAACAGGAACTTGAGCCTTTCCAATGGTAAAAGTCAGCTTTGAAACATCTTAAGAGTTGATTTACTCCTGCAGGAACACTGACAGACAATTTAGTTATACTAGAAACTACTGTCATATCATACAGAACATTGCAGAAATAAAACATAATAATATAAAATATTTATGTATGGAAAGTTCTTGAACATTCTGAATAATGTGGAATACTCTGGAATATTCCTGAATGTTATAATGTTCCAGAATGCAATAATATTCTAGAATGATCTAGAATAATCTAAAACCACCTACAGTCATTAAGAATATTCTGGAGTACTCTAGAATATGTAGAAAATGCAAATATATGATTTTAATATTTACATACTAATAAATACCTCATTTGTTAGTTTATATATATGATTAATGAGAGAGTTAGTTCTGTGTAAAATATTTTGATTAAAAGATCTAATAATAAAGTATAAGATTGCCTATTGTTATTTTTATAGGCTTTGGAGAAATGGATAACAACTTTGGAATTCCATGTTATTTTACTGGAAGAAGTTTTAAAAGAGGGATGGAATGGCTCTTAATATAAGGAGTGAAATCATCTTTTTGGGACTGAAGACGTAAAATGTTATTCAAAAGGTTGAAGCAGTGTGGGTTATATCACCTACATTCAAGATGTTTCAAGGGTTGAAATCTTTTAATTGGCATTGGTTGTTAAGGGATATGAACAGTAAACTAAGACTGAGAAATTACTTAATAATATCAGAATTGTCATTTGCTGATTTAATAATTATACTATATTTGGTTTCTCATAGTGCTTTGAATTTTGTAAAGTCAAATAGTGTGGGAGGATGAAATTTCTTCATGTGATTCATGATTGTTTTCTTTATCACATATTCAGTTTGTCAATGAATGAAAGGATGCCATTATATTATATTTGTTGTTTACCATTAATGAAGATATGATTGTAAGATTTGTTATGAAGGAACATTTGGTTCATTGCATAATTAGATTTGAGGTGAGTCATCCTGGTGAGTTGTTATTCCAATTTTGTTGCATGTCTTCTAAACTTTTCTTACTTTACCCTTTGGTACTGGCCATATTGACACATAACCCGGAACCAGGACTGGAAAGACCAACTGCTGGTGACTGAGGATGTTTCTAGTACTTGCCTGTTAGTCTACCTGGTGGATTGTGATCATTACCAATCTGCTACAGGAAGCCCTTTGTAACTTTATAAACTGGATATCAACATCGGTTTTATGCAATTTTCTGTTTTTAATTGCTGTTTTGTTTTTACCTTCTTGTACTTTTACAAATTTTACTACATTTACTCTACTTTTACCTTTTACTGGACATTTGGCTACTCATTATTATGATTTTGCTATATGTCTTTTAAAACTTCTATTATTTTACATTTTGATACTGGCTGCTATGACACATAACCCAGAACCAGGACTGGAAAGGCCAACTTTAGTTAACTGAAGGTGGTTCTTGAATTTATCTGTTAGTCTTCCTGGCAGGTTATGATTATTACCATTTTGCTAGAGAAAGTACTTTACAACTTCTTTTACTTTGTTTTTTCTCTCAACATTGTAAACTAGGTGTCAACATTGGTTTTTTGCTTTTTCTGTTTTTCAATGGTGTTTTGTTTTACCTTCATTTCCTTTTCTGTATTTTACTACATTTAATTTGTTTTTACCTTTTTATCGGACATTTGGCGGAGATAGCCTTACTACTTTGTGCCATAAAACACTAAATCAATCAATTGATATGCTTTGAAACTTCGTTCCTTTCCAAAGTATCCCACCTGGGGTTATGTTTTCTTTCCTTGATGAGCCATGCTTTTTCAGACTAGACGGTCTGCTATTGCTCCTTTTGGCCTTCGTATACAGGTGCAGTTAATTGAATTTGGTTTGTCCTTGGATAACATTGCTGTATCCACTGGTCAACCCATCCCACCATGGCTTCTTAGTCCTCAATTGTGACCTATCTTTAAGTCATATGAGAAAAGTAGACACTTCTTATTGGAAATACTGTCTACTATTTGCTTAAACATCTTTTAAACCACCTTTCATTCCTATATATGCAGATGGTTCAAAATCAGGTGACTGTATGGGCTTTGCCATGGTTTGTTGTGGTTTGGAGGTTGTGCACAGAATCCCCTCTGCAGCTTCTGTGTTCACTGCTGAACTGTATGCCATTTCTCTTGCCCTGGGTCACATAGAAGCTAAGCAGTACTCAAAATGCAACTCACTTAGTTCTCTATTGGCTAGAATCGCTTCAAATTGGATTACACCCTGTTCTTGCTGATATTCAAAACCGACTGGCCCATTTCTCTTTAATGTCTACTTCTATCCACTTTTTCTGGATACTGGGCCATGTTGGTAATTGCAGGAATGGGCTCGCTGACACCTCATCTAAATCTGTGTGTCCTAACACTATCACTGCTGTACCTGTTTTTTACATGGACTATGGTTCTGTATTCAAGGCTCAGCTCCATACTAGCTCTCAGTCTACTTGGAGTGAGCAATGCAAAAACAATCTTTTTTTAATAAAATCCTATATTGGACTTTGGCCATCTTGTTCCTGTAAGGATCAGAAAGAGGAAGTTGTTCTAACTGTCTGCCCTAACTCTGCCACTGCTCTGCCTGTTCCATACATGGACTATGATTCTGTATTCAAGGACAAGACGTTGACTTTCTTGTCATTGTTACGATTTACAACAATGGCACCATTTTAAGCATGTTCTGTCCAAAGTTTTGTCCATAACATTAGATAGTGTTATTGGTGATGGTGACATCATCCACCTTGGTAATGTTTTTAATGTTTTGAAAGCCATTAATCTTTTTAATGCTATTTAAGTTTTTTGATTTATAATTTACATCTTTTTAATGTGACCCCCTTTTAAAAATCACAGTTCATCTCGTTCAGTATGAAATTAAAAACTGACCGTAACACTTAGTAACTAGAAATTAGGATTGGAAAGGACAACTTCAGGTGACTGACGGTAGTTTTTGTACTTATGTGTTAGTTGTCTTGGTGAGTTGTGATTATTATGGTCATGCTATAGAAAGTTCTTTAGAACTTGAATCACTGTAGTTTTTCTCTTGACGTTGTAGACTAGATGTAAACATTGGTTTTATGCTATTTATTTATTATTATTTTTTAACTTTGTTTTGTTTTACCTTATTTCCTTTTATGAATTTTACTGAATTTACTTTTACCTTTTTACTGGACAATACGTGCAGATAGCCTGGCTGCTTTGTGCCATAAAACATTAAATCAACCAATCAACCAAGATTTAGGCTAAAAATAATTTTGGAAATCAAAAAGAGCTTATCAGAAACCACTATCTGATAATGTTGAGACTAATAGCAAGGATTTATTTATATATATATATATATATAATAAACAAAATGTTAAAATGGGAAATGGTCCTTAACAGATGTTGTTTTGCAAGTTTTTTATTAAAGACAATGGAAGATGAATAAGTTTATAAATTTTCTAATCTTTTATTAGTAAGAGAAAATATCAGCAATATTCTTGGCATCGAGTATTCCATGGAAAATGTTGGAATTGGCCTGAAACAAAATACATTAATCCCTTGGTGGTAAATAGAAAGATTGGGAGTTTAAAAACAAGTGAAGCACCAGGACCAGTTAAGGTTTATCTTGTGGTTTCAAAGAAGGTTACAGATTAGATTAGATAATTTTGGGCAGAGCTTTAACATTGGAGAGTGTTCAGTGTCACTCCTAATTTTTATGAAGTAATATCTTATATTGTTTTTAGAAATTATAAGCTAGGTTGTCATGAATTTATGAAAGGGAACTTTTTTGCCTCTTTTTTTTTTAAAGGAATTTTACCTGTAATTTGGATGAACAAAAAGATGTAGATTCTATTCACTTAATGTTTACTTAATTTGATATGCTATAGCAATTATAGATATCCTATAAGCAATATTATTGTCATAATTTATGTATCAGGTAAAGGGCACATCACATTAAGATCAATACAGTCCTAGAATATTTGGAAATGTTATTGATTGACAAACTCTCCAAAATATCTTAAATAAGACTTGATTATAAAATACAAATGAGCCAATCAATTAGAAGTTACTGGTGAACAGTGGATTATTACAGATAAAATTTTAAGAATGTTGTAGCTTTGTTACATAGCTTCTCAAGCAGATAGAGTGAATCAGTCAGTGTGTTACATATCATGATTAATTTGTGCAAGTAAGTTGTCTTTGTATTAGTTCTTGATTTTTGGAGAAGTTTGAACATAATTTATATCATATGCCTGCAATAGTTCAGGGGTAGAAATATTCTAAATTTTTAGCAGGACACGTCTTGCTGGACAGTGAAACTTGCCAGACATTTGAAATTTTAGCAGGACACCTCAAAATTGTCATCTGACATTACTGAAAACAAGAAGAGACAATTATTATATAAAACAGAATCATTTTATTTGTGGCACTGAAACATTGTTTCAAAGCAAGTGGCAACAAGTCTTATATCCATTAAAAATGACACATCAATCAAAATGGTAGATTTAGTCATCCAGCACTAAGACATCAGCTGATATAGACTTAGTGTCTCTTTTGTCTCTACGTGTGTGAGTTTCATGTGGACTCGCAAATTGTCTGGTTTTTTACTGTCCTTCCACCAGGATTTTACAGACTTGCACAGTAATTTTGTGCTTGCAGGATCATAGGTATTATTCTTAGCTAATTTTATTGTCATCAAGTTATTAAGAGAATCATTTATTAGTTTGGACCGCCAGTCATCCTTAATAACTGCCATCTAGGAAAATCCACATTCTGGTTCCGCAGATGACATGGAAATCACCTGTATAAGGTATACCAAGGCCAACACTGTTGATCCAGGGAAAGGTTTAATGTCCTCAACTGTAATTTGACTTAACTTGTGGGCCCACAATCCACTTGCACTACTAGCCAAGGACTCATCTTATTTGGCAAATCTTGTGGCTTTGAGCAGTGTATTGTGCAAGCCAACTTGGCAAATATCAGCTGCGATGTTGAAACCCATAGCTTCTAGCAGAGCACCAGAGTGGTCAAAAGTGTCTGGAGTTCATTATAGCCATAAGTTGGCAATGCCTCCTTGCTTTTAGGCTAGTTGTTTGGTTCAAAAATTTGAAAGGCACCACTAAAATCCTTATCAAATTCTTCAAATCTCTCATTCAGATATGTGACCATTTTACCTATGAAGATGGCAGTTTCTTCAGCCACAGATTGAGCAACTGTCTCTCTTGTGGCACTTCTTGAGCCTCTAGCTCTTGTCTGACCACTAGTAGCAATCACCTTTCCTCTAAGTAACCACTTGCCAGTTTGTACACATGTTGTGAGCTCTTCAACAATTTTCTGGGATCTCTCACCATGATTTACATTGCCCAGCTTCTCTTTGCAAACAGCGAGTTTGTCAGAAACAATGTTCACAGTAGCAGAATTGTCTTGCATTTTGAGACTAAGAAATGTCAAAACAGAAGTGCCAAGAGTATGTCCATATACAGGATGAATTTAAGGCTTGTGAAAGTACTGTATAATTCTGAAGCTTTTTGTCCACATTCCCCTTTGTCATACAACTTTATTTCACACAAATGCTCTGCTGAAGCAGGCCAGTTATGAGAAACTGACTCCAGAATGCACTTTTTATAGGCCACCCACTGGGTTCCTGTCCCTTTTGTTGGCTTTACCAGCTTCTTTAAGGCCAGCCCAGTTCTGTGGCAAATTGTTATTAAACTTTCATGGGCTTTCTAAAAAGGTTTGGATACTATCAAGGTAAGGGATGTCCTTGATGGTCTTCTTAATTGCAAGTTCCAATCTGTGAGTAACACAGTGGATCCCTATCAAATAAGGTTTTTGCACCTTCAGTTTGTTGACAAGTCCTTTATTTGTGCCAAAATTGACCGCTGCCCCATCATTCAAGCTAGTTGGGAAACTTGCCATATTTGGACAATGCTCCAAGTAGAAAAAAAATTAGTACCCAATATTAGTTACTTTTGGTAAAAAAAAAAGTAAATTTGTACTTTGGAAAATTCTATTGCTCCATTATCTATTAATCTATTTGTGCTAGGTTAAGCTCCAATTCTGTCAGTGGTAAATACATGGTTCTTGGTTTAAATCAATTGAAAAATGCTTGAGTTTTCACTAATGTACATTAATAATGGAATGCCAATGTAAACCTGAATTAAAACACAAATGTACATGAAATATTGTCCATTTTAATTTTTATTAATTAGGAATTCAGGATAAATCCAGAAAATTCTCATCCCAGGTAATTAAGAAACCTTTACATGAACTAAGTGCTTGTAGCAAGTGTTCAGAATCAGCCTTCTCAACTGACTGCAGACATAGGAGGTGGGTTACTGGGTAACAGTCACTGTCCAAGTATCTTACATAGACTATCTCCTGCTCAATGTTGGCAGTGTCTGTTGAGCTGTTAGTCATGATGTCAAAGAATAATGAGGTGTGTAGATAAGATCTGACATTAATTCTAATTGTTTCTGCAATATACTTCGTAAAGATAACTACTTGTTTGTTATTGGCATAATGTTCTGTTAAGTGCATACCAAAGTTGTGCTCCTGCAGCAACAGAAGCTCTTGAAAAATTGCTGAATGGTTTGGCATTCAAAGCCAAATAAAGGGCAGTCCTGAACAGCACAAACAAAGGATATTTTTCAGTCTGGTTAAATTTGCTCAGATCTTTCATTATGGGAGTTAAATCAGGTCTTTCTTTTGCTGTTTTAGCTTAAGTTGTCAGACAACTTAGACTGTGGGCATGACTGTTTTCATACTTCTTAACAGCATTTGCTCTCAGGTTAGACGATCCTGTTATGAAGATGTTCTTCTACCTTTCAGTGTTTTGGTCATATTCCTGATCAAAACATCAGTTAGATAGCGTTATTATACTCCAGCTATGGTTGACCTCTATTCCATTCATCCTGGAAACAACGAGTAGACTTATTACCAGTGCTAGCAGTAACAATTTTTGCTTTAACACTTAAGCTTGAGTTTTTTCACTTGGGGTTCCATAGTATTGTCTTCTGATTTATTAGTCTTGCTCGTGAAGCCAAACTGAAATAAATCATGAGACTTTCCTGTATTTTTACTATCAGACACTATGATCAGATTGTCATGAATGTTTGGCAGTCAGGTGACTATCCAGGATGGCACAGGTAAGGCAAACTAAAAAATACATTTTGTGAGTGTTCACAACCATTTTTTTTTTAACTTGCTTTATTTTTTGTCTTCAATTAAATCTTAAAGTTTGCAAGTTATTTTCTACTCATTATAGAATATACTTTTGAGTGAAATCTTTGGGCTGTGCATACACAGCTTTTGCCTCACTTATCTTTCAGGGGAGGATGAATTTATGTCCGATATGTGAGGAATATGACCACTGGTCATAATGTCTGGTGATAGATGAGAAAGTGCTGGTCAAACTTGATTTTTTAATGGACATGTTCAGCTTTAAATAGAAAATTTCAAACACTGATAGTATATGATAGTGTACACATGTTCAAGCTTGTAGGTTGTTGAAACATGAAAGAAGGAAATAAACTAATTTGTTATGGTTGAAGTCGACTGGGATTTGAATTATATTCACTAGATGATGAAAAAAATTATCAAAAAAAGAACAATGATACAACAGAAAGATAGATTATAACCGAAAAAATATATTTATACAAATTACAAGTTAGGCAACCTTGAAACACTATATGCAGGTTTAATCTCCTCATGAGATTTCCATACAAGTATCAAATAGGTTCGCATAGTATCAGAAGGATCAAGGAAAAATTTGTATTCTGTGATTAATTAAATAGCTGAGTCGACAGTTACAGTCATCTGCTACTGGATTAGTGATTACATCAACAGATTTCTTCTCTTGAAATAAATATCTGGAAAATCATTCTTTTTGAAAACCAAGCAGAACTTTAACTCAACTAAAACTCCTTATTGTAACAGGAAGTCTTTGTTCTATTCAGATACAATTCACATTGCTACATAATTAGTCATATTTGTACAATATATAAAGGTTGGAAATTACAAATACCATCTACTTGTCTAGTGGAAGGAACGGTTGTAAATAATCTATATTAAACAAAGTGTGAATATGAAGATTTCAAGAACATTTTATGTGCAGAAAACAACAAAGACACAATGGAGATTAGAACAAAGAAATTTCATTTGTTTTTTGCATTATGTGTTTATTTTAAAATTGCATTGAAACAGACTAAAATTTCATATATTATTAAAATGGTCAACATATGAAATTATTTGATTATTATCAAAAATATTGTTAACAAAGAAAGTACCCAACTCATAAGCATCATAAATGCTGGAAATTGCAGAAGGTGCAATACCATAGCAGAGTGGTCCAAGATCATGCCCTCCCCCCACTCCCTCTGAAACAGTAAAATATTTTAGGGTGGTGTATTTGAGCATTTTGAAATAAAAAAGGCACTTTGTCACACACACACATTATTTTGATTTAAAAATATTACATGCACACACATCATTGATCAGATTTGGTCTTTGCATATCAGTTGTAGACAAAAGCTGGCAAAAGAATAGGAGTATAATGTTAATACGTTGCTGTATAATATTCACCTGATCCCAGTTAACATTTAATAAAATAATGTTTGACATATATTAGTTGAATAAAGAGAAAAACTAACCTAATTTTTGATATTCAAAACTACCTTTGCAGTTTCATTCATTAACATTAAATCATTAAATGAGTTATTAAAATGTTTAATGTACTACAGAAACTTTATTATACTACTAATGTGTGGTTTTTTAAAAATGATGGGGTAAGTACTACCACCCCACACCCCATAATATTTCTTAAGCTCACATTTTGTAGACAGTTGAAGTAAATAAATTTTGGAAAATCAAGCTTCGTTAACAAAGAAATAGTAAAGTGTGGTTGAAGCAGTCAAATGTCAGTAAATTTCTTTGTGAGCCAGTTAAAAGTAAGATAATTCATGAAATGAATTCATGGCATATTTACAGAATAATTATTGGCAAAAATCAGATTAACAGCTTCTTATATACAGAAAAGCTTGTGTGTTATGGTAATGCTGAATCCAACAATGACATTTAAAAGTATTATCTAATTTTGTTGTTAGTCTGCGCACTGAAAGTATAAAATGAAATGTATAGAAACAAAACTAAAAAACATTTGTTTTTCATTCAGAGTCTCTGTTCATAAAGAATGTGTTTTGTTTTTGTATTTAAAATGTTGGCAATTCTTGTAATTTGGATAAAATATTAGAAATTTGTGATAAATACAGTATGTATTTATATCTTAGTAAAATAAAATTTTCTTAAAATCTATTTTTATTTTAACTTTTCACATGAGAGGCTTATCAAAATTAGGCCTCTTTGAATTTGCAGAGAGAATAAACTGCCAAACTGAAATCAGTAGGAGAACGTGAATTTATAGCTTTTTCTTTTAATATAGATTACTCAGTCATATATACATAAGGAACTTTATCAACTATTCAGTGTAAAGAAATGTCGGGAAGAATGAAGCAAAGAAGAGCTCTCAATCCAGTTGACTTAGCTACTCTGTCTGTTAATGAGCGAATTCTAAGAGAATGCCACAATTTGTATGTTGATCCAGAAAATGGTAAGATCATTCTGCAGTTTTGTATTTGAAGTTAAGATGTATGATGATAATATATATATATAAGTGAATATATAATTTTTTTAATAATTATTTTTACTTTGGTCATATAATTTCTAAGTATCTTAAAATTTACAATACCAATTATAAAAGTGACTTAAATAGGAAGAGGAAAAAACAAACGAACAATAACTTTGGTACAGAAACTTATAGTAATGGAACAGCTGTTGGTATAACAATAACTTTCACGATGATCACAGTTCAAAGGCCATTTTGTCACATTTGTTGACTTACATTCAAAATTTTATTGAACTACTATTTTATGAGTTTATGTCAATAAGTTCAGAATCATATTGTAGATTATGAATTAAACTTTAATGTTATATATGAGTTATTTTTTTAATTTAAAAGTATATATTAAAATCACACATTCTAAGTATAGATTTTAATGAGTCACATGGTATGTTGAATGCAGCATTGTTTGAAATTAGATGCTTGTGATGTCAAAATACTAAGTCTGTAGTTTTATGTAAATTAGGAACTCAAATTACTGATATAAACAAGTTAGAATATAAAATAAGAACTTCATATCTTTACATTTTTGTAATGCATTCTGTTGTTGGGCAAGTTTTAAGTATTTTGTAGAAATAATACTAAATCCAGCTAACCTTACAATAACAAATTAGCTTGTTTTCCTTGATGTTTATTACAAGTTAATTATATAAATTACAGAAATTTCAAGATAATGGTACCGACATACAACTTGCAAACAAACATATTGGCAGAGTTGAGTGATTAACTGGAGAGATGCAGTACCTGCAATTCTGACATTGAATAACTTTTCTGACACTTAACTGAATCACTCTCTCATTACTCAGTAACTTCAAGTCATTAACTGAATCACTCTCTCATTACTCAGTAACTTCAAGTCATTAACTGCTCATTCATTACACATTAATTCACAGTTTCAATGTATTTGGATGTATACTAAACATGACATTTTTTACCTTCAAGCAAAAATTTAAGTTAAAGCATTGTAATTAAACCTTACAACACCGTAGGTTACTGGCATCAATAACAGATTAAGTGATATTTAGCCAGTTATAAAAATGGATTCATAGGAAACTTTTATTTTTTACACTTGTCTTGAGTGACAAGGAGTATTGCTGTTCAATATTGAATAGTATCAAATGACTAATGAAGTATCAAGTTTATCCAAAGAATTGGCACATTTCAGGCTTGTTAGAACCAGGATAAGTAATATGAAATTAAGCAGTGAAATATTAGCATAGCTTATTGCTTTACATGATAAAAAGATTGTTAGTGGTGCATTACTCAAACACTTTTCATGGGTACAGTTGTAAGAACATAGGTGTTTTGTGAAATAAGCAACAAAACATTATTTTCTGCAAGAATTTACAATTCAATTCACTTGTGAATGACACGATACATTACTGTAAAACCGTATTACTCATATAAGTGTGATGCAGAAGCAAAATTGTTGGTATATGTGTATAATATATTGTAATCAATACTTTTAAGAGTCAGTTTTTGGCTTAGGAATTCAATAGGGTGTTTTGTCATGAATTATTAAATACAACCGTAGTTAAAATTAGCCATCAAAAATTTTTGCTAGATGAAATCCACACATTAATATTTTAACAATATTTCTTTAGTTGCAAAGATGACAGATTTGATATTCTGATATATCTTATTCCCTCATCAGAGTAGCTTTTTCTGAATTATATTTCCCTCTATATTGACAGATTTATTTTCTTGCCATTAGCCTTAGTTTTTCCACCATGAGGCAGCTGCCTGATCGATTGCAAGTTAGTGTATGACAACTCTCCACCAATTGGAGCAAGACACAACTCCCAGTGCAGCTGACTCCCTTTCTCCTATTTAGCCTAAAATCACTTTTGGTATTAAGATGTGTTTTTTGGTTGTGTTTTCCTTTATCAAATTTTCAATCAATTTTTTTATTTTTTCTTGGAGGGTACTTAGTTTTTCTTTACACTTGCTACATTTGTGTTCTGCAAATTTAGATAGCATGTGTGGGTATTGCAAATATTTTATTTTAATATGTGATTCTTTGGAGCTTCCTATGGGACTTTTCTGCTTTTACTCATAGTTGCTATGAATTCTCTAATTTCACATTACAACTATTACCTCTGTTGGACCTGTTGCAGTTAACCTTGTTTTGACTACAGTGACTTCAGAACCACAATTGTCAGTGGAAGTTGTTATGGCCTTGTTTCATCAGAAGTTAGCTACTTTCATGTGGACTCTTGATTTGCCTGTGTATTATCCTCTTATGCCTTGTTCCATGGATACATGAACAAGATGCCACTGATTTTGGCAACCTGTCCCTCATTCCCCTACCAATGCCACACAGTTATGTTTAACTCTAGTGGAGTTGCTCACACCTACTTATCCTTTCCTGGAATTAATAAACCACTTATATTTTGTTTTCCTTCTTTCTTGTGTCTGTGATTCATCCCTATTTATGTTAAGTGAGACAACTTTGGGCCAATATCTTTTGTTAACCCTTGCTAGATATTGGTTTGTGGACAGTTACATTCACAAATTAGTATGTCTCAACTCCCATGAAATATGGGAACTTATCATAGGTCTGCATTTCCTTTTATGTACTCCTTCCCTGTTCTTTTATCCTATAACCTTCATTTTTGTAAACACTTTTTGAGCCATTGTCCTTCTGGGGCAATTCTAGATCTTCACAAGAGCACTGTATAACAGAGATCCTCCTCAGTCAGGTTTCTATTCCTCTTTATTCATAGTCCTCAAGAAGACTGGGAACTGATCATCATCAGTCTCTCCTCCTTAAACCACTTCCTATTCTGAAACATAAATCATTTCACCATGTAATCTTTCTTATCTTTTCAAAGGGTTTTCACTCCTGGTCTGTTGGTGACAAAGTTAGGTGTCTCAGATTCTTACCTCCACATTCTCATTTCTCCAGCTTCCTGAGAATTTTTGTTTTATCTATCTGGGTTGTAACTACCAGTTCTAAGCTTTTCTGCTTGGGATGGCTTTGGGTTTCTACATTTTTTATTGGGTTGTCAAAGCTTTTGTCTGTCTTCTCCATTTGTGGACTTTCATTCCCACAATTATATAGACAACTGGCTGCTTCTAGTTTCTTTGCATGACACCTTTTTTCTTTGCACTTAGTTTCTTCTTCGACAAGCTGCATGGGTAGGTTAGCTGATCATGATAGAGAAGTGCTTCCTTCCCATAATCAACACCTTGTTATCTTAGAGAGTTTGCAATTTTTATATCTGCTGGGCCCATCTTTCTCCCTATCACCTTTGATCTATTAAGGCTTAAACTGCATGAAAGGTTCAATCTTTTTTGGGTATGTAAAATTCCTCAGTTGAGCCCACCTGTGAATACTTTAGTGAGTTTTACAAGATCAGTGAAACTTCATTTGAGATGTCTTGGATACTGGTATCCATTTCCTTTCTTTCCTTCACATAGATTTTGTCTAATATTATTGGACAAAGACAACATTGCAGTGGGTATTGCACTTCCTTCTCCTTATTCAAAGGTTCTCTTCATAGATATTGATCTTTTGGTTTGGGATGCATATCTAGACATGCAGGAAATTTTGGGCTATTGCTCTAGTGATGAGTCATTTCTGTATATCAGTCATTCAGAATTGCTTGGTGTCTGGCTTCAGTTCACTTCCTCTCATCTTTCCAGTTATTCTTAATGGTTGTCTTGTGCATCACTCAGCAAGGAAGCACTCTGTTGGGGTCTCTTTGTTTCCACACATTGAACCTCCTGTTTTGCCCTACAACCATCACATTCAGTTGTTGTAATGTCATCTATCAAGTGCCATGAATCTGGTAACAGATCATTTCTCACACTTCCACAAGAGTCTTCTCAAGAAGAGTTCTTCCGACTCACAGTTTTAAACATAGTACTCTGTTACTAAATGTATTCACTATCCACCTTAAATCTGGTATTCCAAGGTTTTGATCCACAATTCCACAGTCTTTGGCTGTAGCTATTGATGCCCTTAGTCAGAATTAGGGATTGTTTCCTCAGTGCCTTTCCACCAATCTGTTTTCCTCCTCCTGTTCTTTTGGCTCTACAAGCCACTGTGTTGTGTTCTCGTAGTGGCACCCTTTTGGATGTTGCAACCATGGTTTCCAATTCTGTACCCTCTCTTACTGACACCCTGTTATGTATAAAGCGTTATGTATATACGTTATTATTCAAGTAGAAATTTCTAGAATTAGATAGATCGATCATTTGTAATGGCCTGGTGTCTGTACGAGACGAATCTAGTTTACTCTGGAATGCTGGGAAGTTACGTGATTGTTCGAGAAGAGTAGGCCTACTAGTATATAAACAGACGGCGATGCGGAAAAAAAAATCAGTCAGTCATTCGTTTGAGAAAGTTTAAACATTTGCTGTGTGTTTATTCAACTTGGATTTGTGACTAGAGCTAGATCTACAGAAGCTGTGATTTTACTTTGTCAATCTTTACGATTCATTCGAATTAGTGGTTGTACTGAAAGTCAACACGTACAAGACTGTTTAGGGGAGACCGGAGCAAACTTCGGAATTTCTTTGTGGGACCAAATTCACACCCTAGACTGGAATTTTGGATTTCTGATCTGAACTTTTGGACTTTCATTCTGGATCATATTATTAGACACAGGCCAGTACCATTTTGTATTGTAATTAACTTTGAAGATTTAAACTGAATATCTGTCATTGTTATTATATAATTTATGTTATATCTGTTACGTATATAATAGTTTATTGTAATAAATTATACAAGCTGTTATCTGTATCTTTCTGTTGCGTTCAGTCTACATAAAAAAAACATAAAAAACGTAACACACCCCTTTCTCTTTCCTTCTCATCCACTCTCCTCAGACAAACACTGTTGGGCACTCATTACATCCTTCCTTTCCAAGACTTCACCTTCGTGCATGTCTTATATCTGTTCCCTTGCTTGATGAGCCATACTTTCCCCATCTGTTATTCCTTGATTTTCCACTTTATTTGCTCTACCTCCATGTCATTTTACAAACAGAAGTGGTATATATAGTGCCATTGGTCTTCTCTGCATAGTTTTTTTCTCTTCCTACTCTACTGCATCTGACTTTTTTTCTTACCTGATTTTTATCACAAGGTGCTATCAGTATCCACCACTGCTGTTTATTAGTGCCTCCTTGACAGTCAGTTTCTGTTTTACAAGATATTGTAAAACTTCACAGGTTCTCATCCTATTTTTCATACTTTTTGCCTTTACTCTCTCCCATGTTCTACTGTCATTACCGATTGGAATCTCAATTCCATTCTCCATGCCATACAACTTTTTCCTCCTTCAAGACCATGTCATTATTTACTTCATCTCTCCTTAAAGATTTTTTTTTCTCTCCCTCTTAGCATATGGACATTGATTGGATTTTTTTTGCTCTTGATGTCTCTTGCACATTATATTATAGGATTTATGTCATTCTGTAACAAGAGTGATATTTCCTGCCCAAAACATTGGCTACGTGTGCTTGCAGTTTTCCCTTAAATTCTGTTTCTCCATTTTCATTTCTCACCTTTATCAATATTTTGATCCAGATTGCCTCATGTCCTGTCTGGGCTTTCTGCTTTGACATGGCTTGTACTTCTCCCTTCCATGGTTCCATTCCCATTTGTTCTTTGATTGAATCCTTCCTTTTCATATGATATTTCTCTTATTACCTTTATGGATTGGATTTGCCTGGGCTATTCATTGCTATCTTATCAGATATTCTAATTTTTTAACCCTTACTGTATGACCATTCAAATCAGCAACACTTATTGTTGAGATAAGGTGTTCTACAAGACCACTTATAAGATTTACTCTGTAGTGTTTTATGTCATAAATATATTTGTCCCCAGCACCACACTCTGGGGCTAACATAAATAAAGCAGAAGGGGTATTGCTTCCTTTCCTTGTTGCTACTTTTGAGTGGTCTATTTTCTCTGTTAACCATTGTGCAGTTTCTGGTGCTGTTTTCATGCAGACTATCCAGTACATTCTACCCCCACTTACCACTTATCAGCTCTTAACTAAAAGGTGGAGAACTGTGGAGGTTTACTCTTCAGTGTAATAAGTTCCACTCAGTTGAGAGTAGGGCAGTGTTCTGCTGATATAGGTGATGTTTAAACACTCATCCTACTGTGGATATAATGTACTATTTCAGATGTTGCTGGTAATGCACTGGTCACTCTGTCACATTGCAGTTCATCCCTTTAACTGGGAACTGTCATCACCCAGGTGTTGGGTCTCACAAGATATTAGTGTTGGTTGTTACTGGACCTACCATATAAGTTCTCATACATCAGTGATGTAGGAACCTTCCTACTCCTGCAAACTGGGTGGTTCATTCTCAATGCTGCCTTGTTCTGGAATTGAACTGACACATTGCTGTCTGCTTTCCTACTGTCATATGGATGTCAGTTGCAATGAGTGCTGGTGCTGGTTGTGTTGGACATACACACATGCTAATGTGGATCCTTGGAATGGATGATCTTCCCTTCCAGTTCCAGTGTCTGAGATGAATGGTAGAGGACCCTCTTCCTACTGTATGCTGGAAATTACTATCATGATTCTGTTGATGTTGGTTGAAGTTGAACTTGCCCTTACAGTCTATCACACCATAGCTACTCTATACCAGGTGACCCTTCATTTGATTTATTGTGTTCTTCCTATGTTTCTGCCCCTCGATGTGGATTCCTGTATGTGGTGAGGGGACCTCTCAGAGAAGGTTCTGTTTTTACTGTTTACCTCCTCTGTGATCTAAACATCCATTTGCATGTTTGCCGTGCATGGTAACTCGTGAATGGGAGGAGAGAGAATCCTGGTGGTTGAGGAGTCCAACTCCAACACACCACTTTGGCCTTGAATTCCTTGAAACCTTCACTCATATGGATTGCATGAAAACTTATCCCTTTTCATCCAACAATTCTTAATGAAGTGCTGATTCCAAGTCTGTGTACACTCAACACTTTCTCATTTTTTCCCACAGGAACTTGGAGTCCTTTAGGGCTGTATTCTGAGTGTCACACTTTTCATTATAAAGATTAATGCTATCAGTGAGCAGTTACCCTCTACAGTTGCAAACGGTCTTTTTGTTGATGACTTTTACATCTCATGTCAGTCATCAAACATGGTTTATTGAACGGCAGCTACAACAAACTGCATTCAATCAGATACTGAAGTGGACCACTGCAAATGGTTTTAAACTTTCAATCTCTAAAATTGTTTGTATATATTTCTGCCGCAAATGGGGAATCCACCCAGATCCAGAACTTCATCTTCATGATGTTGTACTTCCTGTTGTCCTGTTCTTAGGTCTTATATTTGAGTGTAAATTAAATTTTATATCCCACATAAAGTGACTTCATATCAAATGTCTAAAAGCGTTGAACATTCTTTGTGCCCTCTCTTCCACTTCTTGAGGAACAGATCGATACTCCGTGCTCAAAATTTGTGCTCTCATCTGATCTGGTTTATGGTTCTTCCAGACATCAGCACTAAAAATGTTGGATCACCAGTGGCTTCGGCTGTGCATTGGAGCTTTTCGTATTTCTCCTGTGCAAAGTCTGTATGTGGAATCTTATGAACCCTCTCTAAGTATTCACTGTTTCCAACTGTCTCTAATGTATGCTTTCAAACTTTGATACTTACCACAGCATCCTATCTGGAGTTGTGATTTCCAACCACACTTTTTAATAACATAAAATCTGCCATTTTTCCTTTTAGTCTCTGTATCCAGGCACAGTTAGAAGATTTGGATTTATCCTTGAATAACATTGCAGTTTCTTCAGATCAGCCTATTCTACCATGGAAAATTACTGTCCCAAATTGTAACCTATCTTTGAGTCATCAGAGGAAAGCACATACACCCGATTGGAAATATCACTCTTTCTTTGCTGAACAACTTTCATATGATCCATTCCTTCCTATATATACAGATAGTTCCAAATTGGGTGACTCAGTGGGCTCAGCCGTGGTTTGTGACAGTTCGATTGTGACACACAGACTCCCCCTACAATTTCTGTTTTCACTGCTGAATTGTATTCTATCTCTCTTGTCCTAAAACATTTTGAAATGATGTAATATAAAAATTGTACAATATATACAGACTCTCAGCTGTTTATTGGCCTTGGAATCATTCCATGATAGTCACCACCCTCTTCTCATCAATATTGAAAACAAATTAACCAATCTTTCTCTCTCATCTGTCTCTGTCCAATTCTTTTAGATACCAGGTCATGTTGGTATTTGTAGGAATGAGCTGGCTGACAGAGCAGCAAAGTTTGTCTGTTCTGAATTTGTCATCCCAGTATTCATTCCATACATGGACTATGGTCCAGTTTTCAAATCCAAACTGTACACCAGATGGCAGGTAACCTGGAATGAGCAACACAGTAACAAGCTTTTTCAAATCAAACCTTCTCTTGGTCTTTGGCCCTCTTGCCCTCTGTAAGGATGGAAGAGAGGTTGTTTTGGCAAGGCTATGCATTGGTCACATTTTTTTAACCCACCACTTCCTTTTATCTGGAACTGCTGCACCATTGTGTTGTCTGTGTGGCATTCAGATCACAATCATCCACATCTTATTATCATGCTGTTATTTCATCCTAGAACGATGACACCATTTTAAAGATATTTGTAAAGCGGGTTTACCCTTGACTTTGGCCCATGTTATAGGTGATGCTGCCCATTTCACTCATGTTTTTACATTTTTAAGAGCCATTGGTCTTTTAAACTTAATTTGAGGTTTTTATTGGACTATATAGTGTTTTAGTATGATTTCTTTTACACATTTTAATGTTTTAACACAATTTCTTTGACACCTCTCAATTTTTATTTTGACTTGAACCCAGGACTGCGAAGGCCAATTTCAGGTGACTGACTGCAGTTTCGATCTTGTTGCTTCAGTCTTCCTGGCAAGTCTTAATTTTACACATCTTAGTTTTTTTTTCTTTTGAACTGTACCCAGGACTTTAAAGCCCAACCTCAGGTGACTGTCAGCACGGGTGTACTTCTTGCTTCAGTCTTCCTGGCAGTTCCTAATTTTGCATATTTTACTTTTTACCTTAATTGCCTTATACCTATAATGTACCACATCTTGTCTGGCACAGATAGTCTTGTAGCTTTGTACCAATAAACATTGAATACCTACCTATCTGTGTTTCTGCCCTTTTTGCAACATATTTTCACAAGCTCCCACAGTATGTCTTGCATACTATTTATTCACAGACCCCGTGGGCTTTCACTGAGTTCTTTCTGAAGAAGACTTACTTTGGTAATGTTACACTGGCTCCTCAACCAGGTCAGTGTGGCATTCTATCTATTCTGTTGGTGAAGGTAAGATATTGTATCTGAAGTTGACATTTTCCTACACTGAAAGTATATTTCTGACAGATTCTTATCTCTTCTTACACTTTCCACCCTTCTTCTGCACTTCTGGTGTCTGTTACTTTTTTCTTGCTTAGTCTCAAAGTGACTTTGGACTAAGCTGCACAGAGGAAGTCAGCTGAGTTTTGAGTTGTGCCAAGCTCCTGTTGATAGAGGGTTGTTCCATGCAATCCTGCAGCTGCCTCGTGATAACAAGTGAGGATAAGTGGAAGAACCAAGGCTGGTGTTGGGAAGAAATATTACCTAAGAGAAAGGAAAGAATGTATCAATGTATCAAAAATACATTTTGAGAGTGATAAAATGTTATTTCTGCATGCTGTGTTACAGTATTTTTAAATATTCCCCAATTTGTGCATGTGGAATCTCTGATAAAAACATGAATTATATTTTAATAACTTTTTAAATTTGTTTTCATTTTATTGTAATAAGGATAGAAAACCCTATATTTTTCATTTTTCATTTTAAGTTAAGCACTGTATTCATGCATGCATTTCTTTACTTGAATTATACATTTTAAAATGACTTGTGTTTTACAACTGTTGATGTAAATATATTTCATAAACCAGAAAATTTCTTACAGAACCCCAAAGTTTCAGTGAATTTCCAGTTTAACAGTTTTAACTTTATTTTTCTTAGGTTTAGTGAAGGTAGCCTGCAATGTGGGTCTTAACCTCTTGGCTCCACGTAAAAAAATTATTGTAATGTTGATTGGAAATCACTCAGCAGGGAAAAGTACCTTCATCAACTGGTAAAATACATCCAACTGTCAGTCTTTCATTTAATAGAAAATAATTTTTGTTTTTGTTTTTTTACTTATTAAACTAAGATAGTTATTCAGGCCTCGATAAATATTTTCAGATCTAGGAATCGGCCCAAAAAATTCAGGAACCAGGTGTGCCTGACCTTACTTGTCTATCAGAAAGTGGAAGATGCATGGGTGTCTTGATTATTCATATCTCTGTTATCTTTAATCCTTGATTATCCGTGTGTTTTTGGCTTTTCCCAAATTTTCTGAAAATAATTGTGCAGTTACAATTGAAGGTAGTATTTCACATAGTTTGTAGAAATTGTCATTCAGAAACTAATTTTGGTTGCAAAAGTTAAGGTTTTGGATGATATCCAGAATTTTTAAACTGCAGGATCAATCTTGCATGTGTTTAGATTGTAAGTCAGCCAGTTAAGGCTTAGAGTTGAGACTTGCCTCTTTTATTTTTGCTGATTAAGACAGTAATGCAAAATCATTGTAACTTGGTTAACTTTATTTGATTAATAGTTAAAAATATAGTATTCAAAAAACACAAAATACTCATTATGGTTTCTTAAAGATTTCACTACACTTTCACACAGGCTAAGAACAGACTTATGGTTGTGTTGCAAAATATTAAACAAATATTTCAGTGAAGCTTTCTCATGAGCTAAACTGCATCTTTGAAATAAACACATGCTTTAATCAGGTATGTTCACTGATCTGACAGTGTCCACAAGGTACCTACAATGTAGCAGTAAATCCCATCTTGTCCGAAAAATGTTCAGACAAAACAGAATAGACAAGAAGAGATTGTTTACATAGATAACTGTTCCCATAATCTTTCATGTCATTTGACATCTAGTTATGAGTCACCAGGCATCAATTGCTAAAAAGAGAGAAGTCCACTCTAGTTGCTGAACTAATCACCTAAGGATTTACACCCACGAGTGCAAATGGATTATACTGTAATACCATATAAAATTGATGTCTCTGAGCCAAAAGTTGTTGGTTGGTTGTCCCCAACCTCAGAGTATCCCAGCCATAAGATTATTTCAGAGGGTTTCAGTTCTTTTAGTTAAGTTCCCAAGACGTACAGTCAGAAAATAGCAGTTTATACATGTAAGAAATGCACCACACTAACTTCATGTAAGTTTTAATTGCTACTCTCCTTTTTTAAATAGAATTGCCAGGTGGAAATGTGATGTATAATGCAAAGGTAATTAATGTTGATAGGGTTAGAAACATTAAGGAATTCATAGAAGATACTGAAAGTGTAAACTTTTATGTAATTGGTGTTATTGTTTTTTCATTCATTTTAAGCCTTTATATATTAATCAATATTAATAAAGTCTGTATCTTTTGATGTAGAATTGGACCCCTTATCATTTATTCCTTGTTTTTTCGTTGACTTGTGTACTTCAGTTGTGACTGAATACCCTGAGTTTTTAAAATAAATCTATTGTGATATATTGTTGCCCCTGATGATGCTCTATCATTCCTATAATAGAGCAGCATGTTACAGTTGTTGTCCACTGTTCTTTACTGCACAGTTGGTGCCTTTAACTGCAGGTGCATGTTTAGCTTGTGTTAGGGTGTGTAAAATTATTCATTGTCTTCTTCCCTGCAGGTAATTGGTATCTTCAGTATGTTTTAATGAAGGCTTTTTCAAAATTAATTTCTAAGCATAGATTTATGCTAATGTTTTACTTATGTTTCACAGGCATGGATAGAATGCAAATGCACTTCTACATCTACAACAGATAAAAAAGTGTATGCTAATGATAGTATTGCCTGGACTCTTTGCTTTTGGTCCTATCTGAGTCTAAGTGTGCACGAATTGATTAAATTGGGTGAACGAGAAAAACAAAATACCACAAAATTAGTTACATTTTGTGTGACTGCAGTGCTAAATTTGCTATTAAAATTCTACAAACATAGATCAATTCAAGGTTCAAAGAACATGAGAATAGATCTGGACTTTGAAGAGTCTAGTCCTGTTCTAGGTTTGAGCTTTATTCAGAACAGCTCTGTGAATGAATAAAACAAAATAAAATACAAGACATTGTAATGAAATTTTTAGTCACCATGGTAAACTGGCATCTGAGATTTGTCGAGGCCTGTAGGAAATATTTAAAGAATAACTTATTTGTACAAGTAATTACAGTTACAATTAATCAGTAACTGATAGTAAGTGTTGGAGATATTATGCTTTGGAAAATGTGGTTAAAATAAAATGTTTTCATTGGAATATTTAATACATTGTGTGCATATAAGTATTACGATTCCCTTTGTTGTTTATCAAACAGAGAAGTGTGTAAATATCAAAGCTAATATAACGTATGACTGCAATTGGAGTACTGATGTATAAAGTATTTCTTTGTCATTTTGATGGTCTTGAGTGCCACTCAGGTGATAAAGGGCTTAGATGTTAAATTTCTTGAATTTTTATTAATTACCTCCAGCACATACATTTTTATTCTAACTTATTTTTCTAATGAGATGTAAGAGGAAGTTTTAAAACAAAGATCTAAGATTCTGGCTATAGATAATTATTATGATTCATGTTAAAATCGATTCAGTACCATTTATACAAGTTATATTTTTCATGTATATTTCTTTGTTACTAGTATCAGCTGCATAGTTTTAAAAATCTGCTTCACTACTAATTAATTAACAGGATATATGTTAAAGTTTAAAATTAAAACAATGTATTTTTTTACTTTAATTTTGGTGGAACTGGAGGGCTCACTTACCAACGTTCACTTTCTGTGAGAGAAAAACTTGCTCTTGCTGTAATTGAAAATTGCATTAATAAATTACAAAACAAAAATAATTTTCAAAAAATTAACAATGGAGTTTTTAAATTATATTTTGTTTTTATTTTTTTACAATTTTGGAATAAAACTTGTAGAGTTTTAAGGAGAATAACAGCAGTATTATAAGGATACCACATCACATTGTTTCTGTTAGTCCATAATATTTTCGGTCATTAAATAAATTGTCGAAGTAAAAGATAAACACTACATTACACCATATTAAAACTGTTGTGATTTTATGATGTGTTTATATATATATTGATTATAAGCCAGAAAAAAAACAAAACATTTGTACAAATCATTGGATAAGTTTCAACTGTGTACAGTTTTGATTTTCTTATCCAAGAAAAGCATGTGACTTATTGGAAAGGGCTCAATAGTAATCCAATAATATTATTATTTGGATTAAGGATTAATTTACAGGGATAAGTTAGATTTTTTAACTTTTTATTTTTGGAAAAAATAGGTGAGAGGTGAATTTACGAAAGTTTACAAGGTTAACAAGATTAATACAATAAAATCTTATTTTTTTGTGATGGTTTCTGAACACAGATGGACAAGAAGACAAAAGTTTTAGATTTGAAAGATGCAAGCTAGACTTCAGTTAATGGTTTGTTACCACTTAAACTTTGATTTAGGGTGCATTCGTGGGGTTGAGGACAACATTACCCTATTATAATATCTAAAGAATGTAAAACCAAAAGAGTTTCAATTTTTAGGGCACTTAGGTATGCAAAATTAACATTTTGTAGTCTGCTGTTTTGACTTTACTTTTTGGTTACAATGTCATTAAGAAGTATACTTTTGTTTAGTGTTTTCACTGAGTGTCTGGATATCTACGTACCCACCCATCACAACTTTCACAGTGTTCTAAATTTACTACCTGGTTTTAAAAAAAGCAGTTCTGCAAAGTTTAAGTGAAAATAATGTAAACAGAGCTGCAGACAAACTATTATTTTTAAGAGAAAACACTAAGCAGAAATCAGAAACTAGCACAAAATTGGGACACAAAAAGAGAAACTTAAAGTGGAAACAATCATAGAGATAGAAACTCAAATTATATTCTAATGGTGGGTCAGTGACACTGATTAGTAAGTCATTGATCTTCAAGTTTAAAAGTGTACAAATATCCTTGAGTACGGTAAAAATTAAGTTATTCAACCATTCATTATACACTTAAGCTTCGCTTTTAACATACTAATGTTTTCCTCTTTCATTACAAATGATGAATATAGGAGACAAGGAATCAAATTAAGTAAACAGCAAATTTGGAGTAGAAATGAAACATTCAAGTCTGATAATTGTGTTTTGTAATGTTAAATACTGTAAATTATTGTATCAATATAACTACATAGTAATGCTGTATCACTATAACTCTTACCTAAAAGTTTCTTTATTTTTGTATAATTAGTTTAATGTATTTCAACTGTAACTAGCTACTGCTCATCATATTTCAAAGTATAAAGAAGTAGTAATCATTGGCATAGAGACATTGTTTGAAAACAACTCTTGAAATGTTATAATATGCACTTTTTGAGCTGTCCACAGAGAGAGGGTTAATGATAATTTGCTTGTGGTGATATGTATCAACAGGCAGGGGGGGGATTTTGTCTTACAGCCTTTGTTTGCTACAGATTCTCTACTTTGACAACATTTACATCATGTCTTTCTGCCAGGTTGCATTTCATTAATTATGTCAATGATTTGGTTGTCGTCGCTTGGTGCATTCTTTGTTAGAGAAGCTGGTTTTCCTTGGTGAGTAGCTTAAATATTGACACATTTTTGTAAACATTCCTCCCTTGAAATTTTTCCAATCTTGATCAATTTTCATGAACTTATACCTGCATTCTTGGTTTCTTATCTTTTTCTAATTTGTTAACAGCTTTCCCTAGTTTTTCATCTACTTTTTTCATGGTCAAGACTTGTCTGCTTCTATTGTAGGCTACAGAATTGTTCTATCAGACATTAAGTTACCACAGATATTGTGTGCCTCTTTATGTCCACCTTTATTCATATTTATTTTCAAGTTTTCCAATTACATTTCCCCTTGGTGTGGATTTTGTACGTGGTGAGGGGAACTCCCAGGGAAGGTTCTGTTTTGTCTGGTTACCTTCTCTGGGATCTAAACATCCACCCATGTGTTTGCCGTGCGTGGCGACCTGTGAAGGAGAGGAGAGGATCCTGGTGGTTGAGGGGTCCAACCCTAACACACCACTTTGGCCTCAAATTCTTGTAGGCGGGCAGCTTTTGGGTGGCTCCCCTTGGGTCAATCGGCTGGTCGACTAAGGCTAGAGTCAACTAAATACCAGTGTTGGAAGTACGGGTGTTGTGGACATTGTGCCTGATGCTGGTGTTTGGGTATAGTGTTCACGAAACCCTAGCATTGCTGCATTGTCCTTGCATGACTTTGTAGTGCGTCCCCTTGTAGGGCTCCATAGTGGGTGGGGTCAATGGGTACCGAAATTTTCTTTTTTCCAATGGATACTCCAAAAAAATTTAAATGAAATTGTGAAAAAACAGTCAATGTGTAATTGACCACGTCTTGAAGACTAAACAGCAATCTTCAACATCAGTAACACACGTACCTCATTTTCTTATATTACATTCTCTTTTGCAAAAACCTTAAGGGCAAATGTCCCCTTTTTTTTATTCAGAAGGGACTAGAGGGACTTGCTGGCTCTCTAAAGTCAGTAAAGAAGCTTCGATCTGGTGACATATTGGTTGAAACATCCACATCCCAACACAGTGAACTCCTCTTGAATTAAAAAAACAATTGGGGATATACCTATTGAGGCTACACCTCATGCTACTTTGAATTCTTCACAAGTAGTTATTGTTGAAAGGGATTTGAAGAACGTTCCCGAGTCAGATTTTTGCTGGTCTCTCTACTCAAGGAATTTCTGCAGTGAGGTACATCTCCACTCGCAAAGATGGAATTACACTGCCAACAAATACCCTCATTTTAACATTTACTTCACCACGTACTTCTGCCATCATCAAGGCAGGTTATCTCATTTGCAGGGTTCAGCCATACATTCCAAACCCTCTTCGATGTTACCAATGTCAGAGATTCGGCCACTCAAAGACATCTTGTCGTGGTTCCCTGACGTGCTTGTTGTGGAGGCAAGGACCAAGATGCCTATGACTGTGACATGAACCCATATTGCATCAACTGCAATGGTTCTTACCCCTCTTACTTTCATTCTTGCCCAAAATGGTTGGAGGAAAAAGAGGTGCAGCTTTTGAAAATGATACATGACATTAATTATCCCGAGGCTCGGAAATTGCTGTCCACCACTCTATCTCGGACATGTGCTGCTGCATTTCATTCCACAACTACAGTGGGAGTGCAGACAGATCTCTCTGTGCCTCCAAGAGAATCGTTTTCTAAACAAATGAAAAGCCTTTTGATTTCCATGGTTAAAAAGGTTGATGAATCAACTTCTTATTCTCTGCTTTCTCTCTTAATGTTGTAGACTAGGTGTCAACATTGGTTTTATACTTTTTTGTTTTACCTTCATTTCCTTTTATGTCTTTTACTACATTTACTTTATTTTTACATTTTTACCAGATGTTTGGCACAGATAGCCTTGCTGCTTTGTGCCATAAAACACTAAATCAATCAACCAATTACATTTACCAAGATTTCTGAGATATGATCTTCAGTAGAATTTCAGTGTGGTCTTGCATTACACAGCTTCTTTTAAATTCTTTGCAATTTGCTCATTCGACCATCTTATCCTGAACACGTATTTTATTTTGTGACTCACTTCTGCAAAAAAATGATGAAACATTTTTGCTCTTGATGTTTCTCGTGCGTTTTGTTTTTCAAGAAGGATTTATACTTTTATTCTGATTGAGCTTTCCTGCCATGGACCAAGGTTGTAAGAAATGGTCATAGGTTGTTTACACCTCTTATATATAGCCTATTCTGAGATTGAAGGCAATTTTCTAAATCTAGTTAAGACTCTTTGTTTCTGTATTACAAGTACAGAATCTTCCAGATAATCAGCATTGGTGATTCTTGTTCTGTGGATTTTGTTCCATTCATGTTAATGAATTAGCTTGTGCAGTTAATTCATCTTGTTTATTATGGAATTTTCAATTATCTTAAGCATTGATTTGTTATATGGAACATTGCCTCTTCTCACATGTATAGCTATTTGCATTCACCCCTCTATGTACAATTTTTTTCACTACTACAAGCATTGCACTCCCATGTACCCATTGATTATCATGGTTTAACTGCATCTCCTATCCAAATCATCATGTAACAACCCTCTACCAATAGTAATATACTTTGCTGATGTGTATGATTACATCTTTTCAATTCTATTGAATTGTCAATTCTTGGCAGTGCTATGATGAAGATATGTTTTGACTCTGCACTTGTCACACATTTTTATTCTCTTTAACATTGTTGTATGAAGTGAAAAGTTGACTTGTACCTTTTACTATTGTTTTATTTTTTTTACAGTTTTCAGTGACAACTTAACTTGGTTCTTCATTTATTTATTCGAATAATATTCAAACTTTTCTCCAAAATTGGATGGTATGACTTTGACAATCATCCCAATTTATCCCAGGCCCAGTTTTTTTCTGCCTTCATATTACCCTTATGATTCTCATGTGGTCCTTGTACAGCATGCACTTTTTCCAGGAACTCCAATGATCTTCTGAGGGATTTTCAAGAAATACCTTCTCCTTCCATGGCTCTGTCTCTTCACATGCAGTTTCTTTCCGTTTGGGACCTTATGGGGAGTGATGCTGTACTGTTCCAGGTTTGTTTTCTATGTACTTACCTTTTGGGACTTAATGACTTTTTCTCTCCAACAGTCTATTCTTGGGAATGCGAAACTGTAGAATCATACATGGAATTTATGAGGCAACATTCAGCTATTTCATCTTTGCTTGCAATCAGCTGTTTCTGTTCCACATCAGACACTTTCCCCATCATATGCCTGTTCTTCCTTTTAGGGGTTCCACCAGCAGCTATGTTTCTCAACATGGTACTCATTATTGCCCACAGTATTGGTGACTATACTTTGGGTTCCAGGGCAGTGGGGACTTGTTTGACCAATTTTGTTTTCTTTTGGTGGGAATTTGCTGCTTATAATTGGGTTTTTCAGGCTTTATTAAAGGGACATGTCACCCAGTTCCTTTCCCACTCATTCCCATAGTCTTTCTTTACCTTGGGAACTTTTTACCAATATGTGTCTATCTGAGACATTACAGACTATTCTATCTCAGGAAACTATCAAGCTTGTCAGCTATCTCATTCCGAGCTCTTACTACAGTCCATTTGTGGTACCCAAGAAAACTGGGGATTGGTCTTCTGTAATCAGTCTCTCCCACCTCATTTAAGTACTCAATCTTTCCTCTTTTGCAAAATAGTCCCTTTCCACACTAAAGTGGTATTTCTGTACAGGATATTGGATGACCAAGGTACAGGTTTCAAATGCCTATCTACACATTCCCTATTTTTTCTCAGTGTGAATGCCCTTTTTGTTTGTTCACCACAGGGTTGTGTACTACTTTTGTACCTTTCCCTTCAAGTAGCTTCTTTGTCTGACTTATGAATGCTCAGGGGTTGTACTTACACCAACGACTTCTGTTAGGCCATTCAGAAATGGAGTGTTCACATCACACTCAAGAAGCTTATTTTGTCCCCTACCAATATTTTTGTACTTGGGGATCTTTCCAACTCTCACTTCAGTCGAGCCCAAACCTTCTTCTCTTTGTTTCTATTTCATGAAGCTTTTAGTTCTCCACACCCATGCTCCTCTCTCTGTTATTGCTAATGAGGTTCTGTGGAATCACTTTTATCCCCTTGGGTCAGGGGCACGTGTATGGTCTCTTCAGTGGACTCTGCAAAACCAGTGGAATGTTATTCTGAATAACTTAATTACCATTTCACCTTTCTTCGTTGATGATTTGTATTTGGGGTTGAACATGATCCACATGTTATGGGGTGTATTGCTTTCTCCTTTTCACCTTTGGAACTCATTGCTGATGCTTCCACACATGGTTGGGACACAGTTGATCAGTAGGGGGCTTCCATACAGTGGTTTATAACTGAGAAATCTTACCATATCAACAATTTGAGCTTTGAACCACTTTCCTTTTGTCATCAGGAATCAAATTGTCATGGTCTATTCCATCAATTCTACATTGTGGCTTATATCAACCATCAGAGTAGTACTCATTCTTGTTTCTTTTGCAGTTGAATGTTAAGTCTACATTTTCAGGGGCCATCATACTTGGAATAAGTCTCCTGGCATGTCATGTTTCAGATACTTTCATCTTTCTGATGGATCATTATTTAAGACCAGACAAAATTTATCCCACATAGTGCTTATTTAGTTCTCAGGTTTTCTGGTGGATATACTCACTGTGGAGCACTCCTAAGCTGAATGCATTTGCCACCATCCACTATTCTAAGTTACTTCATTTTTATCTGTGGTTCATCATCCATAATCTCTAGCTATTGATGCATTCATCTTGGATTAGACTGACTAATACCATTATATATATCCTCCAATCCATCTTCTTTCTTGGGTAATTTTAATTGTCCATGCCACTTGTGTTTGGGTCTTCTAATTACTTTTTATTGCCCTACACAAATCTGGTTTTTCAACATCATAGTGCCCATTTCTCTAACTTCGTTCCTTCTAAATCAGTCACAGTCACTGGTATTTCTTCCTACCCTTTCTACTCTCCATCTTTACATCTGGCATTTATCGGGTCTTTGGTGAGAATATTCAGATTGTCTGGGCAGGTCACTTTCTTTTTAGCTTGTTCCATTGGCCTAGCCTCAGTAAAATTTATCAATGGCAATGAAACATTAGTCTCTGAGACAGGGCTTTCCCCTTTTTAGCCCACTGATCCTATTATTACAGATTTTTTTACTTAGCTCTTTCCATCATGGAACTTTGTTCTTGTCCATCTTTAGATATTGAAAAGCCTTATCCCACACCTTCCATTTTTCCCAGTAGCATTTTGTGTTTATCTCCCCTACCCTTTCCCTTTTGTTGCATTCCTTCTGGATTCATAGACCTCCTTGTTGCAGGGTCCTTCTGGTTTGGAAGTTCATATGTTTTTTCATTACATTATTCTACCTCATTTTGAACATTTATTCTCCTATTCTTTGTTTCATTTGTCTCTCATGACCTACTTCCAACACCTAGTAAGTAGTCTGTGTGTGTGGTTGATTTGCTATATTTATCATCAGAGTGTCACATATTTTCTATCCTTCCACATACGATCTCTTATCTAGGTTGATCCTTCATTCTCAAGACTTCAGTAGCTTGTGAAAGTAATTCTTTCTTCTTGCCAATTTCCTTTCCTTCTATCTCCCACCTTGCTGTACATTTCTGTGTGAGGCAGTGAGGCTACACACATGCAAAACTAAATTTGCTCCATCTTTGTAAGATTGCCTCCAAGATTAATATTATATTCAGCTTTTGTGACTCTTCAAAAGATGATGTTGCATATAATCTGTAAGAAAAAACCACTTTGTGTAGTGGTACCTGGAAGTTCATGATGTGCTCTAACTCTTTACAGTTGTGTCTGAGTGGATGATGTTGCACAAGTCTAATAAGAAATATGCTTTATCTCTATATGGTGGGCTCCAAGAGTTGATTTTACACCTGACTTCTGTGACTGTCTAAAGGGTGTGATTGCACATGACTTCTAGGGGCAGTCCACTTTCTTACAGTTGTATCTGAAACTTTGTAATGTGCACCTTGCTATATGGTCTTGTTCAAGGAGATGATGTTACTTTAGGATTGGTCCATTACATTACAATTCACCTCTTCATTTGGGTTCCCACATTTTACCATCACCTGGATGTTGCTTCCTGGTGTGTGGATTTGGATTAGAGCTAGGCAAATCAACATAAGTCCTCGTGTTTGTTGTGATTTCTCATTCTAATTCAATTTTTGTAGTTTTTGCCTCATTTTCTTCATTTATATGCAGTGGGTTTTGTAGTTTGATGTTGTACATATGTGCTACAATCCAGAAGATGATGATGTTTGAGGTTTAGATTCTTCACTTGGTTCTCCACCTCAGTAATTTCCCTATTTTCAGGTTGCTGTTGTATAGTGGGGCTCCAGTCAGATTGGGTTTTGTTTGATGTAAACTACAACGTTGGCACATTCCTTTCTACCATCATTCAGAGTATAGGATTCCAAGATGTATGAATGTAGTTGTGAAATTGCACACATGTTCTTTATTTTTTTAGTTCAATTTAAAAAGTATATGCAGCTTGTGATGCAAATAGTGTGGAACCTTTTTCTTCAACAAGTCAAAGTGTTATTCCAATGCTACTTCATTTTAGACTAGAGTTAATCAGTTGCATACATTCCAGTGTGTACTAGCCACTCTACACATTGGAACTGGTTGTTTTCCTTCCACTTTTTGTCTGTGTATGAGACACATTTTCCCACTAAGCAAAAATGATACCTGGTGCAGTTTCCCAGGTGTGTTACTCTCCTTACAGGGATTACACTTTATGGGCTATCTTTGAACACTTTTGAGGAATACTTAATTTCTGTTCATCACAGCAGTACCCCTACCTGTTTAATGTGGGATTCTAGTTATACATGTGAGAAGAAGTATTGTACTGTATCAGAAGACATTATATTCCTATACTGAAAATATATTTCTGACAAGTAATTACCTACTCTAACATTTTTTACCTTTCCTTCCCACTTAAAACTAGTGCTTCCTTTCTGCCAAATCTTGAAGTGATAGTGTGGTAGAATGAAATAGAGGGAGTTGCATGTGTCAGTAGTGTGTGTTGCTCTCCTGTTGATGAAGAGTTGTTGCATGATGTTTTCCACCAATGAATCACATTGATTGTGAGGTACAGGTAAGTTCAAGACATCTGGCATGTGAAAAAAGTTTTGCATGCAGAGTGTAGCATTTATTGAGAATATGCATATGAGAGGAAGGAAGTAAATACTTATTGGAAATATATTTTAAATATAGGAAAATCACTTGTGTGTTTTATGTCTTCATATCTTGAAAACTAGTGAGCAATTCATATTCTAAATATCACAAGAAGTTTAAGTCTCTACTTAGAATTTAAAAAGGAGAATATCAGAAAGCTTTGTTTGAGAATAAATTGACTAAAAATGTCTCCTTGATCCACAGACTGGGTTTTACCTTGGTAATTGGGATCATTTTTATCATGTAAGTAAAGAAAGTAATTCATTATTTTTTGTGTCAAAGTAAGAAAAATCTAATGTAATAAGAATTTTGAATTTCTAAATAGCAATAAATGGTGTTTGAAATTTAATTTTAGAAATTTTGCAAGTATTTCATAAAGTTCATACATATATGCTTCATTGTTGGTAGCATATTTATTTTAATAATGTGCTGAAATACTTGTCTGCATTTTATTGTAATCAGGCTCCAATTGGTAAAATATAAAACAAGTTCATACATCAGATGGATCTTTTGACTTTGAAATTAAGTCAACTCAAGCTCGAGTACAAATTCAGTGAAAGACTTTATTAAAGCATTTCTATCTATTTTTCTCTCTTTTTAAATTTGCTTTTAACCTGTATTCTGTCCGGCTTGTATCTTTCTTTACAGCTTTTAACCTCATCTTAGCCTATCTAACAATCATCTAGGTATATTGAAGAACATGTTCAAAAAACTGGTGTTGCCATTGAAACTCAAGGATTTACCATTGTAACAAGTGGAAGAAAAAGAGAATCTTTAACAGTGAGTCTTGAAGGTCACTTCCACATAAAGTCTTTAAATCATAGCTTTGTGTGAATGATGTCTTTCATACGTGAGAAATTATAGTCTCACTTTATTGATTTCATTTGACAATACATTTTAATTCCTATTAATGATAATTAATGTATAACTCAGACTGTAAAAATATGCACTCTTCATACCTTTAGTATGTAAAAAAAAAGGGTGGAGAGACAAATATTGTATGTTTGCTGAGGCTTTTTAAGAAACATAAATTGTTTTACGTGTTCAATTTATTCTCTCCCATTTTTTATTCATCATATACACGTTTCTGTTAATTTTTTAAATATATATGTATATCTAAATTTAGAGAATGGCTGTATATGTTAATTAATGGCTATGTACATTAATTTCTAAACAAACTGACATAGAACTTGCAATCAAACATTTATCCAAAATGGTGATAGAAATATTTTATGTTCTGAGACTTGAAATTTGTTTAACTCTGTGCTGATATGAGGAGCCAAACAGTTTTTTCTGGGAGGGTAGTTACTGTTTTATACATTTCAATGGTGTCTTGTAGTGCTAAAATAGTTCTTATTGAACTGTACAATGAGTTTGGTAAGAAAGTATTTTCATGAGATTGAAAACTCAAGTGGAAATACTTGTAATGATGATGGAATTTTGTGTAATTGTTTTTGTATGCATAATCATATACCAACATAGTCACAGACCTAGAAGTAATTTAGTGCATAAATGGATTTGAAAAAAAAAAAGGAATTTTGTTTATACAATTGGGATCCATGTAATTCCAAGGTTATCAACATAGAGGTTAGTTAGGATCATAACTATTTTTTAAAGAAACAAACCCTTCTTGGGTAACTGAAAAAGCACATGGCACTCTAATGTTGTGCATTAAGGAGAATAGCAAGTAATAGACTTCAAAATAAATCAGAAATATCATTTTAATATCCCAAAAGTCATTGATTTGTCAGTCTCAGAAAAAAAACAACAGACACTGTATTTTCTTTGAACATTCCTTTTGCTTTTATTAAAAATTAATTTCTCTCTCTCTCTCTTCCCCTCTTTCTCTTTTCCTTTCATCCATTTAGTCACTTTTGGGCCCTAGGAAGGAGATAGTGAAAGACTCTTTATAGTATTTGGCAATAAAAAGGAGCTTTAAAATAAATGTTGATAGTAAAAATGAAAAAGATTTTTTTCATATTAACAAATCTACCTTTACAGTTAATGTTTAATGTACTACAAACCTTTCCTTTGTTGGAAACCAGAAGTTTTCTAATTCACTTACCTCTTAAATATTAAGGGCAGACAAATAGATATTATTATGTTATTATATAGTCTGTGGTCATGCATATTTTATGGAAGGTTGAAAATCATGTGTACATATCATCTTTTGAAATCTATTCATGAGTCTGTGGAATCAATTTTAATTGTGGGAATGGTACAACAAAACAGTGTGGCACATTTGTTAGTAGTTTAACTGTATTAATTTTGGATTGTGCATCGTCATCTTTAAACATTACTCAGTGTTAGTCCCTCATAGCAATGAATCCTAAGCAGCTGCCCATTACCTTTAAAAAAATGTAAACAAACAGATGTGTATTTCTCTGTACATTTAAAAGTTTTTCGCTTGTTAACGTTATTTCAAGTTATTAACTGTATTTCTGTGTTAACATTCTTGTTCACATAGTTTGAAATCATTTTTATGGTATGTTTTTCAATATACTTTTAGCTTAGTATAATAGTTCAATAGTGCTAAGTATAGTTATACATAAAAATAAAATGTTATTATCCAGTTTATGTTGGGAAATCAACAGAATCCACATACACATGCCCTAAATAGTGTATTTGTTTTTATTTTATTATTTTAAAACATGTATGGAATGGTTGATCTTGTATTATCCCAGTACATTATAAATGGAGACCAGATCTGAGTATTTTTATGGATCAAAAAACTTTTAGATTTAATTCTAAATGTTTCTCTGATTCTTTTTTTATTATTATTTTTACAGATGCTAATTATGAACTAGGATATAGTTTATATTAAATATGCTGGCTCTTAAATAGACTGCTTGTTGATAATGGCCAGGATTTAATCTTGTGACTTCCTGATAGAGAGGCTGGTGTGCTAACAACTGAGTTGGGGTTTACTCCATCAGGACTTAAGTACATAATTGTTTTCAAGATAGGTATTTAGGTTTTTTTATTTGTATGTTCATGTGACTGTGTTATCAGGTGGATATAGATGGCTTCTCCTAATTTCTCTTTCTTGTATGCGGTTGATGTTCTATTATTATAGTAGTATTCCATTATATTGTGTGGTCTTCTCTAGCCTAATGGTGTATTGATATTACAGTATTGTATGTAAGTTATTCTCCTGAATTCATACTTTTATTGGTCTTTTTGTTCCTCCTTTATTTTAATGTATTGATATTAACATTCTTCAAGGTGTGGAATGATATTTTTGCTTTTCATTGTATCTTTAGGTGGGTAGTAATGAAGTTTATATGATGTTATTGTTGCTGAATCTTGTTCTGACTATGCTGTTTGTATATCTTTTATATGTTTTCAAGGAAATCTTTAATAAAGGTGAATATTGCTGAGTGTTTGTATATTTCTTTCTGCCTACTCTTACCATTTGATTTCTTGTTTATCAAATTTTCAGAGTAGCCATTGTTGAAAAGAGTGTCAACAATGCATTTTTCCCTCCTTAGTATCTTGTGCATTACAAATCTTGTCAATTCTGGAAACCAGAATTATCTGATATATTTTTGAGGTCCAGTGTTAGCAGATTTTCTGTAAGCTTGTGTGATAATGCCATGCATCTTGGTGTTACCATCACATTCAGGAATGGGAGTATATAATTCTTATCAGTTTCCATTGTAAGTTGTATTGCTGGATGTTGTGTGTGCAGATGGTTCATAACTTCTGGAATCTTATTTTATAGCATGTGGTCATTATACTAATGTATTGGCAACATAGCCAAATCCTATCTCATAAGCCAGCTGTTTTAAGGACATTATCTTAAAAATGTTCCATTCTATTTGAACATCACTGAGTACTAGTAAGTCCTTGGCTATATCATTGTATTACTGCTTGTAGTATATATTGTTATGCTGAAAATGAGTTGTGTTGATATTGAAGAGAAGGTTGTGAGTTTTATTATAATAGAGATTGTTTGGGTCAGGTGCACTCCTTGAAAGTTCTTTCATTTCCAATCTGCTACTGGAGTATCTTTAGTGTACTTTGAAATTTGTCATTGTGTCTTGTGGGGCTGTAATGGTTGGTTGTATAATTTCTGTGAAGTGGAACAAGTTCTTACATGCGTAGCTCTTTTAGGTATTAATGTGATATGTCTAAAATATAGACAGCTCAGGCATGACATGGTGTATCTCAGCAGTTAAAAAGTAGTCCTGCTTTCTTGTGCAGTTTAAGAAAAACATTATTGTTGGGGATAGGTCCAGTTTTACATTAGTTATTCAACTGTGTCTTGTCTCAAGTTATTTTAAATGTTTCATGAGGAATTCTTTAATTTCCTTCCTTGTGTTGTCTGTTGGGTTAGTTTTAGTAGTGGCCATCTTTAATTAAAGTTTGAAACCTGGTGGTAATATTCCTCCTTATCTATGATTAAAGTTGCAATACCTTTCTGTGGCAGTACAATTGTTAGTGTAGTAGTATATTTCTTTTTTATGAGTGAAAAATGCCACCCAAAATAACAAAGGTCAAGTTTTAAAAATCTATAACTAAGTTTAAACGATAGACCATGTAATCTATTTGTCAAATAAAATATAATGAATTTTATCAGTGAAAAATATATTTTATTGTAAAGTATTTGAAATAATGCTCATTGAAACTATGTTGGTGCATTAGTTCATTTGCCCATTGTTATGTAAATGTCGTGTTGTATTTAAATTTTCATTTCTATTATTCATTTTTCCATATTGATATTATTGTTTTGAAGTTTAAACTAATATTTTGTTGTTCATTTAGGGTAACATTTAGAATTTTCTTGAATTAAGTAGACCAATCATATGTTTGTAAATGAAGTGCTGGTGACTTCGTGTCTAGACGTGTAGTTTCGTGCAAGAACGGTCATGCGCGGATTGCTCTGGAGATCTGTAGAAAGTTCGCGGTTATTCGAGGGGTCTAGGCCTACAATATATAAACAGACGAAGATGCGAGAGACAAGAGAGATTCAGACAACAGTTTTTATTCGAAGAAAAAGAGGAGAGTCAGACATTAGTTTTATTTCAAAAGAAGAGAGTCAGTTATTTGAGAAAGATTAAGTGTTTGCTGTGATTATTCAACTTGGATTTGTGACTGAAGTTAGATCTACGGAAGCTGTGATTTTATTTCGTCAATCTCTACGATTCATCTGAATTACTGCTTGTGCTGAGAGTCGGCGAATTTATTGAACTGTGAACTGTTTCTGAACTTCTTCATTTAAGCTTCGGAATTTCTTCGTGGGACCAAATTCACACTCTAGACTGGAATTTGAGACTTTCATTTTAGATCATTATATTAGATACAGGCCAGTACCATTTCGTATTGTGATTAATTTTGAAGTTTGAAACTAGTATTATTTTGTTTTGTAATTAATTTCGAATGTTGTAACTTAATATCTGTCACTGTTATTATATAATTTATGTTATAATTGTTATATTTGTTAATAGTTTAGTGTAATAAATTATACAAGCTGTTATCTGTGTTTTTCTGTTGCGTTTAGTCTACAAAGAACATAAAACATAAAAAATACGTAACACCATTCCTGTGTATGTTACCTAATATATTTATAGCCCATTAAACAGCTCAGCAGCAATTCTGAGGCTTTATATTGCTAAAAATCTGGATTCTATACCTACAGCAAGCAGAGCATAGTCCATTGTGTAGCTTTGTGCTCAACAGCAAACAAAAAAACTGATTTTACCCATAGCAGTCTTTGTGTATGAAGGTAATATATTTAATTTAAACCAATTACAGTTAAAACATGGCATTTTATATTAGGATACCATTTTTCAATGGAACGCAGTTGTTTAATTTTTTTGCTTAGACGTGACAGTATAATACATCTTTTAAATGAGTTAAAATTGTAAAAAGTATTAACATATTTTATAGAAGTTTTTCAATGTGCAGTTAAAGATGTTTAATAATTTTTTTACCTCTGACTGTCACAGAACTTTTTTGTTTTGTTTTACAAAATTTAAACAAGAAACTAAGCAGAGGAAACTACATTGAAGAAAGTATTTTCCACATGTCAATGATTTATCTCTTCATGAATAATAATAATAATGCTTCCTAAAATTAATAATAGAGATAGTAATTGCTTTGAAAAATCATATAATGTATTTTCTCTTCAGGGAAATGCCACATTACATTTGTTTCCTTATCTAAAGCCACTTCAGGATATATCGGGTAAGCCTTAGCTTTAATTATTGATAACTTGTTCACTATTTTAGATTTTGAAATTAATTTCAATAGTAAATACTGATTTTATATTATGTGCTGTTGTAAAATTTTATGCATTTTCAATGTCAGTGTCACTGGACAGAAGATTAATTATAATATGAAACTCTGTTTACAAAATTTTAATTACATGATTGATCACAAGTGCTGTAAAAAGTTAATTTGGTCATTGTATTAAATAAACTATTTGTAAAGTAATTCATTAATGTGGGCTTTCACTTAAATAATCTAACCATATATAGGAAGTCAGAAATATGTTTTAAGCAGCATTTTATAGATGTTTTTACTGTTATTATATGTAGAAATAATTATAAGTAAAAAGTATTTTGCATTTCTTGTCTTTTGCTTGGCATGGTCTGATGAGTAGGGTATTCACCTCACAATCTGCAGGTCACAGATTTGAATCTACCATCACACTGACTGTTCTTTCCCAATTCAACTATGGGGGTGTTATAGTGGGTGACAGTCAAATAAATTTATTTGTTGGTAAAAGAGTCTAAAAATTAACAGTGGCTGGTGTTGCCTTCCCATTAGTCTCTCACTGCTAAATTAGAGGAGGATAGAACAAGTGACCAACATGTTGCTTTAAAATCCAAAACAAATTGAGATAATTTCTAGATTTTAAACAGTCTACCTTTCTTTACCTGCAAATATGATTTAAGGACTACAGTGATATTTGCTGATCCATCTGGGCTACCCCATTTACTATGATCCTAATCCTTGCTATTATTTGGTCTTTTCTCTTTCACTTGACATTCAGGTTCCCACTGACTTCTTTCTTGAACAACTTTGCAGCCATCACCATATGCCTTTCTGGTTATCATGCTCTAGCTCATAGACAGTCATTCCCATTTTTGATTCTCAACCTATAATTTTTTTGTTGCCTGCTTCTTTCCTCCTGTTTTGCTTGTTTTTCACATCTTCACCTTTCTCTGATATTCTTTTTTACCTCTCTTTTCTGCACTTTATGTCTGAGGATATTCATCATGAAATTTCAGGGAAAGTTTGATTCCTCCCCCCACAATGGCTCATGCTGCTTTGTATGCTCTATCCCTTTTTCTGTTTTTAGGACATTTTAAGTAGGGGATACACTTTTAACTGAATTATATTTGTCAGGCTTTCTTTCTTCACCCTGATATTTGTGGGAAGGTGAGTGCTCATTATTTTCTATATTTATTCCTTATATTTTTTACAGCTACAGTCATTCAAACCAAGATTGGATACGACGTTGTATTACATGTTTCTTATTAAAAAAAAAAAAAAAAAATCCTTTCAAGATCTCCATCATAGTTTGTTTATGCCCTTGGACCCCTCTTCTACCACAGATCTTTTTCCTTCTACATTTGATGGGTGGGTTTTCCAACTTTTGGTCAGTATATTATGCCCTGAATGTAGATGCTTTCAGACTGTTCTTCATACCAAATCAATCATTTAACCCATTCCCTTGTTTCCAATTTTTACTGACCTTTACCTCTCTTTGTGAATGCCTGTATGTAATAAAGGAACCTCCTGAAGAAGATTTTGTCTTTTCAGTGTACCTCCTCTGGTATCTGAACATCAATTTACATATTTGGTATGTGTGGTAACCCATGAAGGAGAGAATCCTGGTTGTTGAGGGGTACAACCTCAACACACCACTTTGGCTTTGAATTCCTATAGATGGGTGGCCTTAAGGTGGCTTCCCAAGCTCAATTGTCTGGTCCTCTGGGGGCGAATAGTAGTATTGGACATTCTCAGTAGTTGTTGTGGACATTATGTCCGATGCTGGTAATCGAGTAGAGTGTCCACAAAACCCTGGTGTTGCTGCTGATTATTTTGCTTTGTAATGCGTCCTCTCATAAAGCTCCATTGAGGGTGGTGTCAAAGGACACAGAACTTTTCTCTCCCTCTTGGCTTCTCACACTTCAACACCATTATATGGTCATGCCCACAGTCAGTATACTCACCATCTTCTAATAGAGATCTGCCCATTTGATATTTTTAAGGTTATAGATATCTCGGCTGAATGATACTTCTGTTTGCTAATATTCTGCATGCTAGTTCCTGTTCTGAAAGTATCTTTTACACTGAATTTGAGCATATGATTCTTTTTGAAGTTCTGTTAAACAATTAATGCTTTGATATGTTGTTACAAATCAGTTAATAGCTACTACTGTTTTTTTGTGAAAGTTCAATTTTTTTTGTCATCAGTGATATCTTTGCAATCTCTTACTCATAATAATTTATTATTTAAGTTAACCATTCTGGTGTATGTGTATGAAGAACTTTATTGAAGACTATTGAAAGAAGAAATTGAAAAAAAAACAAATGTGTGACTCACATGACTAACTTCTGAAGAAAATCTTAACACTTCTGGTAGTATAGCCCTTCACTGGGAAGCTGGGTTGCTTTGGAAGGCAAGCTGCCCAGTGAAGGGCTGTTCTATCTTGGAATTAACACCCCAGTCATCACTAGAAGTTGATTGGTTTATTGTTTGCTTTTCCATATAATACTAACATGTCTATCAATTACTTAAATTTATTGTGATTACCAAGAATATTTAATCTTAAATTAAAAGCATGATATCTATGTTGATCATGGAAAAATCAATATAAATCCTACTATTTGTACCTGCATTTGTATAAATGCTTTTTTTTTAAAAGTATATTGAGCTCTATCAGATGAATTCTTAATAAAATGAGGTACTTGAATGTAAAATATTTTACTGTATTGTGTATGTAAATTAACTTCAGTGTGACGAATTTCAGTGTTTTACTAAATAAAGTCAGTCCTCTTGTTGTTTGAGTTTTCATAATTACCTTCTTGATATTAAGCAACAGATAAAACAAGTCTGTAGGCTTTAGTTATTGAACAAAATAAACATTAAAAATTCATAAAGACATGAATTCTGTGAAATTTTCTAACATTTTTGTTTTGTGATGTTCACATAAAAATAAGTTTCATTTCTCCAGCACAAGGTTAAAGTTTTGGTCAAATAAATTTAACAAGCTGTACTTATTTAGCAATTATTTAACTCTTTCCATATGGACTCATTCGATTTGACCAACCACATGACCTCTGTATACTCCTTTAATGTCTTTGTAGGTTTGATACTAATAACTTCCAATACAGTGTGTATATTTCATAAGTTTGATACGAATAACATCTAATATAGTGTGTATATTTTCATGAATTTTGGCAGTCTTTCAACAAACATCAAGTCTTTTGCATGCAAAGAAATCATTTTTTAGTGAAGTATTTTAATAAGCTAAAGAAATTTTCCATGAATATATTGAGTGATTTAACACGATTTCTTTTGAATAGTCCATGTGCAAAGTGATTTCCATGTTAACATTAAATACACTTTTTTCGTCTCAAAAATCTCAAATTTCGTTTGTGTGATCTCTGAAGCCTACTAAATACATTTCAAATGTTTATTTTCAGTAAAACTTTATGTATGTTATCTCTCTACTTCAAGTCTGTACAATGTTAGTCAATTTAAATGACTTGCTAACTACCAAGAAAAAAAAATGAAATAAATATGAATTACTTTTTTTTCTTTCTAAAATGACTTCATATTGTACCACAGAACTACCTTCACTTATTCAAAGTATCTTTAAACTTGTAACAGCATCACTGCACCAATACATACATTGGAGAAATGGGAAGAAAACTCACAGCAAGAATAAAAGAACATAAAGATAGTACAAGACTCATGAAAACACAAAATTCAACCATGGCAGAGATTCTGGAATAGAGGTGAGAAACCTGTGGCTGCCATTGGTTGAATCTACAGGAAATTTCTCCTCCAATCAGAAACAGTGATAAGCCAACCAATAATAACACGCTCTCCACAATTTATCAGAACATTGTAGGTATTGTCGTTTTTTTATAAACACACACTGACCTGAAGACAAAAGGCGGAAGACTTTCAAAACATTGTCCTCTACACTTGTGTCTCCGCAATATGCAGTTGCCATCCATTTTAAAAAAGTTTCATCAAACTGAAATGGTTCAGCCACTTCAAACACACACAATCAACAGGTTAAAGGAAATAAAAACAACATTTCACAGCAGTTGTAATTATTTCAAGACAAATTGGTTTGAAGTGCTGAAGCTACATTTAGTGTATGTGCTATCTCTCTGTATCTGACTAATCCGAAATTGTATCACAAGAATTCTGAATTGTTTTAGGTGCATGTAAAGTCTTAAAACAGTTTCACGTACTGAAGGTAGATTAGGACACATTATCTGTAGTTGGGACCCTATTGTAGAAAGTATCGTTTTTGACTGAACACATATCTTTAATTATATTTAGTATGTTCCAAGATAGAATATGAGAAAAAATTTTAAATGTTATTATTGTAAAAACTGACTTCAAATTTAATACAAGTTTAAAATTCAAAATGCAGTCTAGCAAAATCAAACAAAAATTCCAACCCCCAACAGTCAAACTGTATGAAAAGAAAAGGCATGGCACACACCACGGGAAAGCACAAATTTAGCAATGTGTGCACATCTTCCAGTTATAACAAATGGCCTAAATGTAATAAAAATATTAGTTGGAAACCTCCATTGGATATAGAATATACAATAAAAGCCCTTTATGTATAAAAAAAATTAATACTTTAAATATACAACCCTACAGAAATATTTTAAAACAAAACTGATCACAAGGTATGTGCACAGCTAATTCTTTGCTTATAACTAATGACTAATGTTAAAGAATAAAAAGACATATCTAGAAATATGTAAAAGTAGGGAAACATTTGTTAACTGTTTGAAGTATATGAATAAATAAATAACCTCTATTTGCATTCAAACCGATCAAAGTAGATTGAAATTTAAACCTAAAACCAAAAGTTGAATAAAACAAATGAAATCATAATATAATTAAAATCACATAAACAGTTGAGCCAAGTAAAAGTTGTATATAATAGAAATGAAACTGTCAAAAGGAAAAAAAATTATAATTAAAAAAATCCTTTTAGAGTAAATTACTCATCATAGAAAGTATTTTAAAATTGTAAAAGAAATACTTTGAAATGTAATAGAAACGAAACTCGGAAGAGGAAAATCATGAAAGAAAATTTTAGATAAACATAATTAGATTGTTAAGTAATTTTAAAAACTCTTAAATGGCTTATTTACAGCATGTGCATAATACATGATCAGCAAAATACCTTTTAACAACAAGCTAATACACTGAGAAGTTGATAGTAGATATCCAGAGTTGCAGTGTATCAACTTATTCAAAGCTCACAAGTAGCCCTATAACTTTTTCTTTATTATTATTAAAGCACAGATCCTTTTCTTGGGAAAAGTAGGTCCACTTTAAATGGTAGAATGTCACCTGGACTTTACACCAAAGTCTCCAATGTATAACTAGCCATGAATCATGGTCCACTAGAATACTGGTCAGGGACTCCACCAGTAGGTTTTAGATCACTATCTTTTTACTTGATGAAGGCATCAAAATGCAACATATGTAAAGACAATGTTGAAGTTATAGGTGGTTGCTGCCCCTCCTTTTTCATCAATAAATTAATATTTTGCTGCTGATCAGGATATTGTCACAAGACTTCCGAGAGGTGTTTTAGTGATAAGTTACTACTATATTATTTCAGGTCGTGGTTACCCTGGAGATTAGTTCAAATTTCACTGTTGCAACTCTTATTTCTGACCTTTCTTTGATGAGCATGCTGTGTACTTCCAAGTTTCTTATTTAAAATAGAAAGTTTGACAGATATAAAATCATCCTTTTAACATAAATTCATAACACAATTAAAAAACTCTCTAAGGCAAGTGATATTGCAAAAGTTATATTGAACCCTTTACCAAAAAAAAACATGATACCGATTATTTAATAAGAATCTTTTACCACAGAACGTATGCTGTTACTAAAAGAACTATCAAATATTATGATAAAAATGTTAAATTGCAGAGATTTTGTGTAGTTCATTTCATGTTATAGTGCAGAGCTACACAATTAGTTGTATGCTCTTGATCTACTGCAGGGAACCTCACCCCAATTTTAGGATTGTAAGTTACATGCTTTACAATAAACCATTTTTAACTTAATATAGCATGAAATACTCAATGAAAGGCTGTTGAACGTTAAGAAAGAAAACTAAGTCAATATGCAAAGCTCTTTAAAACATTGAAGAATTTGGTAATATATTAAATAAATTCTTTAACACTGAAATACATTTATGAAATTTCTCAAAAGAAATACGGTACAAATAATTAAAAAGTACTCATAATTCATGAAATACAACAAAATAAACTCTTTAAAAGTGAGAAAAACAGTACAAAATGTGAAATAAAACTTCAATATAGCAAACTATGTAATAAAGAGAAAAACATAAACACTCAAAAATTAGAAATGTATTACAAAATGTAAACATGTCCAATGTTACATTGAATAGAAATACAACTGTTACAAAATATAAAAAACAATGAATGCAGCAAAGTAAGACCACAATACACTTTAGCAATAATAATTAGTAACTGTAAAACATTTCAACTTGCATTATAGTTTTAAAAGGATAATCAGTTCAATACTGGTTTACATTTTTTATTAGCTAAAGTCTTTTCCGCAGTCCTGATGATCTTAAACTGTTCAGATATTAGTGCTCCTTCACACAACCCACTAGTCCTTTTGTAACAGACCCTGTTACTCAAGAGTATTTATATTCATTCAGACATCATTCAAACAGTTTAATTTTCTTGTTCTATCTTTAAATGCAAAATAGTTCCTTATTCTTGTGAAGGGATTAAGGGTAGCTCAAGGTACAATACTATATATGTATATATATAGTATTTATACTTCCACACACACATACATACCTTGGCTTCTGGATTTACTGCAGCCCCATCACTACATTCACTTTTGGGTTGTAGCATTGGCCTTTTTTACAATGGTTATCTTCACATGCTGGTCACATATCTTTTTCAAACTGCAATGGAACTTTTTTTTTTGAAACCTTTCTCCCTACTGAAAAGGGCCCATATTTATATCCATATTGTCATCATTTCTCAACATTAGCATTTATGTGCCAGGTTTTGCAGGAAGATCAACTGGGTGTGGATATGATGGACACAATTGGGTGTAATTTAACTTAAGACAATTATTACGTGGTTTTACCCCCTCCTACCCCTGTATTTTGTTAATGTTTTGTGTGCTGGGTTCCCTTTTTCTCCATTGATGTTTTGGAAGTTAGGCTTTCTGGGCAACCCTGAAAAATTGTGACATCTTTACTGCTTTTTTTTGTTGGCCCTGACAAGGACACCAACCTCATAGCCACCATAAATGGAATTACAAGTCTCACCTAATCTAGCAACATGTAATCTGCTCAATGGCTCTGAATGCAAGGAACAATATTTCCTTCAGTTATACTATGAAACAAAATTTATACTTTTTCTTATTCCTGGGCAGAAAGTATTATTTCCCAATTGCTTATGCCTAAAGTAAATGGAAAAAACTATTTTTCTCTTCATACTTTGTTTTTGTTCCCTGGGTAATGAAATTGTCGATTTTACTTTTTTCCAGAACATTCCAGGTAGATTCAGTGTTGAGTAGTTGATAGAGAATTTTCTTAAATGTTCAAGAACTTTCTAGAATGTTGTAGACTTACGACAATTTTCAAGAACCTTTTAGAACTATCCATAATAAAATATATACGGGGGTTCACCATTTCAGTTTAGTTCTAGCTCCCCTGGAGACCTCAAATTATGACTTGATCTGAAAGAACAGACTAATTAATTTAACTGTACAACTTGACCAAAATTGTTTTTATTTTCTGCTGATATGAATTTTAAGAATAGCTTCCCAGCTTCAGAGTTTATCAAGTTCTAGGTACTTTCTATCTAGTGCTAGACTATCAAAATTAGGTAGCACATATTGAATCATTTGATTCTACTTTAGGAATTTGTAGTGGCTACATGACATATTGACTTGCAAAACAAGCAAAATCTTCACTCTTTGAACCCTGAAAGAGATGTTTCATCTCATTATTTCTTACTTGTCCTAAGGAGGATAATCTTTCATAATTTGTGTTATCCTTCAGGAATTACTTGAAACTGGTGTTAACATAGACATTGATTTCTCTCTAGTGACTGAAATTTGACCATTTACTGAATGTCAGACTTCTGCTCATGCTAACAAGTACTTCTTTGCCATACCAACTGGATCACTGTTCCAATGCCACTCAAATATTAGGTTTTTGTCAGTTTGTGATAAGAACACTGTTGTCACTTTATCAGAAGAATGCCTTCAAAAGATACAGTATAGAGGCTCCTGGAGCACTGGATGCCAAATGATATGGCTTTCTATAAAGACTACTTTAAGGGATCTCAGTATAAGCACAATTGTTCATAAATTATTGGCAACTTTTCATCATATTGTCATCAGCTTGATTGATCTGCATGAGAATGACTGCCATCACCAGTGGATTTTTAATGGAACAGGCCATTTTTCAAACATTTTAGTATATGAGAAGAGTATGCAATTTTGGCACACTTAGTATTCAACACATAACTTTTGTGATTGAATGGTGATCCTTGGATGTCACTTTCAAAGTAAATCAACTCTTTTCTTTGTTGTAGGGTTGCAAGAGAATTTTTTTAGATAAGTGGCTTCCAAACTGTGTGTTACAGCAAGTTGTTAGAAGTGTCTAAAGAGTTTCACCCAGTGAAAAATAATTACAAACATAAAAAACATCTACAAAAAAAATATTGCATGTGTCAGTGGGGGAATTTATGTAAATCATGGTGTCATCAGTGAAAGAGTTTGGAAACAAGGTCTTGATTGTATCTTACAAAGAGCAAAAGAGATAAATAACTAGGAAGATTCAAGGACATAACTCTATCACCACTTCTACAATAAATAGATCTTGGGCAATAATAACAAAATCTAGTTTCAAATAGGTAAGAGTATACCTTGCATGTAGTTACAAGATCTATATAACTATAGGGAATTTAAGGACTTAAAATGCAGTGATTTATTGAAGGTGAAATGAAGAAGAAAAACTTGTTTTAAAAGTAAAAAACAATTTTCTTAGAGAAAAACTAAATAATGGGTTTGAATAAAATATATTTTATTTAAATAGATAAAAAGAAGGAAAGCTGTATTTCACAAAAGATGACCCCTCGGTGTGGATTCCTGTATGTGGTGAGGGGTCCTCCAAGGAAAGGTTCTGTTCTTTCACTTTACCTCCTTTTGGATCTAAACATCCACCCACGTGTTTGCTGTACATGGCAACCTGTGAAGGAGAGGAGAGGATCCTGGTAGTTGAGGGGTCCAGCCCTAATACACTACTTTGATTTTGAATTCCTGTAGACAGGAGGCCATGGGGTAAGCACCCCTTGGGACAGTTGGCTGGTCCACTCGAGCTAGGGTCAGCCAAGTACCAGTGTTGGATGTTCTTAACAGGTTTTGTGGTCATTATATCTGATACTGGTGTTTGGATATAGATTAAGTTTACAACCAGCATATCCTCTACTACCAGTTCCAAAGTAATATGGGGCAAGATTCGAAAGGTCAGTGGGCAATATCACTTTGTACCCCTCTTGATCTTGCTCTGTGTTGGCCAGGAAGTGGCTGATACCCAGAGCATTGCTATTACTCTAGGTGAAAGCTTTTTCTGGGTATCTAGTGCTTCTGCTTCTTCTTCCACTTTCTTAGCCATCAAGACTAGGGCAGAGCATTCACCTCTTTCCTTCCGAGCTGATTATTTCCATGACTATATTCGTCCCTTTAAACTGATGGAACTCAAGCTGGCTCTTCATCAGTTGGATCTGATGATATATACTATGAGATGCTGTGCCATCTATCTCCTGCTTTCTTTTCTTGCTATCCTTTTGATTGTTTTTAACCCAATGTGGCAGGAGAATGTTTGTTCTGCTGCCTGGTGCCTTTCTTTAAGCCTGGGAAGGATCTTAAGATTTTTTCAAACTACTGTCCAATTGCTTTGACGAGCTGTCTCTGTAAGACCTTAGAGAAGATGGTTAATGCTTGTCCCAATTGGTTCCTGGAATCAACCTCCTTTTACCCACCAAGTGTGATTTGATTTGAAACGCCAACCATAGAAGCCTTTCTCAAATGACAACATCTTATATCAACATTCTTTGACGTTGAGAAGGCTTATAATACAACATGGAGGTATGGTATTCTGTGAAACCTCCACATATGTGGGTAATGTGGCCATTTGCCCATTTTTATTAAACATTTTTTAATGGACAGGATATTCTGAGTTCGTGTAGGTTTGACACTTTCCCATTTTTTTTATACAGGAACTTGGAGTCCCTTAGAGTTGTGTTCTTTGGGAACCTGACGATGACCGAAGAAGGTCGAAACGTTGTTTGCTCTTCTATTTGAAATATCTTCTCAACCCAAACGAGCCGTTTTTGCATATAAAATTCTCAACAAGTGAGTTTCTCGACATCACTGATTATATGGATTTCTCTTGCCCTGGATCACATAGAAGCTAAGCAGTACTCAAACTGCACTATTTATACTGACTTGTTTAGTTCTCTTCTGGGCCTGGAATCGCTTGAAGCTGGTTCACACCCTGTTCTAACTGATATTCAAATTCGACTGGCCCATTTCTCTTTAACATCTACTTTTTTCCAGTTTTTCTGGATACCGGGCCATGTAGGTATTCATGGGAATGAGCTCGCTGACACTGTAGCTAAGGGTATTTGCTCTGGCACTATCACTGCTATGCCTGCCCCATTCATGGACTATGGTCCTGTATTCAGTGCTTGGCTCTGTGACAGCTGGCAGTTGACTTGGAGTGAGCAACGTGAAAACAAGCTTTTCCAAATAAAACTCTATATTAGACTTTGGCTGTCTTGCTACTGTAAGGATTGGAAAGAGGAAGATGTTCTGACTAGACTGCACCTTAGTCACAGTTTTTAATTCGTCATTTTCTTTTATCTGGAACTGATGCACCAGTGTATAGTGTACGTAAAACTCAGATCGTGATAAGCCACATTTTACTTTCTTGTCTCTGTTATCATTTTAAGCATCATTTTAAGCATGTTCTGTCCCAAGGTTTGTCCATAACGTTCATGTTATTGGTGATGGTGACACTGTCCACCTTGATAATATTTTTAGTTTTTCAAAGGCCATTAGTCTTTTTAATGCCATTTAAGTTTTTTTCAATTTATACTTTACACCTCTTTAATATGGCTCCTTTTTAAAAGTCACAGTTTAGTAGTTCAATTTGAAATTTGAAACTGACAATAACACTAAGTAGCTCGAAACTAGAACTGAATAGGCCAACTTCAGGTGATTGACTGTGGTTTTTGTACTTACCTGTTAGTCTTCCTGGCAAGTTATGATTATTACAGTCACACTACAGAAAGTCCTTTACAATTTGAATTACTGTAGTTTTTATCTTGACGTTGTAGACTAAATGTAAACATTGGTTTTATGCTTTTTTTTAAACTTTTTTTTGTTTTACCTTAATTCTCATTTGTGAATTTTACTGATTTTACTTTCACCTTTTTACCAAAAGATGAATTAATATAATTTGAAATGGGTTGGCTGTTTAATTAAAAATCACACGATTACAGATTTCATAAAGCAAAAACTTAACATCAGATTGTAATTCTTCCATCATAGGAAATAATGGGTTTATAATATGATAAAGCCTATTTTACAAATCATTATTTTTGTATTTCGCCAAGAAGAAAACTTGGAAGTATTTCTGCTTCATTTGAGAGTAATATAGGAGTCTCATAGGCACTTTCCCATCAAACAGTGAATACTTTTTGTGATCAGATCCTGCTGTGGTGTTTTAAGTTTGAACTGATTTTCTAAAAGAGTATTAAATAGGTCTGATTTACAAAGTAATGCTGAATTTAACTAAAGTTGTGGTATTTGTTGGATATACAAGACTGTTCAGTTTAATAAGAGTTATTCTTCAGTTAATTTAGTGATTTAGTTTTTAAATGATTGTTTGATTTTCATGACAGAAGTGTCAAAAGTTAATTATTTTAAAAATAATATTTAGGACAAATTTTGTTAAGTAATTCTAAAGTTTTACATTGCTTGTGCAGTTTGATTGTGGTACTAGGCTTTCATAATATTGTTAATGGCATCTAAGGAATAATTTTTTCACTATATGTAATACTATTGCTACTTTTGGGCTAGATTGTTTTGTCATATATTTTTAATATATACAGAAGAGGAAGTTAAGTTAGTGAAAGTCAAAGTGAAAAAGGGAAGTGAGACTGTGTGATTGTTAGTTTAGCAGTATATTGCAGTTTCCAAAGTATGTGAATCAGTCTGTATGAACTTTTGACATAAAAGAGAATTACTTAGAGCCCTGGATATGACTATAGTAACCCATGGGGTAACATAATTGAACTTATTACTGATTGTACCGTAATGAAAGAGTACAGGATAAATAATTAATCTTGTCAATTGAGTTCTGAAGTAATTGAAGTAGACTTTTGATAAAAAAAAAAATCATTTAAAGATTTATATTCAACTGTGGTAAACAAAAGTGTGACCAGTTTTTGTTCTCACATTTGACTTATTTTGAATATATGTTTTTTTATATGAACAAGTGGATTGCATGATGTCCATTTATTGTTGAAATTTATAACTAACAAGTCATAGATACGTACTGTAAAGAATCCACCTGTATGAAAACATAACAATGTTTAAACAAAGAAATAGACTGTACACAATCTGTGGCACATTGTGAAAAGAAATATTTTTTACCAGTGTAGGATTACAGTGTATGGACTTCATTTATGGACTCTGGATACTTGCTTTCACTAATTTTTGTGAATTGATAAAATTTTCTCCTCTCAGTATGTAGTTTTACTATTCAAGTTAGTGTGGATCATCTGAAAGAATGTCAGTTCTGTACAGATTTATTCCTTAAGAAACAGTTAAATCTCCATTTATTGCTTCATGGGAAATGTTAGATTTGCAACTAGTTCTATCTAAATGAGTTTTCATTTTCATTCAACACTGGAAGCCATAACCTCAAGATATTATCTAGCCTATCACAAGAAGAAACTGACAGTTGGCATTATTGTTCAATGTGCAATATTACAGTAATGCTTTACCATGGGTAAAATAGGTATTATTTTCACTAAATGGAAAAGGGGATGATGCCAGCTAGAGTAAAGTCAAGTCAGTCATTTTCTTGGCCATATGTTATGGGGAAAGTGCATAGATTTAGAATAAATGTAAAGAAGGTATAAAATGTATAATATATCTTAATATCACATTGCTGTAATAATTGACACCTAAGACTGAGTTATCACACAACTTCAAATGAATATAATATGTTCTGCATTAGTAACTGTTATAATTACTGCAAGTGTTTGCAGAGATGAGTGTTGAAGCCTAAATGTTCCTTTATAAAATAAATTTTTAATAGTTATTATTTTGATATTTTACAATAACAAAATTAATTAATTATTAAAGTATTTAATTCTGCTGAATTCTGTACTTTGTAAGAGCTCAGTTGAGGTTTCTACTAACATTATAAAGTAATGTTTTATTTTTCCCTTATTTCACAGAAGTTGTTGATTATCTGGGAACAGAAGTATCGACATCCAAGCAAAAAAAGTTCAGTCTGGTCACATTTATTGATACTCCAGGCCTTGTTGATGGAGAAATGGTCTACCCTTTTGATGTGGATAAAGCTATTCTTTGGCTAGGTACTTGATAATGTTATTATTATTATGTTAGAATTATCATATATCCTGTACATTATGGTTTGTCTTGGAACTTTAGGCATCTGTTCAATAGCAAAGTTGTGCATATAGATTAGAATTCCAATAGTTGGTGATGCATCTCTGTATCAACTTAAAATCTAATTTTAGATTTTTACATCCAAGTACAATTTTATTGCATATATTATTGTTTCTAAAAGTATTCATATTTGATCATTTAAATTATCAAAGAAAATTTTATTTTTTGGTAACTACAACTTTTCATTTATACTTCTAATATTTGAATTTTAACATATAATATCTAAATGTTCAGAAGCAGTATTTTTATTTGCTGCAATCATTAGATGGAAGGAAGATTTAGTATAAGACTAGTGTATTATACTCACTGAACCTTGGCTGGAATTTTAAACAAAGCAATAACTCAAAATGTAATTTTCTGAAATTTTAGTCACAAGGCATCTTTCACTATCATCCCAAACCATTTTTAATCTATGATACTTTTTATCATTTTGTAAGTGTTTTAGTAGCAAATTTATTTGAAGATTTTTTTGTGAATGTATCTGAGGAAATCTGGAGTATTGCTCTGATCAGCTTCCATTTTATGCAATAAAATATGAATTGCTCCTGTGAGAGGAGCAAAAGAGGTCTTTCATCAGAAATTTCTTTTAAACTAAGGAATTAGTAATTAGTAATAAGTGCAAAGCTTCAATTTTAGAATAGCATTAAAGAGAATAATTGGTTTAGTTATATGATACACTTTAAAAAACAAAGTATTGCATATTCAATAAATTAAAAGTTTTTCACTTAATACTCTGAGTGGAAGAACTGAGTAGTTGTTGACTGAATAAAGTTATTCAGTTTAAAAGATTACAATTATGTATATAAGCAAATGCAATAATTAATGAAATGTTAGTTTACTGTGTTCAACACAATTATAGGAAAATAGCATAATTACATCAATTTTAATTTGAAATTAAGATAGTGTGACAGTAATATTTTTATGAAGGCCTTAGTAACACTGAATATATTAATATGAAAATACAGCAAAAATGTTTGGTTATTATTGAATGATATTGTATTAAATACAATTACATGCATTTTAAAGGCATTTAAAACTATATAATAACTGCAAAAATTAAGATCACGGTTTATTGTCTTCCATGTAATTCAAGACAACTGTCTTAATCATCATAAATTGATCTTGTACAAACTTCCATTATGACTGCAGCAGAAATTATTGCATAAATATAATTTTTTTTATGTTTAACACTAAAACATTTTAAAAGTATATAAATATATATATAGATGTATACATTAACTTAATATTTTTACTAAAAAATGAAATTTAAGAAAGTTGAGTACAAGTCTACTTTTTTGTTTATTTCAGTTGTGGACATTAGAATGGATACATTTAAAACTGTATTTTTAATATCGAAAATATCCATGATTTTTACATAAAAGCTTTCATGTTTCAACAATTTATGTAATTTCACAATTTAATTTTCTTTTTCTTTACTATGTCTTTTAAAGTATCTAAGAGCAGTACTTTTGCTTGTGATCATATGAGATGTTTTATATGCTATGAAATTACAGTTTCTCTCAAATAAACGTCCATGGTAGTATGGTTTCCTTTAACAAATTTCCTTGTTTCCAATTCAATAAATTAAAAGTATTTCACAAAACACAAACTACTCAGGCACATTTAACCATGCTAGATTATGCTTTCTGCTAACATGGAAGTAGTAAATTTCTTGTATATTTTAAAATCTTATTTCAGATTTTCTCAGATTTATTGTTTGTTTCAAACTGTGCTGTTATGTTGAGTTCACAGAAGATTAAATTCTAACAAATTATTATTTTTGTTCCACCTAATAAAACTCAAATCTTACCTATTGCTTTCTAGCTGTTTTGTAATTGGCATTTGAATTGATTTTTGATTGCAATGATTGCTCTGTTCAAATTATTAAAATACATATTGAAAACAAAGTATGTCTTGAATCTATTTGAGATCTAAACAAGCTTAGCTTACATATGTATGTTTCTATTTTTATTTTTGATGGATCCAAGTTCCAATAATATTTTGTTATGACTACAAACAACAATTAAATAAACACTTCTGTTGAGTGTAATATCAGTATTTAAAAATAATTCTGTAACATCCTGATACAAACAATTCACTTTAAATATGAAATAATTGAGTTTGGAGTTGTTTACTCGTTATAGTTTTCCTTTACAATATTTCACAATTATTTGTGTTTACATATATGAATCAACTTTTTTATCATTTCTGCACATCTTAAAATCAAATTATGTGAACTAATTTCAGTATAGAATTTATATGTGTGTATTATGATGGCTCATATTTATTAATTTTGATTTACAGCATTTTCATCTCCACATTTTATTCCAATAAATAAATGAGGAATTTATACCAAATTTTATTTGTGTTCAGTAACATCTAGATGTTGTTCAGTGTAGTTGAAACTTTACTTTGTAGCTATCATTATATCTGTGTATTTTGAATATTCTAGAATGTTTCAAAATATTTTAAATATTCCAAAGTTTATCTCCTATAGTGGAAAACCTCAAGTTTTTGCTGCAGCATATTTGCTCAAAGACTGGAAAATTATTGTTTGTGTAAAAGCAGTTCACTTTGATACAACAGCAAACAAAGTAAGCTGTACAAGTGGAGCATGTATGCTATTAGACAAAGATTAAACAACAATTTACTGTATTCGGAATGCTAACGTCATATTTTATAGCTTTTCCTGGCATGTGTTTCCAAATAATTTATGGGAATTTTGGGGCAATAGCTTTAGAACTTTTTAACTTGACATTTTATCTGCAAATACAGGCCACTATATTCTACTTAATTTCCACTACATTCATGCCAGTGTAATGGTAAAAAATAACATGCCACTAGAACCAAGTATCAATTAAAATATTTATTAAAATGTAACAACAATTGGAATAACATTTAGTACTTGTCAAGAATAAAGTTCATACAAATATGCCTAGCCAGGTCTTGATACTGCTCTTAATGAACAATAAAACAGAAATATTAATTTTAATTATTTCAAATAATGAAATTAGGAAATAAAACAGAAGAAGAGAAAACCAGGTTCCAAAAAGAACAACAACAAAATAATCCAAAATCACCTTACATTAATAACAATATATAGTGACAACAATAATTCACTAACTATATCATTCACTATAAAGTTTATAAAGCCTATGGCAGGGTATTTATTCACTGTGTTAGGTCATGAGAATATGTTGCATGCGATCATAAATTTAGATAATGTTTTGCTACATTAACAATATTTTTATATTTTTGCTATGATAATTATTGTCAGTTTCCTAATACATACATATTTATTCAAACTAAACATGATCGTCCAGGTGAGTAACAAAAAGTCTATAAATAAACTGAACAATAGAAGGAATAATGAATGAATGATAAACTAAACCATAATTAAAAAAATCAATAAATTATCATGTTACACAGGGCATAAACTGAAGATTTATTTTGCTATAATACTGATACATGTGTATTTGTGCATGTGTGTGTGAACACACATACATATACAGTACTGTACAAAAGTGTCTTCCTCTGGGACAGTGGTAAGTCTTCGGATTTACAGCTCACTGTGGCTTTGTTATAAGAAAACACACACATACGCTGTATAGAAGTATTAGAACAAAGTCAAAAATTAGATTTCAGACTACTTTATCAATGGAAGGTAAATCATAGATGAAACATCAACATTTTATTTATCTTCATATACGATACAACAGAATCTTCATGGAAGTGCTTGAGTTCAGCAAACAGTTAATATTTTGTGCCCCTCTTTTGCTTTAATAACTGTAGACAGTTTTTCAGGCATAGTTGTAATGTATTTAATCAAGGTATCCTTTAGGATTTTGCTCTAGATATCTCTAATACACTCCCATAAAGTTGCTTTGAAAGTAACTTTTGATTTGTCAAGTTGTTAATCTGTCAGTTCTCAGATCTGTTCAGTTGGGTTGAGATTGGGGTTCTGTAGGGGCCTGTGCACCATTTGATGACTTCATCAGCTTTTTTCTTAGATAAGTAATTTCTGCACAGGTTGGATGAAGATTTGGGGTCATTATCTTGGTAGTAGAAGCCTTTATCAATAATGCTCAAACCATTAGATGTGCCATGATAGATCAGTATGTGATGGTATTTGTGCTGGGTCAGTTATTCCATCTGTTTTGGAAATGTCTTTTGGTACCTCAGCAGAAAAAACACCAACAAACCATTACACTGCCTCCTCATGCTTCATGGTAGATGCTATGCATTGAGGTAAATATATTTCACCTTTCTTCTGCCATGTGTACAACCTATGCTTTCAACCAGATATTCCAAACTTGGAGTATTCTGTCCATAATAACCTTTACCAGTCTCTCCAGTTTTGTATTTTTTGGCAAATTTCAATTCTTTGACAGTATTTGGAGATCAAAGTAAAGGTATTTGAATTGCTACATAACCAGATATTCCATTCTCATTGAGTAATCTTCATACTGTAGATCTGGACACTGTCATTTGGTATGTGATAATTTATCTCATGCTTGAGATCAGTGGCAATCTTCCTTCTGTTCCAAAGACTGCATAAATACAGATAGATACCTAACATCAGAGTTACTGAGTTTAAATGCTATTTCCTACTTTCAGACTTGCCTGTCTCAGTCTAATGACCTAGGGTGTACTTAGCAGTGTCTTGGATGCAAGTCTAAGGCAATTTGTTAAAGCCCAGTGAGTATCACATAAAGCTTTTATGCAAACTCTCTGCTCTACTGACAATTTTCTGTGCTTTTTGGGCCATGACATAAAAACAAAACCTAATATATAGCATTATGCACTGTTTTTATCAAGGTTGATTTGTGGAGTGCTATTAAACTAATTTCTTCCATACCATACAAGGGCTGTTCAAAAAATATGTGGACTGACGTCATAAAACAAAATGTACTTTATTTAGAAGTTACAGGTCTGGGACCCCTTCAAAGTACTCTCCTCCCCAACACACACACTTATCCCAATGGTGTTTCCACTTGTTGAAACAGCCCTGGTACGCTTCTTTTGTAATGTCCTCCAGCTTCTTTGTCACATTTGCCTTAATCTCGGGAATCGTCTCAAATCTTCTTCCTTTCAAGGGTCTTTTGAGTTTGGGAACAAGAAAAAATCGCAAGGAGCAAGGTCAGGTGAGTAGGGGGGTGGGGAAGAACAGTGATCAAGTGTTTGGCCAAAAACTGATGAGTTCTGAGGCACAAATTTCGCAGCAATGTGGTGCATCTTCAATTTTTTGGTCAAAATCTCGTAACAAGATCCAACTGATATCCCACACTCTTCAGCAAACTCCCTGACAGTCAGACGTCGATTTACCCTCACCAGTGTGTTGATTTTGTCGACGTATGGGTCGTCAGTTGACATGGAAGGATGTCCAGGACGCTCATCATCTTGAATGGACTGTCGACCATCCTTAAAACGTTCATACCACTTGAAACATGCCGTACGCTTCATAGCAACATCACCATAAGCCATGTTAAGCATAGCAAAAGTTTCAGTTGCAGGTTTTTCCAAGTTTAACACAAAATTTCACATCAAGTCGTTGCTCCTTCAGGTCATTCATTCTGAAATCTGCTAAACGAAAAAATTGCACTTCACTTAAAACCACATAGCTAATACACAAATGAAGATATATGCAATCGAGAAATGGCATCGTAATCAGCTGATCTGTGCAAACCTAGCAACACCAAGCGAATTCCCCTGGAACCAACTGGAGCCGTGCAATTCAAACAGTCCACATATTTTTTGAACAGACCTCATATACTAGCTTCTTCCTATATAGAAAACACTGTATTTGGTATCATGGCAGTTATTTCAGATCCTAAATTTAATTATTATGTTGATTCAAGTAGAACTCTTAGGATATACCCTTGGAATAAGTATATGGAAATTTTAAAGAATGATAAATATTCTCACCCTGGTTCATTCATTTGTCAACAGGGATCAGTGAAGCATTATGATAGTGTTGAAATTTGGATTCTATAATGGCATGGAAGAATTAGCCCCATAAAGTGGAAAGAATGACAAAATATTTTCTTTTCCTAACACTTTTGCACAGCAGTGTATATATATTTTTATATCTATGTATAATAATATATATAAAATAAATAGCTTCAGTGTTATTAATTGCATTCATAATAGGGAATTATAAAACAGTAAGCAGCTTAATATAAAATAAGTATTAAAAAGATTCCATTGTCAATTTTAATTGTTACATTAAAGACATATTGTTTAACGTCTGTGGTTATAACTATCAAATGTATTGGAGATATCACATCTGTCAGACAAAATCCAGTTCTAGTGATAAACTAGCCAGCAAACATGGAAAATTAATTACTGTATAATTGTGTGCATGCACCATATGTCTCAACTCCTACGAGCCTGCAGCAAGTTTTGAGGAAGACAGCTACCCTTAACATTTCTTATAGTTCCTAAGATAAAATTAAAATCAGTTTAAAATTTCCATTATAAGAAACTCCCAATTTCACTCTTACACAACAAATTAAATAAGTTATTTTAAATAGAACTACAAACCCTACCTTAATAGTTCTTGCATAGTTCATGTTCCAAACCTCCTCTTTTTTTTTGAAAATTTATTCAAGTACAATATGGGATAACCAAGAGAAGCCCAGCTACTTGAAATCAAGTTTTCTGTTTCAGTATACTGCATAAGATTATTTCATTTCATTTTATTTCTTTAATAAAAGTGGAATTTGGGAGTTTCATATGATAGAGATTTTATGGTGGTTTCATTTCTACTTTTCAAGAGAATGTTCTATATTTTCAGTTTACCTTTCCTGGGATCTGAACAAACATCAACCTTTTTGCAATGTGTGGCAACCTGTGAAGGGGAGGAGAGGATCCTGATGTTGAGGGGTGTCAGTGACACATCAAAACAGCATTTTTGCCTTTAATTCTTGTAGATGAGTGGCCTTTGGATAGCTCCCCTAGGGTCAGTTAGCTGGTCCTGTTTGGCTAATATTTACTAACACCAGTATGGAGCATTCTTAACAAGCATTATCAACATTGTATCTGATGCTGGTGTTTGAATATATTATTTATGAAGCCATGATGTTGCTACAGTGTCCTGATATGGCATTGTGATGCATTCCATTACAAGACTCCAAGGTGGTTGTGATCAATGGACATTGAATCATTCTTCTTTTCTTATGTATCTCACAACTTCCCAAAAAAATAACATAATAAAAAATAGTAACATGATAGCATATGGAGGACTGATCCACAATTGCTATCTAAGTCTGTTCCTGAACCTTATTTTCTGTATTTACATTCTTGAATTAGAAACATCATTAGGACAATGCTCCCTTTTTCATTGAGAAAGGTTTAGAGAAGATTACTGACTCTCCAAAGGCAGCATGTCAAAAAATTATCAATGAGGATTGTAAATAGAGTATCAACGGGCCTGGCAACAACATCTTTATGTCATATCATCAGGCATAAAACATACTGTGTTATCCTGACAACAGATTGTTATACATCATATTGTTGGGTGTGGCTTGAGTAAAAGAATGTGGGATACAACAGTCTGAGGTAAAACTGGTATGAATGATGTATAAGTTTCATCATGACATTGTAAAGAACAGGTAGAGTTTATTACTGATACATATCTGTCAGTCACAGTATTTTAAGTTTACAAACAATGTGATTATAAAATCTCTTCTATACTTTCATAGGTAAGCTCATTCTTCAATTTTAATACTTAATTCTTAACACTCATTTCATTAATTCATATGACATAAATTTACATGTGTAAGTTTGAAATTGATGGCTTTATTGGGACTACTTTTATCTTGCATTGATATACATTTCATACAGTGTCAAGTTGCCAGGTAATGTGGTAATTTAATATAACTCACTGAAATTTTGTTTTCAAAATTCCAATGAGAAGGTTGACTTGTGTGAAAAGTTGATCTGCAGATAGAATTTTCAATTGTTTTTTATTAACAACTGAACTTGCAGTGTATATCTGCTACTTTTTGACTGTGGAATCCAGCGATGTGTGAATTTTTTTCTTTATTTAAAAAATTACAATAGCCTCCTACTGTAATCACCTTTGAAGTTTTTAATACTTAGGTGCACTGTAAGCTGAGCCATGAACTTTTCACTAAACCATATTACAAATTATATGGTGAATCATTTCATATATATGTTCATTAAAGAAATAGTTTTAATATTAATTAAATTGTTTAAAAACATTTTTGTACCTATTTTCATTATGTTTTGATACATACAAAGTATTTTTTGATATAGTGTGGACAACATGATGCTTCATACTGTCATTTATATCTAACAGCTGATAACCAATTGATTGATTTAGGGGATATAGCTGACCTGACCTTTGTATTCTTTGACCCAATTGGCCAAGCTTTATGCAAGCGCACTATTGATCTTGTGGAAAAATTGAACACCAGACATGGTGATCGACTGCGATTCTACTTAAGCAAGGCAGATGAAGCAGGAGATGAAAGCGATCGACAGGTAAATGATGTGTCTTCAGACCTAAATATGGGAGAAGTGCATTTATATTGACTGAGCATTGATCATATTTATCTTGTGCACAACAGAAATTATATTTAAATTTCCTGAACAAGACAGTATGTATACATGTGTTGATTGTGATATGTATTTCATTTTGTAGTAAATGCATGGGTCCTGCTGTAGGAGCTATATTTTATTAAGCATACAATGTTATACATACATTTTAAATAATGTAAATGATTTTAATGTAGTTGTTGGGAAATTGGTTATTTATTGTTCAGTTATTGAAGGCTAGTAGAAATATCAATAAAATGAAATTGATACACCATAGAAATTAATACCTGATACACTATAAAGAAAGTGGTTATTATAGCTTAATAAAACTTTTATGTCATAATTGATTTGTATAGCTTTTACTTTCTTCATGCCAAATTACCTTACTGCAATATATACATGTATAAATGTTTAAATATTTAAAGACTATTGTTTGACATGAGATTACTGAATTTCTAAACCAACTTTTCATTTGTAGGTCATTAGAATTAACTACAGTATTAAAATTTTTTTTTTATACCATTAAGTAGGATCACAATATGCATGTGTAATAGCAGTTATTACTGAGTAACTATTAATGAAAATTGGAACTATTTCTTTCAAATATTGAAGTTTTTTATGTAGGTAAAATAAATCTTTTGTAGTTTGAGCAAATTTTACTGTTCTTAGATTGAGCTTATTGCTAATAAGGTACGGTACATATCTAATTTCAGTCATTAAAATATATGCACTGTTTATGTCTGATGATGACACAATCATTGGTATACGTAGAGATTTGAACAATAAAAATTAATTTATTACGTTTTATAGCAAATACCTTAATTTGTGTGGTGATTAAATTTTTGAAGATTACATATATAACTGTGTTTCTGTAAACTTTATTGCAGTAATTAGATCAGATTTTAAGAGACAAGCATCTAACTACTTAAAATCAATACTTAGACTTCAAATAGAAAAACTAAAACTATAATTTGCTTTGATGACACACTTACAAATAAATACTTGTTTATTCATGAGTTAAATGTAATTAGATGAACTGCAAATTCCTTTAGATTGGTGTAATTTTCCACCCAAAATATTCTTCTTACTAGTATTGTAGGTAACATATTTTATTACCATGCAATGGTTGACTTTGTATAGAATGTACAGCAGATATTTTAGTAAAGTTTATATAATTTTGTTAAATAATTTCAGTCAGTGTATATCAGTGTGCAAAATATTATTTCACAAGCACAAAGAAAATTTTGCAAAAATTAAATATTTATAGGAGGATATCTCTGCCAAAAAGTTCAGAAAGTAGGAATAAATACACAAATCATCACAAATTGCTACATAGGTATCCAAATCTTTCCAAGAAAAACTTTTATCTACAATTGAATGTTAAACTCATGTTAGTTGCATGAAGTTAAGCTTGAATAAAAGCATTTCAACTGAATAGTGCTCTACAATCTTACAGTGGCTAATAACCATGAGCTTGTAAGATTGACTCAGTATTTACTAGCTACTGATGTAGGGATTTTTGCATGGATTTGTGTATTCACACTTTATCTCTGTAATTTTTGGCATTGCCATCTGTTCACCATACTTACTTTTTTTTCAAATTTTTTATTATTTGTTCTCTCTTTTGTAAACAGTTTTACTCAGGTGGGTTGATAAATGAACATTTATTTTCATAATTCAGTGGTAACATATTGTTATTATTGTATCAGTTTTGTCAGATTTTTGTGGACCGGTAAAGCTGAAGTGGTTCCTCTGGAAAAATACAAGTACCCTAGCATGCTGGACCAATATAAAGGGGATATTTTAAAAAAAACGGTGCTTTCTGTCTTTTACCCATCTCTCTGCATGTGCATACAATCATTTCCACCACATACTAGACTCATGCCACTTACAGAAGACATCATTTAGATCCCAGGTCATAAGTATGATAACATACACACACACAGGTACCAGGCTTAACCCAATGGAAAATTCAAAGACAGATAGGCAACGATGTATGTATTGTTTTATTAATTAACAAACTGAAGTTTTTAAACTAAGACATCAATAAGGAGTACACAAATCTTTTAATTGCAGAAATACTTGGTCTCCTTGATAGCTTGAATATTAGTTTACATTATTCTTTATTTTGCTGAAATGTTTAGGCAGATTTCATGTTTGTGCAATGAAAAGTCACAAATGTTCATTATATAAAAGCAAATTTTGCTGCTATTCAGCAACCAGAAATGAAATTGTTATTTATGAAACATGGAAATAATATATATGCTTACAAACTAATCTCACTGCTAAATTGTAGTTTTCCTTTTTATTGTTTTCCCACAAAAATATACACTGAAGAAGAACAGAAGTGCACAATTGAAGCTATAACTTTAACAGTTACTTGAAAGCATCATAGACTGAATCTGGTGGACATTATTTCCATCTCCACTTACTGAACACTGATGTGCTTAGTGGTAGCTTGTTCCCAAATGCTCTTCAAATGATTTTGTTGTGCTAAAGCCATTGCAAAATATTCAATGAGTTTTTAACTATTTTTCTTTTTAAATTATGAATACATTGTCTGTTTTGCTTTTAAACCAGTTCTCTATTTTAGCAACACTTTTCAATGATACTTAGGAGTACCACAAGCTGTGAAACACTTGTTAATAGCAGTTAGGTTCTCAAATAAGATGATATACTGTATAACTCAACTTTATCAATTTGTAAATATCATAGAGCAATAGATTGAATGTAATGGTTATTTTTTCTCACTTTGTGTGCTTAGTGATATTTTCGTAAATTACTACCATCTGATTATTTGCACTTAGAAATTTATTTCTTATTTACTGATATAAAAGTGTGATTTATAAATATATATATCTGTAAAGCTTGTCTTCTGTCCCTATTTATTATTATACATTTCACTGATATGACTTGCATTTTTTTTCACAGAAAGTAATGATGCAAATTGTACAAGAGCTCTGCAAAAGACCTGGACTGAATAAATGTGGATTTGATATGCCCACTATATACATCCCTCTGTCAAATAAGGTGTGATTATTTGTACTTGAGACTTGAGATTATAATCCTTACATTTCAAAATTTAAAATCATTTGTATGAAACAATTGAAAAACAATATTAATAAATTACTACATTTTAGGTCTGGATTTATCAGCCTTACATTTCAAAATTTAAAAACAATTGTATGGAAAAATAAAAAATACTTTATACATCACTAGGTTGTTTGTATGGATCTAGGTTTATTAGAGTTGTGAACCAGTTTGATAGTAGAGCAAAACAAAATCTGTAATGAATTAAAACTGATTAAAGGAAAATAAGGTTATATTTCTCAAAGGCAAAAGAAAACATTAAAATAAAATGTTTACATTTCAACTTAATTTTCTGAGAGAAAATATTATACAAAAGGAGATGATTAAATTGTATGTTGTATAACTCAAATGCATTAGTGCTTTTCAGAAATTGGACTTTTCTTCAGGAGTAGAAAGCATAAAAGCCCATTCTTTTAAAGTGCTTGAGCTCTTTGATGGATTTCAGCATTTTTAATATTTTTAACACACACTGTTAAAATATCAGTACATTTTCTAAGGTTAGAGTGCTAGACTCACTATCTGTAGAACATTTATTTGAATCCCATGACTAAACAGATTTTCCCTTCATCTGTTAGAGAGATATCATAATGTGATGGTTTACTTCTCATTTCACTGATAAAAGAGTAGCTCAAGATTTGGCAGTGGATGTTGTTGACTAGCTGCTTTCTTTCTGGTTTGTTACTTCTAAGTTAGGGATAATTAGTGCAAATGGTATTTGAGCGGTTTGGCATGAAAACCCATAAACAAACAAACAAGAATGCTTGAAAAATCTGTTCTTTACATGAGATGTTCTTTTTGCTCACTTATTTTTCCACTCTTTTGTGATAAATTTGTCAGTATCCAAGAAATTTATTTTGCAGTGTAATTCATTAAATACCCCTTTTGATGCTTTATTCGTTTTGCATGTATCAGATAAAATCATTGTCACTATCATTTCCAAAATATTGTAAATGAAATATTTGTAAAAAAATAAATTAAAACTATGCTGTTGAGTGTTTTTTATTGTTGAATGGGTTCTTATTCAGTAAAAATAATAATGAAAAGTCCAGTTGATTCATTTAACAATAACAAAATTTTTTATTTTTTTGACTTTTAATTTGCAGACATAATATATTCACCTTTCATTTGTAAACCATAATTTTACAATTAAACATGATTCATTATGGTACAATAATATAGGGATTTAATTATAACCACAAATAAATAAAATATTGTGGTTACAAAATAGAATAGTGAAAAATCTTTTACTGGGGATACCCCGATATGACAGTGGTAAGTCTGCAGACTTACAGTGCTAAAATCCTAAGTTAGATTTTTCTGAGGTGGACACATCTGACAGATAAATATGGCTTTGTTTTAAAACAAACAGATTTTTACCAACGAAAAATATGTAATAATTTAATTGCTTATGAAAGACATGAAACTTTAAATATATTAAATGTATCTAAATTATATCAATATATCATTATTATATAGCACTAATTCTTATAGCTCCATAAAACTGAGGTAGGTTAGGATGAAAATACTATATGAAAAAGTTAGGTTATTATGAATTATGTGAAGTAAAAAATAATTAACAGAAATTATCATTTTTGTGTATATTTATTGATATAAAAAATATTTAGAAAATTTCGTCCAACAGAAAATTGTTCCTGAATATTTGAAAACATTTTATTCATTAAAATCACATTAGGTTAAATGTCTTTCTAACTAAATAGTAATAAAACTTTCTAAAAATGTCTAAATTAAAAACATAGCTTATAAAAGTATTTTAATTTGATTAATTTTTACCATAAGTGTAATATATTAAATTCTTTGCATGCTATTTTGTCCATTATCACATTAAAAATAACTCTTAATGGATCTTTTTTCTACTTTAAAACTGAAATAAGTACAAGGTAAAAGATTTTGTATTGAAAAAAACAGTTTGTACATTTTTGGAAGTTTTGAATAGCTTTTATAAAGCAGTGTAACAGTAGAAAGCAAGCTGTCTCTGTGAAGATTTTATTTTGGCTACATAATGCACTAATGAAGTGTTTTTACGAAATAGCTCATAAACTACCCATCATATAAGTTAGCTGAGAAGTATCCGAAATAGACTGATACAGACCAAGTCAAACTGCACACATATATATATTTTTTATCCAATCATGAAGTTTGTTTCTTTTAACTAACAGTCAGTCAATAGAAGTATACTTTACAATTCAAAATCTTCAGAGTTTTCATGTATGTTTTCTTTTAGGTCTTGTAGTGTTCTGTTTAGTATGAACTAAATTTTATGATGAGAAAGTTTGAAATCTTTCTTGCAATACAGAAAAAAATTAATTTCACTTACCATGCTTTGAAATTATGATCACTGAATTTAAACTGATGAAATATATTAACTAGAAAAGTTTCTTGAATAGTTATTGCATTATAACAGTATGAAACTTGATAATTAAAACTGCAAAATCAAAACTTCTTGAAAATTGTTCTAAACAAGAAAACAGTTTTGTAGTTTGATATATTTGAGGATTGTTTGTTTATGATGACTTATTGTTTGTGTCGTTTCTATATTAAATATTTTCCTTATTATTCTTCCAATTATCAGTACATCCGCTGTGTTAATCAGATAGACGAAGTTTGTAAAGACATAGAAAAAACCATCAATCGAACTATTCAAAATATGCTGAATACTCTAGAAAAAGACTGTGAGCATGTGGCTGAACTTATTAATGCTCGTATTGATGAAGATAAGTAAGGATTTCTTTTGAAATTTCACTAAATTTTCTGCCTCTGCTTAAGAAGTTAATTTTTACTTGTTCAGTTTAAAATTATTTTTAGTTACTATCAACTCACTGTGAATCATATTCTTTCTGTAATAGACATAGAAAGAATACATGTATATATTTTTATCTGTATTTTTATTGGCACTATGAATTGAAAAATCTGTAAAAAAAATCCACACTTTCACCATTTAAAATTCTGACAGTTACAAAAATAACTACAGTATGTGCAACATTTATTTATTTATTGCAGAAAACAATTTTAAATAGAAGTACTATCCTTATAGCAAGAAACCAACTTTCACTGGGACTGTACATGAGGGTTTGATTTTATCTTTATTGATGTAATGTGTAAATATACTACTGAAAAAATGGACTTTTTAAAAAAACTTATTTTTTTCAATAATGGATATCACTTTTAATACATAAAACCTTTACAGTTTGTATTGGCACAATCCAAATACTTTTCCTGTGCACTACTTCCCAGAAAAATCCTTTTTAGAAAATTTTCACTTTTTTCTCTTTTTTCTTCAATGAGATAAAAATACAATGATCAGTAATCACTAGAACAAACTGCCAACTTTAAGTAATAATTATCATTCATTTTAGGTGAAGATAGTCCTTTCCATTGAGGTCGTATATTTCAGTTATCTTACATTACAATTTCATAATGATAACATATTAACCACACATAAGGTCAGCTTACATTGAGTACTTTTTATTTTTGATGTGAGCTTGGATAGATGTTTTTTTTTGTCTAATATCAGATATTTGTAAGACTTATTGCCTCCTGAGAAGTTATTATTTTTTATGTAATAAAAATTATAACAGTTCATCCTCATATATATACTTATCTTACACAGAGCAAATTTCTTTCAGATTTACTGAAAATATTTTTAATATCTTGCTTTTGTTCTCAAGTTCTCCTGTAGTTATTGTTCAAATAAAATTTAGTTTCATGAACATGAAATGAGTGGCCAATTAAGATAATGAATTACTGTAATACTATTGAAGGTACTAATGATGTGCAAATTGTTGTAGCAGAGAGGACACCAACTCAAGGAAATTTACATGCAACTCAAAGGAAACAGTCGTAATTAGTCACAACAGAATGCAACATTTATTTAGTGTCTTTATACATATATTATCCCTTTGGGTTGCATGTATATGCAACTTCTCCATTGGTCCTTACAGCCAGTGTAACTACTCACAGGAACCTTTTACTCAATGTTTCACCTGTGCTCATCTCTAGTTGAGGAATTATTTTGGTGGCTGGACTGATGCAGTACCACCATTAATGTTTCATTACTTCCACACCCTAACCAGACCTATGTTTCTTCACCAGTACTGCCTTCTCTAGTTTGGGAACATCTCTCATTGACAATTTCATGTCTGGCACATGAATTCAGGATGAGTTTTCTCTCTATATCAATACATTCAAACTTCTGGCAGTCTGTTAGACATTTTTCAAATTCTTACCCCTCCTTGAGAGTAATTTCATTATGATCCTTTCCAACAATTCCATGGTTGTTTTCAGTATCAACTGACAATGGGTTATTTGATCCTGTACCCTTTGCTTTCAGATATTGTACCTCTTTTATTGAACCAATGCTCAATGTGTTTGTCTTGTTGCCTGACATTTACCAGGCACCACAACTTGGTTGGAGACTATCTTTCTCAGCTGGAGCATTTTCTGCCTATGGAATAGTCTTTTCACCCACCCTCCCAGGTTTTTCCATTGGTTGTGCTTTCTCTTTGGGACTCTAATCATCCCTGTTCACACCAGCATTCATCTGAGATGGTTGTAGCCTGCTTCATGCTCCAAGCTATCAAACCTGCCTTGCATGATTTAGGGGGTTTCCTCCTACCTATTACTAGTTCTCAAAATGGCTGGGTCCAGGAGGCTGGTCATTGACCTGTTTTATCTCACTCTATAAGTCCACACTCCCACTTCTCCATGGAATCCTACCTTACTCATCATTAGGTCTTAGAGTGACAAAGTTGAATATCTCCCATGCTTATCTGCATATTCCTATTCATTGACCACAGTTGCTAGTTAAGCTTTCTGTACTTCATGCCTAATTTTTGTATGGTCCATGTTGAGGAGGTCTTGTTTCTAATGTTGGGTGCTGTTTACTTAAGCTTATTCACTTCTTTTTTCACAGAGTTTTTCTTCCCATGTCCTCACCATCTCATTCCATTTTTTCCTGATATGTTGGCCACTACTGTATCTGGTTCTTCCAGATAAGGATGTTTCTGTTGTACTCCATTCCATTACTTTACCTCTGTTTGAGCCCATTGTCTCATATTCTTTGTTTCACCTATCTCTTCCCCATTTGAGCTGTGGGTGGCATCAGTCACATATTTTCACTACAACTATCTCTTGCCCACTCTACCACCCAACATGTCTTCTCCTTTCTACAAATGATTCCTTTCTTCTGTCAGTGTTGGAGCTTTATAAGTGTAACTCCTCCATTTTGCCCATTTTCCTGTATGCTTTTTCTCATTTTACCCTCATCCTGATTTGGATAGAGTTCTATGCCCTTTGTTATTATATTGCCTGCACAGTTTCTTTCAAGGGTTCCCACTCCCAGTTATATATTCCCAGGTTACCCTTCTCTCAGGATCTTTTTTCATTTACTCTCATCAGTTGAATTCATTGTTTTCTCCTGTTGGTTTTTTCCTCTTGTCCTTTTCCCATTTTCCATTCTAACTCACATATTGTCTGCCTCTCCACCTTTTCTCTTGCTTATCATCTCTGTCAACCTTTAGATGAACTTTTACAATCGGACATGTTGATCACCACTTCATGCCAAAGTCACTGACTATAAGTATTATTTCCATTGCATCACAGTTTCTGCATTTTTGGGGTATTGCCTACCACCTGTGGCTACACTTCTCTGGATCTAAAACACTGGGTAAATCTTTCTTCATGCTTTATTGTCTTACAGGCAATCTTTTATTTGACTTCATCTCTCAATGCAGACAGGATTGTGGTGAGTGGTTTCTAGTCAGATGTTCATTAACAACAAAATCTACATTGTATGCTATGTTGACATCGCACACTCGCCATGGCTCTGCATGGCCACCATAGAGATCATATGTTCCACAAGATAAGTTGGAGATTTTCTACCTCACGATAATTGCTTCATAAACATGTCTGTTCTGGACCATACCAATCATGGATGGCATGGTTAAAGCTATCATACCTTGTCATTCATGTTATGAGGTGTTGCAAGATTTCTTTCAGTCTTGACATGTTAACCTGATAAAAGCATGATAATTTCTAACATGTGACAAGATATAACTCTACATCAAGTGCAGAGAAAGTGTTTGAACAAAGTATTGATCTATTTCAAAAAGATTATACCAAAAGCACTCTCCTTTTTATACAAAACAGATGTGTATGTATATTTTGATGAACAAATGTTCAAAACAACTTATGTAGACCAGAATAACAACTTGTACATGTTTGTCCAATCTTGTGCCACCTTCTCTGTTACTACTCAGGCATTTTCTCAATAACTACTCCATGCATGTAGACAATAACATCAATTTAGAACAGGATGCAAACATTGTGGAGCTCCCCAGTGAACAGACATAAACCATATAACAATGGCAAGAAGAAAACTTTGCTACTATTTTTATTAATATATTCTGTAACTACACAAACCATGTGTACAAAATTGTTAAGCATTTGTATATTAAATAATGGGATTGAAAACATATAGTATGCTTGTATACATATAACATCATTTCACATGCAGCATCTGATTAAAATAATTAGGTAACCCTTTCTACATTTTTTGCAAGTTCAGTTGATGTCTTGTCCGTCTTCCTTACTTAATTTTTAAATGTTGTGTTAAAAACTTTTGATATAGCATTCCATATATATTTAATAAGAGAGCCACTAATCCATGGTAGTTATTATGACTTTGTTGAAAATTTACTTGATGTTATTAAACTTGGACCTGTTGTTCACTTTTTCACCCATTCACATTGGAAACTGTTTCAAACTTTGTCTCATATGCTTTCCAAGGTATCTTTCCATAATAATCTACTGGATTCTTGCATTTTTGATGCTGGTAATATAACCTAAGTTGTGTAATTTGATGTAGCTTGAGCAGTCCAGGAAGGTCCTGTGATCATAAGAGGCACAGCAGTTGTGGTTACAGGTTTAGGCCAAGTTGGTTTGACTATTCCATATTTCTTTGCTAATAGTGTTTCAGACTGAATATCTCAAGCAGGTGAGAAAAAGAGGTTGGTGGGTTTGATCCTTGTATATGCTATTTCAATTTCTAGAAGTCTTTTTTTTCAGTATTAACATTTTTTTTGTACTGCTTTATTTATTTTATTAATGTTTTTGGTTTCTTTTAACTGGTATTCTTCAAGTTTTCTGTTTCTTCTTCATCATCTTTCCACTGTTTCATCATTTTTAGTGAATTTTTATCTCTTTTTTTTACATAAATGTCTTGAAGTTATGTTTTATTTTAGTTTTACCAAAGTCATCCCACTCTTGACATAAATGTTGTAATGGCTTCTGTCATTGGGTGTGTTCTTTTTGGTTATTTAATATAGCGATGTGAAAAATATTCTGCTTGATAAAAAAATGGAACGTTTTTTCTCCTATTTCAAGTTTTACAATTTTGGAATTAAATACATATCTGAGTATAAATTTGTAACTACTCCCAAATCTTACATACTTCATTAAAAAAGAAACTCAATATTTATAAAGCCAAAGCAACTGACCAAGTAACTCCAACTGACCAATATGTTAACAAACTGAATAAAAAATCCTACAATTAACTACAGTTAAGTCTAATTGAAATTTTTATATTTCCCAAGCTTTTGTAAATGTATTCTAAATGTCAAGTTAACTTTTTTCAGCAAACACACTATGTAGATTTAAATTAGAATGTATCCTAGAATGGTGTATACTTTGCCTTCAAAATAGTTTTCTGTTGGTCTAAGACTAACTTCTTGTTTTATTTTTCAAGAAAAATTTTGAATTTCATAGAAATAAATTTTTATTTCTTTTATTAATTTATATGTTTTTATTCTTCCATGTACTTTCTTTTTTACAGTGAAGCAAAGGCTTATAACTTTGATGCAAGCAGCAGAGTAATTCTCTTAGGACTTGGTGGATTACTTCTTCCATTTCTTCTTTTTGTGAATTTTGTGGTCAGCAGCTTTTCTAAAGAATTTTTTTACTCATTTCTTGGACAAAATGGTACAGAAAGTTTATATATTTGTTTGGTAAGTAACAAACATCTCTGCACAGTTATTGGTTTTTTGTTGATCTATTACTAAAAATTGTAAATTAGTTTTTCATATTCTTCACAGCTGTTACTAAAGGAAAAAAACTGATATAAATCCTAAAAATAAAATACTGATTTTGTACGAGTGAAAATTTACAAACAGAAGCTTGTAATTGAGTGTTTGCTTAGCATAACTTTTTTTAGTTTCTTACGTGGGGCATTATGTGTTTCTTCACTACTCTTTATTGTTTTGCATCAAATAGAATAACATTATTTGCCAGTGAATTACTTTAATGCTACTTTATAATTATTGATTTGTTAAATTAGCCTTATGCCAATCATCCATACTAAAAGCATGACTGTGAAAAGACAACGTGCATCCTGAGTGAAGAATTGGTATGTGCCCCCCTTTTTAAATAGATTTATGTATATATATACAATTGAAAGCATGATTAATGTTTATTTAAATGTTTCCCTGAGTTGAAACATTCTGTGTACCTATTTGTTGATGTTCTCTTGATCCTGTGGTGGGCAGAAAAAATTTCCGACCTTCCCATCCTCTGTTTGTTGTCATCTCTTTTATAATTATGTTTCTTAGTTTTATCAAGTGTGTGTTCTCTGGGAATTCTTACAACATTTTTTTGTGATCTAACCTCAGATGTGCAAGTAGGTTGTTTTGTTTGTTCTTTAATTTTTGCTTTTCCAGAGCTGGACAATTATTGGTTATTGCACAATGGGAATTTTCACAGTCTGTTGGACTGCTTTTATATATGTACATATTAAATATTGTTTGTGACTGCACAAGGTCGTTTATTGTTTTTACATTTATATCCATGTGAAACTAGTTTGTTACATTTCTTTTTTCTTTTCCCTTCTGTATTTGTTGATCTATTTTTTCCATTGAATATAACATTTTTATTTTATGTATAATATATGCTATAGATTATCTTAATAGTAATTCTAGGACATCTAAGTGCAGTTTGTTTTTTACATTTTTGTTTTATGTTCTTTTTACAGTGGTAGTTGATACATCTAAATGAGAGATAGATTCAGAAGTGTATGTGTGATGTAACTGTTCATAAGGCAAAGTAGTGTGTAAGAAGTATAAGCTAAAGGTTTTTTCAAATCAAATATTAGTATAAAATATCAAAACTACCTAAAATTAAACAAAAAAATATGTCAGTCTTTCCTAGTTTTTGACATGCTAATTCATATGTACTTGCCAGTGCTGTTCACATCCACTACAAATACATCTCTGGTACTGTAGAATTAGGTGGATTCTACATTACATCCACAGAGAATGTATTTTCCCATGCAAATATTAGCATGTTGAACAAACAATCAGTTGACCATTGTAAGTGTTCATTCTAAGTGGGTTAATGGAGAACACCATATTATTCAATTTTCCAAACCATTCAGCTGGAGGCAACAAAAAGTAGTACATGTCTTTACCACCCAAATACTGTGTGCAACTTAGAGAATAACTGAATGTTGAAATTAGTTCTCTAATCCATATGAATTTTGTCAGGGGTACCAAAACATGACATCCATTATTTAGCAAGAGACTATTCTAATGTTGTGACTAATGAATATGCTTTACCATACAAAGTGAAATAATCAGCAGCAAACAGTACATATTGATTACTTCACTAAGTCTCTGCAATAGCTGGGCTATTCTCTGGAAATATATCGACAATGGCGTATTGAGAGGAGGTTGAACCCACTTTGATGTAGTTTTTGACCTGGCTCTTTGGTAAAGGTTTTTGCATCTTTCACAACTGCCCTGCCTTATTGACTTTTGTTTGATATTTATGACAAAATACTTTTGGAGTCCCCAGTACCCTCTAGATTCCTTAATATCCTAAAGGATTATTTTTCATTGCTGCTGACCAACAGACATTGCTTCTCAGAGTAGTTTCCACTGTTTCTCCACAGAACACTCTATTATTTTGTCTGCATCCTCATATAGTTCTTACCTAAGACACTGTCACACAAGGAAAGGAATAAATTATTTACACTGATTCACCTGATTACTTCTTTTCACTTCTAGGACTAATCAACTTTTGGTTGTTGTTATGTTCATTGAGTGTCTTGAAAGGTTTTTTCTTCTGCATTAATGCCTTTAAAGAGGTTAAGGAGAAGTTTTGTCAACTTTAGTGTTACTTGCCATCTTATCATGATTCTGATGGCTTGAAAAACATTGCTCTATGACTACAGGTTGGGATTTACTCATAAGTGTAAATATATTGTATGTGTGTGTATATATATATATATATCTTAAGTTCCAATTGTCCTCACCACCAACATGGGATGTAAAAATCATGGCTCTATAATTCCATTCTAGAGTAGTGGAACCTCAGCTATTTGGTTAGGAAATATACAGTAGTGATGATAAATCGAGTAAAATTTCACTGACATTACGTGAATTAAGTTGCAGGTGAAGTGCATACCTATTCTGGATGTAGTGCTATTCATTCATTAGTGCATCAGTTTCTATTTACATACTCATGATCTGTGCAGATGCTTTCTATATTGATAAAACTCTCACCAGTCCCTACACTTTTTCAGTATGGGATTGTAGCTGTATTGTGAGTGGTAAAAGTGTTTTGGAAGTCAATATTTTCTTAAATCAAAAATGTATTTACAATAATTTTTCACTCATATTATTCTGCCTTTTTTTCCCCTTAAGAGCCAGTGTTAGAAACTGCAGATTGAGTCAAGCTTAACAAACTGATATCATTCTCTGACTGAAGTGCTTCTATAAAGTACCAGGTTAGAGGGTAAACTGATGTAGGTGAAGAGTGTCAAGTAACAGATATTGCCAAGGGAAGTAAACCTCATATTGATTTGCCAATCTCGATTTTTTTAAACAAAAATCAACTAAATTCTCTAGGTAACACAGAAAACAATTAAAATGTGTCTGAACAATTACAACTAACTCCATGTATTGAGATGCATTACTGGTTGCTGCATATTAGCATATCTATTATCGAGCTGGCCCTAAAGTCTTGTGGGATTGGATAGCTCCATTAGCTGTTGTAGGTGTTGCAGAGTTCTAAGCTTTCATCAGATGTATCAGTGATAGAGAGTTTTTTTAAGGAGAGAAAATTGAAGGATCTGAAAAAAAAATGATGAAATTGATCAAACTATATGTGAAAGCACATGGTAGAGTAAAATAAGAGTTAAGTATGTTTGAGGCAAAACATAGTTTCCTCTACAAAAAAGCAATAGCCTATGGAACAACTCATACACAACAGAAAAGTTTTCTGTGCAGTCAGAATGATCACATTGCTGAAATGTGTTAAGTAAAGCATCAGTATCATAAGTCAGCTGAAGTATTGTATTCAATCAGTAATGGATGAAAAATATATAATAATGGAAGTTACAGATTAAAGTAGAACCAAACTACGATTGGTGAAATCAAAAGTGAATGCTTATTTAAAAAAAAAACACGAAAAAAAAGCATTGTTTTCTGTCAAGAAGTATTTGGTGGCAAGAACCCAGTCATCTACTGTATTAATAAGGATTGCGTGACTACTGTTAATTGAAACTCAATATCAGTGAGTGGTGCATACAAGAAGCATAAAGTGAGCCAACACTGGATAATCAAATATCAGATTGTAATAAATATGTTGGTGAAAATGAAGTAAAAGCATTATGAGATATAGGATGCAGCAGTAGATAAATACCAAAAGAAAAAGAACATTTATGTATACTAATTGATAGAACTAACTAATGATTTCCAGTTGCTAATGTAAAGTTAGATACCATACTTTGCTGATGAAATTGAAATCATATATGGTATGAAATTTATGTATGCATGGCTGGATTATAGGCAATATTCTGCAGTTGTAACAAGCAGAAAAGAGAAAAAAAAATCATTAAAAGTTCCAAAGAAAAGAACAGAAGTTATTGATGTCAACAAATTTAAGAAATTACTGAAAGAAACTGAATGTATCAATATTAATTCAACTTGAAGGTTTTTCTGAATTACAATAATATTTTTCTCTCTTCTCCTTCCTTTTTCACCTTTTATATATTATTTGTGTACAAGCTACGTTTATCTGTCATATTTACTTCAGTGTAAGAACTAAATATTAATGTATTTGTATTATGTGGTGGTATTATTTTGGGTGTGGTTTTAGGTTGCAGCATATAATATATTACATTTTGCCCTCTATACTGGTGAATCAAGTTGAAGTGATGATGCAAGTTATATGATAATGAAGATAGGTAGTGAAGAGATGAAATGACAGGAGATAAGTTGAGAATGTTGCATGTTGGTGTGATGTATGTGAGGTAGAGTAGACATAAAGATTAATAAACAAATGAGCAAAAATGGAAACCATCAAGTGAAGGTGTAATGATAATTTAGTAACACTTGCTTTCAGAGAAAAGTGTTTTATTATACATGTTTGACATCTTGAAATTTATAACACAATATACTTGAAGAATAAAATTACATTGTGCAACATTATTTAATGAATTACACTTTTAAGGTTCTGTTTTTCACTTTTAGTCACCAGTAAGAGGTTTCTGGCAGGTTATCCCTAGTGACTACCACTTTACAGCTCTTGGAATTATCCTTTTCATATCCATAATGTTTTTACTCTTAGCCAGATGGTTTACCAGGTAAGATAATAAATGAAATATTTTATAAATACCATAAAAGAAATTTTTCAGAGAAGCCCTGACAAGAAAAGGTCCACCTTTCAAAAGTTTTAGGTTATAGGGTTTTATATTGCTTTCTTTAATTGATTTTTTGAACCTACACATTTTCTAAACATTACAATTCAAGAGGTATAATTATTAATTTTCAAATAATTTGTTCTTATATAATTTGCAATTTTAATTACACAAAATGTCTTTCACTGATATTTAGCCTTATCATCAATATATTTTAAACAGACCTCAACAAATACCAGATATCAGGTCCTCTAGGCAACTAAAAATTTCATTGTGGCTCTCCATTTTCTCCAGTTTTATTCATGCATACAGGTGTGCTAAGTAGAAATTGAATCTAGAATAATACTGGACTTTTGGAAGTCTGGAACTATTTTTGCATTCTTCATACTGTTTTTTTTTCTTTCTCCCAATTCAACCAATCAGTGCATTTGTTTAGACTCAGACAGAACCAAAGGTAGTTTGTCAATACTATCAAGTAGTTGTTGGTATAATGTTATCATTAGCATCCACTCATTGCTGTGAAAGTAAATAAATATACACTTGTATCTTGACTATTTATGTTGGTCTAGGAAATAGCAAACAGTCATAGATAACTGAAACAGCAGATAGCCAGGCACTAGTACATCCCACTAGCTAGCCCACTATTTAATCTAAATAAAAAAATTTCAATATTTTCAAGTTCCTTGTTTTCAGTTAGAAACATTTTACTGTTGTTTAATCAATTATCATGAAAAGCTGCAAAAGTCATCACAATCAAAATCACATAATTTTAGGGAGGATTTTTCAGAGGGAGGCTGTACAATTTTTTTCCAAATGGGATTATGAGTGTTCCTTGAATCACTACATTTTTGCTTCCACTTTTGCTTGAATAAAAAGTGAAAATTTGCTCATACAGTTGTATGTGTTTCAAACTGGAGGGGCTGCCACCTCTTCCCCTACGTTATACAACTATGCTTAATCACAAAAGCCAAGTGTTGATTGGTCATCCACACTCAGTGTCTTTGAATTGTCTATTTCCATTTTAGTTTAACTTAATTGTTATCATATATGTAAGTAGCTCCTAAATTTTAGCACTTTTTCTGCTATAAACACAGAAGTGCATTTATGACCTATCAATGTCTGTAAAAAATTGCACAAACCTGTGCTTAGGAATCATTACAAAAAAGCCTTTGTTAAAACAGGCTGAAGATATCAATTATTTGTAGAAAAGAGGAAATGTATGTCTGGGTGACACCATGACACAACCTGAACATGCATTTGCAGTTAAAAGGTGCCCTCCTTTCAGAACAATGGATAACAGTTGAAGTTGAGTCAAATCTATAAGAAGCTTTATTTTGTATGATTTCAGTCACTAATCAAATAAAGCTAACCAAGTTACAGATATTGCGTATTCCTGTCTGAACAGCTGAAAATTAAAGATCCATCAGACTTGTGATTTGAACATACACTAGATCCTGGGTGTGATAACTCCAAATATCATGCAACACCTGAACTTTTGAAACTAAAAGTAATTGCTGAGTGAAAATTTCTACAAAACATGTAAATTGTTGTCTAAAATTGTAATGGCACAATTATTTTGAGAAGGATTGCAGATAATGAAGATGCAGATAATTGAGACACTAATGTAGCTCCATTTCTCATTACAAACAATAGTGAAATTAGGTTAGACACATCTAGCTTCTGAGTTTTAGGCCAGCTCCTAAATTTGAAGATATTTGTCGAGGCCTGATTTGAAGGTATGTTTTGTGCATTATAAAAAAATTAAAAAACTGGTTTCATTTAAAATAAACCATTTGTTTAATAGCAAATTGCCATTGAGCAATTATGTATTTTGTAGATATGAAAAAATCATGCTAAATGTGAATTTTTCTCTTAAGAGGTAATTTCTCTTAAATATAACACAGAAATAGTATATACATTATTTGATTTAAACTTTGAAATACATGCATTTGTTGTGAACCCATTTATTTTTAATTATCAGTACAAATTAGTTTGAAGATTTTATAATTTACCAATATTTATTTAGTTGCATTAACCCTCTCACTACAGTCAGATCAAGGTGTGCATATCATGAATTTTTAGAAAAATACATTCAAAATTAACTAAACTGCCTTTTTATATGTGAATGTAGGTGATAAATCACATTTTATTATCATATAAGTTTTAACCTTATAATGAGATATTTCTTTTAAAATACCTCAATATGCATTTTTCTTTAATATATTTATCATCCTTTTGAAGAGAATATAATTTAACATAAACTACTCATTAGGACAGAGATATTACTCAGGCAAAGCAAAATTTTATAGCCTCCAGTTTTATTTGTTTATACAGTTATGACATAAAGTCTTTGTTCCCTTGTGTCATGAGCAGTTTTTTCTTCATAACTTACAAACTATCACGACTAGGATAATGAAAGTATGGTATATTGTAAATATTATACTAACACACATCTACATATTTTTTTTATTTAAATTGAATGAGAAACAAACTGTTTATAAACAAATAACCAAACATAGGAGAGGGCAGAAAATGTTCATGTGTCTACTTTAATAGTTAGCTGTGAATTACTTGGTGCAATCTCTCCTCATAGCCATCCTTGATTGTTTGAGAGTACTCGACTGGTATTTACTTCCATTCTTCTTTACAGAAGGCTTCCAACTCTTGCAAGTTTTTCGGATGGTGCTGATGAACCCTGGTTTTCAACTCATGCCAAATGTTTTTAATTGGGTTGAGATCGGGTGACTGGGATAGCCACTCCAGAATGCTTATATGGTTCCTCTGCAACCAGGATTGCACATATGTCGATGTGTGCTTAGGGTCATTGTCGTGCTGGAAGATCCAATGATGCCCAAGCCCCAAGTACCGAGCATCATTCTTGATATAAGTACTTAATATATCAGTGTACTCTTTTTTTGTTCATGATTCTGTTAACGTGGTGAAGGCTGCCTACACCAGAAGAGCTGAAGGAACCCCATAGCATGATCGAGCCACCTCTGTGTTTAACTGTAGGGACAGTGTTCTTTGGAAGATTTCGTTCCTTCTTCTTACAGAAAATATAACAAGCATCATTTTGGCTGAAAAGCTTGATTTTAGTCTCATCTGACCAAAGAATACTCTTCCAATAGGTAAAGGGTTTGTCTACATGCTTTCTTGCATATCTCAATCATGCTTCTAAATGAACAGGCTTTAAATATGGAGTTCTACGAGGACGGCGTACTTTTAATCCAGAAGAACGTAACATGTTCGTAACTGTAGAGGTGCTTACTTCAACCCCAGTTTCCCTTACCAGATTCTGTATGTCATTATGTGTTAAATGAGGGTTTCTACTAACTTCTCTGAGAACCTTCCTCTTGCTTCCCTGGAATTTTAGTGGGGCGTCCAGAAAGAGGGAGGTTAGCAGTTTATTCTCTAAGCTTAAACTTGTAAATTACACATTGAACAGTAGATTTTTGCACATTAAGTTGTGTAGCAATACCAAAAAGAGGCAAACAAGACTTGTATTTTACAATAATTTGGGTTTTTAAATCACTGGACAGTCATTTCCTGTTTGCCATGATGACCAAGTAGATAATGACAGAGATGGCGCTAAACTGCTGGAAGTACATGTTTTTCTGGCTAAATTCCAATAATTATGAACACAGTGTCTTGTTCTAGAACAGTATAATGTAGTTTATTTTGCCAAACTAAACAAAATTTTTACGGGAATGTCAGTTTTTTCACATGTTCTGAACTGTACGAACACTTTCTGCTCTTCCTATTTTTGGTTATTTGTTGTTTAATTTACATAAAACTTTATGTAGATGTGTGTTAGTATAATATTTATAATACAATTTACTTCTATTAGCCTACTCATGGTGCTTTTTAAGTTATGAGCAAAAAACCACTCTGGACACAGGGGTACAAACACTTTCTGTTGTAACTGTAGAGCTACAAACTAGAAAATCAAAAACAGTTGCCAGTAATTCTCACTGACATTTAAATATTATATTGTTTTTGAACAAAGAAACCCAACATTTTAACTTGTCAAATTATGTGCTATATGTAGTTTTCTATATAGAGAATTGGCTAACTCCCATTTGAGAATTTTTTTCACTGTATTCACATCAACAAGCTTAGCTGAATTTTTAATTGCTCTTATCACAAAGTTAGAAAGCCAAAAAATTATTATAGTTATAAGACACTGTTCTAGATGTTATTATTATATGCTATTAGTTTCATTATTTAATTAAATAAAAATAATTAGTACTACCATTAATATAAAATAGTAGGCTTAAGTTTCATCAATATGCAGGTTAGTACTGTATTTCTTGTTTTTCATGTGTATTCTTTATTTACTATTATAAGTGTAATAAAATATAAAAATTAAAAACTTAAGTTAGATGAGGTTGGATTAGGTAAGAAGATGGGAAATAATAAAAATTATTCACATGGTATACCTATAGCAGCTCGTGAATTACAAAAGTTGATATGGTAACCTCAGTTACATATTTGCCAAGAGATTTACAACTTGTGTGGCAGTATTATTGATTAGATATGGTTCAAAGAGAAATAATTAAATATTAAAAGATGTATACTGTTATAAGCTAATTAGAACAAACTGTTGTAGTTTTCTGTTACAATTTGTGGTCATTCTAGAAAGAAAAACGGTAATTTATATTACATTCTTCATTGTGGTTACACCATAAGTAAAAATGATCCAATGCATATCGAACTAGGTAGAGAAAATAATAAATAAAATATAAAACTTTATTAGAAAAAGAAATTTGACAATTTTCAGAGGAAGGAAAATATTTTAATCTTAGTACTTCATGCTCAGAGTAGTCAACACCCTAATTCTGTATATTTATGGACAAGTTTTTGGTAAAAATACTTAATTAAAAAATTTAATTTTTTGTGTACAAAATATTTACAGTGCTTACTGAAAGCTTGGTCAATTTTGTGAAGATACAAAAAATGTATAAAAAGTTATAATATGAAAACTGATAGTCACTTTGGGGTCACAAGGTTGTGTAACTCAACAAGCCCATAAAGAAAAGGTTAAAGAATGATAAAATAAGTAAAGAAATTTAACAATTAATTTACTAACTTCTAGCATGATAAGCAATGTATGCTTTGAATTTTATTTTTTTAGATATATTAATCTTTTTTTCCAAAGGTTAAAACCAACAATGAACCGAAAAGACAGGAGAAATTTACTGGAGAAAAGAGATTATGTTCAAAATATCGTTAAAGATAAAAAAGTAAGTAGATATGGGTGGACACCATCTATTATTGGCCTTGTTTTGATGTGAAATGACAAACTTATTACTAGTACTATTAGGGTAATGTAATCATTTGTTTTTAATTATGTTGTCAATAACCCAAGATTACTATGGTGTGAGTATTATAACAGTGTATGCAGAGATGAATCCATTTTAATTTGCATGAAGGGAGAAGTTGAAGAAAGGCCTGTAAGATAAATATACATTACTACTGATGAGCTTTTATAATGCTTGAAGTGAAAAATGAATTAATCAAGATGTTTTGTTCAGAAATTTACTCATCCAGTAATGGTTTTGTTGTTAACATGCCAGACTCCAGATCAAATTGTGTATGATATGCTGTGGAACACGCTTCACACTTTCAGGTGCAGGTAAATTATAAATGTGATCATCAGTTTCACTATTTGTTAAGCTGTAACCATATTTTTGTCAGAATTTCTGAATTAAGTATTGGTATGACTGAATCTATGGGGCCATTTAATTCATAAATAAATGGAAAATATTTGCAAAACTAATTGTTTAATAAACATGGTGTTAGAAGTTTTTAAAGAGAAAAATTAGAAAAAAAATCAGTAAATCTCTAAATCCCAGAAGTTGTTTGAAAATTAATTTTACCTTAATATGCCATGTGCTTTGAAGATTCAGCTGAAAATTGAAAATAAGCTTATCTTACTTACGTATTTTTTAAAATATAGATATATTTGGTAAATGAGAAAATGTTTTGATATAATAATAATAACCTTCATATGTTTTACACCAGAGTTCACAAATATTAACTTCATCCAATGGCTACCTTCTTTATGATTGGTTTGATCTGCTAATGTAAATCTCACCATACATTACCTGTATGAACCACAACTTTGAATTTTAAAAAAAGAAAAAATATTAATCTTATGTTAAATAAGCTTGTGGTATTTTTTAAAAAGTTAAAACTGATTTTTGCACAAGTATCACAAGATTCAAAAATAACAACAGTTACCAAGAAATTTGTAAAAGATTCTGTATTTGGAACTTATCTGAGTTTTTAGTTTATAAATTAATGATGCTAGGCAAGTTTTATTACATAAAAAGAAGAAAATGAAGCATATGTGCTCATGTGGACAAGACGACAGTGTGTGATCTACTAGGTGGTGTTTAGTCCCACAGCTTTCACTCTATCAGGATTGATCTCTTCATAACCAAGACACAATTTTCTCACACATAGTTTTTTTCTCCAAAACCTCCTGGTAGAACTGAACTAAAAAAGTAAGTTTAATTCAACGGGTAATTTCTGTTTCTAGTTCTCTCACAATGTTAGTCAACTATAACATACAAAAATCATCAGTTTGGTCAGTAAAGGATATTACAGTTGGTGATTTGTTTCACACAAATGCTATTTATTGCTATGATATTCTCTTGGAGAGAGCACACTTTATGTGGTAAACAAAGAAATACAGCAACTGTTTGCTGGACCACAAGTGCTAAAACTGTCACTTGCTTTAAATTGATAAATAATACATTACACAATACAAAAGTAAAACAGTCCTTTAACACTCAAGTACGTGAAACACCTTTTAACACATAATATAAATATAATTGTTTAAATTTACAATATCAGTGCACAAGTACATAAAAATGAAAAAGACTAACTAAAAAAATAAGAAAAGAAATAACCAATATGCAAAGATACCCTTTACACTTTAATAAGAGTCTAACAAGGTTAATCACAGAACCAGAAATATAAAAAACAAAAGGCAGAATAAAACCTTTTAATAATTATCATATGTTCTTCACATCTAACATAGACAGTGCCTGAATCAGATAAGAAGGAATGGGGTCAAGGCTTCAACAGGCTCTTACACAGTCAGGTTGGCTCAAGTTATTTGATACTAAGGTCTTATTTGACTGTTAGTCTTTTCCAATGCTTTCATTGTCTTTTCTTAGGTACTTTCTTCTGCTTAAAAATTGCTTAACAGTTTTGACATGAATTACACATGCAGGTGAAACATTCTATTTTCCCCATTACATTTACTGGGAGCATTTTCATGCTTAAAAACTGTATTCTGTAATGAGACAATGTTAAAAAAGTATAAAGTAAACTGTTTGTTCATTAAAAGTGTTTCAAACTGCATTATTGAATAGATTTGTATCTAAGCTATTATCTGTGAATTTCATGTACTACTGATAATTTTACCAAATCATTAATATTTCAATATGATAAAGTTCAGATATTTTCTGTACTGTGCTTATGAAAAAACATCTGTAAAACTGTATTTTTCATTTTTTCTAAACAAAGTATGAATCTTTTTTAATGTGCTTCATATGTTTTTGTGTGTAGTGTGTACACTATATCTGATATGTCAGAAGACCAACATGCTGGAGTGTTTAGTGTGGACTAATCTTGTTGGACTTGTTGCTCCTATATGGTTGACTTGTACGACAGTTACCACATTAGAACATTCATTTTTTTCAGTGTCCAATCATATCTCTTCTTCTATCGATGTACTGGCATTCTAAGTTGTTGTTGAGTGAATTAATGTATGCATCAACTTTTTACATACTCTTGGGGACACTGGAAAACTTGTGATGGAGGAACATACATAACAATCACAGTTAGCATTGCTTCATATCAAAATATGAGCAGGTTTGGTGAACAGCTTGTAGATTTCTGTTCTATTGCTTACTTTGCCAATCATCACATGTGACAATTGTTCATCCTAGTTGATTTCATTGAGGTCTACAAATTTTTCATGCATTTTCTTGGTAATATGTGTTACTCATTCTGTCAAACTATAATATTGGACTTAACTTACTGAACAGTTAGCTGTTGATGTTTGTTCCCCGATACATATGGACTTCAAATTATGATATTCAATTTTCATTAAGAAATCTATGATGGTCTTTGCTAATGTATTGAGGAAAGGATTAAGCTTTGGCTCATTTTGTAAAATGGCCAATGATAATGAAAATGTATCAATGATCTATAGTAGTTTCTGGGAGTAGACCAGTGATATCTAGTGCTATCATTTGTTGAGGAGATTCTCCAGTTCTCTATTGATGTGCCCTGCTTGGCTGATTTTTCCTTTCAATGGCACACATTGTACAGCACTCACGCTAGTGCTGAAGATCTTAACTCACTTGTAGCCAGAAGAACAATGTTAGCACTAGTACAGTTTTATGCCTTGGTACTCTCCAGCTGCACAAATCATGGAGTATTCTTCACCACTTACTCTTTTTACTATTAACCACAGTACTGTCAGAGCATCACATATCGTGGTTTGGTGTAGCATATCTTCTTAGACTTATTACTGCTCTTACAAGTACTGTAAGTTATGAGTATGTATACTATACTCTTCTACTAGTGTTGGTTGGGCTTGACCTTGATGGACAGCAAGAAGTACACATTGTAGATAAGGGCCCTTCAGTTGCTCAGTCTGGGACTTTTGAAGTGTTTACTTTGGCATCCATTTGCCAGCAGAGTATTCATTTTCAACATTTACTATTGTGGAATTGGCCATGCTTTTAACTCCCAAATAGTGTCCAGTTCATGAATTGACAAAGTTTTATCATTCTGCAAGATATTTTGTTAATGTTTCTGTGTTGTGAACTAAACTGGTGGTGAACTAAATATATAGCAGCTATATTATTGTGATATCATTATCCAATATGCTATCATTCAATTCATTGAAACATTACACTTCCAAATTGTAAACTTGATACCATAATAGTTATGGCATTAGTGTTTTGCATAGACAACCACTGCAAACAGCTATTTCTTTAATATACGGCAACCTAATCTGTGAGTCTTGCATATCTAACTAGCATATGTTACTCTGTCTTACAACTACAGTAACACTACTGTGACCCAATATTGCTGGCATCAGCATCCAATAAAACTCACAATTTTGACAGGGATAAATGAGCACTGGAACATTCACTATCACAAGATTTAAGCACTGGAACATTCACTATCACAAGATTTAGGGATTGGAATGCTTGATAACATTTCTCACTCCATCCAAAATGTTTATAAATTTGAGTGAGAAATGCCAATGATAGAATTATTTTTGAGAACTTGACAACCAGTTGTCTATATAATATGTTTAAAAGCATAAAAAAGTACATACTTCTTGCTTTGTCGTAGGTTCCGGCTAATCTCTAATTGCTGCTGTCTCAGCATTTTCTGTCAAGACTTCATCCTTCCTGTAATGTAACCAATAAACTCTGCCTCTGTGCTTATGAACAAATATTTTCTTACTTTTAGTTTCAGGTCTGTTTTTTGCATCTACTTAAATATACCATCTTCTCAGACATGGACTCAAAAGTGCAGCCAAGAACCACAACGTTGTCTTTGTAGAGCAGACATCTGTTACATTCACTAGAGCATAACCTCCATCAGCTACTTGAAAGTAGGTGGTGTACTGCAAAATTTAAATGGGATGATACAGAATTTAGACAAGTGTTCTCTTTTGCTAGAAGTAGTGTTAGACCTACTTTCATCATCCAGCTCAACTTGCCAGAATCTTTATGCAGACCTAAATTGTTGAAGCAACTGGATTTTTCTAGTGCATTAAATGAAAGCCATCAACATAAGTTACCGTGAAGATGAACAAACCCTGTCTAAAGATTTATAACTCCATTTTCTAGCATTCCTTATATATTAGTGCTTACAACATTTTTAGTGCTTCAAGGAAACCAACACAGTGGTTGCTGTATTGGACATGTGTAAACTATGTCTATATGGGTTGAGTCATTTGTGTATTTTTCAAACAAATCACTGTTTCCACTGCATTGTTCCAAGTTGTCAGCATAATCCTCAACAAATGATGCCAGGTGTGATCGTATCTTCATATTTGCTTATGGTTATGGACACAATCCTACCATTACCATTAGCACCTTTCTCTCTGTACCTACAACTGACTTCATCATCAAGCTGGATAGCCAGTTGTCCATAATTACAAAGAAACATTTTGAATAATTCCTTTTCAGATACACAACTCAGCCAGTGCTGCTTGCATTTTGGACAGGAAAGCAGTTTATCTCATGTGACTTTTATAAGCATAATACTTGCTACAGATGTATTATACTTCATTTGGATTAAACCAGAGTACCAGATGTGAACATGGAGGTACTGTTATTCCCTCCACTACATACACTTATGAAATTCATTGTTCCTGAGCTAAATGTGGTCAGTATTTGATTACTTTTCTGTTAAGCATCAGCTCACCCTTTTCACAGACAGAACAAACAGATATAACAGTACGTTCATCTCCATGATTTTAATTCCATATCTGAGATTGGCAATAACTACCTTCATTCTGTGAGCAACACCTACACTAAGTTACAGATCCATCTCCTTTAACTTCTAATCCGTCACCATTTGTCTGAAAAAATCAAATTTATTGGCCATATTGATGGTCTCACTTCAAAGGCTTGAAATACTATGAGATCCACCAGGTGTCCTTGATTCCTTTGTGTGTACCAGGAACTCAGTCTCTTGCTTTTGTACCTTTATAATCATGTAGGAAGCTCCACCCTAATCTGACAAAAGCTGGACTTACCATTAAACATTTTTGCACAAGTCAAAAGCCAAGCTTGACTTGGATTGCATCAGTTTTATGGAGTGTTTACCACCTTATCTGCTGATCATTACTGGTCATTTTGAACTTACTGATTTCATATCCAGTACCCATAACATTGTTTACTTTGCTATGTGGCAGGGTATTAGCATTATGATTTGGATGGCATCTGCCAAGCCAGTGGTTGAAATAGATATGTCTGCTTTTTCTCCTGTTCAAAAACATATGGGCACTTTTTTCACCTGTACTCCATTATACCACAAAGAAAGCAAACACTATACTCTTCTTCTGATGTATAGGAGAATCACCCATGACTACAGCATGTATCCTGTGGGTAGACCTTGCAGCTTCATTTATCTTATGAACAAACCTTTTTATAGCATTAACTCCATAGGTATATCTTGCTCTGGTATCTACCTTATGGACAGACCTGTATATAATTTTTTTTTTTTCACTGGGGATCTGTGTAGCTGCAATAAAGTGTTGTTGTTTGTATGAACCTTTCATTTCTGAAAGGAGCATCACCATATGCTTTATGGTCTTCTCTTATGGGTTTTTGTTGTCTCACCTGCTCAGGAAACAACTTTGATTAGTAGAGGTCATCCACCAATGACACATATAGCCTTTATCCACTAGTTGACATTGGTTTAGATTAGAGCTGGGATTGGGTTGTTCTTACTGGCAACAACCTAGAAATTCTATAGAGACTTCCTCCACATGGTACTGAATTCACCAGGCATCATTCCACCTTGATGACCCTCTTCTGCTGAGACCAATGTTTAGGGATATTGTCTGCTCCAATTATCTGGGTAATCTGGAAATAAACAAATATCCCTGTGTCTGCAATTAAAAAACTGACCAATTTCATGGATTTCATATCATGGGCAAAAGCCTTAGTCCCTTAAATGGCTTCTCCTGGGGTCAACACATCTTTTCTGCAGTTATATTTTTGTGCCAAATTCTTCCTCTTGGCCATGATTACTTCTGTATGTATAACAAATCATTCTCATTTTAAAACTTTTCCTTTATATTTGACTAAAAAGGCTCAGCAAGGGCAAGTACCCACATTGTCAGAAACTTTGTAATAGATACTTGTCTCAGAACTTAAATTTCTCCTTCCTATCTACTTTTGGTATTTTCAGGTGAAGTGATTTGTGCACAAGTATCAAAGATAACCACATGATTAATAGGAAATTTTTAAAACGGTCTGTACTGTGAATAATAAGGCTGAATAAGTTTTTATTGAAACAAACACAGTCTCTGCTATTAAACAAAAAGAAATGCAGTGTATGTATTTTCACAGGCAGAATGACAGTCATTTTTAGTTGGTGTTTAGCCCCATAGTTTTCACTCTTTCAGAATTGTTTTTCCCTGAACCAAAACATTTTGATCTCAGTTTTTTTTTCTCCAAGATCTTCTAATAGAACTAAACAAAGAAAGCACTCTTGAATTCAACAGGTAAACTTGGGTTCTTTGTCTAGTCAACCTTGTGACCCTTATTTTTTTACAGCAGTAATTTCAGCTAATTGGTGATCTTCTCAACATAGATGCTATTTGTTATTGCAAAATTTTGGGTTAGAATAAATGTTACCTGCAATAAAGAACAAAATTATAAAGAAACTGCAATTATTTTGGGACCACATGTTTGTGCTCAAACTGCAAAGAAACTAGGTAAATGAAAAAAATTTAAAAATCTCTATGTCACTGAAGCTTGTAGAAAACATAGAAAGTGTTTGCATGCATTATTCTGTTGAAAAAATTAAAACCTACAAAGATGTGATCTTTTTCATATTTATTACTCCATTCTGTAAAAATGCTACCCAATGAAAAGTTAAAATTTAAAAACTATATTAGAAATGTAGTAATGAATTACTTTACTGTAGGATGATATGTATCTATATATTTTTGGTCAATGAATTCAATGAGTTTGTAAAGACATTCAGAATAATTTTCTCTTTGAGAATAAATGGCTTTACCACTTATGAGGTATTTCAAAATATTGAATATTTTGCTACTTATATGGTAAAATGCATTTGAGAGTGTCTGTTATTTTTATTTATTTTATGATAAATTAATTTGTCTTCTATAGGCAGTATTTTTTTTTCTCATTTCAGCATCATCTTTATCAGGAGTACTTGGAGCAAAGTATAACAGAACAAGATCTTTAAAGTAACTTTATTCTTAAAGCCAAAGATAATATTTTCTAAGCCCAAAAACAAAGATATAGAACATTAAACAGCTTTCTTCAAAAATTTTAAAGACAGTTATCAAATACAGCTATTTCATCTCACTTACTAAAATTTTGCCAACATTGTTCAAGCTGTTATATGTAGCTCTAAAACGGATTTCATAAGTTCTGATTTTAGTGATCCAGTGCTGTTAAATTGAAATATTTAAATAGTTTGGAGTTTTTCAAGTAGAAAAGAAAATAACATCTAAATGTTTTTAGTGACTATGTATTTTGTTATCTTTCATATTTAAAACAATGATTTAGAAATGTTTAGTGGGTAAAAGATTTATGGACTGTTAGTTAATTTTAATAACATATATTTTTTCTGATACTGAATTTTCTTTTACACATTTTGTCTTTTAATATTTTACATAGATTTGTTCTAAAAAGGTGTCAAACTGTATATTTATTTTTAGTATTTATTGCATGTGATTTCGTTCATACAATATGGTTTGTTCATTTACCTGCTGGAAATAATAGACAAAGTTATTTGAGCAAACTTGATTTCCTCAAATTAACCCAAATTTATAATGGAAAAATAATATTTATCAGAGTGTTGGAAATCTTTTCCAATTACAAGCTTTTCATTTCCAATTATCAACTTGACATACTCGTAAACTAAATTAGGATAAGAAACTTTCTAACAATAAAATTAAAACTTGAAATTTATAATAACATATGATGGTTTTTTTTTTCATTATGACAGTTTACAAAAATCACCAGTTAATGACATGGTTTATAAGTTATTGTGCCTTTATGCTTGAATTGATATTAAAAATATCCTTCGTTCAGATATGCTAGTATACATTGTAGCATCCTACTTCTTCAACTTTATTGCAATGAGTTAGGATCACAAGATCCACAGAGATACAAATTAAGAATTCAGTGAAATGCTTTTGTGTAATCAGACAAGATTGCAAAAGTATGAGAAGTTAGAAGCAATAATATTTTTTTATTTCTTAAATAAAAATATACATCACTAAAATCACTTCTAATCAGTTGATTTATATTTTGTGTTAGGGACTGGATGCACATGTACTTTAAACAAAATTAAAGGTATTGTAAAAAATCATGTGGACTGCTCCTACTTTATGTTTTGTTTTGGGGAAGACATTTTGGACTCTGAGGGGTTAATTGAGAAGGGTTCTGTATCTACAGGCAGTAGTAAAACAGTCCTGAGAGAAGGCTTTAAAAGAATGGTGATACATGATTAGCTGTGAAAAGGTTGATTGAGTCTTGTTTTTCTAAATCAGTATATGAGTCTGAACCTTTAAAAAGGAATTGTATACTGTTGAGTTTTGATTATATAAGCTTATTATATTTCCTTAATCTGGTTTTATTGTTCTTAGTTCAAATTGTTTCTTTGCTCTGGGTCTTTGTAGCTATCACATAGAGATGTGGTCAAGAAAACCATTCATTTGATTTTATTCTATTTCGTTTCTCTCTCTATTGTTCTCCAGATACAATACTTGATCTGCTTCAAGGAGACTTTACTGTAATGTGGCACATTGTGCAAGAACTTTAGTAACAGCACTATCCTTTGCTGACTGAATAGCTAATATCTAAAGGCTATATGATCTTTAATTTGCTGAATGAGCACTAGTCATCTGGGCATCAATAGTCTTCACGGGTAAATTCAGTGTTTCTTCTTAAGTAAGGAAAGTTTGATTCACTATATTTTCTATCTTTCTGAGTTGAGTCATTGGACAGAAAAACTTTTTAAGGAAAGAAAACTTTATGATTCATTGATCCTGTAGCACATGACCATCCTGTGTCCAACACAAGTATATATGTTATTATTGTTTTCACTATCAATAAAGATTGTTTTCCACTTAATATAACATGTTTAGTGTGTTTATTTTATCAACTTAAAACTCAATCGGTTCAGGTAAATTGAACTTTCTTCTGTAATTATTCTGATTTTTGTTAATTCTTTCTATGCATGGTAGGTTGATGTAACCAACTTTGTAACCACAAAGTAATTGTCAGTTTCTATATTATAACATTTAATATATTTTTGTATCTTTAAGAAATTTATCAAACATTCAGTAAATATTACAAGTCTTTTGTGGCAGGACCTCTGTGAGTTGTTATTGGAATATTTCAATATATTTATTTCACCATATGGCTGAATGGTACAAATGACATCACATAGATACAAATGACTTGTGTGATTTTACAAAGCACTATGAATGTTGCCAGAGCTGAGTTGCAAAAGATGTTAAAGAATTGGATCACAAGACTTTTGGAGAGGACATTGTGTTCTCCAGTAGTAAATGTCAGAAGAAAGGAAGGACACCAGATTCTGTACTGATTTTAGATAGATGATTAAGATAAGTTCCATTACAAGGAGCATATGTAAGGGGTCTGTAGGTTTGTACATTAAACCTTTCAAGTTAGACAATGAGACCAGACCAGAGACTCCTTTCAACACAAGGGGTCTACACAGATTTTGTATAATGCCATTTGGTCTGTGTAATCCACAGACCAAATTTGTAATTTGATTTCAAATTGTATAACTGTCATTTGAGGGCAACTCTTCCAAGATAACTTCAACATTACAGCTTTTATTAAAAGGGAGATGCACTTCAGATGGAATAATGAATGTGTGCAAACATTCCATTTTCTGAACTTTTCTCTTATAGAAACCCTAGTGTAAGCTTATCCACAGCAAGATTGTGAGTTTCTGCTAGAAACTGGTGCTGGTGATGCTGGAATAGAAACAGTGTCATTGCAATTGCAGGTCAAGATAGAGTATTTAATTATGTAGACTAGTCATATGCTTAAATCTCTTGAATGCAGGTACTGAACAATAAAGAAAGATCTATTTGGAGTCATCTTTGCAAAACATGTTAGGCACTACTTACCTGCTAGAAAGTGCATTGTTCAAGTAATCTATGTGCTTTATCCTCCTTCTCTGAATGGATGATAGCACACTATATAATAACATTGTAGGAGCATTATTTAATCATATTTTACCACCTAGCCCTACAACGTCTGTTTATTTGATGTCCTAATTGTGTACACAGTGTGGGAGTTGACTTCATTTTGCCATACTAACACTAAATCATATATTTGAGGATTCATTCTATAATTAATGTTTCAGGAGCTTTGAGAAGAGTAAATGAACAACCTAGATCTAACATGGACACTCTCTGTTGCATAGCATAGTAAAACTTGACTGGCTAAGGTTAAGGAATGTACCATGCATTCACCTAACCAACTAATGATACTTGTACAAACAGTTATAAATACAAGGTGTGCTGTAATATTACTATCAACCAACAATCCTTGATTCTCAGCCTGTGCTGCAGTTAGATGTCCTTATCACTCTGTGGCAAGAGTTGTTCTATATTTTGCACAATTCAAAGACCATAGAGCATCAAGATGTTACTTGCAATTATGCTAACATTCAGTGGTGGTTCTGGTTACATTTAGATTTGGATGTTCAGCCTTGTTGTCAACACTGTATTGTGTGTGTCACCCAAATAAAAAATCTACCAAAAAAGTACGCTCTACTATAAAATTGTTGATATTTCTCTGCAGAGAATACCCCTAAATATTGGTGTTACACCCCCCATGAAGTCACCTGTTTATGTTGGTCATTTATTTTAAAAAAATAAGCCAACACCTATCAACTGTTCAAACTTTTTCACACATTGTCATGCAAAGTATTGGATGTTGTGAAGATGTACACTTTATCTTATGATCTGTAAGGATGCAGAGTGTAAAACGTGCTTACTAAAATTTGCTAACCCAACTGGGATGAACACTTACCTATAACATTATAGCATTCCATGCATCTGAATAAAGATTAAAAGGTTTTTCATAGAATATGCTCATGTTTGTGTGAATTTTTCTCCGTGTAAATGTCATGTATGATCTTATACCACAAAGGAATTTTTAACAAGTGCAAGAATATTTTGAGCAGTGAAAAGGTTTTTGTTGATTGAAATGTGTGAGTTTGCACTTCAACAACTCTGAAAAGCTGCCATACAATAAAATAGGTGCTGTGATAAAATGGCAAAGGAATGAATGTACCAAGTGTAAACTCTGTTTGGTTTTCGTATGTGTCAGCAGCATGAAACTTCTTGATTCCATACTACTGGTACAGGACCTCATCTTCTCTAACAAGCTGGGCTAGTAGTCCAGAGTCACATAAAAGCTTGTGGTCTGAGATAGCAAGTTCTGATTTTCCTTTTTGTTATAGTTATGTTTACTGTTCATATACAGGTAAACATCGATATAAGACGCATCGATGATGCGCGATAATCAGTTGGGTGCGATGGGGTCTTAGGCCCCAAATTTTTTTGGGTTTCTCCAGAGGCTGCCGCTTAAAATTACCTCTCAACTGAGAGAATACTGAAACCAGGTGGACAGAAAGACAGGACTACAGAGGAAGAAAACCAAGATAGCAGCAGACAAGCAAGTTTATGATTGGCGCAATTAGATACAACGCGGTCGAATTTTTTGGACCCCAACTAGCGCCCTATATCGATGTTTGACTGTATTATTTCTTTTTTGTTTAGCTTAGCAATTAATTTTGGTTGCATTAAAGTACTAACTTATTTACTATCTGATTGCAGCAATTTTGAGTACGTATGTATGAATTATGAAACGGACACCTGTTCTCCTAGGGGTGAAATGTATTATGTAAATCTATGACAAAAGCTAGTTACATATGAGATGTAATCTTGGTCTCACAACTGAATAACAGCCCTGACATGAGCTTTAACAAGTTAATTTATGAAACACAGCTCACATGTTATTGCTGATTGTTACTTAGTCACTGTTGTTGATCTTGTAATTGTTTAAGTACAAAATATTGTTATTTTGGACTTGTTTTCTTCTCCTGGTTTGTGCTTTTATATTCTTTTCTTGAGGAAATTAATTATTAACCCTGATATGTATGTTGTATTGTTCATTAATGACAGTGTCAAGTCCTAACAAGACATGTATTTATTAAGTACATTTTCAATGGGAAACTTTATGTTCTAACTGTTTGAAAGTTTCATTTTGGATATTTGTGGTTGCTCTTTTAAAACAGTTTTAATTTGTTGTTGTTCAACCCCGATGGTAATTCTGGTTTGTTTGTTTCATGCCATTACATTGGCATCCCTAGCAGGGACCCTTTATTTTAAGCTAATAGAGATGGATGTATACAGAAATACAAGTATAGGAATAGATATGTATCTGTGGTCATACGTGAACTGATCTGTTACATAATGGACAAAACTATAAAGCCACATATGAATGGAAATAAAGGATTTGAAGGTGCAATATACCCGTTATTTTCATTAATATTTGTGAGAGAATATTTAGTTTTAACATTAAAACATTCAGCAGGAAGTGAATTTCAGTAAAAAAAGAAAAGTTATAGAGCAACATCTGAGAGAAAATGCAGTTTCGTCTGTTGTCTTTTTGATAAGAGTAATGCAAAATATTTTGATTGATGGAAATGAATTGCTTGAGTATGTGATATTACCAACAGGATGTGAAATTCACAGATATTAGTCTTAAATTTCATAACAAATATAACTTGGTGTATCAAGTGTTTTACTTTGTTTAAATTTAATATTTTCAATGATACAGATTAATCTGTTTGTTAACATTGGTGCACTACAAGATTAATGAAAACACAGGCAGCGAGTGTACTATAAGGGAGGTAGTAAAACTGTAAATCACACCAGAGTAATTACTAAACTTGTAGAACTCAAGAAGGACAATATAAACATTATGAGCTGTAATGACCAAAAGCAAGTGCTTGTATTATCTTAACCTGAGTAATCTAATATGTGTACTAACTAATTTAGCCATTTCTCAACCCTATTTCTTTCCTACTGGGGCTAGGCACTGTTTGCTTAACAATCAGAAAGTAGTAAAAGGAATTGGTCTGGATCACAGTATGGAAATGAGGGGCAATGTGGCTATTAAGGTGTTGGTCATTTGAAAACTCAGTGAGGAATGTGGATTAAGAACATAGCATCATCTAGGTTTGCCATGATAGCTTCTGGGTTGCCCATAGGTCAAAGTTTAACTTTATCATGAGATTTCTCATCAAGAAGTCTATGTAGAAGTGATTTAAGATGTCCTTCTCTTTCACTTTTCTTGATGTCATTGTAATCTTATCTTCACCAAATGGTCTTAGCCCAATAAGGTCTTCATCTTTGACAGAGCCACTGTCTTTTGGTTCTGTGTCTATGATGTCATCTGAGCCTCAACAGCTGCACATGTTAAGTCTTATTTTTTTTCAAAGTACCTTTTCAAATTATTTGTATGGTAGATCTTGGTCTTTCTATCCACTTTCACTTTACAATTCATATAATGACTACTTCTTGTACTTAAAAAGGCCATTTCCACCCCAGGGTGAGTGTGTTGTTATACATAGGTAGCAGAACTATCCTTAATGTTATTGTCATAGAAGTTCTTCTGACTGTCTTGAGCTTGCATACAAACTCTCTTGAGTAAGTTGATAATTCTTCTCCAGTTGGTTTATGAAGTCTAACACATAATGGTATGTGCCTCTTCTTCTCCTGTCAGTAGTTCTTTTAATATTTGCCTCATACCATGTGTTGTGTACTGTACAGCATTGGGCAAAAGTTCTGTACTTGTTTGTAGGACTTCTTGGTAAGCAAATAATACTGTCTGTAGGTACCTATCCCAGTTATGTGGTCTTTCCTTGCACATCTTCTTTAACATGCTCTTTAAGCCTCTAATGACTCTCACAAAGTCAATTATATCTGGGGTTGTATGGGATGGTAAATAGTTACCTTGTGTTGGGAAGTCTACACCTCAGTTTGGAAATAAAGTGGGTCCCTCTTTCACTCAATATTTTTGGTAGATCTACTCTACAGAACAAATCCAGGAGGACTTCTGCTATTCTACATTTCTATCTTCAGCAGTATTATAGATTATGGATAACATGTCTCATAGTCAACTACTGTCAGCACATACCAGCTGAAATTCTAAGATAAAGATGCTAATGGTTCAATCAACTTCACAGCTACTTTGCTGAATGGCTTTTGTACAAAAGGTACCTTACCCTTGGCATCTTGGTTATCCTCCCTCTAGATATTCTCCTTTGACATATGTCACATGACTTGCAGAATCTGGTCATATCTCTGATGACCCTCAGCCAATGGAAATTTCTTGTAATTTTACCTGCCATCTTCTTTTCTCCAATTAACTCATGAGATAGCTTTAACACTTCATTCCAGTATCCTGTTGATAATATGAACCATTTAACGTTCTCAGTATTACTGCTTTGATATATTTGATACAGCACTCCCTTCTAGTCTTCTATTTTTAAAGTCCCTTTCTCCTTTTTCTCTGGCACTGTTTTCAAGTTTCCATAGTAAAGGGTTTTTCTATGTGCTTCCTTCAGTCCCTGTAGACGTATATTACGGATATCACATTTTGAGACTTGCAGAGAATTGCGGTCTTGCTTACTTTTTTTGGTCACTGTATATACCTCATATCAGTCACCAAGTGATAGATGAGTGCCTCCATATACATGGCCTCGAGATCTACATAATTTGGAGAATCCACCTTTATTCTTGCTATGGAAAACTTTTTCACTGTGCCATCAAACTGCACGCAAAAGTGTATTTTGCCCATCATCTGGTATTCGAATAAATACAAGACTGGTTCTTACCGCTGCACTCAATGTCTCATAATATGTGTTACTTATTATAATTTTAATTCAGAAGAGTCTCAGTTTTATCACATTATGTACGTTACGTTACGTATTACTGCTTCAAATAACCGGAATTTTAATTCAAGCGTAGTAGTTAATTAAATGTTAACGTGTATTAAATTTATCTTATTTGTCACCAAGATTGATACACACAATTTTCTTTTTTAAACAAATGTATCTTAAAATAACAACATAAAAAATATTCTTTTAAATAACGGCTGCTATTTATAGTTATTACAAATGATGGTTTATATACAACAGTTTTACAAACTTGCAGATAACACAGTCTTGTATTCGGTCTAGAACTAAATATTTTATCTATGATCTAACTCCACGCCGAGCCAGTTAATTCTGAATGATTTTGTTGCACCTCACTTAATGTAGCTTGCTATTGTTTCTTGATTGGCCTCACACCAGATACACGTTGATTCCTTACAGCAAAGATAATGTCCTCCCAGAAATTCTAACCTCTGAATTAATTCACTGAACTTGTACAGTTTTTAATATTTGCAATCTATAATGTTCCTGGTCCAATGCTGTAGTTTTCTGATTAATAGAAGTTAATCACAATTATAACTTCCTAAGCCTACTGATTGTAGCTGTCTCTAGGCTAGCCGCCTTTTATAAGAATCATGCGAGTTTGTAGAAATTTCAACAAAATTCTCGCGTGCTTTCGTCAAACGAGCATTATTGATTTTTGTCCCCCAGTGGCTCAGCGGTATGTCTGCGGACCTACACGCTAAAATCCGGGTTTCGATACCCGTGGTGGGCAGAGCACAGATAGCCCATTGTGTAGCTTTGTGCTTAATTCTAAACAACAACATTATTGATTTTCCACTTTCAAGAACCTCTACAAGTTTCGAAAACAGGCGGGACTTGCGCAATATACAATTAAGAATATATGTCACTTGCAAAAAGAAAACTATATAGAAACAAGCACAGGTGTTATAATAAACGTATAACAATAAATCCGTTGCACAGTATTGCAGAATTTCTCACTGTCCCATTTTATAGCAAAATGACTGCCTTGCATGGCCAGATGGATAAGGCATTGGACTCGTAATCCTAGGGCCGCAAGTTCGAATCCCAGTCACACCAAACATGCTCGCCCTTTCAGCCATGTGGATGTTATTACGTAATGGTCAATCCCACTATTTGTTGGTAAAATAGTAGTCCAGGAGTTGGCAATGGATGGTGGTGACTAGCTTCTTTCCCTCTAGTCTTACACTGCTAAATTAGGGAGGGCTAGTGCAGATAGCCAAAGCGTTGCATTTACCTGCTGTGTGCCTCATTTTATATATACATATCTAACAGAATTATATTGAGTCTTCCTGCTAATCAATTAGCAGCTGAATGATTTCAATTTTTGTAACATCTAACAACTTCTAAACTTCCTTCATTAACATAGGAACGTGGTATATCGTGTCTAGCTACTATGTTATCTACAAATGCTTTACCCATTGTTTTTTACTTTTTTTATCAGGTAAGCGTATTGCCTTTGGAAATCCAGTTAAGTAATCTGCGACTACTAACGCTTATTTATTTCTTGCATGGAATGTAGGCAATGGACCTAAGATATCAATAGCTACTAATTGAAAAAGACATGGTTGAACTTAACATTCCTTGTAAGAGAGTGTTCTTAAAGTGCGAACTTTCGTCTTTGACTCTCAATGCATAAATAGCAATAATCTTTAGTGTCTTTTTGGATATTTAACCAAATTAACCTTTTATTTATTCTACTATATGGTTTTGCAAACGATAAATGCACTGAAAATGATATGCGATATATTTTCATAATTTTAAACTATGTGTTACAACTGTCTGTAATGACCTGTCGTTATCAATTCTTTTACATATCTGATTCAAACGTGTATTCTGTGTCTTCTTTCTGTAATATTTTTTATAAGTTATTTATTAAATCATCTGTCTTTTGTTTATTAATCACGTGATTTAAATCCCAAATTAATTCTAACTTGTTTTCATTTTCTGTTTTTACTTTTATTTTGTTAATAATAATCTTTTAATTCAACTTCAGTATTCCCTACTCTAATCCTGCTCAGAGTATCTACATTAGAATGCTTTCCATCTGGTCTTTGCGCTATAGGTTTATGGTCATTCACCATAATTGCGTATTTAACTTTGTATTTATGACCATAAGAGTCTCATTTTCCTACAAATATATATCAATACTTTTCTAACAAAGTTATTAAACCTTGTAGGTTTAACTAATACTTCTTCATTACATTTAAAGTAATCTATCCTAGCTTCAAAAATCAAATGATTTCTCGTAGGTACTTAAGTTATTATAAATGGCACTATGTATCAACATTTTAACTTTTTCTTGTTTCTGGGCCAAAAGTGTTATTTCCCAATTGCTTATGCCTAAAGTAAATAGAAAAGACCTATTTTTCTCTTCAAATTTTGCTTTTGTGACCTGGGTAATGTAATTTTCAAATTTTCCAGAACATTCCAGGTAGATTCAGTGCCGAGTAGCTGTTAGAGAAACTTTTAGAACTTACAAGAATTTTCAAGAACTTTCTAGAATGTTGTAGAACTCGCAAAAACTTTCTAGAACTTTAGTTTAGTTCTAGCTGCCTAAGTGAACACATAAACCTATCCAAAGAGGCTTTGGATGACAAATTAAGATGATCATCCTGGAGTGCACAAAATTCCCAAAGAAACTCGGTAGGAAGGGAGAAAAAGCTTGGAGTATCTTTGTTGCTGTGGTTCGGGGCTTCTTGGGCAATCATGAGGCCGAAAATAACTACAGCAAAATAGGCTGCAGGATGTCCTTGAAAGTCCATATCTTTGATGCTTATCTTGATAACATCAAGGAGAGAATGGGAGCATACTCAGAGGAGCAAGGCGAGCGCTTCCACCAAGATATACTGGACTTTGAACGCTGCTTCCAAGGAGCATATAACGAAAACATAATGGGAGAATATGTTTGGGGGCTGATACGTGAAAGTAATTTACATTACAGTCGTAAATCACGAAAAACTACTCACTTCTAAACATTTTTGTTCAACGTCAGTATAAATACATGTAAATCCTGATTCATATGTTGTTTTATTCAGACCTTATGTAAATGAAAATGTGCAAATCTGCCCATTTTTACATAGAAAATAGATCAACTTTTAAATTTCATTATCCAAGTCACAAAAGCAAAGTTTGAAAGAAATAATGGCCATTTTCTGTACTTTTACAACATACAATAACAAACACTATGCAGGAACAAAATTTGTGTTACATAATGTAGTCTTACAGGTACTCTCTCTCTTTCAGACACTTTTGATGGGATGCTCTGTTGCTTACGTTAGACATAAGTGTAGATTTGTCTGAGAAATTTTAAAGTTCTATTTCCTATCTTACTCTGTTATCACTTATTCTACTCTTTACTTTCTTATTACCATCACAACTCTCACTTCTAGGTTTAGACCTTTTTCAGACGTTGTTATTCACTCACCTCTCTTATCTTTTCGTGTATCATGCTTTGGGAAATCAGTGCTTTTGTGTTTTGATAGATCCTTAGCATTGCTAGTATTAGTCAACTGACTATTAGTTTTATTCGGCGGAAAGGTATCATTTGTCTTAACTGTTGCACATAAGTTCGGAGGTTGAAGTCTTTCAAAACTTAAGATTTCCGTTTCCACGCGTAGTTTGCGCAAGTTGAAAACTTCCCAACGACTTGTTAAAGAGTCCGAGTTAGGCTGACATTGTGAACTCCCAGACATATTCCAAGTACAAGTACTTTTGTAGCATTTATTTGTATAACAGATACAGCAAATTCGGAATGGTAATCAACATTCTTTCCCCACTATAATGTCAGTCCACTGGACCGACTCTGTGTACACTGGGTATCACTGTATCTGTCCACTTTGGTCGAAAATGTGAATATTTTGATCCTTTGGACCCACCTCCACAATCTCACAGCATAACAATATTCATAAAAAAAAAAAAGTGTCTAACGTGGACTTCCATAGAGAAGGTTGTGCAAAAACTTTATTCGACAGCTTGTGGACAGTATTGTTTACATTGTGGAGATTTCAAATGTAAATCTATATCCAAATAAGAATTACTGTACATATTTGGATCTAATAAACATATAAATTATTTGTTCATAAAGTTTGTCACACTGTGATTTAATGTAACAACGAACTTCTTAGTTACACCTTTTTATGTATATCAAATTCAGAAAACCCTAATGTACAAAGAAAATAAATCCAAGTGAGTTACATAACGTTTCACGCTAATCTTGTTTCTAAATGAAATTAAAACACCTGTCATGAATTCTCTTTACTTATAGAACAGTTACTTAGTCTTGTACATTTTCACAACCCTGCAGTGAATGATGTAATACTATTATATTGCAATACGCCATCTGGTGTTGTTGACGTACATATTAAGTCAATACCCTCGGCACGTGTTGGAAGACTTGTTTACTTCTGGTTTAATATGATTATCTATATTACTCACAATGCATCAGTCCTACTGTGATACAATAGACATTTTGGTGGTCTAAGCACTACTTATATAATAAATTTCCTAAACAACTATTATTGTGTGAACTAGATTACGGAAAATAATAATTAACAATTTTTATTTACCATACTTTTTTTTATTTAGGAACGGCGTGTGGAAATATTACATACAATATGCACGAATACTGAAAGGTACAAGTTTTGAAAACTTCCCAACGACTTGTTAAAGAGTCCGAGTCAGGCTGACATTGTGAACTCCCAGAAATATTCCAAGTACAAGTACTTTTGTAGCATTTATTTGTATAACAGATACAGCAAATTCGGAATGGTAATCAACATTCTTTCCCCACTATAAAGTCAGTCCACTGGACCGACTCTGTGTACACTGGATTAAAAACACAATATTACTTACATCATTCATTTTATTTTCAATTAAGTTAGCTATAATTTAGAATTGAAGAACTAGCAGGCTAGTCTTAATGTAATAATTACAGTTCAAGGATTTTTAGACAGTATTTTTTTAAAATCTAATACCAAGCTTAGAAATAGATTAGCAACGCAAGGAAACAACTGATAACTTGTGAGATTTGGAATATACACTTTGTATAGGATATATTTATGTGAATACTCAACATATCGAAGAGATGTTCTGTACACAGACATTTAGAATAATTTAGCTTACCTGCATAGCAGGGAAAAAACGAAGAATATGCGAAAATAACGTTTTGTTTAGAGTAACTGGACATAAAGTCGGTGGATTTGGGTAACATAATGCTATCCCAATGTCTCCCAAAAAACCTGTAAGAAGTGACTGGTTAAGCATCACAAGTCATAACAGCAACACCAGTACTGTGTGGTTTTAGAACATAATGGGGAGGAGATGGAAAAAAGCTTGAAAGTTCTTTTTTTGATAAGATTAAGATTATGAATTATCTTCCGGCACAATGAAAGTGAATTAGTATTTGGGTGTGAGTGAGACTTGCTTGAACAACTGAAGTTTCGTTGTTTCTAGAATTAGAAAATTTATATATCCATCTCCCAACTGACCAAACAATCGAGTCTAATATGTAAGTACTGAAATAATATTAAGTGAAAAGTTGGCGACAACTTTTTACGACAGCATAAACCAGGTTTAATTCTGTTTTTATAAAATATTCAGCATTAATTATATCACCCACAATCATTATCTAGACTTGTTTTATTTCTGTACCAAAACATTCTTTCAAGTTTCATGTTGCAAATTATTGAATTTTCCATTTACCCATCTTTTAAATTTTAAGGCTATTTATAGCACTATTAATTTCCTATTTTCTGCACCCTTTTCCCCGATATCCAAAATTACTTAAGGTTCTCAACACAAGACTTCACTTTGGTATTTACCACTGTGACTCAAAAAATAAATCAATCACACACTTTGTGCTTTTGTGTGTGTGTGTAGAAAGTACTACATGCTGATGGCAATGATAAGTTAAAATTGGCATTGAACGACTAGAATTAGAGGTATAATACCAGGTTCAACCTTTTACACTTTGCATGCAAATAACATGCATTAGCAGATCCATATTGGTAAATAACTGTGCAGTACTGAAAATACATATTTACGTACTCAAAGATTTTTTAACTTTATGAAAATACGTTTATATATAGCTTATGCAACATTTTCTTGTTTGTTGTTAGCATAACTATGAAATGTAAAATTTAATTAACTTCAATTCTGAAACATAAAAACGTCAATTTATTTTGACCCAAGAAATGCATATACTTTTCCCAATTTGTGCTAGTGGGAAGTAAGAATAGCACTACCAATGAAAAGTTAGAATGTTACTGTGCTTACATAGCCATGATGGTATAATACATTCACATACATTTTATTTATCTAAAGAGTGCCAGTAAAGTTAGGCCTACAGAGGATTAAATTTTGCTAATCATAATACAGGCCGGTAACTGAACTGTTAGCTTAACTAGATATATTACTACCATTAACATCTGTTCTTACCAAATCAAAATCAACCATGTTTTGTTCTTTTAAACTATAAAATTAATGCTGCACAAACAACTAGCAAAGAATATCTTTCCAACAAACAGCAGATGTAATTATGGTAAAATTGAAGTTTCAAAACGTTAAAGAAGTTAAAAGACAAGAGGAGTATATGTTCATTATTTGGTAAATGTCTAATAGTTTATTTCAAAGTAAAATTAAACAAGCCTCTGACTTATTAGATACATTATGTCCCAAATTGTTCTACTGTATGTGATCACCTAGTTGTAATTCAAAAAATCTTCATATGACCAATGCATTATTTCTAATACATAGTACTTAATAGATGAATGACACCCACAGCTACTTCAAAGACCAGGTTTTTACTTATACTGCTGGAAGAACAAGAAAGAATTTTTTGCATAAGCTAGTTTAGAAGTAGCATTATGAAAGTAAGCTTACTAAAAGAAAATACCATTCATTATGTACTTTTCTTGTTCATTTCTGCATTATAATGTATAACTTCAAAAACTCTCTTCGCAATCAAACAGATTTTCATGAAATAAATTATCTTTCCCTCACTGCTTTAACTTCAGATAACACTTAGTAGACACACAAAATGACAATGATTTATATTTCCAGTCTCAAATGACTATTCATGTTTTAGTTACTGATTTCACCTTTCAATGTTTTCCAAGTTTACATTTTTAGTACATTATTGCACATAAGCCTATTCCAATTTTATACAAAAAATGTATGTATATGTATCAAAGAGAGAAACAGACAAAAATAACAGGATAAATGCAATAATACAAATTATGAATTTTGTTTGTGTGCATTACTTAGTGTAAAAGGAGACAGTTTAAAAAAATAAACATTATTAACAATATTAAAACATATATGAATGAGTTAACACGAATCTAAGGTTTTGTTCTCAAACACTCCTCTTTACAGAACAATATAAAGTTGTTAAGGGAAAAAAAAGAAAGCCAAACAGAACTATTCATATTTGCTACTTTCATCTAATACAATAAAAATACACTGCCCTTTACAGGATATATCCTTAACATGCAATATCTTAATAAGTGCCCGGCTATTAACTTTTTTTCAGTTAACCTACATGTAATTGGAAAGACAGTTTACTGACAGCTTTGTGCTGAATCAATAAATAAAAAATAATTTATCACTAATTCCACTCACAATGAAAGCACACTAAGTTACTCCAATAAACTACAGTACCAACTTTAATAAACTGTTTATCTTTGAATCACCCAGCTTGCTTTCTGACGTTTTCATTATTCAATAGCACCTTAATGTTCTAAATATAAACCTCTTTTACAGAATTAGTTTCCCAAACAAATCAGAGCACCTATTTAAAAAAAAACTGTTCAACTTTAAACCATCCAGCTTGCTTTCCATCTTTTTCCTTATTTAATAGTCTTAACATTCGAAAGTATAATGTGAACCTCTTAGTTTCCTCTGCTGCATTTCATCTTATAGGTTTGGCCACAATGTTCAGATAGTCCAAATTTATAGTAAGCTTAAAAAAATCTGGTTACACCAATGTAATAAAAACTTAAAACTTATTACCAAAGGATCTAAAATCACATTTGATTATCTTCCTCAATACTCCATTTTATAACGAAACACTAGAATACAAAAAATAAAATAAAAAAAGGCAAAGAAACAAACAAATGAATCTGATTTTATTTTAATAATCTTTGTACAGGATTCATCACCCTGGCTCTTCCTTTCTTTTAGATATTTGTTTGTTCTGGATTGTTATTTAACCCTTGAATGAACTTATAAATAATTACACAATAAATCTACAACGAAAATTTTTGAAGAGTTAAAAAAGTATCTAATAAGCAATGAATAACGTTAAATGTTTATTACAAAATATAGAAAGCTCAAACTCAGAGTAAGGAAATGGCATTTGTATTTCAAAAAATTAAAAGATGAAAGTGGAAAAAAGAAACTTCCTTACAACTTCTCTTACAAAATAAAAATGTCAAAGTTCATTAATGCACATTATCAAAACTAGTAAAGTAAGAGTTTTGCATTAAATTCATGCACTCTCTTTTGTAATATAAAAAAGACAAAAACTTGTTTCCTTGAGCACGTCATCGATGATTACAATTTAAGACTCTAAACAACAGTTAGATTACCAGTTTGTAATGCTTAAAAGCTGTTATGCTACTTTTGCACACTTTAGTTTTATTTGCAAAAATGATTTTACTGTTTGCTGTATATTTAAATGGAATGAGCCTAATTTGGAATGCACAGCAAGAAAATGACAGTCTTAAAGAAATGACACATCTATGTCATAAATTGATTCATTCTGAAAGTTAGTTAGAAACAGTGTATAAAGGAAAGAATATTTATTTAATTTCTGTGTACAACCTCAAAACAGCTTGTAACTTAGGCAAAAATATTTATGCATTACAAATTTTGTAGATAAATAAAACGTAAGCCTAAATGTTAATAAAATTAATAACTATGAATTAGAATCCTCATCATTTGTTTTCTCTTTCACATTTGTTTAAATCACTAACTATTACAGAAAATACCTATCTAGATCTGTACAAATCTACCACTATATGCTAGATTTTTAATCTGTAATGCTGTAATTAAACAACATTAAAACTTCAACTACTTTGAGAAGCTACTGTTTTACACTATTATTTTTCTAGTTTTCAAAAATATATAAAAGCAAAATAACTTTCCAATTGCAAAACTACAATACAAATCCTCAAAAACTTGTAGACTGCATATAATCAATACACTTATATATATTAAACATTATGAATCAACTTTAAGTACCTGTCAAATTCTAAAAATATTAGGTTACTTTAAACCATTGTTAACACCCAATTTGCTTTAAAAAAATAAAAAAGCAGTAGGAGGAAAAAAGACGTAGTTTTTTGTAATATAAGAATATATGAAACTTATTTTTATTATAAACTCCAACTGCACAATCTCAGACAACAGTAAAAAATAAACTATTAACTAACACTAATGCAAAGCATTAAAGCTAATCACCAAAGCCTGTTTCAGTTTTAAATAAGTCGTAAAAAAAATCAAATTTTTTTCTTAATTACAACAGATCCCACCTTAATATAAAAGACATTAAATTACTTGCAATCTTTAGGAATTACCCAATATACCCCCCAGACACATTTACTTTATGTTTAAGAGTAATAAAGACATACACCACAAACAAAGATGTTGAATGGTGTACCAAAATAAATGAAACAAATAGTGCTTTTGAACAAACCATATACAAAACTTGTGGAGTAACACATCCAAACAATTCTAGGCTGAGCATAAAGATTATCACCATCGACTTGGCTGGCTTTTAGCACTATTCACAGAACCTTATGATGCAAGGGGGTTAAAAAAAAAAAAAAAAGGATGACCACAGTGAATACAAATCTTTATGATGCAGGAGAATGAGTACATGTAAAGTAATTGCAACAGATCTAGATGACCAAGGATCACAAGTTTATGAGACATCTTGTTCCTCAACATCTTGAACCTGTTCCTTTTGTTTCTCTTGGGTTTCTCCTTCTCCTGTAATGAAAAAATATAAATGCTGAATAACATATTTACAGTCATAAATTTATTAAAATGATGATCAATTCTGTGTATAAACATCAATCAATAAAAGTTGACTTGTTCAATTTCCAAACGTTTTGGTAGGGCAACTGGTTTAACAGTGTACATTGGATTTTTCTTTTAAAGCCTTTGCTTAAGAAGGGGGATAAAAAAAAAAAGCTCCTAAAAGTTTGCATTGCCCAGAGTTGACTGGCCTGATTATCGTATTTTCTTCATGGTAACTGGTATTTTTTTTTTTTTTAAAGTATACTGTGGGTTTTGAAGGTATACAGGTAGTAAAATTATTTATATTTCTAATATGTCAAATGCAGATAACTTTCAAACTTAGCGTAAAATTTATATACACAACACTGTGAATGATGTAAAAGTAGTTTTAAATTTCTGTTTGTAAATGCCAGCTGTAAAGTTTGAGATGTTTTCTACAAGCAAATATACATTCATATATTTCAACTTCATAATTATTTAATAAAAAAGTGTACTCACCAAAACAAGCAAAATGCAAAAGTCATACTTTGAAAGAATCAAGGCTTTTCCAGTAACGTAATTTAGCTTAAAATAAGGTCTTGCTTAGGCTTGTGATACAACAGACTATGAACATTTTGTATGTCAAAAATTTTACTTACTGAGCTACAATGAAATGCTACTTATATCAAATGCGTTATTTGTGATTAAATGATTAAGTATTAAATTTTCTTTAAAGACGTATAATTCAAGATTTTTCTATAGCTGCTATAAACATGCATAACATTTGACTGTAACTTCAAGTAGTTTAAAACACACCTGGCATTAAAAAAAAAAACGAGTTGTAACATTTCTAGTAACTATTGTAGATTAAAATGGAAGTAGAAACTCAGATTACACCGAGTATAAACACCAATATTCAACCAAAAAGAAAAAGATAAGTTTGAAAATCTTTGAATCTCATGATAGGAAATATGAAATTCATTTTATATTACAAGAAATTATATGTTATCTAGTTACACTGTTTAATGTGTAACTAATAATGTCTTCAATAGTTTTCCCTTCATCACAGTTGTCAAATGTGGATGGGCAATTAACTCTAATAATCTGTATAATCAGCTGTCAATGAGCATCAATCAATGTCACATAAAGCATTTAATCAATCAAAAATATAATTAAATTGATTAACTGCATGAAAACAATAAACCAATAAAAATTATGGTTCATGATTATTCCAACTATCCAAGATAGTGTAATATCATTACGTGTGTTTCTTGTTAATTTTTTTTTCAAAAGAAGGTCAAAACAACATCAACTGATGGTGGGAAATCCACTTCCAAAATAAAAGACAGCTCTGAAGGAAATGAAGCTTGCAGCAGTGATCAGACCATCGGCGTGAAAAAAAAAAAATCCACCCACGATTTTCACAGAGTTGTTAAAGAAAGTTAGTTGGTTTTCACAGTTTCCTTGGCTGGAATGTGTTTCCCAACAAAATACATTTCATTGCAAATAATGCAAGGACAAGAAGAAAACAAATATTTATGCTACCACTGGGAAAACTGCTACTAAGCCTAAAAAGACGACTTGGTGAAGCATGCACGGTCAGAAGATCATTGCAGTGCAGTAGCATCACAAGTTTTGAAGAAGGACATTTCAACTGCTGCTGTGAATGAGTATGTGGGGTGTAAAGGTGGCATTCAGGCACAGATGGCCACATCACTTGTACAAGCAAAGGAAGCCATCCCAACTGTGAAGTTATTTCCTCCTTTCACTACAAGTATTCAATGTAAGAATATTTTTCATTCTAATATTAGTAAGATACTTTGTTTTTTACAGTATTTTCTTAAAACAAAAGGAAATTTTCTAAAAGTGAAACATTTTGAAAATATCTATCAAAAATTAAGTAGCTAACCAACTCTTCCAATCCAAATAACTTTATTACTTTAATTGGTGGTCTTATTCCAAAACACAAGTTCTTATATATTTTTTTAACAGGGAGTGACCCCTCTAAAGAAACTACAGACTCAGTCACAAAGTGGAACAGAGAACTTCATATACACCTACAGTTAGTCTCTGGATGATATGTACAGTGCCCTAAATCATGTAGTTTGGGATGAAATGCAGGCAGACTTTCAATCATCGCCTTTCCCATTTTTTGCTCTTGAAGCACATGAAGCAACTGATGCAGGAAACATCTCTATACTGATAATTTATACCAGGTATCTTCATCATTAGATGAGGTTACAAGTCAATTCCTTGCTGTGCATGAGCTAACCAACACTGGGACTGATTCTATCTACAATACAATGCGCTCAGTCATGGCAGATCGAGGATTGTTTGATGTTGACTTGGTTGGACTTGCAACTGATAATGTAAATGTCATGGTGGGAATAAAAACAGGTGTTGCTACAAAATTTAAGGAGGAATGCCCCTGGATTTTTTTTTGACACATAAATTATAGTTAGCAGTTGAAAAGGCAGCAAACCAGGTGTCACACATTGCAAAGTACATTTCAGTTTTGAACCAGATTACAAAAAGCCTGAAACATTCTCCCAAGTTGTGTCAGGGTCTGGAAGAGAGCAAAGCATTGCAGAGAGAGAAAAGCAACAAAATCGAACAACTGTTCTTCACACAATGGCTCTCTTTTAATGATTCCATGCAAGCACTAGTCAACTGTATTGCATCTGTGATAAGCTGCCTGCAGGTCGCAGCAATGGTATGTGGTACTCCAGGCTGAGCCCTGCTACATGGTCTAGTCCAGTAAATGTCATGTTACAGCTTTGTCATAATTACCCATTTTTTGGCTGATGCTGTTGGTATTCTTGGACTTTTGTCAAGATCTCTACAAACAGCTGATTATCTTGTGATCAGGCTAAAGCAATTACTGATGGGTCAATTCAGTCACTGGTACACATCCCTGGTCCTTACACAAAGACTGCACTGAAGGAACTGTGGATTAATAATTCCAGTTACATCTGTTGACTGTGACCAGGGAATTAGCAGGTGCAACAGCATCAAAACAGATGCCAGGAGCAGTCTGTCTGTGGCCAATACAAAAATGTTACTGAACTTATCAATGGAGTCCAAACCTTTAGATCATTTTAACTTCGACTCTGCATAAAGATACTGGGTCACTCACAAAGACAGATGTGGGTACCATTCCCTGTTGAAGAAATGTGCTTCAGAACCTCAGGTGTCAACTTTTTCCATATCTTCTGTTGAGAATGATTTGGCTGAAGAGCTACCATTGGATTTATCTACTTACTAGTCATGCTACCATATTCTAGTTTTAAGTTATTTTTTTTTGTTTCTGTGTTATTTTGCGAAATGTATCTCTTTATTTTCCTCTTTATCATGTTTATTTTGTTTTTGTTTTTTGGCAGGGAAGATTGCTGGGGATAAAAAATAGTACAAAACTTAACGTCTTGTAGATTTTCACATAATTACAACTATTTTTTACTGGATAGAAATGATGCATATTAAAAGTCATGCACCACACAGTTTATCGTGACCTAAAATTGTGGCTAAACAACTGTCACTGTGACTAAAAGAAAATTACTTTGTTTAGCCACAGTGACTAAGAGTTATTTTTCTTGTGGAAGCCCAGAGTAGAATCATTTATTTTAATTTCAAAACTAAATATCTTCACAAAATTTCCATAATTTTTTGTATATAATCCAAGACTGTTGTACACAAAATATCAGTTTTTTTTCTTTTTATAAAAAGTACTTTTTACTTGAGATTTGCCTGTGTTAATCCAATCTAAGTAAAAGGTAATTTTCGTATTAAGAATAAAAATACTTATTATATATTCTTACTTTATTTGTATAACCTCTAGAACCTCTTAATGGAACAGCAAAAGTTCTTTCCAGTGAAACTTATTCATCTGTTTTTTTCTTAATAACAACTGTGATAAAAATCAGTGTGCAGTGAAAAGTTAAGAAAACAGAAAATAAAATGAATGATAAACATTTTTCATACAATGACTGCACATTGTGATGAATGAGTTATCTATGCTAACAGCTTCTAGCCTTCTAACATATGTACCTTTAAAATTTTTGGCCCTATTGCTATGTTTTTGGACCCTTTCTCTAAACAAGCTATAAAACACAATGGGGTGTTTCTAACAGTTTAATGTAAACAAATGATCAGGTCACAATCAAGTGCTGGCATAAAGCTTGCTTTATGAGTGAAATAAACTGATGAAATTTGAAACTATGTATAGTTACCTACCTTATGAAGTTTCTATATAAAGAATTTTTTTGTATATAAAGAATACACATAAATATAAAATATTACAAGTTTTTTTCCCCATTCAATCTTGTGGCACAGTAAACCTACTTTTTTCTCATTAAGTTAGTTGTTTAAATAAAATTTCAGGTAGCTCCTGCATGTTACTTTTATACTCAAAATACGTCAAGCACTAGAATATTATGTCCCAAAATTGCTATAATTTTATTAGCTTTCTACCAAAGCTGTAAACAGGTTATAAATGTTAACAGTTCAGAGATGCCTTGAAAGTGATAGAAGAATGATGAATTTCACAAATTTACTGATACCTCAAGCAAACTGAAAAGGTAAGAGGTTTCAATTTTAAATGCTTACTTGTAATTGTGTATAACTTGTCTTTCTGACTGGCTGAACACTTGTGAATCAGCCCAATGATTAATCAATGTGTAAATTTCTATAATCATGCAGCTCTATTGTGAAACATGCTGGAAAATATAATTAAATCTTAAGTTTTTGTTAGCACAAGAGATTTACTGTAAACGTCACTTATTCTTCTGTGCTACTTTTGGTAGAAATTAAGTCATAAAAATCATTATTTTATGAACACAGTGTTTCAGTATGTTACAAGTTTCCTATACTGAGAATATATTTCTGATAAATACTTCTCTTTTGTTGCTGTCCTTCATATGCCATAAAGCTCCCACATACCTTACCAGCTAACTGATTCACGTGTCTGTCAAATCAATAATCTTGTGACAACCTTTCACCAATAACAGTGCAACACTCTCTCTTGACTCATAACATTCCTTATTGAATCTACTGAACTATCATTTCAAGTTTTAGAAGAAAATTGAAGTACCAGTTTTCAGTGGGGAAGAGGGGTGATAAGAGTAAGAAACTACGTATCAGAAATATATTTTCAGTACAGAAAATTTATAACTTCCAAACAGTACATCACCTACTCTCACACCAATCACTAGAATCATATATTGATCAGGTGGAGGGACTATTGCATGGGAAAAAAAAGTATTCTTCAAAAGTGTCAAACTATTTGGACAAGTTAATGTGTATGTTTGTGTGTTTTCTTACAGCAAAGGGTATCTGCTGAGCCCACCAAAGGGAATCAAACCCCTGATTTTAGTGTTGTAAATTCAGAGACATACAGCTGTACTAGGGAGAGAAGGAGGACAAGTAAAAAGAATAGAAATGGGAAGGGATTATGAGGAGCACATTCAAAAGAGAAAGAACAATAGTTGTATATGGATCCAAGCCACAAACTATTGCACTCTCGATTGCTCAGAGTACACCAATGCAAGTTAGGGTAAAAAAAATGTGCCTCCAGGTGTAGAGTAGTTAGGGCATGACAGATCATACAGAACAAGCCAACTACATCCAAAACCCAGACTAACTAGGAACTGACATTCAAGTGAGCTGAGAGGATCATACTATCTTTATCTCAAGTAAGAGAGAATTTCAATCCCTCCATCCTATAAATGGAACACATGAGAGCAATGTGAGAAACTGATCAACCAATCATGGAACTTGAATTTCAATACTGTAAAGATATCCAAGTAAGGTAAACCATCTACCTCAAAATAACAGCAACTGCCCCTAGTAGAATAATAGTATTCTTGGTATAGTAAAATAACTGAGGAATAGCGTAAAAGGAAGAACTGTTTTAATATTCAAGTACCTAAATTTTGACCCATACCATTTATGGAGAAAAAATAACATAACCGAGTGAGGATAAAAAGACACCTGAAATACATGTGTGAGAACATGTGTTGATTGGTTCAGCTCTAAATTCAAAACACAATCACAGGGGAGTAGAAGGAGAAATCCCAATTTAAGGAGTGAACTGCAATTTTTATAACTCACTCCAATTATACAGTAAAGGATATTTTGGTCATCTACACTAACAGAACACTTGCACTCTATTTTAACTGAATGGTTTTGTCATTATATGTACATTTGATCATTACGACATTCAATTTATTCAAAGGCATAGCAGACCAGGTGCCAAAGAAAGTGGACCTGGGTCGTTGCTGGAATGAATGGTGGGGACAGATGCAGGAGTAAACACTAACTTGTCAACTTTTTCATTCACAAAGGGCAAAATACTCTGCAAATGGTTGGAGAACAACTTCGTTGAAGGCACTTCCACTATAGCAGTGGTAGGTAGTGCAGCAGAGTATCTTCGAGAGATAATATGTAATTAGTTTTTAAATGCTGTACCTCTTTCTCCTCTGCCAAACTATGGCAAAAAGGAAAGTAAGAGGGGTGGTAATCACTACAGTTAACACAGTGAGGGTCCAGTTTGCATTAGTAGGTATCATGGTCTTTCCCACTGGAACAAGCACATGCCACAAACCCATGATGAGATACTTTAAAATGACCAAACCAATGGCAGTGGAAACATCTGAAAGGACTGAGAATATATAACCATACCTTACCATTTAAATAACCATCCTTTACAGTGGAAGATGGACATGGCAATGTAATCATCAAATTTAGAAAACTAATAGGCATAATAATTTCTAATGAAGCAGTCATGCTGGAGGATCTCTGACTTGGGAATTTTTGCTAAATCCTCTCAACAATAATTCCTTGTGAAAAATTCAAAGTAGCAAGGAAAGTAACATCAATAGGCAGATCTCCAATGGCCTTTGAATTCAAGAGGAGTTCACTGTATTTGAAAGTAGATGTCTCCACCAAGATATCCCAAAAACCTAGTTTCTTGACTGATTTTGGACATTTACTAAGTTCCTCCAATCACTTTTGAAAAAAATTGAAACATTTGCCCTAAGGTTTGTCAGGCAAAGACTACAGAATAAAAAATGAGAAATAGGTGCAGAATGGAGAATGCTGTTCAGTTGGTTATTTGGGTATTTTATGGTGCAAAGCAACTCGGTTACCTGTGCCAGACATCCGGTAAAAAGTTAAAATTAAAATAAAATCAATAAAATTCATAAAAAAGAATCAAGGTAAAACAATAGTTTAATTTTTGAATTAATAACATAAATAGCATAAAATCCAATTTTTATATCTAGTTTACAGTAGTAAGAGAAAACTACAGTAATAAAAGTTGTAAAGGACTTTCTTTAGCATAATTTTATTTATCATAATTGGCCAAGATGACAAATGGATAAGCTAAAAAATTAGCATTAATCACCTGAAGTTGGCCTTTCCAGTCCTAATTGAGTTATTTGATCTTATAGCCATTTTCTAATTTCAAATCAAACTAGATGTACTGCAGTTAGTAAAAAGGAATCATAAAAAAGGGTAATTTATAAATTAAAAATTTAAATAGCATTAAAAAGACTAATGGCCTTTAAAATACTAAAAACATCACCAAGGTGGACACAGTGCCACCATTACCAATAACAGTGTTTAACATTATGAACAAACCTGTGGCAAAACATATTTAAAATGGAACTGTTGTTGAGAGTCATAATGATGGCAAGACAGTAAAATATGGCTTATTGTGGCCCAAGTGTTACATAGACAAAACATTGGTGCATCACTCCCAGATAAAAGAAAATGACGAGTTAAAAAACTGTGACCAATGCGTAGTCTAGTTAGAACAACTTCCTCTGTCTGATCCTTAAGAAAGCAAGATGAGCAAAGTCCAATAAAGGGTTTTATTTGTAAAAGACTATTTTCATGTTGCTCACTCCAAGTCAACTGTCAACTGGCGTGGAGCCGAACCTCAAAAACAGGCACAGCAGTGATAGTATCAGGGCAGACAGATTTAGATGCGAAGTTGGCAAGCCCATTCCCAAGAATACCAACGTGGCCTGGGATACAGAAAAACTGGATAGAAGTAGATGTTAAAGAGAAATGGGCTAGTAAATTTCAAATATTGGCAAGAACACAGTGAGAACTAACATGAAGCAATTCCATGTCCAATAGAGAACAAAGCGAGTCAGTATAAATAATGCAATTTTAGTACTGCTCAGCTTCTACATGATTCAGGATAAGAGAAATGGCATACAAATCAACAATGACATAGAAACTGTAAAGGGGATTCTGCACACAACCACCAAACCCCAACAAACCATGGGAGAGTCCACAGAGTCACCTGATTTTGAACCATCCATATAAGTAGGAATGGAAGGATGGTTCAAAAGATATTCAACAAATAATAGACAATACTTCCATTCGGGAGTATCCGTTTTTCTCAGATGACTTAAAGAATGGTCACGTTTGGAGGAATGTAATAAGACATGGTGGGATAGGTTGAAAGTAAATAAAGCAATGTTCTCTAATGACAGACTCAATTCATCCAATTGCACCTGGATATGAAAGCCAAAAGGAAAAAATGGAAGATCATCTGTTCTAAAAAAGCATGGCCCACTGAAGAAAGAAAACACAACCCCAGGTGGAATGTTCTGGTAAGGAACAAAGTCTTAAAGTATACAGTAAAGACAGTTGCAAAACGGCAGAGGCTTAGAAGAAGTTATGCTACCCTGCGTATAAGCTCAGTTCTAGGGAAGTGCAGAAAGCCCCACTGCAGAGCCAAAGTCCCTGATGATAAATGGGGTCCAGCATCTTTAAGGCTAAGGTTCTGGCAGAGTCACAGACCAGTTATTTATAGTTCTGATTGAATGATAGCACGATATATCTTTTACATAGAACACTGATGCATTCCCCAAGCGGTGGAAGAGAGGACATGGAAGATGTTTAGTGCTCTTGTACATTCAACCCATACCTGCTTGATGTGTGGTATAAAGGTCAATTTAAGATGAAAGATAAACCCCAAGAACTTTGTCTAAAGGACCACAGGCAGCACAATTTCACTAATACAAGTTCAGGATCAAGGTGAATGTTCCATTAGTGGCAAAAGTGCATGCAAACAGTTTTAGAGAGAGAGAGAAGTTAAAGCTGTTTGCTGTGGTCCACTTGAGTAAATGATTGGGGATAGTCTGTAGCTGCCACTCAGTATATCTCATGTTAGACGACTGATACTAAATGTGAAAGTGATGGCACTACTCTTTAAACTGAAAAGAGTGACACTGAAAACAGCCATGAGGGACTCCAAGTTCCTGTGGAAAACAATGGGAAAGTGTCAAACCCACAGGAACTCGGAACCACCTGTCCATTAAAAAATTAAAATTGCCACGTAACTCGTATAAATGGAGGTCTTCCAAAATGCCATACCTCCAAACTGCATCATAAGCCTCCTCAATGTTAAAGAATACAGATACAAAATGTTGTGATTTGAGAAAGGCTTCTCTTATTGACATTTCATGTCAAACCAGGTGGTCCATGGTGGAGCGCTGTCATTGAAACACACACTGGGTGGGCAAGAGGAGATTGTGTGATTCAAGGAACCAAACATGACAAACATAAACCCTCCTCTCTAAGGTCTAACACAGACAGCTCTTCAAAGCAACTGGACGATAGTTTAAAGGAATCTTGGGATCCTTCCCAGGCTTAGAGAAATGTAGGATAATAGCCTGGTGTAAGGCATCAGGAAAAAACATTCTCCTGCCAGATTCAGTTAATAACAATTAGAAGAATAACAAGAGAAGCAGGAGATGGATGGTGCAGCACTTCATAGTGTACATTATCAGGTCTGACAAATTTACTGCCAGATTAATGAAGGGCAAATTTTATTTCAACCAGTGTAAAGGGAAGATTATAATCACATAGACAGTGAGCTCGAAAGGAAAGAGGTGATTGCTCTGCTAAAGTCTTGATGGCTAAGGAGGAGGAAGAAGCAGAAGTTCTACATACCTGGCAAAAGATTTCAGCTACTTCTTGGCCATCAGAGAGCAAGATCGAAAGGGGAACAGAATTATATTGCCCACTGACCTTTTGAATCTTGTGTAATATGACTTTGAAACTAGTGGTAGAAGATTTGCTGGTAGTGAACTTAATTCCAGAGTCTTTCTGGCTTTGACATCTTACCAATGGAACATGTGCATGGGCCTGCTGGAAAACGATGCAGTGCAAGAGTGTGGGATACCTATGAAAACTATCTCAGGCCCATTTTTAAGCTTTCCATACCATGTGGCAGACAGGATTCCACCCTGCACAAAGGATATCATGTAGAGGTTTCAGAAATACAATGAGTAGCTGCTTGTACAATACAGTCAGTTACTGCTGCTACACAGTCACCTATTGATGGCTTTCAGAAGATGGCAGAAACAAGTTCTGCAAGAGCAGTGAAAGAGGAACAGTTTTCTTGATGCAGTTTCCACCAGAGCATGCGGGTCAAGTGGCATCAACCAAGGCCAGTTTCTCTCAAAATTATAGAAAAATGATCACTGCTACATTAAAATTGGGAGAATAGTGAGGGGGAGCAAACTGAGAGATCAATAGCAGTAAAGGACATAATAAGTGCATGAAAATAAGTATAAGAGCCACTACTTGAATGAGAAAGATTGTGATCAGAGAGCATATGCTCTACAGAGCAATCCCTCCTATCAATATCAGCACTTTCCCAGAAGGGATGATGTCCATTAAAGTCCCCCAGGATGAAAATGGATGACAGCAACAGGTAGAGAGAACAAACAGTGATGGTATGACCCATGAAAACACAGATGGCTACAGCCTCCAAGGGTTTCTTGAGTGGCAAAGATAGAGTGGACACATGCTGATCAATCAACAGTGCCAACCCTCCATGATGCGTCCATCACAAAGTCTGTCATTTCTGTACAAAGAAAATGCTGAAAGGAGACTGTATCAGCAGGTTTCAGAAATGCTTCCTGTAAGAAAAGACATACAGGATGATAGAAAGCAACCAGTGCTTTGATGTCATCCAGATTAGAACGTAAACCTAAAAATTCCATTGTGTTAAGGTGGCCATTTTTATTTATGTGTAGGCAAATAGGATGGAGATCCCTCCTGTTTGACCCCATGTCATTTTTTCCTCACTGTGCTTATTCGAGAGAGACCTCCACGGATCCTGCTCTGGATTGATTGGGCAGGTCTTTCTTCTTTGGAAGAAGATTCCAGTGCCTGAGAAGATAATCAAATGATTGTTTTGCATCTTGGATTTGGAGGAGATGTACTCGAGGAAATACCCATACAAAGAACCACAGGAAGTGAACCTTGGGGTTTGCTGGAATGTATGTTTGGGACAGAGATGGGTGTTAAAGTTGATTAACTTTTTTAACCATGGAGATCAAAATATTTTCATTTGGTTTGAGAACAATTCTTTTGGAGGCACAAAGAGATCTGCCTGCACTCCCACTATAGTAGTGGAATGAAGTGCATCAGCAAACAACCGAGATGAAGTGGTAGACAGACACTTTCAAGCTTCATGGGAAGTAACATTTTGAATAATTTTCATATGCTGCACATCTTTTTCTTCCAAGCATTTAGGGCAAGAACAAAATTAGGATGGGTGACAGCCATTGCAACTTAAGCAATGAAGGTCCAGCTTATACTCGTAGGCATTGTGGTCCTTGCCACTTCAACAAGTACACATTAAGGAACTTTGACATGTCACCTTCAAGTGATTGAACCTTTGACAATGGACATCTGAGAGGATTTGGAATGTATGGCCATACCTTGCAATTAAAATAACTTGCCTTGATGGTGGCAGGTGATGTAAATGTTAAAATGAGGACATTCATCAGCATCACAGTTCCATCTTTGCAAGTTAAAATTCACCTCACTGCAGAAACTCTTAGGGTAGATAAATCAGCAAGAATTTCCACCTCAGGGATGTTCTTCAAATCTCTCTGAACAATTATTACTCATGACATTTAAAGTAGCATGAGGAGTAACCTCAATAGGTATATCCCCAATCACCTTTGAATGCAAGAGGAATTCACTGTGTTGAGATGTGGATGTTTCCAAGTATATGTCACTAGAGCAAAGCATCTTTACTGACTTTGGAAAACCAGCAAGCCCTTCTGGTCCCTTCTGAATGAAAAAGGGAGACATCTACCCTAAAGGTTTGTAAGAGAATGTAATTTAAGAAAATAAGGTACAAGTGTTACAGATGTTGAAGATTGCTGCTCAGAATCTTCAAGATGTGTTTGCTTACCTATAAACTGTTTTTACACCATTTACGTTTTTACTTGGAAGATCCATAATAAAAAAAGAATTTTCAGTGCCCACTAACCCCACTCATCATGAGGAGATGCAGTACAATGCCAAACAAGGACACTGCAACAACACAAGGGTTTTGAGAGCACTATAACCAAACACCAGCATCAGATACAATGTCCATAATACCTGTTGAAAACATCCAACACTGGTAGTTAGTTTACCCTAGTCCAAGTGAACCAGTCGTTTGATCATAGGGAGGCCACCCCAAGGCTGCCTGTCTACAGAAATTCAAGGCCAAAGTGGTATGTTAGGGTTGGATTCCTCAACCACCAGGATCCTCTTCTCCCCTTCGTGGGTCACCACACATGACAAAACACGTGGGTATATGTTTAGATTCCAGAAGAGGTAAATTGAAAGAACAGAATCTTCCTTGGAAATTCCTCTCACTACATACAGGAATCCACACCGAGGGGGACTGCTGTTCAGAGTCATCTAGATGTGGTCCCTTACCAATGAGTTGTTTTTCATTATAAGGACTTCGGGTATCCATAATAAGTAGAGAATGATTCAGTGCCAATTGAATCCACTAACTATTAAGTCCTTCAAATGAACACTACAGTGCCAAAAAAGAACACCACAGAAACACCATGGTTTTGTGAGTAATATATCCTAACACTGGTACTTGATTGAACCACTGCTCAACAGGACTAGTCGACTGACCTTAAGGCTGCTTGTCTACAAGAATGCAAGGCCAAAGTAGTGGCATATTGGAGTTTGACCCTTCACCAGGCAGGATACTTTCCTTCCCAGGAAGTGAACTGCAAATACAGAGCCTTCTCTGGGAGATGCCCATGTGAAATACAGGAATCCATCTCAAAAGAACCTTAAAAGTAACAGAATCTCACAAGCTATAAGAGAGAAAGCAGTAAGAGCATAGAGAAATGAAAGTTTCATGAAATCAAGTTAGAAGCTGAAAAGACTGGACTCAACTGTGACAAGTGTTGAAAAAAAAACACCCAAATGAACAAGATATTGGTAAAGTATGACAAATGATTTCCCCAATTTGATTAACCAGCCCCAAACAAGCTGCATTCAGAAGCAGCTAAACAGTGTGATGGGCAGGCTCCTGTTTGGAAAGAGTTAACAGAAGCTAGTCATCCATGTAATAATGGAAGCACAACCCTTGAGCATGTGAATGTGTGGCAAACACTTTGACCACACAACAAAATACAAACTGGGGAAAGACTGAAGGACAGGGCATAAAATTGATGAACAATTCCACAATTAATGAACTGAAAATATCTCAATCAAAAATATATTGAGATATCCAGGTAAGCATTCACAATGTCTACCTTGGTCATCCACAAACCTGAAGAGGCCCACCTAAGGGCAAGAAAAAACTCCATGGTAAATTGGTGTAAAACCAAAAATTGATTGAGGCAAAAAAAATCAACCACAGGCTACCTGTCTACAGCTTTCTTGGGTATTACAAACAGGCTGGAATAAAATCCTGGAAAAAATGTCTTTCAGGTACAATGGTTTGATAGGAGAGATCTTGTACTCAGAGAGACACTGACTGGTGGTAGGTTCCTGAGGCAATGGACAAAAAATGGGTATGTGGAATAACAGATTAAGAAAATGAACTTGCAAGACAAGTCCCTTGGATGAAACCCAAATAACCCACAGATCTGTGGTGAAAGGTTACCAAAGGAAAACCAAACTGGACAAGTGAACCCCAACCAAACCATAACCCACCAAGTAGCCACCAGTATTGTTGGCAAATGTCCACGAGAGCCAAATAAAATTACAAGATATGGAACTCTTGGGGGGAGGAACTGAAAGGGAAGAAGTGACAGGGAGCATTGTCTAGGATCAAAATGTGACAAACAATACACCAAAGAAGAAAAGGTAGTGTGTTGTCACAGAATTCCTGTCTCAGTATAATTACAAAATACATATTGCTGAATAAAAGGGGCTATACACAAGTCCCAATGATAAAGAGGTGGTAAATAAAACCAAGACAAGGCTGCATCCCTCTTTAAGAGATCCTAACAGATAAACAGTGAGTGTAAGGCTAGAGCCAAAATAAAGACCAACATGGAATGAATCAGGAAGTAGTATTCCATAAGATAAAACAAAGGCAGGAATATTTGTCATTGGATAAAAGACAGGAGCAAAATCAGCTCTAACTGTTGAGATTCAAGAAACAGACATTCAGTGTGACACCAAGCCAGGCAAACTGATCCAAAAGCCATGGATCATGAAGCATACTGGCACCCTCAATCAACTGAGAAACAAAATGTTCAGCATGAATCTTAATATGTAGGAAAGGGGAGAAAACCAAAACCAAATATTGAGAGGAGGAGGTATCCTAAAACAAAGAAGAATGGATATACAAAATCAGGGAAATGGGTAGAACAAAACATATCTAACAAATCATGTATAAAGAAACTATTTTAGGCAGAGTTTATTCTCCAGTAGATGTATATGACGATACGGAAAAATCAGATGGTGGAAAAAGGCTGTCAAAATCCTTACCAGCCTGAATAAGTTAAGTGTGCTCAGGAGGAAAAGCAGCAAGATCAGGTGAGGCATGCTGACTCATTATAATTAACCTTGCAGCATATGATAGCAAATAAATCCAAAGACAAGTCATTCCACTTGCAGCTTGTGTGATTGTGTACATAGGTTTTGTTTGCTTTTTGTGAATTTCATGCAAAGCTACTCAGACTATCTGTGCTAGCTGTCCCTAGTTAGACAGTATAAGGCGAGAGGGAAGGTAGCTAGTCATCACCACCCACCACCAACTCCTGGGCTACTCTTTTACCAATGAATAGTGGGATTGTCCATCATTATAATGCTCCCACAGCTGAAATGGTAAGCATGTTTGGTGCAACTGGGATTCAAACCCGTGAGCCTCGTATTACGCCTTAACATACTTGGCCATGCCAGGCCCCTCATGGAAGGTATGATGTCCAAAGTGATAAGCCATTAAATGGTGAAGAGAAAAATAACAAAATTCATTTTATTGTACTAACTTAAAAACACCACAAAGTTAATTAAATTTGAAGAGAACAGAAAAAAGGACATGACAAGTTTGCCAAACAAGAAGTGATACTTGAGTTGAATTAAACAAAGGGAGTCACTAGTGTGAAGAACGTGTGTTGTACTCTTAATTGTTGAAAGGTTGTAAAAGGATGACTTGCATGAGAGATGCGACTGAATCAGGCAAATGTAAGGTATGAGGGAGAGCTCAATGACTGTGACCTGAAAAAAAAGTTTGCATACAGAGGGCAGCACTTAATGAGAATAGCTATTAACGTGAATGAATGTAATGCATCATATCAGGACTGAGTTTTCTGACAATTAGAGAATGTATTACAAGTTTCCTTATTCAAATTACAAAATGTTTAGTTGGCTATAACATTACTTAGTTATAATATTTATCTTGCACTTACATTTTTTACATAATAACAATATCACTGCACTTTGACTTTCCACAGAATGATTTTAGAAAGGATAACAGGTTAAAATACACTGTGGTGTGTGTAAAGTTTTAGTATATAAAAAATAAAAATAATATTATTTGTATAATTATAACAATCTGAAGAAACAAAAGTCAAACTGAAAATAAAAAAAAATTACCATCATGTTGCATATCAGATGTCCACAGAGTTAAATTATCCCTTAAAAGCTGCATGATGAGAGTGGAGTCCTTGTAGCTTTCTTCACTAAGTGTGTCTAATTCAGCAATAGCATCATCAAAAGCAGCTTTAGCAAGACGACATGCCCTATCTGGAGAGTTAAGGATCTCATAATAAAAGACAGAAAAGTTAAGAGCAAGACCCAAGCGTATTGGATGGGTTGGTGGTAGCTCAGTCATGGCAATATCACTAGCAGCCTTATATGCCACCAAACTGTTTTCAGCAGCTTCCTTTCTATCGTTCCCTGTAGCAAACTCAGCAAGGTAACGATGATAATCACCCTTCCTGTACAGAACAAAAAGAAGCCAGAAATATAGGATAAAGCATAAAACCCACCTAATGTCATTTCTGTTCTTTCACTTTACAAATTAGATCTGGTTATTTTTAATTTACTCAAAATATAACTGTTTTTCCATCATTCTTGTACACTTATTTTAATCTCTTAAACTTTCATGATTTTATAACTTATTTAAATACTCATTCACATGTACACAAATGGTACAAGCTAAATATACACTAAAAACTAATATAAAATCAGTAAATTTCTTTCTTGTAACTTTCTACACACACTTACTTGAACACCTAACTAACAAATTGTTACTAATATATCATTATATTTAGATAGCAGAAATGCCCCCTAATGAGCAGCTGTTTGTTCTTGTAATTACTGTGGTATTCATACCTTATTGAAAAACTTTTAGAAAGGTGAATATTTGTCTGTTTAGACCTACACAACTCATATATATAGCTCAAAATTTTCATGATTTTACCACAAATTGTTATTCATGGTAAATTGTTATATTCTTATATGTATTAAAAGTGGTAACCTTTATTTAAAAAATAATAGCTTTTAAATAACTCCAGTTTCTCAGTATTACATTTACAAATTACATCAATAAGGGTATAATCAAATGTAGTCCTAGTAAAAGCGGTGTTCCTGTTACGAGGAGTACTTTTATTTGAAATTGTATTTATTATTTTAAAAAATGGTTGTTGCATTTACCACAGTTATTCTTCTAATTGCCTGAATCTTGAGTACTCAGTGTATTTTTATTTATTTATTTTATTGATTTGCATTTATGGTTCTGTTGAATAAATAGCACAGGTATTTTGGTTACATACATACATACATATATAATGAAATATATGCTGTATCCATTATAGTAAGATTTTATTATACACTATCAGTAACAATGATCTATTACAATTTGAGAAACTAAGAAATTTTAAAGTTTCACCTGTTTCTTTCTTTAAATATCAAACATAGTCTTGAAAAAGTTTTAAAATTATTCTGGTATTTTTCAAGCTTGTACTCAAAACTCTGATTACATTATTGTTCTTTAGAAACCATTCTTTCCTAAAAATGAGAGTTGTCAAAACATTTAAGATGTAAAAGTTCTAATAAGATTTTAAGAGTTAGAAGAAAATCCAGTTGAATACAAGTAAATGTATGTTCAACTGACATTACTATATAAAAAGTCATACAATTTTTTAATACTTTGTAGTTAAACATACACACATTTTTGTTTCAATAAACATATGCTTATTTCTTTCACATGAATCTATAAGCCAATTTATTTTAAATCAACCCATATAATTATTAGTTAATTGTTTTCCTTTTTTTTTTCAACAATTAAATCAAGAGACAAATAAGACAATTTGTAAGTTACACTGAAATACTTTCATATTATACATGGCTAAATCCACTTTTTGTTGCAGTTACAGTTTATCTAACTAATGAAAACTGACTTATTAAGAACAAGCTCAGTTCTTGAACAACATTGTGGGAAGGATAAAGTACGTCTTAGAGATGCATCAACTGAATACAACCCACACAGTGTTATAATAAATTGTGATACTTGTCATGGTTCTGGGTGCCAGTACCCTTTAAGCATGTGTAACCTACCTGTAAGGACTTTCAGGATTGTTGTCCTTTCAATTCCTTTAAGGAGATGTGATAATGTGAAACAGTAAATTCACAAACAGTTAACAAAATACTAATATATTCATAAAAATATTTTAGTTAAATTATGTTTCTCTGAATGACCTCTAAATGTAAAAAAATAGTTTTCTATTACCATATTCTATGTATATTATATTCCAAATTTGAGTTAAAAACAAATAAAACCTTTCACAACACAACATAAAATATCCAAAATATCAAGTATGTGGGACGTTTTTAACAGCTGATAAAACAGTTACTAAATGAATTTATATTTAAATTTTAAATATCAACAACAAACAGGAATAAAGCAGTTTTTATTTGTACCTTTGTTGCATGTAGCAAACTGACCTAAAACTAGCAAGATTTAGAACAAAATTTTAATTATTTATTACACATATTGTGTCAGAAAAAGAGTTACTTACAAAATTAACAAACTTACATGTTTTCTTTTAATGTAAACATTTATATAATACCTATGATATTTCACTTCATCATTCTAGACACACCTGTAAAGGTTTAAAACAAACACTTTGTTCTGTAAATAGTGAGGAATTTCTCAACCAACACTTCAGGATTGTATAAAGATACCCAAATTTTATTGTTAATGAAATTATCAAGCATGGATTTTCAGATATATTATCAGTAATCATAAATTCCTTATACATTTAAAACAATTCTGGCTAATTTTAATCTTTCTCAAACAAATATTATTGGTAATACCTACAATTGATAAATTTATTGTCATTTGGTCAAAAAACATGAATTCTGCACTTCTTTACATGTGGTCAACAGATTTTTCTGTTTTACATATTGTCAACTACACTAAGTTTATTTTGTGATACAAATATTGCACACTTGTTCTTTTCACCTTAAATAATACACAACTGATTTTTTATCTACTAATTTTAAACACCTAAAATGGTAAATATATGCAAGCATATTTTTAAACACTGCTGTAATAGAGTTTGTGCTTATCTATTTTTCACAATTTACTTACTGTGTAATTTAATATTGGTGAATTAACAAAACAGACTGTTCAACTGAAATTTACCTACTGTAACATAACTTTTATAACACTTAAGTTTTCATTGTTAACATTTATTTGATTGTGTGATTTCCCCTTGAATAACAATAACTACATTGTTACTTTAGGTTTTTGCTTCGATTAGTCAAAAATTAAAACCTCCTAATTAGAGAAGCATTAAAATAAGACCTGACATCACCAAATTTAATCATTAATAAACAGTTACAGATTATTCTACTTGCAGTTTTGACAAAAGTAATTCATGAGTAAGATAACTATTCATTTTAAAGCCTCTTGAATAAACTCCCCAAAGTAGTTGATTAACAACTTTCATCTATAACAGTGGCAGTAGATAACTGTTTCTTCCACATTATTAATAAAATACCCAGGTAAAGTAATTCCCAATGAGGAGAAATCCACTTAAAGTAAAAATGTATCTCAGAATGGCTGGGATGGGTATTAACACTTTTACTAATACAGCAGAGAACATTTCAACATTCCTGGGCCATCTTTGGGTAATTATTTAAAATACCCATTTTTAAGTTAGTTTTTTTTACTGAAGTGCTAAAAAAGTGGTTGTCAAAGTTTATTCCACAAGTATGATATGACATACTGTGGTTTCCATGGAAACTTGGGTAATGATAGCATTAAGTATCAATCCCATTATTTAAGTCTCAATATAATTTCTATATTTTAGCTCCTGTATTTTTCTCTTTCAAGTGTTTACATAATAAATCAAAGGTCCTTCTGAGTAAAAGTGAAAAGGCGTAACATTCTTACCAAAGTTAACCCTTTCAATATATTATATTCCATATATTATACTTTTTCATCTACACATTTAGTATTTGGACTAACTTTTTAAACAGTGCATGCATCTTCACAAAATTTGGTAGCTTTTAGTAAATATTACAATTTTTTGTACACAATATCAAATTCTGTGGTGAAATATTTTTACTAGAGATTTCTTTGTGAAAATATTGAGTGTTTCATTTACTAGCCTGAATGCAAAGTGATTTCATGTTATAATTAAACAACTATTCTTTATCCCAAAACTCACAAATATTTTTGTAATCTCTGTAACCTCCTAAATACATTTCAAATGTTTGTTTTCCACTAGGTTTTATATTTTATTTTATTTACTTTATGCAGGTTCTGTCAACTGACCAACCTTATAATCATCATCAAAAAATTAGGATATATATCTGCTTCTTTTGTGCTAAAATGACTACATAATACAAAATACGTGTTTAGCCTAAGTAGCAAGTCTCGTAATGCTATATACTTACACATATATATATAATTATTTTATATTATATTGACCTCCCAGTCATGCCAAGCCCACACTTCATAACTTGTGCTGTTGCAGTGCATGTGCACTCATGTTACTGTATCCAATAATGTACTGAACTGGTTTTAGTGTACTAGTATTTTGTAACATACAGTCACAATTCAATTATTATATAGGTTATTACTTTTTACAAATAAATTAAACTTAGTTTCCTTAAAATATAGAACAATAAATCAAGAAGACAAAGAATTATGTCTTCTCACTATGACCTTTGTACTCTGTACTGTTATCAAATATATGTTAAGTCTTTTAAAATTTGCACACATGGAGGATATCGAACAAAATGTTAGGTTGCGTCCGTGTGTGCATGATGTTGAATAACTACAATGATACCATAGAATTCCACTATAATTTATTAAGCTTAGTAACTAATATATATTTAGATTTAAAAGAATATGAAACTTCAAGCAGAGTAATAAGACCAAAAAATGTGGTGGCCTTTTCAAAGATTAAAATGGATGAGTAAATTACTCTGTGAACATTCTAAGCTGTTGATTAGTTATTAACGTGATATATTGAAGTAAGTGTACATAAGGGACCATTTTCAAACATGGAAAGAGGTGAATAGGGCCACTGTTTGATTCAGTACATAAGCCACGTATCAGCATAATAAAAAGATACAAAGTTCTTATTTTATATTACAGCTTAATAATATTAGCACTTTGGTTTCCTAATTCGTACAATACTACAGACTCAGTATTTTGACATCACAAACATCTAATTTTAAACAGGGCTGCATTCAACCTAACTCACTAAAATCTATATTTAAAATGTGTTCTTTTAATATTTACTTTTAAATTAAGGAATTAACTCATACATAATATCAGAGGTTGAATTATAATCTAAAATTGGATTCCTAACTTAATGACATAAATTCATAAAAGAGTAATTCAATAAAATTTTGAATGTAAGTCAACAAACTCAATGACATGGCCTTTGACCCATATCCCAAGGGTTTAACAAAAGGGTTGAATGATGATAATGGTCAGGAGTGAAACTCTTCCAGTATCAAATACCAGAATTTATTTTTAACATGGTGCAAGTGCTGGGACTTATTGAGTTGCTCTATCCTCTCTCTCTCTCCCTTGCTTTTTTTTTTTTTTAATGTATATACATAGATGTTTTTCTTTTTGAAAAACAGGTCCACTTGATCCAGCTGAGTATCTCTACTTTTCTAGAATTTCACCCCAATAATGTTTAAGGTTTAAAGAAATAACAACATTGTGTAATACAAGTACCATTTGGGCAGATACCAAAAATCGTACCCAGATGAGAAATTCAGGCATGCGTCCAGGCACCCAATAATTTCTATCAACACAACAGTTTCTAACACGCAGAAGACAATACAATATGAACTATGAAGCCATGTAGATTAAGTTTACTTCATGTGCAATACTGTTTTTTTTGCAGTAACAGCATATCTAATAGTAGTAAAAAAAATTCTTGGACAGAAAAGCAAAAGATAAAAATAAATGAAATAAATATAAATGAAAGAGAAAACAATATTAACTCTGAAACTTTCTACAGCCATTATGTATACTATTAGCAAAGGCTTACAAAGTATAGGCTAGTGTAAGTATTCTCACTATTCCACGAGGTGCTGAAACAAATTCAGAAACATACCCCCATTTTTTAAATTTTTCATCAATTAATAATTAGCAACAATTTAGTTGTCATGAAAATAATATAGAAATATAAAGTTTCCTACAGTTTCTTTAACTGAATACTATTAACTGGTAATGAAAAAGTAATATTTAACAGTTTACCATGACTGATTGTCATTACACAATACCCATGCTGCACAGGCAATATTTGTACATTACAGCAACACTTAGGTTTTACTTATACACTTAAGCAACTAAAGCCTGGTGTCATTATAAGACACACTGAGAAATCACAAGGTTTCTGAGTGCATATGCATTATCTGAAAGGTTAAGAAAATCAATAGGTGACACCTGATATATGAGAAAATATCAATGACAAAACTTTTATTAATTCCCCATTAAGATTAGAGTGCAAATTTCTCATTTAAATTACATTAAAGTGAAACAATGACTCCATGGCGATAATTACCACATTCTAATAACTTAAATTATAATACACGGCAGCAGTCAGCTACATCTGAAACAGGTCAGAAACTGCAGAAACTTTTAGAAGATTATACTTACATTGTTACAATAATTTATAGTATTCACTAGTGAAAATCACACAGTCATCAGGTTTGAAAGTCTTCTATGAGTGACAGGCCACATTTCTGTCCTAAAATCTCAATCGTGCCACAATACAAAATGGTAGTAACTATGAACTGACTACATATAGCAGTGCATCTCATGAATCAACCAATAATTAGGTAACAAAGAAAAATGTTAAATGGAGTATTTAAAATTTGCTGCTTACTTAATCTATTCTGTCTTCTACATTCATTGTTGTCAATGGAAAAAAAAGTTTATATAGTACAAGCAAATTTTGAGGGTATGACAAATACTTGAATAACTTGATTTACATGATGCACAAGAATTTTTGTACACTTATATTTAAAGATCAATAACTTACTAATTAATGTCACAGACCTGTCATTAGAAAATAAGTCTGTATCCCTATGACTGCTTCCACTTTCATCTTTTCTCTGTCAAGACTTTTTTGCTTGTTTCTGATTTTTGCTTACCATTTTTTCTTAAAAATATGTTTGTCTGCAGCTCTGTTTATGTTACTTTAACTTAAACTTTGTAGAATCAGGTAGTAAATTTGGAACACTGAAAATTGTGATGGATGGATACCAAGATTTCCAGATACTCAGTGAAAACACTAAATGAAAGTATTCTTCATAATGACATTGTAACCCAAAAAGTTGTACAGCAGACTACCACGAATCTTTTATGTAAATACTAAAAATACCACTTGCTGATTTTATATTTTTACAATGTTTAGGTCAGTTGCCTTTCATCAGCTTTTCAACACAGCTAACATTTAAAAAATATAGAAAGGTTCCACAATAGAGAAACCATTTGCATTACATGTTCATGAATCTGTATTGCTATCCATCCATTTCAACTCCAAAGCTTTTAATTTTTCTAGTTCTACCAGAATATACATGTGAACGAAGAGCTTAGGCCTTAAAATGTTAATTTTAACATTAAGTGTGTAAATCTTTTAACTTTGTGCTACAAACATTCAAACCCTTTTGATTTTGTTAGAACATATCAGTAGAATAGCTGAAGGTTAAGTTAAAACTGATTAAAAAGGTTTAAGGAAATTATTTTAACAACTAAGTTTTTAAAAAAGTACAAAATAAGAGACTTGCATTTTATAGTAAAACACCTTTGATTCTCCAGTTGAAGCATTAGGTATAAGGTGTTTGTCCAAAACATCCAGAATATCTTGACAAATATCACGTAGCTCATTTTCAACCTTTATTTCAGAGAAAAAAAATACTTTTAATGACTTACTTTTAACAAGCATCAAAAAACAACAAATTCCATCAATAAAAAACTTAGTGCAGGCAACAAGTTTAAAAACAAACTTGAAATGCAGCAATATTCGACACAGAAAACAATTTTATGGTAATTCTATTAACTGGAAAAATAGTTTGGTGACAGTAGCACTCCCATTGAAATATTATTCAAATCATGATATAGCTCCAATGTTTTAATAACAACATTTACCACTCAATTTTTTAAAACAATAATAAGATCTTAAAAATAAGAAAATGGTATTTTCTATAAAATAACTTTTAAAAACAAAACAGCATTAAATCTGAGCTCTAAGATTGCTTCTGATAAAACTTCACAGATCATAACAGTGTACAAACAGGTTCTATAAACATTGAAACAACTATACTTCACACTAAGTGTACAATCGTAACTATTAATGAATTCTGTGGAATTTTCCATAATCGTTGTTTACGCCTTTTCTAATTGCTGCATCCAATCAAATATTTATATACTGCTTTACTACCAGTCCTTCCATTTTTAGGCATCATTCTGCATAACTTGCCAGGAAAACATACTCAAATCTATAAAGTTAAAGCCAATAAAATGCTTAAAATTAATTGTGAAATAAAAGTGCATATTTCATTTCAAATATATGAATACATATGCATAATAGTGTCCTAAATGTTACATTAAGTTGGCTAATTTTTCTCTCTTTCTTCCATATGTCAGGGACGAGTGAGTAACAATTTTTGCTTACAAAAGACTGGCCAAGCAGAACTTATCAAAACTGCAAATGTAGAATAAACTAAAAACAAAAACTCAAGACAAGCTATTACATTTATATTTCACACTTCACCTTTGGAATATAAACAGTTCAATGAATATGAAGCCATATGATGATATAAACATATACAACAATATCAGAAAACTAAAACAGAACACTGACACATCTGCACTTCAGAAATTCTTTTTAGCACCAATTTCAAAAATTAAATTAATAGTTTAAGTGATTAACAGATACAACAGTAATATCAATTAAACTACAATATTACATTTAAAGGCCACTTATTTCTTAACCTTCTTTCCTTTTTTTCCTCTAAGAATTCCACAAAACAGGCATTTTGACATTTCCCTCTTGAGTTTGCCAGCAGCATCAAGCTAACAGTAAGGTCAATTCTGACAACTTCCAGAAATTTAAAACTACAATAAACAGCTTATATAACAAAGTAACATCTCTATCAGAAATGGTACAAAAAAAAAAAAAAGACTGTTACTTCAGTGACTTATAGAGAATAATAATCACCAGTGGGAGATATTCCAACTGCTAACTGGAATCAAAACAAATTCCTAGAATAAAAGTAAGTAAAAGGTGGTGTGGTAAGGAAACATGGATAATGCCAACTCAGAATAGTCTTAAGCCTTGTGACCTTATGAAGAAATATTTTTCATTTTAGTTACTTTTATAACTGATAAAATATACATAAAAAAGATGATACTTGTACTGTTTTTTTCAGATGACTATTAATGAACATTAACTAAATTAACTAACTTGGAGGAATTTTGGTTAAGTGTAAAACAAGCCCCAAAGGTGCATACTTAACAATCAAGGACACTCAGAAAATACTGTTTGTTTTCAATCCCATGTTCAAAATTAGGTTAAAGCTCTGTGCAGAAATATTAAAGGTTTTATAGCTGATATGATACATACTGATAATCTGTTCAGAATTTTATGTTCAATTATTTTCAAACATACATTTAAAAATTAATACTGATGGTATTGATACACCAAATCAATTTTAGTTAATTTAATAATGCACTTATAAAAACACAGAATAATAACATGCACAAAGCAAACATTGTTGCATAACTATCAATGTATCTGGCTTTCAAACTACGCAAGAGTTAAGATTACATTCTTAAATGTTCAGGGAGTTTTCATTATGGGATCATGCAATAAACCAACCAGAATGATAACACAAACTTTTTAGCTACAAGACATAAGAGCATATGAAGATTTAATGACTTATAACTGTAAAAGAAAATTTACTTTCTGGTTAACTTCAACATTTTAGCATAAAGAGGTAAAACTGAAGAAATCAACAGAAAGAATTTAGTAGCTGTTATTACAGACCATATACATAACTCATATGAAGCTACAAACATACTGGGAACTTACTTTTTAGTAGTATGTAATAGGCTAATTCAGTTACTGTAGAATTCCAATGAGATGCCAAACTATTTTTCTATATTTTTTATTGCAACAGTAACAGCATATAATTGACTTACACAGCCTCATGAGTTACTGCAGTTGTATCCTGAATTTCTAATAACCGTCTGCTTTTCATACTTTCAATGATCATCTGCCCTTTGTCAAAGTTCATACAAGTGTTCAATAAAGTTTAGAATGCCTTATGACAAGACAAATTATTTTATCTCTTCTAAACTGTTAATCTCACTCAGACATGAACCATCAGACCATTCACTTCCACTTATCTCTGACATTTTTTTTCATGCAACTTTTCCTCCAAACATTTGTCTGGTTGTAGCTATTTATAAATCTTCCATTTAGGCCTTCTAAAATCTCTAACTTCAACATCAATGAATTACAAACACAAAATAAATTAATAATACTATGTACACTAAAAAATCTCTTGACATCTCACAAAATAAAATGGACCTATAGAAATAGCCATAACTAATTCTGCATCAAAATTCCAATGTTTTTATCCAATAGGTTTGCCACTACTGACAAAAAAGTGGCAATTTGTCATTCATAGAATTCATTGTCTTATTTAAGAATAATTGTAAAAGCAACAAGAAGCTGGGGCCCTTGATTCCTAGGCTAACTGGTAAAGTTGTGGCATTTTTGTGCAGATTGCTTAATATTCACTAGGTAACCATGTGGTCTGAGCCCAAAAGTAGGAAAAGAGGTGTGAACGTTACTTTCCAATCTCACGAGTGTATTTTCATGGCAAAATATCTTAAATACAACAGAAGAAGGCAGTGGTTAGAAAACTACATGTATTAGAAACCAGTGAATTGTCAATGACAGTACACCTAAAACACATTTGAAGGTAGTTCATTATTAAATATATGAAAGAACTTTAACATATGTATGTACATATAGGTGTATCATGATGAGAAGCTTTGTTAAACATTAAATGTATCTACAAACCAAACCCATCTCTGAAAGTACATTAGCCCGCACACAGAAATTAGTCATTCACATGCAATGACAATCAGGTTGATGGAATGGTCTGCATATTGAAAATTTATCACTATATGCATATATGCAATGAGGATACAAGTAGCAAAAGGCATTATTGAAGAGCATTTACTTCAGTTAAGCAATTCATTCAATTAACTTAACAAAAAAAAATCAAATTTAGTGTTTATGATTATTAGTTTTCACTTAATCCAACAGTCAAATTAATGAAATTACAACTAAAATGAATGTCACAAGAATAATAAAGTAGTAAAATCAATGTTTTAATTATGAATATTTTCACTTATTTCAATAACAAACTAATTAAATTTAAGAACAAATTACCATTAAAATAACTAGTTAATCAACATTAGGTTTTTAATTATTTTAATGATTACACCAAATATTCAAGTAATTAAAATATCATAACATCTGTTGTTTTTTTTGTTAAGCAGAAAGCTACACAATGGACTGGTGTGTGTGTGTGTGTGTGTGTGTGTGTGTGTGTGTTTGTGCGTGCGTGTTAGAACTAACTTTGAGCTGATGACAAGATAATGCAGCTGGCTGTAGCATCCACCACCAACTCTCCAAGTGTAAATTCATTGTCCTTACTGTGTTATTTCTTACTTATAATTGCATTCTATAATGATGTACAAATAGGTGCAAAACCAGATCAATAATTATTTTTATAAAAAAGTGTAGATTTATGGAGAGGTTGTAAGAGGACTCCTACCCCTTTAATCAATTTATCTGAAATTAATTACTTATTTAATGTTGTATAAATAATCAGGGTTGGATTGCCACCTCTTCCCCCCATAAATAAGAACAAAAAACAACCTTATAGTATAAAAATATTACCAGTGTCCTTATTTCAATGATCTATCAGTTACCATAACCTTTTCACTTTTTTCTGTTCTCACAGCTGGAATCTACAAGTAATCCATGACTTCAGCCAATAAGTGATTATTTCTAAACAAATGCCAATGATATTTGTATTACTGCATGTTTATGTCTGACTTTTACCAGTATGTTCTAGACTTTATCAAAAATTGTTTTTAAGTATTGTTCAGGGTACCTGCAGCTCTTCCAATATATACTTGTTACAAAATTGATTTTTCAATGTTTGGAAGTTACAACATTCACAAGAAAGATGTTTTCAAATTGCCGATATCCAAAATAAGTGCTCCGAATGTAAAAGTGTCGACTTAGTTTTGTTTTCTTATTGTTTCTGTAAATGTTTCTTTCCCTTTAAATTGTGAAAATATATGTACATATGCATTTTAAATTATATCTGTTTTTAAACAACAAAAGGTGTCTCCAATGACTGGGTAAGGTAGGTAAGCTTATATAGTTGAATTAGTAATAAAGAAAGTTTTATAAAATGTTTAATATTGTAACAAATGTTCAACATATGAAGAGAATTTTGTTAGCATTAGTTTTAACTAAATTAACTGAACACAAGAATATATATTCAGTATGAAGCAAAGTCATGTGAATGGAGTTTGCTTAAAGATAGAGGCATTTTGTTATGCTTCTTTTTAATTTTTAATAAATACACTAGGGTTTTATTCATTTGCAATGCTTGTAAACAATTTTATTATTATAAATAAAACAAAACTTTCAAAACAAATGAATTTACTGTGTAGTAACCATGGTAAGTAACTGAAAAATATTGCAATGACTCAAATATTTATAGAATACTGTTTTCGTGTTTGTATTATTCAAATAATGCATGCAAATAACTGGCTACTTAATTATCTGTAATTCTAATAGTGCGATGTTTTAAATAAAACATCATCCTTGTTGTGAGAATAACATGCATTCATTACTTAACTATCAATTTTTGATTTATTCATTGGGGAATATTTGAAACACATTGTAACCGAGTGATGATACTTAGTCAACATTGGTAATTCATCTGTTAATTAGGAACTGTGCATAAAGCATGTGGTAACGTGGTTTCTTTTTTCTTTTTGTTGCAAATACAAAAATGGCAATTTTGAGAACATGCAACATTTTGGGTAATTAAAAAATCACCTTAAAAATATATAGTAAAAGAAAGGAGGAAAATTAATGCCATGTTAGAATTCAGCTTTTTTTTTTCTTTCTTGCACAAGTCATAGAAGGCATGCAATATTAGTTGACTGATCACAAAGCTCTAGTGCTTAAATCTTCAGTGTATGTATCATGTACCAAGTATTATTTACTAGTGTGTTGAGTTACTTTTATTTTGTGTAACGTGTAATTCCAAAGGTGGCAAGAAAGAAAGTCAAAAGGGGTTAAATTAAAACCTGGAAACAAATGCAAAACATTGCAATTGTTCTTCTATTAACCAAAATCTATGTACAATGCACCTTATACACATACCTATATAGAGTAAATAGATAAAATCACATTATACAAGATGTAATTTGATTAAAGCACCCATAGCCAAGGTTAAAAAAGAGACAAGAAAATACTACATAAAACAGTTACGAGTAAAACTTTATTAATGTATCTGTTTTGCACACACAGTACAAAGAAGCAAAGTGTAAAAGCATTCAGTAATTCAAAAATATTTTCATTAATATGAACTAAAAATTAAAAACACTGCATTTTTGTTAAAACTAAAAAATGAAATTTTTTGAAAACAAAGATACAAAAGGGATTACTTAAACAAAACAAAAACAACCTAAAATTAAAAATCTCAAAACAAAAGTTTCCTTGAAAAATCAGATACTAAATCTTAGGAACTAGGCTTCAGCCATAATGTAAGCATTAATCCTTTGATTATCAGCACCCTATTTAAATACCCTTCTGTGCATGTTAGTTTTGGCTACATTTCAAATTTTATGAAACCAATTTACTCTTAACATGTTTTAATGAAATTAGTATTATCAAATATGCTATCATACAAAGTTTTATATAACAATACAAGAATATATGACATTTTGGGTAATTCAAAAGGTATTTAAAACAGGAAAAGAAAATAGGAAAGTTAATGCCACATTAGAATTAATTCATAGCTATTATTAAGAAAATATTATTCTTTTGTTGCAAAACAAAATCTCTAAAACAAACAGAACATACTGACCATAAATGTTAAAATGGTCCTTAAATCATAGGGAATATGAAAAACTATCACTGATAGTGGGGTAAGTATAAATATAAAAGATTAATTCTTTAAAATTGTGGTAAGAATTTCTTCATTAGAAAGGTTTCAACTTTAATTCTCTCTCAAATGTTTTAATTCTGATAGTATTGCAAAGAGCAATAAATTAGTCTGTGAATGAGTTTGATATGCATAACTGTCAGCAAAGAGTACACTATATTGGAGACGTGCAAAAACGGCTGTTTGGGTTGAGAAGATATTTTACATAGAAGAGCAAACAACATTTCGACCTTCTTCGGTCATTGTCAGGTTTACTATTGGAGACAGATTAACTACTATAAACTCATTGTCAGGTTTACTATTGGAGACAGATTAACTACTATAAACAAGACATTTCTGATAATTGTTTGCAAGTTGTATATTGTTAGTTTAAATATTTATCAAGCCTGGTCACTCACTAGTCACTAATCAGTGTTTCAGTAACATTCTGGACTCAAAATTGGGGAATATAACTAACTGATACATTTGGAAGTTTTTGTTTTTTGAAAGTAAATGACTAATGACAAATATTTCAGTTGTTTTTCATTTAATTCATATTACTCATACCACCAGATCTAAATTGTACTAATAATTATTGGGGATAAGCATAGTCACTATAATACATATCTAGATACAGAAATATTATTAACAGTTTGTTAGAAAGTTTAACAACCAACAGGTAGCCACATTTCACAAAGATACATGAACTATATGACATCAGATAATGCAACAATACAGTTGTATCATGGCTTCATGATAAAATACTCATATTGCATAGCAGTATTACCACAGCTTTTGTAATTATACACTTATAAGAATCACTTTTATATAAAATACACACATATAATTTGATTTAAAATATAAAACAAAATGGCAACTAATTTCAAACACTCAAAACTCAAATAGAAAATTAAAACTAAAAGCTTACTGCCAAACTTAAAAACTTACTAACAATCAAAATAAAATAACAAAATAAATTTAAACACCAAAACTAAAACTATATTAACAAGTAAAATAAAAAAACTCTTTTGTAACTGAAATATCACAGTAGTAATTATACAGTGCAGAAAAGAAGGCAGTTTAGACATATACAGTAGCTATATTTTTGAGGAAGTCTGAAAATTCAAGAACTTTTTATGACAGTTCAGATATTTATTGTATGACAAGGAATGTAACTCAACCTGCCGTTCTCTTCTTGCACATGTCAAAGAACAAAAATAATATGGTTGACTTCGGGAGATTAAAAAGATTAAGCACATTGAACATTATTGACAAACCAAATAATAGTACAGGAGCTACTATATTAAACAAATGTAGAATTGAGAAAATATTTTGCTTCAGCAAATCATCTTCAAACCTTAATCATGGTTCATAATTGTCTTGCCAAGTGAAATGTCATTCTTGTGATACCTAAGAACCAGCTTCTAAATCCTGCAAAGACAAGCACTGAGCAACTATATTTAAGTGAAGGAAGTTTCATGTTTTTTTTCCTGTTGCAGCATTAAGATGAATTTGACTAGCTTGTTTTGGACAGTATGCATAAAAACTATATTTTACTATTACAAAAACAATTTTGAAAGAATAATAGTTTGATGATTAGTGGAACAATTTTCCTAGACTGAAAATGCATTTCCAATAGGTACTTACACCTTCTCTCACAAAATTAGCTATTCATTTTTGGTGATATCCTTTATCCTATCACATGACACAAGCCTTCTCTCTCTTTCCCCGACTTGTTGGAATTGAAAGATTCAAACACTTCTCTCATGCATGTAGCTTCCTTTACATTTCCCTACCTAACCCTCACTATTGAAAAAAAAAAAAAAAAAGACAATGTAAGAAAAGTATAACTTCTAATGTCATACTTACCTCCACTCAAATTATCTAGAATCCCACATTACAAGGTAGAAACAGAGATACCCCTGAAAGCATCGGAAGATGTTGTTGTTTGGAATTAAGCACAAAGCTACACAATGGGCTATCTGTGCTCTGCCCACCACGAGTATCGAAACCCGGATTTTAGCATGTAAGTCCGCAGACATACCGCTGAGCCACTGGGGGGGCAGCATCGGAAGAATACCTCTAATCATGAAAGGAAAATGTAGGCATCACACCACTTCTGAGTCAGGAATACTCTGCCTTTATGTATAAAATTCAGGAAATGCAAAAGAAAATTGGAAGTGTAATATGGTTAAGGTGTATTGGATCATACACGAGAGCTACAAAGTATCTAATATTTCCTCTTGGGAGAACTGACATCACATGAGGGTAGGACGAGAACCATGCCTACTTCACCTCTAACCCAGAAATTGAGAATTAATATCCACACCAATTCTGGGATATTTCAACTCATGTGAGAACTTAGGTGAATTAGTTCACTTATATTACTATGCGAGTTATGACTTAAACAGGTACATTTACTCTGCATTCAAATCAAACCACTGATTACACACAAAGAACATTACACTAATTTTATAACCTTTCAAACTAATCTTTCACACCTAAACTGATTTAGGGTTGCCATAACAAAAGGGTTGAAGACTAATAATTGAGATTATTCTAATTTTATTTGAAAATCTCACTGATTTACACAATATTAGCTCTCTCAGTTTAGAATAGATAGTGTAGATTCCAAATATAACCTGACTTAAAAGTTTCACGGATGCAAACTCAGACAGCAGCACAATTTTGAAATTTTGCAGAGTGGTGAATACTTTTGAAGACATTGTGGTGTAGATTCTGTACAAATTGAATTAATTTACAACATTATGTCACGAGAAAAAAGTACAAGCTATTGTTTTATGTCACACATATCAAGGCATTTAACTCATTTGCTGAAGTTACAAATGTATAATGTATTCGAAAACTTTATGGTGTGTGTGTGTGTGTGTGTGTGTGTGTGTGTGTGTGTGTGTGTGTGTGTGTGTGTGTGTGTGTGTGTGTGTGTGTGTGTGTGTGTGTGTGTGTGTACACGCACTCATACATAAGACAGGAAAGAATGCACATAGCAGAAGAAGCATAATAAAAAACTTAAGAATAAATGACCAAACAAGGGCATAAATGTATTAAAAAAAACTGTTATAGATTTGGCAAAACTAAGAGAAACAGTTGTTGAAAGATATTTTTGATTGAAGTTCACTGAATAGGCTAAATGCAACTATCAACATATATCTTGTATTAGGTGTGTTTAATGAATACCTAATCAAAAACCAAGAATTTAATCACTTTGAAGCAAAATTATTTCCCAACAATTCTGATACCACTAATGTAGACAAATCCACTTTTCAAAAATAAAGTTGAGAAAACTTGAATGGGTAAGGAAAATATTACAGATGTGCAACATTTAAAAAGATATCATTAGGTACAAATAGCATAAAGAAACAGGAATTATGTATTCACACAGGGTATGGAACAAAGATGTCACATGGCCAGCAGTTGCTTAAACAACTTAGACATAATTACCAAGTACAGTAAGTGATACATTAGCTATAACTACTTCTATTGGTGCATATGTTTTGTTTGTATATGATTTATAATGCAAGGAGGAAGCCTAATGACCACCAATTACATAAATTGTCATAATGATCTGTTTTATCTTGCATATCCAAATAACATCTTCATTCTAACTAATAACAAAAATGAAAAAAAGTTAAAGCAAGTTAACTTCATTATTCTTTATTTACTTCGACAAATACTGATTACTAAATACATTGTTCATTTAGCAATTTATTAGAAATTGCTGGACATGGACTAGACTATCAATAAGGAATTATGATAAGTAACATGTAAAAACATGACTTCTGCTTAATTATGCTCAGCTCTCTGCTTCTAGCTGCAGAGGAAACACTGAAAATGGTAAAACAATTCTGCCTGTTGTTACATGTGGTTTACATGATAAAGTTATTTAATTTGCTGATTTCTTAGCATACAAGTTTCTGTAGTAATTTTTACATCATGTTTTTCTGTTTTTTCTTGTCCATGTTAAAATCTCACTTCAAAGATTGAAATTTTAACATTTATTTTTCACACAAATGATAAAATCTAAATAACTCTAGAAAATTTGTAATTAGTTTTTTTTCATATCACTGTGATTTTAATATTTCTTTGATCTCCATTATATCAATCATTTTATTCTCTGCAAAGGGGAAATTTAGTATTAACCTTTTCTTTACAAATGGCAAGTTCCTACAACTTCCCCCCCCTCATTAGACCTGAAATATAACCAATTTATACATCACCCATTAACATTCATTAACATTTGTTTTGATACTTACTTTTACCAACTAATGCACAAGGCTTCCTGCTAATAAACAAAATAGCATATGGCCACAAGTTATCATTAAATCAAAATTCAGCTTTCAAAATGACTTCATCTTTCTCAGGTGGTTAGAAGATTTTGTATTTCAAGGGATACAATCAATAGTGTTTTTTTTATAAAAGGGTTTTATTGATGTTTAAATCAATTAATTTGCATTTTGTCAAATTATAGTAAACCCACTAGGGCTATAAATATTGATCGGTTGGTTGGTTGATTTAGTGTTTTATGGTACAAATCAACTAGGCTCTGCACCAAATGTCCAATAAAAAGGTAAAAATAATTTATATGTAGTAAAATACATAAAAGGAAATAAAGGTAAAACAAAACAGCATTGAAAAACAAAAAGAATAAAACTAATGTTGACACCTAGTCTATAATGTTGAGAGAGAGAAAGCAAAGTAAGAGAAGTTGTAAAGGACTTTCTCTGGCATAATGGTAATGATCATAACCTGACAGGAAGACTAACAGGTAAGTAAAAACCACCATCAGTCACCTGAAGTTAGCCTTTCCAGTCCTGGTTCTGGATTATGTGTCATAACAGCCATTATCGAAAGATAAAGTAATAAAAGTTTTGAAGGACATATAGCAAAATTGTAATAATTATTAGCCAAATGTCTGGTAAGAATGTAAAAATAAAGTAAATGTAGTAAAATTCATAAAAGGAAATGAAGGTAAATACAAAACAACAATTAAAAACAGAAAATGGCATAAAACCAATGTTGACATCCAGTCTACAAAGTTGTAAAGGACTTTCTGAAGCATAATGGTAATGATCATAACCCCCCAGGAAGACTAACAGGTAAGTACAAGAACCACCATCAGTCACCTGAAGTTTGCCTTTCCTGTCCTGGTTCCAGGTTATGTGACATTACAGCCCTTATCAAAGGGTAAAGTAATAAAACTGTTAAAAGACATGCAGCAAAACTGTAATAACAGCTTGCCAGGATGGCTAATGGGTAGTTCAAACAGCAGTGTTAGTCACCTGAAGTGTTAGTCACCTGAAGTTGGCCTTCCCAGTCCTGGTGTCAAGTTGTTTAATGCTATGGCCATTTTCAATTTCAACTAGAGAGATTGAGACTTAAAAAGGAAACCACAATTAAAAAGATGTAATAAATAAATATCAAACACTTAATGGCCATCACAAAACAAAAAACTTTATCAAGGTGGACAGTGTCACCATAACAATAACACTGTTCAATATTACAGACAAACCTTGAGACAGAACATGTTTAAAATAGTGCCGTCATTGAGAGTCACAATGATAACAAGAAAGTAAAATGTGGCTGATAGTGATTTGAGTGTTATACAAACTACACACTTATGCAACAGTTATAGATAAAAGAAAACAATGAGTTAAACTGTGACTAATGAGTAGTCTAGTTAGAACAACTTCCTCCTTCCAAACCTTACGGAAGTGAGACAACCAAAGTCCAAAATAGGGTTTTATTTAGAAAAGTTTGTTCTCACATTGCTCACTCCAAGTTGACTGCCAGCTGGCATGGAGCCGAGTCTTGAAAACAGGACCATAGTCCATGTACAGAATAGGCACAGTGCTGCAGCAGACAGATTTAGATGCCATGTGTGCAAGCTCATTCCCATAAATACCAATGTGACCTGGTGTCCAGAAAACTGGATAGAAGTAGGTGTTAATAAGAAATGAGCCAGTCAGTTTTGAATATCAGCAAGAACAGAGTGTGAGCCAACATGAAGCAATTCCAGGACCAGTAGAGAACCAAGTCAGTATAAACAGTGCAGTTGTAGTACTGCTTAGCTTCAATATGATCCAGGGCAAGAGATATGGCATAGTGTTCAGCAGTGAATACAGAAGTTGTAGAGGGGATTCTGCACACAACCACCAAACTGCAACAAACCATGGCACAGCCCACAGAGTTACATGATTTTAACCATCTGTATAGATTGGAAGGAAAGATTGTTTAAAAGTAATTCAGTAAATAAAAGCTGGTACTTCCAGTCGGGAGTATCTGCCTTTCTCAGAGGAGTTAATAAAAGATCACATTTGGGGACTGTAATAAGCCTTGGTGAGATGGGCTGACCAGTGGATTTGGCAATGTTATCCAAGGACAGACCCAATTCATCCAATTGTGCCTAAATGCAAAGGCCAAAATCAGCAATGGCAGATCAGCTGTTCTGAAAAAGTATGGTCCACTGAGGAAGGAAAACACATTCCTTGGTGGGATGCTTTGGTAAGGAATGAAGTTCCGAAATATACAGTAAAGACAGTTGAAAACAGTGAAGATGCAGAGAAGGTTCACGAGAATCTATGTATAAGCTTTGAACTAGGAAGGTACAGAAAGCCTCAGTACAGAGTCAAAGTCCTTGATGATGAATAGGGTCCAGCATCTTTATGGCCTAGGGTCTGGAAGAGCCATAGACTATTGATCCATAGTCAAGTTTCAATCGAATAAGAGCATGACATATCTTTAACATAGAACATCAATCCACTCCCCAACTGGCGGAAGAGAGGACATGGAGGTTGTTTAGTGCTCTTGTGCATTTGACCCGTAGCTGCTTTAAGTGTGGTACAAAAGGTCAGCTTATGATCAAAGATAAGCCCCAAGAACTTGGTCTCAGGGACCATTGGCAGCAAAACTTTACCAATACAAAGTTCAGAATCAAGTTGAATACCATGTTGGCAGCAAAAGTGCATGCAGACGGTTTTAGAGAGAGAGAAAGTAAAGCCATTTACTGTGGTCCACTTCAGTACATGATTGAGGGTCGTTTATAGTTGCCACTCAATATAACTCATGTTTGACAACTGACATGGGATGTGAAAGTTATTGACATAGAGCCCTTTTGCAACAGTGAGAGGGAGTTGTTCAGTGATGGCATTAATCTTTATACTGAAAAGTTCCACCAGTGTAAAGGGAAGATTATAGTCAAAGAGACAGTTAGTTCAAAAGGAAAGAGGTGAACGCTCTGCCAGAGTCTTGATGGCCAAGAAGGTGGAGGAACAAGCAGAAGTGCTAGATAACTGGCAAAAGCTTTCACCTAGAGTATCAGTAATGCTCTGGACATCAACCACCTCTTAGCCAGAGAGTAAAATTGAGAGGAGACAGAATTGTAGTGCCCACTGACCTTTAATTCCTGTACCATATGATCTTGGAACTGGTGGTAGAAGATATGCTAGTTGCAAACTTAATCCAAGATTCCTTCTGGCTTTGACATCTTAGCACCTAGCATGTGCACGGGCACGTTGAAAAGTGATGTGAAAGTGTCTGATATTTACAGAAAGTATCCCAGGCCCGTTTTTGAGCCTTCTGTACCATGTGGCAGACAGGATTCCACCATGGACAAGGATATCGTGGAAAACATTTTGGAGGTTTTAGGAATACACTGAGCAGCTGCTTGTAAATACAGTCAGTTACTGCTGCCACACAGTCGTCTACTGATGACTGACCCACGATGGAAGGATCAAGTTCTGCAAGAACAGTGAAAGAGGACCAGTCTGCCTGATCCAGCTTCGACTGGGGCACACAGGTAGGGTGGCATAGACCACAACCAGTCTCTTTCAAAAGTATAGGAAAATGGTCACTGCCTGGCGAATAATTGTCAACCCTCCATGAAAAATGGGAAAATAATGAAGGGGAGCAAACTGAAAGATTAATAGCAGTAAATGACTGACTAGGTGCATGAAAATAAGTGGAAGAACCAGTATTTAAAAGAGAAAGATTGTGATCAGAGAGCATATGCTCCACTGAGCAACCCCTCCCATCAATAACAGCACTTCCCCAGAGGGGGTGATGTCCATTAAAGTCCCCCAGTAGTAGAAAGGGAGACAGCAACTGTTCAATATTGGCAGGTTTCAGAAATATTTCTTGTAAGGAAATACATATTGGATGTTAGGAAGCAATCAGTGTTTTGATGTCATCTAGATGAGAACGTAAACCTTGACAGTTCCATTGTATCAAGGTAGCCATTTTTAATGATGGGTAGGCAAAGTGGCTAGAGAACCATTCTGTTTATGACCATGTCTTTTTTCCTTACTGTCCTTATTCAAGGGAGGTCTAGCAACCTCCATGGATCCTGCCCTGGGTTAATTGGGCAGGTCTTTGTTGTTGGAAGAGGATTCCAGTGACTGAAGATGCAAACAAATCCTGGGGTGGGAGAAAAAGATGTATCTGAAAAAATGCCTGTATTTGAAACCACAGGATGTGGATCTTGGGGTTTGTTGGAATGTATGAGAGGAACAGAGATGGGTGTAGAAGTCGATTCATCAACCTTTTTAGCAATAGAGGTCAAAAGGCTTTTCATTTGTTTTGAAAACAATTCTCTTGGATGCATAGAGTTCTGTTAGCACTCCCACTGTAGTTGTGGAGTGAAGTGCAACAGCATATGTCCGAGATGAACTAGCAGGCAGAAATTTCTGAGCCTCAGGATAATTAATGTCATGTATCATTTTCAAAAGCTGCATCTCTTTTTTTCCTCCAACCATTTTGGGCAAGAATGAAAGTAAGAGGGGTGAGAACCATTGCAGTTGATGCAATATGGGTTTATGTCACAGTCACAGGCATCATGGTCCTTGCCATCACAACAAGTACATGTTAAGGAACCACGACATGACGTCACTGAGTGGCCAAACCTCTGACATTAGATACATCGGAGAGGGTTGCATGTCTTTCTGGATAGTCCTGTTTCCCCAGGTTGATTTTCATCCCTTTGTTTTCGAATACCATTATATAGTAGGGATATCTTCATCTTGAAAATTTTAAAATCTCAAATCTTTAGGAGCTGTGTGCACAAACATTTTGCATAAGAAATGGTTGTTTCTTCCCAAAAGTGATCAGTTTTCTGTGGAATCATTAAATGCAAAATGCAGTTCTGATACAAGCCATTTTACCATGACTTTATACTGGCTGGAGTTGTTCAGTGACTGGCTAATTTCCATATTCTAATTTACTTTAATAAAACATGCTCAGCCCTCATGATGCTGTTTCATGTAATTGTTGCATTGTCCTATTTTATCACTCATGCAGAAATGTTTTGTTATGACAGTCACATGGATCAGATACTTTGGAATATTTGTTACCCAATACTGTAATCACTCAGTTACAAATAAAATACAGAATGTAAAAGTAGTTTTGGGATGTCAAGATGTTCAAATGGAAATTTCATCTGAGTTTTCTTCATCTTTCAGTCTGTTGGCCACGAATGTCCACATCACCTTTATTTTGGGTATATTTTGGTTATTATCAATATTATAAATCAAAAGAAATAGTCCTCAGCAGGCCATTTTAAGTTTCATAAAAAAATTCAAAATGGAAGACCTTATATTTTAAGCACACAAGCCATAGTAGAAATAAGCTTTTATTGTTTTATATTTATAAAAAAGAAAAAATAGCATGCAAGAATAAAAGCACAAAATACAGATTACACAACTAATTAAATGTATTTCTATGCAGATAAAATGTTAAAACACTGAATTGAAAGCTTTTACTAACCAACATTTTCCTTATGCAAGAACAAATGGTTTATCCAAAACACTACTGATCTACTATTTACCTGCAAACGATATTGACGAACCAATACAATTTTGCCTTCAGTACCTTTACTTTCCTCTTTCTGTTCAATACTACTAATTATCCTCCATGAAGCCCTTCGAGCACCAATAACATTTTTATATGCAACAGATAAGAGATTCCTTTCTTCAACTGTAAGTTCAACATCCATAGAAGCTACTTTTTTCATTGCTTCTACCATTTCTAAAAAAATTTAATATACATAAATATTACTAAGATATAAATATAAGCATAAAAAAAATCACTCATGATTACTCAATCCATATATCACAGTATAGCTAAGCTTTGAATTACAAAAGCAAAACATGACACCTTCACTTTACTAAAACACTTTTCAAAAGTATTACAGTGCATTTCATCGTGATAAAAGTATCTGAATATTTACATCAAATTTCAATCATATGAATTAATATTTTTACAGTAAACTAAAACTTGAAACCTATAAAAGTTCTGTCACTGAATTAACTTTTTTCTTACCATTGGTTACAATTGAACAAGTAAAATTCTAAAAACTAAATTCTCAAATTTTGATGAATTTGTCAAAAAAAAAAAAAAAAATTTACCCTCAAATTACCAGCTTTTTTGCATCATTCAGTAGCAATGAGCCTGCACAATTTTTCAATTTCAAAGTTTTTTTTGTGACTCAGTTAAAAACAACTGTCCAAAAATTATGTGAAATCACACATTTTCTATTCAAAATATACAAGGAATTTATGCAACAATTTAGAGGATAAATTGCAATACTGATAATACTTCACATTTTTGTGTGTGTTGTATGTTTTAAGGACCTCAAAAGCCATCAAAAGTAATAAACTCACAAGCAATCTGGTGCAGAAACAATTTTAAAAAAATAACACTGATAATATAGCTGTACAAGTTAAACTAGCCTGCTCACAACAGAAAGCATCATTATGAAAAATTAAGCTGATGACTAAAAACCAACATAGTAATATGTCAGTAAGAGATATTCAGTGAATTGTTAAACTGTTTTATTAGCTACATTTACATAATGATTATGATTTGTGCTGTTAATAAGTAATATAAAATAGCCCACTTTCAAAAACCTGTAGGCAAACCCAAATTATGCTGCATTTTAAAACAAGACACTGCAGTGTTTCAACATGCTTCTGTCTTACAGGTTATTCTCAACTCCTTTTTCACTTGTGAAATAGCTTATTTAATTCTTGTCATTTCATTTATTACAAACCACAAATGATATTTGTGTTTCCATTCATAAAAACTTTGTAATTCATTCCAATGTATTTTGCATGGATTTTAGACATATCCAATAGTGCAGAACTAGCACAAGACTACAAGCTGTTTTAAAATGTTATTTTAAGAATTTTTTGTTGTGTAACTAATTTGTAAGAGTTACATGACAAACATGTTTAAGTGTTTCAAATTTAATTTCATCGCAAAAAAAATACATGTTAATTTCTGTGTAATGCATGCATACATCAAATTTTCATGCTTCAAAAAACATGGGAAGTTGTCCTTGTAATAGACTCCTGAATAAGTCTTGTTGGAATACATGCAGTAGGGATGATGTATTTGTAAATGTATTCTCAAGACAGTTTGTGTGGATATCAAAGCTTTCACTACAATAAAGTACAGAACCACATTTGGTCTTTCTTAGGTCATTTAAAGTTTAACAACATAAAAACAACAAATTTACACTATCACAGTATCAATTCTTACAATAACACTTCTAATAGCAGCAGAATTACCAATACCATTTCATACTAATTTTTTTGTTACATCAACAAATAAAATTAGTAAAAACGTTTACTTTAATTAAAAGTTCAAATATATTTATGCGCTACCAAAGGAAAAACAAGCATAACCAACTACATTGCAGAAATATTGTGAACGAAAAAAACAAACCTTACTTATTTCTTAATCATGCTTTAACAACAGAAGGTACTATTACAGTGATACGATATAGTACTATTACTTCTAAGTTGTACTCTTATAGACTAATACTAGTGATTATTAATATTGATAACGTCGATACTATATCAACTATAACTCAAGTACAATAGTAGTAGTAGTGCCGACAGCTCGACTTCAGTCTAGAATGGTAAAACGGGTTTCACCGAGAGAAATAATCGTTAAGGATCAGACTATTAATAGTAGTATTGCAACTAAAAGTATAGATAAGATTAAGATAGAAGTTTAATAAAACTAACTACTCAACTCGAATCTGAAAAGTTAAATACTAACCATCGTAACGTTCTGCCTGTTCTGCCAATTTTGCCTTGTAAACGTTATCTTCTCTTTCTGACATGGCTGTTCTGGGTTACTTTTAATTAAAAAAAAATATATGATTACCAAATATACTTATTAAAACAGATAACTTCAATTACACTTCGAGAACTAGCTGAATAAATTTATAATAGCCAGAACAACTACGTTCACAACCTTCCGTAAAATGGCTCAACCTTTGCGTTCTTTCCCATTTACACGAAAAGGAAAAGTAGTCCAACCGCATTAGCAGGAATTGAGTATCCATACGCAAAGGCGGAGAGCGATTTATTGACACAATACGAAAATGTTTAGGCGAATAAGGAAGCGAGTCAGATAAATTTCCGTATCGAAATAAAACACTACATATTTCATTTCAATATTAACTAAATCTACATATTTCATCTGACATATTACAGATTATGTACACGGTTGAAAATAGCTAATTTTAATTTGATTTAATATTTTGGTGCAATATTCCAGTTAAATGAGGTGTGACCTCTTCATCCAATACTTATTAATGTTCCGAGATATACCTGATACCAAGTGAAAAGAAAAAATATCGCAATCAACAAGGGCATAAAATTATTGATTAAAGGTGTAACCGAATGGTAACAAACTATTCAAAAGTGTAATAACTTGAAATTAAGTATGTTGATATAATTTGGTAAAACGTTCCAAGAAAAAAAAACATTTAGTATTTCCATCTTTTTTTTTTCAACACAGATCATAATATGCATAACACTCGCCTTCCCGTGGATAAATGGTAAATTGAGGACTTATAATCCTAAGATTCGAGAGGTGGTATTCTCAAATTAATTGGTTTCCTCCAAAGAAATGTGAGTAGGTCTGGTTTATAACTGGAGATTTATACATGACAACTACAGAGTAAATATGTAGTTGACTGAATGATAGGAGTTATGTTAAGAAAATAAATAACACAGTCATGTGTTTGTTTGTTTATTCAAAGCTATACAACGGACTCTCTATGCTCTGCCAACCAAAGGCATAGAAACCCAATTTCTGGTATTGTAAGTCCGCAGATATACCACTGTACCACTGTGGGGTTTGGACGTGAGATGTACATCATAAATAATCTTTATTTATATTGAAAAACTGCAGTACTGTGATTACTGGAGTTTCTTTCTTTTCATAGTGTTATAATATTTATTCTGAATTATTTCTTTAGATTGAGTAAGAGCAGTCTTTTCATAACGCACGGTTAAGAAGATCGTTCAGTTTTAGTTTGCTTTTATTTCTATATTATACTCAAACTTAGGTGAATCCTTGATGACGAGAAACCCACTTGAAATAAAAATGTATCTCAGAACAGCTGATGTGGATATTAACAGTTTTATTGATAAGGAGAGAACAACGTTTTGACCATCCTAGGTCATCCTCAAGTAAAGAGAGAGTTTGAATGTCACCGTTGACGGACACATGTTCTAGGGACGAAAGTATAAACGGGTACGGGATTGTAGGAGACGTTGCAGGTGAATGTTAGGTGCCCCCCAGTGGCTCAGCGGTATGTCTGCGCACTTACACGCTAAAATCCGGGTTTCGATACCCGTGGTGGGCAGAGCACAGATAGCCCATTGTGTAGCTTTGTGCTTAATTCAAAAACAAACAACAAAAACAAGAATGTTAGGTTATTAATTAGTACAGATATAAATGTGTTCCCTTATATTGGTTTAATTTTTGTTTTAGTAGCTGTATAGGTAGGGCTTCTTTGATTTCGCGTTTGTTTTTATTTGTTTTCCTACTTAATATCTGGGTGTTTTCTACGGTTATGTTGTGTTTATTTGATTTGCAGTGTTCAAAAATGTTTTTACCAGCCGTTTTGAAATACATTTTTCGGTGAATCCTGTTACCGTTCATGTTACACGATAATTCGTAAACAATACATCCCCCTCCAAAAGCTAAACAACCAGAAATTCTAATGTCAGATAAGTAACTTAGATTTTCAAAATAAATTAGAATATTTTCAATTGCTTACATATTTAATCCCTTTACTACAGCAACTCTATAACAGTTGAGGTGCAAAAGATTAGTTTGAAAGTGTAATAGTCTCTATCTGTTTGTTATCAAATTAATTTAACTTCACTTCAAAGTAAATGCATTTGTTCTAGCCATAAATCGCATAGTGAAACGACAAACCAACCAAACAACTTGGGGATAAAATGGTATAGAAACACAAATAAGGAGAATATTATAAGAAAATTTCACAGTCAGTGATTATGTTTTTGAATGCAGTGAAGTCCATCATTAAGAAGTAGAATATATTTTATACCACCTATTCACTATTTATATCAGACCACCCTTTTAAAACAAGCAGCAAAGACAAGCAGAAAAATGATAAGCGATACCACGTGAAGCCCATAGTGACTTTAAAAGACTTGCAAAGATCCATGTCTGAACAAGATGAATCTAATATTCATATATTGACAATATCCCGATTTCTTTTCAAAGCTGGTCTGTATGGGCAAGAGGAAGAGAGAAACCATTACTGAACAAGAATTATTTTAGATATTGTATGGAGTTTGCGATAAAGTATGTAAATGATACTTCAGACATGAGGTAGAACATTTTATGGTCAGGCGGGACAAAAACCGAGGGTTTTTTTTTGTCTGAATTCAAAGCGTTACATCTGGCACAAGCTCAACATAGTAGATTACCTGGTCAGCAACATCCCAACTGTTAAGCATGGTAGTTTAAGCATATGAGGATGCTTCTCAGGACTGAGGGAAGATGGTTGATGCAAAGTATAGGCGAATCTTAGACAAAAACCTGCTTTAGTCAGTCAATAACCAAAAACAAGTTCAAACATTCACATTTCAGCAGAGCAATCACATTAAGTACAAAGCTAAGCTACACAGAAGTGGTTTTAAAAAAACAAACTTGAATGTCCTTTGAGTTGCCCAATAAAACCCTGACTTGAATCTAATGGAAACTTTACGGCGAGTCTTGAAGATTGCAGTTCATCAACGAACTTGTCAGAATTGGAGCTATTTTGCCAGAACTACATCACTCCGCAAGGCAAAGCTGGTAGAGACCTATCAGAGAAGACTCATAGCAGTAATTACTGTCAGAGGTGCTTTCGCAGTACCGGTTGTTTTTCTTTTTGAATTTCGCGCGAAGCTACTCGATAGCTATCTGCGCTAGCCGTCTCTAAGTTAGCAGTGTAAGACAGTTATTCATCACCACCCATCAGCAACTCTTGGGCTACTCTTTTATCAATAAATACTGGGACTGACCGTCACATTATAACGTTCCCACGGGGGAGCATATTTGGTGCGCCCGAGATTCGAACCCGCTACCCTTGGATTACGAGTCGAACGCCTTAACACAGTTGGCCATGCCGGGCTCTCCACAAAAGTGATTTATGGTGCTTAATATTTATGTAATCAGCGAATTTTACTTTATATATTTTCTTTGCGGGTTTTGTTTATGTTCGAATTCCTTCACACATAACAGTACCAGGTTTGATTATTATATTTTGTATAAAAAGGTTATTACAATAGTTTAAAGTATTTGTATTTCATCAAAATGCCATTATTGATTGTGGATGAAGAATTTTGTCAGATACTGTAAATGAAAATATGGAAATAAAATGCAAATTTTGCTTATAGAAGTATATACGGTTCTGTTACTCGGTTTAAAAGCGTCGTAACAAAAAGAAAACATAATTGAATAACTGTGATATGTCACAGCTTTAACGGTATGTCTTTTTCAATTTATAAAAATTAGTTTTTTTTTGTTTTTTTTTGAGAGCGTATGATACGAAAATTCTTTCCTGTTGTTTATATAATAGGGGGCGAGTATTGTTGTAACTCCCAGTGAATTTCAGCAACAGAAAATGGTAAGTTAATATTTATTATTAAGAAGTGACACGTTTGCGCATTTAAAATATCAACAACATACACAGATGGAAATAAGTACAGGTTAAAAATATACTTGGATGTTTAGGTTTACGTAACGATAACAAATTAGTTTATTTCTTCAGTTCGACAAATTACTTTTTAAAGTTCACAACGTTTCAATACAAATTCATACCTAGTGTAGCTAGCTGCCTATGCGCAAATAAACTTGAATAAATCTGCGACTGACAGATGATTAACAGAATATTCACGATAATTCCCACTGTTACTAATACTGATATCAGTCATTTTCTTATTATTTCACTAACTTATCATTTGCTCACAGCTTTAACTCTGGTATTTATAATGTACCCTTCTATTTCGACGTACTATGTGGACCTTCTCAATTGTTATTTTATACTAAACCTTGTATACGTTGCATCACCATCATTATGAGTAATAAATAGCTGCTTTTCTTAAAAACCTAAACTGAAATATTAAAAATGTAGTGTACAGTGCCCCCACCCTAACTGGATTGTGAGCCCTTTAAACAATTTTGATACACACATGAAATGTTATAAAAATGTTAATTTTAGTGTTTTTTTCCAAGTATAGAAATAGGATTATGTTTTTTCCCATGTGGTTACTCACTGCTCTGTTTCTGTGAGAACTTCCTTGGTAGGTGGTTGAACAAATCCTTGTTTATTTTTGTAGAAGTGGTTCTGATAGTAATCCTGCGTTTTTCCATAGGTAGACTTTCCTCTGGCAAATTCTTCTCTGAAAATATTAAGTTTGCTGCTGTGTTACATGTAATTCCAGTAGATGATCTTTGGCTTGGACTACTTGTCCTTTTATATTAAATAAACCACATCAGATACTTTCCAGCAAAACATATTCTTCTTAACACTAGATTAACTTTGTTGTTTATTCTTTGTTATGGTGAGAATTTTATAGGCATATAATGTGACCTCAGTGGAATCCATTCAGTTTTCTCAGCATTAACATCATGGTGATATTTTATTTTATCAGTAGCTGATTTATATCTTTAAAGAGTAAAATCATATATGGTTTAAGTGTTGTTTCTTAGTCCCTTTTTATTTTCTGTGTATGACTCTGCTGAGTGGTTATCTTCTGATTATAAGTTGTAAGTACGGAAGGTCCAGTGACACTTTCAGGACTGTCCTAAAGATCAGTATTAATGATGTGTTGTGTATAGTTTCATGTATTGATGTTGGATAAATCATAGTAATGGAATATCTTGATTTTACATTTTTTGACTTGTTAAACAAACAATGCCAAGTTCATTCTTCATATTGATAACATTATTTCTTTTATAACATTTCTACAAGCTACTTTCACTTTGACCTAAGTTGCAAATCAAAGTTCACAAGTAACTTTTCAACAGAAATTCCTTGCTAATAGTACTCTCAGTTAAACTCATTTGTACAATTTCACAGCTAATCATTCAACTATCTTAATATTTGCCGTAACTCTCACAAGCAATATTTATTGACCTGAATCACTCATTTATCATACAACAAATACTTCACTAATTTCTTAATGCAATTGTTTTCATATTCCTGATTTTATAGTGTACTCTTACTACCACAAATTATTCAAATCTTGATTATTACATCATAATGAGTTTCCTGGACATTTCATCATTGTCATAATTATCATTTCCTTTTAGCAAACATATAAATTAAAATTTTGAAAATATAGCTTATGACATTATTTCAGTGAGTTATTGTTTGAGTCTTACGGTATAAGTTATTAATTGAAATTACGATCTCTTACTTCTACTGTCTCATTAACTTCCCAGGAAATATTTTTTTGACTTGATTGATTAATTGATAAGTGTATGTGTAATGTGTATGTTATTACAAACTTATTACACATTATTCATAAGATTTTATTGTTATCGTGTTAAAAACCAAATTGTCAGGAGTGGATATGTTTCAAAGTTTTAGGCTTAATTGTGCCTTTCTTTATGCTGAGAAGGACACTAGTACATTACACTTAGAGTTTACTTAAGTAAGGATAAGTTTAGATTTGGGAAGGCTGCACTATTAGAACATGAAGATAATTGGATGGGAGTAGAAATTAGGGAAAAAGAACGAAATTGTATTTAGTTAGAGCAAAAGTTGCATTAGTGGAAGTAGAAAATGTGGATACTGAATTTATTTGAGCATATAGTAGTGAAATGTATCTGTAAGGAGAGGTTCAACTAGCATTAAGATACAAGTCTGTACTAGAACCATTTGCTATATGCACTCAGGAATAAGATGAGATTTACATATGAGGAAATTGTTACAAAGTGTATGAATAAAATTATTTGCATTGAGAAGCATAGAAAGACTAGGATTAGAATTTGCAGGAATTATTTACTCGGGAACATTCAAGGCTAACTCAAAAAAAAAAAGGAGTTTTTAGAATATCAGTTGGGCTAGTTGGGTCAATATAATTCTTTTTGGATAAGGATAAAGTAAATGCTAAGGATGACCTTCTGTTATGTAGGTTAGGTAGAAAGATGTTTGGAAAAGCTTTAAATATATTTATTAAAGGTAGTTAGTGGTGAGGGAGCTTGAGAAATTGGAAATACTAGAGCAACAAAGAGATTTGAACAGAAGAGCTCAGAGCATTATATGTCAATTAATGGTTCAAAAGAGGGCTTGATGAGCACTTGTATACAAGCAGAGGGTTTTCGATGCAATGAATGGGATAACCTATTGTCCCTTTTGTATTTTGAGTCTGACATTTAATGATAAATTTAGTAGAATCAAGAATAAACATTATTATTCTAATTTGAGTATAATATTGATAAGTAAATGGATCATAATATAGATGATTTCAGAGCTGTAGTTGAAATGGAAGACTTGTATAATGGGAATTGCTGAAACGAGTTTAGATTTGTGAATATGGATAAGAGAAAGTATTTGTATGTTAAAGCTAATAAGATATCTAATAGTGATGAAGTTTTTAAGAGAAGATATGAGGTGCCTTTTTTTTAACAGATAATATATTTCTTAAGATTAAAGACAAAAAAATGGTAGTCAAGAGGTTGAAACTGTATGAGTTATAATGAAGTATAAGGGTAACAGCTTTTTAATTAGCAATGTTATAAACTACCAGATTTGACTGAAGGGTAAACTATAAATTTTATAATGAGATCCATGTTTTAACTAATAATAATACTGGTACAATAATTGAGATATTTAAATTTTAGACACATTGATTTGGACTGTGTAGAATCAAATGGTGAGGGGGAGAGATTTCTTGGAATGTTTGAGGATAGTTTTCTATAACAAATGATTAAAGAGGTAACCAGGAAAGAAGTAATTTTGGATTATTTGTAAACCAGTTACAAGAATATGGTATTTGGGGAAAAATGCTTAATACATAATTAATCTTGATATTTTGAAATATGTTGAGATAATAATTTTTAGAAAATCCATTTTGAAGCCATGATAAAAAAAATTATTGGTAGTGAATCAGGATAATAAGGAAGATCAAACTTGGCTTGCTAATGATATAAAAGAGAAAATCAGGGATGCATGTTGTAAGTTTAAGAAGTCTGAATATTATATATAGGATGGAAGATTTATAGAACTATAAAAAGGTTATGGTTGAGGTTTAAAAAAGTAATTATAAAATAAAAAGGTATTGAGAAACAGGTTGCAATGTTAACACTGTGGTATATTTTGGTAAAATTGATTATTCACAGAGCAATGGGATAGGTTCTCTGAATGAGAGATCCAGTAAGATATCCATTACAGAGCAGTTGTGAGCTTCTCTGCATATTCAAGCTCATATGAGAAAAATAAAGAAAATACTTTGTAAAATACAGAAACATGTTTTATTGTCACTTTAACTGGATTAGAACTGTTCTCTCTCAAACTGGTACTTGATGAAAAATTTTATCTGATTAAGCTTAATGTTTTTTTAAAGTTATAACATCAGATTTACTCAGAGAGACTAGTGCTATCAACATCAATGGTTATTTCATTCAAACATAAAAGAAGCTGTTACCTTGACGTATTATCACCAGACTTAATGTTGGAGGACAAAGTTGTGTAAATTCTGGTGGAAAATTAGCTTTATTACATATGGGAAGAAAAGCATTATCTCCAGAGAATAACAAAGGAATGCACATATTTGCATAAAAAGTCTACCTAATAACTCTTTTGGCCATATGTTAAATGAAGACATACATGAAATAACTGATTATCTAAAAATCTTTATTTAAATGTTAATAAAAAATGTATGGTATATTGTATACAATAACATTTCTCCTTTATTTATTTCAGGGCCTGTCGTCAAGCCAATATTAATTTTAAAACCAATAAAACCTACATGCATATTGGTCAGACAGTATTTAACTTTCTCTCTCTCCTGTAAACTATTATTCACATCACAACAACACAAAACCGATTTTATGTGATATAAACACTTTCAATAATGATGTTGCAAAAACTGAGAAACCCATAAAACAATGAAAATCAATACATAACCACAGACCTTTTAACATCAATGTTATTCAATTATAATTCATGGTAGATAGAGAACAGAAACTTCAATTTCTAAAATATTATGCAAGTCCTTTAACAGAAAAATGCTAAACCATTTGAAATTAAAATACAAATTACTAGTTACTTTGTAAAATTCAAAGAATTCACTTTCAAATTGAACATTAGAAAAATAACCTTTAACATTGACAAGTTACTGAAATGACAAAATTTACAGTGATTCTTTTTAACATCCATTATATTATATATACCAACGTATCCCAAACTTTTTCGGTTCGCGGTGCCCTTAGGCAAAATGAAAAACCTAACAGTTCCACTTATTAAGTAGTCAGGTCCAAAAAAAACTTAGTAGCCATTTGAAAGAAAAGAAAATGTAAATTAAAATTAAAAATAATATTTTTATTTCATTTTTAAATGCAACCACAATTACTAATGGGTTGTGTGCACCTGTTGGGTACTGCTGAGCATTTCAAACCTTGGAATCAGATTGGACATTGCTGTCTTCATTTCCTGTTCCACAGTGATTTTTGCATGGTGTTTTCTTTTTATTACAGTCACTGCCAAAAACTCAGCTTCACAGAGATCTAACATTGCAAATGAAATTAGGATAGTTGAGCTTTAACACTTAGCAGGGAATATTCATCTTTTACTGATATCCAAAACTAAGTTCCATGCTGCCTAATTTTGTTTTTAAATTCATTACAAGACAGGTCAGTAAGATTTTCTTCTGCAGAGGTAAGTTAAGATGGGGCCTTAGCCTTAAATGGGTCTTGGATTCATGCAAACTTCTTCATATCTTCTCGAAAGTAATTTTGAAACCATTCATGGAGCTGTGTTAGATGCTCCTCAAGAACAGATTTTAGTTCGTGGGTCAAATCATCTTTATTGGATGTAACAAACTACTGTTACATGGGGGAATCAGTCTTTGCTACCATTCATTTTTCTTCTCCATAGCAGTAACTTTTTTCTGAAGACTGAAACCTTCTCTGCAGAGAGAGATTCAGCACATTCCATTTTTCAAAGAGATCATGTACATATGCTAATTTTGACAAAAAATTAACATCCAAGAAGTTTTTAGCACATTTGTTTTTCTTCATGGAGACAAGAGTAGAGTTCCTGTTGTAGTTCGAACACGTGACAGTACATTCCAACAGGAGAGCTATTGTGAGCTACAGTAATTCAACAAAGATGTGTGCTCAGATCCCATATCCTCATGGTTTTTTAAAAACCCTGTCCTTTATGGCTGAGTTTTTATAAAGTTCACCACTTTCAACATGCTTTCCAGGACAAGGTTCAGTGGAGGACTCAAATGCTTTGTTGCAAGGACATCCCTGTGGATTATGCAGTAAGTCCACAATGCATCAAGAGCTTTGCTTCTTATGAGTGTCTGCAATCCTCTATAACAGCTGGACATAGTGACCACCATCGGTAGAGATGCCAAAGAACTTAGTCCAATCTACGCTGTTTTTCAAACATAAAAGTTTCAAGGATCTCAAACAAGACTTGAGCCTTAAAAACTGCAGTGATACTTTTATGAAAGAGAAGGTCTTTCACAATTTTGTTACCATCCGTCAAGTGTGTGCAGCAAATCAAATAAACATCCTTGTTACTACCCATTGCCTTATCTAGCTGTAACCCATATTCCTTCCCTTTATTTTTTTAATTAGCTTATCACTGAGGCCTTTGGCCATGTGTTAGATTCTATGACTGATAGTATTGTTGGAAAAAGGCACCTTTTAAAGCAATCTTCTGCTGATTCACCAACCATAATGTTTGCTATATCTACTGCAGCTGGTAAAATCAGTTTTTCTGTGATGGTACAATTTTATATGCCACATTGTAGAAAGCTAAGAAAGCATTGCTTGGTATTAATGCTTGTTTCAAAAATGTACCTTTTTGTTTCAATTCTTTGACTTTTTGTCAAAATAATTACAGAATTTACTAGCCATGTCAGGATGACTGATCTATAAATGGCATTTTAGTTTACTTGGAAGCATGCACTCTAGAGCCAATATTTTTAGACATAATGCACACTGCAGATACTCTTCATGATTGACATCTACAGAAGTAAAATCAAAATCTAGGTAACCATCATCATATTTCTGATATTTCCATTTCTTCACAACTTTGCCACTGATCTATGGCTTGACATCCTTTTCTTCACTTCCACACTTATTAATGTTCAAAACTCTCTCCATTTTTATGCAAAAGGACTAAAAGTCAACAGAATAATTCAACTTCACTGGACCTTACAGATACTTGATCACAACACTCTTTGGTTATTTTTATCACTTAACGGATGTGGAGAGTCAACTTCATTTACACACAAAATCTATGAAACAAAAAGTTTAAGAAGTTACTGGTGTAGCTGAATGTTCAAGTGAATAAAAACATATCTCAAACATTTCAGAACATCATCAAAAGGAATGTAGTGTAATTTAATGTTAAAACTGTGAACTGCCTTGAGTTAATAGTTTGCACAGTATCTCACAGGTGTTGATATTGCTGTGTTTCTCTCAAAAATTTGAGATATCCTACATTGCATCTGTGAGTTTGCCATGATGCACAGTTTGGGAACCACTGATATATACCAAAATCACAATTACCTTTTATAAAAATATGAGTATAAAATCATGTTTCAATACACTGTACAACATTATAGTATAAACAAAGGTACCATTAGTTAGTTTCAATCACATACAACAGCAAACATTTTAACACTGATCTATGGAACTGCAACATAAAATGGCATAAATTAAACCATTTAACTATACAAAGCTAAGCATTTTTGCACTGATCGATACTAATGCTAAAATTACACTACACTGCAAACCCTTTATAACTCACTAAAGGTAAAACATTTTTAAAATTAACAATGCACATATATACAAAAGCATGCTCCATAAAAATATCTATATTTTAAATTAAGAAATAGCACCATAATTTATTGATAAGAGAGTTCCCAAGTGGGAATTTATCTTGATTTCTGTCTACAGTGGGCCACCAGTGGCACATTGGTATGTCTTTGTACTTATAATGCTAGAATCTGGGTTTTGATACCTGTGGTAGGCGTATGAGAGAAAGCCCATTGAGTAACTTTATTTTTAACTTCACACTGTCTGCAATGGGCCTTGGGTTTGACATCCAAGGTCTGCTATATCAGTTGGGTGGTGGAAAAACTGTCAGCATGTGTGTTCTATCCAGTATTTTCAGGTAAATAATAATTTCCTTATAGTGGTCCTCTATTATGCAATTTGAGTAAGGTATGAAGATTTAAACAAATAACAATAAAAAAATACCACTGGTTAGTCAAAGAACAAGATAGCCAGAAAGGTCAAGAATTCATTCTTAAATAACAAATTCCAGTTGAGAGCATCAGCTGTTCTAGGAGTTGTGTTGCATTCCTATTGGTGGATGTTTTTTGTATGCTATCACACAGTTATGTAAGGATAGGTGAGAATATCAAGGCTTATGGTGAACTAAAGTTTGTGCATACAAAGGGCAGTACAATTCAAGAAAACCTGTGAGTAGAGGTTAGAATATATCAGAAATATGTTTTCAATGTAGAAAGATGCTAATGTCAGATTTCAAAATGTAAAGTGAGATAGATTCCAGTTAGTCTTAAAGTCAACTAGGTGTTTAAGTTGTAAACATGGTTGTAACTGTCCTGCTACAGCCATATCCTTTTTTTAAAAAACAACAACATTTATTTGAACTAGAGCAATTACACCAATTCTTGTTGATATTAGAAGAAATCTTTGGTTCAAGAATTCAATTGAATACAAAAATATATCTATAACCTCAATAATTTTGAAAGGTGGACCTTTGTCTTGTTCCTGAAGAAGAAAAGAAGAAAGGCCCAATTCTCAAAAGCACTCAGATGATAAGCCATATTTTGAATGAGTAAAATTTCAATTTGTTTTAGATTTGCTCATATTCTATTTGCCCATAGATGTATTTGTAAAACCTATTAATTTCTCATTCTACAGACATCATTGGGTCTCTGCATGATCAGTTCCTATTGCCATTTGTTGTCATTATCATGAAAAAGGGTAACAGAACTTTCCTTTACTAGCAACTGGTTGTATAAACAGAGGCCAGTTTTAGTAGGAAAGGAATGGGGTTCAGATTGTAAAGTCTTGTACTCATGAGCTCACTAGGGTTAGCTAATGTTAACATATACTGTTAGCCATTAAAATCGACTAATAGTTTTATCATCTCTGACTTTCTTTCATGCACAAGTTTAGTCCTAGCTTAGTGTAGTTTTCAAAGTTTCACTGTGCTAGTTTTTAATGTCCAGTGCAATTATACCTTGCATTTTCAAGCATTTTTATCTGTACCTTCTATTGGAACAATTTTAAGAAGCTATTCAGAAAATTGAGTGCTTATAAATGACGTTAATCAATATTATTGAAAACTTTCCATCATAACTATATTACAACACTGGGTACACCAAGTTTGCATTTGCTGTGATACCATATTAAACTACTGCCTATGAATTTTGATCCAACTGAATTATCTTGCTGTACTTTAACTCGGAAAACAATTGTTTTTTTCTTAAATATGATGCGAGTTTCTGTGACTTTTTCTTGAAGCATTTGTGATGTTTGAACTATATGTATGAATATATATATTAATATATCAGAATCTAAACTGAAACATTCCAGGATGACAGCACTCAACCATGGACCACCTGATTCAATTTAAAACATCAATCAGAGAAGCCTTTCTCAAATGACAACATTTCATATCAATATCTTTTGACATTGAGAAGGCTTTTGATACAACATGGAGGTCTCACATTTTGCAAGACCTCCATTTATATGGGTTACATGGCCATTTGCCATTTTATTAAAAAATTTTTAATGGACAAGCAATTCCAAATTTGTGTGGGTTTGACACTTTCTCGTTCTTTTCTACAGGAACCTGGAGTTCATTAGGGCTGTATTTTGAGTGTCACATATTTCAGAATAAATATTAACATCATCACTGAACAACTCTTTCTTACTCTTGCAAATGGGCTTTATGTTGACTTTCACATTTTGTCTCAGTTATTGAACGTGAGGTATATTGAGTGGCAGTTACAGACTGCCCTCCATCCTTTACTGAAGTGGACCACAGCAAACAGTTTTAACTTCTCTCTCTCTCAAACCATTTGCATGCACTTTTGCTGCCAACCCTGATCCTGAACTCCGTATTGGTGAAGTTGTGCTGCCTGTGGTCCCTGAGACAAAGTTCTTTGGGCTTATCTTTGACCATAAGCTGACCTTTATACCACACATCAAACAGCTATGGGTTAAATGTACAGGAGCACTGAACATTCTCTGTGTCTTTTTCTCCACCACTTGGGGAGCTGATCAATGTTCTGTGCTAAAGGTGTATTGTACTCTTAATCAATCAAAACTAGACTATGGATCACTGGCTTGTAGCTCTGCTAGAATTTTGGTCTTGAAGATACTGGACCCCATTCATTGTCAGGGGCTTCAGCTCTGTGCCGGGGCTTTTGGCACTTTTCTATGTTCAGAGGTTTCATACAGAGTCTCATGAACCTCCTCTACACCTCCACCATTTGCAACTGTCTTTACTATATGCTTCAAAAATATCATTCCTTACCAAATAATCCTACCTGAGGTTGTATTTTTCTTCTTCTTGACTTCGGTGATCTTGCTTCCATAAGGATTGGAAAGAGGAGGTTGTCCTAACTTGACTACACATTGGCTATAGTTTTTTAACATTGTTTTTATGTATTTGGGACTGATTCACCAGTGTGTTGTCTGTGTAACACTCAGGTCACAATAAGCCACTTTCTACTATGTTGTCATTGTTATGACTGTCATCGACGGCACCATTTTAAACATGTTTAGTCTGTAACATTTGACAGTATTATTGGCAATGGTGACACTGTCTAACTTAGAAATGTTTTCAGTTTTTAAAGGCCATTAATCTTTTTAATGCAATACAAGTTTTTCTTTAATTTATGCATTAGATTTTTTCTTAATATGATTTCCTTTTAAGCATCAAAGAACATTTAATTTGAGTTGAAAATTAGAAAATGGCCATAACATCAAATAAATTGAAACCAGAACTGGAAAGGCCAACTTCAGGTGTTTAACACTGCTGTTTGAACTACCCGTTATTTATCCTGACAAGTTACAGTAATTAAAATTTTGCAACAAGTTCTTTGAAACTTTTATTACTTTACTTTCTGAAAAGGACTATAACATCAAATGACTAGAAACCAGGACTCAAAAGGCCAACTTCAAGTGACTAATGCTATTTGTTGTTTAACTTACCCTTTAGTCATCCTGGTTAGTTATGGTAATTACAATTAAACTACAGAAAGTCCTTTACAACTTGTATTACTGTAGCTTTTCTGTTACTGCTGTAGACTAGATGTAAAAATTGGGTTTAATGCTATTTATATTTTTAATTCAAAAATTAAATTTGTTTTGTTTTACTTTAATTTCCTTTTATGCATTTTAATAATTTTACTTTAATTTTAACTTTTTATCAGATGTTTGGCACCGATAGCCTAGTTGCTTTGTGCCATAAAATGCCAAACCAACCAAACAACTGTCTAGGATTAATAAAGATAGATGGTACACAGTATGTTTTAGTAATATATTACAGGTTTGTAATCAAAATTAATCTTGTATCATAAGATCTTAACATCCATATCAAATCCTATTATATGTTGCATAGTAATTATTTGTGTTATGGTGCTTTGCACAGGTGTTCAACCAATAATGTCACATTTTGATGAAATACAGAAAATATAAAGAATAATTTTTGATAAACTTGTTTTAATTGAAAACTCGCAATGATCACACTTAACACTGGTATGTGTGAAGGAGATTGAATGTCAGCAAAAATCTGCAAGGTAAATGTATGAAATGAACTTTGCTGATTGCACGAGTATTTAGCCCCTCAAGTCAGCATTTGATAGAATCATCTTTGACACCAGTTACTGCTGTGAGTCTTGGCTGACTTAAATAGTTTTTATTGTAAGAGTTGCCTGCACTTTGTGCCATCCATCTTTCCTTCATTACTGACAAGCTTCCCAGTCCCTGTTGATGATCAGCATCATTCCTACTGCTACCACTATGCTTGATAGTTGGGTTAGTGTTGACTGGGTGTTGTACTATGTTAGGCTTGTGCCAGACAAAGGACTTTGAATTTAGACCAGAAAACTCAATTTTTGTCTTGCCTGATTATAAATCATTCTGCAATGTGTCCTCACAGGGATGATAAAGGAAGGCTTGTATCTTATGATTATGAAATGGCTATTTTATTAAATTCTGCTTTTCTTTCAGTTTTTACTTATGAAGATTTAATCAGTATTCTTCATCTTGAGAAATTGATAAATGAAAACAAAGTTTCATAAATTTGTAGCTTGTTAAAATAAAATGAGGAAGTTTAGAGAATGATAAGTCTCCTGGGCCAGACAATTTTTTTCTCTGAGAGTTTTAAAGGAGGTCAAGAATTGGATATGTGATCCACTTGCCATGTGTTTTTTTAATAATATTTTATCTAGGATTTTATTGGGTAATAAACATGGTTTTAGTGAGGGAAAATCTTTCCTTACAGTTTTTTAGATATGCCTTGAAAATGTTATTGTATATGTAGAAGAGGGTAAGGACATAGATTTGGTGCATCTGGATTTTCAGAAAGCATTTGCCAAAGTGCTACATGAAAGGCTTGTAAAGAAACTCATCTACAAGTGTTGGGGATAAGTTAATTAATCAGACAGAAGAGTTGCTTCATGGGAAAAAAAGCAGAAGGCTGTTATAAATGGGGTTCAGTCAAAATTTATTAATGTTGCATGTGGTATACCTTCAAGGCTCAGTCTTAGGACTTGCTATTTTTGATTTACGTGAATGACATGGATGATGAAATGGTCAATAAATTACTTAAATTTGCTAATGATATCAAGGTCTTGGGGTTTTTTTGGCTCTAAAGAAAATGCTGCTACATAACAAAAGAACTTAGATCATAGAGTGAGTTGGTAAAATAAAATGGCAGATAGATTTTTGATTTTGATAAATGCAAGATATTGCACATGGTTTATCATAATTTCAGCTATAAGTATAATTTGGAATGGAATAACCTTACCAGTCTTTTATGTGCTGCTGTTGCTAGTGGTCTCCTTGCTTTGGAAAAGACATTGAATTTTTGGAAAGGGTTCATAGAAGGGTTACTAAAATAGTACCTGGAATGGAGGGGTTCTCAGGAGAGTTTAAGATCCTTAAAATTGTTTTCACTTGAAAAAAAGAAGAGTTAATGTGGATCTAATTGAAGTGTTTAAAATTGTAAAATGAATTGATAGTGTGGATGCTTTAACATTTTCTGTACTTAATGGACTATTATGCAATTTTATTTATGCAACTTGTTCGTAGGAGTACAGCTTAACAGCAAGAATTAGAGAACCAAGGGAAACAGATTTAAGTGAAGTAGAAGCTGTCTTCAATTAAGACAGTCTATTTTTCAAGTAGTGTGGTTGGCCTGTGGAATGGGTTACCTTCAGATGCTATGAAGGCAGTAAATATGAGTGAGCTTAAAAGAAAGCTTGATTGATATATTAATGATAAGAGCTGGCTTTGATTTTTTTTTATTTTAATTTATTTTAGTTTGGGTTAGAAGATAGGACAGCCAAGATGGACTACCAGGTCACTTGTTGTCCCTAAACATTATATTATTTACCCAGCTATCTGGTGATGGTTCATTCTGACAATGTTATTGTATTAGCACATATCAATTGCAAAGGGAGCACCTGATTTACATCTCTCTGTTTTCAAATGTTGGATCTCTTATGTTGGGCACACACCATATTCTTTTCATCCTCAGGCTCTGGATTTTGATTCTTTCAGCCAAGATTGGTCTTACACATTTCTGTTTACCTCCTACCTAATTATTACATCAAGTGGTCTTTTGTATCCAACTCTGTATCATGTTCTCCTGATTGTTCCTTATTGCTAGCTAAACTGTGGTTTCCATAATTACTCCAAATGCATTTTTTTTCCTGTACTCCTACCCTTGGGACCTCTCTTCTTTATTAACCTCTGTCACCAGTTCTACACCAAGTCATTCACATCCATTTTTCCATTGAGTAGCTTTCATTTTTGCTTGCTCCATATGTTCTTTTTCAGTAGAAGTGTATTAGTGCTGAGGTAAGGTATTTCACAAGGTCTGAAATTGGTGTATTTCCCACAGACCAATCTATTGTGGTTCTTTCAAATCAATTTCTCACATAGCTTTTTGACTGGAAGGTCTTTGGTTCTCAATATCAGTTTATTGGGCTGTATTTCTTCCAGATTCCTGATTCTCCCAGATGGCTTAATCATTTTTACTGGGCAATTAATGAGATACACCTTTCTCTCACTTTAATGTTGTTTGACCTTCATTTTCTCATGTTCCATGTTTCACCGTTACCTTAAAATATATTTCTTTCTCCATTTAGATTGTAGATATTGAAGGTCTGATTTGTTTGCTGTTGATATTTCATGTATGCTTTACCATCCTACCATTCATCTCTATTATCTGGATCATTTCTTCTTCCCTGGAACCTAAGCAGCTATGGTGGGTAACTCTTTTCTTTCTGCATATTCCCCTTCCATTTCTGATCTCTACCTTCCTACTGATCCAGATAGACTTCTACGTACAGTACATAACCTTCATTGCTTTGTGGTCTCCACAAGTATCTTTCATGGCACCCTTTCTTTACTCTTTGTTTTTTTGCAGTCTTCCTCTGTTCATGTTCTTTTCCCTTCTGCACTCATCACCAGTTTCGTTGGACTTGTGTTTTACTTGGTATATTCCTTCATGACTTCTTTCCATTGGAATTTGTCAGAGTCGACTTCTCAGGTTCAACACTTCATCATTTTCCTCACATTTTACATTTTTCCTCAAATTTAACATCTTGGCATGTGGACTCCACCCAGTGGCACAGCAGTATGTCTGTGGAGTTACAATGCTAGAATTTTGAGTTTCAATTTCTTTGCTAGGCAAAGCAAAAATAGCTCATTGTGTTGCTTTGTGCGTAACTTAAAACAAGCACACATAACATTGTAGTTTCTTTTTGTTGAGGTCTTACCTGTTACTGTTCTTCAAGCTTCAGTGGGACTTTAACTGGGTGAGTTTATGTGTATGCTATTTTTTCCCACTATGTGGCTCTTACTTCATCTGTTTGTTATATGGATCCTGCTCTGTGGTGAGTGGTGTGCATGACCAGGTATTCCTTAATTTGTGTTTTAGTCTCCATTTTGTCCTTATGTGTATATAATGTGCATTTTAAAGGCTAAAACATTTGAATCAAAGACAGAGGCCTGATTCATCTTTTTTAGATTTTTGGATACAATCCCTTGTATACACTTGCTTTTATACATTACACTTGAATAACCAATAAAATGTTCAGAATGTCTTCTTAGAGATTTTCTTAGACATTTTCAAATGAAACAGCACCATATCTTTCTTTCAAGAGAAGCCTTCTCGCCTGTAAATTGACTCTTTAGTCTGTTCAAAATATTATATTTGTTTAAACACAAATATAGCTTAGTTATGAAACTTGATAAATTATAATGGAATTGTATTGATATAATAATTTGTAATTGTTTTGTTTTTTCATATATATATATAACAGAAAAAAATGTTTTGTTTCACATCCTCCACTTGCAAAATTTCTTAAGGCTTAGCAAGCTACAACAAGCAGCAACTGAGTACAAAGGTTATAAATAGAAGAGATAATTATTTGTCTTACTTTGTTATTTACTGTTCTACATTTTAAGAAAAATTAATTTAAGAACTTGTTTGTAAGTAGTAATAATAATTCATAATAATTGAAATGTGACTGTATTTTACAAAATACCAGTTTACTAAACACACAGCCAAGACAGAGTAACTTTGTAAAGACTAAAGGTTAGGTTTAATTAAACTGAACAACCTTAAATGAACTGAATATGACAATAAAAATTCATAATGGCAATATTCCAATTACTTGAATAGTTTTAATAATTGAAAATATTAATAAAAAGAAATTAATTTTTATTAGTTGAGTATTTTTGTAATATTAATCAGTTTAATTATAAGTTCAGTCACTGTTTTATGATGCACTTGTCATTTAATTGATGTTCATAGGAAGTCAGGCATGGCATGGCCAGGTTAAGGTGCTTGATTTGTAATCTGAGGGTTGAGGGTTCGAATCCCTGTCACACCAAACATACCCTTTCAGCTGTGGGGGCATTATAATGTGGCAGTCAGTCTCACTATTTGTTGGTAAAAGAGTAGCCCAGGAATTGGTGGTGATGACTAGCTGCCTTCCCTGTAGTCTTACACTGCTAAATTAGGAACAGCTAGCACAGATAGTCCTTGTGTAGCTTTGCGTGAAATTCAAAACAAACAAACAAACACAGGAAGTCAGTTATATTTATTAAGTTAATCACCCAGTTTTACCAACCATTATACCTAATATTTGATCTTCTCAAATTTCACATAACCGCTTTTGCTTGATTTAATAAATTATTACATGAAACTAATTGTGGCCTTATGTTTAGTTGTGGAGACACCCTGTCTTTACAGTCTCTCAAGCATTGGGTCATGAATGATCTGACTGATTGGTATTGATCCTAATCAGTACTGTCATCATGTGTAAATAATCTTTAAATAATGTTGTGCTATTCACTTAGCGATTATCAATGTATTTGATATGTAATGATTGACTTCAAATTTTAAGTCTCACGCTATATTAGATCATAAACTTGATATAACTTTCTTAAACTACAATTTCTTATATCAGCTGACAAAGTTTTTATATCAGATTTTTTTTTTTTTTTTTGAGAACATTAAATACACTTAATGGAAATTTTATATCATAAAACAGTTTTAACTTAAAGTTTACTAATGTTTTCTAGTTGGTATTAGTTCTTGGAGACTTGCACATTCCTCATCGATGTCAGGGTCTTCCAATCAAGTTTAAAAAGCTGTTAGTTCCAGGACGAATTCATCATATTCTTTGTACAGGGAATTTGTGCACAAAGGAATCATATGACTACCTTAAAACTTTAGCTAGTGATGTTCACGTTGTCCGTGGAGACTTTGATGAGGTACAATATTTATGTGTATTATAATATTTTCTGAATCATTTGTAAGTGACCCAACTGAAACATTTATGCATTTTGAATTCCATATACTGTACATACATAGTGATGCACATGATGAAAATTTTGTTTTAAAATATATACAGATTTAGTGATTAGTATTTTCACAATATATAGTCACAAATACATGTAAATATACAAAGAAACAGACATTATATGGTTCTGTCAGTTTGAAACATTCAACTAATTTTAGTATGCAACCAAGAAACAACTACAATGAAATGAAATATAATTAGTATGAGCTCGCAGATACATCTACATTTTTTGCTATTATTTAAAGTTAAATTCTGTTATTGCATTAAAACACCATAAACAATTAATGTTTAGGGTTTTACAGAGCTACAATTTTAAGTATAATCATAATAATACAGTTTCAGCTCCTTACATTATGTGATTGATCCTGGAATTTTTTTAAATAAATAAATTTATATGTGATAATTTATATCTGCTTTATATTTTTGTTTTTAAACAAGATTGTTGAAAGTGTTTAGTATGTGTAACTATTGGTAAATTTAACTGCAATTTTAGTAGCTCTGAATGTTATTTAAAAAATGGGTATACATATTTATCTCTTAATATTATGTGGGTTATGTTTGAATTTATAAATTTCATTGCCAGTTTGTTCATATCATCCACTATTAATGTTCATATGTGATATGTATAGCTACACTTTTCTCTAAACACTTCATGCTGAGTTTACTCTTAAAATGGACAAACAAAAATATTCTGTCATAGTTCTAGATTTCAAGCTTGTGGATTCCAGTAAAGTATGTCTGTTCTCTCAGAAAATTAGCTATGCTCATTCACTATTGCCCTCCATATGCAAACTTATTATTGAGCATACTACAAGCTTTCTGAACTTCTTTATTAAAATCAAATGATTCTAACATATCTGTACAAGGGCTGTTAAAAAATACGCGGACTGACGTCATAAAACAAAATGTACTTTATTTAGAAGTTACAGGTCCGGGACCCCTTCAAAGTACTCTCCACCCCAATGCACACACTTATCCCAACGGTGTTTTCACTTGTTGAAACAGTCCTGGTACGCTTCTTTTGTAATGTCTTCCAGCTCCTTTGTCGCATTTGCCTTAATCTGGGGAATTGTCTCAGATCTTCTTCCCTTCAAGGGTCTTTTGAGTTTGGGGAACAAGAAAAAATCACAAGGAACAAGATCAGGTGATTAGGGGGTGGGGAAGAACAGTGATCAAGTGTTTGGCCAAAAACTCACGAGTTCTGAGGTACAAATTTTGCAGCAACATGATGCATCTTCAATTTTTGGGTCAAAATCTCGTAAGCCGTGTTAAGCATAGCAAAAGTTTCAGTTGCAGATCTGCCAAACAAAAAAAATCCCACTTCACTTAAAATCGCATAGCCAATACACAAATGAAGATATCTGCAATTGGGAAATGGCATCATCATCAGCTGATCTGTGCGAACATAGGGACACCAAGCAAATTTCCCTGGAACCAATTGGAGTTGTGCAATTTAAACAGTCCTCGTATTTTTTGAACAGTTCTCTTAATGGAAATCGTGTGTCACTACCAGTAGGAGCATAGTCATATGAGTGGCACATATGACCCTCTTTGCACCTCTTTCGAACTATCACTTCTCATCTGCCAGCACTTACACTCAGATGTCTTTCTTTTTTCATTTTACTTGGTGTTTTACATTGAATTTGTTCTCAAAGTTATTTAATTTAACATGCTCAGCTTTTCAAAGCATTCAGGTACTCTTATTCTAGTTACATTTTTCTCTTACTTCACATGCTTTTATCAGTTGCTGATCATCCTGCTCTTGCTAGTGTCTCCAAGTTTCTCTCATGGCTTTTTGACTGGAAGCCTTCAGTTTTCTCTATTTCAGGTTTTTAGGTAGATTTTTCCCATACCTCTCATCTTTCTCATCACTGCAGGGTGTTTTCTCTTACTTGTCCTTACCATGTTAATTCATTATTTTCAAATTTGAAGACGTGTTCTTCCAGATTGGGATACTAATGTGGTCCTTTATTCCCTTACTACACCTCTTTTTAAACCTATTTCCTTGTGTTTTTTGTTTCACCTACTTCTCAGGGCATATTTTCCTTTTGTTTTGTGGGTGTCAGTGGTTTGACTTGTTTGGTATCAACTTTTCATGCACTCTTTACCAACATAACTATCTCCTTTTCTTCCTGAATAATTTCTTCTTTTCTATGTTGACTAGTGCTTTCCTTTTTATGGCTTCATATCCTCACCTTTGAGATAGGGTATTTCAGAAGATTGTTTGAAGGTAATTGATGCTGCAATATTTGCCCATTCTGAACCATAACACTCATGAACTTCATGGATAAAATGAGTGAAATAGCTACCCATCCCTGCCTTACTTTGATTGAATAAATTGGTATAGTCTACATTTCGAAATATGGTTTCATGATCATCCTTTGCACTGTCTCAAGTGTTGATGTTCCTCCTGGCTGGCTCAACATGGCCAGGTGGTTAGGGTGCTTAACTTGGAATCTGAAAGTCAGTGGTTTGAATCCTCAGTACACCAAACACGTTTGCTCTTTCAACAGTGGGAGCATTATAGTGTGATGGTTAATTCCACTATTCATTAGTGAAAGAGTAATCCAAGAATTGGTGGTGGTCATTAACTGCCTTCCCTCTTGTCTTATACTGCTAAATTGTGGAAAGCTAGTACAGATAGCCATCATGTAGCTTTGTGCAAAATTCAAAACAAACCCAAACCAATACTTTGAGCTATTCAGCACATCTCCCCTTCCCTTCCCCCCATATTCTTCTAGTGGAGTATAAGAGTCCTTACCATTTATCAGTTCCAAGTTTCTGGGATGGTCAACCATGGAGGTACTCTACTATAACAAGAATAGGATGGTGGTGTTTTGCCACTATAGATGATGTAACATCACTTCTTGGTGCTATCTTGTTTTGCCATGGAGTCATTTCTTACTGTCAGTTGGGCAATGTCTGTGGGCTAATAGATGACCAGGGTGGATATCTTGAATGTTTATCTCCATATTTCTGCATTGAGACAATCAAGACATTACTTTTGGTTTGTTTGTCACAGGGTGATTTTGCACTATATCTTTGGGCTTGCTTTAGTCCTGCATGTTTTTTGTTGGGTGATCGATGATTTTGTAAGTCTTATGCATACTAAAGAGTTGTGTTCTATCATTGCATGAATGAATGGCTTCTTTTGGCTCATTCTACTCTGCAGTCTGTCCAACACAAGTCGTCCACTTCTTTCTTAAGAGGCTCGGGTTGATTTTTGATAAAGTTAGAGAACACTTTCCTTACTTCCACCATATATCCATTTAGGTATTTTGTTCAACACCAATCTCAGTTGAGCCAAGTTTTTTTCTCTTTGACTCTATTTGAAGAAGCTGGCAGTCATCAGAGGTTGTGCTCATGTGAGATCCATTCACAGGACTATTGACAATCAGTGGAACTTTGTGTGAGATCCATTGGATATTCCCATTACACTTTCTTCTTTTTTTATTGATGATCTGCATTAGTGGTTGGACAAGGTTTACACTTAAGCAGGGGTTCCACTTCGTCCTCCTTAACTTGATTTACATTTTTTTTATGAATACACAACTTCATGACTGGGTTGTGTGGGTTGAGCACCAAATTGCTTCATGCTGATGCTACATGATAGGTTCTATCATATCATTATCCTGTAACTCATTACTGTCCAGCATGTTTTGGATCATTTCTTTCACATGCCTGCAATTGTCTGGTTATGATCTATAGAGACAATTCTACAATCCTGGCATGCATTGTTCAGAGAGGCACTCATTCTCATTTGCTGTGTTCTCAAACATTAAATTTTCTGTTTTAGGGCTGTTTGCAAAGCTATCATTTAATGGGCATGTCACAATCATGGTGCTTGCAACCTGATTGTATATTGTCTTTTCTGTCCAGATAAATTTTGATCTGACGGTTTTCCATTGGATGTGCACTTAGATTGGCACCCTGCACCTGGATGCATTTGCCAGTATCATTAATACCAAGATAACTTCAGTTATGGTCTGTGATAGCCATTCACTTGCTCTGGCTGTTGATTTATTTAGTCAAGATTTGACAGACAAATTCCTTTATGTTTTTTCCTCCTGCTTCTTGAGAGATTTGTTACCTCTGTTCTAGGTCAACCATGTCCTGTTTGTGATTGATATTGTTATATCATATATACAACTTCCTTCCATCATAACCATTCCTATCTATTCCTTCCTTGGTGACTATCCTCTCCTTCCACTATTGCCTGCTTCTTGAGAGATTGCTTATCTCTGTTCCAGGTCTGAACCACATAGACTTCTGTGTCATGTTTGTGATCTTTATTGTTATAACACACACACAGCTCCCTTCTATCATAACCATTCCTGTCTATTCATCCCTTGACAACTATCCTCTAATTGTGATCTCCTTCCACTGTTACCAGTTGGGTGCAGCTTTTAATTTGATTGACTTATTCTTCAGTATCTCTTTCTTCCCATAAATTATTCCATGTGTCTTCCCATCACATTAGGCAGTTCACTTTTTCAAGTTGGCATGCAGACCACTCCATATACTTTCATTTTTCACTGTATGCATCATTTTGCTGTTTTTTCTTCATCTGGTTATTGTTTTTCCACTGCTACCATTCTTTAGTCCTAGTTGTGAATATAACTGGGTGAGTTTTCTGTTTTTCTTATTTATCATTTACAGGGGTCTATCCCATGTTTTGATATGGATTGTGCTCTGTGGAAATTGGTGCCTAGCTATATATAATTCACTTACATAGTTTGGTGCTCAAATCTTCACAGATAGGCCATGTTGATTTTACTTTTTCTTTCATGGCCATTAAATGCTCAATGTTTTGAAATATACTAGAGATGGGGTGTTCTGCAAGATCACATGTAAATTACTCTTCATGATTTATTTGCTTTTTAAATGTTAATTCCATATTATACTTACCCGTGGACTTCATGGGCAAAATAAATGAAGATGGTTGCCAATTTTTACCATTCCTTAGGGTAAAAAAAATATCAGGTTTGGTTTTCTTTACAGTAGAGGGTTTTATGGTTGCTCATTGCACTGTCTTTTGTGTGAAAGTTCCAAGTTCTCCACTTCTCCTCCACGCTCTCTCTTTCTTCCAATGGAGTAAAAGAGTTCCCAAACACTTTCCAGTTCCAAGACACTGCAGTGGTGGACCATGGAGGTCTGTTCATGAATGTGAAATATACAATATAAAACTAATGCATCCATTCAGTTGAGTGTAGGGTGGTGATATTCTGTTGGTGTAGACATGATTGTGAAATCTCATCATATTCCTGGCTTGGATATTGAGTTCTGGATCTGGAACTATATCAGTCATATTTTATCACAGAATCCCTCATCTTACCATATCAATCCTTAGTGTTAAGTTTGGTATTTAGAGCTGAATTAGTCAATATGATGTACTCGCATATAATGTGTGCTGGAGTAAAGGTAGTTCATCCCTTGAGTTAGGATCCTTCATCTTGCCACTGAATGCATGTTGGTTCCCAGTGGTTGAGCTTGGATTTAGAGCTGAACCAATCAATATAAGTTCTCACATATGTTCAGGGTGTCACTGCTTACTTATTTAATTTGTCTTAGGTGCACTTGTGTGTGTTGTGGGTTACGATGAGTGCACTTGGTCATTGTTCTACTTCTTGTTTTTGTGTGTCTCTCAATGTCTTTATGTCAGGGATTGTGTTACATTTGGTATACTTCCAATATATTTGAGTTGAAAGGGCTATATCTGTGGTATTTCATTCTGATCACATATTCCCTGTTCACCAGTTATTGGTTATAATTCTCCATCTGGGTAGATTAATTTAGGATAAAGATGGTACAATTCTGTTTTCTCTTCCCACTTGGTCCCTGGCAGTTGAGTTTTGAATTGTAGTTAACTTACTGACAGTTTGATTTTTGTTATACACCTGTGTGGATGTTGGATCCAAGCAGTAGAATTTTGGACACAGTTGACTTGCCATGTATGGTCCTTCGATCTGTAACCATCCTACTCCCTGAGGCACATTCCTTGCTTTTACTCACAATGAGATGTTATTCTTATTTGTGTATGCCCAACTTAGTCTCAGTTTCTCCATATCTGGGTGAAGAATATATCTAGTACAGAAAGTGGAGTAGTCTTCCACTTATCGTTTTTGAAGGTTCCATCTAGGGGGTGTCCTTCAAATGTTTTAAGAGGATACTTTCTTTTCTCACATACACTGGTCCTTCGTCTAATCAGTGTGGAATTATAGCTGTATATGTGATCAGAAATTATACATTTCTTACACTGAAAATATATTTCCAACAGGTACTTACTTCTGCTCATATTTTCCATCTTTTTTTCCCCAGTGTTTACTAATGCATAGTTTTCTGCCTAAATTTGAAGTAACAGTTAAATAAAATAGCACAGAGGGAGTCACATTTGTGTAAGGCATTTTTGTTGGGGGAGGTCTGTTGCATGATAAATTGTATCTGTGTATTAGTTAAACCATGTAAACCAAGAAGGTAGATAGAAATAAAAGGCTTGTGTTGTGCAAAAGAAAAAGGTTTGCAAATAGAAGGCAGCACTGAATGTATGTGAGAGGAAGTACATACCTCTTGGAAATACATTTTCAGTGCAGGAAAATTATAACTTTCACGGTTTTTTTCAAATTAATGATTGTGTAAATCTTAACCACTATAAATACACGTGTTTCAAAATATGTTAAGATATTTTCTAAATTATTCATAAATATGTATGTATTTGTTTTTTCCTATAATTTTGTCATATTATTAACTAAAGGAATCTAAAATTTAGAGAAACCATAAGCATGTTTCTTAGCTAGAGGGGGGTTTCATGGTTATGATTTTTGAAAATAACGTTTCTTTAGAATCCAAACTACCCTGAACAAAAAGTAGTAACTGTGGGCCAGTTTCGAATTGGACTTTGTCATGGCCATCAAGTTGTTCCATGGGGAGATCCTCATAGTTTGTCACTGATCCAGCTTCAGCTAGATGTAGACATTCTTATATCTGGTCACACTCATAAGTTTGAAGCATATGAGCATGACAATAAATTTTACATCAATCCAGGTTCAGCAACAGGAGCCTACAATCCATTAGACAGGTAAATGTTTTTCTTTTTATCATGTATTGCTTTTGATCCCTGAATTTTTCTTATTGCATTTTTTTTTCCTTTAATTTGTATATCTTTTTACTCTTTTTAAACTTTGTTTTTTCTTCCTCTTATTTATCACCTAATTTTTAGCCATGTCATATTGGCTTATAGAATAGCTGCAAGTTTTTTTTTAAGTACAAACTTTTAGCTAATATATCTTGGAGCTCCATCATCGTTTGACCAATTTGAGATCTACAGTTTTGGTCGCAAAGGACAAAATCTTTTTAATGTATTTGGCCAAACCTAAGATCTCTTAGATTAATTTACTGTAATTCAACCTGAAAGGTAATTCTCTTTTATTTTTTGTCTCATCTTCCAACCTTTATTTTATCAACAATAAATTCTTAAAGTTTATAAAACTCTTTACGTTTGCCACACTTGTGTTTTGAAATTTTAGTTTACACATGTTAGCATTATGTGTCTTTTTTTTTTATATGTGATTACTTGAAATTCCACTCCAAATTTGGAGTGCATAGTTTCAGTGTATTTTGAGCCCTATGTTACAACTACTACCCTCACTGTTCCAGCAACAGTCAAGATTGCTTTGACTTTAATTGCTTTGGGTCCATAATTGTTAGCAGCAGATATTATAGTCTTGCTTCATCAGGAGTTGGTATCTTTGTGTAAGTTCACAATTTGCTTGATGATTATCCTATCTTGTATAGTTCAGGAGTTCCTGAATGAAAAGATGATGATTTTGACAGCACATATTTTTCCCCTTCTTATGTACACAGTCTCATTTAGCTTTAGTGGAAACACCCAGAGCTTCTTCTACTTTCCTTGAGTTAATAATCCAGATATGTTATGTTTTGTTCCCTGCTTCATGTAACTCCTTCCTTTTCTTTTAGTTGAGGCATCTTTGAGCCAATATCTTGCTCTACCCCTCTTGTAGAATATTGAGGTCCATGCTATAAGGTTTGGAGATCAATTATGTTCAAGGTTCAATGTGTACTTCGATCACCATTTATTCTGGAAGCCCATGCTATGATTTAGCGTTTCCTTTTTTAGATTTTCAACAGTTGGATTATATTCTGCCTCTATACTAGATTCAGGTCCCCAACTTCAGTAACATTTATTTCATTCTCAGTATTCCTATATCTACATCTTGTTATCCTTCCTCCTTCATTTTGTTTCCCTACTTAACCTTCTATCCAAGGTTCTTTATTGTGAACCTGAGAGGTGTTAGGTGAAGACTTGTGCCTTGCTTTTTTGTCTGTGCTCATCTTTTCTGCCTTTTACCCCCCCCCCCCCACACACACATTGTTTTGCAGATCTTTTGGATTTGGATACCCTTTTGTCGTATGTGTTTATCCTCAACATCGTCACGAAACTTTTATGTGTCTCTCTTTCTAACACAAGATAATTTTTGGGGGGGGGGATTCCTGAGTTGTTGGAGACCTCAGTTGAATCTACATGTTTGCACACCTCTTTTGTTTTCTCATTCACTTCCCATTTGTTCAACCTTATCCTGAATGTATTCCTGCACTTCATCCCCTTCCTTTTTCTTCTTTGTCAATGCCTGCTATATTGGTCTCTGAAGTTAGCTGTTGGTTTGTTTGTAAATGGCTTCAGCCCCCTCATGATCTCTACTATGTTGTGGGTACAAGTTCAGAAGGGGGCCAGACTTTTGTGCTTTGCCTTCATTTGGGTATCTTTTACCACAAACCATTGGGTTTTGCTAGTTCTTTCTGAATAGTTCATTTTTCATTTCAGTTCCCCTCATCACATATTCTTTCCCATCTGGGGATGCAATTTCCAGTCAGTGTCTTTCCAAGCGAGTTCTAGATCTTTTTCACAAAGATGGTGTGTAATAAGTAGATCCTTCTCAGTCAAGTTTCTTTTCTTGTTTGTTCTTAGTCCCCAAGATATACAGGGATTGGTAGCCCCTCATCAATCTTTTTTTTATTAAACCATTTCATTGACCTTCTTTAATTCACCATGGAGTCCTTCCTGTTTCTTTGATAGGCTTTCACTCTTGGTCTCTGTCTCAGATGCTTACCTCTCCATTCCTATTTCTTTTAGCATGCCAGCATTTACTTCATTTTGTCTTTCAGGATTACAGTTTCTTGGGTTGCCTTTGCTTGTCATTTTCATTCTTGGGGCCTTTGTTAACTTCTCTTCATACTCAATTTCTTTTTCAAGAGGATGCACTGATAGATTTGCTAGTCAAAGTGGAGAAGTCCTTCCTTGCCCCTACACAATATTTTGTTTATCTTAGGATATTCTTCAATTTCTGTCTCAGGGCCCACTCTTCTTCCCTTTGTCTGTGATTGATGGAGCATATGGTTTGGAGTGTTTATTCCTCTCCTCCAACTGTGTGAGAGGTTTTATTTCATTTTGGAGACAGGTTTCTCGTTCCCCTTGGGAGCCTATATGCATTCCATACAGTAATCTTTAATATTATCATTAGAAGTTATTTGGGTTCAATAACATAAGTTTATCAAGATTAGTTAGTACTCATAGTCAATTTCAGGTTTGAAATTAGAGCTTACTTATATCCTTTGTCCTATAACTGTATATTAGACTTAACATGAATCTTTGTTATTTTTACTGGTATATCATAAATTAGTTTATTGTTTTTTTCTCAAAACATCACATCTTGTGCATATGTTACTATCAATGCACACTTAATTTTACAATATAACATTTATTTTATTTTCATTATTATTTATCTTTAATACATTGTCATATTATCTTTGTTTGTATGGATATCTAGAGCCAGGATCAGCACAAATTTTTCCTAACAGTGTACATATTATTGTTAAGTTATGGTTTTAAATTCAAGTTTAGTAATGTACTTTGTCTTGCATAGATTAATTATGCTTAACAAATATCTGTGTTTTCAGCTTATTTATAGTTCATCTTATAGGTTAAGATTAAAGATATTCTTTCCTTTAAAACATAATATCTTATATGTTTATTTCATTACATACATAGGTAAATTTACATTATATCAGTTATTAATTTTTTTGGCTCAACCTCAGCCTTTTTTAGACATGTCTTCACAGTATACTTTTCCCTTCCACTTCCAGACATATTTCATGAGGGTCATTTTTACCTCTGTTGGAAAGGGTACTTGCATATTTTGTTCTTCATATATTTTGGTTCACTTTGCCCTCATTTACCTTCAGACAGGTTTTCTTCTTGATTCTACGCTCTTAGTATCTCTTTCACTTGTATCTGGAGCGGTCTCTGGTAATCCTCTCCATCTTATCCCACACTCAGTTATCCAACTTTATCTGACCCTATTGACACTCCTACAGGAAATGTCTACCTCACACCTCCTCACTTAAGTGTTTCACATATATCTCAGGGATTTTTCTGGGGTATTTCTTCCTCCTTCCTTCCATGCTAGGGCATTTTCCATCTTCAGCTCTTTTCCTATACACATGGTTTCTTTTCTTCTATGACATTCTGGAATGGGTCACTGCTTTGTATCATTTGTTTGCTGTCCATTTGTAATATTGTCTTATAGTTAGCTCTATTTTGGCTGCTTCTGTGCATTTAGCATCATGAGGTATATTCAGTGCTATATTTTAATTTTATTGGTTACTAATTTGTTTCATTCTGTGCCATTGCCATCTTTGTTCATGTTTCATGTCCAACACTTTCCTAATCTTTACCTGTCTTACTTTCTCCATTCATCACGAATGTTTGATATTAATTGGCAAGCAATTTCTGCAGTAGTGAGAATGCCCATGGTACACAGTTTTCATTCCTGGGATTCTATCTTAGGTTTTTTTTTTCACTACAGAATTTGGCACCACTTTTTTGTAGTTGTCCTTCAAATTTATTTCTGTTTCATGTGTTGTGTTTTGGGTGGTCTTTATTTTATCTGACTTTTATATTTTTGTGGACTTTACTCATTGCTTCTTGGAAGTTTGACTTCAGATAGCTCCTTCTAAATGGGGTGTGTGTGTCTTTACATACTTATCTGTATGGTTGAGTTTCTCAGTTGGATAAGTTTTCTTCTTACATATCTAACAATTTCAATTAGTTGAGAGTCTCTTTTTAAACACCCACATCTATCAGGACCAATCATTCTCCTTTTTGAATGCAGTTAATGGAGTATTCTGTTTTCTATGCCATTTTGGTTCATTCTCTTCCTGGTAGTGAGGTTCTTATGCATTGTGGGATGTGGTTTCTTTAGAACCTTTTTCCTGTGGGTCTGGCACATTTGTAATCTCTTCAAGAAACAATACATAACTTATGGTCCCTTTCAAGGGCATTTTTGGATTCTGCTCTTAACTTTCCTCCTTATCTCGTCAGTTATATGCAATGATGGTTGAACATATCTCCCATGTTGTTGGATTTGCCAATTCCTCTCCATCATCTAGATTTGTTTCTTTTCCCTAATGCACATCTCCAAAGTTGGAGGCATGAATTGATTAGCAGGAGGCTTCAAGATAGTGGTCTTTGAATGAAAGGTTTTACCATGTTAACACCCTAGCACATCCAGCAATTGAATGTGCTTAAGTTCACTTTCTTCCTGTTGTCAAATTTGACAAATCTCAACACTCGCCTATTCAAAGAACTATCGAAACCCGGATTTTAGAGTGTAAGTCTGCAGACATACCGCTGAGCCACTGGGGGGCAGCTATTTTAATTGCAAACAGATAAACAGTCTTGAAGGTAAATAAAGTTCATCAATAATTAGAAAAAAGCAAACTAAATGTTAAATATATATGCATCACAGACATTTTGTTTGTTTAATTGCATTTATTTCCAGATTTACTTTTTAAAAAACCAGTTCTTGTTCTTCAGCCAACTAGCACTAAAGTTGTACACTTAAGATGTTAACTGTTTGTCTATTTATTTTTTTTCACAAGTAAACTTTTTGCTCATCTAGTAGCTGGAAATAATTACTTTTTAATCAAACACTTTTATTAATCTCTTGATCATCTTTTTTACCTCTTGTGAGAGGTTATTAGCTTTTCTTTTTAAGTTTATGTAGTTTCACAAGAATATTCTAATAATTACACACTTGAGATAAACACAGTCTGCTTTCTTTTGATATAATTTTTTCATATATAGGCCAATTTCACATCAAGTAATTCAGTGCTGCTTTTTCCAGTTGGTAACAATTTTCCAAGTATTCTCTTAGTATTCAAACTTATTATTCAAGTATATTTATATTTTAAGTTGGAGCTAGCCAGAAATGAAAGTACTGCTTATAATATTAGGAAATAATTGTTGGAATAATCTTTACTTTAAGATTTAAACTTTTGTTTTATGTTTGCTGAAAAATGTTTTGGCTGTATTGTTATAAAGTAGATACTTTTCTCTATTGTAAAATTAAATTTAAAGTGTTTTTATAAAGTTTCAGCACATTGGTTGATACTGGTTCATATATTTTTTACATATGAATCAGTGCACTTAGTATTTAAATGCTAGAAAATACTAAAAAATTTAACATTCATCTTTTAATCTCACTATGTGTAATGTATTTCATTCTTATTGCTTGAGAATTCAATTCTAATTTTTTCAGCAACATCATTCCGTCATTTGTTTTGATGGATATTCAATCCTCAACAGTAGTAACCTATGTATATCAACTGATTGGAGAAGATGTCAAAGTGGAAAGGATAGAATATAAGAAATCATAAACACCTTTTTTTTTTTTTCTCCATAGGAATTTAACCATTGTTCCTCAGATAAATTAAAGTTCTTAAGATGTAAAATAATGAAACTACTTGTATTTGAATAAGATTGTACCAAGTAGTATTATTTGGTATAACATACAGTCCCATGATTTAGTGAATATCTAAGGTAATGTTGAAAGCAATCTATTTTGGAGGTTAGTAAAGTAAAAAAAGGGTGTTAACTTTGGAACTACAAGGCTCGTTTAATGTTTTCTAGTATATATCTGCCCTCATAATTGTTTGGCATATTATTTCTCTTTGCTGATAACTTATCAAGATTTATATTATAGATTAGTCTTTGTATATAGAGAGATAAATAAAATTTAAGGGATTTCAAAAAGCTTGTGTTCTAGTATGGAGATAAATATTCTGAAGACTTAATTTTTGTTTTTGATTTATTGTGTAAAAGGATAATTTTTTAATTTGCTATTTTGTTCAAAAACTGAGTAATTAAGTGTAATAATTGGAACTTTTGTCTCCCCATATTATTATTTATGCATGTAAAGCAATTTGCCATTACCCAAAGATTTTTTTATTTGAGTATTTTTTGTCAGCTAAGATATAAAATGTATGAAAATGGCTGATACACTTGATGCATAAAATATATATGTAAAAGAAATATATCTGCATTCTGAAGTATTGTTTCTGAGTTTGGTTGTAGTTCTGAATTCATATTATGTCATTTTCTTTTACACTGCTGTTAGTATCTATTGTTTGGTATAATATAATTTGAATTGTAGATAACTATTTGCATTGAAGAAGGACATGTTTATTACAATCAAGGTTGTTCATGTAGTGAATAAATTGATTGTGGAAATTATATTTCATATTTTGAAGGTATTATTATGTGAAACAAATATATGAAAAGGAAAATAACATGTATGGTAAAACTACTCAATAAAACTGTCTTTCATAAGTATCTATTTTATACTTGTGTGAAACTCTGTAATATGTTCACTTATTAAAATATATGTTACAAAGAAAAGTTAGTGATTGTGCTCAATCTAGATATCGAAATTAAGTTTTTTTTTAATGCTAACTTCTTTTGATTATGCATAAGAACGTTTATCCTAAAACACTTACCTTCTAAGGCAGAATTAAATATGGTATAAGGCTAGTGTACTTTACTTGAACTAAATCTGTGTCTTGAAATGTCATTTCTCAACATATAGCAGAATGGGATCTTGATAGCTAGTATGGCATAGTACAAGTTATTAGCTACTAACTTCTTCATAATAATATAAAAATTATTTACTATTAGGTTTTTGTTGTAAGAAAATTAACAACAACATTGTTAAAACAAAGATGAAATTGGCAACAATTTGAACCTTGTTCAAATAACACTTGTAGAGAAATCCTCAAAATGTTAACATATATTGGAGAAACTGAAATAACAAAGATTACACAACACCTATGAAAACAAAAAATACAGTCTAGACAGAACATGCAGTATTGATTGGCCATAAAAAAGAATTTTTCAACATCAAAATCATGAAATCATCATTGAGTACTCAATCCTCAAAATCATCAGTTTATTGTTACCATTGGTAAAATCATCAATCATTTCACCAACCATATTTCACAGAACACCAGGCAATCATATCACATCTATTTCAGTCCTCTCTGATACCTTTGAAACGCTTACAAAAATGTTGCACATTGATCCGAAAATTAAAGATGGAAGTTTTTTGAAATGGTATCCTTTGTACACAACTACTTTTGAAAATTTCTTAAGACATTTGCTACATGTGCTACTTGGGGCATAGCAGTTTCTGCTCATTTTAACTTCACAAATTATCTGCTTAAGTCATCTGTAAATGAATACTTAAAGAGCTGTTATGAGCCAGCTTTCTTTAACAAGATCAACAACTGCTGACCTTCTTACTATATTGCAAGGATTTGAATTTTACCCACAAATTTTCTGAAATTTAAAGAATTACTTTTCTCTTGCATAAGAAAAAATCACATGATTGCTTGATGAAACCAGTACATATCTACTGTGACTTAAAACGGAAGAAACGTAGATCCAAAAAGCAATCATTACTGAACTGTTGAGAGATCTGGACATCTTAAACCTTCATGCCATGTAGTATGCAATGTAAAGAACATAAAAATGAAACATGTTCTGAAACTTAACAAGTACATCATGCAGAATGCATCTTAGACAAACCATTGTTGGACACAACTTCAGATTCAAAGTTCTTGGAGCTACTGTAAAGAAAATACTTAATTTCAGTCTAACCTTCACCATTCCATCCATTAAACTGTTATTATTGACATCTCAGCTAATCTGTAATTTTAAACTCAAGCATTGAAACTTTAGGCAGAACACTATGGACACTGAATTTGTACTGTATTTAGAATTTCTAAGAGACCAGTGTTTGTCATCACAAAACAAGCATTTTGTATCTCAAATAATAAAACAATACAATTAAAATTTTCTTGGAGATAATGAATAGAACAACCTAAAATAGATAGGTAGAAAGTCAGATATCTTTAAAGAAATTTGTTCTTTGTCTTAAGACTCCTACGAAAATTGGGGCCTAATAGGCCCCAGAGCAACTTGAAAGGTTATTAATATAAGGCTAATACTTTTGTATTTAATTGAAATTGCCATTAACTGACCCTATCCCTTTATATTTTAAGGAGCAATAATATTTTGACTTTTTAGACATTTGCGAAATAATATTAAACATTTTTTAAACATCCACTAAGGGTATCACTTGAGTGGATGTAAATATTTTTTTCATAGGAGTGTTAATGGCAGGCTGCACTAATGTTTGCATAGTGTTATATGGTAGTCAGGAGGATTGAAGTAGAGATGATATGACAAAATGGAAGTTTTTATAATATGGTTGGTGAAACAAACAACAGTTTTAATAATCAGCCATAAACTGCTGTTTTCCAGGCCTGAGTCTATTTTTATTGGTGGTTTTATGTTGGTATTAAAAAGTTCTTATGAGTTTTCTAGAATTTACCTGAGTCCATATGTCTGTAAGTGCTCCAGTGTATTCTGTGCTAAGGTAACATGGCATATTCTGCTAGAGCTGTATTCTATGTTTTCTTCAGTTTTGTGCAATTGCATTCATAATTCATTTTATTATTGCCCCAAATTATCTTCTAGTTTCTTCAGTGTATGTCTGTTTATGGGAATGTGATATTTTATAAATGATTAGTTTGTTTTTCATCAGCTTTTCTATGCTTAGTTTCAACAAGGACAGATCTGTGTGTTCTACAAGATTTCCAGCCAACATCAATATTGAACTTTTTGGCTACATGTTTGATCTCACCTGGATTTTGCATATACAGGAGGTAAACAGTGTTGGATTTTTTTTTTTTTTTTTTTGTCTGTATACATCAGTTGGTGTTTTTATGTTTTTTGAAGTTATTGGTGATGAAACTAAAGGGGTATCAATTCTGCTTAATACATTGTATGGCGTGTCAGCAAACAATTTGATGGAGTTTTAATTCATTACAAATGTTTTCAGTTCTGATTTTCAAGAACTTAATCATGTGTTGAAATGACAGTACAGACCAGAAAATGTTGGTCTGTGGTAGTGTTTGGTTTCAAACTTGTTTGGGTTGATAAACTCTTGATCTAAAAGAAATGCAGTTTAGATTATTTTTGTTCTTCAACTGTAAACTTTATCTTCCTCTGTTTAGAATTCAAAAAGTTCTTTTTTTGAGACTCACTGCTTTGCTTTAAATATATGTAATCCAAGTGACTAATATGTTGTTTTAATAATGAGAGGTTGAAGACAAATGACTCAAGTAATTTATTTTTTCCACTAACTTTTTGGAGGACAACAGGGTATTGTATAATGAAGAGTAGGTTGATGTTTAAAATTTTGAAATGCAAACATTTAGGAATAAATTAAAAGGTTTGTATTTCTTCAGAAACTTAATGTATGATAAGTTACTTTGAAATTTTATATATGTTTATTCAGCATTCCTACATGATTTCAATGTGTAAATACCATAATTGTTTACTTTGATAGTTGTGGCAAGTAGGTGTTTTAAATATTTGATTTTTAGAATGAACAAAAGAACGATAATGAGAATGCATATCATTATAGACTCTATTGACTAGGTTAGAGCATATATAAGCATAACTGTGTGAATTTACACTAAATCACATCAACATTCACTGTACTTCCGCTTTTACCAATCTACACCAATAGAATACCAATGTCCTATTTTCTACTAAGTGTAACTGGCTATACTCAGGAGAAAACATTCATGATCCATTATCCATAGTGACTAGAACTAGTGAGTTCCAAAGACTTGCATACTCCACTAGAAGAAGAGGAGAGGGAGCTGTGAAAGCATTCTGGAAAGTCTAGAGGATTTTCAACACCTAAAAACAATGCAGTGAATGATTGTAAAATCCTATTTTGAAAAAATATCCTACTTCAGAGTATTCTGCTGGGATGTGAGGGATGGTCAGCTATCCCATCATTGCTTTCTTCATGATAAACCACAAGTAGGTATGGTTTGTATCATACCTTGTTTAGTAAATAAGATGCCTCTAGCAGTCTTGTGGAACATTCCCTCTCATGAGTGAGGATTAGAGATCCAAATGACTACATGATATAAGAGTTATATACAGGTATACCCTGGCAGGAATCAGATGCCACTTAATGGTATCTTGGGGTGTATAATAGGGCCCCTGTTAAGGTAAGAGAGGAAAGAAAAAGATTTTATCCAGTCAAAGCCAATAAATGTATGTGTAATGGTGACAGGAAGAAGTCCATATTTTAATGAAAAAGAGTCACATGATGAAGAATGATGTGTGACAAAAGTATGTGGGTTTGTCCACAGGTTAGCCTGGATAATCTCCAATGGACAACATTTGTGAGCAGCCAGAGAGAGAGTAAGATATCAGAATTGGAAAGAGATGACCTAAAAGCATTGACATGAATCTACATCCAGTAAAGTATAAGCTAGATTGATAAGCTTTTACAGCTCTTCTGTGAAGGTACTGAAAGAAATATATCAAGGGAGATGAGAAATTTCAAGGAATAAATATAAACTGGAACTATGAAAATGAGCAGTGCTTCACAAATAACAAGAAGCAACACAAGTGAGAAAGAGAAGGAAATCAAAATCAGAATGAAAATAAAAGTGAGAAATGAAAGAATGTACTATCCCTTCTACAAGCTGTAGACGTTTTTGGGGGGGGGGAAACATCATTAGGATAGGAAAAAATATGTGAAGCATCAATAGCATACATGTAAGATCTCCTATGACCACATACAAAAAGAAGTAAGAAATGGATCTATAACAGACTGAAGGCTCTTATAAACAGAGAAAGGTAGTAGAAAGAACGACATTCAACTCTCATCAAGAAGGACTGCAGTATAAGGAGGATAAAGATGGAAAAATGAACAAATTATCATAGAAAGGACAAGAGAGGAGAATATATGACAATAATAAGAAAACATGGATGTATTGAATAAAGTTACCCTGGTCAAAAGTAATAATCCTTGCTCAAAAAGTCCTAAGAAAAATTGATAAGAGATGGAAAAGGAGAGAAAGCACGAGAGAGAAACCAACTACCTGATATGCACAATTTTCATTCAAGAAAATTCACAATGTCAAACAAAGGCCTTGATAAAAACCCACACATGAAGTCAGAGTGATGAAATTGCCAAATGGGAGAGGAAGGAGTGAGGTTGGAGGTGTAGGGAGTATGATAGAGGAGGTACAGTATAGGAATCCACTGCCAAACTGGATCTCTCTGGAGGACTTAACACAGAATGTTCTGAATGAGTTAAAGCATGTGAGGGAGAAGGCATGTAGGAGGGTAAGCATAAAAAAAGGTCCATTTTCTGATTGAATGCATCCACAGCTAGAGCTAAGGAGTTAGAAAATGTAAAGTATGGTGTTGAGATGGTAGCATAAACATCTGGGAATGCACAGATGAATACACTGCCACTTGAACACCAAATGATTGAAGGATCATTCTGTAGGTAGTATCTTGTCAAGCTTCTTGAGATGATCCATGACAAAATTTAGGGCACCTGGAATGTAACAAGCTATCAGACTCACATGTAAAGAATGAGTCCAGAAAGGAAGGTCAAGAGTGTGAAAACAGAGAGAAAAAACTGTCTACCTGGCAAGTGATTTAGGTGACAATGGTAGAGTTTATTGTATGGATCATCATTAGATGTTCACAAACCATCATAAAAATGGATCCAAAGTTCACTGTTCTGCCAAAAGGTCTAAGAGATGAATACAAAGAGAAGATTCATCATGAGACTATTGACTCAAATTGACTGGAGAGTGAAGAAGTCCTCCTCATTTCATCAAGAAAGCATTTGGAAAGAGATAAGAGGAAGAAACAAGAACACCCTCTATGGTAGTGGTTTTATCAAGTCACTAGATGAAATCTTTAATTAATAAAGGAAAATGGTAAATTAAAATTGATCCCAAGTGAAGAATCCAGAGAATGTTAGTTCCTTGTAAATGTCACATTCAGCATAATCCAAAAAGATACAGGATTCCATGGAAGCTTAAGTTTTTCTGAGAGAAAGAACCTCCTATACAGTGAGAGTAGGAGAGGATAAAGAATTGAAAATTAATTGCTCCATGTCTTCCAAATGAAGAAAAGACAGGAGTCTGTGGAGGTGTGAACTAAAAACATCCACATTATAGATACAAAGTATGTGTGAGATTAAACTTCTCCAAGTTGATCAACCAATCCAGACATGTTGCATCCTGAAGGAGGAGAAGAGAATGGCTATAAGAGTATTGTTGGGATGGGACAAAATGAGAAAATAAGCAATGGCTTGGAGAAAAAAAACACTATAGGGTGAAAAACATCCTCATAGTAAATTGAAAGAGGTGGTGATATCAACTTTAACATGATATATCTGTGACCAGTTGTATATAAATGAATTTCTTGGAAAGAACAGAAATACTAGTATAAAATTCTGGAGAAGGATGAGAAACCCATATGATGACATCTTTAGTTATTAAATTCAGCAATGCCATTGACCAGTGTTGACAAGAAACAAGGTTAACACTCAATAATTGCACATGTCCAGAAAATGTTCACAAAATCCAGAAAAGCTGATGTGTGAGAAAAGGAAATTGTATGGAATGAAAAAAGTAAAAAAATATAATAGGAAACTTACATATGTGTGAGTGCTGTATGGGTATATTGTTAAGCTTCTGGTATAATTATAGTACACAGATTACAAATAAATATTAAAATATATAACAATATATGTCATTTTTTGTTTAAATCTTCTGTGTTAATTTATCAGTACTGTGGGTCTGTAGTTTTGTCTTCCACCACCACTCCTAGAAACACATATTTCCATCCTTTGAGTGGGAAAGGGAAATTAAAGGCGAGTGTTTGGCATGTTGATGCACACTATATTGGTCCTTCTTTACTGTAGAATACTACATATGATAATTTAGTTGTAGGATCAAACAATAATTGATGAGGGAATCAAAACATTATTTTTTAAATGTTTATACTTGAATTATTTAGTGCAGTGTTTCACATATTTTTTTTTAAGTTTCATTCATTGTGCTGGGCAGGAAGACAAATCTTACATAAAATAAGAAATTACTCTACACTTTCACACATGCATTATGCAAACATATTTGATGAGCTGTCACTTTACCTATGTGCTTTTTAGCCAATTTGTTAGATTGTGAATGATGTGTATTATTATTATAATCTCCATCATTATGTAAATGACAACTTTAAAGTGTCTGATGAAACTGGTGATAGCTTTCACTTAATACACATCTAATAATTTGATAGTTAATATCTGGATGTGAATAGTTGCTGCATTAAGTACACTGATTTTTGACAGGTAAGCTGTAAGCAACAGATTCAGGAAATATTTTGCAAGTGGTGACCCAAATATAGACAGCAAAAAGAAATTAATATATAGAACAATATTTATTCACAGTAATTTCTGCCTTATTTTAAAAAGCCAATAACCTGTTTCTAATTCTGTGCCATTTAAAATGGTTGACTGACTGCTGAAGCAGAAAAGTTTATATGCTGGCACACAAGAAAAGAAAGAGACCAAATGATAATGATATCACACTATTTAGTCAGAGTAGAGTCCTTGTGTGGTATCCCAAATTCCTAGATTACCTATATCAGTGATTATTCCTATTGTACACATTTAAAGAAGGTAAACCCCCAGTACAGAGATAAGCCTTTAGTATGTATTACTTGTACAAGTCTGTAATATTCAACTTATTAAGAATTATGCTCCATAATCAAGCAACTATATGCTCCTGTGAACGGTCATTTTGTTCTGTAATCCTTGTTGTAGTTCCACTATAGAACGAATTTAACAACAAATTACAATTCTTCAGCATTACAGTATTTATTCAACTTTTTTTAAAATTACCACCATTCTAAGCCAAAGAAACTATGGGAAATAAGGCTAAGTTCCTCAGCTATTGATATTTTAATTTGCTTTATTAGATACATTATTCACATGATGGCTGAATCAGGTTTTCCTAGTGTGAACATAATTGTGGTATTATTGACATATCTAAAATGCATATCTTTTATTCTCTTGGTATCTTTAGAGTGTTTTAAGAACTTTGTATTTACAGTAGAACTGCTCTAAGAAATTACTGGTAAGGTTGGTATTAAATTACCATAAGGTGTGACAATTATATAACAATTATCAATAATTAGTATCCTGAACAATCATTTAAACCTGTTATTAATAAGTTACTGTTGTTTCTCTTTTATCACTAAGTGCTAAATGCTTTTTATTTCATGCTAATCTCCTACTGTTTACAGTTATGTCCTGAGAGGCATTGTTTCTATGGTGCTAGTAGGCTGGATTATATGGATTGTTTGTTTCTCCAGTGTATTAAGAGTACATTCACAAAGGATGTTTCTCACTTGTGATTTATTGTATACCATATACTTATTATGTAATGGGTTTTAAAACCTGTTTTGACTTTTGTTTACATGTCCTGTTATTTTAAATTAAACTTTTGATATAGTGGAATGTATTTGTCTGTAATTTTCTTCATGCTTATTTTTTCTATTGTTTTTTTGTCAAGTATCCTGAGTAATAATTCTTAACAGTGGTTATATTTCTCTTCCTTATTCATTATTAAAAACTGTCTATTCTTGAAACTATGCAGTCTATAATGCTTTACACTTTTGAGGTAGTTTAGTTTATAGGAAAAAGATAATTTAGGAAATTGAAGCTGATTAAACATATTCATTCTTCAGTCTTCGCTTAGAAATGTCTGTCAATCAATTTTTCAACAAATAGTCAACTAAGGCTATATGCTTACATCCCTCATTTTGAACTATTGATCAGAGGAAAGGCAGCTAATCAGCAGCACCCTGCCACTCATCATAAAATCTAAGGAATTGACTATCAGTATTTTAAAATACCCAAGGCATAGAGTGTTCGAAAATTTTGGAATACCTCAAAAATTCATATCCAACTCACCAGCTCTGAAATACAGAGCTGTGCCATACAGGGCCAATCTATTTCTATATTGACAATAATATAAATACCTGATGACTGCATTTTGGACTAAAGTCCTAGTAATCCTGATCACCTATCAAAATAAAAAAATAAGAGCAATTAGAAAGATTGATGTCCTCACCCTGCTGCTTTTTTTCGAGATGCATGTATTTATATTCAGTAATGTAAAATTAGAAAATCCTTCTCAGATCTGGAATGATCAGTAGTCTGGATCATTTTTTATAGTATGATGAAAAGTCTCAACATTAATGTGCTCATGAAATTTGATACAAATCCTATCACATTTATAACCCAAAACTTCCCTATTTCCTTGTTATAAAAATTTTTTTAAAAGACATCCAGATTCTAGATTCAGATCTGGAACAAAGTGACTCCTCATCTTGTGTAAAATTTTCATATACATCAATCCATTAGTTTTCAAGATACACGGCTAGAAAACACACACACATGGACCAGATTGCAATACCCTTACAGGGCGAGGGTGACCACTGTTGATCATAATGCTGTTCCCTAATTAGCTAATGAATATATAACAAAATGTAATATCATATACAATAGCATATTTTTTAACTGGTGGAGAAAAGGAGGCATACTTTCCTGTGGCTCATGACAACTATTGGTAACCCTGGTGAAATGTTCAACAGGATATTGTCTGTTCAGGTATTTTGTGATATGTGGAATCTTGTTTATAGCAATGTATCATCAACATACCCATGTTAAATCCTGGGACTTTTGATTGTATGGAGGATGCTGACTTCAAAATGTTCTACCTATAGGATAATGCATATTGGTAACAGGGTGAGAGCAGGTTCATATCTTCTTGTCATTTATCTTCATGGAGGAAATGGGTTGTATTGACACAAAACAACTTAAGTTCTGTTATTGTGGAGGTTGTCAGTTAGGCATGTTTATTGAAAGTTCAAAAACTGTCAAGCTGTTGGCATTGTATCTATATTGTTTCAGTAGTTAAAATGTTAGTAAAAGGTATTCACTAAATCTTGTGAAATTATCCTCATTGCCTTTATAATCACTACATCATGTGAATAGTTCTAGTTGCTCTAGATAAGTCTATTGCTACTGATATATTTAATTCCTTAAACCTCAGTGTACGCTATAAGCATTTGGCCAAAAATCCTGATTTACCCAGTGCATGGTGACAGCATTCAATAACTTTTATATTTCTTTAGCTGAAAGCTAACCATGTTATTATTCACAAAATTAAGAAAAATTATGTTTTTTAAGATACGTTGATCAGTAAGTTCTGAAAATATTATTGGTTTATAAACTTAAGTAACAAAAGATTTAATCAGTTTATAATAGGAACTCAACTAAGACAATTGGTAAAGTGTTTGTGCTGAAATAAAGATTGTTTATTGTATTTTTGTACAATTATTTCCAGTCTTTTAATTTTCTTAATATTTAGTAAAAAAAAAATTCAAGTTTGTTAAATAGAACCTTGCTTTTCATGTTGTTTCTACAGTTTAATTTAACCATTATAAAATATAAGATAAGAGCAAAAGAAAATAATACACAATCTTTTATACCTTCCAAGAAAAACAAAATAATTAAATTTCCTTAAGATTGAATAGTATCTATAAAATGCTTGAAATTGTAGAGGGATCTTCAACAGAATGTATATGTTTACCTGCGTTCAGATTCAAACAAAGCTTTAGTTTTGGTGTTGAGACAGTAATTTTTTTTAAAACATGTAAGAAAATCTTTGTTAACATATACAATCATGTTAATTGATAAGTTAAAGTATTTGTCTTACATACAGATGCTAAACATATAACAAGCTTTTTGATTATATTTGAAATTGTTATTATTATTATGCTCAAGTATGTGAATAAAGATTGCTGGAAAGTAAAAGTTTTTTTTACAAACAAGTTATTTCCTATCAAAAAAATAGCATCAACAACCAATAGCAGTTTAGTAAAAATCATAAATGATAACTTCTTATGGGGACATTAATGTAAACTTTCTGCAGTTCTCTTCTCAGCCACAAAACATTTTTTCCATATTCATTATTACTTGTACAGGCTTACTTTATTCTTGCTACATACTTACTTTCAAGAAAAAACCCTATTGGGTTTAAGTAATTTTATACATAAAGGATGAAATTGAATTTGAAAGCAACATGAAGTACACACTTGAAAACACATGTAGATGAAAGTTTTATTACATTTTGGACCCAAGCTAACATATAGATAAGCAACAATGATTGACATAAATAGGGCATTCACAGAAAAGACTAGAAAGTACTTGTACATTCTTGCACATTAAAAACAGTGCACTGTCAAGACCATTCAAAAAAACTTCAATAGTAAATCTTTTTCTCTCAACAAACATTAAAAAAAACAACGTATAATAGCTTTCAGTATGGGCTAGCTGTTTTTGTAAACAAAATACACACTTAATGTGCACATGACTTGTGTACAAATTCCAAGCATTTCTTAACACAAAGGTTAATATATATAAAGTACATGTTCCTTGGTTATAATAAAAGGAAATTTTCATAATGTATTTAATGAAACACATTTTCTTTCCTTTTTTCTTCAAATAGACAGTTTTATCTCGATATATTTCAGAATGGTTGGTTCTGTTTACATAAATGCAATATTTTAGACAATGTTTTGTATGTTTCTTTGGAAAGTAGTGTGCAGAATATATTACAATAATTTAATACATGCTCAACCAAACTGATCTGGTGCTAGCAGAATTTTGTAGATTTATATAAACTATTATTATTTTTTAATTATTATGAATGGTAAAATTATTTTAGACATCATAAGTGACTTCTGTCTCACATTATTTTATAAATTCTAAAGTATCAGCTGTATGCTGTAAAACAAACTGTATCTTTAATTATAAGAAAAATTATTACATTGGCAAAGGCTTAGATAACTATGTATTGAAGGTTTATAATATACATACATATTTCTTTGTTTTTAAAGTTTGTGTGAACTGATCTAAACAATCATATAGTTCAACATGAAGAAACATGAACTATGTACTTCTTGGAAGGTAAATCTTTCTTCAAAAGTCAACTGAAAACAAGCAAATAGTGAAAAAGTTAGTCAACTAATGTTCACATGAATCTCCATCAGTGCACCTCAACAAATGGAAAAACAAGCAGCCAAATAATGGTCTGAAATTATTACACTGACAGATTAAAACATCCAACAAGATCTGTCCTTAATGATATTCCACTGTAATTATGGTTTGTGTTATAGTTAATTAGATTATTTCAATAAATAGGCATTATACTTTGTAAAAAGGAAAGATTTCAAACTTTCAATTTCATAATGACACTTTACAAATACCATCAAAACAACAGGGAATTCAGAATTTAAAAATATGCCTCCTTATATGCTAGACAAATCTATGAGACTTTTAGAATATTTTCAACTATCATATATAATAACAGATGAAAAACCAATTATTCATATATTGCTTAACACTCCTACAAAAATTGGGGCCTAATAGGCCCCAGAGCAACTTGAAAGGTTATTAATATTAAGCTAATAATTTTGTATTTAAATGAAATTGCCATTAACTGACCCTATCCCTTTATATTTATTTTAAGGAGCAATAATACTGACTTTTCAGACATTTGTAAAATAATATTTGAAATTTTTTTTTAAATATCCACTAAGGGTATCACTTTAGTGGATGTAAATATTTTTTTCGTAGGAGTGTTAATCAACTATTAAACCTAAAGGAAGTACAAATATATTTATAAGTGGTATTAAACTTCTTATTTGTATAAAACGTTATTTTCTGTCTATACTGGAATACAACTTACCATTAACAATGTACATGTATATATGTTTTTAATCTCAGAGAATAATTCCAATTTTTTCTTTCTAAATTCATTTATTATTTCTTGGTAAAGCTCTATATTGAAGGAATTATTATTAGTTTTACAGAAATTTACATGCTTATTTTGCAATTTTTTAAATAATAAAATGTTTCTATTATTTCCTTTTAGATAACTGAACTTAACCCTATTCCATTTTGTTTCCTAGTTAACCTACAGTGGAAAACAGTGTTACATATAAAATGTTTTATAAAACAAAATAAATGATTTAAAGATATCAATTTGGGAAACTATAATTATTGAAGGTAATATAAGTAACATACAAGTAAACAAACTGCACTATTCCTTCAAAACTAGTCAAGATAACTATATTCCATTAAGATTCTTCTTTTACATTAACTTTTCAATTTAAAACAAATTCATCTGAAGAGAAATATGTTAGACAAATCCATTGATAACCAGTAATATTTTGAACAATCATCTGACCCTTCTTTCTTGGTATTTATAATACTATCCCATATGCAATTCATATAACTTTAGTATACTGAAAAATGTATTTTTTATTTAAAGCATATAAAATCTAGACTAAGCAAAACCCCTCCACACAATTTTTTTTTATTCTTCAGTTAAATATTTTTATGCCCAGAGAAAGTATATGTAAGCAGAAGTCTTACTAAGCTGATACTTTTGAATTAAAAAAACAATCATGTACTATTCACAAGTAACTATAACTACAGAGATATGAAAATGTCAAATAATTCTGTGTTTAACCATTTTCTGATACCTCTTGTCCCCCCCATTATATATATGAAGCCCACAAAAGAAGCTCCCTTTTCACACCAGAATAATTCAAATCACAATTGACATTAAGTTATAGAATATTACTTCGCCACAAAAACACTGATGCAAGGGAGTATAATGTTGATTTAAGCTTAGTATAAATGACATTTTTCTTTTGAATGTTTACAAATTTGAAGAAACAGTGGTAAACTGGTAAAAATTGTCTGAAAAGCTTATTATTTTTCAAAAATTGGCAGAAGATAAAGAATGTGATGTGAATTAATGATTTCAAGTTTAGTATAAATGTAACTCTTATTTTGACATTTTAAAAGTCTAATGAAACAACTGCTTAGCTGGTCATCACTATATTACAAAGCCTGAATGTTTTTCTTTTTACAAAACATGAGCAAAGTTTCAAGTTATTAAAAAGTTGGAAAAGAAACATTAGGCACATAGCAGATATAAATATAACAACACAAACCCCAACTTAAATCCTACGCAGTACATTTTTAGTCTATGCATGTCTCAAGTCTTAATAATTTCTTAAATTGAAAATGTATTTACAATAATACTCACATCCATTGACAGTACAGCTATTTCTCAGTCTCCAGAATGTTTACTCTTTGCCCATCTAAGCACTGACAATGCTTGCTCTAGTTTTATTTAAAACTACACTCGAATGCCTAAGGTATTCTGATTTGCAGATTTCTCTACCACCTTCAATACATCTCCTCTTTAGCTACTATATATAAGTACTTCATTCTGATTATATAATCATTTCTGAGACATAAACTGTCTTTTAGCGTGGAGGTATGGTTGGGATCGAGGGGGTCTTTGTTCCAATATCTCATGTTGGTAGCTAAGACTATTGGATCACAGTGTTTTATATATATATGTAAATATACTTCTGATTGGATCCCAACCTGTAGCCATAGTGATGTATGTTACATCACCAGAATCACAATGAGATGGTAAGAAACATTGAAATGGACAAATTTTCTATTTCACCTGAAGTCCAAAAGGCAACACCTTGTAATCGAATGATTGGATCATATATGTGTATTCAACCAAAGGAACAAACTCACCTGGTCTAGAATTATGAACATTTATCCTCTCTCCCCAACAAAGTGAAAAAGGAGTACTCTGCTTGCTCTTGGAATTATGAAGAAGAGATGGAATCTATGCTCAACCAAGGACCTATGATGGGGCCAATTTGCAATCAGAATTATAAGGAGATAGTGAACTGACACTGATCAAAGAGAAGGGCCATGCACTCCCCACTTGGATAGTGTAGTGTTAAATCTGAACCAGAATTTCAAGTTGATTCCTGCAAAGGCTGGTGCCACTTATGCTAACATCTAGAACAAAAATCCAGGAATCCTAGTAGGAGAACTCCAAACTTTGCCACCTTCACCAAAAGTGGAGAAATACACTCAAATGCCCTAAAGGAAAAGTCTCTACTCACCACACAAGAAACTGGAAGCTAGGGGTGGTAAGAACTCCTGAGCTCAACTAGTATAGTCTTGGTTGGGGGGGGTTAAACTCATTGGGAAGTCCCGAGGAACAGTACCATGGAAATTGTGCAATAGTTAAACCACATTCCCTACATTTTTAAAAGCAAGTCCATCCTAATTTATTCAACCTAAAGATCGGCAGGGATGAGCAGGATCCTCTTTACTCGTGAGTGTCCACAAATGGTGGGCATAATAAGGTAATATCACCTGATAGGCCCCCAGATGACCTTACGAAACACCTGATCTCAACAGAGCCTGTTGCAACATATAATAGTTATAGTGAAAGTGGTTACTAATTGGAACTGAGAAGAGAAAGCATACCTGCCTCGGCAATATTTGCCACAGAATAGGATCCAGTGAAAAATAAAGGGACTATGGAAATAAAAGCATATATGATTGAGAAAAATACCTCTGGTTCAAGTTCAACAGATGTGGTCAAAATAATTACAAGGTATAGTTGAAAGTCCTCAAAGGAGGAAACTGCCACATTATGTAAGTAATGAAATAGGAAAATATTAGTAGTAATTCATACATCAGCCTGCACAATGTTTGACATAGGGCAATTCAACTAGGCAGCTAATGACTGAGATATGATAAGTCTTGTGAGACTTGACAAGCAAAAAGATTCATCTCCTGTAACAATAAACCATTATAGGCCATGTGAATCAATATGCAAAGTTACCCTGTGAGGGTAATGGAAGACACATCACAGGAAATAGAAGGGTTCCAATGAATGAACATTCAGTCCCTAGTACCTTGAAATTAGTTAGTATGAGGCACATAACACTTGAGGGCCTTGACAGAACAAAACAAATGATCAGGATCTGAGTGGTCATAACAGTAAGAAATGGCTAGTAAATGAATTGGTGAGAAAGATCTTTCTCCTTTTTCTGGCTACCAAAATTTTGGAAAGAAAAGACCAATCAGGGTAAACCAGGACAAATATGGAATGATAAGAGAGTGCTATGTACATGCATTGCAAACTCTAGGCAATGACAAAAACCAAGTAGTCACTTGCTGTCCTTCCTGCTAACAAGAAATGAGTCAAATGCAATAGGAAAGACCCCCAAAACTTCACAAACCCAATAAACAATTGAAAAAAATGGGGCTGGAGGTGGCTTATCAAAATGAACCTCTGTTAAAGCCAATCTAGTTAAAGAAGGAGCCAGAAAAAGTGAGTCTAACTCCATGCCATTCAATCCTGGGTTAGAACCCTCCAGTGAGACAACCTTGTTCTGCAGATATACATCTCCCTATCACAACTTATATCCTATCATGGACAGCTTCTTCTAGCTGTTAAGAAACAAAATATCAGAGGTGGAAGAGAAGAGGTTTGGTTGACCTCAGTAGTCAAAATATTAACTCATGAATTCACACCTAAGTTTTTTTTGTTGAGTAATTAATAAATATAAACAAAATAACATAAAAATATCAGCTTCATTCAAAATCATAACATTCCTGTCAAAACATGAAAAAAGTGGTTATATTATCAGAACGTGGAGCTCATATACAGTATCCATATTGAATGAGAACTGAAGTTGGTGGAGAAATCTGCAAATTAGAATTTGCCTAAGGCATTCCATTGAGTCATAAGAGACTGAAACAAGTATTTTCAATGTTTATACGAACAAATAATGGAAGCCCTGGAGACTGAGAAATAGCCATTGTGTCAGCAGGTGGTATTTATGTTTTGGAATATCAATGTACTCTTCATCATTTTCCAGGTACTTTGTATTTATGATTAAAAATAAGAAAAAATACGTTCACGTACACACATGAAAAAGAAATTTACCTAGAAAACTTATCAAATTACCACATTTCTTATGAAGCAGAAATTTATCACACCAACAAATCAATTCAATGCTTACAATTACAACTTTTCAAGAGTTAACACAAAATACAAGTATATTTACTTCTGTACTTTAATAATCAGTTTCTCTAATGAATTATTTTATTACTATTATTAAAACTATAACAGTTAAACCTTTCAAAGTATTTTTTCTCCCAGAAGGTATAAGGATTTAATTTTTCAGAAAAAAAAATCTGGAAATGTTTATTATTCTTAGTACTTTTTTTACATATTTTGCCCTTAAAACTATTATAATTAGAGAATAGTACCAAGGTTGTCCAAAACTATTATAATTAGAGAATAGTACCAAGGTTGTCCAAAACTATTATAATTAGAGAATAGTACCAAGGTTGTCCAAAACTATTATAATTAGAGAATAGTACCAAGGTTGTCCAAAACTATTATAAAAAAAATACAAGAAAAAAATATGCTACAATTATATCTGATGACATAATACTGAAACAAGGCCAAAAATGTATGAAGGAAAAACAACAGTATTATGTATTACAAGCCAAGTGAAATTTCAGAAGAAAAATTTATTGTGAAACAACGACAGTTTGTGTTTCTATTATAATTTCTTTGAGGCTTAACCAATGAAATAAAATAAGTGAAAGTCAGTCCAACTTACTTAATTTGTTTGAAGCAAAATATCATACAAAAAGTTTGGCACATCTGTACTATAAAGCAGCTGCTAATACCTTTTATTCTATTCACTTTTCCAGTTTTATAACTTTCACAGCCATTATAATTCACCCCTCTCATGCAACCCCTTAGTAAGTACTTCCTGAGCTCAGATGGACATAACTTTCAGGAGTTCTTGGGTAAGGCCAAGATCTTTAAAACAGTTAGAAATACAAGTTACATGATAATTACTGAAAATAATTATGGTAATCTGAAGAAGCTTCTCAATGGAAATGAATTTCTAGTAATTTTATGCCAATGATCAGTAGACTTTTAAGGAGACAACAGACATGCATGGTCTCTTCCATCCCCATAAAGTCAACAGAACAAATGAAATGAATGATGTAGGAACCTTTTCATGTATAATAAATACAGTAAACTGAACTGCAATACAGAAAAGTGTTTAAGCGATATTAAAAATAATTAAAACATTATTTCATTATATTTACCTTCTGAAAATTGTTTGTAAACAAAAGTAATATTTTACAATATGTTACCAAGGTTCTCCCAAAAAATCCTAATAACTTACAATTTGTGTACAAACTTTATTTGAAAAATAAAACAATCACTGAACAATACAAAGGCTTAAAGTAAGTACTACATATGGTGTTTTGAAATAATTTTTTCTTGCCATAAGCCAAATATGTGAACTGTATTTTATATTGGTTTTAAAGTCACTGAAACTAATTTCTACTGCTCTTAATTTTTACTGCTGACAAGAGGAAACGTAGTACCACACCACTCATGCTAAGGATCTGAGCTACAGAGCTTAAGGTGGAGGAAATATTTTGTGGTACCATTACACAGTGTGTCAACTAATTTAATAAATGCAGTTTTATAGTTCTACCAAGATATTTTTTACTCTGTTTTTACATCATTTTACTGTTTAACTTATATTACTTGGAGCTATTATATTCAATCACACTGTTGACTTTTTTTACTTGATACATAAGAAGATATCAGCTTTAATTGCATATTCACTTCTTCCACCTTAATAAATACATATTTTAAAAGCTTTAACACACAAGAAAACTGAATGAATCACTAAAATGTACCTTTACAATAACTCAGTTATGAGTTTACTTGACAGCATAATGCTTTTGTAATATGTTTATAATAAAATACCAGACTTTTGAGTTTAAGCATATTTAATGTTTCTTTTGCATCCAAACATTTGAAATGTGTCAATAAATAAAAAGCTAAAAATATTTTAAAAATTAAATGGTAGACAACACATCCCAAAGTATTTTTTTATGAAATATTGTATATTAAAATAGTTTTTACAAATTTAATTTCTGAACATTTAATCTGTTAAAATAAATTTGCATCACATTGTCCTTTCTCTTTCTCCTGAGATGAAATTATCAAACTAAATGTACTGCAGTACATTCTTACTTACTTAATATATAAGTATCTTTTTTACTAACAGAAATGAAATTTATGGAGTATGTTAAGATTATCAGAAATGTAATGAACTAAAGCTCTTTCACCATGGCAAGTTGAGAAGGAACTTAATGAAACCATACAACAAGTCAAGATAACACTTTACATATTGAAACCATGTCAATTTGGTAAGTTCTGGTATTGAATGAAAAACCTTGATGATGACAGTAACAATTGACAAAGTGTTTTTAAATTGCAATTATATCTTTGCTTACTAGAACTCTCTAAGCCAATTCAAAGGAAAGGGGTTTAAATGTTTTTCAGATTTTTTTTTTTTAAACATGTATAAAACTCTGATATTTATGTATTAACATTTCTAAAATCAGAGGAAACAGTGAAAACATCCAGCAGTTACTATGATAATGTGACATTTTTTTACAGTTTATCAATGCTCCCCAATGAATTTTTCTTGTACATGTGCTATTCAATTAATGACATCTGTAATGAACAAGTTGAACCTAAAAAATAAAAATATGCACAAAAAGGAACGTTTAACATAATGAAAGAACATAAAAACTGTTTATCAGAATATTAGCACAGAACACAAATTTTACAGATGCAGTTTGGAAAAAATCTATTTAATTACACATTTGAGATGAAAAAAAACTGAAATTTTAGTTTATTGTTCTTTACTGATTTGTAGCTTACACTACAACAAATTAGGTTGTACTTGGCCTCCCATTTCAGTATATTACAAATGTGTAGTTTTCTTACGACCCCATGAAAATGATTTAGTTTCCAATAAAAGAGTTGAGTATTATGAGTGCAGATAGCCCAGTTGCTTTGTGCCATGAAACACCAAACCAAGTATTATCAATGGAAAACATATCTCAGCATTCATAAAATGCCTTTCTAAGACATTACAGAATCTATCCCTTATGATGTTAGCAATTATTAATAATAGATTGGCATGCTTGTTTAAGTACAGTAGTGATGCAGAGTGGTATTTCTTGATTATAAAAAATAAGTACATCTGTACGCAATGTTTTAATCATTAATAATCTGTTATGTACTTAAAGATTTGTGCTGAAATGTATATGCTGAAACATTGTGTTTATTTCAAGTTTGTGAGCTTTATTCTCATTTATATTCTATTGGTAACACAAACATTTTCCTTCTCCACAGTACAAAATCATGGACATTTTATACATGTAATTTTTGAAGATATTTTATTCTGCTGGTTATTGTCATTTATATCACCTAAAATAAATTCAAGAAAGTGTTTATCATTTTTGTGGTTTATTAATAATTTCATGAACTTATAGTGTACCTTTTACCTGTTGCTTACAAATGTTAGCATTCTTCTGAATGAATAACATCATTGCATTTACTCAACAACATGCTACAGCTGATCCTATAAATTTTGAATAAAGAAAAGGAGGCCTGACTGCACACATTGTACATGGTATGAACTCCAATGCAACCTGTTTTCAGACACATTCCAGCAGAAGAAAAAGGTTGGTTTGTAGATATTGCTTAACACAACATTTACCTATCACATGTTTGAACATTTAATATATTTTCTTGGAAATCTGTTTATACAATAAGTAATCATTATGAAAACAAATTTTAAATTTTATGTCAAGTTTAAGGTGCATTCAAAATCATCAAATTTGAAAACGTAAAAAAGAATATCTTGTAGTAATGCTTCTCCGGTTTGAATATAAATCGACTATTTAGGTAGCTTAACATATATTTAATTTTGCTTATTTTTCCAAAACTGAACAAGACTTTGAATATATACCACAAAAATATAGTTAATTTTTCTGTATATTATTGAACTGAAGATTGCTTTGTTTAATACAACTTTAAAATTGTGTCCTTAAGCTTAAAACAAAACTCGTACATGCAACACAAAACAAAACTTATTTCTTAATACTATGGGAAAACATTCTAAGAAGATAATGAATGATAAACAAAACAAAAATACAAATTTAATGCAGTTTTAAAAATAAAATTCTGATTAGAAAAATGTCAAACAAGTTACCAGGTATTAATTTGTAAACTCTGTACATATTCCCACAGGATCTGCTCCATAACTCTTGTGAACCTTTTTTGGATTATTTTACATTAATTTCATATCTTCTCAGATTTAGAAATGGCTAAACTTAAGAGAAGAAATAATAGCAAGAGAACGAACTTACTAAAAACTTGTCATGTATTTTATTACACTGTAAATGATCTTACTGAGGGCATTATCCAGTTAATTTGTACATTACGTTAAGCCTAAAAATATATACAGCATATGAAGAACAAATAAATTTACTTCTGACAGCTGAAGGTAAAAACATAAATAAATTTATTCTGTCTGATATTTTTAATGAATGACTATAGTGATGTTATAAAAAAAATACCACAGATTTCATGTTAAGACATTCTGATTAATGTTAGAAATGAACAATGACCAAACTATGAAGTTATCTCCTTATCCCACAGTGTTTCATTTATGTATATTACACATTTCCTTCCAACAAAACAATCATACCAAAAAATTCCAATATTTGTGCATCACTGGATAAAATCTGTGCTGAGTAGAACAAATTATTCAACAAAATCACATACAACTACCAATTAACTTACACACTTCACCTACAAACATCTGAAAAATCCACCAAAACCTCTTTCATTTATGCTTATGACAGGCTGCATACTGTAAAAATTATACAATGTCAATGCCTCCCAAGAAAAACTAAAATATTCTATTATCACAACTTGCACAAACAAAACAACAATGGAATGAAAGCTCCAACTGCCACAAAAATTGGAAGCATGGCACTACTGTCTTCTGTGTTGTATGGATTAGGGCTTCTAGGACCTGATGGTCGCCTGATCTGCGAGGCTTTTTTTTCTGCTAAACCTTCTGAGTTGTCCTCTCGCTCTTCTGCCTGAGGTAATGGTGATAATTTTGGAACTTCTATATGAAGAGAAAAGATTATTTAACTAAAACACATCTGATTACAGAGATGTCAACTATTTCAAATGACCGAGTGTAATGATTGTAGACAGAGCCCTTTCACAGTTTTAGTCTTTTTTAGATTTGCCAAAAACAAGACAATCTGGTGGACGAGGCCCCTTTTTCTCCATCTTGTGAATGATTGCATTGGTGTTTCTATGCTGCTTAGAAAATGAGGAATACCCATCTACACGAGTGCTGACTGCCTGACAAGCACTAATGATGTAACTATGGTTTCCCCCATGTACCCAGTATGGAGAAGCACAGCACTCAAACCATTGATAGACGTCTGAGATAAAAATATTTGTTATTATTTCAAGCAGAAACATGATTATTGCAAGTAGCCATTTGGACTATGTCTTTAATTTATCATCAAAATTTATTTGTATCTCAATAGAAATTTTCTTTTCACCCCTTTCAAGCCCTGACGGAACAATTTATCACTTTATTGTACAGGCCAATATGATATATAAAAATTTGGGAGATGCAACAAGTCGTAATATTTGTCTGTACGAGCGTATAGTCGTAATATATACACCAAAATCATAATGGTTGGCATCTGTGATAAAAACAACAGAAAAAGAACAAATTATTTCATTTGATAATGAAACTGAAAGTTTCTAGCAAATACAGCTCAAACTATATCAATTTCAATTATAAGATTTTAAGAGAATGCCTATCATCAAGTTTTACATCAACCTTCCTTTTCTGTTCTAAATATATTTAAATAACTCGTACATTTTTTAACCAATTTGATTATCCAAATAACTATTACTTTACCCAAGTTTTTATAAAATAGAAATTTATTTTATTTTAAAAGTAAAGAATCAGTGAGTTCTCGGAGTACATAGTAACATATATATATATATACACACACACACAGTGTGAATCAGATATCCTTAAAACAAACATTATACTGAACCTATACTTAAGGTTATAAAAAGGCAAATGTATTTAAAACTGCACAAACTACAAAAATACTAAAATTAAACATTAGGTTCAACAACTGCTAAGTTTTTTTATATTTTTACTTGAAAAAGGATGACACTGAGCTAGTACCCTTCATCAGGCAGTACAGTTTATGAGAAAGGCACACACACAAGAACTTGTGTATGTAGTATTTTGAATGTTGAGCATAACATGAAAAGATAACTCAGACAACAACTAAAATTTAAGTAAAAATGGCAAAATAAAATCTACAAGAAAGAAAAGTGTTTATTTAAATACTAGATGGTTGTAAATCTCCATATTGTAGATTAACCTCCTTTCTAGTCATTCTTTGTAAATGTCTTTTGAGCACTAAAAAGTTAAAGAATTAAAGTCTTCAACAGTATGTTGATGGTGAAATGTTTGCCTCAAGGTTATCTTGGTTCTGCAGTTTAATATGGTTTAGATATTCCCGTGCTTGATCACCAAGACAGCAGCCAAGTCCAATGTATATAAAGCATCACATCTTTTGCAAATAACACAGTAAATGATATATTCATTGGTACATGCAGAGGACTCTATTATGCCAAAAGTTATGCTCTTTCCTTGTACATGTGTAGTGCTGTTTATGTGCAGGCTGGAGACACATCTGCTTCATTTACATATGTGAGTGCCTTAAGTATCATTTTGTTTTTGTTTAAAGTTACACCAGAATTTCTTCAGGTTTTTATTATGTTTGTAAGGAATAATGTGTGTCCTTAGAAAAGAGATATAGCAATGGTGTCTTCAGTATGTATTATGTAATTGTTTAAAACAATACCTTTAATCCTCTTATCGACCTGGTTGTGTATTAGCACAAGTGTATACGAGTGTGTTGTAACTTTGCTCTTGGGTATATAACCAAACTTTGATGGCTATATTACGGATGAGAAAATTGGGGTAGAGTTTTTTAGAAAAAAAAGTTTTTGTATCTTTGATTTAGATTAATAATTATTATTATTACTGCATAGTTTGCAAGGTCTTAGAAACTGTGAGTAAGGTATTGCCTTTTTGATACTGTACAGATGGGAAGAATCAAAATGTAAGCACATGTGTGAATGTGTTTCTTTGTAATGTACATTAGTGGTCAGATGATCATATTGTATGTGTATGTTCATGTCAAGAACGGGGACCGATATGTTGGATATTTCCCTATAAAAGTTTATAAATAAGATTTAGGCATGGATGCAAATGCCAAGTAGATTGTCAATGTATATAATCAATATAATAGTTCATTACCAATGATGAACTATTATATTGGTTACATAAAAGATTTTTGGTGTATCCAACAAAGGGGTTGGGAAAGTTGGGACCAATTATTGTCTCCATAGCAAATCCAGATATCTGTTTGTAGAAGTTCCAAATAAAAGTAAAGATACTAAGTGTGAGTACAAATTAACCAAATATAAAAGTGTATGTACTGGAGGGTCTCCACTATGGGTCTTTGGTCTGAGAAGTGGTTTAATGCAATTAAACCTTCATTGTATGGGACAAATGTCTATAATGATTTTATATCTAATGTAGTGTTCCTAACCATTGAAATATATATTTATGACTAAAGCACTGGCATGAGTGGTGTCTGCAAATTCATTAATTATTAATAAAAATTATTAAAAATTATTAAAATTTTAAAAAGGGATCAAGGTAAAACAAAACAAAGTTTAATTTTTGAATTAAAAATATAAATAGCATTAAATTTAATTTTTATATCTAGTTTACAGCAGTAAGAGAGAAACTACAGTAATATAAGTTGTAAAGGATTTTCTGTAGTATAATTTTAATTGTCATAATTCACCAGAATGACTAAGTTCAAACATCAGTGTTAGTCACCTGACGTTGGCTTTTCTAGTCCTGGTTTCGAGTGATTTGACATGATGGCAAATTTCAAATGGAACTAGTTGTATTCTAATTCTTAAAAAGGAATCACATTAAAAAAGGTATAATGTATAAATTAAAAACTTAAATGGCATTAAAAAGATTAAAGGCCTTTAAAAAACTAAAAACATTTCTAAGGTGGTCAATGTCACCATCACCAATAACACTGTCTAACGTAATGGACAAACCTTGGGACTGAACATGTTTAAAATGGTGCCATCATTGAAAGTCATAACAATGGCAAGAAAGTAAAATGTGGCTTATTGTGACCTGAGTGTTACACAGACTACACGCTGGTGCATCAGTTCAAGATAAAAGAAACCGATGTGTTAAAAAACTATGACTAATGCATAGTCTAGTTAGAACAACTTCCTCTTTCTGATCCTTACAGAAGCAAGATGGTCAAAGTCCAATATAGGGTTTTATTTGGAAAAGCTTGTTTTCATGTTGTTCACTCCAACTCAACTGCCAGTTGGCACGGAGCCAAGCCTTGAATACAAGACCATAGTCCACATATGTAACAGGCACAGAGGTGACAGTGCCAAAGCAGATAGATTTAGTTGCAGTGTCAGCGAGCTTGTTCCTGCGAATACCAACATGGCTTGGAACCCAGAAAAACTAGATAGAAGTAGATGTTAAAGAGAACTGGGCCAGTTGGTTTTGAGTATTGGCAAGAACAGGATGTGAACTAAAGTTAAGTGATTCCAGGCCCAGTAGAGAACTAAACAAGTCAGTATAAATAGTGCAGTTTGAGTACTGCTCAGCTGCTATGTGATCAAGGAAAAGAGAAATGACATATAGCTCAGCAGTGAACACAGAAGCTGTAGAGGGGATTCTGTGCACAACAAACCATGGCAGAACCATCTGTATAAATAGGAATGGAAGGATGGTTCAAAAGATGTTCAGCAAAGAGAAGACAGTATTTCCAATTAGGAATGTCTGCTTTTCTCAGATTACTTAAAGATAGGTCACATTTGGAAAGTGTAATATGCTATGGTGGGATAAGGTGACCAATGGATACAGCATTGTTACTTGAGGACAGACCCAATTCATCCAACTGCGCCTGGATATGAAGATCAAAAGGAGAAATGGCAGATCGTCTGCTCTGAAAAAGTATGGCCCATCGAGGAAAGAAAACATAACCCCAGGGTAAGATGCTTTGGTAAAGAACAAAGTTTCAAAGCATATAGTAAAGAGAGTTGCAAATGGGGTTGCAAAGAAGGTTCATAAAACTCTGTATATACGCTCTGAACTAAGGAAGTGCAGAAAGCCTCAGTGCAGAGCCAAAGTCCCTGAGGATGAACAGAGTCCAGCATCTTTAAGGCTGAGGTCCTGGCAGAGCCACAGACCAGTGAACCATTGTCTAGTTTTGATCGAATAAGAGCCCAATATATCTTCAGCATAGAACATTAATCCACTCCCCCAATGGGTGGAAGAGAGAACATGAAGAATATTTAGTGCTCTTATACATTCGACCTGTAGTTGCTTGATGTGAGGTATAAAGATCAGCTTACAGTCAAAGATAAGACATAAATGGAAATGAAGGTAAAACAAAAAAGTATAAAACCAATGTTGACACCTAGTCTACAACGTTAAGATAGAAGGCAGAGTATAAGAAGTTGTAAGGTATTTACTCTAGCTAAAAAGTAATGATTATAACCCACCAGGAAGACTAACAGATAAGTTCAAGAACCACCGTCAGTCACCTGAAGTTGGCCTTTCCAGTCCTGGTTCCATGCTGTGTGTCATAGCAGCCAGTATCAAAATGTAAAAGAATAGAAGTTTTAAAAGACACATAACAAAATTGCAGTAATGAGTAGCCAAATGTTCAGTAAAAAAATAAAAGTCAAGAAAATGGAGTAAAATTTGTAAAAGTAATTGAAGATAAAAACAAAACAGCAATTGAAACAGAAAATGGCACAAAAACCATTGTTGACATCCAGTCAGCAAAGTTGTAAAGGACTACCTGTAGCAGAATGGTAATGATCATAACCCACCAGGAAGACTAAAAGGTAAGTATAAAAACCATTGTCAGTCACCTGAAGTTGGTCTTTCCAGTCCTGGTTCCGGGTTATGAGTCAATATGGCCAGTACTAAAAAGTAAAGTAGTAAAAGTGTGAAATGATATGCAGCAAAAGTACAATAACAACTCCCCAAGATGACTAACGAGTAGTTCAAACAGATAGTTCAAATAGTAGTGTTAGTCGCCTGAAGTTGGCCTTTCCAGTCCTGGTGTCGAGTTATTTAATGTTCTGGCCATTGTCCAATGGTGGCAAATTGAATGAGAGAGATTAAAACTGTAAAAAAGGAACCACAATTAAAAAGGTGTAATAAATAAATATGCAACACGTAAATGAGATTAAAAAGATTAATGGCCATTAAAAAATTAAAAACGTTATCAAGTTGGACAGAGTCACCATCACCAATAACACTGTCCAGTGTTGCAGACTGACCCTGGGAAAAAATATATTTAAAATATTGCCGTCGTTGAGAATTGTAACAATGGCAAGAAAGTAAAACATGGCTGATAGTGATTTGAGTGTTACACAAACTACACATTGGCGCATCAGTTCCAAATAAAAGAAAACGATGAGTTAAAAAACTGTGACCAATGCATAGCCTAGTGAGAACTACTTCCTCCTTCCGAACTTTACAAAAGCCAGATGGCCAAAGTCCAATTTTGGGTTTGATTTGAAAAAGTTTGTTGTTGCGTTGCTCACTCCAAGTGGACTGCCAGCTGGCACAGAGCCAAGTCTTGAAGACAACACCATAGTCCATGTACAGAATAGGCATAGAGGTGACAGTGGTGAAGCAGACATATTTAGCTGCCATGTCTGCAAGCTCGTTCCCGCAAATACCAACATGGCCTGGTATCCAGAAAAACTGGATTGAAGTAGCTGCTAATGAGAAATGGGCCAGTTGGTTTCGAATATCAGTGAGAATAGGATGTGAGCTAACGTGTAGCAATTCCAAGGCAAGTATAGAACTAAGCAAATCAGTATAAATAGTGCAGTTGGAGTACTGCTCAGCTGCAGCTCCAGGGCAAGAGATATGGCATACAGTTCAGCAGTGAACACAGAAGCTGTAGAGGGAATTCTGCACGAAATTACTGACCCATAGCAAAGCCCACTGAATTACCTGATTTGGAACCATCTGTATAAATGGGAACTGAATGATTGTTTGAAAGGTATTCATTGAATAAATAACTGTACTTCCAATTTGGAGTATCTGCCTTTTTTAGGTGACTGAAAGAAAAGCCACATTTGGGGGCTGTAATAAGCCATGGTGGGATGAGCCAACCTGTGGGTAGACCCAATTCATTCAATTGCGCCTGGATGCAGAGGCTAAACGGAGCAATGACAGATCGTCTGTTCTGTAAAAGTACTGCCCACCGAGGAAGGAAAACACATTCCCAGGTGGGATGTTTTGGTAAGGAACGAAGTTTTGAAGTATACTGCAAAGATAGTTGCAAACAGCAAAGTTGTAGAGTAGGTTCATGAGATTCATTGTATATGCTTTGAACTGGAGAGATACGGAAAGCCCCAGTGCAGAGTCAAAGTCCTTGGTGATGAATGGGGTCCAGCATCTTTAAGGCCGAGGGTCGAGCAGAGCCACAGAACATTGATCCATAGTCGAGTTTCGATTGAATAAGAGCACGATATACCTTTAACATTGATCAGCGATCTGTCATCCAAGTGGTCGAAGAGAGGACACGGAGGATGTTCAGTGCTCTTGTGCATTTGACCCGAAGCTGCTTAAAGTGTGGTAGAAAGGTCAGTTTAGAATCAAAGATAAGCCCCAAGAACTTGATCTCCGGGACCACTGGCAGCATAACTTCACCAATACGAAGTTCAGGATCAGGGTGAATACCCTATCGACGGCGAAAGTGCATGCATATGGTTTTAGAGAGAGAGAAATTAGAGCCGTTCGCCAGAGTCCACTTCCATACACGATTGAGGACAATTTGTAGTTGCCGCTCAATATATCTCATGTTTGACGACTGACATGAGATGTGAAAGTCGTCGACATACAGCCCATTCGCAACAGTGAGAGGGAGTTGTTCAGTGATGGCATTTATCTTTATACCGAAGAGTGTGACACTCAATACACAGCCTTGAGGGACTCCAAGTTCCTGTACAAAAGAACGGGAAGATGTCGAACCCACACAAACTTGGAATATCCTGTCCATTAAAAATTTTTTAATAAACATGGGTAGATGGCCATGTGACCCATATGTATGGAGGTCTCGCAAAACACCATACCTCCATGTTGTGTCGTAAGCCTTCTCTATGTCAAAGAATATTGATACAAGATGTTGGCAGTGGAGAAAGTCTTCTCTGATAGAAGTTTCAAGATGAATTAGGTGGTCTGTGGTGGAGTGCTGTCGTCAGAACCCACACTGGGTGGGTGAGAGGAGGTTGTTTGATTCAAGGAACCAAACAAGACGAGCATTAACCATCCTTTCTAAGGTCTTACAGAGACAGCTCGTCAGAGCAATTGGACGATAGTTTGAAGGAATCTTCGGATCTTTCCCTGGCTTAGAGAAAGGTAAAATAATAGCCTGGCGCCAGGCATCAGGAAAAACATTCTCCTGCCAAATCCGGTTGAAGATAGTCAGAAGGACATCAAGAGAATCAGGAGAGAGATGGTGTAGCATGTCATAATGAATATCATCAGGTCCAACAGATGTACTGGCAAGACCGATGAAGGGACATTTTTAGTTCCACCAGGGTAAAGGGACTATTATAGTCAAAGAAACAGTCAGTTTGAAAGGAAAGAGGTGATCGCTCTGCCCGAGTCTTGATGGCCAGGAAGGTGGAGGAACAAGCAGAAGTGCTAGATATCCGGCAAAAGCTTTCACCTAGAGTGTTAGCGATGTTTCGGACATCAGTCACCTCCTGACCATCAGAGAGTAAGATTGAGAGAGGGACAGAATTGTAGTGCCCATTAACCTTTTAAATCCTGTCCCATATGATCTCAGAACTGGTGGTAGAAGATGTGCTAGTTGTGAACTTAATCCAAGATTCCTTCTGGCTTTGACGTCTTACCCACCTAGCATGTGCTCGGGCCTATTTTTGAGCCTTCCGTGCTCGGTGGCAAGCAGGATTCCACCATGAACAAGGATATCGTGGAAAACATGTCGAGATTTTAGGAATACACTGAGCAGCTGCTTGTATAATACAGTCAGTTGCCACTGCTACACAGTCATCTATTGATGACTGATTTACGATGGCAAAATCAAATTCTGTGAGAGCAGTGAAAGTGGACCAGTCTGCCTGATTTAGCTTCCACAGGGGCACGGGGTAGGGTGGCATCAATCACGGCCAGTGTCTCTCAAAATGATTGGAAAATGATCACTGCCCAGTGGATTACTGTCAACCCTCCATGAAATATGGGAGAATAAAGAAGGGGAGCAAACCGAGAGATCAATAGCGGTAAAGGACTGACTAGGTGCATGAAAGTAAGTGGAAGAACCAGTATTGAAAAGAGAAAGATCGTGATCAGAGAGCATCCGCTCTATAGATCGACACCTCCCATCAATAACAGCACTTCCCCAGAGGGATGATGTCCATTAAAATCACCCAGGATTAGAAACGGAGATGGCAATTGTTCAACAAGAGCATCATATGTCTCTCCAGGGGACAGGTACAGAGAACAAACAGTGATGGTATGACCCAAGGAAACATGAATGGCTACGGCCTCCAAGGGTGTGTTGACTGATGAAGACAAGGTGGGCACATGTTGATCAACCAACAGTGCTACCCCTCCATGTACTCGACCATCACACAACCTGTCATTTCTGTGCAGAAAAAACTGCCGAATGGAGACTGTATCAGCAGATTTGAAAAATGTTTTTTGTAAAGAAAGACAAACAGGATGGTAGGAAGCAATCAGCGTTTTGATATCATCCAGATTAGAACGTAAACCTCGACAGTTCCATTGTATCTAGGTGGCCATATTTAAGAATGGGTAGGTGAAGTGGCTGGAGAACCCTTCGGTTTATGACCACGTCTTTTTTCTTTACTGTCTTTAATTGGAGGAAGTCTATCAACCTCCATGGATCCTACTCTGGGTCGAGTGGGCAGGTTTTTGTTATTGGAAGAGGAATCCAGTGACTGAGGATGCAAACGAATAATTGTTTTGTCTCTAGGGAGAAAAAGATGTAACAGAAGAAATGCCTGAATTTGAAACTGAAGGACGTGTATCTTGAGGTTTGTTGGAAGGTATAGAAGAAACAAAGATGGGTGTGGAAGTCGACTCATCAACCTTTTTAACCCACGGAGTTCAAAAGGTTTTTCATTTGTTTTGAAAATGATTCTCTTGGAGGTACAGAGAGATCTGTCTGCACTCCCACTGTAGTTGTGAAATGATGTGCAGCAGCATATGTCCAAGATGGAGTGGTGGACAGCAATTTCCGAGCCTCAGGATAATTCATGTTATGTATCGTTTACAAACCATGCACCTCTTTTTCCTCCAACCATTTTGGGCAAGAATGAAAGTGAGAGGGGTGAGAACCATTGCAGTTCATGCAATGTGGGTTCATGTAACAATCATAGGCATCGTGGTCCTTGCCTTTACAACAAGCACATGTCAGGGAACCACGACAAGATGTCTTTGAGTGGCTGAATCTCTGACATTGGAAACATCGAAGAGGGTTTGGAATGTATGGCCGAACCCTGCAAATGAGATAACCTGACTTGATGGTGGCAGGTGCATGTGGTAAAGTAAATGTTAAAACGAGGGTATTTGTTGGCAATGTAACTCCATCTTTGCGAGTGGAGATGCACCTCACTGCAGAAACTCCTTAAGTGGAGAGACCAGCGAGAATCTCTGACTCAGGAACATTCTTCAAATCCCTTTCAACAATAACTCCTCATAAAGAATTCAAAGTAGCATGAGGTGTAACCTCAATAGGTATATCCCCAATTGCCTTTAAATTCAAGAGGAGTTCACTGTGTTGAGATGTGGATGTTTCAACCAATATGTCACCAGATCGAAGCTTCTTTACTGACTTTGGAGAGCCAGCAAGTCCCTCTTGTCCCTTCTGAATAAAAAAAAGGGGACATTTCCCCTGAAGGTTTTTCTGAAAGAGAATGTAATATGAGAAAATGAGGTACATGTGTTACTGATGTTGAAGATTGCTGTTCAGAGTCTTTAAGACATGGTCGATTACCCATTGACTGTTTTTTCACAATTTCATTTAAATTTTTTTTGGAGGATCCATAGGAAAAAGGAAAAATTTCTGTACCCACTGACCCCATCCCCCATGGAGCCTTACAAGGGGATGCACTACAAAGTCATGCAAGGACAATGCAGCAACGCTAGAGTTTCGTGAGCACTTTACCCAAACACCAGCATCAGGTACAATGTCCACAACACCCATTGAGAACATCCAACATGGGTACTTGGTTGATTCTAGCCCAAGTGGACCAGCCAATTGACCCAAGGGGGGTCACCCAAAGGCCGTCCGTCTATAGGAATTTGAGGCCAAAGTGGTGTGTTAGGGTTGGACTCCTCAACCACTAGGATCCTCTCCTGTCCTTCATGGGTCGCCACGCACGGCAAACACGTGGGTGGATGTTTAGATCCCAGAGAAGGTAACCAGACAGAACCTTCCCTAGGAGGTCCCCTCACCACGAACAGGAATTTACACCAAGGGGTGGTAGGAAGCAATCAGTGCATTGATGTCATCTAGATTAAAATGTAAACATCAACAATTCCATTGTATCAAAGTGGCCATTTTTATTCATGTGTTGGCAAACAGGTTTGCAACCATGACCTTTTCTTTACTGTCTTTATTTGATGGAGGTCTATCAACCTCCATGGATACTGCCCAGGATCAAGTGGGCAGGTCTTTGTTGTTTATACAAGGATTCCAGTGACTGAGGATGTGCACGAATGATCATTTTGCATCTTGGGGCAGGAGAAGATGTACCTAGAACCAAAGGAAGTGGATCTTGGGGTTTGCTAAAATGTAAGTTAGGGACAGAGATGGGTGTTGAACTTGATTCATTAACTTTTATAACCATGGAGGTCAAAAGACTTTTCATTTGGTTTGAGAACCATTCTTTTGGAGGCACAGAGAGATCTGTCTACACTCCCACTATAGTAACAGTACAAAGTGCAGCAGTAAACATCTGAGATGAAGTGGTGGACAGTAACTTTGAAGCCTCAGAGTAAGTAATATTTTGAATCATTTTCAAACATTACACCTCTTTTTCTTCCAACCATTTAGGGCAAGAACAAAAGAAGGATAGGTGACAGCCATTGCAAATGACACAATGAAGGTCTTTTTCACACTCATTGGTATCGTGGTCCCTGCCACTGAAATGAGCACATGTCAAGGAACCATGACATGATGTCAACAAGTGACTGAACTGCTGACACTGGAAACATCTGAGAGGATTTGAAATGTAAGGTCATACCTTGCAATTAAAATAACCTGGATGCAGTGATGTAAATATTAAAATGAGGACACTGCTCAACATCATAATTCAATCTTTATGAGATTAAATACACCTCACTGCAGAAACTCTTTGGGTGGTGAAACCAACAAGAATCTTCAATTTAAGAATGTTCTTCAAATCCCTCTCAACAATAATTCCTAATGACAAATTCAAAGAATGAGGCGTAACCTCAATACGTATATCCCCAGTTATCTTTGAATGCAAGAGGAGTTCACTATGTTAAGATGTGGATATCTCCACCAATATGTCACCACAGTGAAGCATCTTTACTGACTTTGGTGAGACAACAAGTCCCTCTAGTCCCTTCTGAATGAAAAAGGGAGACATCTGCCTTAAAGGTTTGTTTTAAAGAGAATGTAGTATAAGAAAATTAGGTACAGGTATTACAGATGTTGAAGATTGCTGCTCAGATTCTTCAAGACATGGTCATTTACCTGTGCTTTTTTCCACAATTTTATTTTAGTTTTTATTTGTGGGATCCATAATAAAGAAAGGATGTTTTGGTGCCCACTGACCACACCTACCATGGAGCCCTGTGAGGGGATTCATTACAATGCCAAACAATGATATTCCAGCAATGCCAGTATTTTGTGAGCACTGTACTCAAACACCAACATCAGATACAATGTCCACAACACCTGTTGAGAACATCCAAAACTGGTACTTGTTTGACCCTAGCCCAAGTACCAGCCAACTGACCCCAGTGGCCACCCCAAGGTTGCCTGTCTACAAGAATTCAAGACTAAAATGGTGTGTTAAGGTTGGACCCCTTAACCACCAAGATCCTCTCCTCTCCTCACCTTCATAGGTCATCACACATGGAAAATATGTGGGTGGATGTTTGGATCCCAGAGGAGGTAAACTGAAAGAACAGGGCAACTCTATGCAGATACAATGGATCAGCTCAGATGTCCATCTTTGTGTATTTTAGGAAGATAGAAAGTGGGAGTTCTTGGTTTATTTACAAGGAAATTCTTGACTCAAACCTTCCACTGTGTATACTATGTTGTTGAAGTCAGAAATTGGGTTGTACTGAAGAGGGGGTATAGAAAGTACTGTTGCTGTTTCAAACTTCATTTATACATATAAATCCTTGTTCTAAACTACTATGGCTCCATATCTGTCTACTGGCTGTATAACAGTTTTGTCTCTTTATTGCAGATAATTTAAACATAATTGTTCATTGCGAGAACGTTTTAGATATAGTTTTCGAGTTTCAATGCAATTTTTTTATTTCTTTTTTACACCTATGACTGAAGTAATCATGTGTGGTGAACTCACTGGAGAGTGACATCCATGAGGAATGTTTTATAGAAAATTTAGAGAAGAGATAATTGTAAGAGGTAGCTTTAAAATAATGGTTATCCAAGATTTTGGTAAAGCAAGTTTAAAATCTCAGTCTTAAAAAAACACAAAAAACACTCAATACCTTCCATTGTGCAAAAAACATTGAGACATTTTATTCATAAGCAAGTATTTTTTATAAAAGTGTACATGTAATGCAACAGGGAACAAATCAGAACATTTCTGACCACAGGGTAAAAAAGATAGGTGAAGTACAGAACAACAAAAAAAGAGGTTTGAACAGAAGTAACACAAGAGAATGGTGGACCACATTATCATCACAATCTGGAAAGGCAGATCATTGAATCTGAAAGAAATAGATTAACATGGCAAGTACAGGTGAGAGAAAAATCCTACAGTAATGGGAAAGATGAAAGGTATGGGAATAAAGCTGCTAAATATCCTGAATTCAGGAAGACCAAAGTCCTCTGGTTGAAAAGCTACATCAAAAACTTGCACACAACAGCTGAAAATCCCAGAACATGGGAGCATACATGAATGGCTTTCCATTTCTGTTGATTTTTGAAAGGATACATGGACTAAGATAAATAAAAAGCAATGTTGACTATAGTTTGGAATGAGCCAGAAGGTCCATATAATAATGGAAATGCAGCCCCACAACATGACTGTGAATATCAAAAGTCCTGTCCACCTAACAGAAAATATAAGGTGTAGAAGCAAGGCTGAAGAGTACAGTACTTTGTGATGTATGAACTAAAGCTATGGACAAGACCATGCTCAGATGGGAATACACATATAAGCACTGACAATTCCCATCTTGATCATCCATTAATATAGAGAAAATGCCCAAAATGGATGGTAAGATACAATTCCATGGGAAAATGGGGAAGACCAACAAAGCAATTGATGACAGGCTTCTAATCTTTGGTTTTCTTTGAAACAACATATAGTTAGGAATAAAAATCCAGGGATTGATTGGAAACAGATTCAATAGCCTAATGAGTGTGGATGTCCTGAACCACCTTTGACACAAACTGAACAACACTGATCACCACATGAAGGAAAGGAAATGGGTACAGGAGACAAGGAAAGTGTGACATAAAATGAGATCTGAAACTTGAAAAACCTAAATGTGACTGGTAAAAGGAGTGTCACTGATGGAGAAAGGATGCATAATGAGCTCCTACTGGAACCAGAGCCCACCAGGTAGTCACCAGTACTGTTGGTGGCTTGACATGCATTGTTGAAGAAAACATTGAGCTGTGGCACTTTGGAAAATGGGAAAGGGTAAGGGTTTGGAAGAGGAAGGATGGGAAACCCTAACAGTTGCCACACTTGGCTCCAACTAAGACAAACAGGTTACCAAATGGAAAAGTGATTCTGTTGTTGAACTGATTCCAACAAGATTTCAAAGATTTCAGGAACATACCAAAGACAAAATGCCATTGAAATGGGGTTATGCATAAATTCTGGAGATAAGATGTAAGTATCCAGGACTTCAATAATACAGCACCTTCACTCAAGGGTCCCTCCAACAGAGAAACCACACATGTAATGCTAGAGCTGAAGATGACAAATAACGCAACATCAAGATAAAGGAGGAGGAGATGTTCTCAGAACACACCAAAGAATTTCTGTGAAGAGCCTCAGAAAGGAATGAATGATGGAAAGATACCACAAAAAAGTAATGATGGCAGAATGCAGACAGGAAAATTTGGCATGGGTTAAACTGATAAGAGATTTGGATAAAATAGAATCCAACATATCTTGGTTAAGATAAGGGCAGTCTACATGATCATAAGCAAGAGCAGACTGGTCTGAAACCTAGAGGACAAGACATTCTAATACCATTATTCAGTTGGAAGGAGAATTGTTCAGCATGAACTTGAATGTTTGGGGAGGTGGGAAAAACAAATAGGATTGGAAGAATGTTCATGTTGCAAGGAATGATGCAAGTCATAAGAAATAGGGGTGAAAGATAAACTATCATATACCTGGAAAATGCAGCCCTAAAAACTATGAAATGCTAAACTGAATTCTCAGAAAAAGTATGAAAAAGCATGGCAAACTCAGGAGGTAGAAAAAGGTCTTGTCAGACTAAAAGAGGTTCTTTATTTCGAGAAGGAAGTGGAGCAAAGTCTGGACACAGAGGTTGATCATTGTAACATTATATCTCTCTGCTAATAAATGTTTATAAATCTCCGATCAAGTTATCCACACCTAAGACTTGAGATAAAGTGTTTAAGTTGAGACACCCAAGGTGGTGACTTTAACTTCGGAATTTTTTTCTTCAAAAAGGCAAATGTATAAAAAAAACCCAAATAAAAAACAACCACAACAAGATGGAATTAAGGTAATTCTAAATAAAGCAGGTAGTTTATAAAGTATAACCACTTTGTGAAGAAATAATATTTCAAACATGTTCAAGTCCTGCAAAACAAAATGTAAATTTGGTTGAGGTGCAATGAGAGACTGGCACAAATATACTGTGCTCCTATTGAAGGAGAGGTGATGCATGATGATTTACATGAGAAGCACATAGGAATCACATGATTCTAACAGATAAAATGGAAGGCTTATAGCATGCATAAAAAATACTGGCATACAGGGAGTACCAAAGAACAACAAAAGCTAATCTCATGAGTGAAAGGAAGTACTGTATTTGAAAATGTAATTTATGTTCAACATATAGTTAAACATAAGAGAAAACTATTAATAAATCATGAGAGTGTGACGGGGGTGTGTGTGGCAGGAAGAGTCCGATTTCATAGCTTTACAATCAAATAAAGTTGAAGGATAAGTAAATGGTGGTTTGTTTGAACCATGACAATTTTACACTAAGTAACTTGCATTTAACATCATCCATTTACAAGAGGTGGTGGATAAAAACAGAAAAGATATGATGTGTAGAGAAAATGTGATGTGCTACATGTTTCACACCAGAGGAAATTCAGATATGAGGTACTAGCTAAAATTTTATGTTATATTAATTAGAATAATATAAAATAGTAGTTTAATAAATGCTGAATATAAGACACTAAAAACTCTGTGTCATGATCAGAAAAGACACTTGAGGCAAGAGGGTTAAAATTCAAAACTAAGATACACCTATAAGCAAACACTTCACCAAGAGCAACCATACAGCTGAGAACTTTTCAGTTCTTAAACTTATTAGTGCTCCATTCACAAAAAGAACAAATGAAAAGGAAATTTATCTACAATCTCAGGACTTTTCAACCATCTGATTTAAATTAATGCTTTTCTTTCCTATAGACTTCTACTTTTTAAATTTTAATTGCTGTTTTATCTTTTCAAAAATTGTCATTTTTATGTAATAGTTGAAATTTTGCTTAGAATTTTCATGCTCAACAATCATATTACTATATATCCTCATTCTTTGAATTCTGCACGTCTTTGTTATGAACTGTACAAGGTGACAAAGAATACTAGCTTGAAGTATCATCTTTCTTTAAATTAAGATAAAAATCATAAAAACTGGGTTATTGTTAAAACTACAGTTTTATTTTATGTATAAGATCAGTGGATTTTTTGTTCAATTTATGAACTACAAAATCCCTACCTTAATAATACATTACTTCTCAACAATTAAAACAGAGATGAAAAAAAAGTAGATTTACTCCTTTGGCTTATTTACCTATTTTGCAATTATTTTTATTGAAAATGCATTTTTAAACCTTGTATTTCATCACTATAATACACAAAGTAAATTTCTACAAAAAGCATAAATTATCAGTAAACTGAACATACTGACTAGTTTTTAATACCATGCACACATTAAGGTGGCATTCTCTGTTCACTTGAACAGTGCATTACCCTCTCCAGAACAATCCCACAAAAGTAGAGATATGTAGAATATGCCCAACAGAGTAGGGACACAAATGTTAACTAAGTAGATAATAAAGATTAACTCATTTGCTTGGGATTTCACCTAGGTTAATAAATCAAGTTAGACACAATAGGATGCAACAAAATATTTAAGAACATATTCAAATTCATTTCAAAACTAGCATGTAGAATATTCTCTGCAGGGTAATATGATCAGGATGTCATTGACATCACTGAATAGTAAATTTGTTAAAATATAACACAAAATTTACTGGTACAATGCTCAGGAACACAAGAAATAATAAGAATAAATTGTAGAAGCCAATTTGTTAATAAAGCTGGAGCAAGATATGAGGAAGTGACTTTATATAAAGCAAATGTTTCCAAGGCCCCAAAAAGATTTAGCATGTAAATGATAACAACAAACAGCTCTGACAAGACATAAAAACATTCCTACAAGCAAGAACAAGCAGTAAAGATGCCAGAAAAGATGAGAAACAGATTAATTCTCTTGCATTCCAAGTTATAGGCAAGAAGGTTCAATGTAGGTATGCATATTGGTATTTCAAAAAAATTAAAAATCAAGTATGTAAGGCATTAAAGTAGATATCAGAATGTACTCAGACCAATGGAAACAACAAAATTTGAGGAACAGGCAATAACCAAACTATCATCTTAATATTTTCAGCCATTATAATTTTAATATACAAGTTAAAAGTCACTGTGCACTTGTATGTTTATTAACAGACATGTTTCAATATAGAATACAGGAATATGGATGACAATTATAAACAATGTTGAAAGTGTATTAGCATCAATACAGGACTGGATCCTTCTTATTTTGTTTCTTAACACTGCTATCAGTTGCTGGCTTGAAATAGACTGAATAAAATATGATTATAAAACTGCACAGTGACTTTCCAAACACCCTATACTATTTATTTTATTATTTTATTTTTATTATTTATTTGCTTGTTTTTTCAGTTATTTTTGAGTGACCTTTGATTTCATACAACAGTATTCTTTCGAAGGTTATCATTTACACATTTACAAAAAAGTTTTTTGTCAAAAAAATGTTCCCACAAGTATCATGATTCCCTCTGTTTCTAGTCTCTCCTTTTACTCTTTCCTCTTTCTGCCTTTCTTCTTCTTTTCTCTCTCTAGGTCTTATTGTTGTTTTAACAGACCCTCGTACACCACCATCTTTAAGCCCAAGTCACTCTCCCCTCTATCTACTTTTCAAAGTCAGTTGATGGGGTTATATGGCATAATTGTAACCTGAATAATATTTTTACCACTACTACAAATGCATAAATGTAGGCTTGTTAGCTGATTGTTTAGATATTCTTCTACCATCTACCCTTGAAGATCCTGGCTAACTCATCACTCTCAAAATTTTATGTATAGGCTGGCTGGATTATTTACAGTAGTAACAAAGTTATAACCAGAACTTTAAATAACTGTCTCTTTCTTGTCAAAGTCAAGATGATCTGGGTCAGTTAGCTTAGGACACAATCTGTCAAAAAGAATTATTCTTTCTGCTCTGTTATAACAATATAGTCTGTGATAATTTCACTTTGAAATCATCAATGTAAATATGTAATTGCTAGTTATCACAAGTGTATCCACAGCTTTAAATAATTCTCTTCCTCACAGTAGTTTGGCTACTTTATAACACTTATAAAAAATTATTCTTCTCTACTCTGTTATTACCATACTGTCGGTTGTAATTCACTTTATAAAGTTACCAAAGTGTGCTCTTTATAGCTAAGTTCACAGTGATTCAGTCTAGGTTTATCTCTCTATCTTCAGCTACGCTTTCAATAAACAGCCTGATAGAGGCCATGAACATTGCACCCACTACCCAATATTACGATAGAAGAATACTCGATCAAAACAAGAAAATAATTGCCAATACACAACAATTGAACTACACATAGTATGATTCAAAAACTGTTACACAGACAAATTTCTGATAAAACTAAACATATCACTTCTGAATGAAACTAAGTTTAACATTCATGCTATACTTAAACCATCTAAGTCATAACACTCATACTGAATTTAAATAGTCACACATATCTGTTAATTACTCCAATTTCAATTCAATGAAAGGCTATTGTTGCATGATATCATCATGTACCAGGGCAGTTCACATGTAGCTCTATGGCCCCAGCTTCTAATTTGAAGAGTAGATAATGTCACTATCATTATACATCATTAAAAAAAATGCAGCAGAATAAATTGTTTAAAATTTAACATCAATGTCTCTAAAATAAAATGTTTAAAGATAAGAAATGGAAATAAGTAAACACCTTTTAGCTTTTCATAGAAAGTTCTCAAAACTTATTTCTTTTTATGTGTATAATTTTACATCTTCATCTTTTCACTTGTAGTGTAATTTTAATTTTCCTTTCCAATTCTTCGTTTTTTACTAATTATGCCTACCATCATCATCTAGTGGCAACAATGAAAAAAGACTTTCATAACAGTTACGTTTTGCACATTTAAGTGAGGCGTCTCTAAGAAAAGGAGAGTTCAACAGATCTATGACACGTCTCTATTCTTTTGATATCCTTAGAACTAGAGTGAAATGGGAATTTTAGATATGTAGAATTGTGATAACCACTTTTGATTGCATCCTCCTGAAGGAAATTTGAGACTTCCATGTCAAAAATTTGTAAGACATTATACTGGTAGAAAGAAGACATAAATATTAAACTGAAGGATTAATCAAACCTAAGAATCACACAAGCAACTCAATGATCTAAGATAACCTCTTCCTCCAACAATTGAAATGGGAGATTTGTCAAGAACAAAAATTGCTGTGTAAGTAAAAAATACTCACCATGGTCACTACTACTTTTGCTATAGGTTCAAAAAGAACAAATAAAAGTAACTGATGAGAATTAGATGAAGCAGATAAGGCAGAAGAATGAAGATTACTTGTTGGTAGCCTCAAAAAGAATGACAACCAAAAGCAAGCTGAAATGGTAACACTATAATAACCTTCTAGTGAAATGCTTCTTCAGAATAGGAAAGCATTGTAGGTGAAGGAAAGAAATTTCTATCTAGTTATCTGAAAAGTTAAGAGGCAGAATACTTTGTAGCAAAGCAAAATAGACAAAGGAACACAAGCTCTTGCTTTCTTAGTGCAGAACTATAGAATGGACTATTTGTATTCTGTTCATTGTGAGTAATGAAACCCCTGATTTTGCATTTTTCAGTAAATATATAAAAGCCACATGGCAAGAGAAACCATTTCAGTGAGAGCTGCTGTTAACAAAAGATTTGAAAGGTAAAGTTTTGACCCTGACTAAGAGCTTCAAAAGAGCAAGAGTAGCTAATAGTTAATAATTACTCTGAAGAGGTTCTCAAAATGAGACAACATATAAAGTGCATTGTAAAAAACTGACAGTGAGTCAAAATACATCAGATGTAAGACCTCTAAAAGAAATCTGAAGTTCATTAACTTGAGAAGTAAGGTGAGTAGAAGTTGATCCTGCAGAAAGTTTAGTAACATTTTGCACATTTCTAAAAGTATCAGTAATGATCCAAAAATATATAAAGGTTAGAAAACCAATAAAGACACAAACTAAACCAACAGGATATTAGCATCCTGTATAACAAAAACCAGTTCAGATTGCAAAACAGTACACACAGAAAAGAAAAAAAGGAGAAATCAGATAAGCAGAAGATACTTCAGAATTAGGGCTGACTGAAAAATTCTGCTTTTCAAACAAAATGAATAAGCTTGTGCAAATGATGGGTTTTATTCTGTTAATATTACTATTATTTTTTTTATCATCAAATGGAGAAAAAGGACAAATGTTCCACAACCAAGCAACCACTTGAATGTGAACCTGTCATAGACACCAGAACAGACTACTGAATTAAATGCCTGAAAAAAATAGATCAATAAGGACTAACAGTGCAGTCACAGGAACTTGCTGCATACTTAAAAGGCAGTCTACATGAGTAAGGCCTCTTAGAAGTTGTAAGAATTCTGATACTGGTAGAAACATCTGCAGCAGTAATAAATGTTGACTTCCACTGGTTTGATTTCTCTTTCTCTTCTTAGGTGTGCTATACTTTAATTCTTAAACTAATTTCTGGGCTATTATTGGGAAAACAAAGCTTTTACACATCTTACTGACATGGAACAATAAATCAAATGGAGGATAGGAGTGTAGAGAACTTGGTAAATTGATTCATGCTCCAGATGATGTTAAGGTCATTCAGGGCAACTTAACAAAGAAAGGTATTTTGTATTTCAGAGATAAGCCTGTCTATTTGTAAATTATAGTTTAATTTCTTTTATAAAAGAATTACCTTAATCTGTAAATTTTGTATTTCATGTTTTGCTTTCAGAAAACTTTAAGATTAAAGAAATTGCCTGACATATTTTTATTTTTAACAGTATATGCTATAAAATGTTTTCTTGTATCTTAAACATTCAAACTTTATTGTTCCAATAGTAGCATGTTCTGAGCTATGGTTTTAATAGTGACATCAAAGTACAATAACTCTGAACTAATGTTATGTTATAAACAATGCTCATGCCACAGTGACTGGCAAAACTAACTAAAAAGATAAAATTCCTCAGGAATGTAATATTTTTATTCTTGGTAAAGTGTAAATCATCAGATACTTGAATGATTAGCCATGAAATTCTAAAAGTGTATTTGCACATCAGTGAAGCATTTCTGTTAAAACACTATTAGCAAACTTCGACCTAAATGTTGCAACAGAGTACAAGTGATAAAGTAATAAACTATAGAAATGTTCAGGAAGAAATAAACTGAGTAACTTTAGTTACCTGAACTGCACAAAAAGTTAAAGAATTGCTCCAAACAAAAGTATATTACAGTATAAAATTGTAATTCAAAATAAAATTAGTCAACATCCATGACAGTCAAACAGGGAGTAGTCAGACCAATTCATCACTAATAGAATCATACAAAATAGAAATGTCTCATTTTCTCTGTTTAAGAGTATATATCTATAGAATAAGTAACTATGGAGTTATTCAGATATTGTAAAATTTGTAATAAATTACAATATTTTTTATTAAAAAATTAATAAAACAATGAAACTTTAAACAAAATGATTAAATTATTATGTAACAAATACAAGAATGTATTAAATAAATATAAAGATAAAAAAATTAGAGAAATTTCACTTAAAATTTCTAATACCTTTTCAGTTAAGAATCAGGTCATTTAACAACTTGGTGCTACTTTATGCAGATGTTCACCTTGTCACATAAAAAGGCTTATTTAGAGCATGATAGTCACAGTAGACTTGGTGAATGGGTGTTAGTTGGAAGCTATACTAGTTTGTTTGGACAGCTAGGTTGGATGCTTCATGCTGATATAGTTTGTTTCCTGTGTTGTTAATTATGTCTTTCTACCAAATTGGGCACTGGGATACTAAGATCAGGAGGCAAGTTTTCATCTCACTTACCTTCAAATGGTAGAATCTCATTTCTTTATTATTCTTGAATTTTTTATTTCAACTTTACTTGGGAGAGCACTTACTTCCCACAAGTATCCACAAGCAGTAAAGAGAGGTATAGATGAGGGATGTTGTGGGCTTGAGCACCCACATCTCACTCTCCTAATTTTTATTTCTATTTCTATTGCTATTCTTAATTTTTAATGCGAGACTGGTGAAGGGAGGTTAAGACTGATAAATGGTTTATCCCCACCTCAATGTGGGTCCCATGTCTTCAGTCACCTCCAAAACCTATGGTACATTTTATAATCCCACAATGTAGCTTGTACTCTGGGATCTTTTCAGTTGATGCAGCATTTTTTTTATGTTTGTATCAGCTTGTTTTCGAGTTATAACAAACTAATATAATTAGTCAGAGGTTTGGATTTGCTGTTTTAATGCAGTTTTTCCTTGTGATTTTACTTATTTTACTATTTAACCCCATTAAAATGATTTATTTTCACTAAAATATATAAAATGTGTTGCATTATTTCATCACTATGAGTTTGTTTTCTTTCTTCTTATATGAACTTCCACAAGTTGATAATCTGTGTGATGTCACCCATGACTGCATATTCTTCATACTGAAATACATTTATAACTTGGTGTCTCACAGTAACTACTCATTATAATAGCTGGAACGTACACATATCTGACTGTCCCTGAAATATTTTGAAAATTGTTTAATATAATCATGAAAACTTCCTTGATTGATAATATTTTTGTAACTAGAAAATAGGAACCAACATCTAGCTTTACAGGTGTGTGCATGTGTGTATTACCCTAATGAAATTATTTTGTAAATGTATTCAATAACAAAAGAGTTTAGTTTTCCTTCCTGATGGTATAAAACTACTAAAAAACCTTAATTCAATGTACAATTTAACAACTTGAAAATATAACATGATATATTGATTGATTGATTGATTTAGTGTTTTATGGCACAAAGCAACGAGGCTATCTGCGCCAAACAACCGGTAAAAATGTAGTAAAAGACATAAATGGAAATGAAGGTAAAACAAAAAAAAGTATAAAACCAGTGTTGACACCTAGTCTACAAGGTTAAGATAGAAGGCAAAGTGTAAAAAGTTTTAAGGTAGGTATTCTATCAAAAAGGTATAATCATAACCCGCCAGGAAGACTAACAGGCGGGTACAAGACCCACCGTCAGTCACCTGAAGTTGGTCTTTCCAGTCCTGGTTCTGGGTTATGTGTCATAGCAACTAGTATCAAAATGTAAAAGAATAGAAGTATTAAAAAACACACAGCAAAAGCGCAACAATGAGTAACCAAATGTTCAGTAAAAAGAGAAAAGTCACGTAAATGGAGTAAAATTTGTAAAGGAAAATGAAGGTAAAAACAAAATGGCAATTAAAACAGAAAATGGTGTAAAAACCAATGGTGACACCCAGTCTTCAAAGTTATAAACTATTTACTCTAGCATAATAATAATGATCATAACCTGCCAGGAAGACTAACGAACAAGTTCAAGAACCACCGCCAGTCACCTGAAGTTGGCCTTTCCAGTCCTGGTTCTGGGTTATGTGTCATAGTAGCTATTATCAAAATGTAATGGAATAAAAGTTTAAAAAGACACTCAGCAAAATCATAATAAAGAGTAGCCAAATGTCCAGTAAAAAGATAAAAGTCAAGTAAATGGAGTAAAATGTGTAAAAGTAATTGAAGATAAAAACAAAATGGCAATTAAAACAGGAAATGGTGCAAAAACCAATGACGACATCCAGTCAACAAAGTTGTAAAGGACAACCTGTAGCAGAATGGGAATGATCATAACCCGCCAGGAAGACTAACAGGTAGTATATAAACCACCGTCAGCCACCTGAAGTTGGTCTTTCCGTCCTGGTTCCGGGTTATGAGTCAATATGGCCAGTACAAAAAGGTTGTAAAAGTACGAAATGATATGCAGCAAAAGTACAATAACAACTCCCCAAGATGACTAACGAGTAGTTCAAACAGACAGTTCAAACAGAAGCGTTAGTCACCTGAAGTTGGCCTTTCCAGTCCTGGTGTCGAGTTATTTAATGTTCTGGCCATTGTTTAATGTCGCATTGAATGAGAGAGAATAAAACTTTAAAAAGGAGCCACAATTAAAAAGGTGTAATAAATAAATATACCACACTTAAATAAGATTAAAAAGATTAATGGCCATTAAAAAATTAAAAACGTTATTAAGGTGGACATAGTCACCATCACCAATAACTCTGTCCAATGTTACAGATTGACGCCGGGAAAAAATATGTTTAAAGTATTGCTGTCGTTGAGGATTGTAACGATGGCAAGAAAGTAAAACATGGCTGATAGTGATTTGAGTGTTACACAAACTACACATTGGTGCATCAGTTCCAGATAAAAGAAAATGATGAGTTAAAAAACTGTGACCAATGCGTAGCCTAGTGAGAACAACTTCTTCCCTCCGAACTTTACGGAAGCTAGATGGCCAAACTCCAATTTTGGGTTTCATTTGAAAAAGTTTATTGTCGCGTTGTTCACTCCAAGTGGACTGCCAACTGGCACGGAGCCAAGCTTTGAAGACAACACCATAGTCCATGTACGGAATAGGCATAGGGGTGATGGAGCCGAGGCATACATATTTAGCTGCCATGTCTGCAAGCTCGTTCCCACGAATACCAACATGGCCTGGTATCCAGAAAAACTGAATTGAAGTAGCTGCTAATGAGAAATGGGCCAGTCGGTTTCGAATATCTGCTAGAATAGGATGTGAGCTAATGTGAAGTGATTCCAAGGCAAGAATAGAACTAAGCGAGTCAGTATAAATAGTGCAGTTGGAGTACTGCTCAGCTGCAATATGATCAAGGGCAAGAGATATTGCATACAGTTCAGCAGTGAACACAGAAGCTGTAGAGGGGATTCTGTGTGCAACTACTGACCCACAGCAAACCATAGCAGAGCCCACTGAATTTCCTGATTTGGAACCATCTGTATAAATGGGAACTGAATGATTGTTTGAAAGATATTCATTGAATAAAAGACGGTACTTCCAGTCTGGAGTATCCGCCTTTTTTAGGTGATTGAAAGAAAGGTCACACTTGGGGGCTGTAATAAGCCATGGTGGGATGCATCGACATGTGGAATCTGCAATATTATCCAAGGACAGACCCAATTCATCCAATTGCGCCCGGATGCGAAGGCCAAACGGAGCAATGACAGATCGACTGTTCTGAAAAAGTACTGCCCACCGAGGAAGGAAAACACATTCCCAGGTGGGATGCTTTGGTAAGGAACGAAGTTTCGAAGTATATTGTAAAGACAGTTGCAAACGGCGAAGGTGTAGAGGAGGTTCATGAGATTCAATGTATATGCTTTGAACTGGAGAGGTACGGAAAGCTCCGGTGTGTCACCTTGGTGATGAATGGGGTCCAGTATCTTTAAGGCCGAGGGTCTGGCAGAGCCATAGACCATTGATCCATAGTCAAGTTTCGATCTAATAAGAGCACGATATATCTTTAACATTGAACGGCGATCTGCCCCCCAACTGGTAGAAGAGAGGACACGAAGGATGTTCAGTGTTCTTGTGCATTTGACCCGAAGCTGCTTTAAGTGTGGTATAAAGGTCAATTTACGATCAAAGATAAGCCCCAAGAACTTTGTCTCTGGGACCACTGGCAGCAAAACTTCACCGATATGAAGTTCAGGATCAGGGTGAATACCTCGTCGGCGGCAAAAGTGCATGCATACAGTTTTGGAAAGAGAGAAATTAAAGCCATTCGCAAGAGTCCACTTCTGTACACGATTGAGGGCAGTTTGTAGTTGCCGCTCAATATATCTCATGTTTGATGACTGACATGAGATGTGAAAGTCGTCAACATATAGCCCATTCATAACGGTGAGAGGGAGTTGTTCAGTGATGGCATTTATCTTTATACTGAAAAGTGTGACACTCAATATACAGCCTTGAGGGACTCCAAGTTCCTGTACAAAAGAACGTGAAAGTGCCGAACCTACACGAACTTGGAATCTCCTGTCCATTAAAAAATTTTTAATAAACATGGGTAGATGGCCACATAACCCATATGTATGGAGGTCTCGCAAAACGCCATACCTCCATGTTGTGTCGTAAGCCTTCTCTATGTCAAAGAATATCGATACAAGGTGTTGGCGGTTGAGAAAGGCCTCTCTGATAGATGTTTCAAGACGAATTAGGTGGTCTATGGTGAAGTGCTGTCGTCGGAACCCACACTCGGTGGGTGAGAGGAGGTTGTTTGATTCAAGGAACCAAACAAGACGAGCATTAACCATCCTTTCTAAGGTCTTACAGAGACAGCTCGTCAGAGCAATTGGACGATAGTTTGAAGGAATCTTCGGATCTTTCCCTGGCTTAGAGAAAGGTAAAATAATAGCCTGGCGCCAGGCATCAGGAAAAACATTCTCCTGCCAAATCCGGTTGAAGATAGTCAGAAGGACATCAAGAGAATCAAAAGAGAGATGGTGTAGCATGTCATAATGAATATCATCAGGTCCAACAGATGTACTGGCAGACCGATGAAGGACCATTTTTAGTTCCACCAGGGTAAAGGGACTATTATAGTCAAAGAAACAGTCAGTTTGAAAGGAAAGAGGTGATCGCTCTGCCCGAGTCTTAATGGCCAGGAAGGTGGAGGAACAAGCAGAAGTGCTAGATACCCGGCAAAAGCTTTCACCTAGAGTGTTAGCGATGTTTCGGACATCAGTCACCTCCTGACCATCAGAGAGTAAGATTGAGAGGGGAACAGAAGTGTAGTGCCCATTAACCTTTCAAATCTTGGAACTGGTGGTAGAAGATATGCTGATTGTGAACTTAATCCAAGATTCCTTCTGGCTTTGACGTCTTACCCACCTAGCATGTGCTCGGGCCCGCTGGAAAGCAACCCGATTTGAAAGTGTGGGATATCTGCGAAAAGTGTCCCAGGCCCGTTTTTGAGCCTTCCGTGCTAAGTTGCAAGCAGAATTCCACCATGGACGAGAATATCGTGGGAAACGTGTCGAGGTTTTAGGAATACACTGAGCAGCTGCATGTATAATACAATCAGTTACCGCTGCAACACAGTTGTCTATTGATGGCTGATTTACGATGACAGGATCAAGTTCTGCGAGAGCAGTGAAAGTGGACCAGTCTGCCTGATCCAGCTTCCACCGGGCCACGCGGGTAGGGTGGCATCGACCACGGCCAGTCTCTCTCAAAATGATCGGAAAATGATCACTGCCTAGTGGATTACTGTCAACCCTCCATGAAAAATGGGAGCAAACTGAGAGATCAATGGCAGTGAATGACTGACTTGGTGCATGAAAGTAAGTGGAAGAACCAGTATTGAAAAGAGAAAGGTCATGATCAGAGAGCATCTGCTCTACAGATCGACCCCTCCCATCAATAACAGCACTTCCCCAGAGGGGATGGTGTCCATTAAAATCCCCCAGGATTAGAAATGGAGATGGTAACTGTTCAACGAGAGCATCCAGGTCTGATTGATCATATGTCTCTCCAGGGGACAGGTACAGAGAACAAACAGTGATGGTACGACCCAAGGAAATACGGATGGCTACGGCTTCCAAGGGTGTATTGAGTGACAAAGACAGGGTGGGCACATGTTGATCAACCAAAAGTGCCACCCCTCCATGTACTCGACCATCACACAACTTGTCATTTCTGTACAGAGAAAACTGCCGAATGGAGACTGTATCAGCAGATTTGAGAAATGTTTCTTGTAGAGAAAGACAAACAGGATGGTAGGAAGCAATCAGCGTTTTGATATCATCCAGATTAGAACGTAAACCTCGACAGTTCTATTGTATCAAGGTGGCCATTTTTAAGGACGGGCAGGTGAAGTGGTTGGAGAACCCTTCGGTTTACGACCTCGTCTTTTGTCTTTACTGTCATTCTTCGGAGGAGGTCTATCAACCTCCATAGATCCTGCTCTGGGTCGAGTGGGCAGGTTTTTGTTATTGGAAGAGGAATCAAGTGACTGAGGACGCGGACGAATAATTTTTTTGTTTATTGTGGTGGGAGAAAATGATGTATCAGAAGAAATGTCTGTATTTGAAACTTAAGGACATGGATCTTGAAGTTTGTTGGAAGTTATGGGAGGAACAGAGACGGGTGTGGAAGTCGATTCATCTACTGTTTTAACCACGGAGGTCAAAAGGCTTTTCATTTGTTTTGAAAACGATTCTTTTGGAGGCACAGAGAGATCTGTCTGCACTTCCACTGTAGTTGTGGAATGGAGTGCAGTAGCATATGTCCGAGATGGGATTGTGGACATCAATTTCCGAGCCTCAGGATAACTAATGTTATGTGTCGTTTTCAAATGCTGCACCTCTTTTCCCTCCAACCATTTTGGACAAGAATGAAAGTAAGAGGGGTGAGAACCATTGCAGTTGACACAATGTGGGTTTATGTCACAATCATAGGCATCGTGGTCCTTGCCTCCACAACGAGCACATGTCAGGGAACCACGACAAGATGTCTTTGAGTGGCCGAATCTCTGACATTGAAAACATCAAAGAGGGTTTAGAATGTATGGCCGAACCCTGCAAATGAGATAACCTGCTTTGATGGTGGCGGGTGCTCGTGGTGAAGTAAATGTTAAAACAAGGGTATTTGTTGGCAGTGTAACTCCATCTTTGCGAGTGGAGATGCACCTCACTGCAGAAACTCCTTGAGTGGAAAGACCGGCGAGAATCTCCGATTCAGGAATATTCTTCAAATTCCATTCAACAATAACTCCTCGTGAAGTATTCAAAGTAGCATGGGGTGTAACCTCAATAGGTATATCGCCAATTACCTTTGATTTCAAGAGGAGTTCACTGTGTTGGGATGTGGATGTTTCAACCAGTATGTCACCAGATCGAAGCTTCTTTACTGACTTTGGAGAGCCAGCAAGTCCCTCTAGCCCCTTTTGAATAAAAAAAGGGGACATTTGCCCTGCAGGTTTTTCTGAAAGAGAATGCAATATCAGAAAATGAGGTATGTGTGTTACTGATGTTGGAGATTGCTGTTCTGAGTATTCAAGACGTGGTCGCTTACCCATTGACTGTTTTTTTACAATTTTATTTAAATTTTTTGAAGGATCCATAGGAAAGAGAAAAGTTTCGGTACTCACTGACCCCACCCACCATGGAGCCCTACAAGGGGACGCACTACAAAGTCATGCAAGGACAATGCAGCAACGCCAGGGTTTCGTGAGCACTATACCCAAACACCAGCATCAGTCACAATGTCCACAACACCCGTTGAGAACTTCCAACACTGGTACTTGGTTGGCTCTAGCCCAGGTGGACCAGCCGATTGACCCAAGGGGGGCCACCCAAGGGCCGCCCGTCTACAGGAATTTGAGGCCAAAGTGGTGTGTTAGGGTTGGACCCCTCAACCACCAGGATCCTCTCCTCCCCTTCACGGGTCGCCACGCACGGCAAACACGTGGTGTGATGTTTAGATCCCAGAGAAGGTAACCAGACAGAACAGAACCTTCCCTGGGAGGTCCCCTCACCACGTACAGGAATCCACTCCGAGGGGCACATGATATATTACTTATACTTTAAGGAAAGAAAATATTTAAGAATAATTTAAATAAACTGTACAAGTATTCACCATGTAAATAAATTTAATGCAACTTCTGGTTAAAAACACATTAAAAAGAGTATTACATAAAGATAAAAACACAGAGTTTTACTTACGATTTACTGTTCCCCGCATCACTAAGATTGCATTTACCTTTGGATTGTCTCTATAACCCTAAACACAGTATAAAAAAAAGTTTTGTGTAAAACAATATTTTATGAAACATCATACCTTTTGTACAATTAGCATATGCACTCATATATAAAATGCATGCATAATCACATGGCTCAGCACTCCCATATTCTACATCATTTAGAATAAAAAACACATGCACAGGATTTTCAAATTAATGAATCTACATCCAAATGTGGAGAAATTTGTAGAATTTTCCAAGTTAATAAACATATTTATAGTGCACGCAAGTCTTTCTTTTTTCAACAAACTAAGTAACTGAAATGGAATCATCCAGAAATATATCAGTTTCACTTATTACAAGTTTTAAATTTCTAAAACGCATCACTCAGCTACAAAAATGTGTACTGAAATTACAGGCCATGGTTCCTAAATCCCATGGATGTGGAAATGGTATTTGGACCTCATTATACATATATATATTTTTAGTGAAGTTAAATAAGTAAAATCATTAGGAAGGACTGCATCAAAAATAGCAAATCCAAATCTCTAACTAATTGAACAATTTATTTTAACTCAAAAACAAGGTGAAACAAAAACAAATTAAACAAAAAATGCTGCATCAACTGAAAAGATCCCAGGGTACAAGGTGCAGTATGGGATTATAAAATGTATCCCAGGTTGTGAAGGTGACTGTGAAATAGGACTCACTTGGAGATGATAGACTGTGTATCTCCACTGCTGTGTGAGTCCTACTTTCATAGTCACCTCCACAACCTTGGATATATTTTATAATCCCACAATGTAGCTTGTACCCTTGGATCGTTTTAGTTGATGCAGCATTTTTTGTTTGTTTTTGTTTCAACCTTTTTTAGAGATAAAATAACTAATTATACATAATATACACACTTCTGAGTGAATTCCAACCTGTACCTTGATGCATTCTGAGTCACTGGAACCATGATGAGAAGATAAGCAACACCAAAGTAGTCAAACCCTCTCCTCAACCTAAAGAAGTCTGAAAGGCAACACTTCAAACTCAGAATGATGGGATACTGTATGCTATATCCAACATGAGAAAAAAAGAACTCATCCAGTCTGAAACTATGAACACTCATCCTCATTCTCCAACTATGCAGATAAGTTGAATTTGCCCCCAGAGTATTGAGTAGGATGAAGAATAAACTGTGCTCAAACAAGAACCCAGAATGTAATCACTTTGCTTATGGAATCATGAGTAGAAAATAGACCCTTCTCCAAAAACAGTGTACTGAAATGATATTGATCAAATTAAACGGGTACATTCAACCCAACCAGATCATCAAATCTGAAATGGTATTATAAGTTGGCTCTTTCCAACCAGATATTGAAAGAAATAAAATATCCAGGGACATGGGTGGAAAAACCTCAAACTTTGCCCTATTCTTGAGGAGTGAAGAAAAGTCACTTCACACAGTTGAGGAATAGCCTCTACCCATCACACCAGCAACTGAAAACCAAGCATGGTAGGAACCCCTTAGTTCCACTAGAAGGAAATGCAAACTTATGTCAACTTATTTAATCCAATGATCAGCTCAAACAACCAGGATCCCCTTATGTGGTGCATCCTAATACAGCAATACTACACTAGCCTGCTTCTTGGTGATTTTATGGAGCATCATATTTCTACAGAGCCTGTTGCAATCTGGATGAAACATGTTTTAGTGGTTGCTAATGTGGAACTAGTTTGACAAAACCACACCTGATTGGTCAACACTCACCACAGAATGGGCTCATGTAAAATGATGTAAGGGACCCTTTAAAATAAAGAAGAGATAATACTAGTAATGAAGGTACTCAAACACCTTCTAACAATCTAGTGGGTGTGCTAAGATAGCTACTGGAGTAGAAAAAAATTTTCAGAGGAAGACACATCAGAGAATACAAATATTTTGAGATGAATGAATTGGAACGGGTCAACATACAGCTCATGCAATGTCCTCCAGTGAGCAATTTCATTAGGCTGCTTAGGACATAAAAATGTGAAAACTTTAAAAAGATGCGACTTGCAGAAAACTTCTGACCTCTAAAGAGAGCACAGAATAAGTGATATGGATCAACTTCCATACCCATCTCAAACATGGTAACAGGGTATAAATCCCTAGAAACTGAAGGATCCTAGTGAATTAAAAGTTGTTCCCTTGTACCTCTAAAAACATTTGAGCAGAGAATATAACACTTCAAAACCCTCACTAAACTTAAAAATTTAAGATCCAATTTATCATATAGTGATAAATATTTGTCAAATGGATCAGTGAAAGAATTTCCTGGCTGCCAGTGTCTTAGTAGGAAGAACTTGTCTAAGGGCAAAAGTAGAGTGATAAAGCATCCTGTGCATAACAACTATAAACAACTTCAACCAGTAACATCCATAAACCACTAACAACAAGATTTAAACCTTCAGGGAAAAGTGATACATGGTACATAAGGATAAAGTCTCAACACAGATGTTAAGAAAGGCATGTAATACCACCTTAATACACCACTTTGATAATAAAAATGATTCTCTGAGACAAAGGACCTGAAATGATGTAAAAAGGATAAAGAGTACTGGGGACTCCAATAATTTTCATCTTAAGTAACTAAAGGTATTTGATAAGGCTGTCTTACATAAGGTGACTGTGGAATATGCAAAATCTTTGCTACAGAGCCAGGTGTAAAAATGAGTTATGGTTGGCATTTTTAGTTGAAGTTGATTCAATCTTCTTTCAGTAGAACCATTGCCAATAATGTGTACCATTTCTATTGTTAAATACTCATTGTGGGACTAAGTAAAGACTACTGAGCAGAATGAGAAACTTACAATAACCCACTTAGAACTTCAAGAGTAAAGAGAAATTCTCTATTGAAACTGAACAGAAAATATCAAATTAACTTTAAGACCATAAAAAGCAAAATAGTTTAAATTTATTTTGGCAATAAAACATCTAATGGTGGTACATCCAATATTTTTAGTTCTATACATACTTATGTAACATATGCAACTATTTAATGACCATACTTGAAGTTAAAATGGGTTTAGACCAAACTGATTTCTTACATACAACTTTTGGTCTACTGGAGCTAGGTTTTGAGCCTGTTCAGGAGTCATCATGAAGCCTGATGACAACTAACAGAGGGCCAAAAACTAATGTCAAAAATAAATGATGGATGTTAGATATTTGTTATTTAAACCCATTTATATGAAAATACTTTAATTTGTTTATCACCTACACTAAATAAGGATGATGTTTCAAGACTCTACATACCTAAAGTGAACATGAAAGTTAAACTAATGAAAAAAGTTTAATAAGCAGTATAGAAAACCTTCAATGTTATTATTTAAAATAATACTCTAGAAAATATGTACACATACCTTTACAAATTCAATCTTAATTTTTCCATCATGAGCTGACTCCTCACTATTTACAATAATTTTATTTCCTTTTACTTTAAAAGGAACGTACTCATCATGTGCTACCCCTTTTCCAACTTTTGAAAAAATATCCAACTCTGATACAACTGTGTGAACACCGTTGAGAACAACGTCAAAGACCTAATTAAAGAAGAAAACAAAAATAAAACTGAAATAACTTCTGCAAATAAATTAGGTTATAGTTAGCACTTCTAATCTGAAAAGCAACAAAACATTCAGGTACAAATCTTGTGGTATATTTTACAATACTTTCAGTGTTTGTTAACATACTTGTACAAAAAACAAAAACTACCTTGAACAGTAAAAACTAACTTTGAAGCCTGAAAGCTTATAATTTGATTATTTTATGTTATCAAGTTTAGTTACATTTGAAAGGTATTAGTTGAAATATATTTTATAATTACTTATAGATAATAAATTTGATTACACACTTTTTTCAAAACAGATGCTTTATTCTGCTCACATACTAAAGGAAAAGAAACAAGATTTTTTAAAGTTTCTCAGCCATAACCATTTTTCTCAATTCTTAGTACTTTTCCTACTGTATTTGTACTGTTAAAATGTAATAAGCAACAAGTCAATTATGTCATAAGATATTACCAACAACTAATTTGTTCACAGTAGTAACAAAACTTTCAAAAACTATGATGGATGGGAGAAGAAAAATGAATGTTAGAGATAAATAACAGATTACAAAGTATTTAACTTCCAAAATTGATTATTTTCTTAACTACTAAGCCAATTAAATAGGTCTAATTAATTATTGGAGGTTCATCTAACATTATCCAACTGAAGGTAAGTTACAACAATCTTGGAATCAAAAATATAGACATGTAACACTTGCCCTTTCTTGCAATCTTAAATTCCTTTAATAACCACATCATAAAATAAAAATTAATTAGGCTTAAGACATGCAAACAAAAATAAATCGACTCACAATGGGTATATACATATATAAAAAGGCATTATGAATGTAAAATGTATAAATTCACTCCAGTGACAGAAGATTTGGGGGACTATAGAATACCATAAGAGTTGGTCAAGTTAGGAACTAGAAAAATTGTATAACAAAAGGTTAGCTAAAAATTAACAATATCCTCAAATGCATTAGGAGCAAGCAAAATATTAAGACAGGAGTAAGTTCTTTGAGAGATGATACGAAGATAATTAAAATACAAAGATTATGAAATGGCCTGGCTATTAAATTCTAATTTTTACTTATAAAGATTCCCATTCTGAACAGTTGCTACATGAAAATAACACTGAAGAAGATCACATTAATTTAAGAAAACAGGAAGAATGATAAAGCTCCTGGGCCAAAATCATATTTACTCAAGAATAATGTTTGGATGTGTAAATAGTACGCATGTTTTAGTAGGATGGAAGTTGGCTATTTTTTTTTTCTTTTTAAAGGTGATAACATCTGTCTTAGCAATTACAGGATTATTAGTGTTACATCACTAATAAGTTTTCAAAAGTCTGATAAAAAAAATGCTTTACCAAGTTATTTAACAAAGTTTAAAATTTTGTTGGATAATCAGCATGGTTCCATTAAAGAAAAATCTTGACAATCTTTGCAAAGGATGCTGTTTATATTAATGAGGATAGATTTTCAGGAGGCATTTACTAAGGTGCCACATAAAATGCTTGTTAAGAAAGTTGTATCTGTAAGATAGAAAACTAGATAGGTAAAAAAAAAACAGAGTTGTTATAAATGGAGTTCAGTCAAACAGAATTAATGTTGTAAGTGGAAAACTTCAAAGTTCAGCATTAGAACTTTTCCTCTTATTGATTTACATCAATGACAAAGATAAGGGAATGGCCAATTAATCATTTAAACTTCCTGATAACTTTAAACTTTTGGTGCTGCTGGCTGTAAGAAGGATGGTGCTGCTTCACAAAAGAATATGGATTATTTATTGAGCTAAACAAATAGCAGATGTGGGAGATCACAGTTTTAATTATAATTTTGATGGAAATAATCTTAATAGTGTTATGGAAGAAAAATATATTGGTGTTCTAGATGATCACTTTCTTAAACCATTTTAGTAATGTGTTGTTGCTGGTAACAGAGCAAGCATGATTTAAGGTTGTAGACACAGAAATACTGAATACAAGACTATTAAGCCTACCAGTATTAGGATATAATTTCATTGCATGGGTCATCAGATAGGCCATATTGGAATGTGTGTTCAGTCTTAGATGACTAACCTTAGGAAGATCTTTGAATTGTTAGTAAAGATTCAGAGAAGATATACAAGGAAGATACCTGGTATTAAGGAATAATCATATGAGGATAGTCAAGACCTTTAAACTGATTTTTCTCTATTGAAAAATAAAGGGGTAGAAGATATCTAATTTTGATGTTCATGATTGTTAGACACTGACAATATTTATGCATCATCATTTTCTCTCATTTAATGGTAAAACTAGGAGACACAGTTTTAGCAGAATATAAATCTTCGGTTAAAAGTTCTAAAACAGTTTTATTTTTCTAATAAGGTGGTTGACCTTTGGAATAAGTTATCTTCAGATAGAGTTTAAGGGAAAGCTTGAAAAATGGGAACAATAAAGGCAGGCTTTTATTGATTTATTTTCACTTGAGAGTTTAGTATAGTGGGTTGGATGGTCTGGAGTGAATAAAAGGACCACTGTTGTCCTTAAATTATAAATACAACTACATATGTATGTTTATATATATATACATATAAAACCAACTGACATACTTGAAAAATATATGGTATCAAAATTACTTTCTACAGGAAAACACTTTCAGTTAGTTTTATCAGAACAGTGAACACAATTATTTTAGTACTACATACTACTATTAGTACTGCAGTAGTGGTAGCACTAGTATTAAAACACCCACATGATGAAGTTTCACTGTGTCAACGAACAAATCTAGTTTTAAACAATAAAACTCTCGTCCAATAAACATATGCAGCGTTTTTTCTAACATTACTTAATGTCAAATGATGTAAAAATTGCTTTCGAGCACCTTCATGCCTGGTGAAGAGAAATACACTTCTGAAAACTTCAACACCAAAACATAGTCCCCATCTTTGTTCACAGGTATTTCATAACCAAATGTCGCATGATGGTATCTTTCTGTCTGATACAGTATTTGATCCGAACGTGCAACTCTCCCAATGATAAGCTGTTTTCCAAAATCTGAGGCTGTACCAATTTTACCATGAAGTGGGTCCCTGCGGTAGTGTACGCCATGCGTATCAATGTGGGCTTCTCCTCCAGCGTTAATAGCATAAATTACATCTCCAACTCCAAAAGCTGCATCACAGAAAACTATGACTGCAATTATTATACTAGTCACCATCAACTGTAAGTATAAGCTTTGAAATATAATCACAAATTTCATCATGAAAGTTTTCTAACAAAAGTAAGTCCAACCTTTTTCCCCTGCAAATTTAATTACAAATACTTTTCGTTTCATAAACCTACACGTTACGGATACAGAAGTATAATACTGCCATCTAACGTGGATAATGTTTCAAATAAATATACAAAATTAACACCATGCATATGAAAAAGTTATTTAAAAACAAATTTAAAGCGTAGTAATTCTACTTTCTTTTTAAATCCGTAAACACGTGTATATCACCATTATAAGTATATTTATATCTTATCTAGGATTTGATTTCCGAACGTCAAGAATACCTGCAATTCTGACGTTTTGTCTTCTTTGGCATTCTCAAAGATCATCTGGTGAAAATAATTGATCAACCAATACACTTAAAGAATTATTTTTTTATTTTGACTTTTCTTACAGGTTTTTATTCTTTAAAATTTGTATTGCTCATAGTACAAATGACGTTCCAACGGAAATACTACACTAACCGTACTACTCTAATGTTAGAATAAACTTAATTGTACGAATTCACGGCTGATCCATCAACCACAAACAAAAACATCTCAGCTGATTCTCTTCACTGTGTAGAAAGAATTGTTTAAATGAATATGCAATATTCAAAATCATTCATTATCTACCATTGAATTTGCTGAAACCTTGATGTAAAATCTTTTAGAACTTTGTAAGTAGTTTAGGCCTAAGGTATTAAATTTTGCTATTTTAACGACATCGTGGCCTGGCATGGTCGAGCGCGTTAAGGCGTGCACTCGTAATCCGAGGGTCGCGCGTTCGCGTCCGCGTCCCGCTAAACACGCTCGCCCTCCCAGCCGTGGGGGTGTATTATGTGACGATCAATCCCACTATTCATTGGTAAAAGAGTAGCCCAAGAGTTGGCGGTGGGTGGTGATGATTAGTTGCCCTCCCTCTAGTCTTATACTGCTAAATTAGGGACAGCTAGCACAGATAGCCCTCGAGTAGCTTTGTGCGAAATTCCAAAACAAACAAACAAACGACATCGTTAAAACCACAATACATAAAATAATAAAAATAACATAAAATAGAACATGACACTGAACTGTCTGTTAATCAAGTGTTTTAGGTGAATTTTACTTACTAGGTTTATGGTTTATAAATGAGATAATATTTTATTTCTTATTGTCAATCACTGGCTGAGCCCCTGTCAAAAGTACCTTCATGTGATCATCAAGGACGGAGCTGCTCAGTAGAATGGACTTCTACACAACATCCAAAGGAAATCCATTCCAGAGGCAAATCACCCTGTTAGTTTGGGTTTAAGTTGTTGTATAAGTAAGGCTTCTTTAATTTTGCGTTATATAAGTATGTTGTATAACCAATATAAAGGAACGCCATTATAACTATATTAATATTATAGATAAAATTATACATCCAAACATCTAACACCGCCCTCTACATTGCGACACTTAGTTACACAACCCCTTCCACACATGTGGTCAGCTTCCGGTCAGTTACCTCTTTCTTTGTGAACCTGACGATGACCGAAGAAGGTCGAAACGTTGTTCGCTCTTCTATGTAAAATATTTTCTCAACCCAAACGAGCCGTTTTTGCATATAAAATTCTTAACAAGTGGGTTTCTCGACATCACTGATGTTAGTGTTGCAATAAAGAAGCCAGGTAAGAATGTAAACAATTAATTTTGAAGAAAATAAAGTCAGTTATATAACAAAGAAGCCATGTAATCCTACAAGCAATGAATATTGAAAAGTTACTTATATAGAAAAGAAGCCATGTAACATTTAAACAATGAACGTCGAAGACATAATACCTTACACCTAAAATGCATTATAATCAATCAGACATCGATACCCTCATTGAGCAATTGCCTACCCCATTTTTAATCTTGGAAGATTTCAATGGACATAATCCCCTCTGGGGTGGCTCCCATATTGATATGAAAGGATGCAATATGCTCCTAAACCACAACCTGGTTCTATTCAATACTGGCTCTTACACATATTTTCATACACTTTGTCAGTCATTTGCAGCTATAGATCTTTCTGTCTGTTCCCCTTCCCTACTCACTCACGTTTCCTGGGAGGTTGACATTAATCCATGAAGTAGTGATCATTTTCCTATCATTTTACAAGAGATTGGTCCTGATCAGTACCACCCAACACATGTACCTCGGTAGATGTTGGTCCAGGCCAGCTGGCCTTCTTTCACTACTCTCTTGGAACTTGATCCTGTCATCTGATGTAAATCATCCATAGATGATTGTATAGCAGCAGTAACCAACAGTATTATACAAGCTGCTTCTCGATGCATCTCTAAAACCTCGACATGTTCTTTACGGCATCTCCGTACTTGGTGGAATTCTGCCTGTTCTGTATCACGAAAAACTCAGAAGCGTGTTTGGGATAAATTTCGAAGATACCTTACGCTCTCAAACCGCACTGCATTTCAGAAAGCCCGTGCACACGCTCGGCAAATTAGACGTCAAAGTCAGAAGAAATCTTGTATTAAATACACCTCCAGCATTTCTTTAACCACCAGCACAAACGTTATATGGGATAAGATCTAGAGGGTGAGTGAAAGATATACTTTTGCCCCTTTCTATCTTAATATCTGATGGCCATGAAGTTGCAGATGCACAGAGCATTACCACTATTCTTGGGGACTTCTTCTCTCGTGTATCTAGCTCTTCAAACTTATCCCCTTCCTTTTTAGCCATTAAAACACAGGTGGAGCATCTGCCTCTTTCCTTTTCAACTGACCATTCCTATGACTACAATCGCCTCTTACACTGATGCAACTCAAACTTGCTATTCATTGGTCTGGCAATGTATCAGTTGAACCTGATAATGTACATTGAGATGTTACGCCACCTCTCCCAGAACTGTCTTACTATTCTCCAAGCTGTCTTTAATCGGATATGGCAGGAAACGTCTATCCAGATGCTTGGTGACAAGCTATCATACTCCCTATTCTGAAACCTGGGAAGGATCCAACGATTCCTTTGACTTACCATCCCATTGCTTTGAGAAGTTGTCTCAGTAAGACCTTGGAGAGGATAATCAATGCCCGCCTCATTTGGTTTTTTCAATAAAACAACCTCCTCTCACCTACTCAGTGTGGGTTCGGAAAACAACGCTCTACGATAGACCATTTAATTTGCCTTGAAACATAAATCAGAGAAGCCTTTTTAAGACGACAACATCTTGTTACTGTTTTTTTTATTTAGAAAAGGCATACAATACGACATGGAGATATGGCATCTTACGAAACCTTCACTCGTAAGGATTGCGTGAAAATTTACCCCTTTTCATCCAGCAATTCTTAATGAAGCGCCGATTCCAAGTCCGTGTACGCTCAACAATTTCTCATTTTTTCCCACAGGAACTTGGAGTCCCTCAGAGCTGTATTCTGAGTGTCACACTTTTCATTATAAAGAATAATGCTATCAGTGAACAGCTACCCCTACAGTTGCAAACAGTGTTTTTGTTGATGACTTTTACATCTCATGTCAGTCATCAAACGTGGTTTATTGAACGGCAGCTACAAACTGCAATCAAATACTAAAGTGGACCACGGCAAATGGTTTTAAACTTTCACTCTCTAAAACCGTTTGTATACAATTTTGCCGCAAATGGGAAATCCACCCAGATCCAGAATTCCGTCTTGATGATATTGTACTTCCTGTCGTCCCCGAGGCAAAGTTCTTAGGCCTTATATTTGATTGTAAATTAAAATTTATATCGTACATAACGCGACTTCGTATCAAATGTCTAAAAGCATTAAACATTCTCCGTGTTCTCTCTTCTACTTCTTGAGGAGTAGATCGATACTCCATGCTCAAAATTTATCGTGCCCTCGGCCGATCCAAACTTGACTGTGGTTCTATGGTTTATGATTCTTCCATAACCTCAGCACTAAAAATGTTGGATCCTGTTCATCACAAAGGGTTTTGGCTTTGCATTGGAGCTTTTCGTACTTCTCCTGTGCAAAGTCTGTATGTGGAATTTCCTGAACTCCCTCCATATATTCGCTGTTTGCAACTGTCTCTATTTCGATCCTTACCAAAGCATCCTACCTGGAGTTGTGTTATCCAACCACAATGGACCACACTTTTTAATAACAGAAAATCTGTCATTGTTCCTTTTAGTCTCCGTATCCAGGCACAATTAGAAGATTTGGATTTATCATTGAATAACACTGCAGTTTCTTCAAATCAGCTTATTCTACCATGGCAAATTACTGTCCACAATTGTAACCTGTCTTTGAGTCATATGAGGACAGCAAATACACCCGATTGGAATATCGCTCTTTCTTTGCTGAGCATCTTTCATATGATCCATCCATTCCTATATACACAGATGGTTCCAAATCGGGTGACTCATGGGCTCAGCCATGGTTTGTGACAGTTCAACTGTGGCACACAGACTCCCCCTGCAGTTTTTGTTTTCACTGCCGAATTGTATGCCATCTCTCTTGCCCTAAATCATATTGAAATAATGCAATATACAAATTGTATAATATATAAGACTCACTTAGCTGTCTATTGACCCTATTATTCCACGATAGTCACCACCCTCTTCTTATCAATATTAAAAACAAAGTAGCCCATCTTTCTCTCTCATCTGTCTCCGTCCAATTCTTTTGGATATCAGGTCATATTGGTATTTGTGGGAATGAGCTGGCCGACAGAGCAGCAAAGTCTGTCTGTTTTGGATCTATCATCCCAGTAGCCATTCCATACATGGACTATGGTCCAGTTATAAAATCCAGACTCTACACCAGATGGCAGGCAACCTGGACTGAGCAACACAATAACAAGCTTTTTGAAATCAAACCTTCTCTTGGTCTTTGGCCCTCTTGCTTCTGTAAGGATCGAAGAGAGGCTGTTTTGGCAAGGCTACGCATTAGTCATAGTTTTCTAACCCATCACTTCCTTTTATCTGGAACTGCTGCACCAATGTGTTGTCCATGTGGCGCTCAGATCACAATCATCTATATTTTATAATCATGCCGTCATTGCAAACTAGAACGACGACACCGTTTTAAAGACCAGGTAAGGCGGGTTTGCCCTTGACTTTGGTCCATGTTATAGGTGATATTGCCCATCTCACTCATGTTTTTACATTTTTAAGAGCCATTGATCTTTTACACTTAATTTAAGGTTTTTTATCGGACTATATAGTGTTTTAGCATAATTTCTTTTTAACATTTCAATTTTTATTTTGACTTGAACCCAGGACTGGAAAGGCCATCTTCAGGTGACTGACTGCAATTTCGATCCTGTTGCTTTAGTCTTTTTGGCAAGTCTTAATTTTACACATTTTAGTTATTGGTTTTCTTTTGAACTGCACCCAGGACTGGAAGGGTCAACTTCAGGTGACTGTCAGCAAGGGTGTACTTCTTGCTTCAGTGTTCCTGGCAGTTCCTAATTTCACATATTTTACTTTTTATCTTAATTGTCTTATACCTATAATGTACCACATCTCATCTGGCACAGATAGTCTTGTAGCTTTGTACCAATAAACACTGAATACCTACCTACCTAGGTACACCTATTATTTGGAAGGACAAATAAACGATCTACAGCTAGCCAGTATAGAAAGAGCCATAGTTCGGGCACGTGCTAAATGGTTTTAAGAGGAAGAAAGGAGTACACGGTACTTTTTTCTTGCAGAAAATAATAGATAGAGTAAAAATACCTTCGGAAATTGTATGATGAAAATAATGTGCTATAACAGATATTTTAAACTGTGTATATTCTTGTTACTGAAACTTGTAAGAATGCAGTGACATTGACAGAGACTTTATGTTTACATTCGCGTCTAAATTAACTAAAAAGTTTTCTTCCGTCAATCAAGAACATTACCAAGCTCCCATTTCGTCGGAAGAAGTATTATATGCATTGAAAGGAATAAAGATGGCAAATCTTCCGGTCTCGATGGCTTCATCAAAGATTTTTTTCCATATTTTCATGCCTCTTATTGTGGACGATTATGTTAAGTTGTTAAATCAGATGTACTCGCAAAACCAGCTACTACCAGTTGTGAGAAAAGGGTTAACAGTTTTGCTCCCTAAGGGAGAAGAAATACTAGATTACGAAACTGGAGACCCATAACTTTGCTATCTCTGTCGTAGAAAATTCTATCCCCTGTTCTGGTCTTGTGCTTCACGTGTTATTGCAAATGTCGTTTCTACAGAACAAACATGCTGTGTTCCTGGTAGAGATATCATTACTACTCCACTGACGTTATGTTCTATAATGGAATACTTGGATTCAGAGGGTGAGGGTAGGATTCTAGTCTCTGTTGATCAAATGCAATTGATAGAGTTGATCATTCATACATGTTTGCAGTTCTTTCTCAAATGGGATTCGGTACCAATTATTGCAATTGGATAAGATTATGTTATATCAACATCACTGGTCTCGTTAAATGTAATGGATATCTGACAAAGGAATTTACTATTTCTAGAGGGATAAGACAGGGAAGCTTTTACCTGGATTACTTTATATTCTCTGTGCGGAAACTTTTAGAGAAGCCTTGGTACATAACCCACAAATTCGAGGTATTTCTCTCAAATACAATAATATCTGTTCGACTTCACTGGTATACATGCATGCTGATGATACTCAGATAACAGTATCTGACGTTGACTCTCTTATTGCCATACATGAAACGTGTAACGATTATGAACGGGCGTCTGGAAGCAAAGTAAACTCGGAAAAAAGTAAAGGTGTGTGTGGTTGGGCTCGTTAGCTGATCACAAGGAATTTAAAATGGGTAAATTGACTATTGGAAATGGCCCTTTAAAAATTTTGGGTATTCATTCCCATACAAATGCGGGAGAAATGTATGATCTGAACTGGGAAGTATTGTGCCAGAGAATAACACGCATATTGGTTGCTTGGAGGTATCAGAGTCTGTCATTGAAAGGCAAAGTTATGGTTGTGAACTCGTTAGCTTCCAGTACTATTTGTTATTATCTGATGGTCTTGCCGATGGAAAACAGGATTTATCTGACAATTAAACATGATATTTTATGGTTTATATAAGATGTTGGAGTACATAAAGTGCGTTATGAAATTTTGGTATCTTCGAAAGACAAAGGTGGTTTCAATTTAACAGACGTTAAGATGAAAAAGGCAGCGTTCAGATCAGCAGATTATAACGCATTTCCATCTCTGTTTATCCTCTTTGCCCATCTTTTAGGCAAGTATGATGATTTAAGTCTTGGGCACGGTGTGGTATTGTAACATTTTCCCACGACACACGATGAATGTTCCTACATTTTATTGTGAAGTATTAAAGTAATGTAAAACACTCGTTAGGTGTCGTCGAATCTTCCCAAATAACACAAAAATTGTTTTTCGGCAGCCACTGTTTTTCAATGTTTTTGTTCCCACTATGGGATTTAGCACATTCTATAATAAAAATTTTATTAGCAACTAATAATTCGCTTAAGGGACTTCACTTACGAATTTGTCCTTCATTGGCTTCCCTTAAAAACAATTATCGAGTTATGTCATGATGTTTCTGAAAGTATGGTACCTGTTCAATTCAGACAGTATTAAAAAAGTTATATGATGCTATTCCAGAAGAATGGAAAGACTTGGTTGAAAGAGAGATTCCCCAATTACAGCTACGACAAAATTTATTTTTGAGGTGTGTAATTTAGATGGAGAAAATGTTATCCACTTAAATGATCTTCCTTTTAAAAAACTGATTAAGTTAATATACCAGAACTCTATCTCCGCTACTGAAAAAATTACTGCATGGAAAGATATTTTAAGAGATACTAACTGAAAAAAACAACAACATAAATATACTTATCACCCATTTAAAGGCTTTATCTTTGCTGATGTGGATTATTTATTTTATCACAATGCTTTAACGACGAACAATGGACTTGTTCATATGCAAAAACATGATACTGGTTATGTGCACTTTGTGGTCAAGACACTGAAACAGAAGACATTTATATTGCCTGTGTCCAATAGTTCAACTCTTATGGACGTTAGTGTTTCGACACTATTTCTTTTATCATTCAAAAATCAGTACCAACGAATCAGAAACGGCGAATCCTTGTACAGGGCTTCCTAGAAGGATTAAGAAAAGATGACAGCCTACAGTGCATGTTTTTAATGACATTAACCAGATATTTTATTATGACTGTTAGAAAAATTTGTTTAGCCAAAAATATTCATTTAAATCTGTTGTCTTTATATAAGGGTCAGTTAAGAAAGAAAATAAGTTTTGATTATTCTAAGTATGTTATTCGTGCCTGGCATGGCCGAGCGCGTAAGGCGTGTAACTCGTAATCTGAGGGTCACGGGTTCGCGCCCGCGTCGCGCTAAACATGCTCGCCCTCCCAGCCGTGGGGGTGTATAATGTTACGGTCAATCCCACTATTCGTTGGTAAAAGAGTAGCCCAAGAGTTGGCGGTGGGTGGTGATGACTACCTGCCTTCCCTCTAGTCTTACACTGCTAAATTAGGGACGGCTAGCACAGATAGCCCTCGAGTAGCTTTGTGCGAAATTCCAAAACAAACAATGTTATTCGTAATGATGCCAATTCTTTTTTACAATTTTATTCTAAACTTGTTCGACCTTGTTACATTATTGTGTTCCTTGATATTAGCAATAACAGATGGTATCAGGTGCATTAAATTGTATATAACTATATATTTGATTTTTGTACTTGTTTTGAATGTAATATGTGATTATGAGGCCTCTTCAAGAGGCTTGTAAATAATTAGGTTACCTTGCATCTCCAATGACGCATGAGATCTTCAGATCTGATAGAAACCGGTTGAAGTTAATTGAGACTGTATCCACACTTTCATTGTGAGAACTTTCCCTAGGCTAAATAAAATCGTCTTGCGATAGGTAGAATAAAATATTAAAATACTCAATATGCGATAAACGTGTTATTTGAAATATATATTTTCCTTTTTATTTTTTTTGTATAGCGTATTCTGATTCAGTTTTATAGTTTAAGGAAAAAATATTAATATTCTAAAATTTCCTCCCAAAACCACAGATAATTATGGCGGAGCCCAAGAGCTCCGCGGAGCATAGTTTGAAAAAAAAAAAAAAAACATGGTTTAGGCAACGATAAGAATGTGCTTATGTGTAACTACATATTTTGTTGAAATTTTGACATGTCTATCAAATTTCAAGTTTTTGTTCTTATGTGCAAACTTTCACAATACTTCTATTATAAACAAGTAGAAATATTGGAAAGGATTTGTGTTTGTGCTCGAAGAGCAGTTCTATCTATACAACGAGCATTTCGAAAATACTGCATGAACTCTTGGTGTCAAGAGCTCGTTGATTCCATAAGAAGTGGAAAGTAACTTTCTCGACGCCTCACTGAAAGATCGAGCCAGTTATTGTTCACCAGCTACAACTAAACAGAGCCAAGTTTTGGTTATAACCCATCTCCAGCACTGAACGATAGTTCAGAAGCATATGAAAAGACTAAACAATCCATTACGAAAGATATCGTGAAGGAATCCCCAATATGGAAGAGAATAAATGCTCTCACAGTTGTTGAACTGATGACACCCGGTGAACAGATACATGATAAACATTTGAGTAACATTTCAGAAAACAATGAGGACAGCCTTTATTAAACAGTTCATTGTGTGTATTCAGATGGTTAAACTGGAAATTAATTAATACAGCTTCTAAAGGTTAAAACTTTTTTTCAGATTTGTTCCATTATCACTTACAGAGGGCAGTTAATCGAGAAGATAATTTTAAAACAGTTTTAATGCAAATAGCAGAATTGTTTCAAAATAGTTTTCATGCTTTCAACTACAGTATCTTATTACTGCCCTTTCCAATTAATTAAAATTTAATGAACGTAAATCAGAATATTTTTGTACTTTTCTTTAGCTGTCCCCAACAACTAAAAAAGAGTGTCACTTGTAATATGTTTTGTTGTTCCTAATACCTTAACTAATAAAGTAATGTCCAGTTTTCTACAGACTCATGTATCAGGTTATCAGAAAAAAAACTCCAATACAGAGAAGTAGAAGCTGGGATTTCTTACCTGATCCAAATCAATTTATTAGAATCAACAGCCAAGGCTGTAACCCAGTTCTTGATCTCAAGGAAAAGACTCAGTAAACAGAACATTGGGGAGTATCTGGGAAACATACCAAATGGTTTCAACTCAGCTGTGATAGAGTAAGTAAACTTTTAATCATATGTATACAGGGGCGAAGATCCTGGGGATATGGAGGTATACATCCCCCTTCATTTTTGGTGGGGGTATAATCCATACAATCATCCCCTATACAGTTTGGTCTGTTGAATTCTTTTCTTGCATCACAGGCTTACAAATTGTGTTTGTTCTTGTGATTCTCGTGTTCTTACCAATCAAATTACATAATTAGGCCTAAATGTAGGCTTTTTCAGTTGCCGAAATGAACATCTTTAATATAGGCCAGCTTCTAAGCTTTTCGATCTAAGCGATAGTTCGTAAGTATCAGTCAGTAGGCAAAGGATATACATGCAAGGCTTGCAAGCACAACACAGAATTTACCTACGACTTGTACATAGTGTAAGATTAAGTAAAATTTTCATAACAACAGATTGAACAGAGCATGACATTCGAAAATATCACTCCCAAGCGTAAACTCCTTTGATCTAGATCCGGCAGGCCATTTGTAGCTTGTAGCTGCATCAATCTCGTGTATATTGTGCGGTGTTCCTACGCCATTTGCTCTTATGCATGTCTAGTGGGTTTTCTTGTTGAACGTCTTGCTCTCCTTAGCTGTCAAAGTCGCTGACCATAGTGTACGATTAGTGTACAGTTAACGACAGGTTCTGGCCGCTCAGATCCAGTCGCGCTCTACATCACCCCCTCCGCTCCCTTTAGTCTGAGCCTCGATTTTAGAACAGGGCTCATTAGACCTATGTTTGTGGCCGATGAAATTTCAGATTATCAGATTTATTATCTAATAAAGTGCTGGTGCTTTATGGTAAAAGAACAATATATCCTCTTATCATATATGGTAAAAATATTGAATAATTAGATCACAAAATGAGAGATATAAACAACCTGAAGCGTCCACTCGAATTGTATTGATAGTTTTTGTTTAGGTGATTTTATTATTTTATTTAATAGAAGTGCTTATAGACATTATATCAAAACATGTTTGCCTTTTGATGAGCTTTAACAGGAACATAATATATTTATGATTGTTTAAATATTTTTTTTTGAGAAACTTGCAATTACTTGTGTTGCAACTATCACACATTATTGTCCCGGCTCGGTAGTCACTGTGAGGTTCGCGCGTTTGACTTAAATACATTGTACAGTTCAGTCTTACTTTCATTCTGTTCTATCTTTGTTCGTGGCAAATGTACGTTAGAGTTTTTCAATAAAGACTGCATTTCAGCCTGTTGAGTTATCTGAGAAACAGATTCCAATTATGACAAGCAAGCGTCTGAAACTTTCCGATATTAGACAGTTCTATAAGCCAGTCACTAGTATTACAAGCGACAATGCAGATGCAGATACTCTAACAACCTCAAAAAAAGGATTAGAAATTTGCCATACAGAGGAAATACCATGTTCATCAGAGGGCGAGTATGAAAATGCTTGTGCAACTATTGTACATCATGAACCACCAGATAGTTGTGAAACAAGTTTGTGCAGTTATGAAAAGTCTGACACTCCACAGATACAGTGTGGAAAGCCATATCATTCAGATGCACAACTAATACCATGATGGAAAGCAAAATCTTAAAGTATCAACTTCCAGGGCAAGTGGTTTGATGAGTTCCCATGGCTGCACTTCGACAATCAGACTCAAAAACTCATATGCTTTCATTGTGTCAAGTCAGAAAATAGAAGCCTTTTTACAGGAAAATTGGAGAGGCCAGTGGATTATACCTTCATATCTACTGGTTTTTGCAACTGGAAAAAGACAAAACAGAATTTCAACGAACACCAATCCTCCTCTCCGCACAGATTCATTATATCTCCAGAAGGTTCACTTGATGTAACTCCAGTGACTGTCAATCTACATAATGGAAAAAAGAAGCAGCACGAAGAATGCAAAAGAAGTCTAGCCAAAATATTCAGAAATTTACGTTTCTTACTGCATAAAGATTTAGCATTACGTGGACATACTGATACGAAGGGGAACTTCCTGCAGTTAATGAAGCTCCTGAAAGAGGAAGATCCTGAGTTGATGGCCTACTTGTCAAAGAAAACCACATTAACATCACACCAGGCTCAGAATGAAATAATGGAGATGTTCAGCTGTCAAATACTGAGGAACATAGCACACAAAGTGCAGCAAAGTAAAATATTTGCATTAATAGTTGATGGCACTCAAGATGTTACAGGTGCTGAACTGGAAGCAATATGTGTACGAAACGTAGATCAGAACCGTGACGTCCATGAGACATTTCTTGGTTTGTACAGTGTTTCCAATACAACTGATGAAACATTATCCTCGACTATACTTGATGTACTGACTAGACTCAATTTACCATTGTCAGGATTAAGAGCACAAACTTATGATGGAGCCGCTTACATGAGTGGTGCATACAGTGGATGCCAGACAAAACTAAAAGAGAAGCAACCATTAGCTTTGTTTTTTCACTGCAGAGCACACAAGACTAATTTGATAATGCAACATGCAGTTGAAGTTTGTGGATATGTTTGAGATTCTATCAAGTGGGTACATGAACTTGGTGTCTTGCTTCAGAGGTCAGGCAAATACAAGACAATCTTCCAGCCACAACGTTCCAGCTAAATACATCCACTCACTGTGTCCAACACGCTAGTTGTGCTGCCTGTCTGCAGTTACATGTGCTAATGATCACTACAGTGACATTGTTGATTCTTTGTCTGAATAAGCAGATGAAAAATCAGATGTAGCAGTTAAAGCACAAGATCTGCTGGACAGATTTCACAAAGGAAAGACAGTTTTAGGATTGTTGATGACTCAGCATCCATTAGCTGCATTAGAGGAACTAAACTGTGGATTCCAAGCAAAATCAGTGACAGTATCTGGCATGATTGCAGCATCTGCAATGAAAGTTGAGCAATTGCGGGTATTGTGAACAGAGGAAAACTACAAAATATTTGATGAAGTTTAGAAAAAGGTAACTTCCCTAGATCTGGTGCCTATTGAACTACCAAGCATTCACAGACCCCCCACAAGAATTACAGGTGATGGCTTAGTACACCATTCTGCAACAGCTAGAGATTACTACAAAAGCCAATATTTTGAATTTGTGGACACAGTCATAGAACATATGATCACTAGATTCAATGCAGACAACAATGACTTGAGGCAATATCTGGCACTTGAGAATATGATCACATCTGGCAAGATTGACAATTCAGTTATAAACTTCTATTCAGAAATCTCTGCACAACAGCTTGAGTTTCAGTTTCCCATGTTCAAAGGAACAACAAAAGCAGTATCTCCGAAAAAACCAGATCTGTGTTCGTAACAGATAGTTGTGAAGAAGTTTTGTTAACTTGTATCTAAATTTATAATTTAACTACTAGACTAAATGGTATTTTTTTCAACTGAACAAAAACAACAACTTCTGTGTTTTAAAGTAGATAATTAGTGTTACATTTAACGATTATAATCAGGTATAAATTTATTGAATGTAAGTTACTCTTTTTTTATATATATATATATATATAGAAAAACAAAAATGCATTTTGCATTTATATGAACTCCATAATGGCAACATTTGAATTCTCTTTCAAAATTTTGAACTAAAGTAAGAAGTAATTTGGCAATTAAAGTCATGGTGAAATAATTACTTTTGGTAAAGTCATACTGCATGTGTAATATCTGAGGAGACAGATCAATGTTGTTATTCCCAAACTAAATTGCTTTATTATATTTATAAATCATTGTTTGCTAATGTTTTATCAAATCCATTTAATTCCACTTTTTTAAAATTATAATATGAAAGTAATGAGTTGAAGAATTGGGTATTTTCTTGTAAAAGCATCAAAATCCTGTTACAGCCTTGGGGTGGGGTGGAGAAAGAATCAAAATATCGGGGCAATTGTTTCTGACCTTTCTTAAATATTGTCAACTGCATAATCTACTGATCAAGTAGAAAACTTTTGAGTGATTTATATACCAACTTTCTCTGTCTAAACTTTAAATAAATAAAGCATCTATCTGATCAAGGAGGTATTTCATAAACCAGCTTTTTAAGCCTTCACTCTTGAAAACTGACCAAACGAAATTCTAGACTTTATAAAGTGGCTGTATGATATATGAAGATTTAGACAATTATTTCATTAAAAATACATAAATGTCTACATGATATTTGAAGACTGCTTGAAATTGAAAAGAAACAAACTGTCTTACATTTAAAATATTATACACTGATAATTAATTCCTTAAAAACTATGTATAATCTTTACTTTAATTTTGCTCATGAAATAGCATTGAAGATCTGAATGTTTTTTAAGATCCATTTTAAATGACATCCATTAAACGTGTTCTCATTTTGGGACAATCCGAGAAAATCATACATGTGATAAAGGTGTTCAGCTACAGATACTCTGACTGTAATCATGGTATTGTTTCAAAATACAGATACCTTGTTTGTTCTTGCTCTTGCCGTCATAAAATTAAATACAGATTTACATACCCTGAATAAAAAGGCTAATAAGAAGATGAAGTTGAAAGACTTCATAAAAAAACCTAAGGGTTAAGATATGTCACTTGGATTAGTTTATTATACTTTTGTAGAATGCATTGATGCATATTTAGTAAAAGTAAGTTATTCTTCTTTTGTCAAAACTCACCATTATAATTACTAGATTGTAAAAGTCATGTTTTTGTCACTTTCGTAGAATGTTAATATTGTACAAGTGTTCAATCTTGAATCTCACCAATGTTCAAATTTTTCACTTTCTTTATTTAACTGCAAATAAAATTACTCAGGTAATTAACATATAATTCAAATAATATGTTTAATTTTATTGCTATCATAGATCTTTAAAAATCTGTGATTTCAAAAAGTCTGCTGATATGAGTCTATAGCCAGTGACTGTTCATGTTTGAATTAATTTTTTATAAGTCCTGTTATATTTAAAATAATCAATTAGTGTTAATCCTTTGTTTATGGCTACTTTAAAGGCATGCAGAAATTTTGTGAGTCCTAACCATATATAACAAACTCTCATTCAACTGCCAGAGGCAAACCATACCATATAGAGCATATTATCTGTTACTAGGTTAAAATAGTCAATCATTTTTTGTATTTTATCTAAGACTTTAACACTTAAATTAATCCTTACTCAAGCATGTCATCAAATTACACATAATTCTGTCGTAATCCAGTCTGTATTCAAAGTATACAAAATTCTGTCTCTGTCCAGCCTGTATTCAAAGTATACATAATTCTGTCTTAGTCCAGCCTGTATTCTAATTGTACATGATTCTGCATTAGTCCAGCCTGTATTCCAATTGTACATAATTCTGTTTTAATCCAACCTGTTTTCCAATTGTACATAATTCTGTTTTAATCCAGCCTGTATTCCAATTGTACATAATTCTCTCTTAATCCAACCTGTTTTCCAATTGTACATAATTCTGTTTTAATCCAGCCTGTATTCCAATTGTACATAATTCTCTCTTTGTCCAGCTTGTATTGAAATTATACATAATTCTGTCTTAATCCAGCCTGTCATCAGATTGAACATAATCCTGTCTTAATCTGGCTTCTGATCATATTATACATAATACTGTCTTAATCCAGGCTGTTAAGTTTTACAACTGAATTAATCCACCTTCTTATCTAGTTATACAACAAGTTTTCTTTAACTATATTTTTATCAAATTATTCTTCAACCTCTCTTAATCCATATTCTTGTGAAGTTATATCACAATATTCCCTCAATCAGTTTATACAGCAATTCTTCCTCAACAAATATTTTCCTTCAGGTTTGTTAACTTGTAAAAAGCCTGTATTTGTTTCTGTTGTAGTTATTCTTCAACTCATGATTTAAACCCAAGTCCTCAAAGAAAGTTCAGTATTGTGCAACACATATTTTATACTGGAATCACAATAAACCCTTTTTATTGTTCAAATGTGTTGAAATGAAATGAAAGATAGCAATAAACATTCCATAAGTATGCTGAACAAATGTTTTATTAGTTTAAATTCTTAAATCTTTGTACCTTTGTTATAACTAGCAATAGATGATGGTCATAATCTAGACCAAGATATGCTGTCAGGAATTTACAAAATAATGAAAGCATTTGAATCTAATACTGGATCTGACGACATGACCCAAATAATTAAGGATCAGCAGATGATTGTTATAAAAAATCCAGTAAGTAAATGAACTACTTATTTCTTAGTGTTAACATGTGGATTGAGTTTTCTCTTTACTTCTGTTACTGTTTTCTTGACATTTAAGATTTCTTGCAGAATTCTTTGATTATAGAATCCAAAAATATCATCTTGAAAGTAAAACCAAATTGCAGAACAAGTCCTAAGAAACTTTGTCAACTTCACTTTTTTACAATGATTATATTTGAATCCCAGACACCAGCTAGCAGTCATAAGAATAAAATTTATATTTTTTGTATCTCAAAAAATGTCTGGTGACATACTCCTCAACTTACATGATTTTTAAGGTTTGACATTGTATGAAAAGAAAATACTCAAATTATAATACAGTAAAAACTATACTCTAATAAAAAAGGTGATTTCTTTAAATTAAAAGTTTACTGCAATGATGACTTATAGAATTTGATGCACTTTAATAAAATTAATGAATAATATTATCCAAGTTCAATAATTGGTTGATTTAACTTTCCAGACATTAGTCAAGCCTCACAGAAAGCTGGTTGTTCATTGTCAACTGTATGAAGTTAATAATGTTAACAAGAAAGAAGAAGCAGGAATCTATCGGAGACAAGTGTTCATCCTTAATGATATGTTTATAGTAAGGATAATGTCTTATATCAGATCATTGAATCTATGTATTTAATTGTGTAAATCCATTACTTTATTGTTCTCTGTTTTAAAGACAAGTTCAGTTTATTTTTCAACATTTTCATTAAACCTACTAATGATAAAAGTGTTATTTTGCACTAGTGATAAGAATTTCATGTTTTACTTTACAGTGTGATAATTTTCAAATGTCCGATTTTATTTCTTTACTTAATCGTCAAAATGTTTTTTTTATGTTACCATTTCTTGTTTTGATTGTATGCATTAAAAATTATAAACTGTTTTATTTAAAGATGTTTAAGTTTATTTAACTTGTACAGAAATTTGTACCCACTGGACAAGAACATTTATACTGCAGTATGGCTGTGAGATAATTCAAAATGAAAATGAAAAGAATATAGTGAAAAGCTATCAACATTTCAATTACATAAGGTATGTGTATTCTCAGGTCTATGAAATCTGCAGTCAAATGAATACCAGAATCACCTTCAAGACCAAGTAGTCCTTTCAACTTTGTGGGATCACTATTACCATCTTTGAAGCTTCATGAAAGATATTTATTTTTGTTTTTTTCAGGTTATGTCTGAGATTTATTTCTTGTGATTTAGGGGAAAATGCTATTTTTGTAGAAAGTTTTCCATTTTATGGGTTTACAGTATCTGCAAGTAAAGTCACTGAGAAGTTGCAGGAGCAGGTAGATGAGTGGGATGTCAAAGAAGACATTTGCTCCCACCTCTGTCTTTCTTTTATGATCATCAAAGGCACTCAAAATCTGATCAGAATATTAATAAAAATGTATAAAATTAATCTAAAGTTAACAAATGTTGTATAATCACCTGATTTATTTCAGTAACTTGCAAGTAGTGTTTAAAACATCACCACATTCAAGGGTCTACAAGAAACTTACTCTCCATCACCTGGCTATGAGTTTTTTTATTGTTTCATTTACTGGATAGAATAGTTGAGATACATCATACACTGAAAGGTCCCTGGTTGTTCTTTAGTATTATACTTAACTTGTTTGTTGAGCAAAAGAATAACGAAGTATTTTGAATATGTTAAACAATGTGAAAGGTGAACAACAGTAAACATTAAACTTAAGGTTAAAAAAAGCAGTCTTTTATAATTCTCAAAATAACTTGCACAACGTTTCTATGTCCAGATTATCCACATAGAATTATGGTTGCACAAGGAGTTGACAACAAAGTCCTGATAACATTCAGTGCTAGAAATGAAGTCGATCATACAAAGTTTGTAGATAATCTGTGTGAAGCTATTCAAGAGGTAAGAATTTTTCCTCTTAAAATTCCCCATAATGAATTCTGAAAGTTTGTAGAATCAAATCAATATTAATGTAATATGTTTAGAACAAGCCAGCCCTTAGGGTACTGTTTTCACCTTTTGGTATTCTTTGTAATGTTGGTTTAAATATTTCCCTACTGTTAGATTAAGTAACATTTAATTTGGTCTGAATATTTCCTTATTTGCAACGTGATTTCCTAAATTGTTCTATTGACAATTGATTCACAAGTTATGGTGTTTTACACTTTGAAGTGTTTCTGATGATAGGCTGATATTGTTTGAGACTACAGTTGCTCATCTGCAGTAATGGAGGGGAAAAGGGAGCCTGGATAATGCAGAAACACAAATAATACAAATCAAACAAAAACTTGCATATATCTCTGTATTTCTGAGAAAGACAAAAAGATGAGAAACTGATTTTGACTGAATATTCAACATGAGAAGCTATACTATAATCATTTAAAGTTTACTTTTGTTTTTATTTTTTTAATTGTAGAATGCAGATTGTGTAAAACTAGATCTGATGTTTTGTATAACAGCTTATGCAATTTTTGGATAAATTGAATAGTCTGTTTGTGATCTGGTTAACTGCAACTTAACCATTCTGACTTTTTAAATACATTTTAAAATGTTTATACATCACATTAGTTATGACTCGCAGATTGTGTTGTTTACAGAATCTATAATGATGTATGAGTTGTCATAAATTCAAATGTAACAGAACTCCCAATATGTGGGGTCATTTGCTACTATCTGGAAAATGAGACTATTCTTTTATTTATTCATCGTGTCTTTGACTTTTTAACCAATTCACAATCTTACACTACTTTTTCCCCCCTTTCTCTGAAAATATTATCAGGATGTCCATGTCAATATTACAATTAATTCCACTAATTACTGCAGAGGTGCTTGTGTAATTTGCAAATAAATTATACAGTTTCGCCAAGTTCAGTAGGCTAGTTCTCTACATTGAATATTGTAACAAACAAAACTTATAGCAGTATGTTGACTTTGTGGGCAATAAACAGTGTGGAAACAAGTCAGAGATTTTGGGTTAAGAAGTTTTCAATTATTTTTGTCATAAGAACCTTTCAATAAGATAACATCAATCTACTTATGATACTATATAAACAGGTGTTATTTCTCCAGAAATCTATGAACAGTAGGTACACAAAACAGAAAATGATAATTTTGTTTAATTTTATAGAATTATTGTTTCAAGTACATTTAGACTGAAAATCATAAGAAATGCAAGAAATATGTTAATCATTTTATGACTTATCATAACAGTATAATTTAAACAAGTTTATTGTTATTATATAGTATGTTTTCTTTGTATAGATGGTTATTCTTTGTTTGAAATTAAGCTTTTATTCAACTGTGGGTATATTTGTGAAAATATATTTTTGTTAATCTTTTTGATGGATGAAGTGGAAAACCTTCGAATAGAAACAGAAATAGAAAAGTAGAAAATCTATGAGAAACATTATTCCAGAAAACATACTCTGGTGTAGCAGACAGATATTTTCCCAACACCCAGTCAAGACACAAGCAGATTTACTCCTTGTGGACAAGGTTTAAACATGAAACATCCTGCTTTGTTAAATTATATGTTTGATCTGTATGATAAACATAAGTATAATTTGTTACATAAATTGTTCTTAAACTATAATTATCACTTTCATTGCAGGTTGGGTGGAACCTTGACTATGTTTCAGTGTACTAGTAGTTTGTATAATATGATCACATTTCAGTTATAACACATTATTACTATTTACAGATGATATTTTGAATTTATTTCTCTTAAAACAAAGAAAAGTAAATGAAGTAAAGCAAACAATTATATCTTCTAGTTACAACTTGTGTTCCAGTTTGCTGCTGTTGAAGGTTGCTGAGCTTCTTCAGAGTAAGTGAATACAACTAATTTGTGTTCTGTTGGGTTTAAATGTCATTTTTCTCTGTCCTTTTATAAAGACGTTTATCTCCCTCTAGTGTACACTACGAATATTAAAAGGTATTATTTTACAAATGTGTTAAATATTTAGTTCTGAATAAAAGACTAAAGTGTGTGGCACCCTTGTGCAACTGATAGCTTTCAATTAAGTGACAAAAAGACATAACTAATACTGATCTTTATTTCTACATCCACAGTTATTTTATTGTAGATAAAAATTGTAGGCTAATTAACAAGTAATTTTGTCTAATCACCTATATAGTAATTAATGCAGTTGTAGTTTATACAAAAAAAATGGTATGTTTGGAAAATATATGTGGATAGAACATAAATCCAACACATTATGAGTAAGAGTAAGCCTAAAACAAGTTATGTATGAACTCGTTCTTCCATTATGTAGTCATACAATAACATTAAAGTAAGTTTACAGCCTAATGTGCTTAGCAATGAAATTTCTTAGATATAAAGAAAGGTAAGCCTTTATGTATTGTATTTAAGTGATTGATTAGGCCTATAGCAGGCTAATACTATATTTTGTTTGCCCACAGGATAGTTCTTTAAGACTTAAATCAAGCTTTACATATAGGTTTGGGTTGTTTTGAATTTTGTGCAAAGCTGCACGAGGGCTATCTGCACTAGCCGTCCCTAATATAGCAGTGTGAGACTTTAGGGAAGGCAGCTAGTCATCACCATGCACTGCCAATTCTTGGGCCACACTTTTTTACCAATGAATAGTGGGATTGATTGTCACATTATAATGCCCCCATGCCTGAAAGGGCGAGCATGTTTGTCGTGACGGGGATGCAAACCTGTAACCCTCGGATTACGATCCAAGTGCCTTAACTTACTAGCCATACCAGGCCCTTATGTATAGAAGGTTGGCAATTAATACTGCTTTACTTTTTGAATACCAAGGTGTATGTAGTCTGGGACAACAAGTTTCACCATTATTGGTTGTTTCTAGATAAGCAGAAAGCTACACAATGGTCTGTCAATGCTCTTCCCATCACTGGTATCAAAACCTGGTTTGTCTTGTACTTTGCCTGTTGAATAGATACTTTTTCACTTTATTTTTTAATACAAGTTTGAAATTACTAATGCTATCTTCATCAGGAGACTTAGAAAATAGTGTTGCACAATAAATGTATAGTGCACAAACAGAACTGTATAAAATCAATAAAAATGTCTTCTATCTGGTAAATTATGAACCTTGCTCTAATATTATTGGTATTGCTGGCCTTTAATAATGAATTTTTTAAAGTACTTGCTTTTCAAAAAAAAATTAAATTTTATACTAAAATGCCTGTTTTGTTTTTTATTCTAGTTGTTGAAATAGTTAATTTGTGATTGAACATTCATGGGATTAAATATTTTAACCTGTAAGGGATAAAGCATTATCTTAACACTCAAACACCATGCACATTCACATCAGTGTACTGAAAATCTCAAAGTTCTTTATTTGTTGAATTTCACATGCTTGTCTATAGTCTATAACCACTTTGTTATACTCAGACACTTTGTGACCAACCAAGGTAAATAAATAATTGTACTTCAGTTTAGTTATTAAATAAACATATTCTTAACCTAAGTAAAAACTTAATATTTTTATGTTCATTAAAAAGCATAAATATAAAAGTCAAACACATAAAATTTAAAATAATGTCAATTAATTTTCCAAAATTAAAACTTTTAATAGTCTTGACTTTATCTTCAAGTGTTTGAAAACTGTTAGCAAATAAATATACATAAGATTAGTGGTTGAAATGAGCCAGTCAGTATTTGTCAGTATGCTGCTATATTGTAAACAGGTGCATACCAGCATTTCACCAACATCCAGAATGATGTATTTGAGAGTATACTGATACTTCTGTACCATCTTTTATATATACCAGCACTTCGTTTTGTTATTTCAAGGTGATATTAAAAAGCCTATTTAGATAGTATTATTGTATCAACAGGATTTTAACTTCACTAAACTAGCCACAGTAATGTTTTATTTTTGCAATGATAGTGTAATACCTGTTAACTTGCTAAATGTTATGTGTGTAAAATTGTAACAATATTTTCAATATGTGAAAGAAGAGAAATTTACTCTGTATGACAAAGTATCTCAGATTGGTCATTGTTGACCATGTGGTCAGGGCTGTCACCTGAACCCCCTGCTTGTACAGCAGTAAATCTATGATTTAGAATGCTAAAATCAAGTGTTCAATTCCCCTCAGTGGGTTCAGCAGAGAGACCAATGTGGTTTTGCAAAAAGAAAACACACACTGTCACCTGCCATTTTCAGGCACCTCAGTGGCACAGCAGAATGTTTGCAGTTAGAAACCTTATTTTGATACCTGTGGTCAGCAGAGAACTGTCTAGCATTGTGCTAAATTACAAACAACTAAACAAATGTATAAACACAGAAACAAACCATTGTCAGATGGGAGAGTTAGAACGAAGGTGTGTCACAGAAGAGTGGGAGGCTTTTCCATCACATGGTGTAGATGTGTTGAAGTGAGTATGAGGTTATTTTCATTTTTTACGATAAGCTCACATTTCTCTCTAATGTAGAATGGATGAGCACAGTAGTTTTAACTAATAATTATTTTTTAACAAAAGCAAAGTCCTAAACTTTTATTTGAATTGCGTGGGTGTTTTGTTGGAGATTGAGGCAGAAAGTATATGTTTTTAGCATTTGTCTTTTGGACAAGGTTTTGTTTCCAAAGATTTTATGGCCCCTGTTGATTTAAACACACTTTTCATATAAAATAGGTATTGCATTCATGTACTGATAAATGTGAAAAAAATTATATTCAAATACTTAAGATATAGTAATAATATTAACATATACACAAACCACACTGCCCCCCAGTGACTCAGCGGTATGTCTGCAGACTTACACGCTAAAATCCGAGTTTTGATACTCATGGTGGGCAGAGCACAGATAGCCCATTGTGTAGTTTTGTGCTTAATTCAAAACAAACAAACAAACAAACAAAACCAGTGCTCCAAAGTCATCTAGTTTATTTCTTATACTTGTAGCATTACAATAGTGATAGTTACGCCTAGATTTAGAGCTATTACTGTACTTTGTTCCTATGCTTAGCTTTCCTCTACATCTTACATTTAGTTTATCGTGTACCACAGTACTGTCTAGTCCTAGTTTAAACCTTCCTATTGAGCTGTGTTAATACTCCTTACAAACAAACCAGCTTTAGTGCTATTTAAATGTAAACTCTCCTTTTGAAAAAGCTCCTTTCTCACATTAAACTGATCCCACAAGTCAAATCAGTTAATCTGCTCATTTTTACATATTAACCTAGTATTCAGCCCTAGTGACCTACTCACATTTTCAGCCCCATCATTAGTTCTCAATGATATTCCAGACAGAATTGTTATCACCCTTTGATTTAAATACCTTTTTTAGCCCCTTTTTCTAATCTGTTAGTTCCACTGATCTGCTATTCCCTACAACATTTGCTTCTATGTGCACACTAAAAATTGCTTCACTACTAATATCTTTATTATATCTTCTATTCTGTCAGTTATATTTTCCACCCATTCCACTGAATGATGTAATCCAAACCTTTTTCCCTATTTATCCCACAAACTATGTTATCCACTGAACTTTAGAAAGGTCCTAATGTATATGCTCACTTCTTTCACAACCCCTCCAAGAAAAAAATTGAATTTTGATCACTATCAAATGAATAGTTAAACATTTTAAAGTGTAATTGAATATCTGAAATTTATTTCAATTATTATGTAGTTAACAACAAATCTATACAATGGGCTATCTGTTCTCTAATAACAAATTTACCACTTTGTTGGAGGAAGGGCAGATGAATATACACAGATGACTTTATAATTGTGTATAAAACAATTCTTCTAAACAATTAAATTATAGTTAAGTGAAAAGCTATATTAATATGTTTGTGATCTGGAATGTTCAATATTTATTTCTATGAGTATTAGATGAAAAGTTTTTTATTTCGAAGATTTTAAATTAAACTTGGTTTTAAGTCTTATTCACAGAGTCTACTCACTTTGCTTGTATTACATCTCCATTCATAATGAAATAATTTTTCTACAGAACACCTCAACTAAAAATGGGTATCTTTCATTATTAGGGAGCTAAGAAAGGAAACTGGGACAAAAACGTGGAAAATATTGCATTGAAGAGTAAAGATGGACTTGAATTTAAAAATAAACACTTGATTACAATCACTTACTGATGATGAGATGGAGCAGGTAGGGGAAACAGATGAGAATAAGTGTAAAAGATAGGAAAATTATAGTTGTAGGTGAATCTAGTTAGTCACATAGATTATAAAAGTATGTGGAATAAACAGAGTGAAAGAATCTGTTTATATTATCTAGGAGCAGAGGTATAAGAAATAAGTGACAGAACTAGAGATAGTTAAGGGTACTAGTCGCAATGCACATTATGTGGCACATGATTTATGGAATGATGAACCTGAGGAGATTATTGGTAAGTATGGAACACTGATAAGATCACATTTAAGGAAAGGATTCATAGTTTGATTTTGTCGTCTAAATTGTCAGGAAGAGAAACTAAGAAGGTCATTAGGGTTGAATGCCAGGCTCAGACCAATATGTAATGATAAGCAAACAGGTTGATTAGATTTTTGAATAATTTAATGGAAAAATTAATTTTGTTTTGAATTGACAACATACACTTAAACAAAGTAAGGGCTATTAACTCAAGTGTAGTGGTAGATTTATTAAACTAGGTCTGGACAGAGGTGAGGGCAAGCATGTAAGTAAAATAGGAAATGAAATTCACAGGAAAATATGAATACATTTTAAAATATATGATTAATTGTTCCTATTGTAATGCTAGGAGTATTAGAAATGAAATGGATGAGTTCAAAGCAGTTCTGAAAACTGAGAATGTTGAGAGTATGGGTATCTCTGAGACTTATTTGGATATTAACAATTGTTGTGAGAGAATTTTTTGAAATACCAGGCTACAAATTATTCACAAGAGATAGAGTACTAAAAAGAGAGGAAAGAATAGCTTTACATGTGAGGAATGAATTTCATCCTATTGAATTAGGGTATGTTAAAGAAAATAGCAATAAGCTTGAGTCAGTCTGGGTTAGACTGGGTCAGTCATAAAGGGAAAACCCTTGTGACTGGGATTTCTTATAGACCACCAGGTCAAAATTTGAAAGCCAACAAAAAACTGTATCATGAAATTAGATTGGGAGCTGAAAAAATGTTGTATTATGGGATATTTTAATTTCAGGGTATTGATTGTAAAAGTTTTGACTGAGAGTGAGGAAGAGGTTTTCAAAAATTGTTCAAGATACTTTTACACACAAACTGGTGGCAAAATCTGCAAGAGAGGAAGCTATATTAGATTTTATATCAGGATCTGAAATGAAGGTAATACAGCATTGTGGTGTGTGAACTTTTAAGTAGCTGTTTCATTGTTAGGTTTGGAATTTTAATATGTATATAACTTAACCTGGATGGTCCAGATGACTTCCAATGTTACTGGCACGATAAGGATATCCCACCGGAGACATTTTCTTCATAACACAGTGGAGGAGGTTCCATCATGATCTGGGGTACTTTCTCCTTCCATGGAACAATTGAACTTCAGGTTATACAGGGGCATCAAACAGCAGCTGGTAACTCTGGCATGTTGAAGAGAGCATCCTTATTGACTGAAGGCCCTTGCTTGTGTGGAAATGATTGGATCTTTCAGCAGGACAATGCTGCAATCCACAGTGCCCGATGAACAAAGGACTTTTTAATGGCGAATAATGTGATTCTTTTGGACCATCCAGCTTGTTTGCCCAAACTGAACCCCATTGAAAATGTTTGGGGTTGGATGGCAAAGGAAGTCTTTAGAAATGGACGTCAATTCCAAACAATGCATGATCTTCGTGAAGCCATCTTCACCACTTGGAATAACATTTTATCCAGCCTTCTGCAAACACTTGTATCAACTATGCCAAAGTGAATGTTTGACGTTATTTTTAATGACGACCATGCAACTCACCACTGAGAACTCTTGTTGGGCATTTCCTACCCTTTTGAGGACGTCTTTTTGGTATGGTTTTAAACTTTTGACTAGCTAGTATTGAGGCTAATTTTATATTGTTTACATTTTCGCTCTGAAATGCTGTAACGTTTTTTGTTTTTTTATTTTCCCTTTTCTTATTTTTATCTTTCAAAGCTCTACTGAAATAAGTGTTTGAGTGAAACAATGCAAAATGCATATTTTTTCTTTATGTTCATTGGCTTTAAGATTTTGGTCAGCGGTGTATATATATAAATATATCATCTGAATGAGGAATTAATGCAAATAAATGCAACATTCAGGTGACCATAGTAAATATAAGGCACTGTAAGTATTTGTTTAGTAAAATACACATCATCTGAACAAAAAATACCACATCTATATTCAGTAACCAAACAATAATACCAGTATGTAGAACTGTAAGAATTTATTGCTTCTTCATGAATTGTGTTTTATCACCTGAACAAAGCATCAACACAACTAGATCCAACAATCAGCCTTTTGTGGGAGAAAACTCTGAAGAAGTATAACTACCACAGCTTCATGACACTTGCATAATGTTATGTTACTCATTAGTTTATTTTGTTCATTCTGGCACAAAATTAATATTTTGTGTTTTATATGACTAACCTTGTTTTATATTGTTCAAGATGCACTTATAAATTATCATCAAAATACTGAATGAACCTAACCTAGTATGTGAACCTGAATAAACAGTATGGCTGTGATATATTTATCTCTGAGGTTGCCTCAGTGATTTATGATAGTTATTTTCTCATTTCTTATACTATCTATTTACTTAACTTTTCCTGTACACAAACACAATGTAATCAGTGTCAGCTAAAAATAAGTAAGAAGCCTATTGAAAATATATTGTTGAATTAATTAATAAAGTTATTTTTTTTTATATCTTCTATGATAAATACAGTTTTACACTAAGATTCTGTAACAGACATGTAGGCATATTAAAACTGTAACAATGAAATAAAACCTATTCATTTGAAAACCTTTGATTACAGTTCTCACAAAACTAAAGTGCAAGTTAAACTTAAAATGGTAAACTAACTACAATTCTTAGTCAAGTTCTTGAATTTTACTTCATTACTCAAATCGCATCAAAAGTAACAGTGAGCATAAATATCCACTATCAGGACTGTTTGGGAAAAGTTATGATTTGACAACCCTACCGATACACCTATAGTGTAGAGATGTTTAAATGTTTCAATATTTGTTTTAAAAAATTGTTAATGTTACATCATATAATAAATTACTTTTCATTTTGAAATGTTAATAAAGATTTTACACTAACATGGGCTCATTTCATAAAAATAAGGGTTACATGACAATCAGAATAAATAACTTGAAATATGAAGAAGACTAGAAAATCACAAAGTAATTTAAATATAGATAAACTATTATCACAGCATGTTTATAACAATTGAAATTAACATTATCATAAATTATGTCATATGAATTAATATGTGAGACCAGCTCCATCCAGAAAAAAATCTGTAGCACATCATAATGTTTTCTAAGAAGCAAGAATAGACAAACTGTTTGTTTTTTAATTTAGCGCAAAGCTACTCGAGGGTTATCTGCGCTAGCCGTTCCTAATTTAGCAGTGGGCTACTATTTTACCAACGAATAGTGGGATTGACTGAACATTATAACGTCCCCACAGTTTTAAAGGCGAACATGTTTGGTGGGACAAGGATGCGAACCCGCGACCCTCATATTACGAGTCGCACGCCTTAACCCACCTAACCATGCCGGACCTGAACAGACAAATCCAGAATCAGTAGCAAATTCATCTTCGTAAACTAGACAGTAGTAAGCAACATAATAAAGTAGGATCTCTGTCGCGCTAAACATGCTCGCCCTCCCAGCCGTGGGGGTGTATAATGTGACGGTCAATCCCACTATTCGTTGGTAAAAGAGTAGCCCAAGAGTTGGCGGTGGGTGGTGATGACTAGCTGCCTTCCCTCTAGTCTTACGCTGCAAAATTAGGGACGGCTAGCACAGATAGCCGTCGAGTAGCTTTGTGCGAAATTCCAAACTCTGTCTGGAAATGAGGTCAACAGTGTGTGAGCTTGTCAAGATAGGGCCTCCAGGTATACCTCCTGTCCAACCTTGACATACTTCAAGCATCTAGAAAATATATGTAAACATGTTATTCCAAGCGAAAACGTTGGGCCATGTTGCTAGACACAAAGCATCTTTGAATTTCTGTTTGATTCTGTTGTTGAAAATGCTGCTTGAAAACCACTGTCATCCTAAGTGGGAAGGATTATGGAAAGTTATAACTTCAAGTCCATGCCTTTTACAATGACAGTTAAGCTTCAGGGCTGTTGTAAAGTTCACGATCATAAGGAAAAGTGTAACCTGACGTGGTGACAAACGCGGGGAAGTTCCAAAAGTATTTCGATGTAACGTACAATACAAAATAGCTTTGAAAATGTTTATATTGCACTGAATACCGATAAACAGAAACTCTGACAAATTTATATATGTGACACTCACCTACATATAAACAAACTGCTCCCTAAAAAGACCTGCAAAGATGTCAGATTTATTGATGCAACACATTCTTAGACCTAAATCGGGTCTACCAAACAAAACATTAAAGTATAAACAAGAAAAAAACAAAAACAGCTATCTGGCAAGTCATTAAAAGATATAAAAGCTACTGGTATGAAACAATTATTATTTTAAATTCTTGAAATTAAATATACTAGCCAGGACTTTTTACAGAGCGCTGGTCAACACTGTATTACGTATTAGTGTAAGAATTGTAAACTATTAAATTTATTCCCCTTTATGGTTCTAATTAGTTCAAGGTAGAGTAAATACCAGATGTCTTATACGAGGGTGGTGAAAGAAAACTAACTATATGTACCTTCGTATCTCATCTATTTTTAAAACAAGCGTATACACTTCACCAAGGGCATGTAACATTTCCCATAGATGTACATAGTAAATTGATAATTGTGGTTAGTCTTCTTTCTCCTTAGAGGATATCCACCCAATACACAGAACCAGTACAATAATGGAGAATTCGACACATTTTGAGATCAACACAAGATTATTTAAAGTGCATGATCTTCGGAGCTTTTAAAGTCGTAGGTAGACCTGAATTTTTTTTAATTTTATTCAAAGAATCACAGACATACAATTTCAAGAAAATTATTTATACTATTTTTTACACATACATATACCTTAAAACCATAAAAAATGCGAATGACTTGCTCTACATTCAACATAAATGCTTTCGACGCTAATCGTTTCAATGGAACAATTCCAGTAGAAAAAGATAAATATGAGGATATTTTACACTAAAAATCAAGCTTTTATACTGGCGGTGAGCAGAATACAGTTGGTCCATTGTGTAGTTTTGTGCTTGAAAACGAACAAATAAGTTTTCATTTATTCTGCAATAAATATTTTAATGGACACAATATTTTACTCTTGTAGGATTTTCATGATTTTTAACTTATTACTCGATGTGGCTTTGCTGTAAGAAACACACACACACACGATTCCTTATATGCATTATTAAATGATTCGAATATAAATATAAAGGTAGCATTTATGGCTAAACGTGCTACAACGCTATGTAACACAAATTTTGTTCCTGGATAGTATGTGTTATTTCTTAATTGCTTATGTTATAAAAGCCAGAAAATGGCCAATATTTCCTTCAAACTTTGCTTATGTGACCCGGATAATGAAAGTTATAAATGAACCTATTTTCTATGTGAAAACGCGCAAGATTGCACATTTTCATTTACATGAGGTCTGAATAACACAACATATGAATCAAGCTTTACATGTATTTATACTAACGTTATACAAAAATGTTTAGAAGTAAGTAGTTTTTCGAGACTTGCGACTGTAATGTAAATCAATATCACGCATCAGCCATCAAAAATAGTCTCCCATCATGTTTTCGTACGCTCCTTGGTAGCGGCGTTTAAAATCCAGTATAACTTGGTGGGAGCGCTCGCTTTGGCCCTCTGAGTATGCTTCCGTGTTCTCCTTGAATTTATCAAGATGAGCGTCGAGAATATGGACTTTCGTAAAATGATAATATTGTATTCTCTCACATTTCAATCCTTCTGAATACAATTTTGTCAATATAAGGTTTTCACTCTTTGGACATCACATAACATAGTACTATAACAAATGTATTTTTCCTCCTCTGATATGATAACGTGATGTTAAAAATGGCAGAGTAATCTTAAGACCACATAATTTCTTAACGTCAGTTTGTTGTTTAGTACAAAGCTGCACAATGGGCTATCTGTGCTCTGCCCACCACGGGTATCGAAACCCGGATTTTAGCGTGTAAGTCCGCAGACATACCGCTGAGCCACTGGGGGGCCTTAACGTCAGTGCAATACCTTAATAGAACGAGGTTTTTATGTAGTGTTCCACAGAGCACAAAATTAAATGAAAGAAACGAGAATCGGAGAAAAATTTTCACCGAAAGACACAATTTAAAAGCATTTTTAATAACAAGTAGTATTTGTTCGTGTTAGAACAAAGTCATATTGGACTACCTGTGTTTCTATCACGGAGAATCGACCTCCTGATTTTTGTGTTGTCTATCTGTAAAATTACTGATCTTTCACCATGGGAGTTAAGAGTAAAGTTTCTGAGTCGAATTATGATGTTTTTTAAATGAGAATCGAAATATATGAGTATATAAATTAACTTAAGAAATGTTTGTCTCCTATTGGGTCAGCGATAAGTCTGCAAACTTATGACGCTGAATAATTTAAAACACTTAAAACATAGTTATTGGTTATACAGGGCTGTTTAGTATGAGTTATTATTCAGTGATTTAATTATTATATAGCTTTCATAACAAGAAACTTACCTGTAGTACAGACTATGCCTGTGAACTACAATGCTAGAACCGAGTTTCGATACGCGTGGTGGGCAGAGAACAGATAGCCCATTGGTAGCTTTGTGCTCAACTTCAAATAAAAACAAACAATAATGTTAAAATATAATTAGTTTCGAAGTCTTAGTTACGACAAATTTCGTTACGTTAATCGCTATGAGTCGTATGTTGTGTGTGTAGTTTATGTTTTAAGATGACATCACATTACTTGAATTTTATGAAATTTTCCTATTTTCTTGAGTGAATATTGTCACATCATATCGTCTGACGGTTGGTAGAAAGTACTAGGCCTATGTTAGGTGTTTGATATACAGGCAACTAAGTGAGCGCAAGAAAAAATGTTATGTCAGAAAACGTAAAGTTAGTGAAAGTGAGGTTAGACTTTGTAGTTATTGGTCTAGCCAGTTAAATATTTCAGGCAATGCCTTCTGGGATCCTTAATGGAACAGTAAATTCGTAAATGCAAAGCTCTAAAGGGAAGATTATGTGTCAAAATAACAACTAAACGTGTATAAAGATTTTACATACTCTGGAAGCCATATGTTAGAGAACTGCTGAGTTGTAAATACACGAGTAACAAAATGCGAGAGTGATAAAATAAACGAGATGAACCACCTTAACAATAAATACTTGCTCCAATATATAATGTTGTATAGTGATTTAGGCACAAGCTCTGACGTTATTCAAATACCAAAACTTTCAGGTTACATTATTGGTGATCGAAAAGTACTTAAAACCCAAATTAACGTTGTATACAATCACCGTTATACGTGGCCTAACTGTGTTTATCTGATTAGCCAGCCTATAGCAGAGGGTAGGGCCAAATAAGTGAAACATTAGGCGTATACATAATCGGTTTTCCTTTAAATTTTACCTTTCATGAAACTGGAAGAGGAATCTAAACCTAATATATAAACTATGGTATTATTTTACTCTATTGACAACGTTTCGAGCAACTCTCTTTTCAACCCAGAAACAAGCCTTTCAGTTAACGACAAAACCGAGGAAACATTTTGAAAAGAAACGATATATGAAAATAGAATGTGACGTAGTAGAGCAACGAGAATTAAACAATATTATAAAGTGATTGGAAAAGTAATAAAAATATTAAAAATATAAAACAAGCTTTACATAACAATGAAAACAATTAATATAAACATTTTAAGGTAATAAATGAAGGTATGGTAATTTTTTTTAAAAAAAACGTACCATTGGTTAATAAATACACACACACTGATACGTTTAATTCAAAACCACCGCACGTGAAAGAACTCTTGTGACTAATCTAACGGAAATTTCAATTGTGAGATAGATTTTAAAGTGTTTGTGCAGAAATTGTCAATATTAGTTAACTGGAAGTAATTACGAAACAAACAAATCTGCTTCAGATTTCGTAAGACAAACAAAACCTAGTAGAAAACTTGATTTAAATTTTACATAAGGAATTAATAAGTAAAAATATGACTTAAATTTTTTTAAGCACTTGATTACTTGGATTCAAATTAAAAGGCCTAAAACAATTAAGTCAATACATTAATCTAATATAACTATGATTATGAATATATGAAAATGCAGGAGTTTAACATTTAGTCTTAAATAAGTCTTGAGTTACAGTAGAATTACTGGGAACATAATTTGGCTAATTTGTTATGTGCTTGCCGTGAGATGACATTTATGCCGATGTTTCCAATTGAGTTCTCCCAGTGGGAGTTTTTGTCATCGATTGTAGGCTGTAACATAACGTTTAATATCTGAGGACTTGAGTATAACTTTTTAGTTTTGCAAGTTGATAAAAGCTGTATTCAAATCCATTATCTGTAGTTTTGAAGTCAGAATTTTCTTGTGAATGAAAAAATATTGCATTTTGACCGTATCTTTGAATTAATATATTGTCTTCCGATTTTCTGGTATGTAAACGCAGATTAAAAGAAATATTACAATTATTGTTATCAGGGGCGTAGATCCTGGGGGATACATTCCACCTTCATTTTAGGTGGCGAGTATGGTGCATACAATCACCCCCCTACAGTTTGGTATCTTGAATTGTTTTATTGCATCACAGGCCAACAAATTGTATTGTTCTTGTGATTCTCGTGTTCTTACCAATCGAATTACATAATTAGACCTAGATGTAAGCTTTCTCAGTAGCCGAAATGTACATTTTTAATATAGGCGTGCTTCTAAGCTTTTCGATCTTAGCGATAGTTCGTATTAGTCAGTAGGTCTAAGTATACATGAAAGGCTTGCAAGCACTGTCACAGAATCGGCCTATGTCTTGTACATAGTGTAAGATTAAGTAAAATTTTCATCACAACGGATTGAACAGAGCATGAAATTCGAAAGTATTACTCCCAAGTGTAAACTCCTGTAATCTAGATCTGGGAGGCCATTTGAAGTTTGTAGCTGCATCAATCTTATGTGTATATTGTGCGGTTTTCCTACGCCATTTGTTCTTATGCATGTCTAGCCGGTTTTATTGTTGAACGACTTACTGTCCTTAGCTGCCGAAGCCGATGACAATGGTATACTTTTAGTGTACAGCTAACGACAGGTTCGGTTCGTTCGGATCCAGACGCGCCCTATATACCCCCCGTCTTCTCCCTTTAGTTTGAGCCTCGATTTTACAACTGGGCTCATTAGACATGTGTTTGTGGCTTTCAATAATCCATGAAATTTCAAATTATCACCGCCCTCTAATAAAGTGCTAATGCTTTATGGTAAAAGAAAAATATATTTTCTTATCATAGATAGTAAAAATATTGTATTTTCTTGTATAATCAGAACACAAAAGGGGCGATTTCAACGGCCTGAAGCCTCTACTCGAATTTTATTGCGAGTTTTTGTTTAGGTGTTTCAATTTAACAGATGTGCTTATAGATATTATATCACAACGTGTTTGCCTTTTGATGAGTTTTAAGAGGAATATTATATATTTATGATTGTTTAAGTATTTCTCGAGAAACTTGCATTTGCTTGTGTTGTAACTAGTACACATTATTGAATCAGCGATGCCCAGGTGGTGAGTCGGTTGTGTAGTCACTGTGAGGTTTGCGCATTCGACTTAAATACATTGTACAGTTCAGTCCTACTTCCATTCTGTTCTATCTTCGTCGTTGTACGTTAGAGTTTTTCAGTAAAGACTGTATTTTAGCCTGTTGAGTCATCTTGGCAACATGCCAATTATGACAAGCAAGCGTCTGAGACTTTCCGATGTTAGACAGTTCCAAAAGCCAGTTATTGGCATTACAAGTGACAATGCAGATAATCCAATAACCTCAAGCGAAGGAAAAAACTTGCCATACAGAGGAAATACCATGTTCATCAGAGGGCGAGTATGAAAATGCTTGTGCAACTATTGCACATTATGAACCACCAGATAGTTGTGAAACAAGTTTATGCAGAAATGAAAAATCTGACACTCCACAGATAAATTGTGGAAAGCCATATCATCCAGATGCACAACTAATACCACGACAGAAAGCAAACTATCAACTTCCAGGGCAATCGGTTTGATGAGTTCCCATAGCTGTACTTCGACAATCAGACTCAAAAATTCACATGCTTTCATTGTGCCAAGGCGGAAAATGCAGTCCTTTTCACTGGAAATTTGGAGAGGCCAGTGGAGTATAACTTCATATCCACCGGTTTTAGCAACTGGAAAAAGGCCAAACAGAAATTTAACGAACATCAATACTCCTCTCAGCACAGATTCGCTCTATCTCCAGAAGGTTCACTTAATGTAACTCCAGTGACTGTCTAGCTACATGATGGAAAAAAGAAGCAGCAGGAAGAATGCAAAAGAAGTCTAGCCAAAATATTCAGAAGTTTACGGTTCTTTCTGCGTCAAGGTTTAGCATTACGTGGACATACTGATATGGAGGGGAACTTCCTGCAGTTAATGAAGCTCCTGGAAGATGATGATCCTAAGTTGACGGCCTACTTGTCTAAGAATACCTCATTCACCTCACCCCAGGCTCAGAGTGAAATAATGGAGATGTTTTCATCCATCAAATTCTGAGGAACACAGCACACGAAGTGCAGCAAAGTAAAATCTTTGCATCAATGGTTGATGGCACTCAAAATGTTACAGGTACCGAACAGGAAGCAATATGTGTACGATACGTCGATGAGAACCTTGACGTCCATGAGACATTTCTTGGTTTGTACAGTGTTGTCAATAAAACTGGTAAAACAATATCCTCGACTATACTTGATGTACTGACTCGACTCAATTTAACACTATCATGGTTAAGAGCACAAATTTATGATGGATCCGCTGACATGAGTGGTGCGTACAGTGGATGGCAGGCAGAAATAAAAGAGAAGCAACCGTCAGCTTTGTTTTATCAAGGCTAATTTAATAATGTAACATGCAGTTGAAGCTTGTGAATGTGTTTGATATTCTATTCAGTGGGTACATGAACTTGGTGTCTTGCTTCAGAGGTCAGGCAAATACAAGACAATCTTTGAAAATATTGTATCGTCAGACAGCCACAATGGTCCAGTTAAATACATCTAATCCAATGTGTTCAACACGCTGGTTGTGTCCCCTAACTGCAATTACATGTGCTAATGATCACTATAGTGACATTGTTGATTCTTTGTCTGAATTAGCAAGTGAAAAATCAGATGTAACAGTGAAAGCACGAGGTCTGCTGGACATATTTGACAGTTTTAGGATTGTTGATGGCTCAGCATCCATTAGTTGCATTAAAGGAACTAAATCGTGCATTCTAAGCCATATCAGCGACAGTATCTGGCATGATTGAAGCAACTGCGGGAATTGCGGACAGAGGAAAATCACAACAAGATATTTGATGAAGCTGAGAAAAAGGTAATTTCCCTAAATCTTGTGCCTATTGAACTACCACGCATTCGCAGATCCCCAAGAAGGATCACAGGTGATGGCTCAGGTCACCATTCTGCAACAGCTAGAGATTACTACAGAAACCATATTTTGAATTTGTGGACACAGTTATATAATATCTGACCACTAGATTCAATGCAGACAACAATGGCTTGAGGCAATATCTGGCACTTGAGAACATGATCACATTTCGCGAGATTGACAACTCGGTTATAAACTTCTTTCCAGAAATCTCTGCACAACGGCTCGAGTTTCAGTTGCCCATGTTCAAAGAAACAACAAAAGCAGTATCTCTGAAAGGTGCGAAGGATGCTTACTGTAAAATGCACGAAACAAACCAGCAGATGTTTAGTGAATCGTTTCTTCTACTGAAAATTTCCTTGTGTGTCCAGTATCCAGTTGTGAATTTGAATGCAGTTTTTCTGCATTAAGACGGCTGAAGACGTGGTTAAGGTCAACTGTGTCTCAGTGCCGCCTCAACCATGTGTCAGTTTGTCACACTCACAAAGATGAGGTCGACAAGATAAACATAGAAGAGCTTATGAAAGAATTCATAAACAAATGATCACAAAGAAGGTCTACGTTTGGGAGCATGTAGACTATAGGACTAAATGAATCTTACTTCAATGAAAAGTATGAATAATTATGTGTTACATTGTATTGATGTGTAATTTTCAAGAGTTCGCAAAGACATTTTAATTATTTTTATCAAACAACATAAACAGTTCTTCAGTAGATATAAACTTATCGAGGGTAATTACTAATTTTATTAATATTTGATAACGTAATTCATGCAATGAAAATTATTAGTAACCTTGTCAAGTATAATTGCCATATTTTATACCGTTAAGTGTTCAAGAAAAAAATCATGTGGTAGTTAATTGTGACATTCTTGTCTTTATCCTACTAACATGCCCCCCAGTGGCACAGTGGTATGTCTGCGGACTTACACACTAAAAACCGGGTTTCGATACCCGTGGTGGGCAGAGCACAGATAGCCCATTGAGTAGCTTTGTGCTTAATTCTAAACAAAAAAAACAAACAAAAAAAAACCTACTAACATTTTGAAAACTGTTCACAACACCTCACTTATACAAACCTACATGGAAACGATGAAGTATCGTAGCAACAAGATTACTCTGTGACTGCACGTTTACAGCTTTCAGGTTCACGTAATCAGAGATTACCAATTTGTAAATTGAACAGTCCACATAAGTGGTTGCAAAAATCATCCCCCCCCATCGGGTGTAAAAAATCTACGCCCGTGTCCTTAAGACTACTTTCCGAAGTTAATATTTTCACATGTCACGTACATTTCACTTAATGTATCATAAATTAAAAATAAGACACTTTAAAAACATGAGCGCTTTCAAAGTGGGAACATTTTTTCTTCATGCGTTAATTACGAATGATCTTTTTGTTTTGTTTTTGTCTGTCTCTGATCGTTGTCGAACTTTCGATCTTATATATTTGGAAGAGCCATGCGTGTTTCTGTCTCAAAGATCAACGGAGGTCTGTTTGCAGTTGACCTCTTCTCAAATGCAAGTCCATATATTTTTATCTATTGTGTGTTGTCATTATGATGCTGACTTATTCCCTTTGTTGTGTTCTTGTATCTTATGCTTTATGTTTTGTACAGCTCCTGAACTGTTGTATTATGTATGGGAATAAAAGTATGTTGTTTAGTGATGTTTGTGGTTAATGTTATGAAATCTTCTTATGTGGATTCATGATGGGGAAACAACATGATTTGTTGAAAGACAAACCAACACAGTCTTTTTATAACAGAAGTTTGAAGTTATTTCAGTGACTTTTTGTCATGTTAAAATTTTCCAATCTTTCTATAAGAGTATATACCACAATTCGTTTGTCATAGTTTTTAATTTTATGCTATATTTTGGTTGAAAATATTCAACTAAACGAGTTAAATTGATTGATTGTTTACATTTGTAACTATTACTAGCAATACAAAAGTAAAATCATTTATAAGGAGAAAGAAAGTATAAGACAATTTAACCTATTGCCATTGTTTTCATTTCAGAACTCATAACAGTGAAGATGGACATAGTTTCCTTTTTCTTTGCGACAGTGGGAGTACCACTTTTAATATGTTTATTATGGTAACTATAATATTTCTGTTGGTTAGATTTGTTTATTTTTCGGTACAGAGTTATCCAATGAGATCGAACTCCCAATCGTAGTGCTCTTAATCTTGAGGTTTACAGCTAATTGGTTGGAAGAAGTAATAGTTTAGAAATACTTCAATGTATCTGACGTTTACCATCACGAACTTTAAAGTGATTTCTAATATTAAAATTTTACAATGATACTTACGATTTTCATACTATTTAAAGATATCTAACATGTAAACAATTTACGACTCAGGAGTTGTAGAATTAGTAATTAAATTCGAATATTTAACTGGTACCCACACCAGGCAAAATAATTTAGATTAAACTGTTATTTATCAGTGTTGATTACATTTACTAAATAATTAATTAATTCAATTAATATAGAACTGATATTTTCGTATTTATTTCTTTCCCACTTACCTGAATCTAGGATCTAATTTAAATTTATCTTCGAATAACGAAAATTTGTGATGTTGATCAAAAGAAATAAGAATGTTATCAAAAAACATGTTTGGTAGCTGGTGTAGTAATACACCACCGTCAACTTTTAATGAAGTTAACGATTGACATGTTACGGTAAAATTTCCCCTATTTGTCGCCGATTTCATTTTACTTTTAATATAAAGGTGTACCTACTTATGCCTATTACTACAAACAGATTTAGCACAATTACTACTTTTTCTTTTAGTATTATCATATGGAAGTGGAGAGAAACAAACAATCAACAACAAAGAGACGCAACAATAAAAGATTCTTCAGAAATTTATGACGTGAGTGTTAACAACCATTTAGTTTAAGGTGCTGATAAGCAATATTTATGTTTCAAATTTATGTAATGAGCACAGAAATGTAGTTTTACTTTTGTTTGTTTGTTGTGGAGCATAAGGCTACACTACACAATGGGCTATCTATGCTGTCTCCATCAGTGGTAACGAAACTCAGTTTGAACTTTATATAGCTTCAAATTTTCGTACAACTCTGAACAACAGTTGGTCTGGAGTGTCCTGGTGATTATTGAGCTACATTCACGAGGATGAATCCTTCCATCGAACACGACTTTTGTTACTGCCTTGTGGCCATTATACTATAACGATCAATTTCACTATCCGTTAATCAAGAGCAAGCCATGTCTAGTTTTGAAATATTACAGTCAGGGACAGATAGCAGTCATAACCCTAGTTTTGTACGAAATTCAACAACAACAACAAAACTAAAAAAAGAAAGAAAAAGAAATGTTTGTGCAATTCATCCTTAATTGTGAATTGGTATATTACAAAAAAGTAACTGGTCAGCACCTCTTACTACAAACGCTTGAAGTACGATAATCGAATTTTGGTATTTCACGGTCACTCTTATAACGCACTCACAATCCGAAAGTATAGAGAGTAATTTCACAATAACGGTATTCGATCTATGGATCCATTCTAACTGAAAACGTAATAATATTTTAGATATACACCTAACTAAACAGTAAATCTACTGAAATAAAATATAGATCACCTGCAGAGTGAATCCCAGAAAATACGTACTTTATAATTGTTGTACTTACACTGAAATATATGTTTATACATATTGAATTTCTATTCAAATTTGAACATACAATTTTAAAACTGTTTTTCGAATGTTAAGCCATTCTTTTGAGGTATTTTCAAATTTGATACTGTGACCTTAAGGAATTAATTCATCAAAGTACATATCTATTATATTTTGGTGATAAGTAAAGGAGAGAAATTTTTCCAGTCTCAGATATATTAACTTTAACTCAGTTTCAGGACGGTAGCTCGGGTTTCTATTATGTCAGTTCTGCATTAAAAGTTCTGATGGACTCGACGATTAACGGGTCAGCTTTAAATTGGAGTTGAACGTAAATTAATATTGATAAATCTCGTTAGCACTGAAAATAATTTAACATTAATAAGAGCTGTTCTTTATTTTGATGTTCATTGATGCCTCCTTAAATTCTGAAAATGACAAAATAATATACATTTATATCAAGGACAGATTAATATTTACATTAAATATTGCTATGAGAAAATATAAAAATCACACGCCTGATTCTTTAAAATGAAATAAGTTTTATACATTCGTAAAATTAATATTAATGTATTTGGGATACTTTATAATCAATGTTTCTTCTTCTACCTGAAGATTTTAATTATTTTTAAATATTGTTTCAAAAGAAATATTAATATATGTAATAAAACAACAGATCGTCTGGCCTCTTATATTAATTTCTTCTTTCGGTATTTCGACATTAACGGTCACTATTCAGGAACTAGACTTACTGATAATCTGTACAAGAACAATATGTTATTCTAATGATTCTTTTCTTGTGATTATAATATAAATAAAATTTATTCTTTAATTTCATAATTTTACTTACTTTTTTTTCTTTGTAAGTCTTATTAACTGTTTTTTTTCAATTTTATAACTTCTACTATCTTTACCAAACCAGTTTCTTCTGCCCTCTTACTATTGGCGGTTTAAAGTGGTTCCTAAACTTTGAGTAAGTGATTCAGTAAGTGATCCAAGTGATCTTGGAAATATTTAGAGTTCTCAAAAAAACACAACATTTTCATGGTTCCTTTTTTGAGAACGTAGTGTAAATCGGAAAAGAATGTCTTTCGCAAAAATATTTTCAAATTGTTTGGCACTATTATAATTATCTTGTAGTAAAAGTACAGAAAAATGTGGTTGTGTAAAACCGGTAGTAACTGTGAAACCGTGAAAAAATTTACTGACAATTAGAGAAAAGAAAAAGTAAGTAAAACTTTGAAATTATAAAATAAATAAGTCCCATTTCTGTTATAACTATGAGGAATAGAATGGTTAGGATAATATTTAAAAGGGAAAGTATGATGACCAATTTTAGTTAGTTTTGAACATTTGTAATGTATTAAATTTATACATGGAGTTTGTATCTGAATATTTTGAAAAGCATACGTATTTATTTAGATTATTCATGTGTAATTGAAAGATAATATTTGTAAGTTTTTCTCTGAAAGGTTTTCAGTAAAACTATTTTCTGAACAAAGACTTTTGAAGGTAAAACAACCGGAAGAATAAATTAATAAAAGAAGCGGCATATCTGTGGATTTACAACGTTAGAAACCAAGTTTCAATATTCGTGATGGACAAAGCGCAAAGAGCTCATTGTGTAGCTTTGGTTTAAATTCAAACAAACAATTTTTTAGTTAAATTTATATGTATACAATGCATTTGTTTCACTAGGATACCACACAACCAACAACTTCACACCACAAAAAGAGCCTCCAACATACCGAGAAAAGCTCGGAAGAAAAAGGTAAAAATATCTCTATTTTTCGACTGTCTATTGTTAAAATTACTAGGTTTTAGTCAGAACGTTTCTGAAATATTTAGTTTATATGTACACCTGAGGACAAAATCTCTTCTTTCTCCTCCTCTTCACTTATTTACACCAGTTGAAATATTGGAATACAAGCAATCAAAGTATAGAAGTAAAACTTCACCAAAATAAAACAGAAATGTTTCACAAACAATTTCTATCAAAAAACGGAGAAAAGGAATTGGGAAAGAAAACATTTTATATGAATTCACGACTTTCAACGCATAAACTTCCATTTTCTACAACTGAACTTTGTGTTCGACAATATGGATTCAGAATATTAATATGATAAAAGCGACTAATCAATTAATCAAATAGAATAAGTCAATACACATCCTGAACTTTTTTCTTATCAAAGCAAAGACAGACCATATGAACCCAATGTTTCAAGCCAGAGTTATGCAAGACCATCAAAGTGTCTTAGGCCTTAAAAACTAACACGTCTTATATTCGGTATATCTTACCAGCTTCTTAACACATCAAATATAATTTTAAAGGATCAAAACGTAGAGAGCAAAACACATTTCTTATCGCCCAGAAATATATTGAAGACAAAAGAAAATCTTGCTCAGGGACTTGTCGCGATCTAGCAGACATCTTTTTTTAGAAGAGTTGGAACAAAACCAAATCGTTTTGACTATATTTTAAGTGAGCACGAGTTGTCATACATTTTAATTGAATACCAAGTAATCTGTTAACTGGTATAGACTACACACAGATAAAATAAGACAAAAATCGAATCTCACATTACAACCAGTCAATGCCGCAAACTTAATTCACCACTAATTTACAGCATCATTATCACGAAAAGTTGGATGAAAGAAAAGTAAACACCATAAGACAACTAACTTGCATGACCCTTTTACCACATGAACATCTCAAATAACTTTCGAATTACAAACCACAATAACGTTCTTTTAATGATCACCCAAAGCTAAATACCAAAATAGGGGATGAGGCACTAATATTTATAAACAAAAAAGTGTGAGAAGTCTTAACACATTCTTAGAAATAAATATTATTTTTTTTTTTTTACATACCTGATGTCCTGGTAAACGATATATTAGATCATGATTTGTCTGTACTTTACAATTTCTTCGATGTCAACATTCAAATTTATAAATTTAAACTTTTTGTTTTAATTGAGAGAGCCAATTAAAAGTACTACTACACGCTGGAAAGAAAATATGGAGCAATATCCCAGAAATAAATCGTTGTACTGACTATTTACAACTTACTGGCCCGGCATGGCCAAGCGTGTTAAGGCGTGCGACTCGTAATCTGAAGGTCGTGGGTTCGAATCTCGGTCGCACTAAACATACTCACACTTTTAGCCGTTGGGGCGTTATATTGTGATGGTCAATCCCACTATTCGTGGGTAAAAGAGGAGCTCAAGAGTTGGCCGTGGGTGGTAATGAATAGTCGCCTTCCCTCTTGTCTTACACTGCTAAATTAGGGTCGGCTAGCGCAGATAACCATCAAATTGCTTTGCGCGAGATTCAAACAAACTCCTTTAAAGTTACTTTCTGATTTTCATATTTTTAGAAGTCATGTAGATCTGAGTTAATGTATCATAAATTAAAAATACGACACCTTGAAAACATGAGCGCTTTCAAAGTGGAAGATTTCTTCTTCGTGCGTTAACTACAAATGATCTTTTTGTTTTGTTTCGGTTTGTCTGTAACCTTTATCGAAGTTTTGATCATATATATTTGGAAGAGCTAGGCGCGTTTCTGTCTCAAAGATCTACGGAGGTCTGTTTGTAGTTGACCTCTTCTCAAATCCAAGTCCATATATTTTTATCTATTGTCTGTTGTCATTATGGTGCTGACTTATTTTCTTTGTTATGTTCTTCTATCTTGTGCTTTATGTTTTGTACAGCTTCTGAACTGTTGTATTATGTATGGGAATAAAATTATGTTGTTTAGTGATGTTTATGGTTAATGTTATGAAATCTTCTTATGTGGATTCATGATGGGGATTGTTTGTTTGTTTGTTTTGGAAATTCGCACAAAGCTACTCGAGGGCTATCTGTGCTAGCCGTCCCTAATTTTGCAGTGTAAGACTAGAGGGAAGGCAGCTAGTCATCACCACCCACCGCCAACTCTTGGGCTACTCTTTTACCAACGAATAGTGGGATTGACCGTCACTTTATACACCCCCACGGCTGGGAGGGCGAGCATGTTTAGCGCGACGCGGGCGCGAACCCGCGACCCTCGGATTACGAGTGCACGCCTTAGCGCGCTCGGCCATGCCAGGCCTCAAGATGGGGAAACCACATGATTTGTTCAAAGACAAACTAACACGGTCTTTTTATAACAGAAGTTTGAAGTTATTTCAGTGACTTTTTGTCATGTTAAAAATTTCCAATCTTTCTATAAGAGTATATACCGCAATTCGCTTGTCATAGTTTTTAATCTTATGTTATATTTTGGTTTAAAATATTCAAACTAATCAAGTTGGTTAATAGCGAGTATCAAGCTGACGCGAGATTGATCTATCTTACTGAGTGAAGGTGTGATACAAACATTGCAACTAAACGAGTTTAATTGATTGATGGTTTACATTTGTAACTACAACTTGCAATATTAAAGTAAAATCATTTATAAGTAGAAAGAAAGTACAAGGCAGTTTAACCAATTGCCATTAAAACTCACTGTGCAAACTCACAAAAAACATTTTGAACAGTTGTTAGTGAAATGGTTAACTTGACACTTTTTAAAATTTTATTGTTTGTGTTTTGGAGTTTCTGATGTTTTACAAGCCATCTGTTAAGAAAGGTTGTTCCTTATTATTATTATTCTTTCAACTATCGACAGTATCTCGCGTTGTGAGGACATTACTTTGACCACTTGTCTCTCTTCACTTATTATAGAGGCTAGGGCCGACCATCTCATTGTGTTGTTTTGTCATGATGTTTCTTATCAGACAGATATTTCATTTTCAACTCTTTGTTACATCATGTTTCAGACTAAATTTACGTACATTTTATGTCAAAAATACAAACAATTGTCCATAACTTGATATAAAACATAAATAAGTGGGCCATGGGAAATATCGTACGTCAAAAAATATTTTTCAAATATTTCCCTTTTGACATTGATGTGACAAAAAGAGGTTACTTTATAAAAATATTTTATCAGTCAGCAACTTTTAAAACATATTATGTATTAAAGAGTTTAAGGCAAAGAATGAAATTAAAACATGTACATATATAAATTAATTTTAGTGGGTCTTATCATTTTGGTTAACTAAGCCTTACCACAGAAGGTCTTGTTTTTGAAATTGAAGAAAATCATTTAAGATAAAAAATATGTATTCATTCCGTAAGTATGTACGTTAAATGCAGTTGTTTTTGTTAACAAGAATAGAGACTATAAAAGTGTAAATACTTTTACATTTTCCACAGATATATCTTTACTAACGATTTAAATAACACTTTCTCACAACACAAAGTATCAACGAGTAGTTAAATTTTAACAAACTGGTGCGGTTTGAAACGTTTCATATTTATATGTATATTCAAAACAATAATACTAACAACACTTTACATGAAAATATTTATTACTTGACAATAGAAATGTTAAAAAAATTATATAGTTTTCATTTCAGAACCCATCACAGAAGAGATGTCTCCGCTTTCGTTTGCATTATTAACAGTGGGAATGTCACTCACAATATGTTTGTTATGGTAAGTATAATATTTCTGTTGGTTAGATTTGTTTATTTTTCGGTACAGCGTTATCCAATGAGATCGAACTCCCAATCGTAGTGCTACTGATCTTAAGGTTAACAGCTAATTGGTTGGAAGAAGTAATAGTTTAGAAATACTTCAATGTATCTGACGTTTACTATCACGAACTTTAAAGCGATTTCGAATATTAAAAATTTACAATGATACTTACGATTTTCATACTATTTAAAGATATCTAACATGTAAACAATTTACAACTCAGGAGTTGTAGAATTAGCAATTAAAATTGAATATTTAACTTGTACCCACACTAGACAAAATAATTAAGTTTAAACTGTTATCTATCAGTGTTGATAAGATTTACAAAATCACTCGTTAATTCATTTAATATAGAACTGATATTTTTGTATTTATTTCTTTTCCACTTACCTGAATCTAGGATCTAATTGAAATTTGTCTTCGAATAACTAAAATTTGTGATGTTGATCAAAAGAAATAAGAATGTTATTATAAAACGTGTTTGGTAGCTGGTGTAGTAATACACCACTGTCAACTTATAATGAAGTTAACGATTAAGATGTTATGGTAAAATTGCCCCTATTTGTCGCCGGTTTCATCTTACTTTTAATATAAAGGTGTACCTACTTATGCCTATAACTACAAACAGATTTAGCACAATTACTACTTTTTCTTTTAGTATTATCATATGGAAGCGGAGACAAACAAACCAGCAACAACACAAAGACACAACAAAAGAAGATATTTCAAAAAATTATGACGTAAGTGTTAACAACCATTTAGTTTAAGGTGCTGATAAGCAATATTTATGTTTCAAATTTATGTAATGAGCACAGAAATGTAGTTTTACTTTTGTTTGTTTGTTGTGGAGCATAAGGCTACACTACACAATGGGCTATCTATGCTGTCTCCATCAGTGGTAACGAACTAAACTAAACTAACGTGGCAGGGGTTCAGTTTAGAGAGAGAGAAATCAGAAAAGTTCTCTCCCCAACCGGGGTGTTCAGGAACATCGTGGTTCCTCTTCGTCCCCTTTCGTGGATTGTTATTAAGATTAAATGGTGGTTTTTTGTTTCTATATATATATATATATTATAATTATTATTCTTGACTATTTGGGTCGAAAGTGTCTCTTCTAAATGTTGTCTTGGATGGAGGCAAAGGCAGCAGCGGAGAGGAAGCCCGGGACCTGTCCCGAGAGGAAGAGGTTGAGCAGATGTGAACATGAATATTGTTCAAATCCAGATCAAAAATAGAACAATTCAAACGGCACGATTCAGGGTATGGCAAAAGAGATGCCTGGGCTGGGATCTATAAATCCAATGCCTGAAGATTTTGATGTGGAGGAAACGGGAGTGCCCCGAGAAAACCCACTTTCACAGGACAGGCGCCGAAAGTTTTGCCTGTCGTGTGCCCTGTATCTGAAAAGAAAAGAAAGAAGAGAGAAAAAAAAAGAATTTGTGTTAGTGACGTGGATTGTATTTGTTTAGCTTCTTTGTAAAGTAGAATGTGATTCTTGAAATATGTTGTACGGTGAAATGTATTTTGTTGGTGCACTTGATAATTTGTGTAGTGATGCCGTTAGTTTGTTTCTTTTTTCTGCTTTTAGATAATATTTGAGAGAGAGTTCTGTTATTCTATCTCTTATCGTTGGTAAATTACTAATTTGGTGTAGATAGTTTGTTGGCGTAAATGACGGTAGGCCAAATGCGGATTTTAATATTCTGTTTTGCTGTACTTGGATTTTCTGGAGAGTGTTATTTGACATGTTGTATGTTATTTGACATCCGTACTCTATTAGTGGACGAATGTAAGCCTTGTATATTTGTATAATGGTGTTCGGTGCGCATTTCGATTGTTTGCCGGTTATGGTCTTTAGATATGAAATCCTTTTTCTGATGGATAAGTGTATATTGTTTATATGTTTTTTCCATGTTAGTTTTGAGTCGAAAGTGACGCCAAAGAATGTGATGTTTTTACTCATGTTAACGGTTGTGTTTCCAAGTGATAATTTTATTTTATCTAGATTTTTTCTTTGCTTCTTAAGTTTCCTATAGAAAGTAATTGCTTGTGTTTTTGTTGGGTTTAACACGACTCTCCACTTGTTGCTCCATGTTGAGACGTTGTTTAATGATTCTTGTACGCGGGACATGGCCATTACTGGGTTTCTGGAGGTGCTCCAGATTGCGATGTCGTCTGCGTATTGTGAATTGTGTGTGTATGTTAGATTTGAAAAGATATGTCACTGACGAAAATTATGTATAGAAGTGGAGAGAGGACTGATCCTTGGGGTACTCCTGCCGTTATATTAAATAATTTGGATATAGTTTTGTTGACTTTTACTTGTGCCGTTCTATTTGTTAAGAAATTTGAGATCCATTTGACTATCGTGGGATTTATTTGCAGGTGATTTAGTTTATATATGATGGCGTTGTGCCATACGCTGTCGAATGCTTTTTTGACATCTAGGAATATCCCAATGGTTACTTGATTGTTGTTGTAAGCTTTGTAGATCGATTTGGTGAGTCGCGTGAGGTGATCTTTTGTTTGTCTACTTTTTCTGGAGGCATTTTGAAATTCTGGAAGGATGTTGTTTGATTCACAAAAATTTAGGAGACGGATGGAGATAATTCTCTCCATCAGTTTCCCAAGGCAACTTAACAGACTGATGGGGCGGAAATTATCTAGATTTGTTCTATTAGTCTGTTTCTTAGGGATTGTTGTTATGATGGCTTTTTCCACGTGTCGGGATAGTACCCGGTCGCTAGTGAGATGTTCATGATGTTTGAGAGGTGTTGTAGTAGGAGAGTGGAGCTTTTTTTCACAATAATATTTGGTATTTGATCATGTCCGGGGGAAGTGCTCTTCAAGATTTTGATACTAATTTTTAGCTCGGTTGTGGTTATTTTTCTGTTGATTAAACTTGAGTACGTTTCTAATGTCTCGCCAGGGAATCGTGGTGAGAATGATGCTTAGTTTGTGTTTGTGTAGTTATTGACATGGTGTTGGTGTTGTGTGTCGAAATCTACTGAGTTTAAATTGCTAAAAGAGGATTTGTAATAGTCAGCTAAAAAGTCAGCTTTCTCTACGTCCGTCCTTGTGATTTTGTTGTTATGGGTGATATGTTGTAGCATGTGATTTGTGTTTTTGTCTGAAGCGATACTCTTGAATTTTTTCCAAAATTCTTTTGGATTGTTCTTGGTTTCTTCTAAGTTTTTACAGAAATTATGCCAATTGTTTTCTCTTACTTTTTTGATTTCTTGTTTAATTTTTGTATTTGTTCTATTGATTTCTGTTTTAATGTGTGGATCGCGTGTGACGTAGTGTGTTCGTCTTAATTTTCTGCGTTTGATTATTAGTGCGTTAATTTCTGGTGTTAAAGTCCATTGAATAAGTGATTGTTTTCTTTTTGATTTAGGAATTGTGTTTTTAATGGCTTTTTGATGGCTTCTGTAATTTGATCAACATAGTTGTTTAGTTCTGTTTTGTTATTTACATGTTCTATTGGATGGGGTAGGTATAAGTCCAGAGAGGCATTAAAAGTTAGCCAGTCTGTTTTAGTGTAGGCGGACGGAGTCACGTACGCCACAGCAGGGTGGCGCGGGTGAATCATACGTGACATGGGGAAGTGGTCACTGGTGATTTCATCATGTACTTTAAAGTTAGATATTCTGTTTACCATGTCCTTGGGTGCGATGATGAAATCGAGTACATCGTATGAGCCGTTAGCACCTGAAAAGTGTGTAAGTGTATGGTCATTGATTAGGTGCATATTATTGCTAGAGATAAAAATTTTTAAGCATGATCCTCTCCGTGTGTCTCTGTTACCCCTTAATTCTGAATGTGGTGAATTAAAATCTCCAATAATAATTGGTTTGGGTTTACGATTAACACTTTTTTGTAGGAAGTTAATATCGATATCTTTGGTTGGTGAGCAATATACGGCTAGAATCGGAATAGTTAGCCGGTTGTTGAAGTGAATATTACAGAAAATGGTTTCATTAATGTTAGATTTAAAGGAATCTTCTATCGAGATTAGATGCGATATTTTCGTACTGAAGTAAGCTATTATACCTCTATTGTTTTCTGAGTGAGGTATGCTGTGTGAGATGAATCCGGGAATTGTGGTGTTTTGTTTCTCTGTGCAAAGTGTTTCTGAAACGATGATTATGTTGGCGTTTATATGTTTGTTTATGTTGTATATTTCTATTCTTTTGTCTTTGAGATTTCCTTGGCAGTTGATGTGTAAGATTTTAATGTGTTGTGTCATTGTGTTGTTTTATTTCCCTTGCATGAATTTTCAGTGAGAGGTGCTGTGGTTTGAGGTGAGGAAGGTCAAAGTAATAACTTGCAAGGCTGCAAACAGCTATGAGTGACTCGTGCCTCGATTCAAATGAGGGGAGATCACTTAATTCTATCAGCATTGCCAGCAAGTTTGTGGTGAAATCTGTGGGGTTGAATGCTTGTGTTGTTTTGGGGCGTGTTACGTCCGCGTAGGTACGTGTTGGTTGAGAGTGTTTGATTTGCGAGTCAGCTGGAGTTTGTAGTAACGGTTGTTTGGTGATGTGGGTGTCGTGGGTTTGATTGTTATTGTTCGTGGTTTTGAAAAGGAATCTGTTGCGTATTTGGGGCAGCCTTTGTAACTAGCTGCATGGGGGCCCTGACATTTGGCGCATTTCACTTGGTTACGCTCGTTAGGACACTGAGCGACCTCATGAGATCCACCACATCTAACACATCTGTGATAGATATATTGATTAGTGATGATTAGTTACTTTCCATTAAGTCTTACACTGTTAATTTAGGGACGGCTAGCGCAGATAGCCCTCGTGTACCTTTGCGCGAAATAAATAAAAACAACAAACAATATTTTTATGACTAAATTACATTATTAAAAGATATCGATATATTCACATAAATTACATGTTAGATTTCCCGAAAAAGTCCACTATATGCCAGTAAACAGTTTCTGAGCGTAAATTATAAATTTGAAATTATAAAATAAATAAGTCCCATTTCTGTTATAACTATGAGGAATAGAATGGTTAGGATAATATTTAAAAGGGAAAGTATGATGACCAATTTTAGTTAGTTTTGAACATTTGTAATGTATTAAATTTATACATGGAGTTTGTATCTGAATATTTTGAAAAGCATACGTATTTATTTAGATTATTCATGTGTAATTGAAAGATAATATTTGTAAGTTTTTCTCTGAAAGGTTTTCAGTAAAACTATTTTCTGAACAAAGACTTTTGAAGGTAAAACAACCGGAAGAATAAATTAATAAAAGAAGCGGCATATCTGTTGATTTACAACGTTAGAAACCAAGTTTCAATATTCGTGATGGACAAAGCGCAAAGAGCTCATTGTGTAGCTTTGGTTTAAATTCAAACAAACAATTTTTTAGTTCAATTTATATGTAAACATATGCATTTGTTTCACTAGGATACCACACAACCAACAACTTCACACCACAAAAAGAGCATCCAACATACCGAGAAAAGCTCGGAAGAAAAAGGTAAAAATATCTCTATTTTTCGACTGTCTATTGTTAAAATTACTAGGTTTTAGTCAGAACGTTTCTGAAATATTTAGTTTATATGTACACCAGAGGACAAAATCTCTTCTTTCTCCTCCTCTTCACTAATTTACACCAGTTGAAATATTGGAATACAAGCAATCAAAGTATAGAAGTAAAACTTCACCAAAATAAAACAGAAATGTTTCACAAACAATTTCTAACAAAAAACGGAGAAAAGGAATTGGGAAAGAAAACATTTTATATGAATTCACAACTTTCAACGCATAAACTTCCATTTTCTACAACTGAACTTTGTGTTCGACAATATGGATTCAGAATATTAATATGATAAAAGCGACTAATCAGTTAATCAAATAGAATAAGTCAATACACATCCTGAACTTTTTTCTTATCAAAGCAAAGACAGACCATATGAACCCAATGTTTCAAGCCAGAGTTATGCAGGACCATCAAAGTGTCTTAGGCCTTAAAAACTAACACGTCTTATATTCGGTATATCTTACCAGCTTCTTAACACATCAAATATAATTTTAAAGGATCAAAACGTAGAGAGCAAAACACATTTCTTATCGCCCAGAAATATATTGAAGACAAAAGAAAATCTTGCTCAGGGACTTGTCGCGATCTAGCAGACATCTTTTTTAAGAAGAGTTGGAACAAAACCAAATCGTTTTGACTATATTTTAAGTGAGCACGAGTTGTCATACATTTTAATTGAATACCAAGTAATCTGTTAACTGGTATAGACTACACACAGATAAAATAAGACAAAAATCGAATCTCACATTACAACCAGTCAATGCCGCAAACTTAATTCACCACCAATTTACAGCATCATTATCGCGAAAAGTTGGATGAAAGAAAAGTAAAAATCATAAGACAACCAACTTGCATGACCCTTTTACCACATGAACATCTCAAATAACTTTCGAATTACAAACCACAATAACGTTCTTCTAATGATCACCCAAAGCTGAATACCAAAATAGGGGGTGAGACACCATGCTGAGTTATTACACTTCTAATATATATAAACAAAAAAGTGTGAGAAGAAGTCTTGACACGTTTTTAGAAATAAATATTATAAATTTTCTACATACCAGATGTCCTTTTAAACGATATATTAGATCATGTTTTGTCTGTGCTTTACAATTTCTTCGATGTCAACATTAAAATGGATAAATTTCAACCTTTTGTTTTAATTGTATATATCCTTTAACATTAACGAAAATTTACTTTATCTTATTCGTCGATTGAAATATAGGATAAAATATTTTGCTGCTATTAAACACATAAAATTAAATAATAGTTAAACAGGGAATATGAGGCAGAAGTACACATTTCTTTTGATACTTATGTAAAGAAGCCCATTAGGCTATACCAGCCTAATGTTATATCAACAAATTGGCAAACAACGACTTATACATACAATGAAGTGATGTACTTGTTTCCACAGAATATTGGCCTGTCTTCTTCAAATATGTTCTTTAACTCAGCAGTATATGGTTTAAGCTGTTCAATTCAGTTCCCAAGTCGTTTTTGCAAGTACATAATTGTAATAAAGTGCAGTAGTGAACTAGTGAATGTAGGGTTCCCCTCAAACAAAATGTAATTGTTCATTTTACATCCTGTATACATATAAATATATATATATATGCTTGTGTTTGTATGAAATGAAATAATTCATAAAGATACTAGTTAGAAACTTTTTAGAAGTCAAGTTTATAAAGAAAACATCTGTGCAATATTTCTTCTTTAGGTGTTATCTTATCACAGAAGATCAAGCACGTGGGAATAATCGAACAATATCCAAAAGGTAACATCTGCTCTAACAAACAAGAAGAGTCAGCTCCTGAAGAAGTGATCAAAACGTATGTATTTTCACGTAAATCCTAACTCTTAGCTTTGCTGGTTGTCAGGGTCTTCTAGTCACAGTCTATGGGACGCAGATTTGAACTCTCGTCACACCGAACATCCTCATCCTTTTTGCAGTGAAGGGTGTAAATGTATTATGACGTATTCATTATTTGTAATTATTGTTTTTATTCCAGCGACCTGTGCAAAGAATCAAAAAAGTCATTCAAAAAGCGACTTCAGGTCTTTGCAAGATCTGCCAGAAATACCATTGGAGACTTCTTCTACAGAAAACATCCCAAAAGACCAGAGAAGAAGGAAAAAAGGCAAGATCGAAGGTCGAGAAGATCATGCTGTTGTTTAAGAATCCCCACGTGCTTCAAAAGAAAAAAAGGAAGTTATCAAGACGAAAATGACTTTGTGTTTCAGGACTTCTCGTAAGTACGAGGATTTAAATAGGATACCAAGTGTTCATACTGCATATACTGAACGCAAATTATTGAATTACAAGAAACAAGTTGTAATAAATAAATTGTAACTGTAAAAATTTTGTTCAGGCCGTGGCTTGACTGGCCTTATCGCTTCTTATGATTCTCTCAGAAACATACATTTTTGACTATACATATATGCATATGCTGGACTGTCCTAGTAGAAGAGATTAGAATAAATTAATGTTTAGGTTTAACTTCAGTGAAGATCTGTTTCAAAGAAGCGTGTTTTTTTCAGACATGAAAAATACAGTATTTTTGACATCACTCTGGATGATGTATGATAATTAATTTAATATTCATTTTATAGCCAAGCTTAAATTGTATGGAGTTTGTATATTATACATATTAGTGTAACTTCTTTTAACAACCATGTCGTGTTTTTTGTGCTTGTTACTATCGTCCACTTGACATAACAGGAATTGAATGTTTTAACTTTTTCATCCAGGATAATATAAAAGGAAAATATCAACCTGTACATTACTTACTTATTTATTCACATGACGTATTAAACCACATTTCAGTCACCCTACGTCTGAGGAATGTGAAAGCAATTTCCTACCTCTTTCCGACTACACGTGTTGTCGATTTGTTCAGTTTCTGTCCGATGGAACACGTGTTGTGGAACTAACAAAACCTCCACATAAGCCTTACGGATTTTGTACCGGTCGGAGAAAGGTCGGAAACAGCAGAGGTAAGCATCCTCTTCTTTGTACCAGAATATCGTTTCTTTTATTATTACTATTTCTGCATAGGAGGTCAAAGACCGCCGTGAGGTATTACCTGTTGTTATCATTTGAACCGCCGTACAGTTGTTTTCTTCTCTGTTTGTTTCTTAGTCTGAAGGCACTAAAATTATATCATTGTCCAGCATGGCCAGGCGTGTTAAGGCGTGCGACTCGTAACGTGAGGGTCACGGGTTCGAATCCCCGTCCCACCAAACATGCTCGCCCTTACAGCGGTGGGGACGTTATAATGTGACGGTAAATCTCACTATTCGTTGGTAAAAGAGTAGCCCAAGAGTTGGCAGTTGGTGGTGATGACTAGCTGCCATCTTACACTACTAAATTAGAGACGGCCAGTGCTGAGAGCCCTCGAGTAGCTTTGCACGAAATTAATACAAAATAAACAAAGGATGATGTAATATGAATGAGACTTAACATTATGATTTGTATTGCCGTGATATTAGTAAAACGTGCACATGCCATGAATCATGAGAATAATTATGAACTCTATAACATGCAACATAACACGTGAACTTGAAAAACAAGAAATAAAAATATTTGTTGCTCTTAATTTTGTTTTTATCTACCCTTGACACAAGACACATTAGAGTACCCTTCAGTAAGCATCAATTTTTTGAATATATTTCATCGGTGCAAATCTAACCAAAGATGAAAGGATTATTTATTATTTTCAGGCTAATTCATTGTAGGGGAAACAACATTGTCTTGGCAATTATAATGACATAATCTTAAATAAAATAAAATAACAGTCCACTTCAAAATAGAATTTCAACAATTTTAACTGGTGATGATACCACGTTAAAGGCTCAAACGATGTAGTTATTAAAAGTGAGAATTTACTTCATGTCGAAGTTGCTGTTGTTGTATTTTGAAATGAATTATGTGGTCGAGCAAATTCATTACTAAATATCAAGACGAAGCTTGTTTCAGCGCTACATAATATTTTATCAATCAGTTATTTTTTATTTTAGGAGAAAGTAAAAATCACCTGTATTAACTATTTTTGAATTGATATATAGATTAAATGTTTTTTTCGTAACTGAAACGATCTTATCTGAACTTTTTACGATTTACCTTCACCAGTTGTACCTTTTGGGTTAAAGAAAGAAGGTTTCAAAATAATGTTTGGAAAATAGCTATGGTGGACATAGCGCAGATAGTCCCTTGTTAGCATAAAACACGCACACACAGAGATTAACATCGAATTGTCGTAACAAACTGATTAATTTGTGTTTTAGCATATTTTTCACTCAAAGTTCCATACGGGATAACTGATAACGTAGATGGGGGTTATTCACGGAATTACACTCACCAACAACTGCTACATCAAAGAATGGCACATCGGTATGCTTGTGGACTCACACCGCTAAAAATTGGGTTTTGATATTCGTGATGGGTCGAGCACAGATAACCCATTGTGTGTCTGTGCTTTAATCCAACTCTTAAAACGTTATTTTTTAACCGAATAAGTGTAATTTGACTTTCATTCTCAAAGCATACCCACAGCCTTAAAGATTGAAGTATCTTCTTATGGCGGTGAGACATGAACTATAATGATGATATAATACACGCGGGTCCACTTTCCTCTTCTGCTAACTCTAAGGTCAATCTCTGTCCACTTAACACTTTCAACAGGAAAAAACATAAAATTATTCGATATGACCTTGTGTATTGCCTCTCTTCAGTCGTTAAAAGCCTGAAAAAATGTCTGTGATTTGAGATCTAAGTCAGGGAAAAAGGATGCGAAATTGAGCATGGATAATGATGACCCATTTGCTCCAGGACTCGTTGTAATACTAACAGTTATACAACAAACCTCATTAAAAGAAATGGGATAATTACGCTTATATAATTGTAATTCGCAGTTTCGCATGTTTTTAATTTATTTGATGTTGCCTTAAGCCACAATGAGTTATTAGTTGTTTTTCTGCCAAAAATAGTTGAATAAATTTCAGTATAACTGATACATGATTCATATATTAAAAACATTGAATTGTTAGTTTGCGAAATCTTTACCTGTATAAAAAACGCAATCTAATTTTTCATGTATTTCGTTAAGCATAGTCGAACAAATCAAATTAAATATTAGTGGATGAATTTTAGTTGGGTAGGTAAAATGCAATGACAATGCAAATTCACTACAAATATTTCACTATTTATAGAAATATGTATCGTTTTGTTGGTTTCAGGAACATTTGTAACCCGGATTACGGATTTTGAATCATCGCTTTTTCTCTCTGGACTTCTCGACGTAGGCGATGAGATTTTGGAGGTCGACAACACATATGTAAAAGAGAAAGACATCGACGAGGTAGACCACCTGATAATGAAGAATAACCAAGTGTTATTGAAAATATTACCTCGTCGATCAAGACGATTTATTCTTTTTTGAATTAAGCACAAAACCACACAATGGACTATCTGTGCTCTGCCCACCACGGGTATCGAAACTGGGATTTTAACGTGGAAGTCCGCAGATATACCGCTGAGCCACTGGGGGGCACCGATCAAGACGAAATCACAACTAAAAATATGGTAAAAGGTTCATCGATCATCACAGATTCTCCAGCGTTTTTATTATTAAACATACTTTTGTAAAATAAACTTAAATTTTATTAAATTCTATTCTTTACTGTATAATACATGTGTTACAAATTTTTATTTTACATCCGTTTTTTCTCAGTATTAATCTTTAAGTCGTAAGGTTATATAGAACATTGCATACAGAAACTTTCTACTCAAATTATAACAAAAATTATAAACTCTAGTTTATGTTGTTCATTAAAAATATTTTTTGTGACCGAACTTTTATTATATGTTTAGTTTTTTTCATAATTAAAACTCATATCCCGTTTATTTTCTCTTTTTATATAATTTACAAATCTTTTCCCACAACTGATGTAAAACGAATGGGTCTACATTTACTGAAACAATTTGTATTACCTCTCTTGAAAAGAGAATATACCTTAGCTAACTTCCAATCCTCTGGTTTTTGACAACTGTTTAAAAACTGATAAAAAATAATAGTTAATGCCCCACCTATCCAATCTTTAACCTCCCTCGAAACCATTCGGGAAATATTATCTGACTTGGGAGTCTTATCATTTATTTAATCTTCTAATGTTTCTCTTAACCAGTTCAAGTGTGTGTGTTTATGTTTTTCGTACAGCAAAGCCACAAAGGGCTATCTGCTCAGCCCACCGAGGGGAATCGAACCCCTGATTTTAGCGTTGAAAATCAGGAGACATTTCGCTGTACTAGCGGAGGGGGGCTAACCAGTTCAAAATTAATTCAGTAAAGTAGTTCAAACTCGTTTGCATTGATCAATTGTTCAAAACGTAGAATACTGCTTAAATATTCGTAAATAAAAATCGAAGGAAAACAAATTTTAGTAACCCAGCCATCGCATTATCACGATATACTAAGCTTTCTATATCACTCTTGAAAGGCCCGAACTAACAGCAGTCTTACATTTTGTTTACTCTTTATGTACGTAAAGAAATCTTTACTGTTAATTTTTAAATTTCCAGCCAGTATTTTATCATACATCCTTTCCGATGTTCTAATTTCGTGATTCACGATTTTTTTATCTTCTATAACCCTCTGAAATTCTTGTCATACAAATCAATTTATTCTGCTTTTCTTCGATTTTATCTCTTAAACCCTTTCTGAGCCAACTTGTTCTTTTTTTTACCTCCCTCTACCTCTTTCTTTCTCTGAGGAATATATTTAACATGAATATTGAAAAATTATCTTTGAAAATATTCCACATTCGAGCAGTGTCGCCACACAACTTACATGACCAATTAACAACAGATAATTCTTGTTACATCCTTTCAAAACATTTTTTGAAACATGTAACGAAAATATCTTTATCATTTATCTCCATTTGTACCAAAACATTGAACCTAATAACCCAATTATCATTTGCATCGAGATGTTCTCTAGCTCCAACACTCTTGATCATTTCCATATTTAAAATTAACAATAAATGTAAAATAGCATTTTTTCTCATAGGTTCCTTGACTATTTGGTAGATAAAGTAATCCTGAAAAGATTCCAAAACATTTGTCTTCATGGTTTGATCCTAGCAGTTTCCAATATATATGCTTAAAATTAAAATCGTCCAAAATTATTACTTTATTAACAACTTAAATCTTAATTGCATTGTAGAGATTCTCAATTATTACATCAGCATCATTTGGTGATCTCTAAGAAATTCCCACTAAATAGCTTTTCCCTTTTTATCCACTGATACAGACCGTAATGAATTTAATTTTCATACTATTATCTTTATAGATTTCGAAGTTCACAAGCCGTTTAACTTCAGAGGAATACCATCGGACGTTAATATTACAATGAAGACATTATATAACTTTGGTGTGACGAGTGAAGAGCAAGCTAGTTCCTCGTTAAGTGAACCTTACCGATACCATTTTATATGCAAAAACGGCTCGTTTGGGTTCAGAAAATATTTTAAATAGAAGAGCGAACAACGTTTCGACCTTCTATTTAAAATATTTTCTGAACCCAAACGAGCCGTTTTTGCATATAAAATTCTCAACAAGTGGGTTTCTCGACATCACTGATTGTTATTTCATCTTACCGATACCAACTCGAAATTAATCTGTTCATCATAAACTATCGATGAAATATTTAGTTTCAAACCAGATGGAAGCCTCAATATTGTTTGTATGTTTGTAAAACATTTGTATACAAATCATTATTTGTTATAAAAGTTATTATAAATTGTTTTATTACTTGTATATTAAAATATATTTGTATTAAGAAAGAAAACTGTGTGTATCAATCTTGTTGAAAAGTGACATAAATTTAATGCATATGAACATTTAATTAACAACTAAATTAAAATTAAAATGACTGGTTATTTGAAATAGTAATATGTAACGTACGTAACATAATAAATCGGATACAAATTATAACATATAGCAATAGGGACCCAGTGTTTTAAGAACTGTAAAAGATGAAAAAAGCACGAAAAGCATACAAGACCTAATATTCGAAATGTTTGTTTGTTTGAATTTCGCTCAAAGCTACACAAGAGCTATCTGCACAAGCCGTCTCTAATTTAGCCGTGTAAGACAAGAGGGATGGCAGCTAGTTATCACCACTCACCGCCAACTCTTTGGCTACTCTTTTACAAACGAATAATTGGACTGACCGTCACACTATAACGCCCCCACGGCTGAAAGAGCGAGCATGTTTGGTGCGATGGGGATTTGATCCTGCGACCCTCAGATTACGATCTCCATCGCATCAAACATGCTCGCCTTTTCAACTGTGTGTGCGTTATAATGTGACGGACAGTTCCACTATTCGTTGGTGAAAGAGTAGCTGAAGAGTTGACGATGTAGGGTGATGGCTAGCTGCCTTCTCTCTAATTTTATACTGCTAAATCAGGAAGGAGGTATAATGTCAGCAGCACCTACATTGAATATATATACAAACTGACATTTGCTGTTTGCATAAGTATTAAGTCCCTAAAGTTAGTACTTAGTGGAAGAATTATTAACAACAATTACTGGTGTGAGTCCTTCTGAATAATCCTCTGCCAGCTTTGCAATACAAGATGTTTCGTTGGGAAATATTGACGTAAAGCAATCTTTAAGTCTCACCATACATCTTCTATTGGATTGAAGTCAAAATTTTAACTGTATCATTCCAAAACATCCACATTCTTCTTTTGAAACCGCTCCAGTGTGGCTTTTATCTTGTGCTTCAGATCATTGTCCTGAAATTTAAATTATTGACCTAGTTTGAGATTCTTTGCTGACTCAAGCAGGTTTTTATTCTAGAACTTTTCTGTACATTGCATCATTTATTTCTCACCCCCCTCTGTAGCACAGAGGTAAGTCTGGAGTCTTACACCACTAGAAACCGGGTTGTGATACCTGATTGGTGGGCAGAGAACAGATAGCGTATTTTATATATTTGTGATTAACTTGACCAAACAAATATTTCTCTCAATCTCAACAAACTTTTCAGTTCCTGCATCCCCTTCATTAGATTCTGCTGCCACCATGTTTGACAGTTGGGATGGTGTTGAGCGGGCGATGCGTTGTGTTGTGCTTGCTCTAGACGTAATGCTTTAAATTTAAATTAAAAAAAACTCAATTTGTGTCTTGTCTGACCAAAGAAAAAGAGCAAAACCCGCGACATGTTTTTAATATCATTTACATGCTTTTCTGCAAATTCAGTACTAGATTTCAGATGGTTCTTTTCAGTAACAACTTTTTTCTTGTCACTTGCCCATCAGGCCAGTTTGTGTAAGAACCGGGATATTGTCGATGTATGAACACTGAATCTCGTCTCATAAATGGAATTTTGCACAATTTTCAAATTCACTGTAAGCTTCATAGTGGCATCTTAGTTTAAAATGGCCGTATGATCTCTGTAGTTATTAAGTGGTCTGAAGCACATTCTACTTTGTTTGTTTTTTTGAATTTTGCGTAAAGCTACGCGAGGACATCAGAATAAAAACATCATCTGCTCAAGCCACAACTCACATTGTGAAGATCAAGAAACTTTCTAAACAAGTCAGGGATAAAGTGGTAAAGAAACATAGATCAGAAGAAGGTTACTAGAAAGTTTCAAAGCTGCTAATTATTTTTTCGAGTACGGCAAAAGTCCATCATTGAGAAAGTGGAATGTTCTTCAGACCACACAATCACTATCGAGATCACACCGCCATTTTAAACTAATATGCCATTATGAAGCCAACAGTGAATTTGAAAGATGTGTAAAATTCCACGTATGAGACGATATTCAGTTCATACATCGACGATATCTCAGTCCTTACACAAAGCTGGCCTGATGGGGAAGTGGTAAGAAAGAAGCTGTTACTCAAAAGAAATATCTAAAATCTGGTACAGAGTTTGCAACAAAGCATGTAAATAATACTTCAGACATGTAGCAGACTTTATTTTTGTTAGACAAGACGCAAATTGAGTTTTTTTTTATTTAAATTAAAAGTATTACGTCTAGAGCAAGCACAACACAACGCATCCCCCTCTCAACACCATCACACCTGCTAAGCATGGTGATAGCAGTATCAAATAATGGGAAAGTTTCTCATTAGTAGGGAAAATTTTGTTTGTTTCTTTGTTTTCAGTTGATCACAAAAATACAATGGGCCATCTCTGCTCTACCCGCCACACGGGAATCACAACCCGGTTTCTCATGGTGCAAGTCCGTAGACATACAGTTGTGTTACTGAGGATGGGGGAAGAGAGAAATGGTTTGATCTGTTTTGAATTTCGCGCAAAGCTACACGAAAGCTATCTGCACTAGCCGTTCCTAGTTTTACACAAAACTACGCAAAGGGCTATCTGTGTTCGGCCCACCACAAGCATCGAAACCAGGGGTTTAACGTCGGAAGTCCGCGGATATACCACAATGGCATTGGGGGGCGCCGGTATGGCCAAGCGTGTTAAGGTGTGCGACTCGTAATCTGAGGGTTACGGGTTCGCATCCCCGTCGTGCCAAACATACTCACCCTTTCAGCCGTGGGAATGTTATAATGTGACAGTCAAAGACTATTCGATAATGAAATAGTAGCCGATGAGTTGGGGGTGAATGATGATGACTAGCTGTCTTCCCTCTAGTTTTAAACCGCTAAATTAGGGACGGCTAGGCACATACAGCCCTCGAGTAGCTTTGTGCGAATTCAAAAACAAAGAAGCACTGAGAGGTGTAACTATTATTATTACTCCAACCATGATAACGTGTTTAGTTCTAATATTAATAAATTTTCCATTGCATAATCCCAGCTTTCCAAGCAATGTTCAACTGATGAAAGATAGGATTTAATTTTAAATATGAAAGATCAGTGGAAGTCAAGAAAGTGGTCAAAGTAACTGAAAAACTAACAAAATTATGTTCCCATCATTTCATCGCAAATTTTTTTTGTTGACAATCGTCAGACAAGGCCAGCTACAAAGGTTTGTTTTAATTTGTTTTGAATTTCGCGCAAAGCTATTCGAGGGCTGTCTGCGCTAGCCGTCCTTAATTTTTCACTGTAAGACTAGAGGAAAGGCAGCTAGTCATTACCAGCCACCGCCAACTCTTGAGCTATTATTTTACTAACTAATAGTGGGACTGACTGTAACTTTATTACGCCCCCACGACTGAAAGGGCGCGCGTGTTTGGTGTGATAGGGATTCGAACCCGCGATACTCAGATTACGAGTCAAGTGCCTTAAACACCTGGCTATGCTGGGCCTGGCCACAAAGGACAGATGGAGATTCTTCCTTTGTGAACTTCACTAAACGTTTACTCAATGTAAATACGGTAAAAAACGTAAAAAATAAGGATAAATAAATACTAATGCACAAATACCGTATACCTTGTAAAATGTATCTATGTTTATCAAACTGTCGCTATCGTTATGTAACAATAGGTAGTTTGTTCATGATGTTTATTTGGTATTGCGAACTGTAAAAAGCTTATTCCTTATGTCACTCTATCAATAACGCTTTTACGCTCCTTATTTGGTAATGTTTAAAAATATAGATCACATCTCAGCAATAAAACTGTTATTGATTGTTCTTAAAATAATAACATTGGTGTTTATGTGTTAGAAAAGCCTGTTTTTTTAATTCTTTATTTTTTGATAGCTTTGATGATATAACAGCAAAATTGGTTAATTTAGAAGCTTTATGACAATGAGTTGTAACTAAAAGCCAAATAAAATTCATCAAGTTGTTTCAACCAAAACTTATGTCGCGGATACTTATTAGGCCTACTGCTTAGCTTAAATTGCAAATAGGCCTACTTTTTCTAATGCTATAGTCTGTCTTTATAGGCATGGCATGGCCGAGCGCGTTAAGGCGTGTTCGCGCCCGCGTCGCGCTAAACATGCTCGCCCTCCCAGCCGTGGGGATGTATAATGTTTCAGTCAATCCCACTATTCGTTGGTAAAAGAGTAGCCCAAGAGTCGGCGGTGGGTGGTGATGACTAGCTGCCTTCCCTGTAGTCTTACACTGCTAAATTAGGGACGGCTAGCACAGATAGCCCCCGAGTAGCTTTGTGCGAAATTCCAAAACAAACAAACAAACTGTCTTTATAATATTTTAAGTTGTGATTAAATATTTTTCCAATGCTATATAATTACTTACATTACTTCTTTTGCTTGAAAACATGAAGCAAAATAAACTATTATTGCTACCAAATTTCGTTTATCCTTTTACACTCAAAGAGTTGATGATTATCTGTGTTGGAATGTTTATTCTGTTTTTTACTTCCTGACCAAGAATACAGTTAAAAGGACTCAAGAGTGCCATATAAGTGTCTTTCAAAGCAAACACGACTTTTTTTTCCAAGTTAATATTTTATTTTTCTGCGTAGTTTCCACTAAATAATTTTAGCTTCTCGTCCTTTGTGACAGGGTTTTACATTATTAAAATATATAAGAGCAAAAATTATGGGTTATTTATGTTACGTTAAACACAACATACATAGTGAGCTATCTGTGCTCTGCCAACCACGCGTATCGATTTCTCGCACTATAAGTCCACAGATATACCACTGTGCTTCTGAAAAGCAAAAGTTAAAGACACATCCGTCTTTCTTAAAAAAATAAATGAAGTTTCAGATTGAAGATTTTGTTCATGTATATTTGTGTTCTGTATTTGAATTGTCTACAGGTCACCAGATAAAACATGCCATACAAATTACGTCAAGAAAAATGGTCCTAGTTTGGAACATTCAATAACATTCAAATATAACTTGAAACTAACTCAAATATCCAAACAGAAAACAACTAAAATAAGTAACATAAGTAATGAATTATCAGTAGAAAACTAGAGTGCGCAGTTAGTTAAGTAAACACTAAATAAAAACAAAGCGTTTGCCGAGGAAGTTTAATTCACTTTTTGATATTGTGAAGGTCCTTAAAAGGAGTATTTCTTTTTCTGGAGTATCATTAGAATGCTTGAAAGAAGAATGTTCTCTGAAGTTTCATTTCATATTATGAAGAGAAAACTGTAGAACAATCTGCTGAATGGACAAATTACGAGAAAGTCTTCTGGACGTGAACATAGTTCATTTGAGTAAATAAACTAAAACATATGATTATGTGAGAAATACATTCAACTTTTGCACTTCAACATCACACAAAAATTGGTGCAATAATACGAAAGAAGAGTGTGGCTATAGAGATAAACATTTGAAAATGCTGAATTCCAAAGTTAAAACCGTAGAGAAGGTAGATGTGTGTGGCCTTATAATAGATAACATAATATTGAAGGACAACGAGAAACCTTTCGGTCAATCTAGGTTGTGGGTTATACTAGCCATTAAATTATTCTAAACCCTAAAACGAATTTCAAAGCCAGCTCTTTCATTTAAGTATTTAACAAGATTTTTCATCTTTCTTCAGTTGATTCCATTAATCACATATGGAGGCAACCAACTTCAGAAACCAATCATGGTGTTCAAGGAAAAGAAGTTGTCTCGGCTGAAAATGAGTTCATTTAACATTTTCGCTATTAAATAAAAAAAAAGATGACGTATCAAAACTATCAATTTCTCTACTGATCTTAAATACCCCAATAAAATTTCATCTGATTCTTTTATTCTGTTAAAAAATAAATAGGACCAGAAACAACATTTCCATTTAAAGTATTATCATATCCTTTAAAATGTTTCCAGCAATTCAATGTCTTTTCTGAGTTAAGGAGCTAAATAATGAAACAAAATTTCAAATGTGCTTTTTAATCGAGTTATACAACGACATTATAAACTCTTCAGACTATATTTTGTAGATTTAAATGTATTTATTAATTGCCCTGCTACTAACAATGACTCATTGTTTGTGTGGCTTAAAAGTCTGTTCAATTAGAACATTTTGTTCTTGTTTGACGGTAATCACGAAGCTACACAATGGGCAATCAGTTCTCTGCCCACCACTGGGATCAAACCTTGGTTTCTAGCATCTTATGTCCGAAAACATACTGCTTTACCATTTCAGTTGTAGTAACCCTCTGCTTTCTTCCATCTACCCAATTTTCTACTCTCTACACTTACAGAAATAGCTATTTTAACAAACCTTTTACTTAGCTCCTTGTAAATTGTTATATATCCAGATATATAGCATCCACATATTTATTATTAACTGCATCAACAAGTAACACCTTCAAAAATGTCAAAAGATTAGTAAGGGGAAAACAAAATTCTCGTAAACTTAAACTCTTGTGACTGCTCAAAAAATTCACCTAATTTAAGTGACTTTGCAAAGTTGAAACAATCTAGAAAATATAGTAAATAGAAAAATAAGTTTTTTCATGAAAATGTAGATTTCAGAAAGAAAATCTTGGGTGACTTCATTCATAACTTTTGAATCTCCTGGTGTCATGTTTGTAAAATCACATGATATCAGGTTGGTGCTATGTATTTCCTTGGGAGAAGAACGCGCAAATCTTGTTAAAAGTGTTGTTTCAAACCCTAATGCAGGCTTTGAAGTAGTCTTACTGATATATATTGCTTGCAAAAAACCTTAAGGCTAATGAGCATAAAGATAAAATATGCATTTTGCGTTGTTAGACTCAACCATGTATATGAGTAGAGCTACGAAAAATGAAATTCAGAAAAGGTTGCTGTTGTTTTGAATTAAGCACAAAGCTATACAATGGACTATCGGTGCTCCGCCCACCACCAGCATCGGAACCCAGTTTTTAGCGTCGTAAGTCCGCAGACATACTGCTGAGCCACTGGGGAGCATAAGGAAAGGGAAAATAAAAATAAAAAACATCTTTAGCATTTAATAGAGAAAATGTGAACATTATAAAAGTAGCCTATATACAAGCTGGTCAAAAGCTGAAGACCATACTAAAACGAAGCGTTAATCGGTCAACCTGTAACGAAATTTAGTCATTTACATTCAAGCATTAGCGTTGTCTACATCTCCCACTGACATTGTGTTACATTGGGTAGAAACATGGCAAAAGCTAAAACGTTGACAGAGTTTGAACGTGACAGAATTGTCCAGCTGCAAAAGCAAGATCTCTCTCAACGTGCCGTCGCTGGTTAGATTGGGAGAAGTAAAACTGCAACAGCAATATTCCTGAGGGATACGGAGCGAGAATTTCAAGTGGTCAGCCCAAAAAAATGTCGCCGGCGTTCAGCACAGCAAGAGGATTCGACAAGTTGTACGGCAAGACACCAGCCAATCGTCGAACCAGATTAAGACTCTTACGGATGCAGAATGCAGCTCAAAAACAATAAGATGGCATCTACGAGAAAAAGACTTTAAAAATCGTAAACGTCTTTAAAGGCCACGCCTCCTTCCACACCACGAAACAGCTCCGTTAATCTTTACTGAGAAGCACCAAACATGGGACGTAGAAAAGTGGTTTTGTTCTCTGATGAGAAAATATTTAACCTGGATGGTCCAGATGGCTTTCAACGTTACTGACACGATAAAATGTCCCACCGGAAACATTTTCTACATGATACAGTAGAGAAGGTTCCACCATGATCTGGGATGCTTTCTCCTTCCATGGAACAATGGAGCTTCAGGTTATACAGAAGCGTCAAACAGCAACTGGCTACATTGGCATGTTAGAGAGAGCATCCTTATTGTGTGTGAATGACTGGATCTTTCAGCAGGACAATGCTGCAATCCACAATGCTCGCAAGACAAAGGACGTTTTCATGGCGAATAACGTGATTCTTTTGGGTCATCCAGCGTGTTTTCTCGAACTGAACACCGTTGAAACTGTTTGGGGTTGGAGGGCAAGAGAAGTCTGTAGATATGGACGTCAATTCCAAACAGTGCATGATCTTCGTGAAGCTATCTTCACTACTTGGAATAACATTCCAGGCAGCCTTCTGCAAACGCTAATATTGATCATGCCATAGCGAATGTTTGCAGTTATTCACAATGACGACCCTGCAACTCACTACTAAGACCTCTTGCTGGGCATTTCCTACCCTGTTAGAACTTCTTTTTGGTATGGTCTTAAACTTTTAACCAACTGGTATTTAGGCTAATTTCATAGTGTTCATATTTTCCCTATTAAATGCTTAAAAAGGTTTTTATTTTTATTTTCCCTTTTCTTATTTTCATCTGTCGAAGCTCTACTCAAATAAGTGGTTGAGTCTAAAACGCAAAATGCATATTTTTTCTTTATGTTCATTAGTCTTAAGATGCTTGACCAGCAGTGTATGTGTGTAAATGGTGAATAATAGTTGTATTCTGATATTAATCACTTCTTTCAAAATATTAATACTTAAACACACTGTTCCGACTGGTCACTATCAAAAAATAAAGAGATCACATGCAGGTAAGTGGTTGAGTCTAAAACGCAAAATGCATATTTTTTCTTCATGCTCATTGGCCTTAAAATTTTGGCCAGCAGTGTATGTCATTCCAAGTTGCCACTAAGGGTCATTCTGAGAGTTATTGGTTCGAATGTGTTCGCCCTTTCAGCCTTGGGGGCATTATAAAATGATGGTCAATTCTATTATTCCTTGATGAAAGAGTAGTCCAAAATTTGGCGGTGAGTAATGTGGACTAGGTGCGTTTTCTCTAGACTATTACTGCTGCGTTAGGAACGGCCAGTGCAGATAGCTCTCGTGTATCTTTGCGTGAAATTCGAAGTCAAACAAACAAAAACAGCATGTCGTGGTCAAGCGTCTTAACCACCAGGCTATGATAGGCACGTAATAAAAAAATACAACATGCAATAAAAACGAGTGACAGGTATAATATGAAACATTATGCATATGCTTTTAAACCTGTGACAACAACACACCTTCATGACACAGTACTAGACACAGTCAACAGGAACGGAACATTCCATAACACAACACCTCTCCAAAGTATGCGAAGGTCAGTTGTTTGAATTTCTTTATAGCCACGTGTTTGACGTAATTCATGAGAGCAATTATGTATTTCAGTTTATTCGATTATATTTGAAATTTCGTTACCACCACACTACCAGGCGGAGCTTAATGAAATTCACAGAATATTTCCAAGGTTCTACAGATATTTTTCTTTCTGAACATCATTGAGTATCTTATTTTCTTCCAAAATTACTTTTGAAAAGAAAATTGACAACATCTTTTTGAACAACTATGCACCAAGAAAAATTCCACGCATTTGTTATTTTCTTCATGCAGTGCCCTCTTACTCGAAAATATAGAAGAAATAATTTACTGGTGTAATTCCATAAATGTTTCTAGTATTTTTTAAAATGTAACACTCGTTACGTGACTTTGAATGTTGTACGAGAGTATTGACCAGTCGTATTTTTCTGTGTATTTTTACGTGCCGTAAAATAATTTTATTGCTTTATTTACACCTTAATGACTTGTCTTAAAAACATAAAAAAGATACACAAAACACACTAAATAATTAATGATTGAGAAAAGTCGGTGTGTCGAGGGAATTAACTTGTGTGTAATTGTTGTCGGTATATATTTCACTCTAAATTAATTAATATAACTTCTGTTTGAGGTTCTTCAAAAATCATCCAATAACAATTTCTAGTTTATAATAATACAAGATTGACTTTTGGAATGCTCAAAAGTTCTATTGTAATTTAATACAAAATTTATGAAAAACACACAACAATAATTTCCCGATACTGATTTTTTGACCAACTCTACATGAGATAACTGCACAAGCTGAAGGCTATGCGCTATGTAGTTGAATTAAAGGTTGATGGCTTTTCTCATTCTAAATAATATTCTAGGAGTAGATTTTATTGATAATGGCCATTAAGGTAGGTTGTAGATTCACGTGCTTATGTTTCATACCGGCATGACCAGGTGCTCAAGGTACTCGACTCGTTATCCGAGAGTCGCGGATTCGAGTCCCCGTCACACCAAAAATGCTCGTCCTTTCAGCCGTGGGGGAGTTATAATGTGACGGTCAGTCTCACTATTCGTTAATAAAAAAGTAGCCCAAGAGTTGGTGGTGGGTGGTGATGACTAGCTGCCTTCCTTCTAGTCTTATACTACTAAATTACAGACGGCTAGCGCAGATAGCCCTCGTGTAGTTTTGCGCGAAATTCAAAACAAACAAATGTAATCAGTGGTGGTAGCTTCCAGTAACTCCCTTTCCCATGGTTCAGTGACACATCTGAGGGCTTATCATATTACAAATCGGGTTTCAATATTCGAAGTGAACCCAACACAGATAGCTTACTGTGTACTTTTTAATTTTATAACAAACAGAAACAAATACTTCCAATAAATTCCACTCGAGATAAACTATTGTCCGCGAAGATTACATGGTTGATAGCACACGATCATATCTGTTATCAGATCTAAACCCTTTCTTCCCAACCAAATAATATATAGTAGGATTTACCTTCTCGGTTTCTATATTGTTCTTAAACCTAGTTTCTTATGCTAAAAGTATAAACGTAGTTTTTTTTTTGCTTTTGCACTTGTGATGAGTTACTGATACATTACACCTTATTCATGAAATTCTTCCTACATTCATTGAATGTACTAACGCCGAGGCTTAAGTTCTTATGTAATCTTAGGTGGCGTGCATAATATCAGATTTATAATATATTTTACTTTTGTAGGGGAGGAAGGAGTAATATATTTTGGATGTTCTATTTCTTTAGTAGATTATCACAAGTAAGAGTGGAATTGAGTGAGAAGGCTGAATTATTCATAGCATTAGTACTAAACCTAAATAATTCCTTTCTTCCAAGGAATTTCAGATTACTTTTCTTGAGCATCTTGATTCCAACAAGGCCCACAATTGAACATTCCATATAAAAGGCGCCACCAAATTTGTATATAAACAAGGTACTTTGTGATTTGTAGTGTTACGTATAATAATTTATGTCGGACTAGTCTCCAATTTTTGACGTTACCTAATATGATTTCATATAACCGGAAAGTTTATCAAATGTTAATACGTATCCAACTTATGATATTTGCCAGCAAGATTGATACACACATTTTTCTTTCTTATCACAAATATATTTTATTATACGAAAAAAACAATACAATTTGTAATAACTGCTATTACAAATAATTATTTATACCTAAACAAAATTATAAACTCACAAACAATATTCATTCTTCTTTCTGATCTGGAACTAATTATTTTATCAATGGTCCAGCTCCATGAGGCATAACTTACTTTTATCTTGTTACACAGATACATTTTACTTGGGGGGAACACTGGCTGGCTGGCTCTATTCGTCCCACGCGTATTTTGTATGCTAAAGTTATGCGACGGCTTCGTTGTCCAAAGTTAATTCTCTGAAGTTGAAAGGCTCGTAATGTTCAAAATCTATAAACGTCCCTGGTCAAATATCTGTAGTTTTCCAATTAATATGAATAAATCACAATAATAGTTTTGGAGGCTCATGGACTATAGCTGACCAACAATATTCTGTTACCATCTCTCTGCGTCTAGTTTTCATACTTATTAGGCAATACTCTAAAAATGTCTATAATATTTGAAGATACGCCGTTTTTGTAAAACATATGTTGTTGATTCTTACTCTCGAGAATATTCTACAGATTTAGAAAACAAACCAATTTCATACAAGGTTGCTGTTTACTGTTTCAAAGCTCTAGTAATACATTATATAAGGACAGATGCATTTTTCAGTGTTTCACGCATTCTTTGTTTTGAAATTACCTCACAGAGTGTTATATACATTCTTCAGTATGAATCTTGAGCATTGTTATTATGCCTAATTGAAATAGACAACGTCTTATGGTATTATGTTATGTTAAGGTGAAAGCTAAAAGTTGATTAATAATTTGAACAATTACCATGAGAATTATGAATAGTAATTAGTTAATGGTCATTGAGCCTATTACGATATTACATATTTTATTAAGAAATGTTATTTTTATTGCTGAGCTAGTGATGAGAAAGAGACGTTTACATCTTCTTATTGGCTTGTACCTATTTGCTTCGGTTCTAATATCTGAGAAAAGGGCAAATATATTCCCAGTTAACAGGGAATTGTGCGAAATTCAAAACAAACAAACAAAAACAAACAAACTTCTAGTTAATTAATGGCTATTTGTAATAAGCGACAGTGATTTGTCAATTATACTCTATAGCTAAATTTGTCTAATGAACATTTGAACTCAGTGTCTGGATTGAAATGCTCTCTCTTATAGTACTCTTAAGCTCGTTGTTAACCGCTGCAAGGTTAATTTGAAGAAGTATTTACATCGTACTCACTGAAATACGTTCGAAGTTGCTTGACTTGATAGTCGCCACCGAAACTACATATTCACTAAGGATGTTTTAATTATATTGTACATTCCACACAAAAGATGGAGAAACAAATCTAAGCGAAAACAATTTTATTCTCGGATAAAATCTCCGAATTGTGTGATATACGCAACGGATGTCAATTTATATTGACAATTTATAAGCTCGATTATTTTTCAACGTTCATGACAGTCTATGGAAGCTCTTATGAAAAGACAATTTGTTCACAATTACCTTGGTGTCAGTTTTGAAGCTTCATAGCATTATAATTCGTCGTTCAATCCTCACAGCAAGAGCCTAGTAGATAAACCATTTAGTAACTTCGTACTGAAGTCTTTTCGGAAACCTCTTTAGTGAGAGTAACTGTTAAATTATTATGACTTCATGACTGAAAAGAAACATGTTGAGCTTCGAGTTTCAATTCCGCGACTCTCAGGTTGAAAATCGAGCGCTCTATTAGGTCATGTTGAAAGCAAACAAGAATTATTATAAAAGATTTAAATTATCAGATTTTGTTTGTTTATTTCTTAGTAAATTTAGAAAACTGGTCTTTAATTCGAAATAATAGTATGGAATATAATGTTTTTCAAACTTAATTTTAAATTTTTTGGGGGGAGAAGGGCTTAAGAGTTTTACAATTACCAAAACATTTGACAGAACGAATTGGAATGAATCATTTAACAGTATAAATTGTTCGTTTTTGAATTTCCCGCAAAGCTACATGAGGACTCTCTGCGCTAGCCGTCCCTAATTTACCAAAGTAAGACTAGAGGGACGGCTGATAGTCATCACTACCCACTGCCAACTCTTGGGCTACTCTTTTACCAACGAATAGTATGATTGACCGTCACATTATAACGCCCCCATAGCTAAAAGGGCGAGCATGTTTGCTGCGACCGTAATTTGAACCCGTGACCCTTAGATTACGAGTCGGACGCCTTAACCCATCTGGCCATGCCGGGCCAACAGAACAGAAGTAATTATTACCTTTGATATACATAAACAGTTAAATTTTCGATGTAAAAAATCACTCTGAATGAAATTTAGAATTTAAAGAAAAAATTGAAATATTATATCATTATCAAACCTAATAATAAAATTGGGGAAAACAATATCACTAAAATTAATATTTGCTCGCAGCTTCAAACAATTTGAATGATACTACAAAGTTTGTCTAAAATAATATCCATATGACTTAGGAAAAATAAATTTCAGGGAAGTTTGTTAAAAACAATACAAAATATGTTTCAAAAGAAAAGTATAATTCTTTACGAAACCCTAATATATTTACAATGAAAATGTTATTGTGTTTGTAAAACTTAGAAAATAAAACTTTTTCTCAAGCCAATAATTTCAAATATAGGAATGCAATGCTGAATTATTATCTTGTTGTTGATTTATTAAAACTATGTTACTAATGCATATGCGTTTAAGGATAGTTTTAATTTTTTATGATAAATCAGTATAATTTAACGTCGGGAAAAGGGCTTATATTCGCATCTTTTCATTTCTGCCTTTGTATACAAACATTCACCGCATAATCAAATACAAACCTTTAACATAAGGACCATTTGTACTCTTATATACGTATGTTTGTTAAGCCCATAACATCAGTATGTAAAGAATCATAGTACCTTTTGAGGAATATTTTGTTTTTGTTGCACCGAATCTAGCGATAAATGATTCAAATACAGCATCTTTATTTGACAAGTTTATTCTTATTCTTTCACAAGAGAAAGAATCGATTAGAAATGCTGAATCTATTATCGTAGGTAAGCAAGTAGAAACAAGTACACTAAAAAAATAAATAAATAATGATTACTGCCACCTAGTGCTTAATTTATAATCAAAGTCCGTTAACGTGATAGCAATTTTAATATGCGCTATTATCTAAACGGCCTTCGATTTATAAATACTCACCAGAAGACAGCCAATACATGTTTTTGAATATCAAAACGATGCCTAATATATATATTTGCATAATATAACATCAATAATTTTCAGTAATTTGTCAGCTCTACAGGAGGGTAAGTTGGCGACTTTTATCTGCAGGCAATAAAGGGTTATCATTCAACGTTTGTAATAGCAATTTCCAGATAATTTACGTTTCTTTTCTATGTCATATCAATTGAACCTAATATTTTTCTTAACATTTTGAATTACATATATGTCCTTCGGATACCTCAAAATTAATTGATATTATTCAATTTATAATTTACCAAGTTTATTATTCTGTTAATTTTTTCTTAGATTTATTATTTATAGGTAGCGTTATTACAATCACAAACCATACGAAATTCTTGTACACAAACTTCAGCCTTGTCAGTCTGTTTTACACACACGAAATGTACCCGAAAGTAATGTTATAGTACACTGATAACATTTATAGTAACGCAAGTTAGTAAAACAATAAATATTCACCGTTGAATAACCTAAGACTGCACATAACAATGTTGATAAGGTAGTGTAGTAATAACGAAATGTAAATGACAAAACATGGTTAATTTGCACTAACCGAATGACAGTGACGTGCCAAAATTATTATTCATTTCTGTGTTCTATTGGCTGTACTATACACCATTCAGTAAATTCTTAACAACTACTGTTAACATTTCTTGAGATTGCAGTATAATATAATAAAACAAAACTTGTGGATTCTTCACTTTAGAGAGTTTTTTTTCTCTTATTCTATTGTTTGTTAGATATGATTTCGCCATCTATTGATTTAAAGTAGAATAATTTTAATTAAGTCATAACTAAGATAATAATTTACTAACCACGAACAAAAACTTTTTGTTGTTGTTGTTTAGAATTAAGCACAAAGCTACACAATGGGCTATCTGTGCTCTGCCCACCACGGGTATCGAAACCCTCGAACAAAAACAAAAAACAATTTATATGAATTATTTTTCTATTTCTTACGTGCTAAAACATGAAAAAACGGCTCTTTGCGTAAGGTTCAACAGTTTTTAACAAATGTTAAAGCAAATATGAAAAGATATTCAGAGAGCTATTATTTTGATATTTTATGGATTTTTAGAACACTTTGTTGTTGTTTGTTTTTTTAATAAACACAAAGCCAGGCAATGGGCTATCCATGTTGCGCCCACTGTGAATATTGAAACCCAATCCTTCAGGAACATTAGGCCCCAGATTTATCGTTGAGCCACCAGGGAGGGGGAGATTCCCAAAATTGCCATAAAAATAAAACAAAAAATGAAAAAGATTAGAAAATGCAGATCAACAGTAATAGAATAAAGCACATATTACCTATATTTGAGTTTTTATGAAAGCGAAAATATTGTGTGCTTTATTTCAAAATAAATTAGTTTTTGTATTTAAAAGGTAGAAAAAATTTAGCCAAAAATGCAATTGTAGAAGTAAATACCTACCCTCTAACACGAAAAAGACAGTATAAGTATTTATTGATATTTTTTATTTTTCGCTTGTATTATGCTAATGAAGAATGATTCGGCATACAGCGTCAATATATATTTAAAATACGGCTGTTATTGGTTGAGATATTTTTTTATGTAGAGGAACACCTATACACAAAACATTTTTTCAACCCATATCAGCCGTTTTTTAAATATATATTTTTCTCTACAAGTGGGTTTTCTCGTCATCACAAATTAACTGAAAAAACAAGTTTAACAAAACTTACGTTTTCGAACCAAGGGTCGTTACGACACAGGATAAAAACAAATCAGTCAATCAACTGAATTCTGTTTTCTAATCACTGGTTGACAATAACGATGTTAAATACGAAATCAAATACGAAGCTATAAGCTACGAGCAAACTCAAGTTCACGTACGAGTCTACCCTACTCTTACCCAATGTAAATTAAATAAATATTCTAAAGCTTGACGTATTTTTTGCGTTTTTGTTTTGTGTATGTGTGATTTCTTCTTTTGCTTTCTTTAGTTTTGGTGTTTTATGACGCAAAGCAACTAAGCTATCTACACTTTTTCTCAGTAACTAACTAACTCATGACTGTATTAACTTCCCTTTTAAATAATATTCGAGTAGAAGTTATTATCTTTGACAGACCATTCGAATTTTTATATATTTGTTAATTAACTCTGTTATTATTGCCACAATAAAAAAACAACCAAACAAAAGCTTTATCCTAACAAGATGAAAAGTTAAAAGTTATTGAAAAGTCATTGGTGAATTTAATATAGTACACATTTCTCTCCTATATCAGAGCTATTTTGTATCTACACATTTCTATACCTTTTTCTGTCAATAATTCCCACTGGTGTTCTACGAAAAAACTAAGGATTTATAGCGCTAAAAATCTGGTTTCGATACTCGCGGTAGACACAACACAAACTCGACAAACAAGTGAACCCTAAATAATTGTGATTACTGTTGATATAGTAATTTCTCAATATTACTCTAATTCTTTCTAACGTCCTATCAATTACTTATACTATTATTAATACGGTGGTTAATGCTGAACAAAAAACTGAAAACTTAATTAATTACGCTTGTTTTGCGACATTAGTGTTAAGTCTGTTATACTTTTGATACTCCATTCTTTGTCTTGTCCCTTTGGGTTTTTTTTTAAGAATTAGAAAGTATACAAATAATAATATTATTACAAACACATTATTTTCGCCATGATATTATTATATAATCTTCTATTCCTTGAATTTCCTAAGGCAGCGTGTTTTCTTCTTATAGCAAGTCCACATCGAGCTGTCTGGTGTGTCCATCGAGGAGTATCGAGCACCTGATTTTAGCGTTGTAAATCAATAAACTTAACCTTGTCCCATTCCTAAGGTACCAGATAAACACGCAGTGTTAAAATATAATACGCCTAATAATAACGTCTTATGAAAATACAATTAATTATAATAATGTTTCACGAAGTTGGAAAAGCGTTCACATCTTAGTAGTTGTTGTAACAAATGGCCGATGTAAATAGTGTTTCTATCACTACTACTGTGTTTGTTGTTTTTCAGTCAGTCGACCTGACGAGTTCTGGATTGAGTAACCGCAATGACGAAAAGGAATATGAAAAGTATGGTCTCTGTCTAAACATTTGGATTCGATAGCGACTCTCACAGCAAACCCAGGTCATCAAATTTCAAAGCGTGTGTGTCTGTGTGGCAGAAGAATGTGAGCAGTGAATTTTAGTCCGAACACACCAATCATGACCATACACACATATAGAAACGTTGAAAGACAGATATGTAGGACAACAGCAAAAACATTTCTATACGTAAATGAAATCCAATGGAGAAATTTAGTAACAAACAAGTCATTAAGCATTTTACATAAATTCACAGTAAAGATTAGATTTTGAAACTTTGTACAAACAAATAGTTTAGCCTTGAAGTTTCCTAAAGACATAGAGCGTGCATAACACAAATTTATCTTTAAATTCTGAAGTAAATACAAACAAACTCCAGTAAAAGTCACCAAGCATTACGTTTTAAATTTCAATATAATAATTTTAATTAAATACATTTCTTCGAATATCTCTAACGTAAATTAAAATATTTTAAAAAATGATTTAAAAAGGATGTAGTTTCAAATAAATATTAAATTGTTTTGGTTTTCAATGTTAGATAACTTTATAATAATGGAATTAACGATGATTTAAAGCAAATTTTTGGCACAAGTATCTTTAATTATTAGTAAGCGTATGATAATAATTTCATAAAAATATTTTAATAACTTATATTTCGAAGTATCCAAAAGCAGAAAATAAAATACAGTATTAAAATCTGTAAAACGAGTACCAATATCTATTAATTATAGAAATAATAAATTTAGAGAAAAAACAATATTTGGCATATGAGTAATTCACACTACTATAAAACCATATCGTTTCTTAAATCTTTTAGATTTCCATCTTTATTACTTCAGTAATACATACAGTCTTTACAGTATTTAGAGACAGCTGAAATCACTACTAATTTTTGTAATACTTTAACAACAATTATTTAATATATTCTACAAGAAGAGATACTAACAATCCCCAGCAGAAATTATAAATAATAATTATTATAATAAAATCAGGACATTATTACTTAGGACATCATTACACGTTATGTAGGATAATTTTTAAGTTTATTTGACTACCTAACAAGTAACAGTGGCTGTTTGACCGTTAACACCCAATCATTTTCAGCGGAAATAGTCCCATAATATATTATATTTATATATATCTCCACATGTAACTGCGTGTAGGTCGTGTGTGTAATTTAACGGTTTTATGACAGGCATGAGACATGTAACATAGTAAGGCTCGCGATGGCCAAGCGCGTTAAGGCGTGCGACTCGTAATCTGAGGATGGCGGGCTCGCATCCCCGCTGCGCCGAACATGCTCGCCCTTTCAACCGTGGGGGCGTTATAATGTGATGGTCAATCCCACTATTTGTTGGTAAAAGAGTAGCCCAAGAGGTGGCGGTGGGTGGTGATGACTAGCTGCCTTCCCTCTAGTCTTACACTGCTAAATTAGGAACGGCTAGCACAGATAGCCCTCGAGTAGCTTTGTGCAAAATTCAAAAAACAAACGAGCATAGTGATTACTAATGGATTGTTACGGCTGTATTGATGTGACAAATCATTGTTTATATATGTGGTTTCTGTCTATTCGTCACTATAGTGTTGACAGGATCAAAGTTACCGTTGTTGTTTTTTTCGTTTTTTATCACTGTGTGATCGATTTCGGCCATGTTACAGAAACACTTGAGACGTCATACAAAATCTAAGCTGTTCCGCACAAACGAAATGTTTAATGTTTAAGCTATAGTCTGAAAGATAACACGAAGCTCAGTTTCGATTGTGAACTTTATAAACATAGACCAGCCATACTTAAAGCTGGCTGTAAGGAGTGACAAAACTCGTGTAAGTAGAAGATGGAGATTCTAGTCGAAAGTGAGGCAGAAATTTTGTGTGTTTTTTATTTTGCATAGGAAACATTATTTTCAGATAAAGTATGCGGTAGCGACGGCTCACCAGCATTTAGAGTAGCAGAAATTCCTTAACTATACAAAATATTAAAATTATACGATTATACTACGACACGTTGTCTTATATTAGCATTGGATATATGCGCAGGCATCTATACAAATTGAAAACTTCATATGGTTATGTATGTATATATAAGGCTTTACAACTTTAAAAAAAGAACTACAAATACTTGTCAAAATGTACTGCATGTATAAAACTCATGCGGTTACCAAATTCAGTCCTCGCATTATTCCAGTGTAGTTCAATAATTCCAGAAATCCAGTTTTACCCGTCTCCGTATAACTACAGGGCACAAGAATGATCGATATTTACTTTATCAGTTTATACCTAACATGTGGTATGTTGATCACCATGCATCACATGATCATATATGCTGTCTCACTATCAATGATAGCATATTGACAATAATATCAGAGAACACAGTCATCCAATTGGCATGAAGCCAATCCAAAGGTTGTGATTGTTTCTCGAGAGAGAATCATAAACCAACTACATACGTCTATGATCAACATAAAAACTAAGGAAACTAGTTTATATATTTTTTTTCCAAAAATTATTTAAAAAGAGGGGAATAGAGATCTTAAAAATACAAAAACAAGATACGTACCTCTAGTGAAAATTTAACCAAAAATTAACGAAAGAAACTTAATGTTTTGACATAGTATTGGTATTATTTTCTCAACTACAAATTCCTATTTGGAATTTCCTAAATAATAGAGCATTTAGACAGTAGTCAAAACAGGGATTTGTTGCTTGAGAAAATAACGTTAATATTATGTCTCAACCTTTAAGCTTATTTGTTTACTTTTCTGGCAACTGCATTTTCAATCTAAACAACTTATATTGTTTCTAAATCTGAATTCGGTCTAACATGCTAATACAGCCACAAATATATACATAAACATAAACCACATAAGTTTACCTCAGGTTTAAAACGAAACCTGAACAATCACATAATTCTCTATTTTTGTTATCAGAGTATATTTACCTACTTGTCACATACTAGACAGATAACGTATTTTGCTTGTAATACGCGAGAAAGAAGGTAATTTTTTATAAGCATATTATCATCAAATGAGAATAATATCCTTAAATAAAATGAATAAATAAATATATTTAAGTACAACAAAAATAATTAGGTAGAGAGAAAAACGTGCACTGTAGTACATATAAAGAAAAGAACTGGAAACGAGAAAGATAAAAACAAACAAGAAAAGATACGTAACACTTCCCACTTTTCAAAGTCCCTAACAGTATCTATACAGTTGCAATTCTAAATTTCTTTGATGTCTTGTTATTCAATCTAATCCGAATCAGTGCTAATACGTTAATCTGATCCGAATCAGCACTAATACTTTAATCTAATCCGAGTCAGCACTAATACGTTAATCTAATCCGAGTCAGCACTAATACGTTAATCTAATCCGAGTCAGCACTTATACGTTAATCTAATCCGAATCAGCACTAATATGTTAATCTATCCATCTTGATAGGCATTAATAACCTGTTTATTAGATTTTATTTAGCATTTCCGTAAATTATTCGCTTATTTTCGTACATGATGGAAAGAATACCTTTAGATACTCGGGAAGAATATTATGATAATATGGCCCCACAAATTAAAACTCTTTTTTCAGTGTTTTACGAAAACACAATAAACTAAGGCCGTAATAACGACCTACTAAGTAAACAGACGTTCACGCGTTATATTAAATTTTGTTTAATTAGAGCTCAAATATATCAGGTTAAAATTTATCGTTTCACAATGAAAAAAACAAACTTGTGGACTATTATTTTTTATCTTAAGCTGGTGATCGAAACATTATTCTAAAACACTTTCAGCATAGAATAGCATAACTTTATGAATACAACTTTGACAGGGATTTCCAGTGCATTCTATAATTTGTTTCTTTAACAGAAAAAAACATTTTCTTATTGTCATATTTTACCACGGGTTCGAAACCCCGTTACACCAAACATGCTCGCTCTTTCAGCCGTAGGAGCGTTATAATGTTTCAGTCAATCCCACTATTCGTTGGTAAAAGAGTAGCCCAAGAGTTGGCGGTGGGTCGTGATGACTAGCTACCTTCCCTCTAGTTTTACACTGCTAAATTAGGGACGGCTAACGCAGATAGCCCTCGTGTAGCTTTGTGGGAAATTCAAAACAAACCAAACCATATTTAACGAATACTTTCCTAAAAAGGTAAATTATCTAACACTGTGCTGACATCTAGTGACAACAATTAAATACTAGATAGAAAATTATCATGTAAGACTATTTTGGTCAACCTATATGAACAGCACAGAAGAAAACAATGTATATTCATAGCTTCATCTTCCTTCCTGCAACACTACAAAACATTTTAATTATTCAAGTCACACCTAAGTTTCGAAACACACGAAAAATTGGATTAAATACAATATTTTGGAAATCATCTATTATGATTAAAAATATTGATGGTGCTACGATTTATCAACATGCATTCTGAAACACGTGAAATAAATCTGGATTTTTAAGTCGATTTCACACAAAAAAATTATAATATAAATTGTGTGTTGCTGGAAAGAGTTTCGTCCATAGAATTCCAAAATAGCAACAGCTTCGGTATCAAACACTCAAATTGAGCTTAATTTTCAAAACTTTATAAAAAGCCTTCGTTATGTACTTAATATTTTTTTTATTTCGTGTAAAGCTCTTAGAGCACTATCTTTGCTAGCCGTTCCTAATTTTTTGGTGATAGACTAGAGAAAAGACAGCTAGTGAACACTATCCATGGATAACTATTAAGCAATCGATCGTCACATTATATCACTCTTCCAGCTGAAAGGGCGATAATATTCGCTAAACGTTCTTAAAATCAGATGGTTAGGGCGCTCGACTAGTAATTTGTTGATCGTGGGTTCGAATTCCCGTCCTACCAAATATACTCGCCCTTTCAGCCGTGGCAGCACTATAATGTGACAGTCAATCCACTATTCGTTTATAAAAAAAGTACCCCAAGAGTTGGCTAGCTGCTTTATCTCTAGTTTTGCACTGCTAAATTAGGGACGGCTAGCGCAGATAGTCTTCGTGTAGCTTTGCATGAAATTCAAACCAAACAATCAAATTCTGAAAAAGCTTAGGGTTTAGAACAGTATTGAGAAATCTGAGAATTTTCATGAAGTTTTACAACTGCAAACAAAGTTTTGTCAAGATTTTACGCTGACGAATCAGCTCAAGAATTATATCAAGACATAACTTGAGTTGCTTAATGATAGGATAATGGAGTGAATTTTATCAACTTTATCAGCGAAGGGCAAGAAAATTTGTTTTAACCTCCACGGTGGTTTTAATTATTGAGTTAGTAAACAGCTTACGTAACAACTCTGTCAAAGTGTCATCTTTTTGACGCCCAAAGAAATGTCATCTTGTGGTACTTCACATATAACTTCCGATAAGACCTTTCTCATAGTTACATTACAAAATGATTACAAAAGGGAGATAAGAGCTCACGGTTCGTGAAAGGAAGCTACTGGATAAAAATAAACTATTGTAATGCAAAGCGATAAGCAGGATCCACTGATAACGTACTGGTCCCCACTGTCTCTGGTGATACATGTTAGGTTTCTTTAGTTGCTTTGTTGGAGAATACATTCTTGTTTCAAAATAAGTAGTGTAGTTTTCACAGAAGTTTCTATGTATGGAGATAATCTTTGTCAAAACGTGATTGTATGGTGAATTAATAATATTGGCTCTGTGTATTGTTATGAATTTGAGTATATTTGGCAACTCATTAAAATGTGCCATTCAACATTTAAATGTTTATTGTATCTGGCATATTCTAACGGTGGGCTGAGCAGATAGCCCTTTGTGGTTTTGCTATAAGAAAAACACACGCATATTCCAAAGTTAGTTATTTAGATATAAATAATTCGTTGATAACAGGTAAGTTTCTTGCGTTTGCTTTTACATTAGAAGAATTACTCTATGTTAATCTAGGTTTAGCTGACGTGGAATTCGATCTAGAAGTAAATATATATTTATACGGCAAATGTGGCGTGTAAGACGTTTTAGTGCAGCTGTAAATGTTCCTTTTCTTCTTGTTGTAGAAACTTTGAGGTAGAATCTTCAACGTAACGTATAGCTAATGAACTTTGAGGAGTAATAGCTGAAATCAAGCCAAACGGAAGTACCTTCGTTCACTAGTTAATTCTTGTGAGATAAGGTTTAGAACCTAAATTTTAGATTTGGTGATTTTGCTTTCTTGCTGAGTTCATCTAGTTTAGGTTTGTTTTATTTGACCTTTCTATTGTAGTTCTCTTCAACTTTTTCTCTAATATTCACTCTCAGATACAAACCAAATGTTGTTAAATTTTTATCCTAAATAATTATCCCTCTTATAAATGTAATTTATTCTATTTTAAGACATATTTATTTTTATTTTTGAAGTCCTAATGAATTTCCACTCCTACTGAAAACCAATATTTTACCTTACTATAACTATTGTGTGTTGAAACTTATATATATATATATATAAGCACGAAGCTAAACAGTGGGACATCTTTGTTTTGCCCACTGCGGGAAATGGTTCCCGAGTTTTTGCGTTATAAACCCTCATGATTACAGGGCCTTTAATATTAACGCATAACTTACATAAACTTGTATACGGTCTAGCCTGAATAGCAATCCAATTGTACAGCAAGTCTCAATATGTTGAACGATACACAAATATTATTATGCCTTGAGTGTAAATAAACAAAACATTTGTATTACTAAAGCTCAGATAATACTGCATGATCAACCCCTCTTCGAAATAAAATGACAAACACATAACTAAATTTATAAATACACTAAAATATATGTTACATAACACTTGCTTGATGTAAACAAAGAATAATTATAGAAAGAAGTATACACGTGAACGTAGTTGTTCAAGGAAACATAAACCTTTCCTCTTTATTCCTGTGAAAAATCTAGGGACTTAGGACCCCAAAAACTGGGTTTCATTTGCCGTGGTGAGAAGAGCACCGAGAGCCCATTGTAAAACTTTGTGTTTTATTACAAATAAACCGGGTTTCTTTATTTGTAGTTAACCACACAGCTACACAAAGAGTTATCTGTGCTCTGCCCCCTACAGGTACAACTAAATAAAACATCTAAAGAAAGTATGGAATCATATACGTTTGGCTTCTTGATGAAACTCTGTCTTAGCAAAATTTATGTAAATTGATGTTTGATTTTAATGAAAATGATATTCCTCTCCCTTATATTAATCCACATCAATGAATAAATACCCAGAGTTATTTAATGTTGATTTTAAACCTTACAACAGCAAATATTGTCAACCCTTTTCATCACTCGACTTTCGAGTTACGTAAATGTCTAAAATCGAAATCTCTAAGGAAGAAATCGCTTTTGAAATAGCTAAAAAAGTTTCACTTTAGTTAGCACTTTGGCTGATGAGTTTTAAAAATAAGTATATTAATACCCTCAAGTGGCTCAGTGGCAAACTTGAGGGACTCATATCACTAAAATCTGGGTTTCCGTACTAGTGGTTGACAAAGAAAGATAGCCTATAATATTGCTTTGCCCTTAATAACAAATACAGAAACAATACTGGAAAGAAAAACTGAATCTTTCTGCGGTCATTGAATGAAACACACATGTAAAAAAAGATTTTGCATACGACGTTAACAAGGTTTCTCAAATGTACTCGTCAATAAATATGTAATGATTTCAAACTTAGCTTTTCTCAAGTCTACCGTTTTCCGTAATCGTGGCGTAGATACAGCACAGGAGGAAAAACGAAACTTACCAAGTTACTCATTTCTCGTGTATACGTTCGAAATTCGGAATGACTTTGGACAGTCAGTCTTTGTGTAGCTTTGGGCGAAAATTCCGAACAGCAGCTCTCTACATGTAGATGTTTTCTTCTATTATTAATTAATTTTTTGCTTAACATATACTGATATTTGTCTATTATTCAGTCTCTTTGTTAAGAATAATTAAACATTCATTAGTGGCATTAGTAGAGCAAATTGTATTTCCGTACAAAATTAATCATTTGACTATATATACATATATATAAACATATTACAATTTTCAATGTTCTATTTTACTCATCAAGTTAAATGTGTTAACTGCACATTTGATTTACATGGATAAGAAGATGTAGGTTGAAGGAAAGTGGAGATTATGTACTTAAAGGTCCTTTGAAGAGAAGTTGACGAACACAAATCTAGATTTATAAATTTGGTATTTTGAACTTCAAGCAGTTCAGGGGTTAACGAGCTTAAGATCTTCTTATAGTTAACCTTAGGAAAAACAAGCAATAAGTTCACATACTTCCTACAAAGCTTTTCTTGACCGAGAGGTAGAGTCATGCCGCAGAAAAACACGAGGCCTGCGAGGTGCTTGTCACTGAAGGTTTATCTCTTTCACGAAAATATAGGTAACAGGCCTTTCCAACACAAAATACACCACACACTCGGGTAATTACAAAGCCGTAGTATTCAAAGTGCGGTCTTCGTAGACGAGATTTCAAAGCAAAAATGTCAGTTTCGAAAACCGTTCACGTCTTCAAGAGAACAGAGTAACACATAAAAAATGCTCGGAGTTTTGAAAAACAACACAAGTAACTTGTATATGGTATGTTTCCACAACATATCTGTCTAACTTTTACACAATTCAAACACCCAGAGAATGACATCGATATTCATGCTACTACAGTGAAGTCGTTAACGCGACACCTATTGAATTTATGTTATGAATTTGTTATCTTATTTTTGACATCACATTCGTTTATTATGAATATACATAATTATAAAGAGGTTTCTGTAATGGAAGTATTTTATAATTTCTTATGTGACAATTTGCAGTTGTTGGGTTTGTTGTTATTCAGCATAAAGTTTTACAAAATGCTATTAGTGCTCTACCCACAAGGGGTATCGAAACCCGAATTTTAGCGCCGTGCACCTGCAAACTTCCCGTTGGGCAACATTTGCACTTGTAAAAAACTAGATGTATTTACAAATTGGTACTATTTTCATGAGAGTGCTAAGTTTCTTGCAAACAGAAATTGAAAATATGATCATTTTGACTCACCACAGTTCATCACCTATATCAAAACTATTCACGCTTTATTTTGTGTCACACCACAATGTATTTTTGGTGATTAGTTGTATTCGTATAGACAGAGTGTTACTCACAACTTTTAATAATATTATTATTATTGTGCTGCAATCAGACTTACTATTCATTAGTCTTAGTGAAATGTAGGAGTTAGAGAGACAGGCACGTTTACACCTAATGGACAGATATGTCAGTTACTATTTTTCAAAGCTCTGAAGCACAGTTTTAAATTTCTCCCAAAAATGCATCTGTGAAGTTTGATAGTAGTGTGCTCTGAGACCGAAAGTGAATGGAAGTTATCTTTTCGCCCATGCATGACACAACTTAGAAGTGATTAGTTTATGGAGAATCAAGGCCACAGCAATGCCACGAGAATAAAAAAAAAATCTTATGTTAATATGAGAACCGAATTTTCACACTATTTTTGTTCTATAGCTGAATAAAAATGACTGGATTTAAATGAAATTTGGTGGACATATGTAAAATATTATTCCACATAGCTCTGCCAAAAATAGTCAGTGTCCATTAACAACGATGGGCATATGGACACATTATCGGAACTTTTCAGAGCTGAATATGATCATTGCTGCTTGACAGAAGTACGAGTTATTCTGAAATCCCTCTAGTTTTGATATTGAATCATATACACATACTACTGGAAGAGACCATCTTGATTTATGATAATGTTTTCCAAAATATGACCATACCCTGATCTACTTTTCTGAACGTAATTACTTTTATAGTAAAAAAAAGAAAAGAAGAAAAGAATCTCATTTTCTTCCGAATAAAAAGCTTTATGGTTAAAATACTGTTTAATCGCGCTTATAAAATATCTGGTTCATACAAAATATTAGATAAAGAATTCAATAACATCACAAAATCTCTATGTAAAAATGACTTTTCTATTTCCGTTATCGAAAGAACACTTGGTAGTTATTTAAATAAACAAAATACTAGTACACTAGATGTAGTTATATTATCTGAGTATTCTGTAATTATTAGCTTATCGTGTGTGTGTAAATTGTTAAAAACCAACAAAAGTATATTATTAAAACGATGTATCCGCAGATAGGTTGAAACGTGTACTAACTGTCGCCTGCAGTATTTTGTTTTAAATTTAGAGATCGAATTTCTTTTTTACAATCACCACCATTTGTAGTTTATAAATGTCCTTGTTGTCAGCAAGACTACATCGATGTTGTTAAAAGAAGATTAATAAAGCGAGTGAAGGAACATGCTAATCTAATATCTCTCTCTATGTCTTGTACAATTAAAAGATCCTTAGGGAACGTGGTACTGCTGTCTTGTATTAATATATTTAACTTCAAAGCGAGGGCCAACGACGAACAGAGCCTCCGTGTAAAAAAGAATAACATACTCATTCACACACACTGAAGTCTGAGAATTAATGTCAAAGACGGTGATACATAAACTGCTTTTACTTTTGAAGCAAGAAACATAGTCGTTTGGTGAAAACTATGTAACTTTCGTACTGTTGTTTGTAATTGAAGATAAGCCCTTAATTATCATTTACCATCACAAATTTTAGCAAATGAAATTAAGTCGTACGCTTAAAGAAAATTATATATATATATAATTTAATGAGAAATACAACTTTATACTATTAGTCATTGAACTGTATAAACCTTTTTGATCTATTTCGTTACTGAAATTTATTTTTATGGAGAAATTTAATAGTTTAAATTGGAACCTTTCAATAAGACATCAGCAATCTTACAGTTGAAAGTAATATTGCCATGAATATTATAAATGGTAACGATTTGGTGCCTTTGAAATGCTTTGCAAAACATCCATCAATATATATATAGAAACAGAGTTTGTTTGTTTGTTTTTAAGTTTCGCACAAAGCAACTCGAGGGTTATCTGTGCTCGCCGTCCCTAATTTAGCAGTGTAAGACTAGAGGGAAGACAGCTAGTCATCACCACCCACCGCCAACTCTTGGACTACTCTTTTACCAACGAATAGTGGGATTGACCGTCACATTATAACGCCCTCACGGCTGGGAGGGCGAGCATGTTTGGCACGAGTCGGGCGCGAACCTGCGACCCTCAGATTACGAAACCCACGCCTTAACGCGCTTGGCCATGCCGGGCCAAGAAACAGAGAATATTAACACTGAACAGTCAAGTGAAATAAAATGATAAAGAAGGACTGCGTTAAAAACAGCAAATACAGATTTCTGCCTGATGACAATTTGTTACAAACAAAAACAAACCCAAAGAAAAACGGAAAAACGTTGCATCAATCAAAATGATCCCTAGAGTACAAACTTTGATGTCTATTTATTTGTTTGTTTGTAATCAAGCACAAAGCTATAAAATGGGGCATCTGTGCTCTTCTCACCACGGGTATCGAAGCCTAGTTTCTAGAGGTGGAGTCCGCAAGCATACAGTTGAGCCACTGGGGGGCTTCTCTTAAAGAATCACCTAAGTTTGAATGTTTGGGGTAGTTTAACAAAATAAAGCCAATTTCCAAAAATAATACAAGTATTTTGATTTTTTATTAGAACATTCTTTATCATGACAACAAATTATTATTAATGTTCCAGAAAACAAAATCTACTGAATTTTTTGTTAGAATGGGATAGTGTTTATAGCAGTTTCAGTTTTCCCGCAGCAAAATAGGTGGATGACATTCAACTTATTAATTTTTGTTTGGTATTAATTATCTTTTTCTTACACGTTAAAAAATGTCCTAAAGTTCTCTGATATTGTCATATAGTATATTTTATACGCAAATCTCTTAGCCAATCACAAATCTTAATTTTTGAAAGGATTTCTGATATATTTATTTCAATAAGTCAGTTAGTATTAGAAAAATGTATCAATGTATTAGATTAAATTTATCTTATAACGAATATAAGATTTCGATATTCATATTTCAAATGGCATTAACGTCAATTCAATTGATGTAAGAGGAAACCTTTTTTAGTTAGGCTTAAAGCAACCCTTCCTGCTAATATTCAATTATCTATGTTTTCGTTTTGAAGCAACAAAGGATCTGAGACACCATTTCGAAATGCAGAATATAAACACGTGGCAAGAAGGGAATATGTGGACCATACTAGTTTGCTAAACCTAAACTTAACGCTATATTTGTTCTACTATATTATGAACTACTTAATATGCAACATATTAAATTTTACATGGAATTTTTATACGTTTTCTTCAGAAAAGGAAAACTTTATAAAAGGTAAAGATAACATCGTGGGCGAATTTACAAAGATTCAATTTCCAAAGTCATCAAAATTTCTTCTTTCACAAAAAACGTATTTATTCTATGATATGTACGATTCAATAAGTTGCGAAACTTATCTGTCGACTTTTCATCTTGTAATTTTAATATTAATTACTAAATACTTTCTTTAACCATATTGAGAGTTAAGCTTTTTTAACTAAACTGAGGTATGTTACTGTTACGGATATAATTTTTAATTATAAAAAATGTAGCACTGATTTTTAGAAGTAAATTAACTGCATAATGCAACAGACTTTTATAAACGACTTAACTCCATAACACAGTAGGCTTTTAAGAAGTTTTTCTTGTTTGGTTTTTTAAGTTTCGTACAAACTTACAACCGGGCTATCTTAGCTAGCAGTCCCAAATTTAGCAGCGTAAGACGAGAGGGAAGGCAGTTAGTCATCACCACCCAACGCCAACTCTTGGGCTACTCTTTTACCAACGAATAGTGGGATTGACCGTAACATTATAATGCCCCCACGGCTAGAAGGGCGAGCATGTTTGGCGCGACTCTTAACGCGCTTGGCCATGCCAAGTTCAACTGAACTCCTGAAGAGCATCATTAAACGTATAACCCAATTATGGTAATAACACAACTAAAAAAACAGCGGCGAAAAGCCATTTTATATTAATTAATCTTCTGAGAATGCTAATAACTAGTAGCTAGTTATCAAGTACAAATTCGAAAATTCCAAACTCTTAAAAATGTGAAATTCAAAAGTATAAAAGTGTTAATACCCATACCAGCCGTTCTTAGATACATTATTTCATGTGGGTTTGTCGAATTTCGCCCAAATCTAAACGAGGGCTATCTGCGCTAGCCGTCCATAATTTAGTAGCAGAAGATTAGAGGGAAGGCAGATAGTCATTACTACCCACCGCAAACTCTTGGACTACTCTTTTACCACGAACAGTAGGATTGACCGTTACATTATGACGCCCACACAGGTGAAAGGGCAAGCATGTTTGGTGTGACGGGGATTCGAACCCATGACCCTCGGATTACGAGTCGAGTGCCTTAACCACCTGGCCATGCCGGGCCACTTCAAGTGGGCTTTTCCTCATCAAGAAACTCCAAAGTCTCTCATTTTTCATTTCTAATTAATTTAGAATGAAACGCTATACATGGTATTAGAACATTACGGTAGGAAGACAAAACGTAAACATATAAATAAAAGTACCAATGTACTTTAAGGATGTTACGTTGAAAAAAATACAAATCCACTTTTAGTACAAAATGTCCAAATTGTGCAGAAAATATATAAAACCTTTTAATTACAAATTAAATAATAACATTATTACTAAATAGTTGAATTTCACATTATTCGTTCAACAAGTTATACGCTATTGAAGAAATACTAATGATATTTAAATGTTTTTTGTGTTTTTCTTATAGCAAAGCTCCATCCGGCTCTCTGCTTAGCACAGTGATGGAAATCGAACGTCTGATTTTAGCGTTATATATCCACAGACTTACCGCTGTACTAGCGGGGGTCTGATCTTTAAAAAGACTATTTCTATTGTTATTGCAGTATTTCAACTGTAATTACTTCTGCAAATTATGTCAAAATATTATCACATATAAGGGAACTAACAAACCGTTTATTGTTTAGTACAGCCTTATGTGCAAAAAAAAAATAATCCATCTTGGAAGGCTTAATTAGATCCATCTATGTCTAATAAAATTTGAAAAAATGAACATAATATTTATTAATTGTATGATTTGTATTCCAAAATGTTATTTCAGTTTATTCTCATTGTAAACTTATGAAAACATCTACTTCACAGAAGACTATATTTACATTTTCTTCCTGGTATTTATATATCACACTTACGTAAAGTTTCTGCCATTAAATGCTCCTTGAAATTTTTCTTTTAAGGTTTTTAACACTTACTAGCATAATATCAATCGCTCGTGTCCTAATTCACAGAGGTCTCAATGTACCGAAGAAGTCCCTCCATTATTTCCAGTTACTTCTTTCACCACTCCAACGTTGATGTGTAGCAGTACCTGAAATAAGAAAATAATAAACCCAATGGCTTGTAAGAGGACTTTGAAACTATTTTAACAACTGACGCATTCGCCATCCCGAAGAGAAAGGGTGCCAGAAACACAAAATTGGATACCAGATTTGGGCTCAGCGACTCCCAATCCCCATTATGTCTGCATAACATTCCATCTTTCGGAGTGGTTTTATACCCTCTTTTAACATGAGGATACCTGTCGGACTACCCCAAGCCCATCTGCCAAATTTGAGCCTGCTAGCTCCAGAAATATTTATGGAGTCTATAATAACCTCTAGCTCAAACTATTAAAGTAATTTCTCAATCATGAATATTTTGATATGTCTTTGACACCAAATTTTGCTGATTCTTTTAATCTTTCTCACTGCATGTGAAATTTAATGCAATAGGCTTCCAATAAACGTTGTTAATCACATATTTTCTTCAAGCAAGAAAGTGTACACGATCTGTGAGATTAATATTTACTTGCCTCTCTGTTTGTAATAGAGCAAAGCTAAAACGCACTGTCTTCTGTCTATTGTGAAGAACAAAACCCCCGATTTTAACGTTATAAGTTTGTAAACTTACCGCTCTCTCCATCATGGTACTACCATTTGCAGATAAATAATAAAAAAAAGTTAAGAATGATGTTTTTGAAATGCTTACCGAGTGATTTATCGCGACATCTACAATAGTTGCCAATGGATCGTTTTAGCTCCTGACAAGTAAAGTTATCAATAGGAATACAGATCGGTTGAGTAATATCATTTTAAGTAACAGTAACAGAGCAGAAACAATGAAATGTCATGGGAGGATTCTCTAGCCTCATAGCCCTGGTGAGCTATCACCTCTGAAACTCAAGTCTGTTGCAGAGGCAAGGTGGTTGTGACAAGTAGTTGTGATGGTTTTGTGGTTAACCTGATAAACATAAGCGTAAATATATAAATTAAACAGTCATTTGGTTTAAATTTAATTTATAAATATTTTTTAATATAAAGTAATTTGACATTAGAACCCAACAATATACATAATTGACATTAGAACCCAACAATATACATAAATAGATTAACACTGTTAAACTGGAGTCTTGCATCATTCACCAGTATTAGCTGACATCATGCTAACAGGAACACCACCTTACCTCAGTTATCAAGACTTGATTAATTTTGTTAACTAAAAAATTAACATACATTCAGCTATGAGCATAAGTATTGTTACTGTGTGTTTGTTCCAGGTTTAGTGTTTTGTTGTAACAAGAATTAGAGTGACTATGAGCTCAATTGTAAGTACAAATACCAAACTGTCTACTGATTAGTTACAGATCTTATGTAGCTTGAAGTTTAGCCTATCACACATACATACCTAGTATTGTTAGTGACGTATACGTATTGCTTGTATAGGTAATTCATGTTAAATATTAGGATGGAGATATAATCACTGAAACGTTCACAATTTCTCATTAAATATCCATTTATAAACAAAATTTTCAATTATTGAGACGACATGGGTCGACATATTTCATTTCAACAATGAAAGTTGATTATAACACTTCATCTTCTCAGCGTTTGACATCATGAGAGTCCCGGACTATCACGATCCAACCATTTATGAGATGGTAAGAAACGACTGACCTTATCATGCTAGTAACCAATGTCAACAGGTTACAGATTGGAATATATATTGAACATGTTTTGTTTATTTCTGCCCTTTCAGAAAAAAAAGAAAAGAAAGTAGTGTTAGCCTCAGGAAAATAAGTTGTTCAGTCAGGTATAAATTTAGCATCAGATGCTATACAAGAAAAAATGTCTGTTGATGCTGAGAAACGACGAGCAATGAAACTAGATCAGAACCTGGCTCAAGATATCAAATAGGAAGGTGGCATATTCAGTATCATTAAATCCAAGAGAGAAAGGACATACACTTCAGACTTTTTCTAACAAATAATCATGACTTTCTGTCACATGAAAATTCCTGTTAGAGTACAAAATCTGAGCTAGACTTATTTTATTCCCCGTATACAAACTGTGGTTGATCAGAGTCAATGGATCAAATATTATCATCTATTCTCAGTGACCGACAGATTTTTTTATATCAGGTTCAGGAAGCGAATACTTAGATCTGGCACAATCGTATCTTAAAACAAAGATTGTCAAGCCAGATGGGACCGATATAAAAATGATGAATGTACCTCTGCTCCTATCAATCTTTTATTTAATTCTCTGTTTTTTTTAGATAGATGTACTCGTGAATGGCAAGCTCAATTCTTTATTTCACAACCTGTAGACACGTTAGTTCTACACAGAAACTTTACTGAGTCATAAATGTAACGGTAAGATGTCATTTGACATCATTCATGTGCATAAAAAGACACGACTAGTAGTTTTTGATGTTCTCAGTTTTAATGATCATGAGACGATACACGTGATAGCCAAATAATCGATAGGATCGGCCATCTACATTCGAATATCTTTCTGTAGAACAAGTTCTAAGAGTATATAACAGATTTTACATCTCAAGTTTAAATGAAGAGAATAAACAGGTTTTACACAGAAAGTTTTAACTAACGAAGTGTGAATAGTTTTACAAAACGGAAGAATAGATCTAATTTGGTTATAATAAAATTTTCTATGTCAGTTTTTCTTGAATTTTTCTCTGCTTACTTACATACAAATCTCTTTATCTGCTTGCCATTTAATCTGTCTGTCTGTCTGTCTTTACGTGTATTAAGATCACTTGAGCAATTTACAATAACAGAGAATATAAAACACAATAACAACTATTATGTTTATTTCTTTTTAGTTATCATCTTACTTCCTAAATCGAAGTGATGAACTTGTTGAATGGTGAACTAGGCGAGTCACAAGAATGGTATATAGCGCTGGTTGTATATCATAAAGTAATAAAGAACAACATTGATGGGTGTGAATCCATTATATTAAGTTAGCAATGTTGAAAAACACGAATTATCATGCAATGAAAGCTTGCTGTTCAAATTTCTGGTTGTCTCTCTGGCGTATAACAGGAGCTGAGTTGATGTTTATATAATTTGCTAGGTTCTTTTGGAATAAAAATCAAATTCACATGTTTTCGAGGGCGATCTGTGCTAGCTGTCCCTAATTTAGCAATGTCAGAGAGAAGGCATAGTGACATGTAGCGAAGCACCAAAATCATTTTGATTGTATGATTGTTTAAGCACAAAGATACATAATGGGTGACCTGCATTTTGCTTGATATGGTATCGAAACCTGATTTTTAGTAGTACAAGCCCTCAAACTCACTGCTGAGTCACCTAAGTTTTCATACAACGTATTCAACTTCTGTGTATTATTACATTTATAGTTTTCTGGTATCGAGTGATTGCTTTGTCTTCACTTGCAATTTATTTTTTTAAACCAAATACTTAACAATTGAAAAAAGTCATTCTATTCAACAACATGAAGTGTTTTTTTTACTTTTCTCATTTTATAACAAATAAATTATAAAAAAATTCTTCATTTATTGTTTTGTGTGTAAATTCGTTTAGATGTGTCAATATTTTTAGTCATTTATTAATAACATACCTTTTAAAATGATAAAAATGTTATATACAACTTCTGGCTAGATGTTTTCTGAGCGTTCAAACACAAGAATAAGTTACAGAATCGTTCCAGAAAACGCCATCTTTTGACCTCTAATGCGTATTGTATTAAACAAACTACATCCGGAAATCTCTTACTCTAATACATAAAAGTGTTCATTTAAGAAGACCAAGAGCAATAACAAGACTCGTAGATAAGACCATCCGCCCAAGTTTGGACTTCCTGCTAAAAGTTCTCTGTGATTTATACCAAAAGATTCCTTATCGTAGTCGGACAATTATTATGTCGTTGTTTAGATGCATCAATTTTTTAATGTGCATGAGTTCAGCAGAAGTAGTGTCTATGTTTCAGTGTGGAAAACATAGTGTATTAGAATAAACATTTCCAACTTTTCTATATATGCCTGACAACAGAGAAAAAGTATAAAGAAATTTATTTGTTACACGTATTCGTCCAGGTGAAACTAGATACAGTGTAGTGGAAAATGTTCAAATAGAATACAAATTAAACGTATACTACAAGCTATGAAACAAAAAAAACATGATTCTGGTTAGGGATGCTCTCATTAGTTCTTTTGTTATTTATGAAACTTTGTTAAAGTTTCTTACATACACCAAATTAACCGTTGGACGTTTTTTATAAAAAAAAATTTAGAATATTGAGTTTTATACAAAACACTAATAACGAATTTTTGAGTCAACCAGAAGACACATTATTTGCTTCCACAAGTTTTTTTGCAGTTTTTGCACAATACGCACTGGTGTAAGAAGGATCAAACGGTATTCGCAAAGTTAGAAATCGAAAGAACTGAAACAGATACAATGATTTTCTTTTACTAAACTTTCCCCATAGCTGTGCTGTTATCGCAACAGAACATCAATAGAAATTTCTACGAAACGATAACTGCGAAAGAAAACTCAGCAAAATTACTGTCAGGGTTATACAAATCTCGAAAGACAGGTGTCAGAAGCATCAGATTCAAAGTTTACTATGTCACGTAGCAAAACGGTTGACGTACAGCCTTTGGGGAGATAAAATTATTACGACCACCCTATCCATAGAAAAATCCACAAAGAAAGACTTCTCAGATCAAGCCGTACGGATTCTGATATTGTATTTCATCTTCTCAAAATTTCGGAAAGGTTTTGCTCTATTACACAACTGATCCATTTGAACCAGAGATTGGTTATTAAAATATGATAAAATTACTTTTTTCATCCAGTTGCACATTTCTCTAACATCGTTTTAGTTGTTTTTATAACTATAATATGCATGAACTTGTATATTTTAAACATGTATTTGATCTACTAATAACGTCATAAAATACTGCCTTAGTGCATTGATCATCGAATTTCTAACACAAATGTTTAGCAACAAGCTAAACACAAATGAAGAGTTTCAAGTGCATTTTGTGAAATTATAAAAAAATGAACACGTGCTAGTTTATACTTTATTTAAGCGCACTAAACCTTTTAAAGGCCTACCAAAAGTATTATACTGTTTGGCGTACAACCTTTTCATTATTTCTTTTATTCTATCTGATTACTCTTGGTTGTTTAGGGATTTACCTTCGAAAGTAAGCAAGAATCAAGAGTATAATTGCCCTCTTTGGTATGTCACCTTGGCCGTAATACAGGGGTAGCTTTAAAGCAGTGCAACGTAATAAAATTCAAGTTTCACAAATATTGTATGTTTTATGTAACTTCCATACTTTCAGGATATATGATTAAAATTGGACGTTTCACTCATTAAAAGTCCCATATCATTTTCTACTTTTTACGAGCATTACAGAGAAATATATTGTTGAGTATTGAAATTAAACCCCTTATTTTTGTTCAAATTAACAATTTCCTGACTTTATTCTTGAAGTGTCGAGCTCACATCAACACTTCGAATAGATATTAGTGCAGTATATATAGACTGTTTGTACATTTTCATATAACTGCTTTAAGCTTGTTCACGCGGAAAGTTGCATTTCAACCTAGAAAAGTCGTTGAAGCAAGTAACTCCTGCTAACTAGCTTCGAAATAATGGTACAGTTTTAGAAAATATCAAAATTGCTAGCATTTGAAAATTATCTTTAAAACTATCATCTCAAATTTGTGGCCCCCTAGTGGCTCAGAGGTATGTCTGCGGACTTGCACGCTAAAATCCGGGTTTCGATACCGTGGTGGGCAGAGCACAGATATCCCATTGTGCAGCTTTGTGCTCAATTCTACACAACAACAACAACATTTTGTTCTTGTTCATTGTCACCCAAAATCTAAACTGTTAAAGATAATTTTATATCGGCTCACTCGATAGGGACTGGAGTTTGAATATAAGGTATTTACTAGTTATAGAGTTTATGTCAGGTGTAATAATATGTTAACAAGCACTAAGTCAGAGGGTTAACTGTAAGAGATCGACAGACACTTAACATTATGCTACCTTACAGGACTGGAGATGGTTTCATCAGTTTGCTTTATAATAATTAGTTGTTTCACCAAAACTATTCAGAAGACATCAGGTGAATTAACTGAAGAAAAATTATTAACTTTTTATTAACGTTCGATATACTATTATATAATTATTATTTGAAACTAAATTACCAGAAGAGTAAATTTTCGTTTTAATAAGATATATAATTTCTGAAATCAAGTACAAAAATTAAGACTGTAACGAAATGTAAAGCGTTTTATTTCTACACTTACTGAAAATTTATGGCATAAATACTTATGTACGTGTAAAAACTTATTAAAACTAAACTTCTTAAAAATTGTTACGTTGGCTCGTTAAATTCTATTGTGTAAAATTATCATGTGTATAATGCTGATTTGAGCATGCGCCTTTTAAAGTATTCATAAAATAAAAATTTATTCTACTTGCTTCCACTTATGACCGCGTAAAAGAGACTTAGCCTAAAATGTGTGCGTGCATTTTCTTTTAGGAAAGCTACATTAGACCATTTGCTCAGCCCACCAAGGGAAATCGAACTCCAAATTTTAGAGTTGTAAATCCGTAGACATACCGCTATATTATCGGGGTGCAGCCTACCATCTTTTTTTAAAAAATATATCGTGACTTAATTACATATTTTGAATTTGTTACTGCTTGTGGTATTAAAAAGAGGAAACTAACACAAAGGTTATTTCAAATATACTCTCATAACTATTTTACCTATATTCCTCGTTTTACATATTCAATTTCATACATTAAATATTTTCTTATTGTACCTTCATTATTTCTCATAACACGTACGAAATACAACTCAACATTCAACTGTACTTTTACTTATTTAAGTCTTGGAAATTAAAATTCTCACATTTGACTCAACACATTGCTTTCTAAAGTGCTATAGTTGTCAGTTACCTACTTTTATTGTCGAAAACATATTGTAAGTTATATTAAAACGATCAAGTAAGCAAAATACTTTTGGAAAAAACACGAATTTTATTTTGTTGGTTAAGAAAATTGCTATTGATAGCAGAACAATATATTGCTATTACAACTGTAAATTATATCTGACTTACTTCACTTCACAAGTCTTTAAAAGTCACAAATTTCTGAAGAGTTAATTGGTTAAGTCCTAATTACTATATTTTTCTCTTTGTGTGTGTCTTTCACAGACATACTTTATACGGTCAACCATGGTTAGTGGTGCTTCTCTCATAAACATACTCTTTACTCTAATAAGTAGTTAATGGTATCCCTCTTACAGACACAATCTATACTATCAAGCACAGTCAGTAATGCCCTTTTCATAGACATACTTGCGTTTTCAAGTACATTAAGTGATGTCCCTTTCATAAACGTATTCTATACTATCAGTCATATTTAGTAAAATATGAAACAGTATCACAAACGTATTTCTCTACAATACATAAAAATATAAAGGACAAAGAATATAAAAGAGAATTTCAAAATGAAAACAGTTTATGTTCCTTACGATAGATGTCACTGTCATATATACCTGAAATTAACCCGTCTTTAAATATGAAACTACTGTTTATCGGAATGAATAACTTTTTCATTCAGTCAGTAAACAATGGTATAATAAAACACAATAAAAATAGAAAATTTTGCATAGATAATTCGTAAGAGCTGTATGTAATAGTGCATAAAATAAGTAGGTATGACTTTAGTTTTAGAGCAAAGTTATACAATGGATTGTCTGTTCTTCGTTCATCACTTCAAAATTACTATCCGCGACAAATAGCTGACAGTAATTATGAAGTGCCGATCACAGAAAAGGTAACCGATGTGGCAACATTCAAATTTTATCTTGTGCTACTCTTTGCCAACTTGCAGGGACTTTTATCGTAATACTATAACGTTTCTTCTAATCAAAGCTTGTTTATTGAATTTCGTCCAAACTTTACAGGATAAACTAAATGAAAGGTAGTTATTTAAAACCATCCCCGCCAATTCTTGGGCTACTCTTTTAACGATAAGTAATGGTGTTGGCTATCACATTATACCGATCTCACAGCTGAAAGGATAAGCATGTTGGATATAAGAAATGTTCGAACCTTGTACTCTAAGCGTGAGAGTCTAGTGCCCTAACCATCAGGCCATCTCAGGTCTTTCTATCTAACACTTACGTAAAAGTACAGAGAACATATTCATGTATTTATTTCTTATTTTGATTTATTATACTGTTTATTTTGGGCAAATCCAAACTTTAACAAATAGGTTTATTTTTATCAACACGTGTATCAGAACAGAATTTTATAAATTACATGTTTCATTATTATTACCTACTTAAGTAGTTAGTAAACCTAATTACTATTTTTAAACAAATATTTCATCATGTTATAATATTTATTCGATTATTGAATGAGATTAAGTTTTCATTGAATTATCTGAACAAACGTTTTTCGCACACTTGACAGCTGATGTTGCCCTTCACACGAGTGGTTTTATTTTTGTTTGTTTACGTTTTTAAATTTCGAACAAAGCCACACGAGGACTATCTACACTAGCAGTCTCTAATTTAACAGTGCAAGACTTAGGAAGTCAGCTAGTCATCACTAACCACTGCCAACTCTTGGGCTACACTTGTACCAACGAATAGTGGAATTGAGAGTAACTTATAACTTCTTCCCCCTTCAAGCTGAAAGGGCAGCATGTTTAGTGTGACGGAAATTCAAATTCGAGACTCTAGACTACGAGTCAAGCGCACTAACCACCTGGCCATCTCGTGCCGTTGGTTATTTGTCTTTCCTCTATTTGCAAATAACGCAATGCCCTTACACCTCTATGCAAATTTCAACAGGCTACTAAAAACGGATTATAAGGCTTAATGTTTCAGTACGCCTTGTTATGAGAATCATGTTGTTTACTCTCTATATAATCTACAAATTTTAGTATTTTATAATTGCTGCCACTACTTCATTCATTTTCGATACTTTACAGCAAACAGAGTGGGCGAAAATCAGTGATGTCGAGAAACCCACTTGTTGAGAATTTTATATGCAAAAACGGCTCGTTTGGGTTCAGAAAATATTTTAAATAGAAGAGCGAACAACGTTTCGACCTTCTTCGGTCATCGTCAGGTTCACAAAGAAAGAGGTAACTGACCGGAAGCTGACCACATGTTTGGAAGGGGTTGTGTAACTGAGTGTCGCAATGTAGAGGGCGGGGTTAGATGTTTTGAATATATACTTTTATCTATAATATTAATATAGGTATAATTTCAGATAATATACAAACATGATTTAGACATATAAATACAAAATAAATGTACAATAAAACAATAACACATGACCACAGTTGAGTGTTACACATCTTGATGCCATACAGTTAAAACTTCAGCATTAAAACTATTATACATTTTCAAGTATCACATTACAAACGCCTAAAATCGACAATTAGGCTTGAAGTTTAAATTATACTTCTTATGCAAAGAACGCGTTTAGCTGTTAGGACAGGGATTGGGTAACTTATTTTTCATAGAGACCACAACCGTGGCTAATGAAAACAATATTGACCACACTTATTAAAAAAAAATGAAAGATGTTAGTTTAATAAAAATAATTGTATTTTCAACTAACCTTCAATATGAAAATTGATGAAGATTTTCAGCAACAAGTTACGTAAAACTTAGCTTAATATCTGTGCTCACTGATAACCCCAGTTCCGCCTCGAAGTTCATGTCAGTATGCCGAGATCTGTAGCTACACTTGAGAAAATCTAGCGTAGAAAATGTTGACTCACATATCCAAGCGGATTCAAACATGGAAAATAATTTCGAAATTGTTATATTTAAATTTTGAAGACTCTCTTTTATCAAAATAGCGAACCATATCTCTCTGATAGAACATTTTTGTTTACTTTTTATGTTCTACAGTTTGCAGGGTAAGCATCTCGTTTTCAAATACACACTTATCCAAAGATGTAATTTACTTATTGAAACTTCTAAATTCAAATTGTAATGGATCATTAAAAAATCAAATATCAATTTAAAATTTTTGAATTCGGAGAAACATGATTCAAATTTTTGATGTAGATTTGTGATCCATTTTTCATAGAGATCATCATTAGCATCAGAAAAATCACAGTCCTTATTATTTTATAAATACACTTTTCAAAATGTGTCAAATCATTCTTTTGTAACTTTTCCGCAAGGAGGTTTAGCTTTAACTGAAATTCATGAATAGAGTGTGATTGCCCGCTTATTATTTTACATCTTCCCTGAAGCTTCGTATTCAAATTATAATTATTCATGTGAGCCATCATATCGTACAAAAAGTGCAAATCACACTGCCATAACAAAGTTTCAATTTTAGGGAAATTTTCAATATTACCTTTTTCGACAAGAATATCTTTTATTGGAGGAAATAATGAAGCAAATCGTTCCAAGACTTTTCCTCTACTTAATCATCTTACGTTTGCAAAATCAGTAACTTCATCAAAAGTACAGTCACTGCTTTTCTTCAAAACAAAAACTCAACAAACTGTCTATGAATGAGAAAGCTTCCCTTTATAATATAATTCACAATTTTTACAACAATGACCATCATATGTTTCAATTCATCACTTTTAGACATCCGAGCACACAATTTTTTATGATGCAAAATGCAATGGAAAGATGGCAGCGTGGACTTCACATTATTTTCAACTAAATGCTGCTTCAAAAGAGAAACAAATCCTAATTCCTCCCCAGTCATGGCGAGAATACCATCTGTCGTGACAAAAACCAGTTTTTTAAAATCCAGATTGAATGTTTTTGACATTTGAAGAAAATTTTCAAAGATGTTTTTTCCACATGCTCGAGCTCGTAATTCACAAAGGTCAAGCATTTCTTCCTCACTTGAAGATCTAACGTTACATATCGAACCCAAAATATCAACTGTAAGTGTCACTGGCATCTGTTGACTCATCTGGCACTAAAGAAAAATAAAACAGTCTTTTAGTTGTTTAAGCAGTCTTTCGCTAACTTTAGCATTCTGCAGACAATTGTTCTTTGACTAAGCTGCAAATATCTACCTTTTGAAGAATATCATCTTGTATTTTTGAATCATAATTCTCCAACAGAGTTTCAATGATCACAATCAATATTTCTTTTACTAGTTCATCATCAGAAAATGATTTATTTTTTCTTAGATAGAATCCAAGCTACTATAAGCTAGTTAACATAAGTAGTTGTGTCAATGATAAAAATATTTTTAGGCCTCCATTTTGTTCATGAAGTTGTGCTTTCAAACGGTTAATTTCATTCATACGATTTTTGCTATCAACTGGGTAATTTTATATCAAGTTCCTTGTGAAAATTGTTAAAGTGTTGTTTAAGGTTGTATACTTTATTATTTCTAAAAAAAAAACTTTCATACACAAAAGACGCACTGGCTTATTGTTTGCTTCAATCACTGCAAATTTCAACTCCCAACTGTCAGCAATCAAACAATTTTAGTACGTACATCGTATGCGAAACAATAGCTTATTTTATAATGTGTTATTATAGAAAGAGGGGTATACAACATACATCGGCCCGGCATGGCCAAGCGCGTTAAGGCGTGCGACTCGTAATCCGAGGGTCGAATCGCGGTGGCATCAAATATGTTAACCCTTTCAGCTGTGGGTGCGTTATAAGTGACGGTTAATCCCACTATTTGTTGGTAATTGAGAAGCCCAAGAGTTGGTGGTGAGTAGTGATGACTCGCTTCCTTCCCTCTAGTCTTACACTGCTAAATTAGGGACGGCTAGCATAGATATCCCTCGAGTAGCTTTGCGCGAAATTCGAAACAAACAATACAACATAAATACAAAACTCTTTAGACACATTATGTCCACTTAATTTAACGTGTCAAACGCAAAGAAGAAATCACAGAGAAAGATATCGTTAACAGGGCATTCCAACCCTAAATTCATAAAGAAGAATATCATATAATCCAAAACAAAGATATAACTGAAGCTAAAAATCACAATTAACTTTAAGAATACGTGTTAAAATATTATAGTTTAAGATTTACAATATTATCCACGATTAGTATTTTCATTCAATAAGGGTAATAAATTAACATATAATACCTCCAGTTCCAGAAACAAGTTCATATGACATATAGGCCTGGCATGGCCAAGCGCGTAAGGCGTGCGACTCGTAATCCGAGGGTCACGGGTTCGCGCCCGCGAGGCGCTAAACATGCTCGCCCTCCCAGGCGTGGGAGCGTATAATGTGACGGCTAATCCCACTATTCGTTGGTAAAAGAGTAGCCCAAGAGTTGGCGGTGGGTGGTGATGACTAGCTGCCTTCCCTCTAGTCTTACACAACAAAATTAGGGACGACTAGCACAGATAGCCCTCGAGTAGCTTTGTGCGAAATTCCAAAACAAACGATCAATCATATGACATATATTATTGCCCTAATAGTTGTAATAATTAAAACGATGAAAACAAAACATTCAGTTAGTTAGCCTAATCTAATAATGAAAAAGCAAGGTATAAGAACTTTGCGACACATAAAACAGAATTATATAAATGATTCCTTCGTGATGGCCTAAAACTCGTGCCAACTAATCATTACAAAAGTGCATGAAAACTTAAAGAAATCATGATAATGAACAACAAATAATGCCACAAAGTTTCGTGCAGTTAGAGCTGCGTAAAACAAATTAAAACGTTTTACAAATGAAATCAATATACAAACTCAAAAACAAACTATCTGCATAAAAAACTCTATTTTCGAAATAATACGGAAGCAATATTTCTCGCAAAATTAACAACACCAAGAAGTCTCTGATAACGTAAAAAATACGAGAATACTTAAGCAAAATATAAAGGTGAATAGTATACAGGATGTCTGGCTTAGAAGAAATGGAATGTTTTAAATTTCTATATGAAATTAACACTTCTAAGAAGATAGTTCAAATATTGAATAAATGAGTAGTAAAATGAGTCAAAAACAGTGTCACAGTAAGTTAATGATTATAAAAATCGAAATGTTAGTTAAAAGTTTGAAAAATTATAACAGTTTGACTAACATGTCAGAATAAACACAGACTCCATCTCATATCACAATAGTTAAAGTGATGTAACCCGTGTTACAAAATCTTAAATCTAAAAAAGCCGAAAGTGCCGATTGAGGAATTCTTCAATTATACATTATATAGGCTAATTTTTATATTGAAGGTTATCATTAGGCTTTACTGAAGCAGGAAAGTAGATAAATCAAACCATACGTTGTAATAGTTAGATGTCAAAACGAAATACAGGAAACTCTGTTATTTTTATGATAAAACTAGACTCCAGATAATTTCAAACATCTGAAACAAGTAATCGATTCATATCATAATGTATTGGCGATAAAAATAGTTGTGAATATTTCACCATATAGCCTATCAATGATTTCATTCGTTGTCATCTCTGTTAATAACTTGTCAGAATTTTTACATACTATAAATCCATTTTTGTAACCTGCTTTTTTCTTCTTCTTTAAAGGCCTGGCATGGCCGAGCGCGTTAAGGCGTGCGCTCGTAATCCGAGGGTCGCGGGTTCGCGCCCGAGTCGCGCTAAACATGCTCGCCCTCCCAGCCGTGGGGGTGTATAATGAGACGGTCAATCCCACTATTCGTTGGTAAAAGAGTAGCCCAAGAGTTGGCGGTGGGTGGTGATGACTAGCTGCCTTCCCTCTAGTCTTACACTGCTAAATTAGGGATGGCTAGCACAGATAGCCCTCGAGTAGCTTTGTGCGAAATTCCAAAACAAACAAACAAACAGCTTTTTTCTTCCAGATGACTCATTACGTTTTAACCTGAGGCTTGAATATTTTCAAAACGACTTATTTTCGTGTTCTTTTCTTTCCTTACATGATTTGAGGTATTAATAAGGATTAGGTTTTTCCACTATACAGTATAGAAGAAGTGAACAGAAGTAAAAAAAAATAGTAATAATCTTCTTATCTCAAAACATTAAAACTGACCTCAAAAGTTCTGAACTTACATTAAATGTAAATAAAGAGATGTCCGAATAATAATGACCATTTTAAAAATTTTGATGGGAAACTTATTGTGGAAGAAAAAAACAACGTTTATATTAATATTTCTACAAATAGATTTATTTAAGACTGAGGTAGATATTTATTAGACATTCGTTTATGTTGTAGGTAAAGTTATTTTGAAAAGCTTGAGAAACTTATTACTAGGGCTGAAATAGCCAGATGGTTTAAGCACTCGAATCGCAAAATGAGGGTCGCGGGTACAAATCCTCGTCAAATCAAACACGTTCGTCCTTTCATCCGTGGGGGCGTTATAATGTTACGATCAATCCCACTATTCGTAGTTTAAATAGTAGCCCAAAAGTTGGCGGTAAGTGGCAATGACTAACGACCTTCCGTTTAGTCTTGCACTGCGCAGATAGCCCACATGTAGCTTTGCGCGAAATTCGAAAAACAAAAACTCAACCTTATTGATAATAAAGTTTCATCATGATATCTGTCTTAAAACTTTGAAAAACTAATCTACTGTTATGTTGACGTCCTTTGACACCTGATAAATTATTCGTAGCTAAAATATCAACTGTGACTATTCCCGTGTTTTTAAACAAAACTCTGTGGAGAATCTGAGAAATTACAGGTTTTATTTCCGCGGTTATCAAGGATTGGGATCTGCTGTAAAAATATTACAATAACAGTTTGAAAATTCCATTTAATGTATAACATACAGCACTGTGCTAGAAATGAATTTCTTGCTTTAGTATTTGTAGATGTTTCTTTGTAGTTTCAGAAATTATCAATAAGTGTCTGACAAAGACATGTTAGAACTTAAGGACATATATCCAATGGTGTTATAAAACTAGATAACCAGCTGATCAAACATAGTTGAAATATGTAGCAACTCGTTCAGAGTGCCTTTTGAATAGAGTCTTAGAGGACTAATATAGAAAAGTAATTTTCGTCTTCAAGTCAACTTTTAGCAAGTTTTACGAGGTTTCATTTCAGGATCGAGATAGATTTGTAATATGGCCAGTGTTATGAATGATAATCAGACCAATGGTAGCCATAAACTGTATTTTCAGGACTAAGTCTTTGCTAAGCGATGACTTTATTTATTGTGTTCATGTAGAAAGATTATTTGGTTCTTCTTGGTTTGAAGAGTTTATTTGAAAAGATGTGTTTATAAGGTATCATCCCAGTCGAAATGTGTTTGTAAGTTATCATCTCAGTCGAAATGTATTTGTAAGGTATCATCTCAGTCAAAATGTGTTTGTAAGGTATCATCTAAGTTGAGATGTGTTTGTAAGGTATCATCTCAATTGAGGTTTGTTTATAAGGTGTCATCCCAGTCGAGATGTGTTTATAAGGTATCATCCCAGTCGAAATGTATTTGTAAGGTATCATCTCAGTTGAGATGTGTTTGTAAGGTATCATCACAGTCGAGATGTGTTTGTACGGTATCATCCCATCGATTTATAGCCATTTGACATTTTATGATTTGCCACTGTAAGCTTGCTGCGTTTTCATGAGCCTTATGCAATCTTTATATTATTTTATTCTTGCCTCAAAATATCTTCCAGATTGAAAGTTTTTTCAGAGAAAATTGGTATTTCATAAATAACAATTTTGTGTTTTTATTATATATGTTCTGTTACGTTTTTTTGTGGACTGAACGCAACAGAAAGACACAGATAGCAGCTTGTATAATTTTATTACGATGATCTACTTATATGTGATAGACACAAAATAAATTATCCAATAGCAATAAAAGATATCCAGTTTCAACCTTCAAAACCACTTATAATACAAAAAGGTACTGGCCTGTGCTTAATAACATGATCCAGAATGAGTGTCCAAATACGAAATCCAAAGTTCCAATCTAGGCGGGGAATTTAGTCCCACGGAGAAATTTACGAAGTTTGAATGGGTATTTTCAAAAAAATTCACAGTCCAATACGTGTTGGCATTCGGTATAATCCGTAATTCGACTGAATTATAAAGATTGACGCAATAAACTAAATTCACCGCTTTAGTTGATCTAGCTCTATTCACAAATTTAATTTGAATAATCCCACGGTAAACGTTTAAACTTTCTCAAACGAGACAAACTTCTTGATCCGAGTAAAAACGGATGACTTACTTCCCTCGCATCGCCGTCTGTTTATATACTAATCGCGTAACTTCCCAGAATTCCAGAGTACAGACACCAGGCCAATACAAATGATTAATCTATCTAGTTCTAGAAATTTTTACATAAGTAATTCTAAATGAATTTTAATTAATTCTAAAATGTTATTTTAAATTTCACTGGTTTAAACCTCGAAACAATAATATAAATATGGAAATTCAAACACGACATAACATGATTGTCGTTTACATAACACTCTAGACATGGTTGTTGTTTACATAACATTTACATGATATTTACATAACAGTTCTTTGCTTATTTTTGAAAAAGATATATTTGAGTATTTTGTAGTATTTCTAGCAGGCATGATTGTGGAATCTTTAGATTGCCAACTTGACCTTTTCAAACTTGAATTTCTCACACACAGATAATTGAGAGTGTTTGTTGTAACAGTTTGTACTTTGATGTTCTTCAACCAGTTGCTGATAAACTAGATGAAAACAGTATGATGATTCATCGTTCGGTTTTAAAAAAACTTTCTTTACATATGTTTTGACTCTGGCGTTCATGCAATTTCTAACAATGCGCTTAATGGAAATTTAAATATCTATTAAAATTAGTTGTTTTTTGTGTATATGCTTGTGGTGAGTTTGTCATTCTGTTTGTTCAATAAAGTGTCAAAAAACAATGGGCTGTTGTGGTCTCTGTTTCCTTAATGAAGTAAATTCTGCTTATGGAATTGAAGTGCTATTTTGGATTGTGGATATGATGTTCGCTGTTACTCAAGAAAGGTGAAAGAATAGGGACCAAAAAGCACGTAAGTGATAGCAGGGTGAGATTATCTTACCGAAGATAAATCAGACGGGTTCATGGATCATAGATAGCCTGTAAAACTGTGGAGGACAGTTGCCACAGGTACTCAAATTCTTGGTAATATTTTCTACGATAAAAGCAACAAACTGTAGCAGTTTTCACTGACTAAGTCTCGATATTTGAGTTTGCTTAACGTTCTTTAAACGAATCCTTCTATGTCTTCTGTAGAAATGTTAAGAATTTTGTTTTCGTTCTGATGGCAGTCTGGTTTCGGTGTAATTATCACCTGTATGCAATTAACATTATTATACTATTTCTTTCATACAGTCAGATACAAATATAATTATACGAGTCAAGTAACTAAGTGTTTGCTTGATTATAGTTGGAGTTTCTGAAGATAGCATATATTTGGTGTCTGTATTGTTTGTGTAAGGTTGGTCACTTTTCAACAGTTAAAAATTTTGGATGTGGAAGTTTAGACTCAAGTTCTTGTTTTTCCAGTATCGGTAAGGACTCTGGGACTGAAACTATGCACTACAGTGGTGGTCTTAGATATATCTTAGGTAGTTAGCTTCTTGAGTGTTCTTTTTCTTTATCCTATTTACGGTGATTATTTATCGTATGATATAAAGCTTTAAATGTATCGAGCTCTTAGTTTTCTTGAGCGGTTAATATACCTGTGTTCTTATTTTTGTAATTGTAGGAAATCTCTACTTGTTCCGTAAAGCAATTGTGTAATTTTTCTTGTTTTAGAGTAAAAAACGGTTTCTTTCAGTTGCACGAATCTTTAGAAATGATGTCCAAATCTCTGTAGGGCAATAGAAGTTCAAGTGGTGGAGTTGTGTGCAAGCTTGGTTAAATTATTGTTGTAGTTGTTGAACTTGCTGATAGAAGCTGATCCATAACAACTCTTTAGGTATTGGTATATATAAACAACTCTTTAGGTATTGGTTTATATATATATATAAGTATAGTCTTCATGATGAGCAAACAAACCTAGTTCAAAATGAAACTTGAGAAGATAGTCTTGGGAGACTAATCTACAAAATTAGATAATCACGTTAGAAGAACCATCAGCCAATCCTATGAGACTAATCTACAAAATTAAGTCATCACGTTACGAGATCCACCAACCAATCCTGACATACCAACTTCGGTCTTCCCGACTATTTGTTTTTCCTGAGACTGCTCCTATATGTTTACGCTACGGTTGCTAAAATACATTTTTTTTAAATATAAAAACTATATTTAGAATAAAAGTGTAAGATGTGAGTTAGGTGGTCCCTTTGCTGAAAATAATTTGCTAGTTTCAAATATTTATGACACATAGATTAAGCTAATAAATACAATATATTTGGTTTTTAAAGCCAAGTAGGTTTCTTTAACCAAATGCTGGAACTGAAAAAATAAATGAAGTCGAAAACAGTTCAATCCATACTTACTTATTGAACAGAACTGATAACCAAGAGTTTATTTCCTTTGTTATAACTTTTTCAAGTCTCATATTATTTTCCATTTAAACATCTAAAAATAATTATGTTATTTGTTACATGACAAAAGACTTCCGATTCCGGTGTCTGAAAACTTTTTTGTTTTTAACAGATTTCAGCTTTTGAATTTCTTGAACATTTTAACTTATCAGTTTAACACATTTATTATTTTGCTACTATTGTTTCGTAGAAAGTTGAAAATTGAAATATTGAAGACAATCATATAAAGGTTTCATAAGCATAAAAGTATGAAGAATTTTCGGAAATGTGAAAGAATCAAGAAGAACATTGAGTTTTCAGTTACTAAAAAAAATGTATTAGCTGTAGGCTTGATTAACTAAGGATAATATGTGTATTAGAAGTATAAAGTAGTAGAGCCAGCTTGTGTTTTACAGGAGACACAAAATTTAGCTTAAGTGCAATTATAAGTAAAGTAACACCACTAGTAAACAATAATAACACTTTATTGCTATGTCTAAATTTCTTTTATGTAATGTTTTTATATAAAAAAATAGAAGCAGTGTGTTTCAAACAAATTTCTGTAAAAATTATTCTAACCAAAACTTCCTTAAGCAGGTCCATATTATTTTTTATAAAAAGAGTGTGAATGTCCTACTACCTCAGACGATGGCGCTTGAAAACTTCGACGTTCAATAAATTATTTGTGATTAATTACCAAATATTTACTGGGTGTTTCAAAATAATAATTAAGTTAGTTCATTAAATGACCGAAGAACGGAGAGTAAAGATGTGTAAGTATTGAATTATTTTATTTCAATGATAATGTATAATAAGATTAAGAAACAGTACACACATTTCTAAAGCACATAGAATAATTCATGAGATACAAAATACACATACAGACATTCCAAGAACAACCTTTTTAAAATACACGTGCACTTTCATAAGCCCAGCATGGCCAAGTGGTTAAGACACTCAACTCGTAACCCAAGCTTTGTCTTAATAAATTATATTTCAAATCCAAATATTTTTCTTTCAACTTAATTAATTAAATGACTACTGGTTTAAATTATTCTGAAACATTAGTTCCATTGTATAACTGTATCACTCGGGCTAACTTATCACCTTACAGTTAAGGATAACAACCTTACGTAAGTGAACAAGCAGTATAGAATATAAATTGGAGTTCAGTTGAATTTATAATGTGACTGAATAGAAGAGAACAATGCAGTGACTGCTTGAAACATCTAACAAACCTATCCTACTGTTCATTGGCCATATCTTTAAACACGAAACATCTAACAAATCTTTCCTAGTGTTCATTGGCCATATCTTTAAACACGAAACATCTAACAAAGCTTTTCTAGTGTTCATTGGCCATATCTTTAAACACGAAACATCTAACAACCCTATCCTACTGTTCATTGGCCATATCTTTAAACACGAAACATCTAACAAAGCTTTTCTAGTGTTCATTGGCCATATCTTTGAACACGAAACATCTAACAAATCTTTTCTTGTGTTCATTGGCCATATCTTTAAACACGAAACATCTAACAAACATTTTCTAGTGTTCATTGGCTGTATCTTTGAACATTAAAGTAGGAATTTTCTTCCTTTAAACCAACATCAGGATGAAACATCTGCAGGTTAATGCTAGTGCCCTGAGTCTCTTACATTTAGACGAACTCTTAATGCTTGTTTTTGAAAGGAAAATGACAAATTGCGATATAAAACTCATCTTCCAGTTCTAAGGTACTAATGAGTCTTTACGATCCACTATTGACCTAACAGCATTCCTTCCACCCCAGGAAAACTCTTATTCGTCCACGAAATCTCATTTCTACCAACCAATTCTTATTTTTTTCTTTAGTGACAAAATTTTGAATGGCCACAGGTGACAGGAACGAAGGATGGGATTGATCTTACTTGATTAGCGACACTTTGGTTGACCCTATCAATCTCTGTACCATCAGTTCACGAGTCGTCACGCAGTACCTCAGTCTTGTGGCTTCTTTAAACCCAGCGTAATGTTCATGAGTAAAGCCTGTTCGACAAATATGGGGGTTACAGGACCTTCACTGCCAAACTTCCACTATCCCACTCATTTTGCAAGCCTCATGGAAATAGATATTCCCAAGATTTACCAAAGTAATCGGGTTAATAAAAAAAGAGCAAAGGAATGAACGTCTGTCAAAAACTGGAAAACACCACTTGTCAAATTTTGTAGTCACATAACTCATATTTAACCTGACAGCCTTATTTTTTAATACACATGGGCTCACTGATAATTTTACAGGGAAGAGTAATAACCACAAATGAGTTAAAAATTGCAGAAAATGTCATGAAGAGCTGAACCGAGTTTTTGATCTTGAAAAAAGAAACTGGACAGATGTAAACTATATAAAAAATACGTCGGAAAAGGGAATTGGATACATATAAACAAAGTAAAAATAATAGAACAAAGAGGTCGAAAATAACAAGTGTACAAAACATCCAAAAACATAGCAGATAAAAGGTTACTAATTTTCGATATGTTTTGGAGATATTGTGCCACTATACTTGGTCAGTTATTTCAGACCACATGAGTTACCTACGCCACATGTCATTCTTTAGGTAAATATAATAAGGACGTGATTTTTAGACATTCTCATATGCAGTTATGAATAATAAGTTACATTACACCGCACAACAATTTTTTTGAAAAGTTTTTGCACATGTTTTGGTTTTGCTTCATCACGTAGGAATTCTGAGAAATATACAATTAACTGTTTACCGACAATAACACTGCGTTTTTGTTTCTAATACGCTATTAAGTTCAACATAAGTAAAAGTGTTTTGCTCCTGATTTTCGTTTATATTCCATGTCCGAGCCCCTCATTGGCTCAGCGGTATGTCTGCGGACTTACACGCTAAAATCCTGGTTTCGATACCCGTGGTGGGCAGAGCACAGATAGCCCATTGTGTAGCTTTGTGCTTAATTCAAATCAACAACAATTCAATGTCCGGTGCATCCCGGTGCAATGTCCAACAGTAGTCATCAAGCATTGACGGATTACAGTTGCCCTGCTATCGTTTTTTCATTGTTGCAAAATGGGAGATTTTGATGAAACGGTACGTGATGGGCAAATTTGGGTGTGATTTTGTGATCAACAGCCACAAATCTATCAGGAACACCTAACAGTGTTCAAGAAGCAAAAAATTTGTTGTGCAGTGTAATTAAAATAATTCCAATAATACTCTCAATAAGAAACTCAAAAAATAAGGAATTTATTAGAAATATACAGCTCAGAATTAAGGTCAATATTACTTCAGGCGCATATGTCTGAAAAAGGTAGAAAAGATGAAACTTACTCAGGTACTACAGTTGCACTTTTTAGATCAGAGAAAAGTGAGAAATTTATATATAGCTGTTAATTTATTTCAATAAAAGGTGGTTTAGATTATTTCTTTCCTTGCATACTGAAAATCATATTTGTTTTAATTAACAGCTTATTAACTTTTGTACATTTGTTCAGTCTGAATGTTTCAGTGTTCATTGTAAGAGACTCGTAATCTAAGGGTCGCGGGTTCGCATCCTTGACGAACCAAACATGCTCGCCCTTTCAGCCGTGGGAGCGTTATAATGTGACGGTCAATCCCACTATTCGTTGGTAAAAGAGTAGCCCAAGAGTTGGCGGTGTGTGGTGATGACTAGCTGCCTTCCCTCTAGTCATACACTGCTAAATTAGGGACGGCTAGCACAGATAGCCCTCGAGTAGCTATGTGCGAAATTAAAAAAACAAACAACAAACAAATCGTTGTAATATAACAACAATAATTTAACCATATAGATATAGTAAGAGAATCCGATTCGTAACCCCATAAAAAGTTTGAAAACTAACAATGCAAAGTAAGCTTGTTTTTGAAGTTATTGTGATAATTATTTGTATTTTGAGATGTTTAATAAAGAAATAAAAAAATCTACGGAGATAGAATTTTAGGCTATCCAATATGTTTTTGTGGTCATGATATTTTCTTGTTGTGAATAAAGATGTCGATACTTGTATTGCTTAAACACACATATTGAGTCCTGAATATCTTTTTACCATATATTTTTCACTAACACTTCAGTTATTCCGAATAAGAATTATTGCTATTTCAGTTTGAGCCAACATGATTAATTGTATTTTTATCAACAGTCAAGCCAGAAATGAAAAGTAAAAACTTGTGATGTGTGAAATATAAATCATATGGAGATAAAATAAAAATTAGTGGAATTATGAAAGAAACTACAAGAAAATATTTAGTTTTATATATGTAATAAATCGATTAATACCGTCTTAAGAACAGTTTCTTAGTGCTCAAGAAATTTTTTTTTCAGAGGAGGTAAGATCTAATTGATTTGATGTGTGTGTTTCTTGTAGCAAAGCCACATCGGATTATCTGCTGTGCCCACCGAGGGAAATCGAACCTCTGATTTTACCATTGTAAATCCGTAGACTTACCCCTGTACTAGCGGGGATCAATTGATTTTGGACAAACTGGGTTAATAAGTAATTTCCTTCTATAAGCTTTGATGTGATACAAGTGATGTGCCATTTTTTATGAATTAGAATTGTTTCATAAATGTATCAAGATATATTTGTGATTTGAACGAACATTTTAGACAAGAGACAAGAATATCAAAATGTCTCTTTTGAAAATACGGTCGTTCCAGCTCTAATAAATGTATGTTCATGATAAACAGATAAATTTTAAGTCAATAGGTGTTATTGGTTTGGCGTAAGTACACTCTTTTGAACCGAAGGAAAGTTCGAAAATTGTATTTTTCTGAATGAAGTTTTATGTAATGTCCTATCTGCCTCCTAAACTCGGAACACTCTTTTGTCATATCTTTATAAAAAAAAATTAAATATTTCTAAACGTAACGAACTGCAAATTAACACAAGTGACATGCAGTAAATTCATTGTAATTTTGGTTGTGTATGCATATTTTAAGTATTATTTCTCGACCAGTTTTCTCTGATTATTGCTAAACAAATGATTGCATTTGTCCAAAGGTAAAGAGCATAGAAAATGAAAATGCGATACCTTAAAGCGACATTCTTTGAAAGTCATTTTAGGGTAATAAACAATATATTGTGCTAGATTTTAAGTATCTGCATGTGTAATCGACACTTTTAGTGAACGTAACTTTAATTTACGTTTCCCCTTTTTTTATATGTTCAGTAAATTTGTTGACTATAAGACATAATAGTCATTTCTGGTGAATAAAAGAGATCAACTTCAAATAATGTTCGTCGTTGTAGTAAAGATATTGAAAAAAATAACAAGAACATATCGCAAATAAAACTATCGTAAAACTAATTTTCTACCACCTAAATTAAACAAATTCGAAGGTTTTCGAAACTTTTCCGATCTTTCTTACAATAATTATTAATGAACTATGTAACAGTAGAAAGAGGTTTAGTCCTCATATCGTTGGCATAATTTTATCAAAACTAAAAACAAAAGGGATTAAAAATATCACGTTAAACTAATTGCTTAAAAATTAAAAAGGAAATGTTTATGTTATACCTGGTTTATCAGGTTAAAGGAATCACAAGTTTAGAAAATAAAACATCTTTTCTGTATATTTGGTTTGTTTGTTTTGAATTCGCGCAAAGCTACGCGAGGGCTATCTGTACTAGCCCTCCATAATTTAGAATTGTAAGACTAGAGGGAAGGCAACTTGTCATCAACGCTCACCGCCAACTCTTGGTCTACTTTTTACCAACAAAAAGTGGGATTGACCGTCACTTTATAACTTCCCCACGGCTGACTGAGCGAGCATGTTTGCTTTACAGGGATTCGAATCCGCGATCTTGGATGATGAGTTCATTTTAACACTCCTACGAAAAAAATATTTACATCCACTAAAGTGATTTTGGGGCCTATCAGGCCCCATATATTTTCCCAATAGAAACACAGTGAGTTAGCAACATTCATAACAAACAACTTTAGAATGGCTCTGACAAACACTTTTTTTACAATTTGAGCAAACAATTTTCGACTGTCTATCTTTTGATATGCCGCACAAATGGCATCGTCCTCTTTTTGCCCTCTTTGCAGGCGGTTCACATGAGGTTGTTTTGTCATTATCTTTGCAGTGAATTTCTTTTATTTCAAGCACCAATTGCCATATAAATTCTCTTCTGGCTCTTGATTTATGTTGACGAAGAAATTTTGGATGTTTTGTCGAGTATACAACGAAAGCATTGCACGCAGTAAGATCTAAAATGTTATAAAATATGCAGACTGACCAGCGCTTTGATCGCCTCTTTGTTGTATATATCTCACCAGTTGATCGAGAGTGTCGACACCTGCCTTCGTTGCATTATAAAGATTGAAGATTTCGGGTTTTCCATTCTCTTCTACTTCACCAGACTGATGCTGAGAACTCAGTAGTAGCACATATTTTCCTGGTTTGTCTGAGTGCCTAAGAAGAGTGATGTCGTCAAGGAAGAAAAACTCTCTAGATTTTGCATTTATTAAAGGAGGCAGGAAGGTTCTTGATTTCCGTATGGTTCCAATAAGTTCTGTTCGTAGGTACTTGGCAAGTGTCATTGTTGTGAAGAAATTATCTGTCGTTATTGTCCTTTCTTTTCCAAGAAATGGCTGACTCAGTTCTCTGACTATTATTTCTCCTTGATTTGTTTCTGTCGTATTTCAAACCTTTCCAGTATAAATTTGAGCGTTGAGGAGGTAACTTGTCTTTGCATCTGTAAGGCACCAAATCTTTATTCCGTATTTGCCTGGCTTTGTCGGAATGTATGTTCTGAAGCCAACTCTTCCTTTGAAGTTACATAGTTGTTCATCCACTGTCAGGTATTCGCTTGGGTTGTAACTGTTTTTGCAATTTTCAATGAAAAATTCCAGACTCCAGAGATGGCGGCATCTATGATTACTCTATTTCTTTGAGAGTGGATGTCAAATCTGATATTTGAGCACATTTTTTTGAATTTGTCTTGTTTAATCAGTTTTCACAAAAATGGCAAACCGAATTCGGTTGAGAATATTTCGTCTATCGATGCATTTTTGGATTTGCTTATTCCAAGGAAAAAATTAGCTGTGATCCATTTCCAGAAGTCTTCTTCAAAAATTGATTCTTTCATGACGGTGTTTGTTGAGTTAATGATCTGTTCCATCATATTATCAGAAATGAAAATCTTGAATGTTTCGAATGGTGTAGAGACTCTTGGAGCAGCTTGCCTTGTAATGCCTGGGTTCCCATTGAATATATTGAGAGCTGCGGTTCTCCTGTTGATCCTTGAAGGTGTTGTTGAATAACTGAAATTCTTATCTTTGGACAAAAGTTCGTTCACCGGCATCGTAGTAAGATCTTCTTGATTACTTTCTTCACTTTCAGAAGGGTACGGCGCGATTTGTTCATCATTTTCGGCTTCAGAAGGATCATCATCACAACTTTCAGAGTAGTCTTCGACATTATCATGTTCACTTTCATCGTCGGATGGTTTTGTCAGTAAATGTACAGCTTCATCAAGAGATATCAAAATAGAAGCTTCAAGAATATTCTAGAAGAATCCACAAATCCTATAAATTTTGGAGCTGAAATCTTCAAACCGTGTTAAAAATGACATCTCTTGATGAAGCTGTACATTTATATACTTCTGTAAAGTTTCTAGAATGTTCTAGAACAGGCATGGGCAAACTAGGCAATAATCAGGACCGTTTAAAATTATTGTTGGAGTAGAGTTATTATCCTAAATATCCATCTTTTGAAAAGAAGTTGTAAAATTAATATATTTTTACTATAATTTGCTTTTTTCGGTTGCCCAGGCCTGTTCTAGAATTATTCAGGAAATAAATAAAGTAATTTTAATGTTTTTTTGATCTGGGGCCTAATAGGCCCCAAAATACCCTTAGTGGATGTTTCAAAAAATTTTTTAAATATTATTTCGCAAATGTCTGAAAAGTCAAAATGTTATTGCTCTTAAGATATAAAGGGATAGGGTCAGTTAATGGAAATTTCATTTAAATACAAAATTATTAGCCTAATATTAATAACCTTTCAAGTTGCTCTGGGGCCTATTAGGCCCCAATTTTCGTAGGAGTGTTATCCTATTTTCTAAGTAAAAATGGGCAAAATTGCACATTTTCATTTACATGAGGTCTGAATAACACAACATATGAATCAAGCTTTACATGTATTTATACTGACGTCATACTAAAATGTTTAGAAGTCAGTAGTTTTTCGAGATTTGCGACTGTAATGTAAATCAATATCACGCATCAGCCCTCAAAAAGAGTCTCCATCATGTTTTCGTACGCTCCTTGGTAGCGGCGTTTAAAATCCAGTATATCTTGGTGGGAGTGCTCGCTTTAGCCCTCTGAGTATACTCCCATTTTCTCCTTGAATTTATCAAGATGAGCGTCTGGAACATGGACTTTCGTAAAATGATAATATAGTATTCTCTCACATTTCAATCCTTTCGAATACAATTTTGTCAATATAAAATTTTCACTCTTTGGACATCACATAACATAGTACTATAAAAATGTATTTTTCCTCCTCTGATATGAGAACTTGATGTTAAAAATGGCAGAGTAATCTTAAGACCACATAATTTCTTAACGTCAGTGCAATACCTTAATAGAACGAGGTTTTTATGTAGTGTTCCATATAGCACAAAATTAAATGAAAGAAACGAGAATCGAAGAAAAATTTTCACCGAAAGACACAATTTAAAATATAAAATATAATTAGTTTAGAAGTCTTAGTTACGACAAATTTCGTTGCGTTAATCGGTATGAGTCGTATGTTGTGCGTGTAGTTTATGTTTTAAGATGACATCACATTACTCGAATTTTATGAAATTTTTCTATTTTCTTGAGTGAGTATTGTCACATCATATCGTCTGACGGTTGGTAGAAAGTACTAGGCCTATGTTAGGTGTTTGATATATAGGCAAATACACGAGTAACAAAATGCGAGTGATAAAATAAACGAATTAGAATTTTCGAGATGAACCACCATAACAATAAATACTTGGTCCAATATAAAATGTGGAATAGTTATTTAGGCACAAGCTCTGACGCTACTCAAATACCTAAACTATTTCAGGTTACATTATTGGTGATCGAAAAGTAACTAAAACCCAAATTAACGTTGTATACAATCACCGTTATACGTGGCCTAACTGTGTTTATTTGATTAGCCAGCCTATAGCAGAGGGTAGGACCAAATAAGTGAAACATTAGGCGTATACATAATAGGTTCTCCTTTAAATTTTACCTTTCATGAAACTGGAAGAAGAATCTAAACCTAATATATAAACTATGGTATTATTTTATATTATTGACGACGTTTCGAGCAACGCTCCTTTCAACCAAGAAACAAGCCTTTCAGTTAACGACAAAACCTCGGAAACATTTTGAAAAGAAACGATATATGAAAATAGAATGTGACGTAGTAGAGCAGCGAGAATTAAACAATATTATAAAGTGATTGAAAAAGTAATAAAAATATTAAAAATATAAAACAAGCTTTACAGAACAATAAAAAAAATATAAACATTTTAAGGTAATAAATGAAGGTATGGTAAATTTTTTTTATAAAAACGTTACCATTGGTTAATAAATACACACACACTTATACGTTTAATTCAAAACCACCGCACGTGAAAGAACTCTTGTGACTAATCTAACGGAAATTTCAATTGTGAGATAGCTTTGAAAGTGTCAGTGCAGAAATTGTCAATATTAGTTAACTGGAAGTAATTAAGAAACAAACAAATCTGCTTCAGATTTTGTAAGACGAACAAAACCTAGTAAAAAACTTGATTTAAATTTTACTTAAGGAATTAATTAATAAGTAAAAATATGACTTAGATTTTTTTAAGCACTTGATTACTTGGATTCAAATTAAAAGGCCTAAAAAAATTAAATCAATACATTAATCTAATATAACTATGATTATGAATATATGAAAATGCAGGAGTTTTAAATTTAGTCGTAAATAAGTTTTGAGTTACAGTAGAATTACTGGGAACATAAATAGACAAATTTGTTATGTGCTTGCCGTGAGATGACATTTATGCCAATGTTTCCAATTGAGTTCTTCCAGTAGGCGTTTTTGGCATCGATTGTAGGCTGTAACATAAAGTTTAATATTTAACGACTTGAGTATAACTTTTTAGTTTTGCAAGTTGATAAAAACTGTATCCAAATCCATTTTCTTTAGTTTTGAAGTCAGAATATTCTTGTGAATGAAAAAAGAATGCATTTTGATCGTATCTTTGAATTAATATATTGTCTACCGATTTTCTGGTATTTAAACGCACATTTATAGAAATATTACAATTATTGTAATCAGGGGTGTAGATCCTGGGGGGATGGGGTATACATTCCACCTTCATTTTAGGTGGGGAGTATGGTGCATATAATTACCCCCCTACAGTTTGGTATGTTGAATTGTTTTATTGCATTACAGGCCTACAAATTGTATGTTTGTTCTTGTGATTCTCGTGGTCTTATCAATCGAATTACATAATTAGGCCTAGATGTAAGCTTTCTCAGCAGCCGAAATGTACATCTTTAATATAGGCGTGCTTCTAAGCTTTTCGATCTTAGCGATAGTTCGTATTAGTCAGTAGGTCTAAGTATACATGAAAGGCTTGCAAGCACTATCACAGAATCGGCCTACGTCTTGTACGTAGTGTAAGATTAAGTAAAATTTTCATCACAACAGATTGAACAGAGTATGGAATTCGAAAATATTACTCCCAAGCGTAAACTCATGTAATCTAGATCTGGGAGGCGATTTGAAGTTTGTAGCTGCATCAATCTTATGTGTATATTGTGTGGTTTTCCTTCGCCATTTGTTCTTATGCATGTCTAGCCGGTTTTATTGTCGAACGACTTACTGTCCTTAGCTGCCGAAGCCGATGACAATGGTATACTTTTAGTGTACAGCTAACGACAGATTCGGTTCGCTCGGATCTAGACGCGCCCTACATACCCCCCTTCTTCTCCCTTTAGTTTGAGCCTCGATTTTACAACGGGGCTCATTAGACCTGTGTTTGTGGCTCTCATTAATCTGTACAATCAGAACACAAAAGGGGCAATTTCAACGGCCTGAAGCCTCTACTCGAATTGTACTGCCAGTTTTTGTTTAGATGTTTTAATTTAACAGATGTGCTTATGGACATTATGTCACAACGTGTTTGCCTCTTGATGAGCTTTAAGAGGAATATAATATATATTTTATTGTTTAAGTATTTTCGGAGAAACTTGCAATTGCTTGTGTTGTAACTAGCACACATTATTGAATCAGCGATGCCCAGGTGGTGAGTCGGTTCGGTAGTCACTGTGAGGTTTGCGCGTTCGACTTAAATACTTTGTACAGTTCAGTCCTACTTCCATTCTGTTCTATCTTCGTTCGTTGTACGTTAGAATTTTTCAGTAAAGACTATTTTAGCCTGTTGAGTCATCTTGGAAACACATGCCAATTATGACAAGCAAGCGTCTGAGACTTTCCGATATTAGACAGTTCCGAAAGCCAGTTACTGGTATCACAAGTGACAATGCAGATAATCCAATAGCCTCAAGCAAAGGAAAAAACTTGCCATACAGAGGAAATACCATGTTCATCAGAGGGCGAGTATGAAAATGCTTGTGCAACTATTGCACATCATGAACCACCAGATAGTTGTGAAACAAGTTTATGCAGAAATGAAAATTCTGACACACTCCACAGATAAATTGTGTAAAGCCATATCATCCAGATGTACAACAAATACCACGACAGAAAGCAAAATATCAACTTCCAGGGCAATCGGTTTGATGAGTTCCCATGGCTGCATTTCGACAATCACACTCAAAAATTCACATGCTTTCATTGTGCCAAGGCGGAAAATACAGTCCTTTTTACAGGAAATTTGGAGAGGTTAGTGGAGTATACCTTCATATCCACCGGTTTTAGCAACTGGAAAAAGCCAAAACAGAAATTCAACGAACACCAATCCTCCTCTCAGCACAGATTCGCTCTATCTCCAGAAGGTTTACTTGATGACTGTCTTGCTACATGATGGAAAAAAGAAGCAGCAGGAAGAATGCAAAAGAAGTCTAGCCAAAATATTCAGAAGTCTACGTTTCTTACTGCGTTAAGGTTTAGCATTACGTGGACATACTGATACGGAGGGGAACTTCCTGCAGTTAATAAAGCTCCTGGAAGAGGATGATCCTGAGTTGACGGCCTACTTGTCAAAGAATACCACAATCACCTCACCCCAGGCTCAGAGTGAAATAATGGAGATGTTCATCCATCAAATACTGAGGAACATAGCACACGAAATGCAGCAAAGTAAAATCTTTGCATCAATGGTTGATGACACTCAAAATGTTACAGGTGCCGAACAGGAAGCAATATGTGTACGATACGTCGATGAGAACCTTGACGTCCATGAGACATTTCTTGGTTTGTACAGTGTTGTCAATAAAAGTGGTGAAACAATATCCTCGACTATACTTGATGTACTGACTCGACTCAATTTAACACTATCATGGTTAAGAGCACAAATTTATGATGGATCCGCTGACATGAGTGGTGCGTACAGTGGATGGCAGGCAGAAATAAAAGAGAAGCAACCGTCAGCTTTGTTTTATCAAGGCTAATTTAATAATGCAACATGCAGTTGAAGCTTGTGAATGTGTTTGATATTCTATTCAGTGGGTACATGAACTTGGTGTCTTGCTTCAGAGGTCAGACAAATACAAGACAATCTTTGAAAATATTGTATCGTCAGACAGCCACAATGGTCCAGTTAAATACACCTACCCACTGTGTCCAACACTCTGGTTGTGTCCCCTAACTGCAATTACATGTGATAATGATCACTATAGTGGCATTGTTGATTCTTTATCTGAATTAGCAAGTGAAAAATCAGATGTAACAGTGAAAGCACGAGGTCTGCTGGACATATTTGACAGTTTTAGGATTGTTGATGGCTCAGCATCCATTAGTTGCATTAAAGGAACTAAATCGTGCATTCTAAGCCATATCAGCGACAGTATCTGGCATGATTGAAGCAACTGCGGGAATTGCGGACAGAGGAAAATTAAAACAAGATATTTGATGAAGCTGAGAAAAAGGTAATTTCCCTAAATCTTGTGCCTATTGAACTACCACGCATTTGCAGATCCCCAAGAAGGATCACAGGTGATGGCTCAGCTCACCATTCTGCAACAGCTAGAGATTACTACAGAAGCCAATATTTTGAATTTGTGGACACAGTTATATAATATCTGACCATTAGATTCAATGCAGACAACAATGACTTGAGGCAATATCTGGCACATGAGAACATGATCACATTTCGCAAGATTGACAACTCGGTTATAAACTTCTATCCAGAAATCTCTGCACAACGGCTCGAGTTTCAGTTGCCCATGTTCAAAGAAACAACAAAAGCAGGATCTCTGAAAGGTGCGAAGGATGCTTACTGTAAAATGCACGAAACAAACCAGCAGATGTTTAGTGAAGCGTTTCTTCTGAAAATTTCCTTGTGTGTCCAGTATCCAGTTGCGAATGTGAATGCAGTTTTTTCTGCATTAAGACGGCTGAAGACGTGGTTAAGGTCAACTGTGTCTCAGTGCCGCCTCAACTATGTGGCAGTTTGTCACACTCACAAAGATGAGGTCGAATAGATACATATAGAAGAGCTTATGAAAGAATTCATAAACAAATCATCACAAAGGAGGTCTACGTTTGGGAACATGTAGACTATAAGACTAAATGAATCTTACTTCAATGAAAAGTATGAATAATTATGTGTTACATTGTATTGATGTGTAATTTTCAAGAGTTCGCAAAGACATTTTATTTATTTTTATCAAACAACATAAACAGTTCTTCAGTAGATATAAACTTATCAAGGGTAATTACTAATTTTATTAATATTTGAAAACGTAATTCATGCAATGAAAGTTATAAGCAACCTTGTCAAGTATATTGGTCATCTTTTATACTGTGCAGTGTGCAAGAATAAAATCATGTTGTAGTTAATTGTGACATTCTTGTCTTTATCCTACTAACATTTTGAAAACTGTTCACAACACCTCACTTATACAAACCTACATGGAAACGATGAAGTATCGTAGCAACAAGATTACTCTGTGACTGCACGTTTACAGCTTTCAGGCTCACGTAATCAGAGATTATCAATTTGTAAATTGAACAGTTCACATAAGTGGTTGCAAAATTCATCCCCCCCATCGGGTGTAAAAAATCTACGCCCGTGTTCTTAAGACTACTTTCTGAAGTTAATATTTTCACATGTCACGTACATTTCACTTAATGTATCACAAATTAAAAATAAGACATTTTAAAAACATGAGCGCTTTCAAACTGGGAACGTTTCTTCTTCATGCGTTAACTACAAATGATCTTTTTGTTTTGTTTCTGTTTGTCTGTAACCTTTATCGAAGTTTTGATCATATATATTTGGAAGAGCTAGGCGCGTTTCTCTCTCAAAGATCCACGGAGGTCTGTTTGTAGTTGACCTCTTCTCAAATCCAAGTTCATATATTTTTATCTATTGTCTGTTGTCATTATGGTGCTGACTTATTTTCTTTGTTATGTTTTGTACAGCTCCTGAACTGTTGTATTATGTATGGGAATAAAATTATGTTTTTTAGTGATGTTTATGGTTAATGTTATGAAATCTTCTTATGTGGATTCATGATGGGGAAACCACATGATTTGTTCAAGGACAAACAAACACGATCTTTTTATAACAGAAGTTTGAAGTTATTTCAGTGACTTTTTGTCATGTTAAAAATTTCCAATCTTTCTATAAGAGTATATACCGCAATTCGCTTGTCATAGTTTTTAATCTTATGTTATATTTTGGTTTAAAATATTCAAACTAATCAAGTTGGTTAATAGCGAGTATCAAGCTGACGCGAGATTGATCTATCTTACTGAGTGAAGGTGTGATACAAACATTGCAACTAAACGAGTTTAATTAATTGATGGTTTACATTTGTATCTATTACTAGCAATACAAAAGTAAATTCATTTATAAGGAGAAAGAAAGTATAAGACAATTTAACCTATTGCCATTGTTTTCATTTCAGAACTCATAACAGTGAAGATGGACATAGTTTCCTTTTTATTTGCGACAGTGGGAGTACCACTTTTAATATGTTTATTATGGTAAGTTTAATATTTCTATTGGTTAGATTTGTTTATTTTTCGGTACAGAGTTATCCAATGAGATCGAACTCCCAATCGTAGTGCTCTTAATCTTGAGGTTAACAGCTAATTGGTTGGAAGAAGTAATAGTTTAGAAATACTTCAATGTATCTGACGTTGACCACCACGAACTTTAAAGCGATTTCGAATATTAAAAATTTACAATGATACTTACGATTTTCATACTATTTAAAGATATCTAACATGTAAACAATTTGCGACTCAGGAGTTGTAGAATTAGTAATTAAATTCGAATATTTAACTGGTACACAGTTAATTCAATTAATATAGAACTGATATTTTCGTATTTATTTCTTTTCCCCTTACCTGAATCTAGGATCTAATTGAAATTTGTCTTCGAATAACGAAAATTTGTGATGTTGATCAAAAGAAATAAGAATGTTATCATAAAACGTGTTTGGTAGCTGGTGTAGTAATACGCCACTGTCAACTTGTAATGAAGTTAACGATTGACATGTAACGGTAAAATTGCCCCTATTTGTCGCCGGTTTCATCTTACTTTTAATATAAAGGTATACCAACTTATGTTTATACCTAAAAACAGATTTAGCAAAATTACTTCTTTTCCTTTTAGTATGATCATATGGAAGTGGAGAGAAACAAACCAGCAACAACAGATAGACGCAACAATAAAAAATTCTTCAGAAATTTATGACGTGAGTGTTAACAACCATTTAGTTTAAGGTGCTGATTTATGTTTCAAATTTATGTAATGAGCACAGAAATGTTGTTTTACTTTTGTTTATTTGTTGTGGAGCATAAGGCTACACTACACAATGGGCTATCTGTGCTGTCTCCATCAGTGGTAACGAAACTCAGTTTGAACTTTATATAGTCGCGCTAAACATCCTCGCCCTTTCAGCCTTGGGGGCGTTATAATGTTACGATCAATCCCACTTTTCGTTGGTAAAAGAGTAGCCGAAAAGTTGGCGGTGGGTGGTGATGACTAGCTGCCTTCCCTCTAGTCTTACACTGCTAAATAATTAAGGATGGCTAGCACAGATAGCCCTCGAGGAGCTTTGTGCAAAATTCAATACAAACAAACAAAAAGCCTTGTGGCCATTATAATATAACGATCAATTTCACTATCACTGATTAGAATTTCACTATCCGTTAATCAAGAGCAACCCATGTCTAGTTTAGGAATATTGCAGTCAGGGACAGATAGCAGTCATAACCCTAGTTTTGTATGAAATTCAACAACAACAACAAACTAAAAAAAAAGAAAAAGAAATGTTTGTGCAATTCATCCTTAATTGTGAATTGGTATACTACAAAAAAGTAGCTGGCCAGCACCACTCACTACAAACGCTTAAAGTACGATAATCGAATTTTGGTATTTCACCGTTACTCTTATAACGCACTCACAGCCCGAAAGTATAGAGAGTAATTTCACAGTAACGGTATTCGATCTATGGGTCTATTCGAACTGAAAACGTAATAATATCCTAGATATACACCTAACTAGACAGTAAATCTACTGACATAGTATATAGATCACTTATAGAGTGTTACCCAGAAAATACGTTCTTTATAATTGTTGTACTTACACTGAAATATATGTTTATACATATTGAATTTCTATTCAAATATGAATATATAATTTTAAAACTGTTTTTCGAATGTTAAGCCATTCTTTTGAGGAATTTTCAAATTTGATACAGTGACCTCAAGAAATTAGTTCATCAAACTACATATCTATTATATAATTCAAAGACAAATTTGTTTTCCAGTCTCAGATATATTAATTTTAACTCAGTTTTAGAATGGTAGCTCGGGTTTCTATTATGTTAGTTCTGCATTAAAAGTTCTGATGGACTCGAGGATTAACGGGTCAGCTTTAAATTGGAGCTGAACGAAAATTAATATTGATAAATCTCGTTAGCACTGAAAATAATTTAAGATTAATAAGAGCTGTTCTTTATTTTGATGTTCATTGGTGCCTCCTGAAATTCTGAAAATGGCAAAATAATATACATTTATATCAAGGACAGATCAATATTTACATTAAATATTGCTATGAGAAAAAATAAAAATCACACACCTGATTCTTTAAAATGAAATAGGTTTAATGTATTCAAAAAAATTAATATTAATGTACTTGGGATACTTTATAATCACTGTTTCTTCTCCTACCTAAAGATTTTAATTATTTTTAAATATTGTTTCAAAAGAAATACAAATATATCTAATAAAACAACAGATCGTCTGACTTCTTTTATTAATTTCTTCTATTGGTATTTCGACATTAACGGTCACTATTCAGGAAATAGACTTACTGATAATCTGTACAGAACAAGATGTTATTCTAATATTTCTTTCCTTATAATTATAATACAAATAAAATTTATTCTTTAATTTCATAATTTTACCTACTTTTTTTTTGTAAGTCTTATTAACTGTTTTCGCAATTTTACAACTTCTACTATCTTTACGAATCCAGTTTCTTCTGCCCTCTAACTACTGGCGAATTAAAGTGGTACCAAAACTTTGATTTAGTTATTTAGTTTTACGAGGTTAGCACAAAGATACAAAAGTAGCTCTCTCTGGTTTGCTCGCCACAGATATTGAAATCAGGTATTTAACATTGTAAAACAAACTGCTGTACCACTGTGGTCGCACAAAAAATAAATTATAAAATTTTTTCGAAAAAATAATTTTTATTTTTAATATTACATTCGTTGCAGAAAATGAAAACATGAAATATACCTCTTTAAAAGCTCGCCAGATGGGTTAAGACAATCGACTCGTAACCTGAGGGTTGTGGGATCGAATTCCCGTCGCACCAAACATGCTCGCCTTTTCAAACGTAGGAGCGTTGTTATGTGACAGTCAATCCCACTATTCGTTGTTAAAAGAGTCGGTGGTGGGTGGTGATGATTAGTTACTTTCCATCTAGTCTTACACTGTTAATTTAGGGACGACTAGCGCAGATAGCCCTCATGTACCTTTGCGCGAAATAAATAAAAACAACAAACAATCCTTTATGACTAAATTACATTATTAAAAGATATCGATATATTCACATAAATTACATGTTAGATTTCCCGAAAAAGTCCACTATATGCCAGTAAACAGTTTCTGAGCGTAAATTATAAATTTGAAATTATAAAATAAATAAGTCCCATTTCTGTTATAACTATGAGGAATAGAATGGTTAGGATAATATTTAAAAAGGAAAGTATGATGATCAATTTTAGTTAGTTTTGAACATTTGTAATGTATTAAATTTATACATGGAGTTTGTATCTGAATATTTTGAAAAGCATACGTATTTATTTAGATTATTCATGTGTAATTGAAAGATAATATTTGTAAGGTTTCTCTGAAAGGTTTTCAGTAAAACTATTTTCTGAACAAAGACTTTTGAAGGTAAAACAACCGGAAGAATAAATTAATAAAAGAAGCGGCATATCTGTGGATTTACAACGTTAGAAACCAAGTTTCAATATTCGTGATGGACAAAGCGCAAAGAGCTCATTGTGTAGCTTTGGTTTAAATTCAAACAAGCAATTTTTTAGTTCAATTTATATGTAAACATATGCATTTGTTTCACTAGGATACCACACAACCAACAACTTCACACCACAAAAAGAGCCTCCAACATACCGAGAAAAGCTCGGAAGAAAAAGGTAAAAATATCTCTATTTTTCGACTGTCTATTGTTAAAATTACTAGGTTTTAGTCAGAACGTTTCTGAAATATTTAGTTTATATGTACACCTGAGGACAAAATCTCTTCTTTCTCCTCCTCTTCACTTATTTACACCAGTTGAAATATTGGAATACAAGCAATCAAAGTATAGAAGTAAAACTTCACCAAAATAAAACAGAAATGTTTCACAAACAATTTCTATCAAAAAACGGAGAAAAGGAATTGGGAAAGAAAACATTTTATATGAATTCACGACTTTCAACGCATAAACTTCCATTTTCTACAACTGAACTTTGTGTTCGACAATATGGATTCAGAATATTAATATGATAAAAGCGACTAATCAGTTAATCAAATAGAATAAGTCAATACACATCCTGAACTTTTTTCTTATCAAAACAAAGACAGACCATATGAACCCAATGTTTCAAGCCAGAGTTATGCAGGACCATCAAAGTGTCTTAGGCCTTAAAAACTAACACGTCTAATATTCGGTATATCTTACCAGCTTCTTAACACATCAAATATAATTTAAAAGGATCAAAACATAGAGAGCAAAACACATTTCTTATCGCCCAGAAATATATTGAAGACAAAAGAAAATCTTGCTCAGGGACTTGTCGCGATCTAGCAGACATCTTTTTTTTAGAAGAGTTGGAACAAAACCAAATCGTTTTGACAATATTTTAAGTGAGCACGAGTTGTCATACATTTTAATTGAATACCAAGTAATCTGTTAACTGGTATAGACTACACACAGATAAAATAAGACAAAAATCGAATCTCACATTACAACCAGTCAATGCCGCAAACTTAATTCACCACTAATTTACAGCATCATTATCACGAAAAGTTGGATGAAAGAAAAGTAAACACCATAAGACAACTAACTTGCATGACCCTTTTACCACATGAACATCTCAAATAACTTTCGAATTACAAACCACAATAACGTTCTTTTAATGATCACCCAAAACTAAATACCAAAATAGGGGATGAGACACTAATATTTATAAACAAAAAAGTGTGAGAAGTCTTAACACATTCTTAGAAATAAATATTATTATTTTTTTTTACATACCTGATGTCCTGGTAAACGATATATTAGATCATGATTTGTCTGTACTTTACAATTTCTTCGATGTCAACATTCAAATTTATAAATTTAAACTTTTTGTTTTAATTGAGAGAGCCAATTAAAAGTACTACTACACGCTGGAAAGAAAATATGGAGCAATATCCCAGAAATAAATCGTTGTACTGACTATTTACGACTTCCTGGCCCGGCATGGCCAAGCGTGTTAAGGCGTGCGACTCGTAATTTGAAGGTCGTGGGTTCGAATCTCGGTCGCACTAAACATACTCACACTTTTAGCCGTTGGGGCGTTATATTGTGATGGTCAATCCCACTATTCGTGGGTAAAAGAGGAGCTCAAGAGTTGGCCGTGGGTGGTAATGAATAGTCGCCTTCCCTCTAGTCTTACACTGCTAAATTAGGGTCGGCTGGCGCAGATAACCATCAAATTGCTTTGCGCGAGATTCAAACAAACTCCTTTAAAGTTACTTTCTGATTTTCATACTTTTAGAAGTCATGTAGATCTGAGTTAATGTATCATAAATTAAAAATACGACACCTTGAAAACATGAGCGCTTTCAAAGTGGGAAGGTTTCTTCTTCGTGCGTTAACTAAAAATTATCTTTTTGTTTTGTTTCTGTTTGTCTGTAACCTTTATCGAAGTTTTGATCATATATATTGGAAGAGCTAGGCGCGTTTTTGTCTCAATGATCTACGGAGGTCTGTCTGTAGTTGACCTCTTCTCAAATCCAAGTCCACATATTTTTATCTATTGTCTGTTGTCATTATGGTGCTGACTTATTTTCTTTGTTATGTTCTTCTATCTTGTGCTTTATGTTTTGTACAGCTTCTGAACTGTTGTATTATGTATGGGAATAAAATTATGTTGTTTAGTGATGTTTATGGTTAATGTTATGAAATCTTCTAATGTGGATTCATGATGGGGAAACCACATGATTTGTTCAAAGACAAACTAACACGGTCTTTTTATAACAGAAGTTTGAAGTTATTTCAGTGACTTTTTGTCATGTTAAAAATTTCCAATCTTTCTATAAGAGTATATACCGCAATTCGCTTGTCATAGTTTTTAATCTTATGTTATATTTTGGTTTAAAATATTCAAACTAATCAAGTTGGTTAATAGCGAGTATAAAGCTGACGCGAGATTGATCTATCTTACTGAGTGAAAGTGTGATACAAACATTGCAACTAAACGACTTTAATTGATTGATGGTTTACATTTGTAACTACAACTTGCAATATTAAAGTAAAATCATTTATATGTAGAAAGAAAGTAAAGGGCAGTTTAACCTATTGCCATTAAAACTCACTGTGCAAACACACAAAAAACATTTTGAACAGTTGTTAGTGAAATGGTTAACTTGACACTTTTTAAAATTTTACTGTTTGTGTTTTGGAGTTTCTGATGTTTTACAAGCCATCTGTTAAGAAAAGTTGTTCCTTATTATTATTATTCTTTCAACTATCGACAGCATCTCGTGTTTTGAGGACATTACTTTGACCACTTGTCTCTCTTCACTTATTATAGAGGCTAGGGCCGACCATCTCATTGTGTTGTTTTGTCATGATGTTTCTTATCAGACACATATTTCATTTTCAACTCTTTGTTACATCATGTTTCAGACTAAATTTACGTACATTTTATGTCAAAAATACAAACAATTGTCCATAACTTTATATAAAACATAAATAAGCGGGCCATCGGAAATATCGTACGTCAAAAAATATTTTTCAAATATTTCCCTTTTGATATCGATGTGACAAAAAGAGGTAACTTTATAAAAAATATTTTATCAGTCAGCAACTTTTAAAACATATTATGTATTAAAGAGTTTAAGGCAAAGAATGAAATTAAAACATGTACATATATAAATTAATTTTAGTGGGTCTTATCATTTTGGTTAACTAAGCCTTACCACAGAAGGTCTTGTTTTTGAAATTGAAGAAAATCATTTAAGATAAAAAATATGTATTCATTCCGTAGGTATGTACGTTAAATGCAGTTGTTTTTGTTAACAAGAATAGAGACTATAAAAGTGTAAATACTTTTACATTTTCCACAGATATATCTTTACTAACGATTTAAATAACACTTTCTCACAACACAAAGTATCAACGAGTAGTTAAATTTTAACAAACTGGTGCGGTTTGAAACGTTTCATATTTATATGTATATTCAAAATAATAATACTAACAACACTTTACATGAAAATATTTATTACTTGACAATAGAAATGTTAAAAAATTATATAGTTTTCATTTCAGAACCCATCACAGAAGAGATGTCTCCGCTTTCGTTTGTATTATCAACAGTGGGAATGTCACTCACAATATGTTTGTTATGGTAAGTATAATATTTCTGTTGGTTAGATTTGTTTATTTTTCGGTACAGCGTTATCCAATGAGATCGAACTTCCAATCGTAGTGCTACTGATCTTAAGGTTAACAGCTAATTGGTTGGAAGAAGTAATAGTTTAGAAATACTTCAATGTATCTGACGTTTACTATCACGAACTTTAAAGCGATTTCGAATATTAAAAATTTACAATGATACTTAAGATTTTCATACTATTTAAAGATATCTAACATGTAAACAATTTACAACTCAGGAGTTGTAGAATTAGCAATTAAAATCGAATATTTAACTTGTACCCACACCAGACAAAATAATTAAGTTTAAACTGTTATCTATCAGTGTTGATAAGATTTACAAAATCACTTGTTAATTCATTTAATATAGAACTGATATTTTTGTATTTATTTCTTTTCCACTTACCTGAATCTAGGATCTAATTGAAATTTGTCTTCGAATAACTAAAATTTGTGATGTTGATCAAAAGAAATAAGAATGTTATTATAAAACGTGTTTGGTAGCTGGTGTAGTAATACACCACTGTCAACTTATAATGAAGTTAACGATTAAGATGTTATGGTAAAATTGCCCCTATTTGTCGCCAGTTTCATCTTACTTTTAATATAAAGGTGTACCTACTTATGCATATAGCTACAAACAGATTTAGCACAATTACTACTTTTTCTTTTAGTATTATCATATGGAAGCGGAGACAAACAAACCAGCAACAACACAAAGACACAACAAAAGAAGATATTTCAAAAAATTATGACGTAAGTGTTAACAACCATTTAGTTTAAGGTGCTGATAAGCAATATTTATGTTTCAAATTTATGTAATGAGCACAGAAATGTAGTTTTACTTTTGTTTGTTTGTTGTGGAGCATAAGGCTACACTACACAATGGGCTATCCATGCTGTCTCCATCAGTGGTAACGAACTAAACTAAACTAACGTGGCAGGGGTTCAGTTTAGAGAGAGAGAAATCAGAAAAGTTCTCTCCCCAACCGGGGTGTTCTGGAACATCGTGGTTCCTCTTCGTCCCCTTTCGTGGATTGTTATTAAGATTAAATGGTGGTTTTTTGTTTATATATATATATATATATATATTATAATTATTATTCTTGACTATTTGGGTCGAAAGTGTCTCTTCTAAATGTTGTCTTGGATGGAGGCAAAGGCAGCAGCGGAGAGGAAGCCCGGGACCTGTCCCGAGAGGAAGAGGTTGAGCAGATGTGAACATGAATATTGTTCAAATCCAGATCAAAAATAGAACAATTCAAACGGCATGATTCAGGGTATGGCAAAAGAGATGCCTGGGCTGGGATCTATAAATCCAATGCCTGAAGATTTTGATGTGGAGGAAACGGGAGTGCCCCGAGAAAACCCACTTTCACAGGACAGGCGCCGAAAGTTTTGCCTGTCGTGTGCCCTGTATCTGAAAAGAAAAGAAAGAAGGGAGAAAAAAAAAGGAATTTGTGTTAGTGACGTGGATTATATTTGTTTAGATTCTTTGTTAAGTAGAATGTGATTCTTGAAATATGTTGTACGGTGAAATGTATTTTGTTGGTGCACTTGATAATTTGTGTAGTGATGCCGTTAGTTTGTTTCTTTTTTCTGCTTTTAGATAATATTTGAGAGAGAGTTCTGTTATTCTATCTCTTATCGCTGGTAAATTACTAATTTGGTGTAGATAGTTTGTTGGCGTAAATGACGGTAGGCCAAATGCGGATTTTAATATTCTGTTTTGCTGTACTTGGATTTTCTGGAGAGTGTTATTTGACATCCGTACTCTATTAGTGGACGGATGTAAGCCTTGTATATTTGTATAATGGTGTTCGGTGCGCATTTCGATTGTTTGCCGGTTATGGTCTTTAGATATGAAATCCTTTTTCTGATGGATAAGTGTATATTGTTTATATGTTTTTTCCATGTTAGTTTTGAGTCGAAAGTGACGCCAAAGAATGTGATGTTTTTACTCATGTTAATGGTTGTGTTTCCAAGTGATAATTTTATTTTATCTAGATTTTTTCTTTGCTTCTTAAGTTTCCTATAGAAAGTAATTGCTTGTGTTTTTGTTGGGTTTAACAGGACTCTCCACTTGTTGCTCCATGTTGAGACGTTGTTTACTGATTCTTGTACGCGGGACATGGCCATTACTGGGTTTCTGGAGGGGCTCCAGATTGCGATGTCGTCTGCGTATTGTGAATTGTGTGTGTATGTTAGATTTGAAAAGGTATGTCACTGACAAAAATTATGTATAGAAGTGAAGAGAGGACTGATCCTTGGGGTACTCCTGCCGTTATATTAAATAATTTGGATATAGTTTTGTTGACTTTTACTTGTGCCGTTCTATTTGTTAAGAAATTTGAGATCCATTTGACTATCGTGGGATTTATTTGCAGGTGATTTAGTTTATATATGATGGCGTTGTGCCATACGCTGTCGAATGCTTTTTTGACATCTAGGAATACCCCAGTGGTTACTTGATTGTTGTTGTAAGCTTTGTAGATCGATTCGGTGAGTCGCGTGAGGTGATCTTTTGTTTGTCTACTTTTTCTGGAGGCATTTTGAAATTCTGGAAGGATGTTGTTTGATTCACAAAAATGTAGGAGACAGTTGGAGATAATTCTCTCCATCAGTTTGCCAAGGCAACTTAACAGACTGATGGGGCGGAAATTATCTAGATTTGTTCTATTAGTCTGTTTCTTAGGGATTGTTGTTATGATGGCTTTTTTCCACGTGTCGGGATAGTACCCGGTCGCTAGTGAGATGTTCATGATGTTTGAGAGGTGTTGTAGTAGGAGAGTGGAGCTTTTTTTCAGAATAATATTTGGTATTTGATCATGTCCGGGGGAAGTGTTCTTCAAGTTTTTGATATTAATTTTTAGCTCGGTTGTGGTTATTTTTCTGTTGATTAAACTTGAGTATGTTTCTAATGTCTCGCCGGGGAATCGTGGTGAGAATGATGCTTGGTTTGTGTTTGTGTAGTTATTGACATGGTGTTGGTGTTGTGTGTCAAAATCTACTGAGTTTAAATCGCTAAAAGAGGATTTGTAATAGTCAGCTAATAAGTCAGCTTTCTCTACGTTCGTCCTTGCGATTTTATTGTTATGGGTGATATGTTGTAGCATGTGATTTGTGTTTTTGTCTGAAGCGATACTCTTGAATTTTTTCCAAAATTCTTTTGGATTGTTCTTGATTTCTTCTAAGTTTTTACAGAAATTATGCCAATTGTTTTCTCTTACTTTTTTGATTTCTTGTTTAATTTTTGTATTTGTTCTATTGATTTCTGTTTTAATGTGTGGATCGCGTGTGACGTAGTGTGTTCGTCTTAATTTTCTGCGTTTGATTATTAGTGCGTGAATTTCTGGTGTTAAAGTCCATTGAATAAGTGATTGTTTTCTTTTTGATTTAGGAATTGTGTTTTTAATGGCTTTTTTATGGCTTCTGTAATTTGATCAACATAGTTGTCTAGTTCTGTTTTGTTATTAACATGTTCTATTGGATGGGGTAGGTATAAGTCCAGAGAGGCATTAAAAGTTAGCCAGTCTGTTTTAGTGTAGGCGGACGGAGTTACGTACGCCACAGCAGGGTGGCGCGGGTGAATCATACATGACTTGGGGAAGTGGTCACTGGTGATTTCATCATGTACTTTAAAGTTAGATATTCTGTTTTCCATGTCCTTGGGTGCGATGATGAAATCGAGTACATCATATGAGCCGTTAGCAGCTGAAAAGTGTGTAAGTGTATGGTCATTGATTAGGTGCATATTATTGCTAGAGATAAAATTTTTTAAGCATGATCCTCTCCGTGTGTCTCTGTTACCCCTTAATTCTGAATGTGGTGAATTAAAATCTCCAATAATAATTGGTTTGAGTTTACGATTAACACTTTTTTGTAGGAAGTTAATATCGATATCTTTGGTTGGTGAGCAATATACGGCTAGAATCGGAATAGTTCGCCGGTTGTTGAAGTGAATATTACAGAAAATGGTTTCATTAATGTAAGATTTAAAGGAATCTTCTATCGAGATTAGATGCGATATTTTCGTACTGAAGTAAGCTATTATACCTCTATTGTTTTCTGAGTGAGGTATGCTGTGTGAGATGAATCCGGGAATTGTGGTGTTTTGTTTCTCTGTGCAAAGTGTTTCTGAAACGATGATTATGTTGGCGTTTATATGTTTGTTTATGTTGTATATTTCTATTCTTTTGTCTTTGAGATTTCCTTGGCAGTTGATGTGTAAGATTTTAATGTGTTGTGTCATTGTGTTGTTTTATTTCCCTTGCATGAATTTTGAGTGAGAGGTGCTGTGGTTTGAGGTGAGGAAGGTCAAAGTAATAACTTGCAAGGCTGCAAACAGCTATGAGTGACTCGTGCCTCGATTCAAATGAGGGGAGATCGCTTAATTCTATCAGCATTGCCAGCAAGTTTGTGGTGAAATCTGTGGGGTTGAATGCTTGTGTTGTTTTCGGGCGTGTTACGTCCGCGTAGGTACGTGTTGGTTGAGAGTGATTGATTTGCGAGTCAGCTGGAGTTTGTAGTAACGGTTGTTTGGTGATGTGGGTGTCGTGGGTTTGATTGTTATTGTTCGTGGTTTTGAAAAGGAATCTGTTGCGTATTTGGGGTAGCCTTTGTAACTAGCTGCATGGGGGCCCTGACAGTTGGCGCATTTCACTTGGTTACGCTCGTTAGGACACTGAGCGACCTCATGAGATCCACCACATCTAACACATCTGTGATAGATATATTGATTAGTGATGATTAGTTACTTTCCATTAAGTCTTACACTGTTAATTTAGGGACGGCTAGCGCAGATAGCCCTCGTGTACCTTTGCGCGAAATAAATAAAAACAACAAACAATCTTTTTATGACTAAATTACATTATTAAAAGATATCGACATATTCACATAAATTACATGTTAGATTTCCCGAAAAAGTCCACTATATGCCAGTAAACAGTTTCTGAGCGTAAATTATAAATTTGAAATTATAAAATAAATAAGTCCCATTTCTGTTATAACTATGAGGAATAGAATGGTTAGGATAATATTTAAAAGGGAAAGTATGATGACCAATTTTAGTTAGTTTTGAACATTTGTAATGTATTAAATTTATACATGGAGTTTGTATCTGAATATTTTGAAAAGCATACGTATTTATTTAGATTATTCATGTGTAATTGAAAGATAATATTTGTAAGTTTTTCTCTGAAAGGTTTTCAGTAAAACTATTTTCTGAACAAAGACTTTTGAAGGTAAAACAACCGGAAGAATAAATTAATAAAAGAAGCGGCATATCTGTGGATTTACAACGTTAGAAACCAAGTTTCAATATTCGTGATGGACAAAGCGCAAAGAGCTCATTGTGTAGCTTTGGTTTAAATTCAAACAAACAATTTTTTAGTTAAATTTATATGTAAACATATGCATTTGTTTCACTAGGATACCACACAACCAACAACTTCACACCACAAAAAGAGCCTCCAACATACCGAGAAAAGCTCGGAAGAAAAAGGTAAAAATATCTCTATTTTTCGACTGTCTATTGTTAAAATTACTAGGTTTTAGTCAGAACGTTTCTGAAATATTTAGTTTATATGTACACCAGAGGACAAAATCTCTTCTTTCTCCTCCTCTTCACTTATTTACATCAGTTGAAATATTGGAATACAAGCAATCAAAGTATAGAAGTAAAACTTCACCAAAATAAAACAGAAATGTTTCACAAACAATTTCTAACAAAAAACGGAGAAAAGGAATTGGGAAAGAAAACATTTTATATGAATTCACAACTTTCAACGCATAAACTTCCATTTTCTACAACTGAACTTTGTGTTCGACAATATGGATTCAGAATATTAATATGATAAAAGCGACTAATCAGTTAATCAAATAGAATAAGTCAATACACATCCTGAACTTTTTTCTTATCAAAGCAAAGACAGACCATATGAACCCAATGTTTCAAGCCAGAGTTATGCAGGACCATCAAAGTGTCTTAGGCCTTAAAAACTAACACGTCTTATATTCGGTATATTTTACCAGCTTCTTAACACATCAAATATAATTTAAAAGGATCAAAACGTAGAGAGCAAAACACATTTCTTATCGCCCAGAAATATATTGAAGACAAAAGAAAATCTTGCTCAGGGACTTGTCGCGATCTAGCAGACATCTTTTTTTAGAAGAGTTGGAACAAAACCAAATCGTTTTGACTATATTTTAAGTGAGCACAAGTTGTCATACATTTTAATTGAATACCAAGTAATCTGTTAACTGGTATAGACTACACACAGATAAAATAAGACAAAAATCGAATCTCACATTACAACCAGTCAATGCCGCAAACTTAATTCACCACTAATTTACAGCATCATTATCACGAAAAGTTGGATGAAAGAAAAGTAAACACCATAAGACAACTAACTTGCATGACCCTTTTACCACATGAACATCTCAAATAACTTTCGAATTACAAACCACAATAACGTTCTTTTAATGATCACCCAAAACTAAATACCAAAATAGGGGGTGAGACACCATGCTGAGTTATTACACTTCTAATATATATAAACAAAAAAGTGTGAGAAGAAGTTTTGACACGTTTTTAGAAATAAATATTATAAATTTTCTACATACCAGATGTCCTGTTAAACGATATATTAGATCATGTTTTGTCTGTGCTTTACAGTTTCTTCGATGTCAACATTAAAATGGATAACTTTCAACCTTTTGTTTTAATTGTATATATTCTTTAACATTAACGAAAATTTACTTTATCTTATTCGTCGATTGAAATATAGGATAAAATATTTTGCTGCTATTAAACACATAAAATTAAATAATAATTAAACAGGGAATATGAGGCAGAAGTACACATTTCTTTTGATACTTATGTAAAGAAGCCCATTAGGCTATATCAGCCTAATGTTATATCAACAAGTTGGCAAACAACGACTTATACATACAATGAAGTGATGTACTTGTTTCCACAGAATATTGGCCTGTCTTCTTCAAATATGTTCTTTAACTCAGCAGTATATGGTTTAAGCTGTTCAATTCAGTTCCCAAGTCGTTTTTGCAAGTACATAATTGTAATAAAGTGCAGTAGTGAACAAGTGAATGTAGGGTTTCCCCCAAACAAAATGTAATTGTTCATTTTACATCCTGTATACATATAAATATATATATATATGCTTGTGTTTGTATGAAATGAAATAATTCATAAAGATACTAGTTAGAAACTTTTTAGAAGTCAAGTTTATAAAGAAAATATCTGTGCAATATTTCTTCTTTAGGTGTTATCTTATCACAGAAGATCAAGCACGTGGGAATAATCGAACAATATCCAAAAGGTAACATCTGCTCTAACAAACAAGAAGAGTCAGCTCCTGAAGAAGTGATCAAAACGTATGTATTTTCACGTAAATCCTAACTCTTAGCTTTGATGGTTGTCAGGGTCTTCTAGTCACAGTCTATGGGACGCAGATTTGAACTCTCGTCACACCGAACATCCTCATCCTTTTTGCAGTGAAGGGTGTAAATGTATTATGACGTATTCATTATTTGTAATTATTGTTTTTATTCCAGCGACCTGTGCAAAGAATCAAAAAAGTCATTCAAAAAGCGACTTCAGGTCTTTGCAAGATCTGCCAGAAATACCATTGGAGACTTCTTCTACAGAAAACATCCCAAAAGACCAGAGAAGAAGGAAAAAAGGCAAGATCGAAGGTCGAGAAGATCATGCTGTTGTTTAAGAATCCCCACGTGCTTCAAAAGAAAAAAAGGAAGTTATCAAGACGAAAATGACTTTGTGTTTCAGGACTTCTCGTAAGTACGAGGATTTAAATAGGATACCAAGTGTTCATACTGCATATACTGAACGCAAATTATTGAATTACAAGAAACAAGTTCTAATAAATAAATTGTAACTGTAAAAATTTTGTTCAGGCCATGGCCTGACTGGCCTTATCGCTTCTTATGATTCTATCAGAAACATACATTTTTGACTATACATATATGCATATGCTGGACTGTCCTAGTAGAAGAGATTAGAATAAATTAATGTTTAGGTTTAACTTCAGTCAAGATCTGTTTCAAATAAGCGTGTTTTTTTCAGATATAAAAAACACAGTAGTTTTGACATCACTTTGGATGATGTATGATAATTAATTTAATATTCATTTTATAGCCAAGCTTAAATTGTATGGAGTTTGTATGTTATACATATTAGTGTAACTTCTTTTAACAACCATGTCGAAGGAAAACAAATTTTAGTAACCCAGCCATCGCATTATCACGATATACTAAGCTTTCTATATCACTCTTGAAAGGCCCGAACTAACAGCAGTCTTACATTTTGTTTACTCTTTATGTACGTAAAGTAATCTTTACTGTTAATTTTTAAATTTCCAGCCAGTATTTTATCATACATCCTTTCCGATGTTCTAATTTCGTGATTCACGATTTTTTTATCTTCTATAACCCTCTGAAATTCTTGTCATACCAATCAATTTATTCTGCTTTTCTTCGATTTTATCTCTTAAACCCTTTCTGAGCCAACTTGTTCTTTTTTTTACCTCCCTCTACCTCTTTCTTTCTCTGAGGAATATATTTAACATGAATATTGAAAAATTATCTTTGAAAATATTCCACATTCGAGCAGTGTCGCCACACAACTTACATGACCAATTAACAACAGATAATTCTTGTTACATCCTTTCAAAACATTTTTTTGAAACATGTAACGAAAATATCTTTATCATTTATCTCCATTTGTACCAAAACATTGAACCTAATAACCCAATTATCATTTGCATCGAGATGTTCTCTAGCTCCAACACTCTTGATCATTTCCATATTTAAAATTAACAATAAATGTAAAATAGCATTTTTTCTCATAGGTTCCTTGACTATTTGGTAGATAAAGTAATCCTGAAAAGATTCCAAAACATTTGTCTTCATGGTTTGATCCTAGCAGTTTCCAATATATATGCTTAAAATTAAAATCGTCCAAAATTATTACTTTATTAACAACTTAAATCTTAATTGCATTGTAGAGATTCTCAATTATTACATCAGCATCATTTGGTGATCTCTAAGAAATTCCCACTAAATAGCTTTTCCCTTTTTATCCACTGATACAGACCGTAATGAATTTAATCTTCATACTATTATCTTTATAGATTTCGAAGTTCACAAGCCGTTTAACTTCAGAGGAATACCATCGGACGTTAATATTACAATGAAGACATTATATAACTTTGGTGTGACGAGTGAAGAGCAAGCTAGTTCCTCGTTAAGTGAACCTTACCGATACCATTTTATATGCAAAAACGGCTCGTTTGGGTTCAGAAAATATTTTAAATAGAAGGTCGAAACGTTGTTCGCTCTTCTATTTAAAATATTTTCTGAACCCAAACGAGCCGTTTATGCATATAAAATTCTCAACAAGTGGGTTTCTCGACATCACTGATTGTTATTTCATCTTACCGATACCAACTCGAAATTAATCTGTTCATCATAAACTATCGATGAAATATTTAGTTTCAAACCAGATAGAAGCCTCAATATTGTTTGTATGTTTGTAAAACATTTGTATACAAATCATTATTTGTTATAAAAGTTATTATAAATTGTATTATTACTTGTATATTAAAATATATTTGTATTAAGAAAGAAAACTGTGTGTATCAATCTTGTTGAAAAGTGACATAAATTTAATGCATATGAACATTTAATTAACAACTAAATTAAAATTAAAATGACTGGTTATTTGAAATAGTAATATGTAACGTACGTAACATAATAAATCGGATACAAATTATAACATATAGCAATAGGGACCCAGTGTTTTAAGAATTGTAAAAGATGAAAAAAACACGAAAAGCATACAAGACCTAATATTCGAAATGTTTGTTTGTTTGAATTTCGCTCAAAGCTACACAAGAGATATCTGCACAAGCCGTCTCTAATTTAGCCGTGTAAGACAAGAGGGAAGGCAGCTAGTTATCACCACTCACCGCCAACTCTTTGGCTACTCTTTTACCAACGAATAATTGGACTGACCGTCACACTATAACGCCCCCACGGCTGAAAGTGCGAGCATGTTTGGTGCGATGGGGATTTGATCCTGCGACCCTCAGATTACGATCTCCATCGCATCAAACATGCTCGCCTTTTCAACTGTGTGTGCGTTATAATGTGACGGACAGTTCCACTATTCGTTGGTGAAAGAGTAGCTGAAGAGTTGACGATGTGTGGTGATGGCTAGCTGCCTTCTCTCTAATTTTATACTGCTAAATCAGGAAGGAGGTATAATGTCAGCAGCACCTACATTGAATATATATACAAACTGACATTTGCTGTTTGCATAAGTATTAAGTCCCTAAAGTTAGTACTTAGTGGAAGAACTATTAACAACAATTACTGGTGTGAGTCCTTCTGAATAATCCTCTGCCAGCTTTGCAATACAAGATGTTTCGTTGGGAAATATTAACGTAAAGCAATCTTTTAGTCTCACCATACATCTTCTATTGGATTGAAGTCAAAATTTTAACTGTATCATTCCAGAACATCCACATTCTTCTTTTGAAACCGTTCCAGTGTGGCTTTTATCTTGTGCTTCAGATCATTGTCCTAAAATTTAAATTATTGACCTAGTTTGAGATTCTTTGCTGACTCAAGCAGGTTTTTATTCTAGAACTTTTCTGTACATTGCATCATTTATTTCTCACCCCCCTCTGTAGCACAGAGGTAAGTCTGGGGTCTTACACCACTAGAAACCGGGTTGTGATACCTGAGTGGTGGGCAGAGAACAGATAGCGTATTTTATATATTTGTGATTAACTTGACCAAACAAATATTTCTCTCAATCTCAACAAACTTTTCAGTTCCTGGATCCCCTTCATTAGATTCTGCTGCCACCATGTTTGACAGTTGGGATGGTGTTGAGCGGGCGATGCGTTGTGTTGTGCTTGCTCTAGACGTAATGCTTTAAATTTAAATTAAAAAAAATCAATTTGTGTCTTGCCTGACCAAAGAAAAAGAGCAAAACCCGCGACATGTTTTTAATATCATTTACATGCTTTTCTGCAAATTCAGTACTAGATTTCAGATGGTTCTTTTCAGTAACAACTTTTTTCTTGTCACTTGCCCATCAGGCCAGTTTGTGTAAGAACCGGGATATTGTCGATGTATGAACACTGAATCTCGTCTCATAAATGGAATTTTGCACAATTTTCAAATTCACTGTAAGCTTCATAGTGGCATCTTAGTTTAAAATGGCCGTATGATCTCTGTAGTTATTAAGTGGTCTGAAGCACATTCTACTTTGTTTGTTTTTTTGAATTTTGCGTAAAGCTACGCGAGGTCATCAGAATAAAAGCATCATCTGCTCAAGCCACAACTCACATTGTGAAGATCAAGAAACTTTCTAAACAAGTCAGGGATAAAGTGGTAAAGAAACATAGATCAGAAGAAGGTTACTAGAAAATTTCAAAGCTGCTAATTATTTTTCGAGTACGGCAAAAGTCCATCATTGACAAAGTGGAATGTTCTTCAGACCACACAATCACTATCGAGATCACACCGCCATTTTAAACTAATATGCCATTATGAAGCCAACAGTGAATTTGAAAGATGTGTAAAATTCCACGCATGAGACGATATTCAGTGTTCATACATCGACGATATCTCAGTCCTTACACAAAGCTGGCCTGATGGGGAAGTGGTAAGAAAGAAGCTGTTACTCAAAAGAAATATCTAAAATCTGGTACAGAGTTTGCAACAAAGCATGTAAATAATACTTCAGACATGTAGCAGACTTTATTTTTGTTAGACAAGACGCAAATTGAGTTTTTTTTATTTAAATTAAAAGCATTACGTCTAGAGCAAGCACAACACAACGCATCCCCCTCTCAACACCATCACACCTGCCAAGCATGGTGATAGCAGTATCAAATAATGGGAAAGTTTCTCATTAGTAGGGAAAAATTTGTTTGTTTCTTTGTTTTCAGTTGATCACAAAAATGCAATGGGCCATCTCTGCTCTACCCGCCACACGGGAATCACAACCCGGTTTCTCATGGTGCAAGTCCGTAGACATACAGTTGTGTTACTGAGGATGGGGAAAGAGAGAAATGGTTTGATCTGTTTTGAATTTCGCGCAAAGCTACACGAAAGCTATCTGCACTAGACGTTCCTAGCTTTACAGTGTAAGGCTTCAGGGAAGACAGCTGTTTATCACCACCAACCGCCAACTCTCGGGCTACTCTTTTACCAATCTATAGTCGGATTGATCGTCACATTATAATGCTTCCATGGATAAAAGGGCGAGCATGATTGGTGTGACAAGAATTCGAACCCGCAATCCTCAAATTACGAGTCGAATACTTTAACCACCTGAGCATGTCGAGTCGAGGCAAAAATAAATGGTGAGACATGAAGATTGCATTCCATCAATGTTTTCCCAATGAAACTGTCAAAATTGAAACAATTTTGCCAGGACAAATGGGCAAAAATTACACCATCCCATTGAGCAAAGCTGGCAGAAACGTATCCAAACAGACTCGTAAAAATAATTGTTGCCAGTGGTTCGTTCAATAAGTACTCACTTAGGGAGCTACATACATACACAATCAGCAAATTTCAATTTATATACATACTGTTTGTTTGTTTTTTGAATTTCACACAAAGCTACTCGAGAACTACCTGTGCTAGTCGTCCCTAATTTAGCAGTGTAAGACTAGAGGGAAGGCAGCTAGTCATTACCACTCACCGCTAACTCATGGGATACTCTTTTACCAACAAATAATTGGATTGACCGTCACGTAATAACGCCACCACGGCTGAAAGGACGAGTAAGTTTGGAGCGAAGGGGATGCGAACCCGCGACCCTCAGATTACGAGTCACACGCTTGGCCATGCCGGGCCACTTATATATATATATTCAGAGTAGGCGTTACTAACATTATAACTCCTTCACGCATAACAACGTTAAATGTGATCATTGGAATTCTGAACGAAAACAGGTTTACTAAAAACAATGTTTACATTATTTGTATTTCATCAAAATTTGACATTAATTGTAGGAATGAATGCTTTTATACGACTCTGTGCTTTGTATCTATAAAGTAACCACTTTGTAAAAAAAAGCAACTCATAAACACTATTATTAATAGTTTTTGCTTTATTTGTTAATCTAAATTGCTTTATTTTACTGTTTGGGTTCATCAGTTAAACATTTCAGGAACCTGTTTTCACAGATAAATACGATTTTCTGTACAATATATATATCTGAATACCAAATCAGCAAATTGATGTACTTACGAATAACTTCACTGACTTCTTTAAATTCAATTTGTGAAAAATTGTAAGCACTCGTCTTGCTTTTTATTATCAATAATTTGACATTGTTACCAATGAATATCACATTAAGGCCTAGCAAGTTGAGTGGTTTGTGTGCCTGGCCTGTGAATCCAGCTACGCTTCGCTTCTTCGTTGTGGGTGTTTGGGTATGTTTAATTTTAAATACTTAGAAGGGTCAGGTGCACAAGACATCTTCCTCCATCTCTAGCTTTCCATTTCGGCTACTGTTAAGAATTTGTTGTTGTAGTAGTGCTTTTGGGCCAGAGTATCCCACAGTACTCCAGCTCTTTTCAGGGTAATGTCCATGTATTGTCTTGATTTGCCCTTATTTTTTCCTTTATCCATTTATTATTTTATTCTATTTTTTAATTTGTTTATATTTATTTTTACTTTTATTCGTGTGTCTGTGTATATACATATTTCCTTTTTCCATATATATTTATCGGCAAAATAAAATAATAATAAAAAAGGGAAAAATAAAATAAAAAAGAAAGAAAACTCGTTAAACGTCTCATGCTTGGTGGCCAGCTTGATTTATATTTCTTAAATATATATTTATAGTAGAGAGATACTTAGGACTATGTTCATCATGTACGTGGTATCTGTCGAGATAACACATGAAGTCATTTTTATGCCATTCTTATTAAAATAATTCAGTGCATTATGCAAGAGTCTTACAGATATTGTCTCTATGTTTGTATATCTGTGCACGAAGTACTACGTGGTACTTTATAGGCTGAAGTTAATATTGAATTTTGTATGTTTTGTAGTTTATATAATTGTTTTTGTGCTATGTTTATCCAGGAAGGAAATGCGTATTCTATTACAGGTCTAATGAATGTTTTTGTACATTTTTATAATATTATCAGGCGATGCACCTTGATTTTTACATGAAAGACTTCTTTTATCATTTGCTCTTTTCCAGATTCTAATCAGAATTTTGTTTGTTTGCTGTATCCACGTTAATTTGGTACCATAAGTTAATCTTAAAAATTTAGCAGAAGTAGTAGTCTGTAAAAGTGATCCTTTCATGTATAACTTTGGTGGATCTTTTTTCAGTTTATTTAATCTGCTGAATAATATTACTTAATTTTCGGAATATTTATTTTTATTTTATATTTCTGGCAGTATTCTCCTAATCAGTGATGTCGAGTAAACCCACTTGTAGAGAAAAATACGAGGGCTGTTCAAAAAATACGCGGACTGACGTCATAAAACGAAATTTACTTTATTTAGAAGTTACAGGTCTGGGACCTCTTCAAAGTACTCTCATCCCCAACGCACACACTTATCCCAACGGTGTTTCCACTTGTTGAAACAGTTTTGGTATGCTTCTTTTGTAGTGTCCTCCAGCTCCTTAGTCGCATTTGCCTTAATCTCGGGAATCGTCTCAAATCTTCTTCCTTTCAAGGGTCTTTTGAGTTTGGGGAACAAGAAAAAATCGCAAGGAGCAAGATCAGGTGATTAGGGGGTGAGGAAGAACAGTGATCGAGTGTTTGGCCAAAAACTCACGAGTTCTGAGGCACAAATTTTGCAGCAACGCGGTGCATTTTCAATTTTTCGGTCAAAACTTCGTAACAAGATCCAACTGATATCCCACACTCTTCAGCAAGCTCCCTGACAGTCAGACGTCAATTTACCCGCACCAGGGTGTTGATTTTGTCGACGTGTGGGTCGTCAGTTTACGTGGAAGGACGTCCATGACGCTCATCATCTTGAATGGACTTTCGACCATCCTTAAAACGTTCATGCCACTTGAAACATGCCGTACGCTTCATAGCAACATCACCATAAGCCGTGTTAAGCATAGTAAAAGTTTCAGTCCCAGTTTTTCCAAGTTTAACACAAAATTTCACAGCAAGACGTTGCTCCTTCAGATCATTCATTCTGAAATCCGCCAAACGAAAAAATCGCACTTCACTTGAAACTGCATAGCTGATATACAAATGAAGATATATGCAATCGGAATATGGCGTCGTAATTAGCTGATCTGTGCGAACCTAGCGAAACCATGCGGATTCTTCTGGAACCAACTGAAGCCGCGCAATTCAAACAGTCCGCGTATTTTTTGAACAGACCTCGTATATATGTAAAAACGGTTTGTTTTGGTTGAGAAAATATTTTTCGCAGAGGAGCGAACCCGACGATGACAGTCGAAACGTTGTTCGCTCATCTACGTAAAAAGATTTTCTCAACCCAAACGAGGCGTTTTTACATATATGGCACTCTTCTAAATTATTTTGGACCGGTTGGAGGTTTGTTGCTGCTATTGAAGGACTGGAGGCACTTTTCCAAATCGCTACATCGTCAGCAAATTGTGATACAAAACCTAAATTTAGGTCCGACAGTTTAATATTACTCATATACATGATAAATAGGATAGGGCTAACTACCTCTCCCTGTGGGACTCCTGCCACAGGTGAAAAGAATCCTGAGTGGCCCTCATTCACATCTACTTTACACGTTATATTGTCCATAAAGTTAGATAGCCAGCGAATAATTCCCTGATGTAAATACATTTCTGTTAACCTGTGGCGTCATCCGTTACGCCACACCGTGTCAAATGCTTTCTCAATGTCGCGAAAGCAAGCTACAGCGCATTCGTTTTTGTTAAAGCTGTCTGTAATTGTTTCTGTTAATCTGATTAAGTTGGCTGTATTTTGTAAATCCGTTTTGAATTTCGGGTATTTTTTAATTTACTTCTAAATATATAGATAGTCGGTTACTTATTATTCTTTCGAAAATTTTGTCGATACAACTGGTTAGGCTAATTGGGTGTAAATTATTTGGTTTTTTGCTGGCTTTCCTTCTTTCTGGAACACTAATATTACTGCTTCCTTCCAAGAAACAGGGATATATCCGGCCAATAATGATAAGTTAAATAAGGCTGTTAGGTGTTCATATAATTTCTGAATACCATGTTATAGAAGGATAGCTTGTATAACATCTTCTCCAGGAGCTTTGTTTTTTTTTGTTTTTGATAGCTGTTAGTACTTCCGTTACTGTTATATCTTTTATTAGTTGATGAGTACTCCAGTCTATTGTTTTCTCTGGTTTTATTAATGTGTTTTCTGGTAATTTTGGTTTTGCTATGTTAAATGTAGCTATTGACTTTATTATAAAAGTATCTGTTCACATCTAGTTCAGGGTGTGTTTTGAACGTGTTTTAAAGGTGGTATTTAAATATTTCTGCTTTTTTAGGTTAGTGCAAGCTGTTTTGTCATGTGAATCCAGTCTCTAGTCTCTCTGGTGTTTGGGTATATTTATGTGTATAATCAGGAGGGTCAGGTGCACTCGACCTCTTCCTCCTTCCATAACTTTGTTGGAGTGGCCAGATTAATATATATTTCGATTTAAATAAAGAATGTCTCGAGTGATATCATAAATTTAGTCTGGTCCTTTTTAGGGCAATGTCCATTTATATTGTTCTTGATTTGTTTATATTATCATTATTGCTATTATTATTATTTAATAAGTTTAGAATGTAGGTGGCCTGTTTTATTTTATACATATTCTAATACTACTACTATTATTATTATTTTAAATGATTTTTGTGTTATTGATTTAATGTATAGATTCAATGGAGAAAGGTGTTTAGGTCGCTTTTCATCATATATGCAATATCTGTTTAGTTCACATAGCAACTAATTTTTTCGTCAATTTTTATCAAAATATTTTATGGTACTATGTAGAAGTTTATTTGGTATTCCTTGTGTGTTTGAGTAATTATGCATAAACTTTGATGTTGTGGTTTTAGGTACTCTGTATGCTGATGTAATTAGTGTATTCTGTAATGTTTGAAGTTTGGTTTGAATTTGATTTACACTTACATTAATCCATGCAGGCGCTGCATAGTCTATTACAGGTCTAATGTGTGTCTTGTATATTTTAATGATGTTTTCTGGTGTTCTGTAGTTTTTACGAGTTAAACTCCTAGCATAGTTTATTCTTCGCCAAATATTAGTTGTTATGTTATTTACATGTTTCATCCATGTAAGCTTCGAATCATATGTTAATCCTAAAAATTTTGCAGATGTAGCAGTCTGGAGGAGTTCCCTATTCATATAAATTTGGGGTTGAACTTTTTGATATTTCGTAGATTTTGAAAATATTACTAGTTGCGTCTTCGCTGCATTTATTTTGATTCTATATTTTTCACAATATTCAAATAATCTGTTTAGTTGTGGTTGTAAGTTAGCAGGTGCTATTTCTGGTGTAGGGACACTTTTCCAAATTGTTACATCATCAGCAAACTGAGACGCGTATCCATGATTTCGGTCATTTAGTGGCATATTACTTACATACATGATGAAGAGAATAGGGCTAACCACCCCTCCTTCAGGGACTCCAGCTTCTGGAGTAAAGAACTCTGAGAGAGTTCCATCTACGTTTACTCTACATTTTTGTTTCAAAAAGCTTAATAACCAGCAAATAATTCCACGCGGTAGTCCAATTTCATACATACGGAACCGAAGACCATTGTGCCATACAGTGTTGAATGCTTTTTCGATATCGAGGAAGCAGGAAACAGTGCATTCTTTATTGTTAAAGCTGTTTATTATTGTTTCAGTTAACCTAATTAAGTGATCTGTTGTTTGCCTATATTGTTTAATTCAGTTTTGTTCTTCCGGTAATTTTGCATTATTCTCAAAAAATGTGGAGAGGCTATTGCTTATTATTCTTTTGAGAATTTTGCCTACACAGCTGGTCAGGCTGATCGGTCGATAACTGTTTGGTTTATTGGCTGGTTTTCCTTCTTTGTGGAACATTAAGATATTTGCTTGCTTCCAAGAAACTGGGATGTATACAGAATGTAGAGATATATTAAATATCGTGAATTCTGTAATTCATAATTTTTGTTTTTGAATTTCGCGCCAAGTTGCACGAGGGCCATCTGCGCTAGCCGTCCCTAATTTAGGAGTATAAGACTACAGGGAAGGCAGCTAGTCATCACCACACACCGCCAACTGTTGGGTTACTTTTTTACCAACAAATAGTGGGACTGACCATGCACATTATAACGCCCCACGGCTGAAAGGGTGAGCATGTTGGGTGTGATGGGGATTCGAACCTGCGACCCTCGGATTATGAGTCGAGTACCTTAACCACCTGGCCATAATTAATAGGTTCTATGCTTATTACAAGAAATAAAACCAGACCAAATACAATGAAGGAAAACAATAGCAAAGATATTACTAAAATTTCAGAAATTCTTGCATATTGTTTTACAAATTTTATCAAAATAACTCCAAATTGAAAGCTTAAAACAAAATCTTGTTTCGTTTGTAATGTTTTAATAAGAATCTTTTGTTCCAGTTTTAAATTTAATATAAATAGGGGGTGGAGTTAAGTTTAAAATCCAATGGGAACTTACCAAAAGTTGCAGTCATCTGATACACACTTGTTCCAACGTTTCTCCCATTTTCAGAAGCAATGCTGGAAGGCTTCTACTGTTATGCGACTAACTTATGCTTTCACATTATTATGGATGGTTGGAATGTCATCAAGTCTTTTCCCTTTCAACATAATTTTGAATTTTGAGAATAGAAAAAGAATCACACAGGGATCGGTAGAATACGAGGAGTGTGGTATCACAGAAATGTTTTTGCTGCCAAAAATTCTTGAACAGACACAGCAGTTTGTGAAGGCTCGTTGTCATAATGAGGAAACCAGTGATCATTCTCCCACAGCTCGAGGCGGTTTCTTCTAACTTTCTACCTTAAGTGAATTAAAACCTCTTTATAAAATACATGGTTAACTGCCTGGCCACTTCGAATTTTTTCTTTCACCTTAGCGACCGTTTTATAAGTGAGCAATGTCGACGGTCACCTGGAACGTGGACCATCTTTGACCGATACCCGGCCATTTTAGAAGCGTTTCATCCGCTGATAAACGACACTCATCACCAAAAACAGTTCTTAACATTTTGAGGATTTCTGTTTCTTCTTTATCCTCCTTCACACAAAACTCGATGCAAACACGTTGCTCTTATTTCCTGTCCATTTTTATTATGATAAGGGCAAGGGATACGCCTGTCTTTAAACACGTTTTTTGCAACACGGGTTTAGGGTCTGGAGAAATGACTATTTGTGGGGTACTATTTGTACTTTAAACACACTTCAGTTAAGCTCACTGCCTCTGTACACAGAAGTCTTAGAAATTTTTGATCAGACCTCGTATATATCTTCTTACATTTTTTGTATTTTGTCAAAGTACACAACATTTCTCCCGGGATGTGTATGTTACTAAGTGATACTGCTGTTCTTGACGTTTGAGCTTCTTCCAGTAAGGCTTGAAACACCGCAGGAAACTCAGTTATTAGAGATTGACTACTTTATCTTACCAGGTTTGTCAGAAGCTCCATTCTTTTTGTTTTTGTCTCCCTGTAAAGTTAATATAAAATAGTTTATTTAATTTAGCGCAGAGCCACATTAGGCTACACATGTATTTCTCGCGAAGTATCGAACCGCAGTGTTTGACAATGTAGGTCCGTAAACTTTTATTTAAACCATAGAGGAACAAAGAATGTAGTATTCACTTGTAGGAATAACATAATCAACCTTATCTTTCTCCATTTATGTGCTATACCTTTTGTTAAGACAGTGTGATATTATTTTATATATGTCAAAAACTAGTTTAGAATTAACGAAATTTCTTCTACAAGTACTAAATAAGCTTTCATTTTGTAACTGAAGAAACATCGCTTTTGGGAAAGTGCAAAGCCTTAAGTGATAGAAAAGATTAGCCTAATAACAAACAGAGTCTGAAAAGTATCTCAATATAGCCAATATTACTGGTGATCTTCATATTCACAAGAACTTCAAACAGAACTCTCCAGTGAAAACGACTGTCTTTTGTGGCAAATAAACTGTATTTTTTGCTGTACTTCTTAAGACAAAATAAATACAAAAGTAGGGATTGTAAAAGTATACAAATAGAGATTGTAAACAAAGCAAAGAAACCGGATTGGTGATACTGTAAACATTATTTCCTGAAACTAGAAACCCTCATTTTGGTTCCATGCTGTTACCTTTAATTATATTTGGTGTTTTCAAAATGATCCTTCTTTCCTAATTCTTTTATGGCACTTCTTTGCAGATTTTTAACTTCTCAGTTTTTACTTATTTTGTATACTGGATTATGAGCGAAGGATTACTTGGTAAGGTAGCAAACTTTATACACTGTAATAATAATAAACGTAACTAATACCTAGTTGATACGGTTCGTGATGATTTACTGTACAATTGACTATTTGATTGCATTTGTTTCAAATATAAAATCTTAAACTGCAGGTGGAGATTTATTTGAAAACACAGTGAGGATTTATAGCTGCTGTGTAATGACAGTTTCTGTATGCATGTATAGTAAAGTAAAAATGTATACAAGACTAAGACACAACCTCCACTACGCGAGTATAACATTTTACAAGTACAATAGCAGTCTTTCAAATAAAACGTATAAGACTAAAACGTCACTGTCAATAATTCTTCGTGTCTTTTAAAGTAATTATTCTACGATATGTGTAATAAAATTTGATATCACGTGTATTGATTTATTTACTCCTTCTCTTCATATATAATATAGGGGCTGGCTCCTTAAAAACATCAACTGTTTGTTTGGAATTAAGCACAAAATTACTTGGGTACTACGGGTATCGAAACTCTGTTTCTAGCGTTATAAATTCGTAGATACACCGCTGTACCACTAAGAGTGACCGACTGTATAATGTAGAAAGCAGTTAGTATCTACATGTTACGATCATATAAATATTTTTATCCGCTCTTGGCTGATAATTCTTCTTTCACCTTAAACTTAAGATGTCTAAATGGGTCGTTTTGAACTGCTTTTATTTTTTGTGTATTTTTATATAGGTGTAGCTTTAGCAATCACCAACAAAACTTTTAAAGTGTTGTTTGAACTGAATTGAATATTTACTATTTAAGTTGTTTTCGTCGTCACATTCTATAAGGTTTTGTTGAGATCCCTGTGGTTCATGATAAAGTTTGCTTATTATGATTGTGCTGGTTCTCTTTATTTATAGCAGTTTCTCTTTCCCTCTTAATCCAATATAATATAAAATTAAAGTCTCCCATTATTCACCATATCTTCATTGCCACTCAAATCAAAAATCAGTGCAACATAAAAATACAATATTAGAAACATTGCTTTTCGTGTATTCTTTATGTAGCTGACCAACTGTAGTACAATTAGAAGTAGTTTATTGCTGTCTTTTCTTTCTCTCCGTAGCTTCCTGGTTCATCAACACATCCTTGATTATTCTATTATTCTCTGTGAAGAAGACACTATATGTATTATTTTTACACTGTTCTGTCTAAAGAAGTACAGAATTTTATTGAAGTTTCATTTTTCAAATGAATTTAAGATTTTATATGTTTTAGTTTGTGTTACTAAAATAAAGTCTCGTCCTCTAATTGGAATAGAGCTTCTTGGTGTGGTAATTTGATTTTTATGTCATATTATCTGTCGAACGTTATGCAAGTGCTCTACAAACTTCACCCCTACATCACTTACTACTAAGGTTGGTATTGAACCCTGGATGCCCCGTACAACGGTCAGGTGGTTAACCTGCTGAGCTAACGTACTGGATATTCGATAACTAAGTTCAAAGTCATTGGACAGCTTCCTCCTCAATGTTATGTATCTATAAATCATATTTTAGTTGTCTTCTACTCTCTATGGTACGACCTATATTCATACAGGATTTTACAATATTTAGTATTTTCGCTAGTGATATATCTTTCTTAATTATTCAGTAGATAAATCGTTTAAAATACTAAAAATAAATATCTAGTCCAATCTATCGGTAAGTTCGTCAATTGTATTTGAGAAATATCAGTTTAGGAAAATTATTCCCCCATCAGCTGCTTTGAAAATACATCAGCGGTATGTCTTTAATACCTTTGAAATTCCAACTGTATCGATGATTTTAAGCTCTTGATTAAAAATAATTTCTCTTCATTGACAAATTTATGATAACTAGTTCTGCTGTTCTATCGACGTGGTTTGGAGGGCTATAGGAGGGCTATCTGCGCTGCGATTAATAAATACATGCACATATATACATATTGTTTAACAACCACCCCAAGTGCAACGTGCAACAAATGATGGTTCAAAAACTACTGTTATGCGTCACAATGTCATACCAACCTAACGGAAAAAAACCGAAGAAAGTATAACAATTCCAATCCTGAAAAAAGTATGCAAATATTGCTTCAAAAGTGTTAGTGCAAAAAATATCAATATTAATTAACTGGAAGTAAATACAAAACAAACAGATCTGCTTCAGAATTCGTAACACAAACTAAACAAGCTAAAACAATTTAATTTAGATTTTACAAAATGTTATAGAATGGATAAATCGGTAGAAATACGCCTCAGATTTTGTAAGCAGTTGCTGACTTGGATTCAAATTAAAAGGCCTAAAACAACTAAGTTAATAAATTAATGTAATATAACATCATCGCAATCTTCCAACAACATCGACAAACGGTTTAATTTTTCCATCAAATACAAAATAATTGTTGTTTAAAGAATGATTAATTAAAGATGTAAGTTGTTATTTAATTTAGCATTGAACAAGAGACTCCTCTTGCAAGAGTTTTTTTCAAACAAATACAAATGGTCTAATTCATATAATGTTTGTGAATAAAGACCCGATATAACAACTAGCCATAAAACATTCATTATAAGGATGTAGATCTTTAACTCTATTTAACAAATGAAAACGGTCCCAGGAAAGTAAATTCATTAAATGTTAATGGTAGAAACTCCCTACGGAAGCGTTGTATATTTTCTTCTCATTGTATGCTTAGCGAAAGTATATTTGACTTAAGTGGCATGAACTTTGTAGTGTCTCTCAAAATGGTGTTCATTGTTTTCAAGATAATCTTGTCTAATTATACAACTCCATTTCCTTTGTCCAAGCGCATTACGATTATGTTTGGATTGTGTGAAAGCTCTTTTAAATCTGAAAATTCTTCATTTTTAAGGGAGGAAGTGTGGTGAGAAAAACCTAATATGGACAGATGAAAACACGAGGGTTTCCAATTCAGTCTCAAACAAGTTGGGACAGTGAGAGTACTAATAGGCAAATCTGTTATGTTTTTATATGCAATTTCTAAAGAACACATGTAATAAGCCAAACTTACACTTCAGGAAACAGAGAAACTAAGACCTTTACCAACGGCAATTTTGCAAAATCCGGTTAAAGAAACATTACTAAAGTTAAAGATTAAATTTTGAACATCAATATATTTTTTGATGTCAATAACTTTACAAAATTTCATTATTTTCGTATTTTATAAGTGCTCATAACAAGTTGTTTTTCATTCCTATATCTAAAAATTAAACATGCCAAATGTACAAAGTATAACCAGATAACGATGTTCTTAAAATCAGTCTCACTCGTGTTGAACTTTGCCGTGAGATGACTTTTATGTCGATGTTTTCACCTGAGTCCCACCAACAGACGTTTTAGACATTGATTGTAAACTGTCAAACTACAGTTTAAAATTAAATGACTTGAGTATAACAATTTCTAGTTTCGCAAGTTGTCGTAATCTATATCTAAATCCACTTTCTTTGGTTTGAAGTTATAATTTTCTAGTGAACAGAATGATAATAATGCATTTTGAACATATCTTTGAATCAATATATTGTCTACTGATAATCTGGCAGGGAAATGCAGCTTTATAAAAAGATCAGAAATATTGTAATCAGAAAAGTAACAAAAAACATGACACGTCATTGTTTCTGAGATACGTTTCCACCATCTACTTAAGTTATCATCATATTTTTATTTTTATCTTTATGTTTATAATTGGAAGAAAATTTTCTAACATGTGTATGTAATGATTGACCTAAAGTGTCCGAACATTGCCCTTTTGACATCTTTATTTCATTATTATTACATTCGCACAAAGTCTTATTTCTTTCAAGCGAAACTTATAAGCAGTTCAGGTAATAATGTAAATATGGTTATTGACATATATGTATCAAACCTGTTTTTATAACCTTCTTGTACACACATATGCATTAATGCAATCCTTGATCAATAATATGAACATAATATCTTCAGATGCAGTTTAACTGCAAAACTGTTCCAAACAGATATAATAAAATTAACCAGTTTCCAGAGAAATCAACAGTCAGTAATTTAATTATTGTGATAATACCATAAAATGTTTTTATTTTTCACAAATATAAAACTTTCACTTGTTATGCAACCATTTTCATACACTTCTGAGATTGGATATCACGTTTCTGAACAAATAATTTCTTTACTTGCATAGAAACTAACTACAGTAACATAAAACAAAAACACTTGCACTTCTTAAAACTTACTGTTGTAAAACAAAATAAAACCACTTGTCCTTTGCAGAAACTAATTGTAATAACACAAAAGAAAAACTTGTCCATTTGAAAACTAGCTGTAGCAATACAAAACAAAAACACTTATCCCTCAAAGAAACTAACTGCACTAACAGAAAACAAAAACGCTTCCTTCTCTCAGATACCAGCCCTCTAGTGATACAGGAGAATGTCTACGGATTTACACTGTTAGAAATCGGGTTTTAATACCTGCAGTGGGCAAAACATAGATACTCCCAATGAGCTTTGTGACTAACAAACAAAATCTTAGAAACTAAATGTAGTAACACAAAATAAAAACTCGTGTTCTTCTTAGAAACTAACTTTAATAACACAAAACAAATATAAGAATATTTTTTTTGGTGCAAATTTTCCGGGAAGTAACCCAGCCACATCATTTGAATTGCAAAACTAGCCTCTTTAGAATAATGTTTTTATTTCTGGAACTTCAATCATCCTTTATCCGTGTTCTCGACTATAAACAGCCCTGGATTAACCATTAAGCAAAATAAGCACGTGTTCAGGGCACTGAGGGAAGAGAGACATCACAGAGTTTTTCCCCAAGCTGTTATGGCCTTAACTCTTTCACTACAACACTCAACTTTCGTCGATTTTTTCGTAATTGTCCTTATCTACCGTGTTCGACTTTATTCTGCATTGTTAACAAAACGTTACCTTTGGCTCTGTGAGTGACAAAAGTTTCGATAAAATAGTGAACTATGTATCTGAAGTAAGTTTTGTTTTGCATTTCGCAGAAAGCTACTCGAAGGCTATTTGTGCTAGCCGTCCCTAATTTAGCACTGTAAGACTAGAGGAAAGGCAACTAGTCGTCACCATCCACCGCCAACTCTTTTACCGACGAATAGTGGGATTAACCGTCACATTATAAAGCCTCCACGACTAAAAGGGCGAGCATGTTTGGCACGACGAGGATGTCTGAAGTAAGAAGTTATTGATTTGTGAAAGATTACTGTTAAGAGCAGTATAAAATGTTGGTAAAACTTTAGGTAAAAGATGATCGTATACTATGATGTCTGACTTTGAAGATGAAATTTTTTTCAGTCATTCCTTCTGTTGTGGAACTTTTTTGTTTTACCTTTTACTGCTTTATTCATTCACATCTACAAAAAAATTAAAGTATAATATCACAGAAACACAAGTAAAACGAAATGGAGACAGATATATACCGAGACGTGACTAGTTTTATGGTTTATTTGGATTCTGTTTTCGTACGTTATATGTGTGAGTTATTGTCTCGTTTGTTTTTGTTTTATTTGCGTTAGTATTGCACTACTGTATTCATGTGTGGTTTGCAATATTTTTTATTGGTGTGACTCTCACTGAAGCTATTCTGAGCCGTAATTGTTTTGGCTTCAAACAACTAGCTGTAAAAAAAACTTTTTTTGTGTGTGAGTAGATGTTTTGATATTTATCATTCCAAGACAAAACTGAGAAAGGAATGCTACTCCAGCAATGTTCCGTTCATAGATTACATGTAACCTTGTTTCTTTGTTTTGAATTTCACCAAAAGCTACTCAAGGGCTATCTGCGCTAGCTGTTCCTAATCTCAGTGTAAGACTAGAGGAAAGGCAACTACTCATCACCACCCACCGACAACTCTTGGGCTACTCTTTTACCAACAAATAGTGGGATTGACCGTCACATTATAACACCCTCACAGCTGAAAGAGCGAGTATGTTTGATGCGGCCAAGATTCGCACCCGCGACCCTCAGATTACGAGTCGAACGCCTTAATCCACCTAGCCATGCTGGGCCCATAAATGTAACCTATAGGAGTGTTTGGGCATGTATGTATTCCCTTGTGATTATGTAATAGTATAAACAGATTTGAAGCTGAGATTTTACCCCATTAATAAATAACCACAAAAAGTTTTAAAAGTATGCCAGTTTTAAACCCAATCTTAACTTGACGTCATAATGCTCAGAACCGGCTCGGCCCTCCGATTATTTTTTTTTTTATGAGACGAACGAACAATCCGAGACAGAAACATAGGGACAAGGACCACAAAGTTTTAGGTGTAATTCAACTATTTTGCGACCATATATATATATATTCAGATCAGCATTCGTTCTGTTACATTTCTGAAAAGCTGAGAAAACAATTGACTGATCAGAGCAGTCAAAAGGCGAGAATTCGACCTTTCAGGTCAAATTGTGTAAGAGTTCGAAGTGTACGACAACATGATTCTTAACGTTGTTATGTAACTTATGTATATACTATACCACTACTAATAGCACTGTACTGTGGTACCGCTGTCAAACAAAGACACTATAAAGAACTGACAAATCAACAAAATCAATCTACGACTGTCTGAAAAATTGTATGAATTGAACAAGTTCGTGTGAGCAAGGTTAATACTGAGTGCTAGACTTAACGGCTTAATGTTAGTGGCCTCAGTTGCAATGTATTAGTATTAAGCCTAACATTAGTTTTGTAATGTGAGAACCGAGTGACAATGACGTTAGGCCTAAATACTGTAACTACTTTGGTTAAGTACACTGGAAACGCTACTGTAGCCTGGAATAATGAATTGGACTATTCCCAATTTGAGGCCATCGTTTCTAGGCATGCAGATAAAGTTTCAGAAATATGCGTGTTTTGTTGGTGTTTGTTGGCTTATCTAACGTCCCCAGGTCAAAACTGAGTTCAGAGTTGAGGTTACAACTCATTCTTCAGATATTTGATTTAGATTAAGGTACTATAGCCTAGGCCTAACCTAGTATTTAGTAGTTCAATATGCAGTACAGTTTACAATTGATTATATGTTGTGTGTGTATGCCATTACAGAATGATCGCCGTGTATATAGGTTACTAGAGTATGTGTTGTTGATCACAAATTGTTTTGGAATACTTTTTGGCTCACAACGGATTTGCATATCATCATTAACATTGCTTGTTGCATACAGTTGACATAGCAACAACCTTAATGAAACTTTTGCAGCGATTGAAAACTAATTCTCTTAAAATGGATTGAAGCCAGACTTGTATTGATTCGAGACTGGTTTCGAACGGTTTTCAAGCAGTCAGAATGCAGCAAATCAATAAAAGTAATTGTGAATTCATGTTTATGTCTGATGGACCTAGGTCAATGAAAGGAAAATACAAATGGACATTGCTCTGAAAAGGACTAGATTAAAAGTTATGTTATTAATTCAGCCATATTGTATTTACACTAAATGTATTAATCAGTCCATTCCAACTAAGTAATGGAAGGAGGAAGAGGTCTAGTGTACCTGACCCTCCCGGATATACAAATATATATATCCAAACACCTAGAAAGAGAGAGAGGACCTAGGTTCGAGAATTACTTCATTCATTTCAGTGTTTTTTAAACATTATAACTATATATGATTCATATGCGTTTGTGTTTTATTTTTTATTTTTTTCGTTTCAGTTACCTTTTTCTTTCTTTGTGAACCTGACGATGACCGAAGAAGGTCAAAACTTTGTTTGCTCCTTTACATAAAAAAATTTTCTTAACCCAAGTGAGCCGTTTTTACAAATATATTTTTATTTTTGTTTCTGTATTTTTCAGACTGCAAGATGAAACGTATTCAATTAAGTGGCGCACAAAAGAGAAAATTGACAAAAAATAACCAAAAAAAAGCTTTGGTTTCAGAGATCAAGACTGAAAAGCTGACTACTTTTTTCATACTACTTACACAACATGATTTTCCATATCAAAACTTATCTCTACCATAAGAAGTCACTTACACTGCATCTGTCTCTTACAAGATTGAAGTTGAACCAAACTTCACACCTACAAGTACCACTTTGTTCACTTCAAGATCAGAACATGATGATGTTGAGATGTCACAGGTTGGCTCAACTGGCACAAGTCTCACAAATGATCTCACTTTGTCTGTAAATTCTTCTGATATCTCTTGTGTTAATGCTAATGCAAGTGGCTCTACAAGACAGTCTGAAGTTGAAATAATTGCTTGTTATGTAAATGTTATGTAAACGACAACCATGTTGTGTTGTGTTTGGATTTCCATATCTATTATTTATATTTTCATATTTATATTATTGTTTTGAAGTTCAAATCAATAAAATATGTTGTTATTCATTTAAAATAACATTTAGAATTAATTAGAATTCATTTAGAATTAATCATTTAGAAATTTCTAGAATTAGGTAGATCAATCATATGTTTATAAATAGAATGTATGTCGGCCTGGTGTCTAGACGAGTCTCGTGCAAAAACAGACATGCGTAGATTACTCTGGAATTCTGTGGAAGTTACGCGATTGTTTGAGAACACAGTAGGCCTATTAATATATAAACAGACGGCGATGTGAGGAGAGTCAGTAAGTCAGTCATTCGTTTTTATTCGTTTCAAGAGATGTGTCTTCGTTTGAGGAAATTTTCAACGTTTACTGTGTGTTTATTCAACTTGAATTTGTGACTGGAGCTAGATCTACAAAAACTGTGATTTTATTTCATCAATCTTTACGATTCATTCGAATTACTGGTTATACTGAAGGTCAACACGTATAGGACTGTTTTGGAGAGACCGGGACAAGTTAGAAAACGACAAATTTGAGACATTCATCGAAAAGATCGTAAAAAGAACTTCGTCAAATTTATTGAACTGTGAATTGTTTCTGGACCTCTCCATTCAAACTTCGGAATTTCTTCGTGGGACCAAATTCACCACCTAGATTGGAATTTTGGATTTCTGATCTGGACTTTTGAAATTTCATTCTAGATCATTTTATTGGACATAGGCCAGTACCATTTTGTATTGTAATTAATTTTGAAGGTTGAAACTGAATATCTGTCATTGTTATTATATAATTTATGTTATATCTGTTACATATACAATAGTTTATTGTAATAAATTATATCAGCTGTTATCTGTGTCTTTCTGTTGCGTTCAGTCTACATACATAAAAAAACACGTAACATTCCTGAAAATGAAAATCTACTGATTATGAAAAAATGCTTCAGTCTACAAAAGATAAAGAAACTGAAGCAAAAGAACCAGGGTTGTGGCTCGATTTCTCTGCTGATGATGTGGCTTATTGGATTGTTTGTGGAGCCACTGATTGTCAACACCACAATGGGTCATTTGACAAATCTTGCCAGACTTTCAATAGCGGCAAACCAAAGAGATGCTGTTCGCAAAAACATTTTTTGTGGTAAAAGCCAATAGTGAGCAACACAAGAGAGTGGTTATTGTATTCACCATCAGCAGGTACCTTTACAGCTTTGTTTGTAATCTTTTTGCCCCTAAATTTTCCTCTCGTTTTGTTGAAATAGACTGACAAAATACTTCTGTAATTGATCGTTATGAAGGAAGTACTACTCACCCAGACTATGCTAACATATTAACTCGCAGACAATGTTTAGGCTTGCCAGAAGAGTTGGAAAAATAAAATAAAGAAGAGTGAAATTACTGGGAGCATGTCTTAGAGCGTGTGTGAGTATGAAATATATTTCTAATTTCATAGCTTTTGCATATCGGATACAATGTTTCTAGACATACAGACTTCTAAAATTGAATGAAATTCTGTTTATCTTAGGACATTTATAATATTTCAATTTGTAAATTTTCATGTTTCACCAAGTTAAAGTGAAAATCTGAGGAAGATAGATGGGCTGTAGGATCAAAGGCAACGAGTGTATTCGTCATATCTTATATCGATTTCTTGACCTTAAAATTGTTTTCTGTTGCATTAAATATTTCATAAAGCTCTTGTCACGTTGTCTCTCCCTCTATGAAAGGCACCTGGTTGATCAAGGCATGAAAATACTGCCTCGTACCTGGAGAAATTCATTAAATCTGTATAATCAGACTTCATTTTTTAAAAATTATCTCCAATATTGTTATGACCTCTTGTCCTGAAGTTTTCCATAGTTTATATTTATCAAATATACGATTTCAAATAGACCACATGGGTCCATTTAGAACAACATTCTTTGTGTCAATGTCATAACATTTATTACAGCCATGTTAGTGGCAACCGCAAAACTTGTATCATATTTTATTCCATGCAGAAACATTCTAGTCTATAATTCAAGAGTTGTTTCTCTTCACAGTTATGAATATGTGGTATATTTACTTCACCGGGCTTTTGTAGATAATCTAACCTTTGACTATTTATTTGGCTGTACATTTTGGTAGTAAGGTATTAACGATTAGGTATGAGAGCTATCGACCGTGGTGATATAAACCTCTGAATCCAGTCAGACATATGGTAACAATAGTCGTGTGCATGAAAGAACGTACATCATAGGTTGTGAGTAATTATTCCCTGGATTGAAGACAACACCATCGAAATATATTTACATTTGATCGACAGTATCTAAAGATAAAAGTAAAAAAAACGATAAATGCAAATTTCAACAATTTTCAAAAGAACAACAAAATTGATAAAAATAAACATTGATGTGTTTTTTTTTATCTTTTCTCTATGAATCTACTTTGGAAAGTCAAAGATGTATTATTCCTCTTATTGCTGAAAGTGACGAACTTTTATATTATGAATACTGACAGGGTGTCAGAATAATTAAAACACTGGCATCCACCACAGATTCTCTATACTTCTAGCTTGAAGTTTTATTGAAAAGATAAAAAGAATATCATTTTTTATTTATTTTAATGGAAAAGATTTTGGAAACAATGATAAAGACATAGGTATAAAATGTTAGTTGTAAATTATTCTAATTCTGAGACTTTTGACAACCATAGGAAAAAAATTTCCGCCAATTATAATAATTTCGGATTTTATTCCCAGACAAATATGATAATACAGGATAAAATTTCAGTCTAAATTTTTCATATTATATAGTATAAATTTATAATTCCTGCATTTTTTCTAAAACAAGAATCGACAGAATTCTTCAAATGAATTAAAACAGTAATTTTCCTCATGAATTTTTGTTTCCTGATATTTCTGGAAATTAGAAAATAAGTATTTTTTTGACGAATATTTGAAATGGTTATTTAAGCCACACGACTTACAACCCTCACATATGATTTTTACACATCAATGAAATTCAGGACAACATTTTTCATTTTTGCCAGTAACAAGCCAGATGGTTAGGGCGCTGCACTCAGGGTCGGGGTTTCGAATGTCTGTCACACCAAACATGCTCGCTCTTGCATCCGTGGGGACGTTATAAAGTTACTGTTAATCCCACTATTCGTTGGTAAAAGAGTAGCTCAACAGTTGTCGGTGGGTGGTGATGACAAGCTGCCTTCCCTTAAGTCATACACTGCTAAATTAGGGACGGATAGCGCAGATGGCCCTCGAGTAGCTTTGCGCAAAATTAAGAAAATCAAAGTTCCAGTGATGAGAAAAGTATTTTTACGCTGGTAAAAATTATCACACAAAGATGTCGTTTTTTATTATTCCTTGATTCATGTCTGTTCATTTTTGTGTGATTGTTTCTACAGACTTATAAAATCTTTTACAAACATTACAAACCATGAGTTGAGCTTTCAAGACTTCATCACTATGAGAGACATTACGATTTTTAGAACAATTATGCTCATTTAAAAGTTCAAATGCTTTATCACATTCTGAACAGTAATAATTTACACTGAGGAACCTTTTCATTGACTTTATGACGTTGAAATTTCGAGTTGGTACCATTTTGTCTTTTAGAGTGAAGGACATTTATATATTACACAGTTGAAATTTTCTACTTGTATTTGAGACTTTAATTGACTTTCAAATGTAGAAGTGCCTTGTATACCGAATGGTGTTTCTGTCACATTATATGATGTATCCAAGTCTTTCGTCATAAATGTGAATAGTGGTCGTTGGTAATTTGTAATACTTTTATACTTTGGTTTATTTCTGAGCAGAACTGAGGCTAGTATTATAACAACGTCATTGTTATTATTTATGGCAATGTTGAACAGTACTAATGGTTGATGTGATTTCTACAGGTAATTACAATGTAGTAAGTTAAATTGTGAATAAATCATTTGATAGTGTGTCTTTTTTAGTTTGATTTAATCTTTTGCTGCTTATTAAAACCTTTTAAGATGAGAAAGTTTTTTATTCTTACAGCCTGAACTGATTGGTTTATCCAAATAATCTGAATAAGTGCATATCCTTACTTTACTTCTAGGTATTTTGTTGTACTGTCTGTTATATTTTCAATATTCTTATACAGCATGTCGATAACGTTTATCAGTCTGTGTGTTTTGTGATTAAACAATAGATTGTTGTTTTTTTTAAACTGCAACCTCAGAAGATTTTCATGAATTAAACAAGAAGGCAAAACATCAAAGACAGATATCTAAAGAAATGATTCATTTAGTAGGCAAACATGCGACACTGCTATATTAGGGATGGCTAGCGCAGATAGCTCTCTTGTAGTTTTGTGCGTTATTAAAAAGGAAATAAACAAGCTACAGCAGAAAAAATTGGGTTAGATAAGTGGAAGTTAACTAATTCTGTGATTATAACATTACGTTTGGTGGTGATGCTATTAAGTACAGTATTATATACAGTACACGAAAAATTAATTCAAATGAAATTTTGGAAATTAGATGGGCTGCGTAATTTTGAAAAGCAAAGCAAAACAGGACCATGCAACAATAGAAGGTTGTGGTATTTAGAGGCCACTAAAATCACTGAATTACATGACCGTACCCCATCTAATTAAGATAAAGATTGGTTTGTGGTAGACTGATAACAAAATTCAAACTATCGTAACCAATTGGAGATGTTAGCTGATTATAAATTGAGCATTATAGATCAAAATAATGAGGAAAAATTAATAAGATTAGAAAAACAACAAGAATCAAACTGTGAAAAATGTGAGAATTCAGACGAGAACGAGAATCAGTAAAGTGAAGATGACGATAAGTTCGAGAACCAAATGCTAGGAAAATAAGATTAGTTAGCTGCAGATAACGATTAAAAAAGTTTTGAAGTGACACTACCAGGCAAAGCCTGTGTGTAAGCCTTGATTATATTGGCTTTTCAGTGTACAAACAATTGACTCATGATAGTCCTATGATATGCAATTGTCATGAACACTGTGTGAAATGCAAGGTTGCATACTATATGAATGGATCATTAATAGTGATGAATAGTTTTGCTTTGAGTTCTAAAGAGAACATTAATAGAGACAGAGTAACTGTAAGGCTTGAAGAAAATGAAGAAATAAGACGTCGATTGATTGTCATATGATGGTCTTCAGTTTGATGTGATCGTTAAATGATATTAAACTAGCTATTTGGTAGCAGTATTAATATTTATGGTTTACTATATAAAGTAACTCTGCAATACATATGATATAATATGATTATATTTTTTTGTGATTAAGTATTGTGAAATGTGTTAATTGTTATTGGATACAACCACGAGCAAAGTATATCTATACATATGATTAATATTTTTAGAGTTTATACCAGAAATGAATAGGGAGTGCATGTGTATATTAAGGATTAATTTGTTTATGTAACTAACTACAAGTTTAAGCTGTTGGCCCCCTGTGACTCAGTGGTAATTGTGGAGGCTTATAAGACTTAATAATTCAATACTTATGGAAGGCATATCTTCGAGCTTAACAACAAACATGCAGAAAAATCAATTCACGTGGTTATTTTTATTCTTTCAAATCACTTTTAATAAACCAGTACATTCTCGCGTCCTTGCATAACTGTCAAATCTTTTTCTGATAACTTAAAAGTGCATAACTTCAGGAAATAAATATTATAACTGGCCATACTACAGATTCGTGGATGTTGCTTGAAATTAATAAATTTCAACAATTCGAAATGCGTTATTAATGTAATCTAACATTAAATGATTGCAATCATGATTTTTAGAAGATGGGCCCAGTAAGAATCGCAGAGAAGGATGGAGTTATAATTCGTTTTATCGTTACTATAAAAGAACAAAAGTTTATGAAAATGCTGCTTGCTCAAAGCTACCTGGGAGATGAATACTAACCTCCAAACTGGGGTTCTTCACTGTTGTACTTGGAATGTGTAGAATTCTGCTTGCTGCTTCATTAAACGTACTCAAGCAATTCTCAGGAAAAAATATTGCTCTTTACGTAATACAATAGGTATCATGACTTTTTTTTGTTATTACTCAAGGTTACTGGGAATATTCTCTTTTTAACTTGTCTGCAGATGATAGTCTTATTAAAACCGTAAATTAAGTTTGAAACATACAGAAATGATTCGGTTTGTTTTTGGTTTATAGTTGATTAATTGCTCTCTATAATGTAATAAAATAGACACATACATGAGTGGTTTTAAACTGTTACAATGACAAACAAAAACGTGATGTCTATAAATACACAAATGCGGGTTGCACTTCGATATTTAGATGCAGTAGTCTGTTAAATTTGTATAATAAAACTTTGTTTACAATATTCAGTATAATAAATGTAATATTAATTCAGTGGCTTTGAATTATTCAGGACAATTTGTAGCTTTTATATTTTTAAATTTGTAATTTTTCTCCTAGTTGTTAGAAAACAATATAGGTTTTATTTCCTCGTAATTTTTAAGATGGTTCAAGCCTTTCGAGTACTGTTGGAGTTAAGAAAAGTTAAGAGTAATCAACACCTTTGAATGACACTTTTTCATATCTGAAAAATTTTATTACATCGTGATATATTTGTTATTTCATACAAAAACACGTTCCATGACATAATGTAATAACTTTTATCGCTGTTTATTAAAAAATGTTTATATTTAATTAGTAATAAGCATCAAAAGATATTGAGTGCACGTGGAAAGTTGTGGGCCTTAAATGTCGTAACAGAGGAAAAGTGTGAAATTAGGGACTTATGTTCAGAGAAAGAAGATGTGGGAAATTCTAACGTAGAAAGATTTCAGAAGAGGAAAATAGATGTGAAGGTAGCGATAATTTACTTTGTTATATTCCGAACTGAAGGAAGAATGAGCACGTAGATGATGGAAAAGAACTTTGTAGACACATACAGTCTATGTTGTATGTTCCATCATTAGTGCGTTTCGAATATCGAATAGAAGGTTACAAAATTTAACATTATTATTCTTACTAAAACTGTCAAATAGCCTCAAATATTCAGTACTAAAGAGCTGTGTGAACGTGTGTTAACTTAATAAAAATGTTGTATTATATACAACACTATACAACAAAAATTTTACTTTTTCTTGGAAAAGACGTGTTTTTTTCTTCAAACTTTTTCTTGTGGCCTGAATAATGAAATTTTCAACTTTAACCATTTTCCAGAACATTCCAGGTAGAATCAGTGCTGACAAATATATGATATTTTCTTTTTTTGCACTTTGATGAGCCTGGTAATCATCAGGAATATACTGTAGTGCCGATTATATCGAGGAGAAATTGAAATTTTCGATAATTTCAACCTCACAGGTCCATGAATTGTGTGATACTTTCCACCAGATAAACATGAGTTGATTTAAAGGTGAGATGCCAACGGATTTAGTGACTGATAAAAGAAACAAGAACTCGTGAGATCTAGACAGAACTGGCAGCTTAGGAAGAGATAATTTTAATGAAAAACTCAGAAGTGGGGCTGAAAAAAGAGAGTTCAACAGAACACCACAAGATCAGCTAGGAATAATTTCGTGATTTGTCTACTTTACGAACTAAATTGTTCATGATGTTTTTTATTGATTATTTTTATCACAAACATAAATGTTAAATATGCTCATAGGATGACAACATTCTTCTTATAACAGTTATTATTATATCGTTCATCCTCGTGTTCTAGTAGTGATGAACTGATCTTGCCAACACATTTTGCTCCAGTTTTAGAAAGAAAAGAGCTTGTTTTTATCTGCGCTAGCCGTCCCTAATTTAGCAGTGCAAGACTAGAGTTTCTTAGGCTACTCTTTTACCAACGAATAGTGGGATTGACCGTCAAAATTATAACGCATCTACGGCTGAAAGGGCGAGCACGTTTGATGTGACGGGGATTCGAACCCGCGCCCCTCAGATTACGAGAACGAACGCCTTTAACACACCTGGCCATGCCGGACCTGCAGGAAGGAAAGAGCAAAAACCCTACAATTACGTGTTTATCCTGAATATGGGCGCGGTGTGAGCAGGTTGTAAGGGCGCTCGACTTACAGTCAGTGGAGTAGAGAGTTCGCATAAAAGCTTTAGGTGATGCTGGTTGGACTCTCTGATAAACTGCTGTAGACTAGAAATACTCCCCCAACATTGTTAAGCACACCCTACGTCGTAAGACCGAGACTGATAAATCTGAAAATAGGAAAAGAAGAAGCAGAAAACCTGAAATCAATGATACCGATGTTAGGTATCTTCGTTTATGCAGCATTTGATACAAATGGAAGACAGCCACTGATCTCAAGCATGCGATAAACAGCCACGTTCCAAATGACGGGGCTCGGCCTAGCTAGGCGGATAAGGAACTCGACACGCAATTTGAGGATCGGGAGCTCGAATCCCCCGTCACACTAAACATGCTCTCCTTTTCATCCTTGGAGGTGTTATAATGTATCGATCAATCCTTCGTTGGTGAACTAGCAGCCCAAGGGTTGGCGGTAGGTGGTGATGGCAATTTGCCTTCCCTCTAGTTTTTCACTGCTAAATTGGGATCGGCTAGTCCAGAGATGGCCTTGCGCGAAATTCAAAAACAAACAAACAAATCTTAAATATTAGTGATACTTACTGCACTTTTAATGTATCTGTTAGGTAATAAACAGCCAAAGAAGATGGATAATCCATCATCTGAACAACAAAACGCCTAAAATAAAAAGATTGCTTTATGCCAAGAATTGGGTTCGGTTCCAGTAAAAATTATAATTGTGTTGGGTGCTTCCAGTTAAACTATTTTGGTGATTTAATTTACTTTGAAAAAAGAAGTTAAAATATCAAATTTTATTGAGTGATATGCTGTTTTTATTGTAGGCTTGCAGTCATAAAATGCGACAATGATTAAAAGGTTCAGAATGGAAAAATTGATTGCACTTGACTTTTCTTTTTACCGTGGCATGTCAGCCAACATACAATAGTATAAAATCGATTTCAACACCTGTAGCGTAGATGGCCCTCGTGCAGCTTTGCGCGAAATAAAAAACAAGCAAACAATCAATATTTGCTCTTTTCCAGATTCGTTGCATTATATTTATAGCATGCGGTAACCACGTTAATTTTGAATCGTATGTTAGACCTAGAAATTTAGCAGATGTAGCAGTCAGTAAAAGTGATCCATTCATGTAGAGCTTTGGTGGATCTTTTTCCAGCTTATTCAGTCTGCTGAATAATATCAATTGGGTTTTCGGAATATTGGTTTTGATTTTGTATTTCTGGCAGTATTCTTTGACGTTATTTAGAACTGGTTGTCGGTTCTTCGCTGCTATTGACTGAGTGGGGGAACTTTTCCAGACTGCTACATCGTCAGCGAACTGTGATGCAAAACCTAAATTTAGGTCCGACAGAGGCATATTACTCACATACATGATAAATAATATAAGACTAACAACCCCTCCCAGCGGGACTCCTGCTTCGGGAGAAAAGGACCCTGAGTGGGCCTCATTCAAATTTACTTTGCACATTCTGTTTTCCAGGAAGTTGGACAGCCAGCGAATAGTTTCCTGGGGTAAAGCCATTTCCTGTGACCTATGACGTAAACCATTATGCCACACTGTGTCAAAAGCTTTCTCAATATCGAGAAAGCAAGCTACAGTGCATTCGTTTTTGTTGAAGTTGTCAGTAATTGATTCTGAAAGTCGAATCAGGTGGTCTGTTGTTTGTCGGTATTTTCGAAATCCGTTTTGAATTTCTGGAAATAGGGCCCGGCATGGCCTAGCGCTTTAAGGCGTGCGCTTCGTAATCTGAGGGTCGCGGGTTCGCGCCAAACATGCTCGCCCTCCCAACCGTGGGGGCGTTATAATGTTGCGGTCAATCCCACTTTTCGTTGGTAAAAGAGGAGCCCAAGAGTTGGCGGTGGGTGGTGATGACTAGCTGCCTTCCCTCTAGTATTACACTACTAAATTAGGGACGGCTAGCACAGATAGCCCTCGAGAAGCTTTGTGCGAAATTCCAAAAACAAACAAAAACAATTTCTGGTAATTTTGAATTTTCTTCTAAGTATACTGACGGACAATTACTAATTATCCTCTTTAATACTTTGCCAATACAACTGGTAAAGCTAATCGGGTGGCAATTGTTTGGTTTATTTGCTGGCTTTCCTTCTTTCTGGAACATTAATATTGTTGCTTCCTTCCAAGAAACGGGGATATATCTTGCTGATAGTGATAGATTAAATAAAGCTGTTTGGTATTCATATAATCTTTGAGTGCCGTGTTTTAGGAGGATAGCTTGAATACCATCTTCACCAGGGGCTTTGTTTTTGTGTTGTTAATAGCAGTTACGACTTCCGTTACAGTGATATGTTTAATCAGTTGATGAGTGCTCCAGTCTTTGGTTTCTCTTGGTGTATAGTAGTGTTGACTGGAAATTTAGGTGTGTATATGCTTTTGATCATAGCAAATGCTTTCAAAAATAAGTGTCGTTTATGTTGAATTTTGACATGAGAAGACTTATGTTGATGTTTTCACTTGAGTCCTACCAGCAGATATTTTGGACACTGATTGTAGTCTGTAACATTACAGTTTAACATGAAAGTACTTGGGTATAACATTTTTTAGTTTTGTAAGTTGGTAAAAGCTGTATATAAATCCACGTTGTTTTGTTTGAATCCAGACTTCTCTACTGAATAGAAAAATTATGATGCATTTTGATCTTATTTTCAAATTAATATATTTATTTTCTACAGATATTCTGGAAGGAAACGCAGTTTTGTGAAAAAAATTAAAATTATTGTAATTACAAAAACAACAAAAAATATTATACGTTGTTGTTTCTAACTTGTAAAATGTTTATCACGAAGGAATACACACACATATATTTATAAATACCTAGGGAACCTATCCATCTACTTAGGGCCCGGCACGACTAAGCGTGTTAAGACGTGCGACTCGTAACCTTAGGGTCGCGGGTTCGCATCCCCGGCCAAACATCTCGCCCTTTCAGCCGTGGGGGCGTTATAATGTGACGTTTAATCCCACTATTCGTTAGCAGTGGGTGGTAATGTCTAGTTGCCTTCCCTTTAGTCTTAAACTGCTAAATTAGGGACGGCTAGCACAGATAACCATCGAGTAGCTTTGTGCATAATTCCAAAACAAACAAAATCTTCCACTTGGGCCATCATTATCTTTTCAATTTTAACTTTGGTGAAATTGGAAGAAATATGTGTAATTTAGGTATGTGATCATTGATCTAAAATGCCTTTTGGCATTGTTACTTTATTACTACTACATTTGCGGAAATACTTAATTAACTTAATGAGAAACTTATAAGCAGTTTAAGCAATAATGATATAGTTATTGACATATTTGTATCATACTTGTTTTTATAACCGTGTTCACACATATGCATCAATACATTCCTTGATCAATGATATGAACATGACATTATTAGATGCAGTTAAACTACTAAATTTTTCTAAATAGAAATCATAAAGTTAGCAAGTTTCCAGAGAAATCAACATTTACTAATTTAATTCTGCGGTAATGCCTCAGAATGTTTTTTTTTTATTTTTCATAAATATAAAACTTTCGCTTATTATGCAATCATTTTCACACACTTCTGAGACTGCAAATCACATTTCTGAACAAATGTTTTCCTTACTTGCATATAAAATAAATCTACACACCAAGCAACAAGATCACTTTGAACACTCATGTTTTGTGTCGGATCCCACTGTTTTGGATTCCGTGGGTTTTCAAGCCAGGCAGGTTGAGACTAAAAAAAGCCATCGGCAGTAGACAGGATCGTCCACAACATCTTTCCTCGTGTAGGGCTAAAGACTGATCTCAGCCTGCAGGTTCCACCCCTCTGAAGCCATCCCTTACCATCACGAAAAGAACAAACTTAAAGGTATGTGTGCAGTATGCTGGTATATTGTGAACAGTTGCATACTAGCATTTCACCTACATCCAGAATGATGTATTCAAGATTGTACTGATACTTCTGTACCATCTTTTATACATACCAGCACTTCGTCTTGTCATTTCAGGGTGATATTAAAAAGCCTATTTAGATAGTATTATTGTATCAACAGGATTTTAACTTTATTACACTAGCTTCAGTAATATTTTATTTTTACAATGATAGTATAATACCTGTTAACTTTCTTAATGTTATGTGTGTAAAATTGTTACAATATTTTCAATGCATGAAAGAAGAGAAATTTACACTATATAATAAAGTGTCTCAGATTGGTCATTGTTGACCATGTGGTCAGATCTGTCACCTGGACCCTCTGCTAGTACAGCAGTAAATCTATGGATTTAGAATGCTAATATCAGGGGTTCAATTCCCCTCAGTGTGTTCAGCAGACAGACTGATGTGGCTTTGCAATAAGAAAACACACACTGTCACCTGCCATTTTAAAGCACCCCAGTGGCACAGCCGTATGTCTGCAGACTTAGAGTTAGAAACCTTATTTTGATAACTGTGGTCAGCAGAGAATTGTGTGCCATTGTGCTAAATTACAGACAATTAAACAAATGTATAAACAAACCACTGTCAGATGGAAGTGGGAGAGTTAAGGAGTGTCACAGAATAATGGGAGGCTTTTCCATCACGTTATGTATAGGGTGGCTCATAAGTCCTTACCCATTCATACATCTTATGTATCAAGTGTATCTGTGTGGCGCCGCCAGTATTCTTGCACTCATGTACCCAATACTTGTCACAATACACTCTTGAAATGTAAATGAGCTTACATCAACCATATTTCTCTGAAAAAAAAAGAAACAAATTTATAATACATGCATAACTGAATATAACATAATAACATATGGATGGGTTGGGACTTACGGGCTACCCTGTAGGTGTGTTGAAGTGAGTATGAGGTTATTTTCATTTTTTACCATAAGCTCACATTTCTCTCTAATGTAGAATGGATGAGCACAGTAGTTTATTGTTTAATAAAAGCAAAGCCCTAAACTTATATTTGAATTGCGTGGGTGTTTTGTTGGAGAGTGAGGTGGAAAGCAGATGTTTTTAGTATTTGTCTTTTGGACAAGGTTTTGTTTCCAAAGATTTTATGGCCCCTGTTGATTTAAACACACTTTTCATATAAAATAGGTATTACATTTATGTACTTATAATTATGAAAAAAATTATATTCAAATACTTAAAATATATATGTCTAAGATATAATAATCATATTAACACATACACAAAATACGCATATCATCTGAACAAAAAAATTCAGTAAACAAACAATAATACCAATCTGTAGAACTATAAGAATTTATTGCTTTTTTATGAATTGTGTGTTTTATCACCTGAACAAAGCATCAACACAACTAGATCCAACAATCAGCCTTTTGTGAAAGAAAACTTCAAAGAAGTATTACTGCTACAGCTTCATGACACTTGCATAATGTTATGTTACTCGTTAGTTTATTTTGTTCATTCTGGTACAAAATTAATATCGTGTTTCACATGATAGTTTTATAGTGTTTAAGATGCACTTATAAATTATCAAAATACTGAACGAACCTAACCTAATATGTGAACCTGAATAAACAGTATGGCTGTGATATATTTATCTCTGAGGTGGCCTCAGTGATCTATGATAATGTTAGTTTCTCATTTTATTGTTAGTACTTATACTATCTATTCACTTACTTAACTTTTCCTGTACACAAACACTATGTAATTTGTGTTAGCTGAAAATAAGTAAAAAGCCGATTGAACCGACATATCTAAAATATATTGTTGAATTAATTAATAAAGTTATTTTTTAATATATTCTGTGATAAATTCAGTTTATTTTACACTAAGATTCTGGTAACAGACATATAGGCATATTTAAACTGTAATAATGGAATAAAACCTACTCATTTGAAAACCTTTGATTGCAGTTCTCACAAAGCTAAAGTGTTAGTTTAACTTAAAATGGTAAACTAACTATAGTTCTTAGTCTAGTTTAAATCACATCGAAAGTAACATTGAACATAAATATCCACTATCAGGACTGTTCGGAAAAGTTATGATTTGATAACCCGACATATACACCAAGAGTACAGTGATGTTGGGATGTTTCAATACTAGTTTTAAAAAAAATATTAATGTTACATCACATGATAAATTACTTTTAATTTTGAAATGTTAATAAAGATTTTACATTTTAATAGGCTCATTTCATTAGGCTTACATAACAATTAGAATGAATAACTTGAAATATGAAGACTAAAAAGCCACAAAAAGTTATTTAAATACTTGTAGATAAACTTATCAAGACATGCTTACGACGACTGAAATTAAGATTTTCAGAAATCATTATGCCATTTGAGTTAATATGTGAGACTTGCACCATCAAGAAAGAAATTTGTAGCAAATCATAACGTTTTCTAAGAAGTGAGATTACACAAAATGTTTGTGTTTGAATTTCGCGCAAAGCTACTCGAGGACTACCTGCACTAGCCGTTCCTAATTTAGCAGTGCGAAACTAGAGGGAAGGCAGCTGGTCATCACCACCCACCGCCAACTCTTGGGCTACTCTTTCAGCAACGAATAATGGGATTGACCGTATATTATAATCTCTCCATGGTTGGAAATGCGAGTATATTTGGTGCGACGGGGATGTGAACCCGCGACCTTCAGATTACGAGTCGTACGCCTAAACCCACCTGACCATGCCGGGCCTGAATAGACAAATCCAGAAACTGTAGCAAATTCGTCTTCGTAAACTATACGAAAGTCAGCAACATAAAGTAGAATCTCTGTCTGGAAATGAGGTTAACAGTGTGTGAGTTTGTCAAGATAGGGCCTCCAGGTATACCTCCTGTCCAACCTTGACAAACTTCAAGCATCTGGAAAATACACATGAACATATTTTTCCAAGCGAAAACGTAAAGTTATGTTGCTGGATACAAAGCATCTTTGAATTTCTATTTGATTCTATTGTTTAAAATGTTGCTTAAAAACCATTTTCATCCTTAGTAAGATGGATTATGGAACGATATAGCTTCAAGTCCATGCCCTTCACAATGACAGTTACGCTACAATGCTGTTGTAAAGTTTCACGATCATTAAGAGAAGCGTAACCTAACGTGGTGACAAACGCGGGGAAGTTCCAATGTGTGTTTAATGTGTTTTTCTTATAGCAAATCGTGACCAATATGCATAGTCACGATTTAGATAGTGACCACCTTCCAGTTTGGTGTATCTTCAATCTCACCCCTCACTTAAATAAAATCATAGCTAAAGACCAACTGAACTACAAAAAAGCTAATTGGCCATTTTTTCAAACTATATTAAATGAAACCTTACCTCCCGAAGTACTGCATATTGCCGCGGACCCATCAGATATAGATGCATACTGTCATATCATCTCTGAGTGTCTAAAAAATGCAGCAAATAGTTCGATACCGAAACAAAAACACTTCACAACAACTCATTCATGGCAACCGCATAAAGACATAATACACTTAATTAAAAACAGACGTATACTCCGCAGACAGTACATTCAAAATCGCAACCCCACGCTTAAAACTCAGATAAACACAATAAGAAATAAAATACGAAACTTGATCAGACAACAAAAACAAGAAAACTGGGTTAACTTCTGTTCATTCCGTTGGTAAAAGAGTAGCCCAAGAGCTGGCGGTGGGTGGTGATGACTAGCTGCCTTCCCTCTAGTCTTACACTGCTAAATTAGGGACGGCTAGCACAGATAGCCCTCAAGTAGCTTTGTGCGAAATTCCAAAACAAACCCAAAATAACAATAAAAAACTCAATGAAAATTTCACCCAACGAATATGACTTTCGTAAAATGATAACATTTCACTCACATTTCAATCCTTTCGAACACAGTTTTGTCAATATGATAAAATTTTCACTCTCAGATAACACAGTACTCGAAAAAAAATGTATTGTTCCTCCTCTGATATGAGAACTTGATGTTAAAATGGCAGAGTAATCTTAAGACCACATAATTTCTTTATGTCAGTGCAATACCTTAACAGGACGAGGTTTTTGTATAGTGTTCTACATGGCACAAAATTAAATGAAAATAAAAGAGAATCGAAGGAAAATATTCACCAAAAAGACACAATTAAAAATAATTTTTAATTACAAGTGGTGTTCGTGTTTGAACAGTCATACGAGTATTGGACTACCTGTGTTTCCATCACGGAGAATCGACCTCCTGATTTTAGTGTTGTCTATCTGTTAAATTACTGATCTTTCACCATGGGACTTAAGAGTAAAGTTTCTGAGTCGAATTATGATGTTTTTTAAATGAAAATCGAAATATATGAGTATATAAATTAACTTAAGAAATGTTTGTCTCCTATTGGGTCAGCAATAAGTCTGCAAACTTATGACGCTGAATAATTTAAAACACTTAAAACATAGTTATTGGTTATACAGGGCTGTTTAGTATGAGTTATTATTCAGTGATTTAATTATTATATAGCTTTCATAACAAGAAACTTACCTGTGGTACAGAGTATGCCTGTAAACTACAATGCTAGAACAGAGTTTCGATACGCGTGGTGGGCAGAGAACAGATAGCCCATTGGTAGCTTTGTGCTCAACTTCAAATAAAAACAAACAATAATGTTAAAATATAATTAGTTTAGAAGTCTTAGTTACGACAAATTTCGTTGCGTTTATCGGTATGAGTCGTATGTTGTGTGTGTAGTTTATGTTTTAAGATGACATCACATTACTTGAATTTTATGAATTTTTCCTATTTTCTTGAGTGAGTATTGTCACATCATATCGTCTGACGGTTGGTAGAAAGTTCTAGGCCTATGTTAGATGTTAGTGAGCGCAAGAAAAAATGTCAAGTCAGAAAACGTTAAGTTAGTGAAAGTGAGGTTAGACTTTGTAGTTATTGGTCTAGCCAGTGAATTATTTCAGACAATGTCTTCTGGGATTCTTAATGGAACAGTAAATTCGTAAATGCAAAGCTCTAAATGGAAGATTATGTGCGTGGGTGTGTCTTTTAAGTAATTGTATTTGCTTGAGGTTTGATATAACTCGTCATTTGTTGCACCATGTTAAAATTAGATTTTGAGATTTTTTCGACACTTGCCGTTTGATTAGTGGGTTTCTAGATATGCTCAAAACGGCTATACAGTCGGCATGTTAGGAGTACATATGACATTAAGAAACGTTATAATTTATGTATATTATATGTAGAACTCATGCCTGTGGTACTCCTGCAGTGATATTCAATTTCCCAAGACAATAATACAATATTGAAGAGAATAAAGTTAATTGTATAATAAAGAAGCCATGTTAGAATCAAGTAATAAATGTTAGTCATAAAAAAAAAAAACGTGTAATAATGTGAACTATGAACGTTCAATGAAATAAATATAGTTCTATGATAACGAAGCCAGGTAAAAATATCAAATATGTTGAACAGTCTGTTATACAATAAAGAAGGTATGCAACCCTACAAACAATAAATACTGAAAAGAAAAAGTTTCTTCTATAAAAAACTGTCATGTAGAAGCTAAACAATGAATGTTTAACGGCATAATGTGAGTTATGAAAAAAAGCCATGTTGCAGTATAAATTATGAATGTCGAAGAGAATAAACTTAATTGTACAATAACGAAGCTAGGTAACGATATAAACAATCACTGTTCGATAGGAAAAGTTAGTCGTATAATAAAGAAGCCATGTAACAATACAAACAATGAACTATGAATATAAAAAGTACATTTTATAAGAAAGAAGCCATTTAAAATATCAACAAGAAGAATAAATTTACTTCTATAATAAAGAAGCCAAGTACCAATCAAATGATATATATTGAAGAGAATAAACTTAATCGTACAACAAAGAAGCTATGTAACAATAAAAACAACCAATGTTCATTATAAAAAATCAGCTCTATAATAAGGAACACATGTTATAATAGAAATAATGTTGAGTAGAGAAAGTTAGTTGCACAAAAGGGGATCCATTTAAAATGTAAACAATGAACAATGAATATAAAAAGTTGATTCTATAATAAAGAGGTCATGTAACACTATAAACAATGAATACTGCAAAGTATTAAGTTAATTGTATAATAAAGAAACCATATAACAATTAAACAATGAACGATGAATGTAAAAATTTGGTTGGATAAGAAAAAAAACCATGTAACAATATCAAAAATGAATATTGAGAATAAATTTAGTTCTATAATAAAAAAAAAGTACCAATTAAATTATATACATTGAAGAGAATAAACTTAAATTTATGAAAAATATGCCGTGCAACAAGATAAACAGTCAATGATGAACAGAAAAATATACTTTCACCATAAAGAAGCCATGTAACAATTTAAACAATCAATTTTGAATCGAGAAAGGTAATTGTAAAACAAAGAAACCATGTAGGAATATAAACAATGAATATTGAACAGAATATGTTAATGTTACAAAAATGAAGCCAAATAACAATGTAAACAATGAATTTTTATGAAAATAAAATTAATTATACAAAAAGAATACGCGCAACACTGTAACGTATAAATGTTGAATGAAAGAAACTTAGTTTTTTAAAATAAACATACAAACAAAAAATGTTGAATAGAGAAAGTTAGTTGAATAATAAAGAAGCCACGAAAGAATGTAAACAATTGAAGATGAATATAAAAAGTTCATTCTATAATGATGAAGCCATTTAACACAATAAACAATGAATACCGAAAAATATGACGTTACATCGACAATAAAGAAGCCATATAGCAATTAAACAATGAATATAAAATGTTAGTTTATTAACAAAGAAGTCCTTAAAGTATATGAACAATCAAAACTGAGAATAAAGTTATTTTTATAATAAATAATCCATAATCCAATTAAATGATATAAATTGAAGATAATACACTAAATAATATAATGTAGAAGCCATGTAACAATATGAACAAGGAATATTGAACAGAATAATAATGAACGATGAATATAAAATGTTGGTTTAAAAAAAAAATGCAATATAAGAATATCAATAATGAATACTGAGAGGAATAAACTTAATTCTGTATTAAAGAAGCTGTGTACCAATTAAATGATATACATTGAAGAGAACAAACTTAATAGTATAAATAGAGGCCATGTAAGAATATAAACAATGAATATATAAAAGAATAATGTTAGTGTTGCAAGATAAAGAATGTAACAATCTAAACAATGAATTTTGAGAAAATAGTGTTAATTATACAAAAAGTCATGCAACAATGTGAAATATAAATGTTGAGTACAAGAAACTTATATCTTTAATAAGGAAGCCATGTAATAATACAAACAATCAATGTTGAATAGAGAAAGTTAGTTGCATAAAAATCCGTGTAAGAATTTATTTCTGTAACAAATAAACCTTATAACAGTTAAACAATGAATATTGAGAAAGAATAAACTCAATTTTATAATAAAGAAGACATGTACCAATTAAATGATATGCACTGAAGAGAATAAACTTAATATTATAATAAAGAATCCAGGTAACAATGTAAAATATGAAGTTTAAGGAAAATAGTGTTAATTATACAAAAACGAAGCCATGCAACAATGCAAAATACGAAACTTGAAAGCAAAAAACTTAGTTCTTTTCTAAGGAAGCCATGTAATAATGTAAATAATTTTGAATTTGAGTAAAATAGAAGCCATGTAAGAATGTAAACAATCAACGATGGATATAAAAAGTTGATTCTATAATAAATAAGCCATGTAACACTATAACAAATGAATACTGAAAAGTATAACGTTATTTGTGTAATAAAGAAGCCACATTACAATTCAACAATGAACGATGGAAATGAATAGTTGGTTTTATAAGAAAGACGCCATGTAACAATATTAACAATGAATATTGACAAGAATTAACTAAATTCTACAATAAAAAGCCATTTACCAATTAAATTATATGTATTGAACAGAATAAACTATCAGTACAATATGTAAACCATGTAACAATATAAACAACGAATATTCAACAGAATGATGCTGGTGTTACAATAATGAACCCAGACAACAATGTAAACAATGAATTTTGAAAGAAATAGAGTTAAACAAAAAAAATTGTTTTTGATCAAGGAAGCCATGTAGTAATACAATGTTGAATAGGGATAGTTACTTGTATAAAAAAGCCGTGTAAAACTATAAACAATGAATACTGAAAAGTATAAGGTAACTTGTATAATAAAGAAGCCACATAACAATTAAATAATGAACCATGAGTATAAAAATTTGGTTCTATAAGAAATAAGCCATTTAAGAATATCAACAATGAATACTGAGAAAAATAAACTTAATTCTATAATAAAGAAGCCATGTACCAATTAAATGAAATACACTTAAGAAAATAAACTTAACAGTATAATACAGAAACCATATAACAATATAAACAATGAATATTGAACACAATGATGTTAGTGTTACAATAATAAATCCGGGTAAAAAAATGTAAACAATATATTTTGTGGAAAATAGGATTAATTACACAAAAAGAAGCCATGAACAATGTAAAATATGAATGTTGAAAAGAAGAAATTTAGTTCTTCAATAAGGAAGCCATGAAATATTACAAACAATGTTGAATAGAGAAAGTTAGTTGTATCAAAAAGAAGCCATGAAAGAATGTAAACAATCGACGAAGAATATAAAAAGTTGATTCTGTAACAAAGAAGCCATGTGACATTATAAACAATGAACACTGAAGAGTACAACGTCACTTTTATCATACAGAAGCCATATAACAAATAAATAACGAACAATGAATATAAAAATTTTGGTTTTGTAAAAAAGAAGCCATGTAAGAATATCAACAATAAATATTGAGAAGAATAAACTTATTTCTGTAATAAAGAAGCCATGTACAAATTAAATGACATGCATTGAAGAAAATAAACTTAATAGTGTAATATAGAAGCCATGTAACAATATAAACAATGAATATTAAGTAGCATGATATTGATCTTGCAATAATGAAGATATATAACAATGTAAACAATGAATTTTGAGAGAAATAGCATTAATTATACAAAATAGAAGCCCTGGAACAATATAAAGTGTGAATGTTGCAAGGAAGAAAGATAGTTCTTTATTGAAGAAGCCATGTTGTAATACAAACAATGTTGAATAGAGATAGTTAGTTGTATCAAAAAGAAGCCGTGTAAAACTATAAACAATGAATACTGAAAAGTATAAGGCAACTTGAATAATAAAGGAGTCATATAACAATTAACTAATTAACGATGAATATAAAAAGTTTGTTTTACAAAAAATAAGTCATGTAAAAATATCAACAATGAATACTGAGAAGAATGAATTTAATTCTTTAATAAAGAATCCATGCACCAATTAAATTAAATACATTGAAGAGAATAAACTTAATAGTATAATGTAGAAGCCATGTAGCAATATAAACAATGAATATTGAACAGAATGATGTTGATGTTGCAATAATGAAGCCAGGTAACAATGTGAACAATGAATTTTGAAAAAAATAGTGTTAATTATACAAAATGCAGCCGTGCAAAAAATGTAAAATATGAAACTTGTAATCAAGAGACATAATTCTTTAATTAGGAAGCCATGTAATTATACAAATAATTTTGAATAGAGGAAGTTAGTTTTATAAAAAAGAAGCCATGTAACACTAAAAACAATTAATAATGAAAAGTATAAGGTTTCTTGTGTAATAAATAAGCTATATAACAATTAAATAATGAACCATGAATATAAAAATTTGGTTTTATAAAAACAAAGCCATGAAAGAATATCAACAATGAATACTGAAAAGAATAAACTTAATTTTATAATAAAGAAGCCATGTACCCAATAAATGAAATACACTTAAGAAAATAAACTTAACAGTATAATACAGAAACCATATAACAATATAAACAATTAATATTGAACACAATGATGTTAGTGTTACAATAATGAAGCCGGGTAACAATGTAAACAATAAATTTTGTGAAAAATAGGATTAATTACACAAAAAGAAGCCATGCAACAATGTTAAATATGAATTTTGAAAAGGAGAAACTTAGATCTTCAATAAGGAAGCCATGAAATATTACAAACAATGTTGAATAGAGAAAGTTAGTTGTATCAAAAAGAAGCTATGAAAGAATGTTAACAATCGACGATGAATATAAAAAGTTTGGTTTTGTAAAAAAGAAGCCATGTACAAATTAAATGATATGCATTGAAGAGAATAAACTTAGTAGTGTAATATTGAAACCATGTAACAATATAAACAATGAATGTTGAGCAGAATGATATTGGTGTTGCAATAATGAAGGTAGATAACAATGTAAACAATGAATTTTCAGGGAAATAGTGTTAATTATACAAAACGCAATCGTGCAAAAAATGTAAACTATGAAAGTTGAAAGCAAGAAACTTTGTGATATCACAAGAAGCCATGTGATAATACAAATAGTGTTGAATAGAGAAAGTTAGTTATGTAAAATAAAAGCCATGTAACCCATATAGACAACGAATACTGAAACGTATAACGTCACTTGTAAAATAACGAAGCCATATAACAATTAATCAATGAACGACGAAAATAAAAAGAAAGAAGCCATTTAAGAATTTCAATAACAAATAGTGAGAACAATAAACTTATTCAATAATAAAGAAGCCATGTACCAATTAAATGATATACAATGAAGAGAATAAACTTAAAAGTATGATATAGAAGCCATGTAACAATATAAACAATAAATATTCAACAGAATCATGTTGGTGTTGCAATAATGAAACCAGGATCCAATGTAAACAATGAATTTTGAGAACAATAATGTTAATTGTACAAAAAGTCATGCAAAAATGTAAAGTATGAATGTTGAAAGGAAGAAACTTAGTTCTTTAATAAGGAAGCCATGTAATAATACAAATAATGTTGAATAGAGAAAGTTAGTTGTATAAAAAAGGAACCCATGTATGAATGTAAACATTCGAAGATGAATATAAAAAGTTTATTCTGTAATAAAGAAGTCCCTATAAACAATTAATACTGAAAAGTATAACGTTACTTGTATAATAAAGAAGCCATGTAACAATTAAACAATGATCGATGAACATAAAATATTGGTTTAATAAGAAAGAAGTCATTTAAAAACATCAACAATGAATATTGAAGGAAATAAACTTAATTCTATAATATAGAAGCCATGTAACAATACAAATACTGAATATTGAACAGAATAATGTTGGTGTTGCAATAATGAAGGCAGGTAAAGATGTAAAGAATGAAGTTTGGGGAAAATAGTGTTAAATAAACAAAAATGAAGCAATACAACAAGGTAAAATATAAAAGTTGAAAGCAAGAAACTTAGTTGTTTAATAACGAAGCCATGTAAGAATACAATATTGAATAGAGAAAGTTAGTTGTGTAAAAAAAGCCATGTGAGAATGTAAACAATCGAAGATGGATATAAAAAGTTGATTCTATAACAAAGAAGCCATGTTACACAATAACCAATGAATAGAGAAAAGTATGACGTTACTTCCAAAACAACGAAGCCATATAACAATTAATCAATGAAAGATGAGCATAAAATGTTTGTTTAATAAGAAAGAAGCCATTTAAGAATATCAATAACGAATATTGAGAACAATAAACTTATTCTGTAATAAAGAAGCCATGTACCAAATAAATGTTATTTATTGAATAGAACAAACTTAGGAAAATATAGAAACCATGTAACTATATAAACAATAAATATTCAACAAAGTCATGTTGTTGTTGCAATAATGAAACCAGGAACTAATGTAAAGAATGAATTTTGAGGAAATAGTGCTAATTATATAAAAAAAGCCATGCAACAATGTAAAGTATGAATGTTGAAAGGGAGAAACTTAGTTCTTTTACAAGGAAGCCATGTAATAATACAAATAATGTTGAATAGAGAAAGTTAGTTGTATAAAAAAGGAACCCATGTATGAATGTAAACAATCGAAGATGGATATAAAAAGTTTATTCTGTAATAAAGAAGACATGTAACACTATAAACAAAGAATACTGAAAAGTATAATGTTGCTTGTATGATAAAGAAGCCATGTAACAATTAAACAATGAACGATGAATATAAAAAGTTTGTTTTATAAGAAAGCCATTAAAGAATATCAACAATGAATATTGAGAAGAATAAACTTAATGCTATAATAAATAAGCCATGTACCAATTAAATGGCATACATTGAAGAGAATAAAACTAATAGCATAATGTAAAAGCCATGTAACAATATAAACAATGAATATTGAACAGAATTATGTTGGTGTTGCAATAATGAAGTCAGGTAACAATGTAAACAATGAATTATGAGGAAAATAGTGTTAATTTTACACAAAAGAAGCCGTTCAACAATGTAAAGTATGAATGTCGAAAGGAAGAAACTCCATCCTAGGTTCCATTCTAGTGACCATTTCCAAAAATCGTATTTGGTCTACCACTTGCAATAGCACATTGCTTGGATTGCTTTTTGAGACTGATCAACTGTTACACCAAGATCTCTGTATTTTATAACACTGCTAAGGTTATTTCCATTTAAATCATTCTAAAAATTTAAGTTATGATAACCTACATGCATTATTTTCCATTTTGCATATATTTAACAATGTCAAAAGATTTGTTAGACAAGATTTTCCCTCAGTAAAACAATCTTGACTGTTCTATAAAAATTAAAGTTTGTTAAATGGCTTTGTAAAACATTTTCTAACAGACATCCCAAAATGTTCTGACAGCTGACATAAGACTTGTAGGTTAGTAACTACTGGGATAATCTTTATCACTTGCCTTGAAAAGATTGTATATCAGCTAACTTCCATTATTCTGGTACCTGTCTACCATTCAAGCGCTGAGAAAAAAATACCATGTGACTCGTGTAGGGTTCTATCCCAATCCTAACCATTTGTTTACTCTTAATTATGTTTTCAACTAACCTTTTCTCTTACGCTATTTTTTTATTATCTAATTTGTTGTTTTACCAACTTTCTTGTCCTTATATAATCTTCTTTGTTTCCTGCCATACCACTCAACTCAATGTTTTTAATTTATGATACTCTTCTTTAATATATTTTTCTTATACAAACTTGCTTCTTACTTGCTGCTGTCCTTTTCTTTCTATAAGGAATATGTTTTATTTGGATTGATAAATATTTGTTTGTAAAGATATTCCGCAACCGATCAGCTGTCCAATTCACAACATATAATTATTGTTGCATCACTTCCAAATTTTCTTGTCTGCAGTTTCTAAAAAGAATATCATTATTCCTTATCTTCATATGCAGGAAAACATTAAACCTAACATAGGAATGAGAGCTTACTTCCAAACATTCCCAAATTTCAACCCTCTTGATCATTTCTATATTTGGAGTTTGCAATAAATCTAAACTTTTAATTTCTAGTAGGTTCCTTCACTGATTGGTAAAGAAACCATCATAACCAGTTTCCAAAATCCTTTTCCTCTCATATTCGCTACTTTTAATGTTAATTTTTTTCTAATGTCCTGAAAGCCATTGTTCAGGTCGGATAGTATTTGACAAGGTTATTTATTAAACTTTACATGTTAATATACTGACGTAGAATATTAAAATTATTAAAACGACTAAATTATCAAAACGTGTTGATATTAATGAGAATGCACTCTTTATCGTTTTCCCATCTAGTGTAGAATATATCATAAATAAAAAAAGTGTAGTAGCATATCCCCCCAAATAAATTACTTCTTTATTTTCATAAATCGTATTTTGCCAAATAATTACTTCTACCTTACCATAGCTACGGGAAGAAATCACTGCATAAACCCAAGCAGAGCCTTGTCTAATCATCTCTACATAATTATTCTGGTGCATAGGCATCAGCAGAACCTAAAATTAACATGGTTACGGGAAGAGAACCAAGCATAAGCTCAACTTGCTGTGGTTACCAGAAGATAATATCGAAGGTCTCCACAAAGTATAACAGCGTTCTGGTGATGCTTCAGTACAAGTGTCAGTTTTTGGGAAGGATTTCGAAAGAAACGAGTATTGGAGTCATTAAAATATAAGGTGTCGGGTATTTAAAAAATACATCGGGTATATATCGTAATTCAAGAGGTTAATAGTATATTCAGATTGGAAGAAGGTATTGTTTGGTATGTAAGTTGGTTTTGATGTAAAACTAAAAAAATACTGAGGCTGAAAAAATGTAATATTGATAGAACTGAGAGAAAAGATTGCTACTGAGGCCGTATATTATATCAAATCTATTTAGGAAATTTCTTTTATACTTTATTGATGGTGTCTTTAAGATTTGAGTCTTAAATGCTTGGATATACGACATTTATTGTTACACTTGGCTGTAGGTTTTCCATCAAATTATCATCACTTTTCTCAAGTAAGAATATATTGATAATTTAAATTTAAAGATCATTATCTACACCATTTTCTCTGGTAAAGAGAAAGCTGTGATTACACATATTACCTCAACTGATATAAAATGTTTCTAACTTCAAAATTTAAAATGAACATCAGGATAAATCTATTTTCTAGTCTTTCAAGTTTTTAAAAGAGCTATAAATCTGAACACATAATCTCATATGAAATTCTATAACTAATATTTCTTAATTATCTTAATTTGCATCCGTTCACAAAGTAATTTACCAAGGTTTGACTGCCTCGACTTCACTTTTCTGTCTCTCTGTTGGTTAAGCTTGATTTAAAAAAGTGTTTATATTTCAGTTAACTGTGAAAGGTGATGTTAGAGTATATAATTATATAAATTATATATTTGATATAATAACGAGACGAAAATAATTAAGGTAACCCAACGAACTATGTAAGCTAAACAGAACAATATTATATGTCCATCACTTTACTACTACAGTTTTAGTAATAATTACGAAGCGTTTTATTATTTCATATATATATAGATATATACATGTATTATTATCTTAAGACTGTTTTATATCTTGTATCACTGTCCTGAGCTTTCTGTACCTCATGTATTGCTCTCCTGATACGCTACCACACTAGTTCAGTTCTTAATAACTGTAGCTGGTATCGAAAGAGTGCTATGAACTATTTATATCAACGATTGTATTTATATCTCATAATTAGTGTCCATACAGTACATCATCAGACGTCATAAACCAACTTTACCTTTATTGTAAATGATACAGAGTTGACCATGGTGAAGTTTTTTGCTAATAACATATTTTGGTTATTTTAGAATGTCTTTGTTATCGTTAATCTGGAAGACTTTCTTTGTCTATGTTATGATTAAAGTGTAAAGAATGCTTACGTTCTGGTTAACTATATAGTATTATACGTTTCTTTTCAGACTCTGGCTAAACCTGATAAGGTTTACAAGTGCCTAACATGTACACTGCTGGCCAAAACCTTTAGGGCAATGAACATAAAGGAAAAATATACATTTTACGTTGTTAAACTCAACCACTTATTTGAGTAGAGTTTCGAAAGATGACAGTAAGAAAAGGGAAAATAAAAAAAAAACATTTTTAGTATTTAATAGGAAAAATGTGAACATCAGAAATTGGCCTAAATACTAGCTGGTCAAAGGTTTAAGATCATACTGTTTGTTTTGTTTTTGGAATTTCGCACAAAGCTACTCGAGGGCTATCTGTGCTAGCCGTCCCTAATTTTGCAGTGTAAGACTAGAGGGAAGGCAGCTAGTCATCACCACCCACCACCAACTCTTGGGCTACTCTTTTACAAACGAATAGTGGGATTGACCGTCACATTATACACCCCCACGGCTGGGAGGGCGAGCATATTTAGCGCGACGGGGGCGCGAACCCGCGACCCTCGGATTACGAGTGCACGCCTTAACGCGCTCGGCCATGCCAGGCCAGATCATACTGAAACGAAGTGTTAATCGGTAAACATGAAACGAAATTTAGTCATTTACGTTCAAGCATTAGCGTTATTAACATTTCCCACTGGCATTTCCTGTGTTACATTGGGTAAAAACATGGCAAAGGCTAAAATATTGAGTTTTAACGTTGCCGAATTGTCGAGCTGTAAAAGCAAGATCTCTCTCTGCGTGCCATCGCTGGTTGAATTATATTAAAAGACTGCTGTTTCAAATTTCTTAAAAGACCCTGAGGGATACCGAACGAGAATTTCAAGTGGTTGGTCCAAGAAAATTTCGCCGGCGTTGAGCAGGAGGATTCGACGGGTTGTCCAGCAAGACACCAGCCGATCGTCGAACCATATTAAGGCCCTTACAGACGCAGAATGCAGCTCAAGAACAATAAAACTGCATCTATGAAAGAAAGGCTTTAAAAACCGTAAACGTCTTCAAAGGCCACGCTTCCTTCCACCCCACGAAACAGCTCTGTTAAACTTTGCTGATTTCTGTGCAATTAACTACTGAGACCTCTTATTGGGCATTTCCTACCCTGTTTGGGACTTCTTTTTGGTATGGTCTTAAACTTTTGACCAGCTAGTAGTTAGGGTAATTTCATAGTCTTCACATTTTCCCTATTAAATGCTAGAAATTTTTTTATTTTTATTTTCCCTTTTCTTATTTTAATCTACTCAAATAAGTGGTTGAGTCTAACAACGCAAAATACATATTTTTTTTATGTTCATTGGCCTTAATATTTTGGCCAGCAGTGTATATCCTTGGTTTTGAATATTCAAGAAATTATCATCATATAATATTAAGCAGGTGTTTCAACACCACTACTCAGCTATTTGATGTCTGTGGAATTTTATATCAAATTACTGAATTAGTATCCTCAAATCCCTGTAATTTACTGTTCTCTGAGTAAAGTATATGGGGGTTGAAAAAATCCCATTCCTATTCAGTGCAACGAATAATTGATTACACATGTACAGTTTCGGCAAAATTCTTTCTTTCGCCTTCAAGGCGGGAGGTTCTTATTTTATATTTAGCTTGTATGTATCTCAAATTGTATTTAGCTTGTATATTTAGTATGTATCTCAAATTCGAGATCGTTAGGTATTTGTAAATATTGTATAGTGGGTGCAATGAGCATAAACTGAGCAGTACGACAACTGGACGTGTTATGTGACACAATAACCGATACTTTTTTCTTCATATTTTCTTCTAAATAAGGAAATTAAAACGTGTACAATTTTAAAATTCAAAGTATAAACTACATTTTGATGCCAATCTCATTGACGTAAGTGGTAAACATGTTATTTAATAAAACTTTTGAAAATAACGTACAAACGTCGTGGCACGTGCACTTTAACCTACATTTAATTTTTTTATCTTACAAACAACCAAATATGTTAAAGAGAGAATATATATAGAATTTATACTCATGGATGAAAAAAATTCAAAACTGAACATATGAACAAAGACAATTGATGAAACTTGTAAGTAAACCACCATTCAAGATACAAGGTATTATACCAATAGACCTGAAACTATTTCTCACTTCCGTATTCTGGAGTATCACACAGTCAAACAATTTATTTTTAACACTGCTTTTTGTTCTTTCCAATTATTATTGTCTCTTAACAGCTTCTATTTTCATTTTATGTATTTTTAAAGCTAATCACAAAATATTCTGTAGTTCTCACTATTTTTGTATCTCATAACATAGTTATATATGTAAGATGTTAGTGTAGCTATATAGTATAATTATACGTTAATGTCAGAAAAACAATAAACCAAATACAATAATACGTATATTAATAGAGTTATAGATAGAGAGAAAGAGAGAGAGAGAGAGAGCACTCTCATACATTGACCAATCACAGACTGTGACGTAATGGAGGTTTCAAAATGGTCGCTAAAATGTAAACAGTGTCAGGAACACCCTAGCACGTGTGAGTTTCAAAGGAGTTGAGAATTGCCTGTAAAACTATATAGGTAACTAAACATGCCTGTGTTAGCCGTCCCTAATTTAGCAGTGTAAGACTAGAGGGAAGGCAGCTAGTCATCACCACCCACCGTCAACTCTTAGGCTACTCTTTTACCAACGAATAGTGGGATTGACCGTAGAATTTTACACCCCCAGGACTGGGAGGGCGAGCATGTTTAGCGCGACGCGGGCGCGAAACCGCGACCCTCGGATTACGAGCGCACGCCTTAACGCGCTCGGCCATGCCAGGCCTCATATGTATTGTTATTTGGAAGATATGCGAACAGCATTAGTTACGTCGTATGTATACAATGTCAAAGATGCATTAAATTCTGTAATGTTAATTTCAGAGCAGACATAAGAGGAAAGAATTTACATAAATTACAGGTGAATGTATGAACCTTCAGAACAACAGAGACACCTGTGTAACAACACAGCTAAAAATAATAAATATATATACATTATAATTATTTACATAATTATGTATTATTGACAACTTATTTTTTTATTTTTGATAATGAGGTAACAGCGTATCTAATTAAGCATCTATTTTGTTTCAAATATTACAACTACATTGCACATCCTATATGTGCGAATGTTCTATATGTTAAATATAAAATAATTTTTACAGTGTCACATTATTGTGCAGCATTATATATACATAACAACATTAAAGAGGCACACACGGTTTAGCAGTTTTTACATAAATTGATAGAATGAGATGTAAATATATGATGACCTCAGGACCTCATACATAAAAGGAATATATTATGCATAACATTTTTAACAGTTTAACTGATCAACAAACAAGTATTTCGTAATAGTAATTATTTTGATATACAACTTACAAAGTATTCATGTTCCGTGATGTCGAGAAACCCACTTGTTGAGAATTTTATATGCAAAAACGGCTCGTTTGGGTTGAGAAAATATGTAAAATATTCATATTGGCCCGGCATGGCGAGGTGGGTTAAGGCGTTCGATTCGTAATCTAAGTGTCGTGGATTGTTACGTTTTTTTATGTTATGTGGAATGAACGCAACAGAAAGACACAGATAACAGCTTATATAATTTATTACAATAAACTATTATATATGTAACAGATATAACATAAATTACATAATAACAATGACAGATATTCAGTTTCAACCTTCAAAATTAATTACAATACAAAATGGTACTGGCCTGTGTCCAATATAATGATCTAGAATGAAAGTCCAAAAGTCCAGATCAGAAATCCAAAATTCCAGTCTAGGGTGTGAATTTGGTCCCACGAAGAAATTCCGAAGTTTACTCCGGTCTCCCCTAAACAGTCTTGTACGTGTTGACTTTCAGTATAACCACTAATTCGAATTAATCGTAAAGATTGACGAAATAAAATCACAGTTTTTGTAGATCTAGCTCCAGTCACAAATCCAAGTTGAATAAACACACAGTAAACGTTGAAAACTTCTCAAACGAATGACTTACTCTTCCTTCTTCTTTCTCGCGTCACCGTCTGTTTTTATACCAGTAGGCCTACTGTTTTCTCGAACAATCGTGTAACTTTCACAGAATTCCCGAGCAATCCGCGCATGTCTGTTTTTGCACGAGACTCGTCGTCCAGACACCAAGGCGACGTACATTCTATTTACAGTCAAATGATCGATCCACCTAATTCTAGAAATTTCTAAATGTTATTTTAAATGAATAACAACATATTTTATTGGTTTAAATTTCAAAACAATAATATAAACAACAACATGGCATTCCAAACGCTTCATACATAACATGGGTTCGCATACCCGTCGCGCCAAACATGCTTGCCCTTTCAGCAATGGGGTTGTTATAATGGCACAGTCATTCCCACTATTCATTGGTAAAAGAGTAGCCCAAGAGTTGGCGGTGGGTGGTGATGACTAGCTGTCTTCCCTCTAATCTTACACTGCTAAATTAGGGACGGCTAGCACAAATAGCTTTGTGCAGAATTAAAAAAATACAAACAAACCGTCTCACGGGAAAGTTAAGTTTATGGGTTGTCTACATACCGAGACACAATTGTTATATACAAACTAGAAAAAATTCACACTTTATCGCAACATTATGTGCTGCAGACAAATATGTATAAACAAAACGAAAAACGTCATAAATTATAGGGAAGGTTAAAACGAGGGCTATCTGCGCGAGCCGTCTCTAATTCAGTAGTGTAAAACTGGAGGAAAAAGGAACTACTTATCACCAACCATCGCCAACTCTTGGTTTACTCTTTCATCAACGAATCGGGGAATTTATTGTCACATTATAACGTTCATACGGCTAAAAGGGCGAGCATATTTGGTGTGACGAGAATTGGAACCCGCGACCTTAAGATTACGAATCGAGTGCCTTATCCACCTGGCCATGCCAAGCCGTGATTCTCAGTACTGCATAAATTTAATTGTGGTATATGGATTACTACTTTATATAATGTTGTACATTATAAACAGGTTTGGCATGGCCGAGCGCGTAAGGCGTGCGACTCGTAATCCGAGTGTCGCGGGTTCGCCGCCCGTGTCGCGCTAAACATGCTCGCCCTCCCAGCTGTAGGGGTGTATAATGTGACGGTCAATCCCACTATTCGTTGGTAAAAGAGTAGCCCAAGAGTTGGCGGTGGGTGGTGATGACTTGCTGCCCTCCCTCTAGTCTTACACTGCTAAATTAGGGACGGCTAGCACAGATAGCCCTCGAGTAGCTTTGTGCGAAATTCCAAAACAAACAAACAAACATTATAAACATATCTATCTTTTTTATAGATATCGTGTAAATGATCTTTTATAATATTTTATATGATACTAATAATCACACAGAACCTTGTGTCAAATGCTGCTTAAGATTTAGTAAATATAGAATGTACAAAATTCGACACATCTCAAAAAGTACAGCTGTAAGCAATGTATTTTTAATATTTTTTTGTGGTGTTGTTCTTTCATTGATGGGGTCTTTTAAATTAAATGGTGAAAATAAATCATCTTCCAGTCTGCATAACGATAATAAATTAGCTATTTCATTTTTTAATATGTAGGCAAGCCGTCCAGGTTGGTTGATGCGTTCGACGCGTAAGCTGAGAGTCGCAGATTCGAATTCCTGTCGCACTAAACATGCTCACCATTTCAGCCGTGGGGGCGTTATAAGGCTACGATCAATTTCATTATTCGTTGATAAAAGAGTATCCCAAGAGTTGGTGGTGGGTGGTGATGACTAGCTGCCTTCTTTCAAGTCTCACTCTGTTAAATTAGGAACAGCTGACGCAGATAGCCCTCGAATACCTTAACCACCTGGCCATGTTGGATCTCACACAGAGTTAAGAACTACAAAAACATAATTAAAGTACAGAAAAGCTAAAATAGGAAAATTTAAGAAGTAAAAAGAGGCTACAACTGCAAGATCAGTAAGGTAGAAAATAATATGAGTGATATGATAAAACAATGGAAACTTAACCACTCAATTCAAAATTCAAACACCTCTCTCTACATCCACTTAAATATTTCAACCTAAGATTGTTTTCACTACAAAATATGGAATAGGGAAACCTATTTGGTCTACATTTGTTGCCGCAAGTATTGTGCCATCTATCAATACAGGACCTTCCTTAACTCCTCCAGGGTGCATTATCAAACTCATGAAATAAATATTAAAAAGAATTATGCGTTTTTAAATTTCATACCAGTTTTTATCGATCGTGAGCCCGGCATGGCCAGGTGGGTTAAGGCGCTCAACTCGTAATCGGAGGGTCGCGGGTTCGAATCCCCGTCACACCAAACAGGCTCGCCCTTTCCGCCGTGAGGGATTATAATGTGACAGTTAATCCCACTATTCGTTAGTAAAAGAGTAGCCCAACAGTTTGCGGTGGGTGGTAATGACTAACTGCCTTCCTTCTTGCCTTACACTGCTAAATTAGGGACGACTAGCACAGATAGCCTTTTTGTAGCTTTGCGTGAAATTAAAAAACACATTTTTCGATCGTAGGTCGTAAAACTTTTGTTTGTTTTATTTACAACGTTACTCTAGGCATACCTGGAATCATTAGGTAATTATATGATCTAAGGTTAACATTATCAATTGGAGAGGTTTCTTTGAGTTCGTACGCTTACTTTACTTCAATCTAATCTTAATATTCTCGTTTATTATGGTAATATACCAACACATCCATAATTTTACGTAGTGTATTGAGGTAATATAATTAGATAAGAGTTTCCAATTTTTTTTTGCAACTACATTTAACATCTCTTCCTTCTTTAAAATCTTTTTCTATAACTTTGCTCTATGGCCCGGCATGGTCAAGCGTGTTAAGGCGTGCGACTCGTAATCTGAGGGTCGCGGGTTTGCATCCCCGTCGCGCCAAACATGCTTGCCCTTTCAGCCATGGGGGCGTTATAATGTTACAGTCAATCCCATTATTCGTTGGTAAAAGAGTAGCCCAAGAGTTGACGGTGGGTGGTGATGACTAACTGCCTTCACACTAGTCTTACACTTCTAAATTAAGGACGGCTAGCACAGATACCCCTCGTCTGTGAAATTCAAAAAACAAACAAACAAACAAAGCTTTGCTCTAAATACTTATTTCTTGAGTCGCTCTTTACTTGCTGATTACAGCTACAAATGTTTGATAATTATTCTGGCTGAGCCTTGTGAATGAACAGCAAGATGAATAGTTTGTTGTTTACTATTTCACCTGTTTGCTATAGAAATTATTTCAAATTATTTGTTAATTCGTCTTAGTTTTCATCGATCGTACAATGTAAAACTTACGCTTATTTTATCATTACGTTTCAGAGAAAAACTAAATTTAATCAACTAGTTACGCACATAGGAGGAAATAAACTACAAGTCAATGGTTGTTTCGAGCCTTTAAGCACACATATTGCCACAATATGCAAACAAAAGCATGTATGAAATAAAAACTCTCACAAAGAGTAAGAAAAAAGGAACTGTCATAAACAAGAACTTGTCCACAAATCCATAGGTTCATGGTGATAAGTCTTGTTCTTCATAACACTGGTAAAATAGATTGACACAATGTGGTAATTAAAAGTAGAAAACATAAAGGATAAAAGTAAATTAATGCAAATATCAAATGAGCATAAATTCCCAGCAAAAGAAAAGTTGAAAGTTAACCTTACTGTAGGAAGCTTCTCTACACTTCATACTTTTCGAGTAACTGTCATCAAGGAAGAGTGTATAATGGAAACTGACTTTATGTGGAAGCGTAAACGAAATGTTAAGCTAGCTTTAAACAGTTTCACAATCTGTAACTAAGGAGTACATTTTCACAAAATGATATTTACTACACTAGTGGTCGAACTTCTCGTGACAACAAGGAAAACAGTATTCATATCACCAAGAAGTGAAATATTATATTCATACCATGACTTACTGCAAAATAATTTATATTTAATGACTAGGGTAAAATAGAACTAAACACTTCAGTGAGTGTTGAGGGATTAATGGTTGGAAGAACTGCGGATCTGAAGAATGAAGATGTAATTAATAATGCTGTGAAACACAAACATAAAATCTGGCTACACCATTTTAACATCAGAAGAAGTCACCTTATGGCAAAATGGAAGAAGTCTGATATCAGATACTCACACATGTGCAGCTACACATGTCACTCATGGAAACTGTATAGCTGAAACTTTGAAAGTCTCAGAGTTAATCAGAGCCGGATATTATGTGACTTTCTCACATAATATTAAGATTCCTTCTCCAATACCGCTTTATTAAGGCTAAAAAATCTCATAAGTTCGATGTTGGAGATTTATTCCCAATGCGCCAATTAGTTCAACTATTTCCGCTAACAATCCAGACTAGAGTTTTCAAAGAGGTAGAAACTGTGGTGAAACAAAGAGTAATGGAACTGACTACTAATATTGAGGCATCATCTCTTGTATTTGTGAAGAAGAATGGATCCACAAGGTTCTGCATGGACTATTGGATAGTAACTGAAGTATCAAAGAGTGACACTTACCTGCTCCCAAGGACTGACTCTAATTTTAGGGTAAAGCCTGGTTCAAGGTACATGATTCGCGATCTGAAGGTCACAGGTTCGAAACCCCATCACCGAATATGATTGCCTTTTCAGCCGTGAGTGCGTTATAATGTTAGAGTGAATCCCATTATTAATTAACAAAAGAGTAGCCCAACATTTGGCAGCTAGTGGCATTAATTAGCTGCCTTCCCTCTAATGTAGTTTATCATTGCTAAATTAGGGTAGGCATGCGCAGGCAGCCATCGTGTAGCTGTGCGCGAAATTCAAAAGAACCAAATAATTGGCTTTTGTTAGAAACATTTAGAAGTAGTTTATAAGTTAAAAATTAGTTATCACCACCCACCGCCAACTCTTGGGCAGCTCTTTTAACAACGAATAGTGGGATTGATCGTTACATTATAACACCCCTACCGCTTAAAGGGCAAGCAAGTTGGGTGTGATAGGGATTCAAACTTGCGACCCTCGGATTACTTAACCACCTGGCCATGTCGGGCTTCAGAAAAATAACAATGGAATTTTAAGATAAAATAACTTTAAAGTTTAATTTATATTAAATTCATTATTCTTATGTAGTGCTGATTTACAACAAATGTAACTAACATAATAATAGTTTGAAGTTATTTTCTTTACTATATATATATATCAACATTTTAAAAGTTAGTCATAACAGAACATACAGAAATAAAAATAAATTTTCAAAACCCTATTAAGTTATATATACATAGACTTTGAATATTTGTGTGAGATGTCGCTAATGCTAAGCACGCCATGCTCATAGTAACGCGATTTTTATGGGATATGTAGTTTTTAGCAGAATTTGCTTTGTTTTATCTGCATGCCTTTAAGATATAATTACTTGTTACTTACACTACCCTAATATTCCAAATGTATGCCAGGTCTGGCAGTGTGCAATCAGCGGTAACTTACGGAAGAATTTTAACACGAGCTTTATTCAATCGTATAAACGGCGTGTACAGTTACTCCAGTAATTCAGCAGAAGTAGGGTGCGTTCCACGCTGTAGTACTAAACGGGATCTTCGTTTGTTAACTGCGTCATGTGGATTTCCGAAAGACTGGACGGGTTTTTCAGCTTCTCTTCTACGAAAAGGACGATTTGGAGATGATGCTTGTTTTATTGCAAAATATAAAACATCTGATGTTTTAGGTGAGTTAATTGTGGTTTGAGTCTATAGCAAAAATTTAAAATTATTTACAAAATGCATTAAATATTATACGTATAAAAACTCTAACTTATTTTAAGTAAAGAGACCACACCGAATCAATAACTGGTATTGTTTGTAATTTTTTTTAAATATTTTGATGAGATATGTCAAATATTGGAGTTAACGTTTTCAATAAATTTCATTATCAGAAAAACGTTGAATTATTAATATATTTGGTTGTTGATTAGAAGGAAAAGTCATTCTCAAAATAATATGGGGAATTACCAAAATTCTAAGAAAATTAATTTTGAAAGATTGAACCTCAGCTGTAGGTAATTCATATGAGTAAATGTACCATCAGGTACATTTGTATTTTTAAATTTAATGTTGCATTATAAATGTTGTGATGGTATTTTAACTTCTCGGTGTTATTTCAGTTAAATATGTAAGTTATGAAGTAAATAGTAGTTCAATGTGCCAATGATAGTTCTTACAGTAATAAGTTTCTTAAGTAAATTTTACACTGAAACTATTTAACTATTAATTGTTTAAATCTTAAAATACTCAAACAGTCAGTGTTGAATGATACAAAAAATTTATCTGAAAGATCACTTAGTTAATGGTCATGAAAGACAACAGTTTTTTTTGACACTATTCATGTCATCATCAATAGTGTGAAAAATGAATGATGTTGAAACATATATAGTCTTTTTACAGTCACTGATTGTTTTTAAACAGAAGTTAAATTGTGTATTATACAACATTTATTGTTTGATTATTTCAAAATTTTACCCCTTTTGTTATCTATGACATACAAAGTTCAAGAGAGACTTGCTCTTAAAGGAGAAATAGAACTAGTTACTGAAACAGATGTCTCTTTATGAGAAGATACAAAGTATCAATGAAAACCATCAATTTCTGACATAAAAATACATTGAGGACAATGGATATATGTTTCTCTCTGTTATCATTAGTTCTCTGTCAAAAGAACAGAATTATACATATAATTTCTACCAGTGGTTCAGTTACTGATCACAAGATTTTTGTTGAAGACTGAGATGATTAAGCAGTCAAATATTTTCTACTGTTTTAACAAGAGTAGGTAGTAATAATGTTTACAACCCTTATAATTACCCTTAAAATACTGGAACTGTATTGAATAATATAAGTGTTAATTTCTTGATTTTGGAAGGGATCTTATATATGTGATTTTCTCTCTTATGGTAAGTGCATAGAAGGTGGGCAAGTGCCTGAAGATGAGAGAGTTGTATGTTATTCCTGTTTCTGAAAAGAATGATAAGAGCTGCTCTGAAAATCATAGGCCAGTTAGTTTTACTTCTGTATTAAGAAAAAATTCTGGAGTTTGATCAAAATTAGAAAAGCAATTAGTGAAATTTGATATAAATGAAATCCAAAAATGATTCTTGCTTACTATTCTATTACCTTTTTTCTTTAAGACAGCAGTTTCTTGCATAGTGGAAGGAAAATGCATGGATATAGGATACTTAGATTTTTAAAAAAACTTTTGATGAGGTGTAAGTAAACAAGACTTGATAAATTGTTCATTTGTTAGTAAGATGGGAGAAAGTAAAATATATTTATTAATGGAGTCTGTCAAAACTGAAACCTTGTTGCTGGTAACGCAATTCAAGGGTTGGTATGTATTTTAATTATTTACACTGATGACAGGAACATAATTATTAAATTAATTTACTTGATATTAATCTCTTTCTATTTGTATTTATGGTGTTGATGTATTATTACTTGGATCATTTGGTAAGTTGGATAAATAGTTAGCAAATCACCTTTAATTACTATACATGCAAGTTAATGTATTTGAAGTATCATAATGTGAATTTTGCTTAATATACATGGAAAACAATTTAAAAGACTAACTGTAGAAAAGGATCTTAGCATAGTAGTAGTTATGTTACTCAAGCCTTTGGAGCAGTGCTTTGTTGTCAACAGCAAAGTTAATAGAATATTTGGGTGTCAGGGAAAAGGATGCTTAAATATTCTTACATAAACCTGTGACAAATTACACAGGTTAACAAAGTTTTTGTTGCATTTATATCAAACACTTAGTATTGCATAATTTCCCGCCCTGATTTCTGATCTGAAGTTAGTTTTTTCTTCAGTGCTCTACTTTTTTTTGCAATCAAGGTATTTGAAAATCTCAAAATTTTATCATCATCACATTGACATCGTAGTCTATCATGAAAAATATGTGACAAAATATGTTATAAAACTCTTTAATATAGCTGGGTAATAAAAAAGAAAATACAAGATAGTATAAATGTATTCAAGTTATTTATATAAATTCAATTTATTTATATAAAACTGATTAGTAGATAAGACATTTGCCACTATGAGGAGGCAAAGCTCAATTGCAGTCTACTCAGGCATAAATTTCCGCTTGTAGCTCTTGCGTTTGTGGGCTGTCTCAGGGCATTCTCGTTTAATGCTCCAGCAGTAATTTAGAAATGTTTTTTAAAGGCCCTTGACCTTTTTAATGCTATTTAAGTTTTTAATTCGTAAATTAGACATTTTTTAAATATTTTATTTTATGAATTAAAGTACAACTACTTAAATATGAAATTAGAAAGTGGCTGTAGTGTCAAATAACTCTAAGTCAAAACTGGAAAGGTGACTAATAGGGTTTGAACTTACCTGTTAGTCATTCTGGTTAGTTGTAATAATTTAAATTATGCTTCAGAAAGTCTTTTAAAACTTGTATTACTTCACCTTCTCTCTTTCTGCTGTAAACTAGATATAAAAATTAGATTTAATGTTATTTGAGTTTTTGATTCAAAAATTAACCTTTGTTTTGCTTTACCTTGATTCTTTTTATGAATTTTAATGATTTTACTTTAATTTTAACTTTTTACTGGATGTTTGGAGCAGATAGCTTTGTTGCTTTGCACCATAAAATGCCAAACCTACCAATCAACCAAATCAATCGCAATTGATTTCTTTGTCAGGTTTGCTCCCCAAGATATTGTGTAGTATGTAATGCCTGCTTTTGAAGTTCATATTCCTGATGTTTTGTTCCCTTGTTTTTCCTGTGATCTATCCCCCTGTCACACTAACATGATGAATTCATCAGCTTCTTAAGATAGGTTATTCAGATTTATCCATGGAAGAATAATGTTTCCTCAGTGTTTCTTCTCATAATATTTGTCATATCAGTATGTTTTTGACTGCTCATCTTTGCTGTTCATTTGAAGTAATTTGTTCAGGTGAAAATATGGACTACTCACTATTCCTTCATCACTCATTAACTGCACTATCTGGCTGTATTTTTCTTGTGTAGATATCATCACCCATCACTATTTTCTAATTGTCTGTTTGTCTTTAACTTGGGTATATCCTTCTTTCACATTTCATACATGTTTTCTTTTCAAGGACCCTTTTTTTTTATCACAACTACTAATAGCATCCCACTCAAACCCACACTACATATCTTTTGAGCTATAATGCTTGTTGTAGACATAGGGATTTCTTGAATCCACTAGTAACATGCAAGTGGTATATACTCGTGTGTTTTTATGCACCCTTACATTTAACTCAGTGGTGGATTGTTGCTCATGGACTATCACGTGTAAAGCAAAAAAGTATTTCTGACCATCCCTTTCAACCTTTTGATTGCTTTTCAAAATCGGGAATCACAAACACATTGCACTTTCTCCAGTATGATATTTCTCTGGACTACTACATTTCATTTTCCCTTTTTTTCTCCAACTTGAGCATGGGAGTTTTTACCAATTCCTAGTCCCTGGAATGGTGGATCAAGGATGTTTCTCCTGAGTGTGGTATTTATTTTACAATCACACATTTATCAACTCAGTGAGAAGAGAACAAAGCAGGGCTCCCACCATCCCTTGCCCTGGGTAATCATTCCCAGGTGGACTTAATGTTGGTTGGAGCAGTATCTGCCTGTGTAGTGTCCTCATTGCTATACTGTGTTAAGGATAACAGTGCCTTGTTTCCACAGTTGAGTAAAATACTAATCTTGTTAATTCTGGTTGTTTCACTACATGCATAGCTTGTTTGTTTTGATTGTTTAGCCTGTTGAGCTATTTTTACAAGACTTGACTTTCTTCTAGTATATTTTTTGTGACCTCCAATAAGTTTCTGTCTTTCACACATCTGATTTTGCTAGTATTTCTCAATCAGGAAAAGCTTGTCAACAGAAACTGATTAGACCTTTGACTTTGCACATTATTTCCAATTGTCATCTTACATCTAGCTATCTAGTTAATAGTTGTCCTTCTGTATTCCTTTCAAGTTATGAAACATAGAAGCAAATGAGGTGTACTTTCTTAACTCAAATAATGACCTTTTGTTTCATTATATTCTTTAGTTTGGTCATTTCTATACAATTACATTATCCTTCTATACTTTTGGCTGTTTCAGTTTTTTTCCCTTCTGATCCAGTTTATGTTACAATTATGAATTAAGAGTTTTAAGCCTTTCATGGAATGTAGCTATTGAAAGAAAGCATCATGCTCTCCAGGCTATTACTCTTGTCTTTTTGCAGTAGAAAGAAAGGAGGTTGGAGAGTTGTATAATATTTTTCTTCCTAAAATTTCAACTGTTATCTGGACAATCTTTTAAAGTGAAAGCAGGAAGATTCTGTGGAAATTCCTTCTTTTACTATGACTGCATCTCATTTTTTATTACTAGTATAAGAACTTTAAAATATACAACTTATTTTAATGAATAGCTGAATATAAGAAAGAAAACTATGCAATAGAATTTAATCTTGTATATTTTTATTGGCAGAATTTTTATATTGATTTTCTTTGTTATATATATTTATTCCAAAAATATATCATAGTTTTCTCCTTTTAACTTTATTTTGTGTAATTCTTAAATAAATAGGTGTTGCTGATGGAGTTGGTGGATGGAGAACCTATGGAATCGATCCATCATTGTTTTCATATTCTTTGATGGAAGCTTGTGAAAGATTGGTCAGCACAGGACGTTTTAATCCCCAATGTCCTGCAGGAATTATTGCAGCCAGCTATTATGAGCTTCTGGAAAGTAAACAGCAAATTATTGGTATGTTTTTTATTTATCTACATTTGCAAATTGGATCACATATTCAATTCTAAAGCATTTTTAGAAAGAAATTGTTGAAAAATGAATTATTGTTTCTACTTGTATTGAAACTTTCTATACAGGTGTACATTTGAATGTTGCTCCTGAGAATATGCTAAAACTTGTGTGTATACAGAACTCCTAGTTATTTTTCTTGTAAACAGTATATTTAAGCATTTTTTAGGTTTTCCTGATTTCCTAAATTGTATTTTCAATGAACAATAGTTTTTTTAAGAAATAAAAACTGTCTTGCATCTTTGTTTGACTATTTTTTTATTACTGGCTTCTGTTCACATACTGTGAGGTTGTAAAAGGGTAGAAACAACTACAAGTGGAAAACTGATTTGAAAATAGCTGTAGCTGTTTGAATTGTTTGAACAGTAATTTATGGGATTTTTGGGGTTTTTTTGGAGTGATTAGATGTAGTTTCCTACAAAAAGAACAACAGTTGAGTGTAAAGTTTGAAAAGCTTATGAACAAGTCTAAGATCTGAAATTTTTTTATGGTTTCCTCAGACATTCGTTTCATTCTATAAATTTTTTGTGCTATGTTTATTTGAAAACCACTGAAATATTGTTTCTTTGATAAAACCTAGAGTAACTCTTATTAGATTTAAAAAGTATAGTAGCAACAGTAAAAGGTTCTAATGACCTAAAATTGTATTTATTTAATATCATTGGTGAGTTTATTGTATTAAAATGATAAACTTAAATAAGTGAACTTATAATTCAAAACAGAGACTTCCTCTGAAATATGAAAAGCCTTTTTGATGTAAGGTGTTCTTGTGCTGTCAACCAACACATGACTGAAGTACTGGATGTTCTTGAAACAGTGCAGAGTACTAATTAACTTATCTGCCATTCTCCACTCTCTCCCTTCTTTCTTGTGAGTTACTGCACTTGTATCAGGAATGCACTGTATTTCAAACAAAATACTGATTAGAACTTGATGATTAGTGATATTTTCCAGTTAATTAATCCAGGGGCCAGTTAATCAGAAGTATTGCAATCAATTAATACAGTGTTCCACAGACCAAGAGTTAGAAGTGGATTCTACCCTATAGCCTCAGTAGCTCCTCCATTAGAATGACAGGTTAAACAAGCTTAGTGAAAATATGAGTTAAACCAAGGCTCTTCAATTACTAGGCATTCCCTGAATCATCAGCCCATATTGCCCAAAAACAAATAGACTTGTTGAAAAAACAACAGTGGACAATGGTAGAATCAGTTTTGATACACATGGTGAACAGAGCACACAACCCATTATGCAACTTTGTGTCCAGCAACAAATCGAAAGACAGAATTGTGTTTACTGATTGTTTAAATAATCCAAAACTTTAATAAACAAATCTTGAGCTCTCAGTTGTACTTTTAAATGGTGATAGAAATTGAAGCTAGAAAAGGTTAGAGCTATGCATTGTTAAAAATTGATCTCTCAATATTGTGACATTTTATCACGTATACTTTTTCCTTACTTGTATGTTGTTCATGAATCTGTAAAATGAACTTTTTTATTTAAATCCATAATTAGTGTTTTTGTTGTTACTTTGCGAGGAAATGTGTGCAGCTACTTCATCAAGCAGGGGCCTAGTGCTTTTTTTTATTATTATTAAACAAAATGTACCTATTTGTGGATAATAAATTTTCATTTTTTGTAAATGTATATATCCAGTTAAAAACCTAGAGCTGGACAATTACTAGTTGAATAATTGTCAGATTCGTCAGTTAGTTACGTGTAATAAAGAATATCTTCCTCAATCAGAAGTATCTCAGTGGCAAATATGTGACATGAAATATAATGAGTTATGATGATTAAGATTTACAGTTTTCAAATTGGTTAGAAATTGAGTTAGTTATGACTTGCCATCAGTAGAAACCTCCTCAATTAATGACTATACTTAACTGACTGATATACGAATTACGTCTTCATTTTTGCATATCATTGCATGTGGTTTTAAGACCAGGACTCATTAGATTTTCAGTAAGTAGCTTCAATCTCTTTTTGCCTGTGACTGGAACTTTGCTACTCTTTAATTTTTCATCATCAGCTATCATTATTCCCTTATTTACCAGCATGTACAACATTCTGAGGTGTTTAAGTTACAGACTGTGCAGACTGTAGATTTGGTCACAGTAGACTTTTTGACAACTTTCATTGTGGTACATCCATCTATCTATCATTTATCAAACTGATTATTCTTACTTGAAATTAATTTTCTTAATTCAGCTAGTTTTGATCTTTTTAAAACATTTTTGAACTACATTTTTTCTAACCTGATAAATGTCTTTAGGTTCAGCAATTTAGGAACAAGTTACTTTCTTAATCCTAAACTGTTGGAAATGAAAATGTGTAGTTTAAACAAAGTAGTATGAAACGTGTAACAAGCCATTAATACTTTTCCATTATTTGTTCTTACAAATTTTGCCTAATATTACTCCACCAAACCAAATGAACTAATTCTCCATTATAAATTTTATATGAAAAACTACACCTTGGGTCTCCACAGTGTACTTTAGGTTGTTGGGCAGTTTCAGTAGTTTGAATGTGTGTCTTACCACATTAGACGCTTCCATTAGTTGATGTCCCATAAATGCAGTGGTTTGCTGTAGTGGATAATAGTAGTAGCCTTCCATCAGATTAGAAGATAAAGAACAAAGTATGCAACTTCCAACTAATAGTGGAGATAGTTTGCATAATTTGATTTGAGAAAAAAAAAACAGGGAGATGATCAATTCTTGAATGTAACCGTGTGGTGGTTAGGCTATGCAGCCACTCTGAAATCCTTTGTTGTCTCTGACTGCTCATAATTCCTGACTGAAATAAGGTACAATCGTATAGATTAGGTATTTGGATAGAGTAATGTGTAGACTTTCCAATGATATATGCAATAACCTCCATTAAACAATAACTAAAATTTTTCGTTCCTTACTCTGCTACCCATAAACACTACCACTTGTCTGGTTGAGGGAGAGATTCTATGTTAACCAGTTAAATATTATTACTTAAGACATATTCTTACATGCAACTACAGGCTGGTCGCTAGGAAAGCGGAAAATTTGTCAAACAGCTATTTATTTTTACAAAGTTTTTAAAGGCCTTTGTTATATTACACTCATAGATGCTCAAAATGCATTTTATGATATTAAAATCATGCGTTTTATTCATGATGTAAAGAAATCAAAATAGAAATGAGTAAGCACACATTTTATTCATGATCTCATCTGACCCTCAAATTTTCCGCTTTTCTAGTGACCACCCTGTAGTTTTGATCTTTTATAACATTTTCAGGCTACATTTTATCCAAGCTGATTGATATCTTTAGATTAAATAATTTAGAATTAAGTTTCTTTCTTAATCCTAAACTGTTGCATATGAAAATTTATCATTTATGTAGGGTAGTATGAAACCTACAAGAAACCATTAACACATTTCCATGAATTTTGTTCTTACAGATTTTGCATAACACTACATTGTGAAAACTAAAGCAACTAATTCTTCAATAAAAATTTAACAAATTAAAAATAGACCTTGAGTGGGACTCCACAATATACTTCAAGTTGTTTGACAGCTTCAGTAGTTTGCTGCACTAGACAATGTTTCCATGAGTTGATGTCTCAACAAGAACTGGGTGATTAATTTATATAATCAATTACCTATGAGCATTGATCACACTGATAAGTGCCACATAAAATAGTTGATTGCTTGAAATTACAGTTATGTTAATGTTGTGGAATATGAACATGCCATACCTTTTTAGTTTGTTTTTTAAAATAATATTTCTTCTGAATTTATCCTTTACTCTCTCTATGTGCAGGTTTCTTATACAGTGTGGCTAGGAAAACCATCAAGTTCATATTGTTCTAATTACTATTTTTCCTTTGTCCTTTTCTTGAAAGTAGTACCTTTTTTGTGCCCATGTGTGAGATATTGCAGTAGTACTGCATATTGTGCAAGAATGTCAACAAAATTGCTTTCAAATGTAGCACATGTGTTTAAATGGGATTCATCACAGTGACTTAGGTAGCATTATGCATCCTGAAAATGTAGTTTTATAATATTTAATATATAATGTTGTGATTTCTAGGTTAGCTTTCTATCTCTGAAGTCTTCAGCTCATAAACAGAAGTTTAAATCTTTACATTGTAAACACTAATATTTACCAAAAGTTTAACCTGAATGTTAATTAGATCTAATTAAAGACTTCTATAAGATTTTGGGAAATTATAATGGTTAGTCATTCTTGTCTATACATGAATATTGTTGATTGTGTTTTTTAATATAGATAAAAATTGTTTTTATACATTTGTGTCTAATCCTTTTTTTTCTTAAACTCAAAATATCAGAATTGCTTAATAAATACCTTGTAATACCATTCAATGCACCTATCCCAGTGCTCTGTACTTAACTTTTTGAGTATATCACAATATCAAAAATTACCAAACTACTCAATTAGTATTTCTGATTATTATAGTTTCCAATTATTCTATTGAAGTAATCAAAGAACTTCCTTCTGAATTTTACTTACATATCTTCACTCTTAAAAGATACTGCCCTTCAGACAAATGCCATGGACTTTGCACATACGTCACAAGACTTGAACTCCCATCCCTCTATGTGTGCACTCGTATTATGATATCCAGTAATGTAATTTTCATAATGCTATTGATTCTCCATGAAATTTAAGCCTACTTTTTTTAATCACATTAGTAGTACACAAAATACTTTTTATTTACTTAAATAATACATTTAAGAACATAGAATAACACACAAAATAACATAACTATCATAAATTAACAGGCTTTCTGTTTATGGCATAAGAGCCTTAAAATAAATTCTCAATCTTCTCGATCTGAAAATTGTGAGAAAAGATTTTTAATTAAAGGCAAAATAGAAAATACTCGACTGAAAATAGATTAATGTAATATTTCATTTGACAGATTAAAAATTCTTTTCTCTGTTTGTAAATGATATAAAATATCAGAGAATAACTGGCAATTTGTGAAATAGAAGATGTGACAAATGATGGGTCTGACTAAGTAGTTTGTCTCCATAAACAAAGAAGATTAAAAATTAGTTTTTACCTTAATAATAGCTGAATAGTGAGAGAGAGTAATTTACATTAAACTTTGTTCTTCTGTGAGTGTTAGTGGTAAATAACTTGGAGAACTGGAGAACAAGTGTCACTACTCTTATACAAGAGAAGATTGAGACTATATTTGTGTATTTCTTATAAATTAAAAGTCAAAACTTAAATTCAAATTTAGTTTACTGTGATTTAATGCCAAGTGAATTTTCATACATTGCTAAAAGGTAGTTTAAATTTTGAATTTAACTTTGTATGAGGTCATAAAATCCACAGTTTAATTTACCCGTAGTTAGAGGATTAAAAACATTGAAGTGTGAATCTTAAGTCTTAAATTTACTGTTATTTTACATGACTATATTGGCTTCTGAGGTAGAGGTGTGCAAAAATGTTCACACAGAACAAAGACAAAATCGATTTACAAAGTTTCAGAGTCTTTTTAATATTCCATTAAATTTAAGTCACTGTAGTCATAATGCAGTATTCTACAATCCCTAGATACCTGTGTTGATGACCAATCCAGATAAACATATTCAATATGAGATAAATCCCTAACTCATACTAAATTTTAATTGTTTCTGGATCACCCCTTGAAAATATGTGATGACACTTCAAAAGGGCTCAGCTCATCTTGTTTTCAAATGGTACTGCTTTTATAAATATGTCCAAATGGCACAGTTCCAATGTAATGTAGCTCATGAGGTCTGTTATTCACACACCATGATGGAATACTGTTAATTCTTTTTTTTTAGACATGCTAAACTGGGAGAAAGATGTCTGAATTGTTTGTGAACCTTATTTAACAATAAACATACAGTTTTAAGCTACATTGATATAAGAAATTCCATGTATGTTCATACACAGAACATTATCTAGAGCTCTGCACATCTAAAATGTAAGTAAAGGAATATTTCATTTACATTTTGTCGGATTAGTGTGAAATTACAGGTCATTTAATCTTTGTTTTCAGAATGTCATTTGTTTATGTAATATACATAGGTAGTAGCACAGCTTGTGTTATAATACTCAACAGAACAGACCATACTGTATACACTGCCAACATAGGAGACAGTGGATTTTTAGTTGTACGACAGGGCCGGATTATTCATAGATCAGAAGAACAGACCCATTACTTCAACACTCCTTATCAGTTATCTCTTCCTCCTCCAAGTGTGACAGGGCAAGTTTTAAGTGATAGGTAAGTTGTATTTTGAGACAGTGAAATTTTGGTCAATTTTAAATGGTTCAAAGATTATGAATAAATGAAATGCATTTTGTTGGTATTGAATTCTAAATGTGCTACCATGAGTAAATGGGAAATGTCATTTAAGGTTACAACAACTCTCATTAATCAAGTTAATAAAAGTAGCCACTTTGATACAATGGAACTGTGAAGATTTACATTCTAATCTGGATGGCATCAAAGCACTGATTGCTTCCTGCCATTTTATGTCTTTCCTTATAGGAAACATTTCTGACACCTACCAGTATAGTCACCTTTTGGCAATTTTCTTTGTATAGAAATGACAGGTTTTGTGATGGATGAGTGCATGGAAGGGTGGCACTTTTAGTTGATCAGCATGTGCACACCCTGTCTTTGCCACTTGACGCACCTTTGGAGGTCATAGCCATCTGTGTTTCTTTTGGGTCATACCATCATTGATTGTTCTCACTACCTGTCTCCTGAAGAGAGCTGTAATCAGTCAGACCTTTGTGTTCTTTTTGAACAGTTGCCAGGCTCGTGACACTACTTAGAAGTATGGCATTTTGTGAGACCTCCATGTACATGGGGTGCAATATGGTAAGGAAAGAGAGAGGAGTGTATTTTCACAAAAGCATTGAGTTATTGTTTGTTATAGAAATATAACTGCCTCCAATCGATTGTTGACTAACAAATCTCTCCATTTCAAACATGTGGGTGAACTTGTATCTGTTTAATACTGATAATTATCTTAAATTTTGACTGAGATGCAGAATGAGGTTGTGAACAGTTTGCTGTAGAAACAAGAAAATGTCTTTATAATTTACAAATTCTACTTTATTCTCTGTACCCCTAAGAGGTATTAATGTGAGTGCAACTGCTATGGAATATCTTCTACACATATAAACATGTATTGGTCCCTCCTGTGACATTATTGTTAAAATGCTGTAGCCCTGTACCAGTGGGAGGACAACACAACCTCTGTGTGCAGAAATTTTCATGAACACTAATCCATGATCATACTCATTCTTTCCTTGACATTGCCTATATTCAAACAAAAAATTTTTTCTGCACATTTAGAATTTTTTTGCTGTTTTAATAGAACTTCATTATATTGGCAGTTTTCCCATATGTTTGCATTTCCATATTCCTTATAGTCACCATATGTGTTTTGTTTCCATATAGAAAAAATGAAAAAGACAAAAAGTTGTCCATTTATGTTAATGGTGTCATTGCTTTACTATGGATTTGCATATTCACATTGCTTCTATGTCCAGAGGCTGTAATGTTCATCTTCAAGTCTAAACCTATAATTTATATTGTTACAGCTATTGTACATCAAGTGGTTGGTTCTGTTTTGCTTCCTCCTTCATCAATGTTGGTTCTTTGTTGTTCAGTTTCCTTATTTTCAGAAGAGCCTGTTTCATCTGTGGGTTTCTGTAAATGGTGAGGGAATCTCCCAGGGAAGGTTCTGTTCTTTAGGTTTACTGCCTCTGAGATCTAAACATCTACCCACGTGTTTGCCATGCATGGCAACCCATGAAGGGGAGGAGAAGGATCCTGGTGGTTGAAGGGTTAAACCCTAACACATCACTTTGGCCTTGAATTCCTGTAGATGGGCACACTTGGGGTGGCCTCCCTTGGGGCAGTCAGCTGGTCCACTCGAGCTAGGGTTAACCAAGTACCAGTGTTGGATGTTCTCAACAGGTGTTGTGGACATTGTATCTCATGCTAGCATTTTGGTATAGTGCTAACAAAACCCTGGCATTGGTGCAGTCTCCTTGTTTGACATTGTAATGCATCCCCTCATATGGCTCCATGGTGGGTGGGGTCAGTGGGCACCAAGATTCCCCTTTTGTTATTATGGATACTCCAATTACAAATATTAATAAAATAGTGAAAAACAGTCTATAGGACCACATCTTGAAGATTCTGAGTAGCAATTCTCACTATCTGTACCACTTTTTGTACCTCATTTTCTTATATTGCATTCACTTTCAGACAAACCTTTAAGGCAAATGTCTCCCTTTTCATTCAGAAGGGACTAGAGGGACTTGCTGACTCTCCAAAGTCAGTTGGTTCTGGTGACATATTTGTGGAAACATTCATATTTCAACATAGTGAACTCCTCTTGCATTCAAAGGCAATTAGGGTTATACGTATTGAGGTTACACCTCATGCTACTTTGAATTCATCATGAGGAGCTATAGTTGAGAGGGATTTGAAGAACATCCAAGAATCGGAGATTTTTTCTGGTTTCTCCATCCAAGGTGTTTCTGCAGTGAAGTGTTTTTCCACTTGCAAAGATGGAATTATGGTGCCGACCAATGTCCTTATTCTCACATTTACGTAACCATGTCCACCTGCCACCATCAAGGCAGCTTATCTTAATTGCAGAGTACAGCCATTCATTCCAAACTTTCTCCGATGTTTCCAGTGTCAGTGATTTGGTCACTCGAAGACATTGTGTTGTGGCTCCTTGACATAAGCTCATTGCAGTGGCAAGGACAATGATGCCTATGAGTGTGAAATGGACCCTCATTGGATCAGTTGCAATGGCTCTTACCCGTCCTACTTTTATTCTTGCCCTAAATGGTTGGAAGAAAAAGAGGTGCAACATTTGAAAACAATTCATAACATTACTTATCCTGAGGCTCAAATATTGTTGTCCACCATCTCATCTCAGACGTATGCTGCTGCACTTCGTTCCACAACTACAGTGGGAGTGCAGACAGATCTCTCTGTGCCTCTAATAGAATTGTTCTTCAAACAAATAGTCTTTTGATGTCCATGGTTAAAAAAGTTGATGAATTAACTTCAACACCTATCTGTCCCTTACATACATTCCAAAAACCCCAAGAATCATATCCTTTAGTTCCAGGTACAGATGTTTCCTCGGATACAACTTCTCCCAGCCCAAGTTGCAAAACAATCATTTGTTCACATTCTCAGTCACTTGAATCCCCTTCCAACAGCAAAGACCTGCCAAATCGACCCAGGGCAGTATTCATGGAGGTCAATAGACCTCCCTTGAATAAGGACAGTGAGGAAAAAAGATGTGGTCATAAACTAATTTACCTACACATAAATAAAAATGGCCACTTTGATACAATGGAATTATTGATGTTTACATTATAATCTGGATGACATCAAAGCACTGTTTGCTTCTTACCATCCTGTATGTCTTTCCTTACCACAAACATTTCTGAAACCTGGTGATACAGTCACCTTTCTGCAGTTTTCTCTGTACAGAAATGGCAGGCTGTACGATGGATGAGTACATGGAGGGTTGGCACTGTTGGTTAATTAGTATGTCCCCACCTTGTCTTTGCCACTCAACACACCCTTGGAGGCTGTAGCTAACCATGTTTCCTTCGGTTGAATCATCACTGTTTTTCTCTACCTGTTACCTGGAAAGATATATGATCAATCAGACCTTGATGCTCTCATTGAACAGTTGCCATCTCTTTTTTTCATCCTGGGGTAGTGCTGATATTGATAGGAGGGGTCGCTCCATGGAGTATGCTCTCTGATTACAACCTTTCCCTTTTCAATAGTGGTTCTTATACTTATTTTCATGCATCTATTCTGTCCTTTACTGCTATTGATCTCTTAATTTGCTCCCCCTCACTTTTCATGTGGGGTTGACAATAACCCATGTAGCAGTGATTATTTTCCTATAATTTTAAGAGAGACTGGCCATAGTCAATGTCATCTGACATGCGTGCCCCAGTGGAAGCTGGATCAGGTAAACTGGTCCTCTTTCACTCTCTTACAGAACTCGATTCTACCATTGTTTGTGAGCCATCAATAGATGACTGTTTTGCAGCAGTAAGGGACTGTATTATACAAGCAGGTGCTTAATGTATTCTTGAATCCTCGACACAATATTCTCGTCCATGGTGAAAATCCTGCCTGCCACATGGCATAGAAGGCTAAAAAATGGGCCTGGGATACTTTTCATAGATATTCCACAATCTCGAACCACATCGCTTTCCAGCGGGCCCGCGCACATGCTCAGTGGGTAAGGTGTCAAAGCCTAAATGAATCTTGGATTTAGTTCACAAGTGGCATATTTTCTACCACCAGTTCTCTGATGTCCTTTCTCTAAGCCTGGGAAGGATTCCAAGATTCCTTCAAACTACCATCCAATTGTTTTGACGAGCTGTCTTTATGAGGCCTAAGAGAGGATGGTTAATGCTCATCTTGTTTGGTTCTTCAAATCAAACAGCATCCTCTCACCTGCCCAGTGTGGGTTCCAAGAACAGCGCTCCACTGTGGACCACCTGATTTGATTTGAAACATCAATCAGAGAAGCCTTTCTCAAATAACAACATCTTGTATCAATATTCTTTGACATTAAGAAGGCTTATGATATAACATGGAGATATGGCATTTTGCAAAACCTCCATATATGTGGGTCTTGTGGGTATTTGCACATTTTTTAATGAATAGGAGATTTCAAGTTTGTGTGGGTTCAACATGTTTTTTTTACAGGAACTTGGAGTCCCTCAGGGCTGTGTTCTGAGTGTCACACTTTTCAGTATAAAAATTAATGTCATCACTGAACAACTCCCTCTCATTGTTTCAAACGAGCTCTATGTCGATGACTTTCACGTCTCATGTCAGTTGTTGAACATGAGATATATTGAGTGGCAGTCTGTAACTGCCACTCAATTGTTTACTGAAGTGGACCACAGCAAATGGCTTTAACATCTTCTAAAACCGTTTGCATGCACTTTTGCCACCAATGGGGTATTTACCCTGATCCTTAACTCCATATTGGTGAAGCTGTGCTGCTTGTGGTCCCTAAGACAAAATTCTTGGGGCTTATCTTTGATCGTAAGTTGACCTTTATACTACACATCAAGCACCTATGGGTCAAATGTACAAGAGCACTGAACATCCTTCATGTTCTCTCTTCCACCACTTGGAAAGTGGATTAACATTCTGTGCTAAAGGTGTATTGTGCTCTTATTCGATCGAAACTCAACTATGGATCGCTGGTCTATGACTCTGCCAGACTGTTGACCTTAAAGATGCTAGAACCTATTCATCATAAAGGACTTTAGCTCTGCTCTGGGACTTTCTGCACTCTCCCAGTTCAGAGCTTATACATAGTCACATGAACCTTCTTTGCACCTCTGCCATTTTTCAAGTGTCTTTACTATATACTTCAAAACTTTTCCTTACCAAAGCATCCCACCTGGGGTTGTGTTTTCCTTCCTCGATGGGCCATACTTTTTCAGAACAGATGGCCTGCCATTGTTTCTTTTGGCCTTCGCATCCAGACGCAGTTGGATGAATATTCAAAACTGACTAATCCATTTCTCTTTGACATCTACTTCTATACAGTTTTTCTGGATACCGGTTTACATTGGTATTCGAGGGAATGAGCTCGCTCACACTACAGCTATGTCTGTCTGCTCTGGCACTATCACTGCTGTGCTTGTCCCATACATGGACTACAGTTCTGTATACAAGGCTCAGCTTCATGCTGGCTAGCAGTTGACTTGAGCAACATGAAAACAAACTTTTTCAAATAAAACCCTGTATTGGAACTTGGCTATCTTGCTTCTATAAGGATTCGAAAGAGGAAGTTGTTCTAACTAAACTATGCATTGGTCACAATTTTTTAACTCGTTTTCTTTAATCTGGAAGTGATGCACCTGTATGTTGTTTGTGTAACACTCAATCACAATAAGCCACATTTTACTTTCTTTTCGTCGTTACGACTCTCAACGACAGTACCATTTTAAATATGCTCTGTCCCAAGGTTTGTCCATAATGTTAGACCGTGTTAATGGTGCTCTCAACGACAGTACCATTTTAAATATGCTCTGTCCCAAGGTTTGTCCATAATGTTAGACCGTGTTAATGGTGATGGTGACACTGTCCATCGTGGTAATGTTTTTAGTTTTTTAAAGGCCATAATCTTTTTAATGCCATCTAAGGTTTTTAATTTATACATTACACACTTTTAATGTGGCTCCCTTTTAAAATCATAGTTTACCTAGTTCAATTTGAAGTTAGAAACTGGCCATAACATTAAATAACTTCAAACCAAGAATGGAAACTTTTATTACTTTCCTTTTTGAAAATGGCCATAATGTAAAATAACTTGGAACCAGGACTGGAAAGGCCAACTTCAGGTGACTGATGGTGGTTTTTTGTACTTACCTGTTAGTATTCCTGGCGAGTTATAAGTATTACAGTTACACTACAGAAAGCCCTTTACAACTTGAATTACTGTAGTATTTCTCTTAACGTTGTAGACTAGATGTAAACATTGATTTTATGCTATTTATTTTTTTAACTTTTTGTTTTATCTTAATTTCCTTTTTATGAATTTTACTAAATTTACTTTTAACTTTTTACTGGAGGTTTGGTGCAGATAGCCTAGCTCCTTTGTGCCATAAAACACCAAATCAACCAAACAACCAGTTTTCTCCTCCAGCTTTTTCTTATGGTTTTTCTCTTCTTGATCAGAAACAATTGCCTCCTCCTCTGTTTTGATTGTTACTCAGGCATGTGATGTACGTTCTTTTCAATTTGTTCCTCAGTTTCAATGCATCTTTAAGTGTTTTTTACCTTGTGATCTTCCATCTTTTTATTTTCTCTTTTTTTGCCAATGCTGGTGATTTATTTCCAGATATCTTGTTCATCAGTATTTTCTTTGCTGCATAACTTTTCTTCTGTGACCTATGGTTGTGAACCTTCTGTTTTCCTTCTTAATCTTTTTCTTTTCCATAATCTACTCAACTTTGCCTCGCCTTTACTTAGCTTCCTTGCCATACCTTTATCAATCATCTTGTTCCTAAGGCCCTTCATCATGATCCATATAGCTTTGTTGGGAACACTCTTCCTATTTGTTTTCCACTTTAGCTTATATTTCTTTATCTACTCTCTCTTTTTAGCCCTCCAGTGGCACAGCAGTATGTCTGTAGACTCAGACTACTAGAAACCGGGTTTTCAAAACCCGTGGTGGGCAGAGCACAGATAGCCTGTTGTTTACCTTTGTATTTAATTACAAACATTCAATTAATTTCTTTTTGACAAGTTTATTACTATTTAATCTCCATGTCAAGGTGGTTTCAATTTGACTGTCCATTTACATTCCTTTTATCTTTATAAAAATTTTACTTGCCATGTTTCTTAGTGGCCAAATTTTTGGAGTGTTCTTTGATGGAGGTTGCCAACCAGTAATCATTTCTGATTTCCTGCCTCACTCACCCACAAGTTTTTTAGCCTTTCATTCATCCTTGTGGATCATGTTGGGCTAACCCATTTCCTCTTCCTCATTCTCTTGCTTCTGTTCTCCAACCCTACTACCCCTGGTCTGGCCTTTGTGGTTTTTAATAGTGACTGTTATTTGGTCCTGTTAATTTTCATCTCTCCTACTTTGCACATCTGTAGTTAACCTTCTCAAGTGATAATTGGATCTACTTGTTGTATCTTGGGTATTTCTCTCCACTTTCATACTGTCCCTCCTGTTCATATCCCCTTTTTACCAATTCCCTGCATCTTCAATTCCTTCAGAATATAGTGTCTATTTTGTAAGTGGTGGAAAATCTAAAATCTATCTTCTACCCCATTTTGGGCTTTTATTCCTGTCTCTTTGTCATCTCCAAGAAGATGGGAGGTTGGCACCCCACCATCTCTAAATCATTTTCTTCTTCAATTTTAGATGAATGGCTTTCACAATTTGTATTTGGTCCTTTCTCTCCCAGCCTGTAGGTGACCAAGCTTCAACATTTTGGATGTTTTTCTTCATATACCTATTTGCCCTCTCTTCTGCAATTTCCTGTTGTTTCTCCACATTGGCTGCATCTTTCAGTTGTGTGCTTTTTTTTGTCCTCTTTCAACTGTATAATGTTTTATTTTATTTGGAGCTTGTATATTTAGGTGATTGACTTCTCTTGGCAATGCCTTTGTTAGGAATTAATGGTTGCTACCTCCATTTTTCTTTAGGAAGCCTTTTTACCTGATCTGGTTGGTCTTATTTATCAAGTTTTAATTCAATTCACATTCAGTATATTGTTCAACCTGGAAGTTTCCCTCAACTTCAGTACAGGGTGAGCTCAAACCAGTCTCTTGCACCTTTGTGCTGTAGATACTGGTTTACAAGGCATTTTTCTCTCCTTTTTTTCCTCTGCAAGAGATTCTGTTGCTTTTGGGGTTGCTTGCTAGCATAGAAGAACTGATCCCTCTCAGTTGTGCATACATGCATCCCATTTAATGGGCTCTGAGGGATTAGTGAAAAATATTCCAAAAGCTCTTATTCACTCTCATATCTGCTCCTTTCTCCTCTCATCTCCTTTTATTGTGATGGTTTGATCTCCAGTATGAACCAGGGTTTGCTACTCCCCCTTCCATTTCTACTTGCATCTTTCCACTGGTGCCTATTTTCCCAGTTCATAGTTGCTCTAAATGACATCACTTCCTCTGGGACTGGTTTTGACATTTTGGAGATGTCTGCAGCTTATTTGACTTGCTGTCTTCTTTGGTCTTAACTGTCTGATTATCTTATGATGTTCTACTTAGATGACTATAAGACACTTTCTTACATCAACTGCCAAGGAGACACTTGCTGTTGGGTCCCATACTATCTCATTCTGGATTTCCTCCATTTGGCCTACAGTTGTCATTCATCTTACAGTTTGCTATGTCTTGAATGTTCTGAATTTTCTGGTGAATTGCTTGTCTTATGTAGATCAGATCCATCCCATGAAAAAGCCCTTCTACCTTTTTATTTTTTTTAATTTCATATGTTCCCATTTTGAAACCCTTCGTGTTGATGCTATTGCAACTCCCCTAAATTCCCAGCTTCTTCTGTTTTGATTATCAATTCAGAATTTACCACTCTTCCTGTCAATGCTTTGAGCCAGAATTGTCTATTCTTTTTTGCTTACCTCCTCTTCATTTTCTTCTGTGAGTGTTTTCCATTATTTAAGATATTCTTTGTCTTGTTCTCCTAAGTGCTTCTCTGTGGCTGGCTCATTCATAGTTTTCCATTCTTCACACTTACTAATTTGGGAACATTTCCCTCTTTGGAGTTCCTTCCCCTATCAGCTTTGGTTGTCCACCTTATGGTGTCATATCTTCATATTCATGCATAGAATTTGTCTGGCCAATTGCAAAACATAGAATTTTCTGGCAGAGTCGCCTGTTTTCTCGCTCATTTTTGTAGGCATTCTACTCTTGACCTCTGTCAAAGTAAATGGCTGTTTACTACCACTTTCTTCATCCAAGTTATCCCATTCATCCATATATAACTTTTTTTTAACATTCTGTTCAGCAAGAACCTATCTATCTCAATTATTAGAAGCTACTATGCAGTATAAGCCATGACATTTTACCTTTTGCTGAGCAATAATTTTTTCTTTTAGCCTGTTCTCATAGAGTTCTTTTAGATCTTTCTTGTTCTTTACCTTTCTTATCTGGTTCTTGTTTTTTTGTTGTGGCTCTTACCTGCCTTGCCTTATTCTCTGTGTATCACTTATCTCTCAAAACATATGTTCCTCTTGCTTTTGGTCATCATTGTTTATACATTTATGCCTTGGAAGCCTACTATACTCTCTGTCATTGAGACCAGTTGAAATTATTTCTGGACTACTCCTTTCTTTCAAAGGGTTTGGTTTTCCTGAAGATAACTGTTTCTTCCTTGCATCTCTCTCTCTTTGCATAACCTCATTATATGATTGATATGATCCTATTAGTCTTTTCATCCTGTACGAGCCACCCATTGGTGTCTTGCTTGCACCGTCCTTTTCATAGAAACCACAATCACACATATTTACCATAACAGCTCTTCTCCTCTCAGGACTTGTCCCTTTCTAGTTTAAGTTATTGGGTTTTTACCTCTTGTTTATCTCATTTATTTTTCTTCGGGGTGTCTCATTATTATACAGGTTTTTATTTTTTCACCAGATCCTATATACTACAGCCTTTCTTGCCTCTTTTGGAAGAGATCTTAAAGGCTGGTATGTCTACTGTATTTAATACATGAATCTCACGTTACTTACATCATTGGGTGATTTTCTGTGTTTCTGGTTTATGCCTCATTCAAGTTGTCATTCTCCAATGTACTCAGATACTACATTGTGATGAGTTTTGTTTATCATGATTTTTGTACATCTTCCAAGAAATTAGACTCCTCAAATGAAGCAAATAAAATGGACAGAAGGAGGCAAGACCTTGTTGTATTCCTTATGCTCAATTACATTGAACAGGGATGGTGGCAAGTGTTAAAACCATCCACCCTTCCTCATTGTTTATTGTTTAGAAGGAATTTTCTCTAAAACTACAAAATTGATATGGCTGTATCTCGCATATTTAAAAAAAACAACAAAAAAAAGTGTCACCAGGTATAGTCCTGCACTTATACCTGGCTCATGCTTACTGCCTTTAGTGATTGTAACCTATTTCATTGTATATTGGTGGAGACTGAATTCTAGGTGATTCTGGCTGATAATTGTGGTCCATGTATTTTCAGTCATGTATTCCTCCCTTCTGTTCTAGTAGAGCATGAGGCAACTTTTATTATTCTCTTCCCAAGCTGCTGGACAGTTCAGTATGAAAGATTTCTTCTGTGAGTGGTACCTTGATCCCCCTATTTAAGACTGTTTGTTCCTACTTCTTATTTGATATGTAGGGCTGGGGTGTTCTTTGGAAGAATAGTGCAGAATGGTTTCATTACAATCAATCCTAAGCAGTTCCTGGTGAATATGTCCAACCAGATGAGACTTGGATTTGCTTAGGTATGCAAGTAAGAGTTCCTCCTCCATTCATCTGTGATTATTATATATATCTCGTGAGTGGCAAAGTATGGCCAGGTGGTTAGTGCACTTGACTCATAATCTGAGGTTTGCAGATTTGAATCCTCTGCATACCAAATATACTCACCCTTTTAGTCGTAGGAGCATTACAATGTGACAGTCAATCCCACTATTTGTTGGCAAAAAAGTTGCTCAAGAGTTGGCAGTGGGTGGTGATGACTAGCTGTTTTTTCTCTAGTCTTACTCTGCTAAATTAAGGACAGCTTTGTGCAAAATTCCAAAACAAACAAACTTGTGTAAGCATTCTATCAAGACAAATTGGCCTAGAGTCCTATATGTAGTATTTTAACATTCTTCCCACATTTGTGACATGTTACCATAGGCACTTGATCTACCTCTCCTGTGAATTTCATTGTTGTGTACACGAAGTTTATTAATGAATAAATGACAACAAATTGGACAAAGAGTATTCCCTCCTTGGGAAGAATGCAGTCTCCAGTTGCTACTTCACTGGATAATTAATAGTCTTGTTGATTTTAGTAAAAAAAAAGGTGTTTAAGCTTTACCATATTGGGGTCTTTAATAATTTGTATATTTTGAAACAATGATACTTAAAAATTTTAATCAGAAAGCTTGAATGAAGTCAAGCCTCTTTAAGATAATGTTTGTAGAGTAAATACAGATAAGTAACTTTTGATTGGTTGTTGGAAAGATAACTAGTCATTAACATTAAATTCTATCTGTATGCTGTTTGGTCTCTTGTCTCAGCTAAAGTTATAAGTAGTAATAGCTAAATAATGTGAATTGTAATGTAAATTAAATGCTGTTAAAGTAGTTGAAAAATAAATTTTTCTTTTAAAGAAATACATATATTAAGTGGTAGGAAATGAAGAATAGTCAGTTATCATGAAGTAAATTAAAAAGTATTAAATATTATTGTTAAAGTGACTTATGTTTATTTACATGAACTTGTTTGATTAGTTTTATTCTAATTTTTTTGCTAATATTTGAATTCTAGCCCTGAATCAGCAGTTACATCATCATTTCAAGTCCAGGAAGGTGACCTTATTCTTGTAGCCACAGATGGACTTTTTGATAACTTGCCAGAAAATATGATTCTACAAGAACTTTCTAAGCTTAGGGTAGGTAACAGTAAGCAAGTACTCTTAATTACTATTTGAAAGTTGCAACAACATATGGTGAAGATGAAAATTAAATTGTATTATTTTATCATACAGTTTAATGTTCACATTTTATTACATTTAGCACACATTTAAACAGCCCAGCATTTGTTTTGACATTCAAAATTTTTGCTATCAAAAATTGCTATCATGAAACATAATGAAAGTAAAGTTGACCAGTGTTAATGTGATCATAGATAAAGATATGGCATGATCTATTAAGTCTAGAGAGGAATATTTTGTTTCTTAGTGATATCCATCAATCCTGATGGTTCCTCTGCTAGTACAGCAGTAAGTCTATGCATTTATAATATTAAAATCAGGGGCTCAACAGATAGCCTGATGTGGCTTTGCTATAAGAAGAACACACGCACGCACACACACACACACACACACACACCACACCACGAACCTGATGGTCTTGAGCTTAGGATCTGTTATGAACTCTATTTATGTGGGTTTTTATCAAATCTTGTTTAATTTAAGAGTTAACTTTTAAGCTTATAACCAAGTTGAACACAATTTGCTTTCCATATGGTAACAACAACCCTCTTTTCATTTTGATGTTTAAACTTATTACTTCTTTTTAACCAGTAATTTCACAGCATTAATACTCAAGATACTGATTATTACTATTAGATTAAGGAAAGATGTGTATTCATTGCAAGTAATAAGTATTGTAGTCTGTAATATATCAATTCGAGACAAAGGGTGCTCATATGCATTGTGTTGTGTGTGTTTTTTTTGTAACGTGTTTCAAAGAGATTGAACATTCCTGCTTTTAACAGTTAATAACTTGTGTGTGTTTTGGAAGTAATTCTGGCTTTGTATACATGTCATGTATAATAATTCTTCATTTAAAAAAGGTGGGCATAAAATTTATTATTTGAATGTATTTTGGATTAATTTCTAGAATAAATGGGTAAATAAACTAAGAATAATTAGTGTGAAATTAGATTAGTAAGCAAACTTTTTCACAACTACTTTAATTTTTTTTAACCAGCCTTAAAATTCTGTGGAAAGAATTCATACAAATTACATACATAATAAAAAATATCTTTAGGCATAAATAGTAGACATAGTAGAAGTTAAAATTTAGTACAAAGAAACATTTTGAATAGATTGTACTCTTGTAATAAGATCTTTTTTCCTCAAGTTAGAGGCTCTTTACAAACAATTCGAACATCCTTTTAAAAAACAGCCGTGGATAAGTAAATTGAAAAACGTAGGATTGAAGCCTTTTACCAAACTTGCCTTACCCTTTGAACCATGGTAGCATTATCATGTAAATGTTAGTCCAGCTGTTACTTGGTCAGCAGTTCAAAATTGCTCCAAATGGCTCAACAGTAAGGCTGTGGACTTATAATACTAAGAATAGTTTCAGAAAGACAGAGCATAAATGACCCACTTAGTAGTTTTAAGCTTAACAATTAAAAAAAACAACAACAAAGAAACTTTACCTTAAAAATGCACATTTTCTAGTTTTCTTATTCATTACCTAAAAGTTTTTAAGCTACATAAGATATAGTGATAACCATAAAATATTTGTTTGATATACAAAACAAGTTTTATGTTTGACAAGGTGCACAGCTGGAGGTGTGGGGATAGGATAAACAACTACTTCAGTATTTTAAAAGATTCATTGTTTCTGGTGTGTTTTTAAATAAATGCTTAACTTTAATATAAGTTGCTTATTCTTATACAAGAAAAAAATCCAGATTTGTTGTGTGTTTTTTGAGGAAAAGATGCACATGGAAAAAAACTCTGTGGTATTGGGAATGCTACTTGTTTGCTTTTAAATTTAGGCTACTTTTAGAATATCCAAACTGCTAGGTGTTTAGTTTGGCAAAGTGCAATTTTGGGTAGTAAATAAAATAGTTGTAACTGTTTCATTCCCTTTGTTTAATGAAAAAGAAAACTTACAGGCTAAAGTACAGCATTAAAATATCAGGTTTTATTCACCAAAGTGTCCAGGTGTTGGAAAGTTGTAAGAGATTAAGAAATGCTTCAGAATGTAGTAATTACTGAAGTACCAATTATAGTAGTTGTTTCTGTCCACTGTTATCTTCAAATTTCCAAAGTAATAAGTCTGATACTTCAGCCTGTAAGTTTTGTTCACATTAATAAATTTTTATTTAAATAACATTAAAAAGAAATTTGCTCGATTGATTACAAATCATTTGAATGATTGCATAGCTAATAGATACAACACCTAAGGCTCCAGAATTATCATAAACATGCTTTATAATATGTATAACAGTACTAGATTACCTGGAACGATAATGAAACATCCACAGTTGAAATAAATTTCGGTGTTGTGTTTACAGTGTTTCATTTCATGAGTCTTAGAAATATCCCTTCTACCATTACAAATGTACTTGATATTCATGTGTTAAGCAACAGGGATTGTAGGTAGCACATTATTTCTAAAAATTTGTAATTTCAACTGTGGTATCTATTTTTTAAATATTGTCTCAAAATGTCATGTTTCAATGCTCAAAGCTGTTATACAAAAATTAAGGAGAATTTAAGGTAAAAAGCATCTGCAGTTTCATGGCTTTTATTACATATTTTAGGCCTGTTGGTTTCTAATGCTTGTAATTCTCAGAGCATAGAATAAATTTTTGTGCTGGAAATTCTAATATGTGTGTATGGTCATAAAAAGATGTTAAAATACCTCAATTTTACTTGGAATAGTAATGTATGAACCCTATAATAAGCATTTTCTCATAGCCTTTGAAATTCTCACCACAAGAATTATTAGTTGTAACTTTAGAAAAATGTTTTTAGTGATTCTGTACAATGTTACAAAACCTAAAAAATTAATAAACTATTATTTTTAAGGACTGATTTATTTAATATTTAATTTTAGGATCAGTATGTGGAGAATGTTCAACAGGTAGTCAATTCTTTGGCTTTACAAGCAAGAAGACTAGCCTTTGATTCTACCTACCTGTCCCCCTTTGCTCTCCGTGCACGAGAAAATGGCATTGATGCTGTGGGTAAGAAGTCATTTGTTATGTATACAACAAATATCAGTTCTCTAAAGTCTTTGAGCTTTTTTCTATTACTATTTTCACCACTTAGAATTTCTGTATAATTGCAAAACCCTTTCTGATATGCTGTTTTTGCTGGGTCAGCCATTATTGATCATGTTGTTAGGAATCATGAATCTTAGAACTTTATAGTGATTAATTACATGTTTTTGTATAGTAAAACAAAATTTATTTTAGGTATTTGTTTGTTAATTAGTTTATGAATGTACTTGCATGTAGCTTCAATAGTAATTTGATACATTAATGCTAATGGTATTATATTTTATTTCTCTGAAGGTGGTAAACCTGATGACATCACCATACTGCTGGCATCTGTAAGTGGAGGTGACAACTTGGATCTGCAGACTGTTGTAGCACAGAATACAGGTTGCATGGACTATGGTTAATATCTATGTTCTATTATTTCAGGGATGTGCTCACTTGCTGTATTCAGTTAGCACATATTGTATATACATAATGGACTGTGTAATTCATAATTTGTAGTCACAATTAATATTTGTGACTTGTATCTTAAACTGACTGACAGCTTGAGACAATTCGATATCTTGTTATTTGATACTTGTGGTTATCAAATACAAATATTAATGTAAATATGTGTATTTTTTTCTTTGATGCTGTTGGTTTCATTCTTTTCATAATTTAGTGGCTAACAGTTTGCACTGCCTTATTAGCATTTGAATAACAAGACATAGATATATTCAAGATCTATATTTTCTTTCAAATGATATCCTTGAATTTAGTAAAATACTCCACTCTGTCTCCAGTATTTTAGTCATTGTGGTTTTCTCAGACTTTTAAAGAATAAAGAGGTTTAATGTTTTAAGGCAGTATTTATATATGTAATAATTGTTTTGAAGATAATTGTGTTTCATTAATTTAAAAATTGTCTTTGCTAAGAGAAAGCAAATTCTATTTGACTACTTTAATTTTGAATTTAAAACAATAAACACCATATCAGTTAAATAAAATTATTAAAGAAATTTGACACTTCAGTAGTTAGTTGTTTTTGTTGTTTTTTTTCACTTAAGCAGAAAGAAATATTGTATTAAACCAGTATTATTTAATTTTTTGTTGCAAAGTGTGCATGTGATGTGTTTATCAAATTAGACATAACATTTTTTGTATTATATTTGTTCCATATATGTGATTATCACATTGACTTGCTAATGCCATTGAAACAAATGTAGTAGGTTGTATTATTCTGTTGAAAAGTTCTTGGTCATTTTAAATTGTGTATAGATTAGATCTGTAGTAATTAAAGTAGATAAGGGTCCAAGATAAACCAGTAAGCCAGGACATAGTTTTTCTTTTAAGGCATCTTTAAGCAGTGTGGCTAACATTTGAGAAAGATTTATTTTGTGGACTGTTTCTGCTTTGTTTGTTGGTGAAGAAGGACATAATACAGAACATGAAACATTGTCACAAACACACACAAGGCAGAAGCAGACCACAAAACAAACAAAAAAAAAAAACTTGCACAAAAGGTATAGTTTTGCACTTAGAAGATTTCTTCTCATCAGTCACATCAAAATTGCTAAGATGCTTGTCATAGATTAAATATTTATCAAAAGGTATTAAACTAACTTTAAAAGTTTTTGGAAGTTTTGTGTAAAGCTTTTTTTTCTTTTAAACATTGCAGCTAAATTATTTGTTTTTATAACTGTGAAGTGTACATACATCAAAAATTAGTGTTATGTGTATCTGTTCCAGAACTCATACATAAAGAGGCTAAACAAGACTTAGTGATTGGTGCTCTGCATTATAATGTAGAAATATGCTCCACATTTTAGGGACATGAGTGCATTTAAGAGATTGTAAAATCTTACTATTTGATTAAATTAGCTGAAGAGTTGGTAGTAGGCATTGTTGACTAGCCGCCTTCCCTCTAGTCTGTTAGTTTAAAACTGAGGATAGCTTGTACATAGAGCTGTTGAATTTCTCAAAGAAACAGACATGTATATGTTTGTAAAAAAAACATTTAATTCCAAAAAAATTTGGTTTTAATGAAGATTTCTAGTTAAGGTTAAGTGATGGTTATCATATTTTTGAAAATAACTATTTTCATCAAATTTTATTTACAAAAATAATTGAAAAAAAAGCATTAAGATATTTCATTTTCCAATGTATAATAGCTAGGATTCACATTACATAGTGGTTAACTATTAAGGTTGATGCTTGCTAAATTACATACATAGATCACAATAAAAAAATTTTGTAGGGTTTTAATATTAGGTTAATTTACTGCTAGAGCTAGGTACTTTAGTCATTCATCTGTGAGAAGCAACTAATAAATCTAGTACTTTCACATACACTAACTGATTAATCAAAATCATTTTCCAGTTATTACTGTTCTGAATTATTTCAACTAACCAAGTAATCAAAATTTGCCATTGTGTTTGTATCTTGTTGAGCACAAAGCTACATAGTGGGAAGGTGCCTTATGTTCTGAGGGTCTTAGTTTCAATCCTCATTACCACTATACTTGTTCACTTTGCTTTAGTTTTTGAAAAGCTACTACAGCTATCTTTCACTGTCACTAAATTAAGCATGGTCAGTGAGAATGCAACTAAATGGCAGTACCCACTGCGAATTCATTGGTTATTTAAGGATTAAGTAAAATCTAAATTTACTGTGTTTTTTTTTTTTCTTTTTAATTTTGTTATATTTACAATAGCCTAGCTATTTCCTTTAATATTGTATAAGCAATTGTGGATCTAGGGAAGAGGTCTAGGGCCACCCTACATGCATTTGTTTTTCAGAGATTAATCACTTATAAATCCTTTGATTGCAACTGCTTTAAATGTGTGCAGAATTTTTGCAAGCCATATGTTGTGTACAGTGCAACACAATCACATTCAACTACATAGGTGGATTATATCCAATACAATAATCAGCAATCAGTGGATTAAGGTTGTTACTTTTTTTTTTTAAATATATATAAGTAGGCATAGATCATGAGGTCCAACCTCTCTCCTTTCACTTTTATATAGTGTAAAAAGAAATATTAGTTTGGTTAATTGATTGATTTTCTTTGATTGGTAATATTACTAAAATATTTAGTTTATGCTTCCTTAGATCAACATAACTGAAGTCTATAGCAATCTAATTAACATCTAAACCAATACCTTATTATTTCTAGGCTAATATAAGAATATCATGAAAAATAAAATAAATGTGTGACATGTATAGTTCAGTGAAATTAAATAATTTGTATCAAAATGAAGTTAAATAAATAAACAAACAAACTCATGAGGAAGGACTATGTTAAAAACAGCACATCCCAACTTCCAATTAAATATTCAAGCCATAACAAAAAAGAATCATCTTAATATATTTTGGTTTGTGGCTTGAATACTTTATTGTTATAATATGTATAGACGCACGCACACACACACACACACACGCGCGCACACATGATCGTTAAACATTTGGTTTGCTAAATAATATAGAATACCTAATTGAATTTAGATTGTCATATGGTGAAATAAAATTAACTCAAAATGCCATATATAATATGAATATCAATTAATGTTGCCATGATACATTTTTAATTCTAGAATTTTTTCCAGACTAACAATATGTCTAGACTTTGGAAATTTGTTTTCATCAGATTTTGTTAGTATTGTCAGAGCACCTGCAGGTTTTACAGGCTTAATAAAGAATTGATTATTCATTGTTTAGGAGTTATAATTCTGGTGTAAAAGATAAATAAAATGCAAATGGTATAAATATATAAGAAATGACTTTAAAAATTTTTAAACCAGGTGTTCTGTTCATCAATGATATAAAGTTTTTCTAAATGTAACTAAATTTAATTTTACTTAAAATATGAGGTGTTTTCACCTGTTTTTATTTTGATATCAGTCACATTACTAGAAATAATATAAGCATTGAGATGTTAAATTATAACCTCATCAAACTAATCAGATACAGAATATATTAATGTTATTTTAACTTTATACAAATTGTTTAGGCTACTGTTAGGACTATTATTATTGGCCAGTGCCAGTTTCTTATTTCATGTAAAAATTTGGAACGTTTGATTACAGTATAACACAACTGACTTTAAAAATGTCAACTGGTATCACACCATCATTGTAAAATGAAACATTACTGCAGCTAAAATAAATTAGATGTTATTCTAATGTGTATGTTGTTTGACTTCAAATTTACACAACTTAAAAATATCCAAACATGAGATTTTTGTATCAGTTAAGTGTACATTTGTCTAATAAATAAGTGGAGATTTAATTATTAATTTCCTTTGCTTAGTTATATGGCATTTAAAGTAACTGTGTATTTACAGATATAACACTTTTAAGAGTTCTAACATTGGCATGTACTTTTATAAAGGGAAAAGTAATACTTGATTGTTTTAAAAAGTGTACACAGTATCATAGCAATAGGAGACTAACTAGTTGATATTTTTCTAAGCAGTAGTTTTGTTACAAGTAAAATAAATTTTCATGTACAAAGTTTATGAATAAAAATTTAACTTAATTCTAAACTGTGTCTGAAATTAGAGTTTTCACAGCTTGATAAAATATTTTGACAAAAATTTTAAAGTCAATTTTATATATATTCATTTTTACTATATTTCAAAAATTTAACTCAAAGATATTTAGAATCAAAATTTGGTCATTTTGTGGCATTTATGTAGTGTAGGCTATGAAGACAAAAGTCCATATTTAAATTTCTCCCTTGTTGCAAGGAGTTTTGCCTGTAAACAGTATAACCCACTTGTTAATTTTCTTTAGAATTTTCTACCTTCATCTAAGAATAACGTTTTGTTTTGTTTTCAAATAATAATACATCTGTTTCTTGATTGTCAAATGTTTCCTTGCATTTTTTGTTTGTTGAAATCTTGTAATGGTATCTCATTAAACAGTCTCATTATTTACTAATGAAATAAAGGTTTTAAAACAACTATAACAAAAGATTAAACATGATTGGATGGAGCAGGAATTATCCTTTTATATATTTTGATAAATATAAAGGTTCCTATCAGTGGTGAATGTTTTTTTTAAAAGAAAAGACACCAGATAATTTGAGGTAAGGTTGACTTTATACATCACAGAAACAATTTTAGTGGGTGATAAATAAACGCTCATTACAAATATACCACAGTAACAAATTAATAATATTTGGAAAAGGTTTAATCACTGGAAATATGTAGTTTACTTAGAAGGGTAAATATCTATTATATGAAATGAAGCCCACATGACTGGAGATTGCTTAATGTTTAAGAAATGTATTTTTTTATATTTGATTCATTGTTTAAAATTATAATTTTTTTATTTTCTGGTAGATATACTATGGTTTTATTGAGTTGCAGTGTTTGTTAATATGGTTTTCATTTCTTTTTTGTACTGTGTTTACATATACAATCATGAAATTAGGTAGTGATAAAACAGTAAACTTGATTAAATTTGTGTTATGTGAGCACAAAATATTTATGACTTGATTCATGATTCAATATTATTTTAATGTTTATCATGTCAAACAACAAGCATAAATGAATTCATTAATTGACTACTTAGTTATTTCCAATTGCATTCAGGGTATGTTTTAAATGAAAATGTTATTAATATTATTGATTACAGTAATATATGTTTTCCTTACTTTATCAGTTCCTTTGATCTAAAGAAGAACATCTTTGGGGGTTTCTGAACATTTTGAAAACAAATATAATGGCAGATGTATGATGGTATTTAATTTACATTATTGATTTATTCAACAAGTTGTAAATAAGCAAAGTGCCTAAAAAAATTTGTTGCAAAATATATTTTTAAGGCAAAAATTGTGTTTTGGGAAAAGTGATGACCTTCATAAGACATCTATTATGTGAAAGCAAGGATAATTTGAAAAGTCATTGAATTAAATCAAAGTGAATTAAAGTAGGAGGATTAATAGTATATTAGAATAATGTAGTGGTTGAGAAATTATGAGGCAAGTGCACATTATTCCTTTTTTTTTATTTTGCTTGTACAGGGTATATGTGTAGAGGCTGCATGCTAATTAATAAATTGAGTGTGATCAATAATTTGCCCACTTATTAGGCCCAGCATGGCCTAGTGCATTAAGGTGTGCGCTTCGTAATCTGAGGGTTTGCGCCAAACGTGCTCGCCCTCCCAGCTGTGGGTGTGTTATAATGTGATGGTCAATCCCACTATTCGATGGTAAAAGAGTTGGCCGTGGGTGGTGATGACTAGCTGCCTTCCCTCTAGTCTTACACTGCTAAATTAGGGACGGCTAGCACAGATAGCCCTCAAGTAGCTTTGTGCAAAATTCCAAAAAAATAAACAAAAACAAACAAGCCCACTTATTAATCAGTTAGCATATATCATTAATTTTCCAGCTCTATAATCTGCTCATGAATTTTTTATTTATGTTATAAAACTCCTGAAATTTAAGAATAATGTAAAAATTTAAATGTCTTGCCAGTTAAGTAACTTGTGATATCAGACAAACATTAGTTTTATGTGTCTTGTTAATGAAAATAATAGTAGTAAAAAACAGAAGCATGTAATTTGAGATTTCTACAAAAATAAGTTAATAAAATATAACCTCTAAACTGCATTAGATTTATCATACTAAGCTTTTTAAACAAGTAAATTACATCTTAATAATAAGAGAACACTTAAAATCATCCACAATTATTACAGTATTTTAATTTTTATATCTGTGACCTAAGCTCAACCTGTAGGATTGTTTAAACATTGAAAATTATTTCATTTATAGTTTTAATATTTTGCTTTAAGTTGAAGAAATTTTAATGAGCATGTCAAAGTTTACTTTTTCAACTGTAGTTACAGTTCCAATGTAAATGTTTCTGAAAATAATTAGTTTTCTACAAGATAATCTAGAGGTTACACTGCTCTGCTTATGAGGGATTCTTTTTATCTAATTCAATTTAAAGTATTGTTATGATTTCATAATATGATGTATTATGGATGATTAAAACTGTTTTACCTTGTTGTGTCATTCTTGAAAGAAAGTGTCAGCAGTCTACAGCAAGTAAAGCAAAACAATTATAATCTAAATATTATTTTAGGGAAATCTTTATTTGCATTGGTCACTAATTGTACATTATTAGCATGGTAATCAAACCAAATATTTATGCCTATTTATTTGATGCTATTGCAGTCTTAAAATATTGGATTTGTGATGCTAGCAAAGCCTATTGTCAGAAAGTTCAATAAGTGCCTGCTTGTGTAAATTTTTAAACCCATATATACCTATATTTACATTTTTTCTCATATTTTTTTTTGTTTCCATTCTAATAATTTATATTATTTTTGTATAAAATTGAACAAAAACTTTTAAGAAGCTATAAATTTGAAAATTGGTATATATTGTTAACCAAAATAATTGTTATAATTTTAAACTTTAATTTTGAAGTTATCATAGTTTTTCCCTTACAGATTAGTGGAAGTATAACAATTTTGCTAAATTTTTAATGTGAGGGATTTATTTCTGCGTTATTATCAGCGTTAATAGAACTTAGTTGATAAAATCTGTAATAACTACAAAGTAATAGATTTCTTTATTTAACTGTAATATTTCAATGAAGAAATCAGTCAAATGCAAAGGTATTTGACCTAATTTTTGTTAAATCACAATATGCTATATATGTTAAGAAAGCGGAACCTTAAAAATATATATTTGCAGAGGCCCATTGGAAGGTGTTTCAATAGCTATTATTGTTTACTTTAATCTGGTTTTGGCCCCCCAGTGGTTCAGCGGTATGTCTGCGGACTTACACGCTAAAATCCGGGTTTCGATACCCGTGGTGGGCAGAGCACAGATAGCCCATTGTGTAGCTTTGTGCTTAATTCAAAATAACAAATAACAAAATTAATCTGGTTTTGAATCAAAACAATTTTCTAAAACTTTACCATTGCAGCACATTTTTTTTTCTTACAATTACGTTGAACCATACATATAACAGAATACTATTTCAGTCAATTGTGTAATTTAGTTAAACGATAGAAATTAAATAAGGAAAAATGACATGGTTTCATATAGAAGAGTGCTAGAACAATTAATATACAAATTCAGGAAGTCCATCTTTCAAATTGCTGTGAACTTCTGAAACACCAGTTTTATCTTTTCATAAAGAAAAACCCTAATTCTCAGCTTATGGTTGACCCACAGAATTTTTAAGTTTTTGAGATTAAATTATATATTTCATAGTAGTGTGCCTACAAGTTTGCATTAAATTTTAATTTAAAGATACGAACTACGCCCAAACATTATTTCAATTTTTTTTAAAGATGTTTACGATGGATATGGAGTTTTTACATTTCTGTTTGTCACGATGAATTTCTCTCGCTGAAATACTCTTTTTATAACTCCGGAAAACAAAAGATCCTCCAATTCTTATTTAGCTGAACTAGTAGTAATTCTAACGTGTTCAAATTCGATGACAATTGGGCCTGGCTTGGCCTAGTGCGTTAATGCGTGCGCTTCTTAATCTGAGGGTCGCGGGTTCGCGCCAAACCCTCCCAGCCATGGAGACGTTATAATGTGACGATCAATCCCACTATTCGTTGGTAAAAGAGTTGGCGGTGAGTGGTGATGACTAGCTGCCTTCCCTCTAGTCTTACACTGCTAAATTAGGGACGGCTAGCACAGATAGCTCTCGAGTAGCTTTGTGCGAAATTCCAAAACAAATCGATGACAATTATAAACGAACTTCTGGTGTCACTCTGCGCACAAATATAGCATATTTGTTAATAGGTTACGTGGAAAACCATTTGTGGACAAGTGTACATAAAGTAGACAAGAAACCGTAAGAACCATCTGTTAAATCGAGTTCAGGATATCAAATAATTGCTTTCACTTAGTTTTGATATATCACTCTGTCAGTATGAATGAGATCGTTAAGAACTCGTAGAATATCTTACCACCAACAGGATATTTAGTGATTGATCATTTTTGTTGGGTTTTTTTTTCATCACTGAAAATCCGATGAAGGGACTCTTATCCCACTTGTTTTTGTGTTCATGTCCTTAATATCCGTACATATGATACCAATATTCGCAATATTTTCGTACATAGTGCATTAACATCTAGTAACCATGCTTAGAATCTACGTGATATTTAAGGTTATGAACTACACAGATGAATCATTTGTGAATATGTTAACAAAACTACTCAATTATAAGTTCCGAATAACAGCCTTCCACTTGCACATTTCGCTATATTATGTCTTGCATAATATGCATATGTTCTGGATAGCTATAGTAAGAAAAACAAACAACGGACTCGGGAACAGAACGTGTGAACATCTCGTACTGTAATAATGAAAGACATAAAGATCATCACTGCAGTTTAAAAAAAAACGTCGGTGATTTCTCTGTAAAGGAGCTCAAGTAAACACTTTCGGACATCTTAGAAAAAGAACATTTTGGAATCCTTGAATTTATAAATTAGATTCTCTTCATCAAAAATGTTCAAACGAACGTTTCTCCTTCCTATAATTTTAACACACAAATTTTTCCCTTTCTTAAACGTTTAAAATTATCATTGATTTGTCTTTACTTTCTATTTATTTTAGCTCAAGTGAAACGTTTTTTTTTTTAATTTAATATATTTTTCTTATTCTTTGAATTATACAAAACTTTTAAATAACAAAATATTATTAGGCTATACATCTGTTGTTATACTTGTTTTCTATAGAACATTGTTTTTTGGAATTTCGCACAAAGCTACTCGAGGGCTATCTGTGCTAGCCGTCCTTAATTTAGCAGTGTAAGACTAAAGGTAAGGCAGCTACTCATCACCACCCACCACCAACTCTTTTACCAACGAATAGTGGGATTGACCGTCACATTATACACTCCCACGCCTGGGAGGGCGAGCATGTTTAGCGCGACCCTTGGATTACGAGCGCTCGGCCATGCCAGGCCACTATAGAACATAGAAATGTGTTTAATAATATTTTAATCGCGTTATTTCTGCCATAATCACCGCCGACACTGTTTGTTGTTGAATTCATAGCAGTGGTCGAAAAAACTTGTGTTTGTGTTTTCTTATAGAAAAGTCACATCAAGCTATCTGCTGAGTCCACCGAGGGAAATCGACCCCCTGATTTTAACGTAGACTTGCCGCTATACCAGCAGGAGACAAAACTCTTCTTTTGTATGAATCATTTCTTATGATGTGAAAAGTATTTTCAAGTTGACAGAGCAAGATTATAATTAGTTACACTTGTCATAATAAACTAGCATTAAGCCTATTATATTTTTTGATGCTGCATCCTTTGTTCAGTCACTTATTGACTTTAAATCTTATTATTTCCGTTATATCCATTGTCGACGACGCGTGGTCTCAACACTAAGCTCATCAGGCCAACTGGAACGTTATAATCACAGTAGTCTTCGGAAAACTGCTTATGTAAACCAAAAAGAAGTGTTGCATTCGCTTGTTCTACGATTGCATTCTCAAACTGTGAAGTACCAAAATATTTATTCTCTTTAGGTGTTTTATTACTTAAAATACAATGTTTCAACTGACTTTGGCAGTGACAAAATATCAATTGTCAAACATTGATGGAAGAATTACGTAACACTAAGGAAAATATTTTGTCTTTGTAACCTTAAAATTAGTTGTAACAACTGTGAAAACTAGTGAAATTGTAAAAAATAAAACATTAATGCTTGTTTCGTCTGTTATTTGTTAAAGTATTTAGGCTAGTTGATTGTGAATTATCAACTTCTGAAGCTAAATAAGATAACATTTTCATCTACAATAAAAATGTTAATTAATGATATTTTAATAAACTGGTTTTCTAACTAGGACTAAAGTGCTAGTTTTATGTATTTTTAAGTTACTATATTGAAAATTACATATAATTTTTCGTAACCCTTCTAAAATAATTTAATAATATAAATATAAACTAACATAGAGAAAGAATGAGTAGATTTATTTGGATGAGACATAATATCATGAATCATAAGCATCGTCTTACATATTTTCTTGTGAGTAATATAATATTGTTATTTTATCAGATGTTTGTTGCAATGATATGAGAGATTATTAAGATTTTTCATTTTTGCATGGTTTTCTTTGCGTTCTTCCAAAAGTTGTAAGTTTTGTATTTTGTTTTAAATAAAGCACAAAGCTGTACAATGGACAATCTGTGCTCTGCCCACAACTCGTATCGAATCTCGGTTTCTAGCGTTGTAAGTCCGTAGACATGCTGTGCCACTTGGGGAGCAAATATCGTAAAACAGTCAAATCTCTGTGGTGGCTTTGTGGTACGTTTCATGATTTACGATATTAAATTCGGGATTCTATTCCTGATATTGGCATGACCCATTGTACAGCTTTCTCATTAATAATTTGAAATAATAATATTTTAATTAAAACGGATTGTAACAATTTCATTTTTATTTTTCTTATTACTATACTAAAATTACTAAGTGATATTAGATTATTAGTATAATAAGCACGATTTTATTCATATATGAGTTATTTGTAGCCTTAGAAAATGTTCAATATTATAGTAGAGTTTGACTACGTAACTTATAAATAACATCAATTTTTCGCTCACTTTTTTTTTTTTTATAAAAAACGTAATAATGTTTGTATGCTTTTTTAAATTCTCTCGCAGATACAACCTCACCGATCTTTCTATTTATGTGCATTAAGAATTCTCCATAATGTTGTACTTTAAAAAAGAAGTAAAAAATATTTGTGATGGAAGTACATCTATCACATTTCTGAACTAAACATTATTAAGGAAAAATAAGTACTTTGTGTTGGTTTTATAAAATTACTGTAAACATCAAACTTACTGAACTATATTTTAAAAGTATCATAATTCATTCATATTTCTAAATTGTAGATATCTATAGAAGAGCGTTATTGTTTACTTTAAACAATTATTTTAGAATGTCAAACATTTTAGTTACTACACATTTTAAACTATCTGTGTTCCTACTGGGACGTAATAAGTTGGAAGTTAATCTTTTCAAATTGTCAGTCCGACATTCTCACGGATTTTCCAGAGCGATTATTTAACAATGACCTAAACGTGGCTGGTATAGCTAAGGAAAATTGTTTTTATTAGGAAGTTATACGATTTAGTTCTAGCGCAATGTAGTCCTATTCAATGTTCTCGCTGTTAACTACTCGAGCAGTTCGTTACACCTGGTCTTTGTTTCAGAGTCCTGTACATACAAAGTCCGTTTGCAGTATCTCATCAGTCAATATGAAGCTGACCAGAACAGTACAAGTCACAATAGGATTTTGATGACAACGTTTATTTTGTTACATCTATATTGTTTTCAAACAAAGTTAACTCTTCGAACAGTGACGAACAGGCTATGTTAGTAATCCTAATCTTGTAATTAGTACTCTGCTTAATGATAAACATTCAAATTTCCTAAATGTGATTAGTTTATCAAGAATACCTCACTGTTATGTTCGTATTCATTATTGGAAATATATTCCCAATTCATTCTTGGCTGAATGCAATATTTAATCAAGTGTTAAGTCCGCTCCAATGTTTGTTATTGAAAATTTTCTAGAGTTAGATTTTTACTGTGACAACAAAAAATACGAATGTTCTTTTCTTTCTGATTTGTCTTGTGTATAGAGAAGGTTTTAAATTATACTCTGTTAATAATTCACTTCTTTTAGTGGTCTTAACCTTCTGTAAACTCTTTTTTAGAAACAATACAGTACAACATACTAAATATCAACAATCTTTATTTTCGTATCAAATAATACGTTAGGCTACAAAATATAAATTAACTTATCCAACTTTTATGAGCTTTATTCGCTTAAAAATAATTTATATTTATACACCTATTTTCTACATTTCCACCAAAGACTATTTTCTTTTCTTCCTAGATTATTTTTTGAAAGTTAATTGCACCTGAAAATAGTCTTTTTACCTTAAATCTTAGACTTGGTACATTGTGCAAAAGGTAATATAATTTATCCTTACACATCTTAAAATATACTAAAACTGATAAACAGCCTTGATTCATCCCTAACCTCTTCATAGGTCTCATAAAACCATATTTTCTGTATTGTAACGAAATAATACAAATTAGAAAACAGGTAAGCGAAATAGCCACAGTAATAAAATTATTTTGGTGACGCTATAGAGTATTTTTTTGAAGAACAAAAATACATATTACAGTTATTTTAGAGAAATATAATAATAACTCAAACAGTCAAGTTCGTTCTTGTCATAAGTACTGAACGAAAATAACTTGTTGATTGAGCTGAAAAACGAACAAAAATTAAATAAGTAAATGATTTCACTCTAAACATGCAAAACAAATCGAACATTTCATATGAGAGATTACATCTGCAAAAACTAATTTTAAAAAATATTGTGCAAGAGCTGAAATTGCGTGTAACAACTACGTTATTATATAATATAGTTCATAGAACAGTTAAACTCAATGGGAAAGTAATGTGTACAAGGTGAAATTGCCTGTAACAACACTGCATTGTTATAAAGTCAAGCGATGCAACACGATTCTTCCTGCAGTCAAACACAACACACGTGGAAAGTATTGTGTGCGAGCTAAGTTGCGTCTAAAACTTGTTATGCAGTTAGGCTCAACTACTTGATTTATCACACAATCAAACAGATAGGAAAAGTAATGTACACAATATATAAACTGAATTTCTTCTAAGCTTGGTGTTTTTTTAAAACTAACTTCACTGTATATAATTTATGTTAAAATAACTGAAAAAGTTTTGTATTAAAATGAAAATATAATATCTAACATAAAAAAGGCAAAATTTCAGAAAACTAGTTATTTCAAGTAACCCCGAACGTTACTAGCAAAATTATGCAATTAAATTGAGATCCTTTTATAAATAACATATTATGGTCTTTTTTAAATCATATTTTGCCTTCATAAAACATTTTAAATCAAATGCCAATTTCAATTTTATTTTACATCGATCTAAGATGCAGTTTGTGATTTCATCTTTTGCAACAATAGTAAATAATGTGAATATATATAGAGAGAGAAAGAGTCCTTTTAGATTCACTATAATTTGTTATGAAGATAACATTTGTGAATTTTATTAATTTCTCATCTCGTAATTTTCATACTTCTTTTTATTTCTCACCTTTTTTATACTTTATTTACCTAATATAGAGAGAGGTAAGAAAATTCAACGAAATCAGTATTCGTACAAAAGCAGCGAAAGATTAGCTTAAACTACCAAGAACGAATCTGTATTTGCATTTTCTATGATTTAGTTTTCTAATTTATATGGTAGCAGACTATATAAATGTAGAGAAAAAATTCATACATTGCAGATTTTTTGCTGAATTAGTTAAGCCGCCTGCAAAATCCAATATTGTGTGTAATTGCACCTAATATAGCAAGTTCAGTGTTGACGGCAGTAAAATGAATTAACGACTTTTCCACTAAGTAGCAACTACAAATTAAACAACAAAAGTCAAAGCGAAAGAAAATGAGATATTAACAGTAGTAACTCTCATATGTCAGTTGAATCGACAATTTTATACCAGAATAAAATTAATAAAAGAACTTCACATAAAACTACGCTAAACATGCTGTGCTAATAACATTATAGCAGTATTTAATATACTCATATCCGAGTAAGTGACGTAAAAGTAAATCGAAAAACAACTTCTGTAATCCTACTCTATTAGTATAAAAATGTACGTTATTAAATGTAAATTATCTACTATGAATCTATTTTTCTACCACAGACATTATATAGTTATGTATAACGTAGATATTTAGGGGTTTTGTGATTTGTGGATCGCAAATAAGGTATCATGTATTGCTTATCTTCTTGTGACAAATACACCAAGGAAATTAACCTCAAGAAAAATCGTCTGTAGATATTACATTTCAGATTCTCAAAGTTATGGCGATTATTGAAATAATAGTACAGTATTATAAAGTGAACTCTTCAACCTTTTCTTGTACCTTCCGACTAACGTCAGCGGATTGGAGAAAAGTAGTAAAATATTCATCAGTGACGTTTGGTTGGTCAACATCAAAATTTATTCTAAGACCAGTTGGTTTTATAAAGGCATTCTTCTTATTGTTCATATAGAAGATACATTTTTAAGGTTTTCGGCAATGGTAACATATTTATTTTCTTAGGAAGATGCGGACCTATTCCAAAAATCCCACGGATCACCAGTCGAGAAATATGCTTAAGTAAGAGGGGCATCAGGGCGTTTTCAAGAAGAAGAGCTTTATGGCTGTCACTCATCAAGACAGATCGTTTTATGGCACTGATACTATACCCCTCAGCAGCATCTAAGATAAGTTCCATAATATGTTGAGATAATCCAAGATGGATACGGTGAATGGATTTTAAAATTCCCAAAGGGTGTTGTAGCTGAGTTTTTAAAAGAATTTTAGCTCCATAACGGAGAAGTAACCGAATTAAATCAATATTTGGTTGTTCATAAGCTTGAATATATTCTCCTATCGGGGGTTTAACCAAAGGACCGTGCTCACCCAAAGTAATAGCATTAGGGTTAGCTCCACGGTCCAGGAGAATCTGTACGATTTCTTCTTTGTTATCTATCTTCTCAGACAAGGCAATGTGTAAGGGTGTACCAATGATTGGAGATCCGGTGTTGATGTCTGCTCCAGCGTTGATCATGAGTTGGACTAGTTCCACATTACCACGTAAAATAGCAAAGTCCAAAGGGGTCGGATTTCGGTAACTGTGTGGCAATCGTACATTTGCACCATTGGCAAGCAACAGATAAACGATATGTAAATTTCCACTAAGAACAGCATAATGAAGCACGGTGCGATTATCGTGACGTTCGGAGGTCATCGCATTTACATCAGCTCCGTATTCAATCAAACACTTGACTGCGTCCAGACCTTGAGGATGACGCACAGCTTTCATCAAGGGGGTCAGACCTGCACGGTCGCGCGAGTCAGGATTAGCTCCATACTTCAACAATAGCTCAAGAAATGGAGTATTTAAGGGACTAATGAGATTGATTTCGGATCCAAGAAAGTAGCGAGCATTTGGGTCTGCACCATTAGCCAAAAGATATTCTGCACACTCGAAATGCCCATTTTTAATGGCGAGTCGAAGTGGTTCATCGGCAAGTGTTGCTCTTGGGGGGTTTCCAAGTGCCTCGTCGTTAGGCCCAAGATGAGTATAGCTTACTCGAGCTTGGTGTTTAATGAGGAGTTTAACGAGATCATAATATCCTCGCTCAGAACACAAGTGAAGAGCTGTATAGCCCACTTCGTCCATCGCATCCACATCACTGCCTCGAACAAGCAATAAATTTACAGCTTCGGTGTAATGTTGGTAAGCTGCATAATGAATAGGTCGTAGGCCTTGAGTCACTGGTTCATTGACCTTGGCACCACAGGCCAACAGGATCCGTATTTCATCCAACGGTGCACAACGAATGATACTATCCGCTAGCTCTCGCTGGAGAGTCTGAAGACAAGGCACTGACGGCATGACTGTGTCTCAAATCTGAAACAAAAGATCCAGAAATTTCACAATTTGCCTGCTGATTTATACAGTATGTGTGATGTTCCTTGCTTATGTTTGATAAAGATAAAATTAAAACAAACAAACGTTACAACACGTATAAAATTAGATTTGTGAAAGAATGTCAATTTTAACATAATTTCTAATAAAAAAGAACATAATATAACTAAGTATGCAATATCCCATTCGTTACTTTGGTTACAATCGTGATTGTACATTCTAAGTATTTACGTTAGACTCATTTAATGTGCTTTTCTTTTACGTCTCAACAGTAGATATAATCATGTTTGTCTTGTTAGTTTTAACTCCTAAACGTAAAGCTCTTTAATTTATATACGGTTCCCAACATCTGTGTCACAACTACAATCGGTACACAAAATATCATGACAGAATAGCGAGCTTTATTAGTTATTCTTAAAAATACCAATAAAATATAGCAACTGAAAGCAATGTTTTAAAAAAGAAACAAGTTTTAATTATGTAACTTTCAGTTGGCAGCAGAAAACTAAAGCAATCTACCTTGTCTGCTACTGTGAATACAATCCATACTGATTTACAATCAGCAGTACCAACCAGTTTTAAAGAGAACTACTGCAGTCATCTTGTTTTCATCATAACTTCGATTAGTCGGAGCATTCCCCAAAAGAATAATTTGCCTTTTACTTCAGTTAGTGTGTTTGTTTTATCCAAACATGAAAGCATATTATTTTAAACTGACGTTTATCAAGTATTGAGTCCATGTAGAGAGTTTTTCTTCTATATATATATATCTGTTTAAATCGATGAAGCGTCAAAGTATTTTATGTATTTTATATGTTTTATGCAGTATGTTGACAATATTTTAATACACTCCTTCACATAATTCTAGTTTTAAGAACTCGTGCATTAAACTGTTTAGCCTGTGTATATCACTTAGTAAACTAAATATTTCAATAAAATACAAGTCAAACAATAAAGACCCCAATTAAATAATAAATAGCAAGAGCCAGTAGTATATTTAAATAGGAGCTAAAAGGGGCTCAGATCCAGGGCCCATGGTCTCTATGGGGACCCATTAATAATTTTATTATATCCAAAGTTATCAGCTTCTGAGCTCCCACAAACTTATATCTGCCACTGGCAAGAGCCTTAGTTCGAATTAAGCAATAAGAAGCTCAAATGAAATCAAGTAGTAATAACAATAGCTCATACAGACCAGTAAAAACATCAGTTTAAATCATATAGTAAATATCTTATTTCATAAAGAACAACAAGAACCTCAGTAAGAACATCAGTTTAAATCGTATACTAAATATCTCATTTCATAAAGAACAACAGGAACCTCAACTGAAATTAAGTAGTAAGACAAGTAACTCATACAGACCAGTGCAAACATCAGCTTAAATCGCACAGTAAATATCTTATCTTATATAGAACAAAAACCTCAACTCAGATTGATCAGTATGAAACTCAATTTAAATTGAATAATAAATATTTTAGACCAATTCAGTTCGTACAACAATAATTTTAACTCTTGTGTAATAACATTAGCTAAAATAAAACGAGCCTTTAGCTCAAACCTTTGAGTACGTTAAGGGCAAAATGTCTTAATATTGCTTAAATCTATGTTACAATGATTGTGAAAAATCTATTAATTACATTTCGTAATTTCATCATTAACAGGAAAACAAATTACCCACAGATAAAGCAAATGAAAAATAGTTCTGACAAATAAATGCTTTGGAAAATAAGCATACATACTTTATTCAAAATTTGCGAATTTTTACTATTATGTATTTGAAAACAATTTGCTTTAAAGTTATTTTATTTTCATTTTGCTAACACTTTCTAGTTTTGTATTCTTAAATTGTTTTAAAATATTTTAATGCCTTTTCTCTCTCGAACTGTTTAAACTAATTATTAAATAATATACTAACTATTTACAGTAACAACATTTGTTTTCTTATAAACTAGCTTCAAATGTTACATTTTGTAACAACAAAAACGTTTGGTCACTCCGCACTGGAACATTTCGGTAGCAATGTAGCTTTATTTATTTTGACAATAAAGCAATGCTGTTAATAGTTTATCAGCACCAGGTGTATTGATTTTGAACCTTTGCCTGTGATTTAAATAAAAGTAATAATAATACTGACATTTCTATTCATAAATCAAATATTTGCAAAAACACTGATATAGCTTAAATCTCTATGATGATGATAATTCTTTGTTAACGTGGAAGATGACTGAAGGTCGAAACGTTGTTCTTCGTGACGAGAAACCCAGTTGAAGTAAAAATGTATTCTCAAGATGGCTGATATAGATATTAAAACTTTAATTAAAATAAAGTACCGAACAAGTTTGTTTGTTTGTTTTGGAATTTCGAACAAAGCTACTCGAAGGGCTATCTGTGTTAGCCGTCCCTAATTTAGCAGTGTAAGACTAGAGGGAAGGCAGCTAGTCATCACCATCCACCGCCAACTCTTAGGCTACTCTTTTACCAACGAAAAGTGGGATTGACCGTACCATTATAATGCTCCCACTGCTGGGAGGGGGAGCATGTTTGGCCCGACTCGGGCGCGAACCCGCGACCATCAGATTATGAAGCGCACGCCTTAACGCGCTAGGCCATGCCAGGCCAATACCGAACAAAGTTTTGATCTTCTTAGGTCATCCACAGGTTAATTTGTTGGAGTGTGATGCGTTGTTTCTATGTTCAAATATACGCTTATTAAACCCTGTGATATCTCTTTAGCTGAAAGAATGACATCTGGCTTTTCAAATAAACGTAAAGTATTCCAACATCCTATATCTACAATGGTGATTGTTTATGATAATATCCAGTTGGTGATGTTTTAACATCATGTTGAAATTCATGACAAGTAAATGCTGAATCATTATTTCGTCCATCAGCAAGAAAGAGACTTTGTGGTTAACTACAAACAGTTTTTCCTGTATAAGTCATGTTTCTTATCCTCAATAAAACTGCTTCGCTTTATAACCTTTGAAGACTGTTTGCTGTTAGAGAACATCCTTCCCAGAAACTGTGTAGTTTCTATAGTAATGTAAATATACGGGTGTGACGGTCTAAGGATTCTTTTACAGTTGTTGACTGTTACTTATTGGCACTAAATTCAACACTAAACGAGTAGCATGTACTCCGCTTGTTTTTAAAATAATATATTCAAAACAAGTTAAATGTACGTGCAAAAATGTTTTGTACTATGGATATTATAAATGTATCTTAAACACTATACAGTTCTCTTCTTGTCGAAGGTCCAAGTAAGCTAATTAAATTGCTTTAGAAATTAGTTGACAGACCAAACTATTTTTATAGCATAGTATTTGTTGTGTGAATTATCACAGTTATATCCTAAACCTCAATAATCGTCTGCTTTTCGTACTTTTAGTAATTGTTTGTTATTTATACTTTCAATAATCATCTGTTTTTTGCGAAAGTTCACACAAGCGGTTTCAATTAGTTTATAACAACTTTTGACAAGACAAATTATTCTACTTATCTCTTTCAAACTGTTGGTCGCACCCTAATATATCAACCATTATGTCATTCAATTCCACGATGGCCTGGCATGGCCGAGCGCGTAAGGCGTGCGACTCGTAATCCGAGGGTCGCACTAAACATGCTCGCCCTCCCAGCCGTGGGGATTTATAATGTGACGGTCAATCCAACTATTCGTTGGTAAAAGAGTAGCCCAAGAGTTGGCGGTGGGTGGTGATGACTAGCTGCCTTCTCTCTAGTCTTACACTGCTAAATTAGGAACGGCTAGCACAGATAGCCCTCGAGTAGCTTTGTGCGAAATTCCAAAACAAATCAATTCCATGACAGTTAATTTTACGTTTTCTAAATGTTTATGACCGAAATTCCTTTTTACCTAACTTAAATTTTACTCTATTTCCATTCGTATGGTTAATGCTATTTATATATTTATCACTTAGACCTCCTAGAAATCGTCATAAATTCGACTTCAGTTGATTGCAAACACAACGTTTGATAGCCTCGACATCAATGAATTATAAACACAAAATAAGTTAATTAATAATATTATCTATACTAAACAATGTTTTTATATCTTACAATAATCTCTTCTTCAAGATAAATATTTACGATATTTTTCACCATATACAACGACTGTTTTCAGCTCATTCAGAGTCAACCCATATAGTCTTGCACCGACATTTGCAGTCCCACTGACTGCTTCAATGTGGAGCCTATAGTCTTGAAGGTACAACAATCATTTCATGATCTTTGCGCTTTCGATTTTACACCTCTGAACGTATGCAAGTGGTTGACAGTCTGTATGGATAATAAACTCCTTACCATATAGATAATTCTGTAACTCTTTAATGGAAAATACGATTGCCAAAAACCCTCATTCAAACACAGAGTAGGTCTTCTTACAGCTTAACAGTTTGTTTACTTATCTATATTAATGGAAACACTCTGTATTCATGCTCTTTTAAGAGTACTGACCCAATTCCAATGTCTGAAACATCAGTCTAAAAACTTAATAGTTTGGTGAAGTCCAGCATTCTAAGAATAGGTGAACTAAATGACATGTTAATGAATTTTTGGAATTCAAGCTGATGTGGCTGTTCCCACTTCACCTTGTTGGGCATGTTTTTCTAAGTCAGATAAGTTAACGATGCAGTACCTTCAGCATACTGTGAGATGAATTTCCTGTGGTATTCCACTAACTCCCCAAAGAATCTGATTTGTTAGCTTGGTCCTGGATCTTGTGTATGAAGATTACCTTTTCCTTTTGTTGGTTCTTCACGTTGTGTTCAACAAGCTCTAGCACGGAATATCAAATGGTGTTGCACAACATCCTCCTCATCAAGTGGCTGCTGAGTTGACTAATCCAAATGGCATTCACTAAAATTGGTACTATCCATCTGGTCTCACAAATATTGTTTTCTTTTTAGATCCAGTCTCCATCTGGATCTGCCAATTTTTCAAAATAACTTAGTCTCATCTAGTTTTACCATGGTAGTCTCTAGATTGACCTAGATCCAGAGTCTAACTTTGTCATGTGATTCAGCTTCTAAAGGTCTATGCAGAAGTAGTTTGATCCATCCCTCTTCTTCACGATTACAGCTGGTGAGCAATATGCTGAATTTGAAAGCTCAATTATTCCAGCTTCCAACATTTTCCCAATTTCCTACTTTATCAGGTCTCTCACTTCATAATACGTCCGATAGGGCATGACTTTGACTGAATCCTTTGTTGTGGTTTTAGTCTTGTGTTGTATAAGATCTGTCTTTCCTGGTTCATCTGTAAAGATATCTGCATAATGACACAATGAGTCTCACAGCTCTTTTTTTCTGCTTTCCAATCAGTTCTTCACTGATGTTGACATTTTTATATGTTTCATCTCCACCAAGTAGTGTAAGGTCTACTAGATTCTCATCTTCTGCGACAAATTCTCTGTATTATGATTCTGCATCTGTGATGGCCACACCTGCAACATCCATCTGTGTTTCAATAGCGTGACCCATTCAATCTTCTTCTCTTCTAAAATACTTCTGTAATAGATTTACATTGTGAATCTTGGTATTCCTGTTCACATTCACCTTGTAATCTATTCCGTTGAGTACTACATGTACTTTAAAAGATTCTTTCCTCAACATGGTAAATTTTAGAGCCCTGTGGGTAACATAACTAAGACATTCTGTGCGACCTTGAAAAGTCAGCCTTTGGCCTTCTTGTCAAAGAAAATTTTCTGACTGCCTTGAGCTGAATACAAGCACTGTCAAGCGAGTTTACGGGTGTCCTACAGTCAGCTTTTTAAATTTAAAACATGCTGCTATGTGTTCTTTACTTCTGACACTTTTCTTTCATATATAGCTCTTTCAGTATTTTCATTGGATATCAAACTGTTCTTCTATACAGTAACTCTAAGGGTGAAAATCATATACTTCCTTGTGAGACTTCTCGATAAGCAAATAATACTGCGTGCAAGTACATGTCTCAGTCACTTGGTCTCTCTTGGCATGTTTTCTTTAAGATGTCTTTAAAACTCCTCTGACTCTCTAATAAATCCAATACATCTAGGATTGCCTGGGGTGGTAAATATTTGTCCTGTACTGACGAGTCTGCATGCTACTTCTTTCATCAGTTCTAAAGTAAACTGAGTTCTTTTGTCATTCAAGATTTCTCTCGGAAAGCCTGCTTTGCAAATTATCTCTAGGAGGGCTTCTACTACTCTCTGTTTCCATCTTCGTTCGTGACTTCTGGATAATATGTCACATAGTCGACTGTTGTCAGCACATACCTGTTTATTTTGTCAGAAACAGGCACTAGTGTTCCAGTAAAGTCCATAAGCTACTGTGTCGAATGGTTCTTCTATGAGAAGCATCTTCTACAATAGCGTGTTGACTATCTTCCCTCTAGATATTGTCCTTTGGCAGATGTTACATGACCTGCAGAATCTACTCACATCTTCAATTAGTTTTGGCCAATGGAAGTTACTGTTGATTCAGTCACCATCTACTTTTTTCCTAATTTATGACTTAACTTTATCACTTGAATACAGTATTCTGTTGGCACTATGATCTGTTTAACTTACCCGGTATAACAGCCTTGATAGATCTGATAAAGGACTCTCTTCCAGTACTATATTCTACAGGTATCTTCCCCCTTAGTCTTGTGCTCGACTTTCTCCTTGGCATTGTCTCAAACTTTCTGTAGTGAAAGGTCTTTCTGATTAGCTTCCTTAAATTTCTGCAAATCTACATTCAAGATGTCGCCTTTTGACAGTTGCAGGAATTTGATGTTTGCTTTTTTTCCTTTGAGCTCTTCTGATGACTGCAGTTGTTTCGTCAGCAGTCTTTTTGTAGTTTCTCAAAAGTTTTACTTCCTGGTATGTTTTCAATCACCAAGATGTATGATGGCGCTATCATACACATGACCTCAGGATCTTCTACATGATATAGAGTATCCATCTTTATATTTGTTATGGGAAACTTCTTAATTGTCCTATCAATTAACAGACACAAATGTAGTTTGTTTGTTACCTGATCATCGTATATCAGGCTAGTTCTTACAGTTACACTACTACACCCAGTATCTCATTAAAACCTTCACTTTCTTGTCTTCAACATATCCTTCACATACTGGCATGTTGTGATTTGATATCATCTCTTGACATTTATCACACACTTCAAGCACTAGTGCACTGTTGATCCATTTGATAACTTGAACTAACCATTGGTACTTCCTTCTTGTGGTGAATATTAAATTTTTTCTTGATTCTGCTTATTTTGGCAGAAGCATCCATGGTGCCAGTCACTCTCCTTTTGTTTCATACCAGCACTATCTTTGTAAATAGCTCCACTTGCTTTATTTTGAGTTTTTCTGCTGTTGATTGCTGGTAATGGACTTGCAATCATTTGCAATGTGTGCCATTTTATAACAAACATGGCATTTATTTTCCTTTCTGTCTATTAACTTGCCACCTTTGATATACTCTTGTTTCCTGTCAACTATCACTGGTTTAAAATTTAAATGGATATTTTTGGACTTGCCAGTTATAGTACATCCATGGATTTCCTTACCCTGTTCTGCCAGCTTAATTATCTTCTCCTTTAGGAACAGTAGGATGCCAGCTGAGCACATGATCACAAACTGTTCACTTACTAATATGTATGTCAGTCATTAAAAACTATTGTCACATTTGGCCATGTTAGTCCATCTTGTGAAGTATTGCCATAGACATGTTAAAAACTAAAATACAGTTTCTAGTGGAATCAGTTGACTCTCTAAACTTACAGCAAAAACATTCTTCAGTAAGTTCATATCGCTCAACAAATCACTTTTAATTTGTTACAATCCATGGCATCTTCTGACATCATTCCTGCATATACTTGTAAGCCTTTTCCTCCAAGAAGTGAGATGAGACAAACTGCTTCGTTTTTTTTTGTCCCAGTTTTAACTTAGATGAAATCTTTCACATCTCTTCAGGAAAGCATTTGTGTCAATTTTCTGTTCATCAAATTTGAAAAATGTAGATCAATTGGCCCTGACTCTATTGTCATTCTATGGTTGAATGAGCTTTTCAATCTCAATTTGTGCTCTCCTTTCTCTCTTTTCCTTCCTCTCAATTTGTGTTCTTATTCTTAACGTTCACGTTTCCTTCTACTGTCATTTACCACTGTATACTTCTGGCTTTTGCCTGCCAGAATCTACGTTTTACTAGTATATATAGTAATATAAATGTATGGGTGTGTTGGGCTAAGGACTCTTCTACAATAGTTGTCCCTGACTTACTGGCGATAAATTCAACACGCACTTCATTTGTTTTCAAAATAATATATTCAAACAAGTTAAACGTGCGTGTGAAAACTTTTTACACTATAGAGATCACAGTTATATCTTAAATACAACACAGTTCTATTCTTCTTGTCAAAAGTCCACTTAGACCAATTCAATTGCTTTAAAATTAAGTAGACAAGCCGAAATATTTTACTGCAATAGTAACTGTGTGTAATTCGCTTACGCTGTTGCGTGACTTACCACAGTTTTATGCTGAATTTCCAGTAATTGTCTTTTTTTCGTACTTTCTATATCTGTCTGTTCTTCGTACTTTTACCCCCCGCTAGTACAGCGGTTTGTCTCCGGATTTATAACGCTAAAATCAAGGGTTTGGTTCCCCTCGGTGGGCCGAGTAAAATTACCCGGCAGGAGAAGTTCTCGTTTAGCCCCCAGTGGCTCAGCGGTATGTTTGCGGACTTACACGCTAAAATCCGGGTTTCGATACCCGTGGTGGGCAGAGCACAGATAGCCCATTGTGTACCTTTGTGCTTAGTTCAAAAACAACAACAAAAACAATCTTCGTACTTCAAATAATCGTTTGGCCTTTGTCAAAGTTCATACAGGCGGGTCCAATTGGTATAGAACATCCTTTTACATAACAAAATACTCTTCTTATCTCTTTCATATCACTCTGACATATCAACCATCAGGCCATTCACTCCCATGGCGGTCAACTTTACGTTCATTAACTTTTCTATGTCTGAGCTTCTCTTTCCCGTGTCTCTATTTTTACTCTGTTTCCGCTCCTCTGGTGGCATCTATTTATACGCTTATCATTCTTCTAGAAATCTCTATAGCCTCGACATCAGTGAATTTTAAACAGAAAATAAATTACTAAATAATACTACCTACATTAAACACTTTTTTTATATCTGACAATCTTCAATGAACATCGATTTTCCATACATATATTTTGATTTGTAATATCGTTTATTAGTACTTTGTCTCTATACATGGCACTGTTTTCTGATTAAAATATCTACAAATACGACATCAAGTTTCTATTTTATTCAATTATTCAAAAATTCATGAATTCATAAACTTAAGTATAAATAGTCTTCCGCGATACTGTAATAACAGTACTTTTAAAGACCAAACCTGTAAACAATGACTGGTAATTTAAGATATACTGAAATTTCGTTTACAAGAGTAAACTACTTTTTATACTGTACAGATGACTTCTAAAATATCAGGCGCTAACGCTTTAGATTAACACAATTCTTAAATTAGTCACAAAACCAACTTTTCTTTCTGAACTTCATAAAACATTAGCATAAAAATTAGAATGAGCCTTCGACAGTTTAAACAGTATATCAAAGCTTCATGATAAGTTACTAGTTAATCGTCTTTAAAACGAATTCATTACCATTTTTCCATTTAGTAAAAGGGTGTGGGTGTGTGCGTGTTTTCTTATACCAAAGCCACATCGAGAAATCTGCTGAGCCTACCGAGAAAAATCGAACCCGCTGATTTTAGCGTTGTAAATCTAAAGACATACCGCTGTAATAGCGAAAGTACTTGTTAAAAGAAATATAAATATTGCTCTGTAACTTAGTGAAGGTTCCTTACAATTAAAAAGTAAAATCTTAACAAAATATTGCAGGTGAAAATATGGGTTTGATTTGTCACTTCGATCCAGATGCATTATTTTTTTTATTCTTATTATTTTTAAGATAATACGAGTTCTTCTCATATTTTCTTCTCGTATTATCTTAAACAAATAAAACCTGGAAAAACTCCATCGCATAGAAATTAGCTTTATTTTGGGCAACAAGATATATCTTTAAAATGTACTCTTCAAAAAAAGAAACGCAAAAGGCAAAATATGAGACAAATTAATAACAAGTTTATTCCGGGTAATTCTGTATGATATGTGTGAAACTTTGCACATTCACTGCTGAACATCCAAAATTTGCAAAGGCGAAGCCCACGCTCACGAGTTGAAGTTTAACGTCACTCAACGTCAATAACGAGTATGCCCCCTCGTGAGCATCAATAACTGTATGGCATCTCCTGCCCATTGAAACGATGAGATGACGAATCACATCCTGTGGAATGGCTGTCCACTCAGCCTGCAAAGTTGCTGCAAGCTGAGGTAGAGTCTGCGGTTGAGGTTGTTACCGTCGCAGATGTCGGTCCAACTCGTCCCAAAGATATTTCATGGGGTTTAAATCTGGTGATCTGGAGGGTCAGGGAAGAACGTTGATGTTGTGGTGTCTCAAGAAGACAGTGGTGAGTCGGGCTGTGTGAGGACGGGCGTTGTCATGTTGAAAAACGTCGTTGACGTTCACCATGATGAGTTGCACATGGGGCCTAAGAATCTCGTCGACGTTGCGTACGGTCTGATCGAAAATCCTACACAGCCCTGGTATGGTTGAGGCAGTAGACGTCGCAGTAATGGTCCTATACCGATGGTGACGTAACCGGATGTAGCGATCTTGTGCGGGCGTGGTCACACGAGGTCTGCCAGATCGTGCACGGTTACGAGTTGATCCATGTTGTTGATAACGACTCCATAGCATTGTGATGGTGCTTGAGTGGACATTCACAGCTCTGGCAACATCTTATCGAGATTCGCCTGCTTCCCACCGACCAATGGCGTTGTTGCGTTGTGCTTCAGTCAGTCTTGACGTAAATGTATTGCGTTAACACTGAACTATGGAAACCGAGAACCCATCACTTTTATAGGGATTTTGCACATGTTGCACTTGCAGAACATGCAGATTCTCAAACAAATTTATTGGACACGAATGCGTTTTGGCGAAAAATCCGATGTTTTCCTCCGTTTTCAAAGTGCACAACTTTTATTGTCATTTTGGTCTGACAATCAGTGCCTTAACACGTGTAACATCACATACTCTGAGCTTGAACGTTATTACATATATTTCTATTTAAAATAACAAAAATATCCCTTTTGCGTTTCTTTTTTTTGACCAGCATATGATTTGACCAGTATGAAAGCGATAGGTGTGAGTTCATCTTGGAAAGTAAAATATCCTGGATATTAAATATTAAAATGTTCCAAATATCAAGCTTATAGTGACAAGTTTAAATTCGTCATAGGTCACAATACATTTTAGAAAAGGTGTTTTTCTTAAAGTAAAAGTATTTAGTAATAATTAAGCAAATTCCCTAAAACTGCACCTGATATAACGGATTTAATTCAAACCGATTCAGAGGGCTACATACTGATGTAGAGGCTGCTAAGTATGCTTAACAAATCTATTATATCAAATAATTAAACAGTGGTTAACATAACTAATAAATGAACTGTAAAATAAAGTTACCTATGATATTGGTAAAGGGAAATATCCACATCTCTAACCGAAGATAATGCGCTCAAATTCAACCTAAATAATTTATCGTGGTTCTATGAAGGGCGAGTTTATGATCAAATACTCGATTTCATCCAAAGACGAATTTTATTTTAGAAAAAAGACAGTCCTCATTGGTTACAAAATATGATTTCCCACACAGATAGTAGATACGTGGTCATTTTCGACATAATTTCATGCAGTAACGTAACTGTTTTTTGGGGGCTGTTTAAATGTCTTTGAAACAATATTAATAAATCATCTTACGTTTTACGTTTCTTACGTTTAGAAAAAATGTAATAATAGTAATATTTGTGTGAACATTATTTTTAAACCCAAAAATGTTTGTTGAAAAAAAAAGTAAGATGTTTTCGATCTTTTATTTCCTTTTGAAATCCACTACACTTATACAGATCCATAATAAACCTAAACCATATAATAAATATCATTCAAAGTAAAGATACTAAAATAAGCGGTCGTCTTTGTAAGACTATAATTACAAACACCCCAACTTCCTTGTATAACGACCCCACTGGTACGGTGGTAAGTCTACGGATTTACAACGCTAAAATCAGGAGTTAGATTCCACTCGGTGGACAAGGCAGATCCCAGGTTGCGACAAATTATAGCCCTTATATATATTAATATAACTAAATAACATTTGAAATTGTATTATTTAGTTGTTTAAATTTAGTACTTTGAATTTTCAATTATATTTAGTACGGAAAAATAATCAAATTTTATGTGAACGATTACTCAAGAATTGACTCATAATCAACAGATTTACACAAGATGTATTTTGTCGTAGTCCAAAGTAAGAAAATAGAATTGCCCTTCACAGTATGTTTCACTGAATTCTACAGTTTAACAGTTTCGTATCACCTACGTAATTCAAACAGATTATACAAGGCTTAAACTGTATTATGGATGTTCGTTTCCAATTATAGGCTGAAATAGCATGATAAGTTGCTAACTAATGCAACAGAGACATACTCGTTTGTTAAAATTAAAATTAACCTACGGGTTTGAAAAGCTGTTGTTGTCTTCCTTATCGAAACAATCAAAATAGAATAAGCCTAAAGTAAATTCTCCTAATTAAACACAGAACAATGTAAAAAAAGATTCCAACTTTCATCACATCAGTAACTCTGGATAAGGGCAAATTAAAGGGCAAAGCACAGACCTCTTATAATGGAGAAATTAAGTTTATGAATACCATAGTGTAGTTAAGAGAAATTATTTCTTTAAAGCTATAGCACAGTTTAAAAATTATAACGTTATTAAGTTACTTTTTTTAACAGATTATGTTTGTGCTATAGTCATGATACTATAAAAATAATAAGACAGAATATAATATATAATAAGTAGAGTTTCAATAACTGTATAAAGTCATATATATATATTCTTTTTTGAAATGGCTTGTTTAATTCTTGGTTAAAGCGATAAATAATGTAGGGTTTAGTAACAAGTGACTGTTGACTTGGTGAAAGACTAATATAATTTCTAATTATATATATATATGTGTGTGTATATGCACCATTAATTACAGAAAGAGTTTTAACAAATTATTCAGTCATTTAGTTTGAAACAAACGTACGTCTTTCGTTGAACACACAGCATTTCTTTCATTTAATCACTGTAAGTATACAGAATGTATATATACAGTCATGTGAAGTCAGGACACCCCATGAAAGCCTGCGTATTTTTGTAACATTTTTGAATATACAGATATTTAATCTCAATTTTAACAATACTGAGAAATTATAGGAAAATAACTAAACAATTAAAACTGAAAAAAGACTTTTCAAGATCTTCTGTAAATGTAATTCGACAAAAATGCATATTCTAACTGTGGAAAAGTTAGGACACCCCCACATTTATTCCCACTTAAATTGGCTCAACTCACACACAGTTGTATCGTTACTCAGCATTTTGAATGAGGCTTGCCCTATTTAAACCCCAGACATTTAGTTTGGTGTGCTCCTGACTGTTGAGGTGAGAGTGAGCACCATGGTGAGAGCAAAAGAGCTGTCTGAAGCCTTCGGAAAGAAAATTGTAGCAGCTTATGAGTCTGGTAAGGGATTTAAAAAAATCCCAAAGAATTTTGAAACTAGCCATTCCACTGTCCGGAAAATAGTCAACAAGTGGGTGGCTTTCAAAACAATTGCCAACATGCCCAGGTCTGGTCGTCCAAGCAAGTTCACTTCGAGACCAGACCTCAAGATGCTAAAAGAGGTCTCCAAACACCCTAACATGTCATCACGGGACCTACAGCAGGCTCTGGCTACTGTTGATGTGAAAGTGCATGCCTCTACAATCAGAAAGAGACTGCACAAGTTTCACTTGCATGGGAGGTGTGCAAGGAGGAAACCTTTGGTCTCTAATAGAAACATCAAGGTCTGACTGAAGTTTGCCAGAGTGAATGAAGACAAAGACCAAGACTTCTGGAATAATGTTTTTTGGACAGATGAGTACAAATTTGAATTATTTGGACACCAGAACAGAAAACATGTTTGGCGTAAACCAAATACAGAATTCCAGGAAAATAACCTCATAACAACTGTGAAGCGTGGAGGTGGAAGTGTCATGGTTTGGGGCTGCTTTGCTGCAGCAGAACCTGGACAGCTCACAATCATAGAATCTACCATGAATTCTACTGTGTATCAGAGGGTGCTTGAGGAACATGTGAGTCCATCTGTAAGAAAATTAAAGCTGAAGCGGAACTGAACCCTGCAACACGTCAATGATCCAAAACATACCAGCAAATCCACAAATGATTGGCTGAAAACTATGAAATGGAGAGTCCTGGAATGGCCGAGTCAAAGCCCAGATCTGAATCCCATTGAGATGCTGTGGGGTGACTTGAAACGTGCTGTACATGCAAGAAACCCCTCAAACATCTTACAGCTGACAGAATTCTGCATTGAGGAGTGGGGTAAACTTTCTTCAGACCAATGTCAAAGACTGGTAGATGGCTACAAGAAGCGTCTCACTGCAGTTATTTCAGCCAAAGTAGGTAACGCTAGCTATTAGGGGATAGGGTTTCCTAACTTTTTCCTCAGTTCGAATATGCATTTTTGTAGAATCACATTTACAGAAGATCTTGAAAAGTCTTTTTTTCTATTTTAATTGTTTAGTATATTCCTATAATCTCTCAGTATTGTTAAAATTGAAATTAAATATCTATATATCCAAAAATGTTACAAAAATACACAGGATTTCATAGGGTGTCCTAACTTTTTCACATGACTGTATAAGTGATTGAAGAGATGCGCGATGCACCACTATCAACCAATGTTCTTTTAAATTGGTATTTAAATTTGACATCTTTTGTGATATCAATCTGAGAATATTTTTATGTGGTTAACGCAGTTACATTGTAGTTGCGATAATTAAAGCCTGTTCCTACAGTTATGAGAACATTCACTTATTTTTGTTTCTATAATTGCTATTGAATATTGCAAAATCACTTGTTTGTCTGAAGGTAAGCACAAAGTTACACAATAGGCTATATGTGCTTTGCCCATGGCGGGTATCGAAACGCGTTTCCCAGAGTTATAAGTCTACAGACATACTGCTGTGCCACTCAGGGGCTGAAAGCAATTTTCTTATTTTTTCTAGTATACATTTCTTCCTGCCCGTACTTTTAAATGCCTGTCTTATTTGAAAATATTGCTGATTATTCTTTTTAAATGTTCGCAGATGTCGCAACGGTACGTCTGTGGACTGAAAATGCAAGAAACCGGTTTTCGATTCTCGTGATGGGAAGAGCATGGATAGCCCATTATGTAGTTTTCTGCTTACCTTCAAACCAAAAAAAAACAAAACTGGAATAATATAAACAATATACAGAACACCAGGAAATATTAGCACTAACAGCAAATATTTTTTACGTTTTCTAAACTTTTTAGATTTTTTATCAAAATAAAAGAAGTGAATAAAACAGTGTGACAATTCAGATGAGTGAAAAAGAACTATCCATGGACATTACAGCTAGTGTGGAATGCTAAGCCCTACTCCCAGCATGTTGCATTAATCTGCGAATACTGATATTGTTAGTTGCATAAATTAAACATTTGTTTTGTATTATTTCTATCAGAGATAAACAAGAAAGTGTAATAATCAAGCGTTTAATGTGTTACGTGCTAAAATATAACCAATTAATAAGACGTACTTTCAGGATCCTTGAAAGTATTCTGTTTCAAAAGCAAATAAAACGAAAATTAAGAAAAACGAATATATTTTGCTTCTGATGTTATATGTCATACTATGATATAGTCTATAGCGTGAATGATATTTCTCTTGATTCATGGCATGCACATATTTTACTGACGTCACGACACAACAAATTGCAATGTTAAGCATCCCTATGTGATTTCATTTTAGTGTCTACTGGCTAACTGACAGATATCCCTTTCGGGGAAATTAGCTGAACACTACTGCATGTTTATTAATTTAGACAAACATTACAATGGCCCGGCATAGCTAGATGATTAAGGCACTCTATTGAAGGTAGCAGGTTCGAATCCCCGTCGCATCAAACATGTTCACCCTTTCAGCCGCGGAGGCGTTATAATGCTACAGTCAATCCCACTGTTCGTTGGTAAAAGAGTAGACCAAGAGTTGGGGGGTGACTAGCTACCTTCCCTCTAGTCTTACACTGCTAAATTAGAGACGGCTAGCGCAGATAGTCCTCCTGTAGTTTTGCGCGAAATTCAAAACAAACCAAACAAACATTATAAACCTTTGTTAAGTGGCACATTCTTGATTATTAAAAAAACGTCATTGGGTTTATTTGTTCTTGTTTGTTAACAAAATCTGAAGACAAGTAGTTTATTAGTTCATAAATCTGTATCCCATATCATGGTAATAAGCAGCTGTTTCGTTGTGATTTCTCAAAACGTGTTACGAGAAATGGGATTCCGTTTTACCGTTTACTGACACAGATTGATAGCCTAATACTGAACTGATAGACACTAAGTGAGAAATACAGACAGCATCCAAGGCCAACTGTTACACTACTCTTGTTCGACCACTATTTTTCAGCGCACTCACGCCCTGACAATACGGAGTGTGTATCTGAGGCAACAAAATCATGGTCTGATAGATACCACTTGCACAAGGATGATGCTCAGGAATTTAAAAAATCTAACTTGTTAAGTTTTCTTCTCCTGAACGTGACCTAACGGCTGGAGTTACCTAGTTAGGTAAGTAGGACTTCACAGCAGCGGAAAAGTTAGCGTTTGGTAAGTATTTTTTAATAATAATGTTGCTGATACAGATATAAATATATTACAATGCTTCACCATTCTTAATATGTTCAAATTATATATGTGAGTTACTACAAAGCGCTTTCTAATTTTTAAATCTAAAACAGGAAATAAAGTTAAATTATCAATAAACCTAAAATAAATAAATAAATAAACTGATAAACATTCTATCATCCGAACGCTTTTGGGTTATTGGGCTTTTATAATTTTCCATTATGACTTTTTACACTCACACGTTTTTCTAATGAATTATTAATAAGCTTAAAATTACACTAAAGTAACAAAACAGAAATACCAAGCAATTTAATGACAGTTAGATGAAAACAGTATCTATATGCTGAAATACAGTTATTGATTACAAATTTTGTTAGTCAAAACCAAAGCTTAGTTATTGTTGTTTGTAATTAAGCACAAAGCTAAACAATGTGCTATTTGTGCTCTGCCTACGACAGGTATAGAAATCCGGTTTCTGAGAGCATAAGTCCGGGGATATACCATTGTACCATAGAGGGGCAATTGCTGTTTAGAATTAAGCACAAAGCTACACAATGGGCTATCTGTGCTCTGCCCACCACGGGTATCGAAACCTGGATTTTAGCGTATAAGTACGCAGACATACCGCTGAGCCACAGGGGGGCATAGAGGGGCAAAAAACTCAGAATTATTGTAGACTGCTCATAAATTATTTACATAGTAATTATTGTTTAAATGTTCTAATAATTAGGTATAATTATTTATATACTCTATTACTTTTCTTCGTAGATAGTCAGTTCGGACATTATATAAAGTCTAAAGTTATAAGTAATAAACAGAGACATGGTGACCAGCTAAGATGATCGGTTTCTTTTAACTTTCGAATTATAGTTGATAAATATATTTTTGGGACTTCCATGTTTTATCTTAATGAAAACCACATGACGTATACGCTCAATGCACGGGGTGGACATAATAGGATTAGGTCGAAATACCAACACCTCGCTATGTCATTACCTTGGTGCTAGATATGGGAACTTTTGACCTAGCGGTTTGCCAGTTGTACGTGGACACGCAAAGACTTTTATCAAAAAGTGCTTCACACTAGTACATTAGAACGTAAACATCAAAAGCCTGAATTATATAATTTAGAATACATTTCGGATGCCAGTGTTTTTTGTCATATTCAGCTAGTTTTACGAGTGCCTTCTAAAGAATCACAACACAAATAATTCTATCACTTTACTACCAGCAATTTTAATTCTGTTGATATAATGACAAGAAAGCACGATATTTAAAAAACTTTGACGTGTTGGCAAAAATGGAAGCTCTAGTCAGCAAATAGTTTTGTTTTGAATTTCGCGCAAAGTTACACGAGGACTAACTGCGCTAGGCGTCTCCAATTTTGTAGTGTAAGACTAGAGGGAAGGCAGCTAGTCATTACCACCCACCGCCAACTCTTTGGCTACTGTTTTACCAACGAATAGCGGGTAACGCTCCCACAGCTGAAAGGGTGTACATGTTTGATGTAACGGAGATTTTATACCGCGACAATTAGATTACGAGTCGAGTGCCTTATCCACCTAACCATGCTGGGCCCAGCGAATAGTTATCCTCAAGATGGCGTCAATTGAGAAGGTTCTAAAATCTAAAGAGAGTTCATTAAGAAATTTGTTTAAAGAGAAACAACGAGAGGCTGTAACTTCTATAGTTCACAGTACAAATATGTTTATGATCTGATATGTAGGTCTAAGAACCATAACCATGAGAAATATATGGCATGAAGATATGTTTTTGCATTAATTATCTAATTGGTTCGACAATGTTTGATGTGATGGTTAAAAACGAAGAGATTCTAAGTATTCATATGATTAGACGTAAAGTTATTACTTCTGAGTGATTAGTTAAAAGCAAACAAAATACAGAGGTTGAGGACGTTAGAGACAACTAGTACATGTCTTGTGTCGCTTTCACAGATGAAGGTGTTATGTTCTACTGTCTGAAGCACCTTGGCGAATTTTGTTACTGATCTTTGTGTTCATGGTTTCTCACATGTTAGAAGACACCGTACTTTGAGAAAAAGACCACTGGAGGTATGATTTGTTGCAGGTCTATTTGTGGATGAACGTGGCACCCCAAATTGATCCTTTCGTTGTAATATCATTAAGTACAAGGGATATCCTTGTTTTGGAACTTTTAAATCCATGATCTGAATTAAACTTTACGATCTGATTGTAAGAATATTTTTCGTTGGAAAGGGTTATTGTATACTCTTCCCAAAAGTGATCAGTTTTCGGTGACATCCTACCCTATGTAACACCAAAAAATATCGAAATGTAGTTTTGATGTATGATGTTCCACCACGACTTTTTATCGCCTGTATTTGTCACATGAATTATCGGTTTGCATATTCAAAAGAGTTTAAATACGACGTAATTAACCCTTTCTAATATAGGTTTCATTACAGAAAAGAAATTGAAAATGCAAAATAAGTTTAGTTATGGTGAAGAAAATAAGCATTCCTTTTCTTTTCTTTTTGATCTTTTTTGATTTTTTATTATGATCTTTTACATCTTTTGCAATGCGGCCTGGCATGGCCAAGCGCGTAAGGCATGCGACTCCTAATCTGAGGGTCGCGGGTTCGCGCCCGCGTCGTGCTAAACATGCTCGTCCTCCCAGCCATGGGGGCATATAATACGACGGTCAATCCCACTATTCGTTACTAAAAGAGTAGCCCAAGAGTTGACAATGGGTGGTGATGACTAGCTGCCTTCCCTCTAGTGTTACACTGCTAAATTAGTGACGGCTAGCGTAGATAGCCCTAGTATAGCTTTACGCGAAATTCAAACCGAAGGTTTATCGTTTTCAAAATATGTAATATTTTGTATCGCATAAATACGTCATATTTTCAGAAACAATAAACAGAATTAAGAGTGTGTTTGGTTTAGAGTAAAGTCACATTAAGTTATTTGCTTTATCCATTATGAAGAACTCACCCCACAACTTTGAGCATTGAAAATCAGTAAATTTACCGCTGTCTTAACCAGGGAACAGAACTAAACACCAAGAAAGAAATTAAATTATACAGTTTTCAGCAGTGCTCTGAATACATTTAAGTGATTAGAAGACTATTAAATGATATATGTATACATATACTGAAGGGACAGAGATGTGATGAATGACAAAAAATAAATATCTGAAATATTAGTTTAACAATATTAGTACAACAACGTAACAGGTAAAATATCCTAGGGAAAAAGTGCATTGTAGCTAAAAGAAGCAGAAAGCGGAATATGAACAAAGAGTTGCACTTTTTTGGAAGTCTTACAAAACCTTTCATTAATTATACAACAGAAATTTGTGGATATAGAAAAACAAAAACAATGCAAGCAAAATAATTATTTACACACTTTTATGTTATTTTACAATTTTTTTTAGAAAACTGTCTCACTTGTTGTGTGTGCATCTTATTAAGAAAAATAAAAGGAACTTTTGTATAAATGTCATTTTAAAAGTTTATTTGAAAACGGTGCATTTTCTTATAGCAAAGCCACATTGAGTTACTTGTTGAATCCTTAAAGAGGAATCGAGCTCCTGATGTTAGCATTGTAAATCCGTAGGCTTATCGCTGTACCAGCGGTTGACTTGTTTAGTAATACCAAAGTGGGTAAAATGTTCTTGATTTAAGTAGTGTAATGTAAACTTTATGTTTTTATTCCAACCTTTAAGGTGTAATAAACTCATTTTCTATTTATCTTTCAGCTAGATTATAAAAAAAACAAGCAAAGAATTACTCATTAATATTTATATTTATACTGGGATCTGGCTTGAAGAGATCTAAATTGAGCGAAATGCGATATTGGCAATAGTTATAACTAATATAGTATGGTTGAAATACCATTATTATTCGCTTCTCTAATTCTTGAATACTCCTATGGAATCAGATAAAGATCATGATGTTTAAAAATTGAATAGGCTTAACACTAATATATTATGTAAAGTATATTTAAACTCATATTTTGCCATGTTATAAAAGGTGTTCTCACCATAACAAATCATTAATCTCGTCAATGTACTGAAACGTACAACATTACAGTCGATAATAATATTTTTAAAAAAATGTATAACAGATACTCTCTGGATCTTGAAATGTTACACTGCAAATAAAATTTCACATGAACTAACTGTATTCTGCGTCAGTCACTTTCTGTAAACTGTGTATATAAAAGGTATATGTCAATAGCCTTAGTTCAAAATTTCTCATTTCCGGGAAGCAATAAAAAAAGGGGACAGAGCCAAAGAAATGACCGTCTGAAGTCACATCCTACACAAGTTCAAAAGAAGATTAAAATAAATTTCAAATGCAGCAAAATGTGTGCTTGTGAAGAATAGAAGAAGATGATAAAAACATATATATAATTACAAGGGTATGGATAGAAAACAGAAGAACGTTGAGAAATTCCTGTATGTGGAAAATACGAAAAGAATGAACACATAGTGAACATATATAAAATACATCAAGAGAGATATAATGAATTTGTACAAGATTTGTAAGAAACTGAACTCCGGGAATGAATAAAAAATTTTATATTTCAAAATGTATCCAATTTTAATTATGGTAAGCATAGGAAACAATAAAGTATATTATGAAGTGTTCATTCTTACAAATATCTGAAAACCTAAGGAATAAATAGAACTGATTTAGTTTGACTTGACGATTTGTAATCTTGTCTAAAAATATTAATACAGTTATTTCCTGTGTCTTGTACTTGTAGTACTTTTGTCTGTTTTATTAGTTTGCTAGTGATGATATAAGACTGATACATTTGTAATGTGCATAATTCACTTGGCTTTAATGTGTTTTTTTTCTATTGTAATATTCTATTTTTCTGTAAATAAACAAGGTAAAATTATAATTTATTGATAAAAAATATACGGAATGTGAATGATGAATGAGAAAATAGAATGCTGCACCGACAAACAAACATAAACGAAAATAAAACAGATCAGTTTGGAAATAAAAGTACTTTGTTTAGCATAGAAGGCGGGCAGAAAGAGAAAAAAAAATATTAATGAAAGGCTAAACGAAATCATCACAAAAAATAATAAATCCAGTAACGGTAAGATGAAATCATTTTACTGAAAAAGTTAGTAAACTAGATAAAGGATTAATGTATCTCGCAGTGGTAAAACTTTTAGTACATGAGCTATCCGAGTGTAAGCCCTCCATAATTTAGCAGTGTAAGAGTAGAGGGAAGGCAGCTAATCATCACCACCCACTGCCAACTCTTTCGCTATTCTTTTACCAACAATTAGTGGGATTGACCAAACCTTATAGCGACCCTCCCGGCTCAAAGGGCGAGCATGTGATGTGTGACATGGATTCGATCCTGCGACCCTCATATTTAAAGACCAGCAGGTTGAGAAAGTAGTATACGAGGATGTAATATTTTAGGTGCCATTGACTGCACAGGAAAATTTTGAGAATAATGAATATATGACGTGTTACTCAACCATACTTTAGTACAACAGATCAGAAGTGTTTAGAAAAAGACACATTCTTTTTTCATACATCGAATCTGAGTAAATTTCAGCAAATGAACTACTGTACATTATTGACATCATCACATATTATGTTTCAAGGATAAGTGGCGTGAAAAGTATGAAATGGCAGTTTGGCTGGACAATGGTCATGATCAACGTACTATAATGAAGTACTTCAGAAACAAGGGGTTCTGCTTCCAAATAAAAATACCAGACTCGCTATTGCACATCCTGAATTCATTAGTTTTTTTTTCTCCTCTTAATGATTGTCCATGTAATCAACACTTTCAGAGACCAATTTACTTGTAACGTCACAACTGACCTTTTTTCTTAAAAGGTTGAGATGAAGCTCAGAGTATACCAAGAAATTTTTCATCAGTCTTCAGTAGGAACTGTATTAATACTGAGAAAAGTTATCTTATTGCTGATATCTTTAGTGTCCCTTACGTATATTTGTTGGCTGTAATGCTGTAATAAATAGTTTTATACTTTTTCTGAAAATTCCTATAATGTTTTATGACTAGTATAATAGGTCAAAATTTGATAACATATATATAGTTGTGTATTTCACTCGATTAGCATTTTTATCTAACACACAAAACCGAATTTTGTCAACCAAGATATGTTCTTTTTAACATTTCTTTTAAAACAGAAAACGAAAACTGTTTCCGATAATGTTGTATTGCAAGTACTCTCACTATCTTCGATGGCTTTTAATCAGTTGTCCTTGTTTATGTACTTGCTGATGGTGAAACGACTTTATAACAATCACCTATGGATTGACTTAATTGTTCTTTTTCTTTTTTCGACCTATCAAAATAATTCCCAGATCTCAACAAAACATTGAATTTCTAAAAATAATATAACGTTAGAAACTTATACATCAAACCTCTTGAAAATTACACTAGAAAACTTTTTGTTAAATTTTAACAGCACATAAATCCGAAAATTAACAAACACCCACAAGAGTAGTTCTTAGTAGGCCTTATATGCATAAACATAATTCTTGTTGTTTTGTGTTTTTTTGCCTATTTTATTTTTTGCTTATAGTCTTTATATTTGTATTCAGTAGACGAACAAACACTTGTTTTCACCCAAATAATATTATTCTACTAGTAGAACGTGTTGAATTTCGACAAAATATACACAGTTGTGGTAGTTCAAGCCACGTTATAAAATTTAGACCAATCGAATTTATAATTGAAAGGTTGTTCAGAAAATTTGCTTCTAAACAAAATTTTCAATACTAACAGTTTAAGGAACGAAAATCTTTAGCGGATCGAATAATAGTATTTTGAATAGAACTACGCAGAACTTAGCGCGAGGAAAAGTTAGCTTAACTAAGTACAACACTGAAGAACAGACACCCAAACATAAAAAAAATTAGAAAATTAATCTTAATTCACCAGAACAGTCCTATTCTAAAGTAACACTCTGGGTGCCAAGGTTATCACATTTCTTTATAAGGCATTAAACAATCTCCAATTTTGCGACTTCTCTGTTGAATACTATATATATACATATATATACACTATATTTTTTCCATTGAAGGGAATCAAATCCCAGATTTAGTGTTGTAGTTTGTAGAATTACTGCTGTCCCACCAGAATACAAATAAACTGGTATGTAGAATAACAACTTATTATTATAATACAGTAACTACAAGAGTCACATGGCAAGAATTTTTTAGCTTTATCTCCGGACTGATCGTTTGTTTTTGAATTTCGCACAAAGCTACACGAGACTATCTCCGCTAGCTGTCGTTAATTCAGTAGTGTAAGACTAAAGGGAAGCCAGCTAGTCACCACCACCCACCGCCATCTCTTTTACCAACGAATAGTGGGATTGACCGTCACATTATAACGCCCCACGGCTGAAAGGGCGAGCATGTTTGGTACGACGGGGATTCGAACCCGCGACTCTCAGATTACGAGTTGAATGTCTTAACCCACCTGGCCATGCCAGGCCCTACGGGTTGATAATGTTATAAGGTTGTTAATCAGACTGACTAGAGAAAGCAAACTAAAACCTGACTTGTTCATCACTTTGATAGGTATAACCAATAAAAGAAATGTAAGTGAATACATGAATACTCTATTTTGTACTGAGAGGTACATAGACTAGGGGAAGTTTACAAATTCAAAATAAGTTGAAAAGTACGGTACATGATAAACCCATAAAGTTTAAATAAGAACCGTAAATTAAAATAAAACTAAATTGTTAACCAATGAAACGTACAATTGTCCTATCTTTCCTCAATTTTGTAAAAATATAAACTGAAAATCAAGATTGGAAAATCCGCACACAGTGGTGTCAGATATACTCACTTCAGAATGGGAGACGAAATACCTATATAAAGATGAAAAGTCATTAAATAAACTACATAATTAGTATGGCTATATTAAGATGTCATAAGTAAAACTGAGTTTGAACAGCAATATGGGTTAATCTACAAAAGGATCAGAAAATAGAATGGCCATGTTAGTACAAGGAGGATCTTTGAATACACTAGAAGTGCAAAAGGACCCAATTCATCTCAAGTTATTAAAATTAGTGATTAACTAAATCCGGAATGAGAAAAAAATGTTGCAGGTGGTCAAATGCGCTATAATCTCTTGGTAATAAAACAGTTCAAGTCGTGGTGGCTATAATGACAGAACAAGTTCAGGATGACAAAGAAAATCAAGCTAAACATGTAACTGAAATATAAATATTATTATTGTAAATTCTTCTCTTAGAGAATTTTATATAAACAATGTTGAGTTTTATTTGTATTCTTTTTTTTTCTAAAGGAAAGACTAATAATGTTCAAGGCCTGAAAAGGCAGAAAGAATATGAACTTTAAGTTCAAGAATATTTGTGATATATTTGTAACAGTGGAGTTCCGATTTATTCTCTGACACCAATGCAACAAATAATATCAGATTTGGAGGTAGATTTAAATAAAACTAATATGGTATTTTAATGATTAACATTTTTCTAAGTGTAAAAGGTCATTTAAAATAAAGTTTTAATCAACAATGCATTTAATATTGTTCCGTTTTTGTGAATTTAAACTTTATTTCTGATTACTTTACACGGTATTATCTATTTACCTACGATTAAAAAGTTACATTTTTAAACTTAGAGTATGTTAAGTTTGATCTTAACCATAAAAAGCAATTTAAATGAAATTGTTACTCAATTCCTGTAGAATGCTTCATAGTACAATTTACAGATTTTTTTTTAATTTCATCCAACCCTAATGCGATGCAAGTGATAGTTCTTGACTTCATATAAAAGTATGCCTTTCCATCAGGACTACATATTTGTCCTCTAAATAAGTTCTTGGCAAAGCTACTTTGCATCTTTTTGGCAAGAGTAAACAGAGGCTGGTGAACAGAACTCTTAGTATTGCCACATGATTAGGATTTTCAGTTGTGTAACATCTCTAATAGTTTCCAAATCATATTTTGTCACTGTCATAGAGTATGCTCTGTCCCGAAACAGCAAAAGAAAAAAGAAATGGCATTAGGTCATGAATTTAGTGTTTTCTTCTTCACAAAATAAGTAAAACAAGATATGTGATACGCCATAGCTTCTAGGAGGAAGTGCATATCCTATAGTGACTGGTGAAGAAAGTGTTTGTGGTACTAAAAGAATATATAAGATATATTCCTTATTTATCGTGCTTGTGAAATATTAATAATATAAATGGTGATATTTTGTCTATGATGATTTTTGATTATATGTTTTCAAGTAAATTGCATTTCCGTGAAATGCATACATTGCAGTATCATATGAAGAGTTATGGTCAATGTTTTCAAGATTTCACGTTGTATATGTGTTGACCATCAATGCCAACGAACATATAATATCCACATCCTTAAATATTACTATAATTGTGTTGGTAACATCTGAAGAAATTTCTAGGACTCTATCATGAGACACAGACAAACTCTTGTCTTAAAAAAAATAAAAAGACCTTCATACAATAGAAGCGTGGTTTCATGTTCTAGTAGAAGACATGGCTATTTGCTTTTGTCTGTATTTTTGACAGCATTAGATAAAATGAGCTGTGTTGTTGATTCGGCAACGTTCAAAATAATAAACTCAGTCTTTGTTTTATGAAAAATTACTCAACTGGTTCGTTTCATCTCTACTACAACAACTAAACTCACAGAATGAGTACTGTTGTAGACCAATAAGACAACCATTAAACTGGTATTTTTTATCGAACGTTTTTCTTTCGATAATATTTATTGATTATCAATACATCATTTTCACAACTGCTTTTACTTTCTACATGCAGGTAGTTTCCAGTGTCCTTTTCAAATGATAAAATTACTTTGTAGTAATTTCTGTATGCTTCTACAGAAGAAATCGCAAACAAAATTTTATTTCATGATGACGATAAACCCACATGAAGTAAAATTCTTTTCTAAACACGGTTCGTTTGAGCATTAAAAATTTAATTATAATAACTTTATTTTATTTTAATTAAATTTTAACACCTACACCAGCCGTCTTCAGAACACAGAATTTTATCTCTGAGTTTCTTTGGCTTTACTTTTTACATAAACAACAAGTTCTTTCAAGCTATTAATGCACAACTTTACATGATTAAAAAGTTTGAATATATGATTTACGTTATCTTGTCCATTTCCAAAGTTCTTGATGTATGCAATGAATTCTGAAGAAAACTGATGCTTCTTGAGACAATATCTCTGATGAAGTTTCAGTTTTCACACTTCTCGAAACTGTCAACTATGAAAACATGCTATGTGATTTTTCTGATGCATAGCAACTGTGGCTTCCATAACATCTAATAAAAGTTTTCTAGTAGACGTATTTATTTTAGATATGTTGTCATCTTTATAATCTTGGCATTCATAGTAAGCATTTCGACCCTCCAAAGCTCGTCATCATTTTGCTTCTGAATTAGAAGTAAACAGATAACATCTTTACAAGTAGGGGTGATGTAAAGCTGGTCTAAAGTCTTTTTCACGGAATCGTACTGTTCTCCGTTTGTTTCTCTATGATACACGTCCTTTTCCTAGCTTGATCTATCTTTTTTCATTGCAAATACTATAATAATTGTTATGCTATGGTGCATTATGGGTTTCCAATGTTTCAAAGACGCTATTTCCATTATCAAATCAAATCAAGCTAAGTTCAAATGACAAGATATCTAATTCATTCAATTTATCTAAACGTCTGGAGAGAAATGCTTAACCGCTTCCTGAAATATCTTTGCCTATTTACTAATGAAAATTCTAATTGTGTTTGGCCTATAATGAAAAGCAAAATGTCATTTTTTCATCGTCTGGTTTATAATATCCACAGCAAGAGCTTAGCACCACCTTTTTGGACATCAACAGCATTTGAATGTCGACTCAAATATTAGTTTTAGAAGCTAATGTTAGCATTGGTGACAAATTGTAGTAGTTTCCTCACAAAACCGTGTAAAAATCCTGAAAATGATTTAAATCTTTAGTCTGTTAACATAATTTTGCCAGATCACAAAGTACATTTAATTCGTTACTCACACAAAAATAAACCAAATATACACTTCCATAGAAATTACAAAATATCACAAACTACAGACTTACATTTAATTAAATTCTTGAATACAAATGAACCAAATTTTCATTCCGTTGGGACGAGATCTTTTGAAAGTATTTTATTGTTTGTTTATGAATTTCGCGCAAAGCTGCACGAGGGCCATCTACACTAGCCGTCCCTAATTTAGCAGTGTAAGACTAGAGGAAAGGCAACTAGTCATCAACACCCACCGTCAACTCTTTGGCTACTCTTTACCAACCAATAGTGGGATTGAGCGTAACATTATAACGCCCCAAAACTGAAAGGGCGAGGATATTTGATGTGACAGGGATTCGAACTCGCAACCCTCAGATCACGAGCCGAGCGCCTTAACAAACTGGCTATGTCAGGCCTGAAAGTGTTTTAATCATTAAAAACTGTACTTCACAACATAGATTTTGTATGCAAATAGGAAATATTAATAAAAGTGGTGACAACTTTGAATAATGAAAATCTGTAGTGGATTCTGTGGAACACAAATATCTATTAATTTTATATATTAACTTCCGTTAAAATATATTTGTAAAATATAATCCTTGTGAATAGTGCTCACTTTGTAAAAACAATAAAATAAAAATACCTTTTTTATTGTTTTTCGATAATAACCCCTTCATTGGATACGTATACACTTATATTATCTGTATACATTGACCTCCCTACATGCAAATTTTCCTGGTTTCTTCCGAAAAGGTTGTATTTATCAAACTAATTAATAAATAGCAATTGAAAGTAAATATAATATTCTTTTATTCGTCGAAACTCGGTCATCGAAAACTAATTTGTTAGCAATTAAAAAGTATTTCAACATATAAGTATTTGTACGGAGACAAAGTCGTTTTTTTTCACGTATGACAAAGTAATTGTTTTTCTTACGTTGTACCAGTAATGTCCGCATAGATAGACAGTTAAGTTCCAGTAATTGGATGATGTGTTTTCATGTATTTACTCTGGGCTACTTAGCAACTTGTCACTTTAAATCACTGGGATGCCAGCTCAGCTTCTTAAATACTTTCTGAAATATTATAAACTGTATGAATAGTGTGTTTGTTTGTTTGTTTTTTGGAATTTCGCACAAAGCTACTCGAGGGCTATCTGTGCTAGCCGTCCCTAATTTAGCAGTGTAAGACTAGAGGGAAGGCAGCTAGTCATCACCACCCACCGCCAACTCTTGGGCTACTCTTATACCAACGAATAGTGGGATTGACCGTCACATTATACACCCCCACGGCTGGGAGGACGAGCATGTTTAGCGTGACGCGGGCGCGAACCCGCGACCCTCGGATTACGAGTGCACGCCTTAACGCGCTCGGCCATGCCAGGCCACTGAATAGTGTGATAGTAGTTTATTGGTCAAGTGGAGACTTCTTGTTTTACACAGCCAACAGTTCATCATCTACGGAAGTATTACAGTTGTTTTATTTTTTACTTTCTATTTTGTCTATTGTTTAGATAAAGTTATGCAATGCAACACAATTAGAATGATAATTTTCATCAAATCAGTTTTATTTTTGGCTATGGTGACAAGAAATCAGAAAATCAACCAAGCTTTTGATATCAGAAGTTAAATAAACTTAAAATGGACTGTTATGATTTTATAGCATAAAATGTCGGGTAAGTTAGGTATAGTCTTTATAATACACGTATTTCAGGAAATTAGTGATGACCCAAGTAATGCTGAGTGAGTATTTATTAATAAAAAGAACTGAAGTAACCTAAACATATTTCAACTACCTATAATTATTTTATATGCAAAAACGGCTCGTTTGGGTTCAGAAAATATTTTAAATAGAAGAGCGAACAACGTTTCGACCTTCTCAGACCTTTTCAGACCTTTGTGAACCTGACGATGACCGAAGAAGGTCGAAACGTTGTTCGCTCTTCTATTTAAAATATTTTCTGAACCCAAACGAGCCGTTTTTGCATATAAAATTCTCAACAAGTGGGTTTCTCGACATCACTGATTGTTACCTATAATTACTTTTTGTGCAACTAAAATTTATCTAGACAATCTTAGTGAAGGTTTATATATAATATCATGTCAGATTTTTAGGAGTAGGTATACTTTAATTTAAGTTATCTGTAACTGAGTCCTGACTGAGTAAGGTAAGGTTAAACAAGAGTTATATTAGTTGAGAGTTGTGTGGACTTGGGTCCATGTTTTGACATAATACGAACTCTGGTCTTTTTCTGTTGATTATAAATTGTGGATAGCCCTTTTATTTTTATTTGTAACTCAGTCATGTACTCTACATCAACAACATATGAACTTCTCTAATTGCTTAGTCTCAGAAAGACCCTTATCATCATGTCTGTATACCACCAGATGTCGCATGTTATCATGTTTGTATACCGCCATATTTAGAGAGCTTCTTTTTATGTCCAGAAACTTGTACTTCCAGAGGATTTTTTCTCTCGTCGTTCATGTTAACCATACTTACACACTATGTAAATATAATATTTATACTGGTTGGCACAGCAACTTTCACAACAACAAGTTTCTACAAAGGATGCTAAAATAATCTTTGACCCCATACCATCACCGTATTATACATGGTTATTCACTTACAAGAGCGCGTTTAAGCAAAGTAAATGTACATAAGTTAACGGTTCATAATCAAGTGAATTTAGATATGCTAATTAAGACGTAGATTATAGGAGTACTGCTTTGTTATTAAACGTTCCACTTTATCCTGATGAATCCATAATTTCTTGTTGTCCTATCCACACGATAAACAAATTTTACCTCCCATATAGAATTGTTGTTAACATTATTTCCTCATAGCAGATTAAGTTAACATTTATTTTACTGTGCATTAGGTAAGATTTTATTTTCCCATTACGTGAGAAATTTGCTGCAACCATATAGCCGTATAAAAATGTTATTTACAGCGTGTGTATGTTATTGTTATAACATATCCACATCGCGCTATCTACTGTGTCTACCAGGGAGAATGGAGCCCTTGATATTAGCGCTGTAAATCCGAAGACTTACCGCTGTCCTAGCGGGGGTAATTCTTTACATTGTATTTGTTGAAAAATGTTTTACCTAATGTTCAGTATTGAAGCACTTTCTTGTTTAAACACAATCAAGTTTCAAACAAACTTCTATTTTTTTTATGTGCAGGGTATGTTCGATAAAATATTCTGTACTTTTGTCTTTTTCTCAATAGCTCTCATGGTAGGATGTTGATTTTTTTTTCACGGTGTTCCCTCGTGGATACCGTTCACTGTACTGGAAATAATCATCATTAAAATTAGTGCCCCAAGTTCTGAATACTTCACTACACGAAATATTCTTGATGTAGCGCCACATCTCGCACCTGCAGCAACACCCACTCTATAAAAATACCGATCATTAGCTCACATCGTATTAAAAAAAAAACTTAATAAACGCTGCTCTGTATACTAGCTTGTAATATCAGAACCTCGTGAGTCATTGAAAAATCAAACATTTAAAACAACTATTAGATTTAATGAATAACAGATTTTACTTCCTCATGTTAACTTAAACGCTAAATATAGCCGTGGTGTTAGCTCAACTTTCCTGCTGCATATCATATTTAAAATTAAACATTCATCGGAAACATTTAATTTTTATTAAGTTTATTTCCTGATTGGAAAAAGAAAATTGGTCAAATCGAGACTTTTATTTAAAATTCTACATGGCTAACAGGTCATCCTTTACGGCAGTATTATATTGTCTGTTTGAAAATTTACTTTCTATTTTATTTATTGTTTATATAGCGTTGTTTTCATACATCACAATTAAAATTATATTTTCAATCAAATTAGTTTTATCTGAAACTATTTCCATTAAACAGGTTCACAACAGTATTATAATTCTTCTTTCCAACAATGGTTTCAAAAAGCGACATAGATTGTTATATCATTAAACCTTTCTTAACATATTTAATGCTGCAAAAATTCTGCAAATCTAAAATGTGACACATTTATTGGCAAATTATATGAGAAAGTGTAAGACTGGTTTTTACTATTCTTTGGATAAGTTATAATAAAACAAGCTGTGCGTGGATGAGTGATTATAGTGCTGTATTGTGAATCCCAGGGTTCGAGGTTGATGACTTATTACCATGCTGATATATGTGTACTTATATTTCTTGTTGACCTTGTTAAGTCAACTAACTCTATCGGTTGAAAAAAAAGCAAGGGTAAAATCTCTTAAATGTTGTTTCAGTTGAAGGTATGTTGACTTCATTAGTTCACTGTTTCCGCCTGACGTCAGTTTCAAGGTGATTTCGTTTTTTTAAAGTAGTATAACAATAACATGGCATCACTTTTGTAAACAGTCATCATGATGGTATTTTAAATAATACAATTAATTCTAGTAATTTCCCCACATATATGCATTTTGTACTTTCTTATAAAGAAGCAAGTCCGTGTTTTTCATACAAAATATATTTTTTACATTTATGTTAAGTGTATCATACAATTTTATAATAACATAAAAGTTTGTTTCAGTTATTTTGCAAGAATATCATTACAAATCTCCTTTTTGGATAATTTTCTATTGTATTGCATGAGATTATTTTTTATCCAAATAAACGATCCAATTATTAATTCGAACAGAAAGCAAACTCATCGTACGTTTCACTGAATTTGACATACAAAATACAGACTGAGTAGTAATTTCAAAAGTTACAGTGTATTTCTTGAGCCGTTTAATCTATTATCATTATACAGTACCTTGATAATTATAATATTGAAATTTTAAAGCTTTAAAACCTATTGATTAACTTAATTCTCTTAAAAAAGTTATTTTTCTCTAAGCCTAAATACCTAGATGCATTCATTATTCGACAAAGGAACGTTTTATTCGAATCTTTGAAATAACAAGGTATATTATCCCCTTTTTGCGTGTACCCCTTATTGTTTTTTCGTATCATCTGCATAAACATTAAAACGAAATTGAGTTCAAATTTTATCTGTTTTATCGTGTGTAAATATACTTTTATATGAGTGTGTGCATATACTTTCATGTGAGTGTGTACATATACTTTCATATGCCACTTTTTTTTCACGGCACTTTTTAATTTCGTAATCTTCGCCATAATTACCTTACCTCTCTTCTTGGACTTTTCTCAAGATAAAGCACTTCATGAGTTCGACAATTAGTTTTTACAAACTATTTTTCCACTCATTCTTCCTAATACTTTTGAAATACTCTGGGAAAACAGTGTTAGTGTTTTTAATGTTTACAGACAGGAATTTTTTATTGCAGGTGTAGTTTGTGACGTCAGGATTTCCGTACCCTGACAACAAACAGCTGACTGATGATAACTGTTTACTTTTACTTGTGTGTGTATGTGTGTGTGCAGAGTGCAAAAGGAAGTTTAAGGCTGATAGGAGACTTCCCAGCAACGATGAAACCTTGGTCTCCAAATGTGCCAATCTTAGGTATAAAAATAACGTCCAGTCAAGACTAGTAAGCGAAATCGTAACCTTTTAGTTGGCAACATCTCATAGTTGCTTACGTAAAGTATGCTATTTTGAGGACTTGTTCTCAGAAAGGGTACTTTTAGTCTGTTAAGCCAAAATATTTACGAGTTTGTGTGTCTGTTAGAAGGAATACATTGTATTCATATGTATGTGTATATATAGTACAAAACTTTACGCGGTATGATTACTTCGTTTAAGTTGTATCAATCATAGTTTGATAGTTTGAGGTAGCATACACTCGGGTAGATTGTATGAGAGACTCACTTAGAAATGTAAAATCCAGAAATAATCTTTCAAGTAAGGTATTCAAATAAATAGTTCGCTATTTCAGCAACTACAGAAGAATCAGACAAAGCATTCGAATAAACACGTCATAAATCATTCTCGCAAACAACTGTACAGACAGACAGGCACATTAAGACTATGCAGAGCTCTTATTACATAAGATGTAAAAACCTTATCTTTTGAAAACACTTTTCTAATCCATAAAGAATTAGACTCAACCAAGAGACGATAAAATTATAACACAACAAGCTGATCGTCAGTTCAAATTTATATTAAGTTGTTAAATGTGAAAGTTGAACTGACGATCAGCTTGTTGTGTTATAATTTAATCGTCTCTTGGTTGAGTCTAATTCTTTATGGATTAGAAAAGTGTTTTCAAAAGATAAGTAATTTCAGTGACTTTTCTATAAGTTTTTTAGCCTTATAAGCATTACTTGGAAGCTTTCACAAAAAAGTTAAATTTCCAACATGTAATACTTTAGTGACATCCAATTGATAACTAATAAAACAAACAATATCACAGTCCCTCCATATCCTTACCTTAGGTAGCTTTATGCTTAACAATAAAAGAAACATTAGGTGGTTGATAAGTATTGCCAGTTTTATATTAAGTAGAAAATGTGTATCTTATCTATAGTTTAAAGGATATTTGAATTACTTTTAGCGGAACAGTTACCTATTTCTATACATGTATTTAACCATCATTCCTTCATTTCTGTACTCTTATCATAGGTGAGCAGTCTCACTAATAATATTTAAGAAGCCTTTCTGCACAGTGCTAAGTTTCAATAGAATTTATAGTTATTTAGTATGACGCGTAATCCACACAGAGAGTAAACGTCATACAGTGGAATAACAGTAATTACTATATTTACGAGTTAATTATATAGATATATCTGTCTACCAAACAATTTGAGTGTTCTTTGCAAGTTTGTCCATAAACGTTTTCAAAATCCTATTTAGTATTCACAGCTGTGATACTAGTGTACTCATCAATTATTTGTTAGTTTTCAAATATGCACAGTAAATATCTGATCTATTTCACTTCGTTAAAATACAAATTTGATATTCACTAAAAAGAAGCAACAAATTAACCAACTAACAAACTCTCTGTCTCATTATTCAATCCATCATTATAACAGACTCATAAATCAATTATTAATATATCCTAGTCTCGCTTAACTCGCATAAATATGGTTTAATTCCCTTTCCAAACTTTCAAGAAAGTTCGTCATAGTGTCATGCTCATCATGAACGTCAAAACTCCCTCTAACCAAAATCTATACGTCTAAGTAAAAAAAATGCATAGCCCACATCACTAATTCCCTTGGATTGTAAATTCCTTCAATAATCCGATTACCCAAAGAAAACGCTCTTCCTATAAGTAGTCTACTGATAGTGTGCACTCTTCTTTTGTGTGAATGACTCACTCATGTATTGGCGTACAGAATCTTCCTATAGTGAAAATGGCTTCCAAATTTCCTCCTGGAATTTAATGGCAACTAGCTGTTTTTATCAGCCCATATCCTTGTTTTATTTCTGGAATAGTTTCAAGCTTTCTTTTTCTGATCAATCAACACTAAAAATCACTCTAAACTATTCTTGATATGTCTCCTATAGTACCTTTCCATCACAATCTGTTGGCTTTCATTTTTAGCGACGTTGTGAAACTGACATGTTTAATAATTTAAGTTGATAAAGTTGTTATGTAGCGGGAATAACCCAGGAAAGACTGTCATTAAAGAAAAAAAAATTGATGCATTTATAAGTAACATGTGGAGAACGAATGGGATTTTCTATTTCACATGACAGTAAATGACATTTACGCTTGAAATTCTTGGGCACATGCGCAAAGAGATGTGACTTGTTTCACCTTGCATTGTCAAGTTCAGCTTTCAGAAGATTGTTTGTTTTGTTTTGAATTTCGCACAAAGCTACACGAGGGCTATCTGTGCTAGCCGTCCCTAATTTAGCAGTGTAAGGCTAGAGGGAAGGCAGCTAGACACCACCACCCACCGTCAACTCTTGGGCTACTCTTTTACAAACCAGTAATAGAAATGACACTCACAATATAACGTCCCCACCGTTAAAATGACGAGCATGTTTGATATGACGGGGATTTGAACCCACAACCCTCGGATTACGAGTCAAGTGCTTTAACCACCTGACCATGACAGGTCACTTTCAGAAGTTTTACCATGGTGTTTATGTTACTTTGTACATTGTTATGTCCTTTCAATGATGTCATTTCGTTCTTACCTTTTCTTTGTAGATGTACCTTTTCTAATGCCTTTTCGAACTAGTCTCTGATGAAAGTGACTTGTGTTATTACTTTTTCTGTAATTGTCATATCATGTTCTATTGTTTTTTTCTTTTAATGTCTTTCCTTCTGGTCATATTTCCCACTATTTCATCATTTCCACCAAATTTTCCATCTCACTTTGAGTCCCCGTTGTCATTTTAAACAAAATAATCCGACTTCTGACACAAGCTCTGTAATAGTTATTATTGTCAGGCAAGTTATTTTAGCTTATTCAATAAAATAAAGAAAGTAAAGTCGAGTAACCTCCCTCCCGCTCCTCAGAGTCTCATCGATAAATATGAGGAGTTATAACACAAAAATCTGAGTTTGATATCGTTGGTGGACAGAGCACCAATAATTCATTATTAAACTTCATACTTAGCAACAAACAAAACCAGTACATTTAACGATATCACGATATCGAAATTTTTAATTCTACGACTGCTATGTATCTAAAGGATAGCCTTAATTCACGAGTTACACTTAATAGTCAATGGCCGTAAATGAATATTGTACTAAGAGCACTTAAGCTCCCTAGTTTTAAATAATAAAATTATATACTCATTACATGCTAATGTTCTTATATATATATTACTTCTGTTTCTGACCCTAATGACTCACTGATACTAAAAGTTTGATTTCGATACCCGTGATAAGAAAGGGATATTTAGCCTATTATGTAGTTCTACCATTAACAACAAACAAAACTTCTAACTTTATTACCTAATATTCATAAAATTGTAGTATCAGTTAATCCGATTGACAAATTCGTTATACTAATAGTCAATCCATCACTGTAATAGAATAACAAATCAACTAGTTTTAGAAAGTTAAAGTCTATAATTTAAATCATACATCATTGGATACAATTATTTAAGGCAAAAAAAAGAAAAACCCAAAGGCACAATACACAGATTAAGTATGATATATCAAGTAACTGACAATCGCGTGGCTTGACAATAGTCCTGCAACGTAGTTTTCATGCGAAAGACTCCGGCCTAAGGTTGTTACGTCCACAGTATCTCTACCGTGCGAAGATAATGGTTTCCTAGCGTCCACTTCAACAAAATGATCGTGCAGAATTCAAGAGACGCTGGGTCGAGCGAATTGACCAGTATGAATATCCATTTCGTTTTCCAACTATAAAAGGTATGTGACGATTTGAGCACGTGTGTGTGTGTGTGTGATTTATGTAGCTTTTCCAGGTAAATATCCTTCTTGATTATGTTACAAGGTGTTGCCAGGATCAAGTGAACAATTTTTACAACTACCCTTCTGTTCATGGATCCTCATTTTAAGATACTGCATTTTGCTTACCATGGCTACGGTAGATTTATTACAGGTCTCTTTCTGAATGGTACTGGGTCCTCAAATTAATCCATATTGTTTGCGTTCCAATACCATTAAGTACAAGGGATGTTCTTCGTGTAAATTCTAAATTCCCTATTTAAACATACTTTTACAGTTTGAGTGTATAAATGTTTTGTGTGTGAAAGGGCTGTTACATACCCTTCCCAAGCAATGTCTAAAGGTAGTACTGTTGTTTTTGATACGTGACTTACATGTTTAAAATCGTTTTAATACAAAGTATTCAAACTTCTATATATGAAATTGAAGTGACAGAACTGGTCGAATTTATCTGAGGAAAACTAGAAGAGTAATTAAGACAAAGATCAAACAACACTGTAAAGGGTCTTCCTACGTTTTTCAAACTTTCCACTGGCACAATGGTATTTTTATGGACTTAAACTAATTATAAACCGGGTTTCGATACCTGTGGTGGGCAGAGCACTGATAGTCCTTTGTGTTAAAAACATATAACAACAATACTTTTTTTTCAAGATTAAAAACTACACTTCATATTCAAATGCAATGTTAAAATTGTATGAAGTGACACTGATATAAAAGAAGAAAAATTTATAAAACATCGAAACTTACACTGAACAAATATCCTGGAACTTCTCTATATCTTTATTATTTATAATTCACATAATTTTTTGCAAATGTTTTAAATGTTGTTTGACTGTTTTTAGTTAATAATTTATTAACATCTTTGTTAGATATTTATAATTCAATATGTAAATAACCGTTACACGTTGCTATAGTGAACGATCCCCTCTTATAAGTTGAAAGATCGCAGTTTTAACTACTTAAAAATTCATTGTAAAGCTACACATTATATTAGACATAATAAGCCAGTGAGTTTCTTGTCTCTTAATAAACCACCAATCTCTTCCAATCTCGCCTAATTTACACTTTATATCGTTCAACTTGCTAAACTTCCAAGAAAGTTCTAATCATGCTTTTTGCACAGTATTAAAACGCCCTCTAGCTCAAAATAATATGTTTAAATAACGAAAAAAAAAACAGTCTGCAACAGTATTATCTCTCAACACCAACAGCAACATAGAAATTATATTTCTGAACTTTTTCTTATCAAAATTAAATACTTCATTTTGCGGTTTGATTCTGAATTTCGCCCAAAGCTACACGAAGGTTATTTGCGCTAATTTCAATTTCGAGAAAACTACTCGAGGGCTATCTTCGCTATCCGTTCCTAATTTAGCAGTGTAAGACTAGAGGGAAGGCATCTAGTCATTACCACCCTTTATCAACTCCTGGGCTACTCTTCTGCCAACAAATAGTGGGATTGACCGTCACATTATAACGCCCCCAAGGCTGAAAGGGCAGGCATGTTTGGTGTGACGGGAATTCAAACTCATGACCCTCAGATTACGAGTCAAGTGTCCTAACCACCTGGCCATACAGGACCTCATATTTGTGGTCACTGTAGCACAGTCACCATTCATTAACATGAATAACATTTAGCCATTTAGCTCGTTCTTCCTGGACATACTTAACGCGTATCCTCTTAATAAAAGCATTTTATTTACTTGAAAGTTTACGGACCCATAACGTTTAAATCTGGGATCTTATTCCAGAGCAGACAAACAACTATGTATGCAAAAACAATTGCCCTTTCTCTTAAAAAAATCAGCGTTCCCCACAATAAAGCAATATGTTGTAGTTAATCGACCTTCAATTTTTGTACAAACATGCTAAACAATAAACGTCATGTTTTTAGCTGTTTTTTTTTACAGCTAAATATATATGTACGAATACAAAAAATTTTATCACGCTTTTCGAAAGTGTTTTCTTAGGATTAAGACATACTAAAAACATATAACAAAATTGGTACCATGTTAAGAAACTCTGATTCAATGTTATTTTGTGATAACTGCCACCAAAAGATGCACTATAACAGTTACATTAATAACTTTTATCAAACATATTGCAAAACAAGCAGTATCTGTAACAAAGTACATCCTCACTCCAAACCAGATTATGTCTGTTAAAGACTGGATTCATTTGAATCTATTTTTTTTAAGTTGTGCATTGGTATGCAAATCCATGATAAAAGTAGTGAAACTCTAGATTCATTATAAATGGGAAAAACTAATACTTTTAACAAAATTGTTTATCAGATAGTTCAAAGAGTAGGAACACTTACAGAGTGCGCCAGTGAAGTCGATTTTTCCTGGTTTTCAAAAGGCGTCAGTTATTACACTAATTTTCCAAGAAGCGTTTACGTTACGGATTCAGCTCCTATTCTTTTTCAATCAAGAGTTTGGCTGAATGTTATTTGAAGTTAGAGCTACAAACGTTGTAGATTGTTGGCCCAACAGATGACAAATACGTTGTTGTACTGCTTACAGACAAAAGGAGCCATGTGCAGCGTCCTTTTTTTCACAGACTAATAAAAAACAAAAAAGAAAAGATTTTTAGAAGAGATTAGTAGTATCGTTCATAAATGTTCTTTATCTCGAGGTTTTTGACTCCCTCTGATTATATCAGTAACGCAAGATTTTAAACTATTAAAATTTCAACCTAAGACAAAGATCGCTAACTTTACCAAGTTACTTATTATACCTTCTTTGTAATACTGTCGTTTTCAAGAACTACGCAGTTCAGTCCCCGTGCGAAGACGCAGTTCGTAATAAACAAAACCACGTGACTAAGACGGGAACCTCAGCTGGCTGGAATCAGCTGGTTCCTTCAAAATAACATTAAATGCTTGTGAAATCCTCTCTCGAGTTTTTATTATAAATAAGTAAAATTATTTTGTGTACAAGTTTCCAAAATAAGAACACACGAGCTCAGTAAAGTCTTGGGAAAGCATAAGGTATTTCACACAATTTTAACGTAAGAGAACGTTTATTTTGAGGAGTATTTCACTAAACAATGTAAATTCTGAGTTGTCTACTTAGCATTATGTGTTGTAAATCAATGTAAAAAAACATGTGTAGCTGTTTCCGTCGTAAAACAAAAAGGTTAAGAGAACTGATTCAAGCAGAGTAATATTCGACCATTCTCAATAAATAAATACAACTAAAGAACCACCAAACACGAGCCGTATAGTACTTATTGGTTAGAAATCTGGTATAACTCAGGTGATCAAAAAACAAACTTATATAAACATCAAATCTGGTATCTGCTTTCAACACAAACAATCCCCAAGAAAATTTTAACACGTCTTTAAAATTAACAACAATAATTTGTATAGAACGTTGAAAGGGGAGAGTTTCGTGAGAAAATAAGTCACTTTTTAAATATGGCAAGGCAAAACTCTGTCTTACTTATATTCTTTAAGTTAGTGTTATAAGCATTTTAATGTTTAAAATTTTAAATAGTTGTGGTCACGTAATATTTTTTATGCCAGAAAAAAGGGTACTAATATTTACTTTGTTCTAGCCAACTTGATAGGAATCGAAGCTCGGATTATTTGAATGACACATGTTTGTGTTTTCTCATAGCAAAGCCACAAGAGCTAATTGCTGAATCCACCGAGGGGAATCAAACCCCTGATTTTAGCGTTGTAAATCCATAGACTTACTGCTGTGCCAGCGGGGGATTGGAATTGGAATGAGGCAGCGTTACTCTAATTCCGGAAGCACTTAACACAACTTATGTGTGCAAAGTAAAATACAACTTTATTACCCCAAAACTCTATCACATACAGGTTTTATTGATGTCAATACGTAGTACACAAAATGACATATTTAAAACAATTTACATGTGGTAATACATTGGTGTGTCACCACAGAGGAATAAGAGATCTAGCTGTTCGACTCCGTTCTATATACACATAAAATAAATATATACAGACAATATTGTATTAACTAATGTACATATACATTAACATTTATACGTATATGTAATATATATATATATATACATATACGACCAACACAAATAAAATTATGTACATATATAAATGTTACATTTACAATACTTAATTACATACACAAGTATCAAATGAATTAATCATATTTACAGTATATATGTGTGTGCTCAGACATATATATATGACTTTTATATTCAGGAGAATTTAAGCATACAACTTCATACATTCTAAACATAACAAACCAGATTAAAAACAGTGATATTTACAATGTTCATGCTTGTTATCGGAACAGTTGTTAAGTTAGACCTTTCAGCGCAAAACTACATATTAGGCTGTTTGGGCTCTGTTCACGATGTAGAATCGAATTCTACATTTTAATGTAGCTTCGTAAGCTTACCTTTGACTCAATGGGAGCTTATCAAAACAATCTGTGACAAAGATAAATTTATTTTTAATTTATAAAATATAAATAAGCTACTCAAACCTACAACTTGTTAGGTTATAAGAGAAACGTGTTTTTCATTCGGATTCTGTTATATACGTACTTCTCAGTAAGTTTAATGTGCTGTACAGCCGATGATTATTCGTTTTAACTGATATTAGGTATCAAACATACTTAGTAAGAAAATTGAAAAATTTAGCTTATGTTATTATATATTAATTAAAGTAGGAATATGTATATTTAACCTGTATTGTTAGGACAATTAAATTAATGTCATGAGTTTGTGTGTTCGTTTAGCGCAAAGCTACATGAGGTCTATCTGCGCTAGCCGTCCCTAATTTAGCAGTGTAAGGCTAAAGAGAAGACCACTAGTCATCACCATCCACCGCTAACTATTTGGTTACTCTTTTACCAACGACTAGTGGGATTGATTGTTATATTATAATACCCTCACGGCTCAAAAGGCGAACGTGTTTGGTGTGACAGGGATTAGAACCCGCGACCTTCGTATTATGCGTCAAGTGCCTTAATCACCTGGCCATGAATTAAGAAATATAATAGGGAAATTAACATTTAGAAAAGGATAGACTAAAAATATTGTGAGTAAAAAAAAGAAAAGGATATGATAATTTTTTATTAAAAACTTATGTGACTTTCAAAAACTTTCTCGTAAACCCATTGTTTATAAACTCGAGGCTTAAAATGCTTATATTATTTAAAAGAAAGTGAAATTCTGTACAAATACCTTTATATCTTTTTAATTTTAAATATATAACACAATTTATCATAATTCTTGAAAATTTAAAACATATTGGTACTCCACTGCCTGTTCTAAAATTAAATTTTGTAACTGGCATAATTGGAAAGAATAAAATTTGAAAATGTAAAATATTCTAAATTTTAAAAGTATAAAAATTTATTTCGTACTTTGAAAAAGTAGTTTCTTCTGTAACTAAGTTAATTGGGTAAACAAACAGTTTACAAAATATAATTATAATCGTCAAATTTAACAGAACTGCAAAATAATCTGTACATCTGAAGAACTATATTAGTCTGTCTTTAACTAAAGTTATTCAGATATTTCTTTCTATACTGACAGATTGGTAAAACTGTATATAATTAGCATGATAGAAATTCAAACGACTTGTTTAAAGGCTTTATCCTAATAATCTAAAAAAATATTCATTGGGGTGGTTTGTTTTGAAGCTACACGCCAGGTGGTTAAAATCACTCGATTCGTAATCCGAGAGTCGCAGGTTTGAATCCCCGTCACACCAAACATGCTCTCCCTTTCAGCCGTGGGGGTATTATAATTTGACGGTCAATCCCCCACTGCAAAATTAGGAAAGGCTAGCGCAGATAGCCCTCGTGTAGCTTTGCGCGAAATTCCAAAAAAAGCAAGCCAAAGAGCAACAAGTAAAATAAAATGTTAAGAAATTATAAAACTAATTTAGTAATATACAAATAGTTCCAAAATTAATATTTCTTATAAACATAAATTATGTAAATGGACACCGTTTCCAGTTGATCGCAAATTGTTGCATATAAAATGAAAGTATGAAAATATGGTAAATGTGGAGCTGAATTTTCATTTGAAACTGTCAGACATTGACCCAGAAATTCTCAAAACTGTTTCAACCAAAAAGTATCATCACTGACATTGAAGTAAGTTGTTAAGATTTTTTAAAACATTTCTGTATTAAATACATTTTTCATTGTTCTTTTCTTAAAACTAGAATCAAGCAGTAGAGTTAGTGAAATATACATATGATACACCAGTTACACACGACAAAAATTATTTTTAACGGGAGAGGATCTGTCGGTTAGCAAACTCTTGGAACCCCTCTGCTAGATGGAAAGTAGTTAGTTAGCACTACCAACCGCCAATACGTGGGGTACTCTTTTACCAACGAACAGTGAGATTGGTCGTGACGTTATAACACCCTCATGCCTGAAAAGTGTTCTAACTATCAGATTACATAGAATTATTGAATATAAACTATAAAAAATTACAAGATTTCCCAATTTATTGCCTCCTGGTGGAACGAAGATAATTTTACGGACTTACGAAGCTAAAAAACCGGTGTTCGATAGCCCAGTGTAATGCATCGGAGTAAAACTGAATACTGTGAGCTTCATTTTCCGAATCATTTGAACTAAAGTGTTTAAATGTAAAGAAACAGGTTTTGTTGCCAGTGATCAACCATCACGCATGTATTTAATTGTTAGTGATTTTTCGTCTTTTATGCTGTTTTATTAATACTTGAGACAGTCATTAAAAACCACTGCTGCTTGTTTGATCGTGTATTTGATTGAACTAGTAATACATTGAAATTTTATAGGATGTTTGTAGAGTTTAGTATGAAAACTGATGATAATCTAAACAAAATTTAATATTAACTTTTCAGGATTCAAATAGTAACATTCTAGAACAGACTTGAACATTCTTCGAAATTGGAATGATTTTCATGATATGATCACAACTGTTTTTTGCAAGTTAAAATATAATGTTGGTTTTATTAATAAGCCATATCACAAACGTACCTTTAATTCGTTACACAATTATTTGTACATGTTTTATTTCTATAAGTAAATTAAGTTTTCTATCTCGACACCCTAGTCGCAGCGATATGTCTGTGATCTTACAACGCAAAAAGACAGGTTTCGATATCCATCGTGGGGAGAACATAAATAACCCAGTGTTTAGCTTTGTGTTTGACTCCTATGATGTAATTAGGTTAATAGAATTTTACACACTCTAAAAATTAATTCGTCGAAACGATCACTAAACAGAATTAAATCTCTTATTCTGTTTAGGAAGTTGTATTTGGCGTCATTCTTGAAAATTTCTTGTTCTAACTATATTTGTCATAAGACATTAGTATTAAGCTTACTGTAATTTTAACCCTACATTCATTATTCAGTCTCTTATGACTTTTCAAGAAGAAGAAGAAGAGTGTATAAATGTATTTTAACCATGTTCATTGACGATGACGTTTTTCGCTCAATTTGGAGTTCATCAGGCAAGCTGAGACAAAAAACTTAGTTGCGGTTGGAACACTATTTATATAAGCTGTTTGTTACAAAAATAATTTTATGATGTGGATGTCTTTTCTAAACTAACGAAACATAATTTAAATTAATTATATTTGACAAAAGACACTAACAGGCCTATTATATTTTTAACACTATACTCCCTCAGGGCTTTTCAAAAAGGAGAAGAGTGTATAGTAGTATTTCAATGAGTTCTGAATTAAGCGAAACGCGTCGTCAGCAGTGTATGTGACGGGCATGATGTAGTTGAAAAACTATTATGCAGAATGTTTGAATTTTGATATTTTATTACTGGTTTATTATAATGCTACACAACCAAGTGATCAACAAGTCACGCTTATTGTTGTATTGGACAACAACGAATAATATTTCTAAGAATTGTAATATTTCTTAGTTGTTATTTATTTCATTAGTAGTAAATATTGTATTATGTAGTAATATTACTTGTTTTTAATGCAGAGGTCATTTCATATGTTAGTACTGTTGGTAGATCACCGAAGACGTGAGGAATTATGGTTTTAGTACCACAAACTCTCATGTTTTCACACTTTAAAATTATACTACTGGCCATATACGTTCTACTTCAAGAAGACCCTAGCCAAGATGTCCAAAGCTTATAGTATTAATAAAATATAACTAAAAATTTGTATTACAGTGACATTTTATTTTTTCATACTATGTTACTAAAATAGGAGTTTATATTAATTAACACAACAGATACATTTTCTTAACTTATTAAACAGCTTTTCAGGCAAATAAACTTTCAAATTTCGATTTCAGTCTGCCTTATTAAGTCTCTGATGTCACTACAAGGTGACTCAATAAATAGACTTTATACCAAATATGATTCATTGTTTATCTTTTTAAAATCCTTTCTATTTAATATTATTGCGATATCCTTTCAATTACAATTTTTATGTTTACAGTTATTTGATTTTATTGCATTACACTTTCAAATTATTCTTATTTTTTGGTTTTAATCTTACACCAAGACCTACATTTTAAATTAATGATTTTTTTGATAAACAAATGTCTGAAGTTAATTCTTTATCTCGCAGATGAGTCAGCTATCTTCAAATCAATCAATTACGAAACCTACCTTAAAGAAATCACCAATTTATAAATTATACAGTAGCAATGGGGTTATGCCCTGGTGACTAGGGCACTCAACTCCTAAGCTGTTTGGGCGTTATAAAGTGAGAGCTAATCCTACTATTTGCTGATAGAGAATATCCTAAGAGTAACATGGATTTTAAATTTCATTAAAATATATAAAAATAATGGTAATTAAGTATAAGGAATGTGGAGGACGTCACCATATGTGTAAGGAAGGGATGGGTGAAGATTGTGTATTTAATTACTTTAAATACAGAACATTGCTTCACATATTATGAACTCTGTGCATTCAGATACAAAGTATCACGATCAAAAAATTGTTTCACACATGAAACGCGAGTTTTACCCCTAGTTCTTTGGCTAAGTATGAACAGCCATTTGGTATCAGTCCAACTATTCCTTTACACGGCTTCAAAACGTGAATTTAAAAATTACAAAATAATCTTATGTTTTGGGAAAAGATCCTTGAAAACGTAAAAAAATAATAATCTTATAACAGATGTAAACAAGTGCCTATTTTTTATTTGGGGATAAATAAGTTAATATGTCTAAAAACTATAAAAAAACAAACAAACACCAATTTCGCTAGATTTACCTATCATCTTCACATTGGAAAACTTTAATAGAATCATAAACACGTTCAAATTGCCATGTGGGCAGTATAAGTAGGAGACTGGCATGGCCTATGATTACAGTGCTAGCCTCTATATCTACGTGTCGCCAGATCAAAGCTCGCCATTTTAATCGTGTAGACATTTACTGTGAAGGTCAATCCCACTTTTCGTTGATAAAAGAGTAGCCAAATATTTAGTAGTGGTGATGATGGCTAGTTTCTTTCCCATTAGCCTATCTTTTTAAAAGTAAGGACAGCTAACGTTAAGAAGTTTTAATTGGTTAGAATAATTCTCTTTCCATGATTTTTCATAGTACTTAAGAGATACGTTAGCTATAATTTGTGTAAACTTTAACTCATGCATACCCAATAAACTTAATATTAAATAAATCCATTAAGTAAAAAAGATATTAATTGAGAAAACGTGCTTAGATAATCAAATAACTTTATATTGGTATATGATAATGTAATTGAATGTTTGAAAATAAGTTACTTCTTTTAATAAAAAAGTATCAGTATTAACTTCAACAGCGCACAGTGTTTCAGTAAGTCACAAATTTTGCAATAAAAAGGGAAAACTTAAAGCTACCTTATTATTAATTTCGGACGAGTCTCCAATCTATGTTAACGTATAACTATTTCAAATAACAGGAGATTTGAATTTAGTTTAGTAGTTAATTAAATTTAATATGTATCAAATTAATGTTATTTGCCAACAAGATTGATACCACAATTTCCCTTGTTAACAGAAATATACTTTAATATACAAACATAAAAACAATACATATTATAATAACGGTTATTACTAATAGTTATTACAAATGAAGGTTTATATGCAACAGTTTTACAGTCTTATAGATGATAGTGAGTCCTGTATTCGGTTTAGAACTTAATATTTTACCAACGATTTAAGTCTATACTGGACCCAGTATGGCCAGGTGGTTAAAGTGCTCCACTCGTAATTTGAGGGTCGTGAGTTCGAATTCCTCTCATATCAAATATGTTCACCCTTTCAGCCGTAATAATTTCAACATCATAATGTTACCGTCAATCACACTATTTGCTTGTGAAAGAGTAGCCAAAGAGTTGGCAGTGAGTGGTGATGACTAGCTGCCTTCCTTCTTTCCTTACACTGCTAAATTAGGGAAGGCTAGCGCAGATAGCCTTCGTGTAGCTTTGCACAAAATTCAAAAACAAAATAAGTTCACTCCAAACAAATTATTTCTGAGTTAATATTGTTGTACTTTGTTTCCGTTAACAACATTTTTCTTGAATAGCCACGCACCGGTTAGAAGTTCACTCCTACCGGCAAAGATATTCAATGTCCTTGCAAAAATAACAACGTCCGAAATAATTCACTGAAGTTGAACAGCCTTTAATGTTCGAAATCTATAACGTTCCTGGTCAAATTCTGTAGTTTACCGATTGATTGACGTTAATCACAGATATAGCTTCTGAGGATATACCGTACCGACTGTAGCTGTCCAATAATATTTTTATAGGAATCACGCGAGTTTGTAGAACTTTCGATAATATTCTCGCGCGCTTTCGTCCTGTAAGTACTGTTGGTTTTTAAACTTTTAAGGATAACCTACAAATTTCGAAAACAGGCGAAACTTACGCATTACACAGTTAAGAAAAAAAACGACACATACAAAAAGAACAACTGTACTGAAAGAGTGTAGGCACAAATTAATATATACAACGGTAACTTCGTTACATACCTTTAACTGTAAACTCATTTATTTGCACATTCATGGATACAATACTTCTCAGCTTATGATTATAGGTACTAGCATTTGAAACTTTGGTCTTACAGAACAATATACTTTGTGAATGTTATGAGTATTATATACTATTTCAGTACGAGAAACAACTGGTTTAAGCTTTTAACATTTACTTTAGTATACTTTTTTGTCATATGAACGGAATACATTTATAACAATTTTTTCGATTTTTGTCACTCTTAGCATATTTTTCAAGATGGTACGACAATCTCAGTTTAAATTATATCATTACTTTAATCAGGCTTTGTTATTATGGTTTTTTAATTAATTAAATGTGCATTAATGTATTTTTAAGATATCTGATTTTTTGTTTTGGATTTCGCGCGAAACTACACGAGGACTATCTGCGCTAGCCGTCCCTAATTTAGCAGTACAAAGCTAGAGGGAAAACTTCTACTCATCACCACCCATCGCCAACTCCTTGGCAACTCTTTTACCAATGAATAGTGGGATTGACCTCACATTATAATGCCCTCAGGGCTCAAAAGGCAAAGGTGTTTAGTGGGACGGGGATTCGAACCTATGACCCTGGCCTTTTGTATAGTTACAAGATCAGTCAAATTGACAAACCTTGCATGAAGTTATAGAAAAGCAAATAACAAGTAAAATATAAAATTTATAGATTATAAAGTAAAATCTGAGGTTTTTCGAGTCGAAGAAAAGTATTTTTGACCTCAACGTGAAAAACACTTAGCACTCGAAATCATATGTAAAAATACTATCTATATTTATGGACAAACCTTTGGCAAAAATACTTCATTAAAAATTTATTTTCGTTTCTGAGCAAAATGTTTACTGAAAGTCTGCCAAAATTTATGAAGATATACCATGTGTATTATAATTTATAGTATAAAAACTATAACGAATGCAAAAGTGTTTACGAGGTCAGTCAAGTGATTTACATTTTATGTAGCAGAATTATGAGTTAAATACGATTCAAAGGGCAATAAAACAAAGTTAAGTATAAACAAATGTATACTGTTACAAGCTATGGTATAGAAACTCTGGTGGTTACTTTGTGGTACAAGCTCGATCACATCAACACAGCCTGAAGCAAGAGGATCCATCCGTATATTACTTTGTATCATTTCTACCTCGCTTTTACACGACATATTATGCAAACGTGTTTTTTAACCAGTTCCTTTTCATCCTAAATATTTATTTCATCGTCTATTAAACCTTTCTCTTCTGAGAAATTTACCGCAAGAAAATAAGTGAGAGGGGATCCTGCCTCATTTCAAGCACAGATCATCAGAAAATTAGGGCTTTACTTACCCTCACATATCTGGACAAATTCTGTTCGCATTTGAGCAGCTACATAAAGGTTCATAGTTATATTGTTTTACATAAATATCGGAATCGTGAAATCCTGAGTTTGTTTGTTTGTTTTTCTAATTTGGCGCAAAGCTACACGTGAGCTATCTGCGCTAGCCGTCCCTAATTTAGCTGTGCAAGACTAGAGAAAAGGCAGCTAGTCATCACCACCCACCGCCAACTCTTGGGCTACTCTTTTACCAAATAATAGTGGGATTGGCCGTAACATTATAACAACCCCACGGCTGAAAAGGCATGTTTGGTTGAGGGGGATTCAAACCTGCGACCCTCAGATCATGAGTCGGACGCCTTAACACACCTGGCCATACCGGACCAGGGAATCATGAGATAACAAACTTCAACTGATAAACAACTGAAGTTCTTTACTTATTTCTTTCATTTACTATTTTCTGGATAACTTTATGTACTCACTTTCATAAGAAGCTAAGAGTAATTTGTCTGATGAAGTCTGATGAAATAAAATATTTAGATTATGTGAGAAACAAGCAATTTCTGATAAACAAACAATAAACGGTGTGCCATCAGGGCTGGGTTTAGGGTAAATGATACCCTAAGCACAGCCCAAAAATAGTGCCACCATCGGCTCCTCCAATGGTTAATTGAAAAGACATTAAGACTCAGTAAGTGCTGAAAGTGAAATAAAAGTTTTCTTCCAGGTCAGACCCCACAACTATATTCTAGCAATGACTGAGATCTTTTATTTATAAATGAAGAGGGAAATCACTTATTTGATTAATGCTAATTAAAAATATTTATTTTTACTGTACATTTGTCTTCACTCTGAGTTAACAATTCACACTTTGATGTTCACAAAAATTAATTCTAAACCCTTTTATTCAAACAATTTTCACATTGATGTTAACAATTTCTCACTTTGAACTTAAAACCCTGTAAACAAATTATTTACTTATACCTTAGTATTTAAATTTTAAAATGGTTTCTCCTAGATTTTTAATTGCAAAGTCTTTGATCAAGTCCTCAAAACTAATTTGGCGTAATAAATCTGCTTCTATACTAAGCAGAGACAAGGCATCCAGCCTGACTTGTCGCATAGTTATTGTGTTGGGATTTTTAATATGCTTAAGTTGAGAGAAGCTGTGCAATTTACGACCATTTATGTTAAAAATATACGCAATGCAATGTCTACGTTTGGAAACGTTTGTCTTCTTAAGTTATTTTATAAAGTTCAGTATGACTGAATCTGGTTTTTACAGTTTTTGTTGCCCTGAATTTATGGCGCACATATGAGTGAAACTGCTGAAGCTCAGCAGAGACATTAGTGTCCAAGTCCTCTGAGTAAGCATCAAATAGCTTTTGGGAACACTGAGAGTACCTTTCAGCTTCAGCAGATGAAATGACATCAACTGGCACGTCACTTAGAAAAGAAAATATGTTTGCCATTTCTTTGTACACCTCTCCTTTTCTTCCCATCTGGGTTTCTTATTTGTCAACAATTGTGTAGAAGGTGGTGATATGAAATTTATCTTTGGCATTCAGATCTATTTCTTGTGCATCTCCGTCATTGAGTAGCTTCTTTCTGTCATCTAGCAGTATTTCTTTTGCATCTACTTTAAATCTTTCAACAAAAGATCCCTTAAAGTGCGTAGTTGATGAGCTTATGATCCTTACAGATATGCACACGTTTTTAAGTTCACGTGCTCATTTTGCAAAACTTAATTTGCTTCATGAAACTTTATGATCAACATAAAAACAAACTAACTCTTGTACCTTATTAACAATATTGTCTGCTTCTCTTCTAGTGTCTCCCTTTTGTCACTAGTCTTCAATTACACATTCTAAAACATACAAAATCTGAAAGAAACACTTCAAAATTGCTGTTGGTATCATAGAGGGATTTTAACACACTTTCATTTCCAAGACAAGCTTTAAAATGTTTCCACTGGCTGGTTGAGGCTGAAAAAAATGTATAGAACAAATTAATTCCAGAGAAAAAATTAACTGCCACTTGACAGTAGTTAAAAGCACTTCGGCCTACCACATTTAGTGAATGGGCTGCACAGAGCACATTCATAGTAAACTTATTTTCTTCTAAAATCTTTTGCAGCATTCCCTTATAACGCCCAGACATGTTAGCAACAGTGTCGTAAGATTGACCTCTACATTTTGAAATATTATTTGGCAAACTTCACGTAAGTACTGCAATACCTGGTTTGCCATTTTCTCACCAGTATGGCTTATTTATTTCCAGAAAAGTCAAATGCATTCAATAGACTACCCATCTTTTAAGTATCAAAATACAACACTCAACGGTTCTATGTGTGATAGATCTGGCGTCAAGACAACTGACAAACTGAAATATTCAGAAGAATTTACTTCATCAACAACGATGCCATTGGTTCAATGAGTTCTTCACAGGCGGTTTTGGACAAGTAAGGATTTCCTTAGCCAGAATTTCCATATTTCAAAATTTGCCCTGCTAAAAATGGATCAGACTTACTTATGAGTTCAAGTAGCCCTACAAAATTCCGATTCCCCAGTGAACCAAAATTTTAATCTGTTCCTCTTAAAGCCAGGCCACGTTCAGCTAACGTATGAATAACAGGTATTAAACGCTCCAAGACATGTTCCCAGTAACTGCACTCTTCTCTAATTTGTTTTCCAACTCTTGTCGCAAGCCTAAACTTTATCTGCAAGTTGAATATGCTAGCATCGAGTCTCGTTGAGTAGTGCTTCTTTTATGATGATCAATTACAATAGTATTTCGCCAATCACTGAACCCTTCTCTTTCAAGAAAACGGAAGGAAAATTCAGGGGCAAAAAGTTTACAAGCAAACCAGTAAACTGATCCTGTTGATGGTGAATAACCACTCTTTCTTGTGTTGCTCACCATTGGATTTTATCCCAAAGAAAAGTTTCTGCAAACAATACCTCATTGATTTGCCACTATTGAAAGTTCGGCAAGATTTGCCTAATGGTCCATTTTGGAGTTCACAATCAGTGGGTTCCCAAACAATCCAATCATCCACATCATCAGCAGAGAAATCGAACCACAACCCTGGATCTTTTACTTTAGTTTCTTCATCTTTCATAGACTGAAGCATTTTACCACGGTCTAGAAGATTTTAATTTTCGGTAATTATTTCAACTTCAGACCGTCTTGTAGAGCAACTTGAATCAACATTAACCCAATGAGATATCAGGAGAATTTAGAGGCAAAGTGAGATCAGTTGTGAGATTTGTGCCAGTTGAGTCAGCCTGTGACACCTCAATGTCATCATGATGTTCTGACCTTGAAGTGGACGAAGTGGTACATGCAGGTGTGGAGCTTGGTTCAACTTTAATCATGTCAGAGTCAGATGCAGTACAAACGACTTCTGATGGCGGAAATCGGTTTTGATTTGAAATGTCATGTTGTGTAAGTTGAGTAAAAAAATAAGTCAACTTTTCAGTCTTGGCCACTAAATCTAGTCTTTTGTTGGTTCTTTTTGCCAGTTTTCTCTCTTGTGCACCACTTATTTCAACAGGTTTCATCTTGCAGTATGAAAAATACAAAAGTAAAAATAAAAATAACAAACACGAAAGAATAAGGATCATATATAGTTATAATAATTAGAAAAAACACTGAAATTCATAAAGAAAAACGTTGGTAAGACAGTCAAACATACTAAACTCAATGTCTACATTTAGACAAATATTGTCAGAAAGTTATCCTAGGACCTAGGTCCATCAGCACATAAACATGAATTCATAAATACCTTTATTGATTTACTGCAATCTGATTGGTTAAAAACCATTCGAGACCAGTCTGGAATCGATTTGAGACTGACTTCAGTTCATTTTAGGAGAATAAGTTTTTGCAAAAATTTCATTAAAGGTGTGGTTCTGGTAGTTGTATGCAAGAAGTAACGTCAATGTTAATATCCAAATCCATTGTGAACCAAAAAGTATTCTAAAATAGCTTGTGATCAACAACACATACTATAGTAGTCTATATATTCAGTGATCATTCGGTACTGGTACACATACATAATATATAGTCAATTGTAAACTGTACTGTACATTGAACTACTACATACTGGGTTAGGTCTAGGCAAGAATACTTTAATCCTAATCAAATATCTGTAAAATGAGTTGTAACCTCAACTTTAAGCTGAGTTTTGACCTAGAGACTATAGAGAAGTCAACAAACCATACACCAACAAAACAGGCAAATGTCCGTAACTTCATCTGCATGTCTAGAAAGTAAATTCAAAACGACGGCCTTAAATTGGGAATAGTCTATTTCATCACGCTAGACCAGGGGTCACCAAACTTTTTTCACAGAGGGCCAGATTACTTGGGGAATGAGAAGCGCGGGCCGCATGATCATTATGTTCAATACTCATAACTAGAACGAAAGTTCTCTGTAAAAAGACTTAACACTAAGTATAGGATGCCACATTAGCCATGTGGGAGTAGCATGCAATACACACATATAATAAAAAACAAACAGAAATACAATCGAGATTTATATTTACCAAAAGGTTATCAAAGAAGGTGACGTTAACAAAAACAATTGTCACATCGCACATAGTGAGTACATATCTGAATTTCACTAAGCCACAAAAAAGTTAGTGAGAGTTATGAAATTGACGTTTGGCTTTTAAAATACCTTCAATGTTCGGTTTTGAATAGCTGCTTCCAATCATTAAAATTGCTTTCAAATGTTCATCAGTCAATCTTAATCGATGTACCGACTTCACATATTTTATTTTTGAAAATGCTTGTTCACAGGCATAAATTGTTTCGAACACTGATGCCATACCAGATGCGAACTGCGTCAGCTTTGGAAAATCATCTTCAGGTTTGCAGCTGTAAAATACAATAAGTTGCCTCTCTCTGTGTTTTGCTTTCAACAAATCTCAATGACACAATCAAAAGGATTCTGAAAAAGAAGCATGTCACTTTGAATTCTGTCGAGATCCAAAAATCTCTCTAAAAATGCTTATTTAAATCACCAACTTTCTCTGAAACTCCAGGTTGACACCTTCTGTGATTTCAGCATGAAACTCCTTGAAACACTGAAAATGAGAGGTTTCCTCCTTCCAAATGTGCTTCAAACAATGACATCTTTCTCCGAAATCCTTTAATGGTTCTATAGAGATCACAGACAAGGTTATTCTTCCCCTGCAATTTCAAGTTCAATTCATTCATATGGGATGTGATGTCAACCAAAAATGACAACTTTGACAACCAGGTTGGATCCGACAGAAGTGGATCGGCTCTATATTTCTCGATAAGATATATATATATCTATTTCTCTTCTCAGTTTATAAAAACGATACAAGACTTTACCGCAGCTGAACAACCTCACCACCGTGTGATAAGACAAGTCACAGAAATCCAAATCAATTTCTTCAAGAAACGCCTTGAACTGGCGATTACTAAGTGCATGACCCTGAATGAAGTTCAATGCAGAAATGACTGATTTCAGTACGCAAGAAATATCTAAGTCTTTTTCCACAGAGTGCTTGCTGATGCATGATGCAGTGTATGAGCAGAGCGCTTGGAAGTTGAAGATCTTCCAACTGTTTCCTGATCAGCCCCACCAGACCCTTCTTTTCTACAGCCATGTTTTTTCCTCCATCAACTGTTACACCTCTAAGCTGATTCCACTGAAGGTTATATTCTTGCAAAGTTTTAAGCACTTCTATGAAAATATCTTCTCCAGTTGTTCTTCCGTGCATGCTGTAAACTTCCGTGATCTGAAGTCCAAATTAACTCCACGAATGAACACGAGAAGTTGTGACGTACTCGAAACATCAGTAGACTCATCCAGTGCCAGAGAATATCATAGGAAGTTTCTAACTTTTTGGTGTATCTGTAATGCGATGTTCTCTCCAAGTTCTTCTGCTCTCCGTACAACTGAAGTCACTGAAGTTGGCTTTTTCAGGACACAGCTTATTTGCTGCTTCTATCATGTACTCTTTGATGAAGTTGCCGTCAGTAAAAGGTTTTCCTCGCTCTGCCATCCTATGCACTATTTTGTAACTTGTACGCGTGACAGATTCATTTTCAGCAAACTTTCTCGTGAAGAGATTCTTTTGAGATTCAAAACACGTTTTATGGATTCAAATTTCTCATAACGGAACTTTCCTGAATTTTTCAAATATGTTGATAGATGTTTTGTTTCATAGTGATGTCGAAAATTGTACTCTTTCAAAACGGCAATACTTTCGGTGCATATCACACAAGTGGCTTTCTGTTTAATTTTTGTTTCCACAAAAAAAGTACTTTCTCCCTATTCTTCATTGAAAGCACAACACCCAGAGTCCACTTTTCTTCTTTGAAAAGCAGCCATAACGATGGGTGAAAAAAAAAACAGGATCTGAAAATGAAAAAAATACAGAACGCTGTGAGAAAAGTATTGTACTGGTCCAATAACGCACAAACAAATTATATTGAAACGTACATTTGCCACGATACTTACCTAAGAACGAGTTACGAAAAACGCATAATCCGACTATTAAGAGAAATGAGCACGCTGAAGCGGTAACCCAAATCCGCTGAATTTAGAAGACGAGTCGATTGGACGAAGGTTAAGTCTGTACTTGTTTTCGAAATCCTAATGTTTTCACAGATTCGTGCCTCGATATGAATAAACGAGCAGCAAGGACAAAAGAAAAAAAATGCGCGTGACAGCCTTGTTTCTTTTTATTATAACGTCTTGTGTTTGCCAGCTTAAAGTGACAATCGAAATAATTTATTTTGTTATGACATTCGGATATTTGATAAAATGTCACTTTTTATTTCCAAGCGGTTAGTTGCTAGCGAGCCGGACAAAATGACCTCGAAAGCTGTTTCAGGCCCAAGGGCCTTAATTTGGTATCCCCTGCGCTAGACAACAGCAGCACAAACAGTGTACTTACACTAAACTAGTTATACTATTTAGGCCTAACGTTATTGTTACTCAGTTCTCAGATAACAACACTAACGTTGGGCCTCGTCTCACATGAATTTGTTTAATTCGTGCACTTTTTCAAACAATCCTACACTGATTTTGTTGATTTGTCGGTTCTTTACAGTGTCTTTGTTTGACCACGGTGGCACAGTACTGGAGTAGTATTACGTTAAGAATCATGTTGTTATACATGTTGAAGTTTTACGCAATTTAACCTAAAAGGTCGAATTATCGCCTTTAGATTGCTCCAGTCAGTCAATTATTTTTCCAGCTTTTCAGAAATATAGTAGAATAAAGCAATAAAAGGTAAAACAAAACAGCTACATGCCTATAATTTCTTATAAATAGCCACAACAAAAGGAATGGTTGAGAAAAATATTTTATCTTCAGTCAGAAATCATAACATACGATCATTTACCTGAAGTTTTATCAATATTTGGTACAACTCTTTATAGTAATCTTTCGCAAATCAATGTCTACTTACTTCAGATACATAGTTTAGTTGTTTCTCGAAATTTATTCACTCACTCAGTCAAATAAAACGTTTTTTTTAACAACGAAGAGTACAGTCGAATACGGGAGATAGAGACAATTACAAAAAATTGAGTTGAGTGTGGCAGTGAGAGAGTTAAGGGCATGATAGCTAGGGGTAAAACTCTGTGGTGCTCCTTTCCCTTGATGCCCTAAGCACGTGCATATTTTGCTTAATGGTTAATCCGGGGCTGGAATAAAAATAAAACTCCGAATTATAACGATATAATTTCGTAACACGAATCGCGGTAAAATGCCGCTAGTGGGTCTGACAATATTTTACGATCGATATAGTTGACCAGCTACCTTCCCTAATAGTCAAAATAAAGGATAAATGATACAGGTAGTCGTCGAGTAGCTGTATGTGAAACATCAACAAACAAAGAAACAAATATTTGTATAATGTTTCACCACTGTCTCTTCTCCCTCAGTTTATAGTTTATCCCATTACGTTTATCGGTACCCAGGCCAGGAAGAGCAGCGCCATCCTAAATAACAAACCACCAACAACAGAAATATAATCGGTTTACAGAAACCTACTCGTGTTTTTTTTTTTCGTATTTTTCATTGCGTTATTGTTACTTTACTTAATTATTAGTATTAGGTATGTATTTATATATACATTTATTTACATCAGGTATCCTAAGTAAACAAGAAAAGACTGCGCTCTTATGAAAATGTTAAATTCTAGAGAAAATAAACGAATGTTCAAACTGGAAATTGTTTGTTTGTTTTGGAATTTCGCACAAAGCTATCTGTGCTAGCCGTCCCTAATTTAGCAGTGTAAGACTAGAGGGAAGGCAACTAGTCATCACCACCCACCGCCAACTCTTGGGCTACTCTCTTACCAACGAAAAGTGGGATTGACCGTCACATTATACACCCCCACGGCTGGGAGGGCTAGCATGTTTAGCGCAATGCGGGCGCGAATCCGCGACCCTAGGATTACGAGTTGCACGCCTTAACGCGCTTGGCCATGCCAGGCCAACTGGAAAATGAAAAATAAGTGTGCATATATATATATATTTTCTTATGCACAAATAAATTATTCGGATTTAGTCAAATAGAACGGTTATAAGATCAAACTACTTAAACCGATTATTAGGAAGTCAGTCATCTTTTTCTTTCATCTTATCTTTTCGTTAGACATTTTAATCGGTGGGCTGCGGTATTTTTATAACTTAAACTCATATTGTAATAATATAATATACATTTTTAAAATTATGTGAAATCGTAAGAAATGCAGCGCATGAAGTTTTGAATAACTGAAGCGGTCATAGACTCTATAAATAATTTTTAAGTTTTTATTTGTTTATTTATTTAAAATAAAACCAAATTACTTTAAGAATATGATTGTTTCATTTCCTTACGGCAACAGATATTGTTAGACAGAACATGGAATAATAATATAATAAATAATTGTCAGATATTGTAAGAACGGTTGCTTCAACTTGAATGTCTATATTAACACCGAAGACTAGAAATTATTATCAAAATAAGTATGACAATAAAGCTCGAGATAAATAGATCTCTTAATGTACCTACGTTTAGACTTTATGGAGATTTAAGTATCTATAGCTAAATCAATTGGAAAAAATAGTGTTACGTATTTTTTTTATGTTTTAAGTTCTTCGTAGATTAAACGCAACAGAAAAACACAGATAACAGCTTGTATAATTTATTACACTAACCTATTAACAAATATAACAAATATAACATAAATTATATGATAACAGTGACAGATATTAAGTTACGACATTCGAAATTAATTACAAAACAAAATACTAGTTTCAAACTTCAAAATAAATCACAACACAAAACGGTACTGGCCTGTATCTAATGTAATGATCTAAAATTAAAGTCTCAAATTCCAGTCTAGGGTGTGAATTTGGTCCCACGCAGAGATTCCGAAACAGTTCACAGTTCAATGAAATCGCCGTCTCTCAGCACAAGCGGTAATTCAGAAGTATCGTAGAGATTGACGAAATAAAATCACGGCTTCCGTAGATCTAATTTCAATCACAAATCCAAGTTGAATAATCACAGCAAACACTTAATCTTTCTCAAATAACTAACTTTCTTCTTTTGAAATGAAACTGGTGTTTGAATCTCACTCTTTGTCTTCGAATAAAACTAATGAGTGAATCTCTCTCCCTCGAATAAAACTGATGATTGATGACTCAATATCTCTCACGTCACCGTCTTTTTTATACCGATAGGCCTATTTCTCGAACAATCTCGCAATTTCCATACAACTCCAGAGCTATACACGCATATCCGTTCTTGCACGAGACTACACGTCTAGACGGAAGTCACCAGCACTCATTTACAAACATGTGATTGGTCTACTTAATTCGAGAAAGTTCTAAAACGTTACCCTAAATAAATAACATATTTTAGTTTAAACTTCGAAACAATAATATCAATATGGAAAAATGAATAATACAAATGAAAATTCAAACACAACACGACATGTTGTCGTTTACAGAATATTTACACATATATATAACAATAGTCTGAATGAAACACAATACAATATACACATGTATATATCCTTACGCCCCCCCCCGCTAGTACAGCGGTAAGTTTCCCGATTTACAATGCTAAAATGCGGAGTTCGATTCCTCTCGGTGGGTTCAGCAGATAGCCCGATGCGGCCTTGCTATTAGAAAAACACTCATCCTCATGCCACGTGATACAACATTCTCGTTTCTATGTAAAGCCTTAGTAATCAATATTCGTTTTAAGTAGAACTACTCGTCAGTCTAGTTGATTGAAGCGATATTTTCTGGGGCATAGTATAGTATCTTGAACGATACTGTATTTCTTTTGGCATTTTTCTTTTTAAACATAATTACGTTTATACCCAAACGATGGAATATTCGCAACCTATTAAAACAACACTTTTTTCAATAAGCTTGCGTATAATATTGATATTAATTATAACATACTTTCAATCTAACATTCTCCTCCGTAGTAGAAAGCTAGAGAAATTCAAACAACGAATTCTCATTTTTATAAGTTTAATAAATAATTTTATTCTTGCTTTATTTACGTGTAAGAGATACTCACTGATTCGCCTAAAACCTGATAAAAGTACAAAATGATCACAGAGTGAAGCTAACATCTTTCCCTTTTGGAATCAAATCTATTGATATCAGGTACGTACTGAGATAGTAGTTAGATCGTATTATAATAAGATTAAGTGCCATCTTACTTTTTTGAAAATAAATTAGTTGGATTTTACTAACATGTTCAAACACATAATACAATAACGACTATTAAACTAGCTAAAAAAGTGGAGGTGTATATTGTGAATTTCCTCTGAATTAAAAACAAAATCTCAACGCTAAAGTAACATACACTAAAAAGTTAACCATTCTACTCAGTGATTTTAATGGCACTTCTTTTCCTTTACAGTTAGTGGACCAAACGTGGTCTTCCAGTTAGTGTGCTCGAACTGTCTGAGTTTGTGATTCATGATCCGTTGACACAAAACACCTGCTTCATATTTTAGGACTGTGGTTGCGGTACAAGTGTGGCAGTGAAATCTCATTATTAGGACCAACAATAGTAGCTGAATAATTGGATAAAAAATATGTTGATTAGTTGTATAAGTTCAACGTTTGGGAGAGCTACTAATCGTGGGTGCAGCACAAATGTGACACTAAAGTCGTCTTATTGAAACTTATAACAGTAGCCGAAGAGTTGGCTAAGGACGCTGTTAACTTGTTGTATACATTTAATATTAGATAGATAGATATACGTAACTTTGCAATACATGAGGTAAACTTTACTGTTAGCTGCATATGAACTCCGTGAGAACATCAAGCTGTTCATGTTGTGGTGTTTCCTGCTTGCAGATTTCCTTCAGCATCCGCTAGCTGCGGGTCAGAAGAATCCCGTGTTAATGCGTGTACGTTTATCTTTATCTGATCTCTAGCCGAATTTTTCGCAAAGAAGGAGTTGAACGCATATGAAAAATCTCTGTTCACACTACAAAATACAAAACAAAAAACTAGAGTTGTTATTATGAGAGAAAACAAAACGAGAGCAAAAAATCCTTTGATGGGTGTTTTGAACTGTGGTAAGAGAGTAAAGAAGTAATGAGTTTGTGCACCACAAATTAAACTAAAATTCAATTATCAAATAAACATAAATCCGAGTGTAAAAATTAAATACAGATACCAGAAAATTGAAAAATATAGTTTAACAAAATATGAATATTAACAAAGAATCTGAATAAACACAAATCTTAATTTTGCAAAAATTCTTAGTCTACAAAGTATTAAGTTTCAGATAAACCTCATTAAACTCTGCTAAAAAATAAGAATAAGACTTTTAATACAAAATATAATAAACGTTTTGCATATCAAACACTTTTCTGTAAATTACCTCTATCTACTTGTCCTCGAGATATACCAATCAACTGATGGCTCGACTCATTTACTGAAGAAAAAAAAGCTTTTTATTCCTCGGTGTTATGTGTGAACTTCCTTGTAGGAAACTTGGTTAATTGACAGTTAACAAACTGGATAGAGGTATAAAGAAACAAAGTAAAAGTATGTTTACTTTAATGATTTCCCACGTTTCAAATCAATTGAATGAAAACGTAGAAATTAAACAATACGTATTAGTTAAAGACGTAGACAGGAAATAGTACCACTATGCTTTTTAAGTGGCTTATTAGCAAAAATTGGGGTTTATAACACTAAAATTTGGATTCGACCCTATGGTGAGTACATCATAGATAGCCTTTTTTGCAATTTTTTTCTTCATGATAAATAAACAAAGGTCATATAGTAATGTTGTATTATTTAAGTGTTTCAAATGTTTATATCTTTTAATAACAACTACAGGAGTGACGTTGTGACCGTATTCATTTATTCTTTTAGTGTTCACAACCCGGTATATGACCGTTACAATCATGACAATCACGAATATTTAGAACAAAATACAAATACTTGCATTAACAACCTCATAGTCATGAATTATGGAAGGTAAATACCAGAGTTAAGTGGCAAACATACTGGCCTGAGGACCTGAAAGTACGAGGTTGTGCCATGACACCACTATGTATGTTGCAGATTTTCAGTAGTGAGTATTTTACAGTTAGGATGTTCAATCACATCTATATGCAATTCAAATTCATTGAGATGGTGGGCAACGAATAACAGATCTCGTCATTCTGTTTGATAGTTAAAATCGATGAGCGACCACCTGTCCCGAATTACTACTGTTTTATAAACTAGAGTACGTAAAGTTTGTATCCAACATATTTAGATTTCAGATTATTTTCAGATCCCATTTTTATCATTATAAAAAATAAACTTAATTTCTACGCCAAAAATTTCTATTTTCCTCAACCAATGTTAAGGTTACTAGGCATGCCGTTCATTTCTGGCTAGCTTTCTGGCCCGCAAATCAAAATGTTCCAAATTTCACCTGTAATCCCATTGTCATCGCTACACCTGGAACAAAATTACATGGGAGCTCTTAATCTTGTTTGTTTGTTTTGGAATTTCGCATAAAGCTACTCGAGGGCTATCTGTGCTAGCCGTACCTAATTTAGCAGTGTAAGACTAGAGGGAAGGCAGCTAGTCATCACCACCCATCGCCAACTCTTGGGCTACTCTTTTACCAACGAATAGTGGGATTGACTGTCACATTATACGCCCCCACGGCTAGGAGGGCAAGCATGTTTAGCGCGAACCCGAGACCATCGGATTACGAGTCCCACGCCTTAGTTCTTAATCATTGTTAATTATTGTGAGGCCTATAAAAGGTTAAGTAAGGGAGACTGGTGGATTTAATCCAACTAGTAAGAAAGGTAACTACGTCCATGGCTGTAGGGCATGTTAATTACATTATTCAGCTCAATAAACTAGACAAAATCATTTTAACAACATACTCTTCTAGCTGAATTATTCCTCACTATACAATAGCTAATAATTATAATTTATTATATCTGAATTGTTGACTTAGCTGTTTAACTTACGTACACACAAGGTTGCAAATTCTTAGTCTATTTACAGTTTTGTCATTTAGCTTCCAGCAGGGGTTGCTCTATACATGTAAGATTCTTTCTTGTTTACTGTATTAATACGTTTTAATACAATTTAGTAAACGTAGTACCAGGAAACATGAAAATATCACATAATCAAGTGATTCAGGGGATGTTTTCTATTCTGTTTTTCATGGTCATTAGTGGAACAAAATGTAATTTATCGCATTTACAATAGACCATGTAACTGTAAAACTCATAAAATGCGTTAAGACTAGCTTCTGCTAGACTTGTATAACGTTACTTATTTTAACTTTTATGTCAAGTAATATAAGTCTATAAAGTTTTAAAGTTTTGCAATGAATCATATCAAGAAGCAATATTAAAAAGACGAAGGAAAAGATCCAAAAACTATCAATTATATTTGATATATACATAACGTGTGTAAACTAATGATAAGATCAAGCAAAATTTAATTTCCGTCAGGTGATATCTCAATGGAAGGACTTGAAAGCTAAAAATGCTCAATAAATAATAATGGATGAAACTCCGATTCTTTCTATAACTGTTTTAAAATTTCTTTTATATTCCTTGTTTCTAGAGAGCAATTAGGACATGTCCGATATATTCATAATTGTAATAATTATTACTTCTTTCTTACTAGAACGGATTGTTAATTATCTCGCCAAAGCAGCGGTCTTCGAAATATGACACATTCAGGATGTAGTAAAAATAATTCCAGGACCAATAACACTCACTTACACCATTAGAAATGTTGTTAAGAATGTTTAAAAACAAATTGTTTGCATTAATTTTGAGTATAAATTATAACATTTATCTGTATTTATGTGTTTGTATGAGAAACAATAGAAAAGACAGCTTTAAAAATTCATCAGCTCATACTGTATTTCACATTAATTAACCACTGATTTTGGACGCATAGTCAAATCTATTATTTTTACTTTTTCATATATCTAGATGATACTAAACCATATTCAGTTAGCATTTCAAATATCATACAATTTGGAATATCACATTACCATTTTCTTAGAAAACGCATAGACGTAAGTAAAACTATGAGTAGCCATTTAGAAAAAAAAACACTTTTCGTCTAAACTACTTGCGGCTTCATCTTTTCCTTTCACTTCCATTAAAAACATTGAAACAATGCCAATACTTCACTATGATACTGTACCAACTCAAGACAGAGCACCAATTATTACAAATTGTCCCCAGTTTGTCATCTGTGAATGTTACAACAAAACAGATAAAGATGTCAACACACATAGAACAATAGTAAGATGTTTATTTTCGAACAAAGTCAAAAGATAAAAATAGTTATATGGAAGAAATGAAGTAAGAACAAAAGAGGAAACGTCAATTCTCATACATTTCTACATCTTACTGGAAGAGAGTATCAGTCAACATCTCTCCTTTCACAAAAACTGTCATATAAGTTAAACTTATTTCACCCCATAACATTAGATCCTAACATATCAAACTTCCTTGTGTTGATATCTTAGTCTTCTTTATTGTCTGAAAACCTTAACTTGAATGTGTGGAAGGCAAACACGTCGTCTTCAAACACAGCAGATTTATTAAAAGGAATAAGTGCTTCTATAAGTAAAAAAGACGTTTCAGTTTATTATAAACTGTATAAAAAGGTATGGTCAGCTTCCTGTAGAACGGTACTTTCTTTACATCAAAGCACTTCATCATGTACCAAGAACTCTTCTATGTATCCACTCAGTTATTCTTCTCAAGGTCCACTAGCCTTTTCTCAGTCAACATATCCTATAGCAGCAAACCAAAGTCATCACCATAACAAACAATTAATACAAGAGACGTCGTGTCCAGTCAAAGTCGACAAGACATTTTCTGCGAGTCTCATTATTTTAAAGTAGCAAACCAAAGCCAACACAACAACAAACAATTATCACAAGAGACGTCGTGTAAAGTCAGTTCTTATGGCCAAAATATCCTAGACAACCATTGCCAGTTTACTTATTCTTAAACATATCTCAACTCTCCAACAAGCGATTATCACCGGTTGTTTCGAGAAAAGCAAAGAAAGTTGTTGGTCTACAGCGTGACAATCAACAAAATGCACGTTCATCAACGACACGCAAATCATCCAAGCGACTCTTCATTCATAAATTTTATGAAAACTTCATGAACTCATCTTTAGAACATTAGTCACCGAAAAAAACACAGACTACTTCTCCCAAATGTTCTAGCATTAAAACTGTTAAAGACGAGAAAACGTAGGAACTCCTTTCAAGTAGCTCGATTGGAAAACATTTCAAATATCTTCACAAACTTCATACAAAGTTAACTTGAATGTTGTAGTAGGTGAGTATATATTGGTACATTCTTAAGTAAAGCATAAATTATTAGATAATTACGTCAGTGAAAATTATCATTATGAACTTGGATATTTATGGGGTTTTTTACTACTGAATACGTTATTTTGTAATATTATGCTTTTAATTAATTCAAAATTTTGTTTTTGAAAGTTTAGAATTATACACATTGTTGTTTTCAATACTCTTATGACAAATATAAAATAATACTGTCATATAGAGTTTTGTATGACAAGACTCAATTTTTTTTTTATTATTTTAAGCTCTATACATAAATGATTAGGAGTGGACTAGAATATTAAACGTAAAACTATTTATTGAAAGGTCCAAGTCTCGAGTCATCATATGCAGCTGAAAACGCTTTGTTCTTTTAGCTGACAACACAGTACCAAAGTGATTATGAATAGTTATTAAGTTAAGAAAAACAATGTAGATGGCGCATGTTATTAGTTGGTTACTCTTTCTCTGGTCAGTAGTTTCAAATAAGGATTGAAATCGTAGTCTCTGACTTGACCACGTAATCAATATGTTACAGATTGAAATTATTAAATCTAATGACATTTGTCATTGAAAAAAATCTGGTCAAATCTTTAGAATCTACGAGTAAAATAAACGATGTATGTATAGCTTGTCAAACACACTGTATATGTCATATCCTTTATCAAGGAGGTCATTCACTGTATAAATGACCGTAATTTATACCGAAATGTTAAGAAAGTATTCAGATAACTGTGTCCTTTCATGAATATTTCAATCTGTATGAATTTCCAGTTCCCTCCTAAACAAATAAAACAGTTGATGCACCAAGTTTAACTTTAGTATTATACCCACTATTATTTGTACATTTCACATCACTTGGATGGTTTTACATATAAATGTAGTGTAAGTAGAACCATTACTCTTAGCGTTAAGAGTAATTACCAGTTAAAGAATTCAGTGTAAATCTGCAATATTATCTCTGTTTCACATTAATGACAATCAAAGAAATGCTGTAACTTCAAATAATGATTTAGATGCCCATATCTGTAATTATTTTGATACTTCGAAATTTTAACGTCTAAATAAATACGTTTTCATCAAAATTTGTGTTCTCAATCTCATTAATTTGTGTTATAAAGATGCTATATGAGCAAGTCTAACTCTTGCAAAATTGTGATCCAACATGTTATCAGCATTTCTGAGTGTTATAATTATCACACTCTTTGAGCTATGAATGGTCCACCCAAAAATATCTATTTCTTTTTAAATACAGGTAGAGGTGAAAGTGCTTCACAAATACCTCAACTACAATTAGTTATTTACTTCTCATATAGTATATATTTATGAGACGTGAGTATACGATTTTCATATACTATTACCTGTTGTACTCCGTTCTGCTACAACAATCCAAATATCACTTGTACCTAGATATGCCTCGTGGGAGCTTCCATTAAAGAACATTTTAGGAACAAGTGTGGTTGTTTATGTTCCTCAGACCGCCTAAAATGTATATTGGCTTTACTGAAAACAGACTGTAATGCACCAGACTGAAGAAATTTGTTACAAAACATCAGTAATATGAAATTAAAGCAAAAATAAATTGTACTGCAAAGCTGCACGAGAGTTATATATAAATGTTTCTATTGTTGGATGTCCGCAGACACATCACTGTGCTTCCCATTAGGGAGCATGAATTTTATCACAAATTTTAGGCTTATTGTTTTTTAATCTTTGCCAACCTTGGGTGTTTAAAAATTCTAATAAATGTTACAAATTAATTACTACGACTCATTAATTAACGAAATATTTACTCTCTCTAGACCTGCAATTCTCTTTTGCATTTATAATATATCTACCATGATTCATTAAAAGTACAGTAGCGTGCAAAAATGCTAGGACAAGTAAATAATGTGTCATTCTCTCCGTGTTATGAGGCTAATTCTTCCATGTCATTCATTACAGAATGTAAATTTCAACATTATGGTAATGCTTCACTAATTCCTGTTGACAACTGAATAAGTTAGGAGGAGAATGCTTATCGTTCTATAGAATTTCTATATACTTGCAGCAAGATCATGTCATAACGATTCTGCTTAAATGAATATACTGTTCAAATTTAGAGTCTGAAATAAATGTCATGGTACCCAGTACAGTTTCTTAACTAAATAGAAAGAAGCAAGGAGCCAGCATGTGGTAGCATTATATGCCAAAAGAAATTAGTTTAATTTCAATCTACAAAGAAGAATTTGATAGAAACAGTGTTTAACACTATATATCAAGTTTTGTTGCCACGTCACGACTCAAATGGCGTGGAGAATTGTCAATAGAGTAGAGAGTTTGCATAAAATACTTTACATGGTGCTGGTTGGATTCTCCAACAAATTGTTGCAGACTCCCCAAACAATGTCAAATACATCTTAGATCGTGAAACCGATAAAGGTAAATTTGAAAATTGTAAAGGAAGAGGCAGAACTCCTTAACTTAATGATACTGGTGTTAAGTATCTTCGTTTAAGCAACCTTTGGAACACAAGGGAAACTGCCAGAGATCTCAAGCATGAGAAAAATAACCATATACCAAAGAACAGAAAAGTGTTCAACTCTAGACTATCAAGAAGAATTAATGAGAACAGAGTACTTGGTCACGTAACAGTTAAAAAACTTTTACCTCGATCTTCGAATTTTTGTGATGAGACTAAAATTTGTTAAAAATACAATAATGGACTGTTGAGAAGAAAAGAGTGTTATGGACGGATAACCTTAAGTTTGAAATATTTGGTTCAAAGCGTAAGTTGTACACCTATCGATAGAAAGGTGAAAGATACTTATCTCAATGAATAACACTTACAACGAAGGATGTGGGAGGTAGTGTGATGGTTTGGAGTGGTTTTGTGCTGCAGTTACAGGAGATATTTGTAAAATAGATGGACTGGCGAAAGTACCATCAATATGATCCGTTATGGTACACCCAATGGTTTGTATATTATTGGTCAAGAATTCTACTTCCAAGAGAATAATGACCCCGAACACTCATCCAACTTATGCAGAAATTGATTAGCTAAGAAAGCAGCTGTTGAAGTCATTCAAATGAGAGTCCCAAGCTCAACTCATAAAAGTAGATTTGGAATTCGAGAGGATAGAAACCTGACAAATCAAAAGTTACTTCCAAAGAAACTTTATGGAAGTGTATTAGAGACAATACCCAAGAGACACTATGCAATTATTTTATATGCAAAAACGGCTCGTTTGGGTTCAGAAAATATTTTAAATAGAAGACGATGACGATGACCGAAGAAGGTCGAAACGTTGTTCGCTCTTCTATTTAAAATATTTTCTGAACCCAAACGAGCCGTTTTTGCATATAAAATTCTCAACAAGTGGGTTTCTCGACATCACTGACTATGCAATTATTAAAGCAAAAGGGAGACACAAAGTATTAATTGTTTGCTGAACTCAAGCAGTTCCACCTGAGTTTCTGTTGTATTAAATAAGATGAATAAAATTTTGATGTTTCACTTGTGATTTACCTTCCATTGTTTTTTAAAGAAGCCTGAAATCAAATTATTCACTTCGTCCTAACACTTTTGCTCAGTAATGTAGTTTGACTAAACAGATTAGAAAATTCTCTAAAATAATTTCATAAGAAAAATATAGAAAAGAAAGATGCATCAGAAGCTTGTTAACAGAAGAGTTCAATCGTTAGTTTCATCGATATTTCACATGATAAATTTTGCCATTTTAAACCACTCCTTTAAATATTACGCTCTCGATACAAACAGTTTCAGTGATCAATGACAAAATTAGTTACTAGTGCATTTATTTTAGATTTATTAACTTTCCCAACACTGCCAGCAATGAAAGTTCCAAGAGGTGGTTGTTCTGCTTTGTTTTCTCAGTTTCTCTGTCACTAGATGTACGATACCCCTATCTTTCTGTTTCAACTGACCACTTGCTAGACCTGTTTACTTATGCTCCTCTCTTAATGCACGCTTCAAAATCACTCGAATTTCTGGGAACGCTTGTAAATTATGTGTTTCTTGAGATTAAAAAACGATTTCTTATTGGCACGGTTAATATTACGTTGGGACAAACACAACTTACTCTGCAACAAAACATTTTGGGATCCACATTCCCTACTAGCAAATTCAAAATAGTCTCTTGTGTAATTCCAAGGGTAACTATTTCCAGGATTAGAGTCCATGTTAGAAGCTTCTGTGAAAGAAATATCGTCTTCTTTTCCGTATTCCATTTTATGACATTAACTAACACACAACCACGCGCTATGTGCTACTTTGACGGAATTAAAAGTAGAAATAAGAAGAAATTACGTATGCTTTCCAGAGAGAACAAATTCAAACCTGACAGGAGTTCACAACAGTAGCTGTAACACGTATGATTATTTTTCGTAAAAAAAGTGCAGAATATATATAATTATAGATTTTATAAAATTATATAACACAATTATAACTATATATATATTGTTAATAACGATACATAATAAAAATATATTATAATTGACGATTTATAACAATATATATAGTTGTAGGATTTTCGTAACTGTTGGCCTGGCATGGCCGAGCGCGTTAAGGCGTGCGCTCTTAATCCGAGGGTCGCGCTAAACATGCTCGCCCTCCCAGCCGTGGGGGTGTATAATGTTACGGTCAATCCCACTTTTCATTGGTAAAAGAGTAGCTCTAGAGTTGACGGTGGGTGGTGATGACTAGCTGCCTTCCCTCTAGTCTTACACTGCTAAATTAGGGACGGCTAGCACAGATAGCTTTTTGCGAAATTCCAAAACAAATCGTAACTGTTGTTTATTATTAAACAAAAAGTCGTGTGCTTTCCACACAAGAAGTATCGAAACCAACTCCCAAGTTGTATAAGTCCGCAGAGATACTCCTCTGACACGGGGGACCGGTATAAACTACTTGGTTTGTATGAATATCTTGAAATATCAATTGAAACGTGTCAATAAAAAAAATTCTGCTAAAATTATTGAACTCAAGAATTTAAAGAAACATTTAAGAGTACTTCTAAATTATTTTTTACATAAAAATCAGTTAATGAACCTTCTAAATTAATATTAAATTAAACTGATCATACAGACAGTAAGTATTAAATATAATAATATTATATACAAAAGAGCTTCATAAATGTATTACGTCACGAATAGACAGCAAGCCACCACTGCATTTCGAATAAGCTAAATAAATCTGATTTCATAGCCTAAACAATCTTTATACATAATATATAATAATTAAGCATACAAATCTATATAATTATATAAAATAGACAAATTATTGTAATTTATGTTTTATTTTTAAATATACAACGTGAGCATCTGAATTAACAAGAAATGGAGCGAAGTGCAAACAATTGTAATTAATTTTCAAATGTAGCATATCGACTAGTCGCTCCTGGAAACTAAAGGGCATAAGGAAGCATGTACTATTTATAATTACGTTACGCATAGTTTCGCGTATGAAGTGTACTTTTTACGAGAGGGAAACGATTTGTTAAACGTTTTTTCCTTAATTTAAATATGAGTATGTGTTTATGGTATTGTTAAGACTAGGTCCTGTTTTGGGTAATGTATTCTTTGAAGCTATATTTTCATTTAAATGTTGGTTTGAAGGCATACGTCATTAGCGTCGAGAAATATCAATTGATATTTAGACATGAGTATATTATAATCTCAATAAACACTAAGTTGCGGAGAAAGTCAAACTTAGGTATTTGTTTGAATATTGATCGAGAGTTAATAAAGCAATCAGTTCAGTGCTACAAAGCTATCTTGCCTATTTTTTTTCGCTATTAGTTTGGTCTCATGTTTCACAATTTGTATTTAAACGTTGTATTTGGTGTTTGATCTACATAAGTATATTTAGTAGTTTTGTTTGTTTGTTTTGGAATTTTGCGCAAAGTTACACGAGGGCTTTCTGCACTAGTCGTCTCTAATTTTGCTGTGTAAGACTAGAGGAAAGGCAGCTAGTCATCACTACCCACCGCCAACTCTTGGGCTAATCTTTTACCAACGAATAGTGGGATTGACCGTCACATTATAAGGTCCCCACCGCTGAAAGGGCGAACATGTTTGGTGCGACGAGGATTCGAACCCGCGACCCTCAGATTACGAATCGCACGACTTAACACGCTTGGCCATACCAGGCCAAATTTCAGTGAACTCAACATTCACGATTACCTAATAAAACAATATTGGAAAGTCATCAGAGCTGATGAAACTGTTACAAGAAGATCAACATGAGCAAAAGACGAGAAATTAAAAGACCAAGAAAAAAATTATAGAAAATTAAAATAAAATCATGAAAAGATTTATGAAAAATTGAAAGATGATCAAATGATGAGAAATGGGACTTCAGAGAGGATTTAAAAGAAAGATATGTGATGTTTAAGAAATAATTAAAATACAAAAATAAACTAATTAAATACCAGCTCAATGAAGTTATTATAGATTACAACAATAAGAATAAAGAAGTAGAGAAGGTTTGTGGTGATATGTTCAAAATCTACAAAAAAAAATGAATTAATGTCAGAATAAAATATGTAGAAGATGGTTAATAGGAGTTAGGATTGAACCAATTACATCTCTTTCTGCATCTACCCAAAATTTATAATTTCAAGTAAATTTTTCCTTAAGCTGCTGTAGCGTTATGGGGTGCTGCTATCCCATCACGATTATAGTCAGCCCCCAAACCGTTGGGCTGCTAATGTTGACCCAACTCCATCAAAAAGCTGGTAATGCTTCTATTTATGATAGTAATTTTACGCAGTATACTACACCTAGTACACCATAATAATATATAACCAAAATATAATGAACCATCTTTTTAAATATTTTAATTAATGAATATGAAAAATAATTTCAAGCATTATTGGAATACCTTAGGGTAGAATGAAGAGACTACAATTTAGATATATTTCTCTGAAATTATTATTGATATTACATTTTCATTTATATTAAAAACGAATTATGAACGAGAAAGGCCCAGCATGACCACGTGGTTAAGGTGCTTGACTCGTACTCCAAGAGTTGCGGGTTCGAATCCCAGTCACACCAAATATGCTCGCCCTTTTAGCCGTTGGGGCGTTAAAAGGTGACGAACAATCCCACTATTCGTTGGTAAAAGAGTAGCCCAAGAGTTGGCAATGGGTGGTGATGACTATCTCCCTTTCCTCTAGTCTTTCACTGCTAAATTAGGGACGGCTAGCGCAGATAGCTCTCGTGTAGCTTTGCGCGAAATTCAAAACAAACCAAACCAATGAACAAGAAAAATTGCTGATTTTAACCAAGTCATTAATTACTCCTCATCTGATATTTTCATCAATGAAAACGATAGTTCCGTGAAAACTACTTGCTTGAAAATCTCAATTGCAATCTAATAACATATGATTTGAAAACTTCCAAACAATTTTAACCTAAAAATATTTACTTGTAAAAAATGTTTCGATTTGGTGATCCTCTAATAATTTCTGAGACGAAGTATTTGACAAGTAATAGAAGGTTCTCAAATCTGGTGGTCAGTATGTTTTGTAATAACGAATGGAGAAGCAAATAGTCTGAGATTTTGAAAAATACAACATAATAGTAGTTATTTTACCTTAAATAAATGAAATATTTCTATGGGAATACAGAAATTTAAACATGGAAACAAATATTCAAGGTGATTAAATACTGTAACCAAAGGGCAATTGAAAATAGACTTAAGACTAGATTTATACTGAACATCATGGAACAAATAAGTGATAGTATAATTGATTCTTTATATATATGTAATAGTATGTATTTTCAATTTGGAACTATTCATCACAGAGAGAGAGAGATCTACTCCTTAATTGAGAGTTGTCAAACCTTCAATTCAGGTGTTACAAATACACTGAGTCTTATTTTATTTTAGTTGTGTATCATATTTAATAAAGAATGTGTTACACTGTTGTATACTGTATTTAAACTCTTATTTTGATTAACTTAATAAAAATTCAGAAAACTTATATTTTTTCCTGCAAAACTTTTTTTTTTTTGCTTAGGACATGAAATAATACGAATGCACCATTCAATATGCCAATTGTGAACAGAGCTTCCACTAAAAAGAAACCTTGCTTATATAAAAGCCTAGGCCTGAAGCTATTTAAGTCAGCTCCACATATAAATTACTTTGGATTCTATACCACAAGAATAATTGCTGCTGTTGGACAAAGAAAAAGCATCAAATCAATATCTCCTCTATGCCTATTAGCGTTCATAGCTGGAAATATAGAGTGTGTATGCCATCATATAGTAGACTTGAGCTCTGGACTCTTTGATCGCAGTATGGCATGCTAAACATTAGGGTAGCTCAGCTTCAATCCCAAATATAGATAAAATCAGTGTTCAATTTATTGAGAACTAATTTTTTTTTCTTAATTTACAGTGATTTTTTTTATGGATTGGATATTATTCGTGAAATGTGTTAGAAGGCAATTTTCATTCACAGTATCTATGAAAGTTCATCACAATACTAGACTATAGCCCAGATTGACATAATAACTACAAAAAACCATTTAATTTTAACTTCTTTTCTTTGGAAATTACTGATAGATCGATAAAACAGCATGCTAACAGCAGATATAGGGTCTTCGTATTTGAATATATGCGCATACCTTTTGGAGTATTCGTACTTGTATTTGAATACTTTGGTGGGGAAAATTAAAATATTCAAATTCAATGGCATAGTGTTAATATGTGTTTAATGATATAGTGAATACTCAATATTGTAAAACTAAATGTAAACTTTGTACTCATCGTATTTCTAAACTGTCATTATTACGTTCGTAGTACAATAACTTTCCTTTTGATAAAGAAAAAAAGTGATATGATGCGTCGTTTGGCTTTCTAGTAGTTGTGAATAATATAGTGTTGAACGCCAAAGAAAACTATTGACAAATCCTGAAAGAGATAACGTAACAGGCGAGTATGGCAAGAGAGGTCTGATTTTCTATTTGATGGCGATGTAACCAAAAAAAAAAAAGTTATGAATATTAAGCTTTGCCTAAACGATGACATATTATAATGAGTAATTTACATTAAATTTCAAATTTCTTGGAAGGGTGGTAAAAAAATTCGAAAAGAAAAGATGCTTGTGGAAAGAAATGAAAGTTCGCACACTAGGGGAAATTCAGGGTTTTATTTCAATACTACCTTATAAAATGAAGAACTTAAAACTTATACACTATTAACATATTGATTATTAGCTGAGATATTACGAAATATTAATTAGCATAATATAAATAAAAAGTAGTTTAATGAACTTTTGAATGTAACTTATTAAAATTATCGTTACATGCGCAGTAAAAGATGCCCATGGCAAAGAAGTTAACATCAACAACAAGGAGTCATATCTGGTATCTGTTAATGCATTCAAGGTAATCAAAGCTTTTTGCTTGCCTAAATTTGTACCTCAAACACTACTCAATGTAACAGATAGGGATAACTTATCTACAGATAGTGACTCAGAAAATGAACTTTTGGATAAATTTAAATCCTGAGATAATTCATCCGAACTTCTTCTTGAGCATGACCCCTGTTATCTCACACGCTACAGCTTGTAGTCATGGATGACATGAAAAATAAAAAGCTGAACCACTACTGAAAGTAATTTTCAAAGCATCAGCCATCGTATCTTACATTCGAAAATCAATGCAAGCAACTAACCTACCTGAGTTAAGCTAGTAACACAAACACGACAGAACTCAGAAGTTACTAGAATAAAATTTTTATTAAATATTCCCCACAAGAAATTCGATAGTCTAGATGCTGGTACATCGAAACTTACTTTTCATGATCGAATTGTGCTCGTAGATTTGGTGACAATACTAATGTCTCCAGTGGCGTAACGGAATCTGTGCGGGCTTACAACGCTAGAAACTGGGTTTCGATACTCGTGATTGGAAGAGCACTGATAGCCCGTTGTGTAGCTTTGTGCTTAACTACAAACAAATAGCACAGAATACCGACACCTTTTGAAGAGGAAACAGGTTTCCCTCAAAATCATATAACTGTTACTTCCAGTGACAATTGGCCTGGCATGGCCGAGCGCGTTAAGGCGTGACTCGTAATCCGAGGGTTGCGGGTTCGCGCCCGCGTCGCGCTAAACATGCTCGCCCTCCCAGCCGTGGGGGTGTATAATGTGACGGTCAATCCCACTATTCGTTGGTAAAAGAGTAGCCCAATAGTTGGCGGTGGGTGGTGATGACTAGCTGCCTTCCCTCTAGTCTCACACTGCTAAATTAGGGACGGCTAGCACAGATAGCCCTCGAGTAGCTTTGTGTGAAATTCCAAAACAAACAAACAATCCAGTGACAATTATGGGATGATGACTGAAATTGACACCATGCAGTTTAGATATGATTTCAATTTTGCCTGTGCAATGAAGAAACGTGTTCAAGCCCAGCTAACCCAGTATAAGCAACGAAGTATCTCCAGCTTGGCTGTATAATCGAATTAAATATATAAACGTGACTGGTGTTTCATTAGATCTATAATCGATGAATCCAGTCGAATGCTTCTGTAACAAGAAAAAAAGAAAGTTTCTTCAACAAGTAATAATACAATTATAAAACCAAAAGAGGAGTGCAAATTCTTTTTTTGTGAAAAAAAGCTTTATAGTTTCTTTGCCACTTCCAAGAAACCACCACCTCATCTTCTGAGGAAACAAAGCATAACACCTACTTCAATGGTTCTTGTATTCCTGAAATGTAATCTTCTAAATTATTAAAAGAGATCTATGAAAACTTTCCTGCCATATCTCTACTAGCCAAACGACACCTGGGTGTTCCAACATCTTCTGTCCCCATTTAACGTTTTTTAGCATCGTAGGTTATTCCTTAAGCTTCATCGTTGCTACTTCACTGACAAGGAATTTGAGAAACAATGTTCGTAAAGAATAATCGACAATTGTAATATCTATAAGTCTCCTTCAAAAATATAGTTTTTCTGAAACTTTGTTATGGCATTTTGAAAATAAAAGAATTGAAATGTTACTATTTGTCAAAATTTTATTTGTTTCAGTTTCTAAAAAGTTTATTTTCTAAAACAAGGTATTGAAATCATATCCTTTGCTGTTTTATCATTACAAAACAAAGTATTCGTATTCGAATACTCAACATTTTCCTTCATTCGTTTTTTTTTTTTTTTTACTGATCATCACTACTTACTCCATCACTGGTTGATTGATCATTACTTTTATGATATTTTATCTGCTTTTCATCGTGTCGTACAGTGCTGCAGGTGTGTGTATAAATTTTGCGGAGTTGCAATTTTCGAATGATGTAATAATAATAAAGCCACTTGTGTTTAGAATAACAGAATATTATAAACTCATTTTATAATTTAATTGATAGTCACAGTTAAAAATTATCTGATGTAGCATAAAAACGCTTTTACATACCCTTTGGAAAAATATAAAAACTGAAAAAGTAATCTTATCCCCTGCGATGCTTGAAAACAGCATTAAACATCTGAATGTTGGGCACTGCTATTCTCTACATTGAGTTAATGACTTTTGCTTAAATCCATACTTATTTTATTGTTGTCGTTTTAACATAGTAGTGAGAACCTATGTATATAAATCAGCTAAAAGTAGCCAAAACAAAAATTAAATTAAAGACGCTGCATACATTAAAATAGTCCTCAGAGTGCATGCTATAATGTTGGATATAAGATGTGCCCTTACTGCCCTTTTTAAAATTTAATTTGCTTGGACTTGTTTTCATTCATTTAAATGTCGTTTATCACATGATTGGATCTCTTGTTTTCAACGCAGTCCTTTGTTTTGATTTTATTTTGTTTGACTGGTTAAGTATTAATTTTCCATACACACGTATATAAATTTGTTCATTGGTGAACTTTCAATAAGAATTTAATCTAGATATTATTTGAGGCTCAAAACGAGAGTAATAGATATCTACATGTTTAATACGTATTGTTTATTTTACATGTAAGGCTTGTTTTGTTTTACCACAAAACTATACTTGCTCTGTCTACCGTGGAGAATCGAGACCTGAATTTTCAGTAAGACGGTAAATTTATCGTTGTCTCACCTGAAGGATCTTTTCGTATGTGTAAACTTTCGACTGCTCTACTATAGCTGTATTTGGTGTCTTTTCAAATCAAATGACCATAAACGAGTTGAGCAAATGTGCGTAGGGATGTACATTATTATTTAAAAAAACAAGATGAAACCTAAGTAGTTGTGGAATTGAAATTATTTCAGGCAGAAGTACAGTAAATTAATCTATGAGACCTGTTTATTAGCTATATTTTTTTGCGCTAGCAGTACTGAGAGTGGGATGCGCATATTTCAGACTTGATTTTATTACTCATTATAATCTCTACCAGCCTAACCTCAAAATGAATTTTTTAAGGCATAATTAGAGTAAAATAGTCCATAAGACCTTGAAAGTGGTCAAATAGGTCAGTCAAAAAGGTTTAACCTCCTGAGTCCAAAACTGTAATTATATCTCAAATCCGTCACGAAATGATGAAGCTATAAGTTGAAAGTTTGTCCTTGAAAAACAAAAAGGAACAGGGCTGTTCTATGAGCCGTTATACGACGAATAAAATCTCAGATCTATCCTGTGAGTCGCTATGTCACTGCTAAAAATAAATTTATCTCGAAACATAACACTTTTAGTTATAACTAAATAACAAAAATTTTATTTATGTTTTCTTTAGTGATTCATTTTGCTTTTCATGAATCTCTCCTGAACCCACTCATATACAAACGAGTGACCTATTTTACTTTTCATGAAAGGTAACTTCACGGAATGGAATTTAAAGCGATGTGTTTTAATTGAGCTTATGATTGGAATTATTTAAGCTGAGAAATTTATGTATTATTGTGATTTTACGTTTTATTCTTGTGACTGAAATTTTTCAATGAAAATAATATAACATTTTGAGGTAGGTGAGTTTGGTTAATGTCAATGCTACTGTGCAGTTAGTTGAATAAATTTGTAGCTTATAAGTTCTATATTTGTATATACATATGTAGTTGTAACTTGTGTTAACAAAGTATAGGCCTAGCCGAGTATTAATTATACTCTACAGGGCTATGTAGTACAGTATTATACGTAAAATAATATATCTTTCTAATGGATCATTATGTTAAGCTTATTTGTAAATGTCTAGTGCAACTGTATACTGTTATTAGGAACACTAATATTTATTTTGCTAAATTATTAATACTAATAGTAGGTGTTCGCGTTACTATAGTTTCACTGGATAATCTTAGTTGTACTCACACTGACAGTATAAGTAAATTAACAATATAGAGGAAGACTACCACTACAACTAGTAAGATTTCAGGTATGAAACATTGAAGAGTCATCTTACTGGGAAAGGTTAAAATCTATTATTAGTTTTAACTTATTTTCTCCTGAAGAAAAGGACTAAGGGGTTGTCCTATTCAAGTTACTAAAGTTTACATAATATTATTTGGAGAATTTGTAGTATTGACTTAAGGATGCCGTTGTTAATTGGCAATCTTACTTCTAATTTAACACTAACAATTCAAAATAGGTCAACCACACGTGAAATATCTTAAATTTCACTCTACGGTTTCAGGCACTTATTCTAAATATTGAATCATACAGAGTTTTTGTTAACAAACAGGAAATTTTTATTTCAACCATTCTAACTGTTATTAACTTTTGATCAAAATAAGCTACTTGTATAGACCAAAATTAAAAATTAACCCACTAAAAAGTTAGTTAATCTACTGTTGTTACTTTCAATTAATTTTAAAAACAAGTAAAAATGGTTGACCGGCTAATGTCTGGGTGCAAGTGATTATTGCTCTATAAGATATATTTTTTACTGTAAATTGGAAGTTAAGAATTATGAAATTTTCATCAAATATTTTATTAAAACAAATTGCTAATGGTTTTCCATTTAAGTTTGACAACTGAATTGGAGCTTCATATGAAATGTTGTCTTGTTTTTAAAAACTTAAATATTTAAGATAAACATGTTTTTAAAGAAAATTAGAACAAATATTGGTTTGCAAAAGAATGTGAAAGATAAAGTTTAAAATGTTATAAGTTTAGGAAGTTTATGACAAATGATTTAGAGGATTGTGGAAACAAGTGTAGAGGACGACGTTTCAAAAATCTTCCGCCTTTCGCCTTTAAGACAGTGTGCATGTGTAGGTGCTGATGGTATAGTATACTGGTGGATTGTGGAGAATGTGATATGATTGGTTGTATTATCACTATTTCTGATTGGAGGAGAGAACTCCTGTAGATTTAACCAATGGGAGCCATATGTGACTCATCTCTAATCTAGAATCTTTGTTAAGTGAAAGTTTAATAGTGTTAATATAAAATGATTCCTTGATTTTTCTTGTCTTTCAGAATTTGTCTGTGTTGATGATTCTAGTTTTCTCCCAGGTTATTCTGTGTCCAGTTGACATGGCACTCTTTGCTACAGCTGAATTTTGTGTTTTCATGAGTCTTGTACTATCTTTAATGTTCTTTTATTTTTGTTGTGACTTTTCTTTCCCTTTCTCCAGTGAATTTATCGTTGCAGGAACAAGGAATTTCATAAATGACGTTTTTGAGATTCTCTTTGGTAAGTCACTGTTTGTTTTTTACCAGAATGGACCTTAAGGTATTGTAGAATTTCCACCAGACTTCTGTGTTGAAAGTTTTGGCTATGCATTTGAGTTTTTCACTGAAATGTTGTAGATGTGGTAGGTAAATGATGGTAGTGGTAGCAACTTCCTGATCTTTCCTTTCTGTCATGGTCTTCAAGGTTTTTGAGATTCTCTTTGGTAAGTCACTGTTTGTTTTTTACCAGAATGGACCTTAAGGTATTGTAGAATTTCCACCAGACTTCTATGTTGAAAGTTTTGGCTATGCATTTGAGTTTTTCACTGAAATGTTGTAGATGTAGTAGGTAAATGATGATAGTGGTAGCAACTTTCTGATCTTTCTGTCATGGTCTTCAAGGAATTTTTGATGGAAGAAGTATAACCTTTGGGTTTAAAACTCAATGACCTTTTGGCATTTTGCTTTGATGGATGTCTTATTACAAATGTTTTCTGGTCTCTTGTTTAGGCATTGAATTATACCACATTTTATTGAGGTTGGATATTAGGACTGGGAGTGTAGGTATCTATCTGTCCATGTGGGTGGGTTTTCTGTATACAGTTGTGGTTATTTGTCTTATTTGTTTGGTGATGAGTATGTCAAGAAACTATGAGACTGTTTTGTTCCCCTATTTCTATAGTGAAGTGGATTCTTTTGTCTACAGAAATGAGATGTTCTAAGGAGGCTGGTAAGTTTTCTTAACCTTTGTTATTTGGCCCCACGGTCATGAAAACTTTTCAACCATCTTAGAACATCTCAATTCCATAGACAAAAGAATTCACTTCACTGTGGAAATAGAAAAACAAAACAGTTGATACCCATTCTTGTTTCCCATGAATGCAGCTGCCCCATCTGTGCATTCTCTAACACAATTAATACAAGAAAGATTGTTTTTGAGTAAGAGCTCATTAGTCAAAGAGAAGATAGGTTAACCTTAATTCGATTCTGGTGCTTGCTAAGCAAACACTCTTCATGCACTTTATAAGAGTATCGTACAAATAACAGAAACTGAGCTGAATTTGCAGCAAATGCCTCATAGGTGTATTTGGCTTTATGCTGTCATTAGCTGAAACCTGTGAGCAAATAATGTATTGCAGTTGTTCCTCATTATTAACTCTTAGTGAAACCAAATTTTTAATGAATATTTAGGTGCTTGTGCCCTTGGTTTTGGTTTAATGTTCAGCTTACTGACAGAAACTAAAGAAATGGTTGGTACAACTACAAAGCACTCACTTTGTTCATTGTTATCACCATGATCTAAGGATTCTTCTGTTTGTTTATTTTTGATCTGTTACTTGAAGAAACAGGAGATTGTTCTTTGCCAATATGTATAACCTACTAGTCTATATTTTTGATGAAACAGTAAAAGTACAGTATGTCCAAAACTTGAAAGTAACAGATCCATAAATGTGTTTACAAAAACAAAAAAATATATCTGCCATTCCAACAACATGCATGTTGCTCTTTGAAGTACCATAATTATGACTACAGGATACATTGGTTTATAACCATTATAATATGATAATAAAGGCTAATGGCTTATGATGTATCTAATCCACTTCTACACAGTAATTAAGAGAGGGTTATTGTAGCTTGGGTTTTTGAATAATTCAAATAAGAGCAAATTTCTATGTTATCTCCTTTCACATCTGTAGGTATTCTCAATTAGTGCTATCCTCTATATGCAAATTTTTTTGTACAGTTAAGCCCTTCCATTTCCACTTACCCATAATTTTTGACGTTCTACTGCATGTCGTATGCAAATTGTCATGCGACAGTCCTCCACCAATTGGAGTGTGACACAACACGTGTAGCTCCATCTCTCTAATTCTACCAAACACCACCACTTGTTTTGTAGTGCTACAGTCAAGATATATTTTGATTGTGCTCTGTTGATGCTTTTTTTCTTCTTTTAATATCATACAAAGTGGAAAGAGCATTTGTAAATTTTACTACTGTTTGCAATTTTATAATTTTCTGTGCAAATTTTCCTTTCTTATTCTTTTTCGTTTAAATAAATTTCAAACTTTCATCCTGAATTCATGATGAATACTGAAGTTAATGTGACTACTTCAGAGGTTATACCACCTGCTGTTACCACATTTACAGTGGAGGACTTTAGCTTTTGTTCCTCGGATAAAGCTCAATCTCCTGACTCAGTCTTTTTCTCCTGATAATGTTTATTTTCTTCCTGAACAAGTTGACCCTTTCTTTGATGAGGAGGATTTTGACAGTGTAATTATGCCATTGCTCTTTATGTTTTTTCTGTGGAATCTGTCAGGCCTTATTCATCTTTTTAGACATTTCTTAGTTGTGTTCTGTTTGATCCATACTTCTAATTTCCTATAATCCATTTCCTTCCTTATTCCAGGGTACTCCTCCTTCTCAGTAATTTTTCTTCTCCTTACATCAGAATTCATAGTGAGTATTTTGGTTGCCAGTGGTGAACTGTTGGTAGCATGACTCACCCTTCACAGAATAATTTGCCTTGGCTTATGATTGGACAGTTATTCCCTGTATTTGATTTTTAACAGAGTCACTTTTGCCCCTAAGAATCCTGTCCATTTATTCCAAGCTTAGTTTTCTTACTTTTTTGTCTTACCATTATGACTCTTCTATGGTACTTGTCCACTATACACTCCCTTTTTGGAACATTCCACTATTATCCTGAAGGATTTGGAGGAGAAGAACACCTTCAGATATGTTTGTGTGTTCACTTAGGTAGCTAGAACTAAACTGGAGTGGTGAGTAGTGAGCCTCTGTATATATATTACTATGGAAAGCTTTAGAAAATTCTGAAAGGTTCTTGAAAATTCTTATAAGTTCAAGAAAATTCTCTATCAGCTACTCAGCACTGAATTTATCCAGAATGTTCTGGAAAATAGGTAAATTTGAAAATTTCAATCAGATGGGACAAGGTCTGGAGAATAAGGAGGATGTGGAAGTTTTTCCCAGTCTAGCTTTTCAATCTTTGCAGATGTGGTCCTTGCTGTATGGGGCCATGCACAACACCTATACAATTGATCAAAGCAGGCCTCTTTTCTTTTAGAACAACATTCAAGTGCTCTTACTGTTGACAAGAGAAGTCTAATGTAATTGTGGATCACACCAACAATATCCCACCAAACCCTTAACAAGATTTTCCTAATGTGGAGATCCATTTCGGGCTGTGCCACTTTACCTGCTCTGAGCCATTGTTTGTGGTGCTTAATATTTTCATCAAATTTCCATTTTTCATCTCCAGTCCTAACCTGTACAAAAGGTGAGCTACATTCACAAGAGTGCACAGAAGTGCAAATATTCACTCATGCTCTGAGGTTGGCTTTTGTCAAATCATGGGGGGACCCATTTTCCAAGTATTGATACCTTTTTAAGCTGTTGCAGATGATAGTTAACTGTTGAATAGGTTGAATTAAGCTTCTGTGGTAGTTCTTCAACTGTTACAGCACAATCTGAACCTTTGAAACCACCTTTAATGTTTTCTTTCACTGAGAGACTCTGCATCATAACATAAACACCTTGAATGTTTCATGTGGTTTTTGCTGCACTATTACCTTTTTTAAACTTGTAAAGCATTATATGCCTTATGTGTTCCTCAGACACATCCATCTTTATAAGGGTTTATGTGATTAATGATCTGAAAAAGTGGAGTTGGGTAAGTTTCTTTTATTTGTCTGGACATTTTTATTTATGTTCTACTACATATTTTAAAGTTTTCTAGAAAGACAGAAATTATAGTGCACTTCCTGTATTACATTTACACACAGTACTTATGGGATTACCTCAATTCCTTTCTCCACCTCCATTGTCTCCCATATTCAAATCCTTTCTATTACCTCATGATCTTATTATCAATCAGGATATTTTCCAAGGTAGTCCAGACTCTTCTATCACAGAGAGCTGTCAGCCAGTCTTTTACTCTAGGCTATTTGTCGTACCACAAAATATTGGAGACTAGTGTTCTATGATCAATCTATCCTGACTTAATTAATTTCAGGTTTTTCCTGTTTCACAGGGGGGACTTTACTCACACTACAATGGGCTTTCTCTTTGGGACTGGGGAGGACAAAGTAGATGTCTCATACGCCTGTCTATACATTCCTATTTATCCTTGGTGCACATGATTTCTTCAGTTTGTCCATCATAGGATTGAGTATCAGTTTTGCACCTTGCTTCAGCTCTGTATGTCTTTTGTCAGGTGGTCCATGCATTGCCTAACTTATACATGCTCTGGAGATTGCACTTTCATCACGAAGTGAATGAATGTTTTTTTTTACCTCATTCCAAAGTGAAATCTTCCCATCATGATCATCTCCTCCTTTTAAAAGCTACTGGAGTAGGTTGGATAATGAAAAGAGAGAAGTCAGTGTTGTCTTCTACCAAATGTATTGTTCACTTGGGGGGTCTTTTTCAACTTTTATCTCGCTTGGGTGCAACTTTCTCCTCCTTAACTACATTTGATGAAGCCTTCAGTTTTCTACATTCTTGCTGCTTTCCCTCTCATACTGTTTGCAAGGTTCTATTGCTTTTGGGGATGCAATATTCTTTGGATGCTCTTATCTCTTAGGTCAGGCACATAAGTAGTTTTTCAATGGAATCTTACTCTGATTCCCATGGATTTACCTATTTTCCTTCTTTATTTTCTCATCAGTGATGTGAATTGGTAGTTGAACCAGAGTTGTGCATCATTGAGTGTACTACTTCCTTGACCTTGTCTTGATTTGCAATTCATTACTGATGCTTCCTTTCTTGGTTGGGGATGTACGAGTCAGTCAGCAGGATGTTTTGGACTATCATCCTACCATATCAACACTTTAGAGTTCCTGGTAGTACACTGAATGTCAGATCACTTTTCTTATTATTATAGGGAATAAAATTGTCATGATCCAATCTAACAATTCTACTGTAGTACCCCTCGGTGTGGATTCCTGTACGTGATGAGGGGACCTCCCAGGGAAGGTTCTGTTCTGTCTGGTTACCTTCTCTGGGATCTAAACATCCACCCACATGTTTGCTGTGCGTGGCGACCCGTGAAGGGGAGGAGAGGTCCTGGTGGTTTAGGGGTCCAACCCTAACACACCACTTTGGCCTCGAATTCCTGTAGACGGGTGGCCTCCCTTGGGTCAATTGGCTGGTCCACTTGGGTTAGAGCCAACCAAGTACCAGTGTTGGAAGTTCTCAATGGGTGTTGTGGGCATTGTGCCTGATGCTGGTATTTGGGTATAGTGCTCACGAAACCCTGGCATTGCTGCATTGTCCTTGCATGACTTTGTAGTGCGTCCCCTTGTAGGGCTCCATGGTGGTTGGGGTCAGTGGGTACCGAAACTTTTCCTCTTTCCTATGGATCCTCCAAAAAATTTAAATAAAATTGTAAAAAACAGTCAATGTGTAAGCGACCACGTCTTGAATACTCAGAACAGCAATCTTCAACATCAGTAACACATGTACCTCATTTTCTTAAATTGCATTCTCTTTACGAAAAACCTTTAGGGCAAATGTCCCCTTTTTTTATTCAAAAGGGACTAGAGGGACTTGCTGGCTCTCCAAAGTCAGTAAAGAAGCTTCGATCTGGTGACATATTGGTTGAAACATCCACATCCCAACACAGTGAACTCCTCTTGAATTCAAAGGCAATTGGGGATATACCTATTGAGGTTACACCCCATGCTACTTTGAATTCTTCACGAGGAGTTATTGTTGAAAGGGATTTGATGAACGTTCTCGAGTCAGAGATTCTTGCTGGTCTCTCCACTCAAGGAGTTTCTGCAGTGAGGCGCATCTCCACTTGCAAAGATGGAGTTACACTACCAACAAATACCCTCGTTTTAACATTTACTTCACCATGTGCACCTGCCACCATCAAGGCAGGTTATCTCATTTGCAGGGTTCGGCCATATGTTCCAAACCCTCTTCGATGTTTCCAATGTTAGAGATTCGGCCACTCAAAGACATCTTGTCATGGTTCCCTGACATGTGCTTGTTGTGGAGGCAAGGATCACGATGCCTGTGACTGTGACATGAACCTGAATTGTGTAAACTGCAATGGTTCTCACCCCTCTTACTTTCATTCTTCCCAAAATGGTTGGAGGAAAAAGAGGTGCATTGTTTAAAAACAACACATAACATTAGTTATCCTGAGGCTCTGAAATTGCTGTCCACAACTCCATCTCGGACATATGCCGCTGCACTTCATTCCACAACTACAGTGGGAGTGCAGACAGATCTCTCTGTGCCTCCAAGAGAATCGTTTTCAAAACAAATGAAAAGCCTTTTGACCTCTGTGGTTAAAAAAGTTGATGAATCGACTTCCACTCCCATCTCTGTTTCTCCCATACCTTCCAATAAACCTTAAGATCCACGTCCTTCAGTTTCAAATACAGGAATTTCTTCTGTTACATTGTTTTCTCCAACCACAATAGACGAAACAATTATTCGTTCAGGTTCTCAGTCACTGGATTCCTCTTCCAATAACAAAAACCTGCCCACTTGACCCAGAGCAGGATCCATGGAGGTTGATAGACCTCCTCCAATTAAAGACAGTAAAGAAAAAAGACGTGGTCGTAAACCGAAGGGTTCTCCAGCCACTTCACCTATCCATTCTTAAAAATGGCCACCTAGATACAATGGAACTGTCGAGGTTTACGTTCTAATCTGGATGATATCAAAACGCTGATTGCTTCCTACCATCCTGTTTGTCTTATCTTTACAAGAAACATTTCCCAAACCTGCGATACAGTCTCCATTCGGCAGTTTTCTCTGTACAGAAATGACAGGTTGTGTGATGGTCGAGTACATGGAGGGGTGGCACTGTTGGTTAATCAACATGTGCCCACCCTGTCTTTGTCACTCAACATACCCTTGGAGGCCATAGCCATCCGTGTTTCCTTGGGTCATACCATCACTGTTTGTTCTCTGTACCTGTACCCTGGAGAGACATACAATCAATCAGAACTTGATACTCTAGTTGAACAGTTGCCATCGCCATTTCTAATCCTGGGGGATTTTAATGGACACCATCCCCTCTGGGGAAGTGCTATTATTGATGGGAGGGGTCGATCTGTAGAGCGGATGCTCTCTGATCACAATCTTTCTCTTTTCAATACTGGTTCTTCCACTTACTTTCATGCACCTAGTCAGTCCTTTACCGCTATTGATCTCTCAGTTTGCTCCCCTTCATTATTCTCCCAGTTTTCGTGGAGGGTTGACAGTAATCCACTAGGCAGTGATCATTTTCTGATCCTTTTGAGAGAGACTGGCCGTGGTTGATGCCACCTTACCTGCGTGCCTCGGTGGAAGCTGGATCAGGCAGATTGGTCCACTTTCACTGCTCTTGCAGAACTTGATCCTGCCATCGTAAATCATCCATCAATGGACGACTGTGTAATAGCAGTAACTGACTGTATTATACATGCAGCTGCTCAGTGTATTCCTAAAACCTCGACACGTTTTCCACGATATCCTTGTCCATGGTGGAATCCTGCTTGCCACTTAGCACGGAAGGCTCAAAAACGGGCCTGGGATACTTTTCATAGATATCCCACACTTTCAAACCAGGTTGCTTTCCGACAGGCCCGTGCATGTGCTCGGTGGGTAAGACGTCAGAGCCAGAAGGAATCTTGGATTAAGTTCACAATCAGCATATCTTCTACCACCAGTTCCAAGATCATATGGGACAGGATTCAAAAGGTTAATGGGCACTACAATTCTGTCCCCCTCTCGATCTTACCCTCTGATGGTCAGGAGGTGACTGATGTCCGGAACATCGCTAACTTTCTAGGTGAAAGCTTTTGTCAGGTGTCTAGCACTTCTGCTTGTTCCTCCACCTTCCTGGCCATCAAGACTCGGGCAGAGCGATCACCTCTTTCCGTTCAAACTGAATGTTTCTTTGACTATAATTGTTCCTTTACCCTGGTGGAACTAAAAATGGCCCTTCATCAGTCTGTCTGTACATCTGTTGGACCTGATGATATTCATTATGACATGCTGCACCATCTATCTCCTGCTTCTCTTGATGTCCTTCTGATTGTCTTCAACCGGATTTGGCAGGAGAATGTTTTTCCTGATGCCTGGCGCAAGGCTATTATTTTACCTTTCTCTAAGCCAGGGAAAGATCCGAAGATTCCTTCAAACTATCGTCCAATTACTTTGACGAGCTGTCTCTGTTAGACCTTAGAAAGGAGGGTTAATGCTCGCCTTGTTTGGTTCCTTGAATCAAACAACCTCCTCTCGCCCACCCAGTGTGGGTTACATCGACAGCACTCCACCACAGACCACCTAATTCGTCTTGAAACATCTATCAGAGAAGCCTTTTTCAACCGCCAACATCTTGTATCAATATTCTTTGACATAGAGAAGGCTTACGACACAACATGGAGGTATGGCGTTTTGCAAGACCTCCATACATATGGGTTACGTGGCCATCTACCCATGTTTATTAAAAAAAATTTTAATGGACAGGAGATTCCAAGTTCGTGTGGGTTCGACACTTTCTCGTTCTTTTGTACAGGAACTTGGAGTCCCTCAAGGCTGTGTATTGAGTGTCACACTCTTCAGTATAAAGATAAATGCCATCACTGAACAACTCCCTCTCACTGTTGCGAATGGGCTGTATGTCGACGACTTTCACATCTCATGTCAGTCGACAAACATGAGATATATTGAGCGGCAACTACAAACTGCCCTCAATCGTGTTTCGGAAGTGGACTCTGACGAACGGCTTTAATTTCTCTCTCTCCAAAACTGTATGCATGTACTTTTGCCATCGACGAAGTATTCACCCTGATCCTGAACTTCATATCGGTGAAGTTTTGCTGCCAGTGGTCCCGGTGACAAAGTTCTTGGGGCATTTCTTTGATCGTAAACTGACCTTTATACCACACTTAAAGCAGTTTCAGGTCAAATGCACAAGAGCACTGAACATCCTCCGTGTCCTCTCTTCTACCAGTTTGGGGGCAGATCGCTGTTCAATGTTGAAGATATATCGTGCTCTTATTAGATCGAAACTCGACTGTGGATCAATGGTCTATGGCTCTGCCAGACCCTCGGCTTTAAAGATGCTGGACTTCGACTCTGCACTGGGGCTTTTCGTACCTCTCCAGTTCAAAGCATATACATTGAATCTCATGAACCCTCTCTACACCTTTGCCGTTTGCAACTATCTTTACAATATACTTCCAAACTTCATTCCTTACCAAAGCATCCCACCTGGGAATGTGTTTTCCTTCCTCGGTGGGCAGTACTTTTTCAGAACAGACGATCTGTCATTGCTCCGTTTGGCCTTCGCATACGGGCGCAATTGGATGAATTGGGTCTCTCCTTGGATGACATTGCACATTCCACAGGTCGGCTCATCCCACCATGGCTTTTTACAGCCCCTAAATGTGACCTTTCTTTCAGTCACCTAATAAAAGGCAGATACTCCAGATTGGAAGTACTGTCTTTTATTCAATGAATATCTTTCAAACAATCATTCAGTTCCCATTTATACAGATGGTTCCAAATCAGGTAATTCAGTGGGCTTTGCTATGGGTCAGTAATTGCGTGCAGAATCCCCTCTACAGCTTCTGTGTTTACTGCTGAACTGTATGCCATATCTCTTGCCCTGGATCATATTGCAGCTGAGCAGTACTCCAACTGCACTATTTATACTGATTCGCTTAGTTCTATACTTGCCTTGGAATCCCTACACGTTAGCTCACATCCTATTCTCACTGATATTCGAAACCGACTGGCCCATTTCTCATTAGCAGCTACTTCAATCCAGTTTTTCTGGATACCAGGCTATGTTGGTATTTGCGGGAACAAGCTTGCAGACATGGCAGCTAAATATGTCTGTTTCACCACTGTCACCTCTTTGCCTATTCTGTACATGGACTATGGTGTTGTCTTCAAGACTCGGCCACGTTTTACTTTCTTGCCATCGTTACAATTCTCAACGACGGCAATATTTTAAACATATTTATTCCCAGGGTCAGTCTGTAACATTGGACAGAGTTATTGGTGATGGTGACTTTGTCCACCTTGATAACGTTTTTAATTTTTTAATGGCCATTAATCTTTTTAATCTCATTTAAGTGTTGCATATTTATTAATTACACCTTTTTAATTGTGGTTCCTTTTTTACAGTTTTAATCTCTCTCATTCAATTTGACATTGGACAATGGCCAGAATATTAAATAACTCGACACCAGGACTGGAAAGGCCATCTTCAGGTGACTAATGCTACTGTTTGAACTACTCGTTAGTCGTCCTGGCAAGTTGGTATTATACTTTTGCTGCATATCATTTCACACTTTTACTACTTTACTTTTTAGTACTGGCCATATTGACTCATAACCCAGAACCACGACTGGAAAGACCAACTTCAGGTAACTGACGGTGGTTTTTGTTCTTACCTGTTAGTCTTCCTGGCAGGTTATGATCATTACCATTCTGCTACAGGTAGTTTTTTACATCTTTGTTGACTGGATGTTATCATTGGTTTTTGCACCATTTTCTGCTTTAATTACCGTTTTGCTTTTATCGTCAATTACTTTTACAAATTTTACTCCATTTACTTGACTTTTATCTTTTTACTGAACATTTGGCTACTCATTATTACGATTTTGCTGAGGGTCTTTTAAAACTTTTATTCTTTTACATTTTGATAATAGCTGCTATGACACAACCCGGAACCAGGACTGGAAAGGCCAACTTCAGGTGATTGACAGAGATTATTGAACTTACCTGTTAGTCTTCCTGGCGGGTTATGATCATTACCATTTTGCTAGAGTAAATAGTTTATAACTTTGAAGACTGGATGTCACCATTGGTTTTTACACCATTTTCTGTTTTAATTGCTGTTTTGTTTTTACCTTCATTTACTTTTACAAATTTTTCTCCATTTACTTGACTTTTATCTTTTTACTGGACATTTGGCTACTCATTGTTGCAATTTTGCTATGTGTCTTTTAAAAAACACTAAATCAATCAATCTACTGTAGTAGCTCATATCAACCATCAAGATGGCACTCATTCTTTTTACCTCTGTAGTCAAAGTTTGGATCTACTTTTTTGGGCTCATATGCTTGGGATATGACATTTTATGTGTCCTGTTCTGGATACTTTAAACCTTATGGTGAATCATTTTTCCAGACCAGACAAAATTTAACCTATGGGTTGGTCCCTGAAACCTCATGTTTTCTAGTAACTATGCTCAAAGTGGACTACACCTCATCTAGATGCATTTGCCACCTTTCTCAGTATCAAATTACCTCTTTTTGGTTCCTGGCAACATTCTTGTGTTTATAACCTTTCTTTTTCAACACCTACCAATTGAGTTTGGCTTTCAATTTGATTGCCTTATTTATTTCTGTATTCATTCTGAAATCTGTTTCAGTTGCTTTCACATCAGATCAGGCACCTTACCTTTATATTGGTGTCTCATCTTTGTCATCTTTGGTTGCTTGTTTATTTTAACTTCAGCAATTGCAAACCCCTGTTTTATTTTAACAATATCATACCCTTTATCTCTTTCTTTCACTAGAGGTTTCACTGTTCATTGTTTTTATAGATGCAGGTCTCATCTTCACCATGTGTCTGTTTCTTCTTTGTCAGGATAATGTCTTCTACCTGTTTCCATGCTTCAAACTTCAGTGAGTCTATAATAGGAAAGTTTTTGTTTTTTTTAATATACATTTTACTTTCAGATGCATGCTTCTTGTATACTCTTAGAATTCTGCTTAATGCATAACAAATTTGTACTGTATGGTCATGCTGCTATCATAAATTACTATATTCCTGTGGTATGTTATGCATACTGTTGAGATGGGGCCTTCCACAAGATTGCTCCTAGATTTTCCCTTTGTGATATACTTGTTTCATAAATATGCCTTTTCTGAACCATACTAACTGGCTGGAATAATTAAGAGTGCAGCCTTAATTAGTTGTTGTGTAGTCACACAACTGTACAACTTTTAGCGAACACTACTGTGTGTCTTGGAGCACATCCAATTTCACTTTCCTCCATATCACTGTCTTTAAAAGATTCATGTACAACTTCTTTTCATTCTTCATCAGGATTAAGAATATGTTTTTGGAGGCTCAAATTCCAATCCCACAATTTTCTCTCACTTTTGGTTGTGCTGTTAATATTTTTCACCTTTGTCTGTGGCACTTATTTTAGCATTGGCAAAGAGTATACATGGTTACAAAGTACAGAAATGGTACAGTCTCCCAGTTAGGTTTTTCTTTATTATGAAGAACATCAGTATAAGGTATGCTTTTGATGGGTACTTAATTAAATTTATCACTCATTGTATTTACTTTTCAGTGGTTATTTATCACATGAGACTTAGTTGGAATAATGAAAAATCATATTTATAATAATTTGATTTCTTGAATAGCTACAATGCTAAAAGAACAGTAATAATCAGAAGCATTAATTTCAGATAGCTTATTGTTTCATAAAATTAATCAATTTAATTATATTTAAATAATATAATAAGCAAATCATAGGTAATTGCTTAATTAATTGTGTCAATTGCAAAGCTGTACTTATCAACTTTTCAATTCTATATTAAATGAACATTATTCAGTTTTAGAATTCCATCCAGTGATAACTAAATTATTCGTCTTCACTGAGAATCTTCCTTATGAAGTAAAGGACAAGTTATTGTGCTTTCACCAATGATACCAGTCTAGCCTCTACCTAAAACTCACACTTAAAAACATGTACAGCAAGCTGGGTATGTCCTTGCCACTTGACCTTTTATATTTTAAATAAAGAGCAGTTAAGGTGAAAAGATGCTCTACTGCAAAGCATGCTGTTCTTTTCAACTGTTTAATTTATGGTCCAGTCTTAGTAGAAGCCAATTCTTGCCAATCAGTTCTTCTAGTCTTATCTAGTCTCATACTTATCAATCTGGTTCTGATTAAATACATCATAACATACTCAGTGTTCTGTATAATGTTATCATGACTGCAAACCCAATTTTAGTGAAAAATCAAGTCTTATGCAAATTTCCCTGGCACTTGCATAATAAGTCATGAAAGGTAAGACAACAGAAGCTTTGGGTAAAGTGATACATGTAATATAGTATATCAAGGGCATTCAGAATGAAATCAGAATGTCCAGGTGTGAAATTATGAGATTACAGAAGAACACATTGCATTATTGATATCATTATTTACTAATGAAAATATATTGCTCTCAAGCTGTTTTTAAATTTTTAAATATTGCTAACTTTGTAACATTTTTCACGATTACAATTATGACATGCCTGTTTGTAAAGTAAAACATAAAATTTGTTTAAAAGTAAGATTTGACATAGAAGGTAAAAAAAATGATATGTATACAAGGCTTATTATTGTATGTCAGTTTTCTACATTCACAGTTATGTCTTTGGTTTATGAATATGTTCTGTAAGAATTGCATGTATTTAGCAGTTGCTTTTTGCCACTAACAGAATTCTTTATATAAACCTACCTAAAAGTAGGTGGTAAAAATAAATGTTTTTTTATGTTTAAAAATTTAATGATAGACCTTCTTCTCTTCAGTTGTATTTCAGGATATGTTTGATTTTTGATTTCAACACTGTGGATATGGTGAGAAGACATTAAAATCTAACAGCTGTACACTTTCAGAGATGATGTTAGGAACTTGTTAATTATTCTAGTCAAGTGAACATCTGTTTTTGTAATCATGAAGTGCTCATCTCCAGTAATGAATTACAGAACAAAAAGCGAGTAAGTGATGATTAAGTTTTGTTGATATAACTATATTTCAAAGATTTCTACTTAATATGAAATATATTAAAAAAACAATTATATAGTGTGACATTTTGCTTTTAGAGTGAATGTAATTCTTTTTTTTACTTTGTTAATTTTTACTCATGTAACAGAAGATTGCAGATAAATAATTTTAACAGCTTCTTTTGGACCTGACTGATGAAACTAATTTACCCTTAAGTAACAATGAGTCTGAACTCTTGTTAAACATTGATCTGGTACAACCATTTAGAACAAAGAAATATTTTGGTCCATTTAGGCTATCACATTCACTAAACTAAACTTGTAAAACAAAGACTCAAAGCGAGCTCTTTTTATTCAAATATTCATCAAACCCTTCTTTAAGCTCACATATATTTACTTGTTCCACAATATCATAAGGCAACTTATTCGAAAAGCCAACTTCCCTGTTAGGAAAATAAAACTTTTACCTAAAGATGCTTATTATCTTATCAAAACTTGTATTCTTTCTCGCTATTAAGTATTAAAAAAGATGTATCAGCTCTCAATTCCCTCAACAATCTTAAACACCTCAATTAGATCCCATATAACTATTCTTTTTCCAAGAGAAACAATTTCAGAAATCTTAACCTGCCTTCATATCACAACCTTTTGATTTCAGGTGTCTTCCTAGCAGCCTTTATCTTAACCTTTTCCAACAATCCAGTGTCCTTCTTAAGGTAAGGAGAGCCAAAACCTGAACACAGTACTCCAAATGTGGCATTACCAGTTATTTATACAGTAAAATTACAACCTCTTTATACTTGTTTCAGATATTTCTGTGGATACAATCTTAACTCCTCTTTGCCCTTCCAATAGCAACCGTACAATGCATGGATGGCCTGGGAGACTTATTAACCAGAACACCAGGATTCTGTTCTTCTATAACGCATCAAAATTATACTTTTAATTCAACTTACAATATCTCGCATTACTTTGCATTTATTATAATTAAAAGCCACTTGCCATTTATCCTCCTCTCCCAATTCACCAAATAATCTAAATTATTTTGAAAGCAGCTGCCTCATCACTGCTAGCAACACTCAAGAGCTTAAGTTGATTAGTAAATTTAAGTAATTTATTGATCATCACATTATCTATGTCATTGTAAGTATAAAAAAGTTATTCTCAGCTTTATGTGCAATATGTATTTACAACTGCTTTACTGTATTACAATTATTATAATAAAACCAGTAATTGTGATTTCTGACCTCCCATATTTAAAAACTTGTGTTAAAATTAGCTGCTTTTTCATAGTAGATCTGTATACACATTTCTGAGATTTCATCACATGATTGTATATATTAAAAGAACTGGATTAATTTTTCTTTTCTACATTTAGAAAGATGTATTTTTCAGCATGTCCTCTTTCAGGAAAGGACATGTTAATGAATGTCTCTTCTTTGAAAATATGGTATAAAATTCCTTTAGATAATTTTTTTGAAACAAATGACTTAATGCATTTTAGTGCATTTACTATTGGATTTTAACTAGCATCATCATGCAGACTGGTTTAGGCAACTTCCATTGCAACTTTTCACAGTATTGTGAGTCTAATCTTTATTGAAGATGAAAGTTTGCTGTTGAGATTATCAAGAAACCTATTTAACAAATTTTTTTTTTTTGTGATACAGCCATGCTACTAAAGGATGAATTGTGTGGCTTATTCATATTAATGTTCCTTATAAACTTAGTTAAAAGGATCATTGCCTTTTTTGTAATTCAAAAACAACAATATATGAGACAGTAAAAAAACTGAACAAGGTGAGAAATTTTTAGGATATTCGTATATAAATTGATACCATAAAGTAAAGTCAAACGTACCATGGAAAAAAGGGAAGAAAAGCATCACTTTCCTGAAAATCGGTCATTGAATTATTCATTCCCAGTCACATTGCAGTATTTCAAAATACAGTTGTGTAGTTGTTGACTGTGCATTAAAAAAAAAAAGAGGCTATTGTTTTTACTTTTTTCTAAGTCATGCCAAGTAATGGTTATATCATGTATGTTTTTGTAATACAGAAAACTGTGTTGTGTGAATATCTCACCTTCAAATCATACAATATGCAGCCTCTCAGGAGTTTCCACTGGAACATAAAGAAGTGCATGATATGATAATTATAGAATTTTATCTGTAATATGTAGCCACTTTATCTTAAACCAAAGCTTTATATTAATTTGATTTGTTTATTCCACGACATTTATCTTGGTACGTTAACGAAGCTTATATTGTAACATTGTTTTAAAAGCTGAAGTAACATCTGGTTTACCTTTCCAGGTATATAAAAAGGAAATAAAGATAAGTCACATTGTAAGATACAATAAACAGCCTTTATTTTTAAAACACACAGTGTATATAGTTTAGGGGACAAAATAGTTTGGTAGATTTGATTAGCATAAAGTGCCAATTAGTGTTTATTGTGATTAGCTTAGCTTCTTTTTGACATGCATCACTTTAACATGTTATGGCAACTAAATCCAGCGCTAAAATTATTAACTATTTGTCAAGATAACCACCAATGAAAAAGAAGCAAATGTTATATTAATAGCCTAATATGTAATGGTACAATGCATGACATTTCTTGAACAAAATAGCTCCTCAGGTATAACTGTATAAAGTAAAACTTCAACACATACCCAAACACCTCATCTCTCACAATATAATGCAACAAGCACTTAACCAGAGAAAGAAGTAGCTTAAAGATATTACAGCTGAACAAGGTTACCATAAATAATTTTTCAAATTAATCTAGTTTTTTTTTGTGAGCTCTCATCACTTTCATCACAGTGTAGTCTCCTTGGCTTATTGAAGAAGAAACTACATATTTTTGATTACTGTATAAGCATGGTAATATTGGAAACACAGTGTTCATAAACACTTGTATTAACACGAAATCTCAGTTGACCAGGAAGTTAACTAACATTCAAATACTTTACAGGTTTATTTGATTGGCTACAACTTTGTACAAAGCCATATCGTACATATTTTCTCTCACTTTTACAAAATACTTCAGATAATTCTTGTCTCAATTACTGTACTGCAAATTAGCTGATAAATTCTACTCCATTGTGTTCTCGGAGCAGGGAAAATTCTGGAATTGCTCCATGTGTGCTTATACAGATAGCTTGCCACTAAGTAAGGAGTGGCAATTCATTGCCTTATATTTGACAAGCTTCTACTTCAGCCACTAAGAGTAGAATAAAGTTTAGAAGAAACTCTTAGGAATTTTACATGAAATATAGTGATCCATACTGAAAAAGACAGTACTATTTATTTTGTTTTATTTAGTTTCTGAGTTAGCTCCTAACAAGGTGTTCAGGATCTATGCATTCAACATTAGAAGGAACTTCTGTATAGCTTGTTATTATGACAGAAATGGTTTCAACTCCATAAAGTGTTCAGGGTCTGCATATTCAGTATTAGTAAAATATTATTTTGTATAGCTTGTTATTATAACAGAAATGGTTTCAACTCCATAAGGTGTTCAGAGTCTACACATTCAGCATTAGCAGAATCTTTTCTGTACAGCTTAACAACTATCTCTTCCAGTAACTGTCCCTCTCATTTGTGAATATGTCTTGCTGAAAATGTCATTATTTAAGTCTGGATGTTGGATTGTTGCCATTCCAAGAATTCAGAAATCAATAAAACTAATGTTCTTGTCTCATTGTGTTACTACTAACCATCTCACTAAAGGTCAGCTTGAATTAATGTTCTAAATCTGATATTTCCTACTTAACAAGAAATTTCAGATTTATCTATAGCAACTCTTGTTACATAGTTGACTGGTGATTTGCAATTAGACAGGGGAGGATTTATATGACCTTGAAATATTATCTGGTGTACCATTAGAGAACACTAATTAATGAAATCCTTATGAAGTGTACAGCATTGCAGCCAAGCTTCTGTGAGTACAACAGGTGTTATGTCCATAGAATGACAATGAAACAAAGGCAACTTGGGAAAATCGATTTAACAATTTTTCTGACTGCATGCTATGCAAAAACTGGATAAAGCTAGTTAAAATATTTTGAAAAATTCTACATTAAAATGAGTGGGTACATACTGGCCAGTTATGCATAAAGTATTTGTTTACATTACAACTGGGAACACTTATGAATACATTATTACTTACAGAATGATATATTACTAACACAAGTGTACTATTATATATGAAGCTTATAAATAATGGTAATTTTTGGATGAAAACTATTGTTAACAATGAGAATACCAGAATGAAAATAATACAATTTGGAGTTGAAAAGGCTTCTTCAGGCTTTCATAGATTTTCATGGTTACTGTTTTCTATAGTAAAGTTTTTATTATGTAGAAAGTGTTTCAGAAGTAAATTTATGGGAATAAGTAAAACAGATTTTAATATGTGATAGCATTTTGTGTAGTGTATATACAGGGTGGCCTGTAAGTCCCTACCCATCTGTATATATTATGTATCCAGTGTATCTGTGTGCTGTCGCTCATTCTTGCTGCAAGATATTATGCACAATACACTCTTTAAGTGTAAGTGGGCTTACATCAGCCATATTTCTCTGAAAAAAAGAAATTTATAATGCATGCATAATTAAATATAACATGATAAAATATGGTAGAGACTTACGGGTCACCCTGTATGCTGCTTAATTCTACTAAAAGTTGTTTTACTATATCTTTTACAGTTGTACTCTTTTTGATATGTTTGTTGCTGTTTTTATTTGTAATATTTCTTCTTTTTTTTTTTCAAAGTCATCAATTATAATTGTGCATGACTGATCTTATATTCTACTCAAAAGAATAGACATGTACATAGGTAATGATGTCTGATAATATCTCTGTTTTAGATATTTATAACTATTATGCAGTATAATATTGTTTGATGTATGTATGTGTGTGTGAAAATGTTAGATTTCTCTTGATACAAGGCATGACTTGTACAAATATTTATAATATTGTGATACATGTTTTCAGCAATTTTATGCACAAAATATGGTTGTTTGATATGTTTCTCAGTGTGTAGTTTACATATTCAGTAATATGATTTTAGTATAATACTTTAATCTAAGTTGAAAGCTTTATACTTATTTTATTATAGAGATTTTTATTCTCATAAACTTGAATGTATGTTTTTCAAATTCCATGTAGAAATGTATTGAGATTTCCTTTTTTACATCTTTTTAATGTTAAGCCAGAACTCTAGAATTTTTCATTAAGGTATGATATCAGTTCAAGATGTTAAAAAAAATCAATTATATTTAAGCTCTTAAGTTTATTGTAAAGGAAGAAATTAAATACTAAAGGAAAAACTTTGAAGAAAATATTAATCACATATACTGTATTTGTAAACTAGAATCAGTACTTATACAATATATGTACATGTATATTACCAAAACTATTAGAATATTGCACACCTTGGGAAGGGGTGCATCCTTTGTTTCTTCTTGGATCCCACTTTAATATGGAGTGGGACTTGGAAGAATACATCTGCTGTGTGTAATAGTCAAAATGGAGTGAAATGTACTCTAAATTTCCATTGTTATATATTTCTTTGTGTAACAAATTACATAGTTTTAATTTTTCAAAACATTTCTGTATCATCAAATAATTCTGAAATAACTTAGCTAAAGCTTGTCATTAAATAATATTGTGTATGCATAGTATTAACTCGATGTGTATGGAATTGGCACATTGAACCAAGCTCATATTGGAAAAAGTGTAAAGTTTAATTCTGAATTTATTATGTGCATCTATGCAAAATATGGCAAGCTTTTAGTAAAAAAAAATCAGATGTGTGTTACAAAAGGTTTTATACTTGAGATATGTCTGTGAATTTGACATCAATCTGATCCAAACCTGACAAGTTGTAGTGCATGGTTATAGTTATGTGTAGAATAAAAATACTTCTGTCAGCTGTACAGTTTGTATATTGCATTTATAAAACCTCTAGAATGTCTGAAATATATATCTATATGTAAAGTATTTGGTATTTACTCTCATCTGCCAAGACATTCACCAAATCATCAATATAGACTGACATATACAGTTGGTTGATACCTCAAACATCAAATACATAATACCACATAGAATAATACTCTCTAAAAGGTCATGGCATGTGCACTTTGACCCTCCTTGCAAATACATAGGGTTAACTTAATTTTGTGTTCAAGTTTAAACAATTTTATTTCTAGTATTTGAGTTGTGATATCCAAACTTTCAACAGAAATCACTTACAGATTTATTTATATGTATTATTTGTTGTACTTACTTGGAAGCTGTTAATATTAAATAGTTTTTTTTTCATTGTCATAATAGGAAGTCTCGAAACTTGAGTGAAAAGAAGAGACGTGACCAGTTCAACATGCTTATTAATGAACTTTGTTCCATGGTATCAACCAGCAACAGAAAAATGGACAAATCCTCTGTTTTAAGGTCAACCATAGCCTTTCTCAGGAGCCATAGTGGTGAGTTTTTCATTTTTTCTAAAGCATCAGCAGATACATTATGGTGAGAGTCTGAATAATATATATGGTTATGTTAGCAGTTAATATCAAAAGACATTACTCAAAGGGATACTGCATGACAAGTTTAACAACAGGTTTAGCTTCTATATTTTCTAGTTAATTAGAGATGAATCTGAAAGTAATCCTGAATCTACTATTCAGTTATATCTTGTATGTATGATGGGATGTTTTTTCTGACATGTATACTGCTAGATAGATACAATCAGTTTATTTCTGGAAGCTGTTATCCTCTGACCACTTGTAATGTTTGTATTTTTCTTTTTGCTCTTCCCCTCCTTTGTCTGATTACATTTCCTTGGAATCCTGTCAGAGACAGTACAAGACATTTTGTCTCAACAGCCCATCACACCTGATCATCTTCTTTATCCAGCTATTTGTTATCTGCAAGAACAATGGAAACTGGCAGTTTGTAATAGGTTAATCTTGCCTCAGTCACCTTCTCAGTCTACCTTATTTTACCATAGAATCATTTCTTATCCTTAGATGAGCATTTTCTCCAGATTTCTGGATGACAAAGATGTATATCCCAAATGCTTGCTTGCATATTTCAGTGTCTCGTAAGTCAAAATCTTATCTTTGGTATGGGCGTGCTTCAGTTCCATATGTTTTTGGTCAGAAAATCAGAGCATTCACTCATTACTTGTATGCTTTCATCATTCTGTGGACAACTGGTTACTACTAGCTCATTCTGAACAGAGATTTGCCTGCCACTCTGATCAGCTGCTCATGGAGATTGCTTGTGTGATTTGGTTAAGTTGGAGAAGTCGTGTATTTAACCCACCAATGTCCATTTCAGTGTTTTTTCAATACCCATCTCAATAAAAATATTTTTTTCCACTGCAGCTTCATTCTATGAAGCTTTCAGTTTTCTGTTTCACTAGTGCACAAAATGGTATGATGTTGGTCTCTAACACTGAGCCCATAGTGAGAGCATTTACTCAGTAGAGATTATTCCACTGTTGCATGTTTTAAGTTAAACCTTTTGGTCAATGATTATGCAGTTAAGGTGATTAGCCCTGCCTCAGTGACATTTTTACTGGCACATGTGCAGACCATTATTTCCACCAGCATGCATACATTCTTAAATTCCTTTTTTCTGTATAGAAACATATTCTTAGAAATCTTTAGTACTTCATCTAGTTCGTAACCATTCTCTTGACTTATTTCCATTCTGAGCTTATTTAAGCTTGACCAAAATTGCTCAATTTTAGTGTCAGTTACAGCAAATTGTGATAACACCACCATTGAAATCAAGTATATTTTGGAAAAATTGAGCAAATAAAGAGAATCCTGATTCAAGACAGAAGTGTGTTCCTTGTTTTCTTTTCTTGCACCCTGCCATAAGCAAAATGTTCTTGATATTCCAGGAACTTAACTGCTTTTCTAGTTCAAATTGAACTTTTTCAAAAAAAAAAGATTTCTACAGTGTGTCTGTTAAGTATCTTTCTTGAGTTCCTGTAAGAGATGCTCTTTAATTTTCCTACGACAGGCATAAAATGTTTTCTTTATTCAAATTACACAGACAAAATAGAAATTTGCATCCAGCACAACTTTGTACGGGGAACATTTTGACAGAAATGCAAAATCTTTTTTTTCTTTTCAGAGCCCATGAAGTTTAGCCAATACTATTTTCTCCTTCCAAGAGGAAAGGAAATTCTGTATTGCTCAAGCAAGAATTATGAAATAACTCAATAAGTGATTTACTCCTGTGTTATGTTTGCAACAAATCATTTACTCTGAATTTTGGAAAATTAAAATGCAGTTGTCTCAAAGCTTTTGAACTTTTCAGATTGTTTGAATAAGTAATATATTGTCGTAATGAACTATTTCACATCAGCAAATGATGTAGATACACTATCTTTCAATACTATTTTAACTGTGGGAAATGCAGTGAATGCCTAGAAACCATTTTTCTGTTTTTTTTGTTGTTGTTTTTTTGTAGTAATTCCTTGTAAACTCAAGTATTAACAGAGGCTCCATTAGTTGTAGCTGAAACTAGCAGGTGAATGTATTTCTCTGCTGAAATAGGAATTCTTCAGTCATGTGATTACATCATCAATACTCTTCATTCAGTTACTTGTATCTGCCTCATTGTTTTGGGAACTATAGTTTTACAATATGATAACTTACCTTCCTCACAAAACACCTTTCCTTAATTTGTCCTGTCCTCTGTAGATAAAAAAGAATTCCTGCCATTAGCCTTTATACTTGCACTAATCTCTGCATTTTTTTTCACATGATGTTGCTGCTTTGTAGCATGCAAATAAGCATGTGACAGCTCTTCACTAACACACACCCACACCCTACTAGTGCAGCTGACTCCTCCTATACAGTAGAACCAAATCTTCACTTCTCAGTTTGGCATCAAAGTGGTCAGTTATGTCACACTCACTGTTTCTTCATTTGTGTGTGTGTGTTTACAATGTTTTTGAGATTTAAAAAATTTCATCCCAAGTGTTTTTTGTCTGGATGTGAAAAATAACTTTGAATTTATTTTTAGGGTACTTTAAGTGATTTTTATTTTAAATATTTTCCCATGAATGACTTACTATGAATTAATATTTCCATTTAAGGACTACTACAGCTTCAGACATTATTTGTGACCAACAATCTAATGCAGTGGCTTTGATATTACAGGCTAAGGATATTTTAGCCCTTGTATGACTCTAGATGTCTTTCTTAATGTATGCCTAAGAGTTCATTCACCCTTAAACACTTCTCCCCTTTTTGGAGAAGTCAGAACAAGATGATTTTTAGTCTATTTGCTCTGCTGTTTGAGCTGCAGTCTTCCTCTCAGACTGTGGACATGTCACAACCTTCTTCTCTGTGCTTAAAACTAGTTTTACAGGTATGCTCTATGTTGTCTTTATTTCCTTTATCTTATAACCCATCTCCTTCCCTTTTGACAGAAACACCTAACACTAAATATTTGTCCTTCCTCTCTCACCTGACGTTGGGATCTATGCAAGCAGTTAACCCAACTGTTGTGTTTAGGTTAGCATGTTGCATCCTCCCTGAATGCTAGAGATTTTTGCCTTGGCTTATAATCATTCAGCATATCCTTTTATGGATAATAAACATTTGGATTCAATCAACCCTATTTATTGATCAGACCCTGATGCTTTTGTGCATTTTTCACATGCACAGTTTTACTGCCTTTGTCTGACATTGAAATTACTCCTTTGTTACTTTTCTCCCATACATATTTTGTCTGAAGCTATCTGTTGTTGTTCTTCTCATTTATCCCTACCTTCCCCTGCTACTGTTTCTGTGTTTAGATGTTTGGATGATGAAGTATGTCTCTACACTGTACACCACTTGCACTTGTTCAGATGTGCCTCATTTCTACCCATTTTCCTACACATTCATTCACCTTGGAAAAGGAATATACCTGGCTCAAATGTGTCTCATGTGTTTCTTCTCCATAGGGATGTCTTTCTTCTTGAGTATCCTTCAGATTATTTCACAGGATGTCACATCTATATTACTTCCATGTTGGTCTTTCAATAGGGTTAGTACAAAATTCTAGCTGTTTTGTGAGAAGAGGTAAGTTATCATATTGAAAGTCAGTATTTTCCTAAACTAAAAATGCATTTCCAATTGAATCTTACCTTCCATCGATTCTTTCTACTTTTGTTGTTTGTTTGTTTTTCAATCCTGATCTTGAGGTGAAGGTTAGATTATACAATGTGAAAGGAGTTAGATGTACCAGGAGATTTTGTTGCACTCCTATTGCTGGAGGTTTGTTACATGCTAAAATACAGCTGCACTACATGAAAAAAGTGAAGATAACTAGGAGTATAAAGACTGGTCGTGCGTAAAACTTTTGCATGTATAGAGAGCAGTACAAATAAATTAAAGCTGTTTGTGAGATAAGTATTTGTCAGAAATATATTTTCAGTTAAGAAAAATGTTGATTTTCTTCAGCTTTGTGGAGATGCTTGCACTTTCTTACCAGTATTAGCCTATATTGGCAATGTTTGGGCTTAATATTTTATCAAAGTTGACAGTATACTGAAGACAAAAGTATAGGTAGTGATGATACATACTGTACTTGTAAAGACATGTATGCAACAAAGAGATATTGTAAACAAGTTTGAGCAATGAATGCAAACATAAGATATATACATACCTAAAGAATTTGGTGTGTTTCCAAGTCAAATGGTGAGTGACATACTTGTTCACCTCTTGCAGATTATCCTTTTCATTTCATTTTTTATCTTCTTACTGTTATTCAGCACAAATCTTGCACTATGTTTTTATAACAATATTTCTTCCTGAAGTATTCTGCGAAGAAAAATATTCAGTTTTTCCACTGAGATTCCATTTACCATTTTATGTGGCTTACGAGCATCATTATGATGGTGCCCAGCAGACTTGTAAAGACCTTGACAAGATGTTTAGAAACCAATAGCTGATTAATTTTTCTAGATTATTCTCAACCATATATCACTCACTTCAATTAGAAGTACTTTGAATTTCTAATAACAAGCAAATGGTTAAAAACCTACCTTTTAGAATTATACTCATCATTTACACTCAATACACTTGCTTATGTTACTCATTTGTTTTAACCTTATACAGTGAAAATAGTGTCATCTGTAAACTTTTGAGAAGAAAAATGTTTATTGCTTTGTAGTTCTTGTTTTTGTTGTGTTAATCTACTTTTGAGTAAAGCTGTGATGCTCATATTTTTCACAGTTTTCATTATAAATTCGATAGGACTAATGTTTGAGTAGATTGTACTGTGAAACTTTTTCAAAAAATTAATTCTGTTTATTATATTTTTCATATTTTGTATATGTAATTTCCATTTCATTCTTAATTTTAAATCACAAATTGCTCTTTTATTGATAGGAATTTTATGAGTAAGTAGGAGTGGTACAGTTAGTGTTGTCACAAGAAGAGATGTTAGCATTAATAGTTAAGAGCTTTTGGTACTTATGTTGTATATATTGTTTAATATAATTAATGTAGTCTCTTCTGATATAAAATTATTGTATAATCTGATATCATTACATCATACATATTTTAAACTTAAGAATTTAATATGAAATATTAATCTATAGTGCATATTTTAAACAGTTTAATATTTTGAGAAACTGAGATTATTAAAAATGCCAGTTATGTATGAATGTATACATTTATATGGCTATACACTATTTTAGCTATTAAAGAGATATATTTTTATTAATAAATAAAACTTTACTCTTTACAGAAGTATCAGTACAGTCACAATCGTTGGAAATACAGGAAAACTGGAAGCCTTCATTTTTATCAAATGAAGAATTCACACACTTAACACTTGAAGTAAGTCATGATTATGTTTTTAAATTTTCTTAGAAAGTAAAGGATTTTGTATATGTACTGTTCTTTTTCTTTCTTTTTTTTCAGTTTATTTGGAAAATTTAGTGGGAATGTTTCTGAACCCTTTCATTACCACAAAAGTATTCATGAGAGTAATTATACCATGATTTTTTATAATGTACCTGTGTTTACAAAATTTTGTACGTTATTAATGAACATTACAAGGCTTTTGTACACAAAATATCATGTTTTTGAATTAAACATTAAGATTTTTAATTAAAGACTTTCTCAGAAAGAAATGAAATTTTTTTTTCCCCCAAATGTTAACTATCTAACTAGCAGAGTAATTTTCACTTTTAGTTTTTAAAAATACTTTTATGACTCAGAAAAGTTGTGAAATGCAATTTGTAAATGAAATTGTGATATAGCTAATAAAAATTAATTTTACTTGTTTCTTTTAGGCTCTGGATGGTTTTATTCTGGTTTTTTCATCATGTGGTAGAATTCTTTATGCCTCAGAAAGTATAACTACTTTGTTAGGATACCTGCCTGTAAGTACTTTTTAAGCATGACAGCATGTAAAATGAAAAAGGTAATTTGTGTATTAGTACCATGCTCATTTATCTATATATCCCTTTAGAGATAATTCTTTAATTTAAAAGTTTTATATATACAAAAATACACATTTAAAGTTTTCAGACCAAAAATGATTTAATTCTTGTATGTTTGTTTTCACAAAAGAACAATAAGTTTAGTTAATTTACATTAAGTTGTTATAGAAAATAGTGTGTAATTCAAACTTGCTTCAACAGATGATGTTAACATATGAGCTGATATTCCTTCAAAATTAATAATTTTAGTTCGTTTTAAACATAGATAAAGTCTGCTAATAATGTAATAAGTTTTATGCATATAGTAATTAAATTAAATGTTTCTCTCTGACTGTGCTGACTGGCTGGTAAATTTAACTAACTTTGTTACCATGAAACTGTACATACCATAACTCTGAATATACAATGTCTATTTTTAGTAAAATATTTTTACTAAACATGCTTCTGGAAATTTACAAAGATTTTGCTGAGTGAGTCTGGGTTAAAGGTAATTTTCATGATAACAATAAAAATGCTTCCTTTCACTTGGTGATATTCTAGTGAGTTTCACATCCATGTTGACAATCTGTTCTAAAACATGTGCTTTCTTGTTTATGATGATGACAATGATGATTTAAAAAGAAACAAAAAACACCATCACTGTGTTCAAAGCAACATTATTTAGCCAACCATATTTCTGAAGTTTATGCTATTTGATTTTTCAATTTTTAAATCTGTAATTAATTCTATTGCCTGAGAGGGATAATGACATTTTGAATGATTCAGTTTTTGAATCTTAATATTTTCCACCTTTTGATTTATGGGTCTTTGCTAATACTATCAAATATCAGCTAAATTTTGATAGAATTTTGGCTGGATTGTCTTCCTCAACTAATTTTGCTTCTTAAGTTTTTGGTATTCAGTTTGATTTTGTAGAAGTATGGAAGTCTTTCACAATGTCTTATTTGCCCTCAGTTTTCTCCATTTATCTCATTGTAATACATTATTTGTCAGAGGAATTATTAAATATTAGCCACTCATGTTTTTCTGACATTTTTATTCAGAATCGAATATTTACTTTACCTTCTCACAGCTTCTATTACCATAAAATTGTTGTGTTCATCTGAGACCTTATTATATGATGTTTTTTTTTTTTGCTGTTGTTTTTTTAAAGATTCTGGTGACCTCACCAACTTTTCAGATGACCTTGAATGAGCTTCTTCCTTGCATTCTTTATCTTTGCAGAATTTTTGTCTACTCCAGTCTGTTTTGAGGAAAAGCATCCCAGCAGAAGCCAAATAGGGTTTTTGCCTGTTTTTATTTCATGATTATGACTTCCCAACTTATTCCATAGTTGGTAGCAGAGTTACATTATCTGTTACCTACCTTCAGATATCATAAAAGTCATCAGTATCTTTTGTTCCCTTTGTTCAGTACCTGTTCCAAACATTTTGTCTGTTGACCCCAAGTTCCAAAAAATTGTCCAAATGTGGCATGGGTTTAGTACCACTACATGTTTTGGCCTTTTCCTTGAAAGCATGTTTTGAACATAAAGCAAAAGTTGTCTTGTTTTTTTAGAAGGTTTCAGTTGTACACAGTTCTTAACCTAAAGGAATCAAAATTTGGGACTTACTTAGTAAATTAATTAGTAAATATTCTATCCAGCTTATATCAAGTGGAAAATAGGTGTTATATTGTTTTATCTGAATGAAAGGATTCTCATTTGTATATCTGGAAAGGAGCTATATGTAATGAGTATTAGGAAAAATCAGTTGTTATACATGCAACATATGTAAATATGGGTTTACATATTTTGTGTAAACAATATATGTCCTAAACTATACATCATATAACTACCAGTGTGTAATCTGTGCTTTTGGCACACAAATTTTAACATTGAATTTCAATTTATCTACTTTATCAGAGTCTAAGCTATGGCTTCTGTATTCACTTACAGGGAAGTCTTTCATCATCAATATTTGATTTGGTGCATGAAAGTGATAAACCACCATTGTATAAATTGCTAAATAGTGCCCCATCTGCAACAGACCAGAATGATAACACAAAACGTAAGTTTATTTTTGTTTTCATTGCAATCCAATACTTCTACTACCATGTCTCAGTGTGGACATGCATGTAACAAAAGAAATTGTATTGTAGATTTTACATTTCCTGATCAAGAATTGTAAGCAATCAACAGTTATTCAAGAATTAAGATTGCTCTGAAGCTTTGTACTTGTACTTGTGACTCTGATTGGCTAATTGAAAATCAGAAAAAATATTTACATTTCTTTCATGAGATGTATATTTGTTACAAATATTTTAATGGCAATGGATTTGCTTTCAAGCAAATTTTGTAGTTTCATACATATTAGTGTTTCCAAAAATAGACTAGCCAAAATTCATGGTATTTAACATAAAACATATTTATTATTTTTATCAATACCTAAATTTGTCTAAAAGTATTATAAGATGCTTAGACTACAGCTTTGTAAAACATCTAGACTGATACTGTAAACTTGGTAGGTATTTGAATATTGTTTGATAAGTGAATGTTTCCTAGAGTCTCTTTGAATCTTGGCCATGAAAACATTATGGGGGGTAAGATCTAGCAACTTGTTTACACAATACCTTTGTTGCAACAATAATTGTCTGAAGTACTATATAAAAGTGAGATAAAATATATATAATGAGGCTCTGTACAAAGTTGTATTTGATCCAGTAAACTTGGATGATGAGGATTTAGTGTTGGCATGTGTGTGAAAGTGCTTACAAACACCATGTTTCCTATTTTACCATAATTACATACCAACCAATAAATGCATAAGTTTTTTCAGTATTTTATAAGGTATAATGAGGTTTTGTTTACCATACAAATGTGAAGATGTATATTATTACAATTTACAAATACATATTTATATTTTAGTTCTTTTCTTAAAACATGGAATAGTAAATAAAAAAAAAATTTGGAAAATAACAATCTCCAATACTTAGAATGTTTTGATTTTTTTTTTACTCATGAGCCATACTTGATAAGCCTTGTCCAAATTTACATGGGGGTATAGAAAAAATAATTTTGTATACTTTACATATGCATTTTTGAATATCAAAATGTCTGTACTGATTACCAAAAAAATCTGTTGTAATTTACCAGGTTTCCTAACTGAGCTTTTCTCTCATAAATAACTAAGACAACCTACCAGACTTTCACAGAGGAAATACTTAGCTTTTCATTGGTTACAATGTATCCAGATATAGAATAGCAGATTCCACTTGCATAATCTTTAAGACCTCCTAAATTAATATCAAAGTTTTTTTTAAATACAAGTAGAGAAAATGATAAATAAAATATAAACAACATCACTAGTTCTAGCAATTATTATCAGTGTACAGTACAATGTTTAATACTAAGAAACAGAAATATTTGCATACTTTTCAACTATTTTACTTTTTGTTTTGAAAAACATTGAGAATGGGTGATTACTTGTTTTAAGAAATGTATGAGCTATTACTGCTCTTGACCTTAATTTTCACTTTTTTATGCTAACTTCAATTACGTACCACGTGAAAATCTTGGGAGATTTATCAGTAGATGTTAACCATTTATATAGAGCTCAGCTGTCTTGTAAGAGTTTATTAATTTGTGTTGCTAAGAGATATTTTGCTTAAACATTTGACCATTCTGGTGTTGTTAAAATAATGTGTATTTTGATGTGCATTTTGCTTGTAATTTATTTTGTGAAGGTTTTTTACCTCCTTATATCAGATTCCTGTGTGACGTTGTCACTGCACATGAAACATGGTCCAATTCATTCATCAGACACTCCAACATTTGAGAAAATTCGACTTATTGGAACTTTCCATACATGGAGACCATCATACACAGAAGGTTAGTATGACATTTAACTTAGTATATTTACTAGTTCAGCCTCATTTACTGGATAAGCTGTCAGTCTAAGCAACTAATGGCCATGTAGCATAGTGGCTGTATTACTGAGCACAACAGTATGGGGTCAACTCAAGTTCAGAATGAAGCCTTAAAGGCACAATACGTACTCCTGCAACTTACCTTTCTATGTTCCTGTTTCAAACAAAATGTTGTAATAACATCTTTACACAGAAATTGTTGCATTTCTTGTCTAAAAAATAAAATTTTACACTGTACTTTTGATTAACAAATAAATGCAAAATTTAGGATAACAACGAGCTCCATAATTTTTCCTTACACCACACAGTATCAGAGGCCAAGGCATGATGTTATTGTTTATGTGCACTTGTGGTGACACCTCTAGTAGTATGATACCCAGATTATGAAACAACACCTTTTTGCTATTTATGTCTGTATTAGATGTGCAAATGACAAGAAGTGGTCATTACATGATTTGTAGTTGCTAGTTTCACTGAATGGTGTTCATTAATTAAGGTATCAGTGGTGTTCATCAGTCTGAAGACAATGATTTCAGTTGAATAGGCAAAAGTGTAATAAAAAATTATGGCACTAGGATTTAGCATACATTTCTCAGGCTACTATCTTCAAGTGGAATCAAAATGATCAGCCTTAATGACTCAACTACTTAAATGTCATGAAGAAATAAACAACACATTGTTGAGAACCAGACTTTTCAAATTTCAGTCACCTGTTTGGGTGAGTAAAATTCTTTTCTTTCTCAATAAATGTTTGGTATAGTCAACTGGTCCTGGCTACTGCTGAAATGTAAACCAGATCTGGTTAGTTTTATGAAATAAACTATACACACTTTACAAAAAAGGAATTTATTAAACATAGAAAATACGAACTAAACATTTCAGTAAAAACTTGTTTCACAATGTGACTGTTATACCAAATAATAGCTAAGCATCAAAGACAATAGCTTGCAGGAAACATCCACAGGAGACTTGAATAGAATTCATCATCAGATATCATTTGGGAAGTTCATAATCACACATTGTCCTTTCTCATTTCATCATCACAAATACAAAAAAAGTGTCCTTTCACAATTTATAATCACAAGTACATAATCCCAAACAAGTTCCCAATCACAAAGTATCCTGTCACATTCCTTTTACACACAATTCATAGGGTTGAACAGCGTGGGCTGTGAAGTGCTTGGTGTGCTTCTCATGTTGTAACTGCTGCTGGGTGGTCATTAGAAGGTCAAGGGTTTGACTGTAATTTTTCTGCAGAAAGTGGGCCTGAAGGACATCCAACATATCCTGGGCCTTTCCATCTTTGAGCTGCCTAGAGGGAACAAGTTCTGCCTAATAACTGGCAGGCTCTTGCTTAGTGGATGCTGCAGTAGTCTCCTGGATCAAGCGGCTATCCAATTCATCATCAAGGGTGTTGTGGGGTTGGCAGTTGTCATCTATGATTGTGTACTCTTTAGCTGACATTATTTCATGTTCATAGCAGAGGTTGTCTGGTAGAGGAACTCTGCCAGAAGGACATCATCCTCTGTGGGTAGGAGGGGGATGCCTGTCCTGTTGAAGCACTTATGCACTGTTGAAGGTTCTGATGTTACAGATGGCAACCTGGAGCCAGGTCATAGCAAGGTGCATATTAGTGGACTTGCAGATGGCCTGGGAGTGGCAGCAGTACTGCCCCTGTTACTTGGCTGGAGGTAGCATTAGCAGGCAGGTAGATGATCTTGACATTTCTGTGCTGCAGGTCATGAAGGTAGCATGAGGCATTGTTAAGCAGGAGAATGACTTGACAGCCTTAGATGGACATGTATAAGTTACATCCCTGTGTCATTCTCAAATAGGGTGGTGGAAATTCAGATTTTCTTGTTGGCACACCTAATGACTGAGAAACAGCAGGAGCAGAGGGACTTGCCAATGACCAGGGATTTCTTGAACTCACTGAGCTGGTTGAAATGTAGAGCTACCTTCAGATACTCCTTGCTTTACTTCTCACCAGATACTTCATTCCTCTTGACATCTAGAGTCTTGTCAGGCAAGGTGCAGTTGAAGACAAAAGTCTTCTCCATTTTGAAAATTGCTCTGAGGTCAAGCGGCGAGATTGCTATGCCTTGTCCTTCACATACATAGGATCAGCATGCATGGTGTATCACTGCCAAGAGGAGGTTCATTTAGATTCTCAATAGATGGATCCCTTTTCAGACCTGTGTTGGTTTGCATTGGAATTCTGTAATCACTTTAAAAAGATAACGGTTTTTGTTGATTAATCTTACTCTCATGACTGTCTGAACGCATTTTATCTCCAGCCTTTCTTTGTTCAGAAGCCTGTCAATGTTCCACATCAGCAATTTGGGGTTGAGTTAGGGATTTTGCTGACATCTGCCTCGGGTTGATTGTCTTCTTCAGTTCTTTCTTTAGAGTCTAGCAGGTTTGTTGTTGGAATTTAATAAGTAGAGATGCTGTCTGTCAGCAGAGAGTATATTTTGGAAGTTAACATTTTCTAAAACTGGAAAAGTATTTAGAAAAATACCACAATTGACACACTCTTACCCTACCTCCTCACCAAAAGTTGTTTTATGTCTCGGAAAAATGATTGATATTGAAATGAAGCAATTATATACAGTATGTAGATAAAGGATGCATTGAAGATTTAGTCAAGAAATTTATAAATTAGAATTTGCATAAGGTATCCAATTTGGGTATAAAAGACTAGAACAAGTGTTTCAATGCATAGATGAGCAAAGAGTGGAAACCTTGGAGATTGAAAAATATCTATACTGCCAGCAGAGTTAAATATTGGAAGTATATTTTCAGTTTAGGAAAATGTTAGCTTTCATGTAGCTGTGGAGCACTTCAGCCAAGCAGTTGAATCACTTTATCCCTAATAATGATTCATTCCTTTATAAATTTCTAAATTTACTATATGCAAATGCAATTTTTCAAATTAATGATTTTTTATTGTTACAGTTGTACACTGCCAAATTTACTTTAAAAAGCATTCAATAAGATTGTTCATTAAACAATCCCGTAATTTTTGTGCCAGGGTATGGTTACTCTTCCCTTCACTCTTATGGATGAGTTGGACTTTCTCACTGATGGTAAGCTCCTTCCTCTTAGAGTGTGCTACCAGGCATGGTTAATCCAAGAATGGATAATCCAGGTGACAGTCACAGAGTGTGACAAAGCAACACAAAAGTCCTAGAGGAAAATGAGGATCCAACACAATCACGGTCCAAAAATGACTAAGCAACAGTAATTCCAGACTGTGTACAGTATGGCAGAATAGAGACAATTGATTTGGCTAAGAAAGCAAAGCTCTATTTATTGCAAAATAGAGGAAAAGATGACAAAACTTGAAATGAATTTGTGAATTTTTCCCTTTGAGCAAATCTTTCATTCACAAGAATACCACATAAACAAACTAGAAGTGTTACAAATAACAAAGTTTAAAGGAGTGTGAAAACATACTGTTTATTTGATCAGGATTATGTGTGATTATGTAATAATCAGTGCAGCACGAGTTGTGAAGAATCAGGTAGGATTGGCATGCTGTTTAGGGAACATTAATGATCACCTAGTTTATGACACTTGCAAGACTTGGACACTATCAGTCAATGTACAGTAATGGCTTCACTTTGACTGACAGGTCTCAGTTATGCAGTGGCAGGTGAATTCCATAACAACTGTTTTGCAAACATAAAATAGAAGGAAATATTTGGGACTGAGCAAAATGGCTGTTATTAAGGCTTGACCAGTATGTGGATTTGGATTGTATATACAATTAAAATTTTATGTATTTGTATAATACATCAAGTTCTTTATCATTAATGGTATTTTTTTGTTCTCTCTCTTGGTATTTAACCTTACATGCATGCATTTTCCACATACTAAGGTGTTATTTAGCTGTTGGTTTCTCATTTAATTTATAGAACTTTTAAAATCACATATTAAATTTATTTTCAGTATATTACAAAGTTTCAAGTATCACATTCTTTGGTTTGAACAACATGAATTATTTTATAGTAGATTTTTTCCCCTCCATTCTTAATGTGTCTTATTTATATTTAATGTAGATTGTCCTTCACCAGAGCAGAACTGTTTCACACACAATGAAAAATATTGCCTCTTTTCTCCAGTGCATTTATGTTCATCTGTTATTTTAAACTAGACAGTTTAATATAAAGATGATGTTTGAAAATATTGTTGTTGTTTTTTTTTTGTCTTTATAATTTGGGGAAATAAGTAATTTGTTTTATTTAGTATCAGAAAATAATAAAAAAATACAATGTTTTTCACCATTTAAAAAGGAGAATCTTAACACTCATGTAGTCTTTTGATTGAAATGTAACAATAAGACTGGTGGCAATTACAATAAAATAATATATTCGTGGTCAACAATGTTCATTGTTTGTAATCATTTTCTGTTTTTAAGCATATTTGTTTTGTTTGGTATTTGAAAATGCTGTTTTATTTATTTATTGTTTATAAAAATGTGTGTACAAAATCTTAACCTTTTCCCATGCACTGTTTACACTCGTATCAGTTTGTCACACATGCAGTTTTTGCATTTCTCAATAAATTGTTTATATTCTGATATTTCAATGGAATATTTTATATTTTAGGGATTTGTAACATAGATCCTGATGACACCCGATCCAACAGCATTAATTCACGGCTTAATTCTAATAGCATGGAGTGGAAATCATGTTTTGTGGCCATGGCAAGACTGCAAACACCACAGTTATTGAGAGAAATGACACTCTGTGACAATTTTAAAAATGAATTTACTTCACGCCACAGCATGGAATGGAAATTCCTTTTCTTGGATCATAGGTATGTAGAAATTCTTATTAAATTTATGTTAAAACCTTTCTAGACTATTACAAACAGTTCATAAATTTGCCTGTAAGTAAACCTGTAAGGAAACTTGTTACAACTTATAAATATGTCTTGTTTACAACATGTTGAAGTAAACTTTTTTGAAATTTATGTGTTCAGTAAGAATACTTGCAAACAATATACATTGAAGTCAACTTTAAGTTGTATTAATTTATTTTGTTAGGGATGAGACAAATGTCTGATTGAATTTTGTCTGATAGTGCAATATCCAATGGGTCAGTTTATGTATGTTGTCAAAGATGTTCACGTGTACATTCTAGCAAACATATGCTTACAGTGTTAAGTTGTTTTTTACCTTTTCTTTTACCTCTGTGTATGTAAAGTTTGAACTTTCCTTTGCTTCCATGACTGGTTTGTCTTGTAAATAATTGCTCAACAGTCTGTATTAAAAGGGTTGTCCTCTTATTATCTGATATCAATTGATTGTGTGTTATTTTTGAGTTAAAAACTTATTTGTATTGTGTTTGTTATACTCTGATTTAGGACCACTTGTACCCTTGGCATAGCCAGGTAGTTAGAACACTTAATTTGCAATCTGCCATGGGGCACTGTAATGTGATGGTTTCTCTCACTAATTGTTTGTAAAAGAGTAGCCCCAAGAGTTGGCAATAATGACTAGCTGACTTCTCTCTAGTCTTTCACTGCTAAATTAGGGGCAGCTAATGCAGATTGCCCTCGTGTAGATTTGCATGAAATTCAAAACAAATGTCTTGTTTATTCTTTCATATTGATAACTTTCTAGTAGTTAGTTAATTAGACTGCAAAAATGAAGTTCCATGGTTCATGACCTGTATAGAGGACTTGTTGAACATAGCAAAATATGTAAAAAAAAACAGTTGAAGAAAATAAGTATCCAAATCCTTGTACAATATCCTTTGAAGTCATCAAGTAAGTCACCAAGAATCCACTTGTGGCTGCAAAACTGAGCTTCATCATATCATTGAACAAGGATATGACACCTTTTCTGACTTAATATCAGTCAGATATGTTCATTATTGCAAGTCATTAGACTTGTTCTAATTCCCCAAGAAACTGATGAGTAGCTTCAGGTAGCTAGACATAATAAAGGAAGTCAAGTCTTTTGATAGCTTACTGATGTCAAATTGGGTAAAACATCACCTTGGCTATAAAAATGTTGACCTGGGATATGTTGCAGAGAGTCATAAAGGTTTTGGCTGTAGAGAAGACAGTTGGGCAGCAGAGTGTTTTGGATTCAGAATGATCAGCAGAAAGTATTTGTTGGTCATTGTTAAGAAGTTATTGCAAAAGTCACCTTTGAAATATTCTCTAATGCCCAATTTTTTATTCCTGGATCCCTCCAAAGTTTCAGATTCTAAAGCAAAGGAACAATATATCAGTAAGCATTCTCAATTTCTTAGTGGAACAGCATCAGGTCAATGAGGAGAATTGTGATGTGATATCATTCATTAGCATTCTCAATTTATTGATGATACAGTGTAAAGCAACTCTTTATTGTCTTGTGATTTGATCTTATTTTTGACAGAGTGGAGGTTCTGCTGTTTGGATTGATATTCAAGGGCAAACAGTTTGAAAAGCTGTGGCAATTATACTGTTAGCTGTTGTTGCTGTCACATGGGCAAGGTTTATTTGAAAGAGGGTTTTCAGTTAACAGATAAGTTGAGGTAGAGAATATGAAAGATGGAACATATGTTGTTCAGATATGCATTTGTGATCACCTAAGAGCAGTGGGGGATATCAAAAAGGTAATCATAGAACAGAGTCTGCTTCTGGATGACCAAAAATGAAAAAAAAAAAAAGAAGAGAAAAGCCAAAGAAAAAAAGGACTTGCTTGATGAAATAGTTGACTCAAAATGAAGAAAAGAAGGCTCCAAGATGATACTGGAGCTATTGAAACACCTGCTGATAAACTGACCCTGTAAACTGAGATGATTGGGAAGATCATTTTTGTTGCTAAGACCAGCAGCCCTTACTATTGAGCAAGGACAAGAAAGTGGCATTCAATAAAAGTGGAACAAATATTTGAAGAAAAACTGACTTAACTGAAAAGCAAATAATTGCACGTACATTATTAAGAAACTTGCATTCATATCAAAGCTGAAACTGTTTTTTCAGAATTGTCTGTCCACCAAAGACTCCTGGTTATGTGCATGGCAAATTGTAGCATTAAATAAATAAGTGAAATATTTGTTTGTATTAGGAAGTAACCTTGTCAAGCACCTTCATATTTGCCATTCTTAACAGTGCATTTTTAAATTCTTTATTTACTTTTTCTACACTCAGTTAACTTAGGTCATTGAATCTGTAAGAAAAAGGTCTTTGAAATGTTGAATTGTTTTTTTATATATAAATGTGGGAACCCTGTATATTATTCATGAGTTATTAATTTATTTGTGTTATGTTTATTTTACATCTGGGTTAAGACCAAGTGCATCCTTGTAGTTCATTTGTCATGCTGAGGTTCTGTGGCTCACATCCCATTACTGTAGAAACAATTTAGTGATGCATTTTGAGATTATGCATTATAAGAGTGAATGTTAAAACTCGCTGTTCAATCCAACAAGAGTAGCACAAAATTTGGTTGTGGATTGTGGGTTGACTAATAGTCTTTCCTCTAGTCTGTTACTTCAAAATTAGTTTTGTGCAAAATTCTACAAACAAAAACTTATGATTTAGCCATTAGTTATATTTATTCTTATTTGAACTTTTCCCATTCATATTTAACTCTCTTTAATTTTGTTGTGAATTTGTAGTTTCCCTGTTTATTGTAATTAATTTGAATTTTAGTTATTTTACTGTCAGTTTTAGATTTTTATAAACAAATGATATAGGTGACAAGTATTGTACAGTGTCTGACTACAGCAATGTTATCGATGACATCCAAGTCTGAGGACAAGATTTTATATGCAAACATACACTTGAAGCATTTAGGTTAGACATAGTTTTAAGGCTAAGAAATGATTGTCCTGGTCGAGAAGATAAGGAAAGCACACATAGTCTTCCTTTAAATTATCATTCAAATTTACATATTACGTCTGTTACTAGAGATTATGAATGGTTAAACTAAACAGATTCTAGTATATTTTCTCTGTCTGATAATGGCATGCTGTAAAATTCAGCAAGTTGATTGTAATTGAGAATATGTGATTATTTGTTCAGTGTAGATTTACAGGATATACTTTGTTGTGGTAAGTTAATAAAGGTTGAATTAATATTGTTTTTACTTGAAAAAACTTGTATTCAGTTTCTTTATTTCAGGGTTCTGTATATCTTAGTAATTATATAAATTTATCATAGAATGTTTTTCTCACTTGTTGATAAACAGTTCTATTGGAGAATATCATATACTAATGATAGTGAAAATTATATCACCAAGGTTAAAATATTTACTTTCTTCTGCATGTACTGTAAACATGCAATACACAAACAGTAATTATTTGAAAATTATCTATTGAATAAGCTGACAACTTGATGTATTCAGCTATTTTGGAGGTTGTATTAATAAAAAGAGAATCATAACTTTGTTTCACTACAATTCACATTAAGTTATACAAGTCGTTTTTAAATAAGGTAAAAGTAGAACAAAAAATATTAAATTAATTTTTATTTGTGCATTACAGGGCTCCTCCTATTATTGGATATCTTCCTTTTGAGGTTTTGGGAACATGTGGCTATGATTATTACCATGTTGATGATCTAGACCAAATAGCAGCATGTCATGAAGCACGTAAGTTTTCTTTCTTATTCTATATTTTTTATGTTGTGTACTGTTGTTAGTATTCATACTAAGTCACTGAGGTTTCAGCTAAAACCAAAATGACATAACACTGGTTAATCAAACAACCAATAATTAATCATGCAGTAAGTCATAAGAAAGTTCTTTATTTACTTTGATATAGCTGAATTCTTGAGCCTGCTATATTTTCATGAGAAGAAAAATTAGTAGTTTTTTTTCATTTTTCATTTAGTATGTGTTTTTCAATGTTATCCTTAAACTTCTAAGTGGTAACATTCATTATATTATTTTTAAGATGTTTCAGAAGAAGTTCATGGATGAAAATAGTGGTTCCTTCTTAATGCGTGATATTTCATATAAAGACAACTTAAAATATGCTATTACTATTATTTCATACATTTTATGTAGTATTCACTCATTTCCCAAAACAAAATAAAAACCTGTAACATCCAGCTGAAAGTATTGGTACAATTCCTTTTAGTATTTTATAATTAATTGTGTAAGTGAATTTTTTTTTAAACTTGCTATATTGCAACAAAAACTAAACTAATAATTACTCTGTGTAAGTGTATGTAATTTATTGCATTGTTGAAAAAGATATTTATAAGGTGCTAATATTAATTTTTTCATTTACCTTTCTTCAATTGTAGTGATGCAAACTGGAGAAGGAACATCATGTTACTACAGATTTCTAACCAAAGGTCAACAGTGGATATGGCTCCAAACACGTTACTTTATAACTTATCATCAGTGGAATTCAAAGCCAGAGTTTATTGTCTGTACTCACAGTGTCATCAGGTGAAGTAATTTTTCAATATTCATCACACCTCACATCAGTCCTACATCAGGAAACTAAATATTTAATGTCCTAGATATCACATCATTTACTTTTTCTCTGCTGTAACTTTTTTACTTTTAAAGTATTAAAATGTATATATGTTGAAGCATTTTATGAAAAGTAATGATACTATAACAGAAAAATTACTTTACCGTTAGGTATTTAAATTTTTTTCTGATACTGTTACCACTATTGAAGAAAGTTGACAGTATGGTCATCTTAAAACTGAAAAAAAACCCATAATAATTCATTTCTAAAATTATTTGTATAAGAATAAAATTATAACTTTCACATTTGTAAGTTTCATAATTTATTATCATAAAAATCCCAAAATTCATTTATTTACTAACAATCAGTATTTTAGTATCACCTTTCTCAACTTAACCCTTGAAAAAGGCATAGGCTAAAAAAAATTGTGGACTTTATATCATGATTTTTAATCTCCAGTCTGTATTTTAATATCTAAGATATAATCATTATTTTTTTAATTTAATAATACTTCACCTTAAACTACTTTTTCAATTCTTTATGCAGATTTCTTCTCAGTATATGAAATTCAAAGTGAGTATATCTGCTATCTGCTGTAAGTTTTACCTAAGCTGTTATTAAACTGTCATTTTTATATTTTGAGGATTAGGCTCAGTATGACCAGGTGGTTAGGGTGCTTGACTCACAACCTGTGGTTCATGGTATTGAATCATTGTCACACCAAACATGCTCACCCTTTTAACTGTAGGGTGTTATAAGTGATGGCCAAACCTACTATTCATCTCAGTCATTTATTGACTTCTATTTTTTAATTTTTTGCTCAATTATTTGGCTTTACTTTTGCTCTGTATGTTTTTTGCCATAAAATAAGAGCCCAAGATTAAAATCACTAGAGATGATACAGTTAGGGTATAAAAACTGGAGCAAGGTAGGATTCATACCATTTCTTAAATTAGCAAAGAAGAAAACCTTTTGTCACAATGGAGCTAAAGTGTGACAGGAAGTAAGTATTATCAGAAACACATTTTCGGTATAGAAAAATGTAAATCTCCATATAGTCATGGACAAATGTTAAGCAGAAATACTTAACATCTAATTTTTTTAAATACAAATGGCTTGTTATGTTTACTGAAAGCTTGCCAAATTTCATAAATATTCTTAAAACATCTTAAACATTGTAGTATGGAAATTGTTTGTCACTTTGGGATTATATTCTTGATGAAATCAGTCAATCCTGTAATGAGGGAATTAAATAGATATTTTTACTGTAGTTCACCTTTTCAACTGTGGGGATGTTACAATGTGATGGTCAAACCCACTATTCATTAGTAAGAGGGTAACCCAAGATCCACTTTAACTTCATAACTTGCCATTGCTTTGGAATATTGATACCATCAACATGAACCTGTTGTCATAGAAATGTAATTTTGATAAATTAGAAATATATTTGTTGTAAAATATGTTGGATTGGTATAAATATTGTTTCTGAAGACCATACATTCCACTTCCAGTTATGACCATGTCCAGGCTACAGTAGAAATGGAGATGAAGAAAAACAAACAACAGTCACCCAGGATTGATAGTTCTCCATGTCCTCCTGGCTCTACATCATCCCAAGCCCTAAGGGCAAGGGCATGTCAATCACCTACTCCTTCAGTTACTTCCAGGTGTAGCTTATCCTCTACAGTAAATAACTTTTCTAGAGGTAAGTAGGTACTTAGTTCCCATATTAGTTATTATTAGTGAGTGTCTGAGTCCATTCTGGTTAGGAAATCAAGCTCATTATTCTCAAAATTGGCAAAAATCTTAAAAATAATATAGACAGATACAGGATACTTTTTGTAACAGATGTTATATTCTTTCAGTGTAAAAAAATATTAAAAACACAGAAATGCCAAAAAACATCTTTAATATGGATATTTTTGAATTTCCTTTAATTCCATCATTAGCATTAATATCTCAAAAAAAATTAGTTCATAATACTCAAACTACAGAAGAAGAAATTAGCATTGATCAAATTTACATATTCAGTCAGAAGATTAGAAAGATCAGCCTTAAATGGTAAAAATATAGTATAATGTACAATAAAATGTAGTGTGTGTGTGTGTTTAACTTTTAGCATTGTTAAAAGAAACTATTATAGAGAAATCCACTTATTATTCCTTATACTAACATTCACATTGGCTCAGTTCTTAGTCTCAGATGCAAATCTTGCATTCAAATCCCAGTAGAATGGAGATTCTTTATACTTTTCATTAAGAATGCATGTTTAGAGTACAATCATACAACATCAGGAAAAAAAACCATAGTAATATGATAATTTACTTTATTATTTATTAAAATTTGATTACAAAGACTAGTGCCATAATGGTTATGGTACTCAACTCATAGAAGTCTCACCTTCAAATTTCAATTGAGTAAAATTTTATCTTAATTTTTTTTAATATTTATTGTCATATTTATAGCAATTTCTTTAAATATTTGTAAAATTGCAAATGCCAGTGCCTATCCATGTTAAACACAAATGTCTTTTCTCAACTCGTAATAAAGGCATCAACCATTTATCCTTAACTTTCAAGGCAGTTTTTAAAACTGTGTTCTTATTTAATGTAAATGCTTATAACTAATAGAAAGAGATTTTTTAATTACTTCAAGCTTACAATAATTCTTTTGAGTTCAACAGCAACAGATACTAATTTGGAGGAAGCAGTTGATGTGTATAAGCAAAGCTGGTGCTTGTAACTTTAACAGTTTTTATTAATTGGGCACAGAAGTTCAGGCAATCAGCATACTTAATTTAAAGGCATATAACAACAGATTTGTTGACTTATCTTTCATTCTTCCTTCATGTATTTTTTCAAAGATACAACTTTAGTTTTCTTGTGATTGAAAGTGGGAAATTACTTGCCCAAAGATGTAGTAACAAAGGACAGCTTTGGTCCATTCATTGATATTATTTAACAGCTACCAAATAAATTAACTGAATTAATAATAATGTTGAAGTAATTTCATTATAAAAAATCCCATGTGAATTTTTCATACATGTACTATTACAAAACTGATTTATCATACAAAAGTTTCTTTAAAATGCTCTTTTGTTGTTTTAGCCATTGGTTCTTCAACATTGCAAGAAGGATTAGTTTACTCCAGATCATCTGAACCTAGCAGAAGCGAGCAACCAATTGCTGTTTCACTTGCTGTTCATCCTGCCAAATCCATCAGCAGTTCCGTTGAACATTTGACCAGTAGTATTCAACTAAGCTCTTCTGTACCTGTACAAAACACATCATCTGTTGTAACTATAGCTACTCTACAGCCTTTGGTTGGAATATCCAGGTCACCTGTGTTAACATCGTCCAATATTAATACATTTCAGGTAAGAATAAATTATTTTCAATACCTTTCTATTTATTTTTGTAAATACTACTGAAATGTAGATATTATTTTATTTCAATTTTTTATATCTCTTCAAAGTTGAAAATATTATGTTAGGTTAGCACAGTTTAGAACTGGACAATTAGTGGTATTTGTTAATTGGTTAATCTATGGCCCTATTAATCAATTAATACATTGTTCCTAAACCCATGGTAGGAAAATGAAAAAAGTTGCTTAATGGGTTTGAACAACCTATTGCTTTCACTCTTAGCTGCAGTTTAAAAAGAATAAAATAGATTGATAGCAAGTGCTATCACCGCATTGCCTTCCTGCTCGTCAGCAGTTCAAAATTAACAACAGTAGTGGATGATCTTAATAGCTTTATCATAACAAAGACAGGTGAAGCAAGTTAGTACCAATACAAATTGTGCCTGAAACTCACTAAAGCTGAATATTACTTGAAGTACAGAAGAAAAATAAAAACACTCGGAGGGCTTAAATTAAACACAGCACAGATCATTTTGTAGCTTTGCCTGAAAACATAATAATATTGCAATTACTTGACTAGTTAGAATAATCAAAAGTAATAAATATTAGGACTCCTAATTTTCATTAGTTGATCATTTTTATAACATTCAGTTTAATCATAATTTCAATTAATCAATTGAATAATTGGAAACTAATTTCATTTAACATAATTGTAATTTTGATTAAGCATTTAATTTACATGAGACTGATTGACTGTAGTTGCTTCTCATGGGTAATCATTTAACTGTCATTACAAAGTCAGTTGAATCAACTGACCTTGTAACTATTTTCAGGAATAGTTTTCATACTTTTAGTAAACATTACAAGTTTTGTAAATAAAAAATCAGATAATTTAATGAAGTATTTTTACTAAAGATTTTACTATGAACATAAAATAGTTCTTTATACTAGTTTGAGTGGTAAGTGCTTTCCACATTGAAGTTAAAAAATACTACTATTTATTTCAAAAATCATAAATTTTACTTGTGCAATATCTGAAACCTCCTGAATTAATTTCAGTAAAATTTTATATTTTATCTATTATTTTTCTACCCTCACTTTGTTCAAGGTTGGCTGATTTGACTAACCTCATAACTTTAATTATAATAATAATAATAAAATTCTAAATTATCCTTTTTTTTTCTAGAATTACTTCAAATGTTAAAATGAAACTTCATATGTTTACCCTAAATAGCTTTACACTTGTGACGGTATTCATTTATTTCTACTTGACTTTTATTTTTCTTTGAATCCTGTCTAACTACTAATCATGCCATTATAAGTCATAAATTAGTTGACGAATGTGAACATTATGTTACTCTCAAATTATATTGCACAGGAGTTCCTTGCAAGCATAGATCATAAAAACATGTACTATATTATTTATATCATGTAATCTAACCATAACTAACATAAAAGCATCCTATTTTCAGATTTTAGTTACTTTTATAATAATAAATACTAATGAAATCTCTTACCTGGATTGCATTCTTTTTTGCTTTTCACTGTCAAAAATGCACAAAATAATTTTTTATCTAATTAAATAATGCACTAAAGAATACAAAATAATAATGTCAGTAACTATCACAGTTATTCTGGCTTTTTATCTGTGGGTTTCAAGCTTGAACTGAAAGCAAAATTAACACAGAAAACAAAGTGATATGATAAGTTATTTGATAGATGAAAATCTTGGGTTTCTGTTACTTATGAGTAATGTTGTATTGATTGTCAGAGAGAACAGTTCAAATTTCTAGCTGAAAGGATGTGGCGTGGACATGACAAGAGGTGTCCGATATTTTATTTGTGGCTCTGTAGCTTGAAGGCTTTGAAAATTATGCTTTGCCTGAGTAATGATGCTATTACAATGAGTAATTTACATTACATGTTATACTTCTTAGAGGAGGAGTAAATAAATTAGAGAAGATGGGATGCCTAGCAAGCAAATATAATAATTCTCACACTAGGGAAAGTTCTCAATTTGTTTTTAAATTGCCTTATAAATTAATAATGTAAAAACTTGCATACAATTAAACTATTGATTAGTAGCTGTATTTTATTCTACATCTATTGATATACCATAGAAAAAGTAGTTTAATTAAAATTTGAATATAATTCACAAAATCTGTGAGATGTGCATGAAAAATGCTCATGGTGATAGTTAAACTTTTTAGTTCAAGTAAGGTACATATTAACCTTTGCTGGTATTTTAGTATATAAACTAAGATATACATCAATCAGGGGAAGGAAGTAACTTCCCAGCTGGAAATACACACATTTCAATAAAAAGTAACAGGTCTTATTTTAAAATTATTTTGTACTCTGAATTTACTATATTTAAAAACATTTATTTAAAAGTGGAAGATGAATTGCAATTTCTCAATTATATATTCTTCATTTCTTAACTAATCACAAGATAGCTTTGAAACTTTTAAGCAGAAGCTTCAGCAGTAATCAAATGACATGAAAAAAGAAGTTATAACAAAAGTGGCTTTTGGTTTCTTGAGCAACATTAGCTAATTCCAACAGAAATGTTCTATGTTGAAAAACTTTAAGACCAAACAAAGCTGATATGTTGAGAATTTTCATTTTAATACAGCTAAAATTGACTAGGAATTGTAACAATTCTTATGTCATTTTGGATTTAGAAGTTTTTACTAAAGTTTTTTTTGAGAGAAAACATTAAAAAATTAGTGTAATGAAACTATAGTAATGAATAATTGTGCTGGTTTTGTTTAGCTATAAACATGTGTAATATTAATATGATCATTGCGATAAACATTAAGAATTTCAAACAAATTTGGACCATACCCTGTTGCTTGTATACAATTACCAGAAAGCCAATTTGTATATTAGATATTGTTTTTAAAAATTGAACAATGCACAAGTATCAAAGAATTTGAAAGCACAACTATATTTACAAATTACACCAATAAAGATATAATCAAACCTTCATACAGTCGTAGTGAAAGTTGTGTTCTTGTTGTAAGAAAAGTAGTTTTCTTTAAAATTGTTTCCTTTGATAAAAAAATCGTTGTTCCACATATTGTAGTTATTTTTCTAATTGTCTAAATTTTGAATATCCACATTGTGAAATTGTATATTAATTTTTGTTTGTAGCTGGCACCACATGGTATCAGGATCACACAGATTGATACATATACAGTAGAACCTCTTTGGGATTGTGACAAACTGGCCTGATTAGAGGGGTTACACTGTACATAATTAGGAATTATGTAAACAAAAAAGGGATTGATTGAATGGCCCCTTTCAAGGGGTTCCACTGTATGCATATTGTGACAATTATATTAAGGTTAAATGGAAAATTGCAGTTAATTTGTTCATTTTATCTCCATAAAGTTTTTGTTATGTAAGAGGTTAATAACACACTGTTAGATATAAAAGACTGTTTGTGAAGGAGTTATTAATTAATTTTGTGTTTGTAATTCATTGATGCAGAGGCTATTGAAATTTCAAGAAGACCTCAGTAACTCATGTATAAATAGTTGTGATCAGATGAGCAGAAACATACAGAAAATAAAAGTCACATGAGAGGGAAGTTTGGTTTAGAGAAAAGTTTGAAAACTTAAAATTAACTGTCATGGGAGTGAATAGCATAATGCTTGATATGTTAGAATGAGATTAACAATTTGAAAGAAATAAGGAGAATATCTGCAGTAACTCATGACAGCATAAGTGAATTTTACACAGAAAATACTGCAATAAAAATCAGCTGAATTCTAAAACAGTTGAATTAGTCCACATGGATTGCTGACAACTGTATAGTGTATTTAAGATAAACTATATGTATAAAAAATTTAAAGACAAGTGGTGTGTATGCTATTTATTGTTGAATTTATTGCTATCAAGTCATGGGCACCTACTGTGTAAGAATCCTTAACTCAACATACCCATATATTTATGTAACAATGTATACCATTAAAATGGCATAGATGAAAACGTTAATGACAGCGGAAATAAGTAAACCTACATATGCACAACTACAGTAGTAGTGCAAATGCTGTTGAAATTACAATCATGCTACATAATCATCTTAAATTTTGGTAAATCAATAGAAAGAGGAAAGTGGTTCAGGTTACAAGATAGTGAACTACAAAGTGTTAAATGACAACAATAAGATGAGAAAAATTGCAGCAACAAAAGAGAGAAGAGACAGAAGATTGAAAGGGAAAAATGAAAGAAAGGATTGATTGGAAATAAAAAGAATGAGAATATGAACTGAATAAGAAAGGAGAGACTAGAAACTGAGAGAATAAGTGCACAAATTTAGATTGCAAAACTCACCCAACCAAAGAAAGAAAGATGCAAGGTTGAGAACAAAGTTAGTGCAAGCTGCCTAAATTTAATAAATGAAAATATGATATAGATGTTTTCCTAAAGAGATGTGAAAAGTCAAGAATTGGGATAAAGCTGACTGAGCAGTCTATGTCAGCCCAATTCTTACGGGATAAGGTCTTTAAGTACGTGCAGATGTAATGTCAAAAGATGCCATGGATTATGACTAATTAAAAGTGACTTTTAAGGAAACATTATGAACTTGCTGAAGAAGGCTTTGCAGGAAGTTAGATAAGTCAAACCTGACACTGGGAAAACTGTGTTTCAGTCTGTGGCATATCTATGGCACTACTTCACAAGATGGACGGATATAACCAAATGTGATGATAGTTTTGAGGGACTGCCATACATATCTCTTAGTACATGAATAGTTTGTGATCACATGCTCAACTAACATGTCACTGTTCCAAGGATAGAGCATCAAACATTACAGAGGAGATGATCAATCTGGCAGAACAGTATATGGAAGCCCATGGATGTACTGTAAGTGCCAAGTCCAAAAATATCTAGTTAAATTCTAAACTAATGATGGCTGACATGACATAAGAGTGTATCAAAGGTAACAAGTTAATAGACAGAAGGGAGAAGTATTGCTAAATTTTTTATGAAACAGGACACACTGCAAAGGATTGTAAGTCCATTACTAGTGAGCAACAGCAGAAATCTCAACATAAAGCAGCTGTAGTTACTTACAAACATAGTGCTTCTTAATAACAAGAGTGACTAGCACCAGAAGAAACACCATCAAGAAAATAATCAGATTCCATGATTGATCAGTGCATTACTTATGGTCAGCTGAAGTTAGCAATTGGATCAGTAGTGATAGGAGCAAGTTACTAACAACTCATGATATGCTAATATATCAAAGACAAGAAAGTGAATATTCCATGACACATTGGGAGTAGTAGTTTAGCAGTAAAAACCAGTTCAGTATCAGATAACCAGAAGTTATGCCTTCATGTGCTAATTGGTTGGATGGGGAGAAAGTTTCTCACACCAAAAATAAAGATGGATACTCCATTAGAAGATCTTGAGGTCATGTATATCAAGTAACCAGTATAGGCCTTGGTGATGGGAGACACACCAGGGAGTAAACATTTGAAAGTGCAGAAAGAAGACCTTCTTCCACAGAAACTTTGAGATGCTACATAAAAAGAAATCAAGTGCAAGATCAATATGAAAACAAGGGATTTTATGAAGATGAAGCCCTACTGGAGGCACTGTTTTAGAGGGGGGTGTTTTCTTAGAGCAAAGCTACATTGGGCTATCTGCTGAGCCCACCGAGGGAAATCGAACCCATGATTTTAGCGTTGTAAATCCATAGACTTACTGCTGTACTAGCAGGGTGCTATTTTAGGAAAGACAGACAAAGGAACTGTAAACATTGGTGAAGATTATAAAGAAAATACTTAGTATATGAACTGACAACAGTCTTTGTATGTAGTGAAAAAATATTGTAAATATTTTTCTTGAAGATGGGCTTATGTGAGATAGACTGTTTACTAGAGGTATTTATTTATTTTATGTTTGTAATTCATTGATGTCAAGTCTGTTGAACTTTCTAGAAGCCTCAGTGCTAGGTGTATAAATAGCTGCAACCAGCTGAGTAAAGATAAAGCCATGTGAAAGAGAAGCACGTTCAGTAGAACATTAGAAAATGTAAAGTTAACCATTGATGGAAATGAATGGTATAAGGTTTGATATGTTAAAGTAAGATAAACAGTTTGAAAGAGGTAAGAGGCATTGTGTTACCACTGTTTGCTACAGGTTGTCATGATAGTGGTAAGTACAATACAAAAAACATTCGCATCTAGGTTGTATAGTAATGTCTCACAAAACCATATACTGGATTAAGTGGTAGCTCATACCTGTGGAATATTTATAATTTGTATGGTTACATACACTAGCTGGTCCAAACATATTATTTCATCAATATCTATTATTTTACAATATTTTCAATAGCACCAATTACTAATTTTATCAAAATATGGAGGCTTTGCTAATGAAATAAATGTGTTTGTATTGATATTTCAAGAACTAACATTTTGAGAGTAAGTGAATAGAACTGTTGTTTTCTCTAGAAAAATTATGAAAATGCAGACTCAAGGGTACTTCTGTCTAAATAGAATTGTAAAGAACTATTAATGAATAACCTATGAGCCCCTTCTGTATAACTGGCATACTTAAATTTTTATGATTAAATTCATTACATATTTATGTAATATTCAGATATGTGAATACTGTTCTATAAGTATTTAGCTTTGTTGCAAGCATATGAAATCATTAGTGTCTTTTCCATGATTCTAGCAGCCAGTGTCCCAAGGAGAGTGTGTTCAGCCTGCCATTGTGATGACTCCAGGCCATACCCAGCTTCAGGAGTACCTGAAAAGACGTCATCAACTTCTTCAGCAACAAATACTCCTACAACAAGAAGAGCTTCGTCGAGTATCTGAGCAGCTAATGTTAGTACAGTTTGTGCCTCCAAACTTTGCTGTCACCACAATGCCTCTCCAGGAAGGCAACCCACAGTCTTCTGTATATGTCAGCCCATCAACAATTGCAACAGTAGTAGAATCTGGTATTTCTAAAACAGCTACAGTTCCTTCTCTGAACAAATCGGCTATCTCTTCAGCTGGGTCTATCATGTTTAACTCTCAGGTAATTGTGCTTTTTTTCCAATCAGATAAATGTAAATTAGTATTTTTATTTCTTGAATAATTGTCTTTATACCCATAAGTAATCATGTCTTGTAGTACTTTTTTTTTAAAACCTATATTCTTATTGTTTGTTTTTTATCCTTTGGCTGACAAAATTAAGATTATAACAGCAATTTATTAAATAGTTGATCTTATAATTTATTATTATAAATGTTGTTTTTTTTATTCATTGCTTGCTTCAATGGAATTAATTTCTTGAACATTGTAATGGTTAGTAAAATATGGTATTTTTTTCCACCTTCTACCCAGTAATGAATACAAATAGGAGATAGAGCAAATTTAAAAGTGTGGGGGCTGAGATGTATAGGTGTATATATATACGCATTTAAGTACTGTCAGTCTGTATGCATGGTAGTGATGTTTGAGGAAAATGTTACGTTTCATCTTTACACATTTAACCACAGGTATTCTTCACTTCACATGATACCAAGTTTTGTCTCCTTAATTTCAAAATTTTATTAATATTTTTTTGTTTGTTATATCAGTTAGGATAGCATAAAATCTTAGCTAATAATCCATATTTTGATAGTATATAAATTTGTGTTCTTAATTCTACAAGGCAATATTGTTAAAATTACTGAATTTCCCATAGTCTGATATGTGACACATTTCATTATACATCTTCTCTATTTCATCCATCACTCCTTGAAAAAATATGAAATTAAATGTAAATTACTCTTGATAAAATCCTCCCTGTTCAGGCAAACCATAACTTTTATTCCCTCCAATTCTGTTGGAACAGGAAATAGTTATTGAATAGAAAATCAGACCCCTGCTGCTATTCCCACCTGTCACCTCCTCTCTTTCAGGATTTTTTAATATTTTTTTCTTGCATTTAATAATATATAGTTATTTAATTATGTGTAACCAATAGAAAGTTAAGGTTTCAGTCATCAAATGACATTGTATAACATTGTGTTGTAAACAAACAAGCTTTAAATTCACTCAGAGTACAAACTATATTCCCATGAGAAAGTTAATTACTAGCTTGGGTAAATTTGAAATAGCTCTTTGTTGCACAGTTAGAAATCAGAAATATTTTGAGAGTCAAGAGAAACTATCTACTTTTTTGCATGTTATTAGTCTATATTCTTTAGTGCATCATTTGATTAAATAAAAATTATCTAGTGCATTACTACCATTAGTATGAAGAAATAGGGTTAAGTGTTATCGATAGCAAGATAAAAAGAAGGTTGGGCAAGTACTTTATTTTTTTGTCTTGCATGCTTATTATTATAAAAGTAACTAAAATTTAAAAAGAGGATTTATTTTAGGTTAGTTAAGATTAGGTAAATAATACTAATATAATAAAAATGTTTTCTGAAGCACACATGCAAGCAGTTTATAGTAGCTCAGGGGCAATGTAATTCAATGGCATTATCTGAGCTACATATTCTCAAAATGATTTACAACTTATAATTGTGCAGAAAATAATTAGACACGGTTCAAAGGGTGAAAATTAAAATTTAATTAAAAATAGATGTATACTGTCACAATCTTAAAGCTACTCAGAGTAAACAAACATAGTTTCATGTTACAATTTGAAGTATGCTGGAAAGAAAAATTGTGTAATAAGAGTTTTTGGGTAGTTACAAGGTTGGTCAAATTGGCCAGTCCTGTTTTGAGTTAATGTAAATAAAATAAAAGATGGAATATATTCACTGAAAAAAAAATGTTTGAAATGTTTAGGAAGCTATAGGGTTTATGTACAGGAAATGTGAAATTTCTGAGATGAGGAAAAGTATTTGTAATCTTATCATTAAAATTACTTTACACATGGACAAATCTTTACTTCAGTTTATTAAAAATACTTCACTGAAAACTATGATTTGTGTATGTGAAAGACGAGCAAATTTTGTAAAGATATACACACCATATTGAAAGTTAGGAGCATTAAATCTATATGGACTTTTAACAAGTGCAGAGAGGTCACGTAGTCAAAAAATTGACGAAATTTGTATTGAGACCATTAATAGGAGTTGTGCCTAGCTGTCCCTTTTACTTATATGTAAGATTGATACGCCCAGCAACATGGTTTTTGTTCTTGTTTACAATCGACAATATTATACCCAAAACTGGACTTGTAGTTGAAACATTATTCAAAGCAGCAGATGTAATCATTTCTTTCACAAATTAGAAAGCATGTCTAAATTCATGTGCATACAGTTATACATTTAATTGAATATTAACATGCAACACTATTTAATCATTTATTCCAATTTTAATATAGGCATATATATATTTTGGTGTTGCAAGAAATGGAGAATCCCTTTTGGTTCTGTCACATCTAACATGTGATCTTTATATTATAATTAGATGGATTAAAGTTCTTTATAGTCAGTAGCTTATCAAGAAGCTTAACCTTTCTAAATATTTTTGAGAGCCATTCATTGCTCATCCTGCAAGTTTTTAATTTTAAATGGGTAACACATAGACTGTTCTTTCCATGACTAATATTGTTTTCTCAAACCAGTTGTTGTTTTTTCATTAATAGCTCTTAACTAGTCTTTTATTCCTTCATGGTAGCCATCACAGCCAGATTCTGTTGTTTTTTTATTGAAATAATTTCAAACACTGATTTTATTGTTTGTTTTTATTTTATTAATTTCTCTAATACAATACTGTATTAGCTTTTCAGCTTTCAATTGCTTTTACCCATGTTAGAAGTTTCATGACATAAGTCACTCCTATGATTGATAAGCCAGTTAAATTCCTACCACACTGAGATAGGGCACAAGATCTGGTCTTGAACTTGAGCTCAGTTGGTGTTAGCAGGTGAGAGTAATGATACATTCTCCTGAAAAGGATGCAAGTCTGTTGCAGGTTAACTTCCAAATAACAGCTGATACCATTCATACATACAGCTAGGTTAACTGGTAAAAGTGGGGTAAAGTGTTTTACTTAAGTATACAACATGGTGCAGACCAGGCTCATACTGACAACTATCCGACCAAAACTCTAAAACACAAAGCTACTGAGCCCCACTACTCCACCCATGTCTATATTATCAGTAGTAAAAGCTGTGCAGATTAGGCAAAAATTTTGATCTGTAAGAAGCTGAAAAAAACATAGCAATCTTCTCAGAAATTTATGTAAATTTGTCTTTTATAAATTGTTATATAATGTGTGTTAAACGGAACTGTGACAGCTTTTGAGAACAAAGATGCTTGATGTATATTCAGTTCAATAAAAAATTTAATTTATGTGATTTATTTAGTTTTAAATTAAATTATCTCTTATAAGTGACACTATAGGCTTTATTTTGGTTGCTTTTTTGAGCTAAAAGTTTATTTTTCTCAACTTTTTTCAAAAATTCTCAGTGGTGTCGTTACACTAGCTTCTGTATTTTACTGTTCAACATAAGAGAATTTCTAATCAATTCTCTTTTGCCATCTATGTTACTCAAGACTGAAATATTTCACTTCCACCTCAACTGCACTGGCTTAAAGCTGGGTATTTGACTTTTAAGGAAAGATCAAGCTTTGTTATTTTGTAGTTAAGCTTGGAAATTTCTTTTGGAATGTAGTATAAATATTTTGTTGACTGTAGATACCCCACTAAGTCATACACCTATTAAAAAAGAGTAGTGGTGTGTGTCATAGTGATTGTAGTCATTCTCTGAAGAGAATCATATAAAAACACAAACACCTAAACTCAATTACATTTCTTAAACCTTTGTTATATTGTGTTATGTGGAAATATAACATGAAAAGTTACTGCTTTATTAATATCCTTAAACTTCTTTCAAATTATCAATAACATTTATCTTTTTGTAGATGGGTTCTTATAATAATAACCTAATTAGGCTTTTATGCTATTGACATGAAAGTACATAAACTGATTAATGCAATGTGTTTGAATATTCAAACTTGTAATCCAATTTTGTGACATTCTTTGGTAACTTTCAGTGATTTTGTTTAAGTGTTATTTTAGCTGACTTTTAGATCACAGAATCTTATTATTGTTTAATGTTAGGTTTTATAATTAAGACTTATAATATAGAATCTTTATTACAAAAGCATGTGTTGAAAAAAATTTGTTACAAATTTCCTTTCTCCCCAGAGTTATTTAATATAAACTCATTGTGTTTGTATGCAGTGTTATTTCATCATAATACATTTTGATTGCTATATATTGTAGGTGCTTTCTCAAGCCCAAGGTTTTTTGCCACTTCAGTTGTCCCAGGATCAGTCACAGATTATATTCAACAGTGTTTCCAAATCAACTCAGTAATTTGTAATAGAATCTCACAAGTTACCTGCAAACTGCAAGTTTTTTTAAAATATCATCATCAGAAGTGGTTTTGTTTCCTTTACAGTCTTCTTTTATGTGATAAGTTTCAAGAAACTGATACATGTTTTCTAAATGATATCATTGGAGCTATTTCAGTATTAAACATTCAGAATTTGTTATTAAAAAAGTGTGATGTTTACTACCTTTATTTTAACTATTGCCAGTTTACCTAAGTGTTTTAAGACTGCACATTTTATCTTTTAAGTGTCATACAGTGATCAGAGTTTCCAGTTCATAGTGTAAAATGCTTCTACATAATTTTGTGAAACAGTTTGACACGTTGTGATTATGAATAAATATTATGTGTTTCTTGTACAATAACTTCATGTATGTACCTGGTGTACACTAATTAAAGATAGCAAATGTTTATATTTTGGTTAAATGTAAAGAGAATGTAGAGCTTGCAACTGTTAGAGCCAAATTTTAAGTTTTGTAGCTTGTTCTGTTGATTTTTATTTATGTTTTACTTGCCAAATAAAAAGAGATTTTTACAGTTATTGCTATAACACATTTATAAGTTTGTTTTTCATTTTACTGTTGTGATTCAATGTTTAGAGCATTTAATTTGTTTTTGAAGTTGTAAGTTTTAAAGATTTAATAATGCTACTGTGAATACCTTTGTAGAGTATATTGTTCTTTGTTGGTCATAATTGATTTTTTAGAATATTTAAATTGTTTCTTTTGTCAGTGTATGAAAAACCTTAAATTCTTCTTTCATTATAGAATTTCTAAATTAAACTATTATTATTATTGTTTGTACAGTATTACATTTTATTGTCCTGATTTTTCAAAAATGTAACCAATTGATTAAGTACTTTAACATAAAATTCAAAGGTTTTGAAGTTTAGGATTTCACTCAGAAATGTGGACTTCCAAGCTATATGCACTGACATAAATTTCATTAAACTGTCATTGAAAGATACATATATGGCTAAACAAAAGATTACCGATTGTGCTTTATACAGAAAAAAAAATTGTGTTCTAGTATTTCATTTCAATAGAAAAAATATCAAATTTCATAGTTATTTCACCTTTTGGTCATCTTATTAAAATGTGAAGAAAAATATTAAAAATGTAACAGTTGATAACTTGATTCACATCATTTAGCTTATTCTTGTAAATGGAAGACTCAGTCAATGACATTTAAAAATTCTACATAATAAGTTTATGATTAACATGTATAACTAGGATATTAAACTTTAAAATAGCTCAGAACAACTGTTACAAGATAGCTATCTTTTTTTATTACCATATTTAAAAAAGCATTTATTTAGTAATGTACTGTAAAATATGTTGTGCTTTTTAACCGTTTCCACCTGGATGTTTGGAGTTGAGCTATATTGATTATTTCAAGCTCTTCAGTGTGTGGTTGCCCTATAAGCAGCATGGCTTTTGGAACTAATATAACAGAGGCTTCAAGCTTTCTTTACTTTTGAGGATTTTTGAAGTCAACACATTAAATGTGCTTGTGACTGGTACTGTTTCTGTAAGTACTGAAATATTTCACACATAGAGTGATACACACATTCATTCAACTAAAATGCTTCGACAATTCTCCACAGCCTTTCTGGGTTATGTCTACACATATAGGCAATGTGTCATCTTCATAGACCAGTAGTTTCCAGTCTTTTTCACTGATAACACCCTAACTCACCTTAATTTGTGTGACACCCCTACTGCCACAAACTATTTTTTTGTAGAAATTTTTGCATTCTTAATTATTATTAATTTGATGAAGCTATTCTGACACTCCTAGCAAGTAGCTGCAACACACAGTTTGAAAACTTCTATTATAGGTGTTTAAAATCCCATGAGGCCTGTGTCATCAAGGTGCAATGTACATGGCTACATTTAACACATTACATAATGCCACTACAGTAGAACCTCAGTTAGAGACCTGAGTTTCATCTCAATGACTAACAGAATTCAGCATTGGATTGTTCAAGCTTGATATGGTACAAGTGCTACCTGTTTGATATCCATGTATTCTAAACTATATCTTACCTCAACTTCTTGAAATTATTTTTGTCTTCCTTAATTACTCATCTTACAGATTACAATCTTCACCTTTCACACTTGATAAAAACTGCATAGCCACTTACATTAGATACACATTTCTGGCTTTTAGCTGAATGTGAGGAGTGCATTCTAATAGCATGTGCTGCTGGCCTTTAAAGCTTAGGTCAGATCCTAGCATCACAATGAGCCTCTGTACATAAAAGTAAATACAATTGAATCCTAGTTTATTGACTATATATTTTCTGAATTGTATGGAAATATAACTTTTCTACTAGCCATACCTGTTAAACCTCAATATTGGATTCATACAGCCTTGGAAATGTATGGTGTACACTAAACGTCAGAAATGCTGATATTAATTTTCAAAATAATCTCGGTAGTATTCAATACTCATTTGCTGATGGTGTGTTTTCCTTCAATTCAGAAGGCCTAGGCCAGATCAAAATTCTCAGACATGACCATATAATGATACCTTTTAATAGTGTTTTGCAATTCCGTATAAAACAAGAAAACATTCAAGGAGGATCACTGACAATATTTTCCACACTACATGTAGATTACTGCTCCACGTAAATAACTAGTTCTGTGAAAGTCGGATTTTTTAAAAATGTATATAAGTGCTTAAAATTCGCATAGTGAGTGTTTATTTTGATGAACATAGATACAAAGCTAGTAAGAAAGAAAAAAGCCAGCAAAATTAATACGCGGAGGGAAAATGAATTAAACTCAAATCTTGTAACTTACTCTCTTTAAAAACCAAACCTAGAAACCATTAACTCCCAAGTTTAACCATACACAGTCATGAAATCTGAATTTTCTTCCTGTTCATATGATCCAACTGAAAAAGTAACCTCCACCTCACGTACAAATGCCCCATGTAGTGACAACGACAATACGACTAATATCTGTTTGTAAGCCTACTTTCCTAAGACAAATGTTATCAAATTCGTATTTTTATGCTTGCAGGAGTGAAAATAACGGAAAAATGTAAATACTGATTGTAAAAGGGTAAAATAATGGTAGAATCCTACCTTAGAGATTCTCACGAACATCAATTCCGATTTTAACTGATTCGTCGTAGTAATATTTCAATAAATTTCGACACTACAAAAAAAATATTTTAAAGTAATTGCTATTAAAATTTGTGTTTAGTAGAATTAATTTGTTTATAAAAAAAATAGCTATTTTCAAAACCATGTATAGATATTTCGATATATATATTTAAAAACTAGTTAATCAGTTTTTCGAAGTAAAATTTTATTTTTAATATAACAAACGTTTCTCTTAATACTGCATTTATTATAGAATAAAACGGTAATCGACATATTTGTATTAATCAAACCTCACGCCGTTTCAAGTCGCCGCGTTGATTGCCCGAGCCAAGCCAGGGGCAACCATTGAACGTCCAGGACCCGAATTTTACGCCAGGGCGGAATCCTCATCCAACCAGCCACTACTGCAGACCAAATTTATCTTTGCCAACCATGGAACACTGAATTCAATGTAAGATGTTCCCCTACTAAAAGTCCAGTCAGTCTTTACTCAATATTCCTTAGGGGCGTCGACCCATCAATAGAAACAGAAGAAATCAAACAAGCCTTAGAACCTCAAATTCAAGCAAATGTGTATGCTCTTTATCGAATTTTTTCTAAAAACACTAACCTGCCTACGCACTTTATGAAGATAGTGACAACGTCGAAGTACAGTGCTGACTGTATTTTACGTGACGGTTGTTATTATCACATATTCCACTTTAGAGCCGAACGCTCACATTGACGAACTTTCAGAACTCGGTCAAACAAGGCATCTAGACATCAGAAACAACCAACGGACAACTACCAAAAAGAAACTACAAAAATACAGCCTAGACCAGATCTAACCAGAAAAAACACGAAGACAGATACAGATAACTCGACCCAGAAGACATCAACTCCCTCTGCCAGCAACACGCTAAGTGTCAGCAACCTAAGAAAGAGAAAGAAAGAGGACAGATCATGCCAGACCTGAATCCAAGTTCGACATAATTTAACAACCAGCTAGACTCAAACTACTACCAAGATATCCATTGATGCGACAGTTCAAACTGAAAAAACAAACTATCTCCACGCAGAAAACTCAAACTAAAATCTCAAGAAGAAACAAAGCATCACAGACTAGCGAAGAACAGCCAGTTGTTCCACCACCGAGACCACATTTTCCACTAGCTGTCTTCCCTCCAGTCTTACACTGCTAAATTAGGGACGGCTAGCACAGATAGCTCTCGAGTAGCTTTGTGTGAAAATCCAAAACAAACAAACTAAACTAAACCCCTGTTACGTTAGTTTGCGTTTGTATTAATCTAATATTATTTAAGTCCATTAGAATTTGTTTCTTAGCTTAGTATATATATTTCCATCGGAAAACAAATTCTGATTAAAACTACAAAGAGTATTGATGTAACCTTCCTTCTTTTAACCCTCGTTGACACAGCGGTATGTTTGCAGACTTAAATATTAGAAATTGTTTTTCGATACTGGTGGTGAACAGAGTCAAGATAGTCCATTAAGTAGCTTGTTGCTTAACTACAATCGAAAATAGACCACCACGTTTTTCTTTGTGTGTGTGTGTGATAGAGATCATAGGTAAAATGTGTTTTGCAAAAACCACTAGTGAATTTCATGATTATTCTAGAATACAGAAGTTAGAATTTCTGTTAAAACGTTTTTGGAGCATTACCATTTAGTTACATATAATGTTGTTGTTTTTATTATACTGTATCTGATAACAGTGTCCATTCTCAGTAGCCCTGAAACCTAGTTCCATTGGAAAAGGTTCAGTCGAAAGGTCGCAATGTCGAAAGAACACTACTCTTTGTTAAATATTTGCCATCTAGTGTACAAAGAAAACTTTTGTACACCATATATTTCAAAATCCTGTTTGCAAAGAAACTGATATATACTGCGTCCGGTGAACTGAGTGAGAGGTTGACATATGGTTTCACTTGGAAACTTTTTCAATGTAAAAAAGAAAAAGATGGGACTTCGTTGCTCAGTAGAAATGGTTTTAGTTTAAAGCGTGTATTTTTTTTCACATGACAGTTGCGATCGATCATAGTTAATTCTCCAATAACGACTACTTTCTTGGAATGATGACGGGAATTAAAGTTAAGGAAGATAGATTTATTAATTGGTTTGTGAAACAAAGTAGATTAATTATATTATTGTCATTGTCAATCAATAAGGTATCGAGAAGAAAATTTATGCTGTTTTTCTAATTCAAATGAGTTGGTGTAAATTAGATGTGAGAATATATGGATTTTAAAAAGCCTAAAAATTGGATTAATGAAGAAAGACCGTGGTTCTGCTGTCCAAACATGCTATTGATATATCTAAACTAGAATTCAGGGCTGATGATGATATCTAACCATCAAAAAGGTGCATAATAGACAGCAGTTCTATTACCCGTTGAAATATCACTAACTTAGAAATACAGTTGTCGAAACGAAAATATCAATTTTGAAGGATGATATGTCTATTGTTGTTCTATACATCTCTAAATTGTTTATGTGATTTGGCATGAATTCGCACACTACATTGATGCTATCTTCTATTTTTATAGATACGTAGAGAGCTACGACGTCCAATGTAAGGAGTGGTGCTAGTTTTTGTCACTATGTGAGGTACATCCTTGATTTGTGATAGCAGATCTTTCTATTAATCATGTGGGTTGAAATATAATTTAGTCACGACAATAAGCTTATAAGTATAAGCCAAGACAAACGCTTAGTAGCTCTGCCGTATGCTCCTTTGAAAAACTATATAACTATGAGGTGAGGCTGTTAGAATGTTCAAGTTCGTCCAGTAGCTTCTTAAGAAAGTTTTTTGTAAGTCAGGATATTTTTAATAGTATGTTTGTTTAGAATTAAGCACAAAGCTACCCAACGGGCAGGCTGTGCTCTGCCTACTACTATATCGAAACCCAACTTCTAGCAATGTGAGTGCATACATACTGAGGGAGTGGTGGGTAGCAATGATATGAAAGTTGCTCAGTGTGAGCTGAACAAAGAAAGAAACAGCCAAAAAAAAAAGAATATATTCCAACAGAAAGTTGCTGGATATTGATTGTCTGACTATCACTGGGACAGCGATAAGTCTTGGGATTTACAATGGTAAAATCAGGGGCTTGATTCGCCTCGGTAGACACAGCAGATAGCCTGATGTAGCTTTACCAAAAGAAAAATACACACATACTGTTTACTAAGGCTCCAAGAGACAACCACTTTTAACGGATTTTCTATTATATTTTAATTAAATATATATTTACAAATGTAGTTATTGTTGTTTATTAAGTACAAACTACACAAAGGGCTATCTGTTAGAAATATATAAAACTTCTATTGTTAAATGTGTATTGCGAAAGTCCCACATGTTCTTTAACTTTTTAGAAGATTCCCGAGCGTAAAAATCAACAGTGTACTATTTGTGTGTGCAAAATACCAGCATTGCAATATTATTGCTTTAGCTGATATTTCTATAAAATAATTTCTCAAAGTTATAAAAGATAACCAACACAACACGCAAAGAGGCAGTTTAATAATACTATTGGTTCGCTGCAGTTAGTATACAATAAACCTCGGAAGTTATAATTGTGACAAAGGCTTATTAACCAGAAAACAATGGATATTTGATTAGAAACGTTTCTATACTTCGTACATTACAAACTGTTCAACTTCAGAAAATTTACTTCGGGCGTTAGTATTTCTACGAGAATATTAAATATATTCCTCGAGGAAAATCAAGCTTGTAAACCACGTGAGACCAGCCAAGAATAGAGCTAATTTGCTTTTCCACCAAGCGAAGCGTATCTATATGTCAACATAGAATTAATTCACTCTCCGTGAACCGTCGATAAAAGATTCAGTTCCAAACCACATAGAAGACTTGATATTGTTTGTAACTTTGTAAAATACTTGTACATAAACCGTTATTTGCAGTAACCATTATTATAACTTGTATTGAAATTTGTTTATTAAAATATATTTGTGTTATGAAATAAAATTTTGTGTATCAATCTTGTTGGCAATTATCATAAATTTGATACACATTAACATTTTAATAACTTATCAATTAAAAGTAAACTTTCTGGCTATTTGAAATCGTAATACTTAAGAAAATAAATCAGAAACTCAACTGAGAAAAATTATAGCAAGTAACACAATACATTATCGTGGTCAGCAGTTATTTCACAAAATGGACTGAAGCATATTCTTTGTCTTTTAAAAATCCACATAAGAAGTCAATAAAAAATGAGAGCTATTGCCAGTTCAAAATTAGCAATCAAAATACCACAGTCAGACTCAAACTAGTACAAAGAGGAATGATTGGTAAAGTGCAGCTACAACAATCTATAGGTCAGGCATGTGATAGTTGAAAGGAAGTGACGTTTCATACTCTCCTTGGTTCCTCGCAGAAAGTTCCAATGAAATAGTGAATTATATCCTATGATTACTGCTTAGTTTCTTAAAGTCAAGCAGTTGAATGACTAATAAACAAAAAACATCACGAATCTTTGCTTTACGAGCCAGTAAGTGAAGTTATAGACGAGAAACGTTCACTAGAATGTTTCAAGGAAATCTCTCCCATAATAATACTAAGAGATGAGAATTCTATGGAGCATGTTATCCTGCATTTGCTAGATTTTTTTTCACCCACTTACATGGAAAATATGGTAGATTTAAGAACTGCAAAGGAACATTTTTCCTCTGAAAAGCACAACAATATTCAGCAAAGCTATGGAGACAAAAATTTCATCTTCGCATTACGATTTGATAAGTTTCTTATCGTTGTTTCTTTACAAAATAAAAAAAATATTAAAGAGTGAAAATGTAAGTTATGTTAGGTATACTAGTTTGCTTGTTTAAATTTCGCGTAAAGCTACTCGAGGGCTATCTGCTGTAGCCGCCCCTAATTTAGCAGTGTAATACTAGAGGGAAAACAGCTAGTCATCACAACCTATCGCCAACTCTTGGGCTACTCTTTTACCAACGAATAGTGAGATTGATCGATTATTATAACGCCTCCTCGGTTAAAAGGGGGAGCATGTTGGGTACAACGGGGATTCGAACCCACGACCCTTGGATTACGAGTCGAACGCCTTAAAACGCTTGACCATACCGGCCTGTTAGGTATACTAGGGGTAAATAATAAACTTTTAATGTATTGTTAAACAAAATGCCAATTGAAGTATTTTTACATCTCGGCCCGGCATGGCCAGGTGATTAAGGCATAATCTGAATGTCGCAGAACTGAATCCCTGTCACACCCTTTCAGCCATGGGGCCATTATAATGTGACAGTCGATCTCATTATTCGTTGGTAAAAGAGATGGCGGTAGGTGGTGATGACTGGACGCCTTTTCTCTAGTCTTACACTGCTAAATTAGGGACAGCTAGCGCAGATAGCCATCGAGTAGTTTTGCGCGAAATTCAAAACAAAAACTTACACTGCTCAGCGGTATGTCTGCGGACTTGCATGCTAAAATCCGGGTTTCGATACCCGTGGTGGGCAGAGCACAGATAGCCCATTGTGTAGCTTTGTGCTTAATTCGAAACAACAACAACAAAAGCTAAATTAGGGACAGCTAGCGAAGATAGCTCTCGTGTAGTTTTGCGCGAAATTAAAAAAATAAACAGTCCTTTAAAAAATAAATACCTCCCACGAATTATTTCTCAACATCATGAAATCTCATGCTATTATACAACTTTTTTCATATTTTAACTTATGAAAATAAGATTGCTGTTGCGTACATTTGCGCGAAATTTTTAAACAAAGATGCATTTACAAACTTTAAATAAAAATTGCATAGTAATAATAAAATAGATGGCAATGTGAACGTAATGACGTTAACCTAAAGATCGATTTTCTTTCTTTCTAGCCTGTCATTGGAAAGTATTTAGCCGAAGTTTTGATTGAGTGGGTATGTAATAATGTTTAAACATACGTCTATTGTTTGCGTCAGTTAGAAATTATGAAAAGTGTTATAGATGTACGTTAGATTTGTATTTTAACTTAAATGGTAAACAGAGTTTGTGTAATTATGTATTTTATTTCCAAAAAGAATGCAAACCCTAACTTAAACGTACGGAGAATACAACCACGTGGACCTTAGCTTAGGCCTAGCTTTTTATTAAGGGCTTATTTTATGATTGTGTATATTATCGATGAAGGAGGAACAAAATCAAACTACTTACATTTTAAGTTAATGACTCAGACTATTTTGTATTTTAGCTTTATTAATAGGATTATAAAGTCTGCACGTTTTTTCCTCTTTAAGTTATTACGTTGGTAATTGTCAAATGCAAAGGTAAATGTTACAAAAGCAACCCATGGAGTTGTTTTGAAGAGGGATTAAGTGAATGTTATATCACTGTAATGTTTTTGCATTGTCTATTAAGATAACTAACTGCCTTTCCTCTACCCGTGCAATACTAAATTAAGGATAGCTAGTGCAGATAGTTCTTGCGAAGCTTTGTACAAAATTCTGAAAAAAAAACTAAGGTAAAGTCCATTTTGAGGAGTACATGGTAAAAGTATAATATTCAAAGTTGTAATGGGCTATCTCTGCTGTTCCTACACTATATAAACTTGACTTTCAAGGTTGTAAGATCTTAGACATTCTTGAGTTTCTGAGAGATATAGTAAATTATGAATCTACTTGGGACTCTTTATTAATATAATTTTACATTTATTCGTGCACTTTAGTAAAGTGGAAGTTTTGTATTTTTACAGTACATAAAAGTAAAGTGTTTTGTGGTAAATTGATGGCCAGTTTTTAAAAAATATATCAATGAATACTGAAAGCATTCTACTTAAGAATAGTGTATTCTTAATCAAAATTCTTCATTGTTATCTTCACTGATATTTGATGGATAAAGCATTCTAAACTTTACTGGTGGATCTCACAGTGGTATATATTTGTGGATTTACCAGTCAAAGTTTAGAATGCTTTATCCATTAAATATCAGTGAAGATAACAATGAAGAATTTTGATTAAGAATACACTATATTTAAGTAGAATGCTTTCAGTATTTTTTGATACATTTTTTTAAAAACTGGCCATCAATTCACCACAAAATACTGTTAAGTTAATTGAACATGCTAACTACAGAATAGTTTTCTGTTTAACTACAAAAAAATTGGCTGATGTTGTGATGTAGTAAATCAGTAACTAATAAATTATCTAAATTTTTCACATTGGTAATGTGATGGGACAATACTATCTAATATGTCATGGTGTAAAATTTGAGTGAATGGAAAGTGGGTGCATTCTGTTAATTGTATTATAACTGCCATATCTTTGTTTAAATTTCAGTCTCTCATATGTTGAAGAAAGTTGGAGGGCAATGGGGCAGTGCCAGCAAGGCCTAACTTAATATTAACTCGTATTTCAACAGTTTTTTAGTTAAAGTACGATATTTTGTAGTAATAGTATAGCACAGTGGTTCCCAAACTGTGCAGTGCAGAATATTTCAAATTTTCAAGTGAAATCACAGTGATATGAACATCTGTTAGACACCACACAAACTACTAGCTTGAGGTAGTTTGCTAATTCGATATTAGATTGTGCTACATTCCTTTTGATGATGATTTTGAATGTTTTTTGTACTTTTGGCTACCAGTAACTTCTTGAATTTTCTAGTTTCTTAGATTTTGTATATAAATACCTCTTGACTCTCTGTGTTCATCTTTATCGAAATAACTGAAAGGAGTTTTGATCAAGTGTGTTAGGTCTAGTGAAGTACATTGAATTATTTTGTTGATTTTTAGTCCTTGTGTATAAAAATTGAAAGATTTTTGAACATTAATAAGAAGTGTGAGTGTGAAGAAAAGGATGGCAATGGTTTGTAACAAAGATACTCATTTGATTTGCTAAACATGGTTCATAGATGGTGAAAAACTTGTGGAAGACCTTTTCTTTTGTAAAAGTATCACTGCAGGTACAAAGGCTCAAGACCTGTTTGAGATCCTTAACACTTTTTTGTGTGAAAACAACTTAGACTGGACTAAGTGTATTGGCATCTGTATTGATGGTGGTTGCTCTATGTCTGGCTGTTATGGAGGATTGCAGGCACTCATAAGAAGCAAAGCTCTTGATGCACTGTGGACATACTGCATAATCCACAGGGACGTCCTTGCATCAGAGCACTTGAGTCCTTTACTGAACCTAGTCCTGGAAAGTGTGGTCAATTTTATAAAACCTGAGCCACAACAGAGAGGGTTTTTAAAAAAAACTGAGGATATGGGATCTCGGCACTTGTCTTTGTTGTACTACTGTAGCTCGCAGTGGCTCTTCTGTGGGAATGTATTGTCACGTGTGTTAGAATTATGACAGGAGCTCTACTTTTGTCTTGAAGAAGAAAAACAAATGTGCTAAAAACTTCTTGGATACTGATTTTTTTGTCAAAATTAGAACACTGCAATTTCTTTGAAAAACTGAATGCATTGGATCTTTCTCTCCAGGGAAGCAACACGTACATTCTGAAACTTGGAGGAAGAAGTTACTCCTATGGAGAAGAAACATGAATGAAAATGGTGGCAATAACTGTTTCTTCCTGTTGCAGTAGTTTATATTCAATAAAGTTGATTTAACCCATGAGCTAAAATTATTTTTGAGGAGTAACTAACACAAATATATACACTACATGTGCAGATTTGTATAGCAACCCATTGTAAAGACTGTTTATGACCTGAATGTATTAAGTTATATCTGAAATAGTTCAATGTCAATATTAAATTACCCTCCATGTGACTCACATGAGAAATCTTAAAATAACATTAGGAGACAACTTGTATCATTACTGAACATACAAAAATTGTAAATATTTACACAGTGTCGTAAGGATAAGTACTGAAGTGGTTGTGCATTGATTATGTGAATTAAAGGGAGGATAAATACATTTCAGTTAAGATCAATTTAGTGGTATTTTCTGTTAGTAGCATTCCACCTTTTATTATTATTATGCATGTATGTGGGATTATAGTTAGTAAATCAAAAAAATGTTTTAACTTTCACTCTTTTCATGACAGTTCACAGGTCAGGGGCCATGTCATCATGTTTGTTGGCTCCAAAATTTATTGAACTATTTTATGAATTTATATCCCTACTTTTGTAATCAAATTGTAGATTATAATTCAAACTTTAATATTACATGTGAGTTAATTTCTTAATTTAAAAGCAAATATTAAAAGAACACATCTAAATATGGATTTTAGTGAGTTGTGGGATGTTGAATGCATCACTGTTTAAAATTAGATGTTTGACATAAAAATACTAGTTGTATAGTTTTGTACAAATTAGAAACTTATGACTAAACTGACAAGCTAGATTATAAAATAAGAATTTTGAAATTTTTTATTTTGCTGAGATATGGCTGATGAATTGAATCAGACACGGTGGCTTTGTTTAGTTCTGTCCATATCTTGAAATGGTCCCTTATATAATCTCATTACAGTATATACATGTGAATAACCAATCAACAGCTCAGAATGTCCCTTAGTGGTTTTCTCGGTCATTTTAATATGTGAAAAGTCTGCCACATTCTTTTGATTTAAGTTTTCAAGAAGTTGTGTCTTTAGTCTGCTCAGAGTCTGTAGTATCAATAGTTATTTTAAATTTTGTGATTATTCAACTTATATGTAAAACCTAGTAATTCACCTTTACATACAGATAAAATTTTTTGTATGCCTGTCCAGTCATGTTCATACTTGTCTGTACTTATCTATTGAGAAATTGGTAAAGATTATTGAAAAAAATTTATGGTAACTTCCAGTAATTTTGAAATGAATGTTACTCTTGTATACTGTTTTTTGTGAGTGGATGCACAAATTAAAGAATGACAAGTGTGGTATAAAAAATATATGTAGGATAAACTAGAAAAGCATCTGCTCTTGAATTGAATGGAAATAAAATCTTTAACTGCACAAATGAATGTTTTTTTTAAAAGAAATGTACGACGATTATTGAGTTATAATTTAAAAAAAAATTGTGTACCATATCAGAGACCATTAAAATTTTTTATTTATGTTGAAAATTATTATATCATACTAGTTCCCAATTTGATTGTTTATTACTATTCCAATGTTTCTAGCTTGGACTTTGGATAAAATAATCCTTTAGTAAATTTGATTCTTAAAATTATACTTAAAATCTGTTTGTATCTTATTTTCGTAGTATGTTCATTTGAATCTGTTTGTTACAAAGGAAACTTATAAGTGTAATTATTATTCATTTAAAGTAGTGTAAAGTCATAATAAACATAAGATTTTAAATCTGCCTAAATTAATGTTAAGTACTTTAGAAAATAAATTTATTGTTGAAAAACAGTTGCTATTTTTGTCATAATGCAACTGCTTGGTAAACAAGTGTAAAACATTGTTGAGCATTAGCTTCTTATTGCAGGAAATTTTTAAACAATGACCAATCCCAAGGGTTATAGACGTGGGACACGATACCTTTTCTCCAGAGGGTTTAAAAAGAAAGGACTTGAACCTCTCTCTACGTTCTTGAAAGTCTATAAACGAGGAGATATTGTTGATATAAAGGTATGATTTAAAGAAAACTGTTATATGGTGATCACACGATTCTTTTCAGAATATAAAAATGCTTTTTAACTGTAACTTCTGATCTTTGCATATATGGATTTATAAAGTGCAATGGCTGACAGGGCACAGATGCACTAATCTATATCATTAGCAGTATAATATTGTTTCAGTAACTGCATAACAATTTTGTTGCCAGCAGATTAAAAAGTGCTTGCCAAACTAATTATTTTCAAATTTTTAGTAAATAATTTCAACTACTTGTGTCAGTGTAATTAGCATCAAAAGTACATGCTTCAATTTTTTGGAATGTTTTAATTTCTTAAAAGGAAATGAAAAGAAAAATTGTTAAATGTCAGTTATAAATTATAAACACACCTATTTCTTGTTGCTCTGTTTATAACTTAGTGTACCATTCAATAAGTGCAATGGTTAACAAATTAGAAACTTGAATTGGTGATATTAACAAGCTGTAATGAAAAATAAAAAAAATTTTTTGAGTTTCTGAGGTACCATGTAACCAATCAAATAAGTTTGACTACTTTTCTTTCAAAACCTCTTGTCTATTTCTACTTATTTCTTTTGACTAAGAGTATAACCAATGGTATATCTTGTAACTATTTGAAAATAGCTTAAAGGAGAAAATCATTTTGCCCAAACTGCTGTTGCTTTGAAGAGAAATGGAATTTTTTAAAATTCATATAGTTTGTTTAGAAACCCACATAAATTTCAAGGATTTTGTGTACACTATTATATTAAGTTGTATTTTTTGTATTTTCTAATATGTGGATTTAAAATTTGACACTTGAACAAAGTTTATGACCACCATGAGTACTCTATCTTTTTTTTGTTTTTAATTATATTTATTCTTCTACCTTTTAAAAAAATAATCAAAATTTTAGATTTTGTGAATGAAAACTCTATGGTAGTCAGATTTCCTCTATTTTAAAAATTACTAAAAATAATGGGTTTTTTTTTAGGTAGTTTTGTACTTTGTAGACCTGTAAGGTTATGCCTGTTGAATTTGTATTATTCCTGTTATTGTTTAAATTGAAGATTTAAAAAGAAAGCAAACTATGTAATGTTAGAAGTTTGACAACTTTGAAAAAAAGGTTTGCTCATTGATACTTTATTTAGAAGTTTTAGTAGACGGTTAAATTCTGAACGTTCCACAGTGATTACCAGTATGCAAAGAATTGTGATGTTTATCTTATATATACAGAACCGTGTAATAAATGTTTTCACAGATTCAAAGTATAGTCATATCACTCTGGAGAATTCTTGTTATAAACACTTGGATATATATATATTGATAAATTCCACATGTTTTCAGTGATCTAAATGCAGTGTTATTACTCTGAATATTCTTAGTAAATACTGTATATATATATATATATATATATAAGTTGGAGCAAGGGTAAATTTGGCTTATTTCTATGCTTGCTTTGCTGATTTCTAGATTATCATTGCAATGTCACGTAAATAGTCTAATGACACAAGTGATTTTTTACTTTATTTTCAGCAGATTTCATTGAAATAAACAAAAAATAAATTTGGAATATTTAGGGCTTGAAACTCAGAATATAAGTACTTTGAAATTTCATCAGCCACTCATGATTTTATAACTTCATTCACACTTTGTTTTCTCTGCTGGCTGAAGAATAAAATATGAGGTAATGACAGATAAAATGAAAAGCTTTATATTTAGGGTGTTTTAAAAACTGCACAGTGAAATTTGGGATTTTTGAGACGGAAAACTATTTTTAATCTTAATGTAAAAATCATTTTGCTCTGGGACAAGTCCAAAAAATACTTGATTTATTCATGGACAAGTTGTTAGTTAAAATAATTTAAGAAATTTTAAGTTAGGTTAAATAATTCTTATGCTGGTCTGGCATGGCCGAGCGTGTTAAGGTGTGTGACTCGTAATCTGAGGGCTGTGGGGGCATTATAATGTTACGGTCAATCTCACTATTCCTTGGTAAAAGAGTAGCCCAAGAGTTGGCAGTGGGTGTTGATGACTAGCTGCCTTCTCTCTAGTTTTACACTGCTAAATTAGGGATGGCTAGCACAGATAGCCCTCGAGTAGCTTTGTGCGAAATTCAAAAAAACAAACAATTCTTATGCCATTAGAAATGTATGTAAAGACCTATAATCTAATTGCAACTCTTTATGGCAGCCCAGTTATTTCTTTCCATCCTATTATGTAAAAAACTTTTAGGATACATGCTTTTTTGTTTTTTTTTCCCTCCTAATTGGCTCTATTAGGAATGTTTAAGTTACTAAGAATATTATTCCTTGGCTGTCAAAAAAATTACAAGCTTTTCTGCTTAGTCTTTTGGTATACATACTCTACTGATATAGTGAACATTCATTTTACTGAAATACAGCTGTTAAGTTTCTTCATTTAATTGTTTCTCATTATTGCTACTACTGTTTTTCTTAAATATATTACATTTTTATTATCTTGTTGTGCCATAGATTCACCAAAAGTATAATAAAAGTTGATTCAGATCTTAAAAAAATATATATATAAGCAGTTTTTATAGTTTGAAATATGCTATGCTTAGTAAAAGATGTACTGTATGTTGTACATACATTTATTTCGTTTTACATGCCTTTTAACTTTTTTACAGGGAAATGGAGCTTTCCAGAAGGGAATGCCTCACAAATACTATCATGGAAAGACTGGACGGGTGTTTAATGTGACACCTCACGCTGTTGGAGTGATAGTCAATAAGCGTGTCAGGTATGATTAGTAGAATAAGAAAAATGCTTGCTTCCCACCAGGCATGCATGTTTCTGTATTGTTTTGTCATAGTAGACATCGTGTTTGTGCTGTGCACTAAAACATGTGCATGGTTCATCTTGAAAAATATAACTTATTTTCGTCTCAGATGATATGTTTCCAGGAATGGTATTTCCAACTTTGGAACTTTCTGAACTATAGGAAGTACTGGAAATAGTATTACATATTTTACAACTTTTAATTTTAGTAAGAGAAGAAATCCTTACATATTCCTTAAGTCAAATTAAATATAAAAACTGGGAGGAAAATAAATATTAGTGTGATGATTGTTTCTCACTTAATTAAAGAAACATTTAGTGGAAATGCTTTATTCAGAAATTGTGCATTCTTGCAACACAATGTTTGATAAAATCTTGCAATATTGCTTTGAGACATTTAGTAAATTCAGTGCTATGGTATGTATAGTTTGGGAAAATGACCACTTTCATTTTAATGCTATAACTATGGATGTCACTGATGCTATTTTTAAACTCTTGTACGTGTTACTGAGTTACACTCAAAATTTAATTAAAACACTTTAATATGAATGTATTTTAATGAAATTACTATTATCAAGTATGTTATAACTTAGTTTTATGTTATTTAAGTTTTATTGCTTTATTTTAAAAATAAACATTTAAAATGGGAATTAAAACCAGGTTTTTTATTATGCAATATATTAATGATTATTTATAAGTTAAACTTTACAAGCTATTATACATGATACTGTGATGATAAATACTGTCAGAAGGAAAAATTGAGGTTCCACCTGTCTTTCATTAGCATCAAGAAAATTTCTTGATGAGGGTTTTACATCTGATATTTCTGAGCATAAGGATACCTATGCCCATTTGCAAAGTCAATGTCATGTTGGCAGGTGACAGTTTGAAGTTGAATGACATGCTTATATCCAATAAAAAGAGATTTTACACTATCCAGTTATGCCATGAGTAGAGATTTGTAGCATGAGATAGAAAACAAGCTTAGTCCATTGTTCTTAACTACTTTACATCATAGGTACTCCTAATATTAAGATGGAATGGTTAGTTTCCTATTTGGTATTAGGTCAGATTTTAAATAGTAAGTTATTTTGTTGGGCTTTAGGTTAAATAATTTTGAAACACAATGGTAATTAATTAAAATGCCACAGACATTTTTGAATTAAAAACAGTAACCAGAATGGGTCAAAAATGCATAAGTCCTAGGATTTGTTGTAGAAATGCCTTAAATTGATGAAAAATAGTGCACTTGTATGGGTTTGTTTTCATTTGTATTCTTTTGGAATACTTTTGTTATCAATAGCTCCTATTCCATGTGTTATAAACATGAGTATTATGGACTTGGTGTGAAATGTTTTGTTCATTGGTTATTCTTACAATATAATTAAGAATTTATTAGTGTATATATTATTTTTAAAACTTATTCTTCTATTTTTATTTGTAGGAACCGTATCATTCAGAAGCGCATCAATGTTCGGATAGAACATGTAAAACATTCAAAATGTAGGCAGGAGTTTCTTAATCGAGTGAAAGAAAGTAATCAGAAGAAGGTGGAAGCTAAAGAAAAAGGCATTAAAGTTTCTCTGAAGCGACAGGTTTGATGTTTTTTATTTTACATTTAAAAACCTGGGTATTTGTCATGTTATACATGTGGGAGGATTACAGTGCTTGCCAAATCCTTTACTTCCATTTAAACTATATTATCAACCTATGCCAGTAATCTTTGTATAAAACAGTTTATAATTCAGAATTTTGTGTTATCTAAGTTTTAATTTCTTAATCTAAAAAAGTAAGTTTCAGTCATCTTGTGTGTAACATGACATGGTTGTGCTGTGGAATACTGTTTATAGATTTTCTTACTTCACTGGTATAGATTTCAGTGTCCGAATATTTAGGACACTACAGATACTGAAAATGTGAAATATAAAATTTGAATCTCTTCTTGATTTCCTGATATGCCACTTTGGCTTAAATTACATTCTTGCATCTCTGTCTTCTAAGAAACTTATCTAATTTTCCACACATTGCTGTTGGATGTGTTTATATATAACCAAGATTTAAAATGTATTTTTCTTTACAGGAAATAAAGAAATGGGTTATTTCATTTTGGCAGACGTGAATAGTCAATGCAGCTTGATTTATTGTGTGCAATCATTTCTCAGTTCTAATAACTAAAAGAATCATTCATTTACACTTCATAATTTAATTAGATAACTAATTAAGTAGCCTTTTGAATTTTGTATTATGAAATGCATATTTAAAAACAGCATGAACTATTTTCTGGACAATGTAATGTGAAAAGTGTACTATTGTAATTTTTTTTTTAAAATGTGCCACCATGTACAAGTAAGTCCCAACACTAATGTTAAGTCCTAACTTTTTGTTTTTTTATTGATTGTTAAATATTTTGTAGCATAACTAACTAAAATCTAAAAATTAAAAACTAGGTTAGGTAACATAATTTGAATGAAATAAAATTAAGTTATTGCAATAATTTGCTCATGAACATCGAGCTGCTTGAGGTTAAATCATATAATTGGTTAGTTTATTTAAACTGATCTCTTCCACTGATTGTTGTTACTTTTCATGTACAGATGAGTCAAAGAACAATGAACTCATAGAAATAAATGAAAGCTGGTTGTAAGCTAAGGGTGGTCAGATGAATTATTGTAATTAGTTTTTGTTACAATTTGCGGTCATTTTATAAAGAAAATATTTTTTATTTTATATCCTAAATTCCAAGTTTATTTCACTGTGATTAAATCATTTTTTAATAATGCTAGGGTAGTCAAACTAAATAAAATGTAAAAAATTATTTTACCAAATTTAAATCTATATTATTTGGGATGTACTAAAGGTTTTAAAAATGAAGTAGAATATAAGATGAAGCATTTTGGTTTTAACATGAAAATCACCTTTTACTGAGACTGACTTAAGAAAGGTTTCATATTTACATACATCTTTAATGATATTTTATTTAATTTTTTATGCACAGTAGACTGGTAATATCTTACAACAAGCTATCCAGTTGTATGTAGTTTCATAGCTATATGGGGGTTACGTTTTGTTCAGATTAACCAGAAAGTATGACTAGGATTAAAGAAAAATGAAGTCTGTCTAGAGAGAATTATCCAGTGAATTCCTTGCATTAATCATCTAATCAAAAATGCCTAAGTTTTAAAAGAAAAAAGGATTAAGTGATTTAGCTACACTTGTGGCATTGATAAGAATGTTGCAGCAAATATTTTTGTTAAGTGGGCTGTGTTTTGTTTGTTGTAAAATTCTTACCAATACTACAAGTGTAACTACTAGTTTGTCTACTAGTAGATGTTATTCTTTAAAGTTTCGTGCTTAGACTTTGAGTAGGTGGAATGACTTTTTGGTCTATATATACCAACAAAAACCATAGTCATTAAGAAAGTGACACTTGTCTGTTTTGGCATGTTATTTGTCCATTCTGTGATTAATTTTTTTGACAATTACACAGTGACATTTGGTATTTTTGATAGTGTTTTTAATCTTAATGTGAAAATTATTTTGCACAGATTATACAGAATAAATACTTGTTATATTCAAGGACAAATCTTTTTTTTGTTTATTAAAAGTACTTTACTGAAAGACTGCCAACTTGTGAAGATATACACACCATATCAAAATTTAGTAGTATCAAAACTGAAAAGGCTAATCCTGTATGGTGGGAGTTAACAGTTTTGTCATCAGTACATGCACTTTATACAGTATCAAGCATTATTTATGCTTACTGTTTAAGTTAATATCACATGCCAGTAAATTGTTTTTAACTAATTGTAGAATTTCATACAATTCGCAAATTTGTGCTTAAGAGGTAGCAGTGAACAATGAACAATAACTTTTAAACCCATATGACTGAAAACTTGTTAGAAACTTCTAATCCAATTTGCTTGCCCAAACTAATGCTTATAGATCTTTACATGCTTTCACTTTATAGTTTAGTTGCTATAGTTTGAATGACAAAAAATAAAAATGGTCCACCTTTATTCATAAGTAAAGTTATAGTTAAAAATTCAGACCAGTGATTTGTGGAATTTGCACAGGCATTCACAAAAAAGGTTTGGCTAAACTTGGGTTGTTTTTGTTTAATAACTTTGCACATGTTGCATACATTTAGACCAAATTATAAGTTTAAAGATCTGTTGGTGTATCAAATTTGTAAAACTCCATGAAAGTATATTTTTCTATCAAATAAATTTGTACTTTCAGAGAAAGGGGAGTGATTCAGTAAAGATCGAGATTTTGTATCTTGTGTAATTCTTAATAGATGTGATAGGTCTACTAAGTGTCCAGTGGAGCACATCCCCTGAAAATGTGTAACAGTTTCAATGAATTACCACAGATGAACTATAGAAAGTGAAAAATTGCTAAATTATCATGCCTGTTAATAAAACAGTGTTTTGTGGGTTGTTTTAGTTACCCGACACATTACAGTACATCTTGATTACAGTTTTAAGATAAAACTTTAAATTTTTATTGTATCTTAAATCTGTATATCTTATGTTTTTGGTATGAGATCAGAATATTTTGTAATGGAATATTTTCACTTAATATGTTGCATTATATAATGATGTATAATACGAGTTTTCTATAGTTGGTCAAATATGTTGAATAATTAAGTGAATATTGAAGGAGACTGTAGAAACTGACATAGGTATTTATTATTAAACCTATTCTGATAACCATTTTTTATAAATTGCAAGTCTAAGAGACTTAATTTGTTGTTAGCATTATATCAGAGTTTAAAAACTATTCCTAACATTTATTCATTAACATCTTTACCTACCAAATAGCTGTAAAATTGAATATTTCAGTTTGTTATGGGAAATTTGCTTTCCTGAGAACTAAGCTCAAGTAGTTGGCTTCCTGTAATATTTTATCTCTAGGTTGTTTGTTTCAAAATTCAGTGTTAGATGCTGCAAAGAATTGAGAAGCCAGGAATTTTGCAAGTAAATAAATATGCTTGAAGAAACACATCACATGACTGCAAAAGTTTTTCATTGTTGCTTTTGTGGAAATGCCAAAAAAACAACTACCCATCAGTGCTTTTACTTCAGTAATTGTTTTTACAAATGTAGGCATATACTTTAACTTGTGTTTCATGTACATATTAGTATTTTGTTTTTAAAGGTATTCCAGATTTTCAATCTGTTTATTTATTAGTCATTATATATTTTTATGGAAAGTGGTTAATTTCAATTTTTAGGCAGCCCAACCAAGAGAAGCCCATGTGGTCTACACCAAGAACAATGAACCTGAATTACTAGAACCTGTTCCTTATGAATTCATTGCCTGAAACAAACTGGAAAAATAAAGTTTAGTTCGTTGATTTTCAGTCTCATTTATTTTGTTTATTCCTTCTGCTAAATAATAAGAATGACTTAAGTTTACAGTTTGAGCATATTATGACAAATCATGCATTAAGTAAAGTAGTAAATTTTTGTACTTTCACTGAAGGTTTTTCCATATCTCAGTTTTGGTTTAGTTTTAAACAACACACTTTTAAAATTAACTTTATTTCTTTTAAAATCTCATTTTTATTACTTATCTTTAATAAACAAGCAGTGTTCTCAATATATTTGTGGATTTTTTTTCTTACCATTATTGACTTCAAATTTCAGGTGGTTTTTGTTTAAGTAATTGTTTGTTGGAAACTATAGGTACACTTACAGCAGTGGCATAAATATATCCCCACATTTGTGGAGGAGCCCAGACCAAAATACCTGGTGAACTTAATTTCTGACAAGAGAGACACATACAGTTTAATGTATTTGAACTAAAGGGTGTGTGTGTGTGCTATTCTGTTGTAGAAAAACATTTAGAGGATGGACAGAACAGAGTTCATATACTGATTGATTTGGTTAATGGTCTGTACTGTCATGGTAGAAATAGTTGCACTGTGTGTTACTTTCTTCCATGTGTAATTAGAATTAGATGTAATTCAAAAATGAACACTATATACAATTTTAAGTATGGTTTAATTTTTAGTTATTGACATCAATCAAACAATTGTAATAACAGTTATGGGGAAGCAAATGTAGGGGGCTTAATTAAATTTTATGCAGGGGGAAGAAATTTGTAATAGTTAGCAATTTGGAGAATAAAATTTATAAACTGCTTAAACTTTTTAACAAAAATTTTTAGTGATTTAAGAGTAATGCACTTTCTTTATGCCACTTACCAACCCATCATGAAGACTAGTGAACTTTCCTAGAGAAATATCTACTTTTCCTCTCTGAAAACTTCCATTTTCTGATTGCATCATTTCCTTTTTTGTTTCTAGTCTACTTTCTTTAACAAAACGTGTCATTACAGTAGCTGTAGAAATATTGTTATAAAATCAACCTATTAAAATACCTTCCATCAATCAGCTTCTAAACTCATTGTCAGGCTCTTTGAAACAAGTAACTTCTTATTTCATTTGAGGTAGATGAAAGTATTGCCAGCTGAACTGTGTCTAGTACCTTCAGCTAATTCACTTTTAGCTGTTCCTTCAATATTGTTAGATTTGAAGACGTATCCTTGGGGGATCATCTCCTTGATTTTTCTAAACAACGAAATATTCCAAGTTTTAGCTGCAATTGTCATATTTACCATTATCTACCCATATTCTTCTTTGTTTTATCCTTTGGGAAGAGTTTTATTTCCTACAAGCTTTTGTCAACAGTTCTGGGTCACATGATATATGAACATTATTGTATTGTGGTTTATTTCTTCCATCCTTTGTTATTAATCCTTAAAGTCAATGGGAGTTTATGCTTCAATACTATTTTATCTTTCACTTTGGTATCTTCCAGTTCAGCAGTGGGCAACTCCATAGCCACTGGCCACATGTGGCCAGCTCAACTTTGGGAATCGACTTGTACCATCCTATACTTTTTTATCACAAGTGTGGTAATCAGCAACTGCATTGCTTACATCATCTATGATATGCATGCTTCGTCACTGTAACAGACTCCTCCCATTTTAACATCATTCTGGTTTAGATGTTTATTATTGAGTATGCATTGTTTTGCATACTCTTGCAAACATTGTTATCATGCAACTTTCAACCATTTAAATGTTTTTAATCCCATAATATGAATATGTGCATAATTCAAAAACAAAAGAATTCAGATTAAGGTGAACACTTAATAGTTAATTGATTCTAACATTACTGCCAAAAAAAAGAATGGTGCATGACTGGAAAATTGTAATTAAGTTGTTGAACAATTGGCTGTAGAATGCAAGAGTTAGCAAAAGACAGAAAATCGCTTGCTTAAACATCTAAAATACTTTTTCAGCACCAGGTGAGTTAACAGATGTTAGCAGTATTGCACAGTTGATAGTTTAGGTTTGATATGTAACTTCAGATCTTTAAGTGAGGGAACAAATGCTTGGCCTGTGGAGGTTACAAGATTGAACATGTGGAGAAAAACATCTTTTAAAAAATTCAATGTGGATTTTAAAAATATTTTTGTGTCTGTCACAACGTATGGTGCTCCCTCCATAACTGGGACGAAATTAGGATTTGTTTCTTTTTTGAAGCAGCATTTAATTGAAAATAATGTGAAGTCCACTTTGCCATCTTTCCATTGCATTTTATATCAGGAAAATTTTGGTGCAGAGATGTCAAAGTGATGAATTGAAAAAGTTTGAGCATTGTAAAAACTGAGTTATATATGAAGTGGGAATTTCATATCATTGACAGGTTCAGTCTTTGAATAAATTTCCCCCAAATTTAAAATTTGTCATGGCTATGTTTGCACTTTGTGTGATACGATGCCTTGTTTGAATAATTTGAATATGAAGCTTCAGATAAAATAATAAGTGAACAATCACACTATTCATGAATTCCACTTAAAGCTCAACCTCCTCGCAGAAAAGTTACAAAAAAAATTTAACACTTTACAAAATTAATTAACTAGAAACTAAGGACCATTTCTCTGATACTAAAAATGATCACTATGAAAACTGGATTATGATTTTATCTGATATTTATAAATTTGAAACTGATATTTGAATTTGTGCCTAATCCATGGCAATTTGACTTTGTAAATTTCAGGAAAGAAATTGCTTTTCTTTATCTTTGGATAAGGGTAGATTTAAAGACAAGATGTTTGCCCTGCAAAATGTAGAACACAAAAGGTAAAAAATGTTTATCAGAGAGGTGACTCATTATTCTAAGAAATGAGTTTTCCATATTTACAGATAGCAATTTCAAAATAACTCCACATGTTTGGGTCCACAAGTCTATTTTTTATGCTAGATTTTCTTAAGTTTAGATACAGATCTCAGCTTACAGACAAATTTAGAGGCAGAGCCCACATGCTCATGGAGCATATATTTAGCCAAATTTCATGAAACTTGATGAAAACCCTCAATTTTCACATTGAAATGTGATTATATTAATTAAACTAACATCTTTTATTTTTTAAATGGTGTGGCAAACGTTTTTATACACTGTTTAAGCCTGACAGTGATATCCTTGTATAACTAAGACAAATCTCCAACTATTGTGGAAGTTCATCTACAGTCTCTCCTATTCTAGAACTTATTTGTATTAGGTATCACCAAAATAAGATAATTGTCTGAAATAACGTGAAAAGTAATTCTACTTAATACATATTTGTTTTAATATCTTCACTGATCAACATTCAGAAAAATATTTTTAGTTCAATAATCCAGTGGTATTTCCAATATAAAGAGGTACTTTATTTTACACTTCACTCAGTAACTGTCACTTCAGAATGTGCTGTAGTCCTTATTTACATTTTATTGTAAACTCACTTCATTTGTATTTAAACATCTTTCCATGTTCAAGATTGTCAATATTTTCAGAGTGAAACACCCAACAAGTATACACTTCATTTATTTGTAGTTAGTGTTTACTCCCTCACATCTGTACGACAAGTACAAACTCAGATTTGTTAAATATATTTAATGTGTACAGGTTCAATCTTGTAACTTATTGTCTGAATGGATGTTTGTATAAGGAAGTTCTCTTCACATTGGGTGTATATATCAATGTCTGATTATACGTTTCAGATTTCTTACTTTACTGGTTTTGTCATTCATTCTTTTGCTCTCTGTACTTGTTTTTGCATTTTTTTTTAATAATCTTCATTCAAAATGACATTGTTAGTTTCTTGCAATGATATGTCGACTATGTTAAGTGTATGTGTGGTGGTTTTCCAACCTAAAATTTAAAATGTACTACTTTCTCTAATTCATGATGTAAAGACTTATAAAATTTTTATCCCATTAACAGCTGGATGGTATGCCACTGATAGTATTTTTAGAATTACATTTGCATGTTTCCTTAAACTTTTAGTTATTATTGCCAAGTACTTTAACCACTCAGAAATTATGCAATTGCTAAACCAATATGATTTACTCTAATAATCTGTACAGTTCTTAAAAACTCTTGGGTTTCACTCCATCTGGTTTATTGGCTCAAATAACAATTGCCTTGTTTTAGAAATAGTCATTTTAAACTTAATTTGCCTCCCTTGACCTACAAAACTAAATTTTTGTTTAAGAGCAAATCCACATTGGTTCAGTTGCTTTCCAGCATGAGAAATCAAACCTCAGATTTTAGTTCTATGAGGCCACAAACCACTTTCACACTGGTTGCTTTAAGTTTTACAAATTGTTCCAACCGGTAAAGAAAATTTAAACTTCAGCAAAAAGTGTAATTGGTATATAAATTGTATTCCATAAACCAAATTAGATTGTATTAATGGTTTGTATGAAGAGGTAATCACTTAAATTGACAGTAGCTACAGCCTTGTTAATTACCAAATTGTCCTAAAATCTTAAGTATGTACTCTTTACCACATATACAAGACTCACCTTTCAGTTCTGTTGTGCGCATTCTTAATAAAAGTACATGATCACTGTTACAATCTTGTTTAACATTTTGCACTGAGCAATATGGATTTTCATACATACAAAATTACCTGCTTTTGTTTAATAGGCTAAATTCAGCCCTTCCTTGTTTTCCATGTTTAAATACTTTTTTGTAATCACTTTCCCAGTTGACACTTGGTGCCCGACTTCTAACATTCTATGTGACTAGTATCAATTTAAAAGCATTACATTGTCTTGTGAACCATACTAATTATACACATGCATACCACACTAGATGAAAGACTAACTTTATTTCAGTTAACTTTCTATGGGTTTCTTTCTCAACCTTTGCTCAGGTGCAAGTTTCTTTTCACTTAAATGTTCCATTTCTTATTTGCATGTTTCACTATTTGAAGTTTATTTTAACTTACTGCTGAATACTAGACACAAAAGGGTTCATACATATTTAAAAAACTCAAAACTTCTAACCAAATTTAAGACATCATGGCATCAAAATTAAACCAATTAAGCAAATATTAAGTAAACAAAATATTATACAATTGGATTTTAATAACCCAATTTTTCAACCCTTTTTTACAGAATGGTATGTGGCAACTCTTCTACAGGAGATGCATTGTCTAAATTCAAATACTTCTGCAGTCACAAACACTAAATTTAAAATGAATGTAGCCAGTAGTAATTTTGTTAAGTGTAACTGATTTGTTTCTCATTGTCTAAGACTTAAGTTTCATTATGTAAAATTCTTAAGTATTTCCTAGGATTTGTAAATAACAGTTATATCATTGAATGATACCACACACCTGATTCTTGTAATACTAATGATATTTGGTTTTGATTATATACATATTGCAGTTTTTCTGTTTTTTATATGACTGGGTGAAATTGAAAATACAAATATAAAGATCACTTTAGGTGAAGTGAAATTTGGAAAGTTTGGTTGATGTTTTATAGATTAGTCCTGTCCTCCATTCAAAAATCTTTATACCACATTCATAAGCTGTTAATCATGGGTGCCTCCAAGCCACCCAACACACTACACCAAAACAATCAATTACCAACTTCATCTAGCAACTACATTAACATTGATAAAACAAAGTTATGCTGACAGTAAATATCCAACAATTAAAAAAAAATTGGGAAAGAAATAGCTACTGAACCACACTAAAAGGATAACATTTGATCAATTAAATGAAAACATAAGGCATAACATATCACAATGGTGTGAAATGAAACTACCACAGTATTTTGTTAATTTACTTTTCGCACGGCAAACAATGTGAAAGGAACCTTCTTGGAGATACATGTCCCTGAAGGAGTGGTAGTTAGCTCTGTTAATCATGGAAGTCAGTTGTACGATCAAAGATATTCATGATTTACTGATACTATAGTTTGGAAATGAGCATGCACACCAACAAAATTTACATCCCCACTGTCAAACGATGTTAGGGAATATTGTCAAAAATACTGCCTAGATGTCCCCTAGAACAGGCAGCATTTGGAAAACTAAGAGATTCACTTAAACTATGTGAAAAGAGCACTTTAGATCACACCAGCCAATTTACAATTAACCTAACTAAATTAATGCAAGTTTAAATACTAACCAAAGTTTGGAAGTTTACAAATAATGCTAGAAGTCTATCTGGTAAGAACAAAACTTCAGCTGACAATAAAATCCATAACCATAAAACACAATGTCCAGTAAATGTATACACATGGGATGGATTAACACAGTATTAAAACATTATTCAAAATTAAGTATAGATCCACTTTTATACATGCACAAATATACAAGTACTCTTCTGTACAGTTCTACAAAATTTGCTAAATTTAGTGCAAAAACAATCTAGCTTAAATCATTACTGCATGGATAATAAAGTTTTAATTACCTCTCCAATTAATGTGTACATTATATGTAAGAACACCATATGCTAGACAAAGAAACCCATACAACTTTAAGCTGCTATATCAGCATTAACTTTTTTGCAAAATGCTCAGTTATTAAAACTAAACATAAATACACATGGAACAAATCATGCACAGAATTAACAAAATCAAATGAGCAAGTGTTTATTCACAAAAATTATACACACACACGGACATTACCCTAAAAGATAACCCTGACTGAATACTGTGACCCTTGCATAGCAATTAAATTAACATTCTACAGAAGCCAATTACCATCTGCAAGGGAAGAAAATGTACCTGACTCAGTGTATAAAACCTACTCATTGACAACTAAGAGCAGATGATATGGTTCAATAGTTGTACTAAATCTGTATTATCATTGAACTTTATATTGTCATGTCAATGTTACGTGTTAAAAAGTTTCTACCTAAATTAACTTACATAAAAACGACACACGTTAGTTGTACATACCACTACAATCACTTGAACTCAATCTCCACTTATTTCATATTAGAAATTTAAGTTCTACATGCAGTCGCTTTCTTTTTTGATATCATACATTTTGAAGATTGTATAAAACTACAGTTATGTTATAAAGGTCTCATATTGTTAAAAATTTTCCAGCAAAAAGACAGTTACTTGACTCAGTTATTCCTCTCCATTAAGTGATAAAATATACCTACCCAAACTTCATTTGGTTCATCACAGCTTAACTCATTTGTAATTATATGCACAAGATTTTACAAAATTTAAAAAATACTTCTGCACAAAAATAATTTATGCATTTCAAAATATTTTGTTAAATAGTTCAGTACATTGGCCAGTAATTGAAAGTTAGCAATTAAGTTTTTAGCCCACATAACTAGTCCTACCAAGTTACATACCTAAATTAACTTTAGTACATATTTGAAATTTTATTTAAAAGCTTTTGAAATCAATTACAAGACTGAAGCTTATTTCATGCTGATTGATATTAGAGTATAAATTAAAGTTATCTTTTTATTCGAATCTGGTGTGATAAATTATCTTTATTACGACTAATATGTTAAATTTCAGAAATTAAGAAAAATTACAAAAAGTTATCTGAGCAGTTAAATCCAGTAATTTTATTTAAGAACCAGGAAATTTAAAAACACCAATGAAGAATATGATATGAAGAGATTACATTTCACATTTGATTTATAAAACTTAATTTTTAATGGTAGTTAACCCATACAGATTAGTACAACTTATGGTTTATTTCGCTGAATATGCAATAAATGTGATTTATTCAACAGTATTAGTAACCTAGAATTGGGAAGGATACTTCATTAGTACTTTCACATAATATTCTGAAGCCAGTCTTACACATTTGGCTTATATTCCAACAGACAGTATTATAATGAATTTAGAACATTCAAAATAGGTAGTCTCAGCTTAAGTATTCATTAAATATTTTGGTTATCATTTGCTTTGAGTTTTCCAGTTTATATTCATTTTTTTTTTAAACTTATTCATTTTCAGCTTGACAGCAGTTACCATTCCAGTTAAAATCTTTTTAGGGTAACTAAAGTACAATACTATGGTAAAAATTACTTGTCATTTCACAAATATGTTTAAATATTTACAGAACTGGAATATGAATGACCCTTATTCACATCGGTAAGCATGATTTATTGTGCAGATATGGACTAAGAGTAAAGGAAATTTATATAATTTTTATATATATTTGATGAGTTTTTATTGTTCGTTTGAATATTTGAGTTACTAATGTATTTACAAATATAAAAGTTAACGCATTCTGCTTCAATAAACTTAACCATTTACATAAACTTTGAAGAATCCTCTGAACAAAAGTCGTTAAGTATGAAAGATGAAGTCTAGGAATTGTTTACCAAAAGACTGTTCAAACTAGCAGTTTGTTAAATATTGCCATAACCTAAATTGATGGAGTTTAAATGTTAGTTTTACATAAACATTGACCTATCAGTTAAAGAAAACTAATACATGTCCAGAGAATGCCGTCTGTGTGCATGTTTACTTCCAAAAATCAATTTTGAAAGGATGCTCAATATTTTAGTACTACATTACAATGGGGGAAGATCACAATAAACCTTTATAAAAAGAATTTATCACATATCTACATACACAATCTTATTCATGAATAAACATGCGAGTATCCAGCTGTTAAAACAATGCAAGACAAATAAACCAATATTTAAAACCTTTTCTTTGCCTACTTTCTGTCATTTTCTTAGAAACACGTTACTTTTATAACTTAAACAGAAAATATATCCATAATTTTTAATATCAGGCAAAAATATTAACTGATATCAAGAGTCTAGATATAAAAAGTAAGAAAGAAAACACACCTTAAAAACAAATTGGCTGCAGTACTTTCTGAATTGTCAAGAAACAAATTATGTAGTTTGTTTAGATTTAAACAATTCCTGAAGGACCAAACACTGGTTTGTTATCAAGTTTGTACACATTTGTTGACACTTGCTTCCAAGATCTAAGATTCGTATGGTATTGTTTGTGATGGTGGCATCAAAGATACACTATGATTCCTGCAACAGTAAAAAAAGTACTTGTTAAGGTATGCTCACATATCAGATGTAAACTTAGTTTAAAAACATTACATCTGAGAACAAGATATTTGACCATAAAGCAAAATACCAAAAAAGAAGCATTTATGGTACACATTTTCAAATTTCAGGTAGATATTAATTTCAAAAACATTAAGTAAATTATAAATATCAGTTTAGGCTATTTTCCCTGTTACTACAATACAGAAAATATTTAAACCTTCAATTTATAAAACTGATAATTGAGTACAAACAGTTATTACTAATAAATCATGGTATTTTACAGCTCAAATCATTCTCCTCAGAGTATATATATTCCTAATATAACTATTAATGCTAATAAAAGAATGTAGTCAAAAATCCTTTATCTTACCAATTTTATGGATACGCTGACTGATCTATTGTATTAACTTGTTTTGTACATTAAAATATTTTTAATTATACTTATTTGAACATCCAAACCTCTTCTGGGCGTAGCTCCTTTATAGTGTATACAAGATTTTAAACTCAAATTACTACTGATAAATTTTTCATAACAGACAAGTTAACCTTTAAATCATTTACATATCTAAAAAGTAAAATACATTGAAAATGTTTCTCCAGCCAGCATTACATGCTTTAGCTAAACAATTCTATTCTCTTTTACTTCAAAGTAACTTACACTTCTCTTGCTTCCAAATTTAAGATTTTGTAAATTTAATTGAGCAAAAATGTTTGATCTTGTTACAGGTACAAAACATTTCTGCTTATACCCAGAAAATTTACATTCTGCATATACGTGCTTTTCGTTAATTGAAACAATCTATACCAGCTAGTGTTAATGAGGACTAAGTAAGTGGTATAGAATTATGAAAGTGTCAAAAGAATTGTCAAAATTACATTACTAAAAACCTAGTATTTTCTCAGTCTATTTACCAAAGTTTACTTCCTTACTTAACTAGAGGAATTTAAAATTTACTATAATGCTTGTTTGCTTTAAACATGAAGTTTAAAAAGATGCAAGATATCTAGTTTGTTAGAAATAATAATTTGACTAAGCAGCATTTACAAGTAATGTTAATAAAAAAAAAAAAGGCCTGTAAAGTTCAAAAGTCCTTAGCCCTACCCTAGACTAAAGGGTTAATATACATTTAAAAGTCAAATACTTCCAAACTTTCTAGAATTCACACAACCTTGGATAGTTTACAAAAGGTTTTTCACAATTTACACATTTAACATCTTATGATAAGATTCATTTAAATAACTATTACACATTTGTTCAAAGAACAAAATACATGTACTGCTTACTTTGAAGATTTGTACTTCTCTCTAATGGCCTGCTGAGGAGAACTTTGAGCCTTGCAAATACTGTCATATAAACATCTCACACATTCTTGAATATCTTCATATGAATAGCCAGAAGATGTAGCAAGCTTTTGATCCTGCAAGAAAATCAAATAATCAATTTAACTTTGGGAGTATTTACCCATTTAAGAACTACCAAGTACAAACCAAGGACTAGTTTTACATAATTATTTGCAATGATTTAAATACAGAAGTTTCTACAAACGATTAAAAGCAATACTAGGTAGTGCTGACCAGACTTTCTACTTTACAAACAAAGTACAGTAAACTCTCATTGTTTCGAAGTTGTTGACTGGTCCAGCAACTGTCCATATAAATACATAGTAACATAAGCCCCTTGTGTCAGCTTGTAACAATGTATAATTATAGTCCCTAGGGTGTGAAAAGCAACAATATTACATCCTTTGTATCGAACCAGGTACAAAGATATTTATTTTTCTCTTCTTCCCTAAATTAATTGTCACAGCTGCTGGGTGCTGACCACCCGCTACGCCGCTAGCAAGTGCAATTAGTCAGTCTCCGCGCAACAATGTGTGGTGCCACCATCAAAATCTTACATCTGAGAAATAGCAGACTGCAGATGGGGTAGTAGATTATCCTAGCAATGTTTTTGCAACAATTATGATCAATAACACTTTAAATCCCTGCCCGCCCCAACTCACCCACCCTCTCAGCAAAAATTAGCAAAGATATAAAATTTTCAGATTATGGCTTGAGTAGATTATGCCTGGGCAGCCTGCATGCTGTGGCCTATAAAAGGCTAATCACAGTCAAATTAAACAGATCATTAATCACTGATCATGGCGAAGCGCAAGCTTGTATCGATAGAAACAAAAATTGCAGCAATAGAAGTTGAAAAAAGTCAAAACAAAAACAGAAATATCAAAAGCATTTGATGTGCCTCTGAACACTTTGTCAACATTGTTGAAAAATAAAGAGGCCATATTGTCTTCGAGACAACTTTTGTCCCAATAGAAAACACATGCGAACTGCAAAACATTAACCTAGAAGCGGCACTGCTTCTGTTGTTCAAAAAAGCTAGATCAGAGAATGTTCCTATCTCTAGGAGTTATGCAAGCAAAGGCAAAAAAACTTGCTGATCAAATGGGAATAACTGACTTGCATGAGTGATGGGTGGCTAAGCCGATTCAAAAAAGACACAACATTCAATTTTGTATGATCTGTGGCGAGTCTGGTAGTGCAGAACCAGAGCAAACAAACTAGTGGCCATCAGCAACACTGCCACACCTGCAAGAAAACTACAGCCAGCGGGATGTCTTTAATGCAGATGAGTCTGGCCTATTCTTTAAACTTTTGCAAGACAAATCTCTTGTTATCAAGGGAGACTCCTGTCACGGCAGGAAGCGAGCGAAGGAGCAGCTGTCTGTTTTGGTATGCGCTAATATGGACAGCACCGAGAAGCTTCCTTTACTTGTCATAGGTGAGTGTCAAAAGCAGGTAAAAATATTTTCCTGTGTTTTCTATAGAAGTTATTTTATGATTTTCTTCAGATTATTGACATGTGAATATTTCATTTTTAATTTCAAGACATTAACCATATACATTTAAGGAAAGGCAGCAAAACCTTGTTGCTTCAAAGACATCAAAACCCTGCCAACACCATACAAAGCCAACAAGTGAGCTTGGATGACATCAGATCTATTCACTGAGTGGCTGAGAGAACTTGACCGAAAGTTTGTGCTGCAAAAAAGGTACTTATGATAATTGACAACTGCCCTGCCCACTCCAACCCCACTAGACTTAAGGCCATCAAGCTGGTGTTCCTGCCTCCCAAAAACACAAGCAAGACACAACCCATGAACCAAGGCATCATCGCCAATCTGAAATATCATTACCACACCCTACTGCTACAGCATCTTATTGATTCAATAGACAATAGTGTTTTCACTAACTGTGCTTGAAGCCATGCAACTGCTACACTCTGCCTGGTCATTGGTAAAGCAATCAACCATAGCCAATTGCTTCAGAACTTGTGGCTTCTCTCCAGAGCCAGCAGAAAACAGTGAGGACCCCAAGGATGACATACCATTGGTCCAGCTTTTGACACAGCTGAATGACACTGGGTTTACGGTGGATGGCACAGCAGAGGACTACGAGACTGCTGATAATGATCTGATCACTAGCATGTCCCTGACAGACAGTGATATTGTGGCCATTGTGTAAAATAAACAGACACCAGAAAATGACAGTGAAAGTGAAGATGATGACAATGAGGACCTCCCCCCCCATCCCAACACATTCTGCAGCTCATGAGATGTGCCTGCAACTTCAGAGATATCTTGAACATCAGGCTAACACAGGACAGTTTATCTCTCAATTAAACATAATGGAGCGTTTTGTGACCAAGTGCCAGCAGTTCACAAAAAACAACAACATTGTGCAATATTTCAAGTGACTCCAGTTAGACATTCTTGGTGGTGTTTGTATCCTGTACATTATAATTACATGTAAAGAAAAAAAAAATATTCGTAATATAGACATACAAGTGCTGTAAATTGTCCTTTTGAATTTCATTAAGTGTGTTAAGTGTTTACATGTGTGACTTCCCAGTCTTTAATCCAATTACCAGTACTGCAACAGCTGTCAGTTATAGGGCCTACCATTACCAGACTTGGCTAGTGAATGAAAATACAAAAAATCTTTTAACAAACAATTCTCTTTGGTCCCTACGACTTCGTTACAACAAGAGTTTACTGTAATTTTTAAATACTTAAATTTCCAGAAAACAAAACATGAAGGCTAATCTTAAAGACTAGATGCCATTGATAATATTAAAAACTTCATATTAAAGTATGATGGCCATAAAGAAAACAGAAGTACAAAACACCATTTCTTTAGAAATAAAATGGGAGTAAATACAAGTTTAGCAATAATTTTACTTTAATTCTACAGTTAGTTATCAAGCTATCGTACTAAAACGAACAGACTAGTTAAAAAAATAACCAGTTTTAATGGGTTACTCAACCCTTGTTAGTTTCAAATCTTAGTTGTATTTGAAACTACTTTATTCGCAATGTATACAAATACTTTACATCTAAACAGCAACATTAAATTAAGATTACTTTCTTAATTTGAAATCTTAAAACCTCTTAGTACAAGAATGGCAACATTTGATTTCTAGGTATTATCCCCATAAATGTTTTGCCCCTTTGAAGTATGGAATTTAATGTAAATTCTTTACGAATACTAAGGCAAAGATTTTATATGCCTTTAATCCTTGTTGACAGTCAAACTAACAAAATCTTAATTGTGTACAAGTCTTGCATTTGATAACCCTTATTTCTTAAAGTAATTAAAAAAGAAATGATTACCCAGGGAATAAATCCACCTGTATGATTAGCCAAACAAACTGCAGCAGCTGCTACAACACTAGGTAGAAAACGAAGGTATTGGTCCCCTTCCACCAAGGAGAGTTCACACATGTACTAAAATAAAAACAAAATTGTGCAAGTAACTCAAAGGAAATATTTTAGTTTACGTTTGTAATAACTTACAAGGATTAATTGTTATTTCATGTTCAATGTAATTACATTGCAAAATCTCTCCTGGGTAAAGATAATTTAAAACATTTTGGAGAAACAGGGTTTGCCCCAACATAATTAAATGATTTAATAATGGCTTGAAGGTACTTAATTCAGATTCCGGACAATGGAAAGCTACAACGAAACTTAAAAATTTCCTAAACACATAGGGAAACTTTCACAAATTACCACTATTACTAACAGGTAGACGTTTTATAAAGAAAGAAAAGTCAATAACCATTTACAATGCCCCATGTTATTTGCTTAACAAGTCTTTAATGAAAGCTTGGTATTTATGTTCTTATAGCATATTATACATTACAGTGACAAAAAAACAAGTTTGATTTCTTTAAGCCACTAACAAAATTTGATAAATATTTAAACTACAAACATTACAGTTCAATAAGTGATCATACCTTTGCCAAATATTCAATAATTTCAGGTACCTGGCCAACATGACAAAACCTCTGAAGAAAATAATTAATTGTAGGAACAGCTAAGTCAAAAGATAAGACCTTTAGTATTAGGTGTTCCATACGCAACACTTGCTTCTTGGTGTAAGTGTCATCAGTAATGTATACAAATTCACCCACATCAGGTGGATAAATCTCTTCATATTTTCTATAAAAAAAAAAAGACTAGTTTAGTCAACTCTGGAAATTAGTAAACCAAGAACTATGTCTAGTGCAACTAAAGTTGCAACTGATATACCATTGTTACATAAATGAAGTTCCTTTAAATCTACAGAAATCTATTGAATGAGATTTCTAGTACATGAATTTTCATGCAACAATTTTATGAAGTTACATAATATTTCCAAAATTAACAATTTACTCTTTGCAAAACAATGAATATTTGAAATTTACAAAAACTATTAACATGCCAAAGAAGTTTTCATCCATGCATGTTGACACTGGTTTACCAAGTCATTTAACTCTTGTTACAAGTCTAGCCATGCAAAGTGACTGTCATCCTGTTTGACTTGCATTCAGTTTTATTTATCGACCATTTACACAGAAATTTCATATCACAGTATTGGTCATAATTCAAATATCAGTATTATACATTAGCTAGTTTAACCCTTTTGCAATGGGGGTCAGTATGATAGATTTCATATTTGCATAGTAAATATTTACCCTATAATTTGATACAGTAAGTGTACCTTCACAAAATTTGGTAGACCTGGTAAAGATTACATTTTACACACAGACACACATGCAAGATTTGTTAATACAGATGTTTATGAAAATATTGTTTGGTTGCTAATTTAAAGGGAAAGTGATTTCATGTTATTAAATTTAACACTTGTATTTAGGTTTGAAGTTGCAGTAATACTTTATATTGTTACTTTATCCTATTTGGTGTTCTGTCAAGTGACCAACTTTGACACCATCATAAAACAGTAAATTTTATGTTATAATGCAGAATACAACACAAATACAAATGTTTAGTCTCAGTAGTTTAAATCTATGCTACATATTTTATTACATCATTGACATTCTAGTCATACCTAATTTACATTATAACTTACACTGACAATGCATGTGCACTCACATTACCATATCCAGTAACATTTAAAATTATACATTACATGTGTATAGATTACAATTTAGAATTAAGTTAAACATTTTTCTTGAAATATATAGCAGCTGATAAAGTAAAAGCAAAGAATTACATTTTTTAGTCATGGAATTCAAACTTTGTTGCTGCTAGACACAAGTGGCTAAGCTTTATAGAATCATGGAGGATGCACAGTTGTTAGGTTTCACATACTGTTCAATAAGAAATACAAAGAATTGACAATATACAGTTCTAATTTATTAAGCTTAGTACCCAAGCTGCATTTAGGTCTAAAAAGTAAGAAACTTTAACCAAACTAAGACAACCCATCTACTTAATATGTTTGATTGAAAAACATGGTAACCTCTTCAGATTAAGATGGATGAGAAAACTACAGAAACATTGACTTCAGTCATTCACATTATAGTAGGAGTATACAAGGGTCTGTTTCTACAAATGGAAAGAGGAGTGGGACCCACCAAGTTTGATTTGATAAATAAGCCATATATTCCTCAAAAATTGATATTCTAGCTGGCCAATATTGAGTTCCTAATTTATATAAGACTAGATTTTGTATTTTGGCAAACACTGACTTTCAACTAATGCTCCATTCAACACACACGCACCATTAAATTCTATTTTGAGTTATTTTAATATTTACTTTCAAATTAAAGTAATTTGTATAGACCGAGTTATAATTTGAAATTTGATTAGAAACTTGGTAACCTAATTTCATAAAATAGTAACTGAAATTTTGAATGAAAGTTCAATACAATCACTGCCTTTGACCTTAGCAAAGTTGTTAAAGTAAATATAAAATTAGTTTTGTGTGCCATATGGGATGTTGAACACAGCTTTGGTTCAAATTATATTTATGACATTCAGATATGTTTATAATTACATATAGATTAGAAACTCAAGTTACACAATCTTAAGGTTTTATTTTATATCCCATGTTTTTCATTTACTGAAATTGTTAGACTTAATGAATAAACAGTGGTCCCACCCCTTTCTGAATATATTTGCTTATATGCATCTACGGCATGAATAACCAAACAAAAACTCAAAATTTCCCCATGGTGGTTCTCAGTCTGAGATAAAAAGTTCAAGATTTACTTTGAATTTCTAAAGGATAAGTTTATTTTTACTCAGTCTAGTTAGAAAGACTAAATTTGTGGAATTCTAAAATACTTATAGTAATTTATATTTGATTATATCAAAATGCATATAAAACTGAAAAAGTTTCAAATCATCCATGAGTGAAAATTGATAAAGCTTAGTATGTCAGAGTAAACAAGTACAAAATTTGTTTACCATTAGATGTATAAATACTATTGGACAGTAATATGACTAAGTGCACTGTATCATTACGATTTCTGTGATGTATTTTGCTGAAGGATCAAAAATAAGTAGACATGTATTAGACTGACATTTTTGGTTCCTCAATAAGTCTAGTCATTCTACAATGAAAAGTAGAAATCAATTTGCTAATTTATGATAGGTCATTCACAGACTAAACCTAAAAATAAAATAGCAAAATGATTTTCCAAAAACCTTTAATAATTATCTGAAGGTTATTTGAAGCTTAGGGATTTTGCATGTGAAATGAGTTTTCTAATGCATAACATTTTATCCTATAATTAAAATTACTTTGCATGCTGGATAACTAACATTTAAAAAGGAGAAAATATTTTTAAAAATCAACTTTAAATTTTATATTCTATACTTAATCTGTGTTTAATAATTTTATAAAGATCCTTCATGTCAAGAGTTAACTACACAAGCACAAAGTGAGTAGAGAGTCAGTAAACAAGTCCAAGCCTGCAGTGAGAAAATTAACTTGAAAATTCAAATGTTAGTTTGATATTAAGTTCACTTAAACTTCCATAGTATTAATTTAAAATTTATATCATTAGGAGATTTAATTCAGCAATTATATTGACCAATTACATCTATGTATACAAAAACTTATATTACTTTAGAAAATACCCAATTTCAAATACTCCCATGTTGGATTTTAAGTATAGTTGTTTTATCATATGTTCATAATTTTAATCATTGAAGTATTCTTTATTTATATTTCTGTAATTAACTTATTGCAATAATCTTTAAAAAATGTGAAATTTGTATGATAAAGAATTTAAATTCTATAAAGCTTGTGTTGCAACTTACGCTGCTATAAACATGCTTGCTGTTCCAACTAGTTGTAATTTGCTCCGTAATACTGACATACAGGAGAGGAATCTGTCAATATAGGAGACAGCAAGGTACAAAGTTTCTGTGTGCAGCTTATACTCCTCTGCCACTTCTACCAACCAATCCACCAAAATACTTCTCATCCCATGGGTAATATCTGGTTGTTTTCGCATGTAGTTAGGCTTAGGACAAAACTTTTTCTGAAATACATAACAATTTATTTTATACGTATACACACACCAAGAACAGATGCCTTACTATTACTTTAAATATATGGTATGTGGAGAAAGTTAAGTGCCAAATTAAGAAAATGACCTAATAAAAACTGTAGGTACCATCATGTACCCATGATGCTATTCAGATTAAATCCTCATTAATGAAAGGAATTATTATTCTATATTACCTTGATTACTAAAATTAAAACACTACCAAAGTTTAGTGGTTGAAATTTCTTCTATAGGTTAATATAATTTTTCTACCAGTTATCATATAAAAGACCATCAAACTACATTTCTCTTTAAATTAAAATAAGAAATGTAAATCTGCCCAGTAACCACTAGGAAATGAAATACTGCAAATTTCATACATTTACCTACCTCAAAATCTAACAGATGGCGATAGATATCATCAGCATATTCAGGTACATACAGGATATTCCTAACCATCAATTTCTCAGTATCATGGACATCTTCACTCATACAGGTTGTGTCCAAAACCATAGGTGAATCTAATGAGAATACTCTTAATTACATATTACACAAATCTTGTAATGTTCTTTACACTATTTTAAGTGTCAATTCAAAGAACTAGTGATGTCGAGAAACCCACTTGTTGAGAATTTTATATGCAAAAACGGCTCATTTGGATTTGCTCTTCTATTTAAAATATTTTCTGAACCCAAACGAGCTGTTTTTGCATATAAAATTCAAAGAACCTTTAGTTATAGAAATATGATGAGATAGTAATATGGAATGAATATACATTTCATTTACGAGCTTTAAAATTCATTGCAATTTTAAGACATGGTAGAAAATCCTTTAAAATAAAAAGTGTATATATTTTTGTGCAAGTTGTAGTTATATTGGTTTTCATGGTGATAAACATTTCAGGAAATGTCCTTTTATTACATAAAATTCAATGCCACTATGGTGAAAACTTCATAGAATGGACAGCAACTACATGTTGAAGACAATTGGAGAGAACATTTCTAAAGTCTTCACCTTTTGTTTTTGGTTGCCATCCATTCTACAAAGTCCCATCATGAATACTCTGCCTGAACAATCAAATAATGTCACTATTATAAAACAAAGATTTCAATGAAGATTACCTATGGCACTCTCATCCATATGATAAGGAGAACAAGTCTCTATAGTTGCAAGTGGAGCTCTGTGGAGATTAACAACTTCACCAGGTAAGTCGACATTCCCAGCTACTTCATGTTCTTCTGATTCATCACAATATATTTTGAAATCTTGAGCCTTTTTTGGTATACATATTCTGTGTTTTGAATCTTCATACTTCGATGTATTAATGGATGACAAAGATGGTTTGGTTGCAAAAACATCACAGGTTGTAGTTTCTGGCCAGTGTTCTAGTTCTTCTTTAAGATTCTGACAAATATTTGCATAAATGTTCCATAAAATACAAAATTAAAATTTCAGACAAAAGCATTTCAAATGTCACTAAAAAATAACTATGGTTTGTTGGCTAAACTACCTAAACTATGAATTTGAACTAAAGCAAAAGTTACAAGGAAATTTGAAATATTGAAACAATGTACACTAACATACAACTATAAAATCTCAAAAGGAAAACAAAACTAGTTTTGCTTCCATTCAAGGGAAAAAAAACTACTTTGAGTTCCAAATAGGCCAAAGCCTATATACTGCTTTATTACATGGCTCTTGATATGTGTCACGATTAGACAGCTTAACCTTCACTCAGTTGCAGATTTGCCAGCAAAATCAGGTGGCCAAGATTTATATTAGTGATAGGTAGATTTCATTGCCTTGTTTGACAATCTTTATTAATTATACCATCCCAATTATGTATTGTACAGTGCACAAGTGACTGAAAATCGTACATGTAGGATTACTTTGAACTAGTGCTCTTACATTAAACCCCATAAGACCCATAAATAAATCTATAAAAAATTGTAACAAACAAGAATCGCGTGATAAATATGTAGACTCAAAAGAACAAATAAATGATTTAGCATACTCGTTTGTCTAATGCCCACGTGATGTGAATTACATACGTGCCTTGCATTAACTTTACATTCTATTGAATGTTATATAATAAAACGGATTAATACACAATACAGATTCTACTAATTATATAAAAAACTACTTACTATTCTAAAATAATTCAAGTTCAATACGATTTACAGTAGGATCATACTATTTCAAACAAATCCAAAGATTGTGTATTTTGCTCTGAGAATTGTCCATTTACATATACTTTACCAATTGTAGACACTCAACCCCATCTTGTTATGCAGGCAAGTTATTTTAAACCATTCTTGTACAACTCAAAAATTTAGGAAGTGCCTTGTTTGCAAAGAAGTCAAGAGCAAAATGCTTGTTTAACTCTTAACAAGACAAAAAATTAAAAATGTTTTCAAAATGTATAATTCATGTTATGATTAAATTAAGTGATAGATAAAATCAATTAAAATCAGTGTATTTCTAATATGAAATAGTTATATTTGCTATTAATGACAAACCTGCTTTATAGCCATCTGTTGATTTCCAGTTTAAAATAACCGAAAAACCTTGGGAAAATTCTAAACTGTCAATTGGTTATTCATGTCAGTGTATTGAAGTGTATACAAGTGACTTTTCAAAAATTAAAAGATGTGAATGGAGCCATTGCAATTCAACACATAGCCACATCTCCACAAAATAAAATATCAGAATCTTATTTTATATTCTACCTTGTTGATATTAGTAATCCAAGTTCCTAATTTATACAAAACTACACTGTATTTAGACATAATAAAACATCTAATTTTAAACACCACTGAACTCAACATACTACGTGACTCCCTAAAATCCATGTTTTGATGTGTTCTTTTAATATTTACTTTTAAATTAACTTAAAGTTTGGATTTAGTTATGATTTAATTCCAACTTACTGATGAAAATTCATAATAGTTTAATAAAATTTTGAATTGACATCAACAAACATTGCATTTAACCTGCAACCCTACACAAGAGTTAACCACTCTTTAGTGGATTGAAAGTTGATTTTGTTATAACAAATTTAAGTGCTAGTTTTAATTTCATTTCTGCAATATTTAAGACAAGTTTTAACTGCAAGGCTTATATTTCATGTAACTGTTTCACATAAGCAGTAAACACAGAACATAAAATCTTAAACAATACCAGGGATAATTTAATACAAGTTTTAAAAATTATCAAAAAATTACATACCAAACAAAATTGTTGGAAACTGCAATAATGCAACTTTTGACTAACAAGCAAACTACATTTACAATTCAAAAAATATAAAATTACTGATAAGTTAAGAACAGCAATGGATCTACTGACCTCTAAGTAACTATATTGATCCTAAAAGTTACCTATTTCAACCTTCCAAATCAATATGAATAATTTCATAAACTAAACAAGTCATAATTTTTCAATTTAAGTTTTTAATAAACTGGAGCCACCCAATATAAAAATCATAGGGATTTGCAAAACATTCACAACTTTTTTCACAAATACACAAGTCTTCCTAAAATATGATGCATAAATTAAGTAGGTATCAGAATTCAACTGGTGTATCAAATTACATCACATGCTGAATACAAATATACAATGTTTTATGCAACTATTTTTTCACTTATCCCAACAGATTTGTTGCAAGGTAATTTAATTTTACAATGTAAACTTACTATGAAGCTAGTTTTATTTTTAGTTTCACTATACAATATATGTTAAAGCAAACAAGTAACATAACTCACTTCTTGTTTCTTATCTATCTTTGGCTGCAAGTTCGGAATATTTTCCACACTACACACCACAGTTGATAGAGCTGGCCTAGCACCAGTTCTGCCCACTTGGGTCGATGTCCACTTTGCTTGAAAACCCTTCATGGCAAGTTGGTTACTCTTACAAGGTGGTTTATTTTCTTCGTCAATTTTAGCAGAGAAAGCATTTTTATTATGCTTTACCATGAACGAGACCCCAGACCTTGCATCATATTTACTTGTCATTGTTATTTTGTATTTTATATTGCAAGTCTTATTTTTTATTTCAATGCTATGGTAGCCCACTAGATTTTATCAGCCAACTATCAACTTGGACTACGTTGAAACTTGAAGTCCAAGCTGCTGATAGTGTTAGTTTCCAAGTCTTAACTATGTTTGAGCTAAATTTGGAAGCTCAACACTATTTTTCAAATGATCTCTTAATTTCAGAAGTTAATCCTAGCAAATTGTTTAACAAACGCTCTTTTTCCAAAACTTACTTAAATAATAAAAATAGTTCTTATTAAATTAGTGATATATAAAGTTGAACACTGTTGTAGTACCACTGCAAATATAAGCGTAACAGCAGATTATAGCAGGCTACATTAATAATAATAAAGGTGCTTTTACCAAATTTCTACGATAGCGAGGCCTAACATAACAGGAATTAACCTTAAAGTTTTAAGTAATACCTAGATATGAAACACCAAGAATAAAACAATAAGTTTAGTAACGTTACGCATTAACATAGCCGTTACACAACTCCATGCATCTCATTCAGTAATAACTATTGTTCTGCTCCTAGTACTACTAATATCAGTAAATGCAAGTCTCAATATCTTCAAATCTTTAAGTTGCTCGTTTCTCAAATCCTGAAAATATTAAAAACATGCTGTAATGACTTTCTAGTTTTCTAACGTTAACGAATCTTCTAAAGCTCAACTAACAATAATTTGTTAAATACAAATTAGAAAAACCAACCCAAACCTGTCTAACGTTCACAACAAGGCTTAAGCTACAAATTTAATAAAGTGATCAATTCGACTGGGTAAACGTTAAAAGCCCCGCGGATCTATGAATCAGCCAATCACAAGTTTTTCTTGGAAGACATCACTATCACGTGACTCATGAAATCTTTGCTAAAAATTTAATGCGACAGCTTTATTTCGGATTTTGTCAGAAGAAAATTATCTCTCCATCTATATGGATTTGTATAGTTTTATTTCTATATATTTTGTGAAAAAGGTAATGCCATCATACATTCGTTTTAAACATCAAAACATTTTGATGTTAAGCTCATAGATGGAGTAGCCTCATTCGGGGTGGTAACCACGTGATATTAATATGCATAAACACTAAATCAAACTTAGCCAGTAAAATATGCATAACAGATAGTTTAGGATCGTGTTATGTTTAAAACAGCCTAGTTTATATTATGGAGATAAAACTAATTTGTATCACCCCAATAAATTAATAAAGTTGCAAAATAGAATTTGCGGAAACTCAAAAAGAATGAGTTGGTTTTTATTTAATTAACTGAAAAAATTAACTTGGGATATATAATACATTAACATTAATTTTATAGATAAGTTGCAAAAGCACACAGAAACAGATGAGGAATGTTTTATATCCACAGTCAATTAATGTTCTTGAACAAAGAATAAATTAAAGATTAATTGTAAATAGCGTTGAAGTATTCCGCAACTTGAAGTAAAATATCTCGCCAGTCCGAATATATTCCAGTGATTACCAACGTAACGAAAAATTTGAACAAGCTCGAATAAATATATCAAATAACTCAGAAATGCAAACATACGATACCAACACACTACTTTCATGTGTTTCACCCTTAAGATAATATAATATACAGACAGTAAAAGTCTATTTTGTTTTTCACGGTTGTCCCTATACACCCACCATTGATCTATATACTGAATTGAATTGAACATGACCGTGGGCATATTTTAAAATTTAACGATTCTAATCAGCAAAAACAGCTCGTTTGGGTTGAGAAAATATTTTAAATAGACCTGAACCTGACGATGACCGAAGAAGGTCGAAACGTTGTTCGCTCTTCTATGTAAAATATTTTTTCAACCCATACAAGCCATTTTTGCATATAAATTTCTCAACAAGGGGGTTTCTCGACATCACTGATTCTAATTAGCATTGAAACACCATATTTGTTTTAACATTGACCGCAAATCTGGAAGATTTTGTTGGCATTTCCAATAGGATCAAAGATATGTTTTCAGAAATATTGGAATTGTACAACGTTAACAGATAGGTGCAATCAAATAAAATTACTGTAATATACATAACGTTCGTTTATAAAGTTATTTTATATGGCGATATTTTGAGTCTGACGATGAAATGACGCTGGATAAAATAAATTTACTTATATATAAACTGTTTTTATAATGATTTTATTTTAAAAAGAAAAAGTTTCTGCATCCATATTAACAGTAAACTTTAAATCACAAGTACCACTTTCCTCTTAAAATTGTCGTTTTATTTTTCAATCTCAGTACTTCTCAGGCCATTGACGGTGTTGAATAAACATTCAAGTTGCAATGGCCTCTTGGTGTCAGAACAATATGTCTGCGGATCTACAATGTTAGAAACGGTTTTGATGCCGGTAGCGGGCAGAGCACAAACAGCTCATTATGGAGCTTTTTTCTTAATTACAAGCCAAGAAGTTTCACTGAAAATCAACAATAAAAAACGTTGATATTAGAGTTAAGGCGCACTAAATCTTAATGTCAGCGTTGAACTGTAGAATTTACCTCCATATAAAACCGCTTGGAGTTGTAAAGCAACCGTGTTATGGGTCCTTTTTGTACTTTCAGTGACTATGATATAATGTAAAGCTCTCTGTAGCCTGTAACTAATATATAAAAGTGACAATGTGTGTTGCACAAAACTGCAACAACACACGAAGAATTGGTCCTGTGTAGTTTCATGAGTAAGTTCAAGTTTGTTTTTGTACCACGTAAGTAAATAAATATGAATATGTTTGTTGATGCCAACATTATGAAATAATTGTAACATTTTCTTTCGTTGGCAGGTTCTTTCAGAAATGATGTTAACTAATGTAAAATAAATCAAATTACTTGTGCAAAACAATCGCGATAGTTAAGATAGTGAGTGGTTTACTGTCATTTTGAGTTCAATTTCTAATTAATATAACAGCTATTTATCGTCTACATTTGAATATACTAGAAAACTTGACATCACATCTTCAAACTTTCTAGGCATTCTATTCTCTCTAGCCAACAAATTTCCACAGAAAAATACAACTTACAGTACTATTCGTTTCCAAGATTGTAACGTCATTTGAACACCCCTATAACAAAAATTCATAAAACACCATATTAAACTACCAATTTACCAAGTATTTTTTCTGGTGTTCTCTTCCAGAACTTATGGTATCTAATCAACATGGAATGGTGTGTCATCCTTCGTTGTTACTGGCCAAACTAATATTGGGGGAGTCCTTCCTGGGTAGGTGGGTGGGTGAATTCGATGACAGCTCCATCCTAGATGATCCCCTAGTAGCAGACTTCTCTACAAATTTGGGTTCCACTGATAAGCTCTTCTCTGGATCTACTTAATTAGACATTCTCTCACCAATGCACTTCTAAAGACAATTATAGTAGATAACTTTAAGCTTGGATTGGCCTCCCTCCTCAAATATCCACTTAATTGTGCAGTTTGTCACCTATTTTGATGAAAATAACTGTTCAATCATGCCATGTCATTTTGATGAAATCCAATTTTAAGAACATTTAAAGCATAACTACCTTTCACTTCATCACAAGCCAATTTAAGTCTTGCCTGAGTAAAATCATGTAAGATACCTTTATTCTTCACAACCAGGAGAACTTTTCCATCAATCAATACCTCATAACATGCTGGATTATTTGATTTCACTATGCCTTAATCACTAAATTAATTAAAATTATTAACTCCTTATCTGAGTATCTTAATTCTTGTTGGTTTGAAGTCCATCACTCTTGTTTTCACTTGACATTCGAACTCTGATGTAATAACAGCTATGTAGTGCACAGAGCTTTTTTGGTCAAAGGTTATGAAGTTACCTGAAGTTTGTTTGACTTTGCATCCATAAAGTTAATCCCTAAATTTCCTTCCTCATCAGTGTCAACTTTCATAACACAAGACACAGAGAAGCTTTCTATAGCAAGGGACACTTCCAATTTCCCTTTTACTAGAACTATATGTCCTGCTGTTCATATCAATCCCTCTTCTTTCTTTACTGCTGAAGGCAAATTTCTATCTACTATAAACCAATTATGATAAACATACATCTCTTTCTGAATCCTCTGTAAGTCTGTTTCTTCAAGTCACAGTTGAAATACTGATATTTATCATAGTTTATTCCATCTGTTCTATGCCACTAGTCCTTTTACTTCTTTTAAACAGTTATCAAAGGAACAATTTGTTTAAACACTACTTGATCTTATTATCCCATATCTAGTGTTACAACATAGCATCTTTAATTGTTCATCTGCTATCTTATTCACAGATTGCAGCTCCATAAGCAATTACATAACACTTTAATGGTGTACACATACCTTTCTTCAGCCTAATTTTCATATACTCATTTGTTATGTCATATATAAATTGGTCATATGAAAACAAATCTATCATTTGGAGTATTAAGGTAAGATATATGGGCTAGCCTTTTCAACTCTTTAACAAGTTCTGTTAAAATCTCCTTTTTCTCTGTACTCAGTCCTAAAACTTTGCTCTTTATATTTCTTTCTGGTGTGACACTCCAAATCTGCTGGATAAGGTAGTTACCAGTGATCGATAGTTGTTATGGCACTTTGCTGAGAGGTTACTTAATACTGTCAAAGCTCAACCTTTTAAATGGGCAGCAATATGGATAGCTCATTTTCCATTTTCCACCCATTCTTTTTGGCAATAATTTCATACTAAGCCTGCTATAACTCCCATTATACATTTTCATCATAATACATGGTTTCTTAATTGGCTGATACTGAATTGGCCAATTAAATTCTTGAAATGAGTCTGTTATTTCGGAGCAGCCCAGAAAAGGTCCTTTTATAACAAATAGCACAGCAGGAGAGGTGGTAAGTGTAAACTCAAAAAGGTCTCCTATTCAATATTTGGATTTAAATGGTGTTTTCAGTCAAAGCTCTTGAGCCAATACAGAAAACTGTATGGCTGACTTGATCTTTATATTTAATAATTCATTTTACAGTTGCCTATTTTTTTCAACCTCAATACTACTCCTTTATACTTCACTGATTCTGTCATTAAAGCCTTTTTTATATTTACTTGTCCTTGTTGTTGTAACTCTCTGTTTCTCTCTTCCTGTTCTTCTAATTTTCTGTCTCTTTCTTCATTAATTGCTCTCTCTCTTTCTATATATTCTTCATTCCATTGTTTTGTTATGTTTAACAGTTTTCCTATCTCAGTTAGTGGTTTTACGATTGTGATCTTCTTGTACAAAACTTGAAACTTAGACAAAGTTCCACTTGATTTGCACAAAAATAACTCACTTTTAGCACCAAATTTTGTAACACTGCTCATTCATTTGTAGGTTTGTTTATATTATCTGTTAAAAACAATTCAATAGGTAATTCATTTAATGATAATAACTTATCACATTGCCCCCCTTAATGTTTCTGAAAACTTAAACACTTGTACACTTGTAAAAACAACACAAACTTGGAATGGAAGTCAGAAGCCTGGATGGAACAAAAGTTCATCCCAAAGGGCATCATAAAGAGGAAACTATTACAAATAAAAGTAGCATTGTTGTTGCTTCATAGAATGTAAGAAAACAATAACTGCCAATAAGACAAGATTATAACAATGAGTCTTTGAGCCAATCATACCTGAAGAACCACAAAATGTCAATCAGACATTGTAAAGAAAAAAAAAGCTGCATATAAGTAGCAGAGTTTACTTGAAGATACACATCCTGTCCCAAACAAGATAATAAGCTTATTATTTTAAGAAACTTGTTTATGCATTCGTTGGTGGGAAATTTTGCAGTTTTTTTTATTATCAGCACTGTTTCTATTGGTACAACTATTTGATACAACTTGAAAGGTAATGAAAGGTGGAAATTGTTTCCAGTGATATTAAAAAGAAAGAAAATGAATTGATAAAAAGCATAGAGTGCAGGAGATGTAAATTACCCTTATTGCAGGAAGCTTCTCTATACCTCATGACATGTGGATAACTGACACAGAGAAATAGTACACATTAAAAATCCACTTAATATGGGGACAGTGGATTCTGTATTTGGATTGTTTCATAGTCTCTGACCAGAAAATTCATGTGCACTACATGAAAATTACTACATCAGATGTTTGGCTTGCAGTGAGAACAAGAAGTGAAATATTCATACCAGCATTATTAAAAAAACAGTGGCTGAGCTGTAGTACAATCAAATATTCCAGTGTGCCCTGTGGATTAATGATTCGAAGAACTCTACACATTGTACATCTATAAAAAAGTACATTAGAAGCATTCATGTTCAAAGAAAGATGTAGGAAATTCCAGATCAAATACCCATATAAGGATAGGTTATTATCTCACATGAGCTGTATAACCAGAGATATAGAGGTCTTAAATATCACCAATGCAGTATATTACATGACTTAGTTTTAAAATATCAAGATATCATCTCTAGTAGACCTTATAATTTAGATCAAATAGATAACATGTCTTATTAAATTGATCCTGTAGGTACACCTTTAATAAAACACTAGCCAGACAACTACAACTTGTAAAGCAGGCTGAGACTTTCAAAAAGTAATAAAAGCTATGTAGGAAAAAGAACTGTTAGAATAGAGTACTAGTCCTTTAGCATCACCTATTGTTCTTATAAAGATGAATGATCAATACTCAATGTTCTACATGGACTACCAGAACGTAAATAAAGTAATAAAGAAAGGAGCTTATTCTCTGCTGAAAATCGACTGTATTTTGACTGTTATAAAATTGTTTTTTAGCAGTGGATTTGAATAAAAGATATAGGAAAGTGCAAGTTGATGAAGCAAATAAAGAGAGAAGACAGCCTTTATTTCAGGAAATGTATTATGATAATATGCTACGTTATAATTTGTTTAGTGTAAAGTACCAGCAAAATTTCAACAACTAATGGAATGCACTCTCTAAAATACTGTTAAACGTTATGTTTATCTACTTTAATGATATAATCACAGTTGGGAAGAACTTTGGTAAGGTTAATAGTAGGTTAAGGAAAGTTTTGAATTAATTGTTTGGAAAAAGAGAACTGCAAGTTAAATCCCCAAAAGTGTAATTTTTCATCATCAATATATGAGTTTACTGGGACACATAGTCAAGAGAGGGGGAGTATTTATTGATTCAGAACTGGCTAACGGAAATGAACTTGTTATGAGGTAAGAATATTCTTAACAAAATTATTATATTGTGATAATTTTGTAAGTTCATTTTCTGACCCCACCGAAAACGTTTGAAAATTTTTGGTTGTTGACAATAATTTAACAAACTAAAGAAATATTAACTGTTATTTTTGTACTAACACGCTCAATTCTTGAATGTCTACTTATGTTTGGTAGAGATATTTGTAGAAGCAGTCTTGTCACAAGTACAACACAGAAAATGACACGTAACTCTCTATTATAGTAAAGCAATGAATATTTCAGAAAAATAGTTATGTATCACTCTAAACGAACTATTAAGTATTGTTCGACCTTTAAATCATTTTCATCATTATTCACACGGGTAGAAATGCCTCTTTACGGAAGGCTGTATGCGATATTAATTACTAATTGTGATATTCATGTCTCGTTGAAAAAATTAGAAAAATGAAGCATCATTCATGATGTCTACATATCAGAAAAATTAATATTCATTACACGGTTTGATCTCACTGCTGCTTCAACGGTTTTCACTTCCACGTGGTATCCAGAATCAGAACATTCAATGAATGAATACGCTCTAACTATTTATTTAGACGTTAGATAATGAAACGATATTTTCGTTTTGTTGGCTCAGTCAATGATGTACAAACAATGTCATTTTCTCGCAACATTGTGAAAATTTGAATACCACTCTCAGAAACCTATGGCTATAGAAACAAAACATTTTTATCAGTACCTAAGCTACAATGAAGCTGATACATGGGATAAGATTTCGCTTTGCTTCTAGGAGGAAGAATAAGATGTTGCAGGAAAACATTCCAGCTCCAGTTCCACAACTCGTTGAGATCCAATCAGCTTTCCTCTCAACTTAGAGAAGCTTCACCTGTCCAACAGGTAAGAATTTTTTACATTTAGTATTTATAGTCTCTCTTGGAGGTGAGACAGTTTCAGTTGGCAGACTTCATTCATAAATACAGTTTTCAGTGTCTTTCAGCGAGCTATGTGTGAGGATAAACTTATGCCCTGTAAAGACCTCCCAGCACGTTTGACGACTCTTAGGAAGAAAATTACTTCACTGACTCTCACTAGTTTGTGCATTTTGTTTGTTTGTGTGTGTGTTTTTCGTATAGCAGAGCCACAAAGGGATATCTGCTTAGCCCACTGAGGGGAATCGAACCCCTCAGTTGGTGGTGGGTGGTGATGACTAGCTGCCTTCCCTCTAGTCTTAAACTACTAAATTACAGACGGCTAGAACAGATAGCCCTGCGAAATTCAAAAACAAACAAACAAACTCTTCATGGTTAAACTTCTCTTTTACGAAAGTCCTTTATATAGAAAATACAATTTTAAGTTTCATCAAAGTAAAAGACTTGTGTTACACGTGAGAACATAGGAACGTACAAAGATACACCAATAAAAAATCATAAAAAACTCCGCAAAAAAATCCTGTGGTAACGGCACAGACATTTCACTTTACTATTTTGCTCTGTAGTATTTTCAGTCTTTGTGATTTATTTTTTTAAGAAGGAACTACAAACAACCACAAAAAAAGGAGCAACAGAAAACTTGGATTTGACTGATTTGATGAAAAAATTAAACACAATGAAATGTTTCTAAACGTTAGCATTGCAAGATAGCAAGTGTTAGTGAAGAATTAGAAGTGTCTTGCTATGCTTCTAAATGTTTGCATAGCAAGATACTTCTAAGTCTTCACTAACACTTATTGTCTGCTGTTTTCAAGTTCGTTCTCATGTGGGATATGCAAGGGCAACTGGAAAACAAAGTTAAATGTATGTACAAAACTTATTTATATTATGTATATCATAGTTATAACTTAAATACTATACAGTTCTCTTCTTCTTGTCTACTGAGGCCAATTCAATTGCTTTAGAATTCAGTTGACTAGCCGAAATATTTTTCCCTATTTTTATCTTAAACATTGTCAGTATATGATCCACTTGTTTATTTTCTTCTTTCATCACAATAGTATCAGTATATAATTTACCGTCGCTGTCTCGTGAGTTACCGCAATTGCATTGTGAACTTTTGATATTCGTCTGCTTTTTTAGTATTTATGTCTACTTCCAAATAATTGTCTGATTTTTGTCAAAGGAAACTGTTAATATCACTTTAACATATTGACCGTATGGATATTTACTCCTACGACAGTTAACTTTACGTTTATTTAACTTTTATCTAATCAAAACTATCTTTCGGTTTTATTTTGGATCTCCTCCCAATCTGTAGTCTCTCATCTGGTCGTCACTATTTATTTCTTTCACTCATAAAAATAAAAAAAAGAAAAGCCTTGGTATCAATAACTTACAAAAATCATTCTATTTTTAACTCTTTTATTGTGAAAAAACAATAACTAAACAAACGTAAAATACTAACTCACAAAATAAATAAATAAATACTGTTGTTATTGTTATATTTAAATTAGGCACAAAGCTACACAAACGGCGATATGTGCTCTTCTAATCAAAACCCGGTTTTTAGTGTTTTAAGTTCGCATACATTCCGCTGTGTTACTGGGGGTAGGCCGGAATTAATACGACCTGCATTTAACAGTCTTTTATATCTGACAGTGGTAAAACGCAAAACGTCTTAAAAATCTAAAAGTTCAAAATTGAAAACTCCCCATAAGCCCAATGAATCTCCACATGCAATTTGGTCAAGATTCACCTCCTGGAGGAAAGTAGTTGTAAAAACCGCAAAAAACAAAACAAAAAACAACTGAAATATTGTATGGATTCAGTGAACCTCCATGTTAATTTTTTGTGAAGATCTATATACAGGGGCGAAGAAGTGGTAAAAAACACCCATTAAAAGTGCAAGATGCTTTCAGCGTATGTCTGCTGTTACGTTTTTTTTTATGTGGACTGAACGCAACAGAAAGACACAGATAACAGCTTATATAATTTATTACAATAAACTATTGTATATGTGACAGATATAAAATAAATTTTACAATAACAATGACAGATATTCAGTTTCAACCTTCAAAATTAATTACAACACAAAACGGTACTGGCCTGTGTCCAATATAATGATCCAGAATGAAAGTCCAGATCAGAAATCCAAAATTCCAGTCTAGGGTGTGAATTTGGTCCCACGAAGAAATTCCGAAGTTTGAACGGATAAGTCCAAAAACAATTCACAGTTCAATAAATTTGACGAAGTTCTTTTTACGATGTTTTCGATGAATGTCTCAAATTTGTCGTTTTCCAACTTGCTCCGGTCTCCCCTAAAAAGTCCTATACGTGTTGACTTTCAGTATAACCAGTAATTCGAATGAATCGTAAATATTGACGAAATAAAATCACAGCTTTTGTAGATCTAGCTCCAGTCACAAATTCAAGTTGAATAAACACACAGCAAACGTTGAAAAATTTCTCAAACGAAGATATATCTATTTAATCGAATAAAAACGAATGACTGACTCACTGACTCTCCTCACATCGCCGTCTGTTTATATATTAGTAGGCCTACTGTGTTCTCTAACAATCGCGTAACTTCTACAGAATTCCAGAGTAATCTGCGCATGTTTCTTTTTGCACGAGACTCGTCTAGACACCAGGCCAACATATATTCTATTTATAGACAAATGATCGATCTATCTAATTCTAGAAATTTCTACATGAACAACAACATATTTTATTGGTTTGAACTTTAAAACAATAATATAAACAACAACATGGCATTCCAAACGCTTGATACATAACACACAACACTGCTAAATTATATGATGGCTAACGCAGATAGCACTTGAGTAGCTTTGGGAGAAATTAAAAACAAACAAACAAAGCATCTTGCTGTTGTTGTTGCTGCTGTTTTGAATTAAGCACAAAGCTACACAATGGGCTATCTGTGCTCTGCCCACCACGGGTATCGAAACTCGGATTTTATCGTCTAAGTCCGCAGACATACCGCTGAGCCACTGGGGGGCAATTTAGCAGTGTAATACTAAAGGGAAGGCAGCTAGTCATCACCACCCACCGCCAACTCTTGGGCTACTCTTTTACCAACGAATAGTGGGATTGACCGTCACATTATACACCCCCACGGCTGGGAGGGCGAGCATGTTTAGCGCGACGCGGGCGCGAACCCGCGACCCTCGGATTACGAGTGCACGCCTTAACGCGCTCGGCCATGCCAGGCCTTGAAGATCCATTAACAACGGGCAAACAGTGGTAAAAAATGCCGATAAAAACTGTAAAATGCAAAATTCAAAACTGAAAATTTATACATACCTCCGCATGGACCTAATGAACTTCCACATCAATTTTAGTGAAGATCCACCCGCACCATGTGAATTAGTTATGTGGACATATAACATGCAATACTATTATTTTTATATAGACTTGAATTAATCTGTTGAAGAGGTCGTCTTGAACTATGACTGCTAGACATTTTGCGGATGAATTAGATGTACGCATTGATCTGTTAAAGAGCTTAACTGATGTGAGTAGTTAATACATTAATACTGATAGTAACTTATGTGGTGATAGTGTTTGTTTAAACTAGTATCGTAAAGACTTCAAAATAACCACGAGAAAGCAGTTTACAAAAACATTGTACTCTCGATTGCGCGAAGGAGGTAAGATTATGAAAATTGCAAGTTTAAAATAGAACCATTGATATTTTTAGGCCTTAAGTTATAAATATTATTTCAGTTTTATATATAGTTTCTTTTACTTTAGCGTTTTAGCGTATTGTTATTAATCTGATTTCCTATTCTTTGTATAAATGATATTTATCACTTAGCTAGAAATTATACAAAACATGATTGGCACAACAGACTAACGTCTATAATTCTGTGAAGAGAGGGAAATTGTTGTTTGTTAAATTACAAGTTGCAGTATTGACGTCAGTATTTGTTTCTTTGCAGCCTTCTTAACCCTAACTTATAAGGTTGTAGTAATTGTTAACAATAGATATTATGCCGCCAAGTTATCTATATATATATAGAAGATAGTGTTTTTTTGTTGCCGAGTCGCACGACTGTAATGGAAAGCCTAACTTAGTAACTATAGTATACCATCTAGTATATACAGTTTTTGTCATTATGTCTATGGTTTAATAATAATAATAGTCAAAGTACAGATGTACATTATTCACTTATGTGATTGAGCAAAGAGCTAGTTGAAGTTTAAAATTAAGTCCTACCCGTTGCAGAATGGTTGAACTTAATATAGTGATGTATATATGCTGCTGGAGTAATCTTAAATGAATAAAAAAAAATGCTAAATTACACGAAAATTTAATGTTAACTTCAGGAAAGATACAGTAAGACAAATTAATATTACACAACTACTGCAACTGCTGTTACTCATGATAACATGATTACTTAGAGGACTGTAGTGCACAGGTATAGACCAATATTTACTAAATATTTAAAGATCTTGATCACCTTTTGTTTGATTCATTATTCATTCATCTTCATCAGGTGAATAAAACATTAAAAAATTAGAGAAGTCGGAGCACTTCTAGGTTCTAAGCTGTGGACAGTTATATAGGTCTAGGTGTACCATAGATTCTAGGCTTCATTTCACTTTTATATTTAAAATCTGCTGTTATTATTATATATAAAATTAGAAATTAGTTGTAATGCTCTTAGGTTAGCAAGTTTTAAGTGACATTTTGTTTGAGTTTTAATGGGTTTTTTTAAATTATGTATTTGTTTTTTTCAGTTTTTCTCATGTTTTTATGATAATGTTTTTATATTCTTGCAGTTTTCAAGAGTTATTGATCCACAATGTAACCAATGAGTTTCTTCTAGTGTTTTATTTCCAGAATTGTTAACTGGTTTGAATTGTCATTTTCATAATCTTTTAAATATCATTATGAAATACACTGCTGTCATAGTGGTACTTATATGAATAAGAATGGCAAAAACTTATATGATTGTTGGTTTTATGAAGTGTATTAGAAATATTCTTAATTAAATTAATGTAATAACTCATTCAAAATAAATTGTATTTATTAAAAGGAATTTTTATAAAATGGTGTGGACCTAGAAGTAATGATACATGAGTAAATTTAAGGTGTATCATGGTTTTACTTTATCAGTCAGTGAACTGTGCTTAAGAGCAATGGATGCTTTATAAATACAGTGTGTGTTGCAATGGTTACAGTATTAAAAAAACAATGAAAAAGACTTCTGTGAAGTGGTGGTATCACAAAAATTTTAAAAGGAATGTTTGCCTGAAGAGAGGTTTACCTTTTGAAAGTGCTGAGGGTGTAGGGTTTCATATTTTTTGGTCAAATTTATTCTTTTGGACTAATGTGTTTTTCTAGCATCATGAATACAGTAATTTTTATAGCATTTAATAATTATTAATGCCATAAATAATGTAATAACTTTTGAACAACATTAGACTGTTTGGTCCTTCAAGGCTGCCCGTGCAAACCTACTTCTGGAAAAAAATAAAATTTTAAACCTATTATTTACTCTTCAAGAAACCACCTGTTTCTTCTTTATACTTCTACCAAGTGGTAATTACAGTTTGAAAATTAATAGAATATCATAATCAATTAATTGTTGCACTCACTAATCATTATTCTTGCAAGACTTTTATAGGAATAATTGAGAATAGTAACCAAAACACTAATTTTGATTAGCTGGTTATTTTCATGAGACATGACACTAATTAATTAAACACAGGTAAACTGACAGAAAATTGGATCAATAAGCAGTACATTGTAGAATTATAAGTTCTTAGCAGTTCAACTCATTGTTAATTGCAAGTTGACAGTATTTAAGTATGACATCTAAGTTTGCCTCTAAATAAACACATTGAGATCAAAGCATAGACATCTTGGAGATTTTTTATGCACATTATTTCTGGTACCCCAAAAAATTTCTTGGTATCTAACATGCCAGAATGTCCATGAACAGAAATGTTGGGTAACAATCCTTTTGCTTTCTTTTTTCTAACACACATGCAATCCATTTAGCTGGTCTTTTGTTATATTTTTAACTAATGTTTTGCATGGCATGTTATGAAAAGTTTTTGAGTACTTAAAATAATTGTAATCCATGCCATTCCCTTACACTGGCAATTTTTTTTAAAAAAAGTTAGAAAGACAAGATTTCCTTTTATTAAAGCAATGTTGAATTATGTATGATAGATTTGCATTATTACGTAGTGAGTTTATAAGTGTTGGAAACATTGATTTTTGAATGGAAATTTCAAAGAAATTAATTAAGTTATACAAGTCACTGTCAATTTCAATATTTAAAAAAATTTAACTATTAGGATATTGGGTAATATTTATACTAAAAAAAATTTATTTTGAATACGACCAGGTGAGTTAAAGTGTTTGACTTATTATCTGAGGGTCGTGGGTTTGAATCCTGGTCACACCAAACATGCTTGCTCTTTCAGCTGTGGGGGAATTATAATGTTGTGGTCAATCCCAGTATTCATTGGTAAAAGCAGCCCAAGATCTGGTGGTAGGTGGTGGTGAATAGTTGTCTTCCCTCTAGTTTTACACAACTAAATTCTAATTTAGTTGGCTAGTGCAGATTGCTCTTATGTAGCTTTGCACAAAATTAAAAACAAAACAACCTTTTGAATATAGAATTAGCAGTTTGTTGGTGAAATATTGTTGACATTCAATTGCCATGAGGCCATTCTAAGTATGTATATGTGTTAAAATTTGTTAAACAAATTAAACAAGTCTAACATTAATTATATTTATCATAAAGTCTAGTATATTCTCAAATGTTTTCATTCTTTCTCTAGTCCCTTTGGGAATTTCTAGAATGAGAAGCATTATAATAATAATATTTCAGCCAAGCTACACTTTATTCATTATATCCACTGTCAATGATGCTTCAACCAATATAGAACTTTTTAGGCTATCTGGAATGTTACAAACACATTTCTTGTTGCAACACTATTTATGTGTGTCATTTGTTACAACATTTGTTATAGTTATGATTATTACATTGCTTGAATATTTGAAAGAAAAGTAGCTTCAATAACTTGTATTGAATTCAGGAACTCATACTAGCAAATTTGTTATACTTGTTTTTCTTTTCATAAAGTCATTAAGTATTCATAGTTTGAGATAGACATGTGTGTACTGTGGATTTGGCAATTAAGAATGACTAGAGAATTGTGAATTGTTGTAGAAAGTGATAATGTTTTGAAATACTTGCAAAAAATTAGCATGGAGAATTATAAATGGTAGACTAAAGAACACAAAGAAAAACATTTAAATAATGGAAAAGAAATGTTAAAGATTTTATTGTGTCCACAGTCTTTAAATAGACATTAAAGGTTAGAGTAAAAGTATAACAAATATCTAATAAAGAAAATTGCAAAGATGAGTGTAACTAGAAATTTAAAGAGAATGAAAAGTAAAATAATTAACTGTAATAAACTGTTGTAGAACATGGATTAGAATAACTTAATACATTTTTTATTTCTTAGTAAAGGACTCTTGTTTCCTAAGTTCTTACTCTGGACAGAACATCACAAAAGTGTACTTACAACTAAAAGTTATAAAAAAGTTCTGTAAAGCAACAACTAGTTTTCTGGTGTTATAATGGAGCTCCAGGAATGGACTTATGGTTCTCTAGAGCAGCTTTTCTAAATTGAGGGTATACAGCAGCTTTCCAAGAAGTTAGTGAAACACCTAGATGTTAAAATATGTATAGTTTAAAATGCATGTATATAAAAAAAAATTCATATGGTACTGTGAATTTTCTGTCTTAGAATTAGTGTGTGCTGTTCTCTAATCTGTTGCTAAATGAAAAAAAAAGCTTTCTGTTGTTAATAGTTATTTATATTGCTCCATTGTATATGGTTGAGTTGCATACATTCAACAAAAGCTCCAACAGGCATGAATATGATATTGAAGGAACACACAGCATTAGATAATTGAAAGGGGTTCAGGAGTGAGTATAGGTTTATAACCATTGCCTTGGAGAACCTATGCTGTATAACAAAGAATGGATGCTATTGTAACTGTTTTGTAAAGTGCTACATAAGATGCCACAAATTGTATGTAGAATATTAGGGCTAGATAATAAGTAGGATTTGATAATTGACTAATCATTGGGCTTAGCTGTAAGAGAAATTTTAAACTAGGACTATGTGTTGGTGAGGACAAAGATAAACTTAATGTAACAAAACTGACATGTAAAGGAATGTTTAGCATGGGAAATTAGTATAACATAGTTATAAGAATCGGCTTTACCCTTTTGCATTGGGCTTGGCATACATAGTTGCACATGTTAAGTAATTGAACTATAACTTTTGATACAGTGTGTGTATCTTCACAAAATTTGGTTGACTTCTAGTAAAAATTACAAGTATTTTGTTCTCAAAAATCGTATTTTTCAATGAATTATTTTTACTGAAGATTTCTTTGTGAAGATATCGAGTCTGTTTCATTATTAGTCTAAGGGTAAAGTGATTTCATGTTATGACTCCAAAAATATTCTTCATCCCTAAAATCTTGGATATTATTTGCATAATTTTCAAAACCTAATTATTTCTCAAATATTTTTTTCAGTGTGACTTTATATTTTATTAATTTTTTTTATACTTTAACTATGTTGGGTATGTCATTTGACCAACCTCATGACTATCTTATAAAAATTAGGAGATAAATATAAATTTTTTTTTTGTGTGTGTGCAAGAATGATTACGTATAATATGAAAATATAAATGTCTTTTCTTTGTAGCTTAAATTTCATAATGCTATATATTTATTATATTGACTTTGCAGTCTGAAGCTAACATTACATAACTTGCATTAATGAGGTGTATGTGCACTCAAGTTGAGTATCCAATAATATAAAACTGACTTTTAGTCTTCCCTGTTTTGGATGTGTTTCAGTCGACTGGCATTTTGTAATATACAATCACATTTTAATTATTATAAATTATATTTGTATAAAGATTATTAATATTTAGAAATGAATTATTAAACTTTTTTTTTAATATAAAACAATCAATCAGGAAGTAAAGCAAACAATTCTCTTTTCACCTTTGAACTCAGTAGTTGATGGACATTAGTTGCTGAGCCTTTTAAATATTTTGCATGTGGAGGATATCAAACATTTTTTTAAAGTTTTACATATATAGTTGAATAACCAAAAAAATTATTTTAAGTGACTATACTGATATCATAAATTCCACTATACTTTATTAAGCTTATTTACAAAGATGTATTTAAAAAATATGGAAGTTTGAGCAGGATGAAGATATAACCTAATTTTTTGAAACGTTGATTGTAAAGATTATGATAACCATTTCACAGATTAAAATGGCTGAGAAAACCATTTGGAGAACTTTATATATTGTCAATTGGTTATTCAAATGTCATGTAAGGGACTGTTTTCAAAATGGGAAAAGGTGAAAGGGGCCACTGTAATTATTCAGTGCATAAGCTGTACCTCAGTGAAATAAAAAATGAGATCTTATTTTGTATTCTAGCTTGTTAATATCAGGAATTTGAGTTCCTAATTTGTTTGGAACTATAGACTTGGTATTTTGACATCAGAGGCATTTAATTTTGACCAATGCTGTATTCAGCATACCATGTGACTCACTAAAATGTATATTTAGGTGTGCTATTTTATGTTTACTTTTAAATTAAGAAATTAACTCGTATATTAAATTTTGAATTGTAATCTACACTTTAATTGCAAAATTATTGACATGAATTCATAAAATAATAATTCAATAACAATTTGAAAGCTGGACAACAAATGCGATGACATAGCCTTTGACATGTGAATTGTTGCAAAAAGGTTAATTGTTACTATTGTAATACTAGAGGTATAAGAAATGAAATAAATGACTCATGGAATGGTAGGATTAGAAGATTTTGGTACAATGGGAATAACTGAATCATAGTTAAATGTAGATTATTTTGATGAAGTATAGGTTACATGCTGTTGAAGTTGAGAACATTATGGATAATAGTAAGGAGACTTAGTCCAGTTGGACTTCTGTTAGTAGATATCAAGGAAAGAAGCTCTTAGTAGGAATTTTTTATAAACCACCAGATGAAATTGATGTAATTAATGATATTAAGATTTCAGCTGTTAATGAACTGGTTAATTTTAATTATAGGTATTGACTGGAAAATGCTAAGAGTCAAACCATGAGGGAGAAAGGTTTCTGGAAACTATTCAGGATGTATTTATCCACCATTTGGTCAAGGAATGTGTTAGATATAATGCTATTGTAGAGTTATTGTTAACTCCTAATATATTGTATGAATGCAACAAGAAATATCTGTTATGAATTGGACAGCTGAGTTATTTGGAGATGCTGAGGAAATGAAGAAAATTAAAAAAAAAACATTTTCAGTATTCAAAACAAAATTATTTTTCACTGAAAGAAGAGGGTAGTTGTAAGTAAAAAATCTATATTAGCTCACAAAGTGTATGAGATCAAGTTAAATAAATGCATCACAAATTTAAAAAAATTAAATTAACTGGTATTGTAGAAGTTCAAGAAAGTTGGTCAAACAGAAGATTAGGACATAAGAAAAAACTTGACTACAAACCAAAAATTAATGGTAAGGATTTTTAAAAATACATTTGGGATGAACAAAATGTTAAGATTGGGATAGGACCCTTGAGGAATTACAAAGGATGACTTGTATCTGATGATTATGAAATGGCAAGGTTATTAAATTCTGCTTTTTCTTCTGTTTTTACTGAAGAAGACTAAAGCAGTTATTCTTTATTTTGAGCAGTTGTTAGATTAAAACAAAGTTGAACAAGACAATTGCATAAATCCTGAGCTTGTTAAAATAAAATTGGGAAGTTTAAAGAATGGTAATGCTCCTGGCTCAGGCAATATTTCTCCAAGGGTTTTAAAGGAGGTCAAAGATTGAATATGTGAGCCACTTGCCAAAATGTTTTGCAAGTCCTTGAATAGTGGAAAAGTGTTAACGTATTTATAGCCTAACTTAGTAAAACGAAAAATTGAGAAGCTTCGAGTGTCATTAACTCGCACCAATTGAACTACACAATAAATTATTTGAAAACAGTTATGTAAACAAATTTGGCATAACTATCACTTTTAGAAATAACTGATATGTTGCGTAAATTATCTAAATTATAATGCTAATATTAAACATATATGACTGCTTCATTTTATCTAACACTAGAATTAAACGTGCTATGGTTTTGAGACCATTTTCAACATTTAAAGAATTCAAACTACAGTTCTATTCCTTTGTGCAGTTCTAATAGTTCATAAATGTAAAACCATTAGAAAAAGGTACAAAAACGCTTAATTGCAAAAGTTTGTCTTCATGAAGAGGCACCAGCTACCTAGAATGCACACACTAATAATGTACTGGTAGGTAGAATACAAAGCAAACACTTTGCTAACTGAGCAGTGATAGGATACTTGATCTAATTTTATTTCACACAGTTAAATTGGAGGCTTTGAAGGCTTATTGATAAATCAATTTTGTAATGAATAACTTTCATTTGTGCTAACTTTAAAATTTACTTAACACATTCTATATGCATAACAAACCCATCCTCCATGAGATCATGTAAGACAGTCAGATTCAGACTTATTGACATTGTCAATAAAAATGTCTGGATTTCTGCTATTGTCATTGTTAGATAAGGTAGGTAATGGAGGAATATTTATGACATCTGGTACTAGTTCATTTCTTGGTATTTGTTTTTACTCTTACCTGATTAGACACTTTAGTGGATAATCTAAGAGCTTCCTCTTTGAAATGGGTATATACTGGGAATTTTCCTTCATTTGACAAGTAAGTAGAAGCATTCTAAAGTATTGGTCAACAGAAGATTGTATATTTAAGATATTAGTTTTATTGTTAGTGTGTCTTTCAACAAGCTTTGCTTTTATGATAATTTCTGTTGTAGTTGTGGGATCACATTCCTTGAGCAGAAGGAAACTGTTGTTAAACTGTTAATGGAATGCCTTAATAATTGACATTGTTGAAGATGATTCACTATACAAAATTGCAGTGATTTTAAATTTACTGCAGTATTCTCTCCCAGACAGATACTGTCACATTTTAAGCATTTTATCTCTTTGTTGATAACATGAATGAACTCTTTTGCCCTTAAGATTGCAACAGTAGTTGGCTGCATTTCTATGAACCTTGCAATCCTAACATAGGCTGGATTCCATTCAGCACATACATCAGTTTTAAGCTTGTGACCAAGTGGGGATAAAAACACAGCCCTAGTAAGTTGTGCAGTGGCCACAACACTTCTCAGAAAGAAACTGACAATATTATGTCTGAGCAGGGATGTACAATACACTTTTTAGTTTAAGTGTCTTCTGAACTACAGGGTTTATAGTGTGAGCCAGGCAACCTATGAGAAGGGTACATTTCATCAAACTTCCTACTTTGATTATGTTTGCAACTTTTTCTGAAGCTAAAGGTGGTACTCCACTTGCTGTCAGGAATTTCCATTTAGTGACTGCTGCTTTGTTGATTGTTCAAAATGAAGAGAAGTGTTTTATTCTATTTTTTGAATATTTTTGCAAAGATGTATGCAGTATTATGTTACTACAATTAGTTTATTTTAGACTGGAAAATATGTGTAAGTTATTATTTATAACTTGCATCTGCAATGATCGGTTTTATTTAAACATTTTATGTTTCATTCAGTATTTAATTTTGTCAAGTGATTCAAATGTATATATAAATTTCTGTAATCACCATTTATATAACATCAGTAATAATTTTTAACTGATTTTGGTAAATTTTCAACTTGATGGTTTAGACTTGTATGTGATAATTTAAAAAAAATGTTTTTACTATTTAACTTTTCATTAAAAACTTGTACATTTCTATTTGTGATTACCATATACTTCTGTTGATCTTTCTAAATTATTATGTTGTTTTCTGAACGATATTAAGTATTTCTAGGTATTACCTGCATGACTTTGTGAGAGTAGAAGTATATGAGAACAAAGATTACTAATTTCCAGTTTACATCTGTGAATGTAGCAGTAAGAGTAACATGTAAATCTACTGACCTAGGCCTCTGCTCATTACTTTTCAGCATAATCTATTAAAATAATGGACCTTTAAATCTTAATCATTAAATTTTGAAACTTCTTTTATGAAGTATGGCATCAAAATATTGAATAACAATCTTAAACCATATCAGTAATATGTAATGTTATTTACTAAGTGCTTATTTTTATAAAATTTCAAATAGATACTGAACCTCTCTTTCATGTTTCTGTAAATTATACAAATTATATCCATAAATATTTCTGATGGGCTGTCTTTCGGCTTTTCAAGACTTCTGATTTAACTTCCTGGTAGAGCAATGAAACTATTACTTCTGAAAACATTTTTGAGGATAATGAGTATCTAGGATCTATAGTGGTAGCAAGGTCCCAAAGCTCTTTACTCTCAGCAATGTGATAAGGCATAAAATCCTTTACTGGGAAGTTGGTCACTTCAGTTGCAACATCACCAGCAAAAATAGAACTAGCATGGTGCAAATTGGGCAACGTGCTGGAGCCGATAACACCTGGGGACCTGGTCTGAAAAAAGGGGTCCCAATCGTTTCTTTGTGCAAAGGCCTGTGAAGTACTTGTTCTGCCACTGATCACTTGCTCTCTGTGATGTTGACTTGAATTTATTCACATTCCCAAATATACCAGAGATTGTGTGTTGAGTTGGAAGATTTTACTTTTGTTCATCAGATCTTGTAGCAACAATGGTGCTACCACAAAATTTTGAAAAGGGTTGAACTTTACTGTTTTTACATAATAATTTTTCATTTGTAGTGGATGATGTCCATGAATATATATCATTACATTTTAAGTTCCACTGCCAATACCTTTAGTAACTACACCAAAACTAACACAAATTATAACATTCTCTTCAATTACACTGTCAGATTTATTTTTCTTTAACTTTTAATTATTTCCCACACTATTATTTCTCATTTGTCCATCAACTTTGTTTACATAAACAAAGTTTTTACATGCAAAAAGTATGCTTTATATTTTTATAAAAGCACAAGTGTTTCTTTAAATTATGTTTTATATTTGTAATTGCTTGAAAAAAATGTGTTTAGCTTAATTAAACTTGTGATTTTTCATAAATTCATCATTTATATCAAAGTACTGGTACAGCTCTTATTTGACCTGATTTGTACCACAGGAATTAAAAAAACATGATATACTGGTGATGCTGCACACTGCTGAGGTAGAGGCTAGTAATTTTTGTTAAACTTTTAGCTGTGGAGTGTTTAATTGAAAATGACAATGCAGCAGTGAGTTGGGTGCATTTCGCAGGCTGTTGTTCAAAAGAAATTAAAGTGCACCTCTGGTTTGTTCCACAATTGCTTGTAAGTTTACCGTCTCACTATGTGGTGAGTTCCACATCTAAGGGTTTAATATTGCTTCTTTAGGTATTACTTTGTAGACTTTAATTTACTTGGGCTTGGCTGGTCTTACTGCTTAGCATATGAATGTCACTCGTCCAGCATGTTGGATGTATGAGACTGACGAGTATAAGAGTTATTATTTAGTTTATGTTAGTGATTTGATGTTTGATGATTATTTAGTTTTCATAACAAGAGATGAAAAGCAATTATTTTGAAGGTGGTAGTTATTACAAATTTCATTAATCAACATTATAAAAGCCTTATGTCGTGTTTGTAGTTCAGTTGTTGTAATTTGATGTCACATTAGTCAAACCTTTTGTATTTTTTGCATTGCATGAAGTCAGTGTTGTTACATCATAGCAGTTTGTAATTTGTAGATAGTTTTAGGCCTTAGCTGAACAGTGTATTTTAACACACACGTGACCAAGTGAATGCAAATGAAGTCATGTCAGGAAACTTTTAAGTTAGTGAAGATTAAGTTAGACTGTGTGATTGGTAGTTTAGTATTAATGGATGATATTTAAAGTGAGTGAAATATTTTTCTTTACTCTGTTTTTTTTTACTGTATAATCTGCAACAGATTACTTATGTTAGCCCATTGATAACTAAAGTTGTATCCAGACCTTTAAATAATTATATCCTTTTCATAACAGTCCAACAAGTGGGATCAATTAGTTATGGACACCCTTAGACAAAACAAATTATTTCTCATTATCTCTGTTAACTGTGAAACTATGTCAGTTGAGTTCTGAGGTAACTGGACTATTTAGTGTGGACTTTAGTTACTTATCATAAATTATATTATGATAATAAAAAAAAAGAGAGAGAGAGAAAAATAACTGTTGAGTTTTGGATGCAACTGTGATATACTATAATGAAAATAATTTTTGTTTATATGTTTAATTTGTTTTAAATACATTATTTTAAAACAAGTGGGTTGTGTGTTGTTCATTTATTATCTTAATTTATCATCAACAAGTCTTATACACCTACTGTGAGGAATCTAGTTACCATAAACTTGACACAACAATATGAATTGTCTTGTGAAATGTAAATATTAACCCTGTCACTGTGTTTCCTTTGATCATAACATTTTCAGACTTGTATTCAAAATTTTATTGAACTAGTATTTTATGAATGTATGTATTTAAATTTAGTTGCAAACTGTACATTATAGTATTATTCATTATACATTTTTTAGTTTAAAATTGAATGTAGAAACAAACAGTGTGAATATAGATTTATGTATGTCACATGTGACGTTGATGCTGCTTTGGTTAAAATTATATGTTTGTGACATTCAACTATAAAGATTACAGTTTCTTATGAATTAGAAACTCAAATTACCAATACTAATAAGCTGGAATATAAAATATGAATCTCCTGTCTTTTTTCTATTTGTTGATATATCACTATATTTAGTGAATCAAACACAAAGGTCCCACCTACCTTTTTCATTTTTGAAAATATATTCTTACATACATTCTTTATGTTCAGAATTTCTCCCATATGGCTTTCTTGGTCTTGAATCTCAGAAGGAAGGAATAAGTGAAAATGTTGTTTGAAAAACTATATATATATATTTATAGCAACATATAGTTTAGTTTGTAAACATGATAAGTCAGTGAAATTCTGCAGTATTGATAGAGTAATTTGTGATTTTTCATTGTTTCAAAATGCATATGTAAATCCTAAAAAAGTTTTGTTTTACATCCTTCATGTACAAACTTTGCTATGGCTTAATAGTGCTAGGTATGACAAGCAAGTACAAACTTATTTACAATCATAAGCACTAGAAATCATTGTTATTGACATATAAGTGTCTTTTCTGTTTGATTTTAAAAAATTTTTATGAACCAGAAGTATGTTGTTTCTGTGGGAAAAATCGAGAAATAGAGCAGGAACTTTGGAAGCAGTAGTAATAAAAGAAACCTTCAAAAAAGAATTATTTGAAAGTAAGATCTGAAAACAGCTGTATATTGTAGGTGTTGTTGAGAACATAAATCAATCATTTCAAAGTAACTTACCTATTTACTGTTCTGTGTTTTAAGTAAAATAATAAAAATTTAAAATGTAAGAACTTGTTTGTAAATAATGATATTAATATACATATAATGTATTATAACTAAAATATGAACAAAGACAAGATGGGTCACTTTATAAGGACCAGTTTTATACAATTGAATATGGCAACATGAGTGCACGTGCTACATCATTGCAACTTTTGTAATATTAGTTAGACACAACTGAAAGGTCAGTAAAATGAAAATGACATATATATAAAAGTATAGTATTGAGATTTAAACTATTTAGAACAAAGATAAGTCATTCTACAGTAAAAAAGAGTAATTGGTATCTATATCCTAATTTTTTGTGCTGATTTTGGGATTTAATCTTATTAATGAAATTGACTAACCCCATACATAGATGCAATAGTGAAAATAACTTATAAATTATACATTTTTTCCTAAGATGTTTGTTAATTATCTGAAGATTATAAGGAGGTTATAAAGAGTTTGCCTGTAAAATATTAGAGTTCGTTTAGACTTACGACTCAGTTTTAGGGTCTTTGCAATTTTTGATTTCCATCAATGATGTGGTTGAAGGAATGTTCAATAAATTATTTATATTTATTGATGATTTTAGGGTATCAGAGCCTTGGGTGTTATTTGCTGTGAGAGAGAGATGTTGCTGCTCTACAAAAAGTTTTGAACTCTTTGGGGTGTTTGGCAATTAAATGGTAAATGGCTTTTAATTATAATAAATGCAGTAAAGTGCATTGAACTTATCATGATTTGAATAATAAGGATAATTTTGATGGGAACAACCTTAACAGTGTTATGAAGAAAGAAGATCATAACATTCTGATTAATCAGTCTCTTAAGCCACCCAAGCACTGTGTTTTGACAGCTGTAGAGAAAATAGGATTTTTAGATTTTATTTATGGAAGTACTGAAAACAAGTGTAAAGAGGTTCCAATTTCATTGTATAAGGCATTGGTTAGGTCGTATTTGGAGTATCTATTGTGTTCATTATTGGTATACTTATTGTAGGAAGGTGTTATGTAAACGACAACCATGTCATGTCGTGTTTGAATTCCCATATCTATTATTTATAATTCCATATTTATATTATTCTTTCGAAGTTTAAACCAATATGTTATTCATTTAAAATAACATTTAGAATTATTTATGTAGAAATTTCTAGAACTAGACAGATCGATCATTTGTATTGGCCTGGTGTTTGTACTGTGGAATTCTTTGAAGTTACATGATTAGTATATAAACAGACGGCAATGCGAGGGAAGTAGTCATCCATTTTTACTCGGGTCAAGAAGTTGGTTTCGTTTGAGAAAGTTTAAACGTTTGCCGTGTGATTATTCAAATTGAATTTGTGAATAGAGCTAGATCAACTAAAGCGGTGAATTTTTTTTTATTTCGTGAATCTTTATAATTCAGTTGAATTACGGATTGTACCGAAAGTCAACACGTATTGGACTGTGAATTTTTTTTGAAATTACCCATTCAAACTTCGAAAATTTCTCTGTGGGACTAAATTCACTGCCTAGATTGGAATTTTGGATTTCTGATTTGGACACTCATTCTGAATCATATTATTAAACACAGGCCAGTACCTTTTTGTATTATAATTGGTTTTGAAGGTTGAAACTGGATATCTGTTATTGCTATTGGATAAATTATTTTGTGTCTGTCACATATAAGTAGATCATTGTAATAAATTATACAAGCTGCTATCTGTGTCTTTCTGTTGTGTTCAGTCCACATAAAAAAACGTAACAGAAAATTGGGGGCTCGTCCGGGATTCGAACAAACAGTTTAATCCTATTCCAATATTGGATTTATATTCTATACAGATAGATAGCTTGCGTATTCAAAATGGCATTCCCACTTGAAGATTTTATTGACAAATTTAATCAGAATCCCTCTTTGGAATTGATCAGCGAATTAAGAAAATCTGAATTGCTTGATGTTGGAAAACATTTCAATTTGGAAGTAAAGCAAGCAATGAAGAAAACAGATATCAAAAGAATTGTTGTTGAACATTTGGTCAACCAAAAAGTTTTACAACAATTGCCTGCCTCTCATTTTGACCCAGATTTTGAATTAAAAAGAATGGAAATGGAAATGAAATTTCGTTTAGAAATTGAAAGCAAACGACTTGAGGCAGAAAAAGAAACCAAACGACTTGAGGCAGAACAAAAATGTATTGAGTCAGAACAGGAAAACAGACACCTTGTTCTTGAGGCAGAACAAGAAAACAAACGCCTTGATGCCAAAATAAATAGAATGCATTAAAGCTGATAAGGAAATCAATATGAGAAAGGCACAGACAGAAGAGAAGGTTGTCCAAATGCGGTTGGATAATTTTGATGCTCCCAAACAAATTCGTTTAGTGCCTCCATTCAATGAGAAGGCTGTGGATAAATATTTTCAACAATTTGAAAAATTGGCTCTTGGCTAAAATGGCCTACTGAATATTGGACAGTATTACTTCAGAGTGTTCTCAAAGGTAAAGCTCAGGAAGTATTTTCCAAACTTACGGCCGAGCAAAGTTATGATTACGAGCATGTCAAAAAATGCATTTTGAATGCTTATGAATTGATGCCAGAGGCATACAGACAAAAATTTTGTGGTTACAAAAAGTTTGACAACCAAACTTATGTCGAATTTGCTCGTGAAAAAGAAACTCTTTGACAGGTGGTGTGATTCCAAAGAAATCAAAGATGATTACACAAAACTCAGAGTACTCATGTTAGTTGAAGAGTTTAAAAGATGTATTCCCGTAGAGCTCAAAACTTATATTGATGAACAAAAAGCTTCCAAAATTCATGATGCTGCTGTTTTGGCAGATGAGTATGCTTTGACTCACAAAGATTTCTCATACAAGAGCAAAACAAATCACACAGTAAAGAAACCCAATGACTCATTCAAACATTATGCAAATGTCGACAAAAAAAAGAGAGCAAACTTCTGATTCTCGAACAAAGACTTCATCTTATTCTCAAAGCTCGTCATCTACCAAAATATGTGCTAATTGTAAGAAACCTGGCCATCTGATTTCTGAGTGCTATAAGGTCAAAAACAAGCCATCACCCCATAGTTTCATTTCACTCTCGTTGGATACATCATTGGTTCCCAATGATTTTGACCCTATCCAGTCCACTGTGGATTCCAAGTCCAATATTCTTGATGTACCTGAAGATCTTGTTGAGGACAAATTTAAGTCTTTCATCACTGAAGGTTTTGTTTCTTTTGTTGGCGATTCACATCTACAACCAATTAAAATCTTGCGGGATACTGGAGCTTTTCAGAGTTTGATTTTGGAAAGTGTACTTCTGTTTTTTGAAAAGTCATCCATTGGGGCCAATGTGCTCATTTCTGGTGTAGAAGGTGGCGTCATTTCTGTCCCTCTTCATAGATTGAATTTGCATTCGGACTTAGTTTCGGGCCCAGTGACTGTGGGTATTAAATCGTCGTTGCCTGTTGAAGGTATGTCTATGCTTTTGGGAAATGATTTGGCTGGTAGTAAAGTGGTACCAGAGGTTCGTGTTGTTGAAGCACCTGTTGTTAGTTCCAGTACAGAGCAACTCGTTGAAGAGTTTCCTGATGTTTCCCCGCCTGTGCTGTTACTCGTTCTCAAACACGTTCTGAGGAGTCCAAAGAGGATTTCCCTTTATCTGATACGTTCATGTCTCGCATTGATGAGATTTCTGACTAAACTTTAAGTTCTACTGATGACTCTAAGACATTTTTCGACTCTCTTCATCGAAACAAACTTATTGAGGAACAGGACAATGATCCTGAAACTCGTTCTCTTCCACAACTAGTTGTTGATGAAAATGAAATAGGAACTGACCCTATTTGTTACTACCAGAAGTCAGGTGTGTTAATGAGAAAATACAGACCTCCTGACATTGCTGCTGATGAAGAGTGGAATGTTATTCACCAAATCGTCATTCCAAAATGCTATTGGAATGATATTCTTAGTCTTGCTCATAATCATGTGTTGTCAGGACACTTAGTATAAGAAAGACCCTAGATCGTATCCGACGACATTTCTATTGGCCAAAGATGCGCCAAGATGTTGTTGGCTTTTGTAAGACATGCCATTCTTACCAAAAGACTGGAAAACCAAATCAGGGGATTCCCAAAGCACCACTGCAGCCTATTCCTGCCTTTGAAGAACCGTTCTCAAGGGTCATTATGGACTGTGTTGGCCCAATGCCAAAAAGCAAAGTAGGAAATGAATACCTCTTGACAATCATGTGTGCTTCTACACGTTTCCCTGAGGCTATCCCTTTGAGAAAAATCACTATTCCCAACATTGTCAAGGCACTTGTCAAATTCTTTACCATGTTTGGGATTTCAGAAGTTGTGCAATCATATCAAGGATCAAATTTTATGTCCAAGATATTTCAACAAGCCATGCATGAACTAAACATCCATCAAGTTTCATCCAGTGCTTTCCATCCTGAGTCACAAGGTGTCCTTGAATGTTTCCACCAAAGCCATGCTTAGAAATTACTGCCATGAGCACTCAAAGGACTGGGATGAGGGTGTTTCCTTGTTGTTGTTTGCAGTTCGTGAGGTTGTTCAAGAATCTACTGGATTTAGCCCTTTTGAGTTGGTTTATGGTCACTCAGTTCGCAGTCCATTGAAATTGGTTAAGGAGAAATGGTTGGAGGACAATAACTCACAAATTAGCTTGTTGAACTATGTCTCTGATTTCAAAACCAGATTACACAATGCTTTTAATGTTGCCAGGGAAAACTTGAAGTCTTCTCAGGAAGAGATGAAAATCTGGTATGATAAAAGGGCCAGAAAGCATTTTTTTAATGTTGGTGACCAAATACTAGTCTTGTTACCCACATCAAGCTCTTCACGTCAAGTTAAAAAATTTGGACCTTATTCAGTTAAAAAAAAAAAAAAGTTTTCATAAGTTCAAACTTTTTTTTTTTGCTTTTAAGGGGGAGAGTGTTATGTAAATGTTATGTAAACGACAACCATGTCATGTCCTGTTTGAATTCCCATATCTATTATTTATAATTCCATATTTATATTATTCTTTTGAAGTTTAAACCAATATGTTATTCATTTAAAATAACATTTAGAATTATTTATGTAGAAATTTCTAGAACTAGACAGATCGATCATTTGTATTGGCCTGGCATTTGTACTGTGGAATTCTGGGAAGTTACGCAATTAGTATATAAATAGACGGCGATGCGAGGGAAGTAGTCATCCATTTTTACTCAGGTCAAGAAGTTGGTTTCGTTTGAGAAAGTTTAAACGTTTGCCGTGTGATTATTCAAATTGAATTTGTGAATAGAGCCAGATCAACTAAAGCGGTGAATTTTTTTTTATTTCGTGAATCTTTATAATTCAGTCAAATTACGGATTAAACAGAAAGTCAACAAGTATTGGACTGTGAATTTTTTTTGAAATTACACATTCAAACTTCGAAAATTTCTCCGTGGGACTAAATTCACCGCCTAGATTGGAATTTTGGATTTCTGATTTGGACACTCATTCTGGATCATATTATTAAACACAGGCCAGTACCTTTTTGTATTATAATTGGTTTTGAAGGTTGAAACTGGATATCTGTTATTGCTATTGGATAATTTATTTTATGTCTGTCACATATAAGTAGATCATTGTAATAAATTATACAAGCTGCTATCTGTGTCTTTCTGTTGCGTTCAGTCCACATAAAGAAACGTAACAGAAGGGTACTGAATTGTTGGAAAGGGTTCAGAAGAGTACTACTACAATGATACTGGGGATGTAATGGTTATCACAAGAGGTTAAGATCGGTGAAATTGGTTTATCTTAAGAAAAGAAGAGTTAGAATGAAACCATTTGATATGGTTAATATTGTTAAGAGAATATATTGTATATGCATCAACTTAATAGTGAGAATGATAGGACTAGGGGACACAAATTTTGGCAGGGTAGGGATTATCATCAGCTACAAAGTTTTATTTTTTGAAGAGGTTGTTGGTCTTCAAATGTGGTGGATGCAGTCATTTTAAGGTCTTTTAAAATTTGTAGTGCATACTAGAGGGATTTACACACTTTTTATTAACTCTGAAGAAGCCACAAAGGTGAAAAGTTGGTTTAAATAAAAGTACATTCTTTTATATTTAATTGGAGCATGATTGTTTTTTTCTCTTAACTTTTGTCAGTCATTTGAAAGGAAGGTTTGAAAATGTGTGGTTGATAAAGGCTTGGTTGGAATTTCATTTAGTTTAATTTGATGGATGGAATAGTCTAGATGGAGCAGCAGACCCTTTGTTGTTCTCATTTTATGTTCAGAAGTTAGCAAATTACAAAAGATAATTTTAGTTGTGAAAGACAAACTTGGATAGATGATTGTCAGTTTCAGTTTCTTCTCAACATGTGTATATTTCCATGCATTTTGTCATCTTTCTAGAGATATAGTATTGTGTGTGAAAATTTGAAATTTTGATAGTTTAATATAATAAAGGTAAATTAACCTTTTTATTTAAGATTTGTAAATGGTTACTATTTCTGTGTACCATTACACTTTTTATAAACTGGTAGGTCTGAGAGTTTCTCATAAACTAAAAATATTTGAAAACAAATATGTCTCAAAATGGTATGGTAAAAATGTCTTGGGGAAAAAGAAACTGCACACTGATCATTTGGTCATATTCACTGCTGGCCAAAATTGTAGGGCCAATGAACAAAAAGAAAAAATGTGTAAATATTAGATTCAACCACTTACTTGAGTAGAGTTTTGAAAAATGAAAATAAAAAACCTTTTCAGCATTTAACAGTGAACACTATGAAATTAGCCTAAATTCTGGTCAAAAGTTTCAAGACCCTACTGAAATGAAGTGTTAATTGGTAAACACGTAACAAAATTTAGTGATTTGTGTTCAAGCATTAGCATTTTCAACATCTCCCACTGACATTTCCTGTGTTACATTGGGTAAAAACATGGCAAAGATGACAGAGTTTGAATGTGGCAGAATTGTCAAGCTGCAGAAGCAAGATCTCTCTCAACGTGCCATTACTGGTTAGATTGGGCACAGTAAAACTGCTGTTGCAAATTTGTTAAAAGACCTTGAGGGCTACAGAACGAGAATTTCAAGTGGTCGGCCCAAGAAAATTTCACTGGCATTGAGCAAGAGGATTCGACGTGTTGTTCGGCAAGACACCAACCGATCATCGAACCAGATTAAGACCCTTATGAACACAGAATGCAGCTCAAGAAAAATAAGGTTTCATCTACGAAAGAAAGGCTTTAAAACTGTAAACATCTTCATAGGCTACAACTCCTTCCACACCACAAGACAGCTCAGTTAAACTTTGATGACAAGCACCAAACATGGGACATAGAAAAGTGGATGAAGGTATTTATTCTCTTATGAGAACGAATTTAACGTGGATGGTCCAAATGGCTTCCAGCATTATTGGCAATGAGGATATCCCACCAGAGACATTTTCTACATGACACAGTGGAGGAGGTTCCATTATGATCTATGGTGCTTTCTCCTTCCGTGAAACAATGAAGCTTCAGGGGTGTCAAATAGCAGCTGGCTACATTGGCTTGTTGAAGAAAGCATTCTTATTGACTGAAGGCTCTTGCTTGTGTGTAAATGATTGGATTTTTCAGTTGACCAATGCTGCAATCCACAGTGTTTACAGGACAAAGGACTTTTTGTGGAAAAAAATGATTCATTTGGACCATCCAGCGTGTTTGCCTGAACTGAACACCATTGAAAATGTTTGGGGGTGGATGGCGAGGGAAGTATATAGAAATGGACATCAATTCCAAACAGTGCATGATCTTTGTGAAGCCAACTTCATCACTTGGAATAACATTCCAGCCAGCCTTCTGCAAATGCTTTTATCGACCATGCCAAAGCGAATGTTTGAAGTTATTTGCAATGACAGCTGTGCAACTCACTACTGAGACCTCTTGTTTCCTACCCTGTTTAGGACTTCTTTTTGGTGTGGTCTTAAACTTTTGACTGGCTAGTATTTAGGCTAATTTCATAGTGTTTACATTTTCCCTATTAAATGCTGAAAAAGTTTTTTTTTAAATTTTATTTTCCCTTTTTTTATTTTAATATTTTGAAGTTCTGGTCAAATAAGTGGTTGAACTTAATAACACAAAATGCATATTTTTTCTTTATGTTCATTGACCTTAATATTTTGGCCAGCAGTGTATTTCATTACCTAACTTGAGGCAAGAACTTAATTGAATCCCATTTTAATTCTAGGAATGTAGATTCTTAAAGCTAATCATATATGCAGTTATCATTTATACCCAAGATTGGTTATTTTTTAGCCTCAACTTTGTCACTAGGTTTTTACATTATTGATTGATTATCAGTTGAGTATGACAACCAAATGAAAAATATAACCTTTGTAATCTATTCAGTTTGGAAGTGTTTCCAACAACAAAAATGAAATTATACACTGGGGAAACATTACTCAAATGAACTTCTCTTCAACTTTCACTTTTATAAATTATGCATGCAGTGTAGAGTGTACTGCCCACCTTGCCACTATTCACTTTAGGGCCTAAATTTGGCTGAGAAGTGTACTCTGTCAATGCAGAATTGAGATTAAAGGAATCTGAGTTATATTATTATGGTGTCCAATATTGAATCCTTATAGCAGTTAACTCAAACTAAATAAGAAGATGCCCTCTGTTTAATTGCTGACTATACTCTTGTAAATAACCATTATACCATGTTCTTTGTTTTTCATTCAAGTAAACCTGATGTGAGACTGAAATTCAGTTTTATAGCAAGTTCAAATTTCAACATTAGATGGCAGCATCATTTTTATAGCTAATTTCTGATAATAGTGTGTAGCATGTTAGCAGAATTTGCTGTGTCATTTCATAGGCTGCATTTTCACATTTCTAAAATGTGCAATGTGTAGTTAAAAATGAGATGCGAGTGAAAAAGAATCTGAAGAGAAAGTAGGTATTTTATCATGATCGTTAAATACCATTCTTCGTCACATCTTGGTTTTAAAGCTACCGTACTCCAGCAAACAACTAGTTGAATGTGTTGCAGACTTTATATCGTTTTCTGACATGTTGTCTTTTTACTTTTTTTTGTATATTTAATGTTTTTCATGCAAATCAATCTGGATATATTTTTTTACACTTATATTTCATGAGATATCTTAGGCTTATAACAAAAGTGTTATTATGTTTTTTCAAAGAATAAAATTGATAAGTAATCAAAAACATTTTGTGCTTCATGTTGCCTATCTGAATGCCTTAAAAAACTAAAAAAATTACATTTTTGGGAACATGAGGTCATTTGAAGGAAGGGGTTAGGATATGTTTTAATAATACTAATAAAAACAGTAATTACATTGCTCAGTCATTGGTTAAATTACTATCAGTAAATTAATGGTAATTAACCATTGGTTGGTTATATCTGATCAATTGTCAAGCACAATTTTAAAAGTAATTCCAATCACTGGTTAAAGCATGAGAGGCAAACTGCTATTGTAGTGACAGGCTTTTATTGATTGTTAAACATGTATCCTGTAATACAGAATAATAACTCATTCAAGAATGTTTTTGTGGTTTGCTGTTCTTTTGATTAGAAAAACGAAGAATCTTTGAAAGCTCAAGTTAACAACTAGGTTACTTTCTTTGAGAAATGGGCCCAATGGTTTTTCCACCTGGAGAATTAGAAAGATTAGATGGTGAGTGCAGACTATAATATTAAGTGAACTTTTAAAACTTTTTAAAAGTATTAGTAACAGATATGATGCTTGTTAAGTATATAATATCAAGCATTAGAAAATGGTAAGAAATTTCCTACACTAACTGAATAGATGTTTAGATTTAAAATGTCACTTTCTTATTTTAATAGTTTATTTTGAGATAATATGTAAAGTGGTAATATTATGTAGATGTGGTTAGGTAATTTAGGTATTTTTATATATACACACACACAAAATACACACAATGTTGTGTAATTTTCATTGTATGGTAAGACTGAGCTAAATGCAATTGAAAAGGTGAGAAAACAGGCGTATGGCTAGTGAGAAAAGTGAATATTTATGCTGCATATGTAGTGAAATAAAGTCAGTAGTGAATCAAATATTAATACTTTTTCAGTTTATTTTATGTTAAGGTAAAAACAAACAACTGATGTTTCAAATATTATTCTGACTTTGGATATTGAAGTTAATTGGTCTACTTGTGTAAAGTTCTATTTCATATTACCTTAATCCCACAAATAAACTCTAGGTTTGACCATATGCATCATAAAAAAAGTGCATTCTGAAATTTAAGGTTAATAAGCGGTGTTCAATAATCTACGGAAAATACAGCTATTCATGATGATTCATTATATTTACACTAAAACTCGTATTTCTTTTTTTGCTGGTCTGTTCATATTAAGTGCCATTAGTGCATGAATAGGTTCATTGGTATGTGATAGCTACAATTAATTTATGGGAGTTTGGGGAAAGCTTGATATATATTTGATTTATAAAGGCTGAATTTGAGTGTTTTAGTGCTTTCATTAGAGGATAAAGCGACCTAGATGGGTCCCTTTTTGTTTCTTGATATTATGTTATATTAAAGTTGGGAAGAGATGTTATGTTTTCAATGGAGCTCACTTTTTTTCTTAATACACTTAGACTTCCATTCCTCTTACACATTTATTCCAGGTATAGTGATGCTGAGTTCGTTTCTTCAGGAGACATTTTAAAATATCTTTGTGTAGTTCATTGGGATTCAGAAAAGGGCTTTGGACTATTCAAGGCAAATCTCATATTATTTTCTTAAACTACTTCTAAAATAATAATGGTCCTTCTTCTGTAATTTCATCAGTGCTGGCATGGGCATTGAAGTGTTCTCATAATACTACAAAATAATATATATCGACACAATGGTCCATTTGGTTCTTCAAGGTTGACCATGCATATCCACACTCTGAAAATGGAAAAAATAATCTTGTTTTTTTATTTTCTTAAATTTTTGTTAAGTATTTGGTTCCATTACTGATAATAGTAACTCACTGTGTAAGCCATTCTGTTGAATAAATAGACCTGGAGTTTAACCTGTGCTTCTTTTTCATCCATTATCTCCTCATTTATTCTGGGTACTCCAGCATTTGTTTATAGCACAGCAAAAATATTAGAAGTGTGTTTCCTTTATGCATTTTATAATATTGTGCACAAAGGGCTTATTTTCTCAGTTGTTACAGAATTCTTCAAGACAAAATCCTTATTCTGCAAGCTATTTTGTAATACAGATATTGGTTGAAGATATGTATTATTTTAATACATTTTGTTTCTTGTTTAAAGTCATTGAATAAAATTTTATTTGTTTAAACTTGAAAAAATAAGTTCGCTTATAGATTCATGTTCAGTTAATTTTTGTCATTATTTATTTTCAGATTTTATATGTACAAGTGACTAATGATTTGACTGTCATATATGTGGTTCTTTATGGCAAAATACTATTGTCTTTAACTTCTAATAAGATACAGTTATGACAAATACAAAAAGATTAAAATTGTTCTGCAATGAAAGGATCAGTAATATTAAATAAAAACAGGGATGGGAACATTAGTTAAGTGTTGGAAAAGAAATATGACAAATGGTTCTGACTCTGAAGTTTTAAAGCTTTAACACCAGTAGAAACCAATCCTGTATCTTCTGTAAGTTGTATTATTATTTATAAATATGTCTGTACTTTTTATTTCATGTGTTTTGAGTTATATCTGGTAACTTACTCAAAGTGGTAACAGTTGTGAATGTAATTCATGTTTAAAGATTATTTTCTATCGGAATCTACTGTTCCATGTTCCATTAATTCAAGAAATCTGAACATAATAAAGGTACAACATTAAACTCTCAAAGAACTAAAGTAAAAATTTCACTAAGTTGAATGTCTGATAACTATAACTATTTAAAACCGTATTTCAAAGTCATGAAAATAATGAAAAAATTCAGTCCAGCCTTATATTTTAAGACTAACTTTGAGAGAAAGAAACAATCTACAGATAATGGTAGTATAGTGGTTTCAAACTTTTAAACTTGAACACTGTTAATTTTAAAACTTATTACTTCAAAAACTTTTGAAAACTGTTGATTTCACTTGACTGTTTAATATGACTTTATTGCAAAATGTAACAGATATTGATACTGATTCGGAGCATTCGTTCCACTTTTCTTAGAGCTTGAGATTGATTATTTGATCAACTAAATTTGTATTAGGCTATGCATTTTCTTCATCATCTAGTTTCATTGTAAGTTCATTTAACTCTTTTACAACAGGTAGGTTAACATGCACAAGTCACAACCATTTAGAGTTACATTCAAAATTTAATTAAACCACATTACTATCATTGTACATGAATAAACTTGTCATCAAAATGTGGCTAATTAATGAAATTTTAATATTATGTAAGTTGTAAATTTTTAATTTTATAAGACAATATAAAAAAAATCTTCAATCTTCCCTAATTTGAGAATTGCAACATTTGCTATTTTAGGCCTTTCCTCTTTTTTAATTTACTTGCCACCTCTCAAAGAAATATGGAACTTAATATAAATTACTTATTAAAAACAGACCTACTTACCATGACTACCTATCACATCTCTCTTTCACAGATTGTCAGAAATTCCCTCTGATATTTTGTAGTATATATCGTTTAAACCAACAGAAAGCCAGAATTTTAATCTGTCAAGTGACATACATCATTATCATGCTTTCTGCACAGGACATTGTTTGTTTTGTTATTCTGCTTCAAATTTATTCTCACAGAATCACATCAGTGAGCTTAGCAGAATTTTTAAACCCTCTTATCACATGCTTAGAAAGCCAGAAAAATTATGGTAGTTATAGGTTAGTGTTTACTTTTTACATGTTATTCTATGTTTTTAGTTGTAGCAGTTAATTAAATAAAAATAATTATTTATTGTGGTAGCACTATTAATATAAAAAAGATAAGAGTTAAATTTCAGACAGTTGACAGCAAAAAAGTAGGCAACCCAGGTATGTAATTTATTTCTTGTTTTTTGTGTGTATTCTTTATTTATTGTTATAAAAGTAACTGAAATGTAAAATTAGAAACTTGTGAGGTTAAGTAAGAGTAGATTAGGTATAAAATAATGAATTTTGTAAGAGTTACTCGTGAGTAGCATTATGTAATTCAATAGAATAATATGAGCTACACTTTTGCCAGTTGATTTATAAATTTTATTTTGTAAATATTAATTTATACATGGTTCAAAAGGCAATAAAACAATAAGTTTTAAGCATAAACAAATGTGTATTGTTACAAGTTTGAGATAAACGGAGTTGCTGGTTATAATTTTATGTCATTCTAGAAACAAAAAAGGATAATTTAGATTTAATTTTTTTGTAGTTACAAAGCTGGTCAGTTTGATCAAACTTGTATATAGAGTTAGAGTAGAAAATGTAACAGATAAAGTATAAAGTTTTACTGAAAAATAACATTTTATCATTGTTTAGGAGGTTTCAGAAATTACATGAATTTGAAATTTTTCAGATGAATTGAAGTACTTTTAATCTTAACTTGAAAATCACTTTGCATTTGGACTGGCAAACAAAACTACTTGATATATTCACAGAAATTTTTTTATTAATGTTTAATTACAAAATCTAATTTTATGTTAATGTTTACTGAAAATCTGTTAAATTTTGTGAGGATATTCTATTACAAGTTATAGTATGGAAACTGTAATGAGTACAAAATGGTTACAAACATAATTGATTTGACTGAATACCCCTATGGAAAGAATTAATAGAGAACTGAACCAAGAAAGTATGTATTTTCTGGCATCAAAGATGCTATATTTTCACCAAAAAGTTATTACAAAAAATTAGAAGAGGGCAAGAGGATTTATATACTGTAAGTCACTAACATCCATGAAACATCCTTAGTAAGTTTGTTGGAAGTGCTCTGAACTAATTTTTATGTTTATCTTTCTTTTTCTTTTTTTCAAAATTTAGCTAATCAAAATGGGGGTGCAGCTTTGATGCCAGGAAATACGGTATTTGTAGATTGTTAACAGAATTTTTTTATCTGGTGGAAGCATTACCTTGTGGCCTCTTTTTCCCTGACAGTATTGGTTAGTTGTCATTGTTATAATCAACTAGGCAAGAAATTCCAGTTCTAACCCATTCAACCAGGATTCTTTATATAGTGCTTAAATGTCTCCTTGTTGGCAGAGGTGTTATCTGTTAAAAAGAACAGAAGTGGAGAAATTTAAACAGAGTAGTGTTAGTAACTTTCTGGACCATATTGCCATTAGAATGTGGAAACAATTTTTTATAGATTTTAACATTCCTATAAAAGACAGAAAACATTACACGTTTATCTCAATTTCTCTCAAATGTTAAAAATAAACAGACTGTACCTTTGATTGAAATATCATAATGGTTGATGATACTTTAATACATACATATTTATTTATAAATTAATCAACAAAATGTGTTTTGAAACCAATATTGAGGCAAGGTATTTGAATTACTTCATTTTTTTTTTTAATATAATGTATGACCTGTTATAGTTTATGAGGGTTGCATCACAATTATACATATATCAGAATATCTCACTTTTTGTTGTCTTGTTTTAATATATTGAACCCTTTACTACTGAACTGTATACAAGTAATCACATGACAAGAAAGTATTGGTAAAATTTAACCATGGTATACATATGTGACATACTTTTATTTATTTTTTTTACATAATCTAAGAATACAGTTGTATTGAATTTTAATTTTAAAATTAGCATTGTAACATTGAAGGAAGATATTTTATTGAATATTGTGAATGTAAAGTTTGACTTAAACTGCACTTTTCAAACTTGAATGTTTCTAATGGTATTATTTTCAGATTATGCATGTAAATACATGTAGATATTTTGTTTAAAGCACACAACATAATTTTAAAAGGCTTGTTTACTGTGACTCAAATGTCCTTTTGAATAATTAGTTCATTGTTATTGTTCTTTATTTGTTTTTATTTCAAACTTCCAGTTTTATCATATCAAGATAATAGAAAATTCTTATTGCAGATGATGAGGATGATCACACTTCTGGGATTACAGAACAACCTGATGTTATGAACCATCGAATAATATATATTAATAGTCCACAAAAACAAAAATTTTGTTCCAACAGAATAAGGTGAGATAATTTTGATGCCTTTCTAATTTGTAATAAAGTAAATTTAACAGTTGGAAAGGAGAAATGTGTGTTTTAATTAACCATTGATAAGTGGAATGATTTTTTTATATTTTTGATGGAAGATTTATTGATAATTGTGTTTATTTTAAATAAAGAATTGCTTCATTTGTCGAACTGGCAATGATGGAGGAACATTGTCTTATAGAAACAAAATCATTTTAATGTGTACATATATTATATGATTCAGAATACTTAGAAATAGAAGATTGGTTTACCTTTTTTTTGTGTGAGGTTCGGTGGAATTCAGCTACTTTCCTTTTAGCTAACTTTACATGATCTGTTCAACTATTATAAACCAAAAATTATCTTCACCTCAAGAAAGCATGTTATGTAAATTTATGGTTTAAATATATCCTTTAAAACTGGCAGATTTACATCTGGAATACAAAAAAGCTTTTCTCTGTCTAGTTACATTTGTACTATCAGAAAATGTGATTATAGTTCTGACTGACCATGACGAAATAGGCTTGCAGAATATTTATCAATTTAATTACAGTTCTATCCCACCTTCTACATGATTTATTGAACTTCTGTTAGTTTTCCACCTTAATTCTTATTGTTGACAGTTGTACTGTTAACTTTACTGCAGTGCATTTGAAAGTTTATGTTAATTATGATGCAAGATATCAGAATTCTGTGACTTCTTTGGAGGCTTTACTCATGTAGTGTGCCTCTAGCTTGTATGATAGTCTTGTGGCTGTATTGTAAACCCTTCTTGATTCAGGCTGTTAATGCCAAATTGTTCTGTTTTTGTGTCTGGTGAGTTTAACAGTTATGTGGACAATGAAGTTACGGAATATCCAACATTTTTTTTTCATGAGTTTGAGCAAGACCAGTTATTACCTCAGTGATCATGCAAGTTGTTTTTAAAGTGTAGAGAATAGCATTTGTATGGTGTCCTCATTACAAAGAAATTTACTGGTCTAATTTCCCTTTTCCCTCATGGATATTTTATTATAAAATTAAATGAATTTCTTTTGCACTTAAGAGTACTAGTGCCATCTTAGATGTTTCAATGCAAAAGCCTTTGTTTTTTTCTTCTTCTACTGATATTCAGTTTAGTGTGAATCCATTTAGAAGCCAAAATAGTATCAGTAACAATTATATTTCTTGTATATGTGGCTGTTTAGCTGTACATAATTTCACGTGTGTATTTTTCATAAATTTGGTTCTAGGTTGTTACCTTTCTGCTTAAAAATCTAAATATTGGATACTTAGGTGGCTCCTATGCAGCATTTCAGCACAGTTTTAAAAGTCTTAGATTGGTTTTCTGTTTCCAAGGTCTTAATGACTTAAATATGTTATGAAGTTCTTAAAAGTCTTAAATCAATAATAGTGAAAAAGGAAATGAAATAAAATAGATATCTATGTATATATAGAACAGTAACAGAAACTTGTCATGTTTGTAGATGTGGTGCATTCCCATTGATCTCTGAACAGTTGGAAGGTATGTGGTTTTGGTTTCCATCATAACTGCAATGTGAAATTTGTATTTTGTTTGGAAAGCAGAGCTTGTGTATGTTCTCTGGACTCGAGTGCAATAAGTCATATGGAATGTGGAAAAGTATAGAACTATAAATAAGTTGTATTGTGTTAAGGACATTCAAAACTAGTCATGTGTTGGCAACATTTGAACAAGCCAACAAGGAAAATCTTTCTGTAATTAAAAGTTAAGCACCCATTTGAACTTAATTGTTTTGGTTTTGTATTTTTATGTATTTTACTGACAAGTTTAATGGCATGCATAAAAGTTGTCATGACTGTAAGAGCACAGACAGCTCTTATAGTTAGGTTAACAATCATGATACACAAAACTCTATAATTTTTGCTCATCCTCTTCTGCTGTCACAATCCAGTAATTGTCAGCTTCTATAGCAAAAGTATATTATCACAAAATATGGTGGGATCAGTACGTGTGTTTATGTAAGAGAATAATACTGATCATTTGTAAATACATAAAAGAGAGTTAATTTTTGAAAGTGATTGAAAGTGGATATTTTTAAACCATAGTGTACTGAATTTCATTACAAGATTTAAGAACATTGTAGATTATATGGTAATAAAGTTGAATGTAGCTGCTTATCCTTGCGTAAGTGTTTTGTTTTTAATTTAATTTTTCAAAAAATTAGACATTAAAAAATAAAGCAGTGTTTTTAACTTTTTTTTTTAGTTCAGTAAATTGCAGTGCTAATTGTGGATTAACACAATAATGTGCCTTTAGGTAGTTTTGTTAGTGAGAATGTTTAGATAGGGTGTTTAATTAGCAAATCTTAGTGACATGGCAGGAATTTTAAAAAGGTGTTTTAATGGTAGTGTAGAACTCACTTGGGGTTTGAAGGCTGGGGAATGAATGAACTTTTGTTTTGGGGGGGAAGGAGAGATTTACGTGATAATTTTTAAAACTTGAGATTTCAACAGAATGTTTAGATGGGGTGTGAAGAATGAGCAATGCTATATTTTACATTGTGAAATACATTGTGTTTATTATCTTGCAAAACACATTATTTTGTTTTGTATAAAGTTACTTGGTACACAAAAGAAACTTATAGTAGCAGTGGTAATGTTTACTTTTTGAACTTGCTACATGTTCTAGATCATATAAAAATCTGTTATTTAAATGTGAAGGTTACCAGCCTTATACAGAAGCATGTGATGCAATATAATTACTTAATTATATCACATTACTTGTCATATAATTATGAAACATTTTTTAGGTAATTGCTTGAAATACTTTACAAATGATTATATTCTTAAAGTGTAAGAATTATCAAGTAAAATAAGACTATTACTTGTGTCTTTGGTTTTAAATTAAAATTAGGTGAAGAGAAACAACACTTTAGGTTTCTGTTCTTTAAGATGCTGAAATATTAAATTTTATTACATTAATGATCATTGGCTAATGAATTATTGTGTGTTTATTTGTCTTCTGTTTTAGTACTGCAAAATACAATTTCATCTCCTTCCTGCCAAAATTTCTCTTTGAACAATTTCGACGATATTCTAATGTCTTCTTCTTGTTCATTGCTCTATTACAGGTAGGTTCATGTGATATTTTATATACTTGCCATGAGTTGGTAGTTAGGGTACTTGGCTTGAAATATGGGTTATAGGCTCAAATTTTATCGGTGAACATGCTTGCTCTTTAGTTTTGGGGGCATGATAATGTGTAACCAGTTCTACTTTTCACTGGTAAAGAGTAGTAACCCAAGAGTTGGTAGTGGGTAGTGTTGACTAGCTGTTTATCCTTTAATTTAGCATTTCTAATTTAGAGATAGCTCATGCAGATAGCCTTTGCATAAAGTTTGACAAAAACATTTTTTCTATGAAAGGTAGCTGTGATGTGTTCAATTTCAAATAAATCTACATTTTGCTACATGGCCACTGTAGTTGCACCCTGTAACATGATATTCTATCAAGAATATTGGATTTGATTTTTCCCTAAAGTGGATATCTTTTAAATAAAAGGTACAAGCTCCCCCTTTTTTTTGCAAATAATATTTACATATTCACATGTATATATGGTTAATATGTTGATATATTTATTTTATAAATTGTTAAAGTGCTAACATTTTTTAATGTAAATTAACTAAGCTAACAAGATTATGAAATGTTTAGTTATTGTTCAGTGATATTTGTAAAAGGCCAATTAGTACAAGCCCTCTGCTGTACTGAAATCATTACAGCTACCATATTAATATTGTAATTTATTAAGTCATCTAAATGCAGTGACATACAGTAGGTAAACAGATTGATCATATTTTTAAAATAAAAAGTATGTACATGCATAAATCATTAAGCTATATTAAAATTCTATAGTGGTAATGTTACTTTAAAAAAGACGAAGATGTGTAAATGTATGTTTGTAATAAATTCACAAAAGTTTTCAGTATACAACAGCTTTAACCTTGCAATATGAATACTTCTTAATTCATTTGTACTTGAGTCTGTTACACTGTATGCAACATGTGCACTTTTAAATGAACAACATACTTGTTTTTCTTTGTTTTCCTCGTTTAGATGGCATTTTGGCACAAGAACTCTTGACATATTATGACATTGTTCTTATTATTATATTGTAGTTCTTATTAAACAAATTTCATCCCATATTGTAACTGTTTTGGTTAATTTAATTTTCTTATTTTTGTTTTACTTTATGAACATCATTTAATTAGTGACATAACTTTTTCTTTTTTTTCACATTTTTTAGCTCTGAGAGTGGTGTATCAATATGAAACTTTCCCTTCAACCATTTTTATTATCAACAACTATCAAGAAATAAAAAGATTTGTAAAAAATAATGTTAAAATAAACTGAAGTTTTAAAAATTTAGATGTTTATTTAGTTTGAAATATCATATAGTGTAACTGCTATAATGTGATGAAATTCAACAAATCCTGTTAATCAACTGAAACATGTCATAACTTGCAACATAATTATATTGAGTAAAAAAAAATATTAAGCATTAGAATTTGCCAGTACTAAAAAGATAAAAATGAAGTTCCAATCTGATTAAAATTATCTAGAGTTTTTGATGTACAAGCCTTCAGTTGTGCTTATTTTTAAGAGACATAAAATAGTCATGCTTAGATAATGTTCTTTTTATAAGTTATTATAACTTTGTCATGAAATTCACAAGCTACTACTGTAGTAAATGTTATTTACTAAAGAACACTTTTTTTTTTTTTAGGTATTGGCACAATATAAAAATTTACACCTTGTTCTAAGTGTTTACTTTCATTGTCACAAACAAAATTGATAGTTGTTGAGGTATTCTTTAAGATTTTTCAACCAGGTTTGTTTCTGTCTTGGAAAGAATTTTGCTAGTACAACAGAATGTCTATGGGTTTACAATGCTAAAATAAGGGTTTTCGATTCCTCTTGGAGGGCTCAGCAGATAGCTGATATTGGAAAATTTGGAAGTTGCAGAGAAGCATTTTTGTTTTTTGCATCTTTCTTCTTGCTTTTCATTTAGTCATTAGTTTATTTTCATGTATAGTTTACATTCACTTTTAAAAATAAATACAATTATATATTTATTTATTTTAGCTTCATCACCAACAATTTGGTAGTCCTTTAGTTAGATGATCATTAGTTGTTCTATCCTGTCTGTTTCCTTTCTATAGTTAATAAGGGTTTGTTTTGTTCACTTTCTCACTGAGTGTTTTTTTCACTTGTAAAAAATTACAAAAAGTGTCCTTTCACATTATATAATGGAACATCTCTTGTTACTGCAAAAGTCATGTAACTGTATGTGTGTGTGTGTGTGTGTGTGTGTGTGAAAGGTTAAAAACAAACATAAAATGTTGAATTCTTGCACACTAAAATTAGCTTTATTAAAAAGTGTACAGTCCATGAAAAATACCTGTTTCAGTGGCATTCTGTGTTCTTGATAATGGTGGCATATATTGTTTCAAAAATATATATTATTTTTATGGACATATCTTTAATGTAACATTTAATTAATATAATTGTGTATGTGGTTAACCCTTGGAATACACTGCAAGAAGGTCTTCTGACAATTGCACAGACATGCAATATTCTTGGTCAGCCCCCTAGTGCCTGCATTAAAAATCAGTTCATGTTATTTTTGTGGAGAATATGTTTGGAACAAGCATCATTTAGCCCAAAAGCTGCTTGTAATATTTCAGTGTTCAATAAAAGGTACAACAAGTTGGTGACAACATGAGAGGGAACCCAAAGTTGTTACTTTGCAAAACAAAATGGTAGTGTTCATATTGTGAAAAAAATTTAAATATTATATATGTAATACAAATTACATAAAATAGCGTGTTTCATGATATTTAATTGTGAATGTTTTTCTGGTTTAAAATGCTTTTCCATAATGGTCTCAGATGAACTTGCATAGTTGATTTATGTTATGACAATGATTGTGATGTCCTCTAGATATTGTAAGTTATTATATTTATGTTTCTGCAGACAGACATACTGTTATTCTAATGTTTCTTCTTGTTTCACACATTTTTGAGCTAACTACGGTTACTTAGTTTTTCAGCAAATTGATTTGAAACTGGGGAGAATCATATCTTGGTCCAGTGTGCCCAGACACCATTTCATTTAAGTTCTTTTAAGCATTTTATAGGATCAAAGGCAAAACAAACCAAATCTGTATATTTTAGATTTCTGTTCAGTTGTATTTACAGCAATCAAAATGAAAATTGACACAAATGTAAATTTTCATGCTTTTAACAAATTGACTTCATTTTGAGTCCTTTTGGAGAGGGTCAGAACTAATAAAAGTATAATATTTGGGTGTTTGGTTAATTATTCAACCTTATTTTGACTAATTTACAGGGAATTTGGTGCAAAAATACTTTTCTATAGGCAATGCACATCAGTCCACCCCCTAAAAAAACTATTGCAGTTGTCAATTTTTAATAATTATAGGGGTCAAGATCCCCTACAAAAAACCAAAAAAACAACAAATTAGGGGTTTTTGACAGCTTGAATAGGACTTGGTTATGTTCTTGCAGGCCCAAGTTGGTGATATGTATAGTTTTTTATTTTTGTGTTTTTCAAGATTTTTCAAGTATCGGATTTGGCTATGTTGGGTTTGTGTGGTTGAGACATGTTGCATTAGCTTGTGAATGTTGACCTCTTTAATGTAATCTTGTATATTGATTTTTAAGCTCATTTGGCTTTGAAGTTTCATAAGAGTAAATGTAATGAATGTAGTCTTTAAAATAAACTTGTGTTGTTTTCTATTTATAATTAAACATTGATATTATTGTATGAAAGTGAGATAACACCATAAAATAAGGAACTGAATCATATACAGAAAAATAATTGGTCAATATTTACAACATAAACTTGATTAAAGAAAAAAAATGTATTTAGAATAGTTATGTAATAATAATAAAAAGATGCTTTAATTCATTGTACTATGTTAGGAAGAAACACTTTCCATAAATCAAAAAAATTCCTGCTTTGATTAACTTGAGTTTGTTTATAATCACTAAAGGATATACATTTTTGGTCATGATCTTGTCAACCCTTCTACAAAAATATACTTTTCTATCTTTCTTTTGAATTAAAAGTATGAATGCAGCACTATAACATTGTTCAAGTAATATCAGTCATCGTGTTTTTTCTGGCAGCGAATAGAATCTTGTATTTTAGAATAGCTAGTATGGGTATTAAAACTTTTACTGATAAGGAGAGAACAACGTTTTGACCTTTCTAGGTCATCTTTAGGTTAAGAAAGAGAAACATGAATAGAATCTTGTGCTGTAGGCATACTTTCTCATAATTACCATACTTTACTGTATTAATACAACTATTAAGATCACCATTGTTAAATATAGCTGTGTATTTTTCTAATAAGTTAATTGATTATTTGCTTGCTGGTTACATCTTTTAATATTGTATTGTGTTCATTTTTACTACACAATCTCTTCGTTTATCATCATATACTGAAGCATATTTTTCTGTTTTGTTTGATTTTTCAGAGTATTATATATTTTGGTACAGTTACTGGAGTATCATTTATTGTTTAAATGTACAGATAAAATGCCTTACTCAAACACTACTTACACATGCAAATATATTCATATATACTTAAATCATCAACTTTAAATTACTCAAAATGCAATAGTTTTGTTCAAAATATCTGATTTAACTTCAGTGATAATGTGATTTCTTTTAGGCAAATGCATAACTTTTAATAGTTTAATAAACTGATCTGTTAGAATGCACTTCAGCCTGTCTTAGATGTAGTCATCTGAGGGCTTTGTATGTGGTTGTCCAATATTATTTACATGATTTTTCATTTTATTTTAACATGCAGCTTTATTTCAGTTATTACCTCTGCAGTTTCTTTTTCTCGTAACTAAACAAGTATTTTTATATTATGGTTAACCTTATTTTTCTTACTGTATTTAAAGTAAGATATCACTATTAAGAGATCTAACAGTTTTTTTTTGTCTAATCTTTAATTTTACTTATTTAAACACTCAGTTGTAGTTTTATTTGCTTGAGAGAACACTGATTTCCACATCAGCACGTCTTAGAAGTTATTTGAGTCCACATGGTTGACAGATCACAGACAGCTTTGCACAAATAAACAGTACCACCAACAAATATTCCTTTGAAGTATGCTGTTTTCATTTTAAGGTGCACTTTACCATTAATTATTAAACGTGTTATATCTTCTACTACTAGAAAAAGTCACTCTGCCTACAATAATTCTTGGTTTGTTAATATTTGCTGCTGGAACTACTTTACTTGCATAATTCTGCCTGGAGTTGGATTTGTTGTCATCACAAACACTTGAATTTTTTTCCATTTGCCTTTATGGACTTTTCCTCTATATTTAAGTTTATTACCTCTTGTTTTAAGTACTTAAACACTGTTTGTTTCTTTATCTGTGATTAATTCCTGACAATGTTCTTGTGAAAGTAACATTTAAATTTCTTTGTTTGTTCCATTGCTTTTACCTGTTGTTGCTACTTTGACCATTTCTGCATAATATTCTGTGATTTAGATTGTTTCACCTTTAATGAAGTTTTACTTGATACTGGTTGTATTGGACTTTTCATTATACCAGTAAATCAAAGAAATGTAGTTTGCATGGAATTTATTTTTTAAATGACTAAAGCAACCTTGTGTTAATGAGTTGAATATTGAATATTAAAGAAACTATAAAATTCTGCATAAATTCTTTCATATTTTCCATTATTGACAACAGTTCAAATATTTACTGATTTAACAGATTGATCTTTTATGCACTTGAACAAATCTAGGCTACTTTTTTATTTGGTCTATTGAATTTCATTCTGGTATATTCGTGCATGTATTTCAGACTTGTTCACAGGTTGTCACAATAAAGACTATAATATTCATTTTCTGCATAAATTAAACTCTTGAAACCTTTTGGCTACAGTTATAAGAATTGTCCAACCAGGTCTTGAGCTAATGTAAGGGTTTTAACAATGTTTTTTTCAGTTAATTAAACATTTATGAAATGTTAACATCTATTGTGTACTGTCGAGACATCAAGTTTAGCTTTGAACTGTGTGTTTATTCTGTAAAATTTGTAACACTTGTCCATCACCTGTACATTTTTGGAGACTTTATTTTAAAGAGACAATAAATGTGATTCTCCCAGCTGTATTACTAATGGGACTACTGAAAAGTGTTGCCTAATTAGCACGTGCTGGATGTTTACATAAGAATAACTTGATAATCTAATGTAAACTAGTAATTTTATACATGTATATATAATTGAATATTTATTTCATTATGTATTTATTTCTTTATAAACTTTTTGTTTCATGTTTTTTGTTATTAAACTGTTTGTTGATGTAGATGCTTACCTACAAAACTTCAAATGGCTTCATTCACAGATGTATGTTTTTATTTTTAAATAGCAAATTCCCAATGTATCTCCTACTGGTCGCTACACGACAGCTGTACCATTGTTGTTTATATTGACTGTTTCAGCTATAAAAGAAATTGTTGAAGACTTTGTGAGTATATTAGTGTGAATTTTACAGTTTGATGTGTGTGTGTCTTGTTTAGTAAGACTTTACTTTTAAGTGGTTTCAGTGCCACCTGCATACTCTTTCAGGTGGCTTTGAATATGAGTGTCACCAGTACATTAATATTATTTATCAGATATTTACAAGGACTGATGGTGGAACCTATGTTGTTCAGATTTTATTAAATTTGTTTATATTTGAAAAAAAAATTGAGTATTGTTACTTATGAATATTAATACATTTTTCTGAAAAGCTCATGTAAACATAAAATATACAAATGTATTTTATTTTGTTATTCTAAAAGTGTTTGTTACTACCGTAAATATTTCTACTTACCATGCAACTTTAAAGAGAAATTATGTGGAAGGCTTAGGGTATGAGTCTTATCTTAAACAGTTTTTATCAAAATAAAATATTGTTTCTGTATCTAAATACTCAATATATCAATTTCAAATAGTATATGTTTGATTTCCACAAGATATAGTACATTCTGTGCTGGAACATTCGAAATTCAGTCTGAGGTTTTACTTGTCAGCTGTTTCATTGATGTGTTATTTGCTACTGAAAATTAATTTCATTCAGTTATTTTTTCAAGTGCAATTATATTTTATTCATCTTGTTTAAATAGTTTAGGTTTTACTTATAATTGCAATGAAAATTTAAATACATATTTTTATTAGGAAGTTTGCTCATTACAGTTTTTCATCAATCAGTGAGTTTTTTTTTTCATTTTGTCTTCAAGTTTTGTTTCTTATACTTTACTTATGGCAAAGAAGTACATTCATCCTTCCACACATTAGGAACCTCTAATAATAGGTAAATATACAATACCATACAAATAACTCTAAAATGAAGTAATTCTCACAAATATAAAACACATTTATGTGGAAACAAGTTCCAATATGGTACTTTCCCTCCACACACAAGATTGGTTGTACTTATTATGTTCTGCTTTTGGTTTGTGAACTTATTTGAAAGTGTGACACAAACCTTCAATCCTTTTTTTGTTAGAATTAAAAGTTCCAACATATCTCACATATAAATTACTATGCATCATCTTTCTACTAGCAGGAGAGCAGTACTATCACATGACGTATCACATTTTCATGTCTTTATTTTTTTGTATTTTTCAAACATTTTGAAGGCACATGCTGGCTGCAGTTTTTATATTATCCTTCCGAGTTTGCAGTGTTTTCCCAAGGAACTCTGTTCAGCCCTTGTCAGTATTCTCAGAGTTTATATCTTATATCTCAAGTGTGCATTGATTTTTTTCTTGCTTTTGGTTCTTTGATTCTCCATTTATTTTTGTTCAAGTTTACACAGTACTTTTGCCATCTTGTTTAGTGATGATACTGATATGACTATCTCCTGCTTGTTTTGGGTCAGTCCAACCTTGTGACTTTTTAGGCAAGCTTCCACATTCTGGGACTATCAATTGAGGATTTAGTTTACCTGTTTGGGGAGATGAGACCCACAAATTTTCTGTTCATCTTACTTCTGTCCTAATTATCAGCATTGGCCTTTCTCTTCCTATCTGAGATTTTTTTTTTTTTTGCAGGAATTGTATGAGGTATTTGTGGACATTTTTCTCCTCTTTCCTTCCACTTTTGGCTATTTGTTTTTATCTACAGCACTACAAATGTGGTTCACTTTTATTTAAGTCGTTTTTTTTTCTCCAAGATGCTGTATTTTTCAGGACTGCTTGCCTGGTTCTGTATATACAGATCACTCTTATAGCCCTGTTTTTATGTTACTTCAAGTTTGATGTGCTTGCTGTGTCCTTGTTGTCATGAGTGACTTTTCTCCAACAGGGTTTTTTTTCATTGTGAGTGTAACTCCGAGTCCTGTTTCCTGATGTTACACTTTCCAGTCCTTTATGCCACAGCTCTCATGATACTACTGTTAACTGTTTTTCACAAAGATTCATGGTTTTTCATTTCTCATTCTTGAAATTTTTGGTCATGCCAGTACCTATCTGAAGCAGTTTTCCTTGTTTTCCTGCAACAACACGTATTATTCTTGCTTCATGTGGGTTTTACTGCTGCCAGTTTTCCCACTGTGGAATAGTATACCTTTTAGGACCCTTCCTTTGATCTTTCTTCCATTTTATCTGTTTTTGTTGAGTGTTTGCCTCCTGCTCAGCATATTTGTTTTCTGGGGACTGTGCTTCTATCAGGTATTTCAATAAGTAATGTCTGAAAATTTAATCCAGGAAGTGTATTATAATTTCTGTCTTTGTAGAAAGCTTTAATGACTAAAATATGTAGTAGGATGTGAATAAAAATGTTCAGTCAAATAAAAAAAAAAACTAACCCAACTCCACCTTTTCAGATCATTAATTAAATTAACTCTCATGAAGATGGATGTATCTGAGGAGCACATTAGGCTTGTAATGCTTTACAAGTTTAACGAAGGCGATAGTGCAGCAGAAACCACATGAAACATTCAAGGTGTTTATGGTGCAGAGTCTTTCAATGAAAGAAAATAGCAAAGGTAGTTTCAGAAGTTGTGATCAGGTGACTACAGCTTAAGTGATGTGTCATGTTCAGGTCGCCCTGTTGAGTTTAATGCTGCTGATTGCACTTGATGAAGATTGTGCTTATGGATACTTTTGCCACTACTTTCAATCCCAGTTACCTTGATTTTGCTCCAAAATTCCCCATCCTACAGCCAGAATTGATCTCATCTGTTTCTTTATATTTACCCTTCCAACCATTTACTTCTTCAGGTGGTTTCTTTTATCCATGTTACTTCAGGCATGGTTATTCTGGCTGCTCCTTCCTGGCCTGCTGAACCTTGGCTCCCTCAGTTCATCCATCTGCAGGTTGTTCCTCCTCTATCCTGTTCAATTCCCTTTCAATTTTTCCAGCTTGCTTTTGTCATGTTCTTAGCTAGATTTTCTGGTTTCTCTTGCAGCATAACTTCACATTTGGCCTGTTGCATTGATCTTTCTTTGGCCATCTTTGACAAGTGATGTGAGGTTCCTGGGCTTCTTAGCATATAGTTGCCTGTATGTGTCTTATGTGGCTTTTTGAGATGGGTTTTTTAGTTTCTTCAAATTTTTGTGTTGAATGTTGTTATACCTTACCTTACATTTTGTACATTTTTGCATGGTCTTTGCTTCCCCTGTCCTTTCCATGTTGATCCATTCCTTCTGGATCCATTAGCAACCAAGACATCCATCACTTCCAATCTGGGACATTATCATGGTCATTTCTGCTCTCTTTTTTCCTCCATTTGTGCCTCTGTGTGTTTGCTGTTTTTAATGGCATATTTCTTTCTTCTCCTGGCCTGCAGATTCTACTATAGGGCTTGTGGAGGACTGTATATGTTCATGCCCTTCTACCTATGCTACATCACTGTTTGTTTTTCTTCAGGATATTGCCTACCACGTGTGACTTTTCTCCTGTTTTTGGCATGTCTTTGTTACAAGGTAGTCTTTACAAATGCTTTTTTTCCCTTTATTTCAGAGGCCTCTGCTTCAACTTCACTTCAGATCCCACTGTGTAGTGAGTGGTGCCTTATTAAGTTATTCTGTTTGTATTTTGAATGTGTTCCACTTTGAGAGTTATAACCATTTGTAGATATCTTTCCATCAGTTCTGCTCTACAGACCATGTTGATTCCTATATTTGCATAGCGTTTTGTAATCTACTTGAAATAGAATGTTTCACAAGATCACTCAAATGTAAATTCTTCATAATACTTGCATCATAATAGTCCCCCAGTGGCTCAGCAGTATGTCTGCAGACTTACAACTCTAAAAACTGGTTTTTGTGGCATGTTTTTTCTTCTGTCCCGGGTTTTCCTTTATTATGAGGTTGTTGATGAACTGGGTATTTTAGGCTTGTTCATGGTTGCATGGGCCAAATGCATGCAATGGACATCTCTCAAATTCGAAATGACACATTTCTGAGTCCCTTACATTAGGCCATCCTGTGTGTTTGTAGAGTCTTGTGATAGGTTCCCCTGGACTCTAGGGCTTGAGGTGAAAATGTTAGAGATCCTCTTCTTATCTTTCTGAGGATGTTGGTATCCAGCAAATGATGTTTTGGGTGTAGTTGAGTTACTGAGTACAGTCTGTTGTGCCCTAGCCACTTTACACTTTGGGGCACTTCATTTCTTACCCACCTTTCATTATGGGATTTAGTGATTCAATGTTTTGTATACATCTTTCTTGCACCATCTCTCACTTGGATGTGACCTCTTCTTGTTCCATCATGTCTGGTCCCCTTGACCTTATGTTTCACAATGAAGTGATACCTGACTCATATGTAGTGTGGTGCTCCTCCTCAGATCTTCTGATTTGTTCCTTTTAATTAAGGGATGTAATTTGGATGCTTCTTAGGGACACACATGTCCTTCTCTTACACTAGTCTCTCATCCAAATTATTATGGGATTGAAGCCAATCTTGTGGGTGTAGGGAAAGGAAAGTACTGTATTGAAAGTTATAACCTTAAATGAAAATGTATTTCTGAGAGGTACTTCCCTTTTATCATACTTCTAACACTTTCTTTCCACTATGTTCTGGTGCTTGTGTTTTCTGTGAGACTTTTAAGTGACAATTAGATGGTAGTACATGGAGGAAGATGCATGCATCACATGATTGTAGTTCTCTCCTATTGGTGGAGGTGATGCATAGTAAGCTACTATAGATATAGTGGAACTGTGGATTTCAACAGAAGGAGGGTTGAAGGCTTGTGACGTATTCAAAAAATATTTCCAACAGAGAGCAGAACAAAATGAGAAAAGTTGATTTTGTGAGTGGAGGAAAGTACCTATCAGAAATGCATTTTCATTTAGGAAAATTATAACTTTTGGTACTTTTACATGTTCTTTTCAGTCCAACTTTAAATAGTCCAAATAATGCTTATTTTTTTTTTACATGTGGTCACTTTAAGCTGCACCCCTTTCTGATGTCTTGTATTTTAAAGAATCATGGTATTTCCACAAAAGCTTGACTGAAGAGGACACATGAAAGTGTTGAAATTTATTTCCATTTGAACTTGTTCTCTATTAGTCGATCTTAGCTTTATTTTGGATGCATTTGTATTTTGTAGAGACTGAGTAAGGTTCAACCTTAATATTACCACATTTTTAAAATAGATTACTTATTTGTTTTGATTTTGTTTGCTTTGTTTCTTGAGTTGGTTTTGAAGAGACCTATCACTTATTACAGGATTGGTTAAAACAAGAAAAATCTTTATTTGAAATATTCATTTGTACTGACATTATGCATATTACTGTTGACCTATCATTTTGTCAGATTCTTGTTTTTATTTAGAAAAGATGCAGAGACACTTAATTATTAATTTCTTAGTTGTCATTTGATATTTTAGGTCTAAGGAAGTTAAATAATGAATAGCAAGATTGCTAATAAGTTTTAGATTTCAGTCTAATATCCATTAGTGCCTTCCAGAAATGAAAATGGAAAGAAATGTTTAAAATACAGTTCAAGAGAATTGACAATTTTGCTTCAGCTCAAACTTTATTATGAGAGGAAACACATTTTTAGAAATTACTGTTATTTTAAGTTTAATGTGAGAATATTATATTATTTATACAGTGTGAGCATTAAAGTAAATTATTTTTAGAAGTGATAATTATATCGGTTTTACTCACATAGGTATTAACAAATCATTGTCATTTTTGTGTACAAGTGACTTTAAGGGTTATTGTAAATATATTAGAAGTTATAAAGTAAACACAAACTTGTCTGAGCATGCAGCAAGAGATTTACCACCTTTCAAGTTTATCTTCAACACTTATGTTTTAAGTGCACTTCAGGTATTAAGCTTAAAACTACTTTCTGACCATCTCTGAGAGAGTGGGTTGGTTGAGTGCTGCCCAATGTTCTAATTATTTATTATGCTCGTGTGATTAACCTTGTCACAATGTACAGGTGAAAGGAAGCATTTTATGAGGCTTTTGTTATTTTGAAAATTTAATTAAATTTTTATCATTGTATGTCAGTGAAATTGGTATCAAAATGTAGTTTATAAATCAAATTTTAATGTTATTTTTAATTTCTTACTTCAAAAGAAGACATTACAAAGTGCTAATTATGTTATTTTTTGTGTCATATGGTATGTTTTCTTGTCTTATTACTCAATTTGTAATTTAGTGTGTCTACAATATCAGTGGTTAAGAAACACAACTTGAAGATGTATAAAAGCTAGAATAGAAACTAAGAACCTTCAAACCTTTTCATTTACTGATATATATATATATATGTGTGTGTATGTGAAAACCTACCAGGGTAACCTTTCCCACTACTGCATTGTTTTGAAATCTCTTGTCTGCTCGTACCTACTTCTCTTAAACACGTTTATAACCAATAGAAAGAGCACATTGTAAGCTGTGTAGATCAGACTGTTGTTTATAATTGACTTGAAGGGGAAATTTGTAATTTCAGTCAAAATGTTGAAGTCTGAATAAGTAATTGCTCTGAAAAGAAATAAGGTTTTTCTAATCCACATATAACTTCATCAGAAAGTAAAGTAACTTACAGTTGTGTTATGTGCACCAATATACTAATTTTATACATTTTTGGTCTTCTAAAATGCACCTTTGAAGTTACAAAAATTACTTTGTCCATTATTTTCAGATTTTGAAATGAACAGCTTGGATAATTAACAATTCTGATCCAGTTAAATGACAACTCTGTTGTCTAAGCAAGTACTCACTGTGTTTGTATTGTCTGTAATAACGAAAATTGTTTTATTTCACATTATGTCCAGTTTTTTCAGGTATTAATAAAAATTCAGTATCCTTTGGTTATAAATATCTTGTTGGATTATTTCAGAAAAGACATCGTGCTGATGGACAAGTCAATAAAAGAAAGGTTAATGGTATGTGTTTCAAAGCTTTTGTAATTTTTTTTATTTATACTTTATATTGAAACCTTTGAAAAGTACACATTTATTAAGTCATAATTATTTGACTTAAGACCTCCCAGTAGCACAGTTTTATGTCTGTGGATTTAATAGTGCTAGAAATTGGGTTTTCATACCCATGGTGGGTAGAGCACATATTGCTCATTGCATAACTTTGTTCTTAATTACAAACAAACCAAACTGATGCTTTTGAGAAATAAATTATGCAATTTTGAACCTTATAGTATTTTGTGTAATGTAAGTTAAAAGTTTGTTCTTAATTTTGTATGTTTGTTGATTAGATTCCATGCAAAAACATTTTCTGAAAAGTTATATTTGGAGACAATACCTCACCTCCTCACACAGATTTAGCTGTCTTTCTCCTATGTTTGCCTAAGAGATTTGCATGGCATTAGCCTTGAGGCAATTCTCACTTGATTTCATATTAAATGTATTATTACATGATAAAGCTATCAGTTTCACCCTCAATAAGAGGGTGACACACTTCCATATGCAGTTACTCCCTCTATGCTTTTGTACTCGCATCAACTTCATTCTCCTCTTCAGCATTGTATTGAGAAAACATGTTTAAATTTCTTATCTGAGTTGAATTTGTTTAGTTTTGCATCAGTCATGAAATCTTGAGTTTCATTCGTCTTTAGCTTTTGTTTCAGAAATTATAATTTTTATCACACATTCTTATTTATACTTAATTCTGAGTGAGTGGTATCGTTCACATTTAACCTGTTCAGTGCCATAGATGAGATAACTCATACAAGCCGATCGGTAACACAGTGAATGGACAAGTTAATTCATTCTCAATAATACCTAACTTCAACGCTAGATGTCAGCACAATACATACATTTGATTTACTTCCACATTGTTTCACTTTCGACCCAAAATTGCATCACGAAAAAGGTTACAAAATGAAGAAGTATTAGAGTTGTATTTTGAACTTGGTTTAGAGTTGCCGTAGCAGTTGAAATACTTGGCAGTCGACAGGTGCCTGTGGTTGCTCTGTGAGGCTGTCAGAGCTGTTGTAACCGTTGTTCAATGTGTTATGGATTACCACATGATTACTGGGCCTTCTACTCCCATTTCATCTTTCAAATTTCTTTCTCCTGAGTTGAAAATTGTATTTTGGGTAGAATGTTACCATTCATAAAACAATCTTTCTCTTTCTAAATTTTATTTTCAGGTATATTACTGTCCTTATAATTTGCACGAGTTTTTCATTAATTTTTCTATTTATTTCACAGTATGGCTTACATTTCTTGGGTTTAGCTTGTCTCTTTTCCTTGTTTGTTATCACAATTGATATTGTTTCCTTTCTTTAATAACAATTTTATCTTGTCAAAATGCCTTGTGTCTTTCAAGTTTGTGATTCCATTTGTTGTGTTTATAACATTTTTACCTCTCCATTTATCAAGCCCTTTGCCTTCTACACCACTTTTTGTTCCTTATTTTTCTTGCTCAACATTTTCTCTCTCTGCCTTCTGCTACTATTTTTTCTTACTCAACCCTTTATCTGATGTAGTTTTTCATACTTCAGATGGGCCTCTATAGATTTTACTTCCTTTTTCTGTTTGGCTTGTTCCACTGCTTCCACTTGTCTATCCATTTTTTTGCTGGTTGGACTTGTTGGTCAGGTTACAATTTTTTACCATGATCCTTCCTTTTTCTTGTATATTTCTTGTACATCTAGCTTCAATTCTTTGCCCAGTTGTCTTCTGTTGAGTTTTTTATTCTTTGATAATGTGGACTAGTGTTGTATGGCATCAACCTCATCATCTTTGTAGGTTTTTTTCTTTCTCAAACTTGCTTTTACCACTATTTATATGATTCAGTTTTCTCATTTTACGTTTTAGGCACCCCCTTTTTTTTTTCCTTTCTCTGTTCTTCAGAAGTCTTTGTTTTTTTGTCAGTCTTCTTGTCAGTAAAAATTACAATGTATGATGTTGTAGGTACTCGTCTATTTTACTGCTGTTGTTTTCAGTTTCTGTTTAGTCATTTTTCTTTTTTCGTGTTGGTCTCTTCGCTCTTTTCTATATATTTTTTTCTTCTTCCTTTGGTCTAGTCTACAATCTTTTTCACTTGGTCTGTGGTCAGCTATTGTTGATGTGTCAGGCACCATCCTCCACAGCCTGTCCTTCCTTTGTTGTCTGTGTTTTGTCTTTGGCACATCTTCCCACTTCTTGCTCTTCCTTTCACCTCAGTGCTAGTCTCTTTTGTGTTCATTGGTATCATGAGGTTATTTGCTTACCATATTCATTGCTTGGGGCTGGCATTCCTTCATTGGACTATTTACTTCTGTTAGATCACTCTTGGATTTTTTTTTCTTCTCTTCCCCTATCTCCCTTCTTTCTTTTTTTTTGGGGGGGAGGGAACTTTTCCTGGTATCTTAATCCTTTAATTATACTACTTGCTCAGTATTTGGTGTTCTAGAAGATCAATTTTATTTGCTGATAAGCTATAATATGTCTAGTTACTTGATTTTACATTTTCCCATTTCTATCTGGGTGAGAGGTTATTTTGCACTGGGGGGAAAAATTGGTATTTCTGAATCCACTCCTTTTTTTTAGGCATGATTTTTTGTGTTTCCTACAGTGGACTTTGAGAACAACCCAGGATTTTCTTCTTGAGGTCCATTGCCCTCATTTATGTGCCCCTTCTCTAGGAATTATTTTGTCTACTAGACTATGACTACACTACTTCCTGTATCCCATTATCACTTTTTGATTCTGCCCTTCTCTACACAGTTTTCAATCCTTCCCTGTCTGACTGAGGTATATTCTGAAGGTTGGGAGGACTGAAGTTTGAATGTTGAACAACCATTAATTCCACATCCCACTATGACCAACCTTCTCACTGTCTGTTGGGCATGTTCTTCTTTTTATCCCTACTAATGATTCTCAGTGGTATAGTGGCATTTCTGTGGATTTTAGATCTCTAGAAACTGAGTTTTGATACTCGTGGTAGGTGAAACTAAGATAGCCTTTTTGTAGCTCTGTGCTTAATAAAAAAGCACAACAACCATATTAGTGAATCACTTGATCATATTTCACTCAGTCTATTTTACTGTTGTTTCAAGGTCTGTTCGCCCATAAAGTATCCATTTCAGGCCTTATGCTTTTGGACATTATTCATACTCTTATGATCAAATTAATATTCTTGCATGTCATTTAGTGGATATTTGTTCTTGATGGCAGTCCTCCTGTTTTATTTGCCACACTCTTCTTCCAGACTTTCATTCTGTGAACCACTTTTCTTTTTCCTTTTTCATTTTTTGTGTAACTGTTTGTAGATGGCTTGTTGGTATCCTTTTTAACTGGTTGTTGAGTAATCAGGTCTAGAATCTTTTTCCTTACTTAGTACCTGGAAGTTGTATTTTTTTCACTGTTCTCTCCACATTGTTTTGCCCCTTTGTTCTTCTCCATCTTCCTTACCACACTCCTTTGCTGGACTCTGTCATTAATAGGGTTTTGCACAGTCTTGAGTACACCCCATTTGTTCTGTTGACTTCATATTTTTGTCTGTGGACTTCTTTCCTCCCTCTCTTATTTCATGATTATCATTGTGGGAATGCCTTTCTTATAGATGTTTCTTGTGTATCTTACTCTATACCTGAATATTCCCCCCCAGACTTCCTTTCCCACCTTGAATTTTGTCCAACCAGTCGGTTTACAGTACATTTCTTCTGTCTCTTACTTATCAGACTATTCATTCTTGGATAAGCTCCTATTTCCTGTTTGGTGTGCCTTATAATAATCTTCCTCTTGTGGGTTCCCCACCTTTGTCTGCCCATACCCTGGGATCCCTCCCTTTTTTATGGGAACCTCTTTCTGTCCTTACTGGATGGGTACATAAATTCCTCTGGTGGACATGCTGAGTTTGGCTGGTGATTGTCTCATACTCTTTTGTATTTTTTCACATTCTGTTCCTCACTTTGTCATATACTTGTGTCTCTTCTTCTCTGGTCCTAGGATGTACTCTTACAGATGATTGTGTGGCTATTCTCTGCACTTTCATCTCTTTTTCTCTACACTTTCTGTCTGTTTTTTCTGAACAGATTGTAATGATCCAATCACCCAACTCTCTGTGTGTAGAATGTGTGCTCTTTCTCTTTCAGGTCCTCTTGTTTCAATTAATTGGATTTCACCAGGTAGCTGGTGTTATTTTTTATGGAATACTTATTCAAACACTGCATTGAGCCAGGATAACATGAAGGTTAACATTTCAGATGTACATGTAGTACATACGGGTTTACAGATCAATTTTTTTGAGTTTAGTCAAGATGAACATTCAGCTTAGTGTGTGTGTGTGTGTATTATAACCACAAATGTTTAAACCAAAAACAAAACCCATGGAAGTTGATCCATATTATGGTGGAGATACACTATCTATCAGTCTTAATCTCCAATTGACTAGTCTCACATGAGAAGATTAGAAATTAGGAGAGTGAGATGTGGGTGCTCAAGCCCACAACATCCCACATCTATATCACCATTCACTGCCTGCAGACAGTTATGGGAAGGTGACTGCTCTTCGAAATTAAAATAAGAATAAGAAAAAGATAAGCATAAAAAGATGGGGGGGATTAAAAAAACTGAAATAAGGTGCTACCATTTGGGGATAAGTGGGATGAAACTTACCTCTTGAGGTTAGTGTTCCTGCCCCCAGTATAGTAGAGGCACTCATTTACAAGACATTGCACCATATCAAAATACTAAGTTTACTGCAACTGTTATGTTTATATGTGCGGCTCAAGGTGTGCATCTGCATAAAGTAATACCAAGTTCTTAAATGACCTTATTTTTAACTAAGAATAATTTAAAATAATTATAAGTAATTTTTGTTTACTTATTTACTTCATTTAAGTGTAATTTTTTAAATTTTACTATATATTCTCCTCCTACAGCCAATATCTGTTCATTAGAATTGAGATTAATGTACTTTTTACTGATCCCTGCTCCGTTAGTATATTGCCATTTTCCCTCAGCTGGAGTTAGTCTTTTAAAGTTTGACAGTAGAGTTGAGGCATGTACATGTACATATATTACATATAAATGTGTTCTCCTCCTGTAGTTGGAGTTTATCCTGAATAATATGAAGGTACATTTGAGATGAGCACAAGGATACTTGTTATATGTGTCTTATTCTCACAGCTGGAGTCTCTCCCATAGTTCTGATGGTAGAGTTGAGATGTGCATAAAGGGTGTGATTTAAATGTATCCTAACCAAATTTATCCACTAGTTTCAGTTTTGTAAAGATGTTGAATGAGAGTTATGTAATCTACTTGCAACATTAGTGGGTTGTTTTCATAGGGTTAGGTCATGATGTTAGGTGGAAGTTGCCTCAAAGGTAGTGGCATACTATTCTCTTTGGCACATGTATAAGGAGAACAGCCAAACCTGTGTAAAGAGGCATCTGTAGGAAATACTTTTCCAGGTAAGGAAAATGTTAATTTTATTAATTGAAACACGGGATACTTTTAGAATAATTATTTTTGGAAAAGTATACTGTGTGAAATATATTTGTATTTCTTTAGTTGCTTCAGTTAGGTACACATGTATAGGTCAGAATAGCCATGTAAATATGAATCTTTTGAAGAATATAATGATTATTAATTCCTATACCTGAGGTGAAAATTGTCTAATTTAATTTTAAAGCATTTTCAGTTTAGTAACAACTAGTAGAGTGTGTAGCCACTTGTGATTAACATAACAGTTGAAAGGATTGGTCACAGACATAAATAATAACCATAATCATAAAGTACGAATAGTTAATCTCTTAAATTTTGATAACTTTGATATTTATACATTTCTTCGTAAAATGTGTTTCACATTAAACAGCCTGTTTCATGACCATGTTTACAGCTGAAGTTAACTGCATTTAGCAGGATGGATTATAGATCCTTTTCCACTACTGTTATGGCGAGGTTATTGTCCTGTTTGTGCCAGTAATAGCTGACAGTTAATGAGACATTCACATGAGTTTATACTAAACAATTACAAATTGCTGCCTGCTAGATTTCCCACTTGCAATATTGGTAAATTCTGTTCTGAAAATGAGCTTTAGGTTAGAGAGAATGCTTTGTATCTATAGAGTCTTGTTTGTATCAGTCAAAACTGTATCAGAATGATGGAGTATTTGAGATTGAAAACTAAACATTGGCAAATACTGCCAGAAATTCATGATTCTATGATGCTAACATTAATGTTTTCCATTTAGCTTTGATGTGAAAAGCACTAGGGCTGTCTCAGCCAATGAATGAATGTAACCTAAATGGTGAATCAGCAAGTGCTGCTGTGACCTTCTGAATGGTAACAGTTTGGGATATGTTGCTCATTCATGTAAGAAAGAACAAATTTGACATGAATAATGAATGAAGTGTTATAGTTATTCCAATCATGGCTCTCTCATGACTTTTGATTATGATGTTATCATATTTGTGGCTGGCATATAAGAGTATTTTAATATCAATTTTTCATTATTGTTGAAAGATCAGAGACAGTGTTGACAGTAATGGGGAGTTTGTTACTTTTAATAATAACATCTTCTTATGCACCACATGCGAATTTGACTTTTTGTTTTTTGCAAGTGCAAGGAAATTTTTCATTTATTTGAAATTTTCTCACTGTCACTGAACTCTGTCTTATCACTAGCTTGTTTTAAGCACTCAGGATCTTCATACTTTTTGTAAAATACCTGTTTATCACAGTTGACCTGTAGGTATTAGAGAAATGCACATTTAAGCAAGAAAGTTATTTGCCAGTTTAACAGAAGTGGATAGAATATTTTTAAAAGCCTTAATCAACAATAAGGACACCTTTTTGATGTACATTGTCAGTGTGACACTCAACTCTGCTTTCAAAGATATCTGTTAGTATGGTCTTGTTTTAATAAGTCATACCTTTACTGACTATTAGAAAAGAGAATGTTCTTTGATAAATAACAACATATGTTTTTTGTCAATTTTTCTGGTTTTAATAATGACAAACATTCTGGCAAAAAGCTTCTTATTATATGTAGTGATCTCTTCACCAGCCTTGTTCTTCTTTTTTACTCTTTGCAGAGGAAGCCTTCAATTTTTGTTATTTTAAGGGTGCATACATTTTTTTAGAAAGGAAACAGTTAATTATAAATATCATAGTTACCTCTTCTTTTTCCTTAGCATTTGTTAAGTCAGTGTTTGCAGTCCACCCAGAATTCATGGGAACGAGCTTCTTTTGTAGCTGTTCAAAGGAATTAATAATTGCATCCATAGGATAAATAATTTTCTTGTTAGCTATCTTGTTTGTGTACATTCAAATTTTAGATTTTTTTCTTCTCATTTTTGTGCCATTTCTTGCAATTTCTTCATGCTGTTTGACAATGGCAGCTTTTTCATGTTGTGAAAGAACCCATTCCTGAACTTTCTTAGTACAGTTATTTGTTTCTGAAAATGTGGGTGTGTTTTATGCAGATTTATAACCTCTGTGCAATAGGTAGACAGGTATCTGGTGCATGCATACAAGGTTGTTGTATGAGAATATCTAAGGCATTATTATCCTAATGGATGAGAGATGCAAGTTCCAGTTAGATTCTTCAGTATCTCTTAACAGTGAAGACCAGGAGCAGCACTGAGTTAATGTAGGAGCTCTTGAAGTAAAATGTTGCACTTTTGATGCTTTGTCTTTGAACTAAATTGTGAGATCTGGTTATGATATTCATGAAGTCTTTTTCACCACTGAGATGATGAAAGGAAATGAATTTCTCAGTTCATCAATGATGTGCAGGTCATTGCAACTGCAAGAAGGCTCAGAAACATAGATATTCAAGACTTTCACACAAGTTTTTGTACTTTCCTATTTCTACTGTAGTAATGACCATTCATAACTGCTTTAACTGAACCTTCAGCAACAAATTCTGACTCATTCATGATATTGCATAATTCTGTATTGCCATACCTCTTTCCAAGACTACCTAGGAATGATGTAAATATATAAATTCCCCAATTTGCACTGCCATTAAACCTGTTGCACATTTGCATGAATAACATTATAAAAAATAAGGATTATTTCTAAGTTCCAAATGATTTTCTGTACTAATCTCATCAGAATGGTTTTTACTGTTGTCATTTATGTGGGGTCAGCTTCAATTACAAATAATGAACTGCTGTGCTTTCTTGACAGTAATCTTATTGAAGGGAAGTATGAAAACCCATCCAGACAGGAACAGTGCATGCATCTGCATCCATGTATTTTGTGACCAAGCATGAAAGTTCTGTAAGAGCATCAGCAGATATTTGGAATTTGTAGTGGTCACTTGTCAAAAAACAATTCTGCCCAAAGGGAAAATTCAGAATTTTGTGCCTCTGCTGCTCAAGAAAGATTCAAGATGAGACATTTAGTTTTTTGCATTCTTTTTTAGAGTTAGTCTTTTTGGTATGACAGTGTGCTTGTTTGACACATGACTAAATAATTAAATCATTAGTGGAATGACAATATCTTCTCCATAAAGTCTGTGTCATCTAATACTAAGATTGTAGGTACATGTTTTACAAAACATTAAGGTGTTTTGGTGGATCTCTCTGTAAGTTGTAACTGGGCAAGACTGATATCAAAGCTGAGAGTGGTGTCCCATGAAGTGCAATGTACAAGCTTATTGATGATAGAGAGTAATTAACATGACTGCTAGATGTTGAACAGTCATATCAAGGCTAGGAAACTTTGGTGTTTGCTTTAAATCCTTTGATGACAGATAAAATATTCCATGACTTGAAGATAATAGTTTCAGATCTATATCTGAATCATCAACAAATTTATCTAAAATGGATTCATCTGAAGCTTCTGTGAGCAATTTGAAATAGTGTGTGTGTGTTCAAGAACAAAACATACCAAGTTTGATTCATAAAGTAATTTTGGTGTACTGAAATAGCTGTGTATAAGGTCTTTTTCTGCTGTCTCTGCATCTGAAACTAATGGAAATCTTTTGGAAGCAATGCATCAACTGACAGGTTGTCTGTAAACACTAACTCACTGATGTTTCTCCAGCAAATTATGGAAAGTCATCTTGAAGGCAGTACTTTAACAAATAATTCCTGTAAAAAAGAAAAAAAAACGTTAATATGCAAATTACTAAGCACATACTCTGTACTCCAACACTTGGGAAATTAATCTTGAAAGGTTATTGCAAGAGAAATGAATGATCTCTTTCATGTTCTTTCAGAAGATTAATGAACAGTAGCAAGTGTGGATGTCCACAACACTTCCTGATTTTCAATGGTTTTTGAAATACAAAATTGCTATAGAAAATCTTTTAAGCCTTCAAGCATACTTCCTGATTGCTGTTAACATAAGAAGAGGAAAGTGGAATAACATAACAAGGGGTAAATTAAAAGATAAAGGTTGATAGGAGGTTGAAAATGGCTTCTAGTGTAAGGTAGGATGACAGAATCAACTGCCCCATGTCTCATAACAACAGTGAGCAAGTGATGTTCATTCTTTTCCTCGAATTTTCTACAGTGTATAAATACACATAGTAGTCAAAAAATACATGTTTTAAAATTAATCTTATTCAATTAATTTTATTTATAATATCCACTCTAAACATTTTGGGGTTGATGATCAATTAGGTTTGTCAAGGAGTCAACTATTCAAAAAATAATTGGGAAACCTGTAAACTACAATAACAATAAAACAAAACATCTCAAAGCCAGTCATTATCTTTCAAAAATGTTATCACTTAACCCTTTTACTGTGGGAAGTATGTCTCAAATGAAGTAAATGGGTTGAACTTCCTTAAATCAACTACAAGAGAAACTTAGAAACATAAAGCTGTGTTTGTTAAAGATGACTCCTATTCTGCTAAAGTTTATCTATCTCATGATCTTACTACTGAATACAAAAAAAGATGAGGCATAAACATTATCATTACCCTTAACAATCTTAAAATCTTCAGTCAGATTCCCTGTGACTCTATTTTTTTTTGTCAGTATAAAACAAGTTCAAAGATTTTAACCTATCATTATATGAGAACCTTTTCTTTCCAGGTATTTTCCAAGTAGCTTTCCTATCAACTGACTCCAACAGTTCAGTGTTCTTAAGTAAAGCACCCAAGATTGAACACTGTTCTAAATGTGGCTTAACCAATGACCTATGTAGTAATGTTATAACATCTCTAGACCCAATTTTAGTACTTCTGTAGGTGCAATCTAAAATCTTTTTTATCCTTTCACTAGCAACAGGAGTTGACTAAAATTGATGAACCAGAACAACAAGATCCTTTCCTTCTTTAACATTTTTAAATTTATTCATACCAAAATTATACTTGTAATAAAATTTGTGATACCCCATAAGCATTATCTTACATTTATTATAATTAAAAGTAATTTACCATTTATTTCCTCAGCTCCTTTTGTAAAGCAGTAGTATTCTTCTTACAGCCAGAACACTCAAAACTCTAATGCAGTCAGTAAATTCAAATGGACTGTTAACCAATCCTTCATCTAATACATTTATGTGAATACAAATGAACAACAGTACTAACACTTAACCCTGAGGTACCCCACTCTTGTCATTACTTCAGTATGACTGAATTCCATTTATAACAACCTTTAGCTTTTTCCATCTGGCTAGTTTTCTGTCAAACGAGACTGCCTAAACACAGATTGACAGATAATTTTCAACAAGACTTTTTTTTTGTGGTATCTTTTCAGTTGATTTCTCCAAATATCTTGTACTTAACAGTAAGCTTCTGTAACCTATCCTTCCCTACATCATTTGCTATATAAGAATTACATACACTACATTACTGTGAAAACCCTTTGTCACTTGCTCTGTTGGTTATATCATCCACACCTGCCCCTGGATAGTATAATTTAATTTTTTTTCTATTTTTCCACCATAGACTATCCTATTCAAGTACCTTACACAGAAGATTTCCTATAACAATAACCTCCTTATGTTTTCCATTCTCAATCCTATTTGTTCCTTTTGTTATTCTTCCATTCTCAAGTCCACCATCTACACAATGTAAAAGGTGAAATCTATTACTTGATAGAACCTTCTCATTATGTTTAAACCCAGTAGTTTTAGTTTTGTTTGTTCTGTTTTTAACTTCCTGAGAGTTGTTATTAGTTACTTTATCCTGTAATGCTATTTTTAAGTTTATCTTTCTATTTAGAACAGCATCCATTTTCTTTCTATTTAAATTTCCCTTCTAGCTCCCTCATATGTGCATGTCAGCCACAAATTTCCAAATAAAACCCATTCCTTACATCTCTTGCATTTAACAAACTGTGAGTGCTTCACACACTACTGTTAACCATTATAGTCTGGGAATACATAATCAGCTGTATGTTCAACACTTATTAAGGCTAATATACATTTGACTTATTTTGAAGATTTTAAATAAATGCACTTGAGAAAGAGGGGTGTTATATTGGAGTGTCAACAGTGGAAGTCTTATTCATTGGTTTTAGTTTAAAATCTTGTTTAATTTATATAACAGCTCATGATACTGAAACTTGCACAAAACAGTACATGTTTTTTGTTATGTACAGTAGTGTACTCTCATCTGTTTATAACTTTGCATATTGTACAAGCCTATTTATGATGTATGCAGTGTTACTTTAATGATTCATAGCAATATCTTGAAAGCTGAACATTAACTCTTTTATCACCCCTGGAAGGGTTTTTTCCATTGCCATAATTAGTGTAAATGTATAGAGGGAGATCATAAAGGATTAATGGTGTAAGAAAAAAAGACTTTGATGCTTGGCAAAGTCACAGTTAAGTGACAAAGGTAAATTTCATTAGTGTAGTGGTAGTAAAACTAAAAGAATACTCACATGTATTGGATAAGACAAATTGCATTGTCACACAATTTGACAAGTTTAGATCCCTGGGTCTTCACAGTAGTGTAAAATAGCTGCTATATCCATGTTACTTTGCTTTATATAGAATACTACATAATTACTGCTTGAATTGGAACAGTAATGTTAGAACTACTAACAAATGCTTCAGACCCACTTGTATTTTTCTTAACTTCAGACCAACATTGGGGTTTTTGTAAACACACTCATTTAAGTTGAAAAATTTTCAGTTTTTGCCCTATGTGCAAAATATAAAATATCCTTGATTGATTTAGAAGAAAGGAAAACTCACCTGCATGTGTTATGTTGGCTGGTACAAAGTGACCTTTTTTGTGCTTGTGATCTATAGTAGCATACACCCACACCGAGTAACATTGGCACTGAACACCTGGGAAGAACAGAGTCTGAAGATAATCTTTTCTTCTTGAGGAATTTTAATACTGGAGGATTTGAATGTGTGGAATTTATTGTGTTTGACAAGCTTTCAGCTCTTGTAGCAGAATAATGTTTACTGGCAGTTACGTTTTGTAGTGGTCTTTAATTGACTATGTTGTTTAACCAGACCATGTATTAGTTTATTAGTGAAACCCAACAGAGAAAACATTGTTCTTGATCTTTAGTGAGTTGATTGATGAAAAGATACTTTGAGGGAAGAAGTAAAGGGAAACATTGACCATCCAGTGCAACTACACACACTGTGTTTTGATTTTGTGAATAAAGATTGTCATCATTTTCTATTATTTATATTTTCTAGTCTCATTATTTTTAATATCTTATTTTATTAGTTAAATTTAGCATTACTTCATGAATTATCTGTTATAAAGCAAACCTACCTAATGCGTTTTATGAAAATTGCTTTAACCTGATAATACCTCAGTTGTGAACATAGTTTCTTAAGTGTCAACTTGAAGTGTGTTAATAAAATTTTATAGAAAACATTTTCATCCAGAGTTAAGTAAAACGTAATTTCAAAATATTGAGGGAAATCTTTATTAAAACTGAAATGATTTTAATGTCTATTTTATACATTTATATTTATAAAACAACTTAAACGATCGTGTGCTTATAACATGATACATGTTGCAGATGTAAAAGTAACCACAATAACATTACAAAACACAAAAATTAGCTTTGATGTATCCAGGCTATTAAGTGTAATGCATCAATTTTAGAAACCCTATAGGTATTATGAAAATAGATTGAAAATGACAGAACACTTCAGATTTCATTCAGTTAAAAATTTCTACATTAATCGAACTCAATCTTTTGTGACAATACAACTTGCTTCTAGCATGACGTTTACAACTACAAATAAAAAGGTGTAGCTATAGGATCATTTCTAACAGCATTACTTGGTTACTTATATAAATATTTCAAATTCTCTCAAAAGAGATACTTTAAGGTCAGGATTTGGCTGAAATATTTTTAAGTAAATTCATGATATGGAAACAAGATCAGATTAACTACTGAACAAACATCTGATGATTTCACGATAAAGACGGAAGTATACTGAGATGTGATTGTTGACAAGACACAACATGTACACCACTGGAGTTTACAAAGAACTTTCAGTTATTAATAAATACCTTAAATACAGATCAAACCATCCTAACAGTGAAGAGATGAGCCTCATAGACTACGTAGGTTCCAGAATTAAGAATATTTTTAATGCAGGAGATAAGAATAAAGAAAGTTGTGTCACTGCAATTCTCCTTGGAAAATGGACACACTAAACACACGATGAAAAATATAACTACCTAAAAAATTAATTTAGAGTAAAAATGATGCATACAACATCTGCTTCAAACATTTTACTCATTTAAGAAACAAGAAAGATTAAAAAGGTTACTGAAATAAGCTGATTAGTAATAAGCATGTAGTAATAGTGTTAAAAAGAGTAACTAATTAATAATTAGGCATGGGTATTCTTGTGGCTAGTCTTAAAACACAAGTATAAAATAAAGTATTATAAATCATTTATCATATTTTAGTTAATTGTAAATTAAATTTTCTAGTATTTGAATAATTAAAAATATTGAACATGCTCCAAGAATCTTATTAAGGTTAAGAAATGATATTTTTAATGTGTCTCAAAATAATGACACATTTATGGGTCCAAGAACAATGAATGACAAGACTTCACTGCAACAGAGTAGAGATACATAGCATTCCTTAACTGAAAAATGTTAACTTTTGTAACAGTTTAATGTACTGTGTTATGTGTAAAAAAAAAAAGTAGTGTAATGACTAAAATTTAAAAATTTTTAAGGTTTATACTTAATCTTGTATTAAAGGTTAAAACATTCCTTTGGTTTACTTCTTTAAGCTCTGAGGGATGGCCAGTGGAAGCTTGTTCGATGGACTAAAATAGTTATTGGTGATATTGTGAAGGTGACCAATGGCCAGTTTTTTCCAGCTGATCTTGTACTACTTTCATCCAGGTTTTTATTGAATTTTTGTAATTAGTTAATGCTAGCTGTTAAGGTAGAATCTTCAAATGGAACAACTGAATATGTCATGGAAATAAATACATCCTTGAATATAAATATTAATAAAATGTTAGATTTTTTACTTTTTTGTTAGATATTTCACAACACAGATAAAATAATTTTGTTTACTGTCTTTACTTTTGCTATTGTAATGATTGTCTTCTATAGTAGTATGGTAGTTAATCTATTTCATGTGGCTATTGATGTGAAACTTAGCATAGATAGACCAAAACCTGTTAATTGTCTAATAATTCTTATGGAAAAGTTGTGATGGAATTGACTTGTATTACTGTTTGTGGTTAGATCTTAGCTAATTGTTTTAAGTTAAGTGAAAGAGAAAATACTTCTCAAAGCTCCCACCTTCTTTTTTTCTTATTTTTAAATGAGCAGATGTGCAGTCATAATGTATTTATCTCTGTACTTATATTGCTTTATACAGGTATCTTCATCACATATTGTCACATATATTAAAAGCTTATAACAAATTCTACCTTCCATGCAAATTACTTTGGCAGTATCCTTGAGTTACATCATATGGATTAGGTATTGACTACATGTGCTACTTCGGGGAACCATGAGACTAAAAGAGTTTTTGTCTTTTAAGGTATCTTGAAATAGTTTATTACACAATTCAGTTAAACTAAGACTTTTTAACTAATATTCCCATTAGTCAGGATAAATATGTGTTGTTATTACAACATATTTCAATATATGTTTAGAAGAAATAACTTTCTTAGTGCCCATGGAAAAGTCACATTCTTAGATATACCAGGATGGATCTAATAGGAACTGTGTTGAACAGCCACTTTGATAGATTAGAGGAACAATTCTCATGAAAAGTCTCAAAAAAATCATTATCTTGGATAGCAAGGGATACAATGCTCTTTTTAACCTAGCTTGAAGCTTTTTAACACCATTGAATAGAAATCTTTTGACATTTAACAAGTATTTCTTTAAGTAAAAAATCTTAATAGTTTGGAAATTAAAGGTTGTAAAGGCCTTTTGGTCCAGCTGATGGACCATCTCTGAGAATGGACAAGTGATATTCAGGACTACTATCTTTAGAAGAGAACCAACAGTTTATTACTGGAGTTTATTCTGCATAGTTTTTTTAATGTGAATGAAAAGCACCATATAATATTGACATCAAATATCTAACCTCACATATGGCAATTGAACTTCTACTGAACACTAGTTCATATATTGTGCCTTAAAACACTGGGGTCTTTTAATTTTACCAGAAGCTGAAAATAACTACTTAGTTGTTGATAACAATGGTAAAACACTTTCTGTACATGTAACTGTTACTACAAGAGCCATAGGTTGCATTCATGCAGTGTTCTTCAGTCTAAACATGTCGCACTTTATCTTGCTGAACTTTATAGATTATTCTTTAATGGAATACGGTCTGTTGGATTCTCTTCATGAAGCTTCCAAGCTATCAACCACTAATGGAATAGTATACTGTATAGCTATTTTTTTCACTGGTACTTCTGTGCTGTGGTCTTAGGCTGTATTGTATGAGTTAGTCATACTTCTAAAGCTCTATTGTCCAGTATAATTATCACAATTTAGCTAGGAAATGCAATTTTTGAGAGCATGAAAGCATATTAATTTCATATTTAAGTCTACCTGCATTTATATTCTAGGATATCCTTTTCCAGGCTTTCAGACACAGATGTGAACTTTTGACCAAACAGTAAGATATCTTTGACATAGATCAGGCATTTCTACCATCACCGCTCTTTTAGTACAAGTTCAAGTAGCCTTGTAAAAGTGGTGGACATGTTATACGGGCCGTATGACATGATGTGAAGTTCACACAAGCCAGATCTGTTACTCAAAAAACTCTTAGGTCTACTCTTGTCATCCAGTTTGAATTGACAGTTTTCGGGTGCCAGTTCTAAAATATTGGACCATATTGCCACTTCAAGGGTGTCCAGGCATTCGCTTATTTGTGGTAGTGGAAAGGTATCAACACAAACTACTGCATTCATCTATTTAAAATTTGTTATAGAATCTGGGCATGCTTTCATTGTGATAAATACTACTGCATATAAACAAGCACTTTTTAAAAGTTGTATTATATCATTTTTAACATTTTCTGTATCTCAACACTAGCTACATCCTTTGTGTTTTGTACTTGCATGATGCTGTGTTACTGTTTGCCTCATTTGGCCATCTGATCCCACAAATACATTGACATATTCATTCAACATGCCTCCTAGTTTCTACTATTGCTTTGAGTCTAGATTGGCTGCACAGTCTTCAACTAGGTATCTTAGATGTGCTGTGGTAACCATGTGTTCTTTTGGAAATTGGCATTAGCAAATTACACTTCCAGTGTAATTTTAGAACAGTATGGGGACTTCTCAGCTAAAAAAAATGACCATTTTAGTACTGCTTCCTTTCTGGATAAAAAAGTATTTATTTCATGTAAGAGTTCTGCAATTATGTTAGTGACACACTAGACTTTATCTGTACTAAACCACAGAACACTACTTGTGTATTTGGAGGTATTGTGACTTGCTCTCCAGTGTAATCTCATGTGGGTCACTGTCCCTGGGTCCTATTTGATTCATTGGATACTCTTATGGAACATTGCCTGCTCCACAGGCAAAAGTGACATGCAAGTTCTACAGTACATCTATCTCCAAGATTCTCATGCTAAAATCAATGTTGGCAGTAACTATCTTTTTTAATAATGAGAAACCCATTTGAAATAAAAATGTATCTCAGAATGGCTATTAACACTCTTATTGATAAGGTTAATAAAAGGTTAACCTGAATATGACCTAGGAAGGTTAAAATGTTATTCTCTGCTTGTCAGTAAAAGTGTTAATACCCAGGCTAGCCATTCTGAGTTACAGTGACTCTTTATTCTGTGAACATTCTCATGGATAGAGTTTGAGAGTTACTTTTCCATTTGTATCTAGTTTATATCTCTTCATGAGAATGAAATTTGTTTTGACAGGCCCACTTAGTGACTTTATTCAGACTGTTTGATATATTATATCAACCTGACTCTTCCTTTGGCCCCTGGAGCTGTCTGTTTGTCATCCTTGTACCCTTTATCAAGCACATATAATGTATGTCTGTGCTAGACTCAAATTGTATAACAGAAAAATAAAACCTTAATGTAACATTTTCCATCTCTTAATATTTCACTTAACATGATTTTTAAGTGCTAACAATAAGTAAGAGTTTATTTGTATATTAAAGTTTACTTAGGTATAAGAGTTTTGTAATTCTGACTGTATTAGGTAATTTCAAAAGTAGGAGTATTTTCATTAAGATAATACCTTATGTTAAGATGAAAAAGGAAGTTCTACATATAGGTAATTGTAAAAGAAAAATTTACCATATTAAAACTCTTCAGTGAATATTTTTACATTGAAGGTACTTATGATATTCATAATGGAATTATAATATTAAATTGTTTACGTTACATTTTTTTGAAAGTGTAAAAAGAAAAAGTGTAGTGAACAAGAATGGAACACGAAACAATACCAGGCATATGTAATGTTTGCAGTGTTTATATGTTATGTGATATAGCTTTTATGTATAAATTCAAGTGTGTACAGAATATACATTTATCATTACTTATTTATTATGTAACTGTTATTTTTCACATTACAACTTACTGCTAACACTCAATATTCAAGATGAAGTATAGCAGTTTTTTTTATATATTTGTAAGCTGATATAAAAATATCAAGAGATGGTTTTAATTTTATATTATGCTCATTTTTTTAGCATAATGGAATTTTAAACTATATTTCCTGATTCCTAATAAGAACTTTGGATGCCAGTTATATGAATGATAAGTGTTGAATTATATTCTCAATATATAGATCATAAAATGGCTCAGTGATTAAAAAGGTTTGCTGACATTGTGAAATATGTTTATTTTACACAGCCTGATACAGTCTAATCGTTTATTATTTATGAGAGGTAAATGGGAAACTTAATACTGTGTCATTTTATGTGTAAATCTGGAAAAGATGGTTTTGTATACATTTGTTTCTATTAAACTTAAATAGTATATCTTCTGTATTTTGTAATTATAGTGAACCTCATGCAATGTGTTACATTGAAACTGCTAATTTAGATGGAGAGACCAGTTTAAAAATGAGACAAGTGAGTGCAATCTTTTCCACATGTTCTTCTATGATAATTAGTTATCAGATAAAGTAATATTTGTAAAATAAAGTGCATCAGTTTGATACTTAAACAGGTAAGCTTTCTCTGCTCAGGAATTCATTATTGTATATTTGCCAGTTAAAATTTGGTTGGGTAACTAATCTAATAGGTAAGATAAAGAAATGATTTTATTATTAAACGTTCATCTGGTTGGTTGCTGACTTTTTATCACTTCTCACTGGTTATGGTATTAATGAACATGTTATTAAAGTATTTTACTGTTATATTAATCCACTTGTAATGGATAGCCAATAGTATGCATGATGTGTATTTTTATGGAGATACATGTGTACATTTAATTAAACTACTTTATTACTAATGTATATTAATCTACTAAGCATGAAAATGTGGTTAATAAGTCCAGTGTTGATATTATATATAGAAAAGTTTTAGACAATCTTCAGTCTTCCTTAGCTTGAGACTCTGTTATATTTGTTTAATAGGTCTTCCTCTTACTCTAATATATTTATCACCACTCACTGAAGTATGGTATTTGATGCAGATTATTCAATATAATATAGATATTACTAAGGTTAAGTTTAATTTTTGTCGCCATTCATTTTATTTGTTTATGTAGTCATAAATTAGAAAATCTGCCATTTGTTATGTCCACTTTTCACATCATCAATCTTTTTTAACAGTTTACCTGCAGTTATCTTTGACACTTTATACCATATCATTTGTAATCAATAAAAAGGCAAAGTCTCAAAATGTCAAATGATATATAATCATAAATTGCCAATAGTTTTCTCTAACTGTATTGTGTATAACAGATTGAAAGCCAAAATTTTAATCTGTTAAATGAAATGTTACATTATGTTGTTTTCTGTACAGAAAATTCCTTATTTTGCTTCTAGTTCAAACTCTATTTCTATGAGAAACACGTTAATGGGTAGCTGAATTTTTAACATCGTTTATTACATGGTTAGAAAGCTAGAAAAATTTGGATAGGTACAGAACATTGTCTATTTTCGTATGCTATTATTCCACGATCTTAGGAGCAATATTTAACTAAGTAAAAAGTATAGTTTTATAATGATGCCATTAGCATAAAAAGTACATTTAAATTTTATCAACAGTCGCCAGGACAAAAACTGACGGGGAAGGCCCAAGATGAGTACAATATTTTTCACATGTATTCTTTATTATGCATTGTAAGAGTAACTAAAACATAAAAATTGGAATCTTATTAGGCTATAGAAGGTTAAGTTAGGTAAAGTAAATAGCAAATAATAATAAAACCTTTTTATCAGAAGGTATGCTTACAAGCAGATTGAGAGTTGCTTGTGCATTTCATAATTCAATAAGACTGAGTTTTACATTCACTAAGTAATTTACAGCTTGTGTGGTGGGATTAATAGTTAGTCATTGTTCAAAGGGTAATAAAACAAAAGTTAAATAGAAACAGATGTATACTGTTACAACCTTGAATTTTTTTTCCCCTTAATCCCTATATAAATGTTAAAACAGTAGAAAGAACTTGAGGTCAATGAGGAAAGATAAATGACTGGTACTTTATGACAAGCCAGGTAACATCATACCCTAACCTACATGTAATACTTTCAACAAGACTTTTACTGTAGTCATTCATTTTTAACCAGATAGGTTGGGAGTACAATTTCATTTTTATGTTTTCTTGTGTTATTTGGTGAATTGCCACGTTGGGTGTCATTTTTACAGCACCATAGAACCAGACATTTTTTCTTTCAAGGAGTACAGTGCTCAACCATTATATGTTGGTATAAATGCAGATGGTACTGTATAAATTTGAGAGTGAAAAAGAAGGCTGCTAAGACTAGAGTAGCAGAATTTATGCTTTTCAAGAATAATTTTGAAATCTGTAGATTAAATTTAGGTTTGCATTGATAGTGAGGAGCACTTTGATATCTAGTTGGATTGTAGTTTTACCTAATAGTAGCACCTAAAGGATTTAACTGTCTCTATATAGGCTGACCAGTCTGATGTCACTGGTTTCATGAATTGTTGACTTGTAACAATGGAACAGTTGATGTCTCCATTCTTGTTCTGACTGCTGACTAATTTGGTGGTAATTAATTTGATCTAAATTGTGTTCTAGATAAATCTTTATCTATTGCCATGAAAATTGTACTAAATCTGATCATGGATTCAAGCATCAAATTCAGCAATTTGATTTGTATTCTGCCAAATGCTGACTGTTAAGTATATTATATCCTGACAGTGTCTATACTCCATATCTGTTGAGTTTAAATAAACTGATGCCAAGTTCTCATATTCTGCATAATCAGGTTCTACAATAATGAGTCAGAGGTGGGATATTACTAGAGTAGAGAGATGGCTCAGCACACACCAATTACATTGGTTTCCTTGGAGTTCTGCCATTGCAAATGCGCTTTCAATCAGGATCCTCCTGTTCCCTGCTAAAGGATGGTTGTTGAGCCAGGACTAAGCAAGTCACAGTGAAGAGGAGAGAAGGAGCTGAAATTTAACCTAACCACCAATACTCACTGTTATGCCACCTGTCTTGTAGAGTGTCATGAAAATTAGTGGGATAAAAAAGTGAGCATGTTGATGGATTTATGGACTGCTAAAACTAAAACACATCTTGTGAAGCCCCATATTAGCATCTCAGAAGAGCTAGATTTGCAGGCAGTGGTGAAATGGAGATATTGCTGTTGGGCTCAAGCAAAGAGCTAGAATGCTTTCTGGAATTCCAACCTTTGTGAGGAGGACTGCTACTGGGAACGTGAGAAAGAGGATCCAAGGTCCACAAATTAGATACTACCATGGAAAGAGTTGGCTTGTCTCATACAAACATCCACAAAGTTATGGAATTTATTCAGAAGCTGTTTTCTAATGGATTTTTTTTGTCAAAAATGGATAATCTACTCAAGTGAATTAAAAGGTGTACAAACTTTAATACATAAAAATATTGCATGTATTTTCTCATCATGGTATGGGTATTAAAACTTCAATTAAAATAAAGCACAGAACAATATTTTGACCTTCTTAGGTCACCTTCAGATTAATCCATATAACTTTATAAGATTTGCTTCAACTCAGAAAGCACATGCTGTGTATGTATTGTGCAGTTCAAAGGAACTTATACAATGTAAATACGTACTGTAGTACAAAATGTTTAAAAGACTGAAAATGAAGACTATAAAGTGCATAAACAATGCAGAATGAAATGTATATATAACACAATTAACATGACCAAAGGAACTTTACAGATTAATTTAATTGTGTTACAGTGGAACCCCTCTAAAACAACCACCTTTAGGGCTGAGACAGACTGGCATGATTAGAGGGGTTCCACTGTGTACATAAATAGGGATTATGTGAACAAAAGAAGGAACTGTGATTGAATGACCATTTTCAAGGGGTGACCGAGTATGAGGGGTGGTAACTTAGAGGGGCTTCACTATATATATACATGCTATTTTGCATTGTTTATCCACATTGTAGTCTTCAAATATGGTGTGTTTATATGGCACAATTAACACAAACAACCTAACTTTATAGTTTTATTTAATTATATATAACTGTAAAGTTCTCAATGAGAAAGAGTATTTTTCAGTCATAAAATCAAAATAACTTTGCATTGGATAGTCAATATTCTGAGTGTAAAAATTAAGAGTAATGTCACTAACAGATTTTTAGTTAAAATACTTAATTCGAAGTCTTATTTTTTGTCTATAAAATATTTCTTATTTTTCTGCTAGTCTACAGAGTTTTTTGAAGATATGCATACATTTAAAAGATATAATATGATTACTTTTGTGGTTACTTTGTTAGTTACATGATATATCATTTGGGAACATCCTATAATCATATGGTTAACATTTAAACAGTGAAATGTTGTAGGTAACAGCATAAATTGATGATTGCTGCTATTTAAGAGCTAAAGAATTTTCATTTTACAGTTTGTTTATATTGTCTTATCTGATTTGTTCTTTAAGTTTTTCTTTAAGAATTTTTATTTTTTAGCTTTTATAAAGGGTTGTATGTGTTTTGCATTCAAAATGTATAAATGGATATATTTGTGTTTTATGTATATGTGATAACTTGAAACAATTTTATTTCAAATTTTTTGTAGGTTTTAATTTTTAATATACTTTGCAGAGTTTTTACTGTGTAATTTGTTCTTAATTTAAAAAGTTGCATGATGTCTTCCTGCTTTGTCTTGTGTAATGGACTTTAATTATTGTAAATTGTTTATAAGGTTTTGTTTAATATCTATGTAAATTTTTTGTTTAATTGGTTTTTATGTAAATATTTCTTTTAAAGGGTTTTGTTAAACCTGTATGATATCTTCAATATATTTTTCTTTTGTGGTTTATTTAGGAGTATTTTGAATATTTATATTTTGTTTAAAATGTTTTAAAATATATTTATTTTGAAATTATTTCCTGTGATTTACAGGGTGGTCAGTGTTTCAATTTCTTTTTTTTGTATTTTTATAACATTTTCATTACAAGGATTAACTTGTATCATACATTTAATCTAGTAGTTTCTTTCTTTTAGAGGGTCTTTATTTTGCAGTATGAAATTTTAAAATTTTTTTGTACTATTAGTTCTTTATTTTAGTTAGCTGTGTGAATTAGTTTGATACACACTTTGTGCATGCAAGTCTTATGTATCAGTTGCCATTTAGTGCATTAACGTGTATTAAAATTCACAGTGTTCACATCCAGTGTAACTGAAACTTGTGATTATAATGTAGTTTCTTTGGATTGTATTGGAATTTTTTTTATTTGGTGTTAAATTAATATTGGTTTAAGGACAAGTCTAATATAAAGGGGAGAAAGATTGTAGTATGGAAAGTATATGCTTGTTACTTATCATTAAATATATTTATTACATATGAAATGCCTAAATATCTCTGAGGCCTAATTCTGAAACACTTAATTCGAAGAACTGTGTATACTACTGCCTCTTTCTGAATTGAATTGCTAACTGCAAGAAGGATGGAAGGAAGGATATGCTGTTTTGAAAGATTTATATTGAACTTTGAGGAGAATGGTTCAAATTTTTTAAAGTGAGTCAAAATTCACTGTGGAAATCTAACCCTGATGTTACATTTATACCTGCTGACCATGTGAGCTGCAGTTGAACCTATTTCATTTATTTATATTAATTTCCATTAATTTCTTTTTTTGTTTTGTTTCTGTGCTTTGATTAATAAAGTGTTTTGTTATTATTTTGGGTTTCAACAGGTAGCTGTGTGCATGCAGATATAACCTTGGATTATCACACTTGATCTAGCTTGTGTTCACCAGGCAGTGAAAGAACAAATAATATAGTCATTGAGTTTTTTTCTGTATTGGAATTATGTGTTCAATTTTGATACTGGTAATGCTTTTCATTTTGAGATCAATATTTACTGAACATGTTATATAACAAAATTGCTTTTCACTCATCATAGATTTTATGTATAGCAGTTTCAAACTACATTTACATAGCTGGCTCTATGACATTTTTGTTTAAAACATGTTTAAAAATCAAAGCTTTTGAAGCTATGTATCTTTTTATGGTTTTTCTCAGGCTCATGGGATGAATTATTTTGAAGGTAATGAGTCCTCCCCCTAAGTGTTATTCATCTTGTATAGGAACATGTATGATACATATTATGGTTTTATATATATATGTTTTAGATAAATCTGTAGTAGAACATTCCAAAGTTATTAATTATGCAACTTATTTTTTCATAGGGCTTACCAGAAACTTCTGACCTCTTAACTACAAAAAACCTGCAGCAACTGATAGGTGTCATGGAATGTGAACTTCCGAATCGTCATTTATACGAATTCACAGGAAATATCAGATTGCATGGAACACAGTAAGTAGATAAAGCTATGTTTTTATATCATAAAGAGTACAGTTGAGATGATGCAAGATACTTAGAAAAACTGAATAAAATTAAATTTTGTAACTTAAAGATTTTATTCCAAGTAAAAGAAAATTAAGAATGAATTATCAATAGGTATTTGAGTATTTAAAATATTGAAAAGAAGCAGAAAAACTATTAAAAGCAAAAAATAAAATTTCACAGTTGAAAATAATTCCTTTCCAAATACATTTTTTAATTCTTGAGAATAACCTTTTAGTGTAATACTAAATAAACACTACCAGTATTCTCAATTTCTATCCAGGTGACTCTAAGTGTTAGCACAAAAGCTGACTCCACTGTGTTTAGGTAGAACGTTCATTTGTTAGTCACCCTCTGGTTAAAACTTTTTGTGCCATAACTCTCTTGTTTTTAAATGCCCTCATTGGTCATTAAACAAAAATCTGTTTATAACTTATATCCACTTTTTCTTTTACTATTTTGTATGTTTTAATTAACATTTGCTAATGTTTGATCAAATTAAATGCATTTGTGACCCACAATTCTCCTTTATAGTTTACATGCCATAACTTCAACTTTGTTATTTATTTTATCACAAGAATTTGCAAGCTTTAATAAGCATTAAGAAAGAGTCTACTATAGATGGAAATTCAGAATTTTAAATACAGTATTTCACTGACATTTTCTCCATGAATGTATTGCCAATTGAATTGTCTGGTTTTGAATTGAAAGTGATGTTAATGTTAAAAATACTTTTCTTTGACTGAAAATATTCATATTTTTTGAGCAACCTTTAAAATCTGAATAATCTACCAGAAAAGTCATAAATTATTTGGCAAATGTTTAGCATGTTTTGCCCTATCACTTTAAATACTGCACAGGCTAATTGCTAGCTGCTCATGAGTGTACCTGTGAAAATCATTTGCTATTATTATTTTTCACTATCTGATGTTGCAAGTTTACAGTTTTTAATTTTTTGTTACTTTTATAATAATAATAATTAACAAATACATATGGAGAAACAAGAAAAACAATACCTATCTGGATTTTTTATGCTGTTGACTGTCAGTTGAACTTAACCTTCCTTTTTTCATACTAATGGTGTAGCTACAAAAAAAAAATTAAATTTAATTGAATAATGTACCTAAAAACAGAGAATAATAATATGTAAAAAGTAGACAATGTCAAATAACTATCATAATTTTTCTGGCTTTCTAACTATGTGATAAGAGCCTTTAATAATATTAAGAGTTTTAATAATTTAAACTCAATGATGTGTTTCCCAAGGGAATAAAGTTTGAACTGGAGGCAAAATGGGCAGTTCTGTGTATATGAAAGAACGTAATATGATACACCATTTGATAGATTGGAACTTTGGCTTCTTATTGGTTATAAGGAATATAACATTATACATCAGAAAAAATTATTGGCAAGTTGTGAAGTAAAGGACATGGGAAGAGGTGTATGATTTTATATTTTATGGTTCTCTAACTAAATGAGATTGAAGGCTATAAGAATTGTGCTTTGCTTGAATGATAACAAATGATAATGAGTAATTACTGTTAAATTTCATATTTTGTTTAAGAGTATTAAATAACTAAGAAAACAGGGAAGACCTAAAGAACTCATTTTGCAATTTTACTGCTTGGGTCATATTGAGGATTTTTGAAATCCTCTTATAAAGTTAAAAATCTACAACTTGTGTTAAAATTTGATTTGTTAATAGTTTTTTATGCAAGGTTCATTCTCATATCAGGATAGTAATGTTTAATTTTTGAATCTAATTTATTGAAAGCTCATGACATTTATAGAAAAGAATATCTGTATGGGTTGAGTTAAACCCACATTTGACCTACTCCTTTTTTTACTTTAATAACTTAAGTGTTTTCCTTCTGATGTCCTTTGTTCCTTATACTTCCTTTGGTCTGGTAATGCTTTCTTTAGGAATGCAAAAATAATAAAGTGCTATGCAAACATACCATTGTGTTTCAGACAAATTTGTTTAAAGTGAGGATTTTGTAATAGAAGATAAATAATAGTTATTTGGGAAACTTTTGATATCTTATAATGTTTAAAGTATATAAAAAAGTTTTAGATTTTGCATGGTCACTAATAACTGAAAAACTAATATTCCTACTATTTTCAAAGTTTATACTTTGATTGAATTTTGAGTATTGAAAAATCAAATAACTTCAATTCATGTTGATACCACCAATTTGGAATTATAATGAAAAATTATGAAAACTTATTGCCTTAGTAATACGAAAATGTTTTGCTTGATTTACCTTATTGCATGGTAAAAACTAGTTTAGGATGTAATACTGATCCTGTTAATGCTTCTACTTTCATTATTCAGACAACTTTTTCATGTGTCATCAGCTCACATTCCAGTATAGTCAGGTGGTTGAGGCACTTGACTCACAATCTGAGAGCCATGGGTTCAAATCTCCATTACACTAAACATACTTGCCCTTTCAGCCATAGGAATATTATAATATGATGGTCATTTCCACTTTTCATTGATAAAAGAATAGCCCAAGAATTGGTAGTGGGTCCTTAGATCTAACTGCTTTCCTTATAGTCTTTCACTGGTAAATTAGGGATGGCCAGTGCAGATAGCCCTTATGTAGCATTGCACAAAATTCAAAACAAACAAGTAAACATCAGGTTAGTTATGTTCATAAAATACCAATGCCAGAAATTAAGTTATCTGTGACTACCTTTGGTCCTTGAGCAATGCCTTCTAGATGCAGCCAGATACCGATCTCTCCATTCATTTCTAATTTATTTTCAACTGTCAGGAAAAAGTATGTTGACTGACCTAAAAGTGATTTTATACGAAGTGCCCGATGTTAAGCAAAGTCTGCCAGTGTTTTGGATGTGCATTCATTTCAAGTGCAAACTCTCTCTCACTCTTTGCACTCTTCTAGGTATGTACCAAGATTGGCTTTGACTCAAACTGGTAAGAACCAGATCAAATAATTTAGGCTCTCTTAGTATATTAGAGCTATAACACCAATGATTGCCACCTGTTGTTGCCTGCTTGCAACTGCTGGGACATCAGCTGAAATAGACAGTCTTTCTCACCTTGTTTCTCTCAAAAATAGGTCAATTCATTTCAAAGTAACCCCAATAATTAACAAGCAAAGCAAATGCCTTGCTCCTATCTTCCAGGAGAGTGTTTGGCAGAAACATTTCAAACACTGGAGGACTGGAATAGACCTGTGAATTCAGCAGATACCAATGTTGTTGCATCTCAGCACTAGGATGTGCAAGAAGTTGATCAATCTTTGACTGAGTTTGAGGTTGCCATTGATATGAATGTCAGATTAGAATGGTTTGTTCAAGGCACAGTCACTGTAGGCTTTTTCCTGTACTGTGATTGGCCCAAACTTACCACCTTATACTGTCTTACAATAAGAATGTCTTGGCAACTTGTCAACCAGGATATTCTTATGTTTGGTTATAGATGCTGCAGGGTTAGCACTATAGGGAAAATGATGCAAGGCATTCATGTAGATGATAAAGATTTTTTTGTTACCTTTTTCCAAATCTTGAACTTTGTCTGATGGGTTGCACAGTTTTTCTTTGGATGAAACTTTGTTCTTGTCTGTGAGGAGGTGTCAGCCAAATTGCATATTCACCTGTCTAAAATACATATGGTACAAGACACATTGTTTCACAATCCCAAAGTTGAATTTTATTGTTCCGTGACCAGACTATCTAGAATGAAGGTCATACATTGTATGGCCATTCCAGACAATTACTTGGTTGAAGTGTTTTATAAAATGCTCCAAATCTTTATTTGGTGCACATTTGAATGACTGGGGTATGATTTGCTAAGCTACATTCACAGGGAATCATGTTAGTGGCTAAAACCTCACTGTTACCTGTCTTCAACATCATGTGCATAGCATAGTACTCTTAAGGAATTCTACTTTTATATGAGTATTATGTCTCTGGGCCAGGATGGCAAGACAACAAGTTGCCATTAGTAGCATGTTTATCAGCTCTGGGAAAACCCAGACTCTTCCATGGTCAATGGTTGCCTCAGCATTATACCTCTTGGCTTTTAGAGACTCACCACTGCTTCATGGTTCATTTGTTTCACCACTTAGTGCCTGCTGTGAGATAGCTGCTGTTGTTATATATCATTCACTAATTGCAATTTCAGCCTCTCTCTGGTATCTTTGGGTGGCTTTGACCAAAGCTGGAGTTCTGTTACGCTACATGATGGTGTTGGAACTCTGTACATACTTTTCTTTCATTTGGGATCTTGCCAGATGCTGTACTACCTCATTGATCTGCAGTTGTTTGTGCTTTCTGTACTTTGTGGTTGATCTTCAGTGGAAGAGTATGAATAGCCATTCTAGGTAAATCAAACATTGGCTTCTATTCTTGAGTCATATTGCAAATGAGATAGAAGTCATGTATCTCAATAGTATTACAAAAGTTCAATGTCAAGAAAAAATCTTCTCCTAGTTTCAACAAACTTTTCTCTTACAACTTTCTGCTTTCAGCAACTAACACTTCCTTTAGGCTATAAGTCCTTTGAATTGCAGAAGAAATGTCATTTCCATTTTCACCAAATCTCTTCAATGTAGGTAAACAAGAGAGGAAGTAAATTGCAACACAAAAATCAGCAGAAAGCAGACAACTTTATGATTAGATAGATATTCTACAGTCATGCTACCAAAACTTTTACCTTATCTGTTCTATGGAAGATACAGGGTAAAATGATATCCCTCAGAATAATAGTTTAGTGCACAGAATAAAAGAATATCAAGCAAGACATTTGTTCATAGTAATTCGGAGTTTACTGCATACACAAGTTTATGAAAATGAAAATAAAACATAGACTAGGCATGGTGTTAAATAAATAAAAAAGCACAATATTTAGTGTTACAGAAGACACAAACACCGTGTGTGTGTGTGCTTGCTTTAGAATAGTAAAATATTGTTACAAGAAGGTGGGATATGTATGATATGTTTATATACTACACACACACATGTATGTGCATGTGTGCTTATGTATATATATCTTCATGATATTCAGTCAAAATATATGATTTATTTGTACATTTACAGGAAGATATGCTCAACTCTAGATTTGTTCTAACACAGATAAATTAAAATATTTTAAAGTCTTATTTCCAGTATAGCAGAAAGAAATAAAATTTTTGTTTTTAACAGGAGAAATATCAATATTTATCCAGTGAAAAATATGTAATAAAAAATATTTATTGTTTGTGCAGATTAATCTTTAGTTTCCATAACTTTGATGAAACATGATTTAAAATTTCATGTAATAGGCTATGTCCTACATGTAAACAGTTTTCTCAGTTTTTAATGAAAGGTTCTAATGACTTTAAGGACTTTTGTTTTTTCTAGAATTTTTGCTTTTAAACTTGAACAAATCATTTTTAAACCATTTCATCCAACATCCTGGTACCTATTTTAACAACTTTAAGTAGGTGGTGAAGTTTCCTATATAAATGTTAATAGTTTCAAATTATTTACATGAAGGTTATTAGATGCACCCTCACAGATATACTAATGTAACATTTTTGTTCGTGGTTATTGTCTGTCTGGAATGCTTTTTAAAATGCATAGTTATTTGATGTGTCAAGCTGTTTTAGTGATAATTCCAGGTTAGGAAGTACAAAATTGGTAATCCTTTTTCATTTATCTCAGATATCTGGGGTGAAAAAAACAAAAAAGCTAAAAAAAAACTTCAAGCTCTTAATATAATTTCAAAATTTATTCGTACAAACTCCAGATTTGTCACTTTTTTAATGTGTTCAAATTGTAATTTAATGTGTTATGCTTAATTAATTTCATCTTAATATCTTGTGTATATAAAGATAATTCTTACTAAACCTAGCAACATAAGTTAATTCACAAACAGAAACAGTATAAATGTACATTTTGCATGACCTCTAACCTGGTTGAGTTAGAGCTACTAGGCATTAAACTAGTTACTATGTCAAACATAGAAAATTTGATCAGTACTTGTTGAGTACTCATTTGACATTACCATTCCTGATTTTTACTGCTGGTGTATCTTACAGGTTAACAGTTTTGGGCATAAATACGTAACCATAGTAAAATAATAAAGAAGGAAAAAAAGCAATCTTTGTGAAAAGGTTTCTTAAAAATGACATTACATAAACTTTACATCTAGCTGTAACATAAGATGCTCTTGGAGAGATATAGAGAATGCTTGTACTATTACCATTACTTGAAGTGTTTCTTCATGTATTGATAAAGACATCAACTTGAATAAAATTTTTGTACTAATAAAGATATCTTACTATAGAAATTTTTTCAATTTAATATTTAAAATCTTCATGTGTGGAAAATGTTATACAATAACTATAACTTGTTACCTGGTTTCTATGTTTGCATTGTGCTTTTATATAGTATATCTTAACAATTTTAAGAAAACAACATAGGGTTGTATGTTGAATACATAACTTTATGTGAATTTATTGTTCCAAAAGTAGTTTTTAATATAGTGTGGAAAATTTTTGTATTTAGATTATTAATGTAATAAACAACAACACTGTATTAAACCATAATTGCCCCTTAGGTTGTGAGCGTAATATCATGTGGCTACTTTTTCAGGGATATGCTAGCCAGCTGTTAATTTTGTACTTATTTTGCAGAAAACAAAGTCTCAACCCTCTTGCTATGGGCAAGTTAAAATGTGCATGCCATGACTTTTTAGAAAGTTGAATTCCAAATTTAATGAGATTATGTTATTTTCATGGTATACATATAAACCTGGCATCAAATTGTAGTTAATGAATCAGATTTCAATATTAATAATACAAGTTTTAAGTTCTTCATTTTATAAAGAAGTATTTTAAAAAAAATCCTCAGTCTACCCTGCAAAAGATCTTCTGACTTCACTAATTTATCTACCATCTCTCTGGAAAGAAGGGAATTTAACAAGTTATTCAGGGAAAGCATAAATTTTATAATCTTTAGTCTTATTTGTTAACAGAGCCATAAAATAGAAAATCAGACCCACTTGCCACACTGACTCATCACATCCAGTCTTTCACAAATTACCAATGATTTTCTCTAATGTTTAATATTATATTATTTATAACCAGTATTAAACCAAAAGATTATTAATTTATTAAATGATATATTATGTTGTTTTCTGTAAAAAAGAATTATGTATTTTGCTTCCAATTCAAAATGTATTTCCATGGCAGACACATCTTTGGGCAGCTCTATTTTTAACAGCTTTTATTGCATAGCTAGAAAGCCAGAAAAATTGATATAGGTATAGGACATTGTCTACTTTTATGTGTTACTGTTCTGTACTTGGTGCATCATTTATATAAGTAAAATATTACTTAGTATATTTGTACCATTAGCATAAAATGTATGGATATGTTTCATTGACATGTGCCAGCTATATATATATAAAAAGAGAGAGAGAGAAGAAAGAAAAGAAAAGAGAGACCTAAGTAGGTCTTTATTTTTCTTTTTTATCATTATAAAAGCAACCCAAATGTATAACATACAAACGGATTAGGTTAGATTACGTATGATTAAGAAAATTCTTTTTACAAGATATTTTTCTGAGTAACTTGTGCATTACTTAATTTGATAGAGTAGTGTGAACTATATGTTCACCAAATTATTTACAACTTATATGGTGGGATTATTAGTTAGACACAGTACATAAGATAATAAAAACAATAACATTTAACTTGAAACAGATGCATATTGTTACAAGCATTGAACTATTTAGGATAAACAAACAGAATTTTTTGTCATTCTAGAAAGATAAAGTAATTTAGATTTATTTCATATTTTTATGGTGATTATAAGGTCAATTTGATCAGGTAAAGAAAATAACAGATATAGTTTTGCTGAACAGTATTTGAGATTTATTCAGAAGGCTTTAGAGATAATGTAAATGAAATTTGTACATTTTCAGATGAAGAAAATTATTTTTTCATCTTAACATGAAAATAACTTTGAACTTGGAGCAGTCAACACTTTAACTTCTCCAACTTGTACTGATCTGAAGCTATTTTTTACTGTGGATGCTCTTCATTAATTAAGATACTACTCTATTGTTCGTTATTAAAAAAAGTAAACATTTTTTTTTAACAATTCAAACTTGTATTCATTTCTGAAGAGCATTTATCTCCAGCTTTGTTCATTTTTTTGTGTGAGCTGTTGCCAACTACAACATTTTGTTATGGTTTATCTTTCTTTTTTAGTAATGGCTTTTGACAGCTTATATGCTCATATCTCAATGGTCCCAATTTAATATTCACATTAGTATTTATAGTATAGATTCAGCAATTTTTGTACATGAATGCTTTATCTATTGTAAAGAGTATACCCTGAGATACTTAACATCTATTTTAGAGAGCTTTAGTTTTCTACTTTGACTTCTTCTGTTGTTAACAGTGGCAGTTTTGCTTAACCTGTTCAGAGTTTTTCAAACAGTTTCAACTGAAACATGAAGTCTTGCCCCAATTTTTTGGATGGAGTTATTTTGATATTGGGAACCAAAACTGGTACATACCACTGCTACTACTGGGTATATTATGACTGCCTGTATGTTGAAAGCATTTATGCTTGCATAGTACATTATGATTGTTAGATGGCAATCAGTCACAATGTAAACTATAAAAATATGACTGTACTAAGTGCAGTTTCTTTTCACATGATAAAGAAATGGCATTTTGAAAAATGTATGTTTCTTTCACCATTCCTTTTCACAATCCATAATTATTTCAGATACTGAATTATGTACTTTTCAGAACGCTTCCTTTAGGACCAGATCAAATTCTTTTGCGTGGTGCAAAGCTGATGAACACCAATTGGGTTTTTGGTAAGTTAGTAAATGTATTTTTCAAATGCATAAAGTATGACTTATTTGTTAGATGGCTTTCTCGAAATGTTTGAAATATTCAGGTATGTAACAGTGAATTATTTTTAATGGGTAGAAGTTGTCCAGGGTGTTAAATATTCAAAGGGTAAAGCATTTCTCAATTTATTGCTGTTGGATTATCAGGACTAGTATTTTCTGAGTATAAACATAGTATTTCTCCAAATTATCTGGAAAATTGGATGAAAAACTGTATGTTGAATATAAGGACTTTTCTGTGAATTCAATGTTACAACATTCATTCATAATATATGGCAAAAATATTTCTGCATTCTTTAAAGTGATAAAGATAGTGCAACTTAAAGTATTTGTTATTTCGTGAGTTGTGAGCATAATGTTATCATTGTGACTACTTTTTCCTTTATATGGTGAGTAATTGGTAATCTTATCATTACTTGAGTATGAAAGAAAAAGAGAGTTATTATTCATGAAGTGAAAAAAATTCATTCTTTTGGCATATACAGTTTAAAATGATGAATTTGTGACTTATTTTTTAAGACAGGATTATTTCTTTTAACCCTTTTAGTATGAGTAGGCTATTTTTAAAATTTTAATAAATGGCTTTGATATTTCTTATGTTGGAGGGATTCATATCAAAATAAAGGCTATATTTTGAATGTTAATATTGTGTATGTTTATGTTTCTTAATTTAAAAGTAAATATAAAGAAAAATATGGCAAATATAACTTTTTATGTCACAGAACACTTCTTGTTGTGTTATTGTTCCATTTATAATTAATTATTCCTACTACACAACATGTGCAGTAGAAACTCAAATTGGAGATGTTGGCAAGTTATAATTAAAAAAAAGAACCTCCTACATGTTTAATTTGCCGGGATATAAATATATTTAGCTGGGCTAGTAGTTTAGCTCTTCTGGCTACTCCATTCTGTTAAAACCTCTTGTCTAGTCCTGCCTACTTTTATTCATCTAAGACTTTATAATTGTTAGAAAGAGCAATTACTAGTGTGTGTACATTTTATAGTCATTTGTAAACAATTTGAAAGAGAAAATGATAATTTCACTTGAATTGTTGTTGCTTTGAATAGAAATGGGATTTTTTAAAATTTACGTGAAGCTTCTTTAGACACTGCTAAATTACATGGATTTTGTGTGAAATAATATAGTAAGTTGATATTATTTATCGTATTATATGTGTATTTGAAGTATACAAATTAATAGCTCTGGAAGAATAAGGCTTAGCACATACAACAATTGAGACAAATTCTTGTAACTCCTGTAAACATTTGATGTCTCAATTTTTTTAAATATATTTTGTTTATTTTTGAAAATTTTAAGAAAAATAACTAAAACTTTAAGCATTTGTGAATAAGTAACAACATTTATAAATATGTATGTTATGTACAGTAGTTGAAATTTTGCAATATAAATAGTGGTATTATAGGTGGCAAGAAGAGCCTGATTTTTTGTTTGATAGTTTTGTAACCAAACATATTTAGTCTATAAAAATTACAGTTTGTCTGAGTAGTAACAATTTTATATCATGTTTCATGTTAAATTTCATACTTATTACAACAGTAAAGCTATACTGCGTATGCTGTATTTACTAGAATAAGAACAAAAATAGACATTCAAAATATGCACAAGCACACAAAATCTTAATCAAATTTATTCGAAGAAAGTGTCCAATTTCAACTGTTTCATTTTTCTTTAACGGGCTTTCTTGAGCAGTTAAAAGAGAATTCCAATTCTGTGGCCTTTTCATGAAATTCATTTTTGTATACAATTTGATAGTGTTAATATAACTTAACACTTGTGATGAAGTAGGAATTTGAGTTTTCTCACAATCTTTTCCATTTTGATCATCTTTTGAATCTATAAAACTGTTACCATCTTGCAATTCTATTATAGGTTTTAAATCAGTTTCATCAGTTTCTGTTAATACATTCTTGTTAACATTCAAAAAACTTTCCGGATTTACAAAATCATCTGTGTCAATCTTCTCAATCAGAGTTTGGATTTCACAAGAAATGTCATAACAGACAACTTCTCCACATTCTTTGCCATTATCAAGAATAAATCCACAGTTTTGAAAGCACTTTATTATACATTAATCTTATATGCAGTTGATTGAATGACTTAAAAATGCAATTGCATCTAACATATCAATTTTCATGGTCATTTCAAATGCTCATACAGTCATCCATGTTTGTAATAATATGCTGAAGCATCAGTTTTATACACTGTATAATTCCATTATCTAGTGGCTGTAGAACTGATCTTGTACATAGAGGTAGAAAGACTAAACAAACATTTGAAAGTCGAACTTTTGGGTGACAAGTTGCATTATCTAGGAAAATTAGAATATTCCTGTTTTCTGATTCATTCTTTTGTTTAATTTAATTGCAATTTTATTTTATTTTATTAAAAATATTTCACTAAAATAGTACAATTTTTTGTATGTTAAAGACTGCCAAATTTTATGAAGATGTACACACTATACTGAAAGTAAGAAATATTAATTTTAAAAGAGCTGTAAAGAGGGTATGTGGTCACTCAAATTGATTAAGCCTCTTTTGAGAGGGTTAATGTCTGGTTTACCAAGGATAGCTCTAGAAGGGTACATTAAAACTATTGATAACTGTCTTTGAGTTTTTTTAAATTATGTAAAATAGATATTTATTATTGTTCATTCTTATAATGTAAAATTTTATATTTTAACCAAAAATTCATGTTGGCTCACAACTTTTCACACCAAGACCGAAAACAAACAAACCAGAGTAAGCATAAGTAGAGGAGGACATGTGCTTTGTATGGATATAACACCTGTTCATGTAAAGTTGTTGAGTAAATCAATTTTGAAATTTAGAGAGACATAGTAAGATTAATTCTTTTGTAAAAATTTAGAAATGTATTGATACTTCAGCACACCAAGCAGGTAAGAGGTGAAAGTTGTACATTCTCATTTACAATTATATATTATTTGTGTTTCTAGTGAGTTAGAAACTGCAGGAGGCTGTTTTTTTAGTTAGAAAATTCTTAAGTTGAAATGTTGGAGTTCAGATGTGTCAGGAAAATTAAAGTTGAAAATTAATTAATTAAATATTTTTTGAAATTAAGAAGTTAAAATATAAATATTTGAGAGTTTTATAGTATAATGTTTATTTATATGATCAAAACATGTTTATCTGAAGTGTAGAAGTTTTTAATTTATTTGATGCCTCCAATTTGACAATTATTATATTATTAGTGATAAAATTGTAATACTTCAAACATATATAATTCGAGAAGGAATTGGTTGTTCGGTTTTATTAAGAGTTTATTGTTCTTATAACTGAAGAAGGATTTCTTGCCTAAAATATCTCAGTCTTGAAATTATATTAACTTTTAAAGATAATACTATAATATCAATATGGTATTGTATGTTCATAAGAAGTATTTTGCTAAATATAAATTTGTCTACCATCTAGACTAATTATTTATGAAAATGTTGCAGGTGTTGTCATCTATACAGGTGCAGAAACAAAGTTGATGATGGTGAGATTTGTGTTTCTAATTTTGCATATTCAGTATAGAGTTGTATAGATGTATCACAAAACAGAGTAAGTTGAAGATTCTAGCTGAAGAGATCTTAGATTATATTGGCTTTTTATCATAAGACAGTGTATACAGTTCAAAATTAAGTTTTCTACTTACATGGATGACCTTTTACATAAACTTTTAATTCTTCATAGAAAAAGACATTTTCATTTCTAGAATTTTGATCGCTTTTTCCTTGGTAGGATTTTTTAATCTTTCTCTCTTTCAATTAATTTTCCAAGAATATACCACCATCCATCAAAATATTTAAATTTTATATGTAGTTTCAAGTGAGAAAAATGGTTCATGTCCTGAATAATTTAATCAGAACCATTTCATTTTGCTCACTTTTTATGAAATAGGAAGATTTGAACTCCTCTTCTGCACTACAAAGTCTCCTTTAATCCTTTCTAGACTACTGGTAGTGCCACTGATAACATTTGATTTTCCTATTTATCACAGTGGAACTATATTTAAGAAACATAGGAAAATTTAGTAATGGTGTTTAGTCTTTTACTTTCAAAAACATTCACATATCTTGCTTTGTTTTATAATTCAAAATTTTGTTCTGATGCCTCAAAAAAAACTGTTAAAATACTTCCTTTTATTTATAAGATTTCATTTTTTTTTGTTCATCAGAAAGTTGCATTTTATGCATCCAGTCAGTTTTAAGTTAATGACTTTTATTTATTAATTTCTTTCAAGACTTTTATTTTGATGATAAAAGTTGTAATCTTTTCTGACTATAAATAATAAAATATAGCATAAACAGATGAAGGTTATTGTTGATGTACAGTTTAACCTCACAAATATAATGTCAAGTCAGGTTACAAAATAGTACTTTTATAAGAATATTCTTGAACTAAATTTTATATTTTGATTAGAAGAATCTGGTTGTAACACACAAACACACACTTAGCTATTCAAATGTGGGTGTAAAATGTAAAATCAGGTCAGATGGAACTTCCATGAATTAACAATCGCAGCTAATTATTGAATTACCCATAACCAATTTGGTACTATTCCCATTTGAATTGATTTTTGTATGTTGTCTTAAGAATTCAAAGTGGAAGGTATCTGAGTTTCAGAATTTGCTGGTTGTAGATGAAATGCGTAAGTTACAGATATTGTAAAAATAGGAAACAAAATGGTAAGGAGTGTAACAAATTCTTTATTCTCCTTTATTTTTCTGCAGAAGCAAAAGAAAAATGCATTTGTTTTCTCCATGCTTAAAATATGAAACAAAAAATGCTTTTATTTTGTTTATCTTGGTTAATTCTCCTGATTTGGGCTAGGTATAATCAACTGCGTTTGTGACCCCAAATTGGTCTCTGTGGTTTCCATACAATAACATTGAATATGTTTCATGTATTTTTTCAAAATTTCACGTTTTCAGTAATTTTGAAAAAAATCAATTATAATACAAAAAATCAAAATTGTTGAATGGGGTGTTTTCACTAAAAATTTCTCTATGTATTTATGGAGTCAAAGTGATGACTGCTCTGAGTCCAAGGGGATTTTCTTCTTAAGTTTAGAAATAGTCTTCTTTACCAGAAATATCTCAACTTTTATATGCATAATTTTTAAAATTTTCTAAATAAATTTAAAAAGCTTTTTTTATGTATAACTTTTAATATGGTCTTTACCCTAAGAGTGTATGAGCTTGATTAATTTGACCAGCCTCATAATCATTAAAAAAAATTGAACTAATTTCTAACAGAAACCACTTTTTATCCTAAATAGCTTTAAACCTGTAACAATATACTTCTTTTTTTCTCTGTGATTTTTATTGTTTTTTGAACTGTGACTGATTGATATCCTAGACATAAAATTTGTAAATCACTTGGCAAACATGCAGTTAACATAACCCTTTCGATTTACAAAGTGTATGAACTACTTGTGAGTTTCTTGCTAGCATACCCCAGGAAGAAATTTCATTATTATTATTTATTTTAGCTGATGCTAAGCTTTACGTAGTTTAATAATGCATCTAAGGTCACAGAATAATCACATGCAAAAAGCAAACAGTTTCCCATAACTCTTCCATTTCTTCTGGCTTTTTTACTATGTAACAAGAACCGTTAAAAATTCAACTAAGCTTGTCAGTGTGTTTCTCGCAGGAACAAAGTTTGAACTAGAAGGGAAATAGAAAATTCTTTGTACAGTAAAATATCTTTTGATAAAGTAAAGCCTTATATTGATTATAAATATTTTAATATTAAACATCAGAGAGGACTATAGACAATTTCTTAAATGATGTGAATGTGGCAAAAGGATCTGATTTTCTGTTTGATGGCTCTTTAACTAAATAAAATTAAATGCTATAAAAGTTATTTTTTGCTTGAGATATGATAATATAAAGAGTAAATAATGTTAATTTTCTTACTTCTTAGAGAGATCATAAATAAATTAGATAAGAAGAAATATCTCAATTCTCAAAGTAGGGGAAATTTAGGATTTATTTCAAGTATAAATATTAAGTACTTAAAACTTAAACAGTATTAAAATTTTAATTATCTATTTGTAGTCATAGTCTGTGATAAGAAAAAAGTTTAATTATGTGTTGAATATAAATCACTAAAACCTTGTGACATGCACAGAAAGATACTTACAGTGGAAGGAGAAAGAGTTAATGTTATGCTTCTTGGCAATTCATCTGGAGAGACTAAAATATTACAACAGCTCTAAACCCTAATAACTAATTTTAGGTTGTGTTGTGGTCCATACTGACAAACAAGTAAGGTAGCCATATTATTATAAATATAAAAGGAAATATCAGTAATGAATTTAAAAAACAAAACATTTTTTATATTTCTCTTTTTAACTTTCTTAATACAGGCTCAGTCTATGTGACCAGCCACATGAACTCTTTGTATTCATTGAAAGTCTTTATAGATTTAATACTTCTCATGTTCAATATACTGTACATGTTATCACAAAATTTGACACAGAATTTAACATGCAAAAAAAATTTTTTTTTAGTGAAGTATTTTTAAAAAAGATTTGTTCATGCATATATTGAGTATTTCTTTTGAATAGTCCGCGTGCAAAGTAATTTTCATGTTAAAAGTAAAAATACTTATCTCAAAAATCTCAAATTTCCTTTATGTAATCCCTAAGACCTTATAAATACATTTTAAATGTTTGTTTTCAGTAAAACTTAATATTTGTTATTTTCTTTACCCTAACTGAAAAAGGGATCTGTCAATTTGACCAACTTTGTAACCACCAAAAAAATATAAATAAATCTAAGTCACCCCTTTCTTTGTAGAATGACTTTATATTGTGATATTCATTTATCCTAAGTAGTTCTAAGTTCATAACAGCATATTTCATTTTATAATTAAATTTTATTCTTTTATTGCCCTTTGATGCATGACTGACTGCTGTTTGTGCTATCAAAAGTTGCAAGTCATTTAGGACGTATGCAACTCGCATTACACTTTTGAATTACATTACGTACAAGCTGTTAAAAATAGTGCAAATAGTTTGCATATATGCCTCATGAAACATTATTATATATTATTTATTTTACTTAATCTTAACTAACCTAAAAATACCCTTATCTTTACATTTTAGTTGCTTTTATAATTATATGTAAAGATTAAACATGAATAACAAGAAATAAAATACTTATCCAATCTTCTTTTTTTTCTTAACCTTGGAAAAGAGTTAACCCATTAATTTCATACTTTTTTGAGGGGTGGTGGATAAAATAGGGATGGTGATATGCTAAGGATTTTTTTAAAATGTTGCCTTGTAGAATTAAGAACTTAAAATATATATACTATTAGAATATTGATTATTATCTAAGATTTTATGCTATTCTTATTTGCATAACACAAACAAAAGGTAGTTTAACAAAGTTTTGAATGTAAGACACTAAAATTGTTCAGTATTCAGCATCACGTTCAGTGAAGGATACGTGGATTGCAGATTTTAAATGAAACATGATGATGAAAGTAATTGCAGCTTAAACTTTAAAGTCATCACATTCACTCTAAAGTATTAAGTCAGGATAAAATATTTTTGGGCATGAAGACGATGAATGGTGACAATTTTCTTCCATGCTTTGTGGATGAACAATAGGTGGCAGAACTTAATGCTTAAAGAACTTTTTTATTGGGAATAAACATCTAGCTACTATGCATTTTTTGTTTAATTATGAGAAAGTTTAGTCTATCATATATATGTTAATGTTTAACTTTTTCATGTTAACTAACTTACAATGTAAATAGGTTCTGCAACTCTTAAATTTTGTTCCAAAATTAAAGCTAGCACGTGAAACTGTTTGAAATTTCACAAGAACCTTTCTAAGCATATGTAGTTTCAAATAACTAAAATATTTAATTTTAATTTTTTCTTCCACTTCTAATAGATATTTGTTATTTAATTTAGTTATTTGCATTCACACTCTCAATAGTTCACCTGTTAGATGATTTTCGTATTAAGTATAAAAATTACTGTTGTTTATCTTATGTTTTTACATTTCATATTGCATAATGCCTAGAACCTACTAAATGTACATCAAAAATTTTTTTTAGGTAAATGTTTGTATTTCAATTTCCATTTTCTGTACTAAATCACTAATTAGCTGTTAGCATCAACATACAGTCCAATGAAATGTTCAAAGTTGTAAAATGTAAATATGTACTTTTATCTTTTCACTGAATGATATTAAAATATGCTTTTTAGGTCATATCTGTAATTTCATGTCTCAATTTTTCACCTATGGTTTTAATGTTTTATTTTTGTTTCATGTTCTTTATCTTGTTATTTATGTCAACATACATCAAAAGGTAGGTGCCTGTGGGTAAAATGATATTAACATTGGTAGAGACAGTTTATCCTCTTGCAAAATGTTGTTTGCTATCACTAACTTTATGAAAGCTTATTGAGCAAGACAAAACACAAAATAAGTTTAAAATATCATTATTTCTTTCAAATAGACTTAAAAGAAAACATAATTAACTAAAATGTAAAAGTAAATCTTAAATGAAGTTTAACTGTCTGTCAAACTAATATGAATAAGGTGAGAAAAAGTTTTTGAGTGCTAGGGAAAATGATCTCCAACAATAACTTAGAAATTATATAATTTCCTAGTTAAAATTTACATTAGAAATAGACTTAAACATCTGCTCTTACTGTTGTTTATAAGCATGCTGTTCAAATTTTATGTTGCTAAGCAACATTTCTTTCTACTTTAAATAGGTAAGGTCCTGCTGGGGGAGATACAACATCATTCTTGGAATTTGACACAGTGGTAAACATGCAATATATGTGTGTAATTCCACTATTTTGGTAAAACCTGCTCTAGTACACAGTATAGAGGAAACAGAAGAAAGAAAAGCTAAGATATTTTCAACCACAAGTTGGTCACATGACAACAAAATTGAATTTCTCATCATTATTTTAGGGGTTAATTTTGAAGTGAAGGAATAACAAAATTAGATAATACAAAGCTTTGATAGTGTTAAGCTCATTAAAATACATTGATAGTGAAGTGGTTTAATTAAGTGTTGAAAGTAACTTGGTAACATTTTGTGGCATGCACAGAAAGGAATTTAAAGAGTGAACTGATCTCATAGGGTTAATTAAATTTTGAATGTAATTCAGTAAAATCTTGTGACTAACACAGAAAGGAGTTGAAAGAGTGTGGTCTGAGTGAAAGGATAAAGAAAATTATAATTAATCTCAGAAGATGTTGAATATTTATGAAAAGGTTTATGAAATTTTAATTAATCTCAGAAGATGTTGAATATTTATGAAAAAGTTGATGAAATTGTAATTAATCCTAGAAGATTATGAATATTTATTATTTTGATTTGTTTGCTATAATTTTAGTATTTACTGGACCATTTTTTATGCAAGTAAGGAAGCTTGATGCTGTGTTATGTTGATGTAAGATACTATTTTGGTGGCTCTTGACTTAAGAATTTCAGACAATGTAGTGATGGTTAGGCTCTTGTCATGCTTTCAGTTTATGAATTTCACATGTATAAGTAACTGCATGTGGTGGATGCTAGTTTTAACTGCTCTGTCTGTTATATACTGTTTTGTATGTTGGACCATTCAATTAATCAACTTCACTGCAGGAATAGATTTTAAGTATATGACAGCTGAGAAGTTTTGGTGATTTTTCTTTTCATTCTTAATTATTATTTGTTTTCCTGATTATTGTAATTGGTTATTGTACTCCTTTTTTTTTTCTCAATTACTACTCACTATAGTAATCATCACATAAAGTTATCATACTTTAACTTGACTTTTATACAATTAATATTGTTACTAACATTAAAAAAAACAAGATAGTTTGGGCATGCTTTTCTCTTTATAATTTTTAGGAACTGGGATACATTATGTAGAGATAAATCTACAATATAACATACTGACAGCAAAAATTAATAGTTAAAACAGTTGTCAGAGAAAAACTTAGTTGATGTTTTAACTAACTTTTAGACTACTTACTTCTTCAAAGCTATTTCTTCTTGCAGGATTGATTCAGTTTAGTGATACATGAAGGAGTCTTCTATGCAGAGTTTTGACTTCTTTTAGTGACACTTTAACAATTCTCAAGCAGAAGCCAAATCTTAAGTTAAGCCAAATATCATAACTTTCTTTTAGTTATCCATGGTTTTTCCAGATTGGTATGTAGTTGTGATTAATATAGTGTGACTTTTGTCATTTGTTGATCATTCATAAACAGCAGACAGAATTTAGAAATTGTGAGTCACCAGTTTCTTTTTCATATGTTATTTTTAGTTCCACAAAATTGACTTATAAGCAACTTAAGTGAAGTTAATCAATTTTATGTTGTATTATAACTGTTTAACAACTGCTAAACTTTTTAAATACCTTTCTGTGCATTTCAAAAAGTGTTACTGAGTTATATTAAAAGCTGAATTTAGTCAGTTTATTCAGAATTCTTTTAAAAATGCCTAGCAAATGATAGCAAAAAACAATTTGCAAGAGGATAAACTGTCTCTACTGATGTTAACATCATATCACCCACAGGCACCTACCTTTTGATGTATGTTGACTTAAATAACAAGATAAAGAACATGAAACAAAAATAAAACATTAAAAACTATAACTGAAAAATTGAGACATGAAATTACACATATAACCCAAAAAACATATTTTAATATTATTCAGTGTAAAGATAAAAGTTCATATTTCCATTTTCAACTTTGAGCATTTTATTACACTGTATGTTGATGCTGATAGCTATAGTTAATGATTTAGTAGAGAAAATAGAAAATAAAATATAAACATTTACCTCAAAAAAACTTTTGATGTAGATTTAGTAGGTTCTAGGTATTATGCAAATGAAATGAGAAAATATAAGATAAACAACAGTATTTTTATCTTTAACATAAATCATCTTACAGGCAAACTATTAAGAGTCTGAATGCAGGCTTTATTTTTGGAAGAAAATTTGAGAGCTACTGAGCCAACCTACTTACAATGCGAGTAGGTTAATGTGAAAGGGTTAAACATTAACAGTAATATGATAGCCTAAATTTTTTCATAATTTAATAGAAAAGATAAAGTAACTAGTTTATTTTCAATAAATAAAATTAAATATTTTATATTTGTGAAACTACCTACTTTAAAGAAAGTTGTTATTGCAAATAGTATCATCCACTGATTTTTATTTTTGGAACAAAGTATTACATTAGTGACATCAGATTTTGCAAATTTTATGATCCAGTAACCAGAGAAATGAAGAAGTAAGCTCAAGTAAACTAGTGGCCTTGTACAATGTATTTTTGCTATACCTTTACTAGAATCATAATTTTTTTATTTATGATTTTTGTTCACATTTTTGAATTTATACATATCCCACAAGTTACATTTTTAAGTTTTCAAGTTTTATTTGGTAACTGTACAAATATCATTTTTAAATTGGTATAAATGTTGGATCTAAACACTCATTACTATGCATATAACATCTTTTGAACTCATAAAATAAAAACATATAAATTTTTCTTATTAACATGAATTGTGCTCTTTATTTAGAATTCTACCTCTGCCCCTTTGAAAAGATCATCTGTTGACAAAATCACTAATACTCAGGTAAGATATATGGTAATTATTTTTACTTGTCATTTTTATACTTTGTACTGTTTCAACTGTAAGTGGGTGAAATACTGTTTGAGAGTTTTGTATTTTGTATTCTTTTGTAATGCATAAAAATACACACATTGTTATGATTTTATATTTATATATGAATTTTGTAAGCAGTATTAAACAAACTGCTCATATGTTCATTCAGAAGTGATATAAGGGGTCTTAAGTAATTTGGTATTCGATTTTTTGGACTTGTTATTCTGACATGTGTTTTAATGTATCAGATGATGATTCCAGTTTTTATTGTTTGAGTAATATGTAAACAAATTGAGCATTTGTTATCAGTACATGAAACTGGTAGCTGATTTTTGATAAATTTAAGAGATAAAACGTCTGAACTCAAAACTGATATTTAGTAATAGTGTGATTATGGATTTGTAAGATCCAATTTGTGGAATAATGAGATTCATAAGGTTGGTTTTTAAGAGGTGTTTTCCACATGTGTCACAAGTAGAGAGGTGGACCCAATATGATGAACTACACTGTAGGCTGAGAAATTGGTTTCAAGCTATCAATATTCATCCTTTGTTTTTTGCACTTCATTTGATGAAATTTAAGTTAAATGTAAATGTAATTATTGCACTGGTTATTCCACATTTTTATGTTTTGAATGATTAAAAAAAACATTTAAGGTAGACATATTTCCACTCCATTCAAAATTATTTCATGATAAACTATAATTGACTGGAATTTTAAGTAATATTTTAAAATAAACATTAATAAAATATTCAGGTTTTATCAATTTTATATTGTATTTATTGAAAATGTTCATATGTTGCATAACACTGCAGCCGATCACAATGAAGGAAACTTAAATGGCTCATTTGGTGTTGCAATAATGTGCAAAATAATTTTGAATGATGCCACACATTGATAGTTAATCCCTAGCAAGTAAGGTTTCCTAAAAGTTTAATTTTTTTCCAGTCTTAAGTCATCACTGTTATGAAATGATTTATTGTATTAATAATTAATACTGCACATAAAACATTTTAGATAGTGTTGGACTATTAAATATTCATGTAAAATTAATAATTAATCAGTGTTGTAACATACAAGTTGTGCTACTGAATTGTTAATGTTTTTTTGAGTGTTCTCTGTTATGGAAGTAAACACAGGAAACACTAAAATGATAGACAAAATATGTTATCTTAAAACTTAAAATGTATATTGTTATACAGTAGCATGCAAATTTCTTATTTTGTAAATTCTTTTTATTGAAGATTATGAAAGATATTCTATTGTTTTATGAGTGTTAGTTGATTGCTGTTTTCAAATGATAGCTGTAATATGTGGTTAATACAAACATTAGTTACGCTGGGATTCTGCTAGATGTACAAGAGTGATGTTAACTTAATCAATATTAAGAAAAAGCTACAAGTGAGTCAGTGTCAGAAAAGAGAATAATCAGAGTGAATCAGTATTCAAAAGAGAGGTTGAGAATTCAGAGATGGTGGTGAGTAAAGATCTTATAAAACTGAGATATTGTTAGATTGTAAACTTAGTAAGAAGAAGTAACTTTACTTTCATTTAAACAGCATAATGAATTTTAAATGAAGCATCACTGGAATTTGATTATTTTAAGGTAGAAAATCTATCTTAATATCTGGAAAAAATGAAACTTCACACATAGGTTTTTACAATATAATTTTGTGTATTTCTTCAGTATTACATAAACTGCTTTCATTTAGTATTTTACAATCCAGAAGCATGCAACAGCCAGCTACTTACCAACATGTGTGCAACAAGGGAAACAAAATTTACATGTTTAATGCAGAACAATGATTGTTCAGAGATGATGCTTTCTGGAGAATGTATACAGTTGACAGTATAATGTTGTGCAGAAGTGATAAGTGAATAATTATATTTAAACCTACTTTTAAAGAACAATGGAAGATAAATCACATGTGAAACTTCAAAATTTTATTCATAGGTGAAAAATCAAAATTTTATTAATCTTTATATTTTGTATAATAGAAAATTAGTTGAAGTGCTGATTCAAGCAAATAGTTTATATTTTGTGTGCTGCTTTTGTTTTAATAATTCCAGACACTCTTGCAGGCATTGCTGCAACATATTTAATCAAAGTATCCTTTGAGATATTAATAGATATCTCCATTACATTTTCATAAAGTTTCTTTAGAAGAAATTTTAGTTTTGTCAAGTTTCTGATTTATGAGATCCCAGATTTGCTTATTTGGATTGAGACTGGGAATCTCATTGCATTATTTGAATGACTCCAACAGTTTCTTTCTGAGCTAAGTAATTTTTGCATAGATTAGATGAGTTTTTGAGGTCATTATCTTTGTGGTAGTAGAATTCTTTATCAGTGATAAACAAACTGCTGGGCATACCTTGATAGACAGTATCTGATGGTACTTGTGTTTGCCCATTATTTTATTCATTTTTGCAAATATCTCCTGTCACCTCAGTAGACAAATACTCCAAAACCATCTCATTATCTCCCTCATTCTTCGTGGTTGGTGTTATGCATTGAGGTAAATATCATTCACCTTTCTCCTGCTGAATGTATCAGGTCATCCCTTAAGTAATGTCTGACTTTAGGTTCATAAAAAGAAAAAGGATTTTAAATGCTTTTAATGTTATTTGATCAATAATGCATGTTCCATTATTATTAATTACTTCCTGCCAATGATTCACAAGCTTCTGAATGTCATTTCTACAAAATTCTTGGGGTTGGAAGAAAAGAATGTAGAGAGGATAGTTTTGACATTTTGTGTTTTAAGCTCTTTTCTATCAATACCATGATTTATATCTCTTGTCAAGAATATCTTTAATGGGCACAAAGTACTACTGTTGAATAAAAAGAGGTGATAAAAAGTTTAAAATAATTCTATTTTTTGTGTATAGCATATTTTTAACACACAGGGAAAAGCCTGTTCTTAAATATTGATGTGTTTTGTCTATTGTATATTAATTTCTGTATGTTTATAGATGTATTTGTTTTGTACCAAGTACATATTTTAAGCCATAGGCTCAAACCTGTTGAGGTGAATAAATAACAAAGAACTCCAGTTATTTACCCCCCCCCAGCATTCACCAGTACATGGTGCTTATCTGTGTATAAACAGTAACTCTCTAAACCATTTAAAACAACAAAGGATTATTTCAAAACAAGCCAAATACTCCACAATGAATATTTTTTTTCAACCCTTTTCAGAAAGCCTTTACTTAAACCATTTTTCAGAAGAACAGTGATATATATGTTGTGATTTATAGTTGAGAATGCTTCATTTGCACTCATGGCATTTACTGATTTTAAAAATTGAAAGATTTTATCCTTAATTCAGAGACTTTATATTTGTATTGGTCTTAATGTTTTGATGGTACATCTATTTTTTTTTAAATTGATTGATACCTAATTCTTGATTTCATAAAATTTCAGATTTTGACAATGTTCTTGTTGCTTGTAATTTTGTGCCTAATCAGCTCAATTGCTAGTGAGATCTGGACAAGAGCCCATGTGCAGTCAGATTGGTATTTAGGTTTAGATGGTAAGTTCAAAGGTTATCTAAAAGGCACATAATTTTTAAGTGTGATAATAGTAATTGATGTAGTGAATGTTTTGTTCTTTGATAGCTCTAGCAAGTTCAGAAATACTTTTTATGTGTCTGTTTTCTCACTTTGTTGCCAAAGAGATTTTGTGTAAATTTGATATGTATAAATTTATCAGGTAAGTTGATCAAAATAGCTTGTTTGTATGTATTGACTGAAGCAAAGAATATACTTCTTAAGAATCATAATAAAATCTCTTTTGAGAAACCTTGTTTTTTAGGGAACCAAATATGTGTCTCAGAAGTTATAATCTCAATTCCTTTTTTCTTCTTTTCTTTTTCTGTGTAGAGAACACAAAGTATGCTGATGTAAATGCTGGTGTTCAAGTATATGGTCTGAACTTGTTTTTCATCTTAGACTTGTACTATTTCACTTGCACATTATTTAACACTTTCAGTATTGACTTGGTTCCTGGAACTGGCCTTGTAATCTTTTCATGCTTGCTATAATTCTCACTCTATTACTTTAAAATTAGTAAGTACTCATAAATGAAATTTGGCAAATTATTGGTGAATGTTTCAGATTTTTCATGCTCAATATATTTGATTCTTTTTATTAAGTCTTAAGCTTTGTTAAAGAATGCTTTTCTTATGTCGTTTTTATTTTCATATGTTGCCTATCTGACATCCAAAGTAATTTTTATTTTGAGATTAAAAATGCTTTTATGCATCACAATGATATCAGTTTTGACATTGAAAACTTCTTATGATGTCCAGATAGTTTTATCAAATATTTCTCAAGAAAAACTTTATATTTCATGCTATTTTCACTGGAAAATCTCTATGTATTCATATATTTGACTAATCTCTTAACCTCCATATAAAATTAGGAAATCAATATACATTATGGCTCTTTTATTTTGGAATGATTACAGATTATAAAACAATATTTTCTTTCATTGAGAGATTTCTCACCATAAACACCTTGAATGTTTCGTGTGGTTTCTGCTGCACTATTGCCTTTTTTAAACTCATAAAGCAGTATATGCCAAATGTGCTCCTCAGACACATCCATTGTAAGTGTTTATTTGATTAATTTTCTGAAAAAGTGGAGTTGGGTAAGTTTCTTTTATTTGTCTGAACATTTGTATTCATGTCCTACTACATATTTTAGTCATTACAGCATTCTACAAAGACAGAAATGATGATGAACCTTCTGTATTAAATTTTTGGACATTACTTATGTGATGACCTGATAAACTACATATGTGTATGTTTTTAGTTTATTTCTATATATAAACAAGTTCTTAAACTTATTTTTCTCAAAACACAAAACAGTAAAAAAAAGAAATAAAGCACACAGTTATCTATTCTAGTTGCAATCTTTGTATTCATTGCTGCTTGTCTTAGCTTAGTAAGCCTTAAGAAATTTTGCACATGGAGGATGTAAAATTAAATAATTTTTAAGATTTTATCTGTATACTTATATAACAAAAAAAATTGTAAATTACTTCATCAGTACTGTAGAATTCCAGTATAATTTGTGTAGTTTAATATTTGAGTTGTATTTTTATCTAAAAAATGTGAAATCACAAACAGATTTAGCATTCATCTTACCATCTCAAAGGCTTGTATTAAAAGAAAGAGAGGGCACTGCCACATTTGAAAATGGCTGAGGGAATCAGTAAAGGGACATTCTGAGCTTCTAATATGCCATGTATAAAACTAAGTGTATATGAGGGACCATTTCCAAAAATGAAAATCGGTGATTGGTGTGCCACTGTGTTTGACAGTGATGGCCCAGCAAACATGTTGATTCAGTACACAAGGTTTTTAATTTTTATTCTAGCTTGTTTAATATTGGTAATTTGAGTTCCTAATTTGTACAAAGCTGTAGACTTTGTATTTTGACATTATAAACATCTAAACTGAACCAATGCTGCATTCAGTATAACACATGACATTTAATATATACTTTTGAGTTAATAAAACAATGTACAGTGTGAAAATAAGAATTATAATATACAGTTTGATCCCAAATTTAAGGAGATAAATTCATACAATGGTAGTTTCATAAAATGTTGATTGCAAGTCAACAAATGTGATGACAAGATCTTTGAACCATGACCCATCATGAAAGGGTTAAAGTTGTAACTTATTTGGGGTTATTTATTTTTCTAATACACCATTATTATCAAAACTGAAATGTTGTAATTATTGTTGTACTTGCATTGACCTAGAAATTTGGATACAACAGTGAAGTAGCTTACAAACACAGCTTTAATCAACAGTTTTAAGTTTTGAATCCCTCGGTGTGGATTCTTGTATGTGGTGAGGGGACATCCCAGGGAAGGTTCTGTTCTGTCTGGTAACCTTCTCTGGTATTTAAACACCCACCCACGTGTTTGCCGTGCATGGCAACCCATGAAGGGGGAGGAGAGGATCTTGGTGGTTGAGGGATCCAACCCTAACACACCACTTTGGCCTTGAATTCTTGAAGACGGGCAGCCTTTGGGGGGCCCCCTCTTGGGTCAATCGGCCAGTCCACTTGGGCTAGAGTCAGCCAAGTACCAGCGTTGGAAGTTCTCAATGGGTGTTGTGGACATTGTGCCTGATGCTGGTGTTTGGGTATAGTGCTCACAAAACTCTGGCATTGCTGCATTGTCCTTGCAACACATTGTAGTGTGTCCCCTCATAGGGCTCAGTGGTGGGTGGGGTTAGTGGGAACTGAAATTTTTCTTTTTTCCTATGGATCCTCCTTCAAAAAATTTAAATAAAATAGTGAAAAAACAATCAATAGGTAAGCGACCACGTCTTGAAGACTCTGAACAACAATTTTCATCATCTGTAACACACGTACCTCATTTTCTCATATTACATTCTCTATTGAAAAAACCTTCAGGACAATTATTCCCCTTTTTTTTATTCAAAAGGGACTAGAGGGTCTTCCTGGCTCTCCAAAGTCGGTAAAGAAGCTTTGATCTGGAGACATATTCATTGAAATATCTACAACCCACCACAGTGAACTCCTCTTGAATTCAATGACAGTTGGGGATATACCTATTGAGGTTACCCCTCATGCTATCTTGAATTCATCATGAGCAGTTATTGTTGAGAGGGATTTGAAGAATGTCTTCGAGTCAGAGATTCTTGCTGGTCTTTCCACTCAAGGGGTTTCTGTAGTGAGGCGCTTCTCCACTCACAAAGATGGAGTTACACTGCCAACAAATACCCTCATTTTGACATATCATCATGTGCACCTGCCACCATCAAGGCAGGTTATCTAATTTGCAGGGTATGGCCATACATTCCAAACCCTTTCTGATATTTCCATTGTCAAAGGTTCGGCCACTCAAAGACATCATGTTGTGGTTTCCTGACATGTGCTCGTTGTGGTAGCAAGGACCACAATGCTTATGAATGTGACATGGACCCACATTGCGTCAATTGCAATGGTTCTCACCCTTCCTACTTTCGTTCTTGCCCAAAATGTTTGGAGGAAAAAGAGGTGCAGCATTTGAAAACAACTCATAACATTAGTTATCCTGATGCTCGGAAATTGCTGCCCGCCACTCCATCTCGGACATATGCTGCTGCACTTCATTTCACAACTACAGTGGGAGTGCAGACAGATCTCTCTGTGCCTCCAAGAGAATCATTTTCAAAACAAATGAAAAGCCTTTTGACTTCCATGGTTAATAAGGTTGAAGAATCGATTTCCACATCCATCTCTGTTCCTCCCATACATTTCAACAAATCTCAGGAAGATTCACATCCTTCAGTTTCAAATACAGACATTTCTTCTGATACATTTTTTTCTCCCACCCCAAAAGGCAAAACAACCATTCGTTTGCATCCTCAATCACTGGAATCCCCTTCCAACAACAAAGACCTACCCAATCGATCCAGGGCAGGATCCATGGAGGTTGATAGACCTCCTCCGACTAAGGACGGTAAGGAAAAAGACGTGGTTGTAAATAGAAGGGCTCTTCAGCCACTTTGTCTACCCATCATTAAAATTGGCCACCTTGATACAATGGAACTGTCGAAGTTTATGTTTTAATCTGGATGATATCAAAACGCTGATTGCTTCCTACCATTCCGTGTGTCTTTTCTCACAAGAAACATTTCTAAAACCTGCTGATACTGTCACCATTTGGCAGAAATGACAGGCTGTGTGATGGAGGAGTACATGGAAGGGTGGCACTGTTGGTTGATCACCATGTGCCCACCCTGTCTTTGTCACTCAACACACCCTTGGAGGCCATAGCCATCCGTGTTCCTTGGGTCATACCATCACTGTTTTTTCTCTAATTGTCCCCTGGAGAGACATATGATCAATCAGACCTTGATGCTCTTGTTGAACAGTTGCCGTCTCCCTTTCTACTCCTGGGGGACTTTAATGGACATCATCCCCTCTGGGAAAGTGCTGATATTGATGGGAGGGATAGCTTTGAAGAGCGTATGCTCTTTGATCACAACCTTTCTCTTTTCAATGCTGGTTCTTTCACTTATTTTCATGCACCTAGTCAGTTGTTTACTGCTATTGATCTTTCAGTTTTCTCCCCTTCATTATTCTCCCATTTTTCATGGAGGGTTGGCAATTATCTGCTAGGCAGTGACCATTTTCCTATACTTTCGAGAGAAACTGGCCATTGTCAATGCCACCCTACCCGCATGCCCTGGTGGAAGCTGGATCAGGCAGACTAGTCCACTTTCACTGCTCTCACAGAACTTGATCCTGCCGTTGTGAATCAGCCTGGGGATGTGTTTTCCTTCCTCAGTGGGCTGTACTTTTTTAGAACAGATGATCTACCATTGCTCTGTTTTGCCTTCGCATCCAGGCCCAATTGGATGACTTGGGTCTGTTCTTGGATGACATTGCACATTCCACAGGTCAGCTCATCCCACCATGGCTTATTACAGCCCTCAAATGTGACCTTTCAGTCATCTGAAAAAGGCAGGTACTCCAGATTGGAAGTATTGTCATTTATTTACTGAACATCTTTCGAACAATCATTCCCTTCACATTTATTTGTCTTTAAAACTTCTATTCTTTTACATTTTGATATTGGCTGCTATGACACATAACCTGGAACCAGGACTGGAAAGGCCAACTTCAGGTGACTGACGGTGGTTCTTGAACTTACCTGTTAGTTTTCCTGGTGGGTTATGATCATTACCATTTTGCTAGAGTAAGTACTTTACATCTTCTTTTACTCTGCTTTCTCTCTTAACATTGTAAACTAGGTGTCAACATTGGTTTTATGCTTTTTCTGTTTTTCGATGCTGTTTTGTTTCACCTTCATTTTTTTTTATGCATTTTACTACATTTAATTTATTTTTACCTTTTTACCGGACGTTTGGCGCAGATAGCCTAGCTGCTTTGTGTCATAAAACACTAAGTCAATCAATCAATCAATCAATTTATGTTTTGAATATGATAGACTGAAAGAAATTTGAAATAACATTCATAATTTTACTTTGCAGACTATAATTTTAACACCTGCAATACAAATCAGTCTGGTATCTTGATGTGAATAAAAATAAAAAGTAATTTACAAAAGGCTTTGGTTGTTTTGATTAGACAAAAAAGATGTTTGACATTGTTTTTGGTTGTAAGTTTGAAGGTTTATCTGTAATTCCTGAGATAAACCATGAGTTCTGGTTGGGTGGGGACAGAAGTAACTTCAAGATATTCAAGTTAATTTGACATATTAGCTGAATCAGAAATTCATCAATTGGTTAGTATGTTGCCAGAAATGTGCACAATAGTATTTGTTATCTTAAAAGAAAAGGTTTACAATCATATATAAGAAATCATTAGTTTCAGTGTATATTTAAACTAATGACAGAGTAGTGACCAAGATGCATTGAGGAAGTTGAAGCAGGTGCATCACAAGATGATTTCTCCAACAGTTTCTGCAATGAAGAGTGAATGTAAGAAGGATGATATCATAACCAGGAAGATAGCACCATAATATAAGCCTTGTAGGTTTCATCATATTATATTTTTAATAATACTTAGTTTTAGAAGTTGTGCCTCTTCGTTTACTGAAATAACATTAAATAACCAGTTTTAGGAAGGAGCTTCCTGTTGACCCTCCTAGGTTCTGTATTAAAAGAATGGCTGGCTGATGTGGCTGGTGTTATGGAAATGACTGGACAGAATTTTTCTAAACTTGATGTTGTCAATTTGCTTTTGTGAAAAAAACAAAACAACAACAAACAAGATAACTCCTGTAATGTGCCTTTTCTCCATTTCAAAAACCAGGTTTCTATCCTAATTGCCATTCAAGGAAAGTAAGACAATACAGCCCACATTCTCCTTTCTCCTCCTTTTTGACTGACTCGTAAATTTTTGCCCATAAACTGGTACAAGAGATGAAGGAAAATCAAATGAAAATGAATAAAATATATCATTTAAATTAAATTTAATTAGCTAAAACTACCTCTAGACTGATAATCTCTCCTGGGTAATATTTTCTAAACATTTGAAAGTTTTTTTTGGAAATTTATGGTACACTGCTTCCACCATTCAGTAAAACTTTGCATTTAGAAATGGATGTGTATTTGATTCACTAGTCCACAGTATATTCTGGATAATGTTTTGTGGTAGATGAAATGAGTGAAGTGGAATAGGAAGTTAGCATTTTTGGTGTTGTTTTTCTGTCCAAAAATAAATTTATGATGGTGCTGATGAAAATGACAGTGAAACAGTCAAAGGTTTACTTCCATAAACAACCATTATTTTGTGTTGTTAGTGCTGTTGTAGATAAAACTGGATAAACTTTTGTTTGTGAAACATAATCTGCATCAGAACAAAATATTTTAAGCACATGTTGTATTGTAACACTTTCTCTGCCAGCTTACGATATTTGTGTTCTTTTTAAAATTATCTTCTCTTTGAGAATATTTTGAAGAATTTCAGAACACTGTTCTAATTCCTTTATTTTAATTAAGAAAGCTTTGCAAATTCAAGGCAGTGAATTGAGAATAACAGAGGAAGACTAGCTCTGTATTTTATTAGAATCCTTCTTTTTTTTGTGTGTTCTGATGATGATTCAGTCAAATGGTGTTAATAAAACTTTTGTTGTAATACATACTTAGGTTATCATGTTATTCTTTATTGTATGTGGAACATGCATTCAATTTGAAATATATAGTATATTTCCTTTCATGCATGACTTGTATATTTTGTTTTTCATTATTTTTTCACTTCTGACCTACACAATCGCTGTAAAACAATTATCTACCAACTTTTTAATTCATACTTCCATTGTGAATTTTTTGTTTTTTTATGAAGAACTCGTATTTAATTTTTCGCCGTAAAAGGTCAGGGTGTACCCTTGCTTGAAAAAGTAATGACATGATTATATGAAATTTAATTTACTCTTGAATATTCACAGTTAAACATTGACTTTGAACTAGAGTTAATACCAAATATTTAATAAAGAGAATGATTTTAATTCACTATAAATACTTTTCTTCTGCACTGTTAATGAGCTTGAAACTTTAATTCAAAGTGCAATCGGTTATATCAAAGACCCATGGGTATCGATATATATATATATATATATATATATATAAATGGCATGCACTATTAAGCACCAGAAATATGATCTTCAGTATCAAGCAAAAATATTTTCTTTTCTTGTAAATACAACAAAGACCAGTTTCAGTTTTAGAATAAACGTGGATAAGAACACTGGGGAACACTCATTTTGTTGCATTTAAAAAAAGACCTTTCTATAGTCAATTTGAGTGTGTTGATTTCAAATCTGAAGTCGGTTTTTGTCTGCAAGCTACAGATTTTATGCAATTTGACATTTTTATTTATTTTTTAATTTTTCGTTATTATAGGAAATTATAGGAATAGCTTATCAATTTGTTTGTGTATTTTATTCAGGTAGGTATTTACGTTTGTAACATTTGCATTTGTACACTTCATCTGGACAATCTTGTTTAATGCTCCAGCAGTAGTCAGCCATCATACTTTTGTCCCAGCAGCCTTGGTAGCGTTCTTCCATGATCTTTAGGTCTTGGTGGAATCGTTCTCCTTGTTCGTCACTCACAGCCCCCAGGTTGTCAGGGAACTTATCAAGGTGGCTGTTCAAAAAATGAAGCTTGATGCTCATGTTGCACCCGAGATCACGAAAAGCGAGGAGCATTCTGTTCACAAGTTCACTGTAGTTCTGCGTCTTATTGTTTCCAAGGAAGTTCTGAACGACTGCCACAAAGGATAACCATGCTGCCTTTTCTAAAGCGGTCATCTTAGCAACAAACTGATCATCACGAATTAGGGTTCGAATCTGTGGGCCATCAAACACGCCTGCTTTGATCTTCTCAAATGATAACCCTGGTAAAGCTGTGATGATGTGTTGGAAACATTCACCTTCGATTTCCAGTGCCTTGACAAATTGCTTCATCAAACCTAATTTGATGTGAAGAGGAAGAAAGATGATCTTATCTCTGCTTACAATTGGGTCTTGTGTGATATTTGGCATGCCTGTTTCAAGGGTGTCACGAATAGGCTAGTCTTTCTGGACCCAATGTCTGTCTCATGCTCGGCTGTCCCACATACAGAGGAAACATGGAAACTTGGTGAAACCTTTCTGTTGTCCAAGAAGAAAATTGACCATCTTTAAGTCTACACAAATGATCTAATTGTGCTCATGATATTTCAATGACCATGACCATTCTCATATCATTATAGTCTTCCGCAAATGTACTGAGTGACCGACAGGTACTGCTCCATAAACATTCCCATTATGTAAAAGAACACACTTTAGACTGCGTTTTGAACTGTCTAAAAAGAGTCTCCATTCAGCAGGACTATAGTAAGGTACACCCAGTTCTTTGAGAAGCCCTTGGATGTCATGGCAGTAAACAAACTGTCTGTCTTCTGAAAAGAAGGTCACAAAAAGGTGGTCACGCTTTCTCAAATATGATACTTTAACAGAGTGATCAACAAGATTTCTGCCTTGTAATCTTGATGCCAAAAGCTCTGCTGCTTTCTTTGAAAGACCTAAATCTTGCACTAAATCATTCAGTTCAGCCTGGGGAAGAGGGTTGGGGACGGGGAAAGGTTCAGTGTCTGAAGAACAGTTCTCCGATTGTGTACACTTTTCTGAAAATTCACTGTCACAGCTGTCTTGTTTGCTTGTATCATTTCCAATGTCTTTATCATCCAATGAAGGCAAGCCTTTGAAAACTGGAACAGGAACTTCTTCAGAGTGCAGAGCAGGCCGAATAGTTGAGGGAATGTTTCGGATACGTAATCTTATGTCGGTTTTTCTTCCCAACACCCGTTGTGTTTACCATGTAGAAATAACAGTCAGTTACATGGTTGGTGGGTTCGCGCCAAATCATTGGAACACCAAAAGGCAGACCATTGCGTTTTCCTTTGGTCCAGTCTCGAAGCATTTCCTCACAATTGTGGCACACAACATGAGGAGCCCATTGCTTGTCTTGATCACCAAGATGAACTTCAAAATATGCCTTGTAGGCACGCTTGACGAACGAGGATGTGTTACGTCTCTGTCAATTGAGTGTGTAGCATCCACATATGTAGCAGAAGGCATCAGGCTTGTTTCTGCAATTATATCTATTTTTGGAAGCCATGTTTGATCTGAAACAAAAGAAGAATGATCAAAATATTAGAAGCTATCTATATATATGGACGTGAAAATGCTTATACATGGTTTACGCAAGTTCACACTTGTACAATTTCATTAACCTCAAATTGCATACAAACTAGAGCTTGTAGAGAAAAAATAATTTCAGATTTGAAATCAGCGCTTAAAACTCCTTCAGAATCAGTTAAAATATCCAATACAACTCAAAGTTACTGAAAAAGTGTTCCCCAGTGGAATCTTTGCCAGTTTTAAAAGACTTGCCTGTAAATACTTGTGTGGAAGATTGAAAGTAATGATTATAACCAGTATCTAAAAATTAGTTTACTGAACAAACTTACCTTTTGGAGCAATAGATAAATCTCGTATTTAATACATGTATAGGAATATGGTTCACAAAATATTTTGTATAATTCAAGTTATTAAATGCAGTTATAAGAATTCAGTGAATATCAATTTACTTCTAAATAAATTTGTAAAGAATAATTATCATTAATTAATTTTATGCTTAGAATAGTATTATTAATATATTTGTCATCTTTAATAAAATAAAGGTATAACATAAATTTGTTCTTATTTTTTTACTGAACCTGAGTTATTTCCTGAATCAGTATTCTTCACTTGATGCAATGCAATCCCTTCTTATTTTATAATATAGTTCCTTTTGATATAAACTTTTGATGAAAACTGAGAATTGATTATATGACGCAGGTTTATTTCAAAGCATCCTTCTTAGTTTAGGCAAGTAGCAATGGTGGAAGATGTCAAAGTTACTCTTAAGTATTAACTTTTGGGTTATTTTCTTTTATGTATATATATATAAGGATGACTCCAGATTAATTAATTTTTAATTTCTTCAAGTGTAGATTTTTATAGAAAAGGATGTTTTAATTATAATTTCTTCATTAATTCTTTTTGCAGACAACTGGGTCTAAAGCAGAATGTTTTGTTGAAATTTTAAATTATGTCACTTGGGGAAAATAGTAAATTTAAGTTTCTTTTTATTTGTTTGTTTTGTTCTTGACTAAATTAAAATTATTGATACTCTGTTTCTGATTTCAGCTGGTTAATTTAATTAATAAAACAGACTGTTTATATCATTCAGTGTCTGTTGTTCTGCTTAAGCTTTTTTGGTCTAATTGAAAATTTTATATCCTGTAGACATACCTGTGAAGTACTTATAGCCATTTCTTTTTGGATTGATTTTATATCATCACAAATCAAAGTTCAGAATGTTCTTAATGCAATACAGAGCATTGACTTACCCCTAGTTTATAACTCTTCACATTTTTTACGTCTTATTGAGAATTTACGTGAGCTCTGACTTTTTGGTTGATACTGATGGTATGAATTCTGGTGTCAGATTAAAGTTCTGTTGGAGATATTTCTATCAGCATGAAATACAGTGCAACATATTCAGAGGCCTTATTCACATAGTCTGATTTTAATGTGAAGGGAGATCCAGTGGTTACATTGTTGACCCTTATTAATTAATTCTGTATTTTTCTCTTATTTATTGCTTTCTAATTTTGAAGTAGCTTCTGCTGGTCTAATTTCCTTTTTACAATGGGGTTATATTTTAAATCTTGAACTAATTTTTCTTTTTGTTGTGGTTGCTAATATCATGTGGGATGTCAATTTTTAAAACTTGTAAATTTCACCTCTGCTGCAGTTCTCCTTTCCCCACACATAGAATTTATTAGCTAACATTATTTGAGCATCATTTGTGTTTGAGGGACATTGTTTCACATGCACTTTGTTTCCCATTGAAGAGAAACATGTGAGTAGTTTTCATTCTTTTTTATGTATTTAGTGAGGAATACTTATTGTTCTGTCTAGGTATTGCTACTCATTTCTTTCAACTTACTGAATGGCCAAATGTAGATGTAAGCAAGGGGGGCCATCTTGACCCACTTAATGACTCTCTTCTATTATGAAGGAACCTTCAATATTCATGGCAGTATTTCATATTGTAAATTGCATATTTAAATTTATAAAAAAGCTGATACCATGCTATTTTTACTAAGAATAAGGTCTAAAGATTCATGTCTTCTCTCATATCATTATAATTTTTATGCAAAGGAAAGCTTGAAAAATACAATATTTCAAACAAAAGTATTAAATGTTTGTTTACAGTTAAACATTATATATTTTATCAGTTATTTTCTGATTATAATTATAAGGAGCCTCTCAATTTGACTAACCTTGGAACCACCATAAGAATTAGGAAATAAATATAAATTATGGTTGTTTCATTCTAGAGTGACTACATATTATAACGTGAAACACAAATGTTTAGTCTAAATAGCTAAATCTAATAACATTATACATTTATGTATAATTATTATTTTTCTTTTATTGGCCTTCCAGTGATGCCTAGCTAACAGTACAGAAGCTGCAGTGATGCAGACCACGTGCACTCAAGTAACTTTTTCTAGCAGTATAAAATGACCTCTCTTGGCTGGTTTTAGTGGACTAGTATTTTATAAAATACAGTTTGAGTTCAGTTGTAGAACATTATTACTATTTACAAATATGCTCTTGAACTTTTTTTAAAATAAAGAGGTATAGCAAACAGTTCTCTTCTAGTTCCAAATGTTTTACTTTTCTTCTGCTTGACATGGATGCTAAGCCTTATAAAATCGTGTACATGGAGATGTGAAACTGAATGTTTTTTTAGGTTTAAATATACATTTGAAATAACCAAAAATCATAACTTTATAATATTTCACAATAATTTGTCAAATGTTGTAACTAAGCTGTATTTGGGTCTTAAAAGGTTTGAAATTTAACTTTCTTAAATGTAAGTTTATTCTCTTTGAACTGAGAATACTAAAATTTGAATTATAATTTACAATTTGACATCAAACTTACTGAATAAGTTAAATTATTAGCTCAATAAAATATTGAATTAAATTCAATAAGCATGATGACATGGAGATTGATGTGTGGTGATAGGGTTAAGTGCAACTACGTAGAAATATAACTAAATAAAACATTTATTAGCTTTTGGCTGTAAAAAAATAACCTATGTAATTGCATGTTTTAGTGTGCAGCCATTTTAGACTGGAAATTTATATTTATATTTCATATTTTTTGTTATGTAACAGTTACAAGGCCAGTCAAGTTTACTAAAGTTAGTACAGTAAGTGGTATGGGAGAAATGTGACAGAAAATAATATATACTCTTATCGGAAAACTTTGATATTTATTCAAAAGATTCTGTAGATTAGGCAAATGCAATTTAAAAATGTAAAATGAAAAATTGTTTCTATTTTTCACGTGTAAATCATCTTGCACTGAGACTTACTAAGTGACAGCTTCATAAATTCAGAGACACATCTTTCATAGAAATACTTTATTAAAAAAATTATTTTTTTGTGTGGAACACATTTGTGAAGATGGACTTGCAAAATTAGAAGTTATATACAGATTTTTGATTGCAAGGTTGATCAGAATGACTGAGACAATGTGTAGAGTTAAGAGATTATTCCATTCTTTATTTTCTTATTTCATGATCATGGCTTATAATTTTATTTTTTTAATAGAACTACCACACTTAGATGTCACAAAAAAGTTGTCTCTCCCTTGACTACACTTTTCACTGATATTTGTAGAGCCTTTCTTTTATATTTTATCTTGAGACTAGACACTACCCAAAATTAACTTGTGTCTTTTAATTAGTTTCTTGCTTATCATCATTTTAAAACTTTAGCACCTTTCTTGTTTTATAATCTTTTGTTGAAGACATTTTATTTTGTTACTGCTTTAGGTAGAAGATCTAACATTTGATGCGCCTCAACATTTCTTTTAATTCTAGGAACCAACTAAAAACTTTGGGATCTGAGGGAAGGTAACCCCTATTTTTCACCAGTTTTGTTAACATAACCATAGCTGACTTGTATTCTCCTCTCAAAGACTGCTTACTATACGCCATTCAAAAAAGGTTATTTTGACCTTATGATGAATTTCCCTCAATGGATTTTGCTCTGTCCAAGCAATGGTTATGAATTGGCTTGTGTATCTGAACCCTTTTGTTTGTCATAATGAAAACACCTATTTAACTAAATTTGGGTAATATATCATAAGTTTGCCATTTGGCAGTAACTTAAACTTTCTGGTTTTGGTACCCATAACTAGAGATAACTTAAAGGCTGATTAGAGATATCGATAGAGTTGTATCAGATCAACAGGCTAACATTTATGCATATTACATGAATTATTGAAGCCATGGGTTAGAAATGGTCTACTGCTTAGTTTGCTGGGCCATAAATCTGAAAGTCTATAGTTTATATCTTGTTAATGTTTAAAAATTAAACATCATGCTGTAAGGACAATGGGAATATTTTAAGAGTGCCAATTGAGTCCCACTATCTGTACCAAACAATTGGTGGTTACTGCTATTGATTAACTGCCTTCCATCTAGATGGCTATTTTAAAATTTTAGGTAGCTAATACAGATTTCCCATGTATATCTTTGTATGAGTATCTAGAACAAACTAAACAATTCTAAAATGAAAGTATAAATTATTTTGGTGTCAATAATGAGGTACTCCAATGTAATATAGAGATGCATGTCAACTTGAAAGTACAGGGATGGATGTATTGACTTCATGACATTTTTTTCCAGAGAGTGATTACATCTTACATAGAAACATTTAGTTATATTGTATCTGGAATTTCAGCAGAATGTTTGCCAGATACAATTGAAATTAGTTTTATTATTGTGAATAACATTTTATGTTTTCAGAAATTAAAAATAACTCTTAATCTGTGTAAAACAACTTTTTTTAGCTGTCTTTGATACTTAGTCACTGTTTTCGTCTTTAATGGGAAAAGAAATATTTAATGCAAGCTCAAATTTAGAAACATAGTGCAGTATAAAGAATTATTAACCATGTTCTGTATCAAGTTGATGAAGTTTGTAGCTATGAATTATGAATTTTATATAGTGGAATTATGATTAGCTTAAACATGAGAATAGTGAAAGAAAAAAATTCATGACCATAGTGCTTGTAATTATCTTAAGAATAAACATGTGCTTGAGAAAATGTTTTTTTCTCTGTTTAGTACACCATTTAAGTAGGAAGAAAAACTTACTAATCTGCTTGAACAAAACTACTGTCAAATTAAAGTATTAAGAATTTTTGATGCAACATTGAAATACCCAAAAGTAACAGATGGGTACTTATAAACTTTCACAGATGTGTTAGCAAGGAGAGATCTATTGGACAAACTGCTAAGATCTTTTCCACAGAGTAACAAAAGTGTAAGCAAAAATGAACATTCAGTGATAAGTGTATTAAAGAACTATGATGAACCTGTTAATGTTAACAATGTAATAAGCTAACAGACTGGTTTGTTAAGCTAATATGCTTTATATATAATACTAGGATAGCAAAAAATATTTTGAATATTAAACAAAGGTTAGCATTGAAATAATAATGCCAGGAAACATTAACTTCATAAAATTGTAAGTTTGTTTTAATTTTACAAAATCTTATCACTGTGCCCATTATTATTTGAGACCCACCGATAAGTGCCTCAATTTCATTTTTTTCTGATATTTTTTCCTTCAGCTTATTTTTCTTATGCTAGGCTTTTGAAGTATGTCTCATCTTTTCCCTATACTGGTTTCCTTACCTACACCTCCTTGAGCCTGACTCTATCAGCTTATTCAAGAAGTGAGGAGGATTTGTGCTTTCTTCAGACTAAAAAACTTTGATAATAGTGAAATACTCGCTATAAAAATATCAGCATTTGGCAAAGTTTGTTACATTATACACAATAAACATAGTTAAAACTTGATTATAATTTATTTCTTATGATGTACTGAAGCCCCTAGTGGCTCAGCGGTATGTCTGCGGACTTACACGCTAAAATCCGGGTTTCGATACCCGTGGTGGGCAGAGCACAGATAGCCCATTTTGTAGCTTTGTGCTTAATTCAAAACAACAACAACAATGATGTACTGGGGTATAAAGCAACCATTGCTATAGCATATTTCCAATTATACATAAACACAGATCAAGATAAAAACTATTTTTGTGTATTTATAGGGATACAAAATGATTATTGTTGAGATATCCTAGTAGTGTAGAGTAAATGTAAGGCAAATAGTGTAACATTTCACATATTTTTAGTATTACAAAATAAACACAGGAGAAGTACTTGCATAATGTTTCTTGTATGTAGTTAATATCCAATGAACGTTCATGTTTTCATACATTTTCAAAAGTAACAAATGCTCTTAATTAATTGCATTACACAGCTCTACTTTATATATGTGTAGAGGAATTTGGATTTGAGGTAATTGTAGCATACTGATTACTTCTAGTGTTGTAATACTTCTTAATAAATTAGAACATGTCTTTAATATTTCTGGTAATATTGAAATATAGATATTTCAGTTATTCAGTCTGTGACACCCTTATTGTATCCATTTTATTATGTTGTTCAGCCACATTTTATTATAGTTAGTGTTTCAGTTTAAAACAGGCAGTTTATAATGTTTTTACATTGATAAGTTTAATCATGTTTCACTTGTTTATTATAGCATTGATATTTATAAGTAGTGTACAGAATTTTTTTTTCAAAAGTAAAATAACATTTTGTTTGATTATGCATTTGTTAAACCTTTATTATTATTATTTTTATTATTAATTGTCCCATAATATAAGTTTACCATAACTGTGTGGATGCTTTGATTGTAGGATTAACACCTTTTCAAGAAGATTTCGGTGTTATAATGTAGATTTATTGATGTAAGAAGTAAGAATTAGTGATATTTCTAATCTTTAATGATTTTTAATTGCTCTGTAATCATATGTTAGTTTCATTTAGTAGTGAACTCAAAACATCCTGTTCACAATTATTTTTTACAGATTTAAGCAGCATAAATTTTGGGTATACATTCTTAACTTTCATTGTTCTGTACAACAACTTGATACCCATCAGTCTTCAGGTAACTCTGGAGGTTGTTCGTTTCATTCAAGCTATTTTTATAAACATGGTGAGTCCTGTTTTTTTGTGTATTTGTGAATATGTTTTGTGAACATAGCTGTATCTATTTTTTTTAAACTTGGGTCATTTTAATAAAATTTACATTATTCTGTTATTGATTAAACATCCTAAATCAGAAGGTACTTTAAAAGATCCATATTCAAGGATTATACTTGGTTCTTTTGCAACATAGCAGTAATTTTGAGGATTTGTACTGAAAGATTCATGGTTTAGTCCGTGTGTCAGAAATAGTGAATGTAATCTATTCTGCAGCTGTGATTTAAAACAATACAAACTAATGAAGTTTAATAATAACCAACCTCTGCAGGAATTTAAATAACCAAGAATCTTGTTATTTAAGTTATATTGAGGAATCATATAGAAACTTTCACTAAGTGTAACAGTACTGGATGTAGTTTTAAACAAAAAGTTCTAACTGTTATTTCAGGTTGAAAATTTGCTTCCTGATAAATATATGACTAGCACATGCATGTTAGGTATTATTCATGGCTGTTTAAAATAATTTACATAGCTAAATTTAAAATTTTAAGAACAAGATCATATGGGGAAGAGTTTGTTGCATAGTATGTTATCTTAATAACTAAAGAATGCAAATTTTATTTATTGTCTTCATTTAAAACTGTACATTGACCTTATACTCTTAAGCTCCAACAATGCTTTACTTACAAAAGTGAGAGCTTGAATGTCAACTTCAGAAGTTAAATTTTGGTCATTGACTCGACTTGTAAAGCACATTGGTCTCCTGTTTGTTGATGCATGTTTGGTGGTGTGCAAAAACTTTCTAGTACCATTTTTTAGGTAGAATACATTTGTTTTTCAGCAGGATTTCAAGATCGTATTGATGTGCAGGTTTGATCTTATCAATCCAAAGACATTTTTGTTTGGTAAATAAAAGTATAGATATAATAATCTTTTCTTAAAAAATACAGATGTATACACTGTGGATGTTTATGTAGTTTAGTGTTTCCATATACTATTTTCAAATTGTAGAAACTATATTGTATGGTGAGAACAATAGCTTTTACATTTAGTGTACACATATTTCATAATTTTCTTTAATCTGTGTTGCTTTCTGGTGAGTACAATTCTTTTGGTATTAATTAGTCTTTTTTATCAGAAATGAAGAAATATTCTAATTTTATAAGAGAAACCAGTCTTGAGTTGTAAGGGCTTGAATGATGAAATAGCAGTGTGTTTTACGAAGAACTGTTTTCAATATCTACTTTATGTAATTCAAACAAAGTAAAACTTAGATTTTGAATATAAGATACTAATGTTTGTCTTTCCCATTTATTTGTTTTCACCTTCAAGTCACAGTTTTTTGGTAAAAAACAAACAAACCTGCAGCTTCTGCACTTTTTAAAAAAAATTCAGCATATTTGGTTTTATAATTAACATCAAATGCTAGTGAAATCAGAGCAATGGAGTTCATGGACAACTACCAAACAATGTATTTAGATTTGAACTCTTTTCCGGTCCCAAAGTGGTTGGAGGTTTGAAAGATAACCCAGTGTGGTCAGAAACTTATTTCTCTTCATTTATCACAAAGAGAGCTGTGGTATTAGTTAGCCAATTGACTTAAAAGAATAAGTTAAGAAGTGCTAGCATATTGTTTTTGGTGAGAGTGATGGATGCCACCCCCAAGCCAGCTGAGAAAGCCAGGAGAAAGTGAGTCAGTGCTGCTGTGATGAAGCATGTGTAGTTGTTGGTATTGTATAATGTTAATAAGGAAGGGATAGACATTGATAGCCACTGAATGAAGAAAGACTGAATCAAACACAATTTATAGATTGAAAATTGGATAACTGAAATTTACAGAAATATATGTTTAATTAACCTAATGTGCTATTTTTAAAATGCCAAAATATACATAGCTTCACATTTATGACACATAGCATAAAACACACAATTGTTACATTTAATGAAACATTTCACAGTTTATTTCAGGAAAAGCTACATTTACTTGATGTTTTACAAAACTTACAAATCAATGTTTTTCTATAAATATTGTCAAAAATACTCTTGGCCCAGATAGGCATTTATACTTTACACCTTTAAACCCCAATAAGCAACAAATAATAATAAAAATATTTTTCACAGATCACCTATTTTGATGTATTACTAGATTTTACAAGTACTTTATATACTCAATGAAGAAAATTTACTGACCACATTACCATTGTGTGCTTGTTGAAAGTTATAGTTTTGATACTACTAACTTTAATGTAGTATGTATATCTTCACAAACTTTCAAAGACTTTCCAAAACATTACAAGTCTTTTACATACAAAAAATAAGATTTTTTTTTAATGAAGTGTTTTTAATAAACTAAAAAACAAATTTTCAGTGATTAAAATGAGTTTTTTTTAACTAATCCAAGTGCAAAGTTATTTTTATGTTAAGATTAAAACACTTCTCTTTACTTAAACAATCTCAAATTTCATTTGCATAATCTTAAAAACCACTAAATACATTTTAACTGTTATTTTTTTCTAGTAAAACTTTCTATACTATTTTTTGTTTTCTATACGGTATTAGTCAATTTTACTGACCCTCATAACCATTATAAAAATTAGGAAGTCTATCTTTTATTTTGCTCTAGAATGATTGTAAATTGTTATAGGAAACCATAGAGGTTTATTTTAAATAGCTTCATTCTTGTAACAGTAAAAATCTATTTATTAATTTTTTTGTTTTATTGACTTTCAAATCATGTCTAACTAGAAATACCCTGACCGAAGTTCAAAATTACATTGTGCATGTGTAGCTCATATTGCCCTATCAAATTATGCAATGCACAAGTTACTCTCTTAGATAACAAATGAAGATTTATATTATTTTTTCCTTTATTTTACCTAATGTGTATCTTGTTTTTACATTTTAGATACTTTTATAATAATAAATAAAGGAAACAAAAGAAAATAAAAAAATCATCATTAAATTTCAAACACACACTTCAGTAAAGCTTCACATTTTTTCTGTTATTTTTCTTTACTGTAACATTATTAATATTGATCACGAAGTTTCAAAGGACTTATGGTTAAAGTTTATACTTATGCTTTCACACTTATTTTCTTTAGAAAGTTTGTTGTTAGAAGCTGACTTAGAAACCAGACAAAACAAAATAAATAGTGCTATTTTTTTCAGTATGGATCATTAAGTGTCAAAGTAAAATTCCTGAGAGTTTCTTTTAATATGAGAGAATATATGTAAGATATGGTTTTATTTAAAGTTGTATCCAATTCAATAAATTGTCATGTATTTGGATGTTATTTAATCTCCTAGGTGGTTGAGATTTATTGTTAGTATATGTGGAAAATAATTTATTTTACTGTGCTTACACAGTAACCAATAGATGTGTAGTTTCCAATAATATAAATATGATTCATTTTGGCCGAAAAAAGCTTTTATAGCCTTTTTGCTAATCAATTTAGAAACAAATTATTTGGAAATTACTTACGTTTGAGTTTACAGTGGTATGTTCTAAAACTTTTTCATTATTTCCTTATTTTAATTTTGTTTTTATTGAAACGTTTTAATACAAACCTTTCTTGATGTACACACTTGTATGTAAAAATTTTCCTTTCCATTTGTTAAGATGAGTTTTTCACTGGTAAATGTGTCATTAACCAGTGCATTTCATTGACTTTTTAAGCCATTTCATTTTCTTACATAAACAAACATTTTCTGAATTGTCAGCTCTTTAGTTTTGTATAATTTGTTTTTATTTTACCTAAGTGAAAATGAGTAGGAAGATAACACAGGCTCTTTAAACAGTTATGCTTATCTATAATAAAGCAAAGTACAGATCTCTTATTACTCTTAGTGCTAGTGCCAATATTTACAAAATACAGTAACATTTTGGCTGCCACACATTACATATGTATTTATATTATTATTATCAAGTAAATATTTAAAGGTCAGTCATTTTTCATAAAATAGCAGTAAATAATAAAAATATTTGGGAAACAGTAATCTCTACAACTTGTGATGCTACAAAGTTGCAGTTTGCACTTGAGAGTTGTACTTGCAAACTTTGTTGTAAGCCTCAACCAAATTTGTGTGTGGACATGAAAAAAAAAATCTTTATAGACTATATATGGATTTTGGAATATCAAAAAATTGTAAGTTACTGCACCATTGCTTAAAAATTCCACTGTAATTTACCATGCTTCCTAAATAAATTGTATTTTGGCTTAAAAGTTCAATTTAAGTTTGGGAAATAGCCTTGATTGTAATATTTCAAAGTTTTTAGTGACATAATATAAGAGATTTTTCTCTTGTAAAGAACTTAGGAAGAGTGACGGGATTAGGTAGAGGAAATGTGGAGTGTTCAGTTGGTTATAAAGTTTTTGATGCACAAAAGTGTGAATAGATATTCTAGTCTTGTTAACTTCAGAAGTGGTTGGCAGAGTCATTATGGTGGATTTACTAAGTATTGAAATATCTCAGCAATTTGAAAAGATGGAAGATTCTTATTTTACATTCTAGCTAGCTAGTTTCAGAAATTTGAGGTTTTAATTCATAAGAAGCTATGTTCATTGTGTTGTAAGTGTCTTAAAAATAAATCCAACAAGACCCCAAAGAAGACTACCAGATGACACACAAAAACTGATTTTTCTTTTTAAATTTAATTTAAACTTTAAAAATCAACTGATGTATAATACTAAAATTGCAGTCAACAGTAAGATTCCAAACTTATTGACATTTGAATAGAAGTCTACAGATGGAATGGCATGCTTTTTGACCTCTTTCATGTCCATAGTGTTAAGGTTAATTTATAGAAAGAACAGTATTTTAACAAAATATATATAAAGTAAATATGAAGCTTTAAATGCATTGACTTTTAAATTTTTTTTGTCAGGATACTGAGATGTATTATGAAGAAACAGACACTCCAGCAATGGCCAGGACATCAAATCTTAATGAAGAACTGGGCCAGGTTAAATTTGTTTTTTCTGATAAGACTGGTACTCTCACTAGAAATATCATGGAATTCAAACGCTGTTCAATTGCTGGAACAATATATGGGTAGGCCAAATAAATCTTTCAATATTACTGTATCATATATCATAATACACAACTGCTAGCTGGTATAACTCATGAAGTTTTCAACTATTATTTTTCTCCTTAGGATACCTAACAAGTTTCTATTTATTTTTTTTTCACTTTTTAGTAGTGAATAAAAAAAGAAAAATAAGAACTCATTAATTAAATATCAAACACTCTTTTTAGTAATCTTTGTATACTTGTTATTTTCTTTACTGTAACACCTTAAACGTGGTTCTTCAGGCTGTAAGACGTCAATAATTTTTTAGTTATCTTTGTATATTTGTTATTTTCTTTATTGTAACTTTAAACTTGATTCTTCAGGTTGTAAGACGTTAATAACTTATAAGTGTATAAGGAAAATAAAGGTTGCAAAGTGCAAAATAAAATATATAGTATTGTTAGTACTGGTTACCTAGTTTAAAAAGAACCTCTGGTCAGAGTTTATGCTTTTCACATTTATTTTTTCTAGTACTTTTATTTTTAGGAACTAACTTATAAACTGGACGAAACAAAATGTCTTTTGTCTTTTTCCTGCTTTGAGAACAAAGTGGAGTAGGATTTATTAATTTGTTGACAGTATAATGGTTTCAATTAAAACTGTCTGAAATATTATAAAATGCTTTTATTATGACTTTGTAGAAAATCTGGCTGATACAGCAAGTTGATAAGTGGATGTTTCCTACAGAGTTTTAATTAATATCCTGACCCTGAAAACAGTATAGTAGAATTTATTAGCTTCTTTACAGTACATTGGTTGTGGCAAGAATTATCTTAAGTACCTTATAAAAGTGAATAAAATATAATAATCTCTGCCACTTTGTTACAATGTCGTTGTTTGAATGACGAGTGAGATGTGCAAGCTTTGTAGAAAACCTCAAATAAAGTAATGTGTGGACATGGAAAAATAAAAAAAATGTAGACTTTCTATATGGATTTTGGAATATAATAAAAATATTGACATCCTAACTAAATTTTGTTTTGGGGTAAAAAATTAAATTTCTTTGAATTTGAAATAGCTTTGATTATAATACGTCAAAGTTTTCAATGATATAAGAAGTTTTCTCTCATAAATAACTTAGAGTGACAGAATTAGTTAGAAGAAATTGAGTTTTCATTTTGTTGTAAAGTTGTTGATATACAAAAGTATGAGTAGATAAACCAGTCTTCTCAAATGTGAAATGGTGGGTGGAGCCAATATCGTGGATTTGTTAAATATTAAGGTTGTAAATAGAAATGGTAGGAGATTTTTATTTTATATAAAAATCATATGTGATAGCTTTCCAATATTGGAAATTTGAGTTTCTAATTCATAAGAAGCCACACATTATATTCCAGACATAATAAACTGTAGTCTGAACAAACTTAGAAGGTGATGTATTACATGTCCTATAAAAATCAATATTTAATCTTTCTTTATATATGCCTTTGAACTAAAAAAGCAACTAATGTATAGTATTAAAATCTAATTGATATACACTATGATGGAAAACTTATTATCATACATTTATAAAATAATACTTAAAAGAAAATTTGAATATAAGTACATCTTTTATGGTATGCTCTATGACTCCTACTCATGTCCATAAGGTTAATACTATTAGTAAGTTGTTAATTAACACATTGACTGAAAACTTCTTAGCATAGTTTTCATTATTTTTTTAATATTAAGCATTGTACATTCAAATTCTAACTGTATTATTTGAATCTTGGAGAAATAGTAATAGTTAGTTACTTACCAGGAGTTTGAGCAGGAAGTGTTGGACATTTTCAACATTGTTATGGGTTTGGACATAGTTAGATCAAGCAGCATTAGTTCTCCCTCTAGAAACAGGATCAGTGTTTGTTTTTTTTTAATTAGCGAAGAGACTGACATTTAGCTTTAAACATGGGTTTTTAGAGATTTCTTTAGTATACTTATAATTCTTCAAATAGTGTGCTCATCCAACTCAGAAGATCTGTTACTTAATTGGATGAATTTTGTTGACTCATTGCAATTCTTAGAACTGAAACCAAAAATAAATCAAATATTGATTATGATTGAAGATGGTAAGTTCACATCCTGTTTTTATATATTTCTTATTATCCTCTTTAGATCAAAGTTCTGCGCAGAGTTTCTGATTTTCTTGCTAATTTTTTTTATAGAAGTTATGTTCAGCCTGTAATAAAGTTAATACAAACTTTGCCATAGCTTTCTCTTTGTTGCTGTGGTGTCAGTTTATAGATGAGAGAAACAGTTGATTCTTATTACTATCTGGAATGCATTGTAGTTTATATGTGACATACATATTTCTTTGGTCAAGTATCATTGTGTAACTCTTCATATGCATTCATTAAACATGCTCAACTTTTCTTCAATTTACTGTATGTATACTGTACATGGAAATTAAATTATTTCTCCTTTCTTGAAGCATTTGAAAACAGTTTAAAATGCCTCAAAACATTGCAAATGCTTCAACTGTAAATCTTACAGATGGAGATGATTGATATAAAATAAGGATAATTTTGGTTTTTAAAAATAGAACTGCATGAATAACTTTCATGTCATTGTGGGAAAAAAAATGCATAATGTGCAGAAAATTATACTGTATACAAATATGCTACAATTATTTGCACTGTGCAGTGGATATACAATTTGCAGTATGTAAACTAGGGCAACTGTTACAGAGCTATTTGGCAACATTACATAAATCTTGGACCTAATAAATCATGGCAAGATAACTTGTGTGGAAATTGTCATCTATTGTTGTTCTTTTATGCATAAACTTAACTACAGAAATCTTAGCTTTCACCATGTAAACATAGCAAAATTTAAAATTATTATAGTAAGCAATACATGAAATTATTCTTGCTTGTTCTTGAGTATGGTTTATATAATTAGATATACATAAAATCTCATCATATGAAGTCTTGAGAAAAATCTTACAAAAGTGATAGGATATCGCCATCATTTTGTCCATTTTTTGTTCTTTTTAGAGAAATAGAAGGAAAACTTTTAACTTGAAAGAATTAAGATCTTATTATGGAGCACACTTTAAAGGAAATGTACTAAAGAAAAGTAGAGAGAATCTGAGTCACTCCAAGTACAAAATAAATACAGTAATTCTGGGAGGAATTGGTTAATTTCTCAAGGAATATTAGTTGCTCCATCAATACTCAGGAAGACTCTTAAAATTTTATGACTTTGAATAGATACTTTATAAGTTTTAACATATGAGGTGATTTATTTGTTGGACCACAATAGTAGAATAACAGATGAAAAAACTCAAAGATTTAAATAAATAGAATTACATTTGATACCAAGTATGTACCGTATTTTCCACCTAATAAGCCGAATTTCTGGCCCTAAATTTTGGACCTGATTTTTGGGGGTCGGCTTATTGGCCGATCACCAGCTTTGGACCAAAAAATACCGAAGACCAAAATCGGCTCCAAAATCATACCTTTGATCTCACAGTTATGGCAGAGTTATTTCAGTTGAATAAACTTTATTTATTAATAGAAAAAGGTCTATACATTACGAATGACATGTATTCATAGAAATAACAAAATTCATAAAAAAAATACACTCTTTAATCTCAGCAATTTATTAAAATCCATCAAATTCATCATCTTCATCGTCAGAAGCACCAAATAATAGATTCCAATCCTCGGCAGAGACCTGGTCGTCGTACGGGTCATTCTCTGGTGTTATTAGCTGAGTGAGTGGAATGTTGTCGTCCTACCACAGCATATCATCTTCCGTTCCATCCATTGCATTTGAGATGCTGCATTTTTTAAATGACTTCTCTAAATTTTCAACACTAATATCGTCCCACGATTTCACGACCCATCCACTCATTCCAACATTGACGGAGCCTGTCTTTAAAAGGTTTATTTAAACACACATCTAAGGGCTGTATCACAGATGTCAGCTCACCGGCAATAACTGCAATATCGGTATTACATCTTTTGATCGTGGCTTTAACGTTTTCACACAGGTGGGACTTAAACATATCCCAAACGAGCAGAGATCTAGATTTCATCAGTCCGCCAGGACGACATTTCTTTTAGCACACATTCTGCTTTCCTCCATTCATGGACCTGTTTTTCATTCACACAGTAATGGCAAGCAGCATTCATATTTGAGGTTTTTAAGGCTAGCTCTACTACTTTCAGTTTAAAAGCAGCATCATAACGCATTCTTTTTTTTGCAGGTGTAGACATCTTTGGCTTTTGACGGCACAATGATAAACTCCCACTACATACCCCTGGTATTTATACCCTGGGTTAGTGATTTGAATTACTGAGTAAAAATTCTGGAATTTCATTGGTTACCTAATTACAGTGAGTGGAGCCAATAACGAATGACATATTGATTCCATCTCTGTCTCATTACGACACATTCTGCTTTACTACAGAACACCAATGATCACACACAACATGCATGCTGACACTGAAACAAGATTAAGAAATCATTTTGAAGAAACTTGTCACTTCTTAAAAATGGCCTCAGCTTATTGGGCGGTAATAAGCAAAAACCCTCATTTTCAGAGCTGAAAATTGGCCTCGGCTTATTCGGTGATTCGGCTTATTAACTGGAAAATAGGGTAAGTATGTTTTTCTAGTGAATGATAGGTAGTTTATCCTGTTTGGTAACTTCTAATGATTGTACTGGTCATTTGTAAACTTACTGTTTACAATTACTTCTATAACTGAACCTTATTATGCATTACTTTTTTTATAGTGGTTCAGGAAAACAATTTGATGGGTCTCAGCTGTTATATTATCTCAAGCAAGAAGAGGTAATTATGTTCTAAGTTGATGTAGGTTAATCTTTTTTAACCTTTTTTAAAGAGAATTTTAAAAACAAGCTGTGTAATTATCCTACCCTTCAAATAATGTATAAAAAACAACTATATCTGAAATGTTAATGTTTAAAAGTTTTAATTATAATACTTGTTTGAATAAAGTAATGAAATAATTAACACTTATTTTTAGTTTTCACTATTGTAATTTTTATTTGAATTTTACAAACACTTAAACTTTCAGTCTGAACATATAAAACTTGTCAATATGTTTACAGCATAACTGTAAATCTGTGGTATGTTTGTTGCTTATTTCATAAACTATGAAATTCAATTAACTGAATTTCTTGTTTTACAAGTTCTAATTTTCTAAAGCTAACAAAATTGTAAATATATTGTGTGTAAGCTCTAATTATTTTGTTTCGTTCAGTCTATTTGTTACAGAACTCTTCTTTCTTCCTTATATGGACTGTAAATTTATAACCTTTTATTTATTATATTGAAAATTTGTTTTTTTATGTAATATAAAGGTAATAAATTAATTTTGTTGAAGTCGTTATTTTGACAAGTTTTATATTACAAGAACTTCATTTGTTATTTTGAAACTAAATGAATCTTATAGTACGTCGATTTTAGTATAAGCTTAAAATGTAGCAGAGTTAACTTTTTTAAATAAGATATAGTAAGGTAAGGAAAAGTATGCTTGTTAGTTTTAACAGTATTATGATATTTAATTGTAAATATCACAGAGCAAAGTACGCCAGAGTGTAAATTCATCAAGCCTGTGATTGGTTTTGTTGCTATTCAGATATATATAGGCTTCTTCAAATGAAATAAATAAAAAAACAGATAATATGACTGTGCAAAGATATAATGTGGAATAAACCTGTAAAACCTGGCTTTTAGATCAGTTAAAGGTGTATTGCTTAATGTCACAATGTGAGTTTTATTTTGTTATAAACTGTAAATTTACAAGCATAATCAAATTAATGTTCAAAAACATTCAGTGGTAAGAATGATTTATGTTTCTTATGCTTGTGTTTCAGAGTTATTCATTTTTGTACATGGAAGTGTAGATATGACAATGTACTACTACCTTGCTGGAAATGGTTAAAACATTCAAATTAAGTTCTTGTTTAGACTTGGGGCAAAACAAATGTAAGGAGCAACCTTGTGCATTTAATTTAACAAAGGTTATGTGTCTGAGTATATTTTTGCTAAAACGTTCTCAATTTATGCAGTTTTACATGTCTCTGAAAAAACTGGTTTCAACATATTTTCCTGTTATTTCTAGAAATTAATTTCTAGAGGGATTCAGTTGTAATGACTTTTCTGTGTATTTCTGTGTTTTGAATTTGTATAAATCAAGACATACACCCTTGTGCAAATTGATTGAAACAAGATGGAAAATTATGATTTTTTCAATTTTTTTCATTTTGTTTCTGAGAATCCAAAAATTACTCATAAATTAATACATGATGTGACTGCCTTTATTTTTCAGAAGATCATTAATCTTTGGCATTGAGTCCATGAGTTGACTGCAATCTTTAGATCATGGTACCATACCTCAATTATGGCCTAATTTAGCTTATCTTTCATAGTACAGTTTTTTCCTCAAAGTCTTTCTTTACAAATTGCCCAACGATTTTTTTTTTCAATAGGATTTAAGTCCAATGAGTTTTTATACCAGTCCAGCACTTTTATTCACATTGTAGTCATAAAGTTCTCACAAGTTTCGATGTTTGGCACAGAGCCAAATCTTGCTGAAAAATCCCAGATCCATCTGGAAATCCCTTTTTCAATTCTCTGCAAAACTTCGATGTTCTGTGGTCCTTGCATCATATCTTCTACGATATGTAAGCCTCTGATGCCATAGTGGCTGAAAAAGCCTCAAAACATCTTCTTCAAGGGATGTTTTACGAACTCATTAATGTGAGATTCTCGAAGTTTCTCACCTGGAGATCTGTAAACATGCAGACTTCTTTGACCTTGTATGAAGAAATGAGTCTTGTCACTGATTAACACCTTCATCTGTTGTTCTTGCATTCAGTTATTGTATTTCAGACCCCATTGACACTGTTTTTTCTTCATTGAGTTGGTAAGAAGTTGTTTTTTGACTGGTCTCCTTGCCCTTCTAACGCAATTTTGAATGACATAATATTCCTCAAAATGTCGTCATATATCCCAAAAATAAATTGCATGTACTGCAAAACACAGCTAATGATGCCGTCTGTGTGAAAAAGTGACTATTAAAGGAACTCAGTGGGTCCAGTGAGCCTACACTGGCCGCTATGTTGAAAATATTGTAAAATGACCATTTGTTTCAATTGATTTGCACAAGGGTGTATTAAAAAATTGCTGAAGAGCATAAAATTGTGAATTGAAAAATACTTACTGTAAGCGTAAACAGTATTCACCCAAGACATAGAGATACCATTTAAAATCTGAGCATTTGTCCATGGATATAAAATATTCCAAGATTAGACAGTGACTAAGCACGTAAGTTATGTGAGATGAACAGCAGCATCAGATTTGTGTATTTTATTAACATTCAGAACATCAAAATTTTTGGAAATAGTAACTAAAGTTAATGTTGTTAATCACCTAGAATTAGCATTTAAAGTAATAACAGAGTAGTTAAGAACAAGTTTTGATGGGAATAACTAGAGGTAAAGATGACTGTGAAATATGGAGAAGAGAAAGTATGAAAAATTGTTTACAAACATTGAAAATTTATACCGTGATAAGAATTGTATATATTTTCCTTTTCTATCATATGGTAGTGTTGTATATTATTTGACTCCACAATATTTAACATACTAAACTTTAGGTAGAAATGATTCTTAAGTCGCCTATAGATGCAGGAATTTACAACTTGTTCTTTTGCATTCTTTTTTTTAATTATACTATTTAAATTCAGTTGACATTGATAAACAATTTCAGTATGGGCATATTTTCTGTACATGTTAAAGGTTTAGCAAGTTACATTCAAAATTTAATTAAACTGCTTTCTTATCATGATACATACAAGTAAATGTGGCCTAAAAACATAGCTACTCCAAGAGTCTCTACACCATTCGAAACATTGAAAATTTTAATTTCTGATAATATTATGGAACAGATCATTCACTCAACAAACACCGTCATGAAAGAACCAATTTTTGAAGAAGACCTCTGGAAATGGATCGCAGGTAATCTTTTCCTTGGAATAAGCAAATCCAAAAATGCATCGACAGACGAAATGTTTTCAACTGAATTTGGTTTGCCATTTTTGCGAAAACTGATTACACAAGACAAATTCAAACAAATGTGCTCAAAAATCAGATTTGACATCCACTCTCAAAGAAATAGAGAAATCAAAGTTGCCACCATCTCTGGAATCTGGAATTTTTTCATTGAAATTTGCAAAAACAATTACAACCCAAGCGAATACCTGACAGTGGATGAACAACTATGTAACTTCAAAGGAAGAGTTGGCTTCAGAACATACATTCCGACAAATCCAGGCAAATACGGAATAAAGATTTGGTGCCTAACAAATGCATAGACAAGTTACCTCCTCAATGCTCAAATTTATACTGGAAAGGTTGGAAATACGACAGAAACAAATCGAGGAGAAAGAATAGTCAGAGAACTGAGTTAGCCATGTCTTGGAAAAGGAAGGACAATAACGACAGATAATTTCTTCACAACAGTGCCACTTGCCAAGTACCTAAGAACAAAAAGAACAGGACTTGTTGGAACCATACGGAAATCAAGAACCTTCCTACCTCCTGAAATAAATGCAAAATCTAGAGAGTTATCACCAAAGTTTTTCTACCATGATGACATCACCCTTCTCAGGCACTCAGACAAACCAGGAAAATATGTGCTACTACTGAGTTCTCAGCATCAGTCTGGTGAAGTAGAAGAGAATGGAAAGCCCGAAATCGTCAATCTTTACAATGCAAGGAAGGCAGGTGTCGACACTTTCGATCAACTGGTGAGATATTTTACAACAAAGAGGCAATCAAAGCGCTGGTCAATTTGCATATTCTATAACATTCTAGATCTTGCTACGTACAATGCTTTTGTTCTATTCTCGACAAAACATCCAGAATTTCTTCGTCAACATAAATCAAGAGCCAAAAGAGAATTTATATGGCAATTGGTGCTTGAAATCAAAGAAATTTACTGCAAAGATAATGACAAAACAACCTCATGTGAACCGTCTGCAAAGAGGGCAAAGAGAGGACGATGCCATTTGTGTGGCAGATCAAAAGATAGACAGTCGAAAATTGTTTGCTCAAATTGTAAAAAGTTTCTCAGAGCCATTCTAAAGTTGGTTGTAATGAATGTTGCTAAATCACTGTGTTTTTATTGGAAAAATATATGGGGCCTGATAGGCCCCAAAATCACTTTAGTGGATGTAAATATTTTTTTTGTAGGAGTGTTAAAATATAAGACAGATGTATACTGACATAAACTTAAAGCTAATAAACAAATGTAGTTTCATGCTAAAATTTGAACTCCTTTTAAAAGGAAAGAAAGGTAATGTAGTTTAATTTTTTTTTTATGATTACAAGGCCAGGCAGGGGTAAAGAAAATTACAGATAAACAGTTAAATGGAAACAGAAATTGAAATTTGTTCAAGATGTTTGAGAGAAACACTGCACAAATAAAATTTTAAAATTTTCAGTTGAAGAAAAGTGTTTTCAGTTTAACACAAAAATCACTTTGTACTTGAGGTCCTCAACACTTTATATATCATTTGAGGAAGTTTGGTGAAAATTCTTCATCAAATGAATAAAGGATAGCTGAAAGCTTGTGAAATTTCATGAATATACACAAAATGTAATAAAGTTATAGTAGGGAATTTAAATTGTAATTTGGGATTACAGTTCTGCTGGTTCAACCAAGTCAATGGTTGGCGCATTAAAATACATTATAATTTAATTTAATATATTAGTGAAATGTAGTACTCTTTTGTTAAAAACTGACGCACATGCATAAAAGTAAATAAGTAATATTTTTATTTCTGAGTAAGTTTCAACTTGTGAAGTTTTGTATTTCTTTTGATGAGTGGGAAAATGTGTACAATTTTCCTTTCAAAATGGACTGCTCAAAACTGGATATCAAAGATTTATCGATAAACTATAACTATCCCTGCCCACTAAACAGAGAAAGAGCATGACCTTTGTGAACTCTGTTTTTCATCTGTTTGTATTTTGGCTTGTTATTTTTCATTTGTTGAAAACTATATTTTGACTTATTAATGTAAGCTTTAAAATACAATTTTATATTGGTTCCTTTGTACAGGAAAATGTTAATTTGAAAGTTGTTTTTAATCCTTATTTCATTTATTGTTCACTGTTGTTGTCCTTCAAATGTCATATATGTTACAGTAATAATATACTCACAATTATAATTTTTCATTTTGTGCATGTGCAGATAAATGTGTAATTTTAAAATTACTGTTGGTGATCTTTAGTTTTTACAGCCAACACTAAGTATTGTATGCAACTATGGTATTATATTCCATTGTTTAAGCATGCCCATATCTAAGAGAATGAGTATGAACACATTTTTTATCTTTAAACTTTGCATTACTTATTAAGTGTTTTGATGGATCATACTTCATACAACTATAACTGGGATTGGAAACTTTTGAAGAAGTCATAATATGAAATGTTGAGATAAAACATTTTTTTCATGAAAAATGGTTCTTCTGTTAAACTTGGGTGTACTACATTATACCATTTTCATTGTGCTGTATAAGCATAAGTAATTGTTGCCATCAAAATTAACAAATAAGTGTTAGAAAATTAGATCGAATAGCAGTATCGGATCTGAAACATTATTCTAATATACTGTAATTAACCTCATTAAGATTTAATACAAAGAACTTGTTGGTTTAAATATGTTCTTAATAACACAGTTTTAGTAGATATCATAACCAAATTTTACTTATAAATGTAAGACTGAATAAGTAGTTATTTAAAATATTGTTGTTTTCCTATTACAGACATCATTGTCAATTTTAAAGGAGTTTGTAAGATTGTTGGCAGTATGTCACACAGCAGTACCTGAATATGATCCAGATATGGAAACTATACATTATCAAGCAGCATCTCCTGGTAACTAAAATAAAGGTTTTGGTTTGAGAAAATACTTTACAATATAACTTATTATTTTACCTCTGTAATTGGTAATACTTGAGTTGTTTGAGATAATGTTTTTGAATCTGTAATTAGGAAATTAAAGTGTTAAAACATTGCACATGATTAAATCATTTTTTAGCTTATGTAAAGGCCTAAAAACCATTTATAGATTGCTGTTATGAATATTTGTAACTAAATGGAGTACACTATAAAGAATCATTGTGCTTAGAAAGTTACTGTTAATTTTGCAGCACACAGTTTATATTTTGCTCCACAGACCTGTAAAGAAATGTATTTAAATTTTATAATTGTTATCTTTTTAGTTGCTGATCATTTCAAACTATTTTGATTTTATAATTTGTGGATGCATCTTGCATTGCTATGTTAAAATTTTTAAACTATTTGCAAATTTTACTTGAACAGTTTTTTTTCTATGTGCACTATGTTCAATTCATTAGGCTTCTGTCATGACCAGCCAAAAGTAAACATTCTCAAAAATATAAAAATCAGGCAGGAAGAGGTTAGTAACTTTGATAGCTTTACATTTTAATCTCCTATGTGCATACTTTTTGGAAAGTTTTAATCATGGTGAAGTGTATAAATTAAGAAGTACCCTTTCATCTACAAAATTAACTTATAAAATAATAAGTTTGATTTAATTTTTGCAGTATTGTTAAGATACTGTGTGAGTTGGTATTTTCAGCAGTTTTGAACAAGTATTTCTCGGAATATTTTCTTTATGATATTAAATAGGATTATTTGTAATGGTGAGTTTAATCTATTATTAAAATGCACAGAGAGAAATTTGGATTACTTAATATTGGGTCAAAATGTTTGGTTAATTATCACGTTGAGAGTTAAGTGTTCTTTTCAAATATCACATTAGGAATAACATGTTTGATAAAAGTAGCATCTGTGTTTTTTTTTAAGTTAGTATTGTAGTTGACATAGTATCAGTTTATCTTTACACTTTCAAATCAGACAAATTTACTTTTCAAACAGTAAAAACCTGTATTTGTTGGCTTGTTATCATGGTGCCAACAACCTTTGTACTTTATTTTCTGAATATCCTTCACATAATGCATATCATGAGTAATTTACCCAAAGTTTTCCATTCTCCCAGCTTCTGTGTAGCATATGGACATGCATCAGGAGAACATGTAACATTTTTTTCTTTCTCAGCATTATCCAGATTTTCTTGTTGGCAATCACCCTGTTTATTTTGCCTGCAATTCAAATTATTATATTAATGTTAAATAACAAACCAGTTACACTTAATATTATTTAAAAATATGAGGAAACTGTATTTATTAATTTTTACAAAGGTTCTCAACTTGAATTTACATGAGGAAGAAGGAAATAATTATAATTCTCAGAACAAAATATATGTCTTAACTATTCTTTTAAAACAATTAATAAAGGAAATAAGTTAATCATTTTTTAAGATAAAGTAATACAACCGTTAAAATTAATACATAAAAAATCCTATTTGCATTTCAAATTATGTCTTTACCAAGGATTTTTTTCAAAAATATAATTAGTTCACACCATTTTTATAATCCACATTGTAATTAGCTCCAGTTTCAATTTTTATATTCTTAATACCAAATACAAGGATAAGTTACATAAAAACTAAACACTGATGCATGAAGAATGGTGCAGCTGGAGTATCTGCTCCTACTGCTGGCTACCCTCTAACCTAATTGATATTTCTATAGTTACCTCCAGTTAACTTGGTGGCTAAGTAACTAACCTGGTTTGACTACAAAATTCTATTGGAAGAATTTCTGGTTAAAAAAAACAAACAAAATTAAATGAGTTCTTCCTTCTGTGATATGGTATATTATGTAATTTATCCTTAGAATTATTCACAGGAGCTAGTGATAACTGTCATAAAGAATCTTTATTAGTTGGAATAGTAACATGTTCTATTGTTGATTGGTTACTCTACCATTTTCTTGACCACTTATCATCCGAGTAGTTTCCCAATGGTTCAGTAGTAAATCTGAGAGTTAGTGGAATTTGCTAATTGATTAATAGTTGGGCTTATTAATCAGTTATATTGAGGAAATTGGTGATTTACGCAAGATTTAGAGAGGTGGAATAATGGCAAATGGTAATAATTGCAAACACTAATTTTAATTAGTTGATTATTTTCGTGTGTAATGACACTGGTTGATTAAACTAAAGAACCTTGAATTAATCAAAAATAATAATGAGAAAACATTGTGGCAATGTTTTAGTTACGTGGTTTAGAGAAATAATAAAAAAATGTAACAGCTGATTATCCATTTCTTTAAATTTTTGTGAAATTAATCAGTTTAATCATAATTTTTTGTTTAATTATTTGTTTTATGGGATACTAAAGAGTTCAATTGAACCTCATGAGTCATCATTTATAACAGTTAAATTAATTGTTCAACTCTAGTAACTGATATCTGTTATCAAGAAAAGAGACACAAAATAAACTCTAAATGCTTTATTTATCATTGTGCACTTGCATATATAAATTTATTCTAAAATTCTGACTACATTGCACTCATAAATGCATTGTAGTAAATCATTAACTATGATAACCAACTCTTGAATGCTCATTTTAAAAATGTCTCCCTTTTTTTCAGCTTACTGCTGCAAGTGTTTCTAATAGTATCAGAAATTCTGGAACTTTTTTCAGCACTTTATTCACTTAATTCTTTTTGCAGAGAAATCCCATGGCTGCATTATTAACTGTTATTTATCAGTGTATTTATGCCATTAATTTCCAGTTTTCTGCTGATGTCCTTGGCAGTTTTCATGGTAATGTTGATGCTTAATTGTATTTTGTCATGATGAAGTAAAAACTAATCTTTTGATTATATCTGTTTGCATTCATTGTTTTTGAATAGCAAGATTACTGCTATAAAGATGCCTTGCTTATTATTATTTTTTCTTTGGTTGTTTTGTTTGACACCTGGAATTCATACTTGCTATGTCTGATGGCACCGATGTTATTTTGAATGATTCAGTTCTTAAATCTTGATATTTTCCACTTTGTTGTGATTTTTGGATAATTTTTGTTAGTTTTAAAGATCAACAAAATGGTTATAGAATATCTTTGGGAATATCCTTCTTTACTTACCTTACTTTTTAATTTATTATCAATCAAGTTAATTTTTGTTTTTCATGCAAAATTTCACATTAACCCATCACCATTTTTCTGCCTGCACATTATGATTTATCTCTGTGTGAATTTTTTCTTAGAAATAATTATAAGGTATGAGCTCGTACTGTTATTATTCCTTTAGCTAGGATCAAGGTTTTACCTTGCAGGCTTCTTTAGAGGTGGTCCTTACTGAGGGAGTTTATACTACTATTTAACACATTAGTTCATCATGCTGTTTACAAAGTGCTCATCTCCCCATTTCAGCTGGCCTCAGTTTAGCTTCATTTTTGCAGGATGTTTTCATCAATCACAGTTACTTATTCAGTAGAAACATGCCAAAAGGAGCTAATTAGGAGTTTAACATTTCAACTGACTTGTATTGCAAGACTTGAGTATCCTGAATGTACTTTTGTCTTTAATTCTATTACCAAAGACATTCTTTCTGCTTTTGAAATAATGGATTAATTTCACAGAGTCATTCCCTATGGGTGTGCACACATGCACTTTCTTTAGTTTTTTCTCTTCTTTTGAAGGAATGTGTTATTTATTCATTTGCTTTTCAATAGCTATGTGAAAAACTAGAGACTATTTGTTTGGTGGTTGATACAGTTGTGTTATTGAACCAGCTTCTTACACTCTAATGGTTTCCATTTCCATATCCAGTAAATACCTAGAGTTATATATGTGAAAACCTCTTTCTAATATATATATTAATGTCTGCTTTCTTTATTTACGTACTAAGCAAGAATAAATACTCATATTTCTGGATTTTTCTTAATTGCTACACTCTGGATAGCCTAAACATGGTTTCTCCTATTACACTGACTTTTTTTGCAAGAAATGTTCTAAAACCACCAGAGAAACATCTCTGCACTTATACATCCATCTTGCATAGAAATATTCAACATTTCCAACTTCTTATGTCACTGTTCTTTGGTCTTTTGTTAATTACATCAGATTTTCTTCCAGTGTAGTTTAAATGCGAGTTTGCTACTCCTCACAGTTTTCTTCTGGCTTTCAGTCAGTATCATTGGACTAACTTACGGAATTATTGCATTTTCTTTTTTTTTGTTTATTACCATTTTCTGAGCAGTTTGCTTCTTTCTTTATATATCTGCTTCATGGTTGTAGGTTTTCAATATCTTTCATAGTGGTTATAGAGTTTCTTTATTTACCATTTTCAAATGTTGTGGAAGCCATCAAGTTTTTTATTCATCCACAGTTCAGAGGTTTCTTTCTTGCCTTTGTTTTCAATGATCCTAAGTTTGTGAACATTATTCTAAGCAGGACATGGATTTAATCTTATGTTTCTTGGCTTGTCCCATTTTTAAACCCTTTGAAGCTTATCCAGTCTCTCATCTATACAGTAAACCATATTTTTCTTATTACTTCTATCAGGCAGAATATGTTCTGGTATCTGTTATGTAATAGTTTTTATGGGAAGAGCTACTAAAATTGTTCATTACAATTGTTCACCTATGGATTGGTAAGTTTGCAGTTATCTGTTTAGTTATCGATTTGGATCCATAGTATTGCTTGCATGGTCATCGAGGTATAAATACCCCTACTCAACCACCTATTTTTTTATTGTTTTAAGAAGTGTTTGGGATTGAGTAATCATTATGTTGTGAAAGAAAATCATTGTCTCTTCTGTATAATATGAAAATGAATGGATATATTAATTTGTGATTCTTATATGCTACATATACCTCTGAGTGTCCTGGATAAATTATTCCTTCCATATTAGTACTTCATAAAGGGGTGATACTGTCTGGTAGTGGATAATGGATATCATCTGGTAATTGATGAGGAGTATAATTTCCATCTTTTTGTGCATATATTTCAGTAACATTTGAGAATAAGCAACACCTTATAGATTTATTTTTAACTTTTCTTAACCTTATTTAGTATTCTCACTACTCTGTCAAAGGTTTACTGAATATAGTGTCCTGGGTCTTTTTGATTTTCTTTGGATGTTCATTGGCTCAGCTAATATTTTCAGATGAAATGAATGGGGCTTTAACCCCAGGAGCACATCCTGTCATTTATTATTATCAGGTTTTGGTTTTGGGAATTTTCATGATAGGGATACAATATTGTATTTTTCTCTGATTGTTAGTGCACATTATGTGATTAAACCTGAGAATGTGCATGTCTTCCGTGATTTATTATTCAGTTTTGTCTAGGGCAATGGTATACTTTTTTAGATTGTTGGATATACATGACTGTTTAAGTGTAATGCAAGTGTTATGATTTAGGAGGTTTAAGTATAGCAGGAGAGTTAAATTTGCAATAGTTTTTTGCAGATTTGTTTGTGTAACTGTGTGTGAACTGTGTTATGTAGTTCAGTTGTTGTAAATTGATGATTGTTTTATGTTGTTACAATATTCTAAGTTTTATTACTGTTTTATTTGTGTATTATTACATCATAATGTTTTGTAGTGTGTGTGGAAAGTTCTTTGTCTTCGTCAGGCAGCAAGTATGCATATAAAATATAATTTCAGCTAGACAAAACTAGATACATTGAGAGGTAATATAGTCTGCGTGAATCAGAGCTCAGTCATAAGAATGTATATTGAAGATTTCAAATGTGAATTATCACAGATTTCATTGAAATAAGCAATAGAGAAGAATTAATTTGTTTTATCAGTTGTGTTCTAAAGTAACTGAACCAGCTTCTGTTAACTTTGGAAAGATATTTTTATTTAAAGCTCTGGATACAGCTGTGTTTATTAATTGTTTGATGAACATTTATATGTATTTACCTATTTTAATACATTATTTTAAATCAATTGAGCTGCTTGTTTATTGTTAAAATTTGTCACTAACAGGTCACAAACACCTACTGTAAAGAATCTGGCTCCTACATATACCTAAAAACCTGACATAGGTGAATTCTTTTCTTTTTTAATGCCTTCTTTTTGGTCCAGTTTCTTATCACACTTATCTTTTCCACTTTGTTATTCCATGAATCCAGTTCATTGACTTTCACTTTGATTCTGGATTCTACTCAAACTCTTCTTGACTACATTTCATTTATTGTTGTTTTGGTTGTTACCTATTTGTCAAAGAACCAGTTTTGGTGAACAAGTGGTCTTTAGGACTCTCATTGTTGGTATTCTGATTTTTAATATTCCAGAAGTTTGTCTTCCTAATAAGAATTTTACATTTTCAGAAACATTGGTTGAGAAAGATGCATTACAAAAAGTAAAAATGTTTTTAATTCCACCATTAGATGAAAGTGCACTAGTTAGAGCAGCCAAGGACTTGGGTTTTGTCTTTACCACAAGGACACCTGAATATATAATTGTTAATGCTGTAAGTATTTTATTTAAATCTGTACAATCCTCAAAAAAATAATTCATCATAGATGTAATAGAAATAATCAAAAAAATGAAAAGTTCTTAGAGTTGTGTTTTTATTATATTGCATATTGCTTACAAAATCTTTTTTCACATTGCTTTGGGACACGTTAAATTAGTGTGATAAAACTGCTGTACCAAATGAGTGAACATTCATTAGAGAAAAAACTGTCATACATTATTATTATTATAACCAAATTCCATGAATTATGGGCTGTATATATATATATGAGAGGAATAGCACAGCATAGCATGTGAATCGAAAACTGGTGATAAGTTACTGCGGGAACAAGGGTTATCAGTTATTTTAGTGTTCTTTAATGAATTTTTGTTGAACTAAATATAAAAAATCTATAAATGATACAACATGTTATTATATATAAGCATTACATTCAGTTTTGAAAATAAGATAAAGTAAAATATAAAATAATATTCTTGCAGGAACTTGAGTAAATGTATGATTCTTATTCTTTGTTCTCTTGTCTGCCTGGGTTACACAGTACAATTATTGATCAGCTTTAATATGTAAATATTACATCCTTTACTCTCCTGCAATATTAAGTTCTGGTTTTTAACATTCTAAATTCAATTTCAGTCTTACGAATGACTATTTTTCTAGTGGGGATTCAATTATGGGAAATGTGTAATGTTTCTTCCAACAGTTGCATGGTGTTTTAATGTGTGTATAAAGGACATCTACATGAAAATCGCAGGGAACACATATTTTTAGGATCTACTTATCTAATTGCTCATTTGCAAAGAGAAAGTGCATTAATGACACAGTTTTGGTATTTTCAAATAGGTTTGTTACTAGTTTTGAAGAGTTAAGAGGTGCTTTTGTAGTTTCACCAATGTTTCAATCTATTTATCTTCTATTGATCTGTTTATTTACTATAAAGTTTATTTAAATGCTTTCTTGTTTTAATACAGTCCTTTATGTTTTTTTATGTACTGCAGTTCATTTGTTTATTCATTAACTTCATTACAGTGAAATACTCTTCTTTTCATCAGTCTTTCATCCTCAGTTATTTTTCAGCCACTAAAGTGTTCATTCTTTGTCTCAGTCCTCATACTGAGTTTTCTCTATTTCATTCTAAATTCAAAAAATCAAAACACTTTCAGTTGAAGTGCTGGGTTTCTAAATTTCTAGGTGTTAGAAAAATCAGGAGACTTTGTGCTACATTTTCCTTGTAATTACCATATCTTGCATTGACAAACAAAGATTGGTGCTGTTGACCAATATTTATTAATTATGGCTAAGCATTTAGCAGAGAAAGAGTAAAACAAAATTAATTTGAGGTTGAGACCAGAACCCCCACCTTTCTGACTAAGAAGTTCTCTGTTGTCTTTTGAGTGATCTACCATAATTGAACACTTTTTTCACAGTTCATGTTCCATTCATCTACTAAATCAACTGAATCATGGCCTGATCCATTATAAACTGCTGATAATGTAGTCATTCTTAAGGTTAGCCAAATCTGAGGATAACATGAATGGAAAACTGTATAGAAAGTGTTGAAAGGCTTACAGCTACTGAGTGTTCATGGGGCAGTCTGTACAGTGAGCTACTCAGATCCGCATTCTGATTAGATGTTATGGAGAATAAAATTTGCTGGCCAGACTTTACCTACCTTTTATTATTGTGGTCACCATTACGTTGTGTAAATGATATATCTTGGAGAAGCTTGGAGCTCTCTTGTGATGAGGTGATTGTTGATGCCTTACTCCAATCAGAACCTAATACTTGAGCAACCTTGCATTATGATTTCATCACCATGATAACTTGTAGCTGAGATTAGTATGAGCATAAGTGTAGCATTTGTCATAAGTTCAGGCTCAAGAGATAAATCAGTGTCAGTGCTAACACTGGTTTTACATCATTCATAAAGAATAGCATTCAATATTGTAGGTTGCCATTGCTAGAACTGGCAGGAAGCAGAAAGGTAAGTTACTTAAATTCTATCTTCAAGGGCTTAAGTTATTTTCTTAGGTGGTTTCTCAAGATAGCCACTTGGAATATTTATACACAAGAACAAGTGGTTCATCATCTGTTGCTTAATTTGGATGGTCTAGCGATAGATATCATGTAATTCTAAAACGTTTTTGATATTATGATTGGGAAACCATTTTCACAGAATTTCATCAGTGATTTGATCTAAAACAAATGGAGCTATCTTTTCAGGAAGACTGCCTGACTCATACATATGGTGCTTATGACAACTTAGTTGCACAAGCAATGAACTACAACACTTAAGTATTAAAGCATACCATTTGTGTGTTAGAAGTATCATGTGTCTAATCTGAAGTTGTACCTGTGGTAACAAGGTATGAGATCTTAACTTCAATAAATGTGCTGGAAGAAGAGAAACCTCAACAAGTGTCACTGTGTATGAAGATGCCTGTGATGGTTTGACTCAGCCCAAATGGTTCTTACTGAGATTCATAATCCTCATTGCTGTGTATTAGAAGGATCTCATTGATTTAGTTCAATATATCTTGCTTTTGACAACTGCTGAGACAAAGTAGATGAAGAAAGCATAATCTAGACTATTTTAGCACTCATAAAATAGACATTCATGAATTTTTGTGTCATGCCATTCAGTGTCTTCAGTATGTCAGTTTCATTTTAGCGGTTGATGGAACATGCATTTCTTAGTTTGCAGTAGAATCTTTGACTGATTTTCTTCAATGATATTTGGGTGTTTGGTTACACATTTAAGACTGCGGTTAGAAATTTATTTATGGTGTTTTAATTTTTGTGAGAGGCAGGTCTGAAACTGAGGCTAGAAAAATATTCTAAATGCATGTTGAATTACATGTAGTTAGTAATTAGAGGAAGTATATATACTTTGTGGTAAATATTTTTAAAAAAGCATTGCTGCTTCTGGTATTGGTTGAACTAGAGTTCCATTTTAGATAAACCAAATATTGTAAAATCATATTTCTCATTGAAATGTGCCTTGACTGATGTTTTGGTGTTGGCTAAGGAAATTTTTTTCAATTATTTTGGATATAGATGTCAACACCAGTGGAATTAGTGCATTACTGTTGCAAGTGTAAAATGTTTAGGAGTTTGCTGTAAGGTGTGTGAGCCACATAAATGTGCACATCAGTGGACTTTTACTGTGAAAAGAAGAAAACTTGGTGATACGTTTACTGGTGAACCATAGTATAATGAAATATTTGTGAAATGTACAATTGTTTCAGTTCTATAAAAAGTAGGCTGCTTTTGTGTTATTTGTTAAATACCTTTGGTATTGTTTTGTGTAGCTTAGATTTTTTACTGAGTAGATCTTACTTTGTTGAAATGGTTGATGAACTTTTGAAGACCAGAGGTTGTGGTGACATATTAGATCACTTTGTTGCTAGAGTACAATTTCACTGTACAACAGGTGATTATTCTGTGGTAGAATGTTTGGCTAATAAACACAATGCTGCCACCAAAACTGAAGTCTTAGACATTGCAACAAGTCGAGCAAACATTGACAGTTTCTCTATTTAACAGATATTGAATACAATGAAAGAATAACTCTTAGAAGAACAGTTGATGCAATCAGATCTAACCTGGGTCCTATTTGTTATGCATCTACCACAGATTAATGAACATAGAAGCATATAAACTCAGACATTTGTGTGATCAGTAAGAAGTACAGAAAGGAATACTATAGCAATTCTGCATTTTTTACTTGGGTATGATGTCTAGTGTGGCACAGTTAGATCTCATAGATTTTACATACTGCTCATGTTACATAAATATGTGCATCAGTGGACACCAGGAAGTGTCTTGTAGTACAGACAATCTTCTGGAATAGTTTTACTGGTTACATTCTTGCATAGACATAAACTGATGTTGTAGATACTGTACTGTCTGTGTCACTCAGAGATAAAATTTTGTGTACTAGTGAAAACACCATCAGCCAGTAGTGACATTCAATATGGTATATTAAAATAGTTCTTGAGCCTTATCATCATGTGATTACAGTCAATGTTACTGTGCCCATTTGTACTCTATCTGATAATCATACATCATGACAATAACTCTCTAGCATAGTTTCCATTGCAAAAGGATTTAAAGTGAAGCTGTCATGTCTAAAGCACACCAGTTTGTGTGTGCTTAACATAATATCTCTACTGTACAAAAACAGTGATTTCCCAGTGCTTGCTTCAGTCACACAGAATACAATAAGTGCTACATCCAGTGAATTTATTGTTATATCTTCATGTACAATAGCATAATTGGCCATTTATTCTCCAGTTAATTGAAGTATTGCATCATGTCCATGTGTGTCAATATTTTTTATTATTATTATGTTGCATACTGTTATCTGGGGCACATGGACAGCTTTTGGTACTGATCTTTGTGTTCATAAATTCTTACCTGTTACAAGATGTCACACATTGTCTTCTGTGGCCATAATGATTTTCTCTGATCAGAAGTATTTCTCTTCTACATTTGATTAAAAAACATCATTATGGTGCAAGTGTGTGGAGACTACGTCAGTAAGAGCTGTTACATAACTTGGTGTTACATAAGATGGTGAGTTTCAGTAGGATCACACTACTCATGAAATACCAGATGGTATCAAAATGTAGTTCTTATACAGTTTGTTCCATTTTTATTTTATATTAGCTGTAGTTACCTCATCATTTTCCAACATAGATATTATACTCAAAATTGTTTTAACATACCACACTAAACTTTCTGCAGTAAAGTCTTCTTTCCAGATAACAGCTTTGGATACCACAATACTCCTCTCTAAAACTGAACATGGTGATCTTTATATCCTGGTAAAAATTAGTTAATTTACAAAATGAGCTAAAAGTATATTCTAATACTGTTACATTAATTAAAACATTTAGAGATATTTTGGCCAAACAGTGAAGAGCTTCACACTGATTGACGAGAAAAATTTTAACATTTGGCTGTTTACCAAGTTGTGTAAGATGCAGTTTTTCTCATTCTGATGGTTTGATTGAGCAGCTTTTCCATACTATATAATGTAGGTTCTATAAGTGGGTAAGTTTGGACTGAACTTATAAGGATGATCACTTTCTACATGTTATTATGGTATATCAGTGATGTTACACAATAAAGTAGTAGTCCATTGGCTGTTCTACAAACCCACTAACATTTAGATGTGAAGTTATGCTTACAGTTGATGACCTGCATGGATTCCTATCTACCAGTTGCAAATTTGCTGAGATGTCTGTAACAATGCATGAAGTGGTTACAGTCTGTCTTAATTGGTATGAGATGGAAAAAGCAGTTGAGAGTGCAGGATGGTGAAAGAACATCAGTTTGAGGAACAACTTTCAGCATTTAAGATAGCCTATTAATTGAGAAGTCAAAGGCTTAAAAGGTGTAGCAACTTTTAATTTTTGTGCTACAAGTTTGGACAGCTGATGTTAGTAGACATTAAACCTGAAATGCTAACAACATATGTGACTGGATATGATCAGTAAGATTAAAAAAAAAACTTAAGTTGAAAGTAACTTGTAAAATTTATTATTTAAGCTGCCTGGTAAAAGGTCACCGTGATGTATTTATATAATATTTTGCATTATTCAAGCAGCTTTAGTTTGTGGAAATAGTGCATGGAGATTGCTTAAGAACCTAAAGTGTGAAAGCTGACAAGTTGCTGAGAATCTGAGGTGTACTATGTCCACAGAACAAATCTTCATCATTTTTTCTTTATAGTTTCATTTTTTTCGTGGCAAGGTCAACACAACTTCAACACTTGAACACGTATATATGTGATATTAATGTACACTGATGCCTTATATATGATTTTAAAAGTATCCACAAAATGCATTTCCAGCATGTTAATATTAATTTTTGATCAGACTGAGCTACGTACTGAGAGCTAAACTAAAAATGAACCTGGTGATTGGTATCAGTGCTGCAGAGAATTATTTCAAACTTTAAGATCAAAGGAAAGAAAAGCACACAAAAATGAAAAAAGATAGAGAAGTCTTTTATATTAACTAATTTATTTTGACTATTATGATGTTGTATTAGCTTTTGTTTAGTTTTTAATACACAAGCTTTAAGCATAACTACTTGAGGTTTCTATTAGTAAGATGTTTAGTAAGCATTTTATTTTATTTTTTTAATTTTCATTGGAGACTGAAGGATGGATACCATTGAAAAATGAAAACAATAAACAACTTTAAGATATCAAGTAGAAAAAAAACCTCTGAAGTTGTTTGTTATCTTCATTGAAAATGTTTAGTTAACAAAAACAAGAATGTATCCTCTATCTTTTTGATAAGTGTGAAGCTAAATAAGTTAAAATGAAATTATAATACTAGTAAAATTATTGCAGGTCATATTATTATAACGCATTAAGACAATGCTAGAAAGACATGAACAATAGTAAAAATAAGTTAAATAAAATGAAAGAGAGAGACGAAAAAAATTTTGGTTAATTTTCTTACAGAATTAGAGGAAATGGGTGGCTTTATTCATTAATAAAAGGTAGCTAAGAAATATGATTTTCATTATTGCTTTTAGGAGAACAGCATTCATTGACTGCTGTTCCAGTGGCTACTTCAATTTTTTTTAAATAGTATAACAGTTCTTAGATGCTATTTTCATATTCTTAAAGATAGTGTTTGTGGTGGTTTTCTCTAGGATGTGATGAAAAAACAAGTATATATTTTATTATGCCTCTGTTTTTCTTATTTCATTCTGATATTAAGTAGATGTTTGGTCTGCTTATTGTATTATTTTTATATTCACACGATACATTATAGATAGTGGTTGTTTTTTACAAGTAAGTTGGGATCTTCAACTTAATATTTGTTAAGATATTGCAGAAGTTAGTTGAGTTCATAATGCTGTCTTGTAATTTAGATTTTAGATTTTATGGACACACTGCAGCATCACTGTGATGGCATACATTAAATGTGTGGAATGCTGTATACAGATTAACTCTGTATTTTGGTAAATATAGCTGAGACAATAAAACTTTTTAGTCATAGTTGATCTATTTGCAAAGATGCATTTAAACTAAATGAGAATACTTGTACACATGTAAAAGAAATCATGATTATTTAAGTTCCTATAAAGAGAGTACCATTTTATGATTTATATAGTTTGGGTCACTTGTTTGATTTCCACTTCTAACTATCATTAGACTAATGGCACTTGAAATCACTAAGTAATAATTCAACTATATTATTCAAAATCAGTAATTTTGGTGAAAGTAAATTATTGGGTATCACATCACATAATCTGTGTGTTTCTTAGTTTTTTCTTAAAAATACTGATTCTGTGGATTTACTTTTCCCAAAATATGTTGACATTATCCAGTTAAAGAAGTGCAGTAGAAGTCTACTTTTTGTATTGTTTGTTCTGTATTAAGATTTATGATTATTTGTGACATTCATAATAGATATTTCTGGGATTGTGTGAGATTGAGATGAAAGAAAGGATATAAAAATGAACTGCATAATGCCACACCTTTGGCTTATTCATCCTTTTAATTTCCTCTTTAGCAAGGTGTCTTTTTTTTCCTCTTTGTGAAAAGTCAACTTGTACATTGCTTTTTTTAATTTGTTCATTTTATGTAAATATTGTTAACTTTTTGAACAACTGTATTGCCACTGATTGGGTATTTTTGGTTATTTCAACTCTATTTTAGTGATATTGTTATAATGGATTTGTAAATACTGGTGTAATCCAAGATAATGGTATGGTACTTCTTATCTCTCTTATTTATTTTTTGGTAATTTAGATCTGTTTAAATCATTTAATTTGTACTGTATATAATATATATATATGTTTATTTGTTAATGTTTTTAATATAAACTTTATTTTGTATTTTACAATTTTTCAGTTGGGAAAGGAGGAGAAATATGAAATTCTAAATGTGCTAGAATTTACGAGGTAAGGCATGCACCAGAACAGATCAAAAGTTAGTTTGTAAAGTTTTTAATAATATTGATAAAAAATATAAAGTAAATATACATTTATTCATCTTTACAGACATACAAATACTATATATGATAGGTTATATACTCACATTCAAGTTTGTAGGTATGAATAACTGAGTGAAAAACAAATGAAGCAAGTAGTTTAAAGACAAATGCATGAAGCTGCTGAACTGTGTGATGTACTAACAGAAGTTTTCATGCATGTGATTATATAACTTATTACATTAATTGTTACAGGAATATGAAACCTGCATAACTATTAAAAAAAACAAAACAGTATTGGAGTAATATACTTTTAGCACTGAAGCAGAGAGGTTATCAAAATAATGCAGGGATATTTTCTTTTGTTAACCTCTGGTGGATTACACATATCACTTGACCTCAAAATGACTTTCAGTTTCCATGTTATAACTTTCAAAATGTTTTGTGTATTTCAGTTTTTTCTAGATACCTGCATCTGTGGAATTCTTTTTATTGTTCCTATTTAGTTAAGTCTAATTTAAATGTGCATTTGATTGAGTTGATACTTTTGTGAATTTTAATAATTTTATTTGAGAGGAAAGTTTATTTTTCTAAACAGAAAATTGTGACAAACAATATTTAAAATGCTAATATTACAGGTTCATGTGAATCATTTAGCTTGAACACAAATCATTTTAAGAAACTTATCAACATACATTTATAGCAAGAAATTATTTATTTCATGAAAATTTTATTAGTTATATTTATAAATTACAATATCAGCTGAAGAAAATATACATCATGAAGATTTTGATATATCTGTCAATAAATACTATTTTATATACTAACATTTATAATTTAAAAATGCCTTTTCTATTGAATAGTGCATTTTTTTATTATTTACTTGAGTTTTGTCTTTAAAAATTTGATTGTTTTTAAACATTGTGTGTATTTCAGCTCTCGTAAAAGAATGTCTGTGATAGTAAGAACTCCTTGTGGAAAAATCCGTCTCTACTGTAAAGGAGCTGTAAGTTTAGAAGTTATAAGCTGAATTCACTGAAAATTCTAGTAGAATTATCAATAGAATTGTTTTTTTAAGGTTCAAAAGAACTCAGAAACTTGTATAAAAAGTTTTCAGAGCACTATTTCTCAGAACTCTCCAACAAGTTTTAACTGCCAAGACTGTACTGGTGGAGCTCTGTAGTTGTTACCACCCTTAGTTTTCCAGTCACTGTGTTCTTCCACTCTTGGAGAATACAGCAAAGTAGTGGTTTCTCCTAATAGGACCCCTGAATATTTTTCCCAGATGTCAGTAGGAGTGGCACCATCCTCTTTGGAATCTTACTCATAATTATGTTGTACATTTGACATCATGCTATCCATTTGGAGAGTGCATAGCTCTTTTCTGTAATTAATTAGTATACTATTCATGAAAGGTGACCCACTGTTTCTTCATAATTCTGAACACAAAGTAGTTCTATCTTAGGTCTTTGGTTGCACACAGGTTACATATCCTCTCCATAATTTTATGGGCAAGGGGAATACTCTTTGTCATATCGGTTGGGGAGTGACAATGGATGTTTATAATTTTCGACGGGATGAGTTCTGTTCCAGTGGTTAAGTATAGCATGTGCAATCTTGTCATTCAGAGCCTGGGCTGAAGCCTGCAGCGTCCCACATCTACATCACCCATATCTTGTTTTTCTGATTTCTAGTCTAATTTTGTCTATTTATTATGTGAGACTAGTGTATTAGAGGTTAAGACTTATAGACGGTACATTCCCACCACTATGTGGGTTTTTTTTTTTCAGTCACTTTCAAAACCTAGGATCATTTTATAATACCTCATTGTAGCTTGTACCCAGGGATTGTTTTATAAGATGCAGCATGTTTTGGTTTTTTAAAAATGATGGTTGTATTTAATCAGAAGTTGGGAGTTGCTGTTTCTTTCCTCATGATTTTATTTACTTATTTAACTTCATTTAAATGTATTTATTTAATTTCACTAAAATATGTATATATATGTGGGGTATATATATAATGCAGTCCAATAGCTGTAGCCACCACATGGAATATAGGTACCACAACCTTAGGTTGTGAAACATGAGTTATCTGGTTAGGGTTGGTTTACACTGATGATTACTCGTATTCTAGTCTACTTTTGATACTGAAACTAAATTCCAGGTGAAGAGCATGACTTCAACAACTGTATTACCAGTGGATGGTAAGTATTTTTGAAAGTTAGTATTTCACTAAAATGAAAATGTATTTCCAATAATACTTACCTCTGCTAACACATTCCCACTTTACATAATCACTAAAAGCCAGTTTATGTTCTGAAAAAATGATTACATTATCTTGATGAGGTTCTCATATACAGTACCAAGATAGAGGATGAATTAGTGGAGAAATTTGCAAATTAGAATTCCTAAGGCATTCATGTGGGGTATGAAAGATTGGAGCAAGCAGTGCTTAGATGGACAAAAAGTGGTAACCTTGGAGATCAAGAAATACCTGTAGTGTCAACAGAGGTAAAAATGATTGGAAATACATTTTTATTTTAAGAAAATTTTAACTTTGCAATGGATAAACCTGGAGGGGTAAAAGAAAGAAAAGGTTTTATTTAATTTTAAAGTATGGTTATTAAAGCACACTTACATCTCATTCCTTACAATTGCATGTTTATATAATTGTAACATAAAGGGATGAATTTATCATGATACTGGGATTAAACTTTTATTTTTCATTTGTGTTTATTTAATCAGTGATGTTGAACATTCGTGGTACAGGCTTAGTCAATTAAGCTGAGTTCATGACTCCAAATTAACCTTTATAGATTTTATACTATAAATTCTAGTATAGTTTATGCATCCTCAGACTATTTCACAATCTTTCACTAAGCATTAAGAGTCTTTTTATGAACAAAAATCTGAATTTTTGAGGAAGTATTTTCACTAAAAATTTCTTTTATTATATGGAATCAAAGTGTTGACTGCTTAAAATGCAGTGTGATTTTCATGTTAAAATTAAAAATGTTTTTTTTTTCTCTTAAAGTTATTAGATTTCATTTGTGCAATTTCTAAAACCTCCTGAGTAAATTAAAAACTTTTCAGTGAAAATGTCATCTGTTATTTTGTTTTCCATAGCTATATATGAAGTTGATCAATGACAGGCCCAGTATATATTAAAAAAAATGAAATAAATCTAAATTACACTTTTTCTCTTTTCAGAATAACTTCAGATTATAATGTGAAGCTTTAAACTCATAACAGTATATATCTGTTTCTACTAAAATGTTATTGCTTTATTATTTCCCTTTGAGCAGGTCTAACTAATATTTACACTATGCAAATTGTAAATCACTGGAATATATTAGCATTCTTTTTATATAGAATTTATTCCAGAATGTTGCAATATGAAAAATGTGATTGTGCATTGCCTTTTTATTAAGAAGATTTGTAAGTGCATGAGATAGGCTGATAATATACAATTAAATGGCAATATACATGAATTTTTGAAATATTACCATGGGTTGAAGTCCACTGGATCATGTAGGAAATAATCTTTTGACCAAAAATGAACAGCAACATTTGTTAAAAAAGTCATTTATTTGTGATAATAAGTATTATATTTTCAATATTGTTGATATCATATGATTTATGCACTCAGTTATTAAAATTATTTTTGCTTGAGAAGTATCAATTTACATAAAGTGTTGACATTTCTGTAATTAATACTGTTTTATGTGATTTTTAACTTGCATTTATAATTACATTTCTTTAAAATTGTGTCAAAGGCAATTCCTGACAATGTTTTGACAGCCAAGTTAATGCTCATGTATATAATGTTGTTATAAGTACACAACTCACAAAAATCAAAGGATAGTACCCCTTGGTGTGGATTCCTGTACGTGGTGAGGAGGCTTCTCAGGGAAGGTTCTTTTCTTTCACTTTACCTCCTCTGGGATCTAAACATCCACCAACATGTTTGCTGTGCATTTTGACCCATGAAGGGGAGGAGAGGATCTAAGTGGTTGAGGGGTTTACCCCTAACACACCACTTTAGCCTGGAATTCCTGTGGAGTGCCCCCTCTCCTTGGGTCAAATATCTGGTGCATTTCAGTTAAGGTCAATCAAGTACCAGTGTTGGATGTTCTCAACAGGTGTTGCGGACATTGTGTCTGATGCTGGTATTTGGGTATTGTACTTGCTAAACCCTGGCATTGCTACTGTGTATTTGGCATTGTATTGCATTCCCTTGTAGGACTCCATTGTGTGTGGGGTTAGTGGGCACTGAAATATTTCTTTTTTTTTATGGATCCTTCTAAAAAAAACTCAAATAAAATAGTGAAAAACAGTCCATAGGTAAACAACCACGTCTTGAGGATTCTGAGCAGCATTCTTCAACATCTGTAGTATCTGTTGTATTTTATTTTCTTAAACTACATTCTCTTTCAGACAAACCTTCAGGGCAGATGTCTCCTTTTTCATTCATGAGGGACCAGAGGTAGTTGCTGTTTCTCCAAAGTCAGTAAAGAAGCTGAGCTCTGGTGACATATTGGTGGAAACATCTACATCTCAACACAGTGAACTCCTATTTCATTCAAAGGCAATTGGGAATATACCTGTTGAGGTTGCACCTCATGCTGCTTTAAATTAATCAAGAGGAGTTACTGTTGAGAGGGATTTGAAGAACATCCCTAAGTTAGAGATTCTTGCTGATTTCTCCAACTAAGGAGTTTATGCAGTGAGGCATATCTCCACTTGCAAAAATGGAATTACAATGTTGACCATTGTCTTTATTCTGTTATTTACATCACCATGTCCACCTGCCACAATAAAGGCAGGTTATCTTAATTGCAGGATAAGGCCATACTTTCCAAACCTTCTCAGATGTTTCCAGTGTCAATGGTTCAGTCACTTGAAGATGTAATGTCATTGTTTTCTCACATGTGCTTCTTGCAGTGGCAAGAATCACAATGTCTATGAGTGTGAAATGGACCCTTATTGCATTAATTGCACAGGCTCTCACCCATCCTACTTTTGTTCTTGCTCTAAATGGTTGGAGGAAAAGAGGTCACATTTTAATATGATTCAAAACATTACTTACCCTGTAGCTTGAAAGTTGCTGTCTACCACTTCATCTTGAACATATGCTGCTGCACTTTGTTCTACTACTACAGTGGGAGTGCAGATTGATCTCTCTGTGACAGTTTGGTTCCTTGAAACAAACAACCTCTTCTTGCCTACCCAGTCCAGGTTCTAATAACAATGCTCCACCATGGATCACTTGATTCGACTTGAAACTCCAACCAGAGAAGTCTTTCTCAAATGACAACATTCTCTTACAATGATTTTTGACATTGAGAAGGCTTATGATACCACAAGGAGGTATGACATTTTATGAGACCTACATATACATGAGTTATGTGATTATTTGCCCATTTTGGTAAAAATATTTTCAAGGTCAGGCAATTCCAAGTTTGTGTGGGTTCAACACTTTCCCGTTCTTTTCTACAAGAACTTGGAGTCCCTCAGAGTTGTGTTTTGAGTGCCACACTTTTCAGTATAAAGATCATCATTGAAAAACTCCCTCTTACTGTTGCAAACAGGCTTTATATCAGAGACTTTTACATCTCATGTCATTTGTTGAACATGAGATATATTGAACGGCAGCTACAGACTGCCCTCAATCATTTACTGAAGTGAACTACAGCAAATGGCTTTAGCTTCCCCCTCTCTCTCTCTCTGAAACTGTCTGCATGCACTTTTTCCACCAACAGGGTATTCACTTTGATCCTGATTTCAGTATTGGTGAAATTGTGCTACCCATGGCCCTTGAGACAAAGTTTTTGCGGCTAATTTTTGACTGTAAGCTGTACTTTTATACCACACTTCAAGCAGATACAACTCAAATGTACAGGAGGACTGAACATCCTCTGTATTCTCTTTTTCACCACTTGGGGAGAGGATCAGTGTTCTGTGCCACAGGTATATTGTGCCCTTTTTCAATCAAAACTTGACTATGGATCACTGGTCTATGGTTCTGTCAGGACCTCGGCTTTAAAGATGCTGGTCTTCATTCATCATCAAGGACTTTGACTCTGCACTTTCCCAGTTTAGAGCTTATACAAAGAGTCTCATGAACCTTTTTGGTACCTCTGCTATTTGCAGTTATCTTTACCATATGCTTCAAAACTTCATTCCTTATCAAATTATCCCACCTAAGGTTGTGTTTTCTTTCCTCAGTGAGCCGTACTTTTTTAGAACTGACAATCTACCATTGCTCCTTTTGGCCTTTGTATCCAGGTGCAGTTGAATGAATTGGGCCTGTCCTTGGATAACGTTGCTGTATCCACTGGTCAGTATGTCCCACCATGGCTTCTTACAGTCCTCAATTGTGACCTATCTTTAAGTCATCTGAGTAAAGCAGACATCCCTGATTGGAAATACTGTCTTATTTGCTGAACGTCTTTTGAACCATCCTCCCATTTTTATTTATACACATAGTTTGAAAGTAGATGACTATGTGGGCTCTGCCATGGATTGTTGTGGTTTGGTGGTTGTGTGCAGAATCCTTTCTACAGCTTCTGTGTTCACTGCTGAATTGTATGCCATTTCTCTTGCCCTGCATCACAGAGAAGCTAAGCAGTACTCAAATTGCATTATTTATACTGACTTGCTTAGTTTTCTACTGGCCCTGGAATTGCTTCATGTTAGTTCACACTTTGTTCTTGCCGATATTCAAAACCTTTTCTCTTTAACATTTACTTCTATCCAGTTTTTCTGGATACCAGGCTATGTTGGTATTCATACATGGACTATGATCCTGGATTCAAGGGTCGGCCCCGTGCCAGTTGGCAGTCAACATGGAGTGAGCAATGTGAAAACAAGCTTTTCAAAATAAAAACCCAATTCTGGACTTTGGAAAGTGGAAGTTGTTTTAAATATACTATGCATTGGTCACAGTTTTTTAACTTATTATTATCTTTTACGTGGGACTGATGCACCAGTGTTTTGTCTGTGTAACTCTCAGGTCAGAATAAGCCATGTTTTACTATTTTGCAGTTGTTATGACTCTCAACGATGGCACTATTTTAAACATGTTCTGTTTGAAAGTTTACCCATAATGTTAGACTGTTATTGACAATGCTGACACTGTTTACCTTGTTAATGTTTTTAGTTTTTTAAAGGCCATTAATCTTTTTAATGCTACATAAGTTTTTTCATTTATATATATTATGTTTTTAAATGTGATTCCCTTTCAAGAATTGAGGTACATCTAGTTTAATTTGAAATTAGAAAATGGTTATATTATCAAATAACTCTGAACCAGGACTGGAAAGGCCAAATTCAGGTAACTAACAGTGGTTTTTTAACTTACCTGTTAGTCTTTCTGATGAGTTATGATAATTAGAATTATACAACAGAAAGTTCCTTACAACTTATATTAATGTAGTTTTTCTCTTACTGCTGTAGACTAGATGTAGAAAATGGTTTTAATGCTCTTTATGCTTTATAAACTTTGTTTTGTTTTATTTTAATTTCCTTTTATGAATTTTAGTAATTTGACTTTTTACCAGATGTTTGGCACTGATAGCTTAGTTGCTTTGTGCCATAAAACACCATACCAACTAACCAATCAAAGGATAGTGACACTCTAATATGTTTTTCTTTCAAAGTTTGAAGTATAAAATGCAAGTAAATGAGACCTAACAAATTGAAAGATGCATTTACAAGTAACAAAAAAGCAAAATGAATTATAAGTGCCAATATCTGGTTGCTCGTATATTGAAGAAATCATGAAATATTAAGATAAACAAACTTTAAAAATGAATCTTTAGTAGATGGATAGCCCACTTCTATGACTTTCTACTTTTTTTTCCCATGCTGCTGATGACAGCTCAGTTAACTTGGTAGGGCAGCACAGTCCTCTACAACTCTGAGCTTCTGGACAGTTGTTGCAGCATGTTGTTTGTCTTTAAATGCTCTTTGTTACAGGTCTTACACATGCTTAATCAAATTTAGATGCAGTGATTTAGTAGACCAGTCCATAATCTCTAATTCTTTATCCTGATAAAAATATTTCTGCATGATCCTGTTGTCAAGGGTTCTCCATGTGTCACGTAGAGGTCTATATACCACTGCATGTAGATGCTAGTCCAGATCATGATTGAGCCACTTATAAAGACATCATGATGGACAGCATTATGGGCCAAATATTACTCTCCTTCATGTCTTTAGACCCTTACACGTTGATTAGTTGAAGAAACAATGAATCTGCTCTAATCTGTGAACAGCACAAGGATACAAGTGAGATGTTTTTCTGTAAATCCTTGCCAGGCTGTTTGCTGCCTTGGGGTTAGGGCAGAGGTTCCAAATGGTATCATGGGTGGAACCTGTTCATGACCATGAGCAAGATTCACATAGGGTGTGTTAAAGTTGTTTCCTGAGACTCCTAGCAATGCAAGTACAGTTTCTAAATGCTGCAAATATCAGCCATCTGCTTCACCTGTAGCTCTTCTGTGAGCCTGACCTGGCTTTCTGGTGTATTGTCCTGTGGCCTGATGTCTGCACCACAAGCTAATGATCTCAGATTGGGATATTTCTGTAATCTTTTCTACCTCAGTCTTCATGTTGTCCTCCTGAAGCAGTGAGGTGGTTTTGCTAACTTTAGTTTCAGTTAATTTGTTTCTGACATCTTGTACACTCTTTACAAAAGTCAGTACCAGGAAAACAACAACATTCATTGTTATGTGTTCTACAGTCACAACTATATTTTATTGATATTTTTACCAAAAATAATTAGAAATGAGTATTAATGGCACTGTATAAATTCTAATGATTTTTTTGTCTTTATAAATGTCCCCAAGTTTATTACATTTGTTTTTATTACCTTCTATAGGATATTATTTTTTGTGATGGAATAGTACTGTTTTATTTTGTTTCATGTTTAAGGGGGAGATACTGTTTTTCAGGCAGTGAATACTGTGGTACATAGGAACAAAGCTGAGAAAAACATATTAAAGGGTTTGAAGATATCGAGGTTCTCATTACTTATGTTTACAAGAAAAAGCTCATTATTATTTTTTCTGAATGAATATTTTGTTAACATGTTCCACATAAAACATGAGTAATTAGAATCTCTGTATTTTCTAACCCTTTAAGGATTTTTATTAGCTTCGTTTCCATGTATCACAACACTTCCTTTTTAAAGGAAGGAGTCTTTTAGAAATGTCACTCAAAATAAGTAGAACAAAGTTTATATTTTGACACACTTTGTTATCCTTTATTATCTTTTATTGTAATTTGAACCAAAGTTTATTCACAATATTTTTGAGCAGAAGTGTTTCCAACAATTCTTAAACATCTTTTATATTGATATTTGTAGTTCTGATTCTACTTTTATTAATATTTGTGTCAAAAAAAAATTTAGAGGAACCAGCTGGATGAAGTGGGTACATGTTTCTGAAAAAATTGAAAAAATATAGACAAAGCAGCTCAAATAAATCCCAGTATTGGTACTTCCCTGAAAATAAGTTCTTGTATTCATTTTCATTGAGAACTGGCAGAATTTCATCCCTGGTGGTTTGATTCATTAAAATACTAAAAAGCTATTTCTTTTATTTATTCAACTTTAACATACATTTGGCAACAACATTTAAAACAGTAACCAAGGAATACTTAAAGCAAGAAACCTGTGACTTGTAGTTTATTCCTGCTATTTTTATTCATAATTTCCTTCACACAAAAGATTGTTGCAACAGTCTTACTCTCAATATTTTTTGTATTAGTACAATTTATTTGCATTGTGTTTTGCCCAATGAACAGGGGCAAAATAATATTAATCAGTTTTAATGAACAGAAGTAGTAACTGCAATTTTTATTATACTAAAAGATGTAAATTCAGAATATATTCCATCAAAATATATAATTTTATAAATTTAGATTAGAATTTTAAGCTTTTTGCTAGAATATTAGGAACACTGACATTAGTTTAAAATATATTTTTATCTTCATGATAGGATACAGTCATATATGAAAGACTTGATGAACAGCATCAGCAGTATAAGGACATTACTCTTCGTCATCTTGAAGAGTTTGCGACAGAAGGTATAAATGTGGTGTATTTTATTTAAGTTTTGTTCTGAGAAGACATATAAAAGGTGCTTATCAACTTAAAGTAGAAATAAGCCTTTTCAGGATGTCCTTTTAAATAAAATCATTTCTTTCTTTCTCTGTGAATAATTTAGTACCTCTAAAAAAAAAGTAACTGACTTCATTAATTTAGGTTTCATATAAAAAATTATAAAACAGCAAATCTTTCTGTTTGGTTCTGATGCCATTACTTATAATGTTTTAATGCTTTACATGTGTTAACTGACAATAAAAGTGGTAATGTTTTTCTGTATATTTTCAATTTCTCATTACAGACAAGAAACTTCATATTTTCTTTTTTTTTAGATATTTAAAATACTTAAACCATATTCAACTGTTCAATTATTTAATATTTTTAAATTCTATAATACTTTTTTATGTCCGGTTTAAGTTTGAATTTACTGGATTATCTCATAAGATTTGATCACATATTAAAATTAGAATGTTTGTGCAATTTTATTCAGTAAACTTTTTATGTAAATTTTTGTTACATGTAAGGTATTGGCATCTAATTTGATGCTTTTGAACTCTTACATTAGAGCATGGCCAAGTAGTTAAGGCATTGGGCTTGTAATCTGAAGGATGCAAGGTTGAACCCAATCACACTAAACATGGTCACATGTTCAGCCATGAGGGCATTGTAATGTGATGGTTAATTCCACTATTCATTAATAAAAGAGTAACCCAGGAGTTGGTGGTGAGTGGTGATCACTAACTGCCTTCCCTCTCGTCTTACATTGCTAAATTAGGGATGGCTAGTGTAGATGGCCCTCGTGTAGCTTTGCACAAAATTCAAATCAAACCAAACATAAGAGCAAGATGATCAAAAAATAGGATTATTCAATAAAGATACAATAAAAGTTGAGTCAATTTATAGGCAAACACAGCTGAACTAGTTGTGTCCAGTAGGCTGGGTCTGTACATGCACTGCTGACCAAAATCATAAGGCCAGTGAACACAAAGAAAAAATATTGATTTTGCATTGTTAGACTCAACCAGTTATTTGAGTAGAGCTTTGAAAGATGAAAATAAGAAAAGGGAAAATAAAAACAACTTTTTTAGTGTTTAATTGGGAAGAAGTGAACACTATGAAATTAGCCTAAATACTAGCTGGTCAAAAGTTTAAGGCCATATCAAAAGAAGTCCTAAACAGGGTAGGAAATGCCCAACAAGAGGTCTGAGCAGTGAATTGCACAGCCTTCATTGCAAATAACTTCAAACATTTCCTATGGCATGAACGATATAAGCATTTAAAGAAGGCTTGCTGGAGTGTTATTTTAAGTAGTGAAGATGGCTTCACAAAGATCTTGCACTGTTTGGAATTGATGTCCATTTCTATAGACTTCCCTTGCTATTCACTCTGAAACATTTTCAATAGGGCTTAGTTCTGGCAAACACGCTGGATGGTCCAAAAGAATCATGTTATTCGCTATGAAAAAGTCCTTTGTCCTGTGAGCATTGTGGATTACAGCGTTGTCATTTCCACACAATCGAAAGCCTTCAGTCAGTAAGGATTCTCTCATCATCATGCCAGTGTAGCCAGTTGCTGTTTGATTCCCTTGTATAACCTGAAGCTCCATTGTTTCATGGAAGGAGAAAGCACCCCATATCATGATGGAACCTCTTCCACTGTGTCATGTAGAAAATGTTTCCAGTCGGATATTTTTAATGTGCCAGTAACGTTGGAAACCATCTGGACTGTCCAGGTTAAATTTTTTCTCATCAAAGAACAAAACCTTCTTCCATTTTTCTACTTCATGTTTCGTGTTTCTCAGCAAAGTTTAACCAAGCTGTTTGGGAGTGTAGAAGGAGCCTTGGCCTTTGAAGAGGTTTACAGTTTTTAAAGCCTTTCTCACGTAGATGCTGTCTTATTGTTCTTGAGCTGCATTCTGTGTTTGTAAGGGCCTTAATCTGGCTCAACAATTGGCTGGTGTCTTGCCAGATAACCTGTTGAATCCTTCTGCTTAATGATGGCGAAACTTTCTTGGGCTGCCTACTTGAAATTCTCGTATCGTGTCCCTCAGGGTCTTTTAAGAAATTTGCAAAAGTAGTTTTATCATGCCCAATCTCACTAGCAGTGACATATTGAGAGATACCTTGCTTTTGCAGCTCGATAATTCTGTCATGTTTAAATTCTGTTAACTCGTTAGCCTTTGCCATGTTTTTACTGAATGTAACACAGAAGATGTCAATGGAAGATGTTGACAATGCTAATGCTTGAATACAAATGATTAAATTTTGTTATGTATTTACCGATTAATGCTTCATTTCAGTATAGTCTTAAACTTTTGAGCAGCTAGTATTTATGCTAATTTCATAGTGTTCACATTTTTCCTTTTCTTATTTTTATCCTTCAAAGCTCTAATCAAATAAGTGATTGTTGAGTCGAACAATGCAAAATGCATATTTTTTCTTTATGTTCATTGGTCTTAAGATTTTTGCCAGCAGTGTATATTGTAAAAAAAATAAAAAGGTGCAAACAATAGCTCCCAATGCATTTTTCTCATTCCTTGTATAGAGACAGATCTAAGACTCAAGTTTGAACTAAATTCATCAATATTTATGGGTGGCATAAATTTGAAGAAATTTACCCTAAATTTACATCTTCAGTTAATTTTCTTATTTATCCTTTGTTTATTGGTTGGTGAACAGTGATACTATTGCATGATTTTGAAGTTGGCTATATTATTATGTTCAGTATATTAAAACGTACAATAATAAGTGGGCATGTCTGTGTGTGATTGTCATAATTCCAAAAGACAAGAAACTTGAAATTATGCACACGTACTAACTAATTAGATGATGAGGTTGTGCAATGGGTATTACTACTTGTTGTGTGTGCATGCATGAATGAGTGCATCTTCTTTTGAGACAAGCTGGCAAAAACCATGTGACTGCCAAAAGACAAGAACCAAGAAACTTGAAATTTTGCACCCATACTAAAATGGATCTTGAAGGTTTGCACCTGGATATTATTATATATTTACATACATGGGTGTATGCATCTATTCATCATTTTATATGGAAAAAAATGAAATGTGCACATGTATAAGTGTGTGCATGCATATCTTTTTGATGAGGTAAGCAAGTACAAAAACATATGTGCATACCTGTGCAGGTGTGATCAAGATGAGAGAACCTAGAAGTCTGAAATTTTGTACCCATGCTAAGTGTGGACCCTGAGGGTATGCACTTGAGTATTATTACTTATCCATTTGCACATATGCAGGCACATTTTTTTAGTGAAATAAGCTGGTGAGAATCCGCATAGAAAAGAAGTGGTTTCTTATATTACTAATAGAAATCACAGGCTGACACACAGGTGTGCATGTGTGCTTGCCATAATTCGAGAAAACATTTTTTTTTAAATCTTGCAGTTTATACCTTTTATTTTACACTTGCAGCACATAGACTGTTGACTACAATGTTAGGTTATACTTTAATTTCTAAGCAGCATTGTATATATAAAACCATTGTTGGAATGCATTGTTACCAAAATGCCTAGCTTTTCTGTATACATAAGATGTTATATAAGGAACCACTTCTTTTCTGTGTGTTCTTTTGCTAGATTGCCTCTTTGAAAAGATTATATCTATGATATGTGATACAAGGAACCACCTCTTACATTATAATATTGTAATAATTACAATAATATTATTAAACAGCTTGTCTGTGCTTTTTGGGGGAAACAACCAATTTTTTCTAACCTGAAGCACTGTAATTGTAAAAAAATTAAATAGTTTCTGGTAAAATGGAATATAAATTTGTGATATTAATTATAGATGTGAAATATTTAATAAAGTTTAGTATTTTGACAGTAAATAATTTGTGTTTTACTATATTTTCTTTGCAGTTTTTATGTTTGTGGAAAAAAAATGTTTAAAATATTTTTGATTCTTCTAATGGGTCATGTACCATATGATTTCTTGATTTAAAAGGCAGCAATTCAGTATCATACCAGATGACATCACAGGTTTTTTGGGAGAGGTATTGCTCAGGTTAAAGCATTTAATTTTTCTGTCAGTAAGGGTGAAGATCAAAAGTTGTACCTTTTCCTCACAGTTAATCTTCATATTACACCAAAAGACATGTCTGATCCCCAGAAAGGAAAATTTTATGGCATAAATGATATGAAAAGTTGTATTATTATTATTATAGTTACATGCTGTTCACATATGCAGGACACTGTTAAATATAGCATTCACTTTGATAGCGACTGTTACAGCTTTTGTTTTTGTCACTGAATAAAATCATAATATCTGTTTTGTTTCTTCCTCTCTATGATGTTTAAGAATATAGAATAATTTAAGTTTTCAAGTTATGCCACCTTTAAGTATGTGCAAATATATTCAGTTTTTTTATTTCCTGTATTGTTATTGGTGAGGGAATGTAGACAAATATCATACACAATAATTTTTCATTTTTATATTTGTAGAGCATCCTAATGCCCAATTTTACTGATAACTGTAAAAATAGTTTTATTTTCAACATTGTTAAAAACAAATGTGATGTAGCCATTTTTAATGTTTTTTTTAATACTGCCTTTATAGAAGACTGAACATTTTATTGTAACACATTGCAAAATAACAAGTCTGTCTGTTTTTTTCTGAAACCACTAAAATTTGAACATTTTTACTCTGAGGTAAAAAGGGTTCACCTTTCAAAAGTGCTTGGGTTACAAGGTTTTTATTGTTTTATATTAAAACTTCATGAACCTTCATGGCTTTTGTGACATCATGAATAATGTTCATGTTTGTTGTTCTAAATAGAATCTGAATAACTTTGAGAATCATTAGGTGGAAATCCTCATTTGAAATCTTTAAAGAGATGTTGACAGATAATGTTTAAGACTAATGCATTGTGATTTGTAACACATAGTACATTTTTTTTGTTACTAGTATCTACATTATTTCAAAAGCTCTTCTATTTGTTATATAGTGATAATAAAAATACACTTTGCTCAAATATGTGATTTATCTGATAATAATGATAGTAATAAGTACATTATTAATTTATTTTGTTTTTTCCAGGACTAAGAACACTGTGTTGTGCTGTAGCTGAGATACCTGAAGATTTCTATGAGGTAACTAGTTTAAAGTTGTCCAGACTGAATTGTGTATTTAATTGTTAAAAAATAGACTACTGAAATATGCACTGAAAGAATTAAACATTAGTATTTTTAAGTAACAATTAAGATGTATTCATAAATAGTATAAAACATTGTTTTATAATGTACTTTTTCTGTTTTTAGAATGCAACATTGATTGGTTTAGAATACTTTATGCAAGATTAAAATTTGATTAAAAATATTGCTTTATCTTCACTATTTAGAGAAACTTTTGAAACATTTAATTATAGAATAACAAATCATGACAGATATGTTTTAACCTCTTAATTTCTTTCATAAGAGCCGAGGTTATAGTTTTCGTCTTTCTCAGAAGCATTAAAAAATGTAATACAGTCACTTTAACTGAGGACTAACTTTCTAAACTTATGTTAAATCAATTAAAGCTTTAAATGTAATACACAAGTATAAATATAACAGTAGTGGGTGATAGATATGCCACAAATAGCAATATTGTTTGCTTTCAGCAAGTAACAAATATAACTGCTATAAACAGTCGAATATAACAGACTTAGAAAATAATGCTTTAAAGTTTTGCATATCATGTTGAGATCTAAAAGTTATAAATATATTCCATTAGTATGTATATTCACTGACTGAACCATTTTCCCTTGAAGTGGATTTCTGTATGTAGTGAGGGTACCTACCAGGGAGGTTCTGTATTTTTAGTTCACCTCTTCTAGGGTCTAAACATCCACCTATATTTCTGCCATACATAGCAACCTGTGAAGGGACGGAGAGGATCCTGGTGGTTGAGCGGGGTCTAGGGCACTACAACACACTTCTTTGGCCTTGAATTTCTCTAGATGAGTAGCCATGGGGTGGCTTCTACCCAGTTTTATTCATTTGGCCCTGTTGGCTAAGGGTCGACTGAATACTAGTGTTGGAGATTCTCAGTAGGTGTTGTTGACATTGTGTTTCATGCTGATGTTTGAGTGTAGTGCTCACAAAGCTCTATCATTGTAGTACATCTCTTAGAACTTTATGGTGGGTGGTATCAGTGGGCAGTGAACCATTCTCATTGTTATAATGGATCCCCCTGATCCTCAGAATAGTGAAAACTCAGCTCATTAGTAAATGGCTGTGTCTTGAAAACTGTTGAACATCACTTCTTAACTCATCTTGCTCCTGTAACCCCCTTTTGTTTTGTTACTAGTCAGATAATCTTTTAGTTCAAATTCCTCACTATTTTCTTTGAAAAGGACTAGAGGAGCTTGCAGGCTCTCTGTAATCGGTCAAGAAGCTGTGTTCTGGAGACATCTTGGTGGAAGCATCTACACCAAAACACACCAGAATTCAAAGGTCATGGGGGGATATACCCATTAAAGTCACTCTGCAATGAGATGCTGTGCTGTTTCTCTCCTGCCTCTCTTGCTTTTTTTTCTGGTTGTTTTTAACCATATCTGGCAGGAGAACATTTTTTTTAATGTTTGGCACAAGGCTATTGTTCTACCTTTTTCTAAATCTGAGAAGGATTTCAAGATTCCTTCTAATTATTGTCCATTTGTTTTGACTAGCTCTCTCTCTAAGGTCTTAGAGAGAATGGTTAATTTAATTCTTTGAATTAAATAACCATCTCTTGTCCATCCAATATGAGTTCTGTGAATAGTGCTCCACTGTGGGCCTCTTGATTAGACTTGAAACATCAATCAATCAAGCCCTCCACACGAGGAAACATCTTATTTCTGTTTTCTTCGATATTGAGAAGGCATATGACACTATGTGGAGGTATGGCATTTTGCAGGACTTCTATTAATAGTTGTTGCATGGCCATTTGTCCATTTTTATTCATAATATTTTATTAAACAGGCAATTCTAAATCTGCATTCAATCCTTTCCTTTTCTTTCACACAGGAACTTGGAGTCCCTCAAGTCTGTGTCTTGATTGTCACACTTTTTAATACCAAGATAAATGCTATTACAACACAACTTCCTCCTGCTGTTGAGAACAGGCTCTGTGTTGATGACTTTCCCATCTTTTATTGGTTGTCAGGTCTGAGGTTTATTGAGAGGATACTTCAGACTGCCCTCAATTGCTGTTTAAGTGGACCACAGCAAATGGTTTTACTTTATTTTTCCTGCAAAATCATTTGCCTGTACTTTTGTCACCAATGGGGTTTACACCCCAATCCTGATCTTTGTCTTAGTGATGTTATTCTTCTGATGTTCCCTAAGCCAGAGTTCTTGTGGTTTATATTTGACTGTAAACTTATTTTCATTTCTCCATCAAGCAACTAAATGTAAAGCATATGAGGGCACTTAACATTTTCTATGTTCTTTTTTTCATTTTTTTGGGAGAGGATTGATGTTGTATGCTTAATATCTATTGTGCCCTCATTCCTTTCGAACTGGATCATGAGTCTCTGGCCTCTGATTCTGCCCAGGCCTCTGCTCTGAAGATGCTGGACTTCATTTACCATCTGGAGTTTTAGTTTTGCATGGGATCTTTCTGCATTTTTCCAGTCCAGTAATTGCATATTGAGTCCAATGAAACTTTACTGTTTGCAACTTTCTTTGCAGTATGCTACCAAACTTCAGTCCTTACCCCAACATTCCACCTAAGATTGTGTCTTTTTCTCAGTGGGTTATGCTCTTTTGGAACAGATGGTTTACAATTTTTCCTCTTGGCTTTTATATCCAAACACAGATGACTGAATTGTTCTATTACTGGATAACATTGCTGTTTCAAACAATCAACCCATCCTGCACTGGCTTATTATCATTCCCACTTGTTACCTTTCTTTGAGTTATGTGAGGAAAGTGGATACTCCTAATTGAAAGTACTGGCTTCTCTTTGCTTAACATTTTTTAACCATTCATCTATTCCTATTTTTATGAAGGTTAAAAATCAGGTAACACTGTGGGCTTTGCCATGGTTTGTTGCAGCTCAATTGTTTCTCACAGGATCCCCTTTAGAATTTCTGTGTTCAGTGCTGCATTATATACCATTTCTCTTGCCCTTTTATCATAAAGCTAATCAGTACTCCGGTTGTACAATTTAAACTGACACTGTTATCTCTGTTAAAGTCCATTGAATCTCATAACACTAGTTCTCACCCTGTTCTTGTCAGTATTTCACAATAATTGGCCCATTTGTCTTCATTTTTCTTTAATATTCAGTTTGTCTGGATACTTTGCTACGCTGATATTTGTGGGAACAACCTTGCTGATACTGCATTTTAGTTTGTCTGTTATGGTACTGTATTCAAGTCTTGGCTTCACACACCAAGTGACAGTTGATTAGAAGTTAGCAATGTAATAACAAGCTTTTCCAGATTATAGTGTCTGTTGCTGTTTTGCTATTTTGTTTCCATAAAGATTGGAAGGAGGAAGTTGTCCTCACTCGGCTTCACATTGTTTACAGTTTTTTAACTAATAATTTTCTTTCATCTAGGTCTGTTCCATCAGTATGTTTTTTGTGACACTCAACCCACAATATCCTATTTTTTACTGTCATGCTTTCATTATGACTATTAATGGTGACACTGTTTTATAAAAGTCTTTTCTACATATATTGTTATCAGTGGTGACCTTTATACAACTTAATTGTGTTTTAACTTCATATGGGCTGTTGACCTCTTTAATTTTGTTTAAATGTTTTATCTGGTTTTGAAGCTTTATTTGGTTTTTATTTTTCTCTTTTATAGACTTTTACTTTTCATTGTATTACTTGTTTGAAACTAGTAGTATAGCTGCTTTGCACCAAAAACACAGCAACAAACTAAATTACTATGCCTTATCTTGTATATGACATTTCAGATCTTGTCACATGTCATGTATCAGTAATTCAGTGTCCACTGTTTATACATGTGTGTTTATACATACACACACACACACACACACACACACACACACATATATATATATATTGTTTTTCTTCTATCTAACAGCTATATTTCTGTTTATATCTGAGTTAAATGTTTTATAATATTTAAATTTGTTGTCAGCTACAATGTGACAGTTTTTGTAATGTCTATCATGGGGATATTTAAATTTTGAAATGTTTTTCAAAAGCAATGTCTGTTGAGGAACAACTAATGTTTCACATTTTAAGCCTGTTAAATACTCTTTTCCTCTTGGCTGTTATCAGAAGTTAGCAGACAGTTTTTATATAGAGAACATTATACCCTTCATTTTTTATTCTTCATGGACCACGATGATAAAAATCTTTGAAACTTTAGTCTTATAAACATTTTTGATTATGATATTTCTGCTAGGCAGACACTGGCTGTCACAAACTTGTGTAAAAGTTGATGAAATGTTTAAGTTTTATTTGGTGGAAATATGTCATATCTGTTTTCTTCAAATATTCCTAAAGCTTTTCAGTGTGCATTACTTACTCTTAAAATTGTTTTGCATCACTTATGCAGCTTTATTGTATTTCTGGATAAAATGTGACTGTTGTGGTTATATTCTTTGTCTGTGCTACAAGTTTGAAAGACAGTAATGACAAATCATAGTAATTGTAATGAAAAAAACATGAACTTGGATTACTTCTTCACCCAGATATGAGTAAGACAGCCATTAAGTGTCATCAACCATTATACTTCAGTTCCTACAAACACACAAATATCCATATTTTCTGTTTCAAACTGCAAATCATCATATTCAAATTTCTTCAGAAATACAACTTTTTCAACACTTATTACCAGATAAAAAATTAAATACAGACATCAATGTATTCAACAACTGAATTTCCACTGGAATGCCATTATAAAAGAACTCAAGAGCTTAGCCTGCTATATTGGCTATAGTCATCTAACAGAACAGGTATATTGCTTTAATATTAAAACTACTGGTCATTATTGATATGTTTAGCTTACCATATTATCTCTTGAAACATCCTTAAACACATTGGTTGGTCTTATCATTCACCTTTAGTTGTACTAATGTGATATTAAGTGAAACTCACAAAAATCTCTTCAACCGAGGATCTGAATTTCTGTTTCCATATTTTTAAAATCAAAAATGACAATTAGTGGCTTTCCTGTAGAATCCACTTACAAACCTTTTAAAACATTGTCCTGTCATCATTATACAATTATAGTTTTCACAAAATATAGTTCCAAGAAGGATTATCTAAATTGAAAGAACACAGTAGCAACAGTGAAATTATTGTTCTAACAATGGCATTTTAAAGAAATGTAACAACACCACCAAGTTAAACTTTTTTACACTAATTAGCTGAACATTATCGTTCACTGTGAAGAAAAACACAAAAGTAATTTATGAATTGTTTAGGAATTTACTCTCGTGATTCACAAGTCATTCAACTCTAAAGATAAAATCTGTGTTTCATTGTGAGTCATTTATCAGTATACCTGTGGTGACTTAGAGACCATTAATTACGTTGGCAAGACCAAGTGGCAGTTAAAAATGTGTGCTATGAATAACAAATTTAATACATTGGAATGTCTTATAGAAATAGTCAACTCTTCTCTTTCTCCTGTACAACTACACAGGGAAGAACACGAACCTAGCATCAGGCTCACTTATTGAGGAATTGCTTATAACGAATATTTATTAATATATTGTAAATTCTCAAAAAACTTATGACTTATGAATAACATGACAAGAAACAAAAGAACTTAGAATAAAATAAACTTAACTTTCTTAACCACATATTATGAGAAGCTGCTAATACCAGAATTAATGACAAAGTCCAAGTACCAAGGTAGTTAGCTATGTCTGTTTTATAATCTTTTCATACACATGGTAATATTTTGATGAAAATAGCTAGTATAGCCAGAAAAATGTCAAATAGATTAGGCCATGATTGAGAACATATTTTGAAATTAATTTTTCAAATTAAAAGTTTGCCTTATGAACGCTGTATGTAGATTTCAAGCCCTGATTGTGGTGCATTTATCAGCTTTCTAAAGTGTTATGAAACTCATTGTTCAAAAACTTTTACATTTTTTTGTTATTAGGAATGGAAGAATACATATTACAGAGCCACCACTGCCTTACAATATAGGGAAAGAAAAGTAGAAGATGCTGCCCAGTTGATTGAGACAGTAAGAATTGGTAGATTTATTCCAAATTTCCAACTTCATTGATAAGAACTATGAAAGTATTTGGCTCTGTATATGCAGATTCAAGTTGGAAGTTAATGTGAATGACTTTTCTATTCTCTGAACATAACAGGTTCCTTATTCATCATTTGATATATGCCATTGAAGATTATCAATTATTTTTAATCAATATGGTATGCATAGAAACTATTCTGGTTGATGAAATTGGGGGTGAGACAAATATATAAACAGTTTTTAAGTGTAAGAACTCAAATCAGTTGTCAACATAAATTAATTGTGATCACAAACTGTTAAACAGAGTGATTTGTAGTCATTATATTGGATGTTGTTTTTACATGTAAGATGAATTAAATGTTTCTCACTCTATTTGTGTCAACAGTTTTCATTTTATTCTTTAAATACCAGTATTATTATTCAGGCATTTTAATTACTGCAGTTTTTGTTCCAGCACTTTACATTGGTGGATAAAACTTCCATATATTTAACAGTATTATTGGGCATTATTATCTGTGTAATTATATGACATAAATGTATATTTAAATTATTTCTCTTGTTCTCTTGTAAAAAGTGTTTGGGGCCAAAATTGTAATTATTTTGTTAAATTATGATTGTTTGGTTTAATTGGTTTTTGTTGCATGGATGTAACTCTAGTAAAGTTTTTATAATACGAACATTTTACTTAACAAATGTTCATGTAAATACTGCATGTTTTGTTTGAAAGTAATGGAATATAACTTGAAACAGAATACCACCTTTATTATCAGTGTGTGTATTTATAGGTCTGCTAGGCAAATGTTTATTAACAAACATACCAGAGTTTATCTGTATTAGCAGCCAGCCATTCTGTAAACAATATGATTTAATATTATTATCAGGTCACATAATGTTTATCTTACACATCTTTTATCACAACCAGGTAAATGGAAATTTTAAGATGTGTCTTTTTATTGGATTGCCCATTTCTTTATCAGTAATTGTTTTCTAATGTAAAGTTGCATTAGTTGAACTGAATTACTAAACCATTCCTATATGTACTGATTATACTAAAGTTAAAATTAAGTTCATATTTTTAAGTAGTTGTGATCATTATAATACATAACTATTATTGTGGTTAGATTTTAAATCCACTTCATATTTTTTAGTTCATTTGTAACAGTAACTTGAGTTACTTAAAGTGCACTTTAATATATTTTGCTTATTTTAATGAATGTATCAAATAAGCATTTTACCTGAAACTGTTTAAAATGTTTATGAATGTACTTAACCATAAATTTTGTATTGTTTATTGTAAATTAGAATTTGCAACTCCTAGGAGCAACAGCTATAGAAGATAAACTGCAGGAGGTGGGTACATTTTATTTGTAAACTTTGTTTGGAATTACTTAACTCTCTCAACATGGTCTTGATGTATTTAACTGTTCACATGACCAGTTTGTACTCATTTAAAATTTTTACAGTACGAACCTTTAGTACAGTGTATATATATATTCACAAAATTTGGCACACTTTCAGTAAACATTGTAAGTCTTTCACTTTTAAAAAGTCATAGTTTTCAGTGAAATATTGTTTATAAACTAAAAATAGATTTGTTCATGAATTTATTGAGAAGTATTTCCGATTAGGCCATGTTGAGATAAAAATGCTTTTCTTCATCTTAGAAATCCGAAATTTCATGTTCATAACCTTTAAAACCTAAATATATTTCAAATGTTTGTTTTCAGCAAGCTGTATATTTTATTATTTTCTTTACAGCAACTCTATACAAGATTGGTCAGTTGGACTAAATTTGTAACCACCAAAAAAAACACCCTTTTTTTCTTGAAATACTTTATATTGTAACACAAAACTACATGCATCAATCTTAAGTATTTTTAACAGCATATATCTAGATATACTTAAAATTATGGTTTGATTGCCCTTTGAATCATGTCTAACTATTATTTGTGTCATTATAATTTGTAAATCATTTGGGGAATGTGGAGCTTACATTATGCTATGGAATTACATTTCCTATGAGCTGCACACATGCGTGTGTTGTGAAATATTTGTGTTATTCTTTGTTTTACCTATTATAACCTTAACTAATCTAAAAGAATCCATTTTTACTTTTTACTTATTATAGTAATAAATAAAGAACAAACATGAAAAACAAGAAAAAAAACTACTTATCCAGTTTTCTTTTTATCTTGTTATCAACTGTCCATGATATTTAATCTTACTTTTTTATAATAATGGTAGTAATTCACTAAATATTTTTAATTTTATTAAATTATGTCACAAAGAACACAGAATATTGATATCCAAAAAGCAAACAATTTTTCCCTAACTATCACAGTTTTCCGGTTAAATTATGTGACAAGACCTTTCACAAATTCATGCTAGATGGTCATTGTCTTTAGCATTTGAATAAAACTTGTATCAACAGAGAAATCGACAGTTCTCCATTCAGAACACAATATAAGATAATACATCATTTGATATATGAAAACCACATACAAGTTTTTATCATCTTTCATGTGTCACCTTAGTCTGCACAGTCTCTTTGCACATTTGTTTTTCCTTATAACGATTTTGAATTCAAAAATTAAAAAAAATGTCAAGTGTAAATATTGAGTTATAACTTATTATTCAAGAACCATTAAAACTGGAAAGTTTTTTGTTTAGATAAGTATTTCCTCACTTTAAATTTCAGAATTTTTTAAAACAATATTCAGTTACTTGATGTCATTTACATCTAGGCCTCATAAGGTGGATTCTTCACATAGTAAGGGTCTTCCAGAGAAGGTTCTGTATTTTCAGATTATCTCCTCTAGGATTTAAACATTTGTCCACATGCTGGTCGTGCATGGCTCTTCATTTGTTTGGCAGTGCATCAGTTGGACCTGATGATATTCACCACACGATGCTATGCCATCTCTTTCCTGCATCTCTTGCTGTTGTTGTGGTTATTTTTAACAAGATTTGCCAGGACAATATTTTTACTAATACTTGGTGCTGGGCGATTGTTCTCTCTTTATCAAAGCCTAGGGAGAATCCCAAGATTCTTTGTAACTATCATCCAGTTGCTTTAATGAGCTGTCTCTGTAAGGTCTGAGCGAGGATGGTTAATGCTCATCTTGTTTGGTTCCTGGAATCAAAAACCTTCTCTTGCCCACCTACTGTTGGTTCTGATGACAGTGCTCTACTATGGACCACCTGATCCGACTTGCAATTTCAATTAAGGAAGCCTTTCTCAAATTAAACATCTTGTTTCTGTATTCTTTAACCTTGAGAAGAGTTACAATACAATACTGTGTGGAGGTATGGCATTTTATAAGATTTCCAATCATGTGGGTTGCATGGCCAGTTATACACTTTTATTCAGAACTTTTTAAAAACAGGCAATTTCAAATCTGTGTGAGCTCGGTGCTTTCCTCTTCTTTTTTTCAGGAGCTTGAAGTCCTCAGAGCTGTATCTAGTGTCACACTTTTCATTGTGAAGATTAATGACATTACAGTGTCATCTCGTGTCAGTCATTGAGTATGAGGTTTACTGAGTGGCAACTTCATACTACCATCAGTTGTTTGTTGGAGTGGACCACAGTAAACAAATTTATATTCTCTTTCTCTTAAATCGTTTGCATGCACTTCAATGCTAATGGGATATTTGCAGAAATTCTTCAAGTGTATAAGGGCACTGAACATCATTTGTGACCTTTCTTTCATCTCTTGGAGAGTGGAGTGATGCTCTATACTGAAATTTCCGTGGTGGGCACAGCTTTGTGCTTAATTATGCAAATGCAAACTAACATGGCAGGGGTTTAGTTTAGAGAGAGAGAAATCTGAAGAATTCTCTCTTCAACTGGGGTGTTCAGGAACATTGTGGTTCCTCTTCATCACCTCACGTGGGAAATTGTGAAAATTTCTATGGGTTTTTCCTTCATTTTAATTTTGACATTTTTAGGGTGGAGTGGGGTAATTGAGAGTGATAAGAAAGACAGGAGAATTGGATGAGGGCTGCATTAGTGAAATGAGTCAGACCTAAGACAGAGTACAAGGGTGGCTGGCAAGTTGATTTAAAATTAACTGAATAAAAGAATTAATGGCTCTTTTCAGGATCATGTAAGAATGTGGCTGTGACCTACAGATCCAATGCTAGAGATTTTGCTGTGGGGGGAAATGGGAGTACTCCGAGAAAACCCACTTTCACGGCCTGAGCGTCAAAAAATTTACCCAAGTCTTATGAACCTCTTCTTCGCCTTTACCACTTCTAACTTTATTTACACTTCAAAACTCAATCCTTATCACAACATTCTACTTTGGGTTGTGTCTTCATTCCTTAGTGGGCTATGTTTTTTTCATAATAAACAGTCTGCCAGATTTCTTTTGGCCTTTGTGTCTAGGCACAGCTGGCTGAATAGGTTCACCTTTGAAGGATGTTGCTGTCTCTGCTGATCAGCCCATCACACCATAGCTTATTATCATCCCCACCTGTGACCTTTCTGTGAGTTATCTGATGAAGGCAGATACTCCCAATTTGAAGTTTCATCTTCTGTTTGTTGAACATCTTTTGAATAGTCCTTCCAATCCCATTTATATAGATAGTTCAAAATCAGGTGACTCTGTGGGGTCTGTCATGACTGGTTGTGGTTTAGTGGTTGCATACAGGATCTTCTTCATAGTTTCTATGCTCATTTCTGAATTGTATGCAATTTCTCTTTCCCTGCTTCATATAGAAGCTATGCAGTATACCAGTCATACTGTTTATACCAACTCACTTCCCTCTCTTCTGGCCCTGTAATCACTCTGTGAAAGTCTCACCCTGTTTTTGTCAATACCCAAAACTGACTAGCCTATTTCTCTTCAGTTTTTTCTGGATACCAAGCCACACTGGTATTTGTGGGAACAAGTTTGCTGGCACAGCAGTTAAGTCCATCTGTTCTGGTACTATCACTGCATGTCTATTTTATATAGGGACTACAGTCCTGTGTTTAACGCTCAACTCCCCTCCAGTAGGCAGTCTACTTGGAGTGAGCTACATGATAAGCTTTTCCATATTAAACCCTTTATTGCTCTTTGATCTTCTTGTTTCCATAAGGATCAGAAGGAAGAAGTTGTCCTGGCAAGGTTATGCATTGGTTACAGTTTTTTAATTCATCTTTTTCTTTCATCTGGGACTGATGCACCAACATATGGCATTTTTAATGCTCAGGTTGTAATATCTCATGTTTTACTGTTATGACTGTTATTGAAAGCACTATTTTAGACGGTTTTTTTCATGGGCTTACCAGTGATGCTGGCCATGCCATTGGTAGTGGAGGCACTGTATACCTTACATGGCCTTTTTAATTCTATTTAAGCATTTTTATCTGATATTTGAAGTTTGTTTAGTTTTATCTTGATTCATTTTTTACAAGGATTTTAGTTTTACATTTTTACTGGGTGTTTTGTGCAGATAGCTCTGTTTCTCTGTGTCAATAAATGCCAAACAACTAACTAACTAAGTCAGATTGGCTACATACACTCAACGAAAGTTCCATAAACACAAATCAATTTACTCAAGTCAAATTAATGAGTTAAATCACTTATAATTTATCATGACATTTTTAAACCATCATTTGAAACCTTGGCTTTATATTGGTTAAACATAACACAGAATTTAATGTAAGAGAGAATTATTAATATATTCTGAAAGAGAGGATATTACAGATAGGTGTGGCAAGAGGGGTCTGATTTTCTATGTTCTATAAAAATTGTGGTGTGTCTGAACAATAGTAATATTATAGTGAGTTAATGTTAAATTTTGAATTTATTTGAAGGAATGATGAATGAAGTAGAAAAAGAAGGATGCCTATAGAAAATAAGTCGCATTTCTCACACAAATGGAAACTCAGGACTTTTTAAATATTGGGTTATAAAATGAAAAACTTAAAACTGGTATACTGTTCAAATATGGATTATTGACAAAGATTTTATGCTGTACTAATTAGTACAACTTAAAGTAGTTTAATAAGGTTTTGAATGCAAGTCATTAAAATCTTATGACATACAGTAAATAATACTCAGGCAGAAAGAGTTAAATTGTTTCACAACATTTTGTAGAAAATATAATTCAATAATATTCAAAAATTTGAAAGATGCAATCATTTGTAAAAGTAGTGCAGGTAAAGATGGACTTTAGATTGATAAGATTTCTGTTGCTTAATCAATAATATGAAAATCTTAATTTGCTGTTCTTTAAGAATAATATACCTCTTGTTATAAATAATGTTTTCTAAGTGTATTTGACTTTGTTGGTATCATATTTAAATGAATAAAATAATATATTTACTAAATAAATATTTATCTACAACTATAGTAGGAAAAAGGTATTTCCTTCCACTGAGTCAGTTGCAAATTTACAGACTTGCAATACTAAAATTTCTTGCATTGAGTGTAGGTTTGCTTTAAAGATCAAAAATGTATTTAGGTGGCATCTTTGTGTTGTTGTCATTCTTCACATGTGTCACCTTAGCCTTCACAGTCTTTTTATACATTTACATTTCCTTATAGTTGTATTGGGATTAGGTTGTGAGAATCAAAGATATCATGTTAAATAAGCAATTAAATTCATTTTAAATGAGAGCAACTGAATATTTTTTGGTTACTTTTATTGTTATGATTATTTATGAGCCAGTAGGGTTTGTTGTAAAAGCTTCTGCATATATTTTGAAACAAATATGTGAGGAACTCAACATTACCACACACCAAAATGCGATAATGTAATTATAACGAGGTAAAATCAACAACATGTATATTATCCTTAAAGCCATTTGTAGAAGAATAAACTTAAGTTTCAACAGTGGAACAACATATACACAGTTTTACATTTTGTCATTAGAACATCAGTATATACATCAGATTTGAAAATACTTAAGGTTTGCTGATTAATTTTTACTGGTAGTTTTTATAATTTAAATTGTTACAGATTAGATTAAGTTTACCAAATCATTAAATCCATGATATATTTTTGATAATTGAATGGAGCTAGTGAAACATTTTATACATTGTAACCACTTTTGTGGTTGAGATTTAATTAATGTGCTCTTATTACATTAATATTTTTTTTTTTTTTATTAGTAAACTTGGTAAGTAAAGATACTTTTATGATGAATGTTCTAGTTTAACAATTAATTATACTTGGAGTGCTTACAGGTAAAATACACAAGTTTATTTAGGACATTTTAAAAGTAATTTATTATTCTGTTATGTAAAATTATTTTACAGTTTCTATTTTGTTTATCTGAAAAATTTCAAATAACTGTTATATTTTTTCTCCTTTTATGTTGTAAAAGAAATATGATGGCAGAAAGAAGTATTTTTTGTATTATCTTGAAATCCTTAAATGCTATATATTGCTTTAGGTCTTGAGTTTTTAGTGTACATTTGAATTAATTGTGTATATTTTTTGGTTGTGCTGACAAAAGAATTGTCACTAGTAGAGATATATAATATAAACTTCATGATGCTTTTGTCCTTAAATGGTTTTCGTTTTTTATATTTCTATGCATAGAGAGTTCCTAACACTATAACTGACCTTCTTAAAGCTGACATAAAAGTGTGGGTTCTTACTGGTGATAAGCAAGAAACAGCAATTAACATAGGTTAGTAGGAAATTCTGCAGTAAAAGATAGTATTGTTCCTTATTCGATATTAACTTTTGTTTACCTTTGTCTTTTAACGTATTTCCACCTTCAAGGATTTTTATCTAGTGTTGGACTATTTTGTATTTTTCATAATATAAAATTTACTTTAAACATTATGATCTGAAATTGATTAGTTTGGGAGTACATATAAGTACTACTAATAAGATAGAAAGTGAAGCAGCTAAATAAATAATAAATCTTGCAATTTTATTATTCATCCAATATAACTAAAATGTTTGTTTAAAAATGGACATTTCCTTTGAGAAGATTACTTTTTCTTTATAAAGCTCACCTGAGCCCTATTAAATGTATATTTTTTTTCCAATAATGGATTTCACATTAATTGTATTATCATTATACTGTTAGTATGAATCAGTATTTAGTGAAAAAAAAAACAAGAGACTATAACTTACATTTTGAACTGTGATATTTCAGATATTCATCTTTGAATATTACAATAGTGTATGGCTACACTGATCATTACGTAAAATATGTTTTAATAAGTTGCTTTAATAAACCATATCTTGTGGTTATAATAGTACAAGATGTTAATTAAAATGTGTTTAATGGATGTCAGTAATTTTTACTGAAACATAATAACGTTATGATCATATACAATATTTGAGGTAATTGAATAATTCAAACCTTGATTTTGCGTAATGTTAACTTTTGCCTTTTATAAGGTTTGTGATATATAAACATGAACTTTACACTTAATTGTTGATGATATTGAAATATTTATCTAACTAAAAATTAAACTGCTCTTTTAACACTTTGTATGTGATATATTATTAATCTATTAGATTTATCTTAAAATTTAACCATTTCTTTATCTTTTTCATAATTCTCTGTTACTTTGTTAATTACTTCCTCATTAGATCTTATTCTTCTGATTTCAGGTTACTCAACCAAGCTTCTTACTCAGAGTATGCCATTACTTATTATAAATGAAGACAGTTTGGATGTAAGTGTGTACATCTTTTCCTCAGTTATTACTTTTTTATGTAAATTTCTGTAATAACTGCCACAAAAATAACATCACATTTACAACCTAAGGAAGAGAAACTATGATCTGTCCTTATTTTGTTTAAGGACAATGTTGGAGTAGCTATCATGTGACCTTTGAATGTTTGCTGTAATTTATTTTCAGTGATGCTTATGATGATGAATTTGTGAGATTGTTTCTAATCATTGTATTCAGATACACACATCTCCACTAAATAAGCAATGATCTTATGTTATTTTGCTATTGGATATCCATCTTCTAGTATTAAATTTCCCACTGAACAAAAAATGATTTAGTGTCATTTTTCACATCTTCTGTATGGTCACAAGCTTGCAAAAATGTGATAAGAAAATGAGAAATTTTAAAAAATTCCCAAACTGGAGAAGTTGGAGAAAATTTATATGTTACTTATGTGTATAATGGAATTTGCTAATTAATTAATTGTTGAGATTATAATTACATTCAACTAGTTGGCTATTCTCACATGAGTCTTGGATTGTTCATATAACTAACAGTATAAATGTTCAGAAACTGATTTTTATCAGTCAACTACAGGGTGGTTGCTAGAAAAGCAGAAACTTTGAGGGTCAGATGAGATCATGAATAAAATGCATGCTTACTCATTTCTATTTTGATTTCTTTACATCATGAATAAAATGCATGATTTTAATAATTTTGAGCATCTATGAGTGTAATATAACATATGCCTTTAAAAACCTTTGTAAAAGTTATTCTTTGTAAAAATAAATAGCTCTTGACAAATTTTCTGCTTTTCCAGCGACCACCCTGTATTTTCATGACTTACGATACTAACTGATTAAATTGAAAACTTTAATTTGTTAATTAATCAAGAAAGCCATAATGTAATATTAAGATTATTTTGGTAATTGATTATTTCACAAGATATGAATCAAGTAAATCACCCTCCTATAATACCATTATTGGTATGTTTCAACATACTCTATTTTCCAGTCACCTTATGTTAAATTATTTAGTGATGATATTGTAACTCGTTAAATGTGATGATAGATTAGATCAAATATTATTTCTTATATAAAAATATAACATTTTATTGTCTTCCTTCAAGTTGCAATGTCTTGTCAGAACATATTTTTCTTGTTGTACTTAATTCTGAAGTAAGTAGCTTGAAGTTTTTATTATCTTTGGTAACTAGATTAACCTAAAGTAGTTTTAGTAAGGTAGAATTATGAGTAAAAGTTGGATTATCAGTATGCCATGCATGTATATTTATAGGTTTCCAAAGATTTAAAATTTTGGCTGGAGAGATAATTTTGGAAAGTCTGTTCTTCTAGACATTAGTAATTTCCTGTGAAGCTTCAGTAGATGGTTATCTCTATTATTAACCACAATATGCTGATGACAGCTAATATGGCTTCAAACTGTAAATTTTAGCTGTTTTTAATGTGGTTGTTTCCAAAATGGACCTGTTTTTCAAATTACAGATTCTTCATTACTTAAGACTTCTGCAAATGAATTTAATTGTTTAATTGTTGCAGAGAAGCAGTACTTCAAATTTGTAAAGGAAAAACTGGTCATAAATTTAACTTAAAAACCTCACAGTAGTGTGGTACTAAAGGATTCAAGGAATACAATGCAAAGATGTTTTGAAAAATTAAAGATAAGTCTCTGTTAATGAAGTAAATTCCAAGTGTTGATACCTCAATACTTATTTATTTATTTCTGGAATTCACTGGAGAATTAATAATTTACTTTAGTTAGGAGTAATGTTATCAGTTTGTTGTCATAATTTCATTCATGTGAGTTCAGAAATAGGCTGTAGTACACACGTGTGTGTGTGTGAAATTATTATTTTTTAAATAAATATATGAACAAAGCTCTTGTCTCTTAAATAAAGCATCTGATTTCCCCCTTGAAAGTTAATTTTTTACAATGTTTAAAACAGGACAATGCACCTTTTGTTTTTAAGAAAACGTTAACTAGTTCTTTAAATAATGCTTTATTAAAATATCTGCACCTTTTAGAAATTTGTAAGTAATACCATTCTGAATACAATTGAAAATAAATTAAAGCAATTGTAGCACTCTTTCAAGTAAAAATTTGGCTATCCATGTTTCTTGAAATAACAAGTTCACATAATTGGTTTTGGTTCCAGAACTTTTTTTGTTTTTCTTAATATGACAGAAACATTTTTTAATTTTCTATTTTTTTCAGTAGACATGTAGTGGATTAACAAATATTAAATGATAACAACTGTTAATTATATATTTTAAAAAAATTAATTATATGTGAATGAGGGAATTAAAGTATTTTTAAGCAGCTATATATCGAGGATTTATTACAAGCAGAAATATTAAGAATATCTGTGCACTATTTTTACATAATTATTTATATTTCAGTAAACATTGAATTGTAAGACATATGAAGGAAAATGAAGAAATCTAGTGGTTTGATGCCCAGTAAAAACATTTTAGAAACAAAATAATGTCGACTTTATTTTTTGAGGTTTGCGTACCAAACAAAATTGAGTTTTTGAATTTTATTAGAAATCTTGTATGTGTAAAAACAGAAATTATAAGAAATGTCAGGGCCAAATTATTAAAAAATCTCATCAAGCTATAGCTTGAAGTTTCTCCATGGAATTGGCAAAAATCTTCTAGTAGTCAATGACAATGATTGCTGTTTATAATTCATAATTTTCATTTTTTGACCCTTTCCTGAATTGCCAGTTTCAAGTTATGCATAGATAGGTGAGATATGCAACCAGCAAGCTTATGATTGTTACGTTTTTGTTTATGTTTTTCGTAGACTAAACGCAACAGAAAAACACAGACAACAGCTTGTATAATTTATTACACTAAACTATTATATGTATGTAACAGATATAACATAAATTATATTATAACAATGACAGATATTAAGGTTAAACCTTCAAAATTAATCACAATACTGGCCTGTATCTCATATAATGATCTAAAATGAAAGTCTCAAATTCCAGTCTAGGGAGTGAATTTGGTCCCACAAAGAAATTCTGAAGCTTAAATGAAGAAGTTCAGAAACAATTCACAGTTCAATAAATTCGATGAAGTTCCCTTCACGATGCCTCCAATGAACGTCTCGAAACTTATCGCCTTCCAATTTTTCCAGTTTCCCGTAAATAGTTCTACACGTGTTGCCTTTCAGTGTAACCACTAATTCGAATTAATCGTAGAGATTGACGAAGTAAAATCACAGCTTCCGTAGATCTAACTTCAGTCACCAATACAAGTTGAATAAACTCACAGCAAACACTTAAGCTTTCTCAAACGAATGACTGACTCTCTTCTCTTTTGAATAAAACTAATGTCTGACTCTTTTTTTCTTTCTTGCATCTTTGTCTGTTTATATATTTGTAGGCCTCTTTTCTTGAATCATCGCATAATTTCCCAACATTCCAGAGGAATCCGCGCATGTCCGCTCTTGCACAAGACTTCTCGTCTAGGCACTAGGCCGCCAGCATTTCATTTAAATACATATGATTGGTCTACCTAATTCTAGAAAATTCTAAATGTTATTTTAAATGAATAACAACATATTTTATTAGTTTAAACCTTGAAACAATAATATAAATATGGAAATATAATTAATAGAAATGAAAATCCAAACACAACACAACATGTTGTCGTTTACAAAATATTTACACGACATTTACATAACAATGATGTATAGCTGAATTTCTTTTTTTGGAAGGTTATTTTAGTTTATTTAGTTTTTGTAGATCAGATGGTTCATCAGTACTTACGGGACCCCTCATAGAGATAAAATCATAATAATTTTAAAAATTTTTAATTTTGCTCATGTATTGCTGTTCTAAATAATACATATATTGTATATGTATAAAGTGGGTGATAGCTCTGCGTGTGTAGGGATGATTTGGACTGTTCATCAAAATGAAATTTTATTTTTCTCTTCAATAGGTCACCAGAACTTCATAATACCATGTAGTGTTTTCTTTTATGACAATATCTATGTAATAACTGAGTCACAAATTATGGGAATGTCTGCAAATATCATAGGAAAAGTAAATAAATGTTTTTCTGTTGTTGCTGTGTTATTTTTGTTTGTTTAATTTGAAGTGTTAAGTATGAAATACTGTTGGTTTATATGTATTATAGATATACAGATAATCTTGCTGTATCTTAGCTGGGGGCTTCTTGAAATCTAATTAATCCAGCCCTGAGTGATGTATAACTAAAACGATTTTGGTGAGTTACAAATGGACAAAGATTTAGGAAATCAGTTATAATTACCGGAGTTCAAACCTTTGGGAAGTAAATATTTACACACATTATTAGCATTAGCAAAAGTAATAATTATGAGAAAACTATTAATTCATGTCTGACTGCTAGCTGTATTGTTTTTAATGTGTGTTGTCCTGAGGGTAGATGAGAAAAGGGGGTTGTTATTGTTTCATGTTGTAGTGTAACAGTCATGTTCCTTCTAGCTTATTAACTTGATTGTTGTACATATTACTTTGATCATATAGTGTTCAAACATTTATGTTTTAATTGAGTTTAGAGCTATTGAAGGAAGTAGGATGCATGCTAATGGAAAAAAAAGTAAAGTTAAATTTGCTCACTTTTCTATTTAGCAAACTCGGGAATCAGTGAGACGCCATGTGTTAGATTTTGGAGATCAACTTAGAAAAGAAAATGATGTTGGTCTTATTATTGATGGAAAGGTAAGCTTTTTCTTGTAAATGGGTAATTTTGAAAATATTTTTTTAAGTTAAAGCTATTTTAGTATTTCTGTACTGCTACAAATTTGTTATTAGAAACTGAATACCAAACAAACTCACAGTTTTGTTTATTCACTTGCGTTTTGAGTCTTTTTATCAATAAACTCCTTTATATACAGTTCGTGTTCATTATTTGCTATTGCAAGGATTTCAAGTTATTCTTTATTATAGGCTTCTTACACTCATTCAGTGCATGGTTCTCTATGGTAGAAAAACGACGTAGAATTTAATTTTCTTATATTCTAACTAATACCAACCAAGTAATGGATCTAGTATCACTGAAAGAACATTTAGGACATTTATATATTCACGTATGACAAAGTTTTGGACATAGGTATTTGATCCTGGTATCTGAAGAAATGATGTAATATACATTTAGGTTTAAAAATATTTCTCATTATTCAACCTATGGATAGGCATTATGACATAACTTATATAACTAATTTTTAATAATAAACAACCTGTTTGACTCTCTATGGCAATACTAAAGAAATGTTTTATATAGCAATATTCAAATTCAGTTGTGTAGGAAGACTAAAATAGTCTTAGATATTATGAAACATAATGACTAGTGGAAAAACAAATGCTTAATGAAGATTTATTGATATTTTCTAAATCTTTATTAAATAAAAAATTTATATATGTTGGTTAATGTATATATCACATGGACTAATATTATAACTAGACTTTTAGGAACTGAGATAAAAACTGTAAAAGTTAAACAAACTGGTGAAGTTCTTCTGAGGAAAAATTTTGTACTCAAACTTACCATCTTTACCATGAATAAAGATGTCTGAAAATGGAAGTTAAATGTTTTATCGATATTCTGCTGTGAAGATAATATTAGGATGTCTTTAGTCAATACAATTTGACAGTTTCTGCATGTTAACCTTCTCTGGAGAAAACAAAACTGTTATTCAGGTATTTTCTATAATATAATGCTGTTAGCAACATCATTTTCTAGGTGATGTAAATCATTGTCAAATTCCACATGAGACTGGTGACAAAATTTGGTTGTCTAAATCACATTTACATTTCTTTATTATCATTTTAATAACAAATTTTGTACATAAATCTATGTCTCATCTAATAGTATGTTGGTATAAATATATTTTGTATCAAATTCATAACAACATACTTCATCATTAAAGTTAAAATGTTTTTAATATTTTGAGAAAAATCAAAACTATATTTGGTAGTGTAATAATTTCTAATGATGTACACAGGAGAATCCCTGCAACAAAAACTTATTTTCACCTGTGCATGCAGTAGTATGGTAACTTTCATTCATTTGTGTTATGTTAGAAGTGAGTTTGATAAGTTTCTAGTCAGGTGTCTTGTGAATGTATGTGCACTCAACTTGTGTAAGTTACTGATGGATGTGTGTGTGTGTGTGTATGTCATAATAATGCTACTTTTGTTTATTATGGTTTTCTGTATATAAGGTATATTTTTATGTGTTTCACAACATTTAGTTTTATGGTTGTCATTTTCTTAGTTATAATTACTGCAGTGGTATAGATTGGTTAATAAATAAATAAGCTGCCATTACCAAATTAGGTGAATTTTTTTGTTTTGTTTTCTTTAATCATTGTTTGGTAAGGAGTATTTTCTTTTTGCATATTTTTCTTTCTGCTGTAAGACTAAATTTCATATATATTTATGGAGTTACATAAACTAACATTTGTTGATCATTATAGTTTGCAGTTTAATTGCTTATTTAATTTTTCTTGTTATTGTTAGTTCATTTTCATGCCTAAACTTGAAGGAGAAATAATACCCTTTCTATTTGATATCTAAGAATTATGCTGTTGTGTATGCTATCTTGATCATGTAAGCTGTCTGTGTGATCAAACAATGTAATTCTCTGGTGAATGTATTTCATCTTTTATTGACTAATAACTGAATAGCTGAAACTTTTAATAATTTAGAATATAATATGTCATCAGTTGGCTATTCTGACTGTTAAAACCAGTTTTTACTTGCAGTATTGGTTTACAAGTGAGATTCATATACTGAAGAATCAAAACAAAATAACCCTAATAAATGTAAAATTAATTGTTGACATATGTTGTGTTAAAATGATGGGTAAAAGCACTCCTCAGTTTGGATTTTGATATGTATTTAGTCCCTGTTATTAGATTATATACCTTCCTCAGATTCTGGATCATCATTTCATCTCTGAAGCATTTAAGATTAGATTACAAGTACACTTATCCTGTTTGCTAACAAGAGTAGACAGATTAATATCTGTTTTGAAAGAGTCAAGACTCAATGGTGAAGTTTCATCTTTGTTTTAGTGTTTCTCCTAACACCCAATTTGCATGGGTTATCTTTTTTATTTTAAATCACAGTTTATTATTTTAATGCAATTCTTAAAACAGTGCATCAGTCTACCACTTCTTTGATCAAGCATTCTTTGTTTTGTTTTAGTTAATAAACTGTTTATTTTGTTAAACTTCAAGTGTTTTTTTTCATTTACTCTAAATTGAATCCTTGCACTTATTTTTCTGTACAATAGGCTCACAAATCTTGAGTTATTGCAAATTTTGTGATAAATATTATATATCGGTTACCATACAGACAAATATTTTATTTTTTTGTGTTCTGTTGCTTATTGAGTACATAATTCATGGAAAATCTTTAGGTTTGAGGATGAATGATATATTTACAGAATCTTTGTAATAACCCACACAAAGTTTCTGATTTATTGTTTATTATACAAATGTTGTGTAATGTTTTATTTACCTGATTAAATCCGGTATCTTATTTATTTAATTCAGTAGTTTAATAAATTACTGTTTCATTGACTGTACTTTACAAAGAACTACTTTGTTGTTCATTGCACATTTGAAAGCTTGTCGAGTAACTGATTCTCATTGTGAGAGTTTTGAAATAAGCTAAAGTTTGAGATATATGTTAAATAATTGGGTATAGTTATTTATGTTGTACATACATTTGGAATTGTCTCATATAATACATGTACAGAACCTTTGAATTTTGTTAATTGCATATTTTTTGTTTGTAAGAAAGTTGCATGGGAAAATTTCATGTGTTTTCGCTAATGCAAAATTTTCACCTGATTACTAAAAATACAGTATTTTGAATTAATTTAATGAAATTAGGAAATTAGGTTTTCAAGCTATCAATATAAATTTTGAGCACTTTTGATATATTATTATTAATAACATACAAACTAGTAATCTTCTGTATTATAGCTGTTAAACATTTGAAATCTTAAGTTAACTTGCTTTTGTTTAATTAATTTATTTATTTCATTTATTGTGACTTAGACCTTGAAATATGCCCTATCATCTGATGTCAGGAATGATTTTGTTGACATAGCTTTGTCATGCAAGTCTGTAATTTGCTGTAGGTGAGTATCTGCTTGGTACAGTACAATACAAATTATTTTTATTTTTTAGCTGAAGATGCTGCTTTTCTGTTAGCTTCAATATTTCTTCTGATCATCATTTGTGAAAATTTTGTATTTTATGTAGAGGAATTTAACAAACCTGGTGTATGTTTTCAGGGTGTCCCCAATACAGAAAGCAGAAGTTGTAAATGTTGTGAAGGCAGCTACTCACTCTGTGACACTTGCTATTGGAGATGGGGCAAATGATGTAGCAATGATTCAGGTATGTGACTGACAACTTATAAATAGCATCTTTGAATTATCAGTATTATTTTTTCTGTAAAAATCTATAACAATTTAATTTAGAGGATAATAAAAATGCTTTTATGTCTTTTAATATTTTGTAGTACTTTAAATAACAAAAATGTTAAATTGGTTGAATGTTAAGAAATAAATACATTATCTTATTTTTAAAGTTATCACATGCATACTGTTTTCCTTTTAGCCACCTACAACATACAACTGTAAGATATAAAGATGTTCATACTATGGCATGAAGTCAACACAGATAATATTATCATACACATTTTAATGATTCACTGAAACATATTTTCTTGCTAAATGATTTATATGCACCACATTTTTGTTCAGAAAATAATAATAATTTAATAAGTTGTGTGTACTAAAAGAGTACCTTATATTTAGGTGACAGTTGCATTTTCATTATTGGAACTTGTTTTATTCTGATTATATTTGCACTCAAAATATTATGTAATTGTATTTTGTATGTTATTTGTTTAAAATCGTTAATTATAATAACTGTTTCCAATTGCAAATAAATGAAATTTAAAAAATGATGATAGTATTTGTGTAGACCATACACTATCGTGCTATTTTTATATCACTTCATGTGGATTATCATTTTGGTTTAACTAATTTAAAAAACTTAAAGCTATTTGTAATATTTTGAACGAGTTCTATGTATCGCAAGAAATGAGCATTTAATTTGTATAGAATTAGGAATAGTTGGATAGGATTTTAATTGTCCTTAGTTAAATATATCAGGTATGTCAATTTATTTTTTAATGTGTGCAAAATTATATATTTACAAATATGGTGATCTTAAAGTATAATTACATTTACTGTATGTAATTGCCATGGTTCATTAATAATTATTCTTATTAGGTTCATGAGTTTCATACAGTTTATTTTGAGCATTGTGATTACTGTAAATGATTTTGTTAATGAATAATTTTCATACAGTTTTTGTATGCAACATTTTTTAGTGAAATATAAGAATTATATACTTTTGTCTTCCTTATTTGGGCATTAAGGTAGAGTGAATCTTTCACAAATTTTTTTTCTTCTAAATTCGAGTTCCATTAGTGCAGAAGATTTTTCATGTAGGATGTGTAGTAGTTTTGAAAAGTTTCATTGACATTGGGGATTATCTTGTGGTGCCCCAAGAAACTTGAACAGTTCTTCAATTGTCACATGTAAACAAAGTTTATTTCCAGTTATTATCCATTATTCATGAGATAGTCTGCCAGGGCTCTTTCTTAACAATTCCACTGAGTATTGACAACTTGCAATGACTTTGACCATCTCTAGCAGAAAAAGCTGATTTGTAGTATCTGCTGATAGTAGCTGGATTTTGAATTTTTTGGAGCACAGTAACAAGGAGATTCTCACAATCTTCTACACTTTTGCCAATTGGACCATGATCCGCTGTAAAGTCCTTTAGTGTGTCTATCGAGATGTCATAGTACTAGCTGAGTTACATGGAGGTAACATAGTATTCATTGCAATGGTTTTCTGAAATGCTCTTCCAGCAGTCAGATGACTCTCTCTTGTGGTCTGTTATTTAATGGAGTCCCTTGACATCCAGTAGCTACTATTTCTTTAGTACTTATGGTGTTTTCCACTAAATATTCTGATACTTATTTTGATACATTCAGCAGTGCCAGACACAGATGTTCTGTGTTTTACATACATTCATCCAGGTTTCTCAAGTAGTGCCAAATGCTCCTCCATTATTATTGTTTTGTAATATTTGGCACCTTTTATTGTTCTTGTTTCAGAGTATTGTTTTTTTGGCAATTGAAGAATAGGCTTTCAGAATATAATTTATCTAAATCTTCTATTTGTAATTTAGCTCTACTTTTGTGCCATTTTCTTTCATATGTTGAACTGTTCTGTTTTATAATTTGTCCTGTATCTTCTAAAATTGCACTAGTGATTGTAGATGCTGATCTGTCAAACATTCTTGTTCTGGTGCAATCTCCGGCAAGTGCTGATAATGGTTAAAAGAACACTTTGATCAACAACAAACAAACAATAATAAATCCCAAGATACAACAAACTAGAAAACATTACACTGTGAAGAAATAACCAACATTTGGAAAATACTTAAAACACAACAATCCAGTAAACACCAAATTTATTCAAAAATCAGGAATAAAAACCATAAACAACACTATGTAAAAACTACACTGATAAACACAACACCAACATTATTTATAAAATACAGTGAAAAACTACCATGATTTCTATATTGAAGACAAGCAGAAAAATGGAAATCAGAATCAAAAACACAAGAAATACTTTCACATCAAATAATCACAACTATAGAAAACACCCAGATACAAGGTAAAGAAACATATATGTGCAAATCAAAGAAGCCATAAGATGCACCCAGAAACAGTCAGTTGCAAATTTTATCTTTTCTAACCTGAAGATGACCTAAGAAGGTTACAATATTGTCCTATTCTTTATTTTAATTGAAGTGCTAAGACCCATACCACCTCTTTTGATGATACAATATTGAGTCACTCTTACATCAAATCAAAGTAGCATCTAGTTACATACAGTATTAACTAACATATAGCACAACTATAGCATCAACTAAGAAGCTGAATAAACAACCTAAGGAATTGATTTAAATAATGCACTGGATTAATTTGTGCTTAAAAGCTGGAAAAAAGGAAGCTTGTATTTAGATCATGACAAAGTTGTACAAACACTGGATAATTTCAGCAGGATAATATCCTATCACAGATGATTTTGGATAAATCTTATGGCTTCTCCAACATTCCCCGGTTTATTTCTGTAGCTGCATATTGCTGTTTAACCATGATAAATGTTAAAAACAAGAGAGGAACAGTCATGTCATCACTTATGGAAGATAATACCAGAAAATTATAAGCAGTGAATGTCAGAGTAGTCTCAAGGTTTATCCCAAATAGGATTTGAATACTGGATGCTTGTAAAATATGCACTGCATCTATGCATGTCAACAAAGAGAAATCATGTAATTGAAAACAGTTGGCCTAAAAGTGTCGTGTTCTTAAAGTTTTGAGTGATAAATATATATAAATGAACATGATGTTGCACAACAAATTAGAGTACTTTGAAGTTGTAAACAACCTGTTTTAGTGGCCTTGAAACTATGTTGAAAGAACCCCAATATTATGCCAGAATTACCAAAACAAAAAGTGTTCTGCCTAAGAAATACATCTGTTGCTACAGTGAAAGGGCTATTATTGCTGTTTTTACTTAAATATAGAAGTAACTGTTCTGTTACAGCTTGGGTCATTACATTTAGTTTTATAATCTACTGTGTGTAAGCATACTTTTTTAAAACTAACTCAGTTTTTTTCAGGCTGCAAATATTGGTGTGGGTATAAGTGGTGTGGAAGGACTTCAAGCAGCATGCTCCTCAGACTTTGCCTTAGCACAGGTATGATTTAGTTATATGAGCTGGATCTTTTATTCATATACTTATTTAAATAATAGTTGGATACTATATTAACATGAAAATCATAAGAGTTACTTCTGTTTTTAAATTGCTGACTTAAAAAAAGGTGGCAGAATTTTCACTGAAATGTGTTTGTAGAGCAAAAGAGAGAAAGAAAAAACTGAGCATTGAAATAATATAAAATTTTGAAAGACAAAACTACTCTCAAAATTATTCTTTAATAATAAAATATATTGTTTCACTTTCATTGTATTAAAAACAGCTTTATGATCAGTTGAATAACTGCAACAGTAAATAAACAAATATATCTAAGTACATAAATGTCCTAAAAACATAAAAGATGCTTACATATAAATTCTTATCAAAGTCTAAATTTATTACATCAGAGTAAAACTTTACAGAATTTTAAAATATGAAAAATATAAAATTGATTTTAAAATTACAGGAAAAACAAGTTATAAAATATGACCATTAAGTAAAATAAGTCATATAAAATGATCCAGCCTTTAAAAATGTATCATAGTTTTTGATACATTATTATTCATAGGAGGATTTAAAATTTCTTCCTTGCATTCTGAAATGGGTATACACTGAAAGTGAGGACCTTTGTGAAAACCAACTCTGGTTATTACAATGCTAAATTATGATAAGAACAAATAATTACTTTCTCTGATTTTGACATTGTGTTTATGTTCATTCATTCTTTGTGTGATTTTTTTTTCTTTTTAATCCATATGAAGGTGACCAAAAATGAAATAAATCCTTAATTTGATATTGAACAAATTTGGGGAATCATAAAACCTTATTGTTTATTATTTATAAATTTAATTCAAACTACACATTTTTAAATATAAATAATCTTTTATATGCGAGTCTACAAGATTTTTCAGATTTTTTAAAAAATAATATTGCAGTACTTACGTCATGAAGTTATGACTGTGTTTGACCATTTTCATTGTATGAATGGCTTAGTGTGACCTAGTAGTTAATGTATCAGACTATGGGTTGAAGGATCTTTCGTTTGAGGCACGATGCTGTTGAATGTTCTTTGTACTTTCTTCTGTGTGTAAATTATGAAAGTTAAAATCAGTTTTGAAATTTGGATTCAAAAACATGTGGTGACAGATTCTGCAGGCTAGCAGCTTTTCTTGTGGTATAGTAATTGAGAATTATGTATGATTATACTTGTGTTTTTGGTGCTTAGCCCACAGGTACATAGGATACTGTTAGGGTTGAAAATTCCAATTCATGACATGAAAGACCGAGAGTCTAAGTAAGTAGAATGGCATTATTAATAAGGACCTGTGGAGAGAGCATGATCTTTTTCCAAAGCAAATTTTGCAGAGAATGACTGGCTACCATATGATGTGATAAATGGAAGTACGTCATCACACTGGGCAAAACATTTGTTTACTTAAGTGACTACAACAAAGTCGGCAATTTGTTATTGCCCTTCTAGTGATACAACCTCTCAAAAGCTGTAATAAAGGTTCAATGAAAGAAAAAAACAGAGATAGATTTTTTTTACTTTACACAGAGTAGTAGAGATATTTGACAAATGCTAGAAATGCAAGTTTCTTTATTGTGTAGTAATGGCTTTCAATGGACAATAACATTTAACTTTCACGTGCGAAAATGTTCATTACATCATCATATACTTGCAATAGCATTGCTCTGATATCACTATCTTTAACAAGGATATGTTAAAACTGATACATCAACCAGAGTCCTTGTGTGTTAGAAATGAATTTTTATAGTCCACATGCTGTATAAAGTTACACTTGACTACAAAGTATTTATAGTGTGATGTAACACCTAGCTCTGAATAACTTCATATTTATATTCTGGTTACTTCACTGTGACTTATATTTTAGTTGGATATGTAGAAATTCTGTCTAAACTCACTATATATAAAAGCAACTCCTTGTGTATTTGCATAGATGAACATTTTTCTAGCTTAATTTCCTGTGTATTTGTCTCACACATTGAAATATTATGCTTAGATTTTTCAATAGCTGCTCATTTTACAGGCTGAAAGGAATATTGTAAAACTCATACAGTCATTTTTGTACAATGAAAGCAATTATAATTTTTCCTTCCTTATCTTGCTCAACCTGCAAGTAGCCAGGAGTAAAGTCTAGTGAAATAAACTCGTGGGACTAGTAGAACTTTCCAATTTATTGATAAATGCATATGCATTTACATGCAATGACAGAAATATATTACATGTTAATGTATTCACTTGCCTGAAGTCCAAAAGAATATCATTACACCCTCCCTTCTCTCTCTCTCTTTTTTTTAATCACAGTCAACACAGGGATGATCAAGCACTAAGTGTATGTTAACTGATTAGTTCTTTCAACATATAACTTATCTCAGTGTTAGTGCTCCAAGGAAGTTTCAGTTGCAGCTGTTTTGTAGGACATGTACTTCCAGTGTTTATATAGTGTTTTACTATTTTCTTTTCCATCATGGGCTATCTACATTGGGGGCTATCCATATTAAATCAACTAGAGTTTGTAATCACACTGTGACAGATTTTGACGAAGTATTTTCAGAGCATATGACATATTAGTGCAAAAATATTTGATAGTTACATAAACTAAAATACTGACACTTGAAGTGAAGGGGGGTATCAAATTACTAGTGTCAGAGCTGTGACAGATATTTCTGTGCCTGGGTCTCTGACATCCATTTTCTCAAAGTTCAATCAAGGTTGGAAGCTAGAAGGCTTGCTGCATTTACAAAATTTATACATTAGATCCCAAAATTGCAAGTAAAACACGGATAGATAGAGGTATTAAAAAAAAAATTTTTTTTAAATCATGAGATTATATTTATTTCATTTTCCCATTCTGTCTGTAGAGCTAGTTATTTATATATTCACATTTAGTTTGATGTCTGTATGTCAGAATTAATTATAGATATTTAACTAAAAATATTTTTCAAAATATTAAATCCTTTTTGAAAAACATTTAATATTTTGTGGCACTTTTTATTGAAATTACATATCCCATGTATTTATTAAGGTACACATTATCATGCTCATTTTGTTGAATACTCTTGCCTTTGATCAGTGATCTGTTTGAAATAAAAATAATAATTTTGAGTTGAATGGTTTTTGGTTTAATTATTTGTTTTTTTTTAATTTAATTGATTATTAGCATATTCATCTACTTGTTGGAAAACAAGTTTAATGTATCATTCTTCATTGTACATTGCTGCTACATATTTGCTTGACTGTATATCATAAACTTTAATATATTTTCTTGAGTTATACTTTCTGGCCATTTTTGTGGGCATTTTGTGATATATTTCTAGCTTTTCTTGGGAAATGAGCACAAAGCAGTGATGTGACCATGTCCCAACAGCAGTTCTTAAATCTGTAAATCAAGCTTGATTTTTTTTAATAGTATTCACTTCTTCAGATCACAAAGAAACAAATTAAATATATCATTTGCAAATGAATACAGCTGTAGTATGATCAGAAAATGGCCTGTTGTTGCCTGAAACTGTCTGAAAGGTAACAAGTTTGAACTCTTTACAGTGTTTATGTTGACTGATTACTCCTTTTGAAAAGCATGCTAGTAACATTGATGTTTGTTAAAGTTCCTTGATTTTTTGATAATTTATAATATGATGCAGTATATTGTATTAACATAATATTCCAGATGGTCACTAAACACATGGTCAATAAGGTGTTTTTCCTTTCTTTATATAAATAACAACTGAATGAAGAACTGCATGACTACAGTCTCAATAATAACTCTGTACAAAATCCTAAGTAACAAAAGAAATATTTTCAGCAAGGTCAAGTAAAATGATAACTTTATCCAGTCAATGGTGAAGAAATGGTGCTTTGGCTTTGGTGTGAAAGTAATGCATACACAACACATCAATTGTATCATAGAGTATGTCAGTATCAGTCCTTTTTCGCACTTTTGTATTTATTAAGGTTGATTTGTTAATGGTATACCACTGGCAGAACTGTAGTTTGTCTTCATTAATGGAGGTCTCCAAATATCTTGGAAGATAGGTGGATAGCACTTTTCCTTTCCATTCCCCCAACATTTTTTATATGAATAAAGCATATTGTTTCATGCTTTTTGCATGTTTTATGTCCTTGGGTACAGTATTTAATTAAATAAAAATTACATAGTGAAGTAGTATCTTTAGTGTAATAAAATAGATTTGAGTTTTTGTTACAGCATAGCCAGGTGGTTAGTGTGATCAACTTGTAATATGAGGGTCATGGCTTTGAATTTCAATCCAACCAAACATGCTTTTCCTTTTAGTCTTGGGGATGCTATGTACTGTGGTGGTACATACCACTATTCATTGGTAAAAAGAGTAACCCAAGAGCTGGTAATGGATGGTGATGACTAGTTGCTTTCCATCTAGTCTTACACTGCTGAATTAGAGCTTTCACTTTTGCTTGGTTACAAATCTATCAGTAGAAAATCGGATCCTTCCTGCCACACTTACCCCTCACATTCTTTCTTTCAGGATACACTTGTAGTTGTCCATCAATCTTAACTCTTTCAACATGGGCTCAGTCAATTTGGTTGACTGTATGATCTCTTTGTATTTGTTTAAACTATTTATAGATGTAATACTTCTAACTTTGAATACAGTGTGTACATGTTCACAAAATTTGGCAATCTTTCAGTTAACACTATAAGTTTTTAACATACAAAAGATCATACTTTTTAGTGAAGCTTTTTTAATAAACTAAAATAACAATTTGTCCATTATAATATATTGAGTATTTGTTTTGAATAGTCTGTGTAGAAACTAATTTTTATTTTGAGATTGAAAATGCTTTTCCTCATCTCAAAAACCTCAGATTTCTTTGTGCAATCCCTAAAACCTCTTACATACAACTGAAACATTGTTTTTCAGTAAAACTTTATATTTTACCTGTTATTTTCTCTACCCTAACTCAAAATGAGGTAGTCAGTTTGAATGGTCTCATAATCATTAAAAAGAAAATCAAAATAAACCTAAATGACTCTTTTTCCCTTTCTAGAATGATTTCAAATTGTAATATAAAACTACATTTATTTATTCTAAGTAGCTTTAAGCTCGTAACAGTGTGAATTTATATATATAATTCAATTTTATTGTTTTATTGCCCTTTGAACTGTGTGTTAATACTATCTGCAGTTGTGTGAGTTGTAAAAATCATATGGAGCATGTGCAGCTTACATTACACTGTTGAATTAGATTACCAGTTTGCTACTCTTATGCATCCTGTATGAACTTTTTATTATCTTTTTTACCTAATCTAACTTGAATTAACATAAAGAGATCCTTATTTTCACAGTTTAGTTGATTTTGTAATAATAAATAAAGAACAGACATGAAAATCAAGAAATAAGTAACTTACCCAAACATTTTTTTCCCATTGACTGTCAAGGATACTTAAGCCTGCTTTTTTATACTGATGGTTGTAATGCACTAAATAATTTAATAATGCACCAAATAACATAAACTAATAACTTGTAAAAAGTACACAATTTCCTCCAACTATCACAGTTTTTCTGGCTTTCTAACTGTGTAACAGAAGCTGTTAAAATTCATTAAAGCTAGTCATTAGGTTTCTCCCTGGATCACTGTTTGTATTCTGAGTGAAACTGACTATTATCTGTTCATAACACAACATTATGCAATATATCATTTGATAAATTAAAATGTTGACTTTCTATCAGTAATATGTATTGTACAATTAATATAGCAAGTGTATCTTCACAAATTTTGGTAAACCCTAATTAAACATTACAAGTATTATAAATATAAACTATCAGATTGTTTAGTTTAGAATTGTGTGTGAATTTCTGGAGTTCAAGTCTGATTTTGACTAGTCTGAGTAGAAGGTAATTTTCATGTTAAAGTTAATAATACTCTTTTTTCATCATGCTTAATTAAATATTTTTAGTTTAGAATTGTGTGTGAATTTCGGGAGTCCAAGTCTGATTTTGACTAGTCTGAGTAGAAGGTAATTTTCATGTTAAAGTTAATAATACTCTTTTTTTTTTCATCATACTGTTTTCAACTTTTATGTGCATGACTTTTTGAATATCCTAAGTGGATTTAAAGTTTTTTTGTTTTGTTTTTCACCCTAACATCATGGGCTTGGTCTATTTAACTAAACTTGCAACTACCACACACACATTTTAAAGTATCCACTTTTCTCTCCAAAATTACTGCATGTTGTGACAGAAAGTTAGTTATGTATCTTAAACAGCCTCAGGCTTTTAACAGTTTGGATCTGTTTTTATTTAATTTTATTGTTTTATTCCTCTTTGACCTGTGTTGAACTACTAAATCTGCATGAAAACTATAAACCATCCCAGAAGTGCATAGTTCAAGTTAGTTGTTGAATTATTTAACGTAAGAGATTCTGAGATACATAACTCAGTTACAGAGAAATTAATGCATTATTTTTTTATTCAATTCTTTTTTGTTTATGTTTTCTTATCTAGCCTAATAAGTTTCTGATTTGTATATTTTAGTTACTTGTGTAGCAATAAATAAAAGATCTCCATAAAAAACAAGAAATTTAGTACTTACATGTTAGTCTTGTACTTTTTGGCATTGAAAACTTGAAATATATGTAAAAGCTAACCCTATTTTTTTCTGCATGTGTTGTTAGTAATTTACTGAATTTCTAATAATTTCAGATATTTAGTTTAAAACAAAATAACATGCAGAAAACGTACAATGTCTAACAACTGTTGGATTTTGACTGACTTTCTAAATAAGCTATGAGTGTGTTAAAACAATTTCCTAAGCTGGCTGAACTGAATTTGGCAATAACAGCTTTGAATCTGTATACCAAATAACTTAAAAGCTGTTTTGAAATTGAGGTAGCATGATTCCTAAAGAGGTAAACAAAGAATTCTCTTTATATGTTTGTTATAGATAATGTAATGTTATGAAGAATTAGTGACATTTTTTGAAAGAATGTAGGTGGTAGGAGGTTGTGGGTTGAACAATTTGGTTCAAGTAAAATAAGATGATTGGAGGCTGTAAAGTTAATTGTGTCTTGAAAATGTTATCTAAATTTCTAATATTCACTAAAATACAAAAGCTAAAAGAGAAGTAGAAAGATTATCTGAATTCTGCCATTCAAAGTGTTGCAGTGAATAAGTTAGGTGGTAAAGAAAAGTGAAAATTGAAAAATTAGTTTCTGATTGCAAGTATAATAAAGCTGTTATGTGTACCTTTCCCACCAGTTTTCAGTGGGTTATTGATATTTTATTGTAGTAAATTAAAATTATTAGTTTGCTAACACAAACAATATTGATTAATTTATTTCTGCCTTTTAATTAAGTATCTCAATGAAGTGTCTTTTTTTGCCAGTTGAGAATCAAAATGTGTTGATTTATTTGTGTTTTTTATAACTAGTTCAGTTTTCTTGGCCGTCTTTTGTTTGTCCATGGAGCCTGGAGCTATGCTAGAATGTGCAAGCTGATCTTGTACTCATTTCACAAGAACATCTGCCTATATGTTATTGAGGTGACTATGATTAGTTTTTTTCAGAGATTTTATTTCATTATACATTATTATTTTTCTCTAATTTGTATATTTGCAATTGATGGAAGACTCTTGGAATTAATGTGGATATCATATTTTATTTGACATATTATCATGATAAATTTAATATTTAGTTTTCAATATTTCACTTAGCATTTGTTTTAAGTGTAACTGTACATAGCAAACTTTCGTCTGTGATCTGTGGCAGTTTATGCCAAATTACTTCAGTTTGTTTTTGTTTGATTGTTCTACATTTCAAAACAAGGAAATAGTAACGTAAGTTGTAGGTATATATCTAGTAGAATTATGTTTTGTTAGAATAATATCTTCATCATTTTTCAGTTTGTTATACTTAGTAAATTTCAGCTTTTAATAAGAGAAGGGTAAACATTGTAACTGCTCATTATGTAAAAGTTATAGATACATATGCTTTTTGAATGTTTAAAGTGTATTTGTTTTTTCTGTTACATTAAGCTGTTGTTTTAACATTGTATTTTCCTTAGTATATACCTACAAAAATTAAATTTCTTAATATGACATGTGTTGTATCTCTCTCTATATATGTACACACACATACACAATTTAAAATTGCTTGTTTATTTTTATGTTTCGAAATATGGCAAGCCCACCATGGCCAGGTGTGTTAAGGCCTTTAACTCGTAATCTGAGAGTCTCAGGTTGGAATTCCTGTCGCACCAAACATGCTTGCCCTTTCAGCCATGGGGTTATTATAATGTTATGGTCAATTCCACTATTTGTTGGTAAAATAGTAATCCAAGATTTAATGATGGGTGGTGATGTCTAGCTGCCTTCCCTTTTGTCTTATAATGCAAAATTAGGAATGGCTAGTGCAGATAGCCCTCATGTAGCTTTGTGCGAAATTCAAAAAACAAACAAAATATTGCCCTTTTTTTCTTCTTTACTGTGTTATGATAATACACTATGTAATGTACAGTTTGTTTCTGTTTACACTTTCAATTTAGTAATATGTATGTGGTATTTTAGCATAATTCCAGCTGTCTTCATCAGATCAGTGAATTTCATTTTCTGGAAACTTTATGGAAGAATCTAAGGAACATGACCAGACAGGAAATAACATTATTAATTGTGTCAGAAGAATAATAATACCAATACCTTCATATAATAGAAAACAATTTAAGCTTCAGAAAAAACAACAGCTGTAAAGTAATGTAGTCATTGAACACTTCAGCTTATGTCTGCTGAAAGTTAGAGGTGAGCAGATAATCAATATAACCTATTGTCTACAATTCAATTATATCAATTAATGGTACACAAAATAATAGTTTAATTGAAATTATTATCATATTGATTAATATCACAAAAATAATTAACCAACCAAAATTAGTATTTCCAATAATTTCTAGAAGGTGGGCAGCCATTCAAGGTTAAGAAGACACTGAGAGTATACTTGTGTAAAATATTTCATAGTTTTAGTAAAAATAGCAGTTTTAACCCTATTTGTACATTTTTTAACTTGAAGAACATCTAATAATTGATATTTTGGAACTTTCCAAAATTTATTTTCTGTAATTTACAAAGCAAAATTTGAAGAATGTTTGAAGTTTAATCTCTGTGCAGTTTTAATGGATATTACCTGTAAACGAAGTTCTTAAACATTGCTCTTAATGTTTTCTGTCCATTCTGAAGTATAGACTTGTATTTACCCAAACCATAGTATCATTTCTAAGTAGACTTTTAACAGTTTACAACACACTCTTGTTTTTCATGTGTGTCTTTTTATTTTATTTTTCTCTGTGACTGTTTCTAAGAAGTCTGTGTTGAAAGACGTTTATGATACATACATCTAATGTGTTTTCATAATAGCAAATGCATTTTAAACTCCAAACAAGATAGAATCAGTGACTAAATATTATTGGATGGAAAAAAATTCTTGAATTTTGTTATTTTTTGTACTTTCATTTTGTTAATCTTTTTTGTTATATAGGTTTTAAAATATTGGAATATTTATACATAAGAAGATATAAGGTGTGAATATTTAGTACCAATGACTATAATAAACCAGAAGTTTTGAGACAATAAATTATTCAGATAACAAAAAAAGATTTTATTTAAGTATTATAGTACATTTATTGTACAAGAAATGCTTTATTAATTTATTAAAAACAAACCATAATTATTTAAGAGAAATTAATCTTGATCAAAAATATAGTTTGAAAAATATCACCTTTATCAATATTGGCTTAAGATACAGATGCAGTTATACTTTGAAAACAGTTATATGATAGGAAATTATGAAAAACCTGTTGTCAGTGATATTTCTATGAAGATTTTTTGTTGTACTTTCATCATGTGAATAATGTATTTCAAATTACTTTTTTGAATAACACTGTTTCAGTAGCCAGTATCCATATAAAATCAATCTGATCCACTGTGGTTAATTAAAAGGGAGCAGAAAATTTTTGAATGTTCTGCTCTTAGTTACAGTTTAAGCTTTTAACAGTTTACAATCCACTTTATGCATGTGTATCCAGCATCATGATTTTAAGATTCACTAGAGAGTTTATACAAATTACCTGTGTAGTTTTTATCATGCTGGTACAATTTCACACTGCAGGATTATGTAATTATTCTAAAAGTCAAAAGCATCTGTAAATAGTTACTTTTCTACATTCAGTTAATAATACATAAAATCCAAAATTTATCAGGTATGTGAAGTATCATATATAAAACTAAGCTTGTTTAATACAAATTTTCAATTTTTTTTTTATAAATTGGTCATGGAAAAAAAATTACGAAATTCCATCCTGTTGTGGAATTGCAAGCTGATATAACATTTTGTGGGAAATATGCTCTTGTGAAACTAAAAATGTTCAAAACAACAAATTTTCTAATCAGTTTAAGTCCTTATAAATGGTTCAGTGAAATTATACTCTTATTCTATAACTTGTATATATCATATATATATTATTAGTATTTTTGTGATATATGTTGTGTATCTATGTATGTATACTATATATAATACATTAGAATTTTATTCTCTTTGCTTGAGTTTCTTTACTGCACGTCACAAGGTTTTAGTGGCTTACAATTAAATTTTTTATTTTACTATTTTTTGTTTATGTCATACAAATTAGTGCAGCATAAAATCACAGCTAATAATTCATGTTTTAGTTCAATACAAGTTTTAAATTCTTCGTTTAATGAGGCAGTGTTTTAAAAAACCCTGAATTTCCCCAAGTGTGATACATGTGACATTTTCTCTCGGCATTCCATCTTCTCTATTTTATTCACCACCCCTTCTGAAGTTTATAGTTTACTAACTGTAGCAAACCAACAATATTAAAACTGTCTCTTCTCACTTCGATTCATCAACTATAAGGTAAGGTTCTGAAAAGCTCAGTTGGCAGTAATTCTGGCAATCACTAATATTCTACATACACACAGTACATTGTAGATTTTTACACTTGAGAATCTTCTGCAAATTAATAGAATAAGCAAGAATTTCACAATACACATTTAACAGTATAAGTTACATGTATTTCTAAACATATATATTTAACTAGAACAAACATCCATATTAAATTAAATATACATTAGTAAATCCATTACAGTATACAGACAATTTTGAGAAAATGACACTTTAAATATCCAAAGTGCCCACAGACACTACAAAGGCATTTAAATAAAATTAAAAAATGTTGAAACTGGAGATCCTATGAAAAAATAATAAACTATAAAAAAATTCACGTAAAGAAAAAATTAACAGAGAATTTAATTTGTATATAAACAATTTCTGGATTTGTTTAATAACAGAGTTGCCAACCATTGCGATTTGAGCATAATCATTATGATTTTGGTGTATACATTGCAATTATATGTTCATACAGACAAATATTATGACTTGTAGCAACTCCCAAATTATTATATATTATATAGGCCTCTTCAATAAAGTGATAAATTGTTCCCCCAGGACATGAAAGGGGTGAAAAGAAAATTTCTAGTGAGATACAAATAAATTTTGATAATAAATGAAATACATAGTTCAAATAGCTACTTGTGATAATCATGTTTGTGCTTGAAATAATAAAAAATATTTGTATCTCCGACATCTACCAAGAGTTTGAGTGTGGTGCTTTTCCATACTGGGTATGTGAGGGAATCCATAGTTACGTCATCAGTGCTTGTCAGCCAATCAGTGCTCACGTAGATGGGTATTTCTAGTTTTCTAAGTGGCATAGAAACACCAATGGGATCGTTCACAAGATGGAAAAAATAAGATTCCTCGTTCACCAGAATGTCTTGTTTCTGGCAAATCTAAAAGGACTAAAACTGTGAATCAAAAATTCATGAAAGAGTGTAGTGCAGAATATCTGGTCATTGCATCAAAAGTCAATAACAGTCATGCGTTTTATACAGTTTGTCATATTGATTTTTCTGTGGTGCATAACAGGATAAACAGTTGTCCCAGACATACAAAATTGGCATCTCACCAACAAAAGGCTGAGGTGAAGACAAAAATAACAAAGATAATGACATTTATGAGTATGAATTCAGAAGATTTAACCATAAATGGAGAAGTGATGCTCATTCAATTCATCATTGCTCATAATTTACTCCTAGCTGTAGCCAATCATGCAGGACATCTATTCAGAAAAATGTTCCCAGACTATGATGTAGCAAAAAAATGTGGCTGTGCCAGAACCAAATCTACAGCCATTGTACAAATGTTTGGTTGTGAAGATGACAAAATGATTTCAAGCATACTTATTAACAGTGTTTATAGTTTAGCCACAGATGGATCCACAGACACGGATGACTCAAAACTGTATCCAATGGTTGTATGATATCTTGACCTTTTGCTTGGAAAGATTGTTTGTTCTCTTTTAACAATGGTGGAATGGAAAGAAGCTTCAATGGGAGAGAATATTTTCAAGTTTTTGGACAATGAACTGTCAAAGAGGAAAATTCCATGGGAAAACTGTCTTCTTCAGACTGTTTTTCTTCAGACAATGCCTCAGTTATGTCTGGTATAGGTAAAGGTGTGATGGGACACATCTCAAAACGACAGTCTAGCATTTACTTCATGAGCTGTGCCTGTCGCCTCATGAATATTGCTGCCAAGAAAGCTTCCAGAGAACTGTCCTGCCCAGTTTCTGATATACTGATAGATATCTACTATTTTCTGGACAAAAGTGCCAGCAGAAAACAACATATGAAAGAGTTTCAAGAATTGTATGACAAAAAAACAAGAAAAATTCTATAATTTGTTAACACAAGATGGCTATCACATGCCGGTGTGCCTCAACAGAATATTTCCATGTGAAAGCCATTGAAGAAGTATTTTTACTGTGAAAAGGAAAAAGTAGATTCAAAAGGATCTAAACGTACATATCAGTCAGGCAGCAAGACTTTAACAGTCAGGATATCCTTTCAGCCACACAGGGACACAAGACAACAGTTTCCAAATGCAGACAAAGAAACATTTGATATAACTCAATATATGTTTAGGCAGTCTATCCTTGAACTAAAGAAGAGACAATCAATGAAAAAAGAGAAAAAAACAAAAGCTAGCAAGGAAGTAACCAAAAAAAGTTATGCACAGAGCAAGTTAGATAAGTTAACAGTTTTTTTGGACAACAAAATGAATTTGTTATTTTGTCTTTTTCTTCAGTCTGCAATTCCTTTATCTGACCAAGCCAATTTGATATTGCAAAGAGAAGAACCTTGCATACACAAGTTAAAAATATACTTATTAGATACATCAAGTCAGAATATCTTGATGGCAACATCACTGAACTTGACTACAACAATGAATCCGTACACAAATCTGATGAGGCATTTTATATTGGAAATGCTGCAAAGGAATACATTGTTAAATATGAAAAGGACCTGATCAGCTTCTGCACAAGTTTCAAGAAATACTATATCGCAGCTACAAATTACATGATGAAACATTTCCTTCTAAACAGTGAACTTCCGGTTCACGCAGAGGTTGTTGATCCAAAACTCAAAGTCAGCGAAGATTTCTCTTCTCTATGCTTCTTCACAGACAGGTATCCTGTCTTGTCAATACACATGAGCATGACACTATTGACAAGTTGAAAGGGCAATATTTGAACTATTAAATTGATACTTTCTCAGAAACTGTCCTTCAGTTGAATGTTGACAGGTTTTGGGTTCAGCTGTCTATAGGTAAGGATGGAGATGGCAACCAGAAGGATGACATTCTGTGTAGGGTTATACTTGGAATTCTTACAGTCGTCCATCTTAATGCTAACAGTGAAAGGATATTTAGTTTAGTGATTAAAAACAAAAGCACTAAAGTTAAGCACATCAGTTTTGAACAGTATTATAACACACAAAATGTGTATGCAGTCAAATGCTGTTGTAACTCCCAACCATCCAGATATGTTCTCATGAAAGCAAGGGCTTCAACAACTGCAAAACTATTACAATAAGTGTCATAAACATAATATAAACTAGTCCTTACACAAAGGCTTTTTCTGCTTGCTGTTTGTGCATGTTCAATGTTGTTTTACCAGTATGTTTGTTGCTCTGAACTAAATAAAAGACATAATTTTAAAATGAATTTTTTAAGTTTATTTATTAAATACACAAAACACAGTCATAAATGAGCAATCTATGGCAGTAATAAATAATAATTTATTATAATAATATAATAATAAACAGCTTAGAGACATTGATCAGGCTTAGTAGCCACAAATGGTAAAGGGATCTGTCTTCAGGGATCAGTCATTTGAAATTGTTGGAATCTCTGTAATAATCAGTGTTATACAGCCCACATCTTCAAGTTGAATTTTTTATCCACTAAAGATCTAACCTTCAACAACAGCAATGAGATTGTCATAAGTAAACCAGATTTTATTGAGTTAATAGAGGATTAGTGAATGTACCAAAACCTAGATCCAATTCTGTTCCACTTTAAAATACAGGTATCCTGTAAACCTTCTCTCTTTTTTTTCTTTTTTTTTTTTTACAAAATTGTGAAGTGAGAGATTCACATGTTGGAGAAATTGGATGAGCTGTAAATCATTGATTAAAAATATATAAAGATACTACAAGACTATTATAAGCTGAAGAATATGCTCTTGCTGAACATAACTTTCACTAGACATACCCTCAGCTGGAATATACATTAATTCTCAGTGCTGTATAAAATCCATCAATAAAGATTAAAAAAATGTTCCTTTTCAAAATCTACCATCACTAAGACATTGACATCATCTGAAATTGTATATCTGTAAAACTTTACAAAACTCATTATTGCACAGACAGAAAATAGACCACTTAGACTACACATTTAATCTTCATAAACAACACAACCACACTGAGAGATGCATCAGAAATCTCAGACACTAAACCAAACCAAAAATGCAAATTCTCAGCAGTACAATAAAGACCTCACCATTTCTATACTTCAGGTAGGTACACACCTTAAGAACTTCCAGTTGAAACTGCAAGTTAATTGATTTCTTTATAGAGTATATGTGCTTATGATTGAACTTATTTGCAAAAGAGATCATAAATTAGCTCAAATTTGAAAATATCATCAGTGTGTAATTTTTATATGGTAGTTTGACAGCCCTTAGATTTGTTTTGTTTGATAAAAAATGCCTTTTTTCATAGGAAGTATTTATTTTAACTCTTAATAGAAGATTTTTTTTTTTACTGTACTAGCACGGTAACTGGTTCTCTCAAAAACGCTGCAAATATTTGAAAGACTGATTTTTCAGACGATTGTTCTGCTTAATGTAGTAAATTTATAATTACAATTGTCTGAAGTTTTTATTATAATCGAAATAAACTTAGTGTAGTATTTTGTTTATTTCTTGTTCCAGTATTCAAGAAGTTATATTGCTCTCTGTGCAGAATTTTAACTTTTATGTTTTATAGTTATGGTTTGCTATCTACTGTGGCTGGTCTGGTCAAACATTGTTTGAGAGATGGACCATTGGTCTATACAATGTGGTGAGTAATATTTACTATAATTTTAAAATGCTTATAGTCAGAGTTTAGATGTATACGTAGTTGTGGTAAATATTTTATTATATAATTTAACACCACTAAAGGAAAGTAATTCTTAGAAAGCAAAAACTTTCCAGATGTTAAATTTTTATAGATTAACTTGCCACATTAGTCCTGTATTTTATTGATTTTATTTGAAAGCAGTCAAAATGTTGTTGTGAGTACTATATTTTATTTCTTTTTGTATACTGTTCTTCAGAAATTATTACTTGCACTTGATCTTATTGTTTAGTTTTAAATTAATTGTATCCATAATAATATGCTGCTGCTCTCTCAGGCAGTCAAATGTGATTTAGGAATTTGTGCACGTAAGGACAAACAGTAAATTTTACAAGTTCTACAGCAATCCCTATACACTGAATTAGAAAAAGAAATCAGTTGATCTTTATAATTTACAGGTTTTTCATGAAATATCGTGTAAATTTACGTAAGTGAATTGTTTTTGTTGGAAGTGGGTCACATTGTGTTGTTCTTAAAATGTTGACAACCTCTGGCTATAGATTTCTCTAGATCAACTGTGGTGTGAGAGTCTCATTAATTATTCTAGAACCCAAATGTAATAATAAAAAAATGTTCATAGTGGTAAATGAAATAATGATTTGATCTAGATACCTAATAGATATGGTAAGTTCAAAACTGTGTGCTAAATGTACACAAAGTGGTTTTAATTTTTGAAGAAAAGGAAAAAGCTTAAACTAAAAATACACGGTAGGAGGATATTTATTTTGAACCTCTGAATAATCTAGAATCGTTTATGCTTAGGTCAAGGATTTATAATTATGAAATAATATGACAGCTATGGATATGTAGTTGTGCTCTTTCAGTTCTATCTTACTTGCAGTTAAATGTAACTGTAAAGTTTGTTAATCTAAAGAAATTTGATACATTCTTTATATTTCTGTTGGAAGTAATCTTATAATACACAAAATTCATTAGCCTTACCCCTTGAAATTGAGGAGTCAAATAACTTTCCATATTATTGCATTGAATTAGCCATTGAACAAAACAAAGTGAGTTATTTGGAATTAATTTCATTTACCTCTTTAACAGAAGGTTGTGTACATTATATTAAACAGATTTTGAGTATCTAAATCAGCAAATTATGTGACAACTCAGTTAATATAAAGTTGTGATATAATGTCATTTATTAAAACAACAATTTAACATTGTTTGTAGTTTTAGTGATACTACTGAAAATTGATCACTTTTAGAAACAGACTGTAAAGCTCTTTCTTATGCAAAAAATTCATAAAAGTCAGTGATAAAGATATCTTCATATTACATACTTAGAATTTCTATGATGGGATATCCCTCCTTCTTACAAATATTGGGGAGAAAAATTATGTATCAACACAAGGCACCAGTACAAGTAAAACTAAATCTACAATAAGTTGTACTTTCAACCATGGCAAGCAATGTGTGTCATCTTAAAAAGTTCAGAATTTGTAAACACAAAAGTCACTGACAAAAGCTGTTCAGGTATCTTAGACAACACTGTATAACATAGGGAAGAAGGATATACATATAGAAAAGTAACACAAGCTGGTTCCTCTACATATCCATTCAACTGTCACATACAAAGCTGTTCACGTATCTTAGACAACACTGTATAACATAGGGAAGAAGGATATACATATAGAAAAGTAACACAAGCTGGTTCCTCTACATATCCATTCAACTGTCACATACAAAGCTGTTGAGGTATCTTAGACAACACTGTATAACATAGGGAAGAAGGATATACATATAGAAAAGTAACACAAGCTGGTTCCTCTACATATCCATTCAACTGTCACATACAAAGCTGTTCAGGTATCTTAGACAACACTGTATAACATAGGGAAGAAGGATATACATATAGAAAAGTAACACAAGCTGCTTCCTCTACATATCCATTCAACTGTCACATACAAAGCTGTTCAGGTATCTTAGACAACACTGTATAACATAGGGAAGAAGGATATACATATAGAAAAGTAACACAAGCTGCTTCCTCTACATATCCATTCAACTGTCACATACAAAGCTGTTCAGGTATCTTAGACAACACTGTATAACATAGGGAAGAAGGATATACATATAGAAAAGTAACACAAGCTGGTTCCTCTACATATCCATTCAACTGTCACATACAAAGCTGTTCAGGTATCTTAGACAACACTGTATAACATAGGGAAGAAGGATATACATATAGAAAAGTAACACAAGCTGCTTCCTCTACATATCCATTCAACTGTCACATACAAAGCTGTTCAGGTATCTTAGACAACACTGTATAACATAGGGAAGAAGGATATACATATAGAAAAGTAACACAAGCTGCTTCCTCTACATAGCCATTCAACTGTCACATAACTCAAGCAGCTGTAGAATGAAATGATGTTCATACTGTTCTCTACAAGGATTTATTAGTTTAGTCACCTGTGAATTTTATATGCAACTGGACTGTTAAATAAGCACTTGGAAACTGTAAACCAGATGAATTATTGAAAGTCTTCAGGTAGTGGTAAATACTTGAGTTGACACATAGATATAGAAATTTATTGATTTACCACAATAGAAATAAAAAGTCAAATAACTTAAAAGTTGTGGCCTACATATTTGTTAGTGAAGAGAACTGATTTTCATTCACTGATATTCCATCAGACATATTCTCTACCTTAAACATTTTTCCATGTGTTGGCTGTCAGAAGTACATGAATTACTGTTTTTCTGGACTTGATGTCTACCTCAGGAAGCCATTTGCATCTGTTATAGCTCTAACCCAGGTTCCATTTTGAAGATTTTTTGAAATGAGTAATGTTTATAATAGAACATATGTGTGATTCAGTTTGACTGTGATAATTTTTTTTCAGGCGGTTGTGTCTTTTCTCAACCTCCAACCTTATTGTCATCTGACCTTGCCTCTGTTTTTGTATATAGGATTCATGAGTGGAAAGCTATACAACTTTGCATGTTTAGTAATTAAGTTAAGTTCCTCCATTTTCAAACAACTCAGTGCTTGTTATGTAACCAACATCTAATTAGTCTTTGAGATATCATGTTTATTGATAATCAAATAGCCATACAAGTATTAAATTGCATGTATATCCCAGTCTGTCTCCAACATTAAAAATTATAGGATTATGCTTACTTATACCTCTGGCCCATCACAGAGCTCAACAGAACTCGCATATTGTGTTCCAAAAGATGGTAAAAAGAACAAATATCAGTTACAAATAAGTATTTAATTTCAAAATTATTGATTTTAATTTTACGTGAATAGCAGATCTTTAGTAAAAGATGAATATTATATATAACATGTACAGAAATCTTGAAATGTAGTTTTTGGCATATCTCTATTCAATTAATTATAGATGAAGGAAATAAATTTTAAAATATCGTACAGAATGTTTACTGGGTGTAGAATTTGGAACTTTCTTGAATACACTTTGTGTCAATCAAGCATCAGCTTTTAAGTGGAAGATTAATTGAGCTGTATAGTAATAACATTTCAGACCACGTTCTTTTGGAACTGTTATCTCTCTAGCTGGTCATACTCTGTCTGATGTCTGTGACTGTGTATTATTGCTTGACACTATAGTTTCTGTTCATCAGGCATCTGCAAAAGTTAATCAGTTATTAAACTTTGAGCATATATCTTAATGCTGTTTCTTAAGACCTATAGCACATGGATGTTGGTTATAAAGGCCATGTTAAATTACATTACATATACAAAAGCTCATGGTATCTTGAATGCAGCACTGTTTAAAATAAGATGTTCGTGATGTCAAAATACTAAGTCTGTAGTTTTGCACAAATTGAGAATTAAAATTACCAATATTTGACAAGCTAGAGTATCAAATAAGAACCTCGTATATTTTTATTTTGTTGATATGGTTTGTATACTGAATTAAACAGAGTGGTCCTATTTCTCTCTTTCCAATTTTGAAACATTCCATTTTACACACTTTATTTCTTCAATATATGACATGTGAATAGCCAACCAACAGCTTAGAATATCCTGCTAATAGTCTTTTAAATCATTTTAATCTGTTAAAAAGGCTAAAAAACATTCTTTTGAACCAAGATTTAAAGGAGGTAGTTTGTGTCTTTAGTCTGCTATAAGTTTTATATTTTTATTTGACCTAAGTACAGTTTAATTACTTAGCTTAATAATTCATAGTGGAATTATATGGTATCGGTGTGGTTATTTAAAATTTTTTGGTTTTTAAACTTGTATGTATATATAAAACCTAAAGAAAATTTTGTTTGATATCCTCAACTTACGCCCAATATCAACTGAGTGAAGATGTTGTAGCTGGAAGAAATAATTGTGATCTTTAATTCTTGATTTATTGTTCCATATTTAAAACATACTTTGCACTCAGACTATTAATGAAACAGGCTCCATATTCACAAATAAATACTTAGTAAAAATATTTCATTAAAAAAATCTGATTTTTGTCTACATAAAAACTTGTAATCTTTACTAAAAATGTATCAAATTTTGTGAAGATATATATACTGTATCAGAAGTTATAAATATTTATCATGTACAAATGTGTATACAAACTTATGTATGTTATAATAAGCCAGTTGCAGAGGGTTGAAATACTTTTATCACTTGTGGTCAATAGTGAAGAGACTGCTTTTTGTTGCATTTATTGAGATTTCATTTTGATTTCACACAAACTTCCATCTGTCATGCACAGGATATATTTCAAAATCTTTTGGAAGAAGAGTTTGTGTACTAGCAGTTTATGCACCTTCAGAAGCTTTTGATTTATCTTGTGCCTATTTGATTGGGAAAAACAAACTTGCAACCTTCCCTAGTGTTTTTAGCAGTTACTATAAGTAAGTTTGAAATAATGTCCTTTGTTGAAAAGATGAAAATGTAATCAAATCAAAAGCTATTAATCATTGCATATTACTATGTCTTATGAATAATCTTGATAATAAATATTCTGTATTTAGATATTTGTTATAATAAAAGTTGCACTCAGTGTTTGTTGTATAACGTGCTTGATTATTGTGTTTTTATTTGATTTTTAGATATTTACAGCAGCTCCTCCTCTAGCAATGGGACTGTTTGACCGAACATGTAGTGCTGAAACTATGATGACATTTCCATCTTTATATAAACCATCACAAAGTGCTAAACTCTTTAATGTAAAGGTAAAATACTATTATGTTTACTTATTTAATTTAACCTTTGCTATTTGTTAAAAACAATTTGATAAAGGAACTATGGATGCTAGATTTTGCTTGACAATTGAACCTTGTAAACTCTTACTATTATGCAATCCTCATTTGTTGTTAATAAAATCCAAATATTTCCTTTGCAAACATATCAAAATTCTCTTGCTTTCATGTGCAGAAAATGATTAAAACGCATGATAAAACATGGATAGTAGTTAAGTATGAAACATTAAGTCTTAGCAAAACAAATGAAGTTATTTTTGCCAACACCTTTGTACACTATTCTTACCTCTTATTAGCATCATCAAAATTTTTCATATTTTTAGTTATATTGTTATGCTATATCAGTGCTAGCTAAAGGTTCTTTGAAAAATATGCATTTACTAAGTTTAGTGTTAAAGTTGCATATCTCTTAAAGCACAATTAACTTATTAAATCACGATAAAGAGTTAATACTAGCTGTTAAGAAGAGGTGGTAACTATCGAGCTCATGTCTTAAATAGGGTACACTTGAATAAGACTTTATCATTAAAGAAAACTAGAATCTTCAAATTTGACTTAAATAAGAGCTCAGACACTTCCTTTTATCTGTGTGCTTGCCAAGAACAAATCCTATGTATCAACATTGAAGAATTAATTTGAAGAATTCCGTATGTTTCTCTGTCAAGAAATTACTTTTGGTTAGAGCAGAATAGTGGTTGGACATTATAAAATGATTTGAAGTCACTCGTACAGAACCAACACTAAACACACAGTAAGTCAAGTGGAAACTGCATATTTTATTTTGTTGAATTGAATAATATTTTATTGTACTTATGCATACATTTATGAACCTATGTTAATAGTTTCTTTACCTATTTAAGCAAAGTTTAAATATTATAATATAAAACAAAGTAGTAATTACGTTTTAAATAATTGGATTTAATTATTAAATTTGATAAATTATAATGGTATGGTATCAATGAAGTAATGTATGATTTTTTTGGTTATTCATATATACATATATAAAACCTTAAAAAAATCATTTCACATCCTCCATGTGGAAAGTTTTGAGACTTGGCAAGTTAAGACAAGCAGCTGTGAGTACAAAGGTCATAAGTAGAAGAAGTAATTATGTTCTTTATTTACTATTCCATGTCTTAAAAAATAAGTTTAAGAACCTGTTTGTAAATAGGGTTAGTCTATATACATATACAATTTATAATAATTGAAATGTGACTGTATTTTACCAAATACTAATCCACTGAAACATTGCCAAGATAGATCAGTTTGTAGAAACTTAAGTTCAATTTCATACTATTGGATATGGTAACGTGAGTGCATGTGTGCTGCATCATTGTAACTTATGTATTGTTAGCTAGGCAAAGCACAGCTGAAAGGATAATATAATAAAGTTTATAAATGTGTAATGGTATGAGATTTATGTTTTTGATTTATAGTCTGTAGTCATCCTAGAATGAAAAAGACATAATTTATATTTATTTTCTAATTTTTTTATGGTGGTTGTGAGATTGGTCAAATTGACTGAACCCATACAGAGATTTGTTAGTGAAAACAACATAAAATATAAAGCGTTTTATAGGAAATGTTCGATTAAATTACCTGGATGAAATAAGGATTTCATATGTGAAATATAATCTTAAAAGGAAAAATTTACTTTGTGTATCAAATAGGCAACATGCATAAAAAACACATTGTTTAACAAATCTGAAAACTTAAGAAATAATCTGATATTTTGCACATGAAAGCCTTGTAATATGTACTGATAATTTCCCAAATTTCATGAACGAATGCTTAATAATTTAAAATTAATAAAATGAAAATTATAACAAGTGCAAAATGGTTATGAGGTCAGTTCCACAGACTGACACCATACTGAAAGTGTTAAATTACTTTATTATTATTGTATTTGTATAAACAATGGATCAAAATATAATTAATAAATTGAATTTTAATGTTATATAAGTTTTCAGTTTTGAAGAAATATTAAAAACAAGCCTCTCAACTAACATATCAAGCATATAGTTCAATCTACATTATAGTTGATTGGAATTGTATTTTCTCTTTCTGCCTTTAATTATTGTAGTATGTTATAAAGCTATATGTTGTACTTTTATTTGTTTTAGTTTATTATTCTGAATCAAATTTTTAAGATTTACAGAAACCTATGTGAATAGTAGAAAAATAACATAAATAAGAGTTGTGGAGATTTTCAAGCAGCAATATGCAGATATTCACCTCAACACACAGTATAGCTTGATTCCTTCACATATTTGCCTATGAAATTTGTATGCTTCTAACCTTAAGCCACTTCCCATCTTAAACACCTATTTAATATGAATTGTGCTAGTGTGTGGTGATTATTATGTGATGATAGCCCTCCATCAGTAGAAAAGCAGCAAAATCTCTTTGTGCAGTAGTTTACCTTAATTATTTACATGTAAAATAATTTAGTTCTAAGACAAAGGAAGAAGAAAATGCACCAAAAATAAGGAGAATGGGAGAGGTGTGAGAGGTGAGTATCTCTTGGAAATACATTTTTAGGTAAGGAAAATGTTATGGCTGAAATGGTACTTCACCTCTTCACTCGGAATCTCTGAAAGCCCATATTGAAATGGTGGAGGGGATTAACCTGGATGAATTTCTTTCAGAAAGCACCCAGATGAAAAGTCCATAGAATGCGACATCTGATAACTTTGGTTTTGTTGAGGCACACTTGTGGTGGACCACATTTTGTTTCAAACATAGTTTATCCATTACCTAGGTGGAAAGATAATGGAGACAAAAGGATGAGTGGAATCTTTATATGACTAAACCAAGCATATGTGCACTAGTTGTTGACAAACCTAGATGCATAATGTGGCTACTGTTTCAGGGGTGCCCTGCACTACACAGATAGTGCTGCTGCCACCACCACCATCCTACTTCTCACCATATTGTTTTGTACTTAATCAGGCAGGTTGTTCAAGAAAAGCACAAATTTTGTTGAGAAAACATTATCTTTCTCATAGGGAAAGTTGTGTAGGCTGAGCTCAAGTGTGGTAGGAGCTGAAGAACACTCACAGATGAATCAAATACAGGGTAAACATTAGAAAATCCTTGGAAAGTTTTACAAGTCATTTCAACTGACCAGCCTCCTGCAAAAAGTAGGTGTGAGTGAAAAAAAATCTTCCTGAGAAAGGGTGGAGAAGAAACCAGTCATCCATGTAATGATGGATCTTCAGCTCTAATCTGTGAATGAATACCTCATGGCTTAATTGAAGATATAATAAATATATACAATGCCAAAAGGAAGAGTAGAGAATTGGGAGATTTGGTCCTATTGGATGAAATGCAGAAAACATCTGGAAGATGGGGCAATTGGAATTTGTGAAAAGGCATTCAAAAGATTGATCCTGACCATCCATAATCTTGGCAGAAAAACTACCAGAGAGAAATGAAATTGGGTAATAGTATTAAAAAAAATAAAAAAACAACCAATAACAACATGTTGAGAAATGATGAGTTTGTAGCTGGATGAGACTACCTCATAAAGGTACTGGATGTAGATATAAAAGGGATTGGTGAGAAAAATAATAGAAACAGAAAAAGAAAAAGGGGAAGAGTTATGGGTTGCAGGAGAGAACCTGAAAAACTTATCTGATGGACAAAAATGATAAAGACCCAACAGAGTAGTAATAAGTGACATAAGTAATGCTTGACATTGGGAAATAGAAAAACAAGAAATAGAAGAAAGAGCTGGAATGGGATGAGGAGGTGTGAATTAAGCAGATTTAGTGATAAAAACAAAATGGTAAGGTTGTGAAAGTCAAGAAACCAAAGCAGACAGAGTACTGATGTTGGATTGCTTCAGTCTAAGTCTTTAGTGATTTGGAAGCACCCTTGAATGCCTCTAAACGAAGAAGTGAAGTTGGTGAAGGTTGTTAAGATAAACATAAGGAAAATATACATTGACAAGGAAAGTATCTCATCCTAAGAAGTCACAACAACAAATGAACCAAATAATGAGTTATAGAGCAAAAAAAGAAGTTCATGCTAATGTGTTGAAAAGAAGAGTGTGTTCAGGACATGAAGTATCTCAGACGTAAGGTTAAGTGATGTTAGGTAACACAATAAGGTGGTGAGAAAGAGATGAAAGTGAGAAAATTGATCACTAAAATGCAAGTTAAAGAAATTACAAAGACTGAGAATTGAGAAATAGAAATTAAGAATGTGTAATCCAGGATAAAAGAGACAAGTAGATTATGTTTACAAAGGTGTGTAGTTATTTGAAAAACAATTCAGTATAGGGTCTGATTTTTTGGTTGTTTCTTTCAGGTGAAGAAGGTAAAACAAAGTAGTCTTCATTCTGTAATTATTTTGAATGCAAGTATTTGGGGGAGAACTACTGTGCAAGAAGGCTATGTTACTCTTTCATTGGTATAGGTCTGTTGTCATATGATGGAATCATCATGTGGTAGTGCAATTAATATTAAGCTTATTTTACATGCAAAAACAGCTCATTTGGGTTGAGAAGGTCGAAACATTGTTCGCTCTTCTACTTAAAATATTTTCTCAACCCAAACGAGCCGTTTTTGCATATAAAATTCTCAACAAATATGTTTCTCAACATCACTGATTATATTAAGCTTATGTTTTTCAGGTGAGAGGTGTCCCAAGGTTAGTGGCATGCAAAGCTCATAAACAGATTTGAGAAGGAGTCGAGGCATTCTGAGTGTAGAGATGAGGTATCATCTCAGAAAAATATTTCATTTATGTTCAGATTATATAGTTTTGTGTGTGGAGTAAAAAATGTTACTCATGGTGAAAATCATAAGAAAATGGAAAGGATTTTATCAGAAATATAAAATTCCTGAAAGGTAACTGTAGCTTCTGAACAAACAAGTGAAACTGATTTTGTGGTGTAGTTTTTACTTAGTATTCGTATGAAGGAAATCTGAGTTCACACTAAGTATTCTCAGTGCTTATTATATTTTAATATCTTATATTATCTTATGAAATACAAAAATCTGTCAATTTTGTTTCTTTAATAGTTTTATGGTATTTGTCATGCAAAATATTTTTCGAAGCTGTACACAGAAAATGTGTTCAGAATACTAAACTATTAAAGCTTAAGCAAGTTCATTTGTAGTTGAACTATGTTGCATATTTTTTACCTTGTATAAAACTATAAAGGTATAAAGAAAATATTATACAACTCATCCTATACAGAACCTTTTCAGTCAACCAGGTGTGTAATCTTTTAAAATATATCTGTAAAAGTCCTTGACAATTTTGACAGTGTTCAACAAAGTTTTTTCTTCACACTTTTCAGACATGGTGTAATATTACATTTTCACCAAATACAAGATATTTTTTTGTGAATAATTGTTTGTCTTTTGTGTAGATTTTATTTTCTTAATTCTGTTTCATGTTGAGGTAGTACTTAAAAATAAAACTGAAAACTTAAATTGAATCTGCATGTGGTTGTCCATTCTTTGTTTGTGAAGGAATGTTGACTTTATTTATGAATTTAATAAATGTGTCTTCTGAAACTGGACAGTAAAATGTACAAAGCTTTTGTTCACATACATGTAAAAAGAGTATTTACTGTGAATTGACAATGTCAATCTGATGCAGATTCTAACAAATCTTAAGTACAAGGTGATGGTAATTGAATAATAAAAATACACTTATCTATGGTGTAGTTTGCATAGTGCATACGCATCATGTGTACACTCTCTGAAATGCATATTTATTGTTTTTCATCATCCATATTTATTGCATGTGGTATTTACTTTTCTCCATCACAAACTATTGCTAAGTCTAATACAGGGTAAAATGAATAGTTTATAACTCTGAAATGAAATGCATAATGTCATGTTGAATGACACTGTGTGATAGACCATATCTTGTGCACTTTGAAACTCCTGAGAAAATAGTGTTAATATTCAGTATGCATTGTTGAACATTACTTCAGTTTTGTGAGACGTCATTTTCTTGCCAAACAAAGAGTATTTAAATAAGGTTGTTTTCATAAACATTAGGTAGGTTCTTTGTGTGGTCAAGCTATGAAAAATAATACTTTAGACTTAATTCATAAAGTTGTTAATGTAGGTCCAGGTTATAATTACTTATTGCTTTGAAAGTCAACATTAGTGTTTTTAAAGTAAGTAAACTAGACCTTCTGTCAGTTTAAACCTGTCCAGTGTAACATTATGTGTAATCATTTGCTCCAAGTAATTTTAACTTGCATCAGAGTACGTAAGGCATTTATATTGTTATAGAAGAGCAGAGATTTTGATTTTTTAATTTATGTCTGTTAATTCTGTGTTTGTCACAATTCATTTTCAGCATTTCCTACATGGTGAACAACTGTAATACCAGATATCAGATACCATTAGTATTGTTACTTAGACACCATACCTGTTTTTAAAAAGTGTTTCACAGATAAATTAATTTGTGTTATTCAATACATTGTTCCATTATGAATGCTTCTATGAGGGAATAAATAAAATTGCAATTAAAGGAAAAGTATTTAATATTGAAAATAATCTGTGTATATTTTTAATATTCTATTTTACCTTTATTATGAATTTAAAAAAAACAATAACATTATATACATGTAAGATCTGTCTCAGTAGTTAATGAAGGTCCTGGTTATTTTGACTTGTCAACGTAGATATCACAGATATGTTCTAAATATTTTTTTTACATTTTGCATATATATTCTTATTTATGTGGCAATTTTATTAAGTTTATTACAAATTGAAACTTTGATTTTCAAATGATATCAGATTCCCATTCAGTGTCATAGACATTAGTGAAATTTTTAAGACTCTTTAATACAACACAACAGAGCAATCTGGAATTTCAAAATACATTGACAAAATTTTCTTGAGAAAAGTATTCAATTAGTGAATAGGTTCCACTAACTGACTGTAGTTTTTTGTTGAAATATATGCACATTTTTTATTTCTAGAATATTCTAGTTAATTTTGATAATGGGGAGTGAGAACATTACTTTTTCTTAAATATATCTATTCATATTTAATCAACAAGAATTTGCACTCCTTTTGCTTGTAAATTCTAAAATCTGTGATTAAACTTACGATATTATGTAGTGATTTTTGAAGAATAAAAGCTCTTCAGGTTGCTAAAACATTGCATTGATTTCAGTAACACATGTGCATAGCTTAAACACTAGGTCTAGGTATCTAATATCAATGAAAATATAAATATATTAGGCTACATTAGGCTTTCCCAAGTGTGAAGAATCTATGAAAAGTACTTGTGAAATATCTAATAAGACTTAAAGAGTCACAAATATTTCACATATTCATTCCTGTTGGTTAATACAGGAATTGTGATATGAAAAAACAAGAAACAGTTCATGCAATAATTTATCTCACATTATTTTAACTTAGCAACCTAAGTCTGTAATATTGTCTCTAGTAGAAGTTTGTGAGAAGTAATTTCATGGTTTCTTCCAGGTATTTTGGGTGTGGATATTTGATGCAATACTACACTCAGTTCTGCTGTTTTTCTTAACATTGCTGTGTATACATCAAGGTAAGGTACCTAATATTGTAAATAAATGTTTACTATATAGGAAAAATATAGAATATAAGCCCAGTTTATTATTTATAAATGTACTTGTTAGTGTAGTGGTGCAAAGTTATCGAGCCCTTAGTGTAATAGAGAAATCCTCAGTATTTTTGTAAACATACAATTGCATGATCGAAAGATATTTTTAATTAGTTTATTTTGTCACATTTTTCATTCCTCATGTTAGTGTAATAAGTTATTCACCACTCTTCCATGACTATAATGATATGGATAGCCTGTTATATTATGGGCACATTATTTGTATTTTGTGGTTTTCAAGGTCTTGTAGAATGTCTGCATTTACAGTAGAATTAGTATCTTTTCTATGTAAGTGTGTAGTCTCTTCCTTTAATATGTATGTGAGACATCTAATTGCCTCTGCTATTTAGGCTCTACAGTTCTGTCTTTTAGTATATTTGTAGAGTTGGGTATTTTTCTAGTTGACTTTCCTTCAACCATTAAAAATTTATAAAAGATAGGATGTGACAGGCAGATGTGGCAGAATGGATCTAATTTTCTATTTGATAGCTGTATAATTAAATAAAATTGAAGACTATAAAAAGTATGGTTTGTCTGAAGAATGATGATTTTATAAAGAGTAATTTACGTTTAATATCATACTTTTTCTAGGGGTGGTGGATAAAATAGGGAAGATGACATGCTAAGAGAAAATGTGTGTCACACTGGAGAAATTGCTTTGTAGTATTAAGAATTTTAAAACTTACATTTTCTTAAAACATGGATTATTAGCTAAGATTTTATGCAATTCTAAGTTGTATGACTTAAAGAAAAAAGCAGTTTAATAACATTTGGAAATTAAGATATTCAAACGATGTGTCATGTGCAGTGTAGGGTTAATACATGTAAATATACACATACAGTGGTACCTCTTGTGGTTCATGACTACTATTTAGTTTTCTTTAAAGCTTCAGATTTTTTATTATGGTATTTTATTATTTTTATATTGGTATATTATTAGATATCAAGGATTGGTTTTACCACTTACCTTTTCTGTGTTTTTGGCTTAAACCTAATAAAACGATTTTCTCACAGATATTGAATGGGGAAGTGGAAAGAGTGGAGACTACTTAGTTTTTGGGAACATGGTGTATACTGTAAGTATATTGTTTTTGTGTAATTTGATGTCTGTTGAAAGACTGCCATATTTTCAAATTATTTTCATGTCATATTTACTTTTTACAATAATTTTTAATTATGATGATAATATATAAATTATTTCTGGATCTTTAGAAAAAGAATAGTAATTTTATAAGATTAAATTATGAATTAAATTACTGTTTGCAGAAAAAGTTTACTTCAAGGCATACAGTTGTTTAGTGAAAAGTTTTACTTTTAAAATAAAAAAACATTTGAACTAGCGAAGATACATTATAATTGCTTGATAGCAGGCATATTTGGAACAGAATGTTTTAGTTTGATTTTGCAGGAAGTCTTGTGAGTCTGGTTACGATCTTCTTTTGGTTTATACTCTAGCAGCTGCTTTAAGCTTAAGATTTAACAGTTTTAATATTTGCTAAACAGGTATGAAACAACAGCAGTCTTCTACCAACATTGTTGTTAGATCAGCAGTTTAAAAGCTTCATCATAATTACTCTTTATGTCTTGATGGCAACAGTGACTCTAAACATTTCATAAAGTTTGATACATACAAATTACATGATTGTTTTCTAACTTTAAGCTGTCAGAAAACTTAATATAGCCTATGGTGTATTAGATAGTTTTCTCTTACAACTGGCACTTTTCTTACAGAAAGTTTCATTTGCTACTTTTAAAGATTCTAAAAACCTAAAAAAATGAAAGAAGCAATATTTTGTATGTAGCCATTCAAAATTCAGTTGCTGGCTGAAAACTGTAAATTGTCTTGTGTACATTACTTATTTGTATTTTTTGGAACATACAGAGTTTCAGCTTTTCCTATACCATCATCATAATTTAAAAATATGTAAATAAATTTATGATGTTAAACTTGTATAGCCTTTCTGTGCAGGAATGACAGTTGCACCAAAAACTCTGAAGAAGGTCAGGAAAGCAATCTTTGTTTTGGAATTATTTTAGTTATTACATACAGATGTGACACATACACAGAAATATAAACAGTAAGAACCAATTACAGAAACTATTAAACTTCCACACTTGGCTCACACAGATAAACGAGCTGTAAGTAGTGATTACAACAGGTATTGAATTTCCAGACACAGACACATATTGTGGTGCGAGAAGCTAATCGTTCTTATTATTTTGACCAGTTTGTCTTTTTTACAGGAAATAATAATCTTAAAATCCAAAAATAAAACATTTTGTTTGTTTTTCAGTATGTTGTTGTCACAGTATGTCTTAAAGCAGGACTTGAAATGAATGCTTGGACATGGGTAAGTTTTTTCTCAATGTTTTCTAATTGAAATAAGTCTTAATGCAGGATTTAAAAGGAATTGCTATAGGTGGGTAAGCTATGTTTTGTAACAGGATGTTACTGTTTAAGTATATCTTAAAGCAGGACTTAAAGTGGATCACTGGACATCAGTATTGTTTGTTTTTTTGCAAGATGTTCATGTTACAGTATTCCTCAGAGCTGATCTGGATTTGATTGTTTGAATGTGGTCTAATTAGACGTTTAATTGGTAGAAAGTGTTTATATTGCAATGATAATACATGCTTACTTAATAAAAATGAATGAATGCTGTGGTTACCTAAGGGGTACCACATAGTCTAAGAGATGTGTTTTTAACAGATGAGAAAATTACAAACAGAAGTTTACAAGTGAATTTAACCTCATGTTAAAAAAAACGTATATATTAGAACTACAAGATCATTATCAAGTCTTAAAGGTAGATTTGTTTAAAACTTCATTTCATGTTAATATGCTTACATTTTTCCACATATATTGGAGTTAAAAGATATCATACTAAATCAAGAAGATGTATGTGAACAGATAGTAATAACAAAAAGTAAGTTTTTCTCTTGTTCATATACCACAATTTTCTGTTTACTTTACTTCATACTTGTCTTCAGGCTGATAATTAACTTTATATTGACATAATTCAACTTTAAACTTGCACTCTAGTGCATCAACTTTCTCTACCCTTACACACCACACAGGTGTCGCAATATTTGAACAAAGGAAGCCATTACATGATCAAATTTGACAGAAAGGCCCTTTAACAAAATAATTCTATATGCTACATAAAAATAAGACTTTTAACACTGATGGAACTACATATGCACTAACATAAAACCTTTAACAGTGAAAATTATAATTTTAAAACCTCTAAATTTATATCATAATGTTATGTAAAAAAAATTAAGTGTTATAATAATAAAAATATTCAAATTGTACAAACTCAGTAAACCTTTTACAAAATCAGTCTTACAGAGAATGTGCCATTGATAGTATTTACATGAAAAACAACATTGAACAACCTTTATAATATCACATTGAGGCACATTACTATAACCTCTTAGTCCAGCAGGTAAGCATCCAAAATTGTTCATATTACAAGTGTGAAAGTAGGTATTCACAAAGATTCGTATAAAGATAAGTCTCATTTCAGATCTTGTCCTAAACAGCCACCTGTATGATCACTATCAAAAACTAACATTACATACCCATGTGCTTGGAACAAATGTAGAGTTTTAGATACTTAGTTAATACCAGTACACCATTTTTATTCATATTTGCCATTTACAATGGACATTGATGATGTAGCTTAATGAATTACTCGTATGCACTGGATGTATAACTTTTCTAAATTTATTATTCAGGCCACAGAAGCAAACTTTGAAGGGAATAATGGCCATTTTCTGTACTTTTACAACATGAGCAATTAAGAAATAACACGCACTATCCAGGAACATAGTGTTATTACCCCTTAAACTTAGCTTTCTTATAGAATTTTGGTGTTCTTTAAAAATCTTAAGTAGTGATGAAAGCAGATATACCAGCCAATAACAGATAAACAATAAATATTACAGTTGGAATCTCACTGTATTTAAAAATCGGCTATGAATACAACCTTCTTATGTTTATTAAAACTCTTCATTTTAAAAAATATACAAATAAAGTAAGAACAAATTTTTCAAAAAAAAGAAAGTAAAGGTGGCTAATATTAATCCTACAGTAGCAGAAGAAACAGGGTTGTAGATCAGCATCATCCTCACATGGTATTAGAGGCAAGAATTGAATATAGCAATATTTGAAACTGTTCAACCACAATTTAGTTTAATTTGTCTTATTTTTGTCTGTTAACATTCTACTACACTGTGTGTCTGTTGTTATGTCAGGTGATGCAAGTGTCATCCCTATTATCTTGTTTACATTGTTTTTGACAGATTGACACTAGTCACCCCTACATTTACTCCCTTTTTTGAAAGTTTTTTTCATTTGTATAATTGATATTAATGTTTGTTTCAATATTTTTATATGTAGCTACTTAAACATGTTTCAGTAAAGGTGCCTTCATCATTGCCATGTGATGAAATTTATCAGTTGGACTTATGGCACTTTTTGTACTGTAAGATGTTTTATATGTTAATTAATTATCATGTTGAAAATAAAAAGCTTTGTAATCTAAATTATTAAATGCTTTAATATAAAACATGTTTGACCAGAAATATTTGGTTTTGGTACTAGAATGACATTTCTGTGCAGGTTAACCCCTTCATTACAGGTTGGGTGGAATCCATCCAGCTCGTAACCACAGAAGTGTATGTGTATGTTAAAAAATTGAGAATAAATAAGAAAGTTAATAATAAACATTACAGTAAACATCAGGTTTTTGAATTAAGTGCTAAGATATTTTAATTTAAGATTTTTCTATATTTTTTTTTCTTTCAGGATGTTGACTATCCAACATTAGAGTAATTTTCTTTTTGAAATTAAAAGTAAAATTTAAGAAATATAAATTATGGTGTTTTTTTTTTAAATGGCTACAGAGTATAACTCAGGAATGCATGTATATAGTCTAAATAGCTTAAATGCCATAATGTTGTACATTTATATATATTTATTATTTTATTATATTGATCTTTCTTTATTGCTGGCTGACATCATAGAAGCTACAATATGCTCACATTACTGTGTCCAGGAATATAAAACTAATCTTTACATAGTCATCTGTCTTGGTTGTGTTTTAGTGGACTAGTATTTTGTAAAATATGGTGGTATTTCAGTTTCAATACATTTCATGTGTATGTATTGTATTACTGTTAAAAAATAAGTTTTAAACTTGTTTTCCTTAAAACTTTGAACAGTAAATAATGAAGTAAATCAAACATTTATCTCTTTTACTTATGATCTTTGTACTCAATTACTACTTGTTGTGGGTTGCTAAGCCTCAAGAAATTTCACATGTAAAATTAAATAATTCTTTTCAGGTTTTATATGTTATTTCTTGGAATAACCAAAAAAATAATAAAAGTTTAGTAATTAAATTATATTTGGGTCCAACAAAAATATGAAATTTCAAAAAGGCTAAAGACTCAACTTACCAACACAAAGATTTGTCTCAAAGGAAAGAGACATTCTGAGTTTTTAATTAATTATTCACTTGTTACATACAGAAAATGATCAGACCCACTGCATTTGATTCAGTACATGAGCAATATCTCAATGTTAGAAAAGACAGGAGGTTCTGATTTTGTATTTTAATTTTTCAATATTGGTAGCATGAGCTGCTAATTCATATAAAACTATATACTTTATATTTTGACATCGCAAACAAAAATATTAGAACCAATATTGCATTCATCATATGTGACACACAGAAATTGATGTTCACCTTTCTTTATATACATTTTTAAATTAAAAAATTTATAATATAAAACTTTAATTTCCTACAGTTTAATACCAAACTTGATGTAAATGAATCAGATAGTAGTTCAATAAAATTTTGAATGAGACATGATGACATGGTCTTTGGCCTATGACTTGTATGGAAATGGTTAAAAGTGTAAATTTGCATAAGACTGAATTTTGATGGTGACAGTGTTGGAATTCAGTGTGGTAGTTGAGTGATGTTAGTTTTCAGTGTTTGTCATATTAGAATAAGGAAGTGGCTGCTGGTTGGGGCAAGGTCTGTGATGGGCCTACTTTTGCATGAAACTCTGTTTGGAAATCTGTGCGAGAGAAGTTTCAATGCTTACTTTACACTGTTTTAATGGACCACAGAAAAAGCCATTGGCAACCTTCAGTTTGCATTTGGGAGGCTCACACTGTCAAGAGATGTTTTTTTTTGTTGGTTTTTTTATTATCATTTCAGTTTCTGGAACTTTGGGGTACATTGTGTCTCAAGACATAACATACTGTGGCAAGTATAGAAAGTTGAAGATTTTAACACAAAGCAGAAGAAGAAAAACAAACACATGTAGCTGATTAACGACAAAATAGTCAAATTGGAAAAATAACAATAGATCTTAACTAGTGAAGTTGAGATTGGATGTATTCCACTTAGTCAAGAGGTTGAAAAAAAGTCGTAAATATTTGGTAACAACTATTACTTCTGCATAAGACCTACCATTAGAGGCAGAATAATTAATGAATCACTCTGGTAAAGCAACATTTTTACAAGGTTCACATGTTTATTCTCTAATTACATGTAGAATATATATTTCTGGTGCCCATGAATGTTTCAGTTTATTGGCCTTATTAGGTTTTTGTTTGACCATACCTTTCTAGCAATGCTGCCTTTTGTTGCTAATACCAAGATACCATGTTTACTCTTCAACTTATATCCATGCCTTCTACAATCACCTGGTTGTTAAGTAAATAGTATCCAGTTCCAGTAGGAATGGAATGATGTTAAAACAGTAAAACTGGATCTAAGGCACATGAACTGACTCAGATTAAGTGATGCAAACCTTTTCTTCTTTTCACTAGAATCCACCAGTTTTTTTTATTATTACTTCTCTGGGATCATGCACATGCATTTATTTAGACAAGTATACTACCATGTATATATTTTTATATCTACTGCAAGTCACCACATATACTAATAGCTATAAACAGACTGCCTTTGGGCCACTTGCTAACCACTTCGTAACTGACTTGAGCTGCTTTCTGAAGCTACTGCTCAGTGACTTTGGTCAAATAAAGTGCTGCTGCCTGCAGTTCAATAAACTTGCATAATAAATAATTACTAACAGATTCAGCTAAATTAAGCCTTTTTAGCCAAATTTCCTGTAAGTCAGGATTATTTCTTGTGCTGTTATTTTAATGTATATCAATATACAGTCATACAACAAAACTTTCTTACTTCATATGGAGAAGTTATATGCCTTTTTTGGCGTACTGGTAAAGATATAGTGAGGATTATACAGTGTTCCATGTAAAGCTCTTGACACTTGATTGGAATTAGGTGATTGATTTTTGCAGAACATCTTGGGCATTTTGTCATGTAAAAAGTTGTATAAAAATCAGTTTTAAAGCCTTTTCAACTGAATATTCAAACCCCTAAGTTTTGTTAATTCAGCAGCTATCATGTGATATTCTTCAGGTATCTCTTTTTAACAACATTCTGTTCAATAAACTAAGAGGGTAATGGTTGCAAAGTCACTTTTATCCCATTCATATTGCAATCAACAAAAATTCTAACTTCAGGTTATAAAATGGTTATCATGCATTGTAGTACTGTATAATCGTACAATGTACTTTACAGTACCACTTTAACTTGGAAAGCAAGGGTAACAACATTCTTTCATCTGAATTTTTAAACTCCTAGCTATCATTTAAAATTGTATAAACAGAGGATGAATAAGGCATCAAGTCTACTAACACCCTAGTATTGTGGTAGTGAAGTTAAAATCACACAATATAGTTCATACATTGTATGGCGAACATAATTTTTTAGCTTAGAAAATTAATCACTTCCTTTTGATTGGTGTTACAATTAATGAATGTCCTAGCTCTCTTGATTGGGTTTAATCCAAACCACATTGACTGGTAAGTTGTTGGTAGCAGTTCCATAGACCATCAAAGCTGACACTTGTTCTTCAGTCTGGTGCTTCCTCATTTAACTTATATGTTATGTAAATGTCGTGTAAATATTTTGTAAGTGACAACATGTCGTGTTGTGTTTAAATTTTCATTTCTTTTATCTATATTTCCATATTTATATTGTTGTTTCAAAGTTTAAACTAATAAAATATGTTGTTAATCATTTAGGGTAACATTTAGAATTTTCTTGAATTAAGTAGACCAATCATATGTTTGTAAATGAAATGCTGGCGACTTCGTGTCTAGACGTTTAGTCTCGTGCAAGAACGGACATGCGCGGATTGCTCTGGAGATTTGTAGAAATTTCGCAGTGTTTCGAGGAATCTAGGCCTACAATATATAAACAGACGAAGATGCAAGGAAAACGAGTCAGACATTAGTTTTATTTCAAAAGAAGAGAGTCAGTTATTTGAGAAAGATTAAGTGTTTGCTGTGATTATTCAACTTGGATTTGTGACTGAAGTTAGATCTACGGAAGCTGTGATTTTATTTCGTCAATCTCTATGATTCATCTGAATTACTGATTGTGCTGAGAGTCGGCGAATTTGTGAGGTTCATCGGAGGCATCATGAAAGGAACTTCGTCAAATTTATTAAACTGTGAACTGTTTCTGAACTTCTTCGTTTAAGCTTCAGAATTTCTTCGTGGGACCAAATTCACACCCTAGACTGGAATTTGAGGCTTTCATTTTAGATCATTATATTAGATACAGGCCAGTACCATTTTGTATTGTGATTAATTTTGAAGTTTGAAACTAGTATTATTTTGTTTTGTAATTAATTTCGAATGTTGTAACTTAATATCTGTCACTGTTATTATATAATTTATGTTATATCTGTTATATTTGTTAATAGTTTAGTGTAATAAATTATACAAGCTGTTATCTGTGTTTTTCTGTTGCATTTAGTCTACGAAAAACATAAAACATAAAAAATACATAACAGGTAGTGAAGTTAAAATCACACAATATAGTTCATTCATTGTATGGCGAACATAATTTTTTAGCTTAGAAAATTAATCACTTCCTTTTGATTGGTGTTGTTACAATTAATGAATGTCCTAGCTCTCTTGATTGGGTTTAATCCAAACCACATTGACTGGTAAGTTGTTGGTAGCAGTTCCATGGACCATCAAAGCTGACACTTGTTCTTCAGTCTGGTGGTTCCTCATTTAACTTATGTACAACCATTTAAAAACCCATAACTGTTTTCTCTTTATCTTCTGGTTCAGATTGATGAGAAATGGGGATATCATTCTTGGGGCTCATTTATCTCCTTTTCTGACTCTTGGCAAAGCCGATTTGCCAGAAAAGCATTGGTCATGCACAGTTGATCAACATGTACTGTATCTATTTGTGTTCAGTTTGTATGCTGTGTTCAGCATCCTACACCAGGCTGTTTAATGCCAGTGTTCCATAGTTTTTTTTTAATTCACATTTAACTAGAGTAACTAGTGTTACCTGCATTTCTGATTATTCTCATTACATTACAAATGAGACCATAGCCTCTAGATGCCATGTGAATGATCATTGAAGGACATGGCTGTCAGTGGTTTTTTTTTTTTAAACATGCATTATTGCATTAATATGGAACAAAGACAGCTAGAAAAATTCAACAGTTTTCTTGACTGCTTATATATTACGTGAAACCTGCACATCATATGCAAAACAAGGAATTAAATAAAAGTAAATACTATAACATTAGAAATTCATAGTATACTCTTATACTACAGTATTTAATGCTTAGTGGCCAATGTTTTAAGGTACTATTTCATAGAAGTATTTAGTCTCAAATTTTAGTTTTTAAAGTCTTGAAATATCTTTGATTGAGGTTGTTATTCTAGTTATGATAATTTTCAGTATGAATTTAGGTTCAGTAAGAACTTATGAATTATACCTTTGTATGAATAAATGAAATCAAAACAATATTGGTTTATTCTAGACATTTTTGCATTATTTTGTTTGCTATTTTTAATACAAAAGCTATGCTTCTGTGGTAAAATACTCGTTCATTGGTTATTGCCATTATCCAGTTGAAATAATCTATTTCTGTTCCAGACTTGCTTACTTGTAATGTTTACATTAAACAAAATGAGATTATAAAAACCAATTTTATATATTTTGTTAGCTCACACATTTGGCGATTTGGGGCAGCATTGGAAGCTGGTTTATCTTTCTTCTTTTCTATTGTAATATCTGGCCAACTTTTCCTATTGCACCAGACATGAGAGGAATAGTAAGTCAGTATATTTTCATAATACCTGTTATATGATATTTAAAAATCAGATGAAGCATTTTTGTGAATGTCAGGACAGAACCATAAAAAAATCTTTTCATGAAGCACAATGTAATATTAAATTTTCATCCTTAATAGTGAAATTATTTGTCTGACGTTTCACCATTATGGTAATTAGGTATGTAATATTATGCTTTAATCAGTTAAAACTAAATTAATAATAAAACATTAAATGTGACTGATTTTTACAAGATTTTAAAGTATGAAGTTGTTATATTTTTTGTCAGTTATTGCATAAAAATAGTAGGATTAGTAACTTATTGTATAGCCCACACAAGTAGATTATATTTTGCAGTAACAGAATTGGGAGTAACGTATCTTCAACATGACCTTCTTGCAAATGGGACATTCTTTATGATTATGGATAAAAAATGTGACAAAGCTATAATTTTTGGGATATCACACAGGAAAAATAAAGAAATTAATATGTCATTATATTTTGTATTTTTATTAATAGACTAGATAACAATAAATACAGAAATTATGATATTATGCACGTGCATTTTGCTACATTCTGCTACTTTCACAATCTGTGTGTTCAAACTTTCAAGTGGATTCAGCTATTGGAATATTGTGTGTGCCTTTTAAGATCTCTTGTGAAGACTAAAAAAAAAGTAATGCAGTGGAGGAAAATTATTTTGTACAAACAAGAAAGGTTGAACTGAAAGTCTAGAATTCTGAAGAGTCATAGCATACACTTTATTAATTTTATACATTGGTACAATAAAACTTGTATAATTTAATTTATTGACAGATAGTTTGGCATTTGTTGGATGTTGCATTTGTAGTGTAAATAACAGATCATGTATGATAGTTTTATTGTTATTTATAATATAATGAAAAGTGTTTTACTATTTAGTATTATTTCATGTCAGCACTGGAAAAGATACTTAAATTTGCTTGGGTAACTTCTCATTACTTTCTTTGATACAGTTTTGGTAATAAGAGAAGAATTTACTGCATTAGGCTTTAGTTGTCTCTTTTTTTTTATGTATTGGTAGGCAGCAAACTATCATTTCCCTATAGTTGAAAATTTAAGGTTCATGATTGATCATATTTCTGTGTATCTAGCAGTAGGAAACTAGTGTCAGTATATCCACCAATCTTATACTACTAAAATTGAGTGAATCACCAAAAATTTCTGAATGCCAATGTGAAAGAGACATTTATCATTTCTATAGCCTCTTCATGTCATTTCTACCTGGCATTGGGAATGCAGTGTCAGTAGTTATCATTTTATGTATGAGGAGCATGTGAACATAGGTAGACACAGTATTATAAAACAATTGAGAGACCTATACAAGGATGTCATGCTTTCTAGCAGCCATCATACCTTCAAGTATCTTTACCACTGGGCAAAACCAGGGAAGCAACTTTTGCAGGACCATACTGATGGAATAATGACATTCATATAGCCTGGAAAGCACACAATAAACCTAGGCTGAGTTTTTGCAAATAAGGCAAGATATATCCCTGAGAAAGAGGTAGGATTGCACAAAATAAAGCCTGTGCTCTCTACCAGAAATCAGTAGTCAAAGACTGGAGCATGAATTGGTGTGAACTGTGAAGTATAGCTAATCACACAGACTGTTCGTTAATAGTATCCTTGAAGTGTAAACAGATGTCTTTATTAAATCCTTACCTAAACCCATGAAAGATAACTCTCATCTTAAGATTGTTAAATCAGTGTTTTACAAAACATTATTAACATGATTCGTAGTTAAGTGGTATATAGAGACTTGCCTATCAGATTTAAAACATGCCATCGTCATCATTACATGGGAAGACTTTGAAAAGAATCTTGATTTTTTTCTTCAACATTAGGTTTAGCATGTTAACTGTTTGGATACTTTATAAATGATAGAAGAAGAGTTTTGTATTTAAAAACAATATTACTAACGATTTGGTGACATTGTTTCAACAAATGTTTTGATGATAAAAAAATAATCTTACTGCAACATCAGTCTTACCATAAGTTTCTCCATTGAATACAGTGGGGGGCTGTGGTGAAAATAAGTTTGAGAAAATGAATGAAGACGAAATTAGTTAAAGGATTAATATTAATTTTTTAAAATCAGATTGGTACATATCTGGTTGACTTCTATTTATCAAGAGAAAGTAACATAAAACTAGCACAAGAAATACTCATCAAATTAGAAAAATTGTAGTGCTAATTCACTTTAATATCATTCTTTAGAAAATATACTGTGATATTTTTTTTTATTTCTCTGATTAGTAAGATCAGGAGCTAAATTTTTGTTATTGTATTATCACATAAGACTTGAAATGCACAGTATATTCAGTTTTATTTTTCAAATGGAAAAAGATTTTTCAGGTTTAGAATGCTTTTCAAATACTACTAATTGAGAAGGTAAGTAATGACTAACTTCTGTAATGGGAATTCAGAACTTCTTAAATAAGCAATTCAATTTTTTAGATGTTACTGAAAACCTGAGATCACATATTGAAACTTTATCAGCATAACTGTAACTAGAAGTGATTTACAGTGATACTTTTTTACATACCCGTCGATGTTAGAAAGTACTGACAGAGAGATTTTGCTTACACTAGATAACCACAAATCTTAGCTTAAAGTAGTACAAATTGGAAGTGTTAATTATTAACTTCCTTTTGCATGTGAATGTCGATTATATGTGATGTTTATTTGAAGCATTCAACTACTGGCATTTCTCTATTATTTCAAATATTAGTTGAGGTGGTTAGACACTTTGAGTAAATAGCTTTTTCGAAAAAATGAAGTCAAATGTGCTAGTTTTAATAACAGAAAATGAGAGAGCAATAGTTGGCCAAAAATTTGGGAGGGTTGAGTGAGATGTGTTTTTTTGGCAGTTTTACATTATGGATTTTGATATAAGTATGGTATGTGATTGTTAATATCAAGCAACTGTGAACAAAATGTATGTGTCTCACTTTAAAGGTCTTGGAAAACAAAAGCATGGGCCAATAGGTACAATTACAACCTCTTTGAAATTTGAAAACAAAACATTTCTGTAGTCACACATTTAATAAATTTTTCTTATACATTACTGTAAAAAAATTACAAGGGACAAATGTTTGACATACTCTATACATCATGGAAAGACAACAACATAATGTTCTATTCAAATTTGAATATATGGTGTTTTGGTTTTGACTTGTTTATGTACAACTGTGTTTCATTGAAGCACAATAGCTGTTCAAAAGATTGAAAATGGACAAAAATAGAAAAGGCAAGAGGTCAGTTAACATATCTATATTTGTAGTGGGAAGGATGAGGATGTACAATGAAGTGACTGATCTCTACACTAAACAACTTGCAAAAGTTTGTAGAAATCTAAATTCACTGTATAATGACTGTTATTTGCCACAGTATGGCTGTTAAGAATCTCCAGTCTTTATCCCAACATGAACTTCAGGACAGCATCTAGGATGATTGGCAGTGACCAGACTAAAGAAAGAGACTTTGTGAGTCACACTTTTAAAGTCTGGACACCACGTAGTATTTCACAGATCATACAGACATTTGATGGAATAATCAGAAATACAAGACTGACAGATTCTTATCCAGAGATTGTATTCTTCGTGCAGTATTTTTGAAACATATCAGGTTGTATAATGATTTAGTTATTGTATATGGAAGCTTTAATATTATTGTATTAATACAAATTTATTACCTCCAGTGGATGTATATACCAATTGATGATACATAGATGTAGTTATTAACCCAGATGTATGACCTGTATGGACAGTCAGAACTAGCTTTGTCTCAATACATGTTATGTTCAATGTCATACTACCAGTATTGTAATTTGAACTACTTCAGCAAGAAACTGACATCAAAATTCTTATTGCTACACTGACTGAAAGATGAGACAGAATCTCCCTTAACTTCACATTGCAACTGATCAGAAGGTACACCCACTGATGCAGGCTATATCAGTGCCAAGGAACTCACTTTGTTACAACTGTTTTCCTGTAAATTGTTTGCCATTTTATCAAAACCTTAATCCTGAACATTCTAGACGTATATTTTTTCTGTTTTCATTATCTGTGACTAGTAATGTAATGTTATTTAAACTACAGGGTGGTCGCTAGAAAAGCGGAAAATTTGTCAAACAGCTATTTATTTTTACAAAGAATAACTTTCACAAAGTTTTTTAAAGGCATATGTTATATTACACTCATAGATGCTCAAAATGCATTTTATGATATAAAAATCATGCATTTTATTCATGATGTAAAGAAATCAAAATAGAAATGAGTAAGCACGCATTTTATTCATGATCTCATCTGACCCTCAAATTTTCCGCTTTTCTAGTGACCACCCTGTAAATTAGTAATGAAAAAATTATGTAATGTAACAAAATATCAGTTTTGGGAAAAGTGTGGCATAATGGTTAGTATGCAAGTTTGTAGATTTGTAGGGTCTGTCATTGATATCAAGTTACCACAAAAAATGTGACACTCTACATCATGAAGCTGTAAGTACTTTATAATGGTGGCAAAATCTGACTATTCAGAGTTTATGGTGAGTGCTGTTGACTAGCTGTCTTCACCTCTTGCCTATCACTTATAATTTAGGACAGCTGTGCACAGATAGCCTTTGAGTAACTAAATGCAAATGTGCAAAAAAAACAAAACAATCCTAATCAAGGTGCAGTTCACTGTTATCAGTTTTAATGACAATGCTTCATTGTTATAAGACAATAGATTGATTCAATGTCTATGTGCTTACCCTTTCACTCGTGGGGGGCATTATAATGTGGTGACGGTCAATTCATTGGTAAAAGAGTAGCCCAAAAGTTGGTGGGGGCTGGTGATGACTAGTGGCCTTCCCTATAGTCTTACACTGCAAAATTAGGGATGGCTAGCGCAGATAGCCTTCGTGTAGGTTGACGTAAAATTAAAAAACAAAACAAAGTCCATGTACATTAACACCATATTAATTATATATTTAATTTTGTCTTGTGAACTATATAAATATATTTTAGATTTATATTTGCTGTTACATAATGTTTTTAATTTTTTATTTTAAAATAGGATCGCATGGTGTTTAGTTCAAGTGTGTTCTGGTTTGGTCTTCTTATCATTCCCTTCATTTCATTGTTGGGAGATTTCACTTATAAAGTGTAAGTATTAAACCACATTCTTCATTTGATCATAATTCAGTCTTTAATAAATGTGTATAGTAAGTATTAAAACCATATTTTTCATTTTATCATTATTTAATTTTCTTAGCAAGTATGTATAATAAACTGTGACTTTTTCTTCCAAATTGCCAAGTGCTTATATTTACTATAAAAAAGAGAGAGAAAAATATTTTCTATGTATTAATATTTTGTTACCAGTATTATAATCAGTAAGAGTAATTTTTTCTATAATTTAATTTCTATAATTACTGATGTTTATAAATAAGAACTTGTTAAATATAAACTTTGTTGTCAGTAAAAGGCAAACTTAAACCTTAGCATAAAAAAGTGAGTAGAAGGTAAGAACTTTTTTTAATATTTTTAAATTAGTTTTTTGCTCATATGATAGTTAATTATCATTAAAAGGGTTTCACATAATATTTTAGTAAATTCAATACATTTTTACTGTTGTTTTCAGTATCATAACTTTTCAAAACAAAGGGAAGATATTACCTCATTTCAGGAAACAAAGGAAATATTATGACAATACAGAAAATTACAGGTTTGAAAATGATCAGATCTTGTCAGATTACCACATAAATCATATAAAGATACTACATTTTGAGTGAGAAGAATCCTCATAATTTTAAAGACAGTAAACAGTTTAAAAATATTACTGATTATAATTTTTACTAATTAGTTAAATTCTGCAGTAGAGTAAAACAACTGAGTTTTAAAACTATTCTGGGTAACTTAATTTGTTCAAGTATTGGGTTTTCATTGTAATATGAAAGGTACACTTTTACACTGTACCATGTACAGAGATGGTTATGCTAACTTCTGTTAATGGTAAATTAGAGTACTTGTCTCCAGTACTCTATATATCTAAAATACATGAATTTTGTGAAAAAATATGAAATAAACAAATTCAATCTTCTTGTATGCATGACAAAGTAAACACAAACTAATGTGGCAGGGGTTTAGTTTAGAGAGAGAGAAATCAGAAGAATTCTCTCTTCAACTGGGGTGATCAGGAACATTGTGGTTCCTCTTCGTCTCCTATCATGGAAGGTTATTGAATTTAGTTGTTTTTTTTAACACTTTATTTTTGGGTGAAGGAGTAAAGTTAGTCATAATTAATATTATTCATGAACAAGGCAAAGGTAGCACCTGAGAAAACAGCCAGATTCCGTCACGAAAGGCAGATGTCATAGTAAATGTGAACATAAACATAAACGACCTGATTCAGGGCAATAAAGTTGCCTAGGCTGGGATCTAAAGATCTAATGCCTAAATTTTTGCTGTGGGGGGAAACGGGAGTGCCCCGAGAAAAACCCACTTTCACAGGACAGGCGCTGAAAGTTTTGCCTGTCCTGTGCCTGAGACCTGAAAAAGAAAATACATTGAAAAAACAAAATATTTTGTTTTGTTGAACTTGGATTTTCTGTAGTGTGTTATTTGACATATTATGTGTGACTTGACATCCATACTCCATTAGTGGACGGATGTAAGCCTTGTATATTTGGATAATGGTTTTTGGTGAGCATTTTCAGTGTTTGCTGGTTAGAGTCATTAAGTGCAAAATGCATTTTCTAATTGATGAGTGTATGTTGTTAACATATTTTTTCCATGTTAGTTTTATGTCAAAAGGGATGCCAAGGAATGTGATGTTTTTGCTCATGTTAATGGGCATATTTCCGAGTGATAATTTTACTTTTTCTAGATTTTTTCTTTGTCAATTTAGTGTCCTGTAGAAGGTGATTGCTTGTATTTTGGTTGGATTTAAAACTACTCTCCACTTGTTTCTCCAGGTTGAGATGTTGTTCAGTGATTCTTGCACGCTAGACATGGCCATTACTGGGTTTCTGGAGATGCTCCAGATGGCAATGTCGTCTGCGTACTTTGAATTATGCTTGTATGTTAAATTGGGGAAAGGTATGTCGGTGACGAAAATAATATATAGTAGTGGAGAAAGGACTGATCCTTGAGGCACTCCTGCAGTTATAGTAAACAATTTAGATATAGTTTTATTGGCTTTTACTTGTGCTGATCTATCTGTTAGGAATTTTGATATCCATTTAACTATAGTATGGTTTATTTTTAGTTGAGTTAGTTTGTATTTGATAGCATTATGCCATAAGCTGTCAAATGCTTTTTTAACGTCTAGGAATACACCAATGGTTACTTGGTTGTTTCTTAAAAGCTTTGTAGACTGATTCGGTGAGTCATGTGAGGTGATCTGTTGTTTGCCTATTTTTTCTGGAGACATTTTGGGATTCTGAAAGGATATTATTTATTTCACAAAAGTGAAGAAGACAGTTGGAGATAACCCTCTCCATCAGTTTGCCAAGGCAGCTTAACAGACTGATGGGACAGAAATTACCTGGATTGGTCCTGTTTGTCTGTTTCTTTGGAGTCGTGGTTATGATGGCTTTTTTCCAAGTGTCAGGGTAATATCCTGTTGTTAGTGAAATGTTCATGATGTTTGTGAGGTGTTGTAATAGGAGGGTAGAGCTTTTTTTTCAGAATAATGTTTGGTATTTGGTCGTGTCTGGGAGAAGTGTTTTTCAAGTTTTTACTATTAATTTTTAGTTCAGTGATGGTAATTTTCCTGTTGATTGAACTTGAGTATATTTCCAGTGTCTCACCTGGGAATTGTGGTGAGAATGAAGCTTGGTTTGTATTTATGAAGTTGTTGACACGATGTTGGTATTGTGTGTCAAACTCAACTGACAAAGTAAAGAAAATGCAATCCATATTTAAACACGATACTGGCCACAGTGTAGAAATAGGTCAATAGAATGGAAAAACCTTGTGTGATAAAATGCAAATGAATCTATAACATTTTGAATTGTTTAAAAACTATATATCTCTGAAATTGTGTGTATGTTTATTATTTTATGACATAAATCCAGTGAAAAATGTTTTTATATATTGTGAATAAAGAATTTCATTATAACTTGAAATCGTTGGTGAGTGTTTTAATTGATTTAAAAGTTATTGAATGTGGAAGATATACAATCTGCTTTCAGTGATTATTTTTTTAAAAACAAAAATTGTAAAGCAATTAGCTTTTAAGTTTAGTTAAGTAGAAGCTAGCTTAAATTTTATCATAACTACACTACACTGTATCCTTACCTCAGTGTTTGTTATTTATTTAATATGTGAGTGAGATAAGTTGTCGTAAAACTTGCTGTCATTATTCTTCAATATATTTTTCTGATATTGTTTGTCAGATTTAAATTTTAAATTAAAATGTATTTTATTTGTTATCAAATAGTACAGAATAAACTACAATGGATACTAAAATTATACTTTTGTAGATTTACAGTTCTTAAAGTAAAAGATCAGTATAACATTTAATTTAAAATTCAGAATATCGTCAGCCTTAAAACATGAAGTATGTTTTTTTTAAGCAACATGTACTAAGTATGCTTTATGCAGCATAAGGTATGCAGTTCACATGTTTGAGTTTGTGTACTATATAAATGCAAGGAGAATTAGGACAGTTGAAGAACAAATTGAAATGAGGTATAAGATTTGTGCTGTGTCAGTGTATTATCCTCTAAGTTTTATTTACATTTCACTGACGAAATTTGTATTGTAAAATAACACTTTTTGCTTTAGTGTTGTAAAATGAAGTTAGCTTGTTTTTGAATTTGCAATAAACATTGAATTATCTAAATCACTAAAATTTTGAAGTTTTTAGTTAAAAATGTCTTACAGTTCACTTCAAACATTGATAAGTAATCATAGAATGTTTTTAAGAGCACTGTATATATTTCACATTGTTGAAATGAGTAATTTGTTACATAAGTTAAGGGATGACTGGTACTATTATTAGAATAGTGCTATTTTTGAATGAAAAATACTGCTTTTATACGTATCAGTTTTATTATAGTTCTGTTTAGAATTGCTATTCTGTTTTTATTATGGAAATTAAATTATTACAGCATAATCTTTATGCATAATAATAAATTGAAAGTAAATGGGGAAGTAGGTATCTTATTATAAATGCACATAGTAGTTATATGCTACAGCTGTTCCTATTTACATAGAAAATATGGTATTGTTTTTCTGTAAAGATCGATCATATAAATATAGATATCTTGTTGATATTGAAGGTTTGATTCACTAACTGAAAAGGAAACATGGGAGTTAATTTTAAATAATTTGCTTCATTTCTTGTAAAGATATAAAATGATTTGATTACATATTAATTATCTTTGTAATGTATTAATGGTGTATTATTTTCTGTCAAGTTTCATGTGCTCAAACTTTTTAAATGCATGGAGTGTTCTTATCTTACAGCATTAAGAGAACTTTGTTTAAGACTCTGGCTGAAGCAGTACGTGAGAGTGAAATAGCCAACACTGACCCAGCTACAGTCATTGTTCGAGCCACAAAACACAGGTCAATTTTTTTAGTCTAATTTGATAATAGAGTTATAATAGCAGTTGTAGCATTCCTGTTTTTTAAGTTTTTACACACAGTCAGGAAGCTCTTTGACTGTTCAACATACAAGTTAATATACACTGGAGTCATAAGATATTGTGAAATTGATATATAGAAGACATTCAAGAGTACTAGACACAACAAAAATAATGTAAGCTGGAAATCAAAGAATGCAACTTTAGAGAGAATACACATTTGAAAAGAAGAACTAAAGAAACTGAGTCTGTTGATTATTGCAAGGTTAATGGGTATTATCGCTATATTGAAAATAACATATTAGAAAATAATATGAACAAGACTTTACTTACATGTACTGCTATGCATATAATCTGTGTCAGGTTTTTGTAGGGCTGTATTCTTTATGTTAGGTGTCTGTGACTAGTTGGTGATAAATGGCAGCAATAAACAGCACAAAGTCCACTTGTTTTATGATAGTATATGTTCAAAACAAGTAAAATGAATGTACAAAAGTTTGTTATACTGTTGGTTGTTACAGTTGTATTCAGAGTTTTAAATAATTGTCTCTGTTATGTCTAAGGCTAACACAAGCTGATTCAAGTACTTTAGAAACCCAGTTGATAAGGCAAATAATTTTTATCTATTTGTGTCAATGCAATATAAGCTATGATGCTTTCATTTCAGAAATTGCTCATTGTGGCTAAACTGACAATCATTCAATGTGACTTCACTTTTTCCACTTTTATTGTCACTTAATTACTTTTTCTCTGTATCTGTATGTATTCATAACATGAGGCAGGTAAATCTAGAAATGTCTACCCCTTCAGTAACAGCAGTGTTAAACATAATGACAAAAACTTAGAAGCTTCAAGTAAAATGAAATCAGCAGCATTATAAAAATCTAGTACAATAATTAAACTGCAAACATATTTTTTGACTTTTACAAAGCTATGTAATGAAATTTGTCACAACTATCTCTTAAAATAAGCAATTCATAACACTTTTGTTGTGAAAGCTAGATAATTAATATGAAATCACAAAATAAACTAAATAATAACTCTTAAACTAAATATCTTATATATGCAACAATAATTCCATTTTTAAGATAAATATGTACAATAATTTTTGTTATATCCAAAGACTGCTCTCAGTTCATACACAAAGCTTATCATTTACAAAAAAGTATTTTAGTGAAGTATTTTAAACAAACTAAAAAAATATATTTATTCATGAATATATTGAATATTTCTTTTGAATAGTCCATGTACAAAATAACTTTTATGTTAAGATTAAATATACTTTATCTCAAAAATCTTAAATTTGATTTCTGTAATCTCTAAGACTTTCTAAATACATTTTAGATGTTTGTTTTTCAGTGAAACATAATATTTTATTTGTTATTTTATTTATCCTCACTTTAAACAAGGTTGGTCAATTCACCACTCATAACCAGTAAAAGAAAATTGAAATAAGTTACCCTGTTTTATCTTTCTGAAATGACTTCAAATTGTAACATAAGAATGTATTCGTTTATTTTAAGTAGCTTTAAATTTGTAACAGTATACATACATTTATAATTAAATTTTATATTTTTATTGACATGTATATCATGTGTGACTACTGTTCACACCATCATAAGTTGTAAATCACTTGGGGAACATGGTACTCACATTGAACGATTTAACTGTGTTATCCACAAGCTGCTTATGTGCATCCCTCATGAAACATTTTTATTATATTATTGTTACTTATTTTACCCAATCCAATTAACAAGCATAAAGAAAATTATATTTGTACAATATTAACTTAACAATAAATAAAGAATAAATATGAAAGGCAAGAAATAAATTATTTACTTGAGCATTTTTTGCAATTGACTATTGTTGACACATAACTCTACTTTTTTATACTAAAAGTGGTAATGCACCAAAGAACATAGAATAATAACATGTTAAAAGCAGACAGTTTCCTCTATTATAATTTTTATGGCTTTCTAACTATGCAACAAGAGCCATAAAATCATTAAAGCAAGTTGTTATCTTTTCTGTGGGAAGGAAGCTTGTATTAATAGAGAAAGTGACAAATTTCTGTTCAGAAAATAACAAAATATTATGCCTCATTTGTTAGATGAAAGTTTTGGCTTCTTACTAGTTTTAGAAAGAAATGAAAGAGGGAACTATTAATAAATTCTGAAGAAGAAGATGTGACAGGAGATTATGGCAAGAGTATGTTGTCATCACTCAGACAAAATATAATAAGTTTTTAAGCCCTTCCATTTTATTTGGTGACAAATCATAAGCTAGAAAACTAAACCTGTCTTGCCATGCCCAATTGTTACATTATGTCTCTTATAGATTGTGAATAGTTCTTTGTCACATTTGATATAGTACTATTTATACTATACAATACAAATCTAAGGTTTTAATCTGTTGAATGTTGTATTATATTACATTGTGTTTGTGTGTAGAGAACTGCATATTTTGCTTCCAGCTCCAACTTTATTTTCATTGACAAGCTTTGTGAAATTTTTAATGGCTCTTGTAACATAATTAGAAGAGTAAAAAAATGTTAATAGTTATAGGATATTGTTTGCTTTTTTTCGTGGTATTATTTTGCTTTCCTTGGATGACTTTTTTTGAATAAAAAATTATTTAGTACAGTAGTAGCAATTAGTTTTACAAAAGTCGGGTTAAATATCATCAACAGTCAATATTGTTATAAAAGTAATTAAGATGTAAAGAGTAGAGCCGTTTTAAGCTAAATAAAGGTACTAAAAATATTAGAAGTTATAATATGGAGACTATAAAGGTCAAGTTTGGGTCATGAGTGTGGTTGATCTGGCAGAACCCATCATAAGAGACTTAAATAAGAAGTGTGAAAATAAACATTGTACACATGATCTCAAGTTATTTGGCTGATAGAAAGAAATTCTGTTGATCGTTTAACTAGTAGCAGTAACATTCCAGTGTCCAGAAAGAAAACAGACACACTGTGTTTATTCATTGACTTAAGTAAAGATTGCTTTCATTTAATGTAAGAATTTCTAACTTGAACTGTTATTTATCCTGATTATTTTCCTAGTATAAAAGAGGCCTGCCTATTACTCTTTTGAGTAAATTAATTACCCTGAAAATTCAACTGTATTATGGCTTTGTAAAATTTAATGCAAGTAACTTTTTCAAGTATCACTATGCATGTGTGGATCAGCTAAGCCTGATAAAGGACATAGGCGTAAAATGTAGGTAATAAAGGAACTATTTTATTATAGATGATTATTTTAACTTTTTACAATACCTCCTGTTGCATATAGTTATTCACACATGGCCATAGCAAATGAGCATTGGACTGACCACTTGTAAGAGACTCATCAGAAAACCTTTGAGAGTAAGCTTCGTTGTAGCTTTTTGATATCTCATTTTCTAATCCTATAGCTACATGTAGATTAAATTGTGAATGTTATGGAACCTTTTACAGAGTGAAATTCAAAAGTTAATTAAACAGCTTTATAATCAATGTATACAAAGAAATTTAGCATCAAATTCCACACAATAAATCAGACTTTAATATAAGTTTTATTTTCTTAAATTTTAAAGGAGATAACTTAAATAAATCCTCAGTCTCTCCTTACCTGAGAATCTTGACATTTATCCTATAGATCTCACCCGTTCTGTAATTTATTTACTTACCCCTCTCTGAAGTAAATTACTCATTATAATATAAATATAACTAAAGAAAAGTATAATTTTTTTCTAACTTTTAATTTGCATTGTTTATGGAGGCATGAACTTGTGAGAGTCAGACACTACTTGCCATGCCTATCTGAAACACACACTCTTTCACAAATTGCCAGTAATTCTCTTTGGCATTTTATATCATTTATAACCGACTGAAAGAGGAAGTTTTAATCAATTAAATGATATGTAATGTGATGATATTTTAAGTACAGAATGTTGTATATTTTGATTTCAGTTTGAAATTTGAAATATTCCTTTACAATGTTAAGATCAAAAATCTTAGGGAGTTGTTTTAAGGCTCTTATGCTGTTATTAGAAAGTCAGTGAAAATATAATAGTTATAAAACATTATTTGCCTTGTGTTATTATTAATACAACGTTTATTTAAAATTTTGTGTAAGTTTTGGCATCTTTTTCACCTGGTATGCAGTTGGTTATGGTTGACATGATGGACAACTTTCTATGTATTTTTCTTAGCCTGCCCTACCTTTATTTTCTATACCTTTTTTTGATCCTTTAAAATGAGAAACATTTGGTCAAGCATGAAATGTGAAAATTCACCATCCTTAGCAATGTGCAAAAACACAGATGAGTCATGAATAATACAAAAATAAATTTGTCTGAGGATTGAACAGAGAACCTGTACATTGAAAATATAAATCCGTGTATGAATCCATATATTTGTAAGTAGTTCATCTAATCTAAATAAAAGTTTTATTGTAATTTTTTATTGTATCAGCATTCTACAAAAATATATTCTAGGCACATTTCATCCATCAGTTTAATGTAGATACAAACTCTAGAAAAATACTCCTCTCTTATACAGCTGTTCTTATTATTTGTCAGTTATGTAAACATTAATGACTTTGTAAATGTGCATTTTTATCAGTAGTTTCTGATAAAAGCAAGTTACATATATAGATAAGAATGTGCAAAGTCATAGAAAAAACTTAACTGTTAGAAGGCATTGGTTCATCAGTTTGATATCTTTTCTGGTAAAATTATTTTCAGAGATAATATAAATAAGATATCATGGTTTGGCTGTATTAAAACATATAAAATAGCTGTAAATATAGATATTAAAGTAAGAGAGCAAACTAATTTTAATAAGAGTATGTGTATATACATATATATAGAAAAACAAATACACATATACATATAATCATATAATGAAAAATAATAAATTAAAATATGTAATTTAGAAACTTTATTTTCTGATGTTATTGAAAACTAACTGTAAAGAAAGTATAGGTAAAACTTGCAAAATATACAAATTTTCTTGTTGCACTGTCACTGGTTTCCTTTTCCTTTAATTTTGTGTCCAGTTAATAATTCCAAAAACTGAATATTATCGGATGATTCAGTTATGAATATAGTAAAGTTGTAAATAAAGGTAGTAATTGTAGGTTTAATTTTGCCTTTCTTTTTTGTGCTATCATAGGCTGACAGAAACAGCTCGCTTATTAAAAAATGTGTTCAAACGAACTACTACCCATGTTCCTCTGGAGGTTGAACTACAACGTAAGTATTGTAAAAAAAATTATAAATTTTGTGTGTTTTAGTTGATTGTCACAAGCTTATTTTATTTATTTCCTCATAGAATACTTATTAAAATTACATTGATGTGTTTCATTTATTTCCTCAACTATTTGGAGATGTCATTTTAAAACTGAAATGTTAACCACAGTTGCATACATTCAGCTGTTGTTGTGACAGTTGCCAATGTAAAAGGCACAAATAATATTGTGAGGTTGTTTCTCAAGATTCTTTTGTTATATTAGTAAATGTAGTTATTTTGTTGTCTTTAAACTGATGTTGTAAAACAAGTGTTTGAATGGTTTATTAGACAGATTTAGGTTGTTTTTTAAAGTTATCTCAGAGTTATTCACTTTAGTTAATAAATGGATATTATTTTAAAATCTAAAGTAAATTAAAAAGAAAATATTAAAAATTCAAAATACTCTTGCTTAAGATACCAAACAACAAAAAATGTTCTAAGTTGGTTATCGTGAACTCTGTCACATGGTTAGTATTTGCATGAGCTTTGTAATATTTTTGATCCATTGCAATGTTAAATATGAGACATATATGAACTATACTAGGTTCCAAGGTTACTCAGTTGGATTTTCAATCAGTATTAGAGATGGTATTAAATCTTAAATTTGGATTATAGATTATCACAAGCTCCAAATTAATCAGTGCATTAAGCTATTGTTATTCATGTTCGATGTATTTGTCACTGAAAACTGTTAGCCAGATCTCTTCTCTTAATGGTATTAGAAACAATAATAAGTGCTGTTAATTGTTAATGAAACTGTTGTAAAAGATCTGCCTGTTGCTTCTAATATTGTGTAAAACATTCTTGACGTATAATCTGGTTTGACCTCTGCTAATATGTAATTTATGATAGAAATTATAAATACACTGGCAATTGTATAATATTTAAATTTTGTTTAATTTATTTGGTAGGAGAAAATAAAGACCTTCACTCTTTGTTCTGTGATGCCTAATATTTGAAGTAATTTAGCTGCCAGATTTTATTGTAAAGGTTCTTACCTGCAAATTCTGAAGTATCTTGTTTAATGCTAACACCCTTGGACTTTATTTACGAATTTGTGTTTTCATTTGAGATTTATTAACCAATTTGTAATGTGTTGTAATGCAACAAAACCAGCAACTAGTAAGAGGGCAACGCACCATTTGCAACACCTCCCTTGGCAACTTATTGACTAGACATGTTTAAAATCTCGAATCTTTGTTGAATTTCATGAGACTTGCATTTTAATCGAACTTTCATTTTATTTTGTTTTTTTTATCTTTTAGTGTTTTTCATCTTCTCTCTACCCTTCCTTTTCCTTCTTCTACCTTTTATCTGATGCACTTCTTCATGTATTTTATGGATTCTGTAGGCATTTGTTTTCTTCTCTGTTTAGTCTTTCCCATTTCTGGTTTATTCTGTCATTGTTTATTTTCTTACTGTTGTACTCATTAGGTTGGTTTATTTTCCATTTTCCTGTAACTCTTTCTTCTCCTTGTTTCACTGTTTTTTGTTCAGCATCCTCTCTTTGCCTAGATGTCTTCTCTGGTGTTTCTTTCTTGCTGATGACTTGAAATACTGTCACAATACTTTTGTTCTAGATATCTTCCCTGGTTATGTTTTTTTCTTTCTTGATCTTGCCCTCTGCTTTTATACCTTGTCTAGATTTTTCTCTTTCTCAACCTCCCATTTTGGATTCCAGACATTATCCTTTTCTTGTCTTTCCTGTACTGATGGACAAGTTTATAACATTTATTATCAGTGACAGTTTCATGTGTTATTTTGATATTTATCTTTTTCCATGTAGTTGGTCTCACTTTCTGTCAGTAGTTGCTTTTCTGTCCCCCACCTCAATCTCTTACCTTTCTGTTCTTCTCCTCATTTTTTTCACCTCTCTCCAACTTGATCTGTGGTCTTTTTCATCCTGTCTTACTGTTGTTTTCTCTATTTGGGCCTTCTTTTCATTGTTTATACTATTTTTCGTTCTTCCTTTTGACTCAGGATTGGCCCCTCTTATATTCCTTGGCATTGTTGGGCCTACACTTGCCATATTTATGGTTTTAGGCTGGTGTTTCTTTTTTGTTAGTTCTTTCTCTGATGTTTCCTCTTCCTTCCTTCCTTCACTCATTTAGGGGGAGGGGGAACTTATCCTTGGATCTGTGTCTTTTCTCACACCCATTTAATGTTTGGTATTGTTGGAAGTTTCTTTTCTCAACTGAATATAGTTATCTTCACCTTTTAACTATGCCATATCTGGTCACCAGGTTTTAAACTTCTTATTCTATTCTTATATGAGAGGTTATTTTGCTGGAACCCCTCTTTCCTTTGCCAAGCTAAGTATGGCCTGCTGGTTAGAGTACTTGACTTGCAGTCTACTTGTTGTGGGTTTGAATCCTTGTCACTGAACGTGATCGCCTTTTCAGCCATGAGGGCATTATTATGTGACATTCACTCCCACCGTTTGTTAGTAAAAGAGTAGCCCAAGAGTTGGTGATGTTGACTAGCTGCCTTCTTTCTATTCTACTTTTGTTAAATTTTGGGTGACTTTTTGCAAAATTCAAACAAATAAAATTTCTGAGAGAGAGCACTAATGTATCTCCAAGTCAGGACCTTCATACCCATGGTTTTCATTTTTGATACCTGTTTTCTTCTTTGTGTGCATCTCTACTTTTGGTGATTGAACCATACTCAAACAACTTCTTGAACTTGCTTATTGCCTTTTACACAGACTTTCTTTGTTCTTCAGCACTGTCCTCTGTTGAGAGCAGAACATCTGATGTTTTGTTGCTGATCGTGTATTCCCTCTACATTCTCAGGCTCAATCCTCTCTTCATTCTTTGGGAATGTTTCTGTTTTTTGCCCCCATTAGTAATTCACTTGGTCATGTTTTACTTAATCTCATATATAGTTGTTTCTTGTACCATTCATTCAAGAGGCTCCTGTTACAGGCTCCTTCATCTTCAGGTATTCGACATACCATTCTGGATCCATTCACATCAGGTTGATTTTATTGCATATCATTTGCCAAGATCTTATATCTTGATGGCAGACCACCTATCTCAACTAGTCCATATTCTATTGAAGAAGTGGTCTCAACGTTCTAGGTTTTTCATGGGATTTACTCTTGGTTACTTATGACATTCTTGGGAATATTTACCAGCTTCACACTTTTGGGCTGCATCTTTTGTAGTACACTATTTTCCAGATTTTACTCTATTATGTTCAAATTGTCACAGTATCATAGAAGTTTGTATGTGACTTACAGACTTATTAGAATATTTACCATTAAGATATTTACCATTCTTACATAGACTAATGTGCACTAAATCATGAACAGTACACAAATTTGATATTACCTTATCCATCAATGTGATCTCATAACAGTAATGAAAAAAAATTCTCAATTTTAAATTATAAGTTCCTAAATATCTATTAAAGCATGTGATTAAACTGTTGGCTTGATAAGTTCTATCAAACTAGCCACCAGATGAGATGGTTCATTTAATTTATAAAGAAATATAAAGTGGATTATCTTAGCAGTTTTGGGTATTTGGATAAATTCAAACTTATGTTGGTGAGTTTGCAGAGTTGAAAATCCGTTTGATTTACATTATGACTTGGGCCAGTATGGTTAATAATACTAATACAAACTGTTAAAATGTGGAAAAAGTAGTTCATCAGTATGTATTCAACATAGGTATGTTGCTTCCAGTTTTTGTTCTCTTTTCAATTTTCAAAACTGTATTTTTCATTTTGCCCTTTATTATTTAATTGAACAGTTGACATAAAAAGGGGGCTCATATTTTGCCTTGTAACCAGGAAAACTGTTTAAACTACACCATTTTTTATTCTGTATGTGGTTATTTTCATGATAAGTCACGCTAATAATAAGATCACACACAATAGTTTTATTTACTACTCAGTATGAGATTTTAGTAGTTACTTCAGTTGTTTGTGAGGTTACAAACGTGATGTACATTGTTTGCATTATTGTTTCTTTTTCTTGTTTATATTATTACACTGTAATTTGGATATCATTGTCATGCTTTTTAATTTTACTGAATTTGTTACATGCACCAGTGTAAAAAGAAAAATCTTGATTTATTACTGTTTTCTAAAATATTTAATTATAATGTACTATAATTTAAAGCATTGAGAAGCAAGTGAAAGAAAATGATTGTAGTATCAGTACAAGTGGCATGTACATATTTTCACTTGTAACAGTGTGAGAATTTGCATATATCATGGATATCCCATAACATTTAACATATTCCAAGAGCTGGATATAGGAGAAATATATTTTATTTATTGAAAATATTTTATTACATTTAGATGGATTTGCCTTCTCCCAGGAAGAACATGGTGTTGTACCTCAGGTAAAATTATTTTATTCTTCTGAAATATATCAGTTACATCATCAAGTTAGCTGAAAAAGAAGGTGTGTGGTATCATCCACACAATGCTAAGTACTGTAAAGAAATTGACACAAGTACTGAGAAGTAGATAGATCTTAAAACAACTGATATGATTTGTGCAAGATATATGTATGTTTTTATTTTATCATTCCTAGAGCTGTTGACAATCACAGATTTATTGAAACTGTAATGTAAAGTAGTCTTATATGTTAATATCTGATCTTCATTAAATAAGGCTACTTCTTAAACACACTTACCATCTATTAATATTCTTTGATATTGACTTTACCTATCTATCCATTAGCTGTGCATGCTCCAGTCTTTTCTACTCCACTTAAATACCCTTGGTAATATTTAATTTTCAAATCCCTCCACTCTCATCAGTGCATTTTTTCCTGGTACTGTATATAAGGCACCTCATTTAGATAATGTAATCGCTTTTTCTTGACAAAGCATTAGAAATGGTTTTCTCTGATGAAATGTTGCATGCCATTCCATTACAGATTGCAATTTTTGCACTGTTTCTTTATTAATTTCTGTTTAATTATAATTTCCTTTATACATATCTATATAAAAATTAGACATTATATTTGCAGATATGAATTCCTGTATTACTGTTGTCCGTGTGACAGCTTTTGACCTTCCCTATTCCTCTTTTGTTATCTAGGGTCTCTCTGCAGTCCAGAGGATCACTTTCAGTTCAGGCTATCTGTATTTGGATCTTTTGGGATATAAAGATATACATTCAGCCAAGAGCAGGCACTTGTTTCCTGAGGCTTCTGAAGTTACCTTTTTGTCGATCTTGGGTTGGACATTTTCTGATACCTTTTATTTTTATTTTTTTTATTACTAAGTTGGCTTCTCATGAGTTCTGTTTGGATCAAAATCGTACTTCTTTTTGTCAGTTAATCACTTGGCAATCTTTCTTGAGGCAGGCATCTTCATTTCACATCATACATCAAGACTTTTCCAAACTCATTGTGGTTTAGTGTATAAAGTTGCATATGATGTGACTCAGAAGGAGTTTGTATCCACTTTACCAAATATGTCCACCACATCCTGTTTTGATCTAGTCTTCATTTTGGTCTAGATTTGTCTGTTGTTTAAGTTAGACAAATTTTTCAAACATTCTTAGTTATTCTAAACATCTAAAGGTTTTACATTTCCCCAATGCTATCCAGCATTATTCCCAAATGGCTTTTTCAATTATTTAACCAGAATGTTTGGGTGGTATTACATGTCTTTTCTTGACAGCCATTTGAGTTTTTAACTTTGTGTACCGTTTATTAAATTTCCCTCTATACATAATTTTGGCTTCTGGTATAGGGATAACAAGTTAAGTTATCAGCATGTTTGTAAGACTATTTGTTTCTTCTCTTAGGTCCTGCTGTACCCTGATAAGTTCTATTTTACTGTATATCTAGTGATCATGGATGAGGATACACCTCTCTCCACAATGCTTTTTACTGTCTATTTCACTACTCTGCAATTAAATTTAATCAGACTATTTGTTTTGGTCTGTCAGGCCTGAAGATGTTATATGACTCTCTTTACCTCCTTTCATGGTGATAGTCTGGACTCTGCATTTGTTGGGATTTTCCAGTTCCCAAGGTTTTCCCCATTTCCTTATAGGTGGATTCACAAATATACGTATTGCATATTCTGGTCTTTACATGTGAGGAATCTTCTGGATTACATCTCATTAGATTCAGCACATTTATGTCTTTTTAAGGTCCATTTCATTTATCCAATGGGAGACGTTTTTTGGACCGGTATTCAGACTTCTCCCGATGCTTTTATTTTGCATTCTTTACATAATATAGCAGCTTTTTATGGGAGATTTTCATTATCCCCACAGTTATTTTAACATCTGCTGGATTGTAAGAAGGAGGAGGTACGTTTTTCATTATCTTGTCCCTATTTTCAGGATCCCTTACATCTTGTTTTCACTGGATCCTACTCTGTGGTGAGTGTTGTTCAGACAGGTGCAATTTTAACAATAATTCATCACTAGCAACAAGTTTACTTATTCTCACTACCAGTTGCAACAGGCTCTGTATAAATGAGATATTCCTTAAGGTCATCTAGGTGCTTACCTGATGATATTAGCATAATTTCATGGAATGCCACTGTTGGATTATCATGTGTAAAACTAAAGGAGATTCTGCAGATCATTGAATTGAATAAATCGGAGTTGGTTTGTTTGAAAAAAAAAAAAAAAAGCTTGTAATAGCTTGTGAGTAATGTAATTTGATGGCATGAGCTGCTCGTGATTTACAACTTGGTAAATACAGTTCAAAGGACCATAAAATGATGATATATAATAATAAATAAATGTATATTGTTAAGACCTTAGAGCCACTTTGGATAAACAAATGTAGTTTCTTGTTACAACCTGAATTCATTCTTGAAAGAAAAAGGTAACTTAATTTTTTGTGGCAACAGGATTGGTCAAATTGACTGATTCTGTTTCAAGATAGGATAGAGAAAATAACAGATTTTACTGAAAAAGAAATTAAAATGCATTTAGGAGGTTTTAGGGATTGCACAAAGAAAATTTGATATTCTTGAGGTATGGAAAAGTATTTTTAATTTTAACAGGAAAAACAAATACTTAATATATTTATGTACAAATTTTTATTAAAAATACTTTGTAAAACATATTATTTTTTTATGTGTAAAAGATTTATAATGTTAATTGAAAGACTGAGAAATTTTGTGTAGCTATACACACTATATTGGAAGTTAGAAACATTAAATGTAAAAAGATTTTAATTAAGTACAGAAAGGTCACATGGCCAATCAAATCAATCAAGCCCATTTTGAGAGAGTTAAAAGATGAAAGAGTCATACAAATGAAAAATTCTGTTGTTATGTTGAGATACTGTTAACTTAAAATATCATAGTAGTTTACAGAAACATCTTAGAAGTAAAGATGAAGCTAATTGATTGATATTCAGTTCTGGGTAAAATTAATGAATCTGCAGACTTTCTTTTGTTCTTAGCATTCTTTTATTCTGCACACTTTTTAGTATAGTGAAATCTTGGGATGTAGGAATGATATCAGTTTCATGTGGAATATTTTGCACATTTTTAATTGTTGATCTCAACAAACTATAGAGTCCACGTAACCATGGTTACATCTTGAACATGTAAATTTACAGATTATGTAATTGCAGAGCATCTTTTGAAACCATGTCTTTAAGTAACTATATAACAATGCTCTTATATTTGTGCATTTGAAAGAGTTCTGAGGAAGAATACTAGAATGATACTTGAGATGGAAAAGTAGTTATGTGATGCAGGTTAAGACCTCTGTATGTGTCTTCTCTTGAAAAAAAAGTGAGAAGATTGAGATGTCTAATGTATAACTCCAAGCTGCCGAGACAAAGTAGAATCAGAGCATTGCCTTAGAATTCTTGATTGTGTGTAACCACATTGCACATTCGTTTATTTCTTATTACAGTCTTTTTGTGTAGGTTTTGCTGACCAATATATATATATACAGAGTACAGTAGCTTCAGTGTCATGCTGCTCCTTTTGTATTTTGTTCTTTAGTGAAAACATCAACACTCTTCTCTTGTTCACCATTTTGTTAAATTTGTTATGTCATCCCTCTACAACATTATTAGTTCGAATAATGATTTATACAGTAAAAAAAGTTAGTGTTGCCAAAAAGTTGATAGCCTTAAGCACTCGCCTAGCCTGCTATCTGCATTACTGCTGGTACATTGAAAAATATTGCTATGTCAGTGAGTCTGTCAGTAAGTGAAGATATTGTTGCCAACTGGGTTGTCACCAAGTTGTCTGTCAGTTGGTAATATTGTTGAAAAATTGATTATTACCATGCTGGCTGTTGTCCTGGTACCACAGGTTCCTTGTTATTTGTAAATTGTATGTAATTTAAGCTTTATTATTTTACAACTAAAATTTCTTTTGGACAGTATAATTATTATGCAAATATATATATAATGTATTTGATTACTAAGTCAATGATGCAGGTTTCTTGGCTGGTTTACTTGGCTTACAGAATTAACTGTTGTTTTCACTATTGAATTTTCATTTGTTAATATACAGACATTGAATATTTATGCTAATTCAAGAACATGTTTAAATATTACTTATAAAATTTGCCGTTTGTCTTGAATATTACTAATCTGAATTACTTATGTTATATTTGTAGTCTGAAGTGATCCGTGCATATGATACCACCAAAAGCAAGCCTCAAGGAGTTTGAAGAGTTCACGCTTCTAAATATTCTAGCTTTATCCTTTTCATGTATGTCTACACTATATAGACAGGAAGGAAGGTTGCTATGGACAAGATTGCGTGAAGGACCTTAATTTAGCTATATTCTAGTCAGTTTTTAATGTTTCAAAAGTATTTTGAAAGCTTTATACTAATGTTGTTTGGTTGACAGCCTGAAAACAATATATACCCTCAAGTTTCATTAATACTCTCTATTTTAAAAATTACAAAAACATGTCCTTTTTGGTATATTCACTTCCTATCATAGCTGTCAATGTTCTTTTGTTTTTTCTCTTGAACCATTAATAACAATTGGAATTGTTGTTGATTGTGAATGTCACATAATTGTATGTGTCTAAAGTATTTCACCAAACTAATATGCAGAAAATTTGTTTATGTATCTTTCATAAACCAGGTGAAAAATATAAGTGTACCAGCTATTTTGTCTGAAATGTTTAACACAGAAATAAGAAGTTTCATCTATAATAACATAAGAATTACTGAAAATATTATAGTATTGAATATAGGGTTGGATATAAAATTTAATAAGAACATCTTACTCAACTTTATACAGTTTGCTTAGTAACTGCAGCTCTGAAATTAATTATTTTGTAAGCAGAACTAAAAACTAGATACACAACATGTGTCTTGTAGTTTAGTTACTAAGTGGTACTCCAGACTAATATTGCTGTTGATTTGAGTTTCAACCATACTCTTTTCATGGTATTAAACAAAACTAAATACAATATATTGTTGTAATTCAGACAGCTAAAACAGCACTTAGATTTAGGTATTTCTTCATTTAATAAATCAATTTAACATTAATGCAAGTATTTTAAAAATAATTCTAATTTGATGAAATATTTAGCTAGCTGATAAGAATTAGAAACTGAGAGGAAAAACAAAATTATCTTTTGTTTGAATAATTGTATATTTAAAAGTTTTTCACATTAGATTTTGTAATCACTAATAATTTATCTTTAAGTTTCATAGGCATAGATTCAAGGTTGAGAAGGATATTTATTAAGTTTTGACAGTGTTTTTGGTTATTTCATTCATTTTTCTGGAGTATTTAAGTTTTACTGATATTAACTTTAGGTAAAAGAACTCTGATTCTGCATTCTGTATCTTGTAAAGTTGATGCAAACACATTTTGATGACCACTGTTCTCTAGCTTATAAAGTTCACTAGAACTGTCATATAAATTATATTCATTGTGATATTTCTTTTCTGTTATTTGAAGCAACAAAAACCAATCATTTTACTCTTAATCATTTAACTTTTTTTTCAAGAACTAAGCTTACCTGAATGTGTGTAAAATGTGTCAGTTTTGCAGAACTGCATAAATTGATAGTTAAACCTAAGAAATACTAAAAATTAGTTAGAGGATTTTTTCTCCCCTGAAGGAGTACACCATAAGGTTTAAAAATGCAAGCCCAACAATTGATTCAGTAATTTCAGAATTTTACTGCTGCTTCTCAGTCTTCCATACCAAGTACTAACTGCATTAGTATCAGAAACTTGCTGCATGAAGCATTTCTCAAGATTCAATATGCACTTTATTTTTTATCTGTGCTCTTATACATTTACATCTATTTCAATTTAAACATTATGTAGTTTCCACTGATGTAATAATTTATATAAAATTGTTTTAAGATATAATTACTGGTGACATATTTGTTATATATATATATATAGTAATATTAATATGCAGCAGTAGCTTTCATGTTTATTTTTGTACACAAAGCAGTGTATTTGAAATTATAGATCTCAGCAGTTCAGTTTTTATATAACAATATCCATATACATAAATATGTAAATATAATCCAGCTTGTATTGTTATACATAGTGAGAAATGGACATGAGCCTTTTTTATTTGGTTCCTTAGATGATGTGAGATTTGTAGGAATTTTGATAATTATCATGCTTTCCTTTAAGTTGGGTGAGAGTTTATTTGATGTTTATATCTTTCTTTGCAACAATTGAATAGTCCTCACTGGTATTAAAGCACCTAATAATTAGGGCTCAAGTTAATAAAGGTTTTATTTAGAATTTTTCTGGCCAAGTTAATTATTTTACTTCACATTTTATTTTATGAGAAAACCCAGTATTATAATTTTATAACTTGGCAATAATGCTACACAGTATGATTTATTGCTCATTATCCTGTGCATAAAAATTAGTAGTGAAATAACTCTTCTTTTATTTTTCATTATTGAAAAATAATTATTAATTTGGTATAAAAAACAATTGAGACTTCAGATTAGTACCTTCACAGCTAGAATTTTGGACTTAGACTTTTGTATATTTTTTTCATAATTTAGTGAATCAGCAGTTTTAATGGCATATCATGTTTTATTTTATACATCATTTTCCAGTATTATTTTCAACTGTTTTCATAAGTAAATTAGATGTTCACTGTCTTCATACACAACTTTAAATTTTGCAAGTTGGTTTTGACTTTAAGAATATAAATTATGTTTATGACCATATTTTGCAACAGAAGTAAAAAATGAAAGATGTTGTACAAGCAAAATTAATGAATATACTTAAGATCTGTTACAAGAGTAGTTTTGAAATGATCTTGCAGTAAATACTTCACTCATTGCTCCAGCTGTTCTTTCTGGTGAGTTATATTTTAATTGTACAAGTATCTGATTTACAAATTAATTTATAATTGCACAAATTTAAGTACAAAAAGGGAATTCAAAGTTCACTCAGAATTAAACTACCAGAAACCTTTGCTTTGTCAATATGTGGATATTTGATCATACTTACAAATTTCTGTCAGTATGTTGACTTCCAGTTGGTTTTTTTATTATTATACTGAGCATTGAATATATTAATATATTTAACCCTGATTTTACATTGAACTAAAAAATGTCTCTTAGACTGTTTTCTCACATTTAGTTCTTATCAAAGTATTATAGGAATTTTTGCAAAACTATTTTAAATATGCTTTGTGCTGAAAAGGCATGTGTTAAGGTCAAAACTTTATTTCATTCTTGAGCAGATGATTCACATTGTATAGTAGTAATTTCTTTTCATTATTTCTCTCATTCATAGTAAGGTTGTTTTGAAGTGTAATTTATTGTGATATTGTGATCAAGTTTATGAATCCACTAATCTGTCTGTTTTGTACATCAGCAAAATGTGACTTTCTAAGAAAGAACGTTAAATGTTTGTTTGTTACTGGCATAGAACTGTTTATCAGTATCAGTTTATTTCTTACAAATGAGTAGTTATGGTTTACAATTTTTACAAAATAATTTATTTAATGACTAATGCATATGGTTACTGCAAATGTTTGGCACATAATACTGAAAATAATATTGTAATATTCAAATTGCATCTCTTTTTAAAATTAAACAATCAGTAATCTGTCTTGATTCACAAACCCAAATGTGTTTTTAATTACAAGAATTACAAAATACTTTTCTGGGGATCTCCAATGTATAATTATTTCGAGTAACTATATCATGTATTTTATTATTCTTTCAGTGATATTTTATGACAGAAGTATTGTAGTAACACCATATTACTTTGGAGAATTGTACTAAAATTTACAAAAAGACACTAAATTGTAAAGTATGCAGCACATCATAATTCGAACAATAATATTAGTAATTATGTAATATAGAAAGGAACCTTATGTTTTTGAAGCGAGTTTCATGTTAAAACACTTTTGTACACTATTTTACTTCCCCAAAATAATTTGGATTTTCCACGAATCATTCCAAACTTCTTATTTCTGTAGTTTCTTTCAGTTAACTTGTGTACATGTGAGCCAGTAGTCTTATTATCTCCTATATTTGCTATTTTTTTCATATTTTTATTACATAAATCATTTTTGCTGATCTTTCTACTTCATCATATTTGATAAAACAAAAAATTGCTGTGTACATAAATAAACAAGTTTTTGTTTTGTTTTTTGCTTTGTAAAAATCTAATTCTCTGGATTTCATATGTGATAATATAATGTCACTAATACTAACCTGCCTAAGTTATTTTTATGTTAAGGCATTTTTCTCTCCTTTTCATTAGTAGTGGCCATCTTAACACCTACACATATTTTATAAAGGACACTGAAAAAATTACAAAATAAAAACACCTGTATAAATATGTAGAAAAATATGTTTTGTACTACCAGTGTACATAAAATATAAGGTATAGTAACCAAATTACTTGGTAGCACATCAATTACCTAAATATATGCCCCCCAGTTGCTCAGTGGTATGTCTGCAGACTTACACGCTAAAATCCGGGTTTCGATACCCGTGGTGGGCAGAGCACAGATAGCCCATTGTGTAGCTTTGTGCTTAATTCAAAACAACAACGTAAATATATTGGTTTTTGATACTCAAACAGCACATATTAATGAAAATTTCTAGCATCAAAAACTGAATAAGAGATCAGTGAAAGGTATGATTAGTGCTTGTGAAATTCTTTTGTTCAAAATTTGGAAGACCTGTAAAGTTTATAAAAATAAAAGAGTAGCTTATTTGTGGAGTAGAGACAACTGATGCAAAAACAATTATAAGTAAATCTTGGTAACCTACAGACAGCATTTGAAGTTAGGATAATGATGTAATGATTTGATAAATGTGAAAAAAACTTTTTGTACAAGCCAAAAGAAGACTTAAAGTAAATAATATAAAATGGTAAGAAGTTTTATAAATGTGCTTAGTTAAAAAGTTGCTTGTAAATTTAAAACACATTTTATTTGTAATGTAATACATGCTGTTGTGTATTTTTTTAGTACATTGCTGAGGTGGCCTGTAGTTTGCTGCTTAAGGCCTTACTATATTGCCTTTAACTCTACTGTGTTATAATACCTTGTTCATTGTAGGAACAATACATGTTATATGATAATCTTTCCAAAAATATTTCTGGTATTCAGTTGAATGGCCAGGTGAGGTTTAAAGTTTAGCATTCTGATTAGGGTAAAATTTCTTAAATAGAACAAATAGTAATTCTAAATTCTAACTACATATCATAACTGTCATCAGTAAATTTTTACACTTCCTTGCAATCTGAAAAAAACACACAAGAAAATAATAAATATTTTATTTTCAATTATAAATACTTCTAAATTTTTATGTAATAAATCATAAAACAGTGAAACTGAATTTAACTCTTTGCATTTCTTGTATGTACGAAAGTTATTTTATGTAATATTACAAGTTTCGTATTCGTAAGTATTAAAAAAATTAAATGAGACAGTTTTGTTGAAATCTCAACTTAGTTGGGTAAATTAAAATGAAGTTTAAGGTCATGTTTTATTGAATTTTTTTGAAAGCTTAACTGAACTTTACAGAGTGGTATAACCAGAATGTAATATCCACATTTTATGATTGAATATAATTACTTAGTGTAGGTGTATATGTGATGTACATTGATATAATCTACCCATTGCTGGTGACATTCTAAATAATAGTTAATATTCATATTAAAATTTGAGCATCTCAAGTCATTGATAACCTTGTATTAAAACGTCAAAGAACGTTATTGAATGTGAAAATCCACTACCAGGACCTGAATAGTTTTCTTAATTGTCTATACAAGAATATGACTGTTAGATAACAAAACTATTATATTCAAATGTGATTATTACTTTGATGGCATTTAAATGTGTTGTAATATGTTGCTATACTTATGTACAATTACATATTAAATTATTATTGTAATTCAGTAGAGAAAACAAGAAAGTTATTCTCATTTTACTAAGTACTCAACTGTATTTGTATCTGTTGGAGTGATGTGTATATTCTACAACAGAATATACAGAGTAATGCTGGTGGTACACGTGTGTGTGTGAAGTACCTGCAGTACTAATTTTCTACAAAACAGTGCTTGCTACTGTTGGTGTACATGTTATTTTAGAAACAACATTTCATATTTATTGTGAATGTAATAAAATGTGTATTTTAATTCTTGATGATCATATCTCTAGTTGTAGATGATTGTGGTTATAGTCAGTTTTGTTCAATAGAAAAACTACTGATATGAAGTTCTGATTTGTCATAATGATGAATATTGTGGTACTGTTTATATGCTAGTCAAAAATAGTTTTCAGTTACTTGAATTATATTTTGTGTAACATGTTTTTACAGATCCTCTTGCCTTGAGGAAGTGGTATGCTCTACATGTAAATGTATTTCTGTAAAAGAAAAAAGGGGGGGGTTGACCAGTGTTAGTTCATTTTATTACTTACCAAATACATAGAAAGTAAAACAGACTTGTGCATTTACGTTCACAACATTATTTTTGCTACTGCAAATGTTCTAGTATTAACTTCATTTCTCAATTTGCTGTAAAGTATTTTTAATGTATTTAGATTACCAGATAAGTTTATACTGAATAAACTGAGCATTTCTTCTTTCATTATTTTATTTCTCAATAATACTTGATAGTTTGCCAAATGAAACAGTAAGAAGTTTTATTTTAAAAGTATTTTTGAGTAATTAACAATGTGGCATACTTTTGTTTTTCTGTTTCAATGAATGGCTTATATGTTCAAATAAATAATATTGCATTTTCATGTCTCTTGTTTATGTTATTTAATGTTTTCTCAACTACTGTGATTGCAAGTTACTAATTCATCATATTAACTTACTGCCAAATGTGCATCTAAAAAACTAACAAAAATGTAGAAAAATGTTTTTGTGGTTTGAACTTTATCGGGAAATATCTCATATTATTAAGAGTTGCTCTAAAATATGATAAAGTGCTATTAATAGTTTTATTTCTTAACGCATTTTATCAGCTCTTGTTTTTGATCAACTTAAACCAGTTTTGTTTGGTTACAAGATTGTTGATAACAGTATGACTTAGTACTTTAATTATATCACACATTGGTGTTCCATGTAAGTTGAGTTTACAATAATGTGATTCAACATTTTGTGTAATAAACTTCTACCATAACAATATACGTGGTGTGCTGTATACTACATTTCCTTAATTTATCCTATGAATATTTCTTTTTACACTTTTAATAAATTCCTACATTTTGTTCAACCATTCATGAAGATTTTATTTATAAATCACCAAACTGAGAATAACTAATCACAGGAAGTCTCAATAATTATTGATCATTATAGTATACTCCATCTAAGTGTTTCAGAATAGTATAAAAGGTTTTAAAATTAAGAATTTTATGAGAAAATACCTTCAGAAGCTGTCTGAAAAAGTAAAGCACTATAAATTTAGTTATCAAACTTCAATATACTCTTAGAAACAATTGATGTTCTTCAAAGTGACATAGTACTTGTTTATAAAGAATTCTTCTCTTGTGACTTTTGATGAACTAAAAGTGTTTGCCAAAAAAATCTACACTAGAAATTCAGTACATATCCGCAATGACTTTGCTAAAAAGGTTAGTAATAATCATGCACTCTATTGCAGTATACATGAAGTAAAGTGAAACTTCACTCTAGATGTATTGGACAGACTTTAGATTTGCTTCATTGCTTCTGATGTAGGACTAACTATATAAAGAAGAGTTTCAAGCTCACAAAGCACCAACTCTGTTCTCAACCCTATCAAAAACTACTTGAAGGTAATTGGTAACAAAATGCAACAGAAGAAACTGAGAAGCATCTTGGAACTGTAAGGAGCTATAATCTTATGTGGCATCAGGAACTCGCCCTTTTCTACATTCAGTCGTTTGTGTACTGTATACCACAGCAAAGTCAAAACCTCTAAATGTTACAGGCTTATTATGAAAATAGTCATAAATACTTATACACTTCAACTATTTCATGATTCTGACTATTTTTGGTAGATTGCCTACATCCATATTGTTGTCAGTCTAGTATTCTGTTCTAACATTTGTAACATTAATAGAATGTTATTTTTAGTGGGATTACCAAACCATGTTCACAATGCATAGACTTCCAGTGCCAGGACTAAAAACAATGAAAACTGTTTACTTTGTAGACACAAATTGCACTTTTTGTGGGACATATAGAAGAAGTTGGTTGAAATTCCCAAAGATTTTGAGTGATTACCCATAAGTTTCATTGTGTGAAGTCATTCTCCAACACAGCAAGATGGCAGTAACAGCTGTTTTGTGTGTATTAAAAATTACAATTCATAAAATCTATAGTTGTTTAGAAAGGAGATTCTTTATATTTTGCAACATACCTTTGGCACTGTCTGAGCTGCAAGTTATTTTCAACATATTGCATAGGTAAGGCCAAAGTGTGTATACATGTGTATTTGATACCAGAGTTATTAACTATTGACTTTATCCAATATTGCTGTTTTAGGAACAGTTCATTGTAGAAGTGAGTAAGTACCATATACAGAACACTAAGTAATCTGTATGATAGAGAAAATAATATGTATTCATTCTTTACGTGAGCATCACAGTTTCAATCTAACTGTTATCATCAATTTGCAAACATAACTGGAAACAAATATATTTCTAACATGAGTTTTTGTGTACAAGTTAGCACACTGCATTGTTTTGAATAAAAAATTGGACATTTTGATGCAATGTTAAAGAAACTTTGTAATCAAGATGGTTGTAATTATTTATCCAAGAGGTTAATAAAATGAGACATTTTGATAACAAGTATATTTCTCAAGCTAATTACAGGAGTATTGAGACTATCATTACATAAATTGAAAGGGAAAGAGGAAGATATTTTTAGAGTGAGTAAACTAATGTATTTTTATACAGGAGATTTATGTCACCATTTCATAACAAGAAGACTGAAATAACAATAAAACAAGAAGTGTTCATTAACTAGATACTTAGATGTCATAAAAACTTTGGCAAGAGAGCATAAAACACTCATCAGTGGTGTCGAGAAACCCACTTGTTGAGAATTTTATATGCAAAAACGGCTCGTTTGGGTTCTATGTAAAATATTTTCTCAACCCAAACAAGCCGTTTTTGCATATAAAATAAAACACTCATGTTTGGATAAGGCTTATTTGTATAACAATTGTGTTATAAAGTATTTTCTAAGAGGTAGTAACATAAATATTTTATAGAACAAAACTTGAAGGAATAGTTGTTACTGTTCATTACAACATTTGACTGATGGAAATTAATACACTTTTGCTCATAGTAAACTGTTTTAGGAAGTAGATAGAAGCGTATGCAGTACAAAGTAAAGAAGCTGACAGATTTTGTATCAATATAGATAACTTATGAAGCTTTAAGAACAAAACTTTGTATTGTTTAGTAACTTTTTAAAAATGTTTGTAATAAAAAAACTCAGATAAAAGCTTTCTTCCAGTCTTTACAAAGAATATTTTATCAGTATAGTGACTATAGTCAATTTTGTTTAGTAGTGGCAGTGCTAAGGGGAGGCTTGTTCCCCCCTCCCAATATTGTTACATACATATATTCATAAAATATGGAAAATATAATTGTCATTGTTGCTTAACAATTAACATTAAAGAGACATAGATTTGTAGAACTCAACGACTTCATTAAGGCGGAGATATGTGTCATGTGTCCCATAGCAACATACTAAATGAACTGAAATTCATGCTTTGTATTGCTGCTCCTTGTGCAATGCCATTCTATCTTGAGTTTGATGAGATTATACAACCACGTTGATTTCAATGGCAGCAAACTATGGTGTGGCAGAGAATGACCTCGCAGTGGAGGTCCACCAGTTAAACCAGCTAATTGCCAGGAAGAAAGACAAGGGGCCAGAAGTATCCACACCATTGGGGCATGCAACCATGCTGGAGTCGTACATGCCTTCACGAATCTCCACAAACTTGTATACATCGCTGTGACCCGCCTGTCACTTCAGCTACCTGTGAGAAAAGTTTCTCATGTCTGAAGCTTCTCAAGACATACTTGTGCAACAGCAGTGGTAGCAACCACACCAGCAACCTTGCTGTCATATCAGTAAAACAACTCGATATTGATACTGTTATAGACACATTTGCTGTCAATCACCAGAACCAGGTGCATTGTTTTGAAGTAATATTTACTATAAACCCAACATGATGAAAGATAGTTAGCCTGATAGTGACCTTACTTTTCCTCAAAGTATATTAACTTCACATGGTTTCTTCTATGTAAACTATGGCTTTATGTTATATTTCTTTTGATTTGAAGCTTTACTCTTAACGGTATATTAAATGTTTCATCTAAGCTAACCTTGATTTTCTTTATTATTATGTATTACCTTGGGTGGAATTTGGGTGAGCTTCCTTTTTTACATATACGCATATTTTCATAAACAGATTATTTCTAATTTGTAATAATGAATTATTAATCAGAGTATGAGTTCCAATGAAAACTGCATTGAAAATGCAGTTCAAAATAGCACACCTTTCTGAAATGTACCTTGCTATTTACATTATTATAATTTACCATCTATACTTCATATTGATGGCATTTTGGGAAGCCCCCCAACAAAAATATCCTTGCACCGCCACTGTTGTTTAGCTACTTTCAGAAAAAAACAAAACCCAAAGTTCATCTCTGTAATCTACTGTACCATAGAATGTGAAGCTATTGTATAAGTGCATGAAAACTATAGATTATGGTGAAGTATTTCATGTTTTATTAATTGGATTTTTTTAAGATTCCCTCGAACCTAAGCAAACCTATACGGAATGCATATTACTTTTATAAATATTGTATTATCAATTAGTTTTCCTATAAGATGTTGAAATGGGATCAACATTCATGATGATGTAATCCTGTAATGTAAGTTCTGATAAGTTAGTTTCCAGTGTACTGATCAGATATGGTTATACAAACTACTGAGAGAACAAACTGGCTCAAGTGAAGTGAAACATACTGACTTGGTCCACTATGTACTGATACACTGATACAGAAGGCCAATGATATACAAAGCTGAATGTTGAAATTTTCAAAGAAGTATTCAGTAAATGAGGAGGAAGTCTCCAAAACCAGATTATCTGCAACTTTAGTCAAGAAAAGCTACACTAACTTATTGCTTGTTATGCTAGATCAAATTAACAAACAGAGCTGTAGAATTCATGATGACGAGAAACCCACTTGAAGTGAAAATGCATTCTAAAGATGGTTGTTATGGATATTAAAACTTCAATTAAAATAAAGTACAGAATAATGTGTCAACATTCTTAGTTCATATTTAGATTAACAAAGAGAGTTTTCAATATAGAGCTGTAGAATATTTCCTAACCATTACTGTGAAATACTGTAGTTCTTTTCTAAAGGAAGACTGTTTTAACTCAGGTCCAAATAATCTAGAAACCATTTACTGGTGTCTTTATTTGCCTTGACATTTTATTTTTGTTAAACTCCAGCACTGACATTAACATAACTCTTTAATATATAACTTAAAAGGGATGTTTTTCACTCGGTGAGGTATAGATATGAAAAATCAAAAACAGTTTATAACAGAATCAAATATATGCTCAACCAACACTGAATATTCCAATGTTCTTACTTTGGGCTAAACTAATCACTGTGGGCTTTAACAAATGTACACACGACTGAGTTTTCAAGTAATATTGTTTACTTGCCTGATTATGAGATTTCGTGATTTTTGTTTGAGTGTGTCATTGAATGTACAGAAAACAATGCATATAGGTGATTCAGAGGTTCATTGACATGCATATAATTCTAAACAGAATAAATATAAGAAAATAAATGTTAGTGGAATGGAATGAAGTGTTGTGGTTTTATTTTTATGATTTGATTATTAAGGTCATTCAAGATTAACTTTAATTATTACTAAGAACTTTTGAGTTAAACTAAAAAGTATATGTACAATAATAAGTAAACCATAATGTCTTTAAGTTTAGTGTTCTGGGTAATTAGTACATTAAGCCATCCAACCAATGTGTTATTGCTTGTGGCAGAACAAATCCTAGGTTTAGGGTGTATCTACATAAAAAAAAATTAAAGTCTAAAACCTATGTTTTAGTGAAAAGTTAGTGTCACGAGTTATTATTCATTATCGGACGAATCTCCATTTTATAATAATACGTATGTTAATATAGAACTGTTTCAAATAATCGAAAATTTAAATTTAGTAGTTAATTAACTGTTAAAATGTGTCAAATTTATGTTATTTGCAAGAAAGGTTACACACAATTTCCTTTTTTAACACAAATATATTTTAATATATAAACATAAAAACAATACAATTTATAATAACGGTTATTTCTAATAGTTATTACAATTATGGTTTTACAAACTTATAAATAACACTGAATCGTATATCCGGTTTATAACTAACTATTTGATCGACGATTAAAGTCTACGCCGAGAACATTAATTCTGAGTTGATTTTGTTATATTTCGTTTAAAATGACTGGCTATTGTTTCTGGATTGGCCTAACATCTTGTAACAGTTAACTCCTTTCAGCGAAGATATTTGATGTCCTCATGAAATTTCTAACGTCCGAATTGGTTCATTCATTGAAGTTGAACGATTTGTGATGTTTGAAATCTATATCTCGTCAAATTCTGTAGTTTTCCTATTAATAAACGTTAATCATAATTATAACTTCCTATGCCTATAGCATCCTGACCGTAACTTTCTAGTAACATTCTCTTCCTTTTCTCGGTCAGTCGTGTTTTATAAGAATCACGCGAGTTTGTAGAAATTTCAACAAAATTTCGCACGCTTTCGTCAAACAAGTATTGTTGCTTTCACAATCAAGTATTCTCTATATATTTCGTGAATAGACGGATCTTGCGCAATACACAGTCAAAAATATATGCGACACATGCAAAAAAGAAAACCATACATGAACAAATTTATAATGTTAAATCTGTTATTCTACATAAATTAATTATCTGTAATGTGCCCTTTGCTTGGACGGAACTCTAATTTTAGAACTTGGATCAATGGTATCTGGGTATTTTGCCTGGAGGGTCAGGTTCACTTTGACCTCTTCCTTCTTCCTGAACTTATTTTCCCTAACTGTTTGTATGTTAGGTCCTTTTCAGGGCAATGTCCATTTATAGTCTATTATTCACAGTAGGTCAGGCTAGCTGGTGGCAATTTATTTATTTTATCTTATTATTATTTTAAAATACATAAATATGTAAACTATAAATATAAGATTTAAAGTTTATATACATACATATTTTACTTTAATTTATTTTTCTTTATGTTTAAAATATATGTTAATTGGGGAGAGGTATTTAGGATTTTCTTCATCATGTATGAGGTACCTGTCTAGTTCGTATAATAAATCATTTTTCATCCAATTTTTGTTAAAATATCTAATTGTAATATTTAGGAGTCTATCTGATATGGTTAAACCATCGTTACTAACTAACTAACTTGGTCAATGGTATCTGGGTATTTTGCCCTGGAGGGTCAGGTTCACTTTGACCTCTTCCTCCAATTTTAGAACTGTAAGTCCTTAAACGTGACTTTTGAACTAAGAACTAACTCAACGACACGCATACACATTATTCAAGTGCTGCATGACGTGTGATCAGGATGAGCGACTGGTAATCTGCGAGTTCGAATCCCCTTCATCGAATATACTTTTCCTTTCAGCTGTGGTGGCATTGTGATGTAATATGCAATCCTACTATTCCTTAGTCAAAGAGTAGCACCAGAGTTGACGGTAGGTGGTATTAACAAACTAGTATTTCATTGCTAAACTAGGGGCAGCTAGCACACATAAAAAGGGCGAGCATTTCGAAAAGGAGCGGCTTGATAAGGATATACAATTTCTCTAACTACTTTTGTTTTCTCTTATAGTTATTTCAAGAATCTTAATCTGTTTCATAGTTCGTTAATTGATAATTTACTACTCCAGTCCTATAATTTTTGATAAAAATAAAGTAAACAGCAGTTTTTGTTTTCATATTTTCAAATCAAAGGAGTGTAAAAAGTGGCATTTTATATCAATTGTAAAATCTTTTAAATTGTCTTTTACTCACATATTATAATGTAGATGGGTTAAGGCGTTCGACTTGTAATCTGAGGGTCACTGGTTTGAATCCCCGTCGTACCAAACATGTTCGCCCTTTCAGCGGTGGGGACGTTATAATGGCTCGGTCAATCCCACTATTCGTTGGTAAAAGAGTAGCCCCAAGAGTTGGTGGTGGGTGGTGATGACTAGCTACCTTCTCTCTAGTCTTACACTGCTAAATTAGGGACAGCTAATGCAGATAGTCCTCGTGTATCTTTGCAATAGAAATATTTTTTGGTTTTACTTCATATTACTGGTGTTTTGTAACCAATTTCTTCAGTTTGGTGCATTACAGTCTGTTCTCACTGAAGCCAATATACGTTTTAGGTGGACGGAGGAACGTAAACAACCACACTTGTTCCTAAAATGTTCTTTAATGGAAGCTCCCGCGAGGCATATCCCGGCAAAAGTGATATTTGGATTATTCTAGCAGAATGAAGTACAATAGGTAACAGAATATGAAAATCGTATGCTAAAATCTCACAAATATATATTACATGAGAGACAAACTGCTGACTGTAGTTGAAGTATATGTGAAGCACTTCATCTTTACCTGTGTTTAAAAAGAAATAGACCTTTTGGGTGAACCATTCATAGTTCAAATGTTGTGATAACTATAACACTCAGAATTACTGATAAAATGTTGGATCACAATTTTGCAAGAGTTAGACTTGCTCATATAGCATCTTTATAACACAAATTAATAAGATTGAGAACACAAATTTTGATGAAAACGTATTTATTTAGACGTTAAAATCTCGAAGTATCAAATTAATTGCAGTTATGAGCGTCTAAAGCATTATTTGAAGTTACAGCATTTTTTTATTGTCATTAATATGGAACAGAAAGAATATTGCAGATGTACACTGAATTCTTTAACTGGTAATTACTCCTAACGCTAAGAGTAATGTTTATACTCACACTACATTAAGACACAAAACACAGTTTAACTTATTTTGCCAGTAGCGGTTAACAGAAATGAAATGCTTATATGTAAAACCACATTAAGACACAAAACACAGTTTAACTTATTTTGCCAGTAGCGGTTAACAGAAATGAAATGCTTATATGTAAAACCATCCAAGTGATGTGAAATGTACAAATAATAGTGGGTATGATACAAAGGTTAAACTTGGTGCACCAACTGTTTTATTTGGTTATGAGCGAATTGGAAGGGCATACAGATTGAAATATTCATAAAAGGACACAGTTATCTGAATATTTTCTTAACATTTCGGTACAAATTACAGTTATATATACAGAGAAATAACTCGTTGATACTGAATATGACATACACCGTGTGTTTGACAAGCTATATAGTCATCGTTTCTTTCATTTGAAGGTTTTAAAGATTTGAGTAGAATTTTTTGATGACAGATATCGCTAAATTTGATATTTTCAATTTGTAACATATTGACAACGTTGTCAAGTCAGAGACTTCAAGGTCAGCCACAGTCAATCCTAATTTAAAATTACTGACCAGAGAAAGAACAACCAGCCAAGAGCATGCGCTATTTACATTGTTTTTCTTAACCGAATGACGTGATTCATCATCACTTTTGTGCTGTGTCGTACAGACCGTTCTCAGCTGCATATGATGACTCGAGACTTGGACCTTTCAATAGTCTTACGTTTTTAGGTCACTTCTTATCATTTATATAAAGAACTTAAAAGTAATAAAAAATTAAGTCTTGTCAATACGAACTCTATATGGCGATATTTTTTTTATATTTGTCATAAGAGTAATGAAAACAACAATGTGTATAGTTTGTTTTTCTTCTAAACTTTGAAAAATACAAATTTTGAATTCATTAAAAGCATAATCTTAGTAAAGAATGTTTTCAGTAGTGAAGAAAACAATAAATATCAAATTTGATAATAATAATAATTTTCTTTAAAGTAATTATCTAATAATTTATGCTTTATTTTTCGAATGCTTCCATTAGACAATTATCTGAAGGAAATTAAAGTTCGCTTGATTTTATCATTAGTTTACACACGTTATGTATATTTAAAATATAATTGATAATTTTTATATCTTTTCCTTTGTCTTTCTTATATTGCTTCTTTATATGGGCCTGGCATGGCCAAGCGCGTAAGGCGTGCGACTCGTAATCCGAGGGTCGCGGGTTCGCGCCCACGTCGCGCTAAACATGCTCGCCCTCCCAGCCGTGGGGGCGTATAATTTGACGGTCAATCTCACTATTCGTTGGTAAAAGAGTAGCCCATGAGTTGGCGGTGGGTGGTGATGACTAGCTGCCTTCCCTCTAGTCTTACACTGCTAAATTAGGGACGGCTAGCACAGATAGCCCTCGAGTAGCTTTGTGCGAAATTCTAAAACAAACAAACAATTCTTCACATGAGTCGTTGCAAAACTTTAAAAATTTGTAGACTTATATTACTTGACATAAAAATTAAAATAAGTAACATTATACAAGACTAGCAGTCATTAGTTAGCTTTGCATGAAGTTTGTGAAGATATGAAGAAATTTAGTTATTTTCCAATCGAGCTGCTTGACTGATATTCTTGAAGTTATCATAAGATTTATGAGTGGAAAGTTGCTTGTATGATTTCCGCGTCATTGATGAACGTGCGTTATGTTAATTGCCACGCTGCGAATCAACAACCAACTTTGGTTTTATCGATTATTATTAATTAAGCATTTTTAGCTTTCGAATGCTTCCATTGGACTTTTATCTAAAGGAAATTAAATTTCGCTTGGTTTTATCATTAGTTTACACTCGTTATGTACATATAAAATATAATTGATAATTTTTATATCTTTTTCTTCGTCTTCTTTTATTGCTTCTCAATATGAGTCGTTGCAAAACTTTACAATTTGTAGACTTATATTACTTGACATAAAAATTAAAATATGTAACGTTATACAAGACTAGCAGTCATTAGTTTCATCGTATTTTATGAGTTATACAGTTACGTGAAGGGCCTGGCATGGCCGAGCGCGTTAAGGCGTGCACTCGTAATCCGAGGGTCGCGGGTTCGCGCCCGAGTCGCGCTAAACATGCTCGCCCTCCCAGCCGTGAGGGTGTATAATGTGACGGTCAATCCCACTATTCGTTGGTAAAAGAGTAGCCCAAGAGTTGGCGGTGGGTGGTGATGATTAGCTGCCTTCCCTCTAGTCTTACACTGCTAAATTAGGGACGGCTAGCACAGATAGCCCTCGAGTAGCTTTGTGCGAAATTCCAAAACAAACAAACAAACAAACAAAGTTACGTGAAATATTTTAAATATACTGCTAAAAAAAAGGAACAAGTACATATTTCAGTATATTTTTATTATAACTAAATTTTTATATGAAAAACATATCCGTTTTCTGCAAGCGTATTTTTTAAACTTGCGAGTGAAGTTTTATGGCAGGAGACCAGGTCAAGGCCGTCATTGCTGCACAATAACCAGAGGGGACTGATACATCGTGACTAACGCTCTGCGGGACAGGTTAACTACGGCTCAGTCACTGCGAAATGGCCTTCAGCACTCCACTGAAACCGTGTGTAGACCCAAACAGCAAGTAATCGTTAGACGGCCTGCAAGAGGTTTATAAGTAAATGGTTTATGTTTACTGTATTCAGTCGAGCTTTGCACTTTAATTGTGTCATATTATTGCACAATGTATTCCATCTGTGATGGCATAGGTCTATACTGTCAATGACAAAATGAAATATTCTAATTATATAACCAAAATATCTTTTATTACAGCGGATACCTTAAACAATATCTTTACAGGTAATATATCAGGTTAATGTTTTAAATAGATTATTTTATAAAATGTTTACCATTGAAAGTTAAGAATGCGTGACTCCGAACCCAGTTGAGCATCATTACTAAAAGTTATAAAATTTCGGCGACTATGTACATAAGCCAAAAAGTCTGTTTGTTTTTTTAATTTCACACAAAGCTACTCAAGGACTATCTGTGTTGGCAGTCCCTATTTTTGCAGTTTAAAACTGCAGCTAGTCATCACCACCCCTCGCCAACTTTTGGGCTACTTTTTTACCAACGCGAGCATGTTTGATGCGACCGCAATTCGAACCCGCGACCTTCAGATTATGACTCGAACGTTTAAACCCACCAGGTCATGCCGGATAACACTGTCACCCTGACAATAAAGAGAAGGTTGTTAAGAGTATTTCAAACTTAATACATACATAGTTGCATATTCTGTATGTGGTTAAGGACGTGACATTTCTGTGAAAACAGTGAGATTATACTTGAAATTCACTAAGCAATTATAATATTACTCTGTAAAATATGAATATTTACGTGTAAATCACAACAAGAATACTCGTTACTATGTCTGTGTATATATATAACTATAATTATCTTTTGAGTGGCACAGTTGAACTTGTTTAGATGCGGAATCCCATGTGGTCTAGTGGCTAAGATACCTGACTTTCATCAAGGAGTCTCAGGTTCAATTCCCGGCATGGGAATGAAAGTTTCGGCTCGGCATGGCCTAGTGTATTAAGGCGTTCGACTCGTAATTTGAGGGTCGCGGATTCGAATCGCGGTCGCACCAAATATGCTCGCACTCCTAGCCGTGGGGGCATTATAATATGACGGTCAATCCCACTATTCGTTGGTAAAAGTTGGCGGTGGGTGGTGATGACTAGCTGCCTTCCCTCTAGTCTTACACTGCTAAATTAGGGACGGCTAACGCAGGTAGCCTGCGCGAAATTAAACAAAAAACAAACAAACAAATGTTTAGGTACTAATATTTAATGAGAAATATGATAATATTTTCGACAGCCAAGCAATAAAACAGCTTAACAAAGTACCTATTAAAGGAAACGAAAAATATAAATATCTTTAACAATTTAAAGACTCATTTGTGTGATTTATTTGTAGTTTGTTAAAAAGAAGACATCATAACGAAATACATCAATTTAAAAAATCTGACAGTTTACTAAGACTTGCTTTCATCTGTTATTTGAAAGTTTTATTAAAACATTAATATGGCACCAGTCTTTACATAAGATTAATTTAATGCAATGAATCAAATGGTAAAGAACGAGAAAGAACTACTAAACTTATTTTTCTTTAGTGTTAAATGGAATGGCTAAGGAAAGACGTGGAGAGGTAGGGTAAGACATTTCTTAAGCATTTTGATGTTTGTGCAGACATAGAAGACGATACAATTCCCCTTGTCAGCGATGTATTGATTGCTTCTTTAAACAGTAACTGAAAGGTGTCTTTTGACTGTATCTTTACTAATAACATGACAGGACAGTAACGAGCACTTGTAGATGAAAATATACCTACAACATTTGCAGATATCGAGAGTACACCCAGCACCTGGTTTTGATGATTCAAGTCACAATTCTTCACGTAGAAATAACTCAATGTCATTATATCACTAGAAAACTTACAGTCACACACTTCCATCCTAGTGATGAAAAATACAGTGTGTGTTTTTTTTATGGCAAAGCCACATTGGGCTATCTGCTGAGAAAAATACAAAACATGTCCTACTTTATATATGCCCCACACTAAAGCTCATCCGATACGCTTTTACATATGAGACAATTTTAAAAAGTGAACTTGATGAATACATTAAATGACAATTCATTAATAATTGGCACAAATTGCTAAACGAAAAGGCTTACGCCAATGAAATAAGATCATTATACATTTGAGTGCAGAAGAAAAACGAAAGCAAAAACTTTAACTTAAAGTGTAGGAAATGTAACAGAATTTTGCAATAAAGACTTGATCTTACTCTACTTTAAGGGATGTGATGCAACAGTTAAATTTATAAGAACATTTGACAGATTCTCTTATTTTTGTCCAATCCCAGAAATTCATCAAATAAAAATTTCTAAAGTATCTTTCGACAAAAATTATGCTAAGATCACTTTGAATTATTTTTGCTGCTGTTTAACTATCTTTCCGTTGTAATAACGGTTTCATGAAGTCAAAGCAGCAAAAAAAATGCACTGTGCGAGATGAAACCAATTTTGCAAGCTATTAACGATCACTTAACATTTCCTCTGGGTTTGCAGATGTGTTAGACGTGTACAATATGCAACTGTGATCTTATAGTACGCGAACTAATAGAGGATTATCATATTTCAAAACTGCATGAAATTGAACATCCCTGGTTATATGTTCAAAATGGGACAAAAATAATACATTTTACGTATAGTTTGGAGACCTTGACAGATGAAAATTGTAAAAACTTGTTAATTTCACAAGAAAGAGGAAAATAGAGGTGGCTTAATAAAGACACGGTGAATGTAACCAAACTGTGTAAAATAGGTGGTTTGATAAAGACATGCCGAATCTAACTAAACCATGTAAAACAGAGGTGGTTTAATAAAGACATGCTGGATGTAACCAAACTGGTGGAATCTGGACAAAGCCCACTGGCCTTCTTTTACTACTCTCTTGGTACTTGATACTGACATCGTCTGTAAGTCGTTTATAGACGACTTGTTTGGCAGCAGTAACTGACTACATTGTCCAGACAGCTGTTCAATCTATTCCTAAAACCTCGACACATCTTCTGTGGTATCCTACATGCTAAATAGCACAGAAGCAAAAATGGGCCTGATACACTTTTCGTAGGTATCCCACACTTTCAAATCACATAGATTTTCAGTGGGTCTATGCACATGCTCGGCAGATAAAACGTAAAAGCCAAAAGGAATCTTAAATTAAGTTCACATCCAACACTTCTTCTTCCACCAGTTCTAAAATCCTATTGGACAAGATTCGAGATTATCGCCCCCTTTACACTGGCGAAATTTAAGCTTGTTCTTCACTGGTCTGGCGGTGCATCATTAAGACCTGATAATATTCACTGTGGGATCTCTCTTGCTAATCTTTTTGATGTTTTTATCGGATCTGGCAAGGAAATGTTTTCCTGATGCTTGACACTGAACAATTTTTCTCATTTTTTTCTAAGCTTGGGAAGAATCCCAAGATACCTTCAAACTATTATCCAATTACTTTATCGAGCTGTTCTCTGTAAGATCGCAGAGAGTATGGTGAATGCTCTTCTTCCTTGGTTCTGCAACTAAAACAACCTCCTCTCGCCAACTCAATGTGGGTTCCAATGACAGCGCTCCATTGTGGACCACTTGATTCGACTTAAACGTCGACCACAAAAACTTTTTTCAAGTGTCAACACACTTTGGATACAAGACTGAGACTGATTAGTTAGCTTTAATCTGCTTCTGGCTAAAATTTCCGTATACTCACATGCATGTATTTGTAAATAATGTGTAATTTTATCAGCATAGTTAATTTTATAGCCACAATAATTATGTTTGTGTACGATTCCCCGCTACAGATTTAATATGCTAATATCAGAGGTTCGATTCTTCTCTGTGGACCCAGCAAATAGCTCGATGTAACTTTGCTATAAGAAAAACAATAATTTGTATACGACCAACGAGCAGATATGGGTTGATATCCATTCTTTAACATAAAACAAGTTTTAATTCTAAGCATTGACTTAAATACTACGTGTAACCTATTTTGTGGTTAATATATCTGGATTATTTTTGAGCATAAAACTTTGCCTATGAAAGGAGTAATAAAAACTGTTGAATGTTTTGCCATCCCGTCTACCTGGTTATAAAGCTCACCATGAGAAATGCAGTCACTGTGAATAAGAACTGAATATCTAACTGACCCTGAGAAATAAACTTGCATCAGAAAACTTAGTTATCTTCATTACAAAAGAAAAAGTTTGTAACAGTAAATTCATTCCCAGTTAGTGAATTTAGTGCAAATTAAAGATATTTAGAAATTTCGTAAACGTGGGAAACGAGAGCAGATAGGTCTGAAGGTAAAACTTTTATGTTTTGTATTTTCGGTAAGCCATATTAAGGCAAGGGCTGAAATCTGAAGAATAAAGTACCAGAAAAAGTGGTTTCAGAGATAAGTTTTAAATTTTTTTTAATATATTATTCCATTGAAGATTTTCCTTAAGCCAAACATTATCAAGAGGTTTAAACTTTGTTATGTAATTTAAAATGTCTTCTAGTTTGGAGACTTAATCAAGTCTGTATAAAATTACGACACCTGCATCATTTTGTGGCTGGACAACAAAAAAGGTGATGGAATTTGAAGCAGTTGCGAAACGCTCGTTTTTTGACATTGCCATTTTTTTTAATATTTATTTCACAGTATTAATTGTAGAATTATTTTTTTTAATATTATTTCTCCCACGAGATGAAAAATACTTAAGGAATAAGAGTAACTCCCCTCCAACCCCAGATATCTGTCAACACGGTCAGCTACCGTCAAGGTTCACGCTTTAAGTTTTATCAGTCCTGCAATTATAGTTGTAAATAAATACTGAGCATATAAAATCTTATTTTTATTATTTCTACCACTAGTAGACATTTTACTTATCATTCAATTTTCGTCTTTTGTCACTCTTTATATGTGTTATCAGCCAACCACTAATATTAAAAGTAACTTCCTATGGTCTCGAAAAAAGGGGAATGATATAGTACAATATTTACCTCAATGTTTGGTTACAAAATAAGAGTCAGTCAAAGCTAATCTATAACAGACAGATTGCCCCCCAGTGGCTCAGCAGTATGTCTGCGGACTTACACGCTAAAATCCGGGTTTCGATACCCGTGGTGGGCAGAGCACAGATAGCCCATTGTGTAGCTTTGTGCTTAATTCAAAACAACAACAACAACAGACAGATTAAACTTGCTATGTATCACAGAGATGCAACTGAATTTACTGTTCCATAATTTTGTAGAAATAAATATTCCTACATACAAATTTAATAAAATTCAGTGTAAAAACGTTCTTCATCTCTGTAATATAATTATTATATTACTTTTAATGTACAGTTATTTAAACATTGTGTATTCCAAAGGGAGGAAACTTTTCTTAAAATTTCGTCAATGTGTCTTTGTTTTTTTATGAAAATGCATTTATGAAACGGATTTCAAATCCTAAGATTTATAAATATACTTAGGTGATCTAATTAGTATATGTAATTAGCACTTTTCACTGAGTTTGACAGAGCCAAAATAACTTGAAACAGAAGTACAATTGAATAGTTTTGATTAGAGAAGAGCATTTAATTTTCTAATCCTTGGCCTTCCTACCGTGAATAGTATAGTTTCTTGTATGATGCTAAAAAAGAGTTATTATAAAGATTTTAACCGTTTGTAATACGAGTAAGTTCTTTATGGATAACACTGGGGAACACTCATTTTGTTGCATTTAAAAAGAGACCTTTCTATAGTCAATTTGAGTGTGTTGATTTCAAATCTGAAGTCGGTTTTTGTCTGCAAGCTACAGATTTTATGCAATTTGACATTTTTTTAAAGCTCTGCTGCTTTCTTTGAAAGACCTAAATCCCGCACTAAATCATTCAGTTCAGCCTGGGGAAGAGGCTTGGGGACGGGAAAAGGTTCAGTGTCTGAAGAACAGTTCTCCGATTGTGTACACTTTTCTGACAATTCACTGTCACAACTGTCTTGTTCGCTTGTATCATGTCCAATGTCTATATTGTCCAATAAAGGCAAGCCTTTGAAAACTGGAACAGGAACTTCTTCAGAGTGCGAAGCAGGCCGAATAGCTGAGGGAATGTTCGGATACGTAATCTTATGTCGGTTTTTCTTCCCAACACCCGTTGTGTTTACCATGTAGAAATAACAGTCAGTTACATGGTTGGTGGGTTCGCGCCAAATCATTGGAACACCAAAAGGCAGACCATTGCGTTTTCCTTTGGTCCAGTCTCGAAGCATTTCCTCACAATTGTGGCACACAACATGAGGAGCCCATTGCTTGTCTTGATCACCAAGATGAACTTCAAAATATGCCTTGTAGGCACGCTTGACGAACGAGGATATGTTACGTCTCTGACGTTGAGTGTGTAGCATCCACATATGTAGCAGAAGGCATCAGGCTTGTTTCTGCAATGATATCTATTTTTGGAAGCCATGTTTGATCTGAAACAAAAGAAGAATGATCAAAATATTAGAAGCTATCTATATATATGGACGTGAAAATGCTTATACATGGTTTACGCAAGTTCACATTTGTACAATTTCATTAACCTCAAATTGCATACAAACTAGAGCTTGTAGAGAAAAACTAATTTCAGATTTGAAATCAGCGCCTAAAACTCCTTCAGAATCAGTTAAAATATCCAATGCAACTCAAAGTTACTGAAAAAGTGTTCCCCAGTGTAATGTTATGTTTTATATAACCGAACAAGAAAATAATGATTTTAAATACTGGCAAATAAAAAGTTTTTGCAATATTTTATAAAAATTTGAAATTATATTACTAAACAACATTCAATGACTAAAAAAAACATTTTGTCACTAGTCAGTGATGTCGAGAAAACCCGCTTCTGGAGAAATATATATGCGAAAACGGCTCGTTTGGGTTGAGAAAATATTTTACGTAGAGGAGCAAACAATGTTTTGACCTTCTTCGGTCATCGTCAGGTTCACAAAGATGACCGAAGAAGGTCGAAACGTTGTTCGCTCTTCTACATAAAAGATTTTCTCAACCCAAACGAGCCTTTTTTGCATATATATTTTGTCACTAGATGTGGTTAGCTACCTTTAATACTTAACATTAAAATTTATTCACTATATCAGGTCTGGAATGGCAAACTTCAAGTGCTTAGTCTTGTTTGAGCTTTCACTGCTTTACTTGAATAATGTTCTAATAACGAAGAAATATGAAATATCTACTGTATCTAAGATAGATTTTTGTAGTTCTTTTTTTGAGATCTACCACAAAATTTGTTGTTTTAAGATCACGTATAAAATGACATTTTCGGAAAAGGGTGAAGATTGGGAGTAATTTGTAGTAGAATTTATAAGGTGGTTGTTATTCTACTGTATGCATTTCTTGATCTTCTAAGTAAAATATGTGGATTTATTTAATTTTGTTTTTACTTCTGACTTTAATGCATATCTTCACATTCTCGCAATTGGCTAGAGATAGTGAAAGGCCGTAAGAGTTGAGACATTATGTGTACAAAAACTCTTCTGCACCTGTAATTAATTTTCCATAACTGCTGACTGGATTTTTGGATTTTATCTGACAGATGGGATATTCCCAAAGCTTAAAGGTGCTATTACCACGGGCAATATTCGTTTTGACCTTTGGATTATGATTGGAATGTGCCATCAAATCTCAACAGATTTCATAGGACAACTCAGAAAGCTACACATTAAATCCCAGGATTTTATGGTCAGTTTTTGACGTCACACACTCATTTGTCAATGTTCTAGCCTCATAAACCCTTCACATCACCAGACAACGACTGCTGGATGACAAACTCTCTACCACACAGAAAAGATATGAAAATGGACTCCGTAATGGAACTAATAACCATTTGCCTTCAATCAACCTATTTCCAACACAACGAAAAATTCTACGAACAAACAGATGGTCTAGCCATGGGATCACCACTCTCTCCAATCCTAGCAGACACTTTAATGGAAGACTTTGAAGAAAGAGCCCTTTAATCCACACCTATAAAACCAAGTTTCTACAGACGTTATATAGACGATACCTTCCTTATTTGGCCCCACGGTCATGAAAACTTGCCAGCCTTCTTACAACATCTCATTTCCTTAGAAAAAAGAATTCACTTCACTATGGAAATAAGGGAACAAAACAGTTGATATATACATCAGCAAGACAAATAACAACAACTGTATACAGAAAACCCACCCATACAAACATCTATAGATCTTCCAGACCTATCATTCAATCTTGATAAACTGTAGTATAATCCAATGCCTAAACAAGAGAGCAGAAAACATTTGTGATAAGACATCCATCAAAGCAGAACACCAAAATATCATAGAGAGTTTTAAACAGAATGGTTACACATCCTCCTTTACCAAAAACTCCTTAAAGACCATGACAGAAAGGAAAGATCAAGAAGTCACCACCACCTTACCTGCAACATTGCAGTGAAAAACTCAAATGCATAACCAAGAAATTCAACTTAAAAGTCTGGTGGAAATTCTACAATACCTATTCAGATAAAAACAAACAGCGACCTGCAAAATGTCATGTATCAAATTCTATGTTTCTGCAACGATACATACACTGGAGAAACAGGAAGAAAACTCATGACAAGAATAAAAGAAGATCAAGATAATACAAGACTAATTAAAACACCAAATTCAACCATTGTAGAGCACGCCACGTTAACTGGACACAGAGTGAACTGGGATAAAACTAGAATCATCGATACAGACAAATTCTGAAAGACAAGAAAAATCAAAGTATCATTAAACCTTCACTTAACAGAGATTCTGGATTAGGGATGAGTAACCTGTAGCTGCCATTGGTTGAATCTACAGGAGTTCTCTCCTCCAATCAGAAACAGTGATAATACGAGGGCTGTTCAAAAAATACGCGGACTGACGTCATAAAACAAAATGTACTTTATTTAGAAGTTACAGGTCTGAGCCCCCATCAAAGTACTCTCCTCCCCAACGTACACACTTATCCCAACGGTGTTTCCACTCGTTGATACAGTCCTGGTACGCTTCTTTTGTAATGTCCTCCAACTCCTTCATCGCATTTGTCTTAGTCTTGGGAATCGTCTCAAATCTTCTTCCTTTCAAGGGTCTTTTGAGTTTGGGGAACAAGAAAAAATTGCAAGGAGCAAGGTCAGGTGAGTAGTGGGGTGGATGGGGAAGAACATTGATCGAGTGTTTGGCCAAAAACTCGCAAGTTCTGAGGCACAAATTTCGCAGCAACTCGGTGCATCTTCAATTTTTCGGTCAAAATCTCGTAACAAGATCCAACTGATATCCCACACCCTTCGGCAAGCTCCCTGACAGTCAGATGTTGATTTGCCCGCACCAGGGTGTTGATTTTGTCGACGTGTGGGTCGTCAGTTGACGTGGAAGGACGTCCAGGACGCTCATCATCTTCAATGGAATGTCGACCATCCTTAAAACGTTCATGCCACTTGAAACATGTCGTATGCTTCATAGCAACATCACCGTAAGCCGTGTTAAGCATAGCAAAAGTTTCAGTCGCAGATTTTCCAAGTTTAACACAAAATTTCACAGCAAGTCGTTGCTCCTTCAGGTCATTAATTCTGAAATCCGCCAAACGAAAAAAAATCGCACTTCACTTAAAACCGCGTAGCTAATACACAAATAAAGATATCTGCAATCGGGAAATGGCGTCGTTATCAGCTGACTGTGCAAACCTAGCGACATCAAGTGCATTCTCCTGGAACCAACTGGACCGCGCAATTCAAACAGTCCGCGTAGTTTTTGAACAGACCTCGTACAACCAGTCACATCACGTTCTCCATAATCCACCAGGATACTAAAAGAGACCATCAGCACCTATACTACACATGCCCTGAATCGGGTCGTTTATGTTCACATTTACTATGACATCTGCCTTTCGGGACGAGTTCTAGTTGTTTTCTCCGGTGCTACCTTTGCCTCGTTCGTTAATAATATTAATTATGACCAACTCCATTCCTTCACCCAAAAAAAGAGTGAAGAAAAACACAAAAAACAGCTAAATTCAATAACCTTCCACGAAAGGGGACGAAGAGGAACTACAATGTTCCTGATCATCCCAGTTGGAGAGAGAATTCTTCAGATTTCTCTCTCTCTAAACTAAACCCCTGCCACATTAGTTTGCGTTTGCAATTGCACATACACACTGACTTAAAGACGAAAGGTGGAATATTTTTGAAGCGTTGTCTTCTACACTTGTCTCCACAACAGGCAGTTGCCATCCATTCTACAAAGTTTCATCATGAAAACTCTGCCTAAACAATCTATCAAAGAAAATTATACTTACCATAGAAATTATAATATCCAATATGCATTACCTTGTCCAACTTATCAAATGATCTGAATCTTTTTGTAAAGTAACATCCCAACTCCTCATAGCAAAACACCAAAAACCTTAATATCATCAACAAATTTAAGTGGTTTATTGCCTGTTCCTTTATGTAAACGAGCAATGGTCTTAACACTGAACTCTCAGGTACCCACTTGTGACATTAATCAAGTTTTAGTGAACTTCTATTTATAACTAATCTGCTTTGTTCCATCCAGCTACCTTTCTATCCAATCAGCCAGTTTATTCCCCATACCATACAGATATTTTTGACAGACATTTTATGCAGCACCTTGTCAGATACTTTTTGAAAATCTAGATACATCAAATCTAAGCAACACTCTTATCTATACAAGCAATAATGTCTTCAAAGAATGCCAAAAGATTAGCAAGGTAAAATTTTCTCCTAGTTAAACCATGCTATCTAACACAATTTTGTTAAATGAATTAGCAAAGCATCTTTTATCAGACTTCCAAAAATTTTCCAATCAATGATATAATAGTAGACAGTTTGACAATTTTTATAACCTCCCTTGGAAAAAAAGAAAATAGAAATAACAGGCAACTTCAAATCTTTTATCCACTACTCAAAAAAACTTACAAAATTAGTAGCATAGCAAGTAGCTCAAATATTCAGTTCTTAAAATTCTTCAAAACTCTTTGAGAATTATATGACTCATGACTTTTATTATTCATTAAGGTTACTAATTTCTTCTTCAAAACTTAGTATTAAGGTGATCATCTTGTTTCCAGCTCATAACTTAGTATATAAGATGAGAAATATTATCTAAATCTTTATTAGTAAAATTTAAGAAAATGTAGGATTTAATAACTCAACCATCCCATAACCAACAATACAAGATTTTTTGAACCATCACTCAAAGTTTCATCATGAATACTCTGCCTAAACAATCTATCAAAAAAAATTATACTTGTTTATCCTTTGGATATTTAAAAAAATCTTTTCTATTAATTTTTAAATTGTTTGATAACTTTACATGGTATACCCTTTCAAATTTTCTAATTTCTTGTTTGACCAACTTTACTGATTTTCAGTAATCCTTTAAATCATTTGTCATATACTTCCTAAACTTATAACATTTCAAACTTTATCTTTCACATTTTTTGCAAAGCAATATGTGTTCTAATTTTCTTCAAAAACATGTTTATCTTAAATATTTAAGTTTTTAAAAACTTGACAACATTTCATTTGAAGCTCCAATTCAGTTGTCAAATTTAAATGGAAAACCATTAACAATTTGTTTTACTGAAATATTTGACGAAAATTTCATTATTCTTTACCCTCCATTTACAGTAAAAAAAAATATATCTTATAGAGCAATAATCACTTGCACCCAGACATTACCCAATCAACCATTTTTACTTATTTTTAAAATTAATTGAATTAATTAATTTTATTAATTAATTACTTGAAAGTAACAACAGTAGATTAACTACATTTTTAGTTGGTTAATTTTTAATTTTGGTCTATATAGGTAGCTCATTTTGATCAGAAGTTAATAACAGTTAAAATGGTTGAAATAAAAATTTCCTGTTTGATAACAAAAAGTTTGTATGATTCATAATTTAAGATAAGTGCCTGAAACTGTAGAGTGAAATTTAAGATTTCTCACGTGTGGCTGACCTATTTTGAATTGTTAGTGTTAAATTAGAAGTAAGATTGCCAATTAATAACAGCATCCTTAAGTCAATACTACAAATTCCCGAAATAATATCATGTAAACTTCAGTAACTTGAATAAGACAACCCCTTACTCCTTTTTTCAGGAGAAAATAAGTTAAAACTTATAATAGATTTTAACCTATCTCTGTGTGTGTTTCTTATAGCAAAGCCATATTGGGCTGTCTTCTGTATCCACCGAGAGGAATCGGGCCCTTGATTTTAGTGTTGTAAATCCGATGACTTACTGCTGTCCCAGCGGGGGCTTATCATATAAGATTTTTAATTGCACCTTCAAAACAAACTAGTTACATTGTGTATAGACTGAAGACTTCTGACAATATTATAGAATCATTCTTACAGAATTAAGATATATGTGGTTTTCACGCCCTGCTTGTGTTTCATGTATCACAAATGTTTCAATGGTAACTATTAAAAAAGAAAATATTTTTTATAACTTTACAGTTTATATTTTAGAGTGCGTTACTGGGTGTCGTTCTTTGTAAAAAAGTGCAATCATCTGGGGTTTTATTTAATATCAAATTATTTCAATCCTTTTCTCTTTCGAGGTAAAGAGAAAGTTAACAACAAATCCCTACTTCCCTTCAGACTAAAAACTTTGAAATATTCCACATATTAGATTACATATATGTTAAGAAGCTTTTGAACATAAATTTATATAGTTAAGCCCATTTCAAGTACTACACTAAGATTAGAGGTACTGATGCATTGTGATGGTAATGTATTTCTTTGCAACAATAATATGTTTTCAGATGTAATTATTCACTTTCGAGTGATACCGAAAATACCATTAATACAGAATAAAATATTATCGGTAAATGATGCTCATAAACTAAGATAAAGCTAGAGCACATTACGCATTGACAAAGCCACAATACTCAACCATTGCAACTAGAACTCTTAAATCTATGACTATTTTCGTGCTAACAATCATTAGTAAAATAATTTGACCAAAATGTTAGTTTTATTTTTTTTATAATGGGTCTTCACTAGTTGATCACTGTAACAAGATAGATTCTGCATCACAGTGATCCAGGAAACAGGCTATTCTTCCCTGTTGAATTAAAACATTTCTGGTGAAGCATGACCCAAGAGCTCAGTAGAAAATGGCCGAATGCTATAAATTGTCTGGCATTAATACTAAGACAATTTAATACTATGGTATATGCACACATCTTATGCTGCTATTTGCTTGAAATATTATGGCACTTATTCTAAATTTATTATTCTGTGTGTGTTTCACAAATCTTGTGATCGCGAAAGCTGTTAAGTTGATTTTGTTCTATCTTACTGTATTCTTTTGTTTTTCTTTAGTATACAATATATGTTTTACTCCAGAATGTGTTTGTGTGTATAGCAATAGAGCTAGGCATTGATGGAAAAAATATTCCTGTTACGTGGGTCACTCTTCACACTCCAAAAACATGAGAATATAAAGAGAGTGAGCACATTGATAGATCTATAGCACCAAAATACTGACTGAATGTACGAAATTAAATAAAAAAAACTATCATTGAATAGTTAGATGTTACGATCTGAGTGCATGTGCTACACAGAATGACCCCTTTCATCAATGTTGGCACTGTCACAGAGGGGACTGTGTCCATTAAAATCACCTAAAAGGAAAGTAAGATATGGCAACGATCTAAAAGAACATCAACGTCCGACTGACTGTCTCTCCTGGAGACAGGCAAATAGAATATTAGAGTTCTTCAAACGTGGCTGTTAGCTGATTCAAAGCTGTTTAACTTCACCAATGAGCGGGTGAGAGGTGTGAAAAGCCATGAGAAACAGAAAAATTCAATGTCTACACTGATCTCTACCCAGATTTAGCATGGGCAATTACTTGGTAAAGAATGAACAGCCCATACTGAGGAATGCTAATCGAATACCTGTGACAAATGGCTCAGTTATGAGTGTATGATGGTATGTAATACCATAGTTATCAACTAATAAGCAGTGGTTCTCAGCCTGCATTACAACTAGAGGACCCAAAACGTTGAGAAATTATATTATTCAAAATTTGTATTTAGTTTGTCGGTTCCTAAATCAGAGCAATATACAATACTAGAGATATTAAGCAGTAGCTTCAAACAGTAACCGCAGTCACACCAGTAATAAAGCAATTCTAATGGAATGGAAGGCGGTTTTTGTGTAAGCTATTGATGAATAGGACGATGTGTAATGAAGATCTCTATAAGTGGTAATATCTGTGTTTAAATAAATATGTGTATGTTGCCCTGTCCGCATTTAGAAACATTACACGAAGTCATTCATGAGTGTGGAAAAAAAACAACAAGTCAATTATATAAAGAACACGAGTATTTAACAAATGAATATAAATAAAGGATTTTATATTAATGCTAAAACCTTGTAATACAAGGTTAACCGCAGTTAATGACCAATAATGTATTATTTCACGAAATAGAATACTTATCGTTTTCCTTGGGAAGGATTAAAATAACAGGCGAGCTGCATCTATTTTTTTGCGCAAAATATTTTACTTGGATAAAATCAAAACGTTTATGAGTGCATGAAATTATCAGTAGTATATAATATTCACAGAGAGTGTCTTTGGAAAAACCGACTTAAACTTAATGTAGCCAGTGTATTTTTTTCAGTTGTGAGAGAATATTTTGAACAAAAAGTGAAGAATGCATGTCAATAAGTTGTACATCCAAGCTAGAAGCTTTGGACCATCAATTGATGAAGGATCAGAAACCATGACTGGTGTATCAAGTGGAAAAATAATGGGTAAATCTGCAAAAAATGTTGTAAATTAGGATCATGACTCCAAGACAGAGTTAAAGAGAAAGATTGTTTTATTTTTATTTCCTTTTTTTAATTTTGCGCAAAGGTATATGAGGGCTGTTTACGCTAGCCGTCCCTAACTTAGCAGTGTAAGACTAGAGGGAAGGCAGCTAGTCATCACTACCCACCGCCAACTCTTGGGCTACTCTTTTACCAAGGAATAATGGAATTGACCGTCACATTATAACGCCCCCCACGGCTGAAAGAGCGTGCATGTTTGGTGTGACGGGGATGAGGAAGACGTACAGAAAGAGGTGAGACTAGTCAAGAATCCAAACTCAGAGCTTACGTAACTAGGGACATAGAGTTTGGGCCTGATGAATAAAAAGGGAAAAATTAACTGGTACTGATAGGAGTAAAAAGAGGACTCCAGAAATGGAAAGAAAGCCACTAAAAACAAAAGGATGTAGGGCCTATTGTATAGAAAGAACCAACGGGGATTAAACAGCCAATATGTTCAAATCTCTCAATTAAAAAAAGTGGATAGCTTGATATTGTGATTATGGGTTCAAAATAAAAGTTGAACAATGAAGAAGCTGAGATAACAAGAATGTTTTTTTCCTATTGATTGATGTAATAAAGTATTATTAAGTTGTACCAGTTGAACATAATAAGATGTCTACATGGAAATGATCAAAGATGTTGGTAAGCCAATTAAATAGTCATTTAAAAATAATGATCTAGAGAAACTACTACTTTGAAATCCAACACCAGAAAAAGTGAATAAACGCAATGTTTCAACTTACCTAGCTGGAGTTGGATCCATAAATGAACATACAACCAAATAAGTTAGAGAAAAACGGAGGGCCAAGGGTCATGTGGAAGAGACTGAGTCAGCGTAACAGTGAGAGGTGAAAATATGGAGAGAAAGTAAATAGCACATTGGATATATTCAATTTATCTATACGAGTCCACTGGAAGTGATGCAAATGGGTATATCAAATGTGTAATAATAATAATAAACTCTAAAAGGACAAGCATTCAGAGAAAAAATGCTTTTGTATTTTTTGTCTTTTCTTTTAGTTTTGTGTTTTTGAAGTTGCTTTCATTTGTATATTTGTTTGTGTCACTTATCCATTGTTATATACATGAAACCAAGAATAGCTTTTTTCCCTCTGTCAAAACCTTAACATTAACATGGTTATTTTTAAGCAAAACTACACAATGAATGATCTCCACTCTATCCATTATGTGAAACTGAACTTTGAATTTCAATGTTGTAAGTCCATAAATTTGCTTGCCCTACAGGAAATATAGTTTTAATGATAATTGAGCACTCCCTTTTCAAGAAACTATACCACAGTTTCTAGAACACGTTTCCCAAAATTTAAAGTTTGATTATGAAAAGAAATCACAATGAAACAAACGTTAAAGTAGCAAATTAACTTAAATTCGGTTTCAGTAATAATTTTTTTTGCCCTAAAAATCAATAAAATAAAATTAAAAATATAACAATTTGAATTGAAAACGCACATTAAAATTTGAAATTATTAGGGTGAGAAATGTATTCTGAAATCTTATTTCTACACAACAGAATCTAATACTGATTGTTGTCAAAGATATGACTTTCCTGGAATTTTTTATTGAAATATTGGACACAATTTTTTATCATATTTATATTAACTCATTTTCAACGTTGTATATAATGGGTTAAGGTGTGAAGAATTATTTTAATGAAAGTCAGGTTAAATGTTAGGTTGTACGTTCAGTAAAACTTTTATAGTAATGGACTTAGAGTTTTTAATCTTTTCATTGTTCTTGCTAATGTTGAAGTTTGACAACTTTTAAGAACAGAATGGCAAGAAAAAGCGCTTTTTCACACATTTATGTCAACATTTAAATATAGATTTTTCACAATATATTTCTCTAAGTATGAAACTTATGTTGGTTGTACAACAGTATAAAGAATGCACAAGAAAATGTGATGTACCTTTAGGTCATGGATTTATTGTTGTGAAAACATAAGTCTTTTGTCTAGGTGGTCAATTTTTCTGGGTAGAGTCTTTGAACATGAGGCACTTTATGGAGAAATATGGTTTGTATTTGAATTTAACATATGATGTTTTGAGATTCAAAATGTTTATTCATACTAATGGGAACAAAAAAAAATGAAAATTATGTTCCACACTAAAATATACTTCAACAGCAGTAACTAGAATCATATCATAGTGAAATTAAACACCTTATTGATAAAATGAACAAACTGTTTTAGGCTTATACAATAGGAAGTTTATCTTCCAATGTTGTTTGTCAATTTTGTTTTATATTTAGAAGCCTATCTCTTTTAGAACATTAATATCTCTATTGAATTTTAATTTGGATTAATGATGTAATTTTACAAAGGAGTATTGTGGAAAGTTATTCAAAATTACGTGTACGGCATTCCTGTCAGTATTACGTATTTTGTGTTTTAAATGTAGCCCCCCAGTGGCTCAGCGGTATGTCTGCGGACTTACACGCTAAAATCCGGGTTTCGATACCCGTGGTGGGCAGAGCACAGATAGCCCATTGTGTAGCTTTGTGCTTAATTCAAAAAACAAACAAACAGTTTTAAATGTATATTATTTTTATTACAATATGGGTATGATAAGTTATAAAAAATACCCAGCCCACCAATTAAAATGTTTGATGAAAAGATAAGATGAAAGAAAAAATTGATTGACTTTCTAATGTTTCGTTTGTACAGTTTGATCTTATAACCGTACTGTTTAACTAAGTCTGTCTTGTTTATTTCGTTTTTCAGCTTGAACAGTGATTTATTTTAACTTGCATTTAACATTTTCTTTGCTTGTTAACACAAGACACTTGATGAAAATCAAAATATATATATTGACAGGAAATAGTACCATTACGCTTTTTTATTGGCCTAGTAGCAAACTTAAGGGCTTGTAACGCTAAAATTTGGATTCGACCCTATGGTGAGTACATCATAGATAACCTTTTCTGCAAATTTATACTTAATGATAAATAAACAAAGGTCATATGGTGATGTTGTATCGCTTAAGTATTCCGAATGGTTATATTTTTTAATAACAATCACAGGAGTGATGGTTTGACAGTATTCATTTATTCTTTTCGTGTTCACAACCGGGAATATGACAGTCACGAATATCTAGAAGAAAATACGAATATGTGCATTAACAACCTCATATTCATGAATTTTGGAATTATGTTTTGCCTGGTGATTGGAATCAGTCTTATGCTCTTTCAGTTATGGAAATTAAGTACCCGAGTTTAGTGGTAAACATTCTGGTCCGAGGACCTAAAAGTCCGAAGTTGTGCCATGACACCACCATGTATATAGTGCAATTTTAGTTGTGGATACCTTACAGTTGGGATATTCAATCACATTTGCATGGAATTCAAGTTCCTTGAGATGGTGGACAAAGAATAAAAGATCTCGTCCTCCTGTTTGATAGTTTAAATCGATGAACGACCACCTGTTCCAAATTACTACTGTTTTATAAACTGGAGTACGCAAAGTTTGAATCAAACATATTCAGAACAGCTGCACAAATTATTTTCAGAGCCCTTTTTATCATTATAAAAAAACAAACTAAATTTCCATGTCAAAAGTTTATATTTTCCCAAACCAATATTAAGGTTATAGTTCTGGCTAACTTTCTCGTCCGCAAATCAAAATGTTCCAAATTTCACCTATAACCCCATTATCATCGCTATACCTGGAACAAAATTACGTGGGAACTCTTACGAATTGTTAATTATTGTGAGGGAGACCAATCCAACCAATAAGATAGGTAACTGCATTCATGGCTGTGGGCCATGTTCATTACATTATTCAGTTTAATAAACTGGACAAAACAATTTTAACAACATATGCTTCTAGCTGAATACTTCCTCACTAGTCAATAGGTTATAATTTTTTTATATCTAAGCTTTTGACTTACTCGTTTAACCTACATGCACGTAAGGTTGCAAATTTTAAGTCTATTTACAGTTTTGTCATTTAGCTTTCAGTAGTGGTTGTTCCATACATAAAAAAACAACCTGAGGCAGAAGATTCTTTCATGTTTAATTCATCAACACGTTTTAATATATTTTAGTATGGATAACAACAGGACACATAGAAATATCACCTAATTCAATGATTCAGAGCATGTTTCTTATTTTGGTTTCATGGTCATTAATGGAACAACAAAACGTGATTTATTGTACTTACAATAGACCATGTAACCGTATAACTCATAATGCGGTAAGACTAACTACTGCTAGACCATTAAGCAAAAAAGAAAGATGAAAACTATCAATTATATTTGGTATACACAAAACATGAGTAAACTCATGATAAAACCAAGAGAAATTCAGTTTCCATCAGATGATAGTTCAATGAATGGTTTTGAAAGCTAAAAATGCTTAATAAATAATAATGGATAAAAACCTAATTCTTTCTACAACGGTTTTAAAATTTCATTGATATTTCTTGTTTCTAAGAGAGCAATTAGGACATTTTCCGATATATTCATAACTGTAATAATTATTACTTCTTTCTTACGAGAACGGATTGCTAATATCTCTCAAAAGCAGCGGTCTTCGAAATATGACATATTCAGAACGTAGTGAAAATACTTCGGGGGTTTTTGTTTTGTTTTGAATTTTGCGCAAAGTCACACAGGGGCTATTTGCGCTAGCCGTCCCTAATTTAGCAGTGTAAAACTAGAGGGAAGATAGTTTATCGTTACCACCAACTTCTGGGCTACTCTTTTACCAACGAATAGTGGGATTTAACATCACATTATAATGCTCCCACGGCTAAAAAAGCGAGCATGTTTGGAGTGGCATGGATTCGAACTCACGACCATTAGATTACGAGTCGAACGCTCTAACCCACCTGGCCATGCCGGACCATACTCCAAGGGCTAATAGCACTCACTCACACAGGTTTTCAAAATTGTTGTAAACATTTTTTATTACTTTTGAATATAAATTATGAATTTACATTTATATGTGTGTGTCTGTATTCATCAACTAATATTGTCTCACATTAATTAATCACTGGATGTATAGTCTAATCTATTATTCTTATTTTTCATATATCTAGATAGTAGTAACCAGATTCATTTAGCACTTCCAATATCATACAATTTGGAATATCACGATTTATTTATAAAACGCAGAGGCGTAAGTGAAACAGTGAGTAGCCATTTAAAAGAAAACCACTTTTCATCTAAACTACTTGAAGCTTCATCTTTTCCTTTCACTTCAATTAAAAACATTGAAACAATGCCAATACTTCACTATGATACTGTACCAACTCAAGACAGAGCACCAATTATTACAAATTGTCCCCAGTTTGTCATCTGTGAATGTTACAACTAAACAGATAAAGATGTCAACACACATAGAGCAATAGTAAGATGTTTATTTTCGAACAAAGTCAAAAGATAAAAATAGTTATATGGAAGAAATGAAGAAAGAACAAAACAGGAAACGTCAATTCTCATATATTTCTACATCTTACTGGAAGAGAGTATCATTACAGTCAACATCTCTCCTTTCACAAAAACTGTCATATAAGTTAAACTTATTTCACCCCATAACATTAAATCTTAACATCTCAAACTTCCTTGTGTTGATATCTTCCTCTTCTTCATTGTCTGAAAACCTTAACTTGAATGTGTGGGAGGCAAACACGTCGTCTTCAAAGACAGCAGATTTATTAGAAGGAATAAGTGCTTCTATAAGTAAAAAAGACGTTTCAGTTTATTATAAACTGTATAAAAAGGTATGGTCAGCTCTCTGTAGAATGGTACTTTCTTTACATCAAAGCACCTCATCATGTACCAAGGACTCTTCTATGTATCCAGTCAGTTATTATTCTCAAGGTCCACCAGTCTTTTCTCAGTCTACATATTCTATACCAGCAAACCAAAGTCCACATCATAACAAACAATTAGTACAAGAGACGTCGTGTCCAGAGACTCCTTCCAGCCAGTCTACAAGGCATCTTCTGCGAGTCTCATTATTTTGTAGTAGATAACCAAAGCCAACACAACAACAAACAATTATCACAAGAGACATCGAGTACAGTCAATTCTTACGGCCAAAATATCCTAGACAATCATTGCCAGTTTACTTATTCTTAAACATATCTCAAGTATACCCTTCAACAAGCGATTATCACCGGCTGTTTCGAGAATGCCAAAGGTTGTTAATCTACAGCGTGGCAATCAACACAACACACATTCATCAACGACACGCAAATCATCAAAGTAATTTTTCACTCATAAATTTTGTGAAAACTTCAAAAAGTCACCTTTAGAACATCAGTCACCGACAAAAATACAGGCTAATTCTCACAAGTGTTCTAGCATTAAAACTGTTGAAGACAAGGAAGTACAGGAAACCCTATCAAGTTGCTCTATTGGAAAACATTCCAACTATCTTCACAAATTTCATACAAAGCTAACGTGAAGGTTGCAGTAAGTGAGTAAATATTGGTACATTCTTAAGTAAAGCATAAATTATGAGATAATTACTTTAATTAAAATTATTATTACGAAGTTAGATACTTGTGATTTTCTTTACTATTGAATACGTTCTTTTCTAAGATTATGCTTTTAATTAATTCAAAATTTGTATTTTTGAAAGTTTAGAATTAAAAAATTATACGTTTTCAATACTCTAATGACAAATATAAAACACCGTCATATGAGTTCATGACAAGACTCATTTTTTAAATAATTTTTAAGCTCTATATATGAATGATTAGTAGGAATGGTCTTAGAGATAAAACGTAAGATTATTTATTACATGGCCCAAGTCTCGAGTCATTATATGCAGCTGAAAACGCCTTGTACTTTCAACTGATGACACAGTACAAAAATGATGGTGAATCCTATTATTCGGTTAGAAAAGTTAATGTAGATGGCGCATCCTACTAGATGATTCTTGATGACGAGAAAATCTTACGTGAAATAAGTGTATTTCAAAACGGCTGGTATGGGTATCAACACTTATACAACTAATAGAGCAACGTTTCGACTTTCAGATTAAGAAAGAGTTTGAAACTGACGGTTACCGGACATACGTTTCATGGATGAGAGTATAAACGGATATGAGATTGCAAGGGGCGTTACAGCTGGATGTTAGATTATTAATTATTATCGGAATAAAGGTTTTCCTTTATATTAGTTTAATTTTGTTTTAGTTGCTATATAAATAGAGCTTCTTTGATTTTGCGTTTGTTTATATTTGTTTCCCTACTTAGGTGTTTTCTATGTTTATATTGTGTTTATTTGATTTGCAGTGGCTACTGTTTGAGCATTTTGTTGGCTAATTGAAAGAAAATGAACAAAGATACTCATCAGTATATGACACTATTTTATGAGAAAATGCACCAAAAATCATGAAAAGTAGGTATTTATTATTAGTTTATGTTGTTTTATAGCACAAAACAGCTAGGCTATCTGCACCAAACATACGGTAAAAAGTTAAAATTAGTAAAATTCATAAAAGGAAATTAAAGTAAAACAAAACAGTTTATTTTTAATTAAAAACATAAATTGCATTAAATCCAATTTTTACATCTAGTCTACAGTGATAAGAGAAAAAAACTAACATTTATATGTTATAAAGGACTTTCTGCAGCATAATTGTAATTATCACAACTCGCCAGGAAGACCAACAGTTAAGTTCAAAAACCACCGTTTATCACCTGAAGTTGGTCTTTCCAGTCCTGGTTTAGAGTTATTTGACATTACAGCCATTTTATAACTTCAGATTGAACTAGATGTACTCTGATTCTTAAAAAGGAATCACATTAAAAATGGTCTAATGTATAAATAAAAAAACTTAAAGAGCATTAAAAAGATTAACGGCCTTTAAAAAACTAAAAACATTTCTAAGGTGGACAGTGTCACCATCATATATGACACTGTCTAACGTTATAGACAAACCTTGGGACAGAACATGTTTAAAATATTGCCGTCGTTGAAAGTCGTAACGACGGCAAGACAGTAAAATGTGGCTCATTGTGACCTGAGTGTTACAAAGACAACACATTGGTGTATCAGTCCCAGAAAGAAAACGATGAGTTAAAAAACTGTGGCCAATTAGTATTATAGTTACAATAACCACCTCTTTCTGACTCTTACAGAAGCAATCCAAGAGAGGATTTTATTTGGAAAAGCTTGTTTTCACGTTGCTCATTCCAGGTGGTACTAAAAGAATACCAGACCCGTTTGTGAGCCTTCCATGCGATGTAACAGGCGGAATTTCACCACGGACGAGGATATCATGGAAAACGTGTCGAGGTTTTAGGAATACACCGAGCAGCTGCCTGTATAGTACAGTCAGTTACTGCTGACACACAGTTGTCTATTGATGGCTTACAGATGATGGCAGGACCAAATTCTGTAAGAGCAGTGAAATATGAACAGTTTGCTTGATCCAGCTTCTACCGTGGCACGCGGGTCTGGTGGCATTAACCATAGCCAGTCTCTTTCAAAATTATATGAAAATGATCACTCCCTCGTGGATTTTTGTCAACCCTCCATGAAATGTTTGAGAGGAGTGAATGGGAGCAAATTGAGAGATAAAAAGCAGTATATGACTGACCAGGTGCATGAAAATAAGTATAAGATCTACTATTCAAAAGAGAAAGGTTGTGATCAGGGAGCATACACTCTATGGAACTACTCCTCCCATCAGTATCAGTACCTCTCCAAAGGGGATTATTTCTAGTAAAGTTTCCCAGGATTAAAAAGGGAAATGGAAACTGTTCAACGAAAGCATCATGGTCTGATTGATCAAAGGACTCTTCAGGCGACAGATATAGAGAACAAACGGTAATAGTACTACCCAAGGAAACACGAATGGCTATGACCTCCAAAGGTGTGTTGAGTGGCAAAGACAGGGTGGGCACATGCTGATCAGCCAACAATGTCACTCATCCATCACAGAGTCTGTCATTTCTGTACGAAAAAATTCGCCGAAAGGTGACTTTAACAGCAGGTTTCAGAAATGTTTCCTGTAAGGAAAGACATGCAGGAAAGTAAGAAGCAATCAGTGCTTTGAATACATCCATATTAGAACGTAAACCTCGACAGTTCCATTCTATCAAGGTGGCTACTTTTATTTGTGTGTTAGTGAATTGGGTGGAGAGCCCTTCTGTTTATGAGATCTTTTTTCTTTATTGTCTTTATTAGAAGGAAGTCGACAGAGGATTCTAGCAACTTAGGATGTGAACGAATGATCATTTTGTATCTTGGAGTAACAGAAGATGTATCCGAGGAAATGCTCATATCCAGAACCAAAGAAAGTGGATCCTGGGATTTGTTGGAATAAATGGTAGGGACAGAGATGGGTGTTGAAGTTGATTCATCAACTTTTTTAACCATAAATGTCAAAAGGCTTCGCATTTAGATTGAGAATGATTGTTTTGGAGGCACACAGATTTGCAGCAGCATATGTCAGAGATGAAGTGGAAGAAAGCAACTTTCGAGTCCCAGGGTAAGTAATGTTTTGAATCGTTTTCAAATGCTGCACCTCTTTTTCTTTCAACCATTTAGGATAAGAACGAAAGTAGGATGGGTGAGAGCCAATGCAATTGATACAATGAGGGTCCATTTCACACACATAGGCATTGTGGTCCTTACTGCAGCAACGAGCACACATCAAGGACCATGAGATGTCTTCAAGTGACCAAACCACTGACACTGGAAACATCTGAAAGCGCTTGAAATGTATGGCTGTACTCTGCTCTGCAGTTAAGATAACCTGCCTTGATGGTGGCAGGTGGACGCGGTGATGTAAATGTCAGAATGAGGACATTGGTTGGAATCATAATTCCACCTTTGTGAGTGGAGATATGCCTCACTGCAGAAACCCCTTGGATGAAGAAACCAGTGAGAATCTCTGATTTGGGGATGTTCTTCAAATCCATCTCAACAATAACTCCTCATGATGAATTCAAAGTAGCATAAGGGGTAATTTCAATAGGTATATCCCTAATTGCCTTTGAATGCAAGAGGAGTTCAATGTGTTGAGGTGTGGATGTTTCCACCAATATGTCACCAGGTCGAAGCTTTTTTACTGACTTTGGAGAGCCGGCACGTCCCTCCAGTCCCTTCTGAATGAAAAAGGGAAGCATCTGCTTTTAAAGTTCGTCTGGAAAAGAATGTAGTTTAAGAAAATGAGGTACAACAGAACAGATGTTACAGGTGTTGAAGATTGCTGCTCAGAATCTCCAAAACATGGTTGTTTACCTACGAAATGTTTTTCCCTACTTAAAAGTTTTTCTTTGGAGAATTCATAATAAAAAAAATTAATATTTTGGTACCTACTGACCCCACCTGTCATGGAGCCCTACAAGGGAATGAATGCACTACAATATCAAACAAGGACACTATAATAAAGCCAGGGTTTCATGAGCACTATATCCAAACAACAGTATCAGATACAATGTCTAGAACACTTGTTGAGAACATCCAACACTAGAATTTGGTTGACCGTAGTCCAAGTGGACCAGCCAATTGACCCAAGGGGGGTCACCCTAAGACTGTCCATCCACAGGAAATCAAGGCCAAAGTGGCATATTGAGGTTGTACTCCTCAACCACCAGGATCCTCTCTTCCCTTTTATGGGTCACCATGCATGGCAAATACATGGTGGATGTTTAGATCCCAGAGGAGGTAAACTGAAAGGACAGAACCTTCCCTTGGAGGTCCCCTTGCTTCACACAGGAGTTCACACTGAGGGAGATACTTATTAAAGCCAGTATTAAAATTAGGATTTCAGATCATATTTGAACAGATCTCTTCGAGTAAATTTTAAAAACATAATAGTTTTACTTGTTTTTGTGATATCTTATGAAAGATATAACAAATTAACATTTTCAAGGAGGCCATTCGTTTTTACCACAGCCTGTAGATCTAACTAAATTTGGGTAATCACTCAGTTTTTCAGTAATTTGATAAATAAACGAGTAAATCAACTTGATGCTTATAAATTGTTGCACCAAATTAATATTGTTTGAGAAATTAGGTGTCTCAAGAACTGTGCTATATTATGTGATATAATACCCTGTTGGAAGGTCCACTGAGCATTTATTATACTACAAGACGTTCACCTTTCAAAAAAACTAAACATACAGGCATTTTCCCCTTAGTTGATTCCAATACCCAAATTTTAGAGGTATGACTCACGGACTATTAGCTGTGAATTGTGGCATAATTTTAAGTGATGAAGGAGACCACATACCCAGTGCTTAATCATTGTAATTTATTTTTACTGTTCAAAACATTTACTGAAACAATGTTCTAAAATCCATGAGAGAATTGACGTATAAAGGTGTTCCTTTGTGTTGGTTTATTTTGGGCTTAAGTTGTTGTATAAGTAAGGCTTCTTTAATTTTGCAATTGCTTATGTTTGTTTCTTTATTTAGTACAAGAGTGTTTTCTATGCTTATGCTGTGTTTATTTGATTTACAGTGTTCGAAAATGTGTGAAGGTGACTTTTTGTGTTCTTTGAATCTGGTTTCCATTTTCCGACTTGTTTTTCCAATATAGAAGTCATGGCAGTTATCACATTGTATTTTGTAAATAATGTTGGTGTGATGTTTGTTAGTGTAGGTTTTACACAGTATAGACCTTAGTTTTGTGCCAAATGCAAAATTAAAGAGGCTTTACTTATACAACAACTCAAGCCCAAAATAAACCAATACAAAGGAACAACTTTATACCTATATTAATAAAGATAATCAAACATCTAAGCACACCCTCTACATTCCTACACTCAGTTACACAACCCCCTTGAAACATGTGGTCAGCTATCAGTCAGTTACCTCTTTCTTTCTTTCTTTGTGAACATGACGATGACTGAAGGTCAAAATGTTGTTCGCTTCTCTATGTAAAAAATTTTCTCAACCAATGCCAGCTATTTTTATATGTATATTTTTCTCTACAAGTGGCTTTTCTTGTCATCACAGAAAAACACATTATTGTAATGACTATTATTTTGTTCCTTCCTTAAGATCTCAAAATAATTCATTAATAGAGTATAAACAAGTTCACAAATGGAAGATGGTAGAAATATATTTTCTTTCTCATTAATTGTTTTAATTCTTACGAATATAACAAAATGTTTGTTAGAGAAAATGGGAAAAAATAAAGTTTAGTATTTTACAACAGAAGAGTGTAAAAGAGATTTTAAATAACACATATACTTAAAAACAAAATGTAAACACCAACAAGTTACTTGGAAAAACTAACTCCAAATCACTACCAACTATTTACAAAAATGCAAGTTTTAAAACAATAACTATTCAAATTACTTTTCACTAGTGCAAATTACTGATCAATCATTTATAAACGCAATATTTTAAAATAATACTATATTTATGCATGAATTTGTTGTATGCATTGTGACAATAATATTTTCAATAAATTCTAATTAATAAAAGAATATGCTAATGCAATGGCTGATGGTGCATAGGTCAGTAAGACAGAAGCCAATTATAAACCTTTTTCTTTGAAATTTTCAGAATAGAACCTTTGAGTTTCATGTAAGTAAAAATAAATCTTACCACATCAACAAACTGAAAAGAAATAGAACACTTTTTTTAAAATATAAGAATAAATGCTTAATATGAATGTAACACGTTATGACATCTACAAATTATGTATTACAATCAACGATCACAATCTTAAGATCAATTAAAATGATAATGTAATTTATGATATGTATATTATCTGAATTACAAGACTGAAAATAGTTCTAAAGTTTATAACAGTTAATATAGAAAAAAATGTATTTTCATTTGCAATATTTATCAGTTATTGGATAAAAATTCTTAGAATTTTATAAAATGCCTGATCTTCCCTGATTTAATTGGATTATGTCTTCTACATATTTCCAATTCAGGCTCCAACTTAATGGTCTCACAGGTTAAAATAATATCTAATGAAAGAAAACTGTATTCTTTTTAACTACAAATAAGTGTATGAAAGCCACCCACCTTATTTTTATCATTGGACTTGAACAAACTAGGCAGTTTTTTTAGGCTGATAGCAGAACGTGAGCAATCTGCCAAATGGCAGTCAATTTTTATCTCTGTTTAAAAACTTAGTAAAAATTGAATAGCTCCACAAAATATGAAGCAGCTGAAACAATTTGTTTTGTATAATTTTTGGACTTAATTACTCAACTTCAGTAGTTCAAAACATTTATAATGCTCTTCAACCTCAATTTTTGATATCTTTAAAATTTCAGATTTTCTATTTACAAATTTTCTATTTGTAAAATAGAAAGCTCATACTTCCATTTTCTTATAATACACAATAATACTAGCTAATTTAGATTGTGTTCATTCTTTTATCAATAACTTAACATTGTTATAAATGCTACTCTGTTTCTAGGAGAAAGGTATTGGTTGATTTTGCAAGTTTTAAGTTTGTAAAACTTTTACTGAATTATGTAGATATCATGGCATCACTACGAAAAGAGCTTGTAAAAAAGGGGGAGTCAGCAGCTATGTCTGTGTCTTCAATTTCTGTGTAAGATGAATAAGGAGGTTCTCCACTGGTAACTGACCATGGCCTAAGTGACCATAAGATCCAGCACCATGTACGTAGGTCTCGGCAGCCACGATACACAAAAGCATTCATTACAGCTTGCAAAGGGTTAACTATAGCCTAATAAAAATACACAGAAGTATTACAGTATTATTAACTAAATTTCTGAACAATCATATACAAAAGACTAAAACTGCATTTATAGCTATCTCTAAGACTTGTATATTAAATGGTTATCTTTATCAAACATGTCCACTGTTTCATGAAAGTTACAAAATACTTGTAAGAAAACTATTCAATAATTAATTACAGTTTTAAATGGCTCAGTGCCAAGATTAACAAAATATATATTTCGGTGCTTAAAAGAGCAACATGGCTTTACAATAATAAAAACAAAACAGTTAGTTCTTTTAAATGTGTTTTTTAATTTCTCAATCTCTTGCATTTTATTTTAAAAAAATTAAACTTTTTCATTTAAGTAATAAAATTAAATGACCAATATAACATTTATCACGAGAGTATCAATAAACATTCAAATTACCTGATACTGAAATCCAGTGATTTTTACACTAGTGATTGGTTTAACAAGGATATTTAAACAAGTTTTTTTGAATACATAATAAGTGAAAACTTTTGTTGCCGTACTAAGGAAACATTTAAACTAACTTTTCACTGAACTTTTCTTTATAATAAATCAATGTAACATACTTTTAAGATAGTTTAACAATTTGTATGTCCCTGGCAACTCTTTTACAAAAGAGTAATTGGATTGACCTTCACATTATAACACCCCCACAGCTGAAAGGGTGAGCACGTTTAGTGTGACAGAGAGTTAAACCCCTGACCCTTAGATTACAACTCAAGTGCCCTAACCACCCGGTCATGCTGGGTCTCTTTGATAAAATATTATTTAACATTATGGAATTAGCATACATTTCAAATATACTGACAGTTTGTCAGCTGAAAAACAACAATATGCTTACCATCAGATACCACAGACCTATTATCAATGTTCTTGGAAGCTGTCCCCAAGTTGTCCATAACAGCAACCCATTCAAAATATTAGGTAACCAACTGAGAGAAGAAAAAAAAAATCTTTATTTCTCTGTAGAAAGGAACTTGATTTGAAAACTTACATTTTAGAAATACAGAATAATCAGACTAATTTACTGTATTTGCACAGCTTTATGTGCCACATTTTTATGAAATCTTAGGCTTCCAACTTGGTCAACAATTTGTTTAATACACATACTGTTATCTCCAAAACTAAAGTATAAAATATCACTTGTAATACTCAAACTGTTTAAAACCAAGATTCCTGGTCAAATGTTGGTTACACCCAAGGTGCAGATAACCACCTCTGAATTAATTTTTACTTCAATCCAGGTACACATTCCTTAGTTCTTTTCATGACTTTTACACTGCTAGAGAACTCTGCCAATGTAACTTCAATAGAACACAAAGCATACTTGAGCTTTTAGAAAGTACAAAAACAAGGTTTATTGACTACTCATGACTATAGAATCAAAATAATTTTTTTTTTTTTTTTTTATAAATAAACGTAATATTGTAAATTAATTCTGAAGAAATAAGGTAGTATTATGACTGAAAAATAATTTTGACATGAAGAACAGGATGACAGAAAATATAAACATTTAGTTGAGGACTTTTCATATTATACATAATCCATGTTCAGCTGGTTTGTCTTCATTTTTGAAGTTTTGATTTACAACACTATTACTTTCTTATTCTGTTCAAACAAATAAACGACTTGAACCAAACCATACTGAATCAATGGCAGTTTTAAGAGTAGCCAAACACCTAGGGACACAAGCAATAGAAGGCTCTGTCCAACATGAATCTCTGTGAAAATGCAAGTTAACTTGGTGGACATAAATGAAAATATAGGGAATTACAGAAATTGTTCCTACAAATTAAAACCTGTTTTATTAATTTTTGACATTGTAATCCATACAGTCAGTTATGTTGGAAATGCTACATTGATATTGGGTAGGATGAAGGAATCCAATTGAAGGGGATGAACAGCACTGAGACATCTCGCTCTGTTGTGTCATGAAATCTACAGGATGGTATGTCTTCTACCCCAGCAGAATATCACCACTCTATTCTGAACTGAATGGTTATAGCCATCTGTGTGGAACACACCCACCAGGATGTCTTCATGGTCAAGCATTCCAATGGTTGGAACTCCTAAATGGTGAAGACTTCTAAAGTCCTCTGGAAGAAATGGGTAAAAGAGCACAGAAGAGTCTGGAGGGACTACTACTACACCTAAGAGAGTGCAATGGGTGTTAATAAGACCCTATTTTGAATTGCAGATCATATTAAATTATTCTGTTAAGGCATGATAGGAACAAATACTTATACCCTTCTGCTTATCTCTGTGTTACGGTCCACGATGAGCACATTTATGGACTATATATCATGAGGTTATTGATCCTCCAGTAATCTTGTGAAACACCCCTTCACTAAGGTAAGCATGCTGAGCTATGGAAAGAGCATGCAAATCAACATGGTATGCAGTTCATATTTGTGTAGAAGAAAGAATATTTGATCAGGCACTACTTATCACAAAGATGGATAAAAGAGATGAAATTTCAAGCAAGAAAATACCCAAGTGAATAAGATACTATGTAGAATGAAGGAAGGGCTTCTCCAATTTCATCAACCAGCCCATCAGTAACCTAAATAAGGAGTTGATGAGTATGACAGGCTGACTCCTGTTGAGAATGAGTGACAAGAAGCCAAATATTTATGTGGAAGTGAAAATGCATGAAGATTTAGAACAGAGGTTCACACCACTTGACAAAAGACATACAACTTTAAAGCCTACCTGAATGGAAGGGCATGAAATTAGTACACTACCCCACCGCAGACAAAGAGAAGATAAAAAATTTCCAAAATGGTAATATGTAGATAAGCATTAGAGACATTCCATCTTGGTCGTCCAAAGACCCAAAGAAAATGTCCATTGAAGAGCAAGGTAGGATTCTATGGTGATGCATGGGACATGAATGCTATAGATTGATATAGGGCAGTATGATGACTGATAATGACATTCTGCCCAAGATAAGAGAGAGCAGACTGATCCTAAACTCATTAAGGATGAGGCATACTAATACCATCAACCCAACTGCTTTAAAAATGAAAATAAATGCTGCTTGGAAATAAATGAAATAAAGTACAAGTTAAACAACTCCAACTGGAGTTTTTGCTTCCAAATCAGGGGGAGGAGAATGCTTATGATATACATTATAAAAAACAAGTTTGCATATGGAAGGCAGGAAAAAATGGGAAAAGCAAACCTCATGAGCAGAGAAAGGTACTTTATTAGAATGTGCCATTAAATTTGCGTGTAAGTTGTTACTGTTATCAGTATTAAACACTACCATTGCAAAACAAGGTCTGTTGGCCAGCTGTGCCTGAACATAAAGAACAACAGGAAGAATGGCAGACTGTCTTTCCCAGGAAAGCATGGCCCACTTAGGAAGAAAGACACAAACCTAAGTAGGATGCTGTGGTAAAGATCATATTGTAAAGAAAATTGTAAATGACAGAGGTGAAAAGGAAGCATGCAAGATTCACTGCACAAACTCTGGACTGAGTAAGTGCAAAATGACTCAGTGAAAAGCCAATGCCCCAGATGGTACACAGAATCCAACATTTTAGAGCTGAAAACCTGGCAGAACCTAGCAAGTAGGATATCTGCAGCAAACAACTGGTAAAATATTAAAAATAAAGGTAAAACTTATTAAATATGTAAAAAGGAATTATGTTAAAAAATGAAACAGTCCAATTTTTGAATTAACAACTTAAATAGAGTTGAAAAGTCCAATAGCTCTTAAAAATTTAAACACACAACTGAGGTGGACAGTGTCATTAGCAATGGTGACACTGTCCAATGTCAAGGGTGAACCCACAGTAAAAGTATGTCTGAAAAAGTGCCATCACTCACGATCATAACAGTGACATGACACTAAAATATGGGTTATTGTAACTTGAGTGTCACACATTGATGCATCAGTCCCAGATAAAGGAAAATTATGAGTTAGAAAATAGTAGTCAATGCTTAGTCCAGCCAGGACAAGTATCTCCTTCCAATCCTTATGGAAGCAAGACGACCAAAGAGTAACAGTAGGTTTGATCTGAAAAAGTTTGTTATCACATTGCTCACTCCAAGTCTACTGCCAACTGGCAAGGAGCTGATCCTTGAATACCAAACCATACTCCATATATGAAACAAGTATGGCTGTGATAGCACCAGAGCATACAGACAAAGCTATGGTGTCAGCAAGCTCATTCCCACATTCCAGAATGATAATAAAGAGAAATGTGCCAGTGAGTTTTGAATATCAATGTGAAAAGGGTGAGAATTAACATGAAGTAATTCTAGGGCTAGAAGAGAGTTTAGTAAATCAGTATAAATAGTACAGTTTGTGTACTGCATAGCTTCTATGTGATCCAAAGCTTGACAAATGTTGTAAAATTTGGTTTGTTGGTTTGGAATTTTATGGCACAAAGCAACTAGGCTATCTACTCCAAACATCGAGTAAAAAGTTAAAATTAAAGTAAAATTATCAAAATTCATAAAAAGTAGTCAAGATAAAAAGTTTAATTTTTGAATTCAAAACAGAAACAGCATTAAATGCAATTTTTATATCAAGTTTACAGCACTAAGAGAGAAACTACAGTAATACTAGTTATAAAAGACTTTTTGCAGTATAATTTTAATCATAATAACTCGCTAGGATAATTAACAGGGAAGTTCAAACATCGGCATTAAGCACCTGAAGTTGGCCTTTCCAGTTCTAGTTTTGAGTTATTTGATATTATGACCATTTTCTAATTTCAAATTAAATTAGTTGTACTTGAATTCTTAAAAAGGAATCACATTAATAAAGGTTTAATTTATAAATTAAAAACTTGTATAGCATTAAAAAGATTTATGGCCTTTTAAAAACTAAAAACATTTGTTAGGTGGACAGTGTCACCATTGCCAATGACACTATTTTACATTATGGACAAACCTTGGGACAGAATATGTTTAAAATGGTGCTGTCATTGAAAGTCATAACAATGGAGAGACAGTAAAATGTGACTTATTGTGACTTGAGTGTCACACAGACAACACATTTGTGCATCAGTCCCAGATAAAAGAAAACAAGTTAAAAACTGTGACCAATGCATAGTCTATTGGGACAACTTCCTCTTTCTGATCCTTACAAAAGCAAGATGACCAAAGATGAAACAAATAGCTGTGATAGAGCCAGAGCAGAAAGATTTAGCTGCAGTGTCAGCGAGCTCATTCCTGTGAATACTAATGTGCGTGGTATCCAGAAAAACTGGATAGACATAGATGTTAAAGAGAAATGGGCCAGTTGGTTTTGAATATCAGTGAGAACAAACAAAAAATAGTTGCAGAGCCGACCTGGCATGGCCTAGCGCATTAAGGTGTGCATTTCGTAATCTGAGGGTTGTGGGTTCGCGCCCAAGTTGCGTCAAACATGCTTGCCCTCCCAGCTGTGGGGGTGTAATAATGAGATGGTCAATCCCACTATTCATTGGTAAAAGAGTAGCCCAAGAGTTGGCAGTGGGTGGTGATGACTAGCTGCTTTCCCTATAGTCTTACACTACTAAATTAGGGATGGCTAGCACAGATAGCACTCAAGTTGCTTTGTGCAAAATTCAAAAACAAACAAACAGTTGCTGGGCCAGTAGAGATTTAAGCAAGTCAGTATAAAAATATTGAAATTTGAGTACTGCTGAGCTTCTGTGAACTAGGGCAAAAGAAATGGTGTACAGTTCAGCAGTAAACACAAACTGCAGAGGGGATTTTGTGTGCAACCACCAAACTACAACAAACCATGATTCGAATAATGTACAGTAAGTTACAGATGGTTGAAAGAAATCAGTGCTTTGATGTCAATCAGATCAGAACATAAACCTTGACAGTTTGTTTGTTTTTGAATTTTGCACAAAGCTACTCAAGGGCTATCTGTCCCTAATTTAGTAGAGGGAAGGCAGCTTGTCATCACCACCCACTGCCAACTCTTGGGCTACTCTTTTACCATCCAATAGTGGGATTTACTGTCACATTATAACATCCCCACGGCTGGGAAGGTGAGCATGTTTGGCACGACGGGGATGCGAACCAGAGACCCTCAGTTTACGAGCAGCACATCTTAACATGCTTGGCCATGCCGGGCCGAAACCTTGACAGTTCCTTTGTATCAAATTAGCCATTCTTATTTGTGTCAGCACATTGGGAAGAGAACCATTCTGTTTATGACCTATTTTTCTTTACATTCTTTACTTGAGGGAAGTCTCTTCACCTCCATGGATCTTGCCCTGGGTTAATTGGACAGGTCTTTGATGTTGCAAAAAGATTCCAGCACTAAGGAAATGAACAAGTAATCATTTTGCATCTTTGTACAAGAGTATAAAAGGTACCCAAGGAAATGCCCATACCCAGGACCAAAGGAAGTGGATCTTGGGATTTGTTGTAATAAATATTAGAGACAGAGATGGGTGTTGATTATGATTAATCAATGTTTTTAACCATAGAGGTCCAAAGATTTTTTCATATGTTTTTAAAATGATTCTCTTCGAAGCACAGAGAGATCCATCTGCACTCCCACTGTAGTAGTGGAATGAAGTGCAACAGCGTATGTCCAAGATGAAGTGGTGGAAAATACCTCTTGAGCCTCAGGGTAAGTAATGTTTTCAATCGTCTTGAATTGTTGACATTGGAAACATCTGAGAAAGTATGGAATGTATGGCTAAACCTTGCAATTAAGATGATGGCAGGTGGACACAGTGATATAAATGTTAAAATGAGGACACTGGTCGGCATCATAATTCCATCTTTGCGAGTGGAAATACACCTCACTGTAGAAACTCTTTGGGTAGAGAAACTAGCAAAAATCTGTGACTCGGGAATGTTTTTCAAACCCCTCTAAAGAATAACTTCTTGCAATAAATTCAAAGTAGTATGGGGCATAACTTCAATAGGTATAACCCCAACTGTTTTTAAATGCAAGAGGAGTTCACTGTATTTAGATGTAAATGTTTCCATTAATATGTCACCAGAGCAAAGCTTCTTTGCTAATTTTGGAAAGCCAGGAAGTCTCTCTAGTCTCTTCTGAATTAAAAAGGGAGAAATCTGCCCAAAAGGATTGTCTGAAAGAGAATGTAATATAAGAAAATGAGATATAGGTGTTACAAATGCTGAAGACTGCTGATCAGAATCTTCACTATGTGGTAATTTATCTATGAACTGTTTTTCACTATTTTATCTAAGTGTTTACTTGGAGGATCCACAATAATAAGAATTTTTCAGTGCTCGGTAACCCCACTCTCCATGGAGTCATACAAGGGGATGCACTACAATGTCAAACAAGGACACTACAGCAATGCCAGGGTTTCATGAGCACTATAACCAAACACCAGCATCAGATACAATGTCTACAACACCTCTTGAGAACATCCAAAATGGGTAACCGACAGACCCCAGCACATGTGGACCAGCAGACTGACCTGAGAGGTCCACCCCAAGACTGCCCATCTATGGGAATTCAAGGCCAAAGTTGTGTGTTAGGTTGGAAACCCTCAACAGCCAGAATTCTCTCCTTCCCTTCATGTGTCACCATGCACAACAAACACGTGGGTAGATGTTTAGATCCCAGAATAAGTTAACTAAAAGAACCTTCCATGGGAGGCCCCCCTTACCACATACAAGAATGCACACTGAGGGGGTACAGTTTTGTAGTAAACATATACTGTAGAGGGGATCCTGTGCAACCATCAAAACACAACAAACCATGGTAAAGCCCACAGAGTCACCTGATTTTGAACCATCCATATAAATGGAAATGGAAGAATAGTTCATAAAATGTTTGGCAAAGGAAAAATGGTACTTCCAATTGGGAGTTTCTGCATTCTTCAGATGACTGTAAAAAAGGTTACATTTGGGTATGGTAATAAGCCATAGTGGGATGGGCTGACCTGTAGATACAGCAAAATCATCCAAACAAAGACCAAATTCAGCTATCTTCACTTGGATATGAAGGCAAAAAGGAAAAGTGGCAAACCATTTATTCTGAAAAAGCATGGCCCACTGAGAAAGGATAATACAAACCCAGGTGAAATAATGCTGTGGTAAGGAATGATATTTTGCAGCATAGAGCGAAGATACTTGCAAATGTTGGAGGTGTAGAAGAAGTTCATGAGACTCAGTGTACAAACCCTGGATTGGAGAAGTGTAGAAAGCCCCTGTGCAAAGCTGAAGCCCCGGATGGTGAACAGGAACCAACATCTTCAAAGCTGAGGTCCTGGCAGAGCCAAAGACCAGAGACCCATTGTCTAGTTTTGATCAAATTGGGGCATGATAGTTTTAAACACAGAACATCAATCTGCTCCATAAGAGGTGGAAAAAAGGACATGGAGAATGTACAGTGCTCTTGTACACTTGACACATAGCTAACTGATGTGTGGAATAAAAGCTTATGGTCGTCAAAGATAAGCCTCAAGAAGCTCAGGGATCACGGAAAGCACAACTTGTTGCTTGAGAAAAACTTTTCCGTTTGACATTTCAAGTCAAATTAAATGGACCATGGTGAAGTGCTGTCATTGGAACCCAAATTGGATGGGTGAGAGGAAGTTGTATGATTCGAGAAACCAAACAAGACGAGCATTAACCATCTTCTGCAGGATCTTACAGAGACAATTGTCAAAACAACAGAATGACAGTTAAAAGGAATAAAGGAATCCTTCCTAAAATTAAATAAATGGAGAACAATAGCCTGGTGGCAAGCATCAGGAAAAAACATTCTCCTGCCAAATCTACTTAAAAACAACCAAAAGAATAGCAAGACAAACAGGAGAGAGATAGTGCAGCATCTTATAGTAAATATCATCAGGTCCAACTGGTGTACTACCACACCAATGAAGAGTTAGCTTAAGTTTCACAGGTGTAAAGGAGCAAATATTATTATAAAGACAATCAGCCTGAAAAGGAAGAGGCAACTGCTTTGCTCAAGACTTGCTGGCTGAGAAGGCAGGGTGCAAGACAGAAATGCGAGATGCACAAGAAAAGCTAATACCAAAAGTACTGGCAATTCTCCAAGCATTAACAACTTCCTGGCCATTGGAGAGCAAGATTGAAAGGTGGAGGAAAGCAAACTGCCCACTGACCTTCTGAATTTTGTCAGTGGTGGTAGAAGAGATGTTAGTTCTGAACTTAATCCAATTCTAGTTTTGATGTCTTACCTGCTACACATGGGTATAGGCCCATTGGAGAGCAATGTAGTTTGAAATTGTGAGATACCAATGAAACATATCTAGGCCCATTTATTAGCTTTCAGTGACTTTTGGGAAGCAGTACTCCACCACAGATGAGGATATTGTGAAAAAAAGTGTAAAAGTTTTTAGAATAGACTGAACAGCTGTCTGAATGTTGTAGGTGTAAGATAGAGACCTCTTCCAAGAAGGCACAAGTAGAAGCCAATAATCCATGAAATAATGATATCCCAGCCAATTGGAAAAATGCAGTGTGTAGAAATGTACTAGGGTGACATTTAATTGACATTCATATCTTTGTATTTGCCAAGATATTAACTGAACTGCAATAAAATCCAGCTGTGCACATTTCAAAATATTCCAAAAGCTTTTAAAATAATTGATAGCTCAAATAAATAAAACCCTAACATCTTATGCTTAATCTTGGTTCTCTATGGTTGCATAAGGAGATTTGGCTGTTCTTCATTTATTTTTTAAACAAATATAGGGAGGTTTACATGCTTACCAGATTTGTACATATTTATACAACATCAGAAAATAATGTTATTCATTTCTATAAAAAAAGTTAGTGGTTGTCAGGCTCCTCCTGAACATCTCATTTAGATCCAAAGCCATGTATACAACATTATAGAATACAGTTATTCATTTATGAAACAAATGGATGGGAAGGGGTTTGGAGCCTTCCCATAGATTAATGCTCTGCTTATATTACTTTAAAGAATATAGTTATGCAATTTTCAATGAGACATGTATCACCAACAGGCTACTTATGAAGAGGTTTTTGTTTGGTTTTGTATGTTAATCCATATGTTGTTTTTGTACTTTTTGGCACTGTCATTCTTATATCATACTTAGTAGCTTTGCAATAATAAAGACAGGTCAAGCAAGTTTAATAGTAATGGGAATTCAGCCTAAGACCCTTATAAATTATAATGCTTTTATATGTATATTTTTTAACCTGGATTAAACCCCAACAGAATTTGTTATGATGAATAAACCACAAAGTCATTTTTTCAAATCTACATATTCAACATAAGACTTGTACCTACCACACATAAAACACTAAGACAATTGAGAAAAACTTTTCTCTCAAGGCACTCATCCTCTGTCTCTCTTGCTGTGTAAATCTTCCTAGCAGACTGCTCACCAATTGCATCGCTGTAACATAGCATTCACACATTAAATATTAACTTTCTTCATCAAATGCAATTGAACAGTACAAAATTTACAATGCTGTTTCAAACATATATAACCAAGCAAATGTAAAACAATTAAGATAATTTTGTTCTCCCCATTATGCAATAATATGCATTTAGAAATGTTATTAATTTATTCATTACACTAATTAATACTCTGTAATGGCAAAGTGAGCATGGTTACTTTGTCAACACACAGGGAGTTGAGTACATTATGTTAAAGTCATTTTGTAACTTCACCACATTGTTCAATCTAGCAATTACGTATCTTGATAGTAGCCCTCTTGAGTAGTTTCCATTGCAGAAAGACTACACTGTGAGGGTGTCATGTCAAAAGCGAATCTCTCTTCTCTGGAGGTTTTCCATACTTCATCCATAGTCTGATCACATAGAAATCCACAGATGCAGACTCTGATGACTCGATCAAAATGTCTTCAAATGAAACACCACGAACAACCAATTTCTTCCTCATCTGTATGAGGAATGCAACAGTTGCATAGGTGTGTAGCTAAATACCTTACCTCAGTGAGCCCACATCTTACTGGCCTTGTTTCAGTACAAAGCCAGTACTTCTGAATGGTTTATAGGGTCCAATATCTTGTTTTGACAGTAAACAGAGTTCACTTTGACTTTTTCATTTATCATCATAATTCCTATCTTATTCCAGGTATAGTATCAAGCAATGACCATGCATCCTTTAAAAAATATTTTTCAATAGGTCATATACCCCATTTGGAATTCTGTTTCACCAACTGACTAGTAGAAAATGACACTTGTTACAATTAAAAAGGTACACATATCCTTCATCTAACACAACTGTGCACAACCATTATTCCCTGGGTGGGTACCATTCATACAATTTTCTAGAATTGGTTTTCCTTTCCTGGATATGTGGCTTGTATTGCTTTTCATACTGCTGTCTGGGATGCATGGACAGCTTTTACTAATGATTTCTGTGTTCATGGGTTCTCACGTGTTACAAATCACCATACTATGCTTATCATAACTGGGGAATGACTTATTTTAGGTATTTCACTAGCTGGTCTTGGGACTCCAAATTGATTTGTCTTTCTTTGATTTTCAATGCTATTACTAGAAGGGATATCTTTCCATTTTAAAAATTCTAAATCGCATTCTGGACAACTCTTTACAATCTAAATATATGAATTATTTCCCTGTCAAAAATGTCCCTTACACAACTCTCCCAAAAGAGATCATTTTGAATTGTTTCACATTATGTATGATATGACAAATAATGTCAAGATATAGTTCTGACATGCACCATTTCTTCATAACTTTATATAAGCTATGGTTCACAGATAACTTGATTTCCACATTCAAAGCTATTTTCATGCAACATACTAAACTCTGTATACTGTAAAAATTCACACAGAAAAAGTAATAGACAATATTCTAATGTTTGTTACCAAAAGTTAGAAAAGGAAATCATAGAACCCATATAAAACAAAAATCAAGTAATATACACTTTCACAAAATCACAGAAACCTAACAGTGTTTACAGTAAAAAAAAACTTATGGCGAATATGTTATTTATGATGTGCTAAAAACATGTAGGTCCAAGAAGTCTTGATAAAAATAATTTTATAATGTTGATCAAAGTAATAATGGAACTACAAAAAATGGTTAAAAAATACCATACAGATAAAATAATCATCAATGCAGTGAAAATATTATGGACAAACACACCCACATCATTGTATGAAATCTCAAATATCACTAATCAGTGAAAGTCACTTCATTGAAATATATCTACTCTATTAACTTTGTTGATTACTGTTTTAATACTTACAACAAATAATTGCATCTATGTATTTATCCATACATTACAGTAAAATATGCAATGAAAAATTATTTGCAACATGTAACATATTTCACAAGAAACACCTTTCTTATAGGTACTTGTTTATATGCATTAAAAGAGAAGCAACTTGCATCAAATAGCTACTTTTCATTTCTTGAAGCTTCTTTTTACAATAATTAAGATTAATTAAACATGTTTATTAAAACTCTAATGAGTAGTTTATGCCAAAAATTTATAAACTTAAAAACTCTTTGGTATTAATAGGCCAATAAAAATGTCCATAACGATCTAAAATAATATTAAGTTTCCTTTGATATAACTTTATGATCATATTAGCATAATGAAAATTTCAGTAAAAGCAAAGAGGAATTAGGCAAAAGATGTTTAACATATTAGTAATTATGTTTTGTGTTGTTTTCTGCAATGCACATAATTGAAAGGCTCCCTGGTAAATCATTCAGTCTTCCTTTCATATCTTAGAAAAAATGATGTACAAATTGTACATTAAATTTTCTAAAGTAATTACTCATTTGACAATTCTATGTACATTTTAGTAACGGTGTTAAATGCCTGACTGTGGCTCGGATCACAAGTGTGTAATCTATTCGAGCCAACAACAAACTGGACTTAAGATGCTTGGAAAGACAGATGTTTGAGCAATACAGCATGCATAAGTGTGAGAGTATGGATTTCTATATTAAAGCAAAGATGAAAAATAAAGTAACAGCTTACTCAGGCTTATAATTAAACACACGTATGGGTGGCAAAAGGGGAATGGTAAGTTTATTATGTTTATTACTATATTTTTTAATATAGCAAATATGATATACGAATACCTATGTAACATTCTAAACCAGGAAAAATTAGTAACTAAACACATAAATAAATATATAATTGTTTCAAAATCCTCTTAAGAATATGAACCCAGTATAGACTACCAAAGAAAGGCGTTTGGTTTTAATTACTTTGTTACATGTATACATTTTCTCAAAGAAACAGAATGACAAAGTTAATTATGGAGCTTTATTGTCAGCAGAAATGATAATGAGTATTTCATAAGTCATAGCAGAGTTAAATAAAGATATAAGAAATGATTTGTGAATAAAAATATTTTCTAGTAGTTATCACTTACTATAGTGTAAGTTTGTAAACATCAAGTCACTTTATATAAATACCAAAAGAAATTAAGTTAATTTATTAATATATATATTTGTTGTATTTTTAAAGTCTTGGTTAAACGCAAGGATATTATTTACTACATATTTATTTTTTTCTTAACACTAAATGGTTGTATAGATGACTGCCATTTTTATTTACTTACAAGTTTAGATTATAATTGAAGACATTTAAGGTAAAAAGAAATAAGAAGTAATATTTTTTCTTCAAAATTTAAGTATGGTAATGGGATGGTACTGCCAAAAAAGTACAGAAAAAAAGGTAGGGATGAATGTTCAAGACCATACAAAAAACTACAGCAGTAGTCAAACCATCCAAGAAAAACTTTTACACACAACAAAATGACAAAATGTATTCCTCTCAGTTGTATGAATTCAGGTTTGAATAAAAGCATTTTAGCTGAATAGTTCTGTAAAGTCTTTCAGTAGTTAATATTCTCAAGCTTGTAAGATTGACTCTATACTCTGACTTCTAATGTAGGGTTTTTGTATAGTTATGTATATTTATCCTAACTTTTTCTGTACATTTTGACATTGCCATCCCTACATCATACTTAATGTTTGTACAATTTGTTTCATTCAAAACAATTTCATTGAAATAAATTGATAAGTGAACACTTAGTTGTTGTACTTTTATGATTCAAAAGTGTTATATTTTGTTAATATCATATCAGTTTTTTCACATTCTCTAATTTCAGATTAAACTGGGGGCCAGTGAAAATAGAGTGGTTCCTCTGTGACAGTACAAGTATCTTGGATCAAGATTAAAGGAATATTTAAAAATCTACACCTTTCAAATTTGATCTAACTCCTTGCATGTGCATACAACTGACTCCACCACTTGCTAGAGTCATATTGATTAACAGGGAAGACATCATACAGATTTGAGGCTATGAAGTAGATACAACATATACACATACAGCTGTCAAACTTGGCCTCAGTGAAAATTTGAAGAAATGTTGGCTGCTATATAATGTATTGTTTTGATAATTAAAACACTTGCATTTTTCAACTTGGACATTTTTTTTATATGAGAACAATTTATACTTCCACTTAGTGAACAGAAGTTAAACTGTTATTTATGAAACATGGAAATAATAAATTCTTGTAAACTGAACTCGCTGCTAAGTAGTACCTTTCATTTTGTGTTATTTCCCCATGTAAAACATGTGGTAAATAATCATAAGAACATTACTGTTATACAAGCTGTGAAACACTTGATAATGGCAATTAGGTGCTTAATTGGGGAAAAAATTATGATTGTTATAGATAGAATACTTAGCAGTTATTTGTAAGCATTATACAGTAATATACAATTTGGTGGTCATTATTTTCTTGACCTACTTCTACATACTAAGCACTATTGTGCTTAGTGATAGCCTTCCAAGTAATCTTAAAATATTTTTCTATCATATTAAAACCACTGCAAAATAACTCTATTTCTGGCTAGCATAGGAAAATAAAAGGTGAACACTATGTTTCTTTAACTAGTTCCCAGTTTTCCTCTTTAGCAACACTTATCAATGATACTAGAAGTCTCAAAGATTGCTATATCTCAACTAACATCAGTTATCTGTAAGCATTAGAAAGTAAAACATTGACTGCAGTAGCCTATTCCTACATATTAAGCACTACCCTGCTTACTAATACTGTATGCATAATACAAAAACAAATTACCTTGCATTAACCCTCTTTCCACCAATGTCCTTTATTGCATGAGATATGGTTTTAATTTTCAAACTCAAAACGTTTATGAAATAACTATTTATTTATATTATATCAATTAATATAGCATTATATTTTAGCTAATAATCCATATTTTAATAATATACATAAGCTTTACACATACAAAAAATAATTTTTAGTGAAGTATTTTTAATAAACTAAAAAAAAGGATTTGTCCTTGAATATATTAACCTTCTTTTCTTTCTAAAATGGCTTTAAATGTAGCACACAATTATTTTGTTTATCCTAGGTAGCTTTAAACTGATAACAATGTACATCTATTTATAATTAAGTTTTATTGTTTTGAATGATCAGAGTGAAAAGTGATTTTCATGTTAAGTTACACGATTGAATTATATTACCCACAAACTACTCCGAGATGCTCGCATGCATGCCTCATGAAATATTTTTATTTCATTATTATTATTGTTTACCTAATCTAACCTAAGAAATCTATATTTTTATATTTTAGTTACTTTTATAATAATAAATAAAGAATAAACATGAAAAACATAAAAATAATGTACTTACTCAATCTTCTTTTTTCTTGATGTCAATTTTAATGACAATTTACTCTATTCTGTTAATACTAATGGTAGTAGAACCTTAAATTATTCACCGAAGAAAACAGACTAATAACATGCAAAGTTAGATAATTTTCTTTAACAATAAAAATTTTTCTGTCTTTCTATCTACGTGACAAAAGCTGTTATGAATATGCCCAAACTAGCCATTGCAATTTCCATGTAAACTAAAATTGTATTATAACTGAAATTGATGTTTGTCTATTGTGTACACAATGTAATAAAATACATTATTTCACCTTGAATTTCTATTGTTTATAGCTAACATACACTTAAACATAAGAGGATGTGGCAGGTGGGGTTGGATTTTCTGTTTGATAGCTCTGTAACCAAATAAAATTGACATCTATAAAAATTATGGTGTGTCTGAACAAGAATGATTTTATAAAGAGTAATTTATACTTAAATTTGTAGTTTCTTGGGGGGAGGGGGGATAAAATAGAGGTGAGAAAGTAGCTAGCAAAAATGCGTCACTTGAGTCACATTTTAAAAACTAGGATTTTTAAAAATATTACCTTCTGAAATTAAAGGTCTTGATTTAATAGCATAATGTTTCTATGGGTGAGAGTCTGCAATGCTAGTAAGCAGGTCAATGTGCACATCACAACTTTTTAAGAGTTACGTTTAAAATTTGATTAAAGTATCTTATTCTCTTGGTATACAAATAAAATTGGCACAGAAATATAATTTATAAATCAAATTTTAATATAAGCCTCATATTCTTAATTACAGAAGGAAATGTTCTTAAAGTATCCTAAATTTCACCCCAGCATAAGAATTGTGACATTTTCTTGGTAGGTAAATACCTCTTCTCTAACTCATTTACTGTATCTCTAAGAATCATGGAATTTAACATGAATCACTCATTATAACATTGCTATTATTCAGGCAGGCATGATTTTTAAATTCTTTAATGTTAGTTGGTTAAAGATACATAAAATTAAAACCTTTTTACCATGTCCACTTGTCACATTCTCTCTTTCATAGCTTGCCAATAATTATCTTTGATGTTTAATACCCTTTTATTTAAAATCTATAGAAAGTCATTATTTTAAAGTTGCTTGTGACAAATTCCATTTAAAGGCCTTCTCTCCCTTATAATCATTAACAGAAAGATAGACTCAACCTCATTGTTATTAGCTTTGATATCCTCACTTTGAACAAGGTATAACAAATTTTTCATAAAAAGCTGCTACTTCCATATTTTTGGTACTCTTATCCCTATTAAACATTTCATAGCTTTTAATTTCAAAGAAATTCCTGTCATTGAAATTGCTTGCACTTACCCATATCTCAGTTATTCCATTACATCAAAATCCTGTATTCTTACCAATGCTCAAGAGTTATCTATTTTAGTTATTATATTTCTAGCATTACAATAATAACAATATTTAGCTTATGATAATTAGACTACCTTTGTACTTTGTTCCCACACTATACCTCTTTGCACATATTTTTGTTTATTATTCTGATACCCCTACACAGACTAATACTGTTTTAAAGTTGAGCTAATAGACCTTGTAAAAACAAACAAACAACCCTTATGGTATTTAAATATGTCAAACATATTGAATTAGCCCATTTGCTCTTCATTTTATATTAACATAAGCCTACATTCAGTCCTACATTCAGTGATCTACTTATAATTTAATCCCCACAGTTAAGTCTTGGAATTATGAAGTAAAACAAATATACTGCAAGAAAAGTTGGGTGGAATGAGAAAAAAACTGACTTTGTGTATAATAATGTGATATATCATAAAAGGTGTGTGATTGGTGCACATAACAAGCTTTGAATCAAGTCAGATCAGCTATAAAAACTGCATGAAAAATGGAATTCACATTAGAGAAGACTAACTTTGTATTATGTCAAAATGCAGTGTTATAAAAAGTTAGATGTAAGGAACTATGTACTGGCTTTGTAAGGAGCTAAATGTGTGGTAAACAAAGATGGATATAAGTAAATACCGATTTTGTTTAAAGTAAGATGTGTTATAAAGAAAGATTGGTGTAAGTAACTAAATACTAGCTTTGTATGAAGAAACATGAACAATAAGAAAAGATGAATATAAATAAATACTAGCTTTGTAAGAAGTAAGATTGTGTTTGTGCAAAGAAATCTGGATGTGTGTGAAAAAATACTGGTTTTGTTGAAAGTAAGTTACCAAAAAAACAAGATGGGAAGGATACATGTGAAAAAGCTTCGTATTAAGTAAGGTGATATACGAGATTAAATGTACACAAAGAAATACTATGTTGATATGAAGTAAAACAAAGAAAGAGAAACCACAAAAGAAAACAAAGTTATTCTTTGTCCCAGTAAAACAATTATTGCAGTAAGCATGTTATTTTATAATTGTAAGTGCAACTGTCTTTGTGTAGGTGGCCAGAACTGGCTGGATTTAATCTAGTTTACAAAGCATAAGAATTATACTTCTTGATAAGATTCCCCATGGGGTTATTTGCTGTACTTTTTAACCATTAAAGCAGTGTCACAGAACATCCGTAAACACATTTTCCACACTTAAAATTTTTACTTTAGCATGTTTTTAGCAGTAAATAATTATGCAGACTTCACATTTAGACTTCAGTTCTTTACACACCAAAATGTTTCTGCATATTATATTGCACAGCTGGTAAAATAAACAATTTATCTTGAATTCTGTGTAAAACAAACCCCAACAACATGCACAATCAATCAAGACTTTTCTATTCTTTTGTCGTGTAAGCTCATTCAGAAATTAACCTATTTTCAGTAGTTTATGATATTAAAGCTATTCATTTAAAATAAATGAAACAGTTTTGGAGCTTGAGAATAAGAAGGCATGTCAGATACTGTTGATTAAAAGCGAGCTTCAGATTAATAATTATTAGATTTTTGTAAATCTTCAATAATAGATACTTAGTTTTGGTGGCACTTGTTCCTTTATTCTTGTTAACAGTAGTCTAGAATCACCGTTCATCTTACATTGTTGATGATCAGTTAATTGTTGAGAAGATAGAGAAAGCAAACATATTAATAGTTTTGTTGTTGTTTTTTCATTAAATAAGGTATATTATTTTCTTTAAAGAGAGACAGTTTTCTATGGTCTTTGCTTATTTTTGGTCAAATTTATCTCATTCATTGTTCCTCAACTTAATTACCTGATGGTCAAGAGCATCTTGAATGTCATAAACTAGATTAATTAGTTTCATTATTGATGCTGTAATTGAGGCTTTGTTTAATGGAGTTGAAGTCTCACATACTTTTATGTTATTCATTCCACTTGTGTATATTGTTTAGGCTTTATTTCTTTGAAACAAAAAGGTCATTTCCAAGATTATAATGGGCTAACAGATAATGCAGCAGTCTAGGAAAAGTATACTTGTTCATAAAGGATTTTCATTGCAAGTATCATTGTATTCATGCTCTCAGTTTGGTTTTGGGACAAGCAGCTTAGGCCATCTAAAACTGCAGAACCTGCTTAACCTCTCATGGTTACCAGGAGTATATGAAAGATGATAAATGACCCTGATTATCTTGATAACAAGACATCCTGAAAATGACTCGAAACAGCCCTCAGAAAGTCTAATATGAGAAGCTGCACTACCACCAGGTGGAGAGACAGGCATCTTGTCTTCTAATTCCTGGTGCAGCCAAAAGCTTTCAAAGTCAGGAAAATCAGTTAACCATGAATCATATAAAGGTCATAAAGAATATAGGACCTAAAAATGATGTGTATGCTCCCATGACACATCACCCTGCCAGTCTTGTCCATATTTTCCATTTTCTCAGAGAGCTGGAGTTCTCCAGCACTAAAACAAACTGTTGTGATATTACAACCATCTAGGGGTAAAGAAACTGAACATATATACTTTATTCATTACCACCACCCAGCGAATCTAAAAAAATAAATAAAAAAATTATCCTTCCGACATTTCTGAAGCATTTCAGACATGTAATTATTTATAATAACTGGAGTCAAAGGCAAAAATTACAATGCCTGATTTTGAGTTTGGACAGTTCAATATTTATTGCTATTGATAGAGGAGCAAATCCATATGTTGCCATATGGGTGTAGAAGAAAGTTGTTCATGAGTAAAACTGTTTCGTAACTTCAAGGTTTCAGATGGTCATGAAAAATAAGTTACCAACAAATACAAAGCTGTCAGTTATTACTACTTTAAAATTTACTTGAAAGATAATAAGTTTCTTTGAGCTTTAGATTGTTGAAATGTGACTCAACTTAAAGAAAATTGTTACCTTTGAAGCTTCACCTTATAATAAAAACACTAGTTTTTAATAATTAAGTACCTCTGTTAGTGCTCCCAAAAAAAAAACTGCTTTGTCATCAGATAAAGTATTTCTGTAGGGCAACAAGAAGAGCAGCAGGTTTATTTCTTGTTAGCTGGCATGTAACAGCCCAAAGAATTGATGACAATCAATATTTGCTGCTATAACTTGGTGATTTAAGCAATTAATTGATATAATAAGTTATCTTTGAACAGCAGTTGCTTCTATTATTGTCAGGTAATAGCTGACTGACTGAAATTGCAACTGAATGATCCAAAATTGGTGCTCTTAGTTGTTACTGTTTTACATTATTCCAACAATCATTTAATTGAAATTACAATTATATCAATTTCCATAAAACTAATCAACTGATAAAAATTATAATTTCTAATAATTACCATTTTTTTATTCTTTTCTGACTATTCATTAATTGAAGTTAAGGTAAGAGTGGTTGTCATGAAATAATCAACTGTTTGAGTTATTGCTATTAAACTTGATCACTCTTCTTGTGGCAAAGCTACAAATGCTATTTTCCATCATCATTAATGCCACTGACAAGGAGGAAGGCAAGTTGTTGTAACCACCTGCTGCCAGCATGTTTTTCTTTGGACATTGTTGCTTATGATGCACAGCATGTGTGTTTTCACAAAATTTGACAGACTTTTAATAAAGATCACAAGTTTTTCGAGTTCAAGATTTTTTAATGAAATATTTTTTACCAAAGACATTTTTGTGAAGACATGAGTCTGTTTGGTTACTAGACCAAATGAGAAGTGATTTCATGTTATGATTAAAAAAAACTATTATTTACCCCAAAAATCTCAGATATTATTTGTTTAATCCCTAAAACCTCCTTAACACATTTCAAATATTTGTTCTCAGTAATACTTATATTTTGTGTTATTTTATATACCCTTTGTGGGGTCTGTCAACTAACTGATCTTGTTACCATCATAAAAAAAAATATGAATTACGATTTTTTTTCTCATGGTGTAATGACAATATATAATAACACAAAAATAACTGTTTAGTCCAAGTAATTTGAGTTTCATAAAATTTTATATGTATATATAATTATACTAATACCATATAAATCCACTAGAATTTATTAAGCTTAGTAACTAATCTGTATTTAGGCTAAAAAAAGTGTAACTTTGAGAAATTAAAGACAGTACCTACCTCCTTGAAATCTTTGATCAAAAGAACATGGTCACCTTTTTTTCACAGGTTAAAATGGCTGAGAAAACCACTAGATGGACATTCTGAGCTATTGATTTGTAAAAATATATAAACAGGTGAACAGAGCCACTGTGTTTGATTGTCAGTACATAAGACAAATCTTGGCAAAATAAAAAAATATGAGGTTCTCATTTTATATTCTAGCTTATCAATATTGGTAATTTAATTTCCTAATTTGTACAAAACTAAAGACTTAGCATTTTGACATCATAAACATCTAATTTTAACCAGTAATTTATTCAATGTACCATGCGAATCACTAAGCTATATTTAAATGAGTTCTTTTAATATTTACTTTTAAATTAAAAAAATTAATTCATATATAATATTAAATTTCAATTATAATCCAAATTTACTGACATAAATTCATAAAACAGTAGTTCGATGAACACAATGAAGTGCCTTTTTGACCTGTGACTTGTCACAAAAGAGTTAATTATTTGTATACGATGACCTGCATGGACTGATAGGTCCCTTATTGTCCTTAGTGTTTTGTTAAACAAAGAAAGTCCTTTTTTTGGGTAAACTCCAACTCTCTTGTAATGCACTATTTCATACTACACTGATTTTGTTTGGTGAATTTCTCTACCTTCTTGTAACAAAAACAAATTCATGGCAAGAATTTAGGTTTCATACCCTTTAAGCTTCAAAAGGATTTTTGGGGCCTGAAAGACTACTCAGGACATTCAGAATATTTTTTTCTTCTCTTTTGTGCAAGATAAATTGTTAAAGCCACACAATTTGGGATTGGACCTGGCCTCTTAGAGAAATTTGGTAGAGCACATTGCTTTAGCTGAGTGAAGACGTAATGGTTGCAGGCTCAAGCCTTCTTGCAGCATGTTTTATTTTACATTTAAAGCCAGTTCCCTTTAAAATTAACTTATTTTTCTTTATTTGGGTTTTACTACACAAATATAATTGTGTAAACATTAGGACAGAGGTTACAATATCAGTACAAAAAATATTATACCATGCACAAGCAGATAAGCAATACACTTGTTATAGGTAACGTGTCAATAAATTTAACAGATATTTTCGAAAAAATATTTTAAATTAACTTAGCTCTAAAAGAACTAATATTAGGCCATAAGTATTATTGCCTATAGAGCAATACTACAGATTAAAAACTAAATGCACATACCTTTGTTTGATGCTATACAATACAGCATAGGATTCACAATCATCACAGTTAATATCGGAATATATGTAGTCAGATAATTTGTCAAAACACGAAATACATTGGAGTGACATCTGTAAAGACAGAAATAACTTAATCAAATAAGACTTTCACAATTATCACTGAAGTGTGTATAAGTGGGTAATAGTGTTATTCTGCAACACTGTCAAAGCACAAATTGCTTATACCTTTTGCAATATATATCAAATGCTATGTTAGTAACATGCCTCAATGAAAGAAAAAGAAAACATTTTACAATATTAAATTACATCCTTAAAAATTATAGCTAACAAATCAAATCAGAAACCTTATCTGAGCTTGAAATAAAGCTGTACATAACAAATAGTATCAAAACTAAGCTTTTAAAGAAAGAAATCAAATTATTAATAGAAAAACTTTTCAACTAAAGGAGAAAATATGTAAATGTATATGTGTAATTAAATAAACACATTTAAATGAAGTTAAATAAGTAAACAAAATCATGAGGAAGGACTCTGTTAGAAACAGCAAATCCCAACTTCTGATTAATTACAACCATAATTTTTAAGCCAAAACAAAACACATTAAAATTAAACAAAATATATTTAAAAAAAAAAAGATCTTAAGTGTACAAGCGACAATGTTGGATTATGAAATGTACCCTAGGTTTTGGAGGTGACTGTGGAAATAGGACCCATATTGCAGTGGGAATACATCTTCTATCAGTCTTAACCTCCAATTCACTAGTCTAACTTAAGAAATAGACACAATCAGACTAGAAATTATGAGAGCAAAATGTGGGTGCTTAAGCCTACAATGGACCACACCTAGATCACTTTTCACTGTCAGCAGACAGTTGTGGGAAGGTGAGTGGTCTCCCAAGTTAAAATAAGAATAAGAAAAAGATAAAAAAAAATAAGGAAACAAGGTACTACCATCTGAAGGTAAGTAAGATGAAACTAACTTCTTGAAGTTAGCATTCTTGCCCTTAATATGGTAGACACACTAATTAACACAACATTAAACCCCATCAATATACTAAGCTTACTGTGACTGTTGTGCTTTTATACGTGGCTCAAAGTGTACATCCACATAAAGTAGTGCCAAGTTCTTAAATAACCTTACTTTTTACCTAACTGATACAAAAATTAATAGTTAGTGGATTTAATAAAGAAATTTAAAATAAAATTATTACATTATTCTCTAATAAATACAAAGAAAACAAATCAGAGAAATTTTACTAAAATTACAAATATTTATTTTTTGTTAAAAATAAGGTTATTATAAGTTTAAGAACTTATAATTTGTATCTTAGTTTTTGATGTTTGTCTTGTAACTGCTATTATTTCTTTCTCTCTCATGAATTTACATTTAACTGCATTTCACTGAAGGTTGGATACATTGCATAAGATTTGTATTATCTTTCATTATGATGTATCATTTTCTTATATTTTTTGGCTCTTCTAAATATACATACAAACACATACACAAATACAAAGACATAAGCATAAAATGTAGAAAACAGGAAATTTATCATCAGTTACAGGTATTCATCAATCTGGTATGCTGTTCACATTAACAAACAAGCTTAAAATAATGGTCTATTAAAAATTTAAATTCAAGATAAGTATAATTAAAGCATCAAATGATCAATGTTTCTTAAGTACACAAACTATTCTAAGACCATCAACAGTCTCAAAAGAATCACTACATGTTTCTATATGTTCTGCTAGTAGTCAGAGTTGAATGTGAATAATTATGACTTAAATGCCTCAAACTATACATTAGTAGACAAATCCCTTGTAAAAGAAACTAATGGGTAAAGAAACTATAGCCAATGTGAAGACTTATCCATACCACTTTTTGTTTCTGAATCCTACAGGAACTAGACAGCCAAACAAGAACAGAAGGATTTATCTGGTAAAGTTTATTGTGATGTTGCTTACTCCAAATTGAATGCCAACAAGCATGAAGCCTTGCTTTGATGATAGGCCTGAAATTTACACAAGGGACAGGCAGAGCTGAAACACTGCCAGAGTAGACAGATTTTATTGCACTGCCAGCAAATGTGTTCCAGCAAATGCCATCATGACCAGGAATTCAGTAAAATAAGCTAGTCTTGTCTGAATATTCAGGATAACTGGCTGAGAACTGATGGTATGCAATTCCAGGGTCTCAAAAGAACTAAGCAAGTCCATATTAAATGTACAGTTAGGGTATTGCTTAGCTTCCACATGATTCAAAACAACTCAAATGACATATAACTCAGCAGTGAATATAAAATCTGTAGAGGTGATCCTGTGAGAAACCACTAAAGTACAGTGATCCATGACAAAGTATAGAGAATCACTTGACTTTAAACAATCCATAAAATTGGGAATAGTTCAAAATATATTTAGTAAAGAAAATACAATATTTAGAGTGAGGAGTGTTTTTTTTTCAGGTGAGTCAGAGAAATATCACTGGTTAGGATTGTAATGAGCCATGGTAGGATAAACTAATTATTGGATTCTGCAATATCATCTAATGTCTGACCCATTTCAATCAGCTATTCTTAGACATGAAGGCCAAACATAGAAATACTAACTCGTTGATTTGTTACGAAAACAGCTCACAGAAGCATTAAGACACAATGTCATGTGGGATGCTGCTGTAAATATTGTAGCTTCACAGCATATTGTAAAGAAAGTTGCAAATGTCTGAGTTGAGATAAGAGTCATAAGACTCAATGAACAAATTATGGACAGTATAAGAGTGGAAAGCCCCCTTGCAGGGATAAGAACCATAATGAGTCCAATACTTTCAAGGCAGAGTCTCTAGCTGAACCACAGACCAGAAATACAATTTCTCATTTCGACTAAAAGAGGGCCAATAGATCCTCATCATAGCATGCCTATCTATACCCCATTATAGAATAACTTTATTAACAAACTACAGAAATAAAAACTAAATTCATTCAAACTCCGAGATTAAAAATCATAGGCCAATAAAACGACTTTTATAAAAACAGATAATACAATTATGGATCAGTATACCAAATGTACTACATACACAGAAGAAAAGATCTCACACATTTATGAGTTGTAAACCATGCACATAACATTAATTTTCAAGGTATTAAGATTCTAAACAGAAAATAAAACACACATAAAAATAAAGCTTTATTAATACAATAGTTACAACTGAAGGTATTTGGACTTCCAGGTTGTATTCTGCATTTACTATAATAAAATGATATTGTTCTCTTAGTTATTATGGAGTAGTTTTTGCAACTAATAGTAACTATACATTGTTTATATTTAGATTTGAAAATGTCTTATTCTGTTTTGAAACATTTACATGTTAATAAATTAATTTTGAGTTATTAATTTGAAGCTATTTTGTGTTATTAAGTGTATATAGTTATTAAGTTCAGATAATTTATCTTTACTTGCATATGGCATAATCTACATTATTCAATGTAGGAAAAAAGGTTCAAATATTAGCTAATTTTTTCTAACTTTGCATTTAAACTTCACAGTAGCATTTTATTTACAATGAAAATGTTTTGTTAACACTGAATATCTTCTGCATATTATTTTGCAAAACACTGAAACTTTGAAGCCTATACAAATATGTTTTAGCTAAGAGAAAAGAATTTCTCATTTTTAACCGTAAAATCTAACGATATATATTTATTTGTAACACGTGAAAGTTTACATTTTCCTGTATCAAAAATGTATTTCTGGTAATACTTAATCTTTTCACAGTTCAGTTTTATTCTAATCAAAGGCTCTCTTCTTTGCTTATTTAAGCATTATCATGAACTATACCTTATTTGCTTCAGCCTAATAATTTAATCTATTGCCCCCTAGTGATTTTAATCTTGTCAGTCTCTCCATCTAACTCAGTTCACTCTCTATACCTGATCCATAAATAGGCTACCCATTTTTTTTTCTTCTTAACCAGCTTTTCAAGAATGTTAAGGTTATCAGATTGTGCCAGCTATTGTTGAGAGAAAGGACAGGGCAGGGCAGTGTGCCAGGAATTATTATCAGAAATGCATTTTTGGTAGTGGAAAAGTAAACTTCTGAAACAAATGTACCTCCTCTCACATGTTAGCTACAATCTCACACTAACCAGGTTGAGGAGCCTGCAAGAGCAGAATCCATGCAGAAAACATCTGTATATATATATATATAAAAACGTGCAAATTTGAGATATAACAAGCACATTAGTGAGTGTCTGTACTATGTCTGGAACAGGTATGCTCTTTGCTCAGTGAAAGTGACAGCTAAACATGAGTGATAAAGGCCAACTAGATACAGAGTCAATATCGTTTATTACCATGAGATTAATGCAGGCCCCAACCACACAGACATGATTTCACATCTCATTATTGGAACAACAGAGCTATGGATGCAAAGCTAAATCCAAGGTACAAGGGTACTGAAACCACATTATGATATAATTGTAGAACAGGGATATAATATGAATAGAAACAAACCCCAAGGTCACAGGATGTTTTATATTCAGCTGCCAGAATTACAAAGAGAAGGCACACAACATTTACGTGGATAAATCTGCACTCTAGCCAGCAAAAGTACAAAATTCAAACCAAACTTGGAATTATGGGTCATTACACAATCTTAAAAATGCAAAATATCACATATGAGCCATAATTCATGGAATTATTAAGGGAAGGAAAGCAACATTCAACCTGACAAGTTTCCCCCCAATCTGAAGTAGCTTAGAAAGCAACAACAGAATTAGGAATTACAGAGGTAATTCATACCTCACTCATACTGAAGAAACAGAAATCATTCAAACTGGGATTACAAAGAGAAATTCCAACTCTTCAATTAGGGAGGTAAGGTAAAACCTTCTGCCCACAAAATTACAAATGAACTTCAATAAATGGCTTGTGGACGTGACACTCCACATGTAGAATTACAAAGACTTGAGGGCCCTCTTCCACGATTATAGAAAGCAAAGAAATGGTCCAAAGAGAAGGGTTATCCTTGCACAACTGGATAAGCAGAGTCATCTCTGAAGTGGAATTACGAGGGGTCTCCTGGAATAGCTCCCTACCTGACATCTGCAAAAATACAGGGTTAAGGGTGGGAAAATATTTAGCTTCACCCTCTTCTCCTTAAGAGTAACAAAGAGTACAAACAACACTGAAGATAAACAGACCTCTGTCCACCTTTCTCTTGACAGGAAACACAGTAGTGAGGAGTCCTTCCTTCACTAGAAGAGAGAGTTGAGGAGAATTTACATTAGGTAACAATGAAGTGACACACCTCTGTCTCAATCAGGCTAGGGTGTGAAGTATAGAAACAGAGGGGAAGGGGAAATCAAAACTCATCTAAGAAAGAGACTACTAAATCTTGTGTATATTTGAGATATATAGGTCTGTTAAACATACCAGCCTCTAAAATTTACTCCAGTGGACAAGCAATATAAATTAAGCTGCTTGGGACATTGATCTTTGTTGAACTAGACAAATAAGATCCTAGCACACATCACATAATATTGGAGATCCTGAACAGGGCATAAAAATGATCCAGATCCAAAAGGTTTTATAAATAGAAAACTGAAGGAAGATGAATAGGAAATAAAAGCCTTATCATCTTCCCTAGCTACTGCAGTTTGGGTAGAAAGGTCCTGTCTAGATACAATAAAACATAGTTGGAATGGTACAGTGTCTCACGAACATGAAGCTCTAACACATTTAAATGTCAACATTTGCAAGCCAATAATGAAAGAAAATATGTTTCAAATGAAAGATAACAGAGTGAACATAACCCCAAAATTTCAAAAGTTTGATCTGATAATGCATGGAAAACTACTGTAACATCCAAAGCAGAAACCTGTAAAGCCTGACAGGGATAAATAATTTGAAACGATTCTGAAATACAAAACTAGGGATTTAAAAACTTCTCTTAGAAAAACAAAAAATAGCTGTTAAGATACAAGGCAACAAATAAAACTGTCAGACCTTTGTCAAACAGCCACATCAAAAATTAAAAGGCACATGGTATAGTCAGATAAAAAACCATTAAGCCAATATTTGAGAGGTCACTGATGATAAGTTTGGTTTGGTTTGAATTTTGCACAAAGCTACTCAAGGGTTTCTTTCAGCACTAGCCGTCCCTAATTTAGTAGTGTAAGACTAGAGGGAAGGCAGCTATTCATCACCACCCACTGCCAACTCTTGGGCTACTCTTTTACCAACAAATACTAATGCTAAATAAACCATTTCCTTTGCAAAGCTTCCAAAAAAGAATGTCAAATGAAATGTGTTAATAAAAATTCCACTCAAAACCTCAATTCCTGATGCTATGTGTTGAACTGCATGAAAGCCAGGCCATAGGTTGAAGAACTTCAACTGCTAGATGAAAAATATCTGGCTGAGGCTAATGTAAGAGAGGAAAGAGAAAATGTTGATATTCCTGAAAATATTGGAGAAGTAGAAACCAGGGCAGAGCTGGCCAACAGATTGCTAACAGAAGAACCTTAAAGAATATGGTGCAAATCAGTGTTTGATTCTTGACACACAAAAGAACCAGAGGTAAACACATAAATATGAAGACCTGTCCAATTCTAACTGACAGCTTCTACACTCAAAGCCAGAGAGTGACACACTGAAGACCAGAAAGATGGGAGATGAGCATTTCAATGTTTGGTACAAGCATGAATCTGTGATGTCTCTAGATAAGTGCTTTGTTGGGTGAAATAACTAGTTGGCCACTAGTTTCATTACTTCTGGAACATATCAAGCAAGGAGAAACAATCTGGTGTTTGTGTATCCAAAGCAAAAAGTCCACTGCTTAAGAACAGAGATCTGAAGTGACTGTTCCCTTGCTTTGAAATACATGATACTATTGTGGAATTGTTTGAATGAAGCATTACCATTTTCCCTCACAACAATTTGAGACCCTGAGTCAGAGCACACTGAACTGCTAAAAGTTCTAACATACTGATATGGAGAGAAGTTTCCTCTACTGTCCAAAATTTCTAAAATTCAACATTTTTTATACAAGCACCTCAGCTCTGAAGAGAAGAATCTGTGAAGAGATGTAGCTGTAGAGTAGGGAGAGGAACATTTACTGTTGTGTTTTTCTTGTTCAACAACTACTCAAAATCCAGCAAACTGGAATTCCAACTCTTGCAAGTTTCTGATAACTGAGTTTCAGTGTACAGTTCTGCCAAATGTCAGAAAGAAGCAAGAAAAAGCCAGTCATGCATGAAACAGTCATTGTGAATGACAAGGGTTTGTTTGTTTTTTGAATTTCGCACAAAGCTACTCAAGGGCTACTCAATAGTCAGAGAAAAGCTTTTCTGAGATTTCTAAGATCAACATAGAAAGTCAAACTTCTCCCAGTAAGGCATCTCTCTGAAAAAAATTTCTGCAAACAAACCAACCAAGAAAAAAGCAGAAGTCAATAACCTTACCAAAGTGGAAGTCTGCAAATAACTCGGATCCTCTGAAATTTAAGTTGGGAATCAACAATAAGCTTCAGACAATAGCTGTAAAGATGATAAAAAAAATGCAAATCTGTTGTAAATAACAGATAAACTCTGGAAAACCGACTGATTAAGATTAGCAGTGGCATCTTGTCTAGAGACGGAAAGACGTTCTTTAGGCAATGGACAGCCAATGTATGCTGATCCACAAAATGAGGAGGACAAGGCATGGCAGTATCCTCCCTACACTGATCTGTGAATTTCCTTGCATAAACAACAATGTATGGTGCAGATGCAAGGACTAAGTAATCAAACAAATCAGTTTCTCTCAATAAAGAAGATGAAGATTCATAAGCCACAGAAGAAATACTCAAATCATTACAAACATGGAATATGAGTAATGAAAAAGCTGCAATGTCCATTCAAAGTTCAATATAAACTGTCTGAACAAAGGATGGAGCTGGAAAATAATCTAAATTTTCATTATTCTGCCCTTGTTCTCCTACAAACATAGCCTCAGAGCTATCAGGAGAAATGGCATGAAACTGCACACAAGACTCTACCTCTCTGCATTTCATGAAATGTATATCCTCCATGAAACAATCTTGCCCCTCCCTAAAACCCAATTAATGTTAGGCTTGTGAGGTTGTAAAGGTGTAACATGCCAATTTGTGTCTGAGACATGAATAGAAGAATTCATATTTGAAAAATGTCTCAAAATTTATTTTTTCCCATAAAATCAAAAAAACTCAAGCCCCCACAAGAGGTTTAAACACTAAAAACATTGGAAATGTAGTAACAGTACTGAAAAAACTCTACAGTAAACACGTAACACCATCTTTGTAATTTCTGTCATAGAGAAACACTGAATAAGAACAAAATAAAAAGGAGTTACTGGAGGGATCAGGTATATGAGGCACATTGACATAGGTGAGGGGAGTTACATTGTTATGTGGAATACAGAGACTGGACCAAACAATGTAGAGTTCACAACAATGCTTGGAGTTGGAAAGAAGTGTTTTGGAATACATCTTAAATATTTTAAGCAACACAATTTAATAAACATATACAGTGTTTAAAATGTTCATAGGTACAAATAACTATTGATTAAAAGCAAGTTAAATACAGAACCTTTAATTTAATTAATGTTAGTATAAAAAAGGACAAAAAAGAACAAAAAAAAATAAAAATAAAGTAGTTTGTTCATCTTCTGTTCAGAATTCGAGCTGAGCAGTTGTGTTTCTTTCTGTGTCACCGATTTCAACTTGTTTTGTATTAAAACAGTCCTCATCAGGACTAATTATGTATAGTAATGTTTTTGTTACATTTCTTTCAGCATGAGCTCAGTCCTTGGCACTGATCTCGTAACTTTCTTGTATTGTTACAGCTTTCATGTTGTGACTTTAAATTAAAAAGTAATAATTAAGGTTTGTTAAGCAATGTTTCTCTTATGCCTTTTTTAATTTTTGCATGTTGATTAGACAACATGCAAAGTTGTTTTTCATTTTACAATTAAAAATATTTTAATACATACCAATGTTGTTGTCATCAACAGCCTTCAACTGCTGATGTCATTATCATGTGGATAAACAAGCACAGGCATGTACCACATGCTCATGTTCCTTGTCACATCACTCCACAGCCATTTTCAACACTTTTCTTCCTTTGCTTTTCTACTGATTCTCCAAATACACAGATTTTTGTGAATGCTTCACGAGAATTAACCATTTAATATCCTCACTGAAGTCAGTCAACTCATAACATGCTTTAAAAACAATTTCAAAAATTGTTATGCATCATACTATCTGCTATGCTCTTAACATTTCTTTATGAACTATAACCTTAATTTTGCATGCAGGACTGAAGAAAAACAACTATTTCAGTGGCCTGAAAGACCTTAAATCAAAATTACTGTTATGTATTGATCAACAGACAGAAAGAACTCTCAAAGAAGGCCAGTCACACAATGCTTTTCCTTTCAATAAACTAATAATGTATTTATATAACTGGTAAAGTACACAACAGGTAAACTTACTTAAAGTCCGGAGCATACAGAACAGTCAATCCACAAATGGTTAATATCATTGGAATTCCCCATGCTACACAATGATAGATGACTGGAGTCCTAGTTATATAATCAAAGTGCAATTGTTAAATTTCAACAACAAAATAAGAAAAAATCAAAACAAACTTTAAACACAACAGAAATACAGTTCTAACTTAAGACAACATACCATTTTCCAGCAATGTGATTAAAAATAAACGTGTACTTCCGTTCAGCGTTAGAAACATATAAACTTTTAAATATACATAAATGATTCATTCCACGAAAATACTTTAAGGATAATGGTAGTTTGTCCTGCATCCAGAGTAACCTCTTTTTTTCTTCTTCTTTCAGTTTTAGATGTGCTTTTGCCAAATGGAAGACAAGTAAATATCAATCTAGTAAAACGATAAGTGAAAACGCCATGCATGTGTACATCCTGTACATGCTAATTTAATGTGTATGTTTATAAAAGGTGAATAAACAAGAAAAAAATAAGAACATACATATTGATATACATTATACAGGTCTGACACTGAGATGTTTGTTTAGCCAGCATAAAATCTTCAAAAACCACAAACACCTGACAAGTATATTATCAATTCAAGCAACTCATGTTAATTAGAAAACAAGTTTAAAAGCAGGTTATAGATATATTCTAATGTACCTCAGAACAGCTGGTATTGATATTAACACTTTTACTAATAAAGCAGAGAACAACATTTTGTTCTTCCCAGGTCTTCTTCAGGTTAACAAAGAGTTCACAACTGACTGTTGCTGGACACGTTTTAGGAACGAAAGTATAAATGGGTAGAGGATTGTAGGGGGGCTGAAAAATATAACCAACATTTGGAAAAAAAACTTGTAACAAAACACAACATTCCGGTAAACACCAAATTTATTCAAAAACCAGGGACAAAACTGAAGTTCTTACTATATAAAAAACTACACTGACAAAAACAACACCAACATTATTTATAAAATATAGTACAATAACTGCTATGACTTCTACATTGGAGAAACAAGTAGAAAAATAAAAACCAGATTCAAAAAACACCTTCACACCTTTTTTTGAACACTTCAAATTAAATAAACACAACATAAACATAACTATAGAAAACAACCAGATACTATGTGGGAAAACAAATATAAATAAATGAAAAATCAAAGAAGCAATACTTATACAACAATTAAAACCAATATGCAACCAATATAAATTGAATACCTTTATACCTATACTAATTAATAACCGAACTACAATACTCACTACAATCCTGTACCCACTTATACTCTCATCCCCGAGATATGTGTAAAGCAACAGTCAGTTGCAAACTCTTTGTTAACCTGAAGATGATCTAGGAAGGTCAAAATATTGTTCTCTGCTTTATTAATAAAAGTGTTAATATGCATACCAGCTGTTCTTAGATACATTTTTACTTCAAGTTGGTTTCTTGTCATCAAGAGATATACTTTAAGTTTTATTTTTCAACTCTCGACTTACCAAATTTTCTGCTTTACAGTTTTCAGTGCATCAATAGCATAACACAGGGTCCAGAGATAAGTAGCACCATAACAGAACTGGATCCAACCCTGAATATAAAGACTACAGTTAAATATGTATACAACCAAATATTTAACAGTTTTGTTTATCCAGATGTAAACAAATGCAAGTACATAAAACCTAACAACAGCCCTTGACTTTAAGGCATTAACAAAGGACCAATAACAAGTTTTTCCTCAAGAAAATTTGGCCCTGCTATTAGTAACATTCTTCTTCTCTAGAATTAAATGTAATTGCATATTACTAAACTACGTCATGTATCAAATTTCATAGCGTATATCCTATTTATGTGTATACATTTTTTGTCCTGTACTTTTAAACATCAAAATACTTTTAATTATATGTAGGTGTTTTTCTATAAAAACTACTTAAAAAAACAAAAGTTGCTCAATTTATGTTGAAACTGGTGTATCTAAGCTAAAAATGACAGTTTTCAGAGCCTCATTGCTGATGCACACCCTATAATAATAAAAAAAAGTATTTTACTGATAAAAGTTATGATTTAAATTCCTAAAGCTTGTAAAGCATTAGAAGTCAAAGATTTAACATTGGTATTAATCATGGGCATATTAAGAATAATGCAAGTTAAAAATTGGTGTTTGCATGTTTTTAATTTCACTATTACCTCAATTCTTTCTACCCATTATCCACATTGGCAGCAAAATTACATTGCATGGACTGACCAATAAATCAAATTAACTAGTTATTGTCTTAGTATCTATTTCCTGATACTTAGCTTGAGTATGCCATGTAGCATAAACAAAGATATCAAAAATTGCATGGCACTGACAAATGAAAAAATATGTTCATGATAATTTTAGTAACCTTCCATATTCATATTTTTGAAATCACATGATTAAAATGCATGCTGTGCAGATTAAAGTGGTATCACATATGGACATAGAAAGGAGTGTTGTTTATCAAGAGAAGGACAAGAGGGGATAGGTATACAGTAATAGGTGATAGTATTCCTGACAGAAAACATTGATTACCAGAGTTGAAGAACCAGAAGAATGTAAATTTGGTGTTGTGAGAAGTGTAAAAGGCATCAATGAGGGGCATGTTAAACTGGGATATAGATGAGTAGAAGTAAGTCTGACCAAGAAAGGCAATCTGCTATAAGGTTCAGAGCCCTATGCATATGACAAGCTAATAGATGTATTAAATGGGAATGAGTTCAAAATAGCAGATCTATTTTCAAGATGAAAAGCATCCTGGAAAAGGTATCTCTTTTGACAGCTAATAGAAAAAACAGCTATACATTAAGACCAATCAATCTATGAGAAGAGGAATGAAATAGGAACATATCTGATGAACTTTGAAAAATTGAGTACAGTGATGTACAATGAATGCTCCTCCAGAACCCACAACTCCAAAGATATGTGGTTGTTCATATATGGCTTAGCCTGACAGTGAAACATTAGTAAAAAGATGGAAATCCAGTTGAGAAATGGCAAAGGAGTGTCCACAATGGCATTCATTTGGTCAAATAAAAAAGACAAGGCATTGAGACCTAAGGCTCACAACTGAGAACAATAGACCTCAAGAGAGGTTCCACTGATCTCATAATGTTCATTGGAGGAGGTTATGTTGTCTGGATTGTCTAAAGGAATGAATGGTTTTATGGAAATCAGAGTCCCCCATACCAAAAGAACCTCACATGCAGGGTGTAAATGAAAAAGAAGCACAAATCTTAGTAAAAAAAAAAGGCTCCATTTCTCACAGAAAAAGTGGTGAAAGCTAAGCCCAACTGAACTACAAGTTGACTGACATGCTTAGATTCACCAACTAGTTGGTGTGAGAAAAAGACCAGAAATGCTTAATTATACAGCCTAGCCAAACAACCTCCTGTACAAGAATCTAAGTGTGAATTGATTGATTGATTCAGTGTTTTATGGCACAAAGCAACGAGGCTATCTGCTCCAGCCATCGGATAAAAAAGTAAAAAAAATAAAAATAAAAAATAAATGTAGTAGAAGACACAAAAGGAAATGAAGGTAAAACAAAAAAGTAGAAAACCAATGTTGACACCTAATCTACAACGTTAAGATAGAAGGCAGAGTATACGAAGTTGTAAGGTATTTACTCTTGCAAAAAGGTAATGATCATAGCCAGCCAGAAAGACGAACAGGTAAGTTCAAGACCCACCGTCAGTCACCTGAAGTTGGTCTTTAAAGTCATGGTTCCGGGTTATGTGTCATAACAACCAGTATCAAAATGTAAAAGAATAGAAGTTTTAAAAGACACATAGCAAAATCACAACAATGAGTAGCCAAATGTCCAGTAAAAAGATAAAAGTCAAGTAAATGGAGTAAAAATTGTAAAAGTAAATGAAGGTAAAAACAAAACAGCAATTAAAACAGAAAATGGTGTAAAAACCAATGGTGACATCCAGTCTTCAAAGTTATAAAGTATTTACTCTGGCAAAATGGTAATGATCATAACCCACCAGAAAGATTAACAGGTAAGTTCAAGAACCTCTGTCAATCACCTGAAGTTGGCCTTTCCAGTCCTGGTTTCGGGTTATGTGTCATAGCAGTTATTATCAAAATGTAAAAGAATAAAAGTTTTAAAAGACACTCAGCAAAATCGGAATAATGAGTAGCCAAATGTTCAGTAAAAAGATAAAAGTCAAGTAAATGGAGTAAAATTTGTAAAAGTAATTGAAGATAAAAACAAAACAGCAATTAAAACAGAAAATGGCACAAAAACCATTGTTGACATCCAGTCAGAAAAGTTGTAAAAACTACCTGTAGCAGAATGGTAATGATTATAACCCACCAGGAAGACTAACAGGTAAGAATAAAAACCACTGTCAGTCACCTGAAGTTGGTCTTCCCAATCCTGGTTCCGGGTTATGAGTCAATATGGCCAGTACTAAAAAGTAAAGAAGTAAAAGTGTGAAATGATATGCAGCAAAAGTATAACAACTCACCAGGACAACTAACGAGTAGTTCAAACAGTAGCATTAGTCACCTGAAGATGGCCTTTTCAGTCCTGGTGTCGAGTTATTTAATGTTCTGGCCATTGTCCAATGTCAAATTGAATGAGAGAGATTAAAACTGTAAAAAAGGAACCACAATTAAAAAGGTGTAATGAATAAATATGCAACCCTTAAATGAGATTAAAAAGATTAATGGCCATTAAAAAATTAAAAACGTTATCAAGGTGTACAGAGTCACCATCACCAATAACTCTATCCAATGTTACAGACTGACCCTGGGAAAAAATATGTTTAAAAATATTGCCGTCGTTGAGAATTGTAACGATGGCAAGAAAGTAAAACTTGGCTGATAGTGATTTGAGTGTTACACAAACTACACATTGGTGCATCAGTTCCAGATAAAAGAAAATTATGAGTTAAAAAACTGTGACCAATGCGTAGCCTAGTAAGAACAACTTCCTCCTTCCGAACATTACGGAAGCTGGATGGCCAAACTCCAATTCTGGGTTTGATTTGAAAAAGTCTGTTGTTGCATTGCTCACTCCAAGTGGACTGCCAGCTGGCACGGAGCCGAGCCTTGAAGACAACATCATAGTCCATGTACGGAATAGGCATAGGGGTGATGGTGCTGAAGCAGACATATTTAGCTGCCATGTCTGCAAGCTCATTCCTGCAAATACCAACATGGCCTGGTATCCAGAAAAACTGGATTGAAGTAGCTGCTAATGTGAAATGGACCAGTCGGTTTCGAATATCAGCGAGAATAGGATGTGAGCTAACGTGTAGCGATTCCAAGACAAGTATAGAACTAAGCGAGTCAGTATAAATAGTGCAGTTGGAGTACTGCTCAGCTGCAATATGATCCAGGGCAAGAGATATGGCATACAGTTCAGCAGTGAACACAGAAGCTGTAGAAGGGATTCTGCACGCAACTACTGACCCATAGCAAACCATAGCAGAGCCCACTGAATCACCTGATTTGGAACCATCTGTATAAATGGGAACTGAATGATTGTTTGAAAGATATTCATTGAATAAAAGATGATACTTCCAATCTGGAGTATCTGCCTTTTTTAGGTGACTGAAAGAAAGGTCACATTTGGGGGCTGTAATAAGCCATGGTGGGATGGGCCGACCTGTGGAATCTGCAATGTTATCCAAGGACAGACCCAATTCATCCATTTGCACCCAGATGCAAAGGCCAACAGATCGTCTGTTCTGAAAAAGTTTCTGCCCACTGAGGAAGGAAAACACATTCCCAGGTGGGATGCTTTGGTAAGGAACGAAGTTTCAAAGTATATTGTAAAGATAGTTGCAAACGGCGAAGGTTCATGAGATCCAAAGTATATGCTTTGAACTGGAGAGGTATGGAAAGCCCCAGTGCAGGGTCGAAGTCCTTGGTGATGAATGGGATCCAGGATCTTTAAGGCCGAGGGTCTGTCAGAGTCATAGACCATTGATCCATAGTCAAGTTTCGATCTAATAACAGCACGATATATCTTCAACATTGAACAGCGATCTGCCCCCCAACTGGTAGAAGAGAGGACATGGAGGATATTCAGTGCTCTTGTGCATTTGACCCAAAGCTGCTTTAAATGTGGTATAAAGGTCAGTTTACGATCAAAGATGAGCCCCAAGAACTTTGTCTCTGGGATCACTGGTAGCAAAACTTCACCGATATGAAGTTCAGGATCAGGGTGAATACTTCGTTGATGGCAAAAGTGCATGCATACAGTTTTGGAGAGAGAAAAATTAAAGCCGTTCGCCAGAGTCCACTTCCGTACATGACTGAGGGCAGTTTGTAGTTGCCACTCAATATATCTCATGTTTGACGACTGACATGAGATGTGAAAGTCGTCGACATACAGCCCATTCGCAACAGTGAGAGGGAGTTGTTCAGTGATGGCATTTATCTTTATACTGAAGAGTGTAACACTCAATATACAGCCTTGAGGGACTCCAAGTTCCTGTACAAAAGAACGGGAAAGTGTCGAACCTACATGAACTTGGAATCTCCTGTCCATTAAAAATTTTTTAATAAACATGGGTAGATGGCCACATAACCCATATGTATGGAGGTCTCGCAAAACGCCATACCTCCATGTTGTGTCGTAAGCCTTCTCTATGTCAAAGAATATTGATACAAGATGTTGGCAGTTGAGAAAGGCTTCTCTGATAGATGTTTCAAAACGAATTAAGTGGTCTGTGGTAGAGTGCTCTTGACGGAACCCACACTGGGTGGGCGAGAGGAGGTTGTTTGATTCAAGAAACCAAACAAGCCGAGCATTAACCATCCTTTCTAAGGTCTTACAGAGACATCCCGTCAAAGCAATTGGATGATAGTTTGAAGGAATCTTTGGATCTTTCCCTGGCTTAGAGAAAGGTAAAATAATAGCCTGGCGCTAGGCATCAGGAAAAACATTCTTCTGCCAAATCTGGTTAAAGACAATCAGAAGGACATCAAGAGAAGCAGGAGATAGATGATGCAGCATGTCATAATGAATATCATCAGGTCCAACAGACGTACTGGCAGACCGATGAAGGGCCATTTTTAGTTCCCCCAGGGTAAATGGACAATTATAGTCAAAGAAACAGTCAGTTTGAAAGGAAAGAGGTGATCGCTCTGCCCGAGTCTTGATGACCAGGAAGGTGGAGGAGCAAGCAGAAGTGCTAGATACCTGGCAAAAGCTTTCACCTGGAGTGTTAGCGATGTCCAGGACATCAGTCACCTCCTGACCATCAGAGAGTAAGATCGAGAGGGGGACAGAATTGTAGTGCCCATTAACCTTTCGAATCCTGTCCCATATGATCTTGGAACTGGTGGTAGAAGATATGCTGGTTGTGAACTTAATCCAAGATTCCTTCTGGCTTTGACGTCTTACCCACCTAGCATGTGCACGGGCCCGTTGGAAAGCAACCCAGTTTGAAAGTGTGGGATATCTACGAAAAGTATCCCAGGCCCGTTTTTGAGCCTTCCGTGCTAAGTGGTAAGCATAATTCCACCATAGACGAGGGTATCGTGGAAAACGTGTCGAGATTTTAGGAATACACTGAGCAGCTGCATGTATAATACAGTCAGTTACCGCTGTTACACAGTCATCTATTGATGGATGATTTACGATGGCAGGATCAAGTTCTGCAAGACCAGTGAAAGTGGACCAGTCTGCCTGATCCAGCTTTAACCGGGGCATGCGGGTAGGGTGGCATCGACCACGGCCAGTCTCTCTCAAAAGGATCGGAAAATGATCACTGCCTAGTGGATTACTGTCAACCATCCATGAAAAATGGGAGAATAATGAAGGGGAGCAAACTGAGAGATCAATAGCAGTAAAGGACTGACTAGGTGCATGAAAGTAAGTGGAAGAACCAGTATTGAAAAGAGAAAGATTGTGATCAGAGAGCATCCACTCTACAGATCAACCCCTCCCATCAATAATAGCACTTCCCCAGAGGGGATGGTGTCCATTAAAATCCCCCAGGATTAGAAATGGAGATGGCAACTGTTAAATGAGGGCATCAAGTTCTGATTGATCGTATGTCTCTCCAGGGGACAGGTACAGAGAACAAACAGTGATTGTATGACCCAAGGAAACACAGATGGCTGCAGCCTCCAAGGGTGTGTTGAGTGACAAAGACAGGGTGGGCACATGTTGATCAACCAAGTGCCACCCTGCCATGTACTCGACCATCACACAACCTGTCATTTCTGTACAGAGAAAACTGCCGAATGGAAACTGTATCAGCAGATTTGAGAAATGTTTTTCGTAAAAAAAGACAAACAGGATGGTAGGAAGCAATCAGCGTTTTGATATCATCCAGATTAGAACGTAAACCTCGACAGTTCCATTGTATTAAGGTGGCCATTTTTAAGAACGGGTAGGTGAATCTAAGTGTGAAAGAAAAAATATCTTCCTAAGAAGAGGTAAAGAGATGACAATTATCCATATAATAACAGAATCTAAGTCTTATTTTTAAATATGGCAGGTGAATGTCTCATAAGCCAACTGAAGATATAAGGAGTGGATGCAATGCCAAAGGGAAAAGTAGAAACTGGAAGACTATTTCAATGAATGGAATATAGAAAATGTCTGAATAATGGGACAATTAGAATATATTAAAAAAGCATCCACCATGGCAACCTTAATCATTCACAGATCATGTAAAAAGGACCACTGTAAAGAAAAGAAACTTTATATCAAGAACCATGGGACAACTAAAAATGGGTTGAAAAATGACAAGTCAATAATCAGATGCCATCATTCTGTTTTGTCTTCTTAGGGATTACAAAGAAATGTATTATTCTAGATTGGAAGCAAATACCCTCCCAATGGCATTTTTAGGCAAAAGGTCCAAGATTGCACCCTAAAGATAAATAGGGTCAAAGCAAGAAGTAGAGAAATCAGGAAATGGGGAGACAAAAGAAAGAAACTGCAAAGTAAGGTCCTGAGTGAGGACCTGAAGACTACATCTGTTGACCAAAGGATGGCATAGAGGGACAGAGAGGTAACCCAAAAGTATATTTTCTGAAGAGAAAGAAAAAAAGACATCCCTGACACTGTGAAGTGGGAAGATGGGAAGAAGAAGGTCATGAAAAGCTGAAATGAGAATGGGCTTGGGAAAAAAACAAAATAGGCAAGATCAAGAAAGAAAAGAAACCAAACAAGACAACAAAGGCTGATGCTGGGATACCTTGTTATAGATCTCCAAGAAAATCAGGGACACTCTCAAAGACATCCAGGTGAAAAAAATAGAAACATGATAAAGATCACAGAGATAAGAGCAAAACAGGCAAATGTGTAAGAAGAGCATCTCAACTCAACAAAGGAACAAGTAGCGGGACATAGCAGTCGTAGTATTATGATTAAAGTGGTAAAATGAATAAAAAAAAACAGCACAATGAAGTGTTTCAGAAATATTTGATGGGATAAGATGTAGTGTAGGAGGATGTTAAAAAAGAAAGTCTTGAAAAGTGGGTACAAAAAACTAAAATATAATTTAAAGGGTAAGTTTCTCCAATCAGGTAAAAGGAGATTTGAAAAATTATGAATCACAGGAGAATAAAACACAAGGATATTTTAAACAAAGACAAAAGATCTAAACAGGAGAGGAAGATGAAGTGTGTTACTTTGAAAGTACTATTAAAAAAATGAGTCAGCATAAAACCTAATACCAGGCAAAGAAAGAAAAGAACATACCTCTAAAAGCTTGTAAAGAAAAAGATAAGAAGATTGGGAGTTTTCTCACACACATAAAGCACTACCCAGGGCAAACTTTCATGATGGAAATGGTCAGCTGATTAAAATTCTTGTTCCCCAGCTCATGGTCAAATTGTGAAGAAGGACAGAATGAAACAACTCCACTATGTATGAGGGAGCCAACATCTTGAACAATGACTCTCATATCCTCCTTAGACAAAAACCTCCATTAGCCACATGTCCCATGTAAGTAACAATGTTTGTCATTATTACAGGATGATAGTTGCTGTCACTAGAGAACTTGTAATAGTTAAGCAGGAGGAGAAATATTTTTTCTTTTCTTTCAGTAATGAAAGAAACTATTTAAAATTTTAGTTTCTTTAATTATTGTGACTCTTATATACTTAAATAATTACTTTAAAAACATCTCCACTAAAGACAATGCCAAGAAAAAGACAAAGTATTTTGACTGCAATTGTTTTGGGTGAAGATACTCCATGAAGAGATCTTGTGTTTCCATTCTGTTAATAAAGGGCTGATGTTAATTACATAATGAATGTGTCACTGGAACAGTTCACATTAAATGTGATTTTAAGGTGGAAGTTAGCTCATGGTTAGTAGTATGTTATCCTCACAGATAGTTGCAGAAGATATTCAAGCTACTCTGTGTGAATAAGCAAAAAAATCATCTCCAAATTTCCAATCTAAGGAATGCCAACCCCACACAATGTGGTGTCACATTTGCTGTTAAAAAGTACAATCATCTCACAAATTAAAAGATATTTAACAGTCTTTAATAAAAAGTAACTTCTTCACACATAATGTAGAGCTATGAAAATATACTTTTATCTTATGGCTACAATAGCTTTGAAATTAGTAAATGCTTTAAAATAATTTTCTAATGAATCTTTCAACTCAGAAAATAAATATTTCACAAACAATTTGAATGCGACAATTACAAACTTGAAATATGATTATTTTAGAGGAGATTAGTATATAACATCTTAAACTACCATTATTTATAACAAAACTTTCAATATATTTATGTCAGAATACGGGTCCAGTTCAGTTTCCCCAAGTTTGCTTGAAAGATCACTGTAGGAGTATCAGAATTATAGAGGTGGGTTTATAGGTTGTTTCCTCAAAAAATGGCCAAAATCCATCTAGAGGGGTCAAATGTTTTAACTATTCACACCACAGTGTGTTTTCTGTCTATTAGCCAGTCAGTCCATAGACACTAAAATGAAATCACATGAAGTATGCTTATCATTAATCACTAGAAGACTTATGCACTCTGTTAGCTACAACACAGTTGGACAGATGAACTTCAAAAGCAGAAAATTAAAAAAAATTGTTACTCAAAATTTTGGTTTTATTTAATCTTTAAAATAAATGCTCTCAAAGGCCCTGCAAAAGTGCATCTAATATTATCATACATATTATCATAGCAGTAAGATCAAAACACCATATACTCTTAGAGCTATAAAAGAATGGGTTCAGGTTGGATTATATTTTGTGATAGAAGTTAAGAATGGTTGATGATATAAGATTGTATTTCCAGGGTTAACTATCACACCCACAACCAGTTAAATACAGCGAGTGGTAGTGGTATATATAGCAACCAGATCCTAACCCCTTAATGAACCTGTAGTTTTGCATCTGTTATTTTGCTTATGGCTGATAGACAGAACATCCACAATGGCTCTGGGTACAATGGCCACAGACATTTTCCCTTTAAAATGATACTATTTATAATTGTGATTAAATGGTGAAGTTTTAGTGTTTTATTGGTTTTTCTAACGTAATTATGTACTTGTTGGCATGTACATCTATTATAAAAACATTTTATTTTTCATAATATGTATTTATTTATTTATAGTGATGATAAACACCTAAACTTGCTGAGTATGCCTAGTTTTACGTATTGGTGGGACACACCTTATTCTCCTCATTAATTTGGATTATAATTATAGAAATAAACACAACTAAACATTGTAGGAGAATCAATACACACAGCCAATTCAAAGTTCATTTATTTCAATGCTAATAACATGGTAAAATGAAACCATGATGATTCTAATCATAATGTATAATTAACAATTTCCTCTAATTACCAAGCTATAAATGCCACAAGCTTAAAACCTATGTCTATGAGTAACTGAGTATAATATTGACCATTTTAAATTTGTACTGCCAACAGCTGCTACATCACTATCAAACTTTCAAATATCCTTACATGTAGTTTCACTACAACTACACTTTTGTTAAAGCTCCATAATTATTCAGTAATACAAAAAATAACATTTTCAATGTAACAAGGCTGAGACATACCTACTTCCAAAACAAGAGTATTGGGAACACAAGAAATTATATCAATTCCACAGACAAGAAAACCTCTAACAGAACTGTTTGAAACTTCTCTAATGAAAATCCTGAAATATAACGTTCTATTGCAGGTTTTTATTATTGTTAATACATTTTAGGAATCACAAGTTTATAGCAATGAAAACCAGATAATCCAAACCTGTTTGAGCTATAACACACAAACTACAGAGTAATAACATGTCTCTAAACATTAATTAGTGTGGTCAACATACAATAGATCTATTTACTGCTTGGTATTACACTAACACAATTCACAAATAAATATAACTTATGAATGGAGGTGGTAAATGATAAACAAGATTTCTACAATGATTCTTGGAATAAAGTATACACATTTTTGCTCCTTTAGTACAAAACATTACATATAACAGTTAATGAATATTATAATTTTCTTTCTTGATATTTACATATAATGGCAACTAAACAAAGTCATTTGAAAAAAAAAAAAATTTAATGGACCCTCTTGTTAAACATCATATTACAAATATTGAGTAAAATAAGACAGAAAGCTTGAGTTATCCATTACATACCGATATAATAGCACAGAAAGAGCTTCCAGTTTCAGAATCAATGTTGAACATCCACTCATTTTCAGTTAGCCACAAAATAGATCGAAGAAAGATACCTAAAATTCATGAAAATCTATATAACAATATTACTAACACCTAACATTACTAACAAAATAAAAAAAAATTCTTATACATAACAAATCAGTTGTTGTCACCTGAAAATAAAGTTGAATGTAGTTCAGATTGTGTCAAGCTAAATAGGTAAATTAATTAGACAATTAGAAAAAAAACACCTGAAAAGTACTATATTCTCCATATTTTTATTGAAGTTAATCAAGTACATTGCAATGAAACTTAGTTTTATTGTATACCACCAGAGACCCACAAAATATGTGCAGTCAAATTAGTATCTTTACTGTAACAGCACTTCTTTAAATATAGAATTTGAAGAATAATACATACAAAAAATTTATAAATGCAGACACAAATCTATAAATCTATGTGGACTAGGCCTAACATTAGTTAAGCCTTTATAACAAAGTTAGTATGGTCTAGATTCAATACAGTGATGAATTAACATGTTAATTTGTTTACTGTTTTTGCTTAAGTTTAGTTTGGGTTAAACTTAACCATATTTAATACCATCAATAAATAAACTTATAATGTTATGACCTAATATTAAATCTTAAAAACCTTGATAAGCTTTTAATATGTTGTTGTACAAAATATTTACTGATGTATATTTACATTCACTGAAATTAAGTTTGCATGCATACACTTTCAGATAGTAAGATGTGCATGCATTTGTTTGATAGAGAACAATCAAGTTTTACTATGATAAATATTTCTAATTGGTGGTTACAAGGTCATTCAATTATACTGAGTCCTTATAGAGTTAGGGCAGAAACATAAATAAAATATAGTTTTACCAAAAAAGACTGATATTTATTTAGGTGGTTTTAGAGGTTATACAATCTCAAACTAATATTTAGAATTTTAAAACAAATACATATTTTTATATCATAACATAAAATCAGAATCACAGTAAAATCGGTCTCATTTTATATTTTCTGACAGCAAATGTTTTTTAATACAACATAATTCATAAAAGTAAGTAAGAAAAATTACAAACTGTCTAAAAATTAACAACTTCAAAAGCACCATTTAAGACAATTAAATATAATTCTTAAGGTTCTGCCTGATTTTCAAATTCTAATGTTATTTATTCTTCACTATTTAATTTATTGAAATTTTATAATTTTTACACATGCCATTTTCTACTGACTTCAAGAATCTCACATTCTTAAAATGAGTATAGAACTAGAATTACTCCTGAAATGGTTTTAAACAGCACCAAACTGTGACAAACTATGAAGTACACAACTGTTACTATGAGCAACTAGATGACTGATGCTATATTTGAAAATTCATAGCAATTGCAGTTTGTGTCACACCATTTTTTATCTATGCAAAGCACTATTCACAACAGTTTAAACAGAAAATATAATTCTAATCATTTGTAGATTTATATAATTATTATTTGTACATTATACATAATTATATTTTCTACAACTGTATAATTATATAATTTTATATAATATATTACATTTATTGCTTTAGACATACTTAGACTTGCTTACACTCTTTAGCAAATTCAACTGATTCAGTCTGCAGTGAGACTTTGCTGGATATTCATGACAAAATATTACACTATATCAAGCGTGCTTTGTATTTGTTTATATTATTGTTATATTTGATGTTCATTTAAAAGGTTTACTACTTTTTTATGCAAAAATATACCATACTGCTTTCACTAGTCTACCTTCTATTGTTTATTTTTACAGACTACCTGGGCGTGACTGTGTGATGAATTGACTCAGAAAGCCTGAAAAGGATGTATGCCATACTTGCCATCATTGATTATCACACCTATAACTAGACTGCCATGGAAATATAAGCAGTTCTTATCGAATATTGTGTTCAACATAAGATAACCAAGATCACTATGGACAATGGATCCAACTTTGTCAAGGCAATCAGGTTAATTACAGTGTTTTGATAATACATTCTATTCATTAGTATCTATCACATCAACATATAATATATATTAATTGAAATCTTTATAATGAATAATCCTTACATCTGGATCTTTTCTTGTGAATTTCTCAGTCAAATGTTACAAATATATAAATAAAAATGGCTGGTTTGGGTTGAGAAAATTTTTTATGGAGCATAAAAAATTATCTCAACCCAAACCAACCATTTTTACACATATATTTTTCTCTACAAGTGGGTTTTCTCGTCATCACTAAATGTTACAAATCTTACATCATTAGAAAGGCCTTTGTCTGAAGCATCTAGATTACACATTGGCTTGACAAAATCATAATGAGTAATTTATGTTTAATTTTGTACTTCTTCGAAGAGTGGTGAATTAGGTAGAGAAGATGCCTAAAAGTTCAAGATTTTTTTTAGAATGTTGCACTGTAAGTTAGAAACTTAAGAACTTAAAACTACTAAAATATGCATTATCAGTCATGTTTTATACTGTATTTATTCATGTGCAATGACCATAAAGTGCTTTAATAAAATTTTGAATGCACCTCAGTTGAACCACAATATGTACAGAAAAAGTATAGTTAAGTGAGTTTGTTTGTCAGTCTGCATAAACTGCTTCCAACTAGAACAGGATTTATAAATTTAATGCACAATGCATGCAAGAAAGCATAACATAAATGTTGTGCATGAAAATGACAGAAAATGGAAAGTTCAAGAAAAAGCATAAAAACTAGCACAAATATTTTGCAGGTTGAGGCTATTTCTCTCTCTCTCTCATGTGCTAGTGATCTTGGTTACTCTATGTTCCCAAGTTTTGAAATACACTCCTTACTGAGCTACAATGGGTGAAGTCTGTCATCTCTCTCACCTGGCTTTCTACTAATGTAAAGACTGGTCACAGACAAACACTTTGAATGATTAGTAACAGCTGAAGGAGCTCCATATAAGAAAGTACTGTTATACCATGCCAATACAGTAATACAGATGGTACTTACTTAGCAATACCACACATTATATACATGTCTCTCTTGATATTTTAGAATTTGTTTTAGCAGAATCTTCTCCACTGAATAAAGGGCTGAAATTGTAAGTAGTGATGCAGGTTATTCCAAAGCAGAGCAAGTGAGGAATATGAAAGTCAGATAAAGTTCCACAACATTTCTGATATTGTTAGTAGTAAGACAAGAGACCATTGAGGTTTCCTTTCACTCCAAGCATCTTCTACATGCAGCATATACATTGTCTTGTAGTAACAAGTATATTCCAGAAAGTATCCTGATTGACATTTGTAAAGACCCAATCATTTTTGAACAAATACAGCCATAGCATTGTAGTTGCTAACCTTGTACAAAAACTAGGTGAACATTTTGTTGTTTGAAGTGCTATGCAGTGGCATTCAACATACAAGATATTAGTTAGTATGGGAAACATAATACTGGAAAAAAAGAAAAGAAAAAAGAGTTCAGTGTGTGGTGAGCTGTGCATCATACATTTCAACTTTTTGGATATAAACTTTATCAGAGAATGCAAAGTTGTCATATGACCCAATTATTTCAAAGTGAAACTAAGGTCTATATGGGGATCTTTTTGTTAACACTTGCTAATGCTTTAATTTCAAGAATTGAGAAGCACTTTGAAGCTTCCTTTGTTTTACTCTCATTCTTCTAATTTTTGTTTTTTTATTGGTGATTTTCTCTTAATTTTTCTTTCAAATGTTTCATCAACTCTGACAGATTTATCTTACATCTAGAGTATGCCATCATCTTGAATTTAATCTAGATTCTATCTTATTTCTATCAGAATAATCACACATCCAACATAAGTGTTGTGATGGTTTCTATCATTTGCATTCAAAATTTTGATTATTTGGCAAAAATAAAACAGATTTTTTACCACCATGTGGTGAAAGTAATTTATTTCTTTGATTGTATTGCACAAGTTCTGCTCATTATGGTCTATAATGGTGTATAATTTCACATCAAATCTAGATACTCAACAAACCTCTGGGCATAACACAGCATCAATATTTCATAACACAATTCCTCTAACAAACAGTATAAAATGTTTAAGAATATTAACACAGCCTACAAAAGTAAAGACTTTATAAATATTTATTTTTGTGGGTGACATGAAAAATAAGAAGGATTTAGGCTTCATGACAAATAAAAGCTTCAAACCTTTTTGAATTTGAAAATTAAAAAAAGGGAGGATTATGTGATTTATTTTAGTTTAGAGTTTGTAAATGAGTGTCATCACCACCTTAGGCAAAACTTTAGTGAGGTTTCACCTGGAGTTTTTATTCTATTTTATGAAAAATATATTAATTTACTTGAAAAAAGTGATTTCCCAGTTTCAAACATTTAGATTGAAAAGAAAGGTTACAAGATTTAAGCTTGTTTTCTTTGGTAAACAGAGGTTATCATAACCTGATTCAAGACCTTAATAGACATTTAAAAGTACTGTCAATGTAAACAGGGATGTCAATAAAGTTATTGTATGTTGGCTACTTACAGTTTTGGGGCAGTTTTAACATAAACAAACAACGTAAAATCTTGAGTTACTTTCACTGTTCTCTACATTAGACAATGCTTATACTGCTTGAGAAGATACTGCAGTAATGTAGCAATCATACTGAAAAGGTCACCAACTAATATATTTTACTGGTCAAATTGATCACAGCTATCACAGAAAACAAAGGTCATGAAGTGATACTGATGACTGGACAAAGGAACTGAGTTTACCTGTTGAATTCAAGCACACCTTCATTCATGGTTCAGTTCTAGTAGGGTAAAGATGATAGCTGAGATCACCATGTTTTAGTTTTGTAGATAACTATACTGAGAATGTGAAATCTATGGGAATTAACATCACCAAGTGAATAATAACTATAATCCTGTCTGCACAACTACATAGGCTGCATTTTCTTTGTTTTTCATTCAGACTTTCTTTATTTTGTAACACTGTAGTCTTATTAGCTCTTCCATGCAAGAAAAACCAGTTAAGTTTTGAAACAGACTATTCCACAAATATTCTAGTCCATTTGATGTTGTTAGTGGATCTAATTATCTGATATTTCAGGAAAATTAGTTTGCCTGAAAAAAACACTAGAGGTACAGAGGAAAAAGAACCTTTAGTGCCATAACAACAGGATTTATTGAAGTCTTTGTTTTGATAACATGCGCAATGGCTCTTGCTTGGTCATTTGGGTTTGCTAAAAATTTAAAGTAATTCTTTAGAATTAAAAATGGTATGCTTAAAAAAAAAAGTACTTGAGATCAAGTGTAAGGATTTGGTGGAAAGAGACAACAACAGGAAGATGTGTTGGCAAAGAAAAAGCACTTTTCCTGTTTATGTTATGAAAGTCTCTGACATTGATTAGCTTGTAAACACTAATAAAGAGGGCTTTATTCGTACCTTGAGTATACTGGCCATTTATGCTGATGGTAACTGTAAGGATAAATCTTAATAGAAAGGAAGCATAGATGACCGAAATGAAATGGCTCTGAAGAGCTTAATTGTGAATGAGGTCTTAATCCTTTCCATTCAGTTTGGGTGGAATGCACCTAACTCATTATCACAAAAGTATTCATGAGAGTAATTATACTACTAGTTTTATATGAGTATCCTAACCATTTATGTTTATAGTACCCCTTAGGATAAATCTTGATAGAAAGAAAGAATAGATAACTAAAGTGGAATGGCTCTGGAGAACTTAATTATGAATGAGGAGGTCTTAACCCCTTCATTTCAGGTTGAAAGAAATGCACCTAACTCAATCATGAAAGTATCCATGAGAGTTATTATACTATGAATTTTATAAGGTATGCATATGCTTACAAAAGTTTGCAGATTACTGGTAAACACTACAAAGCTTTTGCACATAAAATATCAGGTTTTGAATTAAGTATTTAGACATTTTAATTAAAGTTTTTCTCAAAAGTATTTTATTTTGGAATGTCGACTATGTAAAATGCAAAACAATTTTCATCTTAAGATTAAAAATACTTGTATGAATTACAAAATTTTCAAATTTCACATGTGAGATCTTTATAGCCTCCACAATTATCAAATGCTTTTTAAGAAGAAATTTATACACTATCTATTATTTTCACCATCAAATCAGAATTTCTGTATATGTTTGAAAGATTTGACCAATCTTGTAAACACCATAAAAAATTATAAAATATAAATTATACTTTTTATTTCTGGAAATACAAATTGTAACTCAAAAACACAAATGTTCAATTCAAAGAGCTTAAATGCATAACATTATCCATTTATTATTGTTGTGTGTTTTAGTGGACAAGTATTTTGTGAAATAAAGTTACACTTGGGAGAATGCACTATATATGTTTATACACACTATCATTATTTACAGAGATGTTTTTAAATTTATTTTTTTTAAAATACAGAATAATATATAAAAAAGTAAAGCAAAGAATTATCTCTTCTAGTTATGACATCTGGATTCAGTTGCAGCGTGTCATAAGTTACTGAGATTTAAGAAACATCATTTGTGGAAGATGTGAAATGAAATAATTTATTTTAGGTTTTATACATGTATATATTTGAATTACCCAAAAAATCATAAATAACTATATCAATACCATAGAATTTCATTATAATTTATCACATTGAGTAAGCAAGGTGTATTTGAGCAAAAGAATAAAAAAAATTTTTTTGAACAATCTAAAGACTCAACAGTATAAGGGTTTGTTTCGAAAGAGGCAATGCCATAATATTTGAAAATTGCTGTGAGAAACCACTCGTGAAACATCCTGTTTTGACTGATTATTCACATTTGATATATAGAATTAAGTGTATTTAAGGGAACCGTTTCCAAAAACTGAAGATGAGCACAACCACTGTGTTTGATTCAGTACATTATTGATATCTCAGCATATAAAAAAAATATTTTTATTTTACATTCCAGCTTTTAAATTAGTACTTTGAGTTCCTAATCCACACAAAACTTTAGACTTAGGATTTCAACATCACAAAAATCTAATTTAAATCAGTGCTGCATTTAAAACAAAAATTGATGTTTAACTGTTTTTTTAATATTTACATTTAAATTATGAAATTGAGTAATGTTTAACACTAACATTTGAATTATAATCTACAGTTTAATACTGATTTATTGATGTAACTTCATAAAAATAAAATTTTGAATACAAGTCAGCAAACATGATGACATGGCCTTTAATCCTTGACCTGTTGCAATAAGGTTAACAGAACTCTTAAGGTGTCATAAGACAGTTAATCATGACTCTAGCTCTATCATTCTTGAGAATAATAACAAAAAATTCCCTGTGATCTTGATGGCAGGTCATGATATCTGTACGCAGCTGTATAATGAGCCACACCCAGAAACTCTTTGCCTCTACAGCTAATGAGATTACCAATTCAGCCAGTTACTACCAACTTTGTTTTGACAAGTAGCACTAAATTATACATTAGAGAGGAAGTACATCTCTAGTTCAACCTAGATGTTGCTTACAGAATGAATGTAGTTGTTTCCAATCTTAGATCTGGAATTTGCATTCTTAGGATGGATGCACTATGGAGATCACCTTTAAATTTTACTTATGCAAGAGATGAGATGATGTTCCACAAAAAAAAATTCATCTAATGACAATCAGACCAGACCTAGAAACAGTGGACAAAACAATTGTACATAGAAGAGTGAATAACAGTCCTTCCATAGTATAATTCAAATAAAGTGGTGTAATAAACTTATGGTAAGTAAACATGAATTGCTTCCAGAAAGCAGGCAGCATTGACTTGATAATTATTCACCCAAGACCCAATGACATCCCACTGCTGTTTTGTAAATATGGATTATGGAGTATTATGCTTGATGCTATAATACGATTATAGTAACAAAATATGAATTGTTTCCTATCCAGAAAGAAGATAGCATTAACACGATAATTATTCATCCAAAACCCAATGTTGCTTTGTAAATATGGATTATAGGGTATTATGCTTGATGCTGCAATAATTGTAGGCATGGTGAGTGGAAGTAATCAATGTTAATGGTACACTGGAGTTGCATCTGTCATGTTGAAACTGAAAGCAAATATATCTTAGATAATTGATTAAAAATTGTGCTGGTAGTCTAGACGTAATATAGTGATCTGTTTGGCAAATAAGTAGATGTATTTCTGGAACCAGATGTCTAACTGAATGAAGCAACAGTTACACAGTATCACTTAAACACAAGAACACACATCCCACAAATCAACTTCTGCTATAGCTTTTTACAACAAATAAAGTCAAAGCTTCTGGTGTAGGACAGAGTCGTTCAGCCTTTGTAGTAGTGACTATCATGAAGAATGATGTAATACCAAGGCTCTGTGTTAATTTCAGATAGGTTAATGTGGTAAATATCATTGACACCTTTCCTTTAAGATGAACTGACGAAGGTCTGGATGAGTGAGAGAGCTCCTAATGGCTTCAACACCATGACTCTGGCATTTGGATACAGGAAACTTGAGCTTTATAATGAAAGCAAGGTTACAACTATTTCTAGCACAAGAAACAGCTTTTATGAAATTTTTGTCATGCCATTTAGTCTGTATAATGCACCAGCTATTTCAAACAGCCTGAAGAAGTTTACACTCATGGGACTAATCTGAACAATATGTCTAATTTATGTCAGCAATATTTTGGTGGTTCTCAACATTCTCAAATTTGTAATTAGTAATACAACCTCAATATTTAATTAGCTATGTTCATCACTGTGTGTGTATAATTAGTACTATATCAAAGCTTGCTTTTATCAGAAGTTAATATTAATTCATTAAAATAATAATATCTTTTAAACAAAATATGAAGCTACCTCTAAACATTTGACATAAGATGTAATTAGAACTTAAAAATAACTTGTACATATTTCTAAAGCATGGCAGGAGCTCTTGTTTAACAGATTGTGTGCTTGCTCACTAAACAGTTATTGTAGCCTACTTCCTTCAGTTATTTTTTTTTATAATGTATATTTCATTTGAACTTAATGATTTATTCCCAATAATTGAAATGTATATTTTACTTACCAAAAGAAGCAAATAAATCAGCTACTGCAAGATAAGTAATAATATGTTTTTGCCTTTGACCAGATAGTGAAATATGTCTAGAATGACTATCACCTGATGAGGGAAGAATCTGATAAGTTGCACCAAGAATTCCTAATAAGCTTGATATGGCACATACAATATTGTAAGGAGTTGAACTGAAGTGAAGCTGTCTTTGAAGACTTGGGTGACCTTTCGAAACAGTGCAACAAAATGTGTCAAGAGAAGGAGAAGACATCTAAAAAATACAAATAAAATTAAAATATGTAGAAGAAAGTAATGGTCATGTACATACAAACATTTCAGTGAATAATACAGACTGTTTTTGATTTAGTTGCCACTTCCTATTAATTTGTTTCTTCAAAAACATTGACTAAAGAATAAGGTATTATTGTTAAACTTAGCATCTCCTGCATATTATGTAATAATAGGAATGAAGTAAGTATTTCTATAATTTCATAGCAAGTCTAAGACTTTGAATAAATGCTTTAACTGGTGTATGTATTGAATAACAGTAAATGAATTTAAAATATTAATAAAATACATAGATGCGGAAGTATTTCTAGCTGTATTGATGAAGATCAGTTGTTTATCATTAATGACCTACTAATGTAGTTTCAATAAAATTGAAAGTACAGCATAAGTGAACAATAATTACAACTAGAAGAACTTACTGTAACAAAACACTTCACAAAAAATACTTTTCATGGGATTATTATGTACACTTTGTGATAACACAGAATCAGAAGTATCATAATTTATTGTAAATGCCTGTTTTTATGAAGTGTTGGTTACCATTAATGTTCTGAACAACAGAGCTTGATAACAAACATGACAACAGTTAAGGGTTATAACAGCATGTATATAAAAAATTGGCAGTGTAGCCTGTAACTGTGCAGTAGAAAAGTAATTTGATGTAAACCTTTAACCTCTACTAAATGCTTGTTTCAATATAAAGTACCAACTATGACATCAGATATTTTATTCATACATGTAAAATCCAAGGAAAACATCAACATCACACAGAGAATCATGTTAAAATATTTATATCACCTATGATTTCATAAATTATCATTTAATTTCCTGTAAAAAATACTTTGTGCATGAAAAGATATTCTAAATTAAATGAAATGCCAAAATATATAAAAAAATATTATTCACACACGCAAGTCAACGTTTCACTCCTTCAGATTTTGTTCTTTAAGTATAATAGTTATCCATAATTTTTTCCATGAAAACTTGCATGTGTTATACTTTTCCAATAATAAAAACATATTTTCAATTGATACATACTTCCACTCACATGAATGGCTACAATTTTTCAGTGCTGCCCTCTATTTGCATAATTTTTTCACAAACCACAAGCCTTCTATTACTACATACCCTATTGGTTCACAGTTTAAATGATTCTGACATACAAATTATCACCGAACAAATCTCAATTAATAGACATGATTCTCAAAAACATGACTCGAATTATTCAACCCAACTAGCACTCTGAATTTAGGCATAAAACTAAGCACCATCAGAGAATGGGGAAGGAAAGGTGGGAAGTGTGAGCAGAATTAGTAACTGTCAGAAATATATTTTCAGTGTAAGAAAATTACAACTTCCAACAAGGTACCTTACATGTCACACAGAGGTGAGATGCACATTTAACAGGTGGAGGGATCAGCATAAGGGAGAAAAAGTGAAACATCCTCTGAAACCAAATTGTCTGTGTACCAGACATTGACAAAAACTATATATTGCAAACTTTATCCACAAGACTGAAGCTAGCATGTACATATTTCTGTATCAAATTCTCAGCAGATAGCCCATTCAAACAGGAAATTCATAAATTTGTACAACTGATTTGACTTAAGGCTGAGTGTATACTTGATTGATATAACCTGTGGACTTTCAAAATAATAAATTTAAGGTAAGTATTTCCACAGTTTTGTCTCTGGATTTCTGATTCTTGATTTTTTCTCTTGGCTACTATTTGTTGTTTTGTAGTTCTCAACCCAAACAGTCACATGAAAAAAAAGGGCCCAGCCTATTTAGACAACCTAAAACTTCAAATTGGGCTTGCACCTGTTTATTGCAATATGCTCTCTGTGTCCAATTTATTCTTCACTTAACTGTCTTAAATCTGCATTCTGCAACATCAATGTATACCTGAATACTACATTTTCACTCTCCCAACTCATTTAGGGAAAACTGGGCGTCACATTAACAATTCTATAAGCTGTGTTAAAACCACTAGTAGGATAATACTGAATTTGTTCTATGTCATAAATTAAAAATATTTTTAACCAATATTTGTGATAAAATATGTTTGTCGCTGTAATATTTATGTTAATATGGCCACCTCTTAAAGCATATGTCCAATGCATCAGTAATGGATCAGGTTAATAATATCATGTTTATATCACTTTACTGACTGTCCATTCAATTATTTGGAATGTACATAAAAATTCATTTTCTTAGAGCTTTCTTCATTTTTCATGCAAAGAAGCAAAGTCTGTGCATTTTTTTAGTCTAATCAAGTCACTGAAACAAAAAAGGCTTTGCTGAATTCTGTGAAAACATCCTATAAAAACAAACTTTAATGCTATGAGTTTTCTATGAATTCAACACACTATTGCTAGATCATTAGCAAACTTGTGCATAAACCATATAACAGTTGCTCCAATGAAACCAATCTCTTAGCAGATACAAATAGTTGATGTGAATTATTTCCAAGAAACTTTTTTGGGTATTCTTTTTGGATTATGTGGTGCCAAAAAATCCAACAAATCTTTTTTTTAATAGCAAAATTATCAAACTTAATTTTATGAAACTTGACAGAAAGTTTAAGTAGTAGATTTAGGTTTTCTGTTAAAAAGAGAATTTTTTTTTGTAAAATTTCATTTAATGTAGGTATCACTTTTTCACTTTCTAACCTTTCCCATAGCTGAAAATATACTTCAGATGTAAACATACCTCTCTGCACCACTAAGGGCTACTGCCTTGCATGCAACTGCTGTGACATTTCCTGTGCATGCCACAAACCTTCAAACTCCCACTCCTACAAGTGTTTTGTGTATTGTGATAACTTATGACATAATTGTCATAATGCTATTGCCTTCCATCATTAGGAGGATCATATGATTTCTTTGCATATTAATCCCCATAAGTATTAGCATATGATCACAGACTCATTTGGGATGAGGCAAAAAATATGACCCAGGAGTGGGTAGAGCAAAAAGGTGATATTGAAAGGAAAGTTTCAACCTGAAATACCAGGAATTGAGTCCAATGAAAAGTCACCACAAATTAGGCTTAGTTCAACACGATGCCAATAAGCTACTTGTTTTTGTTGATTATTTATATTCAGGCTACATTTTAAGCACTCAGAACTTGTGAGATGTGACACATTAGGAGTTTTATTTAAGATCTCTGGACTGCTACACATATTTAAGGAAGCTAGTAGTGAAGAGGTATAACTTGTATGTAGATTTTGTAGCTTGGAGGAGAAACTTAATGCTATTCTAAATATGGAAAAGATGATAAATAGAGAAGAATATAATATGAAAAAAGGTTGCAAGATTTAAAGAGGAACATGTACTTTTGTGTACAAAAGATACAGTGGGTACTGTTTTATTTTCTATATTTTTATCATAATACAAGTAGATCATTAATACCACATCAAGATATACAATTCAAATGTGTATTGTATATCATAACGCATAACAGAATGAAATATAACACTATTTAAAATTTTTTCCATGGAGAAATAAACACTGATTGAGGACTGACTGTAAAATATAATTGTATGGTGAAATGGCTGAAAAAAAAATTTTTAGGCTTTAATTTGTACAAATGAGTAATTTCAGAAGAGAAAGATAAAAAAAATGACATATAGGGTTAGAAACAAAAAGTATAAGTGGATTATTGCTCTAGCATGTAACATGAAAAAGATAGTCTGGGAGTTAAGCATAGAAAAGAATTAGATTATACTGTTCAGAGATGTATTGAACTTTGGCAGAATGCAACTTGCATTTTATATGTGAAGCCACTCCTTCTCCTCCTACTAGTACTCTAATGCTGTTAAACAAATTATAATCCTGTATTTCAATGAGATTTGTCACGAAAACAGTTGAAATTGAACTTTCAGTTATTCCCATTATTTTAAAGTCTGCAATCCCAAGTGATGCTGTTAATCAATGGACAATAATTTTTATTCGCTCTTTCAAGGTATTCCCTGCAAACTCTTCCTTGGGAACAGTAACAATTTAAACCCAATCTTTACTTTTAGTTTCTCATCTAAACATACTGGATGAGTAACCAGTTGACCTTTATTCTCCTGTGCAATACACCAAATGTACATCTCAATCAATCTGGCCTGAACTAACAAACTTTATAAGTATATACTTTATAATTTGTATCACCCATTTTGCCAAACCATATGAAGTGACTCTGTTCTTTAGTGTATTCAATACTGTCCATAACTTGGAGAATAACTGGCTATTGTAAATAGTTTTATCTGAATTTCTTAAGGAGTTCCAAAATGTGATATCCACTGATCTGCCAACACATCAGTAACAGATTGTGCTAAAGTGTTTATCAATGGATAAGATTCACCCCACCTAATGAAGTAACTCATGATGACTAAGACACATAAATTAGCTTTCTTGGACTCTAGAAGGGTTCCAGTGATAAAAAGGTCTATTCTCTAGAGAGAAGAACTGACAATTCTTGTATGTTGTACAGGCCAACACTTTCTCTGTTCTGCATACACACAGTGACTTGTAGAATTTAAATTCAGTCAACAGAATGTTTGCCCAATGTTAGTATTAACGTAATATCCTGATGACCTGCAGTTTTATTATAGAGAATCTTAATCATCTGCTCCCACAGAAGTTGTGGACTTTCTAGCTGCTTTGCAGGTTGATTGCCATATCTGAGTGGTTGATAAAATTGGTATAACATGCCACTGTGTATTTTTACCTGCTACTACAAGTTCCACAGGCTGTGTATCTGTTGCTGCATGGTAAAGAGTACCCAAGCTACTTCTGACTCTCACAATTGCTTTACTCTTCCTGAAGTTCTTGAGAGAAAAATTTTGGTATTATTCATCAGTTAAATCACTTATTGTATGGCTCTGAATTGTGAGAGCTGAAATGGCCTTTAACTCATTTTTAATTGACAACTCATTTCAGGATGTTAAACAAATTACATGATTTTTCAACGCAGTGAGATAGTTCCTCTGTGTTTCCTTGTAGTACTCCAGAATGATGCTCTATGATCATGCCACATTCCTAAAAGATGATCTGACATGTGATCATCCCTTCCAGACTTTTAAAGTTCACAAGCCACTTCAGCAACACATTATCCACTCTGAGGATGAATTTCATGCTATACAAGTAATGTGTTATGAATACTACAATTGCAAACAGTTCTTTACATGCACATGCCCACTGTTTCACCAACTGTAAAATAACACATATAAGCAAAACTCTTCCACCAATGACATCTTGTTCTTGACTCTTGACATGATGAGGTGTTTCCCTTCATGGAGAAGCTCCTTAATGATTGTTAATCTCTTGCACTGGCTCTCCATCTCATATGCTGAGAAAACAGCTCTTATGTGTGAACTTGTCTACTGGCACCACTTAGTATAAGAATCTCAGCTTATTCAGTTTGGAAAGGCTCTTCTCTTCTACACAGTAAACACAAATTTAATTGGCCAGTACTGTATTTTTGTCCTGCAAAATAGTTCATTCTGGTTAAACCTGTACACCACTAGCACTCTTTCTCTTCTGTGGATGGTGTTGACCAGAAGTGGGATTACATCTGTCTGCCTGACAAATATGTAGGAATCCTGCAGTGACCAACCCATTCACTCTTAGACACACTAAATTTTCTGTTATCTTAAAAATTCTTAATTCTCTAAACTCTGCTTCCAAGACTTAACCTCAGAAGGAGAATTTTGTTTGCCATTCTGAATGTATTACAAAGACATCATTCCTCTTTCTGGGTTTGTGGCTACAGTATGATGGCTGCTATGAACTTTGCACCATTGGTGAAAATGAAAATCTTTCAGCTTTAGTGCAACTTACAAAGGGAAAAGTAAAGTAAAATTAAAGAAAATCTACTCTAAAACATTAAATTGAAATCAGGATGATGACAACCTTTTTTGTTTTTAGTTTTCACAAACTATGAGTCATAAAAATAAAATTTGGAGTTTTGATGGTTAATTCTAATTACTCTTATGCAAAAAGGTCTACCTTTGAAAAGTGTTCAGGTTGCTTTATTTTTGTCTGATTAAGTTTTTGAATTTATATATTTATTAAACATCATAAAAGAAATTAACGTTACTGATGTAGCTTTTTTGTAAAATATTATTCACCTTTCACACTGTTTACTAGAAAATCCTAAGTATTGTTGTAGCAAGTTTTAGTTAGTATTAAAATAGTATATTTGAGATTAGCAAATTTTATAATTGTAATTCTTTCAATCTAACATAACATTACATATTTATTTCAAAGCACAAGGGATTAAATATCTACTTATAATTCTTCGGAAGTTTTTCTTCCACTTCAGTTTTTCACACAACTTTTCATTAAATTTTATTATTACAAAAATACACTAAACTAAATTTAATGGTGACTAATGACCTTACTTTTCAAAGTGGCATCACAGAATAGTTTGATAAAGAATAACTTTAATATTTATACTTATAATTTCAGAATATTATAGTTTTAATTCCTTTTCTGTAATATATTATTACTTTTGTATGTTCAAATAAATAAACTTAACACTGTATTCAATTTCATAAAATGATTTGTGCCAACTGACTATTTTGCAAATGCATGACCAGTTTATCATACTTGTTGATATCTATAGTTCATGATGTGAAGATTGATTGATTGATTTAGTGTTTTATGGCACAAAGCAACGAGGCTATCTGTGCCACACATCCAGTAAAAATGTAAAAAAAAATAATGATCAAAATGGCTCTAGCAAAAAGGTAATGATCATAACCTGCCAGGAAGACTAACAGGTAAGTTCAAGAACCTCTGTCAATCACCTGAAGTTGGCCTTTCCAGTTCTGGTTCTGGGTTATGTGTCATAGCAACCAGTATCAAAATGTAATAGAATAGAAGTTTTAAAAGACACAGAGCAAAATCACAACAATGAGTAGCCAAATGTCTAGTAAAAAGATAAAAGTCAAGTAAATGGAGTAAAATTTGTAAAAGTAATTGAAGATAAAAGCAAAACGGCAATTAAAACAGAAAATGGCGCAAAAACCAATGTTGACATCCAGTCAACAAAATTGTAAAGGACTACCTGTAGTAGAATGGCAATGATCGTAACCCACCAGGAAGACTAACATGTAAGAATAAAAACCACCATCAGTCACCTGAAGTTGGTCTTTCTAGTCCTGGTTCCGGGTTATGAGTCAATGTGGCCAGAATTAAAAAGTAAAGTAGTAAAAGTGTGAAATGATATGAAGCAAAAGTATAATAACAACTCGCCTGGACGACTAGCGAGTAGTTCACACAAATAGTTCAAACAGTAGCGTTAGTTATCGGAAGTTGGCCTTTCCAGTCCTGGAGTCTAGTTATTTAATGTTCTGGCCATTGTCCAATGTCAAATTGAATGAGAGAGATTAAAACTGTAAAAAAGGAACCACAATTAAAAAGGTGTAATGAATAAATATGCAACCCTTAAATGAGATTAAAAAGATTAAACGCCATTAAAAAATTAAAAATGTTATCAAGGTGTACAGAGTCACCATCACCAATAACTCTATCCAATGTTACAGACTGACTCTGGGAAAAAATATGTTTAAAAATATTGCCGTCGTTGAGAATTGTAACGATGGCAAGAAAGTAAAACTTGGCTGATAGTGATTTGAGTGTTACACAAACTACACATTGGTGCATCAGTTCCAGATAAAAGAAAATGATGAGTTAAAAAACTGTGACCAATGCGTAGCCTAGTAAGAACAACTACCTCCTTCCGAACTTTATGGAAGCTAGATGGCCAAACTCCAATTTTGGATTTTATTTGAGAAAGTTTGTTGTCACGTTGCTCACTCCAAGTTGACTGCCAGCTGGCACGGAGCCGAGCCTTGAAGACAACACCATAGTCCACGTACGGAATAGCCATAGGGGTGATGGTGCTGAAGCAGACATATTTAGCTGCCATGTCTGCATGCTCGTTCCCACGAATACCAACATGGCCTGGTATCCAGAAAAACTGGATTGTAGTAGCTGCTAATGAGAAATGGGCCAGTCGGTTTCGAATATCAGCAAGAACAGGATGTGAGCTAACGTGTAGCGATTCCAAGGCAAGTATAGAACTACGTGAATCAGTATAAATGGTGCAGTTGGACTACTGCTCAGCTGCAATATGATCCAGGGCAAGAGATATGGCATACAGTTCAGCAGTGAACACAGAATCTGTAGAAGGGATTCTGCGTGCAACTACTGACCCATAGCAAACCACAGCAGAGCCCACTGAATTACCTGATTTGGAACAGACTGTATAAATGGGAACTGAATGATTGTTTGAAAGATATTCATTGAATAAAAGACGGTACTTCCAATCTGGAGTATCTGCCTTTTTAAGGTGACTGAAAAAAAGGTCACATTTGGGGGCTGTAATAAGCCATGGTGGGATGGGCTGACCTGTGGAATCTGCAATGTTGTCCAAGGACAGACCCAATTCATCCAATTGCGCCCAGATGCGAAGACCAAACAGAGCAATGACAGATCATCTGTTCTGAAAAAGTACTGCCCACCAAGGAAGGAAAACACATTCCCAGGTGGGATGCTTTGGTAAGGAACGAAGTTTGAAGTATATTGTAAAGACAGTTCCAAATGGCAAAGGTGTAGAGAAGGTTCATGAGATTCAATGTGTATGCTTTCAACTGGAGAGTTACAGAAAGCCCCAGTGCAGAGTTGAAGTCCTTGGTGATGAAAGGGGTCCAGCATCTATAAGGGCCGAGGGTCTGGCAAGGTTATAGACCACTGATCCATAGTCGAGTTTTGATCTAATAAAAGCATGATATGTCTTTAACATTGAATAACGATCTGCCCCCCAACTGGAAGAATAGAGGACACGGAGGATGTTCAGTGCTCTTGTGCATTTGACCCAAAGCTGCTTTAAGTGTGGTATGAAGGTCAGTTTACGATCAAAGATAAGCCCCAAGAACAGTGGTCTCCAGGACCACTGGCAGCAAAACTTCACCGATATGAAGTTCAGGATCAGGGTGAATACCTTGTCGACGGCAAAAGTGCATGCATACAGTTTTGGAGAGAGAGAAATTAAAGCTGTTCGCCAGTGTCCACTTCCGTACACGATTGAGGGCAGTTTGTAGTTGCCGCTCAATACATCTCATGTTTGACGACTGACATGAGATGTGAAAGTCGTTGACATACAGCCCATTTGCAACAGCGAGAGGGAGTTGTTCAGTGATGGCATTTATCTTTATACTGAAGAGTGTGACACTCAATACACAGCCTTGAGGGACTCCAAGTTCCTGTACAAAAGAACGGGAAATTGTCGAACCCACACGAACGCCAGGCATCAGGAAAAACATTCTTCTGCCAAATCCGGTTGAAGACAATCAGAAGGACATCAAGAAAAGCAGAAGATAGATGGTGCAGCATGTCATAATGAATAACATCAGGTCCAACAGACATACTGGCAGTCTGATGAAGGGCCATTTTTAATTCCACCAGGGTAAAGGGACAATTATAGTCAAAGAAACAGTCAGTTCGAAAGGAAAGAGGTGATTGCTCTGCCCGATGGCCAGGAAGGTGGAGGAACAAGCAGAAGTGCTAGATAAATGGCAAAAGCTTTCACCTGGAGTGTTAGCAATGTTCCAGACATCAATCACCTCCTGACCATCAGAGAGTAAAATCGAGAGGGGGACAGAATTGTAGTGCCCATTAACCTTTCGAATCCTGTCCCATATGATCTTGGAACTGGTGGTAGAAGATATACTGGTTGTGAACTTAATCCAAGATTCCTTCTGGCTTTGACGTCTTACCCACCTAGCATGTGCACGGGCCCGTTGGAAAGCAACCCAGTTTGAAAGTGTGGGATATCTACGAAAAGTATCCCAGGCCCGTTTTTGAGCCTTCCGTGCTAAGTGGCAAGCATAATTCCACCATAGACGAGGGTATCGTGGGAAATGTGTCGAGGTTTTAGGAATACACTGAGCAGCTGCATGTATAATACAGTCAGTTACCGCTGTTACACAGTCATCTATTGATGGATGATTTACGATGGCAGGATCAAGTTCTGCAAGACCAGTGAAAGTGGACCAGTCTGCCTGATCCAGCTTCCACCGGGACACGCGGGTAGGGTGGCATCGACCACGGCCAGTCTCTCTCAAAAGGATCGGAAAATGATCACTGCCTAGTGGATTACTGTCAACCATCCATGAAAAATGGGAGCATAATGAAGGGGAGCAAACTGACAGATCAATAGCAGTAAAGGACTGACTAGGTGCATGAAAGTAAGTGGAAGAACCAGTATTGAAAAGACAAAGATTGTGATCAGAGAGCATCTGCTCTACAGATCAACCCCTCCCATCAATAATAGCACTTCCCCAGAGGGGATGGTGTCCATTAAAATCCCCCACGATTAGAAATGGAGATGGCAACTGTTCAATGAGAGCATCAAGTTCTGATTGATCGTATGTCTCTCCAGGGGACAGGTACAGAGAACAAACAGTGATTGTATGACCCAAGGAAACACAGATGGCTGCAGCCTCCAAGGGTGTGTTGAGTGACAAAGACAGGGTGGGCACATGTTGATCAACCAAGTGCCACCCTGCCATGTACTCGACCATCACACAACCTGTTATTTCTGTACAGAGAAAACTGCCGAATGGAGACTGTATCAGCAGATTTGAGAAATGATTTTCGTAAAGAAAGACAAACAGGATGGTAGGAAGCAATCAGCACTTTGATATCATCCAGATTAGAACGTAAACCTCAATAGTTCCATTGTATCAAGGTGGTTATTTGTAAGAACTGGTAGGTGAAGTGGCTGGAGAACCCTTCAGTTTACGACCACGTCTTTTTTTCTTTACTGTCTTTAATCGAAAGAGGTCTATCATCCTCCATGAATCCTGCTCTGGGTCGACTGGGCAGGTTTTTGTTATTGGAAGAGGAATCCAGTGACTGAGGACGCGAACAAATAATTGTTTTGTCTCTTGTGGTGGAAGAAAATGATGTATCAGAAGAAATGCCTGTATTTGAAACCGAAGGACGTGGATCTTGAGGTTTGTTGGAAGGTATGAGAGGAACAGAGATTGGTGTGATAGTCGAATCATCAACTTTTTTTAACCACGGAGGTCAAAAGGCTTTTCATTTGTTTTGAAAACGATTCTCTTAAAGGCACAGAGAAATCTGTCTGCACTCCCGCTGTAGTTGTGGAATGAAGTGCAGTAGCATATGTCCGAGATGGAGTTGTGAACAGCAATTTCCAAGCCTCAGGATAACTAATGTTATGTATCGTTTTCAAATGCTGCACCTCTTTTTCCTCCAACCATTTTGGGCAAGAATGAAAGTAAGAGGGGTGAGAACCATTGCAGTTTATGCAATGTGGGTTCATGTCACAGTCATAGGCATCGTGGTCCTTGCCTCCACAACGAGCACATGTCAGGGAACCATGACAAGATGTCTTTGAGTGGCCAAATCTCTGACATTGGAAACTTCAAAGAGGGTTTGGAATGTATGGCCTAACCCTGCAAATGAGATAACCTCCCTTGATGGTGGCAGGTGCTCGTGGTGAAGTAAATGTTAAAACGAGGGTATTTGTTGGCAGTGTAGCTCCATCTTTGCGAGTGGAGATGCACCTCACTGCAGAAACTCCTTGAGTGGAGAGACCAGCGAGAATCTCCGACTCGGGAACGTTCTTTAAATCCCTTTCAACAATAACTCCTCGTGAAGAATTCAAAGTAGCATGGGGTGTAACCTCAATAGGTATATCCCCAATTGCCTTTGAATTCAAGAGTAGTTCACTGTGTTGGGACGTGGATGTTTCAACTAATATGTCACCAGATCAAAGCTTCTTTACTGGCTTGAGAGCCAGCAAGTCCCTCTAGTCCCTTTTGAATAAAAAAAAAGGGGGACATTTGCCCTAAAGGTTTTTCCAAAAGAGAATATAATACAAGAAAATGAGGTACATGTGTTAATGATGTTGAAGATTACTGTTCTGAGTATTCAAGATGTGGTCGCTTACCCATTGACTGTTTTTTTACAATTTTATTTAATTTTTTTGGAGGATCCATAGGAAAGAGGAAAAGTTTCAGTACCCACTGACCCCACTCACCATGGAGCCCTACAAGAGGATGCACTACAAAGTCATGCAAAGACAATGCAGCAACGCCAGGGTTTCGTGAGCACTATACCCAAACACCAGCATCAGGCACAATGTCCACAACACCCATTGAAAACTTCCAACACTGGTACTTGGTTGACTCTAGCCCAAGTGGACCAGCCGATTGACCCAATGGGTCCACCCAAAGGCCTCCCGTCTACAGGAATTCGAAGCCAAAGTGGTGTGTTAGGGATGGACCCCTCAACCACCAGGATCCTCTCCTCCCCTTCATGAGTCGCCATGCACGGCAAACACGTGAGTGGATGTTTAGATCCAAGAGAAGGTAACCAGACAGAACAGAACCTTCCCTGGGAGGTCCCCTCACCACGTACAGGATTCCACACCGAGGGGCATGATGTGAAGGTAAAAGTGAGAACAACATAAATTATTTCAGAAAGAAATTGACATACAAGGTAATGAAGGATGCAATGAATGGCAGTCTTCTAACACACTTATCATAAAACATGGTAATGGTTCATAATAAGAATTACCTACAAGTTCCTTATCATCTAATATTGTTTTGTCAGCCTAAAGCAAATACAGCTGTAAGTATTGTAATAAAACTTTGGAAATAACACTAAATGCATTATTGCACATTGTATATGATATATTTTCAGTTTATTTGATTATCTAGTGGTATCACCAATTCATGTTATACTTTACATTTAAAAAAGAATGGTAAGTTATCACACAAAGAAGACTCAGAGAAATTATGTCACAATTGTCATATATGGTGCATTTAAGATTGTATTTAAATATTTTCTTTGCAAATTAAGACATTAAAATTTAATTTATTAGGACCCACAGTAGTGATTCACAATACAGATCACCCTACTAATATATATGTAAAAATGGCTCGTTTGGGTAAAAAATTTTCTAATTCCAAACAAGCCGTTTTTACATATACATTTCTCTGAAAGTGGGTTTTCTCAACATCACAGATCACCCTACCATTATTAATTTAATATTTTCTGGCATTCTACAGCAAAAATTACTGTAGGGATTGTAACAAAACCTACTAAATGCACCATTACAAATTCTGTAGGATAGTTTGTAAGCTTATTTTATTACCTAAGATATAACAGCAGCTGTAAAATGTTTCACACACAACTGTTTTAATGTAGTCTGTGGCTTCTCTGAAGCCTAACAACCTACAACATGCATTTATATATAGCTGGATGCAAGCCATTGATGTAACTTAGTTTTTTTATATGGCAGGCATGATACTTATACAGTAGAAATTATTAACTTACTGTTGCAGTTGCAATGACAGTTATGTTATTTAATTATGTATATCATACTTACTCTTTAAGACACACTACTGTTGACAGGATCACAGTTTTTAGTTTACCACTGCATAATCTATTTCAGCCATGTTACACAAACAACCAAAACCTTATAGAAACATCTATACAAAAAATCTTTAAGTTGCACTTCAAAAGATCGCACCAAGTTTAGTTTCAAGCATCAGGTCAGCTTATGGTAAGTGTTGAAATATAGACAACACTGCATAATTGTGAATTTTATACAAACTCACATGCATTAATGATATTTAAAAAGCACTAGTATTCCATTTATTTACCTAATTTGCCAAATAATATAAATCCTCTCGTAATGCAGTAGTATTGTCCTTACAACCAGAAATTCCCAAGAACTTAATAGTTTCACCATCTAATATAAGGACACCAGGTACCTGCTGACCCATCTAGACTATTCCATTCAGTATATTAGTTTATAAAAGAACAAATAAAACTCTGAAAGCCAATCCTTATAATTTAAATATTTATCAAGTCTCCTTTGTATTAACTGCATGTATCAAGGATGAAGGTAGCCCATTTCAAAGGCCAACCTTTCTGTCACAAAAAATAAATAAAAGTCATTTTAGCTGAAGATGAATCATATGTTATTCAAATTTATTAAATGTCTCCTTGTCTTGCTATTGAATACAAAAAAATATATAATGGGGTAAGACCTTTCAGGGATGATAAAGGATGGTTTATATATGATGACTATGACATGGCTAAATTATTAAATTCTACTTTTTCTCCAGGTTTTACTAATGAAACATTAGGCAATTTTCCTTATATTGAACAGTTAATAGATGGAAACAAAATGATCACATTTATTCTGAGCTTATTATAAAAATATTGAATTAAAAAAAATAATAAGACACCCGAGCCAAATTATTTTTCCACAATTTTGTTGTTTGGCATTTAATGGCAAAAAGCAACTAGGCTTTCTATGCTTTAAAAGCAGTGAAAGAATAAAACAATATTTGTTAAAAAAAAGTTTCATTTCTGTTGTGAAGCAAAACAATCCCCTGGAAAATGTAAAAATGGAAAGGTATAAAAGTTAAAGAAAACAATAAAAACACAGTAACAAATAGTCAAAAGAAACAAAGTAAAAATAGTACATACTAAAATAGGGGATTTGGGTTTTTTTTTCAAATCCCAGTAAGGGTAAAACCTAAATAGATGGTGATATCTAGGAAAGTTTTATCTTTCTAAAAGTAAACAATGGTAGATTTAGAGGGTATTCTTGCAATCCCAAGACCCCTCCTCCCTACAAATTTATATTTTTTTCAAGGATCCAACTCTAAAAAAAAACAAAAAGCACAAGAACTTAAAAAATAACTGGACCACTCTTGTAGTTAAGAACAATACATGGCTCATTTGTTCATGTGTTTATTTAGCAAGTTGAACTGATCCTTATCAAATGTTTTACCTTCAAAGGCTTATGGTAGTTTAAGATAAAGTTTGATAAATATTTAAACAATAATCCTACTTTAATATTTGCAGGTCAGTTAAACTAAAGGAATAGTATAGATCTCATTACTAAACTAACAATTCCTTTGCTGTCCTTAAATAACATTTTTATCAAATTATGTTCCTTTATCAGCGAGAAAGACCAAACGATAAAACTGTACACACTATTCTAACCAAGACATTCAATGACTTCATACAGAGAACTATTTTTTTTATTTGTTACGTATGTCTATAAATACGCTTTAAATTTAGTGCTATTAAAAACATTTAAATAACTTTTCTGCGTTACAAACAAAGCTTTGCTCAAGGTATATTCCAATAGCTTGACCATGACTCGAGTCTGACGAAAGTCTGAAGCATCTCTAACCATGCACAGTTCCTGTTCGAAATGATTTCGTGCAGCAGACTTACACCACCGAAAATGTTAAAAATATCCAAATATTTAATTCATTTGTTTAAAATTTTCATACTTACAAGGAAGTCTTAGTTCTAGAAGTTCAATCGTGAGAAATAGAAATTATACTTGAATTGTTTTGATATTATTCATTCTCATTTACAAAAGCTCCCGAGAACTGATACACACTTATAACTCTATGAGATAATAATATTGTTACAGTGCCACCTTCAACGTATAATAAAAGTAAAATTAAGTCAACGTTAAATTTACACTACTTTATTAAATGTACTTTTTCTCAGGCGGGTTTCATCATCTGCCAACTGATAATTTTTTTTAATTTTGAAAAAAACCTTTGTTTCTTAGTTCTAATTTTATGAATAATCATGGGCAGACATTTTATTTTTCTTAATCTGTTGCTTCGGGAGTCATTCGGCTTCGACATTTTTATTATGATACTTCATTTTCTCCTGGAATAGGCTGTTATTGAGTTGGTTTCTAATAATAGTGCACTACCTATGGAGTTTGTTACTAAACGTTTCCGTCAGCTTTATTTGGCATTACCAGATATCTTTAATAACGTCTGATTACTTTCAGGTGTATGTTCACCTATGGGCCTGGCATGGCAAAGCGCGTAAGACAAGCGACTCGTAATCCGAGGGTCACGGGTTTGCGCCCACGTCGCGCTGAACATGCTCGCCCTCCCAGCCATGGGGACGTATAATGTTACGGTCAATCCCACTATTCGTTGGTAAAAGAGTAGCCCAAGAGTTGGCGGTGGGTGGTGATGACTAGCTTCCTTCCCTCTAGTCTTACACTGCAAAATTAGGGACGGCTAGCACAGATAGCCCTCGAGTAGCTTTGCGCAAAATTCAAAACAAACCAAAACCATTTCATGGTGGTTTAGATTTTACTTTATTTCAGGGTCTTTCTTTGCGGAGGGTATTTTGTGGATTGCAAAATAACTTTCATACTGTTTTTATACTTTTGTTGGTTATCAATTCTGTAATTTAGACTATCTTCTTTGGCATCATGCTGTAACCACAAATATCAAATTATTTCACATGTCTAGACATCCGACAGGACTACATTTCTTTTGTCGTCGTATTCGAGAAACTATGTGCTATTCGATTTTTCAGTGTTCTATTGTACAGGATTTGGTGTTTAGTTTGTTGAAGATAGGTCTGGGTCATCTTTTATTAGATCAAGATAAACGATTGGTGGCTTTGGTTAGATATTTATTTTGTTTAAGTTGACATCATAGCAAGCTGTTCCACTTTGTGGTATATTCTAGACGTGCTAAGATTTCAACATGGTATTTGTGCATATCTTGTAACTTTCTTTAAAGCTCGACTTAAAAATAAAATTATTTCGATTTCCTACAGTTCAAGTTCAAAGACAAGCTTTCAGACTTTTATAATACCTACAGGGGTCAAGACCATTTGGTGAATGAGGGTCTACAGGGTTATGTATTGTGCGAGAAACTGCAGTAATATTTTATGTGAGCTTTTACTGTCTTGTTATTTGTCAAATGTCTCAGCAGTATTTTTCCGGGCAGTGTATTATAATTTGAATATTGTAATTGGTTGTGTATTTTATTGTTATTTAATGTTATTAACATATTCTATTTTCAGAATATAATATATTTGTCTTCATACCCCCTCTATGAAGAGAAATGGTTGTCTGAGATAGTTGTGGACCTAGTAGAAATTCTTCCATGGATGTTGAGTTTCCACAAACGCTGCAAAAATCTATGATTTCTATCTCACTACAGAAGATGACACAAGAAGAAATATTCTCGATTTCTGAAGTACTAAAATAATGTATTTCTCTGGATTACTCTGGTGTTGTAGTATTTTGAAGTCTGAGAACAAGTAGAGCAGCCTGCATAAGACTACCACACAACCATAGTAATCTAAATATAACTTTGGTCAAAACCATCTGAAAACATCAGAGAGAGACTGCACACAACACTGGTAGATGAAGCCTGCTAACATTAGCTATTTACCAGGTGTTGAGACAATGAAACAGTAAGCATTGAATGGAAAGTTGAGTGGTTTATGGTGCAGTAGTGTAACTCTAGAAGCATCTACTGTTAAAGTTCCTAAAATTATCTGCAATTAAGTCCTATGATGCTGAGGTAATCTCAGTCAGGTAATGTTTGGAAAGCTGTGATCATAGTTTCTCATAAAAAAGGTGAAAAAAATCACTCTGATGACATTCAAGGAAGATTTCGACAATTTTTTGAATTGTTTCAATCTGGTAACTGACTTAAACACCTGAATTCTGGAACATGCCATACAATGCATGGTTCTGATTTCGATAGTCTGGCTCTGCACTCCACTGAGCACTTTATAAAAGAGAAACTCTAAGACTGCAAGACAGTTATTACTGAATTATACCATAGGTTTATTCCAGTAGAAAGCACAGATATTCATCAGGTCAAATTCAAACTCGAAAAAATGGTAGTAACTGTATAAAGTTTGACCCCTAACGTGGATAATCTAGGCATAATTTCGAATAAGTCGAAAAGAGAAAAAATAGTCAATATATATATATGTGTGTGTGTGTGTGATTGTATGTGTAAGAGGATGAATGTCAGTATGTGCTGTAGCTACAGCAGCGGCAAGGGTTAAGAAATATGTGGATTAAAAACGCGTGTGAAATGGAATATCAAAATCAAATGAACGTAAAAATAGACAATGAAAAGAAAACTGAAAATTAAACAATGTTTGATCAAGAATATGAAGAATATATCGAAAGTTATATGAAAAATATGTACATTTAAGAAATTAATTTATCACAAAAATTCGATATCCTATAATCTTTCGAAATCGCTAGAGTTTTATAATTATGTACAAAGTGTCGTATTTTTATATGAAAGTTAAATAATATATTTTTTAACTCTTTGACTGTCAAGTTTCTTGTCCTTCTGCATACGTAAACCTCAACAAACACACTCCTACTCTACAGAGATGTGGTTACTTTTAGAGGGTTAAAAAACATTTCAGATATCTTAGCCTCTTCTCTATGACAACCCCCTCGATTCTCGAAGCTATAGTACTTGGACGAAGTGGTTTACACAGCGACTACAAAAACCCTAACCAGCCGTTATCAGCATCCTACTAATGGTAGATATTAATTAAACTGAATAAGACATAAGAGAACGTTACGACTGCCATATATTGTGTCGTCAAGACTTTTCCTACAGTGCCAGGGCTATTTATGTTGGATGGGGTGAGAACTCCCGTGCCACTAAGCTGCTAAGAAGTTAATTGTGCCACAGTAGTTTTATTTAATTTCCTCAATAAGGGGCCTGAAAATGCCTTAAGAGGTCTTCTGATTTAACTGCTTGCCCACTACACCGTAGTAGGGTTGCCAGATGATTTTCATGGATTTTACCAAATAATTTTCTAAAATTTACCGAAAATTCTTGGATTATACCAAGTTAAATAAAAAAGCATATATATAACCTAATTTTATTAAAAACTTGGTGATTTTTCTTCTTCGTTAGTACACAATTTAGTTTCCTTCTTTGTTTTTGCACACTTTTTAGACGGTTGCCATTCTTAACGTGTCGTGTTTTCGAAAAGAACTTTGCAATGTAATAAGGCATTTAGTGTTTCCGTACTTGGCCTGGAACGATTTTTTACCTTTATATTGTTTACTAAAGAGAACAGTCTCACTGCTGCAGCTGAAAAATGAAGCAATGATAGTAAATTTATCATTAATTTGAAGATAACGGGGAAACGAAATTTACCTCCACATTTTCCTTGAGAAATACAGTCTTGCTCAAAAAGGTTGTTACATGTTATATTTTGAACTTGTTTGTCGCTAATTTATTATTTCTCTTGTGTTTTTAATGTGTGCAGTGTCTTTCTATTAGTAATTATTGGTAAGTGTGTTTATAACATGAAACTTCGTGTTATATTTCATCATTATCTCCTTTTGGTGGAAATTTTTGTAAAACTTAAGATCTGTACTACCAGAAATGGACTTTTTTTCACTTCTAAGTTAAAACGAATAAGACCGTCATTTTGTGAAAATATTTAGTATCAATCTGAAACTTTCAGTAAACGTGCAACAATTAAATTCATATCAGAATATTTAACTCAATAACTTGTGTGGCCCCCAAATGCTGAAATAGTGTCCGATAGGCAGCGTGGCATACTCTCAATTAACGTTACGAGTCTTTTATTTGGAATTCTGTTCCACTTTTCCGTCAAACTTGGCGTAACTTCTGTAGAGAGATTGTTCCTATTCCTGACTGTACGGTCAAGTCTTCCCAGAGATGCTCTATCAGGCTGGTATCTGAGCGTACAGGTGGTTGCTCAAGTACCAACACACGACGTTGTTGCAAGAAATCTTAAACATTGTGAGCCGGTGCATTGTCCTGCTGCAGGCGGAAATCTCCTGGCAAATGGCAGTAAGTGGCAATCCAGGATATCCTGATACACAGCACCAGTGACGTTTTGATTCAGAATGACCAACTGGCTGACAGCTGCAGAACAGAATGCACCTCAGACGTGCACTGAACCTCCGCTTCCTGCGACGTTGGATTGAGCATTTTTATCACTCAGCTGTTCTCCAGGAAGCCTGCGCACTCGTATCCCTCCATCAGTGGGCTAGAGCAGAAATCTAGATTCGCCAGCAAAAACTATATGATTCCAGTCTGCATTCCTCAGATTACAGTATTGCTGAGCCCACTGCAGCCTGTTGTTGCGATGTCTAGCTGTCGGTTGCACCAAGTCATCTTGCAATATCGCCTTGTTTCAACCCAGCATTGTCGAAGGCAACCGTCTAATTTCTCAAAACTACTTCAGTAGGACCTGGCATAATATCTAAAATATTTACAGAGTTGGAAACGCGTCGCCAACAGGTGGGGTACAAGAGTAACACCAAAATCCCTGGCTTTTATACCTCACTCCAGACACTGCGTTTAGGACAAGTCTAAGAACACTCCCATTTTCAAGAGATTAAACTGACTCAAAATGAATTCAGGTAATGCAGAGTAGTAGAAGAATAAAAATTGAAAGTTTAAGGATATTACACAAAGTTAATTCAGTTTTTAAATGATATAAATGACCACAAATCACATTTTTCGAACACGTAACACCATTTATTTTTGAGCAAAAGTGTATGAAAGTATATGCTTATATCAATATAAATATATTTACGCTCTGTACATTTGATACGATTCTTGTATATTCTTCTACTTTATAATAAAACGCTACATTTAAATAAATGTTCTATGAAAGGTATACTGAGACATTGGAACAGAAACGGTAGAGATGCGTATTTTTAAATAATAACCCAACATTTTTAATGTAATAGAGTATGGCTTATTAGAGGGTATAAAATACAAAGCAAGTTATGTATAGAATTATGTCATATTTTAATCTTCTGTGTGTGTATATATATATATATATATTAGTTAAACTAAATAAATACATTTAAATGAAGTTAAATGTAAAATGGGGATATAGATGTGGAACGTTTTGGGCTTGAGCATCCACATCTCCCTCTTCTAATTTTTAATCCAATTGTGTCTATTTCTTATGTGAGAAAAGCGAATTGAAGATTTAAGACTGGTAGATTTAATCTTTATCATTAGCACCACATTATTTTGGTTCTCCAACACGATATAGTATAAGCCCCCCAGTGATATGTCTGCAAACTTATAACGCTAGAAACCGGATTTCGGTACCCGTATTGGGTACAGCACAGATAGCCTATTGTTTAGCTTTAATCTTAACTCTAAACATACAATATACAGTTATCAAACATAATGAAACAGCGTGTCAATAACAGGATTCGCGGTTCACCACTCGTTGTCGCATGTATGCCCTCAACACTTTTAGGTCTTAAATGCAAACTGTGAAATTCCATTATTTAGTCAGATAGTAGTCCAACAGTTAGCTATAGATAATGTTGGTATATAAATCATGGAAAATGTACGCTGAATTAATAAAAGAAAATGGAAACATACAGAGAAGCGAATATTAAACATTAACTAAACAAAACAAAATATGTACTTATGGTCTGCAAAATAATTTAACCTACTATTAACAACATAGGCGTAATGAAACTCACCTAAAGTATCTCCGACAACCAGTCTTCTTATGTAGCCATGGAATTATAGTGTACCATGATGATTTGGCGAAGCATATTCGACATATAAATGCAAAAGTGATTAGTATAAAGGTACAATCTTCACCTGGCGGACAGTAACGATTTTTGGAGCTTTCAGGTACTTTTCACGGTATACGATTCGCTGATGGACTGTAACCTTCAAACATAATTTTCTTGCAAGAGTTTTGTGACTTCATGTCAGACCCACCCACAGCTGACGCGTCATCTTTCTATAATTGTGCAAGCGGCTTTCGTAGCTTTAGGATATGGTTTTGATCACAATTATAAAGTGTCTGTCTTATACGTTATCTTAGCAGTTGTGCTTTATAACTGTGACTTGCTGTAGCAAGAATCACTAATTTGTCTCAGTCAGTGGATTTCTTGGAAGCTCTATTCTCTTCAATGCCTCTTTAGAAGCAAAGAATGCTCGATTTTTTGGCACAAACATCTTGGTGCTGAACATGTATTATCACAGCTGATCTTATCCTCATCGTCTTGTCCAAGTGACAGCTGCCCCTTTGGTCGTAGGCTCCATTGATGCTGTATGTATTTGTCAATGCAATAGAGGTAGTGGAAGGAGTAGTCATTTGGGTTGAGTTCTTTCTTTACCAATGTCAGTTGTAAAAAACTTCTATAGGGTGCTAAGTCCAGTTATCTCATAGTGTTTATTGTTCTTTTTGACCAAGCATCCCTTGATGGGCCACTTTAGTTGCCGTCCGTGATGCTTTGTATTGTCACTTATTCTTTTTGTAGGTAGCATTTCCTTCACGTCGTATGGGTAACTGTACTTTGTATTAACGAAAAACGAAAATAGTTTGGCAGAGACAATATTACTCGTTGAATTAAACGCTTTAACAATGATACATATTAATATTATATGAAACATCTTATCATAAATACGAATTTGTTTGTTTGTTTATGAATTTCGCGCAAAGCTACTCGAGGGCTATTTGTGCTAGCCGTCCTTAATTTAGCAGTGTAGGACTAGATGGAAAGCAGCTGGTCATCACTACCCACCGCCAACTCTTGGGCTACTCTTTTACCAACGAATAGTGGGATTGACCGTCACATTATAATGCCCCTACAGCTGAAAGGGTGAGCGGGATTCGAACCCGCGACCTTTGGATTACGAGTCGAACGCCTTAATGCTCTTGGCCATGCAGGGCCAAATAGTTGTTGTTGTTTTGGAATTAAGCACAAAGTCACTCAATGGGCTATCTGTGCTCTGTTCACCACGGGTATCGAAACCCGGTTTTTAGCGTTATAAGGCCACAGATGTACCGCTGAGCCACTTGGGGGGCATCATATATACATTATATATCAAGTTAACAGCTAGGTGGCTTGCAAACTGAACACTGTCCGCTAACCGAAATCACTTTTTTGGCTCCTTAGTATATGCCATTAATGTGATAACAATGGTGAGGTCACTGATTATTATTTAGGACACTAAATAATGTTATTTCTGATGCTTTAACGAGCAATATATTTTTATCTATTGATTTTAAGAATATGAAAGTAGATGTGGTTTCAGATGTAGAGGGCAGTCTCAGTAACTTTTTGGTATTGCTAGAGTCAAACAGAAAAGACTCACAACTTGTTACTCCCATGTAAGCAATTCAAGGAAAGTATCTGCAACAGATAATACTCACAACACTGTAGTCACTTCAAATAATGAAGCACTTAGTGTTAAGAACTTGATCTAAAATTGGTAATGTCAGGATGGACAGAGTAGGATGAAATAAGTTTCAATTGGTCAAAGGAACCTGGAAAAGAGTGTGGATTAAAACAATGGTACTTACTTGTTTGTTTTGAATTTCGCTCGAGGGATATCTTTGCTTTGCTACGTGCAATGCAAAAATAAGCCTTATGATGGAAACCCAATAAGGACAAAGTGAAATCTCGAAATAGCATGAGGTAGAGCTATATCTTTTCACGTGTATTTAAATTGTAACACAATTGTTACAACCTGCAAGTTTAATCACCCTCAATTTCTCAGTTGCTTTTAAAGGTAGTGTAGCCTCACTAACAACACTGCACAACATTTTTTTAAAAGTGTTTGTTGATTGTGACAGGTACCTGGTGGGTACGCACAAATATAGTTTTGGTTTTTCTTCATCATGTAGGAACACTGAGATATAGACAGTTAACTGTTTACCGGCAATAACGTATTTAATTGCGTTTAAGTTTCAAATATGGTATTAAGTTCAACATAATTAAAAGTGTTTTGCTGTTGAATTTCGTTTGTATTCAATGTCCGGTGCATCACGGTGCAGTGTCCAACAGTAGTCACCAAGCATTAACGGATTCCAGTTGCCTTGATATCGTTTTTCCATTGTAGCAATGTCCTGGTGAAACCGAAATTTCAATGAAACGGCACGCGATGGGTAAATGTGGATGTGATTTTCGTGATCAGCAGCCAAAAATCTATAAGGAACACCCAACAGTGTTCAAGAAGAAAAAACTTTGTTGTACAGTGTAATTTTTAGATATCTTAGATGTGCCACATCATTCTCACTATTACTGTCTGGCTGTTAACTAAAGAGTCCAGATCCATTGATAAATGTGTATGGAAATGAAAATATCCACATTGGTGAACAATAAAGATCAAACACCACACAGGTGTAAACATGGTTCCTCTTCTTATAAAGATTTTATATCTTATCCCTAACATTGCACTCTACATTTTTATCTACAATTTATCTCATACTGATTTAAATTGAGAACAAGTCTAAAAACTGATTTTTATATAATATCCAAGTTTTCTTAGCAAGATATTCCTTCATAACGAAAAAACCTAGGTTGTCCTATTTTTATATTTGTCATACTCAAAGATACTGCTCTAGAATACCACATTTCAAAGACAATTTCATTTCGCCATTTATGTTTTATTATATTAAAACTAAAACAACAATTGCAAAACATATTTCAAATCATGTTTGCATGCACATGCACTGAGCGAATACGTCAGTATCATCTCTTTATATAAAACTAAATACATGCACGGTGTCAAGACTACATTATTCCTTCTTAAGACTAATTAAACTGGCTCGACATGGCAAAGCGTGTTAAGGCGTGCGTATTCTAAAGGTCACGGGTTCGCATAACCGTCGCGTCAAACATGCTCACCCTTTCAGCGGTAGGAGCGTTATAATGTTGGCGGTGGGTGGTGATGAATAGCTGCCTTCCCTCTAGTCTTACACTCCTAAATTAGGGACGGCTAGCACAGAAATTTAAAAACAAACAAACTACTTAAACTAGCGGTTTCACTGTTTCTTTTATTATACTTGGCAGGTCAGCATTCACAGATAACTTCATATTTTGTGACAACTCCCTGACCAAACTCTTGTATTCTCCAAAAAAAGGTTGTCCTCTTGTTGTGTTCTCAGTGCTTGACTTATTTTGTGTTGATCAACACATAAATAACTTTATATAATATTTCATTCATGTGTGTCACCTTACAGAGACCTGGTATGCACGCATATTTTCACAGGTGTAAGAATTCAACTGAAACGCGTAGCCACGCGCACAAGTAGACTCAAACAGATTAGCTCAGACAGTTGTGCCATTACTATAACATCAATGAAGACCACTTTTATAAATTTCTTTTAATCGTTATGCTCCAGATTTTTGTGACTTGTAAAGATGCAAACAAGTTTAATTTATTGGAGCCACTGTTCAACCAAAAATCGTGTGTCAGTACTAAGACTTTTTGCCTTGTCACCATTTTGTACATCATCACATATGTGAGTAACAAAAGTCCTGCTATAATATAAAAGTCATATTTCTAGTTATATGTTTAAACAAGTTGCTACTTTTTTTTATAAGGCTGGTAATTTTCACTCAGAAGATCATTTTAGTGTTAGAAAGAAAATGGGTGCAACATCACTTTCAGTTGTTAGCATCTCATGTTATGGACCAGTTACTGCCACTCCATTGTGAAGTCACCTTTGCTTAGAAGATAATATGAGTGCTTGGAGAGCTAAAGGAATGCAATGTTTCTTCCAGGAGAAACTCTACAAAGATAGTGGAAAAAGTATTACTACTTAACTGAGTGATGATCTTTGCCCAAAACATCACAAAGGCAAAGGAAAAACAAGGAGAGTGCTCCTTACTATCACCTGTTGATATTCAACCAAATCACTACTCTCTATTTAACAAGAGTTTTAATTCCAGCTACATCAGTGAAGGGATTGTTGTTGACATCTTGGCTAATCTGATAAGATGACTGATTGCTTCATCTTTCCCAGATTCATTTGACATGAGGTGCTGTTTCAGGACATATTATTTCAACTTATTAACATATTGGATGCTTTTGTATACATCTTTAGACTACTATAACTCATATGTCAGAAAATCGTCCTTTCCAAGCATAATATTTGGGATCATCTTTATTTAATTTCAACTGATGTCCATTGGTATCGGGCCAGCATAGCCAGGTGGTTAAGACATTCGACTCATAATCTGAGGGTCACGGGCTCAAATCTTCGTCACACCAAACATGCTCGCCCTTTCAGCCGTGGAGACGTTGTAATGTGATAGTCAATCCCACTATTTGTTGGTGAAAGAGTAGCCCAAGAATTGACAGTGGGTAGTGATGACTAGCTGTCTTACCTCGAGTCTTACATTGCCAAATTACGGACGACTTGCTTAGATAGCCCTCGTGTAGCTTTGCGTGAAATTCAAAACAAACCAAACCATTGGTATTAGCTGTTAGTAGTCATTCTACATGTACCTAAGACATTGTGGTGTTTTATGATTAGGTGGTGAACTGTTAAATTTTTATCGTCTGCATGGTATGTTATCATGATGTATAACAGGTGTGCATCTGAGTTTTACCAGAATTCACCAATTCGTCAAGCATTGTTTGATTATCTTTACTACCTGTTCAGCCAACAGATCGAAGTTGTATGCTGAAGTATGAGATTTCCCCACACTGAAAACCTTGCATAGCTAAAAACCAGCTGACTGTTGAAGTTAGTCTTCTGATCTGTAAGAAATTTTAGGTGCAACCAAACTTGTTACACGTTGCTCTGCAAATGGATCAGACATGGATTGTGCCAGTCTGTCGACCAATGGATATATGACTTTTTTGTGAAGTAATCAACAACCACTAGGAGATGTTGATTATTTATCTCTTCTTCCTATTGAAAACCTATTACGTCTAAGCAATTATTTGGAGGGAACCAGCAATATGTTACTAGAAACTGCCCTGGTAAGACAATGCTTTCTCTTGTGCTGCACATATGTTACAGTGCTAGCACCAGCATTCAACGTCATCATTCATGTTTGGCCAGTATAATCCCTGTAAGGTGTGATAAGTATATCGATAACATTTTCGTGACTTTCATTCCTTGTATCATGCAAGATTTAGAGAATCAGACTCCAAAGGGGGTGCAGAATAGCAACCCACAGCACAGGTCGAAGTTCACACCTTGATAAGCAATAGTAGCAGTACTGTAATATGACGAAAAATGCCTTTCTTGTTCTATATCTCCCAAATGACCTTATGAAGCTCTTGAAGACTGAGTGTCAACAGCCAGTCATTTGCCAAATCACTGTTTGAGTAACTCAGTATCATGAAAGCAGAAACGGTAGTGACTTTGACTCGATGTTCCAGATTAGGTCATTCAACAAATGGATGTGGTGACACTGTGCCAGAAGATTATATGTCAGCATTGCTACTTTGAACTCCCAGGTGATGTTATATGACCATTCCATATTTCGCAAAATTCTTATCCAACAAGAAGTCTTCTCCTCCAGTCATGGGCCACTTTAGTGATGGATGGTCTCTTACGAAAGTAAACTCTCTACCATTCAAGTAGTGTCAGAAATGCTTTACAAACACTTTAAATACAGTGATACTCAGGAGTAGTCAGTATATGGTTTGCATAAGCAATAGCTTGTTCCACTCTGTCTTGTTGCAGCAACAGCACAAACTCCACTATCACTGGCAGCCGTATTCAACAGGAATTCACAGTCCTATTTAAGATAATACAGAATTGGTGCCTCCACTAAGGCTCAATTCAGGGTTAGAAATGGTTGCTTGCAATTACCAGTCCACTTGAAGAGAATCTTGGCCTTAGTTCATGCACACAGGAGTACCTCTATGTTATAAAAATTGGCCATAAAACGTTACAAGAACATTGCAATGCTAAGGAAGTTTTAAACATCTCTCTTGTCACAGGCTGAGGCCAATCTTGAATTTTTGAAACCTTTACACGTTCTACTTTACCAACAATATGATTAAGAATCTTTACTTGTGTATGAATAAGCAACATGTACTAGAATTTAGCTATAATTGTGATGCTTGTATTATATGTAGAATCACAAACAGGCCCATTAAAGCAGATTCAAACATCCAGTTCAACACAAAGATATCAATAACATATATTTAGCATCTCTCACACTGTAGACTTTTAAGTGCGATTTCCATCAAGCTTTTACAGGTAGCTGAAGCATTGCATAATTCATTTAATATGTCTCTGAACTCAAACAGTTCACCTCAAATGCTAATAGTTGTCTTTAGTCTGTTCTCATTGCTCAATTTGACTTGCTACTATCCAGAGGCAAGATCTATAGTGCTTAACCATTGTTAATGTTAGCCGTTTTTACAACATTTGTCAAGCTAATGATCATTCCAGCAGAAAGCTGAAGTCATAACGGGCTTCAGTGGCAAAACAATATGGGTACATCACCCTTACCAGACATACTTATCACAACTCAGGCCTTAGCTACCTGCTTGTCAGACAGAAGAATGTGAGCTTCTTAACTAATTTAACAACTGTATTTCATAGCATAGAAGTATACAATTGTGTCTACAGTAAATCAAGACACTATACTTGCATGTTTAGATGTACTACAAATCCCTCCACCAGTTATGTACTATCTTTTCACTATGCAAAAGACTTTCCACTTATATAAGTTCATCTGTGGTGACTTCACTTTTAGTGTCTATTCCACATCAGCGTGTATCAAGATTTTTGAAGCTTCATTGCCTACCAGCAACTCCATAGCCCATCATGCTCTCAAGGAGGTGTATATCAAGTCATATCCAGCCGAGAAAAAGCTAGTCTGATCATCATCCACTTTAATACATGTGGGGATTGTGTCTGCTTGAAACTTGCCTGCCAAACATTTGAGGTGCCAAATGTGGCTTCATCTTCAGTTGGAACAAAACTTATGTTAGACACCATCCTTGTTTGAGTTATTCAAACTTGGAGGGACTATCAAAGCTGCTGCTATCATATTCTACTTCTCTGCAATATTTGGCCTATTGTAAACATCTCAAACTTATTTGCTACATATAATGTCTTATTTAATGTAAATGCCAAAGTATATCTCATTATGTCACATGATAGTTCCTTGTTAAATTTGTTGAGTAAAATGCCTTTGTAATATACAGCTTCCATTGCAGGATATATTTCCAGTTTGGATGGTATGGATCATCAAATTATGATACCTCATATAAGAGCCTTAAATTTAGTTCCATGAACAGCTTCGTTTTTTACCAAGTCAATCTATTAAGTAAGCTTGGACACAACCAAGTTTCAATCTGCCAACTTTCCTTCAATAATTGCTTTACAGCTTTAAAGACTGGACTTTTCAGTCACAGTAACAAATACTGTATTGTTTGTTTATGTGATAAATGGTTCTAGGCAACAGCTAGATTCTATAAAGGAAGTGAACCAGGTCTCCGTTGCTGTTCCCTGTAAGATAGTAGGCGAGACTTACTCTGTATTAACCATATGTATAAGTTCACGTAGTTTTGATGAGAATATTTTATGGATTGTCCCATGGCATGATTTAAACATACCCACGGTACGAGAGCGGTACTCTCGAGATTTCACGATCCTGCTATTCTACATTTGTGTGACTGATGACTTAAGGGTCTGGAGTCACTGAATAGTGACACGTAATCCACGTTTCTTCAACAGATCTGGTCGGACATCAAGACACCCCATGAACCTGCTTTTCTAAATTCAACCTTAAAATGACAGAGGAGCTTGTTGTGTTGCTTCATAACAGTGATTTGTGTGTGGGCTTTTTCCACCTGTGGTACCTATAATCTTATGGTTGTGCAACTGGGTATTCTGTTCTTAGAGAGATTCTTGTCTAACCCACCAATCATTATGTTATCTGATGAAGGCTTTCTATCTCATCTGTCAACTCTGTGAAACTTGTTATTAACTGTTGTCAACCGCCAGCCTCATCTATGACTCAAGGTTCAGTAGCCTATCGTCCCTATTCTCAGATATGGTTTCTACCCTATACCCTGTCTCATTCACTATTGTAAATTTTGACTCTCAGTTTGATAAGGTACTTTTCTACCTAGTGCTACTCTCAAGACTACCAACAGTTGTTACTCACTTTTGCTGAGTCCCATGGTCTAAGAAAATTGCAAAATCCTTTCTCGTGGTAGAATGCACCTACACATTTAGCTACCCCTTGTATTATTGTCTCAGTTATTGGCTTCCTCTCTCAGAGCAGTTTGCGAACCCACTAATCTTCAGTCTTTTTCATCAGCAAGTGCTCGATGTCTTTCTATCAACAAAACAATTCGTGGTGGAGGAGTTAATTTGCCACCACCAAAGTAGTTTGTCCTGTTCCCAAAAGAGACAGTGACGAGGGGTGGGACTTTTACTCTGTTGATTGGTATTGGTATTGGCTGAGGCTTTCTGATGAGACCAGTCGAATGGGTCTCAGGATTCCTATCTTTCCATTCTATAAGATCCACTACCATACCTTAGTTTCAGGAGAAAGACTTCATCAGGCCCTCTGATTATTCCAGATAATGATTCTTCCTCAGTCCCATTAACACTAGGTTGAAGAGAGATAACCAGCAAAAACATCTCCAGCATCACCAAAAGTCCCATATCCACACCTATCTTATAACTCAGTTACCTCAGCCTCAAATCGTACATCTTAATTCGCGCAAAAGAATAACTCTCTGTGTTAACTAAAAACACATTGTTATTCCCGTAAAAGAATTTGAGAAGAAGGTACCATTTGATCTAATTAATCTCTTGGGAACATAAAAGCTACAAATTTTCTTGAGCAGTGTGGTATTCCAGATTTTATGAATTATAGTAGAAAAAAAAAGCAAATTTAGGTAACGTAACTTAAAACTAATGGGAGTGTAAAAGATGTAGTACAGCCAAGTATAACAGAGCTGGTACTTCTGGTATATTTTTACTGATGTCATTAAAATTTAACTTACAGTTTAGTGACCTTAATTAATTCAGGCATATAAATAATACTCCCTGTCAAATTTATTATTCGGCACTATACATAGAACCTTTTATATGCAAAAACGGCTCGTTTGGGTTCAGAAAATTCTCAACAAGTGGGTTTCTCGACATCACTGATTACTCATAGAACCATTTAAAGCTAACATTGGTGATCTACAGAGGACTAATATATTCTTTGATTAGTTATACCCATTATTGTGAACTACAGTTTCACATATTTTAGGATGCCCGGCATGGCGAGGTGTTTAGAGCGGTGGGTGGTTATGACTAGTTGCCTGCCCTCTAGTCTTACACTGTAAAATTGTAGATGACTAGTGCAACCAGCACTCGTGTCGCTTTGCGCAAAGCTCATAAAAAACTATTCAAAGCTTATTAGCACAACTTAAATCAGTAACTCATAGTACGGTCCATAATAACGGTGGTTTGGTTTGAATTTCGCGCAAAGCTACACGAGGGCTATCTGCGGCCCCTAATTTAGCAGTGTAAGAGTGGAGGGAAGGCAGCTAGTCATCGCCGCCAATTCTTGGACTACTCTTTTACCAATGAATAGTGGGACTCACCGTGACATTATAACGCCCTCATAGCTGAAAGGGCGAGCATGTTTGGTGCAACGGGGATTCGAACCCATCGATATAAGTATTTATACACACACAATTGCTATCAACCTAATAACCCGAGGGAAGCCAGGTACTTTCTCTGGTACTGTGGTATGATAAAGCAGCCAAAAATATTTAAAACATATTCTAATTTCCCAAAATGGCCTCATTGGTACAACGGTAAGTCTACTGATTTACAACGCTAGAATCAGTGGTTTGATTCCTCTTGTGGATTCAGCAGATAGCTTGGCATGACTTTGCTATAAGAAAAAAAAACACATACTTTTTAAAAACATAAAACAGTCGTAAAGGTAGGACACGTTAATAATAAAAGTATTATAGATAAATATAGATGTCACTATATATTACCTTATCTAACCTACATAAATGCCACTGTGTGCTGTGTCATGTCACGTCACACTCAATAGTGCTTTAGCTCGTACGTGATGATTATGTACGTTATAGTATTGGTTTGTTTTGAATTTCGCGCAAGGCTTCTCGAAGGTTACCTGCGCTAGCCGTCCGTAATTTAGCAGTGTAAGACTAGAGGGAATGTAACTAGTTATAACCACCCACCGCCAACTCTTGGGCTACTCTTTTACGGATGAATAGTGGGATTGATTGAAACATTATAACTCCCCCACGGCTGAATGGGCGAGCGTGTTGGGTGTGACGGGGATTCGAACCCTCGATCCTGGGATTACGAGTCGAGTGCCTTAACCACTTGACCATATCGGGCCACGTTATAGTAGAGTACCTTCGTATGAATCATTTGCAAATTCATAACGTCATATTTAGCTGATACTTAAAAATTAATTTTTTAAACATACACTAAGGAAGCACTGCTTCCTCTGCTTTCATGTACCACACGCCTGTGGTATGTACAACGTTAGAAACTGGGGTTCGATACACGTGGAAAGCAAAGCACAGATTGTCCCCTCTATAACTTTGCGCTTTACTACAAATAAACATAAGTTCTACCTCTACCATTGTTAATTCAGACATTTGTCTTTGGAGAAAGAAAGCACATGACTTTTCATCGTTATGGGAAGGGAATAATATGTAAAAGTGAGACTTAAATTTAAATATACAAATTACTTTCGGAAAGCAACATTTAAACGTTTTCAAATGCTTATCACGGTTTTATTTGATACATGATATGCCTCTGTTACATATAACTTAAAGCAGGAAGTAAATGCCATAAATCTGATATGATACTTTTACACACAACTATATAAAACCTTCTTTTCCCTCTAGTTTTGGTGATTAATTTCAGCTGGATCTCTCCTGTTTATTATCCAGAATATGTGTTGGATAGATATAAATATATATTATCTAAAAGATGGAAAAGTGCAATTAATTTTAACTTAAAAACTGCCTGGATTATGTTGCCAATTAATACGTGACTAATGTTTTGAATTTGAACTGTATCAAAGAAAAAGTGATGTACGGCTCTGTATACCTCGGTCCAGATAACCTAGTTGCTTTGTGGTAGAAAACACAAATACGGTTAACCAAGTAACTTCAGTCTTTATATTAGCCATACCAATAGTAATATTTTGAAATCATTATTTGATTGATCCGTATTTTCATTTAATTAACCTAGTGCGCAATATAATATACATTTATATAATCACAAGCTTTCAGTGATGGATTATGTAGGAGAAGAAGAATCGAAGCTTTCCAAAACTCGTGAGTACATAAGATTTCTAAAGGAGATGATCATGAATAAACTTGCTGAACTAAAAGAAGTTCCTTTGTGTAGCACCAATTATAACTATGAATGTGATGTAGACTGTTCCAATGAGAGGGAATTTGATGTGTTTTTAAACAGTCTACCAGTACCAATTGCAGCCAGAATAGTGGATCGGTTGTTGGAAAAGGAAACTGTTGGCTTCAAAATAGTTAGTCTTTTGATAAAATGTCAAGAACTGTACAGAAAATTTGAGGGTATTCAAGTTGCAAAGGTGATAGCAACAAGAGCATATGATCTTACAACATGGATGTATAACAGGCTAGGTGCAGATTTGTCTGTTATGTATATTAATGTCTGTACAGCTCTCTTTTGCCTTTATAAAACAGATGAAGATTTTGAAAATTCAGAAAGAATGATATTTAAAATAAAAGAAATTGCTTTAAATTCTGAAAATGAACAATTGAAAAACCATGCAAAACTGGTGTGTTCTTCCTGGAAAAAAATACATGAACCAGCAATATTCAGTTTCTTTGTTACTGATATGTTAGGTTGCACTGAAGACTTGCTATCACCTAAGACAAAAATCTCCTCATCTAGCCATAACTTTTCTTCCAAAAGTGTAGAAATATTAAAACATAAATTGATGACAAATGATGTTGGTGATGACTTGGGGAAGAGTAAAAACATTCTTCAGCAAGCTGTTGCAAATGAAACATCAAATTATGAAAAACTCAAATTAGAAAATTCATTAGGATCTATTTTTGCTGTGGAAGGAAGAAACAATGATGCATTTAAACGGCATCTAAAATTGGTTATGGCTGCTGTTGATTATGGAGACCTTCTAACATTCACAAAAACTCTTCCATATCTTGCAAATGCTAGTGAACTTTTAAATTCTACAGAAAATAATGTTGAATTTGCTTTGGCATGTTCTGCTACTCATCATGACTTGACTAAACTTTTAGGTCTTAAGAGAGATACTCGATTGGCAAAACTTCATATGGGCCATTTTTTTATTTCTCTAGGTCTTTTAAAAGAAGCATCTAAAGTTTTAATGGATGCTTTGTATGAGAGTAAAAAAGTAAAAGATAATTTTTTCATTGGAATATGTTATGAAAACTTTGGACTTATATTTCAAGATTTGAAAAGTTACTATACAGCTGTTTCATTTCATGAAAAAGCATTGAGATTAATGAAACAATATGGTGATCAAGCACATATTTCAAAAGGGAATTTTTATTTTGCACAGGATTTAAGTTTGATAGGAGACATTGTAAAGGCTGTGTATCACACCAAAGAAAGTATTATTGAAGCTGAAGCTTTGCGTTTAAAAATTGGACTAGATGATACATCAAAAGTTTCTAGTTTTGATAATAGACAGATTTCAGCATTCAATTTTTTGATTTACCTGTTACTTATTCGAAGAGAAAGTAGACAAGCTCTTTCAGTTTCAGAACTATCTCATGGTAGAGCATTAACTGATATGTTAGCTTACAAGTTTAAAAGCTCCTTAGAGCCAACAATTGAAACTCGGCTGTTAGAAGAAGATATAATCTCTAAATCAGGGCTGGATGATGTGTTTCTTAAAGAGGAAATACCTTCAATCTACATTTCCACAGCAAACAGATTTCATACAACATTTTTAGTATATTCTCTTGTTATGTTGGCTGATCACCCTTGGTTGTACATTTGGATAATTAAACCTACAGAATTCTTAAAATCAGGTGAACCCAGTATCCATTGTACTAAAGTTCCTGGGGATAAAATATTTCCAAACAGTAAGACAGAGCGAGACAGGTTGTTTGCTGAGATATCAAGATATTCTACACAGAGTTCACAAGGAAAGAAATCTAGGATAAAAACAGTTGCTGAATGTTATCAAGGTTTAAATAAAGTTAAATGTTCTCTTGAAAAGAAAGCCACATCTACAGGAAAGATGGAACGTGTTATACTTCCTAATTTCATAGAAAATGAGGGCTGTGAAGCATTACGGCTATTCTATGATGTTTGTATTGCTCCAGTTGCAGAGTTCCTACCCCTTTCAGATGATCATACTCCCCCAAGAATTACTGTAATTCCAAGTTCCTGGCTCTTTGAAGTTCCTTTTTGTGCTCTCATTAGCCCATCTAAAAGATACTTAATTCAAGATTATATTATAAGTTATACCCCAAGTTTACGAACCTTTCTGATTCTCAGTTGTCGGTTGGAAAAAATAGAAAGAAGTTTGAAAAATAGAAAGCTTAAAGTAGTTGCCATTGGTAACCCTAAAACTGCTTCTTGTTGGAAACTAGAAGAACTTCCAGGTGCAGAAAGTGAATTGAAATTTGTTCAGAATGTTTTTGGTATAGAAAATTGTTGTGTAATTGAGAAAGATGCAGCAACTAAAGAAGAGATTATAAAATGTATGAAAGAGGTGGATATTTTGCATGTTGTTTCTCATGGAGATACTGTGGAACCTTTAGATTGCTCTGTTGAAGATCCTCTGAACCTCTTCTTTCCTGATACTTATTTGATGAAAGGATGTCTTTTTCTGTCACCAGATGGTAATCAACGTAATGGTTTGTTATGCAGTAGAGATTTACAGAACCTTTCTTGTAATATATCACTTGTTACCCTCAGTTGCTGTAAAACAGGAAGTGGACAGGTAACCATGGATAGTATCCTTGGTCTGTATCGAGCTTTTCTTGTTGCTGGAGCATGTGGTGTTGTATCATCCCCTTGGTTGGTCAGTGATGCTACTACACCATGTTTCATGGATCATTTCTACCGTTTTTTTCTGGTAGACAGAGATGGTCCAAAAGCACTGCGATTAGCAATGTTGAAGTTAATTGAAGCAAGTGTCAGCTGGAGAAACTGGGCAGCATTTTCATACACTGGTGCTCTGTCAAAAGATTCAGTGTTAGTGCAGAGTTAATATACATTCACAGACCATCACCCAACATGAAGTCTGCCCAAACAATTAAACTTCAGGTGATAAATAACGTTTCCTATAATTCTTCTATGCTCTTTGAAAAATGTCCATATCTTTAAACTTCTTTTCATAGATCAAATTGCTTAAAGCAAATACAGTTTCTGTGGCCAATTTCTGTATTCTTTTGAACATTTTGATAACATTTTTCTTATGAAAAAACAAACAAACCAAAATTATGCTGTGTTATCAGGGAGGTTCTACCAGAGTCTTGTACCAGATCATAACAACATTTTTGGTCTTAAATTAAAATCTTATAAATATGAATACTGTGTGCATTCTTCATCACAATTAAATAATCAGTTAAGAGTTTTAGGATTGTATTAAGAATAACGCCTAGATATCTATTCTTCTCCTTTGTTATTCCACAATACCAGTTCCCTCTAACAGAGATTTTAATTGTCTAAATCTATATTGTTGAACTTCTTAATGTTAAAATAAATTTCTCACCTTCTGACCAAAGTAGTAAGACTGATGCTAAAAAAATAACAGAAATATATTCAACACAGTAAGATCTGTTTAACATCCTAATATCATTAAATTTTGAAGAAGCTGTCAATATTATTGACACAGACGACAAAAAAATAAGTTCCAGGAAAACAAGAGCCCTCAGAGTCTGTTCTATAGCCCTCATGCAGCTTTGCTCTAAATTCAGAAAAAAACGAACACTTAAGTGTTTTTCTTCCAAAACACTGTTAAGGTTATTCCAATCCATATTATACTTATAATTCAACTTGTGATATCCCACACACATTTTTTTGTTGTGATTATAGTTAAATGCCATCTGCCATTTATTTGTAATCTGAATCCTTGAGTAAAACATCAGCATCTTTTTCATAGCAAACAGCACCCAAAACTTTCATATCATCAGTAAATTTAAAAATTTATTGCATAGTCCTTCATCCATGCTGTTGATACAAATAAAAAAGAGTAAATGTCTTAATACTGAGCCTGAAGTACCCCACTTATGACATTGCTCTAGTTCTATAGAACCATGTTTATAACTTAACCCTTTTCTTCCACTTCATGAGTTTTCTAACCAGTATACCAACATCTTTCCTACACCTAGAAAGATAACTTCTTAAACAAACCATTTAATGGTTAACTGGTTTACAGCTATATTCACATTGTTTATGAATAGTGAGATAAACAGGTTTTTAGATAAAACAATACTGGTGTTTGAATGTTTATTGTTATATTACAATATTTTAGAAAGTTCTGAAATAATAGGGATGTGTGTGTGCATGTGACAAATTATTTTGGTTGAGTATGGCTGATAATCTGGAAACTTTTTGAAGGTATGAGAACAAAAGGGTGAACAAGAAGATAGGTTTATAAGAAAGGTCTGAATGATGGTCTGGCTCTCAGTATTTGTAGATATTACGTATTATATCATTAGGCATAATAATTCCCTGAAGAACTCTGATTACCTGAGCTAAATTATCATTATATATTTTCTATACCTTCTTCACACCAGTTTCCGTATATTGTATGAAATGGAATTTGTTAAAGTGTTTGATGTACATGCTAGTGAAGGTTTATTAATATTGTCATTGCATCTTACTGGAGGATTATTACAAACATTATGACTGCATCCTTGTGAAGGGTTGATTGTTAATTTTCTGCATACTAGTGAAGGTGCAGTTGTTAATATTGTGATGTTAACATTATTGACAATATTGTGATATTAACAAGCACTTTTATGCTTGTGAAGATGCCATTGTTAATTGTATTTGTATATTGGTAAAGTAGTGGTTTTTAATATTGTGAATATGTGCTAATGAAGGCTTTTTAATGCCAATGAGACCTATGTTTCCTAGTGTTTTCAACCCCCTCATACTGCAACTGAGATAAATATTTCCCATTGTCATTCTGAATTGCTGTATGTGATTTATGGGAATAAAATGAGTTGGATAATATTTACTGGCATTCCAGCTAATATTGGTTTGTGGTTTCCTTCAGTGTTTTCCATTCATCTCTTCAGTAACCAACAAGATTCATAAGCAAAACATACAGTAACTGTGTGCCAACCATATCTGCATTGTTAGAGCACCATAACTTAGGAGGTAGTGAAAGTGAGTCACGTGGTGTTTAACTATGTGGTAATGAAGAGAAAATGAGATAAGAGGATGCTAGCTCTCCATCTAGTGATGATAGTCAAGATGATGAACCTGGATACAGCAGTGAAAGGCATAACTGTTGACAATGAGAAACATTTGTGACAGTTGTAGTGTGAAGGGGTTAAAGCATTGGGAAATATATATGTCCCAGTTGTTTTGAGTGGATTAATATTGTGACTGCACATTAATGAAGTTGTGATGGTCAACATTGTAAGTGCATGTTAATGAAGGAGTTATTGTTAATATTGTAACTACATCTTAATGAAGGTGTGAATGTTAATACTGGGATTGCATGCTAGTGAAGGTGTGAGTGTTAATATTGTAACTACATCTTAATGAAGGTGTGAGTGTTAATATTTTGACTAAATGGTAGTGATTGTATGTTTGATTGAGTCTCAATTGATTTCAGATCCAGGGTCCTTTGACTTGTAAATGTGATATTGCTTGGAAAAAAGGATATCATGTGCATTTTATGCTGTTCCTTTTTTTTGGGAGGGTGAGTTTATGTTATAATGACCCTAATCTGAGTGCAGTGATATTCACATACATTTATGTTATTTTGTGTTATATGTTATATAACTAACCCAAGTTGAATTAGGTTTCTGATATGACTATAATCTTTACCAATTGTGTTAACGTTTGGAAAAAATAACCCATTTGATTCAAGTTCAAATCTTGAATCAGAGTTACTTTTGTAACAAACATGTGCAAAAGAAAATGAAGGTCTGTTTTAAGTTACATCCTGTTATTGTCCAATTGCAACCTCCAATATTTATATAAAGTTGGGATATTTTATAATATTTTACTTCTATTTCCTGCAATTGTGGGAAAGTTCTCTAACTGTGGGTTACATTTACATAACTTTGGCATTCATTAACTTTCTTGAACTTGTCTTACTCTTATTTTGTTTGGTTGAAATTTTGATTTTTTTACAAGATCATTAATTTTATTACAGTATATTTAAATTCTTAATACTTTGTTGGTGTTAAACAATTTTCATAAAAATGTATAAATATTTGTCAGTGTTATACACAATAAGCTCTCACAAAACTACTACATTTGCCATATAAGTTTCATAAAAGTTACAAAATCAAAGAACTGGTTTAAAAGAATGCATACTAGTGTAATAGTAAAAATAAAATAATTTTGTTTCATGCACTTTTTTTTTCAGGAATGCTATAAAAATGTAATTCCATGACAAGAGAGAGAGAAGCTGAAAATTGAGTGGAAAAATAAAGACGACATGCTTGAATATTATTTAGAAAAAATAACGTAACAGTTTTGTTTTATAAGTATAGTTTATTTTCCCTGGTTATTTCAGTTAACTAGTAGCAAAATGATGATCTTTAATCTGTAATTTGTGGCAAAATAGGTCATTGTGTTCAGTTTTGTAGTGTGAACCAATAGTGTTCATATTAAAACATAATGATACAGATACATGATTATAAATGAAAATAAGCATAAATAATGTGGGAAACATCAAAGAATCAAATATTAATAATTGTTTAATAATAACAAAGTATGGATTATTAACTTACATTGCTTTAAATATAGTTTTTAAAATGAGAAATTCAAACTTCATATTTCATGTATGAGGAACATTATTTACCACGTTTTAGTTCATAATTTTTTCTCTTTAATAAAGTAGCACTAATAAAGTTTTAAAGAAATAAATATAGGATATACTATTTTTTATATTACACTTGTAGAACAGGGGATTATATCTATTTTAAAAAAATTATTGTAAAATTAATAAATTATTAACTAAAATGAAGTTAGTTGAACTGGATAAACCACTGCTAAAGTTAAATTTTAAGGTAAAAACTAGTCAATTTTGTATGATAACAACACTTTGTTACAAGTTGAAGCTGTCTATGATTGTGAAATTTGGCCCGACAATTTTAAAAGAATATAGTGGGCAGGGCGTAAAATTTTATTTTTTAAGTACTTTTATCATAACCTGAAATAGAGTATTAATTTATGTATTTAAATTTCAAATCGTAATATTATCGATTTAGTAAGTGTTAATAGTTATTATAATTTTTAAGTTTCAAAATTTTTAAATATATGTTTAGTTTATTAAATAAGTATTTAATTTTTCTACGATTTTCTTAATCTAATATGAATTTAATCTTTAATGCCAACGGGAATTTTTAAGCTTTAAGTAGATTTTATCTGTTGCCTGGAAACTAGCCTAACAACAACAAGAAGGAGATGGCAATGTGATTCTATGACGAAAAACCATATAAAAGTTATTTGCTTGTTTTTTTTGCTTATCATATTTTATTTTTATAAACAATGTTTATTGATTGTATAGGAATATAAATTACACATTAAAAATAAAATTTATTATTTAACAACTTTGAACTTAAAAGTGTACTTTTTATTGTTTCTGGCGCTTTTTATCAAGTCGGTTTGCTCGGTTTTACTATTATATTTTAGAAATCCTCCGCAGGTCATATTAAATTAACTTTGGCACAAACTTACGCCTTAATTCATTGTATTCTCATTTTGGTACTCTCATCTATCCAATTACTTGACATTAAGGAGAAAATCATTTCCCGTAAACGTATAGCTGACGGGAATAGATAAAGTTTATCTATTATATAAATTTCTCTTTGTCATTAAATATTTGTATCCATTTAATATAAATTGGAATATTAAGTGATTTAATTCATAATTCAGGTTATACCTTATATTTTCGTTTTATATATTTAACCCCAAAAAGTTGAAACAGATTGTTTTAGTTATCATATTTTCTTCGTTTGTTTGTTTTTTGGAATTTCGCACAAAGCTACTCGAGGGCTATCTGTGCTAGCCGTCCCTAATTTAGCAGTGTAAGACTAGAGGGAAGGCAGCTAGTCATCACCACCCACCGCCAACTCTTGGGCTACTCTTTTACCAACGAATAGTGGGATTGACCGTAACATTATACACCCCCACGGCTGGGAGGGCGAGCATGTTTAGCGCGACGCGGGCACGAACCCGCGACCCTCGGATTACAAGTGCACGCCTTAACGCGCTCGGCCATGCCAGGCCTCATATTTTCTTCAATATTCTATATCCCTAATATATCTTTTTTTCTTTGCTTGGGGCTTGGCATATCCTGGTAGTTAGGGGACTCGACTCACAATATGAGAGTCGCGGGCTACATTTCCTGTCATACCAAATTTTCTTACCTTTTAGTCGTAAGGGTGTTATGTTATTATGATCAATTTCATTACTCGTTGGAAAAAGATAGCCCATTACTGTTCGCTGGGTGGTGTTGACTAGTTGCCTTCCCTCTAGTCTGTCACTATTAAATTACGGATGGCTGGCACAGATAGTCCTAGGGCAATTCAGAACAAAAATATTCTAAATATATTTTAACATATGGAAGGGGAGAAGGGTACTGCCGCGAAACCTCGTGAGAGTTGGTTTAATAAGCATAATACAGCGTATCCCAAACTTTCTCCGTTCATGACATCTTTAGTGCTTCAGCAATTTTTCACGGCGCCCCTAGGCAAAAAGAAAAACTTAACAGTTTCGTTTACTATGCATTTAGGTTCACACAACGTAATACTTAAGTACTGATGTTCTAACAAATTAGTAGCCATTTGAAAGAATAATACACGTAAATTGAAAGTGAAAACAATATTTTTATTTCATTTTTAAATAACCACAAATACTAATGCGTCTGTTAGGCACTGCACAACTTCCCGAACCTTATAATCAGATTGTATACCGCCACCCTCATTTCCTGTTCCGTATAATTTTTGCGCGGTACATGCTTTTTATCATAGCAACCGCTGAAAACCCAGCTTTGCAGACACATGACGTCGTAAATGGAATAAGTATTCTCTGAGCTTCAGCACTTAGCAATGGATATTCTTATTTTACTGATATCCAAAACTCAGTTACATGCTGCCATATTTTGTTGTTAAAGTCTTGTCAGAATACAGCTCAATAATATTTTCTTCTACAGAGGTAAATTCAGATGGGGCCTTAGCCTTAAATGGTTCTTGGAGCCATATCTTCTGGAAAGTAATTTTCAAGGCAATCACTGAGCTGTGTTAGGCGCTGATCAAAAACAGAATTTAGTTGGTGGGTTAAATTAACTTCAGTAGATGTAACAAACCGTTGCAACAGGAGGAAGCAGCCTTTGCCACCATCTTCATTTATTTTTCTTCTCCATAGTAGTAACTTTTTCCTGAAGGCTGAAACATTCACTGTGAGTTTCAAGATGTGCATGTTGCTTCCCTGCAGAGAGAGATTCAACCCATTCAGTTTTTCGAAGAGATCACACAGGTACACTAATTTTGCAAAAAAAATTGGTATACAAAAAGTTTTTAGCACATTTGTGTTTTTCTTCTTCGAGATAAAAGTAGAGCTCCTGTCCTAATTCTAACACACTGGAGAGTCATCACGAGCTACAATAGTACAACAAAGATTTGTGCTCACATCCCATATCCTCACACAGCTTTTTTAAAACCTCGCCTTCTGTGGCCGAGTTTTTATAAAGTTCACAACTTTCAACACACTTTCCAGGTTCAGTGGAGGACTCAGGTGTTTTGACGCAAGGGCGTCCCTGTGGATTATACAGTGGGTTCACAGTGCATCAAAAGCTTTGCTTCTTATGAGTGCTTGTAGTCCTCCATAACAGCCATACATAGAGCAACTATCATTGGTACAGATGCCAATGCGCTTAGTCCAGTTTAAGTTGTTTTCACACATAAATGTGGTAGGGATTTCAAACAAATCTTGAGCCTTTGTACCTGCAGTGATACTTTTACAAAGTAGGTCTTCCACAATTTTGTCACCATCCACAGACTGGATGTAGCAGGTTAAATGAGCCTCCTTGTTACCATCTGTCACTTCATCTAGTTGAAACCCGAATTTCTTCTCTTTCATTTTTTCAGTTAGCTGATAATTGAGATTTTTTACATTCCACGACTCTATATGCCACCTTTTAGGATGTTGGGAAAGCATTCCTTGGTAATATGCTTGTTTCAAAAATGTACTTTTTTGTTCTTTCATTTCTTAAACTTTCTGGTAAAATAATCACTGGATTTTTTTATCCGCGCTAGGATGAATGGTTTCTAACTGATGTTTTAATTTACTTGGAAGCATGTACTCTGAAGCCAAATCTTTCAGACATAATACACACTGTGGACACTCTTCATGATTGACATCTACTGCAGTAAACCAAAATTTAGATAACTATCGTCATATTTCCGTTTCTTCACAACTTTGCCGCTGGTATGTAGTTCGCCATCCTTTTCTTCACCACCAACTTCTTATTAATGTTCAAAAATCTTTTAATTTTTATGCACAAGGACTAAAAATCAACAAAATAATTCATTGAACTTCGCTAGACTTCATAGACACTTGATCACAACACCCTTTACTTATTTGTACTATTGACGGACTCGAAGAGTCGACAGGTATTTATATACAAAATCTAAGAAAAAAGTTCGAGTGACTGACGTAGCCGAAAGTATAAGTAAACAAAAACATATCTCAAACATTCGAGAACGTCATCGAAAGAAATATAGCGCTATCTAATGCTAAAACTGTGAACTACTTCAAGCTAGTAGTTCGCGCAGTGTCCGAAAGATGTTGATATCGCTGTGTTTCCCTCGAAAATGTGAAATATCCTGGGGCGCAGTAGCGCATAGTTTTGGAACCAGTGACCTAAAATAAAGACGTAGTGTGGGATCACCTAGCTTAGAGCCAAGTGCGTCAAATTTATCATGAAAGTAAAAATATCGATTAAATTTTAAACTTAAATTGTTTCTGAATTAGGCTTTTTCTGTTACATCCAACATTTGTAGTGAAAAACAAAAACCTCTTTAATCATCGGAGACTATACATTTAGAAGTAAACAAATATTTTTCCAGTACATAGGATTACGACATTTATTAGGTTATACTGTTGTTGCTAGCAACATTACAAAGAAGCCATCATTGAAAAATAATATTACCGAAACGCTAACTGACTTTTACTAATTATTATTCTATGAATACGCTACGAATTCATTTCATGAATATTCTTAGTGCGCTTCGTAATCTGAGGGTCGCGGGTTCGAGCCCGAGTCGCGCCAAACATGCTCGCCCTCCCAGCTGTGGGAGTGTTATAATTTTACGGTCAATCCCACTTTTCGTTGGTAAAAGAGTAGCACAAGAGTTGGCGGTGGGTGGTGATGACTAGCTGCCTTCCCTCTAGTCTTACGCTGCTAAATTAGGGACAGCTAGCACAGATAGCCCTCGAGTAGCTTTGTGCGAAATTCCAAAACAAACAAATTCTAGTCAAAATGAAAATAGCCACTTAATTTTTTTATCTCCTTATAGAGTTCCTCATTAATTTTGTCAGTTTATAATTCTTCTCCCCTAATAATCACTATCAGAAACCCAAATAGGTTCAACCTCATCGCTATAAGGTTTCATATCTTCATTTAGAACAGGTTGTAACTTACATTAAGCTATTTTCCCCCTACTTTTGGTATTCCATCCCTATTAAAATCTTATAACACTGGATTTCAAATAAGTTCTCCCATTGTGTCTATATTTATTCAAGTATGAGATATTATTATTATATCAGAATACTCTATTCCGACCAGTGTTCTAAACTCATCCATTTTATAAATTATACTTTAAGCGTTAAAAAATAATAACAAATCAGCTTATAATTAAAACTAATTTTGTAGCTTATTCCTACACTATATTGATCTTTACATTTTAGTTTTTCTCATTATTTTAGCCTTTTATATGTCTAATTCTGGTTTAAAGCTACATTTACAGTGTCCAACACAGACTCACTTACTCCATACTCTACCCAGCTTTTATTCATATTTTGTAGATACTATCATATGATCTACAGTTATGCAGTACATGGATGTATTCACCCAGCAACTTAATGGAGGTTACAGTTGTTGCACATGAGCTTTTGTTTTTTTATATATATATTAACATCCTTATTCTGACTTCAGGTTAAAATTTGTCCCTTAAATTTATTTTAATTTCGTTGCAATCACAATCTGTTGGCCTGTTAGTTTTTTTTTTGACAGTTACTCTGACTTTATGTTGTCACTTATCTCTTTAGTTTGCTTTAAGACTTTCAGCAGACATCTTTCCATCTTCAACTTAATGGTTTGGAAGTTATGTTTGTGAGAAGCTGATATAAAATGATGATCTTCTCAGAGATAGTCAAGTCTAGTCTGAGATAATCATGCTGGCTAGTTATAAATCAGTGTCAACTCAAAATTAAAGTGGAATATGCTTATATTTACATGTGGTTATTTATCTCACCTTATGACCTTTTCCCTTTTAACCTTCTATTTTATAACTCTACTCAAGAGTGTTGTAAGAAATTTTATTTTCAATATATAATGTAATGTATGTTCAAATAATCTTATTATTTTGTTTATTCATAAGATAAACATTCACTTCCTTGCATGTACTCATTTTAGTGGTGTACTATATTTTATACCTCATTTCAATAGTTTTTCATTTTTCCTTTTAGCTCGGGTACTTGCAGTTTTCGCATAAAATATAATGATAAAAAATCTGTTTAGATGCTTTTTTCAAACTGTTTTTCATCTTTTTCATTCCTGTGGAGACGAGACCTAGTTTTCATGAGAATTATGACTGTGAAACGCACTATTGTCCTCTAATGGTAGATGAACTTACCACTTTTCTTGTGTTATAGGGTCAGTACAAGTTGCACTGGATAAGTTTAACGTTATCAATATTCAATAAAGGAACGTAAAGTTGAGACATATTGGAGCATCATCTTCAGTGAATTGTACAATTTAAAAACATATCTTGAAGACGTAAGGCCACCCTGACCAATTCACTATTCCAGTAAAGTCAACTGTCAGCCATCAAGTAGACATGTGGTGTCTAGTTGTAAAATTAATAAAGATTGTTTTCATTGTACATCAAAGTTTGTGACTTTTTAGCTACTTCATAATACAAATTCAATTACTTTCAGGGGGACTGAGCATTACTCTGCAATATACCTTATAGGCCATCCCATCAAATATCTGATTAACATATTTTTGGGGGGAGGAGGAATTAATTTACCAGAAAATAAAGCAATAGTGTATCGTAGGGTCTTCCAAAATGTATTATTTTTCTAACAAAAATCTATACAATGAATTACCTATCCAGAGCGTACTATGTAAATCAAACCCTAAATAATAGTGTCATTAGCCACCAGGGACCCAATAAATGCCTAAAATAAATTATATAGGAAGATTTTGTGTATAGATAATTTACAGTGAATTAATAGCTGTACTAAATTTATGAGAGGTTAATGAAAGAAGTATATCTCTATTGCAATGTGACATGCAGGCATATCATCCGTTTTCTACCTGGTTTAGTGAAATAGAAATTTTCAAAATTCTTTGGTTATTTAGTCTCTGTGCTTTAACTGCAGCAACACCTGGTCTAAAAAGTTTTAATTATTTTTAGTAGTTGCTTTTTTGTTCTTATCTATAGGAGGTAATTGTCCTAGAGAAAGTATTGCAGTAACATGTTACAACATTTTAAAAGGATTAGGACTGTAATATATTTTTTGATCAAGCATAATGTTGATTAAAGGTAACAACCAGCCCATGATGTGAAAGAACAAAAGTAACGAGGTTACACTGTAAGCTGGATAAATAAAACAAATGTATGCTTAATTTCGGTACATATTCTTTATTCAGTTCTCCTAGGAGGTTACAGTGTGAAGATTTATTTTGAAGATCATTTTGTTTAGTGCCACAGAAATCTATCTTTAGAGACAGAAAGCTGTAAGGCTAATCTCAACTTACTAGAAGTAACTGTCTTTTCATTTTTGAAAGTTCATGTACTGTTTTCTTTTTTGCTTGTTCAATAATAATGTTCTCATTTTTACCGGTTTAATCCAGTCTCACTATTTGACACACATTAGGAAATTTCAATAAAGTTATATGATCAGAATTACTCTTTTTATATCCCATCTGATATTTGTTGCAAAATCCGCAGTTTGTACCTCAGAATGTCACAGATTGACAGAATAAACTCTGCTGCTGTGTCATCATGTTATTACGACATTTCTGAAAGAACAATGTACTTAATATCTCAAGTTTAAAATTATTCTTTTGCTTAAAGAATGACATTTATTGGTTTGTTTGTTTTGTTTTTTTGAATTTCGCACAAAGCTACTCGAGGGCTATCTGTGCTAGCCGTCCCTAATTTAGCAATGTAAGACTAGAGGGAAGGCAGCTAGTCATCACCACCCACCGCCGACTCTTGGGCTACTCTTTTATCAACGAATAGTGGGATTGACCGCCATATTATACGCTCCCACGGCTGGGAGAGCGAGCATGTTTAGCGCGAACCCGCGACCCTCGGATTACGAGTCGCACGCCTTACGCGCTTGGCCATGCCGGGCCTTGACATTTATTGGACGTGAAAGTATTCAAATCTGATAGAGTAAGTTTACCAATGAAGAAATGTCAAGTACAGTAGAAGTTCTCTCTTGAACACAGGAATTTTGCTGATGTTGTGATGGCCATTGACATTCTGACTCAGATAAACCTGCTCACATCTGGTGCACCCAGACTACTTGAACAAATAGTACCTATGAAGATCAATCTTGGCAAAAGAGAAGCACTAATGATTGAGGTTTTCCAAGTACAGATTGACACCTGGGGAGTTTGAGACTATGTTGGGAGATAATAACACTTAGGACATTACTAGTCATAGCGCTTAAGCTCTGATCAAGACTATCAAAAATTAATGCACAGACGCTCGGCATGTCACTGGTGAAAGGAATTCTGCCAGTCAGAGGATTTCCTGGTAGATAAGATAATGGGCATTCATGGGACAAGGTTCCTTTCAGGATGATAATGTTCTTGGAATTCATTGAAATTATGAGAGAGAGGCTATGTCCGAGATAATGTAATTCTCTGAGTGGGGCCAAGCAGACCACTTACTCAGATGACGGTGAGATGGGATTTGAATTGGTTTCTTATATATTTCAGTCTGTTAACCACTTGAAATATATAGACTCAAGAACAAGCTGTACAAAACCTTGTTTTGAATTTAGATGATATTGTCAAATATATGAATAAGGAACTTGATGACAACAGGAAATCTTCGCGTACGAGCTACATCACTTATTTCTCTCAGAGAAAAATTGGATTGTTTATTGGTCCCATTTCAAAGCTTGGAAAAAAATTAGCACCCAGAGAATGATCTGTGCCATTTACATGGGAAATTCGATGAGGGACTTCTTAAGGAGCTTATGTAACAGTACATGTAAGTTTTGGACACCATCAAACTCATATGCTTTAAAGCAGTAACCTCAAACCAGCCTTTGGAGAGGAAGAAGTCCGCAGCAACAACTTCAGTGAGAACTTCAGCAATGGATAGTGCAACCCAGATACTTCCACCATGATGTGCTAAATCCAAATGGAAGGTTAACAATCACCGTCCTCGTACGATGGAAATGTTGGGCAGGCTGAACTATGATGTCAATTGAATCTGATAGTTATCCAATGCTATAACGGAACAGTGTTACGGATTGATGTTGCTCACTGGACAAAGAAAGTATTCTGATGTTTAAAATTGAGCTGCTTTCTCTTTAACAGTTTTGTTCCCATTTTTATAGAAAAATAACTATGGAAGCTAGATCAGTATTTTTCGCATTGAGGTTATAGATATCACAGCAAGGAAAACTTCAGTATTAACAGTTGCATAAAGCGGAATCTGTACTTTCTACATGCGAGTATGAATTCAACCTTCAGCTTTTAAATATAAATATTTTGCCCATTTTATTTAAAATATTCATCCCTTCTAATTTCTTTCATTTTCACATTAATTCCAAAAACTCAGTCAAATACTTTGAACGCTTACTTAAATCAATGAACCAAATTGCAGATATTTGTGTGTATTTTTCTCAGATGAACTTGTCAAGAAATCAGTTTATATGAAAACATTACAAAGGAGAGCAACTTGTTTTTTTCTGTTGTTTTTTTAAATTCGGACAAAGCTACTCGAGGGCTATCTGTGCTAGCCGTCCCTAATTTAGCAGTGTAAGACTAGAGAGAAGGCAGCTAGTCATCACCACTTACCGCCAACTCTTGGGCTACTCTTTTACCAACGAATAATGGGATTGACCATCACATTATAACGCCCCCACGGCATGGCGGGCGAGCATGTTTGGCGCGACGCGGCTTACGAGTCGCACGCCTTAACGCGCTTGGCCATGCCGGGTCTAAGGAGAGCACCATCAACACATTTTGTAAGCATACTCGAATACATGATAGTATTTTAAATATTTCCTCTAAGTTAACTTTACTGAAAAAAACTGATGAATAAACAGCATAGAGAAAGGAAACAAGCATTAATGTCAGAAATATGTTCTTAATAAGTTTTTTTTAATTAGAATTATAATATAATACTAAAAACAATAATTTAAAAGTTTGTTTATTTTTCAGCTTATACATACAATTTTTTAAATTACTCCAGAATAGAACCGAATCCAGCGAGAGCCAATTTATTCATTTCATCCCTTTCCTGGGCTGCCTATTCCAGGTGTTGAACCTAAATTTCAGCATTATAAGACATTAAAAGTTGTTAAAAACAGGTTATTTATTGTTTTGAAGGCCCCACAGTGGCTCAGCGGTATGTCTGCGGACTTACACGCTAAAATCCGGGTTTCGATACCCGTGGTGGGGAGAGCTCAGATAGCCCATTGTGTAGCTTTGTGCTTAATTCAAAACAACAACAACAATTGTTTTGCATTTTGTTTTTGCAACAAAACCTTTGAACTATTCAAGATAAGTTGTTATAAGTATTAAAATAGTTATTATGTATATTTATGAATAACATAATAGTTTTGAATATTAATTCAGGTAAATCATAATTATATTTGAGAAAAAGCTTCTCAGAGTGGTAATAGATCAGCATTTAGTGACAAAAATGGTGAAAAAATATATTAATTCTGCTATTTTTTTATCATGTAGTTAAATGAGCCAAGAAGTATCGGAAAGGTTTTCATAAGTTCCAAATAATAAAATTACATTTAACTCGTAGCATTTACATCTTAAAGATTTCAAGTTACAGAATGTTTTCCGATCAACCAATTTTCTTAATCTACTAAATATAGGACTTAAACGTATCATACTTTCCTTTCTTTCTCACTAGAAAACTAAACTGATTAGTAAATGAATATTTTAAAGATATACGATATCTCCTAGTATTTACAGACCATCATATACAGAAAACTCGGGCCCGGCATGGCCGAGCGCGTTAAGGCGTGCACTCGTAATCCGAGGGTCGCGGGTTCGCGCCCGCGTCGCGCTAAACATGCTCGCCCTCCCAGCCGTGGGGGTGTATAATGTGACGGTCAATTCCACTATTCGTTGGTAAAATAGTAGCCCAAGAGTTGGCGGTGGGTGGTGATGACTAGCTGCCTTCCCTCTAGTCTTACACTGCAAAATTAGGGACGGCTAGCACAGATAGCCGTCGAGTAGCTTTGTGCGAATTTCCCAAACAAACAAACAAACAAATAGAAAACTCGCATTAAAAATTAAGGATGTTATATCATGTACTAGTAATACAGTCTGGAAGTTTGTCCCAGTTACATATTCATGAGATTTTTTTCAGAGATTAAAATCTGGTGTTGATTGTGAATCTACATCCTCTTACAACATCATCGTCTTTAGAAATGTTTGGACGCTATGTCCTACTTAATTTGACCGATGAGATGATCAGTAATATGGAAAGCATTTGCATTTTGAGAGTAATAACGTTACTGCTTTGTGCAAATAACATTATAATATATAAGCTTGATCTAGAATTATTCTTTGTGAGATCTTTATACAGTAAGCGAGAAGTTCTGACTATCCTCTTCATGCACTCGTTTGTTATTTATCTTGTAAGTAAATAAGGATTGACTTTACCTTGTTTTAAATCGCGTTTGTTTTAATTCATATAGTCAAATATTCACTTATAGCTTTATGATTTTTTTATCAAATCTCTGATTCTTTCTGGTAATCAGTAAATCTTAAAATATCAGGAGTAAAGTAGAGAGAAATCTGTTTCTATGACTACGCTGTTTTGTAGAGTAATGCTAATCTTTAACAATGTATTTTTCCATGCGTCTTTGTACTCTTGTGTCACATAGGCTGTGTACTTCTATAAAACCTGAAAATGTCCTTTTCGAACCGAAAGGTTTAATGCACAAAGAGAGGGTTCAAGTTTGAGGAGACCATGATCTGAAATAGTAGCAAAGTTAATGAAAAGTCTCTTCTTTTTTTTCAACTGAATGTTTGGAATTAAGCACAAAGCTTGGTTCTAGCGCTGTGAGTCCACAGACATGCTGGGGATGGACAAGAAAAGTCTCCTGAATGTTGTATTTCTGCTACTGCTATAAAAATTCACGTCTTCAATACGTACCTGGTTCCAAACTCAAAATGAAAACTACAACTTGTAATCTATGAAACTGTTACCAGACAGCATCCTTAAACATAATCCTCAGATGACAGATAGCATGAACGACTGAAGGTTGTAGGAGTGACTTTCTGTCTGAGGTCAGTAAAATGAAGTGGAACTGAACACTCTGATGACCATTGCAGGTGTATAAACTGTTGCACTAATTCCACTAGCTGGAAATGTTTCACTGACAGAAGAAGCAGTGAGCATTAAAAGGTGATGATTGTATCCATTGTATTTAGAAAATCTCTGAGATGGGAAGCATGCTGTGAGAACCACAATGAGTTGTAACTTATCACTCTGCCATCAAGTAGCAGGGCCCAAATATTGGGATCTCTTGGTAGTCCTATAACCTTGAGGTTAATAAGTAGATTAGCAGCTAAAAGAACGTGTTTGTTACTTTCCAACTATGAAGTGGTATTTCATGACCAAGGCCGCATTAATCGTTGCTCAGTTGCTCCAGGGCTTCAAGCGGTATGGGTTTTATAATGATAATCTGGACCGTCAGTGTATCTCACTCATTTTCTCAATAAATCTTCATATTTCTTCTGTTATTTGATCAATTCTTATTCAACACAGACGGGATTAAGTTATTAGAATCGAAATTCAATTTTAGCAGCTTTCAAATAAAGCATAAGAACAATTTATGAGTGAGATTTCTAGAAAGCGAAAGTGACAAACAATGAGACTTTTGAACATGAAATTGGTTTCTATGGATATCAAAAGTTTTGGGTAAAAAAGTTAATACTGGTCGTTGACATATACAAATGTGTTTGGAAAATCAGCTCGCTGCAGCTAAAATATTAGAGGTCATGTTCTCTCCAGACAGCTCTTTTCGTGTTAAAATGGTATAGTTTACAATTTTTTTTTATAATGAAATACCATCCGCCCAGCAATGCATCACAACAATCAGAAAAACAAACTCAATTCCGTTCTTAATGTTGGGGTAGTAGTAAGAATATAACTGTGTTTACTCGCCATGAATTGCTTTGCAAAGAGAGCTTTTTCCAAAATGGTTAGAGTAAAAAATGAATTGCGAGCTTTAATGTTAAATGAACCCTTAAATGCCTTTTCCTTGTTTACAACAGAAAGGTTTTATTTGTTTGCTTTGAATTTCGTGCAAAGCTACACAAGGGCTATCTCCGCTATCCGTCACTCATTTAACAGTGTAAGACTGGAGGGAAAGCAGCTGGTCATTATCACCCACCGCCAACTCTTGGGCTACTCTTTTACCAACAAATGGTGGGATTGACCGTGACATTATAACGCTCTCATGGCTGAAGGGGCGAATATGTTTGAGATGGAGATTTGAATCTGCGACCCTCGGATTACAAATCGAGTGCCTGAAATTGAATGGAAATGAAAATGAAATGAATGGAAGCTGTAACCATCACTTTATGATGTCTTGTAATAATTATTCGCACTATCTAGCTGAGTGGTACTGGCATTGTTACAGAGCAAACTGTGCATCACCCACTGGGTGCATAGCTAAGGAAGCCGATGCTATAACTTGACAAATTGGAAATGATTGTTAAGATTTCTAATCTATCTGAAGTCGAAAATAACTGTGGTTTGTGATTTCCTTGTACAGAGGTTGAATCTGACAATTATGAAGATGTAATTAGAGATTTAGCTTCCGTCAAAGCAGAGAAAAATCAATTTTAGGGCAATGTTTTTGCATGCTTCTATAACTTCATACAATAACAATAGTTCTTTATTCACCTAATTCATTCTTACTTGCCATGTTGTACGAGTAAATAATTATTGTTATTATCATTTAATTTTAATATGTCATTCTTAAAAGTTAGATGCATCATATTGCAATTTGTTTTGAACAATTAGCTCATATTCTGTAATTAGCTTAATATCTATTAATTATAATTAACTTTAAATATGTTTGCATCCCATTCAAAGGGCCTCAAAAAAAAGAGCGCGCCAGGGCCTCAAACTTCCTTAGTGCAGGCTTTTTAATGATAGAATCTATATACTACATCATGTATTTTTAATTTATCTGAAGTCCAAAATAACTGTGGTTTGTGTTTTCCTTGCACATAGGTTGAACCTGGCAATTAACGCTGCAAAATGTTTATGTCCCACTTAAAATTACTTGTAAGTAAGTAAGTGTGAAATAGTAGTAAGAGTTACACGCAAACATATCTTTCTTCTTTTTAACAATAAATAGTGTACTTAATATAATGTGTATCTTCATAATCAGTATTTGCTTTGTGAAATCGTTTAAAAATTAATTTTTGTTAGAGACTTTATCGATAACGAAGAGTGTATCTACATTTTCGTTGTCTGTGACCAACTTATTTACAATTTATCTGTGATAACGTGACAACCTTCACCTATGTAACTTTAGACGTTTAAATTTTAGTAACTTCAAAAGTTACATTTTATATTGCTACTAGAGTGTATTGTCAAATGTCTTTTTAATATGTGCGAGAATCCGCCTCAACCTGAAATCAGAAAGGTTAATATAATTTTTAATTTGTTTGTTTAGAATTAAGTACAAAGCTAAATAACGGGCTATATACACCCTGCCCACTACGAGTACCGTAACCCGGTTTTTAGCGGTGGTAGTCTTCAGACATATCGTTGTGCCACTGAGGGAGGAGGGACAAGAGCACGATAATTTTAGTATGTGCTGTTTATGAGCAGTATATGATATTACCTTTTATCTTTGATTGCTACATTCATTTTCATCGGACTTAATGTTTGAAATCGGGTTTCATGCTGGAAAGAGCACAGAGAGCTCATTGTGTAGCTTTGTACTTAACTACACAAACAAACAATCAGTTATTCTTTATGTTATAATATTCACGCACGATGAAACTCACATAGGACTTTTCAATTCATTTTCATTAACTTGGATATTTACCTCCGTATTTTCAGCATATTTTCACAAAAAAATACGTTTATAAAGTGATACTACATTACTTTATAATTATGTGATTTTATTTTGATTTGTATCTTTTTTGCAAATATTTTATGCTCAAGTATTCATTGTTAAACATCTTGTGTTTGTTAGAAGGAAGAGATACAGTATTACCGAAGTATGGTGGATCTGCAGTTTTTGATTCTGTATGAATATTTCGTTGGATTTTAAATTTTTAGGTAAGAGACAGTCGAAAACTGCTAGTAAAAAAAAACGGTAGAGCATAGATCTTTGAGGTACAAAATTTTCTTTTCTAAGTTTTGGAAGATAAATATTTACCACAACTTTCCAAGTCTTTCAGGTATGTGCACTTTTATGACACATCGAAGTCCGCCTTATGGACTACTTACCACATTTCTGTATAATAAATAAACAATTAAAATATTATGTCTCACTTGAATATATTTGTTCTTTCTTATGAATGACGAATTTGAAGATTCAGTTTAATTGTATTTAATTTCTCTAGTAACTTCATCTTATGTTTAGATATATTTGGGGATTATATTCTTGTTTTCGTCTGTGGTAACGTGAACATCTCCTCTTTTAAGTATAAATAGCTATATTCTCCCAATCTTCTTCCAGGATTTCTTGTGGGAAAATCTCTAAACAGAAAGAAAGAAGTGTTCACTATTACTTCATGCGCTCATCCTTCGCTTCTGTTATAAGGAAATAAAAACTACATTTTACTGTATTTTACATTGTCTTTAGTTTTTGTTTCATGAACAGTGAATTAAAAGTTTCTGCCAGCTGTTTTTATACATTCTCTAATCAAACATCTAGTTATTTAAAGCACTTTTCTTATTAATAAGTAACTCATAAATATGAATTTGTTTGAATTTCGCCAAAAGCTACACGAGGGCTATCTGCGCTAGCCGTCCTTAATTTTGCAGTGTAAGACAAGAGGGAAAACTGCTAATCATTACCACCCACCGGCAACTCTTGAGCTACTCTTTTACCAATGAATAGTGGGATTACCCGTCACATTATAACGCCCCCGCGGCTGAAAGGGCAAGCATATTTGGTGTGACGGGGATTCAAACCCGCGACTCTCGAATTACGAGTCAAGTGCCTTAGCCATGCCGGACCTTTTTTCAAATAAACTAATGAAGGTTAAGGGATATGGGAATTATATGTTGTTCAGACTAATTAGAAACAAAATTTCCTTTGATGTGGTTTGCAAAATATTTAGGAAATGAATGACAAACAACTATACATTTATCTTGAACTGTTGTTGTTTCGTTAAAGAATTATCTAAGCATCCAGTGTAATGTTATAGATGTAGTTGCGTTACAAAAACCTGCATTTTTCAAAATCCTCGATATTAATATTTTCCTGGTAAAGTATTATTATAAATACCTGTTTGTGTTTTCCTACACAACACACGGTAATTGTTCATACTTCAATTTAAAGCCTCTGTTCTTGCTCTTTGGAAGTTCTTTAGTGTTGGTCACAAAATGTAACGTGAAGGGCATCGAAGCACCTTGAATAATACAAAAGAAATTCATGAAACACATTCTAAAGTAGGTGACCAGCATTGACTTACAAATACGTCTTAACGTAGTACAACAAATACAATGTAAACGTTTCTGGGGAGAATAAGAATTTTACACGAAACGGAAGGTTATAAAATTAAATGTCATAACCTGCTGTGTTACGTACATCAAAATCAGCAGTAGTTGTTTGTAAGGCTTGGAGTGAAAAGTTAAGATTACCAAGGAATATAAGATCACTGTAGAAAACAAAAAGTATGAATAATTTTAATATTTAACACTTCTAATTATTTACTGCATCACCGGCAATATCTATTACTAGTTTCTTCTTGAAGTTTACAAATGAAATATATACACACATATTACAACATATAGGAAATATTATAATGACATATTTACATCTGAAGAAGTAAAATGCTATACTCTTGACAATAAGTAGCCACTAAATATTTATTAGTTCACGACTTGTCGAAGAACAGCAGGATATGCGCGCCAATCAATATCATTTTTTGAAATTCCACGTTTTACTTATTAGCGATCCACTCCATTATGTAATCTGTTTATTAGCGGCTTTTTTTTCCTTTTCTATCACATTTAATTTTATAAACATATACTTGTAATTTTAAAATACAAATTGATTACCAGTCATTAAATTCTTTCTATTACTTTTACAAATTTCAGCAAAATATAATTATTATTTGTTAATTACTTGTACATGTAATATATTTATCAAGTTTAATGAAATGTAATTTCCCAGTTCTTACAGTGATGTTCTGAACTCATCTTTATGATCTAAATGTATGACTATTTTGTGATCGAAAGAGCTGTTAGAAACCCTTTCCAAAACCGATAGATTTTCGGTAGCATCACATACTACTATGCTATGTAAAAGATAGAGTTTTCGTACATACTGTTGTTCCGATAATTATATAATTTATATTGTCTGTGATTATTATGTGACCTGCATATTGAAAATGGTTTTAATATGATGTACTCAGCCCTGTGTGTTTATGTAATCTTAAACAAAAATAATTTTAGTTTCATAACTTATCCCTATCTCAACATTTTTTTCAGTAGGTTTCATTAATTGTAAGGCTTCTTATGTTTTGAATTACATTCATTTTAATGTGTTAAGAATTCATCCATATTTTTGGCTCTCCAGGTGAAAAGGAAATGTTATATAATTAAGGAGCTATACACCCCTTAAACATATCTTTTTATTTCATATTGTACGCAAAGAACAAATACTACAGTATACAAAGCACCAATACTTCAAGTAGTAAAAATAAATCAAATTTACAAATAAACTTAGGTTTTGAAATATATATACTAATTACTTTTAAAATGGAAAATTATAACTACACTACTTGATGTGCCCTTCAGTGCACGAAAATCTACTTTTTCTTCCTCTTGATATGCAACTTTCTCTTGCACTGTTTTCGAACTAATTTTATTCGAAATTTCTCTTTAGAATTATTTCGTGAATGGTATTAGGAATGTTCAATTAAAATGGAAATCTGAGGTAATTTGATGTTGTAAACATGTTGTCTTTAAATGTGAATGTTAACAAATATCTGATTCACTCTATAATTGTACTAAAAGAGCTTGCTGCAACGATGATCATTTATTAAAAAACAACAACAAAACACACACACACACACAAACAGTAAAATCTCGCCTAAACTGTGATTTGAACGAGAGACTTCCTCCGGAGACTAGAGTGTTGTAACCATTGGCACACTTTGAGATCTAGTACCAGAAATCAAGTGTTAACAAATATTTATTTAAAATACTATGGTACTCGTCTTTGTAAAATATTAAAAGATCTTGCTCTAAACATGATCACTTATTAAAAAAAAAGATAATTAAAAATCCAACTATATATAAGTGACATTTGAACACATGATTTCTCCTTGAGATTTTGGTATTTTAGCCACTGAGAAAATTTGAGCATTACCAACATTGGCTTTGGTGAATCTTAAATATTGGTTTATTTGTTTTCTTACAGCAAAGCCACATTGAGCTGTCTGATGAGTCCAGTAAATAGTGGTCATTTTAATACTTAATATCTAAGTTCTTGAAGGTACCAAACAATTATTTTGTGCCAGCATTTTTTATGTACTAAATAGTAAATTACTAAAATTAAACTTAGACTCACTTATTAGAGAAACACTCTCAGAAGATTTTTTCATTGTATTAAGTCGTGTGCCACAGAATCGATCGAAGCTGAGAGTTCCACCGTCTTTGTAGGCATTTGGGATGGAGACCCAGTCGAACTGACACTGTTCTCCGCGCATGGCCGTTCCATCTGAACCAGTTATCTCGAAACATTCTGGTGTCCAGCGTATATGACAAAATCCTGGATTTGGTTGTACACATATAGCATAGTTTTGGTCACTCAAGTGGCGAGGAATGTTTTGGAGTGTGGACTCAAAATTAAAGCTTGAAACGTAGCCTTTCGTTTGTTTGTAATACTGCAAACATCCACCAGGAGCTGGAGAGAAAGGAGAAAGTTAAAGTAATTTATAGATATTTATATTTATAATAACTTAAAATAAACAGTTCACTAAAATTAAACTCACATTTACCATTACTTAATCTATCATGTTCAAAAAAATTAACTTTACAGTTATAATAAGATAATTACAGTTATCTTATTTCAAATCTCTCATAAAAACCTCTCCTACAAAGTACCGTTTCTAATTCTAGTAACGTCCGTCACTGAGCCATATCGCCTGTTATATAAAAGTTTATATAAAGTACTAGCTAAAAGCAAACATACGATGAGCCTTTTATACCCCACCGAGTTTATGAGTCATCGAACCTTGTATAAAATAGTAGTTAAACAAGAGGAAATCCTCAACATTCGCGGCATTTGAATTATTTTAGACAAGATTATAGTATATTAATCTATAATATCTGGGGCGTGGCCAAATACATCAAAAGAAAGAGTTTGACATCCTGAGTTCAAAACTGTAATTAGATCTCAATCGATCAATAGAGCTGTAAGTAAATATTTTGTACTCACAGGAATTCTATGAGCCACCATATAACGGCTAAAAAATAAAGAATCTAACACATGAAGATATTTTTCTCTTTAGATGCTATTTTGTAATAATTTTCTAAAGTTGTTAAAGATTTTCTGTGAATTAAAATCTGTATTATTCATCTTGCAATAAATACTGCTAAAGTTTGTAATAAAATAGTTCATTTCCGTTTAGTAACGCCCCCCAGTGGCTCAGCGGTATGTCTGCGGACTTACACGCTAAAATCCGGGTTTCGATACTCGTGGTGGGCAGAGCAGATAGCCCATTGTGTAGCTTTGTGCTTGATTCAAAACAACAACAACATCCGTTTAGTAACATTTAAAAAGTTGCTCATTAAATTCTCCTAAGTTTTTATTGTACATTTATTTATCTTTTTACCAGTGAATATTAATAACACAAATAAACTTACTTTCTGTGTCGTTTAATACTTCAGTGTCATTTAAAAATATTTTTGGATATAATCCGTAAGCTATAAAATGTTAATGTGAGTTTACAGACAGAAAGGTGATCACGACAGTTTTGTAGATCATAACTTTACATAATACATATATAAGTATTTTCTATGGCCTCACCACGTTCAGTACTGTCGCAACCAATAAATGCAACCTGTACGTTCCATATACGTTCCACAGATACACGAGCAGTTACGAAACTTAAGGGAAGCTCGTTGTTTTCCGTAAAGTCGATATAAACTGTAAAGGACAAATATTTATATTGAAATATATCTTAATAAAAAGAAAATCTTTAATTTAGTTTGACTGTCTCCAACAGAATTAATATTTTAATAAAAATGGATTTATAAGCTGATGGAACTAAACTTTAGGTTCTAACAATTGCTGTTATAACCTGCCCTAGCACAGTAAATTGAACATTCATGAAACATTGAGAGCACAATAGTTTTGTATCACTGACACTAGTAAGTTTAGTTAGATTTGAACTTCATATGTATGAATTAATAATTACTGTACTTACTATGCTGTCCACTGTTTTCGCCACAAATTATTGGAATATTCAGGAAGCCAGGAGCAAAAAACTGATCATTAACACATACAGTGTGACTAGGTTGGGCGAGGGTCATCTTTACGAAATCTAGTCGAACCTGACAGATGTTAGGTAGTTTTTTAATGGTGATGTCACAGCGGCGAGTCTCAGTAAAAGTAGAAGGGTAGCCGGGGCTTAGGATGATAGAGTTATTATGTTGAACTCCACTACCGCAACCGACCTCGACTGTAACAGATAAATCATAATTGTAAATAGTTCAGGTATTACGCGAGTTATATTAAGTAATATTTATTTACTTATAATATGAGTTGTCAGGGTTGACCAATATCGCTATTAAATGAACTAAAAGTGAAATGTGCCCTTCAAATACAAATAATCCTGTACATCAACTGACTCCTCTTTTGCTATTTATACACAGATGTGAACAGTAAGGGATGTAACTAGGGTGTTAGCTTTAGTTTTAGTGCACCCGCTAATCTACTTTTCATTTACTTGTTTTTATCTTTATTTTGTTGCTGTTGCTGTTAGGAATTGGTTATTAGTAGCTTACAACTATTAGATGTGAATATCGTGGGCTTGGGCATCTGCAGATATCTCTCTATTACTATAATGTTTGTTTTCCTTGCAATTTACAATTTGTCTGTCCTCTGTTTGTGATGCATTTGTTTTGTCCAGAATCCATGAACCACCTCCAAAGAAAAAAAACATCAAAAATATAAGAGAACAAACACGATATTTTAAGATCTTAGGTTTTAGTTTTCTCCCAGCTTTAGCACTATATTTAATAGAAATTAATGACCAGAATTTCTACAAAATTGACTATGATGGCCATTTAATTTAAAAAAGTTTAAGAGAGAAACGAAGATGTCCTTTATTGAATGTACACATGAATAACATGTAGCTTGCTATAAATGATTTATAAACTGTGACAGAATCACACAGTTAGAATCACGATGTGACAATAAAAAGGCTCGGCATGGCAGGGTGATTAAGTCACTTGACTCGTAATCCAAAAGTCGCGGGTTTGAATCCCCGTCGCATCAAAACATGCTTGCCCTTTCAGCCGTGTGGACGTTATAAAGTAATGGTCAATCCCACTATTCGTTGGTAAAAGAGTAGCCCAAGAGTTTGCGGTGAGTGGTGATGGTGACTAGCTGTCTTCCCTCTAGTCTTACACTGCTAAATTAGACACGGCTAGCGCAGATAACCCTCATGTAGCTATGCGCGAAATTTAAACCAAACCAAACACAATGAAAAAGAGATTATGAATCTTCAAGAACAATAGCTGTTTGATAAATTATTAGTGGCATGGTCGTTAGAAACATTCTAGCCCATCTTATCAAACTTCAGTGTGGTTAATATATCAAGTGCATTAACATGGAATATTTGTTTAGTGACAGAAAATAAGTTATGCTTCTTTCACTGTAAGCACTGAAGTATATTGCAAAATAAGAACACACATCTGACATTATAGTGATTAACCAGGACTTTAATAAAAGTTTCATAACTTCAGGCCATCAAATTATTTGTATGAATTGATATCATATACTGTTTAATGTCGTGAAGGTCTACAAGCCATAATCTACCGCGATTGCCTTGTGACAACGTGACATTATGAGCGATTATATGGCAAAGAGCAATATCCTTTTTTCAATAAGATTGTATGCTAACTCTTGCACATATTGGTTATATGAAGCCGTTTTTATTAAGAATCGCGTTTAACTTAAAAGAGCTTACGACTTGAATTTAATTGTTTTGTTTTAAAATATTTTGTAATACTACTTGTGAAACAAGAAGGATATATCCTGAAATTTCAATAGACATTTAACTATATTGCGGTTTATTCTACCAGCTTGTGACAAATTAATATTTTTTTCTGAATTTCAACAAAGATACTAGAGAGCTATCTTCAACAGCCTTGCCTAATTTAATAGTAATATACAATAGGGAAAACAGTTAGTCAACACCACTCATCGCCTAGTCACGGGTTAATTTTCATCAACGAATAGTGGGATCGACTGTAACAACAAAACACTCATACTGCTAAGAAGGTAAGAATGTTCGGTAACGGGGATTCGAACCTAGGAACTAAGCCATACCAAGTATGCCAAATAAAATAATCCATAATATCTATTCGCGAGTGTTGTTACAACTTCGTAAAATTGAGTGTGATAGAGAGTAAGTAAATGACACTAACTTAAATAATAGATAGAAAAGAAAATGAAATAAAAACAAAATCTGGGCTATTCCAATGTAAAACTTATCGCAAAGAATCTTTAAATCAAATAGCTATTTATCTATTGATAAGTGAAAAGGTAACTGCAACTTACATACACAACATACTCCAAACTTTGAAGCACAGCTGCCTCTCTCTTTACCTCCCAGATTTTTACATTCCCATTTGGTGTAACAAGTTCCGACCAGCTGATCATCTGTCTGGCACAATTCGTTAGGAAAGTCAACCAAAGAGAAAATGCTGAAGAAAGCTAAAAATAATATATATATATATATATATATATATATATATACACATACATATTATTGTGTTAGCTATATTAAAGCAAATTTAATGACAATAATACACTTGGATAATATGGGAATCGGGGCATAAATATGTCAACTAAATTAAATGAATGAAATAAAAATTGGCGGCCAAACTGATTGCTACAGTTAGTTATTTTGTTCGCTTTGAATTAAGCACAAAGCTACACGATGGGATATCTGTACTCTGCCCACCACAGGTATCGAAACCCAGTGTTTAGTGTGGAAGTCCGCAGACATACCGCTGAGCCACTGGAGGGCTACAGTTAGTTATAGCTTTGATCATAATTTTACTGCAAATATTCATTCACTAGTCAGCCAGACTACATTTTGTTTGTTAAACTTGAGGCATAACGTTGGATAAAAAACAAACATAACGAATAAATATTTGCTGCAAAATTATTGTCAAAGCTATTACTAACTGTATCAACCAGTGTGGCTGCTAATTTCGATTTCATTCATTTAACTCGTACGCTCAGTCCTGTCGTAAGGGCACCTTTTCATGCAGACGTAAGGTGTTTTTGATTAAATATCATGATTTTTTGTTAATACACACCAACAAATTACAGCAAATGAGAAAATGATACCCGATGGTAACCAACGTTAATTAGCTATAGGATTGTAATCCTAATACTCGAAATTGACCAATACTTCACAGAAACAATGAGATTCTTACAAAGATATGGTGGTAGGGATTTCTCTTTAAAACAGTGTTCATAACTTCCTTTATAATAACACAATAGAATGTAGATTAACAGATTTAGTAACCATTCGCATGCGTTCGTAGTATCAAGCATCATTATTTACTCTAACTGCTGAAGCTAATATCACGTGAAATTAAACGGTCTTTAATTAGGAGAATTTCGTACAGATTTTGCCAATGTTTGCTTAAAAGCTGGAAATGAATAATACTTGTCCACTTCAGTTAGAAACTGATAACCTAGCTTCTCTTGATGACGAGAAACCCACTTGAAATAAAAATGTATTTCAGAACGGCTGGTATGGGTATTAATGCTTAACTTGATATGCAGAGAACAAGGTTCGTTAACCTAAAGATGGCCTAGGAAGGTTGAAACGTTGTTCTCTGCTTATCAATAAGTGTTAATACCATCCGTTCTGAGATACACTGATAACCTAGTTTGCTTGGTCAAGTCAACACTTATGTACCTGTCCGTCCTTTCACCCTATTGTTTTGCTGCTCTAAATCAGCCACCTTTAATCCGAATGAAAAAACACTGTTCATTCTTACTCTTAGATGAAGCTGCATTAAAAACATGAGACCAGTAGATCATGTGACTTTTTCACGTAAATATACGCAAACATTTTAGTCAAATATGAGAGGTTTTTGTTTGAATAATCTTCTATATGTGGCTTATACTTAAATTGAATTTGACACCTAACAGTAGGTTGGAAAGATCTATCAGTGTACTAAGTTTGAAAATAAATACATAAATGTTAAGTACGTTTTTCTGCACTATGGGTTAAAAAAATCCAAAAATCCAATCTACATTAGAAATCTTGCTTACTTCTTAAGGGATTCCTTTAAAATTGGAAAGGTGAAGTAAGGATCTTTGACGCACCTTTACTGAAAATATGAAGTTTTGATTACCATAGTCCAAAATAAAGAAAAAGGAAAATTACTACCATATCGGTTCTGTTAGTACCATTATGTATTGATCTATGAAAATGGCAAATATCCAAGGCATGATAGTTGTGGCGTCTTTGTGTTACACTCATGTATTTTGTGTTTATAATATAAAAAGCTATTCAGTTTCTAAATATTATCATGACATCATTTTGACACTAATTACTGAGAACTAATACATGTGGATTGAGTGGGTTTAATGATTTATACATGTTCTCATAATGACACGCAGTGAAATGTTAACATTATTCTGAGAACTAAAGTTTCAGCATGGCTAAGAATTACCTCATAACCGAAAATAAGCTGCAAAAAATGAGCAGAAATTATTAATTTACATAACGAAAATTCATGTATATTGTGCACTTAAACAGTGTTTCAAATGATGTGACTCAAAGAACATTTGAAATTTTTGGTGCAGTTGGGCGTTGAAAATGTACCAAGAGTCAAAATCAAAACATCCGTACAAGATAATGTTGCCATTTGAAATTGTTGGAAGTAAAATTAATTCAAACAAGAGAGAATTCTCAATAGCCGCGATACTTGAAATTCTTTTAAAGTATAGTATTTTAATTGATGAAACCTCTTTTGTTATATTTATTAGCTATATTTTTGTGGTAAAGCAATAGCAAGCGTGAAGCAATGTGTACTTTATTCGATTTTATTGCTTATCAAGACCTCTACCAGCCTACCCTTAAATTGAAATTATTTTAAGCAGGATTTAAAGTAAATTAATCTATGGGGCCTTGAGCGTGGTTTGGTTTGGTTTGGTTTTTTGAAATTTCGCACAAAGCTACTCGAGGGCTATCTGTGCTAGCCGTCCCTAATTTAGCAGTGTAAGACTAGAGGGAAGGCAGCTAGTCATCACCACCCACCGCCAACTCTTGGGCTACTCTTTTACCAACGAATAGTGGGATTGACCGTCACATTATACACCCCCACGGCTGGGAGGGCGAGCATGTTTAGCGCGACCCGGGCGCGAACCCGCGACCCTCGGATTACGAGCGCACGCCTTAACGCGCTCGGCCATGCCAGGCCCCTTGAGCGTGGTGAAATAAATCAGTCAGCAGGGTTTGACCTCATGAGTCCGAAACTGTAATTAGATCTCAAATCGGTCAAGATATAAGGGAGCTATGAGCTTGAAATTTTGTACTTATAAAACTCGGAACCATTTTCTTAGCTGGTATGCCAAGGCTAAACGTTCCCAGAAAGGTATACAGAAATATATTATATATGTGAAACTTGAATACAGAAGAGCTGCAGTTTTCTTAACTTACTTGCGACTTCTTAATTTTGGTGCGCAATTATTTTCATTCACCTGAAGAACATAAAAGTTAAAGTGAAAAACTACAGCAAATGGAAAAACTATCAGAAGTCTGATACCAGAGAAACTAGCTTCAACATATTCGTGCGTCCTCTTCATCCTCAATTATCGTCTTGCAAAAAAAAATAGAGAAAATATTTTTAATTTCATGTCAAGTATTGTTGGGTAGCATATTCTATGTACTCGAGGAAAAAATGGAGAGAAAAAAAGGTGTTTTGACTTGCTTGTAATGACACAAAAAGAAATAAGCATAACTTAAGAAATTGGTAGGTTTGCGATATATTTAGAGGACTGCTTCTGTGTTTGTTTTGGTTATCAAAATATCCAAGAAAGGATGTTGGTCATCCTTTTCAAATTCAACTTGATAGGTAAGTAAAGCTGATTAATATTGCCCAAAGTACTTTCCAAATCACTTCTGTTTTTGGGGCACACAAAAAATATATCATTAACATATCGAAACTTCGGAATTTTTAAAATGTTTATATTTATAAAAAGAACTAATTCGTTTTCAAAATATTTTAGAAAGAGGTTGCACAGTATTGGTGACAATTGGTTTCCCATGGCCATTTCGTATTTTTGTCTAAAATAGTGACCAAGAGAGGTAAATGCATTGTTGGTTATACAGATTACGATAAGAAAGATAAAAGTTTCATTGGGAAAAGGCAAAAATATGTCCAGTCCAAACAATTTTCTTTTAAGAAATTATATGATGGATTCAACTGACGCGTTTGGAAAATAAAGCTTCAATGCGAATACTTAACTTCATTCAAATCAGTCTTTTTAATTTCGTTCGTAAAATTTAAAGCGTTTTCGATGTTCGACGATAAGATTGTTTTCGAGAGCTTGGGATAAATATCCAGCCAACCATTTAAAAAAAGAGTTTGTGACAGAACTCACGTTAGAAATTATGGATCTCAGAGAACTCTCTTCTTCAGGTATTTTAGGCTAACTCTTCACATATGGCAAGGAAGGATAAATAAATTTTAACTTCTTTTAACTGTTTAGGTAATTAGCAAGAACTGTATGTAAATGTCTGTTAAAGCGGGACACCTTAGGTAAACGATTGGAGTTGAATTTTTCATAAAGATGTACTTTCATAAGAAATCCTTCGAATTTTCCTTCATAAACGATTTGGTTCGTTTTGTCTGACTTCCTAATTTCATAGTGGTTCAATTTCTTTGTTGATGAGTTGTCACTTTTAAAGTTATTACATAATGCACTAGGTAAGCAATTCGTTAAGAGGTTAATATCTTCACTGTTCTCCTTGGCTGACTTAAACAATGTCTGATATTAAGTCTATATTTAGGTTCGCATTCTTAAATGAAAAGAATAAACTATAACTTAAGGATATTCGTTCTAATTCGGTGAAGTTATAAGATGACAAATTTAAAACATTTTCATTGGGTTGTGAAGCCTTACACCATAAACCGTTGTTAAATATTAAATTTCATGCTTGAGCTTGTTTGATACTACAGTATGGGCTATTTTGTGTAATTTACTCATTTACTCCCGCTAGAAGAAAACATGATACTCAAGTGGATGCACACCTTGTTTCTCTAATATCAGATTTCTAAAAGTTTGTTTCATTTACTGTCTTTTTTTAACTTCCATAAAGCTACACTAGGGCCATGTGCGCTAATTGTCTGTTTGTTTGTTTGCTTGTTTTTGGAATTTCGCACAAAGCTATTCAAGGGCTATCTGTGCTAGCCGTCCCTAATTTAGCAGTGTAAGACTAGAGGGAAGACAGCTAGTCATCACCGCCCGCTTCCAACTCCTCGGCTATTCTTTTATCAACGAGTAGTCGGACTGACCATAGTACAATAACGCCCCAACGACTTAAAGGGCGAGCATGTTTGATGTGACGGGGATTCGAACCAGTGACGTTCAGATTATGAGCCAAGCACTCTAACCGTTTGGTCATACCGGGACATTTGCAGTGTTGGTTTTTAATTAATTGTTCTTTTATCATTATGACAGACTCACCAGTGACACAACGATATACTTGCACGCTTATAACACAAGAAACGGAATTTCCATACCCATGGTGTGTAGAGCACACATAGCCAATTGCGTTGCTTTGTGATTAACTTCAAACAAGCAAACGTTATGATGGTTAAATTTCTCAGATGATGTTAAAGTGTGTTTCGTTGTGCTAAATACCTGATGATGGCGAATTGTTGTTTTATTTAATATTTTTGTCCCATTTATTTATTTTCTGAAAATTTAACATATTGTAGTGTGTGTAATGTTCCCAACATTTATAAGGATAACGGAAAGCGCGTAAAATGGACATTCTCATTTATTAGTAGTAAGCACAGAGAACTATCATATCATCCCCAAAGTAATGCCTGAAAATTTAATACAGAGTGTGAATCATCATATATCTTTGTAGAAGGCTTTAATGACTAAAATATGTTGTAGGACGTGCATAAAAATGTTGAAACAAATACAAGAAACTAACCAAACTTCAATTTTCAGATCATTAATCAAATAAACCCTTATGAAGATGGATGTATCTGAGGAGCACATTAGGCATATAATGCTTTATGAGTTCAAAAAAGGCAATAGTGCAGCAGAAACTACATGAAACATTCAAGGTGTTTATGGTGTGGAGTCTCTTAGTGAAAGAAAATGCTGAAGGCGGTTTCCGAATTTCAGATCAGGTGACTACATCTTAAGCGATGCACAACGTTCATATTGTCCTTTTGAGTTTAATGATGACTTACTGCTGGCTGCACTTGATAAAGATTGTGATGTAACAGTTGAAGAACTAGTACAGAAACTTAATTCAACATATTCAACAGTTCGCCATCATTTGAAACAGCTTGGACAGGTACCAAAACTTAGAAAATGAATCCCCCATGATTTGACAAAAGCCAACCTTAGAGCAAGAGTGGACATTTGCACTTCTCTACACTCTCGTAAACGTAACTCACTTTTCTAAACAGGTTAGTCACTGGAGATGAAAAATAGATATTTTATAAAAATGTTAAGCGCCACAGACAATGGCTCAGTACAGGTAAACTGGCTAAAGCACAGCCCAAAAGGGAAAGTCTTGTTAAGAATTGGTGGGATATTGTTGGATCCACTTTGAGTTGCTGCTACTCAATGTAACCATTAAATTAGACTTCTATTATCAACATTTAGAGCGATTGAATGTTGCACTGAAAGAAATAAGGCCTGTTTTGATTAATCATAAAGGTATTGTGTTACACCAGGATAATGCATGGCTCCATAAAGCAAGGATCACATCTACAAAGATTGGAGAGCTAGATTGAGAAAATATTCCACATTCTCTTTATTCTCCACACCTTGCCCCATCTGATTATAATCTATTTCAAAGTTTGGAGAACTATTTTGATGGAAAAGAGCTTAGAACACATGAAGATGTCGAAACTACCCTCCCTGCATTCTTTTCCTCCAAACCCCAATAATTTTATAGAAGTGGCATTCAGAAACTTGTGAATTGTTGGCAGGAAGTAATTAATAATAATGGAACATACATTATTGATTAAGTAACATTAAAAGCGTTTGAAATCCTTTCTCTTTATCTGAACCTAAAATCGGATATAACTTAAGGATGACCTGACGTATTGAGAAAGAGTACAACACATCGGTTACACTTATTAGAAACCTGCAAATTTGTAAGATTCTTTGGATAAATAAAGAGTACATAACAAGGAAAGAATTTTGCAAAGAATGGCACAACTGCTGTGAATGTAACATTAACTGCCTTCGAGTTGGAATGATTAAAAAAACTATTCAAAACCAGAAAGAGGTGACTGACCAATAGCTGACCATATGTTTGAAGGCGATAGTGTAACTGAGTGTAGGAATGTATTCCTACATTAATTAATACATCCAACATCTAAGCACGCCCTCTACATTCCTACACTCAGTTACACAACCGCCTTCAAACATTCAGTGATGTCGAGAAACCAACTTGTTGAGAATTTTATATGCAAAAACGGCTCGTTTGGGTTGAAAAAATATTTTAAATAGAAGAGAGAACAACGTTTCGACCTTCTTCGGTCATCGTCAGGTTCACAAAGAAAGAGGTAACTGACCGGAAGCTGACCACATGTTTGGAAGGAGTTGTGTAACTGAGTTACGCAATGTAGAGGGCGGTGTTAGATGTTTGAATCTATAATATTAATATAGGTATAATGGCGTTCCTTTATATTGGTTTATTTTGGGTTTAAGTTGTTGTATAAGTAAGGCTTCTTTAATTTTTCGTTTGTTTATGTTTGTTTCTTTATTTAGTATTTTAGTGTTTTCTCTGGTTATGTTGTGTTTATTTGACTTACAGTGTTCGAAAACGTGTGAAAGTGACTTTTAATGTTCTTTAAATCTGGTTTCTATTTTTCTACTTGTTTCTCCAATATAGAAGTCGTGGCAGTTATCACATTGTATTTTATAAATAATGTTGGTGTGGTGTTTGTCAGTGTAGTTCTTACATAGTATAGACCTCAGTTTTGTGCCTGGTTTTTGAATAAATTTAGTATGAACTGGAATGTTATATTTTGTTACCAGTTTTTGCCAAATGTTGATTATTTGTTTGCTGATGTCAGGAATATATGGTATACAGCAGTATATGGTTTTGTGATTCGTGAGATATATTTACTTTTGTTGGTTGATTTTGCTTTCTGTCTAGGTGTGTGCGTATGATGTTTTCTCCGGTTTCTGGAAGAAACTTATTGATGTTGATGAAGTATTGTTTTATTTTGTCTAATTCATCGTTAATTTTATCTGGTGAGCATAGTTTTATGGCTGTGTTTATCTGGTTTCTTAGTATGTTGAGTTTTTGTTTTGTTTCATGTGCTGAGTTCCAAGGAATGTATAGTCCAGTATGGGTGATTTTTCGGTGGATTTCTGTTTTAAATTGTGTATCGGTTCTTATAATTTTGAGGTTAAGAAATGATATTTGATTGCTTTCTTCCTATTCACACGTGAAGTTAATGTTGGGATGTATAGAGTTAATGTGAGTGAAAAAATTAAGTATGTGTTCTGTAGATTTGAACCCCGCAACCGTGTCATCTACACATCTGTACCAGTATAGTGGTGGATGTAATGCTGTATTAATTGCTTGTGTTTCAACTTGTGTCATAAAAATATTGGCTAAAACTTGTGATAATGGGTTGCCCATGCTTAGGCCATTTGTTTGTATATAGTTTTGGTTGTTAAACATGAAGTTTGTCTTTATTGTGGTGAATTCTATGAGAGTTGCTAACTGGTTACTGGGAATGTCTATAGTTGGGTTAGGGTCTCGGATTTTGAGTTCTAAGGCTATCTTGCAGGCTTCTGTTGTTGAAACTTCTGTAAAGAGGGATATAACATCGAAACTGGCCATTAAGTCTTTATGATTAAGTTGATTTAGATTGGACTTGAAATTAAAAGAGTCTTTAATGAATGAGCTGGCTGATGTTACATATTTGGAGAATGCCCATGCTATGTATTTACCAAGATTGTAATTAAACATGTATTCCAAACCAGGTTTGGTTTGTTTAGAATTTCACGCAAAGCTACACGAGGGCTATTTGCACTAGCCGTCCCTAATTTAACGGTGTAAGACTAGAGCAGGGGTCACCAAACTACGGCCCTCGAGGTAATTTTGTCCGGCCCGCCAGCAGCTAGCTGCTTGGAAATAAAAAGTGACATTTCATCAAATATCCGACTGTCATAACAAAATAAATCACACCGATGGTCGCTTTAAGCTGGCAAACACAAGACATTATGATAAAAAGAAACAAGGCTGTCAATCGCATTTTTAACCAATAGGAAAAATTCCTCTTTCATTCTTACTGCTCGTTTATTCATATCGAGGTACGAATCTTTGAAAGCATTAGGATTTCGAAAACAAGTACAGACTTAACCCTCGTCATATCGACCAGTCTTGTATATTCAGTGGCCTAGGATTACCGCTTCAGCAAGCTCATTTCTCTTAACAGTCGGGTTATGCGCTTTTCGTAACTCGTTCTTAGGTAAGTATCGTGGCATTTCAATATATTTTGTTTGTGTGTTCTTGGACCAGTACAATACCTTTCTCACAGCGTTCTGTGTTTTTTCATTTTCAGATTTTGTTTCTTCTCATCCATCATTATGGCTACTTTCCAAAAAAGAAAAGTGGACTCTGAATGTCGTGCTTTCAATGAAGAATGGGGAGAAAAGTGCATTTTTTATGGAAACAAAAAATCTGAAAGCTGCTTGTGTGATATGCACCGAAAGTGTTGCTGTTTTGAAATAGTACAATCTTCAGCGTCACAATGAAACAAAACATCTATCAACATATTTGAAATTTTCAGGAAAGTTCCGTTATGAGAAATTTGAATCCATGAAACGTGTTTTTGAATCTCAAAAAAATCTCTTCACGAGAAAGTTTGCTGAAAATGAATCTGTCACTCGTACAAGTTACAAAACAGTGCAACGAATGGCAGAGCGAGAACCTTTTACTGAGGACAACTTCATCAGAGTGTATGATGGAAGCAGCAGATGAGCTGTGTCCTGAAAAAGCCAATTTCTTTGAAAGTATCTGCTTTTCAGCAACTTCAGTTTTGCAGAGAGCAGATAAACTTGGAAAGAACATTACATTACAAATACGCTAGAAAGCTAGAAACTTCCTTTGGCACTGGATAAGTCTATTGATCTCTCGAGTACGTCACAACTTCTCGTGTTCATTCCCGGATTTAATTTGGACTTTCAGATTACGGAAGAGTTGGCATCAGTTTGCAGTATGCACGGAAGAACAACTAGAGAAAACATTTTCATGGAAGTGTATAAAACTTTGCAAGAATATAACCTTCAGTGGAATCAGCTTAGAGGTGTAACAGTTGATGGAGGAAAAAACATGGCTGGAGTAAAGAAGGGTCTGGTGAGGCTGATCAGGAAACAGTTGGAAGATCTTCAACTTCCAAGCGCCCTGTTCATACACTGCATCATACATCAGCAAGCACTCTGTGGAAAAGACTTAGATATTTCTTGCGTACTGAAATCAGTCATTTCTGCAGTGAACTTCATTCGTGGTCATGCACTTAATCTTCGCCAGTTTAAGGCGTTTCTTGAAGAAATTGATTTGGATTTCTGTGACTTGTCTTATCACACGGTGGTGAGGTGGCTCAGCTGTGGTAAAGTCTTGTATCGTTTTTATAAGCTGAGAAGAGAAATAGATATATATATCTTATCGAGAAATATAGAGTCGATCCACTTCTGTCTGATCCAACCTGGTTGGCAAAGTTGTCATTTTTGGTTGACATCACATTCCATATGAATGAATTGAACTTGAAATTGCAGGGGAAGAATAACCTTGTCTGTGATCTCTATATAATCATTAAAGGATTTCGGAGAAAGCTGTCGAAAGTGACATTCTCCTTTTTCAGAATCCTTTTGATCGTGTCATTGATGACGTGCTAGTGGAACTTCAGCTGGAGGTCATTGATTTTCAAGGAAATAACTTGTTGAAAGCAAAACACAGAGAGAGGCAACTTATTGAATTTTACAGCTGCAAACCTGAAGATGATTTTCCAAACCTGAAGCAGTTCGCATCTGGTATGGCATCAGTGTTCGGAACAACTTATGTTTGTGAACAAACATATTCAAGAATGAAGTATGTGAAGTCGGTACGTCGATCAAGGTTGACTGATGAACATTTGAAAGCAATTCTAATGATTGGATGCAGCAGTTCTAAACCGAAATTGAAGTTATTTTAAAAGCCAAACGCCAATTTCATAAATTTCACTGACATTTTTGCGGCTTAGTGAATTTCAGATATGTACTCACTGTGTGCGATGTGACAATTGTTTTTGCTAACGTCAACTTCTTTGATAACCTTTTGGTAAATATAAATGTTGGTTGTATTTCTGTTTGTTTTTATTACATGTGTGTATTGCATGGTACTCCCACATGGCTAATGTGGCATCCTAAACTTAGTGTTAAGTCTTTTTACAGAGAACTTTCGTTCTAGTTATGAGTATTGAGCATAATGATCATGTGGCCCGCGCTTCTCATTTCCCAAGTAATCTGCCCCCCTGTGAAAAAAGTTTGGTGACCTTTGGACTAGAGGGAACGTAGCGAAAGCAGCTACAGGAATGTGGTTTACATGGGTTTCATCGACAAATTTTTTGTGGTAGCTGTGTTGGACAACGATGTTTCTATTCCTTCTGCATCTTTCCCAGGTGTATGAGCATATATATGTGCACAAACACACAGAAATTCACGTATTATAACGAGTATTCGATGGCGAAAAATAATGTTGAAATACATATTTACGCATGTTTTAAAAATAAAATATATATTATCCACTCATTACTTAATTGAAACACATGCCACATTCACGCATATGTTATTAACCGTTTTAAGCTTTAATACGCAAAATGAGGTAGACATACTGTCAATTGAATCTTTCAATTTAAACACCATATCGTACTGGTTAAAATTACGTAAGAGTTAACAAACAGCCATATCATTCGGAAGCGTGTAAAACTTGGCATGGCATTTTAAAAGCATCCGAAGAACCCAGATTTCAAAAATGTTGATCATAAAATAAATCAAAAAGGGAAAAAATGAATTAAATACTGAAATATAAGGGTATAAAACAAAAACTTCACGCTCATTAAGACGTGAAGGATATGACACGTATTACCTCTGTTGTGGCTTGAACTGGCTGCTATGGAGGAGGAAAGACCTTCTACACACGATCACACAAATGTTTCTTTAAACTAACAGAAGATGAACATACAATACCATGTAAAGTAATTTAAAATAAAGTTTATATCTTTACTTGAGATTCTCTATGCGTCAGAACAGCATAAAACAGAATTTAATTTTCCACCATAATTTCAAGATAACGTTAAAAAGAGGTATACCAGAATCTACTGCTGCATACGCTTCAGATTAATTCAAGAAGTATTTGTAGGGAAGAAAACTCTATCTCACCCTGTCACTATCCAGTTGATAAAGGCACTCGATTCGTAATCCGAGGGTCGCGGATTCGAATCCCCGTTACACCAAACATGCTCGCCCTTTCAGCTGTAGCGGCGTTATAATGTGTCGGTCAATCGTTGGTAAAAGAGTAGCCCATGAATTGGGGGTGGGTGGTAGCTAACTTCCCACTTGTCTTACACTGCAAAATTAGGGATGGCTAGTGCAGATAGCTCTCGAGTAGCTTTGCATGAAATTCAAAACAAGCCAACCCACTATGGGCTTCCTTTTCAGTGCATGTTACGACGTTTTAGTGACTTATATTCAAAAGTCTGTCAATCTAGATTTTATTAATGTTATACTAATTTGTATACATAAAAATTTAAGTAATAATTTGTATTTTAATAGTATATGAGGTTTGAATATTAAAGTAGGTATTTTGTAACGGTTCTTGTCTAAACGTTAGGGGAAACCGTATACTTTTTGCATGTTATTATTTCATGCTGTTTGGTTTATTATCTAATTAAATAACAATTGTTTACTATAGTGCTGCTATTAATCTAAACAAGGGTAGGACTAAGTGCCATCAGTAACAGACAAGTGAAACGATTCTACTAAAAACTACATTTCTTGTTTTTGACATTTAGTCTTTATTTATTATTATAAAAGTAATTATATAAATGTAAAATTAGGGATATATTATTATTTAAAGCCAAATTAATTAAGTCAAGTTAATTAAAGTCAAATTAAGTCAAATAAATAACAATATAATAAAAATGTTACGTGAGTCTCTCAGCTTGGTCGTAATTCAATAGCCTAAACTGAATTGCACGTTCCTAAAATAATTGGCCCGACATGGCCAAGCGTGTTAAGGCGTTCGACTTCCAGTCATACCAAACATGATCGCCTTCCCAGCCGTGGGGGCATTAAAATGTTACGGTCAATCCTACTATTCGTTGGTAAAAGAGTAGCCCACGAGTTGGCGGTGGGTGGTGATGTCTAGCTGCCTCCCCTCTAGTCTTACACTACTAAATTAGGAACGGCTAGCGTAGATAGCCCTCGAGTAGCTTTGTGCGAAATTCAAAAAACAAAACAAACAAGCCCAAAATAATTTACAATTTATAAAGACACTGTCAGTAGTTATGCAAGATTCAAATGGCAATAAAACATTTAATTTTAACTACAAGGTGCATGCTGTTACAAGTTTAAAACTACTTAAAATAAATGAATATAGCTACAATATGAAGCTATTTTAGAAAGGAAAAAAGTATAATTTAGATTCATTTCGATTTTTCTTTTTGGTGATTAAGAGGTCATTCAAACTGACTTCCTCATAACACTTATAAAGGTGGATAAAATAACAAATAAAATGTTAAGTTTTATTAAAAACAAACATTTGAAATGTATTTAGAATGTTTTAAGTATTATGCAGATGAAATTTGAAATTTTTCAGATTAAGAAACATATTTCAAATCTTAATAGGAAAACCATTTTGCACACCGACTATTCAAAACAAATACTCCATATATTCATGAACACTTTTGTTTAGTTTATTCAGAATACTTAAAAAAAATATGATTTTTTATATGCGGAAGACTTGTAATGTTAACTGAAAGTCTACCTATTTTTGTGAAAATATACGTACAATATTAGAGATTAGTAATATCAAATCTGTAAAGATTTTACACACGTATAAAGAGGTCATGTGGTCGGTCAAATCGATAGAACCTGTGTTAAAGAGTTCGTATCAATTTGTGCAAGTACCTTAATCCCACTTAAGAGTGGGTTGACCCTCCCAACTAAGTTTAGATAAAGGGTCAAAATGTTATCAGATTTTAGTCGTCGGTGCTTGGAACTTTAGTTGAGTAAAATGATTTGCATGTTTACAACTTTTTCATATTAGTTTAATAATTGTGCTATACTGCATATAGAACATCTGCAAGAAAAGTCAGAAACATTTACCTGTATAAATCTGAATAAACGTTTCAGTTGTAATTAAAGGTGATACATACAAGTTACAAAATTAACAACCTGAAGTCTCTATGCTGTCTCCATTAGACATTTCTGGCACTAATGGAAACTTAGTTTTAGTATAGACTAGTCAACTAATCTGCACTTACTCTAGGAGATTATGCAGCAAAGAAATACTGTTCAATATTTCAAAAAATTGATAGCATCAATGTCTGATCGATGCATTCATACAGATGGGATAGAGGACCTATATAATGATTATTCAATGTATTGTGATCCACAATGAGCATCTGATGTCTATTATTATGATACCGAATACAAAATATAGCATATACATCGAAACAGAATGTTTTCTATTTAACCTATTATGAAAATTAAGTGTTGAAACTTTAGAATTACAATCTGTACTTCTAGTTCAATGAATTAACCAATGGTAAAAATAAGAAATGTTATTTGAATAGCTAGTTTAAAGGCTAAATTATCCGTTTAATTACTCAAAAAAATGGCATTTAAATTAACTTAAATATATATTTTACGGTTAACTGTTTGAACGGTAATATATTTATCTAAATGGCTTAGAACCAAGATCTCGAAATTTCTCTAAAGATCCAGGAAAGGCGAACACCTATCTAGTAGACTAGATATAACTAAATTAAAAAGCACCTTTATTAATTAACAACTGATGCTATTCTGAGGAAATATATTTAAATATTCAAAATATTCAATTTACCACTCGAGACGAATCCGAGACTTTTCGCATAGTAGGTAAGTGCAGATTAACTTGTTGAGTAAAGCGCTTTTAGCAACTATATTTGTCACACCATGATGAAATCATTAACGCGCATGTGCCTTACGACCTATCCTGCAAATATCCCTATAACATTGTTAACATAACTTTCAATAGATTTTTCTGTTTATCATAAATTTATTACGAACAGTGCATTTTTAATTTGGAAAATTAATTATGTTCTGCTTTAGCCAGTGCAATGCTTTGAGTACTAATAAAAGGAATGGTAAACTTTTATGAATTTAAGTTTAGTTAAACTAAAAATTTTCCTACTGTGAATGATTTTCAACTAGTAGGTAATAGTTTAAATGTCTGGATTTATTTGTTAACTAACTTTCGAGCTATGCTGATTATAAGCATATTTTAATTATGGAAGGGTAGATAGAGAGGTAGTAATTCCAACTAAAGCGTGAGTCATAATCTTGAGGACTGACGTAGTCATTATTTATTGATGCCTCATACGTATAGATTGTTTGGTGTCTAAACAGAAAATATAACCAGTTTTTGTACTCAAAAAAATTTATAAAGGTTTAGGATTTTCAAGTGATAGTCAAGTCAGATATTTAAAGACTAAGAGTATATGTAAATTTTAGATGACTCTGAGCCACGTGGAAAAGGAAAGGAGTCTCTACCATGTGGCTGCACTTACAATTCTTAATATTTTTATTTGACATATTTTGGTTTAATGTATAAGGTAAAAGATGGAGGCTAAAAATATCACACAACTTAAGAAAAATCACAGTTAAGAATTAACCTGAGATATATGTTAGGGTAATACACTTTTGTTTGATTTACGTAGCAAATGATTAAATATATGGTGAGCTTAAAAATTTGAAAATGTATCTCAGGACGGCTGGTATGGATATTAACACTTTTACTAATAAAGCAGAGAACAACGTTTCGACCTTCTTAGGTCATGTTCAGGTTAACCTGAGATACACTGATATTAGCTCTAAATATTAAGAATATACACTGCACAGATGTTACCCATGCTCTTTCCTTTGGTTCCAGCTATGACTTAACTGAATATAGATATTTACCACAGTAGGACTATTAATGTCAAATAATATTGCGATATACAGGCACTCTCTCTAACTGGTGTCAGTGGTATCCAATACGAATATACGGAAAACATATTACCCACTGAGGCCAGTATTATTACATATTAATATACGTACGTACACGGATAAAAATACTGGGAACTTGAAATATGTTGTACAAACTCTTCCCATAATGTGGTTAATATGATGATTTAAAATATGTGTTAAACACGCTCTACTATGAGGCCAATACTGATAATTTGAAATATGCATTATAATTCCTGCAGTGGGTCATATACTTGATAAAGTAGGTGTAGTTCAGAGATTTACAACTTTTTTATTTTTGTAGTAATTGTTGATTCTGAAAAAATTCATAATTCTGAATGCACGTATATTTCATACAATATGATAGTTAAGGAAACTTGTTAGGTTTATTTACTTTTAAGTTGAGTTTGTTTTTTTTGTTACTGTTACACTTTGGTTGTCCTGTTACCACCTATGTAAAACATTACTAAATGCGACCTTGTTTTGAATTTCGAGTGCACTTACTCAAGGGCTACATGCTCTATTTGCCCAAAATTTTGAAGTGATAAACTATACGGTAAACAAATAATAAGCACCATACACCACCAATTCTCAGTCTACTCTTTACAAACGAATAGTGAAGTTAACCGTCATATTATAATGCCCTTAAGCATGCTTTGTGACGCGATTCGAACCAACAAACCTCAGATTGCGAGTTGTGGGCCTTCACCTTGTGTAAGTATTAAGTGAATAATGTACTTCAGTGGGCTTTCAGGTAATATCTGGAGGTTAATATCAGAGTATGCATCCTCAGAATAATTGGTCACGTGGTAATGCTTTCCCAACAGAATAAATACAAGGTTTTCTCCAAGCCTAAAACAATAAGCACAAAACAAATCCAGGCATTGAATCCACGATGAGTCAATATAAGGTACATTACAAAACCTTGTATACTCCGATCTGACTAAATCTTTAATCCGGCGATCTGGTACATACTTATTTTCATGTTATTAATTTTTGTTCAGTTCCATTATTTAACTTAGCACGCATGTATCAGTTAGTTAGCAATATTAATATTATTTCATGATTCCGTATCTTAAACAAATCTACCTTTAACGAACTTAATTCTTATAGCTGTAAAGTAATATTAGTTAACTTTGAATGGTGAAATTAAAGGTTTTTCTTAAGAATAATAACTTCATAATTTCTGAAACTGTTAACTATACAAATATTTTCAAAAAGATTAAGTTATAGGTCTAAATATATACAATGGAAACTAATATACATTTCTTTATTAGAAGGGTAATAGTTTTTTTCACTTAGTAACTGTTTTTTTCGTAAGATAGAATAAATCAAAATACTTACACTTTTGTTCTCTAACAGCATTCGGTTTAGCATTTATTCGTAACAGTACCCAAAAACAAAGATAAAAATGCAATATGTTTGTCATTGTTAAACCTGCAATGATAAATATAACATTCTATTATCATAAAAATGATATTAAAATAATTTAATAAAGAGGGGTGACAGCTACATCATGATACTACTATTACAACTGTTCATTGAACAAAAGCGAAAACTATTTCATTATACTAATATTAAATCTGTTTATTAAAGACATATGCCAATATTCCAACTCTTTATTAAACACATCCCCGTCACACCAAACATGCTCGTCCTTTCAGCCGTGGGGGAGTTATAAAGTCTAGTTCAATCCCACCATTCGTTGGTAAAAGAATAATCCAAGAGTTGGCGGTGGGTGATGATGACTAGTTGCCTTCCCTTTAGTCTTACACTGCTAAATGAGGGACGATTAGCGCAGATGTACTTCTTATAGTTTTGGGCGAAATAAAAAACAAAAAACAAACCTTTATTAAACAAGTGCTGAAGCTCTATTATGACAGCAATATTACAAGTGTTTATTACGCAAGAGCTAAAGCTGTTTCTCGATACTGATATTACAGTTGTTTATTAAACAGAGGTTTCACGATACTGCATGAAGAGAACAAAATGTATAAGTACTCATTGTCAGAAATCGTTTTGTAAGGTTGTATTTACAAACAATTTCTATCAGTTCTTGCATTACAAAAAATGTGGACTGAAATAACGAAGTTCTTACTTTCATCCACAAACATTAGCATACAAAAAGTACTTCAGGGCAACGTTTTGTGTCATACTAAGGCTCGATCTGAACTTTTGTTTTTAACAGACTTTGGTATCGAGTCATATGTTTATTAAGAGGATTGTGAAAACAACGTGTATATCTAATGTCACTTTTCAGAAATAAACGTATAAATAACGCACCGGAACGTTGAATGTATCACACCTGAAAGAACAAACTTAATGAATTTTGTTCCAATGTTAAGAAATAGTAACAATATAAATATTTTAAATGCTGTAAATATTATAACTTTAACTTGGATATTATTTGACATAAGGTAGGTCTGATTTACATATGAATTATAAAAATGAGTTGTATGAGAATATGAGAACTATGTGCGCTAAAGTTTTGTACTAAATGTTTTATCACGTTAGTTTCAACATGATATATTCATGTATACAACATTGTTACTTAAGACGTCTGGTAATACAAAATATTTATCATCCACAAATTGTCACACTTTTCTTCCCTAATGTCATAAAATATTAAAATATGGCAAATATAATTATATAAGATATTAATATTTTGTATTTAAATTTAAGTGTTTGATCACTTATAAACTCTTGCTAAATCTACATGCATGAATGGTTCAGATTATTACCTTTATTACAAATAAACTATTTAAAGCCTGATATGTCATCAAACCGCTACTTATTTTCTGTACGATCATATACAAAGAAATTCAAGAGCTTTATAAACCCTATGTGTACATATACACGGAATTATATTTCATCATGAAAAAATCAAGTGTTTGATGACTTATACACCACAGAGTAAAGAATTACAAGTGCTTTATGAGTTATGCAAAACAGCACGATTGTTGTTTTGAATTAAGCACAAAGCTACACAATGGGCTATCTGTGCTCTACCCACCACGCGTATCGAAACCCGGATTTTAGCGTGTAAGTCCACAGACATACCGCTGAGCCACTGGGGGGCGAAACAGCACAAAGAAACACGAGTGTTTGATGAACGATACATTGCAGTATAAAGAAACAGGATATATTTTTATGCGTTATATACTACAATAAGAAATTCAGTTGTCTGGTGAGTTGTATACTACAAGAAAAAGAAACTCAATCGCATGATGAACTATACACTATATACAATTGTATAACTCACCAATCACTTTAATTACGTCATGTTAATCGTCATTACAAGAGTAAAGTTGAATTCCTTTGGACAACAGAGCTGTCTACCTTTTTCGGTAAGTTTTTTACAAGAGTTACAACAAGTCACGTTGGACAACAGAGTCATCTACTTTTTACATTAAGTTTTTTACACGAGTGACGTAAGTTACATTGGACAACAGAGCCGTCTACTTTTAACGGTAAGCTTTTTTCACAAGAGTTACAGCAAGCCGTGTTGGACGACAGAGTCGTCTGTCTACCTTTTACAGTACGTTTTTTTTACAAGAGTGACGGCAAGTCACGTTGGACAACAGAGCTGTATACAATTTAAGGTAAGATTTTTACAACATAGCCTTTTACCTTTCACAGCAAGTTTCGTTAGAAGAGTGACAGTAATTTACATCAGACGATGGAACTTTCTGCCTGCTACATTACAAGAGTGACGATGAGTTACGTTGTATGATACGCTATTAAAGAGATTCACATTATTTCTAAGCATCTTAACATACCAACTTATAAATCTTCCAATTCCAATTTTCAATCTTGCCTTGCATCTTTAGTACTACTTAATAAATATCTACGTGTTCGTTAAGGAGTTTCTATGTTAACTTCAATTTACGACTTGAAGTTAATATTTCTATCACAAAGGAAATTAATAAAGTCAGTCTTACCTACTTCACCCTGCACCCAGTTAAGAGCAATTAAATCGACGTCAACAGAACTAACTCCTTCTTCAGGAAATAGTAAACTGCGAATCACAAAGAACAATAACCCTTTGGCTTTTCACTGGACTATTTATCTTCCGGGTTATCTTGTTCTGAGGGACATGGATCAAACGACATTCTGTGGTGGTTAAAAGTACTACTACTGTTAGTGGAAATCTAACATCGCGAGAGAGAGAACGTGGCAGGAGTTTGGGTTTTAAGTTATCTGTCCTCAAGCTGAAACTCAGGATCGGATATAACTGGAGGCGCTCAGAAATTGTTTCTCTCGCCCCGCCCTTGATACTTACCATTTTGGCAATCTGAATATTTAGATCTCGTAGTAAAAGTTAAAATTTCGAAAAATAATCTAAAATAAAAGTGAAACCTATATACTACATTCCCAATACCGGATTTAAAAAAACAACAACACGGCACGTGGTCAATATCGTTTATAATTATGGCAGATGTGACGTCATTAACCCCAACTTATTGAACTTATCATTAGTTGAATTTTATTTATTGCATTTCACTTTGGGATATTCAGTACCAAAATAACATAATCAATTTTAATGTTTTTTTTATTATAATTATAGGATGATGTGGATGTTTATATAGCAAAGCCACACTGGGCAATCTGCTGTGTCCACAGAAGAATCGTTGCGTTGTAAATTCATAGATTTACTGTTGTCAGACATGCCCCCCCCCTACAGTGGCTCAGTAATATGTCTGCGTACTTACAACGTTAAAAACTGGGTTTCGATACCCGTTGTGGGTAGAGCACCGATATTAGAGTTAGTTAAGTCCTCTAACAGTAACGATTCAAGTTTATTTTAACTAACATTTGAAATATCAGGAAAGTAGCGGATGGAGAGTAAAATATACCACAGTTTGTACACAGTAATATAATATTTGTTTTTGTCTAAATAAAATATATTGGAACACACGTAAGAGTTTGTGGGCAAACGACTTCATATCTATTGATACTATACACAATGTAATCGCTACATTTCCTTCGAAGCTATAATCACCACTATTAATTTCTGTAAAATTTGCGTTTTAAACAATTCACTAACGTTAGACAACTTTTAAAACATGACGCTTTGCGCGATAAAACGCCAAACTCACCTACTTTTAAACACATGACACATCTGGAGCTCCTTTATAGTAGTTTCTGCTCCAAGAAGTACCCGTAAAGATTAGTTTTTGATGGGTAATAAGTCTGTTAATTTTACGCAACCGTTCATAAATTATTAAATTAAATTAAGTAAAATTAGTGCTGTATATTAATTAAAATGTAATAATAATTATTGCTGTAAAAGAAACGTTTTTTTGAATTAAAGTTTATACTATTTATGAAAAGTGTAATAAGTCTTCTCTTGATACATGAATAATGTAGTCCAATGAGCCCCCTGGTGAAACAGCAGTATATCTGCGGACTTACAACGTTAGAAACCGAAGAATACATACGATAGTGTTCAAGCACAATTAATATTTTCAATGTTAAAAACACGAGTAAGTAATAAAATACAGCTGAAAAATATGTATATGTATATAAATTATCACAAAGTTTAAATTAAACTTATACATATATGACGTTTCTCCTAATTATGAACTTATTTCCATGTACTATTGAACACTGAAGTACTTCTCCATGTTATACAATACGTTTCATAATTACAAAAGACTCATTATTGTGAACAGAAGTTATTTAAATGTTTAAGAAACAGTCACACTCGTTTAATCTAACTATTTTTGTAATTCTGACTTATGAAAACGTTTTCTGTATTTTCTAACTATTTTCCCTTCTCTTTTGACCTCTGTATGAGCCGTTATCGAACTATATTTTCTGCTTTCACTTACACTTAGGTCACTGACCCAAACCGAAGTCTGGTGTGAATGACCCGACACAAAATCCATTTACAACACTTCCTCATTGGATACAAGGGTGATGTTGATGATGTTTTGAATTAAGCACAAAGCTACACAATGGGCTATCTGAGCTATGCCCACCACGGGTATCGAAACCCGGATTTTAGCGTGTAAGTCCGCAGACATACCGCTGAGCCACTGGGGGGCAGGATACAAGGGAAGTGTAAAAACTGCAGAATATTGCAAATATTGTACCAATATATTTTCTGAAATTAAAACTGCGGGTAGTTTAATAACAGAATTTCATAGCTTAAACTAAAGTTAATTGTAAACATTTAACGGTTAAAATGAAGGACTAACCATTAAACTCCAAAACGATACGGAAAACAATTGCTTAATAAATATCAAGCAGAAAAATCCAGGAGTATTTACAAATGTTGGTACTTACATACAACTGTCGATTATTTAACTTATAATAGAATGATATACGTTTTCTGAAAAGCTCTGACTAATTTCGTCTGCCCATAACCGCTTATTTAACTTGAAACAGGTTTTAATCGTCAAGATAAGTTTTTTAATTAAAGGCCAAAAAACTTCTTATGCACGATGTTTTGAAATGTATTTTACTCACACAGTAAACCTGTATTTTTGAAACATATTTTTTGAACTTCACATGTGTACACTACAACATTATACGAAGCCTACCCTTAATCTTTCCATTAAGCTTGTTCACGGTTTTTGATGAGTTGTGAAATTCTCCGAAACCAGGAACTTATTGAAAAGTAAGAAATTGAATGACAGATTTAATTTAATAATTTTTTTAATCAAAAGCCTTTTTTAATGTTTTTTACCTGATGTTTTATGGACACACATACTGTATTACTACACTATATAATAATGACAGAGATATCAGTGTTTGGTTTTATTTGTTTGTTTTTGGAATTTTCGCACAAAGCTACTCGAGGGCTATCAGTGTTAGCCGTCCCTAATTTAGCAGTGTAAGACTAGAGAGAAAGCAGCTAGTCATCACCACCCACCGCCAACTCTTAGGCTACTATTTTACCAACGAATAATGGGATTTAACGTCACATTATACGCCCCCACGGCTGGGAGGGCGAGCATGTTGGGCGCGACCCTCAGATAACGAGTCGCACGCCTTAACACGCTTGGCCTTGCCGGGCCTCAGTGTTTGATACGAGATGTTGAATTCAGTTCATTTAGACTGGATTAGAGCAATTTAAATATTGGGGTTTCTCATAGTTCACAACGATGGAAGTTAACACTTAATTTTGTTATTTTATTACAAATTACAGCTTTTACAGTGAGGAACGCTAAAAATAATCTTTACTGTAAAAGCTGTAATTTCTAATAAAATGATACTTAATTAGTAGGTGAACTCAAAACGAAACTATTTAATTTGATAGTTAATATCTCTTGTTAAGATATTAGTAGTCAGAAATAAGACGTCAACAAGAGCAGAGTTTTATCTGACTTGGATTGGAATGAAACCTGCACCTCTAATTCTTATTCTCGTGAAATAAAAATATTTTTCCTTCACTGCGCAATGTGATATTGACGTATTATGATATTTGACAGCTAAAGTATCTGGAACGCTGAACGTTTAAAAATTAATGAAGGATAACATTCAAAATACGAAGAGCAAAGGTTATTAAAACATATAACTGTACCAACGACATTTTGTTTATTCATAATGCAAATGAACAAGTGAAAAGATTTACGTATGGCTGGCCAAATTTTAATGCAGTATGGACATTTTAGTAGCTGGCGAAGTAGAAATTATTTCAACACCAGAAGAATTTTTTTGTTTTTAAATTTCGCGCAAAGCTACACGAGGGCTATCTGCACTAGCCGTCCCTAATTTAGCAATGTAAAACTAGAGAGAAGGCAGCTAGTCATCACCACTCACCGCCAACTGTTGGACTACTCTTTTACCAACGAATAGTGGGATTGGCCGTAACATTATAACTCCCCATAGCTGAAAGGGTGAGCTTGTTTTATGGGACGAGAATTCAAACCTGCGACCCTCAGATGACGAGTCGAATGCCTTAACCCATCTGGCCAGGCCGGGTCTGCTAGAAGAAAGCGCAATGAAACCAAGAGCTATAGCGACGAAGAGGATAATTTTATGTCAGACCAAGGTCATCGTTAAGTCTGACCCCCACTTTAAAGCTGTTAACATACACACAGTTAAACTCGTAGAAGTTTCTGCAAATGGTCGAATACGTTAAACTAAAACAGTTTTGGAGTTTCGCCTTCTCATTACTGTTCACATTGTCGAGTCCAACAGCCATACATCTTAAATATAGTCTTACAAGATAGTTTCCTGTGCAAAAGGGTCTGCCACAATAATTTCACATCCAAAGCACACCTCTCTTCTTTGTTGGCTTTCCATAAGTTACATAATGCTTATTTTCCAATATTCGTTAACCAGGATGCCTTTGTCTGGAAAAGCTAAAATACATATTTAATTCTCCAGCTCTAGGATGTATCCATCAATTGAGTGGGAAGGATGATGGGAAAGTCTATCTTAGTGGAACTTTACCCTGTTTGCCTCCTATCTAATTAAGCTTTTTCTTGGTTATATTGCGTAATATTACTAGAGGTATGAGGACAGCCCTTACCACTGACTTTTGTGTTCAGGGGATCTCATCTGTTATCTGTTACAAAATGCCATACTGCTTACCACGACTTGGGTACGACTTCTTGGAGTTACATTTTTACATCCAATTTACCAAGAAGATACTAAATAGTTTGTTGTTGCTTTTTATTACAAAACCCCACAATGGAATTTCTATGCTCTTTCTAATATGGTGAATTGAAACATGAATTTTAGTGTTGTAAGACCACAAACTTACTGTTGGCCTAACTGGGAATAACTATATGCAAGAATACCCACATAAAAGTTTTAAGATGTTACCAAAATATTAGTGAACAAATTATATATTCAAAATTAATTATACAAGAATATGTTGTATGCTGTGTTCTTCTATTTTAATTTAGTCGTTTTGTGTTAGTTGGTAAGGGAATTTTTGGCATGATGTGTATTTGTATTTTGAGTTTATGGAACCCATATGTTAGATTGTTAAACCTAGTAAACTGCAAGTTGAAGAAATACATCGCTTTCGTTATCCTTAAATGGACGAGGCATTGCATTAGTTTTATTTAATAAAAAATAAGCCTGGCCAATAATATAAACAGACAGAAACTGCTGTCAGAAATGGGGTTGGTTTAGTAAAAAATAAATGGAATCCAGATTAAAGTTTAAAATTACATGTGCTCGAAGTTTGAATACATATGATATGAAGAAACAGTGAAAAAGAAAAATTAAGAGAAGATCTTAAAGAAATTTTCAAAAAATTATCAAAAGACCATGAGGTAAAAAACAGGAATTTAAGAGAGGAGTTAAAATAATGGGACATAAGATACAAAAATGAGCTAAAAACAAAAATAATTTGATGGAAAATAAGATTCAAAAAGCTAATAGAAAAGTATAAAGAGGTGAAATATGAGAAATACGTAAAAAGTGTAGAAATATTATAATAAAAACTTGCCAAGTTGCAGAAAGAATTGCAAAAGCAAAATTTACGAACTCTTTGAGTTTCAGCTTCAAACGCCATCAAATGTGAAATACAGAGAAGATAATCTGTCTGTAATAATTGGTCACTATTACTGCTATGCCACTGATTACTGCAGTACTTTAGTGGAGTACATCATTGCCCAGTCGAAAACAAAAACAACTGGACTTTAATGGGAAGGTACCATGAGAGACATATCAAGATCAGTTCAAAATTATTTTGAAATTAAATGGATGGAATAGTAAACAAAATTCTATTCATCTTGTCATTTAAAACTAGCTTTAATAACATTTAGCAACCTTTCAGATGAGAGTTGCAAGAACTATTAAGCCATATCAAACAGATTTGATACGCCAGAAGGAATTTTTTAAAGCAAGATTTACGAGCAAAGTATAGGCAAACAAACAAATTTTTGTGGTTCTTACAGAAGATGTAAAATGGTTTACTCGTTTTTATTAGCTGTATGCTCTATACGAAATTATGGATTGGTAAGTACTTGTATTTATGACTGTTATGATAGTTGAGGATCTGTAAACTAGTAGATGTGCATTGCTAGAGGAACATATCTCGTTAGAAACTGAACCAGAATCAGTGTGATGGATTTACTATTTTGTATCTATTTCACTGTCTGCGTTTGCAAGAATCAGTATACTGTAAACGTCAGAAGCTATATTTGTGATAAACGCTTCTTAATTGGAAAACTACAGGTATTTGATCAGGAACGTATGTAAATTGCGAGCATTACAAACAATTTAGCTTCAGTGAATTAACTTCCAACGTTAGTATTTCTACGAGGTTATTAGATATTTTAGTCGAAGAAAAGTCAGTTTGTAAACAACATGAGGCTATCCATTACGCGAAGTGTGACAATATCAAAATGGGATTATTCGTTCGTCGTGAACCGTAGATAAAAGACTCAGTCCTTCTATAAAAACTGAGCTTGTAACTGGTGTTAGGCTAGCCAAGAAAAGACAGTGTTACTTTAAGGACAGTATCAATTTAAAATGAATTTGCTCGTCTTGGACATGTATCAGCGATAAAATATTCAATTTTAGACAATATATAAGACTCAGTGTTGTTTTTAAGTTTGTAAAACTGTTGTATATAAATCGTTATTTGTAATAACTATTAGTAATAACCATTAATGTAAATTGTATTGTTTTTTTATTGTTTATATATTAAAATACATTTGTGTAAAAAAAAGAAAACGGTGTGTATCAATCTTGTAGGGAAATATAATAAATTTAATACATATTAACATTTAACTAACTTCGAAATAAAAATGAGAATTTCCGATTATTCAAAATATAACCATGTAACGTACGTAACATAATAAATGGGAGACTCGTCCGAGATAAATTATACTATATAACATCAGTTTAAGTCATAGATATAGCTAAAAACACCATCTAAAAGCTATAGGATCTTCAGATCAAATAAAACTGTTAAGCTATAATGAAAGAAGTAAACAATGCAAGGGAAGAAGCTTCAATTGGAACTTAAAAGAGTATATTGCCGATAAATGCATGAAAAGTTTTGATTACAAAGTTGTTTATTTTCAATAAGTGATATAAATTGTAATGCGGAAGGTGTTTCAACTGTAATGTAAAAGACCACATTTTTAAGAACTACTTCCAAAGGATAACAGTGGACGGGAATTATTATCATTGTAGTAAACATGGTCATAGCATCGCATATTGGAATAAATCAGCCATTGACACTAAAAAAGGAAAAATATCTGCTACATTATAAATTATTACTTTATAGTTCGAAAAAAGCAGTCTACAAATCAATTAATTCATTGATGTGAATCTATAGAACTAGCCCCCCAGTGGCACAGTGGTATGTCTGCGGACTTAACACAAAAATCGGGTTTCGATACTCATGGTGGGCAGAGCACAGATAGCCCATTGTGTAGCTTTGTGCTTAATTCTAAACAAACAAACAAACCATACAACGTAGTTATCAACAGTGATTTTACAGCTACAATTCTTCGACCTGATTTTGTAATGAAAGGTGAGAAATTGCCTCCAGAGAAGAAGCAAGAATACATTTAAGCAAACAAAATCTAGATATAAAATTTCAGCTGAAGGAAAATTGAAAGTTTCTTTCGCTATAAGAAGCGTCTGTAAACAACAGGATATATGGATACTTGATATTATGGAAAGATGTACATTGAGAATTGACCTGATGCAGAGACATAGAGGTCAGATTAAACGAGGAAATTTTATTACGTAATCACACTACCAGAGGTTGGACTTCGTTCCAGTAACAACAAGTGAAATACAGGGTAACAGAGAGAGATGGCTTGGAGTGCAACAGAACATAATCTATAAATATGTATGATTCAAGCTAAAAATTGTGTTGTGATCGTTTTTTTACAATTACGTCAACAGGTGAACAGCCAGCTACTTAACTTTAAAACAAAGAAGAGTGTATCCAAAGTTTGAGCCATTTGTGTTTCTCCTTGAACATCATTCCAGTAACAAGACAACATCTGATAAAGAACAAAAAAAGGCTAAGAGATATTCACACTATAAGCCTCGGAAGAGAAAACCACCAAAAACATTTAGAGAATGGACGATAAATAGGAGATCAAAAATCTTTGATGGTATTATCTTTAAAACAGTGAAATAATACTTAATAGTAATGTCTATTGACGCACAATAGTTTTTGTTAACTGCAAACAGTGACTTGATATTTAATTATGTAAATTTAAGTTTATTACTTTATTTGAGATACATAAAAGTATCCCAGGTGTTTAAATTTGATGTGACGTTTAAAAGTTTCATGGGATTTTGAAAAAATAAATATTGTATAAATATAAAATAGTTAAATCAAAACGTTAGCTAGCTATTCACTGAGTGAATTCATGAGTTGGGTAGTTAGTGAGTTTATCAGTTAATTAATTATTACTTTAGTTCAGCACTGTATTTCAAGAAAATATAGTTCAGGTTTAAATGCCGAAATGCAGTAAAATATCGGAAAACAAGTAAACTTAAAAATGATAGAAAAACGAGTTAACTGCACTTTTTTCACATTTGAAGGTTTGTCACTAAATCGCTGTTAAAGAAATAAACCACCCGTGTTACCTTTGAGTGGACAAAACTTTGAACTATGTTTTGTTTATTGCATGATAAAAAGGAATGCTCCCAAAGACTACAAAATTGTTGGTACCGTCACGGGAACAAATACTCCTTGTGTCACTTAGATAGCCAAGATGTTAATAATCTAGTATAATAGTTCGATATTTGTTTAAGTTCAGAACATCGTACTGCGAGCTATAAACAAACTAGCTTAGCTGTAATTTCTTGTGTATTCAGTTCTCAATTCATTTAAGTTACGTCAATTTACTTTTAATATTAAACTGGCTATGAAATAAAACTTTTCTAATGGTTGCCTCCGAAGTGGGTTTTAGAAATTAGATAAAAATGAAAACTTTATCACTGAACTTAGACAATTCACGATGGAATAAACATGTAGTTTGTGAAGGACAATTTGCCAATGTCATCTGTGGGAATTCGGCAAAACAAATAAAACTTGTTCAAGACAACCCCACTATATATAAAGATAGTACAGATACAACAAATTTTTTGTAAAACAAGTGATGTAAACTATCTCATTGAAGAAGAAATTATAACCAAAGTTTGTTAAATTGAAAAGAAGATATTTGGTTTTAATGTTATAAATATCGAAATATGAAATTAGTTGTAGTTATTAGCTTGATAGTTACATTAATGGTAATGAGTGGGTGTTTTAGTTCTGATAGTAAAACGTTTGGCTTATAGTGGATTTCTTCGAAAGCTGCAGTCACATTATACTAGCAAAAAAACAAACAAACAGTTTTGTCTGTCATTCTGCTAGTTTTAACCAAGAGCATTTCAATTGGATTGAACTGATATACTTGTGAGTAGATGAAAGTGACTGCAGAAAGTGAAATTCACAAACGGAAGATGCTATTATTCCAATGATAAACTTTATGTAACACTTTATTTGTTTATTAGTGAAATATTTTCTGTAATCCAAACTGAAGTATACAGAAAAGATACTGCTTTCTGAATAATTTCTTAACATTATTGCAGTACACGATGCCCGAGCTTTCTGACCAATTAGAGTTTTATTGACCTTAAATTTCAATAATTCCTGACTTATTCTATTTAAGTTCAAGTTATTAACACTTCCAGTTTTCTTGTTTTCAAATAAAGTGCTGCACGTTTATTCTAGAGTGCTGCACTTAAAACTAGTAGTGCCATAAACCACAGAAGGTAAAGCTGCTTGTTTGGTAACTTTTAAGACTTTCTAAGTACCCAGAGGTAATGAAAACCCCTGAAGGTGTCTTATTTTCATCTTAATACAGTTCATAGATGAAGATGCATTTCTGGACATGAGAATTATAGACAAATTAATAACAAGGCCATGGACCCACAAATACAGACTACAGAAGTGTCACTCATCACTACCACAATTAATACACAGTGTCCAATATTTTAAAGTAAATGTTGGAAACCTGACTTTTTAGTATAATTTGAAAAATGGTGGTTCCAAAGTTGAATTTTGAGTTTCTGACCCTGCAAATAAAAACAATTATCATTATATTTCTGATTTTGGACACATTGTAATGCTTTACGACACTAAACAATTCTATACATGCACATCTTGAGGTTATTTAGAGAGTATTTCTAATTGAACGGGCCTGGCATGGCCAAGCGTGTAAGGGTTGCGACTCGTAATCCGAGGGTCGCGCTAAACATGCTCGCCCTCCCAGCCGTGGGGGCGTATAATGTGACGGTCAATCCCACTATTCGTTGGTAAAAGAGTAACCCAAGAGTTGGCGGTGGGTGATGATGACCAGCTGCCTTCTCTCTAGTCTCACACTGCTAAATTAGGGACGGCTAAGGCAGATAGCCCTCGAGTAGCTTTGCGCGAAATTAAAAAACAAACAATTCTAAGCCTATGAAAATAAATTGTAAAAAGTATTACTATCTTCCAGATTATAGAACGACATTACCAGTAAGATATGAAATTGGCATGTACTGGGTCTTTCAAAAGCAATATTCAGAATTTACAATGAGGAATTGTCTTAACTGTGTCCTTTCTATTTTGCACTTCATAATAAGAAAAGCAGTACTTTATAATGTTACTTATGTGCCACAATTTTTGGTTTCATTATAATTCCATGATGCCCAAAGTTATCTAGTCAATATTTATTTACTAATTAGTTCTACGTTAACAGATTCGAATGCCAAAAAAATTCTATGCTCGAAATGAACATGGGAAAGTGTTTAAAAATCTTATTTTGGTGGTAATTTTGTTTTCCACAAATATGAAGGTTAAATTTTTCGTTCCAACACACCTGAATTATATTCAAAAATCAGGTTCCCAAATTTTATTTCAAAATGCCCTTTGATGTCTTTTCAAAATCCTCTTTTCAGAAATCCGTCCAGCCTAACACATAGTTTACTTTATTCAGAGTTAATTTTTTAAAGCAAGTGATGGGCGGCCACACTAAAAATAAGGGGAAGAGGAAATTTATGATATGGAGGAAGCAGCAGTAAGTTGGTGGACTCATAACGCTAAAATACGGGGATTGATTTACTAAGGTGAATAAAGCATATAGTTGTGAGTGGCTTTGCGCTAAAACAAACAAGTTGGATGATACCTCAGGGAAATTAAACCTTATTCTGATAACAGCTTTAGAGAACCAGTACTATTGTTTTCATTCTATATCATGCTTGACTGAGACAATTTAAGTGATAAAATAACAGTCATTCTGCGTATAGGTGTCACTCAAATAGTGCCTATAATCCATGTCTTTCTCCAGTAAAAGGAGAAATTTTACACTTATGGTTTTACAACTTGACTGTCTTTGAATAACTAAGATTGGTAAATATGCTCAAACTTGTATCCAGTGTCATTCTTTTACATCAGATTTAGTCAGCTGCTTTTAAATTTGTTACCTGGCAAACGTTCAACCATCCTTTAGCCTTTATTTAATGATTTAGAGGGAAATCCGTCTACAAGAAATCACCACCCACTTTTTCTTATTATTTTCATTAAAACACTTCAATAAAATACATTTAAAACATGATTTGCTGATAATATTTAATGCATTGTCCTTTTAGCTTTATTAATAATAACATTTTTTTATGTTGTGTTAGAGAAGGGTTCAACTTCAAAAGGAGGGTTTCATATTGTACAAAATACCGCAGAAAGTAGTCTTACGTTATTTAATAATTCTATAGTGAGGGCTGTTTGAAACCCGGGTATGCCTTGTTTACAAGCAGTAAGAATGCAACAGTTGAGTACTATAGTTAAAACTTTCCTCATTAGTAATTTTTAATGATTTAATGCACTAGTTTGGTTTCTGTTTGTTTGTTTTTGGAAATTCGCACAAAGCTACTCGAGGGCTATCTGTGCTAGCCATCCCTAATTTTGCAGTGTAAGACTAGAGGGAAGGCAGCTAGTCATCACCACCCACCGCCAACTCTTGGGCTACTCTTTTACCAACGAATAGTGGGATTGACCGTCACATTATACACCCCCACGGCTTATTATCATTTTCCTTGTGTATTTGTTACATTTATGGTTTTAAACAATGTTAAAATTAGGACACATAATGAATTCAAAGATATTTAATTAATAAACAAGATTTTAACTGCCAGGGTAGCCTGGTATGACCTAATGGTTAGGGAGCTCGACTCGCAATCTGCAGGTCGCAGGTTTAACTCTTCGCCATAGAACATGCTCGCCGTTTTTAGTCATGGGGACTTTATTATGTGACGATCAATCCCACTATTCATTGGTGAAAGAGTGGCCCAAGAATTGACGATAGATGATGTCTATTATTGTTAAACTGAAGATGAGTTGTGAAATTCAAACTGAATCAAATTGCCAGAGTATAACTTAACAACAGTATGGGTGTCGTTTCATACGTACTGGTGTTGTAAAATTTTCTATACAAATTTATTTTACTTTCATTTAGGATTAACCGTTTCCCCTTTTCAAAATGTTGTATCCATTAGTTACCTGGTAGATAGGAAGTTATATTAGTGCGCAAATACTTTTTTGTTGTTGTTGTCACAACTAAGTCTTTTTTGAGCTTAAATAAAATACGAGACCTGTCAATGCCGGAAAATTGCATAAAATTTTCTGGAGGGCATCTTTGAAGTTTAAACTTCAAACTACAAAACAAACTATTCTGAAAACACATGGCTTATATTTTAGTTGAAACATGTGCTTATATAAATATTATGCTACGATTCTCTAGAATGTTAAATCTTACCCACTACCTCAATAGTTAAGAATTATAATTTAAAAAAACTTTTCTCGGCATACAAACTGGAATATGCCCACATTTATACAAATTGTCCGGTTTTGTTTTTGTACAACCACTCTAATGAAACTTGTTTTTATTGTTTCACCAATACTAGAGTTTTAGATATTTCTATTTTCAAAATCTTAAATATTTTGTGTAATTAATTATCTCGTTGTTGTGTTTAACTAAATTAATAGGTTTCTAATAACTTACTTTTATTTAATACTTTTTAAATTCTTATAATTAATTGTACAGTATAAAAATAATAAAAATCCCATGGATTATAATATAATTGGAACTATTACTTCCATTGTAGAACATGTTCAGCCTGATGGCTGTGATTATGCCAGACCCCACAGGTTTCATTGTTAAAATATTCTATAAAGAACTACAAGGCCAGTCTTAGACCAACCATTATGACAAGTTTTATGTTTGTTTGTAACTAAGAACAAAGCTACACAATGGAATATCTGTGTTCCGTCCACCAATGGACATCACGATAAATTTTAGAGGCCATTAACACACAAGTCCACATTTAAGTAGACGAAAATAAATAAATTTTAGGTAGAAAATAATGAGGCTTGATATGGGCAGCGGCTTAAAGAGAGGCCAGACCGTTCCATTGATTTTTTTCTAAGAGTAACCCTCAGCATATTTTTCTGCAGTATGGCTAACTTGATTTGTATGGAGCTGTGATTCAACATTGCAAAATAGAATTAACTTATCCATAGTATAATATTTTTAATTTATCTATCGGCTAAAATTCTCTGACTCTTACAAATATGTTTGCTAACACATTTTAAAAGTTAAATCTAATATATGAGGCCTTCTTCAATTCAAGTAGCTATCTATATGTATAGTAATTTTTACGTGTTTATCTTTATCTATTCTAGATGTAAATCACTTTCAAATATCATCTCCAAATATATTCTTCCATCATGTTTTCGTTATAAGCTTCTTGGAAGTGGTGTTCAAAGTCCAGTATATCTTGGTGGAAGCGCACGCCTTGTTCCTCTGAGTATGCTCCCATGTCCTCCTTGAATTTATTAAGATGAGCGTTAAGGATATGGATTTTCAGGGACATCCTGCAGCCCATTTTGCCGACGTTCTTCACCTGAGCCTCAACCAGTTTCACATAATTTTCGGCCTTGTGATTCCCCAAGAAGCTCCCAACCACTGCGCAAAGCTGCCCCAAGTTTTTTTTTCCTTCCAACTAAGCTTCTTGGGGAATTCTGTGCACTCCAGGATCTTCTTTATTTGTGGTCCAACGAAGACACTAGCTTTGACCTTTGCCTCAGACAGCTTAGGGAAGAAGTCTCGAAGTTACTTGAAGGCTGAATACTCCTTATCAAGAGCTCTGACAAATTGTTAAATGAGACCTAATTTTATGTACAATGGTGGGAACAGCACTCTCTGGAGGTCCACTAGTGCCTCAGACTTGACATTGTGCCTCCCCACAAAGAACTCGGTCCGTTGTGGTCTGGCCCGGCTCGTAAACTGAGGCTGCGAGTTCAAATCCCCGTCGTACCAAACATGCTCGCCTTTTCAGCCGTGAGGGCATTATAATGTTTCGATCAATCCCACTATTCGTTGGTAAAAGAGTATCTCAAGAGTTGGCGGAAGGTTGTGATGATTAGCTGCCTTCTCTCTAGTATCTGTTAAATTAGGAACAGCTAACGTAAATAGCCCTCTTGTAGCTTTGCACGAAATTCAAAAAGCAAACAAACTGTTGTGGCCCAGTGCTTCCTGTTGTAGTGCGCTGCAGTGTCCCTGCTGTCCAAAAGGCAAAGATAACAGGGAAATTTGGTAAAGCCACCTTGGAAACTCATCAGGAATTCCACCATTCTGAAGTCTCTGATAACCTCCCAGCCACACTCACCTTCCTCAAGGCTTCTGGCAAGGTCTTGACGCTGTTGTATTCCTCTTTGAGGCACACCGAAAAATATTTAAATTTTAAAAGGTGTCAAATTTGTATAATATAAAATTTTACTGTTCAAGCAAGCAAAAATTGTCCGTCTTACCTTTTAGTTTTCTTGCAGTCCTTGCAGATAAAATGAGGTACCCAGGGTTTGTCTTGATCCCCGATGCTGTCACAAAGTATATTTTCGCTCTTGTATTGATAAATTGGCCACATACATAGCAGAATGCGTCTGGAGAATGCTTGCAGCTTCTTGATGTCATCTCTGATAAAATCAGATAGGTCAATGTGTTTACTTAGGCAGGCAGCTAGAACTAAACTGAAGTGGTGAGCCCCTGTATATGTGTATATATATTACGATGGAAAGTTCTAGAAAATTCTAACAGGTTCTTGAAAATTCTCGTAATTTCTACAACATTCTAGAAAGTTCTTGAAAATTCTCTATCAGTTACTCAGCATTGAATCTACCTGAAATATTGTGGAAAATGGGTAAATATGAAAATTTTATTACCCAGACCACAAAAGCAAAATTTGAAGAGAAAAATAAGTCTTCCCATTTACTTTAGGCATAAGTAATTGGGAAATAATACTTTCTGCCCAGAAACAAGAAAAAGTAAAACTTTTGTTACATAGTGCTATCAATTCAAACACCGTATCGAAGACTTCTTACCTTTGGAGAGCTGTCGACTGAATGGTTAATAATGTATGTAGTTACTGCCTGTATCACATTTAGAGCATTTGAACCATTCCGAAATCCATACTGATTAATTGATAATTTTGTATTAAATTAGCTCTCACTAGTTTGGCGTTGTCAGGCTAGAGAAAAGGCAGATATTCACCACCACACACTGCACACTCTTGGGCTACTTTTTACCAACAAAGAATGTAATTGGCCGTAACATTATAATGCCTCATGGCAAAAAAAACAAACTAGTATGTTTGATGTAACAAGAATTCGAACTTGCGACCCTCAGGTTACGAGTCGAGCACCCTAACCACTTGACCGACCGTATAGGTAAGTAGCATAGAACTACCCCAGATATGTTTATTCTCTACTAAAAACATAAAATGGTAATTGGCAATTATTAACCACTTAATACTTCACCAAACGAGTTAAAGCTTACCAAGCGGTTTATATTTTATCACGGCCCATTACTGATACTTTAAATGTACAATAAATAACATGATTCGGAACACCTAAGATGAACATACGTCAGGAAGCAAACTTCAAAAACAATTGTTTGCAGAATCTTGGTTATGGCGAAAATGTGTATTTTATCATATTACCCTCAGTCTGATGATTTGACTAAAGTTTTACAAAGTACTGAGTGATGTTTGTTAAAATTTGAAATTGTGTGAGCTAAATGGAATGAGTTCATATCATATGTTAATAGACTGGTTGCTCTCTGAATTTTGGCCTGGCATGGCCGAACGCGTAAGGTGTGTGACTGTAATCCGAGGGTCACGGGTTCGCGCCAAACATGCTCGCCCTTCCAGCCGTTGGGGTGTATAATGTGACGGTCAATCCCACTATTCGTTGGTAAAAGAGTAGCCCAAGAGTTGGCGGTGGGTGGTGATGACTAGCTGCCTTCCCTCTAGTCTTACACTGCTAAATTAGGGACGGCTAGCACAGATAGCCCTCGAATAGCTTTGTGCGAAATTCCAAAAAAAACAACAAAAAACTCTCTGAATCTCCTTCTGTTGTGGATGTAAAGTACAGTACCATTGGTTTGAGGTTTCGTTCTGCAGCCAGTATTTATGTAATGCAGTAATGATCTACCACATCTCATTCTGAATCGTTTAGTGCCAATTTATCAGGAAATGTAAAAACGTATAAGGAACAGATATGAAATAAAAAATATACGACAGTTTATTTCTTTCCCAGACACGCATTTTGCTTTATATAGATTTTATTCATCATTTCCATATATTATTGTTAAACTCATTATAAAGAATTATAAAGTTTATTTTACCTTTATGTTCTGTTTGTTTTGTGATGATGAGAAACACTTGAAGTAAAAATGGATCTCAATACAGCTGGTACGGATATTAAAACTTTTATTAAAAGAAGTAGAAAACAACGTTTCGCCCTTTTTAGGCTATCTTCTTAACCTGAAGATGATCTAAGAACGACGAAACATTGTTCTCTACTTCTTTTAATAAAAGTTTTAATATCCGTACAAGCCATTTTGAGATTCAGTTTTTTCTGTGCTTTGTGCCATAAACAATTTTGTTTTTACTCGGTAATTGATAATTTTCTGTTATTTTACAGTTTATTTTATTTTGAATGTTCTCCGAGGATTTATTTAACCAAGGGTTCATTTTGATAAGTTGTTTTGTATGCATTGTACTTTATTTCATTTCATTAAAACCATCATATTAAGCTACAAATTGTCAAATGAAGGGCTTTAAGAGAAAATAAATCAGACACACTGAGAGATTAAGAAATGTTCCAGCAGTTCCTACAACTACTAAGAAAGTCACCTGCCTCACATATGACATACAGGACAAACCAAGTTGATGCATCAAATATTGGTTCCTTACTGTGCTGAATTCCATCCTGATAATGCCTACTCAACACCTTAAAACCCGCAATCATTTTCAAACTCCACCCACACGAGAGGACGCTCTACAATGCCAAACAAGGACACTGCAGCAACGCAAGTGTTTCGTGAGCACTATACCTAAACACCAGCATAAGATACAATGTCCACAACACCTGTTGAGAACATCCAATACTAGAACTTGGTTGACCCTAGCTCAAGTGAACCAGCCGATTGAACCAAGGAGCCACCCCAAGGCCGCCCGTCTACAAGAATTCAAGGCCAAAGTGGTGTGTTAGGATTGAACCCCTCAACTACCAGGATTCTCTCCTCCCCTTCACGGGTCACCACGCACAGCAAACACGTGGGCGGATGTTTAGACTTCCATTTCAAGAATTCAAGCTGGCAAATATGTGCAGATCCAATACACAACCGAAAACAGCCCTGGGGAACCTGACGTCTAGAATGATAAGAAGGTGGAAAGTAATATGAAGGATCATCTCTCATCCAATCCATGGTAGGAAGAGGATCCCAGTCCAAACACATTTATGAGGGCTTATCTTGGCTAGCCCAGCTCTAAATAATATCAGCACATTCAGAAACTGACATCCAGATGACAGTAAGAAGGAGGGTTCCTACCCAGAGGTTTGAACTGTATATGTTGGATTCATCCAGTTCAAAATCAGTTGGTACCTGAAATTGTAGATCAGTATTAATTCAATATAGCAACCCACAATATTGAAGAGAAAGCATGTTTTGTGGGTCAGAGATTTAAACAAATATCCTGCAGCTTGCAGGCTGAGCACCCTAACAACCTAGCCAGGAGCCTGGGGGAAAAAGAACACTACAGAAAGTCCAGTTAGTGACTATGGAATCCTATTTTGAGAAGCAGGCTGAACCTGGAGTATCTAGCAAAGAATGGAAAGATGGAAGCGATCCCTTCCTTGCTTTATTTGTGCTTTCCTCAAGTGTTCAAGGCTGAGAGAGGCATAGTTATAACACAAAACAACACAAGGATGAACCTACAGACAGTCATGAACAATATCCAATCTAAACAGTGTGCATTATAGATTTAAGGGCTATACCCAGACAAGCACCACTTGCTATAAAGAAGGATCCAACAAAAAATAAAAGATCACTGCAGAGGAAAAATATTGAAAAAAGGAACTTATCCATTCATAGTTGAACCAAGGATTGTAAGGTGGCAACAGGAGACAAACAAAATCTAGAAGAGGAAAAGATGGCCATGATGAAGATAAAGCAAAACAACAGTGTTACGAGTACCCTACAAGCAAGTTTAGATGGACGATGTAAATGAGCAGCCAAGAACATGGTAAAATGGCATACCTGGTGAAAGAAAACACAGAGAAGGCAATGGTCATCCTTTAGGATAAGCTACAATAAGTTTACACATCCAACCTGTAAAGTACTTGAGGAAAGTCTCGAGATAAGAAAGAATTTCAGTGGAGAAAAAAACAGACACAGAGACTGTGGAAGGAAGCCATGCATGCCACATAACACTAGAGATCCAAGACTGAGCACATGAGGAAATTCAGATCAAAATGAAAATACAAATATACAATAGAAGGTAGGAAAATGAGAGTGAAGGAAAAATGGCCCTCAAGAGCAGCAAAGGTATTGAGAAGGAATAATCTTAATAAAGAATGACTTAAGTGCTGTGGTAGAGAATACTAGAGAAATCGAGATTGAAGACATCAGACCAATGACACCTCCAGGCTAAGTGAAGGAACAAACAAGTCTTCAAGGAAAGGTGGTTTGCTTCTTCTTTTTGAATTTCACGTAAAGCTACATGAGAGCTATCAGCATTAGCTATACCTAATTTAGCAATGTAAGACTAGAGGGAATGCAGCTAATCATCACCACCCACTGTCAACTCTGGAGCTACTCTTTTACAAATGAATAGTGGGATTGACAGACCATTATAACACACCACATGGCTGAAAGGACGCGCATGCTTGATGTGACAGGGATTCGAATCCACGACTCTCAGATTGTAAGTTAAGTGCCCTAACTACCTGGCCATGCAGGGGTCAGGAAAGGTTGTAAAGTGAACAGGCAGACAAATACATGAAAGGATGGAAATGTAAGGGTACACAGGACAACATAAAGAGATATTCTCACCCTTGTCCACAACAGCAGTTTTTCTAAAAAAACCTGAGTATGTATGAAACAAACAAGAGGAGAAGAAACCTAAGTCATCAATATAATAAGGAAAAAGTAGCTCTTGATATTTAAAAAATGGATAAAACCCTATACTACTCAAGAAAAAATGTAAGGAGCCAATGACAGATCAAACAGAAGGGATCTGAATAGATAGGCACAATCCTTGTGTACAAACAGGGAGTACCAATTAGATGAAGCATGTATGTGAACATATACATCCAACACACTGACCTTCATGATCCAAATATCTGGAGTATAAACCCGTCTACGAGACACAGAAGACACTGTGGTAAACTGAGGTATGCTAGTTTCTGCACTTGGGGAAATTGAACAACTGGGAATAGAACCACTAAAGAGACTGAAAAAAAAAAACAGTTCTACAGCATCCTTAAAAGGAGGTCCAAAATTGGCTCAGAAAAACATTGGCAGATGGCATCCTGTGAAGTAAGAAAAAGGAACATAAAAAGATAATAAGGGAGTAGATAGCAAAAAGGGAGTTCTTTTGACAAGACCCGAATAACCCAAAGATCTGTGGTAAATGTCCACCTGAGAGGGACAAAACAGAAGAGTCTTGCCTCAATTGTAACTGTACCTGCTCAGTAGCTACTAAAACTGTTAAAGCATGCAGAACAATAGTGCACAGTACAACAACACACTGAAATCTGAGGAAGGAACAAACAAGAGAATGAAAGCAGAGAAATGGGAAACAGAGACAGGAACAGGTGAATTTTATGAGAGATAAGTCGTAAAAAATAACTAAGAATTATGTAGGTGAGCAGATGTCTCCTGAGACCCCAAGAATTCCAAAAAAGGATTGACACAAAAAAAGGAAGCCATACATAAGTCACAACAAAAATGTGGGGGTAGAAGCACACAGGCTGAAAGTGCATCTCTACCCAAAAGATCCCAATAACAAAAAAGACAGGTGTGAAATGAAAGGGCTGATCAAGACAGTTGAGCTAATATGGTGAAAAGAAACGTGTGCCTACTGAAAACTCTTAAAGGGAACAATGGATAGTCTTGGATAAGAGATGAATGAAAAACAAATACTGAAGGAGAGTGGTGAGAGTTAACCAAAGGAAGGAGAACTGAGACTGAGAAACTTTAACTAACATATCAAAGTTTGAATCCCAAAAAGGGATTAGCCAATACAAATGTTGAGATATGAGGAAAGGACTTGCAAAATGATGAGAAGTCAAAATATGAACCTCAAAAGTACATGGAAGACGAGGCATGCTAATCCCTAAAAGTAAATGATTGGCAAAATGATCAATATGGACTCTAATGAAGGGAGAGGGAAGCAAAACAAAATAAATGAAAGAAGGAGAGTCATGTAGAAAGAAAGGAGTAAAATAACATAAGGAACAAAGACAAAACACAAATGTGTTATGAAATCCAGAAAACTGGATGAAGATCAAGGTGCTGCTACTGGTATTGATTGAGAATGTACAGCAAAGAGGGAGGAGGAAAAAGGCTGTCCAAATCTTGCCAAGAACTGAGGTTCAAGAGATCCAACAAAAGATTTCAATTCCCAGAAGTTGAGATTTGAAACCTTCTCAGCTAATAACCAGTGGTTGTTCGGTGGCATAGATAGCAGTTAAAGTTGTAGGGATATTAAAGTATGTATTTACCACAATAAAACAAGAGGGTTATACATTGCAAGTGAGCCTTTTTGGTGTCAAAATAATGACTTAATAAAGCAAGAAAACAAATTTACAAAAGAAATTGAACTTGCAATGAATTGCAAAAAATGATAAAGTTCAAACTAAGTACAAAAATTCTGCAATAACAAGTTTCAGTTGAATGCTAAACTGAGAATGAAGATTGGATTCTACAGCACAGAGGGAGTCAACTGTGGTAGTAAGTTGTGTTGCATGCTTATTTAGATGTTGCAGTATGGCTGCACCGTCTCAAAACAGATAGAGATAAGAGGTGTATCAAGGCTACCAGGAAGCAAAAATTGCACATACAGAGAAAAGTAATAGTTGAAAAAAGCTATAATGTGAACATAAAGTTTTGTGTCAATAAAACTGTGCATAAGAATGCAGACTGTGCACTACAAGCAAGACCTCTGTGGTAATGATTTGTGCTTGACTGATTTTTAACTGAAAGGAGACAAACACAAAATAAGATGTTAACGTTAATGAAGTCTAATGGTCTAAAAGTCTAAGTTAGGGGTCAGTCAGATTTACGTTATTACTTTTGTAGCTACTAAAATTTACAGTCTCACCACTATTTCATTTCCACTGGACTCAGTATCTAATTTGTTTAACAAGTGGGCAGTACCAGAAGGAATATGGGTTCCAAGATAATTGTGTGTTTTTATCACAGTACATTAACAGTAGAAAGCATGGATGAATTCACGTGCAAAGTCCAACAAAGCCTTAGTGGACTAGGACATTCAGTGGTATTGGGTATTATATTCTGTCAAAGTAATACATATGTACATACAATCTACTAGAAATCATAAAAATACTTTATAACACTGCTCTTTAAAGAAATTTTAGTGCAGATTGTTGTTGTAATGTGTCCATTATAACCTTAATCATACCTCTGACCAGCTTTTCTGACCATTAAGAGTTTACTGGGCATCATGTTTTCAACCCAGAGTTTTTTATTCTTAACATCAATTTCTCAACCCTTCTTGCCACACTTTTCAATTAGTCATCAGTTTTATTTCCTAAATACTGAAGTGTTGCTAAATGATAAAAAGTAAATACACTAAGAGTTACTTACTCAGAAATTGTTAGAATCTTTTCCTAGTTCACCCTGAAACTCCCACAGTTATTGACAAAAATTTGGTAAAACACCACTACAAAATTATAAAGGAGAAATCAGCCAAGCTGGAAACATCAAGTTAAATACATTACATTTAACTGTTTCATCAAATACGAAATGACACAATTCATTACATGTATCAAAAGGCATATAGAAACCACAGTCTGTTTTACTAATCAGTATATATGATACATATGGTTTTCTATAATATGGTCAGCACCTTAAGAAAAATAAAGATATTTATAAATGATGGTCTAATAAGCAGTCAATATAATCTTCAAACAAAAATTATCTGAGTGAGTTGTGCAGCATTACTTTGCTTGAGTATAAATTTAAGAGTTTTTGTTAGCAAAGTACATTAGTAACATAAAGGTAATACAATCCTTCAATTGCTTGGCATGATTTCCAGTACAGAAATTTAACCATTTTCTTTTTGTTAACTGTGATATAATTTGTTAACACCTGTGCTAGGTTTCAATTAACCTTGTTTGCTTTTGTTGACTAAATTTATGAAAACTTTTTTTTCAACAATCTATTGCTAATTGAATATACATCATCTTATCTTGATGTTTTGTCTTACCAATTCAACTGACATCTGACAGTTAAGAGACGCTAATTCCAAGTTAGCATTGACAACATACTTACTAATGCACAAATCAAATAAAGAAAAACATTATACATGGAATCTGTGCCAAAAATGATTGATTAATAATGAAAATCTTGGTTTACTTATTTAAATAATGAAAATTCAGCTGTTCTTACAGAAAACAATATTTCTGCAAGTTTGCGAGAATCATTTAATATATCAATGACTCAAAAATATTTTATCAAATTAATATTAGTGAGCTGAATTTATGTTTTATATAATATGGGAAAGTTAGCTGCTAAGGGTACTCCAAATTATTTTGAATACTGAAAGATTAATACACCACATGTAGATTTTTAATTAACCTAACATTAGTTCTAAACTAACTTTACCCCTCTCAAAAAAAATGAAGATTACTAAATATTTCCTAGGTTAGCATGTTAACAGATATATAAATTTACTCAAATCATAATTTACATTTTTTATTGATACTAATTTAAATAAAATGTGAAGACAAATATGTTTTTGTTTAACATTTTATGAGCCAATAATGGAAATGAATGTTACATAAAATCTTAATATTTTAATACCATTTATATAAATTAGTTTATCCAAAATTGCATTGTTAGGCCTTTATTTACACTTTCTTCAAGAACAAAACTTAATCTTAACATTTCTTCATTCATATTGATTTTCAAATGACCAACATTTGAGAAGTACATGTAAAAAGATAAGAATATGATAAAGAAGTAAAGCACATGAACACACACTCAGAGGATCTATCAGGATATACATGCTGTACATGTAATAAGAACACAAACTGCTATATATATATATACTCTGCACTATTCTGTACAAAACAAACTATGGCATCTTCTAATTAATATTTTCTTAAATTGTATCAACTTGAAAACAGCTGAGTAAAATAATTTCAGCATTCAGAAAAAAAATCTGATTTTTTCATAAACAATATAATTTTGTATTTATTGACTGAATAACTAACTATATGAGAGAAAGATATAAACAAGTATTTTTATAGTTTGACAAGAGCTTGTATTATGATAAGAATACCAAAATATGCTAATAATCATTATTACAGTCCTTCGTACACCAGTGTAGGTGAGATCAGGACCAGTTGTTATAGAAGCAAGTTATAACAATGCTTCTACTCCACAGAGTAACTGACTGATACAACTACGAGTAATACAATGTCATGTTCTATCTTAAAACCTTGTGAGCAGTACAGAAATCCAATGTGGCCTTCCAAAGATAGGAGAGCAAGTCAAATTTTGACCCCTATTAGTAATAATTTTCATTATTAGCACATTGTGTTCAATGTTAAATTTGCAAAATCAGATACAACATGATGTTTATGTTACTCTTGTACATATTTTTATATTCAAATAAGATGACTATTTAGACCAATGTCTAGAAGTAATATCATCAACATGACCCAAGTTGTTACACATTGTAACAATTTGCCCCAACCATAATCTGCTACTGTAACAAGTTCTGTGCATGTTTTAACGAGTTTGAATATTTTGTTGTATTTCATTTAGTTTTAGTGAACCAAATATGGTATAAAGAGACAAAAGGAAAACATACAGAGTAAAGAATGTAAATGCTGATATCATGGGATCCACATTGAGTTATCAGTCATCATAACAGTGTTTGGAGAGCTGCTAATGGTTATAATGTTATAAAATTCCAATTAATAAAACAAGAAACTAAACTCCAAACCTGAAATGTTTTCTGAATTCCTAGATTTCATAAAAAACAAACAAATGAATATGTGGTTATCATGTGAAACTGTTCTGTGCTCGGTACTAAAATTTTCCAATTTTATCTGAATAGTAGGTAATTTACCATAATCATAGATCATACACCTCAAGATGGTTAATGACATTAAAAGATTAATCACCCAGATTAACAAGGCAGTCATTATTGTTATAGAATGATGGTTTTTGAAGTATTACATAAACCAGGTAGAGATCATTCTAATGTCAATGCCTGGAGTATAATTAAGATTGAAAGGGCAGAAAATAAAGAAAAAAAAGTTATTAACAAAAGAAATAAGGTAAAGTTAGGATGACCTGAAAGTAGTTTGGGATTTAGATCATATGATATATAAACAGATACAAAGATGAATTGGTTAATAGCTATAGGTATTTTAGGCCTATTGCCTACATCATACACAGAAAATAAATATGTATTAGTAATTTGACTAGATTTCCTCAGGCAACATGCTTACCAGATTAAAAAGCAGAAACAACTGCTGAAGCACTGTAAACCATATAGTAGCTAGATATAGCATACTATATCTGTTAACAAGCATAGAAAGACATTTTGTTCATCAGTTAATGAAAGAAACCTGTATATTATTAGAAATACAAAAAATGGATTAGTGGAAATATTTAACAATATTTACTGGATAAATATTGTAAAAAAGATCAGAAGACAGAGGATGAACAGGTTGGATTATTATTGTTAGCATACAGAAGTGCTTAATATGAATCTGCCCAATAGCCCATTTTTCTATGGCAAAGATATGATGTTACCTGTGCAAGAGATATTATCCCTAGGAAAATTATGCAATAAATGAGGAGTACAAATCCAAAGTTGTTAAAACTGATTTCAACTAGGTAATAAATATTTCAGTAAAGCTGCTGAACAGAAAGAAAAGTCAGTAAATAAGAAGGCACAAACTGGTAATAAAAATTTAAGAGAGAAAGTATTACAGAATACATCTTTAAAAAAAAAAAAAGAGGTAATACTAAAAATCTAGCAAAACTATGGAAAGAAATATTCAGCATCATTAAACTAGTTAGTTTTGAGATTAGAAAAGATGTATGGAAAATACAGACAGTTAGTACATGATAATATGTTAAAGAAAGTAATGGATTATAAACCTCACCAGTATGAACAATTAACTGATGAAACTAAAACAGATGATCAAAGTGAGAATATACCAAAAACAAACTGAGAATGAGACTTAATTTCTAATGGTGACAAAGTAATAGAGATTGAATAATCTAAGTTAGAAGAAGATGATTGAGATTACAACTACAGAGAGTGCTCAAATCAGTGACAACTGTAGCCAGGATAGTGCAGATACTGGAAGATCTAATAAGTATACCTGTAACAACACAAGTTGACATGGTGACTCATGAATACAATTTAGGGCCATAAGAACCAATAACAAATTACTCAGAAGTGTATTAGAGGTATTTAATAACATGATAAACTATTTGAAAAATTATAACTAAAATAAGTAGATTACAGTTGTATATAATGTATGTATAATATGCTGCTAACCACAAATATTATAATTATGCAATTTGAGAATAGACATATTCTTGGGTATACCAGGATCCTTGTGAAACTGGTAGTAGAAGTTATAGCTGAACAAAATGTAAGTATTGGTCCAGTGGAAAATAAGGTGGGTATAGGATTTAATGAAGATGAAAATTTAATTTTGTCTGGTGATAAATGAATAATTGACAAGGATATTTGATTTCCTCAGTACAACAATTTGTTAAATTGATTACAAAATGAATTAGTGACACTTGAATAATAATTTAACCAAAAGACCAGTGCAAGTCTGAAACTAAATACAAATGATGAAATAAGAACCTTTACATATCAGAGAGTAAATATTCTTAGAGTACTAAGAGTAATGCAGATAGGAATACTATAAAATTATACGAAACCTATTAAAAAGTATCTGGGTGAGGTAAGTGAACTGTTATTAGAATTACATGATATAACAGTATGTTGATGTTTGATCTAAATCTAAAATATGGTTTTATTAACACAGGTTGAAGCCAGGATGACCACTGGCTACAAGCTTTACTTGGACGGGAAAGTGAAATTGGAAAGTGTTTTGGAGTTGAAAAGCAAAAAGCAAACTTTGACATCCATTCATCATATTTCCTTGGTTACATGGACTAAATGTCCATTAGTTATGATGCATTACCATCAAAGACAAAACAATGAAACAAAAAAATTCATCAACCATTAGCTTCATGAATATAGAAAAAATTTTACCATGGCACTGTCCTGTTTTACTGATGGGACCAAAATTAAACTGATGATAATCTTCAAAAGAAAAACACTGCCTAAAAATAATTTCTCAACTGCCATTTTTTGTGAGGGAAACAAAAAGAAGTGTATAAATAAAGATGAAATGAAAGAGTAAGTTGAAAACTGCTGGTGGCAGCAACCAGGGGCCTTCTTCACCAAAAAAAAATCACTCCTGGTACTTCAATCTATTTTGGTCCATAAGTGTAACTTTGTCAAGCAGAAGTAAAAAAAGAAATTGACAATGAAATAGCCATGAGGAGAACACACAAGGAAACTGCAATCATTTGACCTCACCATAAATAGTGTGTTCAAACTGAAGCTCTGTCAAGATTAGGAAAAATGGATGAGAGAGAGCCTGCACAAATACACATAGCATGTAGGAAAGTGATAAAAGCTATATATGCCAAGGTTTACCATCCAGTTGTCAATGCTGTCAAAGAATCAATTATTTTTAATACTTTCAATAAAAGTGGGCTGACTTCAGGAAAAAGAAGGATGAGAGCAATAACAATATGGATTGGAACATATCTACAACTGTTGACTCGGATCTTCTTCAGCTATTTCACAGTGACACAGAAAATAAGAACTTTGACAGCATCTGGAAGATGACTTGTATTTAACTTTGATTTTAATAAAACACTGCTAAGTTGTGAGCATATGAGTACATATTTTTATTTAAAAGATGTAACTCAATTTCCTTTTGTTTCTGTATGTTTCAAGTGAAAAAGTTCTACTTATGCAGGAAAAAACTATTATATTATGGTCATTTAATGATTTCACATCAAATTAAATATATGCATGTAATACTTGAAAATGAATCATTATTGAAGAAATTACAAAAAAGCTTGTATTTCAATGATAATTTAACTCAATCTCCTGTTATGTTACATGGTGAGGATAATCAAAACCCTAAAGTTATAGTGACATTATGGGAAACACTGTAAGTGAAACTTGTTAGTCTTGGAATACATGAGCAATTAATTAAATCACATTTGTAATATATTCAAAGACCAATACTTCTGACCAAAGTATAGCTGAGATTGTTAACAGATATTGTTATGAGCCAATTGATGAATCATTCTCCATGTAGAATAAGAACCACAACATAAATAAATATTCAGAATAAAAAATTAGTGATTTCAGTTTTAAAAACAAAACAAAAATATTGTATATGCTATAGCTGCCAATTTATAAAACTAATTTATCATTCAAATGCAGGTTATAAGTATGAAAACACAGTAATGTGAAGTGAGATAAAACTTCATGGAATAATTTTTAGCATTGTTCAGCAAGACATGAGAGATAGAAATATAGAGATTGCGTGGTAAAATGTTTATTCAGGAAAAATATTTCTTTAAGAGGAAAAGGAATGATATGTTTAAGACAGTTTACGAGGCTTGCAAATACTTTAATGTAATAAGAATATAATTTATGAATGTTCAGTGTGATAGTACATGTCAAGTAAGGGAAAGGAAGGTGTACCAAAGTATGTTTAATGTAAACTGTGTTAAAACACTTGATCAAAGAAGGAAATGCATACATTAAACAAATACTAAGATGCATGCTGCAGTAAAAATTAGTAATTTGTCTTATTATCTACAGAAATAGATGTAGCAGACAGAAAGGCTACAGAAAGTTTATATTATCAATGTTAATTCTATACCAAACTCCCTGGTGGAACTTCAATCAGAAGGAAGACGAGGAAAAATACAAGCTGAATAACAGCTCTTAGCCATAACTAATTAACAATTAGTTGATCTGAATTGATAACACAGAGGAATTGACCAACTGACAGAAGATTTACTTGTAGAGTAAGCATGTAGAGTTAGTCGAATCATCTTAAAATATATAAAAAATATTTAAAAAATTGTGGACCAAAATTCAGATCTTGAAGAATGAAAAAACAAGGTAAAACCTGTGTTGCTTTTTAGCTTTCTAAGAATTATTAAGTCTCAACTTCTCAAGACATCTACCTTACACAGCATTGAAAACCTATGATGTACAATTTCAATACAAGCAATTATTGCTATCCTCTCTGGTTATATAGCATAGTCAGAAACTGATCCAAAATGTGTAATGTTAAGGAAAACTTTATGTCTCGGCATATTTTATGTAATATTTTAATTGAGAATCAGTTTGTTTTAGTGAGAGACTTGATAAGTGTTTTTGAATGTTTGACTGATGAAAGGGTGCTCATTCAGAATGAAGAATTTGATTAGTTTCATATAGTTTATCAAGATATGCAAGATAATTTCATTGTTGATAAATACTAAGACATTTTGTGTTTTAATCTCATTCACCTAATTAACATGTAGACTGCCAAATATTTCAACTGCTACAATACAATTCTAATGCTTCTTCATTTTGCAATTTTTTTTGTAATGCCATTTTGGATCAAAAGTGAAACAATTTGTAAGTAGTTCAAATGCATATATGGTGCTGACATCTAACATTGATGTTAGGTATTATCGAGAATGAATTAACTCGTCTGTGGCACTGTGTTACCGACTGGCTTGAACATGTTATCTTGTCTACAGCACTGAATAGGTTAATTCTTTATTGTAGCTAAACTTCCTTGAGTTGGTAACTTGTGAACCCCACTCACAACTACATATATAAAATTAAGTTTAATTTGTAAAAACTAATAAAGCCGAACAACAAATGACTCACCTACCTGGCCACCCAATATAATTATAATCAGAACACTTTTCATGACAACCACATCATCACTTGTTTGTAATAAAAATTATACCATCATCATATATTGCAACTATGCATTATTGTTTTGTATTATGCCATCTAAAATTTTATTACTTTAAACAGACCTATTAATATGATTTGGTAATTTGCTAGTTATGTCTGTTTCTGAATTATCTATTATTTTTACTGTTATAACATATCCCATGTAACATTACATTTTGCTCTAAATACATTGTTACAGATTGTTTTGGTTCTAAATATAACTGTGTCTCACAAATGAGAGAATGTGCAAAGCCAATATAAATTTTTCTGTTAATAAACACAATATGTGCAATGCAATTGCAGTATATCTTATTATCTCCAATACCATTTAAGTGAAAAACAAATTTTGTAAAATCATAACCAGTCTTAATCTCCCCCTATTCATCTACAAACATGTGAAAACAATTTACATATAAAAATAAATATTATAGAATTTATTAGGAAATATACACAAAAGAAAAACAAATTTTGCATATAAAAAAGTGGAGATGTACAAAATTTAATAAATCACACACTATAAACAAAATGTAATATAGGAAAAAACATTACATTTTCTTGGTATTTATGTTTTTCAAATTTTTGTTCAATAAAATGATGTTTGATTTATTTATCCAAATCTTTCATATACACAGTAATAAAAGCCAGTGATTTTGCCGATAATCATATATGCTATTTTTAACATGCTATTACATAAGTATTCATAACTACAATTAATTGTGTAGGCTCAAACTGATCAAAGTGATTCAAATGACAAAAACTACCTTCTTGACATACAAAAACACTAATTACTCTCAGATCAGTTTGGATGTGTAAAACTAACATACAAAATTTTTTTGCTGCAACATTACTTGTAACAATCTCTTGATTATGAGTATCTTCTTATTGGTGACCTGCAACATGAAAAATTTAAATAATTCTGGTAAGTGAAGCAAATTAGAATTAACTTAACAATAAAGCTAAAATCTGGATAATGAAATTAATTTTTACTGAAACTAAAAGTTTATTTCTGAACTATCTTTCTGATTAGCACATCAAGAGTATCACCTGACCTGTATGTTAATTTTTAAACTTTTAAATTGTTTTCAAATTAACAACTAAAAGGCAACAACATAATCTGAGATAATCAATAATACATTTAACTTTAATATAAAAAAAACAACACCTGGCAACTAGATAGCACTACATCAACTGAAAACAAGTAATAATGAGCTCAGTTTCTAATAAAACAGTCATTCAATACCTCCATATATCATCAGAAGGACAAAGTCTTAACCAGAAATAATTGATAGTAGATATTTTCGAATATTAAAACTCTTAATCATTTTTTGCTTGTCAAATTCCTGAATATTGTTACAACAAAAGAAAATGATCAAATTATTCTGTTGTGTGATACACCTAACACAAAAAAAACTATGGCAACTAGAAGAAGTTGGTTATGAGCTACATATTTTGTTGCTGATCATTTCTTGTCTGGCAGCTGGTAAGGGCACATCTTAACTAAAAGTAGTTAATAATGCATTTCTGCTTCTTCATGTTGTTGACTATTCTCTTCATTATATATCAATCATTTATTTCGATTCTTTTTCTACCTAACCATTCTAAAACAGCAGCTGAAAGCAAGATAATGCACTTCCTTTCCATTCTGTCACTTGCAATATTTTCTAATTTGGCAATTCAAAAACAGTGCGTCAACTAGAGAAACTTATTTGAAATTGTTAGAGATTACAAATGACAAGATTCTGCTTGAGTAAGTGCAGAAACCAAATAAGTTATTCTATTCTTTGATACTTTCAACTTCATGGGATTATCTGTATTGGAGATTAATTAATAATGCATCACCACATTCTGCATTTATAACTATGTTATGCATAACTCAATGGCATTGCCTCAGAGAATATATATGCTTCTGTCAGACTCTCTAAAAATCAAAACTGCCACAATTAGCATCAGTTGATTATTAGTATTGCTTGGACTGAAAATATTAATGATTTCCACACAAGGAGCTAAAAGATTACTTCACCTGAATATAATTATTCACAAACTGAAATTTTGTTTCAAATTGTTGTTGTTTTTACCTATCTTCTACCTTGCAATGATGTTAACACCACAACTACATGATCACTATGAGGCATTTCAACTGGTATTATTTATAACAGGCTCATTATTTGACCCTTTTAACCATTTTGTACTTATTAATGCTACAGAAGATTAAAACAGTTAGAGAGTATAATAATAACAACACTATATTATGTAGGATACATGAAGTTAAATTCCACACGTCTAAAATTATCCAAAATATATATCACACAGCACAACACTTATGAATATATATGTGGCACACATCATGATACTTATTAACCTAATACACAATGCACTCAGCATTTAAAGCTTATTGAATGGATCATTTTGTAGCTTAACATACATATCACTATATATCTGATGATACCAGTTGCTGTGTAAACAACAGATGTCATTTGCTTCAAAAAGATGATAATACACAAAAACAACACACACATATTACATATAAGCACAACTGGAGGGTAAAGCATTATTTCTGGAACAGGTATGCTCTTAATCCAGTAACAAACAAATGTACATAGGGTAGAACTTAATACAAAGGCATCATGTCTTATAATATAGATTCCATCTGTGGACAACAGATACTGCGCAAGATATTCACATATGTTACAAGCATGAGCACATTACACAATCTTAGTTACATCTAAGGGTGCTTATAATCAGATATTAGAATATGTGGCAAGAGCTAAAGGTCCATAAATGTATAAAAATAGGGCAGGTGCTATCTGCTCGAGCAAAAACCATCCACAGAAAGCACCTATGGAGCCATTAGAAAAGCCCAGGTGCAGTCCATCTGGGCAAAAACAACAGTAGAAACACCTTGCATAATGCTTGTTAGTTTATTATGTGATCAACAAGTATGACCAGACTGGATAAAAACATCCAGGAAAAATGACCTGTGATATTATAGAGTATATCAAATGCAGTCCATTTGGATTTAAAAAATACAAAGTGCTCTGTGAACAATAAGAGAGGTCAGCTTGAGCAAAAATATTTGGAAAAAGTGCATTGTGTTTAACTCAGCATAACAAGTGTATATCTTGACAGAAAACATCCAGTGGAAACATACTGCCCAAAATGTTTTTTTTTCATGATCAACAAGTGTGTTCTACCTGGACAAAAGAAAAATTCAGGAGAAGCATCTTGGGTTGGGCATATTATGATACTTTATACTATTAAATATAATGACAATACCCCTCTTCTCACAAAGTATATATAACTGTGAAGTTTATTTTATTGTACAAATCCAACTCCAGAGGTAACTTCCACAGTCCACCACTCCAGTAACTGGGACCCAGAAGTGGCAAGATTTCCCAAGCTCTATTACTTGGTAGTCTGGAATAATGGTAAAACTGGATACAGTGAAATGAATGCCTGCAACTCTGTATTTTGAAAAAAAAAAAAAAAAGACCTTGATTGTAAGAGTCACAGATAAGTGGGGATGGCTACAAAATCCACATGTGCTTAACTCAAAGTCCAAGAGTAACAGTCCTTTAAATACAGTCATAGGTCTTACAGAATTTAATAGTTTTCTTATGCTGAAAATATACTTCTGATATGTGCTTACCTCATGTCACATAAATTGCTCTCATTCAGTGCTACCCTTTATATTCAAAAAGTTATTTTACATGCTGCAAGCTTTTGATCTCAAACATACTTTAACACTAACTGATTCAAATGTATCTTGCATGCAAATCCTCATGCAACAAACTTTACACCAGTAAAAGTGACCACTTTCCTGACACTCACATAAATAGCTATAATCCCATATTGAATAAGTGGAGAGACTGGTGTGAGGGAAAGACAGAAGCATGTTTCAAGAATGTCCAAAGGACACCATAGAAGAATAGATCCTCACAGTAGAGGATCATAAATGAAAGACTGTACCACTTCTATATTAGGTATACTTCTGAGACAGTGTGGAAAGAAATGTCACAAACATGGGCATAAATGAACTGTGAGAAGCAGATTCAAAAGAGAGAGAGAACAATGGTTGGATAGGAATCTAAACCATACAATATCGTAATCTCAATTCTCCAGAGTACATCAATGTGGGTGAGAGTAAAAGGACATGCCTCCAAGTACTGGAGAGTAGCTAGGCCATGATGGACTGTATATGGAAACTGCATCCAAAACTCAAACTGCAGGGAACTGACATCCACACAGGAGTAGGAAAAGGATCATACCATTGGTATGTCAACTACAATCCAAAACCCAGCCATTTGGAGAGGGTTGGATGAAAAACACCTAAGACAGAATCCAGAGAAATGGAAGATAAAGTGTAATATGAACATTCTTAATCTACCAAAGAGAGCTACAAAAATGTGATCAAAAACTACATATTAAAAAAGGGAAGGCCCAAGAGCTGATTGAGAAAAACATGGCTGATTGATATAGAATTAAAGTTAGCAACAAGCAAACATAATTAATGGAGAAACCCGAGAAATCTATAGATATGACAGGTATAAAATGGGACTTTGGCAGACGTAAAATTAATAAAAGATGACATTTCATATTGAAACAAAAGAGCAACAACAAATAATTGAATATATATTATCACAGATACCGCATGCCACACTATGTTCAGAAGCAGCCCTAAAAATGGACAAGTGAAAACAAAACAACTGACCATAAGTCCCTATTAGCAGTGAATATCCTACCCTAGCAGATACCAGAAGCAAGGAAGCCACATACAAAAGGGAAAAACTGAGATGGTAAATACTCCACCTTAAGGAAAGGAGGAAAAGGTATTTCAAAAATGCCTTAATATAAGTTGTATACCTAAGAAAGAAGGTGGAAAGTAAACATTACCTGTGAGACAGTCAATAGGGTAATAAGAAGTTGAAAAACTAAGTACAGGATAAAGTGAGTAGAATTAATAGAAATCTATATGATGTATAACTGAGAAAATTTGTCTGGTGATAAGCTATGGCAAAAAGAATCAAAGTCTATGTAGGGCGAGGCTTATAAGTATCCACTCTCAAAAAAGTTGAGTCTGGATATCCAATGAAGATTAGTTCTTAGGACAATCAGCTGCCCAACAATATAAAGCCTATAAATTCCTAGTCATCTAAATTCTGTGTAGATATACTGACATAATATATAACCTATGAAATGGTCAGCTTAGAATTCAAAATTAATAATTGAAAATGCATAACTACACACAACTGTGTTGGCACAAAAAAATATAAAATAATTCTACTTTGGAATAATTCAACAAGTTACAAATATCAATATTGTATAACAAATAGTGAACTTGTTTAGAGAAATAAATACAAAGATATGGAAAAAAAAATTAAATTGAGCTCAAATTAACCATTACAACATGAGTTCTGCTAAACAAGAAGTGACTGTCCAGCAGAATTGAATGGAGGGAGTTGCATATCTCAGGATAGTGTCCCATACTATTATTTCTGGAAAGTTATCACATGTCAAGTTGCATGTGAAACACATTTGAGTCAGTTGATACTAAGATTAAATTTTTTTCTCATCAGAGAACAAAATCTTTTTCCACTTTTCTATATCCCATGTTCAGTGCTTCTCAGCAAAGTTTAACCAAGCTGTTTCATGGTGTGAAGGAGGCATGGCCTTTGAAGACATTCATGGTTTTTAAAGCCTTTTTCTCATAGATGCCATCTTATTGTTCTTGAACTGCATTCTCCATCCAAAAGGACCTTAATCTGGTTCAACAATCAGTTGGTGTCTTACCAGACAACCTGTCAAATCCTCCTGCTCAACACTGGCGAAATTTTCTTGAATAACTTTTAGAAAGTTTTTTTAAAGGCATATGTTATATTACACTCATAGATGCTCAAAATGTTGTCTGTGATATTAAAATCATGCATTTTATTCATGATGTAAAGAAATCAAAATAGAAATGAGTAAGCATGCATTTTATTCATGATCTCATCTGACCCTCAAATTTTCCGCTTTTCTAGCGACCACCCTGTATAAACAACAACAACAACAACAAAAATTTCGACCGATAGATATGGAAATCCAAACACAACACGACATGGCATTCCAAACGCTTTATACATCACAATATGTTATGCACATAAAAAACAAAAAATTAATTGGGAGTTGTCTATTGCAGCCTGAAGATCTCATAAAGAATGAGGTTGCAAGCAGTTAAAGACACAGTGAGATGACTATTTTGGTGTGACAAAATAAGATACAGACAGCAACCTCTTATGGACACATTGGAATAGGCCATATGTATAAGTTAATAAACCCACCCAGCAAGAGTAACAGGTGAAAGATCACAAAAAACAAGAATTTCATGGAATAAATATGAGCCAACATAGCTGGTAATGAACTGGACAAAAGAGAACAGATAGAAAAATAAAGGTAAGAAAACAGTAGAAAAGACCCAACAATCATCATGTGAGTCAATATTTTATGAAGGAAGGCCCAATTCAGATATTGCATAACATATAAGGAATGGTAAAGGATGCAGGAAATATCATAACAATGATGACCTCATACTAGGAAGGGGAGAAAATGGGCCTTAAAGAAAGTAGGTACAAAAAATGCATTGCAATGGATTCAAAGGAAGAACCAGACAAGGTATGAAAAACAGTGATATCTCAATCCACCAGAACAATGGATTATGGAAGATGGACCAGACAAAAGGAATAGAAAGGGTATTCCAGAAGTATGAAAATGGAATGTGTTCTACAGAGCTGCACTATAAAAAGCAACAGTTGAAGCAGACATCTTCTGAGCAAACAACCAGATGAAGAACAGGGAGAGAGGAGAAACAAAAGGACAAAATGGTCAGAAGTCATGCCCAGTAGATCAAAGTTTGAAGTAAGACCAATGTATCTGATACATAGACAAGAAGGAAGAGCACATGGTACAAGCAAGTGAAGATGCTAAATGAAAAGCAAGTTCCAAACCTGAGGCATGGGACCAGACATCATCAACCCTAAAATAAATGGCCAATATTCTACTCAAGCCAGGAATTTTATCCTCTGCCATATTCAATTTTGAATCCATGAGAGGAAAGTATAACTGGGAAACACTTCTAAAACAAATGAGAAGAAACAATAGATACCAACCAGGAAATCAAAACCTTAATTAGAAACTGGTAAAAATGTGTGCTCAAACACAATTGAAATCTTGTAACTACATGGAGAATAATTTAAAACATATGTCTTATTCCTAGAATGCCAACTGAGAAAGTGTGAATTGTGCAAGTATAAATGATATAGTATGACTGGTGGAGAATAATCACATGCTGTTTTAATGATTCATAAATGAAGTACAAGAGACTAGTATAGCACTGAGAATTTTAACAATGCTTACAGGGCAAATTACAGTTGAGTAAGCACCATTTTGAAAATATCACTTGCACATGCAGGTGTTATGTCACTTAGCAGTTAACATCATATACCACAAATCACTGATCTAAATACCAATTTCATTTTAATCAAAGCAGATCAATGTCATTCACAAGCTGAAGAATAACTGCTCTGAAAATATTTCCAAAATGCATTGCTCTTATGTGAATAACATGGATATAAACCATAAACAAAAGTTTGTACCTCTGTGAATTTGTGTAATTATTTTTATAAATAAAACAATAAATTGCAATAAATGTTTTATTTCATAAACTAAAGAATCAAACTACTCAAATGTTTTCAGTATGAAGTATGATTATAAACAAGAATAAAAATGGAGCTTAATATTTTTATGTATTTACAAAGTAAAAACTTCTATAAAATCAATGTTTCATCTACCATAAGAAAAATAATTTATTAAATAGGCCATATGTATCTGGATATATACAAAATAGACGAATGTTATTAAAATGTAAAATACTTTTGTAAAACAATAAATGTTTGAAATATTTTTTGTTTCTTTAACCTTGCAGCTTATATTTCCTTTTACACAGAAGCCTAGATTATACATATGGTGAGTTAACAATTATAATCATAAAAGCCATGTGTTGGTTAGTTACATTCAATTTCTAAAAATTTTGAGTTGTACAATTCCATTTACACTTTTTCATTCATAATACTTCCTCATTTCATTGGTCATTCCCATTTTGAGAGGATGTTCTCAGGACTACCAGATCAGGCATGGTGTTACGTGTGTAACATCACATCATTACGATATCATGCTACGTAAGATCTGAATAAGAAAGCCAGGAAAACTCCTGTGATAGAAGACACTGAAGTGTGTTCAGTCCTCACAAACTCTTGCAAAAAACAAGTAAAAAACAAGAACAAATCTATGCTTTGAAAATATTTTAAAAAAAGACTATTAAAATAAACTGAAGGATTCAATTATGTGGAGAGAAAAAAACAACATGCCTGAAGAGAACAGCATTTATACAATCACTTGACATCATACATATCAAAATACAAGAATATGTATCACATTTAATCAGTTATATATAGTAAATTCAGGAGTAAAATATTTTGGTTTCCAGTGGTTTCTGGATTGTTTTGATGAGCTTTTAAGCTTGTATTACAACAAACACTATACATGTATACGTCTTTTTCTTAAAGTTTATAGAAATTATTACTATACAATGTTCACTACAACACTTAATTTTTTTATGAAAGTTTGATATTACATCTATACTTTAACCAACTAGACAGTTCAGAATCTTAATAGTAGTGATTCAATACCAATTTGTACAAACTCCTGCATTTGTATTGTTTACATATATAATAGAATGTATATTAATTAGAACTTTTAGTAGCTGGTAAAACACACTTTGAAACTACTCACATCATTTCATAAAAAATCATCTTCACTTACCCAGCTGAAAATTTTTTTTTTTTTAATAAGAGATGTAGAATTCAAAACAGAATCAATCAAATTCTTGGTTCTTCTCGTTGTTTTCTTCTGTCACATTTTGGACAGTGTTTCTTTTCTGTCATGCAAGTATTATGGTAAACAGCAAGGCACTTCTCACATCTATAGGTTACATCTGTTTCAAACGGATAGATGACACGTGGATTGTTGCAAAGTTCACAGATGAAACCCTTCTGACTACAGAGTGGACAGTGTAGAACATGGTTAAGAGCAAAATTAACAGCCTTATACAAGTGCTGTGAGAGTATTCCATTGTTAACTTGCTGTAGATCAACTAATGAGTATAGATGGACATGTTCATATAGGTATTCTCTTGGCCAAACCCTCTTCCGAAGTTCCTCAGCCACAGATTCCCGGCAAGTAAACAGATATGATCGCAAAAAACTCAGCTGTGTTCTTAATGTTTGAAGTGCAGCCAGTTCTTCTACAACGGAGTATAATAAAGGATTCAATATGCGAACATCAAGAAGTGGCTCTTGTTCTACTCTATTAAGAAAGGTTTTGGTCAATTTAGCCACTGGATATTTCTGAAAGTCCCAGTTCAATAGAACACGTGCTGGAATCACGTGCTCCTCATTTTCATGACATTCATAACAGTAGTTATGGCCATCATATGTACACACATGTGCTTTTCCATAAATCATTCCAATAGGACGACCACAACCACAACACTGGTAATTTTGCGAGTCTAAACCCTGTTCAGGACAAATCTTGCCTAGTACAGACAACAGGAATTGGGTTCTTTGGTCACTGTGATCAGAGGTTAGAGCATACACTTTAGGAATCACTTCAAACTCCATGGCTTCTAAAGAAGATGGCTCACTGGAGCAGCTAGAGGCAGAAGACTGTAAAGTAGAGAAAACATCTAATTAATTGCACTTAAATTACTCCAACAAGTCATGAACAATCAGTACACATCAGCAAACCATAGCAAGTGAGAAGGTGGCACTCGATAGTAACCAATATTATCTTTAAGACTGCACTCCTATTATTCGGAACAGATCTATACCTTATAGAAACAGCCACATTATTTAAAACACAAGGTAGTTGTTTTTCCTCCCTAAAATAGTATCAATAGACTTCTTTATAGTAATGCATTAGTATGTGGAATCTCTTGCAAAGCCACACAAGGGCTATCTGTGCTAGACATTCCTAATTTTGCAGTGTGAGAGTAGAAGGAAGGTAGGTAGTCATCACACCACCAACTGCCAACTCTTGATCTATTCTTTTTTCCACAAACAGTACGATCGACCATCACATTACAATGCCTCATGGCTAAAAGAGTAAGCATATCTGGAGAATCAAACCCATGATCCTTAGATTTGTACTAGTCAAATGCCCTAACCATCTAGACCATCATATGACATTACACTAAATTTTCTGTAATTAGGAGAACTTGATAAAATTTAGCAAGTTTATTCTCAAACACTGGCAATAAATAGTGAATAATAACAATCCTTTCATATGGTTAGTTTGAAAATTTGTCCTAGAAACTGCTAATCTAGTTTACTTGGCTTAAGCAATACAAACTTCAAATAACAAAAAATTAAAAACTAATCTGCTTTTACTCTCAACTGAAACTGTAATAAATATTTTGTACTAATAACTCACATGAAGTACACAAAAATTTTGATCAAATATGAACAATGTTTGTTGACTAAATTTGAACATGTACCATGTATTTATACCAATTCTGAAACTTAATTTTAGGGTTGTAAAGATCTATCACTATACCAAATTTGAAAAATAATCCATAAAAGTATGTTCTTCTATCAAATAAAATTTTCATACTTCCTAAGGAAAACAAAAATGTGTAAAAAATTCAATTGTGTATTTCTTAATAGGTTGCCTTGAAGCTTAATCTGTGAAGATCCAGCAAAACACATCCAATGAAAACAAGTGATTCAAAATACCACATTCTGAGCTATAGAAAGTAGAAAATAACTAAACTAAACTAAATAAAAAACCGAATAACTGCTGTTAGTAACACAATGTGTCCTTCTTGTTGTTTTGGCCACATGACTACTGTGTCTTATTATAGCAACAAATGTAATGACAATTCTACGTAACAATTGCATTTTGTTTCAGTGATACTCTGTCACTTTTAGATTTGTTTAATTTTAAAAGTTTACTCATGTAGTTTTGCACAAAATTAAAAAACAAACAAGTCTATTAAAAATAGTCAACAGTGCATAATATAAACCACAATAAGCTAATACTGCACTAAATTGACAAACTGACTACATCTTATAAATATGAATTCCATAAAACAACTTAATAATGCTAAGGAAATAGAAAAAATTTATCATCCATCTGCATAAGTTGAAGAATACCTAATTTCAAACTTTTTCCTTACATATTTAGAAATGTTAAGAAATCATAACATCCATTTTGAAGACTTTCTTCTACTTCTATAAAGTTCTAGGGCACTTAGTGACTTACATAAAACTGATTCATACAAAGCTATATTTATTTAGTTATTAATTACAAAATAACTATTACTTTACTATCTACATAATTACTTAGTCTTGTAATTAACTTCCTACCTCTAACTCTTTCTCTTTAACTTCTGTATCCTCTACTGTGTCAACTGTAACCACTGAATTTATGAAGTCAGACATTTCTGGAGTTCCAATCAACATTCTGCTGCGGTGCTGATTATAGCTCTGCAAAAGTGAATCATAACTTTGGTTATCATCTGCTTTAGTTTGCTGTTCATCAAAGGAAGATGACCACCCTCTCTGCCTAGACAGATTGTTTCCACTAGCTACAGGAGATGATTCAAGCACAGTTTCTAAATCTGGTACAGAGCTTGGAGATTCCAATGTACTTACATCTTCATCAACACCAGACCACTTCAGACTGAGTGTAACACTCTCCTCATCTACTTGTTCTATTTCATGTAAATCTTCAGACTGATCTGCTGCTATAGTATCTGTTACTTGTGCAGAAGCAAGATGTTGAAGTTGACTGGATTTATTATCACAGCCAACTATAAACTCATTCTTTTTATCTATAAATTTTGTTGACTTGTTGTTATGTTTCTGCCCTTTTGTTTCCTCATTCTGAAAAAAATCTTCTACATCCACAGCAGGCATGACAGGCTCTGGGACCTCTGGAGGAATCCATAATCCTGCTAGAACTAGTGGGGCACGAGTCCATGAGTTCAGCACTGTGGTGTCAAAAGATAACTTGAAACTAAATACATCCAATCCATCTAGGTATTGCTTCATTATTGCAGGCTCTTCAAGATCTCTTAAATATGCTGTGCTGCGATAATAAGAATGAAGAGTTGCCTTGTCTTGTAAAATAGCTTCGATATAACTTGTTATCAAACCTTCATTCAAAGCCATTCTCAACCATGCTCGACAACGTCCTACATCAGTTGTTATTTGGCTTAATTTCCGGATTTGTTTGAGAACATCTTTGTGACTACATACCATAACAACAGGCCAAAAGTCTATTTCAGGCATTCTGTCCACTGTTCCACTTAATACAGCAGAAACTTTAGTGGCAAATTTATCTTTGATTCCATGTATGAATATAGCTTCAAGACAAGTGCAGGTGTAAGATAAACCCTCTCCATCATATACTGGTCCACTTTTATCGATATTTTCTTTTTGCAGATGACGAATTGCTCGTCCAAGTTCAGCTGTCAAAGAGTTTTTTATAAACACCTCCTTTATCTCTTGCTCAATGGTTGGTGACAGAGCTTTCTTCAACAAGTTACTCATGTTTAAATGATTTATCTCAATCGGTTACAATATTAAATTCCGAAGCTTAAAAATAAAATTACGATTACGAAATGACTTATACTCCAAACTAAAGTTAAACAGTAACACCAGAGTTAGAATTAAAACAATGAGTAAAAGTACATTCGTTAAAGACGTAACTTTTGTTTTCAAAGTCTTCAAGTTGAACTTTTCTACTTCGTCACTGCCACTTTATAATGTTTTTATCAAATCGCTCTCACTCTTAGGACCAAGTTTAACCTACCCTACAAATTACTACTCTTAGTGTTAAGAGTTTATTCATCATAGACAGAACATAATATTTAATATTCGTAAATAACTTAAATATATCCTGGATAAACGCCAAAGAATTCTATAATCTTCTCAATCAGTCTGCTACATAAACCAACAATCCCTCTAGCCTTACATAAACTCTCGAAAACATCAGTGAAATTTGTTTATTTATATAACAAGGTGTCCTGGTGTCCTAACAAAAATTTATTTAAAAAGTATTATTAAAATACGTAATATTTATTATTAGTTTTCCCTAAAAGTGATTCCTTACAGTCTACTATTTAAAAAAAATATATCTGTAAGATTATAATTAATTTACTTACAATCTCATTTTTCAAAAATAAACCTGTCGAATCGAGTTCATAAAAGTTACAGATAAAAGTAATTGATGAAAATAATAGACCATATTGTTGATTACGCACGCCTGCGAGGATTTTATTCTATTCAAATTTTTACATGTTCTATAGTAATTCCTGAAAGGTGATGAAGAAAACAATGTCCATTTCATTCAGTCGCATAAAGATTCACACAAATAGTCATATGTACTTTTGTAAATAATTAAATCATTTTCATTCAAATCGGGCTACATTTTATTAAGTTTAAAATGTTGACATTCGCTAGCTGTAGATTTCTTTAGACCAGTCACGACGTGAAAGTCTTATAAATTGTTCTAGAGCACAATCATAAGAATAAAAAAATATTCATTGTGGTAAACGAAATAATAATTTGATTTAAGTAAAAAAGTTTTTATTCGGGATTTGTAAAAAAATATCATGAAGTGATAAAAAAATAAATATCATTTACGAAATCGACATATCTGAATTATATACAATCCATTATTAAAACCCATATAATTTGTATGAAGTTTAAATTCGCAAGTCTGTGTTAATCAGAGGATTAGCTCCTAGTGGCAGAGCGCAATGTCTACGGAATCACAGCGCTAGAAACCAAGTTTCGATATCCGTGGTTGGCAGAGCACAGGTAGCCCGTTGTGTAGCTTTGTGCTTTATTCTAAAAAAACAAACAAACAAATCAATGGATTAAAAATGGTGAAGAAAGATTTTCATGGAAAAATTGGGCTCTTCACAGCCAAAAAATGAAGAAGTATTGGGTGCAAGTCTTTTTAATATGTTTGAAATTGGAAGATATCAGTAGTCCGAAACAATGGCCACATTTCTTCAGTCTTCACATTCCAAAGCAATCTACTGGCTTCACAAACTTCCAACAGCCAGATATTTAGGTCTTAAGAAAAAATTAATTGATTAAGGGATCAATTCTACATGGTTTGGTGCCAAGGGTTTGTGGTGTATTTATCCATGAATAAACGACATTAACAGCTACAATAATATTTTATTGGAGAACTGCTGGAGATAATAACCACAGAAGTAATTGATTCTTTTCCTCAGAGCAACAATGAGAACAAATACATTACAGTTGTGATAGATTGTTTCTCAAAATGTTCAGAACCGTATACTGTTTTCTGTAATCAGAAAACAGAAACTCTTGCAAAAACAAGAAACTCGTCAATGAATTTGTCTTATGATTTGATGCTACTGTAGAGATTCATTTATATCAAAATGTAACTTTAACTTAAACTTATTTGTAGAAATATATCAAAATTACAACTTATTTGTAGAAATATGTCAGACCTTTGACATTACAAATGCCACAAAAATAACCATACCCTGAAGACATGTTGGAAAGATATGACTGCACACTTTGAAATCAATCAAGTAAACGGAGCTATATACTTGACTGGAATTAATGAACTATATGGTTATATAACCTTGAAAAGTAGGCGATCCAAGAGAAAAAGAGCATCATGATCGTCTTTGGAAGCATGTTGATAAGAAAGTGGTAAGATGGATAACTTCAGAAAATAATCAAGGTTGGGTCTATCAATGAATTCACAATATCACCTATCCATGAAGAACTCTGCCAGTAACAGAATGGTCTGTGACAGCAAAGGTCAAGATGCCATCACACCCGTCTTGGAAGAAAAAACAAACAAGGAAACTTAATGAGTAAAAGATTGTTCAAGGCACTTTACGATCTAACATGAGGCACTGTTGTAAACAATATTTTTAATGTTGTAGTTAAAGTGTTAGTCAGGAGGAACTTGATGATAATGTTAACTTAGAATGTTCAATAAATTAAGCCTAGAAAGCGCTAAAATATAATATAAAGTGCACTAGCACTTTCGAAACAAATGAAGCATCTTGAGGCATTTTAGGCATTTCAAGTGCTTCAGATATTGAACAGTTGTGTGTATTAAGGAGAAGTGTGAACACCTTCACAAAAGTATGAAAATAGTTACAAAACGACAACTGCCTAAAAAGAGAAACATGCTGAAAAACTTTCTGCTTGTCTGTTTATACTAATTACAAATAACGCTATTAAGGTCGTGAGAAGAGTTGCAAAAGCCTCATTAATAAGATAGAGCTCAGAATATTCCAAACAGCTTGGCGTCAAAACAGCATAAGGGAAGATACCGATAATATTTGTTTTATCATGTACCAAACTGCCCAAAAAGATTTAAAAAAGTATCTGTGAAAAAATGTGTTTGTTGATACAAGAGAGAAGGCTGCCATTTTATCGGCTCTATGTGTAACCAATGAACAAGCAGTTTTATTTTTGTTGTTAAGTATTGCAAAACAATCAAGTAAAAAGCCAGTTAAGCGTCAGAACTACTTCCGGGTTGTTGGGTATATTATCTGGAATATTTTAAGAATACTAGAAAGAGTTTGAATAAAAACTTGTGTTTGAAGCTGAAAGGTCATTTCTCATGAACTCGAAAATAGTTCTCTTATGAACTTAATAAGTTCTCTGAGCTCTAAGCCAGTTTTCTTGAAAGTTCTCATGGAACTGAGGTGAATTGCAGCCTAAGCCAGCTGCATTTTGAAGACAGTTTTGACCAACTCTTTAAGCGTTTCTTGCCTGAACTGTCTGTAAGTAATTTATTATCACTATTCTTAACATCTGTCACACAAATATGTTCGCTTTTTCAGCCGTAGAGTCGTTATAATGTGACGGTCAATCCCACTATTCGTTGGTAAAAGAGCAACCAAAGAGTTGGCGGTGGGTAGTAATGACTCAAACATATTTTACCTTTATCAGATGTTAGGATTGTTTGTCTGTTTTGGGTTTTTGCACAAAGCTACACGAGGGCTATCTGCCCTAGCCGTCCCTAATTTAGCAGGGTAAGACTAGAGAGAAAACAGCTAGTCATCACCACCCATCGCCAAAATGTAACAATGGCTTCAGAAAATAGTTCACTGTGGCTTGAGTCTAAAGCAAACGAAAACAAATGATTTTATAGTCTCGCTTTTTAACGAGCTGGACATGAATGTTTTTGAATCAAGGTACTTGAGTCATCAGACAATTAAGATATCTTGATTTGTTTTCTTTTGAAAACAAAGGGGTATTTAAGGTTTTTAAGGGAGCTAACTTACTGATGCATCAGTTTTTTTCATAATTAAATGGTAAAAAAACAAGGCTAGAAAAGACAAATATAAATTTTGGCAGGGAAGAAATCATTTTGAATTATGACGCTTTATTTTTCTAACAGATTTGTTGATCATGGATTGCTTTTATACGTGGTAGATGCAGTTAATTTTATGGATTATAAAAGAAAGCTTGATAAATATTTCAATGATAAGGACTTTGCGTTTTCAAGTGTTTCATTTAATTTAGTGGATAGGACAGCAATGATGAACCAAAAGATCTCTTGTTGTTCCAACATAAAATAATCAGTATATACATACATACAAAGTTATTGCTTTCTTCTTCGTATTGTACCACATACCCTGTTTTTGCGTTTACTACTTTAATTAATCACTTCCTGAAATGATTCTGTCTTCATAACTCAAACATCTGTGACTTATTAACGGCTTCGTAGATTTTAGCGTTCCAGTAGTTATTATGGTTGTAACTTATCTGTAGGCGTTTTTTACTCAAGAATATGACATATCCTGGAGATAAACTGGGCCCAAGAATGATCAGATAAATCGCCCACACTGCCAAAAGACAAAATTAAGACACGAAGCTCATATATAAAAGCATTTTTTGATACAAGATTAATCACAATTTATCAGAAAAGACTTTTAATGTTCTGCAGTAGCTCAATGGTAAGTCTGTGAGTTTATAATATTAAAAACTGGGTTGCCATACCTATAGTGGACACATCACTTTGTTTTGGAATTTCGCACAAAGCTACTCGAGGGCTATCTGTGCTAGCCGTCCCTAATTTTGCAGTGTAAGACTAGAGGGAAGGCAGCTAGTCATCACCACCCACCGCCAACTCTTGGGCTACTCTTTTACCAACGAATAGTGGGATTGACCGTCACATTATACACCCCCACGGCTGGGAGGGCGAGCATGTTTAGCGCGACGCGGGCGCGAACCCGCGACCCTCGGATTACGAGTGCACGCCTTAACGCGCTTGGCCATGCCAGGCCCAGGACACATCACATATAATCATTTATCATTTATAGCTTTTCGCTTAACGAGAATCATACAGTATATTTATAGTATGTTTCAAAGGCAATGGTATTGCTACATATGTAAGCCATGGTGCCACAGGTTATATATTATATACATGGTTCATTGTGAATTTTGAATACTTGACATTGCAATGTCATAATTGCTGATAACTTGTAGCTAGATGCGTATACCACAGTAATTTCCAAAATATTCTTGTAATAACGTATTTCGTCCTTATTGGTCGTTGCACAGTTTGTTTTATTAAGTTGCAAGCATTGCGAACAAAGTGAAGCATGTAGCACTCGTTTAATAAATAATCAACAGATGAAAAGTCCATGTATTGACATAAATAACTACGTTATTAATCATTGTTTAAATTATTTTAGTCTCCTAAGTGATACCAAATTCAGCCTTAAATATACATTTTTTAGGCTAAACGATCAGTTTGTTCTCTGACACTGGTCTTCTGATTGTCTCACTGAGAAAAATATAAGGCTTTCAATAACATCACTTACTGTACTATATATTTGACGTTTAATCAAAACTAATTTCAAAACCCAAAACAAAAAACTTACGACATAACATTTCACAAAATGACACTAAAATAGACAGTGTATATCAAATATTTTCACAAAACTACACTGTGCACCTACAGTGCCTTCTCTCCAAAATAATTTCCAAGACACATAATCATAATACAAAACCTTTTGAACAAATAAAATAAAATTCAAATACAGGTACAAACAAAACAATATTTTAATTATTCAAAACATTATTATCTGTTTGAATTTCAACCAGTCATGTGAAATGGCAAATATATATAGATAGAAAGTAATTTATATTATTCACAATGTCTATTTATTCACTCCCAATCCAACCAGTAAGTTTATTTCTGTGTGTGTGTTTTGTTTTGTTTTTGCAGTTCAGAATTGATATTCTTTGAAGCACTCGTTATTTACCCCTGGAAAATGTTAAAATGACAAATGGTGTTATTGAGCACTGGGCACTGTCTTCATCACTTTCACTTACAATGTCAACTCCTTAACCACTTTCATAGCTTTTAAATGTTTCTGTAAGTGTAGGTTCTTGAACCATATTACCTCCATATCTAATTAATTTGGACTACATTGGATCTCTTTTGTCATCAATCCTTTATCCATTATGTGACACATAAAAATTGTTGTGTGATTTCATAAGAACCTTCCCAGAGGGTTCTCTTTCTTCCTATTAGGATTACGAAACCAGTTAACATCTTCAACGTTAAAATGATGTCAATACAACTTGAACATTACAGCACTATTTTATTGCTTTTCCAACCAAGTTACAGTTTTCTTTTACATACTGGTACGTTTCTGCTATTTGTCCTTGAAAACTGAATTGATTGCTATTATCTGGCAAGTGTTCATCCACTGGTCCTCCAGTAACGAAATTGGTTGGTAGTGAAAAATATTATCCCATTATCAGGGGCGTAGATTTTTTACACCCGATGGGGGGATGGTTTTTGCAACCACTTATGTGGACTACTCAATTTGCAGATTGGTTATTTCTGATTACGTGAACCTGAAAGCTGTAAACATGCAGTCACAGAGTAATCTTATTCCCACGATACTCGCATGTGTACTTAGGCCTACTGACTGATACTTATGAACTAACGCTTAGATCGAAAAGCTTAGAAGCTCGCCTATATTAAAGATGTACATTTCGGCTACTGAAATGTAATTCGATTGGTAAGAACACGAGAATCACAAGAACAAACATATAATTTGTAGGCCTGTGATGCAATAAAACAATTTAACAGACCAAACTATAGGGGGGATTGTATGAACCAAACCCCACCTAAAATGAAGGGGGCATATACCCCCAGGATTTACACCCCTGCTTTTTATCATGATGGGTTTACAGGTTGTAGCTCTTTACACAACCTTTCTGTATACCAGGAGTAGTGATGGAAATATAAAATTCCAAGTGTTATGAGTTCTCTTCACTAAATCTGGCAAATTGTCTGCCTGGTGTCTTGCTAAATATTCCTTCCATTCCACCAAACAAGAGTGTAATGGTATTATTCTGGTTTTCTTTATGTTCTGTAATTTACCGCATTATTTAACTATTGCTTACTTAACGTTTCTTTTCTGGTCAGTGTTAAGTTCAATAGGTAAATCGAATCTTATGAAGGATTGATCCAACAATACCATGGCTGCTCCTCTATTTAGGATTCCCTAAGCTTTTGGTCACTTTGTAAAATATCACACAACAACTGGAGTATTTTTTTTAATTTCCACTATCAATATTTTAATGGTTTTGAATGTAGTTCTCTCCACTGATGTTTCAACTTGGCTCAGTGTGAATATTGGTTTCTCAGTTTAGACGACCTTATTTTAGTAGCACATATGCTCTACAACTCTCTTCAACATTTCTTTTTATGACATTTATAATGGCATTTTATGTGTTCAACTAAATATTTTATTTGTGCTAAAATGTTGTCCTAAGTCTAGCATATGACTCACAAAATGACAGATTGGTTTACGATGCTGTTTTGTCCCGTCCAGGTTTCCCCATCTTCTTTGTAGGTTTTGAGATGGTAGATACAAGCATGTTCTGCAGAACCAAGTATGATTTGGTCTCATGACTTGTGTAAAATATATTTCTCCAGACTACGCTTTCTGGTAACTGTCTCATGTATGTTATAGCGGGTGTAATAGCTGGATCGTTTTTCTGTTTTTGGCACAACTCAGTACTTGGATTTCTGTTCTTGGTACAACTCAGTACTTGGATCACTGTTTCTCGAAGCAGTAGCTTCTTAATTGTTTAACATTGTTCTTTCTTATCAAAATTATTTCACTTTTCTAGTCAAGATCATTTACTCAGGTTATCTGCACAATCATAAAACCTACCTGCAGAGTATTCAATCCGTTAATGGCGCTGGTCTAATTTTACAATTAATTTGGTTAATTGTTCATTAAGTCTTCTAAAATTTCAAAGTTAGTGTGAAGTCACATGATCTATCCACGTTAAGAATGTCTCTCCCTACAAATAATGGGGAAAATAACCCAAAACATTCATCATAGTAATTTTTATGATAATACAGTAATTATGTTCACTCTCGCTCAGCATTCTGCTATCTTGTATGTCATCATTCTCTCTTGACTTTATTTTTCTTATAGAGTAACTTCTTTTCCATAAGTACTGGCATTTATATCAAGTGTGAAAGATTGGTCTGGATATGGGAGTAATAAAACAAATGTTGAAGTCAGGGTCTTTTTAATAAAGTTAGACTATGTGGGAAATCTTGCGTGCATTCGTGATATGTAGGCATATCAAAAGTTTTCTGCTTGCTTTAGTTATGTAGGAATTCTTATGGCGGCAACATGTGACCCAAACAATCAATGAGACTATACTGTTTAAGTTGCTTTGTTTCTTTGCTCTCTACAGAAAGTTTAATTTTTTTTCGTGTGGACTTGACAGCACCATACAGTATTTAAGTTTAAAATATTAGCAAAAAGTCGTTCTTGAGCTAATTCTATCAATTATGGGATTGACCGTAATATTGTGACGCCACCACGACTGAAAGGACGAGAAAGTTCAGGGACGGAATTCGGACCCCTCCTTCATCAGATTGTGAGTCATTCCGAGCATTGACATACTTCATGGTCATCGTGCATCAGTTTTATGGAGATTAATTCTGAAAGAAAGAGAACTGTGAAGTAAAACACACTATCCTAAAATTAATTGTGGTTCTAATTGTGGTCTGCGTATTCTACTTATTTGTCATAACAAAATGTTTATTTATTTGCATACGTTTGTCCAATCTCATTATTTCACATTAAGAAAAAATTCAGTCAAGTTTTCAAATAAGTAATCTTATTTCTTAATCAAATATTCGGTCATTAGGAGAATTACTTATTGATGATTGTTAGGAACTTGGTTTTTACCTGAAAATACCATTAATTGCGATAGATGATAGCTTGTAGGAGGTATACACACTCATGTTTCTGTCAGCTTGGTATATAGGCTATGAAATTTTATTGTTTCTTCTTCCCGTTGTTTCGACTTTAAGAATATGCATTTTATTTGTGGCCATATATATAGTGTAAGATAATGGTAGACTGTACAACATTAGTAGCGACAAACGTTGATTTATCTTAGAGTATTTCCCCCAATTTATACGAAAAAGTCTTAATACTTATTGCACTAGAATATATTTTGTTCTGCGTTCAATCATTTGGAAATTTTAAATGGAATCAACATAGATCATTTCCTTTAATAGTGCAATTTGTTTGTTTTTTCAAATTTCGCTCAAAGCTATGCAAGAGCTAGCTCCGATAACCATCCCTAATTTAGCAGTGTAACACTATAGGGAAGGCAGCTAGTCATCACCATTCACTGCTGAATCTTGAGCTACTGTTTTAGCAACGAATAGTGGGATTGACCTCACTTATAATGGTTCCACGGCTGAAAGGGCGACCATGTTTTGGTGTGATGAGGACTCGAATTCGCAATCCTCTGATTACGTGTCGAACGTTATAACCACCTGGCCAAGTCGGGCCACTGGTGTAGCGTTTGATACACATCTAATTAAAAATGCTATATTTGATTAATTAGACAGATATGAGGTGACCTTATTATATGCTCAAAGTAGTTGCTACCTTTCTTTTGTTTGTTGTAGTGCAAAGCAAAACAATAGGTTGCCTGTGTTACATTCCTTGTGTACGTCCATCATGAGGAATCGAACACCAGTCTTTAATGTTATCAGTCCTTGAACTTTCTGCTGGGTTGTAAATAGATTTTAGTAAAATGGGAACATATTTTGACTCTTACAATTGTCAATAAAAACGATAAATTAATTTACATGAGTTTAATTTTTATAATGAAAAACAATAATTTTATGATATAATGAAGCTTATTTCCTAATCGTTTTTAAAAATTTACTAGTTAATGAATGTGAGCAAAAGTTATCACATGCCTCAATCAACTTTTGGTTAGGTCAAAATGTTTGGAGGAAACTGTCAACATCGTAGTCTTATAAGTTTATTGCTATAACAGCAAAATTTATTGCTCTGTGTACATAAGCAAGTGTACTTAGTGACAGCAAGTGCATATGAATAAATTACTAACGCAAATATTCTGCAGTTATGTTGTATCATACGATCATTGATCATGTCAGTTTTGCTAGAATAATTTGTGATTATTCAGTGAGTAACTAAAGTTTCGAGAAACTGCTCAACTAGGTATCTGTCATTCATTTGTACAAAATGTTGATAAAACTTCAGGTAAAAGATGATCGTATGTTATGGTGTCTGACCTTGATGATGAAATATTTTTCTCAATAATTCCTTCCATTGTGGCTTTTTATAAAAAAATATAGGCAGTGAAACTGTTTTGATTAACCTTTTACTGCTTTATTCATTTACATAAAAATAAGAATATAATACCACAGAAACATAAGTGAAACGAAATGGTGACAGATGTGTACAGTGACGTGGCTAGTTTTGTTTTTCTCGGCTTCTGTTTTCGTATGTTATATTTGGGTTATGGTCTCGTTTGATTCAGTTTTATTTGGGTTAGTATTGCATTATTCATGTGTGTTTTGTAATATTTCTATAAGTGAGTTTCTCACTGAAGCTTTTCTGAGCCGTAATTTTTGGCTTCAAACAAAGCTATTTTCTGTGTGAGTACATGTTTTGAAATTTATCACACAAAGAAAAAATGTAGAAAGGAATGCTACTGTAGCAATTCCACCGTTCATAGATTACATATGAGAGTATTTAGGTATGTATGTATTCCCTTCTGATCATGCAATAATATAAAAAGATCCGAAGCTGAGATTTACTTAGGGAATAAATACAGAGGTGCCAGGTCTTAAATGTGATCTAAGACCAGGCATTCTAGTTTTTATTCCCATTCATAAAAAGCCAACAAAATTTTATCAAATATGCCATTTTTAGACACAAAAATGGAGATAACGATTATATTTTTCTTACTTCTTCTTTGATCTTATCCTGACGTCATTATTCCCTGACCCGATTCGGCCCTCTAGTGTTACATTTTTATGAGCCAAACGAACAACCCAAGAAAGGAAGAAAGAGGCAACGACGACAAACTTCTAGGTGTAATTCAACTATTTTACGACTATAAATTCTGATCAGTATACGTTCTATTACATTTCTGAAAAGCTGGGGAAACAACTGATTGATAAGAGCAGTGTAAATGTGATAATTTGACCTTATAAGTCAAATTTCGTAAGATTTCGCTATGTACGACACCATTCTTAACGTTATGTATACACTATACTAGTAGTTTGTACAGTACTGTGGTACCGTGGTTACACAAATATACTGTAAAGAACCGAAAAATCAACAGAAGCGATAAGGATTGTCTGAAAATGTGCATGAATTGCTCAAGTTCGTGTGAGCAAGGTTAGTACTGAGTACCAAGCTTAACGTTAGTGGCCTTAGTTGCAATGTATTAGCATTAGGCCTAACGTGAGTGTCGTTACCTAAGAACTAAGTGACAATAATATAAGGCCTAAATTCACAATATGAGGCCGTCGGTTTGAATTTGCTTTTGCATCCAGGCATGCAGATAAAGTTTCAGACATATGCCTGTTTTGTCGTTGTATTGCTTGTTGGCTCATCTAAAGTGTCCAGGTCAAAATTGAATTCAAAGTTGAGGTTACAACTCATTCTTCATATATGTGATTTGGAATTAGGTACTCTAGCCTAGGCTTAACCCAGTATTGAGTAGTTCAAAGTGCAGTACAATTTACAATTAATTATATATTATGTATGTGTACCAGTACATAATTATTACTGAATATATAGTATACTAAAGTATGTGTTGTTGATCACAAATTGTTTTGTGATACTCTTTGGCTCACAATGGATTTGCACAGTACCATTTACATTACTTCTTACATACAGTTACCATAGCAACAACCTTAATAAAACTTTTGCAATGACTGAAACAAGCTTCATACCTACAAGTACCACTTTGTCCACTTCAAGGTCAGAACATCATAATGACGTTGGGGTGGCTCAACTGGCACAAGTCTCACAACCCTGAGTTTTTTGCTTGAGTTTCTTCAACTTTTGTAGACTGGAGCATTTTACCATAGTTCAGTAGATTTTCATTTTCAACATTTATTTTAACTTCATACTATCTTGTAGATTAACTTTCATCAACGTTAACACTAGAGATACCAGTATAATTTACAGGCAAAGTGAAATCAGTTGTGAAACTTGTGGTGTTGATAGTTTATGGGTCCACAAACAATCTAATCAACCATTTAGAAAATACTGCCAGACTTTCAATAGTGGCAAACCAACGAAATACTGTTCGCAAAAACTTTTCTTTGGGGTAAAAGCCAAATATAAGCAATACAAGAGAGAGTGGTTATTTTATTCACCATTAAGAGGGGTAGTTTACTGATTTGTTTGTAAACTTTTTTCCCCTAAAATTTCCTCGCGTTTTCTTGAAAGAGAAGGGTTCAGTGACTGGAGAAATACTATTGTAACAGATCATCATGAAAGAAGCACTACTCACCAAGACTGTGCTCACATACTTAACTCGTAGACAAGGTTCAGACTTGCGACAAGAGTTAGAAAAACAAATTAAAGAAAAGTGCAGTTACTGGAAATGTCTTGGAGCTTGTAATAGCTGTCATTCATACGTTAACTGAACGTGGCCTGGCTTTTCGAGGAACAAATGAAAAATTTGTTTCACTGCAGAATGAGAATTTTTTAGGGTTGCTTGAGATCATAACTCAGTTTCATCCATTTTTATCAGGGCACATTTCGAAATATGGAAATCCTGGAAAAGGAAATATTTCTTACTTATCCAAAACCACCTATGAAGAACTCATTGAACCTATGGCTCAGAGGGTCCACACGTTGATGGTTGATGAAGTAAATTCTTCTGGTTATTTTAGCACAAGCCAAGATATATCACATATAGATCAGATAAGTGTTGAACTTCGATACTTAAAAGATGGACAGCCTATTGAACGCTTTTTAACCTTTCTGAAACTGAAAAGTCATACTGGTGAGAAAATGGCAAACCAGGTATTGCGGTACTTAGGTGAAGTTTGAAAACTTAATTTTTCAAAATGTAGGGGTCAGTTTTACAACAATGCTACTAACATGTCTTGGTGTTATAAGGGGATGGAGCAAAAGATTTTAGAAGAAAATAAGTTTACCTCATATGTGCCCTGTGCAGCCCAATCAAGAAATTTCGAAGGCCGATGTGCTGTTAACTGCTGTCAAGTGGCAGTTAATTGTTTCTCTGCAATACATTTGTTCTATACATTTTTTCAGCCTCGACCAGCCAGTGTAAAATTCTTAAAACTTGGCTTGGAAATGAAAGTTTGTTAAAATCCCTTTCTTATACCAGATGGGAGGCACATGCTATGGCAACAACAGCAATTTTTAAGTCTTTCTTGAAGATTTTAGAAGCTTTAAAATGCCTAGTTGAAGACCAGTCACAATAGGGAGACACTAGAAGTAAAGCAGACAATATTGTAAATAAGATGCAAGAGCTAGAATTTGTTTTTATGTCGATCATGTGGGAAGAGTTTTTGCAGAAGTTTCATAAAGCAAGTCGAATTGTGATGTGAGCTTAAAAAGGTGAAGAGCTGTACGGATCATTATCTGATCAACTACGTACTTTAAGGGATCTTTAGTTGAAAGATTTGAAGCAGTTGCAAAGGAAATACTACCTGATATTGATTACAGTAAGTTCAAACTCGTAAATCTGTCAAAAAGAAGGTACCCAATGACGAAGATGCACAATAAGTAGATCTGAATGCCAGAGATAAATTTCGTATCACCACCTTTTGCACAGTTGTTTACGAACTAGAAACCCAGATGAAAAGAAGAGGAGAGGTGTACAAAGAAATAACAAACAGATTTTCTCTCCTAAGTGATGTGACAAATGATGTCACTTCATTTGCTGAAACTAAAAGGAACTCTCGATGTCCCCAAAAGTTAATTGATGCATACCCAGAGGACTTGGACACTAATATCTCTGCCGAGCTTCAGCAGTTTCACTCAGATGTACGCCATTAGTTCAGTGCAACAAAAACTGTGAAAACCAGATTCAGTCATCCTGAATTTAATAAAATAACTTCAGAAGACAAAATTGAGTGTGCGTTTCCAAACGTAAGCATTGTGTTGCGCATATTTTTAACATTAATGGTCACAAATTGCACAGCTCAGCGTTCATTTTCTCAACTCAAGCACATTAAAAATCCCAACAGAACTACTATGCAATAAGACAAGTTATCTCGAGGGCTATCTGTGCTAGCCGTCCCTAATTTAGGAGTGTAAGACAAGAGGGAAAGCAGCTAGTCATCACCACCCACCGCCAACTCTTTTACCAACGAATAGTGGGATTGACCGTCACATTATACGCCCCCACGGCTGGGAGGGCAAGCATGTTTAGCGCGACGCGGGTGCGAACCCGCAACCCTCGGATTACGAGTCGCACGCCTTACGCGCTCGGCCATGCCAGGCTCGAAATTTAAGAAAGATAATATTGTAAATGGAATTTCAAACTGAATGGTATTTACTGTTGGGAAGACTCAGTCATAGAAAACCAGGACTCTTCCTTAAAACACTGTATATGATTGTTATACTAATTATCTTCTTTTTGTAGACCAATGTACCTCTGCTGAATGTAAGAAAAAGTAAATTTGTACACAACAAAATAATATTGAAGAGATCTAATTTAGTTCCCCGAAAAAAACTGTTTCGAAGTCATTGGTTACTTTTCAAAAAATGGTGTACTCACGAAAAAAACTGAGACCACCAAATGTACCAGCTTCGAAAAACTGAGCTATTTATGAAAATGTTGTTCCTAAAGCATATCGTTTTGAAATATTGAAAGTTGCCCGTGTACTCCCAATGGAATGTCACCTAGGTATCAACGAGGCATTTTACAAAATTTTCAGGCATTTCATTTGGCCAAAAACAAGGCAAGATGTTTTTCGTTTTTGGAAAACTTGTCATACATGTCAATTGGCTGGTAAATACTGCAAGAAAATTCGTCACTTTTTAAAAACCCATCACGGTTTTCAAAGAACACCTCAGTTGTGTTATTACGGATTGTGTTAAGCCAAAATAACATTTGTGTTCAAGTACTTTCACGTGATATGCAATTTTATTATCAGAAGTTTCGTTGTATTGTGTTGTGTATTGTTAGGATTTTTGAAATTGTATAATCTTTGACAATGTATTGTTATCAATGTGTATGTATATATATATATATAAAATTGTCTAACACCAATTTTGAATTTCAATAGGAGGGAAGGGTAACGGATTTACCGTTATACATTTTTTTAAATATATACGTGTGTTTCAGTTTGATGCATGTGACGTATATTGTTGTATATGTACTACACAACTCCTGCCTGTACTCTAAATTTGATGAAAAAAAGTAAGAATCAAGAATTCTATTTTGCGAAAACAGTTGCATGTTCAAACACTGTTGAAATTTCCAAAATCTCGCGTGATTGGGATACAAAACCGACAATTATTATTAGTCTGCTACAGTCAGTGTACTATATCCATCAGAAGCTTTAATTGTGATTAACGCCAACTAATCGAAAAACTACAAGATTTGACCAGGAGCGTTAATAGATTTTGAACATCATAAACCATTCAACTTAGTGAACTACTTTGGATGTTATTATTTTTTTGGGGACTTTAAATATTTTTCTAGAGCTTGTATGAATTACATAATGCCAAGATAAAAGTTGAAAAAAAATAAACTGACAGTAAATCATCACAAACAAAGATTCGATTCTAACAATGGCAGGTTTTTGAGAAAAAATCCCAACAAAACATCGCTAGCGGTGATAAAAGATTCCATCCATGGCTGTACTTGTTTGTAATGAAGCACAAAGTTGTACAATTGGCTATCTGTTTCTAGCATTTTCAGTCGACATTCTTTTGTACCACTAGCAAGCTATGTGGGTGTAATTGTGGACGATTTAAATTGAAGAAAGACATTGGATGTTGGGTTTTTAGTTTATAGTTAATATTGAAACGTATCTTGTATCAAAGCGAAACCTGTAAAACTTTATGTATATTGCATTATTTATTAGCATGAATGTTTCAAGAACTTCATTCATAATGTTCAGTCACCTATGTAAAAATTCTTTAATGACTCGATTATTACATCGATGTGTAAAAATATAAACGGAGTATTTAAGTTTTTTCATAATCCATGTAAAGATTTAGACAGATAAAAAGAATCCGTTATATAAAAATTCAGAAAATTCTTAAAGCATTATAACAAATTTAGTAAATGAAATATTTTTTGCTTTGTTGTAAATACTTATTATATGTTGTACTACGTTTCACATCATTCTGTAATATATTTCATAATAATGCACATCTTACTGTAATTTTCTATAGATTTCTGCATTCAAATAATTAACTATAGTTTTTCGTTCTGTGCCTACACTTGTGTTATGACAAAAACGTTTGAATACAGTGTTTTTCTGTACAAATTAATACAATTTTTTTAAAATGGTGTTTTAATATAAAATTTTGCCTACAACTGTATTTAGTAAGTATTCCCAACAGCCATTAAATACGCTGTAAAACCTACATAAAAGTCACTATACATTTCACACTCTCAAGTGTTTGGCGTGTTGTACAATTAATTCCGAATTCATGAAGTAAAAAAGAATAACTCTATGGTTGTTTAGATTCATTTGTTAAAGATGTAATGGCTGTCTTATACAACTTTTATTTTAAAATAAAAATGATAAAAAGATGCTTCCTGCTCTATTCATTTAGCTCACTTTGAATGAATTTTTTATGGAAACTGGAGTTTCTGACCATCAGTAAAAAAGTAGGATTTCCTGCAGTGACATAGTACCTAAACAAACAAAAAACTTGTATTATAATATTATTTACAAAAATAAGCAAGTTTCATATTACTGAAATCATGGTAGCAACTATCATGAGTAAGATGATATTCATTTGGCACAAATGACATAAACATAATTTATGATATATACAAACACATTTTGAGAACTGTGATTAAGAAGAAAATATTGTACATCTTTTTACATGCAGTCACTTTAACATAACTACAACAGTTATACCCCAAGTGAAGTATCACTGGAAATATAATATTCTCTACTTATGTCATCAGATATCAAATTTTACTAATGTTACTTGATCCCTTGTAGCACTGGTTTCAAGTCACCATATTATAGACTAAAGCAAAGCATACTTAGGATGGAAATACATTTTTACCACCAAAAGTACATGCATATAGTGTGAAATGTTTCTCCAAAAATTTGGGATGTAAATATTAAATGCACACTAAACAAGGTAACAGTATTCTTCTAGTATGTTAAAGTCCAAATGTTGCCTAGCTGGCAGATCACTGGAAGTAAAAAGAACCAGAAGGTTTAATTTATTTCGAATTTTACACAAAGCTACATAAGGACTATCTGTGCTAGCTGTCCCTAACTTCACAGTGTAAGACTAGAGGAAAGGCAGCTAATCATCATCCATTGCCAACTCTTAGGCTACTCTTTTACCAGTGAACAGGGGTATTGTGTGTCACATTATAATGCTTCCATGGCTAAAATATGAAGCATGTTTGGCATTACAAAATGACTATATTCTTTGATAAGATGGACAAACAGTTGGAAAACACCATTTATTTATGGTAAGTGCATGATTATGATCTTGTGATACCATAATGTGGATCATATATTTAATATAAATAGGAATCAACATCCTGGCATGATTCAAGAAAAGAACCTTGGCATAGTGGCAGTTAAGTCAGTTAAATCATCCAGGCAGTGTTCTGTTAATAGCAGTTAAGCTCAAAGAATTCTGATATGTACTTAGTTTTTATTACAAATCAAAAACATTTAATAATGTATTCAGAGAAATCACTAAATAGACGTCTCTTGGAATACTGTGTAGTTTTCTTCTTATGTAAGAAGAGATACTGATTTACTGTAAAAGGTTCAAAGCAGGACTGCTGAGTTGATTCTGAGAATGATTATGTCACAAGGATAAGTGGGTAAGATATCTTATTTTCCCTCCAGGAAACAAATGCAAAAGATGATCTTATTGATGTTTGCTCAGTCATACCATGGGAGGTTAGTTCAACGGGTTAAAAGCCTCTGATTTCTTTATAACTGCTTGTGTTCTATTAAGATTACTATCTAACATGGAATATCTGCTAAAATATGGAAATCCTTGTTGCACATCTACAAATACTAAAATGTAAATCATTTATTATACTCCAATAATGTTTCTTAGTTCTGACTGCATAAGAAGGCAATCATCAATTGAATTTATTGTTTTATAAATTTTTAGACTTCAAAAAAACAATAATTTTAAATTTATTATACAACAGACATGTCATTTACAAACAATAAAACAATTGAAAGCCCTTCATTAGGACTTTGAGGTACACACAGTTTAACAATATATTTATAAGAATGACTCGATAAAACAACATCTTAGCTACTTATGAATATTTCAATTTGTTAACTCTTTCATTATGGACATCTTTTTCTATGCATGTCACAAGGTTATTGTGAGTTACATTCAACATTTAATTCAAACATTTCCTTATCAAAGCATATCAATAAATTTGGAATAAAAATGTAACTAATAATCAAGATTTTAATAGCACACAACTTTAAAGTTAATAATTTTATATGTTAATATTTAAAAAAATCCACAAATTCACTTAGTATGAAAATTGTGACATTATCTCTAGGCATCCGTTCTTCTCTAAATTATGTACAATCTCTCCAAGAAGAACAAATTTTAATGTAAATTACTCATGATAATGTTGTCATCACTCATGCAAAGCACATCATTTTTGAAAGCTTCTAACTTATTTAGTTGCAGAACTATAAAACAGAAAATCAGACCCCTCTTGCTCATCTGTCACATTCTCTCCTTTAGAAACTGCCAGTAGTTTTCTCTGTCATTTAATATTATATTTCATAACCAATAGAAAGCCCCAGTATTAATTTACCAAATTACATGCTATATTACATTTTTTTCTGCACAAAAAGTTTCTATTTTGCTTCCAGTTCAAATTTTATCCTCACAGGAAACACATCAACAGTTTGATTTGAATTTTTAACATCTCTTATTGAATGTGATTATTCTGTGTTCCTTGGTGCATCATATAGTTGAAATAAAAATTAGTATAAAAATGCAGAGTTGTCACTGACAGTCAAGAGGAAAAATAAAGCAGAAGATTCATGTAAGAACTTTATTTCTTGTTTTTAATTTTTTCTTTAGTTATTTTTATAAAAGTGTCCAAAATGTAAAAATTAGAAGCTTTTAAGGTTAGATGAGGTAAAAATAAATAATAATACTAATTTTTGCATAAGGTATACACTTTTGAGCACCTCACAAGGAGTTCATGCATTACATGATTTGTTAGAGTAACGTGAGCTTCACATTCACGAAGTCATTCAAATTTTATGGTAGGAGTATTGGTTAATTTTGGTTCAAATGTCAATGAAATAATAAAATTTAAGTATAAACAAATATATAGAGGCACGAGTTTAAAGCTATTTAGAATAATAAACAAATGTAGTTTCATGTCACAATTTAAGTCATTCTAGAAAAAAAATCATTTAATTTGTTTTTGTTTGTCTGTTTTTTGAATTTTATGCAAAGCTATGTGACAGCTATCTGCACTAGCTGTCCCTAATTTAGCAGTGTAAGACTAGAAGGAAGGTAGCTAGTCATCACCACCAACTGTCAACTCTTCAACTATTTTACCAATGAATAGTTGGATTGACCATAAGATTGTAATGCCCTTATAGCTGAAAGGATGAGTAAATTTAGTATGATGGGGATTCGAACCTGCGACCTTCGGATTATAAGTCGAGTACCTTAAACACCTGGCCATGCTGGGTCTGGTCATTTAGATTCATTTCAAAAATCAATTTTTTCTGGCAATTACAAAGTCACTTAGGGGACAGAAAATGAAAATGAATAAAAAAAGTTTTACTGCAAAAAAGTTTCAAATTTATTTAAGAGGTTTTCAGAGATTATGCAAATGAAATTTGAGATATTTTAAAGAAAAAGTATTTTTAATCTCAATGTGAAAATCACTTTGCACTCAGAGCAGTCAATACTTTAACAAATGACTCTTAATAATTATTCAAGGTTTGTAAATTTCATGAATATACAAAAATGTGTAAGAAGTTATAGTACAGAAACTATAAAGATCACAAACTCGGTTGATTTGACTGAGCTTGTAGCAAGAGAATTAATAGAATATCATGATTCACCGTGTCAGATAGTTTTTCAAAAGCCACGTAAATCGCATTCAACTTTGCAGCCTTCATCAAAAGAGTGAAATACTGTGAAAAGTTTAAGACTTATTAGGGTAATCAACCTTGGCATAACCTTATGTTAAAATAAACATTTTGTAAACTGTAATGAACTGTCCAAGTAATATCCTAGGCATAATTCTACGTTGAAATTTTAAAATAAATTGACAGTCATTACCAAAACATGTTATTGCATAATACTCACTCATTGACAGATAGTGACAATACTGCAATTGGCATATTTGTTTTTTACCTACTTTATAATAAATTGGAAAATCCTTAGTATTTTTCCACATATATTTTCAGAAACAAATAAATTAAAAGCCTCGCATAAAGATTTTGACAATATTTCAGAACATGCCTAAATAAGTATGGTTGAATACAGTCAAAACCTGATAAACTTTTCAGTTTAAATGACCTAATTGCAGATAAAATTCATTGAGACTAATGCTGGTAACACTTAAAAGATAGACATAATTCAGTGTGTTCAGACAACTCAAATTATGAATATCTTGCTCTGGCTACTTTTGGTTATAGGTTGAGCATAAACAATCAGCTAAAATAGCTGTTACTTTCCAACTGCTAGTTTACAGCACAATTAAATTACAGTGGCCTTGCATTTTTGTCATATTTTTTGGATCCTACATATAATCAGAATGCTTTAGTATTCTTTAAAACATCCTTTTCTACAAATTGAATATGATTTAAATATTCTAAATTTATATATCATTTAGATTTCTTACATTGAACCTTAAAGGCTTCATTATCACAACTTGTATCTTCAGTAAAACGAGATATGTTTTACTTTTCTTCTGTGACACACTTTAATTTTTTATATCACAATATAAACTATATATACTATGCAAAACATTTCAAAAGCTAGAAAAATATTTGTTTTAAAAGTGATGTCCACATATCTCTAAGTATAATGGATATTGAATTCAATACATGACAATACCATAGGAAAAGTCTGAAGCTAATTCCACATGTTCTATAAAATAATATAAAAATGAATAATAAAAAAAGAGACAAAAAAGTTAAACTCCAAGATACTGAACATACTTCTTAACATGAATATAAGAACAATGTTCAGGGTTAAAGCAACAGCTTGAAGAAAATAATTATTGTAGGTTATATAATTTGTATTGCTAAACAGTATGAAGTAGAATTTTTTTCAAAAGTCTATCATTTTTACTGTTTATTGAAAAGTACCTTAAATCAACACGACTATGATTACAGGAAATCTAACATACATTTACATACCTTGAATCGGACAAAACTTTTCTCAATGTATGGGAGGTATCAATTTTACAATGAGTGGATTTTCTTATATCTTCAAAATAAATCTGAAAATCAAAGAAATTAATTTTAAGCACACCTAATAATTCCAGCAGATTCAAACAAACGTGCTATCTACAAAAATACACCAGTAGAAAGTATGAAGCTAATGAAAATAAAAATTAATGAGCTTAAAAAAAAGCATGGAAGAAAATATGCCTGAGGAAATTCATTGCAATCATACTATCCAAGAGAGTATACTTGTATAAATACCATAGATTATCAGATTTTAAACTTTGCCACGCAAAAAAGTATACCTGTAAAAATCTCAGATTGTATAGTTTGATCTAAGAAAATATCCTTACAGATAACTAACCGATTTAAATAAACAATTATATTTGTGACTGCTACAAAGTAAAGTTATGATATGCCTAATAAAACAAATGACTGTTACACAGCTCCTACACATCTTCCATAATAATAAATAATAAACATTTTCTCAAGGTTTCACTTTTCATTCTATTACTATTAATTTATCAAAGAAATTTCAATGACTGAAGTACATGAAGGTTACTACTAATTAAATTATAATTTAATGAAAATAAAACTATTGTACTTCTCATAAGACACAAGTATTAGGACGAGAGTATTTTGACACACTACATTCTTTATCTAATCATCGTAAATTAACTGGAATTATGTGTTGTGTTCAGACAGTTGGCAATAACAATACCATTAACACTGATCATAGCTTTGCTTTTATCTGTCAATCAAAAAACTCTTTTAAAAGCATACACTGGAATGTATTTAAGATTCTTTTAATTGAACGTGCAAAACATGGATTCATGACTGACTATGTATCAGAAAATAAATGTTGACTATAATTCTAAATACACTCTGTGTATCTACACAAAATCAGATGTGTTAGAAAGGTATTTGTACCAGAGATATTTCTATGAACTACTGACATCAGTCTGATTCAGATTTCGATATGGAGTGTAAGGTGATGTTCATGTGTAAAATAAATATACTTTTTGTCAATTACACCATTTACATGTTACACTTGCATAACAACGTAATAATAGCATGATGAACAACACTTTGTGAAAGGTCTTGGAATGTGTTATTTGACTCCCACCTGTGTATACAGGGTTAAAAGACTAATTTATAATAAAAGTCCGTGCAAAAAAAATCTTAATAAATAGATTAAGGCCAAAACTTAAAAACAGTATCTCCAGTAAATATTTTATTGAAATCAATATGTATCAATGTTACTTAGACTTTCACACTAATCAGAATGACAATATCCCAAACTTAGTTTTAGTTTATATACACAAGTTAAATGTTATTAATTTGGTTATCAAATTCATAATCCAAAAAGCTCATAATTCAGAATTATTTTGACACTTAACACTATGTAAAGTGATTGTTAAGAGTCTGTTGAACATTTATCAGTATTACAATTTTTAATCTCAGTTCTAATTACTTAAGTTTATTCATCAAGTACAGAAGGAAACAGCTGTAGGTGGTACACTATCAAATGAGATTAACAAAAACAGGTGACTAAAAAACAGTGGCACATGACAAATGTGAACACAGTCAATATATCTGACCTCAATATCTGAAGGCAAATACTTCTTCTCTACATCCCATGGTGGATGGACATCACTGGATCCAAACATCACCTCTAAATGATCAGCAAACCTGAGAAATAGTAATAATATATAATAATACATCATGATACTTAATATCTTTTGAAACCACTAAAAAGGGTTTAATTTTTAAGCAACATAAAATAAACACATATGTATAATGATATATGTTTAAGAGCAAAAACTTTACCAATAATATACACCTTAACAGTATAATTAACTGAAATCAACCTAATGCATCCAATAATCATCTCAACGCAAGTCAGCATTATAATCGTGATGTATGACATAGAATTGGGAAAACAGGAAAAAGAAACTATATTAATTACATAGGCAGCAAACAACTCTATTCATTAAAGTTTATGATGTTAAATGTTTGTGTTTTAAGAACTAAGAACTGAAACAACTAATTTCATTAAAAAAATTCCTTACTGCACAAGACAGTATGCAACCTTTACAGTTTCCATAACTAAAAAGCTATGTAACCATTAACACTAATGTTAATTATTAATTATGAGAATGATCTATTCAACAATATGAACACTTTTACGTTTCTTTAAATATTGGACAAAATTAAATTTCTCCATAATTCTTCAGATTTTAAGTGTCTCGATCAAACAAATCATGCATGTTATTTAAGATAATTCAAATTAAAAAGATTTAAAATACTATTAGGAATAAACTACAGAACAATGTTTTAAAATCTCTTAGAACAGCACAAATATTTGAGGAAGAGTCTCAACTAAATAATTTTATATAACGAATGAAATAAAATTTTGAATTTTATCACACACTTTTAGCTACTCCCAAAGACTAGACTATACCATAGTGTCACAAAGAAGTATGAAACAGATTTTCTGCCAAAATGAGTGAAAAAAATACAAACATTTTCCAACATATACAAGATGTTTAGAAGTTACTTGATAATACTATGAGATCTGAAATGCATCACATCAATAGTACTCTTATACTAGGCATTAGAAGAGTAGGGTCAAGGTAAAGGTTAACCAGCTACAGAAAATTCACATATCTAGCAGTTTTGTTTAGAGCATTACAGATCTGTAAATTATTTAAAAATCATAGTCTGATAAACATATTTACTAGGTACATGTTGAAAACTATTCTTAAATCAACACTGTAGATACGTTATCATAATTGACAATGTACCACAACACTAATGAGCGACAAATAGTCTGAGCTAGTACAGCTCTCAAATATGAATCAACTCTCAGTTCAACTGTAAGTTATCTTTTAGTACTCTAATAATAGTTTCCATTAAGACAGGAAGTATGAAAAGACAATAAATAGATTAATGAGGTTAAGTTTTGAAAAAATAATACAATATTTGTTCAGAGTTATGTATTCAATTAATGTACATTTTTCTTACTTCAGAGATTGGTATATTTATAAAGTTATGTTGTTAAAGCAGTGAATAAAATTTCTTTTGTTGATCTGAAATATAGCTCTTTCTTTTCTTTTTCCTGTAAACTTTGAGTTCCTGGTGTTCTATTTGTAACAATCACTTACAAGCTTGAAAATGATTAAAATGTGGGTGACTAAATGTCTATGTTACAGATTTTATGACATTTCTAATTAATAGTCTTAAGAAAAACTGACTGTCATTAATGGGAGCCATCTGTTTATAGAAACTAATCAATATTAAGCACTTTTTCATGTTTATATGTATTATATGTTTATATGTTCAGGGCAATATCTTGCTTGAAACATTTACAGTGAAAACAAAACAATTTTTTAAAAATATTTTCTCAAAATTTCAAATGAGTATTTAAAAGTTTATCATATTAGTATTATGTATGCACACATAGTCAGTATTTTTAATTTGAAAATGGTTTCATCACGCTTCATTTAACTTTCAGTACCTGCTGTCCTCATGAAACGCTTCTATAAAGTCACTTTCACTATATTCAGGATAAAGGAATAAAACAGGCCACAGGAGAGCACCATGTTCATCCTGGTGCACTTTTGATGATGCAGCAGCTGGATGGACAGGTTGCAAGAATGACAAAGTCTCAATACTGTAGGTCTTTGTATTGTCAAATTTTGTAGATAACTTAATCCCTCTTTCCTTGATAAAAAAACAACAAAAAACACTTTTTATACATAAAAATCTAAAGTGCATGTTAACCTGTAACAGATAATAAACTTACATTTATCACATAAACGAAGAGAACCATAATTATATTACCTGCATATAATTATTATTTGAAGGCTTCACACAACTGCTTGAGTGAAAAAAAAGTTAATGTACAAGTAATCAGCATACATTTCAGTTCACATTTGTTGACAAATTATAAACATGTATGTTGTTTGGATAAGCTTAGACATCTGAAACTTCAAATAATTTATAATTTCTCTGACTGAATATGTATAAACTTAAACATGATTCTGCATAGAAAAATACAATAAATGTTATCTAACTGTTTAGTTTTTCAGTTGAAAGCCTTGAAATGCAGCAGAAGATTACACAAATTTGTGATTACACACTTGATGACCTGCTCAGTGAATAAATATTCTGCCAGAAGCTTTAAAGAGGGAGTGTCACAAGATAGTTAGTGAATGATACAATTTGTGAATTACTGCAGTTTATCACTTGATATGGTTTTTGATATTGAAAGGCATTTCTGGAATATTGTGTTTTTTGTATTTTTCTTGGGATAAGGTTTGTTTGTTTTTCCTGATTGCATTATTTGAAATAATATTGGTATTTATGACACATTGTTCATTAATATTAGTATCAAATCCTGGTCAGCCACAAGTTTAACAACTCTGTTTTGGTAAGTGTTCAAGTTATTTTTAAACGTTGTTATTGTTGAACCCTGACTGGAGCAGCATGTTCATATTAGACAGTTACAAAAGTACCCTTATTCATTAAAATCAAAACAATATTTTGGAAATTTCATTGTGCTTTTCAAAACAAGAAAACGTATTAAAAGTTTTTCATGAAAAAGTTGTCTAGTAGACTTTTCCTTGTCAAAAATTGCTGTTAGTAATTTCAATATGTTTTGACAATAAAGTCAGAGGAAAACAATATCACATTTTCTCTTCAAATGATAATGAAAAAACTTTATCCTTCAGCTAAACTTCTACTCTTATGGCTTCATCAAGGCAGGTAGTTATCTGTTGATTATGTTATTAAACTCTGATATTGTATGGCTCAAAACTTTGTAACATGTTATTAACAATGTTTAGAATATTGCACAAATGTCTTATTATTCTGATGTTGTAGCGTAGTTATGATACTATATTACTACACTAACATTTGAAATATAAAATTAAAGAGAGTTTCATAATGTTTTATGTCTTGCGATAAAAAAAAATTAAGGTGTTTAAGAAACAAAAGTTTTTATCTGAAGAGATACAAAATTTGTTAGCCATAGATGAAAGTCTCAAGCAATGGACTGATTGTCTGGAATTAAACACAAAGCTACACAACAAGTATCAAAATTTGGTTTCTTGCAGTGTAAGTCATACTGCTCTGCCACAAGGGAGGCTCAAGGAATAGAAAGCACTTTAATAACTTAATGTATAATATCACATCAAACAGTTATTGTACTTTTAACCCTAATGAAGCTTATATAAAAAGTTATTACTTTTTCCTCTTAATTTTATTGCCAAAATGTTTAAATCCTTTTTGTATGTACTATAAGTTGTAAAAAACAACTTTTGTATAATAGACTTACAATTTTACAATATAACAAAAACTTTTTAAAACTGTAACTAAATGTAAAATAATTTTATAAAACATCAGTTTTACCATACTTTATTTTCTGCAGCACTGCAACTACTGTCACATGTTGGTGTAGAAGATGCAATTTGATTGAGGCTTCACCTGGTAACTGGAGCATATTGCATATAACCATGTCTAAAGATACATGTGTGTTTTCTTATAACAAAGCCACACTGAGCTATCTGCTAAGACCACCGAGGGGAATCATTTTAAATCCATAGACTTACTGATGCACTAGCAGGGGGCACATGTTTGAAGATTTAACTAAAAGTTTATAACACCTTAATGGTTAGCTACAGGAATTTACTGTGATAAATTTCTATATAATAAAAAAACAATCTCGTCATCCATTAAGGTTAAACACTTTCCAACGGTATTAAATCGGTATTTAACGGTATTACAAATAAGATCCTGATCTGCATATTACTAGTTAAACAATGAATTCTGATGTAACTGTTGGGTTGATTTAACTAACAAATATACATGATATCCATCTAAAAACATGTGAATGAAAAAAAACAACAACACATAAACTAAACTTTTATATAGTTCAAACAATAAGTGTTATCTCATAAATACAACAAAATAAACTAAGTTGACATTACTCACATTTTGTTTGTGTGTTATAAAACAATTACATTCCACTTAGCTTACAATTCACCACATTATATTTAGTTCAGAATAGCTTAGTGATGATTCTTAGGTGATTTAGGAGTCAAACTGCATTCCTTTTTCTCGTCATTCTTAGCAATGTCATTTCTAACACACCAGATTATTTGAAAGTTATTAATTTCAAATGTTTTTGCAAACTTTACCTTTTAATATTTTAATTTAAGTGTTTGCTGGTTTTGTCATTACTTTTGAAATCAGTTTAGATTACCTTTCCTTGTTGCACATTCCAGGGGCTCAAAACACTTTTTTTTCTCTGAGAAAAATGAAAAGTAGCTAATAAGTCAGCTTTATATAAGGGAAGAGACAAAGGCTTCAAACAGATGTGTCAAAAACTGAGAGACATGTAACATAGTGGGATGTAAAGCGTTAAGCTCACGCCTAAGATATCACTTATGATAAGTATACCATTGTCTTTAATATGCTTAAAAAAAAGAATATCAAAAGAAATATGTTAATAACAGTACCACTTGAGATTATTGTCAGGTAATAAACTGTACAAAAGCCAAGTGTGAAAGTTAAAGCATGCTGAATGAAAAATGTCTGATCAAGACTGGCATAAGAGAGATGGCCAAGGAGAAAGAGAAAGAGGTTAACACATCTGAAGATACTGGAAAAGTGGAAAACAGGAATGACATGGCTAATAATGTGATTGGTTCACTTGAATTCAAAACCTTAATGCAAGGAAACTACATCCACACAAAGGTAGGATGAAGGCTCCCAATCAAAGGGTGTGAACTGCATGCATGGTGGATCAACTCTGTGTACTGAATGTGTAACAGGAAGCCTTGTTACTCAGCAACTGAATGATTATAAACAACTTTTTCTTTTTATGAGCCCATTCTGAAGGGTGTTTCTATAGTCAACTACTCCAGTGGCTTGGAACTGGAAAGTGGTAAGGGCTCCCATAAAAAACTTACTTACCAGTTAAAGTTGCACCAAAGTCTGGAGCATGACCACAGATAGAAAATAAAATTCTAACATGGATGAAAGAGTGATGCACTGGACATGTTCCACACTGCTTACTAGGAGAATCTCCTCCACTGTATGATGAAGACAAATGTGAGGTGACATATTTGGTGTAAGGAAATATGGAATAAGTTGTGGGAGGAAGATGGTACAGAGGAGTAGGCAAAACAAACTAAAAGACAAACCCAATCTGTAAGGGTAGAAAGCAAAAGATCACAAAGGGAGAATGACTGTCATGGAATAAAACAATGATTACACTTACCTCAGAGAGCAGCTGTACAAGCAATATAACAATGTAAAGCCCTGACCAGACACAGAATTTTATTAGGGGTCAGATGAGGGTGAAGGTAGGAGAGAAAAGGAATGGAAATGGGATGAAATGAGAAACAATTGCCTCAAGCTGCTGTAGTCTCAAGAAGAGAGGAACAATCTTGATAAAGGGGAAGAAAGGTAGAGTGATAAAGGGTATGTGGAACATTGTCAGCAAACAAATCAGATCTGCAACATCCTCAGACCCAGAGAAGAAGGAAATACGTCTTAAAGGACAAATAAAAAAAAAAGTATGAGAAAACACATTAATATCCCAATCTGGAAAGGTAAGATGCCTGGGAGGCTTCTGAATCCAGAAGGAACACACAAGCACAGGAAGAATAGAAGAAATAAAAATCTTACATTATCTGAAAAAATGAAAGAGAGATGCCTGATATCTGGAAAGCAAATAGACCAAAAACTCACAGCTAAAGAGCCTAGTGAGAAATTCTGCCACCAAAACTACAGAAGACTTGCTGGCAGTAAATTTCTTGCCAGCAGACAAAAAGTGGAAGATTTTCCACTTGCACTGGTACACTTCCAAGGAAAATGGACACATGGAAGTATCTAATAAGAAGACAGATTCTACATGCAAAGCCTGACCTTCTCACCAAGAACCACACAAAAGATAGGCATGAAGACAAAGCACAGAGAGATTGGAGTGTAGAAGAAGAAGAAAGGGAAACAGTGGAAAAGGAACAGGAGGTGAAAGGAGCAGACACTGTAACCTTGAAAACCAAGGTAGTTGGCCAATACAGTGTAATCAGGACCCAAAAATGAGTGAAGTGTACCAAAGAAACCACCCAAAGAAGCAATTACATAGGAAGGTACAAAAAAGTGTCTGTGAGACTAATCTGGATTAAAGCATCAACAGCCAGAGCTTGTGTATGCAGAGTAGGTGAACAAAGGAGGGGCACTGAGATTCATTGAAAATGCATCCAAACAGGGAGAGCCCTATGGAAGGTAAATGTCTGTGAAAAAGAGTACATATGATGATTTCTCCATGGTATAGGTTCAGTGCATGCAAGAAGTATAATATGTGACTAGATTAAAAGCACCTAACACATGACATGCAATAAGACAAATGTGATATGCATGGGCCCAGTATAGAATATCCAAAGTCCATAAATAGAGATCTGAAGACTGAGTGCCCCTTGGTGACTGGTATCAGCCACAATTATAGATCTGTCTAAACGAACCATAATTAGATGGTGATGGGCAAGAGAATGGAAGTGGTGTAATGTCTGACAACCCACTAGAAGTTTGGGTATATTGATATGGAAAAGCTTTATCTGCTGATCAATGTCCCAAAACTTCATGGTGATTAAAACTATGCCCCCATTTCTGAAGGGAAGTATCTGTGAACAGATATATATCTGGATGCAAAGGAAAAAGTGGTACACCTACTTATGTTTGGGCTTTGTCTAGCCACCACTGCAGATTGCCTCTCTTGGAAGGAGAAACAGAAATAGTAGCAGAAAGAGGATTCTATGCAAGATTCCATTATTCATGAAGTGTCTACCAGAGGGATCTCATATGAGCATGGCCAAGAAGGATCAATATGTTCATGAAGAACATTCCAAAAGCAACAGAAGCTCATGAATTAGTAAATGACTGATCTGAGAATGCACAGTGAACTAAAACTTCTCTGAAAGATACACATAAAGGTGATGATAGAGCACAACTGATGTCGGCGTTGAAGAAAATGTTCAAATGAACAAGATGTTAGGTGGGTCAAAGAACTGATTTCTCCAATTTGATTAACCATCACACTTAAACTGCTACAAATAGAAGTTGGCAAGTGTGAGTGCTCAACACCTGCTCAGAATGAGATAGAAGGGACCAGTCTTACATGTAACAATGAAATAGCATCCTCAGAGTGCAAGTATGTTGAGAAAGAGTTAAGAAAGTTTGAGAAAAAATTTAGTGAAGGATGGCTTGGAGATTTTTTGGTATTTAAATTAGTGGATAGGACAGCACAGACAGATTAAAAGGCCTGTTGTTGTCCTTTAATGTTATATTATGTTGCTAAAAGTAAGTACTCAGTATTGTAATAACAAGGGCATAAAACTGAGTAGACAAACACACAGTCTTCTTCTCAGAGTTATGTGGATTATGTACAGTGTAATCCATTAAAAAGGATACAGCATTAATGCTATGTTATTGGACTGTAATTATCAGCTTTCTCTACTTACAACTTTTGTAAAATATAACACTAAATAACAACAAAATCATTAAATTTGTACTAACTACTGATAAATAGTTGCAAATTATTCTAAAAATGGTTTTGATTACATGTTTCTAACACCTTTATTCTGTTTAGCTCCATAAGCTATGTAGCCAGTATCACAATTTTTGTTAAACTTGGTGAGAAGGATCAGTCTTTCTTGGCTGTTTCCTTAGCAACATAAAAACATGATATAGATAAAAAGAACTGAGAGATACAGCCACTTTGTGCCTTATAAAGCAAGTTGTCACCAGGATGAATGTCACAGAGCAGGACAAGAATATGTTTGAGCATTCTGCTTCAGATTGTCAATAGTTCTATGCACTACACAAGAAAGTTTAAGTTTTTTTCTGGTCAGCTTCTATGATATGTATGTTGACAGCTATTGTAAAGAGTACTGACAATTTTTATATTGTTCCCTAAAAATGGAAATCTACAAATACTATATCTTGTGGTGTTAAATATCTTATGCAACTACTTATTTCTACCACTCAATATACTTTTGTAAAAAAATTGAAAGGTAAGATCCTTTTTGTAAAAAGAATACCATTTGGCTGGCTTTCATGCTAAGCTTGTGAAATATATTTAAGGCATCCTATATCTACAATTGCAAAATTATGATTGTATCTATGTGTCAATGTATTGAATATAATTTGAAAAATATAACGACTATCATTATTACTTTGCACATAAGTAACATATAGACCAACACAAAACACAATTATTTTTAAGGGAAAACAATCACTGCTAGTTCTACAAATGTCTCCTGCATGTGCATGCTATAGCTTTGCCTCTGGAATACATATTTGTCACTTCAATGTAGATTCAAATCATGTGGCTTCTAAAACCAGGATGACAATAATGTTATTCTTTTTCCATGCAAGAGGAACAAGTGTAATTACCTACAAGTTTTGGCAGCCACTAAGTCCAAATTCAAGATATATAGAAACAAAACTGTTAAAAAAAACAGTGTAAGCCAAATGTATTGCTCAATTTAAAGCAAATGTATTTTCTAAACCATAAAATTCAGGTAGAATTATCTTAGAAAATCTAGTAAGACCTTTAAACAAAAAAAAACTTTATTGACTTAACACAGATCTTACCCACATTTTTCAAATGTTGGATTCTGGAAGGCAGGATATCAAACTGAGACTTCTTTAAGTTTTGTCAAAGTATGCACCATCAATTAGTTTGTAAAACTAATCAAATCCATTTGATCTTACTTAACCCTCTTGCTATGGGTAAGTTAAAGTGCACATGCCACAACTTTTTATACAGTTACACTCAAAGATTAATTAAACTACTTTCTTATCATTGTATACAATATACAAATAAATGGCATCAAAACATAGTTAATGAAACAAATTTTAATACAAGTTTTAACTTCTTAATTATATGATAAAATATTTAAAAATTCCTCAGTCTCTCTTAATATGACAACTGTGTGTTCTCTGGTCTTCCCTCTTCTATATATTATTTATCACCTGTCTAAGAAGCATAAAATTCAATGTAAATTACTCATTATAATATAGTTATCACTAAAACAAATAATAATTTTTATATCCTTCAATCTTATTTGTTTACAGAGTCATAAACTAGAAAATCAGATTCACCTTTCATCCCCACCTGTCATATCCTCTCTTTTACAAGCTTCCAATAGTTTTCTCCAAAATTTTATAGTATATCTTTTGTGACCAACATAAACCTAAGGTTTTAATCTATTGTACTGTTTTCACTAAAGAAAAATGTCTATTTCATCTTCAGAAAATTGAATATATAGAGTATTTAGAGGTGCCAGGAAAAGAATCTGGCAATAAATAAGTTAATTTCATCAAATATTCCCCAAAATAGTTCCTTTAAAGGTGAACAAACTTCTGTATTAAACATTTATCTTTCATCATTATTAAGGAGAATTATCATCTCATATACCTTTGTTCATTAATTTAAATTGTTCAGTTTTTAGTACAACTGTTCAGTTTGAATAGTAAAATTCTCAACATTCAGTTGAACTTCAATAGTGTGATTATCAACTTGCCAATTTTGGTATTGGCAGTGTCTCAGCATTGACACTAACTTACTTAACATTATGAGTACTCAAAATGTATCAAGTCTTTAAAAAATCCACAAAAAACAAAAAATAAATAAAGCAAAACAAAGGTATAACATCTCACTGGATGATTTGTCAAAACTTGTAAGTTTGCTAATGTATTTTTAATTCATGCAACATTACATTATCCATTTTATCTCATATTAATGTAGCATGACGTAGTTATGTTAGAACAATAAAAGCTAACCTTAAACAGTTAAAGAAAAACATTTCTTGCTAGCAATCAGAGCAAATGAACTATTAAAGATATACTGAGAAATTAAACCTGCACAAATTTGAAACTTTGTAATATGCAGATTTTAGAAAGTGTATACAAACTTTACAATTTCACAAAAGATTATAATATTTGGTTTCTTATATATTCTGTAATAAATTACTGATATATAATGACTATTTTTTAAAATTTTGTACTATAAACATTAAAAAATTAATATGTTATTAAATGTGAAATATCCTTATTGATAAATAAATTTTTATTTTTCACTTTTATTATTAAAGTCAATGTCCAACCTGTATTGCTTTTATGAGCTTTTCATCAACTTTCAGTTTTTCTTTTTCCTCTAGAACAGCTTTTCTTTTATTTCTTTCAACCACTTTCTATACAGAGAAACAATAACTGAATTTATTTGGGTTATTTATACATAAACTGTCAATGAAAGTAAATCACAGTTTACTAAATTAGCTCTTTTTTTAAACAGTATCTTAACTTAGTGTAATTACAAATGCACTTACTAATCACTATTTTGAAATTTCTTTAAAGATAAGCATTGCAGTCATTATTACTATTATGAAAAAGCTAAAACAACTAAGGCTAATACATCTGCATCAAATATAGCCTGGAAGCAACATTAAAAAGTATCCTTACACAAAATAGAACCTAAAGGCAAAATGCAGAAGTATTCCTGATTTACAGGTGATCTACAAGTAATATACCACAACATTTTTAATCGAAGTGTGACCTGAAAATAAACATTGACTTGAAAATGTGTGAAGTTTTTTTCAGTTAATGACATACACACAACTCAAATTCCTTTCTATCAAAATGTGATTTAAAAGCAATATTTAAAAAATTCAGACATAAAACAAATTAATAGTCATAATTATCACTGAGATATTCTATAATTTCAATGTAATAAGAACTCACTGTTTGATAAAGTGAAAAATTTCCAATAACAAATATTCAACACAAAATGTAAAGACAGAAAGTTACATTTGTTTTTTGTAATTTTCTGACTTAGCTACTGCACTTTTTATACAATAAAAGGAGCATAATGAGTGGCACATGAAAATATTCAAAAATTAAACTATAATTCTAGTTTACCTGTTCAATGTTGGCCTTTCTCCTCAGTTCTAACAGGGTCTGGTTACTAGGTTCTAGCTGTAACAAGTGACTATTTATGTATTAGATGTAACTTACATTTTTTTGGAAAACTAAAGAGAAATCTGTTTTTTAACTATTAAGTTTGAATCTGCAAGCACATTTTATTTTTGGGTTAATTAGTATACTTTATAATGCTACTATCTTATTACAGTAATAAATGTAGATATTTTAGGATATTAAATACTATAAAAAATTATTTCAAAAACAACTGATTCATATTTTGACAGCTTTTTACACACATATCAAGGCAACAAGACTCACAAACTCAACACAATTTTACAGTCATATAAGTCATGATGAGAAAAATAAGAGGTGCAGTGTGAAGTTTTACTGAATTAAAACTTTGATGTTCATTTAGAATGTTCTGGACATTAAGTATAAGAAATATGAAAATTGTAAAATGAAAAAGTACTTTTAATCTTAAAATGAAATTCATCATGTACTTAGATTAATCAGGAGCTAAGTCCCAACTTTATAAATTTAAAAAGAAATATTTAGTAAAAATGCTTAACTACAAAATACAATTTTTTTGTGGAAATTTGTTTGTTGGCAAAGAACTTGCTAACTTTCATGCAGATATAACCTACTACGTTAAAAGTTAGGAAGTGTACATACTATCTCTGAATTACCTAATGATTGCAAAGGTGGTGAAAATGAAGCCTGTAGAGAGAGTTAATAAAAAATTTGGCAAAGATAAAAAAAAATCACCTGAAATTAAACTGCAGCCAAAACATGAGATTACCAATATCAAAAGTGCAAACACAACGGTCAATATCTGGGTGCAACTGATCACTGCTCTATTAGGTGTGATTATTTTTTATTACACATGAAGATCAAGAATAATATTTTTGTTACAATTTTTTTAAAAAAAACATCATTTTGAAGGGATGTGACAATAATTACTTGTTGTATATTGAGCAGCTGAGTTATTTAAGGACACTGATCAAATGTGGACAATTTTTTAAAATAAATTTTTAAATATTCAAGATACATATTTCTAATAGAAAGAAAAATATACAAGAAATAAAAATAGAGAAAAGCATCATAAGTTTAAGAAACTTAAATTGATTGGTATGATGGAAGATTCAGGAGATTAAAAAGGATCAAGAAAGTTGGTGAAACAAAAAATTAGAACATCAAAAAGAATGTAAGAAAGAAGGTTGACTGAAAGTTTAAAAATAATAAAGATTTTGTTGAATACATTAAGGGTAAACAAAATGTCAGAATGAAAGTAAGACCATTATGAGATGGCTGGATTATTAAATTCTGGTTTTTCTTCAGTTTTTAATAATGAAGATTTAAGCAGTATTCCAAGGCTTGAACAGTTGATAGATGGAAACAGTATCAAACAAAATGACTGCAGTAAATCTGAGCTGGTTAAAAAGTTTTGAAAGTTTAAAGAATCATAAGCTCCTGGATAATATTTTCTCAAGGTTAAGGATTGGATATCTATGCCAATTGCTACTATTTTTTGCAAGTCCTTGAATAGTGGGCAAATGATAAAGGATTGGAAGATAGCTAATGTCCCTCTAAACATTGTCCAAGTAATTATAAGCCTGTTAGTCTTACATCAATTGTGGGAGAAATTTTGGAAAGTCTGATAGAAGATGCTTTGCAAAACAATTTAACACAGTTTAGGAATTTTTCAACAAATGACTTAACATTTCAAATAATATTAAGGATTCTGTTGTTGCTGGCTGTCATGAAGATGCTGCTGCTTTATAAAGGAATTAAGATCATTTAATGAGTTGGACATATAAATGGCTGATGGGTTTTAATTATAATAAATGAATACAGATTATAATTATTTGATTTACAAGTACAGTTTAGATGGAAATAACCTGAAGAGTGTCATGAAAGAAAGGGATCTTGATGTAGTGGTTGATCAGTCTCTAAGCCATCTAAGCAGGGTTTTGTTGCTAGAAGTAGTGCAAATATGAATTTGAGCTGCATCTACAGAAATACTGTAGTCTAAAGAGGTTAAAATTTCATTGTATAATTCACTGATTAGGTGTACAAGTTTGCAGTATTCTGTTCAGTTTTGGGCTACATTGAACTCTTTGAAATGTCTCAGAAAGGGACTTCTGGAGTTTTGCCTGGGATAAAGAGGTTGTCATGCAAGGAAAGACTGAAGATCTCTAAGATTGTTTCCTCTTGAAAAGTAGGGAAGAAGTCATCTTTGGGGTCTTTGGGCTTTGGAATTGGTTACTTATTGATGTTGTGAAGGAAGTATATTTAAGCAAGTTTTAGAGAAATCTTAATAACTAAATGAATGAGAAGGTCTGGTTTTGAGGTTCTTTTTTATTTAATATTTTTAATTGAGTATAGAAAATGGGAAAGTCTAGTTCAAACAATAGGCTACTTATTATCCCTAAACATTGTCACATTATTGTGATAAATACTGGTTCAAATTTATAAAAGCTTAGTCTTTCAAATTAGTGATCCAGAAACCAATTGAATTAATAACTGAAACTTGTGTCAAAGTACACAAGTAAATGCATAATAAAGTATGACCCTATACACTTTAAATTATACTTGAATAACATATTCGCAATATTTATTCACATATATTAACATGATTTGGTATTCCAGAATTTCACTCTATCAGGAGTACAGTTACTGAAAAATAAACCTCAATCATGACTGAACTTCTCGTCTAACACAAAATGCTACTAACTTTAGTCTTTCTGCAAGTTTATTCTAATGAATATGAAATTCCAAAATTAATTGATGTTCACTTATACTTGTGGATACACAGACAAAGAAGTTAGAAAATTATTTGTGAAACAGCTAGAATTAAGTTGACTCTGTTTGTTTTATGAATTTCACACAAAGCTACACAAGGGCTATCTGCACTAGTCGTTTCTAATTTGGCAGTGTAAGACTAGAGAGAAAGCAGCTAGTCATCACCACCCATTGCCAACTCTTGGGCTATTCTTTTACCAATGAATATAGTGGGACTGATCGTCACATTAAAATGCCCCCATAGCTGAAAAGGCAAGCATGTTTGGTGTGACAGGAATTCAAACCCACAATCCTCAGATTGCAAGACAAGCACCTTAACCACTTGGCCATGCCAGGTTCAAATTAAGTTGAAAACTGTAATTTTATGAATAATCTTTCTCTAAAAACTACTTGCAATATAAGCATTTTCAGCTTTTACATCAATTTTTTTTACATCAACCCAACTCAGCTAATAAATGGACCAGAAAGACATTCTTTCATATGTGAAAAAGTATGTTCAATTTATATCATAGTTATTCACTTTGGAACCAACAGATACCATTTATTTGTTGCACTAGATTCAATTTTCAAAAGTATTGATTTTAATGATTTAAAAAGTTTGAATTTTTTTCATTTTTAGCATTAGTTTGGTTCTGGATGAAATAATAATTACATTAACAACATATTAACGTTTTTTCACTGTTTGATATTCAGTCTCATAGTTAACCATTTCAGATAATCAAACCAAAATGACTTTCACGTACTCAAAGAGATAGAAAGTTGATAAATCAAAACATAACATGCTATAATTAGAAAAACCAACAAAGAAAGTATGAAGATGTGTTATGTCTGTTGTCTATTATCATACAAATGCCTCATCCTTTATGTTCCAAGCAAACTTTTAGATTAACCATCTTAATAACTGGATTTTTTAAAAACAATATTTATATTAATTTGATCTGTTTTGCTTACCAGTAAGAAATGTTTCACATTAGGAATATTATACTGTTTTCCCAATATGTCAATAATAATATTTAGACAAGGTTATAAATGACTGAACTTAAGATAGGAACAAAATTTCTGGAAAAAATAAGGGGAATAAGGATAAAAGAAACAGGAATTCAAACAAATGTAACAGATACCAATAAAAAATGAACAAAATGTAGCTGTCTAGCACACTCACTAACTTGTTAATGTCAAATAATGAATTAAAATATCTGAAACATTAGTTGTTTCATGAGAATTATATTTCACTGAAGACAAGATATAAAAATATTATACACTAAAACTCTTTCCATCTGCAGCACAAGTTCAGAATGACTCACCTTAAGGCCTCTGTCACACCAAACAACACAATCTTTAAACCTTTCCAACTTCCAGCAACACTGGGCCCCTGATAAAGAGATTTTTAGATGTTAAGTAATGCCTATGATATAAGGTATTGTATTATGTACATAAAGTTGATTTAAATGTTCCTAAGCTGGTAACTGGCAAGCTTGATTTTGGTTACATTAACTAATATTATGCAAAATATAGCTGATTTATATTTCTAAGCTGGTAGTTAATTAACCTAATTTTGACTACTTACGTATAATGTAGATCAAGTTTGTTCATGTATTTCTAGGCTAGTAATTAACAAACTTAATTTTGGCTACTTATATACTTAAGGTATTGTATAACACTGATTAAGCTCAGTAGTTTATTTCTAAGCTACCAATTAATGGGCCTAATTCTGGCTACTTATATATAAGTTATAGTATAATGTAGAATAAACTACTTATGTACTCCCAAGTTGATAATGAATGAAACTAATTTTGGCTACTTAACTGTACAAGGTTCAGTAAGACTGTATCAATTTGTTTATGTGTTTCTAAGATAGTAACTGGTGAGCTTAATTTTTGTTACTTATTCTATAAAGTTCTCATCTGTAAGCTGTCAAGCCAGGCTTTATGTTTAATACACACCTGTCTCAGAGTATACTGATGTATGACAGTTACTGTGTTGACTGTGGCAACATCTAACATGATGGGCTATTTAAGGTTAACATGAAAGAAAAAAACAACTCTATACTGGAAACAATTATGTAAGGCAGTGTTCTTTAATTAACAGAAGATTCACCACAGTTAGCTCTTATTTACAATTTATAACCAGGAAAAGCATGATGTGTTTTTCTGCCCCGTGCAAGCACTAATGTGCCACTTATTTCCCAACAAATTTTCCATGAATCATCTATAGACAGCAGCAGTGTTATGTTCTAGCCACATGCTTTACTGTAAATGCTTATTCTAACAGAATTTTTCACTCAACCAGGGAACAGCTGGTGACCAAAAACATTTTTCTGACATTAATTTTTGTTACCCTAAGAACATGCTAACATAAAATACAAGCTGCAATTTTGTTAAATTAGAATTAATCACAATTTATATTACAAAAAGTCTTAAAAGTTACATGTGAAAAACGTAGGAAATCATTTTTAATCAGTGTTACAGCACCTATTAATAAAAACTATGTGATGCAATAAAACAGACCATGTATGCCTGAAGATTATCATTACAAGCTTAAAGTTAAACAAAATCACAAATAAATGTGAAAATAAATAATAATTCCAGTTGTTTAGAAATATCCATTTGTTCCAATATCACAGGTCAGTAATTACACTAAAAAAGAAAAAAACTCTCCATCAAGGAAGAAGTCATCATTTCCTAAACAGCACCTTAATCAATTCTCTTGTTAATTGGAAACTGTAAAATGCAAAACAGGAGAGAGGTTGCACTGTGGTTTTAATGTAGAATATAGAAACACAGGAATTTAGCTCATTACTGTCACTACATACACAAGAACAAAAAAATTAAATCATCAAAAGTTGGTTGAAACTTCACTGTTGTGACTGGACTTGAAGGTCACTGATAATGGGTTATTAAATTCACTTCTAGTTCTGATTTACAGACACTCATATATAATCACAAATTAAATGCCAGATATTATGGTAAGAAGTAGCTAAATGTCATTAACACCATGAGTCTATTGTGGGTAGGGCTGCAATGTTAAGTTCAAAACTTGAAATACCAACACAAGTTATTCTCTTTAAAGATATATAAGAGGTTACAATAAAGTAAATGTGTATGCAACACTACCAAGATATAAAAGAAAATAAAGTTGCTTTAACCCTTTCCTAACAGATAACAAGTCAGACCATGCTATTTTTTCTGTTCACTTACATTCAAAATTTTATTGAACTACTATTTTATGAATTTATGTAAATGCAAATATAATAAAACATAATAAACATATAACATTATGAAATTTAAGCTACTTAGACTAAACATTTGTATTTTCATGTTATAATATGTAGTCATTCTTGCACGAAAAAAAATTATATTTATTTCCTAATTATTTTTTATGATGGTTATGAGATTAGTCAACTGTTAGACTTCCACATATTTAGGGTATAAAATTACCAATATTGACGAGCTATAATATCATATAAGAACCTAGTATATTTTTATTTTGTTGAGATATGGTTTATGTGTTGAATAAAACACAAAGGTCCCATTCACCCCTTTCTATTTTTTGAAATGGTCCATTATATACTTTCTTTAATAATATATGACATGTAAATAACAAATCAATAGCTTAGAATGCCCCTCTAGTGTTTTTCTCAGACATTTTAATCTGTAAAAAGATTACCACTTTTTTTTGAACCAGGATTTCAAGGAGGTATTTTATTGTCTTTAGTCTGTTTGAGGTTTCATATTTTTTATGACGTAAATACAGCTTAGTTACTGAGCTTAATAAATTATAGTGGAATTCTATAGCATCAGTATAGTAAATTATAATTTTCTGGTTATTCAACTGTATATATTAAAAAAAGAATTGTTGATGACTCCATGTGCAAAATTCTAAAAGGCTTAGCAACCAAATTTAAAGACTGCAGCTAGAAAACATAATTGTTTGCTTTAATTCTTTATTTATTGTTGTATATTTTGGGAAAAATGAGTTTCATAACTTATTTCTAAATAATAATAAAATAAAATGTATAATAATTGAAATGTGTTTGTACATTACACAAAATGCTAGTCCAATAAAAAACGGTCCAGATAGAGTCACCTTATAAAGACTAAAGGCTCATTTTACATTACTGGATACAGTAACATGAGTGCACATGCACCACATCAATGCAAGTTATGTAATGTTAGCTAGACACAACTGGAAAGTCAATACAATAAAAAAATAATAAACATGTAACATTATGAGATTTAAGCTACTTAGACTAAACATTTGTATTTTCATGTTATAATATGTAGTCATCCTTGCACGAAAAAAAAAACTATATTTATTTCCTAATTGTTTTTTTATGATGATTACGAGGCTGGTCAACTCACAGACCCCATACAGTTAGGGTATAAAAATAACATAAAATATGATGTCTTGCTGAAAATAAATGGTTGAAAATGTATTTAGGAGGTTTTAGAGATTACACAAATATTTGAGATTTTTGGGATGAATAGCTGTTTTTCAATCATAACATAAAATCACTTTGCACTTGGATCAATAATGAAATAAACTCAATAGTTTAACAAACAAATCTTTGGCAAAAAATATTTAACTAAAAAAATTAATTTTTGTGTACAAAGAACTTGTAATCTTTACTAAAAGTCTATCAAATTTTGTAAAGATACACAAGCTGCAAATTCTTAATGTATAAGTGAGTATATAAACTTGTATATTATAACAAGCACACTGCAAAAGTATTAATTGAGTAAACACTTAATACTCATTACATAAAACACATTTCATGTTTAAACATGGTTATGCAAAAAATAATATTCAATACTGACCCAAAATTTTAGGAGCTGCTTGTGATCTTTGGCCTAACTTTTGGTATCTCCTTAATTGATTAAAAAGACTGAATTAAGATAAAATGAAATTTTTAAACATTGAAACAAGCTAAGTATGAATATTAACAAATTTTGCTTTCAAGTGAATGATTATAAAATTAATGATATTTAAATTAACAGAAATTCACATGCATGAATTGACTTTTAAACTGAAAAAGCACAAGGCAACTCCTTGTCTATGTCACACCCTCAATACTGTGTAATGTAGATCTTCACCAATGTATATAATACTTGGAAATCATGATTTATGGTTATTTCAGCTATGTAAAAATATAAATATGTTTAATATAGTTCACCAAAATATCAAAAACCAAGTTTTTACTTAAAAACATGAAATTCAATTTGTTCTGTGTGTTAAGAAAAGATACACCACAACTGTTACTCTTCACTGAAATTACTTCCGACTACTACTTAATCACAATTCATTTTTTATGCAAACCAATGTTTGATAATCAGTGATGCGATATGAAATTCAAGCAATATACCATTCAAATACATCTTGACAATAGCTTTAAACAAGCTATTCCATTCTCACAGAAGTAAGTAACAAAGCTTAAGATGTTACAAGTTGGTTAATGAAATACAGATAAACTTCAAAGAAAATAATTTGGTATTTCAATCATGTGATCAATTATTAATGAAATGGAAGCCAAGTCGGTTACACCTTTCTCAAATATTATCAGCTAAATGTGCCACCACTTCCAAATTAACATGTCATAGAAGGTATCTGCCTTACTGTCACCTAATTGTGTTGTTGATGTAGGTTTGCCTTGCCCATTTATCTATGCAATTTTATTACTTGTTTGAAAGTGGTTCTAGTTTTAGCTTACAAACTAGACACTTCTAGCTAAATTGCAACTGTCAAATTTTATAAGGAGCTGTGATTCTTTACAGCAGGTTTTTGTGACTTGTTGGGGATAAATTTCAACAATAGATAGAGAGCACAGAATTTGCATGTTTTAAAATAATATAATTAAAATAAGTCAAAAGTATGTACACAAAATTTGTCATACTATTAGTTATTATAATTGTATTCAGAGCTTTAAATAACTCTCTCTTTCACCAAAGACAATACAATCAGGTTCAATTACTTTAGAACATCCTTTGACCACACAATATTATTCTCCTCTACTCTTTTTATACAATAGAAGGCTGTAACACTCCTTTAAAATCATTACAATAGCTGTTAATTACTACAGTTGTATCTGTAGCTTTAAATAATTGTCTCCTTTTCACTGAAGTCCACACAGGTTGGTTCAATCACTTTAGAGCACTCTTTGACAAATTATTTTATTCTATCTTTGTTAGTACAATACAAGCTGTGAAACTCACTTAATAAAACATCTATTATAGCTCATTCATGTACAGTCTAACTACACTCACTTTCACTAACTTCCTTACTTAACTTACTTTGTTGCCTATATATATTGTCTGACTGAGGCCTAGAACTTTCTACAAACTACAAGATGTTATAATGCAACAATAATCACTTAATGTAACATAAAAAATCCAAAAGGTTTAATTAACATGTCAATTCACAATAACTGAGCTACACAACAAATGATTCATAAATGGTTACATAAGTAAATCTATGATAAGTTATTGCTTCTAAAAATACTAAATTTAACATTTGTGTTTTATTACTATTTCAATCATAATTTACCTTTAAATTTAAATGACAGTGATGTGTACTAAACAGCAATACCTGGAAATTATTCACTTGTTATAATCAAAGTTTACCTCAGTAAGGTAATGTATCAGTGTACATATGGTTTAAAACAGATTTTACAAGTCAAACTTGTAAGATACAGATTCAAAGAAGGATATTCCCCTCACAGCAAATCATAAAAGTACATATTCAATGATGCACAGAGCTATGTCCAGAAGCTCTACAAAATGCAGAGCAATAATATTTTTACAGATGAGTTTTACTTCACACTACAGCCAGATAATAGGCTTATACTAATTCTGTGAGAATTTGGAAAAAGATACAATCCTACTTTCATGAGGAAACAAAATATAACATCTGCATTCTAGCAACTGTTTTTTACATCACATTTTCAAATAATTATTTTTTACTTTAATATCATTAGAAGGAAATCTTTGGGTGAATCTAAAATCATGTAATTGATTTTTCTTTGAATATTAGCTCAACTTTGGTTTGCAATATTTGTCAAATCAGCAGCAAGGGAAGTAGTCATTACTGCATAAGGGCTTTCACATACAGTGTGTGAATTTTCTTAGAGCAAAACCACGTTGTGCAATCTGCTGAATCCACTGAGGAGAATTCACATACATAAATATTTGCTTTTTAAGAAAATCACCTGTGTAAAAACAAACTTTAGTTATGAATAAGAATGATTTGAAAACTCCACTAAGAAATAAATTATATGATAAGCAAATTAACAGCTGTTTGTCCTTTAATGCCAAGAAAACAAGCAGATGAATCTCAGTCTGCTATTTTAAATGCAATTTACTGACCTAGTTATGAAAAATAAAGCAATAAATAGTTGTTGGTATTTTCTCTGCAAATTATAATTTTATATAACAGTTTTATTCCTACCACAGAAGAAGTTACTGGGAACAACTCTTACCTCTCACTAAAGCCTTCATGTGGTTAGGATTTAACTTCATAGCTGCCTCAGCATCATTGAAAGATGATCTGTAATTACCTGGTTTGAAAAAAATGTAATTTCTTTAATGACATCCTAATTTTTACTACAAATTTTACAACTTTCCAATTTAATTAACCAGAATAGTTTTGGTTGATTGGTTGGTTGATTTAGTGTTTTATGGCACAAAGCAGCTGGGGTATTTGTGCCAAACATCCAGTAAAAAGGTAAAAATAAAGTAATTGCAGTAAAATTCATAAAAGGAAATAAAGGTAAAACAAAATAGCATTGAAAAACATGAAAAGCATAAAACCAATGTTAACCCCGAGTCAACAATGTTAAGAAAGAAACGAGAGTAGAAGTTGTAAAAGACTTTCTGTAGCATAATGTTAATGATCATAACTCACCAGGAAGACTAACAGATAAGTTCAAAAACCACCATCAAGTCACCTGAAGTTGGCCTTTCCAGTCCTGGTTCTAGGTTATGTGTCATTATGGCCATTATCAAAAAAAAGTAACAAAGGTGTTATAATCAATATAACTGTATTACAGTAAATTAAATTTCAACAATGCACTAAGGAGGAAGTCTCCACTGCTAACCATTCCTGCAACTGGGAAGGACTCCCATGCTTCACTGGAAGAAAATAAGGAGGAAAGTAGATGCAATAATCCTGATCCATTCAAGCAAAGGTTTGGCAGACACGAGGAAGAAATCTCTTTCTGTTTTATTAAAAAAGTTGAGTTTGCAAAGTGTATACTAATATACACAGACACCATTCAGTTTGTCATCAGTGGTCTTGTGGAACACCCTATTTCTAAAGTGAGTGTTATAGTTCAATCAGTAAAGAGTGTAGGTCTGAGGCAAAGCATACCTGATCAGGCAACATCTGCTGTAAGGTGGGATTCCATTATCAGTTGTAAAAACAAAAGATACTGAAAATAAAAGCAGAAATGAAAGGAGATAATATGATTTACCACAAGCAAAGGTGAAATGATGTGTGTGTAGAACTGGCATGGGAGCGACATAATATTCACCTGATGAAAACAGAGCAAGATCCTGTGAGATAATGAGGAATGAAAATATTGGAGTAGTCCACATCTCAGCCTGAGTGATCTTCTCCAACAGAGGGTGAAGGTAAACAGCTAAAGATATAGTGATATGTTGAATTTGAAGAGAAGAAATGTTGTGGAGACAGTGATCTTCCACAGCTAAATCTGAATATGCCAGCCTAACGAGTTGATAAGCCCAAACAACATGCAGGGTATAGATCATAGAAAAAGAATGGTTCCAGGGAATAAAAAGTCAGAAACATTAAGTTCAAAAGGAGGCAGGATGTGCCACATAACATCCTAAGGACTGAACTAGACAAAAAAGCTTATAAGAATTGAAATAGGAGTATCAGTGGGAGATGAAATGTAAAAGCTAAACAGCTTTCATGGGCAGCATAGATCTCAGGGAGAAAGGACCCATCAGATTATTGAATAACACAAGAGGAATGTTAAATGAAGTGTGTAACAGTAAAGGCATAAATATCTGATCTACAACATCTACAAGCAAGGAGAAAAAGGAGATAGATTTTGAAGAAGAGATGGTAGATGGAACATGAAAATAAAGTTCAAAGGAAGGGCAGGAAAGGCATACAGCTTCACACTGAGATCCCAAGAAGGGATATGAAAGGAGTGTGGAGGATACATGACCCAGCAGCAGTGGAAAAGGATGGAAATGACAAAGGGAAGACAAAACAGAAAGTGTTCAACAAAGTTGCCTGACAGGTAAACAAATTAAAATGGATGAGCCTTTGTCAAACATCCAGGGAAAGAAATGGGAAAGATGAGGAAATGAAAGATGGGGAGGACAAAACCATGTCAAAGAGATCATATGTGGAAGATATACAAGTGTCTATGATATATAACATGGAAGAAGATCTAATAAATCAGAAAAGGAAAGATGTTACATGTGGAGTCAGTCTCTGGACAGTGGATAAACAATGACTAAGGTTCACAGAACAGGGACCAAGACAGAGGTTATACAAGTAACAGTTGGAGCAGTGAGAAAAATTGGTGACTGGCTAATCTAGACCCACCAGAAAGATGAAACACAGAGTGTTTTGGAATAGCAATAGAATTCTGTAGAGGAGTTGAATAGGAGGGCGAGCATAATTGTGAAGACCACTCCAATCTTGACAAAATGTAATCACCAAAAATTAGTAGGTATGAAATGAGAGACCAAAGGAAATAAAGTTTCATGTTTCAAGGGGCAGGGAAGGTATATATGAGGTGTCCCCAGTTGAGAACACACCAACCTCAAAACTTGTGGATCACAGGACAAACCACTTTGTGAAGAGGAGAAAATTGATCCACAACCAGATTCAGGGAGCAAGAAAAATGACAAGCTATGACCACAATGTGGAAACTGTGAGCTCAGAAAGGAAATTCAGGATATGAAAACACAGACCTGGATCTGCTACCACCTTGTTCTACGATACTAACAATGCCAACAGAGATGTCAGAATGTACCATAGCCACCCTCCCACCCAGAAGAGAAAGGAAGTTACTCTCATTATTCACAGGATTTAAATAGCATACAGATACAATACAATTTTCATGTCCACTTAACAAATTGCTATTTATATTTTCAAAACCTTTAATAGTAATGGGTATTTTTTAAGACTGAAATTCATTTTTCTTATACTAACCAGAATTCCAGTAGCTTGTTCTCAGATTCTCTTAATTCACATTCTGATATCTTGTGTGTACTTGATTGCTATTAATCTTAATCTCTGTTGTCAAAACAGTTTTCTTCTTGCATAGCTGGTTAAGAACAACATGTCTTATGCTCACAACACACTTCTGTGTCAGATTAAAAAATATATACTTAAAAAAAGGTGTTTGTCATATGCAGCAAATCATAAGTTTTTTACCTACTAGAGTTATACAGATTATTCTAAATTTATTATTAATTAGTTCCTATCACTGAAGTAAAACAGCCCATAACTGCTCATACTCTTTAGTTACAGCTGCATCACTCTTTGTTCTTTCATAGATGACATTTCTTCTGTACCCAATATTTCAATATTGTATATAGAATCCAAATTTAACAGGTTAGCAATAAAATATCTTTTGCTGGAAACAGTAAAAGATTGGCTAAAATTTGTTCATACACAAAAATGTAAGTGCAGAATGACTTTATAAAGTGTTGTAAAATGTGAGTAACAAATCATTTACTACCATTTTGTTGACTAAAGTTATTATGACATAAAAGCAAGTGTATAAGCTGGATTTCATATGTGCTTTTTTCAGTTTTATTGGCTTTTATTGTTACTAGTTCAACAGTTTTATACTGAGAGAACAAAAGCCAGCAAGGTATTCAACAATCCAGTACAGATAATCATCCACTTTTAAGTAAAAAACTTCATTTAGACACAACAGAAGTTTGATTATTTGCATAATCTGTTCATTTCTTGTGGAACTTACAACGTATTAAAGTTGAAACTACAGAACACCCCCCCCTATTTGTTGATCAAGTCTGCTGTTATATGAGAGTTTGTCTGTCTGATACTTGCTGTGAAATTGGTTTAACATATTTCAAATACCCTAAGTTTACACAAAAATATGACTATTGACATACATCAGGAAATAAGTTTTTACCAGAAAATAGCATGTGTTCACATAGAAATAGCAAAATAAATAAACAAAAACTCAGGATTAAAAGTTTTTTTTTCAGTAGTGAAAATAAGCAATTTTGAAACATTAAAGTCACTCATCAAACACTAATGATCTGTTTCTTTAGTTCTTGGATTAACATAGGATTCTCTTAAGTTTATGATTTTATTAGTATATAATATTCAGCATAATTATTTCTTTTGACCTAATTTCTCATTTACAGTTAATATGAATTGTTTGTTGCCATGCTCTTCAAAGTACCAAAACCTACATTCTAACATGTAATGAGTATGAACATTAAATTGAAAATAAAAATTTTCTGGAAAATATACACTTGTAATCAATATAAAAACTAGCTAATTTACCTGTTTATCCTGCAATTAATAGATTAACAAGAGATGTAACATTACTTTTAAAACTCATCTCACAGCATTATTCTTTATATCAAAAAATTAATTAACATTAATCTGTTTTTTGAAAGCTAAAAAATTCAATCATTTCAATTATGGTAATGCTATATATACAGAAGGTACATACATTCATAAAGTTTTCATTGAAAATCCATTCTCTAAGCAGAATATATGCATGAAAAGTGATAAAGGAAGGGGAGATGGTAAGATAAAAATGATCAACTGAGTTCTTGAGGGCATATTTACAAAAATAACACACTATATGTTAAAAAAATCACAATGTGCAGAATTTAACATATCAAATAGTACACAATGTTTTATCATTCTGAAGTTAATTTTCATTTAAGCAATCAAACCAGTGTTAGATCTCAAATTCTCAAGAGTTGCACCAATTAAATTATTAGTTCAAATGAAAAATAAGGAATTCTCATAATTTACTACCTTTCCTTATACATAAAAATATTTGTATCAAATACCTATATGATAATTTGCAGCAGCCCTGTTGGTAAGTAGTTGGGTATTTAGTTCCGTATTTGAACACCTTTGCTTCAGTCCTTCTGTGTAAGACTTTACTGCCCAATGATATTTCTTCAATCTGAAGTTTTCATTACCATCGACTTTGTAGTTTAGAGCCAATTCTGAAAACGTAAAAATGCTTGAGTAAATAAAACAGTTACTATTAATGAATCTCTTCACATCACAAACTTAATAGGTTAACAACAATAACCAGAAATTTATTTGTGAAATCTACGAATAAGTCAGAAGGCTTAGGTAATCTAAGTTTTATGGACTTGAAAAACTGTTTTCTATTTTTAAAGATTTTACTTGAGCAATTATTATGTAAAATGAAAGATATTTTTGAACAATGTAACATAGTAATTGAAATCTGGTTCTGCATATTTTTTTCACTTCTAAGTTGAATTGGTTAAAGATATTTTCATTATACAGAAAGCTGCTTGCAATATATTCATTTTTAACTATTTCACTTGTATCATTTTTTTTTTTAATACAAGAATTGGCCTCACAAGTAAACATCTTAGGGACAGCATTTTCTCACTATTAGCATACTGGGATGAGAATCAATTAACCTTTAAGCAACCAGACAGGTCCCTTTAACCCTATCACAACAGGTTCCCCTTTTAAACACTTTTCTATGCAAGTCACTATGTGACACTCAAAATTTAATTAAACACCTTAATTAGCAATGCATGCGAATTAATTAACGTGGAAATATATATTACAACATAAAGTTTTATATTATCTAAGCTTTAAAACCTTTACTTCAAAATAAACTTTTTAAAACTACTTAAAACTTCAAATGTATATGATCAGTGAGCTATGAAAATTCTCTACTTTGGCTTTCTGTATCTTCAATAATACAATGATAGTTGAGTAGAAGTATGTCTTATCAGTAAGTTGCTTACACATCCTTCAGACTTCTTCATTTCAAAGTTGGAAAAGTAAACAAATGTTTCAACCTTTGATAGCATTCCATGCCTACATTCAATAGATTTGATAGAGCTTTATAGCCTACATGTAGATGTTTTGCACACATATGTATATTGATTACAAAGAGCTCATTTTAAACTATAATAGTACAGCAACTACCTGGAAATGGGCATACAGTTGTTTGCATGGATTACATGTCACTGAATGTAGAATTGTTAAAAGCTTGATGATGTTAAAGTTAGATATACAGTTAAATTTAGGTTTTACTTTTATATTTTAGTTAATTATATATGATTTATGTTCTAAAAGTGCATCATTCAAAGGTTTAATCATTGTCAGAAACTACTTTTAAGCAGTATTTATAGTCATGTAGATATATTGGTGTGCTTGGCTAAGGATTTTTCTCCAGTAGATATCTGTGATGCACAGGTAATAAATGTGAAAATCAACAAACGTATGTACTCCACCTGTTTTTAAAAATACTGTATACACATATGTAATCAAAACAGCTGAGCAGTTGAGTCATTATGTTAAATGAAATAATGAAACAGGATACACAATGAAACACAAAATTTACTACCTTTATCAAAATATAAAACATGTTGTTGTTGTCTGTCTTCCTCAGCAAGCAAATACTTTACCTAAATTTTTCTGATAAAATCCCATTTCTGTAAATGGGTACCAGAATTTGTATGTAAAAATAATAATGAAATACCAAGTAGTAAATGTTAATTGTCTTGGATAACATTAAGTATATGTGCTAAGAACTCAATAATATTCAAATAATTCTTCTGATTCCTTCATTTTCTGTTCTAGTTCCACCTCTGTAGGTTTTAATGTTTTCCTGTTTTTCTCAAGCTATTAGATTTAGAAATTAAATTAGTAGTGTCAGCTTTTTTCTGTAAGTCTGTCAGATGATTTCATGAAGACTGGAACATCTTTCATTTGCATATTTTTCCATTAATGTTTAAAAGCTCATTTTCCAGAATGTTTTCTGATGATTTTTTTTCTGAACCTCCTTTTCAATGCATCGATACTCAAGGTATATCTGTATTTTTTCTGCTTTGTACCTGCTGTAGTAAGTAGCACTTTTTTTGTATTAACTGACGTTAAGCACACTATGAACATGATCATTAATACAATACTGTGTCACTATGAATTAACCAACAAGTTTTTCCACCATCACTTCTTTGTTCACTAAAAACCCATGTTCAACAGTTCTTTGCCCACAGAGACAGGAGAAGTAAAATATTCACAAACTACCAAAGGAGTTTAATCTCAGTTTTGGTAGTCAAGTGGTCATCGAAGAATATATACAATTTCTCATCTTCAGGTATGAAGCTACTAAAGGAAGATGAATTGTCAGAAACTGAAATGTAAATATGGCTAGATTTTTTTAAAAGTTGTCATACTTTTTTTCTCACATGGCCTTCAGAACCCAAGTTTTCTATTCCATGCTTCCTTATTAGAGATAATAACTGTAGGATTATAAAAGTTCAATTTTTTTACCAAAAGGTACTTCAGTGGAGACTTTTCTGAGAGTTTAGTTATAATCTTCAAGAGAAAAAGCTTGTAGCTTCACTTGAGTTTCAAAATTTGCTTATCAGAAGCTTACTTCTTTACTTTGAGTTCTGTTAGAATTATTTTAATATATTCATGTGATTGATTGAGTTTAGAACATCAATATATAAAAGTTTAAATGCAAATATGGCATTTTTCATTGTTTAAGATTTGATGCACCTTTCTGTTAACCCTTTGATCCAAGGTCATGTAATTGTAGAGATTTGGTAGCATTGGCTTGTCTACCTGGTAAAGCTTAAAGAATAGTTTGCTTTCTCTATCCATGGCCATGAAGAAGTTGAGCATAGCTCTAAAATAAAAAAAAAACAGCTGTAAATACTAAACAATCTAAAGTAAATCAAAACTAAAGTTGTTCAGGTTTTGCTGTATTGATATACAATTCAATATCAGGTGTGATCTGCAGGATTTTCCTAGCAACCACTACATTTTCAACCTATCTACCTCTACAAAAATCCAAGGGAAAAAAGTTGATAAACCTGTTGCAGTTATGAATAATGCACAGTGAGTTGGTGAATCTTTAAATATTCAATGTAGACTTGAAGAAAGCATAATTACTTTTTCCATTTGTAAACATAAAACATATTTGTAATTGTTTGTTTTCAGTGCTTTCTTGCAATATAGAAGTTCCATTAGGTGTATTCATGGAGAGATCCACAAGATGAATGAAATCTAAGTGCCTACATACTATTTCATATTTCTCATAAATATGCTCAGATGTATGACCCACAAAGAAAGAAGGATCTTGACTTGACACATTTCTCATTTCCAAATCTGATGTGGACATCAAGTTTTCTGCTTTGCATTTCACTATTCAAACAGCAAAACACATCCTTGTATAAGATTGTTTTTTAACAGAGATAAGAAATGAGGTGTTATTCCACATTTGTAAAGTATGCTATTTTTATTTCCTCACAAGTGAGCTGTTTAACTCTCACTGTCATTAAACATAGATTAAAATATGCTGCTGATATTTCTGCAGTAACTATTTATAGTGACTACTTTCATGACCCAACAAGTTTCTGAAGCCAAAGCTGATTTGAATGTATTATGTTTGCTAATAGGATTGAGTGTTTAGTTGCAAGTTGTTCATATATTTTCCTCCATTATTCACAAGAACAAACCTGATAAGAAAATGTAAATATAACAGGTAATAACTGGAAATCACAACAGGCAAAAATTTTTGTCTTAATTGTACTAACTATAATAAATTTATACTAGAATATAATAAAAGATAAGCCTTAGATTTGTGATACAAATGCCAACTGTAAAGTCTTTTTCTTAATTTGTTTGTTGCAAATTCAAAATTACAGACTGTAAGAACAGTGCTTCAGACCTTTGTTTGCCACAAGTCACTGCCTATTAAGACAGTGCTATAGTAGCTAGCAGTATGATTTATCTATGAATTTGTAGTAGCTAATATGAGTACTAGGTCAAGCTATACTAACTGTTATTTTGATTTCTGGGTCACTTTAAGTAGCTGTTATAATGACCCCTAGGTCATGTAACAATACCTGTTATGACCTCTAATTCAAACTGTAGCAACTGATGTAATTTCTAGGCTAAGCTATAGTAACTGGTATAATATTTAGGTTAACCTATAGTACCTTTTAGTGAGATTTTTATGTTAAAAAAAGTGGTTGTTATGACTTTTAGGTCATGCTATAATAACTCATATAACTTCTCCATCAAGTTATCGTAGCTGTTATTTTTACTTCTAGGTAAATCAATTGTGGCTGTAATAATGACTTCCAAGTCAAGCTACTGAAGCAGTTATGGATTCTATACCCTGATACAAAAGCTTTAATAACTTCTAGATCAAGCTGTAGTCAGTACTGAAATTTTAGGTCAAGATATTAATCACAACTTCTAGATCTAGTTATAGCAGCTGTTATCATGATTTCTCGGTCATTATATATGTGTGTGTATATACATACATATAGTTGTTCTCATGACATCTGGGTTGAGCTATATTAGCTGTTATTATGACTACTAAATTAAGCAGTAGCAGCGATTACAACTTCTAGTAATGTTATAGGGATGGTGTAATTTATATGTTAAGCTGAATTAGCTTTAATAATGACTTTTAGGTTAAGGTATAACAGCTGTTACCATGATTGTTTGATCAAGTTATAGCAGCTGTGACCAAGTCTTTTATATCAAGCTGTATTAGCTGTTCACATGATTCCATTCTGAGTTGAAGTACAGTAAATGTTATTATAACTTCTAAGTTACACTATGAGGTTTGGTGTGATCTCTTATGTCAAGTTGTAGTTATTACCACTTCATTTATGCCAAAGTAAGTCAGCAGTTACGATGATTTTAAGTCAAAGTAAAGTCATTGTTAACAAGACTTCTAGGTTACTATAGCAGCTGTTATGACTAATTAGTCAAGCTACAGTAGAGCAAGACCTAATTATAAGCTCACATTACACAGTTATGATCACTATCTTGTTCACTGTACTAATGAGAGCAAAAACCTTTTCCAAACGGATTATATGTATTTTAAAAGAACTTTGCAGATTTCAGAAACTGTGACTTCATAATTTACAGAAATTTTCTTGAGAATACGTATTTTTAACTTCAGAAAAATTATCTGTTTTAAGTCTTGGCTTCACAGATTGGATACTTTGTGCAGATTGCAGTCCATGTGGTCCACTAAATTATTTGAGTAACATAAAATTTTTTTTGCCAATCAAATTTCTACAATGACCTGTCCAAATAAAAGTAGAGTTTACAGAATTTTTCTAGCTCTGACAATCAATATCACAGTTTTATACTGTTAGGTTCTTTAAATATGTATTTTATTCAGAAGTAAATTTTTCTTTCCAGTTTTGTTTTTCCTAAGAATGATTTAAGTAGTAGTTATTGGGGATAAAAAATACAAACTTATTTTAAAATGTGATGATCGTCTTTATCTTTTTGCTTGATTGATTGGTTGTTTGGCATTTATTGGCACAAATCAACAAAGCTTTTTGTGTCACACAACTAGTAAAAATCTTTAAAGTAAAATTGTTGAAATGTAAAAATAAATTAAGGTAAAATGAAATAATGTCCAAAATTCAGATAAAAGATTTAAATAGAATTAAAAAAACCACTGACTCGTGAAAAGTTAAAAACACAAGTAAGTTAGTTGGGCACTGTCACTACTGCCAATAATGCTGGTTCAACATCATTGGTAAACACATAAAAACATTCAAAACAATGCTGCTGCTTATGATTGTAACAAGGGCATGACATTAAAACATGGGCTATTGTGACTTAAGTGTCACAAAGGCCACACATTGGTGGATCAGTCCTAGATAAAATAAACCAATGAGTTAAAAACTGTGACCAATATGTTACATAGGCAAGACAACTTTCTCCTTCTGAACATTACAGAAATAAGATGGCCAAAGAACAAAAAGCTTGTTACAATGTTGCTCACGACAAATTGATCGCCAACTGGTTCAAAGCTGAGCCTTTAATACAAGACCATAGTCCATATATGGGATAGCATCAGAACAGATGGACTTAGCCAATGTGTCAGCAAGCTTTTTCCCATGAATACTAACATGGGCAGATTTCCATAAAAACTAGATACTAATAAAAGATAAAGAAAAATGGGCCAACCATTTCTAAGTATTGATGAGAACAGGGTGAGAACTAATGCTAAATGATTCCAGGGCCAGCAGGGAGGTAAGAGAGTCAGTGTAAATAGTACATTTGGTGTACTGCACAATTTCTACATGATTTAGTGCAAGAGAACTGGCATACAACTTTACAGTGGCACAGAAACTGTAGAGATCCTGTGAGCAGCTACCAAGCCACAACAAACCATGACAAAGCCTACAGAGTCACCTGATTTTGAACCATCTGTATAAACAATAATGGAAGAATGGTTTGAAAGACGTTCAGCAAAGAGAAGATGGTACGAAACGTTGTTTGCTCTTCTATGTAAAATATTTTCTCAACCCAAATGAGCCGTTTTTGCATATATAGAGATATGCCAAAATCATAATGGTTGGCATCTCTGCAGTACTGCTTGAATGCTTATAATTTTAGGCATACATTTTTCTCAATATAGCGATTTGCTCTTACTCAAACAACACAAGAACAAAACTAAATGCTTATTTTTGCCTTCTCTCTGCCATTTCTTTAAAACAAAGGTTTTTCAATGATGTAAATTTGTTCATTTACACAATATTCACACTGATACTATCTCCTATAAAAATCAAGTTTATTAAATTACTTCTTTGCCAGACAAAAATAATTCTTGTTCAAAGTAATTTAAAAGTTTTCTTTACTTTTGTATAACATATAAATAAGGCCATTCACATTGATCTTATCTGTTCAATAATCAGTGATGTCGAGAAACCCACTTGTTGAGAATTTTATATGCAAAAACGGCTCGTTTGGGTTTAGAAAATATTTTAAATAGAAGAGCGAACAACACAAATATACGGCATCCCCAAACCTTATAAACAAGATTGTCCATTACGACCAACAATGTCAACATATGAATTGTTTAATTACAATCTTGGTAAATACATAGCATGGGCATTTTCCAAATATGCAACATCAGCCAGCTCATTCATCAAAGACTCTTTTAATTTCAAGTCTAATCTAAATCAACTTAATCATAAAGCCTTAATGGCCAGTTTCGATGTTATATCCCTCTTTACAGAAGTTCCAACAACAGAAGCCTGCAAGATAGCCTTAGAACTCTATATCTGAGACCCTAACCCAATTATAGACATTCCCAGTAACCAGTTAGCAACCCTCATAGAATTCACTACAATAAAGACAAACTTCATGTTCAACAACCAAAACTACATACAAACAAATGGCCTAAGCATGGGCAACCCAGTATCACCAGTTCTAGCCAATATTTTTATGACACAAATTGAAACACAAGCAATTAATACAGCATTACATCCACCACTATACTGGTACAGATATGTAGATAACACGGTTGCGGGATTCAAATCTACAGAACACATACTTAATTTTTTCACTCACATTAACTCTATACATCCCAACATTAACTTCACATGTGGACAGGAAGAAAGCAATCAAATATCATTTCTTAACCTCAAAATTATAAGAACTGACACACAATTCAAAACAGAAATCCACCGAAAAATCACCCATACTGGACTATACATTCCTTGGGACTCAGCACATGAAACAAAACAAAAACTCAACATACTAAGAAACCAGATAAACACAGCCATAAAACTATGCTCACCAGATAAAATTAACGATGAATTAGACAAAATAAAACAATACTTCATCAACATCAATAAGTTTCCTCCACAAACCGTAGAAAACATTGTACGCACACACCTAGAGAGAAAGCAAAATCAACCAACAAAAGTAAATATATCTCACGAATCAAAAAATCACCAAACCATATACTGCTGTATACCGTATATTCCTGACATCAGCAAACAAATAACCAACATTTGGCAAAAACTAGTAACAAAATATAACATTCCAGTTAATACTAAATTTATTCAAAAACCAGGCACAAAACTAAGGTCTATACTATGTAAGAACTACACTGACAAACACCACACCAACATTATTTATAAAATACAATGTGATAACTGCCACGACTTCTATATTGGAGAAACAAGTAGAAAAATGGAAAGCAGATTTAAAGAACATAAAAAGTCACCTTCACACGTTTTCGAACACTGCAAGTCAAATGGACACAACATAACCATAGAAAACACTAAAATACTAAATAAAGAAACAAACATAAACAAACGCAAAATTAAAGAAGCCTTACTTATACAACTTAAACCCAAAATAAACAAATATAAAGGAACGCCATTATACCTATATCAATATTATAGATAAAATTATATATTCAAACATCTAACCCTGCCCTCTACATTGCAACACTCAGTTACACAACCCCTTCCAAACATGTGGTCAGCTTCCGGTCAGTTACCTCTTTCTTTGTGAACCTGACAATAACCGTGAAGGTCGAAACGTTGTTCGCTCTTCTATTTAAAATATTTTCTAAGCCCAAACGAGCCGTTTTTGCATATAAAATTATCTGTTCAATACTTATTTTTCTCTAAATTATCTAGGATTATTATTCTTTTGGTAATATGTAATTGTTTCTATACTTACTATGTTATTTTTATTTGGTCTATGTTCCCATTAAATTTTCTTTACCTACTATTTACATACACTTTAATTTATAAAATGGCCTAATATACAGGGTGGCCCATAAGTCCCTACCCATTAATATATCTTATGTATCCAGTGTGCTGTCCCTCATTCTCGCTGCATAATATTATGTTGCAATATGCTCTTCTAGTGTAAATGGGCTTACATCAGCCATATTTCTCTGAAAAAAGAAACAAATTTACAATACATGCATAATTGAATATAACATAATAACATATGAATGGGTAGAAACTTACGGGCCACCCTGTATATTTTGTTTCCCCATCCCACCCTATTTATTCAATTTTATGAACATGCAGAATGATTTTAAACCATACATGTACAAAATATCTCTCCAGTATTACTTGGGTTAAACATAAATACCCTCTGCTGTGTTCTCTTTAGAATCGTATTTCAGTTGCCGAAGTGCTTCAATCCAAGGAGGAAGTTCACGTGTGTCATCTAAAGGTTCTGTTCTAAAAGCTGGATGTTCCTGCATTTCCTTGTAAAAAGATAAAACAAAAAAGTAAAACTGATAACATACTTGTGTACATAAACATAAGTGTAATCAATAACAATACATGCATGTATATAGTGTTTGTGTTTTTAAAAAAAATTACATACATACATACATACAACCATTGAAAGAAACTAAAAACTAACTGACAATTACAAAACCAGTGTTAATTCATCAGCAAGCTAGAACAATTCTAGAAACAATTTTATTCTCTTTTATTATCCAAATTTATGTAACAAACAAATTACTTAGATAAAAAACCCAGTGAAATAAGAGCATTGGAAACATTAATAACTATGAAAAACTGAGGAAATGACATTCTTTTGGTTGAGCAATTTGAAAACATTAAAATGTAAGTCACTGGAATATTTTAAGAGTTCCTTCCTATAAATAATATTCTTATTCATTATTTGAAGACCACAAGGCAAAATCTACACTTACTGTGCTGAATATATATGTATCTAACTCAACCATAACCAAGTCCAATACCCCCAAAACCAAAAAGTTCATTACATAACATTTAAAAAAAAAATTATGCTAAAGTATACAGTTTACAACAAATATGTACCACATGACTATGAATACAAACAATGCTCTCTCTCCAAATAGTTTACAAAACAGATAATTGTAATATTAATTTTTTCCAACAATCAATATAATTCAGATACATGTAAAAACAAAATAATTTTAATTGTTCACAACTCTGAACACTGCCTAAATTTCAACAGACTCAGTGAAACTACAAATATGCTAATGAAAAACAAGTTATGTCATTCATAATGCCCACTTGTTTACACATACTTTATCACACGACTTTAGTAGAACCTTTTCTGAAATTGATCAAGTGCACTCTGCAATCTGACCTGTGACCTGTCCACCTGAGATACCATATTGTAACTTGTCTGGTTATCCAATACTTTTTTGTCCCATCTAGGTTTTCCCATCTTATTTGCAGAAAACCAGACTGTGATGTAACTCCATGATCCTAGTATGATTTTGATCTTAAGGATTATATAAAATATTTTCTTCCATGCCAGTGTTTATGGAGACTGTGTATGAGATAATATCCTGATTTTAGCATTGTAAATCTGTAGACTTACTGCTGTACTAGCAGTGACAAATAAAAAGAGAACACCACCAGTAATTAGTGGAATTTATTATAATATTGGTGATATTTTCATATTAAAGTTCTGGTAGAATTTGCATGGTATTGCAGACCCTAAAACAAACAGTCATGAGATCAGAATCAAAAGTAGATGAAAGGTTGTTTCAAGGATAACACATAAAACGTGCATTTTTTTATTTTTTACAAATTACAATAATTGTTATAATAAATTTGGCCAAATAACTAAAGTAGTAAAAGATTAAATAATCCATAAGAACAAATTTAATTAAACATTTAATTTTAGGTATGCAGTTCATAAAATATCCCTCTACAAACTTGTGCTAGACTATTTAACCAAAAACTGTGTAAAGTGCAGTAAGAACATAATAGTATAGCTGGAAAGTATCATGTACAAATATTTTCATTATAATGCATACCAGGACTGAGTTATGAAATAATCAACTACAACATACTATGGTATACAGTTATTCCTAGATTGATTAATAACCCTCATGTTTCAGGAATTCACATAACAACTTGCAAATCAAAACAACTTTAGTTGCAAATAACTTTCTTCTTTGCTTAGCATAATGTGTGAATCACTTTTTCTCTTGGCAGTTGACTTGAAACTTCCAACAATACAATGAAGTGGCCTAAAATTTCAATTTGATATACCAAAGCTGTTGTTTATTTTTCAGAAATTCCCACCAAACAACATATACAGTATTTTCACACTTTGTCATGTACATATTATATACACATACACTTTGAAGTAGTCTGCTTATGAACACAGTATTAACCACATTTAGCACCAACTGACCACATAACCATTTTTATTTCTATTTAGTTTTAATATTATAAGTTTTAATGTTGTATGCATATCTTCACAAAATGTGGTAGACTTTTAACAAACATTAGAATTTGCTTGTATACAAAATAATCTTTAATGAAAAATTTTACTAAAGATTTGTCTGTGAAAATAATTATTTTTTGTTATTTACCAGACTGAATGTAAAACAATTTAAGTTAAGATTAAAACTATCTAAATTCATTTCAAACACTTTATTCAGTACAACTTCATATTTTCATATTTTATTGTTACATCTATACCAATTTTAAACAAGATTGGAAAAATTGACCAACTTCGTAACCAACATCACAAATAACAACAATAAAAAATTGAAATAAATCTAAATTATCATCTTTTCTTTAATTCTAGTATGACTTCAAATTGTAACAAAAACTACACTTATCCCAAATAACTTTATACATAAATGTTATTGTTCTTCATACTTTGTCCAACAACTAATCCTACTTGCACTATTATAAAAGTTATAAATCATTTCAAGGAATATGCATTTCACTTTACAATTTTTAATTCATTACGCACAGACAACCCTAAGCTGCTCACATGAAAAATGTTTATCACATTGTTATTATTATTATTATTTAATTTCACCTAATTTAACCTTAACTAACCTGAGCAGTCTCCTACTTCTCCATTTTAGTTTCTTTATAATAGTAAATAAAACATACATGAAAAGCAAAAAATAAAGTATCAGGTCATCCCTTAAGTCATGTCTAAATATTTAATACAGAAATTGCATCATCATTTCTGTTTTTGTAAAAGATTTTAATGACAAACATGTAGTAGGATGTGCATAAAAATGTTCAGACAAACAAAAGAAACCAACACAACACCACTTTTTTAGATCATTAATGGAACAAATCCTTATGAAGATGGATGTGTCTGAAGAGCACATTAGGCATATAATGCTTCAAGAGTTTATAAAAAGGCAATAGTGCAGCAGAAACCACATGAAACATTCAAGATGTTTATGGTGCGGAGTCTCTCAATGAAAGAAAATGTTGAAGGTGGTTTCAAAAGTTCAGGTTGCTCCTGTTGAATTTAATGCTGCTGGTTGCACTTGATGAAGATTGTGCTATAACAGTTGAAGAACTCACACAGAAGTTTAATTCAACCCATTGAACAGTTCACCGTCATCTGCAACATTTTGGAAACATGTTAAAATTTGTAAAATGGGTCCCCCTCCCCCATGATATGACACAAGGTTAGTGACTGGAGATGAAAAATTGATATATTGTAAAAAGGTTAAGCACTGAAGACAATGCAGGTAAAGCAAGCCCAAAATGGACCTCCACACTAGGAAAGTCTTCTTGAGTGTTTGGCAGGATATTGTTGATGTGATCCACATTGAGTTGTTACCACTCAATGTAACAATTACATCAGACTTCTACTGTCAACAGTTAAAATGCTTGAATGTTGCAGGGAAAGAAAACAGGCCTGCTTTGATCAATCATAGAGGTGTTGTGTTACACCAGGATAATACATGGCCTAATACAGCAAAGATTGAAGAGCTAGACTTGGGAAAACTTTCACATCCTCCTTATTCTTCAGACCTTGCCCCATTTGATTATCATCTATTCCAAAGTGTGCAGAATTATCTTGACTGAAAAGAGCTTGGAACACATGAAAATGTCAAGACTACCCCCTCTACATTTTCCTTCAAACCCCAAAAATATTTTTAAAGGTGGCATTCAGAAGCTTATGCATGTTTGGCAGAAGGTAATTAATAATAACGAAACATACATTATTGATTAAATAACATTAAAAGCACTTACAATCCTTTCTCTTTTCCTGAACATGAGTGCGTGTCAACTGACACTTAACCCTACCTTTATATTTTATACTAATGGTAATAGTGGACTAAATCTTTATTTAATTAAATAAAATGTATCAAAGAACACAGAATAATTATATGCAAAAAAAAACAAAGTCTATAACCATCACAGTTTTTCTGACTTTCTAACTATGTGGCAGTAGCTGTTACAAATTCATCCAAGCTAGTTGATGTGTTACCTGTGGGAATGTAGCTTGTACTAAAAGAGAAGTGAATATTTTTCTGTAAAGAAAACAGTATAATATAATACACAATTAAATAGATGGAAATCTTGGATTTCTACTGGTTAAAAATAACAGTATTAAACACAAGAGAGAACTATTGGCAAAAATCCCCAAAGAGAGAATGTAACAGGTGGATGCTGCAAGAGGGATCTGGTGTTCTATTTGATAGCTTTGTAACCAAACAAAATTGAAAGATACAAAAATTATGCTTTATCTGAGCAATGACAATATTACGATTTACGTTAAATTTTGTAGTTTTTGGAGGGGTGATAAATAAATTAGTAAAGAGAGTATGTCTAGAGAAAATAATGTTACATTTCTCACTCTTGGGGAAGTTCAGGATCTTTTTCTGTAATATTTTCTAATGAAATTAAAAATTAAAACTTGTATACTATTCAAATATAGAATATTACTAGAACTACAGCATTAGCTACAACATTATGTAACAATAATTATTATATTAATTACCAAGGACAAATGATAGCAAAAAATAAAATCTCTTAGAGGAAAGAAAACAACAAAAATAGTAGACAATGAAGAATGACAGTTAAAAATGAAGAGTAAGATTCTCTGACAAAATTCCCAATGCCAAACAATATCAGACAAAAACAGAGGGCAAAGGTCAGCAAACTGAATTAGATGAGCACTACTGTTTCTGAGCCTATGAATATCCATTACTAACTCTTATAACATTGAAGTCTGAGTGGTAGGATGAGATATAGAATCAGAGGAATTGGAAGTGGTGGCAGGGAGAGGACAAGTAAAAAAGAAAGCAAGAAGGCAGGATACAGAAAGAGACAAATAAGGATCTTGGGAGAAATTGCAAACCGGTGAGGATCAGGAATAACATCAGCATGCAACCCTAATATATGACTCTAGTCCATTAAAATCACTTCAGCACATGAAAAGAGCAGATAAAAGAATATGAAGAGTAGATAAGTAAATAAGTATTAACTTAAATCCCCTAAGTGGAATAGTAGTTTATTAGAATAAGAAGGTAATTGCAGGAAAAAAATAAAGGGAAAGGATAGAGAGTTTAAGATAAAAATGGAAAACCTTAAGCCTAAGACAGGTGGGAAAAAAAACGATTTGATCCCAAAGTCTGAAAAAAAAAACCAAAAAACTTTAGAGTTTAAAAATCAAAGAAAAAAAATATAGCACAAAGTTTTGCTTAGTTATATGAGAAAGGAAGAATTAGGCATGCATACATCTAAGTAGTTGTAAAAGTAATCAAAAATGAGCTTCCACATCTGGATAAGAAGCAGTAAACATAGAAGTGAGAAGAATGTGACAAATTACAAAGCAAAGGAAAACATATCCAAGAAACCCAGTCCCAAAATTATGAAGAAGGCTTAGGCAGATTCAAGACAGCATGAGTAAATAACACAAAGGCAGGTTGTAGAAAAAAAGGCCAGTAAAATTCCTTCCTTCATGAATCAGAAACACAGACATAGATATGTTAGGTACAAAAGAATGTCTAAACTACATAAACAAATCCACCACATACTGTATAAAGCTCTCACTTCTCCCAACAGATAAAGACATATCTGATTCTGGCATGGTAGTTAGACTAGCATGAACAAAGTGAAAGTTACCAATACTTGTGAAGCAATAATGTAGACAAAAAAAAAGATCACAAAAGCTGCAGGTACAGAAAATGTTTTACAACAAAATTTCAATAATAAATCTTTCACAACAGGTAATACCTTTGTAGGTTCATCCAATAAAATAAAATATCTGATGCATGAGAATTTGATGAGTGAAAAAAACATGTCATTACACATGAGTGCCATACTGAAAAGTGATGTTGTGCCAGGAGGTTGTGCTCCATGCTACAACACTATAATTGCACATTGTAACATTTAAGTTTAAAGTCTCAAAACTGGTGGCAAATGAAAATTTGCACATACAGAGGGCAGTACCAATTTAAAACAAACTAATATATGAGTGAAGGTAAGTATGATGTCAGAAACAAAATGTTCAGTTAGAAAATATATCATGGAGCAATAAAAAGTCAATCAAGGTAGGGTTAACAGAAGAACAGTTCTCTTGTTAAAAAGATATCTCTAAAATGGAGAAGTTTCTTTTATTTAAATTTGAAGAAAGCATGGCACTACATACAAAAAACAACAATGCTCACATTCTCAAATGCTCTATCCACATAATTCTTGCTCATTACAATTGAGACACAAGAGAAGTTACATCCTTGTTTTTAATATACTGCCAACAGAAATCAATTTACCTTCATGCATAGTAAATACAATTGTAAATATATGCTACCCACATAAAAACAAAGAAAGATGACACTTTTAGATTAATGGCTCAGAACAATAGATGGCTAGGGCAAAAAGAATCAAATTGTATACATCTGAATAAATGAAAATTTTAAAACATTTCTATCTTAAAATAAGGAGGTATAAACTTACAGTATACCCACATACTACAAATATGTGATCATTCACCAATTTAGGAGTATATGCTTCTACAAGGACAATGTTATCAAAGTATTCCATTGTTCATGTATGATTATACAAAAACTTGTAATTTAATTTAAAAAAAATAAAACTCGTTATACATAGCCTATTAATAGTATAGTACTAAGTTGTGCATAAATTTCAATATAACCACCGAATTATGAAATCATTTGATGTTTGTCAAAAAAGTGGACATCATAATGATCATAATAAAGATATATTGAAATACACAGAATGCAAATTGGGTTTTTAATCCAACTTTATGTTCTCTTTAATGATATGAAGCCATGGTCAATAACTTACTGTCAGTTGCTTCACAATACTTTAGTATAATGTTTATGTTTGAAAATGTATCTTACAAAGTGATGTTGGTTCCAATTCAATAGGAACTATACAAAAAGTACAAAACTAGTATCTAGTGTAAATATTTCATTCTGAATATGTGTCCAGATAGCCTAATAACCTTCGTTTTAAAATGACAAAACTTATGAAAAATATACTACATATAAGAAATTAAGTATGATCTATCACTTGCATGTCATTTGTTTGTTCAATTCCATTTCATAAGTTACAGCTAGTTAAGCTCACCCAAAGCATTGATTATCAATGTTATTTGCAAACAGGAAACCAAATTTACTTAACCTGAAAAACACTACAAGCAAACCTTGATTATATGGACAGCATACACTTCCAAAAGCTTATTCATGTTAATCAAAAGAGTGATGCTACTTGTGTGAAAGAGATCTACCATAGGTTTTTTATTTTATACTGTATGTTTATTATGACAAATGCTTATTTATATACATGATTTTATAAGTGATATGTGGAAGAACAAGTAACCACATAATTCTAATGTTATACAATAATGTATTTTCATAAATTTAAAGCATCCTGATATATATTTTAAAAGGATAAACAAAACTATTGTCAGAAATTAATATGTTAATTATATTGAGTGACAGCAGGAACACAATGAAACATCAGTTACATTCAACCTATGTTTGCAATATAAAACTTTACCTGTTCCCAGTTATCTTCAGACCATCCATCTACATATTTCTTTGGTTTTATATTTTTTAGATCATTATCCAAGTCTTTATTCATATCTTGAATAAGTCCATGGCTATCTTTTTCAGTCACTGGATGGTTTCCTTCAGCCATCTATAAAACTTTAAAGTAACTTACTATTGTACAAGAATAACTCAAGATTTTATCACTTACAAAAAAAGATGCTTCTAACCAGACAATACCAATTTTTCAAAGCCAAGATTTTATATTTTGTTCTATTTTAACTTACTTATGGCAGAACTTGATATTTTCTTAAATCTAATGTGTACTTCTAATAATACTTGTTCCTCTCATACTATAACTATTATTCAACTGCCTGGGTTTCTTCCTTTTTACCTCTCTAAGTACTGGGGAGATTTTCTCTTGCTTCTATACTCCACTTAGTTGCCCTTGCAAATATTTGTCTTGTGACACTCTCCACCTATATCAGTGTGTTTTCTATCCTGGTACTGCATATCAGCATCTCATTCAAATGATAAATATTTTGAAACTGACTCGATATGAGTCTCTTAGTAGGAATGAAAGGTGGGAAGAGTGTGAAAAGGGGTAAATACTATTGAAAATGCATTTTAAATGTAAGAAAATTTTAACTTCCTATATACTCATCCTTTCACACTCCAGCTAGAGCAACACATTATAAGGTGAAGGATCCAGAACTTATGTGGCTGTACCAGCTCCAACCAATACCTCATCTCTAGAAGCTAACATTCAGTGTATGGTCGGAAGGAGGGTTCCTCAGCCAGAGAAAATTGATAAACACTGCTTTGTTGCCAGCAAACGTAAAAAAAATCATAAAATACAATTTTAGCAAAGTAGAGGGTGGGCACTGATGCCTGAAAATTTCTGTCACATAAAAATGCTGAATAAATGAAGAACATAAGTTTTTTCACCAATGTAAAAACAAAACTTTAGGCTTTTATACTAGCTAACCACTTTTGGTGAAATAATTAACTTTGTAGCATCTTTCCAAGTGAAACCTTGGGCATCAGCTTATTCAACTTCCCTGGCAAATGAAAATAAAAACAAAAGTTGGATTGTTCAGTGTTAGAAAAATACAATGAAATAGTCTCAACAATTTTATTTTTAAACACTGATACTTCTCATTCTTCAAATAACACTGTGTAACAAAATTTTTACTTTTCCTTGTTTCTGGTAGAAAAGTGTTATTTCCCAATTGCTTGTGCCAAAAGTAAATGGAAAAGACCTATTTCTCTCTTCATCTCTTCCCCTGGCTCATTCAATGCACCTCAAAGAGAAATACAACAGCATCAAGACCTTGCTAGAAGCCTTGAAGTATAAGTATGGCTGGGAGGTTATTGGATACTTCAAAATGGTGACATTCCTGATGGGTTTCCAAGGAGGCTTTAAAAAGTTTCTCTGTTATCTTTGCCTTTGAGACAGCAAAGACACTGCAGCACACTACAATAGGAAGCACTGGCCTCAATGGACCAAGCTCTCTGTGGGGAGGCACAATATCAAGTGTGAGCCACCAGTGGACCACCAGAAGGTATTATTCCCACCATTGCACATAAAATTTGGTCTTATGAAACAATTTGTCACAGCTCTTGATACAAAGATGGCAGCCTTCAAGTACCTTCAAGACTTGTTCCATAAGCTGTCTGAAGCAAAGGTCAAAGCTGGTATCTTCATTGGACCACAAATAAAGAAGATCCTGAAAAGCACAGAATTCCCCAAAATGCTCAGTGGGAAGGAAGAAAAAGCTTGGAGCAGTTTTGTCACAGTGGATTGGGGATTCTTGGGCAATCACAAGGCCAAAAATTATGTGAAACTTGTTGAGGCTCTAGTGAAGAACTATGACAAAATGGGCTGCAGGATGTTCCTGAAAATCCATATCCTTAACACTTATCTTGATAAATTCAAGAAAATGGGAGCACACTCAGAGGAACAAGGCGTGCGCTTGCACCAAGATATACTGGACTTTGAATGCTGCAACCAAGGAGCGTATAATGAAAACACAATGGTAGACTATATTTGGAGCTGATACGTGAAAGTGATTTACTTTACAGTCACAAGTTTAAAAAAACTACTCACTTCCAAACATTTTTGTGTAACTTTAGTATATATACATGTAAATCTTGATTCATATGCTGTTTTATTCAAACCTTATGTAAATGAAAATGTCCAAATTTGCCCATTTTTACATAGAAAATTTGTTAATTTCTAAATTTCATTATCAAAGTCACAAAAGCAAAGGTTGAAAGAAATAATGGCCATTTTCTGCATTTTTACAATTTAAGCAATTGAGAAATAACACATACTATCCAGGAACAAAATTTGTATTACACAGTGTAATGTTTAAGTTCATCACCTTCCAACAACAAAACATGCAATATTCTCAAATTTAACTCACTCACACTATACATGTCTGCATGTTTGTTCAAATTTTGAATGGAGCTTAATTAAAACAAATATTTTATGAATTTGGCTATTAGTCTGAAAGCCCAGAGCCACAGTTGTTGTTGTTTTGAATTAAGCACAAAGCTACACAATGGGCTATCTGTGCTCTGCCCACCACGGCTATCGAAACCCAGATTTTAGCGTGCAAGTCCGCAGACTTACCGCTGAGCCACTGGGGGCCCAGAGCCACAGAATTATTAGTTTGTCCATAAAAACCGTAGCACTACTTTACACTAGCATTACAGAATTACTTGGACAAATCTCGACAAACAGGCCTACACATTCACAACATTTGCAAACTGGACTTTCTTCTGTATTAATTAAAGGAAACCATTAAATTCATTGTAACTTAAAATTTAAATTAGGCAATGTAAAGTGATTATGCAATTAAGTGGTTAAATATCAGTTGTTTACCATCAGCTTTGTGTTGAAACTTAATCTTTGATATTATTAATATTTGAGAAATTATTGATATTTGAGAAAATTAAATTATAAAAGAAATATTCAAATTCAATTCCTAAAAAAAAAAGTATAATTTTTCTTTCTCTTCCTCATTGATCTTCGAGCCCCTCAGTCTCAGTATGTGCAGAGTAGCTTTGTGGTCAATATCAAACTCTCGAACTTCAGTTATTCTAATCATTTTGAATATGAACGCTAAAATGTTATCTGTACAGCAATACATGTTAATATTATTATTACTAATACTTCCGAGTCATAAACTTCTTGTTACAAACAGCATCAAACCATTCAGTGCTAGTTGATCTTAATTAAATATTAATGCGTATTGAATATACGCAATTATATAAACACTTCGTATTTATACTATCACTAGAAATAACTGAATGCATCAAATTATCAGTACTTACCTACTGCTTTACTAACTTTTCTAAACTTATTTATATCAAGCACGTTTTCTAAAGATGTTTACAAAATTTAGTACATCACCCAAGCGCCATCTGAAGCCAGTTATTACAGCTAGAGGATTGATATATATATATTTTTCTTTTTCGATAAAGTTCGCCGGTGAAACAACAATAAGTTTGGAAACTTACAACACTAAAATCCGGAGTTCAATTCTCCCGCTATGGAAACAGTAAATAACCATTGTTGTTTTACTCTAAAGAAAACAAACAAATAATTATACTCAATAGAAATCATTATTGTAAGATCACAATTTATATAACAACGGGCTTAATGATACATGGAGAATGTTCTATCTCCTTAACAAACAACAATTTCAAATATTTAAACTATCCTCTAATGACAATCTTTCCGTTACAGGTATTACTCTAACCATTCTTTGAACCTCTGTCAAAATGTCAATGTATTTTGTAAGGTAAAAAATGCAAAATTAAGCACAATATTCCAAATCAGGTCTAACCAATGACCTGAACAAAGAAATGGTAATTTTAAAATTATATCAAATATTTTTTATAAATGTAACCTTAAATCATATTTGCCCTATTACTAGCAATTGCACGTACTTTTTTTTTGCTGATTTAAGAGATTAATAACCCAGAAAAGAAGGTCTTTTTCTTCCATGATACTATTCAGATATCTCCCATCAAATATATACAATATATTTAAAAAATACGCGGACTGATGTACTTTATTTAGAAGTTACAGGTGTGAGCCCCCATCAAAGTACTCTCCTCCCCAACACACACATTTATCCCAACGGTGTTTCCACTCGTTGAAACAGTCCTGGTACGCTTCTTTTGTAATATCCTCCAGCTCCTTCGTCGCATTTGCCTTAATCTCGGGAATCGTCTCAAATCTTCTTCCTTTCAAAGGTCTTTTTAGTTTGGGGAACAAAAAAATTGCAAGGAGCAAGGTCAGGTGAGTAGTGGGGTGGATGGGGAAGAATAGTGATTGAGTGTTTGGCCAAAAACACGCAAGTTCTGAGGCACAAATTTCGCAGCAACGCGGTGCACCTTCAATTTTTGCGGTCAAAATCTCGTAACAAGATCCAACTGATATCCCACACTCTTCAGCAAGCTCCCTGTCGATTTGCCCGCACCAGGGTGTTGATTTTGTAGACGTGGAAGGACGTCTATCTTCAATGGACTGTCGATCATCCTTAAAACGTTCATGCCACTTGAAACATGCCGTACGCTTCATAGCAGCATCACCGTAAGCCGTGTTGAGCATAGCAAAAGTTTCAGTCGCAGATTTTCCAAGTTTAACACAAAATTTCACAGCAAGTCGTTGCTTCTTCAGGTCATTCATTCTGAAATCCACCAAACGAAAAAAAAACGCACTTCACTTATAACCGCGTAGCTAATACACAAGTTAAGATATCTGCAATCGGGAAATGGCGTCGTAATCAGCTGAACTGCGCGAACCTGGCGATACCAAGCGGATTCCCCTGGAACCAACTGGAGCCGCGCAATTCAAACTGTTCGCGTATTTTTTGGAGGAAGAGGTCAAATGTACCTGACCCTCCTGAGTATTTAACAACTATACTCAAATACCGACACATTGGAACGCAGACCTCCTATTTATAAGCGTATAAGATGAATGGAGGAGAGCAGCATCTCTCCTAGCTAGCAGTACATACGGGCATTCGGGCAAATATCCAGTTTTATGTTGGCAAAATTAGCAGTAGAAAATATAACCTCTTAATATCATTTGTACAAAAATTGTACAGCCACTCAGTAAGAAATTTCTCATGCCCTTATAATTTGTTTATTATCATTTAAATAATGAAAATTCACGTGTATTACCTTGCCTTTATTATAATTAAAAGTGACATGCCAGTTATTTTTCCAATTCGCCAAATGGTTTAAATCCCGTGCAAGTGCCCCATTATTATTAAAAACTCTGTTGCTTATTTCTAACTTTGTTAACAAAATCTCCACAAAATAAAAACAGTATTCTTTTGCCAATTTTTCAATCACATTTAGGGAGTGGTCATTATAAAACAGTAGGATTATGCAAATAAGATTGGCACTAATTTTGTATATTTTGGAGACAGATTAAGTTTGAGCTATGTTTTTCTAAATTGATTTTCTTGAAATACAATGTGGGTAATGTACAGCATATATTGGAATAAACTACTTCCTGAACTCATTTTTCTAATAAAATTCAAAATGTTTCATGTCACCTTTGCGCTGTAAACGAAGCCTGGCTAGGAATCCACACACACACACACATATATTTATATATATATTTGTGGTGTGCACTCATAAGCTCTGTGCTTGCTTTAAATATATATGATTTTTTTTGACGTGTATGCAGCTATAACATATAAATATGTTGTGAATAGTTGCTGAGATTGCCTTTTTTTCCCTTGCTTTACTTCGTCATTTTCTATTCTGCCCAAGAGAATATTGTAATAATATCCAGGGTGGCCCGTTAGTCCATACCCATCCATATATCTTATCTATTCAGTGTATATGTGTGCTGTCCTTCATTCTCACTGCATAATATTATGCGACGCCATGTTCTGTGAGACATTTTCCTCAACATAACAGGGGTTATTGTTCCAAATACCGTGGTAACAGCTGCCTTCAACTTGTCATTAGCATTATAATGCTGTTTAGACACAATGTCCTTTATGTATCCCCAAAGAAAGTTATCACATGTTGTCAAGTCCAGACTTCTTGCGGGCCATTTCATGGATGTCGGGATGTTACAGAACCACGACCTATCCATTTATCTGTAAAAGTGACATTAAGATAATCTCGCATAGTGAGGGCATAATGAGCCGGAGCTCCATCTTGTTGAAACCAAACCTCATCTCTGATTCCAAGTTCATCGAGTTTCGGTATAAACCATTGTTGTAATATGTTTAGATATGAGGTATGGTTTACTGGCTCGTCAGAGAAGTATGGTCCAATAACATGACACGCATTAAGTGCTGCTCACATCATGACATGCAAAGTGTTGTATTCAATTTCTTCATAATAATGAGGATCCTCCTTTGCCCAGAAGTAAACATTTCGTGCTCGACTCAAACGGTAAATTGCACACTCATCCGTAAACATCACCTATCCTCCAGAAGGGATTGTATTGAAGATTCGCAGTAACTCATCACACGCCAGTTTCCCATTTTCACTATCAGCATCACTTAGTTCATTCACAAATGTGGGTCGCCATGCTTTAATTCCTGTGCCCTTTTTCACAAAAGTTCAGCCTGGCATTGCCTAGCGCGTTAAGGCGTACGCTTCGTAATCTGAGGGTCGTGGGTTCGCGCCCAAACATGCTCCCCCTCCCAGCCGTGGGTGCGTTATAATGTGACAGTCAATCCCACTATTCGTTGGTAAAAGAGTAGCCCAAGAGTTGGCGGTGGGTGGTGATGACTAGCTGCTTTTCCTCCAGTCTTACACTGCTAAATTAGGGACGGCTAGCACAGATAGCCCTCGAGTAGCTTTGTGCGAAATTCCAAAACAAACAAACAAACAATTTTTCATAAAGGTCTGCACGGTCGCTCGCAAGATACCTAGTTCAGCTGATCTTTTCCTTGTCGACTTTAATGGTGAATTAATTACTACCTCTTCCACACCAGCACATGACTATCTACGTTTAACTGGCCTTCCTGAACGAGGTGCATCCTTAATATTGCCAGTTTCAAACAATTTGCTTTCCCAATTTGACATCGTTTTTCGTGTTGGTGGATTCTTATTCAATCTCTCTCTAAATTTGTCAGTTATTGTATCCAAGGTGTCACCAGTATTCTTGCTCTCATGTACCCACGCACTTCTTGTCACAATACGCTCTAAGTGTAAATGGGCTTACATAGGTCATATTTCTTTGAAAAAAATAAACAAATTTATAATTCATGCGTAATTGAATATAATGTAGGGATGGGTAGGGACTTACGGGCCACCTTGTATAACATTCAAGCTGAAAAGAAATGCAATGCTCTTCTCTGGCCAGGATGATGCTGACTAAGTTGAACAGCTGACCAATGCTGTTAGAGAACAGTGATCACGAGATTATGCAATGGGTTGTGCAAAGAAAGTGAATTTACTTGCTGAACTTAGTCATATTTTCTTTAACTGGTTCTGGTAGGATATGATTAAGGAAAGTCTAACTTTAAAATCATTGTGAAAGTCTATAAAGAGAACTGTGAATCTTAAATAAATTCAAGTATTTTTAACTATGATTTCATCTGGACAGGTATACACAGTTTTTTCTGTTTATTTGTCATATCAAATAGTTTGTTCATTTATTTAAATTTGTCCTGCCTTATTATTTTACCGAATTTGTTGGTTTAACCTATCTAATACCATACTTAGTTCACCTTAAAAGTTAGAAAATGTATATGAAATGATTTAAAACACATGAAGCAATATATGATGCAATAAATATAGACATTTATTATTTAAGGTGCTTCATCATACTTATTTTCACCTCTTACACATGCCCCCCAGTGGCACAGTGGTATGTCTGCGGACTTGCACACTAAAAACTGGGTTTCGGTACCCGTGGTGGGCAGAGCACAGATAGCCCATTGAGTAGCTTTGTGCTTAATTCTAAACAAACCTCTCACACATTTGCTATTATAACTTTAGCAAGACATATACATATATGGACATTTGACTTATCTAATTGATGATAAACAATATGTATATAAATGTATATAGGAGTTACATTTGAAAGGCACATTTTTACAATATGTTCAACAAAGTACCCAAAACTTTCATGGTGATATGTTTAACTAAAAGAACTTTATTAAATTATGAAATGTCATGTTGTTACTACAAATATAATCATTAAAAAATGTGATAGATAATTAGTTCTAACTCAAATGTACCTTTTTATGCTTGTAAATAAAATGACACTGTCTCAAAACATTAATTACCCTTCAAGAACAAGACTATGAAAAATGAGCCTGAAATTTAAGATTCACCATTTCTCTTAGAGCCAGACAAGACTTCAACAAGTCTGCTGATACATTCTTTATTATCACAAGAACAAGCTTCAAAGCACAATAATTTTCCTTTCTATATCTGCATTACTTAGTTGCACATGCAATTTTGCAAAAACTAAGACTGATGTAGGATCTAAAGAATTTTCTATCAGCACTGGGTTAATCACTCCACCATGAACATTTTTTCTCCCATTCCCATCTGGTGGTGGGAGATTTAGTGTAACATACAATCATATAAATCTTTGATAATTTACTCTTTTTACATATTGTGAAAAAGCATCAATCATGGGTACCAGCTTTTAAGTTGTACGTTTTTTACAGAAATGATCATATCTCAACATATCCAGTGATGAGCACCTTCTGTTGACATATACCAGTAGATCACAATTTATGTTCAGGATCTTTATTCAATTTCTTTATCTTATTTCCTAAAATGCACTTATGGAGTTACAACCCTTCAAGGCATGGATTGTGGATAACACAAGAGATATATCCAAGATCTTAAGTAACAGAGTGCATTGAGATGATGCAACTCTTTTATGCAATGTAATTCCTGAAGAGTAGTTCTTGAGTATTTAATGGTAAGATATATTGTGGGTATGCAACAGTGATATCTGAGTCAATGCTCCACAGTACATGTTCTATGTCCAGAGTTTTAAGTGCATTGCTCACAGGTGGTGATATTCTTGAGTTAGCCTTTCATAATCTTACTGGAACTCTTTCACTCTGATAAACTACCCATGTTTCACTACAACTGTGTTTCGAGTGTCTCTGAAGCCTTTTGTTAAGAAAACTTTCTTCTACATGACAATCCTTACCTCCATCTAATCTCTCAATAACAAATTTGTCGCATTAGATTTGTCAGCAGATCTAGAAAAGATTTTTTTTATCATTGTTTAGGTGAAGTAATAACTTTTGATGGCTTCCTTTTTCCCTGCATGTGAAATCTGGCACATCTAACTCTTTCTCTTCTTTTGATTTACTGGTCACAAGAATAGCTGTCACCAGCCACTGCAACGTATTAGAAGTTTTAAGAAAGAATCACACTTAGACACTTCTCAGGAAATTTTTCAAATGTACTTTTATCAGTGTAGAACATCTGTATGATCATCATAAAGTCGACTACTAAAAGATTTGGAACTGTCGTATTTGGTATTTCTGGCAATCGTCATGAATCAGATTCAAACTAGGGAAGTTTTATAGTTTTTCTTCATTACTGAAGCTCAGCATCTGCAAACAACAAATATTTATTGTGATTAGATAGAATATGAGGCAATATGGTGATGAGACAACTTTTCTTTAAAGATGGTGTGATTATGTTGTTAGGGCACTTCAGTCATGGGGTCATTTTAATGTGATAGTTGATTTAAGAAATCGTTGGCAAAAGACTAGCTCAAGAGTTGGTGGTGAAGACTAGATACCTTCCTCTAGTCTTTCACTATTAAATTAGGGATAGCTAATGCAAATAGTCTTTGTGTAGCTTTGCACAAAATTCAAACAAACAATTAAGCGCAAAGCTACACAATGGGATACATGCTCTGCCTATCATAATGTCTAAAACCAGTTTTTAGCAGCATAAACCTGCAGATATACCATTGAATAAGATATCAACAATTGACCATAAGAGAATTATTCAAGATGTTAAAATTGGAGTTATCCTTGTGATTTATTGGCAAAATCATAAATTCACGGAACAGTAAGTCTATCCTTGAAAAAGCATCAAAATATCATACAGTATTTTCTCTTTTTGTAGAGTGTACAGTATTTGAGCTGTTTAATATCCACAGGAACTGTGTGCACCATACATTCAAAAAATTGCACATATGTGTAACAAGACTATTTTTTCTTTTTATTAGAAAACAATACAAGATTCTCAATGACAAACTAAAATGGGTGCCCAAATTCCACTGTGTCATCATTACATATAAAACACCAATCATATTACCACTAATTTATTGTTATTCCCATCTGCTGCTTAGTGGATTTTGCAATTAAATGCAAAAATATTGCATAAAATTTATACATTCCATTTCAAGTGCTAAAAGCATTTTATGTGTAATTCTATTGCTGACTACTATGTTCCTGTAATTATATATCAGATATAAATGTAAAATTACTGTAAGGCAATCAGATGTTTGTTTGTGCAAGAGATAAACACATTAATATCCTTGTCATTTAAGTCAACACAAAATGCTGACATTGTCTCATTTTCCTTCACAATTATAACTGCCAACAATCACCTACTTTTCGATAGTTGTATAAGTCTGTTTTTTTACATTATATCATTGTCCATATTGGCTACATTACCAGTGACCAAAAGCAGATACTATAGACGAAGAAACCAGCCATTGCTAGAAATTTTATATGGCTCATGTATTTGTTTGTTTTGAATCTTTTGCAAAGTTACTCTAGGGCTGTCTGTGTAACTTCACCTCATATCAAACCATATGTAGTGACAGATAGCAGTGAAAGAGATAAGCTGTCTTCCACATCTTTTGGTACAGTTAGGCCTATATGCCTTATCATGTTGGGAACCAAGTGCAACTGGAATCTGACCAGTTTATTTTTAATGAGAGCTTTGCTTGTTACTCCTTAACTCCAGCTTCCTCCTTGCTATTAGACTGTATAGTAATAAAAGACTTTACAATTTCTAATTTGATAATTACATATTATTCAAATTAATTTCATCTTTAACAACCTCGATATACAGATATTCCAGTGCTTTCAGTCAGACCAATTTTTTAGCTAAATTATTAGTTCATGAAAGATTATAAGCTTTGGATAGCTCTACCTGGATGACAAAATTCTGCTTAGTTTAACAAAAGTGCCTTGTGACTCTGGAAATAGAAGCATTTTTGGTTTATTCTAATCTTAACCTGGTATTTGCATGTGATAGATAGAGCTTTAATAGATAAATAACTGGCTATGGTATTTCTGAATCTTGCATTGTATGTCTCACTATCATGTAAACTACCAATATGTTTGGTAAAAAGAGACTTTTCCCCTTGTAAATAATAATAATGACTGAATAAAGGAGATTGACTTAAGAAAGTTATCTGATAGTGTTCACAATGAAAAACTGTAAACTTCTACCTAAATTATGTACAAAATTAATAGACCACACAGTAGTATTTTGTCAGTGAAGTTACAATTAAATTTTAAACACATGTAATGGTTCAAGGTGTTTTGCAAACACAATATGAGGTTGCACCACCAGCTAACGATGTAGTTGAAATGATACCACATTGGCACACCAACTGAACAACTTAGACCAGCAGAGAAAACTCAGATTACAGACTGGATTTGATACTGGATTTTTATGATGTCTGCTACTTTTGAATTAATTGCATTAACTGTTTTTCAACAGGTAGAATGTCTTTTCTACAATGAAGACATTACAGTCTTATGTTTCAGTACCATTAGCCAACTTATTGTATGGCACCTACACCCTACTGAAGGATGTGTGCACACATGCACACAATTTAATAACCCAACCATCTTACAATCATCAGACACATGCCTTTATTTATCATCCCTCAGAAATCCTACCCAATCCTAAAATTTTGTTTATCCTTAATGTATTTATAGAAATTGTTACTGTTAATTTTTTCAACCTTTTCTCGTACATCTTTCTGATGTCCTAAATTCTTGTTTGACCAACCTTTATTCCAGTAAATTTCTTGTCATGCCAGTCAAATTTCTTAAACATATGGCATTTTTCTTTAATCTTACCCTCGTACCCTTTGTAAGCCAAACTGGTTTTTTTACTTGTTAGCTATCGATCAGTAACCCTTTCTTTCTTTGTGAATCTGATGACGACCGAAGAAGATTGAAACATTGTTCACTCCTTTACGTAGTGCTTTCTCTACCCATAGCAGATGTGTTTACGTATATAATTTTTTCTAAAAGTGGGTTTTCTCGTCATCACGAATTGTAGCCACCATTTTCCTTCTATAAGGAATATACTAAACTGTTCTCTACACCAGAATTATTTGGCATTTAGTTTATCCTGGACTGCACCATGTCTAGTCCAAATTTAAAACTTCCATTGCAGCTATATTTAATAGCCCTTTCAAAGCATCCACTCCTAAGAATTCCCTTATCCCATTAAATAGATTCCACATGTCCAACTAGCCAATTTGCTCATCCATACAACCTTCATTCCTAGTGACCTAATTGTATATTTTCTGCCCCACAATTAATTCTATTGTAATTTTTAATTCATTATTAAAGAATCACATTTTCATCTATACATATGTATATATTTGTTTAAAGTTTTATTTTATGTATTGTATTATCAATCCTATGTTGATAGGGTTTTAATGTTAATAATGTATTTTTGTTGGGCCTGGCATGGTCTGGCGCATTAAGGCGTGCGCTTCATAATCTGAGGGTCGTGGGTTTGCGCCAAACATGCTCACCCTCCCAGCCATGGGGGTGTTATAATGTGACAGTCAATCCCACTATTCGTTGGTAAAATAGCCCAAGAGTTGGCAGTGGGTGGTGATGACTAGCTGCCTTCCCTCTAGTCTTACACTGCTAAATTAGGGACGGCTAGCACAGATAGCCCTCGAGTAGCTTTGTGCGAAATTCCAAAACAAACAAACAATAATGTATTTTTGCTCATGATTAAAGAATTTCATTTTTTTATGTGATAATTTTTGTACTATGTTAAACTGCTCCTTTATAAAGAGACTAATGATATTATAACATTAAAGTCAACAATAGCCAAGCAGAAAAATTTAGAAGAAATATGCCCATGTACTTGTATAATTATTAATATTAGGTACTTGTTTTTGATAGCTTTTTTACATTTTGGCTACAATTCAAATCTAGAAAATCAAAAGAGTGGTTAAGTTTAATCATTTGTTCAAGCAAGCAAGAGTAAAATTTTAAATATTCTTTCAATTTTGTTAAAAACTATGGTTAAGTTTATCCCATGTAAGAACTATCACAGTTTTTGCACTTAATTAGATACAACAATCCTGATGCATCATTGTTAGTAAATTTCCTCCTTGTAGAAGATGCCATAATAGTTTCTGTGACAGGAAAGAAAATATCATAATTAAATGATTATCACTCTCTCTTAACAATTTTTGACTACATTTTCTAAATAGCATGTGAAAGTTTAGGAATGTATTGCAACACAAAATAAGTGGCAGGGTTTTTAAATTTAATTATTTTACATCTTTGACCTGTAATTCATTTTCTAGGGTCAATAGTTTTAGATACCACTTTGTAAGGATATTTACTTATTGAGGCTCTTAAAAATTTTTCTTGGTTAGAAAAGGCTGTTGAAAGGAAAACATATTTTTAGCTGTATCAGGGGGGTTGGGAAATTCTTACCATCACCTCTATTTATTGTTTAGAATTGGGGAAGAAATTCCACTGACAATAAATGCATGAATTTGTACTGTATTCCTAGGAAATAAAGTGGATTGAGATTCTTTGTATCTTTCTTCCAATAAAATATTTAAAAATAAAAACTTACTATCAACTTCATGTTCAACTTCAAACTTAGTGTTGGGATCAATTACATTCAAGTTTAAAAGAAAAGTGTCAATGAAACATAAATACTTAAAAGCCATGAAAATAATTCAGAAAACTGAGGGACAGAGAATAGTAAACCTGAGAAAAAGTATTCATGAAGTGATTGCTGTGTAATTACCTTACAAGTTAATATTTATTAAAGTATGCTTCATATGAATAAAAAATATGTATATGCATTAGATATATTCTAGTTTCCATAAATTATTAACTGAATAAAGATACCACAACAGATCAATAACATTTTAATGTATTTTTTATAAAACATATATGTATATAACATCAAACAACATTTTATTGTAATCATTTATCATGTGTGTATGCTTAACAAGTTATATAAAATGGATATACATATATGTATATAACATCAAACAACATTTTATTGTAATCATTTATCATGTGTATGCTTAACAAGTTATATAAAATGGATAGACATCAGTCAGCTTGATGTTTAGTACACATATGTAGTTTTTCTGCACTTTTGTTATATCAAATAATTTTATAAATAATCTATATTTGTTATATCCAATAGTAATACAACTATCTAAGCAATAGGGTAGTAATGTATCTACAGACATCAGAACCATTGAAATCACTACCTAAATTCCTAAGGCCACCAAGGTGTAGTAATTTGTTTTACAATGTTGTTATAAGACTTCCAAAACTCTTTTTAACATAATAGTCTGCCTAAGATATTTTAGCTTTCAAGTCGCATGTTTAACACTCTTAATAAAGCACCAAAATACATTTTTTCTTTCTTTTCTTGTTCCAGTGAATTTGTATAAGAGAAAATACTTTACAAATACCACTAAAAGCAGAGTATTTTTAACCTAACAAGAAATCTCCATATTACTAAATTTTTGTATAAATTTCCTTCACAATTATTTTTTGTTCAACACTCATAAAAAATTCATTAGAGTTTTGAGTTATTCACACAAAAATAGAGCTAGTTTCAAAAAAGATTATTGTTTCACCTTGAGATTACAAAAAATTCACATTTACAAATTATATGCTTTCTTATGTACAGTTCATGTGAGTCACCACAAACACATTACATAAACCATATGTGCCAACATCTCTGTAGTTAATTCAGAAACTTTCAAAACGTTTATCAAAATTCCATACTTAGCCCATTCTATGAATTTCATATACTTTATGTGATCATGTGGTTGACTTCAGCTACAACATTCAAGGTTGTACATTTAAAAGCTCTATTATCTATAACAGTTGGAGGCAATTCTTTAATGTTATTATCCTTAAGAATTCTCCGCAAGGTCTCCACCTCTTCTTCTAAAGCAGCAATATAGTCCCTACTCCTAACTAGTTCCTGTTCCAGATTTTCTCTCTTCTTCTGTTCCTTAGCTAATTTGTGATCGGCTTGGGTTTTTACAGAAAGCACAATACCTATGTTGGAAAAATCAAACTAAATATTAACTGGTGTGTCCACATAACTGATGAAAATAAATAAACTAAGGTAGCAAGCTCACTGTATTAAACAAAGAGAAGTGAATATCACAGTAGCAGGCAATAAAGACTGAAATACATGAACTAATACAAATAAAAATCAGACTAGATGAAAAACAGAAAATATGAGTTTTAAAACACCAGCAGGACTGCATCTAAAATTAAAAATGCATACAAATATTAAAAATAGCAAGCAAACAAAAATACAAATTTATAATGTTAATTTTTTATGTTAAACAGGATCAGATTATAAGGATTAAAAAACTAATTATCTGAACCTAATAAGTAATTTATTTCTATAGCTACAAGGTTTAACCTATAAATATTTATTTCTGTGGTTATAATCCTTAACAATGTATTAAGTATATTTGAAAGCATGCATGTCCACACATGGTTAAATTTTTTCTGATAAAGTTCAGAAACCAGCTTATTTGTATGTTTTTCTAAGTATAGACTGGAAGATGGGAAAAAACAAAGAAATCCCATATAGTACTGGCAAGAGCATAGTTGGCCTAACTTAAGCCTATTTTATATTCAATTACATGCTCCAGCTTTCTTATGCATACTCCATATAGGGTTCTTTAATATTTATGTAAAAACCTGAAAACATTTTTATGTTTACTATAAAGTGTTTAATCATTTATTTATTTCTGATGATGATGCTATTACAGGCAGAATACATTGTACATCATGCATATAATAACTTTTCAAGTGTAACTGAATTATGTAAAAAATTTACCTATTGCTCTATATAATGCATTTACTTCATTAACAGAAACTTCTGCACTTTTTGATATCCAGTTATTCCTAGACAAGTACAGTTATTACATTTCTGAACCTTGCATCATAAGAAAATTCTAATAAAATGCTACTACAATTAACTCACATACAAAAACTTTAACAATTATTCTTCTGTGACACTAGTTTTTTTATTACCTACCTAATCCTTGTATTTCTAAACATGTTACTTCATATCTAGTGACTGACTAACAAAGTTGAAAGAAACCTACTTTCAGTTTACTTCATCAACAATTTTTTTTTCTGTATCAATACTACCAATGTTTTCAAATAATTTGATGATTCTACATGGGATATGCAGAAACAAGGGGTGTTTTATTTACTGTAAGCTAACAAAATAAAATTAAAACCAAGAATAGTATAATCCTGTCGAGGATGTGCATAAACAAGTGTTGCATCTCAACACAATTCTCATTCAATGCATTTCTTCCATAATCCTGTAAGTTTGTCAAAGTTCATGTGTAGTGCTCAAACTCATCTGAAAGTGCTGTCCTTATGAACTTGATGGAGAGAGTCACAAGGTCTGATTAGGTCATAAATATCTGTGGGATGGAGAAGAATTGACCATTTAATTTTCTTTAACAAAGCCATTTTAAACAATATGCAACTTGAAGGAGAATGAGAAATTGGAGTCAAGATCTGACTAGGTCATAAATATCTGAAATGAGGAAGAACTGAGCACTCAATGTTCTTTAACTCAGTCATTTAAACAATATGCAACATGGGAATGTAGCACACTGTTGAAAGAAAACACTTTCCATCCTGATGTCAGAGTACAATGACAGTGGCAATGGGTGGATGACAGTTAAACACAATACCCTGACTGTCCCTCATCCATTAGGAACTTAATTACAGCACATTATTCAAAGCCAACTCATTTACAATTGAAAATTTCAACCTTATCACAGCCACATACAAGATGCTCTACTGAAGATATCTCTTGACCATTAGTATGATTACCCACTGTTTCTTTATGTTCAACATACAAAAGAAAATTCATTTTTTTCTGAAAACCCCTTGTATACACAACAATACACTGTCTTGTTGCAATGATAAACTTCATAAGATTAAGGCTGTTCAATTGTACAGTAATATTATAATGGTCATGAAAAATTTATTACGTTTTTCTCTGATGAATTTGAATACATATGTATGAACTAATTCACGAATTTAAATTCATACAATAGCCTGTCTGCTAACTTTTTCAATTAAGTTCTACTTCATTTCACTATTTATCAAGCAGTTACTTTATGTTAATTAAAATAAGAACCTAGTGAATCTACACACTTTTGACAATAAGAAACATTATTTATGCCATGACGATAAAAGTCTGAAGTCTTGGAATTAAAACATTCTTTAAACCATTATCTGCTGCTTCTCTGTTGTTGAATCTTTTGTACTGTAAAAAGATGTCTACATGGTTGAAAAAGTGGTAGCCAGTGGGCCTGGAGAGTAAGGAGGATGAAGCAATGTTTCACAGGCCAATTCGTTGAGCTTTTGGAGCATCATTTGAGCAATGTGTGGTCAAGCATTATTATAAATCAAGACTGGTCCTCTTTGAGTGACTACTGCATTTTCTCACGCATCTTTCTATGCACTTTTTCAAATTCTTGACAGTAAAACTCCACAGTGATATTCTGACCTTGACTGTGCAAGCTGTAATGGATAATACTAGCTGCAGACCACCATACAATGACCATAATCTTCTGTTGGTGCAGCTCTGTCTTTGGAAAGTGTTTTGGATCCTCACCACAGTTGAGCCATTGCACAGATCACTTTCTGTTGCCATAAAGAATCTACTTTTCATCACAGGCAGCAATTTGATCAAGAAACGGGCAACTTCGGTTGTGCAAAATCAGCATGGAGCACAATTCAAAATGGTGATTTTTTCCAATTTTCACTCAGTTCATGTGGAACCCACTTGTTGAGCTTTTTCACTTTTCCAATTTGCTTGAGATGGTCCAGAATTATGGAAACTCCAACACCCAATTCTTGTGCCATTTCTTGAATAGTTGTGTGAGGGTTTCTTTCCATTAAGGCTCTCAGTTGGTCATTTTCAACAGCAAAACAACCTCCTCTGCCCTTCTTATCTTCAAGACTCATATCGCTGTTATGAAACTTTTGGAAACAGTATTGTACTATACATTATGAGATTGTTCTTTTACCCCATGCTTGGTTGATATTGCAAGCTGTTTGCAATGCATTATGACCAAGTTTGAATTGATGCAAAAAATGATGCACAACTTCTTTTTTATCATTAATTGTAAAGGTCTGAAATATTGGAAATAAAATTTTGGAAAAGAATAAAAGCACGAATGAATAGAAGCAAGTTGCATGTTTTCAACAGTATATACATAAAGTCACAAAAAAGACAGGTTTCTTATCCTTATAAGTGACTAAAATTTTAATATGAAAATCTACCATTATTTTTCAAACAATCTAATATATCCTTACAAATTACTTTAACACTAAAGTTGTGTATCTATAGTGAATGTTTCAAGCATTATGATGCAGTTACACTTTTTCAAGTTCAGATCTGTAGCAGCTTCATATTTGTTGCATTAAAAAGAAATAATGCATGTATAAAGATAAATGAGAAGCATTTTAGCATGAGAATAAGCCAAAATTAACCAAGCTGTAAATAAAGACTTGCACAATTTAAAAAGAAAGCTATATACATCACTTTTAAAGGATTGACTGCATTAACTATTAATTTAGAGTACGTAACAGAATCAATGTTCTAAAAAGTTTGCATTCAAAAGCAATGGCCATTACCATAACAACCAATACTGGTTGAAAAGAATGTACTTTCAGAATTTTACAATGAATTAACTTCAATATCATGTCTCTATAGTACACAGAAATGATTTTGTTTTACTAAAGTTTTTGCTTCAAAATGATTCTTCACATGGTAACTGCAATATCATAAAGTAAACATAATTAAACTTAATTAGGTATTATAGATGAAAACTATACATGTGCAGATGACTGAACAATATTAATCTGTTGTAATTTGTACTATGCAGTAGCATTTTAAGTGCTATTTGCATTTACTTTTTTTTATCTCGCATCCAAAGACGTATTAAAGTCCAAAAAGATGTTACTGGGGAGGGGTGTTTGCAAAGCTATTAAACATCATTAGTTAGACAATTTGAATATAAATTGCAAAGCACTGACCAAAAAAAAATTTCATAATACTCATAGTTCAACAGTCTTTGTCAAGTTCTACTTCTTAAGATGTGTTGAAGCATCAGTAAATAGAGTGTATAGGAATCTGTGAGTGATTTTTATTGTGTAAATGTATGTTGGTTTACATTGAATTTATTTATGATTACTTTAAATAGTAGTTCAGGAAAAAATTCTGACGTGACTTAAATTTACTAACATTGTGTTTTGGTCTTTGCAACATTAGTAAATACGCAAATTTCTTTTATCTACAAGCAATACAAACAATATTGATGTGTTATCAGGTAAAACATCACCTAAAGCTTCCTGAATCAGTTGTTTCAAACTATAATTAGCTGATGCTATAGGTCTGCTGTCAAATCTTCAAATGTCACAATGTTTGTTATCCACTCATAATTTTGTAAATTAACATTGAAATGAGTGTCATACAAATTTTGTTATATACTGAGCACTTAAATAAATCTTTTTCAAATAGAAAATTTAGAATGAGCAGTTTAAATATAGTAAAGAACAAATAATTGGAGTAGCGAAACAATACCCATTTTGCCAGGATTAAAAAAAATCTACAAGACTAGATAAACTAACTTGTTATATAGATAAATAGATAATTCTTTTACTAAAATTTATTATAAACTTATAGCTAACTAACTCTGACATGAAAAATGCACATTAGTTAGAAGAGATCATTTTCTACAAGAAAAAATATTTTAAAAAAGTATTCATACTTGTCTATTAATGAGTTCATATACATATTTTAATATTGAGATAAAGATATCTATGTTAATATTACTTGAAAGGAAAGGAAAAATTAAGAAATTTGACTCATGAATAAGTATCTGAAGAAGACTGGTTATTCCTTACATGAGAGGTATTAAAGAAATAATGTGTCAGACACAATGAAATATAATTTTTATAATCAAACTATTCAAGGTTCTGAGACAATTGTTAACTGACCCCTTGATAACTTACTACAGGCTAAGGGTGTTTAAATATTTCATGTTTAGCATGCTCACTTGTAAGCTTTGATAAAACAAATAACCTAAAATATACCCTGCCTTGAGAACAAGAGTTCACAAACATAAAAATATACTTATTTGCCTCTTTGGGTTTTTATTTGTCCTTAAATGCAAAGTTATAAAACTGGCTATCTGTGTAGTGTTCTTCACGAGTATTAAAACCTTTTTTTTTAAATGTGTGTTATAAACCCATATACTTACTTCTAGGCTACTGTAGGATTTCTCTTTATGAACATTCTTTGATTATGGTTAAGTAATAAACCTGGAAAATGTAAGATCACTGCTCAGGGTTAACAATCAAAATATTCTTTATTTTCCCACTGAAATTTTAAACAATGCACCAGTCTTTTATACCCTTTTACTTTTGTACCATTACTGCAAGATGTGCAGATCATGTGACTATCTTCCACCAATCACAATGCACCACATACACTAGTGCAGATGTCTAACATTCATCCTCCACTGGGAAAGCAGTATAAATCTACGGATTTACAACACCAAAATCAGGGGTTCAATTCTCCTCAATGGTCACAGCAGATAGTATAATGTGGCTTTGCTATGAGAAAAACACACCCCTCTACATTTCCAGCAAAATCCTCACTTTAATGAATTGCCAGATACAAACCAGAAATGCAGGCATATCGATGGGAAGTGAGTAACATGAGATAAGTGCCTATTGGAAATACATTTTCAGCATTAGAAAATGTTAACTCCAAAATAGTACTACCTCCACTCACCCAAAGCTAGAATACCACAATGCAAAGGTGGAAGGACCAGTAAAGACTCAACAGTAGTCAAACAAGCAGAGAATAATTGCCATGAAAGGACAGGGTGTACAGCACTACTTCTGGAACAGGCATGCTCTTTGTGCAGTAATGAATGGGGTAAGACATATAGGACAGAACAAATCATCAGACACCATGCCATGTAATACAGATTCTGCCTATGGAAAACAGATAGTATCTAAGTTGTCCACAAATGAAAACATCATGAGCATATTGATACGATGATAGCTAGAATTTAGGTTAATAACATGCAAAAAATAGATAATTTCCACTAACTTAAACTTTTTCCAACTATGCAATGGGCCATTACAAATTCATCCAAGCTAATTGTTAACTTTCCTGTGAAAATGAAGCTTCTACTATCAGTAAAATTGACAAATCTCCCCTCAGAAAACATTGTTACAAAGCATATCACTTGATATATGAAAACCCTTGTTTTCTATTGGTTACAAATACTATAATATTAAACAAGAAACAACTGTTAACAAATCCTGCAAGAGAAGATGTGACAATTAGGTGTGATAAGAGAATAGTCTGATTTTGTATTTGATGGCTCTGTGACCAAACAAGATTGAAGGTTACATAAACTATGTTTTGTTAGAACAACGTCAATTTGATAACCAGTATTTTACATTAAATTTCATACTTATAGTTTGGATAATAAATAAATTATGAAAGATGAAATGCCTAGAGAAAAAAAAATTACATTTCTCACATTTGAAGAAATTCAGAATTTGTTTTTAGTATTGTCTTATAAATAAAGAAGTTAAAACTTAATTACCAGCAAAATATGGTTTATTAGCTGTAATTTTAAACTATACTAATTGGTATAACATAAATAAAAGGCAGTTTAATTAAATTTTTATGAAAGTCACGAAAAACATCATGACGCATGTCAAAAGGTGCCTGTTGCATGAGAGATAAAAGGCTAAACAACTTCCTGGAGAGACAATATTCTGGAAAGAAAGGTCTGATCTGGATAGCAGATAACATACAAAGAACCTTAAAGAATGCAGTAAACATAAAAGGCATAAATATTGGAACAACTATGACCACACACTAGGGAAAGAAATAAGTCTTAAGAGAAAAATAGTACAAGGAACACTTTGCAATGGGCACAGAGGGAAAATCAAACAGGGTATAAACAACCAAATGAAAAATACACTCCAGCAGAATAAAGAAACATGACAGATGGACTAAATAAGGAACATTAAGGAGGGAAATAACCAAAGAAGAGTAAAGTTTCCAGAAATAGGATGAGGAATAGTGTTTGAAAAGACAGCTTTATAAAAGCAACAGTCACAACAGATAAACCTTGATGATACAACAGGTGATTAAATGGGTCAGGTGAGGAATATAAAAATGGGAAAGTCAGAAGTCAAGGCAAATAGACCAAAGTCTGAAGTAAGACTAATGACTAACACATAGGCAAGGAGAAAGAACAAAATTCATAGGTAAGGAAAGACTCTCTAGGAAAGATGAATCCTTGGGACTGGACAAAAAAAGCACAAAGCTGGAGTGTGATGACGTTGGAATGAAAAACATTTCATCAGAGGAGTGAACAGGTCAGAAGTAAGGGCAGGGGCTGTTCCTCCAGTAAGGCCCAGAGCAAAAAAAAACTTCTGAGCCAGCCAAAATGGAGCAATGCAACAAGGAGTGATCTGGATAAGGGAAAAGACCTAGGAAATGACTCTGATCAGAAGACAAACATATATAAAGACCCTTCCACTCCTGAATAAAAAATCTCCACCTCAGAGATAAAGGATGAGGAACTGAAGAACAAACAGAAAGTGTGACATTCCAGTGAGTGGGAAATTCATATACATGCAGTGTTCCGTTGAGAACATACCTAGAGAAAAACATGAGTGTGAAGGAACCACTTCATGGGAAGAACCTGACTGGCCACAAGCCTGGACTTGGTTCCCCTTGCTTGGTGATGTAGAGCTGATAATAGTAAAATTTGTCAGAAAACTATAATCACCCTCCCCCAAAGGAATGGAAGAAATTATACAGAGTCCAATAAATTGCCAAATACTCCAAAATGTAGATATGCAGAGTAGCTTCCTTGACTGATCACTGGTCTGAAATCTCTCAAGAATTGAGAACAGTCCTCCTAGTTACCAAGGGAGCATCTGTCAACAGATGAGATTCAGGAGATTTCAAAGGAATGAGAACCCCCACCATGACCAATTCTCCATGAAGTCATCAAGCAAGGATTGCCCTGTTCCCATGAGATCATGGGGAAAGTTCCCCAGTTAGAGAAGCATTCAATGGAGGGAATGCATGTGCACCCGACCAAAGGAAATAACAGCTTTCAAGGAAGTCCACATCCCCAAAAAAGAGAAACTCTTGTGCAGAGAAAAGAAAAGATAGGGCCTTTACAGCTGATCACTCTATATTCCAGAGATGAAGCTGAGAATGCAGGATGTGACTGATATGGGAGATAAAGAGAACCTCAAAGTGAATAACTATCTTGATGAAAAACCCCACCTAGGTATTTTCTTGAAGAAGTAAGTTGGTGTGAGTGACTAAATGGGCACAGGAATAAGTAAGCAAAAGCCAGTCGTTCATCTAATGGTGAGTTCAAAGAGCGAGTGAAGATGATGTGCAAAGGAGCATATCATTCAACAAACTACATATGAAACTGAAGAAAGATGGAATGATAATGCTCAGAACCAGAAGACAAAAACATCATGAACAAACCAGAGAAAAACAATGTGACATAGGGACAAAAAAAATACACTGAAGGGAGAAGTAGAACTCCACAATGAAGTTTTCTCTAAATAAGTGTATAGCTGGGTCAGATCCATGATGAAACTTTAATCTCCCATATTTTTGAAGACAACAAACAGATGGGGGTAAAATCCCAGTCGAGTGGGCACCACTTGTTTAGTAGCTCCTTTATGTATTAAGTCTTGAAAATAATTGGCAAAATGACTGGTTGTACAACCTTGAGAAGAATGGAAGATCTGGAATGCTGATACAGGATGAACAAAATGTAAGGCAGAATTCCTCAGACAGAACCTGTATGGCCCACAGAACTATTGTGTAGTTAAAAAGACACAAATTAATCATAGTTAGATAAAGTATTCATTTCTAATAAACTAACAAAATTTAGAAACATACTGTGTCTGCAAAGTGGATAAAAATAACAAATCTGCAAAGTGTGATATTCAGCTTACAACATAAAGCAAATAATTAACACCTAAAGTACAAAACCACTGAAGAAACTAGAAAGATAAACAGACTTTAGATATCAAACAGATAAGTCTACAAAATGAATCAATAAGACAAAAGATATGAAATTAAAACTGACTTTAAAGAACATGTGAATAAAAAGGTCTTCAGGGAACAAAGCCTGACTCAAATCGAATCTTCATTTATTTGTGACTAATAGCAAAGAAAAATGAACTTACATACCAATCATGATTAACATAGAAAAAATTAAAAACTGAAACAAAAACACAAGGATAATGAAATTCCAAATGCAATTTTAAACTAAAGTAACTAATATGGTAAAAGAATAACTTAAACAACACTGATCAAAACTGAGATGAATGATCTAAACTGCAAGTGTGAAAATAAGGCCCATTCACACAAACTGATATAAGTATACCTATGAGAAATACATACTGAAAAACTTACCACATTCCTTGGGAAACAGAACAATACCTAACCAAGCAGATTATGTGGAGGCAGGGTAACAGGTAAAAAATGCAGTAGAAAGAAAATTTTCATACATAAGTTTTATCACTACTCATAAAAAATATAACTTTAGAGGAAAAATTATTGGCCACATGTAAGACACAAACTCCCTGCTAATTTATGACAGAAGACATCAATGACACTCAGACCTGAGAAATAGTATCAGAACCATTGTCTACCTACAGTAGATATTTTATCACCCACCAAATTAAATCTGAAAATTGTATGAATAAGGAATATGAAAAGCAGAAACATTTATAAAGTAAATGAGTAGAAACAATGGAAATCAAAACACAAAAAGTCAAAACTTGAAGCACAATCACAGTTGTGTAGCCACATGAAACATGAGTTAAAACACACTTCTATACACTGCACAACTGAGAAAGGATTTTGCTGGAATAGTATAAGAAGCTACCTGCACTAGTACAGGTGGTGCAGTGTGTTTGGTGAAAGCAGTCACATGATCAACACATGTTGCTGCAATGACATAAAAATGAAGAGGCAAAAAAGACAGGTGTGCTGTTTGAAATTTTGCAATGTTTTAAGGGAAAAGCAAGGTTGAGATAGCTTTGGATAAGAAAAGGTAGTATCATTTTCCAGGAAGTAGATACAGCCTAAGATACTCCTTTAAAAGATGAAACATTTTAAGAAGCTATCCTTATACAAAAGAAATAACTTCTAAGAGTTATAATTTTCCTATACTGAAAATGTATTTCTGACAGATACTTACTTCCACTCATATCCACAGCTATTCTCATTCAGTGCTCTGCTATTTGGAAAAATTATTTTGCATGCCACAAACCTTATCACTTCCACACACTCCTCAATTCATATGGTTTAACTTATTCTTGCAAGCAAATTATCTTGCAAAAAGTCACCACCAATAGCAGTGCCAAACACATGACTCACCTCAAACTATTTTACCTATCACTTTGAATTTAGCCAGAAACATAAGTACGGGTTGACAGTGGAGAGGAAGAGTGGGAAGTGCAAGTATAAGTAAATTCCTGTCAGAAATAAGACTTAGTGAAGGAAAGCTATAACTTCTGCTCACATACATAGCAAAGAATTCCATATCAAATAGACGGAGAAACTGGTGGGAGAGAGAAATTAAAAGCATACTTTCAATGCATCTAAAGGATATTCAAATAAGGAAACCTTCTAATAAAAGGGTTATACTAAGGGATATTGCACCTCTTCTGTACCATGTATACTTTTTACCCAGATGAGGAAAAGATGTGGCAGATTTGGGTTGAAATTCCCACTACTAATCCATGAACAGAACACATGTGAAAGAGTAAAACAACATATAAATATATCCCACTTAAACCAAACAGACCAGAATCACCTCAAATGCAGTTATATTCATGGCATAAAGACACTGATGGGTAGAGCAAGAGGAAGAAGCAAAGTAACCAAACAGTTCATCCTCCATGAACATCAATGACCCTAAGACCCCTAAGTGGGGTAGTGCACTCAAGGAAAATTGAGCGATGTAGAATGAAGAGGATCCCAATCATTATGATTCCAAGGCTACAACAGCTCCTTGAACAAATCCATACAAAAATGAAGTATCCATATGGAGGTCATCTCATCATCTGCACCAGAGGAACACCATTGAATGGAGTTGTTGATGTTTATATTGTATCTCTCATTCAGGAAGATATCCAGGTTAGAATGGTCCAGAACAGACATATTTATAAAGCAAAGATATCATAAGGAATATACTATAAATGTCTCCTTCACAAGTTTAAATGATTGTAATAATCAATGTGCATTTTGTGGCTATGGAAATTATAAAAGTGAAGTAACAAAATATGGGACAGGCCTCTTTAAAATAATATGTATAACATAATAAAGAAAACTTAGCTAGTTTCAGTCTCACCAAACAGTGAAGGATGGCAACATGTGAAAGATGGTATCACAGCAAGGACAAAAATATCTCCCAAAGCAGACAACAGAAGATGAATGTATTAGGTGTATTCTTCATGCACAACAGATGAAATACCTCCTACCAATGATGAGATTAAAAAGCAGGTAAAATTCAAGGCACTTGAATGGAGTGAAAACACCAAGAAGTAATTGGGGGAAGAAGGACACACAGGGATAAAAGACTAATCAAATCATAATCTGAACCCAATAGGGGAAAACAATAAAAAACAGAAGAGTAATGCATGGGAATGAATCAGGAGGAAATGAAGCCAACAGAAAGTAGCCCTGAAAGCAATGAAGGAACTCTGAGCATGCACAGAACCCAAGAATGTCATCTGGATCTGACTAGAATAAAGATGGAAGATGACAAGAATATTCCACAAAAGCCTCCAGAGTTTATGTTAGTAAAACCAATACAAAACAAAATATATTGAGGTGAAACAGTTGATAAAACCAGATCTGTACTTGCCAGGAAGGATCAATTAGAAAGACCTGATCTGGAGTGGTATGGATGAACAAAATCACCTTGGAAAGTAAAGTGACGGAAGAAGAAAAAGTAGTTAATTGTGCTGACAGCTAGGATCAATGAATGATATACTGACAACCAAAAACAAAAGAGCTAAGTTAATGTCAAGAAAGGAGGCAAATGCTTCCTTCACATGAAGAAATACCCCACAAGAAGTAGAGCAACTGAAAATTTGAGGATCAAGAGGCCACTCCTTGGGAGAAAATGTGCTGGGACAAGAAGAATAAAAGCACCTGGAACACAACAGGAGATGTATTTCAAGAATGTAGGTTCAAAGATGGAGATCTAATGTCTATTATAAATGGAAAAAGAATGAGTGATAAAGTCATCACCATCATACAGTCAGAATGAAACATTGGTAAGAAGGAGAAAGTAAATTAAAACATGTTGGACTGGTACAAGTGCTAGGGTGTTAATATAGTAAGACCTTCTGTCCACTGACCATTGTCCTGAAACCTGCTGTTGCTCAACCCATGCTCCAGGGAAGCAAAAACAAATCCAGATGAGTCAAAGGAAACAGTAAATCTGACAACATGGAGGATGTTCAACCATCAATACATATAACTGAAGAAGGAATGAGGAAAGCTAAAAGGAAAATCCAGAGGAACTTTAGCAAGAAACCATAGGTTATGCAGCTTTTCCTGAAAAGATCAGAAATGTGCAAGACCCAAAAAGAAAAATGCTTCCATAGATCCACACTTCCCAATATGTTAAAACATCACTAGTAATAAGACGGAGAACCAAAATGGTGTGGATAGCAAAAAGCTTCCTCAAATGTATTTGAGGAGAAAAACAGATGGCTTCAGTGGAGGTTAGTGTTGAAAATAGACACTCTCCAAATAGTTGAGATTGTCAGGTAGGTAACAGGAAAAACATACAATTGGGAAATTCAGTCACCTGAGATATTTGTGTAAAAAAGCAGATAAGTATGTCATGACTATTCCCCTTTTCTGAAGATGCTAAATGAAACCAGGCATCCCATATAGTGGTGTTAGTAAAATCCTCAATTCAAGGTAAATGCAGATCACCTTACCAATAATATCTGAAACTAAAACAAGTCCAAAGGACAAGTCACAAAACTGGCACAGAATTATATGGAGCAAAACCTAAGACAATATTCCAAGAAGTGAAATATAAGAAAGCATATCAAGAGCATTTTTAGGCCTGTGAAATAATTCATCTAACTGTGATATAAACTATGCATTAAAAATGAGAAAGAACCAATAAATTTAAAACTTTAGTAAGCATCAAGCATACACAACAAATAGAGAAACTCATAGGTAGTACATGTAAATCTTGAGATGTTGGAAATGAAAAACAAAGATGACAATGAGTGATGTCGAGAAACCCACTTGTTGAGAATTTTATATGCAAAAATGGCTCATTTGGGTTGAGAAAATATTTTAAATAGAAGAGCGCACAATGTTTCGACCTTCTTCGGTCATCGTCAGGTTCACAAAGAAAGAGGTAGCCAACCAAAAGCTGACCACATGTTTGGAAGGGGTTGTGTAACTGAGTGTCGCAATGTAAAGGGCAGTGTCAGATGTTTGAATATATAATATTAATATAGGTATAATGGTGTTCCTTTATATTATTTTATTTTGGGTTTAAGTTGTTGTATAAGTAAGGCTTCTTTAATTTTGCGTTTGTTTATGTTTGTTTCTTTATTTAGTATTTTAGTGTTTCCTATGGTTATGTGGTGTCCATTTGACTTGCAGTGTTCGAAAACGTGTGAAGGTGACTTTTTATGTTCTTTGAATCTGGTTTCCATTTTTCTACTTGTTTCTCCAATATAGAAGTCGTGGCAGTTATCACATTGTATTTTATAAATAATGTTGGTGTGATGTTTGTCAGTGTAGTTCTTACATAGTATAGACCTTAGTTTTGTGCCTGGTTTTTGAATAAATTTAGTATTAACTGGAATGTTATATTTTGTTACTAGTTTTTGCCAAATGTTGGTTATTTGTTTGCTTATGTCAGGAATACATGGTATACAGCAGTATATGGTTTCGTGATTTTTTGATTCGTGAGATATATTTACTTTTGTTGGTTGATTTTGCTTTCTGTCTAGGTGTGTGCGTATAATGTTTTCTACGGTTTGTGGAGGAAACTTATTGATGTTGAAGAAGTATTGTTTTATTTTGTCTAATTCATTGTTAATTTTATCTGGTGAGCATAGTTTTATGGCTGTGTTTATCTGGTTTCTTAGTATGTTGAGTTTTTGTTTTGTTTCATGTGCTGAGTTCCAAGGAATGTATAGTCCAGTATGGGTGATTTTTCGGTGGATTTCTGTTTTAAATTGTGTATCGGTTCTTGTAATTTTGAGGTTAAGAAATGATATTTGATTGCTTTCTTCCTGTTCACATGTGAAGTTAATGTTGGGATGTATAGAGTTAATGTGATTGAAAAAATTAAGTATGTGTTCTGTATATTTTAATCCCATTAACTTTTTCTTTGTGAACCTGACGATGACCGAAGAAGGTTGAAACATTGTTCGCTCTTCTATATAAAATATTTTCTCAACTCAAACGAGCCGTTTTTGCATATAAAAAAAAGATGACAATGACTTAGAATCAAAAAGACCAACCAATAAAAATAGCATTGCAGGTATCCCACATGATGCTAAATGCACAGGAGTAGTCCCCAAAAAATGGATCAATGGAAAAAAAGAGCTGACTGTTAGTCCCTATTACAAGTGGATGGTAAACAAACTGTATAAGACTGGTGTCCCATCCCAGAAAATCTCAAATGGCAAGAAATGAAGTGCAGAAGAAAACAGTTGAAGATGGAAAACACCCCATGATAGAGGAAAGAAACAAGAGAGATCCTACAGGTGGAATGCCTTAGAAAAGAGATGTAAGGTAGGCACTTCCTGAAGGAGAGTCAACAAAGTCAACAAGGAGAGTAAGACAAAGCTGAACAACTAGACAGAATCAAGAAGAAATATACCTGATGGTAAGTTAAGACAAAGTGAACCAAAGCTTGTGGAGGGAAAGCCATCCAAGCACCTATCTCAAAGGAGCCACAAAAATGCTCATCAAAAAATACTATCTGAAGAAGGAGAGAGAGAAGATTCTACTTTAAAATATGTCCAGGCAGGATATATTCAGACTAAGGAAAACTGTCAAAATCTAGTCACCCTAAATAGGTTCAGCAGTTGCAGAAGAGGTTAAGATGGTCTTCTGCCCACTGGGGTCTTCACAAACAAAAATAATTGTAAAACGTATAAATTATAAAGAATCATGAAAATGAAAAAGTCAATATAATGTAAATTTAATGCATGTGTAGTGAAACAAACACATGTTTAAAATGCTGTGTGTTATAGAAAACAAGATAATTTAACCTAATTGTGGGTTACCCATAAGCTGAACTACAGACAAATCAAAAGTGTATTTGTTAAGCCTAATTAAACTATACACAATGACTTACATCACAAAGCGCTAATTTTAAAAACCCTAGCCAACTAATAATATGTACAATAATGAAAGAAATTTATGTAGACCCTGACTCATGGGGTCCACAAAAACAAAGTTAATATGAAATCAAAATAAATTTAAAATATGAAGCATACATTATATTGTCTTTATTAATATAAAGATTAAGTACACTTTAAGAGTGATATATTCAAAAACTATTATTTTCAGTTAAGAGTTTTTGTTAAGTTTTATATATACACAAACACATATATTTGCAATTGTATCTCTCTTCGAAATCTCACATTTGTAATTGATAAAATGAATTTAGCATGAAGTAGACCAGTTAGAATCCCTGGAGGTCAAGTTAAAATTTCTGCAAAGGACAACTGTACAATTTTGCAAAATATTTGGACACTACTACACACTTAATAGTTGCACTAAGAATTTAATATTTAAGTAAAACTGGTCTTATGACCCAAAAAAGATGTAAGAATAGAAAGAGAGCCAAATAGTAGTTTGGAAAACATAACAAATGTGACATAGGTTTGTTAATACATTTTTAATTGTAACTGTAAGAAATAATGTCTATAATTTCTGCTCTAGTAGTTCTGTTTCTCAGATTAAAAAAATGAAAACTAAACAAGAGTTTATAACTGTATACATTATTTCTAAAGTGAAAAAACATGAGTTATATGAATACTGCTGGCTTACCATTCAACACACGTGCAACTCGCCATAATCGAAGAATGATTAGCAGTCCAACACCATTGACAGCAGACTCTTTGTCTCTGAAGGTTATGTCAAGAACAAATGACACCAGCACAATAACAGCATCAAAAACCTCAAGTTTGTGATGAAAAAATTCCAGTCGAAATGCATAAAGCTTGGCTCCAATTTCAATGATGAATAGACTAAGAATGGAAATACTCAGGTAATGCAAAACCTGGAGGTGAAAAAAGAATCAATGACATAAAAGAGAAAATTTTCTTACACTGAAAGTGAATTTCTGATAGGTACTTACCTCCCACACATAAAACTGTTTTCATTTAGTAATGCCCTCTAAGAAATGTTAAATAAAATGTTTATCCATGCTTTGTTTGTTTTTAATTTCATGCAAAGCTATACAGGGCTATCTGAGCTCCCTATCTATAATTTTGCAGTATAATTTGAGAGAAGGCAACTGGTCATCACCAACTCTTGAGCCACTTTTTACTAATGAATAGTGAGATTGACCATTACATCATAATGCACCCATGGTTTGAAGGGTGAGCTTGTTTGTTATGACAGGGATTAAAATCCATGATCCTCAGATTACGATTTGAGTGCCCTATCCACCTAGCCATGCAAGGCCTGTTTATACATGCAACAAGTTTTTATATCCCCTCCACTGGAAATTCATTTCAATGCATCTTTTGTAAATCATGATGGATCAGTCCTCCACCAATAAGAATGTGATATTATCTGCCAACACAACTCTTTCTGTTCAGTTCTACTGAGCTATCACTGTGTTTTGGCAGAAGATGGAAGCACCAGCTTCTGTGGGGAGAAAAGATGAGAAGTTTTATATGCAAAAACGGCTCATTTGGGTTCAGAAAATATTTTAAATAGAAGAGCGAACAACGTTTCGACCTTCTTCGGTCATTGTCAGGTTCAGAAAGAAAGAGGTAACTCACCAGAAGCTGACCACATATTTGGAAGGGGTTGTGTAACTGAGTGTCGCAATGTAGAGGGTGGGGTTAGATGTTTGAATATATAATTTTATCTATAATATTAATATAGGTATAATGGTGTTCCTTTATATTATTTTATTTTGGGTTTAAGTTGTTGTATAAGTAAGGCTTCTTTAATTTTGCGTTTGTTTATGTTTGTTTCTTTATTTAGTATTTTAGTGTTTCCTATGGTTATGTGGTGTCCATTTGACTTGCAGTGTTCGAAAACGTGTGAAGGTGACTTTTTATGTTCTTTGAATCTGGTTTCCATTTTTCTACTTGTTTCTCCAATATAGAAGTCGTGGCAGTTATCACATTGTATTTTATAAATAATGTTGGTGTGATGTTTGTCAGTGTAGTTCTTACATAGTATAGACCTTAGTTTTGTGCCTGGTTTTTGAATAAATTTAGTATTAACTGGAATGTTATATTTTGTTACTAGTTTTTGCCAAATGTTGGCTATTTGTTTGCTTATGTCAGGAATACATGGTATACAGCAGTATATGGTTTCGTGATTTTTTGATTCGTGAGATATATTTACTTTTGTTGGTTGATTTTGCTTTCTGTCTAGGTGTGTGCGTATAATGTTTTCTATGGTTTGTGGAGGAAACTTATTGATGTTGATGAAGTATTGTTTTATTTTGTCTAATTCATCATTAATTTTATCTGGTGAGCATAGTTTTATGGCTTTGTTTATCTGGTTTCTTAGTATGTTGAGTTTTTGTTTTGTTTCATGTGCTGAGTTCCAAGGAATGTATAGTCCAGTATGTGTGATTTTTTTCGGTGGATTTCTGTTTTAAATTGTGTATCGGTTCTTGTAATTTTGAGGTTAAGAAATGATATTTAATTGCTTTCTTCCTGTCCACATGTGAAGTTAATGTTGGGATGTATAGAGTTAATGTGCGTGAAAAAATTAAGTATGTGTTCTGTAGATTTGAATCCCGCAACCGTGTCATCTACATATCTGTACTAGTATAGTGGTGGATGTAATGCTGTATTAATTGCTTGTGTTTCAACTTGTGTCATAAAGATATTGGCTAGAACTGGTGATACTGGGTTGCCCATGCTTAGGCCATTTGTTTGTATATAGTTTTGGTTGTTGATATGAAGTTTGTTTTTATCGTGGTGAATTCTATGACGGTTGTTAACTGGTTACTAGGAATGTCTATAGTTGGGTTAGGGTCTCGGATATAGAGTTCTAAGGCTATAAAAATAAATAAAAATTATAAATTTTATAAAAATTATAAAAGCAGATAAAGGTAACGCTATAGTAATAATGAACACGAATGAATACATACAAAAAATGAATAACATCCTATCAGACACGAACAAATTTAAACCAATACACACAAATCCAACAAAGACACACGAGACGCAACTGAACAAATTACTACTACAAATGAAAAAAGCCAACACAATTTCACAAACACTTTATTCCTACCTACGTAAAACCGACTCACGCACACCGCAAATATACGGCATCCCCAAACCTCATAAACAAGATTGTCCATTACGACCAATAATGTCAACATATGAATCGTTTAATTACAATCTTGGTAAATACATAACATGGGCATTCTCCAAATATGCAACATCAGCCAGCTCATTCATCAAAGTCTCTTTTAATTTCAAGTCTAATCTAAATCAACTTAATCATAAAGCCTTAATGACCAGTTTCAATGTTATATCCCTCTTTACAGAAGTTCCAACAACAGAAGCCTGCAAGATAGCCTTAGAACTCTATATATCCGAAACCCTAACCCAATTATAGACATTCCCAGTAACCAGTTAGCAACCCTCATAGAATTCACCACAATAAAGACAAACTTCATGTTCAACAACCAAAACTATATACAAACAAATGACCTAAGCATGGGGAACCCAGTATCACCAGTTCTAGCCAATATTTTTATGACACAAATTGAAACACAAGCAATTAATACAGCATTACATCCACCACTATACTGGTACAGATATGTAGATGACATGGTTGCGGGATTCAAATCTACAGAACACATACTTAATTTTTTCACTCACATTAACTCTATACATCCCAACATTAACTTCACATGTGAACAGGAAGAAAGCAATCAAATATCATTTCTTAACCTCAAAATTATAAGAACCGACACACAATTCAAAACAGAAATCCACCGAAAAATCACACATACTGGACTATACATTCCTTGGAACTCAGCACATGAAACAAAACAAAAACTCAACATACTAAGAAACCAGATAAACACAGCCATAAAACTATGCTCACCAGATAAAATTAACGATGAATTAGACAAAATAAAACAATACTTCATCAACATTAATAAGTTTCCTCCACAAACCGGAGAAAACATCATACGCACACACCTAGACAAAAAGCAAAATCAACCAACAAAAGTAAATATATCTCACGAATCAAAAAATCACCCAAAATAAAATAATATAAAGGAACACCATTATACCTATATTAATATTATAGATAAAATTATATATTCAAACATCTAACCCCACCCTCTACATCGCTCTTCTATTTAAAATATTTTCTGAACCCAAACGAGCCATTTTTGCATATAAAATTCTCAACAAGTGGGTTTCTCGACGTCACTGAAGGATGAGAAGTATAAAAGAAGGAATCTCTCAAAAATACATTTTCAGGATAGAAATATTATAATTTCCCATATAGTACATTACCACTTCTCCCATAAATACCTTTAATCTGATAATGAACAAGTGGAAGGGCTGATGCAAGGGACAGAAAGAAGTATCCTTTGAAGATGTCAGAAGAATGCTCCCTGAGAGGAGACAAAATCTATGACCTGAAAGAGGGCCTTACCACTTCTGAAACAGGTATACTCTTTGGTCATCATAAAAGATATTGCACATATGAGAAGAAAATGGATAAGTAGATCCATGTGAGAAGGAACTAAAGCCAGATAGTGATCTTAAGCATATAATTATGTAAATCTATTGCATATGTAATAAATGTAGGTAAACTCATAAAAATGTGTATGAGAAAGACTAAAGTCAGATAGTGATGTGAAGCATATTATTATGTAATTCTATTGCACAAATAATAAATGTAGGTAAACTCATAAAAATGTGTAGAGTGGCTAGGATGAAATGGACATCCATGTTGGAGTAGGAAAGTGGACTATACTAGTGTCATGTTAACTATAATCCACCATGCAGCCATCTGGTGGGAGTAGAAAAAAGTACCATACCATCTTCAACTCAAGTTCATGAGGCCAGAGGGAATAAAGAACCCCAGACCTACGAATGGGGCATATGTTACAAAAAAAAATTGATAGATCAATTTGAGAACCTGACATTTGTTATTGTAAAGATGGCTGTCTAATGTAAACCATCTTCCTCAAAAGTAAAACTTACCAGAAGTGCCCCAAGCACAGTAACAATGTTGGAATAATAAACATCATCAGATGATGAAAGTGGAAGAACTATAATAATTTGTATTTCCATCATGACTCACAACACAGGTGGAGTAGAAAAAAGAAAAAAAAGAGCACAACTGCAGGAGGAATATATACATATATGCAATACCTGTGAGGACTTAACCAACCTAAATCCAAAGCCCAGGCACGAGGAACTAATATCCACAGGAGGGAGGGGGAGGGATCCCAATTTAAAGGATAACTGTAATTTTGATAGCTCACTCCCATTTATGTGTGTTTCATAATAGAAAATATTATGTTACTTACACTAGCAGAACACCACCACCTTACTCTTCACTGAATAGTTGTATAATCATTTCTATGTTTTGCATGTATTTATATTTCATTAACACATTCAAAAGCATTCCTTCATGATCCACAACCTCACTGGCTTGGAACTAAAATGTAACAAGTGCTTTCAAACTTTACTGGAAGAAAATAGGTGAAAAATGCAGTAAAGAGTCTTGAGGAATGACAACACCACAGACAGGTCAATGAGTGACCACAAAACCTTGTTTTTAAAAGCAGACCATGCCAATTTATTCAACAGAAGACATGGCAGAGATGGGCAGGTATCCCATTCTGATTCACCCATACAATTTAGGATAGACAAATTCTATGCTAACTTTCCATCTCAAGGATATACCTACAAGCAATCTTAAGGAACACCCAATCTCTACAGTGTGCACTGCATTTTCATAGAAGTATAATACTGAAGTTGAAATGGCTTTACAGTGCAGGTTTGATTCGTTGAAGATTACCTGATCAGGCATCACACACTACAGAGCTGAGTCCATACAATGAGCAACAATAAGAGAGAAAAAAACTCCTGAAAAGGAAAAATAACTTACCTATTCAAAGACTCACTGAATTCCGGAGAATGGCTACAAGCAGAAAAAGATAACCCTAAGAGAAGGAAAATCATGACCTGATGCAAACAGGGAGAGATGATTGTATCATAGGTAGTTCACATATTCAAATGAAGAAGCAACTTCAAGGGATAACAAAAATGTAATGCTTGTTTGTTTGTTTGTTTTGGAATTTCGCACAAAGCTATTCAAGGGCTATCTGTGCTAGCCGTCCCTAATTTAGCAGTGTGAGACTAGAGGGAAGGCAGCTAGTCAACACCACCCACCACCAACTCTTGGGCTACTCTTTTACCAACAAATAGTGGGATTGAGCATCACATTATAATGCCCCCACAGCTGGGAGGGCGAGCATGTTTGGCTCGACTCGGGCACGAACCCGTAACCCTCAGATTACGAAGCACATGCTTTAACACGCTAGGCCATGCCAGGCCAAAAATGTATGTGTAATGTCAATGAACAGGTAAGATGTTCAATCAAATGAGAGGATACATGAAAATAGTACAGGAGGAAGATGATAAAGAGGAATAAGCCAATTGAAGGAAGAACCAAACCAAACTAGTGAAGGTGAAAGGAGAAAGATCACAAACAAAGGATGGTTGCAAAGGAAGCCATGCAGGCAAGATAACAGAGAAGTTTTCCAGGACACAGAGGTTTCTCTAAATCAAGCCACAGAAAAAAGATATAAAATAGAAGGATGGGAAAGTGACTAAATGAAGAAGTTATATAAACTAGTCACCAAAGAGATAGGAAGGTTTAAAATGATAGAGAGAAAGTAAAGATATGTAGAAGGATAAAGAACATGTTTAACATAGGAGAAAGAAGGAAGACATATGGTGAAATAAGGAACACTGGGAGAGTGATTCAAAAATCGATAAAGTGCGGCAGTGCAGGACCATATTAATATCCACATTCTGAAGGGCAGCCCACCATGATAGTTGATGAATGCAGAGAGGACACAGAACACAAAGTGTAGGAGAGGCAAATAAATACTTGAGGAATCACCAAAAATTAAAAATGTGGGACAGACCTACCTGTGAGGAGTCAAAAGACCCCACTTCAAACATCAAGTGAAAAAGTACATATTGTGAAGAATAGTGGGATGAACAGGGATTAAACCCCGTTCCCAGAAATAAAAAAAAACTCACCTAAGGGCAGATGGAAAATGAGATTGAGATGGGGAAAACCCTAATCCATGCCACCAGTTTCTGGATTGTTGTGAGAATAACAAACAGCCTGGAGAAAAATCATGAGCATTTGTAATGACCTGTTGAGACAGAAAATCTTGTTCTGCCTGATGGCAGGATCCCAAGTCATTTGGAAGAAAAATGGTACCAGAGACAAAGAAAGGTAAATAGAAATAGCAGGATAAGCCACTCATTCTCAGGAACCCATGAATTTGCAGTGAAAGACTGACAAAGGTTAATAAAATTACACAGGTAAACTCCCACTGGACCAGGAACCAGTGGTAAGTCTAGTACTACTGGTGATATGCCTATTGACATAAAATAAAATGATGAGAGGAGAAAGCCCTGGAAGGAGGAAAAGTAAAGAATAGGTAAGAACCAGGACAGCAAAGGAATAAAAGTTTGTCCTGTTTCAAACTGGCACAAACATGCAATTAAAGAAGGGGTAAAGTGTTTATGCACAAATTACACACATGATTTCAAAGTTTCAGATATTCATCCAAAACATATCACCATATACATATAAATTCTTAAATGAAAGAAAAAGCAAATAAATCCAGACAAGATCAAGTATCATAACCCTAATGATCCAACAACAGTGAAATCACTTGTAAAACATGAACCAAAGATGGATGATAAAACATCACATACCTGAAATATAATGTTGAATTAGGCCAAGCTTATTCTGCAGTAAGTGTAGGGAAAGACACTAAAAAAAAATTTGGTGGTGAAAAGAGGCTACCACATTTTCATCGGTCCAAACAGGTTTAGCTTATTCAAGAGGATTACTGAGGTAAGTTCTGGAGGAGGAGATTGACTCATATAAAAATCAATCTCACAGCAGATAAAAGTACAGAAATCCAATAATTGGTGTCCCCCATCTTCAGTCTATGAAAATAGATCTGGAGATATAGCAATCAAAGAAATACAAAAACCAAACAAAAGTGTTCAATGTAAAATGTGTGTTGGGAGAAAAACTGTAATGAAGAAATCCAACTTTGGAACTGAAAGTATTAAAATTAAGAAAATGATTAACATAGAAAGCACCAAAAGGAAAAAATGTCTGAACACAAGAAATGATAGTTCAGAAGAATTGATTAGAGGGAGTCACATGCATCACGAGTATACTGCACTATCAATTGTGGAGGATTGACACACTATGATTTGCATAAGATATGCATTTTAATCAGTCGAATTCCAATGTAGAAAAGATAAAAGACTTGTACTTGGCATAAAAAAATTTTGCACATAGAGGAAATCACTGAACAAGAACAGCTATTTATGTGAAAGGAGCCAATGTACTGTACTGGAAATGACAAATTCTGGAGTTTAGTGAATAATAATATAAAACAGAAAAGTTTTTTCAGAAATATTGAGAGTTTTCACTGCAAATGTTACATGTACAAGTAGTGTTAAAGGTTAAACAAAATAATAAATGTTTAAACATAAAAATAGTATTTGTGAATTTATGAAAAATTATACAAAGTTTATTTTTATCCAAATACTATTTGTAGATTGATATAACACTGATTAAAATTTTGCAAGTAACAAGAACAATTAGAAGTTTATTAGATATGATTTCAAGTTTATATGTACATTTCAGCTAGAACTGATAAGTTATTGAAATAACAATTTAGTTTGAAAAGTAACTTAGGGTTAATAAAAGTATTATATACATAGATACTGTCTGGAAGTTACAGAATTAATACTTTGGAGGTGAGATACAGAGGTAAAGTTTTGAATGCTTTAAAATAAGCTATTAACATTTATATGCAATGATGGCACTTCAATATTGGTGAAATGATAGCATACACTTTAGATATGCAGGTTGTGCTTGCATATTACTAAAGCAATGATTAATTTAAAGTTTATATATATATAGACATACACACAGTGTATGGTTGGAACTTGAAATAATTCTTTAAAGGTATATGTACACAGAAAGTGCCACAAATATTAACAGCCTGTACATGAAAAAATACATTGGTATTCAACTGATTAAAATGCATATCTCATGCAAATCATAATGTGTCAATCCTCCATGATTAAAAGTGCAATGTACTCGTGATGCATGTGACTCCCTCTAATCAAAAAAGAAAGGTTTACCAAAGCCTTAAGCTTCTGCTACTAAAATGTACCATACCACCCATACTAATACTAGGAGGTAATGCGAAGTAATGCTTTGTAATACTAAGGCAATGCACAGTATATTAATAGTAGCATTTGTTTTCTTTACTACACCTTTAAAGTTATAGCCCATGTACTGAGGTCTTTTAGAAGTAATACAAAAGAGTACAAAAATTACACTGTAGTTGTCAAGACATTTAAAGTGCACTACAAAAGCTTCACAAAGAAAGTCCATTATGGAATGAAAGTTCATTTTTATTTGTAGACTTTCACTGATGGACTTTCATTAAGGGCAGAGCTTGGCATGCAATTTGCTGATCAAAGAATTTGCATATTTTTTTTTATGAGTTTCGCACAAAGCTACTTGAGGGCTATCTGTGCTAGCCTTCCCTAATTTAGCAGTGTAAGACTAGAGGGAAGGAAGCTAGTCATCACCACCCACCACCAACTCTTGGGCTACTCTTTTATCAATGAATAGTGAGATATACTATCACATTATAATGCCCCCATGGCTGAAAGGGCGAGCATGTTTGGCATGTCAGGGATATGAACCCGCAACCCTCAGAATACATGTCGCACGCCTTAACACACTTGGCCATACCGGGCCTAAGAATTTGCAACTTGCACTACTTAATTTACAATAAACAGCATTTGCCATCATAGATGCTCTAAAACAATATACAATTAGCATACATTTGTTTTCATTCCATTTTCATTTCACCATTAAAAGCAATATCAGCATGAAATTTAGGACACAAGTTGACATTTCACTCTTCCATCGCTTGAGTATTTTAAAGTTATGGCATTAAAATAGTTCATGTTGTATATTTCTTTATCTCTGTTATGTACTTTCAGAGACTGCAACATGATATTTTTGGTTCACTGTCAACTTGAAGGTTATACAAAGTGTTTAACAGTGGAAATAACACATATCCCAATTAGTGGGCAATATATGTACCTACATCAAATTCACCATTAGTCTAAAAATTTTAAATTCAAAACAGTTGAACTGGCTTTCTTGGAAAAATAAAAAGCAAGAATTCCCGTGGTGAGATAGGGGTGGAAACCAAATAGTCCTAACAGCTGTTGGGATCACTAAAATTTGGGGTCTTGGATATAGTAAGTAAGGACCCCTAGATCACAGCAATTGAAAATATGTTCAGGCAGATTGGAAGAGATTCCTGAAACAGAGTAGATTCAATGTACTGAATTTGCAAAAAAAAAAGTGTGTAACAGAGTAGCCTTTTAGGAGACAAAACTAAAGGAGAGCACTATCTCCTTGTTCGCTCTCATAATCTTTTAAATTATTATACAAATTGATTTTCATCTTTAAAAACCAAATCCTATTTTTAAATTTGTCCATTCCCAATACTAAAATATGCAAAAATGCTCCTAGTACACAAAAAGGTACTCGCCCACTGAAGCATCATCGGCCACCAGATGGCATCCACTTTTCACATCTCAATGGCATCACCTCATAAAGCACCAGCACAAAAGATGGAATTTTATCTATTACAACCTGAGGGCTATTTGTAACATACAAGAATCCTAACTGGACATATTTGTGCAAGCACAGAATCTTGTATCATAAAGAGGTCATTTTTATACACCCAAATGAATCCATGACCCCAGATGATCATGTAACTGGTAAAAGTGGTGTTTGATAATATGGTGATATATGGATTACACCATGTACAACAAAGGTGTGAAACAAATTGTTAAATAAGATGGAGATAATAACTTTCCTGCTAGAGATTAAGGATTCCAGATGATTTAAAGAATTAAAACCAGAGGCAAAATATTTTTAAGAATGCATTTGAATTTGTACACATGTTGGCTTGTAGAATATTCTCTGAATGGTACAACAACCAGCATACCAAATTGCAAACATGGTAAGATATAATTAAAATTTCAATTATAAGGTGTTTACGAACATCACAGTAAAAAACACACATCTCTTTCACAAGACTATTTTACTTATGTAGTTAGATTAAAATCCAAGAAATATAATTTATCTATTTTAATGTATAAACAATTTTTTCATGAATGTGCTGAAAGACTAAGATAACAATACACAGCTTCATAGTACATAAAGTTGTTCCTTTGAATGAGAATCAAGCTAAGTTAGGTGTAACAAAACAGGTGAAAAACAGAGGTTACATTAATTTGCAGTCCCATTTGTATATAGAAATGTTCAATTTGGCATGAGGACTTCTGAGAATTAAATACATGAAGCATTAAGGGTATATATAACAGATATATACATGTAAATGTTCATGGTAAATAATAAAAAAAAATATTACTTGAGTGAAATATGACAGAGCAAACAAGTAAATAAAGACTGAAAAGTGGGAGAAGCCAAGAAACACAATACTTAAAAGATGTATTTGGACAATGTGGATGTATTTAGTAACATTTAAATGACATTATTTAACAATGAAAACAAAAGATGCAATATCTCTGATAGGATCAGAATGTGCACAATAAAGCAGCTCTAATCAGCTATAGTGATAAGTCAATGAACTACGATCATGAAAGGAGCAATTTGTTGAGAAGTTTGAGATAAACAAGATATATTGTTTAATGCATCAACTCTAAAAGGTAGTCCAACAAGCTTGATAAAAGGCAGGGAAGATTGTCAAGAGAATCAGGATGCTTACAAAAATAATCCACATTCTAAAACAAAGAAGTGATTAGTCAGCCAGCTGTAAAGCCACATACTTTAAATGGCACTGGGAAAAAAGGTGTGCACAAATATGATGTAGAAGATGAAGGTAAAATAAAACATTATTGAAAAACAGAAAAAGCATAAAACCAATGTTGACACCTCGTTCACAATGATAAGAGAGAAAGCAGAGTGAAAGAAGTTGTAAAGTACTTACTCTAGCAATAATGGTAATGATCATAACCTGCCAGGAAGACTAACAGGTAAGTTCAAGAACCACCATCAGTCACCTGAAGTTGGCCTTTCCAGTCCTGGTTCCAGGTTATGTGTCATAGCAGCCATTACAAAAATGTAAAATAATAGAAGTTTTAAAAGACATATAGCAAAATTGTAATAAAGAGTATCCAAATGTCCAGTAAAAAGGTAAAAGTAAAGTAAATGTAGTAAAATTTGTAAAAGTAAATGAAGGTAAAAACAAAACGGCAATTAAAAACAGAAAATTGCATAAAACCAATGTGACATCCAATCTATAAAGTTGTAAAGAACATCTGTAGCAGAATGGTAATGATCATAACCCACCAGGAAGACTAACAGGCAATTACCAGAACCACTGTCAGTCACCTGAAGTTGGTCTTTCCAGTCCTGGTACCAGGTTATGTGTCATTATGGCCAGTACCAAAGGATAAAATAATAAGAGTTTAAAATACATGCAGCAAAACTGGAATAACAACTCACCAGAACGACTAACGGGTAGTTCAAACAGCAGCGTTAGTCACCTGAAGTTGGCCTTTCCAATCCTGGTGGAGTTATTTAATGTTCTGGCCATTTTTCAATGTCAAATTGAACTAGAGAGAATGAAACTGTGAAAAGGGAACCACAATTAATAAGGTGTAATGAATAAATATCCAAGACTTAAATGAGATTAAAAAGATTATTGGCCATTAAAAAAACTAAAAACTTTATCAAGGTGGACAGTGTCACCATCACCAATAACACTGTGCAATGTTACAGATAAACAATGGAAAAAAAACATGTTTAAAATATTGCCGCCATAGAGAATCGTAACGATGGCAAGAAAGTAAAATGTGGCTGATAGTGAGTTGAGTGTTACACTGGTGCATCAGTTCCAGACAAAAGAAAACGATGAGTTAAAAACTGTGACCAACTCGTAGTCTAGTTAGAACAACTTCCTCCTTCCAAACCTTATGGAAGTTAGATGGCCAAAGCCCAATATAGGGTTTTATTTGAAAAAGCTTGATGCGTTGCTCACTCCAAGTGGACTGCCAGCTGGCACGGAGCCGAGCCTTGAATACAAGACCATAGTCCATGTGCAGAATAGGCACAGTGGTGATAATGCCGGAGCAGATAGATTTAGCTACTGTGTTTGCAAGCTCATTCCCGCGAATACCAACATGACTTGGTATCCAGAAAAACTGGATAGAAGCAACAGTTAATGAGAAATGGGCCAGTCGGTTTTGAATATCAGCAAGAACAGGATGTGAGCCAATGTGAAGTGATTCCTGGGCTAGTATAGAACTAAGCGAGTCAGTATAAATAGTGCAGTTGGAATACTGCTCAGCTTCAATATGATCCAGGGCAAGAGATATGGCATATAGTTCAGCAGTAAACACAGAAGCTGTAGAGGGGATTCTGTGAGCAACCACCAAACTGCAGCGAACCATAGCAGAGCCCACTGAATTACCTGATTTGAAACCATTTGTATAAATGCGAATGGAATGATTGTTTGAAAGATGTTCATTAAATAAATGACTGTACTTCCAATCTGAAGTATCTGCCTTTTTCAAATGACTGAAAAAAAGGTCACATTTGGACAGACCTAAGTCATCCAAAGGCCAAACAGAGCAATGGCAGATCATCTGTTCTGAAAAAGTACAGCCCACTGAGGAAGGAAAACACATCCTCAGGTGGGATACTTTGGTAAGGAATGAAATTTTGAAGAATACAGTAAAGATAGTTGCAAACGGCAAAGGTGCAGAGAAGGTTCATGAGATTCAACGTATAAGCTTTGAACTGAAGAGATCCAGAAAGCCTCAGTGCAGAGTCGAAATCCGTAGTGATGAATGGGGTATAGCATCTTTAAGGCCAAGGGCCTGGCAAAGCTATAGAGCATCAATCTGCTCCCCAACTGGTAGTAGAGAGGATGCGGAGGATGTTCAGTGCTCTTGTGCATTTGACCCGTAGCTGCTTCAAGTGTGGTATAAAGGTCAGCTTACGATCAAAGATAAGCCCCAAGAACTTGGTCTCAGGGACCAATGGCAGTGAAATTTCATCGATATGAAGTTCAGGATCAGAGTGAATACCTCGTAGGCGGCAAAAGTGCAGTCTGTAGCTGCCACTCAATATACCTCATGTTCAACAACTGACATGAGATGCAAAAGTCGTCGACATAGAGCCCGTTTGCCCACAGTGAGAGGGAGTTATTCTAAACTAAACTAAACTATCGTGGCAGGGGTTCAGTTTAGAGAGAGAGAAATCAGAAGAGTTCTCTCTCCAACTGGGGTGTTCAGGAACTTTGTAGTTCCTCTTCGTCCCCTTTCGTGGATTGTTATTAAGATTAAGTGGTGTTTTTTTTGTTTTTTTATTATTTTAATTATCGTTATTATTCTTGACTTTTTGGGTGGGGAAAGTCTCACCAAATGTTCTTTTGGGTGGAGGCAAAGGCAGCAGTGGAAAGAAAGGCCGGGACCTGTCCCAAAAGGAAAAAGTTCGGCAGATGTGAACATGAATGTAATTCATTCAAATTCAGATCAAATCAAACGGCCCGATTCTGGGTCTGGCAAAAAAGTTGCCTAGGCTGGGATCTAGAAATCCAATGCCTGAAGATTTTGAAGTGGGGGGAAACGGGAGTGCCCCGAGAAAACCCACTTTCACATGACAGGCGCCGAAAGTTTTGCCTGTCGTGTGCCCTGTACCTGAAAAAAAAAGGAATTCGTGTTAATAATATGTATTTTATTTATTTAGATTCTTTCTTGAGTGGATTGTGATTCTTGAAATATGTTGTAAGGTGATATGAATTTCGTTGATGCACTTGATAATTTGTATAGTGATGCCGTTAGTTTGTTTCTGTTTTCTGCTTTTAGATAATATTTCAGAGAAAGTTCTGTTATTCTGTCTTTTATAGTTGGTAAATTACTAATTTGGTGTAGATAATTTGTTGGCGTAAAAGATGGTAAACTGAATGCGGATTTTAATATTTTGTTTTGATGCACTTGGATTTTTTGGAGTGTGTTGTTTGACATATTGTATGTTACTTGACATCCGTACTCTATTAGTGGACGGATGTAAGCCATGTGTATTTGTATGATGGCGTTCGGTGCGCATTTCGATTGTTTACCAGTTATAGTCTTTAGATATGAAATCCTTTTTCTGATTGATGAGTGTATATTGTTTATGTGTTTTTTCCATGTTAGTTTTGTGTCGAAAGTGACGCCAAGGAATGTGATGTTTTTGCTCATGTTAATGGTTGTGTTTCCAAGTGATAGTTTTATTTTTTCTAGATTTTTTCTTTGCTTCTTTAGTTTTCTATAGAAGGTGATTGCTTGTGTTTTTGTCGGATTTAATACGACCCTCCACTTGTTGCTCCATGTTGATACTTTGTTTAGTGATTCTTGTACGCGAGACATGGTCATTACTGGGTTTCTGGAGGTGCTCCAGATTGCGATGTCATCTGCGTATTGAGGGAGTTGTTCAGTGATAGCATTAACTTTTATACTGAAAAGTGTGACACTCAGCCCTGAGGGACTCCATATTCCTGTAGGAAAGAATGGGAAAGTGTTGAACCAACAGAAACTTGAAATCTCCTGTCCATAAAAAATTTTTTAATAAAAATGGGCAAATAGCCAATTAGCCCATATATATGGGGATCTCGCAAAATGCCATACCTCCATGTCGTATCATGAGCCTTCTCAATGTCAAAGAATATTGATAGAAAATGTCATTTGAGAAAAGCTTCTCTGATTGACTTTCAATGATAAAAAATGTGGCAAGAGATCCAAAAATGAACAAGAATGAAGCCAAAGAATGTCAAAATGAGCATGCCTAAAATTCTAGATGTAAGATCTCAAATAGAATGGTGGTGTAAAATAAGCTGAAACTCAGAAGCTAATACTTCCTATGGAATCTGAGAGCTGAAATGACTGAAAGGTAACATTTTCTTAAACTGAAAATATATTTTCAATAACATATACTTATGCTGACACTATAGCTATTTCTGGGTTTTTATTTCTTTACCCACCTAAACACTTCTCACACTTGTTCCAGTCTTCTATATCTCACTCAAATGCCCCTGACAAAATCTAATTTGCAAAATCATCCACAAACTTCAACATGCCTGCTATTTCAGTAATGTATATTAATATAATCACCTCATTCAGAAAACTTAATTACCTTTTGAGACTTGCATCAGCTCTTAGTGAAGAAGCAGGGCAGAGAGAGCATCAATATATACTCTTCAAAAAAAGAAATGCAAAAGAGATATTTTTGTCATTTTAAAGAGAAATATATGTAATAGCCTTACAAGCTCAGAGTATGTGATGTTACACATGTTAAGACACTGATTGTCAGACCAAAATTACAATAAAAGTTGTGCACTTTGAAAATGGAGGAAAACATCAGATTTTTTGCCAAAATGCATTCGTGTCCAATAAATTTGTTTGAGAATCTGCATGTTCTGCAAGTGTAACATTTGCAAAGTCCCTTCAAAGGTGACGGGTTTTCGGTTTCCATAGCTCAGTGTTAAGCCATCAACATGCAATACAGTTACCCTAAGACTGACTGAAACACAACGCAACGACGCTATTCGTCGATTGGAAGCAGGCGAATCTTGATCAGATGTTGCCAAAGCTGTGAATGTCCACCCAAGCACCATCACAAGGCTATGGAATCATCACCAACAACATTGATCAACTCGTGACCTACCAAAAACCTACTCGTGACCTACTCGCGCAAATACTGAAGTTTTTAGAGAATGCTCTAACATTTTATTTCTAGAATAATTATTTTATCACCAACCAAAAGCACTGGCTCTCACCCTTAGAACTGTGGGGTCCTATTTCAGCACATTTATCAATGCATAAGTGCATAGTCCAGGTAGCATTGTACCATCCCCAGTCCTAAACTACCAGTTAGCAACAACCACTTTTACAATTTATTATTATGAATTACAGTGTAACATACAGATTTTCTTTTTTGTTGTCTGAATGCAATTTACATATATGTGACTTGACTATATGCATTTCATTCATTAAAAAATTATTTATGAAAATAAAAAAATCTTAGTATCTTGTAACTATTTTATTTCAAGCAATAATTTTTATTATCTCCTATAAGAATGAAAGAAAACTACTTCTAACAACAGATACATAAAAAAGTAGCCAGATTATGCATATGAATGAAACCCCTTATAAGTGTATCATAGCAGGTAGAATCTTGTATATATTATGGCTCATGGTGTCTGAGTGTTTGTTTGCCTCCCATGCTGCATTTGAAAAGCTTAATATTCACTTTCAAAATGAAGGGTAGGAACAGACATGAATAATATCTCACCAGCAGGTTATTCTACACTAAATTATTAGAAATTAATCACATTTCAAAATTTGGCAAAATTTAAGGAATTAAAATGTAGATTTTCCATACGTCTTTGTTGAGTGTTTATTAGCATGACTAAAATGTCAACTGTTACTTTTCTTTGCAGGTGGTATAAGTAGCTCAAAGCTCTGACTTTGAACGAAACCAAGAGCTCAACACAATCTTTTTAATGTCCATGAAACAATTTAAAATGAAAGATTAATTTAAACTTTTCCTGTCATTGGTGGTGGGCACTTTTGCTTGTCATTTATGGGAACAAATTTATGTAGCTATGTCAGTAGCAGGATTACATTTATAGTAGTATACAGAGCATCTACTTGCATATTTTGGACTTATTTGACATAATTACATATCTGTAAATGTTTGTTAATATGTTTACATGAGGTAATATTTTGAGAATTACTAACAACAGTTAGTGGAGTTCATTTATGAACATGCTTAGGGTAAGATACTCACATGTGGAGCAGAGCTTTCTTTCTCTGTTGTGAGAATTTCAAGGTCAATCAGTAGCTCTGAGATAACAAAGAGACAGTCCACTATAACCAGTGTGATAACAGCAACCTATAACAAAAAAATATGACACTGTGTTTTACACTATCCAAAATGTTTCACAATAGAAATAAATGTGTATGTAAATTTGGAAATCTAAGCTTTTACAGATATTTTGAGTTAACCACAAATGTTCATGTTCTGTTATATCTTTACATTTTCACATGCAAGAATATAGTGCCAATACAATCATCTTCTGGTTATGAGTTGGGTTCCTTAGCTTAATAGCAAGAGATCCTGACATTCCATGATGGAATGTCTTACTAGGTATAGAGAATGACAGACACAAAAAAACAAAGGTAGGCATAACATCACCTTAATCTAGACAGTAGTTAGTAACACTCAAAGACAAAGGACAGAATGTGTGAGCCTCGATGTGAAATTTTTTTTCATACCTAATTCATTCATCTCTATTTAGCAAATTTTGCACACATAAACAGTGGACTAACTGAATCTTTCTTTTTTCTTGTGAAAGTCAGTATAACACAAATATTCTTGAAAAATAATTTAAATTTTCTTTTGTTAATTTCAAATTTACAAAAGTAAATACATCATTAACTAAGAATTATTTGAAATGTTATTTAACACACACACACACACAAAGACAAATATATAGGATCCCCCCTCATTTAACTGTGCAACATATTTGAAAAAAAAATTTCATGTTAATGTGTTTAAGTTTACGGCTGGAATATTTGATGATTATAATAAACATATATATATATATATATATATAATTCAAAGTGGGAAAAGTTTAAGGATATAAAATAAAGAAATAAATTAAAATTTTACAAATGTGTCATCTTATATGTTCTTTTGCTTTATTATTTAGTGAAAATTCAAGCAAATACTCCATTTTAAGTCAGAAACTAATAAATGTATATTTTAAAATGTTTTGTTCAAATTTATCATTAGAATCTAGCAGATATCTGTGATAATAATAAATGGAAAGTATACACCTTGTAAAACAAATTAATTCTACTTTTGCTGTTAAAATACTACATCATACATTGTCCGATTAAAATAGTTTAAAAACAACATGTAGCTAAAAATTATGTGGTAACTATGTTCTAATTTTTCTTATCCTCTTTCAAATATATTCTATAATTATAAATAATACCATTCCATAATATAACAGTCACCATGCTTGGTAGTTTTGATTGATTGATTGATTTAGTGTTTTATGGCACAAAGCAACGAGGCTATCTGCGCCAAACAACCGGTAAAAATGTAGTAAAAGACATAAATGGAAATGAAGGTAAAACAAAAAAAAGTATAAAACCAGTGTTGACACCTAGTCTACAAGGTTAAGATAGAAGGCAAAGTGTAAAAAGTTGTAAGGTAGGTATTCTATCATAAAGGTATAATCATAACCCGCCAGGAAGACTAACAGGCAGGTACAAGACCTACCGTCAGTCACCTGAAGTTGGTCTTTCCAGTCCTGGTTCTGGGTTATGTGTCATAGCAACTAGTATCAAAATGTAAAAGAATAGAAGTATTAAAAAACACACAGCAAAAACGCAACAATGAGTAACCAAATGTTCAGTAAAAAGAGAAAAGTCACGTAAATGGAGTAAAATTGGTAAAGGAAAATGAAGGTAAAAACAAAACAGCAATTAAAACAGAAAATGGTGTAAAAACCAATGGTGACACCCAGTCTTCAAAGTTATAAACTATTTACTCTAGCATAATAATAATGATCATAACCCGCCAGGAAGACTAACAAACAAGTTCAAGAACCACCGTCAGTCACCTGAAGTTGGCCTTTCCAGTCCTGGTTCTGGGTTATGTGTCATAGTAGCTATTATCAAAATGTAATAGAATAAAAGTTTAAAAAGACACTCAGCAAAATCATAATAAAGAGTAGCCAAATGTCCAGTAAAAAAAATAAAAGTCAAGTAAATGGAGTAAAATGTGTAAAGGTAATTGAAGATAAAAACAAAATGGCAATTAAAACAGGAAATGGTGCAAAAACCAATGACGACATCCAGTCAACAAAGTTGTACAGGCCAACCTGTAGCAGAATGGGAATGATCATAACCCGCCAGGAAGACTAACAGGTAGTATATAAACCACTGTCAGCCACCTGAAGTTGGTCTTTCCGTCCTGGTTCCGGGTTATGAATCAATATGGCCAGTACAAAAAGGTTGTAAAAGCACGAAATGATATGCAGCGAAAGTATAACAGTAACTCGCCAGGAAGACTAACGAGTAGTTCAAACAGACAGTTCAAACAGAAGCGTTAGTCACCTGAAGTTCGCCTTTCCAGTCCTGGTGTCGAGTTATTTAATGTTCTGGCTATTGTTTAATGTCGCATTGAATGAGAGAGAATAAAACTTTAAAAAGGAGCCACAATTAAAAAGGTGTAATAAATAAATATACCACACTTAAATAAGATTAAAAAGATTAATGGCCATTAAAAAATTAAAAACGTTATTAAGGTGGACATAGTCACCATCACCAATAACTCTGTCCAATGTTACAGATTGACGCTGGGAAAAAATATGTTTAAAGTATTGCCGTCGTTCAGGATTGTAACGATGGCAAGAAAGTAAAACATGGCTGATAGTGATTTGAATGTTACACAAACTACACATTGGTGCATCAGTTCCAGATAAAAGAAAATGATGAGTTAAAAAACTGTGACCAATGCGTAGCCTAGTGAGAACAACTTCTTCCCTCCGAACTTTACGGAAGCTAGATGGCCAAACTCCAATTTTGGGTTTAATTTGAAAAAGTTTATTGTCGCGTTGTTCACTCCAAGTGGACTGCCAACTGGCACGGAGCAGAGCTTTGAAGACAACACCATAGTCCATGTACGGAATAGGCATAGGGGTGATGGAGCTGAGGCATACATATTTAGCTGCCATGTCTGCAAGCTCGTTCCCATGAATACCAACATGGCCTGGTATCCAGAAAAACTGAATTGAAGTAGCTGCTAATGAGAAATGGGCCAGTCGGTTTCGAATATCTGCTAGAATAGGATGTGAGCTAATGTGAAGTGATTCCAAGGCAAGAATAGAACTAAGCGAGTCAGTATAAATAGTGCAGTTGGAGTACTGCTCAGCTGCAATATGATCAAGGGCAAGAGATATTGCATACAGTTCAGCGGTGAACACAGAAGCTGTAGAGGGGATTCTGTGTGCAACTACTGACCCACAGCAAACCATAGCAGAGCCCACTGAATTTCCTGATTTGGAACCATCTGTATAAATGGGAACTGACTGATTGTTTGAAAGATATTCATTGAATAAAAGACGGTACTTCCAGTATGGAGTATCTGCCTTTTTTAGGTGATTGAAAGAAAGGTCACACTTGGGGGCTGTAATAAGCCATGGTGGGATGCGTCGACATGTGGAATCTGCAATATTATCCAAGGACAGACCCAATTCATCCAATTGCGCCCGGATACGAAGGCCAAACGGAGCAATGACAGATCGTCTGTTCTGAAAAAGTACTGCCCACCGAGGAAGGAAAACACATTCCCAGGTGGGATGCTTTGGTAAGGAACGTAGTTTCGAAGTATATTGTAAAGACAGTTGCAAACGGCGAAGGTGTAGAGGAGGTTCATGAGATTCAATGTATATGCTTTGAACTGGAGAGGTACGGAAAGCTCCGGTGCAGAGTCGAAGACCTTGGTGATGAATGGGGTCCAGTATCTTTAAGGCCGAGGGTCTGGCAGAGCCATAGACCATTGATCCATAGTCAAGTTTCGATCTAATAAGAGCACGATATATCTTCAACATTGAACGGCAATCTGCCCCCCAACTGGTAGAAGAGAGGACACGAAGGATGTTCAGTGTTCTTGTGCATTTGACCCGAAGCTGCTTTAAGTGTGGTATAAAGGTCAATTTACGATCAAAGATAAGCCCCAAGAACTTTGTCTCTGGGACCACTGGCAGCAAAACTTCACCGATATGAAGTTCAGGATCAGGGTGAATACCTCGTCGGCGGCAAAAGTGCATGCATACAGTTTTGGAAAGAGAGAAATTAAAGCCATTCGCAAGAGTCCACTTCTGTACACGATTGAGGGCAGTTTGTAGTTGCCGCTCAATATATCTCATGTTTGATGACTGACATGAGATGTGAAAGTCGTCAACATATAGCCCATTCGTAACGGTGAGAGGGAGTTGTTCAGTGATGGCATTTATCTTTATACTGAAAAGTGTGACACTCAATATACAGCCTTGAGGGACTCCAAGTTCCTGTACAAAAGAACGTGAAAGTGCCAAACCTACACGAACTTGGAATCTCCTGTCCATTAAAAAATTTTTAATAAACATGGGTAGATGGCCACGTAACCCATATGTATGGAGGTCTCGCAAAACGCCATACCTCCATGTTGTGTCGTAAGCCTTCTCTATGTCAAAGAATATCGATACAAGGTGTTGGCGGTTGAGAAAGGCCTCTCTGATAGATGTTTCAAGAAGAATTAGGTGGTCTATGGTGAAGTGCTGTCAACGGAACCCACACTGGGTGGGTGAGAGGAGGTTGTTTGATTCAAGGAACCAAACAAGACGAGCATTAACCATCCTTTCTAAGGTCTTACAGAGACAGCTCGTCAAAGCAATTGGACGATAGTTTGAAGGAATCTTCGGATCTTTCCCTGGCTTAGAGAAAGGTAAAATAATAGCCTGGCGCCAGGCATCAGGAAAAACATTCTCCTGCCAAATCCGGTTGAAGATAGTCAGAAGGACATCAAGAGAATCAGGAGAGAGATGGTGTAGCATGTCATAATGAATATCATCAGGTCCAACAGATGTACTGGCAGACCGATGAAGGGCCATTTTTAGTTCCACCAGGGTAAAGGGACTATTATAGTCAAAGAAACAGTCAGTTTGAAAAGAAAGAGGTGATCGCTCTGCCCGAGTCTTGATGGCCAGGAAGGTGGAGGAACAAGCAGAAGTGCTAGATACCCGGCAAAAGCTTTCACCTAGAGTGTTAGTGATGTTTCGGACATCAGTCACCTCCTGACCATCAGAGAGTAAGAATGAGAGGGGAACAGAAGTGTAGTGCCCATTAACCTTTCGAATCTTGTCCCATACGATCTTGGAACTGGTGGTAGAAGATATGCTGGTTGTGAACTTTATCCAAGATTCCTTCTGGCTTTGACGTCTTACCCACCTAGCATGTGCTCGGGCCCGCTGGAAAGCAACCCGATTTGAAAGTGTGGGATATCTGCGAAAAGTATCCCAGGCCCGTTTATGAGCCTTCCGTGCTAAGTTGCAAGCGGAATTCCACCATGGACGAGGATATCGTGGGAAACGTGTCGAGGTTTTAGGAATACACTGAGCAGCTGCATGTATAATACAATCAGTTACCGCTGCAACACAGTTGTCTATTGATGGCTGATTTACGATGACAGGATCAAGTTCTGCAAGAGCAGTGAAAGTGGACCAGTCTGCCTGATCCAGCTTCCACCGGGGCACGCGGGTAGGGTGGCATCGACCACGGCCAGTCTCTCTCAAAATGATCGGAAAATGATCACTGCCTAGTGGATTACTGTCAACCCTCCATGAAAAATGGGAGAATAATGAAGGGGAGCAAACTGAGAGATCAATGGCAGTGAATGACTGACTTGGTGCATGAAAGTAAGTGGAAGAACCAGTATTGAAAAGAGAAAGATCGTGATCAGAGAGCATCTGCTCTACAGATCGACCCCTCCCATCAATAACAGCACTTCCCCAGAGGGGATGGTGTCCATTAAAATCCCCCAGGATTAGAAATGGAGATGGTAACTGTTCAACGAGAGCATCCAGGTCTGATTCATCATATGTCTCTCCAGGGGACAGGTACAGAGAACAAACAGTGATGGTACGACCCAAGGAAATACGGATGGCTACGGCCTCCAAGGGTGTATTGAGTGACAAAGACAGGGTGGGCACATGTTGATCAACCAAAAGTGCCACCCCTCCATGTACTCGACCATCACACAACTTGTCATTTCTGTACAGAGAAAACTGCCGAATGGAGACTGTATCAGCAGATTTGAGAAATGTTTCTTGTAGAGAAAGACAAACAGGATGGTAGGAAGCAATCAGCGTTTTGATATCATCCAGATTAGAACGTAAACCTCGACAGTTCCATTGTATCAAGGTGGCCATTTTTAAGGATGAGCAGGTGAAGTGGTTGGAGAACCCTTCGGTTTACGACCTCGTCTTTTGTCTTTACTGTCTTTCTTCAGAGGAGGTATATCAACCTCCATGGATCCTGCTCTGGGTCGAGTGGGCAGGTTTTTGTTATTGGAAGAGGAATCAAGTGACTGAGGACGCGGACGAATAATTGTTTTGTTTATTGTGGTGGGAGAAAATGATGTATCAGAAGAAATGCCTGTATTTGAAACTGAAGGACATGAATCTTGAGGTTTGTTGGAAGTTGTGGGAGGAACAGAGATGGGTGTGGAAGTCGATTCATCTACTGTTTTAACCACGGAGGTCAAAAGGCTTTTCATTTGTTTTGAAAACGATTCTTTTGGAGGCACAGAGAGATCTGTCTGCACTTCCACTGTAGTTGTGGAATGGAGTGCAGCAGCATATGTCCGAGATGGGATTGTGGACATCAATTTCCGAGCCTCAGGATAACTAATGTTATGTGTTGTTTTCAAACGCTGCACCTCTTTTTCCTCCAACCATTTTGGACAAGAATGAAAGTAAGAGGGGTGAGAACCATTGCAGTTGACGCAATGTGGGTTCATGTCACAATCATAAGCATCGTGGTCCTTGCCTCCACAACGAGCACATGTCAGGGAACCACGACAAGATGTCTTTGAGTGGCCGAATCTCTGACATTGAAAACATCGAAGAGGGTTTGGAATGTATGGCCGAACCCTGCAAATGAGATAACCTGCTTTGATGGTGGCGGGTGCTCGTGGTGAAGTGAACGTTAAAACAAGGGTATTTGTTGGCAGTGTAACTCCATCTTTGCGAGTGGAGATGCGCCTCACTGCAGAAACTCCTTGAGTGGAAAGACCGGCGAGAATCTCCGATTCAGGAACATTCTTCAAATCCCTTTCAACAATAACTCCTCGTGAAGTATTCAAAGTAGCATGGGGTGTAACCTCAATAGGTATATCGCCAATTACCTTTGATTTCAAGAGGAGTTCACTGTGTTGGGATGTGGATGTTTCAACCAGTATGTCACCAGATCGAAGCTTCTTTACTGACTTTGGAGAGCCAGCAAGTCCCTCTAGCCCCTTTTGAATAAAAAAAGGGGACATTTGCCCTAAAGGTTTTTCTGAAAGAGAATGCAATATCAGAAAATGAGGTACGTGTGTTACTGATGTTGGAGATTGCTGTTCTGTGTATTCAAGACGTGGTCGCTTACCCATTGACTGTTTTTTTACAATTTTACTTAAATTTTTTGAAGGATCCATAGGAAAGAGAAAAGTTTCAGTACTCACTGACCCCACCCACCATGGAGCCCTACAAGGGGACGCACTACAAAGTCATGCAAGGACAATGCAGCAACGCCAGGGTTTCGTGAGCACTATACCCAAACACCAGCATCAGGCACACTGGTACTTGGTTGGCTCTAGCCCAGGTGGACCAGCCGATTGACCCAAGGGGAGCCACCCAAGGGCCGCCCGTCTACAGGAATTCGAGGCCAAAGTGGTGTGTTAGGGTTGGACCCCTCAACCACCAGGATCCTCTCCTCCCCTTCACGGGTCGCCACGCACGGCAAACACGTGGGTGGATGTTTAGATCCCAGAGAAGGTAACCAGACAGAACAGAACCTTCCCTGGGAGGTCCCCTCACCACGTACAGGAATCCACTCCGAGGGGCCATGCTTGGTAGAAACATTTTTTTTTTACAAATAACTATTATTCAGGTTTAAGCTAAGAAGAAATAACAGATTTACAAAGTCATAATCCAGTAATGAAACAGAATTCAAACAAGGTATTGCAATACATGTGAGTGAGTGTGTGGGTGTGTGTATTATAACCATAAATTTTAAGCCATAAGCAAAACACATTAAAATTAAACAAAATATGCTACATATTTTTAAAAGGATCCTCCAGTACAAGCTACAATGGGGAATTATAAAATGTATCCTAGATTTTAGAAGTGACTGAGGAAGTAGGACCCACATTGCATAGGAATACACAATCTATCAGTCTTAACCTCCAATTCCCTAGTCTCATATAAGAAGATTAGAAATTTAGAAATTAGGAGAGCAAGATGTGGGTGCTCAAGTCTACAATGTCCCACATCTATATCACTTTGAGTTCCAAATTACCTATAAGACTAATTAAGACACAAATTATCTTCTCGGTCATGACTTGATATTTTTTTTATTTAGTTCTCAAGATATCTGATACATGCATATAATATATGCCTTTAAACAAGAAAATAAACATTTTAGATAAATAGGTACTTTGAACAAACTATTTCAATGGAGCTCAGTATATTCAATAAGACTTAAGTGTGTGATTATCACAAACAGAAGTTGAGTCAGACTGAGTGAATTTCAAAATGGTCAATATAATTAAACATATTACTGGATGAAAGAAACTAAAGTTCTGAAAAACATTCAAGAAACCAAAGCTCACTAATTGAGTTCATTACAAAACAAAAAGGTCATTCTTTTCTGTACTATAATAAAACTATTTTTCAAACTTGAATTATTTAATAACCTTCTAAAAACTTTGAAAAACCCTTAAACGTTTGGTAGGTATAAAATGTGAGTATAGCACCACAGTTAATAAATGAAATTTAAAAAAAAAAGACAACTCTGTAGTAAAACAGAAACAATGTCAAGAATACACAATGTTAATCCAAGAAGGATAAACCGAAAAAGCAGTTATATCAAACATAACAAATACTAACATTTTTCACACATAAAGAGAAATACACACAAGGATACAGAGTTATTTGGTATCTACAAAATATATATCCTTGAAAGATGAAAATTATTACATGAATCCACAACAGTGGGTAAGACATGATACTGTAGAATGTAAAAACTTACACCGTGTAGTTCTTTGGCTAGATACTATGGTGATAACCTTCTCAGTATTGTAAATTTTTGTCTTAGGAAATGTTACTAAAATGTTTTTTCTGTCATAGGAACAGAAAATAAATGTAGACACATCACACCTCAAATGTTAAGATCACCACTAGCAGGTAAACCTATTATGATTAATTCTAACCAGGAGCTCATTAATTCTAATTTTGGGGGGATTTTATCATTTGTTTCACATTTTATGTTCAGATTATATGCTACTGACACTTTACTTTTTGACTCCACCCAGAGATATTATGCTACATTTATTACTTTTTAATGTTTGAGGTTGCAGGAAGATTTGTGAAACATCATAGTTAGCATTTCCCAATTCTCCTTTTTAATAAAACAAATCAGCAAAGAACTAAACTAAGCTCACTGAGGCTACATAACTTCACTTTCACACAAAGAGGAATCTTTCAAAATTGAGTTTGAATTATAAGATACTTTAGACAGCTGAAAATATAAGTGAAAAAAATTTCATTTGGAACTATTCTGACTCTCCAAGGATAAGTCATTATACATAATTGATTGACAGTAATATAAAAATAAGAATTTGTATTATCAGTGTGACTATATAGCTCCAGGAACATAAAACTAGTACTACTGTGGCCAAAAGAATTGCCAGTGTTTTACACTTCCAAAATGAATGCATGATTCCACCTTTATTTGAATATATTAAGAGTTTTAAAAATGTATATTCAGATGCTCTTGCATTTAGCTAGTGTTACTGAAAATGGAATGTAGTCACCTCTACTTCACATCAGTTTTTTGTTTTATGTGGTATATTAACTTTAACTGTATATTAACTGTATTAACTTTAAAATGATAGGGTATACTCTCTTAATAACAAGAGGTTTTGCAGGATATTTAATAAGAATTAGTACCGAATCTCTGAATAACTGGGCTCATGAAAGAGACTTAATACAATGCAAAATATAAGAACATAATCTTTACTTGTTCACAGACACAAACACAGTGTGTGTGTGTGTGTGTGTTTTTATTTACAGGCCTATACCACACTGTTTCAACTCAATTTTTGACAAATGAAGCACAAAAGGTGCTTTAGAAGATTCTTAGAGCATGAATAATAGAGCTTATGTTTTAATTGTGTATGATTGTGTATAATTCCATACGAGGCCAGTCAATGTGACTGTCCTTGTAACCACAAAAACGACCAAGAACTTTTATGCAAAAATGTTTAAGTTTGTGTATCTTTGTGAAATTTAGCAAGCCTTCAATAAACGTTACACGTTTTTTGTGTAAATAAAATCTCATTTCCAATCAAGTATTTTTATTAAAACAATTGTCCATAAATATATGGAGTCAAAGTATCAAATGCTTCAAGCACAAAAATATTTTCATTTTATTTTAAAAATGCTTCTACTCACCTGAAAAGATTCAGATTTAATTTACTTGATGTCTTAAAATCATCTAAGTATTAAATATTTTTCATTAAAACTTTATATTGCATCTATTATTTTCTCTTTTCTAACTCTCTGAGGACTTACTCAAAACAAATCTAAATTACTTTTTTTCTTCCTAGAATAACAACACATTGTAACATAAAATCACATCTATTTATCCTAAATAGTTTAAAACTCATAACAGACTACACTTGTTTATACTTAATTCTATTACTTTGATGCCCTTTGAATCATCCCTGACTTCTATTTCATTCTACGAGTTGTAAGTCACTCAGGGGAATGCACAGCTTAAATTACCATACTGAATGATGTAACATATAAACTACTCAAAAGCATAAAACATGAAGAATTTTATTTTTTCTTTCATTATGTTACCTAAGTTAATCATATTGTTAGTCAACCTAATAAGTTTTGGGTAATTTTAGTTACTTTTATAATAATAAATATAAAATATATAGGGAAAACAAAAATATACAGTACTTACCTTTGATCTCTTATTTTTCTTCAGTCAGTTGCCATGAACTTTAAGCCTGCTTTTTTACAATTATGGTACTAGTACACTAAATTTTTATATACTTAAATAATACACCAAAGAATACAAAATAGTACCAGACACAAAGCAAACAATACCCTATAACTTTCAAAATTTAACTGGCTTTTATCTGTGGCATAAGAGCCTTAAAATAATTTTCAAAACTTCTTGATCTGAATATTCTAAGAGAAACTTTCAAAATGAAGATAAAATAGGGCAAATACACTGTATTTAAAAGAACATGATATAATACATCATTTGATGAATTAAAACTTTGCCTTTTTGTTAGTTATAAATAAAAAAGAATAAAATATCAGAGACAACTATTGGCAATTTGTGAATGAGAGAATGTGAAGGTGGCTATGTCAAGTGGGTGTCATCTTCTAGTTTGTGATTGTTAAGAAATAATATTGAAATCTATAAAACTTAACTTTGCCTTTGTAGTATATATATTATAATCATTGTATTTCTAAGAGAGAAGATAAATAAATTAGAAAAGATAGTAGACCTAGATAACAAATGTCATAATTCTCATACTATGACAATTGAAGATATTTTAAAATATTTACTTAGTTAAAAACTTAAAGCTTACACAACATTTAAATTTGGTTTAATAGTTATGTTTGATTCTAAGTTAATTCGTATATGTTGATAATAGCATAATGAAATTGACTTTTTAATGTAACTCTCCAAGTTCCTGACAAATGTACTTTGACCTACTCATAAGCTTACACAACATTTAAATTTGGTTTAATAGTTATGTTTGATTCTAAGTTAATTCGTATATGTTGATAATAGCATAATGAAATTGACTTTTTAATGTAACTCTCCAAGTTCCTGACAAATGTACTTTGACCTACTCATAGTAAGAGAATTAAGACAGATGCATGTGTGGTTTAACAAATATAGCAAAGTTGATGACAAACTGTGACTGCAGTGACTCCAAATGGGTTAAGTTTGAAAAATTCTGAATTTTGTTTGGTTACCACTTGAACAGATACATCAGAAAAACTGCAGATCTTTGATTAAATCACCAAACACAAATGAGTCACAACTCGTACACAGTGGAACATCTTCACACTGACATGTTGCTCAAAGTAATTATAAATGTTAATGTAATTTTTCAAGGTATATTTGGTCAAATGGATTACATTTTTTACTTTTCTCCAGGATGGTGTGCACAGATAGCCTTTATAGACCAGATGTAGTACCTTTTGCCTGTGCTCATGTCAACTGGATCCTTGTTACTAGTGGAGTTCCTTAAGGATAAGGGTTGTACCTTTGCTTTTTCTTTTTGTTAACACTAAAAACATTTATGGAACTATAACTAGTAATTTAGCAAGTATGATCAATGATCTTAAACTCTTGAATATTTTAATTATATTGAGGATTTTGAGGAACTTTACAAAAAATGATTTAGATCAATTTATAAATTGGAAATATATTTTGTAAGTTACCTCTAATTACAGTAAATGTAAAGTGATATATTTGGATTATGATATTTTTGGTCACACGTTTATTACCCGTTTAACATTTTCAATAAAGGCTCAGTATAATGTACACAAGTTTCTTTATACATTTGCACATAAATGTTAATTATTTACATTATAACTTTTGATACAGCATGATTATTTTCACAAAAATTTGTACTTTCAATAAAGATTACAAGTATTTTGTATAAAAAACGATGTTTTTATGAAATATTTTAACTAAATATTTGTTTGTGAAAATAGAGTCTGTTACTAGTCTGAGTGCAAAGAGATTTCATGTTATGATTAAAAAAAACTTTTTTATTCCCAAAATTTGAAACGTTATTTGCATAATCACTGAAACCTCTTAAACAGATTTCAAACATTTGTTTTCAGTAGGACTTTATATTTTATGTTATTTTCTGTACTCTAACAATGTGGGGTCTGTCACTTAACCAACATCATAAACTGTCAAAAATATTAGGAAATATAAATTACACTTTTTTCATCTTGGAATGACCAACTTTTATAACATGGAAATATGAATATTTAAGTAGCTTAAATTTCATGATGCTATATATTTATTATGTTTTATTATACTGGCCTTACAGTCATGCCTATCTAACATTACATAACTTGCATTGACAAGGTGCATATATACTCATTTTGTGTATCAAGTAATATAAAACTTACCTTTAGTTTTCCCTGTTTTGGCTGTATTTTAATGAACTGGCAATTTGTAATGTACAGTCACATTTCAATTATTATACATTACATAAATGGATACAGATTATTACAATTTAGAAATAAATTATTAAACTTATTTTTATTAAAATATAGAACAATAAATCAAGAAGTAAAACAAACAATTATTTCTTCTTACTATGACCTTTGTACTTTGTTGCTGCTGGACAAAGATTTCTGTTGTTTCCTAATCTTGAAAACTCTCAACATTATTGGCTACTTCTGGCCACAGTGGCCTCCTCACTGAATTCATATGGCAAGTTCAAATATCTTGCCATGCTGCTGCAAACAATCTTACAACTTCCAAGATGTTGTACTCTGTCTTCCATAATGTTGCAAGACTCATATTAGAATCTGTTAAAGTTGCTTGGTGACATTTCCTAAACATTTTTCTCATATACAGTTTCTTGAAGCTACAGGTCACATTTTGATCCATGGATTGCAAGAGTGGAGTTGTGTCAGGAGGCAAAAACATCACTTTAACAAAATAAAATTGGGCAATCAGAGAATTAGCAAGTTCAAGGTCATGGCTAAGATCATTGTACATGAGGAGTAGAGATTTCAGAGGCAGTTTATTGGTTATTAGGTACTTCGCCACAGAAGAGTAAAAACACTTCTAATACTCATTCACTAGACAGCTCCCTAGTCATTCAAGCCCTGTTGTATGACTTCCAACAAACCCAAAATTGCCTTCTGGATACTTAAAGTTTTTGAGCATTCCTGGATTTTCTGAATGGTACATATCATTGGCTTCAATGTGAAGTCTTCAGAGGCATTATCACTAAGCAACAAAGTCAATTGGACCTTCTTGGGTTTATGTTCTGGTCAAGCAGCTTTATCTTTAGTCATATAAGTTCTTTGAGGCATTTTCTTCCAAAACATTTCCATTTCATCACCAGTAAAAACTTGCTGTGAAATATAATTCTCATCCATTAGCTAATGAAATTCAATTTTTAATTTATCAGTTGCTTTCCTGTCGACACTTGCAGCTTTATCATTCCTTACTACACTTACAATTTCAGCTCTTATTCTAAATTTATCAAACCTGTCTCTACTTGCCTTAAATTCATCAATTTCAGTGTCTGAACTACCAGGAAAGTTTCTCTTCAAATGTTCATAAACCTCTCAGGCATTTCCACAGATAAATTCAGATCTTATAGAATCACTTTTCATTTGCTTCTCTCCCATCCAAATTTACAAATTTTCTCTACTTCAACTATTAATGACCTGCTTTTGAACACCCTGAATCATGAAATTATAATGAGTAATTTACATTCAATTTCATACTTCTTGGAGGGGTGTTAAGTATATTAGAGAAAAGGATATGTCTAAAGTGAAAATTTGCAATTCTCTCATATGAGGAGACATTCAGTATTTGTTTATAATATTTCCTTATAAAATTAAAAATTTAAAGTTTATATTATATTAAAATACAGATAATTAACAATAACTATGCTACATTTATTGGTATACCATGAAAAGAAAGTAGTTTCATCAATTTTTTTATGTAACTCTCTTGTTACATGTGCAGAAAAGAATGTCTGTGGAAAGAGAATTAAAAAAATGTTTCAGAAGTCAAATAGTATGCACATTTCACATAAAGCATGCATTCATTCCATAGTAAGAAATTAACATTAACACAAAAACTTTATATATAGTAAAGTATTTAACTGAAATCATTAAATGTAACATTATTGTGGTTTCTTTTTCTCTTGAATACATTCATCTACAAACAATTTAATTCATATACCATTTTGCCTTATGTGAATTCACACAGAATTGCAATAATGGCAAAAATCATTGTAAATGTAAAGGATGTTTTTAGGTTTACCTACTTATTATATATATACCTCCTCACTATCATTGTAAATGTAAAGGATGTTTTTAGGTTTACCTACTTATTATATATATACCTCCTCACTAAGTTATGTAACTGATATTTCTCTACATTTACATAACTTGTGCAAGTGTAATGTTTTATATAATATCAGGTTAAACAAAATATTCCAATAAACACTAAAATAGATATTAAAACTTATGTTACCTGAAACTTGTAGGAATGTAAGAGTTTGGTTAGACGCTCTCTGAAGGTAATCAGTGGATGAATGTCAGAATCCAACTCAAGATTTGTGGCTATAGATCTTGAATCTGCTGTCTTTTCAGTAGTGTCCTCCATCTTTCCCTTTCAGTTTTTTCTGAAATGTACAACACCAATTGAATGAAAACAAATACAAAAATAATCAAAGAAAAACCTCACAAATAAGTTATATATTAACATCTTAGCTCTAAGGAAATACAGCTTGACATTAAAATTAAATTGGAAAGATATAAGCTATGAATGTTTTCTGAATCCATCTTACAGCTGTTAACCAAATCAACAACACATCACTTGTACTACCATATGTTTAACTTTGCCCACGTTTAATAAGTTTGTATTCTATATTAGAATTTCCAAACTTAGATATGGAGAATGAATACATTGGCTTATTAGATTTAAAACTGATTGGGTGGAAAAACAGAGAGTTGTACCAGATTGAGTTTGGTGACTAGCTTAATGTAATGAGTGGCATATCTCAGGGCTAGTTTTAGGAACTTTGCTCTTTTTTGTTTGATTTACACCAATGACAGATGAAAGAATGCTCAACAGACATTAAAGTTTTTGGTGTTTCTGGCTTTGAGAAAGATACTGTTGCTTTACAAAAGAAATTGGTTATTCGGTGAGTTTAGTGTGAATAAACGGCAGATGACTCTGTCATCCAAAAAATATAAGGTTGCTACTGCCAGGGTAAATAAGATTTTAGAGTTTATCTATGAAACTACTGAATATAAATCTCAGGAGGTTAAAATATTATATAGGTAATTAGTTAGGTCACATTTGGAGTACTCTGCATGGGGATCTTTAGTTTAGAATGGGTTTTGAATTGTTGGAATAGGTTCTGAGCAATGCTATTGGGATGATACTTGGGATAGAAGAATTGTCATACAAAGATATGTCAAAACCTCCAAGCTTGTTTTCTCTTGAAAAAGAAGTTAGAGAGGATCTGACTGAGGTGTTTTTGTTGTTACAGGAATTCATAGCATTAATGCATCATCTATTATTATATTTAATAGAGAATGGTAAGGGACAAAAATATAAATTTTGGCAAAGTATGAATCACCTACTGCTAAAACAGCTTTGTTTTTCTAAAATAATAACTGGTCTCAGGAACAGGTTTCTCTTAAATGTGGTAGATGTAATTAATTTAAAATAATTCAAAGGAATGCTTGATAAAGTCTCGGTAAGATGGAGGGAAGACAGATGTCTAGAATTGTCTGGGATCAAATGAGCCATCATGTCAACAAGACTGGGTATTTTTGTAGTTGTGTGTATTGACAGTCTGAAACCAGTGAAGAGAGCATTTATTGGCACATCCAAGAGAAACAAAAGACTGATGGAAAAAATGGTACTAAAAACAAAACAAAATATATGCACCAAACAAAGCTCTGGTATCAAAGACACCATTCCACGAAAACAAAGATGTAGAGTGAGACTGCCTCAAACATGAAGTGAGAAAAACACAGACTTAAAGAAATTCAGACTGAAATGGAAAGCCAAATCAGCATCCCTAATTCCTGAAGGAAAAGGAAGAAAGCTGGAGCTTTTTTTGAAATGGTATACACTAGTATGGCATTCAGACACCATTTTTCATACTGCAAAATGGAGGGAAAGGTGACAAAACTTGAAAGAGTAACGTAAATGAGTATGTGAATTTCCCCTTTGAACAAACCTTTTGTTCACAAGAAAACCAAAGAGGAACCAAATTAATAATGTTACAACTGACAAAGATTAAAGCAGTGTGAAAACATACTGTCTGATTGATCATGTGTTTTGGTGATCATCAGTGCAGCATGAGGTATGAAGCATCAGGTAGAGTTAACATACCATGAATATGGAACATTAATAAATACCTGGTTTTAATACCTACAAAACGTGGCTGCTATCAGTCATTGTACAATAGTGGCCTCACTTTGATTGACATGTTTCAACTGGGCAGTGGCAGGTAAGAGTAGGTCTGGATGATTGCAATATTAAATTCAGAGACCATTTGGGACTGGGAAACAATCCATGTTGACCAGTATGCAGATCTGGACTATACTTTTGTTCAAGTAAAATAGGTCACAAAGTGGATGAAGACAGCTGACATCACTTCTTGCACAGCAATTTCTCAGCCAAGATAACAATATGTGCATGCAAGTGAGCCTCAGGTATAAATAATTTTGTTCTGACATACTCAATTGTGAACCACGTTAGTGACGAAATGAAAAAATACTATATAATATAGTTACTAAACTGAAAAATAAAATTTCATTAATAATCAATGAGTCAATTTCTTTGAGCAAAAAAATCTACCTGGAAAGCATACCTTCAAATCTGAATTCCAAATAATGGAATAAATGTGCTGGTAAATTTATTTTTGAAACTGATCAAAGTTGAAAATGTGATTGTAAAAGGAACATTTGATTCTTTACTTGATTGTGTTCAGTACTACAGAATGAATGAATACTATACAAAAATTTACTTTTTGTGGCATGTGATGGTGAAGCCATGATGATGTTGGAATATAAGAGTAAAGAAACTGATGAAAGAGAACTTTCCTTCTCTAACTGTGTAGCACTGTGTTAATCACAGATTAAATTGCTGGTCAATAACACTGTAAAATGTGTCTCAAAGGTCAACAGATTGAATGTATTTATTGATAAGTTTTATGTCTTGTATCATATATCCCCTAAATATACTAGAGAACTAAAAGTGTACATGAAGTTGCTGGAGATTCAACTTTTAAAAACTAGCCAAAATTTAAGCACTCAGCCAGTTTTAGCTGTTTAGGAAAACTGTGAAGTGTTAGTGTGCCAGTTGAAGCAAGCAAAGGATGATTTAACAAAATACAAAAAAAGATCAATGTGCATATGAGGACTTACAGCAAACAAAATTACAAGCACAGAATTTCTACTGCATTTTGAACTGATGTATGATGCTCTACAAAAAAGAATGGGTAGAATATAGGAAAAGGAACATAAGGACAAAGCATCACATACATGGATAATCATATTCTCTGAATAGGGTAGAGGTCCAGGCAAGTTCCCTATAACAACACGACTGAGAAGCAATTCAGAAAAAGAATAAAAAGAGACTATACAAATCCAAAACAACCCAGAAACTGAAAACTATAATAGCAAATTATCACTTTCTCTGTTTGTTACATAAATCTCCACACACCCACAGGAATAGAAACCTTAAATTCACAAACAAAATTAACACTAATACACCAAACAATACAACATTACATTGAAGTTTAATATTATTTATCCCTGAAATCAGTTAAACTTTCTCATTGAATATAAACATCCTGATGATTTCAACTTCACTCCAAAAATATGGCCCTAAACGAAAATCATTACTAGATTAAAATTATATTGAGTCATACAATACTAACATCATTTATAAAATAAAAAGCAATAACCATCTAGGCTCCTGCATTGGAAAAACCATAGAAAAACTGGAAACCAGATTCATCTAACAAAATAAGCTCACTCATATTTACTACCATCGAAACAAAAAAAACACAGTACATCTATACAAAACACAATAATTTTGAACAAAAACCATACACCAACAAACAAACAGGAAGCTACCATAATTGAAAAAAACATACACCAGGGTATTGGGATTCTTTTACTAAGCCATTAAGCTATTGCAAAGCATGTGATCTCTTTGATCCATATTGTAAACATAATACTGTATCAGTGTATCTTGTATATGATGAAAACAAAATCTTGTCAAAACATTGTACATTTATAAAGTTTTCTTCAATTTCCATTCAAGGAATCTCAAAATTTTTACTTTTAAAAAAATTAGGTATCTTGTCATCAAATTAGTTACTATTACTGTAATGCTATGAGTATAAGGAATAAAAAATGAGGTCCAGGAATCTAGATGAATTGGAAAACTATGACATAGAAAACTAACGAAATTTGGTTAGATTCGAAGATTGTTAATAACAGGAATCATTTTGAAATCCCAGTTTATGTTATTTTACAGTAATACTTTTTGAGAGAGTAGCAGGTGGTTCTTTACAAGAAACAAACTACAGTCTCTTGGGACTAAAGGCATAAAAACTGTTGGTTAAGAGGTTGAATATGTATTGGTTACAATCAGGAGTTTCAACAGTAGAGTTTTTAGTTGATAGTTGTTATGGGCCACTTAATCAGACAGAAGGGGCAAATGAAAAATTGTACAATGTAATCAGTATTGCCACCATTACAATTACTACTACTACTAATAATAATAATAATAAGTGATCATTATGAGAGACTATTACCAGACATGTGGAAACTAATGGTAAGGGAAAAGGATTTATTTAATAAATTGATTTAGGATGGTCTTCTGGACCAAATAATTACAGTGCCAACCAAGGCAGATACTGCTTTAGATTGACTGTTAATCATCAATAAGAATATAGTTGCAAAAACTGAAGTAGAAGGATATTTGTGAAAGACTGTAAATGGAACAATTATGCTTTGCTGCATGTTAAAACAAAATGATATTTCTAATTTTCAGAGGGTCACTCTTGAGGTTGTGTGGCAACATTTATCACTAGTATATTGGAAAAAAAATTAAAAGGTAGAGTAGAACATGTTAGGGAAGTATTTAAAAATAGTTTGTTCCAATTCAAGATAAACATGCTTCCTAAACAGAAGAAGAAAACAAAAGTTGAAGCAGTTTGAACTGACAGATATAATGGAAGATTTTAAAGTTTTTGTCACACAAGACTCTGGATAAAAAAAAAGAAAGAAAATAGGATATCCAAAAGATCTTATGAAAAACAGCTGGCTGCTATTGTCAAAATTGACACCAATAATTACTTGAATCATGTTAAAAGTGTGCTAAATGTAAGAATAGTCCTTTAAAGAATGCTGCTGACAAGAAATTATTTGGTAGTAAGAAAATGCCAAGGCCAGAAAATGTTTTTGCAAATCTTTAGTGTGCAATTGTTTCTTGTGTTGATTTGAGAGGGGCTTACCATACAATTTTTTTTGTAATATTACTCATTAAAACTTTTATATGATATAACAGTATTGGCATTTCTTTGATGATTTTTTCCTAAACAGGTTTTACAAATGAAATGAGAGTGAAATAAACAGTAAAATGTTTTTTTATTTTACAAAATCAATGCAAAAAACATTTTATAAATACATATATTTGTATAAATCCTCATTTTATATTCTTATAATTCTAAGTATCTTGAATAAAGAAAATGAACTGATGTTATTATTAATTCAAGATGACCACATTTTTTTTAAAGGTAAATTCAAAACTTGTTTAAATATCTGCACCTATAGTACTATACTATAGTTTCAGATGTGCTCTGCAGTAAGTAATACGAGTAGTTATAAGATAAATAGATGTTATACATTTTATTAAAACACTTATCTACCTATTTATTCACAAATAAAAGATTGTGCAGCATTCCATTTTATGATGAACTATAATAGAAACCGAGATTTTAGGTATTAAAAGGCTAAAAGTGAAAGTAAAATATATAGCTTAAGACTGAAACTCAATAGTAGTTTTATTCTATGCTTTAGCACACCAACTTAGAAGTCCTAGCAGTAACAGAAATATAATTTCCATTCCCTAGTAGCCTAGTAATATTACAGTTAGTATTAAAATTACAATAGGGATACGTGAAAACAAGCGAGGTATCACTGGAGAGTCAACTTCTTACTTCCACAAAAACTTATTTAAATTATAATGTAAAGTGCAGTTGAATTAATTTAACTTGTAACAACATCAATCCAATCCTTCATACATTATAACTTATAATTATAAAAAAAAACAATCCGTTGCTTATTCTATGCTCTAAGATATCTTCACTACATTTTATTATGACATATATTTATGTTCAAATATTACCTTAATTTTCGATAACTTCAAAAAATAATCAAATCATATTCATTACAACTGTTTACACCATAAATTAATCGCACAAAGTTATATTATTTAACGCCCCTCCTTTGACGAGCACGATACATTAAAAATTATAACAATAAAGCCTTATTATACACATAAGGAACTAGAACGCATAATGGCGCTAGCATCGAGATGGCTAATGGCTTTGATTAGTAATCATCTCAAGTGTTCCTATGTTAATAATAATCTGTTCACTTCTTGCGTAATCCATTATTATTCAAGTTGGATTTGGATTAATGTTTATTCGGCAAGTAAATTTCTTATTTTTGAAAGTATTACACTATGTAACTTATTTAATTACTAGCTAGAGTATCTGTCCCTCGAAGAGAAGTTATGCAAATTCATAATTAATGAAATGTTATCTTGAAATATAAAAAGTTGCTTTCCTCACATGTTATTGAAAAATCGCCCATAAAAAAAGGCACAACAAAAATCCGAAATAGCAAATTTGGATGGATCTAACAAATCTTCATGCGAAGTTGCGGTGAATAAAAACCGATAAACTGTGTTCGTGACAAAAAATGTTGAAGGTTGCATTAAAATAAATTTGTTGTGTACCAACTAATGTTTTGATTATGGCCTTAAAGGGTTATTTTTACATTTTTTCAATCGTTTGTTTCACTTTTTGTTATATAAATCGTTCTTTCGCTCCTTGTTGGATTTTTGGTCTTGTAGGCTAGGTTCTTTTAGACCTTTTCTTCTAGTCTCTACTTTGAATTGTTAACTGTGGGTTGCTAGTGTTGTAACTACATTGAGGTCAGAGTGAATAATATTTGCTCTGACCATTTTCAAGGCGTATGCCCATTTATGTAATTACCTTTTGCTTAATAGCACAGTAAGCATTCATAGTTTCAGGACGATCAGCATTTAAACTAGTAGTCTAGTAGATTTGTTTGTTTGTTTGTTTTGGAATTTCGCACAAAGCTACTCGAGGGCTATCTGTGCTAGCCGTCCCTAATTTAGCAGTGTAAGACTAGAGAGAAGGCAGCTAGTCATCACCACCCACCGCCAACTCTTGGGCTACTCTTTTATCAATGAATAGTGAGATATACTATCACATTATACACCCCCACGGCTGGGAGGGCGAGCATGTTTAGCGCGACGCTGGCGCGCACCCGCGACCCTCGGATTACGAGCGCACGCCTTAACGCACTCGGCCATAGTCTAGTAGATAGTAACCATCTAATTTATACAACAGATGTTAACGATTCATATTTCCAAGATAGACGTTGACGGGAGAGAGGTACTTAGGTCTACTTTCATCATATATGTAGTATCTATCAAGGTCACATAATAAATAATTTTTTGTGAAAGTAATTTATATAATTATGCAAGAGTCTATCGAAAATGGTTTCAAGATTGGCGAATTTGTGTATGAATTTTGATAATGTGCTACAATGGGTTTTTATATGCTGATGTTATAATTGAATTTTGTAGTATCTTTATTTCGTTTATGTGTTTCATTGGTATATTTATCCAAGCTGAGCATGCATATCCTATGGTGGATCTTATGTACGTTTTGTAGATTTTAATTATACTATCTCGTGAAGTTTCTTGATTTTTACCGGTTAGACCTCTTACATAATCAGTGCGCTTCCAGATTCCTATCAGTATATTATTTGTATGGTTAATCCACGTTAACTTTGAATCGTAGATTAAACCTAGGAATTTTGCTGAAGTATATATCTGTAAAAAAGCTTCGTTCATGTGCAATTTAGGGGGATCTTGTGAATAACATTACTTGGCCTTGGGACCTTTTATTTTTATCCGATATTTTTGGCAGTGTTCTTCCAAGTTATTTAATACTGGTCGAAGGTTTGCTGCTGTTATTGATGGGATTGGGACACTTTTCCAGACCACTACATCGTCCGTAACTTGTGATGCGAACCCATAATTTAGGTATTTTAATGACATATTACTCATATACATAAAGAATAAGATAGGGTTAACTACCCCTCCTTGAAGGACGCCGGTCTCTGGTGTGAATGATCTTGAGAAAGCTCCCTTTACATTTATTTCGCAGGTTCTATGTTCCAGAAAGTTGGATAGCCAGCAAATAATTTCTTGGGGTATATCCATTTCTGTCACGCGACATCTCAATCCGTTATGCCAAAGTGAGCCGAAAGCTTTCTCAATATCGAGAAAGCATGCGACCATGCATTCGTTTTTGTTAAAACTATCGAAAATTATTTCTGTTAATTTTACCAGGTGGTCTGTCTACATTTTCTAAAAACGTTTTGAATTTCTGGTTATCTCGAGGTTATTTCTAAGTAATTTGAAAGTCTATTACTAATTATTATTTCGATATTTTTTTCTGTACAGCTTGTTAAACTAATCGGACGGTAATTATTTGATTTATTTGCTGGTTTTTCCTGCTTCATAGAGCATTGGAACTATTGCTTACTTCCAAGAAACCAGGATGTATCCGGAAAAGAGTAATAAGTTAAATAGTGCTGTTAGGTATTCATACAATCTCTGAATATTTTTTTAGGAGAAAGGCTTGTATGCCACCTTCTCCTTGTGCCTTTTTGTTGCGTTTTTTATGGGTAGTTTAACTTCCATTTCTGTTATATTTGTTGTGAGCTGGTATGTAATTAGATTTTCTCTTCCATCAGGCTTTATTGATGACTTTCATGTTTACTGTGAACTTCAGTGTGTGCATAGTTTTGTTCTGTTGAATGAAGTTATTGACTTTGTTATAAAAGTATGTGTTCATATCTGTTTCATGATGTTTTTTATATGTATTATGTAGGTATTCTTTAACTGCCTCTGCTTTTTCAGAGCTAATGTATGTTGTTTTATTGTGTGTTTCTTGTGGCGGGTAGTCATTGAGTTTCCAGAATAGTTGAATCGTTTCAGATGTGTACAAATTGTTCTGGGTCGGTTTTGTAATTAAGTTCCAAACAGAAGTTGTCCTAGCTGTCTTGTTTCAGTTTTCGTATTTCATTTCTTATTTATTTTTGCATTTATTTGTGTTTTTAATGCCGGATTTCTATTTCTATGCCGAAAATCATATTAAGATTGCATGTCAATAAAATTAGCATCGTAATGAAGATTATGATTCAAATTTTAATATTGCATATGTTTTAGTTTCTAAATTCGAAAAAGTAGAACATGCTAAATATGCTTTTTTGTTATGTGAGATGTTTTATTGTCTAATTTATTAGTATATATATTTCATTACGTCTACCATACAACATCTAAAATGAATTGTGAATTAGAAACCAAACTTTCAGACACTTATAAGTTATAACATAAAATAAGGGCTACCTACCATTGTGATTTCTGATATAACAATATATTTTGCAAACCTACCAGGGTAGACTTCATTCTTTTGAAACCTCTTGTCTACTCACAATTATTTAAGTGTACATTTATAACCAACAAAAATAGCACATACCAAACAAACTACCTAATCTGACAGATACTTGTAATTGGCTTGAAAAGGAAATTTGTAATTTTCCGGAATCTGGTGAAGTCTGTTGATCAAGTCGTTACTGCGAACATAAATAAGTTTTAAACCAACAAATAACTTAACAGAAAGCAAGGTCATCGGTTTTATGTGTGCAACTCGCGTGTTATGTCTCTTTTTTTTTCTAAGATCAATCATCAAAATCTGCAAAAACTTATTTGTCTTATACCCTACTTCAGAGAATAAATTAGGCTTAACAATTACAACACACATTTACGTATAAATTTTGTAATATTATAAGTAGTAGAAATACTTGTTATATATATTACTTAATGTTCCATGCTTTTAGAATAATAACCTAAAATTAAGTATTCATGAGTAAGAAGTAATAATATACCCACATCTCCATTGGCACTTACTTTTTACACTGATATTGATGAATTCGACTTTCCCATGAGAATTAATTAATACACAACTACCTAACTAATTTATCTGATCGGCTCAGACTCTGTACATAGAATATCATAAACGTTTTTGAACACTTTTAATACTTTAGATAATTCTTTTTCAACCATTTTAATGTAAACAAGCTTATAAATCCTCCTGATGTTCTTGGAGTCAAGATTAGGATAAATTTTATGGGAAAGTTACCTTAATTGCACTGCGTGAGCTTCTTTGCTACAGACGATTTTTATGTTACAGTGTTGCAATGACAAGTTAATGGTAGAAACTGATTTATTGCTTTACGTTCGGTAGGTTTTCAATTCAGTTACTGACCTTAAAATAATCACAAGAAATAGCTTGTCAGTAGAAACTCTCATGAGGAGTAATTTATAACTTTGTAGATAATATTAAAAAGGAGAGAACAGTACTATTCATTTTATTTAACATTTTCAGCCTTTAAAATTTTTTGATGGTCGCGACGCCAGTCAAATTTACTGACTCTGTATAGAATCAGGGAATAAAAAATAACAAATAGAATGCTAAATGTTTTTTGAAAAAAATGTTTGATATTTATTTTGGAGGTTTAAGAAAATGAGATCTAAAGATCTTCAAATGAAGAAAAGTATTTTTAATCTCAACGTGAAAATCGCTTTGCTCTCAGAGCAGTCAAAACTCTGACTTAATATATTAACAGACAAATTTTGAGTAAAAATATTTAATCAAATAATCTGATTTTTGGTCTGTGAAATACTTGTAAGGCATGCTACTTGTAATCTGAGGGTCGCGCTAAACATGCCTGCCCTCCCAGCCGTGGGGGCGTTATAATGTTACGGTCAATCCCACTATTCGTTGGTAAAAGAGTAGCCCAAGAGTTGGCAGTGGGTGGTGATGACTAGCTGCCTTCCCTCTAGTCTTATACTTCTAAATTAGGGACGGCTAGGTGCAGTGGGCTAACAACCTACTCACTTAAAAAGCCCTATTACGGAAACCGCAGTGATTGCGGCCTTATGTTCCTTAAGGAATTGAGTGGCAGATGATGATGAAAGACTTGTAATGTTTTCCAAAAGTTTGAAAAGTTTCATGAAGGTTATCGTTTAAAACTCTGGCAATTCCTTTGGAGTCATTATTGATGTTATCTACTGAGACAGTAACGAAAGAGTTTTATATATGACTTATAGCTACTTAGTTTGGATAAAGAACTGTTCTTACCCAGTTTAATTGATAATCTTATAATCTAAGCAAGTATATGCAATGTCTTTGTGTTCAAGTATCACGAAGATTGTGTTACCTAATCTTATACTAAGTCCAATTTCTTTATTTCATGCTCACTAACTCAAATATTCAGAGAATAAATAGTTTATTGTATCTTATGTTATACAATGAAATAATCTAATTTCTTGAAGAATGATAATCTCCAACTTACCCCTGGAGAATAAAGGTCTACCTTTTAAAAACACTTAGGTTTTAGGGTGTTTATTCATTTTCATCTGAATATACCACATGCTTATATCCCATGGATTATCTGTTAGACAGTTAGAGAAAAGGGAGCTGGGAGCTCATCAGTCACAAGAGTTAGGACTAGTGTGGACATGTATGCATCAGTGTATGTCCAGTGCTTTCTTTATTATGAAATTAAAGCCATAAAAAATGAGAAGCTAACAACCCAAAGACGATTTTCCAATGTTGTTTGTTGATAAGATATTTGTATTTTAAAATTCATCAGCTATGTTAGTCTCTTTTGTTTCAATAAAGTTCCAGTTAATTAGGCGATGAATACCTTTCCCGAGAATGCAAATTATGATGATACTTAGTTTGTTAACTTCGGAAACCATAGTGTCCAAATATGTAATCCATATAATGGTATCGTATTTTTGCCAGAAGAATTGAGCAAAGAGAAACATAGTTTCAGAGCAGCTGCAACAACCTTACCAATAATGATGACACACATAAATTAAATACCTATTATTTGATTCTCAAATCAAATTATTCGACTTTTTTTTCATTGTTTGTCTGAGATTGGAGATCTTGTTCTTGACCTTTTGGTGTGACAGAATTCATCATCACCAAACCTGTTTTTGAAAGCAATCATAACATCTCTGAACTTCTTAGATGGATTTTTCTGAACAAGAGTTGGCAAAAAGTCCATCGTTGTTGTATCCATATTCTACCAATATAGACACGACAATGATCGACTTTTTGCAGGTTATCGATTGGATAATGGTGATTAATGATGATACGTCGAAGTGTAACATAAGTACAGCTACAGTCTTTAGAGCTTTTAGGTATCTGCTGAAGACCTGTTGAATTCTGGTCTGGTAAATAGATACAACTATAGGTAAAAAAGAAGAAAGCTCACGGAGTAGACTCGTAAGCTATACAATGGGAAGTACTGTCAATGAGAATGGCATTTCTGCTGGTGATGTGGTTGACAAAAATTCGGTCAATATTTGTCCAATTTAGAGACTCTAAATTTTAATAATCGTATCTTGTTGCATACTAATCTCGTATAAGTTTAACGAAAATCTTGAAAATCACGGATTTTTTCGTTCGATTTGTTTGTTTGTTTTTGAATTTCGCACAAAGCTACTCGAGGGCTATCTGTGCTAGCCGTCCCTAATTTAGCAGTGCAAGACTAGAGGGAATGCAGCTAGTCATCACCACCCATCGCTAACTCTTGGGCTACTCTTTTACCAACGAAAAGTGGGATTGACCGTCACATTATAACGCCCCCACGGCTGGGAGGGCGAGCATGTTTGGCGCGACCCTCATATTACGAAGCACACGCCAGGCCCATTTTTCGTTCGAACTCTTACATCGAGGCACCTCTTGTAGATATACATGTATAAAGTTTAAATCGTTTCAATTTCATATGACAACACTGATACTTTTTGTACGTTATAATGAATTTTAATGTTGAAATTGAAAATCTCTGCCCAAGTTTCATATTTTTTATGTTATTTGTTTAAATGTATTAGCTTATTAGCGGGCCCGGCATGGCCAAGCGTGTTAAGTCGTGCGACTCGTAATCTGAGGGTCGCGTCAAGCATGCTCGTCTTCTCAGCCATGGGGGCGTTATAATATGACGGTCAATCCCACTATTCGTTGGTAAAAGAGTAGCCCAAGAGTTGGCGGTGGGTGGTGATGACTAGCTGCATTCCCTCTAGTCTTACACTGCTAAATTAGGGACGGCTAGCACAGATAGCCCTCGAGTAGCTTTGTGCGAAATTCAAAAACAAACAAGCTTATTAGTAATACTGATGCATTTGGTGCCTGATTTGTTTGTTTTTTGTCTGTACCAATCTAAAATTGATGCACTATATTTAGTGTTGTATACTTTTAGTAAAAGATTAATTAACTCATGGCTCTATTTCTGAACAATATTTAGTGTATGTACTTTCAGTCCCTGTATTTTACAGGCTTCTCCCTTCATAGTAGACATCATCATTATAAAGATATCATCATCATTTGTAAAATGTAAACGTTATCTCTTGGCTTGATATACTTTCCATGTAACTCTATTTCGTCATTAATGTCTAAATCTTTATTCTTTAACTTTTTTCTGTTTTCTTTATATTTAACGACATCTTAATTTTTTGATAAGCTTTGATCGTTATGGTATTTAATATCTATAACACTTTAAACTATGGACGTGTACAACTTTTATTTTTCCCCTACAAATATCTTTTCTTCGTTACATTTCACAGGGTTTGGTTTGTTGTGCTCACTCTAAACAGGCCTCTCCATCAGTTAGCAAGTTTCTCATAATTTTCTTTTTAATAAGGGAACTGCATAGCAACGCTTTATTTCTGAGCTTAATCTGACTAAATTTACTTTTTTCCTATCCGTCTTTCATTACTTTGGACAAATCTATTTGAGTGGTAATTTATTTATATTAAGTTCTACCTACATTCTTTGCATTATTTCTTCTTTGTTTGTTTTGTTTTTTTGGAAATTTGCACAAAGCTACTCGAGGGCTATCTGTGCTAGCCGTCCCTAATTTTGCAGTGTAAGACTAGAGGGAAGGCAGCTAGTCATCACCACCCACCGCCAACTCTTGGGCTACTCTTTTACCAACGAATAGTGGGATTGACCGTAACATTATACACCCCCACGGCTGGGAGGGCGAGCATGTTTAGCGCGACGCGGGCGCGAACCCGCGACCCTCGGATTACGAGTGCACGCCTTAACGCGCTCGGCCATGCCAGGCCATTTCTTCTTTATAGTCCTAATATAATGCGTTACATATTATAATTTATCTTGGATGAGATTGCGATTTATTATGTTACGTACGTTTTGTATTACAATTTAAAATAACCTGAAATTTGAATTTCATTAAAGTGTTAACTTTATGATATTTGTCGATAAGATTGATACATATAATTTTCTTTTTTAATACAAATATAGTTTAATATAAAAAACAATACAATTTATAATAATCGTTATTACAAATATTGGTTTATTTACAAGAGTTTTACCAACTTACAAAGTATACTGAGTCTTCTCTCTGGTCAAGAACTAAATATTTTATCAAGGTCCAGATCCACGACGAGCAAATTAATTCTGAGTTGATATTATTACATCTCACTTAAGCGAGCTAGCTGTTCTTTTTTGTCTGCCTCACACCGCTTACAAGGTGACTTTTTACCGACGAAGATTATTAATGTCTTCGTAGAAATTCTAACGTCCAAAGTTAATTCACTGAAATTGAATGGTTTGTAATGTTCAAAATGTATAAATGTTTCTGCTCAAATTCTGTAGTTTACCAATTAATAAGCGTTAATCATAATTATAGCTTCTGAAGCTTGTAGCACTCTGACTGTAGCTGACTAATGATATTCTGTTACTTTCTCTCGAATTTACTGACCCCCAGTGGCTCAGCGGTATGTCTGTGGACTTACACGCTAAAATCCGGGTTTCGATATCCGTGGTGAGCAGAGCACAGATAGCCCATTGTGTAGCTTTGTGCTTAATTCTAAACAACAACACACAACAATGCTACTTTCTCTCGAATTTACAACAGCCTGGGATGGCCAAGCGCATAAGGCGTGCGACTCGTAATCCGAGGGTCGCGGGTTCACACCCACGTCGCGCTAAACATGCTCCCCCCAGCCGTGGGGGTGTATAATGTGACGGTCAATCCCACTATTCGTTGATAAAAGAGTAGCCCAAGAGTTGGCGGTGAGTGGTGATGACTAGCTGCCTTCCCTCTAGTCTTACACTGCTAAATTAGGGACGGCTAGCACAGATAGCCCTCGAGTAGCTTTGTGCGAAATTCCAAAACAAACAAACTCGAATTTACTGCTTTTATATGAATCACGCGAGATTCTAGAACGTTCAACAATGTTTGAATACACTAGCATTTTCGCAGAACAAATATTGTCGATTATTACTCTCAAGAATCTTCTAGAAAGTTAGATAACGGGCGGGACTTGCGCAATACACCTCCAACAACATGTCACATGCATAAAAAAACATAGGTACTATGTAGGTACAAAAACGTAGGTACTAAAGTAAAGGAATAACGGTAAATACTTGCCATATTCTTCTTTTGTTCATTAATAGCATTATAAAAGCTACGCTTATTTGTTTTGGAATTTCGCACAAAGCTACTCGAGGGCTATCTGTGCTAGCCGTCCCTAATTTAGCAGTGTAAGACTAGAGGGAAGGCAGCTAGTCATCACCACCCACCGCCAACTCTTGGGCTACTCTTTTACCAACGAAAAGTGGGATTGACCGTCACATTATACGCCCCCATGGCTGGGAGGGCGAGCATGTTTAGCGCGACGCGGGCGCGAACCCGCGACCCTCGGATTACGAGTCGCACGCTTTACGCGCTCGACCATGCCAGGCCCGAAAGCTACGCACTACTTCACAGTTATCAGTATTATGTGTTATACTTTCCTTATTTTGTTAATCATTTGTTTTGTATTAAATGCAGGTTTCCGCTTAATACATCTATATTAAAGTGTCGTGGTCAGATGGTTGAGGCACTCGAATTGTAAGGCGAGGGTTGCGGGTTCGAATCCTCGTCACACGAAACACATTGGACCTTTCAATCGTGTGGGCGTTATAATATGACGGTCAATTCCACTATTCGTTAGTAAAACCAGACAAAAGAAACAGTAAAAAAGTACTTATAAATTATGCACAAACTGTAAAAGAATTTAGTGTATGTTTAAAATTCACCGAATTTATATTGAAATGATATGATGCTGTATACACAACACATTTCCCGTTTATCCAGGTGAAGTACTCAATGACAAACTTCAGAGCAAACTCATACAGTACTGCATGGTATTCAGGGATAGTTCAGGTACTACTGCAGTTTAAGTCTGCCATATTAAATTTTATACTGGAAAATTAAATTCCAATGGTGAGTTAAGCCATATGCTCTGCTCAAAACACCTATAATTTTTATGAATATTCCTAAGGCTTGGCTGAAATGTATAGCAACAGCTTCGTTATGACACATGCTGCAGTTTCTCATTATATGTCCATTATTATCTACAAATACCAACAGAACTTCCTTGTTCATCACCTATGCAATAAGGGTTGACCTAAAGTAAACAAAACAACAAGAAGCATTAAGGAAAGAGTATCTGGTTCAGCCATTGACTTGTCAATTGAAATGTACACGCGTATTTACTATTGTAACATAGAATTACTGGTCATAAGTACTATTTCTTGGTGACGAGAATTCCACTTGAAATAAAAATGTATCTCAGAATGGTTGGTACGGGTATTGACACTTTTTTTGATTAGGAGAGAACAGCGCTTTGACCTTCCTAGGTCATCTTCAGTTTAAGAAAGAGGGAGTTCGCGAGTGACCGTTGCCAGACACGTTTTCAGGACGAGAGTATAAATTGGTATGGGACTATTAATTAATAACCTAACATCCAACTGCAACGTCCACTATAATCCCGCACTCGTTTATACTCTCGTCCCGAAGACGTGTCCGGTAAGGGTCACTTGCGAACTCCCTCTTTCTTAACCTGAAGATGACCTAGGAAGGTCGAAACGTTGTTTTCTCCTAATTATTTTAAGTGTTAATACCAATAACAGCCGTTCTGAGATACATAAGTACTATTTCTGCCAATGTAAACAGCTGCAGGACAGTAAATATGAAACTAATAATTTAGCATTAACAAAGTTTGTTTATCAGTTCTAGCTCTTGTATAAGTTAGTTTGCATCCATCATTATAGTGGTTTTTCTAGACAGTCACGGATTTGTTGTCATTTATATATCAAACTCAAAATTTCTGTTTGTTTGTCACTTCCTTCCCGTAAAGGTTCACAAAACAACTAGTTCGCTGGCATATCCGTATATGGTATATTTGCTGAACCGGTAATTCTATTGTTAGCATATGTATCACACGCAGACTTAACATTTACGGTAAGTTTGAGTTGTCATATAATTTGGAATATAGCACTATAAGCCTATTTAGTTACAGGTCATTAACTGTACAACTACTAATATATTATATATTTAACATCACAGACAAAATAAATGTACACAGGATTAAAATGTCGTGAGTGAAAGAGCAGACAGTGGGCCTAGCCTATCAAATATAATTATGCTGCTTGCCATAAAGTAGACTTTGTGAAAAGACTCAGGCTTACATTGTAGTACTAATTTTGTAAAATGGCATAAAATTCAAGTCGGTGAATGTATTTTATTATACTTTTTCTTTTCTTTGGCTGGTTTGAAACTAGAAGTGTTTGTTTTTGTTTTGTATTTTTGTATATATTATAAAGAACAATAATGCATTTTATTTGTAATGTAGTTTATAGATCTAGAGTGAATACGCTATCAAATTGATAAAAATATATTAAATTTTCATTAAAGAAAAAACAACGCAATATTACATACACATTTAAATTTAAAATTTTCATTTCTAAGGATGAATATTTTGTTTTTTTTAATTTCGCACAAAGCTACTCGAAGGCTATCTGTGCTAGCCCTCCCTAATTTAGCAGTGTAAGACTAGATGGAAGGCAGCTTATCATCACCACCCACCGCCAATTCTTGGGTTACTCTTATACCAACGAATAGTGGGATTGACCGTCACACTTTAACGCCCCCACGGCTGGGAGGGCAAGCATGTTTGGCGCAACGGGGATGCAAACCCGCGACCCTCAGATTACGATTCTCACGCCTTAACACGCTTGGCCATGCCGGGCCCGAGGATGAATAACAGTGGATGAGAGGGGAAAGAATCTAGGCTTATGCTATTGGTAAGAATGGGTACTCGTATATATATATAAGATAATCTAAATATTATCCATAAGGGCCTATTTATCCTTGCAAGTAAAAACATCCTTAATAAGGAATGCCTAATTTAAAATAGTTTCATAGCTTATTTTCAACAATCAATCAAGTTTGTTTTTGTTTTTTATAAATTTACAAAATATTGTTCACCTGTTGAGATATGGAACAGGGAAGCAGGAAAGGAATGATGTTTTGTTTCATTTTTGAAAACCCAAGCAACAGTTAGTGACCCTGTTGATGTTGATGAAGCTTTAATGATACAGTTATTTAAGGTGGAGTTTCTAATGGCAGGGGCATCGAACGGCAGGTCGGGCCCTGGAGACAGTTACGTCACCGGTCCCCCTTTTTGAAGTTCTCGTAATTTCACGTAAATTCATTGGCGTATGAAGAATATTCTGGTGGGCGGAAGCCAAATGTATTGAGTATTTACATTTTTTATTTTGATAAATAGGTATTTTTTTGAGGCATAGCAATTTCTCGCAGTACTTAGATTTTTCCCTAAGTATATTATGAAAATGAAAATTTCCATATTTCCTAGGGCCATGGGATTGTAGCACCCCCGACCCCCTCTCCTCAGGCCTGTCTAATGGACACTGTTTTGTTTGTTTATTGATTTTCACATGAAGTTACACAAGAACTATCTGCATTAGCCATTCCTAATTTAGCAGTGCAATCACATATTTCGTATTTTTGAAGTTCAGCATCCATTTCAGCATTGCATAGCCCATTTGTATAGTGAACTCCTAATCGTGCAAGTAGTCATGATAATGTTTGGCAACTGTTGCAAGGAATTACAGTACTGATGTTCAAAAACAGTTTGAATGTGGCTAAGAGACACGATTAAATTTTACCTTAGACAAAACATCTTCAATTTTACTATCTTTAATGCCAGTCTTTGGAATGAATGGACAGTCTTGCCGAGAATAATCAACCATCAGTTCTTTAACTAAAGCAGGCTTTTAATAAAAGATCACGTTGCTACATTCCCCAGATTACATAAAGTTGATATCAGCCATATTCAACCTGATTATATTGAATAAAGAGGCAAAGCTGACTATTTGACGTGAAATCTTAAAAGCTCCATATTGATCGTCTGGTTTTTGGCTGATACAAGTTCTTGACCACTACAGTCTTTACAGTATCATTGGATACACAATCACTGATAATCATGGGACCCATGAAACTTCACTTCCACTGGAATATTATTTTTACGTTTTCAAAAGATACCAGATACATGCAAGTAAATAAAACTATGTAATCCCATTGGTCGATGTTTTTCATTTTCACATCTTTCAAGTCTATTGTATACACCTAACTATAATAATGAAACACTGTTCTAAAATAGTAATACAGTGTCTCAGTAATTTAGGTTTAGTATCAAAGGCCACATTTATGTAGGCTAACTTGTAAGCAATTAACACGAATTGTGGTAAACCAGTGAAATTGGTAACTGAACTCCAAGCAAACGTTGGTAATTTTAAAGCAAAATAGACAAGACGGTGTCAAACAGATTAATTAATGCAGCTGTTGTAAATACTGCAGTGTTAGCTGGCCAGATAAATGAGGAAGATTTGGACTCAGTGCAGTGTTATTCATGTGTAAGCATTATTAATCTTTAACATACGTGCCTGTCAATACTGTTGAAATAGACCGTTTTCAATACGAAAAAATGTGTCTTAACTATTCTATGACTTTCATCTCTTTTAATAAAAATTATAACTGCGAACTATACAAAACTTTAACTTTAAGGTACTTTAATGCGACACCAACTGCAGTACTCTAAATACAAAAGTGGCATCACACTAGTAGCCATGCTTGTTTCAACTCTTAAATCACAAATCTTGAAGTACTTGGTAAACATGTTTCCGTATCTTTGCAATCTTTTGTATTTTAATCCACTAAAATCTATCGCTTTTTCCTTAATTTCAAGGGCTAGTTGTTTATGATGGAACATTTATTGCAGCTTTTTATATTTTATTTCATACTACTTGGCAATAGTTAAGCAGTAGATTAACAACATTCCCATATAATAATTATCACAAAAGTCCTTCTCCCCCTCAGTGACACTGCAATATTTCTGCAGACGTACAATGGTTTAGATACTTATGGTGGGCAGTTTATAGATAACTTATCATGTAACTTTGTGTTTAATTCCAAATAAGCAAAACTTGCCACAAAATACTTGCAAATTCAGATATCCAACTATTAGCTCTTCCTTTAAAAGGGTCATTTTTCATATAATTTTTAATCATAATAAAATGTTAGGTAGCATAACTATCAAGTAGTTACACAACGTTTAATTTCTCAGTGTCATTGCATTTTATTTCCTAACATTTATTCTGCTACTGACCACATACCTCTCAGTGATCTTCTAGACAGTACTTTGACATCCTTGAGGATTTTTGTGAGAGCTCGAATCTTTGATTAACCTGCTTATTATACATCCATGTTAAGATGGGTGTGGTGGGTCCACTGGTGTTCCAAAACTCCCCAGCTCTCACTTATGACACCAAGTAATTGGTTTGCACACTAATAGCCGTACCCCTGTATCTCCACTAGACAATGAAATGAAACCAAGCGAGGGGAACAACTTTGAAGACGAGGCAATTTGAGGATATCGATTCTAAAGTTCATTAATACTAGATAGGGTAGAGAAAATGGAAGATTCTAACAATTAGAGGATAATAATTCTGAATGAGAATGACAACAATGTCTATGACGCATCTAGAGGCACATTATTGATGCTTAGTAGGATGAGTGGTCAGTCCCCTCTGAAGAGTTTGGGACCTCACACACTATAAAGCCCAAAGTTATCTCCTAAAATGAAGTGTTAGTATTTTAGACACATTATCAGAAGTAAGATTCATAGAACTTTGAAAGAGGGTAAGGTGAAGGGCTGTACAAACAGATGTCAACCATGGAGAAAATGAGTCACGGATGACACAGAGTGGTTGCAGCCCAGCTACGGTGTTTGTATAAGGAAGGCACAGATCAGAATTTACAGCTAATCTGATCTAGAAGCAGAAGAGATGATGTTTGGATGTACTTTATATTTTAGCCACTTTGAATGAGACTTCGAAGATAAGTGTGAAGTTAGCTTTGTTTATGCTTACATATCTGTTAAACACTTAGTATTGATTTATTGTTGGGTCAGTTGGTGTTCTCAATGAGTGTTGTAGAAGTGTTCTAGAGGATTCTACTTTTTGAGTGTTTTCTATGGACCTCAGTATTTGTGTTTTTTACCTTCTTGTAAATCGTTTAAGATGTGATCAGTAATATACTGCATCTGTACATTACTTTAGTTTTGAGTACTAATTATTTTTTGTCTGCTTTAAGTGCTTTTTATTTTGTTTGTTAACGTGTTAAGTTTTTTGTTGTGTTTTTTTGTATTCACATAAAATTTCATAATTTTCTGGCATATTTTGATTATGTTAATCAGTTGTTCATGAGACCACCTTACGTGTAGAATAGAGTTTTGGGTAGTCTTTGGTATGCAATCATCACCTGGATGTAATTTCTGCTGTTATATTGCAATAAATATAGATACCTACATACTGGTGTTGGTGCTGATTGGTAAATTGCCGCTCAAAATATCTTTGTTTTGTCCAGTTATATTTTTTAAATTATAATATGGTGTATATATTTATACATTATAGTTAGGACAAAAAGAGGTTACACCAAACTGATAAATGATCGCCTTGTACATCCCTTCTAACATTAAACTGCAGCAAAGAGCTAAGTAATGTATTTGAAGACAATTAGTGTTGTAGCATTTCATTTGAAATATAACAGTTATAAAGCAGATGAAATACGATTATTGAAAAAAACATTGTGAGACAATGATATTTGTTTATAGATTTTGTTTTTTGTTTCTTATCAAGCTGTGACGAGCTAAGCGAATGCGTTTTTCAGATTGCAATAAACATTTTAAACCATAATGGTTCGATAACCGCCCAGTGTCAAGAAACCCTTTGTGTCTGTTTGTGGGCTCGTTTCCTTCTCAACTCGAATGACTGGTCTAAACTTGTCATATAAAATTGATAGGCAGAATATTCATAAATATATTCATAAATAGAGTTGGTTATATATGTTTGTCTTGGGATTTTTACAACCTAAACATTGTACCAGGAATAAAGTTGGATTCTAAACTTTACATTGCCTCTTTCCGTAAGTACAACCATAATCTTTTTGTAGCGTGAGAAACACCGTAAGTATAGGGTAATGAATACTGGTGCTTTTGCTGAGTTAAAATTACCTGGGACAGCAAACTGGTCATGTTTGTAAAAGTTAGTAACTGTTTTTGATGATAGTTTGGAAAGTTTGTTGACGTAAATAAAACATTTTAGATGTTGGGTTTTTGGATTCAGAATGTCTTGGAATTTAAAAATGAAAATTTTGAGCTTTAAATATATCTGTTTTTGATAAGTGGAATGAGATGAGTTTTAAGCTAGATAGATGTAAGTGTGAATGGCCTTGTGATAAAAATTCTTCGAGGAACCGTATTCGAATCTATGTGTATGAACATTGAGAAATAATTTTATATATGTTTTTTATTCTGTGATTAGTTTTGTAGAACATTGTTAACTGTTGTTTTTAAGTGTTTCTAGAAAAAGATAACCAAAGTGTGGGTCGCAAATAATTCACAAATCTCCTAATTTTCTTGTTTCTGATGGTAAAAAAAACAACACCCTGACCCAACTAAGACACTACAACTCTTCGACCCATAGCGATACAAGACCGTCTTAGGTTAATTCAAATGGTCAAGATCTGGATCAGAAACTGCATATCACGTGGCATTACTCTGCTATACTTTACTCCACAGTAGTTGTATATTTGTATTATATTTGTTGTGGCCCGGCATGGCCTAGTGCGTTAAGGCGTGCGCTTCGTAATCTGAGAATCGTGGGTTTGCGCCCGAGTCGCGCCAAACATGCTCGCCCTCCCAGCCGTGGGGACGTTATAATGTGACGGTCAATCCCACTATTCGTTGGTAAAAGAGTATCCCAAGAGTTGGCGGTGGGTGGTGATGACTAGCTGCCTTCCCTCTAGTCTTACACTGCTAAATTAGGGACGGCTAGCACAGATAGCCCTCGAGTAGCTTTATGCGAAATTCCAAAACAAACAAACAAACAAAATTTGTTGTTTCCATGTGCACTCTTAATTGCTTGCATATATATATATCTTGCCTTCTATGTTTACATAAACACACATTACGGGGTTCGAATCTCCGTCGCACCAAACATACTCGCCCTTTCAGCTGTGGAGGTGTTATAATGTGATGGTCAATCCCACTATTAGTTGGAGCTCAAGAGTTGGTGTTGGTGACTAGCTGCCTTCCCTCTAGTGACGTCTAGTCTTACACTGCTAAATTAGGAACGGCTAGCGCAGATAGTTCTCGTACAGCTTTGCGCGAAATTGTAAACAAACGAATCCAAGTTTTCCTAAACGTGTGCTTTTAAAGTATATATCTTTTATGTAGTAAAACACGTTCCAATAGCCATGTTCCAATCCAAGTTTTCCTAAACGTGTGCTTTTAAAGTATATATCTTTTATGTAGTAAAACACGTTCCAATAGCCATGTGATTATTTTACAGTTACAAGTTCCATGTTATAAATTGCTAATGAAACGAGAGAAAAGCCTTTTAATTCGCAGTCAAAATGTCGTCTTATCAGCTGGACTTTATATTCTTATTGAGTTCTGCTGCCAAGTGGACTGCCCTTTTTTTAGCAAATAGATGTCCACATTTTCACCATATTATATATTATTGGTTAAACAATTAGTTGTACATGTAAGACTAGAGGGAAGACAGCTCTTAGGCTACTCTTTTAGAAACGAATCAGGGGATTGGTCGACACACTATAACGCCCCCACGGCTGAAAGGGCGAGCATGTTTGGTGTGACGGAGATTCGAATCCGCGACTCTCAGATTACGAGTCGTTGTTGTTGTTGTTTTGAATTAAACACAAAGTTACACAATGGGCTATCTGTGCTCTGCCCACCACGGGTATCAAAACCCAGTTTTTAGTGCTGTAAGTCCGTAAGCATACCGCTGAGCCAGTGGGGGGCAGATTACGAGTCGAGTGCCTTAACCACCTGGTAATGCCGGGCCGTTAATGAAAGAAACAAGTGAAAAGATGAAACGTGACTAGATAACTGGCGGTTTTATTTTCCTACTGCTAAATGCAGAATTCTACATGTTAGAAAGGAATACAATTCTTCTGCAAAATATATTAACATAATTTATATATATTTGGGCCTAAGAAAGATTATTTTGATTTATAGCCCGCTTGACATTCAGATATGTTCCAATCAATGCTAATGGTGCTTCATAATTTCTTCCATGCAATCCTATGAAAGGGATGGAGATACAAAACGAAACTCGGGGTGGTTTTCTTCGAAGTCTCTATAGGTTTCCCTGGTAACAGGTGACGCATATAAAGCTGCTACAGGTTCAGATACTACTGGTGAATATTGTAAAGAGCAACATTAGCAGGTGTGCATACACAACTTGGAGAACTAATGTCAAGCAAAGCCTGTACAAATATAAGTCATATAATATCTTTCATCAAAATGCCCCATACTTATCCACAGTTTTTAATGACATTACTTCATCAGTGACGCAGGTTGTCGTCAACAGTTTAAATGTTATATATTTAATCACCTGTCAAACAGTTATTATCCCTTTAATCTAGTAGTTCGCTCACAAGAAGCCTCGATTCTGAAGAAAACTTTCAAACAACGTTTTTTAGATTCTAGAAGACAAGTGAAAAGGTACACGTTCAAAATTTAAGCCAAATCCTATTCAATTATTACTAGTACTAATGTCATTTCATGAATATTTACAATTGTAAACATTTTTATAATATTTCATACATACAGAGTTTCAACGATTAATTAATAAGAACAAGTTAACTTTTATAAAAACGGTCAAGAGAACTGGTGATGATGAGTTATTTGAATTATATAGAATATCAAAGAAATGATATTACCATAATATCTGTAATACATGTAGACTTAACAGTTCCAGTTTCGTTAAACTAGGTGTAGCATTAAGTAGTCTACAATACTTAAACAAAATTATCAGTTAGGTTACTTGTAGTACATATAATAATCTTAGTGTATTTAAGTTCATTAATGTTCATATTGCTGAGTTAGTGTTATATAAAAACTTCGCTAATAGACGTCCCTCTTTATATAATGCTGTTGTAGAATAAAATAGAATAACGAAAATTATTGTAGCACGCGAGGCGCACGTTCACATAAATTATACTATAATATAATTTGTCTAATGGGCTACTAATTAGTGCTCTATCTCCATAATAGGGTTGTTGTTGTTTTGAATTAAGCACAAAGCTACACAATGGGCTATCTGTGCTCTGCCCACCACGGGTATCGAAACCCGGATTTTAGCATGTAAGTCCGCAAACATACCGCTGAGCCACTGGGGGGCCCATAATAGGGAATGGAATGTCGACTTCAGGAAGTTAGTGTATCTTACTTACCCCCAAGTGGTAGTACCTTATTATTATTACTTTTTTATTATTACTTACTTTGGAGAGCAGTAACCTTCTCACAACTGTCTGTAGGCAGAGAAGGATGATATAGATGTGGGACGTTGTGGGCTTGAGCACACACATCTCCTTCTTCTAATTTATAATTTCTATTTCTTTTGATTATTTTATTATTTATGAAATTCTTCATGTAACACAGGCGAACAGAGGCTAAGACTGGTAGACGGTGTTTTCCCACCGCAATGTGGGTTCTACTTCTTCAGTCATTTTTAAAACATTGGGTAAATTTTATTTTCCACATTATTGCCTATACCCTTGGGATCCTTTCCATTTGTGTAGCGTTTTTATTTTTGTTTAAGCTTGGTTTCTTGATTAGAAATAAGTGCATACATTATTAATACTTTTACTTTATACGGGTAAAGGGAGTAAAAGCTGCTGTTACTAATTATAGGTAACGTTTCATAAGAATAACCTCATTGTAATTATCTGTTAGTGAAATAAAAGTATTTATTTTATTACTACGGAACTACTTCTTAGGTTAAGTTTATGTATACTTTGTTAAGAAGAGGTTTACAACGGTGGGAGAGAGAAAAATAATTGAAACCATTATTTGACAAAAGTCTATAACTTAAAGAAGTACAAACTCTAGATATGATGTTAATAAAAGTAGACAAACATTAATTTCATTCAAAGTTTGCTCTCTGAGCTCATTTTTAGGTAATGTCTGCTGATATATAACAGTTTAGCAAACATCACTTTAAGAAAGGATTTTGCTTGAAATGTGTGAAATCAAAGTTTTCCTGCTTTAAGTAACATCGTAGCTAGTGCTTTTGTTTCTTTAGACAATATTTTAACATATTTTGAAAATCGGCCAGTTAGCATCAACTTTGTACTTACCATTCCACACAACTGGAATGACTGTCACTTTCAAAACATACCCACAGCGTGTTGGGAATATTTTGTGATGACGCACGGATTCGTAACCAGCTCGACTACAGGGCATTACAGAAGAAATTTGCAATCCTTTCGGCTTGTTATTATCATTTGTGAAAATATGCTTTGACTGCCACATAAATTATAGTTTTATAGAAGGATTTTTGTGACACATTCTGCGTACTGATTATTGAAAATTCGAGCAATAGAATAACAATGTAACTAGATACTTATTTTATTGGGAATTTATTTATACTGAGAGAAGAAAAGTGAAGAGTAATTTTTATAATCCTGAGCAGAAAATAAATCGGGTGATTTAGAATTTTACACGATGGGGTTCAAATCTTTGTTTTGGAGTATGTCGCTAAACATTTACAGTGTCAACAGGTTGGTATTATCATTAATACTAATCAGTGTCACTCAACTCCCTATCATGTCAAACATTAAAGAAATAAATGGCTATAAAACTGCATATGTCATGTATAATGAACAAAGTTTATGAACAGAAAATAATACAAAAATAGAATATCTTTCATTCTTTGTGTTTTATGAAGTTAGACAATATAACTTGCAACATTATGGTAATGCTTCACAGATCCCTGATGACAGTTGAAAAAGCCGTGGTGGTAATACTTTTCATTTTCTGGAATTTCCATATACTTCTATCAAGGGTATGTCATTAGGGTTCTACTTAAATGACTATTAGGATCTGAAATAAATATATTAGTACCCCATGCAGTATCTTAACTGTATATAAAGAAGCAAGGAGCTAGTATATGGTACTGGTATATGCTAGAATAAATCAATTTAATAACTCTCCACAAATAATCCTTAAGAAAAAAGAGTGTTTAACGCTAAATACTAAGTTTTTGGCTTGCTACGGCACGAAAACATAGATAATTTACAGTAAAGCAGATAGTTCTCATAAAAACTTTAGTGTTGCTGATATGACTCTCTGATAAATTACTGCAGACTTGAAATGCTCCCCGAATTGTGGGGCTGAAACATGTAAGTTTGAAAATAGAAAAGGAAGAGACAGAATACCTAAATTCAATGATACTGATGTTGTCAAGCATTTTTGTTTATGCAGCTTTTGGGACAGAAGGAATAGTGCTACTGATCATAAGCATTAAATAAACTATTATGTACCAAATGACAGAAAAGTGTCCTAATATGCAGTATGAAGAGGACTTAGCAAGAATTAAATACTTGATCGTGTAACAGTTAAGAAACCTTTACTTTGATATCCAAGTATTGTCAAGAGACAGAAATCTGCTAAAAGTAGAAAAACTGGTCTGTTGGTGATTCAAAAAGTGTATTATTGAAGGATGAGTCCAAGTTTGAAATATTTGGTTCAAAATATAGGTTGTACGTCTAGTGGAAGAAAGATAAAAGATAATTATCTCCATGCATAGCACCTACCATGGGGGAAGGCAGTGTGGTGGCATGAGGGTATTTTTCTGCTGAGGTAACAGGAGATACTTACAAAATAGTTGGAATAATGGACCAGTGCATGTATCATCAAATGCTAATCCATCATGGTATACCCAGTGATTTGTTTATTATTGCTAAAGGATTCAACTACCAAGAAAATAATTACCTCAAACATTCATCCAACCTATGCAGAAATTACTCAGCTAAGAAACAAGCTGTTCAAATGATGTAGTAACCATCACAGAGCCCTGATCACAACCAAGTTGAGCGGATCTGGGATTTCATAAATTAAATGCTCGACAAGTCATAAATGACTTTCTAAAAAACTTTATGTATTCTAACACAATTACTCGTACACTCCCATAATATTTACTTGGAGGTAACTTTTAATTTTTTAATTTTTGATTTACAATAATCGACAGAGCTTTCAACAGCACTAACTAAACTATCTAGCTATCATGCAAAGCGATTCATTTATTGCGGTTGGCATCACAGAAAAATAAATAGATCTGGAGTAAAATCCCAAAAGATACTTTGATTAAATGTGTTGCAACAATGCCTGAAAGATTGTTTGCTAAACTCATGAACTTCCACTGAGTTTCTATCGTACTAAATATAAAGAATAATAAAATCTTTATGTTTCACCTGTGATATACCTTCCATTGTTTTTGAAAGGGACCTAACGTATAAATTTTGACTTTGTCCTAACACTTTTGCACAGTACTGTACAAGTTATAGAGATCTGCACTAAATCAGTGGTATGAAGTAATAAACTTAAATTTAACTTATGATTCCAATAAATGAATGACACTTTTCTTAACTAGAAGAACTTCATAGATGGTCTAAAATTTCTCTTTTTAAAAAATATTCTTTCCCTGAATCAAATTCACGTTGAAACACTTACAATATCAAAACATTATCATTTGTAGACAATTACAATTGAAAACAATAGACCAGCACCTAAATGATATCAAAAATCTTGTGCTAAATATATTTTTCATGGTTATCATCCACACCTTTCATCACAGGCCAAGCGTGTAACTTTTTGCACTACGAGTCAACTTATATATATTAACTGGATATATACTTTAACAACAAAAAAATAAATGCATCTAAAACACTAACCGAACTTGTGCACAAGTTGATAGTTAATAAATTATTAACTTAAACACTGTATTGAGAATACCTTCAAAAAGTATGAACGTATATAAATGTACACATGGAAAAACTTTTGTTAATAGTATGTGCACAAAAAAGAGTAAATTAGTACAGTTTTAATTATCGCTTTAAATAGTTACCAAAACAGATGTTATTATAGTAGTGACTGAAAGGACCGTTTAGTGTAAGTAATAATTCATTGATATCGAGGCTATCGTACGTTGTGTGCAATTTACTAATTTCGAGGCTATAGAGATTTCTGAAGGCTTAAGTGATAGACGTATAAATAACGTCGACCAGAGGAGCGGAAACAGGGCGTAAAACGGAAGTTATGGGAAAGAGAAGTTCGTGAGAGAAAAGTTAAAAAGAGCAAAGTTAGCCATTGTAGGAGTGAAAAGCTTAACGGTTGATATGTTAAAAGTGAGATTAAAAGTTTGAAGGATATAAGGAGAATAATTTGTCTTGTTAAAAGACATTGTAACCTAACTGAGCCTGTCTTTATGAACTTCAACGAAAAAGCAGACGATTATTAGAAGTACAGGATACAACTGCAGTAGATCATGTGACAGTCTAAGTGAATTACATATGGAAACTATTGAAATGTATATATAAATAATTTTAAAAAACTATTCGACTTGTCAACTGAATTATAGAGCAATTGAATTGGCCAAAATGGACTTTTGACAAAAAAAGAGAGCTTGTGTCTAAGGCACAACTATGGTCTCCACAGTGTAAAGAATTTTGTATATATATTCAGCTTGTTTCAAGTATGTATATTATTTTTAAAAACGTTCGTTTACTCTATAATTTATTAACAACAAGTCATAGACAATTATTTAGAATAATCCTTCTCCTAATGTATCTATACACATACTTTAATATATATGCTACTAAAAAGTAGTTTTTGACATCTAGGAAAATATTACGAGATAAATTAGTAAAATTAGCACTTAAATCGAAAATGCATAGCAAACCATTTCATAAACGCTCAGAACGTCAAGATAAGTTAATTAGAAAAGTGCACAGTGAAATACAAATCGAACATACCATATTAATACTGAAAGCCATTTAGAAGCAAACATTTTAGTGAACTATTATAATTTGTTAGAACGCAAGTACAGGGTGTTCGGAAAGTCACTGTGCACTTATATATTTATTAACAGACATGTTTCAATATAGAATACATGAGATAAATGTGAATGACAATTATAAACAATGTTGAAAGTGAACCCCGTTGGCATCAACACAGGTCTGGATCTTCCTTATTTTGTTTCTAAACACCGCTATCAGTTGTTGGCTTGAAACTGAATAAAATATGATTACAAAACTGCACAGAGATTTTCCGAACACCCTGTATAAAAATGATTTTTTGAACTTCAAATAAAATAAAACTTCTGGCTTTCCTTTTTTTATGCAAATAATTATGTTTGTCATTTTGCCGACTCTTTTGAGTTAATTTAGCCTATTTTATAATTTGTACTGATTATTGTTTATATTTTCACTCTCAATATTTAGGGCCATGTTCATAATGAGTGAAATTCCTCATAACCAGAATAACTAAGTTGGCATTTTATGGCGCAAAGCAACTAGGATGTGGTATAATAAAGTGACAAATGGTAAATTGGGCTTCTTTTTTGTTATTTTTACTGTTTGACCCCGTTTTCTAGCTAAATAATTTACAGGAATAGATTAGTAACTTCAGTGTTACTTATTCTTAAATGTTATTGAAGTACATGTTTACTGTAATGAGTAAACATCTTCTCAAAACATTTTGCAGATTTTTTTTTATTTTGCAGACGCACCTTATACATGAATGATTCGAGTTTAAGATCTCAAAAATATGTTCAAAAACTTTATCATTTAATCGAAAATGTAAAATAACGCAGAAACCCCTCTATCAGCTTTAAGCGAAATATAAACCAAACCAAACTATGTTTTATTTCAAAATGTGAGTTATATTCATCAGTAGGATTACATTATTAAAATATATAGAGAGGGCTTGATTGTGTAGCAAAGATAACTTTAGTGCAAGGTTAACATAGCAGCAAATATACAATTTTTTGACAAAGTTTTGTAGTTATCATGTACAGTATCTTGTTAGAACGTTCTGTATTTTATATTTATTCCTTCTCTAAACTTTGTTGATCTCAAAGTAGGTTACTCTCATCAAAATTGATCAAACAACTAAGATATAGTTCGGAGGTAAATAACGTTTTTCAAAAGAATATGCCAAAATCTTCTCTCGCAGCTTTTTTCACTATGAAGTGGTATAAATTATGTTACAGTGTTTAAAATAGTTTAAAATAATACTTAAGAATTATAGGTTGCTGAGACTCAAAAAAGAAAGACAATAGATTTCGTGGATTTTTTTCTATTTTTATGGCCTCCCTGTGGCTCAGCGGTATGTCTGCGGACTTACACGCTAAAATCCGGGTTTCGATACCCGTGGTGGGCAGAGCACAGATAGCCCATTGTACAGCTTTGTGAACAATAACAACAACTATTTTTATGTGTGTGCAAGTTAGTTACTAATTCACTAAAGAACTGTTCTTGTTTGAGAATCAGGGTGAATAAATACGAATTTAACAAAAGATCCGACATTATTCAGGACAAATAGAAAATCAACAAGTAACAAGAGGTTGTAGTTTCATCTGCTAAGAGAAACTCGGCCATAAAACACAACCAAAGTGTGGATCTCAGGTTGGTTTTGAATTTGTGTACTATAAGAGAATCTTCTTGAAACAACTACATAAAGTTCACATTTACCAAATGTTATGTTGAATCAAAGATAGATGTTAAGTAAAATATAATGCCCCCTCCAGTGGCTTAGCAATAAATCTATAGACTTACGATGCTAAAAATCGGGTTTCATACGCATCGTGAGCATAGCACAGTTAATACATTGTGTAACTATGTGTTTAATGACATACAAACAAATTAAATAAATACTATGGTAAGAGATATCTCAAGAGACAAAGACAGCGAGTGATGCTTTTTTTTGTAAAATCATTGCGACTTATTTACTGTTATCAAGAGGAACTAGAAATATATAAATAAGTGATACTCATGAGAAAATGAATGTGGGACCTGGTGGTTAAGATACACGACTCGTAATCTGGGAGTCACAGCTTCGAATCGTATTGCTGAACATGTTCCCTTTCAGCCGTGGAAACATTTTCTTGTGCCACTTAATCAAACTTTTCGTTTATAAAGAGTAACCCAAGATTTGACAGTAAGTGTGTTGACTAATTGTCTTCCTTCTAGTCTATCGCTTTAAAATTAGGGATAATTAGCGCAAGTAACCCTGGAGTACTTTCGCGTAAAATTCAAAACGAAAAACAGAGTGCTGTATATGGAGTGATTAACGTCGCGTCCTTTTTTAAGTTTGAAATATATTTCTCATTGCTGATATGATGTTTTCAAATTTTATTCAGAAAAGAAAGTAGTATGTTTTCAAATAACAAGTGTAAATAAACAAGTAGATACAGTTTGAAACATTTAAGTATACCGGGATATTTCTGTAGAACAGCTTTGAGCTCTTAAGTAATGTTTTCTCTCTGATTGGTCAACAGTTAGTTTCCAAGCTAACAGTGCTAAAATGCAGATTTGGCTGTCCGTGATATAAAGAGTGCATATCGCTTATTATGTAGCTTCACGCTAAAACGTCTTTTTAAAAGTATATCTTTTGTTCTTAACTCAAGTGTTTTGATGGAGTTGCTGTTAAGAGTTTAATTAAAATATCGTGCAACATCAGTTTTGTGTGAAAATATAGTAGTTTTAATTACAGTAAAACCTTAACATTTCATACTAACTTCTATAATGATATCATCATTACTTGGAAGTTTTTCATTGTAACTGGTTCATTTTGATAATTAGGGTTCAACATTAAAATTTCAAACACTATTTCTGATATAAATAAATGAATGTTTTACTTTCTCAAACTTGTCTTTAGTAACTTTATTAGTTGTGGGAGAAACAGATCTATGTATATCAAATTATACAGAATTAAACAAAATCAGTATCATGAGGATTATTTTCATTATTTATAGTGTTAGCATTCTCATTCTCATTGTGTATTGTTTCATCATAATGCGAAACACGACATAACAAAACAACTTTATGAGCTCAGTGATGTCGAGAAAACCCACTTGTAGAGAAATATATATGCAAAAACGGCTCGTTTGGTTTCAGAAAATATTTTACATAGAAGAGTGAACAACGTTTCGACCTTTTTCGGTCATCGTCACGTCCACAAAGAAAGAGGTAGCTGACCACATGTTTGAAAGGGGTTGTGTAACCGAGTGTCGGAATGTAGAGGGCAGTGTTAGATGTTTGAATATAAAATTTTATTCGTTTGTTTGTTTGTTTTTTGAATTAAGCACAAAGCTACACAATGGGCTATCTGTGCTCTGCCCACCACGGGTATCGAAACCCGGATTTTAGCATGTAAGTCCGCAGACATACCGCTGAGCCACTGGGGGGCTAAAATTTTATTCATTATATTATATTAATATTGGTATAAAGGCGTTCCTTTATATTAGTTTATTTTGGGTTTAAGTTGTTGTACAAGAAAGGCTTCTTCAATTTTGCGTTTGTTTATGTTTGTTTCTTTATTTAGTATTTGAGTGTTTTCTATGGTTATGTTGTGTTTATTTTATTTACAGTGTTCGAAAACATGTGAAGGTGACTTTTTATGTTCTTTGAATCTGGTTTCCATTTTTCTACTTGTTTCTCCAATATAGAAGTCATGGTAGTTATCACATTGTATTTTATAAATAATGTTGGTGTGGTGTTTGTCAGTGTAGTTCTTACATAGTATAGACCTCAGTTTTGTGCCTGGTTTTTAAATAAATTTAGTATTAACTGGAATGTCATATTTTGTTACCAGTTTTTGCCAAATGTTGGTTATTTGTTTGCTGATGTCAGGAATATATGGTATACAGCAGTATATGGTTTCGTGATTTTTTGATTCGTGAGATATATTTACTTTTGTTGGTTGATTTTGCTTTCTGTCTAGGTGTGTGCATATGATGTTTTCTCAAGTTTGTGGAGGAAGCTTATTGATGTTGATGAAGTATTGTTTTATTTTGTCTAATTCATCATTAATTTTATCTGGTGAGCATAGTTTTATGGCTTTGTTTATCTGGTTTCTTAGTATGTTGAGTTTTTGTTTTGTTTCATGTGCTGAGTTCCAAGGAATGTATAGTCCAGTATGTGTGATTTTTCGGTGGATTTCTGTTTTAAATTGTGTATCGGTTCTTGTAATTTTGAGGTTAAGAAATGATATTTGATTGCTTTCTTCCTGTCCACATGTGAAGTTAATGTTGGGATGTATATAGTTAATGTGATTGAAAAAAATAAGTATGTGTTCTGTAGATTTGAATCCCGCAACCGTGTCATCTAGATATCTGTACCAGTGTAGTGGTGGATGTAATGCTGTGTTAATTGCTTGTGTTTCAACTTGTGTCATAAAGATATTGGCTAGAACTGGTGATACTGGGTTGCCCATGCTTAGGCCATTTGTTTGTATATAGTTTTGGTTGTTGAATATGAAGTTTGTTTTTATCGTGGTGAATTCTATGACGGTTGCTAACTGGTTACTAGGAATGTCTATAGTTGGGTTAGGGTCTCGGATATAGAGTTCTAAGGCTATCTTGCAGGCTTCAGCGGTTGGAACTTCTGTAAAGAGGGATATAACATCGAAACTGGCCACTAAGGCTTTATGATTAAGTTTATTAAGATTAGACTTGAAATTAAAAGAGTCTTTGATGAATGAGCTGGCTGATGTTACATATTTGGAGAATACCCATGCTATGTATTTACCAAGATTGTAATTAAACGATTCATATGTGGACATTACTGGTCGTAATGGACAATCTGGTTTATGAGGTTTGAGAATGCCGTATATTTGTGGTGTGCCTGGGTCGGTTTTGTGTAGGTAGGAATAAAGTGTTTGCGATATTGTGTTGTTGGCAGTAAATTCTACTATTCGTTGGTAAAAGAGTGGCCCAAGAGTTGGCGGTGGGTGGTGATGACTAGCTGCCTTTCTTTTAGTCTTACACTGTTAAATTAGGGACGGCTAGCGTAGCTTTGCGCGAAATTCAAAACAAACCAAACCTGAAAGGGTACGCACAATCCGAACGCTGTGCCTGTTTTGCAGAACTATACAGAGGAGGGGAAGTAGAAAAATTTAACGTTGGAACATATCATCCAAATCAAGCAAAATAAATTGTCTTCTTAGTACAGCATGATACTGAATTTCCCGTCTTCAGTCATTCATCAACTACGTTGTCTGGTTTTCAAGTTATAACATATATCATAACTATGTTCATATTTTATTGTGTTGTAGTGTATACCATCAGGTATTGACTATGAGTTTCTTTCTTAATATCTATATATTTTTAAGAAAATGTGTGTGTTTGTGTGTGTTTTTCGTATAGAAAAGCCACAAAGGGCTATCTGCTCAGCCCACCGAGGGGAATCAAACCCCTGATTTTAGCGTTATAAATCCGGAGACATACCGCTGTTCTAGCGGGGGGCCTTAAGAAAATGAAAAACATGGCTCAGGAAATAGCATATCCAATGTTTCAGGACACCCTAAAATTCTGCTGGCTATCAAATATTGCAGAAAACATGCTCACCAGGATAATTGGGTTTTTACTGTATTTGTCATTGCTATGAAGTAAAGTAAAAACTGAGATTTATTGCAGTTAAATGCGGAAGTTTGATTTGTTGAGTAATTCATTTATTTTCTAGTGATTAAGTAACTATCTCTAAAATATATATATATTAACTATCTTATGTTAAGAAAATATTTGATTTAAATGTAACAGCAACCACGAATAAGAAATTTGTTCCGCGACGATGACTGCCGTAAAGAGTACTCTGTACGAAACCTTTGTAGACGACCAGTTGACTAATACACGGGGCGCGAAAAAAAGGGAGGAGGAGGGCACAGTTTGTAGGATTTTCTCAAGGCCCAAAAATGACTGGCTACAGTTTTGGTACTAAGCTTCATCACAAAATTCTAGATGTTGCTGTGAAGAAAGTTTATCATACTTCCAATCAAGATGTATGGCACTTGCTTATATTTTTATATGTTAACATTCTTGGTCGAAATTTTCATCTGCTGGCAAAATAAGCTCTATTCATATTTTCTTTTGTATTACTGATTGATGCAATTGCGCTAAAATGCTTAGCCTCTTTTTTTTGTACATTGCACCAACATGGTCTTGCAAAACTCGCTTAGAATGCAGTTTCCACGGTAACGTGGTAACTTCATGTCATTCATTAGATAAGCTTTTGTTATACAATATCTGCTGTTTGTGATTATCTCTGAGATGAACCAACTTATCAAAGAGCCTCCATCTCATTGGATTAGTCCTAGAACAATGGTTAACCAGCCACTCACAAATCCTAGTGTTGAAATGCATCCACACTAGTTTCCAATGAGTGGGCAGGAGTGTCCAGGTCTACTGTTGTGGTATAAAGATCTGAAAGGGTCCATCCATGTGATACGCACTGCAAAATGCCATTGACTCTTCCTGTATATAATCCAGAATGGGAGGTGTGAAGCATCGATATTTTTATGGACTGCTGGAGAACTTTCTTCCTTTGCCAGAAAACAAAGTCGGGAAGTTATTGGTGCTACCTGTTGGGTTAGGAAGTCTCGGATAACCAACAGCAAATAATGGTTACTGTGGCAAATTCTCCAGTAAGCTGACACAGCCGAAGTTTAGATTGGCCATTGGCTCGTGAGAGCATAACAAAAAACTGCTACCACCAAATATTTTAATGGTCAACTTATCTTTATCAAGGCTGGTTTGAGTTTAGTACATGCCACTGATGGTGCAAAGGCGAAAAGTTGAGTTTCTGGTAGACTCAGAAATGGAGAATAGATCTGACCACTTTATACCAATTTCATCTTGACAAATGGTAACAGACTAGTTAGAAAAGAGGTGAACCTCTGGCTCTATCTAGCAGGTGTTACTCACAGAACAAAAACAATTATTTTGTTTGTGAAATCTGGAATTGGTTTGCCCATCACAAGTACCTGTACAATAGGAAAAGTTCTACATTGCCAGTCAATTTGAGCAGAAAAACAATTTATTGGATGAGTGTATACAGCAAAGGCAATAATAGTATCTTCATGCACGTGGTGTTTCTTGGTTTAATACATATGAATTCTAATTTTTCACTAGCATGTAAAGCAGTCAATAGAAGCCACGTACAAAATCAAATTGTTTCCTGTCCATAAAGAAAGCAACATTAACTCAAATAATGATCTATCTTGCAAGAGGTGAATTTCCAGCAGTGCTTTATAATTACTGGTGTTATTTGTTCATATTTATGCTGGAAGATTATAAGCACAGTAAAATAAATTAAGTAACTGACAGTAGCAGTAATATTAAGATTATAGCAGTTGCAACACAGTTAAAAAAATATGAGTTGCTGACATATTGAGGCCATTTATTTAGGATTGTGCTAACAATATAAAACAAATGCAGCAAAAGAATCTCAGTGACCTATTAAAAATATACCAATTTTGTTTCTGCAAACAAATCACTAATTTGGTAAAAAAATCATGTCTCAGAGCCATATAGATACAGAAAGTACAAGTCCAATGAAGACACCTCTGGGCCAATTACTTTAGTACTCTCGGAAGATCACAAGCAGTGGAATGCACTGGATGTCATGGGAATGAGTCTTACAACTTTCAGAGAATGTAAGATTAGTTTCAGTTGTAATTGTCGTAAAAAGAAAGGTACACCAACATTCTATGTTAATTTTAGAAGAAAGGGTTAATGTTGTACCTTGTGATTATACCTTTCCTTTCCCATGAGCAAATGAATGTTTGGATGCAACAGAAAATTCATGTTGGTTCTGCAGCCTGGATTTAGCATCAGAATATTAGTAAGTCAAGCTGGGCAATAAAAGCAGGTATAAGTATAAAAAGTGGCTTATATTAATTTCATATCATGCTATTTATTCTGTATTATATATTTACTCATTTTCAAGGAGCTGGTGGAATTTATATTTAAAATACTTCAATGGGGAAAATGCCTGTTATATGTTAACAATATTTTAACATTTGGCTGCACATTTGAAATTGCATTTTAAGGAACTTACAGTGGCATTCCGGTGCATATAAAAAGAAAGCTTGAAATAAAAATCAGGAAAGTGAACAACACACAGTGTTCACTCACGTGAACAGGTGTGGTGTTCCTGAGTCACAGTGTGGGAAAAGATAGAGTCACCAGTGGACCTGACCAAGACAGTTGAAATGAGGGATATTACCATCTAGTAGCTGTCAAACTCAATTCATTTTTATTTCATACTTCACTAAATAAATAATTAATTATAAATATGGGGCAAATCAACATTTTTGAACTCCCTATTTGACATAAAGATCCCACAAAGATTGATGTACTATCTAGTAAGCACCAAATAATACACTCTATAGATTCCTTTTTGGTCAACAGTTTTTCTAACTAACTATTTGATTACCATACCTAACTATCATACAAATAATAATGTGAGTGCTTTACTCCACCTCCTTTTACATGAGTGCACACTTTTTGGAGTTCAGTTTCAAGCCTGTATTTCTTAAATGCTCAAATGCTGTTCTCAGATTCTGCCTCAAAATTGAGGCCAAACCTCGAAACATCATCAACATGAACAAGGCGTCTCACACATTACTTTTAGTGTGAACTCTGTCAGCTTTTCAAAGGTAGCTGAAGCATTACACAGACTGATACTATGATGTGAAATTTAGGTAAGGTATATTTCATGCTAAAAGCGGCTTATGCTCTGTTTCTGTTGTTAGGTTCAAATTGCCAGTATTAATACACCAAATCTAATGTATTAAACTAATGAAAACACTTTGATGCCTCTAGACATCCATCTGTTAATGATAATGAGAATGTATATATCGAAATTACTTCATTTACTCGTCAGAACTTCATGTTAAATCTAGTCATACGTTCATCTTTCTGTCAGTTACCACTGATGATGACCAAAACACTTTTGATGAGTTTTATCATACCCTTCTACAATATCCAATATATTTCAATGCTTGAATCTTCAGTGTTTATCCCAGGCAGATATCTGTTCCAACAAGCACATTGGTATATTCACCCTCGTTGTTGAGTTCTTCTCACAGTGCTTAAAAAATTTCACAACAGTCATAAATAAACAAATCAGATGTGTTAATAGCTTACCTTTGCTTCTAGCTACGACACAACAGGTGTGCCCCTCACACAATTGTTAACATAGGTCACTTCCACATTTCTTACTGTACTTGTGACCTTTCTGTCACCCAGCTGAACAGACAATCTTCAATAATTGTAAAGTAAAAACCAAAACTCGAACTTCATCTATTATCACATGGATCACACACTACCAAATAAGTGCTACTATCGTCTTAAAATAGTATGTGGACACCCCTTCTAATTAGTGGGTTCGGCTATCCCAGCCACACCCATTGCTAACAGGTGCATAAAATCAAGCATACAGTCATGCTATTTCCACAGATAAACATTAGCAGTAGAATGGGTAGCACTGAAGAGCTCAGTGACTTTCAACGTGGCACTGTCATAGGATACCATATTTCCAACAAGTTAGTTTATCAAATTTCTGCCCTACTAGAGCTGCCCTAGTCAACTACAAGTGTTGTTATCGTGACGTGGAAACGTCTAAGAGCAACAACAGCTCAGCCAAGAAGCAGTAGGCCACACAAACTCACAGAACGGGACCGCCAAGTTCTGAAGTGCATAACGTGAAAAATTGTCTGTCCAGAGTTGCAACAGTCACTACCGAGTTCCAAACTGCCTCTGGAAACAGTGTCAGCACACAAACTGTTCGTCAGGAGTTTCTTGAAATGGGTTTCCATGGCCGAGCAGCCATACATAAGATAAGATCACCATGCATAATGCCAAGTGTTGGCTGGAGTGATGTAAAGCACACTGTTATTAGACTCTGGAGCAGTGGAAACAAGTTTCTGCAGTAATGAATCATGCTTCACTATCTGGCAGTCTGACGGACAAATCTAGCTTTGGTTAATGCCAGAAGCATACTACCTGCCTGAATGCATAGTGCCAACTGTAAAGTTTTGTAGAGGAGGAATAATGGTCTGGGGCTGTTTTTCATGGTTTGGGATAGGTTCTTTAGTTCCAATGAAGGAAAATCTTAATGCTACAGTATGCAAAGACAATCAAGAGAATTGTGTGCTTCCAACTTTGTGGCAACAGTTTGAGGAAGGTTCTTTTTGTTTCAGCATGACAATGCTCCTGTGAATAAAGCGAGGTCCATAAAGACATGGTTTACTGAGATTGGTTTGGAAAACGTAACTAGCCTGCACAGAGCCCTTACCTTAACCATATCGAACACTTTTGGGACGAATTGGAACGCCATCTGCGAGCCAGACCTTCTTGACTGACATCAATGTCTGACTTCAATAATGCTCTTGTGGCTGAATAGGAGCAATTATCTGTAGTCATTTTCCAAAATCTAGTGAAACCCATTCCCAGAAGAGTGGAGGCTGTTAAAGCGGCGAAGAGGGGACAAACTCCATATTAATGGCCATGGTTTTAGAATGAGATGTTCAAGAAGCACATACGGGTGTGATGGTCAGATGTCAACATACTTTTGGCCATGTAGTGTATCTCATATTTGGGCTCTAACGCCACATTACACAGTAATGATGCATTAAAGCAGTCTTTGTTTACATGATAGTACTGCCACAACCTTCTAGACATATATTTATGTGGTTTATTGCTTCTGGAATTGAACTAGATACTATTGGATGACTTTCAATGACTGACAAACCTCAAAGTATATCCATTTCGAAAATGCCTATTCAAGGTTCAACACCAGAAAAGAGCACTTTTATTCTGTTGGCAAATACCTCTCAGACTGAGCTGGAGCTTGACCTTTCCTCTGATGTCTAGTCTATCATCATTGGCTAATACAATATCATTATTCACTGGCCATAACAGTTGCTAAACCACAAAAGCTTGGAAGATTCAGAGGTCCACCAGAGTCCTTGCTGTTTTGGTATCTTCCAGAAACTAGCTTTTTCACCCCTTCTCCCTAACAGGGATGTACAAGACTTCACACATCTGTGGCCAGGCTGGGCTGACAACCAAACTCCTTGTAAGCAAAATTATGTGTTCCATAAACTGATGATCAAGTTCATCTTTGGTTTGCTTAGTTTTTGAAGCATTGGCACAGTATCCACCACACTGGTGTGACAGGCGTAACAATAACCTTGTATATTTTACAGCCTACTGAAAGATGAATAGTAGCAGATTAGTGTGTCATACTTTTGATACCACAAAGTATGGTAGTCTATCTGCTCATATCCCATATATCCACAGATAAAGTAAATGTTTTTTTCTTCTTACCTTGAATTATATCTTGGCAAAGGCTTTGACCATGGAGGATAGTTTTACAATAAAATTTATGGAAACATGCAACCCCTGGAAGATCCGGCATGACCCTTACACTCACTGGCAGCCAGTGTGCTCACTCATTATACATGACTCCATGTACCATGAGCGACAATTAATATAACAGGAAGCCTCTCATTCGTAGGTTATGATTTTCTCTAATATGTGACTCTTCTCTCACTTCTTGGGGATAAACTCTAATTGGTGGATGTCTTCCACCAGATAGTGGAAAGAACTTGTATATTCCACGTCACAACTATAGCTTTGACGTTCTAGTTAGTATTGAACTGAAAACCTGGTAGAGACCACTTTATGTGGTCTCCAGGTCAAAACTTACCACATAATTTTATCAGACTTCAGTCATCTGTTTTACCCTGTCACAGAGATTACTATACGGACATTGTAAGCTTTGATGGTCCCAGTGCACCAAACAAGACCAGACTACTTGGAGTATCCGATAGGTGGAACTGACATAGCAGTAGATTCACCCAGGACTAGTTTGTGTTCATACAAGAATAACTACCTGAGTGTTTCACTGTAATAGAAAAATATATAGACTAGAAAACTGCATTTATAAAACAGTCGAAATATTTATCATGATAATAAACTGCTATCATTGAAATAGCTCAGATACTCTTGCTGACAATGGAACAGTCTTATTTTAGTAAGTGGTTGGCGTTAAATTTCCCAGTCACCTTTTCTCAAGATTGATTTTGCAAAGCTAAACATTTAGATTTTCAAAGTAGCATGTTTACTTCATGAATCATCCAGTAAAAGTCTGAACAAAGATAGTGCACTTAAAACTAGAATGAAACCAACTTTCTTAGTGTAGTGAACAGCATCACCTTGTGATCCCCATTCTTTGAAAGCATAGGCGTGTATTGCAGACACAACAGTGCAGAAATCAGGTAAATAATAATTTTGAAAATTTCCATTGCAGGTAGAAAACCTGTGATATACCTGCATATCGAAATGAAAACAAAAGAAAACATTCTAAGGCATATATAGTTTTCTCTCACTCTTTCCAAGGGCCCAGTATAGCAAGGTGCTTAAGGCGCTTGACTCGTAATCTGAGGGTCGTGAGTTTGAATCTCCGTCACATCAAACATGCTCGCCCTTTCAGCGAGTCTTTGTGGGGGTGTTATAAGTGACGATCAACCCCCCTATTCATTGGTAAAAGAGTAGCCCAAGAGTTGGCGGTAGGTGATGATGACTAGCTGCCTTCCCTCTTGTCTTACACTGCTAAATTAGGGACAGCTAGCACATGTGCCATCTACGTGACTGGAAATTGTTATCATGTTAAATAGGGGTGCGGCATACTTTTAGAAAATCGTCCTGTTTGTCGCCACAACAGGGTATTGCCTCTGCTCATGCTTCAGTGATCACATCGAAAGCAAAACACATGCGTGAACTTAGAATTTATGCAGAACAGTGATTATGTAAGACAAAGGAAACTTAACGGCTTCATTACAAATGAATGAATAAATGAATCGTTGAATAAACTGAAAATTACAAATTATTTAGAAGCTAAGAAGTGGAAAACACATACTTATGTATAATATACAGTTTTTTTTTCTGCCACAATGAGCGAAGCACGATTGTTAAAATTTGAAAAGAAATAAATATAATTCACATTGCTTTTTTGTTAATTATTTCTGATTGAGCATATCGTATCACATGTATGGGTGTGATAGAGAGATATGATGGGGCGTTCGTGCTTTGGTAATTTAACTTGAGAGGAAATATTAGCCAATGCAATTTAATTTTTGTATAACTTTATTTTAAATTAAACTTAATAATGGATTTTAAATTTTAAATTCTACTTTGTATTTAATTTGACATTCAAATAAAAGAGGTCAATTGGAGATGGACTTTTCCTTGTTTTATAGTAGTATTAGTAGTCAGCCTAATGTTTTAGAACTCAAATGATTACCAAATGTCCGTGTGACTTGTAAACTGTAACGTTTTCCTTCTGATACAGGTAATAACAAACATTCGTATCTAAATAAAGAACACATTATGCTATAGCAGTATAAATTCGAAAAACGAAATGCAGGTCTTGCTAGCATTGAGTTCTTTGGTGAACGGAAAGTATCTGTGGATTATTTTTAGTTAATTATGTTTAAATATACGTATATTGATATTAACAATATTAACTCTACTAATAGTAATAGTAGAGATAGTATTAGTTTGTATTTATTTATGGGTATGTGTTGTAGCTTTAGCTTTATACGAGCATCAGTTTCATTCAAAGTTTTCGTAAGGTAAATTATGACAAATTATTTGTTGCTGAATTTTTAGTGTTGATTGCTCTCGTGGTAATGAATAGGACCCTAAGTTGACGAAATGAAATTGAAAAATTATGAATAATTACATAAATTGTTACTTATAACTATAAATGATATATTTGCTTTCTTTGTATTACTATTTAGTATTTATACAGTAACATCTAAGATTGTCAGTTACTTTCAGAAAGTTAGGTATTTAGTATCTAAAAGTTGTGTGAAGCTTTATGACAAAAATCGTGAAATAATGTTGACAGTGTTATCATAAATTTTGTTTTTGTTTTCAATTACTGTACCAGAAAATTAGTAACTCAAGTCAGGGCAACAAGTTTGTATTTATCCAGAATACTAAAATAACTTAAGTGTTATGTACATATGTATATATTTTGTTCAAACATATCAGGATGATGGATCCTTTCATCATTACAGTAATGAGAAGGTTGAGGATTTAATTGTTGAAAGTAAATATTACAGATTTATAGTTAGTGAAATTAAAGGGAATTAACATAACATATAACATTTATCCTAACAAGTAAACATGAGGAACATAAAAACTGATTAATGAACAATGAGTGAATAAGAAGCACAGCTGGGACAAATCTTTGTGAAAGCATCAAAACATCTCAATTTATATTATCTCTTTACTTTACCAATAAAATATTGGATTTCATCTATCCAGAAGTACTTTTGTTGTATATAGCAGTTGCAAAGCAGTTTCACACTCAATGTTTTGGTGTGTATATCTGATGAAACAGCTAGTGACATTCTTGCCTTACTCGTGCTACTGAAAGTAATATCAAGGAATTAATTATCACATGATCTGCCCTGATTTTCTGGGTTCAGAACTAGAACTAACTAGGGGGAATCTAAATTGTTTGATTTTGTAAGATATTCTACAAGATAGTGGGATATGTGATATTTGAATCCTATAGACTCCCATCATTTCACATTTAATACATGTATGAAACAGTACAACTTCACCAAACAAGCATAAACACATACCTTCCTTTGAATTATTTATCAAGGTAGCTATTGCAAGAGGTCTCTAATTTGGTATGTCTATAAACTTACCATGTAAAAATTGGGTTTTGATATCTGTGATGAACAAAGCACAGGTACCCCTTTGTTTAGTCTTATACTTGACTACAAACAACCAACCTCTCCTTAATTATATATTCTATTGTTTGAGTTTCTAAGAGCATCATGTGCTCTCCATGCTCTCCATTATTGGAGCTCAATGTATCATCAAAGATGTGATAGAAACAGTGATTTGATTTGTTCTACAGGGAGTCGTGATAACCACAGGATTGTGACACCCCTCATTGAAAATGGGAGTAACACCAGTCAAATAGATGTTGCACCTGGAAAGGAAAAACAATATTTTTTCTTTACATTATATAGATTGAGAAATTGATAGGATTTTAAGAACCTGAGCTTTTATTACAGGATTAAAGCCTTTAAATATTTGATTCAATATAGCTTGAAGTAGAGATACAGCTGACTAGAGCTGGATTGTTAATGTATTTGCTAATCTATTTGTATACCTCAAATCCCTATAACTAGTGCAAGCAAAAGCAAAAATGTCGTGTATTATCTACCTGTCTAACTTTTCTAACCATTGCATTTTCTGTTTAAAAAAAAATTCCTAGATTGATAGCTGGTGTATCACAGATGTAGAGTAAATACCATTACATGACTGCTTTTGTTTTCAAAATTTGTAGTAATCCTAATAAATAATTTTTAAGTATTTTTGAGTTAAAATTGTTTAAATACTTAGAGCTAATTAATATATACATTTGTCTTAAAATTTTGCTGCAAAAATATCTGAGAAGTTAGAGGAAATCTAATCATCATATATGGCAGTTAAATAGCAAGTTTTGTTCATCCTAACCTAATGAACCCTAATCTGCAGAGTAAAGGTGGTTGTTCTTTAACTTTATTGTGAAAATTTTCAAATTTTCCAATATTCACTACAAATTCTGAAAAACAACAGTTTTATGAAAAAAAACTATAAACATGTACACACACACACACACACACAGTGTTAGTGTCTGGTAAAAGCCAAGGTACAAAAAGTTACTGTGACCACACTTTTAATTGACATTAATAATATTGTACACATGTGGTAATAGCCAGTTAATGTTGGCTTACGTGTTACTTGGATTGCTATAGATTTTGCAGTTGTGTTGACTTTAGAGAAACTGAAAATAAAAACTTCTGCTGTAACTAATAAACCAGTAAAATAGGATAATTGACATTTAAACATTAAATTGGTCTTTTTTATACTAATGGATATGTTTCATTAATTTCTAGGAAAAAAATGTTTTGTCCCCCAGCATTGTGCCTCTTTTTATATATATATACCAAAACTTTATAGAAGGGCTAGGGTTTTTACCCCCTTGCATAAGAAGTTATGTTGATTAATTATTCATTAGCTTTGGAGCAAAAGTGTTTTGCAGTAACAGTGGTAAATGCATTCACTTGAATGAGGTGAAAATGAAATTTGCACTTATCCACATCTAGGCAAACTTGCAAGAAAGTGCTGAAGTGTGATTCTAGCATATCTCAGGTTGATTTGACTTGGAATTATTCAATTCTGGCTTGTTAATAGTCATGAATCTTGTGGATTGCTTAATGGTCTTCTGAGAAGGCTATGGTTAAGTGTCCAACAGAACTGAAGATTTCAGCCTATTGCATCATTTGAGGGTTTGCATTATCACTGCTGATAATCTTACACAACTACTCTAATTGACATTGGGTGATAATGATCCAGTTTGGTTCCTTAGAGATAGACCCTGTGACACCATCATGTCCATCTATGAACCTTGAAACTGAAAATGCTTATAGTAAAAGTATTTGTAAATGTCTTAAATAATCCTGAATTTTTGGTGAACTGTTGTTTTTTTCATGATGGTTATTCTGCATTTTGATTTTTATATAAATTTCCACATGTATTTCTGTTTTATAAAATGTTTCATAATTGCAGTGGAATTTTAATTTTATCTCATGATGGTTTCATTTCAATTTTTTCTTATTTCATTTTTTATGGAGGTTGTTAATAGTAATTTTGAATTCTGGTTTTATGTTTTATTTGAAGCTTGTAGAACTGGAAGTGACATAGTTCAAGGGTTAAGAATTGTTAGTGTTGTCCATACAAGATTTTTAGGGTGATTGAAAGATACATTTGGGGAAGAAATCATAAAGGAAAGTGGTATCAGATTTCATACTAATAATAATATCCTAGATTTATACTAATTACTAAGCAAATATTCTTTTGTTTTATGCTTCACTGTAAAGGGTCCTACTAGAATCTTATATAAAGTTACAATATTCTTTTTCCTTTTGAAATTTAAATTACCCAGATAAATACTCAACAGGATACTTCAAATAAACATAATTCAACAGTCACACTTGTTTTTCATTTTGCATACCATTGTACTTTTAATGGGTTTCCAAATTTCCAAACTTATCCAGACACTAGTTTCAAAGTCATTTTACTCAACTACATTAGTTTTTTATAGAATCTTATTTTTGGCAAGTATAAAAATATGATAGTAAAAATACAATAACATTGAACTAATTATTATAATTATAACAGGGGTCACAGATTAGACCTTTAAGAGATTTACTTATTTTTACTCCAACTAAAATACAAGTTGGATCCTGATATATTCAATAGTTACCCAAGAGCACAAGTAAACTTCCTTTGAAATGAAATGTCTACATCATCCTTCATTCAAATGTAACATTTATTAGATCAGTAAATGCATTTGATGGAGATAATCTAAATCAGTCTTTCCTGCATTTTCTTATTCTCACCTGTCACTGGGAAAGAATATGGGCTCATGACAGCTCCTTGATATCAACAGTAGGGAAATGGTTTATCTACTCTACTCTTTGTGATGATACTCTATATTTAGGACACCAGTAGATTTATCAGCATGAGACCGTATATTTGTCTTAATTGGAATTTTTGAAGACATTTTATTAAAAGAATGAAATACCAATAGAATTTTTCTTATTGATTAGAACTTCATTACTTTCACATTACATTCAGACTGGACTTTCCAGTGAAACCAGATAGTAATACCTCCAATGGAAGGGATTAATGTGTGACAGGCTTACTAGGAATTTAGTTTATTCCTTTAAACTTTTCTCTGGTGATGAACTGATTTTTATGTGTTATGTTTAGTAGAAACAGAACTCGTACATCCATAACTATCTGAACAACAGTCCAGAAGTTGTTTTAAAACATTGGTGTTTTCAGATTCAACCAGACAAGGATGCCATGAAAACAGTCACCTATCAGTATTTGAAAAGGTAACTTGTGAGTTCTTAGTAGTTTGGAAAACATTTCTTTTGATAACATTATTTCTCTCCAGCACTTGGGCTCACAAGAGAATGAAATGTCATAGTGCATGTTTGTCAAGTTCACGTGCATCATCCCTTAAGTATGTACACCAATGAAAACAAGACTTCATTTTCTATGATTATTCAGCAGTTTATAATTGCAGAATATAATTTAAATCCTGATAAGACACATCAGCACACATTTTCCCTAAACTCATTTTCTGATGTTTTTAGGATAAGAATGCCTTACATAACCATATTCAACACAACTAATTTAATTTTTTACAACCCATTAAGCTAACTCATTGTTGATGTATAGTTCTCAACAAACTGCACATGTATACAAATGTTAAACCATTGATACTTGAAGAACCATAAGTGAAGATGGGCGAGTTAAGAAAATAATAGCAGTCTGACAGTAATCAAACAACTGATCCATTTCATTATTTAAGAAACACCAGTTTCATACTCACTACTTCATACAGGTTAATGCAAAACCTTTTTAAGTTACTGTTTGTGATGTTTCTTATTTTGCAAACTTCATGCTGTGTGTTTAATGTTGTTCATATACATTTTTCACAGTATGATTACATTACTAATGTGCCTAACTTTATTTGATAAACCAAATATAACAGTTGCAAAAAAGTTAAAATCAGCATGTATATTGAACAATAGGATACTTAAATTATAGCAATTCTTCCTGACACAAGGTGAAGACTCTGGCATGAATATAATAAATTCACTGATGTGCCTCATTTTGTGGCCATGTAGATATGTATGTGTATTTTCAAATGCTGACATCAACAGGAATTTATAATAAAGTAATTAGTCATTGTTTTGAAGAACTAATATAGAAGTGATCTCATTATGTATGTAATATTGCCTCAGAAAAACTGCACAGGTAATGTATGCAATATTGTTTATGGCATCACTTGTCACCAAAGGATGTTTTGTTTGTTTATTTTTTAGAATTTTTCACAAAGCTACTCGAGGGCTACCTGTGCTAGCCATTCCTAATTTAGCAGTGTAAGACTAAATGGAAGGCAGCTAGTTATCACCATCCACTGCCAACTCTTGAGCTACTCTTTTACCAACAAAGAGTGGAATTAACCATCACATTGTAATGCTCACACGGCTGAAAGGGTGAGCATGTTTAGTGCGACAGGGATTCGAACCCGCAACCCTCAGAGTACGAGTCGCATGCCTTACGTGCTTGGCCATGCCGGATCTTAGGATGTTTTGTTTACTATCACCTTTGTTCCAAAATAGTTATATCAATGAAATTTAAAGAATTACAATGTTATATGTGATTAATAATATTGAACACGTAGTGAATGTCTGAAAGTAAATATCTTATTGCTTAACTGTATGTATTTTAGAGAAATTATGGAGTGGTAATAAATGTATGTGTGTTGTATATATGCAAATGAAATGTATATATGTCCTATTTTATTTTCACAGATTATCAAACAGAAATGATTGCTGTTTCTCTCACTGTTTTGGGGGCATATGTTTTGTCATCTTTGTTACTTTTCAAATATCCAACCTTGATTCATCGACGAAAGCAGCTAAAGTTTCATTGCTGTCACATAAGCCACAGAGGAGGTATAGTACATTATTCTTTCCAAGTAATTCTAATGTCTACATTCTTCTGAAAATATTTTTTAAAAAATTACTTTACTTGTATAACTAATTGATTTATATATGCACTTAAATAATGGATACTGCTAACTTTAAAATTAGTGCCTAGAGAAGGTTAATTTCAGTTGTAGTTCTAGAGAAATTAGTTTCCAGAGTATCCTTACGATTTTACACTTTTGAAATAGTTTAATATGCATCAGTTTATTCTGATATTAAATATACATTTGTGTGATGTAAAATCTATTTGTTAAAATATATATTAGTAAATATCTACGACTCGTCAAATCTGAAAACATAGATTTCAAATAATGTAGACTTACCTCTCAATTACTAAAGGATTTTTTTTTTCTGAGTTTGAACTTAATAATGTCAACAAAACGAGTTTTCAAATGTCCTTTACATATTGGAGAGCATACATCACTTATCCATAATTCTCCAATATATTATTGATTATGACTTATAACTGCATCAGGGGGATCCTACATATTTTTTTTAACCTTAATATACATTTCTTTCCTGGCAGCTGTTATGTTATTATGCAGCCTTTTTCCTGTGACAAATTTTATAGTACAAGTTACTTCTGAAGCTAATATTTCTGTTCCTACTTCACTCAATTTTTATGTCTCCATTCTTGATGATAAAAACTTGACAGTTTTCTTCAAAATATAGATACCATTCATGCCAGATGTTTTGCAGGTGCCCTTGATGAGTATTAGGGTTTGCTGGATGTCACTAGGTTGGGTCATGGCTCTTTGTAGGTTTTTATTTGAGGAGCAGATTTACTAGCCAGCCCTAATTCTGTAGAATGTATTTCTTTTTTTTTTTTCTTTATTTAAGTATGTAATGCTTTGAATGACAAGTCTACCTCTGTTACACCTAAATTATCCAAGGTGCTTTTACAGCTGTAATTATCATTGATTTTCATTTCTTAAAATAAGAATCAGATTTACAGGTTTCTCTAGCTGTAACACTTATTGGCTTGTTTTTCTTTCCATGGGGCTTGCATGTTTTCGTATGTTTTTTTTTTTTTTTGCTGTTATTTTTTTTTTTCAAATCTCACACTTTCATTTCCCTTTCCATAGGATTTTCTTTGGCTCAGTTCTTAGATCAGATGTTTTCCCATATTTTATTCACAGGAGCTTTTAGTTTGGGGTTGATTGGTTTCATAAAGTTTTATTCTTATCCTCTTGTGGTTTCTAAGAAATCAGAGAGTGAAGTGTGGTATTAGATCTTTCACATCTCGACCATTTTCAACATTCTTTTTTTCATAACTGGCCCTGTTGGAATTTTATGCAAATTTCTTCATCGGGGTTTCAGAAATGCATATTTACCCATTTTGAATTGCTTGTCTAGATCAATATGTAGTTCGAAGCTTTTCCTTCTTGTCAGGCTTTATGTAGTCAAACTTGGAGCTTTTATTTGTTTTTCACACACCCTAGATATAGATTTTCCTCATGATATGAATGATTGAATTATTTTAACTGTGGTTGTACCATCAGTTACCTCAGATTTTAAATCAATGCTGTTCGAAGCATTTCTCACTTTCCCTCTGACTTTACAATCCTAGACAAGTAGATGTGTCTACTTCCCTCATCTCCTTCTGCTAAAGCTGTCCTCTTTGTTTTAGGAATGATGGGTTCTCTCTCTGTTTGCTGTGATAAGCTACCCTCTTTTTCCTCCTTCTCTGGATCTATTCATCATTCATCTTTTACTGCTTTACTGGTCTCCAATTCCAGTTTAGTTTCTCTTGCAATTAATAACTTAATCTTATTGTCTGTATATACTATCCTCTTTGTATTCTCCTGTGGTGTGTTGCCCAGGATCAGTGAGTTCTATTGTTGGGTTCCTATTGCCCTCATGCTCAAAAAGAGTTTCCACTTCTCAGTCTTCTATGTCAGGAAAATTTATACTCTCGTATCATAGCTTTGAAAATGTATTCTGACACACACTTACCTCCTCTAACACGTTGCTTTATCCTAATAAAAAGTTCTTGTTTACCCATTTAAGTATTGGTATGAATTATTATACTTTACTTGATCTAGTCTCATACATTACTTATCTTATAGAGTTTGTATTAGTATGGGAGACAGACATTCACCATAGATCAGCAGGTCATTCAAGTTTTCAGGAGTAGATTGTTCATTCAATTCATATCTTCTCTTCCCCTGTCTTTCGTATATGTTGGTTTTTCATTTTTTAAGGACCCTCTTAATCCAGTCATTGAGCACAAACCATCTATGATCTTCTGCACAATGAAGTCAGAGTGCATCACCTCCTTTCTCAAAGGATTTTATTACTAATTGTGTGTAGTACCAAAGAAAGATGGGAAACTGGTCATTGATAGTGTGGTGACAAAATTTTACTTTACAGATACTTACCATTATATCCCAGTTGTTAAGTCTTTGAGACATTTTCTCTATTTCATGCACAGCAATCAGTTTTTTCAGCTTCATATACCATTTGTCCTTGCATTTGCTCCATATGAGTTTCTGGATAGTTGAAGCTTTTTCACATCTACATTCCTTTAATATTCACATACTATTACATTGATGGCTGCTTCTCATTGTCTCTTCCTGCCAGTTGACAGAACTGCATACTCAGACTCTGTTATAAGAAGTTGCAATTGCTTATCAAAAAAGGAAAGTCTGTTCTTACTTTTACACAGTAGTTCGTCCGTTTAGAAGTGTTTTTCAGTTCCAAATTAACCATATAGTACTTCTGCCGTTTTTAAGCTGTTTCTGTACATGTCATTAAGTTACATTCAAAATTGAATTGAACTATTTTAATATGAATTTATTTAATTAAAATTGCTGTTATCAAGTACATTATAACTTAGTTGTATATTATTGAAGTTTTATTCCTTTATTTTGAAAATAAACATCCAAAACAACAATTAAAACTATAGTTTTTACTGTCACATGATTTGCCATTGGCTAGAAATATAAATTTCACAAGCTATTATGCATAACACTCTAAGGAAATAATATAAACTGTAAATATAAATAATGTAGATTGTACTGTGATGATAATATCTAGAGTTAATGAGGTAGTAGAGAAAATATAAAAAATAAACATTTACTTTAAAAAGCATTTGATATTCATTTAGGGTGTTTTAGAGCTTATGCAATTGAAATTTGAAGACTGTAAGGTAAGAAGTGGTACTTTTATACTCAAATTGAAAATCTCATTGCATGTGAAGTATTTAGAGTCTAAGTATTTCTCGACATCACTGATTATTTAGAGTCTAAGTCCAAATAACTACATTAAATAAATGTTTTATTATAAATGTTGAAAAAAAAGTAAAATATATTTTCAAATTTTAAAACTATTTCATCAACTAATTTCATCTTTTATAAAGATTTTTTCACAAGAGTTGTTTACCTGTTTACACTGTAAGTAGGTGGTAGTCATAGTTAAGATGGGTTCAACCTTCTCCTGTGCCTTTGGGCCATGGATTGAGTAGTTCTCCAAATACAGTTGTCTCCTTCTCTGCCTACATGCACAGTTTTATCTTTTTTGTGAATGTAGACATCCTTGGAATTGTTCATTTCTTTAGCTGTTACGATACCAGTGGAATATTTGTACAGATGTGCTGGATTGTCTAGTGAAATTGTCTGATTCCACTTTGCAGGATCTCAGATGGTAATGAACAATGATAGATGCCTCTTGTCATGGTTGGATTGCTTGTGTGAACTATATGGAATTTAACTGCCTTTGTATAGTAGAGGAAGCTTCTCTCCTCTTCAAAATCTTGTATAACTTTAGTTTTTCAATGAGCTATGACTAGGGATTTTAAATTGTTGCAAGAGAAGGTGGTAATGCTACATTTGGACAATTTCATAGTAATCTTGTAAGTTTCAAAGCAAGGAAGCACTCACTCCACATTTCCATGTTTTCAAAACCTGTATCTTCCCCTTTCGATGTGCAAAAACTAGATTGTTCTCCTTACTTCTCATGTTACAGGGGTAATGATTTTAGTGATGAATCAGTTACTCCATTGAAAAGGTATTCTTCCAGTGGAATGGATGGTTCATCCTTAAGTTTTTTGTTAGATCTGTTCTTTTCTAGGGATACTACAGGTTGATGCTTTTGCCACCCATTGAAATGCCAGCTTCCATTCTTCTAGTTTACAGTACCTCACCCTCTAGATTTGAGAGTAGATGCTCTCAGCCAGGACCAGATTGGTTTTCATATTTATGTATTCACTCCAATCCATCTGCTCTCCAAGGGTCTAGCACTGATTTGTTCAATGTATTGTTGATTTCTTTTGCTGGCACTATATTGCCTTTGTTAGTCCTGTATCCTCAGGAGTGTTAGCATCTTCTCCTTCCTCACTAGCTATCTATCTTACACCAGTTATGGTTGGACATTTTTTATCTAGCAATTAACATTCTTTGAGTTCACATCTGGCTTTTGTGTTCCATTGCACAACATCAGGAATTGATGTCTTGAGTGGCATTATTGACACATTCCAGTTGGTATTTTCTTTGGATGCTTATTAAAAGAAATAGTTTATTTGCCACCAGTGGTCTCTGAGACATGGATTTAACTTTTTGCATCCTACTATGCCCCATCACACAGTTTTTGATGTGGTTGTTTGACAGAAGTTTGACTTCTTTCTCTGTTGCCTTGTACAGGGTTCCCTTATTCTACTTTTTGTTTTTATAAGAGAAGAAAAGTTTTGAGTTACTGGTTTTTTTATTACTTTTGAAATAAATTTTGGTTATCCTTCCTTGTTGCACTTTCTGTGTTCTTCATTCAGATATCACAAACTGTATTGAACCTCTTGGATCATGTTCACTTTTTTCACCTGAAATATATTTTTTCCTATTATTGACCAGTGGTTGTCGATATTCTGATGTGTTTGCTTAATATTCACAAGACACTGAACCATTTCAACTACATTCTGCTGTATCTACACAAGGCTTTTCTATCTAAAATTTCAGCAGTTAGTGAAGGAGATAAAAACTTTCTCTCCTATTCATCTACCATCCATTTCTCATCTGTATGACTATTCAGGTCCAGATTATTATTATTATTATCTTTTATGGCATGTTCAGGCTGTCTGATTTTATGTGGCATGCCTTGAAGCATTTTGGGGAGTATGTCATTATTTATTCATACATTAGAATTCTTTGCTATCATTCAACTTGTCCCCTATCACTTTGACAAGCTGGATTCACCAGTTGGTTTGGATAGTTTACTGTAATCTTTTATTGGAGGAGAGGAGACTTTTTCAGGTCTGAAGTTCTGCATGTATCCTGGCAGTACAGTTGCATTGTCTAATTGAGGAAATTGTTTTGGCTTGTATGTGGACCTCATCTTATACCAATATATTACACTATTTTATCAGTTAGTTTAGTTTGGAAATGAGATGGAATCAACTACACCCTTCAGCAGATCTTGGATTGCATGCACCTGTTTGCAGCATTAGAAAACATTGGTGTGTTTGAGTGTATTTGGCCTACTGAAGTTTCTGTTACTGTATTCTTTAACATTTATTCTGTTTCAGCAAATATAAAACTTCTACTGCAACAATAAAAGTTAGTCTTTATGGTAGTTTTAATAAATTTATGACTGACATAGCTAACTAGGTAAAAAAGTATTCTTTAAATATATTGTGAAACTTCACAAAGTCTCCTGAGTTCCTTTCGTTTTTCTGACTTTTACACAATCCTTGGTTAGTGTCTCAAGACTTCAATAGGCACACATTTCCTCAGAGATGTAGTACTCTGAAGTAATGCTAGTTATAATGTTAACTTAAAGCACTTCTACATCATTTTCAGTTCTGATAACCATGACAGTTTGTCCATAATCAAATTAGAACTCGGTACCAGCATGTACAGCAGTCACTCTTTGATAGCTGCAGGTGTTTTTATTCTGGATAGAAAGTCAGTGTGTTTTGTCACTTCTATTACCAAAGTAAATAAGGCACCAAACTAGAGTGACTCCAAATAACAGTATTAAAAAAAACAAGAAAAAACAAACATATTATGACATCCTTCTACATTAATTTGTTCAGCTCTGTTTTTTAGGCTATTACATGTTGGAATTGGATGAATTTGCAGTTTACCTATTTTCTTATAGACCATGGTAGCTATTGCCTTCTGCACCAGGTTCCTCCCTAAGATAGTAAAGTTTTGTCGTTTTATTAATTTGTAACCATCCCTCTTCACTTCTACGTAATTTGAACTAACTGGAGTAAAAGAAGCAGCCATATCTTATTATTAACTCTCTAACTCCTTAGCATTTGAATAAAAAGCCCTACTTACTGCCTATCTCAGTTTCTCATCCAGTGACCAAACAGAAAATTCATCCTTTTCATGCAGAGTTCTGTATGTTAAGACCAGACTGTTGCAGAGATAATGCTGCCATGGTGTCAGAGTATGAAAAGCCTTAACTACTCTCTGATCACCAGTGCAGTTGCACTTTGAATCCTGGTGATATTTGTGAATCTGGTACTGAGGATCAAATGTTGAGTTCAGAGATATTTTCTTCCTGAAATGTGTTTCAATAAATCTTTATCCATTATAGCAACAGCCATCATATTCTTATCTCTGTCAGCTTGTTCTTAGTTTCAGTAGAAATGTTTTTTTGTCAAGAACATATGTGACAATTGTCATGCCATATAGCTGGGTAATTAGTGACATTTTTTGATCATTTACATTCAATTAATTGATTGGTACAAGATTTCTGTAATCATGGTACTTACAAAGAAACACGTGTAAAAATGGTTTTAATACTAATAATATTAGTATAACAGCCTTATAACATCAGATTTATTTTTCTCCTTTAACCCTTATGTTTACACATTTGCGCACACTAAATATTTGCACTATAACTTTTGATACAGCATTTATATCTTAACAAAATTTTGTACACTTTTAGTAAAGATTACAAGTTTTTGGTTTACAAAAAATTAATTTTTAATGAAATATTTTAATTTAAGATTTATTTGTGAAAAAAATCAGTTTACTTTTTGCTAGTCTTTAATGCAAAGTGATTTCATGTTATCATTGAAAAAAAGATATTCTTCATCCCAAAAATCTCAAATATTACTTACATAATCTCAAACATCCTAAATACATTTCAAACATTTGTTTTCAGTAAAACTTTACATATTTTATTTTATGTACTCTTACTACATGGGGTCTGTCACTTAACCAACCTTGTGACCATTATATATATATATAAAAATGGGAAATATAAATTATTCTTTTTTTATGCTACAATGGCTTTGTTATAACACAAAAATACAAATGTTTAGACTGAATAATGTGTCTTATAATGCTATATATGAACATATATATTTATTACTTTTTATTATATTGATCTTCTATTCATGCCAACCTAAATCATATACTACTGGCCAAAATCTTAAGGCTAATGAACATGAAGAAAAAATATGCATTGTGCATTGTTAGACTCAACCACTTATTTGAATAGAGCTTTGAAAGATGAAAATAAGAAAAGGGAAAAAAAAAATAAAATTTTTTTTTTTATTAGCATTTAATAGGGAAAATGTGAACACTATGAAATTAGCCTAAATACTAGCTGGTCAAAAGTACAAGACCATAATGAAACGAAGCGTCAATCAGTAAACACGTAAAAAAATTTAGTAATTTGTGTTCAAGCATTAGTGTTGTCAACATTTCCTACTAACATTTCTTGTGTTATATTGGGTAAAAACACGACAAAGACTAAAAAGTTGACCGAGTTTGAACACGGCAGGATTGTTGAGCTGCAAAAGCAAGGTCTCTCAATATGCCATTGCTGGGGAGATTAGGTATAGTAAAATTGCTGTTGCAAATTTCTTAAAAGACCCTGCGGGATATGGAATGAGAATTTCAAGGTTGGCACAAGAAAATTTTGCTGGTGTTGAGCAGGAGGGTTTGACGTGTTGTCCAACAAGTCACCAACCTATTGTCGAACCAGATTAAGACCATTACAGATGCAGAATGCAGCTCAAGAGCAATAAGATGGTATTTACGAGAGAAAGGCTTTAAAAACTGTAAATGTTTTCAAAGACCACGCCTCCTTCTACACCAAGAAACAGCTCGGTTAAACTTTGGTGAGAAGCACCAAACGTGGGACATAGAAAAGTGGAAGGTTTTGTTCTCCAATGAGAAACAATTTAACTTAAATTGTCCAGATGACTTCCAACTTTACTGATGTGATAAGGATATCCCACTGGAGACATTTTCTACACAACACAGTAGGGGAAGTTCCTTTGTGATCTGGGGTGCTTTCTCCTTCCATGGGAACAATGGAGCTTCAAGTTATACAGGGGCATCAAATAGCAGCTGGCTGCATTGGCATGCTGGAGAGAGCATCCTTATTGACTGAAGGCCTTCTTGTGTGGAAATGACTGTCTTTCAGCAGGATAACAGTGCAATCCACAATGTCTGCAGGACAAAGGACTTTTTCATGTTGAATAACGTGATTCTTTTGTACCATCTAGTGTGTTTGCCCGAACTGAACCCCCATTGAAAATGTTTGAGGGTGGATGGCAAGGGAAGTCTGTAGAAATAGACGTCAATTCCAAACAGTGCATGATCTTTGTGAAGCCACCTTCACCACTTGGAATAACATTCTAGCCAGCCTTCTGCAAATGCTTGTATGGACGATGCCAAAGCGAATGTTTGCAGTTATTCACAATCACGGCTGTGCAACTAACTACTGAGGCCTTTTGTTGGGCATTTCCTACCCTGTTTAGGACTTCTTTTTGGTATGGTATTAAACTTTTGACCAACTAGTATTTAGGCTAATTTTGTATTGTTCACATTTTACCTTTTAATTAAGTTTTTTTATTTTCATCTTTTGAAGCTGTACTAAAGTAAGTGGTTGAGTCTAACAATGCAAAATGCATATTTTTTCTTTATGTTCATTGACCTTGAAGATTTTGGCCAGCAGTGTATGTAATATTAAAGTTTGAATTGTAATCTACAATTGTATTTCAAACTTATTGACATAAATTCATTAAATAATAGTTCAGCAAAATTTTGATTGTAAGGCAACAAACAAGATGACATGGCCTTTGACCTGTGGCCCATTGTAAAAGGGTTAATCATTTAAATTTCCTAGATTTATATCCACATGGAATTGCTCAGGATCTTCATATTGAACTTGTTTTTTGAGTGTCTCATTTTGATGTATAGATGTTACAGTGGGATGTGCCTTAAAAGTCTGTTATAAAAATCAAATATAGTGGTGAAACTAATTTGCTGTTAACTTCTTTTTTTTTTTTTTTGCTTAAAGATCATCCTTGTGAAGTGAACTACTCAGTTTACTAAAAGTTTGATAGATTTGAGCTTTCATTATATACCCTGGTTACATAAATTCTCCTCTGTCATGTCGTCTAAAACATTGGAATTTTCAAATCCTACATCGTGTATTGCACTACCTTTTCCTGAATCCAGCATTGACAAGTATGAAGTACTTAAACATTTCAGGTCTTCCTTGATGGTAACCTTTTTTTGTCAGTGAGCCCAATCATTTTACTTCACTACCAATAACTGAAAAATGTTGCCTGATTATGCTCTGTTAAAGGCTTATTTTCTTTATCATAGCTGTGTAATGGTAATTAGTAAGTGTTATACACCTTGGAAAAGATTAAAAAGATACAAAATGTGTGTTTAACTCTGGCATTTCGTCAGTGTCCATCAAGGCCCTATTTCACCTTAAATACTTGGAAACACTGTATAATATCAACATTGTTTACAAGAAAACCTTTTACAGGAGTCATGCATTCTAAACAACATGCATTACATACTCACTGCCCTTTTAATTAGGACATTCCAGTTCCACAACGAACTTGTAAACACCAACCAAGAAAGTATTGTGTAAAAGGTGCTTTTGAAAATAGTTATGGTTGATTAGGTGGTGCATGTCCAACAATGAGAAGACTGGGATTCCTATGTAGAAGAAATGTCTGGTACTACTGAGGCCAATGGAAATCAGCTGGACAGAAATACAAACTGAGCGTTTTCTATGGTTATGTTGTGTTTATTTGACTTGCAGTGTTTGAAAATGTGTTAGGTTACTTTTTATGTTCTTTGAATCTGGTTTCCATTTTTCTACTTGTTTCTCCTATATAGAAGTCGTGGCAGTTATCACATTGTATTTTATAAATAATGTTGGTGTGGTGTTTGTCAGTGTAGTTCTTACATAGTATAGACCTCAGTTTTGTGCCTGGTTTTTGAATAAATTTAGTATTAACTGGAATGTCATATTTTGTTAGTAGTCTTTGCCAAATGTTGGTTATTTGTCTGCTTATATCAGGAATATATGATTTGCAGCAGTATATGGTTTCGTGATTTTTTTATTCTTGAGATGTATTTACTTTAGTTGGTTGTTTTTGCTTTCTGTCTCGGTGTGTGCGTATAATGTTTTCTACGGTTTGTGGAGGAAACTTGTTGATGTTGATGAAGTATTGTTTTATTTTGTCTAATTCATTGTTAATTTTATCTGGTGAGCATAGTTTTATTCATTTATTCAAAAACCAGGCACAAACCTGAGGTCTATACTATGTAAAGTCTACACTGACAAACACAACATCAACATTATTTATAAAATACAATGTGATAACTGCCACAACTTTTATATTGGAGAAACAAGTAGAAAAATGGAAACCAGATTCAAAGAACATAAGTCACCTTCACACGTTTTTGAAAACTGAAGTCAAATAAACACAACATAACCATAGAAAACACTCAAATACTAAACAAAGAAACAAACATAAACAAATGCAAAATTAAAGAAGCCTTACTTATACAACAACTTAAATCTAAAATAAACCAATATAAAGGAATGCCTTCATACCTATATTAATATAATAAATAAATTATATATTCAAACATCTAACACTGCCCTCTACATTTTGACATGCAGTTATACAACCTCTTCCAAACATGTGGTCAGCTTCTGGTCAATTATCTCTCTCTTTGTGAACCTGACGATGACCAAAGAAGGTCGAAACATTGTTTGCTCTTCTGTGTAAAAATATTTTCTCAACCCAAAGCAGCCATTTTTGCATATATGTGCATGTGTAACTTTGTTGTGTAAGGTGACTGTTTATGAAATTATACTAGATAATTCGAGGGGAATTCTGATATGATGTTTGAATGTTGATGTTGTAAACATTTCCAGTTTTTAGTTAAAAGAAAGCTTATTGTTTTTATTTCGGTTTGCTATGCTTTGCACATATGTATGACAAAAATATTTTAATGATTACACCAATGCTTATATCTATTGAATTAGTGAGAAGATTTAAAGGTATGACACAGGCTAATAAAAACAATGAAAGATAGTTTAATAGGTTCATTTATATTTAATGAATTAACAGATAGGTCTCTTTCTGTCTTTTAGGTGTGTGTAATGGATTTTTCCAAATATTTGAATTCTTACTGAAATAAGATCTAATATTTGTAATGCTTACTGATTAAACCAATAGAATGTCATTCCAGAATCATTATGATGTACTTAGATTTTTTTTACAGTGTGTGTTTCTTAAGATTGAGTGAAAAGTGAGCCAGTGAAGCAGAGTTATTTAAAACTTTTAATAATTGTAGATTTGTGTATAATTCATATTCATATTAAGAGCAACTGAATTATAAAGCCTGGCCACTTGGTAATTCAGAGTGTTTAACATAAATTTTATTACTAGAATTTCCCTAACATATGAATATCAACAAATATATAATATTTGTGTATAAAATGACTATTGGTAAATGAATATTCTTATCTAAGATGATGTGTGTCTAGGTGCAGCAGAAAATCTTGAGAATACACTGTCAGCCTTTGAAAAGTAAGTGTTAAACATTATTAATCAATTTCTGAGTAATAAATGTATTTTGTTTGGATTTTTACTTGAGAGAAAGAATTTAACATGTAATCAATATGTAATGAACACTGTACTTTTACATCCTGAGGCAGCTGTTTTCTTGTATCACCCAGTAAAATTATGGGCTATTCATGGCCCTGCTGATGAAGAGACATAAACAATAGAGTATAGTAAGAACTTGTTGAAAAATGTTGCTAGCAAGAAAGGAAATAAGAAAATGTGGATGAAGAACCTGGAAGAACTAGATATTGTTCTAATGTTTTACTTTGTGTCATTAATTTAATGCTTGTGCATTTACAAACATTTTATAAAACCATTATGGTCAGGTGTGAGGTTTAAATGCACAATTTTATCCTTGGAACTGTACCTATGATATTTGTACATTTTTAATCATTTCAAAAAATTAAATGAGGTTTACAAATACAAATACCTTCAGTATTTTTCTTTTTTTGTATCATGCTTTGAGAGGCTTAAATATTTAAATACCAATATAATTTCAGCTCCTCAGCTTTACACTCTAAGGTATTTGTACATTTTAGAAAGTGTTTAATAATTCATGTAGTTGTATTATTTTAGAACAACTGCAGTTAAGTAATGTAATCAGAAAAAGAATACAATAGGTTAAATTGTTTTTTAATTTGAAATGTGGCGTTTGTAATAAAACAAAAGGGTTATTCCAGTATGGTACTTTTTTCCTCTCACAATATTAGTTTTTTTTCTATTTCGTGTAGCTTTCTATATCCAAACTTTTTTATGATGCATACCACAAGCCTTCAGCACCTCCCATTTGGAATAACTTTCCAACATTTCTATCACGGGAATTATCATGATGTTTCCTACTACATGATTCTGTCACTCAACCTTATTAAAATGTTTTTTGCCTTTGTTCTCTGATACTGTTATAGACTGACTATTTTTCCTCCCAGTTAGGTGATGGCATCAGCATGCCTTGACCCTTATGGGCTTTGGATCAGTCTGCCCTCTTATCATAGGGTAGACTGTTCATGTCTGTACCAACAGTTTTTGAGTTCAGTTCTGCCTCTTTGGGGATGAAACCTGAATCACCCATTCATCTTAGCAATGTCTAGTATTCTTGTCTTCATCTTACTCTAATGACATTTTGCAGTTCCTCTCCTTGATCCATGTCCTATATGACGAACTTCACAAGAACACTGAGAGGTGTTCTTTGGACATACACTCACTTCTACATTGTCCTGTCTGTCACTTTGGCTCTGGTCCTACAAACATGGATTATTTGTTATTGGGATCATTTGGGTCATGATGGGTTGCTGATTAATCCAGTTGGCTTTATTACCTTTGTTTCCTTCCCAACTTGCTTTATTCCATGCAACCTTCCATCAAATTTGGCACCATGTTTTCTTTCTTGATTCTTATATTTGATAAGCTTTCGAAGAGATTTTGCAGTTGGGGGTGTGGACCACCCCTTGGACATTCATCTTCCATTACATCGTGTCACAGTTTCTTCTTCCTTGGAGTACCATTTACCATCTGGGTTATACTTCAGACTTCAGTGCAACTATGACTTTAGATAAGTCATTGTTAATGCTTTCTTTTCTTTCAGAGTCCTTGCCTCAACTTTTATCTCTTGGATACTGTTCTGTGATGAGTGGTGACTGATCATATATCCTTCTCATGCAGAAACAAATCTGCACTGTATGACATGTTGATTTGTACACTCTTTCCATGGCTCTGCACACTTACCATTGAGAGGGATATTCCATAAGGTCACTGGACACTCAGTAATCTCATATTTCCTTAATAAATAGACCTGTTTTGGATTTTATCACCCATTGATGGCATGGATAAAGCAGAAGGGGATATCTGCTCATCCCTGTCATACTTTGGTTTGAAAAGTTGATATTTTCTGCTCTTAAAAATAGTACTTTGTGATTACCCATTGCACTGACTTGGGTGTAGCCATTTCTCCAGGCTGTCCAATGCTTTCTTCCTCCCTATCTTCCAGTGGAGTATGGAAGCCCTTGCAACTTTTGGTTGACCATAAAGGGATCATGCTGAATGGATTCCATGTAGATGGTTATAACTTTTCAGTTCAGTGTATAGCAGTGTTGTTCTGCAAGTGTAGAAGGCATACCATCCTCCAAATTGAGTGGCATATACCATGAAGTGAAGCATCTTGATTCAGTTCATCCTTTGATTGGGTGTCCTCATTTTCCCCTCACATAAATATAGGTACCCCATGAACCAATTAACTTAAGTTCTCACATGTGTTTGGGGTTGTCCATTTCTACCCTCAATTCTTTCTTCTTTGTAGTGAATCATGGAGGGTATACATAAGATTCTTCCATTTCTATCCTGGGTACTCCCTCATTCTCTCTTACAGCAAAGATTTTATTGACTTTTGGATGTTTTGGACCAGCGTCATGGTTGTGGTAGTTGATTGCATGTAATGGACTTCCATTGTACACCAGATGACACATTCCTAAATCTCTGGTTCAATGCCAATCCTGTGTTGTGTTCCAGGGTTGATGTTTTCCTCACATCCATAATTTTAGGGTTTGAAATATAGCTTGTAATATCTTTATCCTATTATTGCATGAATGTTGGTACCCAATGAGGAGGTCTTGGGTCTAGTTGTTTAACTGAGTACAGTCCTTCATGCCTTAGCCATTTTATACCAATGAATGTATTTTCCATTATTTACTTTACTTCTGTGGGATTGAGTTTCCATATTCATCCAGTTGGGATCACTTTCTTGACTTCTCTCACACTAGTGTTTTCCTTTTCAGCTATGATTGTTCCTAGTCAGTCATGGGAAAGAGATACCTGATTCAGGTATTGATTCCAATAGGGGGGGGGTGCTTAATGCTTGTGGCATGCATTATAAAAATGTTTACCGATAGAGGGCAACACAAAATTAGAACTTTCAAGACTTCATTTACACCTTTCAAATAATTCAGCAGAAATTACCATTTTGTGGCAATATGTTGTGATGATGATCGTAAATTATATTTGTTGAAAATCTCTTTTGATAATATTACTTTTTATCACTAGTTTCATTGTGTAATTGAATTACTATAGAAATAACTTCCTATTACAATAAAAAATTTAGAACATAAATGGTGCATCTGATTATAAAATATAAAAACATATACTTTTATACTTTCTGAATTTTCATTCTAAGAAATATTAATTTTGCATTCTTAGTGTAAATTAATAAAAAGTTGTGCTAAATCATGGTTTTTCCTATGCATAAATGCTTGATTTCCCTAAAAACAACAGGTTTGAAGATTTAGCTTGTGGAAAATAAAATGAATTGAAAGAGACAATCTGAATGTGAAGTACACAGGACAAAAGTGGGATATGCCCTTGCCCCTTTTTAGTTGCTTTACATATACTATTATTAACTACTATTTTAGGTTGAGTTAGTATATTTGTTCCCCTCCTTTCCACCCATGTTCCAACAAACAAAAATAATTTCATTATCAAGTGAAAAATAAAATAAAGGAATTATTTCTGAAGTAAATGAATATTCATTCTGCTAAAGTAAAAGAAGAAAACTATAATAAGCAGCATTTTAAAGTTTTTAATTAAAGCTAACTCCCAAATAGGAAATGTACTAAATAAAAGATTAGCTTCCAGAGGAAACTTTAGCAGTAAATTATTGATTTCCTCAGAATAAAAACAATTTTGCTCTCCTGAAGTTGAAAAATCAATCTATTTGAAATGCTGAAACTGCATCACAAAGTACTTTTTTTTATATATACACTGCTGGTGTAAATCTTAAGGCCAATGAACATAAAGAAAAGTGCATTTTTGCATTGTTAGATTCAACCACTTACTTGAGTAGAGCTTCAAAAGTTGAAAATAAGAAAAGGCAAAATAAAAAAATTTTTAGCATTTAACATGGAAAATGTAAACAATATGAAATTAGCCTAAATACTAGCTTGTCAAAAGTTTAAGACCATACCAAAAAGAAGTTCTAAACAGGGTAAGAAATGCCCAACAAGAGGTCTCAGTAGTGAGTTGCATGGTTATCATTGCAAATAACTTCAAAAATTCACTTTGGCATTGTGTTTGCAGAAGGCTGGCTGGAATGTTGTTCCAAATGATGATGATGGCTTCACAGAGATCATGCACTGTTTGGAATTGACGTCTATTTCTACAGACTTCCCTTGCCATCCTCCCCAAACATTTTCTGTGGGGTTCAGTTTGGGTGAACATGCTGGATGTTCCAAAAGAATCGCATTATTTGCCATGAAAAAGTTCTTTGTCCTGCAGGCATTGTGGATTGTAGCATTGTCCAAGAAAGACATTCACTTATAAGCTTATATAGTTGGATAGTTACTAGAAAATTAAGCTTTCTAAAAAATTACCAAAAGTATTTACTACTTATTAAAGTAGTAGTAAAGTTAAAGCTTGTTATGTATAACACTAAATGCTCTTATATCCAACATGCTACTATAGCCAGCTGCCTTTTGATTCCCCTGCATAACCTGAAGCTCCATTATTCCATGGAAGGAGAAAGCATCTCAGGTCATAATGGAACTTTACTGCATTATGTAGAAAATGTCTCCAGTGGGATATCCTTATGATGCCAGTAATGTTGGAAGCCATCTGGACCATCCAGGTTAAATTTTTTTATCATCAGAGAACAAAATCTTTTTCCATTTTTCTATGTCCCATGTTGATAACGCTAATCCTTGAACACAAATCACTAAATTTTGTTAAGTGTTTAGCAATTTAACACATCGTTTCAGTATGGTCTTAAACTTTTGATCAGCTAGTATTTAGGCTGATTTGATAGTGTTCATATTTTTCATATTAAATGCTAAAAAAGTTTCTATTTTTTTTCCCTTTTCTTATTTTCATCTTTCAAAGCTCTAGTGAAATGAGTAGTTGAATCTAACAACACAAAATTCATATTTTTTCTTTGTGTTTATTGGCCTTAAGATTTTAGCCAGCATTGTGTGTGGTCAGTCAGAAAATAGGCACTGTATCTCTGCTCTAAGTGATAATTGTGAAGTTATCCATCATATATAGATTGGGAAAGGTTGAAAGTGAAACCATGAGATAGACAGGAATTTAGAAACTGTTGAGGATTGTTTTCTTCATTGCTTGATTAGAGAACCTGTTAATAACAATGTTCTTTGTTGTTATTAACTTTAAGTAAAGGAATGGTTGATAAAGTAGAGATTGAGGAACACATGAGTGAAAGTGATCATTGCTTCATTTGATATTTTACTGCATTTGGAGTTCTGCAATATGAGATTTTGGTACAAATTTAAAGAAATAAATTTTGAAAGGTTGTAACAAGAATTTTCTGTTGTGACATGGACAACTGGAAATACTGATGAAATGTGAAAAAAAATTTAAAAAGAAACTTTTAAAGTTAAAAATAGGAATGTTTCTTGCAGAGAAAAATGGTTGTTGCAGTTATAAAAACAGATTGACTCACAAAAAAGTAGGAGATAAAGTTAAAGAAAAGTATTATACATTTAAGAAGTTAAAGTAACTAATATTGTAGAGGCTTAAAGGATTACATAAGACCAAGAAAGTTGGTCAAAGAATTGAGTATGCAAGTCACTTGTTACTGTTTATGTAAATCCTTGAATAATGGCTAGATGCTAGCCAATCCAAAGTAGAATTATGAAATAGTAAACAAACAAATATTGGGTTCTACATGTGAATATGAAACTTTTGACTGTTTATTGTTACAGAATAAGCTTTAAAAATGTCTGTCTGTACTTTAATAGTGTAAATTACATTAAACAATTATTATGGTGTTATACGAGGTCTGTTCAAAAAATACGCATTTGAATTGCATAGCTCCAGTTAGTTCCAGGGGAATCTGCTTCGTGTTGCTAGGTTCGCACAGATCAGCTGATAACGATGCCATTTCCCGATTGCAGATATCTTCATTTGTGTATTAGCTACGTGGTTTTAAGTGAATAGCGATTTTTTTCATTTGGCGGATTTCAGAATGAATGACCTGAAGGAGCAACAACTTGCTGTGAAATTTTGTATTAAACTTGGAAAATCTGCGACTGAAACTTTTGCTATGCTCAACATAGCTTATGGTGATGTTGCTATAAAGCTTACGGCATGTTTCAAGTGGCATGAACGTTTTAAGGATGGTCGACAGTCCATTCAAGATGATGAGCGTCATGGACGTCCTTCCACGTCAACTGACGACCCACACGTCGACAAAATCGACACCCTGGTGCGGGCAAATCGACGTCTGACTGTCAGGGAGCTTGCTGAAGAGTGTGGGATATCAATTGGATCTTGTTATGAGGTTTTGACCGAAAAATTGAAGATGCACCGCGTTGCTGCAAAATTTATGCCTCAGAACTCGTGAGTTTTTGGCCAAACACTCGATCATTGTTCTTTCCCCCCTACTCACCCGACCTTGCTCTTTGCAATTTTTTCTTGTTCCCCAAACTCAAAAGACCCTTGAAAGGAAGAAGATTTGAGACGATTCCTGAGATTAAGGCAAATACGACAAAGGAGCTGGAGGACATTACAAAAGAAGTGTACCAGGAGTGTTTCAACAAGTGGAAACACCGTTGGGATAAGTGTGCGCGTTGGGGAGGAGAGTACTTTGAAGGGGTCCCAGACCTGTCACTTCTAAATAAAGTACATTTTGTTTTATGATGTCAGTCCATGTATTTTTTGAACAGCTCTCGTATGTTAATTTTGTTTATATGTACACGAATATTTATACATTCAAAAACATGCTTAGTTTCTGTAATAAAACAACAATGAAAATTACGTGAATTAGATTTCTAATAACAGTGACTTGTTTTAATTTTTAGTCAAGATTATTCAGTGAGTTTTGTGTAATTGACATACTGATATTTTAGAATTTTCTTAAAACAATACCTTGTACAATATTTCTAAAGTTTTAAGTATAAAATTGCATTGTACCAGTATGTTTTCTAATATGTGCTGTTTTCTACACTGAATGATTATTCTAGTGCAGTGAAGCAAAAAACTGACATGCTGGAGATAGATGTTCAGCTTACCAAAGATGGAAAAGTTGTTGTATCCCATGATAACAACTTACTCCGATTAGCAGGGTGTGGCATAAATATTTCTGATGTAAATTATGATGTAAGAACATGTTTATTTATTCACTTTTAGTGACTAATTATGAGGAACAAGTTTATAACTAACAAGTGCATATGTTGTTACACTTGTTATTTATTGATATAACAGAGATGACTCATCTTATTAAATTCTGTTTCCTTTCCTAGCTTTATCAGATAATTTTTTATATTTGGTATATTTAAGCTGTGTGCACACCATTTAATTTCTAAGTGCTCTACTGTCTGTATGGTTGGGTGTATTTAGTAATAATCCAGCAAGTGTCTTTTAAACTATAAACATTTATAGTGTTCGTAGTTGTTAATTTTCTAATATATGCAATATTTATTTTATTTTTGTCACCACTAGGATATACCATCTCTGCAATGTGTCCTTCCTGTGGACTTTACAAATGGTAATGTTAAATTGTATTATTAGCAATGTTTATCCAATAAATTTTTTGTTTGTTTGTTCTTTGAATATTGCACAAAGCTACACAAAGGCTATCTGTGCTGGCTGTCCCTAATTTAGTAGCATAAGATTAGAGGGAAGGCAGCTGGTCATCACTACCCATTTACCAACTCTTGAGCTACTCTTTTACCAATGAATAGTAGGATTGACCATCACATAATGCTCCTACAGCTGAAAGGATGAGCACGTTTGGTGTTATATGGATTTAAAACTGTGACTCTCAGATTACGAGTTGATCACTCTAACCACCTGTCTATGCTGGGCCTCTTTGTAGTTAAGCACAAAGCTACAAAATTGATTGATTATTTGCATTGTGCTCACCACAGGTTTCAAAATGCAGTTTTTAGCATTATAAGCCTTCAGATTTATCACTGAACTACTAGAAGGATAATATCAAAATATGAAGGGAGGACAAAATGGACCAAATCAATATTCACGAAAATATGATTTAATTTATTAAGTGTATCTTTACAAAATGTGGCATGCTTTTTGTAAACATTGTGAATTTCTAAAACCTTTACTGACTTTTTCATCAGTTTTCGTATTTCATTTTAATAACCTCTGGAACCTTCACAATGAGTGTCAGAAGTTTTTTTTTAATTGGTGAAACTTTATGCCCATCTATATTTTTTTATTTTAACACTAGCTGCAGAGAAATAATCAGTGTACAATGAAACAAAGTTGAAAAACATGAAATAAAAAGAATTAATGCTGTCAGATTCTTTACAGTTTGTAACATATTTATTATAAATTTAAACAGTAAAGAGACAGCACACAATCCACTTGTTTTAAAATTATATATTCTAAACAAGTTAAATGTATGTACAAAAATTCTTTACATGGTATGATATTACTATTGTATTTAAAACTCTAAACATTTTTTTTCTTTTCAAAAATTCATTCAAAAAATTAATTAATTTTCAATACTCCGTTTCTTACCATACAGTCTGCTATAAATTCACTTAGGTTACCCTGTATGTAACCTCATTTGTATCGAGTACTTAATAATTATCTGATTTTTGTCAAAGTCCACAAAGATGGTTTTAGTTACTTTGTAACACTTTTTCATAAGAAAATTATTCTCCTTTATTTCTATTATTGAAGACCACTCTGAAACTCACTTTAGATATTGCTTGTTATGGCTAAACTAACAATCACACATTTTAACTTTACTTTCAATAACTTAATGCTTTCTGACTTAACTTTGCTAAATGTGTCTAAATTTACTTATAAAAAGTGATAGAAAAATTTAGAAACACCTAGCCCTGTAGTAGCAATAATATTAAATATATTAGGGAAGGCTTAGACGTTTTAAAAATATTGTGTTAACATTATAAGAGCCTACAACAACTGCATTACATATGTAATGTACTTCTTCTACCATGTTATTTAATGAAATTTGTCATAACTATTGCCTTTAAAATAATTACTTTTAACGCATTTCATATGAAAACTAAATAATCATTAAATATTATAACATTAAATTAACTAAACTCTTACAGTTTTGTATATCCAACAGATACCAATTTTCTAACTCTGTACTAAGTGTATTATTAATGAAAAAGTTATCAGTCTTGAATGTTGACCTTTTTACATTTCATTTTCATTTTCTTATGGTTTAATTATACTCTATAACAACTAGCACTACTCCCAACAAAAGCATTAAATCAGTGCAATTCCATTAACTGTTTCTGGCAGACCTATGATAACATTAAATATACGTGGGCTATATGCTTAGCCTCAGACTTGTGTATATTTCAATGTGTTATTACATTAAACTCAGAAATTTGTAATTTTTAACTTTTAGTTACTTTTGCTTTTACTGTTGTATTTTCTTCTACCAGCAGTATTCTTGTCATCAAAAGCAAAATATCTATGGAGCTCATTAATCGTCTCCAGAAGACGTACAATAAACAATTATTGTATATATATTTTACTATGCTTAATCTCAGGATTGTAAATATTTAGATGTTTTATTAGACTAAGCTGAGAATTATTTTACTTTTTAATTACTTTTCTTAAGAATACATACATAAAAAACAAAGGTTTGTAGTATTAACTTTGTTGTATTATTTCCTGTCATTGAGTCTCAAGTTTGGATGTCCAAAAAAGAATTTAGGTAGTATTTAGATATTTATTTTTGAATGCCATGAATCAATTGCTAGTATATGATATTCCAAAAACATACTATAGTTTATCTGACTTTCTATGTAAGTTATAAATAAGCTTTAAAAAATTCTGTTAGATGATTGGGAGCATAAATATAGTTTTCATACACAAAAAGTTGTTGTTCTGTAGGTTCAAAACTCAAATTTTGCAAATCAATGTTTAACATCATCACACTTTTGACAAAAAAACAACAAAAAAATTCTTGTACTTGACACCAAACAGACTTACTGGGAGATATTTTACTTATTACTTAAAATTAGTGATTCATAGTTCATCATATAAATCAATACAATATGTATCTAGCAACTGATGTTGCAATATGATGCTTATCCAGATACAGAAGTTTTACCAGTGGTTTGTTATAAAGATTGACATTTTTTTGTAATTTATTATATATGTTACTAACATTTTTTTTAAAATTATCATGTTTGATCAATTGAATGGCAGCTGGTAAGAGAAGTAAATACAAAAAAGTTAAAATTTGTCTATCTATTTTGTTAATTTCTTGTGTTACTTTGCATGTAATGCTTTTTTGGTGAAAGAAACCGAAATGAATCATTAATTTTTAGTAAAAGTACTTTATTAAAAGTTTTGATTTTCTCTATACAAGAGACTTGCTACTTGTACTAAAAACTTGCCCACTTTTGTGAAGATATATAAATTGAATCATATCATATTGGATAACATATCAATACAACCATATTATGGATTCATGATATGATATTAACATTATGACTGTATCACCACAATTTCTACTTAAAATACACCAGCCTTATTAGTAATCCAAACCATCCTGTCACATTTAACATGAGCATGGCAACCAAAATGTTACATTTACTGAACCTCCTTCATACACCAAATATGCCAAGAATTCCAAAAATATGATTAAGGAAATAAGTGATAAGGGGTCATTGCTCCCTATCTTTTTTTTCTGTGTTATGGTAGTTTCTTCTTGTATAACTAATATTCCATGTGATAAAAGTATTGAATTTTATAAACTACACTTATTTTATTTAATCTGTCCAAGTGGCAAAAATTATTGACTTAGCCAAACTTGTCTTGATGTAAATAACTTTTACAAATATCCCATACAGACTAGTATACATGGGCACCTAGATGTCTTCAAATTTTGCTAATACTTTTATTTAGAGAAAAATATTAAAGCTGCATGAAAATGCTACTTTGACATCTGCTTTATTTGTACCATCAATTATTGTTACAAGTGGGGTATCTCAGGGCTGCTTAGTCTTAAGACATAGATCAGTGGTTCCCAACCAGGGGTGCAAGATAGCGTTCTAGAGGGTGCAAAATAACATTTTTCTTGGAGGCCATGTAGGGCTTATGCAACTTTTAGTTTGTAAGAATTTTTCTTTTCCAATTGTTTCGTTTGTGTTTATATATCATTAAAAACTAACTATAAAAAATTGTTTGGGCACCTTCACCTTTAATTTTAAATAATTACTGTGAGGAGTGCAAGAACATTAAAATTTTGTAGGGGTGCAGGTCATAAAGGTAGGGAACCACTGACACAGATGAAGGAATGAGCCTTAAATTACTTTAATTTGCTGATAATATTAAAATCTTGAGTGTTGTTTCTGTGATGAGGCTTCTGTTGTTTTATAAAAGGATATAAATTATCTAGTCAGAAAAAATAAAAATATCACATTCCTGCTTTTCTAAAGAATTCTGTCTTTTTTAGTTGGCTTTCCCAATCAGGAATGCATGGTCCATCTTCATTATTTTATTTATGACCAATGAAAGTTAACTTAATTTTTTTTATTTAATCCATACACTATGTTCCAATCGAAATTATACTCGTAATTGAGTTTGTAATTTTGCAGGTAAACATTTGTTTTCATATATTTTCTCTTAATGAATCTGATAAATGTTTTATTAACAACACCATTTTCTGATTGTTTATTTGTTTTGTCACTTCAGGTCATTGTTGTCAAGGTGGAAAGGACCGCAAGATTCCTCTTCTTCAGGATATTTTTGCTAAATATCCTGATATTCCTATTAATATTGATATCAAAACAAATAATGACATTTTAATTAAAGAGGTAAAATAACTTATTTTTAACAACAGTTTAAAGGATGTGTGATTTTTTAAAAATCATGAACAATTATTTCCTTACTCCTGATGTGTCTTTATTCGTAATTATTGCATGTATTTCCATATATATATGAGGGAGAGAGAGAGAGAGGACAACACTAATAACATGACTTGTTTGAATATATTTTTATGTGCAGGTTCAGCATAATGAAATTTTATTGGTCTGATTCATACAAAATGGATTTTTAATGTGTTTATATGTGTACATTACACAGGCCTGTGGTGGTTTTAATGTCTTGAAATGTTTACATGTTTTGCAGTAATTCTTGTATGCTGAATCTGAAAATGATGTTTATTTTTTTCCAGTACATGAGGATTTTTCACATAATACACTTTTACATATGTGAACCATTTTCAGTGAAATTAATTCATATTTTATTCTGCTTGAATGTTGACAACCACTGGCTATGGATTTCATAAGATCAGTCATGGTGTGAGATTCTTGTTGATTATTCTAGAATAATCGACAAGAAATGCACCACTAGTGTTTAAAACAGATAATAGGTTGAATGATATGTCATTTCTGGATAGTTTTTGTTTGTGTATGCAACATGACTTTTTCAACCAACACTACTTATTCATAGTTAGGGCAACAAGAGGTTGTATAAATGATTCATATATATTCTGCTATATTTGTGGTAAGTTTTTTTGGAAAAAAACAAATGCAAAGCATTGCATAATTAATTAAAAAAGAATAGTATTGGTATTTTGGAATAAAACTTGGGATGAAGACAAATCATGGGCTCTTGCACCTTTTACATGTTTTATTATGATTGTCAGTGGATCTTGTATAAGTTCTATTTTCTTGTCATAAGGTAGATTTCTTTATTAACAATCCTACTGTTCATGTGATGGAATCATTTTTCTGTTATTAATTCAATGTTCACATTATTTTTTAAGCTGCTAGTTTTTGTTCCTGCTTCACTCATTGCTTGTATTGAAGCTTTCATCAGTCTTTCCATAAGAATTTAGGAAATTTTTATCACTGCATTGTCTGTTTGTATAAATTTATGGTATTAAGGTCATTAATTCCAAATTTTTTCAGTGTATCTATCAAGCATTGGGGTGTCTTGAATACCAGTAGGTTGGGTCATGACCCCTCTTCCTCAGAACAAGTTGGTTGTTTTCTGCAGGCTTATTCACATTTGTCTAAGGAGCAGGATTTGCAAGGTGGCTCTAGTCAAAACTTCTGCTGCATTTGTTTTCCTTATTTCCGAGTGTATATAATTGTACATCTGGACCTATTTCTATTACACCTTAAGGCTTCAGTATGCTGCTAAGATACTCTTTTGTAATCTTTATTTCTTATTTTTCTCTTTATTTATCAACTTACATTTTATATCCTTCATCACATGATGGATCTTCTCTCTTTGAGATACTTAAGAAAATTGGAGACCACTATTAGATTTATCTGTCATTTTTTCACATTCTTCTGATTAAAATGGAAGCAATTTTAATTAATGTTTCACAAGCTCCTTAATACAGGTTTTTAGATGACAGAAGTGAATATCAAAGATGCTGATATGCATATTCTAATACACAATCATTACATCTATTTTTGTCATTTCTTTCATCAGGGAGTAGTTTCTGTTCAAAACCTTGCTTTGTAGCCATGTTTTGGCTCCATTTTTACAGAAAGCTCTTGCTGAGATTCTGTATAACTTACAAATTAATTTTTTGGAACATATAAGACTATTTAGTTTTAAGAGTTATTATTCAGCTTGTTTAGTGATTTAATATTTAATGATTATTTAGTTTTCATAACAAGAATGTTTAAAGTGAATTATTTTAAAAACAGTAGTTGTCACAAGGGGGATAACTTGGTACAAAAGATGTGGATGAGATGATCAAGCTGCCAGAACAGTGTATGCAAGTCCATGGAGAGAATATAATTGATAAGTTCAAGAATAATCAATTAGACATGAAACCAGTGTGGCTGACCTGAAACAGAATACCACCAATGGTTATGATAACTCAATGAGCAAAATGGAGATGTTATACTTGTCTTAAAATAGGGAACATTGCAAAGGTGCACAAGTCCTTTACCAACAAGCAAAAACAGAAATATCAATATAAAAGCAGTTGAAGCAAGTGCTGGTAATAAACAAGAAAAATAGTTACCATCACCACATTTGCTGCTGCCAGAAGAAACAGAAGGGAAGGAACTCATCATATTCATCACAAGAAGGAAATGCTACTTCCCTGGTCATCTCAACCTAGCAAATGCATCAACAGTGCTAGTAGTGATCAGAGCATGTTACAAATATTGAGAGGTGCTAACATATTAATGCATGCTGATAGACATAAGTGAAGAACTGACTAGCTAGCAGAAGAAAAGGTGTTCAAGATCAACTATGCCAACATACAGATAGATTAGGCAAAACAGATCTCAGGCACCACAAGATCAGGACAAAGATGAGGCATTTTGTCGAGGTAAATCCCTATGAGAGAAACCAACAAGAAAACGGTGAGTGTTGATGGATGCTATATTACTGTATAAGGAGATTAAGTGTGTGAACTGAGAACAAGAATAGTCCATATGTATAGTAGAAAAAATATTTTAAATATTTTTCTTCAAGATGGGACACAAGATAAACAATACTGTGTACTGCAAGTGTTGTTATTTAGTGTTTATCAAGTTTTGCTGTTTCTTTTCTTCTGTGCCAACATTTGCATTATCATTTATCCATGGTTATCAGTGTTCTAGAAGATTATTTTTCATGAGTACACTGGCTTCTTACAACAGAGTTGAACTTTCACTGTTCAATGGTTTGGTTTGGTCAAATTATCTCTGCATTTACAATGACAGTCAATGATCTTCTGCCACTTTTGGTGTTCTGTTCCAGACCCAAATGCTTTAACAGTTAATGCTCCAAACCAGCATTGAGAAAATCTTTCTCTTTGTTTATCTCTCTCCTTCAGCTGGTGGTCACTATTAGCATATCACTTTACTGGATTCTTCTGATTGCCCAACATTGAGTTATTCAACCATGATTTCCATGGTACCAGATGAAAAGCCACCTATCTCAAATGAATTTTCTTCTTATTTAGCTTTAAATACTCATCATTCACATTCTTTATGGCTTTACAACTGTCAGTTATTCATTTCTTCACGACAATCTCATGATTAGTGCTCTGTATTTTATCACATTTTAATGCCAACATTTCTCCTTGACAGTTTACCAATCTCTTTTGTTATTATTTCATGTTTGATACCTTTGTGATTTGATTTATTGTCTTTCAATCCTTCCATGGCTTACTTCTATTTTCTTGTCATTTTTTCATGTGTGAGACTTGTTTTTTTTATGGCTAGATATGGTGTAATTTTTCAACCATTATTATTGCATGAAAGTTGTATACCTCTCAGATCCTCACTTCTGAAAATTGCTTTTGCACATTTTATTTATGGTCATTTGTTGTATTCAAGTATGCCTTGACATTGTCCTCAATGGGACTTGAATATGGATGTGCATAATTTCGCATTGTTCTCTTTTGTTTGAAACCTTGGTAATACTCATTATACCCACATTTCTGAATTTCTGTTACTTGCTTTGGAAGGGCATGTTTGTCAGTGATGCTTTTGGTACTCCTTTTTTTTTTTTTCTTCTTTCATACTGGGTAATGTTGCACTTGTATTCTGATTAGACCTTATTCCTTAAAACATGATTACAGCTTTTTCCTTTCCTGTAGTGTTACCTACACTGTATGACCCTTATTTTAATATCACAGAATGTTTTATATGTCCTTTAATGGTGGTTTGCTGCTATGTTACATGAGTGGAATCTTTTCAAGAGATACATTGTAGAATATTTATTCCCTGTAATGAATTTTTCTCCATTCATATGGCAGTGTCTTTATTATCTCAGTCTTATTATCCGTGAGAGAATATTTTGCAGACTGTCATGTGGCATGTGGATGAATTACAGTACCTTCTTGCAATTTTATTTTCATCATATTGGTTTCTCCTCATTTTGAAGATTCTGTTGGTCACCATTTATTACTCATAAGGTACTTATCTTCATTATGTAGTAGACATCTGTGTGTGTGCACGCTTGTGTGCTTCTGTGTATATATTACAAAAAAATAATTCTTGCTGGTCACCAATACTTTTGGTTTAGTCCCAGACACCCATACACAGACTTAAGAAGTTGACGAAGGATGTCTCTCGGCAGGTAATTTTCCAATCTCTCTCTGAGTGTGTTCGACTAGTATTGGTGATTTCACTTTGACTCAGCTTCAACCAGGATGGGTTTCATCTGTGTTTATTTGTTTTTATTGAGCCTCTTATAAGAGCCTGCTTTGGTCATTTTTGGTTCTTTTAGGTTCTCACAAGTTTGGTTTGTTTATGACATCTTAGTTAAATATAGATGATGCAGGGAAACTGCCTCTGGAGTATGTTCTTTTGTATTACTAGTTTGGTCTGCTTACCCAAGAATGTTCTACTGCAGGAGCAGAACGTAGTATTCCTTCTACCTGTTAATGCCACCAAATATTTACCATTATCTGCCCAACCATATGTATTCAGTAAACTTGCTCCTTTTTCTGTAAGGCTGGTCCACCCAACTAGTTCTTCTTGGAATCAATTTGTAATAATATATTACTTGTTCTTGATTATACTTTTTCTCTGCTTGACTAAACATTCTTGCCTTGCAGTTGTGCTCATAATTTCTTTTCTTTACATCATGGATATTGTGGCTTTGAGTATTTCAGTGGTAAGTCTGCCCCCCCCCCCCACACATTTGTACCATTAATATAAATAATATACTTGGGACAAATATAGTATTAAGGCTTTGTTTTTGATTAATAATTAGGCTGCAAAATTTATAGTCACCTTTATAACCACACTCTCACCCCCTACTCTAATCTGTTGCACTCCTGAGTAATTGGATAACATCAGTCTACACGTGTATGTCAGAGGCTCAATGAAGGTAATTATTGCAAGTGATGCACCTGCAGACTGTTCAGTTATATTATTGATATTATGGACTTAAAAAAATGTTATGACATTCGATTTGTTTTTTTTCCAATGGTTTCTGAAAGTGGAAGTTGCCTAATATTTGAGATCACCTCTATAATAAGGCCAATATGGTATTAATCAGTAAAAAAAAAATTGATATAACTTACTCCCATTCCCACAAATAACTTGCTCAAGGATACATACAAGTAATACTTTAAATAACAAAATATTACAAATTAAAACAGAAAATCATGTTAAAATGTATGACCAAGCTGAATATTGTACAGTAATGTACAAATTGAGATTACATAAAAATATACTATTTACACAAGATTACAAAAACAAAGAAAAAAACCCCTCTTAATGCTGCATAAAAGCATGAAATAAAGTAAACTCATAGAGAATTATATAAAATATATTAATGTAACCTTTTACAAAAAGCAAAACAAATCAAAATAAAAAGATAAATGCATTAAAAACTTTTTACAAAATAAAACAGTATGCAACTACTCTTTACAAACGTCACACTGAAATGCAGAAAATTCAAAACATTTAAAACTAATTTAACAATAAATTGAAACATAAAACCTTTTACCAGTGCAATAAGTCAAAATACAAAACAAAACCTTTTAGAAAATATACTACTGATACAGTATTTATAAAGTATACACAGTAATGTTCACACAGTTATACCTTACAATAGGGACACTAAGTAAAAAAGACAAACAAAACAACAAATAAATATACACATACATAGCTCTGTAAAACAGAGCTTCCTACTGCAGCCCCAACAACAGGTTTCCTGGTACAATAGTTGATTTCAAATGAACCATATTCATGTAACATATGATTTCTTGGGCTCTCAGCCAGGTCTGCACCAGATTGGCATAGAGATACTGTTTCTTCCTCCAACTGTAATAGAGGATCCCCATGTTTTAGGAGATAGTCATCCTCCCATTAGAGTCTAGACCTCTGTCTACTTGATTACTTTTTCTGCAATGTCACTTTAATACCAGTATCTGCTGAACCATAAGGGGTTCTGTGGTTGATTTTACCTTCTATGGCCATGAAGTTTATGCCCAGGCTCTTTTTGGGGGTGAAGGTGCCTTGGTAATTGTGAATGTTCTCATGTTGATGCCATGAACTCAAGGAGCTCTCTTTATTGATAATTATATTGTTGTTACCTTGTTAATAGATTCTTATGTAGTCAGATCATTTCAAAATTTGGGCAAGGTCTATGGTTGATGCATTTTAGTTATGTACCATTGATGCTTCTCCACATGGCACTACCCAGTAGGAAACTTGAATTCTTTGAACAAATCCCTGTAAATTTATCCAAGTTTGACTTTGAGGTGGTTGGTGTTAGCTCTAGAGTCTGTTTCTATGGCCTGGCAGACTTTGCTTGAATGGAGATAGTAACTCGACCTGTTTGAGTATTTGATCAGCTCCAAGAGGCTGACAAGTAACTGGAGAAGTATGGAAAATCTTTATGTACATGGTCTTATGCTTGACATGTATATGTCTGTTCTCTCCAATGTTGCTAATGCTATGGTGATAGTTCATAACTACTCTTGAACCCAGTCACATTCCTTTCACTACTGTTTATTTGTCATACAAACAGAGCCAAGGATCCAGTGGGAAGTAAATGGAAGTTAAATACTGCAAATGCTGGTTCATATAGAAGTGACCAAAATAGACCAGCCACCACATGATTGTTAACACTGCTCTTGTTGCCATGTACTTAACACTTTCACTTACTTTTTGCTTCCTTTTAATTTCTTAACAGCTATAAGTTTAGAATAACTAAAGGCAGCTACAAAGTAATACCACAGAGATATTACTTCCTTCCTACAGCTATACATTCACAGTTTGCACTTTTGTGCATTTGAAATGCACCCTCTACTGAAATAATGAAGATAGAATAGAAACAACATTTGAGAACATTGGCAAGCAAAGATTGTTTTAGTGTTACTGTGATTTTAAGCATTTCTTCTAAAACTGTGATTTACACTGTGTGAATCAGTTTTTACAAAGAGGTCATGCAGCATGACCACAAATTTTTTTGCCAAATATTAAACATTCTGGTGTCTGTTTTTCTGGAGTTGGATGATTTTGTTTTCACTAAATGATATTATTCATCAAACATCAGAACAAAAGCAGAACTAGTTTTAGTATAAGAAGAAATCTGAGGACAAATATCTTTAATGAGGAATTTATTTAGTTTTAGTAGAATAGTCTTGTGAAAAATTATTGGAAGAATTACTGGACAGTGCTAATCATACTTGCAGATTCTTGCAATTTAGAATTAAAAATAACTATCCTTAACTGCTAAACTTAAAATAACTATTGTATTAGAATGAAGTTTGGAAAAACTAAACAAATTAAAAATTAGAAGATTGGTTTCATGTGAGAGTAATTAATTAGCAAAATTTATTAATTGCCAAATTCTTATTACCCCCATTACATAACTTCATTGCATATGGGGTGAATTGAAGCTTATGATAATAAATTGTTTGACAGAGAAAGAAATTATAAGAAACAAGTTTTGGTTGATTGTATTTTCAATGTTTGATAGCAGTTAAAATGCCTGTGTTTTGTTGAATTGAGAGAAGTGAAACTAACACCAGTAACTCTGTTTTATGTTATATAAGGTCTTTAGAATAAAAGGACCAATAATCAGTTTTATTAATTCAAAAATAATTGTCATCTGTTGAAAATATAGCTAATTCTTGTCTCAATGATTTTACTCCCTGCCCATTTTACACATTGAAAATGCTTCCTTTTATACCTCACTCAAACGCCTTAGGAAAATTCTGTTTTGCAAATTGCTTTGCCAATATAAGTGTGCCCTCTGTCCAAGAAACTGTATAGAAGCATCTCATTTCAATAATATGAATGCTTATTCTTGATAAACCATTCAGCCCAGGTTTCTTTCAGAAGGAGTGTTGTGCTTATATACTATTTACATTTTAAACTTGAATGTGGGTTGCATATCTACTGTTATTTTTTTTCAATTATAATTATGTATTATTTGTGCATGATCTGTATGCTTTGGTATATTACTGCCAGGAGGAGGCCTATTTAGATTTTCAGTAGATGAACTCCCTTTTGGACTTGTGGAGCTCTAAATTAGAATCTGTGATCACTTTAAACAGATCATAGTTTTCTTTTATTCATCTTACATTCATGACTGTATTTATCTTCAATTTCTGTCAGAAGCTTTTCAGTATTATCTTCCTTTGATTTTTTTATTTGATTTTCTGGCTGGTCTGTTGTTGGTGTTTATTGGCTAGGGAGACTTTGTTAGAAAGGATTTGTTTACCGTCTTTTGGAGAGTTTTGAGAATATCTTTATCTTCATTCCATGTTACATGCTGCAGTTTGAGACATTAAAAATGAGTGTAAACGGGCAATAACAATTCAGAATTTTATTGTCCTTGGTAATCAACGAACCCCTGTCAGACTTCAAGCCATTAGGATTTTACTTTATTCTTCTTCTCCTACTGCATGGGTGGTTCTTTTTCTTTTGGTGGTGTAATCTCAAATCTCTCCATCCTTTCAAACAAGTCAATATGCAACTAATGGGTCCTGTCCCATCACTCAGGAGCAACACTACTGTTGGGGTGCCCATTCCACCATCTCATCCTGAGATCCTTCTGTTCAGAGATGGTTATCTAATCTTTATAAGGAATTCCAGTGAACTTGAACAGAAGACAAATTTATCTTTCATATCTGTGTTCTTAAAACATTTTGCAGTACATTGGGCAATGAATCAAGGTCTGCTTCATTTTAAGGAAAATAGTAAGATGTATTCTGACAGTTCCATGAGTGTATTTCAGATTTCTCATCAAGGAGGCACACATTTTTGAGACCTTTGTTTTTGTACATTGGATCTTCCCTTCTGGGCTCCTTCCCATCATATCAGTCTTTGAGCATTCTCTACTGAAGTGATAAAGTTAATTGTAGATTACTTGTCTCAGTTCAACTGGATTCTTCCAACAGAATGGATGCTACATCATAAGGTTTTTAAATTGATTTGTTCTCATTTTGGGTCTTCAACAATCTATCCCTTTGCAACTCATTAGAATTTTCAACTGCAATTTTTTGATGTTCTCATCTTCAAGCATTGTCAGAAAATGCATTCAATTAGGTTTGGACAGGTTTACATCTGTATGCCTTTTCCTTGATTTGGCTATTGCATTGAGTTCTGACTATGGTTTGTTCTATTCCCTGTTAAGTTCCCTTTGTTGCACTTTAATAGCCAGTTGAAGTGTTGTTCCAATTTTTTCAGTATCTGTAGGAATGTCTGCCTCTATATTTTCCACATTGGAAATTTCTGTTGTGACAATCTCAGATATTCTCCACCCAGATGTTTGGAAACTCAATCTTCATGTCTAGAAGTGATGCAGTCCTTTGCCAGGTATAATGGTTTAACTTCTAAGGTTTTTCTACACTTAACTAAATATCTCCGTAGACCAACCATGATTGTTTATCGTTGGAAATAAAGTATTTATTGTCAGGGGCATATTCAAAGAACAATAAACCCTCTTTATTCAAAAATATCTGTCATATCCCATTTTCTGATATGGGTATTTAAAAAAGGGTCTTGCTTCATATTAGGCATTCTTATCAACTATTTTTAGTGTTTTAAATATTGAAAGTCTTATCAGGTCTACTCAAATCTTCTATTAATCAATCCAAACTATCTTTTCAATTCCTGAGATTTTACAGTTGTTTTATACTTACTGGTTCATCCTCCTTTTGAGCCATTAAGCTTCATGTTCTTTGTTTCACCTCTCTCTTAAATTGTTTTGTTTGTTTTTGTTGGCAAGTGGAAATTTCCCATTGGTTGGAACTGTTTGCAGTCTAGGTGCATAAGACTCTATCATTCTGTATATGCCTTGCTCTTTCCTGATAGGTCTTTTTCTTCCCAAGACTGGCAACCAGTGAAAGGGAAATATTCTCTCACCATTTCATTTGCCCACCATTTCCCGCTACTAGGATCCCTTGGTGCTTTTCCAAGATGTCAATAAATGTGCATTACCCTTCTCATTGATAAACCTTATTTTAGTCAGTTGGCTATAGGTGTTCTACTATTTCATAATTCTTAATGTGATGTGGTCCCATCCTAAGTCCTTGGTTGAGCACAGATTCCATCTCCTCTCCAAAACCTTAAGGGCAAGTGGAGTACTCCTTATCCTTTGGTTGGAGAGTGAAGATGAACATTGATAATTCCAGACTTAAGTTCTTTTCTTTTGAGTACAACATGCATGATCCAGTCTTTCTGAGCCTGGGGTGAGGCCTTCAGGACATCTTCAGGTTGAGGAGAGAGTTCATTCACTTAGGTGTTGTTTACTTTCTCATTGTGATTACAGTAGTTTTAAAAGCATCACTTTATTGCTACGGGTTGGGATCCAGTCAAAGTATATATCTGATATTGTGGTTTAATAGGCCTAGCCACCAATGTAGGATATAGGTACCATGACACCTTTGTTCCAACAGTGAGTTGTGAAACCTTGGCTATCTGGTTGGGGTTAGCCTATACTGATAATTACTCATATTTTATTCCACCTTTGATGTAGGACTAGGTATCAGTTGAAGAGCATACATCTTCTGGATATGTTGTGGCTCCACCACTCTTGTACCAATTTCTTTGTGATACACTTCTGTTCTATGCAAATACTTTCAGTATGGATCGTGTTTTGCACCGGTCCCTCGAATTTCACTGTAATATTCTAGCTACAGTCACTGGGTAGTAACTATTATTTGGAAATTAACATTTTCCTGAATTAAAAATGTATTTCCATTAATACTTACTTCCAATGACACTCTCCCATCCTTACTTCCCCACTAAAAGTAAGTTTATATCTCAAAAAAATGATTATATTACCAAATAAGGTATTTTTATGCAGTGCCCAGATAAAGGGCGTATTGAAGCTGGTAGAGAAATTTTCAAAATAAAATTTGTTTGAGGCATATGAGTGGGGTATAAAAGCAAGAGTTCTCAATGCATATATGGGCAAGGAGTGAAAACCCAGGTTCTTGAGAAATAGCTATAGTTTTATTTAAATACATTTTAAGTAAAAGAAAACTTCCTAAGTGCCATTAAGAGATTACAAAATATTTCATATCCAAATTCCATAGTCCAGATTTTAACTTTATTGATGGTTATGATAATATTAGAAATAAAAACAGTTTATGGTGTTATTTTTTGGTTGTGGAGAAGTTTTTGTCTTAAGTTCATATTTTGAAATCTACAGAAATTTTAAGGAATTAGTGTGCTTTTGAAATTTGCATAAAGCTATGTGAGGGCTAACTGCACTAGCCTTCTCTAATTTAGTAGTGAGAGACTTGAGAGAAGGTAGCTAGTCATCATCACCCACTGCCAACTCCTGGGCTACTCTCACTAAATGACAGTGGAATTGATCATAACATCCTGTAACTGAAAGGACTAGTATGTTTGTTGGGATGCAGGATTGAGCCTGTGACCCTCATATTAAGAGTTGGGCTGACAAGGCATTAGATAAGTTTTGTTAGGTTTAGAGAGTACAGTAAGTGATGAGAAAGTGTTCTGGTGACTCAAATATTATATTATGTGCAACCAATATGTATGAATAAAACAACTTGTAATCTATTGACAATAAAGTTTAAGTATTAAATATAAATTGACATTGATCAAGAATATCATTGGTGTCAGTTTTTATGTATGCACGAGTGGGATCCTTTACAGTCGGAGTCTTTTACTTGTTTGCAGTAAATGAACAGCATATGATCCACTTGTTTTAAAATAATACATTAAAACAAGCCAAAAGTATTTACAAATGTTCATCTCACTTTCGATTTCAGAAGTTTTATCCAGAGTTTCCTATAAGTTTCTTTCCATCAAAGTCCACACGGACTATGTGCTTTAGGTCACAATTCACAAGATGAAATAGTGTTCTTTGCTGTTATTACAATATAGTTAATGATAATTTCACTTATACTGTTATTTATCAGTTATATCTAAAGCTTTAAATAATTTTATATTTTTATCAAAAGCTTGCACAGGTTTGTACACTTACTTTAGAGCATAATTGATAAGATGAATTATTCTTCCCAACCTTATTTCAGTGTAATCACCAGTAATTTCACTTTAAAAAGTGTTGTTATATGTTCTTTGTGACTAACAATTGTAGATGAGTAACATGCCATGTACTATAAAGGTTATTCTGTTAAGCTCTGTGAAACTTAAGTAAAACTCAGTGCATAAAGATAATTTTGAAGAATTTTATGCTTTTTTTCTTATTTTTCTATAAAGGCTAGTCCATATTTCAGCTGCATCTATAATGCATTTAGGAATAAAACACAATTTTTATTCAAAGTATGGAAAACAAGTGGTAAATGGATTTGTAATTACAGGTTATTTATTATTGGGATTGGAGAATGTAATTCAGTGATTATGTGAAGCAAAATTATAGGCTGCTGACAATATGAATTGATAGCTAAAGGTGTCTGACTGTTTATTTGGTATTGGCTCTTGTTTTTTCTATCCTCTGTGAGTTGTTGAAATGTCTTATCAATTTTTATAGTTTGTTTTTTGTTAATGAATTTTATCAACTAACTTCAGTCGTAACCCCTTTTGTATAGCATTATGATAAAGATTTTCTTTGTAAAAAATATACTTCAGTAATTAAATATTTTTTTGTATTAATACCCACTTAAATAAAAAGAGACCAATCTGAAAAATACTGAACTTTTCAGTGTATATAACTGTGAAAAAGTAAAAGTGTAGTCTAATTCTATGTATGTTACTTACTAAAGAATTGTTTGTTTTTATTAAATATAGACAAATAAATTGATTCAGAAATATCAAAGAGAAGAAATAACTGTATGGGGTAACTTTAGCTACCAGATCACAAGCAAATGTTTCAGAGAAGTAAGTATACTTTAGTACAATTTCACCTGTTTTATCTGTAGCTTCTGTTAACACCAATAAATTTAAGGAATATGTAATTTTCCACATAGTTTTCCTTTTGTAATAAACAGTATTTTAGTTATAAATGTCGGTAAACCCCATTTTATTACTGGTTAGTTCTACATAATGCCTTTACACTCAAGCATACTCTATCTAATGATTGTTCATCTTGAAAATAGCTCTGCAGCATAGCTTACATTGCAAAGGGTTATTATACCCAAAGCACTACACTCCTCCATGCTTGGTTTTGTGTGAATAAAATAGACTGTGGGGTGAATTGGGAGAAAAAAATCACTTTATGCTATCCATAGACAAGGGTGGAGGAAATAAATGACAGAACAAGTGATACTGTAAAGGTGATAGTGGTGATACAGTCCTTCTAATACACATAGAGAGCAATAGGAATGGATAGATCAAAGGAGATAATTGCTAAGTACAATTCATGAATAAAGGCTTTCGAAGAAAAGGGCAATATTAATGTATTATGTCAGGGATGATGCCAAGACTTAACTGTGGGAATAAAATTATAAGTAGGTTACTAGGATCTAAAATATCTCTGTATTCCTTATCTCCTTATGAGCAAAACATCATGTGTAACAGAATTGATCACATTAATCCAATTGTTCCCCTCTATCAACTATTTTATTTTAAAAGTTAACAATAAATCATTGTTCCTGTAGTATGTTTCACAAACAATTGCTGAAGAAAACTATCCTGAACAAATTCTAAAACTTGTTTCCATCATGGTATGGTTTCTAAATTTTTAGACACAAATGAAGAAATGTTAATCTCTCATAATCATAATTTTATTAATGGTTGAATTCTTTATCTCACCATAGAGTTTTTTATTAATTTTATCAGTTTCATCTGGTACCTTTTATAACAAATTCTAACTGAAGGCATTCTTCCATTGTAACCACTAATAGAGACCCTTTATCAATAATTTATACTTAACAGTTAGTTCCTCTGACTTAGTTACCTACATCAATGGCCTGTGTGTGCACTACAAAGACTAGTACTCGTTACTGTATCACGTGCTCTGTTGGTTATATCCTTTACTCCTGCTATTGTATACCATAATCTACTTGTGCTGTACTAAAGAATCTACTATTAAAATTTTTCTCTTTGTTTTTGTTTCCCATTCCTATCTGTTTCCCTTGTTATCTTTCCCTCCTGAAGTTAATCTGCACAATAAAAGCTCTTGTAATTAAATTCACAAATATCAACACAACTAATAATGTTTTAACTATTTGAAAATCTTTATTAACCACTGTATCCTTAGCATGCAAAAGCTTAATTTCCTTTTAAAATCCTGCTGTCCTTTACTGTAGTTTATCATTCTTCTCACCCATAGTCTCTGCACACAAATTGTATAATTTCACTATGGGCTTCAGTAAATCTACTTTTCAGTCCGAAGTTCCAAAATAAAAGTTATTCTTTGAAACATTTTCATACATCAAACTATGACCATTTAATACTTACAGTACTCTTAAACATTTAGCCTGCAAATAAAGAAACAGTATTAAATATAAGACTGTGAAGCCTAACTTAAAGTTATGTTTATTGCATTATTTCATCACTACTGTATCTTTTCATTAAAATAATTAAGTTTAAAACAAGATGTGACAAAATATCAATTTTTAGATATGTATATAATAATACAATTTACTTGTTTTATATTTTAACAATAACTGAATAAGCTTAAGTTTTAACAAAAGTCATGTTACACTCAAATGTAAATTAAACAGTATTGAACTGCAAATAAACATGTTTTTGTTTGTTTGGAATTAAGCACAAAAACTACAGAATCAATTATCTTTGCTCTGCCCACAACAGGTATTGAAACCCAGTTTCTGACATTGTAAGTACTCAGAAATATCATTGGGGTGCAAATAAGTGTTAACAACAAATCCAATTAACTATCACTTGCACTATTAATTATCAATGTCAGTACTGCAGCTGTGATGCACATTTTTAGTTTCACATTATGAAATCCTAATTTTAAACACTTTACTAATGTCTTAAATTATAATTATCAGCAGTTATAAAATTGTAATAGAAACAATGTTTAATTTTTCAAGTTAAATTATCTTTCTTTCTTAGTTAATACTTGAAAAAAAACTATTTAATATAATATTTAATAACAATATTATTTTATAACCTAGTACTAGCTGTAGTAGCTACTTAAAAGAAGAAATGCTTAAAGTATCAATCCTAATATCATAACTTTACACTTAGCTGTACCAATAGTAATAAAACTTGAGTCTCTCATCTGCTTTAACAATAACAGTAATCTTATTCAGAGAATTTAACATTGATTGAAAACTGCTGAATTGAATTCATTAGATGTTGAATTTGTTCTTTCAGTGCACAGCTTATATTTTAATACTTATCCCTGATGTCAGACAGTTTTGATTTTTTGTCAGTCCACTCTTTGTATTTATTAATGAAGTTCTCTGTTCCTTCTGTTTTTCTTTATGTAATTTTATGTTAAGTTGCACATATGGGCTGCTCTAGAAGTGTGTCTACTTGTGCAAAAGGAAACATTGGGAATTCTTATTCTTATTATTAAACTGACAGTACTGTGCAGAAGTGCTGGGACAATAGAATATTTTATTATTCCTTCCATTTCATGGTACTACTACTTCCATGCTATTACAGAATGTAAGTTTCAACAATGTGTTAAGGCTTTGCTGATCCCTGTTGACAACTGATGAACCAATGAGTATACTTATGATTCTGTAGAATTTCCATTAACTTGTATGAAGGGCATTTCATAAGTGATCTATTTGGATGGAAATACTGATAAAATTTAGGGTCTGAAATAACTGTCACAGCTTCTCATGCAGTATCTTAATTAATTATATTGTAAGGAGCTAACATATTGTACTGATGTATGCTAGAAGAAATCAGTTCAATAGCACTTACCAAACAAACCTTGTTAAAAACAGTGTTTAACACTATATATTAAGATTTATTGTAATGCCATAGGGCAAAAGAGCTTAAAGAATTGTCAGTAGAGCAGAGTTTTCGTAAAAGCTTTACACGATGTTGGTTGGACTTTCAGACAAATTGCTGCAGACTTGAAATGTTCCTCTAACATTGTAACGTACACTTTAGATTTGGAAACTGAAACGGGTAAATTTGAAAATAGGAAAGAAGAGACAAAACACATAAACTCAACAATACTATGTTAAGTATTTTCATTTGTGCAGTCCTAGGGACAGGAGGAAGATTGCCATTGATCTGAAAGATGAGATAAACAACTCTGTACCAAATAACAGAACAATGTCCATATCTACAGCATCAAGAAAACAAGAATAGAATGTCTGATTATGTCGCTGTTTAAAAAAACTTTTCTTTGTTCTCCAAATGTTAAGAGACTGAAATTTGCTGATAAGTACTGTTGATGATTGGAAAATGATGTTATGGAAGAATGAGTCCAAGTTTTGAAATATTTGGTTCATAGAATAGGTTGTATGTCCAGTTAAAGAATGGTGAAAGATACTTATTTCAATACATCTCACCTGCCAATGAGCATGGGTAAGCTAAAAAGATGGTTTGAGAGATTTTCTGCTGAGGCAATAAGAAATATTTGCAAAATAGATGGAATAGTGGACCAGCAAGAATACTGTCAGATACTGATTTGTCATAGTATATTCTGTGGTTTGCATGTTATTTGGTAAAGAATTCTACTACCAAGAAGATGATGACCCTCAACACTCATCCATTCTATGCAAAAATTACTTAGCTAAGAAAGAAGCTGTTGGAGACATTCAAATGGTGCAATGACTCCCACAGAGCCTGTATTTCAAGTCAGTTGAGCAGATCTGGGATTTGATAGATGAACTCAACAAATCAAAGTTATGTCCAAAGAAACTGTGTGGGTGTGTATTGGAGACACTTGGAGTCCAAAGAACACTTTGATTAAATATCTTGCAATAATGCCTGAGAGAATGTAGCAATTATCAAATAAAAACAGGGACATCCAAAATATTAACCGTTTACTGAACTCAAATACTTCCACTGAGTTTCTGGCACACTAAATATGAAGATTAATAAACTTTTGATGTTAATTAGAAATGTTGATTTTGGTATGGAAGGTTGTATTTTAAAATACAGGTGGGTATAAAATTTTCTGTTATGTGTCACAGCAGAATGTCTGCAGACTTGCAACACTAGACTCCAACTGCCAAAACATTTGTGGTGTGTTCTCAATTATTCAAATTAATCTACCATTAAAGAGAAGAAATAGTTATGTCCAATACTATGTTGAAGCAGTTTCAATAGATAGCCCTTTCTGCATCTGTGACAGGTTCATTATGAGCTTTATCCTAAAACATCTTCCTTCATATTTTAGTGTCCAAAATTAAATCTCTAAGTCAATAGCTACCAAAATACTTGTTAAACACTGTTGTTTTGTTTACAGAAGTTAGTTTATTACTTTATTGTATGTGTACCATAATGTAACTTTTTTATCATTAGTTAGTTATATTATCAAAGCTGAGTAATAAAGTATTGCTTAATAGTTAGCTATGTTATGGAACTGCAGTGGTAGCTTTTGTATTCCATTTACATGTAACTTTTTATAGTTATAAAAGCAAAGTAACTTTGGGTGTAATTGTGCACATTTCTCATAATGCAGTTAACTTGCATTTATAATAATGTTACATCCTATTGGTTTTACTATTTTGCCATTTTAAGCACCTAAACTGTGACTTTTCATTGTTATTATTTTGTAGAATCCTCATATCAGTTATAATGCAACTTTTTAATGATATTTGTAATCTTTAGAAACGTATGTATTTTTGTAAATTCTTGTAACTATTTATGGTTGTGATCTTTGCAGTAATTATGTTTTATAACTGGTATTGATTAATATGATATTCTTAATTTTCTTGTGTTTTATAATGCAATTTTCGGTGAAGATTATTCTCTCCAAAAACTTCTGTATAGGCCATGTTGTAATAAAAACTGTCAGTTACTTATTCCATTTACTATATGAAATGTAATTCTTGATGATGTGTTTTGCATTCAGAATATTCAAGTGTATTTTCCAGTGTAACATTTGATGAAAGTTGTGAGTTTCATATAGACTTCTTGGTATGGCTTCCAGTAATAGTAATGAGCTTCAGAATGTAATTATGTCAGTTTTGTTATTTTTTCTTTATTAGAATCCAAATATCCCATTGTTATTTTCTGCAAGGAAAGTGTTTCTTCTAGTCTTGATGATGTATACTGGTCTTTTACCTTTTGTGCCACTACAAGAATCATGTTTAGAGTTATTTATGCCCCAGGTTTTAGCTAGGTAGGTTTGCCTTTAGTGTAATTTACAAAAAATATTAATGAAACTTACAACAAGAAATTTTATCTGCCAATTAGGACTTGTAGTTTTCATATTGCAAATTAAAATGGAATACATTTCCTTTTTTTGAATATTTGTTGCTTATTTACACAAGTCTGAACTTATTTTTCAAAGGTGTTTGTATCTGCTCATATAAATGTTTATTAACAAAACACTGTATATCTAACTTATTTACTTGGAAAATTGAGATTTGGTAAAAAAATCTTTTATTTCTGTGACTCATCATTTTCTGTAATGTTTTCAAGAGAAGCCAGTTGCCTTGTAATGGTAATTTTGTGCTATTGCTATAATTTATCAAACAACCAGGTTATCAATGTAATCTATCAATCAACCATTTTACTACCATGGTAGTATAATAAATTAAACTTTACTAACTATAATACAAGAGTTAAAAATCACAGAAATTAATAAATTAGCTCCTAGCTAGGTCTTTGTAACTAAATATCTAAAAAAAAATTACAAATATTTTAAGGAGCAACACTGTCAGTGTTACATTAAACAAAATAATAAGAATAACAAATCAGGAAAAAAAGAATTGGAAGAAGTAAGCAGTCTAACTTATAAGATCATACAAGAGAGCAGTATTAACCAATTCTTAAAAATATTGCAAATTGTAACCAAGTGACCATTTGCGATAATTTATTTCTTCCAGTCATCAACAAGTATATCTTTGTGTATCTCTAGTCCATTTTCTCTGGCCAGTCGGTCTTAACTGCAGAGTGTAGACCTTTTATTTCCTTGCAGAGTCAAAAGCAAGGATAATCTGTGGAGCCCTTCTGTTGCTGGCTTTATAGGAAAGGGTCTGAAAATGCCAGAAACTCTCAGTAGATTTGTGATCTTTCATGCCCTGAAATACAGTCTGAGCTGTTTAAGACACTTTTTTAAAAAAACATAAATCACAACCTTTATTTATGCACAATTTTAATTTGATAATTACATATAGGTCTCTTTTTAGATTGTATTTTGAACTATACATATCTTTATATATTTGGTAAAATACAATGTGTGTAGTGACATAGCCTTGTCTGTGAAACTGTTTAATTGCAGTTGCTATAGTAGTAACTCATTAGTAGTTACTGAATCAAAAGAATTAAATCAAAACTGGAAGACTAATACTGACTTTTAACAACACCTGAAGGCATCCATCAGGTAATAAACTTTTCTTACAAGCCTTTGGTGGTTTTGTAATATGTATATGCAAATCTTCCAAGCTTTTATGAAAGTGAAATCTTCTATGAGATCACCAAATTCTAAATCTCTGGCAGTATTGTTTACAAAATGCAATATAGCCAAGTTCTTTAGATGTTCTTACAGCACTATTGATCTCTGGTAGGTCTTTATAAGTTTTAACAAGTTTTATTTTGGAAAAGTTTCTTTTACTACATGTACCAGTTACTCAGATGTTGAGAGGAATAAGAAATCAATCCAAAAATTGAGAAAGTCTGTTTATCATGTCGTGATGGAAGAAAATGAAATATTTTAAGATGGTTTTTGTTAAGTAATTTGGGAAGAATAGATTTTAAAGCTTCCATTTCTTCAGTGTGCATGTTGCCAACAGTGGCACAGATTTTCCCCTCTGACTTTGGTAACTGCCAAGTAACTTGTGGTTTGTTCTCAGTTCAAATTAATCTACCATTAAAGAGATGAAGTAGTTTATATAGAAAGCCCCTTCTGGATCTGTGACAGGTTCATTGTGAGCTTTGTATTGAAACATCATCCTTTATATTTCAGTGTCCTTTGAAACTGGATCTGTCTGAAGATATGCAGTTTTTCTTGCATCAGTCAGTACATTTTCCTGGTATTCTTTTAATCACTTACACATGCTCTCTAAGCTTTTGAAATTATCCAGTTCTTTCTATTTATTCTATTTCACTGTGAGCTGTAAATCTTTTGTAATCCATACAGTTTGACTAATGTTTTGGAGAACTTCTAGCTTTAAAACTTTCAAAATAGCATCCCCTTAAGTTTCAATCAAGAAGTTTTGCAGACAACTACTTAACAAAGTCATCAAAACTATCCCATTGTTGTATGAATACCAAAAAAAACACACACAAATGATGACCAACACCAGGAAAGTGTTATTGTTTCTAGACAATTTTTTTTTCACCAAATCATCAAGCAGCATATTGAAACTGTCATGTGCACGTGGAATGAAAAATGCTCTTGGATTTATTTCTACAAGATATGCTTCTATAACTGATTTGTGCCTTGTCATATTTAGCACTGTTGTTTGCCCTTTCAGCTTACACAATAAACCATCAAGAAGATTTTTTTACCTGTGCTTTTCTTCACCTTCAGAAAAAATTATGAAATGCTACTAAATTTTAGGAGAAACATCGTATGAAATGTGAAAGACAAAACAAATAGTTACTGTCATCTGTTCATTATAGCTAAAGTCTAGTGTACAATCCAATATCACAGGATAATATTTAGCAAATTTTATTCTGAATACAGTGTTTGTTAACACCTTATTACCTATAAGAAAAATCAGCTCATCCTGTATACACTCATTCACATCTTCATTTTGAACATCTGTATATTGTAGGTGTTAAACTCTTAATATATGTAAGAAAACAAAATAAAGATGGTTTAGTTTATGTACTATGGTTGAGAACTTCCACTGTATTGTTCAATTAACTTTTCACATGAGTACTGATACAATATTTTATTATAAAAATTGATGAAAAATGTTCTCTGCACTATAACCATTGTAATAGTTTAAAAATGTTAGATACTGTATATGGTCTTAAAAACACCAGATTACTTTTTTTAATCAAGCTTTGGTTGTAAAAACATTTATCTAAACAAAATGCTTTATTTGTTAATCACATGTGATCAAAACCTGCTACACTTGCTGTTGATAAATAATTAGTAATGAATTTTGTTCTTTAGAATACCTGCATTTGAAGAACGTTTAAAGAAGAAGAGCTACAGTATTTTGTTTTGGTTAATAAACAGGTAAATTATTGAATATGCTCACTTTAGTTATGATGTTAAAAGATAAGGCATTAATATGCAGAATATTGTATGTTTATATTTTCTTATTTGAAGATAAATTCTGTTGTTGACATTAAATACTGCTGCTGCTTGTGTTTCTTAATATGCAAGAAAATTGTTTGGCATTGCCAGTCCTTATATGTATTCTAGTTATTATTTCTAAACTGTACATCAATAACCACAGCAGGTCTCATGCCCATGTACATGCTTAGCTGGAGAATGCTAATCCTTTTCATGTGATGAAAAAGACTGAAAAAGAAATTATATAGCTTTTGCTTAGGCCTATTCATCTTCATTGTTGGCAACAGGATTTCTCAGTTAGTCCTAATTTCTTCTAGTTGTTTCTTTCAAATTGACCAACAAGTTCTTTTTGTTGACATTCTTTATTCTGCTCATGTCATTAGAATATACTAGTTTGCTAAATGTAGATTTAAGACAGGTGAATTTTGACTCACTAAATTACTTATTTCTGCAAGACAAACCATCTATCTTGTCTGATGGTGGGGAGAGGAATCATCTCGTATTATTGGTTATTTATATGACCCCTGGTTTTGACAGACCTTTCAATCTGGCTTAAATGTTTTTTCTTCAGGTTCAGTTTACTTCCAAATTCTTGATCATGAAATTTCAAATTTCCTTCAAGGAACGTTCAAAATTAATTTTCTCACTTTTTTCAGGTTTTAATTCTCATCTCTTTTTGGTTCTTAGAAAAATTTGAAAATTGAAGACCTGTTTCAATTAACCTTTTCTTGGAGGCATCTTGTATTCTATTAGAATACATAACATTATGATTAGTTTTTTATTCACAGCCTTTGGATGAAGTTCATCACCATTCATCTATCATACCATTTTGTTTTGTTTTTTACCTGTAAGGGGCTAATTTCAGTTCACTGCTTCTGTCAGATTGTATTGGTTTGCTGGAATTTCTGTACATCCACAAAAATTTATATTTTTGGCTTATTGTGATGCTCTCATCCATTTGGTTTTTTACATATACTCAGTTAACTGCCAAGTTAGGCATACTTCTTGAATGATTTGTTCACAACTCTACATCTCCTTGAGTGCCAACACAGTACTTGGTACATCAGGATTTTTGAATCAGTACAGTTCAAGAAATGCTTCAACTATCTTCTGTGACACTACAAATCTTTGCCTCTCACATTATCGTTTTCTTTTACCATCAAATGTGTCCTTCATTCTAAGGAAAATGGCTTCTTCACAGACATTTCCATGGGGCTTCCTTACATGTGATACCTCCTGTTGGAATTTCCTTTCTCAGTGCAATACATCTGCAGTCCTGTTATTTCAGGGAATTTTTTTCTCTCTTCTACTCTCATTTAACTTCAGTTTTGATTCAAATGAAAGTTTATTGCAGCTTGTTCCTCTCTTTAATTTACATCATAAATGTCTGTATCTTTGTAACATAAGTCTGTTTTGAGGCTGAGGTGCTGTCATGGGGGAACAGTATTTTTCAAATTCCTTGTCTCTTTAGGAATAAGCATCTCCTGTCAATCTTTTAGATCGTAAGGCAGTTTGGTGTGCTTCTTGAAAGTTCCTACTCATAGTACATTATTATCGCAGCTTAGTATTCAAAGATTTCTACAATTATGTTATATATATATTTTTTTTTTCTGCACAATGTTACATGAGGGCTAGCTGTGCTAGGCAACCCTAGTGTAAGACTAGAGGGAAGGCAGCTAGTCATCACCACCCACTGCCAACTTTTGGGCTATTCTTTTACCAATGAATAGTGGGATTGGCCATCACATTATAATGCCCCCACAGCTTAAAGGGCAAGCATGTTTGGAATAGGGAATCAAGTCTGCAACCCTCATATTATGAATTGAACACCTCAACCTCCAGGTCATGCCAGGCCAATGATTATGCGTATCCCTGCAGATACTTTAAGTTAATTTTGAAAAATTTCTTCTCCACTTCTACCTTTTTCATCTTTTCTCAGAAATTGGCTAGTATCAATTAATCAAAGTGTTGAGTTCTCATTGTTGGTCCACACTGACTCCTAACCATAGGTTTACCTGCTGCATCATAAATATCTCAGTAGGATTCCATTTCACCACATTTTCGGAAATGTTGTCTACACCAGCTTCAAAATTCATTTCTCACATTAACATTCATAATCTACAGCTTTATAGCTGGCTGTTATGCAGTATTTTATTGGATAAATTGTATTTTATTTTCAAGTAGTTTGAGTTTTATCATTTATACATATTAATTTTAATCTGTCTTGTAATCTCACTGACAATATTTATGAATTGTTGTCTCTGGAACTTAGATTTTTTCCTCCAGTTCCTCAACAAATTACCTCATTTCTCATATTCTTATTTCATGACTTGTGACTAATCTTTTTCTTTTTACAGACTGCAGAGCTGCCTCTTTGCCACCTATAAATGCCATAAAGCCATATTTATCTCTTGTCCTCACCTTTCCTTTATTACTTTCCATCTAAACACTTTCTCGTTGTTGCATTTAGGTTGCATCTTATGTCTTACTTCTCATTTTGAATCATTAATGATTTGCTTACCCTTACACCTGTCCTCTTGTTTTTGTTCCAGCCTACTCTTACCTTTTTTGTTATTTCTATTATGGTAGTACGTAATTATTTTTTATCTGAAATATGCAGTTAAGAACTCATAATAGTTATACAACATTGCATGCTTTATGAATATTTTAATTTAATTGACTTTCATACTAAAGTATTAATGCCTTAGAAAAATTATCTTGAATGATTGTGTGAACTTGGCAAAGTAACAATGAATCTGTAAGCTGAATAATTGAAATACTGTTGCAGAATGAGTTAGTCAATCAAAATATTTTCTCTCTATTTGATATAAATAATCAAAGATCAAAAATAAGAGAGATAGTTATTAATATTTTATGAAAGACAGGATGTGATAGGAAGGCATGACAAGTGGGTTTGACTTCATATTTGTATTTCCATAAACCAAAAAAGATTTTGGTTTATGGAAATACATTAAATTAGCCTTTTTTTTAGTAATATATGTAATATAGATGTGTAATTTATGTTAAACTCAAAACATTATGTACGGGTGATGGGGAAAAAGTTTAAAATAGGCAGTTCAGGTCACACAAGTGGCACAGAAAGTAAAGAATCACAATTTATTTAAATATTTGCTTTTGAAATTAAGAAATAATTAATATTTGATTTATTAATGGTATCTGATGCCAAGATTACTGGTGTGATCAGTTATTGATATACACTGATAATATAGTAATTTAATTACATTTTTAAAGTAGTATGTTAAAATGTTGCAATGTGTTCATGTCAATCTATCTGCACTCAGAGGGTTAATGAGAGTGTATAGAGCACAATTAAATAAGACCTCTTTCAACATCTTAAGGAATCTTTGATAGTGGCTCACATTCTTTTCACATTGTATACCTACAGTCAGACTTTTGAGTCACTTCAGTACCTGTAATGCACATAATTTCTGTAATAAACTTGAAAATGATGTATTAGTAAATCAAAAAAAATTATGATTGAGCCAACAACACAACTTTTGAGTATTGACTAATCGAAGACATTGGTAACTTTCCAAGATTCCTTCAATTTTTGTAGGTTTATTTTGTTTTAATATTTTGCAAATATGCTTGTGTATCCATGGGCCTATGAATACCACAGTTTGTGATTCACAGGTCTGTTGCATTTTTATTTTACTTTCTTATTATTGCATAAAGTAGCCTAAGCTAATATTGGGATGATATCCTCATAAAGTAGCCTGTAATTACATGGTGGAATATCATACGTACTGTGTACAAATTAGTAAATGTGAATTACAACATTAAAAATGCTTAATATATCTGACTTATTCTAATTTGAGTCCAAAATGGTATTTAGTTTGAATAGTTATTTCATAATCATTGTAAAAATATCTGAATAGCCATTTGACTCTAGAGTAGCAGTTGAAAGTAGAATAACAATCAAGTTTGTTATATTCTTTGTTGAGCTATATTTATTGATAATTATATATTAATATTCAGTGTTTCTGTATTTCAGACTGCTAATGAATAAAGCACTTTTTCATCACTTAAAGAAGCGAGGGATACAGGTAAGAGATGATATACCAGAAAATACAAAAAGAAGTAATTAAATTGTTTTAATAAAGCTAAAACAGAAACGTTTTCTTTAACTTTAATACACAGAAATTAAATGTACATTATATTCTAATATCAGTAAACCATTAAAGAACTAGTGTACCTCATGTTGCTGAGATAAAAAGATTGAAAATTCTTATATGATCTACAGCTGACAAGAGACGTTTTTGATATAATCAACTAAGTTGCATTTTCATTTAGGCTTTTCAAATATGGCATAAGAAATTATAGCTATAGACTTTAACTTTTTCATGCATTTATAATTAACCCTATACAGAAGTTGAGCACTTTCCAAATTTATCAACTTTCAAAATATAAATACTCAAATAATAAATTATTTTTTTAAGAAAAAGGTTGAATACCACTGAATAGAGCAGGTTGTAAACTATTTACATCAGTGTCGTGTAAATAAAGGGATGTGAGAAGTAATTTAGACTTTGTCGTGAGAAATTAAGTTGCAAGAAACAAGCAGTTTACAAGTTTGCCAGTTATTAGGTTGTTTGAAAAATAATGGTGAATTTTAAATTTTAACTTTAATAAGAAATAAAGAAATCAAGAACAACTTTTTAATCAGAATAGTAACCTAGTGAATCTATACACTTTTGCCAATAAGAAACTAATATTAATGCCATGATGATAAAATTCTGAAGTTCTAGAGCTCAAAAATTCATTTGAAACCATTCTCTGCTACTGCTGTGTTGTTGAATCTTTTGTTCTGTAAAAAGTTGTCCAGATTCTCAAAACGTGGTAGTCTGGGGAGTAAGGAAGATGTGCTTTGTAGTTTAATTCGTTGAACTTCTGGAGCATCATTTGAGTAACATGTGGCCAAGCATTATAATAAAACAAGATTGATTCTTTTTGATTGACTAATGCTGGTATTTTTCATGCAACTTTTTATGCATTACTTCCAATTCTTGATAGTAAACCTCTGCAGTGATATTATGGCCCTGATTGAGCAAGCTGTAGTAAATAATGGCCATCTGAAGACCACTGTAAAGTGGACATAACCCTCTATTGGTGTAACTTTGGTTTTTGGAAGTGCTTTGAAGCTTCATCGTGATTGAGTCATTGCAGTGATTGCTTTCTGTATGATTCATGTTTTATCACTGGTGACAATTCAGTTGAGAAGTGGGTCATTTCTGCTGCACAAAATTAGCATAGAGCACAGTTCAAAATGTTGACTTTTTTTCTGAATTATATCAGGTTTGTGTGGAACCTACTTGTTAAGCTTTTTACTTTTCCAATTTGCGTGAGTTTCCAGGCTTTGATGCTCAAAAAGTCAAGAATGCCTTTCTAAGTTTAAAAAACTAACTGCAATGTTCATTCTCGAATTTTATAAATATCACAGTGAGTTTTGCATTATATATTGTGATTCTAATAAAAGTTGTGTGTTATCAAGGGCTCAAACTCTGTAACTGATTATCTGTTTAACTTTTAGGTTTTATTGTTCGTTTGTATTTGCATTTATGTTTTGTTTATTTGTAATTTGATGAACATTATTTAAATTTGTATAATTAAATAATTGTGAATAGTTTTTATATAATGCATGTTTGATTGTATATATTCCAGACCTACCTATGGGTTCTAAATGAAGATAAAGACTATGAAAATGCTTTTCAACTTGGAGTTACTGGTGTGATGACTGATTACCCATCAAAGCTCCGAAAGTACTTGGATTTGAAGCAGGTAGCTCAGAGTTGATTATAGCTGCTACCTAATCAAAAACAATTTTTCCTACTTCTTCAACATTAAATATTCTTCACCTATGAAAAACATGGGAGATTCTAACTTGTTTAAGAAGTTTACACTGTTGAAAATATTTAATTAAAAACTTTCGAATAAATTTACTTGGAAATCACAATATTTTTGCATATTAACATGAATATTTAAAAATAAATTTGTGATTTTCAAATTAATTTTTCTTTTTTAAACATGTTAAGTAATATGAGTGTAATCATGAAATGTCATTGATTGTTTTATTTGTTGTTGTTGTTTTTAATCATGTATGTTTAGAACTGTTTGTTTTTCAAAAGTAGTATATTAGTAATACTTGTCATTGGTCCTATTAATAAGTAATCACAATGAACGTTGTGCTAATCAGAATTATATTTAACTCAGTGTTGACTTCTTATTCATTATAGGACACAATATATAATCAGTCTGAATTCAAGTACTGAATAATATAGTGCAAATTAAGTTTGCACTGATTGGCTTATAAGAATTGCAATTATTATGAAACCTACTTCACAGAAACATGAAACCAAAATTCTTACATATTTGTTGATCAGTTGATGACTGTAGTTTTGATCTATTTGAGCTTATCCTGGCATTATTCAATGTGAACAAACATGTTTCATATTTTATTAAATTGTGTCTTCTGTATGTTGCTTTAGGGGATAGTGAATTTGTAAAGTGTGCACTTTAAAACATCATTTTCAATTTGGGATACAAAAAACTAAAACCCAAAAGTATTCTTCTTAAATTTCAGAACTTAATTGAAGTAATTGATATTTCTTTTCTTTATTTGTGACTAATTAGATAGGTAGGTGTGCCCTGTCTTGTAAATATGCATCAATAAGTGATTATTAATTATCAATAAAAATCAGACCAATTGTTTACTTATTAGAAAATTAACACAAATATTTAAAAAAGATTTTTTTTTGGTATGCAATGGAATGATTATGTAGGGTAAAATAATATAAGACCTTTTAAGATTCTAATTTGATAAGAAATAGTCATCATAGAATAGCAAAGGAAATAAATTCATTAATTCTAACATGTTTAGGCTTGTTTTATAATTCTGGTTTAAATTTATTGAAGAATATTTATGGCATGAAAAACATAGTAACAGCTGAGCAAATAATAAATTATCAAAAGAAATGTAAATTCTTGTGATTTTTTTAAATAGACTGTCTAGCTTTCATACTTTCATTAGGTACTTAAAAGACTGACATCCAGTTGCCTTGATTATCATTATCTTTTCATGATTAATAGCACACATAATCACCTAAATCTAATTATTAATTAGTGAATTTTTCATTTATTTTTTTTACCATTATAAAATATACACTACTTAACATTAAAGTAGTCAGCTGATTCAAGCTTCAGTTTGACTCTTAAGCAAGTGAATAATAGCCCAGGTTTCAAAGACCTGGGCCACAACCAAAACAAAAAAATGCTAGTCTTTCTCTGAGATTATTCAGTAAATAGTATCTAATTGATGATTAAAAAAATAAAATGAAAATAATTAGCTAATCACTATTGTGCATAAAAGTTTATGAATACATAAAAACTTTACAAAAATATTTAAGTGAAAAACAATACAAAAATGCTACTAAGATTTGGTATTTTTAAGAAGAAAGTAAACTTACACCTTGTACATAGTTTACATTACTTTTAAGAGAAGCACTAGTGTGATACTTTTCAAAGTGTTTCATACAAAGAAACTTATTACACATTTTACAATTTGTATGTACTTTATAGTCAAGAAGACAGTCTGTATCTTTTTCTGTCACCTCTTTCAACAAGTGTAGGGAAATAAAATGCCTGCTAAGAGTAAGTCTCAGAGGTGATGAGTTCTAGAGAGTGATATACCAGAAGGACCTGGTGTGCTTTGAAGTAAGGCTGTGATCAGGTCCATTTTGAATGCCTTATAGAATAATACCAACAGATTGGTCTTTTATTTGTACAAAATGTAAGTATTTTATTGTCCTTCATGCAGCTGAATAGTAACTTAATGTTGGTCATAGGTTCACCACTTCCTTTTGGTGGACTCGACTGATAGCCTGATGGGCTTTGCTACAAGAAAACGCACAGTGTCATTCATCCCATGAATTTATTATAGTACAATGACAATAGTGATAAGAAGAGGAAGGGACAGTTAGGTTAAAAAACTTCAGTTAATTGTTAAACTTTTAGCTGTCTTTTGTCTCTCTTTGCTTGTGTAGATTTTAAACATCAGACAGTATCCACTTACAGCTTCTGAAAGAACCAAATACTTGATACCCCATTTGACAGTTTCTTTTGGTCAGTACTGGGGAGAACCAATTTGACACCTCATACCCAACAATTTATGGTTATTTTTTGTTAGAAAAGTAGTGTGAAGCAAAAAAGTTTAGTAGATGGTCTGTGGCAGGTCTAACCTTAATAAGTTTGTCATAATTAGGGTCACTTCAAAGAAGAGCATTAGCATTGTTACTCAAATGCAAGTTAATATGGATAGCTAAAAACTTGTCTCTACAGAAGATATTAGAGAACAGAGTATGGAAAGGAAGATAGGTAGACCAGAAGTTAACAAAAAGGTCAGGGCTTTAGTCCCATGGCTGTTGCTACTCCAAGGTATGCTAAAATATCTTCATAAATTACATTAGTCCATTTTGCAGATCTTTTTTCAATGGGGTCTCACTTTCCTGGTGTGACTATTTACATTGAGCATACCAGTTTGTTTCAACAAGAATATCACTTGAAATTTCAAATGTAAAGATAAGTTTAAATTAATCAGTAATAGTGTTTAAAGAGGTTACCTATTGGGAAAAGAGATTCACCTATATTGAATTGAAGTAAGTGGGTAGGTTCTTCTATTATCTGCACTTTGGACCAAGTGTTACTGCAGATGAGAGGCCTCTTCTGTTTACAAAGGAGCAATTCTAGTAAATACTATAGCTCTACCCTTCTCCTTCCTTTTCTTTGTCTTGCCTCTTTTCTGTGGTGGTGAAGTAAATTGCCTTGACATGCTTGTCCTGGGTGATTCCACATCTTTATGTACAGATAAAGAAGTAACTGGTTAAAGGGCATCATATAAGTTACAATCAAGAAGATCTGGCTCTAGATTTTGTTGCTATTTGGTTTTGTAGAGGGATAATACTGTCAGAGGCACTGAAACATTAGCTGAAACTTCTTCAATATTAGATTTCTCTAACAGTGTATTTTTCATAAAATGAAAATTGCATATTCAGGAGAAACTGTATCACTTCTTCATTGAGATGTTTTGTTGTTATTTTTTCAGCTCTGTTACTTTAGTTTTCAATTTTTTGAATTCCATTTTTAAAAGAAATAAAGCATCAAATGTGTATTACATGTATCCTCTGTTATTTATTTTATAATTACGTATATAAATTGTGGATTCTCTGACTACTAGTTGAAAGAAGATAGAATGCTTGTTAGTTACAGATCACTCTGCTTCAAAAACTTTAAACCAAGAAGGAAAAACAAAACTACAAGGTTGTAGTAGAACCTCCATTTTGATTGGTTGGCAAATTTTATAAGAATGTGCTGAAGTAACATTTTCATGCTCTTATGCTGTGAAATTCTACAGACAGATGAAACATTTGTGATGTAATTAGACTGGCCCAGCTTAGAACCTACAATATTTGAGATCACCTCACAACTGGACTGTATAATAAATGTTTTCACACATTCCAATTGTAATTTTATTACCATGGGAAATTGCTTTTGGAAATGTTGTAGGAAGTATAAGACACTTAGTTCGATATTGTGCAGTGGCATATTTAGAAAGGGTCTAAAGGGGACTCGTCAGTTATTTTAATCTATGTAAAATTACCTGGGATGTTGAGTCCACAAAAATCATTAGCTCCTGAACCCACACAACCTTAAATCTGACAGTGACATCTCTAACACTTTACTGCTTTGGTTCCATGAGAGTTGTTGCTCTCAAAGGTATTGTATTGCAGTTATACATAAACCTAATAACACTGGTGGTGATTTAAGCAACAATTGCAAATCTTCACTCATTCATAAATGATGCAAAAAAAAATACAGTTAAGCTGGAAGAATAAATTGAGGCCTTTGTACAATCTCAAATAACACGGGTTTGAAATATATTTTACTTGTCACATAGAACATTAATAGAATAAGAATGAACAGCAGTTGCAAACCCTTTCCCCAAATACTTCAGCTTGATGTTAAGTGTGGTATGTATGAATTGTGCTGTACACATAATTTTTAATGAGTGATAATTCCAAAAATACTGTGAAACATGCAGAATACTATATATCAAAAAGAATAGTAACTGCAGTTTTTATCCATTTGTAGATAATTAAGATCATACAGATGTCACAATTGCTGGATCTATATACAATGATTTAATGATAAGTTGTATTTTGGTACAAACTACTCCACACAGAATTAACAGACAACAATAATATGAACTAAACTCAGTTAAAATATAAAAGTACAAAAGAATTATGTTACTGTTAAATTAGGATGAAGGTCAGTTTTATAATTTGTTCATCATGTCTATCTGATGTAGAAGTGTTGGTTTCCTCAAACTGAGCAAAATACCTTATTCTAGAACGTTTCTGCAGAGACCCTGTACACTTGCATCCAGTGTAGCAAGGTAACTGCAGCTTAGCTCAAGAACAGTTTTAGTTGCAGCTTTTTCACAGCCACGTGAAACTGATTTATTTATTTGTTGTGGTAGGAATGGTGTACTAGCCATGACTGGAGGTAACTAGTCATATTTTATTGTTCACCCTTGGTCATTGAGAAAAGAAATTGATAGTTTCTTAAAATTAACACTTTATTGATTAGGGTAGCAAGAGCAACTCTTGAGTTTATTACATTTACATAAAGGTATTCTCTGTTGAGAGAAAAGCTTCAGAAGTGATGTCTTGTTTGTCAGGAACATCTTTGCTCTAACATCTGATAATTCAGATTCAGATATTTTTACATTATTATGTACACAGTGATAAGCAAGATTGCTTAAAATGCTGACTCGTCACTAATGGAAGTTAAAACACCTCTGCTTAACTTTCAAGTGTATCAATCTTAATTTTTTTTTTTTTTTTACTTACTGGTGAAATGTATAGCTTGTAGTGTCTCATCCATTTAGCCTATACATGAATATAAGTGACTGATGTGATGTGATACAGTCGATAGCTTTTGTGTACATTTAGCACAATTTGGCATCAACTTGGAGTATTTTAACTTCCTGATTAAAATGTTTCATGTTGTTTATCAAGATGTTTTCTATATGTAATTGTCCAAGAGTTTTGATAAAATCACCAAGACGAATTGCAGATGAACAGAGAACTTTGATTCAAAAGTTTGTTTTAAAACAGCAATATGGGAGCCACAGTATTGGACAAGGTTTGACTTCAGTGTGTTCAAGCAATAGTTATCTGTATTGTCCACTTCTCGATCATATGCAGGTTGTCTGTGCATATTGTGTAAAGATTTAATCAGAAAAATCTGCTAATTTTATAACAAATCCACTTCCAGTTGCTGTTTTAGTGTAATGAAAATTGTATCTTAAGGACCATGTTTCAGGCACATCAGTAGATGGAATACGTGTTGCTTTGAAAACATTCATGAAGGATTTGTGGTAGCAGATATCATTGGCAATCATGTAATATCCTTAACCAATAACTGTAAGACACCGACTTTGTTTAGAAGTTCAGCCACTTTTATGATCGTTTTCTGGCTATTCATCATAGATACTTTGTATTATGTTTGTGTTTTGTTGTTGTATTTTTCCAAAAACGTTGAGTATTATTGGTCCACTTTTGAAGTTTACAAAACATCAGTGTTACATACTCGTCATTTGTATCAGATTGTGTCAAAGTCTATCCATTGAAAATTTACTATCACAAACTGTTAATGTATGTGTTAGTTAAAAACTAGATACACGATTCAGAACATCTAAAGAAATTCACACAAAAGAAAGGAACTAACTTGAACAGACAACTCTTTGCTGAGCTGAATAAAGTGCTTGTTGTGAGGGAAGCTCACACTATACCTTATTATCTCCACTATGATTGTTTGGCAGAATGAGTAATACAGACTATCAAGCAGATATCTACAAAGTTTGTTAATTTCTAAAATATTGTCTGGAATAAACATTTATAACAGGCTTTTTCATCCAATCTGTCTGTTTATACTATAGCTCATATTTTCTGTAGAGTTGATGTAAAGCCCTCCGAGTGACACCAAGAGTACCTAAAACCAATGATGGTCAAAGCACAGAAATTCACCCAACAATAATTATAAAATATCTTAAAAACAGAAGAATTGTTATGGTTAGGTAGTAAAAGAAAGGATATTTCAGTGTGGCAACAAGATGCAAGTGAGGTGCGTGCCAGCTGCAAAAAAACAACTGATATTTAGTTGGATTATACCATACCTGATACATTAACAAGGTAGTCCTCGAATGTACGACCAAGAGTAGACATTGACGAATCAGATGATGAACTGGAGGAAAATAAGCAACTACCAGATCCAACCAGCAAACAAAATTCCACTGTCAGCCTCCCCATCATTGTGTGTATGACTGATTACAGAAAGTTAGTGATAATTAAGTTGAAACCCTGATTATAGAAAGGAATTGCCTTTTCTTGTTTTTTGAGCCATCAAGTAGCAAGGACTGACAGAACATATGAACTACATTTTAAGACTACTAATCGACAATTAAAGCTGAGGTGGTAAGGTAATTGAAAGATTATTGACATCTTGCTCTCTGAGCCATCAAGTAAGAATGGAAGAATGCCGTATGTTCTATATTATGAAGTTACTGTCTTGTCTTCAAAGCTAAGAAGTCATTAGTTTGTGCAATTAATGATTGAAAGGAAATAACGTTTCTTGTTTTATGAGCTATTAGGTAGTAAAGTTCGGTGAAATGTATGAGGTTTTTGAAAATTTAGACAGTTGATGATGTGTGTAATCGTGGATTGAATGGAAGTCCCATTATTTTGTTTCCAATCTACGTAATAACGTTTAGATGCAATGCAGTGCTACATTGTAAATGTATCACTCAGTTTTCAACAATTAAGATAGCTATGTGATTGAAAGGACGTTCCAACCATTTGCTTGCAAAATGACTTTTCTGACATGAAACGTGATTTGGTGTTCAAAAAAAAATTACTTGTCTGGATATTAGAGTGTAGTAGTAACAATACGAATTTTATTACTAATTACTATACTTTCAGTACAAAAATTTGTCTTAGGTCTATTTATGCCATGGCCATAAACAAGCTTTATAAACTGATACAGTACTTGTCAGAACACAATAGCGACATTGATATATGACAACATATACGGTTTTGGCTCAAATGTTTGCATATTTGTAAAACTGAGGTCATTGTTATGAAGATTCGTTACGAATCTGTCAAACTATTGTGCACAAGTAGGTAATAACATAAACATAGAATACTATGCAAATATTTTGTCCAAGACTATATAAAGTGGAGCACTATTAAGCCGCGGACCAGTAAACCGCGAAATCGCTTAAGCCGCTGTAGCAAGTCTTGTCCCAAAACTTTTGATGTATTAAATCTACTACCTGATTTTTCAAAGTTTCTCACACTCTCCTTGTCGTTGACACTGAAATGACAAATGTGAGCGAGGATTATCGCGGCTCACCGCTAATTTAAGAACGTGTAAAAACGCGGCTTACGAATTTAATCCTGGCTTTATAACTTCAAGGGGATATTTAAAAAGGATTTGCTTTAATTGGGGAAATAAAATATATTACAATAGAAATCTATCTTATCCGCTCTCTATGTCAGCTTTATGGAGGCCGCCATTGTTACCGAATCACACCTCTCCATACATTAAAGTTAATCCGTGAAAAAAGTGATCAATAATTAAAGTATTCTTTTTAATCCGATATTTTTATGGAATTGTATAAATATTGGCCACAAATCCGATAAACATCACTTCAGTTTCTGAATTAATAGTGAGTATATCCTATTGACAAGTTCCTACCCCATGAGTACCAAACGTAAACATGCATCGTATGACGTTTAGCAAAAGCTGAATGTCATAGAAAGAATACGAAACTCGCGCTTAAGTTAGTAGAGAGTTAGGCATAACCTGAGGCTACATTGCGTCGGTGGATTAAAGATGAGAATAAATTAAGAGCATTTCTTGATGAGGGTAGTTTGAAACACAAGAGAGCTAGAACAGCACAAGATCCTGAGTTAGACAAGGCAACGTTCAATGGATTTTGTGAAGCCAGAAACAATAGAATTCCCATATTTGGACCAGTTACTCAAGCACAAGCAGAGAAACTACACAAGGAACTTCATGGCCCTAATGCAGATCCAGAGTTTACTGTTTCAAGTGGTTGGTTAAGAAGGTGGAAGCAGCAACACAGCATATTGCAAGTAAAAATCAACGGCGAGATCAAGTCAGCAGACACTGTAGCAGCAGAAGAGTTCATCCCTAAGCTTCAAGAATTCGTTAAAGAACAGCAACTTGTTGAGGAGCAGATCTATAACGCAGATGAAACAGGTCTTTACTGTAGAATTTTGCCAGACAGAACTTAAGCTATGTAGAAAGACAAGAACAGTAAAGAATGCTACAAACAAATCAAGGACAGGGTGACCATGTTGTTCTGCTGTAACTGGACTGGTCTACATAAGCTGACACCACTCTGCATCGGGAAGTACAAGTCACCCAAGTGCTTCCATAAAGTGAACATGTCAAACACTGCCAGTAGACTACACCCATAGCTAGAACGCCTGGATGACAGCTGCGATCTTTGAAAACTGGTTTCACAAGACGTTCATCCCTGATGTCCGGAAACCTGAGGAACAAGGGACTAGAACCTAGAGCCGGCCTACTCCTTCATAACTGTCCAGCTCACCCGCCTGCAGAGACGTTGAGGTCCAGAGATGGGAAGATTTTCGTCTACTATCTGCCCACGAACACAACATCTAAGATTCAGCCCCCTAGATTAAGGAATTATTTCAGCTTTTGCGTCCAATTACAGAAAAGAGTTGATCTAGTCCATGGTAGAAGAATACCAGAGTATCCCCGAGTTTCTTAAGAAGGTATGGGTTAAGCAAGCGCTCTATTTATCAGAGAAAGTGTGGCAACCGGTAAAGGCAGAATCGATCCAGAAGTGTTGGAACAAGGCCTTGAGGGGTCTATTCACTGAAGGCAACAGAGAAGAAGACTCAGATGATGAAGAAGAAAAATTCCTCGGTTTCACCCCAGCAGAGGTGAAAAAAGCAGTGCAGAAGTTAATGAAAGCTGTCCACTCAACTGTTCCCGTCCAAGAAATTCTGTCAGCGTGGTTCTCCATTGATGATGATGTACCAATAGCTTCCTCAATTTTAGCAGAAGAGACCATGAGCGAAGATGAAGAAGAAGATCCTGCCCCAGTACCTCCAACAAGAAACTGCAGATGAAGCCGTCAAAGGACTTGAGGTAGCCCTAGAGTACTACGAGCGTGAGGGAGACAAGCTGAAAACACTACAACTAAAGTCCATGATTAGAGACGCCAAGAAGAGGGCAACAATGAGCAAAAAGCAAGCAACAATAACGTCATACTTTACCAAGAAATAAACTGTATTTGAACTATATTATCTGTGTTTGTAATACCTCAGCATGAATCTTTTCTGTTTATATTTATGTTTTTTAAAAAATGTGAAATAAAATGGTTTGAAATGTATCTTATTTGTTTTTTCTTATTGTTTAACTGCCAGTTGATAAATTCGGTATTAAAAAGATTAATAATTTATGCAACTACGCAATATCGCTACCACGAGATTTAAAATGGCGGCCCGCTGTAACACGGGAAGACGAAATTTTACAGGGAAAAGCGAACCATCGCAATGCATTGGTCGTTTGTGTTAAAACGACACTTGTCAATTGTATCTGAATAGGCCCCCAGTGGCTCAGCGGTATGTCTGCGGACTTACACGCTAAAATCCGGGTTTCGATACCCGTGATGGGCATAGCACAGATAGCCCATTGTGCAGCTTTGTGCTTATATCTAAACAACAACAACAAGTATATGAGTAGTCTATACATTAATATTATAATGATCACGCAATGGCCCGGATGAGGCTCCTCGGCGGAGCTGTTGGCGACTTCGGCTTTTCAGTCATAAAGGTTTAAGCCGCGGTTAAGCAGGTTGACCCCCCAAATACCATGGCTTAACGGCGCTCCACTGTATATGTAAAAAACGTGTGTGTGGTTTTATATACTCGTTGAAAACATTGCGTGAAGTTCTTTATAAGTGTTTGAAACAAATTAAGCGACCCCACACAATGAAAGATAATACGATGCGAAATAAACGATAACAAAACTGTAAGAAGACGAAGGAGTTTATTTCGTCATTAAGAATTGATTAATATGATATCAGCTATGGTGAACAACCTGAAAAGTAATATTGGAAAATAAAGTATACTTGTAAATTTTATTACCGTTTGGAATTTGAAATAATGTATCAATTTCGATGTTAAATTTGTTTGTAATCAAGTAGCGAACTACACAAAGGGCCATCCACGTTCTGCCCACCACAGGTATCTGAACTTCGTTTCTCATACCTCTGTGCTACTGAGGGGCGCAACGTTAAATATTGCAGGTGGTGAATTTTTCATGGAATAAACCATAGCAACAAAGAGTCGTACACTATTGGCAAGAGAGAGAAAATACGTTTTTATATAAACATTGTTTTAAAAGGTGGTTCTAATCCAGTTTGTACCTGGTGTTTCTTGAAAGAATAATGCAAAAATATCATAGTTTAGTCAACTAAAAATTGATGAGCGGATTAAATTGTCAATGGCGTATGAAATATAATGACGATGGATTAGACATCATAACAATATTCACATGGAGTTGAGTGTTTTGTTTAGCATGACAGAAATATTTTTGGTCATTCGGATTGAAATATTTGTAAAAAGCTTAATGTTATTAGATATTTTTTAAACTTTAGTTTCGATGCAAAATAACAAGTTGAAACATGAAAATGCTTGCTGTAAGTATAATACAGTTGCCATGGCTGGTGGAATCTTGTAATTTGTTTGTTTTTAATTTCGCGAGAAGCTACACAAGGCCTTTCTGCTTTAGTTTCCCCTAATTTAGCAGAGTAAGACTAAAGGGAAGGCAACTAGTTACTATCACCTACCGCTACTCTTTTGCCAACGAGTAGTGGGATTAACCGTCACATTATAATGCCCTCATGGCTGAAAGGGGTAGCATGTTTGGTGTGATGGAGATTCGAACCCGCGACCCTCAGATTATGAGTCGAGCGTCTTAACCACCTGGCCATTCCAAGCTTCACACTGTAGAAACATCGCAATATGATACTATAAATAACTTACTTTGAATTAAGGTAATTTTATGTGTAGCCATCTCCTTGCTGTTCAGCCACACTAACTTCAATACACCAATTCATAAGCAATTGTATTTGGTCCTTATATATAAATCTCAGCCAATCAAAATAAATTTATTCTTAAGTTTAGCTCTATAGTAGGCAAGCAGGTTAAATTTAGCTTTACCATTTTTTATTAATTTTCTGAATGTGAGCACCGTATATTTAACCAGTGAAATGGCATGAAACATAATCGGTTATAGTGATTTTTCTGTGTTCAAGCATCCAGATACGATGGCTAACTTGAATTGTGTAATACAAACAAGACTATGTGTAAGAAATTCAAAGGAACGTTTGATATAATTCCAAAAAATAGTTGTATCTTTGCATTCTAAATAAACGTGTTCAATTGCTTCTCTAAATTTGCCACACAAGACTGCAGACGTCATTATCAATTAGATTGCTAATTTTACAGACTTGTACAGTGACAGATAATCTATATCAACCATAATGATTTCTTTATTCTTTGAAATTAAATTCCGCCACTGTGAAGCAGCAATAAAACTGAAAACGGGATAGCAATCAATTATCACTATATTATCACTCAGCTGGTCATGAATGGATTTATAAATAACAGATATACTAGTAATATCATATAAATCATTGTTAAGGTGAACAAAATTAAAACTAAAAGAAAATGTATAGCTATGATTAGACCATAACTGAAAATGTGCAAAGTCCCATAACTGGAAGTTTAAAAGAAAAGTGTAAGTATACAATAATTCACTTCCTAGGTAAATATGTGCTTTTGAATAACATAACAGAATAGAAGTGAATAGAAACAGCTGGCTGGAAGTTAAAATAAGAATTACATACCACAAGTCTACAAGATCAACATGTGTTAACACAAGAACATTGTTTTACCAGCACTCTTAATGTAATTCTGCAGCGTGAAGTCCAATTTAAGACGTAATATACAGAGTCGACGAAGTTTCTTTAATCTCTCCAAGAAGAATTGCTAAAGATTTTGAAGGTTTTTCATACATGCTGATAAGCCTGTCATAGTAGTCTTAGTTTTCTTGTCCTTATTTCGAATTTCAGAATGAAAAGAAGTTCAGTGGAAGTTTTATGAAGGACTAGACTCTTTCTGTAGACACGGTTTAATGCAGTGAAAAACGCCCTAAAATAACCAAACAGCTCAATTTTTGTTTTTGATGGGCTATCTACAGTCTTTAAGCTTATGACGATGTTTCAAAATATTATTTGTTATATCTATATTCATTTAAATAACTTATAATTAGTTAGAGGATTAGCTGATTGTTAATAATAGGATGAATCTTATGCAAATTGAGTAAAATGTTGGAAGTGGTTTACTTTAATGAAGTATTATTTGAACTACAAACGAAAGCAGAAACATGGAGGTACTGTGGTGAAAATATTTAGAGAATATAAAGGTTTTCCTTAAGGAGGGAGGGGTGAAGCATCCTAAAATAACCAGAGTTCAACTATACTTTTTCACGGGCTAACTACAGTCTCTGAGCCTATGGCCGTGTTGCAAAATAATAAACGTTTCAGTTTTCTTTCTCACCAGCTGAACTGCTACTTTACAATAGGCACATGCATCAACCAAGCTAAACTATGGACTTGGAATATGTTACAAAATAATATTTGTGAAATGCTAACGAAAGACAAACTTAACTACAATATCTCAAGAACAACTAATATTATCTGCATGTCAGCGATAAGGGAGACGATTCTGATTTAAATTGATTCAACTAGACTGATATGTAGATTTAAATACCTCTGTTCAAGGATGTGAAATGTAACCTAAAACCACTTGGCTGGAAAAAAATTATGCAAGACAAACTATAAGAAACTGTTTTCACAAGTAACTTTTTCCGTAACGTTTTACCTTATTTGACACTAAGCCTCCAATTACCCGGTACAATTCATTAATACAAGAAATATCCACTCTAATTGGTGGACCCATCACTTCGAATCTACTCCCATAAGTTTGAATGGGTTATGCTTGGACCAAAAATATGGGTGCTTCTCCTCGATAGCAGATTGTTTCCGGCTTCGAAGTTGCTCCAAAAAGTTCCAGGTTTTCCAGTTCTGTTTTTTCAGCTAAGCTCCTAAGGTATACAAAGAGAAAATAGCGGTATATTTATGAGTGTGAGACATTAACCCCATCTAAGTTTTAATTGTTACTTTCCTTTCACTAATAATATTGCCAGGTGGAAATATGGTGTATAAAATGAAGGTCATTAAAGTTATATAATTAACTTTTATTATGAAACTAATAAAATATACTAAAACAATATATTTTACATAGTCAACGTTATTATTTTTCATTGATTGTGCCTTCATATCTTAAGTTAATAAGTGTTAATGAAGTATATATATATATCTTTTGATGTAGAATTGGAGTCAGCCTCATATACTGTTTGCTTTACTTGTAAATTTCATCGAGTTAGTCATAACGTATCCGCTTGTGATTGCATACATCAAAACAACGCTCTCTTGTTTTCACGATAGCGCAGCCTGTTACACATATTAATATATTAGATTAAATTTGTTTTATCTATAAAATAACACGGAGATTTTAACAAACTAAAAACAGAAATGAGCAAACTTGAAAAAGTGCAAAATTAAATCACTCTTTAGACGTTTATTTAGAAAAGTTTTCTACCTTTCCAGTATATAAATAATTAATTTTCTGTTTTTAAAGCAGTGAATAATGTAACATTTCGTAATGATATGATTAATCGCATTACAAGAAAGTATATTAACTTTGGTTCTATAGTAAGTGTGTCGATAGAAGTTGATTTTAATTGCTTCACTAATATCAAGTTGGATAAATTTGTAGAATTCTACTGAGATGCGAATCGCCAGGTTTTCAATTCTCTTTAGAGGAACAGAAACACGTACGTTTTACTTAGAGAAAGGTTATTTCTGTGAATCACTAATTCAATTTTTGTTTGACCAAATTCTTGTTACATCTGATGTGTTGCCTTTTTGGAAGATTTTGATCGGTCTGAGTTTCCTCAAACAGATCATGCTCCTTTGACAGCTGATTTCCAATTTAGTCGGCACCTCATGGTAACGGGTTGTGAAATTTTAATAATCTTCTGTCAAGAGATATGGTTGTGTTGAAACGGTTCATCTTTTAATTCAGTCAGGTCGGGGTTGGCCTAATTATCACAACGATATTTGCCAATGGTATGTGAAATTGAATGAGGCTATACAACAAATTACTTTAGTTTACGGTCCTTGTCTGGTTCGGGCTTTCAGAGAGCGACATGCATACTTGAAGAGGGCTACAAAACGTGAATATACCTTGATATCATCTTTCTCTTTGTGGTCTCACCAGAAACTCTAATATAGAGGTTGAGCTAACAGACATGGATGTCCAACAGGTAGAGAGTATAGCTTTAAGGTCTTATGTCAGGTGGTTTTAAGAACAATCCAACAAGTATTTTTCCGAACTGAACAGGTTTGAGCAGAGAATTCGGCGTTTTCACATCAGATGGCATGATAGTTTCTGGTACCAAAGATATTGGAGCTGCTTTACACGAATATTGTTCTACACTTTACGGGTCGGAAGACGTCAAAGATTAGGCTTTGTCTTTGTTCCAAAAACATTAAATAACTCTGGTCGTCTGCTGTGTGATTCTAATATTTGTGTTGACGATGTCAGGGAGGCTCAACAACACGTTAAAGGGAACACAACACGTCTCCAGGGGAAGATGGTTTCACTTTTGAATATTATAAGTGTTTCCTACCTTCTTTTATCAATGACTTGTGAAGATTCTGTAGAAGATTTTCTCTCACGGATTTTACTTACAAAAATGAAGCGTGCTTTTCTTAATATTTTTTTATTCCAAAGGAAGGAAGTAGACGATAATATTATTGAATTGTGATTACCAGATTTTGACTAAAATATTAGCTAATCGGTTGTCTCGGGTCATTTCTGGACTTGTATTACAGGACCAAACTAGTTGCTTTCCAGTGCTTCTCCTTTTGAAATTCGTAATGGACTACTTAGATCGAACTCAGAGATAGGATTTTCCTCAGGATTGATCATTTGTCGGCTTTTTATCGTGTTAAGTATGGTTACTTGTTTTCTTTGCTTCACCGTTGTGGTTTTGGTGTCATTTTCCTTCGATGGATGAAACTTTGTTATTCTGGTATTTCTAGCATTGTTAAATATAATGGTTATACTACTGAAACTAACAACATTATCCGAGAGATTCGTCAAGAGAGTCCTCTATCTACCGTACTATACAATGTATATTTCTTTCGAACAGAACCTTTACATAACATGATTGGTGGGTACAATGCTTGTACAGTACTTTCTCATACTAGTTTTATATTCAACATGATGATAATACCACTTTGACACTTAGTGATTTCTACTCTAACTAGAATTTCTCCGTAATTATACGTATAGATTGAAACTGATTCAGAATTGCATCTCAGAACGGCTGGTATGTGTATTAACACTTTTATTGACAAGCAGAGAACAACGTTTCGATCTTTCTAGGTCATCTTCAAGTTAACAAAGAGGGTTTGCAACTGACCGTTGCCGGGTACGTCTTTGGAACGAGATTATAAACGGGTACAGAACTGTAGGAGCGTTGCAGTTAGATGTTAGGTTATTAATTAGCATGAGTATAAAGGTGTTCCTTTATATTGGTTTAATTTTGGTTTTAGTTGCTGCATAAGTAGGGTTTCTTTGATTTTGCGTTTGTTTATATTTTCTCCCCTACTTAGTATCTCTGTGTTTGCTATGGTAATGCCGTGTTTAAAAACATGTGAAGGTGTCTTTTTTTTCTTTGAATATAGTTTCCAATTTTCTGCTTGTTTCTCCAATATAGAAGTCGTAACAATTGTTGCATTGTATTTTATAAATTATGTTGGTTTTTTGTTTGTCAGTGTTGTGTTTAATACAGTGTAGACTTTAGTTTTGTACCTGATTTTTGAATAAATTTGACGTTTATTGGAATGTTGTGTTTTGTTACAAGATTTTTTCCCAAATGTTGGTTATTTTTTTTCGCTGATGTCAGGAACGTATGGTATGCAGCAATATAAGGTTCTGTAGTTTGTTGCATCTTGGGATTTATTGTTGTTTGTTTGTTGTTGGTCAAGGTGTGTGTGCGTATAATTTTTTCTACAGTTTTTGGAGGAAATTTGTTAATATGGGTGAATTATTGTTTTATTTAGTTGATTTCATCATTAATTTTATCAGGTGAACATGGTTTTGTGGCTGTGCTTATTTGCTTTCTTAATATGTTGAGTTTTTGTTTTGTTTCATGTGCTGAGTTCCCAGGGAATGTATAATCCAGTATCACCTAAACTACTAGCATATACTTCAAACAAAATGTATGGTCCATTGTTATTGGTTAATACCTTATTTAATGCATCATTGAAAAAGTGAATGGTTACTCTTGTTTAAGGATTGCTGAGTGTTCGGCTTTTTGGAAGTTAACAAATGAATTAAATTAGAGTTTAAAAAATTGAGAATTAAAATTTCCAAAATTATTTTACAATTTTTCATAGGTTTGCTTGCAAAATTAACTAATATCAAAACCAATGCGATCGCGATGAATAAGTGTCCCTCCTCCAAGCCAAATGGAAATTTGAAACTATGTTCAACAACTTAAGTGAACTCTTTGTGGGAGTGTTGTTGTCATCTCGATTCTAAATGGTGTCTTTCACACATATGGCATAATATATTGATTGAAATTTGATCACATTATATTCATAATCTTAGCAACCACATTAATGAGAAATTCTTGCAAACAGAAGATCTTACCATTTGCCTATGACAAGAGTAGTCTCGAATTAAGGAAGCACTAACTGCTGTACATAGTTAGCCTAAGCAATGGATAAATAACCCCCTTCGACCTTTGCTCTAAACATTAGTCCCTTCAATCACGGCTGAAAATGATCTAATCCTGTTCTTGATAAGACTAATAATGAAAAGTTTAAACAGTTGGTGTGTGTTAACTTAAATAGTTCTAGTTAATTAAAAGCAGAAAAATCTCCATTTCTGTCTTTATTTTAAACCTGCTTATAGGATGAGTGACTTCGGTTTTTTAAACCTAAACTCAAATTATCCACGAATTATCACATTCAAATAACACATAATTCTTAACAGCTAATTTATCTTAAAACACACAACCACCTATCTTTTTCCTTGAAACACGTACAGATCCAAAATAAAACTAATAAAGCTGAGCTTACAACGATGCATTGTTTTATGGCCCTGGTTAAGGCGTTTGACTCATAATCTGAGGGTTGCGGGTTCGCATACCCGTCGCGGCAAATATGCTCGCCCTCCCAGCCGTGGGGGCGTTATAATGTGACAATCAATCCAACTATTCGTTGGTAAAAAGTAGCCAAACACTATTTGTTTTCCTTCTAGTCTTACACTGGTAAATTAGGGACGGCTAACGCAGATAACCCTTGTGTAGCTTTGCGCGAAATTCAAAACAAACAAACATTGTTCTACAACAAACCTAACTTTAAATCAATTATTACACTGCGCAATTGAAATTCATTCATATTTAAAATTAAACACAGATTAAATAAACCTTTTACTTCGTCAAAATCATAGTAAAATTTATTTCTGTAACTCTCTTCTGAACGGCTAAAAGGATCTTTGTATGTGAAAATGATACAATAACACGTTACTCGTACAAAATATTATATAAATTAGGACAATATAAGTAAATTTGTGTATAAGATTAACCCTCTACATAAAGTGAAATTTAAGGAAGAAATAATATCCATTACTTTTTAACATGAAGCAATCCTTTATTTTTTATATTTCTGTTTCAACCTAAAGATGTTTAAATGTTAATTATATACAGACTCGGGAAAAGGAAAATATAAAACATGTACTGGAAGCATATAAGGTAGAAAATAATTATAAACTGTTATAAGCTGTTTTACTTTATTGTTTATTTGTTTTTCCTGTTTGTACATCATGAGTTACTACAGATTGTTAAGTATAACAGTCATTTATGTCTGTGTGCTTCTAAATTACGACTTTCATTGGTTCTTTTATTTATTCAAGTCCATATTAAAGTGGTGCTGTTTCCACAGTATATAATTACAACGAGATACAATCTAAGGCAGAATGATTAACTCCGGTACTGAAAGTAAAGTGTTAGTAGGTATAAAAAAGGTTGAGCAAAGTGTGGTTGAAATACTATTTTAAACTATTTTTTTCGCAGCAAAACTCTAAAGAACCGAATAACAAAGTAGTGTTTAAATATACAATAAGCGTAATACCGTTTATTATGTTATGACGAGGAATATGTTACCAAAACACTCTAGAGCACCACTCTGACATCTGAAATTAAATATCGTCCTAACACTTCAAAAACTACAAATAAATATCTGTATGAAAATATATTATTAATTTTATGTTCGAAAATAAATGCCTTTCACAAATGAACTTTTATTGACATATAACATTTTGTTTGTTTGCCCTCCCCCCGTGTCGATTGGTAGAGCTCTTCCAAAAGTCTGTCACTCTCTGTCGGGTGTTGGATTTATGCGCCATGAGATTTCTCAGGCTCAACAGCATAATGTAGTGGAGTTAAAAAATAGTAAGTCAATAATATGTGTTTGAAAAATTGTTTTAATATTAGTAATTTTTATATGGTACTTAGTTATTATTGCTAATACGTAATTTAAAGAAAATTGAGTTGCACGTTCTCTTTCAGCAGTATATACGTATATCCTTTAGTAGTATTGTAAATAGTCTTGAATATACTACGTACGTTTTCTTTATCATAAAACCTGTAGACTGTATGTAGAGGCGGCCAAAGTTTTCAATAGGCATAATACAGTTACGGATGCTAACAAATCAACAACGACAAAGAGTTTTATCATGAAAGATTATTACCACTCATTCTCATTTCTTTCTCTTCCAAACAAGGCCAAAAACAAAACAAGAAAGAATTACTAAGGTATTAACTCATCAGTTAGTTAATCTTTCTTCATTCTTCAGTCATGATAACTAACTGTACGACTAGTTCATCAGTTTAGGCCTAAATAGATTAAATGTATTTATAAGCAGTGCACGATGTCGTTGCTTAGTCGTAAGAACAAGTAGTAATAAAAAAATCATAATTCTAATGTACAAAATATTATAATTACTCCTGGAAGTTAGCTTTTTTACAGAAATCTAGTGTTCCTTTAAAAAACTTAAGTACATAATAATAGATTAACATTATATGACTGTACCATGTAGAATACTCAGTGTTTTGCACATTATACAATCGGTTATTTAGAAATCCATCCTTTATTATGTATGAAATGAAGGAGTGACTGAAAGTTTGCGTATTCTATGAACATGTGTGCTAAAATTTAATATTATGTGTGTCAATTTTTTCCACTTCTTCACTTCACAAAACAAATAATGAAAAACATTTTGTAAATTCGACCAATTAAAGGTGAATTTTCAACAAATTTAATATTTACCTTAGAAACTGTACTTTGATTAGGTATAATTCCTGTGTCATCATCATCATCTGTCACTCGATTCCTTAAGGAACACAGGGCCGCAATCACTGCAATTTCTGTAACAGGTTGATTTAAGTGAGTAGGTTGTTAGCCCACTGCGTCGAGCCGTTCCTAAGTTAGTAATGTAAGACTAGAGGGAAGGCAGCTAGTCATCACCACCCTCCGCCAACTCTTGGGCTACTCTTTTATCAACAAATAGTGGGATTGACCGTAGGATTATAACGCCCCCACGGCTGGGAGGGCGAGCATGTTTGGCGCGACACGGGTGCGAACCTGCAACCCTCGGATTACGAGACGCACGCCTTACGCGCTTGGCCATGCCGGGCCGTAACTCCTGTGTGGATGCCATATTTTAAAACACTTTAGTTTTTGAGTAAAAATGAAACGAAATATGCGGGTCTTCGATTTCAAGTTCCTCTCTGTCGTTCGGGTGTTTTCGTGACGATTTACAACTATCACGTAATAGTTGCCAAACACGCTTCCTTGCGCGCCGACCATTTTGTTCCTTTAAGTGATGATGTTTTATGTAAATCTATCGGTGCTTTTTTCGGATTACATACTTTGTGAGACTATTTTTTGTCTTAATATTGCTACTTTATGTTTGTTTTATGATAACATGTTTTACTGCATTGCTTATGTTTGTAAAAACGCCTCGGCATCGGGCAAAACCTTCTTTTCGTTTCAAGGAGAAGTGTAAAGTTTTTTATGTGGGCAGAACGCAACAGAAAGACACAGATAACAGCTTATATAATTTATTACAATAAACTATTATATATGTGACAGATATAAAATAAATCATATAATAACAATGACAGATATTCAGTTTTAACCTTCAAAATTAATTACAATACAAAATGGTACTGGCCTGTGTCCAATATAATGATTCAGAATGAAAGTCCAAAAGTCCAGATCAGAAATCCAAAATTCCAGTCTAGGGTGTGAATTTGGTCCCACGAAGAAATTCCGAAGTTTGAATGGAGAAGTCCAGAAACAATTCATAGTCCAATAAATTTGACGAAGTTCTTTTTACGATGTTTTCGATGAATGTCTTAAATTTGTTGTTTTCCAACTTGCTCCGGTCTCCCCTAAACAGTCCTATACGTGTTGATCTTCAGTATAACCAGTAATTCGAATGAATCGTAAAGATTGACGAAATAAAATCACAGCCTTTGTAGATCTAGCTTCAGTCACAAATCCAAGTTGAATAAACACAGTAAACGTTGAAAAATTTCTCAAACGAAGACACATCTCTTGAATCGAATAAAAACGAATGACTGACTCACTGACTCTCCTCACATCGCCGTCTGTTTATGTATTAGTAGGCCTGCTGTGTTCTCGAACAATCGCGTAACTTCCACAGAATTCCAGAGTAATCTGCGCATGTCTGTTTTTGCACGAGACTCGTGGACCAGGCCGACATACATTCTATTTATAAACAAATGATCGATCTACCTAATTCTAGAAATTTCTACATGAACAACAACATATTTTATTGGTTTGAGCTTTAAAACAATAATATAAACAACAACATGGCATTTAAAACGCTTTATACATAACAAGAAGGAATCGGCAAGGTGGCGACAGTGGGTGCGGATGGTCAACAGGAAGAACTGGACTCCTTCACACCATGCAAAGCTTTGTCAAGATCACTTTAAACGCTCATATTTTGTGTCGGATTCCATAGTTTTGGATTCCGTGGGTTTCAAGCCAGGCAGGTTGAGACTGATAAAACCATCGGTAGCAGACAGGATCGTCTCCACCATTTTTCCTCGTGTGGAGCTAAGGACTGATGTCAGCCTGCAGCGTACAGGTTCTACCCCTATGAAGCCATCCCTTGCCATCACGAAAAGAGCAAACTTAAAGGTATGTGTGCAGTATAAAGCGACAAACAATAACTAGTATAATATAATAATTTAAAAGTACAAGTTTTTTCGGAATGTAACCAGACATACACATTTCACATTCATGAGCGTGTTTTGCATTTGTGGCACCTGAAAGTCAGTGAAACCTTGATTTCCTAGTCTAGTAACTGGACAAATTTATCCCAAATAGAGTATATTTCAAGTTTAAAAGCTGATAGATCATGCTGTAGATTTTTTGTATCATTTTTAAATATGGATAAGTTTGAAGAATACCATTTTTCAAATTTAAAATTTCAAGATAAATTGAAATAAGACTATGTCTTGAACATGTTGAAGTAATCAAGTACATGTTACGTATTAAAAAACACATTGTAGACTTCTAAACAATCAAATATAAACTCCATAACATATATTCATGACTCATCATAATAAAATTAATATTTTATAACAGTATTTTGACATTGTCATATTAAATGTAAATCTCATAAACCTCATAAAGCATGTTGTTTTGATATATAATCTTATAACTTCAGTATCACTCACAGTTCCACTACTCTCGCTCGTGAAACTGTCCCCATCACTAGAACTTGTCAGATCTGTGTCAAAAGTAACTGTTCTATGTTCGTTCAGAGTAGATTTGATTTGATATGGCGCCACTCGACACTTTTCAGAACACAAAGTCAAAACAGGCTCCGCCTCTGTTTCTCCGTATTCACTGGCCATGTTTATTTACATTCAACGCTCTGGTGTTGGCGGTTTGTTTGGCAACTATTACGCCACAGTACTTTTCCTAGCGGCAAACGTAAAAACTAAAACTTTCGGATTGCCGCTCGGAAGTTCTATGTTTCATTTATTAGCCCATATGTTTTATAAAAAATGTGAACCTGCAAAATTAATCGGTATGAGTAGTTCTTTTGACTGCAAATTTTTCTTTTTTCTGTAAAATTCACCTTTAACTATTTTGTATTCGTGTATTTTACAGTGTAACATTAAATGTTTATATTGAAAATAATGTAAGAATGACCTATTTATAGCTGTATCATTCCCATGTTCTAACCCTGCCATCCCTAAAAATGTTCGTATTATTTGTACATATTTGCTATGTTCTACATACAAAAATTTTCTCTTTAAATTGCAAGTTCACTTCCTCTTTCAGTACTTTTAACAATAAATAGTTTTGTATGCGAATTTACTGTAGTCAAATGGATCTCAAACTTTTGTTCTCAGACAACCTGCGTTCGAAAAACAATTGTTATGGATCACAGTTGGATCTATACATACTGCCGCTTCAATTTTGTAATTGTTTGTTTGTTTTTTAATTTTGTGCAAAGTTACATGAGGGCTATCTGCGCTAGCCGTCTCTTAATTTAGCAAGGTAAGACTAGAGAAACTACCGCTAGTCATTAGCGCCCACTGCTGATTCTTGGGATACTATTTTTACCAACGAACAGTGTGATTGATCGTGACATTATAACGCTCCCATAGCTGAAATGGCGAACATATTTGATGCGACGAGGATTCGAACCCGCAAATCTCGTATTTGGAGTCGGATGCCTTAACCACTTGGCCATTCCGCGCCCATTTTAATAATAATTCAACCACTCGTGGTATGGAGCTACAAACTGAATACGGCCCCCCAGTGGCTCAGCGGTATGTCTGCGGACTTGCACGCTAAAATCCGGGTTTCGATACCCGTGGTGGGCAGAGCACAGATAGCCCATTGTGTAGCTTTGTGCTTAATTCTAAAAACAAAAACAAACTGAATACGGCTGTTCTAATTGTTCTTGTTGTTTTATGGACAATCAGCAAGAAATGATGGGTTGCTTGATGAATATTTAGATCCGTAATACCTTGTAACAAAAGTCAAAATGATTTTCAGCTTTGATAATGATACAGAAAAGAATATGAAAGCGAAACATTTCTAATTTTACTTATAAATTCACAAGAATACTTTCAAACCACAAAATTAAAAACGTGTATTATAATATTTATTTCTGACTAGAAGCAGCTTTAACGAAATTTACCTTTATCCGATTATTCGTGACGACAAATTATTAGAAAAAATGGTAAAACCCACACGAGCCGTGCTAAGATAGATACATTTTTATCCGATTATGTCCACTTCAGACTGCGATAATAGTGAAGAAGAAAACTTAGTCCTCCCAATCTCCATGGCGATGAGACTGTAAGTTACAGCAGCCAACTGGCAACAGGACAAGTTAAAAGCAAATGCATCAGAGATGTTATCATTTAATAGTGCATCTTGGGACCTGCCGTTAGGTATATGTTTTAATCTTGTAAAGAGGTAGGTAAGAATACAGTCCAGAAAATAAGACAAACTAATAACATAAGCTGTACTTAAACCTAACATTTTCAGTTTAGCCCTTAATCTGATTACATCTAACGAAAGTGTATTTGTGGAGCTCAGTTTGGTTAAACAGTTACATACGACATGCATCTGAAACATACTGGCAATTTTTATTTTTGGTTTAAAAACTGAGCTCATAATGTTTGCAACAGAAAATAAATAATATATTAATTCAATTATATTGTGCCGTTAGTATACCACTGATTTTATAGTTATAGTTAAGAATTTGTACCTTTGGTTTGAATTATTTAGTATAATTTTAGTTACAATTAATATTACAGTGAACTACATATCGTTTATCATTATAATCAGCCAAGTGGTGACAACCCTGATATCTTTCGAGGTAAAATAACTCGGGGCCATACATTAATTAACCACATCTCAATACTCTTCTCTATCTGTATTTTCCTGCATTTCTTATGCATTTCGCTTACATACACAGGTATTTTGGTCAGACTGCTTGCCCCTCTCCAAACGCACGTGGGTGCATGTTAGATATCTAAATAATTTTCGTTACTAATACATTAGAGTTTTAGATTTGTTATTACAGTTACTATTATTATTAACTAATATGAGTTATATTAATTGATAGGCATTTTCCATTTAGTTAATCGGACAAACAACTGCCTTTTTTGCAAACGATCCTGACATGAAACGTAAAATATCAACTACCAAAGTTCTGTTTATTTTTTCCATAGAAGTATAATGCATTCGAATAATGCTTATCCCTACTTATTTAATGATAAACATTGGCGATGTTCTGTTAAAAGCTGCTTGTATGCAAAGTTTAAAAAATAACAATAAATTGTATATTGAAAAAAACCCGTAAAAATTCTGTGGAAGGACGACAAAATTAACGCTATTTAAATCCAAAACATAAAGTAAGACAGATCACATATCTTGTGTCTCCGGCCTCTCTAACTTGATGGGGTATCTAATTATGAAGACATCTGTCTAAATGCTAGGGAAGAATGCTCTTTTGTAAAACTATGAAAGAAATATGTCTGAGGTGTTAGTTGAATAAAAATGATCTCCCTTATGGCAACATATTAATAAATACGTGAGACTTGATTATAATAGAAAAGTACTGGCTATGATTTTGCTCGTTCGGATACAGTACACAATATCAAAGAAGGACAAATCTTCGAACCTGTAATAAATTGAACTACTCTTATGAGTCGAGTGTTTTCATGCCTCGTAACTCATGAATAAGTAAAATATGCGTGTCGTCAGGTTCGAGTAGGAAACTTTGAAAGCAAAGACGATAAGATCAGCGTTTCCTCGATTTAGGTAATGTGTCTCGTGCGACAATCAGGCGAACTGTTACCTTGCAGAGAAACGTGAAGCACTCACGTGGAAAGAACTTATAGCTAAAACTTTAATCTCGGTAGATTATCATTCACTGCGCCAAAGGATAACTATAAAAGTGCAGAAATGAATGCGATAGCTTCCTACGTAATTAATGAATACTGTAGAATTGGCAAGAAACTGTATCGTTTTTTTATAATTCTGTTGTAACCACGTGCTTTAAAAATCTAAATAAACATTTCCAAGAATATGCTCCAAAGAACACGTGTTTATTACTTTATACTTCTAACTCTTGGGCTACTCTTTTACCAACGGATAGTGGGATTGACTGTAACATTATAACGCCCCCACGGCTGAAAGGGTGAGCATGTTTGGCGCGACGGGGATGCGAACCCGTGACCCTCAAATTACGAGTCGCACGCCTTAACACATTTAGAGTCATTATGTTGTTAATGCATACGGTGAATAAAATAGGGCTAACTAATCCTCCCTGTAGTACATCTGCCTCAGAAATAAATGACTCTGAGAAGGTTCCATCTGCATTTTTTTTTTACATTTCCTGTTTTCCAAAAAAATTGGACAGCCAGCGAATAATATTACGTAGAAGATGTTTCTGACATACCGAACCTCAGACCATCATGCCATATAGTGTTTCGAATGCTTTCTCGACATTCGAGAAAGCTCGCGATAGTACATTTTTATTTGTAAGAACTAAATATTATAAATTTTCTGAGTCCAAGTAGATGGTTAACTGTCTGTATGAACTTTCTTAATCCATTTTGTTCTTCGGTTAATTTTAGTGCTGTTTCCAGAAAGGTGTGCCCCCCGCTAGTACAGCGGTAAGTCTACGGATTTACAACGCTAAAATCAGGGGTTCGATTCCCCTCCGTGGGCTCAGCAGATAGCACGTTGTGACTTTGTTGAAAGAAAAACATAAACACACACCAGAAAGGTGAAGATTATGTAACTCATTACTTGTTCTATTTTTTTTTTCCTATCGTGCTGGTCAGGATGACTGGACTGTAACTATTTGATTTATTGGCTGGCTTCCTCCTCTTTATGGGAAATTAAAATATTCGCTTTCTTCTAAGAAACTGAGATGTATCCTGATTTAAGTTATACATTAAAGAGTGCTGTGAAGTGTTCAAGGCTTGTATGTCATAGTCTCCTGGAGCTTTGTTCTTTGTTACTTTTATTGCTTGTTGAACTTCTGTTACTGTTCTTGAGTCAGATGTTCCATTGTATTGTCGCTATTTGTTGTTTAAATATTATTTGGAAAAGTGGTTTGTACATTTCTTTTTCTTTATTACAAGTTAATTTACATTGTCAGAAACAAGTATTTATTTCTGGTTCGTTATGTGTTTTGTAATAGTTGTTTCGATACTTCTGGCTTATCTTGGTTTGTATGCGCTACTCTATTTATTTCAGTGGTGGATATTTACGTGTTACTATTTCTGCGTTTGTGAATCGTTTTAGCTGCGTCCTCAAATCTTCAGATTCTGTTTTGTTGTTCAGTTGTGAGCAGAAATTTTCCCACTGTTTTTGTTTCAGAAGTTTAACTTCTATTCTTATTTTATTTTTTATAGTATTGATTGTTTGGTCTTTGTATCGTCTTCGTAGTTGACCCTGTTTTTTGGTCATATTTGGTTTGGTTTGTTTTGAATTTCGCGCAAAGCTATACGAGGGCTATCTGCGCTAGTCATCTCTAATCGAGCTGTATAATACTAAAGGGAAACCAGCTAGTCATCACCAGCCTCCACCAACTCTTGGGCTATTCTTTTACTAACGAATAGTGGTTTTGGCTGTCACATTAAAGGCCCCCACGGTTGAAAAGGCGAGCATGTTTGGTGTGATGGGGATTCGAGCCCGCGACACTCGGATTACGAATTAAGTGCCTTAACCACCTTGCCATGCCGGGTCTGATCATGTTTAGCAGTTCTCTTTGTGGTTGCTATATATGATTTATTGTTAAGTGTTTGTGTGTCGGTATTGTCGCTGTAGTTGTTTTTAAAGTCACTCGGTAATTTCTTGACTATGCATCTATTTCCGTCTAATTAGAATAATGTTTTTTGGTAGTAATTGGTCTACTAGTATTTCATATTTGTCCCAACTGGCTTTTTTATAATCACTTTTTTCATTCTTGTGTACTTTATTTTTATGAGGGGTAAAGTGCATACCATATTTCAAGAGGTGGTCGCTATCGACATCTTGCCCTTAACTAAATTCTACAATTTTTTTCTCATATCAAAGTAACATAAATCCAGTATTTCACTACTCCCATGTGTATACAATGTATGAGTTGTATCATTTAGTAATACCGCATTTATTTCTTCCATGAAATATAATAACTTTCTTCCACTCACATTATAATCTATGAATATGGAGTTGCCGTTATGACGGCAGATATTATGACGGTGGTATATTTATGTGCAATAGTTTATTGGACGAGCAGTATATATTAGTCACTGTAATATTCCTACTTGTATTTAAATGTATGTATTATTATTTTTTTTAAATTTCGCGCAAAGTCACTCAAGGGTTATCTGCGCTAGCCGTCCCTAATTTAACAGTCACATTATAACGTTCCCATGACTGAAAGGGCGAGCATGTTTGGTGCGTCCGGGATTCGAACCAACGACCCTTGGATTATGAGTCGAACTCCTTAACACGCTTGACCCAGAGAAATATATATATATATATATATGTAAAAACGGCTAGTTTGGGTTGAGAAAATTTTTTATGTAGAGGAGCTAAAACTTTTCTCAAACCAAACCAGCCGTTTTACATATATATATTTCACCTACAGGTAAGTTATTTTGATAAAATATCATTACTTCTTTACGGTTTCGAATGAACAATATTAAGTAAGTGTTTAAATATATTATATTATTACTGAATTAAAATGTACAAACATATCCTAAAACATGAGTCCGCACTGAAATATTTGAAATGAAAACGAAAACGTTACTAATTTAAAATCGGTTTCCAGGTCCCGATTTCTCACTGCAGCATCCAAGTTTATATTAAAATATGTTTGAGAATGGTTTGTTTTGAATTTCGCGCATAGCTACAAGAGGGCTATCTGCGCTAGCGGTCCCTAATTTAGCAGTGTAAGACTAGAGGGAAGGCAACTAGTCATCACCATCCACCGCCAACTCATCATTAAACTACGATAACATCAAAAAAATAATTTTTTGATTAGTAGGACGGTTAAAATCTATCATTACAATGATACTGGGTTGTGTCTAAAGCTACTACAGTTACTGGGCTGATATTAAAAATAAAATATTTGACACTATTCTAAAATTGAAACTGAGAATAATGTCATTGAGCTAATAATAAATCTTATTAATGTTGTTACCCAATAATTACCATTTTGCTATGACAGGAATGCAGCTGACAACACTTATCCCTTTTTTTATAATAACTTGCTCTGTATCTCCTCTTTTACAATGAAAACTACATGATAACTCGTGATGATTTTGATAAATTTTCAACCAGAAGTTTTAATAAGTAGTTGGTTAAAAAGTCTAATAAACGAGATATCAATAAAACTGAATATTGTGATAATAAAAAATGATTAACTTGAAAAACAACAAGTCCACCAAACTAGCATTAAAACTACATAATTTAACATCATAACATCATAATGTTTAGATAATTGTGTAATTTGTGCTCGTAAACACAATAATATATTTGTACATGAACGTGTGAATCAGTTTTAATATATATGCGTTATGAGTTTTTAAATGATAAGTGTATATTGCATTGAATTTTATACGTTGTAAAAACTAATTAATTATTTAAACATAAACACATTCATATCTGTAAATATCTGAAACGAATTAACTATTGTGTCTTGACCAGGGGCGTAGATCCTGGGGGAATGGGTTAGATACATCTCCCCCCTTTCATTTTAGGTGGGGGTATGGTGTATACAGTCATCCTTCCTACAGTTTGGTCTGTTGAATTATTTTATTGCATCACACGCCTACAAATTGAATGTTTGTTTTTGTGAATCTCGTGTTCTTACCAATCGAATTACATAATTAGGCCTAGATGTAGGCTTTTTCAGTAGCCGAAATGTACATCTTTAATATAGGCGTGCTTCTATGTTTTTTGATCAATGCAATAGTTCGTATTAGTCAGTAGACCTAAGTATACATGAAAGGCTTGCAAGCACTATCACAGGATCGGCCTACGTCTTGTACATAGTGTAAGATTAAGTAAAATTTTCATCACAACAGATTGAACAGAGCATGAAATTCGAAAATGTTTCTCCCAAGTGTAAACTCCTGTAATCTAGATCTGGCAGGCCATTAGTAGCTTGTAGCTGCATCAATCTCATGTGTATCTTGTGTGGGTTTCCTACGCCATTTGTTCTTATGCATGTGTTACGTATTTTTTAATGTTTTAAGTTCTTCGTAGATTAAACGCAACAGAAAAACACAGATAACAGGTTGTATAATTTATTATGCTAAACTATTAACAATTATAACAGATATAACATAAATTCTATTATAACAGTGACGGATATTAAGTTACAACATTCGAAATTAATTACAAAACAAAATAAAAATTAGTTTCAAACTTCAAAATTAATCACAATACAAAACGGTACTGGCCTGTATCTAATATAATGATCTAAAATGAAAGTCTCAAATTCCAGTCTAGGGTGTGAATTTGGTCCCACGAAGTAATTCCGAAACAGTTCACAGTTCAATAAATTCGCCGTCTCTCAGCACAAGCAGTAATTCAGATGTATCGTAGAGATTGACGAAATAAAATCACAGCTTCCGTAGATCTAACTTCAATTACAAATCCAAGTTGAATATTCACAGCAAACACTTAATCTTTCTCAAATAACTAAAACTGATGCCTGAATCTCACTCTTATTCTTTGAATAAAACTGATGACCATCTTTTATACCGATAGGCCTACTTCTCGAACAATCTTGAAATTTTCATCCAACTCTAGAGCAATCCGCGCGTGTTCGCTCTTGTACGAGACTATACGTCTAGACACGAAGTCACCAGCACTCATTTACAAACAAATGATTGGTCTACTTAATTCAAGAAAATTCTAAAATGTTACCCTAAATAAATAACAAAATATTAGTTTAAACTTCGAAACAATAATATCAATATGGAAAAATGAATAATAGAAATGAAAATTCAAACACAACACGACATTTTGTCGTTTACAAAATATTTACACATATACATAACAGCGTGTCTAGACGGTTTTATTGTGAAACGCCTTACTCTCCTTAGCTGCCGAATTCGCTGACCATATGTTCGTTTAGTGTACAGTTAACGACAGGTTCTGGCTGCCCAGATCCAGACACGCCCTACATCACCCCCTCCGCTCCCTTTTGTCTAAGCCTCGATTTTACAACAGGGCTCATTAGACCTGTGTTTGTGGCCCTCATTAATCCATGAAATTTCAGATTATCGCCGCTCTCTAATAAAGTGCTGGTGCTTTATGGTAAAAAAACAATATATTCTCTTATCATAGATAGTAAAAATATTGTATTTTCTTGTATAATTAGAGCACAAAAGGAACGATTTCAACAGCCTGAAGCCTCTACTCGAATTGTATTGCTAGTTTTTGTTTAGGAGTTTTTATTTAATAGACGTGCTTTTAGACATCATATATAATGTATATTATATTAACAGAAATATAATATATTTGTGATAGTTTAAGTATTTTTCGAGAAACTTGTAATTACTTGTGTTATAACTAGCACACATTATTGAATCAGCGATGCCCAGGCGGTCAGTCGGCTCGGTAGTCACTGTGAGGTTCGCGCGTTCGACTTAAATACATTGTAAAGTTCAGTCCTACTTCCATTCTATTCTATCTTCGTTCGTTGTACGTTAGAGTTTTTCAATAAAGACTGTATTTCAGCCTGTTGAGTCATCTTGGAAACAGATTCCAATTATGATAAGTAAGCGTCTGAAACTTTCCGATATTAGACAGTTCTGCAAGCCAGTTACTGGCATTACAAGTGACAATGCAGATGCAAATAATCCGAAAACCTCAAGCAAAAGAATAAAGACTTGCAATATAGAAGAAATACCATGTTCATCAGAGAACGAGTCTGAAAATGCTTGTGCAACTATTGCACATCATGAACCACCAGATAGTTGTGAAACAAGTTTGTGCAGTAATGAAAAATCTGACACTCCACAGATACAGTGTTGAAAGCCATATCATCCAGACGCATAGCTAATACCACGACAGAAAGAAAAATCTTAAAATATCAACTCCCAGGGCAATCGGTTTGATGAGTTCCCAGGCTGCACTTCGACAATCAGACTCAAAAAGTCATATGTTTTCATTGTGCCGAGGCAGAAAATAGAGGCCTTTTTATAGGAAAGTTGGAGAGGCCAGTATACCTTCATATTTACTGGTTTTTGCAACTGGAAAAGGGCAAAACAGAAATTCAACGAACCCCAATCCTCCTTTCAGCACAGATTCACTATATCTCCAGAAGGTTCACTTGATGTAACTCCAGTGACTGTCCAGCTACATGATGGAAAAAAGAAGCAGCAGGAAGAATGCAAAAGAAGTCTAGCCAAAATATTCAGAAGTTTACGTTTCTTACTGCGTCAATGTTTAACATTACGTGGACATACTGATACGGAGGGGAACTTCCTGCAGTTAATAAAGCTTCTGGAAGAGAAAGATCCTGAGTTGACGGCCTACTTGTCAAAGAATACCACATTAAAATCACCCCAAGCTAAGAATGAAATAATGAAGATATTCAGCCATCAAATACTGAGGAACATAGCACACGAAGTGCAGCAAAGTAAAATCTTTGCATTAATGGTTGATGGCACTCAAGATATTACAGGTGCCGAACAGGAAGCAATATGTGTACGATCCGTAGATGATAACCGTCGCGTCCATGAGACATTTCTTGGTTTGTACAGTGTTTCCAGTACAACTGGTGAAACAATATCCTCGACTATACTTGATGTACTGATTAGACTCAATATACCACTGTCAGGATTAAGAGCACAAACTTGTAATGGAGCCGCTAACATGAGTGGTGCGTACGGTGAATGCCAGGCAAAAATAAAAGAGAAGCAACCGTCAACTGCTTTTCACTACGGAGCACACAAGACTAATTTAGTAATGCAACATGCAGTTGAAGCTTGTGAATGTGTTCGAGATTCTATCCAGTGGGTACATGAACTTGATGTCTTGCTTCAGGGGTCAGGCAAATACAAGACAATCTTTGTAAATATTTTATCGTCAGACAGCCACAATGGTCCAGTTAAATACATCTGCCCACTGTGTCCAACACGCTGGTTGTGTCCCCTAACTGCAATTATGTGTGCTAATGATCACTACAGTGACATTGTTGATCCTTTGTCTGAATTAGCAAATAAAAAATCAGATGTAGCAGTGAAAGCACGAGGTCTGCAAACAGATTTGACAAAGGAAAGACAGTTTTAGGATTGTTGACGGCTTGGTATTCATTAGCTGCATTAGTGGAACTAAACCGTGCATTTCAAGCAAAATCAGCGACAGTATCTGGCATGACAATTGAGCAATTGGGGGTATTGCGAACAGAGGAAAATTACAATAAGATATTTGATGAAGCTGAGAAGAAGGTAACTTCCCTAGATCTGGTGCCTATTGAACTATCACACATTCGCAGACCCCTCAGAAGGATCATAGGTGATGGCTTAACACACTATTCTGCAACAACTAAAGATTACTACAGAAGCCAATATTTTGAATTTGTGGACACAGTCATAGAACATTTGACCACTAGATTTAATGCAGACAACAATGACTTGAGGCAATATCTGGCACATGAGAACATGATCACATCTGGCAAGATTGTCAACTCGGTTATAAACTTCTATCCAGAAATCTCTGCACAACGGCTCGAGTTTCAGTTGCCCATGTTCAAAGAAACAACAAAAGCAGTATCCCTGAAAGGTGCGAAGGGTGCTTACTGTAAAATGCATGAAACAAGCCAGCAGATGTTTAGTGAAGTGTTTCTTCTACTGAAAATTTTGCTTGTGTGCCCAGTATCCAGCTGCGAATGTGAACGTAGCTTTTCTGTATTAAGACGTGGTTAAGGCCAACTTGTCTCAGTGCTACCTCAACCATGTGGCAGTTTGTCATACTCACAAAGATGAAGTCGACAAGATAAATATAGAAGAGCTTATGGAAGAATTCATAAACAGATCATCACAGAGGAGGTCTATGTTTGGGAACATGTAGACTAAAAGACTAAATGAATCTTACTTCAATGAAGAGTATGAATAATTATGTGTTACATTGTATTGATGTGTACTTTTCAAGAGTTCGCAAAGACATTTTAATTATTTTTATCAAATAACATTAACAGTTTTTCAGTAGATATAAATTTATCAAGGGTAATTACTAATTTTAATATTATTTGAAAATGTAATTCATGCAATGAAAGTTATTAGTAACCTTGTCAAGTATATTGGTCATCTTTTTTACTGTGCAGTGTGCAGGAATAAATTCATGTGGCAGTTAATTGTGACACATTTGTCTTTATCCTATTAACATTTTGAAAACTGTTCACAACACCTCACTTATACAAACCTACATGGAAACGATGAAGTATCGTAGCAACAAGATTACTCTGTGACTGCACGTTTACAGCTTTCAGGTCCAAATAATCAGAGATTATCAATTTGCAAATTGAGCAGTCCACATAAGTGGTTGCAAAAATCATCCCTTCCCCCATCGGGTGTAAAAAATCTACGCCCCTGGCCTTGACTCTTATTCGTAACTATATGAATAACTGACTGCGGTATATTTTTTGTCTTTAAATACTTAAACTTTATATTCACAAAAACGACTATTATTTACTTTCTTCACATTCAAGATTATAAATTTATCGTACACGCGAAATATTTCTTCACATTGATTTGAAGCTTTCGCTTCTGACAATGTTTCGATTGTGTGGTATTATCTGTAGCAGGTTTCCTGATTGGTTGTTAAAGATGTCGCAGCTTCTGAAATCGAACGGTATTGGCTCAGCCAGTGTTTAGAGGCAGTATCTCACTGGTTAACAAAAACGTTAAGTGTATATTTCTAATTTCGTATATATATCTATGTTGCTCTTTCCATAATAAGTCATTTAAGAACAAATCTATGAATCCATGTGTTCTAAGTGAGGAAATAATTTGATTAAGAATTAGACTGCACTTTCTGAACGGCTGAAAAGAAGTTATTTTCAACCTATTTTATTTATCACGTTTCGTTTAAAAGTTATTTGTATTTGTATAAACGTTTCGAGAAGGCCAAAGTTGAACACAATGTAGTGAATTACATTCTTTGTCAACAAACTAAAAACTTCTATCATTAAATGTCAATGCTGTTGATCTCACTGATATAGAGCTGACATGCTTCACCTGTGGAATTGAACGTCATAATAACTTTAAAATGAAGCGCGCTGGTTGCTTGACGTTGCCTGAACTTTAAGACCAGAGCTCGGTCGAATATTCTTAACGGCTGTTAACACGCCGATCATCAGAAACTTCAGATATATTGGTCGACCGAGTATTCCAGGCATTAACTGAATGATATACCTTAGTTAAAAAATATACAAGTCGAATAATTTCAATTAAGTTCTAAAAAGGCGTTAATAATAAATCATCACACCAAATTAAAGAGAACTAAGACAATGTACCTACTGTGTGTTAGATAAAAGTGACTGGTTGCCAAGTAAGATCTTTTGGGTAAGATCTAAACAAGAGAAAGACCGTTGTCGTTCTTTTATAACAATTGCTCACTATAAAGAGCTAGACTGTACAACAAATGTCCAATTTTGGCAATACTCTCCAACGGTATACACAAACCACCATTTCTAGGCTACTTGTTATTAATTTCTTCAAGCAATGAACGACACTAACTTTAACAAAACATACAGTTTCAACGAAAAAAAATCCAACTTCAAACTGTAGATAAAATCGTTTCTAATATCATGAAATGTACGTCGGCGGAAACTCATAAAGTATGTCTTTCAACCACAATTGCTTATACGTCTTCCACTAGTGGTCATTTTGGCCAATTTTTGAATCAGCAGAAAATAGCAAGTGGTAATTCTTGCACGAAAATCTCCAATCTCATTGCAATTACTCGAGAAACTGACCTAATCCCAAGCACCTATTACAAATTTTCAGGTAAGAGTAGAAATACGTCAAGTTTCATTTTGAAATTACGTGTTTTATCCCAGAAGTCTATATACACATGCATTTTCTTTATGTTATAGAAATTTTATCATGGTGTAAATGCATTATACGGGGATACAGAGTAAAAACAGCAAGTCTTTCATGACTACCATCTGATGATTTTAGGGAGTCTATAAGATAAACTGAAGCAATAACTACTTATCGTGCTAATTAATTATACAAATTTGTTCATATTTAGGTTTTTATTTCGTTATCATATGCAAATATAAAGCAAAATATTAATCTGTATGTGTGTGATCTTTGTAATATCAAACCTACTTCTCCATAAATTTAATTTTTCATTTCAAAACTGTGGCACGTTTCTAGATATGACTGTTGACCGCTTCTAATCAACAGTTTGAGAAACAGAAATCATTTATGATTTCTTCACATCACTTAAGTTTGTCTTCATACGAGCTGGGAACCGGAAAGTTAATCTTCTCTGGTCAGTGGACTTGGTGACCCAGAAGCTGATCTTCTTTGGTTACTGGACCAAAATTCACACGAGTTTGTTGAAACCTAGCGTCCAACAAGTCGGCCTTTCCTGACTACCGAACCATCGCTCTTATGGTAATATAAGTCAGTTTTTAGTTTCAAAACATGTGATGAGACAAGAGAAATTTTATTTTAAGGGGACGTTTTGAAGCGCATAGGACTCAAAGCTTCATGATAAGTCTAAGGATTATCTAATTTTGTGAAAAAGAATCACTTTACCAGAGAGAGAAATTTTATCGCATTCAACAGACTTTACTTGTTTTCTTACTAAGCACGGCGTTAACACAATGAGCCATCTATGCTGTGTCAATCACAAGTTTTAAAACCCGTTTTTTAGCGTTATAAATCCACATATTTGTCCCTGAGTACCTCACTGGAGGACATTTATGTAACATTATTCTTGCTTGCTTTTGTGTGAGCTTTTAACAGTAATGGAGTTTTGTATAATTTACAATATAATTTCAGTATACCTTAAGGAAACTCAGCTTTTCTTGAATATACGTTCTGATTCATGTGTCCTCGAACTTCTAGTTTACTATTTAACAGTCATGTATATATATATATATATATATTTGTATTTATATGTGTTATCAAAATCTGTCGCAGCAACGTCATTTACAGACTGCCCGAAACACTACCTGTTTGTGGCACAAGAAAATGATCTGGCCGAATTTAACGGTAAAACCACTTGAATGTAACGTACAACATGCACACAGAACAACACATGTAGATACTTCCTTCAGCATTAATCATTTATTATTACATTGTACCTCTTAACAGCCACCCTAAAACTAAGTAAAATTTTAAAGAATAATTGAGTAATTATATATTTTAACGTATATTTTTCAAATATTCATATTTGTGTATCCCCCACTTATCTACCTTATTCGATAAATCTTCAGAATACAGTAAAGCTTATGAAAAATTGTATTTATGATGGAGAAGGGTCGAGGGGGGCATAAAGTACACCTATACTTCAGAGGGATAGATAATTAACTTAGTATCAGCGTGAAACTTCCTTGTGAAGCAGTATAAATTAGGACCTTATAACGCATAAAAGAATCAACATCCTCATAAACAGTTATTCGCACAGCCAAAAGATTTATAGGTAATTTTGGAGCAAATAAGGCCTATTCTTCGATAGGGTATGTGCAACTTTATTATATGTATCAAACAAATATTATTAATTACAACTATTTGTAACGTTTACATATGCATACAACATCTCTGTGTTCAATGCTCCTTATTACATACATTGCAATTTTTTAAAACTTTGATTCCTGTTGAATCAAAAGAAAGGCCCAAGTTACAATACCGTATGAACTAGTCTGTGTGTCAGACAAGGGTATATATCGTCCACGTTTCCAGACGATTAGCTGGATATTGTAACTGTTGCGAGGGTGTGAAATGTTTTTGATTCCTGTTTTTTTCTGTTTTTATAAGGAATTTTAGTAAAGCAAACCAGAGTAAGACTGAAGTACTGAGTGAAAAACCGTTGTAAATGGAACAAATTATTAGAAGTCTTGATATTAAAGAAATTAATTTCGACAGATTCGTGTGACCTCTTCAGACCTACAAATGTTACGAAATTGATTTTTTATAATTTGTCCTATCAGCCATGGGGACGTTAAAAGTTATGATCGATCCTATTATTCGTTGGTAAAAGAGTAGCCCGAGAGCTGGCAGTGGGTGATGTTGAAGTTTTCTTCCCTCTGGTCTTTCACTGCTAAATTGAGGACGGCTAGCGCGAATAGCTCCCGTAAAGATTTGTGCGAACTTTCAAACATAAATATAACTGTAATAAAAAGACTTCTTTCAGTTCGTTCCATTTAGTGAGGGTTTTCTCTAAGTTCTACGCATGAAATTGCATTCTTTTATCACTAATTATTGTTTGCAGTGTACTGTAAGTGGAAATTACTCAATGTTCCTTTCAGTTGGTCATCACATATTGGATAGATATTTTCTACCTTGATAGTTATAAATCCTCTTCAAATTTTGCAGTTTATCAATTTACTTTATTACTCTAAAGAAAGTTGTGTCAACTAACAACTTACTGTAAAGTTGTTGCAATCGAATGTCAACGTTGTTGTGGTTAATAATTTTTACGATAGCATAAGTTATATTAATTACTGATTATTTACTTTTTGTAATACTGGATAAGTTTATATTCTACATTTCTATTTTTAATTTGCCATGATCTTCTGGGAAGTCCTGAAAATAACTTTTTGTGGTGGTACTACCACAATTCGATTCTGGGTATCAGTTAGAAAAGCTAATATATTATCCACTCGTTAGATAATAGTACAGACTACCAGTCACGGGATAGAAATGTTTGTGGTGATAGTACCGAAATTAGATTCTGGATCTCTTTGTAAGAAAGGTTGATTTGTTATCCAGTCGTTAATTGATTCTATTAGTTACCAGCCAGTTTACTACTATTAAACCACAGTAGTTCTAACGTTATTTTGTTCGTGTGAAAAAGCGATAATTCTAAAGTTTGTTTTTAAATTGCTTTTGCCTATTAATTGTCAGAATTCCCATCTTTATACACTATCACTTCACCGATCTTGCTTGTAACTCGTATTAAGGTACTTAAAGCGATATTACTTATTGTTATCACTAAATAAAGGAAATTTATTTATAGTTTAAAGTGTAATATGTTAAAATTTCTTATTGCTCTACGAAAGAGTTAAAATAACAACAAAAATTGTTTATTTGCTTTCTTTTCCTCTCGGATCCTGTATTACGAAGCTGTTGGGGTTTTACTTTACCTATAGATAAAAGTACAGATATATCTGTGAAGTTCAAAGTCCATCCCATGCTTAATACTAAAGAATTCAACATTTTACAGGAACATCAGTTGGTATGAGCAATCTAACGTCTTATTTTGACAATTCAGCTTCAGTTCAACAAAGATTTCGTAAAAATCATTCAGTATTAGAGAATGTTACATCTCTTGAGTACCAGAGACAAATAACTAATAATAAATGTATTAAAAATCAAACTTACCCAACTAATCCGACTTGTCTTAGCAACAGATTCTTACTCAATTCAACATTCTGTGCCAATCAGATCATTTCAGACAACCAACCAACTATATGTAAGGAGATGGATGATCAACAATCTTTCGAATCTCAGAGTAAACCAGATCAAAAATTGACTATACACAAGAAAAATTCGAAAATCCTTAAGTATCGTAGCAGCTTCAAACTTCCAGCTACCTATTATTGTATCAACCAACACTGGAAACAACTATCGAGTGGAAATCAACCACATCTATAAAATCTGGAAATGTATGGATCAGACTTACAGAAGTTTATCTTCTGCTTTAATGAACCAAGCGAAAACCATACGTAACGTTTAAGAATCATGCAGACTGAACATCAGAACGGTTGTCAATATAGGCTTTGTGTGTATATATTAGATATTACTCAAATCATAGTACAGTTTAGGACAATATGTTAGTCTGACTTCTGATTTGAAATTATAATAAAACGCTTGCTTAAACGTTGAAACTATACAAAAATAATATAATATCAAATTACCTAAAATTATTTTATGAAAATGGAAGATACTAGAATTCTTTTAAATTAGAAATAAGAAGACATAAACTACTAATGGTATTAGAAAATCATAAGACGCTTGCATTTTGTTTTAGAGTTGCTGAAATGAAACTTTGTTTCTAGTGGACTTTTATTTCTTCACTTGGTTTGGGCCGGGCGTGGCTCAGAGGTTAATTTGGCGGTCTGTGAATATGTGTTTTCGTGGTTTTCTTCTCGTTACCACAAAGACTCACCCTACCCTTTAAGACTGTGGGTGCCTTATATTGTTATTCTTCAATAGCAGTATTTGACCAGTGTAGAAATTCAAAAGTCGGTGGCGGGTTGGACTGAGCAGTTGTCTTTTCTGTAGTCCATCAGTATAAAATTAGAAACGGTTAACGAATATAGCCCTTCTGTAGCTCTATGATAATTTATAAAAAAAAATCATTACATTTTGTTTGTTTCATGTGCTTCCCTGTTTTTGAACTGGTTTTAGGTTTTATCAAAGCTAAGTTGTAATTCAGGTTTTGTTTGTTTCTGTTCGGTTATATTTTATATTAATTAAATCGCAAAGTAATTCAAGAAAGAAAGTCCCCTACAGGGACAGCAGTAAATCTACGGATTTACAATGCGCAAATCAGTAGTTTGACTCCCCTCGGTGCACACAGCAGATAGCCTGAAGTGGCTTTGCCATGAGTTTTTTTGTTGTTTTTGAATTTCGCATAAAGCTATTCGAGGACTATCTGTCCATAATTTAGCAGTGTAAGACTAAAGGGAAGGCAGCTAGTCATCACCACCCTCCGCTAACTCTTGGGCTACTCTTACCAACGAATAGTGGGATTGACCGTCAAATTATAACGCCCTCACGGCTGAAAGGGAGAGCATGGTTGGCGCGACAGGGATGCGAACCCGCGCCCCTCAGATTACGAGTCGCACCCCTTACGCGCTAGGCCATGCCAGGCGCTGCTTTGCTATAAGAAAAACATACACACACCAACACACACAAGAAAGAAAAACCTCCACAAATAGGAGGTTTTCATTTAATAAGCTTTTAGTTTTTCAAACTGCACTGACTGACCGACCCTAAGTACATGTCCCTTTTAGAGCATTTTACTTGTAAAATAGACAAATCGCGTGACTTGTCAAATACAGTGGAGCCCCTCACTAACGACTTCAAAAATGCCTCGACAAAAAGGTCGTTAATGAGGGGGAGTCGTTAGTGAGGGGTGGATACCCAATTCGTTACCAAGATTTAAATTATGTACGTTTTTATAATAGGCAATCGGTCTCTGTTCATTTTAACGGTATGGAGTATTTAAAAACGAAATAAAAATGCGGAAATATGTAATGCAAAATATATTTTCACTAGTTCTCACTACTTTACCTTGATTTTATGAGGCTATTAAATGTTTAAACACAAGTCTATTCACCATTCTGTACACAAAAAAATGTTCAAATGCAGGTTTAAAATACGATTCTAAAATACATTTCTTAAAAAATCACTGTAAAATGTTACACGCAAAAATGATCAAATACAGACTTAAAATACGATAAGAAACTACGTTTTCTTAAAGAAATTGCCCCCCAGTGGCTCAGCGGTATGTCTGCGGACTTACACGCTAAAATCCGGGTTTCGATACCCTGTGTTGGGCAGAGCACAGATAGCCCATTGTGTAGCTTTGTGCTTAATTCAAAACAACAACAAAACAACTTAAAGAAATCACTAATTTTTTTTTCGAAAATTGTACAGTTTCAATGTCTTTGCTCACAGCTGCCATGCAATCTACAATGTCCATTTTTCCGTGTGTGAGACCGAACTGTAAAAGTTTTTCTGCATATGACATTGCAGTGGCACAGTCAATTGGCTCGAAAGACTCTACAGTTGTGTCGTCACATTCTTCACCATCATCACTCTCGATAATATTGTCAGAAACTGAATCATCACAAACTGGAGTTTCGTTGTCGAAGTTGACATATTCGCCAAGAGTTACACCATTCAAGACAGGCCTGAAGTCGGGGTCAGATTGGTTTTCTGAAACATTGTCTTCACTTTCGTTTGACACTTCGCCTGAACAGAAGCTAAAGCCGCATTTCAAGAAACACTTTTGAATTGTGGAAGTCTTAACTCGAAGCCAAGCGACGCGTAACTACACCATTGCGTTCAGAAGAGTGATTTTTTTTTTTTGCACAACTCGGGACCTGTAGCCGTCTGGTCGTTATCCATGTGAAATAAAAGTTGTCTCGAGAATGTTTTGCGATACAGCAGTTTGACGGTCTGTATAACTCCGGCATCACAACGCTGTAGCTTAGAAGTTGCATTAGGAGGAAATAAAACGATTTTTACATTAGATAGAGGGATTGCAACATGGGCAGTGCAGTTGTCGATAAAAAGCAGAACATTGCGTTTCTGAAGTTTCATTTTGTTGTTAATTTTTTTTGCCCATTCGGTAAATATGGGAATTGTCATCCAGGCTTTTCGGTTGTGATAATAATCTACACCCAATGAATTCATATCAGAATTACGAAAGCAACGCGGCTTAGCACTATGACCAATAACAAGTGGCCGAACTTTCTCTCCCGACATGCTACAGCAAATCATTGCTGTAACTCTTTCTTTCAAAACTTTTACACCGGATGTCGTTTCTCCCTTCTTGACCATTGATTTCGTTGGAAGTGACCTGTATTGTATCCCAGTCTCATCAGCGTTAAATATGTCATTAGGGGAATAGCCTTCACAGATGGATGGGAGACAATTAGTCCAATCTTCAACTGCTTCTTGAGAAACTTCAGCACTTTTGCCATAGAGAATAGCTGCATTGATATTATGCATTTTTACGAATCTATCTAACCGTCCATTGCTAGCAGAGAAGCCTTCATTGCCAAGCTGAGACGCCAAGAGATTTATTGTTGAAGTAGATTACGTAATACTGTTTAACTACGGAATAATTAAACTCATTTGTAATATGCCATAAATGAGAAGGCAGACCGCTATGTAACTTCACAGAATATGCCACATAATAATGCCACTTAGTCGTTAGTGAGAGGTAAAATAATCAAAATTTTTCAATTTGGTAGGTCGTTAGTCGCGTTTGAGGGGAAGTCGTCCACGAGGGGTCAATTTAATGCAAACAGGGTACCGTCAAAAATTTTCCGGTCGTATGACAGGGGAAGTCGTTAGTGAGGGGTTCCACTGTGATTGCTTAAGCTGTATAAATGCAAAAATGTCATTAAATGGGTAAAAAAAATTCTCCCTCTTCAAGAGAGGCATGACAATGTATATATCATTCTAGGACTAGCGTTGACATGTATATATGCGAAAATTATTATAGTCGTGAACTACTAACGACAAATCACAGGAAAATTAAACTGGACAGGCTTGCAAAATATGACGAACCTTAGACAATCTCTGGCCAACTGGCAGACTGCTGACCGAATCCGTCCCACGAAGTTATTTGATCTGACCCCTATTTTTTAAACCACATTTTATTTCGACCAAACTGGTAAAACAAAAATGAAACCGTGGACAAGCAAACCAGAATCCAATGACAGTTCTAAGAACTTTCTTCAAATGTCAACTCGGCTATTTATTCAAAAGCATCTTATTAACTGAGTATTAATAAAAGAAAGTAGTAATTAACATTTAAATTCAGAAAATAACCGAACGTATTTTATCCTGTCATGTAGTTTCAGCTCACTTACTGCAGTTTAGGTAAGAAACTTGTAAGGGTTTAACTCTGCTGTAATTACAAAACTGTCATATGATAGTTGAAACCAGCCCATGAAATACCTGTATAAAATAAAAACGGGAAGTAACGGCTTCAGTAATTATTAGGGCACGAGCTGTGGACTGACTCACGAATGGTGTTGTCTTTGTCTTGTTTTACCCTCTTCGCCTCGTGGTGGAGTAAAAGTATTGAGAAATCCAAATAAAGCGCCTCGTGTTCTGCCATCATAAACTTATGGTGGAGTTGTAATGAGGAAGAAGTTGATGTTCTTATGGTTCACTTAGTATGATAAATATCATTCAGAGTATAGCTAAACATTCTTATTCACCATGTAAAAGCCAGAATGCCACGTTCGCACCCTGATAGGCGAGTGTTCTTTCAACGTATTCATTAAAAATCAAGTGCACTCTTATAATTTGAATTTGATTAACAGAATATGAAAATAATTTCGGTTATTTTCTTTAGCCAGTATCACCACGATACTTCATTCCCTTAGGCACTCGTATTAAACAGCGCATTGGCCACCATAATTCTTTACCAAAATCATTCAACCAATTTTAGACGATACTTCGTGAAGAATGGGTTAAAACAGAACAACGCACTTTTAGGAATTTCGTGGAGTCAACATCAACCGTTGTTATCCAAGATTACAGGGATGCCGTAATAAGGCAGTTACTATATGTTCGCAAGTTATTAGAATATTTTTTTATAATAAACAATGTGGCCAGTTTTTTTTCTAATATAGAATAGAATTACCTTATCTTAATATTCATCCATTTTAATCTATTCTTAATGGTTGTATACTTTTAATAACAAACTATATCAAAATATTGTATAGTATTTTTTTTCCAGAACTGGTTAGAACAGTATCCGGATAGGTTAACATTAACTCTATGCAATACGAGGTCTGTTAAAAAAATACGTGGACTGTTTGAATTGCGCGACTCCAGTTCCAGGGGAATCCGCTTAGTGTCGCTAGGTTCGCACAGATCAACTGATTACGACGCCATTTCCCAATTGCAGATATCTTCATTGTTGTATTAGCTACGCGGTTTTAAGTGAAGTGCGATTTTTTCGTTTGGCGGATTCCAGAATGAATGACTTGAAGGAGCAACGACTTGCTGTGAAATTTTGTGTTAAACTTGGAAAATCTGCGACTGAAACTTTTGCTATGCTTAACACGGCTTACGGTGATGTTGATATGAAGCGTACGGCATGTTTCAAGTGGCATGAACGTTTTAAGGATGGTCGACAGTCCATTCAAGATGATGAGCGTCCTGGACGTCCTTCCACGTCAACTGAAGACCCACACGTCGACAAAATCAACACCCTGGTGCGGTCAAATCGACGTCTGACTGTCAGGGAGCTTGCTGAAGAGTGTGGGATGTCAGTTGGATCTTGTTACGAGATTTTGACCGAAAAAATGAAGATGCACCGCGTTGCTGCGAAATTTGTGCCTCAGAACTCGTGAGTTTTTGGCCAAACACTCGATCACTGTGCGAGCGACGAAGGAGTTGGAGGACATTACAAAAGAAGCGTACTAGGACTGTTTGAACAAGAAACATCGTTGGGATAAGTGTGTGCTTTGGGGAGGAGAGTACTTTGAAGGGGTCCCAGACCTGTTACTTCTAAATAAAGTACATTTTGTTGTATGACGTCAGTCCGCGTATTTTTTGAACAGCCCTCGTATAATCGTTCAAGACAGAAAATTTACGTATTTCTGTCTCAATGGTTATCTATCTTATTAATGCCTTTAATTTATATAGCTTCTTATAAGCCATTACATTTGATTTCAAGCAGATCGTTGCCAGTTTTGTGCTTAATAAAACAACTAAAATCATCTCTAAACTAACCTTCTTTGTTTATTCAGAGAAAGGAAACTACAACTGACTATAAAACTATGTAACAGAATTTTTACTTTTTCTTGTTCTCGGGCAGTGTTATTTCCCAATTGCTTATTCCTAAAGTAACTGGATAATGAAATTTAGAAATTAACCTATTTTCTATGTAAAAACGGGCAAGCTTGCACATTTTCATTTACATAAAGTCTGAATAAAACATCAAGATATTCATATATTTATACTAAAGTTATACAAAAATGTTTAGAAGTTAGCAGTTTTTCGAGATTTGCGACTGGAATGTAAATCACTATCACGTATCCGCCCCCACATACAGTCTTCCATCATCTTTTCGTTATACGCTCCCACAAGTGTGTAGTTTGCGGCAAGGCCTTCAGTCAATCCTCAAATCTGATCACCCATACAAGAAAGCACACCAGCTTCCAACCGTTTGCGTGCCACGTATGTGGGCGAACATTACAAAAGAAAGTTGACCTCCGACGTCACCGAGGCACTCAGCACGTGAATATTAACTAAGTTACTAACCCTACAGTTAGGTAACTCTCGAGTACAGCTCAAATCCTTTTCTTATACATTTAACTTCAGATTCGTCAGGTAATTACTTCCGAGATGGCTTGAATAATACTCAGTTTGAATGGTCGCTAAACAAGTGTCAAAAAACTGCATTTTAAAACAATTTCGCGTAGCTTAGATTAAGATATTGTTAGGTTACAGCATTCTTACTTGGTTACTCATCTGTTTCAAACTAGAACAACGTTACATGTTTTATTTGTGACTTATTCAGAACGTAGATTTGGTGAGGTGATGTAACCAAACTGTGTAGTGTGTTTTAAAAACACGTATTTAGTCCATGCCCTTATGTCCAACAAAATTTATTATAAAAACATACAGCTCCTGACTTTATCTCCATCCGAATATTTCTGTAGAAAACATGTGGTTTCTGACCTTAGCTTCAATAAAATATTTCTATAAAAACAGTTCCTGACCTTATCTCCAACAGATAAAAACATGTAGTTTCTGACCTTATCTCCAACAGAAAAAACATGTAGTTCCTGACCTTATCTCCAACAGATAAAAACATGTAGTTCCTGACCTTATGTCCAATAGATAAAAACATGTAGTTCCTGACCTTATGTCCAATAGATAAAAACATGTAGTTTCTGACCTTATTTCCAACAGAAAACACATGTCGTTTCTGATTTTTACCTTCAACAGATAAAAACATGTAGTTTCTGACCTTATCTCCAACAGATAAAAACATATAGTTTCTCATTTTTACCTTCAACAGATAAAAACATGTAGTTTCTGACCTTATCTCCATCAAAATATATAATCAAATTGTATGGTTTTTAATTTTATCTCCAACAGAATATATCTGTGAAATGATTGAGCATAATCGGACCATTGTATGTGACAATAGCACTGTTGCTTTATCATACCTGGATGTTGTTATTCTTTTATACTTCTAACTTCCATATGATCAGTAAACTTTTTAAAGTATATGTGAGTGTGTGTATGTGTGTGTTTTCTTATAGCAAAGCTACATAGGACTATCTGCTGAATCCACTGAGGGGAATCAAACCCCTGATTTTAGCATTGTAAATCCATAGACTTCCCATGTACCAGCAGGGACTAAATTATACTTAAAATTAACTGCGAGTTCGAATCCCCCTCGCTCCAGAGATGCTCGCCTTTTCAGCCATGGGGGCATTATAATATGACGGTCAATCCCACTGTTTGTTGGTAAAAGAGTAGCCCAAGAGTTGACTAGCTGCCTTCCCTCTAGCCTTACACTGCAAAATTAGGGATGGCTATCACAGATAGTCCTCGTATAGCTTTGTGCAAAATTCAAAAACAAACAATCTGAAAATTGTTTGGCACAACTGAAAAGTGATACCTTATATTAATACACAAGTGTCTTTCAATAGACTTTTTGGAAATAAATTTACAGTTTTACAGAGTGAAAATATTTGTAATATTGATATTCCCTACTTCTAATTATTAAAATTTTATGAATGTTGTTACTGTTGGATATATGTAGTGTCTTTTATAAGTCTTTTGAATGTTGTTGCTATTGTGTGTGTGTATATATATGTATATATTTTATTTTTGTTAGTCAATAAGAACATTTGTATTTCGTATAATGGCAAAGCTACTTAGTCATCGTTGCTAATTCTGATATAGTGAGCAGAGGAAGGTGACCGGTTAGCAACACCCTACTTAAAAAAAACCTACAGCTGAAATTGCAGAGAATACTTTGTGGTTTCTTACAAATTCACACCCAGATTGCCAGAATGCAGAATTTTATTATAAGATCAGATCGCGCACTGCTGATGAGAGAAACTTACATGTGAAGAAAAATATTAAAGTTCAGTATTAATTAATGTTAATTATTTTTAAAATTCAAATTTTAATAAACTAAAGAACTCTTATGTCCACATCACTGCACAGAAGTGCTCGATATATTTATACCTTTAAATATGCCGTCTCACGTTAGTGCTCAAGACAATGTGTTACTGACACATTAATTATTTGTATATCTATAAGGTGTGTGTCTTCTTATAGCAATGCCACATCAGGCTATTCATAAGGCATTCCAGTGGTTAGCATGCTGACTATGAACCTGCTGATCTATCTAACCTTCTGAGTATATTCTAAGAGTAAAAAGAAAGTCTCAATATTCCATCCAATAAGAGTAGACCAAGAATTGACAATTGATTCTGTTTAGTTAGCACCTTCTCTCGAGATTTAGCAGTGGGTGGTGATAACTAGCTGCCTTCCCTCTAGTCTTTCACTGATAACTTAGGAATAGCTGGCACAGGTAGTCTTTGCATGAAATTCAAAACAAACCAAACCTTGAATGACTTCAATAGCAGCAACAAAGCTCCAACCTGTCCTGAATAACTTAGAAGAATACTGCCAAAAATATAGAATAAAAATAAATATTCCAAACAACCAAGTTACACTATTCACCTGATCAAATAAACTAAAAAAAGATCCACCAAAGTTATACATGAACAGATCACTTTTACAGACTACTACTTTGGCTAAATTTTTGGGATTAATCTATGATACCAAGTTAATGTGGAGACAGCATACTAACAATATCCTGACAATAATCTTGGAAAAAGCAAAGTATGCAAGAAGCCTATTGGGTAAAAATCAAGGTATATCACTTGATAATATAATAAAAATCTACAAAACATACATTATATTCATTATAGAATATGCATGTCCAGCCTGGTTAAACATAACACAAAAACAGTTACACAAACTACAAAAAATACAAAATTCAATCATAACTTCAACTTTCATGCAGAAGTATGCAAACTTAGAACAGTATCCAATAGACTCTTGCATAATGCACTAAATTATTTTACTAAAAATTGGCATAAAAATGATTTATTGTGTGATCTCGACAGATACCACGTACATGATGTACATAGTTCTAAGTACCTCTCTACAATGAATATATATTTGAGAAATATATATCAAGTTGGCCATCATGTATTAGATGTTTAGAATTAGTATGATATGCATAGTTATATTTTTGATATATATATATAAAAAAAAATGAAAAAAGGTAACTCAAGACAATATATGGACATTGCCCTGAAAAGGGCCAGAGTACTGTGGGTTACACTGGCTCTAAAGCACTACAGCATTGTAGTAGCTGATATGAAAATTAGGGATAGAGAAAGAGGTCTTTTGCAACTGATCCTCCTGGGTACGTAAAATTTCCATCATTCCCAAATACCCACAAAGAAGAAGTGAACAGCTGTGTTTGTACATTTGAGAGTTAACAAATCACAAAGTACGTTATTTTACTTCAAGCTTGATTTTTGTTTACACATAATAAGAATAATGACAACATCAAAATATATTTTTCATATACATGTATCATGAGCCTTAAAGTGCATCATTTAGAGAACACACCATATAACAGATATTTAATGATAAACTAATATATTACTGTCTAATTATATACATTTTGTGTTGATATAGCACAAAATGATTGGTTGGATGACAATAATTCATTGTGTAAACCAACAACATGTGACTTTATTTCCATGCAGTTCATGTTTATAACCTTCTTCCTAACTATAACTATTTACAATGCTGTAGTTTTGACTCTTGATTTTATTACAAAAAGCACCTTCGTTTGTAGGTTTGCTTGCTTGTAGTTTATGTGCAAAACTGCACAATTAGCTCTCTGTGCTCTACCCACCAAGGGTATGTGTTTTACTTATATAATACAAATATTTTGTATTTGAATACAAAATACTACAAAGAAAAAATATTTCATATATGAAGCAGAATTTTCTCGCTAGTTTTTTTAAGTTGTATGCTTATTATCTCTTGAATGCATGATTATATGAATTTATTGTTGTCAAGGTGAAGACAAGAACAACTTGTAAGAATATCACGTTGACAGCATAAATAAAAACAAACAAACATTAATCTGTTTATTGTATTGAGATATTGCAAATAATCCAATATGCATTATTACTTCCATATATTAAACTACACTGAAATAATCAGATTTGAAATTCAGTCCCAATTTTATTACAAGAACTCAGTTATATGTTTAATAATAGTTTATCAGTGTAAGTTCTTTCCATACCAGGTACATTAAATATTAAACTATCTGTTTCCTTAATTCAGGTTTAACTATGTTTTGGAAATTATTTTTGCAGTGATGGTCCCAATAACCAGTATATGACTAATGTTGTAAAAAATGATTGTATACTCAGACTATTGTTTAATTTTTACAAGAAGCTAATTATTAAATTTATGTACTGTTTAAATATCGACTAATTGCTTTGGTGGAATATTACAAAACAGAGAAAGAAACGTTTTGAAGAATTAATTTAATGAAGACAAGAGTATAAAACTAATACACTTAAGAACCATGAATCTCAGCATTAAATTATGGATATAGAAATTCATTTTATCAGTTACTTAACCAAGAGGAACTGAGAGCTGTGTTGAACTGCTAATACCTGTTCCAACAGCTGCTGCAGTGTGTTGAACGTAGGAAGGGGGAGGATGAAGAGGAATGTTCAGCTGGGACACATTACAAGAGGGTAAGGATGAAACACTAGGGTTTACATTAACATGGAGGGACAAAGTCTGTTCCTGAGGGTCAACTGTAGAACCAGACAAAACAGATGATGAGCTACTAATGTCTCCAGTATGGGAAGATTTTTGCAGGTTAGGTATAAATCGTAATTCTCCCATGCTGCGACCTGTCAGAGATGAACTTTTTAATCCATCTTGATGCAATGATGAGGTTGGAAGACCCACTGAAACAAGCATTAAAGCAATAAGTTTTACATGCTGTTTTTTACACATCTTTCAGTAAAACAACATCAGCGCCACTTTTAATATTATAAAAAAGCTACCTTAAAAATTATTGTTACAGGATACAATACTTGGAAGTGAAGACAAGAAGACAGCATACAAACAAACGTTTAAAACAACAATGGCTGAAATTGCTGACAGCATCAATCAGTCTTTGGCCATATTTATAATATCCAAAGGCAATTTATTGTGGCCTAACATTCAAAAATTACTTTCTGTTTGACTCAGTTTCACCACAAAAACACAGAACATTAAATGGAAATAAAGTAATCAAAAGTTACTGCAATCAAACAAAGTAAAGGCAAACAATGTAGACTTTCATCCATAAAAAATATGGACATTTTGCATCCTTACCTGATGGACTGTTCAGGAAATACACACTTATGAAGGTAAAATGCCTCTTATTGTGGAATATTTAATCTATAATTAGAATAGCAAGGCAAATTAAAAAACAACAAAAAACAGTGCCTTGAGATCAACAAAGACAAACAACTAAGGCTGAAAGAAAACCATGATTACTACTACTAAATCTAGGTCTAATTGACCCTTTTGTAAAGGGTCAAAGACCATGTCATTATCTTTTTCAAGTTGCACTCAAATTTGTATTGAACTACTATCTAATGAATTATGTCAATAAGTTTGGAATGAAATTGTAGATAACTCAAACTTTAATACTATATATGAGTTAATTTTTTAGCTTAAAAGTTAATATTAAAAGATCATATCTAAATATAGAATTTGGTAAGTCATGTGGTATGTTGAATGCAGGATTGTTTAAAATTAGATGTTTGTAATGTAAAATGTTAATTCTATAATTTCATACAAATTAAGAACTTAAATTACAATTATTGACAAACTAGAATATATAAAATAAAAACTTCACATCATTTTATTTTGTTGAGATATGGCTTATCTACTGAATCAACCATGGTAGACCCATTCAACTCTTTTCATTTTCAAAAATGGTCCCTTATATACACTTACTTTAACCTATGATATGTGAATAATCAATCAACAGCTTAGGATGTCCCCCAAATGGTTTTCTCTGCCATTTTAATCTTTTAAAAAGCTTCCACGTTCTTTCTCTCTAAGATTTGAATGAAGTAGGTTGTGTTTTTGGTCTGTTCAAAGTTTCATATTTTATAAAATCTAAATAAATCTCAGCTAGTAAGCATAGTAAATTATAGTGGAATTCTATGATATCAGTGTAGTTATTTATGATTTTTTAGTTACTCAAGTGTATATCTAAAACCTAAAAAGAGTTTTGTTTGATAACCTCCACATGCAAAATTTTAAAAGGCTTAGAACCTATGTCCTGTAACAACCAAGTACAAACGTTTTAGCAAGAAGAGTTAATTGTTTGCTTTTCTTCTTGATTTATTGTTCTATATTTTAAGAAAAATAAGTTTAATAATTTATTTCTAAATAATAATAATCTATATACATATATAATGTATAATAATTGAAATGTGACTGTATGTTACAAAATATCAGTCCACTAAATCACAGCCAAAGCATGGAAGACTAATGGTCAGTTCTATATTACTGGAAAGGTTAACCAAGTGCACATGCATCAAGTCACTATAAGTTGTGTATTGTTTGGTAGGCATGACTAGAAGATCAATATAATAAACAGCCATTAATTATATATGCTCATATATAGCATTATGAGATTTAAGCTACCTAGACTAAATATTTGTATTTTGTGTTATAATACGTAGTCATTTTAGCATGAAAAAAGCAATTTATATTTATATCCTAATTTTTTAATGACAGTTATAAGGTTGATAAAGTGACAGACTATTCATAGTTAAGAATATAAAAAATAACAAAATATAAAGTACTATTGTAAAAAAACATGAAATGTATTCAGGATGTTTTAGAGATTACACAAATAATATTCGAGATTTTTGGGACAAAGAATATTTTAATTTTTAATCATAACATGAAATTACTTTGCACTCAGACTAGTAACAAAACAGACTATTTTCACAAACAAATCTTCAGAAAAAATATTTCATTAAATATCTGATTTTTTGTACAGAAAATACTTGTAATCTTTACTAAAAGTCTACCAAGTTTTGTGAACATACAGATGATGTAACAAAAGTTATAGTGTAAATACTTAATGTGTGCAAGTGTGTAGACAATTCAGAGTTTGTGAATAAATGTTTCCAGTATGAGAACAATTTTATAAAGCATGTACTTTATCATAAAGTATTGTCTATTATGTTCCCTGAAATAAAAACATTAGAATAAATCATTCTATAAGAATAATCAAAGAAATCTATTAATCAACTGTGGAGAAAAACATATTTTGAACAAGGGCAGATAATGTGTGACATACAGCTGGGTATGTTAAATTTTCAGTTTTAACAACTTATGATAGAAATCAAAGGAGAATGTGCAATAATTTGTTAAACATAACCAAAAGCCAGTGCCAACAAGGTTTTTCACACAGTACCAAACCTCATCAACAGAATACAACAGATCGAGTAATGGTCGAGACACTATTTATAAAATAAACTTCATGAACAATAACTGTTAGAATGTAAACAATATCAAGTAATTAAATTGGAACTATTATCAATTGTGTTTTAGTTTTCAATGCAATTTGTGTTTGCAAAGCATGTTTCACTTAAATATGAATATTTTAGAACACAGTTCAGCAGTAAATATAAAATATCGTTACTGTATATACATACTGGAGTAAAGATTAATCAGTATTTTTTCTGTATAAAGAAAACTGCAATTCTTTTCTTCATGTGACTTTACAACCTCACATTTGTGTGAGTTTTTTTCGTGTTTTTGAAAAATATAACAAAATACAGTTATATAATCAGTTTATCTGGACTATGTAACCACTATATATAGTTAACTTGATGCTTTTGAAACCTTATTATACAAGTTAATAATGCAAGACCATTAAACAAGGTTAAGCCAAAGGCCATACAGTTTTGAAAAAGGAATCTTCATTGTTTTCTTTGTAAATAATAAAACTTTCACAACACAGCACTTCCAGAAAGCAGGCTCCAAAACCAAACAAGCCAATCATATTTTTTGTTACCATTAATAAGGAAATAAATGAAGGCTTACAAAATTATAATTCTTCCTATACTGAAAATGTATTTCCAATAGATACTTTCCATTAATTCACAAAATTAGCTATTCTTTCCTCATTCAGTGCTGCCTTCTATGTGTGAACTTTTTTTATGCATGCCACAAGCTTTGTGCTGTCCTCTTGTTGAAATATGTGAGAAGAGTTAAGTACCTATTGTAAATATATTTTCAGTACAGGAAAATTATAATTTCCAATACAGTACTTATTACATTTCATAAGATAAGCTATAAACACACAGTGAGGAGGAAGAAGGATTGGTGCAATAGAAGAACAGACAAAGAATTGAACACAACAACTTGACACTGGGAACCAACATCCATACAAAGGTAGGATGATGGCTTCAAACCAAAAGGAGAGAACTGCATGTACAACAGATTAACTCCAGACGGTATGAAATGTGTAACAACAGACCACATCAACCTGAAAGTGACAGATAAACTCATAATAAGTGTAAATGAACAGTAGAAGGCCAGGTGAACTACTATACAATAACAGATCTACTCTGCAGTAGTGTATATAGTATAAGAAAGCCACATTATCTTGTAAGGTGATGAATCAACTCCAAGGGTTGAGGGTATTGTTAAATATGTAAAAGGCATGAGGAAGCTATGTCATCCATCAACTCCTGTGATTGTGTAAATAGTGTCAGGAGGCTAGGTCCACCAATAACAGGATGGATCAATTGAAGGGGAGACCATACAGCATCTGTACCAGCAGAACACCACTGTCCTACTCTTACCTGAATAGTTATAGCTTCAGAAGGAAGTATTCATGATCTAACACCCAAGCAGCTTGGAACTAGTAAGTGGAAAGGACTCCCATACTCAAAAGCTTCCAAGTAAATGTACAGTAGAGGAGTGTAGTGGGAGTCACATGCATCATGTGAGCAGACTATGCTATGATTGGTTAATTGATGATCCATGATTATTTGCATGAGAGATATGTTGGAATGTGCAATTTCAACAAGGGGAAAGCACAGGACTTGTGGTACGTGTAAAGGAAACATTCAAATATAGAGGCTAGCACTGAATGAGAGCAGCTAATCTTGTAAACAAAAGTAAGTATTATATCAGAACCAAAGGTTTACACATATACAACCATACCTCAAAATAAAACTACCACTTTCATATCAAAGATAATCCAAGAAATTGAAGCATCAGTAATTCCATTCAACAATATGTGTCATGTTCCCTGATGTAGCTCTAACAGACTTATATGCTTTTACCTATAAACTATAGTGTTGAGAACCAATATTAATGCAAAGTGAGGACTATGGAAGGTATGTTATGATATCTAACTGAAAATTAGTTTTCATATCTTTCACAGAAATTGTTGTGTCAATATGTAATCATGTCATCAGACTGATGGAGGAAGTTAACCAAAGGACCATATGAGACATGGAACATTATTCTTATAATGTACAATAAACAACTTGGTAGACTACCAAGAAAATGTTTTGATGAACCAACTAGTATCAGTACAATCTGACCTGATGTTTCAAATGGCTGACTGTGAGAAGGTGATGAATGTATAATGATGATGTTACTAAGCCCTGCATTAAGGAACTGTGTTCCAAAATGGTCTCTCTGGATTCCTTCTAGCACTAGCTGGTGAACAGGTTGAGTACCAGGTAAGACAGGATCCTGTAGTAAAATGTAAGTTATCATTACTTTTCAAAACATTTCACTTGTATAAATAACAAACAGCAAAATACCTTATAAATATATGCTAACTGTGCCAGTAAATGTAAAACAAATATGCTATCAGAACACTTAACCCTTAAACTGCAGGTTTTAAATAGGCAACAATTTTTTTCTTTAAAAATAACAAAAAAACAATAATTTACTTACCTTTAGCTTCCATCATGGCTGATGAAGCAAGAAACAAGATTTTTTTTTATGACTTATATTTTACAATCTTTTGTCAAACAATTATTTCTATGCCTCTAAAAAGCTTCAATCCTATCTGATTACACATACTGTGTGTGTTCAAAAAGTAGAATTCAATGTAATAACTTGTTTAGAAAATAAGTTCTTCTATAAAAATAACATTCACTGAAACTAGCAAACTTTTATATTAGAATTACTGAATTACAAGGAAAAACATTAATACAGAATATATAGAAATAAACGAAATTAAATACTTTTTATTCTATAAAAATCAGTTTATTCTTTCAAAGGTTTTGTAATATAACAGAGAAATATACAGTAAAATTTATATATTTGTAAAAATTACCAATTCATCTCCAACATTATCATTCCTTACTCATGATAAAACCCTAAAAATTCCACATCATCTAAAAATAGCATTTTATGAAAAATACATCATTATTATTGTACAGTCTGTTTTGGATTTTTTTTATATAGTTAGTAAATAGTGATAATTACTGTACAGAAAAGTTTTATTATTTCTGCTTCACCCCTACACAAGCAAGAATAAAAAGTCCTGACAAAATTATATATATTTTTCATGATTCTATTAAGGTTTACTGAAGATACTATTTAATTAACATAAACAACATACAGAAGTAGAATTACTTGTGAAGTTAATCAAAAACCAAAGAAACAATATGTCAGTTTTTTTTAATTGAGATGTTTATGATGCGTACCTGAACAGACAGAGTATTTGTAGACTGAGAGCTGCAGTTCTGTGCTGTGGGCACCACAAGTGGACAAGTATCCACAGTTGTGTTTATAGGGTTAGGTGAGGCTGGATCAGTTTGCTGGACTTTATTACCTTCTGCACTCAGGTTCTCATCTGGTCTCTCTGGATATGGTGGTAAAGGTTCTCTAAATGACTAATAAAAAAATAAATGAATTATGCAATGTTCTCATGTGACAAAAAATAAAAAGAGGAAGAATTAATTGTACTTTTTGATTTGAACAAAGGAGCGTGTGAGAGTAAAAAAAGCCACATCAAACAGAGTACATCTGTACTCACACAAGTAAATAGCTTGAACTAACATCCTTGCACACTATTATGTGCAGCATAAATATATTGATTAATTTAGTGTTTCATGGTACAAAGCAGCGAGGCTATCTGCACCAAACATCCTGTAAAAATGTAAAAATAAAGTAAATGTAAAAAAGACATAAAAGGAAATGAAGGTAAAACAAAAAAGTGTAAAACCAGCATTGACACCTAGTGTATTTACTCTAGCAAAATGGTAATGATCATAACCTGCCAGGAAGACTAACAGGTAAATTCAAGAACCACCGTCAGTCACCTGAAGTTGGCCTTTCCAGTCCTGGTTCAGGGTTATGTGTTATAGCAGCTATTATCAAAATGTAAAAGAATAGAAGTTTTAAAAGACACATACCAAAATCGTAATAATGAGAAGCCAAATTTCCAGTAAAAAGATAAAAGTCAAGTATATGGAATAAAATTTGTAAAAGTAAATGAAGGTGAAAACAAAACAGCAATTAAAACAGAAAATGGCATAAAAACCAATGTTGACATCCAGTCTACAAAGTTGTAAAGAATGCAGCAGAATGGTAATGATCATAACTCGCCAGGAAGACTAACAGGTAAGTATAAAAACCACCGTCAGTCACCTGAAGTTGGTCTTTCTAGTCCTGGTTTCGGGTTACGAGTCATTATGGCCAGTACTAAAAGGTAAAGTAATATAAGTGTTAAATGATATGCAGCAAAAGTATAATAACAACTTGCCAGGATGACTAACGAGCAGTTCAAACAGTAGCGTTAGTCACCTGAAGTTGGCCTTTCCAGTCCTGGTGTCGAGTTATTTAATGTTCTGGCCATTGTCCAATGTCAAATTGAATAAGAGAGATTAAAACTGTAAAAAAGGAACCACAATTAAAAAGGTGTAATGAATAAATATGCAACACTTAAATGAGATTAAAAAGATTAATGGCCATTAAAAAATTAAAAACGTTATCAAGGTGGACAGTGTCACCATCACCAATAACACTGTCCAATGTTACAGATAGACCCTGGGAAAAAATATGTTTAAAATATTGCCATCGTCGAGAATTGTAACGATGGCAAGAAAGTAAAACGTGGCTGAGAGTGATCTGAGTGTAACACAAGCTACACATTGGTGCATCAGTTCCAGATAAAAGAAAACAATGAGTTAAAAAACTGTGACCAATGTGTAGCCTAGTGAGAACAACTTCCTCCTTCTGAACTTTATGGAAGCTAGATGGCCAAAGTTCAATATAGGGTTTGATTTGAAAGAGTTTGTTGTCACGTTGCTCACTCCAAGTAGACTGCCAGCTCGCATGGAGCCAAGAGCACGGAAAACACATTCTCAGGTGGGATGTTTTGATAAGGAACGAAGTTTCGAAGTATATTGTAAAGATAGTTTCAAACAGCAAAGGTGCAGAGAAGGTTCATGAGATTCATTGTATAAGCTTTGAACTGGATAGGTACGGAAAACCCCAGTGCAGAGTCAAAGTCCTTGGTGATGAATGGGGTCCAGCATCTTTAAGGGCAAGGGTCTGGCAGAGCCATAGACCATTGATCCATCGTCAAGTTTTGATCGAATAAGAGCACGATATACCGTTAACATTGAACATCAATCTGCTCTCCAACTGCTCCAAGATTCTTTCCGGCTTTGACGTCTTACCCACCTAGCATGAGCACGGGCCCGTTGGAAAGCAACATGGTTTGAAAGTGTGGGATATCTACAAAAAGTATCCCAGGCCTGTTTTTGAGCCTTCCGTGCCTAAGTGGCAAGCAGGATTCCACCACAGGCGAGGATATTGTGTAAAACATGTCGAGGTTTTACGAATACACTGAGCAGCTGCTTGTATAATACAGCCAGTTACAGCTGCTACACAGTCGTCTATTGATGGCTGATTTACGATGGCAGGATCAAGTTCTGCAAGAGCAGTGAAAGTGGACCAGTCTGCCTGAGCTAGCTTCCACCAGGACACACGGGTAGGGTGGCATCAACCACGGCCAGTCTCTCTCAAAAGTATAGGAAAATGATCACTGCCCAGTAGATTACTGTCAACCCTCCATGAAAAATTGGAGAATAATGAAGGGGAGCAAACCGAGAGATCAATAGTGGTAAAGGACTGACTAGGTGCAGAAAATAAGTGGAAGAACCAGTATTGAAAAGAGAAAGATTGTGATCAAAGAGCATCCGCTCTACAGATCGACCCCTCCTCCCATCAATAATAGCACTTCCCCAGAGGGGATGATGTCCATTAAAATCCCCCAAAATTAGAAATGGAGACGGCAACTGTTCAACAAGAGCATCAAGGTCTGATTGATCACGTCTCTCCATGGAACAGGTACAGAGAACAAACAGTAATGGTATGACCCAAGGAAACACAGATGGCTACAGCCTCCAAGGATGTGTTGAGTGACAAAAACAGAGTGGGCACATGCTGATCAACTAATAGTGCTACCCCTCCATATACTCGACCATCACACAGCCTGTCATTTCTGTACAGAGAAAACTGTCAAATGGAGACTGTATCAGCAGGTTTGAGAAATGTTTCTTGAAGGGAAAGACAAAGAGGATGGTAGGAAGCAATCAGCATTTTGATATCATCCAGATTAGAACGTAAATCTCGACAGTTCCATTGTATCAAGGTGGCCATTTTTAAAAACGGGTAGGTGAAGTGGCTGGAAAGTTCTTCTGTTTACAACTACGTCTTTTTTCTTTACTATCCTTAGTCGGAGGAGGTCTATCAACCTCCATGGATCCTGCCCTGGGTCGAGTGGGCAGGTCTTTGTTATTGGAAGGGGAGTCCAGTGACTGACGACGTGAACGAATAATTGTTTTGCCTCTTTGGGTGGGAGAAAAAGAAGTATCAGAAGAAATCCCTGTATTTCAAACTGAGGGACGTGGATCTTGAGGTTTGTTGGAAGGTATGGGAGGAACAGAGATGGGTGTGGAAGTCGATTCATCAACCTTTTTAACCTCAGTGGTCAAAAGGCTTTTCATTTGTTTTGAAAACGATTCTCTTGGAGGCACAGAGAGATCTGCACTCCCACTGTAGTTGTGGAATAAAGTGCAGCAGCATATGTCAGAGATGGATTAGTGGACAGCAATTTCCGAGCCTCAGGATAACTAATGTTATGTATAGTTTTCAAACGCTGCACCATAGTCTTTTTCCTCCAACCATTTTGGGCAAGAATGAAAGTAAGAGGGGTGAGAACCATTGCAGTTGATGCAATGTGGGTCCATGTCACATTCATAGGCATCGTGGTCTTTGCCTCTACACCGAGCACATTTCAGGGAACCACGACACGATGTCTTTGAGTGGCTGAATCTCTGACATTGGAAACATCGAAGAGGGTTTGGAATGTAAGGCCGAACCCTGCAAATAAGATAACCTGCCTTGATGATGGCAGGTGCACGTGATGAAGTAAATGTCAAAGCGAGGGTATTTGTAGGCAGTGTAACTCCATCTTTGCAAGTGGAGATGCGCCTCACTGCAGAAACTCCTTGAGTGGAGAGACCAGCGAGAATCTCTGACTCAGGAATGTTCTTTAAATCCCTCTTAACAATAACTCCTCGTAAAGAATTCAAAGTAGCATGAGGTGTAACCTCAATAGGTATATCCCCAATTGCCTTTGAATTTAAGAGGAATTCACTGTGTTGGGATGTGGATGTTTCAACCAATATGTCTCCAGATTGAAGCTTGTTTACTGACTTTGGAGAGCCAGCAAGTCTCTCTAGTCCCTTTTGAATAAAAAAGGGGGACATTTGTTTTAAAGGTTTTTCTGAAAGAGAATGTAATATAAGAAAATGAGGTACGTGTGTTACTAATGTTGAAGATTGCTGTTCAGAGTCTTCAAGACATAGTCGCTTACCCATTGACAGTTTTTTCACAATTTTATTTAAATTTTTTGGAGGATCCATAGGAAAAAGGAAATTTTTCGGTACCCACTGACCCCACCCACCATGGAGCCCTAAAACGGGATGCACTACAAAGTCATGCAAGGACAATGGCATAAATATATTTCACAATATATTAAAATAGTAAATAAGAGCTGTCAAGTATCAAGAATGCTACATAAGACACTGGAAGGTAATTAATTATTACATTATCTTCAAAATTTATACATCAGTAATGTTGTGTTAAAAAGTTTTAATCTTGTAGTAGACACGAAAATATCATACATATTTTTAATTTGTTGATTTCTTCAAAAATAAAGTATCTGTACAATAAGCAAGTAAAAACTATCAGTGTGTACTGAAAATAGTAGTAAGTATCTTTTAAAACCTCAATATGTTCTGAAAAAATAGCATATGCCAATTTACACCTCAACATACTCTGTAAAAGTAATACATGTCAACTGACTCTTCATCAAGTTCTGAAAAAATAGTACACATCAAGTAACACCTCAGAACATTCTGAAAAATATGCATCAACTGATACATTAAGTATTTTCTGAAAAAGTAGCATGTATCAACTAATGTTTCTTCACATTCTAAAAATGTTGTACGAACAACGACATCTCATCATGATCAGAATGACAGACTTCAAAAACCCCAAAATGTAAAAACTTACTTGATAATTTGTTTCTTGGGAAGAAAAAACTTGGAAATTTGTTGAAAGATTTATACTGTTCTCTGGTGGAGAAAGAATTACTGTTTGCTCTCTAGAAGTGGGATCCAGTGTCAGAAATACCTGTGAGTAAGAAACAGAAGGATGTATAGGCAATGAATGAACAATAGTTTCTAAAGTGAGTGTGTTTTTTTTACTTCAAGTGTTTTGCCCCACCTCAAAAACAAAATTATGTCAAAGTTATTATCTAATTTTAATATTGTACTTAATGACACATTTAATTCTTTTCTTGAACATTTTATAAGCTTTTAACTATTTAGACCCCCAATAATTTTGCACACTGTTTGACAAAGAATACATACACACACTTCAAAGTAAAAAACAAAATGTCTGTCAATGAGAATGACTAATGGAACAAAAAATGTTTGTAACAACCTACTTCACTATGTAAACAGTCCTTTATAGCAAAATTGTTCAGGACCTTCAGTAAGAGCAACTCTTAATTCTAAAATCATCCTCACTGGCTTTTAAACACATTTTTATAAACTATTTATGCAACAAACTGTTTGTAGATACAAGATATTAAAGAGCGAACAACGTTTCGACCTCCTTCAGTCATCGTCAGGTTCACTAAATATGTAAAACATTTTCTCAACCCAAACGAGCCATTTTTGCATATATATTTCTCAACAAGTGGATTTTTCGACATCACTGAAGATATTAAAGGTTGCATAAACCCTAATAACAAAAACAGAAGTACCATCAAGATTACAATTAATCCTAAAAATAATTAAGGTTTCTTACCTACCTTACATATCAATATATTAGTGCTTTCATCTAAATTTACCTTTATCAATCTGTACAATGAATATAGGCAAAAATGGACCCCAACAGAAGTGAATGGTATATAACAAAGTTGATATCGCAGTTTGAATGCACACAAAAATTACATCATAAAGTGTCTAGAGAGCAACATGGAATATTTTTTGTCTTCATTAATACCAGCAGTTGTAACAATACTAAACTGATAGGTTTTATTTTAATCACAACTATTCTTTAAAATGATAACATACTGCTAATGTTAGATTTTATCACTGCAGATCAAAACTCACAAGAGGCAGCAAGACTATTCATCATTAACTGTAATAAATTGTTCATAAGTTTCTAGTCAAAACAAAATTTTATATTTATTCTGGGAAACAGGTTTAAGAAATAATTCTAAAAGGTACAGAATACTATACTTTCAGCATCCAGTTAATATTATGTTTTTATTTTCATTCATTTTAATATTAAAACATTTAATAATAATCATATATCATGCTTCATCAGTACTTCCAACATGAAGAAATCAAAACAATATTAAAGCTGTGGATTAAAATGATCAACCAACTAAAATATATGTTTATCACACTTCTGTTCTGAAATTATGGTGGAGTATGAAACTTTACCTGAACATTAGAATTTTGTTGAGAGCATCCTGTATGTTTACTGTCAGAGAATGGCATAGGCCCTTGACTATTTGTTGAAGTAATTGTTTTGCTTATTTCATTATTGGAAGGATGTGCAAAAGATTCAGTTCCTTGCTGTTCGGCCTTATCCACATCTTTTTCTAAACTTCCATCATCAATAATCCTAAAAATGTATTAAACATATATGTATTTGTGAAAGTAATTGCAAGTATGATAAATACAGAATTATGAATAAGAATATGTGTTCTGCCATATAATAAGAACATAACTCACATACAATCTTACTTTTCTGTTATTACCTGATGACTTTTAGTTTGTACTTTTGACAGTGTACTAAACAGTTTTGTTTTTACATCTGGCTTTCAAACACACTTTTTGTTCATATTCTTTAACCAGTGAATCTAATTATTTCTTCTTAACATTTTTCATAATTACCTACACAAACTTTCTGTTAACAAGTTTACCCAGGCTTTTTTAAGTCTTTCTGAATTAAAAAATAGCACCAAAAAAATTCAGAGTATTGATGTAATAATAATAATACTTACAGTCATGTGAAAAAGTTAGGAAACCCTATGAAAGCCTGTGTATTTTTGTAACATTTTTGGATATATAGATATTCAATCTCAATTTCAACAATACTGAGAGATTATAGGAACATACCTAAACAATTAAAACTGAAGAAAAGACTTATCAAGATCTTCTGTAAATGTAATTCTACAAAAATGCATATTCTCACTGAGGAAAAAGTTAAGACACCCTACCCTTAACAGACATTGTTACCCCCTCTAGCTGAAATAACTGCAATGAAATGCTTCTTGTAGCCATCTACCAGTCTCTGACATTGGTTTGAAGAAAGCTTGCCCCACCTCTCAATGCAGAATTCTGTCAGCTGTGAGATGTTTGATGGGTTTCTTGCATGTACAGCCCGTTTCAAGTCATCTCACAGCATCTCAATGGGATTAAGATCTGGGCTTTGACTAGGCCATTCCAGGACTCTCCATTTCTTAGTTTTCAGCCAGTCCTTGATGGATTAACTGGTATGTTTTGGGTCATTGTCGTGTTGCAAAGTTCAGTTCTGCTTCAACTTTAATTTTCTTACAGATGGACTCAAGCACCCCCTAATACACAGTAGAATGCATGATGAATTCTATGATTGTGAGCTGTTCAGGTCCTGATACAGCAAAGCAACCTCAAACCATGACACTTCCATCTCCATGCTTCACAGTTGGTATGAGGTTCTTTTCCTGGAATGCTGTACTTAGTTTATGACAAACATATCCTTTGTTCTAGTATCCAAGTAATTCAATTTTGGACTCATCTGTCCAAAGAACATTATTTCAGAAATCCCGGTCTTTGTTTACATTCTCTCTGGCAAACTTCAGTCTGGTGCAATACACCTGTTTGTGAGTTGAGCTATTTTAAGTGGGAATAAATATTGGGGTGTCCTAACTTTTTCCTCAGTTAGAATATGCATTTTTGTAAAATTACATTTACAGAAGATCTTGAAAAGTCTTTTCTTCACTTTTAATTGTTTAGTTATATTTCTATAATCTCTCAGTAAACTGAGATTAAATATCTATATATCCAAAAATGTTACCAAAATACACAGGCTTTCATAGGGTGTCCTAACTTTTTCACATGACTGTATATTTCAAAATCAGATTTCTAAAAGAAGCATTTTTAGATACATTTTTTATTATACCAAGAAGTTTCATGGAATTTTTTTATTTTCAGCTTTTTAAAACTACATATTTTTTTAACTAACAAAACCAATTTCATAAAACTGTACATGCAACATTATTTGACACAAAATTAGGTTTATAACAGTGGTTAGGTGACGACAGTCAACATATAACTTGACATTTCACGTAAAGGAAACTGAGACTGGTAGTATTTTGATGCTAAAAATACTTTAATTGTGATAATAAAAACCTTAAAATGAAGTTTTTTATAACTTCAGAATAAGCAATTATATGTAAGCTAAAGTTTCATTGTACAATACTAACCCTTACAACAGACTCACAAGAATAAAAACTTCCCTCAAGTATTAATCCCTAAAATAATTATTTCGAACACAAAGCAAAACTACAGCTATTGAATACACACAAAAGCACATCTTACCTTTCTTGAGTTTCTGACTGCCACCTTCGTTTGAGCCCATGTTCAGGTGGTTCCCGGTTCCCACCAGTTCGCCTCATCTGCTCATTGACCTTTGTAATGGTAGTGTAACTGCATCCTGTAACCTACAGAACAAATAATGAAGTATGGCATCTTAGCCTACTTCCAACTTTGTTTATAGTAATCCTGCCTTCTAAACATAATGTAACTACATCCTGTAATCTACCAAACAAATTATTAAGTATCCAGAAATAACATTTACACTTCTAATTCTGAATATTGTGTTCATTATCTGTAGTAATAAAATAACTTCATAATGTTATCTACTCATGAGAAATCATAAAGAATCCACATAACACATGCCATGTTATCTTGTTTTAATATCAAAGAATATTGCTAATAATGGCAATTTTTGTAACAACAACATAATTAAAAACAATTAATTATTAATTAAAGAAAATAACATGTTCCTATTTCTGTATTATTAAGCGTAAAACAGCACAATTAGTTATGTGCTGTAACCACCACATGGATCATTAGCTTAATTACAGCTATAAAGTCCTCAAATTTATTGCTGAGCCACCATGAGGTGAAAATGTCATGAGGAAAAATTTTTGATTAGTTGTATGATTACACTACACATGAAAGAATTAAATTATTTGTAAAAACTACCAAGTTATATTAACAATATGTTGATTATATACAATTTACTCTAGCACATCTTACAACAACTGACACAGTGCATATGTTAGTATCTATGTAACAAACCTCCTATTCCATATACTGAATGACACAACAAACAAAAATCCATAAAAAACGTTAATAATTTGGGTATTTAAGATTCAGACAATTAGAAAAATAACTGTGGTATGTACAACAACTATTTCTTCATAATGTTACATAATTTGAAAACAAGAGGAGTACAACTTTTAGTAGGACTGTATATGAGGGTTTGGTTATATCTTTATTAATGTAACTTTTAATTGTAGTACCAAAAACTGCAGTTCTTAAAATAAAAAAATTAATAAATGGTACTACTTTTAATATATATAAAATCATTATAATTTATATCAGTAAAATATAAAAAAAAATTAGCTCTGTATACTGAACTGTTTGATACAGTGGGTTGCATATGAGTAAAGAGCACAATCAGAACATTTTTCTCATACAGTATTTTCCAGGGGAAAAAAATCCTTATTTAGAAAATGTTAATATTTTCTAAATTTCTATTCAAAGAAGTGTGAATACTATAATTAGTAATTACTGGTACAAACAACTACCAGTAGGGTGGCACTTCTGTTAATTTACTAAAAGTAAAATAAAATGCAACATACTCTTCTTTAATAGTCAAATATAAGCTCAACCTTCTTGACTTTTATGGAGACATTTCTCAAAACCACATTGTAACTACATGCAGGTTGCAAAATGTTATACTGGTAGTCATATTTACATAATAACTACTATTACACCTGCACGTCTAAAAAACAAAAAAAATCATCCACATATTCATTAAAATATCTATCACCATTATTCAGCTAGTTGTATACAAAAAAGCATTTTTTTCCATATAAAATAAAACTCTAACTTAATTCAAATTAATATTTCAATATACACTAACAATGTTGGTTATCTTCAGCAGACTACACCCTTAAAACCCTGACAACTAAATGTATGACAAACATAAATTTAAAATATCCAAACTACATATAAACAACTTCTGTAATTTAATAGATCTCATATTTTGTTCACATCAAAAAATATATAGATATAACAAAATTGTGCTAATTCATGTCCATTAATACAACTTTATCTATATTGGAATTATTACAATATGTGGAGTAACAATACTGGAAAATAATAACTCACTGTAATCTGGTAAACATTAAAGTATCAATATTTACCATAAAATGAATAATAAAAAATTAAAATTTGAGTAACAAGGTAATAAACAAAAATCTATTCACAAATATTCAATGATGTTAAGTAAAAAGTTACCATCGAAATAAACTTGTAACAATTTGTTCTTCCACCACCAGAGGGAGTAAGCATTTCAGCCAGAACTCTCCGTGCCTCAGCTTGCCCCAATTTGGCTCGTTCTCGCCATTCTTCAAGCAAAAGCTCATGAGATATTGCCATCAATATACAATAATTGAGACAACATGTTTCAGTTGCCAGATCTGTAACTGGTTTTAAAAGACCAAGAGCAGCTTTTCCTTTTTTCCTTTCAACTCGTGGCCCTTTCTGAGATTATTTAAAATATTGGTACTTAAAAACCTAAGGAAATTTCAATTTTTATTTTCAATTATTTCTTAAATAATTTTCCATAATCTTTGAGATAATAATAACCCAGAATAGTCAAGTTACCATGGTACATGCATACTGTATTAAGTTTCTAATTTAAAAAACACAGATAGAAATGTTTCAAGATTTAGTTTCTACTTGTATATAAAGAAAATAACTTGTTCTCTTTACCTTCTTTCAGAGAAACAGTCCGCAATGATCAATTAAAAACAATCATACTTCTCTATTATACAGAAAAATTAAATTAAAACTTTTATTGCATTCTAATTTTTAGAATACTAAAAACTTCCTAACTGCTTCTAAAAAAAAAGAACAATTTATCTAATACATTTATAAAACAAATACAAAATTAATGAAACGAAATCATTAGCCTATAGACCCTTCAATTATTTGCTTTTGCTACCTTACTGAAAAATATTTGATACACATAAAACTACAGCAATGTTGGACAATTTATTCAAAAAGAAATTTAATAAACATCAACAGCCACGGCTTGTGTGATGACAGGTATAATTTATAGTTTTTTGTTTGAAATAATTTAAATACACCATATTATTTTGTTATTTCCTCACCTCAGGCTCAGTTTTTAATCTCTTGTGTAAAAAATTATTGGAGTACATGAGTACACGCTGTGTTGCACGTTCACACAACCCTAAACTATGTTTAAGGTAGTTTCGTTTCTGCAGCACAAATTCTTCAAATTTCACACTACGTTTCTGCCCATTTCCAAGACCAACATTGTGTGTAGGTCGTTTCTTTTGTTTCCCATTATTCTGAAAAAAAATGCAAAAGAAAAAGTTGTAATAAGTCATTAGCTTTACCTACATAAACATTTAACTATCAGAAGTAATAATGATCTCAATGTAAACTGAAAAACCCTATGGTATTTGTCTATTTTTACTTTACCAATTTTTTTTCCTGTGTTGTGTTAATACTCACGTGTTCGTTTTGACTTCTTATCAAAATTTTAACCCCTTTGTTACTGGTCCTGTTGAATCCATAGTTTCATTTTTCTGAGGGTTGCATAAACTGCTTAATCAAATTGCATGAAGCTTAACTTCTAGAGCACATGTAGTTTTAAGTTAAAGAAATCATAAAGTTATATCCAGTATTTAAGTAGTCAAAGAATTTTCTAGAAGGACTATTTCTTTGATAGTGGGGTCATGACCTGATTCTGGGTCTTCTTGATAAAGAGGCTGGTTTGCTATTCTCTCCTTTATGGTCTCTCACACTTGCATTTGAATAAATCTAGCACAGAGTGCAGGAAATCTAGATACACATACTTAAACGATTCAAGTAATTATTCAAGTTATACTGGGGAAAGCCCTAGATGAGGGGATGACACACCAACATTTTTATCTTGGAGATCAAGAATCAAATCTCTGCAACTTCCATCACAGAAAACATTTGTCTTAAAGACTTCACTGAAGACAAAAACAGAATACCACCTGAAACTTAAGGCCAAAACCAATTACTAATTGGTATCTAATAAAAAAAAATCTATTAATAACTAGGCTCAGGTAATCATATATGCTATTAATCAAAAGACTATTTAGTTGTTCTATACATTTTTAGCTACTGAAATTTCAAAATGTTTTTATGAATCAACATTTTTTAAAAATAATATTTTTCCTTCTTAGATTTCTATTTTTTATTGCTGTGTCACTAAACTTTACAAATGTACAAGTTTTATTTCAATAAAACTATAATTTATTTTTATTAACATCATACAACTTTTATAGGAATGTACTTACACTCATTGATATACATAACAAAAAATATATATATTTAAACCTAAAAGTGTTTATTTAGAGTTGATTATAAATTTGCATTTTATATATAGCCAATGTTAACTTGTTTTTTGTTTATTAACATATCTGTCTTTGTACAACTTTATTGCCCTTTAAAGTGGTTATGTATCAAGAGGAAAAACTAATATATATTTTCCAGAATCAATAATGACTTAAAACTAAACATCACTGCTCAATCCTTTAGACTTACATTCTTGTTAACCCTAAATATTTTTTTCCCAAACTGTTATAGAAAAAAAAATGTTTATGTAGTTTTTAAACAGAAATCCAATATCAGTACCAAATATCATTAGTGAACTACTTCTTCAAACTTGTGAAAACAGAAAAATGTTATAAGGAATGACTGGTAAGGTGTATATATAATTTTGAATTTTCTTTTTAACGTTTTTGCAATGGGTTTAGTAAAATATATGAGTTCATATGCACATGTTAAATAGTTATACAACAACTTTTGATGCAGTAAATGTATCTTCAGAAAACTTGGTAAACTTTCAATAAAGATTACAAGTTTTTGCCCAGAAAATGTCAGGTTTTCTAATGAAATATTTTAAATAAAGATTTAAAGCTTCATTACTAGCTCAAGTGTGAAGTGATTTCCCTGTAATTATTAAAAAACTATTCTTCACCTCAAAAATCAAAAATATTATTTGTGTAATTTCTAAAACCTCCAAAATACATTTCAAATACTTGTTTTCACTAAAACTTTATATTTTGTCTCTTATTTTCTCTACCCTAATTATGTATGGTCTGTCAATTTGATTGACCTCATAACCATCATAAAAAATTAGGAAATACATGCAAGTTATGCTATTTTTCTTTCCAGAAGAGCTACAAATTATAACACAAAAATACAAATGTTTAGTCTAAATACTTAAAGTCTTATAACATTATATATTTATTATTTTCTATTATACTACCCACCAGTTGTGCCTGGCTAAGAATACATAACTTGCATTGACATGGTGCAGGGGCATTCATGTTACTCTATCCAATAACACAAAAACTGACCTTCAGTCTTTAAAAGTGGACCTGTCTTCGCTGTGATTTAGTGGACTAATATTTTGTAATATACAGTATAATTTTAATTATTATGCATGTATATAGATTACTACTATCTGGAAATAAGTTTATTAAATTTATTTAAAATATGGAACAATAAATACACAAGTAAAGCAAATAATTTTCTTTCCTAACTACAACCTTTGAACTCAGTTGCTGCTGAATGCAGGATGCTAAGCCATTTAAAATTTTGCACAAGTAGGATATGAACTAAAATATGTTTTTAGGTTGTATATGTATACAGTTGAATAACCAAAAAGTCATAGATTACAGTGTCATTACCACAAAATTTCACTATAATTTATCAAGCTTAGCAACTATACTGTATTTAGGTCTAAAAAAACCATCAAACTCCTGGCAGACTAAAGACACAATCTACACTCTTGAAATCTTGGTTCAAAAGAACATGATAGCCTTTTTAACAAATCAAAATGCTTGAGAAAACCACTAGGGGGACATTCTAACTAGCTCAATATATTCTCCAGAATCAATAATGACTTACAACTGAACATCACTGCTCAATCCTTTAGACTTACATTCTTGCTAACCCTAAACATTTTTTTTTCTATGAGAATTTTTTTTATAGGCCTTTAATAGTAAGAACCTTGAATTATTTAACTGCATAGTTTATATAAGAGGACTAAACATTCTCAAGTTAACAATTTTTAATACATACAGTTAACATGAAAAGGTATACTACTCATCACAACAATAAAACATTTGAAATGTAAAGCATATTGTCTAACTGCGATAGCAATCACAACTGCACTTTGTGCGTGTCATCAGTTCACAACAACAAAAAATGTTCTGTTCTACACTACACCAGTGAATCTGTTTTTGATACCATGTTATATATCATTCTTGTGAATATTTAGTATTAAACATTGGTTATGTTACTTTATCACAACTTACTGAAGCAACTCTTGCATCCAGCAAACATTATTTTATTCAAATGTATGCAGCACTGTGTGGTAAGTCAGATGTTACTTACAAAAGTAATTTGTGAAAAGCTTTCATATTAGAAATATCATACCTGCTCAACTGTGTAACATTTTAATCTGCTTAACTGTTTTGCTTCTTTCAAAAGATGAAGAAGATGTCCTGCCTTTACTTCTGGTCTCTCTGTATCACCTGAAACAGTTGTAAACAATATCAAATTTAAAAGTAAAGAAAACATAAGAGCTGACTGTCCAAAATATTAACTGTTCTCAAATGTTATACTTTAAAAAATCCAATAGGGCTATGTATTATAATGATAGTAATAGTACTTATGAAAATAATTTTTAACATCTTAACTACAGAGTACATCTTTGGATGTTTTTATATCTAAAGTGATTGTCAAACACTTTTAATTCCACAGGGAGTCCCCTAATATAGAAAGGGAAAAAATTCTTAAATAATTTATATTTCTAATTATCAAACTATTATACTTGTTTGGCATGAGCTTTAGCTAGAATGGGGAGTAATTATAAGTTGTCAATCTTATATCTTATACATTCACTAAGGTGTTACTTACCAGGCAATATGAAGACATAACTGAATATTTAACAGAAAGTTCACAATTACTTTTAATATGGTAAAATTTTTACAGAACTGTAGTTCAAGTTTTTCCTCAACATGTGTTTCATGCTTAGCTTATCACACAAGCAGTTTTGTAAAAAACATGTAAGGTGTTTATAAGTATACATATATATAATACAAAATAGCTGATTTTGATAAAATCACATTATAAGATTGATTGAAACTTTAATTTTCTGCACAGTATCAACATGAACAATAAAAACAAAAAACTTACAAATAAACTGTAGATATTATAAACAAAGTTAACATAAAATAAGAGAGGCAGACCAACAATATTTTTTATTTAGTACAGATTAAGAGTAACTATTAGAAAGGCATTCAAACAGTACAACTCTTGCCTCACAATTATTTTGATTATTACAGCAACCGACCTATATACATAGTAGACTGTTCCTAACTCTTAAAGATGTAGATGCCAAAATGTTCTTTCTATCTCTAATTGTTATCAAGTTTTGACCATTTTTTGAAACTTAACATTTTCCTTACCCGAAAATGCATTTTGATAGATACTGATCTGTTAACACATCCTCTTGCCTTAGGGGTTTTTCTCATAAAATTGCACTACTGCAAAATAACATTATTATGCAACAAAAGCCCTCTATCATTAAGAGTGTGACCCCAACATTGTGCCAACTAACTCCCTCTGTGCTTTTGCACTCAACAATTTTTATTCTTGGCGAGACAAGTTAGTCTAAAATGCACAGAAAGTAGGAAGGATGGTAAGTATATGAAAGGTGAATATCTATTATTGGTGTACATAATCATGAAAGTAAATGTTAACTTCAAAGGTGATAAACACCTCTTCACACAGAAAGTTATAATATCATGTTGATATGGGGAAGGAAACAGTGCAGTATCTACCAAGGTAAGTTTCCTTAAAAATGCCCAAAACAAACTTATGGAGTATGACATCTGACAGCAGAGACTCTGTATGGGTACATCCTTAGGAGACTTCACCTCACCTTCTCTAAGGTACAATTTTGCCAATAATAGAAGGTTGGAAGAGGTAAACAAGCCCCATGTGTCAAGAATATGAGTAGAATAAGAACATGGCCATCCAAATGATTGCAAACAACAGATCAGAGAGCCAATACGTGTATTGTAGTTTGGCATGTTCAGACTGTAATTAGAGCACTCCTTAACCATCCTTAGACAATCCTAGACCAACATCAGCCCCAGGACAAAAACACAGAAATTATTAGTTCCTATTCTTCTCAACTATATCATCAGACTTTTAGACCAACACCAGAAATGAGAGAAGAGTAAGATATGTTAGTCCCTGCTCACCTCAACTCATCTATAAGACTCCTGAACCAATACCAACCATGGTAGGAGGGCAAGGAGGACATGACATACAGTGTGTAATATAGAGAGTAAATTATTTGTTAGTAAGTGCTCACCTCAATTCAAATGAACAGGAGATGACTGCAGGAAAACATGTGTATATAATGTGTGCTCATCTCAACTCTACTGAACAGACATGACTACACACAAAAAAAGTATAGAGTAGTTGGTGTTCAGAGATGTTGTGCTGCCCTCCTATTGGTATGGAGCTTTCACTGCAGATTAACAGCAACATTCATTAGTGCCATTCATGAGAAAATTCACAAGATTAAGTAGGAATTGCCTAAGGGGTAGTAGACATGAGAAACATAGCTTTCTATGAGAATGGTACAGTCTTATAAATTTTAACTTGCTAACACTATAACAAAAATGGTTGACCACCCAAGTGAGCTTGACCTTTGAGCAATATTCCTCAAAATACAACTGGACTTTGAGGGACACTCAACCTTTGTACCAAATTTGATAGCAATTAGGTGAAATACTTTTGACCTATATCATTCACGTATGTACACAAGAGTGAAAACAAAAGTTCTACTGTTGGGCAGCAGTAAACAGATAAAACTTATTGATAAATGTCTATGCCTAATGTACTTTTGTTAAGAGTTATAAAGTGGTAAAGATGAACAAAAAATTTAGTTATTTATTGAACACACACAGACAGCTTATTTCAGCAAGAACAAAATAAAACATAATGTTACTCAATTATATCAAACAATTACCATCAATGTTGAGATTTTTCTACTACTGCTACTACTGTAAACACTTTTTATATTACATGTATAATAATCTTTTCATTCCGACCATTTTACAACTCAGATTATTTCATATAACACATTGACTGCTGATCTGCGATTTGAGGTACGTTCTGCCTCTAGCAGTTGGATGCGAGTGTGCTGCATACAGTGTATGGCTTGCAACAATTCTGTGTACATTTAGAGCAGCCACAGTCAAAGGGTAAAACTTCATAAGTTCAGCTAAAACAACAAGAAACTAACTCTAGAGTAGGTTTTAATTTTAAAATTACTTCACCTCCACTAATTATATACTTTTGCAAGCATGCACATGGTTGTTGTTTAAATTCTGGACAAAAGAGCCGTTCAGCATCTTGATCTCTAAGCACTTCCACAAGAGAAAGAGCAAATGCCTGAGCTTCTCTTAAGTACTTCTCCTTTTCTTCTGGAGATGGAACAATCTGTCTCGAAAAAAAATTATACCAGAAATATCACAAAATGTTAAAAACTTGGCCTATAAAACACTAATGGCATCCAAACTAGATTATTTAACAAACTTAGTAACTCACTGGGTCTACTTGCAAAGAAACAATCAATACTTGTATGAAACACTATTTATTGTCTCAGGTTTGAAAATACTTTTATTTAATGAAACTGATTAACCTTTTAAAATTGACATACTATAATCATTAATTATTTTAAGTTGTTTTTTTTTCAAACTAACTACAAATGATATTGACAAGTTCATTTTCATCTGTGCACCATAATCTGATTTGGCAACACCACTTTCACATTCTATAATATTACATATTTGTTCCACCAGACTAGCTTGAAGTTAATGACAATATAATATGTAATGGTTCAACAAAAGTACTGAAATAAAAATATTATGTCCAGTTGAAGACACCAGTCTTTCAACTATACATTATCATAAGCCCTATAGGAAAAAATGTAAAAGCTTGACTAGATTTCAAACTACACTTTTGCACCAGGTTAATTATCTACTGGGTGTTTCTTTCCTTAAGGCAAGGGGGGAGCCCTCCAAGATTATTTGTAAATTTTATAGTTTTACTCTAGATGATCAGTTTGATGCAAAAAGCCACTTAAGACATACTAAAACAATTTTAAAAAGTAAGAATACAATAAGTTTGCTCAGACTACAATATACACTTATTAAATAGTCTTGACCATTCAAAATGTGTTATAATAGGCCTAACACTAATGATTTATGATTTAAAAATAATCATACTTTGCCAGCTTGAAAAACGTGTTAAAACCATCACAAATGGCCCATATAAATAGTAATCTAACCACTAATCACAGACAGTGGTCCTACTCACTTCTTTCTATTTTTGGAGATGATCCTTTGTATATACTTGTGTATATAACATGTGGAAAACCACCCGAAAGATCACAATGCTACCTTAGTGGCTTCCTCAGCCATTTTTATGCACTAAAATGCTATTTCATTCCTTCAAAAAAGATTTCAAGAAGATAGGTTGTATCTTTAGTCTGCTCAAATTTCATATTTTTTTAGACCAAATTACAGCTTAGTTACTAAGCTTAATAAATTATAATGGAATTAAATGGTATTAATAGAGTAATTTACGATTATCTGTTTATTCAAATGTATATATACATAAAACTTAAAAAAATCTGTTTCACATCCTCTATGCATGAAATTTGACTTGGCAATCAATCAGAAACAACAGCTGAGTACAAAGTTCATAACCAGAGAGAACTTGTTTGCTCTACTCCTTCTTTCTGTTTTATGTTTCAAGAAATATCAGTTTAAAAACTTCTTTGTAAACAGTAATAATCTATAAGCATACATAATGTATAACAATTGAAATGTTACTGTACTTTACAAAATACTAGTCCACTAAACCACTAAAACACAGCCAAGACAGGCCACTTTATAAAGACTAAAGGTCAGTTTTATATAACTAGGTATGATAACATTAATACATGTATGCCACATCATTGTAACTTCTGTATTGTTAGCCAAGCATGACAGGAAGGTCGGAATAATAAAAAATAAGACATACATATGTACAAATGTGTAATGTTATGACACTTAAGCTATTTATATAAAACATTTATGTTTTAGTATTACAACCTGTAGTCATTCTAGATAAAAAAAACAACATAATTTATATTTGCTTCCTCATTTGTTATGGAGGTTACTAGGTCAGTCAAGCTTACAGACCATATATAGTTAGGGTTGAGAAAATAACAGATAAAATGTAAGGTTGTACTGAAAATAAACATTTAAAATGGATTCAGAAGGCTTTATAGATTACACAAATAATATTTGAAATTTTTGGGACGAAGAATAGATTTTTAATCATCACATGAAAAATCACTTTGCACTTGGACTAGTAACAAAACAGATTTCATATATTCAGAAACAAATATTTAGTATTCATTAAGATACACACACATCATTAAAAGTTATAATATAAATAATTAACATATGTAAACATGTATATGAACTTGTGTATTTAACATCAAGGCCATTGTGAAAAGGTTAAGGAATTATCAGTCAAAAAGAGAGAACCCCCCACTGTTCAAAATTCTTCTGATAGCTTGAAAACAAGAAATCAGTGAGAAGCATTATTACTTACAAATAAAGCAAACAAGTTTCACAACCAAAGTAAAACTGGAATAAGTGACTGAATATAGAAAGAAACTGAACCTAGTAATGTACAATGTAATGGGCAATAAACAACATAAATAGTGTGTGGCTATCTACAAATATGAAAGTGATAAGATATAACGTATCCTGACTTTCTATAAAAATTCAATATAACTGAAATATGGTTTGCACACTAATTCATTACTAATTATTAGTTTAAAAATTTTTGATTTAAATTATTCAATTTATATTTACTAATATCAAACTACAAAATCTATTAAACAATTTTTATATTGCATAATAGATACATTTTTTTTTTACTTGAACTTACTTTATCTTTTTTGGGCCTTTTTGATTTTTTACTTTTCATTGCTAAACCACAAGCATTGCACAAGACTAAATTTTTATTTGTGTCTGGGTCCAAGTGACGTCGAGGAGCTGGAAGGGTTCTTATTCTTCTTTTAATTTTCCTAAAAAGGAAAATACCATAACAATTTCTTGAGAAACATTCATCATCATAAGACAATAGTATCATATACTAAGTTTACCAAATAAAACATCCATAAATAGGCTCTTAAAATATTCTCTATATTGCATTAAAATGTGTTTCACAACTTTTTTTTTCACTTTAACTATACACCAAAATTATCTCATTTACTGGTAAAGAAAAATCCACACACATTCTACAATTTAAGTTTTTATAAAAAGGCACTGTTTTTCATTTATAGGTCTTTCTTACTATTACACAAAAGAAATACCAGTTCAGTTTTATCACTAACTGATATATAAACTTACTAACGTAACTAAAGATTTTATAGTAGAAAATATCAAATATTGCTTCATATCTCAGCTAAACAATCCAAAATTCCATACCACTGAATTAATATTATTCTGTTATCTGATATATATTCATACACTTTTCAATCACTTTGAATATATTCATTTTTAAATAAATACCTATAATCCAATCAATTTCATAGCTTTTTTAAGTAACATTCTTATACTTTGTCAAAATGTAATAATTATATCAAGGTAAAATATCAGAAACAAATGATATAAATATCAAGTTTCGAGTTTGTGCGAGATCATTTGTAATGTCAATATCCTAACAATGATATAAATAAGATTCAACAGACTATATACTTTACAATTTCTATATTTTGATGATTTTTAAATAATTTTTACACATTTAGAAATTCTTAATGCACATGAAAAAATAGCTTGTTGAAACTAATAATATATTTCACACAAACATTACATTTAATGGTAAGCATTTTTTTCTAGTGCATTTGTTAAAATTGTAGTAATACAATACATTTTTCTGTAATTAAAATAAATTAAGTGGTATTTATTTTTATTTATGATATAAACTTCACAATTAAAATATTTTCCACCAAGTTGTTTGTCCACGTGAATCATTTTCTCTCAGATATTTCTGAAAACAACAGTTGGCTAACAACATAATACATCTCAACCCTGCTAACTTCTATATGTTGGTACATAAAGTGTAAACAGAAATATTATGCACAGAAATACATTATAAAATGTTAACAGTTTTGAAAAAGTCATGTAACACTAATGTTTTTACATTCAGCACTAAAAATAATCCCATTAGTGCTTTGTAGAGGGTTATTCACAACCTCTAGTAACAATATGCATATCAAACCATCTTGCCCATGACTCTTCCTTGGCTTATGATTACATAGGTTAAAGGCTCTGTTTCTCTTGTCGGGTTTTAGTTAGGTTGGTGAGTTGCAAATGTAAATAGCATCTACAACTGACTCCTTAAATGGTTACAGTAAAGAAGTTTTTAATACAATGTGTTCTGGTTTCAAAATTATAAAAATATGCAAAGAATTTTTGCATTTAAAAAAAGCAGATCTGTAGTGTTGAATGTTTCTAGGATAGAAAAAAAAAATGTCACTCCATCATCAGCTGCTTGTCACACAGAGGAGTCACTCCAGTTAAACATTTTTTCCACTAAAAATAACTCAAGAACACAATGGTTAAATGCAGCTAAAGTAAAAATTTCTTTTAGAACATTTCCATAACATACATAACATGGTTCTAGCTTTGCATGAGTAACAAAACACATGGTAAAACAAAATTCCATATGTCCAAAACTGTGTGTACAGCTGGCAACAGATTGTAATATATCATCACAATCAAGGAAGCATATCTGAAGTAAGAATATGACATTTCAAAAATAGTACAAAGCATGTTACAGTTACATTCTAGAGACTGAAAAACATGCAAGAAAGAAAGGGAAAACTTTAACTTCAGTGTATTATGGAAAACCTTCTGACAGTTGGCTTGCACCATACAGCAACATTCCAATATCAGGTCCATCACAGAGGACACTACCCATAGATATATGAGAGATCATAAGGCTTGGCACTCATCCATGTAACCACTATAGACTACACAGACATTAATCCTTATATTGCTACTACAGATTGTAAATAACTTTTTCTTATTAGTTAAAATATATACAGAATTTTATTTCTTTTCCTCTAAACCTAAAATAATTAACTTGTTCAACAAAAATCATTCTACTTTGTTCTAGATACAAATTATTGTTTATAATTTCTGTTCCAGCAATACCCATATTTATAATATCACACAATTTGTTGTTTTTACACATTATTGTAAATGATATCTATCATGGTATCAATCCATAAAACACTTATATCCCACAATGGTAACATACATTTTGCTTTTAATTAATAATGTTAAATAATACTTTTTAGTCATTTTAGACAAGAAAACTTATCAGAAATGACATTAATCTATATACATAATCCACAACCCATACAGTTTACAATTTGTTTAGCTTTATCCAATAACTTCCTTTAGTGATAGTTAATCTGAACACAAAACTTTAAAATTCATAAGTCCATACCTATGTGGATGTATAATATAAGGTGACTTGCAAATATCACAGCAAAAGGGTTTTCCACTCACTTCTGGGTATTGTTCTTGAGAAACTGTTTCTGGTAAAACATATCTAAAAGTCCTGTTTACTTTCTTTGTAGCTCTGTTTTTTGTCTTTGATGAAGTTGGTTCTGGTGAATATAGCTGACGAGTTTTAATATTTCTTTCACTTCTTCTCACGCTCTTCATTTCTGAAGGTTCCATACTTTAATACTAATATCCTATTTGCAGAACATCAATAAAACATATACAAAATATTCTACGAAGTTCAACTACTGACAAAGAAATACAGATCATTACAAACTAAAATCATTGTTACAATGTTGCATAATAGTAATCACAATGAATATTGTGTCAAAAATTTTCAGATTAAACAAAATTTTAAAAAAGCAGCTAGTCTCAGCATTTGAATTTTGTTACAAAACTCAGATTCAGTGTTCATTCCATTGACATCAACCATCCACAAAGAACCTCCCGAGGTAAATATCTCACATTCTGATGACATCAAAGTTTCTTTGCTTTCAGCATTATAAAACAGATTTTTAAACATCAAATGTTATGGAAAACAAAAATTCAAGATTTTCCTACCGAAGCAAATACAGCACTGCGAATTAACTAAGTAACATGTAATGCTAAATACTATTATTACTGTTGCTAGACTACAATGTAACTGTGTTCTAATATTACTATTAGTACAAGGTAAATTATAAATTTTACTTGTTATAGTATGATTGAATTTAACTTCATAACTACGTAATTATAACTTACGAATTATACTATAGTTATAAGTTAATAAAGTTACCCCTATCAGGCCTTGTTAAAATGTTTTCTTCTCTTTCTGTACTAAATTTAAAATACATATGTTAAGAATGTATCCTAACTGTACTTTTGGTTTAAAAATACAATTTATTTTATTGTTCACATCTCATTTGTTTTCACAACCATCTACAATGTTATTAATCCCTCTATAAACAAAGTTGCATTCCCGTACAAAATTTGAACTTATTTTACAATACACTTTAATAGACGATCACGACGCCATCTCACAAAAGGTAATTTCGTAATTGTCAATAAAACTCTTTTTGAACAATGTTTTTAATTGCAGCAGTGTGAAATCATAAAAGTTTAAAAAATTTCGGTAGAATTCATATGTAGTCTGATAGACAGTTCAAAGAAGCCCAAACATGCCCAGGTGGTTAGAGCGCTTAATTTGCAGTCTGTAAGTTACGGATTCGAATCTCTCTCGCACCAAATAGGCTCTCCCTTTCAACAGTAAGGACGTTACAATTTAACGGCAAATCTCATTATTCATTGCTAAAAGAGTATCCCAAGACCTCGCGTGACGATGATGATTAGCAGTCTTCCCTCCAGTCTTTCAAGCTCCAAAGAAGTTAAACCAAACGAAGTTCATGGTGGGCAAAACGTTAAGAAAGACAAAATTTTCACCAAATTACTCATCTAAGACTTTATTTATAAGCATTACAAATACAGAAATCTGAGGATATCTTATTACTTTCCTTTATGTTTCTGAATTTTCACCTGTAACAAGATGCACAGTGATTACCAGGCCAGGTTATAACTTGGTGCAGATTTTGTTCTGGATAGTCCTAGTCCCTAAAGTCGTCCAATTTCCCTTTATTTCCTAATATTATTAACTACAAAAAAATGTTCCTATTTTAGAAAATACAAATCCACGGCCTGAAGATATCTTTATGGTCTTAGGGTATGGATAAATGTATTGCATTGGAACGCAAACTCGCAAACTAACGTGGCAGGGGTTTAGTTTAGAGAGAGAGAAATCAGAAGAGTTATCTCTCCAACTGGGGTGTTCAGGAGCTTTGTAGTTCCTCTTCGTCCTCTTACGTGAGAAATTTTTGAAATGCCCGTGGAATTTTTACTTTATTTTTAATATTTCGAAACTGGAGTGGGGTATTTGTGAGTGAGAGAAAGGACGGGAAAACTGGACGAGAGCAGCGAAAGTGAGGTGAGCCAGACTTTGGCTCTAGGACGGAATACGCTGGCGAATTGATCTTTAAAATTTACAGTGATTATTCCAGGTAACTCGGTAAACGGCCCTTTTCAGATAAGGCTGGGACCTACAGGTCCGATGCCAGAGATTTTGCATTGGAAAGCACTGTTACATACCTTTATCAAAAAACGATAAATTTTCGGTGGGATCACACTATATACAAATGCAAAGTCAAAATATTGTTGTAGAACACGCCATTCCACCGCAATTTTATCGGCTGTGGCTGTCACGCGATTTATTGATTTGTATGTTAAAAATTATTATATAACATACTTAGCCAGTAAAATACACATGTTTAGTCATTATTTTATTTTATTACAAATTTCATTAAGTGAAGCAACGAAACCAATGTAAATGAATTAAGCATATATGTTATTATCACGTTTTAAAAAGAAAGAAAGACATTCACTAATAAGCTTATATAGTTGGACAGTTACTAGAAAATTAAGCTTTCTAAAAAATTACCAAAAGTATTTACTACTTATTAAAGTAGTAGTAAAGTTAAAGCTTGTTATATATAACACTGAACGCTCTTATAACATTACACACGTATCAAATAATAGTGTAATTTACACTGCTATGATACTCATCTCAGAGTAACTAAAATTATATTTTAATATGCGTGGCATAAAATATTTTTCATTACATTATTATGTACCTAAGCTATATACTGCTGGCCAAAATATTAAGGCCAATGAACATAAAGAAAAACATGCACTTTACATTGTTAGACTCAACCACTTATTTGAGTAGAGCTTCGAAAGATGAAAATAAGAAAAAGGGAAATGAAAAAGTCCTTTGTACTGCGGACATTGTGGATTGCAGCGTTGTCCTGCTGAAAAATCCAGTCATTTTCACACAAGCGAGGGCTTTCAGTCAATAAGAATGCTCTCTCCAACATGCTTATATAATCAGCTGCTGTTTGATGTCCCTGTATAACCTGAAGCTCCATTATTACATAGGAGGAGAAAGCATTCCAGATCATAATGGAACTTACTTTACTGCATTATGTGGAAAATGTCTCCGGTGGGATATCTTTATCGTGCTATTAACGCTGGAAGCCCCCTGGACCATCCGATGCCTCATTTCATTAATTGAGTTTCTTTTTTAAAAAGGTAGTATGGTTAATACACTGCAATATATTCTTCTTTGCTTTCACTCATAAGTTTATAGAATCACAAGTTTGTGGGATCGAACTTAACACAGTAGTGAGTGTCTTAATGAGATTTATATTTTGATACAGATCCTTTTAGGGTATCTATATAAGTAATTGTGGATAACAGAGAATCTTTATTGGAATCCTGGAATCTCTGCGAATCACAGCAGAACGCAGGTATTTTTTGCAAGTTATTATTAATATGAATAAAACGCTACTAAAATTAGATTCGTCTTTCCCAGTTAAGTATGTTTTCTTCCAGTGTCTCAGTAGTTCGTCAGCAGTCTTGCAACGTTAAATATTTAGTTTTGATACCCATAGTAGGCAGAACACAGATAACTCATTATACGCTGCTGGCCAAAATCTTAAAACCAATGAACATAAAGAAAAAATATGCATTTTGCGTTGTTAGACCACTTATTTGTGTAGAACTTCGAAAGATGAAAATAAGAAAAGGGAAAATAGAAACCTTTTCAGCATTTAATAGGGAAAATGTAACACTATGAAATTAGCCTAAATACTAGCTGGTCAAAAGTTTAAGACCACACTGAAACGAAGTGTTAATTGCTAAACACGTAACGAAATTTTGTCATTTGTGTTCAAGAATTAGCGTTATCAACATCTCCCACTGACATCTCCTGTGTTACATTGGGTAAAAACATGGCAAAGGCTAAAACGATGATAGAGTTTGAACGTGCCAGAATTATTAAGCTGCAAAAGCACGGTCTCTCTCAACGTGCTATCGCTGGTGAGATTGGGCATAGTAAAATCGGTGTTGCAAATTTCTTAAAAGACTCCGAGGAGTACGGAACGAGAATTTTAAGTGGTCGGCCCAAGAAATTTTCACCAACGTCGAGCAGGAGGATTCAATGGGTTGTCTGGCAAGACACCAGCTGATCATCGAACCAGATTAAGGCCCTTACAGACACAGAATGCGACTCAAGAACAATAAGACAGCATCTATGAGAGAAAGGTTTTAAAAACTGTGGACATATTTAAATGCCATGCTTCTTTCTGCACCAGAAAATAACTTGATTAAACTTTGCTGAGAAGCACCAAACATGGGACGTAGAAAAGTGGAAAGTTTTGTTTTCTGATGAGAAAAAAATTAGCCTGGATGGTCCAGATGGCTTCCAACGTTACTGGAACAATAAGGATATCCCACTGAAGACATTTTCTACACAACACAGTGGAGAAGGTTCCATTATGACCTGGGATGCTTTCTTGTTCCATGGAACAATGGAGCTTCAGGTTATACAGGGGCGTCAAACAGAAGCTGGCTATACTGGCATGGTGAAGAGAGCATCCTTATTGACTGAAGGCTCTCGCTTGTGTGGAAATTACTGGATCCTTCAGCAGGACAACATTGCAATCCACAATGCCCACAGGACAAAGGACTTTTTCATTCACGTGATTCTTTTGGACCATCCAGCATGAACTAAACCCCATTGGAAATGTTTAAGGGTGGATGGCAAGGGAAGTCTGTAGAAATGGACGTCAATTTCAAACAGTTCATCATCTTCCCCACTTGGAATAAAATTCAAGCCAGCCTTCTACAGATGCTTATATCGATCATGCTGAAGCAAATGTTTGAAGTTATTCACTATGTCGATCGTGCAATGTACTACTGATACCTCTTGTTGGGCATTTCCTACCCTGTTTAGGACTTCTTTTTTGTATGGTCTTAAACTTTTGACCATATAGTATTTAGGCTAGTTTCATAGTGTTCACATTTTCCCTATTAAATGCTAAAAAAAGCTTATTTTTATTTTCCCTTTTCTTACTTTCATCTTTTGAAGCTCTAGTGAAATAAGTGGTTGAATCTAACAATGCAAAATGCATATTTTTTCTTTGTGTTCATTGGCCTTAAGATTTTGGCCAGCAGTGTACATTATCTTTTAAAAAATGGTTTGTGTGCTGAATGGTAATAACTAATAGGACATTATAAAAATAATACTACCAGAATGCACAAGACATTATGGGTTTAAAAGAGTTAAGAGTTGATGTAAACTGTTTGAACTGATGATTCAAGATAATTTACACAGTTAATATTTGTATTATTCTGTAAAACATATATCCCTCAAAATAAGTGGAAAATGTTGTTCAAGAATACTGTCAAGTAACTTCTGCACTAGTTACCTAAAGCTCTACAACATTTATCTACAACAGCAACTTTAGTCTTCTGTCAGAAAGATAACTGCATAGTTACTTGCAGTATGTTTCAAAAGTTCTTTCTTACTAGCATTCAAGAAATCTTTTGAAGTTATGACCTTTATGTTTTGCTATGGGACTGACCAGTCACTTGTGGTAGCATGAGTTAAGTACTGTGATATTTATTCAGTTTCACAACATCAACATAGTAAGTCTAGTAAGATCTCATCTGAGTTAGTCAATCTCTACTATCACCGAACAACTTAAAACCTACTCTCCAGTAAAGACAACTATCAATTGTGGTAATTAAACTATAACCTCACTGTATTTGTTTTAATAATGATTGTTGCTAGTGATTGTAAATTTATGTTCACTCTTATTTATTACATGCTCAGAAAATACAGTATTATTTTGCAGTAAATATACTGATGAATCTCATTCTGTAGACCTGTCATGCTACTCTAAGGAGAAATGAGTGCCATCACAAAATATCAACAAACAAAAATCCAATATCATTCACCATTCTTCCTTATTTTTCAATTATCACAAAACTGTGAGAGTATTACACTTGGAAAATTCTCAATATAGAATGAGTGAGCTGAATATAAAATTTGATTAAAATGTAGAAATGTAAACATTACTTTTATCAATAACTGATTTTTTTCTGCTTAATAAAAGAATATTTCAGTGATTCTAAAAATCATAAATTAACTTTTTTTCATATAGATTAATGAAAAATAAAAATTTCTGCTGACAAAAGAATAATAATGATGAAATTACCCCAATAAAATACTTAGTAGAAAAAGAAACTGACAATTCATTTTATTATCTGATTATACAAACTGGCTTATTTCAACATACATAGTTCAGATTTATGACTTAATATGTAACAGTTTTGTGTATATCTTCCATTACTTCATACTGATTTTAGCTTGACATGTTGAGCTTGCTCTTCACTGCAAATAGCCTCTGAAAAAAAAACACGCAATATCAAAATAGCAAACTTTGCTGAAAAATTCTATAATCTATGAACATCATCTGGGTAAGTGACAAATGTTATGTTTTTACTGATGACAAGAAACCTATTTGAAATTAAAATGTATCTCAGGTTAACCTGCAGATGGCCTAGGAAGGTTGAAATGTTGTTCTCTGCTTAAGAAGTGTTAATACCCATACCAGCCATTCTGAGATACATTTTTATATTTTTCCTACACTAAAAATGTATTTCAAATACATATTTGCTCCTCTCACATAAACAGCTATTCTCGTTCAGTTTGTTTGCACATACCACAAGCTTTGAAACTCAAATCCATCTGGAACTGACTAATTTCAATGTGTCTTGACTGCAAATTACCATGTGACTGCCCTCTACCAATAAACACACATCACAACATACTCTCTTGATGTGAGTGATTCCCTCTATTCAATTCTACCAAACTATCCCTCTAAGCATTAGCAGAAAATGGAAGCACCAGCTTTTAGTGGAAAATTCAAGAGAGGTAAGTACCTATTCAAAATATATTTTTAATGTAGGAAAATAATTTCTGATACAGTAATTACTTTCAATCATATAAATATCTAAAATCCACATTAAACAGGAGGAGGTACCAGTGTAAGAATAAGGAAGAAGCATCAGTTGAAAGCATCTGAAGGATACTCTCCAAAAGATCTTTGGAGTGAAAAATGACAAGTGGAAGACTGCTTCACTTCTGAACAAGGTATATTTTTGCCACACTTATTTATTAAACTAAATACTAAAAAAACATAAAAAGAGTAAGATTAAAAAAGTGCCTTTAGACATAGAGTGCAATGGACCCAACATTCACACAGCAAGGGTAGGACAAGAATCATACCATCAGTAAATCAGCTATAATTCAAAACCCAGCTATCACATACTTTCATCCATATGGGGATAGGAAAAAGGACCATCTGGACAAAAAGTTGACTACAATACAAAATCCCAAGATGATCAGTCAGGAAGAGGAACAATCCAAAGAGGAGGGGGAAAAGTGGTAAACCCAATGTCATGGCATACATGTTCGATTATCAATGAATCAAGATGAAGAGAAAAGGATAAAAAGTAAGAGGAAAACCCAAAGTAAAGGTTAAAGTAACAGAAAACACCTTTGTGTGCATTCAAGGAAAAGAATGGATGGTCCAATGGAGGAGTTGCTTAACAATACACACCTCAAAAAGACTGGAATATGAGATATGCAACTGGAAAAATTTATCCAACTTATTCAAAGCAGTACAAGAGTATGTTAAAATTACCCCTGCTTGAATGGAGCTGACTGAAGCTAAACATCCAATGAATGGTGTTAGTAAAATCCCTCAAATGTGGAAGTTTGGTTAAATAGAGATCAAAATACATATAGAACCAATACAAGTTCAAAGATCAAGGTCAGAAACTTGTACCCAATCATGCAGTAAAAAAAGTGAAGATATAAATGTGTAGCAAGAGCATTCTCAGTGATGCAAAAACAACCTACCACCATGTGATCAAAGACTACATATTAAAACAGGGAAAACACAAGAAGCTATTGAGGTAAAACTGATTGATCCAGAACCCCAATCAGCATTAAGCAAACAAAACAAATGAAGAAAATTCTCAGGTAAGACCTGTAAAGGATGGGCAGGATCTAAACATAAAATGAGTAAAGATGATAATATCTAAAAATGAAACAAAACAGCAACTGTGATAGTAATAAACTCAGAAGTTTCACACAGATAATGAATTAGGCATTACATCAAACCTGATTAAAATGTAATGATGTTAGAACTGCTGCAATCAATTATAATGAAGCAATTATAACAACAGTTTTCTTTTAAGGGTATTTTAAGCAAAACAGACTTCAACAGAATTTACGTTTTTCTACAAAATACATGAGCATTAGTATCTGTGCACAAAAAGTAAAAGGTTCCCCAGTCTGCATTTTTAGTTGAAGGTGAGGATTGAATTTTGAAGACACATTTTTGTTAATTTTGTTTGTGATGACAAGAAATAAATTTGTTTTGGTATTTTAAAAATCAGTCTATTCCTATGTAAGTGTTGTTCTTGTTTTTTTAGTGCACTTTATCCACTGCAGTGAACTGAATCTCTATTTTAGTCTGCAAGTTCATAGCCTTCTCATTTATTCACTGAGGAGAGGGACTTGTACACACACTCTTTAGATACTAAGTAGGTCCCAGCAGAAAATCTAAATTTGATAAACACAAATTTATTTTGACCACTTAGATACAAAACATCATTTAAAAGGAAAGTAATGCTTAACTGAAGAATTTTACATCTTAATGAACATTTATAAACATAAATTATATTTAATAAAACTATTTTGCACAATATCAAAAATTAATGAAAATGTAGTTAGCTTTTGATTAAATATGTCACAACTGTTACTGTAATTACTTTAATGTATTTTGGGGAACTGTACATTTTTACAATAAAAAGAAATTAGACAGGTTTCACTATACACCTCAAATATTCATCTGTTCTTTTAAGCTTTTATTTAGTTTCTATATTTTTTTTATCTTTGATTAATCAGGTCTAGATACAAGCCTTTAAATTTTGTTACCTATTATATTTGACAATACTTTCCAAGACAACAATCTGATAACTGTGAAGTGTACTATAATATTAAAAACATCATGTTTGTTGACTCGCATTCAAAATTTTATTTAACTACTATTTTATGAATTTTTTGTCAATGAGTTTGAAATTAAATTATAGATTATAATCCAAACTTTAATGTTATATATATGATTTAATTTCTTAATTTTAAACTAAATATTAAAAGAACACATCTAAATATGCATTTTAGTGAGTCACATGGTATGTTGAATGCAGCACTGTTTAAATTAGATGTTTGTGATGTCAAAATACTAAGTTTGTAGTTTCAAACAAATTCGGAACTCAGGCTACTAATACTGACAAGCTAGAATATCAAACAAGACCTTTTATTTTGTTGAGATATGGCTTATTACTGAATCAAACACAGTGGCCCTGCTGAACTCTTTCCATTTTTGAAATGGTCCCTTATGCTCCAAACAAACGTGTTTAAAGACAAGTGTCACTTCCATTTCTTTATATAAACGTGGTAGTATCAATACTGCCACCACGGTTACTGCAAGCAAGAGAACACAAAAATAATGGACATGAAGTACAAAGGGGGAAAAAAACCTTCCATTTTCAACCCTGTACTTTTATTTAGGACTTTACTATTATTATAAATTTGCAATTTATCTACTATTACTTGGAACTGTATAGTAGTTTGTTTAACAGTGTGATAAACAGTATATGTGCATTCTTAGCTATTCTAATATAGTTAGACATTTGCTAATGATCTACAAGACAAACTATTCCATCAGTAGTAGTACAGGAGAGCTGGTGTATCACCTTACCTTTTAGGAGTGAAGGTAATATTACAATCTTCATCAAAAACATTGTTACTTGAACATATAAATGCACATATCTTTTAATATTAAGTTATAAGTATGAAGTTATGATTTGGAAGTTAATCAGATACAACATGAGATTAGTTAATAATATCTATACTAAATTAAGACAGAAATTCTACTTTCATATCAAACCAGTCATTTCAATGCAATACCTGTGTTTATAGTGCAAAATATTCTCAGAAATTTCAAAGTGTGAGGATGACTGCATCATTTTTTACCTATGGTGTGGTCATTTGAATTTGATAATGATTAACAATTTCAGTAATCATTTAGAAATAACTTATTAATTTGTTGAATTAGTCTTAATTATTTACAGATAAATTACAAGCCTTTATACAATTTTAATGGAGTTTTTTATTAAACATCTGCATGCACAACTTACAAATTTGCTATTCAATAGCTATATTAACTGATTCAATTGTTCAACTTCTAAATTTCTCAACAAGACACTAACTCATCCTACTTTATAAAATATTTATTGTAGTCTTTTGAAAAGATGAAATTTACAAGTCAACAAGTCTAACATTATTGTTACTCATCACAGTACACTTAAGAAATACTTACGGTAGTTTCATCCTCATGAAAACCCAGCATGTGAAAAAAGAAACCAAGATGCAGACAAAACCAACAGAGATAAGAAGGATCCTATTCAGCCGTGGTGTACTTGGATTGTGGGTCTGATCCAAAACCACAAATCCCAGACCTCCAATGGTAAACAAAAAACTGGAAGCTAAGCCTTCCATAATATATTGTCCATTTACCCTGTATGGCATGAATGCAACCTGAGGATAAAAAAAAAATCTAATCATTGTTTGATAACTTTTAATCATAAACACAACAGTTCAAACTTTCGGAACATAATAAAAACATTTAAACAATGTTTTTCAAATACACTAAGCTTTTAATATCTAACACTGGGGGGTAATAGTAATTACTCAAATAAACACTGAATTTTATGACAAAATAACAACTATTCGTGCAATTAAAAATTAATGTTCTCCTGAAGGTAAAGTACAATACACATATTTTACAAATAATTTATTATAATAATGATCAAAATAACATATTTTTGACCAAGACTGAAACAACTACTACTTAAATTTAATCCAATAAATCTGAAGCCAATTTGTTAAATTTAAAAGATACAATGCCAAGATACTTAACCTCAGCTTAATGATAAATTACAATGTATAGAGGATACAAGATTACACTAGGATTATTTAATATGAAATATTCTAAGTTGCACACTTATTTATTCATTAAGATTTATACTTTTTGTTCAGATGCTTGTGTTTTAGTTAATGAAATGTTATTGCTGTTGTACAGTTTTGTTGTAAAATTATCTTTACAACTTTACTCAGTGCAAGCAAATTTAAAACTATTCCATTTGATTATAAGTTTTAGTTACATTTCTAAGTTTGAAAAATATTACTGACATTTGGTTAATTAGCAATCAAATCTGCAAAATGCAGAGGAAAAGTTAACATTCTCTTAAACTGAAAATGTATTTCTGATAATACTTATCCTCTATGAAGATATTTTTCAACATTGGCCTTGCCTATATAAGCATTTAATCTCAGACTGTCCAGGCTTTTACAACCCACATAAATGCTTTTGGTAATATCTAATTTGCAAGTTTCACCACCGTCATCAATGTGCTCTCTATCCCACTACTGCATACAAGTACTTCATGTAAATAATAATTTTTTCAAGACTTACACTGGTTTTTGGAGGTGAGACAGAGTAGGAGAGTGTCAACAGAGGTAAGTATTATTTTAAATACATGTTCCTTTTAGGAAAATGTTAGCTTCCAAATCATACTTACCATCTGCTGTCAATATAACTAAAATCTCACACTGAGAAGGTGGAAGGTGGGCATGATCCATACAGAAAGTGTACACAAGTTCCTGGATCAAGGGGGAAGCAGTATATGAATAAACATTATGGGCAGTGGAGGGATTCAGCCAGTTTGCACAGCTTCTTAAAAACAGGTTCTTAAGATTTCATGAGTTTGCCAAACTCATTCTTACTGGCCCTTAGCCCTGTGGTGTCAGATGTACAATGTATGAACTGTTACTATGGGGATTCTTACTACGTTAAGTCATGTGCAATAACAAAATTGTAAATTGGTATGATACCGTTTGAAGCCGGATTTGCACGGGCCTTAACAAGTGACAGATCAGCCTAGATAGGCCTATGTTTTCCTGTGTGAACATTTGATATCAGTTATCTATCATACTTGGAGCAGGCAGAGAAAAGAAGGTGAGTTTGAAAAATGATGTAGTCTATATGGACTTCTATGCTATTAATGTTAAACTGTGAGGCTAAATGTTATTTTGTAGGTTTTACTAATCTAGAGAAAATTAAAAGTTCATGGACTGGAGATTTAGCCAGATTGCTGTTTTCGTTATCAATTTTTTTTAGTACTGGTTGGTTGATGTTGCTGCCCCTCATCTTTATAAAGCCAAATTCTGCTGGTTAAACATTTAATTTATTCATAGACAGACAAGTTCTTTTAATATGCATATTATCATAAATGTTAAACGTAGTACATGATGGTGTTTGACCATCTAAAGGAATAAAATAAATCTGACGTTTTTGCTTGGGATACTGAATCTCTTTTTGCTTGTATTTTCATATTGACAGGATATGAAATTTGTATACTAGACTAAGTAGGCTAGTACTCATGCAGAAAAACTATTCCAATAATAGATATAAACATGAACCATAACACACATTTGTGTAATAATTGTATGGCTTGGTAAAACTATATTTCACTATATTTATGCTTGTTGATGTATACTTATCATATAAAACTCCTAATGTAAGCAGAACAGTCACCAAAAAACAATACATGCAAAAACAATTACACATTAAATTAATTTTCTTTGTTTACATGCTGCCAAACAAAAATTAAAATTATAAAAAGTTTTCATATGAATATTTACAAAAATAATTATAAAATATTTCTATATTATTAGCCCTTGTGGTGAAAGTTTAATAAGAAGTTGTATTAACACATTTATTTTTGAATTAAGGAATTTCAGACTTCAGCAAAAATGAAGCAGCAGCATGATATACTGGAGTTTGGGAGAAAAACCCCAAGAACTGAAACTTCAAAGCAAAATACAATTCAACATATAACACCAGCAACTTCGAGAAGCTATGAAACTTCCACTGCTAATACTGCACAAACTAGAGATGATGAAGATCTGGTAACTGCTCTTCTGGACTGCTGAGGTACGAAGCAGACTGAGGAGTTCAAGAACAAATATGATTGTTTGGTTGTTTGCAGAAAGAAACTTGGTTGTGATCACTGCACCAAATTTGATTCCATAAACATGAAGGGAATTCACATATTGATGGAATGGAGAAGCTACAGTATTAAAGTACTCGGAAAGAATAAAACCATTCAGCAATCATCTCTTAGAAAAAAAAAATTAATGAACATTTTTCATCGAAGGTACACAATATATATGCAATGCAAATGAAAGATTGTGTCGATGATGCAATTACCAAATGCCTAGATAAAATAAACCAGAAATATATCAGTTCTACATGTAAAGTTTTTTAATACAACCTACAGTATAGCAAAAAGAAGCATACCATTTTCTGACATTGAAGGTGAGATGAAGCTACAAATAAAATATGGGTTAGACAGGAGAGTGGGGCTCCATTCTCAGAAAACTGCTGTTAAAATAGTTTACTGTATTGCAAAAATAATTAAAAATGAAATTTTTATTGAACAACAATTGGACAAAATTTAAAACTTTGTGTCATCACTGATGAATTTTCAACCATTTCTACTGAACCAGTTATCATAATTTTTGTAAAGGTTGAAAGTTGTGATTTGTCATAAATAATTTTTCTTGATTTGTTTGAGAAGACAAGATGTTGAAACTATAAACACATTTCTATTAAAAAGTGTGCATGATGCAGGATTTGGTAGTAAATATTTGAAAAATAATTTGGTTGCATTCTGCTCAGATGGTGTAAGTGTAGTGCTTGGCTGCAAGTCAGGGGTGAGCACGAAACTTAAAAATGATTTTCCTGACATAATCTGGCATTGCTTAAATCACTACTTGCAACTGGTTTTAGATTATTCTATCACTGATATAAAACAAGTGATAAAAACTACCCAATTAAACAAAAACGAAATGGTACTTTCAACATTTTGGGTTTGGAAAAAATTGGACTAAAAATTCTGAAGATTGGTAGAGTTTTGGGACCAAGATGGGCTGCTTGTAGCCTAAGATCAATGCTTGTTGTAATGGAGTAATTATCCAGTATTATACAAATATTTTTCAAAGTTTGGTGGAAACGTTCAAGGACACCTTGTGACTCAGGATGGAATTTCCTGATGTTTTCCCCGCCTGTGCTGTTACTCATTCTCAAACACGTTCTCAGGTGTCCAAAGAGGATTTCTCTTTTTCTGATACTTTCATGTCTCACATCGATGAGATTTCTGACTCAACTTTAAGTTCTACTGATGACTCCAAGTCATTTTTCGACTCTCTTCATCGAAACAAACTTGTTGAGGAACAGGACAATGATCCTGAAACTCGTTCTCTTCTACAACTGGCCGTTGATGAAAATGAAATAGAAACTATCCCTATTTGTTACTACCAGAAGTCAGGTGTGTTAATGAGAAAATACAGACCTCCTGACATTGCTACTGATGAAGAGTGGAATGTTATTCACCAAATCATCATTCCAAAATGCTATCGGAATGATATTCTTAGTCTTGCTCACGATCATGTGTTGTCAGGACATTTAGGTGTAAGAAAGACCCTAGATCGAATCCGACGACATTTCTATTGGCCAAAGATGTGCCAAGATGTTGTTGACTTTTGTAAGACATGCCATTCTTGCCAAATGACTGGAAAACCAAATCATGGGATTCCCAAAGCACCACTGCAGCCTATTCCTGCCTTTGAAGAACTGTTCTCAAGAGTCATTATCAACTGTGTTGGCCCAATACCAAAAAGCAAAGCAGGAAATAAATACCTCTTGACAATCATGTGTGCTTTTACACGTTTCCCTGAGGCTATCCCTTTGAGAAAAATCACTGCTCCCAACATTGTCAAGGCTCTTGTCAAATTCTTTACCATGTTCGGGATTCTAAAAGTTGTGCAAACCAGACCAAGGCTCAAATTTTATATCCAAGATATTTCAACAAGCAATGCATGAATTAAACATCCATCAAGTTTCATCTAGTGCATTCCATCCTGAGTCACAAGGTGTCCTTGAACATTTCCACCAAACTCTGAAAGCCATGCTTAGAAATTACTGCCATGAGCACTCAAAGGACTGGGATGAGGGTGTTCCCTTGTTATTGTTTGCAGTTCGAGAGGTTGTTCAAGAATCTACTGGATTTAGCCCTTTTGAGTTGGTTTATGGTCACTCAGTTCGTGGTCCATTGAAATTGGTTAAGGAGAAATGGTTGGAGGACAATAACTCACAAATTAGCTTATTGAACTATGTCTCTAATTTCAAAACCAGATTGCACAATGCTTTTAATGTTGCCAGGGAAAACTTGAAATCTTCTGAGGAAGAGATGAAAATGTTGTATGACAAAAGGGCCAGAAAGCAATTTTTTAATGTTGATGACCAAATACTAGTCTTGTTGCCCACGTCAAGTTAAAAAAAATTTTTTTCATAAGTTCAAACTTTTTTTTTGCTTTTAAGGGGGAGAGTGTTATGTAAATATCATGTAAATGTTATGTAAATGACAACCATGTCATGTCTTGTTTGAATTCCCATATCTATTATATTTCCATATTTATATTATTTTTTTGAAGTTTAAACCAATATGTTATTCATTTAGAATTATTTATGTAAAAATTTCTAGAACTAGATAGATTAATCATTTGTATTGGCCTGGTGTCTGTACTCTGGAATACTGGGAAGTTATGCGATTAGTATATAAACAGATGGTGATGTGAGGGAAGTCATCTGTTTTTACTCGGATCAAGAAGTTTGTCTTGTTTGAGAAAGTTTAAACGTTTGCCGTGTGATTATTCAAATTGAATTTGTGAATAGAGCTAGATCGACTAAAGTGGTGAATTTATTTTATTGCGTCACTCTTTATAATTCAGTCGAATTACGGATTATACTGAAAGCCAACATGTATTGGACTGTGAATTTTTTTGAAAATACCCATTCAAACTTCGTAAATTTCTCCATAGGACTAAATTCCTCGCCTAGATTGGAACTTTGGATTTTGGATTTGGACACTCATTCTGGATCATATTATTAAGCACAGGCCAGTACCTTTTTGTATTATAAGTGAAATTGGATATCTGTTATTGCTATTGGATAATTTATTTTGTGTCTATCACATATAAGTAGATCATTGTAATAAATTATACAAGCTGCTATCTGTGTCTTTCTGTTGTGTTCAGTCCACATAAAAAACATAACAAATGGCTAGCCATCTTTACAACAAATTCTTCTGGGAGGATTGGCAATAATGAAAGATATACTGCAAGAAATTATTTTCTAATGTCCTTTAAGTCAAGAACTTAGATTTAGCAAGAGCTGAAAAACTAATAAAAAGGGCCATTAAGGTATTTGAAATGCTCAAAGAAAGTAGGGAAACCTTTGAAAGGAAAATTGCTTCTGAAATGTTTAGGAATATTGAGTTTGTTGAAAACCAAAGATATGTAGGCCTTCCTCATCAAACACTACTAGAAGCAGGAACAAAAAATATGAAACTGAGATTGATGGATTGTGATCACTTAAAATCAACAAATAATGCACAAAAAATGACAAAATTTATGAACTGTTAAATATACTTGAGCCAGATTCTTGGAATATTGATGAAGTTGTTGGAAAGCTGCTGAAGAAAAATTGTATTAATTTAGTAATATCTTTCAACATGAAATCAGCAGTAATGATTTCTATGACGATATGGAAAATGTCCTATGAAATTGCCACAATCATGAGATTCCAAGAGCTGTACAAAAGGCTAAATATATGATCAATACTGTTGCTTTAGTTCTGCAGATGCATAAGAGATTTTCAATATTGAATATCAGATATTCAGATAAAAGAAGTTGCCTCACAGTTGAAAATCTGATGACAATTAATTTGATTGGCCTCCCACTGGATTGATGGGATCCCACTTCTTCAGTTCAAACATGGCTAAGAAAAAAAACAAACTACACAGCTGAAGACAACAGGGTCAAACATGGATGGAATAAAGATTTTATTAATAATCAAATGGCAATTTTGAAATATTTAAAGCATGCTAAATAAATTATTTCAATAAGATATTTTCATTATTATTTTTCATTGTAAAGAAATGGGAGTATGTAAAGTGAGACAGAACTGGTTGTTAAAATTTTTGAATCCTGCCAATGATTATAGGTTATCCCCAACTAAACAGCCAAAGTTCTACAACTTTGTGTTGGAATTAAACGGTATTGGTCCTTATAAACCATTGGTGGCTATGACTATTCGACCACATTGTTGTAGATATATATGCTTTTGACTGGATCCCAACCTACAACCACAGAATGATTTCACCTCATTATAACTACAATTAGAAACTAACACCTAAGTGGGCAAACTTTTGCCTCCACCTTTTCATGCTCAAAATGAAAGGATCGTGTATGCTTCACTCAACCAAAAGATCAGAACTTGTATAACCTGGAATTATGAACATTCATCCTAGAATGCCCTGGAATTATGGAGAGGATGTGAATCCTGTGATTATCAAGCACCTAGGATTGGACCACTTTGTATTTGGAAGTAGGAAGAGATAGTGGATCTCCTTCCATGAACAATATACAAAACAAACATTGGTGAAAGACAATGATCATGCTGTGTAACAAAACAGTAAATCTCCCATCCTGAACCAGAAAAATCAGAGAGGAAGAGAAACTAAACAGTGGCCCCCTTCCACCAACAAGAGAAGAGTAGATTCAAAAGGGACAAGGAAAAGCCCAGCAATCTCATAAATCCAAATTATTAATGGAAAAAAAAGGAGTAGGATCCAAATTGGACATGTAAAAAGCTGACATAGGAAAGAAAATTGTCAGAAAACAGAATCCAAATTCTTTCCAGGATCATCAAAAAAAGCAACTCAAGAAGCCCTAGGAGAAAACACCCAAGGCCAAATGAATGTCTCAATTTCTCAGCAGATAAAAACATACACAGCTCCAAATGAAAGTTGCCCCTCCCTACAGGTGAGAGACATTGGATAACAAAGTAATACAAAAAGTTGGATTAGCTTTCTTGCAAACAAACAGTAATACGGAAATTCATACTCACAAATATCATGTATAATTTAGTCTTTTTTGTGATATGTTTTTGAAATTATATACTTATACTGAAATCTAAAAGGTGGTAATCCATGATAGGAAGACATGTAACACTTCATCAGAAAAAAGCATGACCCATGTTTTGTCAAGAAAAAGCAATTACATACCCAATAAGGTGTTTATATGCAATACCAAAATTGAGGGTGCACTGACAAATGTGGGAAAATTTTCAAATTAGATACTGCCAAGAGCATTTAAGTAAGGCATAAAAATGGAGCACGTAATTCCAATGTTACATCATCAGCAGAGGTTTAGGAATTTAATAATTTTTCTTGTTACCAATATGGTCACAAAATCTAAATCCATGCATCAGATTGGCATTACTGAACACAAATTATGTGCTTATTGTCTGTTTGTTCATGCATTTTATGCTATCATGTATCTTTTTCACCTTGTTTGAATCATTGACCAATGTAAAGGACTTCTCTCACAGGTTATGTTCAGTCTGCAAGCAGATTGCAGGAAATCTTCTAAATTATAAACTTCATGGTAATCCCCAGATAATATTTTTAATTTAATCATCATAAATGAAAATTATCATAAAGGGAAAAAAAAACAAAAAACAACACAGTGCTTCCTTGTAATTTAGAAATGTGGCTGACATTATTTTCTCTCATTTCATAGCAATTGTTGAACAAAACATTTTTCTTCAGAGAAACTTACACTAAATAAAAGGAGAGAGAGAGAGAGAGAAATAGACTGAAATTATCAATAGTTCGGAAGTTGATTACTACCTATCACAACCACCAGTTAATGAAAGATGTCAGATGAAGACAAGGCCTAGTATTTGTAAGAAAAATGTGTTTTTTTGTGTGTTTTTTAAACTAATGATAAAGAAAGAGACAGAGAAAGTTGTTAAATGCTAAAGAAAAGCCCAGGGAGGACAATAAAAAGTAAAATTCATCAGGAAGCATTAAAACCTTAAGTACCTCACTTAAAAGGCTAACAAAGCTATTTTGCAAGATGTTTATTTTTCACATATAATGCATAACTTACAGCCTTATTTGGAGTACCTATGTTGAACTTTTGGTTATAAATAAAATACTTTAGAAAATTACAACATGTAAAATTAAAAGTACAGGCATAAGCTTTTGCTTTGTTTGTTAATCAGCTTTCAGCTAAAAGAAAAAAAAGCCGAATCTTAGAATAACACACAATGTTTAGAACAACCTGCTAAGAGTACTCTAATTTCTTCAGCAACATTACAATATATACTTGTGTATGGGGTAATTACCTATAAAATCAATGTTCAAACAATTCATAGGCACATTGGTTGAATTAATTTAGTACATTAAAAAGATCAAATTTTGCTACATGTAATATACAAGGTTAGTTATACCACATTTCATTAATGCTATTATAAAATAAGTGACACATGTAGCAACAACAACTGTACCTTGTATAGTTTACCAGTTTAATGCTAACAATGTCTCAGTTTGAGTGTAGTGTACATGTTAAACACTAAAGTTTCTCTAGTGCATCATTAGAGAAAAAAATTATTTCAGGTAAGCTCTGTTGGCATGTGATTTAGCTTTAAGAAGAATATTTACTGTTTTTAAAAAAGTTTTATAGTAAACATAGGCTCAAATTTTGGATTTTTAGCCACTTATCATTTGTGAAATACTATCATCTGATAAGATATATTAATCATTTTTTAATCAGTGATATGGAGAAAACCCACTTGTAGAGAAAAAGAAATGTAAAAATGGCTTGTTTGGGTTGAGAAATTTTTTGCATGTAGGGGAGATAATAAATAATAATAATAAAATAAATAATATAAACTTATTTATTCAAACATCTAAGCACACCCTCTACATTCCAACTCTCAGTCATACAACCCCTTTCAAACATGTGGTCAGCTTCTTTGTGAACCTGATGATAACCAAAGAAGGTTGAAAGAAGTGAAGGTTGTTCACTCCTCTATGTGAAAAATTTTCTCAACCCAAACGAACCGTTTTTACATATATAATCAATTTTAGTTCACTCTGTGGGATAATTCAAACTTGCTTTCAAGTATCCAATGAAGAATTTTATGTATAACTTAGAAAAAATGTTTAATCATATTAATTTCCTTTTATTTTCTATTTTCAAATTTATATTTAAAATAATCTGTAGGCTAACTAAAATTGATATTCATGAGTTTTCAACAATTTCAACAATAATACAAGTGAAATTATGTTGGAAAGTCTTTACCATAATGTTCATAAAGCTAATGTTGGATATTTCTTTATTTTGCTATAAACTCAGAATTATAATTTTTTAATTTCAACTTTAATATTTGGAATTAAATTAACAACAAAAATTTGCAAAAGTAATTTTTAAAACTTAATTTTCTAAGATTTCACATCTGTAGATATTTCACTGCTTCTAATACAGTGTATGTATGTAGAATATTTCACTTCTTATAAAACTGTGTATATATGTAGTATATTTCCAACTGCTTATTTTATTACATTTTTTATTTTATAATAAACCTGGCATGAAAAAAAAGGTATTTAACAAAAGAGAAACTTGCAGGCTTAGAGTGTCCATGTTCATCTACTGTTGATCCTATGCTGGGAGGTTCCACTATCACATCATAAATGATACCTGTTAGAACAAATAAGGAGAAAAATATGAGAGAAGCACCTGTAATTAGTATGATAACTTTTCTTTTCATAAAAATAATTTGATATTTTAACATTTACAAATTACCCAAAATAGTTTCATAAATGTACTTTATTTATATTTCAGAATAGTACTTTCCTCAAGATCATCAGAAAACTTCTACATTTTTCCACATTCAATATTCAAACCATATTAAAAAAACCACATTTAAAAATAGAAAAAATGCTTAGTTTTAGTAGATACGGTAATAAAGAATCAACAACTATATGAAAAAGAATAGTAGCATAAAAATATCTACTCATATTCTAAGGGCTATTGTATGTTGAAACAGTATCTATCTCTCTTCTGAATATGTCCTACTACTCAAGTTCTGCATTGATGTGTTAGTTATTTAACTACTTACTTTGATAATCAATTAAACCATTCTAATAATTAATAATATATCCCTATATTGATCATATTAATAACTTCAGTTATTCTAATTTTCCAGTAGTAACTTTGTTGGTAGTTAAATTTAATTTACCTATCTTGTCACCATACCTACAAAAATGAGTATGATTAATGATCAAGCCCATAAACTCAACTAATAGTCAATAAAAGTGTCTCTGACTAAAGGTTCTTTCAAACAGCAAGTTGAGACATGGAACGCTTAAACTTTAAATTAACTTAGTAATTGTTGCTGCGATTGTAACTCAGTAATCTCTCACACAAGTAACACTAACACTTGCTGTTATTATTAACACTGTACAGTATAATACTAATAATTAATACAGACCGCATCATATCAATTTTCTACCAGATTAACTCTCTTACTACATTACTTATTTTCTAGAATATTTTTTATAAATATGTTTATAATTTTATTTAACTAGATGTCTATGCTAATTTGTTGATAAGGCAGTAACTGAGTTAGGTACAGTACGACTATGCGCTATTTTACGTGGAAGTGTTTATATATTAGAAAAAACATATTTTTAAACAAACATAATACTTACCTCCACAGACTAAAAAATAGGAGACCAAGACTAATGAGTACATCACCATTGAAGAAGGCTGGTGAAGCCATGATGGTCTTTTCAGTTTTAAATTGGGTATTTCTAAAATAGTGAAAGGTAAACTGTAAGCCAACTCCATGTTTCAACTTTCAGCCACGCCGGCAGTTTGGCAAACCTAGTGAAACGTTTTCTGTTCTTTGGACCACAAAACTATAAAAAGCTGTTATTCAATATACAAATGGGTAATTTTAGATTAAGATATTATTTGCAAGAAAGTACAAAATACATATATATGCATTTTATCTTTGAACAATATGTACTTATAAAATGTTCAGATAATCTTTAATTCATTTTAACCATAAAAATTCTCTTTCAGCGCAGTTATTCAGCAACATTACAAGAGTAAAGTTATCAGACTTTTTGAAACCTATAAACATTGTGTGTGTGTGTGTGTGTGTGTGTGTGTTTGTTTTTTTTTCTCACAGCAAAACCACATCAGGCTATCCGTTGAGTCCACCGAGGGGAATCGAATCCCTGATTTTAGCGTTGTAATAAATATTTTGTCCTACAGTGTATTTGTCTGCGGACTTAAAACACTAGAAACCGAGTTTCATTACACGTGAAGAGCAAAGCACATATAGCCTATTGTATAGTTTTGTGCTTAATTACTTAATTAACTTCAGACAACAACAACCTAAAGTGGCTCGGCGATAGCTCGGCTTAGAAGGTTAAAAATCGAATTTTGATACCCATTGTGAGAAGGGCACAAACAGACTATTGTATAACTTCGTGCTTAACAACAAACAAACGGATCACATACATTTGCTACAATTTTTTATTGAAAGGAATTTCCTAAAATTACTATGTACCTATACTGGTTTAGATATATGTTTTTACAAGCTTGGGTTATTTATTATATTTTTAAATAAAAATGTATTGATACATAATTAAATACCACTAGTTTACTTTTATATATATATTTTTAAATAGTGAAATGAAGAAGTAGAAACCAAATAAGTATAAACTATTTTTAGAATGGGTTTTAATGGTTTGTCTGAATTTTGGGCAAAACCACTCGGCAGCTATCTACACTATCAATTCTTAATTTAGCAGTTATAGATCGCTCGCTACTACCTCTTAACATACTCTTTTACCAACAAGTGTTCATTACTTTGTAATTCCACCACGGCTCAAAAGGATTCGAGCTTGCGACTTCCAAACTGCGAACTGAGTACCCCAACAATCAAACCATATCAGACACGCATTTTAGAACAGTTTAAAATTCGCTAAATATTGATTATAGTTTGGTATTAAATATCTTACTAAGTTGGTCAATGTTGATTGTAGTGTAGTATTAAATAACTTACTAAGTGAGACGACGTTAAATATAACAGCAAGACTGAACAAAAAGCGGTACACAGAATAAAGTCTTCACTGTAAGATAAAAACACAATTTTGTGCACTTGTAATTTGCTTACGTCGGTCCGAAAAGTTGCATTTAGTTTACTCGACTGTGATACTCTATGGATGATAATTATTATTTCGCATTTGTAGGACCATGAACTCGAGATATTCTGTGTACAACCCGTGAGAAGTATAAGTGTCGACATTCTTAAAAAAGTGCATTATAAGTCCATGTTTTTCTCGTACACTTGGAACTTGGAAGTATGGTCTATATTAATAATGATTCAGTAACAAAATTAACTTGAAAAAGACCGATTTAATAGTTTTCTTGACCACGTGCTATGTGAAAGACATGCACATTTACATAACAAAGAAGAACTTGAGAATAAAGATTTAAAATATATCACATTTCAAGCTGATAACTAACTTTACTATACAACCAATAAACTTTAAGATTATTTTGGTCGAAATTTAAATGAGGACTTCTTGGCTTCTGTCGCTTACACATTTCGCAAAAGTATTTTTTTAAAGAATAAAATACGTGAATATCCTTAAATAATTAAATAATATCTGTATATAAACCGTTCAAATAAAAAAATGAAATACACTACAAAGAACAAAAATAAGTCTTCAAACACAGAGAGATACAATACAAAATTTAAAATAAAGCCTGCTAACTTAGAATCAAATACATACACATATGCAAAACACTGTTTAAAGTGAAAAATCACTTAAAATGAATCGTTATTAACACAAAAACAACCTGAACGTTATCAAGTTAAGTTTTTTATTACCATTTGATAAATTTCAGAATACAAAATCAAATCCAGATTAGATAGTACAGCTTCATTATAAAAGGTATGTGTATGTGTGTGTGTTTTTTTTTTAAATAAAGCCGCATGGGGATATCTGCTAAGTCCACCAAGAAGAATCGAACTCTCTGATTTTAGCGTTGTAAATACGTGGACTTATCACTGTAACAATGGAAAACTATTACAAAATACTCTGACAAAATACAGTTGGTAGTGCAAATAAAATATTTTTAAAATTATGATAAACAATTACTGGAACCTTATTTTTAAATGCGATACAAAAATCTAAGTGTTTGATTACCCCTCAGTGGAGAGAGTGCAGATAATTTATTGTGCAGTTTTGCGCTAAAATAAGTGCAAATGCAAAATTTTGCACTAAAGAGAAAAATGTTTTAATAGTTACAATAAACAGAAAAATTTTACTTAAATATGATAAGCAGAAAAATAATACTTAATTACAATAAACAAAATTATAACATTCTTTAAAGGCTTGGCATGGCCGAGCACGTTAAGGCATGCGCTCGTAATCGAAGGGTCGCGGGTTCGCATCCGAGTCGCGCTAAACATGCTCGCCCTTCCAGCCGTGGGGGCGTTATAATGTGACGGTCAATTCCACTTTTCGTTGGGAAAAGAGTAGCCCAAGAATTGGCGGTGGGTGGTGATGACTAGATGCCTTCCCTCTAGTCTTACACTGCTAAATTAGGGACGGCAAGCCCAGATAGCCCTCGAGTAGCTTTGTGCGAAATTCCAAAAAACAAAACAAACAAACAACATTCTTTAAATAAGAATGAATGCAAAAAGAAAATGGGTCTTTTAACAAAAGATAATGCAAAGTTTACAATGTTACTCTTCAACATAGAATAACGAATGATTACAATTAAGTCTTTAATAAGAAAATACCACGATATCTGAAAGCCCCGATGGAGACTCAGAAATAAGTGAAATATGCACACATCAATGTTCACCAATAAAGACACTATCATCTCACAACCTATGAAGAAGTTATATTCCTCTGAAGTTTCCTGACAACAAAAATATATTAAATATTGCGTGATTGCCGTGAAAAGTTCGAAAATGCGATAATTCTAAAGCCTTATTAACCATGTTTTCAAAATCTTAACTATAATTTTTGACGACATATTTGGCATCTTATAAACTAGAACAGGCCCGGCATGGCCGAGCGCGTTAAGGCATGCGATGTCGCGCCAAACATGCTCGCCCTCCCAGCCGTGGGGACGTTATAATGCACGATCAATCCCACTATTCATTGGTAAAAGAGTAGTCCCAGAATTGGAGGTGGGTGGTAATGACTAGGTGCCTTTCCTTTAGTCTTACACTGCTAAATTAGGGACGGCTAGGCGCAGTGAGCTAACAACCTACTCACTTAAATCAACCTGTTACAGAAACTACAGTGATTGCGGCGCTATGTTCCTTAAGGAATTGAGTGGCAGATGATGATACTAGCACCAACCATTATCTGATATCTTATTATCAAACTGCTCAATACCTTAGAAGGTTGGGATAGCAAAGTCTTTTTGGCCCAATTAATCTTGCGATCAACAAATCATACTATCTTCAGATGATCAAATGGTAATCTTATAATGAATTACATATACGAAAAATTAAAATATTACCCAATAGTTCAGAAAGCAAGAGCTGCAACATTCTTCTATCTGTGTTTTCGAACTCTAATCACCATTTCCAATTGTACAAAGAAGTTGAAACACCAGGGATTATGTCTACTGGTACCAACCATTCCATCTTCAACATAATGAAGTGGAAATCGCACAGTATCGTTTTATACTATATCATGAGAATTATTTACTACCTTGAAAAACAATGATTACTGTCAGGTATATTCATTCATTTTGTGCTCGATCTAATAATTGTCCTAGCTGTTTTTTTCAATCTCAGTCATAACATTTTGGAATAAGTGACCTATGATCTTACCTTCTCATTCTCATCATTGTAAAGATAAATATATTATCTTCTGACTCTTTATTTAGAAGGCAATTCATTGAAACTTGGTAGTAACGTACATATACAATTGATCAAAATATACAGTATCCTTTTGAGTATTCCTCGATTACTGTAATAAGTCACTGAATTAAAAAAAATGATGTCCAGTTTAGCATTAGCATCCAAGATATTTTGTGTTTATAGCACATACCAAAACCACATCCACTCTGCACTACCGATTCATATATTTCTTCAGTTATCTTACTTTGCGCATTTTCTGATGTATGTTAGCTTTTTATGGTTGTTTAAGTGCATTCTCGCACGCTTAAATTAAGGAAGATTCCATTCACTTGACATACTCACGTGGATACTGTGGTATATATGCTTCAGTTGAAAGACTATACATGACACCCCCAGAAACAAAATTTCTCGATTTCACATGAGCATATTCGGTGAGAAAACCATCAAGATTTGTCCAGTTATGTGATATTCTATTACGAAGTAGGACATATATTTATATCAATGATTTGGTCTTGGATGACAACTTAGTAGACATGTACTTGACAATTTCTATCACCCCTTCCAATAATTTATTAGACAGGGGATTATAAACTAAAACTTGGTCTTTACAATACCTAGCACTTAACACACCACATACGCTACATCATAAATTATTAAAATATCACTCACTAGTTCAGAAAGGAAGAGCTGCAACATTCTTATGTCTAGGTTTTCAAACTTCTAAATATCATTTATAATTTTAAAAACTGTTGGCGCACTAGTCATTCTAGCTTGAATAATTTTGTGCCTCAAAGCCCTGGTGACCACTAGCTGTAACACAGATTAAGAACTTTTTTACACAATTGATAACAATGGTATAAAGCACATTTTTGCTTTAGCTGATTTGGTAAAATAGTTAATGACCTCGTACATATATTTTACTCTTATTCATCTCCTTGAGTGAATCAGCAATATTCAGGGCTATTCTATATGAAGGAGAATCAACAATGTATCTTTGCTATAGTTCATGATGTTTAGGTGGCTCACACTCTGAACTAGTTAAAGGCTTAAATGTGTGATCAAACACAAATACATTCAATAGGTTGAATGACGTGACTCAAATTGATACGAGCTTTTCTAGAGTTAAAAGCAGTCTTGGGCATGCTCTCTTTGTATAGCCCAACTTACAAATATCTGGATGCTAGATCTAAGGTATTTGACAAATGATCCCTTCCAACAAATCTAAACATTCATCTATTCATGATAATGGAAAGGCATCGACGCAAGTTACTATGTTTGCCTGTTTAAAATGAATATATAGTCTAAGATATCTTTCTTCTTGACAATAACTGCTGGAGACAATCAAGCTCTATATCTGAAAATTTAATAATTCTATTCTTTAATATCTGTTGTATTTCAGTGTTAGCAGTTTTTACAGTACTCCATTAAAGCCGACATGAAAACTGTTTGATCAAATTGCATCACCTGCATTTGTGTGGTGTTGAGTAAATATAATTTTTTATTCAACTGGCCATCTGGTCCTGTAAGTACTTTACCACAGCCAAAAACAAATAACTAAGTTTTTGCCATCATGTTAAGTCTGTACTGTTTGCACAATCCACAGCTAGATGCTATGAAATGTGATATGTTAGTGTCTGCTTTTTGGGCATGATTTGTGCCTTTCCTCTTCAACATTAATTTATGGAATCAGTTTGTTTTCTTGCGTCTTTCTGACTAGCACTAGATGATCCTACTAGGGAGTAACAGTTTGCCTGCTTCATAGGCAAAACTGGATGATAATCTCTGAAGTAGTCCTTTCCAAGAATGCATTTGTCAAAACTGAAATCAGTGACAGCTACTTGTGTTACAGTTGAAAATAAATGGTCGAAGGTCACTTGTTTAAGGTATGGTCGTGAGTAAACCTGGTTCTTTTATTGATTTTAATTTGTAGTACTTACAGCCAGGTTCTCGTCTAATAATAAATAAACTTATTATTCCGAAAATTGTTTAATCTCAAAGCTTAAGTTCAAAGGAGGTTCAGTTCATTTTACACTTTGATTGGCGTGTATTGTTGGGTTATACTAGTTTCGAAGGATTCCACTACTCATCAGTAATCCTGAACACAAGTTAAATAACGAGAGTTAAAAAACTGTATGTACATCATGACGAATAGTATTCAATATATACTTGATGACGAGAAACACACTTGAAATAAAAATAGAATTATTTTTCTTAGTTTCTTTTGTTTATTTTAGCATTTTAATTTAAATTCCTTTATATTTTAGTTTACATTTTCAGTTTACACTAGGCAGGTAAGAAAGATCGAAACTAATTATTTAATAAATCAAGAATAGCACAAAAATGTATCTGAGGCCGACTGGTATGGGTGTTAACATTTTTACAAATAAAGTAAAGAACAACGTTTCAACCTTCTTAGGTCGTCTTCTCTGCTTTATTAGTAAAAGTGTTAATGCTCATACCAACCGTCTTGAGATACGTTTTTACTTCAAGTGGTTTTCTCGTGATCGTGAGAATAGTACAGAAAAATCTAAATGGCAAAAAGTTTTTCCATTATAACAAGTATGCATTGGGCACAGAGGGATTCATTATGCTTTTAAAAAGGGCTTGTGGTATCGTAATGTAGTAATCATAGTAGTTATGTAATATTGTTAATAGTAGATGCTAAGTTAAATACACTAATACTAATGCTATAATATTATTGGCGGTATTTTATTATTATTATGGTTGTTTCTTTTGGTGGCACTGCGATCAATATAGGTAGGTAAGTTGAGATCGGGGAGAAGATTTTGTGCATTTGTCAAGTTTTTGTTTAAATAAATGTGTATAAACTTTTTGTTGTTGTTTTGAATTAAGCACAAAACTACACAATAGGCTATCTGTGCTCTGCCCACCACGGGTATCGAAACCCGGATTTTAGCGTGTAAGTCCGCAGACATACCGCTGAGCCACTGGGGTGTATAAACAGCTTTACTTGAAGCCTTTTAAACGTTACAGATAGTACGGTATGTTATAATTAGAAACTATTCAGAGCCTGAATAAATGTACATTTAAGAATAAGTTGATACTGCAAATATTTATTAATTCACTGTCGTGCCGACAGTGGTTGTCAATGCTTTTAAAAGTTTTATTTTTGTAGGGTTGCTGGTAAAGTGTTACGACAACATTATCATTAGTTCAAAAACTGCAAGTTGAAACTTAGGGATTTGCATAAATCATTTGTAGGTTGAATAAATATTTAATTAATTAGTTAGATAAAATATTATTTTAGTACACATTAATCTCGCATATCCTTTTTTTGTTACATATCAAAGAAGGATTTTAAGGAAAATAAGTGAACAAGTTGACCTTAACAGCTAATGAAGTATTGAAGTTAAGTTAACGAGTGAATGTTACCACTTAAGCTGAAAGAATAAAGGCATAATGAGACGAAGAGTTGGAGGAGTTGGTGCTATTCAGAAGCAGCAGCTAGCTGAAGCCAGATTCCGAAATAAAGGAAATGAAATAGCTGAAGACCAGCTTCAGCAGATGACAAAACAAATGGAAGTGTTTCGTACAAAACTTCAAGAATTTGCTTCTAATCATAAAAATGAAATAAGGAAAGATTCACACTTTCGTTGTCAGTTTCAAGAAATGTGTGCTACTGTTGGAGTTGACCCTTTAGCATCAAGTAAAGGCTTTTGGGCCAAAATGCTAGGAGTTGGAGATTTCTATTATGAACTGGGGGTTCAAATTATTGAAGTGTGTATTGCTACTAGTCATCAAAATGGAGGAATAATTGGATTGGATGAGTTGAGAGAAAAAGTTATGAAATCTCGTGGAAGTAAGAAACGACAAGAAGATATTACACAAGATGATTTATTGAGAGCTATTGACAAGTTGTCAGTTTTGGGAAAAGGATTTCGTCTAATCCCTACTGGGAATAATTATCTTGTTCAGTCAGTTCCAGCAGAGTTAAATATGGATCATACAACCATACTTCAGCAAGCAGAAGGAACAGGATTTATTTCATTAACTTCCTTGAGAAGAATGCAGAAATGGGGAGAAGAACGCACCAAGAATGCCTTAGAAGATTTAGTGAAAGAAGGAATGGCCTGGGTGGATGACCAGGCCAAAGATGAAGGTGAAAGGTTATATTGGTTTCCAGGTCTTCTACAAGATAAACTTGTGTCATAGGTAGCATTAATATTTATAACTGCAGATAGTTATCTTGTAATGATGTAACATGCTATAATCCTGTGTAAAAAGTCAAAAGTGAGAAAGTGGAACATGCCTTTAAGATTTGAATCTTTATTAATATTTTACCAAATAGTAAGCAAAATTGTGCCTTACAAACATTGCTTGAAGCTTTTGATTGAGAAAGATAAGTTTATTAAATGCATTTGTAACTAGGATTAGTTACTGCACTAATAAAGATTCAAAGTAATTGAAAGTTAAAAGTTATTTTTGTGTTCATATAAATAAAATATAGCTTTAAGAGTTTTTCTGGCATGAAGGTAGAAAAAATTGCTGCTGTAATTCATTAATTTCTGAGAAAAATATTTCAAAGTTTTTAGGATAAAGGGAAAAGTATTTGATGTTTAAGATTCATGGATCGAAACATATAAATTATATGTTTATACTGATACAAAAATCAAAGTGGTAGCTCAGATATGGTAAGCATGTTTCAACAATTTGGGATTTTGATTGAAATTACACTCCAGAAATATCTGTAATGTAAAAAAACATCATAGTTTTTCTTGCATTTTCAATAAATAATTCATAAATTAAAGTTAAGATTGGCTCCATTATCCAAAATTATTAATTACAAAAGTTTCTGATATGTGTTATTTTAGTAATAGAGATGACCAATTTTCTTTTTGGCCAGGAAAATTAACTATATGATTGTGCTGCTTGTCAGTTTGAATGTTTCATGTATTATTTGTGTATGTTCCTAATAGAAACCTAAGAGACTGAATGATTATTATACCACATGTTTAGGAAGTGACAAATAGAAATATTAGTTATGTATACAAAGGAGAAATTGTTTAACTAGCATTTCTGGATGAGGTTTGATAATGTCCCTTAGAATTGAGAAGCTGAGTCATTTGTATTGTTGAGATGGATTTTTTGTTTTTCGTGAATTGTTTGTAATTGTGTGAACAATGAAACATTTATGCATGATAATGCTCTTAAGTATACTATCAGTTTTACTTTTATTTCTGAACTAGTCTTACATGTGTAAAAATAAAACAAAAACTGTAGTCTTATATTTGCTAGTTTTAAATTGATAGGTAATGTTCCTGGCTAAATAAAGCATATTGTAAATGTGCATTTAAACAAAAGTTTAATAATCAGTAATATCTTTGTCTCTAAACATTTTCTCTTCCTTTTGAAGTGTTCTTAAATACACAAGTGTTAAGTTACAAAATTTATTGGAATAGAAATTAACAGTTTGTGATCAGATCCATTATGGCTTTCTATGGTATACATTGTAACTTTCAATTTGATGTTTTAGATATGGAAAACATCCAACCAATTTAATATAATTTGACACTAATTTCTGTATTTCTTTCACAGATATATTGTAATTAATATATAATTATACTTGAAATTTACAATACTATTGGAGGATATGCCATAAAATTTTGAAAATTGTTTATGAAAATTGAATGGTAAATTTCAAATAAGTTGTTAAACTAAGATATAGATACATCATGATCTAACTTTTAGACTAATGGGTATCAGGATTCTGTACAGTTAAAATTTCAAAAGATGTTTTTGTATTTCTTTCACAGATATCGTTAAACATAATATGTAATTGAAAGAAACTTTGGAGATTTAAACATTACCCATTTATAGATGTAACAGGTATTACAATATTAATTAGTCTTATGATAGAAGTAATATACTAGTAGGATGAAGCAGGAGTCATATATTCTCAGTGGAAATGTAGATTAGTAAGTTTCATACAATTTGTTAATCACAAGATAGATATTGCTTATAGCATAATTATTTTGATTAATAGTGTAGGTGTAAAGTGTATATGAAATGTTGTCTACATTAATCAAGTTTGTTAAAATTATAAGAGTTTTGGTTTTTAAATAATGATGTAACAATTATATGCATAACTGACTGTAAATTATCTGTTCCTTTTCCTGAGCTTTTGCTTGTGATTTGTTTATATGTGATGTATACATTTAACCAAATAACAGTAAATGTAACATGTCTAATGTTTGATTTGTTTTTCTCTTTTGTAGTTGGTGATCACAATATTTTAAAATAAAAACCTTGTTAATTTGTGTACAAAACATCTTTAATCTGAAACACAGGCCCAGTCAAATTATACTGTTACAGAATACATTAGTAAGGAGACTAAGAGTACATGTAGAATAAATGAAAATCCTGGGTTTACTGGAAAATTAGACTTGATGGAAACACACACACACATATATATATATATAATTTGAAAGTTTGAAGAAGTAAGGCTAAGATTTTATAACAAAGGTCATGAGGAATATCTGGCATTTCATATCATCATAATATAGATAACAGCCAATTGTCTGTCACACACTGTGTTTTTAAGATGGTTTATTACAAAAAAATGAATGTTTCTCTTCAAAAGCATATTAAAGTAAAATTGTTTATTTTGCAATTCCTGAAATTTCATTTTGATTTGTTTGTCTTTGTATATTCTGAATGGTAAATCTGAGAATAACTTAGGAACAAAATATTTTTTGTTGTGAGGGAATTGCACAAAAATGCAGGACGTCCTTCATCAACTATTGGAAGAAATAATTTGAAGATAAGAGTGAAAGTGGAAAAAGTGCAGACAGAGAGGAACATGTTTGAACACATATTTGCTGCTGTTCAATTTGTATATATATTTCTTTCATGTATTATGTACATGCATAATTTTATTGTATCAGATTTAAATTTAATATCTCCCATTTGACACTTTTTTGAAATGGCAACTGTAAAAAAGTGCTCTTGTGTGGTTGCAGTCTTTTCTTGCACTTGGTTAAATGACAAGGAATGGTGATATCCAATTGAAAAAAAATCCACACAACTATTTATCAAATCTGAGTGCTGGATGCACCCATTGCATCAAAAGTATTTTTCCAAAAATTCATTGCGGTTAGTTTCCTTTGCTAAAAAACATGCAATTTTCCTTATTGAAAATAACACATAGAATAACAAAAGATGATTGTAAAGAGCCCACTATGTGATCATTTTGTCTGTATTTTCTCTTTTAAGGTATTGGGGTAACTGCACATTTTATATTTATTTATCACTGTTTTTAGGAAAGTAACTGTTAATTTATTTGAATGTACATTTGTTAGTGAATGCTGCAGAGGGAAGGAAAAGTTCTTACACAAACAAAGGAAAAATCTGTTGAATGTTTAAAGGATGAAAATTGTACATGTGTTGATGTTTGCAACTGAGCTTGTGTCTACAATGGCTACTTCTGTAGTATTTTAACTGTGAACAAAGCTGAGAAAAGCATTTTGAGAAATTGTTGTGTGAAATAATGGGTAGTAAGTGTATCTATATTTTTGGATTGTAGTATTAGTTTGTTAAATTTTGAAAATTGTCACACAAATAAAGACTTTGGTTCTGAAAGTTGAGTTTAATTTAAGATGAACAGAAAACTAGTACAAACTTTAATTATATTTTATTAATGTTCCTTTATACTCCAGATATCAAAACAGTGGGTAACCAAATACAAATATATAGTTAACAATATTTTAATTTTTTTAAAAACAAGTGCATTTTAAAAATTGTGGATTAATGTAATAGAATAAATATGTAATAATGAGCCTGTAAAGGTTATTTAATTTTTGAACAAATGCTACTGAAATACCTTTGGAGATCAGAAGGGTGACTTAGTGCATTGCAAGGGTAATATGTTGAAAATTTATACTTTTATTCTAAGTTTTAACATATTTAAGTGAATGAAAAAAGAAGTGACTTGTTAAAATTTACAGAATATAATTCCTCAAAACCTAGATACTATTTCTTGCTTAAATTGATTATTTTGGGTTGGTGTGTTAGGCTGCATATTTAGCAGTGTGAAATTCAAGACACAATGCTACTGAACAGAAGTACTTCATCTGTATGTGCATTATAAAAGTTGGACAGTTTTGTTATTTGTTTTAAAGAATTGAACAGAGATTTTGTGACAGTAGGTGCTAGTAGCTGGCTTTGTTTAGTGTAAGTTTGATAAGCATATACTCATTTAAAACATTTGACAGTTTTAAGTATTGCTAAAACAGATGTTTAATATTTCAAAAGGGTGGAATTTTAGTGCTAAGAACCACTATGGATACAATATATTCTGACCTTGAGATTGAAATGACAGTTTTATACAACTCTGCTTAACTTTTAAATAAACTTATCAAGTCTCGATCCAATGCAAATTACTCTTTTTTTTTTCTCTTCAACATCAGTATCCAGATTTTAGGTGGATTTTTGTTGAAAATTATACACTTCAAAGACATTAAGAGTGATGCTGCTATTCTTAAATACAGTTCACAAGACTAAAATGATTGTGTCCTGAGGACCAACACCTTTTCAAGAAAATCCACTGAAATGGCACAATTTTTTTTAAAAAACAGTGGAACAACCTTGTTAGCACCATAAAAAAAAGTTAACCATATATACACTGTGACACATACCAACCCAAAGGCAAAAGTCAAACCAGTATAGTTCCCTTGGTTTTAATATATTATTTTCTCAGCAAGTTATCATCACATCTCATACTTGAAGCTTTTAATTTTTGCAAGACTGCTTATACATTGGACATTTTTGTTTAAACTCTTACAGACAAAATCCAAACCTTCAAGACCATTTGAAGCTTCAAAACAATAATTCTCCCATTGTTGTACTTTAAAAATGATGTCTGTTCAGATGTTTCTCACAGTACTGTAATAATTGACCCTAGTTTCACATTCCATGTGATGGACTTTACAATTGGGTATTAGGATTTATCTTTTACCCTATCCAGTGCTGTGAGTGTCATAAAGTAGTTATTTGATGAATTCAATGATCTCTTTTGTGAATACCTTGGCTTTGTTTGAGAAGACTATATTAACCTCCCAGTTCTGAGGCACTTCAATTTTTCTGATCATATTGGTGCTTCTGACATGGAAGTTGTCATCATAACAAGTGCATTATTCAAAATATTAAAACAAGATAGCTTTGTACGTTGCCTCATCTTCTAATTCAATCCCAATTGAAATTGTTGAAAAGTTTATTTTGAAGTAATTTTTTTTCAATAGGTTTTAATCAATCCGTGTCTCTAGGTGTATTTTACTTACCAATTACACTGTGTAACACAAATTTTGTTCCTAGATAGTATGTGTTATTTCATAATAGCTTATGTTGTAAAAGTACAGAAAATAGCCATTATTTCCTTCAAACTTTGCTTTTGTGACCTGGATAATGAAATTTAGAAATTAACCGATTTTCTATGTAAATACAGGCAAATTTGCACATTTTCATTTAATAAGGTCTGATTAAAACTTTATGAATCAAGCTATACAAAAAGGTTTATAAGTGAGTAGTTTTTTGAGATTTGCAACTGTAATGTAATTCATTTTCACATATCAGCCCGCAAATATAGTTTCCCATCATGTTTTTGTTATACGCTCCCAGGTTACAAAAGCAATGTTTGAAGAAAAAAATAGGCCTTTTCCAGTTACTTTAGACATAAACAGTTGGGAAATAACACTTTCTGTCGAGGAACACGAAAAAGTAAAAAAATTGTTATATAGTGTTATACCTGAGCAGTCGTATGCAAAAATAATACACGTAAATTGAAAGTAAGAACAAACTTTTTATTTCATTCTTAAATAACCACATTTACTACTGGGATGAATGCACCTAGTACTGCGATGGAGACTGCAGAGCTTTTCAAACCTTGGAATCAGATTGGACAACGCCATCTTCATTTCCGGTTTCAAATTGATTTTCGCACGGTACTTGGTTTTTATCACAGCAGCCGCTGAAAACCCAGCATTGCAGAGATGGCATCGCAAATAGAATTAGGATTCACTAAGCTGTAGCACTTAGCAGCGTATTTTTTATCTTTTACTGATATCCATATATTTTTAGTTCTTGGTTTTAAATCAACTTCATTTGATGTAAGATATTGCTGCAACATGGAGAAACACTCTTTGCCACCGTCTTCATTCATTTATTTTCTCCACAGTAGTTACTTTTTTCTGAAAGCTGAAATCTTCTCTGCTAGTTTCATAATGTGCATGTTGCTTCCCTACAGAGATTTAACGCATTCATTTTCTTGAAGAGATCGCACAGGTATGCTAATTTTGACAAAAAATCAGTATTTAAGAAGTTCGCATTCGTGTTTTTCTTCTTCGAGATAACAGTAGAGTTCTTGTCGTAATTCGAACACACTGGAGAGTCATCACGAGCTATAGTAGTACAACAAAAATGTGTGCTTACATCCCATATGTTCACACAACTTTAAAAAAAAAAACCCTCATCTTCTGTGGTAGAGATTTATAAAGTTCACCACTTTCAACACACTTTTCAGGGCTAGGTTCAGTAGAGGACTCAAGTACTTTAACACAAGGGCTTCCCTATGGATTATGCAGTGGGTCCACAGTGCATCAAAAGCTTTGCTTTATTTCAGTGCCTGCAATCATCCATAACAACTAGATATAGAGTGACCACCATCGGTACAGACGCCAATGCACTTAGTCGAATTTAAATTGTTTTCACACATAAAAATTACAAGGATCTTCAACAAGCCTTGATCTTTTGTACTTGCAGTGATACCCTAACAAAATGGAAAGTATTCTACAATTTCGTCACGAACCGCATGCAGCAAATCAAATGAGCATCGTTGTTACTATCCGTCGCCTCATCTAGTTGTAATCCGAATTCTTTTCCTTTTATTTTTTGAATTAACTGATCATTGAGGTCTTCGGCCATGTGTTGTATTCTATGACTGATAGTATTGTTGAAAAAAGGCAGTTTCAAAATCAGTTTTTTCGAAGATTCACCAACCATAATGTTCACAATATCCATTGCATCCGGTAAGATCAGTTCTTCTGCGATGGTGTGGGACTTTGTACATTTTGTAACTTTATATGCCACCTTGTAGGATGCTAGCAAAGCATTGCTTGGTACTGATTCTTGTTTCAAGAATGTAATTTTTGTTCTTTTAATTCTTTTAACTTTCCGGTAAAATAATCACGGGATTTACTAGCCATGTTAGGATAATTGGTCTCTAAGTTGCATTTTAGTTTACTTGGAAGCATGCACTTTGGAGCCAAAACTTTTAGACATAATACACACTCCAGACACTCTTCATGATTGACATTTACTTAAGTCAAACCAAATTCTAGATAACTATCGTTATATTTCTGTTTCTTCACATCTTTGCCACTGGTCTGTGACTCACCATCCTTTTCTTCACTCCAGCACATCTAATTAATGCTCAAAAATCATTTCATTTTTATGCACAAGGACAAAAAATCAACAAAATAATTCACTGAACTTCGTTAGACCTCACAGACACTTGATCACAACACCCTTCAGTTATTTCGATTACTGACGAACCCAGAGAGTCTACAGGTATTTATATTCAAAATCTAAAGAAACAAGAAAGTTCGAAAAAATACCGGCGTAGCCGAAAGTACAAGTAAACTAAAATATGTATCAAACATTCGAAAACGTCATCGAAAAGAATGTAGCGCGATCTAATGCTAAAAATGTGAACTACCTCGAGCTAGTAGTTCGCGTGGTGTCCGACAGATGTCAATATCGTTGTTTCTCTCGAAAATTTGAAATATCAGCGACGTCGTGAGAAACCGCAGCGACTCATTCATGGCAACCACATAAAGACATAATACACTTAATAAAAGACAGACGTATACTCCGCAGACAGTACATACAAAATCGCAACCCCACACTTAAAACACAGATCAACACTATAAGGAATAAGATACGACATTTAATCCGACAACAAAAACAAGAAAACTGGGACACATTCTGTTCAGAACTAAATCACAAAACTAATCCAAAACAATTCTGGACACACTTAAAAAGATTTACGAATACAGAAACAACAAACACAGTTTATCCACCACTTAACTGGATGGAAAAACAGCATACACTAACACAGAAAAAGCCGAGATATTTAAAAAACACGTTCAAGACACATCATAAATCAGACATGAACAGATACTTCTATAATACAGTTAATAACTTTATTGATCACAACAAAAGCATCTACACACCAAGAGAAAACAAAAGACTGGATCAATCATCAACTGATTAAAGATATCACAGTAACAAAAGTCGTAACTGCTATTAACAACACAAAAAACAAACCCCCTGGAGAAGATGGTATTCAAGCTATCCTCCTAAAACACGGCACTCAGAGATTACATGAACACCTAACAGCCTTATTTAACCTATAATTATCAGGTGGATATATCTGTTTCTTGGAAGGAAGCAACAATATTAATGTTCCAGAAAGAAGGAAAGCCAGCGAATAAACCAAACAACTACCGCCCAATTAGCTTAACCAGTTGTATTGGCAAAGTGTTAAAGAGGATAATTAGTAATCGTCTCTCAGTATACTTAGAAGAAAACTGGAAATTACTTGAAATTCAAAACGGATTTCGAAAATACCGCCAAACTTCAGACCACTTGATTCGACTTACAGAATCAATTACTGACAATTTAGACAAAAACGAATGCACTGTAGCTTGCTTTCTCGATATTGAGAAAGCTTTTGACACAGTGTGGCATAATAGTTTGCGTCATAGGTTACATTAAATGGCTTTACCCCAGGAAACTATTCGTTGGCTGTTCAACTTTCTGGAAAACCGAAAGTGCAAAATCAGTTGTCCTTTTCACCCGAAACAGGAGTCCCGCAGGGAGAAATTGTTAGCCCTGTATTATTTATCATGTATGTGAGTAATATGCCTCTGTCGGACCTAACTTTAGATTTTGCATCACAGTTCGCTGACGATGTAGCAATCTGGAAAAGTGCCCCCACTCCGTCAATAGAAGCAATGGACCTACAACCAGTTCTAAATAACACCGAAGAATACTGCCAGAAATACAGAATCAAAATCAATATTCCGAAAACCCAAGTGATATTATTCAGCAGACTGAATCCACCAAAGCTCCATATGAATGGATCACTTTTACTGACTGCTACTTCTACTAAATTTCTTGGTCTTACTTACGATTCAAAATTAACGTGGTTACCGCATATTAAAAATATACTGAAGCGAATATGGAAAAGAGCAAACTATGCAAGAAGTCTTTCAGGTAAAAACCAAGGAACATCACCAGACAATATACTTAAAATCTACAAAACGTACATTAGACCCATAATAGAATATGCATCACCTGCCTGGATTAACATAGTACCCACACATTTACAGAAACTTCAACGAATACAAAATTCAGTTTTAACTTCGGCATATAAAGTACCATGTAGCACTTCATCCACATTCATGCACAAGTATGCAAACATAGATACAATATCTGAAAGAATCTTGCATAATTCTCTAAAATATATTTCAATAAGAATTGGCATAAGAATAACTTAATGTGTGATCTCAACAGATACCATGTATATGATGTAAATAGTCCTATATACCTTTCCCCTTTTAACATGTATTTAAGGAATGTTACACAAGCTGGCCACCTTGCACTAGACACTTAATCCTTGTTTTTCTTTTATTTAATTATTATTATTTTTTACTACAAGTAGTAGTAACATTTTCTCTATAGAGAAAAGCAACATAAGTAGAAAATGGAGAAGAATACAAAACAAAAAGAAGAAAAAAATACAAGAGAAATAATTAAAGGGGGAAAAAAAACAAAATTCTTGTGCGTCCATGCATGGACTGTGCCCTGAAATGGGCCTCAGCACGGTGTCACACTTTTACTCTGGCCCAAAGCTATAATAAAAAAAAATCCCTGAAAGACAGACGCTATCAACGTTCGGGAGGGAGGAAGAGGTCTAATGTACCTGACCCTTCGGGGTATTTAACATTAATACCCACACAGTGAAACTCGAACTCGATACCGCGGCGACTTTTGGCGAGAGTAAGCTTAGAGATGGGGGGTGTTTTTTTGCAAGCTCTTGACTATGTGGGAATAGTATAGGAAACTTACAACCATTTTCCTGCGAGAACCACCTTCACTTATCTGGGCAAAGATAAACTACAAAACCCACTTGGACAAAATAATTACCCATATTATAATAAATAGTACTAGTTGAAGAAAAAAAAGAGAGATCTAACAAGCGTTTATCTAGGGGCGGTGTCTTTGTCCGAGGTCAAGGAGCTGCTGACCTAAATATTACTTAAAGAATGGCACAAGGACGCCTTCACACCAGGGAACATAAATATACATTTACCAGGAACTAAATAAACCACAGGCTAAGGCAATAGTAATCTGTAGGGTGTACCACTCCATAACAAACCAGGATATTGAGCAAGCATTACACAATTTAAATATATCATACACTAAAGTGGAAATAATTACCTCTAAGGTCACAAATAAAGCAACAAATTTAGTAAGAGTTGACATGGAACAACATTACAATATCTTAGAACTGATAAACAATGGTATCATTTTGTGGTACCAAAAATTCCAAGTGGAACAACGAAAAACACCAGCAGTAGTAATCATACAGTGTTACGATTTCCAACGATATGGACATGTTTCAGCGGCATGTTTAGCAACACCGAGTGTTGCGGATGTGGCGGTGAACACCACATATCTGCTTGTAAAAAACAACAAGCTACACCAAAATGCTGTAACTGTGGAGAAACACATACAGCAAATTATAAAGGATGCGACAAATATAAAAAGATAAAACAATGCATTTATGAAATAAAACCAACACAAGATAACACTCCAAACACACACAATTACTGGGCCAATTACACATGCACAAAAGTTGAAAGAAAAGATTAACCAATAAAACCACTAACCAAAGAACAACAAAATTCAACGAAAACAGTAATTTACAAGAACCTAACAAAATCACAAATGCAATAAGCAACCAAGAAAACAACAATCTTACAGTGAAAAAAACACAAACGATGAAACAAGTGTAATCGTAAATTTAATTAAAAACATTCTTATAGAGTTCATTATAGAATTTACAAAACTGAACCAATTGAAAAATAGCATAGACCTATTCATAAACAAGCTAAAAAACACATAACACCACACATATCCCAACTAATAACAACAATCACAGGATACATGCTAAAATCTTAAAATTCACAGTTCTAAATATCAACATCCAAGGGGCACTTGCTTCAAAGAAACACGAGATCGAAGACATAATAACAGATGTTAATCCTGATATTTTTTTATCATAAGTGAAACATTAATTAATCCTAAAAATAGATTTAAAATATGTAACTATACTTCAATAAGAGAAGATAGAAGAAATAATCAAGACATCAACAGAGGAACTTTGTTATTATATAAAAACCATCTTTCCGTTACTGAAATACAAATGAACAGAAACAATGAAAATATAGTGGTTGATATCTTCTTAGAAAACTACTCGATAATAACAGTAACAGAATTATACTGTTCTCCAACAGAGTGCAGAAACGTAAATGTCATCTTCAAACACATTTCCCACAACCAAAATACAATTGTAGTAGGTGATCTGAATAGCAAACATAAGAACTTTGGACGTAAATCCACTAACTCTAATGGCAGACACCTATTACAATTCATAGATAATAGCATATCCCTTATTAATGATAATACACTTACCAATACTACCTACGCAACAAACTCAAATGATATTTTAGATATCTGTCTCACCTCTTGTAACGTTAGACAAGAGCAAATAAATTTTAATGTGGGAAAAGATGTTGACAGCGACCATCTTCCAATATAGTGCGTCTTCGATCTCATCCCCATAAAGATAAAATCTGTAGGGCAAGACGAATTTGATTACAAAAAAGCAAATTGGCAAAAATTTCAAAAAGTATTAGACAACATACTACCAGACAAAATTAAACATACAGCGAATAACGAATCTGAAACTGATTGTTACAGTCAAATAATCATGGAGTGCTTTATAAAGCAACTATGGACACGGTACCAAAATAATATTATGCAACCACAAACAATGCACGGAAACCAACCAAACAACTATTAACAATGATAAAACAATGAAGACAATTAAGAAGACTATTCATGACAACAAGAGAACAAGAAATAAAAACACAAATTAACAACAATAGAAATAAAATAATAGCAGAAATCAAAAAACTAAAACAAGAAAAATGGGATAACTTCTGCTCCCAACTAAACGAACAAACCGATCCACGTAAGTTCTGGCTACACTTGAAAAGATTCACAAATGACCCCACGACAAGAAAATACCCAACACTTTAACAAAAACCAACAAAGGAAAAGCAGAAGCCTTCAAACATCAATTACAAAACACATTTAAACACACAATGATTCGGACATGAACAACTATTACTACAATAAAGTAAACAACCATGTCACAAATAACACAGAATTGTATAAACCACATTTTTCAGTCAACATTATAAGCAGCAACAGAATAATACATATGACTACAATACCTTACTACTCACAAAAAAAATCACACTAACGGAACTTGAACAATCAAAAATTCAAAAAACAAAGCACCGGGAAATAATGGAATACAAGCAATTCTTCTCAAAAAAGGCACTTCAAAATTATTTGACCACCTATTAGCCATATTTAATTTATCTCTATACTCTGAATAGATCCTTGTTTCTTGAAAGCAAGTTAATATATTAATGTTCCACAAAGAAGAAAAACCAGCCAATAAGCCAAACAATTATCGACCGATCAGCTTGACTAGATGTGTAGGCAAAATTCTCAAAAGAATAATAAGTAATAAACTCTTCACATTTTTGAAGATTGGTTCTAAATTAATAGAAAAACAAAACGGATTTAGAAAATATAGAAAAACAACAGATCATTTAATTAGATTAACTGAGACAATAATAAACATCTCTAATAAACAAGAATGAATTGTCGCCTGCTCCCTCGATATTGAGAAAGCAATTTACCCCGTATAGCACAATGGTAAACGTAGAGGGAACTTTTTCGGAGTTCTTCACTCCAGAAGGTGGCGTCCCTTGAAGAGGGGTGGTTAGCCCTATTCTTTACATCATGTATGTAAATAATATGTAACTTAAAGACCCAAACTACAGATATGCACCAAAATTCGCTAATTATGTAGCAATTTTGGAAAGTGCCCCAACAGCCACAACTAAATAGATTAAGTAAATACTGCCACAAACATAGAATTAAAATAAACGCAGCAAAGACACTATTAGTGATATTTTCAAAATCAACGAAACATCAAAAAGTTCAACCCCAGATCTACATGAACGGAGAGCTTCTCCAGTTGCTACATCTGCAAAATTTTTAGGGTTAACATATGATTCCAAACGTACCTGGATAAAACATGTGAACAACATAAAAACTAAAATTTGGCGAAGAATAAACAATGTTAGGAGTCTTACGGGTATAAACTACGGAACAAAACTAGAAAACATCATTAAAATATACAAGACACATACTAGACCAGTAATAGACTATGTAGCTCCTATATGGATCAATGTAAGTGTAAAACAAATACAAACCAAATCCCAAACATTACAAAATACACTAATTACATCAGCATATAGAGTACCTAAAACCACTTACTTAAAGTTCATTCACAAATACACAAACAATACCAGATAGACTTCTACATAGTACAATAAAATATTTTGATAAAAATTGGTGAAAAAATGAGTTGTTATGCGAACTAGACAGATATTACATACATGATGAAGAGAGACCTAAACATCTCTCCCTGTTAAATTTGTACATCAGATCTTTAAGATAAAATAAAATAATAATAATAAAATAGTGCTAAATTGAAACAGGCTATCTACGTTCTAGACTTGTTTAAAAAAGAGAATAATATAAATGGTCATTACCCCGAAAAAAAGGACCAGATTTAAAATTATGCAATTACTCCAGCCCTTTGTATTTACTGTATATGTATTATGAGTCCATTCAAACACAGTAATGGAAGGAGAAAGAGGTCTGTTGCACCTGGCCCTCCTGGGGTATACACATATATATATCCAAACACCTAGAGAGAGAGAGAGAGGGAGAGAGGGAGCTTTTTGGAAAACACAGTATGTAGAGTTAATGTTGAAGGGACCTTCTCAGAGTGTTTCACTCCAGACGCTGGTGTCCCTCAAGGAGGGGTGATTAGCCTTATCCTATTCATCATGTACATGAATATAATATGCCTCTAAAGATCCAAATAATGGATACTCCTCCCTCACAGTTCGCAGACGATGTGGCAGTCTGGAATAGGGTACAAACACCAGTAATAGCAGCCATAAACTTACAACCACAGTTAAGAAAATAAGTGAATACTGTCAAAAATATAGAATCAAAATAAATACAACTAGTAGTATTCGCAAAGTTCACTAAACACATAAAAGTACAACCTCAAATCTATATGAATGGAGCACTTCTTCAGATTGCTACATCTGTAAAATTTTTAGGACTTACATTCGACTCAAAGTTAACATGGATAAACCACATAAGTAATATTAGAACAAAAAATTGGCGAATAACAAACTATGCTAGGAGTCTAACTGGTAAAAATAGCGGAGCAACGGCAGATAATATCATAAAAATATATAAAACGTACATTAGGCCCGTGATTAACTAGGTAGCCCCTGCATGGATAAACGCAAGTAAAAAATTACTTCAAACAAAACTACAAACAATACGAAATACACTACTAACAACCGCTTATAAAGTACCCAAAACAACATCATCAGAATTCTTGCATAAATACGCACACACAGATACAATAACAGATAGATTCCTACATGATACAATAAATTATTTTGACAAAAATTGGAGAAAAAATAAACTAGTAAACGAGCTTGACAGGTACCGTATACATGATGAGGATAGACCTGAACACCTTTCTCCAGTGAATATATATTTTCTAAATAAATAAGTTACAAAAAAGCCACCTATAAACTAGACTCCACATTGGTTTAAGGGTTAATTACTAAACATTGAACTGGTTTTTATGTAAATGCTTTATAATTAATACCAAACTAATGAAAGTGCAAACAATTATGGAATTATAAAGAGAAATGATTTATTTGCACCAAGTGTATGTGTAGGTAGTGCATGATCATTGACTCGAAAGGGGCCTGAGTAAGTGTGGGTTACTATGGTCCTCGTGTACAATATTACTTGGCAGTTGCAAAACCAAAATTTAATGGAAGGAGGAAGAGGTCGACGAACCTTGACCCTTCTGGGCATATAAATATCAGTACCCAAATACCTATACAAGAGAGAAAGAGATGTTGCAGCGCACAGGATGGGAACTACTGTAATCTAATGTAACCAATATTTATACAGTAATTGTATGTTGGAATATCTATGGTCAAACAATGCAAGTCATGTATAATGTTTTTAAATCATATAATCTTTTATGAAATTTTTGTTAATCATTGTAAAATAAATTTCTTAAATTTTAATTGAGTAAAGAAAAACTGTTAAAAAAACCTCTATAACAATAGATAGCTACAAACGATTTTTAGTAAGAAATGTGGTAAAGACCTGTGATAAGCTAGCGAAGGGTGAAAAGTTTCGTGAGTTTATCTATTACAGTTGTTAGTATAACTGAGACAGGCTTAGTGCATCTATTAGTGTTTACACCATCAGACTAAAAAAATTACTCTGTCATTAATCAGTGTTAAATAAAATATGCTGCTCCTTTTGTGAAGTGAGCCCAGTGAGAAAAACGTATTATATTTTGTTTTTTTCAAAGGTTATTGATGAAAGAAAAAATGTTCATTCTAGTTATTACTGATTACCAGATCATCATCAGTATTGAAACTGCATGAATTTATTGATGACTGAACTGCTTATATACACACGACCTTTGAAATTTACAACAGTATGATGATAATTTTGCTGAAGAGGTAATATGATGTGCAAAGTTTTAAAAACACTCATCTTGAAACGAAAAAGTAAATATTTATGTGATCAAATCAAAGCACTATACCTAATATTTGTGCACAGCAATTTTCTCCAATTGCCAAAAGCTGTTCTGATGTGGTCTACTAGAGATATTGGATTTTTGAGCTTGTAGTTGATATATAAAAGGCCTTATAAAAATGTATGAAGGTACTAAAAAAGTATAAAACTAGCCCAGATCATATCATTAAGTATCAAGGTTCTGAAACTACGTAAAGCAAGTCCTTAAATACTTTGAAGAAGTGAAACTTAAAACATCATTATGTTGGATTCAGGGAGTTCTGTGAAAGTAGGTTTAGATTACTGTTGTTATTAAGTTTTCTGTTACAGAGATGGCACTAGAACATCATTGCCTCAAATCATGGTGTATCTAATGTTGCTCATTTTCTTTTTAGTTTTTTGTGCTTTGTAGATGAACAACACTTCGAGTGCTAAGTTTCATGTTTAGATTTTTCATTTACTCCATGAAACTGATAAATTTTGTGACTTTCAAGGAAAATAAATAAATAACCCTTTCTTGGATGAGTGTTCTAGATGGGTACATGTAACAATGGTAGTGAAAACTTTAGTGTGCTCTTGTACAGTGTAAGAAATATGGACACTTTCAGTGTTTTCTCACAGTAACATTTCAGAATAGATACAATTTTACCTTGCCAGTTTTGGTTTCGTAGTAATTATGAGGAAGGAGAGTTTATAAACACAAATTTTCATAGCTTACATAATCCAGATATATAAATTCTTTTTGAAAAAAACTTCCTCTTTGGCTTTGTATTTTTCCACTTTTGAATGCTTTACTGAGTAGGTGGCCTCTTGTGTAATTCTGAATTTATTAATTTTTCTCAACTGACAAAATTACATGATTTTAGAAAATATACACTGCAGATGACCTCTAGGTAGTGGAGAATGTTTTACTTTTAAGGAAGAATTAGTTCAGAGGACATTACTATTTTTAATTTTATATAATGCAATGCCAAATTTTGTCAGTTAAGGACACAGGAACTTGTATGTTCATATTTTACTTGTAAGTAAATTATGGTGTTTTCTTACTTTTTATTATTATTTATAACTTTTGGTGAAAGGCAATACTGTAATAGCATTTCTCAATTATTTTATGACTGAATGTCTGATGTAAAAACAAAATAGAACAACTAAAAACCAATTAGTAATGTTTAAACTTCAAATTAGCAAGATATATACACAAATATTAAAATACATGACAAAAAGTAGTGTACTTTTATTTAATAACAAAAAATATACATAGTGAATAGGATATTACTTTGATAACAAATACACTATGCAGGTGATCAAAAATAATTCTAATTTATTATTTTGAAAATAAAGCTTAACACAGTAAATATGAAATGACAAAATCAGACCTCAATCTATAAAAAACAATTTCTTAATTGGCTTTTATAGAAACTTAACACATACTTCATTATACAATCATAATAATCCAGATTTTTTACTTGAATTATATGTAAGTGTACCAGTTTTAATTTACATGAGATAGACTGCATTTAGTAATATTTAAAAATTAAGAGTCAAACAAATTGGTTAATACACCTTAAATGTTTTTAATGTACATTAATTTTGATTTTTCTGTGAATTACAATTTTATTTGACGAAATGCTGTTTTTCAAATAGTATTTAAACTTTTGCATTCCATAACAAAGATCATCAACATCTTATATACTCGAACAAAAAAAGAGAATTAGTTCACAATATGTTTTGTGATTTCAACCTAGAAAATAAGTACATAACATACTTGAAGCTCATGGCCCATTGCTGCCTTTACTCATGAATATTTCTCATTGGACAAGACATAAAGATATCTCTTAGAGTTTAATGTAAAATGTAGGAATAAATTATAAGTTATAATGAAAGTCTACCATAAAGATAACTGCCGATTCTAAATTAACACAAAATTTTAAAAAATACAAAGATTCTTTCTAAGAGTAGGTAAATGATAGTAAAATACATATATTCATGTATAATTAAAAATTCTTGGACACTTGTGTTTAATCATAAACAAATAGGTACTAAAGTTACCAAGAACAACTTGTTTTTGTTTATGCAGTAAATAGTTTTAGTTCATATCGATCTGTAGTTACCTTTACACTTGACTTGTTTCAACACTTTAATGTGCAGTCAATGATGTGTTAGAAAATCAAAACACATCAAGTGTAATAGTGAGTGCAGATCAGTCTCAAATAAAAAAAAATTTAAACAGAAAATAGGCTGATTTTTTAACTGTAGTATTTAACATATATAATGTTTATTTATAACAAACAGCAACTTTTTTAATCAGACAGGCATTTACATGCATCAATTAGAAGTTTAAAAATAGTTTTTGAAATCATTATAAAATGTTCTTAAACTGTATGATCTTAGGCACAATTTGTATGTATTTTCTTCATTCAGTGGAAATCATTTTATTTATACAGATATTTCCTGAACTTATTCTCTTTCATAAAGAATAATTTTTGAATTTCATTCAAAAATACAAATTAAAAGTTGAAAAAAAATTGATTGAATGATATTTTATGCAAGAAGAGCCATATGGACAGGTTAAAGAACATCTTTAACCTAGAACTATTGACCAAAAAGAGAATAACTAGTTAGCAGCACTTACACAGTTGCTTTTAACCAAGTAGCAAAACTTACTGTTGTTTTTTACAAAAATCAAACAGAAATGGCAGAGTATGCTGATCATTCCACCAATCCTAATTGTATTTATTACAATATTTTTGTTTATTTAGCACAAAGTTAAACAAAAGGTTATCTGTGCTCTGCCCACAACTGGTACAAAAGGCTGGTTTCTAATAGTACCAGTCTGTAGACATACCAATGTATTACTGAGGGGACACTTATTACATTAAGATATTGGTATGCCCTATCAAGCAAATTTCCTGCCTCTAACATATTTTAAGAAAAAGAAAAAAAAAAGATTTTACACACTAATTATGAGATTTTGTTGAAGACATTATTTCAAATAATGTACACAATATAAAAAAATTAGAATATTTATATTATTGCTCGTTTACAACCATTTTAAAAATAAACATATAAATGTGACAATCTGAATTTCTTAGTGACTAAATAATGATAGGTATTTAAAAGCAATGAAATTATACTGCACTGTTAAGCTCATAGATGCTTGATCCAACATACTTATCAAATATACTATCCATAATCATATACAATGGTTCACCATCTTATATTCAGAGCTTAAGATTAATTAATCCTTTTTTTTTCTCTCTTAGCACTAACCTTGACAATAATTTAAAATAACTTTGTACTGGAAATGAAATAAACCACGAAACTTGAAATACAACTTGTTTCTTATTTATAAAGACATTTATCTGTTATATCTAATAATATCACATTCATGTGTATTTATAACTAAAAGAAACTTTACAGCAAAGATTCTGAAACAGTGGTCCACAAAAAGTTCATAATTACAAAAACAGAAGTTTGTATATCCCAGAGCAAACCCAAGACCAAAGACATTAAAAGTCCAGCTATATGAGTTAGAGAAATGTGTGTAAATTAAGATGAAAAATCAAACTCTACAATATAAGACTTTCTTATTAAAATGGAAAAATATACTCTTTATTTGGGAGTTTTTAATAATAATATGAGAGAAGAAAAGGTTGTTGGAATCTTCTTGTAACAGAGCATGAAGATAAAACCTTTGAAAAAAATCCACTAATAGTTTTGGATTCAGAGAACTGCAGTTTATTTCTTATATCATTTGCTACTATGTATTTGTGAGAGATGGGAATTTTGTCACTTGTGGTCTTGAAGTTTAAATACAGAAGCAGGGTGAATGCTCAATGAACCTCAAGATTAAAGCTATAGAACATTACACCAGAAGTTACAAAATATTACTAAGAAAGAACAAGGGCAACGTTGCATTAAAGTGTAGAAAGGTTAATCTCTGGTTAAAATTAATATTACAATGATTTTTATGTTTTTGCACTTTGTTTTGTAAATTATAGATATTACGTGGTATGCCAACAAAAGTACGCTCTAGAGAATAAACTAAGTTTTCAGAGTCAGTCTAAGCATTTCTTAGCTCTTTTTCTTTCGTTGTAATATTAGAAGAACTTGTCATTGACATAAATGTATTTATTAATAGTAATGATCACAGACGAAATTTTCCAGAGCAAATTTCATCATAGGTGGTTTTGTCCAATGGAAGGTACTTTCCCATTTTCACATCAAGGTAATACAAAGGGTCTTTCACAACATCCAGGTTATAACTTTCTTTTTGTAAGTTGAATTTCTTCAGTTTGAATGTTCCTATGGTTAAAAAGAAAGAGTACCAAACTGGTTAACATACAAATTCTTTTTTCACTAACTTGAATGATCATCGGAGAGCAAATGTTTTGACAAATGCTATGAATAAAAATCCATCATCTACAGAACATAGTTTTATGATGTAAATGCCTTTTCTAAGCTGGAAAAGCACAGTATAATTAATTATACTTCTCATAAGACATTAGTACTAGGACTTAATAGTTCTTAAAATCAGTTGATTTGGGTTTTTCAAAACAGAGTTTTTTAATAATATTTCAATACGCAAACACTGCATTTTACTCAATATAGAGCTCATCAGACCAGCTAAGACACAATACACACAGTAGATATCGGAATAGTATCTATTTAAGCCATTTGTAACAACAATAATGATGGCATAAAAGCTTTTTCTAAGCTGGTAATGTATACTATAGTTAATTATACTTGTCATAAAACATTAGTATTAGGTCTATTGTATTTTTGAACACATTTTATCCAGTCCCTTAGGGTTTTTCTGCTTGAAAAACTAATGAATAATGTAGTGTTGAAAAATGACAAGTATAATTAAATACTGTTTTTTCAGTTCAAAAACCTTTTAAGCAAACAACATGCAATGTTTTTCTAGTTATGAGGAAATTCCTTTTAATTTTAACCTGAATGACCACAAAAAGGAGAAACAATGTCTGAATATAGTTAATATAAGGCAGTTAAACAACAGCAATAAATACTTTCACAGTTTTTGTTTCTGGTTGAGGTAAATTTATTGTTTCTTATAAATATACACACACACGAAGTTAGTTTATGTTGACTTAAATACTTACAAGTCTTACACTTTTTGAAAACTTCATACCAGGCAGACAGAATAGCACAAACCAAGAATATGAACTTCTTACCTGTTTTTTCTAGTTTGTCAACAATACGGATAAATATTGGCATAGAGTATGTAGGAAGTAGTTTCCTTAAATTTTGTGCCAAATTGTCAAAACTGACTTTATGTTCACCGTTGATGATTGCAGCCATGCCAGCCCTCCCTTCAGCACCTACAATAAAAAAAGCCAATAAAGTGTCAAAAGTTAAATTTATGAACATTTAAAACATAATTAGAGTAATTATTATTATTATTTCGGTGTTTGTACAAATATTCTAAATGAAAAAACATAATCATAGAAATTTGGAAGCTTTATCTGTCTGAAATTAACAGTATAAAAAATGAATTCCCTTGATGGGTACATGGTAAGGTTATAGACTTGCAATGCTAGAATACAAAGTTTGATTCCCATTAGCAGGTGGAAAGCAAACAGCCAATTGTATACCTTTGCAAAAAAACAACAACAAAAGATTGCTACAATCTCAACATCAGAAGTTAGAAGTGAGAAATAGAGTGATTCCGCTGAATCAATGTAAATTTAAATTTTTGTAATGCATTATGCTCAAACAATTATTAAATAATTTTCAAGATATGAATCTACTTTGGCCATTTTAGCATATTTCAGTAGTGTTACTGTTAGCCATTAGGTACTGTTAAGATCTTGCTTCTCAAATGTGGTTAAATGTTCTATCTCATTATACTTTCAACATTTAATGAAACCAAATGCATATGAAAACAAACAGTCTAAATTCCTGATTCCTTTGTTTTAAAGTATTTTTTGAATTTTGTACAAAGCTACACGATGGCTATCTGTGCTAGCCGTCTCCAATTTATCAGTGCAAGACGAGAGGGAAGGCAATTAGTCATCACCACCCACTGCCAACCCTTGGGCTACTCTTTTACCAATGAATAATAGGATTGATTGTTACGTTATAATGCCCTTACAGCTGAAGGGCAAGCGTTTTTGGTGGGACAGGGTTTTGAACCCACAACCCTCAGATTATGAGTTGAGCATTGTAACCACCTGGCCATGATGGGCTGTGCGAAGTAAGAGAATAAAAACAAAGTTTAAGATTTTTTTGTGTGATAAAATATTTCAAATAAAGATCATAAAAGTTTCAAAATCAAGAATTATCTTAATATTATAGAAAGAAAAATAAATGATATAGTTATTAGATTGATTCTCTGTCTCCTTGTTACAAATTACGAATTTTAATTAATTATCTGTCTATTAAGTGTGTTACTTTAAATAGTTTACACATTCAAATTATTTACACCAAATTTAATTAATGATCTGAAGTAGTTTAATAATTTACTGTAATCAAATTTCCAATAATATAGGACTAATGAGGAAAGGGTTTCATTAATTTAACTATTAAGTCCAAATTTCTTAAAACTTGTATAGTTCTAAACTTTTATTTATGTAAAAAGAGACTGAACAGGTAAGCAATTTCATTTCATACAATAAGGACTATTGTTAACCAAATGCATTGGGGGTTGGTCCATTAAACCAGTCCCATTTTGTAGAAGTAATGTTGACTTTAATTTCTAATTTACTGTATGTATCTACAGAATATTTGACAAGTTTTGGTGACATGTACAAGTCTGTAGTATACAAAAAAAATCAGATGTGTTACAAACATGTATATACACACACACACACACACACACTCAAGATATGACTGTGAATTGCCAACATCAGTCGGACTCGGATTTTAACAAACTGGAATGCAATTTGATATTTGTATTAGGAATAAGAATACTTTTATCCATCATATTGTTTGAATATTTCTTTTAAATAACCTCTAGGAACTTCAAAATGCATATCTACAGTTTTTTTCAGTAATCCTATTTAATGTATCTGGTATATACTCTTCTCTACAACAAAATTCTGCACTAAATAAATAGTATAAAATAAAATTGATAGCTAGAACTCTGATACCAAATACATAATACTGTGTTGAGTAGCACTCTTTAAAAGCTTGTGTCATGTGTACTTTGACCCCCACCCTTGCACATAAGATTAATTTATGAAATACTATCAAAACTAAACAATGTTTGAAATTGAAGATTATTGGTAATCACAATTATAAACCATCTACACTGTGTAACATGCAAAATCTATGATTAATAAAATAAAGTTTCAACTTTATAAACTATGCAGTTACTACATCTCAAAATTCCAGTCTTATTAACCTCACACACACACTCTCTCTAAAGTCAGGATTTTGATTTGCAGCAGCTTTAGATACATTCAGGAAGCTTATCTGACTGGTGTCTTTGCATCATTCACCACATGGTCAGTAAAGTTAAGAATCTGTCTTATCTCAGATTTCAGCAAACTTGCCTACCTGGTATTTCTACACCATACACCACACAGTCTGTTAGGCTAAGAACCTGGCTAATAGCACTTTCTACTTCCATTGTTGATACGTTTTCTCCTTTCCATCTGAAAGTGTCACCTGTTCTGTCCTTAAAGTATATATAACCATTTTCATCCATCACCATTATGTCACCTGAAAATGACAAATGTAGCTTATAATCCTCAGTTTCTCAAGAGAGAGTAACAGATATAAAGAATACTAATTTTTGTATACTACTAGAAATACAGGGTGGTCGCTAGAAAAGCGGAAAATTTGTCAAACAGCTATTTATTTTTACAAAGAATAACTTTTACAAAGTTTTTTAAAAGCATATGTTATATTACACTCATAGATGCTCAAAATGCATTTTATTCATGATGTAAAGAAATCAAAATAGAAATGAGTAAGCACGCATTTTATTCATGATCTCACCTGACCTTCAAATTTTCCGCTTTTCTAGCGACCACCCTGTAGTTCTGTGCACTGATGACAGTTTTTAAAGTTTCATGATGATTTTATCATTAACAGTTCCTAAGGTTTCATTTTTCACTATGGAACTGCTAAATATTACTTACAATAGCACGTTTCTATAGAAGCATGTTCATTTTACAGAACAAAGTGTTTGATGTGCTACACATATCAAAAATAAAGTGTCTGTTACACTTAAGTCTATTCATGTCAGATTTAATAATTTATAACAATTAAAATGTTATGTAAAACATGTGAAGTAACTATAGAAACACTGAATGGATATAAAATGGAAGCCCATACTTATAGAAATACATGTGATTAAGTATTATGAGAAACAACAATTATAAACCAGCAGTGTGTACAACTTTTTAATTAATCAAAAGATGTTTTTTTTTCATTTTACAAAATACTATTAGACATGAGGAGCTAAATCTATTATGTTACACCTAACATTTCATTATCAAAATAATATGTAGCCATTTTTTCTAACAATTCATCAGTGTCTGTTCTTGTTTTATCCATATATACATAAAATAATGCATAATTCTTCGAGTAACCAAAATAAACCATTATAATTTTATATAAATATAATAAGTATTTTAAAATGTTGGTAAAATGCTTTAATTATAGAATATAAGAACAAATAGTATTTATTACAGAACTAATTTGAGCCAACAGATTATAGAATATATGGTACTCTCTAGTACATTAATTTGTTGTTATAGCTCAAGGTTGGTGGGAATATTTCACAGGCCTCACAAATAATTTTTAAGAATAAATATACTAAACAGAATAGGCTATCAAATGAAAATATGTTTTATAGACTCATTGGCCAGGTAAATATAGGTGTTTGTTGACTTTATGACTAATTTCTTTAGCATGTAAGTAATTTTCAAACCTCAACCACTTATAAAATCACAGTATTACTGGGAATGAAATAGGTTTATTATGCTTTACTACAAAATACTTATCAACTTTTCAAGTTTTGTTATACATTTTTTACTATTAAAGAATGTTAACAGCATTTTACCTCTCCAAAGTCTGTTTTATAATGTTTTTAAGAAACAAATAAAAACATTGAAAGTTTGAGTAAATTATGTTAAAATAAATTTTACTATGCAAATAAGTAAGCTGTGTGATGTAAACAGCCAATATTAAAAATATTGAAAAGGAGACCTAAAACAATATGGAATCAAGTTTCATAAAATCTTAAAAGCACATCAACTACAATTTATGAAATCTACTGATTGGCAAGATTTCTTTATGCTTTACTTATGATAGTCCACAAGTGGCAATCCAGTATAGTACAGTGATACCACCAAGTCTATTGCAACCAAGATAAAGTATAATGCATTTGAGATTGCTAGTGTGATTGGTTTGACAAAAGCACACGTGAGTGAGCAACACTGGCCACAAAGTAGGATACTGGAAGGGAAAGAAGAACCAAAATAGTAACGAAAATACTCATCCCTCTTAATAATATAGCAGATGTGGTCTATATAGTAACAGGAAGGTAACTGAAAACCCTCAGAGGTAGATACTGCCAGATCATGCATATATTGTAAGATAAAAGAATTGTGGGAGGTACACATACTCACCCACACAATGTCCTTCAGTGGACAAATTCAATTGGGTCACTGAGGACATAGAAATGCATCTCTTAAAAGCTTTAATATGGGCAACATAACATTTCAAGGCCCTCACTGGAGATAACAAATGATTGGAATCTGATCAGTCATATAGGTAAGAAATAATAGACTAATCTGTGAAAAGGATTTATCTCCTTCCCTGACTACCAGTATCTTAGGTAGAATGATAAAACATCTTTTACATGTACAGCTCAAACAACTCTGATCAGTGATTTCTACAGGCCAGCAGCAACAAAAAAAACCTTATGGGAAAGGGGATACATGGAACATTAGGCCAAGGGCTGAAACAGATGTTGAGAAAGAACATGCAATAGGATACTTATATACCAGTTAAATAGCTGAAACAGTTATCTGGTATGAAGGACCCAAAACAACTTGAGAGGGCCAGGCAGCAGTGAAAACTCAAACATTTCCACCTCTTCAAGTGGTAGCCAATATGGCCACCTGATATAGAGATTGAGGAAGATGTGAAATCCTTGTCAAAGAGGCAGGTGATAAACAGAGCTATAGTTGGTATGTCTGCAAGAAATTAGTTCACATTTTTGCCAGTGGCAGTACAAAAATGTTGATACAAGTGCCATTTCTGTTGATGAATGTCCACTGGTGGATGACGTACAAACTAAAAGAAGTATGTGACAACTATAGAAATTAAACCCAGATGCTGCATAAATTCCATGCATGAAGCTTCTGAACTTAAGATGGATGAATGTAAGATGTTGGTTTGTAGCTGTTTCAAAAGAGATGGCCAAAGAAGAAGTGGACTAGGTGGACACTTCTGAAGGTACCACAAAAGTGGAAACCAGGATTGAGCTGACCAATTTGATGCTACCAACAAAACACAACAAGGAGTTGAACAAATCATTGTTATGATTCTGGGTAACAGATGAACTGGTGAGTAGCCATATAGGTGCAAACAGTACTATCCTAACTAAATGCATCTGCTGCTAATATCTGAGAGTGATATTTCAGAGACTAAATCTAATGGAAAAATCCCTCAAAAGAGCATCCATTCTGTCAAGAAAATCTGGTTTGGTTGAGACAGTTGGTCCACCACCAAATTCATTACCACTGGAACATGGCAAGCTAGTAAGATGATATGAGTGGGCCCAATATAGAATATCCAAGGTTTAAAATTAAAGAGACCTGGATTGAGTCCTCTCTGGACAGGAAATGTAAGATACCACTATGGAATTGTTAAAGTGAAGCATGATGATTTTGCTTCTCAATAATTCCAGACCTTGAAGCACTGCCATTTGAACAGCATGATGTTCTAAAACAATGATATAGAGGAAATCCTTGTCATCTATCCATAGGCCCGGGAATTCTTGAACATTGAGATATACACCCTATCCCTGAAACAAGGCAACAGTGAAGAGATGGATCTCTGGGCAAGGTGGCAGCAGAAGATCACCTATTATAGATTTGTTCTGATCCAACTACCACTTAAGATTCCAAATAAGGAGGCTGTGGAATCCTGTGGATCACTGTTCATGTTCCAGTAATTATGTAGAGATGATTGAAGAATTCTTACATGTTCTTGTCTCAAATGGATGAGGGATTCAAGCAATGTGCACATTACCAAAAGAGAAAGAACCATCTGCACAGTGGGGGAAAAAAAATATGAGTCAGACTTGCCTGTTCTATAGCAAGGAGCTGGATGTAAGTTGACTGAGCCAGACCAAAATATATGTTGACAAAGAAACCCAGATGGATGATATATTGCTTTGGCTTTCTTGGTTTTGATAAAAAATCCTGTCTTAATTGCTTTGGAAAGCATTATCTGAGTGCTACTTTCTGCCAACTGATAAGATGTTGTCAGCAGTAGCCAGTTGTTCATTTAATGCTGTATGCATAGATGCAGGAGATGGAGGTGATGAGGGAAAGTTTGTATGATTTAGCAGGACATATAAAGTGCCAATGCTACTCTGAAGAGCAGAGTCTTGAAATGTAGCATCTGATCCTTATGCATAAGACAAAGGATAACTCCATCACTGGAACATGTAGATAGGTTTTGGCGATATCAAATTTGGTTATGTGTAGTCCTGGCAAAAATGCCAATGTAGAGTGAAGAATTATACCATTGTGAACTTTGGACTATCTAGGGATAGATTTAGACAAGAAAGATGAATAACTAAATGCAATCTCCCATCTTCTTAGGTACAACAAATAGACAGGAATTAAACTTTGGAAAAACTGAAACAAACCTTTCCATTGCCCCCAGGTGACATCAATCTTTGATTCCAAACACTCTTGAACACCCATAAAAATCAAAAATTGCACAAAAGAAACCTCATATAACTCACAGAGGGCAGCAGCAGGTAGATAAACACCCTTCAACATTGCCTCTCTACCCAAAACAATTACTGAAAACATACCAGCCAAGAAACTGGAGAAAGTGCAAAAGGCAGATGCTAACAATAGTTCCAACTTGTCATAAAACTGATGTGGCAATTTGCTAAGATATTTCCAAAAACAAGGTGTAGGGTTGAATCCTAGAAAATTATGATCTGCTCAAATTGATCACAGACACTGTTTTGGAACTTCAAATTTCCAGGCATGGGTTTAATTCTCTGAGAGTCTAATTATGCTTCTACTTAACAGTGATAGGATAAAACATGTTGTTCTGACAAACTTGGCAGACAAGGTACAGCAATACCTTCACATAACTGAAAAGTAAGCCTCCCTGCATGAACTGCAACATTAGGGGATGAAGGGTTAAGTACTCACCCTCACAACTTTTCACCATCAAGGAAGGCACAGACTCAAAAAAACTGTAGAAAGACCCAAAACATCACACATTCAGTTTATTGCATTAAGAAACGGAGCTAGAGTCAGTTGATCCACACTGTCCTCATAAAAAGCTGAATAGAATAAAGTAAGGAGATGGAAATTTGTGAAACTAAATTTTCTACAGAATGTCCAGCAGTAGAGCCCCCTGAAAAAACACCATCAGATCAATAGAGACTAAACCACCCTCCCCAGAATGCACCAGACCTAACTTTTTAAATCCATAACTGTTTACTTGTTCTCATGGTATTACTTTCATGATGTCTTAATAATTATCACCATACCTTATAAAATTTCCAGTCAGTTTATAAAAAGTGGATAATAACATGGTTTGAATGAATTTAGTTCACAACACTGCTAATAGCAATCATAATTCACTTTGTATTGTGTATACAACAAAAACCCAGCCCTCTCAAACAAAATCATTTCTACAGTTATCAACCAACAATACTTAAACCTAAGATAACCATAGAACTCCAAACTAAAAAAATAAAAGTTCTCATTTAATTGCTTTGTGCTTTGCAAGTCAGACTGTACTAATTTAAAATAACTTTTTGTCAACTTTAGCATACTGATAAAATACTGAATTGCTTTCATAAATATCTAGAATTAATTAAAAAAAAATCAAACACCATTTGAAGAAAAGCAAGTAACAATAGTCAGGTAATAGTCAGTATAAGGTGTAATGGATTTACCATTATATGTTTATTTTAATACCTACATTGTTTCAGTTTGATGCATATGACACATATTGGTGGATATGTATTGTGCAAGTCCTGCACATTCTGTAAATTTGAAGAAGATTCTTGAGAGTAAGATTCAAAATTTTTAAAATGAAATTACCAATGTGTTTGAACAGTGTTGAATGTTCTAGAATCTCATATGTTTCACATAAAAGCACTTAGCTGAAAGACTGTAATAAGATTATTATTAGACAACTACAGTCATCATGCTATAAGCCTTGGAAGCTATAATTATGATTAATGCCTGTTGATTGAAAAAATACAGAATTGGATATGGAACATTTATAGATTTTGAACATTACAAACCATTCATATTCATGAAATAACTTCAGATGTTAGCATTTATACAAAGACATTAAATGTCTTCATCAGTAAAAGTCAGCTTATAAGTGGCATTAGGCCAAGTGAACTAGCTAACTTAAGCAAGGTGTAACAATATGATCTCAAAATTAATTTGCTCCTCATGGACCTGGACCATCAATATATTCAGTTCTACTCTGTAAGTTTGTAAAACTGTTGCACATACATCATTTGTAATATCTGTTGTTATAAATTGTATTGTATTGTTTTTGTGTAATAAAATAAATTTGTGTTAAGAAAGAAAATTGATACATATCAAATTTGGATAACAACTAAATTAAAATTTCCAACTATTTGAAACCATAATATGTAATATACATATCATGAATTAGAGAGTCATCCAAGATAAATCATAATATGTAACACAAATAGTAGTTAAGTCATCCCATCTGAGTAATTGTTAATGCTTGAACATTTTTCTTTGAAGAAAATTCTGGACTAGCCTAAACTTCATATACTGGTCAAACCTTGCAAGATTTTATTGGGTGATGGCTGAAAATAGCAAAATAGCATGGACATTCAATTGATGAAATAATGCATTATATTTTTTTTATAAATAGAAGATAAGAAATGTATATTTCATTAACTACAATAGTGGCCAGGTTGATTTTTAGTTTTGCATTAAGAACATAGTTAATTCTGATAAAAAGCTATAATATATAATTAAACTTAATTTGTAATTTATAACTTATAATTACACAAAAACCATATTTCTATTATAAAAGAAGCACCTGAGAGGAATGCCAAATCTCCTATACTGAAGACATTGTTGATAACTTTCTTGTTTGTTGCTTGGTCATTCACATATCCATCAAAATTACGAATTGGATCATTGGATATTATTTTTCCAACAAATTCACCAGGTTCTCCTACCAGTGAAACAGAGAACAGTTACCAAAAACACAAGTTTCTTTCAAGAAATACAACATTCAGAATATACAGTTAACACAGAAGACAATGTAAATTAATAATTATTTGAACAAAATAGCGATTTTAAAGATCAGTCTAATATATTTGATAATTTTGATCTTTCCATAAAATATCTATATAATTTGTGACAAATAACACCTATAAAAATTTGGGTCTTTTTTGAGTTTTTTCTGACATCCAAGATCATATTTTATACAATTAGGTTACAATTTTAAAAACATGGTGCACTTGACAAGATATTGTTTGAAGAACCAATATTTTAGCATTTCCTCTTATTTATCAAAACTATTCTACATATTCTTCATTATCTAAATTAGTTGCAAAATTGGATAAAAAATGTCTACTTTGCCAAAATTTTAAATTTTATATTATTAGTTTTTATCATGTTCTCAGACTTTTTGTTTTCAAAAAAAGTTTTTTAAAAGTCTTTGATGGACTTAAAATCAATCTTTAGTAAATTTCAAAATAAAACCATTCATGAAAACTTCTAAAAACTGAAGAAAGTTTTCACCGTAAGTGAATAAAACATTTTACACTATTAATTATTTTTTTTCAAACTTAATAATTATCTCAACATTCTTGTTAAGATCAAATGTTTGGAACTGTGTTTATATACCTGGAATACAAAACTTAATCATATAATGCTATTAGTGTATAGGTTTTGGGTCATAAATGCACAATATATATTGTTTATCAAATAATATTACCACAGTATGAATGCTCACAATTTTCTCTGTTCTTCAAAGGTAACATTATTAAACTATTTCATCATGTTTATTCACAAATAATTATTTCCATGAGAAACAGTATTTGACTGAGACAATCTGCAAATAGGTAATTTCTTTTAATAAAAAAACATTCAAATGAGTTAAATGTTTTATTTTGTTTTCTTTTATCAAAGCCACATCAGACTATCTGCTGAGTCCACCAAGGGGAATTGAACCCCTGATTTTAGGGTTGTAAATCCATAGACTTAAATGTTGTACCAGTGAGGGTTGTTGTTTTGAATTAGGCACAAAGCTACACAATGGGCTATCTGTGCTCTGCCCACCACGGGTATCGAAACCTGGATTTTAGCGTGTAAGTCCGCAGACATACCGCTGAGCCACTGGGGGGCACCAGTGAGGGAACAAATGAGTTAATAATGGCAGTTGTTATCCAACTTGCTCCTTTAGGTAAGTTTTACTCATGAAAGTTAATAATTATAGTTCAAAACTACTGATTAATGTATTTTTATTTTCTAAATATTTGAGTAAAATTACATTATTTACTGTATTTAGCTATATGGGAATATTTCAGTCAATTTTATTTTATTAAATGTATTGAAATCATTCAGAATTTTACTCAAGTGAAAATTTAAGTTAAATGGACTATTTCATTAGATAACACAAAGAAAACAACAGAATAAGCAAGTATAGCAGAAACTGCTAAATTATATTGAAAATATCAATAATTTTGCAAATTATAAATTATTAATAAATATTCCATTAATGCTTGAATCATATTTTATATTCAAATTTACAATAAAAAGTTTTGACTTCAATGAAAATACTTTTGAAATTTGGGAATTATATTCAAAGTGATATTGACCAATGAAAGAAGTACCTTCTTGGTTCTTATGTGTATCACACTGCTTTATAAAACAGATAGGCATTTAATCAAATTAATCATTATGGATGTTTATTTTTAAACAAACAAATAGAAAAAAATACTTAAATTTCTCACAGCTACCATACAAACCCAAAAGTCTTTATCGTTAAAACATTTTTCTTACCAGGCTTACACTTCACACATAGACCTTTTGTATTTCTAATAGGCTCCCCAGTAGTCTCATCAATTCTGATAAGTGTTACTGGATACACTGAGGGAATGATTTGTGATATAAAACCTACAGCTCCTGTAGTGTTGTCTGAGTTGACTGAAAAAAAAAAAGTTTTGACATCAACCTTCACTCCAATCAGTTATAAAATCCACTACTCTACAAAAACAATGTGTACAAGTTTAACTCTGTAATGCTTTTTGAAACAAGAAAAACATCAGCTGGGAAATAGAAAGCAGCCTTAATATATTTGTTATTGACAGAGCCACACATCTTAAATATGATCAAAACATGAATACTCAAATCTCAGTTCTTTTACCACTGATGATCTTACATTTCTAATCATCTTTGAATACATGTATATTAATCTTTCAATAAAACAAGATATAATTGAACAAAACTACATAATATTATTTTTTTTGCAAATTAAAATATTTTGTTTTCAGCTCATCCCATAATTTAAAATTGAAGGATCCACATATTGTTAATAAGAATCAACAAATACTCCTATTCAGTTTGAATTATTGTGAAAAACATAGGATGCAAAAGTTATTCTCAAAAGTTTGTACTAGTAGGAAGATTATATGATCTTGTAGTAATTACAACAGAAGAACTGTAAGATAGTCAATTTGTTTTTTTAAGTCATCATCTTTCTTGATGTCAAGTGAATAATGTGTGAGAAAGTAAGGAAAGCAGGTAAAAATATGCATGTTTAAGAAAGACAGAAACTGCTGAGGATTAGTAAAGTGTAAGAAGTTCTATAAAGCAAAACATGAAGAATGGGAGAAAGATCAAAATAAGGGCTGAATATAACAGCTTACAGTGAAGCTGAAAAAACAGCAATAAAGAGAAGATATACAAGAGATGATGACTCCAAAGTTTCAATTAAAAAAATATTGTTTCAGTCACTGCTTAAGTTTTTAATTATTGGTGTTTCTAGAAGAATGAAGTTTGGAAAATTACGAAAATTCACAATTGTAAGATAGACACAGAGTGATAAAATATACATGTACTTGGAGAACAAGTGGATGAGAGAGACCATTAAAAAAAGGAATTAAGAAAGATTTTAAAAACTAATGATACTGTACAAATGCAGTTAATACTAAAATGAAACACAGAAGAAGATGAAAGTTACAGTGATATGAATTAGGTCAATCAAACATTAATTAGTACTATCAATTATATGTCATTATTCAGAGATAAGTCCTTTTAAAGACATAAAAATCATAAGAGATAAAATGATACTCTTTTACTTACTGATATTTGCATTTCCTTCTGAGGATCCATAAAACTCTCCAACTTTTTTTATTTGAAATCTTTCAACAAAAGTTGGCCATAAAGCAGGACGGAGACCATTTCCAATAACTGTGGAAACTTTATGTTGTTTCTCTTCAGGTCTAACTGGCTGGGCCATCAAATAGCGGCAGGTCTCACCAATATACTGGGTCACCTATATATTTATAATACATTAATTAACTACAGCAGGGCGTTTTCAAAGTAAAAAATATAAAGAAATTATTAAAATAATTCAAAAACAAAGTCTTAGTACTATATGTCTTATATTTTGTGAAAACTATACCAATTACTATTAGGCTTTGGTCTTTTTAAGTACATAATCTATTGAAAATTTTCAGTCTTGTATTAATTTAGTAAATTAGTACAAATATATAGTAATACGCTGTTTTCATTTTATTTTATTGTAATCTTATACATATAGATTAACATTATTTTCTGCAAGTGTTAGAAGTTTACCTGGGCCTCTCTCTTATTTTTTTTCTCCTCTTTCTCAAGCCAATTTTACATCTAAATATATGGAAGAAGCCATTAAATTTTGGTGTCTAGTTCAGCAAAGTTACATGCTTAATTGCTATACACCATAATTTGAATGGCCACCTACTAATCAGGTAAATTATGATTTACCCTTACTACGTTTCTCATTTCAACACAATATATTGATGCCATTAAAGCTATAAATTTCTCCAAGCAAATAAATACCCAGTGTGCTTTTGTTGTGGTATTATAATCATTTTGTGCAATAAACTTGTTGGTGTGGTGGGTGACATTCTGCTCAAGAGTAAAGATTGGCAAATGTATAATGAACAGAAAAGCTAAATAGTGTGAAACAGAAAGTGAAAAACTGCATTTCCAGCAAAGCTAAATGATGTAAAATGTTGAATGAGCAAATGACTTCTAAAAAAGCTGAATAACACCTAGTATAAAGTGAACAAGTGCAACTATACAGTGCAAAATTTAAATTGAACAGTGATGTTCCTCTCAAACCTAATAATGCTAGCTATAATATGAACACTGACATTTTTAATACAGCTAAATGATGCCAAACTTAAGGTGAACAGTGACCTTTCCAACAAAACTAAATGTTGTCAACAATATAGTGTGATCCTTGGTCTTTCAAATGTAAAATTAACAGTGGCCTTTCATATAAAATAAATAATGACAAAAATAGAGTGAACTTTAGCATTCACAGGAAAGATAAGTAATGCTGTGCCTAAATGGGTAAAGTTGCCTTTTCAGTGAAACTAAAGAGTACTAAGTGTAAAGTTAATAGCAATCAAGAGGCCTCCAACCATAACTGACCTAAGAAAGAAATACCAACCTAAAAAATATCAGAATCTTACTAGAAAAATATAAATAATTTAACTTCTGCAGTTGCTCTTCTATTACGGATGATGCAAAAATCTGAATGGATACAAAATGAATAGTTTTCTCTTATTATGGAGTATATACATATATATAATTCATTAGTTTCTTTGCAATATTTAATGAATACTGAGTGTTCTGTATCTAGGTGTCATTTGTAACAGTTGTGGTTGTTGTTTTCTCTCTTACATTCACTTTTACTTTACTTCTAAATAGGCTACCAATATGATTTCCGACAGTTTCATATTTTATTCAGTGTTACAAAAGTGTTTGAAATTAGTGTGAGTAGTGCTGTTTAATTACAACTGAATAAATGGCGATTATCCAGACAGAAGAATTCTTTTGTTTCATAACAGATTTACCAAATCCTGCTATGTCCTAGCACAACAGAAAAGAAACAAAACACTAATTTGGAATTAATTGTGTATTAATTCCATGTAAATGTAATTACAAAGAACGAAGCAAAATAGTGTTAAACATAATATGGCCTTCCCAGCAAAACTAAGTAGTGTCAAATGTAAATTGGATGATATAATTTCAAGCCAAACTAAAAAGGTGAGAGCTAAATATTATAGAATGAGCAATATGCTCCCAGCAAACTCAAGTGTTATAAACTGTATAGTGGCTTTCCAAGCAAAGCTAAAGTGTCAAATGTAAAGCAAACAGTGGTTGGTTTTTCTAGTAAAGCAAACACTGTGTTCCCAGCACGGCTAAATAATGTTATGTGTAAGGAAAATGGTGACTTTTTAGCAAAGTTTGATTAGAGCAAAATATATAAAGTAACTAGCATTTGAAAACATGCCAATCATAACTGATATAATATAGAAATGCCAGATATCTGAAAGATAATATTTTAATATGTACATAGCATGTAAATTACTGAAACTTACTGTTGCATTGAACTTGATGCAATCTTCCCAAAACTTGGAGGCAGAAAACTTTTTACGGAGTGCAAGGGTGTCTCCATACACAACAGCCTGACATGCAAATGTAATACCAGCAGCAGAATGGTACAGTGGGAGGCTTGTATAGTAAATTTCATCATCTGGCATATTCAGCATGAAACGAATGGCTGTTCCAAGCCAAACGTACCTGCATTACAAATATAATTAAATATTCTTATTATAAACATCATAGTTTTAGCCTTTACGACAATAAAAAAATGAACAATAACTGTCATACTGAAGGACAAAAATTAGTGAATTTGTTAATATTGTTTGACAATGTTTCATAAAGTTATTTTGGTAAAAAAGTTGCTCATAATCCAAAGAACACAAACAGTGAAATGTAGAAAACATCTACTTAAATTGGTTTTTACCTTGTACATATAATGGGTTGATAGCATCGAATAACTTGTTCAAGTTTAACACAATAATGGAAAAGAACTATGTTGACTTATATAGAGAAGTTTAATTTTAATTTGTTTTTCACTTTTTAAGTTTACCTTGCTTTAAACGTAAACTTTGTTATTCTAATAAAGTGACTTATTTTTATCAAAATGTCAGATGTATGGAAAATATATGCAAGCAAGCATACTGCTAAATCTGACATCACTGGAAAAATATGTTCATACAACATACACATAAATATACTCACACAAATTCATGGTGCGCTATTTCTTGGATTTACATTAACAACTTCAAGATGAAATATACTTCTCTTATATAACTTCTCTATTACGCAAGTTATTCTTCCTTTTATTCAAGAAAAAGAAAATTCTCTACTGAAAAGAAAAATTGCTTTTGTAATACTAAACATTTTATGAATCCTGATTGCTATTTCTGAACCAAAATGGTTTTCTCTTTTGAAATCATATCTGTAAAACTTGACTTAGAAAAGTTTAAAATTTCTACATCATGCACTTATCTATGAATCAAATTATTCACATGTATTGTCAAATCAAAATCATTATTTCCAAGCTTGTACTAGTTTTATAATGTAATAAAGTGATTATTAGAATAGAGAGATGCATTTCTTATAAAGTAATTAATTAAATAACATCATAAAGTACTAAATCATTATATAACTGCACACTTTGCTATATGAATAAGTACATAACTCACCTATTATGCTTAATAATAGCTGCTTTTGGTAATCCAGTTGTTCCTGATGTATATATATACATTAAGCGGTCTAGATGTCAAGTTTAGGGGAAAAAAAGGAATATCTTAAGCATTAAGTAATATTATACAATACTAATTTTAAGTATCATGTTACAAACAACAAGATAGAGACTAGTACATGAATCTAATTTTTCACGATTGTAAAAACATGGTTGCTCAGAAAATACTAAATAAAATGTTTATTTCTAGGTATTTGTAAATAAATGTAATAAAAAAAAACCTTAGGTGTGAAAAACAAAAAAGGGTAGTTAAAAAAGACTGAGCATATGACCTAAAGGAATGAAATCAAAATTGACATCAAAACTGGTAGCTACACTTATAGCATTGATAATGATTTTACAACCAATACTCATTCAATAATTAGTCAGGCCACAAGTTTTGTTTGACTTGGGGCACAAATATGGGTAAAACAAAATATGCGCTTTAGCTTGTTAATGCTATAAATGTAGATCAAAACTCTGTTATTCAAAACAGGCCTATACTTTACAGAACCAACCAGTTTCTTTAGAATACATGGTGGTAGGTTTCCTTCTTTCAAACACTGTTAATAACTTCCTTTATAGTAAGATCATGATTTCTTGTCACCACCTGCATGCACTCAGTAGAGCTATAACAATCACAATTATTTACCTTAATTGATTAAACTAAAATCACATGAAGCTAAATGCTCTGTAATAAAATAATAAAATTGACCAAATTTGTTCATAAAACTTGGCAATGAATAATAGTTGTCCACTGATTTGATTCTTTTGAATACTTGAGCTAGAAACTGATAATCTAGTTTGCTTGGCCTTATGAATAATTATGTATCTGCATGTTTTTCACCTTATAGTCCATTTTTACTCTTAGGTGGAAAATCTTAAACCACTAATTCGTGTGACATTTTGCATTGACATGAAAAAAACACTTTTGGTTGAATTTGAGTAGTTTTTTTGGTTGAATAACTTTGTACATGTGGCTCACACTTACACTAAATGAAACTCCTAATTGTTGGTTGAAAAATTCTATAAGTTTACCAATTTTGACAAAAAACCCCATAAAAGTTAAATATGTTTTTATATCAAATCTAGCCTCTATACATTTGATGCAAAGAAAAAAAAAGAGGAAGAAACTTAATCAAACTTGGAAATGTTGTATCTCAAATCTTTCTTAATAGATTGCTTTGAAATTTGATATGTAAAATAAGAGTCAATTAAAGCATATCCACCAAAAATATGAGGTAGATTAGGTCACCACCATCTGAGACACAGAAGGTGGAAAATAATTCATTGTGTCCTGCAGCAGCTTGTTTGGGTTGCATGGTACAATGCTATACATCTTGATTTTTAGCTACTCAAGTACATAAATAACTTACCATTGAAACTAAACTGATTCATTGCTGCAGGTGGGTGAGGAAGACATTGTTGTAATAAGCTATTGAGTGAGGATGGAGAAAAATCTTCAGTTCCCTCTTCATAGCAGTAATATTTCATTTTATCATTTTGATCTAATGATGCTTGAATGGCTTCTATGGCTGAAAACAATGCAATATAAATCTAAAGTGAAATTAAGAGTAAATAACAAATATCCTGTCTAAAGAATTCTTTACAAGTCATTTAAAAATTAACAAAATAAAGTAAAAAATTTTAGTGTAAGAAACATTATGACCATCATGATGGAGTACATAATTTTCACTAAAATGTAATTTTTTTGTTGCTGACATTTTCAAGTTTGAATACTTCTAGATTCTGTTGATGTAGAACTTCTGCATAAATGAAATTCTAAACAGGTTTCACTCATTTGTTTCTCTGATCATTACTGATACGGCACTTGTTAAAATAAAAATACCTTTTGTTATGAAGTTAATACAGTTTTTCTTAAGTTCTAAATAACTTTTGTAAATATTTTACAATTACAAAAATATGAATTTTAAATAGATTTGACTTAATATTGAAAATTGCCAACCATGCTTTTATCACATGTTATATACTGATAAGGTAATTTAAATAATTACCTGACTTATGATTGTTCTTCAAATAGTTAAAGTTTAAGGCATTTTCTGCTAATTATACATACTTAATTGAATTTCATAATATAAATGCAATATCTCAATAATTATTTCACTCAATGGAAAAAGTGAATGCATGCTTTTATACCAATTGTAATTTTTGTTTTGCTAGGATAGGAAATTATTTATTCAAAATACAGGAATGGGGGATACTTTTCCGTTAATTTCTTTGTTATAACACTTAAAATATTTTAAATGTGATCCGATGATTTAATATGCTGATTTTTAATTAAAGAAAAGTTCTGTTGTTAAACACAGAACAATAGAAATATTTCTGATAAAAATCTATTGGCATAAGCCAACAATTCTGTTTTATCAAAAATTCCTATAGGCACATATAATGTGCCTATAATATTACTGATAATTTAAGGGGAAAATATCTTTCTACTTTGTTCAAATAATTCCATGCAACCAAGTCACATGCACACAAGTATTAGTTTGAGCCTATGAGACTGCCCAGTATAGAAAGAAATAATGTGTAGACATTAACCTGCCATATGCAAATATCCTAGTGATAGATTAAAGAAAGTTATAGTAAACAAGAATATGAGCTAAATTTGAAAAAGAAACACTATAATTTTCAAATAATTAGATGAATAAAATGATTGAGCAAGGTTTGTGAGTATCGTAGTTTTCAACCAATACAGTAACAAAGAAGGATGCAAAACATCAAAAGAACTAGTGATGGTATCAGTTCTACAAATTAAAACACATTAGCCTTTATGAACTTATGACAGATTTCAAGGAGTAAACCAAGCAGGACACTTTGGTGAAAATATTACAAACCTACCATCTTGAAGTGCTTTTCCAAAGATAATGGCTTTTGATTTAACAGTTGTGATAGAATGCACTAATGTTTTCATTCGCAGATTGGTGTTAATGAGAGCAGTAACAACTCCAATCTTGGACAAGCCTAACCAGAAAGCCACATATTCTGGTTTGTTTTCCAAGAATAAAGCTATTTCATCACCAGGTTTGAATCCCTGTTCTGCAAAGAAATTGGCTACCCTGTTTGAGAAATCTTCAACCTGTAAAAACAATTTTAATAGAATTTATGAACAATTATAAATGAATGTAATTGTTAAACAAGTTACAGAGAGACAACTCTAATTTTCTTATTTTATCAGGAATATGTTAAAGTATTTGTTAAGCCTGCAACTGCCTTTATCTAGCAGAACACAGTAAATATATGTGGAATAACATGTTTGACAAAGCAGTTGCAATAAAGCATCATTTATTTTAAGTGATTTGTAAAACATAATTTAAAAAAGAACTGCTTGGCCAGAATGAAAGAGCATTCACTTTATTAGCAAATACTATTATACAACTAAATTAAAACAAAAGTTTCACTGAATAAATGTTTAAAACTTGCTCTGTTTGTTGAGCCAATCATTTCAACTATAGAAATGTTCAACAGCACTAGAATAACCAATCACAGCAAATTCCAATAGCATGCAAGTTTTACAGATATGCTTTTCTCTTAACAGTACCTGCTACTGTTAACTCAGTACAGCACAGGCAGCCTATTGTGTAGCTATGCAATAAATCAAAGAAAGTCATACAAATCCTTGAGAGAAAAATGAAAATGTTACATTATTATAAACATACAGCATTTTTTTTACTTACTACACATATAATACAGAAGCAATTACATAAGATAAGCTGTTGTTTTTTTCTGAATTTACACCTGGATATAATACTCATTTTAGAAGAAACTATTTTCTTTTCTGAAATTTCAGAATGAATTACATAAATATTTAATATTACATTTGAAAGAAATCTTTAACCTAAGTCAATATTACTACTCTTCTGTAGCACAATATTTATATTTACTGAAAGAAATGTTAGAGTGATTGAGGTTATATAGATAAATATTACTGTAAACACAGTTGCAAATAATATTCATTTTGCTGAGGTTTATAAGATAGCTCTGAGTTTTCCCTTCAAGCTGCAAAAAATGGGTTAATGTTTCTTTGTTTATAAGTCTGAACTTATTGAAGTCATTAAGAATGTCAAATTTTTTTAACATAATTAGCTTTGTTGAGGATAAGAACCCTGCTTCTTTTGTGTGATTGGGTGATGATGATGATGTTTTTTGTTTTTTTTTGTTTTGGGAGAGAATTATTAGTTTACAAGGTTGTTACAGCGTAACAAAGTAGGAAACTTTACTAGTGCAGGTATTAAGTATTCAACACACAAAGTAACTGAAAGATGCTGAGGAAGTGTATTCAACAGATTTCAATACCTCAACATTTAAATGCTATTCAAAATTTAACCTACATGTGAAGTAGCTTCAGCTGTGTTTTTGTGTGTGCGGAACTTGGCAATTTAAATGTATCATTACATATAATTATGTCAGTATGTACTTAGTGAGGCAGAACTTACTAATTGGATAATTCTTAATGTCAAGCAGTCACTATTCTATGCTAATTCAGTTTGTAACTTTGTAGATGTATATTTGTCCAGTTAATCTTCCCATAGTTCTGAACCTAATACTGTCAGATTTGGTAAGTGAATTTAGGGTGGTCTGGAGGTGTTCTTTTCTAAATGATGTAGTAGTCAGCATATAATGGGTGGAGGAGGTAATATGCTTCTAGAAGAACATGAAGGCACTTTGGGATCTATAAGTAGGCTTACAGGATTGCTAAATCTTAATTATAAATCATAATTTATGTTACTGGGCTGATCGGATCCCAGGAGAGCCACATCTAAAGCTATTTTCATACTCCTGCTGTAAGGTAGCAAGACTAAACTTTTTTCTTTCCTAAAATTTCAGAATAAGATAAGTAAATGATGCATGTTATTTCTGAAAAATCACAAATCTAAGTTAATAGTATTACTCTTCTGTGGCATAAAATGTATTCCCATTGAAAAAAATATAATGTAGCAGGACCCCACACTTGGCACACAAGCTCAGGTACCAGGGATATACAAAGACAACTGAGGTAGCTATAAAAGTTATTGGAGATAATGAAGGAGCTTAACTGGTTGATGTTTTGACCAGAATAACAGTACTTGGACAGGTAAAACAATTGGCACCTGCCCTGTGAAAGTGAGTTTTCTTGGGACACTCCCATTTCCTCTCACATCCAAATCTCAGGCATTGGATCTTTAGACCCTAGCCAAGGCAATAACCTTGCCTGGCCCCGAATCATGCCATTTGAGTTGATGTTTCATTTTGTCTCATCTGCAATTCAAACTATGGGCTCCAGCCTGGACTACTTCCCTTGTACCACCTTTGTCTTGCTCTCCATTATCACCCATCTCACCTCACTTCATCACCTTAAACAAGTCAAATCAAATATACAGGAAAACTCCCATGTGAAAACAAATAATTTTCAATGAGCAAGGACAAAGAACACCCCTATTGAAGAGAGAATTCATCAGATTTCTCTCCCTCTAAACTAAACCTCTGCCAAGTTTGTTTCATTTTGAAGGAGCTTAATCAGTACTTTAGGGCTTTGAATCCTGCAGCAAAACATGGGTATTTCATGTTAGTGTTTTCAACATATATGGTGCTTTAAAAGCAGTTTTATCTACATGGATATGAGCAAAAGCATAATGAGCAATTGTGTTTTTATTTATTCCAGGTCTCCACCTTTTTATTCAATTACAACATCCTTGTAGCGTGGGATACTTACTGCACATGCATACCAGAGTAGGTCCCACAGACCAGGCAGCAGCTGGAACAACATTTTGTTACAGTAACTGTTGAGCTTTTTAAACTTTAACTTGCACTTCAAAAATTAGGTTTAGGTCTTTACGAATTAGAATAACAATGCATAATAAATTACATGTGTAATCTGCAAGTGTACATGCTTTTGCTTGATTATAGCTATGGTGAGTATATGTGTTAAGTGAACACCTACCTATCTTTTGTGAACCGTAAAAAAGTGCTTTCAATGAATAGTGTAAAATTTGGACAGATTTCAATCTCAGAATACATATTTTTCAAAATTTTCCTAAGGAAGGCAGCATGTCTCCAAACCTTCTTAGTAATGGCATGTTTTTCACACTATCATTCCGAGTTACCTGACTAATACAAAATTACTTTCTACACTCCTGTTGTATATTGTGCGTGACATATTTTTACAATTGTATACTCTTCTTTGCTTTCATTGAGAAGTTCTTATTAATAATATAATAATAATTATCGACGGGTTCATTGAGATCGTTCTCATTACTCTCACGTTTTAATGTTAAATTAAACATTTATAGCACTAATATTAATTTAGATCATAAAATTTGCTTTAAAATTTAACTAAATGTATTTAACAATATGTCCAATAGATGGGGAGTGTGCGACGTGATGATCATGGACAGACCGTTCTGAAAGATATGCTAAATAACTTTTTCTCCCCTAATATTCTACAACAACCTCACATCCACTGTTAAAGTAGCACACACACATATGAATTATGTATAGTTGGTTAAAGGTAGTTCGCCTTATAAAATAAAAATGAGGACGACTGGTAATTTGTTTTCAAGAGATGATATCCATTTCTATTTGAAGTTTCATTTCAAAATATTTCAGTACAGGAGCGTTGAAACAAAATTAAACGTATGTTATTATTTTCAAAAGCAAAACAATAAACCATGTACACTAGAAGCAAGAATTTTATCATTTTTCTTTAAATATGTTTTCAATAATGAAAACCAGCAACAACAGCAAAATTATTGCAGCTCCAAAAAGAAGACGTCGCGATGATTCCCATTATTATTTTAAACTTTGAAATACTAACCTCTTGGAACGTCCACACTTGGTCTTCATACAAGAAACAGGGCTTCTGAGGATGTTTTTGAACCTGAAGTTGGAACAATCTCGGGACGGTGAGTTTTTTCCTTTTACATTTGTTCAGAAGTTTTCTACATCGCCAATACCGATAAAGGGCCCTAGAAAAATAAATGATTAAAGCTTAGAGCTTTCATCAAAACTATTTATATAGAAAACTTAATCCCTGTAATAACTGTGCTCAAGTAAAATGTTGACGTATTTTTCATGCAAAGCGAGATAAAAGGGTATTTGCATTTTGTCCACTGTAGGGTCTCAAATCTTAGGATTTTTGTGTTACTAGTAGTGTAAGCTTACCGTCAACCCGGGGTGTGTGTGTAATAGAGAAACGTAAGAGCAATATAACACTTCCCATTCACACAACATGTACAACCTCTGTTCCTAACAAATACAGCTATCAGACTTTATCTTCATATTAAGTTTTTTTTTTTTTTTTTTACTAGTTATTATGTTAGTGATCTACTGTCTATGAACATCAGTTATAACGTTCACTTGCCAGGCGTCCTTCGGGCCTTTTTGAAGACATCAAACACGACAAAATTAAACTCTAAAACCTGAATGTTTAAAATTAAACAAGTGATACATTACCATTGTAAACTTCACAATACGTGGCAAAACATGAAAAGTGTATGCTATTTCTACACTTTAACCATTAATGTTAGGCCCGCATAATATCAAAGATAATACCTAAAACTTGTACCGAACTCAAATTTTTCTTTTTCACCATTTAGTAAAATTATTATTGTTAGTTTTTACTTATGGTGATCCGACAGCGACAAATGATAATTATATTCTGTTGAAGCACCATTCAGACTAAAAGTGTAACTTGAAAAATACTCTTCTCTTGAATAGAAAACACTTCATATTTGAGCCCAAATTTTTGTTGAAAAAATTGCGCACGATACGCGAGTATTTAGGTAACTCTTCTCACCATGCAGCTTAAAATAATAATCCAATGGGTGCATAGTTCCAATCATCATGCTCTACCAAATGACATTCCGCTGACTGTAACTTATAATTTTTTAAAAAACCTTTTTATTGTACTCTTTGTTACTTTATCCCAAAAGACACAAATATATTTAGCAGTTCTATTAAAAAGCACTAACGCTATGCAATATGATACAATGCTGATAAATGTTTCTTTTGTTTGTTAGTTTATTTCAGATGGATAAGATAAAAAAGTGTTATTTCCAGTGTAAGACATTAATTGTATACAGAGATATAAATCAATCAAATTTGTTGTTCTCAAAAATGATAAATATAGTTTATTCCGTAAAGCTCATTCAAACTTTTATGACGTCACTACATTTCTAGTACTAGTAGTAATGTTTGCTGAGGTTAGAACAACTCTATGAAGAGCTTCACAGTTTGGACTTTGAACTGAAACATGCGATTTGGGGCATGTTATATTTTTTGCCTTTTTTTTAGTAATAAAAAACATATAATTTTGGGTTTTTTTAATTACGTTCTGCGATAGCGACAACGCACAGTTCAAAAAGTCGTTAAAAGTACCTTGTTCTACTTGCTTTTTTCACTCTTAAGCTTGTAATGCTTATTTTGCCTGAGGGAATATTGAAATGACAAATAAGATTTGAATTAAAAAGATAAGCAAAAATATATTTTTTTATTTTATTTTATTTTTTTATTTTTTTTACTGGCAGCGTAAAACATTGACGAGATGTGATAACAGACCAATGTTGGAGAGGATTAAAGGCCATGAAATAACAATATTAACTTGACAAAGATAGCGCGTTTCTCTGTTGAATTTTCGCACGCCTTTTTTTTTCCTGCCAGTTCTACTCGATTTTCACCGTTATTTCCATGGAAGTTTGACGGATTTACTGTTGTACACTTATTTTAATGCCTACGCTTGTTTCTGTATAGCTTTTTATTTTTGTATGTGACGTATATTCTTAAACGTATTACGCAAGTCTTGCCTGTTCTGGGTTTGGTTTGTTTGGAATTTCGCGAAAAGCTACACGAGGGGTATCTGTGCTAGCAATCCGTAAACATTGTCATAAACTTACATTCCTCTGGGACTTCAAAATCTGCGAGTTAGTATTGTATGCAAATATACGAACGTTCTCCTAATTCGGCTGAGTCCTACTTTTCAAATAGGGAGAAGTTGTGTCGTTAACAGAGCAGCATGTATAATTCGCTGTCGATGGGAAAAGTGAATAAACGCAACTGATGGTATTTAGAAAAGAAAATCGAAAATGATAATTATAACAGAGAAGAAAAAAATGTGGAATACCAGTTCGTCCAATGGAACTCACTCGTTTCCTTAATTTGGGAAAAGTTGTAATTGTAAAAACTGTAATTGTTAATGTATTTTCTTGAGAACATAGTAAAGTGATTACTAGTTCATATTATCTTCGCTAACTCTTCACACAGGATCACTTTTATTATTTTTTGCTTAATTGATCTTCAAGTTTCTAATTCACGGTCACATTACGTCATCAGTCATGTGAATTCGGTTTGACGGAGATTAGGTACATCCTTCAGATCTCTCTTCTTTATTGGTAGGCTCCGGCATGGTCAGGTGGTTATGGAACTCGACTCCTACTCTGAGAATCGTGGGTTTGAATCCCCATCATACCAAACATGCTCGTCCTTTCAGCCGCTGGGGCGTTATAATATTACGGCCAATCTCATTATTCGTTGGTAAAAGAGTAGCCCAAGAGTTGGCGGTGAGTAATGGTAACTAGCTGCCTTCCCTCTCATCTTACACTGCTAAAGTAGGGACAGCTAGCGCAGATTGTCCTCGAGTAGCTTTGCGCGAAATTAAAAAACAAACAATGAGCCATCCAGTTTTTCGCGAATTATACCGTTTAAAGTATTCTAAAACTCTGGATAAAATTTCAGTCTTTACTCAAAAAGTAATTACGTGAGGGCAAATTTCCTTTTGGCCAAAAAACCCCGACAAAAAACAGCGATACTGGCATATATTTGTTCTCCATTAACTATTTATTCACACGTGTATGCACTGCACAGCCGATAGAGTGCGAGTCATTCAATATTGTACAGAATAGCTTGAATTTTCATTGTTCATAGCAGCTTGTTAATTCGTTGTTTCTATGGTTAGTTAAATCTGGGTTCAAACGGAAATTGAAGTACAAATTGTCATTGCATTATTGATATGGTACTGTTTTAATATCTCATGAATTTCTAATAATTACACCCGTGGTGTTGAAACTATAGGACGTACAACTGTGACCATCGGATCACAAATTACATAAATTCAAAAATAAAGAGGCTTTAAAAACAAGCAGACAAATACTACTATAAAATAGTATATTAACAACAATTACAGTGGAACGGTGAATTGTAAGGTATATAGACAATTGGGTCATAAGGTGTGTGGTGGTGGAACATAAAACACTTGTTTAGAAAGGTCGATGTAAAAAATTATTTGCGCACCACTTGTTTACATTACGACTTATCTACGTGTAATGTCACTGAACTTTACTATTACACGAGAACGTACATATTGTAGTTTTCTTATTTGTTTAGTATTCTGTAAAAGACTTTAAGGCGTTTTTTTTCATTAACAAAATCGGGTTTCTAACCTATTTTCCATTAGACATTTATATTAGGACTATTTAATTTTTAACACTGCATTCTGTATCTAGTCCCTTAAGAAGTTTGAAGAATTATAAGAGTGCGTAATGATAACGAACACAGCACAGTGGTTTGAGGGGGCTCAGCGGAACCCTCTATTTTTATAATGTGAAACAACGTGGAAAACGTTAGATACAATAAGCAGCTACACACACTATTACTATATACACGTCTCTTTGGTGTTTTTTCGTCACAGATCGGAACCCCCTTAAATATTCTGTATACAGACCCGATATTAGCGTTTCTACCACACTATGATCACAGTATCCACTGCCCACGACTCGTTTCGATCAGTTTATATAAATAGTGTTCCTTCCACTACTGTGTTTGCTGTGTTCTAACCGCCTTGATGAGTTCTTGGACTAAGTGAAACACGTCGTTGGCAAACAACATGAAGAACATAGTATGGTTGGAATACTATTATTATACGGTTTTCTAATTCTTGAAATCCATGAGGGAATGGATATAACACGTAGCGTTAAAAGCATAACTGATCTAATATCAATGTGTAATGAGAAGTAAATTAATTACAACCATGCTTCTCTAAGTTGAAAAAAGTGTTTACACCATGAAAATTCATGATTTGGTTAGTCAGTGATAAGTATGTGACACCAATTAAAATGAGACACTCTTCAAGACATTCTTGAAAAACACACACGGTTTTGGACTTGAAATTATCAGCTTTATCACCATCTCAACGTATTATAAGTTAACTAATTCGACTTCAAGTAAAACGTCGAATGCTCTATGTCAAACATCGAGAAACTGTCATTTTAGTGTGTTTTTTTTCAACTTATCGCAAAGCTACATGAAGGCTAGCTGTCCCAGCCGTACCTAATTTAGCAGTGATAGACAAGAGGGAAGGTTAGTTAACTAGTCAATACCACTCGTAAGCTACTCTTATCAACGAATAATGATGAGTGATCGTTATATCCTACAAACACAATTACAAAAACAAGCACATTCGAACCTGCAGGTTGCAGTTTGAGCTCCCTGACCACCAAACCATTTTTGAAATAAAAATAAGTGTAAATCTCATTATCAGTTTAAAAGCACGTTTGCCTTGGCTTCCAAGGCTCATAGCGAAATGTATAATTTATGTTTGTGCTTTTCAGAATATCAATAAGGTTGGTTTTCAAAGAGATAATTAATAAGACCAAAGTATGTTTATAGCATTAGAATGGATTATGTTACAAGGACTAAAGTGTAAGACCTATAGCAATCTATGTTGTAAATGATTACAACATAACGGCGTATACAACTGATTAGTTGTTTTGAATAATACAACCATGTCCCACTATCGGGTATTATTATTAGCAGAAACTGTCTGTACTTGTAATTAGTAAGTTTAGTACTCATACCTCATTAATAATAATAAATTTATGGGAAGTACTGAACGGGAAAAGTGTTCGGATTGTGCTGATATGAATTGTAACTATTTTATGTATTAAAAGTGATTTTTTTTAGAAGACCACGTACAATCCTGGCACAAGTTGTATTATTATATTATCATCAGGATAGTACTTTTATTTGAAATTGTGTATTGTGATAAAGAAGTGGTTGTTGCATATACGATAATTATCTTTTTAATTGTCGCAGTATTGAATACTCAAAGTGTGATTTTTCTTTTAGGGTGTTTTGTTTGGGGTGCTATTCAGTGAATGACGCCATAGTGTATTTATTATTTCGACATCGTACAAGGTTAGTTAGATACACGCTACGTCTCCCTCGCTTCTTCTTTGTGGGTATTTTGGTATATTTAATTTTTAAATAGCAAGGAAGGAGAGGTGTACAAGGCATCCTCCATCCGTAGCTTTCATATCGGCTAATATTACGAATGTGTTGTTATTGTAGTGCTTTTGGGCCAGAGTATCCCACAGTACTCCGGCTCTTTTCAAGGCAATATACATGTATTATCTTGATTTGCTCCTTTTTTTCCTTTATCCATTTATTATTTTTTCCTCCTCTATTCCATTTTTATCTTTTTTTATTCTATATATATATATATCTATATCTTTTTCCACTTGTATACACACACACACACGTTTCCCTTCTTTCGTACATATTTATCGGAAAAATAAAATAAAAGACAAAGGTAAGAAAAATAAAAAATAAAATTGGTTTTAACCGTCTAGTGCATGGTGGCCAGCTTGTTTTATATTTCCTAAATATATGTTTGCAGGAGAGAGGTACTTAGTACCATGTTCATCATGTACGTAGATCATACATTAAGTTATTTTTATACCAATTTTTATAATAATAATTTAGTCCATTATTATATGTTTGTGCCCCCCAGTGGCTCAGCGGTATGTCTGCGGACTTACACGATAAAATCCGGGTTTCGATACCCGTGGTGAGCAGAGCACAGATAGCCCATTGTGTAGCTTTGTGCTTAATTCAAAACAACAACAACAACAATTATATGTTTGCATACTTGTTCATAAATGTGGATGAAATACTACGTGGCACTTTATAAGTTGAAGTTAAAATTGAATTTTGTATTTTTGTAGTTTATGCAATTGTTTTTGTGTTATGTTCATCCAGGCTGGACATGCGTATTTTATTATAGGTATAATGTATGTTTTGTAGATTTTTATTATATTATAAGGTGATGTGCCTTGATTTTCACCTGAAAGACTTCTTGCATAATTTGATCTTTTCCAGATTCTAATCAGGATATTGTTTGTATGCTGTATCCATGTTAATTTGGTATCATAAGTTAATCCTAAAAAATTAGCAGAAGTCGCAGTCTGTAAAAACAATCCGTTCATTATAACTTTGGTGGATCTTTTTTTAGTTTATTTGATCTGGTGAATAGTATTACTTGGTTTTTCGGAATATTAATTTTTATACTATATTTCTGGCAGTATTTTTCTATATTATATATGACTGGTTGGAGGTTTGTTGCTGCAATTAAAGGAGTGGGGCACTTTTCCAGACTTTTTTTTACATGCAAAAAACAACAAAGACACACGAGACCCAACTGAACAAATTACTACTACAAATGAAAAAATCCAACACAATTTCACAAACACTTTACTCCTACCTACGTAAAACCGACTCTCGCACACGGCATCCCCAAACCTCATAAACCAGATTGTCCATTACGACCAATAATGTCAACATATGAATCGTTTAATTACAATCTTGGTAAATACATAGCATGGGCATTCTCCAAATATGTAACATCAGCCAGCTCATTCATCAGACTCTTTTAATTTCAAGTCTAATCTAAATCAACTTAATCATAAAGCCTAAATGGCCAGTTTCGATGTTATATCCCTCTTTTCAGAAGTTCCAACAACAGAAGCCTGCAAGAAAGCCTTAGAACTCTATATCCGGGACCGTAATCCAAATATAGACATTCCCAGTAACCAGTTAGCAACTCTCATAGAATTCACCACAATAAAGACAAACTTCATGTTCAACATCCAAAACTATATACAAACAAATGGCCTAAGCATGGGCAACCCATTATCACAAGTTCTAGCCAATATTTTTATGACACAAGTTGAAACACAAGCAATTAACACAGCATTACATCCACCACTATACTGGTACAGATATGTAGATGACACGTTAACTCTATACATCCCAACATTAACTTCACATGTGAACAGGAAGAAAGCAATCAAATATCATTTCTTAACCTCAAAATTACAAGAACCGACACACAATTCAAAACAGAAATCCATCGAAAAATCACCCATACAGGACTATACATTCCTTGGGACTCAGCACATGAAACAAAACAAAAACTCAACATGCTAAGAAACCAAATAAACACAGCCATAAAACTATGCTCACCAGATAAATTTAACGATGAATTAGACAAAATAAAACAATACTTCATAAATATCAATAAGTTTCCTTCACAAACCGTAGAAAACATTATACGCAAACACCTAGACAGAAAGCAAAATCAACCAACAAAAGTAAATATATCTCACGAATCAAAAAATCACGAAACCACATACTGCTGTATACCATATATTCCTGACATCAGCAAACAAATAACCAACATTTGGCAAAAACTAGTAACAAAATATAACATTCCAGTTAATACTAAATTTATTTAAAAACCAGGCACAAAACTGAGGTCTATACTATGTAAGAAATACACTGACAAACACCACTGCAACATTATTTATAAAATACAATGTGATAACTGCCACGACTTCTATATTGGAGAAACAAGTAGAAAAATGGAAACCAGATTCAAAGAACATAAAAAGTCACCTTCACACGTTTTCGAACACTGCAAGTCAAATAAACACAACATAACCAGAGAAAACACTAAAATACTAAATAAAGAAACAAACAAACGCAAAATTAAAGAAGCCTTACCTATACAACAACTTAAACCCAAAATAAACCAAATATAAAGGAACACCATTATACCTATATTAATATTATACATTCAAACATCTAACACCGCCCTATACATTGCGACACTCAGTTACACAACTCCTTCCAAACATGTGGTCAGCTTCCGGTCAGTTACCTCTTTCTTTGTGAACCTGACGATGACCGAAGAAGGTCGAAACGTTGTTCGCTCTTCTATTTAAAATAATTTCTCAACCCAAACGTGCCGTTTTTGCATATAAAATTATCAAAACGTGGGTTTCTCGACATCACTGACTTTTCCAGACTGCTACATCGTCAGCGAATTGTGATGAGAAACCTAAATTTTCGTCCGACAGTGCCTCGGGTGAAAAGGACCTCGAGTGGACCCCAATCACATCCACTTTACACGTTTTATTGTCCAGAAAGTTAGACACCCAACGAATAATTCCTTGTAGTAAATCAATTTCCGTTAATTGGTGACGTAATCCGTTATGCCACACTATGTCGAATGTTTTCTCAATGTAGAAAAAGCAAGTTACAGTACATTCGTTAAAGCTGTCTGTAACTGTTTCTGTTTAGCTGATCTGTAGTTTGTCTGCATTCCATACATAGTAAGATTATTATGTTTCAAAAATCCACATTGCTATGGTATGGATCGCTAACAGTATTACAATCAACCAGAAATCCAAGATCTAAACTGGCAGGCAGTATACTTTAAAAATTAATGGCAGAAGCAGTAAATGAAAGATTAGCTGAAAATTGCTGTTCTTTGGTTCCTGTAAATAACACAATATATGCCGCGCGACTCAATTTCTTTTTACTGCAGGTGTGCTAGAATTGTGTATGTAAATAAATGAACATATATATTTCTCTACAAGTGGGTTTTCTAGTCATCACTGAATTTTGTGTACAAGTTGTACCCTAGGTAGTATAAGTACGTGCATGTTACACCTCACAAGTCTTAGTTCCGCAATACTGACAACGCAGTACTTCTACCTCTAGTGATTTCAACTATCTTTGTATTTTCATACATTTATTAAACTGTAGACACATTTCTTTCCTAAGCGTCTCGCATACATACATAGGCGCCGATTTGTCAAGAATTTTGTGGTAAGGGATCTTTAACATTTTTTTTTTTTCACCGATAACATAAATTATCAAAATAACGATACATGTTTATACGAAAACGGGTCAAAACATTTACATTATTCTCTGTCGCATTATGGTAGTGGAGAATAGAAAATTTACATTTCCAAATAAAATCGGTCAGAGTAATTATAATTCGTACATCATTAAACATAACTTCAATCAGAACACCAGGACAAAAAAAAGTACGACGATTATATTACACCACAATACTACTTTGTGAAATGTTACGTAGGTGGAATTGGAGAAGTATTGACTTGAAAGTCTTTGAAGGCAAAAATACATTAAACATGGAAACCCAGATAACACCGAATTTATTAATATGGGAAAGCGTGACAATCAAGTGGATAAGAAATCCATAAAAAATTATTTTAAAAAAGAATCTTTGAAGACTGTTTAATCAAAGGCCTACCCACTCTCAGTGCCTTCCAAAGCTAAAGAACTTCCTGACCTTGCAGTATTTGTAGTTAAAATAGCTCAAGATTCAATGCATACAAGTGGCAATGACCTGACCGCTCTAAAATAGTTTGCTGCAGCAGTGTTGTTCCACGAAGTTGTTGGGATCGTGAAAACACAACCAGTGTGACATCAGTACATTATCATAGCACATATACATATTGTAGGATTTATAGTATGAGTATAGCCAAACCAATAAACATTCATATCTGCTTCCCAGTTCACCTTCCGTTAAACACCAGGTTCTACATTCTTTTGTTGCTACTCTTCAGATTAATTACCATGGAATTATCATTCACGTTGTAGTTTGTCACAACGTACCATGAAATGCCACGAGTTGTCAATCATACATTTTGCTTTCTCAAAGCAGATTTAAATGTACCCATAATTCGTATATTATATCCCCAATAAACGCTGTCCATAATAAAAAACAAACAAACTGAGATATTACGATTAGCTATCTCTTACATTAAAAGTACTAACGCTGTATTTTTCTTTTTAAATGAATCTAACCTTGAAATTTGGTGTAGTCAGTGTGTTCATATTTATCTATCTTACTATCTATAAATTAGCTGTCACATGCATTAAGTTAAAATAATTAGTAATGCTTCTCACGAAATTGGAAATACAGCCCATAACATGTTTGTAGTTGTATTTTATGAAAACTTAAAATTATCTTTGAAAGCGGTAGGAATAAACAATGGTTGGTTTATGACGAACATCCAATACTGAGTGTATGATCAATTATGAATTTAATATTTGAGCGTTTAGTTCTATTCAAATAATTCAAACAACTGATATCACTGCAGATGAGAGTGCGGTCCGATTCAACAGCATGTCGCGGCTCGAATCTTAGCTCCGCCATAAATCATCATTCCAATGCAATACGGTTAAGGACTATATTGTATACACGTGTAAATTAGAGAGAGTGATTAAATTGCTGGTTTATCTTCTCTGGACTTCATAATTCAAAAGTCCACTTCCTTACATAAAAATATAACATCAGGATTCCACAGTAAGCGGTCAAATTAAACTTACCGATGCCAAAAACAAACACCACCGCCCTTCTCCTTTATCTGCGCGATGCAAACTTTTATTTGATATCATAAAAGATTAAGACTGAGGTTATATTTTAACACAATCCACCGTATCTTGGATACAGTATAAAAATTTAGACATTCCTTAAAATACATTATTTTACTACGTTCCAAATATCGCTCCGTTTTTACATCTACACCCTACTTCTAGGTTTGCGAGATTTTCTATTTTCCTTTACAGTGATTATTACTGTTAACAATGCTATCTTAGCGCCATCCCTCTATGGAAAACAGGAGTTAGGATCATGTATTTTATGCAAAAAACAGGAGAGGAAAAGCTATTGACACATTCACACAATGTGTGGAATTTCACCTTATAATAAGAATGGAAAAGCTGGTTCAATAGCTTAGCCACGATGGGTATTTGAACTCAAGAAACACATTCTTACTATTGTCAATTCACAAAAATAATATTTTAAATAGATAAAAAAGGGTGAAATTCCTATTAAAATGCATACTGAACCCAACAAGAGTTTCCGATGTAAAGTACTTTTTTTTATGAATGAGTAATAGTTTCATATGACATTTCTCGATTGTTTCGAGTCGCCTTCAGAATATAAATGCTCTTAATTTTAGCGAATATTTCCTATTCTGATTGTGTCAATATATATGCATGTTTTTATTCCCATTATTATTATTACTATTAGCAACTCGAGTGCGAGCAAGCTTCTTGTCAACTTCAATCAGTTACATTTCGAATTTTTGATGGTCACGACACTTAAATTTAGAAATACAAAAACTTCCCAAAGTAGCTAATATTGTCAATAATAATAATAAAATGATGTGACTGTGCATGACAATAGTACTATAATTACATTTTTAAACATCACATTTTAAATCTCGTCCTTTAAGAATTTTCAAGAATTAGAAATATTCTTCATATCCATTGTCAATTATGTGTTTTACTTAATCCGAAGCTCTTCAGACCAAGTGGGTCACAAGTACAGAAGTGGTCACTACACTATTTATATGTCATTTGTTACAATAACAATTGTTTTGGCGTGTACACCTTTTACAAACTGACAAAGAATGATCACAGCTATATGTCATAAAACACTGATATTAGACAATTACAACTTAGTTACTTTAATATTCGTTTGTCATTAACACTCCTATGAAAAGTGGGGCCTAATAGGCCCCAGAGCAACTTGAAAGTTTATTAATATTAGGCTAATATTTTTGTATTTAAATTAAATTTCCATTAAAATATAAAGGGATAGGGTCAGTTAATGGCAATTTCATTTAAATACAAAATTATTAGCCTAATATTAATAACCTTTCAATTTGCTCTGGGGCCTACTAGGCCCCACTTTTCGTAGGAGTGTTAAGCACAAGCTACATGAGAAATTTATGCTTGCCAACTACGGATATCGAAACCCAGATTCTAGCTGTACAAGTATTCAGGACTATTCAGAAATTATAATAGGTCACCATATCACTACTTAACATAGCGGATTTTATACGCCAAAATATGATCAGATAATTGTTTAAACAACAAACAAGAGGAGCACGTTCTTGGAGTAGAAGTTATAAATTATATAAAAGCACAATGTATTTTATTTGTGTGAAAAGTAGCTAACAATGCTACTTTTGATTAAAAATGAACTAAAACTTATTGAAGACATGAAAGACCACTTTACGTGGTAAATCGTTGCCTTGTGAACGAAACTACTAAATATCCGAACACCAAAGTTAGATAATAAATGGTAATAAATAATGCTCAATGTTCAAAATACCGGGATATAAAAAACGGTTAATACTTTTAAAGTTTACCCGAGACAATTAAAAGCCGAAACTTCAAGTATTTTGTTTCTTATTTAACTTTATTCGTCTTCAATAATTTTTACTTTCATTATGAACGTGGATTTTACAAAAATATTTTTTCTGCAACCTGTACTCAACAAAAAGATCTTCATTACACACTTCCTTATGTGACAGATTCCAAACACACCTTCCATGTGATTTTATTCATACCACAAAAAACTGATTAGTTTCATAATAACCTTTCAATGTCATCAAGACAAATGATCATTGTTCACTTTGTTCTTGAACTTTAGAACCGAAATAACCTGTAGGATATCTGTGAGGCCATAGTTACTAGTTTTTATCAATAATTATATTCAATTGTTTACTTATCATAAAAATAAAATTTCATAGATGGGCCCTCAAAGTGGAATTAGACCCTAGTGTACGAATACACAATAAACTAACAGTTTGATCAATGTGTATTGTCTCACACAAACAAACCAGGATCCGCTTATTTTCACAAAGTTGTGGTTACAAGTTTCATTTTTAATGTTGTAAGAAAAATACATTTCACTTCCCGATGAGTTCAGCGGAGAGTTTTTGGAATAAAATTTTATAAACCCACGGTTCGATTATCTACTTTGACAAAGCATAAGACAGCCCATTCTGTAGCTTTGCGCTAAAGTGACAACATAGCACAAAAATACGGATCATCCAACGGATTTTGTTTCTAACCTAAAGGTCACGGGTTCGAATCCTCGTCGTACCAAATATGCTCGCCCTTTAAGCCGTGGGGCATTATAATGTGACGTTCAATTCCACTATTCGTTAGTAAAAAGGCGTAGCCCAAGAGTTGGCGGTGGGTAGTGATGACTAGCTGCCTTTCCTCTAGTTTTACACTGCTAAATTAGGGACGGCTAGCGCAGCTAGCCCTCGAGTAGTTTTGCATGAAATTCAAAAAACAAACAAACCAACGAATTTGGTATTACATTATTTGTGTTACAAAAAGGTATCAATATTCATCTGCTAAACAAATAGGTACCCCAGTTAACGCAATTAATACGTGACGTCACAACACGTGGTCAGTTTCATTTCTACTTGTAGGAAATAAGTTCTTAATATAATTACATTATTGAGAATTGATATTAATATGATTTTATTAAATTTTAACATTAAATTAATGTCATTTTCTTAAATATATAATAAGTACGTTCAAAATAATAATTAAATTTTATGACCATGAAAGCATTTTTGTTTATGGTAAAAACTGTGTTTATTCCTTCCATAACGTTCATAGTAAAGTTACCCATCAGGTAATTCATGGGGTTTTGCAAACAACACTTTGGTATATGCAGATAACAGTCTTTTTTTAATTTACTAAGTGATTGTGGTTACTAAGAAAGTCCGTCCGAGTTAACTGAAAGGCTAATAAAACATACATTATGCTATCTACCTATAATCACGTTAATACTTCTTATCTTTTACATATCTCAATTAGCAAATCAAATTTTTTCCCCAGCTTCAGTAGTACCCTCGCTGACTTGGAGCTAAGTTTGTTTGTTTTGAATTTCACACAAAGCTACACGATGGCTAGTATCTGTATAAAAAGCAGTGAAAAACTCTTGGGCTAATGTTTCTTATCTACGAATAGTGGAATTGACCATAAAATTTTAACGCCCCCATTGCTGAAAGGCGAGCGTGATTGGTACGACGGGGATTCAAACCCACAACCCTCGAGTTGCGAGTGGAGTGCTCTAACAACTTAACCATGTCTCAGAACTTATCACTCTTAAATTAAGGTTACGATATCCACAGGTAATGGAATCTTTTAAAATTTTGTAAAAGAAATATAGAAGAACACCCATATTTTTAGAAGAAAAAATTATACTTATCAGTTTTTACAAATTATTTTGACGCTAAATAAAAGGAGTATTCGGATAGACAAATTCAGTGTTGATGAAACGACGGTTGAATGACATAATTTGAGTTAGAGAGACATTAAGCACAAGAACGTTTCATACAAAGGCTAGTAAAGTTTATGAATAACTTCTTCAGTACTTTTCACACGTTCATAAAAATAATCGTTACACAGTGCAACTATTTTATAATCTATTAAATACAGTGATTTTGTTATTTTTATAGCAAATTTTGTATCAACTATTATGGTTAAGTTTTGGTAAAGGGAAATCAGGTAATATTTATAAAAAATACAAACAAATCTTTTGTCGGGAAATAAATATTTTTTTAATTTAAGCAATGAAGACATAATTTAAATGACAAATGAGCTACCCAAGATAATTACAAAATAATATTTTACACTTACACATGTTACAGTGATACAGCGTGCATATTAGTTTATCATAGAGTCCTATCATATAAATTAGATGTAGTTCTTCACGGTCCCAGAAAGTGGTTTGTTTCAAAAGAAAACAGAAAAATTGAAAGTTACAAATCATTTTTTTCTCTTTTGTAGTTCATATGTCATGCTGTGTTGTAGCTTACAGAGTGCATAATTCTTCTCTTGATTCATCGCATGCACGTCTTTTATCGATGTCAGAACACAAATTGCAATGTTAAGCATCCTTTATATGACGTCATTTTGTCTACTGACGGACTGACAAGATACTACTATGTAGTAGTGCAAATGATTAAAACATTTTAACCTTCCAGGCGGTATTCGGCCTCCTTTCGGAGAAATAACCTCGTGTTGATGATAGAGCTTTGAGTCACATACGAAATATCACACGAAACTACCAATAAAACTGTTCATCAAATAGTTTATCAAAAAAAGTTTCAGTGGGTTTTGATTGTTATGTGTATTACAAACAGAACCAGTTCTCCGTAAAGTTGTCAAAAATTCGTTTGACCGAAACATAAAAAGCCTAACATGAATAGTCGTAAGTAGAATGTCTAACTGCATCGAGAAACGAAATAACCTGTAATTTTGAGGTTAAGAAAGGATATTTGATTACTTTCTTCCTGTTTACATGTGAAGTTCATGTTGGGATGTATAGAGTCAAAATTACAAGAACCGATACACAATTTAAAACAGGAATCCACCGAAAAATCACCCATACTGGACGAAACATTCCTTGGGACTCAGCACATGAAACAAAACTAACTTAACATACTAAAAAACCGAATAAACAGAGCCATAAAACTATGCTCACCAGATAAAATTAACAACAAATTAGACAAAATAAAAAATAATTCATCAGCATCAACAAGTTTCGTCCACAAACCGTAGGAAACATGAAATGCACACATCTGGTTGGTTGGTTGGTTTAGTGTTTTATGGCACAAAGCAGCTAGGCTATCTGCGCCAAACATCCAGTAAAAAGTTAAAATTAAAGTAAATTTAGTAAAATTCATAAAATAAAATTAAGGTAAAACAAAAAGTTTAAAAACATAAATAGCATAAAACCAATGTTTACATCTAGTATACAACGTTAACAGAAAAACTACAGTAATTCAAGTTGAGGACTTTCTGTAGTGTTACTGTAATAATCATAACTCGTCAGGAAGACTAACAGGTGAGTACAAAAACCATTGCCAATCACCTGAAGTTGACCTTTCCAATTCTTGCTCCGAGTTATTTGACGTTATGACCATTTTCAAAAAGGAAAGTAATAAAAAGGTTTTAAGAGACGTGTTGCAAAATTATAATAACTCGCCAGGAGACACAGATCTGTGGAACTCAACGTCTTCATTAAAACGGAAGTATGTATCATGCATCCCATAGCAACGTACTGAATGCACTAAAACTCATGCGCTGTATTGCCGCTCCTTGTGTAATGCCATTCTATATTGAGCTTTGTCGAAGATTAGACAACCACGTTGATTTCAAGTTACAACAGATCATAAGGGATTTACTTAATAAATCAAAGGTTTCACAGGTATTTACCCATTAACTTCATTTATCTTTTATTGAAAAGTAAAACATAGCGTGCGTGTATTGTGTATAGGTCAAAATTATGAAGCATTTAGCCGGTGTTGTTTCCTCTGTGAAATCATTTTGCATTGAGTATCAACCATTCAAAATTGTACTGATGTTTGTGGCATACACTTAAAATTGTGACTTACAATCCAATTAATGTTATACTTATGATTAGATAATAACCTTACAGGTTAACTTACCAAATAATATTTTTGAACAATTTTAGAATTAATTTTGAAATTGCCATTGAGCTATTTAGAAGTGCCTAACTTAATGTACTCCAGTACTTACATTATTGTAACGGGTGCTTGTCACACTTATGAAAATAAGAACAATATTACAATCACTGTTTGACCTGTATGAATAATGTGAACTTATGAAGAAACAGCCTTTCTGTGACAGTCAACTGCAATTCAGACATTTTGTTTTGGTGTTACTATGACCATTCAATATCCAGGCCGCGGGGTTACTTTGTTCGAGCGCGTGATTCACGCCTCGAACGTCTTAAGCGTATGATCACGGAGCCGCTGACCATGGTGTACACTCTGCATACGGCTAATGATCGGCTCAGCCCGATCGAGATCCAGATGCCAGCCGCACGCTACCCCCCGCTCACTCCCATTAACTGCCCAGTTTTACAACATACCCTATCAAAGCTGTATTTGTGTTCCCTAATTAGCCCTGTAATTTTACATTATCACTACCCTCTAATTAAGTACTTGTGCTATATGGTTAAAGATAAACACTTTCTCTAACAGTATTTCACGGATATGTTCTGGATTTTCATGTGTTACCAATATAAGGAGAGAAATTCCCATTCGTTTCACAAAAACTAACACAACTTGGAAGTACGAAGTGGTATTAGCAGTCAGCTGTAAAAAAGTGAGTTATGTTTTTTTATGTGGCTCTCCCTCTCTCTGGTACTCGGCCTCACACTGGAACACACACTCAGTTTGGATTAATAAAAGGAAATCAAAATCAGCGACTCGTTTTCAAACAAGAATACCAACACACAAAACAAGAGTCAGACATCACCAACCAAAACATAAACCGGTCATACTACACATAGGGTTGATTATGCAACACTACCTGCTATCCAAGAACAGGCAGCGAGTATATGGTCCTACAAACACATGAGGTGCAAGTAAGGAGGATAGTGATGATAGTGATGGTGTAAATGCGGACACGACTAGTGCGGGACCCCAGCCGCAAGAGGGCACCACTCACACCCAGGGTGAAAAACTACCACCAAGACCCAAGGACCTGAGCCAGCTTCCAGATAGTGGTCCTACCTGTCCAGAATTGAAGAGATACTTGGTCACAGAATACAGCAGCCAGTCAAGATCATTCAACAAGAATTGGGGTGATCAACACTCGTGGTTGAAGTAGTCTGTGACCCAAGATGTTGCATTCTGCTTCACATGTCGTCTTTTCAGTCACACACACTTCAATAAAACTAAGAAGTCCTTTACCCATGAAGGCTTCCAGAACTGGAAGAAGGCGACCACATCAGTGAAGTCCTATGATAATTCTGCAGGACACAAGTTTGCCATGTAAGCTTGGGCAGAGTTTAAATTACAAAAAACAAAGGGTGCAAGGATGCAAAATGCTCTCGATGCAAGCCATGCTAAAACTGTGGAGGAAAACCGACATTACATAAGAGCCGTGATAGATGCACTGCTCTACACAGCCTGCCAGAATGAATCCCAGAGAGGTCACAGGGAAGGTAGTCAGTCAGATAACAGGGAAATTTCCTGAAACTTCTTGACATAATTTCCAGTTATGATGAAATCGTGAAGAAGCTGAGTGGGCCTGGCAATGCCAAGTACATGCACCATGATATCCAAAAACAAATTGCTTGACATCATAGCTGAAATGATCAGTAAGGATATCAGCAAAGAGGTCATGGAAACTGAGCATTTTTCTCTAATTGTGGATGAAACAAAGGATGTGAGCAAACAAGAACAGCTGTCCATTGTGGTAAGGTACCTCCATCAACAGAGCCTTCACAACTACTGAGGGTCTGGATGCAGATTCATTGCTCAAAAAATCATGGATACTCTGGCTAAATATGGTATTGATCACAATGCCTGCATTGGCCAGTGATATGTCAAAACTGCAGTCATGTCGTACAGGAGAGGTTCAGGAGAGGTGTCTCAGGCTGTGTATGCTCACTTCTATGCACACACGCTCAACCTTGTGCTAGTTGATTGTGTACACAACGTCCAGGCTGTGCACAGTTTTTTGTGACAATTCAGAAGCTGTACAAGTTCTTCTCTACATCGGTTGTGTATGAAGAATTTCTGAAGGTACAGAAGATGCCAGCACATAGAGTTGAGGCGACTGTCAGACAAAAGATGGGCCTGCCTACATGCTGCTTGTCTGGCTGTGAAAAAAACCCTCCCTACCATTGTGACAATGTCTACAGTGCCACTAAAACCAAGGGCCTGTGCATCCTCCTAGGTCAGCAGTTCGTAACCAGTCTAATGACCACTACTGCTGATGACAAAACAGCTATCAGACCACCTCTAGTCATCTGACCTGCAGCTGACCTCTGCAGAGGACCTAGTACAATCTGTCATCTCTGGTCTCTCAGAAATGAGAACTGAAGCAGCATGGAAAAACTTGGAAGAATCTGCTGAGGATATATGTAAGAAAGTGGGAATATGCACTGAGATGGTGCATCAAAATGGACAGCAATCTGCCCCCAGACACCTAGACGAATTTATAATCACATCTAAAACTGGCTAAAGAGATGAACCAACACCAGATGGCAGGAGACACACCTTCTATGCCATCATAGACAGAATGCTCAATGAGCTGAGAAGAAGATTCTCCTCTGATGCTTGCAGTGTTCTGATGGGTGCAACTACAATGAACCCCAAACACTCCACATTTCTGGACAAGCAAGCACTCTTAGGAATGGCAGCAAACTATGGTGTGGCATAGGACGATCTCGCAGTGGAGGTCCACCAGTTGAACCGCCTAATTGCCAGAAAGAAAGACAAGAGACAGGAAGTATCCACACCATTGGAGCATGCAACCATGCTGCAGCCACACAAGAATGCTTTCATGGATCACCACAAACTGTCACTTCAGCTGCCTATGAGAGAAGTTTCTCATGTCTGAAGCTTCTGAAGACATACTTGCGCAATAACAGTGGTAACAACCGCACCAGCAACCTTACTGTCACATCAGTAAACTCCAGGATGGCAAAACAACTCGATATTGATACTGTTATAGAAACATTTGCTGCCAATCACCAGAACAGGCGCATTGTTTTGAAGTAATATTGACTATAAACACAACATGAAAGATAGCTAGCCTGATAGTGACCTTACTTTTCCTCAAAGTATATTAACTTCACATGGTTTCTTCTATGTAAACTATGGCTTTATGTTATATTTCTTTTGATTTGAAGCTTTACTCTTAACGGTATATTAAATGTTTCATCTAAGCTAACCTTGATTTTCTTTACTATTATGTATTACCTTGGGTGGAATTTAGGTGAGCTTCCTCTTTTACATATACGCATATTTTCATAAACAGATTATTTCTAATTTGTAATAATGAATTATTAATCAGAGTATGAGTTCCAATGAAAACTGCATTGAAAACGCAGTTCAAAATAACACACCTTTCTGAAATGTACCTTGCTATTTACATTATTATAATTTACCATCTATACTTCATATTGATGGTATTTTGGGAAGCTCCCTCCACAGTTTACCTAAGCCCCCCAACCAAAATATCCTGGCGCTGCCACTGCTAATTTCAAATCGAACTGGGTGAACGGTGATTTTTAAAAGGGAGCCACATTAAAAATGTGTAAAGTATAAATTAAAAAAGCTTAAATGGCATTAAAAAGATTAATGGCCTTTAAAAAATTAAAAACATTACCAAATTGGACAGTGTCACCATCACCAATAACAATATCTAACATTATGGACAAACCTTTGAACAGAACATGTTAAAAATGGTGGCGTCGTTTAGAGTCGTAACAATGACAAGAAAGTAAAATATGGCTTATTGTGATCTATATGTTACACAAACTACACACTGGTGCATCAGTTCCAGATAAAAGAAAACAGTGAGTTAGACTGTGACCAATGTACAGTCTAGTTAGAACAGCTTCCTCTTTCCGATCCTTACGGTTACAAGACAGCCAAAGTCCAATATAGGGTTTTATTGGGAAAAGCTTTTTTTCGCGTTGCTCACTCCAAGTCGACTGCCAGCTGGCACGGAGCCGAGCCCTGAATACAGGACCATAGTCCATGTATGGGAGAGGCACAGAGGTGATAGTACCATAGCTGATAGACTTAGCTGCAGTGTGGGCGAGCTCGTTCCCGCGAATACCAACGTGACCAGGTACGCACACACCTTGAAAAAAAGCAAAATCAACAAACAAAGGTAAATATACATCACGATTTAAAAAATCACGAAACCACATACGGCTACATACCATATATTCCCGACATCAGCAGAAAAATAACCAATAATTGGAAGAAACTAGTAACAAAATATGACATTCCAGTTAATACTAAATTTATTCAAAAACCAGACACAAAACTAAGGTCTATACTATGTAAAAACCACACCGACAAACACCTTACCAACATTGTTTATAAAATACAATGTGATAATTGCCATGACTTCTATATTGGAGAAACAAGTAGGAAAATGGAAACCAGATTCAAAGAACACAAAAAGTCACCTTCACACGTTTTCGAAATCTGCAAATCAAACAAACACAACATAATCATAGAAAACACCCAAATACTAAATAAAGAAACAAACGCAAAATTAAAGAAGCCTTACATATACAACAACTTAAGCCCAAAATGAACCAATACAAAGGAACATCTTTATACCTATATTAATAAATATATCCAACATCTAAGCACGCCCTCTATATTCCGACACTCAAATACACAATCGCCTTCAAACATGTAGTCAGTTACCGGTCAGTACCATTAACCATTTCTTTGTGAACCTGACGATGACGGGAATGTCGAAACGTTGTTCGCTCCTCTATTAGTGCATTCTCCAGCCATACCAGCCGTTTTTAAATATATAATTTTCTCTACAATTGGATTTTCTCGTCATCATGGATTGAGACTTCTGGTGACTTCACTCCTAACATAGCCTGATAGTGACGTAGGTTATTCACTCATATTCGTACAGGTCAATGCTTCTAGCCCTACACTGCTAGAAAAAAACAACATTAAAACACACTACACAGTAATCCATGAGTGTACAATAACAGCGTACACTTCCCAAACCAGTTTACCGATCTAACGCTCGTGAAAAAAATGCTAAATTTAGCATACTTCCCGAAGGAAATATGAGGAAATAAACCTACATATGAAAGAAACAGACTGACGAAATGTATAAAAACTACTTTTTTAAGTACGCTTTTGATCATTTGGCTTATATCCATGAAGTAAATAGTCAAACAAGAAACGAATTTTTCGCATCATATGAATACACTCGCTGGTTGGACAATTTTTATCATTAGGTCTTGACTTTGCAGAAACCCTAAAAATCTGAGTTAAAACGGCCCACATATCAAAACAAAAGCCGGACCAGAACGAATAGGTTTAGTGGAATATGTTCACCGAGCTTGTAGACTACACTGTAAAGTGCAGAAATGTGTTTTACATTAAAAATTACAGTAAAGTAACATTTAAGTACAGTGTAGAGATGAAAATCTGAATGTTTCTGTAAAACGTAAATATGAACTACGTTTTAACACATGCCAATTTTTCCTTTACTTTGTCAAAGCAGAAAATTTCTTACTGATATCATGATCAGAATTGAACTTCGAATACCTGGTCAGAACGTTGCAGTAAATGAATGCAAGGGTAAACCCAATTCCAAAACTACATAAATAAACTTCCGAAATGAATAGGTTATATTAAAATTAACTTTTGTCGGTTTCAATGATTTTTAATGAGTAATTTGAGAGGGTATTCTTCTACAGTTTGTTCAGCTTAATTTATAAGATTAATTCTGAAAATTCAGAGCTTAAAATTTACTGGACCTAACCTACTCAGAACTGGTAAAGATATTTTTGAAGCACAATTGTCGTATGTCTATACACACATACATATAAACACATACATTCTCTTTGTATATTTGTATTTTCGAATAGGATTTATGTTACGCATTTTTTATTATAGTTTGGTGGTACTTCATAGTTTAATGTTCTTAACCACAAGTATCATCCATAAGTTAATATACAGAATGATCACAGCATGGATCAGACAGAAATGGATAAAGGTCATAAATACAACGTTCATGCCTATTACAACACTATTTCGTCTGTGATAAGATTTAAACATTATTGATATATTTTAAATTACAAGACCTACCTGATGATGTAGGTAACCTACTGCAATATTCTGAGAGTAATTTTTACAGAATTTTATATAAACGCAACAGAAGCAACGAGGTTACTAATATGCAGAAATATGTAACCACCAGGGTCTTAAAAATTTTCGGTGCTCAGTAAACCACCTTTTCCTCTAATATGTATTCGAAGTGCAACATAAGAACGAGATCTGCGAAGACTAAGTAAAATATACATGTATTTTCATACATTTTTGAGCATGTTTTGGTTCAAATTATGAGTTTAAGCATTTTGCTAATAAAGAAACTGTATAATGTAGAGTCAATACATTTTACTTTATCGTATTTCATTAGGCTTGTTGTATTATCTCGGTGTTTTACCATATATTTCGTTTTCCATTCATTTAATGTCTTTTCTGTTTCTTGCATATTCGCCGTTACTCATGTAGTTACGCTTGGTTACGAACGCTGTGCTCCATACATGAAGAGACCGTACACTTTGAAAATTAGGTAACTAAACCAAAGTTCACTACCTTCAGTTATTTTAAGCAACATTATACCTTAATGTTATATTTATCAAGTCAGTCTCACGTGATTTTGCAGTCAGAGAATGAAAAACAAAACAAACAACAGCGTTGTTCAAACTCAAAGAGATGTCAAACAGATAAAGTGCACGAACGCCATGTGTGCTACTCCTGCTATACAGAGTGGAAACTTAGATCCTGTATGCTTAAACAAAACAATTTGAAATATTCTGAACACAGAGTTGTGAATGACTGAAGAAGACAAGTTTATTGGAATAAAAAGTAATGAAGAAGTGCTGGAATGAGAAAAGCAGCTACTGGCCCTGTGGTGGACACACGAAGTGCAATCCAACACACACCATAAAAAACTGGATCTATTTTTAATGAACACAAATCAAACGACTAACTTAATACGTACAGATAAAATGTTTTCTTTTATCATGAACTATACAATATACTATATGCATTAAACCACCCATAGTTCCCTAATATTATTTCTCTTATGTCGTAACCGTTGGACTTAGCGCCCTCGTTTATTTGCATCCACAACATCAAATGTTTCTGTCACTTGGTTATTAAAAGTGTTGCAATATGCACCCATATTAAACACAAAATTGACAGTCTAAATACTGGCAAATATAAACAATTATAATAATTCATTCTACTGCAAAACACCCTGCCCACATCCCTTTAGTTTCACAAGAAAATATGTTCAACTTCAGTGTTTCCGCACAATTGTGTTTCACCTCAGGTTTTTTTACTATCGGAAACATCGACCTTTATCTAGTTTTGTTAAATACCGCTATGATGAACATATGTATGAAACTCAAGATGTCTATTTTGGGTATAATATTGCTGATTAGCTCTGAGGGAAGATGGACAGAGATCTTGATGGGTATTATCGAAAGACAGTGAGAAGAGACTCGATGACATTAGAAATGAACTGAGAACGAGAAACTTGAATAACTTGGTACAGATACGGAGTAACAATGAAATACAGTGATACTCAACTGAACTGGGGATTTAGTGGAGAAGACTATAAATGCCAAAGTACTTAACGATAATGGTACTTTTACTACGTCTTTTTATTATTATTATCATTTCTGATTTCATTTGCAAAACATTTTGCCATTTTTTAGCAAAGACAGTTATATTTAAATATTAAACTAAGCTCTTAAATCAAATGATATAAAGCTTCGTATAAGTAAGTTTACTTGTTGCTCGATTATTTACAATAAAACTATTTCAACCTCTTGCCGGCATCTTTGAACGCTGAACAATGAGATATATATCATTTTAATTTAAGTGTAAGGTCTTCTGGTGGCTGGCTGTACATTAATAGTAGAAACATCAAACACTGCGACTACTATATGGTTTAGTGCCCCTGGCCATTCTATCCAAGGTTAATTTTTTTATTATTTTAACTTCACCATCTGCTATAACAGTATGGTATGCATGTTTATTTTTTGAGGTAAAAATGTTCAAAAAGTTTCGCTTATTTTGAATCTATGAATTTGCATAATAACTAGTTTAAAAACCAGTGCCTTCTTTCTAGCTAACTCTGTTTGCTAATCTCTAGCGATAATACCTGCTCCAACACTACACAATTTACGATAATATAGACAACAGTACGATTTTTCCCTGGTAGAACAGATGATATTTAGATTCTAGAGGTTATGTCTCCCCTACGTTAAATGTGAAAGAGTAGTCGCTACAGGTAAAGTCAATATTTCGTATCAAGTATGAAACTATTATTTAAATATACGATCCCAAGTGAACTGATTGATGGAAAGAAAACTAGATAATTCAGAAGTCCTGTAGAATGTAATCGTTCATTGTTAAAAGGTAAGTACGCATGCTATCTTTGCCCCTTTGTTGTTGTTGTTTTTAATTTCGCGCAAAGCTATACGAGGGCTATCTGCGCTAACCGTCCCCAGTTTAGTAGTGCAAGACTAGAGGGAAGGCAGCTAGTCATTACCACCCACCGCCGATTCTTGGGCCACTCTTTTTACCAACGAATAATGGGAGTGACCGTAACATTATAACACCCCCAAGGCTGAAAGAGCGAGTATGTTTGATGTGATGGGGATTCGAACCCGCGACCCTCAGATTACGAGTCGACTGCCTTAGCCACTCGGCCATACCGGGCCTTGCGACTTTGAATAAACAGATTATTTTGCATTTCACAAGAGCAGTGTTTGTTTAACCCAATTCATTTGAATTAAGAATTATTTCGTAAGTAACCCTGCCACCTTCCATTACAAACTGGGACAATTTGAAGACAGCAGATGACCCTGATGATAAAAATATATAGGAATTTATTCAAGACATTATTCATATGTATTAACAACTGGAAAAACAAAACAAAACAGTTCTGACATGTCATCCCAGTTTATGTACTTTGAGAGTTCCACAGAGCAGCCTGGACACATGGTTTCGACATTATCATTAATTAATAATTCACTCACTACCCTACATTTTTATTGTTTAAACAAATACAGGGTGTTCGGAAAGTCACTGTACAGTTTTGTAATTATATGTCTATTCAGTCTATCTCAAACCACCAGCTGATAGCGGTGTTTAGAAAAAAATAGGAAAGTGTGCAAGCCTGTATTGATGCCAACGGGGGCCACTTTCAACATTGTTTATAATTGTCATTCACATTTACCTCCTATAATCTATATCGAAACATGTCTGTTAATAAATATATAAGTGCACAGTGACTTTTAGAACACCCTGTACTTGTGAAAATTTAATTTTCTTTGTAGCAGTTGGACATTCCTGTACCAGTACGTATACCTCGTCCGCTCTAGCGAGAAGTATACTAAGTTTTGTTGCTACTGCTTGAGAAATGTTTCATCAGCTCTCCGAAGATTGAGAAACAGTGCTGTTTTATCATTCTAGTCATATGTTGTATTCAACAGAACTTCTGAAATTTGCATTGAAACTTGTTCAGAATCTTTTTTTTTAATGTATATCAACAAACTGATAAGAGTTTTAAACGATTTTTGAAAGCCTTAATGGGAACGCTCTTTGGCATGTTAAAGAATGACTTCTAGGTTGTTACCTTGGTAACTATGCTAAACAATGACGATTCACACACTTTCCTGCTGTTTTTATTGTTCAGGAAATTTTGTTCTTCATAACACGTTGACCTTGTAAAGCAATGCTCCAAAATTATCATCACTACTTTTCACGTCGGCCTCTCCACAAAGACAGTCGTTGAGACCTCGTTTCACCCCTACGTATACGTAAGAAGAGTCCAAAGGCAAATGAAACAACATTATACGATAATTATGTTTGCGAGGACACTACAATTAGAAGCGTAAAATTATGCGCGAAAAGTACAATTGTTTACATCTGATATAGATTTAATATTTTATGGATTACATAAAAGTCAAACAAGGATTACAGTTAAAACATTTCCTCAGTATGGCATACTTATAATCACAGGTTAATTACATTACGTTTATAGAATTGTTTGTTTACATTTCGAATTTCGCGCAAAGCTACACGAGGGCTATCTGCGTTAGCCGTCCCTAAGTTAACAGTGTAATAAGACTAGAGGGAAGGCAGCTGGTCACCACCAACTGCTCTTTTACTAACGAATAGTGGGATTAACCGTCACGTTAGAATGCTCCCATGGCTGAAAGGGCGAGTATGTTTGGTGCGACGGGGATTCGATCTCGCGACCCTCAGATTACGAATCGAACGCCTTAACCCTCCTGGCCATGCCGGACCTTTTTTTTTGGAATTACTTGTTTCGGATAATGTATACATCGTACCAAAAGTAAGTAACATACCAGTTATTTTACATAAGTTACGTATCGTAGCTTTAGACCCGAGTCTACAGGGTGGCCCGTAAGTCTCTACCCATCAATATGTTATTATGTTACATTCAATTACGCATGTATTATAAATTTATTTTTTTTACAGAAATATGGCCGTTGTGAGCCCATTTACACTTCAAGAGCGTATTGTGGCAAGTACGTGGGTACATGAGTGCAAGAATACTGGTGACAGCACACAGATGTACCGGATACATAAGATGTATGGATGGGTAGGGACTTACGGGCCATCCTGTATAATGCCACGCATGACAAATTGAAGGCAAACTATGGGTATAACGTAGCTTGATATAACAAAATAATTCCCCTCCTTTTGTCATTGTAATTAATTTACATAACTTTAAATCAAATGTTAGGTGCTGTAGGTTACTTTAAAAGTTAATTGCAATGTATTGCTATTTTAGGAATGTGTATCGAAGTATGTTTTACATACTTCTATCTCATAACAGTGACGCTCTTTGTCAATACCATAAAATTTCTTTCATGCGCTTATCAGAGGGGTGAAAGCTTGTATAATAAAGATAACGTGGCTAGGTTTTATAAATAAAACAATTTTAACACTTTAAATTTAAAACAATTTCTTTCTTTCTATGTGTGTGTGTGTGTGTGTGTGTGTGTTTTGTTCAATGAATAAACCATTGGATGAAAACACCTTTCAGGTCGTAAAAGGAAATTAGTCCACAAAATAAAGGGAATTTACCATATCTCTTGACGAAGCAGTATTATTTCGCACTAGTGGGTTCACGGCCTATTTAAAAAGGTTTACTTGGTTGTAGTTAAGCACAAAGCTGCACATCGACCTGTGCTCTTCTCACCTTGGATATTGAAATCCTGTTTCTGGCGTCATAAGTCCGCAAACATACTTAAAAAACACAAATGATGTTATCAATACACTGTGTTATTTACGAGTGATAGTTTTGATTACCATAGTTCGAGCTACGGAAAGTGTTAAACTATTATATATTTTCAGGGGATATACAATATTGGACCCTTAACCTGATATGCTAAATTTCAAGATAATCCATTATAAAATACATACCACATAAAATTTCCAATTTTGATTGAATTTCTTCCTTTTTTTATTTCTTTTTTATTTCATATATTTTTTTTAACTTTTAATTGAAAGGATATTTCGTTTCTTTTTTCAAATTTGGTATACTGATAGATCTCTATAACCTAGAATCATGTGTCAAAAGTGGGTAATGTATAAACTACATGCGAATAGTTACGCTACAAAAATCGCTGAAGTTTGCAAAAATTTATTAATTTTTACTACAGCTTCGGCTACAATTAAAGGTGAACCATTTTTAGTTTTTTGTCACTTGTATTAAAGATGGCTGATTAAGAGTGGTGAAAGCACGTGCAGATACATAAGTATCGGTTGGGTCGCACATATAATATTAGCCAGTTTACGAAACAGTCATACAGGTAGATGGTTATTATTGATTATTTACTGCCAACTTTCCAGCAAAAATTTACTAAGTTTTATACAAAGTTCGCCTAAACAAAGAACATTTAGTATCAAGTAATTAGCGTAAATAATACTCGTTAATACTGCTGTACTGAGTACTTGTGGGTGATGACAAGAAAATGTTAATATAGTTTCCATGATATTACTCGCTCGTTCAGCCATGTGGGCGTTATAACGTTACGGTCAATTCCACTATCCGTTGGTAAAAGAGTAGCCCAAGAGCTGGCGGTGGATGGTGATAACTAGCTACCTTCCATCTAGTCTTACATTATTAAATTAGAGACGGCTAGCGCAGATAGCTCTCGTGTAGTTAAACTGAACAACAGGCGATGTTGATCTGCCAATAAAGTACTGCCTCTAGTAAGACTAGACTTGCATCGAACAATACTGTTACCATATCGTAATACAATCCCTGAACGCTACACATGTACAAAGAAACTACTGATATGTACTGCCATTAATACTCGTAGTTTGTATTAACTTAGATGTAGAGCTAGCCTTACTATAGTTATTGTAAACTTCTGTTTAAGTTATAATTGTAATGTTCTGTGGATTTTTCCACTTTTTCTCCATGTTTCCTGGACTCGATTGGACGTGTCTGTCTAAAGTTAGCTTTACGCCTATGCGCGAGTAATCAAAAATAATTCGTGATGACCAGAAACCTACTTGAAGTAAAAATGTATCTCAGGATGGCTGGTATGGGTACTAACACTTTTACTAATAAGGAGAGAATAACATTAACCTGAAGATGGCCTAAGAAGACCGAAACGTTCTCTGCTTTATCAATAAAAATCTTAGTACCCACACTTGCTGTCCTGAGATACATTAGTAATCAAAAGGGTTTGCTGGGTAAGTCAATGTTTCAACTTTGACAATTAATGATGAAAATTCTGGGCTTTATTTTGTAAATTTGATTATTTTAGTTCAGATCTGACATGGCCTAGCGCGTTAAGGCGTGCGCTTCGTAATCTAGGGGTCGCGGGTTCGCGCCAAACATGCTCGCTCTCCCAGCCGTGGGGACATTATAATGTAACGGTCAATCCCACTTTTCGTTGGTAAAAGAGTAGCCGAAGAGTTGGCGGTGATGAGTAGCTGCCTTCCCTCTAGTCTTACACTGCTAAATTAGGGACGGCAAGCACAGATAGCCCTCGAGTAGCTTTGTGCGAAATTCCAAAATAAACAAACAATTGTTTTAGTTCCTACTAAAGGTTTATCGATAACACCTTGAGACGATCATGCCAGTTTTATTGTCGTATATTACGTGCGTGGTGTGGGAATAGATAAGTTTACAATAGACTGTTTTTGAGTTGGGTCTGTTCCAAGGTGCTAGTTATCCGTCGAACAAATGTGAATTTAAGCTGGTTCTCCGAAGAAGTTTTCAGTCGTCTCAGACAACCGTTAAAATTGAACTTTTATTTTACAGTCCTGATGCAAAACGTTTGTTACAGCACAGTACAGATAAGTGAAAAATGCACTGTTAAATCATAACCCAAGCCAATTATTAAATCTCTGACTCGAAGAGTCTAAGCAAAGACTAAGATAATGCTGCAAAATTTTGACCTTTCTGGCTTGTACAGGCTTTACTGTATTTAACCACTAGGACAAGCCTGGGTTCACGATGTTTGTGGTGTGCGACTGACACCTCTGCCTGTCACAAAAGCTTATTACAATGGAAATTGATGAGTCAAGGAATAACGATCCATATAATAAGCATGGTTGTCGTGTAACGGATTTACTGTTAGGTTTATTTTAATATCTATATTTGTTTCAGTTTACTGTATATTTAAAAATGTATTACTTTTGTACTGTTAAATGTAAATTATGAATGTCCCGTATGTTCTCTAAATTTGTAGAAACTTCTGAGCATAATAAGCAACAATGTACTCATGTATGCAAAACACCAGTATTGTTGTCTTAGCTGAAATTTCTAAGAAATTTAAAATCTGTTGGATGGATATTACTGCAAGTGAATACCATATTTCTACTTCCAATAAAAGAAATAAAAACAAAGTCCAAGTTTCTTACCAGTGAAACAAATAGATTTTATAATGATATAGCAGCTCACACAGCTTCAAATAGACAAACTTAGCTTTGCAGCTATTGCTTTTGTGTATGCTGTACAAAGGCTTTTCACACACACACACACACACACACATATATATATATATATAATACATTAGTAAATATCTATTTTCTCTTTATGGTTATTGAAAATTTTAATTTTCTCACCCCAGCAAGCCCAAACTTTTTTAAAGTTACAGACATCATCTTGCTAGTTTTTAATATATTAATAAAAATATTAAAACTAATGTTTATTTATAGTTCCAAAATTCACTACAAAAAAGAAAAAAAAAGCAGTAAATAAGAACTGCCATTTAATTATAAGTGAGGGTTCTGCAACGTTTTATTATAAGTGAGGGTTCTGCAACATTTTGCAAAAATGTGTCAGTAAGTCTCAACACATTTTCATATACATCAAACCAGATCCATCTAATCACTTTGAAAGACTACTAAGGAAAATAATAAAAAAGGTAAAATGTCTATATGAAATGTTTTTGTACAAATTTCATACACAACTTACTACAATGAAAAATTAATATTCATCAATTAAATAAAATTTCAACTACGATATCTGGACCTGCACACATAGAATTCAAAAACTATATTTACTCAATTTAGTCAATACCTCTCAAAGTGTGTCCAACTATTTATTTGTAAAAATTAAAAATAAAATACAAACATTACCAGACAGTTGTTCTTACAATCATGTTGAAAGTTCATTTTACCAGTATATTAAATATTAAGGTCATACCACAGTTAAAACAGACTGCTTTGCACCAACATACAGTTCAGATAGTTACATTACAGCATGAATTGCAAATTTCCTTAATCTTAGTTCATTGAATTATGTCAAGAAAATAAGTAGTAAGATGATTTGGCAAATAATAATCAGCTATGAATCTACAATGTGATAAAAATATTTTGTTTGCCTACCACTCAAAAATCAAAAACTAATTTTAATTATAAATGATAAAACTTGAGTCTTTCAGCCAATTAAGAATAGTCTGACTTTCAATTTTCCTTAACAAACAGAAATCATTATATCCAGACTTGATCCCCCATATACCTGTCACCCTTTCCTCACAATTGTGTAAAGTTATAGTCTATACTGAGTTAGATAACCTTTTGTTCCATAGATTTACACTGTTGAGAAAATACAACTGCCTCAACTAAAGATGTACCCAACTTTTCAAAATGTTATTAACTTATTACCACTTATCCTAGTGTCTTTAGAATGTAACATGAAAAATTGTGTGAATCTTGTCAATTCCTTTAATAGGTTTAAATGAAAAAATATCACTGTTAATCATTCTCAACTGATCCTCATATGAAAAAAAAAAATTTCCTGGAATCATTTTAGTAGCCTTCTTCCACACACTCTCAATATTTTGATGAAAATTTTCAAATGTGCTTAAACAAAGTGATCAGGAAAACTATTCCACAAATTTACAGTTGTTATAAAAGAAAAGAAAAAGGTAATTATGGTTTATTATACTCAAGAATAAATCTTAGGTTGCCAAAGCTTATAGTCTGGTTTCATATTTCATACTTTGAAAAATAACTGTTTGTAGAATTTGATGCAAAGATATTTGTGTGCCATTTGTACTAGGTGTCCTAAGTTTTAAAGAGACAGACTAGGTGGAAGGCAGCTAGTAAACGCCATTCAATGGCAACATTTGTGCTTCTTTTGTTAGACCAAATGGTGCAAATTTGAAAATCACTTTTACAAAGCACCCTCAGTTCCAAAGTGCAATGCAGTTTGTGGCACAAATCTAGAAAACTTCAGTCTGGCATGCAAACCACTGGGCTCAACTCAATTGGAAAAAAACAACAAAATTATCTTGGGAAGAAAAGGTTGCTAAATCATCTTTGAGTATATTATGGTATTCTGTGGTTTTAATGTATGTTGGACCTGATGATTCTCTATGTTCTGTATATCAAGCACAATTGTGTGTTTTGGGCCCAATGCCAAAAACTGACAAAAGAAACCAAAAACAAGATGACCACCAAATATAACACAAATCACTATCACTCCTTGTAAAACAGACAATTTAAGACTATTTTTTATTTCACAGATCCAGAAATTCATTGAGAACAAAATGAAAACTGTAAGACTTAAAGATGCAAAACATTGTTACAGATAAACGTGAATTTCCCCAAAAAGGCTGCCAAAGAATTGAATATATTAGTTATACACACACACGTACATAAGACTCTACTTTATTAAGAAAGAATTACAAGGCAAAGCACTAGTCAGGTGTTGTATGCATCCAGAAATCCATCAAATCAAAATAAGAAAACACAGGATTAAGAATTTAGGGTTACCTTCAATATATATATACATATATTTTTTTTTAATTTGTAATTTTATGTTATTTACAATATGCATTAGTAAAGTAGTGCAGTATTTGACCTCAAACCTGTGAAAAATAGTAGAGTAGTTGACTCCACAAATGTATGACCAGGGTCAGTCAAGAATCTCTTACTAATGAAACAATAAAAACCACTGTGGCCTACATGTATAAAACTTATGTTCCAAGTCAGGCCAAGAAAAGCCATATGTTAAAGAGAGAACCATGCCCTGAACTTCTTCACTCAATAAGTGATGCTCTACAACAGCATCTCAACAGAGTTGCACTATCAAACCTAAGCTATGACCTGTTAGGATTACCAGATTTTCAGAATGACTTTTCTTTCATGTATGTAGAGACATTGTCAACAGTTCTGGAAAAAGTTTAAATAACACATTTTTAATAATATACCTTGAATACTTTGAAGTTACAGATTTTGTGTAGAATTTGACTATTTTATGAAGAACAAACTTGACTCTTTAAAAATGACCTTCAACTACCAAATGAGTTGAATTTTGTGTTCTATGAACTACCCAATGCCTACAAACAGTTTTAGATCATACTATCTCGACTGATGTGATACTGTATAGATGTTTTGTATCTAGCAGCCACTTCAGTAAATTAAACATATCCTTCAAGCAAACAACCTTGCATGCTCAGCCCTACAGTTTTCATTTTGCTTCCTTTGAATTCCTTGATAACAAAATTGTCAGAATTAGTCTTATATTGTATATTTTGTCTTGAGTAGATAGAAAGTATATTGAATTATGCTCAGTATCATCTTGCTTTTTGTAACATTTTCAGGAAAAATATAAAACCAAGTTTATCATACAGCATTTCATATACAACTGTATATCGTACTCTATTCAAAAATGCCTTTTCAAAAGGATTTTTTAGAAACAGAACAAGGATACTTTTATTAATTGCTTTATCACCAATAATGAAGCAGATTTCTGTATCTAAGCTTACCACTCAAACAAGACTTCTTTCATGCATCAGCTGAAATTCATTTTTCATCCAATAAAACTTCCATATCTATTCGTCACATTGTAAAAAATGATGTGGATATAAATTATTACCTGAATGCTTTAGGAGGTTATTGTAATCTTGTATAGCACTTTGGTAAGACCTCATTTCGAGTCTTTTTTGTGTTTTTGGCCTCCTCATTACAGGGAGGATTTTTGCAATGTATCTCAACACTGATCATTTCCATCTTACCAAAAGCAAGCTTATTTCAAATTAACTCAAATACATCATTTGTTCATTACTTGAAATAACTTTCCATGTTATTAACAACTTACTAAGCTTATCTGTATGTATCTAAGACACATTATTCATAGTATTTGTCTTCTCCATTTGTTTATTTAGTTTCATTTTGATGGCAGCTGAAGGATAACCTTGATGGACCATATGCTTATCCCTTACTTGGTTCTTTTTTATGTTTTTAGATGTGCAAATATTTATGGTGGCTATCATATCTTTAACAAACATAAATAATAAAATTTGAAAACTAAGTCCCTAAAGGAATACTTTATTAATTTTATTTAATAAAAAAAATCATTAACATTTATGTTCACAGTCATTGATGTTCACATTCCAATATTTTTCAAATTATATTAAAGTCTGCATCAACTATTTCTCTTTTTACAGGTAATTTAAGTATTATTCCAAGTGTCTGTTGGTTAAAATAAGGAAATACCTCTTGCTAGACATTATAAATAAAAGTTGAGAACAAATTAGTAAGATGTAGTTTCCACTTGATATATGTAAACTGGTTTTATATTATTCACAAGAGAGTGGGTTGGCCATAACTTCAGTTTTCATACATATGTACACTCAACTATTCTAATTTACACAAGCATTACTCATAAAACATTTAAAAACTTTTTTGCTAAAACATTTCATAGAATAATACTACAGATGTTGAAAATCTGCAAAAAGACCAATTTAACATAGTATTTACATATATATAGCAATGAAAATAAAAATTACAATTCATGGGGCATTTCAAACCACATTTCATAAATCAATTTTACTGACAAAGTTAAATTCTTCTTGGAATTCTGTAAAACACATGTAACATATTTTATGTTAGTTTGAACACCACATTGTTAGAAAGGATGCAGAAGAGTGGTATTAAGATGATTCTGGGATTGGATAGATTATCAGATCATGGTAGACAAAGCTCTTAAAAATGGTGTAACTGAAGTATACAAAATTATCATGAAAACTATTTAGATTAATATATCAGATTTTTCTCATTTTGACTTCTGAAGACAGCAGAACAACTGATCATGAATATAAAACTTGGGGAGGTTAGAGAGACAACACACAGTGGATAATGTACCATTTGATCCTTCACGGCTGTCTTTGCACAAACACTTCCTTGAGTAGGAGAAAAGTAAAAATAATTGTAAATCCTCTTTTATTTTTTACACAATATACAACAGGTAATTTTTACTTCTCCAGAAGTTTAGTAAATCTGTAGAATAAATTGCTACCTAAAGTGGTGGAGGTCACACAAGAAAAGGCTGATAAATATTTTTGAGATAAGAAATCGTCTTAGTAACGAATTTTATATCGTATGAAAATGCAATGTGGGCAAATATTATTTATCAATGAAAAGAGCTGTAGCAATTGACAATAAAACTGAACTACGTTTACGAAGTTCGTTATTCTATATCGTAAACTATGGAAAATATATTGCATAATTATGTTGAATAAAGAAGTCTTGAGGTTAACAAACGTCTCGTGCTAAAATAACCAACGAGAGTTTCGTGCTTCACAACACATCTAAATTAAACATGAAATATTGAGTTGTATATTAGTTATTTGATACTTAATATTTTGAGAGACAAAAATATAAACATTAGGAACAAACACCATTCTAAACAGTTAAAAGATTTAGTTTAGAAAATGAAAATTAGAAGAGAATTAAGCATGAAACTTACCTCAAATCTCTGCTTAAAGTATTAAAAACCATTCTGAAAAAACTAATAATGACTGTACAACATGCACAGAAGAAACACGTTTCTTCTTCGTTGTCATTATCACTCGATGGCATTTTAATTTTCAGTGTGGCCACAAAACTATTCGTTTATATGTCTCACAGTCTCTAAAACACGACTACCACTTTTAAATTTCTCACTACAATTATAAAACGTTTTATAAGGAAGTGATTAGTGGTTATAAAAATTCGAAGGTTATTAAAGAAACAACAGCGTACGAAAATTTAAGTAATTATTTATACCGAGTTCTTTGTGTATGTGTAAAAAACAACAACTGATAGCCAAATAACAGACACCAAAGCAGGAGTCTTACACAGTCACAAAACCACTCTCTTCGTAAGACAAGAAACAAATAACCTGTTACTATTAGAATCGTGGCTTTATAACACTTACCGTGAATACGGTCAGGTAGGCATACATACTGCAAAGCTTACCGCCATCTTTACTTCACAAATCAAACTAATTGGTATTTTCAAATTATACGAATTAAAGTAATCGCGTAGACTTACATTACCAGAATAACAAAAAGGAATGATTTGCGAAATGTTTTTAAAACACGACTGTTTAAGATTAATAAACACATGCACATGTATATTATGCATAATGACTCACTACGCATCAAGGAAACAAAACTGTGTAACATATATATATATATATGTTACCTTCTTTGGTCATCGTGAGGTTCACAAATTTTCTTAACCCAAACTAGCTGTTTTTACATATATATTTTTCTCTACAAGTGGGTTTTCTCGGCATCACTAAAAACTGTGTAACACGTTAATTCTCTCTTACGTGCATGGCCGAGCGCGTTAAGGCGTGCACTCGTAATCCGAGGGTCGCGCTAAACATCCTCGCCCTCCCAGCCGTGGGGGTGTATAATGTAACGGTCAATCCCACTATTCGTTGGTTAAAGAGTAGCCCAAGAGTTGGCGGTGGGTGGTGATGACAAGCTGCCTTCCCTCTAGTCTTTCACTGCTAAATTAGGGGCGGCTAACGCAGATAAGTCTCGAGTTGCTTTGCGCGAAATTCAAAAACAAACTGATATTTGTAGAACAATAACGGAGTTATATAATGGCATCGACTGTTGTGATAGCGCTGGAAACCGGAGTTTGCGAGTGCAACTTTAAGCTGGACTTCGTTTTCAGCGTGACCCCCAGTGACTCAGTGGTATATCTGTCAACTTCCACGCTAAAATCCGGGTTTCGATACCCGTGGTGGGCAGAGCACAGATAGCCCATTGTGTAGCTTTGTGCTTAATTCAAAACAACAATCGTTTTCAGCGTGGTAAATCAGTTCTGTGAGAAAATGTTTTATTACTGATACTAAACAAGATTATTACACTGGTTTACAAAAAAATAATTTTTGTCTGAGGCAAGAATGTGAATAGGTGTTTTTTTACTAATTTGGGTGTACTGAATTCAAATTTATAAACAGTTTTGTTCTATCACCTCTAGTTTTCTGGCTTTTAAATAGTCTCATTTTGGTATATACAGAGTATATACGTGCTTATTTCAACAGTTGCAGCAGCTTATTACAGATAAAACAGGATAGATAAAAAACATTGACGGACTAAATATACTTGGATGACACAATGTACACAATTCATAGTACCGCAGACAGTTAGAAGTGTGTTTTCTTAGATGATCTGGTGTATTTTGCCTCCGGGATGTCACGCAAGAGCATCCAGCAGAAGTCTCCCATCATGCTGGGGTTCCACTTGTCTTGCTAGTTGCTCTCCATCTTCGTAATGTCTTGGTGGAATCTTCTTCGTGCTCATCACTCACTGCTCCAGGTTTGGAGGAAAGAAGTTGAGGTGGGAATGGAGAAAATGAATTTTGAGTGACATTCGGCATCCCATATCCTCATAAGTCTTTAGGAACTTCTCAATACAGGCTTGGTAATTTTGTACGCGTATGTTACCAAGGAAGCCACTACAGACTGACTTAAATGCTTCCCATGCTCTCAGTTCCTTTAAGGTAAGAAGCTCCTCAAAATCAGTATCCTTCAGCACTTCTCGGATTTGAGGTCCGACAAAGATGCCCTCTTTGAGCTTAGCAGCACTGAGACCTGGGAACACAGTAGACAAGTGTTGGAAGGCAGCACCATTTTTGTCCACGGCATTCACGAAATTCTTCATCAAACCAAGCTTGATGTGAAGAGGAGGAAGAAGCACCTTCTTCATGTCAACCAGAGGATTCTCCTTGATGCTGTGTTCGCAAGGAACGAAAGTGCTTCTTGACCCCCAGTCTTTCTGCTTGTAATGCTGGGATACAGCTCGACTATCCCAGAGACAGAGAAAGCAACAGTACTTTGTTATGCCCGCTTGCATACCCATAAGAAGACCAATGACCTTGAGGCCCCCACACAGATTCCACTGGTACTGGTTGTACTTAACAGCTTCTAAAAGAAGCTACATATTGTCATAGGACTCCTTTAGATGGACAGAGTGTGCAGTGGGAATGCTGGGATATTTATTTCCGTTGTGCAGAAGCACAGCCTTGAGACTTCGCTTGGAAGAGTCTATGAAAAGACGCCAGTCTGAAGGATTATGTGGCAAATCAAGTAAAGTGAACAAGCCAGGTACATTTGTGCAGTAGCACAACTTGTTTTCCATGTTGAAAAATGAAGCAAGGGCTTTGTTCCAATTCATGAAACTGCTGATCCGTCTTGATATATATATAATGTAATGCTATCACTTACATTTATTGCATAATAACTAAAAAAGAAGACATAAGTCACACAATATTAGAAATTAACCCTGAATGCATATACGCCTTTATGCACAGTGTGTGTACAAAATGTACAGTATGCATATCTAAAAAACTAGAGGTGATGAGTAAAAACGGATTTCAAATCTGAATTCAGCACCCCCAAATTAGGTTAAAACAGCTATTTTTGTGCTTGCCTCAATTTCTTTGTAAACCAGTGTTATTATACGAAAAACTTGAAACAATGTGATCATTATACTTATTTTTTTTCAGGGGGGGCAGGCTCACTTGTTTTGACCAATTATTGACAAATTGACAAGTTACAAGCAGAATATCAAGGTGACTCTGTGTAGTTGTCGATCCGGTATTATCCATTAGTTGAACCAACTGCTAGGTGTGTTCTCATCTTGTTGTAAATAGCTACTTCATAAACATCACACTCCATGAAAAACATGTGAAAAAGTTAAAACTTTATCTTAATTATAAATTTTAGAGACTTTGTTCAAGATCAAGCTTATAGATGAGAAATGGTGGATACCATAAAATGATGGAAAGATCATTGGCAGAGAAATTTATAAAGCTATTTTCAGCAGCTTGTGGTTTGGATTTAGGAATGAGAAGAAACTGATTACTCCACTGAATGGCATGTTTGTCAATAATGCAGACTGTAAAAACTACTTAAACAGTAAAGACAGCATTGTGCTATTGATATAACTGCTCTTCTTTTTTGAGTTCCTGAGAAACAATCTCCAGTGCAAATGTAAATAACAGTGTGCACAAGGAAGCAAATACACCGCTGTAATTAAAAAAACTAAAAACACCATACAATATATACAGTGCACCACTAAAGTATAATTCTGTTTTCTGATTAGTCTTTTCTAAACATTCTGATGAAGGGAGGAATTTCCTGAAACCGGTGTAACTCAGTGACAAGTGGCAAATCACGTGATAGACTACACTTAATATTTACTTGTATTATCTTAATAAAATATTAACTATTTATATGAATAATTATATTTTGTTAGAGATAATAATAATAGTGAAAAATATTCTAACAACAGAAAAGACGGTGGTATGCCATCTTTCACGGGCCAGTAAGTAATGTATAAATTATATAATTAAATACATTTTAGTACCATAATGGCTACTGTAATTATTTAAGGTGTACTTTATATTATGTGTAGAAACGACATGTAATACAAAAGGAATTTGAAGTAAGATATTAAATCAGAACCAGCAAGAAAACGAGGATAATCCAGTGATGGAAAAGCGTACATCAAGGAAAATAAATGGTTTCTTAAACCTATGGCGTGCGTATTTTGAGAATACCCGATACTGACATCGGTCCCTTAATACCTTGATTTCATTTAACGTCGCAGAGGTCGCTGACAGCGATCATCATTCAATACGGTGTATCTGTGATATCTCAGTCAATTACAATCATCAAGTGTATTCCAAAAGTATAAATTTCAAAAAAAGGCTTACCGGATGAAATTAGTAGAAACACTAAATAATATTTTACCACACAAACCAGCTACAACAGTTCAGATATCGACCAAAACTATAGTACAATTATAGAGTGCCTGATAAACACAGACGCATATATACCAAAAATACCACACAGTACAGTCCACAAAATATAGAGACCATATGCACAATTAATAAACAGCATATAAGAACGAAGGTAAACAAGAAAATAATTAATAAAAACAAAAAAATATGACCTAAAACACAAATAAATCATCTCTAAAATAAAGTTAGGGCATTAACAAGATACAACTTCAAAAGTGGGACATCTTTTATACACGGTCAAGAACGAAAACCGATGGAATGTTATTTATTCTCACCTAAAAACAACTCGCTAACCAAATCAATAGACAACTATCCAACACGAAACACAACAAACAAACAAACTTATACACACTTAAAAAAAACACGTTTTCAAAGAACAATTATACAAAAGATTTAAAACATCGAACAGACTGAATATGTATAACTAATATTAAACATAATGTTAATAGCACGTTATTCCAAATAATGACCTATGTACACCTTTCTTTAACAATAAAAGCACACACACAAAACCGATAATTAAGAACATGATTACACGCCAAAACTGAATAAACTCATCACAATATTAGAAAAGAATCAAAGAAAAACAACTTCTGAGAAAGGGTATCTGAGATTGTACGAACATTTAATAAAGTTTTTCAATTTATGAATAAAATCAGGCAACATACTCATTTTTTGGAAAGAGGTAGATATTGCTACGTTCCCAAAGGAAGGGAAATCAGCGAGTTATCCAGAAAAAACAGACCCATTATCTTGGCCCGCTATTTAAGTAAAGCTTTAGAAAAAATAAAAAAATAAAAAACCAGCAAACTATTGACTTGTGTTGAAAACACAAACCACCAGAGGTTCAAAATAAATTCCACTAGTTTGTTCCGCATCGGAATTTAGGTCATTTGATGACCTGGGAAGGTCAAGTTAAATATTAGACCTCTTCATCTCACTGAACTGTTACTGATTTTTACAAAGGACCATTGTGATTTAGTTGCTGTATAATGTTTCTATTTTTTTTCTTCTTAAAGCTGTTAATTGTTAGAGTTCTTTTTAAGACCATGACTATGTATGTTTATTGGAATCCAAACGATCTGCCAAAGGCTGATTTGCTTGTTTACGTTGATCCCGTGTTTTTGTGACTGATTTTGAATTATGAAGTTTGCCATTTGTTGCGTTACATATATCGAAGAACGGAAATAAAATGCTGTTATAACGAGTAAAAAATAGTGTTTTACAATCTTAAAGAGAGTAATAAAGTTTTGTTTATTCTGTGAATCTTGATATTGGGTGATGTAAGAAGGTTATCTGTTGCAACATTTACTGTTGGACATACATCATCTTGCTACGTTGATTGTGATGTGTTTGGCTTTTGTTGTTCATGTGTTTCTTGGGTTTGTGGCCGTAAGCATGCTGCACCTGAAAGTATGTATATGATGTATATTTGTGTGTTTTTAATTACTATTGTTTTTGGTGTTGGTAATTGAGTTACATTTTTAGTTGGCGTCTGCTTCTGGTTAATCTCTTTCTGGCCAAGCTTATTAACTTATTGTATATGTAATATAATCATGTTTGAATGTCCTTGAATTTAGGGCATCCTTCTTAATTTGCTGTATGTTTTTGTTTGTAGTTACAACATAAGGGCAGTCTGAATTTCTCACAGTCTACACTGTGTGGGAGAAGCTTTCATACAGTCACGACATAACCACATATTTGACAACTGAAACACTAGGTTACGGTTAGTACCGATGTTTTTTTTATTTTCAACAGTGATACCACAGAATGATACCATTCAGTATCATACTCTAAATATCTCGTTCATTATGAATGTATATTTTTACGGCTTTTGAATTATTTCTGTGTTGGTGCAATGTATGCTATTACCCGTGAGTTCAGTTTCTAGTTGTTCGGTATTAATGCTTGTATGCGTGTCGTTTACTACAAAGAATTTTTGTTTACAGTCTGACCCAAGAATGTGTACAGAAATATCTCTGGGCCTGGAAACATCTTTGAGCCATTCTTGAAACAAGCGATTTAGGTCAGCGGCCTCTAACTCTCTAACAAGGAACCGCCCCTGGCTAGTCATTTTATAGCAACTAATTTTACTTAAAACGTTGTATTTCTAATTCTAGTTGGGCTTCCTTAAATAAGGCCAGTATTCCTTAAATTCTTATTGAATATTTTAGTGCGTGTGTCTATTTATTTTAGGTTGATAAGCTGTATCAATACATTTTGTTTATTGTGTAGGTGTGTTTGTTTTGGGGACAAGTTTGGTAACTAGTCAATACAATCAACTATCATCCTTTGGGATAATCTTTTACCAGTAAAGAGTTGGATAAATAGTAACATTATAACGCATCAAAAGCTTAAAGTGAGTGTGTTTGATGACGGCAATTCGAGCCCGCCACTCACAGATTGTGAGTGAAGCGCAACAACCACCAGGGGTGTACACCGCAAAATTCTAAGAACTAACGAATGACTCAAAATTAACGTTTTCATCACATAAAAAGTGTCAAAATAAACAAAACAACATAAGGTATGTTATGAATCTGGCTGGCAATAACAAAGAGGTTGGTAACATCGGAAAAATACATACGTACAAATCAATGATTAGACTTACTCAGCGTGTAAAAATAATTAATATCACAATTACAAAAGACACAAAATTACACACAAACCAAAGCATCTGGAGTTAAGATAATTCCTCCACTACTACTCAAATATTCAGATCTTGTCAGACAGAGTCCGAACAAGTATTTCAAGGAATATCTGGGAGAAAATGACTGTTAAACAGCCTTGACACCTATATCACACACACATGGTGATCATAACCCAAAGCATCCCTTCCATAAAGACAGCCACCTTGTACCATGGAAACTGGTTTTCAGATATAGAATGTTTTATTTTGAAAGGATTATGTATGGAAGAATAAAATTATTTATGTATGTTCATGTGTCTCAGAGTAGCTGTGTTGATAATACAAGATCTTATTTGCATTCACATAAAGAGAAGCTCTGTGTGTATCTGCAAGTTAATAGTACCCAATTATTAGATATGGTTGAAAAATGGCAGGTTAAAGTGAAACACCAGAAACATTAATCATCGTGAGTAAACAATGAAGAGTAACAGAAAAAGACGTAATAATCCAAGTGTACATGATACTCCTACATGTCTCATAAAACATCATTTTAACTCCAATGACCGATTTAATAATTAGGATTAACAAAATGTATCCTCGTGAAAAAATGGGTGTAGGGTTATAAAAAGTGCTAATTCTTATTCGACTAACTCTAAAAAAAATCATAATAGCGTACAAAGCTGCGTACAGGATAGTGTTCAAGTGTATCAGTGCACTCATGCGAGTCTGACTCAAAAGAAACGAGACAGCTAAATAACGTATGACTGATAACATAACGTAATAGCCTCACACAATAGACTGTAAAATACAAGAGAAATAAGGTAAGAAAAAATTAGAAGTTTATTTCCTCATAAGAGTACAGGAAAACAAAAGTAATATCCTCAAGTGACACCAGGGATATCACTGTGAAAGATTTGTGCGAAATTTTAACTAAGAAACAAGTCTTCACAATGATTCATTTCTTTATATTCAAACAAAATACACACTTACATAAGCTTCGTTTTATAGACAACTTCTTGTACACTGCAGTTCCCACAGCATGTTATTTCGATATTTGCAGCAGTTCTACATTTCATTGTTTCTTTTTAGTTAGTTTAGTTGTTATACTTTTTACAAGTTATATTAGCTTTCCTTCACTATTTCTGATATCTGTAACGTTTTTTGTTTTGTTTTTCCAAATTCGAATTGCACTTTTTTTTTAAATATATATACATTCGTTTTAAGACTTCCGACAATTTCTAGTTTCTGCTCCAAAGTTAAAGATACTCGTTTTTGATGTAGGTTTGAACTCTTAAGTTGATGCTGGTTGTCAATGTATTAAACGTATGCTCTAGAATGAACCATTCCTCTTTCACAAGGTGTAGCGAGCGCACATTATATATACCAGCAGAAACACCCGCTTTCCAGTCAGGTACAACTGCTAGTTCCTTCCGAATGCTATTAGGTCTGTGGCCTTTCCTGGAATTTTCCGACAATTCTACAACAGTATACTCATACTCGACATTCAATAACGTTCATCACCCACGACGAAAAGGAAGTTATTGAAATTTTAGTGCTAAAAATGGGCTATCATCACAACATTACATCACATAGTAGGTTTTATTGAAGTATTTCTTTGTACGTGTTTGTTTGTTTGTTTGTTTTGGATTTCGCCATCTCTTGGGCTACTCTTTTATCAACGAATAGTGAAACTAACCATCATATCATCAGTCCTCCACGGCTGAAAGGACGAGCATGTTTGGTATGATGGGGATTCAAACCCACGATTCTCAGAGAAGGAGTCGAGTTCCATAACCACCTGGCCATGCCGGAGCCTACCAATAAAGAAGAGAGATCTGAAGGATGTACCTAATGTCCGTCAAACCGAATTCACATGACTGATGACGTAATGTGACCGTCAATTAGAAACTTGAAGATCAGTTAAGCAAAAAATAATAAAAGTGATCCTGTGTGCAGAGTTAGCGAAGATAATATGAACTAGAAATCACTTTACTATGTTCTCAAGAAAATACATTAACAATTACAGTTTTTACAATTACAACTTTTCCCAAATTAAGGAAACGAGTGAGTTCCATTGGACGAACTGGTATTCCATATTTTTTCTTCTCTGTTATAATTATCATTTTCGATTTTCTTTTCTAAATACCATCAGTTGCGTTTATTCACTTTTCCCATCGACAGCGAATTATACATGCTGCTCTGTTAACGACGCAACTTCTCCCTATTTGAAAACTAGGACTCAGCCGAATTAGGAGAATGTTCGTATATTTGCATACAATACTAACTCGCAGATTTTGAAGTCCCAGAGGAATGTAAGTTTATGACAATGTTTACGGATTGCTAGCACAGATAGCCCTCGTGTAGCTTTTCGCGAAATTCCAAACAAACCAAACCCAGAACATGCAAGACTTGCGTAATACGTTTAAGAATATACGTCACATACAAAAATAAAAAGCTATACAGAAACAAGCGTAGGCATTAAAATAAGTGTACAACAGTAAATCCGTCAAACTTCCATGGAAATAACGGTGAAAATCGAGTAGAACTGGCAGGAAAAAAAAAAGGCGTGCCAAAATTCAACAGAGAAACGCGCTATCTTTGTCAAGTTAACCTTGTTATTTTATGGCCTTTAATCCTCTCCAACATTGGTCTGTTGTCACATCTCGTCAATGTTATACACTGCCAGTAAAAAAAAAGAAGATATTTTGGTGCTAATCCTTTTAATTCAAATCTTATTTGTTATTGCAATATTCTCTCAGGCAAGTGTATTAATGTTGGTTGTCAATGTGTTAAACATGTGCTCTAGAATGAACCATTCGTCTTTCACAAGGTGTAGCGAGCGCACATTATATATACTAGCAGAGTTCCAAAACCACCTGATTGTCAACATGTACATTGTTGAAAGGTATGTTATCTCCCATGTGTATAGAGATATTTTTACAAGCCTTTCATGTGGCATCTTGTCAAATGTTGCCTGAAAATACAAACGCACCAAATCTACACCATTAACCCCATCTACATAAGCAGTACCTTTTCAAACAATGTCAAAAAATTTGTAAGGCAAGAATTTCCCCAAGTGAAACCATGTGAACCATTCTTAAATTACTTTGCAATGTGTTTACATTGGTATAAGAAACAGTTGAAAGCTACGAATGTTTTATGAAAAATGTAATCAAACTTACTGAATATGAAAGTTGACTAAATTTTGTATTGTCCATGCCATCTCGTGACTATAACATGTCCTGTTTAGTGCCCTCCGTATTTGTTGCATTTTCACTGCTTCCTATTATATAGAAACGTGTAGTGAATGGAGGGGGTTTTCCATATTAGATACTTACCTCGCTGTGTGGAAAATGACGAGGTTAAAACCCAAATATTAGAGCTTGTTTTATTAATTCACTGCAGTGTCACCTTGTTTTTATTGACAATTTGTGTGGTCGTAAGTTGTTAGTATAATTTAGTTGTATTAACAACGAAATGTAGCTTGTTTCATTTTATTTAATTACCATTTTGTTGTGTGTGTATATATATATATACACATGCTGCTTATACATATTATTCATGCACCAGTTTTAAATTTCCCCCGGTAAGTATACGGATTTACAACGCTAAAATTAGGGGTTCGATTCCCCTCAGTAAACTTAGGAGATAGCCCAATGTAAAAACTACACACACATCAATTTTATTTATATTTTCATTCTAATAAAAAAAAACTGTAGAATTGCAGATTACTATTAATATACTTTATATGGTAATAATATTGTGTGTTTATTGCTTGATTTATTTATATGTTGTCAAATAAAATCTTTTAGTTTGGCAGTAACTGGGTGCCAAACAAATTAGTAATTATAGACCAACAATATATCAGATATATTATCAAAAAATGTCAGATTAGTCAATATACACTGGACATTGAAATTTTGTTTATCTTTGATTTAATATCAGGATGAATTTTTCAAGGAAGCATATGCAACAAGCTATTTTAGTTTTATGTGAATACAATGATATAAGAAACAGTAGACAGCTACGAATACGGTATAAAATGTGTATATTCACTGAATATTGACTCTGTTAATGGTAGTATGGAGTAAAGTGAATTTGTTATAATAGTTGTTGTTAGACTTATCTGGAACATGATTTTGTGATACTTTATTGTTGAAAGGTATGTGAATACGAAAAAGTATAGTTGCAAATGGAGTTATTTAGAAAGCTATACCTGAGTCAATATTTAACACTGATAACAAATATTCTGATGAATTAATAAATAGAGGATATTTTCTCAGTATTCCATTCTGAAAACATTTCTATTTTTATTATTTGATGTAAAACAAATTGTATGTAATATCAGGTGATACTACAATTATCAGGCCGTTTCGTAAGAAAACCCACGCAAAAGGCGTTATTTCCACGTGCTAGTGGATCGCACGGTTGCTTTCAAGCGAAGTCTTATGACAGCGAAGGAGCAAGAAAATATTTCCATTTAATAGTTACGAATACTTCCTTTAACAGTAATAGATTTTATTAACACTAAATAAAGAGAATAAACAGGTTTCTTCATCTGATCAAGCTCACACGTGTTGTACCTCTTTGCACCAAGTAATCACCCATTTTACATGACCTTCAAACGCTTCAATTAAATTTTGTTATATTTGTATACTGACGTTCTCTGCTAAAATCTTGCTTTAAATACCCTACGGTGGACAAAACAGATAATAGCTCAATATGGCTTCACTCCAACACAACCAAACCATATTGTCTCCCATCCCGTGTAGCGATTGCACAGGTAGCTCGCATTAGAGAAAGCATACAAATTACCCACGATATCAAAAACAAACAAACTTAGACCCTTCACTGGCACCCACAACAAAATCTAGAACGATGCATCTATATTTCACATCGTCATAAAGAATACCTATGATCATAGTCGCAGTGTACAGCAACAAAGCTTTACAGAAAAGTAGTATTTAAGAAATCCGGTTATGACATACTGGCTAACGTCTAATGTTGTAAATCCGAAAGTTTGCCGGAACAATATGCTCATTGTAAGTGATGATGAGAAAACCCACTTGTAGAGAAAAATATATATGTAAAAACGGCTGGTTTTGGTTGAGAAAATTTTTTTATGTAGAGGAGCGAACAACGTTTCGACCTTCTTCGGTCATCGTGAACAGTGGGAAAGACAGCAAGAAATCGCCTAAACTCGTATTTCTTGTGATACATGCAATGGCTTTACTAGTCATCATGTTTATCTATCATTGGTTTCAAATGCGAATTTTATAAACAAATGGTTTAATCACTGATTCACTGGCTACATCTTATAAAATAATGGAGCTAGCGATGTACACGCCCAAAACACGGATCTCGAAAATCATCACCAGTCAAAACTGGGTAATATTTTTATAACTCGGGCTAGTACGTTTATACTTGAGCAATAAATAAAACGATTAAAATTTCCACAAAAATGATGTTTCATATTTAATCAAGAACAATTACAAAGAAAATGGAGTAAGTTTCAAGTATGAAACAATGAAAAACAAACTTTTCATTATTTTTTCTTTTCTTAAAATTTCATGAGTATCGCAACAGAAAACCAAAGCACTTTCATTTATAACTGCATCTAGAAAGAGGCCCCGACATAACCAGGTGGTTAAGAGGCTCGACTTGAAATCTGACGATCGCGGGTTCGGATCCCCATCATACCAAACATACTCACCCTTTCAGCCATGAGTACGTTATAATGTGATGGTCAATCGCACTATTCGTTGATAAAAGAGTAGCCCAAGAGTTAGTGGTGGGTGGTAATGATTAGCTGCCTTCCCTCTATTCTTACCCTGCTAAACTAGGAACGGCTTGCGTAGATAGCGCTCGTGTAGCTTTGTGCGAAATTAAAAAAACAATTACAAAGATGAAGCGGCAACATAGTGTATAGATCCCACTGTTATTGTTCTATTAAGGTGAAGGTTTAATATATAAATATCCACCCTCATGAAGAGATTTTTTCCCATTTGTATCGCCTCAGCTTGGAGGAATAAATAACAGATGGGTTTCAATTATAATAAATGCAAGATAATGCATGTTAGTTACCATAACTTGAATTATAAACATAATTTGGAAGGAAATACCCTTTACAATGTTATGAAGAAAAACTATCTTGGTGCAACAGTGGATCAGTTTCTGGAGACATCCAAGCAGTGCACTGATGCCAGTGTTAGACCATATTTGGAATACTGTGTTCAGGAAAACACTGAAATGTAGAAAATGATTCAGAGAAGGGTTACTAGAATGTTGATTGGGATTGAGGGGTTATCATGCGAGGAGAGGCTGAAATCTCTCAAATTGTTTTCTCTTGAGAAAAGAAGAGTTAGAGGTGATATGATTGAGATGTGTAAGATTGTAAAGGGATTGATTGAGCTGATGCATCATCTTTTTCCATATTTGACAGTGAGAATTGTAGGCACAGGGAACATAAGTACAAGGTTTGGCATGGTAAAGTCATTTTCAACTAAGACTGTTGCATTTTTCTAAGAGTCTGTTTGGGTTTTGAAATGGTTTGCCTTAGGATGTTGAAGAAGAAGCAAGTGAGGTGAGTTTAAAATAAACCTTATTAAATATATGAATAATAAAGGCTGGTTTTATGATTATTTATTTCAATTTAGTTCAGAGGATGGAAAGGTTGAAATGGACCAAGAGGTTCCATGTTGTTTGAAAAAACTTTATGTTGTATTAAATCTCATTTTAAATTGTTTTTGCAATTGTTATAGTTATCGTTGCAATGCTTTGTAATAGAGGATGTGATATACAAAGGTATTGAACACTTCCCGATTTTGTGTTGATGAAAGGGATACATTTAAATACATACAGTAGGATACTACTCGGAACTTTGCTGCAGGATGCTCTAAATCAACAAGTTGATGAGGGCTCAGTCAAGTGCTTACACCTATTGGTAATGGGAAACTATGTTATACATTCTCATAGATTATGCATACCAATAAGGCTTATGGGTATTGGTAGGGTTCATATAAAGGGCCAACAACATGTTTCCACACCAACAGGTGTGAAGATTAAATGGATGCATGTACGGTACTTACACTGAAGTTGGAATTTGTACTGAAGCGAGGTGTATGAAAACAAATACGGGGAAATAAAGAAAAATACATATTTAAATAAGAAAGTTATGCAAGTCTGGCAAGAGGAGGAATTTGACTTCTTGTATTTTACCAAAAATTACATGTATTATGATTTAAACTTAACATTACAGCTAAACTAAATATTTTTAGTAATTTTTTATTAAAATTGTAAATTTTTGTTTGGATATAAGCACAAATAATACGTTCTTTCAGTCCATTGACCTGCACTGCAAAACCTTATTCCTTACATACATGTTTTGCTCCCCTTGAAGATATTTCTGTAGGAACTCATGACTGGCTACTGAAATTGAGAAAAGGAACCAAACAAGATAGGGATGGAAGTGGGCATATTACTTGATTGGCTAATTATCGTATAGCAAACAAAGCTGTTTCTATTTTACATGGAGAATAAAGTTTATAGATAATTGGTTTACCCACCTTGTCTATCAAAAAGTTGGTATTTGAATAGAATCCCAGCTTTCATCATCATACCTTTCCTTCAGCTAACTTCAGAATACTAATATTATGACTATTTTACAACAGAGACTAGAAACTCTTGTTCTATTTCTTTTGTTGGTAACAATGGCGGTAATGTAAGAACTTTATTCTACATGTGAAATCGAGAAACTTTAGCCTGCTATATGATTATTATCTGACAAAGTGATGTGTCTACCTCCATCCTTATCTTGTTATGTTCCTTTATTTTATATAGTTCAGTAGCCAGCCTTACATAACATTTTTATTTAGCAATAAGATTTTCCTTATAATTTTTTTTTATAATAAGGTTTACATGAGTTATAAAGTGTATTCTAAAGGTTTACATGTTTTCCACAAAATAATAATAAAATAGGCAATCAAAGATCGTGAAGACTGTTTAGGAAAATCAGAAATATTGAATATTCGTTGGTTTTCCACTTTGGAATGCTCTGGTTAACAGGAAATCAACACATATACCTGAGATAGAGCAACTATACCTGGTAGCTCTTCATATCTAGCTTCTGAGAACTTATAGAGAAGAAAATCCATATGACTTTTGTATTGCTTTACGAGAGCTTTTGTGTCTTCCTTACACAGAGAGTGCTAGTCACTCTCCAATAAACATGACTTGTAGCGTCATAAATTTCGTTTATGTCGGCCAATTCTGAATAATGATTAATTAACAGGGTATGCAAAAACTGTATATATGATGCATAAGTACTGGGAATTTTGCCTTGACATGTCCTGCAATGTTTTGACAACGTTTGTCACGAGACAGTCAACGCAACAGGTTACAAAAAATGTAGCGAAGGCCATTCATACAGGATATTCAACGTTAAAATATTTGCATACATTTGCTGAAGCAATATCAGCATTGATGATGAGATCAAAAGAAGTGAAGGCAAAACAGAATACGTTTGTATTCATGAATACGGTAATAGACAAAACTGTGGATAAATTTTCCGCTATATGCGACATAGATATTCTTTACGCCCCTTCTACAAACAGCAGGGTCACGAGCATATGGAAATACTATCGAACACGGGATGGATGCAGAACGTTAGAGGAGCATTTATTAAAGGTAATTTACATATGTTTCAAGAAGCCCAAGCGCTATGGGATGAACCAATATTTTTCAATAATGACAACACTGAAATATAACAGCGTCTTCTCAATTTCACCAACAATTCGTTCTTCTTGTTACAAGATATGCAATTATCTAAGAGTTCAAAGGAAGATAAACCACAACTTACACCTACAGTTGGGGTTACAGAACAAAGCTCAACCAATTGGAAAGAAAATTAAACATAGAAAAGACAAAGTTTAAACAAAAAATCATTATCTTGGAATCTCTATCCTTACTAATGGTATTTTTTATCAATACCTTTTAATGGAAATATAAACGTGTTCACTCACTACTTTAAGCTTTCCAGCCGCCAGAAAACAATATTTCATGATGGGCTTCGTATTTTGTCATGGTGTACAATGCATTTTCCAGCACAAAACACATCTTTCTGGAACAACAAATCTCTTTAAATAAACAAAAAAAACCTTAAAAATATGTATTAAAATATTCAAATAGGATTTTACTCGACCTTCAGAACAAAATCTGAAGTTTTTTTCTTTTATTTATTCCAGTAAATCTTATTACTTCAACTTTAAGATGCATCTTTTTTTCATATTTTTCCGAACTGAAAATTAGGGTGCGTCTTAAATTCCAGATATTATTTTTAACTCTTTGAAAGTCTCTAAAACATTTTCCTCAAACAACAAAGCCTCCCAGTGAGTTAGCAGTAAGTATGCGGACTTACAACGCTAAAACCGGGTTTCGATACCCGTGGTGGGCAGAGCACAAATAACCTGTTATCTCGCTTTGTGCTTAATACAAAACAACAACATCAAACAAAAAAGTTTTTCGAAAAAATTGTGCATAAACAAACAAATTGATATGCATTTTAAAAATAGCTTAGAAAGACAAAAAACAACAACAACAAACATGTACAGGCAATATTATATTGCGTTTTGTACCCATAGAAAAGCGTTTTACGTACGATGCCAAATTAAAAAAAATATTTTGTGTGCCGAACAGATTGGGAATTGTGCAGCAGGTAAAAAGTATACTGTGTGCAAAGCAAATGTATGTTATAGGCATGGTATGAAAACCAAGTTGTTTTCTTGCAAGAAAAGTACAAAGTCATTTTCTGGCGCAAGGAAAAGAGGAGATCCTTAAAAAAATTAGGCCGGCATTTTAAAATGTTTCAGATAGTTAAAAATAAAGGACTGTCTGTAACGAAAGAAGTGTTAATGTTAAAAGGAAGAGAATGTGCAGGAAAGTAGTGGTATTTCTTTCAAGGCTGGTTCTAGCTGGTGTAAGAAATTTATGAAAAGAGAGGGTTTATCATTACGGTGAAGGTCAACAATTAGTCAGAAATTACCGTCAAATTTTGAAGATGCGGAATATGGAACGCAAGATGACATTCTTTTGGACAACAGAGATTCAAGCGATGAAGATGCTTCAACTTCACAATGTAACAAGATGGTCAGAAGAAACATTGGAGTAGCATTTTGATTAAAGAAAGCAGGAAGAAATAATATTGCAATGAAAATTTTAAATTTCCCGTAAATTTAATATATGTTCATTATATTTCATTTTTGGTTCCTTAATACACACTTTTAAAATATATTTACCTTTTTCTAATTATCATCTAATCTTTTAAAAGTGGGGTGCGTTTTAAATTCGAAGTAATACGATATATTAAAACATGGCTAATAAGAAACGTATAGCTGGCAGATGATTGGTTTGTGTGTGTTTTCTTATAGCAAAGCCATATTGGGGTATCTACTGAGTCTCCCGAGGGGAATCGAACCCCTAATTTTAGCGTTGTAAATTCGTAGACTCACCGCTGTACCAGCGGGGGACTTAGCACTAAGATTAAAAAGAAGGCAGCTAGTCATTACCATCGAGCATCAATTCTTGGACTATTCTTTATCAATGAATAGTGGGATTGACAGTCACATTATAACGCCCCCACAGCTGAAAGGGCGAGCATGTTTGGTGCGATGAGGATTCGAACCTGCGACTCTCGGATTATGAGTCGAGTGCTTTAACCCCCTGGCCATGCCGGGCCTTCACTAAAGTGAAATCGTTTAATACTAATTTTTTAACTTTTTTGATGATGTGTCACCTGAATTACAAAAGGAGTATAGACTTTGTAAAAAGTAGATAAGAAAATAACATTGGTGAGGTTTAGAGAATTGTTAATACATGTGATTGGTTGGATGAGAGAAAGAAAAGGGATGATTATTGAATCTAGTCAAACTGGACCCATACAACCAGTGGAAATCCTCATAAGTCAGTGCTCAAACATTTACTTATTTTATTTACATTAATGATACTGACAGAGGCATTTCTAGTACTAGCTGGAGTACTCATCCCTTGGAAGTAAATTTTGTAAATTAATAATTGATAAAAAGTTATCTTTGGATATAAAGCTGCTCCATAAAATTGAAAAAACAAACATACAAACAAACAAATAAAATGAAATATCGTCTGAAAAACAGCAAAACACAAAATTAACAATTTTTATGTATTTGCTCTTGGACGCAAAACGTAAAATGAAAAAAAAAAAAATCCCGCATGGGCTTAATGATCCTACATACCAATTTCGGTGAAGGTTTATCCAAATCCTGCAAAGTAGTTACAAGGTTATGACAGACAGTACTATTATATATATATGAAAACATTATGTCACATTCTTTGACTTTGTGATGTGATTTTGGCCTATCTTATTAAATTGCACCTCCATCCTGCAAACATTTAAAATACAACTTTAATAATATTCCAATGGTTTGTTTGTTTTTAAACTTTGTGCAAAGCTACATGAGGGCTATCTGCGCTAGCCATCCCTAATTTAGAAGTGTAAGACTAGAGGGAAGGTAGCTAGTTATCACCATCCACTGCCAACTCTTGGGCTACTCTTTTGCCAACGAATAGTGGGATTGACCTTCACATTGTAATGTCCTCACGGCTGAAAGGGCGACCATGTTTGGTGCGACGGGGATTCAAACCCACAATCCTCAGATTATGAGTCGAATGCTTTAACCCACCTGGCCATACTTGGCCTTATTCCAATGGAGAAAATAAAGTTCTTCGTGACGTGAAATGGAGGCGAAACTGGAAAATCAAAATACCCACAGGATAAAAATTTTGCAAAGTTGGAGACTGCACATCGCGTAATAAAAGTTTTTTCCAGTATCATACATATAAGAAAGAATTTTGTTATTGTATGATGCAAGTAAAGAATATAAGTGACATAAAACACGTTTCTAGCTGCACAGAGGATGTTAGAATACTACAGAATTACTTACATCAACTGGTTGGTTGAATAAACGCTTGAAAAATGGCTTTAATTATAAAAAAGTGTATTGTATTATTTGGATACATTATTAAAGTTGTCCAGACAGTGCTGTAGCTGTCAGAATAAAGCTAATATTTTTAGAATGTGTTTATAAACATTTTAAGTATAATATAAAAGAAGTAATTACTTCTCTGTGCAAATCACTATCCAATAAAAGATACTAATTTACTGGAAAGGGTTTCAGAAAAGTGTTTTCATGATGATTCTGGTGACATAAGGATTATTTGAGTGGGATCAGATTAGGATATAACTTAAATTTTCATTTTGAAATTTACAGAGTTACCTGAAGAATCAACATGGTAAAGATCTCCGATTTCTTTCTGCTGTATTTTGAAGATAACAGGACAAGAAAAGTTTAAGATTTTGCAAGAAAACCTATTTTTCATTTAAACAGTTATTTTCTTAACAGGATGAGTTGCCACTGGTAGTAGTGGAGGACAATACTTGACAAAAGTTTAAAATGGGATTCAGTAGTTTCTTGAAAAATATAAAGGATGGGTTTAATTTGTTTTTTTATTTTTGCTCAGAAATGGGCAAGCAGGGACAGCCTTGGAGTAGTAAATGGTCCATTGTTGTCTGTATTTTATGTTATACTGACCAAATCTCTATGATTTGAAGGTAAAGCCACAATTTTGGTTAATTTTTCTCCTACCCCCTAATTGTACTGGTCTGAGCATTATTATGCTAATTGACTTACAAAACAAAACATACAGCTTCTCTGATAAATAGTTTACTAACTGTTTCACTTCAGCAAGTGACAAACTAAGTACTGTTGTTTACCTGCAGGAAGTAATACCATTGCCATCCTGAAGTCAAAAACTTTAATTATTGCACAGGTGAGTAAATAAGCCATTTAAACCTAGCAAAAACTATCCTTTCATTAGAGAATGTAAAAAAAACAACAACTAACATTCACAGAAAAAAGTGTCCTTCCACTTATTAAAGTTTAAATAAAGCAACATTGAACTTCAAACACCAGTGCAACAGGGGTCTGCAAGTTTTTCTTAATTCCAAAAATTTCACACAAAACTACATAAATGTCTGCTTGTACATAGATGCCCCTAGTTTATAATTGATTGACAGGATTTTCGAAAAAGATGCTAACCATAAATCTTTGGATTTACAGTTAGGGCATTTTATATGCTAGGTCATGTCAATCAATATGTCTGCAAATTACCTAGACTTTTCAAATAATAAAAAACAACAACTATAAAACTTAAGAGTAATTATATCATTGATTATGCAGTTTTGTTGACTTCAGAAATTTTTAAGGTTAGATAATAAAATACATCAACAAACAAGTAATAATGCTATGACATAATATCAAAACAAACAGGTGCATAGATCCTGAGGGGGATACATCTTCCCCTTCATTTTAGGTGGGGGGTATGGTGCATACAATCATCCCTCCTTGGTCTGTTGAATTGTTTTATTGTAGCACAAATCTACAAATTGTGTGTTTGTTCTTGTGATTCTTGTGTTCTTACCAATCAAATTACATAATTAAGCCTAGATGTAGGCTTTTTCAGTCGCCAAAATGTCTATCTTTAACATATGTGTGCTTCTGAGCTTTTTGGTCTAAGCAATAGTTCATAATTATCAGTCAGAAGGTCGAAAACTTCAGATGTCAGGCAAATACAAGACAATCTTTGAAAATGTTGTATCGTCAGAGAGCCACAATGGTCCAGTTAAATACATCTGCCCACTGTGTTCAACACGTTGGTTGTGCTGCCTATCTCCAATTACATGTGCTAATGATCACTACAGTGAAATTGTTGATTCTTTGTCTGAATTAGCAAATGCGAAATCAGATGTAGCAGTGAAAGCACGAGGTCTGCTGAACAGATTTGACAAAGGAAAGACAGTTTTAGGATTGTTGATGGCTCAGCATTCATTAGCTGCATTAGAAAAACTAAACTGTGCATTCCAAGCAAAATTAGCGACAGTATCTGGCATGATTGAAGCATCTGCAATGAGAATTGAGCAGTTGCGGGTATTGCAAAAATAGGAAAATTACAACAAGATATTTGATGAAGCTGAGAAAAAGGTAATTTCCCTAAATCTTGTGCCTATTGAACTACCACGCATTTGTAGATCCCCAAGAAGGATCACAGGTGATGGCTCAGCTCACCATTCTGCAACAGCTAAAGATTACTACAGAAACTAATATTTTGAATTTGTGGACACAATCATAGAATATCTGACCACTAGATCCAATGCAGAGAATAATGATTTTAGGCAACATCTGGCAAGATTGACATCTCAGTTTTAAACTTCTGTCCAGAAATCTCTTCACAACAGCTCAAGTTTCAGTTGCCCATGTTCAAAGGAACAACAAAAGCAGTATCTTTGAAAGGCGTGAAGGATGCTTACTGTAAAATGCATGAAACAAGCCAGCAGATGTTGAGTGAAGTATTTCTTCTCATGAAAATTTTGCTTGTATGTCAAGTATCCAGCTGCGAATGTGAACATAGCTTTTCTGTATTAAGACGTGGTTAAGGCAAACTATGTCTCAGTGCTACCTCAACCATGTAGTAGTTTGTCACATTCACAAAGATGAGGTCGGCAAGATAAATATAGAAGAGCTTATGAAAGAATTCATAAATAGATCATCACAAAGGAGGTTATGTTTTGGAACATGTAGATTAGAGGACTAAATGAATCTTACTTCAATGAAAAGTATGAATAATTATGTGTTACATTGTATTGATGTGTAATTTTCAAGAGTTCACAAAGACATTTTAATTATTTTTATCAAATAACTAACAGTTTCTCAGTAGATATAAACTTATCATGGGTAATTACTAATTTTATTATTGTTTGAAAATGTAATTCATGCAATGAAAGTTATTAGTAACCTTGTCAAGTATATTGGTCATATTTTATACTGTGCAGTGTGCAGGAATAAATTCATGTGACAGTTGTGACACATTTGTCTTTATTCTAATAACATTTTGAAAACTGTTCACAACACCTCACTTATATAAACCTGCATGGAAACCTTGAAGTATCATGGCAACAAGATTACTCTGTGACTGCATGTTTACAACTTTCAGGGTCATGTAATCAGAGATTACCAATTTGCAAATTGAACAGTCCATATCAGTGGTTGCAAAAATCATCCCCCCTTTTGGTGTAAAAAATCTACACCCCTGAAAACAAAGTTCAAGCCACAAGATTGGGAATGGCTAAAGTGTTCACCATCTGCATATAAGCAACTTGGTTCTTTCTGGATTAAAAGCAGCATCAAGAGCACATTGAAGTGAACTAGTAGTTGCAATGGTCATATGGTACACAAATGTATTATCACAATGATAATCTGAAAGTTGTGTAAATGGATTTGAAATCTCAGGTGAATGAGTGTGACAAATCTTTAGAAAGGGATGCTTTATTGTGCAACCTCAAATCATCTGATGTGAGAGGAGGAAATTACTGATCATAGTTAAGAGTTCTGTGAAACCAAGAGACTGAGGGTGTTGGTTTGTCACAATTTTCTGAGCATCAAAGTGAAATTTTTGGTAAATATTTCTCTGTTCAAAGATGCTGTCTGAACTACTTGCACGTGTTTCACATCTGTACATACCCATATGCTTTTTAGACTTAAAATGATGGAGCTGTACAAGGCATTGAGAAAGCAACCTTGAAAAGTGAAGTGTATACATGGAATTGTATTTAAGTAAGATATGTAATGTTACAAAGACAATGCGTGTCTTTTTATCCTTTCATGGTCAAAAGAAATGATGCAGTCTTTAATTTTCTATTTCAGGTAAAATTATAATATTGTATCTCTTCAAAGTTTATAAGTATACCAAAATCCTTCTTGTAATAAGGAGATAAAAAACACTAAAATTACTCTGAAGTTTTATCAAAGTGCTATACTAAGCCACAATAACCTATTCACTTCTATTGGAACCTGTAACAGAAATAAATTATACAAATTTGCAAATTCATTATGTCATGAAAGTTTTAACAGTTCTGAAAACCTATATACATTAACATTAAAATCATAAAAAAATAAATCAGCTAAAAACAAGTAACTGATCAATTTGAGAACCTTATCCTTAAGATAGTCAAGCACAAATAATGAAAGTTATAAATAACATAAAGAACCTAAACAATAAACACTCGTTACATTATTTGCCAAGCTATTTCACAACTCAGCAGTAACATAACTAATTTTGCTTATTATGCAAAGATGACAGGAAAGGATATTTTTGAAAATGCAAGCGTAGTCCTTGACAAAGTTATTATTTGGTATGTTATAAATTTTGTGAAATTGATTGCACACACATTGTAGAAAATGCAGCTACTGAAATATTTTTACAGAAAAATAGCAGCAAGGATTTTAGAAAAGGTTCAGAATTGGTTATTTGAGTCACTTACTGGGAGGTGATAAAAATTGTCCAAATAATTATAAGCCTATTAATTTTACACAAGTAACTGAAAAATGTATGATAAAAGATATTTTGCAAAGTAATTTAACAAAGTTTGGAATTTTGTTAGCTAGTTAAAATGGTTTCACTAATAGAAGATCTTGCGTTACTAATCTATAACATTTAAAAAAGTTACTGCATATGTACATTGGAGTACAAATGTGGATTTGATGTATCTGAATTTTCATAGTGTTTGAAAAGGTGCCAAATAAAGGCTTGTTAAAAGGATTATCTGTGTAGATGTGGAGAATAAATTAGCTCACTGGACAGAAAACTTATTCAATGGAGTTCGTTCAAACTGAACTAGTGTCACAAATGGGGTATCAGGATCTGTTCTGTTTTTGATTTACATCAATAATGTAGATGGAGGATTGCCCAATAAATTAAGTTTTTGATTATATTAAAATTTTGGGTGTTGCTGACTGTGAAGATGCTGCTACTGTGCAAATAAATGTGGATTATCTGGTAGACAGCTTTTGATTATAATAAATGTAAAGTAATGCATGCAAGATATGATTTGAAGTACAAGTACAATTTAAATGGAAATAGCTTTATTAACACTATTACAAAAAAAAAAACAATACTGGTATTCTTGGTGATTAGCCTCTTAAGCCATCCAGTCAGTGTACTAGTAGCAGGACAAATTAGAGTTAAATTGTACATATAGAAGTACTGAATAGAATCTCAATAGGTTATAATTTCATTGTGTAGGTCATTGGCTAGGCAAAATTTGAAGCATTGTGTTCAGTCTTAGGCTCAGACAGAAACAATTGTTGGAAAGAATTCAGAGAAGGGTTATAACTGGGATAGAATGGTTGTTAGAAGAGATATGGTTAAGATGTTTAATATTGTTAAAAATATAGTATTAATGCAATATCTTCTTTCCTACTTAATGGAGAATAATAAAAATAGGGAACACAAATATAAATTCTGGCAAGGTGTGAATCATCTTCAACTAAGCTTTATTTTTCTAAAAAGGAGGCTGACCTTTGGATTGAGTTGCCTTTAGATATGGTGGATGCAATTAATTCAGGGAAGTTTAATAGAAGTATTTATATATATTTAAATGATAAGGGTTGGCTTTCAGTGTTTCCACTTTAAAGTTTAGTTTAATGGGTGGGATGTCAGATGTGAACTATCATATTCTTTTTTGTCTTTGAAGTGCAAGCATATATTTATATCAATGTTTATGTTAGATAAAGAGCAAAGAATGATTCTTAAGAAGTTTTACTTTCCTTTTTTCTCTGAAAAGCAAAAGCCTAAAGACAACTTTACAGGTTTTAAAAAAATGTTGTGGGTTTAAGTGATACTTATGAGTTGTATTCTGTTAGAATTGCAAATTTATATGGTTGGAAAGGTGAATGTTAATATAAAGAGTAATATGCAAGTTTAATTATCAAGCCCAAGTTAAATACAGACTATAACATATACGAATTTCAAATTAGTTGAGGCTTTTGAAGATTATTGTTCTTAAATACTCTAAACAAAGATACTACTGATTATTTAGTGTAGCTCTTACAGACAACAAGACTCCTTTCTATGCATACAGAGAATGAAATCAAATTTTTTGTGCATCAAAATTATTAAGGGAATTGATAAGGTTGATACATTTGTTATTGTTTAGTTTATGTTGAATTTAAGAGCAGAAGGATAAATGGAACATAGATATAAGAATTTGGAATAAATTATAACTAAAGTGGTAGAGGCTACAACTTATTAGTTTGAAAAAATGATTTATAATTAATTTTTTTAATCAGAACTCGGTTTAAAGATTTATTTTTGTTCATTTGGAAAAGATGTGAGTTAGAACATACCCAATGGTTTCTCTGTTTTGCCAAAAGAGAATGTCATATGTGAATGCATTGTATGCAAACATCTTTTATCAGTGAATGCCACTTTCATGAGCTTTGCATAGCATTTAAATATTTGCTGTTAAATACTCAAGATTTTCAAGTTACATGAACATATGTAATTCTGTGATTCAGTTCCTGACACACAGATATATTTTACCTACTTTTTATGCTTATAAATGTTCATTAAGATTTATACATTTATGAGAAATACTTTAATGACAATTTACCGAAAAGAACTGCAACTGTTTAAAACAAAACTGAATTATCTTACTGAACTAAGTTTGGTTGTTTCATATCATAAACTTAGGATAATATTCTTTGATTATTTTAAATATAGATTATCTCTCTTGAGATAAACAAAAAATATCCAACAAGGATTTGTTTTTTACAAAACATCCAAGTTTAACATGAAATCCCAACTTGTGGGTTATATACATAATATTTTGATGGATAAAAACATAAACTAACGTTAACAAGAAAACATCATTCTCACCATTAATATTAGTAAAACTAAAATGAAAAGAAATTAGGTTGGAAAATAAACATTTATAGAGAATTAAGCATTAAACTTTTTCCAAATAACGGTTTAAAATGTGAAAGACATTTTTAAACATCTAATACTAGCTGTAAAGGATGCAAATAAAAAACAAATACCACTGATATCTTCAATGTCTTTATCTCTCGATGACATTTTCACTTTTAGTATCACTTCGCACTTTTTTTTTCTTTCATGCTGCATTGACTCTCACAACACCACTACCACTGTACTACTGGAGCTTTTAATTTTCAATTACAATTTATTTTTCTACGAAAAATGTTGGTTGGTTACAAAAAATTCAAAGATAACGCAAAACCACAAAACAAAGTATAAGTAGCTCACTATATAAATATTATTGTCTGTACTTGTAAATAAATAATTTGATAAGACAAATTAAAAGAGCTCGTAATCACAACTGAAAGAAGTTTAGACCTGCAGCGCAACTAGAAGCAGCAAGAAGCATGAAAAAAGAGTAAAATAAAAGCTATAAAACGTGAAATTTTCTTGGAAACGCGACAGTTTAATAGTAACAACCATAGATATAAATAGACTAAAACATATGGATTTAATCGTCGCAATTATGGCATTTAGCCTTTGACGTTATATTTGTACAGTGTTATAATATGTTTTCGTTTTAAAAATGCGATGTTAGAAAAAAAAAAAAAGACTCCCAACAAATAAGTGATAATTAATTATGTTTATGGGTTTTCTAAGTAAGGTTTGCTATTTTGTTTATTTACCGTTGCTTTCATTAATAATATTGTTTATACTAGTTGGCATATTAAACGTTACTACTTTTATTTTCATTTGTTGAGTATTATTTCACATTTGTTATAAAAAAATTTTTGTATTATGAGCTTAGAAATTGTATTTAGGAGTAGCCTAAACCTCATTGGCTATTCAAACATTGTGAGTTCTTATTGGTTTACGACTGAAAATGTCGTTAATAGCATGAGTACACAACTAATGAAATAATGCTTAACTATACTGATGGCCAAACTGCTATTTACTTTCGCTTTAAATACATAGCTTACTGTGAATGGAAGTTATTATTTGTATCGAGTGATTCAAACCGCGTTACAACAACATTGTATTAACATAATAAGCAGGTTGGCTTGTTCGTGTTTACCATTAATCTTTCTCACGATTTGTTTATATGGTTAATGCCGTGTGTGAATTATCTCTGCTTTGCCTATCATGAGGACCGAAACCCAGATTATAGCGTTGTAAGTTTGCTGGCATACCGTTCTACCACTGGAGCCATAACTAATACACTTTGTTCACAATGGTAATAAGCATTACATTCAATGATTATGTCTACGTCGTGGATGTGTGCATCTTTCTTGAGTATATATGGTTGTTTGTTTTTGTTTATTATTAAAGCCCATTTTGCGCGTGTATATGTGTGAAACGTCTAAAATGTATGTACTACTAAGAACTCGTTTAAACACAGTGTTATCGTGTATGCGACGGATTTACTGTTATATACCTATTCTAATATTGATGTTTGTTAAACTCATATTTAGAAATATGCATAAGTTGTACTTTTAAATTTGGATTGTTCTGTAGAGTGAAATTTCTAAAAACTCTCCTCGCTCCTGTAAATGTAATGAACGCCACGCGCAGAGAGACAATATATATCTGAATTGCTACAGTCGGTATACTATAAAACTTTGGAAGCTATAACTGTGGTTAACGCTTATTAATTGAGAACTTCAAATATATCGACCAAGAATGTCTATATATTTCGAACATTAAAAACCAGTGGATTCATACCAAACAACATTATTTTTACATAGTCTTTACATAAGTTCATCTGTGGAAAACTCGACGAAGAGCTAGCTATCAGTGATGTCGAGAAACCCACTTGTTGAGAATTTTATATGCAAAAACGAGCCGTTTTTGCATATAAAAAAAAAGAAGAGCTAGCTAGCTCCTCGCTAAGCGAACTGTACCTATATCAACTCATAAGTTAATTAGTTCATCGTGAACTTTCGATAAAATATCCAGTTCAATATCAGAGAGAAAACTCGATATTGTTTTTAAGTTTGTAAAACTTTTGCATTTAAAACATTATTTGCAATAACCGTTACTATAAATTGTATTATTGTTTGTATATTAAAATATTTCAAGAAAGAAAAACTGTTTATATTAAAACAGTTGGCAATTATCATAAATAGGTTATATATAAAAATTTATTTAACTTCTAAATCTAATTTACGTTTTAACTGAGTTTCAAGCTATCTCACTTTGTAATACCTCTCCTAATAAATTGGAGGCTCGTTCGAGGTAAATTATAACACATAACAATGATAAATTGAGACCTAGTGTCCAGATCTTAAGCAGAAACAAAATTTGATCGAAATTAAAATCTTAATTCAATTTATTTTTATCAGAGCCAACAAGATTTGATCATATCTGATTAGCAAAATTTTCTTGAATCATTCTCCCTCGAACAACTAAAAAGATAAAACAAATATGAATTGATCGCAAGTGCCAAAGTTTCAGAACTAGAGAATAATAAATCAATGAGAAAATATGAACTAAAAAGTGTAGTTTTGAAAGTTGATGTTTTGAATTAAGCACAAAGCACAATGGGCTATCTGTGCTCTGCCCACCACGGATATCGAAAGCCGGATTTTAGCGTGTAAGTCCGCAGACATACCGCTGAGCCACTGGGGGGCAGTTTTGAAAGACTAGTCGATTATGATTTGACGTCTGAAGAAACATTATGAGAATATTCTGGTATCTCCCATGGCCAGTCCGGGTTGAGTGATAAAGATATGTTATGTAAATGTCTTGTAAATATTTTGTAAGCGACAACATGTGTTGTGTTTAAATTTTCATTTCTATTATTTATGTTTCCATATTTATATTATTGTTTCAAAGTTTAAACAATAAAATACGTTGTTATTCATTTAAAATAACATTTAGAATTTTCTAGAATTAAGTAGACCAATCATATGTATGTAAATGAAATGTTGGCGGCCTCGTGTCTAGACGTTGAGTCTCGTGCAAGAACGGACATGCGTGGATGGCTCTGGAGTTCTGTAGAAGTTTCGCGATGGTTCGAGAAGTCTAGGCTTACAATATATAAACAGACGAAGATGCGAGGAAGAATGGAGAACAGAGTCATTAGTTTTTATTCGAAGAAAAGGAGAGTCAGACATTAGTTTTATTCAAAAAGAAGAGAGTCAGTCATTCGTTTGAGAAAGTTCAAGTGTTTGCTGTGATTTGTGACTGAAGTTAGATCTACAGAAGCTGTGATTTTATTTCGTCAATCTCTACGATTCATTTGAATTACTGCTTGTGCTGAAAGCCGGCGAATTTATTGAACTGTGAATTGTTTCTGGACTTCTTCATTTAAACTTCGGAATTTCTTCGCGGGACCAAATTCACACCCTAGACTGGAATTTGAGACTTTCATTTTAGATCATTATATTAGATACAGGCCAGTACCATTTTGTATTGTGATTAATTTTGAAAATTGAAACTAATACCATTTTGTTTTGTAATTAATTTTGAAGGTTTAAACTTAATACCTGTCATTGTTATTATATAATTTATGTTATATCTGTTATATATATAGTAGCTTATTGTAATAAATTATACAAGCTGTTATCTGTGTCTTTCTGTTGCGTTCAGTCTACATACATAAAAAACGTAACAGATAGGATAGAGATTCATCTACAACTCAAATATGTCGAGCTTGAAAAACCTCGTATCGAAGCTGAAAAAACAAAAAAACGTCTTGAGGCCGAGAAAAGCTCGCGCTGAAGCCGAAGAAGAAATTAGCCTGAAAGAAATGTAGCACAGGCTCAAGTCCGATCGACCAAGGCAAGATAAGAATTTTGAACTTAATCGATTTTAAAGTACCCACATTCAATGAAGATAAATTTGATAAATACTTCAAACATTTCGAGAAAGTTGCCAAAATCATGGAATGGCCTATCTAAAAATATTCTTTATTATTATATACTGTTTTAATTGTTAAAGTACAAAAAGCTTATCCTGCTCGCTCTTTAGAAAGTTGTACGAATTATAATATAGAAGCTATTATCAAAGCATACGAATTAGTACTCGAGGCTTATCGCCAAAAAGTATGTAAGTTATTACAAGCAAGATAGTCAGTCTAATATAGAATTCACATACGAAGAATATATTTGTCACTTTGATCAGTGGTGTAATCCTATGCATACTGCCAACAGTTTTTACAAATCAAGACAGTTATATCTAATTGAGAAATTTAAACGCTGTGCAAGTCACGACCTCAAAACTTATTTGGATGAAAAGAAAATTGAAACGCCACAGGAAGCAGCGTCCCTATCCCGTGATTACACTTTAACTCATAAAGTGTATTTTTCTTTTAGCAAAGCCACAGCGGGCTATCTGCTGAGCCCACCGTGGGGAATGGAACCCTTGATTTTAGCGTTGTAAATCCGTAGACTTACCGCTGTACTAACGGGGGGCTTTAACTCATAAAACAATTCTTAATAAAAAGAAATTTCTGCTCATTTGTTTTTGAATTTAGCCTAAAGCTACATGAGGGCTATCTGTGCTAGCCGTTCCTAATTCAGCAGTGTAAAAGTACAGGGAAGGGAGCTAATTATCATCATATACCGCCAATTCTTGGGCTTTTCTTTTACCAACAAATAGTGGGATTGATCGTAACATTATTATACTTCACGGCTGAAAGGACGAATATGTTTGGTGTGATGGGATTTTGAACGCTCGACCCTGAAGTTACGAGTTGAGTGCCCTAACAACCTGGCCATGCCTCCCCGAAATTCCTGCTTTCTCAAGAAAAACCTTTACCTGTTTAATTTGACAACTATGTCTAATTGAGGAGTTCAAACGTTTTACCCGTGCCGATCTCTAGACTTATTTTGAAAGTTAAAACACAACAGGAAATAGCTGCTCTTTCTTTTGATATATGCATTTATCGTGTCTTCATATAAATCTACTGTATACATTACATACCAAAGCAACACTCACACACGATCAGTATAACAATAATAGTTGACAGAAGTAAAAAAACAAACCCTCTTAACAAGTGTTAGCCCCATAGAATGAGAAACGGAGCTGCATTAAAGCATTAAGTGCTTTCACAACAGATGCGAAAATGTAAATACAAATGCGTGTCTCTCAGACTCTCTCTCTCTCTATATATATATATATACTTCTACTATATTTCGGTGTAAACTAAATTCATTTGCAGAGAAGCCAACTATTTCAAAAGACTGAGCGTAATGATTGCAGACAGAGCCCCTTATCATTTGCGGCCACCAGGCCTGACCAATTTCTCTAAGTTGTTTATCATTATATTATTATTGTAACTATTATTACTTATTACTGCTATAGGTTGCTCATTCGTGATTGTGTTTTGTGTATTTAATAAATAAATTTTAAAAAAATTATTTTGAAATTTATTTAGTTCAGAGTAACAAACATACTGGTAAAACAACATTGAATATACACAAAGAGTAAGCAGAAAAAGCCTTTGTGTAAGGACTAGTTTATATCATGTTTATGACACTTATTGTAATAGTTTTGCAGCTGTTACAGCCTTTGCTTTCATAAAAATGTCTCTGGATGGTTGGGAGTTATAACAACATTGTCCATTTGACTGCATACACATCTTGTGTGTCACAATACTGCTTAAAACTGAGGTGCTCAAGTTTGGTCTGAACTTACTTTTGTTTTCAATCACTAAACTAAATATCCTTCCACTGTCAGCATTAGAATGGAAGATTGTAAGAATTCCAAGCATAACCCTACACAGAATGTCATACTTCTGATTGCCATCTCCATCCTTAACTGTAGACAGCTGAACCCAAAACTTGTCAACATTTAACTGAAGGACAGTTTCTGAGAAAGTATCAATTTGATAGTTCAAATATTGCCCTTCCAACTTGTCAATAGTGTAATGCTCATGTGTATTGACGAGGAGAGGATACTTGTCTGTGAAAAAGCATAGAGAAGAGAAATCTTTGCTGACTTTGAGTTTTGGATCAGCAACCTTTGCGTGAATCAGAAGTTTATCATTTAGAGGGAAATATTTCATCATGTAATTTGTAGCTACAATATAGTATTTCTTGACACTGGTGTAGAAACTGATCATGTCCAGGTCCTTTTCATATTAACAATGTATTCCTTGGCAGCATTTCCAATAGAAAATGTCTCATCAGATTTGTGTAAGGATTCATTGTTGTAGTCAAGTTCAGTGATGTTGCCTTCAAGATATTCTGGCTTGATGTATCTGACAAGTATATTTTTAACTTGTGTAATCAGAGTTCTATGATTAATGTGTATGCAAAGTTCTTCTCTTTGCAATATCAAATTGCTTTGCTTAAATAGAGGAATTGCAGACTGAAGATAAAGACAAAATAACAAGTTCATTTTGTTGTCCAAGAAAACTGTTAACTTAACTAACTTGCTCTGCGCATAACTTTTCTTGGTGTGATAGGGATTCGAATCCGCGACCCTCAAATTACGAGTAGAACGCGTTAACCACCTGGCCATGCCGGGCCGAAATTCATTTGGCGAACTGTAATTTTCCTTAACTTTTATTTAAATCATTATGCATAATAATTTATTTTATGATTTTTATTAACACTATGCTAATTATAATTACTGTTTCACATTAAATTGTTTGATTATTCTTATTCTTGAATGAACTTTAATTGAATTCAATTCGCTCCAATTTGATTCACATGCTAGAAAAATACAATATGTTGTTAATAAACAATTTAACTGCAATTTATTACATCTGGATATTTTTTTAAGTACACAACTATACATCCTCACTAATAAGAAAGAAACGTTGTTGACTAAAAAGAAGAGGCAGTTCTCAATAGCCGTGGTTCTTAAAATTTTCTTATGCAGTATTAAAAGTAACTTAATCTATGAGATCTTTTTTCCCTTTTCATTCATCAGCTATATTTTTGTGCACTAGCAATCCCAGTTTTGAGGTGTGTAATTTGTAATGTATGAAACAAACTTAACTGAATTTATGAAATATGTATTTAAAAATCAATTATTCAAACATACAAGTAAACTGTTACTCAATAAATTGTTTTGAAACTTAATCATAAATTTGTTTCAATGTATTCATTTATATGATTTGGCATAATATTCCAAATTTTTGCTGCTACATAAATTATTGAACACTAGCCTATTAATTTTTGTAATTGTATTTATTAATTGTCGTTAATTGTTGTATTATAAATGTGGAGCAATCTTAAGATTGCGGGATCGAATACCCATCCCATCAAACATAGTTGCACTTTCGGCCATGTGAGCATTATAATGTGACGGCCAATCCAACTATTTGTTGATTAAAGTGTAGCCCAAGAGTTGGCGGTGGGTGGTGACTAGCTGCTTTCTTAGTCTTACACTGCTAAATTAGGGACAGTTAACGCAGATAGCCCTCGAGTAGCTTTGCGCTAAATTTAAACCAAAACGACTCTTTGCGTTCTGACTTTATTGACAAAATTAGTTCAAGAATCAACATTGAATGTCGTTATGTTCATCAGAGCTCAGTTCTAAATGTTTTATTGATGCTTTTAGAAAAGTGTTTAAATTTTAGATTTGTTTTTCTGACAGAAGGAGACCCATCAAGAATATTATCCTCTTGGTTCTCAAGTTATTTGCCAAGAAATACTACTTAGAGAAGGTTTACGTGGTAAATGCTTTTCTGTTTACTCTGGTAAAAAAAAATCTTTCTAACAAGTTCTGTTTTCGTTTCTTTGTGATTAGGTTACATTTATTTAATCAGTTGGTTTTGTACAAATACTTCAGTGTAGCTAGTTCAACATATTTTGTTCATTGTTTATATAGGAGATTTGCATAATAGTGTAGCTGTTTTCACTGCAACGACCGAAACCTGAATTTTAGTGTCATAAGTCTTCAGGCTTATTGTTGAGTCATTGGGGAGCAAGATTAAAGCCAAACATTTTTTATTTTCATGAATGTGTGTATTTTTATAGCAAAGCCACATTGGGCTGTGTGCTGAGTCCACTGATCATGTTCATGAAATTTATTAGTTTTCTTCCGAACAAATGAAGTACAATTACATATGACTTCGTTTGAAGTTAAGCGCAAAGCTACACAAGGGGTTGTATGTGCTCTCCCACCACGGGTATCGAAATCCCAGTTTTAGTGTTGCAAGTCCACAGACACATACCGCTGTGTCGGGGGGGGAGTATAATTAACCAGAAGTGGTTTAAAAGTGCACAAAAAAACTTAAATGGGTATAAAATAAAAATATTATTACTTTACAATTCTTGTGGTTTCGACAAGGCCTTCCGTGGGTAATTCGAATTATCATTTATCACAATCATATCATGGGGCTATGAAAAAAGATCGAATACTAGTTACCAAGCACTTCACCAGAAACTATGTATGCTGACTTGCTTTGCGTGTCTGTAATATCTACGAATTTCTACTTAGACGATACACGGAGGTTATCAAGGTGATGACATTACTCGTTAGCAGAAGTTGGCATTCTAGGCCCAAAGAGGACAGATGTCGATCTTACGTTATTTATGTGTACTTATGAGAAACACCAGATTTCTGACGGTATCAATTGAAAATCTTGAATTGTAACTCCAAGCAGAAGAAAAAGTCATTAGTGAAGTCACCAAAACTAGTTTATTCTTGCTCTGAGGAATATATTGATATTTTAATTCTAAAATTGGCCATTAATTAATTATATTCAATATTTATTGATAACATAATTAAATGACACTCAATACAAGTTCATTAGTAACTCATAAACCTGACAGACATTCTGTGACTGATTTAGACTTAAAATTCTGCATTTCACCATATTTCTTCACCTTTTTCTCTTTGCTGTCCATTCATCTTTAAATCACCAAACATGTGAAATATCCAGAAAGCATTGCAAGTATAATTTAATTGAAGCTAGTGACATACTGAAGTCCGCTTCCTTCACAAAATCCCTGGCTCCTTTATGCGTTATCAACATCAAAACGAACATATATAACTGGAATAAGATGGTGGATACTGTCAATCATGTTACGGGCATAATTGGTGAATACACTTCCTGTTTTAAGTGTTAACCACGTTGATGGCGCTGTGCTCTGTGAATGGCAAGAATCAAAAGAAAAGCTGAGAGGATAGCTAGTATTTCACACTACGTCCTAAATACCACTTAAGTTAATTATCACAGATTTGCTTTATATGGCCCTCAGTGGCACAGTGGTATGTCTGCGGACTTGCACACTAAAAACCGGGTTTCGATACCCGTGGTGGGCAGAGCACAGATAGCCCATTGAGTAGCTTTGTGCTTAATTCTAAACAAACAAATAAACAAACAAAAGCTTTATATGTATGTGCGCAAGGGTTTACTTTTTATGGGACAGTGCCTATGTTGTACATGTATGGTCCGAATTCTTTACAGTAGGTGCTTATGACTCGTTGGTGATGAATTTCAACAGTAAACAAACACCACACAGTTCACTTGTTTCCAAGTAAGATATTCAAACAAGCTAAATGCATTTATAAATGATAGTCACACAGTTAATTAACACAATTGTATTCAGAGTTTAAAATAATTGTTTCTTTTCATAAAAAATCCATACTGGGTGGTTTATTTACTTTAGAATACAATTGACAAAACAATTATTTCTCTAATCTGTTGTTATAATACAATCTGTGATAATTCACTTTAGAAATTGCCACTAAACACTCTTTATGACAAATTCGTTATCACACTAGACGTTAGCTATTTTCTTAAATACGATTGTCTAACTTATTAGGCCCGGCATGGCCAAGCGTGTTAAGGCGTACAAAATTACATTTTGTACAAGTATTTATAGTCTAACCGAGGCCTAGAACTTTCTACTCGCTACAATATATTTTGATGCAATAATTCTCAATCAAAACAACGAGAAAACGTAGAAGGCTCTAGTGATTTGATGGAATAGTACAACAAGCACGAAAACATAAATCTGTAAATACATAACGTCTGATTCGTGCACAGTTACGTACTATGAAAAACTACCACTTTTAAACATGACTAAATTTAATATTCATGCTATACCTAAACAGTTTAAATCATAACATTTACACTAATCTTAAACTGTCGAGTACAGCTAACAGGCAAGTTTTAAGCTTCCCATCTGGAAACTTTACAAATTTGAGAGTTTTGTCCATAGGTGATAACTTTTGTGATGAAAAAGCTAGATACCTATAAAACTGTGCCATTTTAGACGTACTTATAAAGTAAATATTAAGAAATACAGCCAAATCGTGTTTTTACAAAGATATTCTGCTTTCACTTGAAGGCTTTTTACCTCATCGATCATCAAATAACCGCCACTTTCATCGAAAATAATCAGAAAAAACCCTCTGTGCATATATACACAGGTAAATTCACTTACGACATAACATACATATACACAACAACGTAATACCTAAGTGTATAGCATACAAAAAGAAACTGTGATGATCTACATATGATAACCATGGCAAAGAACGTTAATGTTCCTCGTCAGCCACGAAATTGTATCCGTGCGTTCTGTTATGTTCTTGTCATCTATGAGTCAGACACAAAATTAAAATCCAATAGAAAATGGTCTTTCTTTTCTATTCATACAATTGTTGCATTCTTACAGAGAGTAGTTGACTCAGCAGATAGCCCGATGTGGTTTTGCAATAAGAAAACACACATACACACACACAAATAGAGCACCTGATCAAACATTTTATTTCTACAAAACAGAAAACTTAAACAGAGAGTCGTTGTTGTTTTTGAATTAAGTACAAAGCTACACAATGGACTATCTGTGCTCTGCCCACCACGGGTATCGAAACCCGGTTTTTAGCGTCGTAAGTCCGCAGACATACCGCTGAGCCACTGGGGGGCAAACAGAGAGTTAATTATATAAAAAAATTGTAAAAAAAGGAGTCCAGTTGTATGAAAGGGCAAATCCTGAAAAGACCGAATATAAAAGTAGGCAAGTCAAATAAGTAAAATCGGTAAAAACTCAATAAAAGACTTTCATTAGCGGTTTTTACGGAATGTTGTTTCAGTACAACTCAACAAGATTCCTTGCAGATAGTACACCTCAAGTCGAACCATCCAGTACGTTATTAGTTTAGAAAGTTGGCTTTTTATTCTTTATTCGAATTATTATTCAAAATTTATTTTTTGTATGGAAAATGTTTCTCAAAATTTCGAAGGTTACTAATTTACTTAAATATTTTTTATCACATCGTAGACACGAATAAGTTTGTTATTAGAAAACGGACACACGAAAGTAGGAAAAGTGTTGACCCGACTGACAATGAAAATGCTTGCATTTTAATAGAAACTGTAGTAAAAAACACGAGGATATTGGAAAAGAGTTGGACGTAAATTGCACGAAGTGAAAAAGATGGAAAAATCCACTATGTATAAAAGAAAATAAAAAGTTTGAATGTGTTTTCTTATACCAAAGCCACATCGCATAACTTGCTGTGTCCACCGAGGGTAATCGAACCTCTGATGTTAACACTGTAAATCTGAATACTTTCTGCTGTCCCACCAGGGAACAAAAACTTAAAGAAACTTGAAGTTAGCTTCAGTCATAATAGATGGTGAGTCTGCAATGATTGGACAACAGCCTGGATTTTTCAGTCTGGTGAAGTATTTATTATCAGACTGTAAACGGCTTTGATTACTGCATTTTGCACTATGAAAATCATTGCACTCAAATGACAGGGCAAGACATGCTCAAATATTTGGTAAACACAGTTGTTAAATTGTCGATTTTATTTGCAGTAGCGCTCTGAATCATTGATAATTTGTAGACTTGTTGAAAATATCTACTTGGCAAATTTTGAGTGGTTGAGTCATTAAAAAGCGTTTCAACTATTTGCTGCTTTGCTCAATGCAAACCGAGACTTTCTTGTAAAAAAAAAGTTGACAACTTATTCCGTAATTGAGGATAAAGTGTAACAAAGTGACTAGCAAACATCACCATCCATTTGCATGAAATGAACTTCGATTTTCAGAATAAACTCATTTTTGTTTTCCACAGTATGTGTGAGAATTTAAGTCGAAATTGAGGTTCTTTTGTGGTGTACATGATGAGTCGAGATTTCGTGCGTATGTGAAACATATTGATTTTGATTAGCAATGCTATGTGAAGCAATGGGAGAATTTACTCAGCAAATAAAACAATTGTTTTTATTTTATATCGTGTGGCGAATATTGTGATGTGATCGCATCGACATCATATTGAACACCGAAGGATTATTTGGTGTTCAGTCTTACAATTGTCTTACTTCTGAACATTTTGTGAACATCTTAACGGCTGATAAGTTTCGTCATAACCATCCTGATTTTAAAATCAGTGCTGGTTCTCCAGCTAATTTCTCCAACTGCAAACAATATATTAACCTCATCTTCTGGCCAACTGTAAACAGAAAAATACTTGGAAAGCAAGAAGACTAGCTGGCGTACCCATAAAGTATGAGTTATCAGTTCTTCCTCCCTTTAGCTGTTGTTCAGTCGTGTAGACGTTCTCTGTCAATCAAACATGTAGACATCACACACACCAAAGCAGCTAAAAATGGGAGGCAGTACATGAGACAATTTATATTAAAGAACGTATTGGTATTTTAGTGGATGTTTCCTAGTTTGTGCGTTGAAAATATATTTTACAAGGGAACCTATAAGCCTTTAAAGCTCACCAAAGCTACTAAGATGGATTGTTAGTTTCATAAGTACAATGACATTGCACAATCAAATTAAACTAATAAGACTGTTAAACATACCATTTCTTTTACACTAGGATGTGAGCAAGAAGGTTTTTTAAAACTTTAAGTCATTAGACAAGCCTATACATGTAATTGATCAATTTTTCTCTCTGTATATCACCAACATGTCAGAAAACCGGATAGAATCAACTAAACAAATTATCCAGTGAGCAGAACAAGTGCTACGCATTGAAACGTGTAAGACAATCATTCCAAAGGCAAAAAATGACGGAGTTCAAGAATTTATAACAAAGTTTAAAAACTTGTATTGAAATTCTGAAAACAAAAACTGTAATAATAAAGATATGTTCATATATCACATAAGGATTTTGTTTATGTTGGCCATTTAATACAGCATAGTCAGAGGTGTTTTTTCTTTTTTTGTCAAACTAGTTGTTTTTCACTAAAATTTTATTTGACGTGGGAATAAGGATATTACCTTATAATTAGAAAAACAATAACAAAAAACTTCAGATTCTCTCACGTAGATGAAAGAAAATACTAAATTAAGGCAATTATTTTTTATTTGTATATTTTACCACTACTACTACCAAAAAGTAGAGTAAAAATTAAATAAATATTAAAAGAGAGAAAAATACTGAACATCTCAGTAAGCTGATAGACAGGATTTCTTAATTTGTGGAATGATGAATTCGATAACTGATGGGTAAGGAATCAAGTTACTCTAAGAACTATCACAAAGTGACCCACCTTTAACTTCTCTAAACTGGATTCGACAACACGTATAAACAGAGTAATAGAGACGGCAAGGAATTGCATAGAACCCTAATAGAACGTTCGGGCAAAAACATCTTTAGTAGTGTAGATTTAGTTCAAATACAGTGTTCCCTCGTGTATCGCGGTAGATGCGTTCCAAAACCCCCCCGCGAAAGGAGATTTTCCGCGAAGTGAGATCGACGATTTTTACGTATACATTTAGGTGCATTTAGACTTTTAAAACCCTCCCTGTACAACTATTTAACCCTCCAATTACAATACTGTTCATTATTGCTGAAATAATAAAAACAATTATTAAGATATTAAGCCTTAAAATTAAAAATTACATATCTTCAGCAGGTGGTGTCTTTTCGGGGGACACCACTTCCTCTTCTGTGGAAGGTGAATCGGCAATTTCTTCGTCGGTCGTTACAACTTCAGGAACAGTACTTGCCACCGGTACCCTTTCTTTCTTGCTCGGCTTGAAAAACATTGTTATTGGCAGTTTTTTTCTCTGCCTCTTTAGCCTATCGAAATCATTTGTTAAGGAGTCATCAGTTTTTCTATTTTATTGCAAAATTGTACTGATCGAACCATATCGTTGTCCCATTCCTGTGAGCACTCCTTCACTTCGTTAATTAGTTTCATTAGTTTACCTAACCGCTCTAACGACCATCCACTTTGCTCGATTGTTTCTTCGGCTTCTTTCGGTGTTTCCTCTTCGTCGTCTTCCTCGGCAGCAGACTTCGTCAGTACTTTTAAGTCTTGGTCGGCGAGTGGTTCGGATTCTAAGTAAATCAGTTCATCTACGTCTTCCTTCATCATATCGGCAAATCCTTCACCTTTGATTAACGAAGCTAATTGCACAGCTTTTTGAACAGCCGAGTGTTGGATTTCTTCAAGCGTTAATCCCTTGTTGTCGTGCACAACCTCAGGCCACAACTTCTTCCAGCTTGCATTAACGGTGCAGGGCTTCATCTCTTGCAATGCCTTATGAACATTTTGAAAACATGTAGCAATGGTGAAAGACAATCAAAATGGGTAGCTGTCATTGGCCGTCTTTCATTTCTGCATCAATCATAGCCCGTCTTGCACATCGCTACGCCATGAAGCTGATCTCGCGTAGCCTTCGCAGAGGCACAATGCGTAACATCTATAGCCTTTCCAGTTGGTTCTGTTTCCATTTTTACGCTGTTATAAACTCAAATATATGTTTATATCTCAAAATATACCTGTTTTTTTCTTTACACTATTAATTATATTTATTTTTAATATTTTAATGGTATTTAATGCTATATTTTAGATTTAATGTTTATTATTTTATATATATGTGGGGGTCGGCCGAGCCCGTGAAGTGGCGAGGGAACATTGTAACACTTTCAAACCTTTACTACTGATTGCTAAGTCTGTAAGTACGGAAGATGCACAAAATGCACGCGTGTTAGACTTATAAGAAAATCCACTCAAAATGACCCATTTGTAATTTTTATTAGTACTATTCACCTGTCAACTAAAACTGCTTGATATATTGCACCAACCCTTTTGTAGAAAACTAAATGAGGTATTACGAAGGTCAGAGATGTATTGGAAAGTCAATTTGTTTCTTCTATATTTTACATAAACGAAAAACATCATAATCCTAGGGTAAACGATGTTATCACTACCCCTTGAAGTTAGTTTTTCACAGATATCTGATGTTTATTTTATAAAATTTAGGTATAAAGTGAAAAAATAATTACAAGCTAATAATAAATGAAAATTATTGTAACATAAATTATCAGTGCTTTGTACACTATAAATACTCACTATATTTTCAAACAAATCTCCAGAACAATCCCCAGCTGCAGCTTAAAATTTTATATATCTAATTACTGCAATCAAATAGTCAATATGTTTAGTAAATCATCATGTACCTTATAGGGCACATACTACCATGGTTTATTATCACTATAATGTATAAAGTTATTTACCATACCAAGTAATCCTTTTCCAACAGTGAGCATAAGAAAAACCAAACAAGATAAATAAAAAAATGAAAATTTCAAACCCTGCAAACAGGATCGAAAAGTAAGGAAGCAAAATATAATTCTAAATAACAGCATGAAGCCAAAATAGGGGTTTGTAGTTTGAGTAAATAATATTTACAGTATCTTAAGCCTAGTTTCCTTACTTGTTTTATTATCTCTATTTGCAATGCTCGACTCAATCTGAAGGTCGCGGGTTTGAATCCCTATCCCACCAAACATGCTCACCCTTTCACTCGTGGGGGCAAATAATGTGACACTTAATCTCACTATTTGTTGGTAAAATAGTAGCTTAATAGCTAGCGGTGGATTATTATGGATAGCTTCCATCCCTCTAGTCTTTTACTGCTAAATTACGGAAGGACAGCACAGGTAGCCCTCGTGTACCTAAGCACAAACTTCCAAATAAACCAGTATCATTGTTTGTTTTTGAATTTTGCGCAAAGCTATACGAGTGCTATCTGCGTCAACCAACACTAATTTAGCAGTGTAAAACTAAATAGAAGGCAGCTAGTCATCACCACCCACTGCCAACGCTTGGGCTACCCTTTTACCAACGAGTAGAGAGATTAGATTTTACCAACCAGTAGTGCAATTGACTGTCATATTTTTACGCCCCCATGGCTGAAAGGGCGAACATATTTGGTATGGCAGAGATTCGAACCCACGACCCTCAGATTACGAGTCGAGTGCCTTAACCACCTGGCCATGTTGGGCCCCAGTATTATATTTTTTTCAACACCCGTAATATTATTAAAATTTAGAAAAGATATATTTGCATGAAATTATAAGAAAATGTGTGGTATTTTCAAAGTAAAACAAGATTTATGATATGGTGAATTATGTTTGTTAGCAGCTAAAAATTAAGTAAATAAGTAATCAAAACCCATTGAACAAGTGCACAGGTTTTCTTCCTTGTCACCAAACATGATTGCTTTTTCAGCCGTGAGGCTATTATAATGTCACAATCAATTCCATTATTCTTTGGAAAAAAGAGTAGTCTAAAAATTGACAGTGGGTGATGCTGACTAGCTGTCTTCCCTCTTGTTCTTCACTGCTAAATTAGGGACGGCTAGCACAGATAGCCCTCGTGAAGCTTTACACGAAATTCAATCCAAATCAAACCCCTGTTATCAGCTGAGCCTTTAAACAGAGTTACTTGACACCATTTTGACACTGTGTCTAAAGTGCGATGATAAATCAGATACCATAAAGATACACTGATCGATTACAAATAAAAAATAATGAAATCTGATCTCATTTAACATCATGTGAAAATGTTACTTTTCACCAAAGTACGAGTTGTACTTTGATAATTATATCACTGTATACATAAAAGTTATTGTCCAACTAATGCTTCTTGTACGTATAAGATTGTGAAGACCAGGACAGAACTGAACGTACGCTAAAGCTCGAGTCGTAATTACTCTGTTTATTATGCAATTCTTCAATTTAATTATTATGTTGCTTTGGATATTTATGCAAGTTTTCAAAAATATTAAGATATTTTTACTTACTGTAAGGTTTTAGCGATAGTTGTTCGTTTGTTTTCCAATTTCTCGCAAAGCTACACAAGGGTTATCTGAGCTAGCTGTCCCTAATTTAGGAGTGTAGGACTGGAGGAAAGAAAACTAGTTATCACCTCTCACCGCCAACTCTTGGGCTATTCTTTTATCAACGAATAGTGGGACTGATCGTACCATTTTACGCTCACATGGCTGAAAAGGCAAGAATGTTTTATGTGACAGGGATTCGAACCCGCGCCCCTTAGATTGCGAGTCGAGCGCCTTAACTACTTGACAATGCCGGGTATTCTTCAACGATCTATGTCCCTTAATCAGTAGATTTAATAATGGTCAACGTCAATAAAGCACATTACAACAAATGCCAAAAACATCCAATGTATTCAATTACCCAATCCGCCCATTCTTTATATATGTTGCTGTTGTTGACTCGATTGAACAACCAAAATATTAATAAATCATCTTAAGTGTGGGAAGATCAGTGAAATATTTCACAATTCTTATCGGTTATTTGGAAACTGTTATTCTTTATAAACATTTAACATCTGATTTTAGAATGGTATTTCAGTTGATCATTCTCTACTGAAACATATACAGCTTTCGAATTTTTACTACAGTGTGCATTTGGTCCACTTCAACAAAAACTGCTGTTTGTGAAACGCGTATGAAAGGCCATGCTAAAAAAGCAGCGCTGAATGCAAGTAATAGTGGATTTAAATGACACTTCAAAATCTAACACCGTAGAGGTTATTTATTTATTATTTTGAATTAAACACAAAGCTACACAATTTGTGCTCTGCCCACCACGGGTATCGAAACCCGGATTTTAGCGTGTAAGTCCGCAGACATACCGTTGAGCCACTGGGGGACGACCGTAGAGGTATTTGTTTCCATTCTATCGTAGCTTTATAACACACTGAACTTTGGATTTATAGTTGGACATGGTTATCAGATGTTTTAAATTACAGAAGATTAACATACAACAATAATTTACCTACACTGCAACAACTTTAAAGCTTCTTCGCGACGTCTTGAGAGTGATTATGTAATAGTTGTTGTTTTTTACATTGATTAAGCTCTAACATAATTTATTTTTTACTGGACAGACTAGCTTGACGAACCTGTTTTTTGATTTATTATTTTTAATGTTACACTTTGACATCGCATAATTTTCAACTCGACGCATCGTTTAACACGTATTCTATAGGAGCAGGCAGAAGTTAAACGTGTGTTGAACCATTTCACTGTGTGAATACAGGTTTACACAGCACACTTAACATTGTAGTAGTTTCTTTTTGGTGCTGTTGCTTTAATGTTACTGAAAGCAGAAATTAATTTTACGTATATCTGAATTCTAGCATTGCTTTTACATCGGCAAATAACAACAGAATACTCCCCAACATTTCCAAGAAAAGACCTTTATTATAATAACCGGCATTTCTTCCTAGACAGGAAAAACTATAGTATGTTTGAAATATATTTTTTTAAAACGTTTTTAACTAGCCTTGTAACTTTTACACTGCTTACAATTGTACTGACTCGAACAAGACGTCGTCCAATGTGCGCACACAAAATACTCGGTCAAGGTAAATAAGGCGTAGGCTATTGGTTTACTTGTTCAAATCATGTTTCAAATTTTTAACTTTGATATTTAAGTACACTTGCAAAACTTTTCTAATGTTAACAGTTTGCCACTTTCTCATTTCTCTCTGGGTGGTGATAATGCTAGAGGGAATCACAGTAACACTGCTACATGTGTGTGCGGTTTTTTGAGGAATTAATACCATTTCAGGTTAGTATATTTATTATAGTATGTTTAGTTGTCGTACTTTAGAGAGAAAGAGAGAGAAAAAAGAACTGTCGGTGAGTTTGAATGTGTGGTTTTGTTTTTACATTTATAATCTTAAGTGCAACAAATCTTACAACTAATATTTCTGATGTTGAAATATGTTTATAAATCATAACACTATGATAATTAACATATTGCAGCATAATATTAAGAGGAATATTAATCCTGCAATGTAGTTAAAGTTTTACCAAGTATCACTTCACAAAATAATTGTGTTTTTCTTACTACAAAGCCTTATCGGGCTATCCATCTCCACCAAAGGGTGATCGAACCCTTGATTTTAGTATTATAAATCCGAAGACTTATTTCTGTTTCAGCGGTGGACTCACAAAATAAGAAATTTTGAAAAAGTTTAATACTTTCTGAAATGTACATTTAAAAAGAAATATAAAAGATAAAACAAAAGAAGTTACGATAGAGACACTACGTGAATAAAATGCAAAGGATTAATAATCCTTCTTTAAATGTAAAAAAAATCTATTTTAGTACTTTAGTACTTATTTTAGTACTTGCACTTAAAAGCAAAAATGGACTGTTAGATTATTAACCAAGTAAACAAGATCTTCTTTTAACTTATAACTAATAGTCAAGGTGAAAGGAGTGTAACCCTCATGCATCTTACATCGAGGTAAAAACATTCATGATAAAAGCAGTTCCAAAAACTGATATCGAGCGTGTGAACGTGGCCAGTTTTATGAAGGTCCCTACAATACAAGAGACACTGATCTCTAGCAAAGAGATAAAATATAGTTCTTTCTAATGTCTGCATTGATTTTAAGTTTTCTGGGATAAATTTATAAACTTGCATCGTTAACATTGCCAGTTACCCCCCCCCCAGGTGACCTACAACACTAAAAATTGGATTTCGATACTTGTGGTGAGCAGAGCACAAACATATATCTCACTGTGTAGCTTTGTGCTTTAATACAAATAAACAAACCTTGTAAGCTAAAATAAATCTTACCAGTTCATGGCTTATTAGGTTATTCTACTGCACTCAGAGTCTTATCTAGGAAAATAGGTGTAAAAACTGGGTTAACTTCACCAGAGTGAATAAAACTAAGGTTAAACAGAAGATAGTTTTGCTGCACAGTATGTGTCCTGCCAAACTCTGTTAAAGTTTTGTTGTCACTTAAATGCAAAGCTGCAAAGTGTATTATCTGTGCTCGGTCCACTGCAAAGAATTGAGCTAATATCATCGAGAAACCTGCCTGCCAAAGTGAAACCGTAGTAACAGCCTCTTTTTGGGCCACCGATCAGTTGGGTCACATTGGATGGAATTACATCTGGAGCACATGTTCACAAGTAATAATTCCTTCACTAAAATATATATTTCAAGATTGTGGCGTTGGAACGAGTAATAATGTTTTTCAAGCGACTATATGTTATTTTTCATTGAAGCTGTCGCATAATTATTGTTTTTGGAATTACTTCAATACAGCAACAATAAAACTCTGCGTGTTTTCATTTAGCAGTAGAAAAATATTTTTTTTGTACAATTAAACTTTATATGCTGGGAGAACTGAACATTGTAAGTCCCATAAAGTAAAGTCGCTATGATAAGATAATGTCACTCGTTGCTTTATATTGAAAACGAAAAGTTTCACGAATTATTTTTTTTGTGATGGCCTATATGCTTTTTGCCAACTGCTGTGTTCAACGCAGAGTCGAGGGCCCAGCATGGCCAGGTGGTTAAGGCACTTTACTCGTTATCTGAGGGTCGCGGGTTCGAATCCCTGTCACACAAAACATGCTCACCCTTTCAGCAGTGGGAGCGTTATAATGTGACGGTCAACCTCACTAATCGTTGGTAAGAGAGTAGCCCAAGAATTGGCGGTGGGTGGTGATGGCTAACTGCCTTCCTTCTAGTCTTACGCTACAGAACTAGGGATGACTAGCAAAGATAGCCCTCGTGTAGCTTTACACGAAATACAAAAGAAACCAAACCAACGCAGAATTGAACCTAGAATTTTAGTACTATTTAGAGGGATAGTTAGAGTTTCGTAAGTAATCTGATCCCGGATGACCAAGTTCAACTAATGAGGCTATTAGTCCTCCGCTGGTACAGAAGTAAGTATACGGATTTACAACGCCAAAATCAGGAGTTCGATTCCTCTCGGTGGACTCAGTAGATAGCCTAATGTAGCTTTGCTATAAGAAAACACGCACACACAAGAGGCTGTTAAACATTCCATTTTTTATGTTAAAATGTCAGCATATAAAAGTCAAAATAGAGTAAATTCGATAAAAAAAAATGATGCCTTTGTGTAGCGGCATAAATTATAACGTAAGCTAACATATGACATTTTTCTTTAAATAAAAAAACTAGGAGCTCTAATTGTTTGGATTCTTGAGAAGCGAAACGTCATTCTGGATTGTGGAAGAGGAAAAAAATAGCTTAATTACTTGATGTATTTGATTTAGTAATGATAATATTATTATTACATTATTAGATTTAAACCTAAAACACAATACTGATTTTGCTCGACGTTTCTTATTTTATCTAAAAAAATTATCTACTTTAACATCAAATTATTCAACTGCAGAGAGTGAGTAATGAATATGTAATAGTGTCTTGACATGAAGGTTAACATACCATCAATAAAAGTTTGCTTTATAATAGGTACTATGGTGAAATATCATCCATAACACCAGCCAAGTTCACAGTTTTACCAGTATCATTTAAACACTGTAACATGTAATTCATTGTAAAACACGTTGTTTTTATAAGTAAAATGTTACTAAGCAAACTCCAATGCAACGTATAAAAAAACTATATTTTATAATGTCAGTAAAAGTATTTCAATATATTACTACGTTAAATTGTTTACTTTCCTACTCGATTAATGTATATTGAAATACCATATTAATCGAGCATGTAACTAAATAATAGTTATCCCTGAACTATTCATTGTTTCCCATTAAACAGTAATGAAATATTACAACCACTTAGTTCCATCACTAGAAATGACAAATCTGTCAAGGAAAGAAAATGGTATAAGGTGGGTGTCTTTCCTTTTTAGCAAAATGAACGTTTGTTTTGGTACATGAAATGTTCACACGTTTGTGCACCTGTTAGAACATTAAAGTACAGACAATTAGCGATAAACTGCTGTTACCTTATTTTTCAGTCACGTATTACATTAGGTCATTCCTTTTGGTATTTATAAATATCGCCATTATTTGAGTATTACAGGAGGATTCCGTTTGGATTATAGTTGTGAGTTTTCTGACACATAAAAGGGAGTAGGTGATAAAGGAACTCAGAGAGTTAACGTTATTTAAGTAACTGCATAGTGGTTGATTCTATTCTAATTCAGATATTAAAACAAACTTCTAATCCAGAGTAAACATTGATGAGAGAGATAATTTATCTTCAAAGTCGTGTAAAGCGTCCACTGAATCAAAATGCTGTTTATTCTTTCGCACCTCTTCTCCCAGTGGCTCAGCTGTAAGTTTAAGGGCTTAAAAATATGAAAACAGTTTCGAAATGTGTGGTAGACAGAGCCCAGATAGCCCATTGTGTAGCTTTATGCTTAACAATAAATAAACAATATGTTTTAACATTTATTATTGTTGTTAACTAAGTAAAATGTTTTTGCTTATTGTTAAATATGTCGTCCAGTAATTCTTTCCTTTGTTCCATCCAATTAAAATTTCATTCCTTAATAACATTTTCTGCTTAACTTATTCTGATGTTCGAATGCCATAAGAAGAAATGCATTTCGATTATTTACATATCCTCCACTTTTATATCGCAACTGTAATTTTTGTGTTGGTGTATAAATTAATAAGAAAATTACAGATCAATATATAGAATGATTATACAGATTTCTAAGTTAATACAAATATTGACTATGTAAATATAAAGAGCTGTATAAAGACATAGCGTGCAGGTTATAAATGAGTATTGAAAAAGGAAAAAGTGTGTATGGATTTGAAAAATTATTTGTTTTATATTTTTCTTGAAGCAGTAAAATGGCTAACTGTGCTACCTATCCCTAATTTTGATCTCATAGACTAAAAGGAAGGTAGTTAGTCAAGTCAACAGCATCAACCACAAACTCTTTGACTACAATAATAAAATAATCCGACTTCACTGTCACTCTTACAACACACTCGGCGTTCAGAAAATGTGGATTGCAACCTTTTATTCCGCAAAAAGGCGCGAAACAGGGATACTTGGAACCATAGTCTAAAGTCTTCAATCTAAAAAAAATAAATCTGTTTATCTAAACGTAGTGTGCTCTACCATCAATAAAACTTCTCTTTATGCTTATGAAATCATTGTTTTCCTAAATGTTGTTTTATTAGCATATGTGTTTCCTTACGCAAATAAATCTTAACAAGGTTTTAGTAGTGATGGTAATAGAGGGCACTACTTTGCTCAAATGTTTATGTTACAAAATTTATTGTGTTGGTGTCAACCTAAGGCAATGTTTCATTTTAATTTTCAACCACTATATCTTGTAAGAAAACATATTTTGTTTTTAACTATACTTCCAAATTATTACTTGACTACGATGCCTCTCAGTGGCACAACGATACTACTGCGGATTTACAACGCTAAAATCGGGTTTCGATAGGTGTGGTGGGCGGAGCAGAGATAGCCTATTGTGTAGCTTTGTGTTTAACTTCACACAAACTTGTTTACGGTGTGTTATTTAGTCATGAAATCCAATTATTTTAAGCATTTTGGTGCAAAATGTGATAGAGTATTACATGGAAGACGAAATGCTAATAATACCAAAAGAAAAAGAAAAAAGAACGTTTTAGTGCTTTGGCTGTGAGCTAGTGTTACAGTGATTGTTTGCTTTTGTATTTAATGGAATGTACTTTTCAACTTATTGCTAACCATCACTTTGAAGATTGATGTAGAAAAGAGACTGTTTCACAAACAATTCTGAACTACCACATCATAATTCAAAATTTATCGCTGACTCAGGTTAAAAACAACTTGATCAAAGACGAAATTGAAGTTCGGTAGGTCTTTTCAGCTGTTCATGATCGAACCTACCTAATAATTAAATGCGTAGCTGCTTGATGTGTGGTATAAAGGTGAGGTCAGCTAATCATTGGTCGTAAGCCCCTGCAACAGGCAGCACAACTTCAGCGACACGGAGTTCAGGATCAGGGTGAATATCTCATTGGCAGCATAAGTATATACAAATGGTTTTACAGAGAGAGAAGTTAAAACCGTTTGCTGTGGTCAACTTCAGTAAATGATTGAGAGCAGTCTATAGCTGTTGCTCAACATTCCTTATGTTTGGAAACTGACATGAGATGTGAAAGTTGCTCGCAAAAGCCCGTTTGCAAGAGTAAAAAGGAGTGGTTCAGTGATGACATTAATCTTTATACTGAAAAGTATGATACTCAAGTTGAATTAGGTGGACCATGGTTGAGTGCTGTCGTCGGAATTCACACCGTATGGTCGAGAGGAGATTGTTTGATTCAAGGAACCAAACAAAACGAGCATTAACCATCCTCTCTAAGGTCTTACAGTTCGTCAAAGCAAATGGATGGTAGTTTGAATGAATCTTGGGATCCTTCCAAGGTGTACTAAAAGGAAGTACAATAGCCTGCATCAGGCATCAAAAAATATTATCTTGCCAGATCTGCTTTAAAACAATCAGAAAAATAAAAAGAGAAGCAGGAGATAAATGGTGCAGCATCTCGTAATGTATATCATAGGTCCGATCATGTATCTCCAGACCGATAAAGTGCCAGTTTGAATTCCACCAGTGCAAAGGGCGATTATAGTCATAGAGACGATCAGCTCAAAAGGAAAGAGGTGATCGCTCTGCCTGAGTCTTGATGACTAAGAAGGTGGAGAATGAAGCAGAAGTGTTAGACACCTGGCAAAAGCTTTCACCAAAAGTATTGGCGATGCTCTGGGTATCAGCTACTTCCTGGCTATCAGAGAGCAAAATCGAAAGGTGAACGGAATTATACTTTCGAATCTTGTCCCATAAAACTTTGGAATTGGCGTTAGAAGAGATGCTTGTTGTGAACTTAATTTAAGATTCATTCTGACTTTGACGTCTTTGTATGTACAGGGGCTTGCTGCAAAGCAATGCTGTTCGAGAGTGTTGGATATCTACGAAAAATATCCCAGGCTCGTTTTTGATCTTTTCGTGCCATGTGGTAGGCAGGATTTCACCATGAACGAGGATATCGTGGAAAATATGTCGAGGTTTTCGGAATGCATTGAGCAGCTGCCTGTACAATACAGTCAGTCACTGCTACCATGCAGCCATCTATTGATCGCTGACAGACGATGGCAGAATAAAGTTTTGAAAGAACAGTGAAAGAAGGCCAATTGGCTTGTTTCAGCTTCCACCTGGGTACGCGGGTTGGGTGGCACTGACCACGCCCAGTCTCTCTTAAAATGATAGGAAAATGATCACTGCCTCGTGAATTACCGTCAATCCTCCATAAAAAATGGGAGAATAGTGAAGGGGAGAAAATTGAAAGATCCCAGAGGAGGGAGACTGAAAGAACAGAATCTTCTCTAAGAGGTCCCCTCACCACGTACAGGATTCTACATTGAGTCCTTTCTAAGTCTGGTTGCTAGTTAATACCAAATGACTTATAGTTTGAGAAAATTGTGATATTTGTTTTCTGAACGATAAAAGACTTTAATAAAAAATTGGTGTTCATTACATTTTAGATTATAATCAATCCATGACTGACAACTGATGAACGAAATTTTTATTGTCATCATTTAATGTTTGAAATTGAAAATTAAGGTAGAAGTCATTAACAGTAATTGACGAATTACATTTAAAACTGCCTGAAATACACGTTTTGTTTATTTATTGTGAAGCAAAATTCTGAACATGACCTAGTTGTACTTTGTCCACAACAAAGATTGAACTAAACGATTTAAAATTATAAATCTTAAAGCTTATTCTACCCACTTAGAGTTGAGTGAAGAATATATGTATATTAAATGTACATCTTATTTTTAATTAAAGAAAACTACAGAAGTTGATAGTACGGAAAAGACGTTGCCCCTAGATGATAATTTAAAATTCACAGGTGGTCTTCTGGATTTGTAACCTTCACAACTAATTTAAATAACGCTCTTGTGAAGTTAAAAGGCGATCAACAGTTATAACTCTACTGAAAAGAAACCAGTTTTGAAGGGGTAGGCCAAGTATAAAGCCATAAGAAATCTAACGAGACTAACAAATGTTGATATGCAAGAAGTCAAGATAATTTATTATAGGGGCGGTAGTAAAATTGCAAGGAGTCTAATTTGAATCATACACTTGTTCCAGTTATACACACTGGGCTTCAGAGATAGATGGCTATGAATAGTTTATAAACGTGGAATGGTTGTACGTACTGTACACTTTTATTTATTTTTGTTGCAATTTGTCAGGCCCAGTCTAATGCGTATAGCCCCTCATTTTTCAATACTTTATCATTGTATTAAACAATGGACAGATATATTATGCGATATAAGTGTATCTTATAACATGCATATATTGCGTTTGCGCCGTGTGTACATGCATGTTTTCATACAGCATTCATTCATAGCTGTTTTCTTCAGTTATTTTTGCTCAATCACATCAGTTTGTATCAGCGGGCATGACAGCCAAATGGCGTAGGTGTTTGTTAGAAACACAAATATTTAGTGGGTTGATCATTGGATTCGGGAATATAAAAACAGATCTTAGCACAACGTTACTATTAGTATACTGGTGTTTTGCGCTGTTGAATAATTACTCGTATTTTGTCGGTTTTGTTTTTGGCAAAAACATCGTAAATTACTAAAAACTATTTTGTCGTTGTTGAATTAGGCACAAAACTACACAGTGGGATAATTGTGCTCTGCCCACCACGGGTATCGAAAACCAGTTTTTATCGTTGTAAGACTGCAGACATAGCACTGAGCCACTGGAGAGTTACAATTTGCATGAAGTACGTGATATATTGACAATGACAGCTCCTTTCCGAGTTTCCAGTAACGAGTTGAATCACTCAAGAAAAATATTAATAATGGTTTGCCTTAATCAACAGCTGTTGATAATCCTGTCTCCCCCATCTAGTTTTTTGTTATATTTACACATCTACTTCTTTGTTGGGGAGGGTCATGTTATTTTGACCTTTTCCTCCTTCACATCTAATCACGAAGAAAAGTATTTTAAAAAGTTAACATGATAATCAGCAAATTCTGGAGATATGTTACTTATACGTAATTTTGCTCACATGTTTCACGGCAGTGTAGATTAAAAAGCAAGGGTTCGTACCCCTCCCCCCAAAAAGCAAAACAAAGAAAACGGCTATCCAGCCCCATTATATATTATTTAAATATCTATCTTTATGAACAATTTTGGTTTGTTTGGAATTTCGCGCAAAGCTACACGACGACTATCTGTGCTAACCGTCCCTACTTTAGCAGTGTAAGGTTAAAGGGAAGGAATTACCACCCGTCGCCAACTCTTGGGTTACTCTTTTACCAACGAATAGTGGGATTGACGTTACCTAGTTGACCTCCCACTGTCTGTCTGTTCAGTATCGGTGAAGCCATGTGTAGATAGTTTTCAAGTATGTTTCCGTGACATCCAATTATCATTATAAAATGCATTTAAGAAAAAATTCCGTTGGATATTGCCACATAAATATGTTACAAAATTAATTATATTCAATAAAAATATTTTATGAAAACAAACGCGTGGTTAGCATCACACACTATGGATCGGAGGTTCTGTTCAAAAAAAGAAGCATTTTAATGTAGCTAAGAGGTGTCGTTACGTGATTAAAATACTGGGGGCTCAGGCTCATAAGCGCGGGGTTTCTCGACGTTTGCCATTCTGATTTTTCAAGACACTAACTTGGGTTTCGTGGCACAACCCTCTGAGATAGTGCTTCGTGACGCTTCTGGACCCAGCATGGCCAGATGGTTAGGCTTTTCGACGCGTAATCTAACAGTCGGGGCTTCCAATTCCCGTCACACTAAACATACTCGGTCTTTTAGCCGTGAGATCATTATAATATTACGGTCAATCTCTCTATTTGTTGGTAAAAGGGTAGCCCTAGAGTGGTAATGATCAGCTACTTTCCCTGTGGTCTTACACTGCTAAATTAGGGACGGCTAGCGCAGTTAGCCCTCGTGTAGCTTTGCGCGAAAATAAACAACCAATAAACATAGATTCTTCTGAAGCAGACATGCCGACTATTTCAGATGACTGAGCGTAATGATTGTAGACAGAGCCCTTTATCATTTGTGGCTACTAGGCCTGAATAATGTCTCTAATCTGTTTGTTATTATAACTATTATTATTTATTACTACTATAGATTGCTCATTTATGACTGTGTTTTGTGTATTTAATAAATAAATTAAAAAACACTATTTTGAAACTCTTTTTCATATTCGGAATTATTGTTCATAAATGTCGTTTTTGTCTTCGCCTTAACCTTTTATTGGTGAGATGCTGATTTTGTTTGTCTGGAACAATCGTTTATCCAGCCATGCGCCACAGAAAAATCGATGTGACAAACTGTACAAAACGCATGATTGTCAGTGATTTTTAATACAATGACCGGATATTTTGCACCATACTCTTTCCTAATTTTTTATTCACAGTTTTAGTCCTTTTAGATTTGCCAGAAGCAAGACAATTTGGTGAACGAGGCCTTATTTGTTTGATAATTTCTTTAGACCCTAACGGTACAAGTCAACAAAGGTGGCGTTGTCATGGTGACCAAATTATTAGGAACACGTCTCACACTCATTAGCTCAATACTAACCGTTTGATCTCTTAAGCAATTCCTGACTATTATTAAGCCAGAAATATATTATTGATACATTTAATACACAAGACAATAGACAAGAGCAAGAATATGTAAGACTTAAACAGAAGCAAGATGGAAGTTGCTCGTGTGTGTTTGTTTTTCTTATATCAAAGCCACACAGGGCTTTCTGCTGAGTCTACCACAGAGATGCCAACTATTTCAAATGATTGATCGTAATGATTGTAGACAGAGCCCTTTCACAGTTTTAATTATTGTAGATTTGCCAGAATCAAGACAATATATATTTTTTTCCATTTTGTGAATGATCGTACTTGTGTTTCTATGCGGCTTAGAAAACGAAAAATACCCATCTATGCGAGCGCTGATTGGCTGACAAGCGCTGATGAGGTAACTATTGGTTATTTCACGTATCCAGAATGGAGAAGCACCGCACTCAAATTATTGGTAGACATCGGAGATACAAATATTATTTATTTTTTTCAAACACAGACATGATTATCCCATGCAGCCATTTGGACTACGTCTTTTATTTATTATCAAATTTTATTTGTGTATCACTAGAAATTTTCTTTTCACGCTTTTCAAGGCCTGGGGAAACAATTTATCACTTTATTGTGTAGGCTTATATAATATATAATAATTTTGGAGTTGCAACAAGTTGTAATATTTGTCTGTATTGCCCCCTAGTGGCTCAGCGGTATGTCTGCGGACTTACACGCTAAAATCCGGGTTTCGATACCCGTGGTGGGCAGAGCACAAATAGCCCATTGCGTAGCTTTGTGCTTAATTCAAAACAACAATTGTCTGTATGAGCGTATAGTCGTAATGTATAAACCAAAATCGTAATGGTTGGCATTTCTGCTGCCATAGATTAAAAACAAGATTTGTATTGTGTGAAGATACATATAAAAAAGAAAAAAAAGAATGTAGTGCAGAGGACATAGGTAGTTTGATGCAATCAAAACTTTCCAAGACGGTGTTTTGGTATTGTAGTATAAATAAAAGCACATCTGACTATCTGCCGTATTCCCAGTGGGTAATCGAACCCAGGATTTCCGTGTTGTACGTCCTTAAATTTACCACTGACCAACCGCGAGACTCTAAGACAGGGTATATTTCATGCGTAATGACATCAGAAAATAAAGCAATATGAATCACCAGCGCTATTCATGGAACTACCTGCAAGTCCTACCTTATCCATGGTGTGCAAAGTGTGAAATATTTTAAATGAGAAACCACGAAGAACAAGGTAAGTGACAAAATTATCCGCATTTTTAAGCTACAGTACGCAACAAAATCAAGAAGGATTTTCAACTGAACAAGTTGAAAAAGATAAATATAAACAAGTATCTTCAACGACATAGCTCATGTGTCGCATATCTCAAACAGTCGAAGAATGAAACCAGTGTTCTTTTTGTTCCATGTGAAGAGATACGAGTCGTACAGGTCAAGTTGAGAGATGCGACGTACATAGATTTCTGTGAGATCTGACTGTTGAAACAAGTGCTGGGAAATTGTGGTTCTTTTTGGTTGTGGAAAGCCTACAAAAAGAGTGGCGTATTTGGACATGGAGATTTTTGCAATGTAAACAGGGTTATAAAACAGCTCCATAACCATTTTAATGAAATGTAGTTAACTTCTGTGCAGTGTTTGTCTTGCTTAAAAGATTACTTCACAATCCAAATTATATATGCAAAAATCAGGAAACAAAATTGTTGGAAGACAGTCTTTGTAAGTGAATACCTTAAAATATTTAAAAGGACACATTTCAAAGTAAGAAATGGTTTCCTAAAAAATCTCTTAGCTATTTTGAAAATCTTTTAGTATGGAAAGTTTGTTTACTTTAAAAACAAAAGTGACGAGCAGATATTCGAGTAAAGTACTAGGAAATTTGTTCTATAACTATTGTACTCTACAATACCAAAACTATATATCAGTACATGTAGATGGAAAACATGTTGGTAAAAATATAATGTGCGAACATTTTCTTATTTAAGCAACCTTGAAAGTAATTGTTGAAGGTACACAAAAACACCCACGTACTTCTTTCAAACAGCAGGAACAAATATAAACTATAACGTATCAACCATGATTTAAATTCTAGCCAACTGTACTCTGTCTTTAATATACTAATATTAAAAACCTGTAATGACGTGATGCTTTAAAATCTACTCTTTAGTTACAACAACTTGTTACCTCTGATACTATAATGAAACTCTTGCTTATATAATACTGGAAAAGCTTTTTTATTACTAGATGTGCAAGGCCCATATTCACGAAATTTTTATCCTGCGTGTATTTATATCTGCAGTGGAAATCATGAATTTTCCGTTTCGTCTCTGCTTTTTGTCACGTATAACTTTATTTTTCTCCATTTTCAGAGTGCAGATATGACGTAATGAACAAGTCACATGTATATCTCGTACTGTCTGGTGTATATACATGTAAATTCTACTCAGGGTGTAGATGAATCTTCAACAATGTTGGTATGGAGGCTCATTAGGTCCAAGGGGAAATATAAATTTTCTATTTCGCATTTTGTGTTTTTTTTTTTTTTTACCAATACTTTAATGCTGTTGATGGATCTTCACCAAATTAGACACGAAGGTTTGTTGAGTCCATCAGGAGATACATGTAAACTTACAGTTTCACATTTTGTGTTTTGCTGTTTTTATGGGTGTTTTAATTGTTTTTTTTTAATTATATATACAAGTTTGTTTTGTTTTTGGAATTTCGCACAAAGCTACTCGAGGGCTATCTGTGCTAGCCGTCCCTAATTTTGCAGTGTAAGACTAGAGGGAAGGCAGCTAGTCATCACCACCCACCGCCAACTCTTGGGCTACTCTTTTACCAACGAATAGTGGGATTGACCGTCACATTATACACCCCCACGGCTGGGAGGGCGAGCATGTTTAGCGCGACGCAGGCGCGAACCCGCGACCCTCGGATTACGAGAGCACGCCTTAACGCGCTCGGCCATGCCAGGCATATATAAAAGAAGCAACTTTCCATGTCTTAAGATAACCTTTCATCAATCATGAATTTACATAGTTTCCCTCCAGGGTACGGGTGCCCCAGCTTGTATATATATATAACGTTGTTTACATGTAACTAGATCAACACTTTTTAAATCCACAATCATTAACAAGATACAAAAGGAAGTAGGTTCAGAGTTGTATACTACTGTTTCTAAATAGAGGAAGATCCTAATTTATTTGCATTTTATACATGCAGTAACCTACATATTTTATTTGACTTGTTTGATACTATTTGGCCTGGCATGGCCGAGCGCGTAAGGCGTGTGATTCGTAATCCGAGGGTCGCGTTAAACATGCTCGCCCTCCCAGCCGTGGGGGTGTATAATGTGACGGTCAATCCCACTATTCGTTGGTAAAAGAGTAGCCCAAGAGTTGGCGGTGGGTGGTGATGACTAGCTGCCTTCCCTCTAGTCTTACACTGCTAAATTAGGGACGGCTAGCACAAATAGCCCTCGAGTAGCTTTGTGCGAAATTCCAAAACAAACAAACAAATTGATACTATTTATAAATATAGATATACGTGTATGACAAAAACCGGAGAGGGAACACCACCTGCAGTTGACGACGTTTTATCATCATCATTATTATGGTCTGCATTTAATATCTTCTTTGTTAATGACGTTATTTTAATCAGATGTGATAAACGATTCTTTTTTGTTCTCATTTAGAAGCATCTACCTTTCCTTAAGTGTCTACACACGGTGAACGTTAATATTAATATATATGTGAGACATTGTGCCATAAGTGTCTGCACATGGTGAATGTTAATATTAGTATATGTGAGAAACTGTTTCGTTAGTGTCTTCAGAGAGTAATACTAATATTAGTATATATGGGATGTTGTAACCACATTAGGTTACAACGTATTTTTTTTGTTTTATAATTTTATTCTAGAATTTGTGCGCTGTAAACCTTTGATAGAACTCTGGTGATCCGGGTTTGAATCCATGCGATATAACGTAATAGTTCCAGTAACTATAGCTGTGTGTGCGTTATAAGAACGACAGTAATCCTTTAATGTGGATGGTGGATGTTCCTAACTGGATGCTTTCCTTCTGGCCAATAGCTTAAATTTTTGCAATATAAACATATTGCATTTTTGAGGCTTGCAAATAGATGTATGTGATAAACCGTTACACGGGTCCTGATCACCCAAGTTTCTCTTCCACTTGGAACATTTCACTATTAATACTCTGTAATTTGGAATCTATATTTATTTAGCTGTACTGCACTTGTATTACTTATTTATATTTTTTCACCTAGTTATATGAATTAAATTAAAAATAATGGTGGGTTTAAAGGTGCTGCAGTACCATGCTGTTTCCTCTTTCTGTATCTATTACGTATATATAAAACCAACGTGTCGAGTATGTTTTACCGTGCTCATTGTAAGTTTATAATATAAACATATCATTAACTTGGTGGCATTTTCTTTTTGTTAAAGGTTAAAATATCACTCAAACAAGAAATTTTGAATAGGACGTCTAGTCAATCATCAACAAATATTAATATATCAAAGCAAAAAAGTGGAAATAGCAGTACAGCTAACAACCATCTTATCTTGTAGCACCCAAAGAAATTAGTGTAAAATCTGATACTAAAGATACCATCAACTCTTTTTGGAAATTTAGATGAAAAACACAAAACCATAAAAAAAGAATCACAAACACACAACGCCCGGCGTAAACAGGTGGTTAAGGCGCTCAAATGAGGATCGCGAATTCGAATGTTATAATATTAAGGTCAATCTTACTATTAGTAGGTGAAAGAGTAGCCCAAGAGTTAGCGGTGGGTAGTGATGACTAGCTGCCTTTCCTCTAGTCTTACACTGCTAAATTAGGGACGGCTAGCACAGATTGTCCTCGAGTAGCTTTGCGCTAAATTCAAAACAAACAGGCACACAAACTATAGTTTTAATAACCTCAGCAATGTCTCAACTGAACGACCTTTTTTTTCTTTTTAAGTTCTGACCAAGAGACCCCCAATAGTGACATCCCCATTTATCTGTTAAGCTTATTTCCTTAAAATGATATATCTAAAGAAACATTCGTGGGTCAACCTTGAAAACCTTTGTCTTTTTTTTTAAAATCAAAACAAAATCTTTCGACTTGATTAATACAACATTGCAGGATATGAACAGTGGATATAAACTTTATTGACTAGTTCTGTAAATAATGGCTGACTATTAAGATAATGTTGGCGGTCTTTACAAAAGAAATGTTTTATTTTAAAAAGTATGGGTGAAGTAGTAACTGAGGTTTCTATGTGCATCTCATTGTACGTTCCACTAACATCAATTTTTGTAAATCTCTTTCCTTGAGAGTTTGTTGTTTGTTTGTTTGTTTTTTGGAATCTCGCACAAAGCTACTCGAGGGCTATCTGTGCTAGCCGTCCCTAATTTAGCAGTGTAAGACAAGAGGGAAGGCAGCTGGTCATCACCACCCACCGCCAACTCTTGGGCTACTGTTTTACTAACGAATAGTGGGATTGACTGTAACATTATAACGCCCCCACGACTGGGAGGACGAGCATATTTGGCGCGACATGGATTCGAACCCGCGACCTTCAGATTACGAGTCGCACGCCTTAACACGCTTGGCCATGCCGGGCCTTCCTTGAGAGAAATTTCAATTTTAAGCTATTCGAACCCGCGACCTTCAGATTACGAGTCGCACGCCTTAACACGCTTGGCCATGCCGGGCCTTCCTTGAGAGAAATTTCAATTTTAAGCTATTCGATCTAAAACTCGAAAAGAGCAAAAGAGCGAATGCAACATGGAATATTCAGTAAAATGAATTTCTCTTCATCCCGCTCGTAATACAGTATGACAAGATTAGCTAATAATTTAACTGCTCGTGATGGGTTGTTATTTTGTTTTAGCTCCTTAACAATAATAAGTGTTAAAAGAAGTGTGGGGGGATGTCAGCAAGCAAAAGAACTTCATAACCACTAGACCGTACCGTTAAATATAATAAATTTAGATTATCTTTCCATTTTATTATGTTCTGGGAGTAGCATAAATTTGGGTGGGAATGTTGTGTATGTGTGTTTTGAATTCCGCGCAAATATACTAGAGTGCTATCTGCACTAGCCGTACCCACTTCAGCACTATAAGACAAGACGGCATCTAGTGATCACTACCTCCCGCCCATTTTTGAGCTATTCTTTTTCCATCGAATAGTCGAATTGACCGTGATACTATAACGCCCTCACGGCTGAAAGGGCGAGTATGCTTGGTGTGACGGGGATTCAAACCTGTGGCTGAAGGCAGCGAGCAAAACGCCCTAACCACCTCGGGTGAGGATGGATAGATTTAAACACTCTTAATTTTGATGTGAGTGGTAAACGAAAGTCCCTTGAAAAAACTCTCTCTCGCTACCCGGACGTAGAGTTCACCTATTCGCATAGGGAAACTTATACTCCAGCGTTCATCTCTCGCACCGACAACACTGGTAAACATTGCACAAGTGTAAATAGTCAGACGCAGGTATACTTGTAATGATAAAACCAACAACATTATTTGGAGAATTTATTTACCGAGGCATATAATTTTGACAGTTCATGTACGCTTAGTGAAATTCTAGATTTATATGTTTTATAAAGTGATCGCAATGCTATATAATAACAACCTTAATAAAACTGCTGGGCGTATTGACTATTTAGAACACTTCTAATATTAGCAGACCTGCCCTTATATTTTTAAACGGTAGTCTTTGTTCAGCTGTGATATTGGCAGCACCTCTTACAGGCTCATGTACACAGAAGGTTTGTTTTGTCTGTGTGTTTTTGAATTTTGCGCAAAGCCACATGAGAGCTGTCTGCGCTAGCCGTCCCTAATTTAGCAGTGAAAAACTACGGAGAAGGCAGCGAGTCATCATCACTTAATGCCAACTTTTGGGCTTCTCTTTTACTAATGAATAGTTGAATTGACCGTTACATTTTAACGCCCCCACGGCTGAAAAGTCGAGTATGTTTTGTGCGATGAGAATTCGAACGTGCGACCCTCACATCAAGAGTCGAGTGCCTTAACCACCTGGCCATACCGGGCATGCACAGAAGGAAACCTTTGTTTCAATATGTTTTAGCATTTTATTTAAATTATAGTACTCTGTTGTAACATTTCTCAAACTTTTATCATCCACGCCCCTTCTTTAATAAATAGCTTTTTGCGGCCCTGTTTTTTTTTTTTTTTAATTAATGGTATATGTGTTGTAGCGTTTACTTATTATTTTAATTAATAAAAATTATGTTAAAATAGTTTAAATTTGCGTCATTGCACTAGGCTTTACCCAGATCGCTCACGCTCTCGAGGGGACAGCCCGACATGGCCAGGTAGTTAAGGCACTCGACTCTTAATCCGAGGATCGCAGGTTCGATCCAAACATGCTCGCCCTTTCAGCCGTGGGAGCGTTATAATGTGACGGTCAAATCCGTTATTCGTTGGTAAAAGAGTAGCCCAAAGTTGGCTTTGCGGTGGGTGGTGATGATTAGTTGCCTCCCACTGCTAAATTAGGAACGGCTAGCGCAGATAGCCGTCGACAAGCTTTGTGCGAAAATGAAAACAATCTCCTGGGGAGAAGAGATGAGTCGCGCTCAAAAAGTTTTTGTTGTTTTGAATTAAGCACAAAGCTACACAATGGGCTATCTGTGCTCTGCCCACCACGGGTATCGAAACCCGGATTTTAGCGTGTAAGTCCGCAGACATACCGCTGAGCCACTGGGGGGCTGCGCTCAAGAAACATTTTCCTTCGCTGATACACGTGTATGAAACAATGATTTGGATTCCACTGTATTAATCACCTGCTATCCAACTGTCGCAAGATATTTTCAAAAATCTTTTTAAATATAAAGATATGGAATAAATATTTTATTTAAAAAATCAGTTCTACAGACATTTCCAATATGTACACATGGATATATGAAAATAAATTCTGTTGCCAGTCACTTTGTACGCGTATAAAGATAGAAATATTATAATACTGTCCTCAGAAAAATTAAGTTACTGACAAAAAATGAACTATGTCTACCGAACGCAGACATAAACTAAACAAAAAGCAAACAAGTTAAAAATTAATAAACGCTATAAAAAAGGAAAACATATATAAAATTTACTTTGGAGGTGGAATCATTGTAGTTGTCTATACAAGGTTTCTTGCAATGGTATTTTTAGTTGTGCTACATCCTGTTGTTGAGTTGTAACTATCATTGGGTGAGACACGTGATTAACTCTCGGCTGGGGAGGGTCGACACTTTGGGGGTTCATGTTGAGGAAATATAATTTGTTTACCACTGGTTTTTCTTCTGTGTCTTTATTTCAACATCGTGTAGAGTTCACTTGGCTCTCGAGCTTTGCTTGTGACGTTTTGTGCTTAGATTGTAATGTTGTCAATCGTACGTGGAGCGTTACTTGTTCGAGATCTCTCTAATATTTCAGTTACTGTTTAAGTGACATTCTGAGTAAGTAGTAGTTATAGTGATTTAGTGTATCATGATTTGAATAATAATAATTCAAAACCATTCTTTATATATCCTAAAATATACAGACGGTATACAATTTTGGGCCATCTTTCTGTACCAGGGTAGTTTAGGGACGGCCTTTTGATAAGTTTTTATGTATGTATTCATCAAATCATGCTTATTTTATCTGAGATAAAATAGGTCTAACTCCAATCAGAGATTAGCAAATACGCATGTGCTAAATTTTCATGTCCAGTCTGACCTTGTTCTGGCGCCTGTTTGGAAACGGTCTGATTATTCTTTCTCTGTTATTTATTACACCTTTAGGCTGGGCGAATCCCAGTGATTAATGTATAGGACTGTCAATCCAAAAATACGTGGTTTGCATCATGTTGCAGCAGAATCGCTCTCCGCACTTTGGTCCTGTGCGTGTGTGTGTTGCAATATTTGAGTAACCCAGTAACTGGCAGTGAACACCACTGCTTCCTGTAAGATAAAGTAAGAAAAATCTCATACTAAAAAGTATAGTAGTGAAAATTAATATTCAACAATGAAGAAAAAATTAGGAGTACGAGGTTGACAACAAAGAGCATATGTTCGACCATAAGGGTACAAAGAGCATATGTAAGACAATAAGGATTACGATATTTAACATAAAACAATAACAACAAAATTACTGAAAGTAACTAAACCAAATTTTTCAATTTTTTTGTAAAAAAAAAAAAAGAGTCAAGTGTGTCTAATGGTTAGTGTAACGGACATTGGTCCCATGGAAACCACATTACAAGCAAAAAATAAAATAAAACAATTTGTTCCATATTTTAGTGCTGTGAGTGCGTCATAGAAGTGACAGTTTAATTCCCTTGTTCAATTAGTGACGGTGTGCGCTGTTGATAAGCCATGTTCTTTCCATACTATCAGATCAAAATTAGGGACAGTTAGCACAGATAGCTTTTTACGAATATTCATACATATATATACATGGGTGTCCCCAAATATTTCCCAAGGGAATCAACTCTAAAGCAATATAACATACGGGTATATATACTGAATGAATAAAAACATAAATGTGTTTCTAATTTTACATGGGGCAAAACTAGCGAAGAAAATATATAAATTGAACTTTGCTGATAACACAGCCTTGTAAGTCAGCATTTGGTGGAAGCACCTTTGGCAGTAGTTACTGTTGTGAGTCTTCTGATACATCTCCACCATCTTTACACAGTTGGATGGTGTAACTTTTTCTCATTCTTCCTGGCAGAGTTGCAAATTCTGACAGGCTTGTTGGAGACTGTCATAACTTTTTCATTGGATCCAAGCAAGGATTTTGATTGGGTCACTTCAGGACCTCCCGATGGTACTCCGGATTTGCAACGCTAAAATCAGGGGTTCGATTTCCCTCGGTGGGCTCAGTAGATAGCCCGATGTGGCTTTGCTACAAGAAAACGCACACATACACACTTCAAGACATTCACCGAAATCACTCCAGTGCAACTCGGCCTTGAGCTTCGGGTCATTGTTCTGCTGAAATGTGAATTTTCGACCCTGTTTTCAATTCTGGATTGACTCAAGCAGGTTTTATTCTTGGATTCGCCTTGGCTTTGCATCATCCATTTCTCCTCACTCCTGACTAACTGCCCACTCCCTTCTAATGAGAAGCATCCCCATAGCATGATGTTGCCAACACCATGCTTGAAAGTTGGGATGGTTTTGATTAGTTGATGTGCTGTGTTGGGCTTGCGCCAAACATACTGCTTTGAATTTAGACAAAAGTGCTTAATTAGTGTCTCACCTGACCGCAAAAAAGGTTCTGCCACATGTCTGCAGTATCATTTACGTGCTTTGTCACAAACTCCATTTGAGGTTTAATTTTTTTTCAGTAATAACTTCTTTCTTGCCACTTGCTCATACGGGTCAGTTTTTTAGCTTTCTCAGTTTGGAGTAGATTCTAACGATACATTCCTACATGAAAGTTTCATGATTACAAGTTCAGACAGCAACAAAATGTGAAAATTTTGCAGTGGGTTGAATACAAGGCACTGTTCAAACACACGTGTATATACCAGGGCTGATCAAAAAGTTCTGAGACATCTTCTGTTTCAGGTGTCAATGCGGAGCTTCACTGAGGTGTGTACAAAGTAAAAATAGTGATCTACTCCACGGGAAAGCCATTTCTCCAGACCTTATATTCGAGTTGCGAAAAACGCGTTTAAAGATAGACGTATTTCTTGCCCCTGTTGTAATAAAAATGAAGAGAAAAGAAGAGCAACGTGTTTGTATCAAGGTTTGTGTGAAAAATGGTGAAGGAGGAACAGAAATCCTCGAAATATTAAGAACTGCCTTTGGTGATGACTGCTTAAGTAAGGCTGTCGTTTATCAGAGAATAAAACGCTTCAAAGATGGCCGGGAATCGGTTAAAGATAACCCATTTTCTGAGCGACCATCGATATCGTTCACTGATGAAACGGTTGCTAAGATGAAAGAAAGTTAACCAGGCCTTTTATAAAGAGGTTTTAATTCGCTTAAGGGAGAAAGTTAGAAGAAACAGCCGCAAGCTATGGGAGAATGATCACTGTTTTCTTCCTCATGATAAAGCGCCTTCACATACTGCTGTGTCTGTTCAGGAATTTTTGGCAGAAAAAAACATTCCCGTGATACCACACTCCCCGTATTCTCCCGATAAACTTCAAAGGAAAGAGATTTGATGACATTCTAACCATCATTTATATGCAAAAACGGCTGTTCTGGGCCCAGAAAACACTTCAAATAGAAGAGCGAACAACGTTTCGACCTTCTTCGGTCATCGTGAACCTGACGATGACCGAAGAAGGTCGAAACGTTGTTCGCTCTTCTATTTGAAGTGTTTTCTGGGCCCAGAACAGCCGTTTTTGCATATAAAAGTTCTCAACAAGTGGGTTTCTCGACATCACTGATTCTAACCATCAATAATAACGTAAAAGCAGAACATAGTTGCATAATAGTTGCAGACTTCCAGCATTGCTTCCGATAATGGCAGGAACATTAGAACAAATGTGTATCAGTTGCGGGAGATTACTTTAAAGGGGATAGCATATAATACTGATGTATATACATTATTCTTCGGAATAAATATGAAGTCTTAGATGTTTTGTATCATACCTCAAATACTAGGTTCAGGATAATTTCAATGTTCAAATACTTTTGTCGATACATAAAGCTTAAGAACATAGATTAGTGAGATTGTTTTGAGAAACCAAAAAATGTATTAGAGTTAAACAATAGGTCTGAAAACGGTTTTTATTAACTATTGAATTGCTGACTAAAGTTCACTAAAGCAGGGTCTAAATATTGCATCATACGAAGTATTTTTAGGTTTTTGCCTGTCACAAACTTCGTTTGAAAATCTAACAAAAATAATAATAGAGTAAAAGAAAGAGTTTAATCCTTCATTTTCATAAGTAGGTCTACTAAAATACACTATAATATTCTTCTTGTTAACAAAACCGAGTTATGTACAGATTGGTTTTTAGATTTAATTAGATATACTCTATAGTAGTTTCAATAATAATAGAAATAGAAGAAAGTTAGATCATTTCATAGTTTTCCTAGGATTGGTTTTGGCTCGATTTGTTTTAAATTTCGCGCAAAGCTACTCTCGGGCTATCTGAGCTAGCCGTCTCTGATTTAGTAGTGTAAGACTAGAGGGAAGGCAGCTAATTATCACCACCCACTGCGAACTCTTCGGCTACTCTTTTATCAACAAATAGTGGAATTGATGGTAACGTTATGACACCCCCACGGCTGAAAGGGCAAGCATGTTTGGTGTAACGGGGATTCGAACTTACGACCCTCGGATTATGAGTGAAGTACCTTAATCACTTGGCCATTCCGTGCCAGTTTTCCTAGAAGACATATATAGGAAAATTTTTGTCTGACACACTATTGTGATAATGTTGTGAAGCAATATAATCATGAGCTCACTGACAATACATAATTTCTGGTAATCCTATTTTTGTGTCATTTGGGTTGGAATTTCTTGCAAAATGATCGATTTCTTAAATAAATTAGTTAAAGGGTCAATATATCAACAACATATTTTTGTATATTACTTGTTATTTTGCTATAATAGTCAAGTGCATAGGTTTATGATTAGCCTACATGTCGTAAGCTAATCGAATATTGAAAGATATTATTGGGATTACGACCGAAAATATTAGTAATAGCAAGGCTCCCTAACTGATGGGTCAATGTATTTTAATTATTATAATTATTTATTATATTACTTTGCATATTAAATTAATTGAATTAATTAATTACAAGGTAAATGTTTTGTTACGGTTTGTACAAGTAGTTTGGCTTGATTATAAGTTGCTAGTAACGAATATTTCAATAATACAGTCTGCCACTTTAATATAAAAAGGCACGAGATTCAAATATCTGTTTGTAGCATAATGGTAGACATTCTTAAGTGTCATATTTTACATAACGCTTATACAAGTACTCGTTTTTGTAACTTTAGAGCTTGTTTCCTCACAATATAATGTTTTCAAAATATTGCATCACATATTCACTGCGTTAAATGGTACAGAGCACAACAGTCTGTTACCGTGGCAATAAACTCATAATGTTACAATAACCTGATAGGCAGTGAACTAAATCGTGCTTTCACAATGTGAGCTCAGCAGACATTGCAATGCGAATATAAGAACTTGTTAATTGATAAACATTAAATACAGAATATCCCAAAGTTCGCCAAATCCAGAGCTCAAATTACTGGGTTTGTACTTGGTTCTATTTGTAAATCGTGTCAGAGAACGACAGAACAAAACTATTATCTGTTTCATATCTAAATCTTTAAGATTTTCCTCATTTTTTGGTTTTGGTTTGTTTTGAATTTTGCCCAAAGCTACACGAGGGCTATCTGCGCTAGTCGTCCCTAATTTAGCAGTGTAACACTACGGAGAAGGCAGTTAGTTATTACCACCCACCGCCAACTCTTGAGCTACTCTTTTATCAACGAATAGTGGATTTGACCGGTTCATTATAACGCACCCACGGCTGAAAAGCAAGCATTTTTGTTGCAACGAGGATTCGAACGTGCGACCCTCACATCACGAGTCGAGTGCCTTAACCACCTGGCCATACCGGGCATGCACAGAAGGAAAGCTTCTTTGTTTCAATATGTTTTAGCATTTTATTTAAATTATAGTACACGGGCTCCCAGAAACAAAAAAGAAAAGTCTGGGCTATACTTCTAACTGGTTAATGTAACAGAAACGAGTGCTGTGAATTGGATCTATATGTTTTGTATTTCATATACTAATTCTAAGAACATGAAATTAATGTTTATATTTTATACTCGACCAAATTAGTTTCCTTTCTTTTACTTGCAATTTGTCGTGGTTTTATTATTTCCATAATAAGACATCATTATTTGTCTCTCTTGTAAATGAACATTTTCGAACCAGTCAGCATCAACGAATTTTAATTATCTTCAATCACGAATGAAAGTTAACTTGTTATTGGTTTGTTATGTTGATAAACAGTAATACCGACATTCAGTATTGCTTCGCGCAATTGTTATACTTTATTGTCGTTTTTGATGTAGCTATGTAAGACTATAAGGAAGGCAGCTAATCATCACTACCCACCGTCAACTTTTTTATCAACGAATAGTAGGACTGACCGTCATTTAAACGCCACTACGGCTGAAAGGATAAACATGTTTGTTCTATATTTTTTGGACTTCGTGGTGTAATATCAAAATATTGCGAATTTATTATACACGAGCTAGCACAAAGTCGTTATCGTTAAAATATTTGATTTTTCAATACGTATTCTCTTTTGTTAAAAAACAAAGATTCTGACTGCATATTTAAAGTAGTTTGTGAATGTTTTATGAGAATACATAAGAAAAAAATAAACGTAGTTGAATACTGAAAGGCTATTATAGAATATTCTTATATCCTGTTATATATCTGTGAACGGATGGCAGCGGTGTGAGATAGAATGTGCAAAACAGGAAATGTTCACAGCTTTTCAGATGTCATATATATTTTTCAGTTGACTGAAAAAAAACAAATACTACTAATTTCGTATATCTTTGTATTTTAAGTATTGTTTGATAGTTTGTTTTTGTCAAACGGATAAGTTGTATAAGACGAACAAATATACAGCCTGCCAAAATGAATGATCCTCATTTTCATAGATGTGTTTTCGTCTGGACCTATATTTATACTTTAACTTCATATTCATACTCATAGGTTTCTGCACGAAGTACGATATTTCTATTTCCTTATGTATTTTATAATTACAAAATTCACCTCGAAGGTCTTTATATAGTTTTCTTATATATGGTTTCACCCAATAGGTACTACTTTCTTTTTATGATTTCTGAATAAATCAGTTTTCAATAGCCCCCTTCAATGTTGAACTGTTAGGTGAAAAGTTAAGCTTAGAAATATTTTCTTAATTTGTTTGCGTGATTTCATATATTGTTGTTAGTCATTTTCAGGTAACGTTTAAAATTCATTTTCAGTTGAATATGTACACTGCCGTTTAGCATGGTTTTTCGTTAATACTTTATTACATATGAAATATTCAGCGTCATCGTACATAATATCTCTCTTCAACTGCATAACACGACCACGTAGAATTTATAATATTAACAACTTGATATTAAAGTATTAGATTTCAAACTTAAAATCAGCTGACTTTAGGGTAAATTTATATGTGATGACAAATTCGTTTGATAATTTCTTTAGACCCTAACGGTACAAGTCAACTAAGGTGGCGTTGTCATGGTGACCAAATTATTAGGAACACGTCTAACACTGTACAGTCGTAATGTATACACCAAAATCGTAATGGTTGGCATCTCTGTTACCGAGGGGAATCGAACCCCTGATTTTAGCGTTGTAATTCCTCAGACTTACTGTTGTACCAGCGGGGGACAAATTGCTCGTTTAATAAGAATGTATTTATTTAAAAAGAAGTATGAATGGTTTATCAGTCATTACATATCAGAATGTATTCATACACTGTACAATCAAAAAGGAAAATGTTTTTCGCAATGGTAAGATGCCGCTTCCTACTGGCGAAGGACCTAGAAAAGTTACTGTTGTACTGTTTTTAAACTGCAGCGAATTTTATTCTACTTGCATGATTCCACCAGTAGTTATTAGAATACAATTATCTTCAACCACATTTCATAGAAGGGAAACTACAAAAATGTAACATTGAAGTTTACAATCAATTGGAATCTAATTTTCAAGACAAAACAACCGAACGTATCTTCAATAACTGTCGGAAATGGTTGGCTGAAAACGTCTGACGTCGTTGAGGGATCATTATATACGATAAAAAATTTGAAGTGCAAGAGGCATCTCAGGTTTCTTCACAATAAAGGTGCTTTATTATAGTATAAGGATTATTATTGAAATATTGATTATTTTGAAAGTGTGAAGAATATTCAGAATTTCTGAATGTTGTTTCAGGCTAAGCCTCCTTCATCAGTAATGCTGAATTGTAACGCCAGCGATACGAAGTTCTTCCAATATAATACTTAACTAATCCACAGTAGTTATGTTGCCCAAAATTGTGGCCCGACATGGCCAAGTGGTTAGGGGACTCGACTCTAATCCGAGGGTCACGGTTTCGAATCCCCGTCACACCAAACATGGTTGCCCTTTCAGCTGTAGGGGCGTTATAATGTTACTATCAAACCCACTATTCGTTGGAAAAAAAAATCAAGAGTTAGCGATGGGTGGTGATCACTACATACCTTCCCTCTAGTCCTACACTGCTAAATTAGAGACGGCTAGCACAGATAGCCCTCGTACAGCAAGAAAACACACATGCGCCATTTCAGAAAAATCCGAGGGAGAGCACCGTTAAATCTTAATTTATACTTCATACATGGCACGTTTTGGAGTTTATACATCAACTGTAATAACTATATAAGAGCCTGAAGGTTATGAGAAATAACTAGAGAAAAAATGTAAAAATTTTAATTTTGTATACATTAATATTAGTAGCTACCCATAAATATAGCTCATTAACCAGACATTTTACTTTAAAAAAAAAAAAGACTCTACTGGTGCTACTGTAAAGGAACACAAGAGGCTATAGAGTATATAAATCAAAAAACAATATTTTGTAAATGTGAAAATAGAATATATATATAAAACTGTTTTGACTATTCAAACACATCGTTTCTTAAATATACATAGAACTCTGTAGAATAATGCATTTTTCTACACTGTTTTAGAATTTTCACACAAAAATACACAGTTTTAAAGTGACAAGTAGCGAGCGAATCAAAACCTCTTAACACTGACTGATATTTATATGTATGTACATAAAAAGAACAACAGTTACTTCTGATTAAGATTATTTTACTATTAAATACGTCATCAAAAACAATACTATGCTCCTGTGTTTTATTGTGGTTTGTCTATCATTCCATATGAAAAGATTAGCGAATTCTTATGTCGACCGTTTCTAAACGTTGCATACAAAATGCTTGCATCATATGATGTTAATCGCTGTCGCGTTACTATCAAACCCACTATTCGTTGGAAAAAAAAATCAAGAGTTAGCGATGGGTGGTGATCACTACATACCTTCCCTCTAGTCCTACACTGCTAAATTAGAGACGGCTGGCACAGATAGCCCTCGTACAGCAAGAAAACACACATGCGCCATTTCAGAAAAATCCGAGGGAGAGCACCGTTAAATCTTAATTTATACTTCATACATGGCACGTTTTGGAGTTTATACATCAACTGTAATAACTATATAAGAGCCTGAAGGTTATGAGAAATAACTAGAGAAAAAATGTAAAAATTTTAATTTTGTATACATTAATATTAGTGGCTACCCATAAATATAGCTCATTAACCAGACATTTTACTTTTAAAAAAAAAAAAGACTCTACTGGTGCTACTGTAAAGGAACACAAGAGACTGTAGAGTATATAAATCAAAAAACAATATTTTGTAAATGTGAAAATAGAATATATATATAAAACTGTTTTGACTATTCAAACACATCGTTTCTTAAATATACATAGAACTCTGTAGAATAATGCATTTTTCTACACTGTTTTAGAATTTTCACACAAAAATACACAGTTTTAAAGTGACAAGTAGCGAGCGAATCAAAACCTCTTAACACTGACTGATATTTATATGTATGTACATAAAAAGAACAACAGTTACTTCTGATTAAGATTATTTTACTATTAAATACGTCATCAAAAACAATACTATGCTCCTGTGTTTTATTGTGGTTTGTCTATCATTCCATATGAAAAGATTAGCGAATTCTTATGTCGACCGTTTCTAAACGTTGCATACAAAATGCTTGCATCATATGATGTTAATCGCTGTCGCGTACTTTAACTGATGACGTCAACTGCGGATGAAGAGTTAAATATGATTTCAGTATTTCGTTACGTATCACAATAAAAATAAAACAGACCGCAGAGAAACTTAGATTTTCTTTTTGATTAGGGAAATTAAGCGTTATGTCACAAAGCACAACTTCTTGGTTTCATTTTTTTTGTGGTAAATTCTAAAATTTACTTCAAGTTCAAAGAACACGTAAAGGTGAAAGGTTAAAAATGAACGTGTTTATTCTTATTTCATTTTTTATACATTTTGTCTTTATTATTTAAATATTTTGTATGGAAATATTATTTTGTTTTAATTATTTTCTTTTTAATATAATATATGCCCTTAATAAGAAATGTGTTTTAGCATGAAAGCTACAAGTTTAATTAATAGTTAGAACTTAAAAAAATACACTGAATGTCAAGAAATTGCTTTTCCACTTTACAAACTAGGCGTATTTCCATAAGGTCCCCGAAAATGTCTTATTTCAAGAATAAATAAAACTAAATTTCAAACTCAAAACTACTTTTATTTCAGGCCTGGCATGGCCGAGCGCGTTAAGGCGTGCACTCGTAATCCGAGGGTCGCGGGTTCGCGCCCGAGTCGCGCTAAACATGCTCGCCCTCCCAGCAGTGGGGGTGTATAATGTGACGGTCAATCCCACTATTCGTTTGTAAAAGAGCAGCCCAAGAGTTGGCGGTGGGTGGTGATGACTAGCTGCCTTCCCTCTAGTCTTACACTGCTAAATTAGGGACGGCTAGCACAGATAGCCCTCGAGTAGCTTTGTGCGAAATTCCAAAAACAAACAAACTTTTATTTCTTGCTTTTGAAATTGGTATCTCATATTCTTTTACAGCCTGCAGAATGCAAATTTTTCTCTTGATTCATGTGCACGTTTTACTGACGTCACAGCAGTACAAGTTTTAACATTAAGCGTTCAATACGTGATGTTGTTTTCGTGTCTGCTGACTGACATCACATTACTGAACCGTGGGGTGAGTGGTTAAAACAGATGACCTCTCCTGACTGTTTAGGCCATATTTCGGGGAAATAAGAAGTTGTAAAATACTATATTTGAGAAGTTTAACATTATGAAGAAACTTCATTAGGTCAACACAGGAGTACGATAGAGCAATATGATACAAATAAACATCCAGACCCGCTTATTGCTGATATTCCTTATTATTGATGAATTTCATACATCCGAAAAACAAATAAAGTTAAAACTTGCGTACTTGAGAAAGTTCACACCAGTGATACAAATGTTCTATCTGTTCTAAACACAAATGTTACTTACTGTAAAAGTTGTAACTTGTAATAAAATATACTTAATTAGTAAATACACTCATAATAAAACTATTACTAATATTCTCTAAATTTTGGTTTTTAAGATGAAAATATGAAGTAACATTTTTAAAATATCAAATATAACAATTACTGTTGATATAATAAGATAAAAGTTATTAAAAATATTAGGTTGTTATCAACTTTTTATTTTCATATTTTACTTTTATAGGTTGCTGAAATTATTCCATAAGCATAAAAGCCTAACGATTTCAACAAATATATTCTGTGAACAATTGTGCAGTCTTAAATTGTTTTATAATGGATCATTCTGTTATGAACCACTCACTAATTAACCATTCTATGATGAACATAACAGAACTTACTCCAACTACAGCTACTTTTCTTCAAGCTCTAGTCACGACTATGATGATGCATCATGTCCACAATCATACATCTTCAAGAACATCTGCAACTCTGCCTTCAACTTCAAAGTATAATGATTCCCTACATGATTATTCTCATTCTCAATTAAAAGTACCACCTGCTTTAACAAATGTAAGTGATCACAATAATGAATATGGACACCACTACAGGTCTACTATTAACCTATCAAGTCCTCAGTCTCCAGAACTTGAAGATTCTACACAAATTTTTCATAGTGACTTTCAGTCTCATGAGTCAGCCAGTTTACTAGACTTAAATAACCATAAAAAGGGATATGACCATCACTATGATCCCATAACTACGTCTACAAGTGAACCTCAGTTTTCTGAACATGGTGAATCTCTACCTAATCAAGGTGACCATTCTCAATCCCAGGCATCTGCTAATTTAACACACTTAAATTACTACAATCAAGACCATGACCACCATTATAATTTTCCAACCACTTCTACAAGAAGTGGTGATATTCCTCAACATGACCATCATGATCATTCTCAACCTCAAGCAGTTGTTTCAACTGCTTTGCCAAATGTAAATCATCACAACAAGGAACATGAAGATCATTATAACCTTCGAACTATATCTCCAATACCAGCTCAGTTTCCTGAAAACGGTGATTCCCTGCTTATTCACAATGGCCAAGCTCAGTCTGAGACATTTAATACAGTGACAGAAATAAATGTCCACAATCAAAAGCATGGTAACCATCATGAATTTCCAGTGGCATCCACAAAATTAACCCAATTTCTTGACCACACTGATTCTACAAATGACCACCAACATGGATATCACCAGTCTCAAGAAGTTGTGTCTTCAACTTTAATGCACATAAATGATCACCACAAAAAGTATAACCATCACAATGAATTTGAAGCAGTCTCTTCTACTCAAGAAAATCTGTCTGAACATGATGGTTCTGGTCATTCTCACCATGTTAAGTCTCAGCAACAAATGGATATGTCTCCTGCTATACCAAATGTAAATGATCACTCTCTGCATGGTCATCATGGTACTTCAGTACATGCTCATGCTGATCATGAAAGTGGTAATCATGTAGGACATAGCATGCAGGTAATGTAATGTAACATTTGCAGTATTTGTTTCAATATAGTTGTGGATTAGCAAATATTATTAATTTAACAAATAGATAAGTTGAATTGTAGTTTACATCTGGTAAAATAATCTACTTTCTATCTTCACCTTGAAATGTGTAATAGACTATGACACTTGTTATAGTTCTTGCTTATCTATGAAAGTACAATATGCACAGATGGTATATCCAAGATTGGCCCCAAAACACGAATCTTTCCAATTTAAACTACTACAGAAATATTCCTGTTTTAGAAAATATGTATTTTATGATGTGTATTTCATGCTTTTATAAGAGTAAGCTGTTAGACAGTTATATAAAATGTCTAGGAGAAAGAAGCCTAGATGACTAAAATGTTTACAAGAAGTCTATGTAATAGTATTTGATTCATCATAAATTTTTAAAAAGTAAATAACATGTGATTTTGAAAATACTTAAATTTTTATTACAGAATTTATTTCATAGTAATCCTACTTGTAGTGTGAGACATTGTCAGGAGGGAAATATTTGTATATAATATACTATATCTTTATTGTTTTAGATAATGCTTGCTATGTTATAAACAATTATTTAGATAAATATTTTACATGACGAATCAAATGCATTCCTCGAAGCTTGCATTTTTCTCACAAAGTTATTTAGATAGTTCTTGTATTTTATTTATCTAATCTATCTATCTATCTTACTGTTTAACCAAACTACATTCCATGTTTTATTTTATTACTTAGCTACACTAATTTTTTATCTAGATGTATTTCACAAGCAATGTAGAAGTGACAATCCTCTTCAAACAATGGCATGTGACAACAGCAGCTGGTAGGGAAAGTTTCTACATTATTTAACCTTTTTATTATATTTTCTTGTACTTTGATATTTTAAAATTTTGAAATATGCTAATAGACAACAAAATCACTCATAAATGTTTTAAAATACTAAAGTGCATGATGTATAACAAAAAATTACAGTTAAACTCATGAACAAGAATACTACCTTTTTCAGATTTCTGTTGAAGAAAAACTACACTTTAAGCAACTAATAAAGCTGCTTTATAATATATCATTCTCTTATGAACCATCTCATAATGCATCTGCTGCCTCAGCTATTACTACAATTTGTTTCAATCCAATAAGTAATTTAAAAGATTAGTCGATGTCAAAAGGACGAGTCTTACTAGGACAACTAAAACTCATAACTGTGATCTGTAATATGGATTAAAATATAGATTCACATTAAACAAAGTAATCAAATTGTTATTTTATGATTTTACAATTTCTCCATGAATGATAATGTCAATTAATGATAAAAAATAAAACTAATTGAACAACTTAAAAACGTTTTCACAAATACTATGTTTATATATTTTCATTTGTATTCCAGAAACTCATGATTTAAAAGAATGTACAATGTCTCCTTGTTTTAAAACAAATTTCTTTAAATTTTTTATTTTATTTTATTTGAAAGTGTTAAATTTGGAAACGCTTAATTAATTTGTTGAATTTTATATAGAATTATTTTAATTTGTTTTATCACAAAAAGTAATGCAAACTTTACAGACTTGAATAGGTTAATTATAATAATGCATTAAAATATATATGAAATATTTTCTAATTCAGCATTTTATTCATATTGTGTACAGAGCCTGTTTAGCAGTTTGTTTAAATACTGGCTTAATTAATAACATATAACACCATTGAATCTAATACCATACAGGATGTTATTTCAATGTATTTTGCCTACTAAGTAAAGAAATGAAAATCAAAACCTTGTACAATATTTCAGAACATTGAGCCAAATTGGAACATTTGAAATGTAGCTATTTCTTATTTATTAAAAATAGAAAACTAAGAATTTATAGCTGCTACTAGGTGCAATTTATATATATATATGAATTAATGGTTTTGTTTCATTTTATTCTATGAACATTTGATTGTGTTTGAATTTCATAGTTTTAATTATTAAAATTATAACAATTATGAAAGTGGTAAATTTGCATAAATTTGAAATTGAGTTATTAAAAAGAAATTAAAGACTTATCACTAAATCAGACGATCTCTTGATAAAAACAGGCATGTTTATTCAGAGTTTTAAAAGAAACTAAAGACTTATCACTAAATCAAATTATCTCTTGGTAAAAACAGGCATGTTTATTAGTGTTATGCAGAACAAATCACAGTCTATTTTTCTAATTCACTAAAGTTCCGATGAAATATTTTGATAGGTTTGATTGGATCAGCTATTGGCATATTTATTTTGGCAATGGTTTATGAGGGCCTAAAGTTCTTGAGAGAATATTTGTATAAAAAAAATGCTTCATCAATTCAATATGCCACTGTTGCTGTTACAAGTCAAAGTGGATCACCTGTCACAGAATTCCAGAAAGTAACAAGGTAAGCATTACTTAATGTAAGCCCTCATACCATCAGGGTTTCTTCATGTTTGGAATGGATAGCTTTACTTTCTAATCTTATTTGTTCATTACTTTAAAACTGGTGCTTAAAACTATTAACTAAGGAACAATCTTTCATATAAAATAGCACAGATAATACTAAAGTAGCATGATACTACATAAACTCTTTATAGAGCTATTGTCATAGCAACAAGCAATTAGAAACATTGATGCCTAAAACTGATGTTACAGTGTTGGTGTGTTTTCATTAATATATAAAAATATAGGACAACAGGAACCTGGTTTAATAAATGCATGCATACAAGAGTAATAAACTATTTTATTAATATGACATTTGGATATTCTCTAAATGCAATACTGTATTTCTGTTTATCTTTGTCACAAAATGGAACTTCTCACAGAAGTTTTATATTTTTTGTGGTAAGCATATTCAAATATCTCTGAAACTTGGTTTTGTTATTACAGAAAAACAAAGTTAATAATAAATTTTTGTTAAAAATTAAATGCAAGATTTATTTCATTTTTATAAAACCTTTATGTTTACAATAAGATGTTCAACCAAAGAATAGTTAAAAAAGTTTTATAATTTATTTGCTGTGTTAAAAAAAAGTTAAACAAAATATATATTTTTGTTCATTTGTAAATTTAAATTTCATGAGTTTATTTCATTCTGTAATAATGGTTAGATTTCTACGCACTTACTGTTTATTGTTCTACATTACAATAAGTTATTCTGCTTGTCTGAACAACTGTTTGTTATTATAGAAACCAGTTCTCACAGCTTTCCCTTTAGAAACAGAGAGATAAAAGATCTACAAAGTTATTATTTACTACTGTTACGATAGGTAGTGATTATTACTTTGTTTTTTAACACAGAAACAGAATGCTGAGTGTACCACACCTGATTCAGACACTCCTCCACATTGTCCAGTTTGTGATCAGCTACTTTTTGATGCTTATCTTCATGACGTACAACGTGTGGATATGTATTGCTGTAGTACTTGGTGCTGGGGCTGGATTTTTCCTTTTTGGCTGGAAAAAAGCAACAGTAGTGGATGTAACTGAACATTGTCACTGAAGAACTTAAAACTTTTGTGTATAATAGCAAATGTATTATATTTATAGTCACATTTATGTAAATCTCGAAAAGTTGAAGTTTACTTTCAGATTGCTACAAATATCTAATTTCAGTATACTTATATAGATATGTTCAGAATTGAGAATGAGTTCTAGTATGGTAAGAGTGTTAAATTACATGTCTAAAAGTGTATTGTAAATACAGAGAAAAAATTTTAATTTTGTCCCAATGGTATATCTTATCTAAGATACATGAGCTTGTGTGATAGAATATTTGTGTCATATCTCTTGTTGATTTTTAAATTTATATAGGATTTGCTCAATATAAATTCTATTACAAAATAGAGTAATTTATTAAGTAAAAAATAGGTAATAATAATAATTTCAATATGAACTTAGGCAGTATAAATAAAGTACCTTAAAATAATTAATTGGGTTTTTAATAACTTTTAAGAAAAATTGAATGTTATGATGAGTAGTTCAAAGACTTGCTTTGTTAACAGAAAAAAATAATTAAAAATAATGGTTAAATTTAAATATAATTTATATAATATCAAGATATTTTTACATATAATCAATGTTTTGTCTGTTGGTAAAAATTATATTTATTATATTTAGCTAATAGCAACACTTCAACTTATGCAGAAAATTACATGCATGATACATGATTAATGTTTAAGATAGGTCTGTACAAAGTCTTTGTTTCTCACCGAAAGCACTGTCTGCAAGAGCTTCACAGTTTCTAATAGCCATCATTAGTTGACTTGTACTAGGAACCAGTTTTCCTGGAATGGTGCAGCATTCAGGGAATGCTGTTTTATCTCAGAATCATGTGCATTATTTTTAAGGTACACAGAATACAATTTTAGTACTCAACCTTTTACCCCATGGTTTCTTCAGGAGTCTCTTGTCTTACATATACACTGCTGAAAATTGGGGTAAAATGAAATGCAGTTACTTGATAAGTGAATATATTTCCTTGTACTCTAATCACAGAGATACCATTAACAAAATAACACATTTAATGTTCTGTTGTCACAAAACCATTTGTAAACAAGCCAAAGTATCAGTCCCCAGTATCAGGAAAACTTTAACTAATCCTGTTAAATTATTCAATGGACTTTAGAAATGTTAAATGTGTTAATTGGTTTCTTGTATAGTCAAAGCCCTGAGCAACTTATGCTGCCCATTACAAAAAGGAATTGTTGAGCATTTTGGTTATGCTGGTGGCTGATGATATAGTAAATCCATGTTCTTATTCTTTAAGATGTATCACATTTTGAAACGTGAATGATATTATGATTTAGTGTTGAATATTCTTATTAAAAAAATTAAATCAGCATAAATATTATTTATGCCTGTTTTCCAGTCATTTCAAAAGTGAATGTTGAGTTTTTGAAATACAGAGTGGAAAGAGGCTGGAGTAAATGGTACACAGATAAACACATGGAAAAACACCACATTTTGTAATATGTGCAAGATGTTAGTATATGAGTGATAAACATATTACATTAAATAAACATTTAATGAAGAAGTTGTAAGATATATACATATGTACATTTGTATACATAAAGGAGCAAGTAAAAAATGAAAATACCTGCTTAAAATGTGCTCATTTTTTCCCAGGTGTTAAATGAACTACATCATTAACTTAATGCAGATGACCAAGGAAGGTCAAAACATTGTACTCTCCTTATCAGTAAAAACATTAATCCCCATACCAACTATTCTGAGACACATTTTTAATGCAAAATTTCTTATTACAATGATATCAAAGACATGTAAATCCATGTTATTTAAGTATGTTTAAGCCTTATTCCATATTAGTTTCAAACAACACAGAAAACAAGTGTGGCTTAATTTACTTTCAAAAAGGGCAGATTGTAAGAGTTTGATGAATAAGTGCTTTAGTGAATCAAACTCCAAAACTTACTAGCCTTGCAAGAGAAACATCATGGCAATTAATCTAAGTCTCACTGGATAAAAGAACTAGTGGTCAAAAGACCATGAAGGGTAAATGAGACAGCTGTGCTTTATGTCAGGCTGTGACTTCAAGAGACGGAACCTGATTCCTCAGTATAACTTTTCAGTAACTCATGAATTCCCTATGGTAAAAAACTGAGGTAGTTTTAACAAGTTATTGAAAACTATGCTACAACTTGGAATAATTAGAAATTCGCAAAATTCGAAACTTATACTTGCATAATCTTCCAAAGGAATTGATATTGTTCAGTGGTAACCATAAGAAGTGATAAACAAAAATAGTTTATTAATGTGTGCATATATTATAATGTGAAAATCCACAATGTGTTAAAAGAAGTGGTTAAATGAATCACCACAATATATATAGTGAGAAACACTTTCCTTCCTTTTATACAGAACAACTTTATTTATATCTGTTAAGTTTCAGTTCTTCTATTTTTTGGATTAAAATTCTTTAATTCCATTATATAAGTTGTTTATGACTGATAAAAAAGAAAATTATCTGTTGTGGTGTTGGCTGTTCTTTGGTTTTGAATATCTTGTCAAGTTTGGTTATTCTGTTATGCAGTACTAAGCTTATTTCTCTTATAAAATACTTGAACATTATTTAAAAGCAGTTTGGTGTACAACATTCTTTATCCACAAATGGCCTTTCAGACTGTATTCATTCATGAAGAATAAGCATTTTCTTTAGAAGAATCTTTATTTCTCCCATTTTGTTTTCACACAGATCTTTTCAATGCAGTTTTCAATTCCTATATGTATTTTTACCTGCATGGAAAATAATGAAATAATAATGTAATTTGTTAAAAGTACTGTATGGTAATTTTATCAATTTTAATACAAACAATAATAACTATAATAATATCACTTTCCTAGCTATCTCTTGTTATTTACTATTAATGTAGTTAGTAGACTTAAAATTACAAAAGGAAAATGAAATTAGTGTAGATGGCAATATTTGTCAATAAGTAGTATGATTTCATAATAGATATTTAAGTATGTTTATATATTTATAGAAAAAATCAGTTTTCTTAAAGTAATGAAAAATCACCAAAACACAAGAACTCAGAAAGCAATTTCATTTTCATAATGATTATTTTAGAATTAGTGAAAAACAAAAGCTAGTTTTGTTATACTTTTGTACTTCTCAAAGTTGTGACAAGGTTGAAGAGTTTATATATTAGAACTGAGGCTTTGTGTAAAGTTAACAGAAACACTGAATTACTGCATGGTGGTGAAAGAAATGTAAAACATTTACAAAGTTCTTTTGTTAAATATGAAAAAGAAAACCTTTGAAAATTAGATATTTTTATTTAATTATGTTTTAAGTGATATACTACAGTTTAAAGAAACTGTTTTTTTGTTATTGCTATACAGGTGTTGATTATGTAAAAAAAGTTGTAAAGTATTAATATTGCAGTGAAATAATTGTTAATACCAAGAGTTGTCAACAGATGGCAATTTAGCTTGAATTTTTTAAAATTGTTGTTGTTTTGAATTAAGCACAAAGCTACACAATGGGCTATCTGTGCTCTGCCCACCACGGGTATCGAAACCCGGATTTTAGCGTGTAAGTCCGCAGACGTACCGCTGAGCCACTGGGGGGCAACTTTTTAAAAATAATTTTCAATATTAATTTCGTTTATTTGTGCTTCTTTTTGTATTCATAATAACTTTGGTTATTTTAGTGATAAAATGTTTCAAGTTCAGCTATGTATAAACAAGATTTGAGAGTTTTATTTGATATGTTATGAATTTAGTGTGGAATCTTTTCAAACTAGTATGATTCTTTAAAACTTCCATTTCTTCAGTATAGTGTATCCGAAAGGGTCTTTGTACACTATAATATCTTTATATTAAAATGGTCTTCCATACTGTATTCAACCATGGAGAATAAGCATTTTTTGTTAATTTGATGAGTTTAGTGAGAAATGTATAAATATTTAATGTACTTCACAATTCAGAATTTTAATGAATGCACATTTAAAGTAAAAGCTAAATATTATATTCAGCAGGTGAACATGTTCAAACTAAACGTTTTGTGGTTTTTCTGGAAATATGGATTTCTTTAGATTCTTACAGCTTGATTGTCTAGAACATAAAATGGATTGAACATCATGAAGTTAAACTAAAATAATAGACAGTGTTGAAAGGCTGACCTTTCGAAAGTGCTTGGGTTATAGGGTTTCGATTTAATTTCTATCAAGACTTCTTGAACCTGCATACTTTTCTAAACTCATGAATAAGAGACAGTATAATATTTGATTTGAAAGTTATTCCTGGATTTATAATTGTGTAGGAGGAACAAATTATACTACGTACTTTAATTATTATTCATTCTGCATAAAATGTTATTACCTGATTCATGAAAGAAGGAGGCAGGTTCAGATATCACTGAAATTAAATGTATTTACTAATAATTTAGGCATGCATATTTATTTAGATCAACAATATAGGAAAGCTGTTACATTACAGTATTTTCCTAATTAGTGGGTAGAATGAATATAGAAGGAACAGCTTTATCTTGCAAATCTATTGCGACAAAACTTCAACAATCACATGTTGAATACACAAGATAGAACAAAATCCTAAACCCTTTCCTGCCTTACGTTCAAAATACAACTATTAAATATGATACGACATCATAATGAGATTCACAGACCGGAATTATGGTCATGATAGTACACAAAAAGTGCTGAAGTTTTCTAATGTTTATTTTAAAATTTAATGACATAAAACTATACAAATAATATAAACAAATGAAATGGAAAACAGACACGTGCAGAAAATTCTGACACTTACGATGGGACATGTCAGATATACAATAATACATAACAATAAACAATAAAGCAAGTAACTGAAAGTGTGTAGAACGTTGATAGAAATTATCCCATATTTGTATTGAATTTGTAACCACAACAAAAATATTACTGAATGAATGAATAACGTAAACATATTTTTAATAATGTTCTTGAATCTCGTATAAGTGAAAATATTAATCATACTTAGAATAGTATGTGAAATGTATTGTTACTTTCCCTTTGCAGTTTTGACAACAACCAGCTTGAAACACACACAATTCTCACCTCAACTTTCAAGATGGCAGATTCACATGCACATTCAGCAAGTCATCTTGCCAGTCTAGGGGTGTGCTTCTAAACCTTTTTTTTTTTAATGTCTGTCACCCGTATAAGTTTTTGCAATAGCTCACTCTGGGCAGAGCACAGATAGCCCATTGTGTAGCTTTGTGCTTAATTCAAAACAACAACATAGCTCACTCATCTCAGTTCGAAAACAAGTGCTGAATAAAAACACAAAACTCTTTATTACGATGTTGTTGTTGTTTTGAATTAAGCACAAAGCTACACAATGGGCTATCTGTGCTCTGCCCACCACGGGTATCGAAACCCGGATTTTAGCGTGTAAGTCCGCAGACATACCGCTGAGCCACTGGGGGTTAGGCCTGGCATGGCCGAGCGCGTTAAGGCGTGCACTCGTAATCCGAGGGTCGCGAGTTCGCGCCCGCGTCGCGCTAAAACATGCTCGCCCTCCCAGCCGTGGGGGTGTATAATGTGACGGTCAATCCCAGTATTCGTTGGTAAAAGAGTAGCCCAAGAGTTGGCGGTGGGTGGTGATGACTAGCTGCCTTCCCTCTAGTCTTACACTGCAAAATTAGGGACGGCTAGCACAGATAGCCCTCGAGTAGCTTTGTGCGAAATTCCAAAAACAAACCACTTTGTTAATTTCATAAAATATGTGCTATTTGTGAAAACTATTGAAAGTATGGAAAAATTTGTACCATTATGTTACTCGAACATCATGAATATTTTGATTTTATACGATTATTGCTTTATTTATATTTCATTATTAATATACTTTGAGGCAATAATACTAATAAAATAATATCACAATGCCAACGCCGAGCACCTATATCTAGCGGAAAAAACAGTCATTATATTCTAATTTAGGTTAGTGTTTTTGTTGTTCTTGTTTATATTGTATATCAGTAAGGGATCTTTTCAGAACTTTCCTTCTACTATGAATAGTTTTTATATAAAAAGTAATCTTGTTATGATTTCAAGCTGTAAAACAATTGTTGTATTATTTTATAAATAAACCTATGAACAGCACAAAAAGTTTGTTTGTGATAAATTTTCTTCGAATTATAGTGTATAAATGATACTTGAAACCATTGGTACTTGATGAAGCTCCGTAATAAAAACAATGAAATAAATCACTTAATTTCTTCTCGACTATGATGTCGCCTGATAATGAATGATGCCTTTACTGGTGAAATCATAGTCGTGAATGAATGAATTTTTTTGTCAAACGGAAGTTGTACGCTCATTATCTTTTTGTGATAGCTCGCAACTGAATACAATAAGGTAATAAATATTGTTATGATTTGAAGCTGTAAAATAAAACAAGTATTGTAATATTTTGCAAATAAACTCGGTAACAGCACAAAGAATGCTCAATACAGTACAGTAATATTTCTATGACAATCGTAATATCTTTAAAAGACACCCAATATCTTTAAAATTTCAAGGCCTGGCATGGCCTAGCGCGTTAGGGCGTGCGCTTCGTAATCTGAGGGTCGCGGGTTTGCGCCCGAGTCGCGCAAAACATGCTCGCCCTCCCAGCCGTGGGGGTGTATAATGTGACGGTCAATCCCACTTTTCGTTGATAGAAGAGTAGCCCAAGAGTTGGCGGTGGGTGGTGATGACTAGCTGCCTTCCCTCTAGTCTTACACTGCTAAATTAGGGACGGCTAGCACAGATAGCCCTCAAGTAGCTTTGTGCGAAATTCCAAAACAAACAAACAAACTTTAAAATTTCACCCCGGCATACTAAATACATGCAGCATAACCGAGCTAAATGGCAATTGGAACTAACACTGATCACAAGCTGACCTTAATTTAAACTTGTATTCATATCCATATAAAAGTGTTGATTGTTGTCACTGGCCAAACAAGTTTCATGAAGATAGGATCAAGAAACCTTGGACTCTTTGATAGCACCATCTTGCACATGTTTGACACACTTTTAATCTTGTCATATTTATTATTTATTCTTCATTATGAGAATGCAACTTATTAAACACAGTTTTAAATATTTATTTAAATATATTTCTTTGTTTACAGTTCCGCACTAATAGCCTTTAAGAAGCACTTTTGAAATTCCTTGGTACTTTTGCAAAAAATTATGATCTTGAGGATTACGCAGTAATGTGAGTCAAAACGTATAGAGTGTATGAGATTGTATTCCAGTCTCATCGGGTTTTAATATAATTTTTATCCTGTACAGTAGGTTATTTGTATCGTATTGTAATTTTGAGACTGGGAGCGGCCTTATTTTTAGAATTTTCTATAAATTAATCGTTGTTTTGAAACAAAATTGTGAGCTTTTAATATTTAAAAAAAACTGTCTTAAGAGGTCGTAAGGACAAAGACAAAATATGTATTTATGTATGAAACCTTAAATGGATAATTATTAATTGCCAATGTAAATTGAAAAAATTGTTGGTCAGTTAATGTTTTGTTAACTTACAGTAAGATAAAGGTAATTTTTCGTGAATGATTTAAATCAAATTGATAATAATTACGATTCTCTTGATAAATGTTTGACGATTCTAGACGATTAGATAAGTTCTGTTTTTAAGCTAAAGGCCTTATCGCACTGAAATGGGAAATAAAGAGCGTTTTACATGTAAAATATTACTCTTTGCTTTTAGTCATCGGTTCTCAGAAATCAGTCGATGAGCGAGGAAACACTTTATTACTGTTAATTTTGTAACTGTTAATATTTAATAACATGTCGTTTTGAAAGATTGGATGGTTGATATTGCAAAACACTGAACTATTTTAGTGGATAGTCTATCTATTCTTTATTTATTCATACAATAACTTATTTCATTTTAAGGTTTGTAAACACAGCACTAAATAAATGGAACGATCCCAATTCAACCAGTTTACGTTTATTCAACGTAGTTGTAATTTTTGATATGCAAAAGTCGTTGAGTGGGTGTCTTCACACACTGCAGGGCGGGTTTAAATAACGCAAATTTTATACGTATATAAGTGAGTGGTATTATCAGTTGGGGCGTTGCGAGTCTAAACACCAGTCTCAAACCTGTATTGAATTTTTAAGTATACTGGCTCTTCATCTAAGTTTTAAAGAAATTGGTTATACAGAATATCCTAATATTTTTTAGGTGCTATTACGACGGTTATTTGCATTTAAAGAAATTGTCTGAGAGACAAAACTGGACACGATAAATGTCGATGTTTATTTACATAGAAACTAAATACTGATATAAAAATATTTCTTTTTTAGTTAAACAGTTAGGGGAATTAACGAAAACTCTCCATGAACGTAGAAAATATTTTATAACTTGTTATTCAAAAAGCCCCCCATTGTTACAGTGGTATGTCTGCGGACTTACATACTAAAAACCGGGTTTCGATACCTGTGGTGGGCAGAGCACAGATAGCCCATTGTGTAACTTTGTGCTTAATTCAAAACAAACAAACAAAACAAATATATCTAAAAATAAAAATGAAAAATGCTTTAATAAAGTGTGAAATATTGTATATAAAATACAACGAAAAGCTCAAATAAAGATAAATTAATGAAAAAAAAGATATTCTTCATTTCTTAGCAGGCAAACAAACAAACAAACACCACTGTCAACAACAAACAACGTTTTTTTTTTAAATAAAAAACGCTCTTTCATTGCAATAAGGATTGTGTAGCAAACAAAACTGCATGTTTCCAATCTTTGAAATAATTCATTTTGCAGTTGTTTGAAGATACTTTTCACTTTTTCATGTAACGTCGATTCGTTGCACTCCTTAATCAAAATTATTCCCCCTCCCTACGTGGTTCAGCCTGAGGACTCATGATGTTAAAAACCAGGTTTTCATAACTGCGGTGGGTAAAGCGCAGATAATTTATTTTATAGATGTCACTATTTGTCACAGTATTTTTATTTGTTTGTTTAAAAGAAGAGATGCATTGGGCTATCTGCTTGTACATAGCATGGAACCAAACCCTGGATTTTAGCGTTATATGTCTGTAAACATACCGCTGTCTCAGCAGAGGACTATTATAATATTAAAATATTTTATAGAAATAAAATTCAGTAGTTAATTACAAATTTATAATTAAAATCTAAATATATATATTTATGCATACAAGAGGTCTTAAGTCTGAAATAGTAATCGAATTTGTAAGGACTTTTGTTGCATAGTTAGAAGGCGAGAAAAGCTTTGGTAATTAAAGAAAATTGTCGGATATTTCTATATTATTATTCTATTTTTGTATATTATTAAACAAAATAAAACTTATTTAGTGAATTACTACCATTAGTACAAAAATCTGGTTAGTGTCATCGATAATCGACAGCAAAAACAACAACATAAAAACAACAAACAAACAAAAAACATAAAAGAGCAAATTATTTATTTCTAATTTTCATGCTAATTATTTACCTATCATTACAAAAGTAACTAAAATATAAAGTAAGGATCCATTTAAGTTAGTTAAGGGTATGTTAAGTAAAATAAATAATATAATAGATATGTTTCGCAGGCACGCACTCGAGAAGCCCGTAGGTAACATGGTTAAATAGCGTAACATCAGATGTATGTTCCTCAAGTGATTTAACTGTTATAACTAATAGCACGAACAGTAGTAAGACAAAGATCAAATAGCAACAAAACAATGAGATTTACTTATAAATAGATGTATATCGTTAGAGTTTAAAGATACTTAGGGTAAATGAAGATAGTTTCATGTTACAATTTCAAGTCATTATTCAAAGAAAGACGTTAATTTATTTCGATTTTCTTTTCGGTAGTTATGAAGCCAGTCAAATTGTTCAACCTTCTATAGAGTTAGGGTAAGAAAAAACAGACAAAATATAAAATTTTACTGAAAATAACTTTAGAAATGTATATAGGAGGTCTTAGAAATTACAAAAATGAAATTTGATATTTTGCAAATGAATAAAAGTATTTTTTGTCTTTACATGAAAACTACTTTTTACACAGATTATTCAAAACAAATACTCGATATATTCAAATACAATTTTTTAATTTAATGAAAATACTTCACTACAATATGTGTATTTGAAAAATGTATAACATTTTCTGAAAGACTGCCAAATTTCGTGAAGATATATGTTATATTAAAAGTTAATGGTATCAAACCTATAAAGATTGGACAAATAAGGAGGTCATGTGGTTGGTCATATCAACATAATTCTTATTGAGAGAGTTAAGTATTTGTAAATGCTTTGGAGATGAATAGTTTTCTTTCGATAATGGAGAACACTGTCAGAAAGAAAACTAAATCCACACAATGTTTAAGGCCTATCTGCAACATCATCTTAAACCAGCTATTCTAATCGTACTGTCTTAAGGCGTATCTGTGATATCATCCTGAAATAGTTATTGTAGTTACACTGTCTTAAGGTGTCTCTGCAGACTTTATCCTGAAACAGTTATTTTAGTCACACTATTTTAAAATATTTCCGGAACATCATCTTAAAGCAGTTAGTTAGTTAATGGAAGTGCATTAGCCTGCGAATTCACAGTCATAACATCTCTTAATTTCAGTTTTAAAATGTGTGTTATTTATCATCCCAAGTCGATAGAAACTGTTGTTTTATCCTCAACACAGTTCCGAAAAATCTACGGATAGTAAAACTTCACCAACAAGTGAATGTACGCCTATACATCATAATAAAAACCTTGTGAAAATGATTCTCTTACACAATCAAAATTTGAACTTTTTGTGTGTATTTTTGTTTTAGAAACACAGAAATCACCTTTCCTAAACAACACGTTTGGTAATTTAAAACTGTACCTCTTCTTAGGATTACAGATCATCTGAGGAACTACATACTGATATAAGTCTTTCACATAACAAGAATACCATACCTCTGCTATGAAGTTTTAATATGCGTTAACATACACATATATCTAAATGTATTTTTGTGTGTATTGAATACTCATTGTTTTTCACAAAACGTGTATCTTAAAAGTTTAGTTTGAATTTCGTAGAAACCTATTCAATGGCTATCTGTGTTATCCATCACTAATTTAGCAGTGATAGACTAGAAAAAAAGCAGCTAGTGAACACCACCCACTGCAAAATCTTGGGGTTGATCGGGACTTTATAATGCCCTTGTGACTGAAAAGGATTTGAACCTGCAATCTATAGATTGAATCTAGCGCTCTAACAACCAGGCCATGACCGAGCTTGGAACTTTTTGAAATAATTATTTGGAATAACAATAATTTGATATATTATTGTAAGTCAGTGCGTCGCGGTCAGGTTCTAAAGAAGGAGAGAATGTTTTGTTTTGTTTGTTTGTTTGTTTGTTTTGAATTTCGCGCAAAGCTACTCGAGGGCTATCTGCGCTAGCCTTCCCTAATTTAGCAGTGCAAGACTAGAGGGAAGGCAGCTAGTCATCACCACCCACCGCCAACTCTTGGGCTATTCTTTTACCAACGAATAGTGGGATTGACCGTCACATTATAACGCCCCCACGGCTGGGAGGGCGAGCATGTTTGGCGCGATGGGGATGCGAACCCGCGACCTTCAGATTACGAGTCACACGCTTTATGCGTTTGGCCATGCCAGGCCGGGAGAGAATGCAAGACAGATAAATTTTATCTTTATTTTCATTTGACTTAAATTGCCTGTTAATTTCTCTTCTCATATGTTTTGTGTTGCAGCGCTTTGTGAGTGCTGTGACTAAATATGTTGGAATCTAGGCTAATGTTTTGAAGTAGAAGTTTAGTGAATTGTTAGAAATGAGATCGTTTGTGAATAGATTTACTCTTTGAAGCGAAAAGTGAAATTGTCGAGAAACTAAGATCTGATGGGATGAACAATTAAATAGTCACGAGAAAAAGTAAAACTTTATGTAATATGTAACGTATTATAAAGTTATTTTTCTGCAGTGCATGTAGTATAGTGTTTTTTAAATACTGTAAACACTTTTTTATATTTTCTTAACACATTTATCGTATGGCTTTTAAAATGTTGTTTGGTTGGTTGAGATTTGTATCGTCAGAGTTCTAGTCATGTCATTGTAAGTCTGCGATACAATAAGTAAGAGCAAATGTCACTGGAATTTTCAAATAGGCATTCTAATTTAGTTTTCTTAGCAGTATCACTGTTATTAAGACAATTTCTTTGAATGATGTTTAAAAATGGTGTGTTATTAGAGTTTATCTACATTACATTGCGTACCGGATGGTGAATTTCCGAACTGACTGTGTGTTATAGATATTAGAGAAATCCACACCATGATTGGTGTTTTTATAATTATTTAAAGTGCTGGTGTAATGGACAGACAACGTTCTCGTGACAAAAGTTCTTTTATGAACGTGAGTAACAGTCATATTCTAGCTGATCATTGTTACCGATTATGTCCTTTTAGAATTATGATGCAACAACTTCTTGAGTTTCCACTTTTCATAACCGAAAGTGTTTTGTGGTTCAAAGGACATCACATTAATTATTCCGGTTAGCTTTCTTAAACAGGGATGGTGGTGGTGTAAGTGGGTGGAGGCGAGCATAAATATTGCACTGGATGCTGCAATGTTTTACATCAAATCGTATTCCTCAACATTTTCTTAGTGACAGGTACTTCAACGTTTTAATAGATGAAAATCTTAGTAAAGTGGCTCTTAAGTTGTACATCTCTGTAACTTTCCTTATTATTTTTTTATAACGCCCTCTTTACGTAGTTATTAGTTCCTATAATCATCCATTCTGTCATAGACGGAAATTTCATTATTCTGGAACATTTGAGCAAGTCATACTTTCTTATTTTTAAATATTTATAAGAATGCTTAACTTTACTGTTAAACACTAAATAGATTTTTTTGCATATAGGAAAATATGAAGCTCATCTCACAGTCTGCACACCGTGAGTGACAAATCCATCATTGACCAGTTATAGTGTTACCGTCATTCCCACTTTTAGGTGATATTAGAGTAGTTTAGGAGTTAACGGTAGGTAGTGTTGAATTCCTGCCTTCTCTCTTGCCCTGGTCCGGCATGGCCAACGTGTTACGGTGTGCGACTCGTAATCTGAGGGTCACGGGTTCGCATTCCCGTTGCGCCAAACATGCTCGCCCTTTTAGCCGTGGGGGCGTTATAATGTCACGGTCAATCTCACTATTCATTGGTAAAAGAATAGCCCAAGAGTTGGCGGTGAGTGGTAATGACTAGTTGCCTTCCCTTTAGTCTTACACTGCTAAATTAGGGACGGCTAGCACAGCACAGATAGCCCTCGAGTAGCTTTGTGCGAAATTCCAAAAAACAAACAAACAAACTCTCTTGCTTATCATGCCAGAATGAGGAACGACTAACATAGACAGCCCTCTAGTATCTTTGTGCGAAATTTATTAGACAAGTAAACAAACTTTTGTTTGCACTTATAGAACTAAGAAAGTTGTTATACTGAACAAGTTTTCACCACTTGTCTGTCAGCATACTCTGTAGGATATGTTTCTACCGCTTCAAATGACCTACTGACCCGTACCTTACCAACACTGGGAGTCTAGAACAACAAAATTAATGAAGGGACCGCTGCAGGGCAAAAAATTAGCTTGCACGAGACCTTTTATCATCCCCAGCCAATCAGGAGAATTTAGTGACGTACTTTTGAATCTCTTTCTTAAATTCTACAAAACCTTATTTCTGAGACGAACTACTCTAAAGAATCCTCGTGCCTGCAAGTGGGAGTTGGATGCGGAAAGCTGAAGTGTTAGATTTGAATAATAAATTAAGAGTAACTATAGAAAAAAAAACTAATTTTAATATTTAGTCATTCAATATATTCATATAAAATTATGACGATGATTGTTTCAAGCTTAATACTCTTCGCCGGAATAGTTCAAATCGGTAAGTGATGTTAAATTGATAGTAACAATGAATATAAGGGTAATTCATGGTACTGGAGTCAAAAGGAGGGTAACGGACTAATTGACATTACGGATATTTATATTTTACATATACAGTTAAATAAAATTCCCTATCGTAAGAAAACTGAAATGATTTAATCCAAAAGCACACTAAGAAGAAAAACAGGTTGGCATATTAACCCAATGCATTCCAGAAATTTTATTTTTTAGGTACATGACTTGAATAAGCTTAGTCTCGAATAGATAGTACAGTACAGTTAAATCAATAAAGTTATATTACATCAATACAGGTAAGTTAGAATGACTGTACTTTAAAACTCGTTTGTGAGTAACGAACTTATTTCACTTTAAATACATAGTTTCCATAAATAAGCGGCCATTTGTTATGTACTAATTCATTTGGACAAGATGCACAACATCTCTGTTTTAAAAAATTCGGCCTTTAAGATACACTGCTGGGAAAATTTTAAAAACAATAAACATGAAGAAAAAATATGCATTTTGTGTTGTTAAACTCAATCACTTATTTGAGTAAAGCTTCGAAAGATAAAAATAAGAAAAGGGAAAATAAAAAAAACGTTTTTAGCATTTAATAGGGAAAATGTGAACATTATAAAATTAGCCTAATTACTAGGTGATCAAAGGTTTAAGACCATACCAAAAGGAAATCCTAAACAGGGTAGGAAATGCCCAACAAGAAGTCTCAGTACTGAGTTGCACAGCCATCATTACGAATAACTTCAAACATTTGCTTTGTCATGGTCGATATAAGCGTTTGAAGAAGGCTGGCTGGAATGTTATTCCAAGTGGTGAAGATAGCTTTACGAAGATCATGCACTGTTTGGAAATGACGTCCATTTATCCCCAAACATTTTCAATGGGGTTCAGTTTGAGCGAACACGCTGGACGGTCCAAAATAATCACGTTATTCCCCATTAAAAAATCCTTTGTCTTGCGGGTATTGTGGACTACAGCATTATTCTGCTAAAAGATCTAGTCATTTCTATACAAGCGAGGGGACTTCAGTTAGTAAGGGTGCTCTCTCCAACATGCCAATGCAGCCAGCTGCTATTTGATGCCCCTGTATAACTTGAAGCTCCATTGTTCCACGGAAGAAGAAAACACCCTAGATCGTGATGGAAACTCCTCCACTGTGTCGTGTAGAAAATGTCTCTGGTGGGATATTCTTATCGTGCCAGTAACATTGGAAGCCATCTGGACCGTCCAGGTTATTTTTTTTCTCATCAGAGAACAAAACCTTCGTCCACTTTTTTACGTCCCATGTTTGGTGCTTCTGAACAAAGTTTAAACAAGCTGTTTCGTGGTGTGGAAGGAGGCGTAGCCTTTGAAGACGTTTAGAGATTTAAAGCCTTTCTCTTGTAGATGCCGTCTCATTGTTCTTGAGCTGCATTCTGCGTCCGTAAAGGCTTCAATCTGGTTCGACGATTGGCTGGTATTTTGCCGGACAACCCGTCGAATCCTTCTGCTCAACGCCGGCGAAATTTTATTTTGGCTGACCACTTGAAATTCTCGCTCCGTATCCCTCAGGGTCTTTTGAGAAATTTGCAAGAACAGTCTTACTACAACCAATATCACCAGGGATGGCACGTTGTTTTTGCAGCTCAACAATCCTGTCGTGTTCAAACTCTGTCAACATTTTAGCCTTTGCCACGTTTTTACCCAATGTAACACAGATGTTAGTAGGAGATGTTGAGAAGGCTAATGCTTGAACACAAATGACTAAATTTCTATTCGTGTTTACAGATTAACGCTTCGTTTTGGTATGGTCTTAAACTTTTGATCAGCTAGTAATTAGGCTAATTTCATAGTGTTCACATTTTCCATATTAAATGCTAAAATTGTTTTTTTTTATTTTCCCCTTTCTTATTGTCATCTTTTGAAGTTCTACTCAAATAAGTGGTTGAGTCTAACCACGCAGAGTGGATATTTTTTCTTTATGTTTACTGTCCTTAAAATGTTGGCCAGCAGTGTATCTTAAAGGCCACATTTTTCAAAACAAAGATGTTACGTTTTATGTTCACATTCTACAACTTTATTCTATGTAACAGTACAAAAGCATACTAATAATTTAAATGGCTTAGGATCAAACTTAATTAAGATGTCTTTAAATCAAAAGGAGATAATATTCCATTTAAATTTAATGTTGTAACCAGTTTTCAAGTGAACGTGGATTTTTTAAAATAATTATTTGTGACGACAACGAACACGTTTTACTACAAATATCTAACTAGATGGCAATACTCATTTAAAAAATATGTAGTGTGTAATTATACGGTTTGTAATAGGTAGAAAACTTGAATGTTTGTTCAAACCAAGTTCTAATGATTTGATTGTTATATCTTCTGTTGTTTTCTCCTGTTTATATCAATTTCACTTGTTTTAGCCGAAACTTCACAGTTACTATTACTTAAAAATAGACATTTTAAAAAAAAGTTTACGATATTAAATTTAACCATTAAGTTTACTGTATATATTTATTACAAGTTTTTTTTCTGTTTTTTACACACTTATTTGGTGAATTTTCATTCCTAACGCTTTCTAACGGAGTTACGTTTTTCTCTCTTCATGGAACAAACAAATGTCTTCCTACACATCTAGGTCATTAAAGTCGTTGACCTTCGGATGTTTCTTACGAGTACATGTAATAATCTTATCAGATTCAACTACAATTCTAACGGGTTTAGAAAAGAGGTTAAGCACAGAGGTGGGGGATGGGTGAAAATAAAAGTAAATGGTCAGAGGTCACGTACTGCACTAGCAGAAACTAAGTTAGAAAAAGCAATAATAAATATATGTACAACTTATTATTCAGTTTACCAATTGTCACTAATACTGGTCTCGTTAAATTCTACTCCTCATCAGTGATTCTGGACAAAGGCAACTCCAAAGTACAAGACTGAATAAGCTTCACACAAAAACTAATTTTAACCGCAGATGCTCTTAGGAATAAAGATATGCTGGTGATTAAAATATACACTGAAATAAATAAATTAACAACTTCCAAAATCTTTATCAGAGCGTATTTGACAGCCATTTTTGAAAGATCGTTACTCATGCAAAACAATTTGTAAAAAATGTTTTACTACTTAGTTGATATTTGTTATTAAATAATGTAAGAATATTTCTTCATTGGATCACTGAAATTTTTAAAGAAAAATTTTATTTTATTTGCTCCTTTAAGGATTGCATAATAATTCCACAAAACAGTTTGATTTTAAGAAATAAATTTGTTTTTCAGTGACTATAACGTTTTGTTCACGTTATTTTTCTACATTAGACTTTTATATAAAATGATAGACTGCTTAAAATCTGAGTGTACAAGAAGTTAGTTTATTCAAAGCTTTTCCTATATTTAGTTCATTGTCTAAAAATGAAAAACAAGAATAACAATAGCTGTCGCTAAAAATGTATAAATGGTAAAGGAAATTACTTTGTGTTTTTTAACAATAGTAACTAATTTCGGTAAAAATAATCTGTAATATTAATTCAAAATATCTTTATATTAACGTTTAATTTTGATTTCACTGAAGACTGAAACAGAAATCAAGTAAATATTCTGAAGAAAAACATTTTTTTATTTTCAGCATAAGCGTCAACTCTCAATCTTAGAAAAAATAAGTTAGGAATTTATAGGTAAAATATTGATGTGCTGTTTTAATATATTCAAAAACACTGGTAAAAAAGGTTAAAAATTAATAAAATTTCCAGCTACATTAGTGTCATTCATATTTTTTTTCTGTGAAGTGATATTCGTGGCCCGGCATGGTCAGGTGGGTTAAAGCGCTCGACTCGACGCGGGTTCGCATCCCCGTCGCACCAAACATGCTCGCCTTATCAGCCGTGGGGGCGTTATAATGTTACGGTCAATCCCACTATTCATTGGTAAAAGAGTAGTCAAAGAGTTGGCGGTGAGTGGTGATGACTAGCTGCCTCCCCTCTAGCCTTTTATTAACGCAGATAGGTCTCGAGTTGCTTTGTGCGAAATTCAAAAACAAACAAACTTATATTTGTAAAACAATAACGGAGTTATATAATGGCATCGACTGTTGTGATAGTGCTGGAAACGGGAGTTGACGAGTGCAACTTCAAGCTGCGACTTCGGTTTCAGCACGGTAAATCAGTTCTGTGAGATGTTAAGGTTATGTTCACCAATTATCAAATAAAGGCTGTTATCCATACTTCTTTACAGTGTAAATATATACTGTGTTGGGTTTAGGATTCTTTATACAGATGTTTGACTTAGCGATAAATTCAACAATGAATGAACAGTGCAAACTTCACCTTTTCACAAAATGTTATTTATGTATTTAGAAGAAGTTAAACATGTGTAAATTATTTACACTATAGAGATCATAAGTTCTCTCGTCAAAAGTTCATTTAGGTCCATTCAATTAGTTTTTAATTTCTGTTGATAAGCCGATCGACCTTTTTCTACTATTCTCTGTATAATACACAACTGTCACTTGAGTCACTGCAGTTGTATACTGCTCTTACAGTAATCATTTGGTCTTCTTTCTTCAAATGTTCCTCTTCTCCTTTTGTCAAAGTGTTCTCAGGCTGTTTCAACTACACTAGATCCACGGTTTGACAGAATAAATTATTTTTCTTATCTCCTTTCTTACTGTTAGTCTTATTCTAACATATCAAACGTTAGGGTTATCACTTCTTACAAAATTGATTTTACGACGAAGTTTTCCTTGGCAGTAACTTCACTTTCTTCTTGCATTGTTTTTTGTCTGTCTGCTGTTTCCCACTCATCTCATACTATTTATATGTTTATTACTAAATCGTCTCCTAGCTATGTTCTCAACATCAACGAATTAGAAACACAACTTCCAATAACTGTCTGCTTTTAACTCTCTTAATAACAACGCAATCATAAGATATACATTTAACAAAATAAACTAAGTAATATCCACATTAAATAGTCTTTTATATGAAGAAATATCCTTTACCTTTGCCTGAAGAATGTTGCTTCTCATCAGTTTAAAACTAATAATTTGCGATAATACTAAGATATGCATGATCGTCTACAGTTATGAATTCACGTTACTGTTAAATACTTGTATTGACATATTTTCTAAAGGAACATTAAAGATTTAAAGATGCAAATAAAATACACTGTACAGCGAAGCTGAACAGTTAATTAAAACAAAAAGGCACTGACTGAGGTGTGATAACGTTTTGTTTAGAAGTTAATCTAATGTGGACGTGGTGGAGAAAAACACGTGAAGAATCGTATACTTTTATAGAAGTTGATATAGGAATACAAAACACTATCCCGAGCGCTTTCAAAAAGTAGACCTTCCTTCAACAGGGATAAGCTATTCCACTTTTTTAAAAATAGGATATAACATTTTTGTATTCAATTTTTTGAATAGAAGTGCTTTCCTAACATTATGAGTTTTTACAGAAAGTCATTGTTGAGAAAAACATTTTATATATATAAAAAAATTAAATTATTGTCATTTGAGCTTTTGCCATAACAATCTCAAACTTATGTGTAGTTTAAAAAATATTATTTTTCACTTTAAGTGTAGCCTAATTATATATATAGGAATAGCTTCAAAGTTATTATTTACATTAATTGCTAATAGACGATCACATATAGCACTATAAAACAATAGTGAACTTAATACTTAATATACAAAAAACAAAACAAACACTTTTATAAACATTCATCGCATTTCAAGGTTGTAATCCAAACGCCAAGACAAAGATTGCCTGTAGTAATATCACCCAAAAGCGTTGGGGATATCCCGTTTATCAGACAAAATTTAAAGAGCAGATAACAAATCAGTTAGCAGTCATGGAAAATCAAGGGGCAGAGTTGAGTGCTTATATCCACAATGACTCAGTTTAGTCTTATTTGCGTTCACTGCCACAATACCTGTAGCCAGTTATGGGAAGGTATTTTCCCTTTTAGCAAAAGTATAGTTAGGAATATTTATTTCTCTGTCTATAAAATTATCGTACAGGTGGTCAGAAACATCAATTAGATCTTTTAGATTTATTTTAGTGTATAATGTGGTGAAGGTTTGGAGTAACTTGCAAAATTTTAGAATGGTTATTATTCCATTGTAGGAATTTTAGAACTTTTAAGGGTGAGGATGGTAGGTAATGTTTATTAGATATATTTTTAAGGTGGCTTTATTTTATTATATTCCTACTTTTGAGTTCAATAAATCTCTGACTGAAGCAGTGAAAAACAGTAACGGTTGAGCTCTCATCTCTGCACCGTTAATTGATTTTCTGTAACTGATAATTGTTTTCTCATCTGCTTTTTTTATTTTTGTATGATAGATGGGATTGGGTGTTATTACCCATGACCTTTTAATTAAAACTGGGAAATGCAAAACATTTTAATAACATTTTTAAAATTTTCTTACCTACGCGCCTCTAACTTTAAAAAGAAATATACTGAAGCTATCTTTTATGGTGACATTACATACATTTTGAGACGATATAATCATAAGGTATATAAATAATTTTTCAGGTTGGAGCCAGTGTCCCGAGCCTAATGGATTTTTTCCAGATACCAGACAGTGTGACCGTTACTTCACATGTAAAGAAGGGGTTATCAGTGAAGGACTTTGTCCAGATGGTCTGGCGTTCAACGATAGAACTTCGTACCTTTTTCCTCGATGTGACTACATTCTCGATGTAGACTGTAGTACGAGGCCAGAACTTCGTAAGTCTTTTTTGTTTCTTACAAGCAATGGCGTAGAGAAAGGGGATAGGGCTAACTGAGAGTCTGTTCCTAACAGCACATTTTGGAGGCGGCATATATATTGCCAATAACAATTACCATAATCGCAATTTCGCGATTATGGGATTAGCACTGTTAGGTACGAAAACTGCACTTATGCCACGAGTGAAAAACAACTTTCCTTCTAGTGTTACAGTTTCTGTGAACCAACCTGCTGAGTAATGGGCCATCAAGCAGCATACACGCTGCCATCTGTTAGCGACATTAGTAAATATGCTCGTTGACGAGAAACTCACTTGAAATAAAATTGTATCTCAAAACGACTGGTATGGGTATTAACATTTTTATTGATAAGCAAAGAACAATTTCGACCTTCCTAGGCCATCTTAGGTTAACCCATACCCTACCCATGTTTTCTACGGTTTGTGGAGGAAACTTATTGACGTTGATGAAGTATTGTTTTATTTTTCTAACTCGTCGTTAATTTTATCTGGTGAACATAGTTTGGGCTGTGCTTATTTGATTTCTTAGTATGTTGAGTTTTTGTTTCATGTGCCGAGTTCCAAGGAATGTATGGTCCAGTATGGGTGATTTTTTCGGTGGATTTCTGTTTTAAATTGTGTATCAGTTCTTGTAATTTTGAGGTAAATAAATTATATTTGATTGTTTTCTTCCTGTTCACATGTGAAGTTAATGTTGTGATTATTGAGTTAATGTGATTGAAAAAATTAAGTGTGTGTTCTGTAGATGTGAATCCCGCGATCGTGTCGTCTACATATCTGTACCAGTATAGTGGGTGATGTAATGCTGTGTTAATTGCTTGTGTTTCAACTTGTGTCATAAAAATATTTGCCAGAACTGGTGATACTTGGGTTGTCCATGCTTAGGCCATTTGTTGTTTGTATATAGTTGTGGTTGTTGAACATGAAGTTTGTCTTCATCGTGGCGAATTCTATGGAGGTTTCTATTGGCCATTAAGGCTTTATGATTATGTTGCTTAAGATTATACTTGAAATTAAAAGAATATTTGATGAATGAGCTATCTGATGTCACATATTTGGAGAATGCCCATGCTATGTATTTACCAAGATTGTAATTAAACGATTTATATGTAGACGTTATTGGTCGTAATGACAATCTGATTTATGAGGTTTAACTTCAAATCTGATTTTAATAAACTTAATAATAAAGCCTTAATTGTCAGTTTCGATATTATATCCCTCTTTACAGAAGTCGCAACCGCTGAAGTCTGTAAGATAGCCTTAGAACTCTATATCCGAGACCGTAATCCAACTATAGACATTCCCAGCAACCAATTAGCAACCCTTATAGAATTAAACACGATGAAGACAAACTTCATTTGAAAAACGCCACACCAACATTATTTATAAAATATAATATGATAACTGCCACGACTTCTATATTGGAGAAACAAGTAGAAAAATGGAATTCACATGCAAAGAACACAAAAAAGTCACCTTCAAAACGTTTTCGAACACTGCAAGTCAAATAAACACAACATAACCAGGAAAAATGCCCAAATACTGAATAAAGAAACAAACATAAACAAATGCAAAATTAAAGAAATCTTACTTATACAACAACTCAAGCCCAGAATAAACCAATAAAAAGGAACACCTTTATACCTATATTAATAAGTATAATCAAACATCTAAGCACGCCCTCTACATTCCTACACTTAATTACACAACCCCCTTCAAACATGTGGTCAGCTACCTCTTTCTTTGTGAACCTGACGATGACTGAAGAAAGGTCGAAAATTTGTTTGCTCCTCTACATAAAAAAATCTTCTCAACCCATACCAGCTGTTTTTACATGTATAGACTTTAGACATAGTTCTCCAGTAATGATGACTCCATTGTTACAGGTAAAATCTATTATTATTATGCTTGTTTGAATAAAGATTAATATTAAGTTCTTACTAGAGTAAGCTATGGACTTAGAGTGAAACTGACATTAACTTGACATTCATTATATTTCATTATGTATACTTTCATTACGCTTCTACTTCTAAAGATTATGATACACTTTTCTATTATCTGAGTACTCTTGTTGTTAACAATACTTTCTGTCACAATACCTCATGAGGTTTAGCCAACTTAGGATATTTAAGTTATTCCTAAACACGTGTATTAATCTAACAATGCAAAAAAAGTAACAAAAACACACAAAATATAATTACAACGAATAAAGGAAATATAACTTCAGATATATTAAATAGTATAATCAATACTGTTAATAAGGTAACAATAAATAAATAATGTATTTTGTTTAACATTAGGAACTGGTTTTTGTGATTGTACACGTTTCAGTCTGTGATCTCGTTTAGTTAGAAGATAAAAATTTATTTACCAGTAAATATCTTGACAAATTGCTTGTTATTACGCAGACCTACCACTCTTAGGTAAAAATCAGTGATATATGAACAAACTACAGTGGATATCTTTCTCGTACCGTGAGTCTGAAGATCAAAGTTTGTGGCAATTATCGCAAAAACGCACTCTGTACATTGGATAAATGTGATAATTAAATTCCACTATTCGATAAGAAGAACATTTCCAATAATTTGTGATGATTTCTGACTGGCTTCCTTCTTTTAGACTAAAATCAAGTTAAAATCAAGGATGGATATGCACAGATAGCTATTGTTGTTGATTTGTAAAAAAAAACACCAAAAAACAAAACAAAAAACAGCAAATAAACGATTTGAATCTGTTACCCAGTTAACAGAAGAGTATGGAGTATACAAATAAATACAGGACGTAAGTTGTGGAGTGGAAACAGCAGTGTTTTCTCATGTGGAACGTGTCTGTTGAAGTAGGAACCACAGAAGGAAATTATGGGTATAACTTGTTTAGTAAAACTATCTCCCTTTGTAAGCTTTCTGGAGGATGAAAAAAAATACAGGGTGGTCGCTAGAAAAGCGGAAAATTTGAGGGTCAGATGAGATCATAAATAAAATGCGTGCTTACTCATTTCTATTTTGATTTCTTTACATCATGAATAAAATGCATGATTTTAATATCATAAAATGCGTGCTTACTCATTTCTATTTTGATTTGTTTTAACTTTGTAAAAGTTATTCTTTGTAAAAATAAATAGCTGTTTGACAAATTTTCCGCTTTTCTAGCGACCACCCTGTAGAATAAAAATAAGATTTAGGTAACCCAATAAATGACGTTACTAGACCTAAAGTACCTCTTTAAACGAAAAGAAAATAATTAAAATCTTGTTTCCATAGTTTAAAACTGATTTAAGCTAACTTTGCAACAAGTGAGCATTCGTTTTGTAGTTTGTTTAGTCTAAAGATATTTGATTTTCTTGTGTATTTGTTTCAGAACCTGCTCAACCCTCTGAGCACTGTCCTCATAAATGGGGTGACTATCCACACGAGACTGACTGTGGAAAATTCTGGAAGTGTGCTGATGGTGTTGCTTATGGTTTCAACTGTCCTGTTGGCTTAGCTTACAGCCCAAATAAAAGAGCATGTGATTGGCCAGACTTAGTATCAGAATGTGACAGTGAAGGTAGGAACAACTTTGTGTACAAACTTTGCAGCCCACGAATGGTACATTGGATTATACATGGCATCTGTAAAAATATACGTTATATGTGGGTTTAACTTGTGAATAATTTTACCTTGGGTAAGTTAATGTTTCGTTACCTGAATAACAGTTGAAAATAAGAGTTCTCTATGAGTATTAATCAACGTTTTCAAATGTTTTTTTTTAAGTACTGGTTGTGGTTGTGGTTGTGGTTGTGGTGTGTAAGATACGCACAAAAGATCAAGGAAAATGTTGTTTCGTAATCAGAGGACATGTTGCTCATCTTAATGACTCAAAACAAGAGATATTTGATAGTTTCAGCAAGAATTAAGTTTTGTTCATAGGAAATTCTATGGGATTAGAGCAGTTATTTACTCAGGATAATTCTAGATACAGAAAGTGGAATTCGTTTTACAAAGTAAGTTAAACCAATTTGTTTCTGTTATTGTAACTGATAATACAAATAACGTATCGACTAATACTGCTACGTTTGTCGTGTTCCAGCTGCCTGAATGAGCTCCGTTATTGGGAGGAAAGCCTCGTGATGATTGACATAACAGTTAATGTAGTTGACATATTATATTATTCTACACATTCACTCACGAGTCTTGCAATGAGCCTGTTAAGAAAGGTTACGAATGTTCGTTTACTGTTAGGATAAATTAGGACGTATAAAAATAGTGTAGTAATATAAATACCCAACAATTACAAACAGTCATCAATACAATGTATCTTCCAGATATGTTTCAACAACAAATGAACATAAAAATACAAATTATATGTAATACCTTTCTTGACATTGCCCACAGCTAGGTGCGACCTGGCTCATTAACTCCAGTAGTCAAGAAAATATCTCCTTCACAAACAAATTGTAGATGTGTAGTAGTTCTTAACAAATTTCATTTCTGAAATACAAAACTTAGTTCAAATAATGTGGTGAAAGAACCGTGGTTTAACGGGCTTTTCACCTTTCTTGTAGATCCAGATAATTTTTGTTCTCCAGCTAAAGCATTTAACATTACATCGTTTTACCCGTAGGAAATGGGAATATTTTTTGCTCAGTATATGATAGTTTTATTGTGGTGTTTTTGTGTAAGGTTAGTCTTTCGATTCTTTAGACTCCTAATGATCTACATTCATAGGATGCTATACTAGGTGTAAAACTACTTTCCTAGCTGTCAGCTTTCCTTGTCTATTTATTCAACAAGCTTTAGAAGTTGGTTAGTTTAAGAACAACCAGTTGAGTATATAAAAATGTATTTCAGAACGGCTGGTGTGGGTATTAACAATTTTATTAATAAATAGAGAACAATGTTTTGACCTTCCTAGGTCATCTTCAGGTTAACAAAAGGATTATTTACTTTTGTTAACCTAAAGATGACCTAGGGAGGTCGAAACGTTGTTCTCTGCTTAGCAATAAAAGTGTTAATACCCACACCAGCCGTTCTGAGACCCATTTTTATTTCAAGTGGGTTTCTCGTCGTCAAAAGTTGATTATATAAATTAAACGCAACTGTAACTCAAGAATAAAATTATACATTAAATCATGATCTACAAATATCAAATGAAGAAAAGTCACTGTTTAAGTATTTTAAAAATCCCACTATTTTAAGTCAGGATAAACACGGATAAGTATTGCGTAACTCACTAAAGCATATATTTTCTAATAATAAGAGTGGTATACACAATTTAAACCATTCACAATTCTGAATATTATAGCCTACGAACGAACTCATAAATAGATTTTAACTTGAAACAATGAAACAATTTTTATTGTTTGGAAACTTACCGAGTATTCTTACAGTTCCATTGACTGCTACTCTTTTTGTACCGGACTGTATGCATATAAGCTGTTTTGTTAAGAAAACAGGTAATCATATAAACAATCCTGTGCGAGGTGATTTCTCTGCCAAGTAGATATACTTAACAAAGAAACAAACCACACAGGAATAATGATAGTGACAAGACATTCATGACTTAACTTCATACATCACTACTTTAACAGTCTAATTATACTTAATATTAATACTTACCTCGTAAGTAGTGCACAGAGCTGTTTGTATGTTTCCATAGTAACATTTAATTACAAGGCAGGCAGTAGTGCTGCTTCTGCAAGGAAGTCCATTGAAATAATATACTAAATATTTCTCAATAGATCATCAAAACTTTTCAATGCTATACAGTATTTCCTTTATAAGTATATCCATGTAATAACAGAATTACAAGATCTTAGTTATAAACACAATCTTCCTGTGACTTTTGAAATACCGCATTAAAAAGTAAGCAGACTGGTAAAGAAAAAAACATTTTCAAAAATGAATTAAATATAGGGATGCTTAATACAAATCCTTCAAAAACAGTGTAAAGAAGTTAATAGGAATGGCACCTGTATTGTCTCTGCATAATAGTGCAGGCAAGAATTAACGTATAGCAATTATGAAGAGGTGACGCAACTACTATTTTTATTATCTTGTTTTGCATTCTTTTGAAGGATTGACATTAGCCATCCCTACATTTTACTTACTTTTGGAAAAAATTTTTTTCTTTACTTGTAAATACAGCATCAGATCTTCTTGAGTCAAACGTTTGTATTTTGATCTGTAATGGCCTCTAATTCAGAGATCCTGGACATGGGTTTACATTTTTAATATTCACGTATTAACGACGTTCTTGGAGGATCCGAAAAGATAAATTATTAAAAAGGGAGTTATTTTACAAAATTACTGGAAAGAGTATAAAAAAATATTTTATGGTAGTCACAGATGCCCCCCAGTGGCTCAGCGGTATGTCTGCGGACTTGCACGCTAAAATCCGGGTTTCGATACCCGTGGTGGGCAGAGCACAGATAGCCCATTGTGTAGCTTTGTGCTTAATTCTAAATAACAAACAATAACAGTCACAGATATCAAAGAAGAAAAAATCAAGAATATTAAGGCGTGGTAGCCAAGGTTGAATTTCATTTCTTTTGATTGGTTACAGAGATCTTTTAGTTTTCTAAGTCTTCTACTCTGATTTAAAACAGAATGGTGTGCATCTCATTCAAGTTAAAAAATACAGCGAAATATATACAGATCTTACGTTTCTCACTGACTCTGGAATTGCGTTCTTTAAAGGTTAACTTTATTAAAATTATTAATTTTTTAAAGTTTATTGTTAGAGGAAGCAAAATTTAAGAATTTTTGTTTCCTTTCAAATACTTGTGATAAAATTACACGTACTTAGAAGTTGGCTAAATGGATTGGATGTTATCTTTAAAATTAATATATATTACTGCCCATCGATGTTACTAATCCACACGTAACTTCAAGGTACTTGTCAAATAGTTGTGATTAGCTTGAGGACCCAACATAGCTAGGTGGTTAGGGGACTTGATGAACAATAGGAGAGACGCAGGTTTGAATCCCCGTACCAACAAATATGCTCGCCTTTTTAGCCGTGGGGATGTTATAATGTGACAGTTAATTTCATTTCGTTAGTGAAAGAGTAGCCCAAAAGTTGGCGGTGGGTGATGATGACTGTCTGTTGTTTACTGCTAATTTAGGGAAGGCTAGTGCAGTTAGTTCTCGTGTAGCTATGTGCGAAGTTTTAAACACATGAACAAATATTAGCTCGAGTGTTATAAAGCTTACTATGGATTTGATTAATAAAAGATAATGCAGTAGTTTCAAAATTTAAAACTCCACTAAAATGCGTTCTAATAATATTAATCAATATCAAATATCTTATTATTCATGATGTTCTAAAAGCAGGTAAGTCCAAGAAGTCTTTGTAAAAATAAAATAGAAACCATAACTCAAGCGCTTTCAAAAGGTGGATCTTCCTTTTTCAGGGGCAAACTGTTTGCTCCTGAAGAAGAAAAGTTCTTTCAAAAGTGCTCAAAATCTCTTATATTAAGTTAATGCTTTACTATGTGATGTTATTACCTTTGGGTAAGTATAAAATGCAAAAAACTTTATAATTGGCAAGAACGACTTTAAGATTGTAGTTAAAGAAGTAGAACGACACCAATTAAAGAATACTGTTATATAAATTGTAGTTTATTACCTTTTCTCACATGTAACATCTGACCGGAGGTTTCATAGAACTATATAACGCTATTGAAAGTTTTCCAAATAAAACTTTATGAATACTTAGCTGAATGTTATTTTAGAAGTGAAATTCCTAAACCTCCATGGAGTAACATATGTGTCTTGCAGGGGCTACAGTAGGAAATTAATCAATATTGTTAAAACTGTTGGTGGAAACAAGAGGTTTTTAGGGCTATTCTTCTCATGAAAACTTGTTCATGTAGAGTGTTCATTAAGTGATGAATTCGAACCAAGATATGATGTGGAAATAATTAGTTCAATAATCAACTTATTTCACTTTCAGTCTTTTTTATCTTTTACTCTTCATATCCATCTACTAAATTCATTTTAGAATCTCTAAATGCTAAATGGCTCTGCATGGCCTGATAATATGAAGGTTGCGGGAGCGTTACAATGTGACGATCAATCCCACTGTTCATTGATAAAACAGTAGCCCAAGAGTTGGCGGTGAGTGGTGATGACCCACTGCCTCTCCTCTAGTTTTACACTGCTAAATTAGGGACGGCTAGCGCAAATAGTTCTCGAAGCTTTGTGCGAAATTCCAAAACAAACAATGTAAATCTATCGAACTTGTTTGTTGGGAGATATGAAAGGGTTAATTACCTACTGTATTAAAGAGGTAGGGGCTCACTCCCTATTTCGGTGCTCTTGAATTGACCCAATCTAAAGATTGAAAAGAATTAAATTTAGAAATAAAGTGTTTTTTAATTTCTCTTTTCACACTAAATATTAATCATAAAAACAATTTAAGAATTTTTATATTTGACGGGTATGCAGCCACTTGAATAGATCAGACATACTTTTGGTGTGAATGTGTTTTGTAGTCACTATGAGAAAAACAAACTATACAATGAATAGGTGCAAGATGAATTGTTATCGACCACTACTCAGTTCTTCAAATTAAATAATAGCAGGTATAATAATTAAAATTAGTATTCCGAAAATTGTCTAATATCAAAGTCTAAATTCAAGAAAGGTCCAATTCATTTTACACTTTGATCACCGTGTGTTATTAGGTTATACAACTGTCGAAGATTTTCACTTCTCAGCAGTAACCCTGAACAATAAAACAGTCAAAAAGAGATAAGTTAGACTTGTATCTCAGTGAAGAGTACCAAATATACTGTTGGTGTTATAGACACACACACCTCAGGAACAAGATATTTTCAAAACCAACCAGTCTGATGTTACAGATAAATGTTCTGTTTTTGGTCTCTGAAACATGGCCAAGCTTATCTCTCTTCGGTTAACTTGTGTTAACTAGTAAGGAGTATAATTCTCCGAATTTAGCACCACACAATAACACATGCTGATGAAAGTAGAGATTGAACTACATCTTTTCGAATTTAGGCTTAGATATTAAACAATTTTCGGAAAACTAAGTATTATTCATATAGGCGGCTACGCAATCAATAGTTTTAACTTAAAAATAATCTCAATAAAAATAACTTTGAAAATATAAGTCATTGGTTTGAAACTGTGAAGGTGTATATCAAAATTACTTTAAATAATTAACTACACCAAGATCTTGGAAGACTGAAGGCTTTCCCTTCATATGACCTTTATGTAAAACCACTTCTGTTATGATCTCGGCACTTGACAAAGTATTATTAGAGATAAATTAATCCACTGATTTTTAGATATTGCTTTGCCTGCTGATGGAATATTATTTATTTCCACCGAGAGATATTGGAAGAAATTCATCCACAGTCTCATATGGTTTATCTTCTTCTCTTCTGGGTGTTTCTGACTCTATCGACAATGTATTAAAGATCGCAATTAGTTACTTGTATGCAAATTTACATTGTATCAATAGAATGAGGATCTGGTATTTTGGACTTTCTTTAGCAACCAATCCTGGGGTTGATTGTAAAGGTCGTCGTTACAGTGTCTACTTTGTGATGTCAATACGTACACAAACACTGCGTAAAACCATTGAATGAGCTAAAATTTGTGAATTGTTTTAGGTTCTGTGAACTGATGTATAATCACTTATTCGCTTAAATTTTCACAGCATTCCTAGGTTTCAAGTGCCCTGTCCCAACCCCTGCAGAAATCCAGTTGTTCGGCAACCCACTTTATCCGCACCCAGCAGACTGCAAGAAACTATTTGTGTGCGTAATAGACGTCAACGATCCCAGTTTGAGCAGAAGGGTCCCGCGCCTGTTGACTTGTGAAGATTATCTTGTTTTTAACCCTATAAAATCAACATGTGATGATCCTGTGAATGTGACTGGATGGTAAGAATAGACATTGGCTGGTTTGTATAGAAGAAGATGTTCTATGTTTTTATATTGTTTATTATAGTAGAATAATTAACAAGAAGCTTAAAATATATGTTGTACTTACGATCCAGTTACACTATTCTGACCATTAGAATGGAGAGGTCAAAGGTGAGTGATTTTCTACTTTGTTTTATAATCAAAATGCAAAGTTTGTTTGTCAGTTTGATTAAAATTAGTGCAAGTTGTATCATTTTAAATGCTGGTTAATTTAATATCAATGCTAACGAACGATAAAAACTCACAACTAAACACTTCGATTAATTATTTTAGTAAACTTCAAATTGCTTCCTTGCAAATAACTGTAGAGAAGTTCATGAGCAATTTAAAGCAATTTATTTTCTTCACTGTAATTCATTAAACATATAGTTGAAACATCAAATAACGTTTAAAACTATGAGTTAAAACTGTTCAGGATAAAACCGTTAATTGGAAACCTGTCCTACATTTTGACATTCTGTAGAGACGATGTCTTTCTTAATTGGATATAATTTAACGCCATCCCTTTGGAAAATGGCCTAACAAGACCTAGATTTTTTTTTTTCAGAAACTGTTTAGGGATTTTCTCTCACATGTAGTATTTAAAAGTTTGGTATTTTAAACAGTTTTTAAATTAATCCTTTGTTTCCTATATTCTGAGTGTTTTGTATCCCTATGGAAATATAATATCCTTTCTCAGTTCCTTATACTTTAGATGACATTTGTCTACAATTGTCCTTATTACTTTGTTAACGCAACTGTTACAGCTCCATCACATTATGGGGTGAATGTATATAGTTGATATACAGATTCGTATATCGTATAGATTGATTGTATAGATTTTTCAACGAAGACATTGTCATTTTAAAACAAGTATTCATGGATTTTTAAAAATTGGTATTTTTCAGAAAAAGGGCGTTCTTTAAAGTATCAAAATACCTCAGTTTGCTTCTTCATATCCGTTATGATATGCAACGTACATAATAAACATGAAGTTGTGGATATTTATTTTTTAAAGGTTATTTTAAAACCTAAACACAGGAGTATAAAATATTAATTACTTTAATGAAACTACACGTGACTGACAGGCTTAAAAAAACTTTAGTTAGTTCTAAGACAAGCACTTACGAACTCCAGTTTCATGTGTTACAAACGGATGACACTGGTGTAGTATAACCAAATTTAAAGCATACACCTGGGGTCATGTCTTTAATAACTAAATTGGAAACATTAAATAATTAGGTTCTGTTTAAATCTACTTTTGGAAAGTAAAAAAAAAAATCTGATACTAGTTTGTTTCAATAATCACTAACTCTCCCCCAAATGGCCCCCCAGTGGCTCAGCGGTATGTCTACGAACTTACAGCGCTAAAAACCGGGTTTCGATACCCGTGGTGGGCAGAGCACAGATAGCCCATTGTGTTGCTTTGTGGTTAATTAAAAAACAACAACAACAACTCCCCCAAATGTTTTTGTTGTACCCGAAATATTAACGGAAAATATGTCTCAGCCAACAGTATTGTGAAATGTGTTAAACTAGTGATTGTTTTGTCATTTAGATATACATACAGATGTTACCGTACTCTAAAATAAGTGAGAGGATGGGTCACAATGAAATTGAACAATAGTCAATAGAGGTCAAATTAAAGTTTTGCTTAAAATAAGGTCTAATAGTTAGTACCTTTTAATCAAGCTAGTGCGTTTTTTACAAAAACAAAAAACTTTCCGCGTGTTTAAAATCAACATTTCCGCCAAATAAGAATATTTCTCACATTTATATCAAAGTTATTAAACTCCTTCCATGGCCTAAGTTTTGCACAAATAATGATATTGCCACACACTTGCCAGTCTTAATTGTGCTATTCGTTAAATTAGATATATTTTCTTTGGCAATTTTTACTGTATTTTTAAAGCAAACCACTTTACTCTAGTAAAAATGACATAAATGTATTTTTATTATAAATTAAATATGTTAAATTTCATGTTTTGGTTGTTCGTCGCAAAGCTACAGTGGGATATTTCAACTCTTTCGACAGCGGATTTTAGTATTGTTTCGGAAGCGCTCAGACTTATTTATAATAATAAATAATATATTAATGTTATCTTTGATTATAAAATCAAACGCTTCTAACCAGTTATAAATAATTCACTAAAAAGTAGTTAGTTATAGAGCTAATTTCTAAGACACTTAAAGAATGACTATATTTTGTGATTAATTATTGCTACTGATTAAATGTGGTCATTTTAGACGCGGAACTTGATCTTAAGCTGGTGTATTACAAGTTTTATCTGTGTACAAATTTGATACTTTCATTGTAAAACTACTGGTTTACACTATAAAGAAATGTAACGATGTTATTGGTTTGTAAGTTTTATTTTCAAACACAAACGATATGCGAGCACTGATGCAATCGTCTTCAATGTTTAAATATACTTAGTTTAAGAAATAATAATTATTAAATAACCTTAAATCGTGTTAGAATGTCTTTAAAAATTATATTAATAAACGAATGCAGAATATAAACAATACTATATTAACTAACTTTTAATTAATAGCTAGATTTAAATGCATAATGAATAATTGTGAAATTAGATATTCAGTAAGGAAATTGTTTATGCTAGCCACATTTTTAAAAAAATAATACCTTTTTATTTTCTTTATTTTCTAGTGAAAATTACTACGGAAACTTTGTGAAGCAGACGTTTTAACCTTATGCATCTGTAGCCCACAAGATGACAAGTTATTTTCTACGTTAAACGTGTTTAATTTGCATCTGCTTGAGAGGAAAATCTTTACCTTGAAATATTTAAAAAAGGTAAATAAACAAACGTTTTGAGTTAAAATGTTTTTTTCAAGAATGACATGCGTTTTATTTCGAAACAATGGCATGGCAAGGCCAAGAGGGTTAAGGCGTTTGACTTGTAACCTGAAGGTCGCGGGTTCAAATCCCCGTCGCACTAAACATGCTCGCCCTTTCAGTCGTGAGGGCGTCATAATGTAACGGTCAATACTATTATTCATTGGTAAAATAGTAGTCCAAGAGTTGGCAGTGGGTGATGATGACTAACTGCCTTCCCTTTAGTCTTACATTACTAAATGATGGACGGCTAGCGCAGATAGACCTCGTGTAGCTTTGCACAAAATTAAAATAAAGAAAAGAATCGAAATAATCTCATCTAAAACAAAAATTTGAAAACGTTCGCTTACATTATAATCGTGATTTCACCCTCAAAATCATTTTATATCTTTAAAGAAAGAATTTAAAAACACACAATATTTAGTAAGACATGTTTTACATTAAATGTAATCCATATTAATATTTACATATAAGTGAGAAAATGCAAAGGGGATAAAAGTTTTCTACTTGTTTATTCACTGAATTTTTAAGCGATCATTTAAACATCATTTCTCTTTCTAAGATAACATCCAACTACCTTCGTATGAAATGAGTTATCTTTTCCACTAGCCCATTTAGGCCCAGCATGGCCAGGTGGTTAGGGCGTTCGACTCATAATCTGAGGGTCGAGGGTTATGTGATGACTAGCTTCTTTTCCTCTAGTCTTACCTTACTAAATTAGGGACGGCTAGCGTAGATAGCTCTCATGTAGTTTTGTGCAAAATTCATAACCAAACTAAACTACCCCACTTAACTGTTTCATTCTAATATTTTCAAGGCGACCTTGTCAAAAACCAGGTATTGTGGCCACATATCTTTTCTTCGTATTTCTTGAACTTTAAAATTAATCCACCGAGGTTTTAAACTAAAAGATTATAAAGATATGATAGAGAATAAACTGACGAAATGTTCTATTGACTTAATACGTGATTAGTTAGTTAGTTAGTTATTACCATTAGATTCCATCTAGGAACACAGGGCCGCAATCGCTTGCGAATTCTTCAACAGGTATTTAAGTGAGTAGGTTGTTAGCCCACTGCACCAAGCCGTCCCTAATTTAGCAGTGTAAGACTAGAGGGAATGCAGCTAGTCATCACCACCCACCGCCAACTCTTGGGCTACTCTTTTACCAACGAATAGTGGGATTGACCGTAACATTATAACGCCCCCACGGCTGGGAGGGCGAGCATGTTTGGCGCGAACCCGTGACCCTTGGATTACGCGCTAGGCCATGCCAGGCCATCTTAATACGTGATACATTAAGAAAATTTTTATCAGAAAAGAAACTATTACATTAAAACTATGCTATTTGCTTCATCGATTTTACAGATCTACTGAACCAGTTATTTCACATAACATGCATAATAAAGTGAGTTGAATTATCTGTTATTACTCAATGAGGAATGTTAAGCCCTATAAACTCTTAAACCTTAACTCAGATTATAGGTTGATAGATTTTCATTTTCCTCGAAATGAAAAAAAACCCGTCATAAATTAGCCATGACGATCTAACATGGAACACATCACCTACTTTTGTTATCAAAATACCTCTAAACCTACACCTAACGGAAAGTGATATCGGTATTCTAAAGAAAGGCCTAAAATTTGTCCCCATTAAGAAACATAAATAAGCTCAATACTAAACATTAAGCCGAGCATATTTATTCGATGCGAACGTTTTCAAGCGCACTTATAGATTTCAAATGCAAATCTCTTAAGACAGGAGCCACTTAGCAACAACAGTAAGTTATTTTTCTCCAACTACAGAAAAAAACTAACATATGAATTCACCAACATTGGAAAATTCTTAATTGGAAACTGTAGAGAAATTTTGGGAGGAAATTTATAACTTGGATTTCAGTGTTTCGACATCTGTTAAAAACAGCTTTACATAATTTTTGTTCCTGCGACTACATTGTAATTAAGCAAGCTGACATAGGAGCAGCAGTTATTTGGAAGAAAGAAATCTATCTTCATGTACCAGTAAATATCAGACTAATTGTCCTCTGATATCTGTGATAACGAATCTCTTGATAAATATTAACAGACTGTCTGTTTCAACTATATAACTAACGATAAGCAATAACGAACTTCCAATAAAATCTAATTTAATTGTTAAATATCTCGGGCTTTGTGTTACATATTATACCGACGGTACATAAACCAAACTAACCTGGCAGAACCACAGTTTCAACATGCAGCTGTCCTGCTGAACTTATCTCTAATTACCGTAATTTCATCCTGACTCCATTAGTTCATCCACTTCGTACTTATATTCAAGGCACCAGTGACGCTTTACAAAAAATGCGAATCTTAATTCAAAATCAGATTCGGTTATTTTATTCATACTTGAAATAACGTCGTTTTTTGTCTATTCCACATGAAGATGGGCTCAAGGCCTTAAAACATCACCTTGACAGAAGAGATACCATAGAATCACCTACTAAAACCCTTATTAAAATAGCTCAATTAGTTTTATCGTTAAATGCCTTTTCTTTTGACCCCAAATTCTATTTGCAAATGAAGGATGTAGCCATGTAAACCGAAATAGATCTTTTCTACTCTAACCTCTTTGTTGAATAAATTGAAGATAAATTTAACAGCCTTATACTATAGATATATTGATGCAGCTTATGACATAGTTACATACACTAATGATGAAACAATTCAATCTTTTCACCAATCACTTCAGTACACGTCTTCTGTTTTTTACCAAACCAGTTCATTTCTCAACATAAATATTTCCGTGACCGATGATGACATTCTCTCAATGTTTGTACATTACAAACCAACCGATACACTTAGCTATTTACATTTTCTCTCTAACCATTCTTAATACGTCAGGAGAAACATTCTCAAATTCCAACTCACCAGATTGCGTAGGTCTTCAGTAACGATCAAGATTATAATAGCAAATCCATCAACATCCACTTTTACTAAGAACATGACTAACATACGTCTCTTCTTCATCACATTAAAGATAATCCACACACTAACAATAAACGTTCGAATTTAGCTTTCCAGAAATTGCGTAGTTTAAATCATATCAGCCTCATTTCAACCTACACACTTGTACTTCCACAGACCATTAACATATTCCCGTGACAAGTTTCACCTATCCAACACAAATAACACGTATATTGTCTGATAACTTCCATATTATAACACAAGACGATAGCATTGGTTACATGTTCCTTAGTAAACTTATAATTTCTTATAAACGAGACGCTAATATTAAAGATGTGCTCGTTCACAGCTAACTTGCAAATAATATATAACTATTATCTGCTGTTGAAGTTCGTACTTACAGTTGTCAGAGAAGCAGATGCTACACTTGTCCTTTTTCTGATCTTAGAACATCTGTTAGAGATCCAAAATGAACTTATTATGTGAATAGCCATTTCACCTGTACATCTAAATGTTTCGTGTATTGTATTATATGTAACAACTGTAACCATATATCCATAGGAGAAACCAGCTGAATGCTCGCTGATTGTACACGAGAACACTTGAGTAGTATCTTCAACGCAACTGTTTATTCTTCTAAGTACTTGAAAGTACTTTCCTTATGTCATACCCTCTCTAACACCATTAAACGAATTATTATGGAAAAAATAAATCATTTTTACTTTGGGTTATTTAGGTTCTTTGGGTATTAATGGTCAGCTCATTTTTTGTATCTTTCATCTCCTTTTATTATCTTAAAATGTTTATATACCAAATAAATAAATTAATTAAAATTTTTATCAATTTATAATAATTTTTAACACTGATTTTTAATCACCAGTTTTAGTATATTGTTTGATTCTCACAGTTCTATGTCGCGTTACTTTCTGTTTTGTATTTTGTTTCCTTTCGAAACGTTTCTGTAATAGTCACTAACCAACAGGCTTGTTTTTGGCTTGAAACAGAGCATTTGATCGGAACGTTGCCAGATAAATAAATTAATACTATAGTTTTTAAAATGTGATTTTTCTCTAAAATGAGACACATACATATTATATTATTGCTTGTCTTGGTGGTTAGGGTGTTTGACTCTCCATTATCCCTTAGTGTGGATGCCTAGTGAGGGCACATTCCAGAGAAGATTTTGTCTTTCCAGTTTACCTCCTCTGGGATATGAACGTCCACTCACGTGTTTGTCATGAATGGCAAGCCGTGAAGGGGAAAAGAGGATCCTGGTTTTTGAGGGATCCAACCCCAACACACTACTTTGGTTTCGAATTCCTATTGACGGATGGCCTTATGGTGGCACCCTTACGTCAGTTAGCTGACCTTGTTTAGCTAGGGTCAATCGAGTTCTAGTGTTGGGAGTTCTCAACGGGTGTTGTGGACATTGTATCTCATGCTGGTGTTAAGGGAAAGTGCTCACAAAATCCCGGTGTTGCTGCAGTGTTCTTGTTTGACATTGCCGTGCATTCCCTTGTAGAACTCTATGGCGGGTAAGGTCAGTGCACACTTAGTCTTTCTTGTTGTATTATGAATCTCCCAAATCGTTATAAAAATAAAATATTATGAAAACAGTTTGTTAGTAAACGACCACGTCTTAAAGACTCTGGATAGTAAACTCTAAGTCATTCCACACCTGTACCTTATTGTCTCGAATGATATTCTTTGTCTAACAAACATTTAGTGCAAATGTTTCCATTTTTTGTTCAAAAGGGATTAGAGAGGTTTGCTGGCTTTTCATAGTTCGTGAAAAGCTATTTTATATAGACTCCTCGTGAATTCTAAGGCGATTGGGAATATAATCACTGAGTTTATTCACACTGCTGTTTTGAATTCCTCATGAGAAGCTATTATTGAGAGGGATTTAAAAAACATTCCCGAGCTTCAGATTCTCTCTAGTTTCTCTATCAAACAATTCATTTATATCAAAACGCTCAGTGTTATTTTGAAATAATAACACTGACTCTAAGTTATTGAATTCTTCATAATGAAAGTCTAAACGTTCTTTAATAAGACCTTATATTACGTTCAACAAACATTAATGCTAAATGTGGTAAAGAACCATCAACGTGGGGCGAAATTGTGGTATAAAAAGTAAAAACGCTCATAAATGCAGCAAAACCGTACTTAGTGAACCTCTATATAAAAATTGGTGAATATTCATCCACAGGAGTAGTAAAAAATGCAAAAACGCCCTTAAAAATAGAAAAAAACGCAACATGAAAAACTGAAAATGTGTATGTATTTCTCCATATACTCAATGAACCTTCATTTCAAATTTGGTGAAAATCCATTTTTATCCTTTGAAATAGTTTCATGGGCATAAACATAAAACAGATAGTACTGTTGTATATCACACCATCCTTTAAGTAATGTCTACTTTTAGGTTCAGAAAAAGAGAAAGGATTTCAAACGCTTTTAATGTTATTTAATCAATAATGTATGTTCCATTATTATTAATTACTTCCTGCCAACGACTCAGAAGCTTCTGAATGTCACTTTTATAAAAATTCTTGGGGTTTGGAGGAAAGTAATGGAAAGATGATAGTTTTGACATCTTCATGTGGTCCAAGTTCTTTTCCATCAAGATAGTTCTGAAAACTTGGAAATAGATGATAATCAGATGGGACAAGATCTGAACAATAAGGAGAATGTGGAACTTTTTCCCAGTCTAGCTCTTGAATCTTTGAGGATATGATCCTTGTTGTATGGGGCCGTACATTATCCTGGTGTAACACAACACCTTTACGACTTACCAAAACAGGCCTCTTTTTCTTTCCGTGCAACATTCAAGCTTTCTAGCTGTTGACAATAGAAGTCTGATGTTATTTACACTGAGTGGCAGCAATTCAGAGTGGATCACACTAGCAATATCCCACCAAACGCTTAACTAGACTCTCCTAGGGTGGAGTCCATTTCGGGCTGTGCTTTAGCCATTGTCTGCAGCATTTAACATTTTTATAAAATATCCATTTTTCATCTCCAGTTACTAACCTGTCCAAAAAAAGAGAGGGCAGATAAGTGCAAATATCTACTCTTTCTTTGAGGTCGGCTTTTGTCAAATCAAGGGCTTCCCATTTTTCAAGTTTTGACACCATTCCAAGCTGTTGACGATGATGGTGAACAGTTGATATGGGTTGAATTAAGCTTTAAAGCTAGTTCTTCAGCTGTTAAAGCACAATCTTCATCAGGTGCAGTTAGCAGCAAGTCATCATTAGACTCAACAAGACGACACTAAATGTGGTGCATCACTTAAACTATTTCTGAATCCACCTTCGACATTTTCTTTCTTTGAGAGACTCTGCACCATAAACACTTCGAATGTTTCGTGTAGTTTCTGCTACACTATTCACTTTTTTAAATTCATAAAGCATCATATGTCTAATGTGCTCCTCAGACACATCCATCTCCATTATGGTTATTTTTTATTAATGATCTGAAAAAGTGGAATTGGGTTAGTTTTTGTTATTTGTCTGAACATTTTACACACATCCTACTACACATTATAGTCATTAAAGCCTTCTACAAAGACAGGAATGATGATACACTTTCTGTATTAAATTTTCGGACATATGTGATGACCTGATATTTATTGAGTTAAAGCCTCATTTTTCACCTGATGAATCAATTATAAGTTTTGAAGAATTTCATGCAATAAATAAATTTAATAATAATAAAGGTACCATCGTTGTTAAATGATACAAAGGGGTAAAAAATGTAATATCAAATTAATAATGATAATACATTTGTAATAACCTTGACATGAACTTGAAGGAATCACTTTTGATACAATCCAAACGCTCTATCCTTAACAGGTACAATGCATGCAGTCACGAAACTATTATTATTTCACGTAAGAATTTAGTTTTTATTTATCTATTTATTTCTTAAGATTTACTTGCCACTCAAATAAGTCAGAAAATGTAGAATTAAAGTTGCAGAATGTGAAACAGGATTATATGTATTACTGCTCAATCTGGTTTATGACGTTTTTCACTTCAGAAAATAGTTCATCACTTAAATAAAGCTACCTGCCATCTTCTGTACTCAGTTATTAGATCAAATAAAGCACACTAAAATTTCGATAAGAAAATACTTTTGATTCATTTTAAAAAAAATATCAACGATGTTCCAGCTTTTGGTCAAGTTTGGTGTTTCAATTTCATAAAAAAATAAATAAATTTCTTCAGCACGTATTTTTAAAATAAATAATTTTTGGATAAAGTAAAACTTTAAAGTGCTTCAAAGACCTTAAAGTTTTTCGTTAAAATGTATAGTTCCAGTCATCTTCGTCACTTGGAAACAGTTTCTTTAATTTCAATCTGTATTATATACTGAAGCAGTTTCTTGTTCTAAGTGTGAAAAAGGATTCTCTTAAAACTAGTTTGAATGATAAAAACGTACTTTCCTTTAGAAATAGCCTAGGCCTGGCCTGGTCTAATGGTTAGGACATTCATTTTACAATGCATTGGTTACGTGGTCGCTCTTTCAGCTGTCAGGGCACTTTAGTGAGATGGTGAACCATTCGTTGCTAAAAAGTAATCCATGGGCGATGTCGACTATCTGCTACCCCTGTTATCTACTTTTTCGAAATTAAGAATGGCTAGCCCAGATAACAATCGACTGGTTTTGCCAAGGAATAGTGTAGCCTTTATGCTAATTTTGACCACAAACCTGTAGTATACATATTCATGAGCAATAAAGAATCATAAAATTAAAAAAAATAGTGACCCATTTTAAATTAAATTACAAAATAATAAAGGAGGTTAGAGAGATTTACAGAAGACAGCATATGAGATATAAAGAATAAATTGTACGTTATAAAAAGGATATTCTGGTTATCGTATTGTCCTTTGAATCATTCCTACCCTCTTCGATTGTGCTCAGGCTGTTGGTCTTGATTACATTTTATTACCCGCTGAAATTTTTATTGTAACAGTTTTTGTGAAGGACTGTATGGTCAGTTTTAGAACATATATCATTAAAAACATTCCACACACACCCTTTGCTCCAGTAGTATATCCGATCGCTTTTCCGTACGTTACTATTATTTGTTCAGGATATCAACAGTTTAATCACTAAAAATAAATACTTTGTTCACTATAGTTTTCAATTTCATTTTTGTAACACTACAAGTTGCAGTGTTAAACACTAATGTACTACAGTACCTTGGGAATAAATGCTGTTAAATAACTTTAAAACACAGAAACAAAAATATACCAATAACTTTGTTCCTAAACAAAAATATAACCGACTTGATTGGACTAGCTCTAATGTTAAATACGTTTGAAATTGCTCAGTAATGTTATTTACAATGCAATACAGCAGTGGTATCATGATGGCTTCATCACATGCATATGGTCAAGTGGTTATTGTGCTCGACTCGTTATCTACAGGTCAAGGGTTCAAATTGTTATGACACCAAACATGCTCGCCTTCTGATCTATGGGGACGTTATAATGTAATGTCCAATCCCGTTATTCGTTAGTAAAAAAGAGTAGTCCAAGAGTTGGCGATGGAGGGTGATTACTAGCTGTCTTTCCTCTTGTCTTTCACAGCTAATGTTATTTTTGAGAAAATATCATTCAGCAAGCAGCATTACATTGTCATATTAGGTTATGTTTTGATAGAGATATTTTCCTTGCATGGCTAGATGATGTTTTGCTAGAAACCTATCGTGTTCACTGTGGGACATCGAACCTTGAACTGTAAATCAGTTGACTTACTGCTGTGACACCGAGGAAAGCTGTATTTGGTATAAACAATCTATCTATAAAATCCTTTACGATTATGTGTTTTTCCATCATAACGATGATACCTTTGTACTTTGTACCTGTCGTACACACTTTAGCTCTTCGACTGAATGGAATTTATTCTGAACAAAAGTGTTTCCTAGTGAGGTGCAAAAAAATATTAAATCAGATCTGCATCAGAGGTTATAACAAGAAAAGAGCTCATAAAAGATAAAAACTAAACAAAAATTATCAATTACAGGACATTATAATTTATCGATAACACCATGTAACACAAATTTTGTTCCAGGATACTATGTGTTATTTCTTGATTGCTTATGCTGTAAAAGTACAGAACATTACCATTATTTCCTTCAAACTTTGCTTTTGTGACCTGGGTAATGAAATTTAGAGATTAACCTATTTTCTATATAAAAACGGGCAAATTTGCACATTTTCATTTAATGAGGTCTGAACAACATATGAATAAAGACTTACATGTATTTATACTAAACTTATACAAAAATGAACTAAAATGTTTAGAAGTGAGTAGTTTTTCGAGATTTGCGACTGTAATGTAAATCACTTTCACGTATCAGGCCCCAAATATAGTCACATATCAAATTTTCGTTATACGCTCCTGGGCAGCGGTATTCAAAGTCCAGTATATCGTGGTGAAAGTGTTTGCCTTTTTCCTCTGAGTATTTTTACATGTTCTACTTAAATTTATCAAGATGAGCGTCAAGGATATGAATTTTCAGGGATATTCTGCAGCCGATTTTGCCGTAGTTCTTCACGAGAGCCTTAACCAATTCCAGATAACTTTCGGCCTTGTGATTGCTCAAGAAGCTCCGAATTACTGTGACAAAACTGCCCCAAGTTTTTTCCTTCCAACTAAGCTTCTTGAGGAATTATGTGCACTCCAGGATCTTCTTTATTTGCGGTCCAACGAAGACACCAGCTTTGACCTTTGCCTCAGACAGATTAAGGAAGAAGTCTCAAATGTACTTGAAGGCTACAAACTCCTTATCAAGAGCTGTGACAAATTGTTTCATAAGACCCAGTTTTATGTTCAATAGTGGGAACAACATCTTCTGGTGGTCCACTAGTGGCTCACACTTGACATTGTGCTTCCTTACAGAGAACTCGGTCCATTGTGGCCAGTGCTTTCTGTTGCAGTATGCTGTAATGTCCTTGTTGTCTCAATAACAAAGATAGCAGAGAAACTTCGTAAAGCCTCCTTGGAGACCCATCAGGAATGCCACCAGTTTGAAGTCTTCGATAATCTTCCAGCCATACTCATTATACTTGAAGGCTTCTAGCAAGGTCTTGGCGGTGTTTTATTTCTCTTTGAGGTGTACCGAAGGAGCCAAGAGAATAGATGGATACTTACTCCCGTCATGGAGCAACACAGCTTTGAGGCTTCTGGATGAGCTATCAATGAAGAGGCACCACTCGTTCGGGTTACAGGAAAATCCAATTACCTCGCACAGACCGGATACATTGTGGCAGAAGCAGAGCCCATCTTGACGAGTGAAGAAACTTGAAAAATGTCTGTAACGCTTCCTCTGACTTGCGACGTTTTAGAAAATTCTTGTAAGCTCTACAACATTCTAGGAAGTTCTTTAAACTTCTTGAAGGTTAGACAAAATTCTCTGTCAGCTACTCAGCACTGAATCTATCTGAAATGTTTTGGAAAATTGGCAAATTTGAAAATTTCATTACCCAGGTCACAAAAGCAAAGTTTGAAGAGAAAAATAAGCCTTTTCCATTTATAAAAGGCATAAGCAATTGGAAAATAACATTTTCTGCCCAGGAACAAGAAAAAGTAAAAAATTATTTTACATAGTATAATCAGAACCCTGTGATGATGACATAGAAACCTAGAATCCTTCCATTGTATAAGATTATAAAGGGCCTTCACTCTATACTTTTCACTATGGAAAACCCAATGCATCATCTTTTAGTCATTAAATCAAATGAACACCAAGTGTGAGAACCTACTTCTCAAATATAAGTACAAAACAAACAATAGGATGCAATCTGGGCCTGCAAGGATGTTGCAAAACATGAAATTTTATGTAATATTTGACTGCAATAAAAGGCTTTTCTTACACAAGACATTTCAAGATAAATGATTCCTCAACATGTGCTGTCACAAATAACTCAAGTCACTTGAACATTTTAATCGCTGAGGAAGCGTAATACAAAGAAAGCACTATCAATTTTCTTGATTGCCCATGCCATTGAAACATGAGTACCAACTTGCCACAAATAGTGTGGTTAGCGGCTGTACACCGCTGTTACCACTCTATAAAAGTCATGCATAGGCTTCTCCTAAGTCTTAAACAAGTATTGCATTAGCAGGGTTGTAGGATCTGGAGTTCCTCAGTCATAACATTGTAAATAAGTGACAGGTATTAGATGGTTACGCGATGCTTTGATAGGAACAGAAGTATTCCGCAGCAGCTGTATCTATGGCTGAGCAGTCTTACTTAAACGACAACACCAAGGATGATTCGATGCTGACAGGGCCACTTTGAACAGCTCCTGAACAGAGCCAGCACAAATGAAGAACATATATATGATGGCATCCTTCAGCAAGCAATATACAAACATTTATAAAAGTTTCCATTCCAAACTGAAATAGAATCCGTTGTGAAAAAGATGAAGTATAGCAAGGCCTTTGGACCAGATCAAATCCCTACCTGTATCTTTCAACATGGCAGAAGTCACCTGATTCAAATACTTCATATCTGAGTTACAGAGGTAATACTATCTGACCTGTGAGTGACTATCTTAAAAAAAGATGTAAAATCTCTGTCTGTAAAATTATCGAGGCGTTTCCCTTTTTTTCAGTTGCAAGAACGATCTTGACCGATATTTTAACAAACAAAACATCTCAGATAGCCATTACAGAATGTAAATACCAACACTATGGTTGTACTTCACTGATCCCTGTTGATAACTTAATGAGCAAGATTAGAATATTTACCATTCTTCTACTTGAATGATTGTTTTTGTTTTGAATTTCGCGCAAAACTATAAGAGGGCTATCTGCGCTATCCATCCCTAATTTAAGAGTGTAAGACTAGAGAGAAGGTACTAGTTATCACCACCCACTGCCAACTCTTGGGCTACTCTTTTGTCAACGAATGACCATAACATTATAATGCCCCCACGGCTGAAAGGTCGAGCATATTTGATGTGACGGGGACTGTTTTAATGAACATACTGATAACATTTAGGGTCTGAAATAACTGTCATAGTACCCCATGCAGTGTTTTAACTATATAGAAGCCTTTCAGTGGCTCAGCCGTATGCCTGCGGACTTACAACGCTAAAATCCGGATTTCGACACCCGTGGTGGGAAGAGCAGAGATAGCTCATTGTGTAGCTTCGTGCTTAATTCAAAACAACAAAACAACAACAATAAGTTATCATATGGTACTGGTGTATGATAGAAGAAACCAGTTTAATGAAACTCCACAAATAAACCTTAACAAACACTATATATTAAAATTTGTTGTCATGCCATGACCTTAAAAGTGCAGAGAACTGTCAGCACAGCAGAGAGTTTACATAAAAGCTTTACGTGATGCTAGATCATGAGGCTGAGACAAGTAAATTTGAAAATAGGAAAGAAAGAGGTAGAACACCTAAATTCAATGATAGTGATGTTAGATATCTTCGTTTATGCAGCCTTTTGAACAGAAGGAAGACTGCCATTGATCTCCAGCATGACATAAACGACCAAGTATCAAAGTACAGAAAATTGTTCAGATCTATAGTATCACGAATATTCAACATGAATGTAATATTTAGTTATGTAGCAACTATAAAAAACATTATTTCTATCTCCAAGTATTGTGAAAAAACTGAAATTTGCTGAAAAGCACAAAACGCGACTGCTTATGTTTGGAAAAGGGTGTTATAGAAGGTTAAGTCAGAGTTTTAAATATCTGGTTCAAAGCATATGTTGTACGTCCAGCTAAAGAAAGGTGAAACTTACTTAACTTAATGCATTAAGTCTACAACAAGGCATGAGGGAGACAGTGTAATAGTCTGAGGGCGTTTGTCTGCTTTTTCTGTAAATGTATGTCCGAGGAGATAAAGATGAAAGATGCGTCAGTGCATTGTACCAGTCATGAAGCATGTTAGAGGCAGAGTGATGGCTTGTGGGTGCATTTATGCTGATGCGACTAAAGATATTTACAAAATAGATGGAATAATGAAACAGCGCAAGTGCCATCAGATACTGATTCGTCATAACATGCTTAGTGATTTACATACTGTTGGTAAATTATTCAACTGCCAAGAAGATAATGACTCTAAACATTTGCCCATTCTTTTCAGAAATCATTTAGCTAAGAGATAAATTGCTTGAGTCATTCAATTAATAGAATGATCTGGTCTTAACCCAGTTGAGTAGATCTGAGATTTTATAGATCAAGAAATTGACAAGTTAAAGATTACTTCCAAAGAAACTTTAAATCAGTGTATTAGAAAGATCTAGAATAGAATTCCAAAGCTTTGATTAAACAATTGCATCAATTTCTGAAGACTGTCTGTAGCTATTAAAGCAAAGCTTTGGTTAAACATGTGGCATCAATGTCTGATGACTGTCTGCAGCCATTAAAGCAGAAGTTTTTGTTGTACTAAATAGGAAGATTAACAAAATTTTTGTTTCACTTGTAATTTATTTTCTATTGTTCTTTGAAAGGAGCCTGAAATTTAAATCTCAGCTTTCCTCAGCACTGTATATAAGCGCCAAGTTTTATGTTTTACCATAAAGTTTTGAATTATTTTTCTGTCCACTGGATTATGTCCTTTAGTTTTACATTATTTAACTAACTCGCTATAGCAGTATTCGTATTTGAAAAAAATTGTATATTTTTTTCTTCCAGTCAGAAGTATTTTACACACTGACAAGCATAAGGCCCGTGGTGTTATAGCTCGCATATAACGTGAGACTCTCTTGTATTAGTATATACAAATCAATCATATAAATAACATTATCCTCTGTATACAATAGTGTAGCCCTGTAGCGTCGCAAATAAGTATTAACACTTTACTTCGTGTGTAGAGAGAGTATTGGTGCTATAATTTAAAGAAAACTGCTAGAATTGTAATCATGTCTCGAATATGGAACAAGTAATATAAAATGAAGTTTTTATCATTAGGTGTATTGTATACACGTAAAATAATATACCTCAGGCAATGATTTTTTGAATTTTTAATTGATTAGTAAACGCAGTCGCTATTTTAAATAATCGTTGTGATAACTAGTTGTTCTATCAGAGAAAGAGGGATAAGAGAAATCTATTCAGTTTTCCTTGGTATCTGGCTATGTCGGTATTCATGAGAACCAGCTATGTCCGTTTGTCATCCTCCATTTATGAACTATAGCACTGTGATCAAAGTTCAGTTTCGCGTCAGTTGACAGTCGATTTAAGGAGTGCAGCTTCATGACAAGCTTTTTCAAATTAAATCAACTTTTGGTGTTTGGCCACCTTGGTTTCATAAGGATTGAAGGGCAGAAGTTATCTTGGCTACGCATTGGTCACAGTTTTTCTCACTCTGTGTTTTCCTTTATATGGGATCATTCCTCCAATGTGTGGCTTTTACGACACTGATGTCATAATTGCTCATCTCTTACTTTTGTGCCATCGCTATGAATGTAAACAGCGGCACCATTTTAGACATTTTTTTCGGGATTTACTGCTGACATTGGACAATCCCATTGGTGATAGTGATATTATCCAGCTTGACTGTTTTCAGATTCTTGCAGGTCTCTTTAATTCTGTTTGAGCTTTTATATGATTTTTGGGCATTGTTTAGTTTGTCTTCATATTTATTCCGAATGTTTAGCAGAGTTGCTGTGCGCCAATTAACACCAAAAATAAACAAACAAACAAAACCCAACCAATCAAAAAACAGTTCAATGAAGAGGAGTCATCATGAAACTCAAGACACCCAAAAGCTTCAGATGTTTAAAATACATTATGAAACTCAAATTATTTAGTACACTTCCAGCCTCCAGGCAGTAACATTTTCATGAAAGATGTGGACTTGTCTATTATCACCTAGAAAATCCTGCAAGCGCTAGAAAATAATAATCACCTTAAATACCCGCAGTTCACAGAATCATTTCAAGGCAGACAGGACGTCCAACACAGTTCACAGAATCATTTCAAGACAAACAGGACGTCCAACACAGTTCACAGAATCATTTCCAGACAAACAGGACGCACTGTTCACAGAATCATTTCAAGACAAACAGGACGTCCAACACAGTTCACAGAATCATTTCCAGGCAGACAGGACGTCCAACACAGTTCACGAAAGTTGTTATAACATCAAAGTGAATTTCAGAATACATACCTACAACGATTCTTTCTTCATACTTCATTCATTTCCAAGCTATAAAGAACAAAATATCGAATGAAATTAGAACTACAACTGACACTTGCAGGCCTAAAACACTGAAGTCGATATTACACTTCAAGTTAAAGTTTCACGACAGTAACATCTCCACCAAGAACCAAGAAACTCAGAAACTAGCAAGTAAAAAGTTGTAAACCGGAAGAACAATAAACAGTAACCGTAACCAGTAAATGTTATGGAACCGATAAACAGAGAAACATCCATCAAAATCTCATCGATTTCAGACCGTCGAACCCAAGCTAGAGCGAATATCAGAAGTAAGGAAACCCAAATTGACACATCCATCGACTTAGAAACTGAAGCCACAACCCAGGAGGATAACTGGCTTTGAAAACCTTTGTTGAAAAGTTGCTGATTAAGATGGTTCATTGAGCCTTAGTCTTCTCAAGAAGACTCTTAGAATATTCTAGTGAACGATGACATGCAAAACTTGAAACTATCTGAGGCTACAATAACGTCTATTCACCGTTGTTCCACAACACTCATTAATAGCTGCTATGATACAGAAATTATTTCGAAATCACATTATGTGACACTCATAATATTTTCTTCTCTCATTCCAGATATGTAGTCCAAACACTGGTCGGGTAGGATAATCGGCGCTCGATAAGTGAAAGTGAGTTTTCTCCGGAGGGTACTTCCCCTCACAGCTAAATTTGTGGCATCAGGTCTACAAATCCCAGCCACCCTGAGTAAAACCGTTTATCAAAGGGCGACCGTTCAAATATAGAAGACAGGCTTTCTAACATTCTAATGTGCTTGAGGTGGCTTAACTTATTGTGTGTGTATTTATATATATAATTTTTTTTTCATGCCGCTATTTCATAAATCCAATGAATAATGAGAGAAATAAAGAGAGATCGCTTTATATTTGAGCATCCTTAGTTTTATATAATAATCGTAAGGACTGACCAGGAAAAACAAGACTCCTTATCTTATTTTTTACCAGACCTCTTGCCCTTGTTCGAGCACCAGACCGGAAAGAAGAACCTCGACCAGTTAAGTAACAAAACATTGTGTTCAACGGTTCTAAAACTACTCGTTGTGGAACTTAATTTGGCATTCCTACTGGGAATCAGCAAACCTGTACACCGTAATATGAAAAAACACACTAAAAACAGTATTTTAATGTAATGTATTTTGTGAAGCTTTAAGACATTCTTTTTTCAACATTTACCAGTGCTACATTAAGGCACTGATGGCACCTGGGTAAAGTATGAACTAATGGAGCCTCCCTTGCCTACCTTTGTTTTTAAGAAAATATTATACAAATTGATAAACTAAATTTTTCAGCAATAAAAACAATTATGAAGATGATAAAGGGAAAATCTTATTATAATAAGTTTATTATTATTGTTTTTTGCTATGCACTTCATATTTTCTTATTTATTATTATGCTGACAACGCGCGATTGGTCCTGACGACGGTGGGCTCTGGACAACTTCCCCTTTTGACCGTTGTATTAAAACGATTCTGTATTTAAGTTATTTTATGCAAAATAAACATAACTACAAAATACTTAATGTCTCTAATAAATAAACACACAAAAGAATTTCACGTGTATGAAAAGTTGAATTAAAAAAATAATTCGAAGATAAACCAATGCATTCCAGTTAACAAGATAAACCGGAAACCAACTTCTGCTGTAACGTACTTATTAACATTTGTTTTGAGACAAGATGCCTCTAACATGATTATTTAGAGTAAATCAATTAATTATATTGATAAAAAGTAAAACTGTCAAGCTGATTACATGTATTTTTTAATTACACGTTAGAAGAGTTTTAAGTAACGGCTAAAGTATAGACTTCTTTTTCTCATAGCTTTATGTACCATTACAATGCGCAGATAGCCCTCGTGTAGCTGTGTGCAAAGTTCTAAATAAACATACAAACTGTTACAATGCAGTTGTTAGCGTGCTACAAGAAACAGGGGAACTTTAGAAACCAAACACGACATTGCACAGTAATAAACGAATGGCTGATTTCAGCGAATTACGAACACTTATGGCCCTGCATGACCAGGTGGTTAAGGCACTAGACTCGTAATCTGAGGGTTGCGGGTTCAAATCCCCGTTGCATCAAACATGTCCACCCTTTCAGCAGTAGGAGCGTTATAATGTTACGATCAATTCCACTTTTGATTGGTAAAAGATTAGCACAAGAGTTGGCAGTGGGTGGTGATGACTAGCTGCCTTCCATTTAGCCTTACACTGCTAAATTAGGGATGGCTAGCGAGATAGTTCTCGTGTAGCTTTGCGCGAAATTTAAAAACAAACAAACTTCATATGTATTTAAAAATAAACAAACGAACACTTTCTAATAGAATGCTTAAACTCGTATTGGTCTCCTCTTTTTTCTCCTTCTGTATCTCAATATCTTTTTAAAAATTATATTAGTCAGCAGACTATAAAATTTAATTTCTGTTTAACACAAAACTGAACAGCTGAAACATCAAGATGTTTATACTGATTTATTTTCATTTTTCTAAACCTCATTATAGCTTGTGAATCAGTGTAAAACGTGCACAAAAAATGACAGTAGAAAAATCAGTTCATGTGTACTTACACTAAGAAAACAAGGGTTTATTCTCTCAAAATAATTTAAATATTTGTAATCGTGACTTTAGAAGACGTAAATGTATCATGCGCTTGAAAACTTTGTTTTTTTTTAAGTTTGAGACTGTATAATGAACTATCTGCGCCACGTCCACTAGGGCTATAAGTCTCAAACTTATGGCTAACCTAACCGACGGAGAGACAATTTAAATTGGTCCAGTTCTACTTCTGTCGTCTTCCGAAGGGCCTGGCATGGCCTAGCGCGTTAAGGCGTGTGTTTCGTAATCTGAGGGTCGTGGGTTCGCGCCCAACATGCTCGCCCTCCCAGCTGTGGGGGCGTTATAATGTTGCGATCAATCCCACTGTTCGTTGGTAAAAGAGTAGCCGACGAGTTGGCGGTGGGTGGTGATGACTAGCTGTCTTCCCCTTAGTCTTACACTGCTAAATTAGGGACGGTTAGCACAGATAGCCCTCGAGTAGCTTTGTGCGAAATTCCAAAACAAACAAACAAACAAACAATCATTTTCCGGTCAGTTTGGTATGTACTTATATTACGCAGAATTCCTCGTTGGAGTTGGATATATCACAAGTTTTTAGAATTACTAACTCAATATAATTTTTCAGAAGAAAAATGTGCAATAACATTACTGTTATATTGGATTTGTTGTATTTCTTCCACTGTTGTAAATAACGTTTCAAATAAGGCAGACTATGTAGTTTTAATTCTTCCATTATTTATAAACTCCTGTTTTGATCAAATGGTTTTGTATACAACAAACGAGATATACCATCTGTGATTGAAACAAAAGCGAGTAAATCGTAGATGTTTTACTTTCACATTCTCTTTAATTTATGAGTTTCGGATTTCAAATAATGTTTATAGGCCTACAGATTTTGCTTTGCCATCTGTTGGCGTTCAAACCGTATCTTTAAACAAGATATAATTAAATCTCAGTTCAGTCTTCTGTGTGGAATTCCATAAATAACTAGTGAAGAATAATGTGGTATTAATTTCTATCAGTCTTATGCTACGCAACACCACGCACATATTTCTCTACCAAATGTTATATTTGGCTGGTGTTCTATACCTTAAAAATACTCAAATTGCAAATTTTCAAGTTCATAAACATATTTCTTCAATTCCTTATGTTCTTCATAAAAGATTTGAGGCTGTGTAAGTCTCTGTGGTTATTTTCTGCATATGTTTTGAAATAAATAATATATTTGTTACAGAAGCTTTCTTCTGGACTTTCGGATATGGAAATAAAAATTTGAACTTGTGTGACATCTTTTGCACGTTTAGCATAAATGCAGTGGTCAGATTCCCTCTATGATTAAAATTATCCTTAATTTTGAGTCACTGACTAGGGTAAAAAAAACAATGATTTATTGAATGAAGTTCTTATATTCATGATTGTAGAATACGTGATTGATTCTTACTTTTATAACGCGCCGACACTGAAAGTGCGGAACGTGTTTAGTGTGGGAGTTATAATGTTACATTCAATCCCACTATTCGTTGGTAGAAGAGTACTTCAGGAGTTGGCAGTGTGTGGCGATGATTAGCTTCTTTCTAGTCTTATGCTGCTAAATTAGAGACAGCTTGTGCAGATATCCCTTGTGTATATAACCCGGCGCGAAATTCAGAAGATTACGATATAAAATGATTTATTTTCTCTTTTTTTTTAAATTTCACTTTTCTACATCCTTCTCCTCTGCCACTTATAAGTTATACGTTATAAATTATATAAATTCCTTAGTTCGTTGGCTGTCTTCTTTCTGGCCGGGAGCTTACAATTAGGGGCGGGTCAAATAACCATAGTTTTCTTTAAAATACAAGATATAAATACGAATTTCTTCCTTATAATTTTTCTTCTTCATTTTTTAAAATCATGCAGTTAATTCATTTATCATTTGAGAAAACAAGGTCGCTACAAATATATGTTGAACGTGTATCCACCGTTTGTTCAGCAGCTGGTGACATAATATCATGTAACTGTGATCTATTTTTTTATTAGAAAGGATCGTTGAAAATTACATATCACAGAGAAAATATGACTTTCTCTTTCTCTAGCCAGAAAAATGTGCAGTTGGATCTTTCTCTTTCGTAATTTTACTAATATTTAACACCTGTGAAAGAGCGTAAAGTAATTGATTATCTAATAGTGTTTGGAAAGCTCAATAGATGGCAATACATTGACGTTTAAAATTTCAGAACATGTTCAAAGCGCTTCAATCTCGTGCTAATTTTAAAAGTAAAGAAACATTGACAGCACAAGATACAATAGCAGTGAAATGTACGAAAGAAGAACTAAAGTATTTTTGATTAAATTGTAGTTAATATCTTTATATCAGTATGTAACAAATCATGATCTGAAAACAGTTTATTATGCTTGTAAATATCTATAGTACATTAGTGTTATCCTTACCCCACCCAGAAAACCTCAAAAGTTTTGCAAGTTGTTGGCTTAGTTCCTTATTATTCCTATTACTGTAATAAGTTCGAAACTAATCTTTATAGTCGGGTCCCGACATTGTAGGCTTGTCCCAGGGGGAAGCTCTACATCATTAAGTTAAGTTCTAAACTAGAAAACATCCAGGAATAGTAAGGTTTCACTTTGTCTCTTTATCCAGCTGTACTATTTTTTCTCTCGTATTTTTGGTTTTACTTTATTATTATCATAGATAGTTTGTTTCATAGACTTTTCGATAAACCTTTTTTTCTTTTACAGATGTTTAGATTTTGCTATATAATCTCTAGGTAGGTTTTATTATATTTATTGCGTTTGATTTTATTAATTATGCCAGTATTGTGTTATATGATTAGTAAAGATCTGGGATGAAAACTTATGTTTTGCATTATTTTAGTAAATACTAAATTTTACAATATCTTGATAAAGACCTTTATACATATATTGAAAAATAGGTGAAAATAGATCCCACCTTCAACAATAACACCTTGAGTGTCAAATGTATTTCTTTATACGTACTTAATTCTAGCCTTCGGTTAAACAAGCTCATGATGTCAATTAAAAGTCATATTTAAAATGTGTTTGTGTTGGAAAACTGGTTCGAACGGAAACAAGACCGAGCATAGCCTCGCGGTTAGGGCACTTGGCTCATTTTTTGCAGGTCATGGGATCGAAACCTGTTGCAAAACATGTTCACCTTTTCAGCCATAAGAACGTTTTGATGTGACTGTCTATCCCAATATTCGTTGGTAAAAAATAGATAAAGAGTTGGTGACGTGTGGGGTTGACTAGATGACATTATTTTAAGTTACAAATTAGAGGTGGTTAGTGCAGTAACTTTGTGCTAAATCGAGCAACAAACAGAACGTAAATGATACGACAGTCACTATGACCAGTAGTAAAAAGGAAGGACGAATTAAAACACTCTAAATTCATTCAGAATATGAAATTTGAAAAAGTAACTAAACTTGGAAATAAGTCACGTGAAACAAAGAGCCACAAAGTTTATCCTTTTGGAATAATGCATAACGTATATGCTTCCCAGCTCGCTTTTTTGCTTTTGAAAACAATCAATTGTTTCAGGTAGTAATTATTCCCTAATCAAAATAAAACATTTTGTAACGTTCGAAGCTATGTTGAATTACTGGTAATTTTACAGCTTATGAGTGACAATTAAACAAGGTAGTTTCGATTAAAAATATATCTATCATAAAAATGCTTCAGAAAAAAAAATGCATTTTAAATTATTAGAAGAAAAAATGATATAAGAATCTATTATCGTTCATTAAAATTTAGAAATTAATAGAATGAATAGGACTAAGGATTAAACCGATTACAGCTCTTTCAGGTGCTATAGTTTAGCAGCAAACTTAACATTTATAATGATAAATTTGGATTCGATCCCTTTATTTGGAGCAGTGCCGACAGACCGTTATGAAACTTTGCGTCTACACAAATATATCTTATGAAATTTTATCTATATTTTCCTCTTTATATAATGTAAAAATCTATTTCTCTTTTGCTCCACAACCTTTAGTATTGAAAATTTAAAACACTGAGACTTTGATAAAAATTCCACCCAATTATTTGTTTTCATTACTTTCATTAACTTACTGTTTCGTATTGATTATTTTGCTTAATAGCTGAATTTTAGAACTCTAGTTCTAAACAGGAAAAAAACTATTTGTTGAAATTAACCATTTGAGCTGCAACACATGAAACTCATCAGAGTTAGAGGGTATGTAAAGCTTATCAAAGTTGTTGAGTTAATTTTTAATTAAGCACAAAGCTACACAAAGGTTTATCTGTGCTCTACCCACCAAGCGTATCGAAACACGGTTTCCAGAGACATACCTCTGTGCCACAGGAGGGAAATCAAAGTAGAGGGTATAGAAAGTTTATCAAAGTTAGTGGGTATGTGAAGCTTAGCAGAGTTAGTGGGTATGTGAAGCTTTGCAGAGTTAGTGAGTATGTGAAGCTTAGCAGAGTTGGACGACATATTCCAGAAGAGATATCAATCACTTTTATAAGCTGTTCACACTTTCTCATGTTTCTTGATTTATCATATGTCTATCAAGTTACAGCCAAAGTTTCTTAGTTATGATGATACTGAAATGTTCCATTTAAAAAAAACAACGAAATAGTTATTAGGATTTTAGCAGCCAGTTATTAAAAACTTATATATATATTAATTACAAATAACAGAAAATTTAATGTTTTAATACCAAACTGAGTAATTTTACTGGATTGTCTTGTTTCTGGCTTTATTTGATAAAACACACTTTTTAACATGCTTTTTCGATATCACTAAGCGCTGTAGTGTTTAGTACTTAAGGACGGATCAGAAAAAATAGCTGAAGCATATTATGTATTGTTCTTATTGACTCAGATCTCTTATATAACAATCTAAGAAACTTTTACAAGCATCTAAACTCAGTTTTACACACAATATTTTAACTTGGGGAGTGTAGAAACAGTATCGAATTTCACAAACTTCAACACACGGTGTCAGTTAATACAACTCACACCAGGCTAAAACTACTGCCTTTATAGCAATTGCCATTCAGAATAAAATATTCATTGGTATTGTTAAAAAATGAGGGGAAACAAGTTTGAAGAATTGTTTTAATCCGGATGATGTAAAGATGGTAATACTAAAAAATACAGAAACGAGGTAAGAATGAACACACCAAACCATGCAAAATTCACTACAGAAAGAAGCCATTGACTCATTGTTACAAACTTATGGAAATTAGTCAATGCAAGACTTTATAACACCATTCAAATATATGCTTTTATTTAAATTTGAATTCACGCAAGGAAAAGGAATACAACATTTAATTGTGGACAAAAGATTTTCATGGAAATATTTGGCTACTTATGTAGTGATTTCTGGATGGTTTTGTTTATTTATCCTTACTTTGTTTCTGTATATTTTGGTACTGTAACCTCTACATCATACTTATTTTTCAAATTAAAAAAAATATCTATGATTGTTAAATGGTTTGAAATATTAAACCTCTTGTAATCAACAAATCCACACAAGAAGTTTAAAATACATTACATAATGACCCATCTTATGTTTTTTCTCCCTGACGTTAGATGTTTATTTTATAGTTGCGTTTTTTCCCTTTTCTCTAGAAAAGTAAGTATATGTACATATATTTGCTTTTATTCAAAAAACTACGAGGAGGCAACCAGGATACATTATGACGCCCCCACGCCTGAAAGAGGGATCATGTATTGGTGTAACGGGAATTTGAATCCGCGATCCTCGGAGTATGAATTGAGTGACTTAACCACCTGGCCAAAAAGCAGAGTAGGTTTTATTTGAGTATTCATTTTTAGACCTAATTATCAATGAAGGTGCTTTGCTTTTCCCTTACAACACAAACGAAAACTTCATTAAAGAAAATCAAGTAATTTTTTTTAAAAAATGGTTTTCATGTGAGTCTTACTTTTTGTAATTTTTAGTGATTAAATCTCAAACATATTAGTTTTATGGGAATTTCAATTACTTCATTTATTTCCCACCTTTTAAAATACTGCCTGATTATTAAAATATTATTTAATTACGATTTTGATGATCGGTGAAGTAGTTTGGAAGATCCGAGTTTTGGATGTATAAATCGTGTTAAAATAGAATGGATTTAATGCGTGTTTTACCAACCGCCAACTCTTGGGCTACTCTTTTCTGGGCCCGTCACGGCCAGGTGGGTTAAGGCGTTCGACTCGTAATCTGAGGGTCGCGGGTTCGAATCCCCGTCGCAACAAACATGCTCACTTTTTCAGCTGTGGAGGCATTATAATGTGACGTCCAATCCCACTATTCGTTTGTAAACGAGCAGCCCGAGAGATAACGATAGGTGGTGATGACTGACTGCCTTCCTCCTAGTCTTACACTGATAAATTAGGGACGGCTAGCGCAGATAGTTCTCGTGTAGCTTTGCGCGAAATTCAAAAACAAAACAATTCTCTTTTCTGACCAGACCCCCAGTGGCTCAGCGGTATGTCTGCGGACTTACACGCTAAAATCCGGGTTTCGATACCCGTGGTGGGCAGAGCACAGATAGCCCATTGTGTAGCTTTGTGCTTAATTCAAAACAACAACAACTTTTCTGACCAAACACTAAAATCTGCACGTCACCTTATAACGCACCACAGACTCAGAGTGTGGAGTAAGATTGTATTTGTTCGGTTACGAGACATGAACAATGGACCTGTAGATTCATAATACTACATGCTAGTAACTTATTCACACCTGTTACAATAATGGGTAAAGTGATATAAATATATACGTTTTTAAGGTTGTCTATAAACACGTTACGCTATGTTATTAAAAGAAAACAACATAATTACTCTTCAAAGCATAAAAGGTAATTTTATTAGATAATTGTTTCGCATTCATATGAGACACGTCAACAACACAGAGCAAATAATCGTACCTCATTCTTCCTGTAAAAACTATACAGTATATGTTAACTTCAGTTCATATGTGCAACAGAAGTAGGAAGTTCGTCAGAATTCTTTAGCATGTAATTAAAAACAAACATAGTACCCACGAAGACTGCCTGAAATTGTCACTGACACTTAATGTTTGTCTCACGCTTAGTTAAGTTTTAATATTCTTTGTTAAGCCTTTGTGGATTAGTTATGGCCGCGATTCTTTCCGAATGAAAATACCTGGTTTTGATGATAAATGTGTGCAAACTCAGTATTTAACTGAGTCTTGTTTATTCGTTAAAAAACAAAGTAGAACGGAGAGAAAGGTCAACTTTTGACCCCATTTATTATTGGCGACAGTGATTATCTTTCAAACAGTAATTTGTTTCAATATTGAATCACGATTAAAAATTAAGTAAGAAACGTAAAACTTTTCTAAGCCAGACGTCTTATGGTTCTTGTATAGGAGTAAAGCCCAAAACTCTATGTTTTTTGGCCCGACATGGCCAGGTGGTTAGAGCGCTTGACTTGTAATCTGAAAGTAATGGGTTCAAATCTCTGCAATAGCAAACATGAGGGACTTTTTGGTCGTAGAAGTGTTATAATGTTACGCTCAATCCCACTGTTTGTTAGTAAAAGTGTAGCTCAGTTGATGATAACCAGTTGCTTCCCCTCTAGTATTACTCTGCTAAATTAGGGACAACTAGTGTACATAACCATTGTGTAGCTTTGCACAAAATTAAAAAACAAAAAACAAAGATTAACTCTATGCTTTTTCTTCAAAGTAATGTATATTCCCTATTAAGATATTTAACGCATTTTTTAAGTATAAGCTACTCTAATATGATATAGCAGGTTTGAAACATCAATGGAGGAAACAATGATGTTCTAACCAGTTGTTTTCACTGACTGCATTATAACATACGTATAACATAGCCAACCTTGTAGAAACCAGTCATATCCGTACTTTTGTCAATTATGTTGTAACATATGATTATTTTAGTAAATATTACGATTAATGAAACAGTACAATGTATTTAATACTAAAGTATATTTATTGTACTTTTTAATCCAATTGTTTTTCGCCATATATTGATGCTTCAACAAGACTTTAAACAAGCTGTTGAATATCTTCTGTCAAAGACCATAAAAATATAAAAAAAAGAAACGCAAAAGGGATATTTTTGTTATTTTAAAGAGAAATGTATGTAATAACGTTACAAGCTCAGAGTATGTGATGTTACTCGTGGTAAGGCACTGATTGTCGGACGAAAATGACAATAAAAGTTGTGCACTTTGAAAACGGAGGAAAACATCGGATTTTTCGGCAAAACGCATTCGTGTCCAATAAATTTGTTTGAGAGATCTGCATGTTCTGCAAGTGAAACATGTGCAAAATCCCTATAAAAGTGACGGGTTCTCGGTTTCCATAGCCCAGTGTTAAGCCACCGACACGCAATACAGTTACGCCAAGACTGACTAAAGCACAACGCAACAATGCCATTGCTCGCTTGGAAGCAGGCGAATCTCGATCAGATGTTGCCAGAGCTGTGAATGTCACCCAAGCACCATCACAAGGCTATGGAATCGTCACCAACAACATGGATCAACTTGTGACCGTCCACGATCTGACAGACCTCGTGTGACCACGCCCGCACAAGATCGCTACATCCGGTTACGTCACCTTCAGAATAGGACCACCCCTGTGACGTCTACTGCCTCAACCATACCAGGACTGCGTAGGATTTGTGATCAGACCGTACGCAACCGTCGACGAGATTCTTAGGCCCCATGTGCAACCCATCATGGGGAACGTTAACGACGTTTTTCAATATGACAACGCCCGTTCTCACACAGCCCGACTCGCCACTGTATTCTTGAGACACCACAACGTCAACGTTCTTCCCTGACTCTCCAGATCACCAGAGGTAAACCCTATCAAACATCTTTGGGACGAGTTGGACCGACGTCGGCAACATCCTCAACCGTAGCAGTAGCTTTGCAAGCTGAGTGGACAGCCATTCCACAGGATGTGATTCGGCATTTTATCGCTTCCATGGGCAGGAGACGCCAAACAGTTATTGATGCTCACAGGGGGCATACTCGTTACTGACGTTGGGTGACGTTAAACTTCAACTAGTGAGCGTGGACTTTGCCTTTGCAGACTTTGGATGTTCAGCAGTGAATGTGCAAAGTTTCACACATGTTATACAGAACTACCTGGAATAAACTTGTTAACAATGTCTCAAATTTTGCCTTTTGCGTTTCTTTATTTGAAGAGTATATATCCAAACTACATTGTCATCAATGTATGAAAAGTACACAAACTTTTAAAATATATGCATCACTAACATGTGTATCAGAAGAATAGGAGGCGGTTATTGCTACAGGAGAGACCTGAGGCTAACTAAGGCTCAGAAGAAATTAGTTTTAGTGTGAGGCGGCTGGCAAATGATTTTACTTTAAAGGCTTGGTTTAAAAAAAAGCCATTTCTTCGCTTGCCTAAAGAAACTATAAAACCTTGTTTGCTATACTTCGTTAAAAACAGAGTGGAAAAAAAGCCAATAAAACGTTTTATAGTATTTTTGGAGATGTATTTTGTTCAATACCCGGGGTCAGGGTGGACCAGTGCCAGAGAATACCCATAGTGAGGCTCGATTGATGTGGGCCAGTGCCAAGAAACACCCATAATGATACTCAATGGAATGTGTGCTAGGGTCAAGTAACACCCATGGTGATACTCAATGGAATGTGTGCTAGTGCCAAGTGACACCCATGGTGATACTCAATGGAACGTGTGCTAGTGTCAAGTAACACCCATGGTGATACTCAATGGAATGTGTGCTAGGGTCAAGTAACACCCATGGTGAAGCTTAATCTCATGATGACTTGTATCATGTATGGTGAAACTCAGTGAGATAAGGGCCAGTGCCAAGCGACACCTATGGCAAAACTCAAAATATTGCAAGGTTATCTATTAACTCTTTTTCATGTAACGATATTTAAAAGTTCATCTTAAGCACGATGTAAGCGGGCTTGTTTGTTTGTTTTCAATTTCGCGAAAAGTTTCACGATGGCCATCTGCGATAGCCGTCCCTAATTTAGAGGTGAAAGACTAGAAGGAAGGCAACGACTCATTTCACCCCCTCCACCAGCTTTTGTGCTACTCTTTTACCAACAAAGAGTGAGACTGATCGCACATTATAACGCTCCCATGGTTAAAAGGGCGAACACGTGTGGTGGTCCGAGATACCCAGAGTGGAAGTCGAGCGCCTTGACTACGTGGCCACGTCGAGCTTTATGTCGCCGGACTAGCTGGTCACAGAAAGTAAATAGAAATAATGTTTGCCTCAAGATTTAAACTTGATTTCTTATGCAGGACGAAAATTTAGACGATCTCAGATAACTTTGTGAAGATCAAAATAAGTGTGCACTTGTGTCGTTGCTGTGTTTTATATATTATATGACTGAAATTGTAATTATAATAAAAAAAACTTTGGTGGGTGTGTTTATAGAAAAGCCATATGGGTTATCTGCTGATTTTACCAAGGGGACTAGATTCCCTGATTTTAGCGTTTTAAATCCGAAGACAGTCAAAAAGTTATTCATAGTTGATGTATTTTGTTATAACAATAGGGACTTCCAAATGACAACAATTTTTGTTAATTGAAGTTTAAAAAAGACACTACAAAAAATGAAAAATATGACAATATGAAAAAAACAGCGTGTAAAGAATTAACTGTTGTGGTTAACTGGGGTTAAATTATGTGTATTTCCAATGTTGATGGTAGAAGTCAAAGTAGTTCTAGGGGTTGTGTAATTTGGTACTCATTTTTGATCTCTAACATAGGAAATCAAAACACACGCCCAAAATATATTCATTAAAATACGTCCCCCGCTGGTATAGCAGTAAGTGTACTACGCTAAAATCAGGAATTCGATTCACCTCGGTAGACTTAGCAGATAGCCTGATGTGGTTTTTCTATAAGAACACACACACACATTAAAATATATGTGTGACTACAGGCTCACAGTGCATAAGTGTATCCCTTAGTAAAGTCAAATGTATCCATATTCGTTAAGTTGTATTAAAACAAGACCAAACTGTGAAGAATCTAGGTATAACATGCTTAATTAATGTGCAGTAAAATTATATCATGAAATATACAGAGTAGATTTTTTTGTTGGTAAACTATTAATGCAAAATCCTTCAGACGAGAAGCAGTATAGTAATCCGGTGTCAGGAATAAACAAAGTACGTTGTCAATGACAGAAAAGTTAACAGGTATTTCTTAAACTTACTTAACGTGCCACACCCATGACACACTAAAAACCCGATTAGATTTTTTTTTGTTCCAAAGGTAATTGAGTCGAAACAAAACTGGTTTTGTCTAAAAGTTTGGAAAAGTTGTAGTGCAAGATAGCACATATTTAATGGCCCAAATATGGCCTGAATACCACATTTTCACAGTTACGTCAGATTTAGTTTACACTAGCTCGAACACCTCTTTTAATTGTACACTAAAAAATACCAGTATAACGGTACCTAGGGTTATCACGTGATAGTATCCCAATTCGCCCTGAGCATTACACATTACGCACGCACTGAACGTATTCAATCACTCAGCTTTCACTCGGGTGACTTTCCTTCCTTGGTATCACAGCTAGAAGGCAGACGAAAGATGGCGTTTTCTCTAGGGATCATTCTGTTGCTGGTAATTCCGGCTTATTGTAAGTCGTAAATATATATATATCTATATCTATATAATTTTTGAATGATCCTAATCATTATCTTTAATTGCCAATACTTTTAACATGTTTTGTGTCCTTAAATACTAATATCTTAAAAGCTTCATATCAGCATATGTTATGTAAATTAAATTGACATGAATTTCTTGAAATTGTAACTTTTATAACATGTGGACCTATAAAATCCTTTCTATTAATAAGATACACTGAAATTCTCTCAGTGTAGAAAAATATATTATTTTGTGTGAAAAAACAATAACATTTGTTGCAATAAATGTATTTGTCAAAGGGATATAAACTTCCCATTAAAATGATTGAAATCGTTTGATTTGGGGAAAATTTACTCAATATGAGTTATAATGATCGTTCAAATCAATAGAGTTATCTATAGTTACCTTATATAGGTTGATAACTGAACACCTACTTGATTGAAACATTTTTAATTTCGAAGCTTGACTACATCAAAGATATTCATTTTGAATTGTTAAATCTGAGACCATTTTGGGTATAATATTATTATATACGTTAAAAAGCTTGTGTGTGTGTGCGTGTGCTTGTGCGAAATTTTAATGAATTCTAAAAATATTTCCTTAATAACACAAAACTAAAACTATGAATATGAAGCTACAAGAAGTGAGGATCGGGCCTAATTTTGTTGAAAACCTTTTTCCCAGTAGACTCACATACATATACACATAAAAAAAACATATAAAATGAAACGGAGTGTATTTTACTTGTTTTTATTGAAACTACCTCATGTATTAAAATGCCGCCAGGTGGTGTTTTAAACATATTAAGTATTAGTATCCTTCGGGTTATTATTGAATTTTTGACACAGTTACTGCGTTTTTCATGCGGACTTATAACAACGCAATTCACTAGATGATGAAGTAGTGGGCTTTAACTAAGGAAAACGTTTGTGCGTAATCACAACTGAGTATATAATATATATTAGTATTAAAATAGATGAATCAAATCATTTGTCCTAATGAATTGAAAAAAATATTCCCAGTCAGATAGCCTTGATTTGATATTTTATTAGGCTGTATATAAATAAGAAAGGATATTTGGTTGTAGGTCTATTAAAGATTAATATGTATTCGTTATTTTTTATAGTAACTAGGCCCTTTTTCCTCTTTGGTTAGGCCTTTTCTTTTCAATTTCTTTATTTCTTAAATGAAAATTTGTTGTTTCGTAACTGATAACTCTTTCTTTAATTTCTTATGCAAGGTGGGCTTGAATGCTCTGCTGGCTAGGGCACCCTACTCACAAGATGTGGTACCGGGATTTAAATCCCATCACCGACTATGCTCGTTCTTTCATCTGTGAAGGCGTTATATTTTGATTCTTAGTCTCTGTTATCTTTGGTACTAAAGTAGCCTATCACTTCTAAATTAGGAAAGGCCAACTCATACAGCTCTCTCTAAAATAGAAATATTCAACAAAACATTAAAACAAAAAATCAATCTCTTTAAATTAACTGTCTCAACTGGTCCTCCAAACCAAGGATGCATGTTTTAGTTGTCTAATTTACACATATACTTTTTATTTTCTTGAATTTCAGTGTTTATTTTTTCAAAAGTTTTTCAAATCTACTTCCTTTGTATTTCAAAATATTTGTTTATTCTTTATATTTATCATTATTATGCATGTTGGATTGAATATATTCCATTCTAATTGTTTTGTGCAATTAAACCGTACATGTGCATAAAGAACTCATAATTCAAGCGTTACGATAACTTGAATATTTGCTATTTTTGTATGCACCTGTAGTCTACGTCCAATAAAAGATATAACATTTAACTTTCTTATAATAATCACATCTTCAAAGTTTTCTCTCGTAACAACAACAACACATAATCTCCTCCTAGCAACTCCAATGTCCTTCAAGTTTCCATTCCAAATTTAATCTCATAGTAACCACGTCCTTGTAGATGTTGTTCCATGGCCACACGGATTTTAAATCTTCTTATAGTAACCATCTTCTTGAAGTTTTTTCCAATGACAAAGTGAACATTTAATCTCTTCATAGCAACAAATACCTAGTATCCTAGCAACGTGCATAGCAAATCCTTTTATGGTAATCCTGTTGTCACAGCTTTTTTTCTGTGAGAGTTTTTTCTCTGTCTATTATTTTAATTCCTATCATATTATAATTATTCGGGATATATTAACATGAATATTTATTCTGTTTACAAGCCCTTCAGTTCCCGTACCACAATAATATGGACACTTTATTTTTCTTTACATTTATTTTGAACCATGGCGTGCGTAACTTTATATATTCTTACAATTTCCGTAACAGGACACTTGAACTGGCCTGACAAGTTTGTTTATTTTGGATTTCGAGCAAAGATACGTGAGGACTATCTGCACTAAACGTTCTAATTTAACAATGTCAGAATGCAGGAAGGCAGCTAGTTATCACCATCCACTACCAACTCTTGGGCTACTCTTTTACCAACAAAAAGTGGAACTGAACGCACATTATAACGCTCCTACTGGTGAAGGGACGAGCATGTTTGGTGTGGCAGGATTCGAGCTCATGATCCTTGGTCAAACGTCCTAACCTCTTGGCCATGTCGAGCCGGCCTGAAAAACAGCTTATATTGTCTATGAATCTTTAATTAGACGTAGTTTTTGTGTCACGTAACAGTAAACGTTTTGCTTTGTTTAGTTTCAGATATTCGCGCAAAGCTCCACAGGGGTTATCTGTGGTAACCGTTCCTAAGACTAGAGTGAAGGCAACTCACTATTTAACATCACCCTTTATAAACTCTTTGGGTCACACGAGTCGAGGTGTTGGATTTAATCATTACTCTTATAATGTAACTACAGCCCAATTATGGAGCGATATTTTCTACGAGTATTGCGAACCGTGGACTCTTAGATCCATAGTACGTCACGCTAACTACTAACCCAACTAGAGACTAAATATTTAGCTTCTTTATAACTCCCAATCCACTTTTAGTGCCAGAAATATGGTATCTTTAGTAAAGATATAGATGACACTTCATTTCTATGTCCTCACTACTCATTCAAGGTTACTGAAAACACCACAATATATATAAACACACGCCACACTCATACATGTATATATAGACACACACACACACGAAAATCCAGTTGGCTTTTCTCCATGTTTGTAGTTTCTATGCGCACCTTTGTAGTAAAGGTAAAGGTGGTGTAGCGTTGCCCCAGTTTTAATGACGAAAAAAAAATGACCTCCTTTTCCGGACAGACTAGATCCGCACTTGTCCACCTCGTCCTCCAGAATAACGTTTAAGCGATCGAAGGAAACCTTTGGTTAACTGGTTATCCTTGTAGACGGAATCTTGATACAACTCCAGTAAATTAAACTTATGATAAGCAGTTCACCATACGTATGTTTCATTCATTCATTTGGAAAGTCGTTAATCCATTTATTTGGCCACATGGTTTGGGTTGCGGTACACGACTTTACAGTAAAACACTTATTAGAAATTTGTTTACAATCGGAAGAAGAATTATTGTTTCTTAAATTGGATTAGAAACTAATTACAAAAAGTCCTATATAGGAGATACCCAGTGATATTTATATTATTATGTGTCATGCTTTATAAAATAGAACCGGACGACAAGTGCTTAAATAAACTCATTTTCTAATACAGACATGCGTTATAAGTACCCTTGAAGATCAGAAAAAATATTGAGCGTAAGCCCCACCCACTTTTTTATAACTTCACCTGGTTTATCCATTCAAGTTTCCAAATGTAGAATGCGTATCAAATATTATTTAGAGTTTTAAAACGTATACCATAAGCATATATTAAATAACAAAATGAAGAAAAAGTAACATTAAAAACGCCCACATGAAAATTTGTATATTTGGAGGATTATTTTGTGATTTGTAACATGAATACGCATTAAATAATTTCAAAAAATGTTCATATTGTATATAATTTTTACATATTAGTTAAATGGCAAAGTGCACTGATTAACAAAACAGTAGCTTCGAAAACTCTGACTGTTCCGCATAGCCAGGTTATTAGGACACTTGACTCAGAATCTGAGAGTCACGGATTCGAAATCTTGTCACACAAAACATGTTTATCCTTTCAGCCGTGAGGGCGATATAATGTGGCAATCAATCCCACTATTCGTTAGTAAAAGAGTAACTTAAGAGGTGGTGGAGGATGGTGATGATTAGTTGCATTCATAGCTAGCGCAGTTGACCCTCGTGTTTGTGTCATAGCTTTACGTGAAATTATAAATGAAACAAACAATAGAAATCACAGTTTCAATATGCCTTCCAAAGGCATGAAAAGGATTTTTTTCTCTGTAGTTTCTTCTTTTTATACAATACGTGATGCGTTTTTATTATGTACACGTATATAATTTGTTACTGTGGAAAAAAATGTTATAACCTTATCTAAAGCTTTATATTTTATTTATTAAACAATGTGTTTTCTTACGTATGTATTATTTCATCTTAATCGCAATCCACTGGTCGTGGGATTAAACCCTATCATCGAACATGCTCGTCCTTATAGGTGTGAGAGTGTTGAACTGTAACATTCAATCCCACTAATTATTGGTATAGAGTAATCCAAAACATGGCGTTTACTTGATAGAAAATTAAGTTAATTTGTTGTCAATTTTTTGCATAAAAATTATATATTGTAATAAAACACGGTACAATTGTGCCTTATATTCTAATATTGAAACGAGCCGTTTTCAAACACAGAGTAAACAAATAAGTTTGAAGAATGTTTTAGTAAGTGAATAAAACCCGCAACTTGGTGTAACGTTATAGATTTTTTTTCTCCAAAAAGTCTTCTGAATGTTTAGAATACGTCACTAAAAAGACTTGTGCCACATACAAACCATTTGGTTCATGTATTACTCAAGTTTCTTATTCTGTTCTACTAATGATGGTTAGCGGTGCTATACTCGAAACCTATAGGTCGAGGAATTTAAATATAGCACCGAATATGCAAGTCCTGGAAACCGTGAGAGAATTATAATGGAAAGGTCAATCTCATTATTTTTGGTAAAAAGAGTAGCAAAGAGTTGGTGATGCATGTTACTGACTGGTTACATTCAGCCTGTGCAACATTTCAAAATTAGGAACAACGGTAGTTAGTCTTAGTAGATTTTCCATCACTATAAACAAACAAAATAAAATGTTTTAAAACATTTTTTGGCCATATGAGATTAAGATATGTTCATGACACCTGGTAAAGAATTTAAGTTTGTTATTCTTAATGTATTCTGCAGATGTGGTGTTTTTTGTTTGTTTTGGAATGAAAACGCAATAACCTTTTTATTATTTAACCTCTTAAACAAGTTTCACAAGTGTGAATTATTACATTTACATTGCTGAAAATTTTATTTTGAGTTTTCAAAATAAGTTACTTACTCAATACCAAAAATTTTATTTTTTAAGAATTTATTTCTTAGGAACTCAGAATTGAAATACATGAAAAAATAAAGCTAAAACATATAATACATCTCTAATGCTATAGTGTATGCTACTTAATCTAAATAAAGAAATATTTTAAGTAAAATAGAATATGATTTTATTTTACTAAGGTACCTACTTGGGAAATGAACTACCACTAGAGGGCGCACCAACTGCTTGTCCGGAACTTGGAGTTTTTGCTTATGCTCATGAGCAAGCCTGTGATCAGTTTTATTTGTGCGTAAATGGGACCTTTTCACACGAAACCTGCCCCAATGGACTTGCCTTTGCTGCCGATGGAAAAGTTGTCGAATTCTGCACGTACCCGTGGCATGTAAACTGTGGAGATAAAATTCTGCGTATGATATAAATATATATTATATTTACATTTATAAGGAACCAGGTTATTTAATGAATTACTTTTGTACTTGATGAATAAATGGACGTTGGAAAGATTGCTTTGTTTCTTAAAAGCAAAAAAATAATAAAGCAGTCTTTCATAAACTATAAAACTACTACAATAATTGTGATATGAAGAAAGAAATATCTTGAACTCTAAAACTTGAAGTATGTTATTTTCTGATATCTTTAAAAATTTTAGAAATAAGATGTTTAGTATTCATTATTCATTCTTCGTAAAGTTTTATTTTTCAGGACTAGGTAGATAAAATTGAAGTTGGAATTAAATTTCATCTGTTCACAATTTTTTAAAATAAACTTGACGAGTGGTGTTTAAGAAAAAGATGACATCAAAAATCAAACATTAACCTGAGACTACTTTCGTAAACGGTAGGTGATGTTCTGATTGTGAAGTAAACTTAATTGTGCTGTGCAAAAATTAGATTTCAGGCTACTTTCAAAGAGCAATGGAAGATAAATCACAGTTAAAACAAACTTTTGTTAATTTTCCTAAGAAACTCAGTAGAAGCGCTTGAGTTCAGCAAACAGTTAATATTTCACGTGCCCCATTTTGCTTTAGTAACCGGAGACAGTGTTTCAGGCATTGTTGTAACACATTGAATCAAAGTCTCTATTGGGATTTTACTCCTAATGTCCCTAATACACTGTCATGAAGTTTAATTGGAAATTACTTTTTGATTTGTCTGTGACCTTACAACGCCATATAGTGCATATATCACATGTTCCATTCCCAACGGTGGGCACTCAGATAACCCAATGTGGCTTTGATCTTAAATAATCAACCAACGAACTGTCTTTACGAAAGAATCTTAAAATCGTTAAATTTCTTAGTTTCTTCAAGGGATTTTAGATATGTCACTCAAATAATAGTTTATTCAAGGGATAGGTACTTCTAGATACTTCACTCAAATAATAGTTTATTCAAGAGATAGGTACTTCTAGATACTTCATTCAAATAATAGTTTATTCAAGAGATAGGTACTTTTAGTTATATCACTTAAGTAATAGTTTATTCAAGAGATAGGTACTTTTAGTTATATCACTTAAGTAATAGTTTATTCAAGAGATAGGTACTTTTAGTTATATCACTTAAATAATAGTTTATTCAAGGGATAGGTACTTTTAGATATGTCACTTAAATAATAGTTTCTTCAAGGGGTAGGTACACAGAGATACGTCACTCAAATAAAAGACCTTCAATTTAGATAAGATTTTACGTGTGCCTAAAGTACTGTTGCTTGTCCCACAGAAGTGTGCAGTAAAAATATACATCAGATTTTCATCAATTCCTAATGGTATAATAGCACCTAAATCCCAAGGCGTATTTTAAAAAAAATCTTTGCTGATTATAATTTCAAACGGTAAAGAATGAAAATGCTTTCTTAAATATTCTATTTATCTCCTAATTCCGGTGAATAACTTCTTTTTTATCATTTCAATTTGCTTGGATGATTTTTTTTTCTCTGTTCAGGTGCTTTAGTTATAGCCCATTGTGTAGCTTTGTGCTTAATTGCAAATAAACTTAAAAGCGTTTCGATGTTAAGCCTATTGATGGAATCACACAAATGATAGATTTTAGCTAAAATAAATGTTATTATTATTTTTTATTATTCTTTGTTTGTAACTAAGCACAAAGCATCAGAATGAACTATTTGTTTCTAGCGTTGTTTTTTGGAGGATATTTTCTGTATTGATTACTCTAGTTTTACTGTGTACTTATAAAATCATGTGTTCATAATTATTCCTACATTTCTCTCAATAAGTAAAGCTGTACCAAATATTTTGTCTACGTTTCTCTCAATAAGTAAAGCTGTACCAAATATTTTGTTATTTTGCTTTAAGCGGATCCTATTCCGTCCGAAAATTGTCCTTGGCAGTTTGGACTCTTTCCATTTGGTGCTGAATGTAACACTCAGTATTTCAAGTGCGCCTGGGGGATTGCCCATGTAACAGACTGTGAAGAGGGTTTGGTCTATGACGATACTAAAAAGGCTTGCAATTGGCCAGATGTGTTGGGATGTAACAGTGAAGGTACGAATAGGTTCATTTTTAAGTTTTCACTTTTAACACTTAAACTTCATAACCTAATTATATCGTAATAAAAGTGAACCCGTAACAACGAATCAGGTGAAGTGAGCATAAAATATGAAGTAAAACGAGACGTATACACAGAGATATATTTGTTGAAGGACAACTTACTAATGAAACATATTGAAAATAAACAAATTAACCAGTAATGTTTTTATAGGTAAGACTTATTACATAAACACATATATGAAAGACAGTACTTCTAATACATTTTTAGTACTTGTGGTAATTTTGAACTATTATTATTATATTTATGTTTGCATGATATGACTGGTCCCACTAACCACCAGTTAGCACAAACAATATAAAGAATTGTTATTAATGTGCAGTAAATAGATCATTATTTAGGATAATTTGTTCATTCAATTACTGTTTTAAAAGTAACTTACTGCTCATCATAAATGTTTCTATGTACTAGTACGATTAATTGATGTATAAAATAACGTAAGTTGGTAAGACCAATACAGCTTTAAAATATTTCTTTTAATTATCTGAACTTTTATTTCTTCCTTCCTGTTTAGCTGTGGTTGGTTTCACATGTCCAGCTGAACCAACAGGCAAAGCAGCTCTTTTCAATCCAACTCCTCGGTATCCACATCCTTATGACTGCACCAAGTTGATTATCTGTGTCGAAGGTAATCCACGTATCCTGAACTGTGGTGATGGAAAGGCCTTTAGTGAAGAAGAGTACGGATGTGTCGACAATCGTCTTGTTAATTGGTAAGTGCTTGAACACAGTACGGAGTGAAATTTATTATACACGAACTGGTTTATAAACAGAGGCACACATATACGTTTACATAATTGTTTAAATAAATAATGTTATAATGATATACACGACTTTAGGGTAAAAAGTATTTATGAATAAGGCAAAATATACTTGTAATTTTTAAAATAAAATAGTCACGTGATAGTATGTTTGTCTAGGATACGTGGGCTTATTTTGTTTTATAGTCAGAAATACTCTAAGAACTGATTTATTTTACGGCGATATAATTACGTAAATAAAATTTTTAATTCAACCTTACAATGTTGAAAAAGCACAGAATTATCAAAATATTTCAAAGTATATTGCCAGTACTATCTCGGGCAGAAACAAATTAGAAAAAATACTAAAATTCCAAAAGCTCAAATACGTATCTCTTTAATGAACTAAATAATACATTAATAGTAATAACATGTCATTCTTATAATACTTGAGATCGGCGTCGCGTTTAGAGAGAGGTTAAGGTTTGAAATTCGTAATCGAAAGGTTGCGGGTTTGAATCTAGCTAATAGTCGTTGTGTCCACGAGCACAAGGTATCGAAAGTTTTCTTCATTCTATTCACTCGTAAAACGAGTACCAGCTAATTGCTGGAATCTGACATAGAATGGACTTGAATCCCATCCACACAAAGTGTTCACCACTCCCATATACTTGTGTCACAAAAGCATACATAAGTTAACTGACCTTTAAGCTTTGACTCAAACGTTTCTTTCTAACCTAAACAGATACTTTACTATTGTTCATCACCGGTCAGTCATCAATCGTTCTATATTAAAAATCTATAAATAAGCTTCACCCACGTTTCAACCACCTGTTTGGTAATGCATTTCATAATTTTGTATAATTTTTATCAAACGCGATTTTTGTGTGCGTAGCTCCAATTAACGTTGGTAGTGTCAAGTCAATGATGGTTTTTAAGTTGATTCGATTTTCTGCTAAAATTTTTAGAAGTGAGGAAACTCTGAATTAGTTGTTGAGTGTGATATTAATTTTTTTTAAGGGATGTCATAATTTTTATTTATTTATTTTCAGCAAAACGCACTAAGCGCAACGGTTGAAGAACCGATTCGTGTCCACCTTCTTCTAGATTTCACAGAACGTTACCTAAACCCTTTAAGGATGGCGTAATGGCTCTGTAGTAAAGGCAAAATCTTTTTTCCCGAATGCCACAGAACAAGTCTTGTAAAAATATGGGTAATAATGTACAGTTTGTAATTTGATTTAATAAACTGGTGGGCAGATTACACGTAACTTTGCTTGATTTAATTATTCATTATTTCACTATCTTTGGATATTAATCGATCAATATAATAACAAGCACGTATGTAACTTTTCTTAAATATACTTAGGGGTTTGGAATTCCTTGATTTTGATGTTTTGTCGATTTGGGGTTTCTTACTATTATGTTTGTGAAAGTTGAATAAACTTTGAATTTTTTTTACTTGCAGACCAGAATGCTAGGTGTACTCAAATAGCAATAATTTATCAACATCATCAATAATAATCATTCTCTTAAAGCGCCACCTTCCTCAGTAGTTAGTCAGTTAGTATTCTTCTTGAAAAAGAATACTGTGTTCGTTATTGAACAGCAGTATTCGACCTTTTTAATCTAATTACACGTCAAAATCATTAAGACTCTGAATGAAGTGTAAAAAATTAATCTGAGAAAATAATGTGAGTGATAAACAACCGCGAAATAAAACCGAAACTAATATGCAAAAAAAAAAGGTAGTTGTTTTGAACTAAGCACAAAGCTACACAATGGGCAATCTGTGCTCTATCCACCACAGGTATTTAAACCTGGTTTTTAGTGTTATATGTCCGCAGACATACCGCTGAGCCACTGGAGGGGGGGGGGTAAAAATGGGGGGTTCCATTTAGATAGAAGAATGATAATTTATAATTACCACCACATATTTTGTGACAAGAATAAACAACTAATTGTGGTTAAAAATTATAACATAGAAAAATAATATTTAAATGAGTTCTCCAGAAATTTCATTTCAAAAGCTTATGTGGCATAAAATGGATGAATGAAAAAAAAACCCGTTAGTTTATATAAAGTGATTTTTAATTATTTATCATTAACAGCAGAACGTTGTTGTCAGAGGAATAAATAAATAGAAAATCTTAATCAGCGTAAAATTTCATAGGTACGTAATGTCCATTTTGTTCCGGCTTTGAATTTGGAGTTACTTGACTATTAGTCACAGTTGAATCTAAAAGAGAACACAGAAGTTTATTGTTTTAATTTTAAAAGTGAAACTACGATCTAGTACCTATTGAGTCGTGTGCTGTTAAAACAGATGATTACCTTGAGAAAAATATATTTTTAAATATTTCTGAGAATACATAAGCGTATTTCAGAATGTTTGTTTAATATTTTTTTAAAACTTATTATATGAGACCAAGGAGACCTGTGAGGGCGTTATTATGTGTCAATCAATTCCCTATTCGTTTGTAAAATAGTAGCTCAAGAGTTGGCGGTGGGTGGTGTTGACTCGCTGTCTTTCCTCTTGTCTAAATTAGGGATGACTAGCACAGATAGTCCTCGTGTAGTTTTGGACGGAATTCAAAACCAAACCAATTATTTATTTTCTTTAAAAATTCCAAAGCAAGTATCAATCCATTTAAAAGAAATATTTTAAACTCATCTGTAAACATTTAATAACGAAATAAAATAAAGCAATTACAAGTACACATCACGTCATCAAGCGACTTATTTAACAAGTTATCAGTTTCTAACGTGAAAAAACTTTCCATAATGACATGTCTGGATCTTGGATTTCAAAGCTTGTACTCACTATATCAAACAATAGAGTTATCAATAATATTTTTATTAATTCTAGAATAATAACAACCTTACAGGTAGTCTACCATTAAACAAAGATTAACTTTCCACATTCGTCTTAGCTCACTATTTCTAAAGATATTTCTATATCTTCAATAATTCTTCTCTAGACGTTTACTAATTGGCATATCATTATCAAATAACATACCAATAATGTTTTGTCCATAATACCTAGCATAAAATGACAGGTTTCAGTTTCATACTTCTATTATTAGTTGTGTTACGTATTATAATTGATATTAGATGAGGCTCCGATTTATCATGGAACGTATTACGTTTTCAAGCAACCGAAAATTGTAATTTTAATTTAGTAGCTAAATGATATGTATCACATTTATTATATTTGTCAATAAGGTTGATGCACACAATTTTCTTTCTTAACACAAGTATATTTAATATACAAACAATACAATTTATATAACGGTTATTACAATTAATAATTTATATATAGACATCTTACAAACTTACAAACAGAAATGGTCTGACACTGAATATTTTACCGACGGTTCAAAACAAATGAAGTAATTCTATGTCGATACACAAGTACACTCAATTTGACGGGAAAGCTAGCTATCCCTTCACACGTGAGTTTTTCCGATGAAGTTATGCGATGTCCCCATAAAAATACTAGCGTTAGAAGTTAATTAACTAAAGTTAAACGATTTGTAATGTTCGAAATCGATAAATGCTCCTGGTCAAATATGTGTAGTTTTCCCGTCTAATAAGCGTTTATCACAATTATAGCTTCCAAGGTTTATAGTATACTAACTCTAACAAACCAACAATATTATACTGTCGTTTGGCTTGTCTATATATAAACTTCTAGGGAGAGGCTCTCGAAAGTTCAGTTGGTAACAATATTCGGAAGATACGTTAGTGCTTTTATAAAACATATACGCTGCTGGTCAAAATCTTAAGGCCAATGAACATAAAGAAAAAATATGCATTTTGCGTTGTTAGACTCAACCACTTACTGGACTAGAGCTTTGAAAGATGAAAATAAGAAAAGGAAAAAATTTTAAAAATCAGCATTTAATAGGAAAAATGTGGACACTATAAAATTAGTCTAAATACCAGTTCGCCAAAAGTTTAAGACCATACCAAAAAGAAGTCCTAAACAGGGTAGGAAATGCTCAAGAAGAGGTCTCAGTAGTGAGTTACATGGGCATCATTGCGAATAACTGCAAACATTTGCTTTGGCATGGTCGATATAAGCCTTTGCAGAAGGCTGGCTGGGATGTTGTTTCAAGTGATGAAAATGGCTTCACGAATATCATGCACTGTTTGGAATTGACGTTTATTTTCTATAGACTTCCCTTTCCATCCACCCCCAAACATTTTAAGTGGGGTTCAGTGCAGCCGAGCACGCTGAATGGTCCAAAAGATTCACGTTATTCGCCATGAAAAAGTTCTTTGTCCTGCGGGCATTGTGGATTGCAGCGTTTTCCTGCCAAAAGATCCACTCACTTTTACTCAGGCGAGAGTCTTCGTTCAGAAAGGATGCTTTCTCCAGCATGCCAATGCAGCTAGCTGCTGTTTGACGCCCCTGTATAACCTAAAGCTCCATTGTTCCATTGAAGGAGAAAGCATCTCAGCTTTCCAGGAATAAAACCCTTTCATATAACAAGTATCTATATCTTTAATATATGACTTTATGCTTTTTAATGTTGAAATACGCACAGTTTACTGGTTTCACTATTCACTGAACCTGCAAAAATCCTTTAGAAATATTATCAGGTTCCTCCGTCAACGTGCTAACATAAGAATGAGGCTACTTATAACATTTATATAAAAAAATGGCAACAATTCTTTCAAAAAATTCCCTTCAGTACCTTCCCCAGTCCTATCACAGAACTATTCGTTTAATATTGGTTTCTAATTTCTACGGTCAAGTAGGTTGGCCGATTTTGTTAACTTTTCAAAATTACATTTCTAAGAATGTGCTATAACATTTTGCTGCACACAATAACGTAGAGCCATGGGCAACGTGTTTAGCATTTATATATTCAGTGGGATGAGAGTGTTATTTTAAAACGATTTTAGATACGAAAATGAGCAAGTAACGTAACTGTTACAACATGTATAGGTTGCAGCAGAATGACATGTATCAGAACAACCTTCGAGGATTGTTTGGCGTTAGGTTGACAGTGTGATGCAATAAAAGTTCATCTGTTGGGAAGAGTATAACGACCCTTTTTTGAAGCAAAATGTTTTTTTTACATTTGGATAGGAAAGATGTTTTCAGCTGGGGATTTAGAATTTCAAAGACAGAGATATCGTCTGTTTTGAACCGCATTTGGGATATACATCAATTAGCAACGCAATAACGTTGAAAAATAAACCAGTAGAAAGTCCTGTTTTCAGCTGCGGTAAGAAAGAACAGTTTTATGTAACAGATGATAATCTACAAACACAAAAGTCAGTAATAAAAACTGTTCACGATTTCAGGTAACTTACTCAAGAAGGATATTCATGTGGAAAAGTGGAAAAGCTGCTTCTATAACGACATATTTTTTCAACTGGGACACGTTGTTATGTAAATGTCGTGTAAATGTTTTGTAAACGACAACATGTCGTGTTGTGTTTAAATTTTTATTTCTATTATTTATATTTCCATATTTATATTATTGTTTCAAAGTTTAAACAATAAAATATGTTGTTATTCATTTAAAATAACATTTAGAATTTTCTAGAATTAGGTAGACCAATCATATGTATTTAAATGAAATGCTGGCGGCCTAGTGTCTAGACGAGAAGTCTCGTGCAAGAACGGAATGCGCGGATTGCTCTGGAGTTCTGTAGAAGTTTCGCGATGGTTCGAGAAGTCTAGGCCTACAATATATAAACAGTCGAAGATGCGAGGAAGAAAGGAGAAAAGATCAGACATTAGTTTTATTCAAAAGAAGAGATTCAGTCATTCGTTTGAGAAAGTTCAAGTGTTTGCTGTGATTTGTGACTGAAGTTAGATCTACAGAAGCTGTGATTTTATTTCGTCAATCTCTACGATTCTTTCGATTTAGTGGTTATACTGAAAGTCAACACGTGTGGAACTATTTACGGGAAATCGGAAAAATTGAAGGCGACAAGTTTGTGACGTTCATCGGAGGCATCGTGAAAAGAACTTCATTGAATTTATTGAACTGTGAATTGTTTCTGGACTTCTTCATTTAAACTTCGGAATTTCTTCGCGGGACCAAATTCACACCCTAGACTGGAATTTGAGACTTTCATTTTAGATCATCATATTAGATACAGGCCGGTACCATTTTGTATTGTGATTAATTTTGAAGGTTGAAACTAGTACCATTTTGTATTGTAATTAACTTTGAAGGTTTAAACTTAATATCTGTCATTGTTGTTAAATAATTTATGTTATATCTGTTAATAGTTTACTGTAATAAATTATACAAGCTGTTATCTGTGACTTTCTGTTGCGTTCATAAAACAAAAAAAAAAAACGTAACACACGTCTTAACTAATTGCAGAATGAAACAGGTATTCATACTATTCCATATTAAGACACATCAGTCAAGTCAACAGATACACTGTTCAAATGGCCGGCGGAAACTGTTATCTTCATATTCCAGCTGGATTATGAAAGCTCTGCAAGGAAGAGAAGCGTGTTTTTGACATGAAAATCCTATAAACCTAGTGTTTTGTAATATAATTATACAGCAAGGCTATTTCCAGAGTGAGCGATCGTCAGATATAGCGAGCGTGGCTGGATGTAAATGCATGGAATGTAATGACATGATGTTTGAAAATTGTTCTAATATAACGTACTCGGCCTCTGTGTACGCTTTTTGTAAATTATCAACTATAAGACAGTGCTGTGTTTACGTGGATCGACTTGTAAGTAGAAGGATATGAAGTGTCTTTCTAAAGAGAAATATATCATACAGTGAAATTTTAAAATTTTTTTCTGGTCTTCTGATGCTTTTCAAATGGACTCTTATTGTTTTGACCCGCTTACTGTTCTCTTGAAAATCGACATTCACGTACAATAAATGGAAGTTTGTCAAAAAGGAGAGATACAAGACTGACATTTCACTATTATATACTGGAAATTATTACAGGTTGATACACACAATTTTTTTTTTGACACAAGTATATTTTAATATACAAATAATACAATTTATATAACGGTTATTACAATTAATAATTTACATATAGAAATCTTACAAACAGCACTGGTAGTGTTCATAAACGATAATGAGCAGATCGAAGATTGAGGTAATAATTTTTATAATTGCACAGAACCAAGCACACTGTTCTTGTACAAGGTAATCAACTTACGATGCCCGTTTATTCGTCTTCTGAGAATTTCTTTATCAAACGAATTAAATCTACTAAGTTCATGAAATAGAAAAAAATCTATGCTTTATGCTGAGTTCTAAAATGAGACTTCAAACTAATTTTCTGAGTGATAAGTTACAATGAATATCAATATATTATCAAGCGTAGAAGATAATGATAACGGTATAACTTACAGGCTACGTTTTTAATTCTACCTTGTTGAAACTAAATTTCAGTTAGCAAACTCACAGTGATCAGAAGGGTTTTCAACGATTTTTGAAAATTGTTCTATTCTTCAAGAAACTACATTCGACTTTTAGATATCAATGGCATTCAATAACAAGTAGCAACTACAAGTCAGTTAGCTTGTTATGTATCTTTACGATCTCAACTTACTATGGTTGAGCATTCATGAATCAATACAATAGTACACTTAGGGTGAAACACCATGTTCGTGTAATTTAATTTTATTTGCTCAGAACATAATCATTTATACACCATATTTTTCTTCTACTTTTTATCATATAATTTTAATGTAAAACCTAAAATAAATCTTCTGCTGCACATAGATTGCCAAAGATATCTTTAATTGACGAGCTACATAGTCAGTTGAATATACCTTTGTAAAGTTTCTACTTAATTTCGCTTTAATAGATAACTTACCCTAATCACGAATCATTAGGATTCTCTCTTTCGAAATACTTGTATCTAAAACTGAAGCTCATTGATTTACAACATAGTTTTAAAGTAGTTCATGGACACAAGTGAACTCAAGGTAATCTGCCATCAATTCCATTTGATAAATCGTAATCTAATAATACGCTTTCAACTTCAACCACAGACTTTTGCTAGTGTTATCATTGAATCAGCAACTTTCGAAAAAACAACAACAAAATACAGCAATCTATGAGTTCAGTTCAGTAGATCCGTATTTGGAACGACTGTTCTGGTGTTAATCGCTCTGTCTTTAATTCATTTTTCTTTCAGTGCCGAAATTTTATTGGTGGTTTGTATTAAGTACACTTCTATAAGTATAATCAAATCTTTGCAAACTAAAACATAACGAGATTACCTTTACATTTTAAATATCTTAATGAAGTGTATTTCTTTCAACGTCCTCAGTGGACTCAGCAAACATCCCGATGTGGCTTTGCTGTAAGAAAACACACACACTCTATTTCAACGTTTACAATAAAATAAACGTGATCACAGAATATTTCTTCAGGCTTATTTATGACTGTAAGTATTATCTGCTTTGCAAAACAAAAAATGTGTTGTTTATAGACGTATATATTGAAAATGTGAATTTGGAACTAGACAAAAAAACCCTTTGTTTTGATATTTACTTATCATATTAACATCAGTAAAGTCTGTTTGCACATTAGTGGAAAGTATATAGGATTTTGTGTTATAGTAAAAGAATGGTATTGTTGAATAGGTACTGTGCTATTCAAAGTGGATTACAGAGGGCGTTGTATAAATTATCAGCTTGCTGTTCTACTTCAAGGTGCGACACCGTACAACTTTCTGGTAAATAGCAAATTTTATTATAATATACGTACATATATTTGCTTAGACATTTGCGATATGTATGTAATTTCTGAAAAATATTTAATTTAAAGAAACAAGTAATTCATTTCCAAGCAAAAAAATTTGTCTTCAAAAGGCGTCGTTCTTGTAGCAAAGAATCGAGATAGATCTAGCCCTAGCCCTAGATTTCAGCGATATAGGTCCGTAAACCTATCACTGATCCATCAGTGGATTTTTAAATTTTTAAATATGACCTAAATATCGTACTGCATGGATTTTAACTTATTTTGTCTTATCATTACTTTCTACACGAAGACGTGTTTAATTGTATCACTATAACTTTATTCAGGAGAATAATTTCTTATTTTTTTATAAACATTTGCATTTATCCTACTTTAACACAGAAACTTCAGAATAAACCTGGTTACATTTGATAGGAATAACACAGATATGACGATCACAACTAACATAGTTTATTTATAAATGCAGCGTTGTATTCAATATATCGTATTCTCATTCAATCTTTTTGAAAGTCTGTCTCATAACGGCCCCCCAGTGGGTTAGCGGTATGTCTGCGAACTTACACGCTAAAATCCGGGTTTCGATACCCGTGGTGGGCAGAGCACAGATGGCCCATTATGTAGCTTTGTGCTTAATTCAAAATAAACAACTGTCTCATAACGACAACAGGCTTAACATGGCCAGGTGATTAAGGGTCAAGGGTTCGAATCCTCGTCACACATAACATGCTTGCCTTTTCAGCTATGTGGGCATTATGATGTGATGGTCAATCCCACTATTCCTTTTTAAAAGAATAGCCCAAGAGCTGCCTTCTCTCCACTGCTAAATTAGGGATCGCTGGCTCGTGTAGCTTTGCACGAAATCCAAAACAAACCAAACCATAACGATAACTTTTTCTTGAAATCTTGTTTACTCACTATTTCTGAGATTTTTGAATATTTATTCTTCTTTGAAAACAACTTACTTAGCAAGTAAACTCAACACATCTATAAAATATTTTTATGATTTTGAATGTTGTTTTTTAATTAGCGTATTCAAATTGTGAATCCAAAAATAAATGGTTCACAATTTGTTTCCGCAAAATCATTTTACGCCCTTGGTGTCGTGTCTTTGCGTGTGTGAGAGAGAATTTCAAATCCCACTATTTAACCAAACGCGAAAAACTCAGGCGTTTGCAACGGGCGATGTTGATAAGCTGCCTTTCCTCTAGTCTGTTAGTTCAAATTTAGAGGCGACTATGAGCAAATACTTCTTATATAGTTTTGCTTTAACTTCTACGACAAACTTTTACAATGCAACAGTCTTCTTTTATCTTATGAACGCCAGAGTCTGGTGCAATAAAAAGCGTTATTCGCTTTTATTGTACAAAAACAACGAACTGCTGATGTGGATTTAGATCAGTGTCTCTGAATACTTTTTATACGGCAGACCACTACGATTCAAGCACAATAAAAACATGGCGATTTACATATAGACAGTCTGTCAATTTTAGTTTGTTTTTGCGAAATTTTATGGGTCAGGATGATGGTTGTGATGGATCGCAATGGTCCATAGATCTGTAGTTGCCCCCAGCGGAACAGTGGTATGTCTGCAGACTTACGCTACTAAAAACCGGGTTTCGATACCCGTAGTGGGCAGAGCAGAGATAGCACAATGTGAAACTTTGCGCTTAATTCTAAACAAACAAAGATCTGTAGTTGAGAAACACTGACTAGGTGGTTAAAGAACTCGATTTGTAATTTGAGGGTCGCGGGTTCAAATCCTCGTTACTCTAAACATACTTACCCTTTCAGTCATTGGGACATTATAAAGTTACGATCAATCCCACTATTTGTTGGTAAAAAAGTAGCTCAATAGTTGTGAGTGGGTGTTAATGACTGGTCTTGCACTGCTAACTTCGGGAGGGCTAGCGCAGAAAGCCTTCGAGTAGCTTTGCACGAAATTCAAAACAAACCAAACTAAAGTGATAATAAAAATGTATCAGCTAGCGTTGTTTTGAATTGAGCACAATGGGCTATCTGTGCTCTGTCCACCACAGGTATTGAAACCTGATTTTTAGCGTTGTAAGTCTGCAGACATTCTGCTGTACCACTGAGGAGCCATATATGATAGGTTTGGTCGAAACCTTAGATACAGTAGAAGTTCTTGATAATTTTTCTGCAGTCAAAGCACCTAAGATGGTAATTTAAAAGTACGTTGTACAACGAACTTCACTGGGAAGATTGATAACAATATATAAGTCATGCAATACAGTCATACTCGTTTAAAATAATATCGTGTTGGCTTGATTTTATTAAGCCTTTCTTTCTTTCTTTGTTTATTGACACTCGGTTTTTAACGTGATAAGCCTTCAGAATTCCTGCTGAGCCACTGAGAGGCATGTGTTTTTATAAAATGGGAAAACAATTATTTTGTTAAACATTAAATAAATATATATTTTTGTAAAAATATTCTTTGTGAACTGTTTGAATTCCTTCTCGATTGTTGAGCTCATGACTGAGGGATGTATAACATTTTCTGTGCGTGGGACTTCGTCCGGTTCTAACTATACCATGTAACAAAATTTGTACTTTTTCTTGTTCCTGGGCAGAAAGTATTATTTTCCAATTGCTTATGCCTAAAGTAAATGGAAAAGACCTATTTTTCTCTTCAAATTTTGTTTTATCGCTACACATGCTGCCAAACAGAGAGAATTTATAAGTCTATTCTCCAATCAAAATTGGCCAGGTGATTAAAATACTCGACTCCTAACCCGAGGATGGCGGGTTCAAATCCACGTCACACCAAATGTGCTCGCTCTTTTAGCTATGGTGACGTTATAATGTGACGGTAAATTCCACCTTTCGTAAAAGAGTAGCCCAAGAGTTGGCCGGGGGTGGTGATGACTTCTGCCTTCTTTCTAGTCTTACACTGCTAAATTAGGGATGGCTAACGCAGATAGCCCTCGAGTAGCTTTGCGCGAAATTCAAAACAAACCAAACCAAATCAACTCAAAATAATGAATACAAATATCACTAAATCCTAACCAAAATATTCGAGATGTTTAGGATCTGTAAGCTATTATTGAACTGTAGTTCAGCCTACAGCACCCACCACCATCCTTAGAGCAATACTTGCTTTATCAAAAAGTGGAAAGTGATTGGCACTCACGGTTCTTAAGAGAGTAGCAAGTTTTTATGGCAACGAATTGAGAATCATACTTCCTTGGATTGACATTCCAAGGAAACTAACTACCAGGCAATGTCCATCCCTTCATCTTAAAAGTATGTGAATTAACTACATAAAATAACTACATTGTTAAGCTTTTAACACATATTTGTAGAATAGTCCAATTATTGTATGCAAAACAGATTGATAACATAATGTTGGATGCGATTAATTTTACACGTGGCTAAACTGCCAAATTAGAGACTCCAAGGTTCAGGCATAACCTTCACGAACTTAAGACTGCTCAGCAGAAAGAAATCAATCAGTATTTAGCACACGTTATATATATGTCACCAATCTCGTAATCGAATAGAGAGGTTAATTATTGCATTTCCCACATTCTTACGTTTGAGCTTACAAAACGTGTTAAGTGGCACATCTTGAGGATCCTTGGAGTGTTAGTTTTGGAACTTAACATTTTAACTACTAAGTAGTTCAAGATGAACTCAGTAAATCTATACATATGTAGAAATAGCACATCTTGTCTGTAAAAACAATCGATACAGCTAAGGTTTTCTAAAAAATTTAAACATGGCATATTAGTTTGTACTTCTCTCTCTAACAGAGCTTTCGTATTAAAGGTCACCTCTTTCATTGGCATTTCAGAACCATCTGTTGACATGGTTTATCAACAAAGGCAATCGAAAGAGAATTTGACTACTGTTAGTAAAGGCTAGTCATAGACTACTAGTAAAAGACTTCAGGGAAGGACAGTTAGACAGGCTTGTTAAGTGATTTAGACCTCGGGCTGTGTCCTAATTTATAGATTCCTTCACAGTTAAAATTATATTATCTATACATGTACCATGTTCAGACCACTTAAAAAATTATCACGCGGCAGCCAACATCTGGTATGAAAACTGTTAGCATGAGATACACAACAGAAGAGTTTAGTTTTAGTAACACTTAGAATAAAAAAAACGTGGATGAAGAATAGCGGTGGTGTTTGATGAGGTAATTAGTCAATTAACGTTGGTAATGTCATCTTGGTGGTGCAAACTGCAAGAAGTGATATAATAATGCGGATGTGAGAAATTGGATCCTATGACTCGTTTAGAAGACCGAATACTCAGAATGTATTGAACCTTGTTGGCTATCATGTCTAAGCCACATTGTTATATTCTCATCATAATAACCAAAAGCTTACCTAAAAGGTTGAATGTAGCATAACTAGTCTTGCTCAATGATTAATGCTTTATTTCCATGTAACAAGCTACTGGTTTTATAATGTTTAGGCGTGGTTTGAAGAGTAGAACAAATACTTCAGACATATTCTTTGAGTAGCAAGTTCATCAAAGCTCAGTTCTGATGAGCACCTTTTGGAAAAGAAATTGTATTTCACGTTTACCACAGAAATCGTTTGCCAACATTTGTGGACTGAGAACCTCTGAACAAAAAGGCTACAATCGAACACGATGCCTTTGACGTCTTATTATTCTGTGCAGCACCGAATTAAACATGCTACTTTGGTGACAATCAGTCGAACACAATATTAAATAGGTGTCCTAATAGCATAACTAGTCCATGTGGATCAGACTTGTCAAAGATACTGCGCAATTGTCAGTGTTTTGATAATCAAAAGACAATATATTAGCGAATTAAAACTTCTGCTAAGTTAATGTGTTTCATTTAATTTTCAAAACTCAGTTACCTCTCGCCTTTTTCAAGCAATTATTCTTAAGGAAATATCACCTTAAAGTCGATCACTATATAATTCACTAAACGTACACCTTCTTTAATGGTGAAGAAAGTTATTTAATATCTTTGAAAACTCTTTCTGTCATTAAAATATATTCACAAATAACAAGAATTAAAGATATTCTAACCATTAAAAATGTTTGCTCTAGCATAGTGTATTAATTCATTTCCAGGGCTGCGCATCATAATGTTTGACGTTCGAGCGCAATATAACGCTGAAAATATTCCACAATTTCAGTTTTGATTTGTTGTTGTTGTCTTGAATTAAGCACAAAGCTACACAATGGGCTATCTGTGCTCTGCCCACCATGGGTATCGAAACTCGAACTTTAGCGTGTAAGTCCGCAGACATACCGCTGAGCCACTGAGGGGCTTCAGTTTTGAGGATGTTAAACTAAAACAGTCAATCTCACTATTCGGTAGCATTGTAGGCAGCAAGTGCTGTTGACTGGTTGCCCTACTATCGGCCAAGGTTCCAAACGAGAAACGGATATACTTAAGTTTTAAAGCCGATTTTGAGTACATGCTTGTAGAAACCACGAAAAGTTTGAGACTTCTTACAAGATACTGATGTTTCTGGAATACTTTTTTCAACGTGACTGTCTCACACAATTATATAGAATGTATATAGTAAGATATAACCATAAAGTAATCCATGTCTAACAGCGTAACTAATATGAATCTTACTCTCCCATTTTCGGAGAGTAACGAAATTATTATTATTTTTAATTTTGCGCAAAACTACATCAGGGTTATCTGCGCTAGCCGTCCCTAATTAAGCAGTGTAAGACTAAAGGGAAGGCATTGTCCATCATCACCTACTACCAACCTTTAGGTTACTCTTTTTCCAACGAAAAGTGGGATTGATCGTTACATTATAACCCCCCACGGCTCAAAGGGCGAGCATGTTTGGTGTGACGGGGATCCGAACCTACGGAGAGATTAAATAACTTATAAAGATGACCACGGTAACATAAAAATACGTTTTAGTGTCCTGTGATTGAAACAATAGTCCGCCTGTGACTGGGTTCTACGAAGTTTTCCTTGAGATATTGGTAACCTTGTGTCCAATCTATATGTTAAACCTCCATAATCAATCAACAATTGACATTTTACTGACCTTTTCAGCAACAGAATAATAAATCTAAAAAGTATGAGACGTGCTACACATCCGCCTCTTCAATTTTATACCTTCTTATTTTAAAATTTGGTAGTGTCGTTGCTAAGAGGTAGTTTCTAATATTTTACTAATTACCAAGTAACAATATCTGTCGATAATATATTTGTCAATAAAAGAACCAAGCAACAAAAGCTATGGTGTTCTGTACACAGGCAAGTGTGAAGTTCTAAAAAAACTTTGAAGTATTTGTATTTGAGAAAAACATTAATTCCTTTTAGAATCATTTTCTGTTCCACCGAGCATGTTTGTCCTTTCATGCCTAAAAAAAATTCTTATGTAAAGGCCAATCCTACTATTCGCTGTTAAATTACGGATGGCTAAGGCAGATAGCTCTTGTGTAGCTATATGCGAAATTAAAAAAAAAACAAACAAATAACTCGTCAAATAATTTTATAAGAACATTTTTCGCATACTCAAAACCATGTCCCCCAGTGGCTCAGCGGTATGTCTGCGGACTTACACGCTAAAATCCGGGTTTCTATACACGTGGTGTACAGATAGCCCATTGTGTAGCTTTGTGCTTAATTCAAAACAACAACAACTCAAAAACATTTAATTACAATATTAACTATCTAAAAAACTGCCTAATACTCTGTAAAAAAAAGCAAAAAAGAGAACTCAGAAATAATTGCTCATATAGAGAATATATAAATATGAAGTAAAATTCGAAAAAAAATTAATATAAAAGCTTTTTTTTCAATTATGCGATAACAGAACTTCTCGAAAGCAATAATAATTTCTTCTTCTTCGAAATATTGTAAAATAGCATTGTTAAGGCACTGATTGTCAGAAAAAAAGACAATAAAAGTTGTGCACTTTGAAAACGTAGGTAAACATCGGAATTTTGCTAAAACGCATTCGTGTCCAATTAATTTGTTTGAGAGATCTGCATGTTCTGCAAGTGCAACACGTGCAAAATCCCTATAAAAGTGACGGGTTTTCGGTTTCCATAGTTCAGTGTTAAGTGAAGTGAATACAGTTACGCCAAGACTGACTAAAGCACAACGCAACAACGCCATTGATCGCTTGGAAGCAGGCGAATATCGATCAGATGTTGCCAGCGTTGTGAATGTCACCCAAGCACCATCACAAGGCTATGTAATCGTCACCAACAACATGGATCAACTTGTGACCGTCCACGATCTGGCAGACCTCGTGTGACCACGCCTGCACAAGATCGCTACATCCGGTTACGTCGCCTTCGGAATAGGACCACCACTGCGACGTCTACTGCCTCAACCACACCAGAGCTGCGTAGGATTTCCGATCAGACCGTACGCAACCGTCGACGAGATTCTTAGGCCCCATGTGCAACCCATCATGGTGAACGTCAACGACGTTTTTCAACATGACAACGCCCGTTCTCACACAGCCCGACTCGTCACTGTCTTTTTGAGACACCACAACATCAACGTTATTCCCTGACCCTCCAGATCACCAGATTTAAACCCCATCGAACATCTTTGGGACGAGTTGGACTGACGTCGGCGACAACCTCAACCGTAGACTCTACCTCAGCTTGCAGCAGCTTTGCAGGCTGAGTGGACAGCCATTCCACAGGATGTGATTCGTCATTTCATCGCTTCCATGGGAAGGAGATGCCAAACAGTTATTGATACTCACGGGGGGCATACTCGTTATTGACGTTGGGTGACGTTAAACTTCAACTAGTGAGCGTGGACTTTGCCTTTGCAGACTTTGGATGTTCAGCAGTGAATGTTCAAAGTTTCACACATGTCATACAGAACTACCTGGAATAAACTTGTTAACAATTTGTCTTAAATTTTGCCTTTTGCGTTTCTTTTTTTTGAAGAGTATATATCTAAATAAAGATAACAGTACTATTTGTTGTATGTTCATAGAACTACTCTATAGCAAGCGGATGGATCTTTACCAATATCGGTATGGAGGTTTATTAGTTCTATGTTAAGACTTAAACAAATTTCCAGTTTTGCATTTTGCATCTTACGGTTCTTATGGGCCTTATTGCGTATTATGTCATTACTTTGTCCCTCTTGAAGAGCAGGCATAGCCAGGTGATTAAAGTACTCGACTTGTAATTCAAAGGTCGCGGGTTTAAATCCCAGTCACACCGAACATGCTCGCCCTTTCAGTTGCGGAGGCGTTATGATGTGTCCGTCAATCCTACTATTCGTTAGTAAAGGAGTAGTACAATCATTGGCAGTGGGTAGTGGTACCTAATTTTAAGGATTATATATAAGTTTGCGTTTATTGAGATGAAATCAGACAGAATTCACGTGTCACAATACATGAGCGCGTTTAATTTACTTAAGGCAAATAAACACCAAATAGATAGTTTTAAAAGGTTAACAATATGAGAGAAATCTCTTCTTCAAACCCTGTACGAGCTAAATAGAAAGGTGTGCATCAAATGTAATCACATCCATAGCGTCCTGGTCAGGAAAACAAAGTATTCACACAGTCATGTGTGTTTATTTTCAAAGTTTAACCACCTTATTCCTTTAGAGTTTGTTGTTTTGTTTTTCAGTATATTTCAGTTTGTGTTATGTGCAGTTTTTATACATAAACGAGTTATACTTTTTTTTTCCTGAAATTATTTTAAAAGCATAAGAATGATATTATTTAAACTTGTTACAAAAAGACTGAGCCGGGCTTGGCCAGGTGGTTAATGCACTTGACTCTTAATCTTAGGGTCACAGGTTCGAACCCCCGTCGCACCAAACATATTCGCCCTTTCAGCCGCGTGGGCGTTATAATGTAACGGTCAATCTCACTATTCGTTGATAAAAGAGCAGCCCAAGCATTGGCAGTAGGTGGTGATGACTAGTTTTCTTTCTTCTGGTTTTACACTGCTAAATTAGGGACGGCGAACGCAGATAACACTCATTCAGTTGGCGCGAAATTTAAAAACAAAGGCCCACCGATAGCACAGTGGTAAGTTATCCCCCACTTGAACATAATGACACCACTGCACACACAAATAAAGAAATAGCCGAAGCTTTCAAGGACCAACTCCAAAATACATTTAAAACTCACACAGATCCAGATATGAATATAAACTTCTACAATAAAGTCACTAATCACATAGCAAACAATAAACATCAATATGAGCCAATATTTCCAGTAAACATAACTGATACAAATACAAGTTCAAACACTGGTTACGAAAGCATATTACTAACAAAGGAAATATCCCTACATGAAATACTAGAAGCAATAAAAAACACCAAAAACAAAGCACCAGGAGAAGATGAAATACAAGCTATTCTCCTAAAAAAGGGCACTCCGAAATTGTTTGACAACCTAAATTCACTATTTAACTTATCGCTATCCTCAGAATATATCCCAGTTTCTTGGAAGCTAGCAAATATTTTAATGTTCCATAAGGAAGGAAAACCAGCGAATAAACCAAATAGCTACCGACCAATCAGCCTGACCAGCTGTGTTGGCAAAATTCTCGAAAGAATAATAAGTAATAGACTCTCCACATTCTTGGAGATAACATCAAAATTACCAGAAGAACAGAATGGATTCAGAAAATTTAGACAAACGACAGACCACTTAATAAGATTAACCGAAACCATAATAGATAGTTTCAACAAAAACGAATGTACAGTCGCTTGCTTCCTCGATATCGAGAAAGCATTCGACACCGTTTGGCATGATGGTCTAAGGTTCCGAATGAATGAAATGGAACTACCGCGAGGAATTATTCGCTAGTTATCTAACTTTTTGGAAAACAGAAAATGTAGAGTAAACGTAGAAGGAACTTTTTCCGAATACTTTACTCCACTAGCTGGTGTCCCACAGGGAGGGGTGGTTAGCCCTATACTCTTCATCATGTATGTTAACAATATGCCATTGAAGGATCCAAATCATGGATTCTCATCACAGTTTGCAGATGATGTGGCAATCTGGAAAAGTGCTGCAACACCCACGATAGCAGCTACAAACATACAACCACAATTAAATAGAATTAGTGAATACTGTGAAAAATATAGAATTAAAATAAATACAGCAAAAACTCAGCTCGTACTCTTTACGATATCGACAAAACACAAAAAACAACAGCCAGAAATATATATGAATGGCACTCTACTCCAGATTGCCCAATCAGCAAAACTTTTAGGTCTGACTTATGATTCAAAATTAACTTGGATCAATCATGTTAACGAAATTAAAAATAAAATTTGGCGAAGAACCAACTATGTAAGGAGTCTAACTGGTAAACACAGTGGAGCATCTACAGATAACATTTTGAAAATATACAAAACATATATTAGACCAGTAATAGACTATGCAGCTCCAGCATGGGTAACTGTAAGTAATAAAACAATCAAAACTAAACTACAAACAATCCAAAACACACTTCTCACAACTGCATACAGAGTCCCGAGATCAATATCATCTAAATTCATTCATAATTACTCGAACATACCAACCATATCAGATAGACTCCTAAATATTACAATTAGGTATTTTAACAAAAATTGGATGAAAAATGATTTATTATGCGAACTAGACAGGTACCTCATACATGATGAAGAAAATCCTAAATATCTCTCCCCAATTAACATGTGTTTTAAATATAAAGAAAAATAAATTAAAGTAAAATATGTATGTATATAAACTTTAAATCTTATATTTATAGTTTATATATTTATGTATTTTAAAATAATAATAATAATAAAATAAAATAAATAAATTGCCACCAGCTAACTTGACCTACTGTGAATAATAGACTATAAATGGACATTGCCCTGAGAAGGACCTAACATACAAACAGTTAGGGAAAATAAGTTCGGGAAGGAGGAAGAGGTCAAAGAGAACCTGACCCTCCAGGGCAAAATACCCAGATACCATTGATCCATCACAGTGGTAAGTCGCCGGACTTACAATGCTAAAGTCAGCGGTTCTATTCCCCTTGGTGGGCTCAGCAGATAGCCCGATGTGACTTTGCTATATGAAAATACACAAACGAACAAACAAACCCTCTTGAAGAACCTTTACCAAATTTTGGATCCATTGGGAGATATGTACTAATTTAAGTTTTGTATATTCCGTTTGGCGGTTTTTATGGCCGTTTTTACGTTTCTCACACATACTTACATATAAGGAAAACAATTTTCATGTTCTAACATAATCTTTCATTAATTATGAATTTCAATAATTTCCTTTTAATGCAAAGTAAATAACTAATGACAACTAAAATAGTTGAAACATTAAGCAGTTAACAAAATATTAACATTAAAAGCATTCGTTCGCAGAGTAGATCAGTTGTAAGTTTGCAGATTAGAGCAATTTGAAATACGAGGTTCAAAATTCTGCTGTGAACATAGAATTTAAAATGCAGCAATAACTTGAAAGTTTTTAAATGTATTTATTTCAGTTCACTTGGCTTGTTGTATAGAAGAAGCAATACTGAAATATACAAAGATATATGCTGTGATAAAGGTAGTTTGTTAAGCCTAACTTAAAACAACATAACTTGCTAGCTAAGAGTCTTTAATAACAAACTTACACTTTTTAAATGTTTTGTTAATGCGACTTCCAACACTAAAATCTGGATTCTGATTATCCGTGGCAAACACAGCAGACAGTCCAAACGTGAGTTAGAGAGTGTAACGTCATATCTATAGTTTCAAAGCGCAAGACAAAATTCAATGTCTGTTTTAATATCAAACAACCTACTACGCAGCGTTATGTGACCACATTTCCACAAATAACCGTATTTTTACACATGTATACATTTAATACCAGAAGCTCTATATATAAGTTATGAATGTGTTTATAATAAACCAAGGCTACTTGACTGAACATTTTAGTGACCTATTATGAAACCTTTTGTTATAGTCATTCTGGTCTAACAGGAGTGACTATGTTCTTGACTAGTTCATTGATGAAGTTAAGTGGAAATTTATCAGTTATCTTTTCTCGTGTTCTCTTGCATGAACCGCGTTGTTTGACGTTAGGGATAAAATTCTTAATGTTTGTAGATTGTAGCTTATCGTAAATGCTGTCTTATTGTACCCAGTCAATGAACTATTTCTCCACCCATGGAAAAGAAGAAAAATTCATTGGGTTTGAAAAGTTCAGCGACACTTTCACGGCAACCCCTGTTAAAATTAAGTGTGTCAGCAAAGGGCGGTAACACTAGAATCCGAAATTAGAAACTGTGTTAGACTTAACCTTTTATATTGTTGAACTATATAATGTACATAAAATAGGTTAAAGCCAATGTAACTCTAACCGTGCTTATTTTCTCTCTTTAGGTTTAGTTCCTTTTTAGATTGCATTTTGATTAGTTTTTTAAGCTGTAGCCCCAACTACTTTTCAGTTTGGAACGACAAGATAACGACCTTCTCTTGCCTGCTCTGATAAATTAGATAACAGGAATTAATTGTGACCTAAAACTTTCTTTTTTGGTTTGAACGTCATTCAGAATTTAGAAAAAAATTCTGGCATGATAAGATGCAGTAGTTTTCTTTATCGAAGTTCTACATTTGAGCGAAGGTAATTCTTTTGGGTTGTTTCGAACATCCCATAAAGTTTTACGAGGGCTATCTGCTCTCGCTAGTCTTACCTAATTCAACAGTGAAAGACAGGTAGTCGACATTATTCACTGCCAGCCCGTGGGCTTCTCTGTTACCAACGGACGGTGGGATTTACTCACATAAAAAATGTGAATACACGGTCAGAAATGTAAATACTGACGTGATGTTTTCATAAATATAACGAGGACAAGTGTAACATAATTGCACTACACTCAAAAGTTTAACAATAAATATTTAGAACAGTTTCAAGCTTTTTTTTTAAAATAAAAGTATATTTTATCTTTAAATCCAAAATAAATCTTGCCAGTTTTAGAAAGTAATTAATAGTTTTTCTAAAAATATTTTAGTAAAACCACATGTCGTTGGTCTAGAGTCATTCATTGAAAAGGTATGGTTGGCATTATGAACCAGCAGTGATCAAATCCATACAACATTTGTTTCCAGTTGTGATTATTGCTAACAGTTGCATTGGATAAAATACTTCTAAAATCATCAATACTAAATAACATAATTAGCTGGACGTTTTTTAAAATTAAAACTTTAAAATTCTTTCTTACAAATTGGAATAAGTTCTTTTTCAAAAAAAGTCATTTTTTTACAATTATGTAACAATTCTCTTTATACAGAATAATTTTATTTGAAAATACATATAAATATAATAGTACTATCTGTTGTATGTTCATGTAACTATTTTGCAAGGTGTAACTTTTCAGTTTTGAGGATTTTATTTGCGTTTCGTTCTTTTTTTAAACTACAAAAAAGGTGAAGCAACTTTTCACGCCCTAAGATAACCTTTCATTAATCGTGAATTCACATAATTTCCGTGCAGGAGAGGGGTACTCAAGCTAGTAATATAATAAATACTCAGCGTGTGGACAATAAAGAGTTACATATGAAAGAAATACAACTTTTACATGAAAATTTGAAATCTTTGATCGAGTTAACTTATTTTGATCATTTATAAAAGTCCATCGGTGGGGCAGTGGTAAGTTTACTGATTTACATGCTAAGATTCGGGGCTCAGTTCCCCTCACCGAAAACAACAGAGAGTCCAATTTGGCTTGCTCTTATAAACAACCAAACAAATAAACCATTCATAAACTTTCTGGTTGTTTATGAGCAATAAGTGAGAGAGATTATCATCAAGTGTTAGAGCTTATCACGCTAAACGTTGAGATTGGAAATTTTTGTAGACACAACAAAGATAACTCACTGTGTAGCTTTGTACTTTTAAAACAGCAGAGATGCTAACCATTACGATTTTGGTGTATACATTAGAACTATACGCTCATACAGACAAATATTACGACTTGTTGCAACTCCCAAATTATTATATGGCCCGGCATGGTCAAGCGTGTTAAGGCGTGCGACTCGTAATCCGAGGGTCGCAGGTTCGCATCCCAGTCACGCCAAACATGCTCGCCCTTTCAGCCGTGGATGCGTTCAATGTTACGGTCAATCCCACTATTTGTTGATAAATGAGAAGCCCAAGAGTTGGCGGTGGGTGATGATGACTAGCTGCCTTCCCTCTAGTCTTTCACTGCTAAATTAGGGACGGCTAGCACAGATAGCCCTCGAGTAGCTTTGTGCGAAATTCCAAAACGAGCAAACAAATAAACAAACCAAATTATTATATATTATATAGGCCTATAAAATTAAGTGATAAATTGTTCCCCCAGGGCTTGAAAAACGCGAAAAAATTTTTTAGTGAGAAACAAATAAATTTTGATAATAAATAAAAGACATAGTCCAAACAGCTACTTTGTTTCTGTTTAAAATAATAGAAAAAATATTTGTATCTCCGATGTCTACCAATAGTTTGAGTGCGGTGCTTCTCCACACTGGGCACATGAGGGAATCCATAATTACGTCATCAGTGCTTGTCAGCCAACCAGCACTCGCGTAGATGGGTATTCTTCGTTTTCTTAGCGGCATAGAAACACCAATGCGATCGTTCACAAGTTGGAAAAAAAGAGGTCTCGTTCGCCAGATTGTCTTGTTTCTGAAAGATCTAAAAGGAATAAAACTGTGAATCAAGATTTAAGAAAGAGTATAGTGCAAAATATCCGGTCATCGCATCAAATGTCAGTGACAGTCATGCGCTTTGTACAGTTTGTCACATTGATTTTTCTGTGGCGCATGGCGGGATAAACGATTGTTCCAGACATACAAAATTGACATCTCACCAACAAAAGGCTGAGGCGAAGACAAAATCGATGCAGATAACGATATTTATGAATAAGAATTCAGAATATGAAACCATAAATGCAGAAGTGATGTTCATGCAATTCGTCATTGCTTATAATTTGCCCCTAACTGTAGCCAATCCTGCAGGACATCTATTCAGAAAAATGTTACCAGACTTTTATATAGCGAAAAAATATGGCTGTGCTAGAACCAAAACTACAGCCATTATACAAATGTTTGGTTGTGAAGATGACAAAATGATTTCAAGCATACTTACTAACAGTGTTTACAGTTTAGCCACAGATGGATCCACAGAATGGATGACTCAGAACTGTATCCCGTGGTAGTACGATATCTTGACCCTTTGCTTGGAAAAACTGTTTGTTCTCTTTTGACAATGGTGGAATGGGAAGAAGCTTCAACGGGAGAGAATATTTTCAAGCTTTTTGACCACGAATTGACAAAGAGGAAAATTCCATAGGAAATCTGTCTTAGTTTTTCTTCAGACAATGCCTCAGTTATGTCTGGTATAGGTAAAGGTGTGATGGGACACATCTCAGGACGACAGCTTAGCATCTACTTCACGGCCTGTGCCTGTCACCTCATGAATATTGCTGCACAGAAAGCTTCCAGAGAACTGCACTGCCCAGTTTCTGATATATTGATATCTACAATTTTCTGGACAAAAGTACTAGCAGAAAACAACATTTCAAAGAGTTTCAAGGATTGTATGACAAAGAAACAAGAAAAATTCTACAACTTATTAACACAAGTTGACTTTCACTTGGGGTGTGCCTCAACAGAATATTGGATATGTGGAAGCCATTGAAGAAGTATTTTCACTGTGAAAAGGAAAAACTGGATTTAAAATGATCTAAACATACAGCTCAGTCAGGCAGTAAAACTTCACTACAACAATGAATCCTTACACAAATCTGATGAGGCAGTTTCTATTGGAAATGCTGCCAAGGAATACATTGTTAAATATAAAAAGGACCTGAATCTAATCAGCTTCTACACCAGTGTCAAGAAATACTATATTGCAGCTACAAATTACATGATGAATCATTTCCTTTCAAATGATGAACTTCTGATTCACGCATAGGTTGCTGATCCAAAACTCAAAGTCAGCAAAGATTTCTCTTCTCTACGCTTTTTCACAAACAAGTATTCTGTTCTTGTCAATACACATGAGCACGACATTATTGACAAGTTGGAAGGGCAATATTTGAACTTTCAAATTGATACTTTCTCAGAAACTGTCCTTCAGTTAAATGTTGACAAGTTTTGGGTTCAGCTGTCTACAGTTAAGGATGGAGATGGCAATCAGAAGTATGACATTCTGTGTAGGGTTATACTTGGAATTCTTACAGTCTTCCATTCTAATGCTGACAGTGGAAGGATATTTAGTTTAGTGACTAAAAACAACAACAAGTTCAGACCAAACTTGAGCACCTCAGTTTAAAGCAGTATTGTGACACACAAGATGTGTATGCAGTCAAATGGTTATAACTGTTGTTATAACTCCAAACTATCCAGAGACATTCTCATGAAAGCAAAGGCTGCAACAGATGAAAAACTGTAACAATAAATGTCATAAACATGATATAAACTAATCCTTACACAAAGGCTTTTTCTTCTTACTCTTTGTGTATATTCAATGTTGTCTTAACAGTATGTTTGTTACTCTGAACTAAATAAGTTTCAAATTAACTTTTTTAAATTTATTTACTAAATACACAAAACACAATCACAAATGAGCAACCTATAGCAGTAATAAGTAATAATAGTTATAATAATAACATAATAATAAACAATTTAGAGACGTTGATCAGGCCTATTAGCCACAAATGATAAAGGGCTCTGTTTACAATCATTACGTTCAGTCATTTGTAATAGTTGGCATCTCTGCAATAGGCAAGCCATTCATAAAATGGAAGAAAGAACTCGAGATGGTAAGTGCAGAAGGTATTAACTATTCCGGCTCATAATGTTTGCCTTTCTAATTTTTGACACAAAATAAACAATTATGTTGGTTTATTTTTAAAGAAGTGTTGTTATAACTGTTTTACTGATAACCGGTGAAGTTAATAATCGAAAAATGTACAAACAATCACCAGATGTAATACTTCGGAATCTCTACTATTCAACTTGAGGACAAGTAAATGTTCATCATTATGTTAATTAAGTGAACAAAATATATTTGCTACTTACTATTAGCTGCTCAATCGTTCTTTTCTTCTAATTTGAACAGTTTAGACCAAAATTATTGTTCAAAGATTAAGCCGGTACGGTTATTTTGTATTAATCGTGCAGCTACATTAACCTTTGATTATGCTTAATGCTTGTTTCAAATCACAAATAATTGGTAAAGTTACATATATTACAAAAAAATGGACCGGGTATGGTAAACATTGGGGAGCTGGACTTTGATTTCGCTGGTTTTATATTATCGGTCTGTTTCGGAAAATCTGTGCTTCGTGCAATGGGTCCACAGGTGCATTATAAGAGTAACGATCACAAACCTATTTCCGATTAGAATGTCTCAAGAGTTGGCGACAGATGCAGTTGACAAGTATATTTCCTTCAGTTTGATCTTTCTAAGCTAGAGACGGCTAACTCACATAGTTCTTACGAAGCTGTCACGAATATTTGAAACAAACAAGCAAGAAACTCGATGAAGATCTATGTGTTAAAATATTATTAATATACAGATAGATGCAGCCATGGTCATTACACATGTATGCAATTACTACAGTACTAATTCATTTGGAAGCTGAGATGTAAGTAAATGCACAAGCCATAATTATAACAGATAAATGTATTACTCACTTGTAGTATAAATGGTGCAGGTTTGATATAGTAACAGTCAACAACATGAAAATCCTTATATCAAATTACAAAAACAATATTTGTCAAAATTGTATTCAATAAAAATTCGCACAAGACATTATATGAAAAAAATATATCAAAGGAAAAGCAAAACGACACATTAAAAATGGCTAAAAGTAATATTTTTAGCATAACTTAGAATACAATCAATGACTTGGTAAAATGACATAAGAATAGAGATTACCAATAAAAATATCGTGTATGTTTAAATGTTTAAGGGAAATAAAAAGTCTTGTTCGTTTGTTTTGGAATTTTGCACAAAGCTACTCGAAGGCTATCTGTGCTAGCCGTCCCTAATTTAGCAGTGTAAGACTAGAGGGAAGGCAGCTAGTAATCACCACCCACCGCCATCTCTTGGGCTACTCTTTTACCAACGAATAGTGGGATTTATCGTTACATTATAACGCTTCCACGGCTGGAGGGGTGAGCATGTTTGGCGCGACTCGGGCGCGAACCCGCAACTCTCGGATTACGAAGCGCACGCCTCAACATGCCTGGCCATGCCAGGCCGATAAAAAGTCATTATGCAATATAAACAGCGCATTTTTAGGTTGTTTAGATTAATTTATGTAAAAATTATATCATGACGTATTTAAAAGTCAGTGAGAAAGCCAAGAGCCATTTAAAAGGAAGAAAAAAGGATAGTTGTCAATGTTTGTACAACTGAAAATTTTTATTTGTTTTAAACAACTTAGTTTGCCCAAAGCATCTATCAAATGCTGTTCGTTCTCTTCCTTAAAAAAAAAACACAACAAAATAAAATGTTCCATTTTCTTCCTTTTATATGTCTGGAGGCAACACCATAAGCCATTGCTCAATTCCTTTTTTCATATAGAAGCAATAACTAGCCAGAGAGTGTTTATGTAACGTAATACTCGTACTATTACATGGTAGTAATAACACAAAGTGAAAATACCGATGTTCCAACTTTTATTTCATTGATTGTTATAAGTGGCTCATCATTTATTTAAAGAAACCTTATGGATGAAATATATCAGAAAAGTTTTCTGGATAGTTGAAGTTTAGGAACACAGCCATTTAAATTAAAGTTGTTAAAGCAATAGAACACTAGCAGTAATATATGTCTACCTAAATGGCTGAGTTTTTTTCACTATTAATAAAAGCATTTTGTAAAACATCCATTGTCTACCTTGATGGATTCATTTCCGATGTATAGAATGATTTTAAAGAAGTTTTTCGGTTGTGGGTAATATGTACTGCGTTAGATGACAAATGAAATATTCCCTAATTCTAAACATCTGAAAATGACAGTAATCTGCGCTTATATCCAATGATCTTAAAGTTGATGTCTCTGGTGAAATAAAATTGCTTCATTTTAGTATTTTATCTTCTTTACTATCACATTTTTAGGCATGGTTTTTAAATACTTATACAAAATTTCTTGTATCCTACTTTTCTTGATTTCTCTACAATGTGTTTAGTAGTGAAATAAATGCCACTGTCTTATGTTTTTATTATTTTTCACGATGCTCTTCCATATTTTAATTTCCATACAATTTCTTAAGTATGTAAACTTAATTGTTAAACTAGAATCGGTCACTGATTTCTTCGAGAGGGGTCAAAAGACTTACAGTTTTAGATAAATGACACTTACTCTTTTAATAAAATAAAATAAAATGTTTATCTTTATTTATAAAAGGGCCCGGCATGGAAAGGTGGTTAAGGCACTTGACTCGTATCCGAGGGTTGCAGGTTTTAATCGGCATCACACCAAACACGCTCGCCCTTTCAGTCGTTACCCACTATTCGTTGGTAAAAGAGTAGCTCAAGAGTTGGCGGTGGGTGGTGATGACTAACTGCCTTCACTCTAGTCATACACTGCTAAATTAGGGACGACTAGCGCAGGTAGCCCTCGTATGGCGCGAAATTCAAACAAACAAACATTTATATAACAAATGTTGTGCAGTTTAATACAGTTATAAACGAAAATTATAGTTTTTGTCGAGTATTAGTAATATTAACCGATGATTTCTGTTTCAAAAGCCACAAACTAAAATTACCCTTTACCGAATTACGACGGTGTAGAGACACAGAGCTCAGATTTGTGTAAGTACAACATCTGAAGTACGTAATTACCCATCTAACTGGGTAACTGAAAGATTTAATTAAAATTTTTAGTCTTAGAGCCTACAAGAATGTCTGTGAATAAATATCAAGTTAATGATATACCACTTAACAACACATTAAGAAGTGTGTATTTTACTGTTTCTATTCAGGTGACCAAGAGAAGCTAGATAGGAATTTTAAAAATACATGAAATATGCTAATTATCTTAGATTGGCTAAATCTATTTATCTTTTTCAGTCACTGTTTTTACAGTGATTTATAAGTATTCAAAATATATATCACTCAGTTTAATATCCATCGTTAGAAAGATAGACAACTTTTTCAGCTGTTGTGCAAATTTTAGATTCTGAATTTTGAGTAAGGTGCCACTGACTCAGGAAATCACTCCAAACCAAAATCTATTGAAACGGGAAGGAAGATGGAGAATGAAGCAATCAAATTTAGGATGTTTTACAAATTAAATTTTAAAAAGTAATATGACAGAAACACATGTATTTTAATAATATTTAAATAAACTTCACGCGTGAGCAGCAATTTCATATACAACTTGTACTAGATGCTACAACATGCAATATTTTATAAATGACAGGCGTATGTAAGTTTTGGTCTCATGTGCCGGTTGCGACACGTGTGACACAGATTGGCTACCACCAGTGTCATAAGTATGATCCGTCAAGTGTAGTAGGAAAGGGCAGGCCAAAAACGGGACTTGTAGCTAGCTGACAAACTTAAGAATTGTCGACAAGGGAAGATGCAAAGTTTTTAATTTGCTTTAATTAAAGAGCAGTTGAACTATTCCGTTAAGTTAATGATATTAAACAGCTATAATCATAGCTACAATTATAGGGGAATAAACTGAGGGTGCTCAATTGCGGGGGGAGGAGAACATTTTTCATAGGAAACTGGCTATCACCACTTTATTAAGAAGTCTGTTACAGTAGCTCTTAAGGTATGTATCGTGTTTATATATATATATTTATTTATATGTATTTTTTACCGTAAAATAAACATAATTCTATTTTGTTGTTTAGTATCTTATTTAATTTCTGTGCGAATACAACTACAACATCACATGAAATATTAGCAGCTATGCATGAGAAAAATATAGTGTCATATATTGGACATTTTTTAAATACCACACAGTTGGTTGAAGTTAAATTGTAATATAATGTGTAATTGTTTATCTCTGTTTAATCATACAAATGGTTTCAAAACAAAACATAAAAATAGCGATGAACAGTTCGGGAGTGTTTTGTTAATAGGCTGATATTAAAATAACGGTTCACTTGTCAGTCCTACTTAGTTAACAATGATATCAGTGGAGTACTAAAACATTGAATTAACTCTCAGTCTTCGAATCGAGGAGAGATGTTTGGTGTTGTAGTTCCTAAACAAAACTTGTTGGTTCTCTTTGTTTAAAATTCTGAATAGATGTTAAAATTTTTTGTGATATATGTAACATGAAATGCCTACCAGCTTGGTTATATTACCAATAGTTTCCATGTTGTGAGAGGTTAAAATCCATACCTCCATCCATTTTCTCACATAAAACATGTCAATAGCTGCTACACATGATGCCCAATACAGAGGAGTGTTACTTCCTCTGCTGTATAAAGCTACTATTTCCATGGAGATGGCCCTGGAATGCATACAACATTAATGTGTGTAAAAGTGGTACTATAGTATGTCCAGTAGTCTTTGTTATAATGATTTGTATTCAGAATCGCAGACAAACACTCTCCAGTTTGATTGGAGAAGTTAATCTGGCGCACGAAGTTTGAGATATCAGTAGTAGTGACAACAGTTACTGTGACACAGGAGTATAAACAGCAGCAGAGATTATAGTGTCAACATTGGTACTACTAGTAGCAATATTAATAGTAATAGCAGTAAAATAGGAATTCTAACTTATATACTTGAAATTGTGACAACCTTCAGTAATCCACCCAATTCTCCAAATTTGATTTTACAAACTCGCAGACTAAGTACTGATATAAGATCTTAATGGCAGAGATCGGACACACAACTTCTGGATTTACCTGATTTCGGTGAAACTCAGAAATGATGTAGAATAGAATAAGCTATGACGAACACAACACACAACTTACAAATCGAACAAAAACTGACCAAATAATGACTGGCCACTTATTCATCAAAAACACCACAGTTAATGTTGATAGTTCTGGTTGTGTAACCGTCACCTGAGCTTTCTACTTTGCTACTCGTCACAACAATTTTTCAGGTAAGAGCCAACATGGCATAAAAACATGTGTCAAAAATATCTTCAAGTTGTCTAATAAAGTTGAAAGATGAAATTACTCTACACAGTTTATAAAAACAATTATGTGGATTTATTACAGTTGAGTAATGGTGCTCTTATGTATGAGCATTAGTAGAAACCATTTGCTAGAAAGCCTCTATTTCTGTGTTTTCTTTCATTAGAAGCCCCCTAGTGGCTCAGCGGTATGTCTGTGGACTTACAATGCTAAAACCCGGGTTTCGATACCAGTGGTGGGCAGAGCACGGACAGCCCATTGTTAGCCTTGCGCTTAATTTAAAACAACAACAACTTTCGTTAGAAATACCTTAGTTATGTCTGAATTGTTCGAAAATTGGGTACGGCTCTGGGGAGTGTCTATTGTTTGACATAAAGCATTAAACTGATCGATGTGCGAATAAATGCGACCCAGTTTCCTTTCAGAAAGCCCTTATTTATCATTTGACAACTAATTAGAACATGTATTTGCAAATGCATTATTTTCTTCACAATCCAAGTAATTTTAAATAACAATCTTTTGGTTGAAGTTCTGTGACAATGCCATTTATGTTTATTAATATGAAGGTCAAAAACCTTTTACCTCTTTTAAAAAGTTCTTCGAAGTGTTACTTTATACATTTCAAAAAGATCTTATTTTCTCCTTAAATAATGTTTATTTGTTTTTAGAATTTCATATACTGTTACACGAACACTACCTAGCTGTTCCTAATTTAGCAGTGTAAGATAACAGGGAAGGCAGTTAATTATCACCAACTCGTAGGATTCCTAGGTGGATGAGGTCAGCGGGACCTAAATCATTCTCATTTTGATATGATCTGTCCAATCCTTGAAAAAATAAAATTATAAAAACAGTGAAATGTAGAGCGACCACATTTAACAGACTCTGAACTGCAGTTTTCTCACAATTCTGTACCTTTATCTCGTTTTCTCATCATTCGTCACTTGACTGAGAGATCATTAAGAAAAATGCCTCTTTTTTGATTCAGAAGTATTTAAATGGTCTTATTGGCACTCCAAAGTCAATAAAGTAGCATAATTCTTGAGACATCTTGATAGGAACATCTACACCTAAACACAGCAAACTTCTGAATTCGAGCGCCATTGGGGATATAACTATTAAGGATACTCCTATGCTACTTTAAATTTTTCCCGAGGAGTCATCATTGAGAGGAATTTATGGAACATTCCTGACACAGAAATTCTTGCTAGTTTTTCTAGTCAAGGATTTCCTGTGGTGAAATGTATCTTCACTCATAAAGAATGAATTAAGAAAAAATGAATTGTGAAAGAATGAATTATGAATTTTATTGCCTACTAATGTTGTTATTCTAACGCTTATATTTTCAATTCTACCTGCCTCTGTCATTGAAGGTTATCTTAATTGTAAAATATGATCATATATCCCTAACCCTCTCAGATCTTTTCAGTGCCAGCAGTTTGATTAGTTGAAGGTATGTTGTTGTGATTCTATAACGTGTGCTTGTTATACTGGCAAGGACCATCATGCCTACGAAGGATAACTAGACCCTCATTATGTTAATTGTGATAGTTTTCATCTCTTATTTTTATTCTTGTCATAAGTTGGCGGAGATGAAAGATATCTAATGCTAAAAGATTGTCAACAACACTTCTTACCTCCTCCTACATCATCTCAGACATATACCACTGTATTATGATGCACTGTTTTAGTAGGAGTGCAGATGGATTTTTTCATGCTTCCTTCAGAGGCTTTCTCACACCATCTGAAGAGTTGCTTGCTCTCAGTGGATAAACGAGTTGACAAGTAACTGTTTCCTGTCTTTGTCTTCACCATTGCTTTCTATGACTGTCTATATTCGTCTTATTCAGCACCAAGATGTTGAACAATTATTCGTTTGCTTTCTCAGTCACTGGAATAAATTTATAATGAGAAAGCTCTGCCAACCCTACCGAGCAGGATCCATGGAGATCTTTAGACTGCCTTCCTAAACAGAAAAACGGAGAAAACGCAAACAGAAGAGTTCTTCCCTCAGTTATCCTTCATCTAAATAAAAATAGCCACTTTGATACAATGGAATTGTCGAGGTTTTCATTCTCATTTGCATGACATTAAGACCTTAACTGATTCCTATCATTCAATGTCCCTTTCTTTACAGGAAACATTCTTAAAACCTTTCAGTAGTTTTCCTACACAATGACTTGTGTATGATGAACGAATTCTGGGAGATGAGGCATATCATGTAATCACATTGCATGTGTCATTCATTGCACCCACGGAGGCTACAGGCATCCATATCTCCTTAAGCCATACCATCATTGTTTGTTACCTCTACCTGTTTCCTAGAGATGCTTAAGATCAATCAAGCCTTTATACCTTCATAGAACAGTTGCTGTCTCTTTTTTCATCAAGAGAGAATTTAATGACGGAATACTCTTTGGGATATGCTTTTATTGATGAAAATGATCATTCTGTGGAGTGTATGGTATTTGAACACAACCTGTTTTTCTTCAGTAGTGTTTCTTTCACATATTTTCATGCACTGAGTCAATCGTTTGCTTCCCTTGATTTACACATTTGTTTCACTTCACTTTTCCCTCAATTTTCGTGAAGGGTTGACAGTGACCCTTGGAACATTGTGGAGTAGATTAGCCGTGGTCACAACTTGCGTGCTATGGTGGAACTTGAACTGGGTCGACTATTTCTCCTTAATCTCTCTCTTAGAACTTGATTATGCTGTCATAAATCTGCCGTCTATTAACGACTATTTGAAGGCAATAACTGATTGCATCGTTCAATCAGCTGTTCGTCATATTCAACAACTCTTGACACATTTCTAAAGATAATGATCTTCAGCCTGCCAGCAAGCGTGAAAAGTTCAGAAATACACCATGCCCATGTTTGGCAGATTAGACATCAGGGCCAGAAAGAATTTGGATTAAGATCCAAACCAGCGTTTCTTCTACTACTTGCTCCAAAGTCGTCTGAAAAAAGATTCAGAAGCTCAATGGAAACTGTTCCCTCCACCTCATCCCATCTTGCTCTCCCATCGTTATAAAAATACTGATGTGCAAAATGTCGTTGATACTCTTGGCTAGAACTTTTCTTTCTTTCCAGCACTTCTGTGTTTTTTTCCTCAGCCATCAAGTTTCGAGCAGAGCAATCGTCTTTTTTTCTTTTGAGCCGTTAGATTCTACGATTGTAATCGACTTTTCATACTGATGGAATTGAAACTTGCTCTTTATTGGTCTGAATGAACGTCAGTCGAAGCTGATGACATTTACTATGAAATGCAATACCATCTCTCTCCTGCTTCGGTTCGTAGTTTGTTACTTTAACCATTGGGCCTGCCTAGTCTTACTTTAACAGCAATATAAACAACATTTCTGCTGAGCATCATTAAGATTGTTAGTTATCTCCAAATAATAAAAGCCATAGTGGCACAGCTGTATGTCTGCGAACTCATAACGATACAAAGTGAGTTTCGATAACCGTGATAGGTAAAGCACAAATATCTGCTTGCGTAGCTGTGTGCTTAATTACAAAAAAGAGCCTAAAAATGAAAGAGTTATAAAGGCACATTTGTGTACGTAGTAGAATAATGTACAACTGCTGTTCTCATTTCATATAGGTCAATGTTCAATGTGGACTAATATACCAAACGCGTGTTCTTTTATTTCTTACGTAAGATGACTGGTTACGAAAACGTATAATACTAAAAAAAACTTACATAATCTAGCAAATATTATGATGTAATTCAACATTTATGTAACAATCAGAAATTGAACATTTGAAACATAAAATTGTAGTAAAAAGCGTCAATCTCACTTTTAACCAGCAAATATTGCTTCTTCTTTTCTCACACACTTTCTTGACTTAATAGCTTGTGACGCTAAAAATCAGGTTTAGATACCTTGCTGAATACAGCAAATATAGTGCATTATGAAACTTTGTGCTTACCAATAATTAAAACAAACTTTTATTCTAAAACTCAATTATATTTAAATTGGTGTAATTAAAAGTCGAAGTATAATTTAATTAATAAGTATCTTATATTAAAAACATTTGTGAATACACAGTCTGATATTAATATGAGGTTTATAAACTCTACTTTAAAGTAAATTACTTTTAGGCTAGGTTTAAAAAGTTAGTGAAATCGTTCCAGTTGAGTGAGATGTCTACAGCATAGTTGAAATAAATATACTTTCAAACTTATTCACTGAACCATTTCCTTTTGATAGGCTTAGCTAACCCAGCGTATCAAGAGTATGGAAATCTTTTGTTTTTAAAATGTTTATAATTTCTGAAATTTACAGAATAGTATAAAATGCTATACACAACACGTTTTTTCTGGATTATTATATTTTATTTGAAGTCGAAAAGCTCAGAACGGTATAAAAGAGATTCGGCTGATGTATGTTTATACAGTAAGAACGCAATTTACGCCAAAAAAATTATTAATGCATCTTTTGTTTTTCACACACCAGATATTATATGTTTGCTACGAAACATTTACATAGAAATAAATCTCTAATAATAGTGAAAGGATCCATATATACTGATTTTTATCCGCTAGCAGCTTTCTAACTTTAAAGCAGCAGTTGAGCGTTTATAACAAAAACAAGAATCTCCATAGATGTAAAGCGAGATTGCTCAGCAAAGTATAGGCCAAGACAAGTTATTCTGTGTAATTAAGAAGATAACTAGATAATTATATTTTCGGAACGTTTAGAACATATCACAGTTTTACAGACGTGAGTAATTTTAATCAGTGACTTGATTATTTGTTTATTTTTTAATTTCGCGCAAAGTTTCAAGAGAGCTATTTGCGCTAGCCGTTCCTAATTTAGCAGTGTAAGACAAGAGGAAAGGCAGGTAGTCGTCACCACTTACCGCCAACTTTCGGGCTACTCTTTTACTAATGAATAGCAGGATTGACCCGTAACATTATAATGCCCTCATAAGTGAAGGCCCGGCATGGTCAGGTGGGTTAAGGCGTTCGACTCGTAATCTGAGGGTCGCAGGCTCGAATCTCGGTCGCACCAAACATGCTCGCCCTTTCAGCCGTGGGGGCATTATAATGTGTGGTCAATCCCACTATTCGTTGGTAAATGAGCAGCCCAAGAGTTGGCGGTGGGTGGTGATGACTAGCTACCTTTCCTCTAGTCTTACAGTACTAAATTAGGGACGGCTAGCGTAGATAGCCCTTGAGTAGCTTTGCGCGAAATTTAAAAAACAATCAAACAAACATAACTAAAAGGACAATCATACTTTGGTATGACGAAAATTCGAACCTGCAACATTCGGATTGCGAGTCGAGTGCTTTAACCACCTGGGTCTGACGTGCCTCTTTTAAAGTCATGCAACACCAGAACAAGTAGCAATACTGAAACAGATTTTTCGGTAATTCTAACCCCAATAACACTTCTGAAATCAGCAGTTTGTAACCAATTCATGTTTCATTCCTTAGATAATTACTTTTAAGCTGAGATATCTATTCTCTACTTCCTAGGCAAATCTGTAAAAAGCTCAGAATCCGTTCATAATTCAATAACTGAGACGTCCTTTCTATCTTTGTTGGTCGCCTATCTGTTTCTTAGATCTGGCATAAAAAACACTAGAATAAAGGTTCTCAGTCATAAATTCAGGTTAGGATCTGTAAGCTTAATACCTGACCGCCTGAACCAGATCACCAAACCTAATGACTTCTTGTCTGGATTCGGGACACATAAAAACAAATTGTAGAAATAGCATGCTCCTTCATGATGACGTTATCTCGGTTTCACGTTCCTCTTATTTTAATTTCATTATTCAACAACAAGTACTCACTAAAATATGTCATAGTCGTTACTGTATTTATTGAAAGAAAATTGTCCTGTCAGTACTATAACAATATTTCTACATAGTATATTTTTTCTATCTTTAGTTGAATTAAGAATTTCTATGAGCGATTAGGTAACATAAAGTTTTCCTTGTTTATTAAGGAAGCTATTTTGTAACGTTTTAATATTGCTCAATTTTTATTCTAATATAATCGAGCGGATTAGTGGGTTTACAGGGATAAAAACAGTTTAGATGACTACGATGGGCAAAACACAGATAGACTATTGCGTAACCATGTGTTTGAAAAGAATCTTATCAAATTGTCGCTGGAATCTAAAATATGTTTGATTTTGCAGGTTTATTGCTCACTAATTACCAACCTACAGTATTTTATCTCTCATATTCCTTCAAGATGCTGACCATGCTTTCGAAATGTTTTCTCCTTTATAAAATGTTGCACGATTATTGTTAAGTCAGTTCAAAACCATCTCGAAACATTTTTTCTTTTAGAATTACGAGCAGTAAAGCTACAAAAGAAGTACGTGTATCTTAATTTCTATGTAATGTTATATAGAGAAAGCAGCTCATCATTAACATCCGCCCCACTGGTACAGCGGTAAGTCTATGGATTTACAACAATATAATCAGGGGCTCAATTCCCTTCGTTAGACTCAACAGATAGACCGATGTGGTTTTGCTAAAGAAAAAAAAACACACACACGGACAAGTGGAATTAGATTGTCACTCCTATAACGCATATATGATTTAAGAGTGAAGAGGAAATTTTACAACACGAGCCCTCGGATTTGCATTACAGACACACTAACCGCTGTTACGTCTGTCCGATTTTTGAAACTAGTTAAGTTAGTGCATAGAAGACAAAAGAGTCTGTATAAAACTGGCTTATTTATTTAACTATGCGTTCAGGAATACTTTGTTATGAATATTTAAATTTTGTTCCTTGGTTCTTAGTACAAAATTTAATTAAATAGTTATTCACAAGTCTGTAGTTGGAGTTTAATTAGTTTTCTCCATTATGTGAATAATAACATGTTCCCTGCATAAATTAAAATAGCGTAATAAACAAAGATGATATACCAGCCCATCGAATATAAAGATACGCTATAAGGCAATATGAAAGATTATCAAATTTGACAAAGCTCTCTCAGCCAGAAAACAACAGGAAATATTCTAAACACTGGGTTATTCTTAAAGACTTCCACTTCTCAAGAGAGAGAGAGAGAGAGAAAAGGAGCATGCCCCAAAGATTCCAAAAGAAAAATGATAATTTGTAAACTTTAAGAAATATGTAACTTCCACGATAAAAATCATAAAGAAAAACTAAGTATAACTGAAATCTCTGATACAAGTTATTAAGCAGAAAAACATTTCAGTTTCATTTCATATTTGATTGGCTAAGTGAAAAGTTTGAAAAATGAAATGAAACTGAAATGTTTCTCTGCTTAATAATTTGTATCAGAGATTTCAATTATACTTATAATAAGGGCAATTTCTTCAAATTGTAGCATTTGTATTGAATAACATAAACTTTTGCCTTTGACAACTCAGAAAATTCTACTGAGATAAAAAATTATCAACAATCTGGGCAATCTTCTGTAGTGCGATGATAATTCTTAACTTTAATCTGTCCATAAAATTTGGTACAATCCGATCTCGCCTTGTAGAGCTGGTAACTTAAAACCGTGAAAATGCTCTATCTCTCCATTATGAAAAAAATAATTCAAAACGATCCGGAATTCGGATTAGGATTGTGATAAAATTTGTCGAAAATATCCTATACTTACTTCTCATCTTTTGTAAAATACTTGTTTACCTCGATTTATTAGTTTCCGAGATACGCACATGGAAACACAGACACACATACACACATCACATAGAGACACATACGGACCCAACTGCAATACTCTACACCCCGTTGAGTAATAAATAAATAACTAACAATCGAAACAAGAGACTAGCTTTCCAAATTGACTTATAATACAAAGATTTTAGTCTGTCAAGTATTGAGTTTGAAACATTATTAATAACATCTCTAAAAATGGGATTTGCTTTACAGTAGCTTTATTTCAGCAAAAGTCTATCTTTCACAGTCCCCAAATGTCTGGTCATCATGACACATTAATAAAATTTCGCAGAAGATTGTTTTGTCCCAAACGACTAAATGTCAGAGAAGGTTTAAACAGACACAAACAACAATCTTAAAACACGTAACGGAAATTAATCGTTTTTACTGAAGAACCTTAAATCTTTCAGCTCCAAAGGGTGGAAGTGAAAATATATTTGAAGTCGTGTTCACCTGAAGCAAAGAAGAAGGATGGAAGAAGTGAAGGAAGAACTTCTTTCTAGGTACCGGATATCGATAATACTCTATTAGCCCTAATAGTTATTATTATTTTAATGCTCAGTTATGCCAAAAATTACGTAAAAGTACTTTCCCTAAATAATAGGAAACCACTCCCTCATAAAGAAGCTGGCACAACTGTTTTCATATACAGAAGATTAGTATATGAACTATTTGTACATGTTTATACAGCGGTGAGTTGATGCTGAAGGGGATTATGGTGACATGGGTAAAATGGTTAGCGCTCGTTCAGCCTCATACAAAGAGATTGTTAAATGAAGTAAAACAAAAAGAAAACATTGTAAAAAGAGAACTGTCATTGGTCTCGATGAAAGTGGCAAAATTCAAACATCATATCTTATAGAGCAACAATCAGCAAACTATAGAACAATGTTTGTGTACTAAAACGAAGGTTATTGCTACAACTCAACAAGGCACAGTGATGAAACTGGACACGATACCATTATCAAAATAATCCAATATGCTTTTTAAGCCCACCAGTTCAGCTCCAGAGGACTTTGTACCTTTTCTTTGTTTAAGTACAGTTCAACAACCAATTACACAAGCAAAATGGAACATCTATGAAAAGACTGTCAGGGTATGAGCTTTAAATGTCACTTCATCATTCATTATTTAAAAAACATCAACTATAATTTTAAAAGGGAAATGTCTACGATAGTAGTTGTCAAAAGCTTTCGAAATATTCCATCAATCAGAGATAACCAAGTAAGCAGATGAAGAATGAGAAAACAAGCTACTAAACATAAATGGAGAGATTTGTTGGTAAAATCCACAACAATCTAAATCTTACTACCACTCACAGTCGCCAGCTACTTGTGGGCATGGTAATTACCTCGAAGAACCATTAACTCAACGTGAGTGAAACTATGTTATTCATAGTAAAGGTATTTATTAATAAAAAAAACTCCCTCGAATTCTGCGCTTGTGAAGCCCCTGATCTCTACCCTTAGATTATTATTTGAAAATAACAAAAATCATAAAACCTTTACCCAAACAGTTTAGTTTTATTTATTTGTTTTTTATTTTGCTCAAAGCTACACGAGGGCTATCTGCGCTAGCCGTCCCTAATTTAGCAATGTAAGACTAGAGGGAAGGCAGCTAGTCACCACCACCCACTGCCAATTCTAAGATTACTCTTTTGCCAACGAATAGTGGGATTGACCGTAATATAATAACGCCCCGACGATTCAAAGGTCGAGCATGTTTGGTGTGACCAAGATTCGAAACCGCGACCATAGGATAACAAGTTGAGTGCCTTAACCACCTGGCCATGCCGGGCCGACAGTAATAATTATGCAAGAACCATCCGTTCTTATGAAATGATTGTCATACAAACCAGGTTAACTGAAACGAATGTTCCGGACCAGGCACACTAAAAGTTTTGCAAGTCAAAGGGTTGAAAGGACTTTTTAAAGCTGGTATTTATAATATCTAGGCCACCTTGAAATAATACCGTCTTTTCAAAGATCGCATACTATAAATAAAGATAAATATAGCCTCTATTAAGATCTTACTATTCTATTGTAATATTTGTTACAAAAAAGCTTAGAAATTTAAAAATGGCCCCCGCTAGTACAGCGGTATGTCTCCGGATTTGCAACGCTAAAATCAGAGGTTCGATTCCCCTCGGTGGGCTGAGCAGATAGCCCTTTGTAGCTTGGCTATACGAAGAATACCACACAAATTTAAAAATTTCTTAAGTTTTATAAAAAGTAAGTACTATTATCACGAATATTTACATACTTTTCAGGAGATCGTATAGAAATACACTATAACATGAAAAACATGGAAAAGTTACACAAAAGATAGGTTTGTTTGTTTGTTCTTTGAATTTCGCGCGAAGCTATTCGAGGACTATCTGCCCTAGCCGTCCCTAATTTAGCAGTGTAAGACCGGGAAAGCAGCTAGTCATCACCACCCACCGCCAACTCGTGGGCTACTCTTTCACCAACGAATAGTGGGATTGACCGTCACATTATAACACCCCCACGGCTGGGAGGGAGAGCATGTTTGGCGCGACTGGGATGCGAACCCACGACCCTCAGATTACGAGTCGCACGCCTTAACACGATTGGCCATGCGGGGCCACTAAGATTTATATAATAATCTTCGATATTTTCTAACTATTTGCGTATTTTACGCGTTTTTTGTTTTTCATTTCTAAATTCAGTAGGTTTTGCATAATTATTTTATGATCTTCATTTTTAATCATTTCTAAATTATCTGTAATAATATGATTATGAAAAGGATGTTAATTTATCACTTATGCAATTAGTTCAGGATAATCAATACTTTTTGTATTTAAACAAAAATGTTTGAGGGTTCACTAATGCTTTCTAAATGGGCCCGGCATGGCCTACTGCGTTATGGCGTGCGCTTCGTAATCTGAGGGTCGCGGATTCGCGCCAAACATGCTCGCCTTTTCAGTCGTGAGGGCGTTAAAATGTGACGGTCAATCCCACTAGTTGGTACAAGAGTATCCCAAGAGTTGGTGGTAGTTGGTGATAACTAGCTGCCTTTCCTCTGGTCTTACACTGCTAAATTAGGAACGGCTAGCACAGATAGCCCTCGAGTAGCTTTGCGCGAAATTCAAAACAAACCAAACCATTACATAGCTCCATGTGTAATAAAGTAACCAATAAATATTATATATAATATTTATAATTTTAGTATTATAATGTAACAATTCGCATCTTCTTTTTGTTATTTTTATTATTACAATATTATAATGCTTTTATAAAATGAATAGGTTGCCATTTAAACTGAATTTAATTAGATGAGTGTGTGTTTGTGTTTTTCGTATAGTAAAGCCACAAAGGGCTATCTGCTCCACCCACCGATGGTAATCGAACCCCTGACTTTTGGGTTGTAAATCCGAACACATACCGCTGTACTAGTGGGGGGCAATTAATTAGATGAAATAAAATAATTATTGTCTGTATTTTGTACATCAGAATTTAAGGCAAATTTTCATAAACAATTTATTTTTGCATACTTTAATTCGAAGATATTTTAAAATAAGTTTCAAAAATGTCAGCATATTTATCAAAAATAGAATTCACATCCGAACGTAAAAAATCTAAATTGATCAATTTTAATTTATTCTTACTTTTACCCCAAGAGTTGGCGGTAGGTGGTAATGACTAGCTGTCTTCCCTCTTGTCTTACACTGCTAAATTAGGGACGGCTTGCGCAGATAGCCCTCGAGTAGCTCTGCGCAAAATTCAAACAAACAAACAAACAAAACAAGCTTATTTCTACCTCCTTTTTAAAAAAACAACAACTGTAAGATACAGTATACTCCAATCTAACAAGCCTTCAATCTAAATAAATGTATTTAAAGATTTAGTCATTTTTACTTGAATATCCTAGTTTAATCCTTAAACGTAAAATGTGTTTCTGCCCACTAAATGGAAATAATGAACAGACCATTGATGTGATGTCAGGACACAACAGGACTAAAAAACAGGAAAGGATCATAAATTATATGTAAAGACAGGTAAAAACGGTGATGTTTCAATATTATTTTGCCAAATATTGAGAAGCAATATTCATGTTCCGTTAATAAAATAGCAATATAAATATTTTTCTAAACTCGCAATTTTAAAATTATAAAATATTGAAGACTAAAATAGTGTTTTTTCATCAAAATGCAGGAAGTATTTAATACTTTGCGATCTATGTAAAGCAATCCTTAGAACTGAGAATTTGTTGTGTATATCACATAACCTGTAGTTCTTAAATACATTATGTTGTTTATTTTACGTAATGGTGCATCGTGATGAAAATACTTATGATCCGTTTCAATTGAAGAAGTTAGAGACATTTTGAATTACTAAAAGTGGTTTTATCATAGATAGGTATAACATCTTTAAATTTATGGTTAGTAGCAGCTAAACTAAAAACAAGTACGTAAATGAATGAAGGAAAATGTAACATAAAAAGAGAACAATACATCTGCACAATAACATAATTTTCCAGATACATAAATTGAAAACAGTTAAATTATTTCATTTACGTCAAAGGTATATAGACAAAGATCCGCCAAATTTAGCAGAAAAGCAAATTCCTTGATATTTTCTTAATTTTAACAAAATTCAATATTCTATACGCTCAATCTCAACAGGCACCTGTTTTAATTTGACACGCTATGCTTTCTCCGTTCGTTGAACAATTCTGCTTCAGATGGGGGGCAGATTCTTTTAAATTATCTGGTGCAAATAACTTAAACTCTAGTGCGTGACAACAATTTAATTTATTTTTCCTCAGCATATTCACGAGGTTAAACACTAGAATTCGTAGGTGAAATTTGTAAATGACGCTAACTGCACGACACCAACTTAAAAATAACCTTACTTAATTTAAGCCACTTCAAAAATAACACAAAAGCACACTGACTGGTTTACTCTACCGGCGAGAGACAACTTCTTTCTTTTTAACTAGCTCTCAACTGTCTTCTTTGATTCTTCGCTGGCATTGCTCCAAAACAAACAAACAAATATATTTGTATATTTGACTATTTCGTTATTATTACTTTTATACCCAGTAGAAGAAAACGAAAATAAACTATACGTTATGTTCTCAAATTTATCTATCTACACAGTAGTGAATAAAAGTTATGTGATAATCTTTCAAGATGTATCATGAATTGTTATTTTGAAAGTTTGTTCAATTGCAATACTTTCAATTTCATATGAAGCACCTATATATTATATAATATGTTATATGAAGCACCTATATATTATATAATATGTTATATGAAGCACCTATATATTATATAATATGTTATATGAAGCACCTATATATTATATAATATGTTATATGAAGCACCTATATATTATATAATATGTTATATGAAGCACCTATATATTATATAATATGTTATATGAAGCACCTATATATTATATAATATGTTATATGAAGCACCTATATATTATGTAATATATTATATGAAGCGCCTATATGTTTTATAATGAGTGGAAAGTTCATGAAGTTATAGTTTCTTCGGCTTTAAGGTATAGGTTAGGTGAATGAACATTATTTTCTGCATAACATGTAAAACAAAATCTATAAATGTGTAAAGAGATTCTATTCAGAGTACACATGTTCTTTAATTAAAGGATTCGATGTTAAAGAATAGAGTCCTTATTTAGAAGGCATCTCGGAAGGGATTGCAGTTTAAGCTTCTCATGATTTGGGCAAACAAACAAAAAATCCTACTATTTTAACAAATAATGTTTTTTTTTTGTTTTTTTTCTACAATTTAGAGCTATTGGAACTTATTACATTAGACCGAGACTCAGGACAGGATTAAGGACTCGAGCACCAGTGTTAAATTTTATGGCGGGCCTTTCAAAAGAAAACTTTATAAATAAGTTAAATACAATGCAGTGTTATAAATCGATAACTGTTTGAGAGATAATACAGAAAATAAATATTATAATTTTTATAAGTATAAAGTAATGACAAATACTGTTTAGTTATATGATGAACAAAATACTTGTGAGAAAACAACCTGCTAAAGGCACATTAATAAGGGAAAAATGGGAAAATAGGTTTATATTATTGTTGATTTTTATTTTCGCGGGAAGGTACACGAGGGATATCTCTGCTAGCTGTCCCTAATTCCATATTGTAAGATTAAATGGAAGGCAGCTAGTCATCACTACTCACCGTCAGCTTTTGTGCTTCTCTTTTCCCAACTAATAGTGGGATTGACCATCACATTCAAACGCACCCATGGCTAAAAGGACTAGCATGTATGGTGTGACAAGGATTTGAACCCACAACTTCCAGATTATGAATCGTGTGCCCTAATCACCTGGCCACTTTACATGAAGCGGTTAAAATTTATGTTGTTATGGTGACAGTTGCAAAGATATGTTGTTCAATTGGCATCCAGTTTATTACTTTTCCCCTCCTAGTCGGGTTCCTTTCGACCCAAGAGCCAAGCACATTTACACTTATTCCCATCCCATAATCCGGACTTTTAGAGATCCTAGGGATATCTTTATTCCAAAACTGGACTTGTAGGTTTAATAAGCAAAGTTTTTAAAATCCAGTTTAATAGTTTTTGCTAGTCTGTTTCGTATATTTGAAGTTCATTTAAGTGCAGTTAAAACAAGTTACTGTTAGTTTTATCAAATACAATTTATTTCTTAATCGTGATAACTAAATACCTGTCTCAACGATGCAAGACGTTTTGTGCATTGAAATAACCTGTGTGTTCAATTTACCTATAACGGAACGCATTTTGTCGACAACACTAAACAAAACATACATACTCAGATTCAAAGTCTCACAAAGAACCACGCGTTTCATGCTTTCAGAAAATAACTTACAAAATTACTAAAATCATAACCGTTTCTCGGCTTATTTAACTAAAAACAAATAATAACAAAATTGTTATCAGTTGACGTTGTTCAATCTTTGGGGGTTTGGTATGGGCTAGTGGTTAGAGTACCCTACTTCTAATCTATCACCGAACATGCAATGCTCGCCATTTTAGCCGTTATAATGTGACATTAAATCCTAATACTCGTTGAAAAAGAACAATTGAAAGGTTGGCTGGTGAGGGTTGTGTTGCATTCACTCTACACAAGTGGAGAGTTTAAAAAGAAAAAAGCAGGCGTTGTGACAGAGAAAAAGAAGGTAAGAAAGGTTCTAGGGTATATGGTGGTGTGAAAATGTATTAGAATATTGTATTACTTGTTTAGTCTCGACTTGTTGTGGTTCTTAAATAAAACCTTGTAGTCTAAAATAGGCATGTTATTATTTGCTAACTTGGTTTATGAAATTAGACCAAGCTTGTTAAGGCGTTCGACTCGTGGGGGCGTTATAATGTTACGGTCAATCCCAATATTCGTTGGTAAACGAGTAGCCCAAGAGAGAGTTGGCGGTGAGTGGTGATGACTAGCTGCCTTCTCTCCAGTCTTACACTGTTTAATTGTGGACGGCTAGCACAGATAGCTCTCTTCAAAAGAAACCAAAGCATCACTGATACAATTTTGAAATTGTCATATTACACATTGTTCATGCCTATATCTGTAGGTTTATAGCAAATGACATGACAACAAAATCGTCATCTAGTACAGCTAATATAATGTGATACTACCATTAAAATATTTAAGTGGTATTGGATGGAGTTTGATAAAATAAAATAAATAAAAAGACCTTGATGTTCACTCAACATAGTGAAATACATCTTGAACAGGTACGAGTCCTACAACATCAGACAAGGTGGGGAACCGAGGAAAAACCAACTAACAGAGATGTTAAACACCTACAAATCAAACAATGAAGGAAAAATGCGATAAGCATTACTGATGTCACTACATGAAGAGAAGATGGCAAAGTGACACAACGTTATATAGACAGACAAGCCTAAGTTTCAACAAAAAGTACAAACAGTGCCTATAGATTCGACGAAGATTCAATCAGAAGTTGCAGAAGGAGTAATCTTATGGCAACAGTCAAGCCTACAGAAGGGTCTGTGACGTGGGTAATAGCTATTTTAAAAACACTGATGGAATCATGGATCACCAGAGATACAACAGTATATTAGTCCATCATGTAATACTCTTTAGAAAAACGTTAATTCATATTTTAAGAATATTATAACTCCAAACGCACTTCAAAGAAATGTTTAGCTCATTTGGCATAGAAAGCTCAGGAAACCAGCTGTCTACAGGATTTTACCTTATAAACCAGATCTGAGATTTGCTGGACTTCAGTGTCAACCATACTAAAGAAAACCTGTGGATAGGATTTTAAAAGAAAGGGATCAAATCATATTTGAGACTTTGAATTAACAGATGTCACACTGGTGTCATGTGTCTTCGGACTTACAACACTAGAATCCGAGTTTAGATACCAGTGGTGGGCAAAGCACAGATAGCCCATTGTGTAGTTTTGTGCTTAACTTCAAAATAACAAAATCTACTATGTTACGTAAGTTATAGTTTGTTTTTAACTACTAAAATTGTATTGTGTTTATCGTGATATAAACGAACAAAATGAAAATAACTCAAGGCAAGAATAAACATGTTTTATTTCTCTTTCTCTTGCAACCTGTTATATCGTTTCTACTTATAAGTAAGTCTCTTTTAGATTGCTAGCAATGAGATGATAACCTAGTTTTGATATGTTCAGTTATAAAACCTTTAGCTCGTCATCTACCAATTGGATCTGGGTCAGCAATAACATGTAGCACGTGCTCACATGGCCTGTGGAAACATCCAGCAAAGAAAAGGCTTGGAATCCTAATAAGTTGTTCCCCAGGATTTAAATATATCCACAGCGAATTCCATGCAGCAACTATCAGCTTAACTCCTTAGTTACCCAATGATATTAGTCCAGCTTTTTATATCATAACGTTCGAGAACCAATGAGAAATCACGACGCGTGACTGATGTTGCCACAGCGGAGACATACTAAAAGAAATTGTGAAGAAACTTGACAGTCAGTGCAAATTTAGTGTCCTAGAAGAAAGTCAGAGATAGCTGCCCTGTACAATACGAGTTAATAGTGTATAGTACTTAACAGTCATGAGGATCCTTAATGTAGTGGTGTTCCTGGCGTTCGTAGGATCCTGTAAGTTGCTATTTACTATTTATTTACCATAGCTTTACAGTTTAGTAAAGGTATCTGGACATCCCGAGTGTTGCTTTAGAATAGAACTATTTTGTTCAATTAAGGTAGTTTGCTTTGTTTGACAAAAGCGGGTTTGTAAGAAAATTAAACAGAGCAGCAGATTTCTTGATACCCTCTTAATTTCATTCGTTTTGTCTTATCGATATGGAGATAAAAGAAAAGGCTTGTTCCTTAACATTAAGGTGGAAATGACAAACATCACTTTGGAAGTGTTTGTAGAGAGGTTGTATATTACCCTTTCTCGAATTGAATAAACAATAAAAAACGAAACGGACACAACAGAGTTCCTAGGCGGAGAATCAGTAAAACATTTTTTTAACTGTTTAGGTTTTGTAACGAAATATATTTCACTATCTAATTTTATTTTCAGTAACGAACAAAATGATCAAGAATGTACGGTTTTATTTCGTTTTGTCATATTGCATCTTATAACTGTGTCTTACCTTAATTTATATTACACCTAACTCTTAACGTTGCTTAATGCACTAACTGCTTCCAGATTTTAAATAAGAATACAAAACAGCCACAAAACCAAAGGAAAATTTGAAGATAGAGTTATCTGATAGAGATAAGAAAACATTATGTTAAAAAGGTAATTTTTTTTCTCAAATGTATCTTGATAACCGGTTCAGTTGCTACTCCTGTGTTCCTGCTAGCTTCTGGACAATTTTATTAGGAAATGCTTAGTTGTGAAGCACCACTTATGTTTACTATATATTTTATAACTACTGAATGTCTAGTTGATATCATCCTCGTTTTATCAGACCTGTTTTAATTCGCTCAGTTGAAGTATATTGGTTAATAGCTAACATGCAATTTAAATTACTTTTGATTAAATTAAATAGTGATGGGAGTCGTGTTTTAATTGTTTACCTGGTAAATGAACCTGGTAAATGGTAAAAAAATAAAGAATTATTACATAAGTCCGTATTTGGATATAAAAATCAAAAGGGGTCGTTTTACAATATGTATGTTTTATCTCTAAAAGAATAAAAACTGTTAGTTTTTATACTAGTATGAAAAAAACCTAATATTGAACCTGTGGCTTAGAAATAATGTTTCCATTGCCGTTTATCTTTTTTTTCAGTAATAAACTACTAGAAATTTTGAGCATTCAACTTAAGATAATGGTGTTTTCTCAGTTAGAAAAATAACAAAATACTGGTTATTTTTTAAACAAGTTTTTCAAACTATAGGTGCATACCTAACCGGGCAAAAGGAAGACATCATTTCTGCTGTATAAATATATATAATCAGGGCCATAACTGAAATTACTCACAAAAGTAAGAAGTACTACCTTGATTGAACATTTCACTGAATTTAACAATAAAATGTAACAATTTTTATATTCTAAGTATGCCATTTTTATTAAAGTAAAACTTATCAACCCTGAGCTTAGATTTATAGTTTATCATTCAATAATTTCATAACAATTGTGAAATAATTACAAATACGCGTGTTGTAAAATATGTTTAGACAAACAGAAATACAAATAATCCGCATATTACTAAAGTAAACAGCTGATGTTAATTCAGAGAAACATGTTTCAAACTTCGACGTGTTTATTTTTGTCACTAAAAACAGTAAAAATGAATGTGAATTTAAAACTATCTGTCTAACTGTGATAACAAAAGTGTTTGTAATAATTTCTGTTTATCATGTACGGATTACTGGAAGCAAGGTTTAACATAAATCTTTTCTGGCAGCTGTTAGCAGAATGGTCAGATTTCAGAAATATGTTTTGATTAAACGAAATCTTTACCCGCTCTCAGTAGCCAAAACCTAAAACTTTTGGATTAATTTACTACTCACTTTAAAGTTGAATTAGCTACAAACTAATTTTTATGATGGAAAGATAGATATAGGAGCGAAGCCTTAAATAAATACAAACGTATATTTCTATTCCTCAAAAAGACAAGAAGAAGTAGTAAAATTCAATATAAAATTCATGTGTAGTGTATTATTATACAACATGAAATATCATTGTAATTACATTTAAACTAAACTGGTTTTAAAACAGGAACATGCAATGCGTCTCTGTCTTGTTCCTTCGTCCCACTAAAGTAGATACTCTGTTGTTAACTTGAGCGTTCTACTTATTCAAACTGGTTAGAAAAGAACAGTTTGAATACGACATGCCTCATCGCTCGAGAAACATACTCGGCCACCCAAAAAGTGGTTTGTCAAGGTGAATTTAAACATAGCTTATTTTAAAGTCTTTTAAATTAGTGTACTTTCAGTAGAAAAAGAAACAAAATCATAAAACTGTATGCTGTTAATTTCATTATACACAGACGTGTGACGCGATGTTTTAGCATTGTGTGTATTTTATGTGAATGGAGTAACAGACGTGTTATTGAAATAAACTTTAAAAAAATAGAAGCATAGAAATCTGTATTTCTGACGTTCGGGAAAAAAACAATGAAAACGTTTAGGACTCGGAACATCTCTTATGCAGTGAAAGTATTTTTCAGAACAATGAAAGGAAGTTTTAAAATGCAAGAGGAAAGTCTGTACATATAATTTTTGTCATTATTATGTTTAAATGTAGAGTCGCTTTAAATAACCAAAAGGAAATTTAAACTTTTCTTCTAGGCTACAAGCAGGTAACGTTCTAAATAAACCATGTTGGTTCTTCAATTGAACAGTATTACTTCTAGGTAACTCATTTAGAACCTATTAATGCATATTTTGTACAAAAACCTTTTTGTTCAAAGTAGAATTACCTTAATAAGAAATTAGAATGTTTTTCCGACATATTTTTTTTCATAATGTATGTAATAGCGGGTTAACAGGTACTCTCGTAGGTTATTTACGTTCCATACTTAATTTTCAAAAAGGGTAACAAGAACAAAAATAATTATTTGAAAATACGAGTGTTTTTTTATATATTCCTTGACTCGGTATGGTTCGTCTTTACGTCGAGTTTAAACCGAAAATGAAATGCTTCTTGCAACTGATTTCATTAGGAAATCAAAGTCACAATTTTTATTTTGTTATAGCTTTACACTTGATTTGTTTGTGATGTCTTAGACGTAAATGTTATTAATTTACACTTATTTACTATTGTTTTTATTTTGACAAATCGTACAATAAATACCAGTATAACTTCATTTTGGTACATTATACTATATTATTTATATGATTGAGATTAGGAGTATGCAGTTCTTTTTCGAATTCTGGAAGGCTAGAGAACATGTAAGTTAGTTTCTTCAAAATGTAAAGCAATACAATTTCATCTTTATTGACGCGTAAAGAAATAAAAATATGAAATGTTAAGCAGTCACTCCTTATTAATATTTTCAATGTTTATATATAATTATAATAATTCAACACACCAAGTCTAATAAAAAAAATTACAATAATTTTGTTTAAAATAGCCTCAAGATAAATTGTTATTCCGATCTGTTGAACGTACCACTCATAAAAGTTTTTCATATTGTCAACAGATGGAGACACAAATTATACTATTTGTTTCAAGTTGAGCACAAAGCTACACACTGGGCTATCGGTGCTCTACTCATCACGGCTATTGAAACACGGATTTTAGTGTTGTAAGTCTGCAGACATGCCGCTGTGCCACTGAGGGGCAACATTATAATGGTGATAAGATGGCAAAAGTGTATTATATTTTACTTACCAGAAGCACCCTGTTCTTTGTATTGAATGGAGTGGTTTGGTTTTTTGAATTTCGTGCAAAGCTACACGAGGGCTATCTGCGCTAGCCGTCCCTAATTTAGTAGTGTAAGACTAGAGGGAAGGCAGCTAGTCATCACCACCCACCGCCACTTTTGGGCTATTCTCTACCAACGAATTGTGGGATAGACCGTAAAACTATGACGCTCCCACGGCTGAAAGGGCGAGCATGTTTTGGTGTGACGGGATTCAAACTCGACTGCCTTAACCACGTGGCTATGTCAGGCCTATTAAATTTATTTGAGACCTACAAAATAATGTTTTACTTTTGCTGTAAGAAGTTCTGGCATTTTTAATATTGTTTTAACTTTCCAATACTTTAATACCTATGAGGTTAAAAAAATTACGTTGACCTGGGTAAATTTATTTCTTTTGTGAAAATAACACAATCAAGTGTTGAAGAAATATAACAGAATTTGTAAAGCATCTTAATATCGCCTTACTGTTAAAAAACTTTATGTATTCCTGGTAAATATTGGTTAACAAAAGGAGTAACTGTCATAAATAAGATACAAAGTAACATGTAACATCGTGTTTAGATGTGCGTTACAGAGTGTTACATTACTGTACTGATTTACACATTCAGTCCTTTGAGAACAAGCATGAACTATGTGAACGTTTACCTAAAATTAATCTTCACCATTTTAAAACGGATAAATCTCCCTTTGATCCGAACAAATGTACCATGTTGTTACAAGTTTGTTCATTAAAGGTAACTGACCGGCACTAGGATCAATGAACCTTATTGTCCCTTACCATTTGGTGGTTAGTGACTTCAATTCGTCCTACATAAGGTGATTTTAAAGACAGTTAATCTCCTAATGGGCTTATTAAATGAAGGGGCGGGGCATAAAATGAGTAAAACAAGAGTACAGATATATCTCATTCGTTTTACAGAATACAAGATATTATGTAAAAATATTCGTGTGTTTTGAAATTCTGTTATCTGTGTTCATATATATCATATCTTAAACCTGATTCTTGCCAGTCACTTATATTAAAAGTATGCCGCATGTCGACCAGTTACATACTTTATACGGGTGGGTCGTTGTACTGCTCACAGAAGTTCCACTACAGTGAAACAATGTGGTTTTAAGTACAAACCTAACAAACATTTTTATACAAGCTGTCCTGGCCGTTAGCTAAGTAGAATGATAAACTGGCACGCAAACATGCTTGTAAGCAACAGGAAATAAAAAAAAAATATTTAGAAATTTCTTTTTACGTTTTTTAAAGTACCTCGTTGTCCTAGAGAAACAGGAAATGACTTAAACCAACGAACAGCGGTATTTCTAACATAGTGCGATATTATTAATACATTCAATAGCCAATAGAAGTTTTACTTGTAATTCATACACTTGTTTCATTACAAGTAGTAATAAGACTTTGTTTTGATTACAAAATATTGCAAAATTAAGGACTGGCTAATTGCTTACTGATTTCAAAACCTTAATTGATTTTAAGTAGAAAAGTAGCATTTATTTTATACTTTTATTATTTCAAGTTATTTCAGTTGTCTGTACTTATTGCAAGAGACTCTTTGTTCGTTATAAGTTGGGTATATTTATTGTTTTAATGGAAACAGATTATTTACTTCGCACACTTTTTCAATTGGAAGCTGACAAAACAATGTCGATATTTCTTTGTTAGTGGAAATACCACTATTATTCTGCACATGTGTTAAAACCCTCGAGTTATTATATAGAGAAAACAATGCGCTTTTATTTATTATTTCACGTGGATATCTGATAGAACTTGCAGATTTTTGAACACAGATTTGTAAATAACTGGTAACTTTATTAGTTTGGAAAGCTTAGCTTTATAAGATAAAAATATGAGAAGTCAATAAAAGGGATTTCTGAAAACAATTCTAAGAGTATTCTGTGAAAAGTTTCTTTTCAAAAGTTACACGAAGTATTCTTGTGAAACTAACGATATTTTATCAAAATATTGCTTTGTTATTTTAAGAATATCTATTGTGGTCACCTTGAGGAATAGAACCCCTGATTTTTATGTTGTAATTCCGTAAACTTACTGTTGTCTTACTGGGCGACTTTTTCAAAGGCATACAAAACTAAGTTACTGAACTTAGGTTGTGTTTTTTTTGCAGTGGAAAAAGTTCTAAACTTGTGTTTGTACAAAGGTTTATATTCCTTTTAATGTACTCAAAAAGGAAATCTCTGAAATATTTCTGAAGTATCAGTTTGATGTTGGAAAGTTTTTGTTATGATAGAGATGGATTGCTATTAAGACTTATTACTTTAAAAATTAAATTAAATTAAACCTTTAAGTTTCTCCAAAAACACCACACGTTCTAAGATCGTGTAAAAACATTTCTTACGATAATTATTTCAGTATTATTAGATGTGACAAACGAAACTATTACTGTTTCGTATTATTTTACAATATCATCACTGCTTAAGGCACGTCTAATCGTTCATTACAGTCGTGTATAATGATTACCATGTGAGGGAACAAAAATAATGTCTGAGTCTGATTTCAGAATATTACATTTAGTGACAAAATTAAGAAATGTTATCGAACTCAAGTAAAGACGAGGCAAATGAACAGTAAATCATAAATATACAATATTAATTCATTAGTAGTCTTGTATCGCGTTCAACAAATTATAAGGAGTTCCATTGCATTGCCAGGTGGTTAAGACACTGGACTCATAATCCGAGAATTGTGGGTTTGAATCCCCGTCACACTAAACATGATCGCCCCTTTAGCCAGGGCCATTATAATATTACGGTCACTCCCACTATTCGTTGATAAAAGAGTAGCCCAAGAGTTGACTGTAGTTGGTGTTGACTAGCTCTAGTTCTACACTGCTAAATTAGGGACGGCCAGCGCAAATAGCCCTTGTGTAGCTTCGCGCGAAAATTCAAAACAAACCAATCCACTGAAATTTCCCAAAACAACAGTTTATTTTAATTCCTTCATGTCACTGAATGATTGAATCACAAATAATAATATATAAAAAAGTTATAATTTTAAAATATAATTTACGATTTAATTATATTTTTATTTTTGTTTATATATATGCTCAATTTTTGTTTCTTTGTTCATTAATGTAATATATTCTATAATCTACACATATATATTTTTCCATCTATTTTCTCTCCTATTCTTCATTAAGGTTTGTTAGGTAAAGTCCAATTACACATATATACGTAAATAAAGGTTTTTTTGACAGTTTTTACGAATTTATTTACCTGTTTTGGTGTGTTTTTCAAGTTTGTTGGACAAATACAAACATAAGGTTAGTTATGAGCTTTATCTAATAGATTAAAACAGATAATAAATAAGGAAAACCAACATATCTGATTAGCTCTACTCTATTCTTATTTTATTTATGCTTATCTTAGTTAACTCACTAATGAAGTATAACTGTTCATACATATATCTAAAGATAATCTGCTTTTCTCTTTTCAATTCTGTTTATTTCTCATTCTTTTAGTTCCTAATGATATTACGCCTATCTCTTCCCCACCCATTTTTTTGTTAAGTACTTTTCAATTCTATGTTGTTTGCGGGGAGAAATAGTTTCGTCGATATATAAACCATATGTTTTATTTATATTTACGTCTCTACTCAGAAGTTTGGCCATTGTACTTTCTGTCCTTTTAAATTCGTGGTAGAGATTAAAAAATGTATTCGGCAACTAGTTACATTTCTGCTAAATGTTTGTTTCCTTACATAAGAAAACGTTTTTATCTTTCAACTTTTCTCACCCAAGGACGTCCAGATTCATGTATAACGGGTCGTACTCTAGTTTATTGAAAAACATAGAAGTTAGGCCTTCGTAGACAACCTACTTTTCAAGATAATAATCGAGAGATGTCGCATATCAGGAATAGCTAACGCCCTCTTTTCTCTCACTGCGTAACTTTAAGAATTTGACACAACCTTGGGTTATTGAATACTTGGCTCACTTAAATTAGGTGATATGGTTGAATAGCATAGAATAATTTGAAAGTGTGAAAGAATTATAAAATATGGCGTAATAAAGAATTTAGGTGTGCACATAGCTGTGTCCATTTTGTAAAAGTTCACAACTGGAAAATTAAGCTTGCGTTGAAATAAAGCCAGTTTGTGCGTTTAAAAGGTTAACTTATTAGTAATTTCGAACAAATTAAAATATGTATAAAGTAAAAAAAAATGATTAAAATGTATAGCTAATGGCTGTAATAAAAAAATGAGACTAATATGTCTTAGTTGATGGATTTCTCCAGTTAGTTTAATTTGTTTACTGTTTTCATCAGTGGAATATTAAATATGGCAGTCAGCGTTAAGTAGTGTGTTTATTAATCCTTTTAAACTGAAGTAAATTTTGGTTAAAGAACTGAGAAAAACTTTTAAAAAACTGATAATATCATTCGGAGAGATATTGAAATTACTATTATAATTTTGTGTAGTATAAATGAAATTATTTTTATCCCAATGTCTTCCTATGGGAAAAAAGGTATTTTAGGTCTGTGGTTTTGGATATAGTTTTTTTTGTTTGGTCATAGACAGGACCACCGAGAAAGCTGAAAGACTGAATAAGTTTCCATAAGACCCTAAAGAAGACAGAGGGAATATTAATTAGGAGAAAGGGCCCACATAACAATCTCTCCGCCCTTTCAGCCGTAGGGACGTTATAATCTGACGGTCAATCCTACTATTCTAGCTGCCTTCCCTCTAATCTTACACTGCTAACTTATGGATGGCTAGCGCAAATAGCCTTTGAGTAGCTTTACGTGAAATTCAAAAAAACAAACAATCTATCCCTACGACCCATGAAAGTTCTCGGCGGTCCTTGTTACATAACTATGGAAGTTTAGAAGATGAGATAATAGAATGAATAATATAGAAAGGTAGATGGATGTCCTATAGGATCTAGGCAATAATTATGAACCTGAAAAACAGTTTTTTCTTAATATTTCTCTTTGTTTACTTCATGTTATAGGTTTAGAAAACGAGAAAACTAATTACAATGACGAACTTCATTAAATAATGGTTGTATTAAAATTCTTAATATTAAACCCTAATAATGTTGATCTTCATAGGTGTGGCGCAAGGAAGTGGTAGGGATGCTGTTTGTCGCACTGACAACGGATATTTTCCACACGATGATTATTGCGATTATTATTACGAATGTATAGATGGCGTTGCATCATTACAATTATGTCCAAATGGCCTTGTATTTGTTGGAAAACGTCGTGGTTTACTTCATAGTTGTGATTACCAAAAACGTGGTGGTTGTCCTGATGGAGTAAGGGTAATGGGACGTAAGTGAAATTGGTTTCTTAAAAACATTAAGAGTACAAAAATATAAAAACGAGTACGAATACATTTAATGTGAGATTTTAATTAAAAAACTAAGTAAAATACATTGATTGGAATCAAAAAGTGAGTCATAATCTAATGAATTCAATTGTGTATATCAAACTAATAAACGCCCTATTGTGTTCATAAATCAGTACAACAGAAAGATACAATTCACGCTGATTAGAGTATATACTATATTCAGTACAGCATTTTCGGGCACAGTCTTAACAATACGATATAAGAGCGCTTGCCAAATTTTTGTCATTCGTACTCCCTTTTAAATAAATGTGGTTTCTTGAGCGACCCAATTCTTATTTAAATGAATGAAAGAGTGAGTTACGTGATGAAATTTAATACACAGATACACATTAAAATACTGTATATGCTGTAATAATTACTTATTATTTTCATCAATGAAAATGTACTAAAACACTTAATTCAATATAATTAATGTACTGACTATATCCTAACAGCTCCCCCTACTCTCAAGAGATCACTGTTGTCATAGCAGGCTCCGCCAGCTCAAAACGTTTAGGCCATACTGAATTTCATGTTCTATGCTGGTACAACGGTAAATCTATGGATTTACAACGCTAAAATCAAGGGTTCGATTCCCCTCGATGAAATCAGCGAATAGCCCCATGTAGCTTTGCTATAAAAAACACATAATCTAAATTCGTACACCAAGTTAATAATGTAAACAGCAATTGAAAAGAAGTACAACATGTTATAACTAATAAGATTTAATGAGCTAACTACAGAATACAATTAAGCAAGTCGTAATTTATAGAACTTACAAAAAACGTCAGTTATTTGCTCCTTAGATTCACGAAAACGTAAAATGTACTTATACACGGTCACGTATTTGCAGTAAGCACATTCAAAAATAATCAGTACATTCCATAATAAAACAAAGTGCATTAGAGCAAGATTCCCGAAAATGTTCTGTCACGACAGTGCAACGTTAAACGTCTATTATATGACACCATTTTATTGTCTACAAACAAACAACACACTAGTACATTGTGATGCAAATGGTTAAAACAAATTATCCTTCACGCGGGTTTCGGTCACCTTTCTGGAAAATAAGCTGCCGATCACATGAATGATATTTATATTCTTTTTGTGATAATCTAAATAATCAAATCAATGAATAACAGTAAAAATTTAATTATTAGACGAATTGATTAAATAAAAAGGTTCATTTATTCTTTTGATTGTTGTTTCGTGCAAAGCTACTCGAGAATTATCTGTGCTAGGCGTTCTTAATTATGAAGTGATAAAATATAATGACAATGGTAACTAGCCAACACCCAGCTTGTGAGTTACACTAATAAAATATTAGAATTTGTCCATCGCTCTTATAATGCACCTATGGCCCCCAACTACGATACTGGTTTTATTTGGGGGGAGGGGGAGAAGAGGTAATGCGGTACGAACCCCACTTCTACAGTTCGCCGTAAAATGATTCGTGTTCGATGATCACGGCTTACATTCAAAGACATTTTCTTATTTCTTTTCTTTTGGCCCAGCATGGCCATGTGGTAAAGACACTCGACTCGTAATCTGAGGATTTAGCTTTCGAATCCCCGTCAAACCAAACATGCTCTAATGTGACTGCCAATCCCACTATTCGTTGGTAAAACTGTAGCTCAAGAGTTGGCGGTGGGTGGTCATGACTAGCCGTCTTCCCTATAGTCTTACACTGCTACATTATGGACGGCTAGCGTAGATAGTCCTCATGTAGATTTTCGCAAAATTCAAAACAAACCAAACCTTATTTTTTTTAAGAGATGAATATGATCAGTGCTGTGTGGGTGGCGAAGATATGCATTCTACTAAGCGCCCCTTTAGTTTTCGACTGAAATCATGACTGTAAAAAGAACATACATTTTCCACCAGAAAGATGAATTACTCATTTGTACATCTCGTTTTTTATCTTATGGAATTTCATGTTTTCAAATACAACTGTGTAAAACTGTTTTAGGCTTAACTATAATTCTTATTATACTCCTTACAGAAGCACCTATCCAAACCGAGAATTGTGATTGGTTATGGGGACGATTCCCCCACAAAACTAGTTGTAGACGTTACTGGGAATGTTGGAACGGAACGTCTTCCGTCCACAAGTGTGGATACTCACTTCTTTATAACACAAAGAGCGAATCGTGTGATTGGCCTGAAAACGTTGCAGGTTGTCAGCAACATCGTAAGTAAAATTTAAATCAGATTCAATAATGAATGTTTTGTGATATATGTTAAGTGTGATCTGACATCTTACTATGACAGAATTACTGAATCCATTTCAGTCAACTATATGAATGGCACACTTTATGGGACCGTTAAAAATCAAGTGTTTGAAAGTAAGTAGTAGCGAAGGATAAACAACGAGAAATAAGGGCTATTAAAACAAGAAAAAAAACTAAAGAAAATCAAAAATATAGTTATTTTTTGGACACATTTATATTACTCGATTGTGCACGGAAAGTAGCAAAATGGGTTATCTACTTTGTGTCTAACACAGGAACCAAGTTTCGAAATTCAGTATTATAAGCTTTCAAGCATATTGCTCAGACAGTGAGAGATCATTTAGACAGGAAACGTCATTCGGTATTGTTTACTTCAGCGTTTTATGTATTAATATACATTTTTTTTTTTCAAATATTATTAATTTGGGCTTTGTGGACATTATGCTTATAATCGCTTTATTTGATCTTAAGTAATTATTTTTCACACAAGCTACCTTCTTAGAAAAGTTGTAGAAGATATGCTTGAAAGAACCATCAAGCGTTGTATCTGGTTAAAATAAAATATACCAAGTGAACTAATTCTTATGTCATGCAACTGAATTCTACAATGCTTTGCAATGGTTTTTTGTGTGTTTTTTTATAAATATAAAATTGGAACTATGAAGAAACAAAGTTATTTCTATTTAAAGTAATTCAAAGTTGTATCGTCAAGGCTGGATTTCAAACATTGTAACAACGTAAGATGTTTCTAATTGGAGTCATCATGAAATTTAAATATGTTATTACTCAACACAATGAAAATCGACAAAAGATTGTTAGGACTTAAAAAAATGCTTAGTTTACAGAACTTTTAATGTTGATTGGATAACTAAATGTTCTTCTATGAAAGAAATGAGTATTTCTATAAATTTTAATAATAATTTTGGAATTTGTTAGTCAGTCAAATTTTTTAGTAAGTCATTGCATAACTTTCACCTAATTAATCATAAGCTGATTTATATAAAATTGTATTATCGTAGTTAAAACTTTTACGTCGTTTAATTAAAATTTTAAACTAACCACATTTTGGTGTTAATAAAAAAGAAACCTTTACAATTTATGTTGACTATTTTATTAACATTTGTATTAATTTAATATTTTAAAATACCAATAATTTCTGTAACCTCAGTTTTGGTACTGCTTGATAACAGTAATGGTTTAAAAGTTTAAATATTTTGTACAATTAAGTAAAAACATTTTTGAAAATATCTTTCTGTTTAGCTACCTGTAAAAATATACCCAACGGGCCAATCGCTGTTGAAAATAGCTGTTCTACATATATCTTGTGTAGTGGAGGTTACCCCTATAATCAACGATGTGCGGCCGGCCTCGCTTTCGATCCTCAACTTCTTAGTTGCAAACTAGCCGAGGAGGTTCCGGGCTGGTAAGTTATTTAATACTCTCAATATTTTACGATGCACTATGAAACAAACTCAATGCAGGTTATATTGTTGATCAGAGCTCTTGATTCGCAATCTGAGGATCGCAGGCTCGAATTCCGTCCCACCAAACATGCTTGCCCTTCAGGCTTAGAGACGTTATAATTATCAGTTAATCCCGCTATTTGTTGATAAAAGTATCGGCCAAGAGTTATCTCTGGGATGGTGATGACTAGCTGCCTTACCTATAATTTGTTTCACTACTAAATTAGGGACGGCTAACACAAATAACTATCGTGTAGCTTTGCGCGAACTTCCAATCAAATCAAACCATTGGTGCTGTATTGAAGGAGGTACCGATTATCTGGTTAAATTACTGATTTGAATGCGTTTTGGAAACCAACCAATTCGTTGTATTGTTTCATATTTTTGTAAGAGCCCTTTTTTTCTAGTGTAAAACTAACGATTGAGCTTTCGGATTAGTGTAAGGAATTTTGTCAAAGTGGTCATTAGATATCACTTCGATGTGTTTTGAAGCAATATTTAAGTTCTGTCGTATTATATGATATGAATTAAAGTTCATGGGATGAGTGCTTTGCACTCAGTAATAATTTTTGTAGCATATCTTAGAAACACCTACTTGTTTTTAAATGAATGAAGGAGAGAAAAGCATACAATCTTGTTCAAACGAAAGAACAATAGTATTCATAGTTTTAAATTAGAAGCATTTCTAATAACATATAAATAAAATATTTAATCACTATACTTCTAAATGGAGAAACGTTAAAAAGTTAGAAAAATGAGTTCATAAATATAAATAAAGACTAACCGACATACATTTCACAAATGAGATAACGTTATAAATTAATAAAACGAAACGTTGTGATTCTTTATTCTGTTTTTACAACGTATAACATTATCAGGTTGTAAATAGTTCTTATTGTATTTCGCTGATACAGTTCGGAGTATGGTAATTCAAGAAGAAACGTACCCGCAATCACTCCATTTCTGCAACAACAAAACGTGTAGCAGGACAGGAGAAACAATTTATTTCAAAGGACAAAAAAAAAGAGTGATTGTTGCAGGACGAGGTTAAAGTATTTGTTTGTTTTTGAATTTCGCACAAAACTACTTGAGGGCTATCTGTGTTAGCCGTCCCTAATTTAGCAGTGTAAGACAAAAGGGAAGGCAGCTAGTCATCACCACTCACCGACAACTCTTGGGCTACTCTTGTACCAACGAATAGTGGGATTGACCCTTACATTATAATACCCCCACGGCTGAAAGGGCGAGCATGTTTGGCGCAACGACAATGCGAACCCGCGACCCTTGGATTACGAGTCGCACGCTTGGCCATGCCGGGCCTAGGTTAAAGTAAATAAACGCAAAGAGTTACAGTACAACACATACGATCAGCAGGTAGAAATCCAGTGAAACAAACAAGAATCTTTTACAACTAGATTTGTCTCAGAAAAATGGGCTACTTTTCTTTGAAGATGTAGCATATCTCAAGTCATAGTATTAAGTTTCAATTACCATTACACGTTTTCTGTAGCTGACCAATGAGAAAAAAAGAGAAAATAGAAGAGCATCACATTGTAAAAATACTCCTACTTTATGTAACAGTCACAAGGTATGCTCCATTTACAAGATTAGAACACAATATAAATATCTCCTGGAACAATAAACAATTTTATTGACTGATTAAGCCATAATAATAATAATAATAAACAAAACATCCCAGACGAAATTTAACTTGACCTCAGACGTTTTTAAAATGTTCCAAAAAGGATCATGGATTTGTTTAAAACGTTTATAAATAAGAAATATGTATTACTGTAGATAAGGCATTCAGGAGACGTTTTTATCTTATTTTAGCTAGTTTCAACATTTGTTTAATTTCCTAAGACGATTGTATATATAACCACCTTTACTAGACCACTCAACGAATGATGGTCTATGTCTTCTACAGCTCATATAGACTTAGATATTATGACAGACAACTTCCTTTTAATACATGTATCACAAGAATTGCTTACAGCTACAGTTTTTAATTCTTATTAATATTTACTAAGATATTTTCCAACAATGTCCTTTAGTGAACCAAAACCAACAGAAGCACCTGAAAATGAAGAACGGCTACCTCCACCGCCTTCTCGTCGTGAGAGACCAGCCCCTCCACCGCCTTCTCGTCGTGACAGACCAGCCCCTCCACCGCCACCTCGTCGTGACATAGCAGCCCCTCCACCTCCTCCTCGTCGTGACATAGCAGCACCTCCACCGCCACCTCGTCGTGACATAGCAGCCCCTCCACCGCCACCTCGTCGTGACATAGCACCCCCTCCAAGACCAAATTATCAGAACTTAAATACTGGGAACCCAAGACAAGCTCCACCCCCTTCACTTAGTCGTGAAATTAACAGACCTCAGTACAGGCCTGGAAAATAAACCTTAACTTACTTTTAAAGTTCAAAATTATTCTTTTTTTGCCCTTTTAAATGTGGTTTCATGTAAGCGGGTTTATCTTAATTGGTTTTTTAAACTTTTAAACACTCATCATGTTGTTATCTCCATGTTTCGATCTGTGTATTTAATGTAAAAAAAAATTCTTAAATAATTATTAGATTGATCTTATAACTTGCTCAAAAGTTGTAATGTTATGGAAGCCAATTTTAACAAATTTATTTTTCACGTTTCTGGTTATAATATTTTTTGAAATATGTTCCAAAGTGTTTTTTTTTTTTAGAATAATCGGAATCTACTATTTAAGATGACCATGCAAATTAAATAATTTCGAATCATTAGAAAAGAAATCACTTTCTACGTAGTGAAAATTAAAAAGAAATTTTAATATATTTTTTATTAATATAGGCTGCAATACTTTAGAAAATTTTAGGGTAACATAGTGGTTATAACTAACCGAACCACTCTGGATTCTTACTATGTACACCCTAAGTAAAATAATTTGTCTTTAATACATTTTTTTATTTCTCTACTATATCCCATTAATAAAAATATCTTTAATTCCTTTTTAATTACTATACTTAAAAAATCGGTTTTAATATTAAAGATGGATATGCCAGAGTTAGCAATACCAAAACTGAATCTTCACGAAGATTCACAAAACTATCAGATGCAGTCCAATAGACATTCAACACTAGTGCCTATTATGTATAACTTTTTGTTTATGTACTCACTACTGAAAAAATCATGTATGCATCGGTTACAATGTTCAACTTTTCAGAAATTGTTTTAATACACATTACTGTAGTTACTAATTACAAAATAAATAAATAAAAGGGTTTATCCTCGATGTTTCCCAAATGAATATTCGATATTTGAATCCAAAAATTAGGTTTGATCTACAAATGAAGATTTATCGGAAATATTTTATCAGGAATAAACATTGCAATTATTATACTACAGTGAAATGTGAAACATAAGATGTATTTTAAGATGACCAAACAGACCGTCTTTAACAGGATAGTACAGCTTTCTGCACTGTTTTGGTAGACTCTTATGCAACGCTACACGTCCAGGCTTTCAATTTAGCCTTTAATTTGTAACATTGTTATACTTAGGTCCAGTATGTTTTGTTTTTAAGGAAAATTATCACATAGCTCAGTATAACTCAACAGCCCTTGTTGATTTCTTTGAAGTTGGCTGGCTATAAAATAGGATGCCGGAAACAACACGATTTCACTATCGCTTATATTACAAAGCACATGATTTTGCACCGGACAAAACAAAGGAAGCCAGTTGAAAGTAGATGTCAAGTGCTACTCGTGGAAATATTAGATTTTTGAAGTTTAAAAACATTAATTCCCAATAACTCTGGGCAGGAGCAGTCTTAGTTAGGCGCAAGATAATGTTTAAGAAAGCAGGGTTATAAATAATAAAATAACTGTATAGTTTTGTGGCTACTATTAACTTGTTAATCCTTACACCTTACGTGAATTTGATAAACTTAAAAGGTTCAAAGTAAAATACACCGTAACATGTGAAATTTCAAAATTTAATTCAATATAACTATAAAGGGCGTAACGCAAAAGCGCTTATGAGAGAAAAAAAGAGGGGAGGGAATCGTGTGCGAAACAACTAACGTACGGTGGCGCTAGTATCCATTTAATCATGATTTTGTCTCTACATTTTGATCTTTCTTAGCCTAATACAGATTTTAACATACAGAAGAAATCTTATTGAAATATTAATCTGTTATCAAATATCACGCATTAAATAAAATTAGTCATAGGCTTATAAAAATAATTTTGCAGATTAAACTAAACTAAACGAAACGTGATGTTGTTTGAATGATACGCGAATTTCACTTGTTTTCTTCATATTTATTTTATTAATTCTACTAAAGTTAGTTAAAAATGTAAAAATTGGAATTTTAGTACGATTAAGACTTAATTTAAATGCTGTGTACATAAACATACTATCAGAGAAGTTGATTTAACCGTCACGTAAAGAAAATAATATCAGCGATAAATACAGTGTCATACTAATGTTTTGTTTTATGAAAACAAGAATAGTTTCAACACGTTGGTAAGAACATTGCTCTAAATTGCTGATTAAAGCAATATAATTGTGATATTTTTCGTTTGGTGTTCATCAGCATATCGTTTTGAAAATAACACCGATAATGCGGAAGAATATAATAATAATAAAACATTATGATATTTATTTAGCAAATTCTGCTTGTCTCATGTTACCTCACACAAAGATTACTATCAATGTTAGTTGCTCAGAATTTATTAGACACTCTTGCTAAATACCATGAAGAAAAGTCACTCATCAAAAATATACCTGAAGCAAAAATAATAAGCAGAAATATACTTTTCTTTTGTTGATTTATATGATTTGCATAATTGTTTATGATAAGAAACTTAGTTACCCTTCCTAAACACTTGGAATGGCACGTGGCTTTACTTGTCTTCTATATTTTTATTTTTATAATATTTATAATCACTCTCTAGGCCTACTATAGATCTTAACATACTGGTCAGTACTAGTGAAATATTAATCTCTATCAGGTACGTATCACAAACTTTGTCACAGATCTGCAAAAATAGCCTTGAAGACGAAGCTTAGCTAAATGGGGCGTGGTAGTGTATTTGGAAAATAGTTTAATAACTTGACTGAATGTGAAGAGGTAATAAACGAGGAATAATTATAAACACATTTCTAGATTAACAGCAGGATTATTTGAAACTTTATTAAACATACGCCTACAACAGCTAGTTTCAGATAAATAGATACCAAGCACGAAGTGGTTGTCACAAACAACTCATTTCTTCGGTTTTCATTGTTCACGGTTGAACACTTGAAGCCATTTGCTGTTCAATGCCAGATTTGAAGGCCAAGAATGACTGACTATCGCTCTTATAGAACATACAGGCACACAACAAGCTACTACGTATACGAAACAAACAGAAAGAACGTAGTAATAAGGCGAGACAAAGAATATAAATATCAAAGTATCTGACTACGGACAAGTACTGTATCACTGCTAATCACCGTATAATTATCACTGTCATAACTCTAAAAATAAAAACAAAACACTGGATGATTTCCCAGCCATTTTACTCGAGTCAGAACAAGATATGTTTTACTGGTGTTTTGTGCAAACTTACTGAATGTGTAGACATTTTAAACATGCTTTTTTCTCCTTACTACTCAACTATAAGAAATAAAACTTTATATTAGTGCATGCAAAAGTCCACTAAAACGGTGAATACGTCACACACTCAATTCAGAATAAAAAGGACTAAACACAAGCAAATCAAATCTTTCAGTTAAATAATTCTTTACTCAATTGCAGGCCCGGTTCAACTGGACCTCTTCGCACTTGTCTGAGGCTACCATGCTCAAGATTAAGATAAATGATAGTTGCTCGAAACTTTATTACAAACTCTTGTCAACAACAACAACCGTTCGATCATTAGAAATATATCAATAGTAATAATAATAGGCAGAAAAATTTCATTTTTATTAGTATAATTCGTATAAGTGATTGTTTATTATATGGATCTCTTGTAACCCTTCTCGAACCGATGTACGAGGTGTTAGCATTATGTAGTATGTTTGCTTTATCTCGATTGAAGTATTTTCGACCGATTCCATTATTATAAGATTTTAATATCTACCTGTGTAAGTGTTTACGTATGTGTTTGTAAATAGTGTCAACTGAAAGAAAAAAAATCATTATATCAAAGTTCCACTTCTTTCTCCAAAACACTTCTGCCATAATCTATCAATCAACCGTTAGAGATAGCGTAGCAAACAGAATTACTTCTGTTATGGCAAACCTTCGCAGAGAAGGTAATCTACTGAGTAAGTCAATCCATATGATGTTATTTGAGTTGATGGAAACTTATTACCTGAAGCTACTATAGACAAAGGACGGTCAACAACAATGGAAGGAAAATATATTGAAAAAACAACAAAAACCCACAGCAGATTTCAGTTTACTTTAAACATTGTTAAAGACAAACTTCAGGTATGCTGTTAAAGATACATAAACGTAACATGAATATAAATATATAAATAACGAATATAATAAATAATTATTAAAGATGGCGTGCATTGATAGCTCTCCTTCAAGAAGGAAAATGCAATTTTTCACCTTTAACTCAAAAATAAGACGAGTCAGGAATAAAATATAAATATTTATTTGTATATATATTAACTATGTAACCGAAAGTTAAAAACTTCCTTAAATCTTAATTACTGTCCTTCGTTTTTTATTAGCTTCAAACTATTTGGAACACTTTAACTTGCATAAATTAAAAAGTTTGGCAAATTAACGCTTCAATTCATAAAATTAGTGCTTTTTTCCAAATTTGAAAAAGAAAGGCACGAACTTGAATGCAACATTTAGAAACAAAAGAAAGAAAAATAATTACCGATTTGCAATGCATGGATTACATAAAAAATAGACACAGTTCTCTGGTAACAAATGGGCACAGTCACAATTTTAAAGAGGTGTTATATGTAGTAATGTCTAACCATAATCAATAAATTGCTACACGGAACTTGATAATAATCTAGTTTTTAAGGTAACCACAATTAAATCTAATCTTCAGCAGGGTTAATTAAGTTAGAAACCTAAATAACTGGAAATTAGCGATAGAGTTTTTTTTAAGAGTTTGAACCGAATTATTTGAAAATGTAAATAGTTTGGTGTTAACAGACAACTGCAGCCTCAAATTTACATTAGTAACGTGTATCAACTTGTAAACTGATTTGAGCTTTAAAAACAATAGCATAAAATGACGTTTTCAGTGCTAAGTATTAATCTAGTGATACGGTATTCTTTATATATAAAGTTTTTGTTTTATCTAATATAGAAACGAGTAGTAAATACAGTGCTACAACATTAACTAAAGACAAATTACTAAAAGATTGGGGAGATAAATTATCTACATTTTATTTTAATGGCATAAAAAAAATCTTGATAAAATTGAAGAGGCCAATGCGACATATCTCGCCACACAATTCCAACATGGTCAGTTTTGACACCAGAAATATACATTGTTTGTATTACCTGAGTGAGATCTGAAAACAAGGTTTCTTTGTACCAAATCCTTTGTAAGTTGGTTGATATACACAATAATAGTTCACGAAAATCCCAAGTTCTGTTAAGGTCTGCGACTCGTAATCTGGGGGTCGCGGGTTCGCATCCCCGTCTCGCTAAACATGCTCGCCCTTTCAGCCGTGTGGGCGTTATGTGATGTTAAATCCTACTATTCGTTGGTAAAAGAGTAGCCAATAAGTTGGCGGTGGGTGGTGATGACTAGCTGCTTTCACTCTAGTCTTACACTGCTAAATTAGGGACGGCTAGCACAGATAGCCCTCGAGTAGCTTTGTGCGAAATTCAAAACAATCAAACCCAAGTTGTGGTTTTCTCGTTGCAAAATAGGTAAAAAAAAAATCCAAAGTTGTCTGAATTTCTGTTTGAGACCTCTAGAAAGTAATTTTGTACTAAATCCCACATACGTTTGTCAAAATATGGAGAAGAAATGGAGCAAAACCCCTAAATTATTTTGTTTTTTGTGAGTCCTGACAATCGTAAAAAGACAACTGTAAATATAATCACATGGAAGCCTAAAATATATATTTTTAGCTTGTTTAACCTTTGACTTTATAAAATCTTCAAAAACAAAACCTTAAGTTAAAAAAGTGTTTGAACGTACTATGCGGAGGTATAATCCTACTACGTTTCAGATCAATCTGAGAAACGTAGGAATAACGATCAGTTGAAAAGTTTTCGGAAGAACAATGGAGAAACAATAGCAAAACAGTATGTCTTCCTGAAAAGACATGATCAAAATTACTTACTTTGAGACTAAATGTTTACATAAACCGAATGAATAACTTTACAAAAGCAAATATTTATTGAAAAAGTTTGCTTATTTGTAGTTAAGCACAAAGTTAGACAATGGACTATATGTATAATGTCTACCAGAGTATTTGCCTACTCTACACCACCACCCTTTACTTGCTTTTCATGTCCAAAACCGTACTGCTGTGTCATTTAGGGGGAAATTCACAAATTTAAATGACACTTTTTGATAAAAATACGAATTTTCAAGTCAACTTAAGTGGAAGAAATAGAAATGAGTTAGAAAAAAGAAACATCTGAGTGCATTGTTGTGATTTTTATATCGAATATTGGATAATGTCAAAAATGTTTGTATAAAGCGCATGAAATAGTAGAAACAAACTGTCGATTTTTAATAAACCTCTCAAATCAATTGAAAAAAATGCACTGTTGCCGACGTATTATTTTGCAGAGCTTGTTTTTGAATTTCGCACAAAGCTACTCGAGGGCTATCTGAGCAAGCCGTCCCTAATTTACCAGTGTAAGACTAGAGGGAATCCAGCTAGTCATCACCACCCACCGCCAACTCTTGGGCTACTCTTTCACCAACGAATAGTGGGATTGACCGTAACATTATAACACCCCCACGGCTGAAAGGGCGAGCATGTTTGGTGCGACAATGATGCGAACCTGCGTCACTCAGATTAGGAGTCGCACGCCTTAACGCGCTTGGCCATGCCGGGCCTGTTGTGCAGAGCATTGATTTACTGCACTAATCACATATATTCTGTGGCAGAGATAAGTGTCTGGAGTAAGTCTGTCGTTGCCAATTCCTAACTTGAATATGACAGGAAGGTAATTATTTTCCTTACTCGAAGAAAAGGCCAAAAGTTGTTCTAGATTAGCCTGACAGGGGACTGCCAAGTTTTATTAATTGTTTTTCGAAATTTGGTCTGAATAAATGAAAGAGCACGAACAAGAATACGATGCATTCAGTTGTTTTTCTTCACAAAAGTACAGTTTTCCTCTAGCTAATTTATTTTATTGTTGCATATAACATTTAATGCCAGAAAGAAACTGTTGAATGGTCTGGCATGGCCAGGTGGTTACAGCGCTCGACTCATAATCTGAGGGTTGTGCGTTTGAATCCCCGTCACACGACACATGCTCGCTCTTCATCTGTGGGGGTGTTAAAATGTGACGGTCAATCCCATTATTCGTTGGTAAATGAGTAGCCCAAGAGTTGGTAGTGATGACTAACTGCTTATCCTCTAGGCTTGCATCCCTAAATTAGGAGCAGCTAGTACAAATAACCTTTGTGTAGCTTTGTGCAAAATTTAAAAACGAAATTGGTGAAACGTAACTTCTTTTTTGGAGGATAGAAAACAACTCAATGAATAATAAAAATAAATGTTTGCCAGCTATCAGTTCATGAAGTATCTTGAACAATAACTTGTGTTGAGGTGGGAACAGCTCCTTAATAAAAATCAGCAGGGGAAACAACGAATCTGATGTATTTGAACTCATGCGTACCCCTCGTGTATTTCTCTTTACAAGTCATCAGCAGATTAACCAGTGAGAGCTTTACTTCAAGTCCCTTCGTCTACTTGTAAACCACATGGACTCTAGTATAGCCCATGATAAAGAGGCAAATGAGGCATGAAATCTTAAAATGGGAAGCTGAAACATAGGGCATAAGTGATAAACTAGAGAGAAGGCAACTAGTCAACAGCACTACTAACCCTTGAAATACTCTAATGAAATAATGGGGTGTGAGTGTTACTCTTATACTACACATACATGACTCAAAAGTGCAGAGTATAATTATTTAATTATTTTTCTGGTGGTAATAGGGCATGAACCACAAACTCAGATCGAAAGTTCAGCATACTAACTACTGGGCCACTCTTAGCCTCCAAAAAAACATAATCAAAGACTGTATATAATAAGTAAGCTAAATACCATTTTACTGTCACCATCCTTTTAAAGTATCTAATGTCTGACAAGATGTATCTTGTGATTAAACACTGTAATTAGTGAAAAGTAGCTAATTAAAGAGAAAAAAAACATGCTGCATTTTCTCTTATTATTCTGAGTTACATGATACAATCACCAGATAACAACTGGTGTATAAATATCACCATTGTCTTCATGTACATGAAGAAATAGGTGCACAGATGTTTTAATGAATCTTACTTTTGTTTTTATGATAAACTATCTTATTTAGAACTTCCTTTAATGGAGATGCACAGATAAACCTTTTGTGAGGAATTACACTGTTAATTTTGAATACATTTAGGAATTGTATTAAGAAACATAAAGTAATCCAAAGATTATTTTGAACACCTTCTGAAGTAACATAATTTATGCTGTTTTCATGTTCTCAAAGTGAGAGCACAGTTTTTCTATTCCACTATAATGTTTTCAAACTTATAAGATTAACTTTACACCATAAGCTTTATATCTTTTTTCAGATCATCCAGGGCATTAAAATACATATACAAAAAACTTTTAACATTGTTTAAGTTGTATGATTTTAAGGTTAAATAAACTATTTAGATTGTAAATTCTTACACTGCAATGAATACATATAATATTTTCTATGTTTTAGGTATAACATATAAAACAATATAAATTACAAGTATTTTAACATATTTATATTTTATTGATGATGTGTTGCAATAGGAAGCAAAACAGTTGTTAATCTCACATGTAATTAACAGTTTATACATGTATACATGTGGTACATAAAGAAACAGCTAACTACTTAACAGATTATATAATTTCTTTTATTAGACATCAGTTAAAAACATTTAAACAGTTGCTGTGTCATTTTAGGAACAGAGATGAGAATGGACTAATTTACCAGCAGTCTTAAAGACATACGTACAAATATTAGCATAGTTCACATTGTGAACTGCAGATATAAAAACCATTCTAGTTTTTAACCATCTTTCCAAGTTCATTGATTACTTCACAGACAACACATAAGTAGAAAGATTTAAGTTGGCTGAGTGACATATGCACAGTTCTTTAATACAAAAATGAACCTATAATTTTTACATTATATCACAAATAATGATTATTCAAGCTACTGGAACTCCATATTTTGTTTGGTTGCATATTGAATTCCAAGTCGGTTCTTTACAGGTTTCTTAAACAGTAATTTACCAAACAAGATTTTTTACGGAAAAAAAAAACCCATCAAGATGTGTCAACTGAAAGTTAGTTATAAAAAGTAAAGGAACTAAAATTTTTGTGTTATGTTCATCAAATTTTAGATAACTGAGCTTTTCCCATTTACAAAACACCTTATGAATTAATCTGATCTCTTAAATTTTTTAACTACAAAATGAAATACTTGACTACAGATTTGTGATCAGTGATGTCGAAAAAACCCACTTGTAGAGAAATATATATGTAAAAACGTCTCGTTTGGGTTGAGAAAATATTTTACGTAAGGGAGTGAACAATATTGACCTTCTTCAGTCGTCAATGACCAAAAAAGGTCGAAACGTTGTTCGCTCCTCTACGTAAAATATTTTCTCAACCCAAAAAAACATTTTTGCATATATATTTGACTACAGATTTCTTGCAATCAGAGCCACTCATATTTTTTAAATATTGTTATTTCTGTATCTTAAAAATATAAAAAACAACAATAAAAATACTGTGATGTCTCAGTTGGCATCACACTAAACGAACAATAACTGCCTACAAAGAAATATTTAAAACAAAGGTTTTTTTCCCCTTTTAATTCTACTGAACAACAACACTATCAGTAAAGAAAGCTTAAGATAAAAGTAGATATTTTATCCCAACTGAATGGCATTATGTCAGTATGTTTAGCCAATGAAATAATTTTAAGACACAAATTGGCAATGTCTATATTTACATTTAAATGGCACTGGGCTATTTACACTAACAACTGCTAAGAAGCAAACTTTAAGGTATAAATTTATCTTTACTTTTATTTCTGTTTCTGTACTTCAACAATGCTACATCTGTATAGCAGTATCTTTCAATTAAGGAACACTAAGGCACATACACACATTTTCCTTTCCTACTGAAAGCAGAAAAATCTAGTGGTGTTAAAGATAATGTAACTTGAATTAACTGTTCTACATTAAAATCATGACTATTTCGAGAACTGTTAATTATTTTAGCTTTCAATAAGAATCAAATGAGGAACTACGATGGATTCCGTTCACCTTCTCTAGAAAGTAAGGAAGAATAATTATTTTTAAACCCACAGGCACATTCTACTACACTTAACAAACAATTACACAATTATGTCACACACGTTTATTAATCATTAATTTAAGTTTTTATTGCACATATTTATTATTGTGAAATTTAACAATTCATAACTGATTTATTTAAAAAACAAACTTAGTAAAATTTTGTCAGCCTTTGATATTCTTTGTGTATAAGGGCTTATGGTTTGTACACAAGAACATCTCTTTCCAGATTCACAAATCTATCAAGAGTATTCCATTAACACTAAAACAGTAAGTGGTATTTCTAACAAAATAAAATTATTGATTTTTAACATCAAGAGAGAATAATTTTAGAACTCTAGCTTTTTAAATACATTTAGTTTATTTGCCAAAAATATTTAGCCCTAGGCACTTTGATGACATTTTTTGAGCTTCAGATAATAGTATGTATACAAGAAGTTTAAAATTTAAAAATTACCTTAATATTTTAGATATAAAGAAATTGAAAAAAAAAAGTTGATTCACTTAGATTACACATTGCTATAATAGAAAAATGGTATTTTAGCTTTCTAAATTGTAAATCATATTCTCACTTCTTTTATTTTTCACAAATGCAGTTAGTTCAAGGTGTAAGTAATCCAAATTTGACAACAATTAGGAAAAAAAATAATGACAACCATAGTTAAGAGAACTTAACGAGTTTGAAAGATGAAAGTGCATAAAAATGACGGGCAGACTAAAAAAAACGCATGTTAAATGATTTTTCTTGCTTTATGCAAGTTCTTGCACTTAATTATGCTTTATATTTTTTAATTTAAAATTTTTCTTTGGAATGAAGTAGAATACAAAAACCAGCAATGTGTTTATGTAGCTTAATGACACACTGAAGGTTGTACAATTACTCCAAATGTTTGGTTTTTGATTCTGCAAAATTACTTCTATTAGTAAATTTAATATTAATGTGGTTTTTCCAATCTTTAATATAGCTGCACTCCTCTACGACACTCTCAGCACCTAATTTACTTTAGTTGTTTGTGTCATGCTATAACAAGAAAGAAAAATACATGACAGAAACAGTTTCTTTCTTCTGTTACACATACACTTCAAATCTTGGACTTTGCCTTGGAATACACCATTTCTTACCACTGAGTTGTAGAGGTATTCCTCACAATATATCCACTGGAAATACACCAAGAATTGCACTGTGATAAATCTTTTATCTCAGTTTTTCACTTTCTTATTCAAATGTCATCAAATTTGCTGGAGGCTATAAAATATCAAATTAAAAACTTAGTGCGCGTGTGTATATAGAGCAATATATATAAAAAACATAACAGTAAAGTAGAACAGTGATATGTTACTTACTACGTATCTTTATTTGCTTGTTAACATTTGAAGTTATAAAAATAGAAAGGTGAATAACGAATAAAATAAAATTTTATGGGAAAATATATGTTCAAACCCAAAAAAACTGCACCATGTAAAACCATTTTTAAAATGGTAGCTGTTCCTTATAGACCATGAAAAAATTTAAAAACAATATAATAAAACAGTTTACAACAAAGGGTTCACTGAAGGTGACAAGTACAAAATTATTTCCCATTTGGAATTTCAGCCAAAATAATCACATATCTGTAAGAACAGTATAATGAAACATAAAACGTACTATTCAATTATGACTATTATTACAAAGAGGAGAGTGAAAAATTAAATTCTCTCTCATAGATCTAAAAACAATGCCATAATACATTCCTTCTTTTCCTCTTTAACAAAAACCTAAGTGTCCAGTGGTACATAGGTCAAAGATAATTACTTATTTTTTTAATTATCTCTAACTACTGATTTTAGATTATTTTACATTAGAAAGGTATTCTATATGCAATGTCCCAAACTATTCCATGTGATTTAGTTTCTTCTGGAAAGCTATACATGTTTAGTTAGTGTAACTACTGGTTTATAACAATGAAAGTCCCATCATACTTGTTGTTGATACTGTCTCATGGCTTCCTGAAGGTGATGGCACCACTCAAGAACCTTAGCTTGGGTAGCAGCTCGAAACTTGTACACATTTCCTTTCAATGGATCACTTAACTGGAAGGTGTCAGACTGATTAGAATTTTCATTCCAAACAACCATCCATCCCACAATAGAAGTCATTTTGTTAGAAGTACTTTTGAACTAAAGAAATTACAAAAGATTAAAAAATAAAATAATTGAATATTTCTCAGAAATAGTCACACATAAAGGTATGATAACTGACACTTTCTTTAATTAGAATTGAATTTGTGACAATAACATGATGCAACAAAGATTTATCTGGCTTCTTAACCCTCAAATGGCAGTCACCATCAACTGATGCTGCTACCTGCAACATTCCCATATTTAAGGGTTAACAGTCCCTGTATGTATGTATGTTTACATTCTCATTGAACACACTATGTTTTTAATTTTGTTTAGTTTAGAGGGGGATAACTTTCATGAACTACCAACCTAATATTCTATATCAGAAAAAGAGTGAAAGAAAAACTACACACTGAAAAATAATTTAATCTGAGTGATACTGTAAAGTACAGAGATCGAGTGCACTACATCAAATTAAATTGCATAGCATCATCATGCTATTATAATGAAATACACCATGTTTGTTCATTCTCTATCTGATGACCATTTCTCCTCACAACAGTTCTGCAGAGCCTACAGTAAAGTTTCCATTGTAAACGTTTTGTTTCTTAAATAAGGCTTTTACATCTAAAGCACACCACTTTTCCTTGGGAGTTTCTGTAACGCATCTAATTGATGAGGGTGTTTCCAAGTGCTAAATTCAACTGTCTGATCATGTAGAAATTCATAGGCAATGCATCTGACAACTTGACCAATATATTTTCATATTAAACAGCAAGTATATGCATTTTATTCTCAACTGTTTAGAGTATGTGGTAGTCGAATGGGAGGGATGTATGACTGGAAGCATTATTCTGGTGAACCTAGACATTGTTGGCCTTCTTTATCATGTTGTATGCTATTGCCTTGGAAATCTAGTGGATGAAATGTTCCACAAACACAGTATCAGTGGACACTACTCTTTGATACCAAATCTGGGGTATGACTTATTGTAGGTCTCTTTCAGGTTGGCCCCAGTGTTCAAAGATGAGCTACTTTTCTTTGTTTTCCAAATGCCATTAAATATAAAAGATTTCCCAGTCTTGAAAAATCTAATTCTCTGATTTGATCATAACTTCATGCTAAGAGTGTACTAATTTTTTGCACTGAAAGGGGCTATTACATACAAAATCAATCAATTATTGATACCCATTACATAACTACCAAATGTCAAAATGTGGTTGTACAACATGCTATTCCACAGTATGTTACATCAGCTTTGGTTGTGATTTGATTAGCTAATCTGCATATTTAAATTTTAATACAATATACTCCATGCACTATTTAACACTATGCATAAAAATTATAAATTTGAAATACTGTGTTGCAATATATCTCCTAAAGAGTTCAAATACCTAATTTATCATTGGAAGTACATTTCACAAATATAGAAAATAAGGATGTGCTAAGTAAGAAAATTTAGAGGATCAGAATTTCTTTTTCCTTCCTTTTATTTCCTAAACCTTTTACAAATATCCTTTAGAAGACTTACAGTGTAGCCAGAAACATGACAACTCACTTAAGTTCTATAATTTACACTTCATCCAGGCCAAGGTTCATAATTTGGCATGATTATAGCACTGCATAACATTAAAGTATTGAGAAAATTATATTGTTCTAACTGTTTTGCAGTTAAGCTCATCAATCTGCTAGATTTATACAGTGCGAGGCCTAACCAGAAATATAAATGGTAAACACGTGTTAAAATTTGATGTGTTATTATACAAAAATCTTTAGCACAAACAATAACAGATAATTTTGGTGTAAAAATACAAATGTCTGAAGTAAAATGTTGATTATTTAATAAATAATTAAATATTTTACTATTAAGAACAATTTTTTTACTGGAGTCAAGTTTATTGTCATGAACAAAACTAAAATAACAAAATATAAGGAAAATAATTCTCTTGTATTATTAATAAATAATATTAATGTTTCTAAAATATTGTACAACTCAGAATTATGTGCACAAAAGAATATGAAAGACTAATTAATTAGTTTAAAGCAAGAAGAATGTTTAGAAAAACTGTTTATTATAACGTGTACAGCTTAAGTAACTAACAGTAAGCATGCAGGTAAATGCAATGAACAGACATTTATGGTTTATTACTGTGAATGAAATCTATTCAGTTATGAAGTGAATCAGTTGATAAGCTAGGTATTTAGATTTTTCAAATAGAAATAACATTCTATGTTGATATTTTTATGTGCTACATTTCAAAATGTAAATATATGAATCTTACATATATTTCAGTAAGAACAAACTTAAGGTCCAAAACTTTGTATTCTCTAAACTGACACAGATGATAAATTATACTGCAAAAATTTACAATGGCACATTTGTTTCACGTTGTTTTGAGATTATTGGACAAAGAGACGTTTAATTCTCTGAAAGAAAACTTCTGAGTATATATAGATATAATTACCCAGTTGTAATCTTGGAGGCTTATCAGGCTAAACTTCAGCATTATATTGTGCTTAACAACAACTGCTTACAAACACCCAAGATGTCACATTTATTAGCAGATAACAATTGTACATAAGCATATACTCATTAAGCAAGAAGTTAATAATAAATAGGTTCTTGGTTTCTGCCACTTAAACTTAATATACATTTCTCTATTATTGTGGTACTTTTTAAGAGCAGGCAGGTTTATTTAAACATGAATATCTCAATGCAATGTGTGGTTAAAACTACATATTGTAAAAAATAACATATAATTGAGATTACATCATATAATTTAGTTGTAACAAACTGTACTGATTCATTAGTTTGGTTTGTTTTGAATTTTGTGCAAAGCTACACAAGGTCTATCTGCATCTGATTAATCAGACCAGTACTTTGTGGTCTGTCACTATTTATTGATCTCAGACAAAGATTTATTCTTTATACATGTAAATGTAATAATTATAAAATAAAGCAATAATGATCATGTTATCCTCATGTTGATTCATGATGACCACAAAACCAAACAATAATTTGTAATTAATGGTGAATGTGAAAACTTGTTTTATATAAAATGTATATTTTCTAAGCCTATAATTTTTAGAAGCTTGCTATGTATATAATTTTTAACAGTACTTCTAGGAAATGCACAGTGTTATGAGAAAAGTAACAAAAAATCTAATCAGAGACTTACATCTACTCTTTCATGTCCCCTCAGGGTCTTGGGCGAAAAATAAATTAATGATGTGCCCCACAAGCTTACCCAATACCTCATCCATGATGAAACCTGAAAATGTATATTAATCATTAGTTTGCACTTTTAAGCATTGAAACTTTTCTGTTGATAAAGAAGTAATTATCTAACATTTTACTTATTGCAAACACTATGGCTTTAGATAGACATAACTTTCTATTTTATTACACCCAGATGTTACTGATAGGATTTAAGATCAAACAAAAAAACTGTTTTATTTATGTGTAATTTTTTGAAATAAATAAAACACAAATTCTAGAAAGAAATTAAAAACAGAATATACTTAGAACAGCTTTTATATTTTGTTCACCCAGAAATAAGTAGTTTTTAACAACCTTAACAAAATCACTTATATCAGTTGGCTTAATCAAGCATGTACACACTGTTGAATGCATCAGTTTTATAATAATTACATAGACCTTGTAAGCAATTTAAATTTTCAATCATGAAAGGTCAAAAAAATTATTAAAAAGAATGCCACATTATTAATTCTATTTTCCCAACTGGCAGCACTGTATTGAAAACATGTGCGACTGAGAGTCATATCACAATTCTTAATGTATATGCAACATCATGAAATGTCTTTCCATCACAGCATTAAATCATAACCCTAATAAAATATGTACTAGTGTAAAATTTTTGTTAGAACCAACTAAAGAATTCTGTCTTTGACCTAACAGATATTTCATTTTTGAGACTGATGTGCTTTGATAGTTAGCAAATTTTGTTTTGCAAGTAAGAGTTAGTGTGCTATTTAGTTAACCATATATTAACATCTAAATGTTTTACACACACACATACACCAACAAATAGCATAGTTTCAACACTAACATAATTCAAGGTTATCAAGTTATGTTTTGGTAAAATAGCAAGTTTTACAATTTCAGGGGTTCTCAGACCATTATTCTAGAACTCCCTATTTGTCATAGAATTAAAAATGAACACAGAATAAAAAGTATTATAGAAACTCAATGCCAGTACAATAATTTTGCATATACAATTAACTTCTAAATCACATAACTTGAAAAAAAACTCTATCGTATAACATGTAGAATACTAAAAAGGAGGGTTGGGCATAACCTATAAGTTAGAGTGTTTAGACTTTGAATTTGAGAACTCATGATTTAGGTAAAAAAAAAAAAGCACTCTATAAATAGAGGCTGTGGATGTGTTATAATAATGACAGTCAAATCTCATTAATCAGTCTATCAAGAGATGATGGTGTTGATTGGCTGTCTTCACTCTAGTTTATAGAGTAACATTAGGGATGACAATGTCTAAATAGCTACTGTATAGCTTTGTGCAAAAATCAAAAAGTAACTAAAACAATTAAATGCTTTTCCTATAGCAGAGATAAACAACAAATAGGTTAAAAAATTGAAGAGATTCATTAAGTATTTTATAATTAACTTAAAAAAGTCTCTAAAGAAGTTTAAAAATATAAATCCCTTTGGAAACTTCAATGTACCACAGATTGAGAACACTTACTTTATATTTAAAATCAGTGTTACAACTGTTATTGGTCATTTAAAAAAAATCTCTAATGAGATATAAATTTAGGTCACAAAGTGAAAAAAAAAAGGACCCATAATGAAGGGCTGCTAAAGTGTGTTTGTAGTAAAGCAGAAAGCTACACAACAGCCTATTTGTGCTCTACCCACCACAGGTATTGAAATCTGGTTTCTAGTGGTGTAAATCCACAGACATACTGCTGTATCACTGGTAGGTGGACTGCTAAATAGACTTCACATTTACAACAAATATTTTTTTTGTTAAACTTGAATAATACATGTTTTCAACAGGGAGCAAATTGGCTTTATGAAATACTGAAGTATTTTCTGAAAAACAGTCAATTATAAAATTGAGAAATTCTGTTGTAATCAAGTAACCAACCACCATCTGCCATAACAATCAAAATGAACCAAGTGAGCTCTTCTGAGAAATATGTCCGTTATCAGTATAGCATTTGGAAAACTGACCACAATTAATAATTAGGACTTTTTGGACAAGATACAGAGTTACAAAATGCTGCTATGGATCATATTTACTTAAGCACGAATACAACACTTACTTTTAGTTTTAATTATTAATTTTACCTTTATGAGATTCAAATCGTTTTTGAAACAGATATTGAAGAAAATAAAATTGAAAAACATAACTTAGAACAATATCTAAATGCAATAAAATTAAATATTTTTAAAACCTCTAAATTCAGTTTCTTATAACTAATCAGTCCAAAGTTTTACTTACACTGTTACACTTCTACTGCTGAGTATGTTCCATAAAATATATTTCATTTAAGGTTTAATTAGGTTGCTAGTTAGTAAATGTTAGTAATTTTTCATACTAGTGTAGAAAGGTTCTTTGGTTCTATTGCTTTTATTTCTCCCAAACAGTGGTTTTGCAAACAACTACATATGCAAAGACGTTTTGTTTTGGTAAAATATACATTAGTTAACATACTATGGTAAGGTATACACCAATAGAAATATAATAATGGATCACCTAATTAATTGATTAATACATTGCTTTCTATGTTTATTGTTAAATTATTCAAGTTGCAAAGTCTCTCTTTAATGCTGTAAAATCAAAGTGAAGTGTCAAGTTCATAATTTTTGTAAGGTCAGATTCTTAGATAAGTATCCTTACTCACACAGGCATTTACAGGAAAACATATATACTGGTAAGTAACTTAATTAAGTTGCTCTAACAGTGTAACAACAGGTGGCATAAAATGCCTAATTTTCAGAATGAACAACATTTAAAACAAACCAGTACAACCATCCTTGATGATGGATATTCTAAACACTTGATAAAGAAAAAAAGTAAAAACACAAACAATAACCAACAAGATTAAAACCACACACACAGTCATATTCTCATGTCACAGCATTTAGATACCACAACCCAATTACTACAGACTAAACCATCTATAAACCTAATTGAAAGTAAAATCACCATTTAAATATCCATTGTAAATATGGGCTTCAGTATAGTGTGTTATGTAAATGTCGTGTTGTGTTTAAATTTTCAAATCTATTATTTATATTTCCATATTTATATTACTGTTTCAAAGTTTAAACCAATAAAATATGTTGTTATTCATTTAAAATAACATTTAGAAATTTCTAGAATTAGGTAGATCAAATATATGACTATAAACGGAAATGTATGGCGGCCTAGTGTCTAGACGTTGAGTCTCGTGCAAGAACGGACAGGCGCAGATTATTCTGGAATGTTGGGAAGTTACGCGATTGTTCGAAAGTCTAGGCCTACAAATAAATAAGCAGATGAAGATGCGAGAAGGGAAGAGAGTAATTAGTTTTTATTCAAAGAAAAGAAGAAGAGTCAGTCATTCGTTTGAGAAAGTTTAAGTGTTTGCTGTGATTTTATTCAACTTGGATTTGTGACCAGAGCTAGATCTACAGAAGCTATGATTTTGTCTCATCAATCTTTGTGATTCATTCGAATTACTGGTTGTGCTGAGAGTCGGCAAGTTTGAGACATTCATCAAGAAGCACCGTAAAAAGAACTTCATCATTCTCCATTCAAACTTCGGAATTTCTTCGTGGGACCAAATTCACACCCTAGATCGGAATTTTAAATTTCTGATCTGTACTTTTGGACTTTAATTCTAGATCATTATATTGTACACAGGCCAGTACCATTTTGTATTGTAACTAACTTTGAAGGTTGAAACCAGTACTATTTTGTATTGTAATTAATTTTGAAGGTTGAAACTGAATATCTGTCATTGTTAATATATAATTTATATGTTATATTTGTTACGTATATATAATAGTTTAGTGTAATAATTTATACAAGCTGTTATCTGTGTCTTTCTGTTGCGTTCAGTCTACAGTCAACATACATAAAAAACGTAACAAGTGGAAGAACAAAAAGATTAGGAAAAGACAGAATTGAGAAGCACAAGTTATAAGATTCTGTAACACTAAATTATTTGCAAAAGCCCATCATGCAAGGAAAGACCATATAATAAATCAAATAACCATATAATAAAATGGAACAATATGTAAATACTGGAATAAAAATCAGTCATGGAAAAAAAAAATGGTTCTTTTGCACCCACCCATCTAATAACACAATCAATCCAGTACAAAAGTGAGTGAAACCAGAATACCCCTTTTGAAAGAATTCATATAGCTAGTTGATTCAAGTCTTAACTGAGAAGAACCCAGAGAAGCACATGACATATTATGCTTTCTATGAAGGAAACCTTGGTTTGAATCCCAGAAACTACTACCCAAACATAGTCCTTTTACAGGACTTTCCTGAAAACACCTCCTCATTAGCAACTGAAATGCAGTATGTTGTATATAAGTAATCAATAATTAATATCTAATAAAAACAAACTAATAACTTATTAGAAACTTACTCAATCATATAGGCTACTAGTCACACTAATGCATACTGTTTACTTTTTGAACTTTGTAATATTTCACATGTATTTGGCATTTCATATAAGAAGAAATTTAACATTGTGTAGAAGACCCTACTGGACTTACTGCTGGTTTCTTGCCTTCTTTGAGCAGTGTTTTGCGTTTCAGACAACCTTGGAACCTCACCTGTCCATCCAAGATTTCTTGGGAGATCTCACCTGATCCACTGATATAGCATAATGGAAAAGAAAACAAAATATGATCATGTTAAGTTCTGGAAAAATCCGAGCATTCTTTAAAAATTAGACTTAAATACCTAATGAAGAAACAATCTTCCATGTTCTTTATCAATAGAATTGATACATTAGCATCACCCAAAACTTACTACAATTTAAGGATAAAAATTTGAAACTTGTACAAACTGAAGAGAATTGGAGAGATCACATTACAGAGTCATAGCAAGAGTAGGTCAGGAGGGGCAGTTTCCCTGGTACAGTTGGAAGATGGGTGCAGTTTGAGCACTAAGCCCATCATCCAGTAATTTATGTAGAACTATACAGACTCACAGCCTTAGGGACAAATATATAAACTTACAGTTTGAACTGTACCTGTATTAAACAAGTGTTGTAGTTAGTATTGTATGGCACTTAAGTTCCTGGCATCACTCCTTATTCTTCAACAATGGTGCCTCATTCTTAAGTTAAAAATCATACACTACTATGCAAAAGTATTCAGGCAAAAAAATATTATCATTTGTTGCCTTTAATGGGGCTAATTCTTCCATGCCATTAAAGAATGTAAATTTCAACACTATGGTAATGCTTCATTGATTTCTATTTATAACTGAAAGAGCCAGGATGAGAATACTTACCATTCTTTAGAATTCTCTTATACTTGTACCAAGAACATATTTATTAAGTTTAGGGTCTGAAATAACTTTCATGGTACCTCATGCAGTGCCTTAGTTATATAGAAAGAAGTTAGCATGCACTTAGCATATGGTACTGGTACATAGTAGAAGAAATCAATTTCACAGCACTCGACAAATAAACGTTGATAAAAAACAGTTTAACATAATATATTAAGTTTTGCTGTCATGTCATGCCCAAAAAACACAGAGAATAGTCACTAGAGCAGAGAGTTTACATAAAAGCTTTATGTGATGCTAGTTAGGCTCTCTGAAAAATTGCTGCAGATGCAAAATGGTCCCCAAACATTGTTAAGTACATCTTATATCATAAGACCAAGACATGTAAATCAGAAAATAAGAGGCAGAACACCTAAAATCAATGATACTGATGTTAAGTATTTTTGTTTATATAGCCTTTAGGACAGACTAACCACTGAACTCAAGCATGAGATAACAATCATGTACTAAATAAAAGGGAAGTGTCCAGATTTACAAAATCAAGATGACTTAATGAAAATGTAATATTTTATATAGAAAAAAAATCTTTATTCTGATCTTCAAATTTTAACAAAAAATTAAATTTGCCAAAAAGTACAAAACTGGACTGTTAATAATTAGAAAAAGGTGTTATTGATGGTGGAGTCTGAGTGCAAAATATTTGGTTCAAAGCATAGGTTGTACATCCAGTGGAAGGAAGGTGAAAGATACTTACACCAAGGCATAGCACCTACAATGAAGCATGGAAGAGACAATGTGAAAGTTTGGGGTTGTTCTTCTGCTGCAGTGACAGAAGATATTTGCAAAATGAATAAAATAATGAACTAGTAGAAGTACCATCAGATACTGATCTGTCATTGTATACACAATAGTTTGTGTATTATTGGTAAAGGATTCTATTACCAGGAAGATAATGACCTGAAACACTCATCCAACCTATGTAGAAATTACTTAAATAAGAAAGAAACTTCTGGAGTCATTCAAATGATGCAATGGCTCTCACATAGCCCTGATCCCAATCCAATTGAGCAAATTTAGAATTTGATAGATTAGAAACTTGACAAATCTAGAGTTATTACAAAAAGAAATTTATGGGAGTGTATTAGAGACATTTGGAGAAAAATCCCAAAGGACACTTTGATTAAATATCTTACAACAATGCTCAAAACAGTATCAAAAAGACAAAATGAGAATGGAATATTTGGTTGTGTAGTCGTTAAAAACCTTTATTTCAATCTCCAAATATTGTCAAGAAGACTTAAATTTGCTAAAAAGTACAAAACTCGATTGCTGATGATAGGAAAAGGATATTATAAAAGGATAAGTCCAAGTTTGAAATATTTGGTTCAAAGCATAGGTTGTATGTCCAGCAGAAGAAAGGTTAAAAATACTTAACTTTGTGCATTACCCCTACAGTGAAGCATGGGAGAGACAGTGTAATAGTATGGGAGGAGTTTTTCTTTTTTTTTTCTACTTGAGTTGACAGGAGATGTTTGCAAAATAGATGGAATAATGGATGAGTGCATGCATCTTCAGATACTGATCCATCATGGCATACACAATGGTTTGTGTATTATTGGTAAAGGATTCTATTATCAGGAAGATAATGACATGAAACACTCATCCAGCCTTTGCAGAAATTATTTACCTGAAAAAGAAACTTCTGGAGTCATTCAAATGATGCAATGGCTCTCACACAGCCCTGATCCCAACCCAATTAAGCAAGCTTGGGATTTGATGGATTAGAAACTTGACAAATCAAAAGTTATTACAAAAGAAATTTATTAGAGACATTTGAAGAGAAATTCAAATGAACACTTAGATTAAAAATGTTGCAACAATGCCTCAAATACTGTCTGTAGCTATTAAAGCCAAAGGGGGGGACAAAATATTAGGTGTTTGCTACACTCAGGCACTTCCACAAAGTTTCTGTATGAAGGTTAATAAAATTTTGAGGTTTCACCCGTGATTTACCCTCTATTGTTCTTTGAAAGTAGCATGAAATCTAATTTCTCACTTTGTCATTACATTTTTGCATAGTACTGTAATTATTTTTATATTTTCTAGTGTAATGGTACTTACCATCTCATTTAGCTACATCCCCTTCGTAATATCTATATATCTTTAGGAAAAGGTAAAATAGGACTAGAAAAATAGCATATCCAACGTTCCAAGACATTCTAAAATTATGCCAGCAACTAAACTTCACGAGAAGCATGCTTAACAAAATAATCTGGTTTTTGCTGTACTGTCAATGCTATAAAATAAAGAAACTGTGATTTATTGCAATTAAATATGGAAACTGGATTTTTAGGTAGTTAATTTATGTTATATTAACTATCTTAAAGATATATTTATCCTATGTTATGAAAACACGTGATTTTGATGAAATAGTGGCCATGAATATCATATTTGTTGTGCAAGAATGTGTGCCACAAAAAGGTTAGACACTCTTAAAATCCAGAACACTACACGGAACCTGGACAGACGAACCGGCAAACCGATATGCACAAAAAAAAAAAAAAAAAAGAGAGAGAAAGGGGTAGAGTTCGTTAAAACATGTCCAGGGTGCAAAAGTGACTGGCTGTGGCTTTAATCATAGATGAAACTTCACTTCATTGGTCTAATTTTAGAATTTCCTTTTTTCCACAGATACACTAATTTACAGCTGTTGAGACTGACCTGTCTATAAGTTCTAGAATTTATTAAACAACTAGTTTATTAGGAAACATAACACATATTGCTGATATCAGATAACCTATTACTTAATGCTGGTTAAAGTAACAATTCTTGAAAAAGTTTATGTCATGGATGGTTACATTGATAGAGCAGTTTCAAGTACTGACCACAGAACAAGCTCTTCTTCCTTCTATTATGGGGTAATGTTGGAACACATTTGTCAGTGTATAATCCATGTTACATGGCACTGCTCTTAATTTTGAACCATTCACTATTAGTGAGCAGCAACCTGATTTTTTTTAAAGATATTATTTTGCAATTAAAATTTCCTTTACTTTACATAATTATTCTTTTCATTATATATCATTTTTTACAACATGTTCTCAATGTGAATAAGGGTATAAAGCACTGGAAATCAAGATTACTGACTGCTGCTTGACACTGTAGTAACAGGATGAACAAAACAAACCAATCCTAGACAAAAAAACTTGGTACATAATGGCACAAATTAATCAAAGTCAACTACCTTAAGTAATTTCAATATAACTCAAAATTATTGAAAAAGATTATTAATGTTCTTAACTTCACTCATTGAGGACAAAATTTATTAAAGCTAATTAAGTCAAACATTTCTTATAATTTTAATTTGATATTTTTTTAGAATAGCAAAGACAGGTATTTTTCTTAACATTAATCATTTCTACTACAATTGATCCATTTTGCAATGTTCCTATTTAATGAACAGGTCTACTGATTTACTTCTTATTCACACACTTAAGCCTACTTTTTACAATTGGCTTAGTATTGTAGGAGCTGGGTATAGTGTAAGCTTCATTCAGTTTAAAATAACCATAGCCTATGCAAAATGATTCAAACTGACTTTTGTATTCTCAAAATAACTTGAAAATAATTAAAACATGTGTAAGAACTTAAGAAGAATACTAAAAGGATCTTTAATTACAAAATCAAAAGTATCATGGTAGCCTTATGATTGGGAGAGGATCCTCTATTTTTCCCCTCAAATATGGAAACTAACAGAGAATATGATCCTTCATATCAAGATCTGTATTATTATGTGTGCACATCCAACAAACCTTCAATATATCAGCCAGGAAACATCTTGGGAATAGATAGAATGTGGACAACAAAGTGGGAGTGCATCTCCAGTCCATCACAAGGCAGTATTAGGAATGTTTTGTCCAGTTTATGATATGAAAGAGGTACTCAGTCACACACCATATCCAACGAGAACCAACATCCAGGGAATGATAGGAAGAAGGTGTCCTACACTGAAAATATATTTAATAGATTTTCTTGTGCAGTGCCACTCTATATATAAGAAAATATTTTCATGCCATTAGCCTTGAAACTCCCATCTACTCCACCATCAATGTATGCATCTTCTTATGTAAATTATCATGTGACAACCTTTAACTAACAGCTACACAACACGACTTTCTAACATGTTACTATGTCTATTTGCTTCAACATCAGGCAGAAATTAAGCACTGGTAGTTAAAAGAAAGGGCTGCAAGAATGAGAATAGGTAATTAACTATCAGGAATATATTTCCATTGTAGGAGAATAGTAACTTCTGAAATAGTACCTTACTTCTCTTCACATAATCTCACACTGAAATAGTGGAGAGGCTTGTGCAAGGGAAAAAGACAAGTACGCTTTAAAAGCATCCAAAGAGCATCTATGCAGTGTGAACACTTAGTAGGAGAGGATCAAATATGGAAGACCACACTACTTTTGTGCCAGGTATATTTTTCACTTAGTGTGGTAGTAAGTTGTGTATAAAGGGATGGAAATTGTAAGAAGCTCATTGAAGAAATGAGAGAAAAAATTAGAGTTGTCTGGTATCAAGTACCACTGAAATTTTTGAAATTTACATTTCAGGAGAAGGATACATAGAGGATCTCCTGCCATAGAAAAAATGGAGGGAAAAGCTAAAATGGAGATCCTCCTTGCTATCAAATGGTTTGGGCATGACAGACTGTACTTGGTAGGTCAATCCAGTATAAGGTCTGGTGGTGTTGGGAAGATAACTTCTGACCCATAGTAGTAGGAGGATTCACATCGTCTCCTTTTCAATTTGAAAATCCACATTCTCTCTATAGCTGACTAATTACAATTATATCTGGTATTAAGAGGCATCTTTGATCATGATATAGTTGTAAAGTTGTCAAGTAAACAAAAAGCAATGTAGAACATAATACAATTATTCTGAAAGCCTCTTTGAATAAATTTTGGAACAGAAAACAATGCAAGTGTTACAATGTACTATGTGAAAACACTACAAAAATTAAAAAAACGTTGTGTTTGACATGTCTGTTATCTTAAAGAAAATATGTGATATTTGAATACCACAGGTATATGATTAACATAGCAAGATTTCAGTTCAATTAGATTTAATGATATATTTAATGAAGCACAACTGCTACAAGAAGTTAACTTACCTAGTATGCATCATTGGAAGGAAATAGTCTGAGCATTCATCAAAGCATTCTAAACCATTATTTATTTCTATAAAATAAAATAAGAACATGGTTGTTTCAAATATTAATTTAAAAGTAAAAAAAATAGAAAGTTTACTTTTGGTTTATTAAGATAATAAATGTTATTCCTAACTTATTTTTGATGTATTTAAAATTTTAACAAAGTGTAATTCCAACTATTTAAAATGAAACTATTACTTCAATGGTGTTAAAACTCATTTCATATTTTAAGAAATGCATAATCATAACAGAACATTACAAATAATTAAAAAAATACTTGACAAATTTGAAACAAAAACTTTTTTCATTTATAAAAAGTTCAAACACTATTGACTACTGCAAACCAGCATCACACAATTACTCTGGCATTAAAACTTACTCTATTTATGTTCAGAGAAATGTGTTATTACAATTTACAAAAACTGCTTAAGGTGATTTGATTTCAAGATCTTTTTGTTCAATTATGTAAAACTGAAAGTAAAAACAGGTAAGGAAATTCTTTATCTACTTGTATGATTACATCTTTCTCCAAGATTAGATGAAAGTAGCAAGTTTTTATGTGAAAATATTCATGTACTATACAAAATATCTCAACTAAAAAAATGCATACTCAAATGTTTCACTACATAAATTGTCTTTTCTAGTGATTTTATATGTACAATCAAACTGAACTATAAACAAAACTACACACATGGAAGTTGAACTAAAATTAAAACTATCTTCCAAAGACAAGAAAACTATAATATAACTAAGTGTATCATCAAGAAATTATTTTGCTGTTTTGAGTATTTAATAAAATAATTTGTATGTACATCTAGATATTAATTTCTTGTAGTGACCTACTTTATCTGATTGAGCAAACAGATAACAGCATTTAACAGACAAAATATTTTTTTTCTTTACCTTAAAACAAACTATTTTTACTTTACAGCTGATATAGTATGAAACTAGTTTTCAGCTATATCTCAGTAAGTTTTTATTTTCAATTAAAATTTTTAGCTAATATATTTTTTAATCATAAAACACTTTCAGGTAAAAACATATAATTGTAATATAATGTTACTCAAACAAAAACATTTGTAATATAACCTTATTTCAAGTGTAAGAAAATATTAGTTACAAATAGTTACTGTGTAAACTATAACATAAGGAGCTTATACATACTTAAGTATATTCATGAAAAAATACTTATGCTAATTAAGAAAAGTTAACTAGAAACTTACACAGCTATTTTGACATCAAATTTTATTTGTAATAAAGTTGCTAATATAAATGCTTAGTACAAAACAAAAAGAAATATTGCAAATATTGCTTTTTTTTAAGTTATAATAAAGATATAATTAAAATAGTTTAAGTGTTTCATAATCCTATATTGATTTCATGATGATTCATTAATTTTCATTTACAATACACTGATGCTTCACCTTAGATAAAAGTAGAGGCAAGAATTGGGCTTTCAAAGTGTAGATAATATAAACACTTAGAATAGTTTGGCTTAAAAAAGTTTAAGCATTTTATTCTTTTAAAATTTCCATAAACGTTTTTTTTAAACTGAAAATGTTTCCAATATAAATTCATCTTTTCACACAATCTAATTTTACACAATTCAGTGTGACTTGTGATGGTGTATGTGAACACCATCATGCAACAAAATCTCTTAATCAATAGGAAAACAATACAACCTCTTTGTACAACAAAACCCTATGCACTTGCACTCATGGTAATTTCATTTTTTCATGAGAATAAAAACAAGATGTGTATCAGAAGTGGATAGGACGTTTGGAGGAGATAAGAAATACATTTTCTAAGACAATAAAGACATCTGCACAGAGTTTACCTGGAATTGCATAATGAATTGGTTGAGGGACTGGTGCAAATTTGACCTGGATGAGTTCTCTTCACAAAGCACCTTAAGACAAGTCCATAGAGATTGACATATGATGGCAAATGCTCAAAAGGGGCAAACCCATGAGAAACAGCAAACTGTCTTTGTCTAGAATATAAAAAGGGAAGAGGCAAGTATCCTAGGAATGGGTGAAATGAGAACAACACACACACAAGAAGCAGCTGGTGAGCCAATGTATATTGTGGTTTGGTAGTATTCAAATCATTTCGCGTGTGTTCACTTCATCTCCACTGAAGAAACTATATAAAAAAGATTTCAACTGCAGGAGGTCACACTGGTTATGCAGTACACTTTGGATAGTATGCAATCACCTTGACTTTACTGAACAGTCTCTATTTCTCTATTGGACAGATTCCAGCTTCAGGAAGAGGGAATTTTAGATATGTAGTTGTATTTCATACAATGTGTACTCATTTCAACTCTATCCAACATACTCCAGCTACTGTAATTATGCAATATGGTTTCATACAGTGCTGATATAGTCCATGGAATAGGTACAGTCTGGATGAGACAATTAGATAAATATGTATACCACAAAGATATATCCTATCTCAAAGTTGGCACTGGTAAAACCAGGATGGATGGTACAAGCTCTTTCTATTATTTTGTTTCAATGCAGATTCTGGGTAAATATATCCTGGAAGAATCTTAGGTGTTAATAAAAAGGCTCTGAAATAGAATATGTATGTGTTTTTCTCAAAGGCAGTTGGATGATTGAAGAACAGTGATCTGGTGACTTGTGGAACAAGAAATAAGATAGCCAGAGGATGAAGAGAAAAATATGTGGAGTGTGAATCACATGCCTGACTGGAGAATCTTGTTCTAGGGTCAGGAAAGAAGAGACACAAAATATGAGAAAAATGATGAACTAAATATGAACAAATGTGAAATAGTCTGGAACATTTACATCCTGAGATAAATATACCAACCACAAAAGTCAACAGCACCATCCAGTAAGGGTAGAGGGCAAGAGATCATCAGGAAAAGGAGAGTTATGGGGTAGAGATAGGAGACCCCCCAAATGGAAGAGGTCTGATAGGGCATGCCAAATAACCCACACAGAACACAGGAGATAACACAAGTCTGAATGGTTAAATAGGTTAGAAACAAAGGAATGAAGATAGAAGAGAAACACAGTTTTCCTCCTGGGCAGTTGTAGTCTTAGGTAGGGAAAAAAAATGCTCCATGGAGAACAGTACACAAGTGCAGAGAAAGAAGATGTAAGAAGTATCCATGGTATATACATCCAAATGATAGTAATTGCTACCAACATAGTTTTAGGTCAAATCTGAAGTCATTCTAGAAAAAAAAAAAAAAGAGCATAACTGGACCCAGAAGTTTATGACTGTTTCAGTAAGTATTAGTGTGAAATTTAGTTAATTTTTAAAATATTAGTTTCTCTCTGTTTTGTTTACTCAACAGTATAAAAACAATACATTATGTAACTTTACTATTGTGATTTGGTGCTTGTATCACATTACTATAGAATATTCTCAAGTCTTATTACCTCATATTTTCCTATACTGTAAAGACAGTTCTCAGCCTAAATTTTGCTGTCTATAAATATGCATAAAAATGTTGTTTGAGAAGGATAAAGTTAGGAAGAGAGATATAGTCAAATAGATTTAGATTGTGTGTTTGTAGGTTTAGCCATAAAGTTTCTGTTGTGACACTTTCTTAAAAGTGAAATTGCTGCAGACTGTGCCAGACAACAGAGTAGAGAATAGTAATCTGTCTTGTCAATTATGTCTTAGAGTAATTAAGCAAACTGTCTGGGCTTTTGGCAAAATGAGACAATTATTTAAAGATCTAGATACAACTGTTATAACTAACAGTGTAATATAAGTAAAATAATCACCGAGCATATTGTAACAATAGAGCAGTGGGAGAATAATTTGTCTTATCAATTATGTGCCTGTGTGGACTATGTGGATTATTTAATTGTTCTGAATACATCTGTTGTGATTAACTATGTAACATCATTTGTATATATATTTGAATGCCATTTACATGTTATTTAAAAATAACTGGACTATATATTGTCTGTTTATTACTGAAATCAACCAAAAAGTCAGACACCTATTGTGAGAAGTTATGGCTACTCATACCTATGTAAATTCCAGACACATTTCTTGGTGCAAGAAATTACTTTAGAATTAACTGAGTGAAAAAAACCAGAGGCAGTGTCAGAGAGAGTAAAAAAGGAAAGGAAGTAAGAAAAGAGATGGGTACTCACAGATTTGTACATGTCCCTGAAAGTCACCAACAAGAACAGCAATAAATCAGACTTCCGTTATAGAGAGGATAACAAAAAGAGGAAAGCCTGGTATCTGAAAGTGGAAGATTAGAAGTAGACTGATGTGGATAAGAAACAAGAGTAAAGCACGTGGTAGGAAAAGGGGTAAAAAATCTAATAAAAAAGAAACCATCTAACATCAGTCCAAGTCAACAGGGGAAAGGGAACACTACTAAACACATTAAAGAAAGAAAGCTAGATAAATACCAAGTATACAGGAATACAATAAAGAGAAATTTAACTCAAGCTAATGAACCCCAATAGCAGAGGAACAAACTAAAGAGGGATACAGCAGAAGAAGTGTAACAGGCTATGATAGCAAGAATAAAAAAAAATGACTGTCAAAAAAAAAACCACTACAAGCATGAAGAAGTGCATTGGACAAAAGATGGAGTTAGAAAAGGAAGTAAAGGATGGTAGGAAGAAAATAACTAAAATGCAATAATGGGAAATCAGAAAGTTGAATTTAAGATAAATCCCCAAGTTTGTTGAATAAATACCAAGGAACTACAGAAAATTAAGGAAATGTAAAAAAATTTGCAAGTTAGGGCAAAAGGAGTCAAAATGTGAAAAGGACAACATTTTCAAGCACAAGAAGGAAGCTAGCAGAGAAGTGAAACAGTATAAATTCTATTAATAACAAAGGAGAAAAGAGAGTGTAAACCCTATGAATCATACAGCAAAAAAATGAGATATAAGAATAGGAGCCTACCTCAGAATGAAATAAAGAAAGAAACTGGTAGGTTAAGGGCTACCAAAAGTATATCAGGTTAAATTCATAGTTTACTTCTTTTGCAATTTATAGGATCCCTGCTGGAGAAGAATACTTGCACAACAATACATAGGGTAACAGGTTTTTTTTAACATACCCTCAAAAAACTGGTAAAATTACAAGTATCTTGTACACAGAGAATGACACTGTTTTAATTAAACGTTCCTACCAAAGTAATGCTTTTATCATTTGTAGTTATTTGCACTCAGACCAACTAGTTTGAGAAGGAGGTGGTTTTTCATTTTAAGTATAAATATACTTTGCTTCAACTGAGAGTTTCTGTGCTTTATTAGCATAACCTCCAGAATCTCCTAAATGAATATCAAATGTTTATAATTAATTTCTCTACCATATCACTTACTGTAGATATCATTGACATAGAGTGCAATAAAACGTTTAAGATTAAGAAACAGAAAAATGTACATTACTTTTAATATTCTGCAAAATATCTTTAAAGATCTATTGGTGATATTTGTGATTTCATGTATTTTCATTTTCACATATAATTAATTAACGTTTTCCTTTCCTTTCCTGTCCTTTACAGTTTATTATCAATCTCGACACAACTCAAGAACACCCTTGAGATGTATTATAGTATTTTGGGCATAGAAGCACAAGCCTTCAGAAAAATTGGAAAAGATTGTAAGCTTTGAGAACTGGGGCAATGTTTGAGATAAATTTAAAAAAAATTCTTTAAACCTTTTAATTATGCATTTAAAAAAATAAATGATACATAACTGACTAAGATATAAAAGTAAATCCTAAGTGCAATTTAAAATGTCTCTCTACCTATAACATACTTAGGTAAGAAAAAAAAAATGTGTATATTATCATGGACAAGGCAACTAACTGTACTAGCAGCAGTTACATCTACCATACCACAACAACCGAGCATTAATATCAAAATAACTATTGTTATATAAATGTGTAAAATGAGCTCTTTCTAATAATTACAAACACATGCATAAAACAAGTGCATGTAGTTAGTAAACCTCAAGACTACACATGGAAGGTGGCCATGGCCCCTATCAAGGGTTAGAAAAATGTATCTCTTGTTTCAACCGAATTCAGCCAAAGAAAGAACTTCGGAACATATATGCCAATAGGAAAAGTATATGTACTTATTGTCTAGATACATATCTAAAGGACTGGGTTTATCTGATTCAAGATAGTGAGTACAAAAGTTGAGAATTTTCATAGCTTGCAAGTCTCATGACAATAAAACCAAAGCTTAAGTATTTTTGTAAAGGTTTCTTTTGAAACAAGGAATTAACACTTAAATAACATTACACTTTCAATTATAATATACAATATAATGTTAATTTCATTGACATAAATTGAGAGTAAAGCTGTTTAATTTAATTTTGAATGTAATTTAGTGACTTGTGTAGAAATGGATTTAGAGGTGTACCTAATGCAAAAAGTGTTAATATATCACTTCTCACTGAAGAGAAAGAAATTCAGCCAATGGGAATGAAGTAGGAGGCACAGTGAGCATATCATAATTTATAATATTTTGTACAGAGCCTTCAAAGATCTAAGAATTATTTCACCTCCAGCAGCCATAGGAGAAGTCGTTTGAGTGTGAACACTTGCAAGTGTCTTTAATGATGCAAATATCAATATAATGAACTCTGATGGGAATTACCCCAAGATTAGTTAGTGGTACGTAAAAATCTCTGGTAGATGTGCAAAGAAGATAGTTGAACTGTATGTAGAGCTAAGTTATCATCTTAAAAGATCTGTGCAATGGAGTACATTACTGAGTTGAAAACTAGTCAGCATCTTAATTTTTGGTCATGTTATAACTGAAGTCAGAATACCCATATTTTCTTTTAACAAACTTCATCTTTTTTCACCATGTAAATATTGAATTACAAACTGTATAAAAGCTAATGACTGCATCTTCTTGATATTTTAAGTGAATATCATTTGTCAGTGATTCATTATGATAAAATAAAGAACTCAAAAAATCATACTGGCTATAGCTCGTAAGTCCATTTCAAAAACCTTACCAGCATGTTCTAGACCTAAAGACGATGTCCTCGACATTGAAGGAGAAATTTCTATCACACTGTCATCAAGAAGATGTCTTAACTTACATGTAGTTGCAGACGAAAGACTGTAAAAAGATTCTTGTGTAATTCTTAGATATGTACAATTAAACATCTGGTTTTAAAGAAATGAGATCAATTAAGTACAAAACAAACATCAACTCACCATAATTAATTATCTTTTAAGTCTTCTAGGATTAAGTCTCTTATATAAAAAGCAATACAAAAGTAATATTACTGGTTATCTGGATTTAAAGGCACATTTAATAACTATACTTGTTTTCCCATGTATTTTTTAGATATGATGATATCACACACAATAAATTTCAGCTGCTATTTAAGTAAACAATATATAATTAAATTAATATTCAGAACATGTTCTGGTAAAAAAACACATCAAAAAAACGTCTTTATACTCAAACACTCATATCCAAATTTTCCTTTTATGATTATTGTGAAAAATGACAAAGTTTCAATAATACACTACAACCTGGTTCACTAGTATAAGAAATACTGGATCTAAAGTATTAAGTATCCATTTCAATGTAAGAACAGAACTATCAGAAGAACAGACTTCTTCTGATTAGTTATTAGGCTGTTTAGATGATAGCACGTTTCTCTAATGTTACGAGTCTACTTAAAAAAGAAGCTGTTTATAATTATATAAAGTTACTAGTCTACTATGCAGACAATATAACAATGTTTATGAATAACAAGGGAGCTGCTGGTTAATCTCAGTTGTACCATTTTCTAAGCCAAACTATAACTATTGAACAAAAAATTAAAGCTAACCCTTATCATTCATATATATCAAGCTTTCTTTTAAACTAACTCAAATTTACTACTTCCACAACATCCAAAGGCAAACCACCCAAACCATTTGATAAAATAAGATTGTTTTAGGTTGAATTGTCTGCTGCTATCCTAAATCTATATTTGTGTACCCTAGTTCTTTAATTCTCAATGTTAAGCATAAATTATAACATACAATAAAATGGTAATTACGATCTTACACAATTCAATCAGATTCCCTCTTACTCTCTTTTTTCAAAAGAAAATTTTAAGGACCTTAATCTCTTCTCATATGACAACCCCTCCATCCCAGGTACCATTTTAAAAACCCTCCTCTGAATCCTTTCTAACACTTCAATATCTTTTCTAAGGGATGGAGCCCACGACTGAAGACAGTACTCTAAATTGGGTCTAAGCAGTGACCTATACAATGAAATTATAATCTCTTTAGACTTCTATTAACTATTTCTGTAGATACAACCTAAAATCCTAGTTGCACTATCACTATCACACTGCTTGGATAGCTTAAGAGAATGATTAATCATTGCACCAAGATCTCTTTCTTTCATGATACTGTTAGTTATTTCCATCCAAATTATACTTATAATTCAAATTATGATAGCCTGCATGCAATATCTTGTATATATTATAATTAAAATCAATATGCCATTAGTTACCCAACTTGTTAGATCATTTAAATCCTTTTGTAAATCAGCAACATCCTCTTCACAACTAGCAAAACCCAAGATCTTAATGTCATCTGCAACTTCAAGTAATTTACTGACTATTTCTTCACCTCTGTCAATGGTGTAAATCAAAATGAGAAAAGGTCCCAAGACAGAGTCCTGAGGTACCCAACTTATGATATTAACTTAGTATGATTGAACTCCATTTGTAACAACATGCTGCTTTATTCCATTCAGCAACTCTTCCATTTAATTTTCTAACATATTCCCTACATCTATAGAGATAAGTTTTTACAAGTTTTTTATGTGGCACTTTCTCAAATGCTTTGTGATAATCCAGATATATCAAATTTACATATGCTGTAACATTTTCAAAGCGTGTCAAAAGAAAAGATTTTCTCTTAGTTAAACCATGATGATTACGAGATAAAATTTTAAACTTCATTAAATAAATCAGACATGTAAGACACTTATTCTTAATATATATATATATATTATATATAAATACACATTAGTTTATACAGACTAACATTTACACATCTTTTTCTTGTCAACGTGTTCATACATTTTTAGTTACCTGTACATTTGAATTACAATAAAATAAGATACAGAAGTTAAATATCTGTCTATACAAATATCAAACTGCCTGAGAAATGTAACAACACTTGTTGAAAATATAAAAGATACTGATAATATGAGGGCTGTTCAAAAAATATGCGGAATGTTTGAATTGCGCAGCTCCAGTTGGTTCCAGGGAAATCCACTTGGTATCGCTAGGTTCACACAGATCAGCTAATTGCGACACCATTTCCCGATTGCAGATATCTTCAATTGTGTAGTAGCTACGCAGTTTTAAGTGAAGTGTGATTTTTTTCATTTGGCGGATTTCAGAATGAATGACCTGAAGGAGCAATGACTTGCTGTGAAATTCTGGGTTAAACTTGGAAAATCTGCGACTGAAACTTTTGCTATGCTTAACATGGCTTACAGTGATGTTGTTATGAAGCGTATGGCATGTTTAAAGTGGCATGAACGTTTTAAGGATGGTTGACAGTCCATTGAAGATGATGAGTGTCCTGGACGTCCTTCCACATCAACTGATGACCCACATGTTGACAAAATCAACACCCTGGTGCGGGCAAATCGACGTCTGACTGTCACGGAGCTTGGTGAAGAATGTGGGATATCAGTTGGATTAGTAACAAGATTTTGACTGAAAAATTGAAGATGCACCACATTGCTGCGAAATTTGGCCCTCAGAACTCATGAGTTTTTGGCCAAACACTCGATCACTGTTCTTCCCCACCCCCTTACTCACCTGACCTTGCTCCTTGCGATTGTTTCTTGTTCCCCAAACTCAAAAGACTCTTGAAAGGAAGAAGATTTTAGACGATTCCCAAGATTAAGGCAAATGCGACAAAGGAGCTGGAGGACATTACAAAAGAAGCGTACCAGGACTGTTTCAACAAGTGAAAACACCGTTGTGATATGTGTGTGCACTGGGGAGGAGAGTACTTTGAAGGGGTTCCAGACCTGTAACTTCTAAATAAAGTACATTTTGTTTTATGACGTTAGTACGCGTATTTTTTGAACAGACCTTGTAATTCTTCTCCAACACATGGTAATTAATCAATGAAATTTAGCATTATGCTTTACTCAAATTTTTTTTTTTAAAGACAGTGACACAAGATTACCATATGTACTTTATATGCTTTATTCTTCTTATAAATGTGCTAAAGAAATCTGTAAGTCATTAAGAACATTACTTAATTATTGCACAATGACATTTAAGAATGAAACAAGTTGATGAATCAGTGCATGTTTTTATTAGAAATGTATAAACTCATGGAAACAATTTTTTTTTAAAAATGTTTCAGATATAATTAAATAAAACACAAATGGCAGTTTTAAAAAAATGACATCTTGTACATTAAGAAAATAAACTTACGCTGTTAGTTCACAGGAACTTGCTGATGTGAATATGCTAAGAAAAATGAGAATAAAGTTTCAATAACTGGAAGACAATCGTAATTTCTTATGAAGAATAGGATGAAAAGAATTATTCAAAAGAATACATGTGCTTGTAATACATAAAAACAGCTAAAACAATGTTTTTTATATGCAAAAACGGCTCATTTGAGTTGAGAAAATATTTTAAATAGAAGAGCGAACATCGTTTCGACCTTCTTTGGTCATCGTCAGGTTCACAAAGAAAGAGGTAACTGACCGGAAGCTGACCACATGTTTGGAAGGGTTGTGTAACTGAGTGTCACAATGTAGAGGGCAGGGTTAGATGTTTGAATATATAATTTTATCTATAATATTAATAAAGGTATAATGGCGTTCCTTTATATTGGTTTATTTTGGGTTTAAGTTGTTGTATAAGTAAGGTTTCTTTAATTTTGTATTAACTGGAATGTCATATTTTGTTACTAGTTTTTGTCAAATGTTGGTTATTTGTTTGCTGATGTCAGGAATATATGGTATATAGCAGTATATGGTTTCGTGATTTTTTGATTCGTGAGATATATTTACTTTTGTTGGTTGATTTTGCTTTCTGTCTAGGTGTGTGTGTATAATGTTTTCTACGGTTTGTGGAGGAAACTTATTGATGTTGATGAAGTATTGTTTTATTTTGTCTAATTCATTGTTAATTGTATCTGGTGAGCATTGTTTTATGGCTGTGTTTATTTGGTTTCTTAGTATGTTGAGTTTTTGTTTTGTTTCATGTGCTGAGTCCCAAGGAATGTATAGTCAAGTATGGGTGATTTTTCGGTGGATTTCTGTTTTGAATTGTGTGTCGGTTCTTATAATTTTGAGGTTAAGAAATGACTGTAAGTCAAATAAACACAACATAACCATAAAAAACACTAAAATACTAAATAAAGAAACAAACATAAACAAACGAAAAATTAAAGAAGCCTTACTTATACAACAACTTAAACCCAAAATAAACCAATATAAAGGAACGCCATTATACCTATATTAATATTACAGATAAAATTATATATTCAAACATCTAACCCCGCCCTCTACATTGCAACACTCAGTTACACAACCCCTTCCAAACATGTGGTCAGCTTCTGGTCAGTTACCTCTTTCTTTGTGAACCTGACAATGACCAAAGAAGGTCAAAACGTTGTTCGCTCTTCTATTTAAAATATTTTCTGAACCCAAATGAGCCGTTTTTGCATATAAAATTCTCAACAAGTTGGTTTCTTGACATCGCTAAAACAATGTTTATTCCTTAAAAATTACAATTTCCAGTATTTTATGTAATAAAGAATGTATGTCATGAGGTGATTTTAGAATAGAAATATAGTTATAATTGTTTTTCTAAAAAAGGTTTACTGAAAATTAAAACAAAACAAGTGTTTGAGACTTTGTTAGATTTCATTTTAATAACATAGGTCTACTGCCTTAATAGTAAAATATCACTTTTACATAAAACCACTTATTGTATTTAAACTAAAAAACAATGAAAACTTTTGCTACTGTACAAATATTTAAAGGATGATGTAGTATGCTTGCATCATGTAACAACAAGCTTTGCACAAATCACTACCAATCATTTATCATTAATCAAGGAAACCACAAACTACAAACAATTTTGAAAAAAATATTGATTCAAGTTAGTAGTAGTCAGCTTTAAAAACAATATATAATGTGAATAAATTTTTTTCTACCTATTTCAACACAGGGTCAGTCTATATAATTAGCTACGTGTACTCATTTAAAAGGTCATTTAGGTTTGACACTTCTATCTTTCAATGTAGTGTGCGTAAACCTTCACAAAATTTGGTAGTATTTCACTCTTAACATAAGTCCTTAACACATAAAAATCATATTTTTTTTTACTTTGATGTGCATAATTTCTAAAACCTCCCAAATGAATATCAAACATTTATGATATTTTCTCTGCCCAAATATTATATGTTCTTGGTTCATTTGACAAACTTTTAAACACCATAAAAATATAAACTCATCTATTTTCTTTCTGGAATGATTGTAATCGGAAATTACAATTATTTATCCTAAACAACGTGTACATTCCTCAATGCATATTACAGTTTCAATTACATTATTGTTTTACTATTTACTGTGAAATATTTTTTTAATGTATCAGATAATACAACATGTATCTTGTTTGTAACTAAATAATAAGTTTGTGTACTTCAAAATAACACATTATCTTCAAAATAAACTCAAAGCTGGTGAATTTCTTTAAATGGTATGACATACTATACACAAATGTAGTATTAAAATCCAAGAATAGGTTTAGAAAATCGTTTACTATTACAATTGAAAATGTTTTGTGATGATAGACTAGAAAAATAATTAAAATTTTTTCTCATTTTTTACTTATAGTCATTGTAATTTTAAAGTATAGACAAAGACATTAAATAACACAATTCACTTTTAATACTTATTTTAAAATAAAAAAAATCAGTTATGCAATCTAACAATTTTTTATAATCTATACAATATTTATGCTTGATCAGCTCACAATATTCAATATAACACATTTTTAAAAGTCTTTTTGAAAAACATTCAGTTTTTTAAGAAAGAATGTTGACCTTACTTTGTGCCTAAACTACGAGCTTTTCTATGACAAGGAACAAACTTGGAGCACACTTGACCATGACCTGGCATTGAACCAGACGAACCAGGAAACATGACCCCTGGAACTTGAAGGTTTCTTTCTCTTTCCAACACTCGCAAGTCTTCACGAGAATGACTGATGGTGGAAGGAGCATCAGGCGGTTCTAATTTAAGTGAAACTCTAATTAAATGAAAAGAAATCAAATAACAGTATTACTGATAACTCCACACTTTCTGAAGGAGATAAAACTTAAATTTGTGGTAATTAAATAGATTATCAAGTATATTAATCTCAAGGTATCTAAACACAAAGTGAAATCAATTATATATTATTTAGGTTGTAAAATATATGAAATCAATGACAGACTACAACTTCACACATTTGCACAAGAACTTAAAACTTTTCTCAAATGATTTGTTGAAGAGTAGTAGTATCATCATAATGTTTACATGCATGTAATGAAACAGTTACTCTCATATAAGAAACTGTTATTTCTTTAAAAATAATGTATAATCAAGTTACATAACATGTTGCATCTTACACACAAACTAAACAAACTGATTAAAAACTCTGAAAACCAAGCCAAATAATTACACATTGTAAAACAAGTTTCAACCAAACAGAAACTCAAATATTTAAATCTTTCAGTTACAGAAAAATTCCATTTATGTTAAAAAGTAGGTTTCCTTAATAAGATTTATTACAACTGCTTGAGACTAACTTTTTATTTTCTTAATATTGATAAAGGCCCAATAATAAAATTTTATTAAAGGTATAACTCATACTTCATTTTTGTAACAAAATGTATTTGCTTTTGTAATCAATTTATTCAAAAGTACCTTCTTCTCAAACTGTGTTGTATTTAACCAGGGATTTCTAAGAATAAGTTTGATACAACTTTTCTGTAAGAATATAATTTAAAGCCAGCCCAGTAATTTAGACTCCACAAGAAACTGAAGAAATGTTCATTTTATCATGTGTTCTTAAATTAGAACTACATTGTGTGATTTTTTAATATGTTCTAACATGAAACAGGGGATGGAGCAGTTAGGTATATAATACAAGAATGGAAAAATTAACAATATTATTATTATAATTAACTTTTTATTTTTAGTATAGAGTAATTAAAAGTTTTAAACTTTGATTTATTTTCCTTTATTCACACATATTCATCGCTTTTTGTTAAAATAATGGCTACGATTGTGCTTGATTACTGTTAAATACAAAATCTTTAATAATGTGGTACATTTTTATGTGTACTTCTTAAAATTATGATATTTATCGGCTTTATGCCAAAAAGTTAATACATGCTCAAGTTTTGTAATATTTTTCTGATGCTCCTTTAAAGTACTCTTCTGATAAAAATTAATATTTTCCTACACTAAAATTATTTCTGATAGATACTTGCCTTTCTTGTGATTACAGCTATTCTCGATGTAACTGTTCTCTAGTGTGCAGATTTTTGCTCACCATTAACCTTGAATTCCTATCTAATTCCACGTTGTTCAGCTACATTTAAACATGCAACACACTCTCCTATTACAGCTGATCCCTTTTATATAGTTAAACCTAATCTGCACTTTGATATTAAGCATAAGAAAACAACACTGGAAGTGGAGAGTATGGGTGACATGGAGGTAAGTATCTATCAAAAATATATTTTGAGTTTACGAGAATATTAACTTCTGGTACACTTACTTATCTCCTCTCACAAATGCATTGAGTTGGTGGAGGGATTAGGTTGAAATTACCTCATTAAGCATCTTTCATAAACGATTTGAAAAGTACTTATGGAGTGTGCCACTTTTATGGAGAGAAAATACACTCATGGGAGACCAAACCACATCTGAACCAGATATTTTCTTTGCGTAAGTGATAAAATCAAAGGGCAGATGAAATGATCCACCCAAAATCTAAAAGTAAAGTGAATGTCTGTAGAATGACTGGGACATGTTGGGTCATAAATTGGAAAACAACTCCAGTCCATACCAGTGGCACAGGGAGGAATTTAATCACCTTCTGGCAAGAGGAGGATCTTCAACTATTCACCTCAGATGTATGAACAAGAAGGGAAGAGAAGCCTCTGTTTCAAGAACCTAAACTAACAGGTGTGAAATTCAACACAACATAGAACAATAAGCTCCAGGAATACCCATCCAGATGACATAAGGAAGATGGAAATGCAACATGGAGAGTCAATTCCAGTCCAAAGCCAATTGGCTTTAGGGATGTAACATCCAGTCTCTGGTAGGAGGAAGTTTCAAGCTTACACATATGTAATAACTTATGTTGATTTGTCCAGCTCCAATGAAAATCAGTCACACAGAAACTAACATCCAAGCAGAAATAGGAGGGAGGTCACCCAATAATTGGCAAGAAAGCTAAAAACAGATGGAAAAATCCAGTCCAAACTGGCAGCAGCTGGAATTAAAATATCAGACTTTAGGCAGGAAGATATTCACATTTCCTATGCAAGCAGAATGCCACACTCTACTTTCAGCTGAGTGGAATTGTGCACTCTCAGGATTCTTTCTATGATTCACTATCTCAGCAGCTAGGAGCTGTGAAATGGTAAGTAATCCAGTAAAATACCAGAAAAAAAAGAAAGAGGGGGTGAGATATGCATTGTAGATTCTGAAGGAATGTATCACTGAGGAAAGCGACCATAAAACCTCATTCTAAAAAGCAGGCTGTTTTGCAATTTGATGAATGTTAGAAATGAACAGCAATCTCTTTCTGCTTTACTCATGTTAGTTCAAGAGTGTATGATCTTATACTAACATATTTAAGAACCTGTAAGCAGTCCATTTAGGAACCCCAAGGAGGTGGGAGTACACCCCTCAACAGTATGGGAAGGTCTAAAGGCCAGTTGTGGTGAGGAGGGAGCAATGGACAAAGAATGATGCTGGTGCAACCAAGAATCCTGAGAAAAAAAAAAGGAAACAAGCACACTGAATATGGGAAATGTAAGAAAGTTGACTGATTGATTGATTGATTTAGTGTTTTATGGCACAAAGCAACGAGGCTATCTGCGCCAAACAACCGGTAAAAATGTAGTAAAAGACAAATGGAAATGAAGGTAAAACAAAAAAGTATAAAACCAATGTTGACACCAAGTCTACAAGGTTAAGATAGAAGGCAGAGTGTAAAAAGTTGTAAGGTATTTACTCTATCAAAAAGGTATAATCATAACCTGCCAGGAAGACTAACAGGCAGGTACAAGACCCACCATCAGTCACCTGAAGTTGGTCTTTCCAGTCCTGGTTCTGGGTTATGTGTCACAGCGACCAGTATCAAAATGTAAAATATTAGAAGTATTATAAGACACACAGTAAAATCACAACAATGAGTAGCCAAATGTTCAGTAAAAAGAGAAAAGTCACGTAAATGGAGTAAAATTTGTAAAAGTAAATGAAGGTAATAACAAAACAGCAATTAAAACAGAAAATGGTGTAAAAACCAATGGTGACATTCAGTCTTCAAAGTTATACACTATTTACTCATAGCATAATAATAATGATCATAACCCGCCAGGAAGACTAACGAATAAGTTCAAGAACCACCATCAGTCACCTGAAGTTGGCCTTTCCAGTCCTGGTTCTGGGTTATGTGTCATAGTAGCTATTATCAAAATGTAATGGAATAAAAGTTTTAAAAGACACTCAGCAAAATTGTAATAAAGAGTAGCCAAATGTCCAGTAAAAAGATAAAAGTCAAGTAAATGGAGTAAAATGTGTAAAGGTAATTGAAGATAAAAGCAAAATGGCAATTAAAACAGGAAATGGTGCAAAAACCAATGACAACATCCAGTCAATAAAGTTGTAAAGGACAACCTGTAGCAGAATGGGAATGATCATAACCCGCCAGGAAGACTAACAGGTAGTATATAAACCACCGTCAGCCACCTGAAGTTGGTCTTTCAGTTCTGGTTCCGGGTTATGAGTCAATATGGCCCGTACAAAAAGGTTGTAAAAGTGTGAAATTATATGCAGCGAAAGTATAATAGTAACTTGCCAGGAAGACTAACGAGTAGTTCAAACAGAAGCGTTATTCACCTGAAGTTGGCCTTTCCAGTCCTGGTGTCGAGTTATTTAATGTTCTGGCCATTGTTTAATGTCACATTGAATGAGAGAGAATAAAACTGTAAAAAAGGAGCCACAATTAAAAAGGTATAATAAATAAATATACCACACTTAAATGAGATTAAAAAGATTAACGGCCATTAAAAAATTAAAAACGTTATTAAGGTGGACAGAGTCACCATCATCAATAACTCTGTCCAATGTTACAGACTGACCCTGGGAAAAAATATGTTTAAAGTATTGCCGTTGTTGAGAATTGTAACGATGGCAAGAAAGTAAAACGTGGCTGATAGTGATTTGAGTGTTACACAAACTACACATTGGTGCATCAGTTCCAGGTAAAAGAAAATGATGAGTTAAAAAACTGTGACCAATGTGTAGCCTAGTGAGAACAACTTCTTCCCTCCGAACTTTACGGAAGCTAGATGGCCAAACTCCAATTTTGTGTTTGATTTGAAAAAGTTTATTGTCGCGCTGTTAACTCCAAGTGGACTGCCAACTGGCATGGAGCCGAGCCTTGAAGACAACACCATAGTCCATGTACGAAATAGGCATAGGGGTGATGGTGCTGAAGCAGACATATTTAGCTGCCATGTCTGCAAGCTCGTTCCCACGAATACCAACATGGCCTGGTATCCAGAAAAACTGGATTCAAGTAGCTGCTAATGAGAAATGGGCCAGTCAGTTTCGATTATCTGCGAGAATAGGATGTGAGCTAATGTGAAGTGATTCCAAGGCAAGTATAGAACTAAGCGAGTAAGTATAAATAGTGCAGTTGGAGTACTGCTCAGCTGCAATATGATCAAGGGCAAGAGATATGGCATACAGTTCAGCAGTGAACACAGAAGCTGTAGAGGGGATTCTGCGTGCAACTACTGACCCATAGCAAACCATAGCAGAGCCCACTGAATTACCTGATTTGGAACCATCTGTATAAATGGGAACTGAATGATTGTTTGAAAGATATTCATTGAATAAAAGACGGTACTTCCAGTCTGGAGTATCCGCCTTTTTTAGGTGATTGAAAGAAAGGTCACACTTGGGGGCTGTAATAAGCCATGGTGGGATGCGTCGACCTGTGGAATCTGCAATGTTATCCAAGGACAGACCCAATTCATCCAATTGTGCCCGGATGCGAAGGCCAAACGGAGCAATGACAAATCATCTGTTCTGAAAAAGTACTGCCCACCGGGGAAGGAAAACACATTCCTAGGTTGGATGCTTTGGTAAGGAACAAAATTTCGAAGTATATTGTAAAGACAGTTGCAAATGGCAAAGGTGTAGAGGAGGTTCATGAGATTCAATGTATATGCTTTGAACTGGAGAGGTACGGAAAGCTCCAGTGCAGAGTCGAAGTCCTTGGTGATGAATGGGGTCCAGTATCTTTAAGGCCGAGGGTCTGGCAGAGCCATAGACCATTGATCCATAGTCAAGTTTCGATCTAATAAGTGCACGATATATCTTTAACATTGAACGGCGATCTGCCCCCCAACTGGTAGAAGAGAGGAAACGGAGGATGTTCAGTGCTCTTGTGCATTTGACCTGAAGCTGCTTTAAGTGTGGTATAAAGGTCAGTTTACGATCAAAGATAAGCCCCAAGAACTTTGTCTCCGGGACCACTGGCAGCAAAACTTCACCGACATAAAGTTCAGGATCAGGGTGAATACCTCGTTGACGGCAAAAGTGCATGCATACAGTTTTGGAAAGAGAGAAATTAAAGCCATTTGCAAGAGTCCACTTCTGTACACGATTGAGGGCAGTTTGTAGTTGCAGCTCAATATATCTCATGTTCGATGACTGACATGAGATGTGAAAGTCGTCAACATATAGCCCATTCGTAATGGTGAGAGGGAGTTGTTCAGTGATGGCATTTATCTTTATACTGAAGAGTGTGACACTCAATATACAGCCTTGAGGGACTCCAAGTTCCTGTACAAAAGAACGTGAAAGTGCGGAACCTACACGAACTTGGAATCTCCTGTCCATTAAAAAATTTTTTAATAAACATGGGTAGATGGCCACGTAACCCATATGTATGAAGGTCTCGCAAAACGCCATACCTCCATGTTGTGTCGTAAGCCTTCTCTATGTCAAAGAATATCGATACAAGGTGTTGGCGGTTGAGAAAGGCCTCTCTGATAGATGTTTCAAGACGAATTAGGTGGTCTATGGTGGAGTGCTGTCGACGGAACCCACACTGGGTGGGCGAGAGGAGGTTGTTTGATTCAAGGAACCAAACAAGATGAGCATTAACCATCCTTTCTAAGGTCTTACAAAGACAGCTCGTCAGAGCAATTGGACAATAGTTTGAAGGAATCTTCGGATCTTTCCCTGGCTTAGAGAAAGGTAAAATAATAGCCTGGTGCCAGGCATCAGGAAAAACATTCTCCTGCCAAATCCGGTTGAAGATAATCAGAAGGACATCAAGAGAAGCAGGAGATAGATGGTGCAGCATGACATAATGAATATCATCAGGTCCAACAGATGTACTGGCAGACCGATGAAGTGCCATTTTTAGTTCCACCAGGGTAAAGGGACTATTATAGTCAAAGAAACAGTCAGTTTGAAAGGAAAGAGGTGATCACTCTGCCCGAGTCTTGATGGCCAGGAAGGTGGAGGAACAAGCAGAAGTGCTAGATACCCGGCAAAAGCTTTCACCTAGAGTGTTAGCAATGTTCCGGACATCAGTCACCTCCTGACCATCAGAGAGTAAGATCGAGAGGGGAACAGAATTGTAGTGCCCATTAACCTTTCGAATCTTGTCCCATATGATCTTGGAACTGGTGGTAGAAGATATGCTGGTTGTGAACTTAATCCTAGATTCCTTCTGGCTTTGACATCTTACCCACCTAGCATGTGCTCGGGCCCATTGGAAAGCAACCCGATTTGAAAGTGTGGGATATCTACGAAAAGTATCCCAGGCCCGTTTTTGAGCCTTCCGTGCTAAGTTGCAAGCAGAATTCCACCATGGACGAGGATATCGTGGGAAACGTGTCGAGGTTTTAGGAATACACTGAGCAGCTGCATGTATAATACAATCAGTTACCGCTGCAACACAGTCGTCTATCGATGGCTGATCTACGATGGCAGGATCAAGTTCTGTGAGAGCAGTGAAAGTGGACCAGTCTGCCTGATCCAGCTTCCACCGGGGCACGCAGGTTGGGTGGCATCGACCACGGCCAGTCTCTCTCAAAAGGATCGGAAAATGATCACTGCCTAGTGGATTACTGTCAACCCTCCATGAAAAATGGGAGAATAATGAAGGGGAGCAAACTGAGAGATCAATGGCGGTGAAGGACTGACTTGGTGCATGAAAGTAAGTGGAAGAACCAGTATTGAAAAGAGAAAGATTGTGATCAGAGAGCATCTGCTCTACAGATCGACCCCTCCCATCAATAACAGCACTTCCCCAGAGGGGATGGTGTCCATTAAAATCCCCCAGGATTAGAAATGGAGATGGCAACTGTTCAAAGAGAGCATCCAGGTCTTATTGATCGTATGTCTCTCCAGGGGACAGGTACAGAGAACAAACAGTGATGGTACGACCCAAGGAAATACGGATGGCTACGGCCTCCAAGGGTGTGTTGAGTGACAAAGACAGGGTGGGCACATGTTGATCAACCAAAAGCGCCACCCCTCCATGTACTCGACCATCACACAACTTGTCATTTCTGTACAGAGAAAACTGCCGAATGGAGACTGTATCAGTAGATTTGAGAAATGTTTCTTGTAGAGAAAGACAAACAGGCTGGTAGGAAGCAATCAGCATTTTGATATCATCCAGATTAGAACATAAACATCGACAGTTCCATTGTATCAAGGTTGCCATTATTAAGGACGGGCAGGTGAAGTGGTTGGAGAACCCTTTGGTTTACAACCTCGTCTTTTTTCTTTACTGTCTTTTTTCGGAGGAGGTCTATCAACCTCCATGGATCCTGCTCTGGGTCGAGTGGGCAGGTTTTTGTTATTGGAAGAGGAATTAAGTGACTGAGGATGCGGACGAATAATTGTTTTGTTTATTGTGGTGGGAGAAAATGATGTATCAGAAGAAATGCCTGTATTTGAAACTGAAGGACATGGATCTTGAGGTTTGTTGGAAGATATGGGAGGAACAGAGATGAGTGTGGAAGTCAATTCATCTACTTTTTTAACCATGGAGGTCAAAAGGCTTTTCCTTTGATTTGAAAACGATTCTCTTGGAGGCACAGAGAGATCTGTCTGCACTTCCACTGTAGTTGTGGAATGGAGTGCAGCAGCATATGTCCGAGATGGAATTATGGACAGCAATTTCCGAGCCTCAGGATAACTAATGTTATGTGTCGTTTTCAAACGCTGCACCTCTTTTTCCTCCAACCATTTTGGACAAGAATGAAAGTAAGAGGGGTGAGAACCATTGCATTTGACGCAATGTGGGTTTATGTCACAATCATAGGCATCGTGGTCCTTGCCTCCGCAACGAGCACATGTCAGGGAACCACGACAAGATGTCTTTGAGTGGCCGAATCTCTGACATTGAAAACATCGAAGAGGGTTTGGAATGTATGGCCGAACCCTGCAAATGAGATAACCTGCTTTGATGGTGGCGGGTGCATGTGGTGAAGTGAATGTTAAAACGAGGGTATTTGTTGGCAGTGTAACTCCATCTTTGCGAGTGGAGATGCGCCTCACTGCAGAAACTCCTTGAGTGAGAATCTCTGATTCAGGAACATTCTTCAAATCCCTTTCAACAATAACTCCTCGTGAAGTATTCAAAGTAGCATGGGGTGTAACCTCAATAGGTATATCGCCAATTGCCTTTGATTTCAAGAGGAGTTCACTGTGTTGGGATGTGGATGTTTCAACCAATATGTCACCAGATCGAAGCTTCTTTACTGACTTTGGAGAGCCAGCAAGTCCCTCTAGCCCCTTTTGAATAAAAAAAGGGGACATTTGCCCTAAAGGTTTTTCTGAAAGAGAATGCAATATCAGAAAATGAGGTACGTGTGTTACTGATGTTGGAGATTGCTGTTCTGAGTATTCAAGACATGGTCGCTTACCCATTGACTGTTTTTTTACAATTTTATTTAAATTTTTTGTAGGATCCACAGGAAAGAGAAAAAGTTTCGGTACTCACTGACCCCACCCACAATGGAGCTCTACAAGGGGACGCACTACAAAGTCATGCAAGGACAATGCAGCAACGCCAGGGTTTCATGAGCACTATACCCAAACACCAGCATCAGGCATAATGTCCACAACACCCGTTGAGAACTTCCAACACTGGTACTTGGTTGGCTCTAGCCCAGGTGGACCAGCCGATTGACCCAAGGGGGGCCACCCAAGGGCCACCCGTCTACAGGAATTCGAGGCAAAAGTGGTGTGTTAGGGTTGGACCCCTCAACCACCAGGATCCTCTCCTCCCCTTCACGGGTCGCCATGCACGGCAAACACGTGGGTGGATGTTTAGATCCCAGAGAAGGTAACCAGACAGAACAGAACCTTCCCTGGGAGGTCCCCTCACCACGTACAGGAATCCACTCTGAGGGGATGTAAGAAAGAGATAAAGAAACCATATGACAAGAAACTGAGACTTCACTAAGAGAAACATGGGTTGCACCGAGGAACAAAATCAATAGATGAGCTCCCACTGGATCTGGACTTGGGGAAGATTGTAAGGCTTGTGGCATGTGTTAGTAAAAAGGTTTGCAGTTAAAGGGCAGCACCAAATGAGAATATTTATTCTCGTGAATGAAAGTAAGTACTGTATTACAAGAAATCTTTTAAAGAGCAGTTTTTTATTAGTTTTATATAAATAATGTTTTCTAAAGACTAGAGAACATAAAACACTTGATCATTTTATATTTGTTGGGAAAAAAATTTTAAAATTGAAGAAAGTACTTGTAATTATCTTCTTCCACAAACTTTTGTAGTTCTTCGATGTATTGTACAGACATCAAGTAGTTCTGAATATGTGGAAGCACTAGAAGATGGTCTGAATAAAAACAGTAAACAATTTTAATTATAAATAAAACCTCGTTTTAATAAATTGTCAAGTAATAAATTACATTATAAAAAGGAAAATCTGTATGTTTTAGTTTTTTTTTATTATCAATAATCAAAAGCTGACATTATATCTCGATACATTAAATAAATCACTTTCTTACTTTTTTTATTTTAAAAAAGTGTCAGAAGCATAACTTATACTTTCATTTTTCCTTAAACACAGATACGGTGCAATTTTAAAGTAAGCTGATAAGTGCAGAATAAGCTCAGCTATAATTCATACACAGAAGTAAAAGAAAAAAAAACCTTATAAAACAAGTAAAACTACAAACAGATTACAAGACAAAACCACAAACACTTGGAACTCTTATTCCTTTTTTTAAATACAAAAATACAATTACTAAAAACATTTTTGAAATTTTATAAGCATTTTCCCATACTTTGCTTCTTGATTTTAATACAATAACTTAATTTCAAGTACAAAACAAAACTAACAAAAAACACTGATATGTTTGTTTTTGAAGCACAAAGCTACACAGTGGACTATCTGTGCTCTGCCCATCACTGGTATTGAAATCTGGTTTCTAGTAAGTCTGGAGATATATTGTTCTCTGCTGTGCCACTGGGTGGCTTAACGTATTGTATTATTCTACAATGTACCAATAACATTACTGATGGTACAACACTTACAAACTGTTAGGTATCATCATACATTTTTCCACCATTAAAGTAATAAAATATGTCTGAATGAATATGAACTTGTCTTTTTTCAAGTATCAAAAATTTCAAAACCAAACATCTAAAACTAAACAAAATATTTTTTTGTAAAAAAAACACTAATCTCCCAACATCTGACAAAAAAAGGATTTGTAGATGACAAAACCCTAAAGTTAATCAACAAAATAAGAAAAGTTTTTACACAAAAAATTAGAAAGAATACAAAATATTCTTTAATTTCACATTAAGCATTAATTATATCAAACAGAAATTTTCACTAACTTACAGTATTCATCAACATTTCAAAAGATCATTCTTAATATGACAATAGTGAAAAGATGAAGTTACAATTACTCATTATATTATAACATCACTAGCTTCTTATATGACCATTTACTATTTAACTCCAACTGATTTTCCATAGAAGTTTTCATTCATGGATAAGACTTAGCATTAGCAGTATTTTGATGAGATTCTTCAGAACAATCAGACATAGTCACTAGCAACCTTAAATAGTCACTAACCTCAACTTGGATTATTAACCATGTAACAGCATTCTCTAAACAGTTTTTAATTAAACAGCTCTTCAATATTTGTAAAATTCAGATAAAACCCTTACCCATATATCATCAATCATATACTTCAGATGGAATAAGTCATAAAATGGTAAAATTCACAACACTAAATGACATCACTCCTAATTTTAGAATTCATCTATACATTAATTAAAGACATCCATAAGCTTTAGACAGAATCATTCACTACCTGACAACATAATACTAAACAATTTAAAACTCCATTCAGTAAACCATGAATTTGAGATAGTATTAATCAATATCAAAAATACAAAATTCAGATAAAACTTTGCCAATTAAGGATAAAATCACTCATTATTTGATGCAATCCAAGGATTTATTTTTAACTCCACTTACCATATTTAGAATGTTGCAAGTCAGATATTATTTTAAGAATGCTATTCATCTTCTCATGACGATGCTTGTTCTCTACTCCTTCTAATTCCTGATATGCAACATCTATGTATACCAGATCTGTCAGGTATATACCTGTAATGAAATGGTTATATATTTCAAATTTAGATTTTAAAAACTTCAAAATCTCAGCTAAGACAAACTACTATCTTAACTATGGTCACATTTGCCACTAAAATACTATAAAACATAGTCCTGGAGGACTGTTGTTTATGCAACCTAAATAAGACAATTTCAAATATTTCTTGTATATGATAATTATGGTAATTTAACAATAAAATGCTCTTTATCTAATATAATAAATATGTTAAAATGAGGATTTAGAATTTTCAAAATGAGGATATCCATTGTACTTAAATGGCATTGGAAAACAAAGGCATAAGAATCCACATGAGGAATCAGGATCATCAAGAAAGAGAAGTGAAACAAGTAAAGTGCACCATCTTATAACAGGTGAGAGTCCATAAAACAAAGATCAGTGGCAAAAGCCATCTATGTATCCAGGCAAAATTAAACAAATTTGACGGGGTATATTCACCAAAATAACTCTTATAAACATACCTTCCATTGAACCATTAAATACATCAACTATATGGAGAATGAAACTGGTATTCATGCTATTCCATACAAACTGCACCTACAAATTTCTATTTTATCAGGCTGTTGAAACAGGTACTGAAAAAATTATCACCTATGTATACTAGATAAACAGCTGGAAACCTTCAGGTAAGTGTTTGCTTTGGCTATGGCTATATTATGATAAAGCATTTTGCAACAGAAACTAAGCAGTAGGGCTGTTACGAAGATGCACAATCATCAGACAGAGCACAACTGGACTTGCTGGCATGGAGTGAAATAATGGGATGAGGTTTCAAAAATTCTTGTAATGTAACATACTCAAATGTAATAAACAATAGCCTGTTATAAGTATCATTTGAAACAATTGTTTTAACACATACTATGGAAGTTAATTCACCCCTTCATCACAAGAGGAGAGCCAGATGTCATTGATATATCTCAATGTTTATCTTTTTCAGAATGAAAAAAAATTAACCAAATTGTATAAAATTTAGTATCTAGATTTGGTTGATTTAGTGTTTTATGGCACAAAGCAGTTAGGCTATCTGCACCAAACGTCTAGTATAAAGGTAAAAATGAAGTAAATGTAGTAAAATTCATAAAAGGAGATGAAAGTAAAACAAAACAGCATTCAAAAACATAAATAGTATAAAACCAATGTTGACATCCAGTCTACAGTGTTAAGAGAGAAACTACAGTCAGAGAAGTTGTAAAGGACTTTCTGTAACATGATGATAATTATCATAACCTGCCAGAAAGACTAACTGATAAGTGCAAGAACCACCACCAGTCAACTGAAGTTGCTCTTTCCAGTCGTGGTTCTGGGTTATGTGTCGTTACAGCCAAAATCAAAAAGTAAAGTAATAAAAGTTTTGAAAGACATGCAGCAAAATTGTAATAATAACTTGCCAGGATGACTAATGGGTAGTTCAAATAGCAACATTAGTCACCTGAAGTTGGCCTTTCCAGTCCTGGTGTTGAGTTATTTAATGTTATGGCCATTTTCTAATTTCAAATCGATTAGTAAGACTGTGATTCTTAAAAGGGAACCACAATTAAAAAGGTGTAATATCAAACACTTAAATGACATTAAAAAGATCAATGGCCTTTAAATAACTAAAAACTTTATCATGGTGGACAGTGTCACCATCAGCAATGTTATGGACAAACCTTGGGACAGAACATGTTTAAAATGGTGCCTTCATTGAGAGCTGTAATGATGGTAAGAAAGTAAAATGTGGCTTATAGTGATATGAGTGTTACATAGACTACACACTGGTGCTTTAGTTTCAGATAAAAGAAAATTATGAGTTAAAATATTGTGACCAATGCATAGTTTAGTTAGAACAACTTCCTCTTTCTGATCCTTACAAAAGCAAGTCAGCCAAACCCAATATAGGGTTTTATCTGGAAAAGCTTGTTTTTGTGTTGCTCACTCCAAGTCGACTGCCAGCTGACACAGAGTAGAGCTTTGAATACAGAACCATAGTCCATGTATGGAATAGGCACTGCAATGATAATGCCAGAGCAGATAGATTTAGCTGCCATGTCTGCAAGCTCGTTCCTGCAAACACCAACGGTGCCTGGTATCTACAAAAATTGGATAAAAAGTAGATGTTAATGAGAAATGGGCCAGTTGGTTTTGAATATCAGCAAGAACAGGGTGTGAACCAACGTTAAGTGATTCCAGAGCCAGTAGAGAACTAAGCGAGTCAGTATGAATAGTGCAGTTGGAGTACTGCTTAGCTTCAATATGATCCAGGGCAAGAAAAATGGCGTATGGTTCAGCAGTGAACACAATGCTGTATAGGGGATTCTGTACCCAACCACCAAACTGCAACAAACCATGGCAAAGCCCACAGAGTTAAATGAATTGGAACCATCTGTATAAATTGGAATGGAAAGATTGTTCGAAAGATGTTCAGTAAATAAAAGACGGTACTTCCAATCTGGAGTATCTGCTCTTCTCAGATGATTTAAATAAAAGTCACATTTGGGGACTGTAATAAGCCATGGTGGGATAGGCTGACCAGTGGATACTGCAATGTTATCCAAGGACAGACCTAATTCATCCAACTGCACCTGGATGCAGAGGCCAAAAGGAGCAATGGTATATCATCTGTTCTGAAAAAGTATGGCTCACTGAGGAAGGAAAACACAACCCCAGGTGGGATGCTTTGATAAGGAATGAAGTTTTGAAAAATATAGTAAAAACAGTTGCAAATGGGCTCATGAGACTTTACACATAAGCTCTAAACTGGGGAGGTGGAGAAAGCCCCAGTGCAGAGCCAAAGTCCTTGATGATGAATGGGGTCCAGCATCTTTAAGGCCGAGGGTCTGGCAGAGCCATAGACCAGTGATCCATTGTTGTGTTTTGATCTAATAACAGCACGATATATCTTTAACATAGAACATCAATCTGCTCCTCAACTGGTGGTAGAGAGGACATGGAGGATGTTCAGTGCTCTTGTACATTTGATCTGTGGCTGCTTAATGTATGGTATAAAGGTCAACTTATGGTCAAAGATAAGCCCAAGAACTTTACGGACCACAACCACAGGCAGCAAAACTTCACTGATACTGAGTTCAGGATCACGGTGAATAACCATTGGCAGCAAAAGTGCATGCAAACAGTTTTAGAGAAAGAGAAATTAAAGTCATTTGCTGTGGTCTACTTCAGCACACGATCGAGGGCAATTTGTAGTTGCCACTCGATATATCACATGTTCGACAATTGACATGAGATATGAAAGTTGTCAACATAGAGCCCATTTGCAACAGTGAAAAGTGTTTATACTGAAAAGTGTGACACCTAAAACACAGCCCTGAAGAAAAGAACGGGAAAGTGTCAAATCCACTCAAACTTGGAATCTCCTGCTCATTAAAAAATATTTAATAAAAATGGGTAAAAGGCCATGCAACCCATATATATGGAGGTCTCACAAAATGCCATACCTCCATGTTGTGTCATAAGCCTTCTCAATGACAAAGAATATTGACACAAGATGTTGTTTGAGAAAGGCTTCTCCGACTGACGTTTCAAGACGAATCATGTGATCCATGGTGAAGTGCTGTCATCGGAACCTACATTGAGTGAGCGAGAGGAGGTTGTTTGATTTGAGAAACCAAAGATGAGCATTAACTATCCTCTCTGAGGTCTAACAGAAACAGCTCGTCAAAGCAACTGGACGGTAGTTTGAAGAATTCTTGGGGTCTTTCCCAGGCTTAGAGAAAGATAAGATAATAGCCTGGTGTCAGGCATTAGGAAAATCCTTCTCCTGCCAGATCCAGTTAAAAACAATTAGAAGAATATCAAGAGAAGCAGGAGAGAGATAGCAGAGCATGTCATAATGTACATCATATGGTCCAACAGATGTACTGTTAGACTGATGAAAGGCCATTTTCAGTTCCACCAGTGTAAATGAATGATTATAGTTAAAGAGACAGTCAGTTCGAAAGGAAAGAGGTGAACACTCAGTCTGAGTCTTGATGACCAAGAAGGTGGAGGAACAAGCAAAAGTGCTAGATATCCAGCAAAAGCTTTCACCTAGAGTATTGGCAATGCTCCAGATATCAGCTACTTCTTGGTCATAAGAGAGTAAGATCGAGAGGGAAACAGAAGTGCAGTGCCCATTGACTTTTCAAACCCTGTCCCATATGACTTTAGAACTGGTGAAAGAAGATATGCCAGTTGTAAACTTAATCCAAGATTCCTTCTAGCTTTGACATCTTACCCACCTAGCATGTGTATGGGCCCACTGGAAAGCAATGTGGTTTGAAAGTGTGGGATATCTATGGAAAGTATCTCAGGCCCATTTTTGAGCCTTCTGTGGTAGGCAGAATTCCACCATAGACAAGGATATAGTGAAAAACGTGTCAAGGTTTTAGGAATACATTGAGCAGCTTCTTGTATAATATAATCAGCTGTTACGGCTGCCACACAGTCGTCTATTGATAATTGACAGATGATGGCAGGATCAAATTCTGTAAGAGCAGTAAAAGTGGACCAGTCTGCCTGATCCAGCTTCCACTGGGGCACGCAGGTTGGGTGGCATTGACCATGTCCAGTCTCTCTCAAAAGTATAGAAAAATGATCACTGCCTTGCAGATTATTGTCAACCCTCCATGAAAAATGGGAGAATAGTGAAGGAGAGCAAACTGAGAGATCAATAGCAGTAAAAGACTGACTAGGTGCATGAAAATAAGTATGAGATCCAGTATTGAAAAGAGAAAGGTTGTGATCAGAGAGCATAAGCTCTATAAAGTGACCCTTCCTATGAATAACAGCACTTTCCCAGAGAATGATGTCCAGTAAAGTCCCCCACGGTTAGAAAGGGAGACTGCAACTATTCAATGAGAGCATCAAGGTCTGATTGATCATATGTCTCTCCAGGTGACAGGTAAAGAGAACATGCAGTGATGGTATGACCCAAGGAAACACGGATGGCTATGGCCTCTAAGGGTGTGTTGAGTGACAACAAGTCCCTCCAGTCCCTTCTAAATGAAAAAAGGGGAACGTTTGCTCAAAAGGTTTCTCTGAAAGAGAATATAGGTACAACTGGTGGTACAGATATTGAAGATTGCTGATCAGAATCTTCAAGACGTGGCCATTTACCTATTGACTGTTTCTTCATTATTTTATTAAAATTTTTATTAAGAGGATTCACAGGAAAAAAAGAAAATGTTGGTGCCCACTGACCCCACCCACCATGGAATATAGTGAAAAACGTGTCAAGGTTTTAGGAATACATTGAGCAGCTTCTTATACAATACAATACAAGGGAATGCACTACAATGTCAAGCAAGGACATTACAGCAACGCCAAGGTTTCGTGAGCACTATACCCACACACCAGCATCAAACACAATGTCCACAACACCCATTGAAAACTTCCAACACTGGTACTTGGTTGACTCTAGCCCAAGTAGACTAGCTGACTGACCCAAAAGAGGTTACCCAAAGGCTGCCCATCTACAGGAATTCAAGGCCAAAGTGGTGTGTTAGGGTTGGACCCCTCAATTATCAGGATCCTCTCCTCCCCTTCACGGGTCGCCATGCACGGCAAACACGTGGGTGGATGTTTAGATCCCAGAGGAGGTAACGTGATAGAACAAAACCTTGCCTGGGAGGTCCCCCCCTCACCAAGTAGAGGAATCCACACCAAGAGGTATCTAGATTTGGTTTAAAAAAGAAAATATTTTGATTAAGCATTTATATCACTGTTTGTCTCAATTTTTTGGTTCAGAAAGTTATTTCAGATACCTTCAGTCAGTTTTAACTTGATTGACATTCATTAACATTCTTTACATACTTTTTTTGTTTACTGTAGTAGTCACCACTTATAACTGTAAATCATAAAAAAGAAAAAAGTAAAAACTGACAAAGACAGACCAAAGAAGAGATATTTCAAAATGGCATCACAATTACCCTTCTCAAGCTGGTTATCATGACTTTTGCTAACAATATTTTTGGTCAGTCAATATATATCTAATAAACATAGTTTCTTTTGAATAAACAAGAATTTCTTTCATTCTTAAACACTGTTTAAATACAGTAACCCTAACAATAATATTCATTAATTAAGAAATCAATGAAATATTTTATCACTGCCTACCATACCTGCTAAAAACAAACTCATTTATGCCTAATGTCTTGTAACAGAAGAATACATGAAGAAATTTTAAGGTATAATTCAAAACAGAAAAATTTGCAGGAGTCAATAAAGAATCTGTTAAAAAAGTTCCCATATCAATGGTTTGTACCTATGTTTTCTAAAATTTTATATTAGGTTTCTTTGTTCATTCCTGCAGTAACTCCAATGTAGTCTCTTTCCCAAGAAATCATAAATTACTGCTTCAACCATTTCATTTACATTATACTAAAGCAAACAGTTACAATCTGCTCTATCAATCATATTTAAATAATGCTTATAGCTTTTTTCAAAAATTCAATTCATTATAAGATGACACTAACAATGATCTTTAGTTGTATTTATAAAGGTAAATGAGAATAAGCATTTTTAATTTATGCCTAAAAGTACCAGAGTAATTTGGTAGACTTGAAAAGGCTTATACTGTTTATCCCCTTACACTTTTATATAAAATAAATAATTTAAATCATATTTAACTGAATATTTAAATTTTTAAATTAAGCAGCATTTAGATATTTATAAAGGAAACAAAATGAAGCTGTTAAAACTTTCTTGCTAAATGATTAATTCATAAAAATTTTTCTAGTTGCAAAGCTACTATATAATTTAAATAATTCAACATAAATTCTACTCACCTAGATAGGGAATGCAAGGTAACTTTAAGTTGAGCATATGTTCTCGAATTTTTTCAAAATTGTTGCTGTCAGAAAATATTTCAGCTAATTTTTCAAAGGTCATTCTATCCTTTTTGGTGACTTGCTAAACACAAAAGGTTTGTGAAAAATTTATAAAATCTTTACTATGTATACTTTTCACTTTTACCTAACTGAATTTTCACAGATCTTAACACTAGGAGATAACTTTAATGAAACATTTTAATAAATACCAGGGAGCATTATGCACACAAAACATATGAAGGGAAAAGGCAGCCATATATACAATAGTGCTTATTACCAATAGAGATTATAAGATGGATGAAATTATGCCATCACTTTCAGAGTGAAAGTGAACATTGTAAACAATGAATTTTAAGGCAGATTTCACAACAGTAATTATTCTATAAAGTACAATTGAAATGTTCTGCTCAGATTAACCAATGTGTTGTGCTCAATTATGGTAATATGTTAATTCTTTTAGGTTTCAGTTGCTACTGAAGAGGCCATGTCATTAGTTATCACACATTTGCCCATGTAGATTGCATAAAATGATTTTTCAAAGTAATTCTACACATGAATAACTGTTCTTTTATCTTTGAATCAAAGCATATTCAGTTAATTCTCCATTTTTACTGGGGAATCACATACAAAAGAAAGTTGGTCTTGTTTGCTGCATTCTTAATATTGAGTGTAGGCAACTGAAATAGTACTTTGTTATTTTACATTTTAATTGCCACTTATAACAGCTTCACACACAATCTCAGCACTGGTATGAATTATGTCATTTTGAGGTAAAGGTTTTAGTTCCTATTTTTCAGATGTTAAGCCAAATATGAAACTGTGTTTGAAATTGAAAGTGTACCAGTGATATTAACAATATCCCCCTAAAATTAAAAAGTGAGTACAACAAATTAAATGGGGCTAAATTCCTGTTGCTCGTAATAAATATAAAAAAATCTTTATAAGAGTATTTCTAAAATTCTGTAAATAATTTTACACTCTACATATAAAGTAAGTTTTTATAACAGCTCAGTCTTAAGATAAAAGATATATGTAATGATTTGAATTAAATAATCATTTCAAACTGATATAACTATAATATCAAAGTTAGTCTCACATACACTTCTGATAACTTATTCAGGGTTCAATATTCTTTGCAATGAAAATTCCAGACTTAACACATTAATCAAAGTAAGTTTATTTATAAAACAAATCTCTCCTGTCTTAAATAGAACAGTACTTTTGTAGACTTAATTTTCCTTTGAACAACTTTTGCAGTAAAATATTTTTCCAATAAACAAATCTTTAAACAGAGTGTTTATTTAAAAATGTGTTTTTAATTTTGTTTCATCTATTGATGGTGTTTCTAGATAATCAGTAGTATTGTTGTTATTGCTTCATACCATTAAAACATTCTTTTGATATTGTATTTTCTGATGTACCTCATTACAGATTCTGTTCCTTATACTTAAGTAGAGTCAAAACCTTATGACCATATGTGTATGTGTATTTATAAACACTTCATATGTTTGAAACAATGAGGTACAATGTTTTCAGTAATTAACAAATTTCTTCTTTTACCTTCTAGTTTAATTATGACAATTTTTCTCCTTCCTGTTTTTCAATATAAAATATCTTAAGAACAAACAACTGTCTTCTCATTGCTTTCCAATGACACACAAACTCACCATCCATGTTCTATTTAATCTAAATATTGGAGCACTTTGGAGAGCTGAAACAATGGCAAATTCAGAGTGTAAGTTGTTTAACTCATGAAGTTTCTTGGCAATTTTAATAAAGTGTGTCAATATTTCTCCCCGTTGTTTCGGTGTTTGTCCACTCAAAATTTCCTTTACAGTCCAAAACGTAACCTACAGCATATGAAAGAGAATTCAGGTTGGAAAATATTTGAAATATATTGAAAAGTTAAAAAGGTTTCAAACATGTATGACAAAATGTAAACTTCAACAATATAAATTACATGCACAATTAAATTCAAATACAATAAAAATATACACTTGTACGTAAAATATCAATAGCTTCAATCATTACATTTCACATCTTCCATTTCTTGCTTCTGATACAAAATTAGTTCATATTTTGCTCAAAATCAACGTTTCAAAAAATCGTTAAAAAGTTAAACAAATTACAATTCTCATGTTATATAAAGAAGTAGACCTTTTAACTCATACAACTATTTATTATTATTATAAAATATTAAGTAATTATTTCCCTGGGTTTTCAACTATATTAATTGCCTTTTCTTGTATTATACATATTGATAACAGAGAATAATATCCAGCTGATGAATCAATACACTTTAGTTGAAAGTTTTGTATTTAGACATTGTACACTCCTACTTGGAGTGTTATGTATATTCAGTTAGCTACATTATTTACTAAGTTCAATTTTAGCTCTGATCTGTACAAGAAGGTTGCTTAAAGTTATGGATAAATAAACTGCTCAAGTGTAAGTGTTAACAGGGCAGTTAACAACACTGTTACCAATTAGGCTTCTGAATATTCTTACCAAACAAAACATTACTGTTTCCAATATCTGAGAATATTTCATTCTCATACAGGTGTAATGAAAAATAAAAAGTTTTAATAATACTTTAAAAAGGCACTTTTATCACAGTTAAATATGTTACCATAGAAGAAAAAATACTTCACTTTGAAAAACTGTACCAGATTGTTATTAAGTGAACTTAAAATGATTTTACCATAATGTTACTTACTGCTTGCAATTTAAAAAAAAAAAAAAAGAATGATTTAATTCTTAAAGGATTATAAAACTGAAAACTTAGAAACATTCAGGTACAACATAAAAATTTACTTATTTATATTTCAACAGCATGATATTTTAACCTTTTTTTTTTTAAAGAGGTCTTACATGATTGAATCTTTTAGTAAAAGTTACAATATTTGGTGCAACAGTAAGCTTGTCTCGTCTGTTCCATCCACAGCTACTCAGTTCCTGAGTAATAATAAAAATATGTGTCATTACTGTATTTTGGTATTATTTTGTATTGTATTTAATTTGTATAAGAAATATATGATGAGTAAAAATATACATAGACAGTAATTTATTTGTTGTTCCTTTCCTTTCTATAATGACAGTAATTTTTGCACAAGTTTTAAACTTTAGCTGGATACACAACATTACAAGGTATAGAATTCTCACATAAAAACACCAGGATAAATTTCATAGCTTAAACAGTCAAAATATTTTTACAAGCTCCTATATAAACATTTCATGATACACATGTACATGCTGCTTCGGAAGTTATAATTTTCCTTTAGTGAAAATGTATTTTCAAGTGGCACTTTCCTCTTCTCACAAGATTAGCTATTACCACTCATTCAGTGTTGCCTCCTATATGATGTTTTCTTTATGCATGCCACAAGCCTTCCACACCTACTCTATTGGAATCAAACAGTTCTAACATGTCTGATATAAATCATCATGCATTACTTCTCTACCAATAAGAGTGCAACATATCATGTGACATATGCAAGCATACGAGAGATGGGTAGCCATCCTCATGCAGTCAGTATGGTTCAAAATGGGCAAAGTTATGAAGCAATTATATCCCAAGGTTATTCACCTATAAGCAATCTTCTGTAACACTTCATTTCAACAATGAGCATTGTGAAGCTATAGAAAACACAGTGCAAGTTAACATGACTCTACAGTGCAGATTTCAAATTGAAGAATAATTTGTTAAGTAGCACTCACCATAGAGCAGGACTCATATAATGAATAAATGACAAAAAGGTCCTTGATAAATAAAAAAAGCATGAATATAAACTTACCAACTCAAAGTTGTAGCCACTTTTACTACTTCAGTACAGGTGGCTGATGAAAGCCAAACAAAGATATACATAATGGCAGATGAACACATTAGGCATAGTTCACATGCTCGAATGGAGAATTTCCTCTACAGGTCAACAAAGAAAAGATGTGAGGGAAAGGGTGAGATATTGAATTTGAAGAGAAGACACCCTGAATAAATTTAGCTGGGAAGAAGACAAGGAAGAATATGCCAATTAAACCAAAAGTCAAACCCAATTTGTGAGAGTGGAAAGAGAAGAAAAAAAGAAAAAAAGGGAAGAGAGCCAAGGAATAGAGAGTTGTGTACCAAAAAAAAAAACTGTGCTTGCAATATAGCAACAAAGGGTATGTACCAGACATAGAAGACTATCTGGAGTGCGACAAGGGCAACAATGAGAAACAGAAACAGACAGAAAAGGAGGATTTATCCTCCCTATCCACCAAGATTTTAGGGAAGAATGAATGATTTAGATAAAAAAGAAGACAGATAGGGTGGTAAAGTGTAAGTAAAACATCAAACACATCAGACCTTTAAATTCCACATCCACAGGTTAAGAGGGGAGAGAAATATATTTGAAGGGAAAGTTAAAACATGGAACACAAGGAAGTATGTTCACATGAATATAAACTGAAGGAATAGAGAACCACATTAATATTCCAGTTGAAAAGGTTATGTCATCTGAGTTGATGATAATTTGGGAAGAAATGCATCAACATATTAAGGGCTAGAAAAGTGAAAACTCAACAGCATTTGGAAAAACAAAAAGGTATGAGAAAAAGCAGCCTGATAACTTAGTGATAGTGAGGACACTAAAGACTCCCAGGCAAAAGCCATGTGAGAAACTCAAACACACAAGCCAGAGTAAGTTGATTCCACAGGGATCCCCCACATTGCAGAGCAACTGTAGAACACCTTCCCTCAGTGCTGATATATTTATTCAAAGAAAGGTGAATGGAAGAAGACAAAAGGAAAGCTACTTGATGAGAGAAGGTAATATTCTTGCCCAGGACTGGATAAAAACCAGGTATGAAGATGAAGGATGTGAATGGGTGAATGTAGAACTGAAAATCAGTGTTGATGAGGAAGGGGGGAGTCAATGGGAGGAATACTGGGGGGGAATTGCAGTTGTTGTAACTGTAGAAACTATGATAAGCTGGTAATAAGGAGAAATTAGAAGAACATGACATGGAGTGGTATGAATGAGAAAAACCACATAATTAAGTAATTGGACAGGAGAATAAACAAAAGGGAAGTTGTGTGATCTATCCTGGCAGACTTCATTAATATCCAAAGACCATGGATGAGGTTCTGGAAAACAAAATAGGAATAATGTGTTACTGGGGGCTGTGGAAAATGCATCTACACGGTGGAAAACATTATAGATTTCAAAGCCACTGGAATACAATGGGATCTAAAGACCACTTCATTGGATTAATTTTGTTGGGACAGAAAAAAACAACCCATTACAAGATTGAAATTATCAGGATTTATATGGCTATTACCATTGAGCTGATAGAATGAATCATCATCAGACAATGTCTAGTGAGAGGAAAGAAGTGATTCAAAGCCCAACAAATTACAAGAAGCATAAGGATGTTGACATGCAAGTCTTGTTGTTGATAAGCCCAACAACAAAAATCTCTTATGGAGTAATACACCCCAGCTCTGAAAAGATGTGCCAGTGAACAGATGTAAATCTGGGCAAGGAAAAAATAGTGGGGAACCAACCAACAAATGAACTTTGTCCAGCCATCAAAGTAGACTGGTAAGAGACAGACATGAGATAAAGTAATAGGAACTTCCAAGAGATTGGACATGTGCACAGCTGAGGAGGAGCAGTGACACCACTGAAGACTACATCTCCAAAAAGAGATAGAATCTCATTAGCAGAAAGTGAGGGAGTTAAAAGAGCATAGCAAACTAAATGCTTCACTGATCTATGTCTTAAAGAAAAAGGTTGAGCTCAACTGCAATGAGCATAGAACAAAAAGACATTTAAATGAACAAAATATTGACTGGATATGGTAGAGGAAGGACATATCCAATACGATTAATTAATTTGTCCAAACAGCATTTGAAGTAGCTGATGAGTATGACTGATCAACTGTCCATATAATGAGGGAATTGCAGTTCCAGAGCATGAAAATGGTGAGCAAAAGCTCTGAATGCCCAACAGGGTGAAAAATGACTCCATGGTAAAACAAGTAATTAAATGAATTGATTGAGACAGGACTAAATTATGACATGTTTCAGGTCCCAGTTTTCTTGGGAACAACAAAAAGTCCAAAAGAAAAACCTGGTGAAAGATGTAGAACAGGTTTTATGGTTTGCAAAGATAGTAAATCATAAAATGCCTGTGGCATACACTGGCCAGTCACTAAATTCCAATGTAGAGGGAAGGAAGTATTATAGGAGACATGGGAAGTGGGGAAAGAAATGAGTTCAGAAGTCCTTCTGATAAAAATTGAAGAACCTAGCAATCCATTAAAAAGGCTGCCAGTGATGAAGAAAATTAGCAAGTTGAGCTCCTTCTGGGCAATCATAGATACTTTTGGTATAACATGCATCATTGAAGCAAATGAGATGAGTCACCTTGAGAAAAAGGATGGGTAAGGACTGGAAAGAGGATAAGCAGGAAACTGTAATAGGTGCAATATTGGACTCCTACTGAAACAAATGGGCAACAAAGCTGAAAAGAGCAGATTACTGTTGTACTGATGTGACTCATGACTCCAAAGACTTGTCAAATATGTAATGCCACAAAAATGGAGTCACTCATATATCCCAAGGTGTGTTTTTCTTATAGCAAAGCCACATTGGGCTATCTGCTCATATCCCAAGGATGACAGTAAATGGTACATCATGGCCTAGAAGGTCCCAACAGTAGAGAAACAACATATACAAAGCCTCAACTAAATATGACAAACAAGCCAACATGGAGGAAATAAAGAAGAATATTTCCTCCCCAAAACATCTCAGGATTTTTGTGGAGAGCCTAAGAAAAAAGATGAATGATAGAGATACCATAAACTAATTGGGAGAGTAAGTAAATATGGGAATATTGGGCATGGGTCAGACATACAGGAGATTCAGAATCTCACTCCAAACAGACAAAATGGAACTTAATAATTGTTGGTTTTGAAAAGCACAGTCTGCATGATGATATGCAAGGGTAAATTGGTCCAAAACCTGTGAGGGTGAGGCATGTTAATCCTGTCACTTAATTGTTAGGCAAAATAATCAGCATGCATCCAAATATCCAGGGAGGAGGGAAAACCCTAAGAAGGATAAATAGATTGGCCATGCAGTAAGGAAGGACATAGTTGACAGGAGAGGCAAGGGAAAATATCACACACCTAATAAACAAAATTGAAAAAGACCACAGTTAGTTTAACTGATTCCTTAAGCAGGTCATAAAAAGTCACAACAAAATTTGGAGGTGAAAACAGAGGATCCGAGTCCTTGTATACAAGGCTCAGCATGTTGGGGAGGAAAAAGGGCAAGGTCCAGAAACAGCGGTTGAACCATGTATCATTCAATATTCCAGCAATTAAATGCTCATTAAATCACAACTGAGTTGCCAACACTTGAAGTTTTTGATATAATGCTAGTTGCAAGTGTAACCAATAAAAAAAGTAAGATGAACTTCAGAATTAAGAAGAGTCAACCAAAAATTGAAAGTATAAATATCAATGTGTCTGCAATAAATTGAGTTTAAATTAAAGTGAAGAAATAGTCTGAAGAAACTTGGAAGTAATACATATGAAAACCACTTTGAAAGTACAGTAAAGACAAAGAGAAAACTTGAAACAAACAAAGTAACACATATGAGCACAAGTGCTGCCAAATGAGAAGTGGTAGAGGCATATAGAGGGAGTCACATGAATATGTTGCACTCCTACTGGTGGAGAAGTGACCACTTGATGATTTACTCGAGAGACATGCTGGAATCATTCAATTCCAATATGGCTTATGGCATGCATAAAGAAAAGATCTGAATATAGGTGGCACTACTAAACAAAAATAGCTAATCTTGTGAGTGGAGAGAAATACCATATTGTAAATATCTCAAGTTTTCCACACTTGTTTTCATTCCATTTGCTCAAATAATCTCAATGCTTTAATATCTTTAAGTTCACATTTTTCATACATCATCCATTACCTCCTTATTCTTTGAAAAAAATTTTAGTCAGAGAATATGATCAGAATAAGTTATGCTGAATCAAACCTTTTCTCCAAAATAGAATTAATACATTAAAAAAAACTACAAAAAATAAATATTAGTTAACCTTTTCTCAAGTTTTAGACCACATTTTTCACATTCAAAAGATATCTAAGTTGTAGTTATAGTTAATTCTTTAACTTGCTTGATTACAAGTTATATATTTTGCATCACAAAAAGATTAATTTACAAAAAGTAAATGTAGTCCTGCCTTACAGTGCTAATGTGAGCTTCAAATGTTTGCACTAAATATAACAATCAAATTAAATTTTATTCAAATCATTTTATTTATTTATACACTTAAAATAGTGACATCAACCAATCCACTTTGCTGTGGTAAATGATATAAAATAAATGTCATCTTGCATTCTTAGATTTGTACACAGCAATAAGTACTTATAACTATCAAGAAAGAATATACAAATTTTAAAGTTATGGTTGGTTACAGTTTATAGTTATAACAAGGAAACATTTATTTATTTGTTGATGTTGCAAGCATAAATCTCTTCTATTCAGCAAATAGCAAAATTAAATTAAAACAGTGGCAAACATAAAAGGGTAAGACTTATATTACACTATGTAACGTAAATTTTGTTCATGGATTGTATGAGCTATTTCATAATAGCCTACATTGTAAAAGAACAAAAAATGGCCATTATTCCCTTCAAACTTTATTTTTGTGACCTGGATAACAAAATTTAGAAATTAACCTATTTTCTATGCAAAAACAGGCAAATTTGCACATTTTCATTTACATAAGGTTTGAATAAAACAACATATGAATCAAGATTTACATGTATTTATACTAAATTATACAGAAATGAACAAAAGTGTTCAGAAGTGAATAGTTTTTCATGGTGGCTGCTTTCTCTTTTGTAGAGTTGGTAAAGGAAGCTCAGGACAGTGTAGCAATGGAATGAGAGATGATGGAAAGTCTGGGTACAAGATAGTAGATGCATTCTTGGTAGTCCAACGTTTGGAAAGGTCCACCATGCAAAAGTAGCAATTGCTTGAGTGGTCAGTGGGTTTACACCAAATTCATGGCTCTCTTTTCCCCTCTGTACCATCCTGCAAAAGAACAAAATAAAAGTGTTATTCTGAAGAATAAATTCATTTCATCCAGAGCTAATGCATAAGAAGTTCATGTAAAATATTTTATATACAATATTTTTTCTATACTATTGGAAATTAAAAAAAATATTAAAAGATATTTAAATTTTCAAAGGTCTAAAATTTGTATAACATAAAATCTTCCTATTTAAGCATACAAAAATTGTCTGTATTACCTTCTAGAGATTTTTTTAGTGCTCGCAGGTAAAATGAGGTGCTCAGGGTTTGTCTTGATCCCTGACAGACGTGCTAAAATATGCATTTTAGCAGATACTGTCACAGAGTACGTTTTCACTCTTGTCTCGATAAATTGGCCACATACATAGCAGAATGCATCTGGAGAATGCTTGCAACTTCTTGATGCCATCTCTGATAAAATCAGATAGGTCTGCGTGTTCACTTAGGCAGCTAGAACTAAACTGAATTTGTGAGTGGTTAGTCCCTGTATATTAATATGGAAAGTTCTAGAAAATTCTCTATAAGATACTCAGTACTGAATCTACCTGGAATGTTCTGAAAAATGGGCAAATTTGAAAATTTCATTATCCAGGTCACAAATGCAAAGTTTGAAGAACAAAATAGGTATTTTCCATTTACTTTAGGTATAAGCAATTGAGAAATAACACTTTCTGCCCAGGAACAAAAAAAGTACAAATTTTGTTACATGGTGTTAGTATTGGATATTCTAATATTTACTACTGACACTTGTATCTAGTTGTGATCATAATTTATTTTTGATATAGCAGTTTGAGAATACACAAGAGTTATTCAACTCCAATTATAGTTGAGACTTTGCAGTGTGAAATTACTCTTCAAAAAAAGAAATGCAAAAGGGATATTTTTGTTATTTTAAAGAGAAATATATGTAATAACATTACAAGCTCACAGTGTGTGATGTTACACATGTTAAGGCACTGATTGTCAGACCAAAATGACAATAAAAGTTGTGCACTTTGAAAATGGAGGAAACCATCGAATTTTTCGCCAAAACGCATTCGTGTCTAATAAATTTATTTGAGAGATCTAGATCAGATGTTGCCAAGCACCATCACAAGGCTATGGAATTGTCACCAATAAAATGGATCAACTCATGACCGTCCACAATCTGGCAGACCTCGTGTGACCACACCCGCACAAGATCGCTATATACGGTTACATCACCTTCGGAATAGGACCACCACTGCAACGTCTACTGCCTCAATCACACCAGGGCTGCGTAGGATTTCTGATCAGACCATACCCAACTGTCGATGAGATTCTTAGACCCCATGTGCAACCCATCATGGTGAACGTCAACGACATTTTTCAACATGACAATCCCTGTCCTCACACAGCCCACTCACCATGGTCTTCTTGAGACACCACAACATCAAAGTTCTTCTCTGGCCCTCCAGATTACCAGATTTAAACCCCATCAAACATCTTTGGGATGAGTTGGACCGACGTCGGCAACAAGCTCAACCTCAGATTCTACCTCAGCTTGCAGCAGCTTTGCAGGCTGAGTGGACAGCCATTCCACAGGATGTGATTTGTCATTTCATCGCTTCTATGGGCAGGAGATGCCAAGCAGTTATTGATGCTCACAGGAGGCATACTTGTTATTGACGTTGAGTGACGTTAAACTTCAACTAGTGAGCATGGACTTCGCCTTTGCAGACTTTGGATGTTCAGCAGTGAATGTGCAAAGTTTCACACGTCATACAGAACTACCTGGAATAAATTTGTTAACAATATGTCTCAAATTTTACCTTTTGCATTTCTTTTTTTGAAGAGTATACTTTGATCTGTATGTTTAGCAGATAATTCCATGTTGTAATAAAAACCCTAATTTGTGTACTTGGTTAAATAGCTAAATAATTTGGTAAATTGCCTGATAACCTGACTAAACAGTGTGTGTTTAGTGAATTTTGACTTTTTATGTTGTTTTTTTTCCCCATCTTCTCTTCTCTTGACTATAAATATTGAGTAAAATGTGTTCATATACCTCAATAACATATATAGAATTAATAGAAGATAAAACCTAAGTATATGGGAGTACATAGATCTTTCTAATCATGATTCTTACACCTACATAAAAAAAACTGCAAGATAAAATTCAACCTTTACATATACAAGTATTATGCATTTGTTTTTTTTATATTAGCTTGTGACTTTCCAATTTTCTTACCTGTAATTTTATATCCTTGAACACAGGAACGTCTTGCAAAGTTATCTGACTCTACATGAAAAGAAACAAACATAAGAGCAGGGATAAAAAAAAAGTGACCTAGTAATCAAATCTTTAAAAACATCAAGTACATATGCTGACATACATTTTAAACTTGTGCTTATCATAAACACACATGTACATTGCAATTTCAATTAACACATATAATCAGTATCTGTTTACACTCTACTATAAGAGATGGATTAAGAAACAGTTTACACTGAACTGATTTGGATTTTCTTTGATGTTTAAATAATTATCTCTACTATTAATGAAACACCTTTTAATACTTAAATGATTTTTAATCCTCATATATGGTTTGAATGCAAAATACTGTGGAAATACTAAATGATGTAAATAATGTGTTTGAATATTGGAAACAAAATTCCATTATATCTACAATTTAAGAAATTTAATAAGACTACTGCTGTATTTATATATTAACAACATATTTGACACAAACACTTAACTGTATCTAGATATAGTTAATAGATCTACTTTCTTAATTATACAAAGAAAAAGAGACACAATTTTGACTTAAAAAGTTCAATAAATATCTGACAAATACAATAATATAAAAAGGCATACAAATCATATAGTATGGTGTAGTTAAGAAAAGTAAAAGATTGGATATCGACAATGCTGGTAACATTAATAAATAAACACTTCTACCCCCTTTGAAGCAGCTAATCTCTAGATGAAAGTTCAGTTGTTGCCAACATAACTTTTGGGATTGCCACCTAGTATTCAACACAACTCAATGAGGAGGCTTATGCCAGACTTATTTCCCTTTTTTCTTTTGGTATATACCATTTTAATTCTCAAATAGGTTTTTTTGTTTGTTTGTTTTTTAATTTTGCGCAAGTTACTTAAGGGCTATCTGTGCTAGCCGTCCCTAATTTAGCAGTGTAAGACAAGAGGGAATGCAGCTAGTCATCACTACCCACCACCAACTTTTGGGATACTCTTTTACTAAGGAATAGTGGGATTGACCGTCACATTATAATGCCCCCATGGATGAAAGAGCAAGCATGTTTAGTGCGACTGGAATTCAAACCCACAACCCTCAAATTATGAGTTGAACGTCTTAACATGCTTGGCCATGCTGGGCCCGAATGGGTTTTTTAGGTTTCCAATGTTATTTTAATTTCTTTTGTTCTGGAATACTGAACTATTCATTTCCGAGTTATGTCTGCTTTCAGGATCAGCAAAATATGAAAGTTTCCCCATGTTCTTCACATTTGTCATCAAGATAGCTTTTCTATGGGAAGAGAGTGTCCAAACAGTCTCCTTCCTTGTATTCTCTTTCCTGCAAACTATGATTTTCCCAATCTGAGACTTTGGTCTTTGGCTATCCTTCGTCAATTGAATGTTTTGATCAGGACCTATTTCTAATTTGTAATATTTGCTAAATGTACTTCTTACTGATTTATTATATATTACTGTGTTGCTTTAGTGTTCCAGCCTTACATGTTGTGTTACATTTCAACATATTCAGAGAGGTCTTCCTTCTTGTTTTATTTTTGCAGGTCCAAAAAGAAGTGCTGGACCAGTACAAACCCTTTCAAGTTGTAGGATATTTTTTTTTGTTCCCCTTTGAAAGCCTCAAATTATACAAATGTATTTGGTGTTAAAGAATGTGTTGGACACCATGCTGCACAATTCATGAGAAAGGGATTTGAATGTGAATTTTCTATGAAATTTATGAGAAACATCAATTTGTTTCACAAAAGTACTTTTTTGGAATAGTGTATCTAAATAATTGTTGTGTAAGAGAAAAACTTTTGATAATATCCCTTAAGGTAATAATGTTATTAGTCATGAAGTCTAGGGTGGTATTGTTATCATTTCTTGTTCATATTCTTTATCACAGATCCTTTACTGATGGTATTTTAAATCACAATAATGTACAAGTTACTGATACCACTGAACCAATGCTTTGTTGCTGTTAGCAAAGCAAACAGAATTTTGACTGCATTTATAAGCATTCTAATTACAAATTAAAAAGAGGTAATTATTTCTTTATAAAAATCACTAATTAGGCCACACTTTTAATAATATGTACATATTCGATGTGTATACAAGAAAGGATACCGACTTATAAAAAATGACTCAAAGGTTAGCTGTAAAGAGAATTGTGGGAATGAGTTATCTTTTGGATGAATGTCAGTATCTCCTATTTCCTCCTAAATAAATGTGATTTCAATTTACAAGATGATTCAAAGTTATCAATCTCACAATGAAACAGATATAAAATTTAAGAGAGACAGACTAGGCTTCGTAGTTAGAACAGTACATAGCTTATACGATGAAGACTGCACTTTATAACAGTTTAAAGAGGAATTGGTTATTTCTTTAAAGATAAAATATGAGTTTAAGTTTTTACTATTTCTCAATGTGATTGTGCTTTGGTTAGGTTATTAGTGAAAAATGCTAACTGATTAATCATTGGACTCATTAATTGATTATATTTAATTGATTAATTATTCTCACAAGACTATTATAGTTGGAATAAAAGAAAATAGTAATAATCAGAAATACCAATTTTGATTAAGATAAAATTAAACAAAGATAATTATGAAAAATCCCAATTAAAATAATTTAATAACTTGAAAGTTAAAATCATCCAATGCAGTAATAACTAGGTACACTAATTTTGATTAATTGTTTAACTTGTGTGATACTAATCAGTGTAACTGATACTATGAGTAATAAATTAAATTTTCCATTTCCAACAGAGGTAGTCTTGAAGACTCAAATATATTCTTACTGTTCATATGTTATAACTGCATATCAAGTACACACACACAAAAAAGTCAATTTAATAACCTGTTCTTAAGGTAATATAAAAATAATTAAACATGGTTATTTATAATAAACCTGCTAATAATAAAATATATCCTGAAATTTTTGAAGATTAGGTAAACAAATCACAACATTCCAACTGTTATAAACCAGGAACACATCAGTTAAGGTCACATGTTAATATACAAATTACCATAATACAAAAATTGTGAATATATGTTACTACAGACTGTTACAAATCTAGGCCTCGTAATACTCACAGCAAAATCTTCTGGAGCAACACGAAGTACATCAAGCACACCAACATCATAGTTTTTTACATGAGACAAACACCTGCCATCTATAGTATCCAATTTCTAGGTATATGAAATAAACAGAAAAAAAGTAGCATACACTGCAAATATCATAATATGTTTTTACATTTGTGAATTAATAAAGTGCATATAAAAAACATGAGGATCTACTTCAAATTACACAGCAATATACTAAATTTTTCATTAAACTTGTATTGAAATTTTGTTTATGTATTGAACAGTACATGTTTCTGAAGTATTTAGTATTACAGTATACATGAGGTACTAAAATGCATCCCAATTGTTTACATTATTGTTGCAAATACACGTTAACTGCCCAAAACAACTCAATAACATATCTAAATCAATATAGTATTTCTACAAATTAGTCAAGATATTTGTTTTAATTTTTATTCACTTTAATAAATAACAAGTTTGCTTTATCTAAATCATGCAAATGTCAAACTATCACTCGATTTGATGTCACACACTATGTAGCTACTGTGTGATCATTTATACAAGTTTTGAAAAAAACTTTCATCCTAAGTGTTTATATATATAATGTAATACCATCAGTCTTGTTATACAGAATTAGTATTAGCTTTCATTGAAAAATAAAGTAGATTATGATTCAAGCTAGTTGAGTAAAAGCCGAGTTTTGTAATGATAAATGGTGTTCATGCTTCTTTACATTAGTTTTGAAAAACATTTAGTAACAAATCTTAAGCCTAGAAGCTTCTTGATAAGTGAAATAATGCCTTTTCTCAGATATGCATTTTTTTTAACAATTTAACTGTGTGTGCTTTTTTTGAAACTTGAATTATATTTGAAATGTTTATAGACTGCAATTTTTATATTAATTAAGGCAGTATCTTTATGTAGCTAGTGTAAAATAACCAAATGCTTTGAAACAACATTGGACCTATTGGTCCATCTTGGCTGTTCCATCCTATACTTTAACTTAAAATAATAATAATAAAAAAACAACTTAAAGCCAGCTCTTGTCATTCATACACTTAAAGCTCTTTCTTAGCTCACTGAAATGTACTGTCTCTACAACATCCAAAGGCAACTCATTCCAAAGGTCAACCACCATATTAGAAAATGAAAAATTAGTCTAGCTGAAGATAACTCTTACCCTATAAAATTTATATTTTTGACCCCTTGTCTTACTATACTCACTGTTAAACATGAAAAAAAAAGATGCCTCAACACTATCAATTCCCTTTACAATCTTAAACAACTCAATCAGATCCCTTCCCATAACTTTCCTTTTTTCAAGAGAAAAGAATTTGAGAGACTTAAGTCTCTACACATACAAAACACCCTACAGTCTAGACACCATTCTAACAATTCAGTGTCTTTACTGAGGTAAAGAGTTTAAGACTGAACAAAGTATTCCAAATGAGACCTTTAAAATGAAAGTATCACTTCTTTAGACTTGTATTCAGTATTTCTGTAGATAGAACCCAAAACATTATTTGCCTTATCATTAACAACAGCTCACTGCTTGAACGGCTTTATACAGATAACTATTACACCAAGGTCCCTTTCTTTCACAACAATGTCAAGATTATTCACATCCAAATTATGATAACTAATATGCATTATCTTGCATTTATTATAATTAAAACCAATATGCCATTTACTTACTCAATTCACTAGATGATCTAAATCTTTTGTAAACCAGCAGCATTCTCTTCACAACTAGCAATATCCAAAGACCTTAATATCATCTGCAAGTTTTGTAATTTATTAACTATTCCTTTGTCTATGTCACTGATGTAAATCAAAAAGAGCAAAGGTGCCAAAACAGTCTTTAGATACCACACTTGTAACATCAATCCAGTTTGACTGTGCTTCATTTGTAACAGCCCTCTGCTTTCTTCCATCCAGCCACTCTTTTATCCAATTTTCTAACATATCCCCTATACCTTTTTTTTTTTAAAGCCTTTTATATGGCACTTTGTCAAATGCTTTCTGAAAACCCAGATATACCAAATATACACCCTTACTCTCATCTACATAAGCAGTAACCTTTTCAAAGAATGTTACAAGATTTGTAAGGCAAGATTTTCCCTCAATGAAACCATGTTAATTATCCAATAAAATTCTAAACTTTGTTAAATGACTTTGCAAAGCATCTTTTAAACAGATTTTCCAAAACCTTATCACAACAGATATAGAACTAATGGATTTCTAATTACTGGGACAATTTTTATCACCTTTCTCAAAAAGAGGGATTACATTAGCATTAGCTAACTTCCAATTTTTTGGTACTTGTCCACTATTCAAAAACTGACAATAAATACCAGTAAGTAGCTCATATATCCAATCAATATGCTTCTTCAAAATCATTGATAAAATACTTTCTGGCCCAGAAGCCTTATCATTTTTTTAAACTTCCCAATTTTTTATTAACCAGATTAGAATTAATGTAGCCTTCTTGTTTAATGCACAATGTTCTGTTACAGCTTGTTGTATTTTTCTTTGTGGTTTATTAAAGATACACAGTGTACAAAATTATATCTTGGATTACATTGTCTCTGAATATACTTCTAGAAAGCTGTTAACTATGAATAATACAGTTCTATCCTAAGAATGCAATGGAATTTCTTATAAACAAAAACTCACATTTTAATTTACCTAGTTTTATGTGATTAACAATTATGTACCTGTTGAGAGTATTATGGGTCATTCCATGTCAAATCATCCAGATTCTGGAAAATTTTCCAGTGACCCCTCTCAGAATACCTTGAAAAATTTCACATGTGCTCATCTACCCATATAAGAAAACTGCCAAAGATTAGATCAATAACTCTAATAGTTTCTGATTTACAGCCCTGTAAAATTTAATTAATTTTCTTTGGGGGGGGGGCAACTTTGGCTGCTTTAAAGCTGCAAGAGTAATGGTGGTAGAAGGCTGAAATTTGCAACACTGATTGAATTAATCTCACAGAATGCAAAATGTCTCAAACCAAGTTTACCTCCCTTAGGATTTCATAGTGAGGCTGTAAAATCACCTAAAAACTCAAAATCATAAAAACATTGGTTTATTTGATAAGCCATAACTCTAAGACTTAATATGATACAAAGTTGAATTTTGTTTTCAAATTTTTTATAACATATCAGTTGATAAATTAGCAATTGTTGTAATTAAAAGTCTATTAGATTTCCTGTAAAAACAGTCACATACAACTGTTTATGATTTAGTTATACTAAATTATAGCCCTACTTCAGAAAACAGATTGACCATGTCAACAGTTATTCAGCCTTTTCAGATTTTTACCATATATTCTTACATCTCTGAATATGATCTACAAAAAAAAAACAGGATGGTGTTTAAACTACTTTATGAGTTAAAATTTTTTAAAATTATCCTCTGACCATATGTTGTTTACTTGAAAATAAAACTTCAATTCAGGTGTGTTAGTGTGTGTAAATATATCCATACAATTTTGAAATAATTTATGAATCCCATTGAAATATTCTAAGAATATATTTACCATATATTCTTACACCTATGAACATGATCTTAAAAAAAATCAAGGTTGTGAAAAATAATAAATTATACTGTGTCTCTGATATGTACCATTGGGCAAAGGACCACATTCAGGGCATTCAGTTCTTTCTTGTCAATCAGGAATCAGTCCTGCAGAATTGTGTAAAGTTTGAACTACTTGAGTGTTATGAAAAATGCAAAACTGTGGCAGGTATTCGGTCACATCACAGCTTTATTCCCCACTCTACCAACAAATTGTATATGAGAAGGCTATCAAATGATGATGTGTACACAGTTGTAACTGTTGGTAGTAGAAGTGAAAGTGATGCTGCAGCATCTCAAATAGGGTCTAATGATAGCAATGACAATTATCAGCCAGGGAAATATGTGACATGTATATACGATCATGAATGGTATGTGGGAAATGTAAAAGACAGATCAGGTGAACATTCCGATGTCACATAAAGATGAAAGCTAGATTCTTTTCCAACATATTCTTTGTCTGATATGTGCACCTACCATGCAAGGCAGTAGTGCTCACCACTGTGTTCTAAGTCAAAGTGATCTCAACATAATCAAACTGGAACTTCAGAAATTTATTCAAGCTGTCTGAACAAAGCAGTGTTTATTTGATGCTGTTAAGAATAATTTATCACCAAAGCAGTTTTTGAAACATTTCATTGTCATGATTATTGCAGTTTGGTGTGACTAATCTTTCTCAGTTATACCCTGTTGTAGCACTGTGCTTTTTGTGTCTGATTTATCTTTTTATATACATTATATTATGAATCTTAAACTCAGCCATATAATGCTGGCCTGATTGACTCAGTCATTTTAATTGAGGTAAAATAAAATTGTTATATTTAAAGAGTATTGTACACTTTATAATATTTTAGTGAAAATTAATACATTTTGATAAAGTTAAGTAAACAAAATCATAAGTAAGAACTACAGTTAAAAATAGAAAATCCAAACCTCTGACTTTATACTAGTTTGTTATGACTTAAAAAACAAGTTGAAACAAAAATAAATTTTAAAAAGTGCTGCACTGACTGAAAAGATTGCAGAGTAAAGCTATAATGTGGGAATATACAATATTCCCAAGGATTTGGAGGTGACTGAGGAAGTAGGACCTATACTGCAGTGGGGATACACTGTCTATCAGTCTTAACATCCATTTACAAACCTCATATAAGAAATAAAAAGAATAGCAACTGATATGGAAATAGAAATTAAGGGAACCAAAATGTGGGTGCTCTAGTCCACATCTATATTACCTTTCACTACCTGCAGATAATTGCAGGTAAGCAACTACTCTTCAAAGTAAAGAGGAAAAATTAAGTGAAATAAAAATTAGAAAATAAGGTCCTACCATTCTGAGGTAAGTAAGTTGAAAACTTACCTCTTGAAGTTAATATTCCAACTCCCAATGTGGTAGAAAGGCACAAATTGATAGCACAATATAAATAACCTGAATATTAGAATTTAAGATGCCAGCTGGAATTGTAAAAACAGTGATTTTGCCAATTAATCCTGCAATCATGTGCTAATAATTACTAGGCAACATTATGTAAAAAAATTATTTCAACATTACCTAAGTATTTTCATTTTCACTAAATTTCAGTTAGATCTAACTATATTATTATTATTATTAAAAAGTTATATAACTGTTAACTGTATATTTCCTTTAAGATTTTTAAAATTTTGTACACTTTCAAATGTTGTTAAAAATACCTAAAAATTGGGTTAAAAATAGTGGCAACTTGCATTATTAGATCATTTCAAATTGTTTAGTGAATAACTTAAGTTTCAGTTTAAGTCACGGTAAAACTGTCTTAAAACTTTTTGTCGCGTGGTTTGTAAGATTATGCAAACTGTACAAGTTGCAAGACTACTCCATTTTAGGAAACATGTAATTGTGAAAATTAAGTTTTCTCTCAAAATAAACTATTTAATTTTCTATACATTATAAAGTCTTACACTAGTAGACTTTATCTAGATTCAAGTCTAAGTACATTAAAAACAAAATAAAGCAAATCTACTTCTCACTGTTTATTAAGAGCTTTAATTTAAGTTGAACTTACCTCCTCTATCCTTAAATTTAAAGCTGCTAAGCTGCTACTAGCAAGTTCTACTGCCATTTCACGATATTGTATTTCATTATGTTCACATACGTTAAGATGATCCAAGCGCATGTTTGACGACTGATGCCATTTTTCATCCCATAACTGAAAAACACAAAACGAAACAAAATAAATCATGTATTCTTAGTTTTTAAACGCAACAAATAACCTCTAAAGAGCAGACTATTTTCTAAATGGCCGCCAAAAAAATCAAAATGTACAGCTTTATCACCACTAGGCAATACTATATTAATTGTAATACGAAAATAAAAACAAAGAGGCAGGCTTGTAAAAGTTAACCTTCAATTCCTAAAACCATAGGGAAATGAGAAAACTAATACAAGTTTATTATTCAAGTATTTAATTTGCGCTGTCCCAGTCTCTCATACGTAGCTATTGAGTCGGTAGATGTATTTTAAACTGTGAGAAGAACTTACCAAAAACTTTGAGGCAAACTCCACAGCGAATGCTTCCATCCAGTAAATATAATTTTAAATAAATTTATTTTATTGGGTGCATCTCAAGGTTTACCCCATAATATTATGACATTTAAAATATACCACGCATTTCTGTCTGTTTGTACATATCGTATTTATTCAGAATTTATTCTTCATTCTGTATATGCGCAGGTCTTAAATAAAACTATGTGGTGAAAGCTATTACGTTTTGTCCATGGTGAAGGTTAAAGTCTGCAATACAACACTTTCTGCAATACGTTGACAGAAGTGTATTTCGGTATTTGTTCGTGTAATATCTTGGGGTTTCTCCCTCACCAACAGCTACGTTTGAAACAGAATGACCATTCACATAGAATTATTAACCGTCCTGGATAGATATAGGATGTATCTTGCAGAATAACTGTATTATGTATGAGATCAGTAAATCCTGGTCTGCTTGAAAAACTTTTACGCGATCAGATAACCAAACTCACTCAGACTCATAAAAGAAACAGAGAAAAGTGACGGTATTTATAATAGTGTACACAGTATGAAACAGTTAAAAGTGTTCAGTGTACGGCAGTTTAAGGAAAAAAACTCATAAAAACGAAGAATAGAACTCGCAACAAAGAAAAATAATCGAAAGTTTTTATAGTAATGTATAAAACCATCTAAAGTTGAATTATTGCAAAATAAAGGATTGTTTGAATTTCGCGCAAAGCTACACGAGGGCTATCTGCGCTGGTTGTCCCTAATTTAGCAGTGTAAGAGTAGAGTGAAGGCAGCTAGTCATCACCACCCACCGCCAACTCTTGAACTACTCTTATCAACGAATAGTGGGATTAACCGTCATTTATAATGCCCCACGGCTGAAAGGTCGCGCGTGTTTGGTGTAACGAGGATTCGAACCCGCAAACCTAAGATTACGAGTCGAGTGCCTTAGCCACCTGGCCAAGCCGGGCCTAAAGCAAATGTAAAATTGTATTGAAGAGAAACGTAACTGTTTTGCAGAAACGTCTGAGTTCGTGTTAACAAAAAGTTATAATCGTATAGGTTTTAACGAACTTAGAATATGCATATTAGTACAGATTAAATCGAGAAAACACATTGAAATTGTATTTAGTGCAATATAATACTTTTAGGAAACTACAAGTGGGTAAAGTGTTGTTTGTTTGAAATATGTTGCAAATGAAAAATTAAAGCCGAAATCAAAGCCAGCCGTCACGTAATGATACTGACGTTGTGCCATTGAAGAGCATACTCATTGCATTATAAAGTTTAACTAACCAAAAGAAAGGTACGACAATAATTCATAACATAAAAATCAATACGTTATACGAGATTTGTATAATTTGATCGAGAAATGTCCGAAAAAAGTTGCAAGTAGACAAACAAAGCGTATTATTTGTATATATTAGGCTTAAATCAATGTTAACAAATGATAGAAGTTACTTAACAACATATATTGTGTAATCAAGAATTTGGAATTTGTGCCTTAGTCCTTCCATAAAGCAGTTGAGAATATGTATATGAAAATGATAGCAGTTATCAAAAATATTCAACTCTACGACACAATACAAGTCCAGAAAATAATGATTATATGTATGAAGTATTTAAGATTTCGTTTTAAATGATTTAATACACAAACAAGAAAGCTGTCAGTTACCACAACAATTATCACAGTCCTAAATTAGAAGGTTCTTTGATTTCATTTCGTTAATTTTTATGTAATTACCATTATTATTTTGCATTATTTCTAATAAGCTCGTTTATTGACAATTTTAAGTAGGTTTAGATACAAAGATTTCAGAATACGACTTTGATGGGTGAATGACCAATAGCCAGTGCAAACTAGGTTTAACCAGAATTTGAAAGGGGAAATTGCATTGGACTAAACGATACGGGTTGCCTTCATCGTAACATGCAAGTCATTTAGAGGTACTAATGTTTCAACGTTGTGTGGAGAAACAAAAATTGTATTTTACGAATAATACATGGTGTACTTATGTTTATGCAATTCATAAGTTTATTTCTTTTCAAATATTAATTATTCTCAAAGTCGAATAATGTGTGTATGTGTTTTCTTATATGAAAACCACATCAGGCAATCTGCTGAGTCCATCGAATGGAATCGAAGCCTTATTTTAGCGTTGTAAATCCGTAGTTTTACCGCTATCCTAGTGAGGGAAAAATCAGATAAATAAATAATAATCAAATCTAATTTACGTTTCCTATTTCTAAAGGTCAAAAATTGCAAAAGCTTAATATCTGTACAACTTTTTTGTACGAGTTGAAGTAACAACAAAAAACAAATTGAGTGGAAAACCAATGACTCAACTGTTATCAAACGAAGAACCATGAATGAAGCCTTTAAACATTTTATTGCCCAGTCAGTTCACTTTTGTAAATTTCGTATTTAACCTTTTCAGTTATGGCTTTTAAATTACAGGTAATTTTTCTTACAAGACGATTTTCATTTCCAAAGTGAAAATTTCGTTACGTAATATTCAAAGCCTCAGTTACGTACTTCCAAAACCTGTTATTATAAATCCTGTTGTTGTTATTTGAAGTTAAGCATAAAGCTACACAATAACTATTTGTGGTCTGACCACTACTGGTATCGACACCTAGTTTCTAGCGTTGTAATCTGCAGACATACCGCTGTGCCAACTGGGGGCGATTATAAGTAATTAAGACATTTTTAGAAAGCAGTCTTTCTCACAAACTGAAAGTAATTTATAATAAAGTGATTACTTGTTTCTTATAATTTCTAGCCGAGAAGATTTTGTTTTTTTTTGGAATTTCGCACAAAGCTACTCGAGGGCTATCTGTGCTAGCCGTCCCTAATTTAGCAGTGTAAGACTAGAGGGAAGGCAGCTAGTCATCACCACCCACCGCCAACTTATTGGCTACTCTTTTACCAACGAATAGTAGGATTTAACATCACATAACGCCCACACGTCTAATCCGTTGTCGTTAAAACAAGCATGTTTACTGTGAAGTTTCACTCCCTCTGCCCGAGTTATCGAATTAGACAAATAAGTTGATTTCAATCTATATTTATCCATTATTCTGGAAAGTTTTTATATGCGTATTCTTTATAATAATTTGTTTTGTTTTAGAATTTCGCGCAAAGGTGCACGAGGGCTATCTGCGCTAGCCGTCCCTAATTTAGCAGCGTAAGACTAGAGAGAAGGCAGCTAGTCATCACCACCCACCGCCAACTCTTGGGCTACTCTTTTACCAACGAATAGTGGGATTGACCGTCACATTATACACCCCCGCGGCTGGGAGGGCGAGCATGTTTAGCGCGACTCGGGCGCGAACCCGCGACCCTCGGATTACGAGCGCACGCCTTAACGCGCCGAGAAGAAGAGGAGATAGTACTGCAATTAAAGTAACTTGTAAGTTAGAAAACGATATACATCTTTTCTGAAAGGAATATTTTGTCTTTAATCTGAATAGTCAAATTTAGTTAACAATTATATTTTTAAAGTAAAATTTAGGAGAAAATGGCATGTGTTGTTAAAATTACGAATTTCGCAATTAGTGAAATAAAGCATTCCGAAAGTAAATTGCAACTCTCTCTCTCTCTTTATTTGCACAAAATTGTCGGTTATAAATAGGCCTTTTTTTTATTGTAAAACTTTAGCAATATTAATGTTCTTAACAATACTTTTTTAAACGAAAAAACAAACAAATTTGAGTCTTTACGAAGCACACTGGTTGAAAAAAATAATTAAAATATTTTTACAGTGATGTAATTTACATGTTAGAAAAGTATATAATTTATAAAAACAAAATTCGAATGTTCTTGTTAAATATAGATAAATAAATGATGAAAATGTAAAGGAATGTATTCTTTTCTGTAAATCTTCCGAAAAAAATGGGAGATAATACAGGTTCTATTGAGAAGATGTACAAATCTAACTAGAACTGGACAGTTAGTGGTATTTATTAATTGTTTAAATGATGGTCTCATCAGAAAATTAATACAATGTTCCTCAAAACATACGTACAAGCAAGAAAAAAATGACCACGGGTGCTGCCAGCCATTTGCCTCCCTCTAATGAGCAATTCAAAAAGAAAAATTAAAGAAAAATGTCAACGGCGGATAATGGCAGCCATTTTCCTTCCCTCTGGTGAATGTTTAAAAATTAGTTACAGTGCCAAATAACTTTAGCAGCTTTGCAATAACAAATACAGGGCGAGCAAGTTTTGTGCTAATGGAAGTAAAGTTCGAGGTCCTTAAATCACGAGATCCCAAATCACCAAAGCTGAACAAACTCGAAATAAAAAAAACACTAATTTATAAAGCTGAACTTGAACAGAGCATAAATAACTCGTTATGTAGTTTTGTGCTTAAGAGCGAGCAAATATCATAACAATATCTTTAACTAATCGAAAATGGTAATAATCGGAAACTCTTAGTTTCGAATAGTTTATTATAAGTTTGTTGTTTTTTATACTTATATATTTTAAGTGTTTCCTTTTATTTATCTAATTTTTCAAAGAGAAACGGTTAAAGTTTAACTTGAAATACTTATACAATTTTAAAAATTAGAAGGTTTATATTCATACTGAGTATTGAATTTGAAACGTTAAAAACCTGTACAAGGTATGTTTGTTTGGAGCAAGGGCTATCTGCAGCTTCTACCATGGTGAATTGAAATCTAGATTTTAGCACTGCAAGTCCTTAAAGTTACAGCTCTTTGACTGGGTGTCATAAAAGTTTCTGCATTTTATCTTTGTATTACTGATATATTTTTATTATTATTATTGATGAACAATTTATTTTAAAGTAATATGAGGCTTAGTGTAAAAAAATATTGTTCCACAATACATATTATTTGTATTAAAATTGTTTTTATGTTGCATTATATTTTGTAAATTTAACACTGACTTTAACTATCGAAATATTCATTAATTATGAAAGGGATGTATTTATTTTGTTACATTTATTTTGACTTATTTCACTTTACACTTTATAAGCAATTTTTTAATACCAAACATATTTTTATATGTGCAATAGAGAGGAGTTACAAACTTTAATATTTTATTACTTTGTTTTTTGTTTTATTTGTTTAATTTCGCGCAAAGCTACACGAGAAATTTCTGCGCTATCCGTGTCTAATTTAGCAGCGTAAGACAAGAGGGAAGGCAGTTAGTCATCACCACCCATCGCCAACTATTGGGCTACTTGTACCAACGAATAGTGAGATTGATCGTAACATTACAACGCCCACACAGCTGAAAGGGTGAGCATGTTTGGTGCGACGGGGACTCGAACCCTCGACCCTCAGATTACAAGTCGAGCGCCTTAACACACCTGGCCATGCGAGGCCCGTTTTATTACTTATTTTAAAGTTAGAATTTATAAACTTTAGAAAGTCTGAAATATATTTTTTGAGGGTGATGCATAATTCCAAACTCATATTGCAGTCATTTTCCTTGTAGTTTAAAAAGAAACATTCAATGACTGTATAAAATGTTTAGAATATTTTTATATACATTTGTGTCAGCAAGCGTATAGATTTAGCAATAGAGAACTATTTGTGAATTGCGTCTAAACTGCTGATATTCAAGCTACTCACGGTCATGGGCCATTTCCCTTAGGTGCTACTAAACGCTCACAGAAGATGTATTTGTAAAACTGGTTTAGTTTTTGTACACTATATGGTCTCTATAACGAAGTCAACTGTGTAGAAGTTTATCAATAACTGGATCCTATATCTTATAAATATTTCTCATTAGGTGACCAAGAAATATGTATATTATGCATATGCTGTGCTTTCTAGTGGCTAGCTCCCTTAACTTTTATTCAAATACAGCCTGAATCAAATTTTCTACTGTTGAATATCTCTCATCAATCTATAAAGAGAAGCATTGTCTTTCTTCCAGTGTTAATATACATTTCAATCTGTTTATTTGTTATTTGTGAAATACTTGATTTTCATTGTAAATTTTTTCCAAGTTTCTTTCTTAAATTCTATCATAAAGGAAATCCAATTTAACTCTGCATGAATGATTCTAACTTTCCATACTTACTACTGTTACTATTCTTATTTTATGGTGATCAAAAAAAATATTGCCCTTACTTAATACCTGAAGTGATTTAGCTTTTATGTTGAAAGCATCACCGAAAACAGCAATGAAGCTCATAAAAACAAGAATGTTTCACTAGGTGGATTTATAGTAATTTCCTTGGCTTAATTATGTTGATAACCAAGATTAGTTTCTACTTTTTTTCTCTTTTTACAGCTGTCTAAAAACCACAAATTACACACCTACAATTAATGGCATATATATATATAGCTACTTCACAAACCCATCAGTTCACAAATTGCTGTATTACACTGTTTTTTATTTTCTTTGTTTTCCTATTACATATACAGCCGTCGGCGTAATTCAATCTGTAAAAAGCGACACCCTAACATACCACTAGACGTGAAGTTTCATGTACGTCTCTGTACTCCCTCAACGTTCCAAAATGTCTAAATTTGAAACTGTCACGCGTGGCGTCTTCCCAATAGCATTGAAATATATATATAAAAAAGAGCTTCCGCTGTGGGCCTTAACTTTCTACTTAAAATACTTTTCTTACGCTAAATTTTTCGTTTTGATTTTGAACATATTCTTGCCAAGGTTTTTTATATTAATAGCTTTATCTCACCCTATGTGTACACTTTGTGTCATAATTTAGGCCACTGTTGTTTAATAGAAAAAAATAATGAAAGGTAAAGAAAATACTACAATATTATCTTCTTTTTGCACAAAATCCAAGTCTTATTCTTGTAAACTTAGGACATGAACAAATCCATCTGTGAACGGAACTTGTTTGTTTGTAGTTAAGTACAAAGCTACATTACGGGCTGCCTACGCTGTGCCTCCATGGGTATCGAATCCCAGTTTTTAGCGTTATAAGACTTCAGACGTAACTGTTGCACCATAAGACGACTCAGACGGAGCAATGCAGGTTTAAAATAAACCCTCTTAGTTATGCGTTAGCCTGTTTATATTTCTTTCAGTTTAACACTTCGTTCTTCAGTTTTACCCTTATTAGACTCAGTTCATACATAGTCACACAAGAATGAATCAGTATACTAGTGTGTATTTTACAATCATGTAAGATGACCTACAGTTTGTTTTAATAATAATTTTCTAACTATCAGAAAAGCAAGAAAACTTACAAATAAAATAATGTAAAGATTGTAATGTATTATTTGGAAGTTACAAAACATTTTTACTTATTATCTTGCCTTAAAAAATATGAAATTATAAAACAAAATTATTATTTACATCACAACTTGTCTCGAGTTTTCTTTAGGTGGAAAAAGAAACATCTGCTAGGTTTGTTCTACGTAGCTATTTTAAATACTTGGTTAAAGATAATCAAATCGAAACTGCAACCTATCATACAATCCAAAAAATAACTGTGTAACAGAAGCACTGAAAAAAATCAGTGCTAAAGGAAAGGAGTGGCGTAACTATAGTGATAAGTCAATTTTGTGTGACAAGTAATAAACAGCTAATTAACACTTTCCTTATTACTTCTCCGATTTCTGCGGTATTGTACCTTTGCACAGTGAAATATTTTTAACTGATTATCTAACATTAATCTTTTTTTTCGAACAGAGTAGTCATGCAGTGTTAGACTACACAAATTTATTTCAGAGATTTTCTGTTTGTTTTGTCATAGGCGTCAACATGGACATTCTAACTTAACTGTGCATGACAACATGACGACAGCAGAAACTCACTGCAGCTCCACAAAACAAAATTTATTTTATATTATATTCGAGAACAGTCGTGATCATGTGTGAAAACAGTTCTGTTACATCATCAACTGTATGTTTGGTAGTTTGTTGAATTTCGCGAACGCTACTACAGGTTTTTTTTTGCTCTAGTCGTCCCTAATTTAGAAGTGACAGACTAGAAAAAAGGCAACTAATCGAATCACACGTTGTTAGTTGAGCTACTTTTTTTTACCAACTAACAGTGAAAGTGACCGTGATGTTATAACGTTCCCACGGTTGTCCGATGACACGCTAGCTGAAAATGGCAAGCAGGTCGCTATGTGTGAGCTCTCTCTGTGTGCCATATCCAACTAGGACGTTGATGGCTATGGTATATCATAGAAATTTTCTCCTTGGGGCATGAAAAATTTCAATGTCGATATATTAATCCATTTAGACAAACTCTTGACACCAGTCTCACCTTCCTTCAGTCTTTCCAGTTACTACCAGACTTTCAATTTTTTCTTTCCTTATAACATGTCAGAGAAACTTCAGAAATGTACCTTCTTCAACATACCTTTAAAATGCACCTCAACAACCATAACTCAACCGTTTCAATTTCCTTTTCCATACTTGATGACACAGTTCGACATTCTGATGCATGTGAGAACTGGTATAACACAACGATTCAAAATTATTAACCTCAATCCCACATAACCATGAGTTATCATCTTTTTCATTTCAAAAGATGTCTTTTTTATCACCCCTATTGTTTGGTTCTTTATGAAATTCGCACAAAGATACACGAGGGCTATGTGCGTTAGCCAAACTCTAATTTAGCAGTGTAAGACTAGAGGTAAAACAGCTAGTTATCACCACCCACTGCCAACTCTTGGGCTACTCTTTTACCAATTGACAGTCACATTATAACGCCCCCATAGCTGCACGGGCGAGCATATTTGGTGTGACGAGGGTTCGAACCCGCGTCCCCCAGATTACGAGCAGGGTGCCTTAACCACCGGCCCATGCTAGGCCTGCCATCCCACGTATCCGTTTTATTTAGTAATGGCACCTACCATCTGATGTTACCCAGCTTTTCACCTAGTTGACTTTATTCACCTGACTCATCTGTTCCCCATCTGCTTTAACACTGTATACAGGAATGCTCGTCTTCGTAATTATCATGCATCCTGTTCTCCTTTTGAGCACAACAAATATTTTACAAATTAAAATGTTTAAATCTCAAGTTTTTATACTAATATGCTCTTGTTTTTATTATTTATTATAAATACACCTTTTTCGACTCTCTACAGAACATGGTTAGTAATTCCATAAAATATGTTGGTGCACAAATTTATGAAAGTTGGTTAGCCTAAAACTACACACCGCGAGGAATCGAAATCCGTTGAAGTCCACAAAGTTACCGGTGATCCGCAGGGATAATGGAAGTGGAATAATAAAATATATTTCAAGCCGTTGTATCTTTTTAAATTCTGAATATGTTGGAAGATCACACAAGATACAAAACAAGCGGATGTAAAATTGGTTTTTAAGCTACTGGTGTCATGATGGTTTAAAACTATGTATAATCTAACTTTTCAGTTAGCGATATAAATTATTGAAAAATATATGTTAGTGTTAAATGGAAAAAATATTTAATATACAAACTGTTTCTATACAGATGCAACTTGTGTACACATACGGCTTAACAGTCGTTACAATTACTTTCAAAACGACCATTCCTTTACACTTGTGTTTAGTTTTTGTTTCAGTTCAACACAATGCAGCACAGATAGAAAATGTTAACACTTTGGAATAATTAATTATATTTATACGAGATTGTAAACTGTATAGTAATTTTGACTTGTTTTCCTTCCTTATACAACCAGCGAACTTAGTGTTAGAGTTTTTTAATGTTTGGTTTCCATACATGTCGTCAGATACACTAAGACTTAACCTCAATATCAGAGTCCAGTTCGGAGCTTCTTCGTTGTACTTTGTGCGTGTTTTATAGGGGGTGGGGTCAATTTTCAGGACTACGCATTACAGAACTTTCTTATTACGAGATTCTTGTATAGTTATAAGTGTTGCCCAGGTATAACAAGACTTTTCATTTACAGGTTGTTGTTTTTTTTATTGTTATTAATTTAACTATAGATAATTGTATATCTAATGCTATTAAGCAAAGGTTTCTTAAATTTCAGCCTCAGTTTGTTCTTTAGAGCCGAGAAGTTTTGTGAAAATGTAAGCTTCAACGCGCAAGAATAAAGAATATTTTAGTTTGATCATCAAACCTGTTCTAACAATCCTTTCAGCAAATCCTAGAGTCTCTAATCGTGTGGCGTAGGTTTACCCACTAATATTGCCTAACATGAAATACCACGTGATTTTTAACTGCATTACGTCATTTTAGACAGCACAAAAACAAAGTAATGTATTAATATATCTACGTAGACAGATAAGCAAGTAAATACATTTTGAGTTTGTTTTGATCTAAAAGCTTTAAACACAGAATAGTTTCTAAATTAAACATACATAGAGATCAAGCTAAATGATTCAATGATGAGATTTTTTTCCGATTTGAGTGTGCTTCTTTCTTATAGCAAAGCCACAACGGGCTATCTGCTGAGCTTACCGAAGGAAATCGAACCCTTTATTTTAGCGTTGTAAATCCGTAGACTTACCGATGTACTTGTGTGTGGCTTTCCGATTTAAGGCTCAAAACATAGCTTCTTACGCCTGTAAAAATTAAACGAGAAAATTTGTGCATGTATTAAAACAGAGCAAATGTGGAATGTTTTGTTTGTTTTTTGAATTTCATGCAAAGCTACTCGAGGACTATCTGCGCCAGTCGTCCCTAATTAAGCAATGTGAGACTAGAGGGAAGGCAGCTGCTAGTCATCACGAACAATCACCAACTCTTGGGGCTACTCTCTTATTAACGAATACTGGGATTGACCGTAACATTATAACGCTCCCACGGTTGAAAGGGCAAGGATGTTGTGGTGCGACGGGGATTCAAACCCGCGACCCTCGGATTACAAGTCGAACTCCTTAACCCACCTGGCATTGCCGGGCTACGTGGATTGTTTGTTGCGTTTATTAAACCACAGCTAGCCTCTTGATGACTTGCTTTCGATTCTTAGACTTATTGAATAAACAAAAGTTATAAAATCATACATACATACAACTCACTCGTGATAAAAATATTGATGTTATCCATGAGGACATGTCAAATATTACTATAACCCACTTATATTCAGCTTTGCAAAACAAAATCAAAATCACACACTGGGTTCTAATAATGGTTTTACATCATAGTATCACCAAGAACAGAAATGTCAGCCTAACGATAAGATTAAATATGCCTGATGTCATTCATTACGTATTCGTAAAAAAAATATTTATGCAATTTATGTTATTTATATGAAAGGCTGCGTAACTCTCCAAACAAAACAAGCTATGCTCATCTATTACACGTGTGCTACTTTACTTACTACCATGTTGTCTATATTACGTAGATGGATATTCTCACTTGATACATTAATTGAACTTGTTATTTTGGAAACTGTAACACAATTCCTTTACACATGAATGATAATGCAAGGTGATGACAGCCATGGATGTTAATATCCTTCAACCAGTCTTGGGAAGAAATGATAAAACAGTATCATTTAAATATCTTGTACAGTTCAATGATATGAAGAAAAAATGAAGGAGAAAACAAACAAACAAACAGTATTTTGAAACAATATGAAACTGTTGAAATTAATGAAAATTACAAACAAATATAATTATCCAGGGTTAGATTGTAAGTTACGAGCTTATCCAACAGGACCTTTAATGATCATAAACATTTGAAATCCAAAGAATGACCAAGGTTTGCCAACACAAATGTGACAAGAGAGAAGAGAGTATGCAGGATTTCTTGAAATTTTAAGACTTGAATTAAACATTATCACAGAAAGAGGTTCCAAGTTGTGAAATACGTAACACTTAAGATTTTATGAATACTGATATGCGACTTCCCGTTTAGTTTTCTTGTTCCTACAAAAATAATTATAAAGAAACTACCTACGAAAACCATTCTGACCGTGGTTTGTAAAAAATACGAAAAACAGTGAGACACTGATTTAAGATTTTTAAAATAACTAATCAACTAATTATTATTCACATAGCATAATACACATTTAACTCACCACTTCACATGCCAAATGTTTAATATTTAACACTTATAACTCGAAAAATTCGGCAACCTTTTTGTCCTTTTCTTACGGAAATTCATTATCGTCATTTAATATACAAGTTTAGTTTATCGAATCGTACTTTTGGTCAACGCATTCCAATCTACACTAAATCTTTAGTGTATCTTTCCTCACGCAGAGCCATCGATAAACATCCAATAAAACCTTTAATGTTTATTCTGTCGAATACCAGATGTCACTTGCTCTAATCCACATTGATTTCTTGCTATGTGGTATTTGGAAAAATACCAAGTATTCATTTCTCGTTTAGTTCATACAGTTGAACACTGTTGTGCATATTCTGATAATTGTACAGCTATGGCTCTATATGAAATGTTATGTATGACCTTTAATGTTCGACTAACAGAAGAATACGGTCACACCATTTAGTGTTACTGATCTCTCCCATGGAATAGGTCATGAAGAATTCCTTAGTCTTCCACCAAATTATTCTCTTGTAAAATCGGTCATGTAGAGGGCTTAGGGATACTTGGAGGTTGTGTCATTCTTATTTTTAGTTATGTGACTATCAAATGCATTCTTGACTCTTGAAGAAATAACCTGATCTCAAGAAGTACATAACTGTTAGTCGTATAAGCCTTGTACACCTCTTCCTTTAATATAAATTATCACAAACTAGAGAGCAGCAGTGTGCTCTTGTCTAGCCCACTCTAGATACGTATTTTTGTTCCTTGTTTGTTTTGAAATTTTGCACAAAGCTACTCGGGGGCTATCTTTGCTAGCAGTCCCTAATTTGGAAGTGTAAGACTAGAGGGAAGGCAGCTAGTCATCACTACCCACCGCCAACTCTTAAGCTATTCTTTTATCAACGAATAGTGGGATTGACTGTCACATTATAACGCTCCCACGGCTGGGAGGGCGAGCATTTTTGGCGCGACGCGGATGCGAACCCGCGACCCTCAGATTACGAGTCGCACGCCTTAACGCGCTTGGCCATGCCCGGCCTATTTTTGTTCCACAAGAAAATAAAGTGTTTTACAAAATTTTTCACACTTTGTCCGCTCTTTTCTTCAACTTAGTAAATTGAGAAAATTTCAAATTAACCATACACCACTCATTCGTTAGAACTTTTAGTTTAGAGCAATTAATATTCTTATCTTCAGATTATCGGAATACGTGAGAATTTGTTAACGTAAAAACTGATTGATTAGAATATCTGACGTAATTTCTACTGCTCTACGCGAAGATTACTAATTTCGAGTATAAATACATTGCTGACCAAAATCTTAAGGCCGATGAACATGAATAAAAAAATATGTATTTTGCGTTGTTAGACTCAACGACTTATTTGAGTAAGAGCATCAAAATATGAAAATAAGAAAAGGGAAAAAAACTTTTTTATATTTAATAGGGAAAATGTGAGCACTATGAAATTAACCTAAATACTAGCAGGTCAAAAGTTTAAGAAGTCCTAAACAGGGTAGGAAATGCTAAACAAGATATCTCAGTAGTGAGTTGCACGGCCATCATTGCGAATAACTTCAAACATTCGCTTTGGCATGGTTGATATAAGCATTTGCAGGAGGTTGGCTGAAATGTTACTCCAAGTGGTGAAGAGGGCTTTACGAAAATCATGCACTGTTTGGAATTGACATCCATTTCCATAGACTTACCTTGCCACCCACCCCCAAACATTTTCAATGGGGTTCGGTTCGGGTTGGATGTCCCAAAAGAATCACATTATTCACCGTGAAAAACTCCTTTGTCCTGCGGGCATTGTGGATCGCAGCGCTGTCCTGCTGAGAGATCCAGTCATTTCCACACAAGCGAGGGCCTTCAGTCAATAAAGATGCTCTCTCCAACATGCCAATGTAGCTAGCTGCTGTTTGACGCCCCTGTATAACCTGAAGCTCCATTGTTCCATGGAAGGAGAAAGCACGATGGAAACTCCTCCACTGTGTCTCAGGTGGGATATTCTTATCGTACCAGTAACGTTGGTTGAAAGTCATCTGGACCATCTAGGTTAATTTTTTTTTCATCACATCCCACATTTGGTGCTTCTCAGCAAAGTTTAACCGAACTTTTTAGTGGTGTGGAAGGAGGCGTGACCTTTGAAGACGTTTACGGTTTTTAAAGTCTTTCTCTCGTAGATGCCGTCTTAATGTTCTTGAGCTGCATTCTACGTCGGTAAGGGCTTAATATGGTTCGACGATCGGCTGGTGTCTTGCGGGACAACGCCGGCGAAATTTTCTTGAGCCGACCATTTGAAATTATCATTCCGTATCCCTCAGGGCCTTTTAGGAAATTTGCAACAGCAGTTTTACTACGCCCAATCTAATCAGCAATGGCACGTTGAGAGAGACCTTGTTTTTGCGGCTCGACAATTCTCCCACATTCAAACTCTTCAACGTTTTCGCCTTTTCCATGTTTTTACCCATGTAACACAAAAGATGTCAGCAGAAGATGTTGACAACGCTAATGCTTCAACACAAATGACTAATTTTCGTTGTGTGTTTACCGATTAACGCTTCGTTTCAGTATGGTCTTGAACTTTTGATCAGTTTGTATTTAGGCTAATTTTATAATGTTCACATTTTCCGCATTAAATGCTAAAAAGCTTTTTTTTATTTTTCGAAGCTCTACTCAAATTAGTGGTTCAGTCTAACAATGCAAAATGCATATTTTTTATGTTTATTGGCCTTAAGAGTTTGGCCAGCAGTGTATGTTCATATTATCGAGGATCGTATACGACAATGCATGAGCATGAATAAGTTGAATACAAATATCGGGAGTACAGCAAAGGAGCGCGAGTTTCACAATTCCGGGGTAGAGTTGACTCTGTACATGAAAAATTGATCAACTATTTCTCACATATTATGTACTTATAACAACTGCAATTTATTTACAAGATAAATTTTTGACATCCGATATCAAAAGCATGTGTTTTATAACACTAACTCACAACCTTTCTTTAGTTATTCAAAATATTTAATTAATGAATATCTTCACTCAAGAGAAACAACAGTTTTAAACAATCTTCCATATTTTGGGTTTAGCACACATTAAGACCTGACTAGAAGCAGACAAAAAAAAAAGTCTCATAACCGAAGATGTGGGATTTACCTTTATTGTTAATTACCTGAAAATTTATTAGATGTGAAAATATATTTCTGTGTGTGTAAAATTTAAGTGTTTATGAAATATTTTTTTTATTTATTAGCAAGACGTAAAAATATTTGTGATTATACAACTCATATCTCCCTCGGTACAAAAATTGGAAAATATTTAATGTTTAACTTCTTCTTCTTCAATTTATATTTCTGTTTATACAGTGGCTTAGTGGCATATCAGAGAACTAACATAGTTAAAAATAAGGTTTTGATACTCATGTTGAGCACATATAGCACCTTGTGAAGATTTATGGTTGAATAACCTGACGTTAGATACGAAAAAGCAGCACCAGTGACAAAACAAACTGCCTGTTTTTTAAACTCATTTTCACTACGCCTCCCCCACATCGTGTCGAAAGAGTGATATGACATATACTAGCTGTTAGTAAATTAGAGTTAATCACAGGAGCGGATTAAGCCTACATCGTCACCTAAAAAATGAGTTCTGGCGGGTACTACTCATACCAATATTATACATCAATAGAGCGCAAATATGGGTCCATCATGAACAGGGATTTAGCTTTAGCTGAACGTTAAATCTACCCATGATTAATCAGTACTCTAAATTCTAAAATATTTTGTTTCATAATGAGCGTCATAACCGTCATAGACGACCTTATATATTTTTCTGGGTCAAGTATTTTAATTTCAATAATGTCAGATAAAAATTTGACTAAAGAACGAGTACTTATGTGCTTTGTAAAATGTACATTATTATAACCTGTTTTGGATATCTGTAAATAACATGTTAAAATGTTGCATTTTTATATACCGAAAGGTAGTGAATCAATGGAATCATTAATTCAAATTTCTAAGGCGGTATTTATTACAGATATTAGGCTTAATGGTTTAGTAAAGTGATGCATTGTAAAAAGAAAATGAGAAAAATTATATTCCTTTTTATAGTATTGATATAAAAGCATTTAATTTCATATAATTAGCTAATTTATTTCTTTTTACCAAAATTAATTATTTAAAATAGTTTAAAATTTTGTGTAATCCATACGGAGGACATGCTTCAAATATTTTATCAAAGCTCGTAATTTATTTCTATTTGTGGAAAATGTTGGAGATAAATTACAATAAAAGTACATATTTCATAAAGAATTCATGCTTTTCATACCGACAATTTTAAATTACAATACAAGTAATATACTATGAAAGTTAGTAGTATCATCCATGATCATGAAATACGATGGTAATATAATTTTACTTTGTTTACTCTTTATACAAGTCACATGTATTACTAAGTCTAATGACGAGCTATGTGCGCATTTAACTATAATTTTTGTACTTTACTAAAGATATTTCTATCTATTTTAAGTGGAATTAAAAACTAGCATTCGAATATGTATAAAATTATAAAAAATAAGACCATTCATCATTTCAATAAAAGTAATATCAGTAAAAAATAAAAGAAGTTTTATATTAACTTATACGTCTAATGAAATAGTTATTAGGATAGTTTCAATCCAACTTTCCAATGTTCTTATTTTGGAAACACTTGATAAAATCAACAGGAATATGTCTAGACAAACCGAAAAAAATACAAGGGAAAGAAAGTAAGAAATCAAACTGCACCAATATTAAACCATAAACTCATTGTTTAACACTGAGAGAGAGAGAGAGAATATGGGGGAAAATGAACTTTCACCCTTGTAGGGGCGATTTAAAATTTTTCACGACTGTGAATAAAGATGTCGGAGATTCATTTCGTACTAGTTACCCTTAACTTTTTTATTTTTGGTTCACTTGTAATTAATTCAAAATTCCTTTATTTGAACCTCGATTTTTATAACTATGTGATACTATAACAAAAACGTTATGAAGGACAATTATGAAAATACATAAATGGAGATACTGATATTCTGGCAGATAAAACAAATTAACACTACTCTTAGATTTGGTTCATGCCAATACAGGATAAAGTGAGTCTACATAAATCATATTTGCCTATTATCGTTCAAATAACAGAACTGCAAAATAACGAGTAATACTACAGTATTGTTGCAGTATTTGGAATAATGTTTTCAGTCTTGGGCTCCTCAGCTCAGGAAAAACAACTAACTATTGGAAAGGGTTGAGAGAGAAGGGTTACCAGAATGGTGTCCGAGAAGGAGGGGTTGTCACACGAGTATAGGGTGAACTCTCCGTTTTCTCTTGAAAATAGGAGAGTTAGAAAGGATCTGATTGAGACGTTTTAGGTTACAAAGGGAATTGATAGTGTTGATGTATCATCCACTTTTCATATTAAAACAGTGAGAACAGTAGGACTAGTGAACACAGATATAAATTTCGGAAGGGTAGAAATCTTCATTTAAGACAGTTTCATTTTGATAACAGGGTGGTTGACGAGTTTAAGGAAAAGCTTAATAAACACGTGAAAGATAAGAGCTGGTTTAAATTTTTATTTATTTATTTATTTTTAATTAATTAAATTTAGTTTAGAGGACGAAACAGCAGAGATGAACCAATAAGCCCCATGTTGTTCCAAAACTTCATGTCACGTTGACAGTAAATACAACAAACATAACATTTGCTATTTTTGTAAAAAAATGTAGGCAAGCAAATCCACAAACACACAAATCCATTACTATCTACTTATTACGTTTTCTCATTTACAAAATAAGACAAAACCTGTGACACAGTTTATAGGTAGTGTAAATATACGAACATATTAGTAACAAAATTGCACATCAAACTAAAAGACTTCGAACTAATTTCCATAGAATATCATTAATCGAGGCTAAAGTACCACAAAAATCCCAGAATCTGTAGAAATATGTTGGAAAAAGAACTTGTATTACTTAATAATACTCTGGAATACACCGTGTCTTTGATTATAATTTATTCATATAAAGTTAGTGATTCATAGTTTATCTTCAAGGTTCAGTGTCCTAACAGACCTTAACAATATTCTTTATTTCGTATAAATACTTAGCGTATCGTTTACTTGAATGTCTGCAGTAATCCAAAATCGAGCTTACCAGAGTATCTAGTCAATATTTCAGTATCGGATTTAATAATAAGCATTTTGTTAAATTATAATTTGAATATATTAATATCTTATTACAAGTTGCATTCCAAACAATTTTTCACATTAAAAAAAAACACGATGATTTCCGGCAAGTTTACGGATTGATAACGCTAATATCTGAGCTGAATTCTGTAAGTGGTTTAGCTTTAAAATAAAAAAACAAATAAGGAACAAGCTGTTAAGTCCAGTGCTTAAAAATTACGTTGCCTGACACGCTGTTTGTTTGTTTGTTTTGGAATTTCGCACAAAGCTACTCGAGGGCTATCTGTGCTAGCCGTCCCTAATTTAGCAGTGTAAGACTAGAGGGAAGGCAGCTAGTCATCACCACCCACCGCCAACTCTTGGGCTACTCTTTTACCAACGAAAAGTGGGATTGACCGTCACATTATACACCCCCACGGCTGGGAGGGCGAGCATGTTTAGCGAATTACGAGCGCACGCCTTAACGCGCTCGGCCATGCCAGGCCCACCTGACACGCTGAGAGTATATGAAAATGTTTAGTAAATACGTTAAAAATGTTACACACCAATTTAGTTTCGTTATTTGTTCTTTTGGATGTGGCATTTATTATTTAGCAGACGTTTTTTATTTTATTGCCACAAAACATTTTATTTTTATTTTACATAATAATGTCTGGTTTGTGTTGAATTTCGCGCAAAGCTACATGAGGGCTATCTGCACTAGCCGTCCCTTATTTAGCAGTGTAAGACTAGAGGAAAGGCAGTTGGTCATCACCATCCATCGCCATCTCTTGAGCTACTCTTTTATCACCGAATAACAAAATTGAACGTCACATTTTACGACCCTACACCTGAAAGGGCGAGCATGTTTTGTGTGACGGGGATTCGAAACCACGACCTTCGGACAACAAGTCGAGTGCCTTAATCACCTGGCCATACCGGGCCTTTTCGGAATTTAGCCTTGGCGTTTCCTGGTTATGGTAAATCATCTGTATATATTTAAACCAGCATCATTTCAAACTGGATGGCAGTTACTAATATTACTGGTTACGCCTACAAGACACTGTAGTACAGCTGGGCTTGTAAAAATTGAGATTTGTTTTATTCCAATATTAGAGATATTTCTGTTGTACTTATCACAGTTTTAATGCAAAAAAAATGTACAAAATTTTACAGGAATCTATTTTGTAAAAAACGTCTCGTGGAAACTTATAAGATATGTACTTACAGATAATTATGACTTACAAACGGTAACTAACTTTTTGTGTTAAACACTGACAGAATGTAGGTATTTGAATACGAAAGTACGTAAACCACTAGACCTCTTGATAAATCACACTTATCCCCATATTTACATACTAATTTCACAGAAAACAAAGTCGTGTGAAATATCTATGACGGAATAAAATATTATGAATTTGTAATACTTGAACTGTTTACCTTCCTTTACATCAAATTAGCCAAGCTTTACTGCGCATGCGTTTCATAAGTTTACATCAATAAAGGACAAAGCATTTTTTAAAAATGTGTAATGAACTAACGGCAACAAAACATTCAATAAATGAAAGATATTACTTTTTTATGTCAGTAAAAACCTTTTCACTTGTTTTGAGGTATTAGTAAAATTATTCCAGACAAATTTACAATTTTACACTGATACAATCACATGTTTAAGAGATCTTTAAAACCTATCAATCTTCGAGTACTTTGATATTCCAAACAAAACTATTGCATATACTCGACAAGCGTCTTTTATGCTATATTAATGGTTTTGTTGTAAATTCCTTTTGTGGCTACGTTTGGTTTTTTATGATATAATTTAAAACTATTTTTTTCGATAAATATTTTGAGTCTGATCACGACTGATAATATTTCTGTCTTAGCGATCGGTGTCAAAGTACTTGTATTTCAATAGTATTAACGATGCAAGTCTACATATATATGTAACCTTCCTTTTTTAACACTTTATATACATTTATAATTGCTATTCCCACCGTGTTAAACTCCATTGTTTTGTTCATGTATCCAACTGCTTGTTTGTCGTAAATAAACAAATTATAACAATTAAATGCAAAGATGAATTTCTAAAAACTTGTCACTAGCAAAGTGATACAAACTATGGAATACTAAGTTAAAAAGAGTATCCGAAACGATTTAAAGGATTTCATAAACCAAACAAATGGATCACAATTTACATAAGAGGAAGGTTAGTTATAAGTTCAACTATTTTAGTGTAATATAACAATGGCTTTTAAGAATATTTGGTATTTTTATCGGATTTTCTATTAGTTTTACCTTTACGTGGCTATTTGGTAGCATTATTACAGTTTCTGAACGTTTTACATTTTTTTGCCTCTAATAGCTTAATAAATACGTGGGTGAAAAGAACATTCTGGAAAAATAAATAATGCCAAACTTGCTACGTCAAAACAGCTGACTTATGTGACAAAACACTAGCGAAGATCTCGTACAATTAGGTTTGAATAATCTCATAGATATTTAAATATATAGCGTGTATTAAATAATACAGGCAGGAAATTAAAAAAAACAACAACAGAAAATTACGAAGTGTGCAAGATAAAAACAAAACGAACTTTACTGGAATCTAGAGTCATTAAGCTTTACTATACTTTATTTAATATCTAATTAAAGCACCAATTTTGAAGTGACTATTTTCTGTTGGTAGCAGAGGCAAATTTGTGCTTAATCGTCTTAATATTTCTTTCTGTTTTACCCATGGTTGCATTTTTTCCTATAAATTGGCCAAGTGCAATAATTACTTGTTACTTATTTTTAAGGCTAAAATTCGTCGCCTTATTACAGCAAATATAGTGTGTTTCACAGATTACTATACAGTTTTTCACTGACAAGTTCTTATTAATATTATATAATATTTCTATGTTTTTATATTATAAATCTTAGACTGCAACATAACTCACAATTGATGAGTCCTCGCATGCTGCTAAGGGCGTAAATAGTATGCTTAAATTAAGGAAGCAAAAAAAGGAAAAAAAATGTGTAGATATGACTAGAAAACTAAACTTATAAAATATGAGAACTTGAAACTAATGATAAAAGATAAATTATGAACGACTTAGAAACGCTACGTCAATAAAAGAACAAACTAACTTCAAGTATTACAACAGATAACAAGTACATCATGTATAATATAAACAAATGCACGTGATAACATGTCTGAAATAAAAGTCGTGTAATCTTTTGAAGTTAGGTTGCTGGCTGTGTTTTAGATGTTACCATAAATTTGTGATACTGAAATGTGCTGAAAAAATAATAACGAATGTGGAAAGAGCTAATTTGCAAATACGTATTATAACTATCTTTAACTTTAGTACTTAGAGCCGCTGAAAAGAGCTTTAAACTTACATTACTTGTGATAATATGTAATTTAAACTACCCTGTACACGTACAATGTCGTATAACTCAAGAACACACAATACTCCCTACCTCATTTCTTTAATTCCATCGTCTGTACTTGCCAAATAAAAAATAATTCAGCTTTTCTTGCACACAATACCTAGACTTAATATGAGGTTATTACATGATTTCGTTACGTTTCACAAGATTATGAACGATGCATTCACTTACATTCACAGAACCTTCGAATATAACCCCAACGCAGAGCAGAAAATACTAACAGCACGTGATACCGAAAACAACAAAGAAAGTCATGGTAACATGTGAGATAACTTGTAGACGAATTCATTATCTAATGTGGGGAACTGCGTGAAAAGCAGGAACGGAATAATTTCTTGAAATAAAAAACCGGAAAATAAAATAAATAAAAGTGGGGAAAAATTTCTTTCGAATATATGTAACACATTCACTTTAACGTTTATATGCATTTAAGTGCATTTTTCACTTTAAAATAATTAACGTTACGAAATAATATGGCCATTTGGTTTAGCCTCCTTGTCTAGTGTATTTAAACAAGATGTATATATTTGCGTCCTAACTGTTAAATGTACTTCTAAAGTATGCACCGTAGTATTTTACAACACAAATAATGATGTGTAAAAGCCAAAGGTGGATCAAATAGGTTAAAGATGATTATTTTAAATGTGTAGTGATAATAATATAGTGTGTATGATATCTTACTAACACAACTTATAACGTTAAAGCTTGTTGTTCGTCTCACTCAAGGTGGACAGTGTAGATATTTCATTACATAGTTTTGTACTTAATAAAAAAACAAAAAAACTTTGTAATTAATGTGTTATTATTGGAATTATGTTATTGTGCTGTTATTGGAACAACTTCTTTATTCGTAGTTAAGCACAATACTACGTAAATGGGTTACTTATGCTCTTCCCACATGACTTCTAGATTTGTAAGTCTACAGACATCTCGCTGTCCCACTGATAGGGAACTTCTTCATTGATGATCCTGCTTGCTGTAATAGTCATGATTATCTATTGTCTGACAACGCAATTACCATTGTAAGAAGTTTCTGTGAAGATCACATCATTTGGCGACTATATGTAGATACGGTCGAGAGGAATTGCTACAGTTATAATTTGTTCGGCTGTCATTTATCCGATAATGGCCAATTATTTTGGATAAAAACTTATGAACATTTGACTTGTGACTTTTCATCGAGTTATACTCCTTATTTATTATTTTGTCTCTGTTACCAGGACATATGCCAGTCTCACCTCGATAATGTTTTGGGTCGAAAGGTTTCTTTTGGTAACCATAAAGTTTTCTTTGTGGTTTGATTTATTTACCACTTTGCGCAGCGTTACACAAGGGCTATCTGCGCTAGCCGTCCCTAATTTAGTGGTGTAAGACTAGAGGGAAGGCAGCTAGTCATCACCACCCAACGCCAACTCTTGCGCTACTCTTTTACCAACGAATAATGGGATTGATCGTAACATTATAGCTCCCTCACAGCTGAAATCGGGAGCATGTTTGGTGTGACCGGGATTCGAACCCGCGACCCTCAGATTACGAGTCGAACGTCTTAACCCAAGGACAAAATTTGAAATTTTAGTGTTATAAGTCTTCTCATGTACTGCTAAACTTCTGTATATAGCGACTTCACTGATATCTTTTATATGGAATATCACGAATACCCATTTCATTTTTCAATTACTTAACGTATTCAAGAGTTAAATGAACGTCTCTTCGAAGTAACGTGTGTAAAAAAATTACGTAGAAAGTGTTAGGAACAATGAAGTAGAGATGATTTTTTGTAGTATGTCCATTGTCTTTTAATGACTTGTGGAATTTAAGTAACAGATCTGATGAAAGTGAACAGCTTAACACAAACCGACGCCGATTCTTGGATTATTGTAATAGTGGGAATGACCGTCACGTTATAACGATTCCCACGGTTGAAAGAACGAAGGTATTTGTTGAGAGGATTTGAAATTGAGACCTGTAGATTGTAAGTGGAAAAATCTAATCTCTATGCCATGCCAGGCCGCACCCTGAATGAGCAAGAACGTGTCTTAACTTTCACGCAAACACCCTCCAGGGCTATTTGAGCAAAACTTTCCTGATTTTTGAAGTGATAAATTAAACTGAAGACAGATAGTCAATACCATCTACAATCAGCTTTTAGATTACTCTTTGCCAATGAATAGTCACATTATAACACCACCCTGACTGAAGTGGGAACATGTTCAGCGAAGGATTAGATCCTCCAACTCTCACATAACGAGTCGAGTACCCCAGTATTCAGGCCATGACAGACCCCATGTCATGTAGCTTTGCTAGAAATAAAAAACAAACAAACTCTTTTTGTCCCATATCGATTGAGTATTAGTTTAAGAGCTTACATTGCTAAAATATTGGTTCGATTCTTCGTAGTGGATAGAGCGCAGATAGTTCATTGTGTAGGTTAACATTAAAACAATAACAAGAGGTTTGTTTGCTCTTGTATTTCACGCAAAGCTACCCGATGGCTATCTGCGCTAGCCGTCCCCAGTTTAGCAGTGTGAGAATGGAGGGAAGGCAGCAAGTCATCGCCACCCTCCGCCAACTCTTGGGCTACTTCTTTATCAATGAATAGTGGGATTGACGGCTGAAAGGGCGAGCATGTTTGGTGTGAAGGGTATAAAGAGAGAGAACATATAATATGCCTGTAGAGTACGATCTATATTACCTGTATACTACAGTCGAACCAGGCATTCCTGGGTCTCAATTTTGAGAACTTAACCGTTCCTCATATCTGCATAATAAAACAAAAATTTGTTGCTTCTATAAATAATTACTATTTGGCCAGTAGCTATAATTAACCAAAGCAGTAATATCCTGAACAAATTCTCATGCAAAGTTTGCCCTAAATTTGAGTTCTCATTGATGGATTCATTTCGTGTTGGACAACACTTATGAATGACTTTTGGTTAAGTTTCAAATTTGTATCTAAAATATCACATACACATAATCATCAACATATACCTAAATTTCCAACTTACACATATAACGATATATTCTAATAGTTTTTGGTATATTTCTTCAAGCAAGTGCATCATTACTACAGTAGCACGTGTGACTATTTTTGGAAACAAATTATCATCGTCATCCACAAACATGGTACAATTTGTATATGTGCAGAAATTCAACAGAATCTTAAAGCCAAAATCACTCATGTTAGATTTAGTATTTGTTATTTCACCACTTTATAAATCAATACACCATTAGTTTAATTACAACAACATAAAATTATCATCAGTAAATGTGCAATCATTGTTCAGATCAGAAGTCAATCACGATTGGCTTAGACACTGTGTCACCTTATACAAGCCAACTCATTTGTATTTATTGATTTCATATAGTAGCTTTAATATTGCCAGACCTAATCATTTGGGAAAATACTAAGATATTCTCTCTATATAAAACCAAGATTCTTTTCCATTGCAACCCCCTTAAGTGTTAGCTCCATTTGGATTTGAAAAGTAGCAAAAATATACACGGACTAAGAGACATCACTCAGAATTCAAACAAACAATCCATGTGTTAAAAGTATTTCTGGCTCGGCTGTCATTATCCAGTTTGACTTGCTGATATCTGTAGGCTTGGTATAGAGTGTTGAAACATCTTGCACATTCTAACATGCTCAAAATGGAAGTATCCATTTGTCCAGTTACTATAAAAGATATGATTAATATTTTCAGAAATGCCTTTGCAGATCTCAACCATAGCATGTGGTTGTGTCCTCTCATCAAAAGCAATGTTTGGGGGGAAGAGGCTGCGACTACTGTTTCAAAAATATTTAGAGTGGACCTGGATATTCTTGTCATGCTGACAGGTACTACGATGCCTTCTGCTGCTAGTTTCCTTTTACAGTGATTTGGCTGAGGTAGCTAGCTACCTTAAACTTCAGATAGTGCCTCAGTCAGAGTACAAAGATCTCATATTCCCATATTATTTCTCGTTATCTTACTTAGAAGTCCCTTAATGAGCTCGTACGCAAAATACCACTGTAGTATGCTGCTTCCACTTCAGGATCTACTTCTACATGCAAATGATACACGTTATGAGCACATGCATCCAAGTTCTTTGAAGGACATCCCTTACAAGTTCTAACTTAAACCTGATGAATAATTCAATTTTACTCTTGGCAAAGCTGGGTTATTCAAGCTCAATAGTTCTTATGGAGTCTGAGCGCACGAGGCGAGGCGGTTAGCATGTTGGACTATGGATATAAGGTTCCATGGATCGTGCAACGTTTATGTCAAATGAAAATTAAAACATTGTGTTCCATACTTTGAGGAACTTTGGGTGCGTTATAAGAGTAACGGCCAATTTCCTTGTTCAATTATAGAATCCCACAGTTGACAGTAACTGATTAGAGATAGTTAATGGAGATGGTCCATGAGTAATTTTACGTGAAATTCAACAACACAACAAAATATAACCAGTTCAGCAAACCAAGCAAATACCCAAAAGCTTTACACGATTGTAAGTGAAGAACATTATTTGGTCTAACTGGTTTATGTACAAACATTTTCATGTTTTAATCCCGTAGAGAATTTGAGGCTAAATATGTTTCTGCTAAATATAGCTTATATTAAAAGGGGAAAATAACCGCAGCGTTGAAGATAACATGAAAGTGTTAGAGCTTCAAACGTTTAATCGGAATGAAAAACATAAATGTATGTGAATAAAATAGTTCAGCGAGCTTAAAATTTACTTACATGATTAGCTTCGTATAGTTTGTTAACGTTTCAAAAACTTACATAACAAACAGTTGTTTTTATTGAATGTTAGGTAACGTACCGTTCCATGAAAAGAGAAGATATATGAACTCAAAAGTGAAGCTTGTCTTTGCACTAGAATTAGGAGTCAGTTGGATTATATGGCTGAATTTTGTTGTAAAGAAAAAGCAAGGTTAATTTCATTACAAAAAACAACAAAAATTTTCTAATATTTGTCTATTACGTCATTTTTTGTTTCGCATGCTTAATATATAGTTTAACCTATATGATGAAATCATAATTATAACCTTGGTTTGTACTTTCTCGTACAAGATTCTTTCCGTGGTTCTTTAGTGTACTTATATGATATTATCAGTTAGAAACCGACCCCATTAATGTCACTCTCACGTGACCTTAAGGGAATATATCAAGTTTGATGACAACTAATGCAGCAGTTCGCCAGTTGTTGGTCGACACTCTCTCAAAGTTTTGTTAAAATAATGGTTTAGATAAGGTAGATTGTGGTACATATTTTAATACTAATGTACATATAAATCCAGTAACTAGGACTAGGGCTTAAGAATTATTAAACGAAATAACAGAGAGACAATAAGACCCACTAAACTGACAAAACTTCTGTCTTTTCCTGTTTGATATTAACTTGTAGAATATTGAAATACCGCTTATAATTGTGTAACTGTAATTTGAAAACAAGAAGGAAACAGATTTCTGACTCGGAATTTTTTCTTCCAATCTCTCAAACTCTAAGATTGTGGAGACAATATATCTACTACAGTTGCTAGCAAACTGTAATAAACCCTTTAAGTTTTATTCATTTGGAAATTTTACGTTTTACAATTTCTTTTCTGCAGTCAGTGACTGTAGCAAACTCAATAAGATATCTGTTTGTTTTTCATCCCAATCCACCTGTTAGCTTGTCAATGATATGATGTATGATTTAACCTTCTTGCAACAAGGCACATCGCAGACAGCTTTATGGAAAGTTCCGTTTACGAACAGAAATTTTATTTAAGGTAATTCTGTTCTATATACCTACATATATGTCACCAATTAGTATGAAAATGCCATTCAATATCGTCTATAAACAATGGCAATAAAAATGTGGTAGTTAATTCATATAATAAATTTCAGTAATAATGTTGACGTCCTAAAATATGACGAGAATGAATAACATTCTTTGTTATGACTTTGCCAACACGTCTTGTTTAATAAACCTTCAACGAGAGCCGAAAAGGTTCGATTGATTTAAACCTAGAATTAATGACTTTTTAAACACATTTTAAAAACTAATTCGGCAAGAAATAGAAATCGCTTGTGGGTCTACGACTTTCTTATTTAAATGCTTTATAATATCATATGAGTTACACGAAAACATTCGTATAAAAATACGACCAATACTTCAATTAATAAATAATTACTACTAAGATATTCTGTATATTTTACAAGGAAAATGGACGATTTCACACAATGTTTGGTCATTTATGTCCCGTAATTGTTCAGTGTTAAGACTTATAGCTTACAATGTTAAAATTTTGGATTCAATACCCACGATAGGGTTCCCCGCTGGTACAGAGGTAAATCTGCGGATTTACAACGCTAAAATCAGGGATTCAAATTCCTTGGGTGGACTCAGCAGATATACCAAATGACTTTGCTATACAAAAAACGCACACTCACACACCCATGATAAGCAAAGCACAGAATCTCATTGTGCAGATCTGTGTTGAATGAGAAACAGGCTGGTTAGTTTTTGTACTAAGAGTTGAAACTGTGAAAAAAAGAAATGTAAATGCTAGATATTCTGATATATTAATATTTACTTAAAAGTATAATAGTTTCTTTGTGGTTATTAATATAAACTGAGTGAGGTATATATTAATTTGGGTTGTATCTGCTGTTCTGTATCAAACAGTTTCTAGATTGATTTTGAGTCTTAGTGGTTGTCATACATAGGGCACGTTGTGAGAAAGTGTTTTCACAAAGTTAGCCAGACATTCATGCGGTCTCAAGCAGCTCAAATGGATCGTTGTTTATGATGGAATATCATAGAATTATTTTGTGAATTTATGAATACCCTTAATAATTGTCTCTCCCAAACTAAATTAAACATCTATCTCTTTATAACCCGTACCTCTACACGAACTAGAAATACATTTCAGCAGCTTTAAAAACTCGTTAAACTGTGTAATTGTTCTCAGTGATGCGAAGTAAAAGAGCAAGGGTGGAGCAGACACTACAAAAATTGCAAGAGCTTTTCTAGGTTGTCAAAGAACAGAACCAGAATCATGTGACATGGTATTAAAATAGAAGCAGGATGAAGGGCTTTGTGATCGTTAGAAGACTCGCTTCTAAGAACATAGACTACTGCACAAAACGATATTTGTTAGTAGTTTTTAATACTTTACTTCAGTTGATACAATTCAAGATATTTTCAATGGGTTTTTTGTTTGTTTTGAATTTTGCAAAAAGCTATACGAGGGCTATCTGCGCTAGTCGCTAGAGGGAAGGCAGCTAGTCACCTCCCGGCTAACTTTTACTAACGAATAGTGGAATTGACCATCACATTATAAGGCCCCCACGGCTGAAGGGTGAGCATGTTTTGGTGTGACGGGGATTCTAACCCGTGACCCTAAGATTACGAGTCGAGTGCCTTAACCACCCGACCATACAGGTCCGATTTGAATGGGAAAAGTCTCTTCACAAGGGCGGATATTTATGTATTAAATCTTCACCTTAATAGAACAATAACAAAGTTTACAAATTATTATAAATTGATGACGCGTACAATAGTTTCCGCTTTTAGGCCAGAAAGTTAATGAATTTATTTAGCGATTCTGTATTCTAAGTTTGATCGTCGACTCAACTTGGTGTCGTAGAATTAAAACGTTTTTGGTTTATATAAAAAAAAATAAAAACAACTAAAACGCTTTATGCTAACTTATGATTAATTGTACAATATTATAATTATAGTATTCAATACCATAATACAAGTTTACTTTCCATTTGAAAGAACATGTTAGTTCTACGTCTACTGTTAATCTCTTGAATATACCCAATTCTGTTTATTTTTAAGGCCTGGCATGGCCAAGCACGTTAAGGCGTGCACTCGTAATCTGAGGGTTGCAGGTTTGCGCCCGCGTCGCGCTAAACATGCTCGCCCTCCCAGCCGTGGGGGTGTATAATGTGACGGTCAATCCCACTATTCGTTGGTAAAAGAGTAGCCCAAGAGTTGGCGGTGGGTGGTGATAGCTGCCTTCCCTCTAGTCTTACACTGCAAAATTAGAGACGGCTAGCACAGATAGCCCTCGAGTAGCTTTGTGCGAAATTCCAAAACAAACAAACAAACTGTTTACTTTTAGTCTGACGCAAACTAATACCCACACTACTTACTTAGAAAACCGAATGAAGCTGGATCACGCTTTGCTAATCAATCGACGCACTGTGCAAACTTACTTCTGAACTACCCATTAAACGCAGGATTTATTAACATGTGAGGGCCAGTAATATATTTTGTGTGTGTATTTAGCAACATATTTTTAAATGATATTATTACATAACAGCTCATATATTTTTCGATCACGATGTTTAACACTTTGTAGTTATAATTTACCTTCTTTTACAACATTCCTAAGATGTTAAAATAGAAAGATATATATATTTATATTCAATACAATAAGCAAATAATATTTCATCTGGAAATTAGCCAATATTTTACTCTAGTTTTGTTTTATTATCTTATACAGAATTTATAATTAAGAAAATAATTTTTTCAACAGTTCTATTATCATGGCAATAAATAAGGCTTATTCAAACAGATAAACGTAGACACTTCAACTTGAACGGAATATTATGTAACTATAGATTAAACAACCAGGCCAAGTTAAGAAAAGTCAGATAAAAATATTAATGTATCCTCTGTTAAAATAAAAATTAGTTTTAAACAAGTCACTAGAGGGAAAGGAGCCATTTAGATGCATTGTGTACTTCCAGCCATAAGAGGTTTGTCCAGACAATTTCAACCGAAAAATGGGGTTAGCTGTCAATTTATTTGAGCTATGTATGGGGCGAATGGTTGAGTAGCGTGATACATTTAATCTGGACTTTCTAACACGCAGGTTTAAATTATTATATCCCTCGGTGACTACGAAATCGTTATATAAACTAAAAACTCCTGTCTGTATTTTTAAGACGACTGGTACGGGTATTTTAACTAATTTAAATAAAGTAGAGAACAACGTTTTGACCTTCTTAGGTCATCTCCCGAAGATGTACTTTATTTTATTTAAAGTCGTAATACCTTTACCAGCCGTCAAGAGAATACATTTTTACTTCACGTGTGTTTTTCGTCATTACGAAAATGAATGTTTACTTTTTTGGTAGTCGTGATGTAACAAACTTGGTTAACTCCAGAAGTAGCGTGAGGTCTCTACCAAGAACCTCACAAATAATGAACTAATATCGTTACATAAATAATCGCATTCATTGAATTTTTGTAATTTTCACTTATTTGTATTATGTAAAACTATAAATGTATTTTCACGCTTGCGGAGTCTTCTTAAACCCACATGATGTTTTGTGATTGAAAATCTTGTGCTGGATTTTTAAAGCTAAGTATATTTATTTAATTACATATAGTAGTCTGAGTTGCGAAGTGATTTCTTTGTCACTGGTGAATCGAATGACAAAAAAAAAACACAACAACAACACACACACACACACACACTTCAAACTTAAATATATAGGATTTCTCCTCTTGTTAAGCGTTAAGTCACACAATGGGTTATCTGTGCTCTATCTAAATAGTGTTAGAAGACTTCAGACCTGCCGCTGAACCACTTGGATCAAATGTATATGAAACAAAAACTTAAGAAACGTTTTAATAGTTAGTGGAATAAATGTAAACAAGTTTGATATACTGAGTAGGTTTATACAAATGTAGGGTTTTCTCACCTTACTGGAAGAAAGAAATTGAAGTTGTGACTTGAGAAGCGGGAAGAAAGGCTGGTTATTATAATAATTTCAAAAGATACACCTCCATCAGATGGTAAAACAGCAGTAGAAAAACTTATAATAACATCAAACATTTTTAACACAGGAGAATTCGATCATTTAGGCGCGTGAAACCTTTCTGCTTGAAGAATGTAACACAGGGATAGTAAAGTATTTAGGCGTTTCAAACCTTTTCAATGGAAGGATGTAGAGTGTATTACGTGTCCTACATACTGATGATTTGACAAGAAAGTACTTTAATAACATCTACGCCCTGTAACTGTTTGTTTTGAATTTCGCGCAAAGCTACATGAAGGCTATCTACGCTGGCCTTCCCTAATTTAGCAGTGTAAGACAAGAGGGAAGGCAGCTAGTCATTACCACCCACCGCCAACTCTTGGGCTACACTTTTACTAAGGAATAGTGGGATTGACCGTTACATACATAACATCCCCGGCTGAAAGGACGAGCATATTTGGTGCGACGGGTGTTCGAACCCGCGAACCTCAGATTACGAGTCGAGTGCCTTAACCACCTGACCATGCCGGACAGCCCGGTAAGTGAAAGCATTTGATGTGCCAAAGTATTTTATCATCTTTAATGTTAACATTAATGAGATTTAGATAAGCAGTTTTTAATATTGAAAATTGATTTAACTTCTGTGACGGTCAAAATATTAAAAAAACGCACTTCAAAAATATTGTATATGGCTTCGAATTTAAAATGTAGTGTAACATAAATCCTTTTTGTTTATCACAATGGCCTGGCATAGCCAAGCGTGTTAAGGCGTGCGAATTGTAATTTGAGGGTCGCGGGTTCGCATCTCCGTCGCGTCAAACATGCTCGCCCTCCTAGCCGTGGGGGTGTTATAAGGTTACGGTCAATCCCACTATTCATCGGTAAAAGAGTAGCCCAAGAGTTGGCGGTGGGTGGTGATGACTAGCTGCCTTCCCTCTAGTTGGACACTGCTAAATTAGGGACGGCTAGCACATATAACCCTCGAGTAGCTTTGTGCGAAATTTAAAAAAACAAACAAACAGTTTATCACAAGTTGATGTACACGTTCTTTTGACCTGTTTATGAATTTAAAACATGTGGGAGGTGTGTGCTATGATAAAAACACAGATAACCTAACTTTTACACAATTTATTTATACATTACATATTACTACAGTATTCATTTTCACCTCATCAAAAGCTTTATATGATGTTTATGAATTCAACAATCGTATATTTAAAACATGATTTACTTTGATGAATGATCAGTGTGATTCTGTATGAAAAGATAGTGAGGTCCAGTTTAGTTAGTTTGAGTGGTACGCTCAAAATATTTCTTTTCAGCCAATATATTAGACGTAGGTCGTAATTTCAATTTCTCCGACTATAACGCTATGCAACACAAATTTTGTTCCTGAGTAGTATGTGTTATTTCTTAATCGCTTATGTTGTAAAAGTACAGAAAAGCCATTGTTTCCTTCAAACTTTCCTTTTGTGACCTGGATAATGAAATTTAGAAATTAACTTATTTTCAATGCAAAAACGGGCAAATTTGCACAATTTCATTTACATAGGGTCTGAATAAAACATACGAATCAAGATTTACATGTATTTATACTAAAGTTGTACAAAAATGAACAAAAAATGTTTAGAAGTGAATAGTTTTTCGAGATTTGAGACTGTAACGTAAATCACTTTCACGTATCAGCCTCCAAATATAGTCTCCCATCATGTTTTCGGTATACGCTCCCAGGTCACAAAAGCAAAGTTTGAAGAGAAAAATAGGTCTTTTCCAGTTACTTTAGGCATAATCAATTGGGAAATAACACTTTCTGCCCAGGAACAAGAGAAAAGTAAGCATTTTGTTACGTAGTGTAATTTAATGTGTAATCAATAATCTCTAAACAGTAAACTTTAAAATATTTATTTTTAACCCAGGGGTGTTACTGTTGAAAAAAAGTACACATTTTGACATTTAAGTCCAAGAATCATCTAAAATGTAACATAATATCACTTGTCAGACCTAGCATAGGCTATCAGCTAGGGCGCTTGGTTCACAGTCTGTGGAATCGAATCCATGTGGTCGAATGTACTTAGACTTTCAGCAGTGAGCGTGTTGAAAGACTATCCGTTCTACTGTTCAATGGTAAAACAGTAGACCAAGAATTGCCAGTAGGTGGTGTTGATTGACTGCGGTACCTCTAGTTTGTTCATTGCAAAATCAGGAACGGTTAATTGGAGAAGAAATGAATATCACCGGGTAAATCCGCCCGAGAATTAATGACGCAGCAGAATTTAATGTGCGTCAAGGGTTGTATTGTTTGTTTGTTTTGGAATTTCGCACAAAGCTACTCGAGGGCTACCTGTGCTAGCCGTCCCTAATTAAGCAGTGTAAGACTAGAGGGAAGGCAGCTACCACCACTCACCGCCAACTCTTGGGCTACTCTTTTACCAACGAATAGCGAGATTGACCGTGACATTATAACGCCACCACGGCTGAAAGGGCGAGCATGTTTGGCGCGACCGGGATGCGAACCCGCGACCCTCAGATCACGAAACGCACGCCTTAACACGCTTGGCCATGCCGGGCCTTAAGGGTTGTAAGCGGCTTCATGACCGATCTTATTTGTATAGGAACGATTTTATCAACAACGGTAATCAAAATGGTAAGAAAAGGACCAGGCAATCGTGCTAGCAGCTGCGCTGTTTTTTTAAGGGTGTCTGAACAAAGACTGTTTCGGGATCACTTCTAGTTTTTAAAAGCATATTGTGCAGTGCATATACAGATTCGAGTATAGGGTATTCTCACTAAAAGCTCTGATAAACGAGAGTTTACATCTCAGTTGTAGAACGCAGTGCAATAAAAAGTAGTCTTTAATGATGTAATATTTACCCATTTACGTTTCAGGACGGGGATGCCATTAAACATTTTTAGTGTTTCATGAAGTCAGGGAATCATTCACGGTGTTCTTTACCTCTCCTCCTCAGGAGGACCGAACAATAATCCAAATGCATTTCTATACTCGTTTTTCAGTTCAGTAATTTATCACATTAATGATGTTTGTGGTTTTAAACTCACATAGCTTAAAAGACATTTTAATAATGATGAAGACGTTTGAAGTTTAATTAAAGTTTAGTTCGAAACGTCATTAATTAACAATTTAAATAGATGAATTTAGTTAATGTTTGCTAATTGAGGAGCAAAATTCTATTTTATTAGAAATTAATTATTAATTTCTTTGACATCTTAAAAACTTTGACATCAGTATAATAATCAATAAACATTTGTTGTTTAATTTTTTAATGGACTAAGATGAGCCCCCCAGTGGCTCAGCGGTATGTCTGCGAACTTACACGGTAAAATCCGGGTTTCGATACCCGTGGTGGGCAGAGCACAGATAGCCCATTGAGTAGCTTTATGCTTAATTTAAAACAACAACGACTAAGATGAAGAAAATACGGCTAATGCGCATTTTAATTTTCAGTTTGGCGTTTTCTAAAGTCACATATTTAGTCACGCTTACGTGTAGAAATTGGAATTTTAGAATATATCACTACACTTTGTGAATTTTAATACTGATTCATTCTGAACTTAAATTGTATTTATTTGAACTACTGACGCAGAACGTATAAGACAAATTAGTGCTGTTACCGCTCACCCTTGGATCGAGCGGTATGTTCCAAATTGCCGGATGTCTAAATAAGTGACTTATTTTTGGAGTGGAAACACGTGCTTTGAAAGCGTTTAATACAAGAGAGGCACTTTACTCGGGTAAAATATAGAAGTTTGCATACCAGTGAGATATAACTATATTCGAAAAGTTGAAAGATATAGTTTAGCTCGTTAACTTTAATTTGGTATAGAAACGTTCGAATAATATTTCCTCTTAGCTTCTGTAAAAAGTTAAATTATTGATCTTTTTAAAACACTACTGTTTGTTCATCTGTAACTTAATTTTACAGATAAATAACAAGAATGAATGATGTTTTTTTATCATACCTAATTTTGAACCGATAGACTATATGGAAGGTAGTTAATCAACAGCACCTACCCCAACTCTTGGGGCACTTTAATGGAATAGACTAATGAAGTAGATATACTTTACTATTGGTATCTCTGTTGACAACTCCTACAGTATATTATATTACAACTTTTTACCTGTTTTCTACAAAGGAGAAAACTATGCATCAGAACAAGAATTTGTTACCTATGTATTATCTCTTGGGTATATTGTTTGAATGAGCATTGTATTTTATAATCGGCGCATGTGGTAATAATCTAATTGTACTTATTTTACACTAGGTTAAGAGATGGGGCTCAAATAAAGTATTTATTATCCCCTATTCCGATCTTGTAAAAAGCACTGTACATTTTTAATGGTTCAAGAATGTCCTTACCACGGTTCTGAACCCTTCTGTTGGCCTTGAAACATAACACCGAACATTATATTGAAAGTTTTATTCAAATGCACGTTTAAAACTTGGTATAATTTTCTAATAAAAAATTCTGAAAAAAAAAAGATGTTGTGTATCATGTGTCGACAATAACGCTTGCGTGTGTTTTCTTTATAATACAGCTACATTAGGCTATCTGCTGTGTCCACCGAAAATAATCGAACCCCTGATTTTCGCGTTGAAAATCTGAAGACTTACCGCTGTTTCAGGGTCATAGTTTCTCTGCTCCCAGGTGGCACAGTGGTATGTCTGCAAACATATACCTCTAGAAACAGGGTTTTGATACTCGTTATGGATAGAGTACAGATAGCTCTTTGTAAAGCTTTGTATTTAATAATAAATAAACAAATTAGCTCTTGTATCGGATTATTGAGGAAAATTATAGTATTGTGCAAGCTGTGGAATTCTAATTTGTTTCTGAGGTAAACATACAAGATAAAATAAAATGTTATATCTGTGTATAATTTTACAAAATAATGTGAATTTATATAAGGGAAAAACTAGTAATTTATGGTGTTTAATGTATAGTTTATATTTCTAAGAAAAAACCTACAGTGTTTTTAAAGTCATTTATATTTGGTGAAACTATATATTACTTTCAATTATTTATAATTCGATTTTCTCATTTTAAATCTTGAGGAGTTGGTCAGTGATATTTATTAAACAGTAGTAATGTACTTTTCATGGTATGGAATTTGACTTTTACATTTTGTTTCATAAAGTTGACGGCTGGACGTGACTTAATATGTATCATGCCGGGCTGTGAATTTAAGGGTTCACGATTCGGAAAATCGTGCTCCGTACTCTGGGATCATAAGTGTGTTATAAAAGTGGCCGTCAAATCCAAGTAAGCAGTTTTAAAAACTTTTAACTAGATGTTCAAATACAGAAATATTTTTACGACAAACTTTAAAATGACGTTATTGAAAGATAACAACTAAAGAGACAATTGATTTAAATGATTTGAATAAGAATCAAAACGGCTAAAAAGCAATACATTTCCTTTTGATTGAGTCTCTTTCAATAAATGTGTCACAAATGTACTGATAATTTTAACGACCCAAAAAGATGTAGTGTGTCACTTCAGATTATTTAGATATATAAGTCACGGGTTCAAATCCTCGTCACACCAAACATGCTTACCCTTTCAGCCGTGGGAGCATTATAAAGTGATGGGCAATCCCACTATTCATTGGTAAAAGAGTAACTCAAGAATTGGCGATAGGTGGTGATGACTACTTGCCTTCCCTCCAGTCTTACACTGCAAAATTATGGACGACTAGCGCAGATAGCCCTCGAGTAGCTTTGAGCGAAATTCAAAACAAACCAGCATATATATATGTATAGGGTTTTGCACATAGTGATAAAGCGTAAAAGACTTTTGTAACAACTAATTTGTATGAAGCTATGGAGATACAGCGACGATGAATATGTAGATTAATTCGATATTTGTAGTTTAGTTTAGTTGTTTAGAATTAAGCACAAAGCTGCACAATGGGCTATCTGTGCTCTGCCCACCACGGGTATCGAAACCCGGATTTTAGCGTGTAAGTCCGCAGGCATACCGCTGAGCCACTGGGGGCAACGATATTTGTAATAAGTAGTAAAATGATGATATTAGGATAGGATAAAGTGTTTGTTCATAGTGAGTTCAGAAAAAAATATATCCTACGTATCAGTTTACTTGTTGTTGTTTTGAATTAAGCACAAAGCTACACAATGGGCTATCTGTGCTCTGCCCACCACGGGTATCGAAACCCGGATTTTAGAGTGTAAGTCCGCAGACATACCGCTGAACTACTGGGGGCATATCAGTTTACACAATAGGTAATGTAGCATTGCACTTTTTAATCACTTTCTGTAGCGAAAATAATTACAATTGGAACTACAAGGACAAATGTGTATGGATATTAGAATAAACCCATAGCTTACTCGTGGAAGGTGTGTTTAAGTCTCATTGCATCTTTTAACCTAGCAACCTTAATAGTACAAGCGCCCTTGCTAGTGTTCTTATGTATTGAGTCGATACAGACGATGAATGCTTGATGGTAATCTGATAGCTGTGCGCATGCTCGTTTGTTATTTTTTTTCAAACTAATCCTCTGGTCTACTTTTAACAGGCGTTAATTCTTTCTTTATTGGCAATTTCATTTTGCAGACTCGTAACATAAGTCGAAAGTAAAAGGATTATTTTAGTAAATATATTAAATCGGAAAAAAACAAATATAAAACTTTAAAAAATTTTGTATATTTACAATATCAACAAAATTTATAGAATAAAATTGTGCATGTTTATCGGTTTGTGTTATTATTACGTATCACATCTTCTGATTTGCTCTTGTAATAGGGGTACGTGGTTAAGTTAGAATGATGGTTAGCGTTAGTAAAACGCTTTATTAAATATATTATTAGTTATATTCTAAGGTAGGACATACGTAAATTTGAAAGGAAACTAACGTTTTAAAACTGATAAAGTAGAAATTAGATTTATAGGGTCTAAGAACTTAAGTGTTATATAAGGGTACAATACTATTTATTATTTCACGAAAAATAAAATTGTATTTTAACAACTAGAATGACCACTGAGGTCTTGAACCTAGATGTATCACATTAGCTATAGGATGAAGAGTTGTATAGATGTCTTTGACTAAGCCTGAGAAAGACACTGAGCCATAGAGAACAAAGAAATTTATTTATTCAGAACAAGGACAACGTTGTTTACGTAATGCGTAAACAGTGATAATCTATACTCGTTACAAACTATAACTTACATTCACTTATTGCTTCTTTCAACAAACCGAGGTAGTCCTCGTGCAGCTTTGCGCAAAATTTAAACCAAACCAAACCATATATATATATATATCGATAGTTTCTCGAATCACAGGATAGCGTAATTATTAGCCTATAGTATAATGTGGAAAATTATAATCCGTGATGACACTTGTAGAGAAAAATATATACGTAGAAACGTTGTTCGCTCCTCTACATAGCAAAATCTCATCCCATACCAGCCGTTTATATATATATATTATGTGGAAAATTGTTTCTCTGACTGTTGATCAATCTTGCCCAGAGCAACTAAGTATATGAAAACGTATTTATTTTTTTCTTCATAACGCGTTCACTACTGTAATTTATCTCTGCTCTTGCATTATGTATACTATACTATTTCGTATAAAAATGCAAGTTTCTTCTTTATGGGTTGGGCAGCTTAAACCAAAGATACCCATCCAGTCCTTCATCCAACAGTTAATGCCAGTCATGTGGATTCAAGACATCCCAGATAGTCATTTTATAGTAAAAATACCATTTTTATTTATATCATAAATAGTATTGGACTTTTAATATCACATCCGAGTTCTTAGGCTTTGTAGATTTAGATATAGGCACTAAAATATTCACTCCGTCATTTCTAGAAGATTACATGCTACCATTTTCAGTTTTGGCAGCCATTATGGACGCCATCTTGAATATCTGAAAAACCTCAGAGACGTCGAGGTGGTTCCCTTTTAATTCGAAGTCATCACCATGAATTTATTTAAAAATTATTAGGAAATGTTACACATATGTTAAAACAGATCAAAATAAACCTTTGGTATTTGCATATAATATATGCAATAGTAACAAAATATAAAATCAGGATTAAATCACTATTGATTCAAATTTTGACAAACGACATAAGCAATCAAATAGCTCAGCCAATGATAAATGATGTAAAATTGCTGTGCAAAATAAAAACAGTATTCAGATACATTGTAGTCTTATCCTACAATAATATAACTTGTACTTAAGTTCAAACAAGCTATTATTTTACCTAGAGAGAGGGTTTGAAACATTTCAAGAATTTTATTGGACGTGAAGCCGAGGTAATCTTTCGTGTGTAGAATTCTTAAGGTAACTAAATCGTTTCGACTGAATATTATATGTTTAGAAGTACTCATTTCTGTCATTCACAGACAGCATTGATAAGAGGATAGCTCAAAAAATACTCTTTTAAAATTACCAAAGAATAATCATAAAAAATACTTTTCAAACACGTTGATTATAAGGAATAGGTGAAGTTGAGTGTTCATTACCGAAGGTTGAAGCATTTGAAAAATACCGCCTTAAAGAGCTCTGTTGATGTTTGTGCAGGAGCTGTTGGTATATAAAGATTTGTGATGACAAAATATATCATGACTTACAATTCCTTAAAGTTAATCATGAGTTTTTGTGGTATTTGCAGAATACCAATTGTAGTTAATACAAAGGGTCTGCTTTATCTATAAGTTAACGAAATATCGTATAGCTTTGCCATCTATGGGTAAAGATGTAAACTACTTTTACAGTGAAAATTAAGATAATTTTCTTTTCCTTTTGGCCAATTGTGACTCCTCTTCGTAACATGTATGTTTCGGGTTACAATATACTGGTAAAATTCTTTACATTTTGAAATATGGAGTGATGTAACTGTTATATATGTCCCTGTAATATGGTTAAGAATAACCGTATAGGTAATGAGTGCTGTAGACTAGTTTCTCCACAGCTATGCCTAACCTTTGAGATTTTATTTGATGTGTAACGTCACGTGTCGAACAGTTTTAAAATATCGAATATTGTTTCAGTAAATAAATAGTGATCTTTCAAAATGCTCTTGTTTGAACAAATAATCAAATCTACCAGAAACAGAAAGGAAAGTAATGATTTTAATCATATTATGGTATATAATCAGGTATATTTGAACATATTGCTTTTATTTGTTTCAGAAGTTACTACATTTCTTTTTTTTCACATTTTCAATAATACTTCCCGTGAAATGCAATGTTTTGTTTGTCACTTTCGTAATGACCTTAAAAGCTTAAGTGTTTGGTACTCTTAAGATAAAACACACAGCCCAAAGATCCTTGTAGTAGAGTAAAACCTTACATAAATTCAGGTGAAAGTGTTCATTAGCAGCAGTTTATCCTAAACGATGAAGCAAAGAAGTTACAGCTGATAAATAATTCGTGAGATTAATTGGCAATGTAATTTTTATTTTTCAAATATATCAAACTATTATACGAACCAAAGACGACAAAGCGTTAGTTTTGAGGGCTTATAACACTAAAAATCAAGAGTTTATGCCCACAGTGGAAACAGCACAAATACTCTAATGTGTAGTTTTGTGCTTATTAAACAAGCTCTTGTATGAAATTTAAAAATTGGGATTTTTTAAATTCATTCGGGTTGAAATAGGCCTAAAAGTTAACAGCAAAGTTATTCATTGGCAGGTCCAAGGCTCGCGTCTCTGCATGTCGCTGGACATCATACTTTTCAAATTAATTAAAATTTGAGAATTTATATTTATATCTGGTAATTTCAAGGATTATAGAAGACATGAATAAAAAAGTAGTTTTATAAGGTGTTTGTACACAAGTAAGTAGCATCAAATAACGTCGTGTTTCTTAAAAAACAACAAACTTCGACTATATATTTTTGACGTCATAAAACATAATTTAATTTTTTGAGCGTGTGTTTTTCTTATAGCAAAGCTTCATTAGGCTATCCGCTGAGTCCACCAAGGGGAATCGTATCCCTGATTTTAGCGTTGTAAATCCGTAGAATTACCACTGTACTAGTGGGCGACTACTTTTTACACAAACCTGTATAACCTGAAGTGCTTGGAATCTTCTTTTTGTCAATACCAACTTTGATATCTTTGAGTCATAACGCTCCAGTAGATATGTATTTATTATTAAATAACGATTTCATGAATTATCAGTGTTTGAAAAATTCAAATAATTACAATAAATTCTGAGGGGTAAATATGAAAATATGACTTTAATAACTGATGAATAATAAGCAATCTTACTTTTATAATTTATTTGTAGTCACAGGGCAAAGTAAGTGCTTGTAAAACACCATATTCTCTAGTAGTACTAATGTTAGTAACACAATATTCCAAGTAATACCATCCGAATATTTAACCCTTATACAAGTATTATAAAATGGAGAATGTTGTCAAGGTTTTATATATTTAATGAAAAACTATAAACATAAACTTAAGGAAGTAGATACACTAACATTGTTTGTAATACATGCAACACAATTAAATATATAAATGAAAATTGAAACATAAGTTGAGAACAAGTGAAAATCTGTATACAGTTCTTTTAAACTATAATAACATTTTCTTCCTATAAAAGCACCAACCGCTCTTGTAAAACACACAACAGTACATTTAGTAATACCAATTACCTATAGAAACACTATTCTTAGCAAGATTATCCGCATGTATATATAAACACTGTCCTTAGTAATCTGTTCTTTAACAACATACCCTCAGCAACAAGTAGTGTAACACTGTCTGCCTTTAAAGCCTCAGTAATACCGTTCGCCTAAAGAACCTAGGTAACAGCCTTCGTCTCCTAGAAACTCGCCCCAGGCCCGTATGCCCAAGTTAACGAGCTCTATTTGTAATCGCAGATTCGAATCCCTGCCACACCAAATATGTTCACTCCTTCAGCCGTGGGGGGGACATTATAAAGTTATGATCAATCCTGCTATTCGTTGGTAAAAGAGTAGTCCAAGAGCTAGAAGTGGGTGGTTATAAATAACTACCCCCCACCGTGATTACGAGAAACCCACTTGAAGTAAAAATGTATTTGCAAGACGGCTGGCATAGGTATTAAACATATACACTGATAATACATTTTTGCCTTCCCTCTAGTCTTGCACTTCTAAATTAGGGACGGCTAGCGCAGATAGTCCTCTTGTAGATTTGTGTGAAATAAAAAAAACCAAACAAACAGAAACTCGTTCTACAGTGCCAATTTATGGAACTATGATGCTACCTCACTCTTACAACGCAATAATTTCTGGTACTATGACGTGAAGCAACATCCTGTGGGCAGATGACAACTGTTGATGTATGTTTTATTAAAGTATATTTCTACTTCCATATGTAAAAGCACACTAACATAAAAACTAGATATTTTTGTAATGTTTTTGTTTTGCGATATCCCATATCTTTCAAATATAAAATTAATTATTCACACCAGTAACGTCCTCATACCTAGTTTTAACATATGATTCTGCCACAGGAAATCTAGTTTTTTCTCTGTCATCCAATTTTCGTAATCTAACCTAAGGTAAAATTGAGCAGTTTACTGAAGTTATTAATCTTATTTCATTTTGTTTTGAAATTCAGGAAATAATTTTCTTTTTCTTTCATTTCAAAATTTCTAGTTTTAACTTCAATCATATTCTTCTCGTAGTTCAACATAGGATATTCACTCTCATTTACAGATATCTATCTATTTCAAACTTGTTTTTATACTTTTTATTTAATAATTAATCATACTGTTTTAACTGAATCTTTTAGTTTTATTATTTCATCTTATAAATTTTTCAATGAATTATCTTGTCTATTATTTTTGTTCTTAAATTTGACATATATAATTTATTTCCATCGAAATATGTGCTTTAGTGTATTTCAAAACTTTTTGGTTTAAAGAGCAAAACTTCATATCCAGCACGTACTAGGACTATTTCTTTATATTCTGCTACGTTCCAGTTTCTGTTCCAGTTAATAATTAATTACACTAACGACGTTAAAGTAGTGCTTAAGTCTTTGAAAACAAAACATCTTGAGAATGTAACTAATGAATGCTTTGAATCTTTATTCCTACCCAGTTTTGAAATATTTAACATTAAAATAAATTTTAATTATAATAATGAGTTCGATACGACATTCATTTCAGAATGTTTCTATGACTTAAAAAGAATCGTAGAACCCTCTACTGTAAAGTTTAGTTTGTTTGGAAATTAAGGACAAAGCTACACAATGGGTTATATGTACTCACCCACTAAGGGTATTGAAACCTGGTTTATAGCGTGGAAATTCCACAGACACACCGCTGTGCCACTGGAGGGGGGCTTTAAAGTGTGAAAGATGAATTGCTGTGCTAACTAACGCTTAGAAACTTGTATATGTAGAGAGACATAATTATAAATATCAAAGTTCATTAATACAGATTAATTAATAATAAATAAAAGTAAACTGTTGTAAATCATTTTTTATACTTCCCACTTACTTGTGCCATAAGGGTTGTGCTTGAATGAAAATTTTGAATCAACATTAGGGTCTGAAATAACTGTCATGGTACCACATGCAGTGTTCTAACTACATAGAAAGACGATACTAAGTAGCTAGCATGCGGTACAGGTATATGTTAGAAGAAATACATTTAATACACTTTGACAATCAACAGTATTTAACATACTATATATCAAGTTTTGTTGCCCAAAAAAGCATAGAGAATTGTCAGTAGAGCAGAGAGTTCGCATTAAACTTCACGTGATGCTGGTTGGATTCTCCGACAAATTACTCTAGACTTAAAATGGTCCAAAATACGGTCAACTACACCCTAGTTCGTGAGACCAAGTCAGGTAAATTTGAAAAGAGGAAAGGAAGAGGCAGAACACCTAAACGCAATTATAGATGATGAGTATCTATGTTTATGTAGCCTTAGGGACAAAAGGAGGACTGCCACTGATTTCAAGCATGATATTAACGACCATGTATCAAATAACAGAAAATTTTCCAGATCTACAGTACCAAGACGACTCAACGAAAATGGAATATTTGGTTGTGTAGAAGTTAAAAAGGTCTTGCATGGTCAAGTGGGTTAAGGCGTTCGACTCGTAATGTGAGGGTCGCGGGTTTGAGTCCCGGTCGCACCAAAAATACTCGCCTTTTCAGCCATGGGGGCGTTATAATATGATGGTCAATCCCACTATTTATTGGTAAAGTGTAGCCCAAGAGTTGGCGGTGGGTGATGATGATTAGCTGCCTTCCCTCTCGTCTTACACTGCTAAATTAGGGACGGCTAGCGCAGGTAGCCATCGAGTAGCTTTGAGCGAAATTCAAAACAAACAAATAAATAAACAAGAATATGAAAAAAACTTTTACTCTGATCTTCAAGTTTTGAAAAAATTAAATTTGCCAAAAAGTATAAAATTTGACTGTTGACATTTGGAAAAGGAGTAATACAAATTAGGTTATCTGTGGAATGTCGCTTAGAACCAAATGTCTAGGTAACAACTATAACAACAACTGACACCTAGTAGTAAAATTACTAACCATATAGAAATAATGATAAATACAGAATTAACAGTTTAATCAACAGAATAGTTAACACGCAGGTTTAAATTATTCTACCCCTCGGTGACTACGAAATCGTTATATTAACTAAAAACTCCTGTCTGTGTTTTTAAGACGACTGGTACGGGTATTAAAACTAATTAAAATAAAGTACAGAACAACATTCTGTAATAATTAACAGTCAAATGTTTAAGTATCTTAAAAATTGAATAATAAAATATCGGACTTTGTGTAACTACTGTATCATGTGGAAGAGAAAGGTCGCACTGATATAGAGTTAGAGTTGTTCAAGGTCCTCCGCTGGTATAGTGGTATGTGTACGAATTTACAACGCTAAAATAATGGATTCGATTCCCGTAGGTGGACTCCGCAGATAGTTTGATGTGACTTTGTTCTAAGAAAACACAAACAGGTATTCAAGGAATCATAACAAATAAAACCATCGAGATATTATCTATGTAAGTTTCACATTTTGGCCCACGTTTTGTGGCATGAATAGGGTCCAGAATGGTCAGGGCTCTTGACTCGCAATCTGAGGGTTTCGGATTAGAATCCCCAACCAAACATACTCGCTTTTTCAGCTGTGGAAACGTTATAATGATACGTTAGTTCCATTATTCATTGAGTTCGAGTTTCACTCTGTAGGTATTTGGGTATTGATGTTAAATACCCAGGAGGGTCAGGTACATTAGACCTCTTCCTCCCTCCCGAACGTTGATAGCGTCTGTCGTTAGGTTTTTTTTGTTGTTTTTTTATAGCTAGGGCCTGAGCAAAAGTATAACATCGTACTAAGGCCCATTTCAGAGCACAGTCCATGCATGGACGTCTATTCATTGAAAATATTTGTTTGTTTCTTTTTGAGTTTCGCGCAAAGCTACAAAAGGGCTATCTGGGTTAGCCGTATCTAATTTAGCAGTGTAAGACTGTATGGAAAGGCAGCTAGTTATTACCATCTATCGCCAACTCTTGGGCTACTCTTTTAGCAACGAATAGTGTGATTGAACGTCACATTATAACGCCCCACGGTTGAAAGGGCGAGCATGTTTGGTGCAACGGGGATATTCGAACCCGCGACCCTCAGGTTACAAATCAAGCGCCTTAATCACCTGGCCATGTTAGAAATCATTTTAAAGGACATAATGATGACTATTAGCCTTCCTTCTTATCCTTTCAATAGCAGATTAGGGACGATTAGTGCAGAGATCTCTTGTGCAGCTTTGCGCGAAATTCAAAACAAAATGTATGAATTTTTATAAACACAATTCAACTTTGAAGATAAAAGTTTGAGACATTTGTAAATTATTTCTAATTTATGAGATATATGTTTCAATTATACTATACTTTACATTGTTCAAAATTAACTAATGCTTATGTGTTATAAATACATTTCTTTCTTTATCTGGAGGCCCGGCATGGCTAAGCGCGTTAAGGCGTGCGACTCGTAATCTGAGGGTCGCGGGTTCGCATTCGCGTCGCGCCAAACATGCTCGCCCTCCCAGCCGTGGGGGTGTTATTATGTGACGGTCAATCCCACTATTCGTTGGTAAAAGAGAAGCCCAATAATTGGCGGTGGGTGGTGATGACTAGCTGCCTTCCCTCTAGTTTTACACTGCTAAATTAGGGACTGCTAGCACAGATAGCCCTCGAGTAGCTTTGTGCGAAATTCCAAAAAACAAACAAACAAACAATTCTTCATCTTGTAAGCTGGAAATAAAAATTAAAATATAACACAACCAGTAATCTTCAAATGCTTGCTGATACTTTATTTTTTAAAAGAAGAGTAAAGTTTCACTTCTACATATTAATTTTGAAAACAATTAAATAAGTATTCAGTTAGTTAATTTACAAGTGCGGGCAAATCAAACTTTAATGTTCATTATAAACACAGTTAACAGATGACATTTTCCTTGTAGTCGCAACTTTGGATACTTTCGTTGAAATACAGCCCTTGAGGACAGGCTTGTTCTTTTCCTGCTCCGTTTGGACCACATTCAACAAATTTTGAGCAGTCAGATGGAATTCGACGAAGTCCACTAGTTTTGCCCCTGCATATGTCGCTATCTTTTCTGTTGTTTTCTTCTTGCTGTTTTGTACCGGAAGCTGGAATTAAAACAAAAGAATATCTGGACGGTGACGCATCATTGTAAACATGAAAAAGATCGAAGATATTATAGAAACACTAACTAGTGTATTCTAAAATCCAGTAAAAATGTATATATTTATCATAATGGGTTAATAATTGTATATTTCTATTATCTTTGAAATGTATGTTGTTAATACAGACGTTTCCTGCAAACACGAGTTTATAAAAATAATAACTAACACGAAAGAATGAGTATTATTCCAATAACACAAGTTAAACTCGAAAACAAAATATGGAAATAAAGCTGAAAGGATATCAGTGAAAGTGCGGTTATTGAGATTTTTTAATATCGATATGAATATCTACACAATTTATGATTCTTCAGATGAAATATAAATAAACTATATGGATCAGTACAAAGATTAATTTTAAATATAATTAAGTTATTTCTACTCATCAAACTGACTAAGAGTATATAAGTCATGAATCAGATCACCAGAGATCTAAATTTTCCTCACAATAAGCTTAATTAAATATTTATGGATTAATACATCTGAGAAGAGAAGACTTAAATGTATATTGACTCGAAGTTTTTGAAATGTAAGTGGTCTCACTGTAAGTATTTCTATGATATAAAATATCATCATCACATTCAATAAAACTGAAAGAACAAAATATTTGTTTTTTTACCTGTTAAGGTACAGTCACAGTTTTCAGGTAAGTCGCACACCATCTTAACAGGGTTAAATTTGAGACCAATTGGACAAGTCTTTTTACAGGCTGTACCCTCAGTTGTACATTCGTAGAAGGTTCCGCAGTCATGAAGATCAGCCACTCGGCATGCGCAAGATGGACATTTAATCTCGGGGTTAACGATACAAGTTGGGTCAGGATCTGGAACTTCAGATTAATCATTCATCTAAGTATTGTGGTTATTATTCTGACTTTTGTATTATACTGCAGATTTAGCTTACTGGTAATAATTTACTTGACAAAACAGGAATTACTTTTACTTTTATGTTTATTTTTTCTAGAAACTGTGCCAAGTATTTTCAAATGTTGTTTTTATTAAAGTGTTAGCATAAAATGGAGAAAATCTAAAGGTTTGAAATTTGTTACTGAGCTTTACCTGGGTCAGCTCCACAATTTAGAACGTTTCTTGGCCAATCACAGACTTTGAGAAGAGGGTTAAAGTGGAGAGATGCAGGACAGTCCTTCAGATAGGCGATACCATTAGAACAGTGGTAAAACTTAGTACAGTCATCTTTCTTAGGAAACAGACCGTCTAAAGTGGTACAGACTGGATCTCTAATCCATTGCCCTTCGATTTAAAGAGAAACAAGATAAATACTATTGAGGAATTGTTTCAGAAAATATCAGTTACAGAGTAATCTGTGAAGTAAACTTATTACTTCATTTAAATTAAATCGTATTTAAAGTTAAATGAAGAAACAAACTGAATAAAATGTGACATCAAAGGAACAATTACAAAGAACAAATTGAAAACTTGTTTGTACGATATTAACTACATAATTACCACAATCGTTGTCACCAGGTACACAGATCTGTCTGGATTTGTCAAACGTCTGGCCTGATGGACATTTCTTGATGTAGGCAATGCCACTGATACATTCCACATATTTATTACAGTCTCCGGGGAAGATAAACCTGCCGTTAGGCTTTTCACAGATGGATGGATCTCCAATGTCTGGACAATCCACATGCTCCAGGTGATCACACACCTTAGTGTTCTTGTTGAAAAAGAGACCAGTTGGACAGAACTTCTTCTCTCTGATTCCATTGTTACACTTAAAGTATGCTCGGCAATCGAATGGATCTTCGGAGACACACATTGAACATGGACACCAAGGATCTATTGGTTTTAATGTGGTGGTTGGTTTGCAGGCTGAGGAGGAAAAATTCGTAAAGATACAATTTAAGTGACGAAAATGACGGAACACTTACAAACATTTTAATATTTAGTTAGCATGATAATAGAAACTTGAAGTTAAATAAAACATTTTTTAAACTATATATGAACATATTAGTGAAAACTTACTTGGAACAGAAGGATCACACTTTGCGATACAAGGCCACTCACACCTTTCTCTCTCTACACTCCAATGGAGGTCAGCAGGACAATCTTTCAGGTAGGCAATTCCATTCGAACAGTGCCAGAAGCTTCCACAGTCAAATTCGTTTTTAAACATTCCGTCATTTCTTGGACAGCTGATTTTCCAGCAGCGAACGTTCTCTGGGCGATCACAAACTTTGGTGTTTTTGTTAAAGTAGAGACCAGGAGGGCAATAGAGCAGTTCTCGACGTCCATTTTGACATCGGTAATAGGCAGAACAGTCAGTGGGATGAGGTGTTACACAACCACTGCATCCACATGGATTTTGGGTGGTCTGAATGCTAGTAGATTCTGTAGGACAAGCTAAAGGGAAAACATTATTCATTAGGTGATTATCATAATATTTTATTTTATTGCTATTTAAAAATTTAGTCACTGAATGAAAATTATTAATTTGTATTCATTTTCCTTTAGGAACATTTGAAACATGCGTATGTGTAATTTATTCATTTTCAATTACATTTTTAAAATTTAAAAAGAACAACTATTAACAAAAATAGAAATGTACTATTTGTTAATCCTGAACTGAATACATTACTGGCTTAGAATGACGTTATTTTTATAATTATTATTAATAACAGGATATTCAAAGTAAAACTTTTTAAATTTTAGTTTATTCGTTAAACAGCATTTTCTAGGCGGCTCAGCGTTAGAAGTGAAAGTGTCTAATGCTAAAATGTAGGGTTAGATTCCTGTAAAGGGTACCTTACATACAATCTCTGTGCATATTACAGTGCACATAACAGTAGAACCTAAAAGTAGTCTCGAAAAATAATTATAAAGAGGTAATATTTTATTGAATAATCCCAGTAACTGACTTACAAGAACCATATTTCAGTTCTACAGGATATTTCATATACTCACGTGGTACGGTGGGGTCACACTTGGCAAGACATGGCCATTCACATCTGTTTAAGGAAACGCTCCAATGTAAGCCTGCTGGACAATCTTTGAGGTTTGAGATTCCTTTAGAACAGTGCCAGAAACTACCACAATCGTCATCATTCTTGTACATCCCTTCGGGAAGAGGACAGATGAACGTCCAGCAGCGGACATTCTCTGGTTGATCACAGACTTTGGTATTTTTGTTAAAGTGAAGACCAGAAGGGCAGTGTAGTAGTTCTCGTTGACCATTTCGACATCGGTAGTATGCTGAACAGATGCTCGGGTGAGGTGTCATACACCCATCACACCCACAAACAGACTTAGTTACCGTTGACGTCTGTTCAGTTGGACAAGCTGTGGTACAGAAAAAGTTATAATAAATACATCACTTAAAAACAACCATGAGCTTTTGCTCTGTTCTCAATAATTTGTATTGTTAAAAACATTTAATAAAGCACTCTTGCATGTAAAAACATATGATGGCATTAAAGTACATTCGCTGCACAAGCAAATGAAGCCAACAACAAAATACATACTTGGAACAGAAGGATCGCACTTGGCGATACAAGGCCATTCACATCTTTGTCTCTCTACGCTCCAGTGTAGGTTAGCTGGACAATCCTTAAGGTATGGAATATAGTTGGAACAATGCCAAAAGGATCCACAGTCATTTTCGTTCTTAAACATTCCGTTTCTACTCGGACACTTGAAGTTATAACAGCTAACATTGTCTTTGTAATCACATTTCTTGGTGTGTCTGTTGAAGTACAAGCCAGGAGAACAGGTGTATTTAACGCGTATTCCATCTATACAGCGATAGTAAGAAGTACAGTCTGTGGGATGAGGGGTGAAACAGCCATCACAGTCACATTCTGGACGCTTCGTTGGTGGTACTGAAGTCGGTGGAGGACATACTATTGAACAGGAGAACATTTAGATGATACTATTTCTGTTTTGATTTTTTTAAAACCCGAAATTTTATTTAATTAGGAATAATTTATTTTAGGGCCTCCTGCAATATTCCTTGTAAAATTATTATGTTTTACACTTAAAAAGAAACTGAAAAATATCCGCAAACTAAGATTAATAGCGTTGTTTCTTTACAATATATTTCTTGCCCACTTTCCTTCTGTTAATACAAATTTGTTGAGCCTGACGATGACCAAAGAAGGTCGAAACGTTGTTCGCTCCTCTACGTAAAATATTTTCTCAACCCAAAAGAGCCGTTTTTACATATAAATTTGAAAAACATTCTATGAAGAATAACCTCCAGTAAGTTTCTTAATTGTTTCACATAATGCAGAATCAGTAATGTTTGTTTGTGCGCTTAAGTTTTTACAGCCCATAAATTTAAAAGCATATGATTAAAATCTTTGGATTTTAACTGTCTAAATTATTAATTAACTGGTACAGTACCTATTGAACCTGTGGTACATCGAGCAGTGCATGGCCATTCACAACGTTGCAGAGCTTCACTCCAGTGCAAATTGGCGGGGCATTTCTTCAAGTACGCAAAGCCGTTACTACACACCCAGTACGAACCACAATCGTCATTGTTTTTAAACTTTCCATTTGGCAACAGACAAATTAATCTATCTTTATTCCCGCATTTTCCATCTTCAGCGTGAATACAAGTCTGTTGAGTTTCATCGAAAACAAGGCCAGAAGAGCATTGCCCATGATAAGATTTCCCAAATTCACAACGGTAAAACTTGGTGCAGTCATTTTTGTCAGGTATAAAGCAGCAGTCGCAGATGCTACAGTCTGGAGAAGGCTTCGGGTCGGGTGGAATTGGTGTAACAGGATCTCCTGAAGCAGAATATACATATAAAAAATTCGTTAACTGAAAGGTATTGTGTTAGACAAGTCATATAATGGTACAGAAGAAGTTGTTTGAAAGATACACATACGTATGATTGGTGCACTGATACAATCAATAGCTGGTAAAAGTGGAAATGAAGGTAATTCGTATTTTTTTATAAAGTACTAAAATCAAGCTTACCACAACCAGCTCTATAGGACCAATCACAGACCTTCAATTTTGGATTAAAATGCAAATCTGCTGAGCAGTTCTTAATATGAGGAACTCCATGATCACAGTGAATGAACTTAGTGCAGTCTTTATGTGGAAAAAGACCAATTGATTCAGGACACACTCCTGGTTTGTTACATTCGACGTTCTTCTCGTAATCGCAGTTCTCAATCTTTGGATTAAATAAAAGACCTGGAGAACAGCGTTCACTGTAAGAATTTCCGTTTTCACATCGTGTGAATGCTGCACAGTCATGTTTGTCTGGGATCAAACAACATTCACACAAGTCACATATTCCAGTCGGCGGTATCGGTGTTGGACATGGTCCTAAAAACATGAAAAGGCAGAATTATTATTTTTTCTCAAAGAGACTACGTGTCTGTTTTGAATTCTATGCTAGTATATACATTAATTATCAAATAATGTATTATTCTTAACTTTTTACGCTACATTCGCGTACGAAGTTTGATGTGGTAATTGAAATAGCGGAAATGATAAGTTTAAAGATACATTAATTCAGATATACATCGCTATTTATGGAATATGTATTATATAATGTAATATTAATAACATATTTATGGTAACAATTCAGAAACTGTTCCAAACTTCATTATTTTCTTACCATTGCAACAAGCGTTCTCTGGCCAATCACAAACTTTTAGAACTTTGTTGAAATGTAGCCCTGACGGACAGTCTTTGATGTGTGGTTTCCAATGGGCACAGTGAATGAATTTGGTACAGTCGTGAGGGTGAGAGAAGAGACCAGCTTCAGATTCACATTTAAACTCAAGAACTGGTTTATCGTCACAATCAACGTTCTCTGGAAAGTCACAGTTTTCTATTTTAGGGTTGAATAGAAGTCCACCTGTACATCTTCCATGATATTTTTGACGATTTTCACATCTAATGAAGGCTGCACAGTCACCTGGTACTGGTTTAATGCAGCATTCACAGTCACACTCGCCTTCTGGAGGATCAATGTCATCACTAGGTTTTCCTAATTATAAAAATATCATCAATGGCAAATATAAATGACCAACAGATTTGCACTCATTAAAATATTTTTTTAATTATTACTCACTGAGGTAATAAATACGTAAAACACCAGACTTCGTAGTTAATGTAAAGTATTGTTAGTGAATAGAATAGTTAGACTTTTGAAATTAAGACTATGCTATAGCTGTGTAAGAGACATTTATCTGTAGCTTGATACCAGTAACACTATGAGTTAGAACAGTATTGAGGTCTTGGTTGTTAATCATTATAGAATTAAACTTTAGAAATTCCTCTTATTCTGAAGCTATACGTCTGTTCACCTCTTTATGTAAGATACTCTTTTTATTATTTTACACTTACCACAGCCGGCATTCCATGGCCAATCACAGACTCTGAGGGTGGGGTTAAAGTGGAGAATACTTGGACATTTCTTCACGTAAGGGATATTGTGGGAGCAGTGAATAAACAAGTTACATTTGTTGGGATGAGGGAAGAGACCTGATGGTTTTTTACAGTGAATTCCGGGAGGTTGAGTTGTTATTCCATCACAGTCCTTGTCGCAAGGCGGGTCACATTCCACGTTTCTGGCATAGTCACAGTTTTCGATTCTCGGGTTAAAGCGAAGACCATCTGCACAGGTTTGTTTGATGGCATTACCGTTAATACATAGGGTGAACTTGGTGCAATCTTTAGGATCAGGAATGGCACAACAATCACAAGGACATTCTTTGTTGTATGGATAGGTGATAAGTCCTGGAACTGTAACTATTCGAAATAGAACACAAGTAAAATATAACTTGTTTAAATATAATTACAACAGAATATACTTTCTGTATCAGCAGTCTCTTGTTTTGCGTTACGTACTTCTGAACGATTGTAAAATTGCTTTTATTTTCATTGCGGTGTCTAGAATACAGCCATTACTTTTTACATTCTGTTGTAATATATGCTCATTAGGGTTTATTTAGACGAATTTATGCATATTAAAAGTAAATAGCAAATTCGTCTAATTACAGGAAAGACACATGCTCATGGATATATAATTCCATTCCCATTATTTTACAACTATATTTGTTTTAGTTCTGTTGTAGTTGATAATTATAAGAAAAAAATCACTTACTGTTTCGTGGTGGGTCCGGCCAGGTACAGCACATGGTCACGGGGTCAAAGCTGAGTCCTTCGGGACATTTCTCTATTTTCGGTATTTTATTGATACAAATCAGGTAATAGGTGGTGGTACCAGGAATAGGAAACTTTCCATTGGGCTGTGGACACTTAGGATCAAGCTCACATTCAACGTTTTTTTTATAGTCACAATTTCCAATTCTTGGATTGAAGTAAAGCCCTTCGCTGCAACGTTTCCTGTACAGGATTCCGTCCTCACAGTAGGTGTAAGCAGAACAGTCATTATTATCCGGTAAAAAACAGCACTCACAGTCGCATACGCCTTCGGGTTGTGTGGGTGTTGGGGTTGGTTCAGGGCAGGGCCTATTTTTTTCTAAATTTGTTTAAAAAATTCCACTTAAAATCCGATAAAATAAATTAACCTACCGAACAAATGTATTCATCAAGTTTGTGGAGAATGTTAGTTACTTTACTCTATTGTTTGGGACAAGCATTTTATGTTTGATTTTAGGTTTAAATCGGAGTCGCGTATTCAGTCAAGTGAGGACTGTTAGAAATTGTGAAATATGTATTTTGAAAATAATTATTTAAGTTCATCTTCTAAAGAACCGTGATTATTAGAATGGCTACTTACCACAGCATGCGTTCTGGGGCCAGTCACAGACCTTAAGACGTTCATTAAAGTGAAGATTAGCAGGACACCATTTGTGATATGGAATACCATAAGAGCAGTGGAAAAATCTTCTGCAATTGTTGGGGTCTTTAAAGAGTCCATATGGTTCAGGACATTCAAAACAACCAATTTCTGGTTTGGCAGTTGTGGTTGTTGTAGTTGTGGTACTGATTTCTAAATCGAAAGTAATATTTGCAAGTTCTGTTTTATTCTTTTATTTTTGGGTAACCCTAAACCAATTCTTATGATACAACAAAATATCTTAACGATACTAAATCAAAGATGATAAGTTAGTAATTTGCTACTATAAAGATTCTTATTACACGGAAAGAAGACGTTAGATATGAAATTAACTTTCGCACTTACATACATTTAAGACTATTTTCGTGGTGTAAAATGTACTAAGTATATCTATTATTTAGATACAAATTATGATGACAATTAAAACTTAATATGGTCAATGCACTTATACAAGTTCATAAAACGAATATCTAAATAAATTGTATTTGATAGGAGATGTTTGAAATTAGCATCCAACTTAACACATTTGACATACTCTTTAACGTTACAACTTACCACATTTGACATACTCTTTAACGTTACAACTTACCACATTTGACATACTCTTTAACGTTACAAGTTCCCAGTCGGACATCAAAATATAAATCGTTTCCACACCACTCTTTATAGGCGGTCCCCTTGACACAACGATAAAATAAACTGCAGTCTGTCTTGCCAGGATACAAACAGTGACAGTTCTTAATTGGACAGGTGATTTCATTTGTTGGCTGTCCAAGATTAAATTCTGGCGCTCTTAAAATCTGCTTGGACCCTAGAATTAAAGTCGGGAGAGAAACGCTTAAATGAAATCTACATGATTTATACTATTGTCTTATTATGTCATTTTTAAAACAGTGTTCATTCAGTTACAATTGTCCTTAATAAATTTCTTTAATACCGAGTTTTACTCGCTAAAAAATAAAGGACTTAAAAATCCATTGTGCATTTAAAATATAACTAAAACTAGTTTTAAGATGAAGCATAATAACATTAAGAAAGTTGTTGTTGTTGTTTTTGAATTAAGCACAAAGCTACACAATTGGCTATCTGTGCTCTGCCCACCACGGGTATCGAAACCCGGATTTTAGCGTGTAAGTCCGCAAACATACCGCTGAGCCACTGGGGGGCAACATTAAGAAAGACGCCCGATAAAAAGAAAGTAAAATATGTGTTATTAACTTACGTGCACGAGACAACATCAGACGTGCACAAAGTGGTTAGTCCCTCGCTAGTCCAGCGGTAAGTCTACGGATTTACCACCCTAAAATCAAGGGTTCGATTCCCCTCAGTAGGCTCAGCAGATAGCCCGATGTGGCTTTGCTATAAGAAGACACACATATACGTAAAGTGGTTAAGATTTTTGGTTTGGTTTGAATTTCGCGCAAAGCTACACGAGGGCTATCTGGGCTAGCCGTCCCTAAATTGGCCGTGTAAGACTAGAGGGAAGGCAGCAACTCATCACCACCCACCGCCAACTCTTGGGCTACTCTTTTAGCAGCGAATAGTGGGATTAAGCGTGACATTATAACGCTCCCACGGCTGAAAGGGCGAGCATGGTTGGTGTGACGGGGATTCCAACCCGCGACTCTCAGATTTCGAGTAGAACGCCTTACCCACCTGGCCATGTCGAGCCTATTAAAATTGTTATTCTAAGCATGAAACTATAAGTTAAGATTAAATATTTTGTTTTCTTACGTTTATTGATGTATTTAATATTTAGATTCTGAAGTCTAGTTGGATAAATAGTTCTTTTCATAGTATTTTAAAAGAATTCTATTATTACATATATTTAATTGTTTACAATGTGTATTAGGTAGTAAAAGTAATATCACGAAAGAAAGAGTTAAGACTAAATATTATGTTTCAAGAAATGTCAAGAAAGTATACTCCAACTGTTCTAGGAATCGTCGATATTTTTGTTCTCTACGTTCTAACTTTTAAGCAGTATTAGCTGGTATAATAAAAAGATATGTACTATTTATTGTGAAGTTTTCAATAACGTTACCTTGTTTGCACCCTGAAAAGGCGGGCCAATCACACATTCTGGTCATTCGGCTGAAGTGAAGACCCGAAGGACATATTTTCCTTGTTCTATTCCGATTCTTACAGTCGTAGTAGGTGTGGCATTCAAAAGTTCCATAGTAACCATCCTCTTCAGGACAGACAAAGTCCTCAACCTCTTTCTCTAAAATGCTAGCGAGAGTACCTGGAAAATAATGTGTTTCCGAATAAAGTATTTAGTTGTATAACCACGTTTAACTTGTCTTTTAATATATTCGAATAAAATATTTAGTTTAGACTTATATAACCACGTTAAAATAGTGTTTTATTACAGTTTGTTTGTTTTTGGAATTTTGAGCAAACTTACACGAGAGTTATCTGCGCTAGCCGTCACTAATTTAGCAGTGTATGACTAGAGGGAACGCAACTAGTCATCATCAACCACCGCTAATTCTTGGGCTACTTTTTTACCAACGAATAGTGGAATTAATCGCCACATAATAACGTCACTGATAAAAAACACTTCTTTTTTTGTTCAATGTCTTTATCTGTTTTAAAATTATAGATAATTCAGTGTTTGGCATCTTTAACATAAGAGACTTACAGGTAACTGGTCAAATAAAACATTTACGCATTTGTTAATACTATAAATTCAATAGCGATAAAGGACAGACGTGTATTGAGGTAGGTGCTGCAATAAATATTCTTAAAGATAGACCTATGTCTATTTTGCATTTATTATCTTGAGACTACGTTTTCCCATTTTGTATCATTTTTTTGTCATAGGTCTATTTCGTGCCGTTTTATATTAACTGTTTTACTGGATTAAAATCTCATAAAATTAGCTATTCTTTTGTTTGTTTGCTTAGAGTTAAGCTCAAGTTGTACAAAGGGTTATCGTGCTCTAACCATCACTAGTATCGAATTCCGGTTTCTTTTACAGTGCTTTAAGTCTGCAAGACACGACGATGTGCCACTGGCAGATTGGGGCACTTATTAAATATTATAATTTTTATTTCCTCGTTAATTCAATGGATTTTGATCTGAAAATTATTCATAAAGTTTTAGAATTGCTTTTTAAAAATCTCTCTCTCTATATATAAATTTTGTTATTAGAGAATGAAATAAATAGATAAGTAATAATAATAAAAACTTACCAAGGAGGTGGCACTCCAGGAGCACTGCAAAAAGCAGCACCCACTTCATTATGACTGTTGTTTTTTATAAACTTGAAATGTGTGAGAAATATTATTCATGAGTAAAGAAGGTCTCGTTAAGACGATCTTTATATACTTTTATGAAGTGTTTTTTTTTCGGAAATTATCTTATCTTCAGAAAATTGATAAACATCACCAATGACGTACTAATATTTACAATATTGTCAATTTTGTATATAATGTATTTGTACTAACGGATTCGGTGGTTTTGGACAGGGTACGTGGCCTTGATTATCTGGGAACAACTTTCATCACCTTCAGCTATCAATCTACTATACATTTTACCCTTCGACATTTAGCTATTATGAGGTAATACAAAAACATTTATCATGAACAATATGTCAAAATTATTTGTTTTTTTTTATTTAGAAGCATAAAAATAAATAATTACTTGATAACATATGTTTACATATCAAGCATTTTAAACTGATATTAATAGGTTATAGGTTACAGTATGATAGAGAATGTTTTGTGATTGTAGTAACATTTGACTGTTTGTTGCAATATGAGTATTAATCCACTTAATTTGAAACATCAGCTCAATGGATTTGAAGCTGAACCATATTGGTACTTTTTAACGGATGGGTATTATTTTATGGAGGATTAACATAACATTCGAAAATAAAGGGTAATTGATTCCATCAAGATTTTTCCTATACGTTCACTCTTAGGGCAGTTTTAGTCTAATTTATGATACAAACATTTAGTAACTTTAAAGAAGTTCTGTACAGTGGTATCTGATAATAACTAATATATGTGAATAGTTAGAGAAAAATGGCATTTTCAGTTTTCATAACTTCATGAATATTTACCATGGTGGCTTACAGTTGAGAGGTTTCTTATCAGCATTAGGCTTACACAATAACAAACTGTTACATTACACAACGTGTCTTCTTTCATGATAATGTTTTGTAATGTGTGATCTCTCCTTCAATTGAAATATTATAGATGATTGTGATATATTTTATAATTTCTTAGAAAATATCGAGTACGATTCCTTCTTGTAAAATTAAAATAACTGTGCTATAAACTGATTATTTGGAACCGTATGTAACGTGACTATGATAGATATCAGACTTTGTACGAGTAATAGAAAATAGAATTAAAATACAATTATGGCGTTTTATATAGCTTTCGTATACAGGAATTTATCGCGTTCTCACGCAGATTTTACTGTTTGTTAATTAATGCGGTGTTCCAGTTATGTTTTTAACGATTGTTGGAAGTTTAATTTTATATTCGAAGATACAGTATTTAATTTATTTTTTAAGACCACACTAAATCGGATTATGTTGATTTTTAGCTGACTAAATGTAATTAGACATTGTTTACCGTTTATTGTTATTTTTGCTACATATTTGCATTTTAACTGTAATTTCTGACTTGTCTATTATAATATGGTACGTAAAGGATTGCGTTTTTCCTTTTTTCATTTATTTTAATAAACAATTAATTTTTTCTTATATGTTTACGTAACTTTTTTATTGGCTAATAGTTTTTGTTAACAATATTTAAAAAAAATTGTGCAACATCGCCCTTTCGGCTTGAGAAAGGTATTTTAATAGAACTGACTACAAAAATAATGAGATTACAAAGTTGTTGAAGACAATGTTATAATACGTTTGGAAAATTACAATTTTCTTTCGATGTTCTAGATAGCTGGATTTGGTTTTGTTTGTTTTGAATTTCGCGCAAAGCTACACGCAGGTTATCTCCGCCAGCCATCCCTAATTTAGTGTAAGTGTAAGACTAGAGGGAAGGAAGCTAGTCATCATCACCCACCGCCAACTCTTGAGCTACTTTTTTTTACCAACGAATAGTGGGATTTACCGTCACATTATAACTCTCCCAAGGCTGAAAGGGCGAGCACGTTTGGTGGGACTGGGATTCAAACCCGCTACTCTCGGATTACGAGTCGAGTGCCTTAACCACCTGGCTGTGCAGGACTTAGATAACAGGGAACTTTGAAATCGAAGTGTAAATTATGAAGTATATCAAGTATTGTGTTTATATGACAAAGTTGCCTGGAGTGCAGTAGTATATTATTTAGACACATATTCTATTAATGGAAGAAATATTTTTTCTAACTGCTTATAAACAAAAGTAGGAAATGGTTGAATTTTAGTAACTGGTGAAATTTGGTTATTCAATTGGAAATTTAACCATATAGCACAAGAAATACCTAATAATATTACAATTTGCATGGATTATTTTCTTTTTGAACATGGAAAGAAATGGTTTATTCGTATAGTGAGTGTTTTTACCATTCGCATTAATAGGTTTGAAAATATAAATGTTACAATATAATCTTATAGATTTTAAATTATAAGTGAGTCAGTGTAGACATGTTAAACTAAGTAGGCCTTATATGTTTATTCTTCTCAATGAGTCGAGCAGCATGTATGAGTAGTGGACAAGGGCGTATATTTTTTACACCCGATGGGGGAAATGATTTTTGCAACCAATCATGTGGACTGTTCAATTTGCAAATTGGTAATCTCTGATTACGTGAACCTGAAAGCTGTGAACATGCAGTCACAGAGTAATATTGTTGCCACGATACTTTCATGCATACTTAGACCTAATGACTGATACGAACTATCGCTTAGATCGAAAAGCTTAGAAGCACGCTTATATTAAAGATGTACATTTCGGCTACTGAAAAAGCCTACATCTAGGCCTAACTATGTAATTCGATTAGTAAGAACACGAGAATCACAAGAACAAACACACAGTTTGTAGGCCTGTGATGCAATAAAACAATTCAACAGACCAAACTGTAGGGGTGATGACTGTATGCACCATACCCCCACTTAAAATGAAGGGGGATGTCTACCCTCCATTCCCCGAGGATCTAAGCCCCTAGTAGTGGATATAACGAGGACATGTCAACTTATATGTGAAATGTTACTGGGTTTTTACACTTTCGTCAAATGTCTAAACACTTTATGTCCATTGTCTTTCTTAGTTACTATAAATTTTGTTTTCGAAAAGTATAAATGTGAACGAGATCTATCCAAATCCATATTATCGCTAACTATACAGCTACTTGAACGTTGGTTGAACATGCTTATAACATACGAGGGCTGTTCAAAAAATACGCGTACTGACGTCATAAAACAAAATGTACTTTATTTAGAAGTTACAGGTCTGGAACCCCTTCAAAGTACTCTCCTCCTCAACGCACACACTTATCCCAACGATGTTTCCACTTGTTGAAACAGTCCTGGTACGCTTCTTTTGTAATGTCCTCCAACTCCTTCGTCGCATTTGTTTTAATCTTGGGAATCGTCTCAAATCTTCTTCCTTTCAAGGGTCTTTTGAGTTTGGGGAACAAAATAAAATCGCAAGGAGCAAGATCAGGTGAGTACGGGGGTGGGTGGGGAAGAACAGTGATCGAGTGTTTGGCCAAAAACTCACGAGTTCTGAGGTACAAATTTCACAAAAACGCGGTGCATCTTCAATTTTTCGGTCAAAATCTCGTAACAAGATCCAACTGATATCCCAAACTCTTCAGCAAGCTCCCTGACATTCAGACGTCGATTTTCCCGCACCAGGGTGTTGAGTTTGTCGACGTGTGGGTCGTCAGTTTACGTGGAAGGACGTCCAGGACGCTCATTATCTTCAATGGACTGTCGACCATCCTTAAAACGTTCATGCCACTTGAAACATGCCGTACGCTTCACAGCAACATCACCGTAAGCCGTGTTAAGCATTGCAAAAATTTCAGTCGCAGATTTTCCAAGTTTAACACAAAATTTCACAGCAAGTCGTTGCTCCTTCAGGTCATTCATTCTGAAATCCACCAAACGAAAAATTCGCACTTCACTTAAAACCGCGTAGCTGATACGCAAATGAAGATATCTGTAATCGGGAAATGGCGTCGTAATCAGCTGATCTGTGCAAATCTAGCGACACCAAGCGGATTCCCTGGAACCAACTGGAGCCGCGCAATTCAAACAGTCCGCGTATTTTTTGAACAGACCTCGTACGAATAATACATTCGATTTCCATTATATTACAGTTTTCAGAATTTCTAAAGCAAAAATTCACTTTATAAAATCCTATAATGCATTTCAGTTGTATTTTAAAATTTCAAAGGAATTACTGTATTAACTGTATATCAATCTCTGTAACGTAGATTAGCGTGTCATTACACTAGAGAGAAAATGCCAATTATTCCTGTATTATTATAGGTGGCATAGTTCACATGTTCTTCTATCATAGGATCTCATTTATAACTGAAAAACTTTGAGAAATTAATAATATTTAAAAATGTATAATATGTATGAAACTTTTAATCAAAAAGCAACATTGAAACCTCACCTGGATTTCACGGCAACTTTTAGTAAATTGCCGATCAAAGTTAACAAAATGGATGAAAATAATAAAAACCAACTATTTTTGAAGCAAACGTAACTTGTAAAGCTGATAAATAGCATGAAAGACCTGGTATCGGGTTCTAGTCGAAAACTTGTGACGCATTGTAAATCTGACTTTAACGTGAAATTATAAGAGTTAAATAATAAAGGTTTTTTTATTTGAAAATAAAAGAATATTCTCCTTACTGTTGTTATGAAGGTAGGTGTAAATTGAGCCTGTATTTCGCCAGTCTCTGAGGAGTTAGTACATTACAGCACTCTAAGACTAGAAACGTATTACATGAGCGGCCGCCTTTCTAGTTCATTCTGTTGAGATAACGGGACCTATGATTATGAAACAAGAAAAACGGGAGTTTTGGGGCGCATGTTTGATGTAGAAATATGAAATACCGAGATAGAAAAAAATCCTGCGGATGTTAGAAGGAACGAGAAACTACGAGAAGGAAAGGAACAAATGAATAATGTTCATAATGTTTATGTATCTGAATTTTGTTAAACTGTTTTGTTGTCTATATCTACGTTATCATCGAACCAACTATGGGTCGTCCTGTTCTTCGACTGTTTGAATCAGGATCTCTAGTTAAACGACATGCAAGAACTGACATAACTATTTCTACTTTCTGCATAGCATCCTCGACACATCTCAACATGATTTTATCTAGACTTTTTTTTTATTGTCAGTAACAAACAATACCGATAAAGTGTGTGCAAAGAATATCAAATAATAAATATTGAATGAGAAACCTACCCACATCATAAGTCTGCGGACTCTCAACGCTAAAAACCGGGTTTTGATACCCGATAAAGTGTATGTTACGAATATTAAGTAATAAATATCGATTGAGAAATCCACTCATATCATATGTCTGTGGACTCCTATCGCTAGAAACGGAGCTTCGATACCAGTGGATGGCAGAACAGAGACAGCCCTTTGTGTAGCTTTGCGCTCAATTCCAGAACAATCAATTGTAATTCTTTTATTTCTAGGATATTATAAAGACTGAGGCCAAAACTACCGTTATCCTATGGTTCATAATTACTCCCTTAGATTGTTGGTATTTTTTATTTTCAACATCTGAAATATTTGTTCGAAAATCTTAAAAGTATGTTTTAAAATTATGTTTTAAACGGAGACAGTACCTTCTCTTTGAGATCTTTCTGAACATTATAGAATTCTTGTATTCGACTATAGGTGGTGATAATTAGATTACTAATTTATCTGGTAAGAAATCCTCCTTTCTGAACTAAAGAAGTAAATATTTGGCTTCTTGTGGCTTTTCGTGGAGTCTTTAGAGACTTGTTTAAAAGTAAATACATACTTTTAGTGTCACTTTCGCACTTGAGAACTTCGAAGTATTTCCCTTTATCTGATACTTAAGAGATTATAATTAATCATTATAAAACTGGTTTAATTTATTTCGCTCTGATGAAGAGAGTTTTCTTTTCTGATGATTAAGGACTTTATACAGAAAAGTTTGAAACTGATGTCCTAGAGCAGAGGTATTATGTTGTATCCAGAAAGATATTCACGGTGGTTGGTGCTGGCGAGAGGACCAAAGCGGTAATGTATGAGGTTTGATGCCGGGTGAATATATTGGATTCCTGTGATGCGGTTGGTGATTATAATTAGTTGGGTCTTTTTGTATGTCGTGAAGATATAACGTATTTGTGATCAGACTTTTGTCAAATTTATATATAACAGGAGTTCACAATTTTCATTTAGTGATCCCAAACATAGTACTTTTGGCATGTGAATCAAACCGCTTACCTTAGGCTAGACTGAGAAACTGTGTTGTCTGTAATCTTATTATGGTGACTTTTGTATTCGTGGCTTGTCCCATTTATTTAGTCATAAAAACCACGATAACAAACGTCATTTAACTTGCTTATTTGAAAGTTATAAAGAAGTTTCTCAAAGGGATTTTAGCATATAACCTGTTTTAAGTTAAAAAGTTTTTTTTTGGGTTTCGTTTGTTTTGAATTTCTCACAAAGCTACACAAGGATTATCTGCGTTACCCATCCATAATTTAACAGTGTAAGGCTAGAAGGAAGGTAGCTAGTCATCATCACCCACCGCCAATTTTGGGCTACTCTTTTACCAACGAATAGTAGGATCGACCGCACTTATAACACCCCCATGGCTGAGAGGGCGAGCATGCTTGGAGTGGCGGGGATTCGAACCCGCGACCTTCAGATTACGAGTCGAGTGCTTTAACCACCTGGCCATGCCGGGCCCAACTGTGTTCTCAACCCAGATGTTGAAATCAGTGTTCGAAGGCAAACTGAATGAATCATTGTTTCTCCTAATAAATACATGGTTGTTTTAAAAGTAATTATACTCATTTGTTTTCTTGCAATTTTATATATATTTAAACTGCTTTAATAACAATTTGCTTTGTGAAAACGTACGAATAGCATCAAGGTAATAGTCCTTTGTTTAGTTTTTTAAGTGGTTCGATATCGGCTCGTCTGTTTTTCATAATTTTTTGTATTCTCACAAACGTGTGATCTTCGGTTACATTGATGAGCAGTCATTTAATTAAATTAGTTATTTATTGAAATCTATATCGTTTTTAGTATAAATCATCCGTTTCTAATGTATATATAAAAAGAGATTTTTTTGTGCAACAATATGAAAGTGATTGTTTATTCACTGTGGAGACGGCCTTCGACTTCTAAACACGATTCCCCTGTTTTAACACGTTTAGAGTCTAATCATGTGTATACTTCAAATACACTGAACACTTAATCTTGTGTTTAACTTAAACCCACTTTTTTATTAGATTAATTGAGTTATTCTAAAAGTTGTTAATATGATTAAAAATAACAAACTTTAAAGAACTACTTTTTAACTTATTGTTACTGTTGTTTACTTCAGTGAGAAGATAAATTTACTGGATATATAACTATTTTGTATTATTACTTGTATTTGTACTGTTGGAACAAACGTGCAGTTAGTACACGAAATAAGTACTCCAAAAACTAACGATGTTTGTGCTACTTATGTAGACAAAACGATGAAATAGAAAACAAAACAAAAACGGATTATTTCACTTAAAATGGTTTCACTACTGCTGAAAAGCACAATTAATTGGCTCTAGTGATTTTACAGCCTTGTCCGATTTGTTATAAGATGACGATTTGGAGTTTCGAAAATAAAATGCCAGCTCCCCTCTTTTTATTCAGCGAACTGTTTTTACCCATCTTCTCCTTCATCATAAAAGAAAATAATAAGATATTGATGTAATAAAAAAAATTACAAGAACACTGAAAAGTAAAAAAAAATTGTGGAAAAGTTAGTTTAAAATGACTCATAACAAGAGGGTGATACACAGTGAAAAAAGACTACTGACATATATACATATATATAAGAAATTAACCATTGGAAAAATAATTGTATCACGCCAAAGTTATTGAAGCATACCTGATTTATCTGTTTCATGAAGCTGTGTTACTCAAGTGGTACTGTGGTAGGTAGGAGGTTTCACAAATCCCTCGATTAGTAGGTAATTTTCTAATCACGTCATATAACCTAAAATTACACTGAAACGCCGAAAGCAAGAGAAGCGCTCAAAGCGAATAGGCATAAGGTTTATGATAAACATTATATCACAAATTTTAAATCTTAAAATCAGTTTTAACAACCAGAATTAGTTAAGACAAACAGTAGTAGGTTTAGAAGTTAAAAAGGTAATACATTAAAAATAAGAAATAAAATTGACAAACTTTACCAAAATCTTATAGAAGCACACAAATTATGGTCACTGAGTTCGATTCTACAGTCTTTAAAACTCTTCAAGAATTTCGAAAAGTTTGTGTCAAATTAAGTTGGTGCGTAAACTGAAACGAAAATCGATCTGTAAAAGTGGAATTCAAGCCACTTTTCATGAATGTTTGAAGTATTATATACATACTAACGGGCTCGGCGTGGATAAGGCACTCGACTAGTAACCCGCGAACAGTGGGTTCGAATCCCTGTCATACCAAACATGTTTGCTCTTTCAGCCGTGGGGACGTTATAATGTGACAGTCAATTCCACTATTCGTTGGTAAAAGCCCAAGTGTTGACGGTGGGTGGTGATGACTAGTTGCCTTCTATCTAGTCTTACACCGCTAAATTAGGGATGGCTAGCGCAGATAACTCTGGAGTACCTTTGCACAAAATTTAAAACAAACAACACATATTAATGACAACAAATCTGCTCATAGTTTTATTACTAAGCAACATAGATGAACTAAATTGTAACTAGCTTTTATATACGTCTGTTTCTATCTCCACGTATTTGGGAAGCCTTAATTTCGACAAATGGACATTTTTTTTTCATTTCACAGCTGTCGTACTCTTGAAAATGTTTCAAGTTAGAGCTGATGGAAAAGTATACAATGTGAAGATCTTTACGGATTGATTGGAATATTCTATATATCATTTTTAACATTTAAATATGTTAGGTTAACATGGAACTTACACCCTTCTCTTCGTTGATTAGTTGTGTTATATCTATTAATTTTCATGTAAGCATGTTATTATTATGCAATGTTATGATGTTATATTACTACTTAAGTTACCAAAATTTAGTGTGTGTATTTATTCTAAAGAATTATTTACGTTTTTTATGTCTGATTTTTATAAACTAAAGTTGCATTTGAGAACTGACTTTCCTATTACAAATAAATAGAAAGCTACTATATCAAACGACTTTTGCTTTAATTTTAAGAAATATCAGGTAAAGTGGCCCTACCATCTCTTTTGGCAATTAGATAAAACTGAGCAAAAAAGGTTTATTTTTTAACAGAAAATAAACACGATTTCCATGACGTGTTTAACTGACTTTATGAGTCAGCAGCGTTAAATGTGTAATGTTTTTTAGTTGTAAACAGAAACACACAAGTGACATACATATCACTCTGTTTTCTCAGATTAAATCGATGTTGCACGTCAAAACTTAAAGGTCAGGGTTGTACATATTTGACAATCGAAGATGAGAAGCTTTTGATTTGTTTAGATTGTGCTAATATTTTAATCAGAATTACTTGTGTTAACGTTATTTCTAGACGTTAATTATCTGGAGGTTTAACATAACTGATGTTTCTCTGGCTACTGTCTTCTGTAGGTAATTAGTAGCTTTTGATCGTCTACTGACTATTTCATAAAATACATAGAAAAATACGAGTTCCATTGTGTGATCAATTAACCTGTAGTAGTTCATACACACACGATCATTTCATGTTTATAACTTATAATTTTCGGAGTGCATCTTAAACCTAAAACATTTCTTAACTGGTATGTAAAGCAAAATTGTGTTTAGGATATAAACACATTCACACAAGGTGCGTTTATAATTTATACACTAGTCATTGGTCCGTCATGGCCAAGCGTGTTAAGGCGTTCGATTCGTAATCCGAGGGTCACAGGTTCGATTCCCGGTCGCACCAAACATGCTCGCACTTTCAGCCGTGGGGGCGTTATAACGTGACGTCAATCCCACTATTTGTTCTTTAAATAGTCGCCCAAGAAATGGACGTGGGTGGTGATAAGTAGCTCCCTTTCCTCTAGTCTTACTTTGCTAAATTAGGGACGGCTAGCGCAGATAGTCCTCGAGTAGCTTTGCGCAAAATTAGAAAATTTTTATATGCAAAAATGGCTCGTTTGGGTTGAGAAAATATTTTACATAGAAGAGCGAATAACGTTTCGACCTTCTTCGGTCATCGTCAGGTTCACAAAGAACACAGCCATAAAACTATGCTCACCAGATAAAATTAACGATGAATTAGACAAAATAAAACAATACTTCATCAACATCAATAGGTTTCCTCCACAAACCGTAGAAAATATTATACGCACACACCTAGACAGAAAGCAAAATAAACCAACAAAAGAAAATATATCTCACGAATAAAAAAAATTACGAAACCATATATTGCTGCATATATTCCGGACATCAGCAAACAAATAACCAACATTTGGCAAAAACTAGTAACAAAATATAACATTCCAGTTAATACTAAATTTATTCAAAAACCAGGCACAAAACTGAGGTCTATACTATGTAAGAACTACACTGACAAACACCACACCAACATTATTTATAAAATACAATGTGATAACTGCCACGACTTCTATATTGGAGAAACAAATAGAAAAATGGAAACCAGATTCAAAGAACATAAAAAGTCACCTTCACACGTTTTCGAACACTGCAAGTCAAATAAACACAACATAACCATAGAAAACACTCAAATACTAAATAAAGAAACAAACATAAACAAATGCAAAATTAAAGAAACCTTACTTATACAACAACTTAAACCCAAAATAAACCAAATATAAAGGAACGCCATTATACCTATATTAATATTATAGATTCAAACATCTAACACCGCCCTCTACATTGCGACACTCGGTTACACAACTCCTTCCAAACATGTGGTCAGCTTCCGGTCAGTTACCTCTTTATTTGTGAACCTGACGATGACCGAAGAAGGTCGAAACGTTGTTCACTCTTTTATGTAAAATATTTTCTCAACCCAAACAAGCCGTTTTTGCATATAAAATTCTCAACAAGTGGGTTTCTCGGCATCACTGAAAATTAGAAAAAACAAACAAAAACAAAAAAACACTAGTCATTAGACTAAAACATTTTATCATATAGTAATAAGTCGCTTGATAACCAAACACAAGTTACTATGAAGCAGTCGTTGGACTCGGTGAGTCTAGAATATTCTGTACATGTTGGTTTCTTTTATTGTCTGATGACAATGATGCAAAAAATAAACAATAGAAGGGAAAATTTGTGTGTTATTCTTATATTACAAACTTGTCGGGCTATCTGCTGTGTTTACCGAGGAAAATCGAACCGCTAATATTAGAGTTGTAAATCCATAGACTTCCGCTATCCCAGCAGGGATACGAAGGTAGAATTAGTACGTATTAGTAGTATTTTCACATTTAAGGATTACAGTTGGCGGGTCATCGTTATAATTTTACGGTCAATCCCACTATTCGTTGGTACAAAAGTAGCCCAAGGGTTGGAGGTGGGTGATGATGACTAGCCTACTTCCCTCAGGTCAGTGCTACTATTCGTTGGTAAAAGAGTAGTCCAAGAATTGGCTGTGGGTGGTGATGACTAGTTGGCTTCCCTTTAGTCTTACACTGCTAGCGCAGATAGCCCTCTAGTAGCTTTGCGCGAAATTCAAAAAACAAAACAAGGAATACAGTTTTCCTCTGTTGGAGGAAGAGGTCAAATGTACCTGACCCTCCTGGGTATTTAACATCAATACCCAAATACCGACACAGTGAAACTTGGACTTTTCCTTTCTTGACTCCCATTTCATTTTACAGCGTGTTCTTTCGTAGAGGATTTAAATTTAAGACCTGTATTAACCACTACGCTTGTAACTAATATGTAAAGGAAGTTATTATAGATAAATACCCGGCTGGCTTCCAATTTCATGATTCGTACACATGATAATAATTTTATATAAAGTCGTTCAAATGTACAGCTTAATTACTAAAATATACATTATTCGTGAATTTGCAGAATTTTCTAAATTTACTTATACAATTATAATAAGATTATGGAGCTTCAGAAAATGGGGAAAAAACAAGTGTAAAATTGTAATCATTAAAAAAACATACAAAAATAATTATAACTTGGACAACGCATCAAACTTCTACCAAAGAATTCCAAGATCGAATTCTGTCTATTAGTCACGTAGAACATAAACTTTCGATGCATTTCCATGAAGACGGCAGCTCATTACCTTGCGAAACCTGAGAAGGAAAATTAGTTATTAAAAGAACATATTTTATAAATTTTTAGCCGAGACAAAGCGGCTCATTGAAAGGCTCTGAGTTTTTTTTTCAAGTACAAACATTTAGCTCATAGCTCCACCATTTCTTAATCAATTTTAGATCTAATTACAATTTTGAACTCAGGGATTAAAACCCTTTCGTTTGATGTATTGACTATGCCCATGTCTCGTAGATTAATTTACTCTAAATCTGCCTAAAAATATTTTAATTTGAGTGAGGGCTGGTAGAGATTCGTGTGAGTAATAAAATCAATTCGACTCTCCCCTCGCTAAGTATAGCTAGTAAAGAAAATGGTCCGGCATAGCCAGATAGTTAAGGCACTCGGCTCGTAATCTGAGAGTCGCGAGTTCGAATCCCCGTCACACCAAACATGCTTGTTCTTACAGCCGTTGAGGCACTATAGTGTAACGGTCAACACCACTATTCATTGGTAAAAGAGTATTCCAAGAGTTGGCGGTAGGTGGTGATGACTAACTGGTTTCCATCTAGTTTTACAGTGTTAAATTAGGGATGCCTAGCGCAAATAGTCCTCGTGTAGCTTTGCGCGAAATTAAAAAAACAGACAAACAAACAATTAAAGAAAAAAGGTTTCACAGATTAATTTACTCTAATTCTGCGCAAAAGAATTTGAATTGCCGTAGCTATTGAGGACTCCCTTTTGTTTACCTTTATAATATTGACACTGACGTATTATATATTTACCATAACACAAAAAGATTATAAAGCAGTTAGGTTGTTAACATGTTTAAATATTCGATATATTTAAAGTCTTAACATTCTTAAACTTTTAATGTATTTTCAAGTCTAAACATGTTTAAACATTCAGCGTGTTTAAGAGTCTATTTTTTTTCAAATTCAATGTTTAAAAACTGAAACACATTTAGAAACTTGTGTTCAAAGTCTTAACATGTTAAAAAGGTGCATAAGATATGAGTTTAAAATTATTTTATAATATATATATTGATTTACAACTTTACTTATGTTTTATAGTTAGTTACACAACTAAAAATATCAATGTGTGATTTTTACATACTTATTACGCAAGTATTAGATATTCATACACATAAAACTGCAAGTCGACAAACAAAGGAAAACCTAAAATAAATATATATTACACATATGCACAAGTTTAATTTTCTGGTTGCGAAGATCACGTCGTCTAGGAAACTAATAATTTCTGACATTCTGCGACACATTCTCGAGGATCCTCGTGACCTCTACAAGTTTTGTAGAATTTCTTCTTTGGTCTCCTATTTTGACCTCATGTTATTCAACTTCTAGAAATTTTTTTTTGGCAGGCTATTTACCTAATGACAACAACTCTTACAAGCTATCAGGTATATTCGGTCGTATTCACATGAGATCTTCTTACGGTCTGATAAAAGCCCTTTGTTGTAGTTTATTTTGATAAATATTAAACTTGTCAGTGTTCTATCAAACTTAACCTTTTTCTTTTATAAATAACGATGAAATGGTTCGGGAAACGGTATCTTTATTCAGTTGGTTTTAGCCATGAGAGTGGCTATAACTTGCACATGAATCCCTTATCACACTTAAAACTACAACCTTCACAAAAAATGAATATATAAACCTTGAAACCTAAAGTTTTGTGAGCTAGTTAGCTTCAATTTATGTCAACTATTGATATCTATGTAAAAACATTATTCAATTATCGCGTTTTTAAAAACATTTACAGTCGTCATATGTGAAAAGCTGTATTGCACACACACAAACACATCATTAGGTTTATTGAACAACCAATACACTCATGTTTTTTCTTTGTATGCCATTATGAATTAGGGCAAGTACTCATCCTAATCAGACATATTAACTTTGCAAGCTTACACTTAACGACTGACGGTAACATGACTTCAATACACGTAATTATTTGGGACCACTGTGTAAACAGTTAAAACTGTTCTGTATCAATATCTCCATGTGTTCGAAATCATACTGTTCACGATTCATCTACTTTCTTCTTTTTTGGACCATACTGAAGTGTCATTTAATGAATAAGCACCACCGTCTTTAGTGAAGCTACCGATAATAAGTAGTGCTATTTGTAGGCTTTGGATAAGGGCTAGCTTCATACAAGGATATTCTTTGCAATGGTGAAGTAACAACTTTCTAGTAGAATGTTCCTTTGCATGGCCATTTGTTCTTTTAAGTAACAAGCACGTACATAGTAGAGTATTTAGACCATTTTATATGCAAAAAACGGCTCTTTTGGGCTCAGAAAACACTTCAAATAGAAGAGCCCAAAAGAGCCGTTTTTTGCATATAAAATTCTCAACAAGTGGGTTTCTCGACATCACTGAGTATTTAGACCACTTATCAACATATAAATATTACCCAGCAAAAAATAATGTGTAAAATACCTCCCATTGACCTATATTATTGGATTATGTAAATTCCAAAATATCTTTTACCTCAGAGGCCTCATAACTGTAGTTAAATCAGAGAGCTGGAAACTTCTGTTGTCCATATCAACCATACACAACAAACGTCTGGACTCTGTACCTGCTCTGCATTTCCTGATCTGCAACAGCATATTTTACTTGTATAGTAAATAATTCCCAAGCTAAACCTAAGAACGACAGCTGCTTCGTCTGTTGAAGTCATTAGTTCACTTTTGATTTGTTGTAAGTGCTGCCTCGTTTACTTTTAAAACGGTAAAAAATTCAAAATCTAGCTATTGAATATACAAACAAGATTTTATGACTTAGTGAAAAAGCTCATTGTGGAACCACACTTCTGGGGATTTTAAGGTCATCATCCCAATTAATGCTATATGACCCAGATGAATGATTGAGAAATACTATATATATGTTACTATTTCTTTCCTTATCATGCAATATTCATCAGGTGTTACTTTATATATTCATTTTTCTATATCACGATGAATTAAAATTCTTCCTTGGCTACACCAACCCAAAAAGTGCCCAAGCCACCTTGATAAATACAATAACCAGTCATTAAATTTAGTGAATTAAACCAGCTTGGTATCTTCTATTTATGTATAATGTTTTCTGTGAGCAGTAGTGAAAATATGTTAACATTCATTATCATTTTAACCGATCAGAAGTCCACAAAGCTTTGGTCTACTATCTTTCTGAGTTTGCGATCACTGCTGGTGACAAGGAAAATCTATTTTGTTGGTTGAAATAATAAGTAATTATTTTTCATCCTATCCCAGTATTGGCAATATCCCTAGTTCTACAATGAAGTTTACACAATGGTTTTACCATTAGGTGTATATTTCCTGAGTACACATAAAGATACATATATTTTATTTTCCTACGCAGTTATCTGCTCTTCAAATATATTTTGCAAATATTACCAAACAACTACTGAAATAAATGTAATATTCTACTGTAGTAAAGTGTATTACAACATAAAATACTAGTGAGCTTCAAATACTTCTGAATGACTAGCCATACATGATTAGCCATTTGTTCATAACTAGTTAATAACTGTGTACGCAGACACAACTATATAGGAAGAGAAAATGATGTGTTATGTACATTTAATAGTGGTAGTGGACAAGAATGAGTTTCTAGTACACCATAAAAATATGATATACATGCTCGTGCATATTACTTTTTCAGGGCCGTAGCAGGTTTATACTGGACGTTTTTACTGCAATACTACAACTAACCTAAGCCACAGGACATCATGACTAATACATTTTGTGCAAATCGTTTGTCCTTAGATATCATTACTCAAATTAAAATAATGTCAAGATTCTCATTGTGTGAAGAACAATCATGACAGTGAGACAGAGGTCACATTTCTCAACTTATTATAAACTTATTTTTTTAGCCAGAATGCAGTCAGTATCGGCTTGCTGAAACTATTGGCTTGTCATACGGTACCTGATACTCTATACCATTCACAAATGTCTCGAGCACCAGTAGCAACCAAAAGCTTACCCTCACACTTGTGTGTGTTTAAAAGCGTTTACATGATCATACCCAATTCACACACTATATTGTCCAATACGTCTACCTTAATCTAGCTGAAACATTTGTATATATTACTTGCTAGCAAATTTTCTTCTCCTGGTTAACAATTCATTGAAAATAAACTAGGTGTCTCTTTTGTTACCCGACAAGATATGGATAGTTTACTCTTCAACATCCAAGCAACGCCAAATAAAACAGCTGTTTCTATTTTCTTGTAGTGCTGTCTACTCACTGGTAATCGGATTTTGAACTTTGACATTCCGCGATGGTTGTGACAGTGAGAGTTGGATAAAAAAGTTGAAGCTTCATTAACATTTTTGTTTCAGAAAATATTTAACACAAATTACTTTGAGATTTTTATTCTTTGGTAATTTAGTCGATTTGACCATACTGAAATTTATCTTCATGAAATTAATTTATTTCTCTCAAAGTCAAAATGTTCCTGACAAAAATATGACGCCACAAGACTTGTAAGATTTACGTAGGGTCTCCTTAACACGCATGTGTATGAATGTATGATACCCGGAAATAAGTAAAAAAGTGCTCAGATGGAGATTAGAGTTTAATTTAGTCAATAGTTTAGATCTACACTGGTTGAAACCTGTGATAAAACACAGTCATTACTCTAACTAAGTCAATATATTATTCCTCACTCAAGTGTTCTACAAAAAATTTGAATGTCTAAATTTAGTATTAACTAGCTGAGGTAAATAGTTAATTTAAAACTATGATACACTTTAAAGCCTAATAACGTTGACACATGCAAGTGGTAAAATACCTGCGTATAGTAAGTGGAGAATATGATGTCCTACAACACTTCAGTCTCTTTAAACAAACACCCTGTCCTAAGGAAGATTTTTCCACTGAAATATAAAACTCATGGTATTAAACGTGTATAAACAGAAAACAAAAGGAACATCGAACACAGACTTTTCACATCTACTCATATGTCATGTAATATAGTCTGAACTCAACAAGTAGAATTTTCGTACGGAAATAAACACTTTAATTATTATTGTAGCTGTACGGAATGGCTCATGGTGTAACTACTTTCATATTTATCTTAAGAGAAAGTAACTCGGATTAATACAGTTTAAGTTCACTGGGACAAAATCGGAATGGAACTTAACTTGGCTGAGAATTATACTACAAAATGTTAAATTGCATTACGACATCCTGCACACATGCTCAAAATCAACATCAACAGAACATGTACTTTACAAGAAAGCAAGACTAGCATTCCTTCACGTCACCGTATTAATACAAGATTAGCTTGTCAAAGATGATTCTAATTACCACTGTTGACGTCAGCCAGATGAGTAGGAAATAGGCATAGTGGCCAGTTTCTCAGTACGTTGGAAAATTCGTGAAGTTTGTTTGTTGCGCATAACTACCTAGAACTACGAAGAAACTAACTGTGCTATGTTTACCTAGCTTTTGTACTGATAAACTAGAGAGAAGGCAGTTGATAGTAAACAAAACCCAGGTTTTTGGTTGTTCTATTCGAATAATGGGATTAGATTTTTATCAAGTATTCATTCTCTTAAGCGCAATGCAAAATTATTTCGATATCGCAGAACTGTCGCATGTTGCAAAGGAAGTGCAAATTAATCCTTCACGATCCTAAAAAAAATTGGATTTATCACATTATATTACTACTTACTTCCTAGTAAATCCTTTACTATATAAGTATATAAGTTCTCCAATTTTTCATTTGTCGATTTACTGCGACCTACAATCTTTTGTACCTAAAACTCACTGAGACCACAGACTTTATAACAAGTTGTGAATATTTCTCCTCTTGAGTGTGTTTCTTATAGCAAAGCCACATCGGGCTATCTGTTGAGCCCACTGATTTACACGAGCATTGTAAATCCGAAGACATACCGCTCTACTAGCGGGGAGGCTTCTCCCCTTGAAATCAACGTTTCTGTCTATTAATATAAATCATTATTAGACAAAGCACATGTTCACCCTGATGTAACTGAAGAGTTTACTTGTTTAGAATTAAGCACAAAGCTACACATTGGAATATCTGTGCTCTGCCCACCACGGGTATCGAAATCCGGTTTCTACCGGCGTGAATCCGCAAACATACCGCTGTGCCTCTGGGGAATATACCTGGAGAGTCGCAAAATCGATGATCATCAAACTTGACAAGCACACTTACGCTCCCTGAGGTGCCGTCGTTCGGATCTTAGCCTTTATGGCATCTCTTGAGGTCCCCCTGTTTTCCTATTCTGTAACGAGTACGTCAACTGTTAATTTGTTATTTGTTATTGTTGGGTTATACGTTTCTGTTTTGAACATATTTCCCAATATGTTGAAGTCACGAGTTTGGCAGAAAAACAAATTTCACAAACAAAACTGAATACTTGAAATATATATGCTCAAAACCGAGAGGATCTCCGAGATTGAGTTATATGAATTTGAAAAAAGACTGAACATAACATTCGTCATTAAATAAGTTTATTTAATCAAGTGTGCAATACAAAATAAACTGTGTTTTTACTGCAACAACATAAAGGTGGATGAACATGTTTACGTTGTTTTAAAAGTTTGTTTGTTTTTGTACATTTAGCAATGTAAGACTAAAGGTAGGGCAGCTAATCATCACCACCCACCGCCAACTCTTGGGCTTCTCATTTACCAACAAATAGTGGGATTAACCATCACATTATAACGGCACGGCTGAAAGAGCAAGCATATTTAGTGTGATGGGGATTCGAACCTGCGACCTTTGTATTTCGACTCGAACGACTTAATCCACGTGGTCATGTCGGACCTGGTTTAAAAGAGCTTTTCTTTCAGATTTAAACATTGCTCATGACGGTGATTGTTTATTTGTTATTAATTTTGTGCAAAGCTTCATGAGGGCTATATGCGTTAGCCGTCCCTAATTTAGTAGTGAAAGACTAGAGGGAATGCAGCTAGTCATCACTACTCACCGCCAGCTCTTGGGCTACTTTGTACCAACAAATCGTGTGATTGATCGTTAAAATATAACGTCCCCATAACTGAATGGGCGAACACGTTTGGTGTGCAGTTTACGAGTTGAGCACAATAACCTTTGACCATGGTGTGCCTTACAACGTTGAATAAGAAATACAAATGTTTTACCTAATGGTGAATCAATATTTGCACATTCCTGTAGGATTTAACTTCTCATCACGCTAAAATTTTTAGGTTTTCATGAATGTTATTGTTTTTTTTTATTAATTTGAACTAAAAAACAACAACCTTGGTGAACGTATTTATGGCCCCTATTGCGTATGGTAACAAATAATCAGAATTGTCCAGGATCTGTCAGCTAATTATTAACAAATCCCTCTTATTGTTGTAAAATGTCTATATATTCTTAGTACATTTCTGGTAACCGTTAATACACCTCTATATATTTTTGATAGTTAAATTAATCGTTTATGTATAAGTGTGATAGTTATACATGTAACCTGGAATATCCGTTATGAACCTCATTACTCATTATTATATAATGCCACTCATGATGACGTACTGAGGTATTTTTTTTATCTTTGATAAGATTTTCTTGGGAAATATGTTTGAGTAAATTTGAGATAAGTCAACAAAAAGCTAAGTTTTTGTAAATATCACGGGTAACAAATAGCTCAAAAACTCCACGTGTATGGCGCTTTCGTTACTACGTAACAGTTGTTGACAAGTGGTTATTAATATTGAAGAAAGGTCATAGTTTACTTTGTGAGATAAATTTGTAACTAAGTTAAATGAGTTACATAACTATAATAAGTTGAAATTATAACGCAATTGGAAATTAAGAGTCTTTTAAGAGTTGTTTTATGACTAAAAATTATTCTTATTTCTAAGTGTTATATTTTGTGTTTAGTTACGTATTTGGCAGCGGAACATGTTGGTATGTGTGAGTAAACAAACGTGACAGTTTTAGAGTTGAAAAAGTTATCTCTAGGTGCAGTGTACGATCACGTGGCTTATTTTTCATAACCTGGAATCACAAACACTTTAGAAAGTTACTTAAGATTTATAAGCAACTGTCTGAACACTGATCAAATAATCCTTCTAAGCGAGAATACATTTCATTTTTAAGCAATCATGTATGTATAATAAAAGGATTAATTTAAAAAGTAAATCTAACTACCACGAAAATGAGATTAGTTTTATTGTTCCAAAATAATAAATGGTTAATAAAATACATGGGTAAAGTCAACATTGTGTGATTCATATCTAGTTTCGTAATATATCATCAACACTCTATAAATCAAAATATAAGATTTTTTCATCCTTACTGGTTAATAACATTTTAATTAACACAAAAGTGAAACAAAATTAAACAGTATGGAGCTGCTGTCTTTGTTATCTATTATTTATTGTTGGCGTATTTTTAAAGATATAATATTTTCAACTGAAATCCCTAGGTGCTTTAATTGTATTTTACCCAATAATTTAAAGTTTATTGAAATTAAATTTCTTATATTTTTTTAACTACATCGTGTAAAAATAGTTTATTAGTTTCAAACAAGCATAATGGAACAATGAAAAACGAATTGTGTTATTAAGTTGCCAAAAGGAAGAAGGCAGTGTTTCAGACAGCTTAATTTTATTAAACAATTATTATTTATGTATTAATGATTTTAACGTTTTCATTTCTCAATTACCCTTGTTTAAGGTAAAGAGAATCGTGGTGACTAAGGGCCATTAGAAGTAGCCTCAATGTAATGTGTAATTTACGTTTTAATTGTTCGAATACATTTGTAACGTTAATAATATCTTTATACGCTATTTCAAGATAGCCAATATATGTGAATAATAAAAGCTTAGGACGGGTAAAGGGATGTCAAAGTCTAGAACCTTACACGAGCGTAATCAGACCAACGATTTATTACTACAGGTATCGTATAAAAGATGAAATTTAATTGTTTTAGGGTTGTTCTGATGTATATAGCTTTATCTTGTTATGTGTTATATAATGCACAAAATTTACTTAACTTTATCTAGGCACAACTTTGAGGTATAAAGGTCACTTTGTTACTGAGTTTGCCCCTCCCTGTGGCTTAGCGGTAAGTCTGGGGCTATAATTCTTGAAAAAAATCAGGTTTTGAAAAAAGTGATGGAAGAGAATTTATAGTGTAGCTTTGCGCTTGAAATATATATAAAGAAACAAGAAAGAAGCACTTGACCCTTTTTTAGGTTTTGTGTCTTAAATTTTCTACTGTTTTCAAAAATAGTTTCGAACACTTTAAAGTGTGGAATTATTAAGAAAAACTATTGTATTCTTATTTGGGTTCCTCTGAAACAACACTGTAAAAAGCTAAAACGTTTAAATAAAATCATAATATAAATAGAATTTTTCTTAGAGTGATCAGAAATCCTAAAACTACAGGAAAATTGACTTTTAGTCAATGATTTTGAAGGTTTTTTCTTCAAAAATTTTATTCTATTGAAAATTATCAAAACCAAAATAGAAATTGTTTCAAAACGTCTATGAAATTCATGGGACAAAAATATATTTTTAGTAGTCGCTTAGTTGATTCAAAGGAATCATTTACTTATTTTGTATAATTTTATTATCTTTACCCTTGTCACTCACTTGACACTTTTGCAAAGAAAGGTGTAATAAGGAAAGCATACGTGTCATAAAACTGCTTATCGCTTACTATTTGGTGATCAAACAAAGACATTTTTACTAAAGCTCTATGATAAAACGAAATTGTTATAGAGGCCAGAAATCTTTTTCGTGAACATATTAATAAGAGACTATTGTGCAAACTAAAGTACATATTAAGAATGTATGTCTGTGTTGACATATATATGCTTTATAATCTAATCAATTAAATAAGTTAATCGTCTAACAGGATTTCTGGTATCAAATTTTATTACCTACTGAAAAACCAGTCGAAACTCGACTGGTTAAGAGAGTTAAAGAAATTCTAACATACCCAACATTAATAATTTTCTTAATGATAACATTAAACTGAAGCTCATGGCATTTCTCTGAATCTTATAGAAAGCGCATTTTCTTAAGCAGAAACCTAAGAACTATTAACTGTGAAAATACTTTTTAAACCAATTCCGGTCTCTAATTTTTGTTTATTTCTTTAATATTAACACAAAGCTACACAGTAGACTAACTCTACTCTGTACTTACGGGTATCGAAATCTGGGTTCTAGCAGTATAAATTTGTAGACATGCCGCTCTGCCATTGGCGGGTTTCTTCTTATAAATCGTCAAAAGCATTGTATTTCTATATTTTATTATATTTAAAATCAAATTATTGTTTTCTGTCTCCACCATTCATTGGTATGTGAGTGAAGTCTGAGTTATTTTGATTTTGATTTTATATCCGAAACTACCAGTTAGAAGAACAAAACGTTCTGTTAAATACTTTTATAAGTGTTCAAATTTTGTGGGCATAAAATCCCCGATAGTCCAGCGATACGTATATTTGACAAATAACGTAGCCCAATGTATAATAAATGAATTTTCTAAATTACGCATGCGCATTAAAGGATGACGAGGTATATTTTGGATATTATCTTACAACCGTTTTCATAATTGACGCTGTTTACAATATTTATTATGGTTGCAAGTAACATGACGAATAAGCACAGATCGAGTGATTGAAACACCATGACATTTTGTAATAGCCTCGTCACTTTAATTAATTATTAAGATATAAGTTGAAACGATGGGGCTTTGGTTAAAAATGTCATTAAATACGGTAGTACACTTAATAGTACTGCATTTGTCGGGATCGTCATGAAACAGAAACAAAATGGCGGTCATAAATACTGCTACTTTAAAATACCCTTAAATGTTTAAGTAATAACAAATTCACACTACTGACTGAACACAATTATAGCTAATTATGTTTCAGTGCAAGAGTTAGTTTGGTGATTTCGCTCCCGGAACACTAATTGTTGTTGTTTGTTTCAGGAAAAGCTGTTCAGTTGGTTATCTGCTTTGTGTTCTCCATGGAGATCGAAACGTTATAAGCTCTGAAGCTTTTCACTGAGTCAACGTTGGAGTCCAAAAGCATACATCTAAATGAAAAACTGTTAATACAGCCCCACAGTGACATAGCGATATATCTGCGTGCTCACATCACAAGAAACCGGGTTTAGCTGCCCATGGTGGACAGAGCACATATACACTATTGTGTAGCTTCGTATTCAATTCCAAACAATCAAAACTGATAATAAATTAACTCCTGCTCGAGCTGTGACACTCAACTAAATGTAGAGTTTTGGGAAAGGGGATGAAAGTATTGGATAGAATTATGTAGTTCCTTTAAATCAAGGCCCCGGCATGGCCAGGTGGTCAAGGCACTTGACTCGTAATCTGAGGGTCGCAAGTTCGAATCACAGTCCCACCAAACGTGCTCGCCCATTCAGCCGTGGGGGCGTAATAATGTGATCGTCAATTCCACTATTCGTTGGTAAAAGAGTAGCCCAAGAGTTGGCGGTGGGTGGTGATGACTAGCTGCCTTTCCCCTAACCTTAAACTCCCAAATTAGGGACGGATAGCGCAGATAGTCCTCCTGCAGCTTTGTGAGAAATTCAAAACAAACAAACCAAACCCCTAAATCAAAACTTTCAGTTGTATGCATCTTGCATTGAAAATAGTGATATTTCAATACACCGAGGTTTGAAAACTAGCAACTACAGATACGATGTTAAAGAGTAAAATCTATTGATAGAATAAAAAAAAATTAGTTTTTCTCTAAATATATTTAAGCTTCTGGTTCTAGTAACTTAAACAAATCTTCGTTCATTTATTGTTTTGTTTTTTCAAGTAACTTGTTTGTCTACCTTATATTTGGATAGCAGCTGGTGATGAAGAATGATAGCTCATTGTCGTATTTTTGTTTAGTTAAATAAGAAGTCCTAAATGTCATTCCTATAGGCAAAATGAAAAAAAAAAAGATTTTTTTTGTTCTTTTAAGGGTGGATAAACTTTATTATCAGTGAAACGAAGAAGTAGCTTCCAGTAACTTTTCTTATTTTATGTTGTTTACACGCTTAATTTCGGTTATCAGTTACATCTATTTAATCTAATTTAATTTAATTTTACACTTATCTCTCTTGAATATGTAATTATGAAGAATCCACATAGGTTTCTTAACAATAAAAACACCCAACGTCGTGATAAGGATATGATTAAACAGTGCTACTAGGGTTTCATATTGTACTAAACTGAACATTACTTAAAACAAATATTTGTAAAACTCTTTTTCAGACAACTAATGTCGTGTTTTACTGTTTATTAGCCGTTCTACTATTAGCATAACTAACACACCTATTACAAGATTAATTAATCTCAACGAATTTATTATCGTGCCGTAAATAAAAAAGATAAACTGTTATACTGATAACAGACTATAAAATAAACCTTCAAAGTTCCAGTGTATAATGGTTTTCATTGTTCTAACATAGCCATTGTTTAAATATTGTAGAATATTTAAAATACTAATTTAATAGTTGAAAAAAAAAAACCGATATCATTCAGTGTTATTTTAATAACTGTTAAACTAACCCATTGTATCTTAAGCAAACTGAATATTACGAAGCTACAATTCACATGTAAATACTTAATAACAAAGACGAAACTATTAAATGTGTGTTTTCTTATAGAAAAGCCACATTGGACCATCCGCTGATTCCACGTAGAGAAATTTTTAAGAGTGAAACCTTTTAAGGAGTGCTGGTCGTTGTTTGGAATGATGTATCAGTAGATAGCAACAGCATCATATTTTGCTGAAGAAATACGTAAATAACGAGATGGTGTTTTTTCCATGAAAAAATAAGGTTTTGCATATTTCTATCTTGTGTCAATCTGAATACGGGATAAGGTATGGTTCACATATTAGATAAGTGTAGCAGCCTTCGTTAGTGACATTTCTTATTGAAGTTAAAATAGGACAATCTCTGATTAAGCTGACACCAATGTTTAACATAATATAATAAAACGGAACTAGTCAGGGGAGAAATGGTTTAATAAATAAAATAAAATTTATCTACCATATCTTCTGTAGTTAGGACTGAAAATATGAACGAGAATAATAGTTACTTTATAACGAAAAGATAAAATTTCGAGAAAACAATATCATGATAGTTTCACGAGACCAGAGTTTAATGCTGTTTTCTAAAACAATACAACCTTTATTACATTTATTAGACTTATCGACACGTCTCAGTAAAACATATGATACTATTTTTGATCTTATTCTATCTCCATAGAAGCTCAGCGGTAAGTATCGCTAAAAATCGAGTTTCGAAACTAGAAGTGGGCCGAGCAAAGGAAGCCTATTTAGTGCTATTTTTGCTTAACAACAACCAAACTACGTATATCCTAATGTAGTTTATTATTTTAAACCTAGCATAGCAATTCGTAAGCTACAAATATTTATCAGTAAATTAAAGAATTAATTTAGTCCAATTCTAGGTGAGAAGGGCTGGTTTAAATACGTGTTTAAATCAATATTTGGTACTTGGAATAGACTCGGATTTTTATATTCTTGTTTTCTAAGACGTTATTACAAATTTTGATTATAAAGTAATAAACAACGTCAAAATCAAAACTTCTGAGTTTATCCTGAGTCCTGATTTTTATTCCTAATTTAAATGAAAACAAAAAACTGACATTAAGCTCAAACCATCGTTTTCTAGATATAAACGAACAATTGCTTGAAGATGAAACACTGCGAAGAGGTAAACGTGTGGTTTGAAGGTGGAACACTGCCACGAGGTAAACGTGTGGTTTGAAGGTGGAACACTGCCACGAGGTAAACGTGTGGTTTGAAGGTGGAACACTGTCACAAGATAAACGCATGGCAAAACAGTAGAAAGACTTAGACAGCACTCAAACCTTCGTGGTAAGTTTGTCACATCCGTTTGGAGATTGAAAACTGACACAAGATTATTGTGTATTGAAGCATGAAATACAGAACATTACATTGATAGTACGACAAAGTTCAAACTACATTTGTGTTAAAACATGATTTGTTTTATTTATCATCTTAATGTATTTGGGCCTGACGTAGCCAGATGGTCGGGGCATTCAACTCGCAATATGAAGGTCTATCCCAACAAACATGATCGTCCTTTCAGCTGTGAGGGCATTATGATGTTATAACCAATTCCACTATTCATTGGTAAATGTTTTTGTCCATATCATTTTATTTAGGCTTTAAGTATTTACGAAATTGCTGACTATTAAGGTTGTCAAAATGATATTAACAATACAAAATAGTTTTATTGAATTTCTATTAATCACCATGAGTATTGTTTTAACACTCTTGTCATCATGAAAGACTGTCAAAAGGATGAAAACACTCCACTCAGGTTCACAGCTAGTTAAACAGGTGACAACCTTTTCATCTCACTGTCATTTGTGAGTTGTTTGTTTATTAATCCCTTATTGATGAAAACGGCATTGTGAAAATGTTTATTCATTAAACAGGCAATGACTTCAGGATGTTTGTTTGTTCAAAGGACATTTGTGCGTATGTATGTGTGTGTGCGAATACATATATTTACATAAGTGTACAGATTGTAACAACATACAGTCTTTATTGCTTCTTATGAAACACACTATTTAAAGAGAAAACGTAAGGTGTGAAACCAGATATATTTCGCGATAACATTACGAGTTACATCCTGTAATGTCAGAGAATTAGAGTAAATAAGGATACTATATAAATAGGTTTAGTGATAACACGTCAAGGTGTCTAATCCGCTGTCGTTAAAACAAGCATGTTTACTGTGAAGTTTCACTCCCTCTGCCCGAGTTATCGAATTAGACAAATAAGTTGATTTCAATCTATATTTATCCATTATTCTGGAAAGTTTTTATATGCGTATTCTTTATAATAATTTGTTTTGTTTTAGAATTTCGCGCAAAGGTGCACGAGGGCTATCTGCGCTAGCCGTCCCTAATTTAGCAGCGTAAGACTAGAGAGAAGGCAGCTAGTCATCACCGCCAACTCTTGGGCTACTATTTTACCAACGAATAGTGGGATTGACCATCACATTATACACCCCCACGGCTGGGAGGGCGAGCATGTTTAGCGCGAACCCGCGACCCTCGGATTACGAGTGCACGCCTTAACGCGCTCGGCCATGGCAGGCCCCTAAGCTTTTATTATTCACATATATTGGCTATCTTGAAATGTTCGATCAATCCCACTATTTGTTGGAAAAGAGTAACCCAAGAGTTGATGGTAGGTGGTGGTGAATAGCTGTCTTCCCTTTAGTCTGGCCCCCCAGTGGCTCAGCGGTATGTCTGCGGACTTACACGCTAAAATCCGGGTTTCGATACCCGTGGTGGGCAGAGCACAGATAGCCCATTGTGTAGCTTTGTGCTTAATTCAAAACAACAACAACCTTTAGTCTGTCACTGCTAAATTAGGGACGGCTAGCGCAGATAGCCCTCGTGTAGCTTTCCGCGAAATTCAAAACAATCGAACACTGAACAAATGAGAAGTTTAAGCGATGTGTAATAATGTTAATGAAAAGTTAAATTTAAATATAATTCGTATTTTTAATTTAAAGGTGAAGTTTATGAACCAGTAACTTAAGACCCTTTAATATAAAATATTACTTTCATTTTAAATGAAACCACTCGTTATTAAATACCATTTCCTAAAATTCCTTTCTGGAATGTACTCTTGTGTCTCAGTGGTATGTTTGCAGATTGATGAAACGAGTTTTTCAATTGGCTCCTGCTTAGATTTAGGTTTTATTTTTCGCAAGTTGCAAGCTACCTTCCCTCTAGTCTTACACTGCTAAATTAGGGACGGCTAGCACAGATAGCCCTCGAGTAGCTTTGTGCAAAATTCCAAAACAAACAAACAAACAAACTTAAATTTCGAAAGGTATATGCATAATCTAGCCTATATAATATCAGTAAGATCATAGTGAAATTTCAAAACTTAGATGTATCGTTTAAATGTCTTCACCCATTCTTGAATATACATTTTTTCCCAAAATTACAATATTATTTCCTTTGCTAGACTTATAAACTATAATACTTTAGTTTTTACTTAAATTCTTGAAAGCTATTAATTCCACTAAACTTAAATTTAAGAATAGTTGTTACATTTTTCATGCTGTCAACGCAGTTATATCAGATCTAAAAGGAAATTAATAATTAATGTGAAAAACGTATAAATGTAGTATCCACGGGTATAGATTGCATGCACTGGAATATTAGTTTCCTGTATATATTATTTTAAGACCATATTAAAAACCAATAACGAACAGAGCCTTCATATAAAAAGAGAACTTGTTAAAACACAAAGTGACTGACGAAGTCACTTTCATGTATAAATTACTTTTGGTTTTACAATATAATTTCGTCAATTTTTAAGCTGGAATAATTGTATTCACTCTCGTTAATATTGCGCAAGGACTGAGAATATTTCAATGACGGTTGTGTATAATGTGGTTATCAGTCGCATGATCTAAAATGGAAGTTGTTGACAATTTATCATTTTAATCAACCACAAAGTCCTTCACATTGTTCAATAAGAATACTCTATTTCAGAGAATACATTTGAATACATCAGGTATATAGAGAGATATTACTCGAATAAAAGCTATCCAGGTCAGAAAAGATTGTTATGATTGACTGAAATTGTTTATACAATGTAAACTTTTCCCCGCCGGTACAGCGGTAAGTCTTCGGACTTGCAATGCTAAAATCAGGGGTTCTATTCCCCTCGGTGGATACAACAATAGCTTGATGTGGTTTTGCTATAGGAAAATACACACACAACGTAAATTGTGTGGAAAACGTAAATCAACACAGAAGGACGATCACTACCTATCGTTCTTGTTTATTACAATCATAGACTACCTACTGCGAGATTGAGTGAGATGTTTGTAGAATGTAACTGGACGAAGAGTGTGTGAACATCACTGTAAAGATAATTATAAATATAGTTTTAAAAGTCCTGTCTATATATTAGACGCCTTGCGAGATGCATTCTCTTCATAACAACATAAAAAACACCGCTTTTGTTATGGGTCCATAGCAAGTCCATTGGGCTAAAGCACTTTATCCTTTAATCAAATAGCAGAGAATCTGGAAGCAGATTCGGTTCCAGTTTCATGTAAGAAATAATGCAATAATGGAAGCATGGCTACTGCAGCGACCTCATTTGATGAACTGGTGCCATCACGACCACATATCATAGAGAAGAGATCCTAAAATTAATGATTAATAATGATCACTACTACTATGCTACGCTGGTCAATTCTTTCATTCTAGAACAAGGAAACAACAGAATGAGGCTGTTTTAATCTTCCATTTCTATTACAGGCACTGTTGTTGTGGCCCATGTTCATCAATCTGATGTGTGTATCTTATGACTTCCGCGAAATATGGTTTCTTATTCTTTCTTACACATCTGGTTTATCTCATAGCATATGAATAAAGAAGCTTTAGAAATAAAGTATTAGTTAACGCGATTATTCTATCTGTTTTCTAATCTAATTCAACATTTTTTTGTATTCCAGTAGTTCTGAAAACACTTGGTTTTAGTAAGCGTTTCTTGGAAAATTCTAATTAAACAATTTTCGAATATATATTTTAATAACAAGTTGCAACTGGTATATCGTGTTTCTATCTGGTGGACGAAAACAGAAACTAAGAAAAGTTGTATTACAATAATTTTCTTTTAAATTTAGCTTTTTTAATCTTCATGAAATTAATTCCTTCATCCATTTTTCAGTTTCAAATATTCATTTTTTTCTGGAGTTTGATTGCTTCATGTTTAGTTCACCGTTAAGTAGAAGAGGCACGAACCTCCTGTCAGCTGTATTTAATTTTCAACAAAATGTTGACATTTCCTCTATTATTTCGCAAAAGATAAGCTACTGGTGCTGCTATCTATGAAAAAGAAATCGAAGCCACTCAAAAATAAAAACAAATCAATCCCACTATTTATAAGTAAAAGAGTAGCCCAAGAGTTGGTAGTTGGTGGTGATGACTAGCTGCCTTCCCTTTAATCTTACACTGCTAAATTAGGCCCGACTAGTGTATATAGCCATGGAGTAGCTTTGCGCGAAATTCAAAACAAACCAATTTATTAGAAATATGTGAAATTAAGCGTAAGCTACATCTGCCATATAAATAAATAACAACAAAAGAATACTAACAAAAACAATCCATACGGTCAGTATTTTAACAAAGTGTTTTACTACGTTTGACTCTTAAGTTAGTCCTCCAAGTCTTCAATAACTCCAAGTATTTTGTAAACATTAACGCCGAGAGATAAAAGTACGTACATGGTTGTTGTTTCGGGTAGCTTCAGTATTCGGCTAGTTTGTGTTTAGTCGTCACTCTTAGTTTAAGTGGTAAAATAAGAGACAACTTTTAATATTTGTGTTCATCTGTTGATTAACAAAGGGAACAAAATGAATGTTAATGTTTCCAAAATAACCGTTAATTCTTAGTTAAATGTTTTTAAATTAATTTTTATAATGGGGTCAGCTATGACCCAACCCCGGAAAAGTGACAATGGAAAATTCTAACAGATGACTAACTTAAGCTCGTCATTTATTTGCTTTAATCATTAAGTCAATTATTACGTATCATCCGTCAATATTCTTGTTTGAAATCCACAAGCCGAGTATTTTTGGGGCAATTTTGACTCTAAATTTGGTTCTTCATTTTGCAAGAAGGATTAGCTTGAAAAAAAAAAGCATGGCATATACAATAATTTATAAATAATATTACCTAATCTGTTATAATAATTAGGGTCATAGTTCATGTTTGGTGCATTAGCTATCTATGATGTTGACTTCTTATAATTCGTCTACCACAGATACTAACCTAGATTATTAACTTAATAAGTTTTACAGAAATCTTATTTGCCACTGCAGTAATGTCACATGAAAACATGAAAGCATAAAACATCATGTTTGTAAGGCATGTTTCACGATTTTTAAACGTGCTTTGAATAAATTAATCTAATGATAGCATATAAACATTCTTATATATCTTAAAGAATGCAAATTATTCAACAACTGTGATTTTAACGGAATAATTTCGACTACTTTGAAATCTTATTATACTTGTAACATCTATCTAAATGTTAAATATCGCATGAAACATCCCAAAGCTCAAACTTTAACGTTTTTCACAAATGTTTTATTAACTGTTAATTTGTGTTTCGTTCCCCACATCAATCAACTCAATGATGAAACAGATGATTTTTCATGAAAATTCTGATGTGTCAAAGGAAAAGAGATAACTAGAATAGTCAAATAACTTATCATTTTAATAAAATTCCTGTAACTTAACCCTTAAAACGTTCGTGTCTCAATGTGTGAATCTTTGTTACTGTGATATAAAAACCCAGTACTTAGATACTTGCGACTATCAGGTTACGAGTCGAGTACCTTAACCACCTGGCCTTAAAGATAGAAAATGGATTATTAAAAAACAATCAATCTATAATGAATTCTAATTGTATTATATTTAATACAGCTGAGATTTTATTTTGTTTTAGTCAAGCGTTCAACAAATAAAGAATACATTAACTTTTTATCCTTTAAATTAAACCATAAAAAAAGAGTTATGTTTCTAACCCTATAATTACACAACGTTTTATACAACCAGAAGGATTTTGTTCAATAAATATACAACCAGAAAAACTGTGTTCAATCAATATTATTCAAATATACAACCCTCTTAATCTTTCATTTTTAATGAGTTAATATTAACAAGTGATATAAAGAGCTATGTACTTGGCCATTTAAAAACATTGTAAAAATCATGTGGAAACTAAGCTTTACAATGAAAAACAATAGTTTTTCTTTTTCTCATATTTTCTTTTCGGTGAAACAGTGGTTAGTTTACGGAATTCAAACGCTACAATCCAAAATTCGGTGACCATCAGAGACAGAGGAAGTAACCATGTTTAGCTTTGTTCTAAAATAAAATTTATCATCAACTACACAATCTGATTGAAAAATGCTATTGTAGACGTTACTCTGTATTTTACAAACTTATGTAAAATTCAGGGTTACACTTCCTGGCAGGTAAAACAAATGAGCTAGACAGGACACGTTTTCTCCTTAAAATGTTACTGTTTAAAATTTAAAAATACTCATAATAAAAAATATTGAATGTGTTTCTGTATGAAATTATTGTAATAATATAATTACATATAGATCCAAGAGTTTGAAGCATTTTCTTCCAAATACATAATAAATACCAACGTTTGCTCTCACATTATTGTATAAACACCTAATTATTTTGATTTATAACCTGGAATTTTAGTAAATCTACATCTAATACAGGTGCGCCTGAGACAGAAAGATTAGAATAACTATCTTAAGTAACTTGTGCTTTATTTTCCAGAAAACTAAATCAAACAATGAACGTCTTTTCTAAATATTTAAAAGTTTAAATAACTCAATATCTGTTACTGAGAAGACGAGCGTACAAAAGCAATATCACACATCACTCAATTTTAATTTACTTACTAAGTAAGTAGTCATTAAAACCAAGTGTTTTAAATATATTTCAAGCGTACCCTTGCGACTATATTTAATATAATGTTTCATATTTAATAGGGGAAAGAAGCAATTATGACATATAATGATGCCAGAAACTTAAAATATTGCTTCTACTAGAACAATATTCAGGATGTCTATTAAAATTCGGTTTTAGTAAAGAAAGACTCATTTTTCTTTCATTAATCCGATTTAGTCAATCTATTAAAACTCGTATGATATAACAAGAAACTGGATATTTAATAAAACTGCTCTTTACAGTTTCTACTATAGCGAGATTTAAACAGTCTACTAAAGATGCTACTTCTATTATAAGAATATTCAAACTAGCTCCTTAAAGAATTGCTTCTACTATGGTAAAATTCAGACTTTATTAGTGATGTTGGTGTTCATATAAGAAGATTCAGGCGATCTCCAATAGATGGTGCTTTTAAAATAAGTTTCGGACAATCTACTAAAATCTTTTGCAATTTAAAACTACTATTTCTACTATAACAATATTTAGATAATTTACTAAAATTTTCGTTCCACTAAAATAATATCATATTTAGAATATTTACAGTACTGTGCAATAACGTTGGGACAAGAGAATATTTTGTCATTCTTCTAATTTTATGAGGCTAATTCTTCAAAGCCATTACGGAATTTAAACTTCAACAACATGTTAAAGCTTCAATGATCCCTGTTGACAACTGAATGAACCTTGGTGAGAATACTTATCATTATTTAGAATTTCCATATACTTTTACCAAGGGCATGTTATAAGGGCTGTGCTTGAATGAATATACTGACAAAATTTAGGGTCAGAAACAACTGTCATGGTACCACATCTAGTGTCTTAACTATATAGACAAAAGCTAGCACGGAGATCATATGTAAGCGGTATACGGTAGAAGAAATTAATTTAATACCACTACAGACATAAATCTTGATAAACACTGAATATTAAGTTTTGTTGTCTTGTCTCGGCTCAAAATGTGCACAGTATTGTCTGTAGAGCAGAGAGTTTACGTAATGCTGGTTGGAATCTTTGACAAATTGCTGTAGATTAAAATGTTCCCCAAACAGTGTCAAGTATACCCTAGATAGAGAGACTGAGACAGGTACATTTGAAAACAAAAAAGCAAGAGGAAGAGAATATTTAAACTCAATGGTGGTGATGACTAGCTGTCTTCCCTCTAGTTTTACACTGATAAATTAGAGTCGGCTAGCGCAGACAGTCCTCGTGTAACTTTGAGCGAAATTCAAAACAACCAAACCATGCGTTGTACGTTGAAATGAAAGTTCAAATGGTTTTGCTTTTTGAATTTTGCGCACAGATACTCGAGAGCTATCTGTGCTATCCGTCCCTAATTTAGCAGTGGGGAGAATAGCTAGTCATTAACACCCACCGCCAACTCTTGTACCAATGAATAGTGAAATTGACCGTTACGTTATAACGTTCCACGGCTGAAAATGTTTGCTTAGTGTGACGGGGAATCAAACCTGCGACCCTCAGATTACAAGGCCAACACCTTAACTGTCTGACCATACCGGGCTCTCGACACACAGGTGAATAATTAGTCAGTTTTAATATCGAGACAATACATCACAGAACAGAATATCTGGGATAAAAGCTTGAATATTCATAAGTTATGATCAATAGATTGAACCAAAACCCCAAACGTAATGACGAGAAAATTTCAAAACAAACCAACACTTGAAGGAACATGAAAAAAGAAACAAAAGTGCTTTAATAATTTAATTAGATATCTAATTTTCGTTATTTCTCAAGTTCAAGTCAATAAGTTAATCTTTCTTCTAATTTTGTAAATAATGACATTTTGGATGGATCAATTCTGCGTGAGTAATTTCAAAGGTCCAAATTTTCAATGAAGTGTTTGATCTCAAAGAACTTTCTAAAAGTAAGAACATTTCGGTTAAGTATTGAAGAAAAACGAGCTGTTAGGACATGTTTTGTTGTTAACCCAGTTATAACATTATAGTTTTTTAGTGTTACAGGTTGTTCGCTTGTGTGTCTTTCTCTTGGCTTTAGAAATATTCAATTTTGCCGTATATTTTATCAGTGTTTTTCATGCTAGTAGTGATTCGTACCAACTCAAAGTAGTTGAAAGTATAACTTAGCTGAGAGCTGGTACAAATCAACACCAAGACATGATTGTAGACACATCCATTTGGTTTTCACTCAGCTGTGACCTGGTACAAATCAGTATCAAAATATGATTGTAAACACAACCATTTTGTTTTTAATTGTTGTGAGCTGGTACAAATCCACATCAAGACATGATTTTAGACACAACCATTTGGTTTTTATTTAGCTGTAAGCTGGTACAAATCCACATCAAAGCATAATTGTAAACACAACCATTCGGTTTTTAATTAGCCGTCAGCTGGTAAAAATCAACATCAGAACAAGATTGAAGACAAAATTATCAGGTTTTCATTTAGCTGTAAGTTCGAACGAATCATCAAGATACAATTTTAGACACAAACTTCGGTAAATATTTCGCGCTACATATATATAAAGCAGTAAAATTTATATATTTATATTGTAATATATATTTTATAGAATATAAGAAGTAGCTCAATAATACTTTGACTAAGAAGTTCAAGAATTTGAAAAAAAAATTGTAAATGATTGTCATAAAATACTTGTTACTTTATTCAAATTAAAAGTACACTGGTTCATGTTACTAATATAAAACCGTTTGACTCCTCAGTTTTAGTGCTGTATTACTGTACTACTAATAACTAACAAGACCATTGCTAAATTAAAAGTGGTGTTTTGTGATTTTTTTTTATCAGATACAAAGTGAGTATAACATGGCTTGAGAGTTAGGGTGCTCCATTTATACTTTGCCGATTGCGGGTTTGAATCTTTGTTATACCCATGATGCTCGTATTCACAGGTGGGGCGCTTTATAACGTTAGTGTCACTCTCAGTGGCTACTGGTAGAAGACAATATCAAGAATTGGCTGTGAGAAGTGTTGAAGTACCTTATGAGGACGAGAAACCCACTTGAAATAAAAATGGATATCAGAACGGCTGGTATGGGTATTAACAGAGAACAACGTTTTGCACTTCCTAGATTATCTTCAGGTTAACGAAGTACTTGCTAAGTTACAGACGGTTAGTGGAAATATTCGTCATGCAGCTTTGAGCGAAATTCAAAACAGACATACCCATCTTAACTTTGCTAAAATAAACAATATGCAAGAAAGCCCGATCTCATTAAAAATATATTATATATGTGTACATATCCTGGAAATTTATTGATATATGTACTCACAAATCGTTTGAATATCACAATGGCAGTGATATTAAAAACAGATGTTTAGTGTAATCCAATAAGTGGCATAAAGAATTTTTTTACATCAGATATATATATGTGTGTGTGTGTACTGCGATTTATGGCCTTTTGTCTTCTTTAATAGAATTTATTGTATCTAAAGCTAGTAAATATTTACATTGTATATATAAATTTCAGAAATCAAATCAAATAAAACAATTAATAATTAGTATTAACACTTTAAACCGGTAGGTGGCCCTACCATTGCTATTAACTAATGAAATCAAAAAGTATAAAAAAAATCTACATATTCAAAATAATGCTTCACACAAGCATGGCTGTAATATAACTTGTACCTATTGGTAGTTGAGTAGCAAGTTGTTTCAATTCAATTATAAATATAATTCGATAATAAGGTAGTTTTTAAGTTACTTAAAATGCATACACACTTTACACTCGAAAAACGCCATTTCAATCATTTGTTACTTACCACGACGGAAGAGAAGTAGGACACACAGAATTATTTTTTTAAATACACAGTATCTTTGTATTATTGTTTTAAGTGTACTTCATGATAGTTAACAGCTGTGCACATTCACATCATACATTAAGAGACTGGATACTTGTTAACAAAGCCCATTAGATACGATGAAGCATTAAGGTTGCTCGAAAATAAAACAACGCTTTCCTACCTGTATTGTAAAATTAAAATATTTTCTTATTGAGGGCTAGTAGCCAGTAACCTTTAACTTGATAATTCTTTTTTAATCTTTTTAATCTTTTGAGATATATTTAATGTGTTTTTTTAGAGAAATATTTGTGTTATTAAAGTTGGAGAGATAGTGGATTTTAACACTTTCGCAAACTGATTCCATATAACGTTTACAAAAAAGTTTTAGAATGGGTATGCAACAAGTCGTGGTTCAGCTTTAACTATATAAGACAAATTAAATTAGTCTCAGATGTAATAAACTTTTGAGAGCATGGGAATAACAAATTTAAAATTGTATTAACATCAGGACTTTTATATCACAAACTGTTTTATTCCCCTTCAAACACTTTTTTATTAAACAGAACACATTTCGATCATTACCATACTGAACTTCAAAGCTAGAATAATTTACATTTATTTTATTGGGTATTGTCTAATAAATTAGGAAGTTACGATGCTATGTATCAACATTGAATTAATGCACTCGTCGTGGAATCGACGGTAGATAAAATATTCAGTTCCAGGCTAGATAGAAAACCAAATAATGTTTGTAAGATTTTTGTATGTATATATCATTATTTGTAATAACCGTTATTATTAAATGTCTTATAATTTGTATATATACAGGTTGGTTTAAATTAAACACAAACCTACACAGTGGACTACCTGTGCTCTGCCCACCACAAGTATCGAAACTTGGTTTATGCCGTTGTAGGTCCACAGACCTGGGGCGCTAACCTGGTAAGTGCTTTATCTTTTTGTCAATAAACCTATTCTAATTTGGTGGATGTCTTATCTATTCGTCAATAAATGTATTTTAATTTACTGAGTGTTTAATCTTAAATATTTATTTTTTTGTACATTTTCCCGTGCATCACCTAAATTTATTTGTTTTTCTTACCTTTAGAATAGCTTTGTTTGTTGTTAAGCGTTAACCTATACAATGGGCTGTTGAAACCCAGTAAAATAGGTCAATAGAAAAATACATTATAATGTAGTTAATTAAAATGCATAACCTTATACATGTCATACAAATATTTACGACTCCTATTAAAGTGATTTTTATGTGTTAAAATCTAGTCTTGATCTACGAAAAGCTTACAACAAATGAAAACAATTTCTCATTGCTTGTATTTACTTATTGTTTGTATTTATAGGAAATTTACTCTATATTTTAAATGCGTATTTATTTAATTGATTGATGCCCCCCAGTGGTTCAGCGGTATGTTTGCGGACTTACACGCTAAAATCCGGGTTTCGATACCTGTGGTGGGCAGAGCACAGATAGCCCATTGTGTAGCTTTGTGCTTAATTCAAAACAACAACAATAATTATTTGATTGATGTATTTATTTGTCTAGTTTGTTATGTCATTGTTCTATTTTATCGCCTATTCTTAATTTTTAGCTCGTCTAACATTACTTGATGTATTTATTTAGTTTTGCTTGATATGTCATTACTCTCATTTACTGTTTTGTTTCAAAAGTTTTTATCTTGTTTAGCATTAGTTAAGTAAATAATATGACGTACTTAATGAAGGTTTTATAACTTTTGTTTTCAATAACTAAAGTGAAGTTTTTAATATACTTCTTAATATCATATAAATATTCTACTTAATTTTGAGTTATTTTGAGAATACAGTAGTAATAAAGATGAATGAAAATTTGGGCAATTACATAGTAATGTTGAAACTAGAATGGAACTACGTTTGCTTGTTTTTTTGTTGTATTATTAGTCGTGATTTAAAATGGTTTGTATTAAATGTGTAATCCACTATCATTCACATTGGGAACTTCGTGTAAAAATAGACAAAGCTATAAACGAATAACTAAGTAAAAAAGAACAAATATATCATTAAATAACACATTTATATAAGCAAAGGTAGTTCGGCGCTCACTGTTCTTACCTTTACAACCAGTATTTTGAAATCAGAGGTAAGGTCGCGTTACCAGGACTACAGACATACAAACGTACTGCTGTTGAAATCTATAATAGGACTGAACCTTTGTCTGGTGAAGAGTAATCTATTCGTGTGTAATCATAACATTAGAAAGCGTGGAGATTCAATTTTAGACAAATGTATATGCTTGTAGAAATACTTAAAATGATTTTAAAATACGTATAAATTATACTTATAAACGTATTAAATTAATAAAATATTAATATTAACAATAAAAATAAATAAAATATTGGTAAATGATATAAAACTCCGCGTGCAAATAATATTTAACTCGCAACTTCTTCAGATAAGCACAAGCTCATTAAAATAACATTTACTAAAACCAAATTCACTAAATAAAAATTTTCAAGAACAGTAAATGCAATAAAAATTCATTAGTATTTTTATTTACAAAAAAAATATCTGTTTGGAGGAGCAACAAGAGTAAACGTTAAGAACGTTTCCTTTACATAAACAGTCTTGTTATTATTGTGCGTTACTGTACTATAAAAATGGTTTCTAGCACAACAAGTTATTACTTTTCTCAAAATCAACGTTTGCATTAAACACGCTAAAATCCGGGTTTCGATACCCGTGGTGGGCAGAGCACAGATAGCCCATTGTGTAGCTTTGTGCTTAATTCAAAAACAACTGCATTAAACACGTATCAAGAAAAATGTGTTACCTTTCTTTTTCTAAGTAACTGTGCTAGTAAGCATTACACATGATTGTGGCAAAATAATGAGTAACCAAATTTATTACCCGACGTAGCCAGGTGGTTAAAGCACTCGACTCGTAATACGAGGGGCCCGGATTCGAATCCCTGTCATACCAATATCACTATGCTCGCCCTTTAAGCCATGGAGTCGTTATAAAGTAACGTCTAATCTCACTATTCGTTGATAAAAAAGTAGCCCAGGATTGGCGTCAGTGGGAATGACTAGCTGCCTTTCTTCTAGTCTTACTCAGCTAAATTAGGGATAGCTAGTGCAGATAGTCCTCGTGTAGCTTTGAGCGTAATTCAAACCTAACCTAATTTATTCCGTTATTAGTTAGCAATATATTAGCTCACGACAGAGTATTAAGTATACTTGTTTTATTCTATTGTTAATTAATTAGTTAAGATAATTCTGGTGAAGCGTAAATAATAATCCTAGGGAGAATAATGTTAAAAATCATGCCGAACTTAATTTCCCTATCTCTCAATTTGAGGTTACTTTATTGCCTATTCTTAATGTTAGGTCAATAATTCCATATTTCTGAAAACTGTTTATTCTCTAAGTCTCGCATCTTTAATTAAGTGTCGGAGCTCAAAATTTAAACGTTTTATCTAAGAGAACCAGATATCTCTTATTAATATTTTTTGGTTACAAACTCCATATATCGGTGACAGTTTATACTTATAGATATTTTCCTTACCAGTATTTTTACAAACTTGTTACCAGTCTTCATAATTTATATACACCAAACCCATATGGTGATTTAATGTATACCTATTTGTTTCTAAACATTATTAATTTTTTGTATTTTGATGTAAGGCTGCGGAAATGAGTGAAACTAAAATGTAATTTTCATAACCGTTAACAAAATCAAGACTTCTATCTCCAGAACGTATATTTATTAGTTCAATATTTTGCTTTTTCAGGATCTTCAAGAGCTATCGATATCATACTAGTTCACTAATCCGTGGAAATGTCTCGTAATAAACGCTAGTTGGCGTTAAATAAAGTTAAGAATAATAAAAATGTGATTTTCTTTCAAACATTGTTGTACTTAACGTTACAGGTATCACCAAAAGTGTTTAGGGTATTATCTGTAAGTTACTCGGTTTAAGTAACCGTATTCGTGCCTTCAAAATTAAATGCTCGGAAAACATTCAGTTGATAATGTGTTTCCATAAAAGTCAGTTGGTGATCTCTGTTCTGAATGTGCAGTTATCTATTTATATTTATAATAAAATATTAATCGATGTATGTATACATATTTCTACTAATCCTAAAATATATACCTGCGATTCAAAGTGTTTCTGGTTACATTTTCCTTGATAAGTATTCTCGAAGTCTACCCGAGTACTTAAGAAATTATTCTCTTTTAAAGTCTACATCAATAAAAAATATAAATAAATAAAAGCCTAAAAATAAGTGAGGAAAGAGTATTTATACAATTTCTGATGTCGTAAGTTAATGAAAATCTGTTTATTTAGGTAAGGAAATTATAATATCTGGTGACGTAAACAAGTTATGAGAAGTAGAACAGATATGGACTCAAATAAATTGAAATAACAAGTGCACAACACTTGTTACAAAGTGGAAAACAATAAGTTGTTTTTTACATTTATAAGCATCTTAGTTCAAGCAAAACAAACAAACGGAAACAGTGAAATAATTGACATTATATTACTGATTTTTGTACTTCAAAACAATTATCGTTTCACATAAAATATGCTGATATTTTGTTTATCACATGTACAATAAATTAGCCAAACCTGAATGAAATTTAAACATACTATTATAATAAGCATTCAACCAATTTTATAATTTTAGGTTTAACGTAAGAAATTACGATATTATTATTGTCGAAATCGTGTTTTTTTTTTCCATAATGTACCTTGTTACTTATTAGAAGTCAAACTTATCATTTAAAAATAAGTAGAGCTTTTGTTTGTTTTTTGGAATTTCGCACACAGCTATTAGAGGGCTATCTGTGCTAGCCGTCCTTAATTTAGCAGTGTAAGACTAGAGGGAAGGCAGCTAGTCATCATCACCCACCGCCAACTCTTGGGCTACTTTTTTTTTCCAACGAATAGTGGGATTGACCGTCACAGTATAACGCCCCCACAGCTGGGAGGGCGAGCATGTTTAGCGCGACACGAATGCGAACCCGCGACCCTTAGATTACGAGCGCATGCTTAACGCGCTCGGCCATGCCAGGGCGATAAGTAGAGCAAACAAGAAAATTTAATACTTATGTTTAAGTACACTTTACGAAACATCGACAAACAGTTATTGGAAAAGAATATTATTGTAATACAGTTGTATTTTCAGAGTGATTGAATCCTTTTTAAAAGTATTAAAATTATTTTTGAAAGAAATCTAAGATCTTTTCGATAAATGTTATTATTTAATGTTAGAAATAACCTAATGTATAACTGCTTTTATAGATAACAGAAGCCTCTATTTTATTTTTATTAAAATATTAAACATAAGTTATTGACAAGTGAATTTATTTTGTTTTGAAAAGTTAACAGCAACAAATATTCCGTATTTTCAAACCTAAACAGTAAATGTCTCTTGGCTGTTCTTTAGGAAGCCATTTATATGGGTAGTTGTATTTAGATTCGTTGATAAGGTGTATGAAAGATTAGGTTTGTTTGAATTTCGCGCAAAGCTACACGGGGGCTATCTGCGCTTGCCTTCCCTAACTTAGGAGTGTAAGACCGGATGGGAGACAGCTAGTCACCACCAACCACTGCCAACTCTTAAGCTACTCTTTTATCAATGAATATTGGGATTGATTGAAACATTATAACTACCCTGAGGGTGAAATGGTGAGAATGTTTTGTGTGAGAGAGATTCTAACCCGCGACCCTCATCTTACGAGTCGAGCGCCCTGACCACCTAACAACCATAGGAAACAACTATAACAAAACATAAGAATGTTTGTTTTTGAATTTCGCGCAAATACCTTAGAGACGGCTATCTGCGCTAGCCGTCCCTAATTTAGCAGTGTAAGGCTGGAGGGAAGGCAGCTAGTCATCACCACCCACCGCCAACTTTTGGGCTACTCTTTTGCCAACTAATAGTGGGATTGACCATCACTTTATAACGCTCCCACGGCGAGCATGTTTGGTGCAACGGAGATGCGAACCCGTGACCCTCGGATCACAAGTCAAACGCCTTAACCAACCTGATCATGCTGGGTTATTGTAAGAATGTTCAATAACCAGCGAATGTTTCACCTGATCTATTATTATTTTTTAATTTTAACACATTAATTCCATCGTACTTTCTATGCAAATTTATAGTTAGGACTCTGCAATCTCAGTGAGATCTAGTAAAATAGGAAATTTTAAGTTGAACGCAGTGCAATAGATACAAATTAACTTAACTTAAACAAAGTAACCAGGTTAGCATTAAAAGAGTAAGAAACGACTAAAAACACTGTATATATTAACATATCTATCATGAATGTAAAATTAATTAATACATTTTTCTAATAGTAATTTACATACAGAACGAGGTTATGTTTTAGGATTTGAGAAAAAAAAAGCACTAAATTTTCTTTATTGCTTATATTCGTGAAATATTAAATGTATAATTTTATGTATAGACTTCCATGCAGCTAGGCAAACTCACAAAATTTTAGAGAATACAGCTAGTGGGAACTATTCCATATGGCAGTTTCAGGAATACTGAAACATTGCATGAAAGTTTATTTTCCTAAAGTTTGACCATCACGCAATCTGGCAATTACTACCCGGATGGTTGAGAGTAAGTATGATCTAGGACACATGAGGTAATTACATAACCTTAACGAACACATTGTGAGGATAGATTACAATACATACTGTGAAGACTTATTTTATTTATATCAGAAAAATTAAAGAAAATGTGAAAACACGTTTGGTACACTTCAGAATTAGTATCTGTCTGTTTGGAATTTTCTTCCTAATATTCTTTCTGAAAGAATAAATCGAGATAATCAGCGGAATAAGGTAAAATATAAACTACGTAATCAAGGTTATTTAAGTGTCAAAAAGATTAAAGACTTATTCTCCAAAAATAAATAATTAATTTGAGTAAATCCTTGGTTCTGAACTGCTGTTTAATGCATGTGAAAAGTTAGCGTAGTCATTTGCACTTAACCTTCGACTTTAAGGACTTAAAGTCAGTATTTATATATACGTTTACCATTTCATGGTTATAAAGTTTTATTTAATTTATTAAACTTTAAATACAAACTTTATCAACTTGCAGTTCTTAAGAGCTTCAAAATTCAGCCATTATAATAAGAGTATTACAACTAAAAAACGTTACAGGTATTCCGATTTAACACTGTGCGACTCAGGAAGAAACGCAAAGCAATCGAGAGCACTCAGAAAAGTCCTTCTCTTCGCCCTACTAGCAAAGTTGAATTTCTTGCTGAGCTAGTGATTAAAAGCTAAACCGAAAAAAATTAAGTGTACTAGATTGTGATGTAGACTGTGGACAAAGGCCCATTGGTGGTCTGGGGGAGGTTAAATATTGACCCCCCCAAAAGAATAACAAAATAAAGAGGATAAGCATCTGTAACATCCGGCAAATTAGATGCTGAAGAAGGGTATTACAGTTCTGTATGACGCATTTCCGTTATCGAAGTTACACATCCTAATTTCTCAGTTCATTCCATGTCGCGTGAAAGTGCAATTTCCATTGTAGGTCCTGTTATAAATGGTAAGGAGGTCGGTCATAAACCACGTGTCTCTGAACGCTTCATCAAACTCGCTGTTTTTGAACTTTTAAGTCACGTCTAAACAGACGAGAGGGACGAAGGTCTATAAGAGATGCACTAAGGTGCTTGAAAGACGCGAGGTCAAACGGTATTACTTGGAGTACAGTTTCTATGGTCACCTGTTTTCATGAAAATAGCTTTTGACAAGCTTGTAAATATTCGACAACTTCAAATCCATCTCTGTCATCTCGTTAATGACATATCCACATGATACGTCCTGAATTACAATGGCTTATTTGGGTAAAATAGTTTTCTTTCATAACCACAGCTCTTACTTTACCGGTCCCCCGTTGGTACAACGGTGAGCTTATGAATTGACAACGCTAGAATCAGGGGTTTGATTCCCTTCGGTGGACATCGCAGATAGCTTGATATAGCATTGCTATAAGAAAAACACTTACTTTAGCGATAAGGACATTTCTCCTAACGTGCATAGAAAGCAAGTTTGAAGTTGTGTTTTTTCTGTTCTAATTACTTTTTTTATGTGAATTTTTCCGTTTCCATGGCCCCCAGCTAGTGCAGCGGTAAGTCTATAGATTTACAACGCTCAAATCAGGGGTTTGATTCCCCTTGGTGAGCTCAGCAGATAGCACGATGCGGCTTTGCTATAAGAAAAACACACACTCACCTGTTTCCATGGAACACAATAAAGGTTACATTTCGACATTACGTTTGACAAATTTAAGAAACGAAAATTCTTCAGTGAAGACGTCTATGACAAATATTTTCCTTGTCAAATTTGCGGAAATTCGTTATAAATCAAATATATAGATGCTGAACATGTTGTATGTGGCGCCACAAATCATAACTGTGGCAACAGACAAGCCACTGTAAAGTAGTGTGGAATTCATTATTTTAGAGTGTGTTTTCACCTCAATCGTTTGATTTTATTTGTACAAGTTTTAACATTTAGAATCAACTAAATGTCGTTGTCAGATTTTCCTTACAAAAATTAATTCAAAAATAAATTTTCCAGTTTTAAAGTTACAAAGCAACTGTCTTTGTACTGTGTATAGTTTTTTTTGTCAGAAAACGTTCAGTTGTTAAGGAAACGAATAAAAAAAATGGAAGGAAAATGTTGATTTGTGATGCTAAAACACTTCATAAAGTAAAGCACATATAGGCTACAAAGTTTTTATATTAGTTCTAAGATTATTAATATATAACAATATTTACTGTAATGAAATGTTATAGTTTTAAGGTATAATATGTTTGACATATATGGTGCATCATAACTGTTCAAACGACAGTATTTATTCGATCACAGACAAAATTACTTAATACATAACTTATTTATCTAAATTCTATATTGAATTCTTGAGATATCCATTCTAGTGGTATCCAAGTTAATTTCTTTATATTAATATAAGATTGAAATATATTGGCTTCATTTTCTTACATATTCTGAGTTTATCTCAGAAAAGAAGCCAAGTTAATAATGAATTAGGACATGAGAAAAGTGAATTATTCATATTAGTAATCCATATGACAAATTCACATTTATCACAAATATATTATACTGAAAAACGCATAGAATTGCAAATAACTTGGCATTTTTTTCTTTACCTCTTTATAATTTGTTCTATATTGAGTATTTACACTGTAGAAATACAAATTAAGAAAATTCGTTCAAACATCTTGAAGTATTTTACTTGAATTTGTATCTTTACAAACACGTAATTTACAGTTTACACTATTTGTTCAAATATGATGAATAGTACAACACATATGTCTCAAAAGCAGAATAATCAACTTTTATTAAATGTTTATGAAGAAAGGTTAAAGAAGGACACCGATGAAACTAGCATTATTTTGTTTTTCAAAACTTTTAGTCTTTTATGGAGGAATTTAAACATTTTGGTGGTGGAGTTAGAAAGTAAATGACCGTTACCCGCCAGGTAGTAAATAAAAAATTCGGCCATTGTGACTTCATTAGGACTAGTTGTATAGAATGTTATAATTGAAGCCACAACATTGCCCGAATATTTTTCTTACTATTTTTTTGAGCATCAGTTGCTTTTCTTTCTAACTTTATTGTCAAAATTATTATTACTTTTACGTTTTTATAATTTATGTGGTGATTTTCAAAAAATGTGTTTTCTGAACTATATAATAACTCATTTCAAGATGTTTTATTTTCGCGAGATGATTCACAATAAAATATTTATGAATCGTAAATGCTTTGCACCGAAAAATATTAAACATTATGTAAATGAGTGAGAGAAACATTTAAACATTTCCAAAGAAAAATCTTAGAGAATTGAATGATAATTTGAGCACATAAAGCGCATTAGAGGATTGTAGTTTTGCTTTCCTATACTTTTATTGCAAACTAATAATACATAATACAACTGAAATATGTTAACGGAACGAAAAACTCATAAAGATAACTTACACGCTTTGATATAAATGGTAATAACCCTGCTTTTTTGTTTATTGTAATTCGCAGAATTCCACAAAAATGGAACAAACACAGTATGAATTATACTTGAAACCGTCAATTTATAAGACAGCGTGAATTATTTCTTTACAAAATAACTCATGATCAGTCATCGTTGTACTTAACCAGTTTTGGAAACAAATATATTCGAATTTAATCGTAAATTCTGTAGTAGTTGTGAATATGCGCACTTCGGGATTCAATATTTATGTATCATTTAGAACAATAAATGTGCTCTTCATACAGTGCAGTTTCAATAAGATGATAAACAAAGGTACAGTACATAATCGGTTTTGTTAATTTTTTTTTCCGAATTAACATAAAGAAATCGTTAAACTGTTTTCATAAAAAACAGCAGAAATAATGCGCTCGTATTTTATAATTACCTACTTAAGTACTGAGCTTTTAAATTCACGTTTACATTCATTCATTCATTTAACGTATTGACAGTTTTAAATAAGGCGCTTACCACCCCTCATTGCTAATGAAATCAACAAACATCGTTATGTATTAGTTAGGGGTCTTTCATACAGTTTCAAAATCCATTAATATGGTATTTTGTGATGTTTATAACGACTGTAAAAGTAGCTTCAGTTGTCGACCTTGGAATGGAATTATACGACTGCCTTTGACATAATTAAGGTTTCCAACGTTTATAGTGCCCAGCGTGGCCAGGTGGATAAGACACTCCGCGAGTAATCTGAAGGTCCAGACTTCGAATCTCCGTCACATCAAACATGCTCGTTCTTTCAGCCGTGGGGGTGTTATAAACTTCAGTTAATCTTCCTATTCGTTGGTAAAAGAGTAGCCTAAGAGCTAGCGGTGGATGATGATGACTAGCTGCTTTCCCTCTAGTCTTACACTGCTAAATTAGAAACGGCTAGGGACTCTTGTAGCTTAGCGCGAAATTCAAAACGAAACAAACCAACGTTTATATACGATGGATTGTTGATATATTGAAAAGATAACAGACCACAAATGTTTTATTTATGACTTTCAATTAAAAGCCTGAATTTAATCTATTTATATCCATTTTTCCAGTCTTTTTGTTTGGTTGAATATTGATAAGAATATAATATCAACAGAAAAAATGGAAGTGATTACAATAACAGCATCATTATTATCTTGTTAGGAATAATACGTCGGTAGTTTTGATAGTATTTAAACTTATCGGCATTATATTGTTAAGGACATTGCAGTATACCTTCAATGGTACTTTAAACTAACTGCGTTATTCAGTTAGGGAATGTCAATACTTTAGACACTAGTTGAACTTAGTGATGTTATTTTTTTACCCAATGAGACTCTTTTGAAATGGAGTAATCCTTTAAATTAATATTTATTTTATATGTTAGTAATTTTCTACCTTAGTTATTTACGTTTGTTTATATAATTTCTCTCAAAGCTTTTGTTTGTTTGTTTTTTTGAAATTCGCGCTAAGCTACACGAGGTTATCTGCGCTATCCGTTCGTGATTTAGTAGAGTAAGACTAGATGGAAGGCCACTACTCATCACCAGCAACTGCCAATTCTTGGGCTACTCTTTTACTAACAAATAGCGGGATCGACCATCAAATTATAGCGTTCCCGCGGCGAGCATGTTTGACGTGACTGGGATTCGAACTTGTGACCCCCCATATTACGAGCCGAGCGCCCTAACCACCTGGCCATGCTGTGTCTACTCAGAGCTATCAAAGAGCAATTTACACTAGCGGATTATTATTTAATTCTGATATATTAAAAGGAAGACAGCTACTTAACACTACTTACTGTCAAATTTTCAACTAATCTTTACAACTGAGATTGACCTTAAAATTATGTTACCTTTACGGCTGAAAGGTTAGAGTTCATTCGATGACGAGTTTCGATCCCCCAACCACTAGATCACGTCAAACATGTTTTTTCTAAAGATTTCACTCGGTGTTACAGAGTATGTGGCATGTGTATGTATCAGACTAAAATTGATTGTCATACAGCTGTCAGCAAAGTCCACGTAAAAAGTTGTTAATCATTCGGACGAAAGAAAAATGTAAAATATTCATGTCATTTATAGTATTGTGATATAGGTTTATTTACAGCAGTTTTTCCCCATTTAATTTATTGAATGTCATTGTTGATTCGACTAATAAATGTGTATCTCGATATTTCAGAAGCTTTATTGTTGTTTCTTTGTTTTTGAATTTCTCGCAAAACTACACGACGGTTGTTTGCGTTAGTCGTTGCTAATTGTGCAGTGTAAGACCAGAGTGAGGGCAGCTAATGATCACCATTCACTGTCAACTCCAGGGATACTCTATTACTAGCGAATGGTGGAATTGATCGTCCCATAATAACGTCCCCGCTGAAAGGGCAAGCATGTTTTAGTGAGACAGGGATTCGAACCCGCGACCCTCGAATCGAATTAGGCGTCAAGCGCCCTAACCAGTTGGCCATGTCGGGCCCGAAGTTTTGAGTTTTAGTATTTCTTAATGATCAGTTCGTAAGAAATAAAAACTAGGTAATTTTCCATCACTTTAAAAAACTGGCCATGTTACACAATTGCGTTCACAAATATAAGTTATATTTTTTCTCAAATGAAATCACTTACTTTTTGTTAAAATCGATTAAAATACTTAATTTTTTACGTAAAGTTTGTATAAGAATTTTAAATATTAAAATCTGTGACTTGCATCATGGACTTGTTTTTATCTTAATCCGTTTAATGACATAAGTTATGTTTTATGGAACAGCGAAAATGAATATATATGTATATATGTCTGAAAATGATTTTCGTAGTTATCTACTTTTCCTCAGTACATGTTTTACATTTTAGAATATCTTACTAATCGTCCTTAATTTTGTACTCAAAGATTAGAAGGAATGCCGCCAACTTTTAGGGTATTCTAAACGATTAGTGGAGTTTATCCATTATCAACAGCCATAAAGCGCAGGATATGATTTTGAGATAGAGAGAAGCGAATCATAGGTTCAGGTGTTCAAACATACATACATACCACATGATAACCAATAGGCCACACCGAGTGTTGTTATTTCTGATTTAACTTCTTTTGATCATGAGCTATTGATAAAGAATTACATTTTCACCAAAACACCTTTAGTTTTGTTAAATAATATGATTTGGATGAATTAATAAATGGTATAATGCAATTGATACATACAAAATATACCCCATATTAACGTTACATATGCATAAAAAATATATTTATTTGAGCAGCTACATGCACACATGTATGTACAGATGCGCACATAAATATATACGCACTGATAAAACATATAGATACGTATATCTACCTCTACGTAGAGCGAGAACCGTGTGTGGACAAATAATGGAATAATTTGTTCTTGGCAGTATCAGTTTAGGATATCTGTATGTTACTTTGCTAACAGCCTTATTAACAGATGTGTGTATACCATTATTAATTTTCTGTTCTCATTACAGTCTGCCGGGAACAGTGACTTTACTAACCTCCCGGTCAACAACACGACAATAGTCAACAACATGTTTCTCCACACAGAGTTTTCAGTTAAGTTTGATTGTAGTTAAGCTATAGAATGGGCTACCTGAGCTCTTTCCACCGCGTACACAGATATCCGGTTTTAATCTTTGCTTGTCGGCAGATATTCCGCTGTGCCACTGAGAAGCTTTTCGGTTAAATCCAATTCACGTACACTGTGACCTATTCGAACCTTTAGACAATTCTTGGTTTTAACACGCTCAAAATTAAGCTGTTTTTTATAATACAATTTTGTATTTTTGCTTTTATTTTATACATGTCTATATAATAAAATAAATAACACCAATACTATAATTTACACTAACTGTTAATAGATTATTAAAATCAAGACTATGAAACAATAATAAACTCAACATAATATAGGCATTAATATTTTTTTAATTTTATTTATAAAACCTACTGTAAATTTTAGTCGTGACCTCAAACTCATAACGGATGTCGTCTGTATTAATAGCTCCCAAATGCATTAAGGATATCTCATCTACCAGACAAAATCAAAATGCTTTCCCCTTGTTATACTAGATTACATTTCCATGTGAAAGGGAGGGAGGTTTAAATTATGAACTATATTACAAATATTAATGTAGAACTTGTAATTCATTAAAGATCATTTCAATTAAGATTGTTTTCTTTATTTTGTAAGAGTCGATGTTGGGAGTTACATATTAGGGTTTCATTCATTTCTACTTATGGATTATGAGAACTTTTAAAGGTAACTCTCTTCCCACAACTAGCTGCAGACAATGAAAGGTAGTAGGTTTGTTTGTTTGTTTTTCAATTTCGCACAAAGCTACTCGAGGGCTATCTGTGCTAGCCATCCCTAATACAGCAGTGTAAGACTAGAGGGAAGGCAGCTGGTCATCACCATCCACCACCAACTCTTGAGCTACTTTTTAACCAATGAATAGTGGGATTGACAGTAATATTATAACGTCCCCCACTGCTGAAAGGGCTATTTGATATGACGGGGATTCTAACCCGCTACCTTCGGATTACGAGTCGAGTACCTTAACCACCTTGCCATGCTAAGCCAACTAGTAAACTGTTTCTGAATATTGGTGTTAGACTGTCATATTGGAATGCATTCTCAGAACAATATTTTATAAAAAATTAATGACGTTATGATTTTAAGTCAAAACTTGCTGTGATTATTACATACCGCAAAATTTTGTTTTTTCTCTTTAAACATATTATCATGCCTTATGTGATTCCTTCATCCGAATATCTTATTCATATTAAAAAAAACTAGAACATCTTATGAATGGTAATACGACAAGACACCACAGTTAATCACTTTAAAGGTGAGAACAAAATAAAACTTACAACGAGATAATGAAAATCGAGCACGAGATTAGGAATACCTTCGTATTCAGTTATAGTAAGGTATAAATATTTAGTTTGTTTGGAATTAATCACAAAGCTACACAATAGGCTATCTGTGATCTACTCACCTCGGATATCGAAGCACACCGCTGTGCCACCAGGAGGCAGGCATAAGAATTAAGAATTGTAATAATAATTAAAAATTTGAAGAGTATATTAGAAGAACAAATATCTTTGTACCTCATTATCCTGTATAGATTAAAAATAAACACTTGAAGTGTGGATGAGGTAAAGTGAGTCATAACATTAAACGTATGTGTAGGTGCAAAATGGTAACTCTTGATAATTATTCTGAGAATTGTTTGGAAACCAGTTAGTTTAAGATTACTCTTACTGAATTTGTTCATGAACTAAGGTTTAAATGGATATCACTGTGTAAAATGTCATGTGTTTTTCTTCTTTAGTGAATTACGAAACAAAGGTAACAAGTCCAGGAGATAAAGCTTAGGGTAAGGGATTCGAGAATGGATTATGTGAAACAAGCTGAAGTGGAGAAACTGACTGTTACAGTTGGTTTAAGTAGTTGAAATGGAGGATTCCACACTTGAAGTGGATGGAAATGGACGTCATATCAGGAAGAAAAGAGATGCCAATTAGCAAGACTGACTAATTTGTTTCGTTCAGAAGTGAAAAAACAACAACAAAACAATTATCGGTATATTCTTTTTGTCTTTTCAATAAATAGAGTGACAGCTCGTTTTTTACGTCGTTTTGATTTGAAATCCTCCAGATTCGTAAACACAGTAGAGTAATGAATGTAAAATAATTTTTAATTTAAGTGGAACAATAGTTTAATAGGTAATAAATCCTTGTGCAAAACTTTGTCGTCTGCTGTAAAATATTCAGGAGATGATGACAACATGAGATTAAAAACAAAGTCGTATAAACACTATAGCCTAAGTGATCCTGGGATTAATTAGATACGAATTTTAATAAGCTGCATGGTTTTATATTCGATCTTTATGGTGTACTAGCCTACGTACCAGTTTAATGCACGAGAAAGACATAGGGATCATAGACACTTCCTTAGCGTGAGTCTAATGATCGTTCTACGCCAATATCTTGGATCTAAAAAGTATATGAATGTTTGGAAAAGACTGGCCTATCGGTTTGTCAGTTATAAGCAGACGCAACGCGTAGGAAAAATATAAAGGATGACAGATCTGAAAGCTCTCCTTTTTATGTCACGCGCCTAAGAGTACATGCCATATTTCGTGACCACTGGTTGAGAGGTTCGCCTGTTATAAGCTGACACACAGACCTTTATTTATCAGATAGTGGTTTAGATAATGACATTACATGTGTGACTTATTAGCTACAAATCACATTAGGTTAGTGCGACAACTTAACGCTTATGTGTGTGTGTTATTGTAACGGATGCTACCAATAACCCACAACAACAATAGCGCTCATGAAGGTGCTTCTAACACACTAGTAACCTGATAAATGATTTCGAATTAGGCATATGAGAGCAATGTGATTATAAATGTGTGACAACTACGATCAACTGACCCGTCAGTTTGAAGATGAACTACCTTTTAATGATTGTTTATCGGCATTCCATCATCTAAATATAGCTATCATGGAAATATGCAATCAATGGATACTATTGAGAAACCTAATGCAGTTACAGTAACAGACTGACTTAGTGGAACTTGAACTGTGACAGCAAAAAGAATCGTAGACCGAAAAGTGGTTAAATACGTTTTGTGTATGTGGAGAACAAATAACATTCGACGGTTCAGAAAACTATTCTGTGATTGATGTTTCTCTTCGCATGTCATGTGCCTTCCAGTTTTCATAATGCCCTGAAAATTTTGAGCAAATTATGAATCACCTTACACGTAAGTGGTCTTTCAATAACCTAATGTTTAAAATAAGAAACCGCAACGAAACACTGAAATATTGCTTTAATTTTGGAACTTAAAAAGCGTAAACAGTGAATTAATTGTTGATTAAGCTTGCTGCTTTCAACTGCTTATCACGTTTATACATAATAGAAAACGATGGGATCAGTTACTGAAGTATAGTGGAAAGGAACAATGCTAAAACATACTCTGTAATTGATGTATAATAAAAGAGAGCAATGCCATAACATACTACGGAACTGATATATAATGGAAAAAAAAAACAATGCTGAAACACATTATGGAACTAATATATATATAATGAGAAAAACAGTACTAAAGCACATTCTAAAACTGGAAAATAATATTATTATAACATACTCTGGAACTGATATATATAATCAAAAAGAACAATGCTATCACACACTAGAAAACTGCTGTATAATTAAAAACATATAATTTAATTATTAAAACATGCAAAACATTTCTTTGAGCCAAATATAACTTTTAAACACACGTTTCATTCAACTGCTTAACTATGTGTGTAATAAGTGGTACATGATTTATATCAGTGGTTTTCAGCTTGAGTAAACCGAAACTTCTTACGTACCAGTAAATTTCAAGTCCGTATCATGTTAACAAACTCTGCATTAATGAATCTACAATGATGATCTTTTAATAATTGGTTTTCATAGTTGCAGCCCGTCTAACTAATCCATCATCAACTGTAACATGTATGACATCTCATGAAAATGACTTCTCTGCCTACAACAAATTTACTCGTTATTGTCAACTGGCCCACACGGCCTGGTGTTTAGAACGCTCGATTCGTAATCTGGGGATCGTGGGTTCGAATTCCCCGTCACACCAAATATGGTCGCACTTTCAGTCGTAGGGATATTATAACACAACGGTCAATCCCACTATTTGTTGGTAAAAGATTATCCCAAGAGTTGGCAGTGAGTGGTGATCTCTCCTGCTAAATTAGGGATGGCTAGCGCAGATATCTCTATTATAGCTTGGCGTGAAAATCAAAGACTGATGTATAATGGAAAAGAACAATGCTATAACATACTATAGAACTGATGTACAATGGAAAATAAACAATGTAATGATTAAAACATGCTAAATATTTCTTTAAATATAGCTTTCACACATACATTTCTTTTAACTGCTTAGCTATGTATATAATAAGTTTCTTGCACGATTTATATCATTGGTTTTCAGCCTTTTCAACTTGAGTAAACCGAAACTTCCTACGTACCAGTTTGTAACACAACTCAGGTCAGAGTACTGGCATCACTGTCTGGATGATAAATAGAGGACTGCTCGTGAATATATTGTTTTTATAACAAAAGTTATGAAAAACTGGACGCAAACGATGCATTAAATAACCTCGTGCGAGTATACAAATATTCTGTGTATTGCAGCAAACATTGTTATGCACGAGCAGTTGATTAAATACATGACACTGGCTGAACATTATTGATATGTTTAATAAATAGAAAACAATGCATTATAAAGAGAACCAATTTAACAGGTTTGTCAATGGTTTACAACATTAAATACAGACATAAGAACTTACAAGTTATGTATTTCGATAAAAGGCTCTGTTCTTATGTTCATAAACGCCTTTCTTTACTAACGAATCCGATTTTTGTGTAAGCCTTGTTACAATAAATGACGCTAACATTGTAGAATAATACCTTATGATATTTTTATATTGTGTATTGTTATGGATAAACTCCAATTAATAATCTCCTTTCACAGCCCAGGATGGCCAGGTGGCTGAAGCACGCGCTTCGTATTACGTGCTTTCCTTTTCAGCCACGGAGACGTTATAATGTTACAATCAATCCCTATTCGTTGGTGAAAGAGTAGCACACGAGTCTTACATTGCTAAATTAGGGACGGCTAGCGCAGATAACCCTTTTGTAACTTTGCGCGAAATTCAAACCCAACAAACATATTCATTCAAATAACTTGAGCAACGAGTTGAAATTATTAGTTCTAATCAGTAATCTCCTCATGAAACTCAACACATTGTTAAATATTTCATTGCTTAACTTAAAACAAAATTATTTTTTTTATAGAACTTCAGTGGCATAAAAATAAAGTGTACAAAATGGCATATGAACAACATCCAAATGTGAATGTTTCCTTCGGAGCATTGACTGTCCACAGCCGCTGGTGCACTAATATTATTTCTTCGGGTTATTAAGTGCACTTTGACATATTTATAAAGTGATCCTCCCTTATAGTGATTTAATTGGACTATCGGTCAAGTTTAAGCTATGTTTCGTAAAGCATGAATTTTGTGTGTTAATGAATAAATAGCTTTTACGTTTGAGTGGATTTTCATATTTTTCATAAGCAATAAGACAGCTTACCATTTAGATAATCATATGTGAAATTATTAAGCATATAAAAACACAGCATTTACACGAGACAACAATTAAAACAAAATAAATTTTTGAAAGATATAGAACTTTCATGATAGTGTGATACACGATAGAGTGTATTCGCTGTTAAATTACATTACATATAATTTGAAAATTCTCATTGTAAATAAACTAGTCATTTTTTCAGTACATAATAATATAGAAAATGTAAGTATTAGAGTGTGTTTTATGTTTATTTATCTTAAAATTTATTAAGATAAAGAAAAACTGTATACTTTATATAATAACAGGAACAATGTAAACATAATATTCATTTTGCTTCGTAAATTTATAACAACATTGTAGTTCATATATCACACTTAATGACTAAATAATACACATTTTTGGGTGAAGGAAGTAAAATGTCAAATATTAAAAGTGAAACCGTGGTATTCTCAGGTACACTAAAGCACCTTAGAGTAATTATACAAATTCCGAAGAACAAAAGGAAGTCCACGAGAAAACATATTAAGGAAAAATAAAACCCTGAACTCCACGATTTCAACAATGTTCGAAGAAAAGAAAGAGATTTGACACGTTGCGTAACACAATGAAACAATATTCATCCTCTACAAAGAACAATCAAGATTTAGACAAGTATACATTCGAGCAATCTGAAATATGTACCTCTATTTCTCTATCTAATTGTTCCAGACTAAAAACGACTTGATATGATATAAGTAATATGAGGCTTTACATGTCTTAGCAGTGGAAAATATTACTGTGTATTTTGATGCTGCATGCTCCACTTTACATGAGTATTCTCTACAAGAGAATGCATATGAGACCCTAGTTGAATGATCCATTTTGGTAGATAACTTGTGTGAAAGAAACTTATTGTAATGGTTTCCTTTTTTTTTGAGATTCTGGAAAAAACTACTTACATGATATATATGTTCAAAAATTTTGAAAACTTCCATAGCAACTAAGGAGGAATAGAAAACAAGAAAATTATTAGTTTTTAATTAAACAAACTATATTTAACTTTAAGTTATCTTGTAAAACATCCTAAACAACTTATATTTGCGCAATAACGATTATTTTTTGTAAATATTTATAGTAACGTGCTGTTAACAGGGGAACTTTCATTTAAAGCAAAACTAATTATTTGGTGTTAAAATATTTTATTATGATTTATTTTTAGAATTTCTTTTATTGTACAAGAGTTCATTGGCATGTGTTGTTTTTTTACTACAGGTGATCAGTTGTTATATATTTTATTCCATATAGTTTGAATATTTCCAGTAATTACTAGAACCTTATTCTAAAGACTGAATAACTATGGTAAAGAAACAAGTTTGTGCGAGTATGGAAGTTTCCACGTTATTCCAATCAGTTTTGTGGAAATTACATGTATATGAAAAATGACACAACTAATAACGAATTAAACACATAAGAGTATAGAAACAAGGCTGTATTTTCTATAGCAAAATTTTATTTTCAATGTTTCCTTCACCACAACACTTTTAAGCGTTATGATAATGAACGTGATACAGTATATCATAAAAAAACTCAAGTTTTCTTTCCGTACAGTGCAAGCGGGAATCAATTTTTATTTTCCTTCCGTCTATGGTTAGTGTGTGATTGATGAAAAAAAAAACGCGCCCCACATTCTGATATTATGGTTGTATCGTAAGAGTAGTGATTAAATCTCACAATTCGATTAGAATTAGGGTGAGTATTGTTTAATAGCAACTTACTTTCTGGTTTGTAAGTTTTGTGCGAATATCTGAAATAAGGAGACATGTTTACCAGCTGCTTCCATCCCCACTCTGCCAAAGTTATCCAAACCATATTTCATTTTATGGTACAGGAGTCGTCAACTCAGTCTCAGTAACACATTAGAGGTCGCTGTTCTTTTAACCCAACCCAATTTTGGAAGTAACAGAAACACTCACATCCGCTGATAACACTATGTAACACAAATTTTGTTCCTGGATAGTATGTGTTATTTCTTAACTGCTTATGTTGTAAAAGTACAGAAAATGTACATTATTCCGTTCAAACTTTGGTTTTGTGACCTGGATAATGAAATTTGGAAATTAACCTATTTTCTATGTAAAAACGAGCATATTTGCACATTTTTATTTACATAAGGTCTGAATAAAACATATGAATTAAGATTTACATGTATTCATACTAAAGTTACACAAAAATGAACAAAAATACTTAGAAGTGAATAGTTTTTCAAGATTTGCGACTGTGATGTAAATCACTTTCAGGTATCAGCCCCCAAATATAGTCTCCCATCATGCTTTCGGTTTACGCTTTCAGGCTATAAAAGCAAAGTTTAAAGAAAAAAATAGGTCTTTTCCATTTACTCTAGGCATAAGCAGTTGGGAAATAACACTTTCTGCCCAGGTACAAGAAAAAGTAAAAAAATTGTTACATAGTGCAATTAGAACCAAGATCGAAAATAGTTGTTGTCAGCTCCGGTCCTATGAAGGTTCAAAACTAAATGCTATATTATTACTATTTTGATGTTACTTGAAAGGTACTGTATTTTTACAAAAGATTTTTCTTCATTTGAGTATAATGTAGTTTGGCAGAAAATTATTTAAAATATGTATTAAGAACTGATATTTATGTCCCAGTTTTTCAGAACTCCCATACTATTTTGAGTTTTTTTTTCGTTTAATCTACTTGTTGTACTTGAGCGCATATAATACATTTCTTTCATACACACGAAAACAAAGCAATACAATTTTATACAAAAATTAAATTTTCCTGCACTATTCCACATCGAATACTCTACTAAATTAATATAATAAAACACGCTGGAAGAAGTTATTTCATGGATTTCGAGAAAAAATGATCATCCCGAGGGTTATACTTGCTTTATATCAATATTGCATATAAAATAAAATATGAACTCTCTTGAAGTTTCTTAAAATAAACGATAAAGAAAAATATAAATATAAATTTTCGTTTCTGTAGTAACGGTAACAAATAATCCGGGAAACGATAAAACAAGTGAAACTCCTTACTGATAATTGAAATTTGTTGTTAATATTTTATATGTTGTAAACTCTTGTTTTATTTAACAATTATTCATTAAAATTCTCTCTTATTAGTAAATACTTTTTTTCACTATCAAGCATTTTAAATATTTCACGAAACATCATACCAGTCATGACGTGCGAAATAAAAATCACTACCTTAAAATCTTAATAATATAAGCCTTTGGAATAAACTCTTTTACTTTTCCTGGTTAAAGCTACGAATATCATTATATATTATTCAGTATCCAAACGCTAGAGTGAAAAATAAAACTATTAGAGAGTAAAGAACTATACTCAAGGGAATTATGTTAGTCATTATGATAATAGCAAGAATAATCCGCAAAACAAAACAGGAAAAAAATAAAGATTTAGGAAAAAATACTTCTAAAAAGTAAGTCTGACAAAGACAAAACAAAGACACAAGATAAAAAAACTGTGGAATACAGTCACCAATTGCAATAGAGAGAGACTCAAACGAGACAGAAGCAGGCTTAAATGACAAACAAATTCGAATATATTTGTAGTTGCATGAAGTCTTGAAGTAATAATAGTATATTTAAAATGTAAAGAAAGAACAACATAAAGAGCCTTTTTTAATTTGTAAGATAATTCAATTTTATACAACTTTCGGAATTTTGTTCACAGGTGTCATCTTTTACGTAATATAAATCATTTCCGAAGATTCTTCGATTTGTTATATTAAGTATGTTAACGTATTTCTATTTCATGTAACCGAAATGTGAATGTAGTAGTTAATTAACAGTCAATATGTATCAAATGTGTGTTATTTGTTAATAAGATTGATACGTACAATTCTCTTTTTTAACACAAATGTATTATATTATATAAACATAAAAACAATACAATTTATAACAACGGTTATTACTTATAGATATCACAAACGATGGCTTATATATAATACTTTTATAAACTTACATGCAATATTGTTTCTTGTATCTGGTCTAGAACTCAATATTTTATTGACGAGCAAATTAATTCTGAGTCGATATTATCACACACCTCGTTTAAGCTAATGATGTCTTTTCTTGGATTGCTTCACACTGAGTACAATCTGACTTTTCCCAACAATGATATAGAAATTTTGAAGTCCGAAGTTTGAAATAATGAGTTGAAGTTGAACGGTTTGTAATGTTCAAAATCTATAACGTTTTTAGTCAGATTCTGTAGTTTTCCGATTAACAGACGTTAATCACAATTATAGTTTCCTAGGCTTATAGTGTACTGGCTGTAGCTGTCCAATAATACTTGCTTCCATCTCTCGGCTAGCCGGTTTTTTTTATCACCAATCACGCGTGTTTCTAGAATTTTCAACGATCGTATAGCCGCTATAGCGCATTTTCGCACACAACTATTGTTGATCGTGACTTTTAAGAATCTCTATAAGTTTCAAGAACTGGCGGAACTCACTCAATATACAGTGAAGACTATACGTCACGCAAAAAAATAAAATTTTACAGAAACAAGGTAGGCACCAAGATAATTGTACAACAGTAAATCTGTTACACACGTGTTTCTTATATATCAATTTGATGATTTTGTACAATGGCTAATTTTGTAGAAAACAGAGCAAAGCTCATGATTTATGAATTTGTATCACAATATCTTGATACAAATTTACTACTTAATATCCAAAACTTATAAAATCAAAATATAAGATTGATATTAGAATTGAGTATTTGGTTTTAAAGCTCAAGAAGCTGACAGATAATAAAAACATATTCTAATGTATTTCTAGGAATCGTTTGCTGTGTGTAGAAGTTCTTGCAAAGATACTCGAGAGTTATCCATAATAATCGTTGGTAATTTTAAAGAGAAATATTAGAGGGAAGGCAACAGAACTTGTGAGCTACTATAATGGAATTGGGAAGTTTGACAGTCAGTCACATAATACAGCACAACTTCAAAGTGTGGACCGCGATATTTGTTACGATGATAATGGAAAGTAATCCATGAACTCTTAGATAGCACTGTTTGGCACGTTAACCACTAGGTCACGCTCGGATCAGGAATATCTGTAGTATTACACTTTGTAATATAAAATATACTATTTTACTTCCAACTAACACTATTATACATGAGTTAAACGTTTTAATATGCAAATTATTAGGGGTGTATAAGTTCCAACCTTAATTTTCTATCATTACTCCTGAAGATAGTGCCATATAGATACAGACATATGTTTTAATAATTAGTTATAGTGTAAGATTTTAACGTCGTTTTGGTTTTAATTGTAAATAACACCAATATATTGTAAAGCATGGGTTTGATTTTTACTTACTCGTATAATGAGGTATTGTTCGCCAATTCAGTCTTTACACTAGTTAAGTACTACATATTTTTATACAATACAATAACAACAAATGTTTCCATGGTGCAAAGCAACTGAATTTGCTATCTGCACTATTGATCTTAAGTAATCAAACCCTGGACTTTACCATTGTAAGTCCATAAACTTATTGCGATTCTAGTCGTCCTAGACGGGAACAAGTAAATGTGATAGTTTTTAGTATCATTGTTATATTTATATTAATATTAAAATAATTTTTATATCGATAAATATGGATATTGATTTGAAATAGGAGTGGAACATAGGGTATAAAATATCATTAAACTAGCCCTTAAAAGTACTAGTGATTTAAGAACTATTGTAAGTGACCGGTAATGATTTGAATGAACATTTGAGACTTGTACTTTAGGCTGGCCATATAAGCTGTTGTTTTTTAATATAAGAAATAAAAAAATCTTTATTTTGTTCCTACTTTGAAAATATTTGGATGCTACAGTTACGACTTTCTTTTTAATGTTAAATATCAAAGATGTTATATCTTGAATCAAATGTACAAAATAACGAGTCTGAAAGAGGATTCATATTTATCTAGAAAGGAACATTTGCAAATATAAACTTAATGGAGTTCTAATACAAAGTGCTCTGATCATCATGTGTTATTTGGGTTATACTACTTCAGAAATAAGGATAGAAAATAAAGCCTTAGCCGTTATGAACTGGGTTAGCGGACAGAAGGAAGGAAAGCCACTCCTAATCGAATAACGAAATTAACTGTAAATGGAAAGGGTGTATACAAGCATATAATTGAATCTTGGATATTCTGACCTGCAGCCAAACAATTCAAACATCAGACCTCGACCGACCCCAAATATACATTAACACATACCATTCTAAGTTTCATTAAACATTAAATTCAATATCAAAATAAGTGTTGCCACTCCTGAAATATCAAATATATTTTTGATACACTTGATCTATTGCTATAAAGATATACATGTTCCTTGTTCCTTATAAAAAATTGGTTTCTGACGATTATAATAGCTTTCATAGGAAACCAACATTTTCAGGAAAACTAGAATGTAAGATATTTGAATAATCGTTCTAATCGTTAATTGTACAATTCGGTAAAATAATAGTGGTAGTGACATGGTAAAGATAATTGTACAAAAGCAAGTAATTATATTAGAATTTATTTCAGATCAGCAGTTGCACCTAAGTTGTTTTTCAAGTTTATAATCACTTGAAGTATTTATATTTCTTTATTGTTTGTTTGTTTTTGAATTTCGCGCAAAGCTACTAGAGAGCTATCTGCGCTAGCCATCCCTAATTCAGCAGTGTAAGACTAGAGGGAATGCAGCTAGTTATCACCACCCACCGCCAACCTTGGGATATTCTTTTACCAACGAATAGTGGGATTGACCAAACAATTATCACGCCCGCGCGGCTGAAAGGGCGAGCATGTTTGGTGTGACAGGGATTCGAAACTGCGACCCTCGAATTACGAGTCGAGTGCCTTAACCACCTGATCATGCCGGGCTAGAAATAATCGTTGCAAAATATACAAGATATCATTGAAATAATCATTGTAAAATATAATAGATATCACAGAAATATTTGTAAAATATCCAAGATACAAGAAAGATCGTTGTAAAATATGTTACAAATACTATTACAACACCAACGTTAGTGTATGCAAGGCTCTGAAAAGCTTGCTAAAGTTTTTGACATTAATTCTGTTCCTTCTTCTTGGTTAGAACATTTATTTTTTGTTTCTGTTCTTTAGTACACAATATTTCAGACATACAAGGCTATTAATTTCAGCTCTGCACGGAAATACTATACTTACATTGTAGGTATAACGTCTTCTAGTATGTTATATTATGCGAGCTACTGGTGCGTTTTTATCATGATGTGATAACCATACAGACAGCAGACATCATAAATATAATAGAAAATACAAGAAACATTACAGAAAATTACAAACAATGCTTCAGCGATATTTTTAGAAACCGCAGTGAAACGGATAAAAACATTAGCAAGCTTAGCAATAACAAAATACAACTTGAAAAATCATTTATTTATTCAAGAAAATAATAATTATTAATTTAAATATGCCATGTATGTCCTTAATAGCTATATAATGTTTGGACATTATCACAAGAGCTTTACTTTTATTTATTATTTACTTCGAGTTTTGATGTACTCCTATCTAACGAAAAGTACTTAAATGTATTTAATTAATTTATAAGATTTTATTCATATTCATGATAATGCGAATACATTCCATAACTTAATCACTAAATTAAAGTACATTTTGAAAACGATTGCATATTTACAGAGGGTGGACAAGAACGTGGCACCCCCTTCTAAATGTTAGATAACAGAAAAATATGTAAAACTATATATATATCTCTAAAACGCATTCGACGAGATTTGTCAAATATGATTCCAAACGCCAATTTTAACGCTGCCTTTTTATGATTTTAGTCACACTTTTCTCACATAAAGTGTTGTGCACCTGCTATAGTTTCTTAGATCTTCTACTTCCAGTTAGCCTACAAAATGGCCAAACATGTTTTCTCTGCAATAGTTCATTGTAAAAACGAAACTCGGAATAACACAAATCACTTTCACAAGTTAATATTTAATCGGTATTCTCTTGGATTTCAGTACGGCTTCATACTGACGTGACATGCTTTCAATGAGTTTGTGCGGATATTTCTCACTGATTGTCTGTCATATCATTCTTCTTTGAGTACTTCAGAAAGTTCATTTTTCTTGTTTGGCTTGCGATCTTTTATTAATCTGTTTGAGTCAACTCATAAAATTTAAGTCGTGTTTATATCAGGTAAATGATCTGGCCATTTGATAACATCAATTCTCCTATTTTTTCAAGAGATCTTTTAAAGACTCCACAACTGCAGAGAAACTTTTATCATTCTATAGTACCAGTGGCTCAGCGGGTATCGAAACCCGAATTTTAGCGTATAAGTCCGCAGACATACCGCTGAGCCACTGGGGGGCTGCACAAAATGACAGTAGCAACATTAAACAGTCACTAAAGTGGTGCACCCTGTGTAATTTTCAGAAATGAGTGAATTATTTATTTATAACTTACTTTGCACCAACATAAAACATTTCATCCGAATGTTATACGATTAATCCTGCAGATTGTGTTAAATGTCCATTGTGATCTTCCAGCCACCTACAAAGTATTTGTATAGCTTATATTATTAATTACATTCTTGATATACAAATACTTTTATTTACTTAAAAAAACTGATAATTTTATTTGTGCTTTTACCATGTCTATACTATTTATACTGTTTATACCATGTTATTTATTATGTTTGTATTGTTGCTTAATTTTAGGTTATAGAAACATAAACCAACGAAATAATACTTAAGTATTAAAGCTTTTTTTTAAATTTTACTGAACATATTTTCATTCAAGAGATCAATCCTAAAAGAACAATCACAAATGGAATTGTCCACCAGAGGGTAAGTTTAGCTTTTAACCAAAAAAACAACAACAATTAATATAATTTATTCAATAGCTTTACTTTATATACACACCTACGTAATAAAATTAAGTTTATAATTAACATAACATGAGAGAAACTGACAAATTCACCAAAAATATTAAAAGTTCATTAACTTCATGAAATTAGTTAATACAGGAAACAGTTTAGTTTATTCAAAATTTAGTTTTATGTAACCGTTCTTTTAATGAGATAAAAAAATTTCCATTTCCTATTTCTGGTAAACAACACAACTCATGAAAAGTAAATAAAGTTTTTATAAACGGAACCTGAACAGTTTCATGGAAAGATTAACTTCACCTTTAAAATACATAGAAACTGGTTAAATGTTACAATGAAACTGACTGAGGTATTATGTCAATGAAATTAGACAAGTTAAGTACAATTGTTTAATTACTACTCTTAAACAGTAACTATACGGGATATTACTTTTATAATGGTCTGGAAACTATATCAATATAAATATAAAATAAGCAAGCATCCTAAACAAATGACTAATCTAAATAAGCTAGTGTCGGAACTTTAGATTACACGAGGTAAATGTTTCGTATCTAGAAAAGAAATATCCATCATTCACGTCTGGGAAGGAGTTGAATAAGCTACCAAGGTAAAAAACACCTATCGAGTTATAATGATGAAGGAATTGCAGTTTTTGGTTTGTTTTGTTTTGAATTTTGCACAGACCTACATGAAGGCTATCTGTGATAGCCGTCCCTAATTTAACAGTGTATAACTAGAAGGAAGGCAGCTTGTCATCACCATTCGCCACCAATTCCAAATAGCGGGATTGACCATCACATTGTAGCGCATCCACGGGTGAAAGGGCAAGTATGTTTGGTATGATGGAGTTTTAACCCGTGACACTCAAATTACAAATCGAGTGCCTTAATCAGCTGGCCATACGGGCCTGCACTTTTTGAGTGTAACTTGTACAAAAATGCTAAGTTTCATGGTAAAAATAAAATATTGTATTATTTTTAAGTAGATATTGTGTTAAATATTTTCTAATAAGCAAAAGCAATGCCAAACAAAAATGAAAAACGCTGCTCAAATGAAAAGGATACTTAAGGTATCGCATATAAAGGATTATTTAGAGTTTAAAAATGTGTGGTTAGAGTGGACTTAATGGGTGGTGGTTGGGAGTTATACCAGTGAGCTTAGGTAACTGGTTCGGATTACCTATATTAGTATAATCTGTGTATTAATTAGATTCTTACCACTGTAATGGGGACCTGTACCTTGGGAAACCTTTGATTTGTGGAGGGTTTTTGATTTTTTGTTTGAACTTGTTTTTGTTTATGACAGTTTATAATTACTTTAAGGTTTGGATTTCACTTGTTTTTACTGCAGTCCCTTTTTTAATTTTATTTTATTTTAGTTGACTATTGTGTATTAATTATTTATTATATTAAATATATTTTGTTAAGTTAACTTATTATACAGTTGATTTAACTTCTAACAGTTTATTCATTTATAAGTGGTGTTTCGCAGTTAACTATTAAAATGTTTGTGTGTGTGTTTTTCTTATAGCAAAGCTACATCGGATTATTTGCTAAGCCCACTGAGGGGAATCCAATCCCTGATTTTAGCGTTGTAAATTCGTAGACTTACATCTATTAAAATGTATTTACAGTCTTTAAATTTTTCTTTTGAGCAATGTAATTTTTTTTTAGAATTTCATACTATATTGTAACCTTATAAGTGAAATTACAATAATTTGAAAGTCCATGGGAAAATAATAAAAGTTTACAACTACAAGACAAACATTACACGTATGAAAAGTCAACACTTTTTATATGTGTTGAACTCAAGTACTTATTTAAAGAACTGGCACGAAAATAGCTAATCTAGTTGTCTGAATCAAATATTCCAAGTCTCACTGTAAAATTATAGCCCGTTCATTTTTTTTCTTTCTTTTAGGCATGGACTTACCTTTAATGTATTTTTAATTAATGTTCATCTTTTAACTACTGCTTGTAAAACACATGTATATAAAATCTTCAGTCAACGACTCGTTAAGTTTTTAAAACCAATCAATAAAATTTTTCTATTTACCTATCTGAAATACTTATGTTCTATACAAAAACAACACTTTTCAAGATTTGAAGAAATTTCATAAACAGATACAGCTAAATAAAACAGATGCTCTTCGTGTTGACAAATGACTGTTTGCTATATTGGTACCTGAGTTAAATAAATATTTCAAACACACAGTATGCATTAATCATTAAACTGTGAGATATTCAGGCAGAGCAGATAGAAATTTTACAAAAAGATGTTAAAGAAATTATCAGTTATATTTAAGGAGTGATTTAACTGAATGTTGTCATGCTTTAAATTTCTTTGTGATAGGACTTACACTTGTCAATGTTCTACTGCTCTGTGAATAATTTAATTGAAAACACACCAACACGAATTTTTATATATATTACGCAAGCTTGACCGTCTGCATGATTGCAAAGTAGCCAAATGACATAAACAGATTTTTTTTTCTTCAAGATGTTTAGAAGATTCATTAGCATCGTGATTCGGTTACGTTTGATTTTATCCTTAGAGAAAAAAAAAGATGGAGAAAAAGTAGATTTTATTTTTCCAACAGAAACTTCCACTTCAAACATTATTACTGCTTGCAGTGATCTCTGCTAATTTAAACTTTCAAAACATGACTCGATGTTTCACAGTGATAAATAACATGAGATTGACGGTAAAGAAAATCTTACTAATTAAGAAGTTTCATATTTCTTGGAAATGAAATAATGTGGATATAAGTTTGGCTCAGGATTGTTCACAAACACTACACTTGGAAAGAGAATACAAAAGAAGTAATTGAGATCTTTCCTTCAGATTTTCAATTGGATACCAGTCGTTTCCATGGTTAATAACCTTCGCAATTCCTTTGGTGTAATGATGGCTAATTAGTTACTCTTGACTTTCAGTTACTAATCATCAATTACTGTTTCTTTCGTTCTTCATGTGCTATTCTGTTGTCATTTTCAGAGAAAGATTGTTTACAATTCCAGGAACTGTAATATGAGCTCGAGACTTCTTACAAAGTTAGTGTACTATATTCTCAAGCATGGTCTAATCCCTGTAATGTACAAATTAGTAATTAGTTTGTAAATACACTTAGAGTATTGTATGTGACAATGAAAAACGTATCTCCTGGTAACACAAATCTAGGGAATATATTTCATTGAGTGGCTAAATGTATAGAATTCTCGTAGAAAATAGTTTCCTTTGATTTATAGCAGTCGTATAAGGTATATTAAAATATAATTTCCATAAAAAGAAGTCAGACACACAAGAGACTGTAAAATATATTGAAACACTACAAAAATACTATATATTAAAAGTGTTAACTTGTGTCAGATGGAGCCTTAATAAAAATAATGTATACGTGAAAGTCTACTGATTTCTGTTGTGATATTCTCTCACCTAAGAAGTATTAGACGAAATCTCCGAAGGTTGAGAGCCTACCCATCCCCCAGGGGCACAACGGAATGTCTGCAAACACATAATGCTATAAACTGGGTTTCGATACCCATTAGTGGACACACTATAAATAGACCATCGTGTAGCTCTGTTTTCAACTACAACCAATCAAATTGATGGTCAGTTTATAACTATCAAAGTCTGATATAAAATACCATTTTAGGTAGAAATGAAAAATATATTTCTTTTAATTCTTTCAAACACTGAACAGTAACAAGTCACTTAGTTTCTACTAGATTTCTTCTAATGCGTCTAAGGTCAGTATTTAGTTATGAGTAACTTATAAATCCTTATGTATTATTACCTATTGTCTTTCTGAACTTCATCTTACATTCCTTTTAGCACTTCTTTCGAGTTAGGGCGGTTTCAACGGTAGTAGCGAACTAGACTAAGTCATAAGTCTTCTGTTGGTGAGGTGCAACGTATGCACGAATAGTTTGTTTTTTTTACTCACCATTCTCATGTATATTCATAGAATAATTTGAAGAATTAATAGTTAGTATCATTAATGTTGACTACCTCCACGAATCTTTATAAGTATAGGTTTCTCTAGTGAGTGAGGCAAATAACATATTTATCTTTAACAGATATTAAATACATATTTTAACACCAAAGAACATTTCAGAAAAAAATGACCTTTCAGTGGCACAGCGGTTTTTCTGCGGACTCACATCACTAGATACTCGTGGTGGGTAGAGCACAGATAACCCAGTGTATAGCTTTGTGCTTAATTCCAAAAACAAACATACAGACATGAAAAATCCTAGTTTTTTATTTCATAATATGAAATGAAACCAATAATTAATAAAAAACAGAAACCAATGATTTTTCATCACATTAGATAAACTTCTGGATTATTTTTTCGAAGCATTTATTCTGGTTAATTAATAAATGTGATAAATATAATTACTGCTGAGACTAAAGAGAACAAAAAGTCTATATAATGCTACTAAGTCTGAATTTATTTCAAAACAATTCACCTGCTTTAACAGCCAGAGACCTATTGGCCAGAAGTATAATTTTAATACGGGTAAGATATTTGATCAAGCACCTTTGTTTTTGAAAATGAACTGTGTTCTCCCGAAAATCATTAATGATTAGAAAACAAGTAATGAACAAACGAAACTTGATAACTTACGTTAATAAGGATCTACGCTTATAATAAATGTCAATCCAAAACCACTTAAATCAAAGGCTGCTGTCTAAACAACGTAATTAGAAGCTGTATGTTAGATATACGCAACTGTTTCCATTTAAGTTTAGTTCGAGTGTTAATTTTAGTTATTCTTTAGAAGTCATAGTTTATTGCAAGTTTGTTCGTTTAGTGTTTTACGAATTATACTTGAGTTGTTTACGAGTTATGAATTAGTGATTGTTATACCATTGTGTCATGGCATTAAAGCTTTAGAATTTTTCTCGTTATTTTAATTTAGTATTATTGTGTCATAATATAACGTGTATGTAGAATATTATAAGCTTCTATTGGAATATAAATACGTGTAGAAAATTTAGTTTAGAGATACTTAGATTTAGACTACGTGATTGTGAGTTTAGTCATACAAAATAGTCGCAGGGGCTATTAGCATTTGTGTTTTAAAGTAACTGGGCCAGCCTGTGTAGACTTTGACAAAAAGGAGGCAATTGTCTGAAGTTCTAGATACAAATGTGGTGATTAATTATTTTATAAACATTTTATAAATGCTTGAAATGTTTTAATATATTATATTAAAACAAGTGGAGTGTGTGTTCTCTCTTCAACAAGTCACAGACACTTACTGTAAATAATATGACCCATACATAAAAAAAATACAATGGAGAGCCAGCCAGAATCTACAGTGATAAATTTGATAGAAGTAGACATAAACAAGAGACAGATTGGCAGCTGTAATAGTAGCGAAAATGTTGTAAATGTCATACCCACATTAAATTACAATGTAAACTGATTTTGAGAAGTAAATAGAGAAACCGAGGGCGACTTGGGCTCAAAATTAATGATCTAGGTGAATTTATTAAACAGGAATAAGACCAAAACCAAGACTAGAATAAACAGAGACCAGAGGAACAATGGATATTTTGGACATGAAGAAAACGAGCGTGAGGAGAAAGACAGTTTGGTTTGGTTTGTTTTGAATTTCGCGCAAAGTTACTTGAGAGCTACCTGCGCTAGTCGCCCTTAATTTAGCAGTGTAAGACTAGAGGGGAGGCAGCTAGTCATCACCATCCACCGCCAACTCTTGGGCTACTCTTTTACCAACGAATAGTGGGATTGATCGTCACATTATAACACCCTCACGGCTGAAAGATCGAGCATATTTGGTGCGACGGGGACTCAAACCTGCAACCCTCAGATTACGAGTCGAGAGCCTTAACCACGTAGCCATGTCGGGCCTAGGAGAAAGACGGTAAAAAGATGGATAAAGCATTTGTAGCCACCACAAGAGATTAAGACAAGAAAATGAAGTAAGCCACCAATTCTCTGGAAGTCTTTAAAGGTGACATCCAAATGTAGGTCTATAAGAACTGAAGAAAATACAGAAAGAAAAGACTGCTCAGTGCAGCTCTAGAGGAATCGAGTACAAGACAAAGAGGAAAGGGACATACACAGTAGAGGACTGTGCTGTACCAGATCTATCAAAGTTGTTCTACTAGTGAAGTTGAACAGATCATACTAACAACAGAATACTGTACTAAAGTGGCGAGGTTGGCTCATGAGTCAGTTGTAAGAGGACATGAAGGTGCAATAAAAATAGCAAACAGAGTCTTCAGCAACTTCCCCTGGGTTAGGGACATCAGGTATGTGATTAGTTTACGCAGATCATGTGACATATGATAAAAGACAGTACGTAGAGAAAAAGTAGCCAAGATGCCATTGGATCAAATATTTTTCATGGAAGAATCATTCAATAAAGTAATTGGGGATTTGATAGGACCACTAGAACGTGGATCTGACAAGGGCAACTTGTACGTGCTAACAGTAGTCAACTGTGCAACGTGTTACGTAGAAGTAATAGCATTGTTAAAAATAGATATGGAGAGAGTGAAAGAAACCCTCCTGGAAGTGAGCTGCAGAGTAGGCTTTCCAAAATAGATCTTGAGCTTAAGGAAGACCCAGATGACCTCTGAACTGATGAAAAACGTGTGTGAATACATCAACATTAAGCAGTTTTTTAACTCCTGATACAGCCCCAGATGTAATACAATTTGTGAAAGTCAATGGAGTCTTGACTAACATGCTTAAATAAATGTGCCAAGAGAGATTTTGTGACTGTGATATGTACCTGCAGGCAGTATCATTTGTTTACTGAGAAATCTTACAAGCTACAACAAGATTTAAATTCTTCAAATTACTCTATGAAAGAACAGTACAATTTACAATGCAAGCAGGACATGAAAAGAAAAGTCAGAAGTGAGGAATGCATACCAATACATGTTAGACTTCAAAAATCGATTGGAGGAAACCTGCCAACGTACTTCAGAAAGTTTTTGTGTATTTCAAGACAGATAGAAGCACTTCTATGATAATAAGTTCTAAAATCGATGTTTCAAGGCCAGACAGATAGCCTTGGTTATATTACTCACAAATAACGACAAACTCCTCTTACGATGGAAAGGACCTTTGAAACTGCAGATAGTGGTCAACACAATGGACTATAATAAAAAGTGAAAAGAAAGACCAAATTCTACAATACCAATTTAGGAAAGAAGATCTAACGGGTGCTACTGTTGAGAGGTGCAATTTTGGCAGTGAGAGAATCATGAGGTGAGTAATGTACCCACAGACTTACAGGTTTCACATTGAGACTTTGAAGAGGTCTACAAACGTTGATGCAGACTATATGATCAGATTTTATGTATGAATTGAAAAGGGTCTTTGTATATATTACAAAAAATAACGAAAGGATCTTATTCTAAGATAATTACAACTGTTTTCGTTTAAGTGTAAGGCGAGTATTATAATTTGGATATTTTCTGTAGCATGAGTGTTGAATTTAGTTATTTCTTGAAGCAATAGTTTATTGCAAGTTTGTTCACATAGCTGTTTACCTCTCATTCGTTGTGCAGTTCCCTAATTATGAAGTGATGAGTGCTATACCATTGTGTCACGTTATTATACGCTCTTGAGTTACTTTCGTTGTTTTAATTTTGTATTAATCCATCATAATATTTAGTAGTGTGTGGAACGTTCTAGGTTTCTGTTGATGTGTACAAAATTTTGTACGAGTTAAGTATAGACTGCATGACTGTAGGTTTAGGCATAAGGAATATACAATGACGATTTATAAACTGAATTTGTCACAGACTGTATCATAATAAGAGAGTAGAGAAAAAATAATTTGTCTGGGTGATGATTGCGTCTTAAAGTAACTGAATCATAATATTTATAATTTGGCTACAAATATGGTGATTAACCGTGTAATGAACATTTTTGAATATATGAATTCAGTGTTATTTGTTTATTGTTGATATTTATTGCCAACAAGTGACAGACGTGTACTGTAAAGAATACAGTCCATACATTAAAATTCACACAATATAAATTTGATATATTAAAATAACAAGTATACATATATATATATATATATATACTACGTAATAAAACATAGACAATTGGTTTGTTTAAATTTATATAAGCTTATGTTAAATTTTAAAATATATTTCACAGGCAAAGTGAATTATTCCTACATTAGATCAAGATAGAGAAAAGGAAATAACAGCAAAGTGAATTATTCCTACATTAGATCAAGATAGAGAAAAGGAAATAACAGCAAAGTGAATTATTCCTACATTAGATCAAGATAGAGAAAAGGAAATAACGGCAAAGTGAATTATTCCTACATTAGATCAAGATAGAGAAAAGGAAATAACAGCAAAGTGAATTATTCCTACATTAGATCAAGATAGAGAAAAGGAAATAACAGCAAAGTGAATTATTCCTACATTAGATCAACATAGAGAAAAGGAAATAATAAATACTGTTCCTTTAGTAGTTTCTCTTAGGGAAATAATAACGAAACACATATGAAGAATTTGAAGTTTTAACTGAAGTAAATTTTTATATAATATATAAGTTTAGAAGAACAAAATATATTTGTTTCGTATATATTATAAAGCTATGTCAGTACATTTACAAATAAGCAAATATTAAGTAATTGACTTGAAATAAAATAAAAATGGTTACCAATTTTAAATATTTAATGATATTTGCATAATATTATAAGATAAATATTATATAGTCGTAATTACTCAATCTCACAAACTCAATGCGGTCGAAAATTTGATAAAACACTTACTTAAACAAATCAACGAGATTATTGTTAGACAACAGAAATAAAATTTTATAATCTTAATTTCTAGGCATTTATCTAATTAGGCTTAAAAATGTTAAGTATTTGGTCCATTTCAAAAATATTTACAGTTGTTCAAACAAATTATGCTTTTTTTCGAACGAATAAACAGTATTTATCAATTAACAATTAGGTTAGTAAGTTGAGCTATTCAGGCAGCACGATTTACTCATATGGTTTATTAATTTAGGTAAATAATCGAGCAATACGAGGTTAAAGGTACGTGAATGAGACACAAAAATTAAATATTTTGTTTTTAAGATAAAACCAGCTGTTGTGCCCAACACGAGGAGTCAAACCTTTAATTTTGACATTATCGTTCTCTTCCTGAAGGACAAAATAAATGATTAAGTTTATAAACAGGCCTGAAAAGGCAGCGTAGCTTTCATTACGCTTCTACTATTTGATAGCGCTTTTCTTGTTCACACAAAAATTACATCGATTTTAGTGTCACGTCTAAGCCTTCAAATATATGTTATAAACATAATCCGTGATATCTCTCTCATCAGTTCAGATGGATAATTGCTTGACACCCTAATTTAATATGAGGAATAGAGAAAAAGTCAAACTTCCAATACCCATGAAATAAAACCTTTAACTTACTAAGTTCGAATATATACGTCTTACCACGTGCATTACTGCAGCGAAACAAACTGGATATAAATCATTTCATGGCAGCTTAGCTTATGATAAATAAAGATGAATAAAATTTTCAACTGACTAAGTCATCATGCTACTTTAGCGAGGAGGAATGAAGCGTAAAAATTAGTTTGTCGAGTTTGATTTTCATGCATAGCATCTCAGAAAATAAAATTCCAAACAAAGAAAACAATGGTATAAATAAACTCGGCTCAACTCTGTTTGTTTGTTTTGAATTTCGCGCAAAGCTACACGAGAACTAATTTAGCAGTGTAAAACAAGAGAGAAAGCAGCTAGTCATCACCACTTATCACAAACCCTTGGGCTACTCTTTTACCAATAAATATGATTAACCGTTACGTTATAACACCCCCACGGCTGAAAGGGCGAACAAGTTTAGTGTGGCAGGGATTCGATCCCACGATTTTCAGTTTACGAGTCGAGTGTCCTAACCACCTGGCCATACCGGCTGGACCTAAGCTAAACACTAATGTTCTAAGATGGCTTGCGAAAGCTATAATTGGTACTATTTCATTAGAGATAAGGATTTTGTTTCCTGTAAACAAATTGTTGGTTAGTGATAGTAGTGTTTGGACTAGTCGGTACTGTGCCGGACTGTAAGCCTGATTGTTTATGACTTACGTCATGGTGCTGCAAAATTGCACTCCGCACTTTAGGTATATTATATGAGTGACCGTGAAATTTCAAAGTTCGATCAAAGTGTTTCCAGAGTTGTCGATGGGTGCTGGTCACAAACTGCATTCCCTCTGCTTTGTCAGCTCAAGGTTATCGGCGCTCTGACAACATAAAAACGTGATTTTGAAACTGAATTTTTCTTGTGTGACGGATTTATTATCATATATCTGTTTTAATATCGATATTTGTTTAAGTCAAATTTATATTCAGATCTCGAGTGTAAGAATCAACAATATGTTTGCGTACGTAAACACTAATGTATTGTTTATATTGTTGTAGAAGCTGAAGTTTCGACAAGCTCTTTTCACGCCTATAAATATAACTATATTTCTGCATAACTTTAGGCTATTTGAAATTTTAATACATAACACTTGATAATAAGTTTGAAAACAGTGAGATAAGAGTCGTTTGTGACAGTTCCATATTTATGACGAACAACGATAGTACACAGCAAAAAGTGAAACAAGTGTAATTAAGAGCAGTTTTATTTTAAAATAACAAAGTAAAACAGGTGTGTCGTATTAATTGTTGTAAGTAAGATGAGTAAGACCTGAGAAATTAGAATAAGTATGACAAAAACTTTTTTTGTATATTTTCAAATAACAATTCAAGATTAATATGGAGTAGAATGAGCAATTTTAACATTCTGTATCGAAACACCTGTTCTCTTTCGTTTGTTTGTTTTTTGAATTTTCGCGCAAAGCTACACGAAGGCTATCTGCGCTAGCCGTCCTTAATTTAGCAGTGTAAAACTATGGGGAAGGCAGTCAGTCATCACCACCCACCGCTAACTCTCGGGCTATTCGTTTACAAACGAATAGTGGGATTGACCGTCACATTATAATGCCCCATGGCTGAAAGGGCGAGCATGTTTGGTGCGACTGGGATTCGAACCCCGACCCTCAGATTACGGGTCGAGTGTCTTAGCTACCTGGTTAAAAAATAAAAGTTAGAGATATTAACCTATGACCGATGCAAAGTTAATATTCGTCAAACAATTATTAACTTTGCTATTGATTGTTTGTATTCGTTTCTCTTTTCACGTATTTTTGTTGTATGTTTTTCGAATAAATAAATTATTTGAAGATTTAAGAAATTAAAATAAAAGTTTGCTTACCTAGTTATGTTAAATTTAAAATGTTAAGATAATAATTTTTAAGTGAATACAAACCATTAGAATGTGATCTGAGATCATGTTTTTCCACTTATGCTTAAAATAATTTACCTTTCCTAAGTAAATATATCTTGACACAGTAAAATATTTATAAACAACTTTAATAACTTGTATCAATCATTATGTTAAGTCTCTTATGTAAAAGATAACAAACTCACAAACATTAAAATATATGACTTTGAAAAATCGTATCACGCAACCAGTTTTGAGAGCTGTATATAATGTTATTATAGCATTCTTTGCGTTAGTAACTTGGTTGATAGTTATATGTTGTATAAACTGTTTGGGTCAGAAGGTCCATAATGATTTCATTTGTGAGTTAACAAAGAACTTAGTTTATTCAGAGTTCCTTTGACATTTTAAAACTGGCTTGAGCGAATATGCAGTATTATATTTGACACGAGTTTTCCTTTGTACAATATTCAATTTGCCATTTTTTGTCATTACTACAAGCGTTTTATGAATTTTTATTCGCAAGCTGTTATACATCTCAGACGTTTCTTATAAATATACTTGGACAGTAATCCACAGTATCTTTACGATGATGAGAAATTGGTTTACAAAGAGAGTTATAACAACATGTTCCATATTTTTGTATAAATACAGTTTTTCATGAAATGAACGAGATAGAAAACTTGAATTTTAGTGCTCGTATAAAATCAAAAGTTGTTTTTCCCGTGAAGTTTATTACTTCTTAAAGCCAAGAAAACAAATGAAAGAGGCATGGACTTTTTAAGTAGGCTTTACTTGAGCTAGCAAGCCCAAGATTCTTGTCTATAAATCCAACCGTAAGAACGAGAAACGTTCTCCTTCGAACCACTTTCCAACGTAGTAAGCATCCGGGTCGAGAAATTAATTAAGAAACTCGGTAAAGCAGTTTAAGTCTTTCTAGAAGCTCGCAGTCATGTTATTCTAAATAATGTCTAGGAACTTCATTTTACGTGACACACTTTCAACCAGATCTTTACTCAACCTTAGACAAAAGTACAGATCAAATGTATTATAAGTTATTTTACAATAACATTAATTGAGCATGTATAAAGGTTATGCAAATGTTTACTGTAGTCGAAGATAGTGACTTTAAGTGTAATAAATGAAAAAAGTTACATTGGTTATACATACTGTACCTGAAAAATATTTTGTATGTAAGTAAGGTCAAACTTTTTCTTCTCAAAGATAGTTAGATTGAATGAAAAGGGTTTGTAACATCTGTTTAGATAAACTTAAGTAAAATAATAACACAAAAGTTGAGCCTAACTGTAACTTAAGTCAACAGTAAAACTCAATATGTTATTTGTTCAGAGGTTGAATGTTGTAACAGTAATATGTTAAGGTATGCAGATATTACATAGCTCATTTATTAATAAAGATATGCAATACACATTTGTTAAACTGATAAGCAGTTTGAATGCTACTTTATTGAAGAGATAAACGTGCTAGTTTCATACGATAATATTTACATGAGAAAACACTTGGCCATTTTGATCTGCATGGTATTTAATGTTTCCATGACGTGACTAATAGTGGTTGTGTATAACAAATGTTAGAATGAATGTAGTAAACGGTGTTCCTATCTTGGAGCTGTTAAACAAGTCTGGAAGAAAAGGCACAACTTTGTACTATCTACAAATTTAATAGAGGATTTTCAATGTCTTTGTAACTAATTATAAAAGTTCTGTAGATCAACTATAAATTATAAAACTGTACTGTAACTTGTAACATAATGTACTGTTATAAATAGAAAAAAACAGTGATAGAGATAATGAAACTTATAGTCTACACATCAGATTTGATTTATTTAATGTTCTTTTCTTCATAAAAACGTTTGTTAATTTGACAATTTGATTGCAATTTTATATTTAGGATAAAAGAAAAGAATGAGCATTTAAAAAATTTGAGAAAAGGAATCGTATAAAAAGTAAGGGTTAAAGGCTGGAGATACTGTAAATATTATTTACTCAAGCTACAAACCTATATTTTGGCTTCAACCTTTATTACAATTCATAATTTTAGGTTTTTAAATTCCCAATGTTTTATTTATCTTGTTTGCTGATTTTTTATTACATTCAACTACAGGTAAAGGGTTGTGTGATATGACAACTAACGTTATACATCGTAATGATAATAAAAATAGTATTTATCTAACACGGACCACGATGATTTATTGTAGCTATTGACTATTTGATCACATTAGGTCAAGATATGAAATGTTGGGTTTGTTATAAATTCTGTGTAACTACTTCTCCATATGTAATGCACAGTAATGGGGAAATATATATGCCTAGACTAAGACATAATTCCACTGAGAATATACAGAATTTTGACTAGTAATGAAGTAATCTTTTAAAATAAAACATATACGTCAAAATATCGCTTTAAATAAACTTCCGAGAATTAATTATTTTATGAATTTGTATTCAAAGCTTAAAGTTATGTTTGATTTTGTTTTTATTTTTCTCTTCGTACATAATATGATGGTTGCATGCCTAAAGGCGCCGATTGTATAGTGTACAAAGCATTGAGTATCTACATGTCACAATTATTTAAAGTTGTCTATTATTTGCTGGTTATTTCTTGTTCAATCCGTACTTAAGCTTTTCAAAGGAACACCAAGTATTGTAAGAAAGTTACATTCAAGGTGTAATGACAACATCATTTACATTAAGATTACATTTTTTTTTAGTTTATGTAAGATATAAAAGAAGCAACTTGATTTTTCAATATCTCTACGGAATGTGCTAAGCAGAATCACAAAGAGGCCGTTTTAAGCGAATTTTCTTTTCCTCCTAAGACTAACATACCTACTTTTTTGTGCATTTCTATATGTGTGTACAATCTTAGCTGTCAATAGTATATATTTTAAAAGTGTTGTTTGAACTGAATGTTTAACGTACTTTATCTCTAAATGTTCTGCATTGTTTTGTGCAATTCTTTACGATCCTTATTATGAATCACTCTCCTGCCTCATGATAAAACACAATGACAACGAAAGTACCTCATTTTTAATTCTAACAGTACTGCTTTTAATGCAAATGAACTGCATTTATAACAGTTTCTTCTTATGAGATATTATTGTCTCATTGTCTTATCATACAGCTATTAACAGAAAAATATGTTTACAAGTTTTATGAATAACAACTTGCAACAAACAACTGCAGTATAAAGAATTTAATAACATTTTAGCATAAATAATTTCATGTAATTTTTTACTTTACTGTAATTCATTACAAAAAACGTTCAAGCACTTTTCATTAATTCATGATAACACAAAGAAATATTTTATTCGTCGAGATACTACCATGAAGGCGTATAACGATAGAAATCTAGATTATAAACTTGTAGTGGGTGGGACAGATATTTCATTGCGTAGATTTATGCAATTCTGTGAATTAAGGTAGTGCAGCCTTATCCAAAATCTTATAATTTCACAAAGCATTTATTGTTTCCTCTTATATTTTCATTGTATAAGTAACTCCAAGCTAGGAAGAGAGCGAAAATAAAAAAACTAGCACACAAAATAAAATTTTCCAAACACCCTTCTTGGATTCATTATTCTTTGTAATGGTTTTCCACTGTTCTTGTTTGTTTGTTTTTCAATTTCAAGTAGAATAAAACACCTTCTCAGATATAAAGCCGTGATAAGTAGCTTATGGGATAAAGCGTTTCAGCCGTATCCTCATGTTGTAGCGTATTATCCTCAACCCATTTGCTCATGTTTATGTGGCCTCAAATACTTATACAACCTGCACTATAACCAAAAATATATTGCATTTTGTATAGTAATGAACTCTGTTGTAGTATCATAACTTTAATTGCCTGTCACAGTCAGTTGGTGGCTCTGAAGCTCTACCCATCAATGTGTCATACAAATAAGATACAACTTACCAGTTGGGATTTGTCTTATCAATACATTTGGTAATACATACGTACGCGAAAGTTTGTTATAATTATATGTGAGTATAAATAAGCCAGAGAAGTGTGTTATAAAGTACTCGATAAACAATTATCTCTGAAGTTATTATTAAAATTTGGTGTCTGAATATTCTATTCTTATACACTACAATAATTCCAAGTTTGTATTTCAGTCATCACGGTAGGAACAAAAATCAAGGAGGACAGGATGGTTTGTTTGGTTTGAATTTCGCGCAAAGTTACACGAGGGCTATCTGCGCTAGCCGACCTTAATTTAGCAGTGTAAGACTTGAGGGAAGGTAGCTAGTCATTACGACCCACCGCCAATTCTTGGGCTACTCTTTTACCAGCTAATAGAGGGATTGACCGTTATCTTATAACGCTCCCACTGGTGAAAGGGCAAGCATGTTTGGTGCGACGGGGTTTCGAACCCGCGACCCTCAAATTACGAATCCAGTGTCTTAACCTCCTGGCCGTGCTGGGCCGGACACGATGGAATGTCAATAGATTGATAACTAAAAGTGTTTGTTCTTAAACTCAAAATTACACAATGGGCTATCAGGACAGTGCTCGCCACAGGTAGCGTAAGCCCTCAGACTTATTACTGAGCCACTACCATGTGGTATAGAAAAACTGTGGGATTAATGTTTTGTCTGAAACAGACAAAATGTCAAATTACTTTATACAGTTATAATACAGTTATTGTAAATCAATTTTTGGACTCATTGCCAACTTTTCTATTTTCCCAGGAAAAATAAAGTTGAGCCTTACAAAATAAAAGCAACTTGACACTAGATTACCGTTGTTCAAAGGAAAAACAAAAACAAAAATTTTGCATTCTTTATTTGACATAGTTGTAATATGATAACTGTGGTATAAAACTTTGACATTTTCATAGAAAGATGTAAATGGTAATGTTATATAAACCAGATGGACTAATGATGAATCATGCACGGAAGTAAAGAAGTTAAGAAGTATGATGGGTTTTTTTTCTTCTGGCATTACTTGTATGGACTCGTTCTCTTATAAGTTTTGTTGAATAACTAAATATGTTGACATGATAACGGTAAACCGTGTGGATCAAATGTATAAAGATAATTGAGAACGAATATAATCCTAACTAGTACATCATACGAATTCCGATATTAACAAGTACGACAATAGACGAAATTTCTACAACATCAGAAATAACACACAGGTTAATTTGTGTTTTGTGTGCCTTAGAAGTCTCTACTGCTAATATACCGAAAGTTACTGAAAAATCTATCATTTTGGATCGGATGATATGATTTATGTTAACAACTACGTAACTGTCAGACTCAATCAGTTTATACGGTTTTGGTGTTGTTGTTGAAGATGTTCCATCGTATCAGTTTGTTTGGGGATCCTCTTATAAGTTAACATAGCTTCATCTGTCGAAGACTCACCCCAAGAATGAATATTAAGATGGTAAATTCATTAAATTTAGTTCTTTAAATATTCAGGCTTTTCAAATATTGGAATCGTTACAACACTGGCTAGAATGTGATTAGAATAGAATTTTTTACAACCAATAAAACTATTTTATTGAATCACAAAGCGATATTAAAGTCAGAATATTATGGACTTGTAAGATATTTTTGGACATTTATGGCTCAAAATGAGAATAAATTTATCCGTTAATTCAATAATAAGAAAGAAATCTAAGATATTCACATTAAGTAGTTACTGATGCAAATAAGATAAAACTAAACTTCGAAACAGTGACAACAAACAAAAATTCAAGACTGTTCAAACGAATGATAATACCTGTGCTGATAAAATGTAATAAAAAGACAAGAAAACAAATAATAAGGAACTGGCACAAATAAACAACAACAACAAATTCGAATCCTATAAATACGTCTCATATTTCTAATTGAAAAATTATTAAAATATCCTGAAAACTCTTAAAAATACACAAAAGTTAATATTAGGTGTGATTGAGAAAATGATAATTTTTAAATTCTTCTTGAAGAAATCGATTTACTTTGAGTTACTGTTCCTATGTTTAATAATAGTTCAAGAAAATAAAAAAATTATAAGATGAATAATCTTTGTCCCTCTCAAAGTTTCTTATGCTTTCAAAATATATCTCACTTGGAAATCTGGAAAAACATACAGCTAATGTACTTAATTTTATGGTAAATTGGAATTCAGCTTAGAATATATTTTATTAACAAAGGTAAGTATTATTATCTGTATGTGACGAATAAAAAGTTATAAATTTAAATAAATACAATTTATGGTAAAAAACTAAACATACTCGTAAACAATATATACACGCATTGGTCTTAAAGCTATAAGAAATAATAACTTATAATTCGCTTCAATAGCTAATAATTACGAGTGACAAAATTTAATTGTTTAGAAAGTTATAAACTTTCTATAACATAGTTTGTTATAACAATTTTCATTACGGTAGCAGAAAACAGTGTTAGAAAATCTACACGTAAACAACAAGACTACAAAGCAAGTAAAGTGCTAATATATCTTAGACATGTAAGTTATTACACACATTTATAAGTTCGTGTATAATTGACAATTTATAAAGCAATTACAGTTATAATATAATTATCGAGAGAATATATATATATGGGCAAAATTACCAATAAACGTGGTAAAATATTATAAAAAAGGAAACAAAATAAATGACAGATATAACGCTATACAAATGAAGTATAAATAATTAATGGGACTATTAAAATGATTAGGATATAATATAATAATTTTGTTTGTTTGTTTGTTTTTTGGAATTTCGCACAAAGCTACTCGAGGGCTATCTGTGCTAGCCGTCCCTAATTTAGCAGTGTAAGACTAGAGGGAAGGCAGCTAGTCATCACCACCCACCGCCAACTATTGGGCTGCTCTTTTACCAACGAATAGTGGGATTGACCGTCATATTATACACCCCCACGGCTGGGAGGGTGAGCATGTTTAGCGCGACGCGGGCGCGAACCCGCGACCCTAATATAATAATAAAAAACAAACATGATGTAGCTAAGCCTAAACATGTTTTAGGTAAAGTTTTTAAATCGCAGAATAATAAGTAAAGTGTAAAGCACCCTGCATGAAAATCTAAGAAAATAAATTTAGTAAGAAAACGAGAACATTTAGATGTATTGTAAAGTTTGTAAAAATAAATAATTAAACAATAATATATATGTTTACTTCAAATTAATACGAGTCTAAAAAATAACTGATAGAAATAAGAATATTTGTGTTTTAAAACTTGCCAATAATTTTGAAAAAAAGGTCTTGTTAAATTTAAAACCAAAACAATTCTAAAGAATTAACAAACAAGCATACATCCAGACTTAATACTGAGACTTGGATGCATACCCACACATTAAGTTTAAACTAAAACAGTCAAAACATTTGTGTCATCTCTGAAAATAATAAATCTTCTATAAAGCAGTCAGTATGGACAGCCTTAGTGTAACGACTGAAAAAACTTTAATATTACGATATTACGACTTCATAAATATGCTCACAGAACAAGAATTTCCTGTTTTATTGCTCTGTTTTTTAACACAGGTATATTTATATTTACCATGTTCTGAAAGGATATTAACAGACAGTATTTGTTAAAATACTAACTCTTGTAACTGAACAAACTTAAAAATTGTCTATTAACAACAAAGCTAGCAAAATAAATGGTAAAGCATTCTTATTATGAATTTCATCTAACACAAAATTTAAGTAACTGGATTCTGCGCCTTCTAGAGAAATATCTATAGTATAACAGTCTTGTCATACAAATTGGAAACTGAAACTTAAAGCAAAATGTATATGTTAGTTTAACTAAGCTTTATAGTAAACGGTATCGCGACACTGAATTATCTTTGATCCAGTTTTCTTTTATTTACATGACTTGGAGAGTGACAAAGCAATGTGTTAAAATGTGTTTGAGTAACAGATATGTCAGTTATGCATAAAATATCAACTTATCTTATGCGTATTATTCTGTAAATAAGTAAGTGATGTGTTGCAAGTATGTCTTCATTTACTATGTAGATACAATGTTAAATATCAGCTACATACGCAGAAAAGTAAACTAGTTATTCCTAATTTAATCCTGTTTCGTTATAATGTACCGATGTACAGTGAACAAGCAGATTGCCAATAGACAAACATGTTTTGGTTCTGCATGACGTCATCAAACTAAAACAAGTGTGTGTGTGTTTTTCTTATAGAAAATCCACATCGGGCTATCTGCTGAGTCTACCAATGGGAATCGAACCCCTAATTTTAGCGTTGTAAATCAGTAGGCTTACTGCTGTATTAGTGGGGAACGAAAACAAGTAAAGGGTTTGGACACAAAAACAACTTATCTGTACATTTATTTTTATATTTCTAGGGTTGCTCAGCGCAATCTCACTTTTAAAATAATTACCATATAATCTACATTTAATTAACTGAAAGAATAAAAACAGTTAGGCTGTGCGAGAGGAGTTACAAAATATTCGTCGCATCTATAAATTATTCATGTTACAATATTAATACTACAGGCACACTACTGGTCGCAAGGACTTTAAGAATGTGATAGACAGGGCTGTATACCCAATGAACGCCCAATCAGTTTTGTATTTTTATTGTTTTAGAAATTGTGTGTGTGTGTGAAAAACATCTCTAAATAGCATTATAAAAGCACCTGTTTCAAATAGTGTACGTGAAAGCTCTCCCACATTCTTCCAAACAAGGCTTACGTAATGTTATAGGAACGAACACATTGTCCCTGTTGCTGTTCTCAGTTTGTTGCGGTTGTATTAAAAGAAAGAAAGTCACGTTTCTTTCTAAACGCTCATGTTCGTCTTTGTGTCTTAAAGTTATTGGAGATCGATATGAAACTCCATTCGATGAACAAAGTATCAAAAACGCCTACAAACGTACTTATCGAGTACAACCCTTGCTCAGTAATGTTTTTATTTCTGTTTTACACTTTTGTTGTAACAAACCAAAATATACACCAAAAAACCCTCATATGTTTTGTGTTATTTCTATTCCAGTTTGTTTTCTGTGTTTCTTAAAATCTAAGTTTGCCACTATTATAAAAAAAGAGGTGTGGCCCAGCATCACCAGGTGGGTTAAAGCGTTGGACTCGTAATCCGAGGGTCGCGGGTTCGAATCCCCATCGCATCAAACATGCTCGCCTTTTTAGCTGTGAGGACGTTATAATGTTAGGTCAATCTCACTATTTGTTGGTAAAAGAGTAGCCCAAGAGTTGACGGTCGGTGGTTATGACTAGCTGCCTTCCATCTAGTCTTACACTGCTAAATTAGGGACGGCTAGCGCATATAGCAGATAGCCCTCGAGTAGCTTTGTGCGAAATTCTAAAAAAAAAAAAAGTCGTTAATTGGCCGTCAGGGCGACTTTAATCTTTGTTGTTGTTTTTTTGCTTTTCTTTGAATTTTGCACAAAGTTACTTGAGGCCCATCTGCACTAGCCGTCCTTAATTTAGCAGTGTAAGACAAGATGGAAGGAAGCTAATCATCACCACCCACCGCCAACTCTTGGGCTACTCTTTTATCGACGAATAGCGGGATTGACCGTCTCGTTATAACGTTCCCACAGCTGAAAGGAGAACCACGTTGGGTGCAGCTGGGATTCGAACTCGAGACCTTCAAATTACGAGTCAAACGCCTCAACCCACCTGGTCATGCCGGGGCCACTGATCTTTGTTGTGCTCGTATAAGGTTAATCAATTAGGGAACATTAAATATTAATAAAGAAATTATTTCGTAACGTACAAACTACTTACAACATCCAACATTATTGTTTCATGGATAAAAGTAGTGAACTTGTTGCTCTTAATGACGATGAATTGAAATAACCACTTAATTCAGAGAACGTTGAATTAAACTCTAATCTTAAAAAAAAACAATATGTTTATTGTTTATGAAGACAAAGATTGTAGTTTGAATACTATGCCTCATTTGTTTTACACTAATGCACTCACTATTTAAATGTTAGAAATCTTTGGTGAATCTTTTAATACTTTTCTCTGATTACTTTTGAATTATTTAATCTCTTAAAAACGGCACAGTAACATTTATTACACACCTCAAAGAGCCTTGAAAATTATCACTGATATTTTTGCCGTCACTCATTCTCGTAAGTTGTTCGATAAGTACACGAACTTCACTTGCTAATTCTCTATGAAACCCGGTGTTAAGATTAATTCTCTATGAAACCCGGTGTTAAGATTTTAAGCAACAGCGTAAACAAGAGACCTCGAACTAGTGCACTGTGTAATGATCCGTTTTACGTGGTTATTAAAAGAGTAAACAACATATTTTAGAAAATACAAGTATATAACACTGTTGTTAACTAGCACTGTTAAAACTAACGTTAAAAATAACTCAAGTTCAGAAACAGGAATAATACAACCACGATGAACATTACCTTGAGTGTTATTGCTTTGTATTTTAGCAGAGATAGTTTTCCATCAAATGAAAAAAAACACAATAAAACAATGAAATGCATTAAAGCGTAATTCAAAACGCTGAAGGAATATTTTGGTGTACATTAATAAAGGATATGCTGTAACAGATCAAGGTTGAAGAATAGTAAAGGAACTTACATTTTACTGGGTCTAACGGCATCTTAGTATTAATCTTGTACCTACAAAGTTTTGAGTCTCATACCCAGCGCTTTACACTGATTTAAATTGGGGAATTGTGTTCGAAGATGCTGTTCTCCAATTGAACTTGCAACCTGGTTACCAGTTCTCATGAAGAGAGAAAAGTGTGCGCAGCTAGGGCACGTCTATACTCGTTCCATCAAGTAGGCGTGGTTTAGACAGCTTACGTTTGAGAATCCGTGATTCAAAAAAGAATGAAGAAACTGTAAAGCAATGCTTATACCATTAAATTCTGAATAATGATAGAAGTCGTAACAATCAACGTTAGTGAAGGTGAAACAGTTCATATTATGAAATATCAACAACTCTAAAGCACAAGGATGTTTTTGTTTGAATTCTATTTCTTGTGAACCAACAGATGACAAAACACATCTTTATATTAATTTTTTTTTACTGGAAGATACGTCTTTGGAAGGCTTTTACTTTACTCACTCTAAATATTTCACTCTACTTAGGAAAATTATATTTAAAAAAAAGATCATATAATAGCTTCTGCTAAATGTTCTGAACTAAAATGAATTCTCTATAATTAATTACCAACAGTACAAAACTGCATCACTAGTTTACATACTGTGATACGATGTAAGAAGAATTAATTAAATGTATTGTTAATACAAATGTATAAGACTGATAATAATGCAATACTAAGAATAAACCCTCTTGTATATTGAAATTCTAGATTACAATATACCTTCATTTCTAATTTAAATGGAGTAATACGGTGAAAATAAATTACAAAATAACCAGATTCTTAACAAAATAGTAAGTGGAATAATTTGTTTACTTAAAACATATAATATTCTTGTAAGATCTTATGACTAATTCGAGTAAACAGTTTGAACACAAGTTTCTTTCATAATGACGAGGAAAGTTTAGTAATTACAACCAGCCATCAGATACAGTTTGGACACAAGTTACTTTCTCAATAACGAGGAAAGTTTAGTAATTACAACCAGCCATCACACACTGTTTGAACACAAGTTACTTTCACAATATGGGCCCGGCATGCGACTCGTAATCTGAGGGTCGCGGGCTCGCATCCCCGTCGCGCCAAACATGCTCGCCCTCCCAGCCGTGGGGGCGTTATAATGTGACAGTCAATCCCACTGTTTGTTGGTAAAATAGTAGCCCAAGAGTTAGCGGTGGGTGGTGATGACTTGCTGCCTTCCCTCTAGTCTTACATTGCTAAATTAGGGGCGGCTAGCACAGATAGCCCTCGAGTAGCTTTGTGCGAAATTCAAAAAGAAATAAACATTCACAATAACAAGGAACGTTTAGTGATTGCAACCAGCCATCAGACACAGTGAACTGCAGTGCTACTATCACTTTCTTTCTACCTAGTCAAATTTACAGTTATAAATCTCAATTTAAAAAAAAACAAAATTAAACATATTTAAGATTTTTGTCTAACCGCTCCATTTTGAGAGAATATTGTTTCACAATTAGGAAGTAATTAAAATTGTTAATCTCTTAAATAAATTCTTCTTTTAAAATTTTAATGAATATCCTTTAAATTATAAGAAGAAATTAACATTTTGGTGTTGCTAAGAAAGCTTAAAGTATGCAAAGAAACGTCTTATACGAACATACATAAAAAAGAGCATAAATATATATATTTGAGGGTGTTTTTATACTATAAAGTTTACTAGCATTAATTATTTTTATTTCATATTAAATGAAATAAAAAAGAACATTCCCATAAAACAAATGTTTTACTTTTATGAAACTATTTTATATTATAAACTGATTTTATTAACCTTTATGAGCTGTTTCTAAATACAAAGGTAAATCTTGTATTACTTCAGAAGTCCTAATTAATGCACCATGTTTGATATCAAACCCCGTATTTCAGCGATTGAAGTTCATAAACATAACACTGTCTCACCGGGAGACTCATAATCAACAAATGTTATCAAAAATTTTCTCTTAATGTGTATTCGGTTTTTATTGAAAAACTCCCCGCTAGTACAGCGGTAAGTCTACGGATTTAATTAGGGGTCCGATTCCCCTCAGTGGGCTCAGCAGATAGCTCAATGTGGCTTTGCTACAAGAAAACACACACACACTCTTTATTGGAAATTCAGAATTTTTTAGGTTTAAAGACTTTAAACCACTTTTTTTAAGGATCACATATTCTTTAAAATGAATTCTGCTGCCTTTTATGTGGGATCGTTTGTGTAAAAAGACTGAAAAATCGTTCAAAAGAAACCTCTTATCCTTGGTTAAAGAACAGTTCAATCATTGTTTGGCACGTGCTAGGTAAATGTGATTTGTTCTAAACCGCTATGTTTGAAATAATAGGTAAAGTCAAAAATAAAACTCTGCCACAGGTGTAGGAGACATTTGTAATCAATTACAAAGTGAAGCCTAAATTAAACAAGCAAAAAACACTGATATTTTACATGCATTTTATATAATTCAAATGTATTGAAACTTTCACGCTCTGCTGTGCAATATCCAATTCTCTCAAAATGAAGCAATGTTTAAAGTATTCCTTGTAATTTATTTATAGAAAAAATTCATACCAACACGGCATAATCTGAAGGGTGGGGTGATCAACACACGGGATTGAAACCAAATGTCATACGTGGTCGTTCCTTGAACTTTGTGGGCGTTATGATGTGTAGGTCAGTCTCCTCTATTCATTGGCAAAGAGAAGCCCAAATGTCGGCAGTGAGTTCTGCCAGTAGGTTGACTTTCCTGTGGTCAATAGTTCAAAACAAGGTACAACGCCACGTAGCTTTAGTAGCTTTGATATACACAAGCAACCTTACTAACCAATTGCGTTAAACTTTCAAAAGGGTTAGTTCTCAACCAAAGGTAGTAAGTAACTGTATCTATTATTCAGTTTTGAAAACATTTGCGCCTAAAACATTAAAGAGAAAGTTTATTCCACAAATGGAAACAACTTCTACATTTCTCTTTCGACGTGATCAATATCTTGAAAACAATATTTTTCTTTTCAGTACGTTTATATAAACTTCTCTCCAGGCTATAGCATTTAAATCCAGATTATTATAATTGTTGTATAATGATACAACATCAAAATTCACTTAAATGCTACTTATTATAAATTTAACTTGCAATATTTTGTAAAAAGTCACAAAGATCCCTTACGCAGTGTTCATCAGTACCAAACAAAGGAATCAACAGTATTGGTGTAATTATCACCATGAATGTACTTTAAACAACAAAGTTAAGAAGTAACACAGTATTTTCTGTAATTGTTAAACATAACTTGATGAAATTATTACAAAAGCGTATGATATCATCAAATGTAATGTGTGTTACTATGAGGATGACATCTGACACAGATATGTGGCTTTGTTAAAATCATGGGAAATCGAATGTATAAAAACACAACAACATTTATTATAATTTTGACCCTTAATGAAAATATAGGGGGAAATGTGAATGCTGTTATAAACTGAAATGTAAGAATCACTGCTTGAAGTCGAGAGGCCAGTCTCCAAAGAAGTAGAGAATTGCAGTACTCTAAGTTATTAGAACATAATTGAAGTGAATGGTTGATGTTCTAAGTTCAGCCAGTATGGAAACAACAAAGTTATAAAACGTTCTATCCCAGTATACAGGAAACAGGTGCAAGGTAAGAAAGAAAGAGGTTGGTTCAGAGTGAATTTTTAGAAGGAATGTAAAGGGTATTTAAGAAGAAAAGGATGGTGGGAAGAGTAGAAGATGTGAAAGAGAACGAATAAACCGAGAAGAGTGAATAAAAAAGTAATATATTGCTTGTAAGAAACAAAGCTTTTTTTCTAAGCTTATGTAGTATTGAAGTAATATACAATAGTATTTTACGCTTACACTGGTATGTGTTAATTGCTGGTAGAAACACATGCAACCTAAATAAAGTTGAGGGATATAAGAAGGTAAATTAGAGTACGAGTACAGTATGATCATTTAGAACGTGGTGACAGAAGTGGGTTTTTTAAATTTTTAGAAGTTGAAACCCATCAATGAAGGAATAGTTTGAAATTGAAACCACATCAACAAAAGTTGAGGAAGAGGGTAAATTGATTGAAGCAGCGAAGTTTTGAAAAAAGGTAACTTTCGTTATTTTCTCTTATATTGCTTGATTTGGTTTTCATAGCGGATCAGTTGATTGTTACTGTTTATAAATCATTCTTTAAGATTATTAACGCTATCATGGACGAAAATTGGAAACCGCTGGCAAAATGTTGGTTGTTAAATAAATGTAGATAATTAAATTTCACACGTAATAGTAACTGGATAAAAGAATATTAGTCACACGAAGTTTTAATTGAGGTAAAAATCACAATAGACGATTTTTATAACACTGAGCTTAGCGAAAATACGGGAAACTCAAATAGTGTTTACGAAGGTTATCATGGTAACAATTTATTATTTGTTAAAATAGAGTTAGAAATCAAACGTTTGGAAGCTGGTTGAGGGTAATTTATGTGGTAGATTTGGAACGCATGAAGGAAGTACCCACGTGCAGTTGACTACATTTTGCAAAATTGATGTGGCTTTGAAAACAATATGAGAGCAGAGGAATGGAAACCGCAGTATCTGGTGAGGAACGTACTTGTATTATCTAGAAGGACGTTAGCAGGATACTTGAGACACAAACTAATTGAAGTATGACGTAATTAAATCACCTATTTTAGAGACTGAGATGCTTTTTTAGCGGTTTTAATCTTCTGACTAAAATTATTTTAGCTTTGCAAACATGAATTTAGAGGTTAATAATTATTTGTTTTGCTATCTGAATAGATAACTATAAATTATATACATTTTTGAAATATTTTTATCACACACTCTGCGAATTAATAGTAATTTACAAAAGAAAACATAAAGCATGGAACAGGTGAAATAATTTTTTGTTGCGAAGTTCTTTTCGCTATTTAAAGATACACAATGGACATTTGTACTGTGTTTACTGTACTGAGTCGTATCTCGGATTTTAGTGCTGTAAATACGTAAACTCACGGCTCACCCATCAAAGAACCAAGTGTATTGAAACATTCTATCGTAAAATCTTAGAACAACTTCGTTAATTTAAGGAAGTTGAATCTATTACAATTTAAAATTCAAAGCTGTAAAAATTCACAATTGCTAAAACGTTTATACAAAACAACCAAAAAATCAGTTATTTTAACACATGTATTTTCAGTTGAATGCATGATTATTTATTTCAAACACAAAATGTACAGTAATAAATTCAATTTAGTACTCTTTAATTTGAAACTGAAAACAATAATATTTTTTAATCATTCTATGGATGACACACATATGATAATTTTTGTTTGCAATGTTGGATACTTCATCTAAAGATAGGCATGGTAGACGGTCCTTTTAAATGGCTAAAAGAAAACGATAATATATTGAGCTTTAGAAATTTAAGAATGCTACTGCAATACAAACTTTTAATGACTGTACGTTATTTTTTAACAGTGAAGTATTCTACGTCACTAAATAACAGATGAAAACAAAAATATAACGTTCGCACAATGATGATGAGATAACGAGTAAATTTAAATAGTAAAAGATTGTGTTTTGAGATTAAAGACAAAGAATTAGTAACTATTTGTACAACAAACTAATCAAAAAAACGTTTTTGGTATTGAGAGAAGTTCCCAGTATATCAAAAACAACAACAAGGGAAAAACATCAGCCTGTAGCCTGTAATGGCTGTGACCTCCAATAATTGACTTACCTGCTAAAGTACAGTCACAATTTCCAGGTAAGTCGCACATCATTTTAACAGGGTTAAACTTGAGACCAAATGGACAAGTCTTTTTACAGGCTGTACCCTCAGTTGTACATTCGTAGAAGGTTCCGCAGTCATTAGAATCAGCCACTCGGCATGCGCAAGATGGACATTTAATCTCGGGGTTAACGATACAAGTTGGGTCAGGATCTGGAACTTCAAATTAATCATTTGTCTAAATATTGAGGTTCTTATCCTGACTTTTGTAGTACACAACTGATTTAACTTACTGGTACAATTTTAACTAATAAAACAAATATTAAACTTTTATTTTTTGATTATTTTATCTGCAAATCATGTAATTTGGTTTTATTAAAGCATTACGATATAACTAAGAGAAATCTAAAGGTTTGAAATTTGTCACTGAGCTTTACCTGGGACTGCTCTATAACTGAAAACGTTGCTTGGCCAATCACAGACTTTGAGAAGAGGGTTAAAGTGGAGAGATGCAGGACAGTCCTTCAAATAAGCGATACCATTAGAACAGTGGTAGAACTTGGTAGAGTCATCTTTCTTAGGAAACAGACCGTCTAAAGTGGTACAGACTGGATCTCTAATCCATTGCCCTTCGATTTAAAGAGAAACAAGATAAATACTATTGAAGAATTGTTTCAGGAAATATCAGTTACAGAGTAATCTGTAAAGTAAACTTATTACTTAATTTAAATTAAATCGTATTTAAAGTTAAATGAAGAAACAAACTGAATAAAATGTGACATCAAAGGAACAATTACAAAGAACAAATTGAAAACTTGTTTGTACGATATTAACTACATAATTACCACAACCGTTGTCACCAGGTACACAGATCTGTCTGGATTTGTCAAACGTCTGGCCTGATGGACATTTCTTGATGTAGGCAATGCCACTGATACATTCCACATATTTATTACAGTCTCCGGGGAAGATAAACCTGCCGTTAGGCTTTTCACAGATGGATGGATCTCCAATGTCTGGACAATCCACATGCTCCAGGTGATCACACACCTTAGTGTTCTTGTTGAAAAAGAGACCAGTTGGACAGAACTTCTTCTCTCTGATTCCATTGTTACACTTAAAGTATGCTCGGCAATCGAATGGATCTTCGGAGACACACATTGAACATGGACACCAAGGATCTATTGGTTTTAATGTGGTGGTTGGTTGGCAGGCTGAGGAACAGAAATTGTGGTATAAATAACGTTTAAATAAATACAGACATGAGATAATTAGGAAGAACATTGTTCTCATATGGTGTCATCATAAATGATAAAAAGAAGAAAACAATATTCCAAAATAAAATTTTGTGTTTGCTTTATAATATGTGTTAATGAACAAAATAGGATTTATTCATGTAATGATCATCGTAAAGATGAACAGAAGTAATTATGATTTACATTGACAGACTGCTGTTTAAACATTTCTCTTTATTTGAAAAATAATATATTTTATGCGTGTCAACAATAGTAATTTTCTAGAAGAATCTATTTTGTGAGAATAACTTTGAGAGTATTATTAATATTTTTGTTTTACATATCATCAAAAGCTGTTTTGTCACTTTATGTTATCCTAATCTGTAGTTGTGATCAGGACGACTGAAAAAAATGTTCAAAGTATTAAATGTTTTGAACCGTAGATACCATACAACATTTCTTGCCAGGCACTCATAGTCCTACTTACTTGGAACTGAAGGATCACACTTAGCAAGGCAAGGCGTGTTACACATCTGTCTTTCTTCATCCCAATGTAGACCAGAAAGGCAGTCTTTCAAGTAGGCAATTCCATGTGAACAATGCCAAAAACTACCACAGTCAAATTCATTCTTAAACATTCCGTCATTACTTGGACACACAAAATGATTGCAGTCAACGTTCTTTGGATGATCACAGACTTTTGTATTTTTATTGAAAAACAGACCAGGTCTACAGTGTACAAGTTCCCTATTTCCATCCTTACAGCGGTAATAAGCTGAACAATCACTTGGGTGTGGTGTTACACAACTAGTGCATCCACAGGGATCTGGAGATGTTTGAACACTAGTGGACTCAGTGGGACAAGCTGGAAAATATGTCGACATAGTTTTGTTTAATATATATGTATATAACGTATTATTACAACGTGGAAGTTAATGATGTTTTTCGATATGTCAATCAAATTTAGATAGTAATTTGCAATCCAATTTGGATAGTAAGATGCCAAAATATAGTTGTTATACAATTCGACTTGTTTCTGTTAAACACGTGGACATTTCACGCAGGGATATACAATGACTTGTTTCTGTTAAACAAGTGGACGTTTTACACAAAAAGATTTTTAAAAACTTTTGATAAAAATGATATTAAAATATTTGTTCTATTTTGCACATTTAGAAACAACACGATATTTAAGTAAAGATTCCTTTTATTTTATTTTACAAGAGTTGTTTATTCGATAATACATTATTTTTATTAACAAAAAGAAAAGATGAAAGAATATAAAAATATTCGTTGTTCTATTTTGTACATGTAGATACAATATAACATTCAGGAAAAGGTTACTTCTGTTCTGTTTTGTTTTACAATAGTTGTTTATTGAATAATAAAGTCTTTTCATCAACAAAAAAGAAACTATTTTGTAAACATACAAGTGATATGTCGTTAAGTTCATAGGACGTTTGAAAGTAAGATTACTTGTTGTTTTGAATTAAGCACAAAGCTACACAATGGGCTATCTGTGCTCTGCCCACCACGGATATCGAAACTCGGATTTTAGCGTGTAAGTCCGCAGACATACCGCTGAGCCGCTAGGGGGCAGTAAGATTACTAATAAATAAGCAAAAGCTATTCCTTTGAAAACAAAACATAATTATGGGACTTCCAAGAAAATTATACTCACGTGGAATAGAAGGATCACACTTGGCAACACATGGCCAATCGCATCTCTTTGTCTTTTCATTCCAATGTAATTTGGGATTACAGTCCTTCAGGTAAGGAAATCCGTTAAAGCATTGCCAAAAACTGCCACAGTCCTCATCGTTTTTGAACATTCCTTCAGGGCTAGGGCAAATGAACTTTTCACACTGGACATTTTTGGGATAATCACATACCTTGGTTTGTTTGTTAAAGTAAAGACCAGACTGGCAGTACAGTAACTCTCGGTGACCATTACTACATCGATAATAAGCCGAGCAGTCTTTCTCGTGAGGTGTCATACATCCTTCACAACCACATTCAGGCTTAGTGACGGTTGTTGTGGTCGTTGTTGTTGTTGGCTCTGTTGGACAGGCTGCAAATGTGAAAACACTACACGTTTTTATATATAATTGTGCTTTCGTTTCATCAAGAACTGTTTACAGCTGTGTACTTTATGCTCCTTAGGTAAAATAAAACAAACCTTTTAAAATACTAAGCAAATGGGCTCTAGTCCTAAAGATTTGTGACCATATATTAAACATACGTATAAAACAAAGCTTAATCAATATGCATTAATACGCATATCTTTGAACACGTTTGTTTAATCTTATTATATCGTTATACTGATAAGAGACTTAAGTTACTAATATAAAACTTACTTGGAACAGAAGGATCGCACTTGGCGATACAAGGCCATTCACATCTTTGTCTCTCTACACTCCAGTGTAGGTTGGCCGGACAATCCTTAAGGTATGGAATATAGTTGGAACAATGCCAGAACATTTCACAATTGTTTTTGTTCTTAAACATTCCGTTTCTACTCGGACACTTGAAGTTGTAACAGCTAACATTATCTTTGTAATCACATTTCTTGGTGTGTCTGTTGAAGTACAAGCCAGGAGAACAGGTGTATTTAACGCGTATTCCATCTATACAGCGATAGTAAGAAGCACAGTCTGTGGGATGAGGAGTGAAACAGCCATCACAGTCACAGTCACCAGGTTTTGTAATGGGAGTTGGGGTAGGCTTGATGCATTCTATTTTTTTAAAAGGTTGAATTTAATATGTAATCGTCATTGTTTAAATCAAACAAATAAAAAAGCATAAGTATTATTGTGATAAATCTAAGCTCTTAGAATTCGTTATAAGCGTTTGCGATAAGATAATATGCATCTTGTCATATTGAATAAAATGCCCAATACAATTCAATTGAGTGTTTTATGGTTTTCTGTTTAATTCCGAGTCAAATAAATGTATTACACGTGGTAAAAATTTTAATATATTCGAGTACCCACACCTCACAACCATTGTTACGTTAAACAACATGTGAATTTTTTTATTTATTTGTGTTGTTATATATTTAAGTTACTGATTATTATATGTATTTCAGATAGGAATAATTATATTTCTTTTGTTGTTTCAAATTAAGCACAAAGCTACACAATGGGCTTTCTGTACTCTGCCCACCATTGGTATCGAAACCCGGATTTTAGCATTGTAAGTCCACAGACATACCGCTGAGCCACTGGGGAGCTACAGTTCTTTATGAAAGCACTAAATTTATGGCAAATGAATGTTTACGAGTTTGTTTAGTATAAACATTTTAAGGAATCAGTTCTTTACCTGGTACTGATGGATCACAGCGAGCAACACAAGGCCACTCACAACGTTGCATAGCTTGACTCCAGTGGAGGTTGCCGGGACACTTCTTCAAGTAACCATAACCATTAGAACAATGCCAGAAAGAACCACATTCTTCTTTATTCTCAAACATTCCATTGGGCTGTGGACATATATATTTTGTCTCTTCCCCACAGTCCCCATCCTTGGCGTAAACACAGTTTTCTTGAGTTGCATCAAAAACAAGGCCAATGGAGCATTGTCCATGGAAAGACTTACCAAACTCGCAACGATAGAACTTTGTGCAATCATTTTTGTCAGGAATAAGGCAGCATTCACAGATAGTGCAGTCTGGCCAGGGTTGAGGGTCTGGTGGGATTGGTTTGGATGGTTCTCCTACAAAAGACAAACATAACTTTTACTTCTAATGTAAAACATCATAAATTACATTTGTTTATACAAAATGTAGCGTCAGTTGAACATAGTCAGATATTTCACAAAAGTGGAGTCGAATCCCTGTAAAATGGTTAACGTGCGTGGATATACGAAAACGGTGTTCATTGTTGCATTGTGCCTCGAATTATTTTTAAAAATGGATATCCAAAGAAACACGTAGCAGTTTTCAATAACAATAATTTTTATAATAAGAAGAAATAAAAACTTACCACAGCCAGCTGTTTCAGGCCAATCACAAACCTTAAATGTTGGATTAAAGAACAGACCTCGTGGACAGAACTTGACATGAGGAACACCGTGATCACATTGGATGAACTTTGTACAGTTTTTATGTGGAAAGTGACCACTTGGTTCTGGACACACTCCTGGTTTTTCACATTCAACATTTTCTTCTTTGTCACAGTTTTCAGTCTTTGGATTGAAGAAAAGTCCAGAAGAGCAACGTTCTCTAAACGATTTACCATTTTCACAACGGGTGAAAGCTGCACAATCTAGCTTGTCCGGAATGAGACAAGATTCACATACGTCACATGTTCCGTCCTTTGGGAGTTCCGGTGTGGTACAAGGCTCTGAAGATGGAAGAGAAATATACTTGTAATGAAGCAATATAAACAATATATATTATGATCTTGTGACCTCTTTGTGGTTATCGTTCTTGTCATGTGTTGTCTGATTTATATGGTAGATTTTTTTTATGTGGAAGAATCTGAATATAATGAATGGTCCATGAAATGTGTTCTTTTGCTAATCGACTAACATATGTAAAATAATAAATATACTAATCTCATAATATTAATTTATGATACAAAACATACAAATAGTAGCTTTTCTACTAATATTGAACACAAATGTATTTAAATTTCGAAAAGTAAACAATTCGTACCATTACAACAAGCAGTCTCTGGCCAATCACAAATCTTCAAAGCTTTATTAAAATGCAATCCAGATGGGCATCTTTTAACGTAAGGTTTCCAGTTGGCACAATGAATGAATCTGGTGCAGTTGTTAAGGTGTGGGAAAAGACCAAATCCAGAACCACACTTAGAGCCAGGATCTGGTTTATCGTCACAGTCTACGTTTTCTGCTAAATCACAGTTACTAATTTTAGGGTTGAAAAGAAGTCCATCTGTACATCTACTATGATATTTCTGATAGTTTTCACACCTTATATAAGCTGCACAGTCTCCGGGCACCGGCTTTATGCAGTTGTCACAGTCACATTCGCCCTCTGGTGGTGGTTCTTTGTCACATGGGTTCCCTGCACATAAAACATTTAATCTTATGAAACTCTCTCTTTAGTTTCTACTGAGAATAGTCTTAAACTAATTGAACGTTTGTATAAATAATTTGTGAACGTATATAATATGTTCTCTAATAACACAAAATGTAATAAACTGTAGACTAGTATGAATTTTGTAATTTTTTATAGAGATTTTTCGTCTTTAATATACCAGTAACATATAAATAAGATTGTCTATCTGGATTTGTCTATTATTATCTAATATGTGGCCTAATTACATTTTATTTGATACCTTTATTATGCTATTAATATATACTATTAATATAAATTACAACACTTACCACAGCCAGCGTTCCATGGCCAATCACAGACTCTGAGGGTGGGGTTAAAGTGAAGAATGCTTGGGCAATTTTTAACGTGAGGGATACCGTGGGAGCAGTGAATAAACAGGTTACATTTATCAAGATAAGGGAAAAGACCTGACGGTTTTTTGCAAAGAATACCAGGAGGATGAGTTGGTTTATCATCACAGTCTTTGTCGCAAGGTGGATCGCAGTCCACGTTTCTGGCATAGTCACAGTTTTCGATTCTCGGGTTAAAGCGGAGGCCATCTGCACAAGTTTGTTTAATGGCATTACCGTTGACACACAGGATGAACTTGGTGCAATCTTTAGGATCAGGAATGGCACAACAATCACAAGGACATTCTTTGTTGGGTAAGTAAGGCTTAAGTCCAGTTACTGTTTCTACCAGAAAAATAAACATTATTTTGAAATTAATAATTAATTTTATCATTGAGAGGGAGGTAAGTTTTACGTTCTTAATATATTGCTAAGCTTTAATGCGCAAAAGGTATCAATTCTTATTTTAGCAGAGAGAAAACTTGGTAAATGCTAGATACATCTCATTTACTACTGGCTTTCAGTGTTATAAATACATATGTTATTTTGGCGCAAGCCAAACCTTTTAAAAATAACTTTACAAAGTTACAAACTTTGTTGCTTTTTACTGTTTATGCTTAAAATATTTTGAGGTCCGTTAATCTATTTCAAGGAAGACTTATGATTAAGATTTATTATAAAAATAATGTTAGATTTTTATTTTAAAAACACGCGGGAAATGAAGTTTCGGGTTTTAACTTTGAACTTTTGTAAACTTAAAGCTTTGGTGGATCATATAAAATATTGTAGCAGAAAGAATTTTAGAAAAATGTTCTCGAAACAATAAATATTATTAACTCGGAAGCAAGTGTAAAAGACAACTATACCTATACTAAACGCAATTCAGGTCAACAGATATTTTTAAAATTTTGCAAAAAACAATATATCTGTGTGTATGAGAGAGAGAGAAATTGTAGAGTGTATTCGATTAAAATATATATCATAGTTTTTACCTCAAAGTTATTTTAATAGTTTTTACTAATTAATATGAGGGTTTAGTGCAGATTTCTTTTATAATCTCAATCATGAAGTATTTTGAAATTCGCCTGGAATTTCTTAATATAATACATACGTCACTTACTGTTACACGAGTCAGGCCAAGTGCAACACATGGTGACAGGATCAAACCTGAGACCTTCTGGACATTTTTCTCTCCTGGATATGCCGTTAATACAAACAAGGTAATAGATAGAAGTACCAGAAATTGGAAACTTTCCATTGGGCTGTGGACACTTAGGGTCAAGCTCACATTGGACATTGCTTTGAAAATCACAGTTTGATATTTTAGGGTTAAAATAAAGCCCTTCTGAGCATCGTCTTCTGTAAAGAACCCCTTTCTCACAGTACGTGTAAGATGCACAGTCTTTATCATCGGGGAATAAACAACATTCACAGTCACAGCTTTTGTCGGGTTGTGTGGGCTCAGGAGTCGGTTCTGGACAGGGCTTATTCTTTTCTGCATTAAATAGAAAACATAATTTAAAGAGACAAATGAGTCTTAAATAACTCAAATATAGTAAATATAGAACGTGTTCTCTCAGATTTATTTGGTCATTTTAAATTGTGTTTAGAGAAATAACATACGTACCTGTAATTTCATGAGAGATAAGAACTGATAAATGACACATGACCAACTAAGCAATAATTGTAATACAAATCCTAACTGTAAAATATTGAGTACTTTTAACTTGTAAATTAAACGTGGATTTTTGATGTTTCACAAATTATTATTGCATTAAGAAATTTTCTTTAATCAAATATTTGCGAGAAAATCAGGAATGCACACGTTCATAAGAGCCAGATGGTTTACAGAATAAAAAAATATTTCACGGAGGTAAGAAACTTGATATTAAGACTATAATATATATTAACTTGTTGATTTCCTGTGATATTATAATAAAATATACTTTTTAATGCTTTGAGTTATAAAGGAAGGTCATGTTTATAAAATATTGAGAAACTTACCACAACAAGCGTTATCAGGTAGATCACAAACCTTAAGCCGTTCATTAAAGTGAAGGTTCTCAGGGCACCATTTGTGGTACGGAATACCGAGAGAACAATGGTAGAACCTTCTACAGTTCTCAGGGTCTTTGAAAAGGCCGTAAGGTTCAGGACAATCAAAACAGCCGATTACGGGTGGCTGAACTGTTGTGGTGGTTGTAGTGACATCTAATGGGCAAAGAATCATTTACTTGTTATATAAAAGTTCTATATTGTTCTTATATTTTTGTCAACGTTTGCAGAATTCATGTATAATCCAAGGAAGAACAAATTTTATTGTATGCGATATAAGCAAAAAGAAATTATTTTAATACAATACGTTGTTTAGAATAGGAATAAAATCCGTTGATCGTGGATAGAACAATTACAAATAATGTTTTCATTTTTCTACCACAGTTGTATGTCGACGTCCGTTTGAAAAAAAAAATTGAAAGTATTATGCAATAAACAATTATCAGCTTTATTTATTCAGCTTTACGCCCTTTCATTAAACGCATCACTTGGGTTTAAACATTTAATTAAAACAATTAATATGAACTGGTTGTTTTTAATAAGCTGTTATATAACTTCAACATTATTATTTGTAACAGTTTCATTCTGATCATAAGCTGTTAACACTGGAATAAGTCATTCCATTTAATGTGCTTACATTTTCTTTTGTTTAGCTGAGAAAGTTGTTAGGTTTTTAGTAATGAATGTAAGAGTGTTTTATTCATTACTTTATTATTAATGTTTACATTTCACTGATAGGTATCTGATTATATATAGCCGTTGATTATGGGAACCTCTCATCTTAAACTAGCATAATATATTCTTTCAAAAATCATTTAACTGTATTGAATATTTAACTTACTGCAGAAAACGTTTCTCTTTACATCACAGGAACCTATTTTGAAGTTGAAATACAGGTTTTCCCCACAATACTCTTTATAAGGAACTCCCTTGGCACAGCGGTAAAATATGCTGCAGTCGGTCTTACTTGGATAAAGACAATGACAGTTTTTGTCTGGACAGTCTATTTCTTCAGTGGGTTTTCCAAGCTGGTAATCTGATGTCTCCAACAACCGCTGAGAACCTGGATATACAGGATATATTATCAGTCAGTGATTGTATGAAAAATAACTTGATTTGTTGTTCTTTATATGTACTCATATTTAGCGATACTTGAATAAAAATCACAAACTTAATACTTTACTTTCGTGTTATTTAGCAAAAACCGTTACATAGTACATTTATTTTGAATGTTTGGTATTTTTCACCTCCGCATTGAATTATATTATTTTTCATTTTAATTATGGATATAAATAGACAATTTCTTTCTTGGAGGTATCCGAGAGGTTAATTTGTTGAAAACGTAAAAATTAAAATGAAAGAAACATGCTCTGTAAGAAGCTTCAAGACAGAGTTATTTATTGTATTAATACAAAAGTTTTCTATAGTTTTAACACGTTAAGACAAGTTTCCTACTGAATAAAACATTGATAAAAAGTATTCTCTACCGCATTAGCCCGGCATAACCAGGAGGTTAAGGCATTTAACTCGTAATTCGAGAGTCGCGGGTTCGAATCTGCGTCACACCAAACATGTTTGCCCTTTCAGCTGTTGGTGCGTTATATAGTTACGGTCAATCCCACTATTCGTTGGTAAAAGAGTAGCCCAAGAGTTGGCGGTTGGCAGTGATAACTAGAAAACTGCATTTCCTCTAGTCTTTCACTGCTAAATTAGAGATGGCTAACGCAGGTAGCCCTCGTGTCGCTTTGCGCGAAATTCAAAACAAACCAAACCGATATACAACATTACCACACCCATAGAGATTTCTCAGCAATAGTAAGACATAAAGAGAGTATTCTCTACAGTATTTAAACACTAGCATTGATATTTCAGTAATCAAATCTACAGGAATAAATGGAGCAAGAAAATTTGTTTTTACAATAATTTAATATTAATTTAGCACATACATATATACATTTTATTTTTTTGTTAAAATAAGATCCATATTGTTAGAATGAAATAATTTGTAAGAGAAACTTCATCGACTTTATGTTATTGTGTTTAACTTACAAAAAAAGATATGCCCTCCAGTGGCACAGCGGTATGTCTGCGAACCAACAACGGTAAAGTCTAGGTTTCGATACCCGTGGTGAGCAGAGCACAGATAGCCCATTGCTTAAATTTTTGCTTAATTTCAAACAACAACTGAAAAGATACGTTAGTTTTTTGAAGTAGAGCTACACAATGGGCTATCTGTGTCCTGCCCAATAAGAGTATCGAAGCCCAGTTTCTAGAATTGTAAATCCGTAGACACGCCGCTGTGCTACTAGAGGGTAAAAAGATATGTTCTTTAAGCAAATTCAAGTTGTTTTATAATATAATAACTAATTTCTGTTTTTATACCTTGTTCACATGCGGCAAATGCCGGCCAATCACACATCCTTGTCATGCGACTGAAATGAAGAGCGGAAGGACACGCTTTTAGTTTGGCATTTCCGTTTTTACAGTCATAATAAAGGTGGCATTCTGGTGTTGCATAGTAACCGTCTTCCTTTGGGCAGACAAAGTCTTTTACGTCATTGATTAGAAAGCCAGCAAGGGTACCTACAGGTTAAAACGACAATTAATACCGTCTTGGTTATATTAATCTAAAAAAAACGAGGATAACAAATTGAACCATTATATTATTATTAGTCTTTCTTGATATGTTTCAACTTCAGTATATGACAGCTTACACAATTTCTAAGTCCTCAAGATACAGAAAATATTTTCACAATGAGAGGATGAATCATCACAAGGAAAGAAAAACACTATAGTTTAGACCTAATACACTAGAAATTTGTTTTACGTTGTTTACAAATAAATATAAAAGAATGGTCTCTTATAATCACCCTCTGAAAACAATAATCCAAAGTAATAAACAAGTTTCAATCCAAAGATGCTTATGACAGATTAACAAAAGGAATTATTGTAGTTAATGCCTTCGATATTCCATTCCCAGCTTAGTCGTATGTAGGTTCATTGTGGAGAGGATACTTTTTAATGTGTTTACAAATGGAAATATGCAAAACCTCTGGAGAAATGATAAATGATATTAAGTAATATCGATTTGTTTTTCAAAGATATACATATCTTAAACATTTTATATCCTAGCACATTTTGAAGAAATAAACAGACAACTTACCAGCAAAGTGGCAACCTAGTAGAGCTGCCCATAGCAGCGTCAAGCTCTTCATGTCGGAAGTTTTTCTTTGACAATAGTAGGCGCCAAAGAAATCTTGTGTGTTAATTACTGAGAAACACAACGTGAAAGTTATTCTTATATAGCAATCTGAAGAAAGTTTTTAGGTCAAACCCTTTATCTATTTCTAATTAGTAATGCGATTGACGTGCAACACAGCAATTGACATTTACCCATAAGAGCCGATTCGGCAATCTGCCTTATCAAGAGGGTGATGGATTTGCTGATTAGGTGAATATTAGTTTTAAAATGTACTATTACGTCAGTCAATCACTTGCTTCTGTAGATTCGCAGAAACACTGTTTGTTCTATTTTCATTAGTTTAGCATACAAATCCTTCAACATTTCAATAAGCAAATAATTGTGAAATATATGTAATCAATGTTGGCCTTAAGCAGAACTGAAAGAGAAGATAGTTAGCGCTACATAACAGAAAGAACAAATAATATGTATGCTTATGCAATTCTTAAATATCATATCACTAACAACTGTCATATTTTATTAAATGTAAATGTTAAAAGTTCAACATGCCACATAATCAAATTCAATGTTTAAATGGTTGCACAATACTTATTAATTACTATAACTTATACTATGTTAGTCGCTTGCTGGTACGGCAGTAAGTTTACGGATTTACAACTCTAAAATCAGGGGTTTCGTTACCCTCGATGGTTTCAGCAAATAGCCCGATGTGGTTTTGCTATAAGAAAACCCTAACACTACACTATGCTAATGTAAATCAGTAAGGGAAAACTGCCCATAATAATTTCTTATTTTATAAAATAGCGATTTGTCACTTTAGTAACTGTTGGGCCCCCCAGTGGCTCAGCGGTATGTCTGCGGACTTACACGCTAAAATCCGGGTTTCGATACCCGTGGTGGGCAGAGCACAGATAGCCCATTGTGTAGCTTTGTGCTTAATTCAAAACAACAACAACAACAGTAAGTGTTGATATAGAATTCTTAAACTCTTGTAATTAAAGATTTCTTTGTATAAAGTGTTGAAGTTCCAAAATCACACCAATATGATTTCTAATAAAAATAAATAAATGAAAGTTTAGTATCGAAAGTGATAAAAACCTTTTCATAATCTTAATTCTTGAATAAATTATAGGAATAGAATAAAATAATCATAGCCCAGAAATTTTAGTAAATTGGTCTTGCATAAGAATCCCATACTGCATGATGTTTTAAACAAAAGAAACGTCTTAACTAGGAGAATCTCATACAAGCAAAAGTATTTTATAATATATAAAATGTATATGCTCTAATAACACATTTGAGTATTTTCAATGTGATATCATACTTGCTGGCAAATTTTTACTTTATTTTGTATGGCAAAAAAGTCAATGTTAGAAGAATCACGGTGAGGAAAGGATTATAATTACACCAGTGTAGACTTGCAAAACACTTGCAGTCAAATTAATATTCTTATTGCTAGAAAACTTCTTTAAATACAGGATTTCTAGAGTAATACAGAAGAATTCTAATAGCTGATGCAATTACCTGTAAGCTCATTTTTATTAGACCTAACATTATTAAGTGTTTATTAAGTGTGATCTGTATACGATGAAGAGAAAAATTTACATGGTGACTTGCGTACGATAGTTTAATTAGGCTTAACTTTACTGTATATAATACTACCAACAAATAAACTTATAATGTTATTCTACGAGGTAACGTCAGACTTTTTAAAACTTTGTTAATATTTTAATATGTTGTCGTACAAAATGTTTATTAAAGCATATTTAAGTCCACCTTTTTATTACACCCTAAAAATGAAGTGCATGTGCATTTAAAGGGTAAGGCTCGCGCACATTTTCAGGATAGACAGAAGGTAAAAATGATTACAATATACAAAACGTACATTACGGAAACAACTCGTACATGAAGTAAGTGAATGCAAGAAGCCCAGTATATGATAGTATTTTGAGCATATAAAGTATGTTTGCTGTTAGATAAGAGAGTGTGTGCGTTTTCTTATAGCGAAGCCACACAGAGCTATCGGCTGTGTCCACCGAGGGGAATCAAACCGATAATTCTAGCGTTATAAATCCGAAGACTTACCACTGTCCTTACGAGGAACGAGATAAAAGTACTGAATATCAAAATGTATATAAGGATATACGTTTATATATCTAACAAGAGATATTTCAAAAACAATCTTTTAGAAACTTGGAAATCATATATTTCTTGTGCACATGAATGTAGATCTCACAAAGGTCTAGAGACTATCCTATAAACAAGTATCAGAATGTTTGAGAAACAGGTGATATAAAAGAAGAGATAAACAAATCAAGTTCCATGAGCAGCCACATATTATAAGTAGAATTTTACAGAGTTTGTTTGTTTTTGAATTTCTCCCAAAGCTACACGAGGGTTAACTGGGCTAGCTTTTTCGAAGATTGTATGGATCATGATAATGTTAAACTAACTATTCTCAAAACATATGACTTAATATCAGAGGTTTATCTCCGAAAGGTTATCGCAAACGGAATAATCAAACTTATATAGAGTTAGCCTACGAAAAGAAGTCTATTTTGATCAAGGGTTCAATTATATGAAAATAGTCAACAGTTTCGACAAACTAAGATTGTTATATCAATTTGAATAATTTAAACGTTGCGCAAGTGACAATTTCAAAGCTTATTTGAAAGTTGAAACACAATAGGAAGCAGCCGCTACTTTTGATGATTGCACTTTAGCGTGTAAAGCTACCTTTCATAAAAATAAACTCCTATCAATTCAGCAAAAATCTGTATCTGTTCAAACAACTAAAATTGAAAAATATTCTAAAAATCCATCTTCCCTAGTTTAAAATTTTCTGATAATCAGGATGAGCTTAATCAAAATCATCAAGGCCTGCCTGTCATTTTTGTTAAAGAAAAATCTGGTTTTGTTGTTGCCAGAAAATGAACTTCCTTCAGTTAGAGTTTTTTTTTAATTGTAAGTTTGTTACCCTTAATGTATTGAGAGTGGGTTTGTTAATGTTTCTTTTCCTCTTCCTTGTGGTTGGGGTAAAACCTAATCTGCCAATTAAGGGTGTATCATTAAAATGAAAAATGATTTGGCTTGAGTAAAAAATTGTTGCCAAACGCAAAATGGTTCCTGAACCGATCCCTATTTATGTAGGCTGTTTCTCAGTTTTGTAAAGCTTGTCACACCTTTCATTTACACAGAAAACGTAACCAGAAAATTTTTGCTGCTCCTTTGAAACCAATCCCAGCTTTAAAGCCTTTCAATGTTATGATTATTGGCTGTGTCGAGAATTTACCAAAAATTCAATCAGGAAATTAATATTTATTGACTATAATGTGAGCGTCTATTCTGTTCCTTGCAGCTATCACCTAAAGAAACATTTCAGCCAGAAAATATCTTAGAATTTAATTAATTTATTTACTTTTGCAAATTTGAAGACACTTGAAGCTAGAATGAAAAAGTTTATGATTGCAAGGTTGAAGAGCGCAAGTTTTAACACTGTTATCCACTAGTGGACATCCATTCAAAGCTAAGTACGATGGTCCCTGTAAGGTTATGCCTGAAACTAAGTGATACAGACTATGTTGTAAAAGCATCTTTAGTTGAAAGACTATCCAACTGTATCATATTAATATGTTGAAGCCCTATCACATTCGAGATGCATCTGAACAAATTTAGCTACTGAGTGTTCTCTTGATACTGATGACGGATTCTCTGACTGAAACACTCTTGAATTTGAAAATACTGGAGATTAATGCAATGTCAAACTGAATAATTTTAACATTCTGGTTGATATTGATGCAAAAATCGATCACTTTCTTCCTGAAGAGAAAAATCAGCTTGCTACTTTACTGATTGAATATGAATGTATATTTCCGGACGTTTCTATTCAAACCTGAATTGCTAATTATGATGTAGATATAGATGATGCTTCTCCTGTGAAACAATATTCCCATTGTGTGGATTCAATCAAGATCGATAAAATGCGTAAAGAAATATCTGATATGCTGGAAGACATTTTGTTTGTTTGTTTTTTAATTTCGCGCAAAGCTACTCGAGGGCTAGCTGTGCTAGCCGTCTCTAATTTAGCAGTGTAAGACTAGAGGGAAGGCAGCTAGTCATCACCACCCACCGCCAACTCTTGGGCTACTCTTTTACCAAAGAATAGTGGGATTGATTGTCACTTTATAACGCCACATGGCTGTAAGGGCGAGCATGTCTGGTGTGACCGGGATTCGAACCCGCGACCCTCGAATTACGAGTCGAACGCCTTAACCAACCTGGCCCTATGCTGGAAGATGGCATTATAGAATACAGTAAAAGTGATTGGTCTTCAAATTGTGTACTGGTTCCTAAACCTGATGGTTCGGTTAGATTCTGTATGATCTTTCACAAAGTAAATGCTTTGACAAAAACAGATTCCTATCTCATTCAAAGAATGGAGGATTGTATCGATAAAATTGGAAAAAACCAGATATATCACAAAGTGTGACCTACTGAAGTGATACTGTACTGTTTCTCTAACTGACAGAGCAAAAAGAAATCTCTGTTTTGTTTTGTTTTTTGCTCTTCATGGATTATACTAGTACAATGTGATGTCATTTGCCAATGTAGTTAAGAATTATGGGGTGCACGACTTTAGAGTTTTCTTAATTTGTCGATATTTAGAGATGATATATTTTAGTTAATTGAGATAAATGAAGAAGTGAGGAGAAGCTGTAAAGACATTATAGAAAGTCAGGGGAGAATTTGGGAAAAAACGAAGGAGGAGAACCTGGATTATTGTTTCTTGACTGTAGGAGAAAGATGTGTTGAGCAGGAAGATGCAAGCTGTGCATGTCCTCTTGTTTTAGAGATACTTAACATAAAGTTTAATGTCTAAGCTTACATATGTTACGTTTACATTAGCTTGGGACGGTTCTTTCTAGGGCTGAAATCTATGGATCCTAGCTTAGTTGGGAACTTTTGCTCTGTGTGTGTTTATGTCACGTTAGGTCATACGGATGGGAGTAACCCGAAAAATTCTACTTCAATGGCCAGAGTGCTGAATAAAATTGCCCTGACCGTGTCCGGAAGATGCTTTGGAAGAAAAAGACAAGGAATGCTCTTCAGGTGTTTATAAATACATTAAGCTCAGTCTGAAAGAAACTACACGGAAGTAGAGTTGCTTTGTATCTAGATGAGTCGAAGTCGTTGACAGACTCAGCTGCTGGTGATCTTGGGTTAAAAAGGTGTAGAAACGGCTTATTTTGAAAGGTTATGATCCTTCGTGGGTTCATGGAGGCTCAGATGGTTGGGTTTTGGGTGGCTACGGTTTCGTGACGTCAATATTCTGAAAGTTGCCGTTGTTTCTTGGCGTATTGATGAAGGGTGTCCGAGGAAGTAAAAGCATCGCACTTTATGATTTTGATGTTTGAAGTCTGGGCCTCGTATGAAGTTTCTATTTAAGGTGATTTTGAAGTTGGTAAATTGTTTGATGACGGCCATAGGTGGTTTACCAGCTTGAGAAAGACGGAGAGAATTCTTGCTCAGTACTGAAGGAGTGTTGATTGATAGACGGTATGGGCGTTTGGCTTTGAAATGGAAGAGATGAAAAGAGCAACCATAAGAGAGTACGTAGTTTGTAGTAGTTTTAGAAGCAGTTATAACTTCCATGAAGTGAGTAGTTTAGCCTGTTTATTTGCAACGCATTATATAAACAGCGTGTAGTTTGTTCTTCGTATGATCTTCTAAAATTTGTTGAGTTTCTTTGGGCTTAATGGAAGGGTTAATTCCTCAGATGAAATCTTTAGAAACTTTCTTTTCAATCTCATAAAACTTAAGCAACGCGATACGCCAAGAAACAGTATATATATTGTTGGTTTGGTATACAATAAATCTCTATAACTGTGATTATCGCTTATTAATCGAGAAACCACAGATTTTTCACCAGGAACGTTTATAGATTTCGTACCTTACAAACCGCTTAACTTTAGTGAATTAACATCAGATGTTGTATTTTTACGAAGATGTTATATAACTTCAGAGGAGAAAAACTCACACGTGATTAGCCAAGAAATAGCTAGCTCCCTGTTAAGTACATTGCACCGATATTATCTCGAAATTAGTTTTCTCGTAGTGAACCCTTGATGAGATATCAAGAAAGTTCGGGATTGGGTAGAAGATTCAATATTGTTTGTAAGTTTGTAAAACTTTTCATTTGTTGTTGTTTAGAATTAAGCATAAAGCCACACAATGGGCTATCTGTGCTCTGCCCACCACGGGTATCGAAACCCGGATTTTAGCGTTGTAAGTCAGCAGACAAACCCCTGAGCCACTGGGGGGCAAAGCTTTTTAATATAAATCACTATTTGTAATAACCATTATTGAAAAAAGGTATTATTGTTTCTATACCATTATATATTTATATTAAGAAAGAAAAAGAAAGATTATGAATCTTTTTGGTAAACATCATAAGTTTGATACATCTCGACATTCAATTAACTTCTAAATTTTAATTATAATTTAATTCAACTTCAGATTATTTGAAATCGTAATACATAACATAGTAAATTAGAGGCTCTTCCGAAATAAATTATAATACGTAACATATTCATTTTAACACTTTCTTAGTGGTAAAGGTTTGAATTCTCGTCGTAACAAACATGGCCGCCCTTTCAGCCGTGGGGACGTTATAATGTGACGGTCAGTCCCACTATTCGTTTGAAAGAGTTGGCGGTGGGTGGTGATAACTAACTGCCTTCCCTCTAATCTTACACTGCTAAATTAGGAACGGCTAGCGCAAATAGCCATTGAGTAGCTTTGCGCGAAATTCAAAAACAAACAAAAACAATCAGAAATAGTTCTCATTTGTACGAAATACAAGACATACTCAACGACAGGAATAGTGTACAGTTGTAGTCGTTTCCTTTCTAGAAATAACTTTAAAAAAAACAACCCATTGATCAATATCAACAATTGTTTTATGTTTCTAAGAGCTATATTTATAGTTTTAGTCAGCTAAGAGATAAATCAGAGAAGAATATGTTACAATATTTCAAAAAAACTATACTTGATGTATGGAGTCATGACCACGTCCTTTAGCAAATATCTCTTTACAAAAATCGATGTTTTATGTGTACAATTTCAGAATATTTAAACTAAAATATTGATTTAGTTTTTTAATAACTTTTCTCCTGAAACTTCAGAAATAAGTGAATGGCTTATAATGGTAAAATTTGAAATTCGACCCTCCAGTGATCACAGCATAAAGTATGTAGTTTTGTGCTTAGCATCAAAAATCAGGACTCGGCATGACTAGGTGGTTAAGGCACTCGACTCTTAATCTGAGGGTCGTGGGTTTGAATCTCCGTCACAACAGATATACTCGCCCTTTCAGCCCTAGAGGAGTTATAAAGTACGGTTAATCCCAGTATTCATTGGTAAAAGAGTAGCCTAAGAGTTGGCGGTGGGTGGTGGTGATTAGCTGCCTTCCCTAACTGCCAGATTACGGACGAGTAGCGCAGATAGCCCTCGTGTTTTTTTGCGTAAAATTCAAAAACACACAAGCTTGCTTTTAAATCTTTTAACCGGAAAATAATAAAGTTACATTTGCGTAAGCCCCCCAGTGGCTCAGCGGTATGTCTGCGGAATTACACGCTAAAATCCGGGTTTTGATACCCGTGGTGAGCAGAGCACAGATAGCCCATTGTTTAGCTTTGTGCTTAATTCAAAACAACAACATTTGGTTAAGTGGTTATTCTTATCAGTAGGTTTTTTTTATATCGGAATATGTGAATGATCACAATAGGTATAAAAATGTTTAAAAGTGAGAAATATAAATTTAACTATTAGATGTTGCATATCTATTTAAAACTTTGTTTTAGAAATGTTTCAATTAATTTTACAGTTAAAGGTAAAGTATCAGGCATAGCTTTATACGTTATTAGGTATTTGCTTTGTCGTTACTCGCGTCTGTTTATAATTCTCCAAGTAGTTTAGATACTCAGTATCAACGATGCTTTTCAAAGTTTTTTTACCCTGTTTATTTTTGCACAAGGCACATAAGTGGGTTGGGCATTTAGCAACAGTGGTATCTTTTATTTTCTCATTCATGTTTATTTTTGTACGATAATGTGAGACCTTTGTGCAATGGTTCAATTGCTTAGAAGTGACAACTGTCATCGTCAGTATTTTAAATGACAAATACATGGGATAAAAAGATCAAAGTTGATGTCAAAGACATTTTTGCTGTTCGAATATAAGATAGTTTAGAGCTTGTACGTAAGTTATTCATCACGTGCTTTAGAAAATTTAGCATGTAATGCTACTTTCGGTACATTAAAAATTGTTTAAGTATTGCTCAGTTCGTTTGTTTCTGGTTGACCACTGGCTGCTACAGTCATTAAGCTGTATATGAAACTTTAAAACAGCTTTATTAATTGATTTCTAAATCGTATTTTATCGACGGTAGTAAAACACTAACTAAATTGCTGGTGTTCTATAAAAATTATAACAAGGAAATTAATAACAGTTATGTTTCAACATTTAGAGCAAGTATGTACATTATTATTTCTGGATAAGGAGACTGGAAATGGCCATTGTTGTTGGCTTAGCACAAAGCCACATAATGGGCTAAACCAGCGTTTTCCAAACTTTAAATATACACGCCCTTAATTAAACAAAGTTTTCGTTTCACCCCCTCCATATTAAAATAGTTTTCATAAGTGATAACGGCAAAATCAACATTTTCTTTACTTGCCTTTAATAATTTAAAAATAAAAATAATGCTTGTTAAGAGTGAGGAAACGCGAGAGTATGAAAAAATTTTAGTGTTTGTTTTTCAATTTTGCAAAAAACTACTCGAGGGCTATCTGCGCTAGCTGTCCTTAATTTAACAGTGGAAGACTAGAGGGACGGCAATTAGTTATCACCACCCACAGCCAACTCTTGAGCTACTCTTTTACCAACGAATAATGGGATTTACCGTCACAATGTAACGCTCCCACTGCTGAAAGAGCGAGCATGTTTGGTGCGACGAAGATTCAAACCCGCGACCCTCAGATTACGAGACGAACACCTTAACTCACCTGGCCATGCTGGGTCTAACTGTTTCTGATGCCGTGTACTCCAAATATATGTGGAATAATCAAGTGGCCAGTCCAACAACCAAGGAAGATCACTATAATAATAAATTCGTTTATGTAATCTTAAGAGCTTTGTATTTACATGAATTTATTGAGAGAAAAGAATAATCTGTTTATAGCCAATTAAACAAGTTGATATGCTTATTCAAGCTTTTTCTAGCTTCAAAAGTAAGGTGAGCGTTTTCATTTTTGAATTCATTACACAAAACATCAGGATGTGATGACTTTATTGTATTTGATATTGTTGAAACTTGTGTATGATAGTTTTAATCTATATTGGTCACTGCATCTTTAATAAATTAGTTACTTCGTCAGCAAAATTTTTTTAATAATTATTTTAATCTTTCCTTTCAAAGTTAACAAATACTATTTTTTTGCAAGAATATGTAAAAAGAAATCTGTTAAAATTCAATCATAAACTACGAACATTAGTTTGTGATCCACTTCTACGAGAAATTAAAATTGATCTGAAAGGCCAGCCATGACTGAGCGGTTAGCGTGCCAGACTGTTAATTCAAGTAGCTATGGTTCACATGACATTGTTGAAAAATTACATTTCCCACTTTGTACGCATGGGTGCGTAATAAGAATGATGGTCAAACCCCCTTATTTGGTTAGATTAACTGAAGAAATGACAGTGCGCTCTAGTTTGTTAGTTCAGTATTAAGGACAACGGCGAATGTATATGCGCATGTGCAGTTTTGCACGAATGTACGAAACAAACAAGACAATTTGTTTTTGATTATATTTTGTTCTGAAATTAGTTTGTAAACGTTCTTAATATCAATATTCTAACATGATAATAACTTGCTTATTACGTGAAACTACAAATACGTCAAATATCAAGTAGTTAAAACAGTGTTCGTGCGCCAGACATTATCTAAAATCATCGGTAACCCGTGTGAAATATATAGATATATAGCTACAATTTGATACTTTATATATTCCTAACATGTTATTTATTACACTGGTTTCTTAGTAGCCTCCATAAATATTTCGATTTGGTTAGTAGAAGTCTATTAGAAGAAGAAAAAGATATTCAAAAGTGTTTAGAACGCGAAACAATAAGTATTGAAAATGAAGCATTTCAAACTATAGCAGAAAATGAAGAACTGTAATATATATAAGCTAACGCCCGGGTAATTGAACAAAATAATCAATTTCATAAACGTAAAAAGTTGTTTGGTATTTTGAGTGAGCACTGAAATAAATTACACCAAGACGAAGAAAATACAAAGTTAGGAATGTTGTCTGAGAAGACAAAAACCATAACATTCGGGAGAGAATCAAAATATCGTGGAAGAGGAACAACAGACGATCAAGGTACAGGCATGATTCAAATGCACTTAGGTTTCATAATAGTAGATTATAACCTTCTCCCCTTAAAAATGTATATAACAATAGGTACCATATTTTATTTTACAAAAGTTACTCACTCGTTTCTAAAACTTACGATGATAGGATAATATTTCATCGAAGGAAATTTTCAATATTAACAAGTAGAAATCAGTTTACAATACAAATATAGCTTAGAGACTGTAAACCACCTAAACATGTCATATGTATAAAAATGTCTAATTTCTCCCTTTTTACATATGAAAACTTTGTATTTTACGTAATGGAAGTTCATGCCACAATAAATACACTTTCAAAATAAGTAACTACAGTTGTGCTAAGTAGTGGAGCTAATGAAGTTTAAATTAAGGAAAATCCAAATATATTTATTAGAAAGTAAAAAACGAATTAATTTTTTTGACGGAAATAAAGAAAAGGGTGAATCACTTATTAACACGAAGCCAGTTTTTATACCACAGAAAGAAATCGTTTCATAATAACGTTTGTTTGAAATTAATGGAATGTCTTTTTATAATGAGATAAAAGAAAGTAGAAGGGACTTTCTATGCACTGCTCATCACGGAGGTGGAAATACGGTTTTTAGCATTAGAAGTCCGTAGAACTACTGCTGTCCCACTGTGGGACTTGGTATGTAAAAGGATACAGAAATGGTTTAAACAAATTAAGAATACATAATCAGTTGTAAGTGTAGTATTTAGTTTAGTTATAACGGAAATCAGGTATTTTAGTCTCAGAAAAGACTTCATTGTAAGCAAACGTCTGTTAAGGACGCGAACATTCAAATAAAAACATAATAGAAACATTTGAATAATATATATATATATATATATATATTGAATTTTGGAAGCATATTTTTTACTGAGGAAGAATGATTTGTTTTTTTGACTTGAAGTTAAGCAAAAAGCTACACAATGAACTATCTGTGCTCTGCTCCTTACGGGTATTGAAATCTGGTTTCTAGTGTTGTAAGTCCGCAGACATGTCGCTGTTTTGATTCAAAATATGTGTTATCATAATTGCATAAAGTAGAATTCTGAGCGAATACTAAAAGAGAGAGATATATAAGTATCCATTATTTCTAAAACCGGTTAACTTTGTCTGTCGCTGACGACAAAAATAAACTTACTGAACCGTTGAGTGGTATGTTTCAAATTCTTTCGAAAGCTTTTGTTTTCTACACTGAAAAGTTGTACCAAGTTTTGTAAATCAGTTACCTAAAAAGGTGTAGCTAAATAATCCCTTAGCGTCATGTGTTATTGTTGCTTTATATTCAACTATATCAGCTTAACTTTGATAATAAATAAGATATCTTGATTTGTTTTTCTCTAACTGTTTGTATGTATACATTTGAAGATGAAATTTCTCGTCAAATCTCGAGAATTGTTACAGGAATCAACTATCAACCTACGCTACACAGGTAATGGGTTTTCTTGAAAATCAAATGTTCGATCTTTCTTCATACTACAGTTGGTATTATACGGTTGGTATCGTTGATATCATAGGATTATACTCAAGAAAGTATTAAGAAGATAACTGAAATTAGTCTAATTACTGTTTGACTTAGAGGGAGACACACAAATTAAAGTGTTTTCTATTACACTTTTACCTTATTCTGTATATACATATACATGGATAGCTTTATTAGTTTCAATGAACCTTCTTTAGAATTACATCATTTTAGACTTGTAACAACAATAATAAAATACTCTGGTTTTAAAATGATTCCATCAAGAAAATTAATGAAACATTTAATCATTAATTGTCAAAATCTAGATGTCACTGACAAGAAAAAGTGCTGAGGGTATTTTGCAACCTAAAGTTTAAGTAGGTATACACATTTATTTCCTAGTGTTCTTTACCTTCTCCTACATTTTATGCTTTTACTATAAAATATTTAAAGAAAAAAAAGTTTTAAGTCTTGTAATATGTATATATATGTGTGTGTGTGAGTATGTTTACATGCAGAATTTAGTTTCTCTAGGTATATTTTGTCACTTGTTTTTCATTCGACTGTATTTACCTTTAAACAATATACCGGATCCACCTTCATGTGTTTTGCTCTTCTCTGTGATTGATGAAATGTGTTAAACTTTAAAGTAACTCTTATATTTACAAGAACTTTAGGAAGAAAACTTCAACCATAATCCATGTCTGTTTCTATACCTTTGTCATAGGGACAGATGGATCTGAAATGTTAAACCTGTACAGCTCTCTCGTGCACACAAAAGACCATTTCACAGACCTCCAGGGTAGTGGGATACCTGTCATCCATTTTCTTTTTTTGACCAGAAGTAAGGTAGTCAGCCAGCAGCAATCAAAAACAGAAGTTATTTATTCAGATCTTTGAACCGAATAACCGGATTTATTCACAAGTTTCGCACCCCTAATGTTGCGATCAGCAGCTTGATGTGCTAATTAATAAGCCCGCAAGAAAAGAGAATGGTTGGCAAATTTAATATAAATAAATTTTATGGTCTGTATAAAAAAAGAAGTTATTTGGAATGCTAGCATTTTGGATACCCAGTTTAAGGCTTCTTTGTTTGTTATAAAGCAAAGTTATTCAATGTTTCAGCTGTGCCCAAAACTGGTATCCAAACCGAATTTTTGGATTTTAAGCCCTCATATTTACCGGTGATCAACCAGGGAACAGAGTTTTAACGATTGCGAACTCAGACGATTATGATCATAGAATTGATTTTAAATATATAAGTTCATAAGATAGAAAGAAATATTAAAGAGTTTAAAATAATGATTCATAACCGTGTTATGTGAGCTTAAATATTTAAAACATTTGAAACACTTAGTGATGATGTAAGTGTGAAAATTATATGTCTCAATGAAACTTTAAATACAAAAGCAAAACTTTCAAGTCCACTAGAGTAGTAGAAATGACTAATATATAAAATCATTTCCAAATTAATTTATACATTTACGAGAAATAGCGTATAGAACTTTAGTGTGTGCATAATTTAATGCTTTTATTTAATATGTAGATACTATATGGTTTGTTTTTTGAGATAATGGTTGAAACTTAGTCTAATTCTTAATTTAATGGTCGTGGTTGATTTACTTCATGGTTGAATTATGTTCCTTAATGTAATTTTAAAACTTTAACTTTTTAATTTTTTTTAAACATACGAAACAGGAAGCAGCTCAAACACTATTTTATTTTTAAAACTTACTGTATTCAAGTCTATGTCTCAAAAAACGTCAAAACTATCCATAAGTGTTTCATTTCAATATTTTATATAAATAAATCGAAAGTTCTGAAGGTTTTCTTTAATGTGTGTAATGATCAAGAGACAAACTAGGAAATATCCCAACTGATTTTCACTTTAGTGATATAAAAATATGAGATAAAAGTGCTTTAAAAAATTGCTTTTGTGATATAGATGAAAAGTGTATATAGTCCTTCTTCTTCCAAGGAGGTTTACTGCAACACACTGGAAGGATGTTTATTCACTGTCATGTTTTATCACACTAATAGTATTTTCCATTGTTAGTGTATTACATATTTCATCATACTCACAAAGTTTCATTGAGGGGTAGGAAATTATTAATTTTTCCATGTTGAACAATTTTATTAAAACTGAGCCTTATGAGCTATTGCTTGTTAATGTTTCTCTTTCAACAAACCACAGATATGCCTCGTCTAGAATATTATTCAAAGTATTTCATATTTCAAACGATAGAAATATATTATGCTTTTGCAAATACATGATTATGGAATATTATTCGGTCCTACTAATGGGTAAGTTTCCTCTTACTATTTTCTGGTAAATCTAACTTTTTTTCCTTTCTTCATATTTGAATGATCATTTATTATGGCTAAAAAATCTTAAGGTTCCATATAGACAGTACTGCATATGTTACGACTTGAATATGTTACTGTGCGTTTTATTTTTTAAAGATATAATAAAATGAAATTAAAAATGAAAATTAACAAATAATTTTACAACTGTTTTGAAATTTCTGTTTTCTTGTATAAAAGAAATAATAAGGTTTTTCTGTTTTTGCAGACGATTAGTTACACCTTTATTCAAAATAACATTTCAGTAGTTTTCTGTGGTAAGCAATGTTATACAAAAAGATACGTAAAAGTATTTAATTTCAATTTAGTTAAATTTTACATTTAAAGATTGACTACAGTATGGATTTAGAAAACTAATAAACTTTTATTCGTTATTATTATTATTATTTTTAAATTTATTTCAGAAATTAGACTAATCAACAATTTTAAATTAAATACAAAATTAAGTTTAAGTTAATCTGAAAATGGCCTACGAAGGTCGAAACGTTGTTCTCTGCTTTATTGGTAAAAGTATTAATACCTATATCAACCAACCTGAGATATAATTTTACTTCAAGTGGGTTTCTCGTCATCACGACATTTATTTCAATGACTCTTGTGTGGTGGGGGTTAGTCCTAGGGTTGGGTTTTGAATTTCAGAACTGGCGAGCTTGCTTTGAATTTATGCGATACCTCAAATTATTTCTTGCACTTTAAGTTGTAGGCACGTTATAGAAGTAATAGTCAATTCCTTGGCGTGAATAGTGGTAGGTAAAGTGCTACTTTAAAATTAGAAATAGCGTCAAATACTTAGTGGCTTTGCGCTAACTACAAAAGCACATAATCACACTTTGTAACTGTAATAATACTGACGTACAAACCAGATACGAGAGGAATCGTTAATGAAATATTTTTATTTCTCAAAAAAGTAGCTTTATTTACAAGATATGCACAGTAGTTAAAATGTAAACAGGTACATTGTGTACAGCCTTGTATAGTTTTGTGTTAGTGGTCACTTGTGAATTTTGATAAAGAACATATCCTTTATTTTTGGTCTAACGCGAAATGGTGATTAGCGCTCCGGCTTATGGATCCACAAATTTCCTTAGTTCGCGTCCTATAAATATGCTCTATGGTCAGATTCCACTATTTGTTAAATGGTTCAACAATTGGAGATGAGTGGCGTTGAGTAGTTGCTTCCCTCTAGTCTATCATTTCAAAATTATGCCAGACTGTCACAGGTAGTCCTTGTGTTGGAAATTAGAGCCAGTTAAAATGTGCGATAACTAGGAAAAAAAGAAACTCTTAACGCTATATATTCACTCACTATGGTTATTTGCAAGTCACTAAGCTAATACCATTAATCTAGAATAAGTTTCGATTACTTAAGAGCAGACTTTTACAAAAAGTGTTAAGTTTATGACGTATTCGTGAACCTGATGTCACGTGTTACAATTTATTTCGGACGAGTCTCCAATTTGTTATATAATGTGTTACGCATTTTTTATGTTTTATGTTCTTCGTAGACTAAACGCAACAGAAAAACGCAGATAACAGCGTGTATTATTTATTACACTAAACTATTAACAAATATAACAGATATAACATAAATTCTATAATAACAGTGACAGATATTAAGTTACAACATTCGAAATTAATTACAAAACAAAATAATACCAGTTTCAAACTTCAAAATTAATCACAATACAAAATGGTACTGGCCTGTATCTAATATAATGATCTAAAATGAAAGTCTCAAATTCCAGTCTAGGGTGTGAATTTGGTCCCACGAAGAAATTCCGAAGCTTAAATGAAGAAGTTCAGAAACAGTTCACAGTTCAATAAATTCGCCGACTCTCAGCACAAGCAGTAATTCAGATAAATCGTAGAGATTGACGAAATAAAATCACAGCTTCCGTAGATCTAACTTCAGTCACAAATCCAAGTTGAATAATCACAGCAAACACTTAATCTTTCTCAAATAACTGACTCTCTTCTTTTGAAATAAAACTAATGTCTGACTCTCCACTTTTTCTTCGAATAAAAACTGATGTCTGAATCTCTTTTTCTCTCTCGCATCTTCGTCGGTTTATATATTGTAGGCCTAGACCCCTCGAATAACCGCGAACTTTCTACAGATCTCCAGAGTAATCCGCGCATGTCCGTTCTTGCACGAGACTAATAGTCTAGACACGAAGTCGCCAGCACTTCATTTACAAACATATGATTGGTCTACTTAATTCAAGAAAATTCCAAATGTTACCCTAAATGAATAATAACATATTTTATTAGTTTTAACTTCGAAACAATAACATAAATATGGAAACATAGATAATAAAAATGAAAATCCAAACACAACACGACATGTTGTCGTTTACTAAATAGTTACACGACATTTACATAACATGTGTGTTAGTGTATTACTATTTCAAACACTCGGAACTTTGAATTTAGAAGGTAATTAACTATTAATATATATCAAATTTATGATATTTGCCAATAAGATTTGTACACACAATTTCCTTTTTTAGTAAGAATATATTTTAATAAACGAACAACAATACAATTTACAATAGCATTATGACTATTAATGCTGGTTTATCTACAAGAATTTTACAAACTTACAAACAATACTGTTTCTTATATCTGGTCTACAACTGAACAACGATCCAAGTCCAGGACGAGCAACTTAATTCTGAGTTAATGCTGTTGCAAATCTCTTAAGCCAGTTAGTTAGCTGTCGTTTCTTGATTGTTTTCACACCGCTTACAAGCTCATTTCTTACCGATGAAGGTATTTAACGTCCTCGTAGAAATAATAACGTCCGAAGTAATTCACTGAAGTTTAATGGTTTGTAACGTTTGAAATCTATAAACGTTCCAGATCCAAATCTGTAGTTTTCCGATTAAGAGGTGTTGATCACAATTACAGCTTCCTAGGCTTACAGCACAATGATTGTAGCTGATCAACAACTAAATTTATTTGTCTCTCGGAGAGTTGGTTTTTATATTCTAATCACACAAAATTTTATAACCTTCATCAACGTTTACTTGGCGACAATACTGTTAATCACTAATATTGCGTACACATCTAGTACAATGTTGATTTTTATTCGAGAATAAAATATCAAGAACAGGTGGGAATTACATAATACATAGTCAAAAATATACGTTATATACAAAAAACTCTAAATCTGTTACGTTTTGATTGACTGTTTTGGATTTTTGGGCAAAGCTATACCAGATCTATCTCTAATTTAACAGTGTAAGACTAGAGGGAAAATAGCTAGTCATCACCACCCACCGCCAACTCTTGTGCTACTCTTTTACCAGCGAATAGTGGGATTGACCGTCACGTTATAACTCCCCATGACCGAAAGGGCAAGCATGTTTGGTGCACGGGGATTCGAAACCGCGATCCTCAGATTACGAGTCGAATGCCTTAACTCACCTGCCCATGATGGGCCAAATCTGTTACACTGAGTTATCGGCCAATGTAAGAAAAGGAAAACTTACTTACATTCAATCACAGAAAACGAACCTAACTGGAAATAATAGCACGAGAGGTTTTGTTTATGTTTATATCCCTAGTGATTGTCTGAGTTATTGAGTTCTGATAACCAGACTTTAGAGAAATCTAGATCATTATCTAACAAATTCGGTGAAACTCACTCTAACTGGAAAATATGGGCTTATACTTTGATTGTTAACTTGCTTCTTCAACCCATCATTCTCATCCTATCCAGTGCAGTAAGGAAGCAAAATGAGACCCACTTAACCATTGTGAAATAAGCAGCAACCAACCAACATTAATTTAATAGTGAAGCTCAATTCTTAACACAAGCTTTGAAAAACAGTTTCATTAAATGCTTAAAAGATAAATCTTTAGACGTTGCAATTCAACTGATTGACACAAACCATTTTATGTTCTGAGATAACTTATCGGTTAGTTAAATTTCAAATTAGAAAAAACAACAACTTTATGTCAACTACTTATTAGTAACCATCAAATCAGCATTAGATAAAAATATATTTTATGCACAATTACATCAGGCGTTACATTAAGGGCAACTTTTCACGTCTAAACGTTAAAATTTGATAAATCAATTTATAGTCAACAGTTGTCTTAAACTATTCTCTCCATAGTTAAAGAGAAACTAACTGTGTAAACTGTTAACTAATGCAAGTTCCTATGACACATACACCTTTGCTTAAAATATAAGCCTATCATTTAGTACGACAGCCAATGACATTTTATACTTATTGACCAGGTTCTTAATGTCAAATACAAATATCATATCATATCACTGAGCATTAAGGTCACAAAGCGCACGCCTTAACGCGCTAGGCCATGCCGGGTCATGGAATGTTCGAAATAATCTCCTATCTGTGGAAAAATCATTTACATTTGAACTGTATTTTTCTCTTATAACTTTGATTTCTGTAAAGACGAAAATTTTGGCTTCAAAACAGACCTGCGTTACATTGCAAATTATTAACCGTTGCTTTTAATAAAACTGTTTAAGCCTTTTATGTTCAACCCTATACTTGTCTGATGTATCAATAACAGAGGTTTATAACAGAAAAATAACAAAATAAGTACCACAATGGAGTGTTGTAAGTCAATTTTTTTTTAAATATTTGTAACGCGTTTCATCTTTGAGTATCTTGATAAACAGACTGTTTAAATGGTGATTATTTGTGAATGTTGAGCCCATTTACTGCCTGTCTTTCGAAATACATAACAGGAGTGGCAATATTTCATCTCAGTAAGTCAAAACATGGTTAGTCGTATGTCAAATGACAGCAAGGCAGCTCACAATAACTTGTTTAAAACAGGAGTTGATTGGCATGTACAAGCAATTAATCCAGCTGAGGACCTACCCATGCTGTTACCAGTGGTAGATAATGTATTGACACGAGCATTATCAGTAACATAACGGTGGCTTTGGCTTTTATATGAAAGGTTGCTATTCTAACTCAGAAATGTCTTCTTGATGGGATTAAAAAAAATAAAAGAAACTCATTTATGAACTGTGTTATTGGTTTGTTACATCGTTACAATAATGATAGTACTTCTCTAAAAATTACCACTATATATATATATATATGTATGTACATATACACATATACATATTGTACATATATCGAAGATTTTGTTTACTATATACAAGTTAGATGGATATTCGTATTTGCACGAGATTCATATCACGAATCGAGTAGGAATAATAATCATGCTGTTCGTTACTTGTAGGGAGAATCGGTTATGAGGTTGCATATACATTGATATAATATGTCTGGATTACACCAAACCACATGTGTACAGGAGGATAACCTTATAGAACGAAGTTCAAATCAAGCTAGTTTAAAAACAAAAATTCTACGTGACTGTCGGTGATGTCACACTCTGAACTTACAGGAAGTTTCTTCTGTATGAATACGTGCTCACAAACATTATTGTGATGCGAGTAATTTAAATGTCAAGGGTTGCGAGAACTAACACCACTCAACCTTATAATCAATTAAATTGAAAACAAACAAAACATAAAACAATGAACAAGAAGTTAACATGTATTTTTACTTTATATGTTATATGTTTCTACTGCTACGAATAATATGATTATAAAAATAAAGAAACTTAAGTGGTTTCAAGGAGCAATGTTAGATGAATAATCCGATTTTACTGGTTTTTTCCCCTTCGTTTCTGAAAATTAAGTAAATATAACTCAATTTAAAAGCTGATAAAAATAACTATATAAAAACGAACCTTTCGCTTATATCTTTCAGGAAAGTTGTGCGAATCGTAGATCAGTTCACTTTGTTTTGTTTTTTTCTAATTGGCTAAAATAAACGTAATAGAATAAAAATTAATGAATATACCAAGCGGGAGCCAGACATGGGCAAGTTGGTTTAGGCGTTCGACTCGTAATCTGAAGGTGGAGGATTTAAATCCCTGTCACAACAAACATGCTCTTTCTTTCAGCCGAAGAGAAGTTATAATTTTACGGTCAATCCCACTATTCATCGGTAAAAGTGTAGTTCAAGATTTGGCGGTGGGTGGTGGTGACTAGTTGCATTCCCTCTAGTCTTACATGGCTAAATTAGGGTCGGCTAGAGTAAATAACCCTCGAGTAGCTTTGAGCAAAATTCAAAAGAAACAAACAACCTTTGGTTTATTGAGGGAGACAAATAAGTTATATTACAAAGGCAACTTTTATTTCCGAAATAGAAAATAATAACCCAAGGAAATAATAATGCTCAATTTTGTGTACCTGTTGATGATATAATTACCCCAGGGTACGCATTTACTCAAAATGGGATCGCACGTTTATATTTGCATACTTGTCGAAAGGCATAATTTGTTTGTTTCGAATTTCGCGCTAAGCTACACGAGAACCATTTGCTTCAAGTGTTTGACACTAGCGATTGCTCATTCCAAACTGAAAACTAGTAATAAAAAAAATTAAAATTTTCATTTATAAAACTGTGACGGACCAGTGATACGGGGGCGGAACATTCATAAGAGAGATAGCAACCTTCAAAGGCTCTTGATGTGTAGTCGAAACACTTTTGAGATCTTTGATCTAAAAGCCCATCAGGTTAAGACAAAGTATTCACTCTTATTTTGGATTCAAGGACTTTGATCTTTATTTTCAGTCAATTTGTGATTTTTTTGCAGTACAAAATGGTAGAAATATTGTTGACGCGTAGAGTGAGAGGCCTGGTGTCACAAAAAACGTTGGTTATCATGAATTCAACAGTTTTCATTTTTAACCAACAAACCAACAGATATCAGTTAATAAGCATCTAGAATAAGAGCACCCAGAGATTAGTTGGTTACTTGTGATACTAAAATAACGTCATTACTAGACACCAACAAAATATTTGGTTAACTGTGATACTAAAATAGCCTCTTTACTAAACACATAGAGAATATTTGGTTACTTGTGATACTCTAATAGCCCCTTTACCAAAAACTCAGAGAATATCCGGTTAACTAGGATAGTGCTATAGCGTCATTACTAAATTCGCTGTTAAAAGTATAGGATAATAATTATTCCACTACACGCTACGATTAATTAGTGTTAAAAATATTTTGTTCAACCTTTGATTTCATTGTTCCGCTGATTTGTTTTCGGTATATTTTCAATAGCTATGCAAATCTAAGGTTTTACTGAAAATAAAATTCTAAACTCGTATATTTGTTATTAATAGTTTGTGAATACATCGTGCACCTCTTTCCTCAGTTCAAAAAAATTAGTAATTCCATCAGATAACGTCTTTGGTAACATACTGGTGAGTTTTTGATAGACAATTTTTACGAGTCTTTGCCTATGCGTATTAAAAAGAGTCGGGCCGGCATGGCCGAGCGCGTTAATACATGCGACTTGTTATCTGAGGGTCGCGGGTTCGCATCCGCGTCGCGCCAAACATGCTCGCCCACCTAGCTGTGGAGGCGTTATAATGTTATGATCAATCCCACTATTCGTTGGTAAAAGAGTAGCCCAAGAGTTGGCGGTGGGTGGTGATGACTAGCTGCCTTCCCTCTTGTCTTACACTGCTAACTAAGGGACGGCTAGCACAGATAGCCCTCGAGTAGCTTTGTGTGAAATTACAAAAAAAGAAACAAAGAATTCTTTTCTTTTTAGTATTCATGTTCACTTATACTATCGAGCTGTAGAATGTTACTATTTTCACAATTGATCCGTGATTAAGAAGTTAGATGTTCATGATAAAAAAATATCGAATCCCCGTCCCTACAAACAAGCTCGTCTTTTTATCCGTGGGTACGTTATAATGTGACTGTCAATCCCACTATCCATTGGTAGAAAAGTAGCCCAAGAGTTGGTGGGTGATGATGATTAGCAGCCTTTCCTCTAGTCTTACGCTACAAAATTAGGGACGGTTAGCGCAGATAGCTCAAGTGTAGCTTTGCGCGAAATTAAAAAAAACAAACTAATATCCACAGAAGCACGAATATCAGTCCTTACTATTTTTGTTTGTACAAACCAAATCATTTTACTTTGCTGTGTTCCTTTAAAATTTGTAGTTTAAATATATTTTACGGGAGAGATTTCGTGTCAATTGGTAAAAACTTTGGGATGAAAAATAGAATAGCAACCTTTCCCAGGATAATCCAATATGTGTAGTGATTACGTTGACTCTGTACTTATCATAGTTTTATAACTCACGGCTATATTTTACGTAGATGATAACTATCTGTCTAACGTATTTGGCCTGGCATGGCCGAGCGCGTTAAGGCGTGCACTCGTAATCCGAGGGTCGCGGGTTCGCGCCCGCGTCGCGCTAAACATGCTCGCCCTCCCAGCCGTGGGGGTGTATAATGTGACGATCAATCCCACTATTCGTTGGTAGAAGAGTAGCCCAAGAGTTGGCGGTGGGTGGTGATGACTAGCTGCCTTCCCTCTAGTCTTACACTGCAAAATAAGGGACGGCTAGCACAGATAGCCCTCGAGTAGCTTTGTGCGAATTCCCAAAAAAACAAACAAACAAAACTAACGTATTTATTCTACTCAACGTATAAATTCGAAAGTTGACCAGCGAAGGTTTTCGTTGTTTACTTTCACAGGTGTATTAATAATCTTAAGACAAAAGCAGAACCATTGATTCGTTATTAATATATTTCTCAGGTAAAATTACAGATTTACAAATTATTTGCGAAACAAATCAAACATATTTCTAATTGAACATTACCTTTAAAGAAAGTCCTTTAACAGTGAATGTAAGGTGACAAGTGACAATATATTTGTTTCTTGGAAAGATTTCGTAAAGTTTAAATGTTTGTTTTGGAATTTCGCACAAAGCTACACGAGGGCTATCTGCACTAGCCGTCCCTAATTTAGCAGTGTAAGACTAAAGGGAAGGCAGCTAGTCATCACCACCCACCGCCAACTCTTGAACTACTCTTTTATCAACGAATAGTGGGATTGATCGTTACATTATAACGCCCTCACTTTTGAAAGTGCGAGCATGTTTGGTGTAGCGGGGATTTGAACCCTCAAATTACGAGTCGAGCCCCTTGACTACCTGGCCATGTTTATTCGTAGCATAAAGCTTTTATTACAATTATGATTAAAAGATGTAAGTTTCAAAGACCCCTCTTCCAATTTAAAATATCAATAACCAGACACAATAAAAAAGTTATTTCAATAAAATAAAAATAACTAAACCCCATTCTGTAATCAAACCTAACAGTTTTCTAGATTTTTAACATCTCGTCAACTCCTTAGTTGCGAGATACTTTAATTAATGTAGTATAGAATATCTTGGGTAGATGTCGCTAGTTAAATAGTTGCAGTACCTTCGTTGTTGTTTTGAATTATGAATTAACCACAAAGCTACACAATGGGCTATCTGTGCTCTACCCACCATGGGTATCGAAACTCTGTTTTTAGCGTTGTAAGTCCGTAGACATACCACTGAGCCACTTGGGAGCATTACCTTTGTATTTATAGTGAAAATTTCACATCAAGGATGTGTGTGTTTTCTTACAGCAGAATCACATCAGGCTATCTGCCGAGTCCACCGAAGGAATCCAGTCCCTGAGTTTAGCATTGTAAATTTGTAGATTTACCACTGTACCCTCGGGGACCCAAAATTAGTGTTAAGCCTTAGATACGTAAATTTATCGGTTATTGCAAAAAGTTATTACAGATTAAAAGTATAATTCAAGTAAAATAAATGCATAAACTTGAAACTTCTGCTTCACAATTATTTTAGTTTGTTTGTTTGTTTTTTGGGAATTCGCACAAAGCTACTCGAGGGCTATCTGTGCTAGCCGTCCCTAATTTAGTAGTGTAAGACTAGAGGGAACGCAGCTAGTCATCACCACCCACCGCCAACTCTTGGGCTACTCTTTTACCAACGAATAGTGGGATTGACCGTCACATTATACACCCCCACGGCTGGGAGGGCGAGCATGTTTAGCGCGACGCGGGCGCGAACCCGCGAATTACGAGTGCACGCCTTAACGCGCTCGGCCATGCCAGGCCTTCACAATTATTTTAAATAGTCAATATATGTGTATACCATATCATCAAGGAGAGAATTCAAAAAGTCGAAAAATTGTTTGATATGTTATAAGGTAAACAATTTAAATTGGACTGTTTTGGAATAGCAGTCATTCTACGTTTTCTGGCCTATTTTACTTTTCAGTTAGAAGTTTTTTTTTTATAAAAAACAACAACTTAGAATTACGTTCTTTTGAAAACTGTACTAATAGTACAAAACAGAATGGCATGACCAGGTGGTTGAGGCAATTGACTTGTAGTCCGAAGGTCGCGGGTTTGAATCCCCGTCACACCGAACATGCTCGTCCTTTCAGTCGTGGGGGCGTTATAAGTGATAATCAACTCCAGTTTTGTTGATAAAAAGAGTAGCCTAAGAGTTGGCGGTGGGTGGTGATGATTTGCTGCCTTCCTTCCCCCTAGTCTTACACTGCTAAATTAGGTATGGTGAACGCAGATAACCATCGAGTAGTTTTTTGTGAAATTAATCAAAAACATAAACTACTTTTCTATGTAACCCTTAAATTATCGATAGTTATCCTTATTACAATATTTATTAGTCAGACAGTTCATCTTTTTTTAAGTCTAAACCGTTTCCGGTTTTTCAAATATGCTATTTGGGTTTTTCTTTCGTATTATACATCTTACCTCTTAAAAGTGATATGGTGTATATCATTTAAAACATAATATTTCTATTATTATCAGTATCACCCTTTGAAAATAACAAACAATGTGTCATTATAATGATATACACAATTCATGGACTTTACTAGCACTTTTTAAATTGCTTAACAAACTTATACTTCAAAAATATAATCCCTGAATAGTAATATAGATTTCAATAACTAAATCTGAGCCCCCATCCCAGTGGCTCAGCGGCATGTCTGCGGACTTACAACGCTAAAACCGGATTTCGGTACCCCTGGTGGGGTATATAGCTTTGCTATAAGAAAAAAACACACACATACATAATTTTGTATAAATCAAAAAACGTTTTATTGTTCTAATATTCGTCTTTAATCTATAATTAATAACTAATGATAACAATTAAGAAAGTAAACAATGCATAATGAACAATGCTAGAAAATGTTCGTTTTACTTGTTTTGTTATTAAGTATTCTCATTATATGCTAATTTCAGAGTGTGCTTTGTGTAAGATAATACTTGAATAATTCAACTGATATTAAGTACTTGTGTGTTTAAATTCAAGGTCAAAGTTTAAATGAAAATGAAAATGTAGCTCAGAATGGCTGGTATGGGTATTAACACTTTTATTGATAAGCAGAGAACAACGTTTTGATCTTCCTACGTCATCTTCAGGCTAACAAAGAGAGTTTGCAACTGATCGTTGTCGGACACAGGTCTTCGGGACGAGAGTATGAACGGGTACGGGATTGTAGAAGGCGTTGTAGTTGGAAGTTAAGTTATTAATTAGTGTAGGTATAAAGGTGTTCCTTTATTTCAAGCGAGTGTCTCGTCATCAAAAAATGAAAACGTGTCCTATTTCATCGGAATTATCCTTCTTCTTTATTGAAACAAAATAATCCGACTACATCGTCACACAATTTATAATTATCATAGAAAAATTTCCGGTGATCGAACCACCGAACCCTTGGGTGATGCAAAGCAAAGGTTTATTAAAAAATTGGGAACGTGCCCTATTTCAGAGTATTTTATCTCCCTTCGTGGGCAGAAATCCCGAAAGAAAACAATACTTGTATATCGTCAGATAGTTTCCACTTACTATACATAAATGTAATCGAGCCAGCCATCTCTAAATGATGAATGTTAACACACAGATACACGCATGTCTATAGTAAAATTTAAGTCTTAAGATAATCCTTGAGCTTTATAATTGATGTTTATTAAACGTTAAACTGCAAAACGAATAAATGACAATGCACCGATTGCGACGACAGGTCAACATTCTCGACGATTGCGAATCTGAAGTTATGTTGCCAAAGGTGTGTTTGTTTCTTTTTACATTTCGCGCAAAGCTACACGAGGACTATCTGCGCTAGCCGTCCCTAATTTTGCAGTGTAAAACAAGATGGAAGGTAGCTAGTCATCATCACCTACCGCCATCTTTTGGGCTACTCTTTTACCAACGAATAGTGGGATAGATCGTCACTTATAACGCCCCCACGACTGTTTGGTGGGACGGGGATTCGAACTCGCGACCCTCAAATTACGAGTCGGAAGCCATAACCCACTTGCCCCTGAATTTAGCGTAGTAAATCCGTAGACTTATCGCTGTACTAGAGGTAACTTCACTTTGAGAAAGTGGGAGTTTCGTAAGATTTACGCTCAAATCCCACTATTTGGAGTAAAAGAGTAGCCCAAGACTGTGGTGGATGATCATGAATAGATGTCTTCTCCTCAATTTATTTTCAAAAACTTGGCACAGTTTGAACGAAATCTAACAAAATAACATGACAAATATACATATATAATTTAAATACATACCAACAGAGAACGATTCTAACAAAACATACAAATTTTGCACGACAAACGCTTTCTTTGTTTAGAACAAATAAATAACTTATTTCACTTTTCAGAAAAAAAGTGTGATAATTAAAATTGTATTTTAAATATTCCTTTTTCATTTTTCATGTCTTTATCTGCATGCTGGAGCAGAAATATGAAACACAGACCAGTTGCTACACAATGGGATATGAATGTTCTATAACAAAATAGTCAAACACAAAAAATAAAATAATTACTCTACGATTTAAAGGTTTGATAAATATTTTTAGCTCATTAAATGTAATTTACTTGATTAAATTTCATTAGATTTATTATATGATTATAAATACCAGTTTCTTTAGTTTGTCTGCAGACTTATAACGTGTTCTTTTAATTCTTCTAGCTTATAAATTTTGAACCAATCCGATTGAGAAAAGCTGACTCAAGGCTTGCAGGAAAAGTGATTTAGGTCACGAGTGGTGTAACAGTTAATGTATGCAATCTGTTGAATCAGGGAACTCACTGCTAATGTTTCGCTGTCGCAAAAACGTGATTCGCATTGTAGAGCTGTAACTACGCTGTTATAATGACATGAAATTCCGACAAAATCGAATTTCAGTTCTCATGTAGCTTTGAACTCAACAACAGCCAATTCAAACCTAGAAATTAACTTTATCATTATAACAGCGCCCGATAGAGGAAGCACTGTCCAAGTGGTCTGTATTTGAAAAACAACACTAATATTTGGAATTTCGAGGGTAACGTTAATTTTACGTCGCTGGATATCAATGGCCAGAGGTGCGTCGTCAAACGGATTGTATTACCAAGAGAGGTAAGTCGCAAGTAAAACTAAAATAAAATATTATAAATTAACCGAGAGAACAGTTGTCTCTCACCATCCTCCTTTGAAACTAGCACAATAACAAAAAAATTATACGTTAGACTTTGTATACAATATGTTTGAAATTAATCTAGGAATTTTCTAAGCATCCAAAAAATAACATTTATAAGCTTTTGATTTCTTTGACAAACTCTTTATTTTTAACATAAATTATTCGTATTAGAATTTAATAATCGATTTTTAATACTGGTAAAAACAAATGCCTACGTCAATTCTATTGTTCTAATATCTTGTGTCATCATCTTATAGTTACATAAAGTGAACATTTTAACAACTAGAAATCAAATAAAGAATGTCCATACGACTACTGTTTTCCTAACCTTAAATACTGCACAAAGCTTACACTTCATATTAGTTATATTGCGACTAAAGAACAGTGTCAAAACTACCGTCTCACAATCCCAAAATCGTAAATTGTCATAATGATGGTTGTAGATAACTTATCGAAATAAATTATCACACATCAACTCCTTATATTCACTGACTGAAACTGTTGGAGTCCCTTCCCTCATCCTAACATCTGAAACTTGATAAATGAATGTTCCCATAACAATCCTTACGTTAAGGAACTACAAGTTATTCTCCACGTTAGCACCAACTTTAGAGTCTGTGATTTACCGTCAAATTATAATTGTTTTTAATTGAATTGAAAGAATTATTTACTTCATTTTTTGGGGGTCAAAATTTAAGAAATTTAATGAAAGCTCGCGAAATTAAGAGAGTAAGCAATGTTAATTTTACCAAAATTCAATGTAATGGTTGTTGCTAAAAATTATTTGGTGATTTTTAACTAACCCCAAGACTTGATATTTATTTTACCTCACTTTTGTACTCTGTTGATAGATGTTTCAAGATTATAATTTTAATTACAAATATTCTACTGTTATCTGCAAGAACGTCGTGTGAAAAATGATCCTTCAAGGGATGAATGTGACTGTAAGTGTTGCTTCAAACTTATACCAAGTGGTTGCGTAGGCTACTCTGGGCATGAGAAACGTTAAATATCACGCAACATGTATAGACTAGCCATTTCTGAACTTTAAAAAATTAACAACTTTTACGTGGTAGAGAATGTTAATTATGATGATAAACTAGTTTCTGTTGTAAATCTGAATGTTAATCTGGTCTCGTCCTTCATCTTGCTGATTATACCAAATTCTGTCACTGTGCCCAACGGAAACCACACATCAAGGACTCTTTATCAGATCTAATTCCAACAAAGTTATAACATTTTGTGTTGGCCAAAGAGCGCTCATTGCACTGTACAGATATTATCTGATAATATGTTTTATTTAATCATTGAAAATAGAACAAGGTTCAAAAAAGTTAATGTGATTCATTATACAAATGGTTTTTAAGTCCAGAAATATACACCTTAAAAAAGTTACTCTTCAATAATGTAGACAATGATCACAGTTGAAGTTTTAACGTCTAGGTACCTCATGTTCTAAAGTTTAACTCATCCATCATCAACTGTAATATGTATGACATCTCATGAAAATGACTTCTCTGCCTACAACAAATGTACTCGTTATTGTCAACTGGCCCACACGGCCAAGTGTTTAGAACGCTCGATTCGTTATCTGGGGATCGTGGGTTCGAATTCCCCTTCACACCAAATATGCTCCCCCTTTCATTCGTAGGGATATTATAACACAACGTTGGTAAAAGAGTATCCCAAGAGATGGCAGTGAGTGGTGATCTCTCCTGCTAAATTAGGGATGGCTAGCACAGATATCTCTATTATAGCTTGGCGTGAAATTCAAAGACTGATTTATAACGAAAAAGAACAACGCTATAATGTACTATGTAACTGATACATAATCGAAAAGAACAATGCCATAACATACTATATAACTGATGTACAATGGAAAATAAACAATGTAATGATTAAAACATGCTAAATATTTCTTTAAATATAGCTTTCACACATACATTTCTTTTAACTGCTTAGCTATGTATAGAATAAGTGGTACATGATTTATATCATTGGTTTTCAGCCTTTTCAACTTGAGTAAACCGAAACTTTCTACGTACAAGTTTTTAACACAACTCGGGTCAGAGTACTGGCATCACTGTCTGGATGATAAATAGAGGACTGCTCGTGAATATATTGTTTTTATAACGAAAGTAATGAAAAACGACGCAAACGATGCATTAAATAATCTCTTGCGAGTATACAAATATTCTGTGTATTGCAGCAAACATTGTTATGCACGAGCAATTGATTAAATACATGACACTGGCTGAACATTATTGATATGTTTAATAAATAGAAAACAATGCATTATAAAGAGAACCAATTTAACAGGTTTGTCAATGGTTTACAACATTAAATACAGACATAAGAACTTACAAGTTATGTATTTCGATAAAAGGCTCTGTTCTTATTTTCATAAACGCCTTTCTTTACTAACGAATCCGATTTTTGTTTAAGCCTTGTTACAATAAATGACGCTAACGTTGTAGAATAATACCTTATGATATTTTTACATTGTGCATTTTTTATGGATAAACTTCAATTGATAATATCAATTTACGGCCCGGCATGGCCAGGTAGTTAAGACACTCGACTCGTAATCTGAGATTCGTGGGTTTGAATCCCCTTTACACAAAATAGGCTCGTCATTTCAGCTGTCAGAGCGTTATAATGTTAAGGTCAATCCTACTATTCGCTCGTTAAAGAGTAGCCCAAGAGGTGGTGGTTGGTGGTGATGACTAGCTTCCTTCCCTCTAGTTTTACACTGCTAAATTAGGGACGGTTAACGCTGATAACCCTCTTGCGCGAAATTAAAAAACAAACAAGCATTATATATGAATCAGTTGACTAAGTTCTGTCTTCATTACACATCTCGTCTTTTGACTTTCAATTAAATAAATGTTTCTTTGAAAAATATGCTGACATTAAACTTTTGAGCTAAGAAAAACAGCATTTTTTATCAGAAACATTTATAGATTGTAGGAACTCTTTATAAGTGATTGGAGATTGAATAATATTCTTTGTCACCACCGTGGATATAAAAACATTAGTTTGACGATATAAAATAATCGTCACTAAATTATTAAAGCAAACTAAAGTTTAAATTAGTAACATTCGTGCAAAGAAAGTAGACAAATAAATGACTAGTGATGGACGGAACATAGCCGATAAGTAATTTTTCTATTAAGCAAAACTACATTTGACTTGTTACACCAGGTAATGTTCTACTCTCAAGTGGACAGATATAAAAGCAAGCATTTTGAGATATTTTATAAAAGAAAATTAACATTAAAATGAGTTGTAATTGATCAAAAAAATTGTTTTTCATTACTTATAAAACTTATTAAAATGCTTCAGTGTGACTTGTTAACTGATACCTGAAAAGGTGACTTTGATTGTGAAAGCAAGAGCAAATGCTGGGAATTCTAAGTGCATAAAATAACGGCCTGGCATGGCCAAGCGTGTTAAGGCGTGCGACTCGCATCCCCATTGCGCCAAACATGCTCTCCCTCCCAGCCGTGGGGGCGTTATAATGTGACGATCAATCCCACTATTCGTTGGTAAAAGAGTAGCCCAAAAGTTGGCGGTGGGTGGTGATGACTAGCTGAGCCGCCTTCCCTCTAGTCTTACACTGCTAAATTAGGGACGGTTAGCACAGATAGCCCTCGAGTAGCTTTGTGCGAATTTCGAAAACAAACATAGCCTAAAATAACAACTTGCTCTTATCATAAGAACTTATGTACTACTAAAATTCATGAACACTGATAATTAGATTCCAACAATAAACAAAATATTCCATTCTGCTGAATCCTTATCAATTATTATTTGAAAGAAAATGGAAGAATCGTGTTCTACTTTATTAATCACACAAATAAGATACAACTAACATAGTCGTAATAACAGAACGAAACCTGTGAAATGTAAATACATAAGTGATTATGGTAACAGTCTGTAAGTACAACAATATTGGTAGTCAACTGTTTTAAAGCAAACTGGGTTTTTCTAGATCATTCAAGTTCGTAAAGTTTCTATCAGTTTTTATATCTTTCGATAAAAATCTAACAAACAGTGTGAGTAATTATTATATTTTTCCTACTTAATAATCGTATTGGTAACCAAGCAATGCCATCTTAGCAGAATACTGACCTCAACAGTCATGTAAGAAGATAGAAAAAGATTATACAGATGTCGACAACCCATATTCTAAATCATTTTAAACTATAGTTCAAGGTTATACGTATCTGTTAAGCCTTAGTATCAAGGTCACGTATAATCACCAGCACCGATTTTTTTTTTAATATTTACACCTTAGTAAAGAAAAACGTTGATGTTTAGTAGTAACCTTGATAGCAATGATTCGAACCGGTTTGTTTTTCTCCTCCCTTTCGATTCAGTTCGAAAACAGAAATACATTTTTGGCTTCCGTTCATAAATTTCCGAACTTTTTATTTCGTGTTGTTTCAGTTCAAAGAAGTAAAAACAAACAAACAACAAAACAAAACAAGAAACACCATAAACAACAAAAGAAAAACAAACAAACAAAAGAACTGGCCAATACAGGTTTGAATTTTTTTCTAGTCAAACTATACCGTGTTGATGTTAATGTCTTTAGTTTTTGGAACAGCATTGCACAAACAGTATGAAATATGGTGAAGTCCAGATGACGTTAGCGGTCTTCATTACTGAATCCACTTAATTCCTGTTTATAGAAACAGCAACACGTATGTTGCTAGAGCAGCCTGTTTCATTTCTGTTTTTCTTTTCATAATTGAATTTTCTTTTGCCTCAGTTCTAGTTTAAAAATAATAAACTAGAAGGCGTCACTTTTCAACATCATTGCTGAAAATATATTTCAGGAAAAAATCATGTACAGATAATCAGTTACGTGTAAACAATCGTTGTTATCACTATTAGTTATTTAACGAAAGTATCATGTTCATATTTGTAGCTTCCTACTCGTTAATATTGCATACAGGACAAAAATAAAGCAGTGTTTACACATTATACATATATGTAATTTTGATTCACATTTTCAAAATGCACAACTCAAGACAAGTTATTATTCACTGAAAATTCTTTCGCACAGCATACAAATAAAATAGTGGGAAATTAGTGTTTGTATCAGGAGTAGGTTTACAGCATCAATAATTCTTATTGCAAGTAGCATAACTCTATGTATTGTAAAAATAATGTTTACTATAATTGCTAATTTACTACGGAATTTGGCAAGACTTTCATGATCGCAAAAAATGAATTGTGTAAAAAAATTAAATATTTTTCTATGATTTTAAGGATTTAATCTAAAACAAACTCTGAATGTAAGGTAATTTTCATATGAAGAATTTTTTTTTTCATTTCACAGTTTTAAATTTTTTTGCTTAACTTCTAAAACCTCTTTAATAAAAACTTTGTGCTTTGTACCTTATTCTTACTACACCAACGAATTACAGCGAAAGTTGAAAAATATAAGAAAAAATCGAAGTTATGGAAAGTGAAAGATTAAATTATATAAAGCACGTGGTCCGGCACGACCAGATGGGTTAAGACTTACAACTCCTGATCGGACGGTTACGGATTCGAATCCATAATTAGTCATCACCACCCACCGCCAACTTTTCGGCTACTACAATCCTAATGAATCGCGGGATTAACCGTAACATTATAACGCCACCTCAGGTGAAAGAGTGAGCACGGTTGGTGTAATGGGGGTTTGAACCCACGAACTTTATATTTCGAGTCGAGCCCTCTAACGACCTGGCCATGCGCGTTTTCTTAACCCTTTACTTTTCTTTACCCCATTTGAGAGTTAAACTGGATTAGGTGTATGCTAAATAAATTAACATTGAGAATAAAAAAGTATTTCATCTTTCAACAGCGAATAAAATTGTATAGAATGTTCATAAAATACAACTTCATAAAATACAATAGCCGTAGTTAAAAAAAGAGGCACTCAAAAAATAACTACAGACCTGAAACTAAAATAACAATAAAGAGAGGGAAAGAGGTCAAAATGCACATGATCCTCCTAGATCTACAGAGACTGAAATTCCGATGATACTCCAAACGATTGCACGATTTCAGGAACATGAGCTTTATTCGTTTTCGTTACGCCCTGTGTTCTGCGAAATAGGCTGGCAGACAGTAATGTCAGCGACATCTAACAGGATAAAACAATTCTAAAGTGGAAAGATAGCGATGAAGATTATCTTTAGCCCTTTGATTTGTGTTTCAGGTAGGCTTAAGGGCGAAACGTGGAATATATTAAACATTTTTTTTCTTCTTTTTGAGAATGAAAGAAAGCAGTTATTTGTTAAGCAGGGTAGCTTAAAGAACAACCCTCTTCAATACCATATATCATAGTTCTATGATATTATCGTCACATATTACGCATATACTTTACCTGTCATAAACTTTCGTAACTTTTACGATAACTTGTATCTCTTATCCGAAACGGATTTGCTCGAAGCGTCGTGAAAAGAAAAAAAATGTTTAATGAGAAGTTTTTTTTTAAATTTATTGCTCTCCAATAGCAAAGCAGACACACACGTCTAGAAACCGAGTTTCGATACCCGTAGTGGGAAGAGCATGGATAACTTTCTGAGTGACTACAAACAAACAAACTATGAGAAACCACAAAAGTATCTTCTTTACCTTATTTGTATTATAGGCCTGTGGGAATGCTCGGTTTAACATTTACCTGTGGAATTAGGAATACTTGTTTTAACCTGTGATCCATGTTGATCTATGTATTTATAGGTCATTCCATTGTTTGTTTTTTTCGACGTTTTAATGCTGTTGTTTAACTTGTTTCAAATGTTTCTAGAAAAGACTTAATATCTGGGAAAATCCCTAATGTTATTATACGGTTCGTGATCGTTGAAGTTGAATAATTACGTGCACCTATAGAGCGTTTGGTGTTGTTTGTAATAAATATGACAGGAAACACGTTCACATCTCCCACCCAGGAAGTCTTTCGTTCATGGGTGTTTGTAGTTCTATAGTAAACAGCCAACCAGAAATAGGGATAAACAGTGTCACAGGTAATTTTGACATTTCGACTGTTCTCGTTCTTGTTGCACAACCAACAACAACACTATCTAGCATTTCTCGCAATTGTGACAGAAAATATAGTTTAGTTAAACCCGTGACTATCACAAGACCAAATCGTAAGTTTGTTTTATGTGTATAATCTAATGAACTATTTCTCAAACACGACATTTCCATATAAGTGTACTTGCTTTTTATGGTACATCTTATTTAGCAAAACCTTTTTTACAGTAATTTAATTTTGTTTTCAATCTCACATGAATATAATCGTATATCTTGTATATTAGTTGTTTTATTACAAGTTAGAAGTTTGGAAGGTATTAAGTAACAATTACTGAAATGGAAATATTAGAATCTAACATCAGAAAAATGATGCCAATATTAATTTTAGCCTTCGGTTACCAACAACTGTGTGGTAATACCTGAAGGTTAATTATCCGACTCGCAACCCGCGGGTCTTGGGATCGAAAACCTTCTATAGAATTATAAACGGACTTTTCTCTATTAAAATAATTTTATTGCGAACGTTCGGCCATTTTACTGGAGCCTTCATCGGGCCAGCTCGTGCTTTATGGGAAAGATATTCAGTATATTGTTTTAAATTCGTAAAACCTTAGAGCAAATTCGTTAAATTTGTTTGTTGTTGAACACATTGAATTATCTGTGGTATGTCCACCATGGGTATCTAAACCTAAATTTAGTGTTAAAAGCCCCCAAACTTACCACTGATTCGCAAGAGGGGTGTTTGTTTGTTAGTTCGTATTAACTAAAAGCTACATAACGGGCTTATCTGCATTCAAATTAGTACCTTTATCGCTACACTACATCTTCAAATACTGGATTTCTAGAATAATAATCCATAACCTGTAATCCACTTTTCTTAGACTTAACATTAGTTGAGTACGGCCTGTATTCGATAAAGAAATAAATTAACACTTCAACGTGTTTACGTTTTTTGCTTTAGTTTAGTTAGAGCTCAATTTTACCGTACTTATATTATCGGTGAATCAAACTTATACTGTTATTCTACGACTTAAGGTTATGCCTATTTAAAAACTGGTAATTTTATCGTGTTATTGTATAAAATGTCTACTGAAATATACATATGTCCGCTTTGTCTTTACAACCACTGAAGTTGAGGCTTTGCATTTAGATTTAGCACACTGTGAATCACCCACACAATATGGGCGTATTATATCTATGTCAGCATTATTTTAGTATTTCACTCTCCTTTTATTCTTGTAATATTCTTCCACTTTACCCAGAAGATGTCTTAGTGTTCTATATTTCTTAACTGACTTTAATCGTTTTTCTTTGAGGAACAGTCTTTAGATAAATCCTTAAGTCATACGTTCTCATTCCAGAAGCACTATTTTGGACATTTAACAGCATCGCTTCCATTGAAGCTTTTCTGACCGCTCTTATGACTGGAATTGTATAATATTGTACGTTTATAGCGTTACATTTTCCCGTGTTCTGATATGTAAGTTAAAGTAGGGATCAAACATGTAATTCTACTGTTACTGTTTCAGAAGTAACATAATGTTCGGGAAGTACTCTCAATTTAGGAATTAGGTCTTTTTCTTCCTTTAGACAGTTAATTAACATTCACAGTGTTTTGTGTGCTGTAACTGATCTATTAAAGAAAGACTCATTCAAAAAGTTTGTTTGGTTGTAGAAAGCTACACAAAGTGTATTTGGATACATCGATCCCTGATTGTGAATCGGCAGACTGGAGGGAAGGCAGTTTGTCAACATACACACTTCAACTTCTTTTACTAACTACCCTTAAGAGACTGAGTACTCAGATAACTTTCAATCTCCTAGCATAACCAGTGACTGAAAGCTGAAATGCGATTTTGCTCTAATGAGGCTAAAATCATGAAATTCGATTTCACAGTAGGAGCACTATGACCACTGGACAACGTCCAGCTCCATTTTCAAAGGAGAATGCAATGAGTTACTGCGCTCGTATTGTCCAAAATTGTTTTAAAGAGCTCAACTGAGATGTTGTTCATCTTTCCCAGCAACCATAGTTACCAGATTTCAATCCAAATGAATGTCTTTAAGAATAATATGAACACCACCTTCTCTTAGCTAATTCTAAGACATAACATTAGAAACATATATTGCTGTTGAATCGTTGTAAATAAAGTATTAAGTGAGAGGCGAAACGAGGTAGTGATTCAAATTGTGTAAATGAGCGTGGAATAAACTTTTTTGTTTTACTTCTGAGAGTTTGTTTGTTTTGGAATTTCGCACAAAGCTACTCGAGGGCTATCTGTGCTAGCCGTCCCTAATTTAGCAGTGTAAGACTAGAGGGAAGGCAGCTAGTTATCAGTAATACATTTAGTTACTTTCAATATTGAATCTCGAGTGTCTAAACCCTTCCGAAATCAGCATTGATTAATTGATCATTTTCTAGTTTCCAAAAATTTTCCTAATTGTTTCAGAATTTACTCCAAAACGTTAGCAAGATTTCACAATATTGTATTCGGCCTATAGCTGACCAGTAGTTTTGGATCGCCACTTTCGTATATTGAAGTAATAACACTGGTTTACAAAAAAATATTTTTTGTCTGAGGCAAGAATGTAAATAGGTGTTTTTTACTAATTTGGGTGTGTTGAATTCAAATTTATAAACAGTTTTGCTCTATCACCTTTAGTTTTCTGGCTTTTAAATAGTCTCATTTTAGTATATACAGAGTATATACGTGCTTATTTCAACAGTTGCAGCAGCTTATTACAGATAAAACAGGATAGATAAAGAACATTGACGGAATAAATACACTTGGATGGCACAATGTACACAATTCATGGTACCGCAGACAGTTAGAAGTGTGTTTTCTTAGATGACCTGGTGTATTTTGCCTCCGGGATGTCACGCAAGAGCATCCAGCAGAAGTCTCCCATCATGCTGGGGTTCCACTTGCTTTGGTAGTTGCTCTCCATTTTCGTAATGTCTTGGTGGAATCTTTCTCTGTGCTCATCACTCACTGCTCCAAGGTTTGGAGGGAAGAAGTTGAGGTGGGAATGGAGAAAATGAATTTTGAGTGACATTCGGCATCCCATATCTTCATAAGTCTCTAGCAACTTCTCAATACAGGCTTGGTAATTTGGTACGCGTGTGTTACCAAGGAAGCCACTACAGACTGACTTAAATGCTTCCCATGCTTTCAGTTCCTTTAAGGTCAGAAGCTCCTCAAAATCAGTATCCTTCAGCACTTCTCGGATTTGAGGTCCGACAAAGATGCCCTCTTTGAGCTTAGCAGCACCGAGACCTGGGAACACAGTAGACAAGTGTTGGAAGGCAGCACCATTTTTGTCCATGGCCTTCACAAAATTCTTCATCAAACCAAGCTTGATGTGAAGAGGAGGAAGAAGCACCTTCTTCATGTCAACCAGAGGATTCTCCTTGACGCTGTGTACGCCAGGAACAAAAGTGGTTCTAGACCCCCACTCTTTCTGCTTGTAATGCTGGGATACAGCTTGACTATCCCAGAGACAGAGAAAGCAACAGAAATTTGTGAAGCCCGCTTGCATACCCATAAGAAGACCAATGACCTTGAGACTCCACTGGTACTGGTTGTACTTAACAGCTTCTAAAAGAAGCTCCATACTGTCATAGGACTCCTTTAGATGGACAGAGTGTGCAGTGGGAATGCTGGGATATTTATTCCCGTTGTGCAGAAGCACAGCCTTGAGACTTCGCTTGGAAGAGTCTATAAAAAGATGCCAGTCTGAAGGATTATGTGGCAAACCAAGGAAAGTGAACAAGCCAGGTACATTTGTGCAGTAGCACAACTTGTTTTCCATGTCGAAAAATGAAGCAAGGTCTTTGTTCCGATTCCTGAAACTGGTGATCCTTACATCTTCCTGGACTAGGTTCCACTGTTTAAGCCGAGAAGCCAAGAGCTCTGACTGCTGTTTTGACAGATACAAATCACGAGCAAGGTCATTCAGGTCTTCTTGCGTGCTCCAGTGTGGCTCGTTGCCACTTGTTACTGAATAAGAAGAGTCAATATCTTCGGAAGAGATTGACTTTGCAGAATCTTCCCTTGGAGGCATTTCTTCATCTGATGAGGAAAGAAGATCCTTATTTACTGGAGGTGTTGGGAGAGGAAGATCATCTGAATGGGGAACGGGTCTCATAGCAGATGGAAGGTTGGGATATTTGATCTTTTTTCTGGAAGATGCATTGAAACCAGTTATATTTGTTGGACAAAAATAACAATCATCTGCATGGCTTCGTGGCTCTCTCCAAACCATCGGGACTGCAAAGTTGAAAGCCGCTTTCTTGCCATTAAACCAATCAGTTAGTCCATTGTAGCAGGGTTTACAACAGATGTGTGGAGCCCAAGATTTGTCCTAATCACCAATTTTACAGTCAAAATAATGAAAGTAGGCAGTTCTGAGGAGGGAAGTGATGGTTCGACGCTGTGCAACTGTCGTGAAGTCTCCACACACGTAGCAGAAAGAATTGGCCTTGTTGAGGCATCCTCGGTGTTTTGACGAGCTTGAAGCCATTGGAGAATCTGAAAAAAACAAAGTAAAATTAAATCATATGTAAGGCAATAATAATTATGTGCGTCGTTGGAAATTGTAATACAAATATATACCCAAAAGATTGTGTGACACAATTGTCGAGGGACACCAACCTCCTGCGCTGATGCCAGTGCACTACTGGCTGGACGTGTTGGCTACACTTAACTGCCAAAATCCGTCTTGATATATATCTATGTATATATATAATGTAATGCTATCACTTACATTTAATGCATAATAACTAAAAAAGAAGACATAAGTCACACAATATTAGAAATTAACCCTGAATACATATACGCCTTAATGTACAGTATGTGTACAAAATGTACAGTATGCATATCTAAAAAACTAGAGGTGATGAGTAAAAACGGATTTCAAATCTGAATTCAGCACCCCAAAATTAGGTTAAAACAGCTATTTTTGTGCTTGCCTCAATTTCTTTGTAAACCAGTAATAATTAACGTATGAAATATATTTGTGAATATGCCAGTATATATACTTAATTTCACTTGATAATAGAGCATCAAAGATAACAAATCGAAGAATGAAATTAACAAATATAGTTTAGGATCTAAGGCATATCTTTTATTTTACATGGTAATACAACATGAAAACCAATGAGACTTCGTTGTTGTTGAATTAAGCACAAAGCTGCACAAAGGGCTATCTGTGCTCTGCCCACCATGGGTATCAAAACCCCATTTTTAGCGGTGGAAGTCCGCAGATATACCGCTGAGCCACTGGGGGGCGTGAGGTTACGCTACAAAAAATTAATACATTAAATAAATTATTTGTTAAAATTTTTAAAGTGAAACTCTCACTTTGAACCTTATATATTTTTGTAAAATCAGTTATTACATGACAAACACTGTTCAGTGAAGCTTCTTTGTTGTTTGTCTGGTTAAAGATGGAGCATTCAGTTAGTGCTTACTTGTGCTTACTGTTTACAAGTTTTTTCTTTATTTTTACATTTACTTTTTTAGCCTTAATTTGGATTTACATATACAGACAAAATTACAGAAAAATATGAATATGCAGGAGAAATGTGACAAAATGAGGATTGTTTTTCCTTTTAGAAATGTATGTCTTTACATAAGTTCAGCTTGTCAGCAAATATGTGATAAAACGTACATGTAAATGTATATACCAAATGTCAATATGTGGAAGCTAGATGAGCTTTTGGGATTGATATTTCTTTGTTGAAAATTACCAGAAATTGTGAATGTATATTTTATTTTTAATACACTGCCTGACGATATTACTTTACACATATAAAGTAATGTAAAGTTACCAGTAAGATATTGCTTTACACGTATAAATGTAATGTAAAATTACCAGTAAGATATTGCTTTACACGTACAAATGCAATGTAAAATTACCAGTAAGATATTGCTTTACACGTATAAATGTAAAATGAAATTACCAGTAAGATATTGCTTTACACGTACAAATGCAATGTAAAATTACCAGTAAGATATTGCTTTACACGTATAAATGTAATGTAAAATTACCAGTAAGATATTGCTTTACACGTATAAATGTAAAGTAAAATTACCAGTAAGATATTGCTTTACACGTACAAATGCAATGTAAAATTACCAGTAAGATATTGCTTTACACGTATAAATGAAATGTAAAATTACCAGTAAGATATTGCTTTACACGTACAAATGCAATGTAAAATTACCAATAAGATATTGCTTTACACGTACAAATGCAATGTAAAATTACCAGTAAGATATTGCTTTACACGTATAAATGAAATGTAAAATTACCAGTAAGATATTGCTTTACACGTACAAATGCAATGTAAAATTACCAGTAAGATATTGCTTTACACGTATAAATGTAATGTAAAATTACCAGTAAGATATTGCTTTACACGTACAAATGTAATGTAAAATTACCAGTAAGATATTGCTTTACACGTATAAATGTAATGTAAAATTACCAGTAAGATATTGCTTTACACGTATAAATGTAAAGTAAAATTACCAGTAAGATATTGCTTTACACGTACAAATGCAATGTAAAATTACCAGTAAGATATTGCTTTACACGTATAAATGTAATGTAAAATTACCAGTAAGATATTGCTTTACACGTATAAATGTAAAGTAAAATTACCAGTAAGATATTGCTTTACACGTACAAATGCAATGTAAAATTACCAGTAAGATATTGCTTTACACGTATAAATGAAATGTAAAATTACCAGTAAGATATTGCTTTACACGTACAAATGCAATGTAAAATTACCAATAAGATATTGCTTTACACGTACAAATGCAATGTAAAATTACCAGTAAGATATTACTTTACACATATAAAGTAATGTAAAGTTACCAGTAAGATATTGCTTTACACATATAAATGCAAAGCAAAATTACCAGTAAGATATTGCTTTACACGTATAAATGTAATGTAAAATTACCAGTAAGATATTGCTTTACACGTACAAATGTAATGTAAAATTACCAGTAAGATATTGCTTTACACGTATAAATGTAATGTAAAATTACCAGTAAGATATTGCTTTACACGTATAAATGTAAAGTAAAATTACCAGTAAGATATTGCTTTACACGTACAAATGCAATGTAAAATTACCAGTAAGATATTGCTTTACACGTATAAATGTAATGTAAAATTACCAGTAAGATATTGCTTTACACGTATAAATGTAAAGTAAAATTACCAGTAAGATATTGCTTTACACGTACAAATGCAATGTAAAATTACCAGTAAGATATTGCTTTACACGTATAAATGTAGTGTTTTAAAGGCAATCATTCACAGTTTTCCAATATTACACTCTTCCATATATTGAGGAAAATCGAAGAACATTGTCTTTCATCGCGACTCCTCCTTAATAGGATGTGTGTTTATCTTCTTTTTTTAAGAGTTGGATATTAAAAAAAACGCACGACAGCGATCTCTTATACTCAAAGATCTCCGAGTACACAAGTCTCTTAATAGGTAAAATGAACGGAGTGAATCAAACGACCTAATCTTGTACATAAAAAGGAGTGTTAACTGGCAAATATGTATTTAATTAGATGCGTTTTAACGTAGGCTCGGCATGGCCAAGCGTGTTAAGATGTGCGACTCGTAATCTGAGGGTCGCGTGTTCACATCCCCGTCGCGCCAAACATGCTCGCCCTTTCAGCCGTGGGTCATTATAGTGTGACGGTCAATCCCACTATTCGTTGGTAAAAGAGTAGCCCCAAAGTTGGCGGTGGGTGGTGATGACTAGCTGCCTACCCTTTAGTCTTACACTGTAAAATTATGGACGATTAGCACAGATAGCCCTCGTGTAGCTTTGTGAGAAATTCAAAACAAACAACTGACTATTCTACTGTTATTTATTGGTTGTTTAGCAATACAATGTATCAAAATTAGTATTATGGTTTAGTTATTAAAGAGATAAAATTTACTCTTTATGATATATAATATTATATATGACATAAACTGTGATCTGTATTTGTAACCACAAACAAACAAAAGGATCGTATTACTTTATTTGCTATTTTTGATTTCATTGTATTCCAAAATAGCAAATAATAGTCATTGTTATTATTTCAATAGGTGAGCATCATTGAATCTTTGGTTTATTGATGATCTAAGTAATCCAACAACATGGCAAACGAAGGAATGCAGCAGCTCATCCATATGATGAACAAGCTCCAAGATGCCGTTTCACAAGCTGGATCAACAGTTTTCAGCATCGACCTTCCTCAAATAGTTGTTGTGGGAGGACAGAGTGCCGGTAAAAGCAGCGTACTGGAAAATTTTGTTGGAAAGTGAGAAACGATTTGTTATTATCTTGTTTTTTAGGTAAAAGCTATAATATTAATTTGACAAAAAATTATTTTAACAAAGCAAAAAAAAAGAAGACAAGAGGGAATCCTCAGCATCCGCGGAACTTGAAATTCTTTAAGGAAGGATTAGAGTAAATTAGTGTACGGTATCTTTTTTCTTTCTCTTTTTTCATTAGCGAAACCTATGTGCGTTAGTGTCTCCCCCCGCTGAAATTGTGGGTTCGATTTCCCTCGGTAAACACAGCAGATAGCCTGATGTGGCTTTGTTACAACAAAGAACACACACACAAACACTTGTGAGTCAGCATTAACAAGGGGAAGGCACGTATACCCAATTCATTACAATTGCTACCACTCTAGCTTCAAATTGAAATTATTTTAGGACTGTTAGATTAATTTAATCTATGGGCGTAGACAAGTAGATAAACCAAAGGGTTTGATCTCCTTAACACAAAATTGTAATGAGATCTCAAGGGATGACGAAGCTATAAGTTAAGAGGTTGTACATGAAAAAAACAAACAACCCAAAGCCGTTGTATGAGCCTTTATGTCCTGGCTTAAAATACTCATGACAACTAACAATGAAAGACTTAATTTGTGTTCATTTCTTATGTGCTATAATTTCACATTTGCCTAAATAAAAGAAACACATATATCATGTCTACACACATTTGTCGCACAAGAGTGTTTTATATTCAGTTTCGTCTCCCTTAATTTTGAAAGCATAGCAGATGAAATATTTATTAAAATCTCTGTATTATCACGACAATACAATTAATTCACCTGGGCATTATGGAATCTAATAAATACTTATAACTTACATGTAGGTGATTTTCTGTTGGCAAAGTTAAAGCAATGATGCTATTTTTACACGTTAATAGAATAGGTGCACAATGTCACACAACTACCAGATGGATGATAAGAGTAAATGTCATAAAACATTGTTGTGGAGAATTCGTTTTATGCAGTATCTATACACGAATAAAGACGAAATGTTTGTTTGTTTGTTTGAGGCTTAACTCTTTCGGGCCTATTTGGTCAATTTCAACCAACATTTGTTTGTAAACACTGTGACAATGGGAAATGTCATAAGGTGGGTTAGAACTGAACTTAACGCTATTCATATTTTGTAAAGCTTGTTAGTTAATTACCCCTAGCCTGTTGAGTCAATCCTAAATAATCTTGGTAGGTTGACGCTTTAGACAATGTTAAATATTGTGAAAGGATTGTTTCTCAAACAGCCACTCATTTCTCACGGTTAGGGAGATTTCAAGGTTGGGATTGCCTCAGAATCTTTATTTGTTCACAGATGAAATGCAAACTGTTTATGAAGAAGCTATGTTATAATTTAAAGATATTGAAATAAAGTTTGTGTTCAAGTTGTTACTTTGAAATAAATAGCTACCGTCAAACTTACATTTGTAAATAGAATTTAAATACTCACCGCTAGTAGACGGGTATTTCAGTTTGTGTTTTACATGGTTGTGAATAGTACCGAGATAATTTCATCCTTCAACCAAGATATTTAGATAAAATAAATCGTTTACAATCTATTTGATGAGAAGAGATGGCGTAAGCTACTTTGAAAAGGTTTATAATAATTAGTACCCGATAAGACAGAGATAATTTTTTGGACTTACAACGCTAAAATCAGTATTTCGATTTTCCTCTGAGACACAGAGATAGCCCAATATGCCTTTGCTATAAGAAAACACACACATACTTATGACAGTAAAATATAATCAAAATAAATACATTTATTATCTTAATATTTTCACTCTGGCGTTTATTTCTTTGTTTCTTTTAAATTTTGCGCAAAGCTAAACGAGTGCTATCTGCAATAACCGTCCCTAATTTAGCAGTGTAAGACTAGAGGGGAGGCAGCTAGTTATCACCACCCACCCACAACTCTTGGGTTACTCTTTTACCAACGAATAGTGGAATTAACCATCACATTATAACGCCCCAACGGCTGAAAGGGCGAGCACGTTTGATATGACGGGGATTCGATCCCGCAACGATCGGGCCCAGTAAGACTAGAAAGAAGGCAACTAGTCACCACCGCCCATTGCCAATTCTTAGGCTACTCTCTTTCTAACGAGCAATGGGACTGACCGCACATTATAGCACTTCACGAATTTTTTTATTATTATTTTTCGGTTCTACAGAAGCTTTCGTCATATTTTAGAGCTGTGTAGATGAAAAATAAATAACGAAGCTGACATGAATTCTGCAAACTTGTAATGACATCGGCTTCTCCTCGAGTTTTGTTTTATTTATTGTTTTTCATCAGATATTTCACCAATGATCAAATCACCTGTGTAGTTATCATTTATTTGTGAAATTTTATATAGATGTTACTAAAGGTGAATCATTGATTTCACCTGTAATACAAATTCATGTAAATGACAGTTGAATAATTAAATAACTGTTTGGTAGAAAAATCTGTTTGTCTGCTTCCACTTATAGCTAATATTTGTACGGTCAGGACTATTTCTTCATGATACTTCAAGTCTCACAATATTGTATTTGCGCCATAGCTTCAGCCACAGTAAGATAAATCATAATTCTTTACTGAACGGTATTCAGTTATAGTGGATAATTCTTCCTTGTTCTTGTAGTTTATTAAAGTATTAAACAGCTCGTATAAATTACAAAAACAATTTCAGTTACAAAAATAAACCATAAAATGCAATAAAGCCTCGCATGTTTCATCACTAGTTCACCGACTTATCTCATGTTTCTTAACGTTTTCCCAGGTTCGCATGTTTCATTACCTGTTCAGAAGTTGTTTTCATGTATTTCGTACATTTGCATCCCATTCATCTAGTTACTTTGTAACTTTTATAATCTAACAAACTATTTCGTAGTTTGACATGTGGTTGTCTCACACGTTTAAGGTTATTTTCAGCAAATATGTATTGAATTTTAGAGAATTCCTACCTCGAGGTTCCGGTATTGTTACGAGACGACCGTTGATTGTCCAGCTGTTTCATCACCCATCTATGGGTAAGTGTAACTAGAGAGAATTCATTGAATTGAAAACATAATTATATGATAACGTAAAAATGTCGAAACATTTGTATACCATATGTATATATATAAATAGAACAAAATGTTTAAGAATTACTCTCAGAACAGTTAAAAAAGAAATACTTCACAATATATGGTTGACTTTATAACATAAACCTGAACCTAGTAGTAGATCTATGCTAGAATTTATTTCCTTCAACAGAAAATCTATACCTCAGGTGTGAGGGCTCCAGCTTTCCAGGTTTTGTTATTTCTGTATGGAAGGCCCTGGTTATTTTTAACCACAAACACACTCACAGACATATTTTGTACTGTTCACTCACATACTGTATATTATGTATTGGTAATAAAATAATTATCACAAACGAAAAGTTGTGTAGTGTTTATATCCAAAGGGTTAAAGAAAGTTAGCAAATGATGCGAAGAACAAAAACGTCTTGTTCCATATGAAACAATGACCAGCAGCAAAAGTCAGAATCTATACGATTGTTCTATATGAAACAATGACAATGACCAGCAGCAAGAGTCAGAACCTATACGATATGAAAATATTCTCCATTTTCTTGATGACCTAAACGTTTCATTAAACTAAAATGTTTATAAAAATCTTTAACTAGTGTGCATAAAATCACTTTGAGTCAAATCCCAAATAAATATTTATTACGAACAAGACAATTCAACAAAAGTCATAGTAATATGTAAAATCTTATAATTTCCCTCAGTAAAACGATAATCTATAGGACTCGATATGTCATTAAAAGTCAAATTAAAATATGTATTTTCTTAAAATAGATAAACATGGATTTATTTCAAATAAGTCATAAAATTTCATGTGTTTTTTTGTAATTTTTAACAGAGTATGCTGAATTTTTACACAATTCCAACAAAATATATAAAGATTTCGAGAAAGTGCGAGAAGAAATAGAAGCAGAAACAGATCGGGAGACGGGAACCAATAAGAACGTCTCATCCAAGCCAATCAACCTGCGGATTTACTCTCCTTATGGTATGAGCTAATAAATGTAACTCTTGCATTATTAAGTGCTGATTGAAATGATTTTATACTAGGACAAGTGGGTTGAAATAAGTGGTACATTAGAAAACTACAAGTTTTAAAAACGCACGCTACACCGATATGAATAAAAAATAGTTCAATAATTATGTTTAATGACAGTTTATGGTTATTTTCAAAGTTTTTACGCTGCTGTTTTTTCTTTCTTCCTTTACCAAGTGATATGTAGTTAAAAGCATCGTGCATAGTTGTGAAAACAAAGATAGCTTGAGTGTTGAAATACAACATAATTACGTAGGCGAATGATTAGTGTGTCCCGACTAAATCTGGGTATTCCTTGTTATTTTTCGCAAATAAAAAATACTTCCACATAATAATGTTGCAGAAATCCTATTATTTATCAGGATAAGAACAGTCTAAGAATTGGTGGTGGTAGTCAAGGTCGGATTAGGAGTTTTATTGGTCCCAGGTTTTTATAGACGCTCAATCGAAACAGAGCCCACACGTGCAATACATGCATAATCATACTTTGTGGTCCCCTAATTAGTGTGAGAACCTGGGCTTCAGTCTGGTAAGCCCGTGCTTTATTCTGAGATTGGTGGTAGTGACGACTTGCTAAAGTCCCTTTCGTCTACAATTTAAAATCATGAAGGTTGGAAACTTTGGATGAAATTTTGAAGCTAAGAAACAAACCAACATACCAAACTCAAACCTAAATTCGTAATTTATTACCTATGCTTAGTTTATAACAAATGTAACTGTCTGGAAAACTTTTTCGTTGTTAAGATTTGTGTTAGGACGAAATTATTTATTAGCGAATTAACAACATAATAAAATAAAATTAGAAATTATACAAACAGAGACAACTTCTAAACAAAATGTTTTCAGAAAGAAATATTACGTTGTTTCCAAATCTTAGGTTTGTAATATTTTTATTATATCTTCAATATACGGGAAGTAGTTTTATTGTTTCGTATTCTTCACTGAAGTAATACGTTTAAATGTTCTAGCTGAGTTGATCGGTAGTTTTGAAATGTTCAACCACGTATCTGTTTCCTCGCTAACTGAATGGTGGCCACAGCGTGCAGATGTAATAAGTATATATATATAATTTGAACTAAAAAAGTTTTTCTTATTCATCTTCTACTGTCTGTGAAGCGCAAATGTCAAAGGTCGACAAAGGAGGAAGTAATATAACGCATTGCTAGTCGAAGTGTTGAAGCATCAGTATTTTCATTGCTTTTACTTTTGGAAACAACTACCAGGAAATTTATTGGAACAGCACTATTTCAATAAAGTGGTTTGGCTGACTAAGCATGTTGTTGTTTTTAGTTTCCAGAAGTGGAACAATGGACTTCAACATAAGGAACGTTATATATATATATATATATAACTCATCTTGTAACACAACATGTAACTCAACTTTGTAATCTGGAAGTTGATATCCTTGAAGTGATTCATAGTCTGGGAATTTTACGTTTTCATTTAATTTTGATTAATAATGAGAAGCTTTGTTTGATTCATAGAATTTTGAACGTTTTCTTTGTCATCGCAACCTATTGTAATATCACTTTTCTTCTTTAAGAAAGAGATCACGCATGAGAAGTAATAGAGAATTATGAAATGTGTGTATATGATGTATACGTATATATGTATATATATACTTGTTGTTAGTGGGGAATGTATGGGGGAAATACAGTAACTCAGAAGGAAGAAAAGCCGTGAATGTAAACTTGGAATAATATAAAAATTACAAACCAAGAAATAACGCAGGAAAAGGCCAAAAAAAATTATAAAGTGAGGAACGTCAATCATATATTTATTATTTACATATGTGTGTGTGTACAGTGATCTCTGTAATTATAAGTAAACTTACAAACCGACCTGCCTTTGCACCGAAATACAAAAAAAATAGAATATTTATCAATGGTTTCAGTATACTGTATCATGTTAATGTTATCTAATAAAGTCTTTTATTGACTTTAGTAGTCATAATCTAATTCTAAAAACTTTGTTAAATGGTTACTGTCAATGTGTATTATAAACATTTATCTACAAGGTGGTTCAAGTATTTTGATTTTCACGTTTAAATGTGGTGTGGTTTATATACTTGTGGAGCAGAACACAGATAACCCATTTTATAGTTCTGTATATTACAACTTCCTAAACGTCTGTATGTTTACCTAATTTAATCTAATCATTTTGACAGATGCTCACATTTAACTAGTTTGGACTAAATATTATTTTTCTTAATTTGGTATTTGTGTTGGTTAACTGGCTTTACTTTTGTAAAACTGAAAGTTGAACGAGTCATGGTGAGTTACATATCAGAAAGTTTTATGATATACTAAATCTAATCATTTCATTTTAGTTCTCGATTTAACCCTTGTGGACTTACCGGGCCTGACCAAAGTCCCTGTTGGAGACCAACCACCAGATATTGATGTTCAAATAAGAGATATGGTGTGGAAGTTTATCAGTAAAGAAAATTCCCTTATTCTAGCGGTCAGTCCAGCTAATCAAGACATTGCTAACTCTGATGCCTTAAAAATAGCACGAGAAGCAGACCCTGAAGGTATGTTGTAAAAGATTAACCAGAACTCAGACTTGAATATTAACAAAATACTACATTTGTTTTTATTTTTTTTAGAAAAATGTTTTCCTTATATCAGGGGCTCGAATCCCCTTGGGAGACACAGCAGATAACCACATGTGGCTATACAAAGACACACAGAAACACATATTTGACCTCAAGCTGAACTAAACTGGTCAATTCCATCGAAATATTCTTTTCCCCAGTATATAGCCTTACTCTTCATATACCTTATTTACTAGAGGTACCCGTTTGTAGTAAAAAAAAAATGCCACCAAAACGTGTTTTAAAGGGGGTTTGGCAACAATAGCTGGTAATCTATTAAATCTAGATGGAAAAAATGACTCACCGAACAATTACTTTTGATAACATAACACAGCTTCACGTGTATTAAAGCCCGCCACAGCAACAACTCTTATAAAATAATAAATACAAAGAAGCAACAACCACAAACATGGAATTAAACCAAATGCAAGGTAACACACTGATACAACACTTGAGTGGAAATTTATGAGGTGTTATGGTACTGAACTATTAAAAATAACATTGCAAAACCGAATACCGAATTATAATGTGAAGATCAAACCTACAAATCATAGTAATAAGTTAATGTCTGTAACTATTAAGATTTTCATTTACAAAACAGTTACAGTTGATGAAATACTGTGTAAATGTACAAGTTAAAGATCGTGTAAAAACACACCGTAATGATACAAATAAATGTATGGAGAGGCTTTATGGATATCTTTCCAAAAAAGTAGTAAAACCATTATTAGTAACAGCAAACTTCCCAAAATAACTGAAATGAAACCGAGAAAGACTATTCAATACATCGCCAAGAAACTCGAATATTTATTCCAGCTGTAACAAACAACATTGAACATAAAATGAGAGATCATGCACACACACACACTAACTTATTTCACACTTCCCAACTGCCAGCCCTTTATCACACAGAAAACACGGTTTGTTTGTTTTTGAATTTCGCGCAAAGCTACACGAAGACAATCTATGCTAGCCGTCCCTAATTTTGCAGTGTAAAACCGAAGAAAAGGCAGCTAGCCATTACCACCCACCACCAACACTTGGGCTACTCTTTTATTAACGAAAAGTGCAATTGACTATCATATTATAATGTCTCCACGGCTGAAATGGCGAGCATATTTGGTGCGACAGGGATCGAACCCGCGACGAGTCGAACACCTTAACCCACTTGACCCTGCTGGGCCAGAAAACATGGTACTATTCTTAAAGGTCACAAATATCTGTGAAATAGAAAATATCAGTTCTTCGTCCGAAACGAATCAGAAAACATCACCACACAAAACTATCTAACGTGGCAACAAAATGTTTCAAACTTTTTTTAAAGAAATACTGCACTGTGCTATGCTGGTGATCCATGGTGTTACTTCCATTAATTTAATCACTAGTTGTGTTTGAACTTTAGTAAAAGTTCTTTAAATTTGTTTATTTGTCATAGTGTCATCAGGTCTCAACTGTGATCACTGAATAAAAATGTAATATACGTGCAATCATGTGATGTGTATACACACGACATAACACATTCACGTTATCATGTAGCAACCATTTGGTTCGTATAGAATGCAAAAAAAAAAACGCAGGAAGAAAGTCTTTCCGCTAAGGCGCCATCTATAGGTGTTAAATAATTCTAGCTGCATGATTAAATATAATAAACCGAATAATCTCTATCAACTTTGCTTTATTAAACAGAAATAAATAGGAGAGATCAGTATTATTGACGAAATAATATATGTTTATAGACATGTTTTTTTAGCAAAATATATCTCGTTTTAAGTAATTCTTTGACTTCAGTGCAATGATTTCATTGTTTGTTGTTAAGTGAAAACATACAAAACAGATTGTCTGTACTCCCCCTCCCAGTGTCACAGCGGTATGTCTGCGGAATCTTTTTGCTAGAAACCGGGTTTCGATGGCCGTGGTGGGAAGAATACTGATAACTCATTGTGTAAATGTGTGCTTCATTCCAAAGAAACAAAAATTTATACGCTTTCCACCATGGGTATCAAAACACAAATTTTAGCGTTATAAGTCCTTGGATTGCCAAGAGCCACGAAGGATGGCCAGTGTGATTGCGAGAATTACTCTAGCCGAACTACGATGCTGAGAAACTCTGGGTCTACTCCGAAGTCTTTTGAGGTTTGGAAGGCCTCTGAAAGTTATGTGACTGATAACTTCATTATAGTGATGGTCGCAGGCTATATCTTACGAACTTTGCTTTTGCACGACACTTCTGCATCATTGTAAGTCTTAAATATCCTTTCTATTCATGTGAAGCTTCAGAGATTTACTTGCATCAGTGTCAAAATTTTCTAACGTTGCACCATAGTTATATTATTGATTCAAGCTAAAAAACTGTATATCTTCAAACAAAATTATTCCGTGACTTAGGCAAAAGAACAATTGGTGTCCTAACAAAGTTGGACTTGATGGATCAGGGAACTGATGCTCGGGATATTTTAGAAAACAAAGTTTTTCTTCTTCAAAGAGGTATGTAGTTTTGTTTCCAAAAGTTTTTCAGTCTGTTTGCCTGTTTTATTCTATCCATATGTATTTCCTTTGTTATTTGTCTACTTATCTTTATATATCTTGTAACGTCTACCTAACTATCTTTGCCTTTCTCTCTATAATATATATTGTGTATATATTTATCATTGTGCATGTGATGTTGCAAGTTTCCTCTCTATTTATTATTGTATATTTTATTGTTGTTTCTCCACCTGTTAATTAAGTTTTCTTATCCTTTGATAATAGTACTGTGTATATATATATATTTATATAATTGCCTATTTAAGTCACATTTTTAATTTTTGCAAATCGATTTGTTCGCTAGTTTGTCTTTGTTCAAATGTTATATTGTTATATATACCTTTGTCTTTTGTATCTGATAGCGCTGGGTTTGATGATGTAGCTGCAACGTATAGCCCTGCATTCAAACACATCTATTTCTACAAATATATACATTTGTAAAGCAAATACCACCAAAAATATTTATTTATTACTGTTCTCTTATCCTAATTCATTGTCATGTGTCTTTCGTATTTCAGTTCTTTAAAGCAAGTTTATTTTCAAGCCACAAATTTATTTCAATATAAATGATAGTATATTAAAGATGTATTTTATGAGATATTTCATGAGGAGATCAACTAAATAACTAAAAATTTGAGATTTTTTACTATAAACGAGAGTCATTTTTAATGCTTCAAGTAACTAGATTCATGTTATAATAAGAACTTAAAAAAATCGGTTTCTTCAGGTTATATTGGTATTGTAAATCGAAGTCAGAAGGATATCGATGAAAAGAAAAGAATCGAAGAAGCTGTAAAGACAGAACGAGACTTTTTTATGAACCATAGAAGTTATAAGTATGTTACTTCTTTAATACTTTAATGTTTGATTGTGATGTTTCAAGCGTTTTGTCTTTCATTTTTATAACTGCCTAACAGAGATTAATGATGCAGCTTGATAGAAAAAATACGATAAAACAAATAAAGTGAGCATATCATCTGGTTTACGTTGTCAGTTGTGGATTAAGAATTTAAATGTACCAGCGAAAAGTAACATAAGGTTTGAGTAACTAGACTGCTCAATATTAGGCGATTCTTAGTTTTGCCTCTAAAATCACGCTAATGTAATATCCTTCGCCAAGTATATTAACATCAGAGAAAAGCAATTTGAACTTAAAAAAATAAAAACATGGAAGCATAGAAACTTGTAAGCCTAATTTAATATATTTTTAACAACGCACTTGTTAAAATAAGATAAACTCAATATACTGAGAGGAAAACATCCAATTAAAATTAAAACATATTCGGGAGATTTAAGACAAATGTTAGGAAAATAATTTTAAATTGTTATATTCTTTTACCAATTTCCAAAAACAAACAAGTTCCTGCTTAAGATGAAATATAAAATAATTATGTGTCTTCAATACCATCAAAGTTCTCAGAACTGCAAGAATTGAAAAGTGCCTTTATCAGGTTTGGTAGAGGGAAGTGAAGTTTCATTTCCTAATTTGTTTGCTGTGTTTTCTTCGCTCAGAATTTTTCAACATAGATTTTTTTCCTTCACAGAACTCCATGGTGGTCGCTAGAAAAGCGGAAAATTTGTCAAACAGCTATTTATTTTTACAAAGAATAACTTTTACAAAGTTTTTTAAAGGCATGTGTTATATTACACTCATAGATGCTCAAAATGTCGTCCGTGCACTTCAGAGCAGCGTTTTAACCTAGAAATCCAAGCTCGTGTAGCGTTTTGAAGGGTAACTTGTGAGATATCGTTCCGTCAAATTTTCCGCTTTTCTAGCAACCAACCTGTAGTTACTTATTTAGTTACTAAATCATTAATATTTAGTATAACTTTACAAAACTAGTTACTTATTTAGTTACTAAATCATTAATATTTAGTATAACTTTACAAAACTAGTTACTTATTTAGTTACTAAATCATTAATATTTAGTATACCTTCACAAAAGTACTGTTGACAATCTTTTTCGCTTGCGACTACATAACAATAAATTGTTCTCTTGGAACGCAAAAATATTCTACGCTGAACTAATCAAATATATCATTAATATTTTTTGTGCGCATTAAATTTTAAATATTTCCATTGAGACTGAAGAAGGACAGCTAATTTCATCTATCACCCAGGTAAACAGAACCAGTTACTGTAATAATATTTAATGCAAAAATATTTTTACTCTCGTAATTTACAAATGAAAACAAATAGTTTATTAACATTATTCTTCTCGTAGCAAGTTTACACATTACTTCAATTAATGTACAATGATTTTTGTTTTGTTTCAAATTGATAAGTAGATAATAATAAACCTGTGTTTATTTTCTTTTTTGGCGTCTGTGAAAGCTTTTCCTGGAACAGAAAACTTACCGTTTATTTGTTTGTTTTTTGGAATTTCGCGCAAAGCCACACGGGGGCTATCTGCGCTAGCCATCCCTAATTTAGCAGTGTAAGACTAGAGAGAAGAAGGCAGCTAGTCATCACTAGCGCCTAACGCCAACTCTTGGATTACTCTTTTACCAACGAATATTTGGATTGAGCGTCACATTATAACGCCCCCACGGATGAAAGGGCGAGCATGTTTGGCACGATGGGGATGCGAACCCGCGACCCTCAGATTAGGAGTCGCATGCCTTAACACGCTTGGCTATGCCGGGCTTCCTTTCGGATCTAAAAATATTTGTTTAATTGAAAATTATCTTAACTTTTAATGTAATAGTCCATCTCAACGTTCAAAAATATTATATCGTTCAATAAATTACCATAAGAAATTTGTAAGTTGTTCAGCTGATATGTTTTGCTTTTAGAGCAATCAACATACTTACAAAAAATCAATAGAGGATTATATTTATTAAATAACTCATTTGTTTTGGGGAATTAAAGGTAATACAATGACATGAAATATTTTAGGAAATTACTTAAATTCATCAAAACTTTCACTGAGCTGATACATTTGAAGATATTTTTTTCTTGTTTACCAGGAACATAGAAACAAAAATAAAATTTACAAATTTCAATTAAGAACTTTTGGTGTTTACATTTAGATCATTTGGGTACAATATTATATTCACAACAGTAGTATGGACATTGCATCAGAAACTGTTTTGATTACTCTGTACATGCTCGATAATTAATTAGGCGCCCCCCAGTGGCTCAGCGGTATGTCTGCGGACTTACATGCTAAAATCCGGGTTTCGATACCCGTGGTGGGCAGAGCAGAGATAGCCCATTGTGTAGCTTTGTGCTTAATTCAAAAAACAAAAAAAACAATTAATTTGGTATTTTAAAAAATAAAGTACAGAAACAAACTGGAGATATTTGTGGGTTTGCCAGCTTTGTTTAATTCACTATTATATCTCTTGTAACTTAATAAGAAACAATTTCATTGTTTTCATATAATATGTACAGATCAAAAGTTCCGAAAATGCCTTGGGTTTGCTGTAGTATTTAATTAAAAGATAACAAATTTAACTGGAATATTCTCTACATTGCATTACAAGCGATAGTTACACAGCATTGTCTTCAGACAACCTTGACTCATCTGAGCGTAAGCAAAGCATTTTTATCAGAAATTATAGCTTCCAAAAACATCCAATAACCAAACTGTTTGCCGTAGATTAAGAAAGACCAGGTCGTAATCGTGATATACTAAAAATATAGACTCTCGTTAAAAATATAAACGAAGACAGAGCCACTAACGCCTAAAATATATTAACACTTTATGTTAGAAAATTGATAAAGTGTAACGCTTTATTGGAATAATACTAAGTTTAATCTAAAACCACAATTCACTTGATTCTATAAAAGCAACAGTTCTGTCAACGAAGAAAAATGTTTAAAATAATTCATAAGTACTAAATAAAATAATAATAATTATAATTTTTTTTCAATTTTTGATTTCAGAAATGTATATTTATATATTTTATTATATTCAGTTGATTTTTAATAGATCTTGTAGTAAAAAAGTGGATTTTAAACAATTTATTCTCTAATACAAGTACATGCGTTTTTAAATTTAACATAACTCTGAACATGAATCTGTTAAAACTTCCATGTATTGACTATAATGTAAGACAAGTTTATAAACACCAGGTAATAAAGATAACTAAAGTTCAGTTATTCATAATTTGTTTGTTATTCTACGATTCGCAGAGAGAAATATCTTATTTTGAATTAGGTATACAACTCTAAATTCAGTATCGCATCTAGAAGAGCACAATTATTTCTAATTGTCGCTTACTTGGACAGTGATAACTTTACGGACTTACAACGCCAAAATATGAGGTTCGATTCCCTTCGCTGTGACTGCTCAAAAATAATATTTCTTTTTTATGACATTGGTCTTTGACGTGTTAAACGTTCCAAAAGCCTTTGGCGTTACTTAAAGTTCACTGTATTATTTTCTTAATTCACAGCCATAGGGTGATTTAAATGACATTCGAATATTCAAAATAAATATACAGTCCTACATATAGTTTTATATTCAATATGTTTCTTGCTTGTTTTTCTCGTGTCTTACATCAATATTTTGTCAATTACAGTTTTATGTGTAACGAGGATGCTTTTACGAACTCGGTTCAATACATGTCACTATAAATTTGATTACATACATACTTAATTACATATAATAGAATTTTACAGTTGCTTAGTAACTTAGTTTATTTTGTTTTAGACATATGGCTGACAGAATGGGTACAAAATACCTTCAAATAACACTAAATAAACAGTTGAAGTTTCACATCCAGGAGAGACTTCCGGGACTTCGAGCAGCTCTTAAAAAACACCTAATGGACTTAAAGAAAGAATTGACTGAACTAAATGGTATTCTTGGAGAATCTGATAAGCGTGGTCAAGAAAAATACATGATAAGGTAAGTTTTAGATTTATAAAGACTAGTGACTCAAAAAACAATATTAAATTTGTGTATAAAATACAAAATTCAACTACGATTTCTCATGAATCGTAAGGCTTAATATATAAATAACACGAATTAATTTAAGTATATCTGATCTATTTTCTTACGCTCCTCCACAAATGTGTTAAGCGGTAGGCTATTGTGATATAAGTACATCTAATATTAAAGTTTATTTTTAAATATTGAGAATGAGACAAATAGTTTATTTATGTCTTTGTTTGTTATGAATAAAAATATCTAATAAACATAAAAATATTTAATGTTTAAGAAGTTTATTACTTATTGATTCATCAACAAAGACCATGAGACAAGATTTGTATTGAGGTGTTTATTTAATATGCTAACATTTATCCAGGAAAAGAGTAAGTGAGTTTAATTTCACCGACTAACTACGTAGTTTGCTCTTCCAGGTTGATCAATATGTTTATTGAAGACCTGCGTAAAAGGATCATAGGTCAAACCGACGAAATAGGCCTTCATGATGTGCAAGGAGGCGCCCGTATTAACTCCGCTTTCTACAATGAAATAGCAGATTTGCTTACAATGGTAAGCTAAAACTATTTGCGTAATTACACGTTCTATCATGCTGTTCTCCACTGACTTATTATACGTAATTTTGAATGCGTTGTATCAAAATGATTTAAGAGCATCACCAACATGTCATTATAGTTCATACTGCCAAGTTTGAATCATACACTATTTGATCATTCTTCTTCTTAAAAATAATTACCCACCATAGTTTCTATCTGTAATGGCTATGTCATAAAACTACCGTGTCCAAACGCCGCTCTCATAATGTGTTTTTCCATAATCATAATGCAAAACACTTTTAAGATGTATATATGATAAATATCATTCCTCTGCAACTTTACATTGGTTATGTTTTCCTACATGACCTCTGGTTTACATAACCAAAATCTTTTGAACAAAAATTACTTTAGTCTTCTAAACTTTACACATTGAAACTGAAAAAAGAACAATAAAAAGTAAGTGAACATGAATAACAAACAATAAGATTGTTTACTGTAATATTACAATAAAATATAACCGTAGGAAACAGTTATTTTCACTGTTATGACACTTTTTAACTTTGTGAAATATGTTAATTTTAAAATGAATTCTCAGTTATTTATAATCAACTGCAAGAATGAATATTGAGAGAAACAAATATTAAACCTCTTAATAACTCAAAATGTCGTAATGCCATTTAGTTTCAAATGAGTCCTCCTCTGAGACAGTTTACGGACTTTTAATGCTGAATTCCAGGGCTCGATTCCCTGCATTTGAGAGTACTCCTCAGATAACCCAGGTGAAGCTCTGTGCTAACCACAGCAACAACAGTTTATAATAATTTATTTGAGATGCAAAAAAAGGTGTGTACATATATCTGGCAAAACAGATTCGTTTCACTGAGTTTTGTTTATGAGATGCAGACTTTAATTTTTTTTTAAAGTGTGTAATGACAAACATGCTTATGCTATGTATTTAATATGTATATATATATGTTTTAACTTTCATTTTGTAAGTGCTCAAAGTTGGGGCTCCTCTTTAGGACAGCGATGAGTCTATTGATTTACAAAACTTAAATCAAGGGCTCGATTCCCCTAAATGGATACAGCAGATAAACTAATGTGGATTTGCTGTGAGACAAACGTGAACATTTAAAGCAGAAACTTCTGAGCAAGTTATTTGCAAATTCCGGTCGCACCAACATGCTCGCCCTTTCAGCCGTGAGGGCGTCATAATGTATGGTCAATCCCACTATTCGTTGGTAAAAGAGTAGCCCAAGAGTTGGCGGCGGGTGTTGATGACTAACTGTCTTCCCTTTAGTCTTATACTGCTAAATTAGGGGTGGCTAGCACAGATAGCCCTCGAGTAGCTTTGTGCGAAATTCAAAAACAAACATAAAATATCTTTATATAATTAATTCAGAAAAATAATAGCCATTAAATTGTTTATATAGTGACCAATCCCCATATGACACAGTTTCGTGTACTGAAATATAACTATGATTTTTTTCTCCTTAGGACTTAGTCCCATCTGATAATGAGCTAGCCCATGCTATAGTCAATATCCATGGATACAGGTATGTGACATTTCATTTCATTTCATTTGTTCCTATAATTGTATTTACACGAAGTTTTCTAAAGATCTATAATGCATGTAAACTAAAATTTCAATGCCATAAAACGATAAATAGATTTATTAGTTATCATATTTTCTCTCTAAAATTATCTTCTTTAAAATCGGAACTAATGATCCTCAGCGGTTAGTGTTCCGAATGCGGGGCTAATTTTTCGTTCCGTTAGGACTGCCGTCCCAGCATGGCCAGGTGGGTTAAGGCGTTCGACTCGTAATCTGAGAGTCGCGTGTTAGAATCCCCGTCGCACCAGACATGCTCCTCCTTTCATCCGTGGAGGCGTTATAATGTGACGGTCAATCCCACTATTAGTTAGTAAAAGAGCTGCCTTCTCTCTAGTCTTATGTTACGTTTTTTATGTGGACTAAACGCAACAGAAAGACACAGATAACAGCTTATATAATTTATTACAATAAACTATTATATATGTGACAGATATAAAATAAATTATACAATAACAATGACAGATATCAGTTTCAACCTTCAAAATTAATTACAATACAAAATGGTACTGGCCTGTGTCCAATATAATGATTCAGAATGAAAGTCCAAAAGTCCAGATCAGAAATTCAAAATTCCAGTTAAGGGTGTGAGTTTGGTCCCACGAAGAAATTCCGAAGTTTGAATGGAGAAGTTCAGAAACAATTCACAGTCCATTAAATTTGACGAAGTTCTTTTTGCGATGTTTTTGATGAATGTCTCAAATTTGTCGTTTTCCAACTTGCCCCGGTCTCCCCTAAACAGTCCTGTACGTGTTGACCTTCAGTATAACCAGTAATTCGAATGAATCGTAAAGATTGATGAAATAAAATCACAGTTTTTGTAGAACTAGCTCCAGTCACAAATCCAAGCTGAATAAACACACAGCAAACGTTGAAAATTTCTCAAACGAGGATAACATTTCATGAAATGGAATAAAACGAATGATTAATTGACTCTCCTCGCATCGCCGTCTGTTTATATACTAGTAGGCCTACTGTGTTCTCGAACAATCGCGTAACTTCCCAGAATTCCAGAGTAATATGCGCATGCCTGTTTTTGCACGAGGCTAAAATACATTCTATTTATAGACAAATGATCGATCTACGTAATTCTAGAAATTTCTACATGAATAACAACATATTTTATTGGTTTGAACTTCGAAACAATAATATAAACAACAACATGGCATTCCAAACGCTTTATACATAACATCTTACAATGCTAAATTAGGGACGGTTAGCGCAGATAACCCTCGTGTAGCTTTGCGCAAAATTAAAAGAAAAACAAAAACAAACAAAACAAGCTTTGTAAAAACAGCATTACGGTAAATATCTGAATTGTTTTTGTCAAGTTTGAATAAACATAAATTATAGCGAGTTTTTAATTGTTGTTTTGAATTAAGCACAGAGCTACACAATGGGCTATCTGTGCTCTACCCACCACAGATATTGAAACCCGGTTTTTAGTGTTGTAAGTCCGCAGACATGCCGCTAAGCCACTGCGAGTTGTTAATAATTCTCTTGTTATTTTAGTGGTGAATTTTCTAACAACTATGATGAAAAGTTTGAGGTAGAAATTGTGAAGGTACTCTAACAATACGCTTTTCTCTCTATTATAACTGGAACTGAATATTTAGCACCTAAAATTCATTAAAACTTGTATTTGATTATCACTAAAGTCAAACTGAAGTCTCAAATTTATTGTTATTGTGCAATAGAACTATTAATAAACAACTGAAGATTAAAAGACAACGAAACTAATGATATAGAGAGACCTCCAAACTTTTCAAATGTCTTGGAACGTGAAAAGTATAATATAAATTCTTTAAAAATTCAGTTTTAAAAAATATCTGCAACATTCTGATTAGACTCTTCACGAACTCAACCCAAAATACAAATCTACGCGACATTTTTAACAAAATTTTACTGAATTCTTCTCAACTCTAAATTTCAAAAATTTTTCCAAATATTTTCAAAAGAATATTTCACTAAGGTAACTTAAAATTAAAATCCATGGAACATTTTCAATAGTTTTACAAGTATTTGGTGTGGTCTAATTATTAAATAGATTGAAATCAGTCGTTAAACATGCTGCCAGAGCAGTGGTTCCCAAACTTTTTCAGCTACATTAAGCATGTTACCCATTTCACAAAATGTTTTCAACATTGATATACATGGCTAAATAAAATTAGAGATATATTGCACTTTATTTATTTACAATTTATTTATATAATTTATTTACACTCAATTACACTTTTAATTATTGTATTTCATCATTGTGCATTTCTAATGAATATTGCCAAAGATGTCAAGAACATCAGTGGGATGGATGGAGTTGCATACTTGAAGTTAGTTTAGGAATTCTTGGCTTTGTGGTTGAAAGTGCCAGCCTGGCATCGTTTGCAACATTCAAGCGACTCCTCTTTTTGTTTTCATCCCCAGCACGGTTGAGAACCCCTTCTCGCACAGATACGTTGTTGATAATGATACCAACAACTTTAAGGCTCTCTTGGACAGAGTTGGCGAGTCAGCTAGTTGTGAAATCCAAAAGGAATCTGCATTTTGGTTTTGGAATTTGACTTTCAAGGCTTCATTTGCTCGCATTGTGATCCACTCATCCTTTGCAGGGAAATCATCATCATGAATGGCCTCATCAGGTACAGAAAAGGGATGAATGATCCACTGAAGACTGGTTGTTTTTAGGTCACTCTCTGAAAAGTAGTGCTGCATGCTTGTTTCAAGCCCCTTCAAATGGTCGCTCATCTCTTTGTTGATGGTTTGTAAAAGTGATCCAGTATCATAACTATTATCCTCAACAAACTGGTCTAGGGTGGGAAACTGAGCGATCACTCCTTTCTCCAAGCGTCGAATCCAAAGTCTCAGTTTTCGACATGAGCGTTTCCTCCAAGCGTCGAATCCAAAGTCTCAGTTTTCCCAGAAATGCAGTCACAGTGTGATGGGCATTAATGACAGTCGTGGTTTGGTCCTGGAGTTGCAGATTATCACTGTTCAGCTCCGCAAATATGTCAGCCAAGTAACAAAGTTGAGCAAGCCACTCCTTTTCAGTAAACTTGGTAGCAAAAGGAGATTCTTCTTGTTTCAGAAATTCCTGAAGAGCCGTTCGGAGCTCAATGACTTGGCGTACAACCTTGCCTCGTGATAACCAGCAAACATCGGTGTGGTAGAGCAGAACTCGATACTGCTCTCCCATTTCCTTGCACAGCTCCCTGAATATGTGCGAATTCACATCCCTGGACTTGATGAAATTGATGATTTTCAACACGTCTTCAAACACTAATTTCAGATTACCAGGCAGCCTTTTTGATCAAAGAGAGTACCGATGAATGATGCAATGATCTACAGAAATTTCTGGATTCACAGCTTGTATGAGGCCCCGTAATCCACGATTACGACCCATCATCGACGGAGACCTAGATTAAAAAAGAAAAACTATTATAGATTGAGTCAGTTAGTCATTCTTACTTATCTTTTGCGTTATAATTATATGGTTTTAATTTAATTTAATTTATTTTGGTACTTTAGTATTTCAGTACACCAGGCACGATACTTTTTTGTGAATTATGTATAAAATATTAGCTACACTAGAGCTACTTGTACAATAAATAAAACTATATGACTATATGCCATGTAATTCATTGTATTTATACTAATCTAGACTTTATGTAAACATCTCTCCCTACCTGTTGAACGCTGTTCCAATCCAATCCATTCGTGGTAAAGAAACTGTTGATGATATTGAAGATATCTTCTCCCTTCGTGGTTGTCAGCAGATCTTCGCATAATAGGAACTCTTCTTTGATCTTGTCCTGGTGGACGTAAAGAACGAACCCAAGGAAAACAGCACAACTGGCTACGTCACACGAGTCATCAAATTGCAAGGAGAATTTGCTATATGAGCTTTCCTTGATCTCTGTTGTAACTTGGGACAGAATATCTGATGCCATGTCATCGACTCGTCGGCGGATTGTGTTGTTTGATAGAGATATGACACTCAGTTTCTTCGCTTCATCCTCCCCACATACCTTGCTTACCATCTCGTGTGCACAAGGCATAATCAGATTCTCTGCAATGGTGTGGCATTTTTGTTGTTCGGCAACTTTATATGCAACAAAGTAAGATGCTTCGACCGCAGCTTGAAGCTTTTGGGCTTGAATTCCAGAATCAAACTGGATATTCTTCAGTGCTACAGCCCGGCGCTGAAAATAAGCCTGATCCTCATTTTGAAGATTTGGATGGCACTTCTGGAAGTGAGCTGAGAGTTTTGATGGCTTGAGGCTTTCATTTGCCAACACTTTGTGACATACTACACATTGTGGCCGATCCTCTCCACCAGAAGGTAAATTCACAAAGCCATAGCGAAGAAAGGCGTCAGAGTAGGTGCGCTTTTTAGACATTTTATTGTTTAATCTGCAGAAAAAGAAAAACTGCATAAAAAGTGTGAACAATGTGAACTTATTATTTATTTTTTCATGGAATTCTAGATAGCATTAAAAGAGCTTATTCAGCATAGGAATGATGTAATAGTAGGTAAATACTAACTATACTGCACAGGGCAGTACACATACATACCAGGTTTTGTCTACCTCGGCTGATGCTCACATAGAAACTGACAGTGTGAAATAGAGGCAACCTCAGGCAGTGAGTGACGCGTACTGGACACGTCGATGAGTCATCAGGGTTACTGAGTGACTTGTTTAAAGCATACTTGTCAAAATACTTTTAGGTTACCACACACTTAGATACATATTTTTCTTTCTCTACTGTATATTAGTTTTTGATGTTTATTGTTATTTGGTTTAACTTTATTACATACTTAAAATAGGTTTAATTTACAACTTTACATACTCAGACTAAGTTAACATTAATCCTAATACCAGCTACCTCAATGTTTTCTTGATTTTCAGAATTTTAACTTTTTTCTGTCACCCCTCCATTACCCCCGATAAATTGTTAAATTACCCCAGTCCCAGGGGGTAATTTAACCCCAGTTTGGGAACCAATGTGCTAGACCGTAATCAAGTGATAGTAAATTTCTATGTTCATCGGTCAAGGGTAGTAGAAACGTTTGTAGAAAGAGTGCTGATAAAGTAGTCTTCTTTCCAGATAGCTAAAATAATTTTTTGCAATAATTCAACAAAAACATAATGCACTGATGTTGGTAAGAATTGTTGTTTTTTTAATTACGTTACACCAAGCTACCAATGGACTATCTGTGCACTGCTCCCCCACAGGTGTCGAAACCCAATATTTAGAATTGTAAGTCCGCAGACATACCGCTGAGCCACTTGGGGGCGTTGGTAAGAATTAGAATTCTTACAACCATTACATTTCATTTTGATGAAAAGTTTTTGTTTCTATAATACAGACAAAATAACATAATTCCAACAGTCTATCTTAGAATATGAAGAAAACTAAATGTATAAAAAAAGCAATCTAGAAACAGGGAAATTAACCAATCCTTCACGTCATATACATTTATTAATATGATTTAAATTCATATATATATATATATATATATATCATATCATATATATGATATGATAGAGTCTCAATTAATTTGGTGCTCAAATTTCGATTTATTCTCTCGAAAATATTAAAAAATTCTCGACTTAAGTTAAGAAATATTTGAATGAAGATTAGATTTTTATTTCTGTAGAACCGGTCTTTTTACGCCGGGTCTGGCATTTGATACAGTGTGCAACAAGCTTATCGAAAATTACAAAGGACCAATAATCACAGCAGTGGAATTGATTACTTGCATCGTAACAGATGTGGTAGAGAAAAGTGCACAAGTGGTAAGTACGAATACCATTTTCTTTAAACATTTATTCTGTCAGTGATAACAAACTACCAACCATTTTAAGCAAATAATTTGTCTCTATATTGAGTTACAAATGTCCGCACAATGCGTGTTTGTGTTTTGTACCTTTTTCGATCCTTTTAAGGTCATTAACGTTTTATTATTATAATTGAATACAAAAAGTATTTAAACGACAAAAACGTTTTGTTTTGAATATCAACTAAGACTTACTGTGTGATTTGTGGTTCTATGTGCACCAAGTTGCTACTGTTGGAAATCAAAATATCAAGAGACTTAATTTTCGTTGTTACTTTTGTATGAAACGAATAAGAGTTGACAATAAGTTAGGAAAGATCAAGTCATTTTAGTGTAATGATTGCATGTTTATTTAAATATGTAAATTACATTCACTATTTTGCTTATACAAGTGGTTTCTGATATGTTAATATCAAATTGGTCCACACAAAAGCAAGAATAAAACAATTAAAGCAATGTTGTTTTTTAATGGAAACTTCTGTTTTTTATACCTTTGTAGAAGATGTCGTTATTTGTATTTTGTTCCTGGAGGTACTTACCTCGATAATAAGTCTTATTTCTAGGCTAAGTTAAATAGTTAGTTGTACTTTTATAGTTTTGCATTACCGTTATCACTACTTAGCCATTTTAAGGTAATCAAAGCTGATTACACATATTTAACGAGTGTTATAATCAGTTTTTACAAGGGCGCTTGAGTCGTAGTCTGAGGTTCGTAGGTCTGAATTCCCGTCACATCAAACAACTCTCCCCTTCAGCCTCTGGGGCGTTATGATCTCAAGGTTAATCCCACTACTCGTGGGTAAAAGAGTAGTCCACGAATTGGCTGTGGATTGTGATGAATAACTGCCTCCCCTCTAGTTTTTACCCCACTAGTACAGCGTAAGTCTACAAATTTACAACGTTAAAATCAGGGGTGATTCTCCTCGGTGGACTCAGCAGATAGTCAGATGTGGCTTTGCTATAAGAAAACACACACTTCCTCTAGTCTTGCACTGCTAACTAGGGACGGCTTGCGCAGCTTTCCGCGAAATTCAAGACAAACAAACCAATTTTTACACTTCATTCTTGTGCTAGTATTTGCATGAACTGATCTTTTGGGAAATATTTTTTTCACTTGACAAATTCTTAAACTGGCAGTTAAAACTGTTATTCATCCGCTTAAGACAATTATTCTAACATTGAAAGTATCTCTCTTATTCTTGTGTTAATATGTAAACTGTTGTTCTATTAAAAGTAGCGATTGAAAACTGGTCACAAGAAAACTAGCCCAGCATGGCTAGGTGAGTTAAGACGTTTGACTTAATCTCAGGGTCGCAAGTTCGAATCTCCGTCTCACTAAACATGCTCGCCCTTTTAGCCGTGGGGACGTTATATTATTACTGTTAATCCCACTATTCGTTGATAAAAAGAGTAGCCCAAGAGTTGGCGGTGTGTGGTGATGACTAGCTGCTTCCCTCTAGTTTTACACTGCAAAATTAGGGACGGCTAGCGCAGATAGCCTTCGTGTAACTTTGCGCAAAATTTAAAAAACAAACAAACGCAAGTGAACTATTTTATGTATGTTACATTTGCAAAAGCTTTGACCTTTTGGAAATAAAATCAACCCTTAATCTCTCAGTTTTCTTTAATCTATGATATATTTTAAAGTATTATAAATTGTTATGGTGGTACTAAAACGAATCATCAGAACAGACCACTCATAGCCATGCTTTACTTATAAAAGAGCCACATACAACACTCTCCAAGCTGTGAAACATATAATTAAGTTTATAAATTGGTTCTATACACACTTTGTAAATATTTTTAAATTATTTCTACATATTTATTTATATTTATAAATAATAATTCCATTATCTGGAGAAGGAGGTGTGAATTAAAAGACATGTACAAAAAATATGATTCGAATTCAAGTATGAAAAATAAAAGCTAACTTTCACGCTATATATCACACAATAATACAAACTTTTGTCTGTATAACAATATCAGCTACATTCAAATAATTCTTTTTTGTAGAATAATTGTTTTTATTATAAATTATATTATCCCATTTTTTCCAGCTACAACGCTATCCACGTCTGAAAAACGAGGTTGTGTTCCGGGTAAGCACACGTCTAAAGGAACAAGAACAAGAAACCAAGGTAATTATTTGAAAGTGAATGTTGGCGTTGTATAAGTTTGGTTAGCCTCATTTGTACTCGTTATTTATAAAATAATAAATACACACTTATCACCAAGGTATCACCATGTGAAATATCTGTTTACAGATATTTTATTTTATTGTGCATATAGCAGGTTTCTGGGTTTTAATATTATTACAACGTATATTATACTGGCTATCACGTTACTTATATAACTTTTAATTTTACTTAAATTTTCTACAAAATCATTCCTACGCAGTTTTCGTTTTAAAGTCTACAAAAACGAACATTATTTGCTTAGTCATTTTTCACCTAAGAAATTCCTATTTGTAAAGGGATGTTATAATACACGCCTTCTTTATAAAACGGTTTCAGTGGAACACATATTAACAGTTTTAGAGGTGTTAAACTGTTGAGGAAAGTACCTCTAAAATAGCAAGTTTTTAACTCTGGATCTTGTTACTTTACCGCAGTCTTGATCTCCGAGTTAATTCATGAACCACCTTATCAACATCGAAGCTTTGCAGCCCTCCTCTTCTCCGACTTCCTCGTCTCACATATTTTCCCAAACATCACATGACAATAATGTTAGTTTCTCACCCTGTTAATAATCGTAAGTGATCCGTTAAGTTCATGCCTGCTCAGTGGTTTAAATGTTCATCCCTAATAGAACCCAAATGTAAGTTTTCAAATGGGTCTGAAGAGAAACAAGTTTTAAGCGCCAAGGTAGTTAGTTATTTACATATATCAACATAAACCTTTGGCTGAGTACTATATTAATGTATACCTGAATAAATCATTAATTGTTTCACATGATTTGTGGAAGCACTAAAAGTCTAGAAATGTAATTAAACATGAATGTTTTTGCAGAACAATAGACTAAAACAAGGAGTTCTCCTAAACCTACTAACTTCTTTCATTATGCATTTACTTTCTGTTTACTGTATATTTGTCAGTACTCTTTTACAGACTGTCTCCTTACACTTTGTTTATTTCTAAGTCATCGACGTTTAAGTTGTATAAGCTGTCTTATACTTACATGGTCATGTATAATATATTACATAAGTTTTTTATGATTTATTGAAACATTATAAGCCGGTAAACAAAATAAATTATCTCTTTGCTATTATCTATTTCAGTTGTTTTTTTAGTTTAATGACATATGACAGTTTCATTAAATTAATCAACAATTTTACTGCTTTAGAATCAGTGTATCAGGCATATAAATGGAGAAATGGCTTTTCATAACGTCAGGCATCCAGATTTTGATAGAGACAGGTAATTATTGGTTTTATTATTCTAAATACTTAATTTAAAAGTCTGGAGTGTATTAAGACACGTACTGAAAGTATATAAGAACAACATTTAAGACGGTGCCTGTGCATAAATTAAATATACTGAGAATTCTTCAATGTTAAAAGTGCACATAAACTTATTTTTAAAAATGACACCATGCTCGTTAGAAACCACTACAAGTTTCAGGGCTCTCTTGATGACGAAGAGATAGTGCGTGCGTTTTCTTATAGCAAACCATATTGGAGTGTCTGCTGTGTCCACCGAGGGGAATCAAGCCCCTTATTTTAACATTGTAAATCCATATACTTACTGCTGTCTCAGCAGAGAACGAACGAAGTAGTACCGCCAAAATATGGGAATTTCTTAACATTCTGGCGTCTTTAATTAACACATTCCACACGGATCTTCATTGATAGGTTCAGAGATCATTGGGATGTTGGTTTCTCTAACAATTGCTTATTTATTGTATTTTAAAGCTAGTTTTTAACCTCTATGTTTATATAATATGTAAGTATATAAAAGAGTTCCATCACATTTGTTATTGTTGCTTTGTTTGTCAGTTACTAGATAAGTAAGTTAAGCCGGGCAAATGTCTATGTCTTTCGGCCCATGACTTCATGATTAAAAGCCCTGTCATATAAAGTTCCATCACGTTATGATGTTGCTGAGGTTAGCTAGTACCCTTAAAGGGTGAAATAAAGTAAGATCCTGATTTTTTATTATAAGACAAATATTTAAGTTTATCAAGATAGTATATATTTTGATAAAATGTTTGAACCGCAAATGAGTCTTCTGACTGTTGTAGTAATGGACACATGTGTACAAGTAAAAATATGATTTTGAGCGTATTTGTTGTTGAGTGAATCATTGAAGACATGAATTCCTTTTACTAACCCTAACTCTGGTTTACTTAACTACTTATCCTCAATTCCTCATGGTAGACACAACAAATAGCCTAGTATGGCGAAATGTAAATTAAACTCAGAATTTTCGTCAGTTTTCCTAGTAGATTATGGAGCACGGACAAATCTTTCTTTTTGGAGTCATTTGACAGGTTGACAAGAGAGATGAATGATCACCAAGTGTATCCTTACATTTTTAATTCTAAATCAAACAAAATCCTTTCCTCAAAAACAATATTCTTAGGATAAGGATTTATAATTTTTATTATCTATTCTTATGACATAGAATAGATCAAGTGTGTTTTTGCAACAATTTCCTGGATTTTTCTACCCACAAATATATATATATACGAAATTATAGGCCCAGAAGCAAGCTAAGGAGTAAAGAAATTACTCTAAATTCAGTTGAAGAAATACCTGAACCACAAGTGAAGGTATGTATTAAGACTTAACAAAAAGAATAAATAGCAACAAAAATCGTGATCATTTATATCTTATAAAAAGGATAAAAGAAAAGATTTTCAACTGTCTTTTATAGCAACTAGATCTACATACGTAAACACATAAAACAGCTGTAATCTATATTGTTTTAAACATATTGTAGAGTCTGTCTTTAAAACCCAAATAATTAGTAGGAAAGTGGTAAACATTTTAAAATAAAACGATATAAATTTTCTTTCCTGCTAGAAGACAAAGCTGATATTAAGTATACGGTTTGTTGTCATTAGTTCTCCTAACTGAGTGAATCCTATTAACATAAAGAAAAATTACTATGGTGTTCCTACTTTGTTATATCGATCAATGGTCAGTATAGATATCCAGCATTTCGCCAATGAAAACTTTCTATGACGATCTTTCCAGGACATATGTGAAGGTAACTTGCTGTTAACAGTGAAGGGTGGCCTGAGAAATTCTCATAAAGATTCCTGGTGTAAACTTTCTTTTAATTATTTCTGTTGGCAAAAAAAAGAAGACGTAAGTTGTTTTGTTTTGTTTTTTTAATTTCGTGCAAAGCTACTCCAGGGTTATCTGCGCTAGTCATTTCTAATTTAACAGTTCAAAAGATCAGAAGGAAGGCAGTTACTCGTCACCACCAACTCTTGGCTACTCTTTTACCAACAAATAATGGGATTGATCATTACATTATAACGCTCCCATGGCTGAAAGGGCGAGTATGTTTGACTGAAGGGGATTCGAACTCAGAAAAGACGTAAATTAACGAAGATGAACTTGTGTAATGATTGTGCTGATTAATATACTGTTTTTTTTATGTTTTCCCACTTTTACGTGAAATTTATAATAAGTAAAAGTAGAAATGGAGTATCAAAACTCGTGTCTTTATAAAAACAAATTTTTATTTATAATTGTGGATTTCACAGCAGTTTAAGATGTAGGCGAGTTATAAGATTGGCAGTCAATCCCTTAGTGTGAATAGTGGTTGATAAAGTGCTGCTGATTAGTTGCGTTATCTCTGGTCAGTAGTTAAAATTTTGATCGTTAGCATTTAGCCTTAGTAGCTTTGCCATGAGTAAGAAATACAAATATAGATTCAGAAATAGTTTAGATACCGTATATTCTAAAATCTATTAGATGTTTCATTTGATACTTGAATTATTTTCGAAATGTTGAAAACAATCATAACTATCAAGAAATGTATATATGTTTCAATTTGAAGCATACTTAAAATTCTATGGCCAAAAAGAAGTAACAACATGGAGAGTAGCTGGGAAAAAACTACGATGATTTCTCAGCTATTAAAGTCAAAGAACTAAACTGAAGTCATGAAAGTACATGACCAGGTGTGTGTCACGGATTAGCATGCTTTGACTGTGAGCTCAAAGACTCACGAACCGTGTCTTTTCCGTAAAAACAAAATTCATTCTGCACTTTGAAGCTATCAGTGCCCTGCAAGAGGTAGGTCAAATTCCACTCTTTGGTCAGAAAAGAGTTGGGAGTAGATGCTTTTCGACCAATTCCTCTAATCATTTACTTCAGAATCACTGAAAGCTATGCGCAGATATCACCTGTTTATCTTTGCCCGAAAATGAGCATGAAATGTTTTGAAATTAATTTTATATTCTGGAGTGAATGTGGTTAGACAGTTCCAGCATAACAACATAAAATGACACTTTTTTATTTTTAAATTAAGAATGTTGCTGGTAAGAAAATAGTTTTTGAAATATTCTTCTAAAAATTTTCCATTTTCTCATTTGATTATCTTATTTTTTGAGTTATGTTAATGAGATATTAAAAAAGAATTGTAAATCATGTTGATTACTTTTAGACTAACGACAAACGAAATATGATTCCATTTACTGAATTAAGGATGCAGCCGAAAAAAAGTAAAAGTGATTCAAAGAACAAGAACGACTACAAAGCACACAAGTTTATATTGTTTCGTGCAGACGGGAGGTGAGATATTTCCTGCTAAGCCTTTGTAGATAATCAAAACGATCAAAGAATAAAGTGTTAATATTTTAAAATTGTTTGAAATAAAAGTAATATCACGTATGTATATGGTGTAAATAGATGAAATATTTAGTTATTGTTAATATTGGTGAGAGTACGACAGTTCATTAGCTGGAATAAAAATGAAGTCTTTATAAAAACTACACACTGATACAGCTTATGTTGCTATTTGCTGCTTATATTATTAGCCTAGTTTTTGGTTTTGTTGTCTGAATAACTATATTCAAATGTCATAAAAATAAGTGGACGACGCTCTTCGAAATATTTGGTTTAGATAAAATTAGCATATCCAGATAATCCTCATAAACTTGGTCTTTGAGATCAGAAATGGTTATTTTTGTTGTTGATTGTTATGACGTACTGGCCAATTTCAAAGTAATTACCAACGCTATTAACAACACCTTGAGTACTTATGTAGAAAACAATCTGAAATATTTATCTAAATGTTCAATTAGTTTACAGACTGTCCTTGATACAGTGAAAAGTTTTTATATTTGTTTTTATTATAAAACTGGATTGTAGTTTCTTCTATCACCTGTTTTAACCAATCGAATCACTATACATCAGAGTATTGTCTCTCAATCAGTTAGTAGACACTAAATGAAGTCGCATAGATACGCTTAACTTTGCAATTTGTACTCTTATGACATCAGTAAAACGTGCGTATGTTACGAGTCACGAGAAGAATTATGCACTTTGTAAGCTCTGGCAGAGCAGCATGACATATGAACATTAACAGCAACAAATAAAAATACTTGTTATCTTAATTTCCGTTTCATTTACTCCTGAGGCCCTGCAGACGTATATATTGTATATATAACATAAAACTAAAACACGTACAAGTTTTTACTTGCAAATACAAATAACAAAATATTATAATCCCAAAACTTTATTAGTTTCTTATATCAGGTTTGTGACTTCAAAGCTCACTCTTCAGGATGTAATTTTACAGATAATCTATAATTTAAAAAAGTTCACAACCCACGTTAGAACTAAACTGTTAAAGCTATTACTTGGAATCCCAAAAACGATAGTGAAATAAGTAAAATGTATGTTCGATATTACATCATTAAAGGTTATGGAAATAAATTGTTGTTCTATAATAACAAAATAAACTATAGTTAAAATAAAATGTTATTTTAAAGAAAAATCATAAAGAAATGAAAAAAAAATTATATCTTATCAGTTTGAATTAGTTTACTTTGAGCATCTGTTGGTCCATTTAATTTATAAAAAAGTTGTGTTTTATGTTTGTAAGTTCTTAAGAACATTTAAGTTTAGTTCAAAATGGATATTTGAGAGTTTCAAAATATATTGTCCTTAAAATTACATCCAGAAAAAATGACACTTCTAGTCACATCTATACAAAAAAAATAAAAAAGTTTAAGGATTATTTGAAAAATTGTTTAAACAAAGTACTTACGAGTATTTATCGAGTTTAAGGATTTTAACTTATTGCAGTATATATATTTGTATATTATATTTATAAATAGTTAACATTTAATGTATTGAACCTTACATATAAACAGTCTAGATAAAAGTATGGGATAATAAGTTTATTTAACTACTTTCAAAGTTTAAAGAACGTATTCTTTGCAGTTACTTATATCTACTATATATCATATAAAACTTATATCAAATAAAACTGTCACATCTACGCGAAAGTAAAGTTTTAAACGGTGGCAACGATTCCTATTCATCATAACTCTTCTGATTATAATAATAATAATAACAAAAGGAAAATTCATTGGAGTAATTCTAAAATAACAGAATGGTACATCACCCTAAAATTTTTGTAACGAAAGAGTCATATCAGTTATGAATGGTTAATAGATTTTATATCAGTTGTAAAAATGGAGCAAAACTGCTGTTAAAAATCTAATTAATTAAAGTAGAACTTTGCAGGGAACGACGAATGAGGTGTAACAATAACGGAAAAATTTGGCTTAACCTTCAACTGTTAAAATGTTAAACCATCAAGTGAAAGTCTTGGAATAAAATGTTGGTTTAAAACCTGATAACAAAACATTTCATAGAAAAGAAGATAATTTTATAATAGTAAACGCTGACTGATAAAACATCAAGTAATAATGTTTTTCCTGGTTTTACTTGGCTTTTGTATGTTTCTGTTATCTAAATAATCGCCTTATTTTCCAGGTCGGTTTTTCGAGACTTAAAACAATTAGAATTCGTTTGTATGGATATGACTGATTTAGAAAAGTGGACAGATGCTTTTAAACAAGTTAATGTACCTGTTACATTATCAAAGAGTTGTTCTATGGAATCTTTGGTATGATTTTTTCTGCTTTAATTTTTTTTGAGAAAGTTTATGAAAAACATCATATATGAAATTTTCTTTAACAAACATAACAATTGTGCACGTTAGCTTGTCACTATCACACATTGTTTCGCGCCCCAGTGGCTCAGCGGTATGTCTGCGGACTTACACGCTAAAATCCGGGTTTCGATACCCGTGGTGGGCAGAGCACAGATAGCCCGTTGTCTAGCTTTGTGCTTAATTCAAAACAACAACGACACATTGTTTAATTGCAAAGTTTTATTATTCAGAACTTTTAAAGTTTAGATAAATATTTTGTTGTTTGATTATAATATTTTTTTTAGGTTTGGGTTACGGTACTTTTGCCTGGTTTTTTATTTTGTTTGGTTTACAGCATCCTATTTCACATTTTTACTTTAAGTGCGCCTTGTTCCCAAACTGGATACAATTTTTAATGGGTTTTACGGAATTTCTTTCATAATTTAGGGAGAAATTTCTTCATAGTTTAAACTGTAAAGAAAAAATCAAGGACACTAATATATTGTTTCATTAGGTTTGAATTATAAGCTCCTTTTCACCTTATGCATAGACCTGTTTATTTGATTGTTTTAAAATTTCGCACAAAGCTACTCGAGGGCTAACTGTGCTAGCTGTCCCTAATTTAGCAGTGTAAAACTAGAAGGAAGTCAGCTAGTCATCACCATCCACCGCCAACTGTTGGGCTACTCTTTTACCAACGAATAGTGGGATTGACCGTCACATTATACACCCCCACGGCTGGGAGGGCGAGCATGTTTAGCGCGAACCACGACCCTCGGATTACGAGTCGCACGCCTTACGCGCTTGGCCATGCCAGGCCGTGCATAAACCTACCATAGTCAGGTAGTTAGAGCGCTTTACTCTCAATCTGGGGGTGGCAGGTTCGAATACCCATCCCACCAAACATGCTTGTCCTTTCAGCAGCGTGGGAATTATAATTTGACGGTCAGTTGCACTATTCGTTGGTAAAAGAGTAGAGTAAAGGTTGGCGTTTGGTGTTGATGAATAGCTTCCTTCCTTTCTAGTCTTTCAATGCTAAATTAGAGACGGCTAGGACTAGTAACCCCCGAGTATGTTTGCACAAAATTTAAATATACCTTATATACCTTTCGACACTGTCAATTTGTTGTTATTACCTGAAACTAAAACTTCAAGGTTATTTTAACTGCCTTTATTTAAAACAACACGTAATATTAAATCTAATTCCATTTTTTATCTGTTTATTTAGTGTCAGGTGGATTCTAATTCAACCAAAAATGTTTATACTTCGCAAGCTACGCGAATGATCTTAGAGAAGGGGAGAGAAAAGGTAGAAGAGGTATGAAAACTTAAGCCATTCACTTCGTTGTAAATTATTTTAATTGATTTAGCTAATTAAGAAATACCTATACTTTAATTCTTTACTTATGGTTTTCAAAATAAGAGAGTTTATACAAGTTGAGAAAGGGGCTCATGTAGGTGTTATTATCAGTAACAAGAGGCTTAAACATTGAGACATCTAGAAGAATTTTAATTAAGACAGATCATATATCTTGTAGCTAAGTATTCTTAATTGATAAGCTTCTGCTACTGGCAATAGCTTTACGAACGGATTTTGTCTTAATAAAGGTGCTTGTTTTTCGTAGATTTTTTGGATGTAAAATAGAACGTTATCCAGAACATTACTTGAAAAATAGGTATATTATTTGTAAAATTAAAAATTTAATGTTTTTCGTTTTCACAAATAAAATGGGACAGTTTCTTACTTTAATTTTTACATTTGATTTCATTTTTCTTCAGTAAACCTGTCCAATATACTTCATGGTTAATGACCCCCAGTGGCACAGCGACACGTCTGCGGACTTACAACGCTAAAAATCGGGTTTGGTACCCCTCGTGGATAGGGCAAGATAACACTTTGAATATCTTTGTACTTAATTAGAAACGACAACAATCATGTTGTCAATTTTTGGCTTCGTCGCTCACACATTTTAAAATGGAAATCTTACATTTTATTATCTCCATTTGTGAAAAACCAATATCGTTTTAGGATGTAGTTTTCAATAGTTAGTGCCCTCCGCTAGTACAGCGGTATGTCTTTGGACTTACAACTCCAAAATCAGGGGTTCGATTCCCCTCGGTGGGCTTAGCAGATAGCCCGATGTGGCTTTGCTATAAGAAAATGCTAGATACTCAACAGTCAGTAAATCTCGGAACGAAAGTAGGTAAATTCATTCAAACGATTTGTGAAAAGATCGCATTGATACCATGTGGTAAAATCTTATAACATTTGCCTTAGCTGTTACAATTCACACTACTAAACTACCTTGTTTATTCAAGAGTAATAACAACTACAGAACAGTCTATTCTGTTTTGTAATAACTATTGTTTCTAATATAAATCCTTCTTAAGCCCTTAATATATTGTTATATTAAGTTTTGTTGAACAAATAGTTAATAAAGCGACAGGTCAAGGCCAAGCCAATTTCAAGTTATTTCCATTTTATTATTCTGTGTTTTTCAAAAGACAACAACAACATCATGAAAATAAAATGCAAGACAAATTTCGATTTTAATACAAATAAATTGTATCAAAAACTGGTGTAATAGCTCATTTTCTTTGCCGTGGAATTATTATCTTGTTATATAATATTTAAAATCCTTTGGTTTCATTATAATATTTGTTTCAAAAAGCTCCTGAAAAAACAGCGTTAAGAAACGTCTAATTATTAATCTCAGTAGTTTTGTATTGGAATTGATCGTTGGAATCCTAGATTTTCCAAGACCCTCATATGGAGAAACAAGTGGACGAACTAGCAGGAATGGTTGAGTCATACATGGAAATTGTAGAAAAGAACATACAAGATACAACCCCAAAGTACATCATGTTGCTTTTAGTACAGGAAGTAAGTGCTGGTGTCTGTTTCCTCACCTACACGATTATAGTTATATTAAAGTATGATACTTATGTTCAAAAAGTCTCTATTTATGTAGACACAATATTTATGTGTCATATTTTTGTGCTTAGTTTTTTGTGATTTTGTATCACTTTTACTACCACAGTTGTAAAAAACAAAACTAACGATAAAATCGAAAATAGCAAAATTTATTTTGCTAGTAAAACAACTCATTATTTATTACAAAGTACATCACTGTTGAAGGAGTAGGTAGCAGTTTCGATATTAAACTCACCCTCATTATTCTATGGTGTGAATTTAAGTTTAAAACTAGGCGTGTTTAGAGATCATTTGATTCCTCTTGGCCTAGTTCATGAATTATGGTTCATGAAATACCTGCTAAAAAGTAATGAAAATGAAAACTATATTCTAAAAGAACTAAAACTCGCCTTATTTTGATACAAAATTCAGTACTTATTTGTAAATAAACTGAGCTGAAAATTATTATGAAACATAAACAAATTAACTCGATGATTATGCCCCGTCAGACCAACTAAGGAGGCTTTTGAACGTTTCTCCAAACACATTTTACGTAACATTAAAATAATATATTTTAATATCGGTTAGAGTCCAATGTAATTCACTACATAATTATGAATATACACTGCTGGCTAAAATCTTAAGGCCGATGAACATAAAGAAAAAAAAATATGCATTTTGCGTTGTTAGACTCAACCACTTATTTGAGTTGAGCTTCGAAAGATGAAAATAAGAAAAGAAAAAAAGAAAAAATAAACTTTTTTAACATTTAATAGGGAAAATGTGAGCACTATGAAATTATCATAAATACTAGCTAGTCAAAAGTTTAAGACCATACCAAAAAGAAGTCCTAAACAGATTAGGAAATGCCAAACAAGAGGTCTCATTAGTGAGTTGCACGGCCGTCACTGCGAATAACGTCAAACATTTACTTTGGCATGGTCGATATAAGCACTTGCAGAAGGCTGGCTGGAATGTTATTCCAAGTGGTGAAGTTGGCTTCACGAAGATCATACACTGTTTGGAATTGACGTCCATTTTTATAGACTTTCCTTGCCATTCACCCCCAAACATTTCCAATGAGGTTCAGGTCGGACGAATACGCTGGATGGTCCAAATGAATCGCGTTATTCGCCACGAAAAAGTCCTTTGTTCTGTGAGCATTGTAGATTGCAGCACTGTCCTACTAAAATTCAGTAATTTCCACACAAGCGAGGGCCTTCAGTCAATAAAAATGCTCTCTCCAACATGCTAATGTAGTCAGCTGCTATTTGAAGCTTCATTGTTCCATGGAAGGAAAAAGCACCACAGATCATAATGGAACCTCCTTCACTGTGTCGTGTAGAAAATGTCTCCAGTGGGATATCCTTATAGCCTGTAACGTTGGAAGCCATTTGGACCATCCAGGTCAAAATTTGTTCTCATCAGAGAACAAAACTTTCGTCCACTTTTCTATGTTCCATGTTTGGTGCTTCTCATCAAAGTTTAACCGAGCTGTTTCATGGTGTGGAAGGAGGCGTAGCCTTTGAAGACGTTTACGGTTTTAAAGGCTTTCTCTCATAGATGACGTCTTATTGTTCTTGAGCTGCATTCTGCGTCCGTAAGGGTCTTAATCTGGTTCGACGGTCGGTTAGTGTCTTGCTGGACAACCCGTCGAATCCTCCTGCTCAATGCCGGCAACATTTTCTTGGGCCGACCACTTGAAATTCTTGTTCCGTAGCCCTCCAGGTCTTTTAACAAATTTGCAGCAGCAGTTTTACCAAGCATAATCTCACCAGCGATGGCACGTTGAGGGACACCTTGCTTTTGCAGCTCGACAGTTCTGCCACGTTTAAATTCTGTCAACTTTTCAGCTTTTGCCATGTTTTTACCCAATATAACACAGGAGATGTCAGTGGGAGATGTTGACAACGCTAATTCTTGAACACAAATGATTAAATTTCGTTACGTGTTAACCCATTAACGCTTCATTTCAATATGGTCTTAAACTTCTGACCAGCTAGTATTTAGGCTAATTTCATAATGTTCACATTTTCCATATTAAATGCTATAAAAGTTTTTATTTTCCCTTTTTTTTATTTTCATCTTCCAAATCTCTACTCAAACAACGCAAAATGCATATATTTTTTCATGTTCATTGGCCTTAATATTTTTGCCAGCAATGTACATATGTATTAAAAAACAACTAACCCTATTATTCTGAACGTTGTGTTGTAATTTTCAAAGAAATCAAGTAACTAAAATTCCGCATCCAAATATTGTCCCTCGCTGATCTACGGATTCACAACGCTAAAAATCAGGAATTCGATTCCCTTTGGTGGACTCAGCAGATAGCCTAATGTGGCTTTGCTATGAGAAACACACACATCCAGTTATTCTCTAGCTATGTGAACCTGCGAAGGTCAGGTACAATTTTGTTCTCTTTTTTTTCTTCGCTCCCCAGTGGCTCAGCGGTATGTCTGCGGACTTACACGCTAAAATCCGAGTTTCGATACCCGTGGTGGGCAGAGCACAGATAGCCCATTGTGTAGCTTTGTGCTTAATTCAAAACAAGAAGAAGAAGAACAACAACAACTCTTTTTTTCTCCTCCATTGCATTGTTCGAATGTTGAACGTTAAAAAAAAGAAGTCATTTGTTTCACAAAAGTTTATGTTATGAATTATTTGTATCTTGTTCATCATTCATACAATTATACACTTTGTTATTTTAAAATGACTTTTCAATATAAATATCCTTATAATACACAATATTTACATCACAGTAGTTATAAATTACGTAGGTACAGCAATAGGTGACTGATTATTAAACATATAAAACTTCTTTATGGATGAGAATTACTTAGGCTCATTTTCATGATATTTGACAAAGCGATCTAATGTGCGTTATGTGTTTTTATGTAAGTTTATCTTAGAGTAAGTAAATGAGGTGTTAGAAACCTGTCGTAGAGTGGTTAAATGTTTCTGTAGTTATGTGAAAACATAACAAACAGGCTATGCTAAGCCTGCGAATTGAAAGAGGACAAAACAAGTATTTAAGAGACAAGCCTCATTTTACTCTGCACCTAATAAAGATTTGTCTTTCACTTAACACTAAATGTCAGTATGTTTATTTTTTATATAACACTCAACCATTTCGTTAATCTCAGATATTTCATAATATTTCTGGTCGATCTTCTGTTATAAATCCAACCTATATAATACTCGTGTGGTAATCAATTCCACTTGATAATACCACAAGACCAAACAGACATAGGCCCGCATGGCCAGGTGATTAATCTGAGGGTCGCAAGTTCGAATCTCCGTCACACGAAACATACTTGCCCTTTCAGCTGTGAGGACGTTATAACGGTACGGTCAATCCCACTGTTCGGTGGTAAAAGAGTAGCCCAAGAGTTGGCTATGGGTGGTAATAACTAGCTGCCTTCCCTCTAGTCTTACACTGCTAAATTAGGGACGGATAGTGCAGATGGCTTTCGTGTAGCTTTGCTGGAAATTCAAAACAAACAAATAAAAAAAAGGGTATTTATGTTTGGCCTCATAGTCAAATATTCATATATCTTAATTGAATTCAACATGTCACAAATAAATTTTAATTTTTAGTAAGTCAGAGCATTTCATAAATATCACATGAAATAGGTTATAAACGCGGACATAAGCATGATAACGAAACAAGATAATTTTTGTTCTAAAACAAGATATTATTCTACTAAAAGATATATCTAAGAACTCCTCGACTGTAGCAGTTACTGACCTGTTATTTTTATCTGTCATTGCTTTTCAGACGTTGAACTATGCGATATGCGATTTAGCAGGAGACATAATAGGAATCACAAATACCGTAAGTTTTATTTTATTCCTAGTGATTTGAAGTAGTTTATAAAATACCTATAACTGTGTACGTTTTATAGTTTCATGCGATTATCAATTTTCAGAGGAGGAGCAGCATAAAAAATGCAATGTTCTAGTTTAGGATAAACTTAGCTGAAGTAATCGTTTGCAAGTGATATTAATTTCGTAGATGTTGCCCACTTTTTGACGTTGACGTTAAGTTTAATGACTTTGTAAAGTGGTCAACAGATAAGCCTAAAGTGAAATACTTTCCTTCATTAATGCAACGGTATTATAGATTTAAATACTTCTTGAGATGAAGCTATACTGTAACGTTTAACGATAATGTCATTCATGAAGTTAACTGAAGTTTTCTTAACGTTAACACTAAGGTTATGAACTTCATTCAAGGCATGAATGTTAAACTAATCATAATGTTATAACACTTTATTTATATGAGAGGCTAACTTTGAATACAGATATTTTTAAATTTAAGTATTTATATATTACGACACAGAGGCAGGTCTGCGGACTCACACCGCTAAAAACCGGATTTCGATACACGTAGTGGGCAGTGCACAAATAATCCATTATGTAGCTTTGTGCTTAATTCTGAACAAACAAGCATTATATGTAAAGGATATATATATATATATATACATAGGAGAGATATTACTGGCAAAATATTGTTGAAAGGAAAGACTAACATTGGATAATTCACGATTAGAGGTGAACTTAACATTAAAGCATCTATGACTTTCTCCTATCGATGAAACTAAGTTTATATATTGAAGTACGATATATAGGGGTTCAACTGGGAATCTGAACACAGCTCACGTCTGTATAAGGGTATGGCAAAAGTTCGGGTTTTTTTGCTATTGATGTCATTTTTGTTTACGTTCTTAGAGGCAAGGTTAAAGGTAAAACTTTTTATATTTCACTTTTAAATTGAGGCTAAATTTCAAGTCGTTAGACATAATCAAATGTTGAAAATAAAATTCAATTTCTTGAACTTTATTCTGAGCTGGAAATAAATTTAGTTCTTTAGGTTTTGTATACGTGTAGAAAAAAGTTCAAGTACTTAAGACTGACGACAGGGTTCATTTCTTTTAGACATTGTTTAAAGGCTAATTATTCAGCTCTCTAAACAATATATATTGATGGGGACTGACGTTCAACTCATTAGACATTATGTGTTGTGAGGCTAATGCTTAACGTTTTAAACATTACTAAAAATTGTTAGTTTAAAAAGGTGGATAGTGTTCTTCAAAAATGATGGAAACAATACGAGTAGCTTAAAGTGAAATGAAATCGCATAAAAATAAACGAACAAGCGTAAGGTTTAAGAAATACGTTTGGTATTATTTCCACAAGCTATAAGTCTCTATTCTCATTCTCTTCAGTATTACAGCTTTAAGTCGTGTAAGTAAAATAAGTATTTGTAATTGATGAAATAACGTAAGTACTACGTCTCAAACTTTAAGCTTGTTTGTCTACTTTTTTGTAATTGCATGTTCACTTTAAGCCATTTAAGTTGTTTCTGTAATTTTTAAGATCTCTCTTCACTATTTTTCAATTTTATCAGTATTTAATATTGCCTTTTTTTAGTTTTTATATCCATCATGGACACAAGTCTGTATAATAGTAATACTGTCCTATTCGAGGCAGTTCAACATAATGAAATATATAGTTGGTGTATGATGGTCTGTGCCCCCCAGTGGCTCAGCGGCATGTCTGCGGACTTACACGCTAAAATCCGGGTTTCGATACCCGTGGTGGACAGAGCATAGATAGCCCATTGTGTAGCTTTGTGCTTAATTCAAAACAACAACAAAAATGATGGTCTGTTGGGAAACAGTGAAAAACCTTTCGATTGGTTTCATCTCCTGATTGCACTATTCTTCACCCTCCCTTGTGGTCAGATTCAAGATTGGCTACTCTATCTGTAATATCTATAAAATTCACAAATCACATAGTATTAACTATAGTACGACACTTACCATCAGCCATCACCAAGATTGCCTATCTGATGCTCGAAGCTGAGCTCGGTGCTATCTTTCAAACTATGGATTAAAGATTTCTATTGTGAGAGACAACCTAGATCTTTGTCAAAATCGATCATGTATTAATAAAAGCGAAAACTGTGATCCTGTTAGCAGCAGCGAGTCCGAAAGGACAGGAACCAAATGACACGTGGCATCAATATAGTTACAACAGTAAGTTAATAATCGTTATGGTACATGTATTATGCCTGAAATATGAACAATAAATAATATTCACGGCCTGCACGTAGCAATATTTATTGATAAGGACTAATACTGAGTTCTGTTGACACTATCTGTTGGTGAGGACTAATACTGAGTTCTGTTGACACTATCTATTGGTGAGGACTAATACTGAGCTCTGTTGACACTATCTTTGGTGAGAAGTAATACTGAGTTCTGTTGACACTATCTATTGGTGAGGACTAATACTGAGCTCTGTTGACACTATCTATTGGTGAGAACTCAGTTTAAATATACGTATTTTTAGTACGGATCAATATTCAACACTGTAGCTATTTTAATAAACACTATCTAAACGTGCTCTTTAATTTTTTAAGATATAAGTCTATTTAGAGATAAGACTCAAGTTCAAGTTCTTAGCATTAGCTTAAAAGCGAAGCAAAAGCTCAAATCTTTTATTTGTAGATGTGAATCCAATCCAGATTTATAGCGTTTATCCTTGAAAATTAATGTTATGTCTAAACTCAGCGAATTAGTATGTTTGATATCGATATGGATAAAATGAAATAAGTTACTATTTCAATAAAACCATAAACAAAACATGAAGTTAAAATTGTCTTTTAACATTAATTCCAAAGACAGCAATTTAACATCATTAGTTTTTACCCCAGAAACTTATTTATTTTTAAGTATTAAATATTATTGCTAAAAATACTATTTGGTTTCAAGAGGTATTGATTCCTCATGGTGAATAGAAAGTAAATAGATTATTCTGTAGCTTTAGATTTAAAATATGTCATTAGCTTTTAATCACGTTTTTCTCTGTGTGATACCTTTAAAAACTAGCTGTCATTAAAAAGTCCTTTAATAAGTAAAACATATTTGGTTATTTACAGGAAACTTTGATGGAAGTCTGTGCAGAAGAAGAAAAGAGAAGAAAAGAGTTACAATCAGCCTGTAACGCTATTGAAGAAGCTCTTAAAGTGATTGGAAGTGTATAAAAATTTCTCCTATTCTGTATCTTTTTCCTTTGATTGGCAAACTGTCTACGATCCTCTTTTCACACCAAAAAAAGTAACTGATTAGTATTCATATAATTTAATTTTTTATTAACGTCTAAATAAGCTAATTTTTAGCTTCTAAAATAATTATTGGAATAACAAATTAAATTTTCCCTTTTCTTTATTCTTAACATTTGCCACATTATGACGCCTCTCTTCGGTAGAAATGAGGAGCAAGTTTGGTGAGACACGGAATTGGACCCGCAACCCTCAGATTAACCACCTGACCATGTCCGGCCACTGAAGGCAAGGTGAGACGGGGAATTGGACCCACCTGGTCATGCCTGGCCATTGCGAGCCAAACGTTTTTGCCTCCAGTGCCACAGTAGTATTTCTGTGGATTCACAAAATTAGTAACCGGGTTACGATACCCGTGGTAGGCAGAGCTATGTTATCTAATTATGTAGCTCTGTGCTTAATCCAGACAAACAAACTAACAAGCGTCCTAACCACTTGACTATTCCGGGTCTGAACGCTTACAATGAGATCGTCCAGTGACTACGACCAGCAAATTGTTAGTTTATCTCTTGCAAATGTTACAACACATTATTTTGTTACACATATATACTAACCTAGCGATAGCAGCACCAAGCAATGAGTTTCATCTGTTGTTTTATCCGAGATAACTACTTCGTTTCAGTTGAAAGTAAATATTTATTCTTCAAAGTGCGCCAAAACGATGATGAATGAAAAACAATATCGATTAACCTGTTGACTGCCAAGTATTTCAGCTGCTATGACAGCTCCTATGCTTCTTCATTTTGTAACTTTTTCGTGGCGCCATTTTGGATAGAAAATGAAAAACAATTGTAAGTAGGTCAAATGCATGTATGGTGTTGACATCTAGCGTTAAAGCTAAGTATTATTGAGAACGAATTAACTGTGTTACCAATCGGCTTGTCATCCTTAAAAGTAACTTACTTTCCAATCCCATGTAATCTACTTGACAATGTACTTATGTACTTCATATTTGCAATTTACAATGTGAGTATTGCTTTCATGTACGGGATGCTTTCCTTTAAAAGTATAGTTAAACAATAATTATTAAAGAAAATGTCTTGGGCTTATGCAACACAAAAAAGTGAAATACAACTAAAATTCTTAAACACAAATATATTGAGAGAAAGAGAAAATTCTACTTAAACTGAAGAAATGGCTGATATCTCATAAGCACAACAATTTATCTTAGTACCTAAGTGTTTACGTGGCTATAATGTAATACAGGAGAGGATCATATAGGCTTACACATTTAAATTTACAGGTATGCTTGTGTAACAAAAATAAATGCCCCCTACTCGCACAGCAGTATGTCTACGGACTTACACCACTAGAAATGTAGCTTCGATATCCATTATGCTTAATTAAAAACCAACAAAAATTAAACCAAACGATATGAAGTTGAATTAGAATGGTAAACTGTGTCTACGGGTGATAATATTCAACTGATATAATACAAAGCATAAAATTCAATTTTACATAAGAACTGAAGCATATTCCCAAAACTATTTTAAAGCATACAGCTACGATTAAGTTAAATGAAGGAAACCATATTTACCCTTAAACAAAAGTAAATGAAAACAGACTAATAAAACATTCAATACACGGATTTACAAAACAATACACTAAAGAAAAACACGTTACAAAAGAAAAAGAAGGTAATCAAATTACATTGGCAGTGTCTCCATGAAGTAACGATTCTAATAGAGATTGCTTTGAACTTATCTCGAACTAATTTGTCTTTCTCATGCATGAAAAAAGTTTTCTCTGCCTCAATATATATTTTCTGCAAAATGATCTTGAGTAATGGTCCTCAAGATCCTCAGACGATACAATGTTACTTTCAGCTCACTTCCAACAAACAGTTGCACTAGTGTTTTGCTTAAAGTTTTGTATATTACTGCTCAAAAAACTCGTAACTGAAAGTAAAATATTTTGATTTTCATGCTTTCTGGTGTTTAACCAGATAACCAGGTTAAAAAAAACAGTTTTGTTCTATCCATTGTTACATTAAAATTTAGATTAAGTACTGTGGCTCTGACTTTGATATTAGTTGTTTCGCGCTGTTTGAGCAAACTATATAGTTAGGTCACATCTTACATTTCATAACGACCACAGCTTCACCATACCTAAACTTGTATTCTTGAATTTGATAGATTTTACTATAAAAGAATCCCATCTTTTTATTAATTCAATCTTTATAATCAGACTATTGCTATAGATTCTAGACGAGATCCATCTTTGGTCAATCTTTTTCTGTGATATAATGAAAAACGACATTTAAAAGACTGCTAGAAATCATTCAACTGCTTCACTATTGCAAATATCGCATTCTTACCATTTTCATAAATTCAGACAAAGCCTCAGTTTATTTTTATCTTGAATAGTAACCTAATGTTAATGTTCAACAGTGAATGTTGCAACAAGACCATAAATTTCATGTTTGGTCAATAATACTCATTTGTAACTGCAAGCATACAATTAAAAACATTTACTGATTTGTAGTTTAAAAGTTTCATATCAGTTTGAGATTTTGTTCTATCGCAGATATAAATCATCTGGTGTTTATGAACTTTTCCTTAAAGAATTAAATAATGTCTAAACGGTGTAGGAAAAAAACAACCTTTTGTTATTGCTAGAATATGTCGTAACAATTTAAATCCGTGTACGAAGCCTCGACTACGTTGAGTGTACTTTATTATGCCTCACGAGAATGTGACGTTGTTGTACGTTCAAATTATTTTCAGATCTTAATGAAGGCCACTGGTGAACAAAACTTTCGAATGATAATCTTGCTGGTTTGTTTTGAATTTCGCGCAAAGCTACTCAAAGGCCATCTGCGTTAGCTGTCTCTAAGCTAGTAGTGTAAGATTAGAGGGAAAGCAGCTAGTTATCACCAACCATGCCAAACTTTAGGCTACTAATTTGCCAACGAATTGTGAGATTGACTATCACATTACAACGCCCCCACAGCTTATAAGGCATGTTTGATGCAACGGAGATGCGAACCCGCGACCCCCAGATTACGAATCGAACGTCTTAGCCTACCTGGCCATGCCAGATAATGTAATTTGATTATTAACAAAATAAGGCCAAGGAAGCTCAAGTTCTTTCAGTGTTATGGAAGCCACGTCACATAAAAATACAGATATTTATAATGAAATCATAGTATGTGTTACGAGATGTAAAACGTTTAAACAAAATAGAATAGCAATTAATTCGTTTGTTGGTTTCATTGTCTATTCTTATTGCAAAGCCCACCGAGGGGAATCGAACTACTGATTTTAGCGTCGTAAATTCGTAGACTTACCACTGTACTAGCAGGGCCTGTTTCATTTTGAATTTCACGCAAAATTACTCGAGAACCATCCGTACTAGCCGTACGTAACACCTAGCTAATTAATCTACATAACTCGTCTCCTACTCTTGGGCTATCCTTTCACCAACGAATAGCACAAAATGACCAATTTAAAGGATATCGGGCTACATAAATTACACAAGGCTTAATTACACTTCACACACCCCGTAAAATGTCATATTGTACTAATAAAATGACGTAATACTCAAAGTTTGGTTCGTACAGGTGACTGAAACAATTATTCTCCAGAATGGTGGTTTGTTTCGAATTATCTTGTCTCATAATAATGCTTGTTACATCTTCCTGTTCATGATCTACTCTGCCTGGATGATCTACTTATGTTTGGACTTCAAGCCATTAAAGGAATACGTAGGGAGAAGATTAAGACGTTACACATATGGAATAAATTTTATACGTAAGAATAGATCAAACCTATATCATGAATTTGAATTTGAAGTTTTTTTTGTTAGTTTTTTTTATAACGTACGATGTTTTGTAATTCACTTCGGCGATATAGAATGGTTCCATAGACATAGAATGGTTCCATAGACATAGAATGGTTCCATAGATATAGAATGGTTCCATAGAAAGCAGTATAACTTATTCTGTACCTATAATGCAATTACTCAATTTGAATTTTCTTTACCAGCAGTACGTTTAGGAACGAAAATCCCACGAAACGCAAATGACCCTTTGACTGGATTTACACTAAGAGCAACGTTAGTGGGAATTTGGTGCGAAAGTATATGCTTGCTAATCAAAATAGTCATTTTAACTTATCTGATCTAGTCAACTTTGTATCCAACGTTTTGTCGTTTTATTACAAAAGAGAAAGCACGGTTTTCACTTCAACAAAACAAGTATTTGTGTAGTATTACTTTAGCCAAACCTATTTGTGACAATAATGTTATAAACATTTACTTCTTTTGTAGCAAACAACACGAGATTTTACTTAGAATTAGAAGTTATTACAAAATGCTTATGTCACACTTATTCAGTAGGAAACCTGACTCAGGTACGATTTGTACAAGTAAAAACTTTACGTACATTTTCACAACTCGTTTCTTTAAAAGTACATTTAAGCGACATGAGACAATATTTTCTTCTTCATGCATAACTCTTCATTGTAAAAGCGAGAAAGGTTTATAACTAAGGTCAAAGTTAAAAGATTAAACTGACCACTCATTCAAACTGTATCTACAAGCTGGGTCACATGTTATAACTTAAAAAATATAAGCTGTAAAGTAGTAAAAAGTTACGCCATTTTAGAAATATAGCAAGTTTGATTTATTGTTAAATAAAGGCATATTAAACATTTATTATATAACAAATATGTTAAGAGAAAAAACTAAGTCTGATAACAGTTTATATCGTTACTTCCTGTAATATTTACGTGACAGGAATTCTGTTTAGTCACATTCAAAATATTTATATGGAAGCATTACAATCATTTACATCTGTAATTTTTGTAAAAGAAATTTATAAAAGCTTAAACTTATAAAAGGACGCTAGTTTTATTTTCAAAATAGATCACTTATAACCATTCGATATTTGTACATGCAAAAAACAAATCGTACATACTTTTCTCATAAAATAAACGAGTAACAATTTTAACAGGATAGCATCAAATGATACAAGTGTTAAGAAAGATAAACATGAATAAAAATCATTTTAGTTTCAGCACTGAGTGTTTTGTTATCACCCACTTCCAAAAATATACCTGTAAATAGTTTCTTTAATTATATAAAATACGAGTAGATAATTTGGATTGGTTGCTGTTAATACAAGTACAGAAACTCAAATTTAGTGTTCCAAGCCTACAAACATACTGCTGAAATATATGAAACCTCTAGTCTCACTTCAAATCATGAGCAACTGAAGACTATTGCATTGTCTCAATTAGTTGAAGCACAGGAGGTACCATAGGTAGGTATTTCAAAATAGCCACCATAGAGTACAGTAACAAACAAGTTTTGTTTTGTTTTGGAAATTCGCACAAAGCTACTCGAGGGCTATCTGTACTAGCCGTCCCTAATTTTGTAGTGCAAGACTAGAGGGAAGGCAGCTAGTCATCACCACCCACTGCCAACTCTTTTACCAACAAATAGTGGGATTGACCGTCACATTATACACCCCCACGGCTGGGAGGGCGAGCATGTTTAGTGCGACACGTAACAAACAATATCACATCAGTACTTCCCCTCTTACTTACTGATGTGGTAGTCAGCGAAAAATAACTGTTCAAACTACAGTATACTGCTAAGCGTGGTAACACATTTAAATAGTGTTATTACGACTGACAGCCCATCCTGCTATTCAGTTATGAATGACAAGTAATGCCAGTGGTTCCTCCCAACCAAGTCCAGGTTAGTTGTTCTAATTTATGAAGACTGATTAAATCTTAAGTTTCTGACTATCTCGTTTCACCTTTCTGTTGCTCACTGAAAATACGTTTAATAAAAATAAAACAAAATTTCAGGTAAAATGATAATGTATACTTAAGCTGGATGTTTCTATAACATAATTCTTGTGAGCTATCAAAACTAAGTCCCTTTTATAGTCTTGCCTCATTGAAAATTTACATACCTACATTCATAAAAAAAAATATCATACAAGCACACAAAAACAAATTCAATACATACTTGTATCAATTAAAACAAATTAGTCTTTTTGAATAGGAAAAAAAACATTTAAAAAACAACAAAAAACTACTACATAGCCTGTAAAAGCCTTCTAGAAATTTTTTGTTATTTTAAAGTTTCTTTGTCGACTGTACAAATGGCTAATTTGGAAATATAATGTCCAGTTTTAAGATGTACAGCTTATTTAAAATGTGCATCTTCATTCCTCTCTTGTCTTAAAGTTTGGTCTCACTTTATTTAACACACTGTTTCACAGTACAGAAGATAACTCGAACATTATTTTCCTTCCTTATCAAAGACTTTCAAAACAAATCTTAGCTACTGAAGAGGTATATTACTTTCTAGAAAGCATAAAAATACAAACAAGATAGTTCACAAATGGCTTCATTATCTGTTACACAGTTCAACAGAGTAACTTCCAAAATTCCTAACTTCAGTAAGTTGAGATCTCTTAGCAAGGTCCATCAGGTAGGCTCTTCCTCGATTATAATCTTTTATGGCTTCTTGAGATAACTATGGATAGAGAATAATGAAAAATATAAATCATTTTACTAAATTTTCACACATTCTAAAAATGACCTGAAGAGTGAGTATTATATTCACAATCTCCACTTCAATAAAACTGACTATCTCGTTAGTCATTGAAAGCTTTGAAGCAAACTGATTTTCAATATTTGTATTCCACTTTCAATTCATTTATACAAAAAAATTTAGCAAAGCCCAATTCACACATACACATCTAAAGTGTAAACATTGCTTCTCATCAATTCATTCTGTCAAAGTATCATTTCTTTCTCTTTCTAGTTTACTATTGTGTACATTTATTGTATTACATGTTTTCATTTCAAATTTTTCTGCTTTCACTGGATACAATTTGCTTTTCCTAATTATTAAAACTGATGATTTGAAAGAAAAACACATTACAGTTTCACAAATATTAAACAATTATTTAACAACTAACAATGAGACTTGAGACAGAAAATTGCTAAGGAGAAAAAATCCATATTTGTTGTTAAATAAATACTTCTGGCATTGAAGTAAAGCCTTTATTCCCCCCAAATTAATATTTCTTTGGTATTACTAATTGCTTGAATACCTTAGTCTTTACATGCAGTATTGTTTTTCTTTATAAACACTTTTACAGGTCAAAATAACCATTTCAATGAAACTAATTTGGAACAAGGTTGTAAATTTAAGAAAAAAAGTATTTTTATCATAATACAATTTTCCAATTAGATCATATGTTCATAATCCAATGAAAGTGTAATAAACTTTAATGTTCAATACCATATCCAAATTCAAGTAAAATGTTACTATAGCTATAAGATGACACGGTCAAATGTTAAACTCATTATAGAAAGTAAAAATGTATGTTTTTGTTGAGTTCAAAAAATCCTTTACTTGCAATTAAATAATATCACATTTTTGCTTTAAAATTTCATGGTGCAACATAAAAACAATCAAACCAGTTTATGTACAAAAGCTAGTTTCCCAAATTACTTAATGCTATTGCTGAAGAACAATTACAAATACCGACTGATAAATCAGAAGGTGTTTAAAATATAAGAAAATTTGATACAAAATAGCAATGACAAAAGCAACTAATTCAACACACTAGGAAATACTTAGAATACTTCAGATGAAGAAAATGTAATAGGTTAATCTCACATCATTATCTGTTCATACCTCTAACATTGTTTCAGATGCTGTATTAATATATAAAATGTAATAATTACCTTTTCACCACCTATAACAACACCATGTTTCAGGTTCTGTACATGAAGAACAACACTCTGTCCTCGCCCAATTAAATAAGAAGCCTGTAGAAAAAAAAAAGGTAAACTAGAGTCAAATATACATAACTGGGAGAATTTAATAAAAATGTACTTTACACTGCCAAATGTAAATAATCTACTGTCATTCCATACATGAATAGTATATTAAAAGAAAGGTTTTGAAAAATATTAATACTAGAAATGTATTTTAAACAACTAAAGCATTAAAACAAATACTAGTTGGTTGGTTGGTTTGGCATTTTATGTTGCAAAGCTACTAGGATATATACGTGAAACATCTAGTAAAAAGTTAAAAGTAAAATTATTAAATTCATAAAAGAAAATTAAGGTAAAAAAAAAGTTAAATTTTTGAATTAAAAACTAAACTAACATTAAATCCTATTTTTATATTTAGTTTACAGCAGTATGAGAGAACTACAGTAATACAACTTTTAAAAGACTTTCTGTAGCACAATTTCAATTATGACAACTCATCACAATTACTAACGGGTAAGTTCAAATATCAGCATTAGTTGCTTGAAATTGACCTTTCCAGTCCTGGTTGAGTTATTTGACATTATGGTTATTTTCTAATTTCATATCATACCAGTTAAACTTTAATTAGTAAAAAGAAATCATATTAACAAAATGTCTAATGTATGAATTAAAAACTTGTGTAGCATTAAAAGCATCAATGGCTTTTGAAAAACTAAAAACAGCTGTAAGGTGAACAGTATCACCACTACCAATGGTGCTGTCGTTATAACACTCAATGACAGCAAGATAGTAAAATGTGGCTTATTGTAACTTGAGTGTTACACAACACATTGGTGCATTAGACCTAGATAAAAAAAAAAAGTTAAAATACTGAGCAATGCATAGTCAAGTTAGGACAACTTTCTCTTTCTGATGTTTACAGAAACAAGACAGCCAAAGTCCAACAGATTTTATTTGGAAAAGCTTGTTTTCACATTGCTCACTCCAATTTGACTACCAACTGGCATAGAGCCAAGCCTTTAATACAGAACCATAGTCCATGTATGGAACAGGCACAGTAGTGGTAGTGCCGCCAGAGCAGACAGATTTAGCTGCAGTGTTAGCAAATCTGTTCCTGCAAATACCAACATGGCCTAGTATCCAGAAAAAATGGACAGATGTTAAAGACAAATGGGCCAGTCTAGGCGAGTCAGTATAAATAGTGCAATTTAAGTACTGCTTAGATTCTATGTGATCACACTGAAAGGTCACATTTTGGAATTGTAATAAATCATGGTTGGATGGGCTGACCAGTGGATACAGCAGTGTTATCCAAAGACACACCCAATTTATCCAACTTCTGGATATGAAGGCCAAAATGGACAATGGCAGATGGTCTGTTCTGAAAATGCATAGCTTGCTGAAAAAGGAAAATAACCCTAGGTGGGCTGCTATAGTAAAGATCAAAGGTTTTAAGCATACAGTAAAAACAGTTGCAAATAGCAGAGGTGTAGAGGAGGCTCATGAACCTTTGTATAAAAGCTCTGGACTATGGAAGTTCAGAAAGTTCCAGTGCAGAGTCAAAGTCCCTGATGATGAATGGAGTCCAGGATCTTCAAAGTCAAGGTCGTGGCAGAGCCAGACCAGTGACTCATAGTCTAGTTGCAATTGAATAAGAGTACAATATATCTTTAGCACAGAACATCAGTCTGCTCCCCAAGTTGTGGTAGAATAAATATAGGATGCTCAGTGTTCTTGTACATTTGAATCATAGCTGCTTGATGTATGGTATAATGGTCAGCTTACAATCAAAGATAATCCCCAAGAGCTTTGTCTCAGTGACTATGGGTAGCACAACTTCACCAACATGGAGTTCAGAATCAGGGTGAATACCTTGTTGGCAGTAAAAGTGCATGCAAACAGTTTTAGACAGAGAGAGAAGTTGAAACTGCTTACTGTGGTCTACTTCAATAAATAATTGAGAGTAGTCTGTAGCTGCCCCTCAATATACCTCATGTTTGACGACTGACATGAGACATGGAAGTCATTGACATAGAGCCAATTTGTAACAGTAAGAGGGAGTTGTTCAATGACAACATTAATCTTTATATAGAAGTGTGATGCTCAAAACAGCCCTGAGGATCTCCAAGTTTCTGTAGAAAAGAATGGGAAAGTGTTGAACACACACACAAACTTGGAATCACCTATCCATTAAAAAATTGATAAAAATGGGCAAATGACCACATAACCCATACAAGTGGAGATTTTACAAAATGCCATATCTCCATATAGTATAAGCCTTCTCAAGGTATAAAAAAAAAATATTGAAACAAGTTATTGTCGTTTTAAAAAGGTTTCTGATTGATACTTCAACTCAGGTGGTCCCCATGGTGGAGTGTTGTTGTTAGAACCCACACTGAGCAGGTGAGAGGAAGTTGTTTGGTTCCTCAAACCAAACATGAGCATTAACCATCTTTAAGGTCTTACTGAGACAACTTGTCAAAAGAAACTGGACAGTATTTTGAAGGAATCTTGGGATCCTTCCCAGGCTAAGAGAAGAGTAGAACAATAACCTGGCACCAGGAAAAAAATTCTCTTGTGAGATTTGGTTAAAAACAATCAGAAGTATAGCAAGAGAAGCAGGAGATGTATGTTGCAGTATCTCATTTTGTATGTTAAGTCTAACCAATGTACTGCCAGCCTAGTGAAGGGCCCAGCTACTTCCTGGCCATCAAAGAGCAAGATTGAAAGGGGGGGGGGAAACAGAATTATATTGCCCACTGACCTTTCAAATCTTGTCCTATATCACTTTGGAACTGGTGGAAGAAATGTTTGTTGTGAACTTAATCCAAGAGTTTTCCTTGCTTTGACATCATACTTGCCAAACATGTGCAGGGGCCTGCTGGAAAGCTATGCAATTTGAGAGTGTAGAATAACTATGAAAATTATCCTAGGCCCATTTTTAAGCCTTCTGTATCATGTGACAGGTAGGATTACATCACAAGCAAGGATATCATGGAAAACATGTCAAGGTTTTAGGAATATGTTGAGCAGCTGCCTGTACAATACAGTCAATTACTGCTGTCATACAGTTGTCTATTGAATGCAGGAATAAGTTCTGAGAGAGCAGTGAAAGAGGGTCAATTGGTTTCATCAAGTTTCCACCAGAGTATGCAGGTCACGTGATATTGACCACAGTCAGTCTCTTTCAAAATGATAGGGAAATAATCACTGCTTCACAGATAACTGTCAACCCTCCATGAAAAATGGAGAAAATAGTGGAGAGAGGCAAATTGAGTAAATAGTCAATAGCAGTAAATCACTGACTAGGTGCATAAAAATGAGTATAAGAACCAGTATTATAAAGAAAGGTTGTGAACTGAGAGCATTCCCTCTACAGAGCAACTCCTCCCATCAATATCAGTATCTCCCCAGAGAGAATTATGTCCATTAAATTCCCCCAGGATTAAAAAGGGAGATGGAAACTTAAATGAAAGAATCAAGGTCTCTTCAGGAGATAGGTAGAGAGAACAAACAGTAATTGTACAAACCAAGAAACACTGATGGCTATGGCCTCCAAAGGGGTATCCAGTGGCAAAGACAGGGTAGGCATATGCTGATCAACCACACCCCTTCATGCACTCACCATCACACAGCCTGTCATTTTTGTACAAAGAAACCTACCAAAAGGTGACTGTATTGATAGGTTTCAAAAATATTTCCTGTAAGAAAAGACATACAAGATGGTAAGAAACAGTCAGTGCTTTGAGTTTTGTACTAGAGTAAATATACTCAAGGGGGTGCTCAGAATTGAACCAAGGACATTTTGATCCTTTGATGTCATCCAGAGTAGAAAATAAACTTCAACAGTTTTATTGTATCAAAGCAACAATTTTTATTTATGTGTAGACGAATTGGATGAAGAACCCCTCTGTTTTCAACCACATCTTTTTTCTTTATTCAAGGGAGGTCTGTCAACCTCCATGGATCCTCCCTGGGTCAATTGGGTAGGTGTCTCTGTTGTTGGAAGAGGCTTCCAGTGACTGAGGACAAACAATTGATCATTTTGCATCTTTTGGGCAGGAGAAAAAAAATGTACCAGAGGAAATGCCTGTATCTGGAACTAATGGAAATGGATTTTGGGGTTTGCTGGAATGAATGTTAGGGACAGAGATGGGTGTTGATGTTGATTCAAATTTTTTAATCATGGAGGTCAAAAGACTTTTCATATGGTTTGAGAAGGATTCTTTTGGATGCACAGAGCTCTGTCTGCTCTCCCACTGCAGTAGTGGAATGAAGTGCAGCAGCATATATCCAAAATAAAGTGGTGGACAGTAACTTTACAGCCTCAGGGTAAGTAATGTTTTGAACTCTTCAAACACTGGACCTATTTCTTTCAACCACTTTGAGCAAAAACAAAAGCAGAATTGGGTGAGAGTTGTTACAATTAACATAATGAATGTCTGTTTCAAACTCATAGGCATCGCGCTTCTTGCCACCACATTGAGCACACATTAAAGAAGCACAACATGATGTCTTTGAGTGACCAAACTGCTCATGTTGAAATCAACTAAGAGGGTTTGGAATGTATGGCTTTACTTTGCAATTTATATAACCTGCCTTGATGGTGGCATGTGGATGTGGTGATGTAAATGTTAATATGAGGACGTTGGTCATCATGATAATTCCATCTTTGCAAGTGGAGATATACATCTGCAGAAACTCCTTCAGTGGAGAAACCAGCAAGAATCAGACTTGGGTTTGTTCTTCAAATCCCTTTCAACAATAGCTCCTTGTGACATATTCAAATTTGATAACAGCTAACACTGGTACTTAGTTGATCCTAGCCCAAGTAGACCAGCCAACAGACTCTAGGGAACCAACCCCAATGCTGATCATCTGCAGGAATTTAAGGGTTGGATCCATCAATCACCAGGATCTGCTCCTCTCCTTCACAGGTCACCATGCACAGCAAACACATGGGTGGATGTTTAGACCTCAGAGGAGGTAAAGTGAAAAATAGAACTTTCAGTGGGAGGTCCCTTCACCACATACAGGAATTCACACCGAGGGGAGCAAATACTGTTCCAACTTGAAATGCCCATTAATATTGTATCACAAAACCTTGTTGTTTTGAAACTCCCCATTCGGATGGTCTGGTAATTTATATTGTCCAGAATACCAGATGCACAAGTTTCAGTTTCCAAATATAAAGAAACCACAAATAAGATTTTCACATTAGCAACTGTAGAACATACTAAACAGCAAAATGCATTATGAACTGAGAAGAATGTAAATCAAATACCAAATTTTCTTGAATCTCATCATACACGAAATTAAAACTCAAAGTAATTATACTTAAATTTATTAAAAACTTTCTTTCTACTATTAGCAGGTTATTTACTTGTATTATTATTATTATTAAGAAAAAATTATTTACCAGTGCTTATACCTAGTCTTTCTCCAATTATATTACAATTTTTGAAAATTTAATATAACAATTTCCTTAAAAGTTCCTAATAGTTGCCCACCTATGTCAAATACATCACGTGCCTCAACTCCAAAATTCGCTAACATTTACCTTCTTGTACTACTTATCACTTCCCTGAAACATTGAGTATTGTTACATATACTATCCTATCTGCATTTATCTAGAGTGAAAACAGTCTTACTGACTGCACAGATATTGGTATATAGTTAAATAACTACTCTAATTGTATTCTAAATTATTTTCATAAACCTAGTTTGCTCGATAAACAGAATAAAAAACATTTGTCCTTAAAATACTCAAATGTACAAATCTAATGTTGAGTTTCTGTACTATCTAACACTAATTATACCACTAACATAACGTTGTTTATATTATCTTGAGTATTAATAAGCAAATATATACTTCTTAACTTGTAGCAATTAATCACTCATTTGCAAACTAAAGATGTACCCCTACTTAAAATATGTATTAAAGCATCTAATTCCAAACTCATTTGATATAAATTTATATTATACCAGAATCAGACGTGAAAGACCTCTGCAATTTTCTCCGATGATAAAGACTGGATGTTTACATTTTTCAATGGCTTCCACCTTTTGAGCTAGCTTGTTACTTGGTTTGCTACAGGTTATGCATTTTCTACTGTATGAAAGTAACAATAAAACAAGAAATGAAATAATAAAAAATTTTAACATGCATTTCAAATTGGCAAATTATTACTAAAGAGTAAATGTGGCATTAAATTGAAAATAATAATAAACAGAATGGTGGTACATCATTACCTTTGAGATGAGACTTTTTTTGTAGCTTTTAATAAAATGAAAATTCATTATTTTAATAACATTCTTACCTTTCTATAGAAGTAGTTGTATAATTTTGTCCATTGCAAATTTTTCTCTCAAAGCACATATCGATAGCACTAGCACAGGAACTATTCAAACCTACAATATAAAACAATTTGCATTTTTGTAATGAAAAATATTTTTAGATACTGATAAAGTATAAATGTATATATTTAAAATGTTATTAATAAATGGACAAAACATTCAATAAAGAAGAGTTATCAAATAGCTCAAAGTTAGAAATGTATATGGTGCAGTGTGTTATATATTTATCTATTACTACAACTGAAACATTCAAAATACACCCCTACAAAAGATAAAAATACTCATCAATAGGGTTGTATTGTTGAAAAAGGACAACTTCAGGTTTAAAGAGTAGCTCTTGTACCATGAAACCAAAAAGGTCATTCAGATAACTATAATTCAGATTAACAGATAAGTAGAAAATATCGTTTAAAGTCTGTACTACATTTTCTTATACTATAATTGTTTGAAGTAAACTTCTGTTATCTTTTGTCTTACCAACCATCTAACATATCTGCTTTGAATTTCAATTCTACACTTAAATTCAAGTTTAAACAAAACTTCTAATGCTGTCTAATTTAAATTTATGAAGTTGATATAACAAGCAAGGTCAAAACTAAATTAAACCATTAACTTTCATTATTGAAGTTAAAGAATTAAATATCATTAATTCATTTAACATTCTCTACAAAAAACAACAAATTTATATACGTTCAATAACTAGAAGAATATTCCTAATAAAGTTACTGACACTTATAATCAATACTTACTTGAACACCACTTCTGTGTTTTATCTGCAAGTTGTGAGGTGATTTTTATATTTTGCCGATTACTCTGTAGCAAAAGAAAATAAAAATGTACTAACAATTTCAATGTAAATTATAAAAGAAATGTTTTGTATAATTTGTATTCAGTAAATGATATTCAAGACATAAAATCTTCTAACCCTCACCCTGTGTTTGTGTATAATTTTGTATGTCTATATTAACAATATATCTTCCTTGAACTTTAAAGTAACTAGTGTTATGAAAACCATATCAACCTACACAAAATCCCATTATACTATTACTTGCTAATTATCACCATCATAGTAGGAAACCCACTTATTCTAAATACAGTTGCACTTAATTTTTCCTTAACCTCCTAATTTTTATTATTATTATTATATTACTTTTTAGCAAGTCATAGGAAGAAAATGAAGATCTTTGGATGGAATTTAAGCCATTTTTTCTTCATAACACTAACCTGTTCTATTTCAAGATTCTGAGCAAGGATGATTGCCACATGTGTTTTGAGTGTTAAGACTTAAGTTTACCATGTTATCTTTATTCTAAAAAGAAAGCTTAGTAAACTCAATATGATTACATAATCTTTTTAAAGAACACAAATAGGTTGTATTAGCTGAAAAATAAAGTTGGCAACTTACCAAGCCTTTCCTTCTCAATGAGTGACAGCTTCTCTTAACAAAACTTTTAATTTCTGGGACGGCTTTTTCAACAGTTGCAAATACTGGAATATTTTGTTTCTGGACGAGGTATTTCAGTAGTTCATGTGCTTCTTTCAGTTCTAATCGTTCACTGTTTAAGAAACATAGATCAGTTATACTGTATTGTTCTTATGAAAGAACAATGTTTGCAGAACAAAAAATGGTCTTGACAAGTGGCCTTAAATACCAATGTTTATGACTTTCACTACACATCATATTTAAATTACAAACTAAAGCATATAAAAACTGTTATAAGAATAAAAATGCATAAAACTACTAGTGGTTTTAATTATGGTAACAAAATCTCTAAATTTAAATTGTACAAAACTTAAATAAACTGAAGATTCTAGAATGCAATCATAATATAAACAGATTATTGAATAAAAACCTTTTGTTATTTTCCTTAAAATAAACTTCCATTTTTTTTCTTTGTGTTAAAATGTTTTGTACTAGCAAATTTGATAGAGTATTATAAATGTAAAATTTTGGAGAAACAAGTTGCAGATTGTCATATCTGATTTGCGATTCAGAAATAGAAGAAAAAGTTGTAAAATTATATTTATAGCAGCCTTAGTTTTGAGCTTTATTGAAGCCAAGGAAATGCAGAGAAAAGTAAGAAATTGTTTTCCTTAAGGATGGTTAAAGTCTGCCAACCTTCAACGGAAACTCTACAAAAAACATTTCAATTACTGTGGAAAATATCACATAAAAGATGAACATGTGCAATGTGATTATCGAAAGGTAGACAACATTACTTGAACTTTCATAATGAACTACATACTTCATTAAGAACAAAGAAATTTGACTACACAACTATACCATACTAAACCTACTAGTATAGCATTAAAGTAAGCCTTATATGATAGGCAAAATGATACTTCAGTGTTCTCTAATAATGGTAACTTATATGCTTTAAAAAGAGAAATAGATTGATAAAACATATTGGTTTTCTTCAATGGCATTATTCCATCCTTGCTTATGAAAAAATATTATAAACACCATGTTTGGTAAATGCTTCCCAAATGTTTGTGCAGGTAAGCTCTATAAAAGTATTACATGGCTGTTTTAATATGTTTAACAATACAAGATAAAGCAACAGATAAATATTTCAGAAATTTATTTATTTACAATTAATATGTAACATATGACAACTGTACTTGTGTGCAATATGCACTCCTTTAAAGAAAAATACATCTGTAGTACATTTACCTTTAACTTTCTTTGATGCTTTGTGACAGCTGGCTATAACCAAGTCATTTATAAATAAATGCTAACTTTTTTAGTTGAGCCATAGCTTACTGTTTAGTGATGAGCAATACTTTTGTTGAAACTGTTATAATGGTAAGAATCAAAAGTATCTATCACCAGTGATAGGAAAAGTTTAAGTTAACCTATCAATTTAAAAGACTTTAGAAAGGTTAATTTTGTCATAATCCTGGTTTCACTCAGAGCTCTAAGCTGTTAATTCCACCCACTTCAAAAAGTAATTAAGTAGTTCAAGAATAGCAGTGGTAAAGTTATATGTTTATTCTTTAAGTTATGTCACATTTTAAATATGAACGATAATGTGATTATTTACTAATAATTTTGTATAGAATATCCTGATGGGAAATACAATTTGGCATCAATATTTGCTTGTTCTTGTATCATTTCACAATTGAATGGCAAGCTTTGCCTGTGTGCAGCTTTTCAAACTCAGATTCTGAAGCAGCTGTCATAAACAAGAGACAGACGAAAGCTTGGACAGACACCACAGTTTGCAATAACATTGTAAAATACAATTCATTAGCAGTTTTAACTTGCAGAGTATGGTTAAAAATGTAAAATGTTAAAGGTACCATCAGTTCTAAATATGTTCATTATCTTCAGTAGTTTTTAACATTTTGAAACAATGTTTTTACCATTTGATGCAAACCTGCAAATTTTGCTGAATTGTTTTTAACAAAATTAACTCTCCCCAAACAGAAACCAGTAACTATTTAAAGAAAGCTTCTAAAGACGTTACCCCATAGCAAAATCATTCAGTGTATATTTTCCAACCTAAATGTTATCTCTAGTACAAACACCTATAACTAAACTTTAGAATAGTGTTTTTTATGAACTTGATTTTTTGACCAAAGTATCCTCTGCAATGTGATAAATTTTGGAAATTTTCTATCAACTTCCACGTGAAGAACAAAATTAACTCGGGCTCAAACTACATTATGGGAAAGTTAAAGTGGGCTTTAACAAGAGCTGTCTACAGAAAAGGACATACAGAAGTAAAAATACATTATAAAAGTTAATCTCCAACTGTAAACCCTGCAGGTCAAACAGAATTAAACTAAAAACTTGCATTGAGTAGATGTAAACAGTCAGACATAAAACATCCCACATTGTAAACCATAATGCATCATCTGTAAATAACATGTCACTACATGTAGACTGGGGATTTTAAGCAAAATATATCCTACGATATATATAGTGATAACCATACAGTTAATGATTTAAAAATACTTTCTGATCTGTGTATTGATAACACTATTTACATAACAAGTAGAATTTTGTCTAAGAGACTGTAGTCTAAATACCACTTGAAATAATTTTTATTTCTGTTTTAGTTACTTACTCATTAGAGATTACTTCTTTGTGCAAGATGGACTGTGTATCATCTAGGTTCTGAATCACAAGAAACAAGTTCTTTGCACAAGTTCCTACCAAGATAAAGTTCGCTTTAATTAATCAAATATCAGATAGAACTAGGTTTTTTAAAATTCACACAAGTCTTTATTAGTGGTACATAACATTTTATTCAATGTTTTACCTGGTAAAATTAAAATCTATAACAATAGTAATCTACAAGCAGATGATTGAGCAATTGTAAACAGTAAAATACTTTATCAGCAAACTGTCAAATTTAAGTATAGTAAATAAAAACTTAAGTCCAAGCCTAGGTAATAAAATAGTTTATGTACAAAAAAGAAGGCAATTAAAATAGATATAAATGAACACCTTTATATCTGTTAAAAATAGGGTTATGTATTTGTTTTTTTATATATAAATTAATGTTGTCAATCTCTGATGAGGATTTTTACCTGGAAATAATCAAAAGAATTTTTGTAAGCATGTATTCAAAATCATGAAACAGATTAAATCTTCCTATAAAACATTTCCTGTTACTCTCACCTACATAACAGCTTATACAAGTTCCTGGAGTATAATTATGCATATACTTTTTGAATAGCAGTTGACCCAGCTTCTTTTCAGGTAAAAATCTAAAATGTATTTTGATGTTTTATATGCAATTTTTTAGCAGATTTTTTTTTATAACCTGAGATACGTTTAGGATAAATGACAAAATACACGGGAAAGAACATCTTTAGAAGAATCATTTTCTGTATCAATTTGTATCTTATTTTCAAAAGTAGCAATTTTATTGTTAGTAAATAAAAAAATAAAAAGGGAAATTGATTTGTAAATAAAACTGAAATTTGAAGTTTCCATTTTCTTTTTTGAAACAGTCGATGTTAAAACACGATTTTATTTGTATGGTAAGCTTCTTTTAATATACCTTACTTTCGACACTAGTCTTGCAGGGAATTCCAAGGAATGTAAAAACCCAGTATGAGTGTGCTTACAAAATACAGACATTTGAAAGCCTGTGTTTTTTTTAACAACATTTAGAAGTTATAATTTGTGATCAACTTTTTCCCAACAAAAACCTTATGCTTGGCTGTACCTAGTTTAGATGAGAACTTGTGTGAAAGCTTCAGTTTGTAAACTAGTTATATGATGCATTTTATGAAATTTGAAAATGGACAATGAGAACAATTTTAAGACAAGCTGAGTAGATTTAAAGTATAAATTTACATGCCAATATTCAAAATGGTACACTTATGATTACATGCCATTACAAGAAATAGTTCATGTTCATTCTTATTGAGGGGAAACAGCAAGATATTTTGATTTCAAGATTAATAGTATAAATGACATTGGTTATGAATAGGCTAACATCAACGTGAAAGACATTAATCTGGTTTTTATGTGATGTATTGCTTAAAAATCTATTTCTAGTCATCACTAAAATATTTGATCAGACTCAGTGGCAGATACAAGGTTGTGTGGGCTCTACATCCCATGTAATTTTACAAATAAAATTATCAATGAGCCCCCATTAAGACTATAGGCCTTGGGGCTGAGTCCCCTCTAGCCACTACCTAAATACACCACTGATCAGGCTAGGAACCTTGTGAAACAAAGAAAATGTTGAACTTCTGTATTCGCCTGAACATATTGCACATATTTAATTTTTAAAAAAATATTTTACTAGAAGTTATCACAAAAATCTTTACAGGTTTCAAAAAATATTGAATATTCAATGCATGAATGGGATAGATTATGACATGCCATGGGAATCAGAAGAGGATGAAGCAAAGGTTTAAAAAAACAAATCTGATGAATGTGATGGTTGTGACAATTCTAATAAAGATTTTAGTGAAGACAAATTAGTTTAATGTATTATCACATATAAACCTTTCATTGATATTTATAAAATTGCCATGAAAGATTTCCAAAAATGTTTAATATACCAGTAGTTGTTTACTGTATTTAGAAATTATTCAATACATTTTGTATAACTGTTGTGCAAAAAACAATTAAAATCTTCAGTTATAACCTGGCATATTTTGGTATGCATCATATCTGGGCAAAATGGTAAGATTAGATATATGCATGGATAAGCGAATTTGCTTAGAACAAGATTATTCATGGGAATGTTGTGTTTGAGATTAGTAATCTATACAGGTTTATAAGGTTCATAGTACAATTTATGCTGACAATATAGCAAAGATGAAACATTTATAGTTTGAAATATAAATAGGGAAGAAATAAGACACCAATTGTGGACAACTGTACTAAGATTGGAAGTCAACAATAAATTCCATTTCACAGACAAGGATGCACATCTCACTGCATCAACTGCTGTTAAAATATAAAATTAGGAACCCAGAAATCTGCTACTTTGGTATTTATCTTTCTAAGTATGCACTCTCAGTTATGAACAATTTCTACTTGAAATTAAATATAAAAAGTTGTAAGCACTTTAAAAATTAAAAAGAATAATATTAATGAATTGTAAAAATAAAATTATGTTTAAATAAGCCATACAAATCACAAAGCTACAAAATTAAGACCAAAACATTTACAGTTACTGGAATTTTTTCAGAGAACATATGACAAAGAACTAGTTAATGCAAAATGGAACATTTATTGCTATTAATATTACCTGCTAGATATGCTGTTTCAATCATGGTAGCCACAGAACGAGTTTGGTTGTCAACAACAAACAGTAAAATCTTGGACATCTGATAATAAAGGAACAAATAAAAAGCATCTATAAACCAAACTCTTAAATCATGAGATGTTCATATGTAAAGAAATTGTCTACATTCACAATCTCTGGGGGCAAATGCAAATGTTTGGTTTTACCTGTCTTAAACTTTTAGTTTATTATTATCATCATCTCAAAATAATTTTTTTTAAATATGTAAAGCAACCTTGAATATATGAATTATTTTAGCCAACACAAAAATATCCTAAGACATAATAATAAAGCATTAAATATTTCTTTACACAAGATAAAAATTCAAGCAACTTTAAGTACATATATGTATAAACATTAAGGGAAAAAGATGAATATTCAAATATTCTAATGATATATTCTTGAACTGAACTATCATTTTGATTTTGGTCACTTGGATATCTTTCAACTTTTGAAGTAAATTTGAAAAAAATTACCTGTTTTGCTACATTTTCCTGTTGTAAGAGTTCTGGCCTCCAGTCTTTACGTTGCTGAAATTATAAACTGTTGTATTATTTATACAGCATTCAAAATAAATATTCAATTATTGTGTTTTTACTTTAGTTTTACAATTGACAGACTAATATTTTTATTAATTATTTAATCTTTGATTTAGGATTACTGGGATAGCAGTTATAACTAACACTTAACAGGTAATTAACACTGGTTTTCATTAGCTCTCTCCAACATTTCTTCATCACGTAGCACATTTAATAAACATTTTCTATGTCGACTGAAATACCGATTTAAAAAAAGAGCAAACAAATTTTTGAAAAATTCTTTCTTTACTATTTTGTTTGCATTGTCTTTGAAGAATTGATATTAGCCATTTGTACAAATACTTTCTCTTTTGAAAAAGTTTTTCTTTACTTCTATAGTACTTTAGGGTAACAAACAAGGATTGTTTACATAACTATGCCAAAAATAAAAATTGAATTACTACTCACAGGGTTGTAATATGTAATTCCACAGTTTTCTAATAAAGGGATGGCAATGTTAGCTCTCCAGCGTGTGGGGTTACAAGATCCACCTAGGAAAACTGCAAAGATGGGATAATTGAAGAAATTCTCTTAAATTTAATAACATAAACCAATGTACACAGATAAAGGTCAAAGTGAACATACCATGATATTTTAGAGTACCATTCAGTATGGGATGTCAGAGTTACACAATTTATCTTACCCTACATTGTTGATTTAGTAACACTTTATGGTAGAGAAAAGTACCAAATATAATATACAAATATATATTGAAAAAGACATTGTAGATTACATTTCTGAGGTTACAGAGATTAGGGAAAGATAAGTAAACTGTACTTTTGACAAAGTATTTTTATTCTTTACATAAATATTCCTTTGCACTCTGAATAATCTGTCAGAATGATGTTGGAAACTCGTATATCGTAACAACAAATACTTAAAGTTATGCACGATATTTAATATACAACAGATTATGTTTGACTAAAAGCTTGCCACTTAGTTAAGACAGGAAAAACAAATTACAGTTAACATTTCTAGGACACTAACACTGGAAACATCCAAGAGGGTTTGGAATGTATGGCTGTACTTTACAATAAAGATAACCTGCCTTGATGATGGCAGGTGGACAAGGGGATGTAAATTTTAAAATGAGAACACTGGTCGGCATCATAACTCCATCTTTGTGAGTGGAGATATACCTCACTGCAAAAACTCCTTGGATGAAGAAACCAGCAAGAATCTCCAACTCAGGGATGTTCTTCAACTCTCTCTCAACAATAACTCCTTATGACAAATTCAAAGTAGCATGGGGTGTAATCTCAATGGATATATCCCAAATTGCATCTGAATTTAAAAGTAGTTCACTGTGTTTAGATGTAGATGTTTCCACCAGTATGTCAGAGAAAAGTTTTCTGACTAACTCTGGAGAGTCAGCAAGTCCCTTCCGAGTAGAAAATGGAGTCATTTGCTCTAAATGTTTGTCCAAAAGAGAATGTAATAAGAACATGAGATACAGATGTTATAAATGTTGAAGACTGCTGCTCAAAATCTAAAAAATGTGGTCATTTTCACTATTTTATTTATGTTTCTATATGGGGGATCCATAAAAAAAAAGAATGTTTTAGCACCCATAGACCCTACCCCCCAGCAGCCCTATGAAAGGATGCACCACAATGCCAAACAAGGATATTGCAGCAACTCCAGGATTTCATGGACACTATACCCAAACACCAGCATCAGATACAATGTCCACAACACCTGTTCAGAACATCCAACACTACTACTTGGTTGATCCTAGCTGAAACAGACCAGCCAGTTGACCCTAAGGGGCCATCCCAAGGCCATCATCTACAGGAATTCAAGGCCAAAGTTGTAAGTTAAGGTTGGATCTCTCAACCACCAGAATCCACTCCTCCTTTCATGGTTCACTACACACAGCAAACATGTGGGTTAATTAATTTTTAGATCCCAGAAGATGTAAACTGAAAGAACAGAATCTTCCCTGGGATGTCCCCTTACCACAAACAGGAATGGGTACTGAGGGGTCAAGCAGTGAACTGTAGCAGAATATTTCTACACCTTCACATGTATGGCATAGATCTTTTTAAACTGAATGTTCTCTTTCTGTAAAACCAAAAACATTTTGTAACTGTAATATCTCCCTGTGAAAAAACAAAACAAAAAACAAGGACATTTTCTAACCATTTTTTGCATAACAATACCATTTAAAAACAGATTCTAAGAAATATAAATGCTGAAACACTGTTTCTGAAATTAATATTCCAATGGATCTGAAAAGTTTTATCACATACACACTAATATATGAACAAGAATACATTACCATCATGAAAATGTTGCCATAGTTTTTTTATTGTTGATTTCTTCGACTTCTTAAATCTTCGTTTGTTGAGTAACCTAAGAGAAATAAATTGACTTTTCTTTAACACATTATGTAGGCAGTGTATTTATAATGAGTAAACTGGAGTAAAATACAAGTGTGAAGGACAACATTAATCTTTCATTAACAGTTACTAAAGACCAAAGATTTCAAAATGTCATCCTGTTATTGTAGGTTTTCACAACAGGCAGTTGCTATTAATTCCAGTTTTTACACATCATAATAAATTAGGAAATTGTAAATAATCTTTGTTGAAATACATTATATGGTATACTTACTTTTAAATTAAAAGCAAATAATCCCAAACAAAAAACAACTACAATTTTTGGTATTTTTTCATCAGTTTCTAGTTCCACAAACTTACAAGATCTAATATACAATTATTTTATGACAATTTCTAAAAATGTTTATTCACAATATTATTATTACTATCCTTTACCAGATTAAAATGAGTCACATTTAGAAAAAAGAAAAAAAAAGGACATCTGATCATTAGTGAGCCATTTGAATTTATTTTTTCACAAGACTCAACTAACACATGATGTGCATCATTTGTAATAAATCTGTCAGAAAAAAAATAGTTAACCTCACAAAATAGTTCTATCATGATAAAATTTCATAAGATTTCTTTTACAATAGGGTTTCTCTCCAATAAAAGAAATGATCAATACTACAATATTATAGAAAAATAACAAATCAGGTTGCACAGTGCAAGTGGTAAAATCAATTGTGTGGCTAGTTCTGTGGTACTCTCCTCTTTATTGTATAGAAAAAGAAACAGTTTTTAAAAAAACATTTCTGCAACCTAAATGTGTAGAAAGGTAACTTGTTTTATGTAATAGAGTCTTTCTTAACATTTCATCAACAATATTTTGATGGATTTTCTACATCATCATGTAAGAACTAGACTGATTACATATTACACAAGAAACCACAGACTCAAAAAACCTATTTCCATTCTGTATATAGGAGAACTACAAACTTGATTTTCTAAAATGTTTCTTTAAGTTTAATGTGTGGTTCAGTATATAACTTAAATTTGCCTTATAGAATGTCTTTTATAAATCCTGTATCCATAAACAAACCTCTTCCCCCCTAATGTTGAGCTTTACAAAATTTTCCTTCTTTCAAATTGTGTAGCTTGGTAGTTTTAGATTTGAAATTTGTTGATTAGATATATGTCTAATTTCTCAAATAACATTTGGCTTGATATGGATACCTTACAGGGATCTAAAGCATTCTTAAAATACCCATTCCTTTCTAACAGGAAACAAAGATCCATTTTAATATTTTCCAAAAGCTTTACTAAAACGTGTAAATGGGTATTTATTTTCAAACTGTTCACCTATACAATTTTTCTTGAAAACTTGAGCTTCGAACTGCTAATCTACTTTGTTTGGCATAACCAATACTTACGAGTCTGCATGTTCTTCACCCTATAGGTCTCTCTAAATGAGCAGTCTTTAATCACAAAACTAAAAACGGTCCACTTTTACATTGAGTCTTAGGTGAAGATTAATTAAAAGTTTAGACAGATATTCTTACGTGTCGTTTTGCATAGGTCTACCTATAAAGTTTGGTCAAATTCAGTGGTTTTGGCTAAAATAACTTTACACATTTGATCTATATTTAAACCAAATTCCACACCTAATTGTAAGTTGTCGAGATCTAAGAATGTACAAAACTAATAATTAGAAATCCATAAAAGTATGTCTTTTCTATCAAATAAAGTTTTCATACTTTCAGTGCGAAGAAAAATAAAGTAGAAAAAAGTTCAACTGAAACTGGAGATTTTATATCTGTGCATTTCTTAATAGATTGCTTTCAAATTTAGTACATGAAGTGTGCGTTCTTACAGGAAAGTCACATTGGACTATCTGCCAAGTCCACTGAGAGGAATCGAGCCTCTGATTTTAGCGATGTAAATCCGTAGACTTACCGCTGTACCAGCAGGGAACTGCATGATGTCAAAGTCCAGCAGTGCACATCCACAAAAAATGTCATAATTTGCATTACCACAGTCCGAACAAAAGAAAATTGAAAAACCGTTAGACTGTCACTCCTGTTAATAATGCAAGTTGTTTCGATCACACGATACACTTGTGTCATGATTTTTTTCTTTTTCTTCTAGATATCACCCACTAGTTGATTTCACATGGAAGTCCAAGGCACTCAAACTAACCACGACTAAATTTGTACATCGCGGTTGCGCTCCGCTCTAGCTATACAGCAGTATAGCTTCAATATCTACCTTCGTTTCACAAAGCATACGTGAAACTGCGGCTCAATTTACCCCAGTCTATCATTGTACTTTATAAGTACGAAACAGCAAAAATTACACTAGTTGAAAGCAATTTGCTGTTTACCGATTATTTTTAATGACAAATTGTTGTTAATAAAGTTGCAACGTTTTCTATAAATTTTGAATTTATTTAAAGTGATTTGCAATTTTATTATTATTCCAAGCCAAGAAAATCACTAAGTTTAAATCGTAAAACTAACAGAACATTAACAGATTTACACATACATCAGCATTCCTACATTACAGCACTACAGAAACACCGAAATTACCTGTAGCCTACACAACATGAACTAAATTTTTTTAAGTGGGCTGTATAAAAAACTACAAACCTTATGACCTTACATTCATTTAAAAAAACTTGAAAGTAAGCCAAAATATACGCTTCTCTACAGCAGATATTTCGCGTAACAACTACGATAAAAACATCTGCCAAAAAACCTAATAAAAAAGGTTAAGTAGTAACAGTACTTTCCTCTTTCTCAAGGACATTATTCAAAAACTATTTTATGGTGATTTTTTTTACTTCGTAGCATTTACAAATACATATTGTTGAGACTTCTAAATTCACTCAAGCAGACTAAAGTTAAATAATTCTTTTGCTATTCAAATACAGCTAAATAATAAATATTTTCTGTACTTACTGCTTCACTGTATTTCTCGATGCCTGCCTCATCACAGTTTACCCTCCTGCTTAATCAGATATTAAAAGAATGACTGACTGACTACCTGAATGAGTAGAACTAATCTCAGAGTGTACAGAGTCAAATCCTGCGCTCCCTATAAACCAGGTATAACTTATTTTTGCAATCAACAGCTGTAACCAATCCGACAAAAGCCCCTAGAAATGCAGCTGGGCCACACGACAGACTCACACTGCACTAACTATCACGTGTTTCCGTTTCTACCTCTACCAAGTACCAACGTTGTTTTGTTATCACTACGAGTTCTGGCAAATTACACTTCAGCCGTTAAAGTCAAAATGCTTTGTTTAAAAAGAGTATTAATTCCATATTCACTGCAATATTTTTATTAACTGTTAGTAAACATAAAGTGATGTTTTTTAGTCGTTTGTTTTATTTGAAAAAAAACTTAAAATTATTTATAGTTATATTTAAAGAAGTTCATTTTATTTTTTAATATATTTTAACCGGCGTATTATTTCAAGTGAAAATCATCCGATGTAATTAAGAAATTCATGATCAATCTATTTATTGTGTAAAAATACTCTCTTTTAATTTTGTTTCTTAAATAAACTAGTGATGAAATGATTGGGTTTTGCTTTGTGTGTGTATGTGTGTTAAAGAACATAGTACATATTATCGCCTACACATTTGCGATAAAATTCTGTTGTATAGGGTTTTCTCATCTGCAAAACCGCCTACAATAGAAGACAAAGCACAAACAAAACTCAAAGAAAACATTTAAAACAGTTGAAAAAGTACTTAAGACGATAACATAATCTTATACAAAAAAAGAGAAATAAATAGGTTAAAGAAATATTATTCACTCTTCTAAACAGTTTGTGCTCATAATATCTGAACTCAGCATGGCCACGTGATTAAGGCGTTGGACTCGTAATCCGAGGATCGCAGGTTCGAATCCCAGTCACACCAAACATGCTCGCCCTTTCGGCAGTAGGGTCGTTATAAATTACGATTCATCCCACTATTCGTTGGTAAAAGAGTAGCCCAAGAGTTGGCGGTGGATGGTGATGATTAACCGCCTTCCCTCTAGTGTAGTCTTACTAAATTAGGGACGGCTAGAGTAGATGGCTCTCGAGTAGCTTTGCGCGCAATTAAAAACAAACCAATCATAATATCTGAAACACCGGTTTGATAAATGTGGTTTAAAGTCTGCAAACAACATCCAGATGATAAATGAACACAAGTTTAGGATGTTGCTTATGTTGATGTGTGAATTACATTTTGATAACCTTGTTGGTTAACTTTTCTTGCCTGCTGTTTTAGATTTGGACTTTGAAGTTTCTTACAACTGTTCATCTCAGGCTTGTGAGTAATGGACTTAAAGCTTACGCTTTGATTGGAGGTCTGTGGGTGAAATCTGCGTAAGCTATTACGATGGCTTTTCATATCACGAGCAGTCTGACAATCAAACTAATTTAGTTTATCTGTATATTCTTTACTGTAACACATTATATTTTTCTGAATATTTCAAAGGATATTAAGTATTTTCTTTAGAAGTTATCACTATTTTATTTTCTACTTAATTGTCGTTGTGATTATAAATATAAAATACTTGGTTTGTATTAATTACCTGAATGACAAATATCAAAGTTTCTAAAGAAAAGGCCTAGCATGGCCAGGTGGGTTATGGCGTTCGACTCGTTTTCTGAGGGTCGCGGTTTCAAAACATGTTCGCCCTTTCAGCTGTGGGGGCGTATATAAGGTTGCGATCAATCTTACTATTCGTTGGTAAAAGAGTACCCTAAGAGTTGGCGGTGGGTGGTAATGACTAGCTGCCTTTCCTTTAGTCTTACATTGCTAAATTAAGAACGGCTAGCGCAGATAGCCTTCGTGTAGCTTTGTGCGAAATTGCAAAACAAACAAACAAATATAAAGAAAAAATAGTATAATTTTTTAAGTAAGACATTGTAGTAATATATTTTAAAACAGTCAAGTTACCACTAAATAGTTTTTTGAAGGTCATTTTTACTTAAATACTGATTGGAGGTAACTGCATCTCTGGTTTAAATTAAGTTGCATTTATTGTTTTGCTTTGGCAACATAGTAAATTAATAAGATTATGTGGTAATCTTGAACAAGTCTTCCCCAATAGTGAATTGTTTAAATCCTGCTACAATGAATCGCAATAGAAATAAACATATACTAATTTAGTCATACAGTATTACGTCAATAAATACGACTTGGATGATTTTGCATTTATAAGTACATATTCTATAATTATGAACTGAATTATTCATACGACTTTCATTTGTTCGTTGTGTCGAATTCTTTTTTCACTGTAGAAGTCCTGAAATAAATTATTGTGTCAACGATTGCTATTTCATTATTCTATTTAGCAAAATTAAGAAAGTTCCTAATTCATTTGACACACTCGAGTGACTATAAAGCATCATGAACTGATGAGACCTATAACGTGAGATTTCTCATGAGTTCGTCAATTAACAGTTTGAAGTAACTTCTTTCCATTCGTTCCAAAGTGCATGAACGACATTGAACACGAGTAACTTGCGACCCCATGTTAGGAATAATGTTCACAACCTTTTCTGCATATGTACGATACTAATTAATGAACCTATCTTTGCCATTCTTGTAGATCACTCTTTTGATTTCCTATATTGATTAATTAACCCTAATGCAATCATTGTTATTTGTGCATAGGCAATACAGTCTCGCATTCTGAATGGTTATAAACACACGTATCAAGGTCGTATCCCACGTGTTTTGATGTTTCCTGAATGTGTTATTTTTTAAAATTTTATTTACGTTTTGACGAAATAGCTATAGAGCTTATCAGGAAAATGACACACACTTAAATTGTTAGACGATTATCTAAGATACGGATTTCTTAAACAGTGATAGCCGAGTTTAAGTTTTCGAACTCTGATATATTTGTTATGTTTTGTGTATCACGTTTGCAATTACAAAGCGTACATTGAGGGATATATAAAGCTAATTCTATCATTTAGTCATAACAGTGCTGTTTTCTCTCTGTCTTTTCGTACATTAATGAAAGAAAAATAATAATTTCATTTTCTTCATCATGAAATATACAATGTCCAAGTAAGATCAAGTGATGAGTACATTGCTAACCCTCAACACATAATTTGTAAAATTCACATGTGACACATTTGTTCTTACAATTACTCCGACCTGTAAGAAGATAGTAACATTTCACTATTTTTTTTTAGATTCTCTAAGCTGAATTATTTTTACTCTGAGATTAGTTATAGTGACTCTACTTTGTCTACAGTTTGACAGTTTACTTTACTAGTCCCCCAGTAGCTGAGCGGCATGTCTGCGGACTTACAACTTACAAATCCGGGTTTTGATACCCGTAGTGGGCAGAGCACAGATAGCCCATTGTGTAGCTTTGTGCTTAATTCAAAAACAACAACATTACTAAACTAAACTCATGTAGAAACCTTAACAGTTCTTCTGTTAGTAATAACGTATAATGTTAAACCAATCCTCTTTTCGTCAATCTTCTAAACTACTGAGTTCGTCCTCTTTCTTCTCGAATAGAAAATCAACTTCAAATAAAATATAGCAAAAACACAACAATAATTGTTTGTTTGTTTTGTTTTTTTTAATTTCGCATAAGGTTATGCGAAGGCTGTCTGCACTAGTCGTCTCTAATTTAGCAGTATAAGACTACAGGGAAGGCAGCTAGTCTTCGCCACCCAATGCCAACTCTTGGACTACTCTTTTACTAACGAATAGTGGGATTGGCCGTCACATTATAATCCTCCGAAGGCTAAAATGGCAAGCATGTTTGATGCAACCGGGATTATAACCAGTGATCCTTAGATTACGAGTCGAACACCTTAACCACTTGGCCATGCCGGGCCCCAAACACCAATGAACACATGCAAGAAAACACAGCGTGCACATTATAAGCTCTGATCAAGACATATGTTTGGTTTGGATTATACCAAAATACTTTGATATCTTGGTGGGACAAAAGTAAGTCTATAGACCTTCAATGTCAAAATCCATGGTTTGATTCTCTGTTGTGGACGTAGCAGATAACCCACTGTGGTTTTGCTTTGAAAACAAAACAAATGAATATGTGATTATTACTGACTACAAAGTCTGAACGAGGTAGTTATGATATATACATTTTATGTCAACTACAATTTGTTATAACGTTAATAACACATAATGATTATTGGGCAACTGTAACATAATTTTAGATTTAGCTGTAAAGTTGGCCCGGCATGGCTAGGTGGTTGAGGCACTCGACTCGTCATCCGAGGGTCCCGAGTTCGGATCCCTGTCACACCAAACATGCTGGCCCTTTCAGCTATGTGGACGTCATAATTTGACAATCAATTCCATTATTCGTTGGTAAAAGAGTAGCCCAAGAGTTGGCGGTAAGTGGTGATGACTAGTTGCCTTCCGTCTAGTCTTTCGCTGGTAAATTAGGACGGATGACGCAGATAGCTCTCGCTTTGCCTTGCGCGAAATTAAAACAAAGAAACAAAGCTGTGAAGTCTGGCATGATATCACTTACTTATTCAGATTAAAGCTGGTTAATCTGTGTCAGAAAGAAGTTTGCAGTTATAAAAGAACAACAGTGGAAATATCTCATGTGAATGTTACGCACCTGAACTCTCTGACTAGGTCCTACCATAGAACGTACTTGGAATTTGAAAACCTAACTTATTCCTAGTCACAGCGCTCGATTGAGGATCAGTGTGAATCGCCCATCGCACACCTATAGAGTACATTCCAACGTCCCACACATCGGAAACACTCGTCATGATCAAACACGAGATGTTGATTCAGGGCTCAACCCAGTAGGAACCTCAACAATACGACAATTACATTATATATGTGTTAAGAATGATTAGGGCTTTTGATACTGTGCTGTGCTGATGTGTCATCACTGTAATAATACTGTAGGTTAAACTCAAACCACACTGGTTAAGAGTAGCCATAGTTGGTGGTGGATGACGTTGACTAGTTGCACTTCCTTTGTCTTACTTCTGAGTTAAAGATAGGAGCGCAGATAGCTGTCAAGTAGCTTAGAGTAAAGCTTATAAACTATCTATACAAGAGGATATTAGAATTAAGATGTTGATCAAAGCCAGCTATAGCTAAGGCTATAACTACCTTTAGTTATTTAACTTATGAAGTATTTAAAATGTTTTTTTTATGTATAACGTTCTCGCAATAATTAATTAAACTAACGAAACAGAACTAGAACATTTCTCGATCAATGTGATTGTTACGCAGTAATGAACAAAGAGAATGTGCGTTTTTCGAATAGAGTATTTTCTCGAGTACCACACATGGGAATGGTCTTAAAGGGGGGGGGACAGAGCAGTGCAATAACATAGCATCTGAGCTTCATGTTAAAATGAGAAAGACCATTTAGTTTTAAACTTTAAACTAATAAATACAGGTGTAAAAAGATGTTCAAGAAAACCTAACCCTGTCATGTTTACAATGATCTAACATCCAATTCTGGCTTGTGTGTGTGTTTTGTATCGAATACTGAGAAGGATATTTGATGTACTAGTTCTAATGCTACATTAAATGGACATTAAAAACAATAAATAATATTTTCGGTTTCATTCTGTTTTATAAACCTAATAGTACCAAATATTTACTATGTGAAATTAATGCAGAAAATTTTAATATTGCAAATAATTAGCATAGAAAAAAAAATCATACATTACGTTACTACGGTTTATATGGTGCTGTAAGTAATCAGGTGTATTCCGGATTTGGAGAAATATAACTAATTAACACTTTACAATGTTACTGACCGCTTTTCATACGTTTCTTTGTGTGTTTCTTTCAGTGCAGTCAATTACAAATGAAAGATGATTTTGTAGTTGGATAAACCTTTTTGTGCAGTTCCTGCATTTTAGTATGACGTTTTGGTTCCGGGATTTGGAATATCCGTCCCACCCATATCATTCAAGAAAAACATTCTAGCTTGTCCGGCCATAAATATCATATATTAGACTACGTTCGATACAATGGGGTTGTGAAAACGTGCCACGAAACCTCCATCACCGTATTTCTCTCTCTAAACATTATTGTCACATTAATGCTTTCCTTAAGCAGATAATATGTTTCTCTCTCTAAACACTATTCTCACATTAACGCTTTTCTTGAACAAGTAACATGATCTTTTATTCTATTTTGAGTAATTTTATTTCTGTTTTACTTATAATTTATTGCAAATTATATACTCTTTAAAACAAGAAACGCAAAAGGGATATCTTTTTTTGATTTTAAAGAGAAATATATGTAATAACGTTACAAGCTCAGAGTATATGATGTTACACGTGTTAAGGCACTGATTGTCAGACCAAAACGACAACAAAAGTTGTGCACTTTGAAAACGGAGGAAAACAACGGATTTTTTGCCAAAACTCATGCGTGTCCAATAAATTTGTTTGAGAGATCTGCATATTCTGCAAGTGCAATATGTGCAAAATCCCTATAAAAGTGACGGGTTCTCGGTTTCCATAGCTCAGTGTTAAACCACTAACACGCAATACAGTTACGTCAAGACTGATTGAAGCACAACGCAACAACGCCATTTGTCATTGGAAGTAGGCGAATCTCGATCAGATGTTGCCAGAGCTGTGAATGTCCACCCGAGCACCATCATAAGGCTATGGAATCGTCACCAACAACATGGATCAACTCGTGACCGTCCACGATCGGGCAGACCTCGTGTGACCACGCCCGAACAAGATCGCTACATCCGGTTACGTCACCTTCGTGATAGGACCATCACTGCGACGTCTACTGCCTAAAACATACCAGGGCTGCGTAGAATTTCCGATCAGACCGTACGCAACCGTCTACGAGATGCAGGAATCCGACCTCGACGTCTAGTCATAGGCGTCATCCTCACCCAACAACATCGTCAAGCACGGCTGCAGTGGACTCGGGCACATTGGGTATGGCCTCATCGACGATGGAGTCATGTTTGGTTCAGCGATGAATCACGTTTCATGCTTTGTAGGCAGGATGGAAGGACCCGTGTTTACCGTCGCCGAGGTGAACGTTTTGCAGCAAACTGTGTGCAGGATTTGACAGATTTAGTGGTGGCAGCGTCATGGTGTGGACTGTTATCGCCTACAGTGCCAGAACAGACTTTTTCCACATTCGAGGGAATCTTACGGCTCAACGATACGTCGATGAGAATCTTAGGCCCCATGTGCAACCCATCATGGTGAACGTCAACGACGTTTTTCAACATGACAACGCCCGTCCTCAGACAGCCCGACTCACCACTATCTTGTTGAGATACCACAACATCAACATTCTTTCCTGGCCCTCCAGATCACTAGATTTAAACCCCATCGAACATCTTTGGGACGAGTTGGACCGACGTCTGCGACGGCAACAACCTCAATAGCAGACTTTACCTCAGCTTGCAGCAGCTTTGCAGGCTGAGTGGACGACCATTCCACAGAATCTAATTTGTCATCTTATCGCTTCCATGAGCAGGAAATGCCAAGCAGTTATTGATGCTCACGGGGGGCATACTCGTTATTGACGTTGAGTGACGTTAAACTTTAACTAGTGAGCATGAACTTCTCCTTTGCAGACTTTGGATGTTTAGCAATGAATGTGCAAAGTTTCACACATGTCATACAGAACTACCCGGAATAAAGCTGTTAACAATTTGTCACATATTTTGCCTTTTACGTTTCTTTTTTTGAAGAGTATATTATTGTTCCGCAAGATAAATATCTTATTCACAAATGCAAATAAGATGGTGTAAGCCTTCAGATATACATTTAGTTATGAATTAGTGTTTGCATATTCTTTAAAAATTATAACTAAAAAAAACCTTTACAACAATGTCTTCTTACTCTAAAACACGTATTTATAATACACTCTATAACCGTACCTAATGCTGAATTTCTTTATAATGATATAAATATCATACCTGTTTTTGCTGCCTTGTTTAATTTCCTTTTTATTAGTCATTTTTATAACTGGTTCTTGTTAATTTCAAAGCTAGACAATGACCAATTTTTTGCTTTTCTCATCACGGCATCGAACCCTGAATTTTTACAATCTTGTAAACTCACGGCTGAGCCATTGGTGGGTGATATTGTTGTAATATTAATACTTCCTGTTCTTTCCTTTATCGTTATATGGTAAGCTCAATTATTATTTATTCACATTGCTTTAATAAAAAAGTATCGAAAAAAGTCTTTCTATTGAACATTTTCCTACCTTTATCTTGTATCCTTTCATTACCCATTAATTAATTTCATTTTGTTCTTATGTTTGTTTGTTTGTTTTGGAATTTTGCACAAATCTACTCGAGGGCTATCTGTGCTAGCCGTCCCTAATTTAGCAGTGTAAGATTAGAGGGAAGGCAGCTAGTCATCACCACCCACCGCCAACTCTTGGGCTACTCTTTTACCAACGAATAGTGGGATTGACCGTCACATTATACACCCCCACGGTGGGAGGGCGAGCATGTTTTAGCGCGACGCGGGCACGAACCCGCGACCCTCGGATTACGAGTCGCACGCCTTATGCGCTTGGCCATGCCAGGCCCCCTTATGTTTGTTATCTGAAATATTCAAATTTATTAAGGTGTCTGAGTTTTGTAACACTAAAATTTGTATTAGCCCGGATAGAGCACAGACTGTTCATTACGAAAGCTAAACGCTTCACTCCAAAAACTATACTACACATATATTAGAACATCGTATTTTGATAATACTTCTTGGAAACGTTGAAGTCATCTTGAAAAGATAGACAAACCAACTTAAAATAATGATAACAATAATTTGAACAGTAACGATATTGTCCAAATTCTTTAAAGCATGTACCCTAAACAACCTCTATTTTCTCTTCACGTTCTTTTAAATTTAATTTATTAACACTTATATTTTCACTTAGATGTTTTTAAATGTCTACACTGACTTGAGTTTTTGTGTTATGTTCATGCTGCTAAATACAATATATAAGTTATTTTTAATGAATATGTGGCTTATGTTTAGTTGTAGACAAAGTTTTTTTTACAATATTTGAGATGGTAAAAGGTTACATACTGCAACCTTAGTTCCAAGGTACCAGATATTTAAGTCAGGGATTTCCATAGTTCTATATCTTACAAGTTAAAACTAGGAGACGTTACACAAGAAAATGATCCTGACCTCATTTTAGTTAACCGGTCTGCAAAGATTGAAATCAGCAGCTCGTTAAATAATTTTTCTCCAGTGTATGCAGAAATAATTTTATTGTTCATAATATTTCTTAACGATATTTCAGTCATGGTCTTAACTTCCACCTACGTGTCTTAGTATGCTAGTGGCAAAACTATTTGAAACACATGCATCGAAAATTAATACTCTCGTGAAACACGTAACACGTGGCGTATGGTAATAAAAACACAAACAATAACCTTCTATAAAAGATACGGCTCGGCATAACCAGGTGGTTAAGGCATTCGACTCGTAATCTGAGGGTCGCGAGTTTGAATCCCCGTCGCATCTAACCTGCTCGCCCTTTCAGTTGTGGGAGCATTATAATGTGACGGTCAGTCCCAATATTTGTTGGTAAAAGAGTAGCCCAAGAGTTGGCGGTGGGTGGTGATGACTAGCTGCCTTCCCTCTAGTCTTTCCCCCCTAAATTAGAAACGTAATAAACAGAAAACATAAGAAACTACCTCAAATAACAGTCATACAAATAACTACAATGATACAACTAAATTTCTGGGAATAACATCTAACAAGCACTTCACATGAAATAAATACATTAAGTAAATTGTTGAACAAAATAATTAAAAGGATTAGTTAACTTCAGAGAATCGGAGATAACATCAGTGTGTGTGCCTCACATTCAGTGCTGGTCGCTTTCAAAGTCTACTTGGCCTATTAGAGTACTTAATTGTGATAAAGTGTAACATACCATTTTAGCTACGTAATAAACTTCGAAGTCAGACAACTTAAGCAATCAGAACAACTTTTCGTGTAGCAAAGGGACGGTTTGTTTTGGAATTTCGCACAAAGCTACTCGAGGGCTATCTGTGCTAGTCGTCCCTAATTTAGCAGTGTAAGACTAGAAGGAAGGCAGCTAGTCATCACAGCCCACTGCCAACTCTTGGGCTACTCTTTTACCAACGAATAGTGGGATTGACCGTCACATTATAGCTCCCCCCACACGGCTAGGAGAGCAAGCATGTTTGGCGCGACTCGGGCGGGAACTCGCGACCCTCAAATTACGAAGCGTACGCCTTAATGCGCTAGGCCATGCTGGGCCCAAATTCGGGACGGCTAGTGCAAATAGCCCTCTCGTAGCTTTCTTCGAAATTAAAAACAAACAATACACTTACATTAACCTACATACGAAACCACAAATGATCATTAAGATATACGTAAAACGTACAAAATAAATAATTGTACGTGTGTATGTTTGCTTATAAAAAAGCCATATCGGCTTACCTGCTAAGTCTATCGAGGGGAATCGAACCCCTGACTTGTAAATACGAAGACTTACCTTTGTACTAGCGGGGGACAATAAGTTATAGAGACCAAAGAACCACACTATCGTTCGAACCCGTAACTGAAGCACAAACTCAGTAATACAAAAACCTATTCAGATAGCATTATAAACGTTATAACAAAATCTAGAGAATCAGTCATACTAAAAACCGGACCAAGTTCAAATATAAGAATAAAATTTACTAAGAAAAATTTAGACAAAATCAAAGAGTGAAGAAACTTAAATATGAAAATGTTAAAACTAGGTCTTGTTATGCCAAAAATCCTGTACTATAAACCTGTTTAAAAGTGAAACTTCTTATAAGAAAAAACAAAACAAAACGTGAATCAACAGCTACTGACATGAAGGACGCGATCTTCTATGTAAAAACGAAAATAGTAAACAAGTCTAAATTTAGCCAAAGAAGACATCCAACTCTTTGATCTAACAAACTAGCAGTCACAACAAAACAAGGAGGCCCGGCATGGCCAATTGGTTAAGGCACTCTACTCGTAATCTAAGGGCTGCGGGTTTGAATTCCCGTCGCACCAAACACGCTGACCCTTTTAACCGTAGAGGTGTTACAACGTGACGGTAAATCCCACTATTCGTTGATAAAAGAGTAGCCCATGAGTTGACGGTGGGTAATGATGATTAGCTGCCTTCCCTCTATTGTCTTACACTGCTAAATTAGGGATAGCTAGCGCAGATAGCCCTCGTGTAACTTTGCGGGAAATTCAAAAAACAAAACAGGGAAAAACAGCAGTTTTCTTGAATGTCTACAAAATCAATTTTCACCACCAAACGGATCATGTCTGATTGCAACTTTAAACTAACAGAGGGGAAAAATCATGTAAAACAATTATTATAGCATATTTAACAAAACATTTTCCAGTTGACACGCAGAGCACGCAAATATTTGCATATTAAATTAGAAAGAAACTCAATAGAGTGCACACCTCCGTCAAGCAATGTTGATCATATGCGGCTCTTAACAAATACGAAAACGTGTCTTTATGTCCGTAATTATCGGCCCCCCAGTGGCTCAGCGGTATGTCTGCGCACTTACACGCTAAAATCCGGGTTTCGATACCCGTGTTGGGCAGAGCACAGATAGCCCATTGTGCAGCTTTGTGCTTAATTCTAAAACAACCAACAACCAACCGTAATTATCGACGGATATGGACGGTTTAAGGCAGGGCAATGAGGAATAACAATTTGTATAAATTCATCAAATTTATTCAAAATCCAACTCTGTTTGACTGAATTACAGAGCAAAACTAATGTAAAAAATTGTAATCCCCTACCAAGTTAGGTTTTTCTTTTTTTGTATATTTGTTATCTTGGTTTAATTTTTATTTGTTCGATCCATCCAGCCGAGTTTACCGGCAAGGCCAGGTGGATTAAGGCGTTTGACTCGTAATCTGAAGGTTGCGGGCTCGATTTCCTTTAGTACCAAACATGCTCGCCTTCTCAGCCGTGGGAACTTTATGACGGTCGATCCCATTATTCTTTGGTAAAAGAGTAGCCCAAGAGTTGGCTGTGGGTGGTGATGACTAGCTATTTTCCCTGTAGTCTTTCTCCATTACATTAGGGACGGCTAGCGCAGATAGCCCTCGCGTAGTTTTGCGCAAATTCAAAAAAACAAAGAAACTATTCACCCGGTTTCTGAAAACCTCGATGGCAAACAAACAACTCACACTCACATGAGTAAAGGAGGAAAGTAGATACTGACATCTGATTTGAACATCTGGCGAACAACGTTACACTAATCTTACACCCCGGATACATTCTTACAGTAGGAAAAACATATCCAAACCGGATACATTCAAACCTTAATACACAGAAAACTACGTACCAATGAGGTTTAATACTTATTACCAGTTGTAAACTTATGGAAACAAAAATCACACAACAACTACTAAACCTATTAAACCTTATCTCTGAAATACAAATTAGTTTTAGGAAAGGAAGACTGCTAGTAGACCATATCATTCAAGTCATTGTAACAGTACATTAGCACAAACTGCTTCATTGTAGCTGTTTTCGTTAATATCCGAAAAACGTTTACCTCATTTAATTAGTTAAAGGAAAAGGACACTCAAACGCTTATTTCTTCCTTCACCTAGTGTTTCGCAAGGCTCAGTTTTCAACTCCTTACTATACTTACTTTTTGTAGATTTACCAAAATACTACATTCACCCACGCAAGCCTAACATTTGGCAAGTTACACTACTGTATGGTGGTTCATGATGACTAGGAATGTATATATAGCAGAGACGCATGATATGGGTATTATAAACTTTAATTTAAAACACAAAACAAATAATAATGTTTCGACTTACTTAGGTCATCCTCGGGTTAAGAATGATAGCCTAGGGAGGTCGAATTGGTTTTTTTTTGTATTTTAAATAAAAGTTTTATCCATATCAGTCGTCTCTACCATAAATCTAACCTATCTGAAAGCCAGTGTGAGTCACGTAGCGTCACACTTGATTTTCGATATCGGAGAAATCTTGTTGTTTGCTTATTTGTTCAGAATTAAGCACAATGCTACACAATTGGCTATATGTGCTCAGCCCACCACAGGTATCAAAGCCCGGTTTCTAGCGGTGTGAATCTGAAGACACTGGGGTACCACTTGGCCGCGAGGAACAGTCATAAAAGTCAAAATGCATTTATCGAGAATTAAATTATTGGCTGCCCATTACGGTTTTAGTGATGGAGGTACAAAATGGCTGTGAGAAGAGGTGCATTGGAACCTTAAAAGTTTAGTGAATGTTGACATAAGCCTAAAGTGTGGAATCACCAAGCCTAGAGCCAAGCGCATAACATTTATCATGAGAGTAAAAATACCTGTTCAATTTTACAGTTAAACTGTTTTTGAATAAGCTATTTTCTGTCATATCGCTAACGTTTTTAATAAAAACAACCTTCTTTAACCAATGGAGAATCTAAATTAAGAAATCAGCAAATGTTTTTCTAGTTTTGTTGTCTGTACATTTTATTTTATACTTTTAGTACACAGACTAACAGTAATATTACGTTCTACTTTTCATGCTGAGCATAAAAGCTATTATTCGAATGTAGTGCTATCAAAACGCACTGGCTGTAATATGAATTTCAAGTTGTTAATCTAAATTACTTTCATCAGTATTTATTCTACGAATACGTCAAGAATTCATTTCACAAATTATCTTAATTTTGATTGGTTCACAAAAGAACTAACCGATGTTTAACTGCCTCGACTGCAGTTTTCTGCCTCTTTGTTGGTCAAGTTTGAATTTGTAAAATTAATAAAAATCCTTGAAACAACTAAACTTTTACAACAACTACACTTTCTATAGACCTGGTGCTCCCAGATGACATTAATTTTACAAGAATAAGTAAAAATAGTTATTGCTAAATAAAAGCAAAACTCTGCAGGGCTGGCTGGCTATTGAGCTAAAAAAAAGATACAACAAGATAGAGATGGGAATGGGTATATCGCTTCTTCAGCTTGTGATTGGTGACAAACTAAGCTGCCTCGACTTAATATGGAAAATCCCTACATTACTGGTTTCCCCAAATTGTCTATCAAAAGCTTGGTTTTTAAATAGAATCTCAGTTCTCATCATTGTACCTTTCTTTTATTTAACTTTAAAATATTAATTTAATGATATTTTACATTAGGGTAACATTTTACAATTGGAAATTCTGTTTTTCCAGTGAGCGATGATTAGAAATGTGTTTTTTTTTACTTATTTTATAGACCCGGCATGGCCAGGTGGATCAAGGCTTTCGATTCATAATCTGAGGGTTGCGAGTTCGAATTCCCGTCGCACCAAACAAGTTCGCCCTCTCAGTTGTGGGGGAGTTATAATGTGACAGTCAGTTCTACTCTTCTTTGGTAAAAGAGTAGTCCAAAAGTTGACAGTGGGTGGTAATGACTAGATGCTTCCCTTCTTGTCTTACACTGCTAAATTAGGGACCGCTAGCACAGATAGCCCTTGAGTAGCTTTGCGTGAAATTTATGTTTTGTGTGAGGGGGATTCAAACCCGCCATCTTCTGATTACTAGTCGAGTGCCTTAACACTCTGTCCATGCAGGAACACAGTATATGGAGTAGAGGAACAAAAAAAACCACTGTAGTTCAAGCCAAACTTTTAGGATAATTTTATCAAAGCTTCCAAAATAGGTAAATTTTTAGGTGTCATATTCTGCACTCGATTCACATAGACTAATCATATTACTTTACTAAAAACATATACACTAAAAGTTCCAAATACACTAACAGTCACAACCAAAATATAAATTTACAAATTTCTCGTATAACCTGTTTTTGAATACGAATGCATATCGCTTCTAAATATAGCAGCTACTTAAACTTCAAAACCAATCGTTCTGACTTATAGCAGAACTACGTAAATTTTTATGTATAAAAGAACTCTATAAGTTATTTTTTTATAATGTACAAATTTTTACGCCCATTTAAAAATTCTAGACATTTGTCATAATATATATTTCAGAAGTTTCGTAACACACTGTATATGAAGATCAATGTTGAAGTTTGTTCTGCGGTGCACGTGGCGGGTGTTTTGGATTTCAAATTAATATAAGGTGCGATTTTAAATTGTTGTGAACAATGTGGTATGTCGCAGTAACATCATCAGGCTTATGATGAGGGAAGGCTATAATGTTCTCAGAATTTGCTATCGTTTACACTGAATATTCAAATATTTGGCTTAGACTGGGATGACGTGTCGTAGCTTTTATCAGTGTCCTGGTTCGACCCCTAAATATTTATGGTAATTTCGCTCATGACCTTTAGTTTTTGGGCTAAACCTACCGTATTAGAGCCACAGAATATATTGATACCACTGTCAATAATCTTAGTGTAGCAAGAAATTCAGTAATTTAAAAACAATAATTTTAACCTTAACAATCCAAAATTATGTTTCATTAAGGTTATAAATTTCTTTTCACCTTTTTATTACTGCATAAGGCAATCTGAATTTAAAATGAAAACGAGTTCTGTATTAAAGATATAGTTTAGTTATGTAACCTTCTTTTTACTCACAACCATCTATCTGTAGGTTATAGTAGATTATAGTGAAATACTACAGCATATCAAACGACTTGTTTACAAACTGGAATCGATGTAAAATAAAGTTTAGATTTATTATTACAACATATTAAATTCCTATGGATACAATGTCCTGTAGTTTTACGTGTCCTCTTCAGTCTAACATTCGTTTGGGTGAGAAACAACTACATTGTTTACTTTATAACAAAAGTTTCAAGTTCCATAACACCTTTACGCTTAGATGGACTGAAATTCAAAATCCTCTGATTGTTCGCACCATGTGTATCACGGTTTGTTTTTGAATTTCGTGTAAAGTTACACGAGGTCTATTTGCGCTGTCCGTCCATAATTTAACAGTGTAAGACTAGAGAGAAGGCAACTAGTTATCATCACCCACCGCCATTTCTTGGACTACTCTTTTACCAACGAATAGTGAGATTGAGCGTCATATTATAACCCCTCTACGGCTGAAATGGCAGGCATGTTTGGTGGGACCGGGATTTGAACCCGCGGCCATCTGATTATTTATTGAGTGCCCTAATCACCTGGCCATGCCAGGCCTGTATCATGGTTCTGATTTTTTTATTTGTTTTTAAGCACAAACTTTTAGCTCATAGCTCTGTCATTTCTTGACCAATTTGAGATTGAATTAAAGTTTTAGACTCAAGAGGTCAAACCATTCGATTATTTAAATTTATACCAATTTTACCAACACAAACGTCTTCACAGGACTGACATGGGACTATATACACACTCAGAATTATTCGAGAGTGAAATATTTTTAATGGTGTTGATTTATGTATGAATAGCATTGAATCGTATCTTTCAGACATTTTTCTAAAGCCACAATACTAGAACTGCACTTGACGTTAAGTATTTTCTCTTATAAACGATGTACTTTTCTTGTTGCTCTTCCCGAAAAATGTCGTTCTTGGTTTTTTGAGGGGATAATTAACAAAACCTATAGGATACTGTAGCCGGTTTTTTTTTGTTTTTTTTGCATTTCTTTATCAACGGTCGTTTTTATGGACTTCGAATAATTTCCGTTGTAAAATAAACTGTGTTTGTTTCTTTTACACGCAAACATTGGACTAAATACGACATAGGAAATTGTTGAAACCTTTCTCCATATGAATTAAATGATGTTCCACAATTGTGAACCCAGACTTTCTGTAAGGTCACTTTTCATAATATTTGGATTTTTGCTACTATTATAATCGGTATATTATATGTTAAAATGCTAAAGAAAAGATATTATTAGTGTTGTATCTATAAAGGGTTCCTACCAATGCATACTGGACATGATGTTTAACGTGATTCATGTATATCACGAATTCTAAGTAATAATGACATTGGAGAAAAGTTGCACGAAGATTTCGCATCAAAGGAGATAATTGGAGATGTAAGTCTACGGGCATTAGTGAACATTTGGTTTGGTTTTGCTTTGAATTTTGTGCAAAGCTATAAGAGGACTATCTACGCTCCCTAATCTAGAAATGAAAGACAAGACTGAAGGTAGCTAGTCATCACCACCAACTGCCAACCCTCAGGTTACTCTTTTTACAAATGAGTAATGAGGCTGACCATCACTACGTCATGGAAAAGATCTAATCCAGCACCAAACAAACGATTTCTTTCCCTTAAAACTATATCACTATTCTAAAAATGTTAAGAGTAACAACAAATTATGCCTTGAAGAAAACAACCCTGGGCAAACTGACACCTTAATGATCTTTCGGGAAATATATGTATTATATCGAGACACAAACAATTAATTCACAGTTGATAACTGATACGTTTTTCAAATAAAAACACTTTTAACAGCTTAAGGTACAAAAGAGGCAAGATCTTAACCTGTCATCACAGAGACATGCTTTCAGAAATAGACAAAGCAACATGCTTAAAACTCTCCATCAAAGCAGATATTATATCGTAAAGACCCTGTAAAAGCTTTCGAATTGACCATTGATTGATTGATTATTTGAAATTAAGCTCAAAACTACACAACTGGTTATCTGCGCTATGCCCACCACAAGTATCGAAATCTAGTTTATTGCAATGTGAATCCGCAGACATAGCGCTTTGCCAGTGGGGGACTAGCTTTTGGAAAACAATTACATGATCAGTGATTTTATGTAGACTTTAACAATGTTTATACTTCCTGCCTATTTTCCGGAGAACATTAAAATTTCGAACATTTTGAATTTCGCACAAAGCTACTCAAGGGCTATCTGCGCTAGCCGTCCCTAATTTAGCAGTGTAAAACAAGAGGGAAGGCAGCTACTCATCACCACCCACTGCCAACTCTTGGGCTATTCTTTTATCAAAGAGTAATGGGATTGACCGTAACATTATAAAGCCCCCACGGCTGAAAGGGCGAGCATGTATGGTGCGACAGGGATTCGAACCCGCGACCCTCCTGTTACTAGTCGAACGCCCTTAAGCAGCTTGCTCTGAGCGTATCTACCTCGTTCGGAACAATGGACTTTTCTAGTATCGCTCGTCAGATCTTGTGGTTCCTCTTAAGTACACAGATGGTCCGCTCAAGCTGAATATTTGTGGGGAGAATTCAATCATTTTTTTTAAGGTTTTATTTTGAGTCCTATTAATTGCTCTTGGTTTTCGCTCTTGTTGATTTCTGCAGCGAAATCCCAGATGAAACATACAAAGCATGGTAAGTTTAGATAGGGTGTATATCGTGTTTTTGATAAATAAGGACAGTGCAAGATCAACTCATTCTTCGCGCTCAGCATGATTTTTATGGAACCTTTTCTATTAGGCATTAGTACACTTGAATATTACACTATTCTTTGCAATTTGCTTTTCCTGCGTTAAATATTATTAAAGAATATGAAGAATTCTAGATAAAAGAAATCATTATTTAATCAAAATTATGATTTCCTTTATTGTTAACGTTCCTGTTGGTAAAAGAGTAGCCCAAGAGTTGGCGATGGGTGGTGATGACTGGCTGCCTTCCATCTAGTCTTACGCTGCTAAATTAGGGACAGCTAACGCAGATAGCCCTTGCATAGCTTTGAGCGAAATTTCAAAACAGACAAACAGTGTGGAACTTCATGAACCAACTATAAAGTTTGCTGGCTATGTGACAAGAGGATATAGAAAATTAGTGTTCTATACTTTTTTTACTTGTAAGCCTGTAAATATACAACCGATTCACCTGGGGACCACGATACAAAATATAGAGAGTTCCTATTTTATAGTATATTATAATTACTTCTAGTCTTTATGGTTTTACACACATATCCATTGAAATAAAATAACTTGAAGAGTTATACAATTAAAAATAATTATATGAGTATGTGTTTTCTTATAGCAAAGCCATTTTGGGCTATCCGCTGAGCTCATCGAGGAGAATCGAACCCATGATTTTAGCGTTGCAAATCTATAGACTTAACGCTTACTAGCGGGGTACTTTTTGTTTTGCTAATGAGGGATAACTTGCAGAGCAGTTACCGTTTGATAACATATAGTTCCTTATTTCTTGCTCAACTGTTAGCCCCCTCAGTGGTTCAGCGGTATGTCTGCGGACTAACACGCTAAAATCCGGGTTTCGATACCCGTGGTGGGCAGAGCACAGATAGCCCATTGTGTAGCTTTGTGCTTAATTAACAACAACAACAACTCAACTGCGGCGCAGCGATCTGTCTACGGAACAACGTTAGAAATCTTGTTGCAATATCCGTTGTGGGCAGAGCACAGATAGTCCGCTATGTAGTTTTGTGTTTAAATACAAACATACAAATTCTTATTTATGACTAAATTAGATGAACTGAAGGCAGCTATTTTAATTTTGCAAAATAATGTCGTATCTCTACGCTCATCTCGCTAATGATGAGTAAGCCTGTTGGACCTTTTCAAAAGGGAATTAACTGGATGTAAACTCTCATCGGCACTGGATTGTATAGTATGAGTGATATACTCATTGGCGTACATTGAATTGCTAAGGAGCGAGCGAGTAAGGTATAAAACATTCACGCATATTTACGTTATTTGTGATTACAGTATGTACATATTGCCTTAAACTGCACTCATAATTCTAAGGTAACAGAAATGATAAAAAGTCAAGAGACAATCATTAGCATCAATCAATCAATCAGGAACAATAATTTTTATTGCGATTGCTCAAATGCGTATACAGTTGTGGCATCAATTTTCAAGTTGCTTTTACAATGGGCCCAAAGAAAAAAGCCAACAAGAATGAACCGACTCTAATTTAAAAAAAAAGAAACAGCAAAAACTTCTGGAATAGTTAGTAGTGAAATAATGGTATGTTGGTTTGTAAAATTTTATAGTATAAAGATAATTTATGAAATCAGAAAAAAATTTGTAATGAAAAGTATGACTCGTATACAGATGAAAATGGTTGTATGCATTCATCTATATGTAGTTTTGTCTGCGAATCTAAATGAGGTAAAGTATTGTTTGTTTGTTTGTTTTGGAATTTCGCACAAAGCTAATCGAGGACTATCTGTGCTAGTCGTCCCTAATTTAGCAGTGTAAGACTAGAGGGAAGACAGTTAGTCGTCACCACCCACCACCAACTCTTGGGTTACACTTTTACCAACGAATAATGGGATTGACCGTCACATTATAACGCCCCCACGGCTGGGAGGGCGAGCATGTTTGGCGCGATGCGGGCGCGAACCCGCTACCCTCGGATTACGAGTCGAATGCCTTCGGCGCTTAAGGTAAAGTCAGACAATACATGTACTGAATTTAAAGAATAACAAATGAATTCGTTCAAGAAATTAGAGCTCGAATGTCACGTACGAAATATTGCTTCACAGTGTAGTGCTAATTCCTTTATTATTTCATTCTGTATTTAGTAATACCCAAAATATATTTTGTTTTGAACTTTGCTGGTACGCATTTTCGTTGTTGTCGGTGTCTGTGATTGCAGTTTGACCAAATTATGAAATTTAAACTTTGTTTGCTGTTTGTTTTACATCGTTTATGTTATAAAACTTCAAAATCTTTTATTTATTCTTGCATTTGTACAACAGCGTCATTATCTTGGTTGCAAAGTAAGGAGTGGTATCCTGCTTTAGCCTGGGGGAATGCCAAGACCTCATATGCCAGAGAAGATTAGAATCGATGTGTTTTAAAAACAGCCAGTACTCAGAATTTTAGATCAAAGAGAAAGAGAAAAACCATTTTTTCAATACATACATATGCACATATGTACATAAACTTCCCTGATTTTGTTAAAACATACTTTAATTTTGAAAATTATTTAGCGACAATACGTGCACTACGTATCAAATATTTACGTAATAGAGTAATTTGTTTCATGTTATTTTAAAGACATAGTAACTGTCTTTGAGCCAAAGAGAAACTCTACCATATTTCAAATAATCGAGAGGTTTAAGCCTGAGATTGAACTCCAAAACAGCACTTTTTCTTATATTATGTGTTAAAGAATAAAAAATATGTAAATTATAGACCTATTACTACTCTTATTTTATCGGAAACACCGGTATTGTATTAAATTCAACACGAACTGACATTCATAACCAGTTTCTGTTCTAGACTGTTGTTATGTTTTAATGTAGACGTTTTGTACTATTTGTTAAAGGGAGTTTGGGCATAACGTAATGAGGGGATTCTTACGAAGCACGTAAATTTTGTTCCAAATTTGTTTATGAAGTGAATTAAACTTACATTTGTAAACATAGGGCTCGTTAAGTCAGTTGGGATAATTATATTAATTACACTATTGTATATCAGAGTTATAAAAGCGTGATGTTGTTTCCTTTTTCTATAAATTTATAAATAAATATTTTTAAAGGACTTCTACCACGTTGAGTTTAAATCTGCTTCTGTTGTTTGTTGTTTGAAATTAAGCACAAAGCTACACAATGGGCTATCTGTGCTCTGCCCACCACGGGTATCGAAACCCGGATTTTAGCGTGTAAGTCCGCAGACATACCGCTGAGCCACTGGGGGGCAAATTTGCTTCTGAGTAAGCACATAATGAGAGGCGTTTTAATCAGAAAAATGTACCACGAAGTAAATTCTTGGGGGTTCACTGATTCACTGATGAAGGAGACTGGGGTTAAATGATATCAGATGGAACAAAAAGGGTCTTTTTTCATGAAATGAAAACAATCAAAGGAACATATATCCAAAGAATTGTGCCTTTATTGGAAATACTTCTAAGAAAAGTACTAGAGGTATGCTCTTCTAGAAGAAGAGAACACGGTATTATAAGAATGTAACAATAATTCTGTTATTCACAGGGTGCGTGCACTTCCCATATGATGTTTGCTCTTCTCATCGAAAACAAGGGCTGTTGTAACCAAAAAAGTTCATGTTTTTTTCAGTTGAGTCCATCTTTGTCTATTTTTATACAGCATGTTCATTTTAACAGAAATATTTAACTCCGAAAAAAAACGCATCTAATAAAGTAATTGAATAACCTTCTACAATAGGTAAATAGACAGAAGTTTTTGCTCGATAATGTAGCATTATTATTGCGAATAGTAACAGTAAAAAATAAGTCATAGTTATTTGGTAACTACTGTTTCTGTATTGCAAAATAGTTGCGGAGTAAATATTTCAAATAATGTTGAAATAAGAACAGTATTGCTCGACGATTAGTACTTGCAATATTGTACTTATTACTTCTGTTTCTTTCTTTCAGTATATTTACTTTATGACATTTAAAATACCGTTGAAAAACTGAGCAACTGCATTACGAAGAGTTGGTATTAGAATTATGCGTCAACTTATAATTGAGTTGTAGATGTACATTTCTTCTAAAAATTACCATTGATTAGCAAACATATAACTATAGAAAAACTACTACCACATATAGTACTTCTATGAAACAAAAATAATACAGATATGATATTCTTATATGAAACAAACTATTATTTATTAATGAATATGGTTTTACAGAATGTCTTTGAAAATATCATAACTTTCTACAGTGTTGCATTTTGCCTTAGTTTTTTTATTAATAGTGTGTATGTTTTACTTATTTGCTACGTTTATTTTATTAAGGGCCTGTTAATTACAGATTAATGGTAAAACTACGTATGTCTGATACTTGAACGTTGTTGACTTTAACACAAGTGGTTATTTTTCCCTGATTGGGGAATACAGCCCCAGATTTTTGAGTTATTATTTCATGCTATTAAGTCTGTCTTAGAGGAAGGTAAACTTACTGAAATTAATATTAAATACTCTAGTGGTTTGGTTTATTTCGAATTTCGGACAAAGCTACACGAGGGCTGTCTGCTCTAGTCGTCCCCAATTTAGCAGTGTAAGACTAGAGGGAAGGCAGCTAGTTATCACCATTCGCCGCCAACTCTTGGGCTACTCTTTTACAATACCAACGAATAGTGAGATGACCGTAAAAGTATAATGCCCTCACGGCTGAAAGGGCGAACATGTTTGGCGTGACGGCGATTCGAAATCGCGACCCTCGGATTACGAGTCGAAAGCCTAAACCCACCTGGCTTACAGTGTAGAGAAAAAATACAGGAGGAATGTGCAAATTAGCACAATTTGACATGATAAAACAAATAACTGTATTTGAAATAACTTCTTTATGTTTTACCCGGAGAAATCTGTGTTTAAATTGATAAAATATGTAGTCACACAGAGTTATTTATATTTCTAACTTTTTGTATTTTTTATTCGAAACTGAATAAGTTAGAATAATGAACATGTAATATTGTGTTTCCATACAGTGATATTAATTTAAAAACAAGGTATTTAATGATGTATTAAAAATCAACTTGCACAGCGGTATGTCTACGGACTTATACTGCTAGAAAACGGGTTTCGATACCCGTTGTGAGAAGAGCGCAGATAGCAGTTTGTGTGGCTTTGTGCTTACATACAAAAATCATTTTTTTTGCATGTCATGTACGAAACACATTCTACTTTACTAGATGTGTTTGATTTTTTTTATGTATCACGTCTACTCCACTTGTGTCTCACGTTACTCATCAAAGATGTTCTACTTTCACTTCGTTCTGGGTATCAAAGTTGCCAAACTGTACAAGCCGCTCAATAGGATTTAACTGGTGACGTTGTTAGGAGGGATAGTGTAAACATTATTCATGATGAAGTAAGTTCTACAACAACCATCACAAACATTTAAATCAACGATATTAATTAAGTAAATAATTATTATTTATGTGCTCTATTAATGTGCCCCCAGTGGTACAGCGATATGTTTGCAACCTGTAATACCAGAATGCGGTTTTTGATACCCATGGTGGACAGAGCACAGAGAGCCCACTGCTTTACTTTGTGTTTAACTTCAAGCCATAAATAATTTTTTCCTTATTTAATGTTATCAATTTCATTAACAATGATGGCTGGAATGCTTAATACACTTAGTAGTATTACTGGTAATTTCTTACTATTACGTCTATTATTCTGCATTTTAAGCTTGATATATGGAATTAGTACTAAATTAAATTCCGTTATATAGCCTGCTAGCAGCATGGACACTCAATTTATGAACCAATGCGTGCTAATTTTTTGTATCTTAAGATGTAAGACCAATATTTATAATTAGCTATATTTATTATCGAGTTAGTTTTAGTTGTTATTTTGAACAGTTCGATTGTTGTGATCGGAATATAATATAAAGTACTTTGTTTCATATCGTGCACTCATCATTTGTTTTCATTCGCGCAAATGTCTATTCAGCTCAAAAACAGCACGATAATCAGTTTTGGCAAGCACTCACTTAAAAACTTTGAAAAATTCAAAAAATGAATAAGTAGTTGTACTCTAACAAGGGTTAGCGCACTACGAGTGACTGTTTTTGCATTTCCAAGTTTCAACTCCCTCATTCGGACCACACAACACTATTTCTGAATTGGTTGTGGGTACTGTTGGTTGGCTAGTTTTCTTTTCATCAATCAGCTTAATATTAAGAGATGATTATGCACAAGTAGCTGTCGTGAAGCTTTGCGCGAAAATTTCGAAATAAACACAAATTGTACTAGATAAAAATACGAATAATGATCTAGACGCATACAACACGAACTGAAATACTGTACTGATCTTTGTTTCTTTGTTTACTGTTAGAACAACACAAACTAAAATATTGTACTGATCTTTGTTTCTTTGTTTACTGTTAGAACAACACAAACTAAAATACTGTACTGATCTTTGTTTCTTTGTTTACTGTTAGACAGTACAAACTAAAATACTGTACTTATCTTTGTTTCTTTGTTTACTGTTAGACAATACAAACTAAAATACTGTACTGATCTTTGTTTCTTTGATTACTGTTAAGCACAAAGCAACAAAATTAACAATCTGAGTTATGCCCACTCAGATATCGAAAACCGATTTATAGAACTTACGATTGGGCGATCAGGGGACCCTGTAACCAAAATACACCAATTATGAAGCACATTTTTCGATATATTTGATGCTGTTAATTATTGGTAAATTAAGCAACCCTGTAAATTACCCAAATTCTGAAATATTTTAAAATTATTCAGTTATAGATTTTCTCATTAAATGTGTGTTTGTTTTCTTAATTTCGCGCATTACAAGAGGGTTATCTGCGCTAGCTATCCCTAAATTAGTAGTGTAAGACTAAAACGAAGGCAACTAGTCATCACCACTCACCGCCAACTCTTGGGCTAATCTTTTACCAGCGAATAGTGGATTGATCAGTATATTATAACTCTACCAAGAATGAGAGAGTGAGCATGTTTTGTGTGACGTGAATTCGAATCCACGATTCTCAGATTATAGAATGAGCTCTCTAACCACCTGGCCATGCCGGGCCCTCATTAAATGTGAATTAGATATTTAAATATATATACCTGGTAGTTAAGTTATATAAAGATAATTTTCAGTTTTTGCATAGCGTATTCAAAATTTGTTGCACGTATAGATACTTTGAATTTTGTAGCGTAAAGTTGCACATTGATACATGTGTGATGTGTCACTGTGGGGATCAAATACTGAATTTTAACCACGCCGTCAGGTATACCACTGAGCTACCAGGAGACTCTTGTATGGAAGTTATGTCTGACTTAAAGCATATTACAATGAGCTATTGATGTTCTCTGTGTATTAAAGTATATATAGGAATATATTTTGAAAGAGCATCTCTTTTAAAATATTCAATGTTTCTTAAAAACTAATATAGATGCACATACACCTAATCCAATAAGATAAAATATTGCACTACGCATTTTCTTTTCCATAATTAATCCTGTCACAACTATCTCTTTTTGCCCAACTGAAGTGAAATTCATACATATTAATATTTTTAAAAGTCTGGAAATAAAAATTTACAACTCAGTGATAAAACGGTTCTAATGTATCAAAGTTACATATTGTGATAAGATATATTTTATCTAATTCAAATATGAAACATAAAGCACATAGAACGTATCATATTTGTTAAATTTCAGTGTGCAAATAATTATTCATCCTTGTAAACAATTATAAAAAGAAATTCATGTTGGCCAGTCATGATAAGGATTTTTCTGACAAGTTTAATACTGTATCAAGCTCAAGTGGCGAGACGTTAAACCTTCACTCAAACTGTGTACATATACTGTGTACACATTGTTCTAACCAAATGTTATCAGTGTATATAAACCTGACCTTGAAATGCGTATACATAAATCTTTTATAGATGGCATAGTAACAGGGTGACTTTTGTATTGTGGTTTCGTTATTCCTTAATGTAACAAAATACAATTAATCGTTTATAATAGACTTTTAACGAAAATAACGTATAAACTCTGCCTAACATGAGTTATTTGGAATACTTTTCAACCAGTATATTATTCAGTTTTTTTTCTTTTTTTCGAATACTGTTTAATTAATCTTTCCCTCATCTACGTGATATCACCAATGTTTCTGCCTGTTTGTTTGTCAAACACAGATGAGTTGTATGAAGTTTTAGTGTTGGCATATTGGTGATAACAGCAGTGTAAGATTATAGAGTAAAGGCAGTTAGTTATCATCACCCACCACCAACTCAGATTATGAGACGAGCGTCTTAATCACCTGGTCATGCCTGGCCTATTTTTAACGGGAGTCAATAAATTAAAAAGGTGAAATTGATCTAAGATTTTAGTAAAATGGTCATTGAAGCAAGTCAGATCAAATGTGATAGTATTTATATAAGTTACACGTTTTTAGTAAATGATAAAAAGCGACTTTATTAGTTATAAAACTAAAAAATAATAGATGATCCATACGCATAGATTTTTCAGGAAGCCTCTGGCTTAGTTTTTATGTATACTTAAGGCTAAACAGGAAATATTCTTTTAAGTAGATTACCAACACTTGTTGTAATATCACAAAGATAAACGTCAAATTATTTATTTGCAAGTAAATGTCTCAAGATGACTTTCTTACCTTCGCCTTTTTTATTTTAAATCTCATCGAGTATGTTATATTAAAACTATTTTGAAGATGCAAACCACCAAGTCATGCAACAATCATAGCAAATACCAAGTCGAGGTAAAATAATAAGTATGATGAATATATGTTGAAATTGATTAGGACTTTCAGAGGAAATTATTCATACACTCAGATTATAAAGATGTGTTTAAATCTAAGATTGCAGTATTCCTTTTTACTTAATGACATCTTAAAGTATAGGAATATGGATCAGCTAGGTGAAAAAGGGTCATTTATAAAGAGACTTGCAAAAAAGGCGTACTGTAGCTGTGGCAAGACTTAAACAGGTGAGAATTCACGAACATAAAGATGAGTAGCAGAACAGTCTGTAACATAATCAAGAAGTATCTTCATGTTAGCACGTACATTAACTTATTAGTAAAGTCGCGATTGTGCTGAAAAAAGGTCGCATAATTTAGCTTGAAAATCATAAAAGAAATAATCATTTTACATGTGTGATCGTTTTCGATAACGTATTGTGGCCACTGTGAAACTGTGTTTCTTTGAGGTCTTGTAATTTCAGACTGCAAAACGTTGCCATAACAAAGATTCCGGATTTTCTAACGGTGTATGCAATACCTCTAATAAACATTTTCTGGAATTTTCTACTTACTGCTTTGCTGCCTAAAATCACTACTCATCTCTGCTTGAAGGATAGATTCTATGTTAACTTAAACATATTCATTACAAATAATACTTAACATTTTGATTAACGAAATTTACCCGTTAATACAGTGTAGACTATACTTTTACTTGCATCTGTCAAAATAAAAAACCCATTAATAACTCGAGAACATTTCGGTTCTAGAGAGAGTAATATGGCACAAGGCAGTAACCACATGTTTAATTCATCTATTACTGTCTTAATACTGGGATGAATTCTTTATTTGGTTTTTTTATTTGCTGCTAGAAAATTCCATTCTTTGTATTAATGTATCTGATGAATACATTCGTGAGTAATATCAGCAAAAGACAGTGTGAGACGCCAAACGTGTATGACAAAATACGTATATCACCACGTGCATCTATATAAATAGTTTGTTCCATCATATGTAATTATAGTAGCTAAAAACTGCTGGATGACTTATAAGCAGCTTCATCACAAATTACGTTACTGTTCTTACCATCTGTGCATTGTTAGCTGTGCTTCTTGTGCAAACATATGTGAGTGCAAGTTAATTTGAGTTTCTAAAAATCGCATTAAAATAATTGCAGGCAGAAATAAGCTAAATTAAAATTTTTAAGCCAGAATTTTTCAAACCCGGATTAATATCCATTCTGTCCAGTACAACACTCAACAAAACACAATCAGACTAACACAAGCTATTGTCAACATTAAAATACCTTTAACGTGAAAGATAGCTGGAACCAATTTATCACAGAATAATTTATCTTTTCAATGATTAGAAACAAATCTTCCTCGCTGAAGATGTAGAAGTCATGTACAGATTTCATACATTAACATGTAATTTTACACATATTTAGTATTTCATTTCACACCAATATTCTCAAATGGTTTCTCTTTTAAACATGGTGTTAAGTTTATCACACAACTATACCTTTATCTCTGGAAAGTAAGAAACAAACAAAAAAACCTTTCAGCATGGTGCTTTGGAATCCCAGTGATAATTTCTAATGATATCAGATATCAGTGTCTAAGATAATGCATCTAGTAACCACCATATATAAAGTAGTGTAAACACACAGTCTGCTGTAATACAGCACTTCATAGCCTAGGCAACAAAAATACCATTTCATATTGGTTATAGTAACAAAAAAGAATTATGAAAGAACAAGGTTTTCACCATCTTTACCACAGCTAGTCATTGGATTGTCAGACCACTCCTACACTTGTGTTTCTTTGTGAAAATCCTCTTCGACAAACAGAAAAATACCATCTGCAACTTTCTTCAGTATCAGTTATTTTTATATTGTTTTATCGACCTTTGTCTTATCATTCCTCTTCATGTATTTTCTGGTCCAAACAGTGCATTTAAAATTTCCCAGTGATGAATAGTTTTGATACTGCACGTGAAACATGCAGGCGTGCAAAATGTACATTTGTTCGTTTTCTGGTTTGAATAGGTATTTATTTCGTGTTTGCCATTAATTATTTTTTCATACCTATAAGTGTTTTGGATTACATACAAAGAGTTGTCCAAGAAATCTGGATAATATTTTATCACATTAGTCAAACATTGTCCTGAATCATTGCATTTTATTGTCGTATGTACTTTTTTGAGGGAAAGATTGCTTTAATATACAAAGTTGGAATATGGTGGTAGTGATTGTAGCCATTGATGAATTTTTGTATTACCTGAAGGACAAACTTTCCTGTTTTACTTTTCGAATGATCAAGAGTAACATTAGGTAACTTTGATTTAGTTTTTTAATTTCGTACAAAACTACACGAAAACCACCTGCGCCAGCCGCCCCTAATTTAGCAGTGTAAGACAAGAGGAAAAGCAGCTAGTCATCACCACCCACCGCCATCTTTTGGGCTACCCTTTTACCAACGAATAGTGGGATTGACCACACCTTATAATGTCCCCACGGCTGAAAGAGTAAGCATGTTTGGTGAGATGTGGATTCGAACCCGCGACCCTTACTAGCTGAGTTTCTTAACCACCTGGTCATGTCGGGCTGACATTAGTTAAAGTAGGTACAGCAGGTGAGATTACATTATTATGCTTCGTATATAATGATTGTGTGTTTCTCATTCTACCCCAGAACAGCTTGATAGAAAATTTGGAATTCTCATTCTGTTACCAGAAGACGCCGTTGATAAAAATAATCTACTTTGACTGCTTTCGTCCGTTAAATAACTCTTATTTTTTCACTTTTTTGTGTGGGCCTAATCTTCTTTTTTTCTTATTACTCAGTATCAGTGACTCCAATTTTCTTAGTGATACGTTTTCTTAAGTATCCTGTTATTTGTGAAAACTGCTCTTAACTGAATGGGAAATCAGTGTTACTGAGAATGCACCACGTGACTGCTTCGTATTTCAGTTTAATGGATTGAACTGCTGACGAACAAGATGAAGAGGAATGTATTTGATTTTGCGCCAATGGACACGTGCCAAAGACATATTCTGTCTCCATGCTTGAATGTTTGTTTCTTCACTCTATTGACATAGTATCTGTTTTACTATAAGACAACCTTACCCAGCTGCCAATTCACAATTTTACGTACGTCGATTAATGCAGGCCTCTGCCATCCCATATTATTCTTGTATGCACTATGGCTCGTCTTCATTGAGAGTACACCATATATTACATCCATTGCAAATTTGCATAATATGCCGTCTTAATACAGAGCTGATATTTGTCTTTACTGGTGCAGCTAAGATTAATAAATTTTGAAAGCTTATACTTCGTAGTTTATATTGCATATTTCGCCTAATTACCAGCCTGTAGTTGGTACAGTGAAGTGTGAATGTTCGCCACACACAGCTAGATAAATAACTGGTCATTTAACCTTTGCTCCTTGATAAGTGTGGTTTTGTCCAGGTAATCCAAATAATGGTATTCATTAATCACACAATATATCGGAAATACAATGACTCAGTATATTTACTAAAGGATCATTTCTAGTCTACTTGGTAAATGTTGTTACCTTCAAAAGTATTCATTACAGGAACGGCTATTTCTAGGACTAATCTGAGCCGTAGAAAACTAAGAACTCTTCAAGGCAGCTTATACACAAATTACGTCTATCCACACTACAATCCTTCATCTGCAAAATGTATAGTTTACCTTGCTGCTTTGTAAAATAACATCCAAATTATATTTTCAATTGCTTTCTGGAACTCCTCAAACACAGTTTATTTATTATATTCGCCACTAGAATCATCACATAGCTTATGATTGGTAATCTATTACTGTGGCAATATCTTTAATTCCTGTACAGTGTAGAGGATCAGAACATTTAATAAAATGACAAGGTTTTCAACACTGGATAAGATAATCGTTCTGCATATTTCCATGTTGTAGGGCTAGTCGACAATCTACAGCAAAGTAATTTCTTAATTTTATAATCCAAAGTGCATTAATCCCTTTCTAACTTTTAAAGTTCATGAGCAATTTCAGCGAATCACGCTCTCTATATATGAATGATGAATTTCTGAATATATAGAAAATATTTGACAAATGCTATATTGTCAGCCAGCTCCATTTTGTTGTGAAATAAATTAATTTATAGGTCATCATTGTTTTACTACCAAGTAAACTTCTACATACTCTAGCATGCGTAAAGAAATCCATATATCTGATTTCCACTGTCTTCAGTATCCAGGAGGAATGAATTATTTCGTTTTAGTGAAACTAACATCATTGGCTCTTTTGATACACATTTTAGAGACTGAAAATCATGGTAAACAGTTTTTAGTTCACCTAAAACGGTATTAACTTTCAGCACAGTAGATAGTTGTGAGATATTATTGGATAAATCGGCCACGAATCGTATATACTATATCTTATAAACCTACAAAACTACAAATATCTTGATTAGTCACTGGTATGGATCAATCAATGATGCAGCATAAGTAAACGCTTCCCTGGTTACAAGTTTAAGACTGTTCTTATACTTTTTTAGCACTATACTGAAAGATACGACCAAACCACGAGACATAATCAATATAAACAAGCATTTTTCATATTACAGCTTTTTCAGTATAAAAAATCATGGAAAGTACTAAGTGACAGGTACATTCAGAAAAAATGGCCGAATTTATATGAACTATCACAAAGGCTGAAAGCTGTCTTAGAACTGCTCTCTGTATCAATATCAGGTTGTCACACAAGTTTATATCTCGCTAAAACTGAAAAATAAAACGTTGTTGTAATTTGATTTCCATTAGTTGTTGTTTAAAATTATATGGTTAAATTCTATACATTTGTTCAATATACATATATGTGTGTGTGTGTACCAAATACAAACTATTTAACTTCCGTTTTATGTTAAATGTGACAATCTATAAAACGTTTAACTAAGAAGTACTAATACGAAGCTTTAGTGACCAAAACATAATCTTTCTCTCTCTCTCGTTGTTTGGGTATATATTTTGTATACCCAGGAGGGTTGAGTACATTTGACCTCTTCCTCAGTCTTTTTCATTGTTAATGTGGAGTGCTTAGTATATTAAAAATTAATACATGGAGGCCTGAGTGATCCACCTCTACTCCTGCCCCTTTCAGGGGTATATTGTATATTGCACCATCAGATTAACTGAAGTCTAACTCATAGGTGGTCTGTTTTATTTTAGCACTAAATTATTATTATTGTTATATATACATATATAAATATATCTTATTTATAATATATATATTTTATTTTTATTTATTTATTATGTATAGTTTTATTTATTTATTTATTATTATTTTTTTAAATATGTATACATAATTTTTTCTTAACGATCTAATATATAAATGAATTGGGAAGAGGTGTCAAGGACTCCCTTCATCATATATGCAATGCCTGTCAAGTTCACACAGCAGTTCATTTCTCCAATTTTTATCGAAATATTTTACTGTACTATGTAGGATTCTATCTGCTGTTGTTTGTGTATTTGAATATTTATGCGTAAACTTTGAGGAGATGGTTTTAGGTACTCTATATGCTGTCGTAATTAGTGTATTTTGTAATTATTGTAGTTTGGTTTGCAATTGTTTTTTACTTACGTTAATCCATGGAGAAGCTGCATAGCCTACTACAGGTCTAATGTATGTCTTGTATATTTTGAGGATATTTTCAGATGTTTTATGATTTTTACCAGTTAGACTCGTAACATAATCTGTTCTTTGCCAAATTTTAGTTTTTATATTATTTACATGTTTTGTCCATGTAAGTTTAGAATCATACGTTAATTCTGGAAATTTTGCATATGTAGCAGTCTGGAGAAGTGCTCCATTCAGGTAAATCTATGATTGTGCTTTTGGATGTTTCGTTAATTTTGAAAATATCACTAATTGTTTTTTGCTGTGTTTATCTTGATTCTATATTTTTTGGAGTATTCATATATTTTGTTTAGTTGTGGTTTTATGTTTGTGGCTGGTGTAGGAGCATTTTTCCAAATTGCTACATCATCAGCGATTTGGATCTTTAAGTGGCATATTATTCACACACACGATGAAGAGAACAGGACTAACCACCCCTCCTTAAGGGACGCCAGCATCTTGAGTGAAGAACTCCGAGAATGTTCCCTTTACATTCACTCTACATTTCCTATTTTCCAAAAAGTTGGATACCCAGCGAATAATTCCCCGCGGTAGTCCCATTTCATACATACGGAACCGGAAACTGTTGTGCCATACAGTGTCAAATACTTTCTCGATGTCGAGGAAGCAAGCGACAGTGCATTCTTTTTTATTAAAGCTATATATTATTGTTTCAGCTAACCTAACTAAATTATCTGTCGTTTGTCTAAATTTTTTAAATCCATTTTGTTCCTCACGTAATTTTGAAGTTAACTCCAGAAATGTGGAGAGTCTGTTATTTATTATTCGTTCAATTATTTTGCCTACACAGCTGGTCAGGCTGATTGGTCGATAACTGTTTGGTTTATTGGCTGGCTTATTTTTTCTATGGAACGTTAATATATTAACTTGCTTTCAAGAAACTGAGATGTAGCGAGAGTAAAAAGATAAACTAAATATTGCTAATAAATGGTCAAATAATTTCAGAGTGCTTTTTTGAGAAGAATTGCTTGTATTTCGTCACTTCCTGGTGATTTGTTTTGTGAGTTATTAACTGCTTGTTTGAACTATATTAGTGTGATTCTTTTGGTGAGCAGTAGATTATTATAGTCAATAGTGTTATTGGTGTTGTTGTTATTAATATTGATGGGAAAATATGGTTTATATAATTCTGTGTTATTTATTACATGATTGTTTACTGTACTGTAAAAATAGTTGTTCATGTCTAGGTCATTATGCGTTTTGAAGGGTGTTTTGTAGTTGATGTCTGAAGACTTCTGCTTTTTCTTTGTTGGTGGCAATGAGGTGTTATTATCTTCTTGTGTTGGGTATTTTCTTTTAGTGGCTTCGTTGGTGAGTCTTTTTAGATGTAACCACAATTTTCTGGAATCGTGTTTTTTTCATTTAGTTGGGAGCAGAAGTTATCGCATTTTCCTTGTTTCAGCAATTTAATTTTTTTCTCTGATTCTGTTTGTGATACTGTTTATATGTGATTTAATTTCTTGATCTCTTGTTGCGATAAATTGTCTTTTTAATTGTCTTCGTTGTTTTATTAGTGTTATTAAATGTTTGACTGGTTTCCATGCGTTATTTATAGTTTTAAGTTGTTTTATTGGTACAATGTCCATTGCTGGCACTCCGTGATTATTAGACTGTAACTATCAATTTCTGTTTCGTTGTTGGCTATATGCTTAATGTTATCTGGTCGTATGTTACATAATACTTTTTAGTATTTTTGCCAATTTGATTTTTTGTAGTCAAACTTGTCAATAGTCAATATCTTTGTGGGGGGGGGTGAGATCAAAGACACACCGTGTTGGTAGATGATCACTGTCAACATTTTTTCCACATTAAATTTTATTAACTTTTGTCTGATATTAAAGGAGGTGAGACAGATATCTAAGATATTGCTGGTATTTGTAGCATTGATAGTATGCGTGGGTGTACTGTCGTTTATAAGAGTTATATTATTATCATCGATGAATTGTAATAGGTGTCTTCCATTTGTGTTGGTGAATTTACATCCGAAGTTCTTATGTTTACTATTCAGATCACCCATTACAATTGCATTTTGGCTGTGGGAAAAGATGATTTGGATTAGGGTTATGTCAATGTATTTGATTGGTGAACAATAAATACTTGCGACTGTTAAAATTTAGTGGTTTTCCAAGAGGATATCAGCAACTATATTTTCGTTACTGATGTTCATTTTATACTTTTTAATAGATGAAAAATAGTATAAAATTATCTGAAAATAAGGGACTATCTTTTATAAATATTATTTGCAGGCAGATTTGTCCTTAGATCTTTTCAGGCATTATTTCTGAATGTTTCAAAATATTGATGTGGAATTACCTAAAACATATTTCACTCTCCTGATAACATGCAATATTAACTGAACGCAATACTGTATTTCCTCAAATGATTACTTCATTTCATCATATATGAATTGCACTAAATCGTAGTAAACAATAGGAAGTTATGTGTATTGTTGAGAGGAAAAAGTATATGTTGTGTGACATATTCCTGGTTAAAACACCATGTAAGCTTATTAAGCAACAAATTCTAGCAAGTGCCATTTATATATACTTACGAATAAAACAATCTTATAATTTATCTTTACTGTGAAACCTGTGAAAGGCATTAGGTTTTAGTTTATTTTTCGTATATACTTATATATACATACATGCATATGTATTTTTGAACTACTGTTGTGGTAAAAGCATTTATCTAGCATTTTTAATGAAATATTTATTCGGCGTGGTTAACAGTCACTTCTTAGTTGTGTAATATCTCAAATCGTATTAAAGTTTTTGATTTTACACATTATCAGCATGCATAAATACCAAAACTGTAAAATACACCACAAAAAATGTTTTGCTTCAGCGAATAAAGAACTTTGTGACAAGGAGAATATACAGACTGTAAACATTTCAAAGGAACAGTTGTAACCAAACTACAAAACAAACGTCCACAGAGACAAAGAAATGCAAGCAGAGCATAATAATGACAATTAGATACAACAGACACTGAAATATATTAAAGGCACGAGAATAGAGCTTTGTAAATCATAGTTATAAACACAGTTCCTTCGAAACGATTTTCTACGTTCCACCCTTCCTGTTTGATCAGTATCTAATATGGTCGTGTATTACATGATCCGGCATGTCCAGGTGTTTAAGGCACTCGGCTCGTAAGTTGAGGGTTGTGGGTTCTTATCCCCGTCATGCTCGCTCTTTCAGCCGTAAGGGCGTTATTATGTGACGGTCAATCTAAATATTCGTTGGTAAAAGAGTAGCTCAAGAGTTGGCGGTGGGTGGTGATGACTATTTGCCTTCCCTCTTGTCTTACACTGCTAAATTAGGGACGGCTAGCGCAGATAGCCCTCGAGTTGCTTTGTGCGACATTCAAAACAGAAACTAATAAATATAAGGAAGATATTTTTGTTGTGTCTTAATATATGCCCAGTTCAATAACTTTTAACCAAATTAATTTCTTGGAAATTCCATTTGTATATTTATGAAATAAACTAACTTACGTCAATAATTAATCATATCACACATAATTTATCTATTGTTTTTCTTATAGCTTCATCAGGACTGAAGTATTTTAATGTGCAACATTGATACCTAGAGACAAATTAGCTACAGGCGTATCGTTTGAACCTAGACTAAGACTTTCTAGCACAGGTTTATAAATCAGTTCGGTCAGTTAATCATAATTCTATGTACAAATACAGGTCCTGTTATCTCAATAAAACTGAGATATAAATGGGTTAATTTGTTAGTAAACACAAAATGGGCAACGTGTGATCTGTCCGTTGTGATTACCTGAACTAAATATTTAGTTATAAGCCCTCCATCGTATTGCTAAGCCAAATGATTAGATTTTATATGTATAGGAATTTGTAGTTTTGTTAATCTTTAAAATATGTATCCTGTAAGCTAGCTTTCCGACATATAACGGAAATTGCTTGAGTTGAACATAATAACGGAAACATTTCGCCTTTTTAAAGTGAAAGTTTAGGTTCTATGAGATGAGAAATATAATAATAATATAGTTTAATGCGTAAATTTATTCTACACCTATGAATCTATTTGCATACGATTAATATATATTGATTTATATATTTATTATATAACTATATATTAATATTGATTATATTTATAATTATATTAATTATGTATATATAATTTTATTCTTTTTCAGAGAAGGATTCCAATAATATCAAGAAAAATATCTGTAAAGTTTTTAAAGAGACGCGTGTTGTATAGTCGTATATTTTTAAGTCTCAGTGTACCTTAAATACGAATGGCAAACGTAATGCCAGCAAGTTCTTAGATATGTAATGCTACATTATACAATCATTTGTTTGTTTGTTTTAGAGCAAACCACACTTGGCTATACATTGTGTTCACTGCGAGAAACAGAATCCTGATAAAAGTATTGTAAATTTATACTCACTGCTGTCCCGCTAGGGGACTTTACAGTCATAATGGTGGTCCGAAGACCAAATCGAAGATTGTAACGCTATAGTATCAGCGAATAGTGAGACAAAAACAAAAGACTACAACATCAAAGATATAAATCCAAGTTGGAAAACTACTAGTTCATTAACTAGTAGTTTTTAGTTTTTCGCGGGTGAGAGAAAACCAAAAAAAAAATCACTACCATTTTAATGACTGGCTTTACATATCAAACGGAATGAAACAAAAACAAATAATTTCAGACAATTCAAGATAATATGATAGTTTAAAGTTACATCACACTTTACATTTTTCATCAGTAGATAAATTAAATAGAAATTCGACAGTTTGTTGAAAGAAAAATTGTTTCAACAAATTTGTATGAGTAGAAAAATATTCATCACAAAATGTGAAATTGAAACTGAAATAACGATTTGTTTTGTTCAGTAAGTTGTGAATAACACGTGAGACCCTAAAGTGCATGCAAAATGAATCACTTGGTATTAAATAGTTATTACATATTTGTGGAAGGCGTAACAGAAAATCTAAATTATTAATTTATGAGCTAAAATCAAACAAAATCTGAAAAGGCCATAGTTCACAAATAGCCGAAATTACTTATGCTTCCTGATAAAACTTTATATTGTTTCCTTAAAAACTGAAAAATAAATAGAACAGCAGCTGCATAGGCAAAGTTTATAAACGTATTTAGATCAAAGTTTCGCCCTCGAAAAGCAAAAGAGAATATGTTTTCTTAAGCGATTACAAAATAAGTAATCAAAAGTCAATATCAGATTTTCTATGCAAGTAGTAGATCTTTGAAATACATAATAGTGATGGTTTTTGACATCTATATCAGATGAATGGTGTCTTCAGAAACGTTGTTTGTTTGTTTTTGTTTTTGGAATTAAGCACAAAGCTACACAATGGGCTATCTGTGCTCTGCTCACCACGGGTATCGAAACCCGGATTTTGGCGTGTAAGTCCGCAGACATACCGCTGAGCCACTGGAGGGCCTTCAGAAACGAAATGGTGAATGTTTACATTTTGACATAGAGTGTGTTGTGAACAAAAGCGAATTTTGTGAATATAAATAAGGTTATTATAAAACGTCACTTAAGTATGATTTAATACTCTTACTATAAGATAATTTCATATAGCTTTTGATGTTATTGGGGTATCTATATTTTTTCGTTATTATTTAACAAAAAGAAATCTGCATAGTTGAGTGAATTATAATAAAACTATTTTGAAACATTACTACACCATTTAGGTTCATAGCGCCACGTATGTTCATATTTTATTTGACGAACGTGTATCTCGAAAGTAGCACTGTAGCCAAGTTTCCAGTGCAAAAGACTTTGTGGTAAAGCTGTATCCAAATCATACCTCTCCACCTGATGGCTTTATATAATCCATCTTATGAGCAATGATAACGATTTTCCAACTCCCATTTAAACCGTCAACTGTCACTTAAATTCACAGGTGTTGCGTCTAATGACTTAAACCTGAGTCTTTGTAGGAAATAACACTATTACCATTTTCTTTCTCCAGCTATCAACAAAAAGCATACCAGGAATAAACTTGTAAAAAGTCACACTTCAATCATGGTAAACAAACTGTGGCTTTTTTGTAACAAATAAGAGCTCTCGGGCATAAATATCACAGATAAAAGCCGTTCGCAAACTCCAAACTACAGTATGAACATAATGAAGGAAAACGTTTATTTTAAAATAAGGCCAGTATGGTATGACTTCATGAAGATAAAGTTTCCAGTCATATATTCCGTTTAATACTGATGTCCCAAGTTGTTGCATATTCATTCGCTTTATAATGATACTAAGTGTAACTAATATCCCAAATTTAGAAATTCTAAATGTTTCATCTGAACACGCATCTATGATGGCTTAGCATGACCAGGTGGGTTAAGGCGTTAGACTCGTAAACTGAGGGTCAAGGACGACATTTTTCGGGAAGAGCAACCAGAAAAGTACGTCAAGTGCAGTTCTAATATTGTGGCTTTAGAGAAATGTTTGAAAGATACGATTCAATGCTATTCATACCTAAGTAACACCATAGAAAATATTTCACTCTTGAATAATTCTGAGTGTGTATATAGTCCCATGCCAGTCCTGGGAAAACGTTTATGTAGATAAAATTGCTATAAATTTAAGTAATCGAATAGTTTGACCTCTTGAGTCTAAAACTTTAATCAAATCTCAAATTGGTCAAGAAATGACAGAGCTATGAGCTAAAAGTTTGTGCTTGAAAACAAATAAAAACATTAAGAACTGTGATACAGGTCTGGCAGGGCCAGGTATTTAAGGTACTTGACTCGTAATCCGAGGGTCGCGGCTTCGAATCCCCGTCACACTAAACATGCTTGCCCTTTCAGCCGTAGAGGGACTATAATGTGATGGTCAATCCCACTATTCGTTGGTAAAAGAGTAGTCCGGTGGGTGGTGATGACTAGTTGCCTTACCTCTGGTCTTACACTGCTAAATTAGGAACGATTAGCGCAGATAGCCCTCGAGTAGTTTTGCGCGAAATTCAAAAACAAACAAGCATCTATGATATGAGTGTACGCATAGCTTACCTCGGAAAGATACCCTACCCAATTGTTAATGGTTGTCACGTTTTGTTTGTTTATCAGAATATCATGATGGAAATCGTTTTAATGTAACCCAGTCAATCATCTGCACTACTGAGAAAGCAAGAATATATAATTTCCTCATTATTTAACCAAACACCAAATCCACAGTTATATTCGAGTTAGATTTTTACAGGTAAAATTATCTTTATGCAGATATTCATTAAAAAATTTAAGCAAGACAAGTTAAGGATAGTTTGAAATACAGAAGATAAAACGCTAAGAAATGTATGTAAAAATAATAAGATAAATATTGTGAGTGTGATATAAGATGTGATTTTGGGCTATTTAAGAAGAGTTTTATGTACATATTTTTATTTTTACTATACGATCTATAAAGCATAAAATATATTTCATGCACCTGGGGATAGTTTTGGGGTCACGAATGTCACTCTGAATGACCTCTTTGTAACTGAATTTTTTTGTATATTTTTTCATATATTATGTACATTTTTTAAAAATATAAATTAATTATTTATGTTTAAGTTTTAGGTATAATAAAAATAAACTTTTATCTATATCTTTTTTCAAATAAACAAAGTCAACAGGTGAATTTGTTTTACATATTTTATAATAATAAAAATACATAAAAGTACAAAAAACAACTGTTACTGGTACGTGACGACTGATCAGGAAATATGACAGGAAATCTTATCTTCGTGAACTCATATTCCATTGAACTCACTTTCGGAGACTCCTACTGAGTCCGAATATCTACGGACTTACACCGTTAGAAACGGCTCGACATGGCCGGGTAGTTTAGGCACTCGACTTGTAGTAATCTGAGAGTCGCGGTTTCGAATTCCTGCCACATCAAATATGCTCGCTCTTTTAGCCGTGGGGGCGTTATAATGTAACCATCAATCTTACTTTTCATTGATAAAAGTGTAGCCGAAAAGTTGGCAGTGGGTGGTGATGACAAGCAGACTTCCCTCTAGTCTTACACTTCTAAGTTAAGGATGGCTAGTGCAGATAGCTCTCGTGTAGCTTTGCGCGAAATTCAAAGTAAACCAAACCGCTAGAAACCGAGTTTTGATACTGTGATAGAAACAGCACAAACATACCAATATATAGCTTTGTGTTTAACTGAAAAAACACGAACATTTTCAGATGGATTTCGCCTTTATTATTTTGCGTACTCTAATTTAGAGCAAGTGAACACGTTCGCCAGTGATGTTTGTGTTGGAGGATTTTCATTTGCAAGAAGACGTCGCTCTTTCCTTACTTCGACTAAGGTAACGCATTATTTCAAGTGTCAGCTCCACCCCCCGCTTTCCCAATAGTTCAGCATTAAATCTCAAATTCTGGTACCTGTATAGGCATATCAGATATTCCACTGTATAGCTTTATGGTTAAAAACAAACATCTAATCACAAATTTATAGAATAAACGATGGCAAGAATGGATAAAACTCTATCAAAAATTTTTCAAACAATATTGTGAAATATTAAGCACCCAGGAGGCTCAGCGGTATGTCTATGGACTTAGAACGCTAAAAACCGAGTTTCGATACCCGTTGTGAGCAGCGCACAGATAGCCCATTTTGTAGCTTTGTGCTTAATTCAAAACAACAACAACTAAACATTAAATGAAATAGTTAAATTATAGTGAGTGTAATACAGACAAATAAAAACGAGTAGAAATATGGCAATATTTAGGAACCGAATACATTATCGAATAATGCAAAATCCATGTTAAGATGTTTTTGTATCACGATGAGACAGCAGTAAATTTACGAACTTCCAACGATATAAAGCTGTGTCTCCATTTCCCGCGGTGAAGACAGCAGATTCTTACAGTTTTCAACAGTCGACCAAGTTATAAACGAAAATATACATGCAGCTTGTTGAGTAAATAAGAAGTAAATCTGTGATATTTCTTGGTCGGTTCAACTTCAAAATTCAGTTTACTTCGAATTATTCTGTACATCGTAGATCAACATGTGTAATGATAATCAATAGTCGTACGATTTTAAAGCAGTTTATTTCAGATTACTGTGGATAGTGGACCAAATATTTAGGTATATTATAAGAAAAATGATATTTAACCATAATATAAGTAATAAGCTGAAGATGAAAGATGCTGGGTATTACTTGTGTGTGTTGGCTTTTCATTGTAAACGTCCTCAGACACATTAAAACTTGTAGGGTTTCATATGTTTCATAATTTAAAACCCGCATGATGCACTTGCTCATATGGAATTTTTACAAGAATAAAAATGAAAAATAACAAAATTAACAAAGCAAACGAAGATCATGAATGAAATAAGAATTTGAAAATATAAACAAGTCTAAATACTGGAGTAAGCAAACTTCAATCATGAACAACACGATAAGTTTCTTTATATTAATGTACGGTTCATTCTTACAGTTTTTACGAAACTCATAATTAATATTTTGATATTTATTAACACACGAATTATTGAAAGCTAAGGATAATTGTATCCTGTTCTAAAGCTATTTGACGTTTATTATAGCACAAGAATAATGTACTGTAACCATTGTTTAAAGATCAACTGAAAACAAAACTTAGCCTTCTTCTCATTAGTTCAAGGTACATTGCAACGATTTTTTGTATTCTCGGAATAATAATAATAATGAAGCGGTTCTTTGATTTTTTGTTTAGATACATATAAATAGAATTTCCTGAAACCTGAGATTTCTTTTATTTGTGAAATGTATGAACCACTGGTAAATGAATCATTTTTCAGCTTAAGGCTGTCTCAATTCGAAGTTGTTTTCACTTACAAAATATTTCAGCAAAAGATAGACTAGACGTAATTGAAGTAAAGCAGGGCTCGGCATGGCCAAGCGTGTTAAGGCGTGCGACTCGTAATCTGAGGGTCGTGGGTTTCCATCCCGGTCGCGCCAAACATGCTTGCCCTTTCATCCGTGGGGGCGTTATAATGTTACGGGCAATCCACCTATTTTTTTGGTAAAAGAGTAGCCCAAGAGTTGGCGATGGGTGGTGATGACTAGCTGCCTTCCCTCTAGTCTTGCACTGCTAAATTAGGGACGGCTAGCACAGATAGCCCTCGAGTAGCTTTGTGCAAAATTCCAAAACAAACAAACAAAAACAAAGAAGTAAAGCTTAGCTCATACTTGTGCTTTTATCAAACCATCCTTTAAAAATCTGTCCTGTCATAGTTCCCCTTGCACACATAGTTTAGCACATTGTTGTAAATATGTGTGATTTTCATTACAGACCTTCGTTAAGTGTAAGCTTCATAATCCATGTTAACTTTTTACAAAATTACATATTATACAGGGATTTTCATTATGAGCGCTTACATGAAAAGGAAATCCAGATTATCAGAAAAGTTTTTCCTGTTGGCTAACACAGCGTACGTGCTCCACACCATCAAGATTTAGGGTTGGTCTTACGAAACTTGATCATTTCCAACTATTTGCATGAATGAAGTAGAATAATTCCTAGATAGCCGACAGATGATTGCAAGATTTTAGAGTTTTTCATTGGTTCTTGGATTATGCGTAGAAATATTTCTTGTCTGGCAAGGTAGAAGAAATGCATTTTTAGTTGTAAATCGTAAATGTTGTAAATATTATCGAAATTTTGATCCGTTAAGCTAATCATTTCTGTTTCGTAATCGTCTCGTAGAAGTAGAAGTAAACAAACTAAGTAATTATTTTATACATTAGTTAAACATAAGTCTTACTTATACTGAAAAGGTAATGTAGTTATTGTCAGCGTTTTCATCTATGAAGGTTACAAACATTGGAGGTTTTGGATTAGTTTTTTTATGTTTTGAATTTCGTGCAGTTTGCGCTAGCTGTCCTTAATTGAGCAGTGAAAGACTGGAGGGAAGGTAGATAGTCATTACTACCCACTGCTAACTCATGGGCTATTATTTTACCAATCAATAATGAAAATGATAGAAACATAATAATTTCCCAACGGTTGAAAGGACGAGCATGTTTAGTGGGATGGGAATTCAAGCGAGAGGTTTTTTAACACGTATTTTTTGTGTATGGCTTGTTCTTCATAATTGCAGATCGATCTAGGTTTTAGCCTATTTTCTTTGATTTACAACTACTATCAACAACTGTTAAAGATAAAATATACACCAGTAACTTAAGAGTTAATGAAAACAATTCTATACAGCAAACTGAAAATAAAAAGTTAACAAGCCCTACTCGAGCTAGTAGGGAACGTTTTGGTTTAAAAATATACACTATCCGTTGTGGTTATTCTTAATTTGAACTGGCTATAGTTGGTCGTATTTATTGGCTAAAAATAAGGCATTTTCCTCACTATTTCAGTGTCTGCAAAAAGTGATTTGATGTGGTAAAGTGACTGATATCTATCAGTATATTACCAGCTTAAAGGCCAAGCACAATAATGAGTTATTCAGGAACCGTTTAGAATCAACTTTGTAAACATTGTGCAATATTATACCTGTAGCTGGTTTCAAAGTGTTCCTTTCTGCTTATCCCACTGTTGACTATTGTAATGCTTCGATCTTTCTTACCGAATCACAGGTGAAGTTTCAGTTGAAAGCTAAACACGAAAAGGTTGACGGTTGTTTATTTAATGATATTGTGAATGTGTTTTTTATTGATATACGCTGAATTTACTTCCAACGGGCAGACTTCACAACTAGTTAGTATGGAGATTTGAAGATGCAGTATTTCAGTTAAATAGTTATTAATTAACAACAGTATACAAGTCTTGGAAAGATGCATTCAAAACAGCGTTGATTGGGAAATTGTGAATTTAATTTACTTTTAATGTTCAATAAATTGCACTGTAAAGACACCTCTTGGCTACTGACTTTAGAGTTAATATTAAATCACCATAAACCTTTAGATTGTGTTGATTTATTAGTTGTAAAATCTAGAACATGATAATATCTTCAGCTGTATCGGCTGTATTTGCGGCATTAATGAGCTAGATTAAACGTACAGCCTGCTTGTGTAAATCACTTACAGACACGACTGAAATTAAATGTAAATAATTTATACTGTTGATTTGATTTGTTACAAACTATCATACAGTTTTTCTTGTTTTAAGATTTCAAGTGAAACATATCTTCTGGAAATCCATAAATGTGGCTGTGATTGTGCTAAAGTAGAACGGAAAGAGGGTTAACCATGGAAGAGGAATTTAATGGTTCTTATGACTAAACTTAGTACTTTATATATACGTGGAGTATGTTCAGTTGTTGTTGTTTTGAATTAAGCACAAGGCTACACAATGGGCTATCTGTGCTCTGCCCACCACGGGTATCGAAACCCGGATTTTAGCGTGTAAGTCCGCAGACATACCGCTGAGCCACTGGGGGGCCGAGTATGTTCAGAGCTATAAAGATGAATATAAATGGAAAAAAAAACGAACAAAAATTATTTGTGAAACTTACTATAAATTAATAGTTTAAATTATTGCGGTAATTTTAAACTAACAGAAATGATTCTACAACTTGTTGTGTTTACATATTGGTGTTTTGTTCCGTAACTATTTATTGTTGTCTTAGTAACAGGATTAATTAGAAACCTTGTTTGTTAGAATTTATTCGCATTCTATAAGTACTGTTGTTATAATCAATGAAACTGTTTGCCATTAAAGAACCAGTTGCATATTAATATGTATTAGTATAATATTTTATTATTATTCATATATATATATACAAGTATATATTTGAATTACTTGTTTTTTGCGATTTTGATATATCGGTCCATATTATTACATCATAATAAAACTAAATAAATATCAGAGACACTAAATAGTTTATCTTACTTCAATTAGTTTGAGAAGACAGTTGTACAATATAAAAGTAATAATGATTATGCCCATTGGAACAGAATGGTGCACCAAACCATTTACAGACAGCCAATGCAAGATTTTTTTTGTCGCTTATAAGTACCCAAATAGAACTCCCACGAACTGTAACGCAATTTTCATTTAGTAAATAATTCGAATTTCCGAAAATAATTTATAACAAAGTTAAACTGATACAGAAACTAAATAATTTGAACAATATGATTTATGTGTATGTGTTAGAGCTAAGTCGCGTAGTAAGTCCGTAAACTTACGGATGATCCCCAAAGTGAATAATGCCGTATTTTTATTACGTTAGGTTACCGGCTTAGTAGTTAATGTGTCTGACTGTATCTCCGAGAGTCTTAAAGTTCAAGCCTCATTTCCACAGTATCGATCAGGGTACTTTGAGGGCGTGTCTATTTTACAAAATTAACGGATAATTCTTCCTTTACCGTAGCCCAAACTTTTGTAGTTGACGACATTGAGTAATTGCGTTCCCTCCAATCTATCAGTTCAATATTAGTGCAAAAAAAGATACTGTGTATCTTTGCGCTGAATATCCAAAATCAGCAAACAAATCCAACCTATTTTACATCAGTTTCTAAAAAAGATTTATAAAGAAAACATGTTTATTTAACACATTTGTGACTGATGGAAATGAGTAACAATGAGATGAGTCTTCTTTCAATACAAGTTAGTGAAATGAAAATAACTTTCAGTATAATTTTACAGAATATGTATCACTCTAATGAGGTACATTCGTTCTCTAAAATGTGTGTATTAATATCATTAATTTTGTAGCCACAGAAATATGTCATAGTAGACAGCACACAATGTAAAGATGTCAAAGTGTTAAGTCTAAAACATCTTCGGTCCGTAATAATAATATTAGAAAACCATCATTGTCTTATTTTCTGAGTTAAGCTAAACTTAAATCATCTGTTGTGCATAGTTTAATATTCTCTGAGTGTTTAAAAATTATTGTAATCTACCCGGTTTATATATACGAATAACCCAGAACTATTGTAATCTACCCGGTTTATATATACGAATAACCCAGAACTATTGTAACCTACCCGATTTATATATACGAATAACCCAGAACTATTGTAACCTACCATGTTTATATATATATATATATATGAATAATGCTGGATATGTTGATCGATAAATAATTTATCAAGATTTTATAACATATCAATATAAAAATAGTAAGAATTTATACGTTTCATTTTGTAGTCTTGTATTATTTTGTAAGTTAGAAATGCTCTATGAACGTCAGGTCTTTTTATTCCTTACGTATAAACACAATAGATTTTATCATTTATCATTGAGGATATTGTTTTAAAAACAGATATATCTCACTTATGTTTCATTAATGCCCTTATGTTGCACTTACTACTAAAAACATTATTTCACATCTGAGACTGTTCCTTAAACTTTCACAACGTTTTTCTTTATTACCGACAGCAATTCTGGCGTACAAGATGCTGAGATAATTTAAAGATAACGTTTCTGACGGAATTAAAATCAGTAACAATTATAATAAAATATATTAAATATAAGTATTCATAGAACTGTTAATTTGTTTGGGGCCTGGCATGGCCGAGCGCGTTAAGGCGTGCGCTCGTAATCCGAGGGTCGCGGGTTCGCGCCCGAGTCGCGCTAAACATGCTCGCCCTCCCAGCCATGGGGGCGTATAATGTGACGGTCAATCCCACTATTCGTTGATAAAAGAGTAGCCCAAGAGTTGGCGGTGGGTGGTGATGACTAGCTGCCTTCCCTCTAGTCTTACACTGCTAAATTAGGGACGGCTAGCACAGATAGCCCTCGAGTAGCTTTGTGCGAAATTCCAAAACAAACAAACAAAATTGTTTGTTTGTTTTTTACTTTTCCTTCTCGCGCTTGAATAAATATATTTAAAGTTAACTTTTCTTATGTTTTTACTTAGCGTTACGTACCATAATTTATTTCAGATGAGTATCCAATTTATTATGTTACGTACGTTGCGTATTACTATTTCAAATAACTGCAAATTTGAATATAAAAGCTAATCAAATGTTAATATGTATCAAATGTACGATATTTGCAAACAAAATTGATACACATAATTTTCTTTTTTTAACACAAGTATATTCTGATAAACAAACAAAAAATAGTGCACTTTATAGTAACGGTTATTACAAATGATTACTAATATTGAAGAGTTTAAATAAAGTTGCAAACAATACTAGGATTTATATCTGATCTGGAACTGAACAGTTTATTGACGATCGAAGGTCCACAAGGATCAAATTAATTCTTTATTGGTACACCAGTACACTTCTTCTTGTACGGCGGTAAGTCTTCGGATTTACAACGTTAAAATCAGGCGTTCGATTCCATCGGTGGTCACAGTAGATAGCCTGATGTGGCCTTGCTATAAGAAAAACAAACACAATTTTTCTGACAGCTAGCCAAGCTTAAAGGAACCGTATGTTTTTTTGCTTATGAACATATTTGATATTGTTATAGAAATACTAACGTCTAAAGTTAATTCATTGAAGTTGAGTGGTTTGTAATGTTCAAAATCTATAAACGTTCCTGGTCTGATTTCGTAGTTTTCCGATCAATAGGCACTAATTACAGTTACGCTCGGTGCGTCGGTTTTTATCTACCAATCACGCGGACTCTAGAACATTCACCACAGTTTGCTTGGTGACAATATTGTTAATTACTAGTATTAACATACACACCTAGTACATTGTTGATTCCAATTCAAGAATCTTTTGAAAATTGCGAGAATAGGCGGAGCTTTCGCAATAGAAAGTAAACACATACGTCACGTGCAAAAAAAGAAAACTATAATTAAACAAGCGTATGCACTAAATTAAACGTATAACGGTAAATCTGATACATATGCATGTTTCTAAGGTAGTTTTTTTGGCGTAAAATTGTATAACAGTTTTTCTCAGATCTATTCACTGCATAGAATCGAACACAGGCTTTTTTACTTGTAAGCCTGTAAATATATAACCTATTCGCCTGGGGACTACGACACAAAATACAGACAATTCCTGTTATATAGTATATTATTATTACTTCTGGTCTTTATGGTTTTATGCACGTATCCATTGAAATAAAATAACTCGAAGAGTTTCGCTAAAAATAAAACTAGTTATATGAGTATGTGTTTTCTTATTGCAAAGCCACATCATGCTATCTGCTGAACTCACCTGATTTTAGCGTTATAAATGCGTATAATTATCACTGTACCAGAGGGAGCTGCAATATGAGACATTTTTCAGATCGTTATTCTTTCTTGTCAATACTCCAACATTGCCCGTCGCACAGCACATTGTCACTCTTTCAGCCGTGGGGGTGTTATAACATAAAGGTCAATCCCGTTATCCGTTGGTAAAAGAGTAGCCCAAGAGTTGGCGGTGGGTGGTGATGATTAGCTGCCTCCCCTCTAGTCTAACACTGCTAAATTAGGAATAGCTAAAGCAGATAGCCATCGTGTAGCTTTGCGCGAAATTCGAAACAAACAAACTCCAACATTGTTCTCTTCACCCAGTTATTGACAAGATTGAGCACGCTCTTGCTTATCTATATGGACACTTAATAAATCTATTTTTAACAGTATGTCGTGGCGAACGGCGTGAGTAAATATATTTCTAAGTGTTGAAAAAGATTATGTGGTTGTAGTCATCTTCAAAGTTATATATCGAACTGAATACAAGATGCAAACATTTCTCTCTAATCCCTTGCTTTAGACGGGTGAAAATTACACTATGTAAAAAAATGTTGTTTCTGCATAGTACGTTTATTTCTTAATTGCTTGTTTGTAAAAGTACAGAAAATGGTCAATATTCCCTTCAAAGTTTGCTTTTTTCGTTGGTAAAAGGTAGCCCAAGAGTTGGCGGTGGTTGGTAATGACTAGCTGCCTTCTCTCTAGTCTCACACTGCTAAATTAGGGAAGCCGTCGAGGAGTTTTGCGTGAAATTCGAAAAACAAAAACAATCTTCTGACTTACGATTTGCACATTTTTATATAACAAATCCCATTCGTTGAGCCTAGATGTCAAAAGCTCGGCATTCAACTAGGTTAGACCAAGATCTCTGATCAAGTCATTGAGGTCTCTTTGGTTGGGGTAGTATGGGTTTCTCTTACATGCTGCACTTCTGAAATTGTAATCTGGATCTTCCTTCTCTTCTGCTCTCTTTTGAGGATGGCTGCTTTCTCTCTGGCAGAGTGGGTAAAGGTGCTCAGGGCAGTGTGGCACTGGGGATGGATGATGGAAGGTCCGGATACATGATAGCAGATGCATCCTTGTCAGCCCGACGTTTGGAAGGATCCACCATTCAGAAGTAGCAATTGCTCGAGTGGTCAGTGGATTCACGCCAAATTCTTCGAATAGCAAACTTCTTGGCTCTCTTTTCCCCTCTGTACCATCCTGCAAAAGACTTAAATAAAACTGTTATTATGAAGAATAAATTTATTTTATCCACAAGTAATGTGTAAGGGGTTCATGCAAAATATTTTATATGTGATAATTTGTCTGTACTATTAGAATTTAAAAAAAATATATATATTTAAATTTTAAAAGGCCTAAAATTTGTATAGTGTAAAATCTTACTATTCAAGCAAGTAAATATTGTCCGTCTTACCTTCTAAAGTTTGTTTACAGTGCTCGAAGGTAAAATCAGGCGCCCAGGGTTTGTCTTGATTCCCAACAGGCATGACGAAATATGCCTTGTAGACTTCACACGTTTTAGCAGCCACGGCTGAAAAGGCAAACATGTTTGGTGTGACGGGGATTTGAACCCACGACCCTCAGATTACGAGTCGAACGCCTTAATACACCTGGCCATGCCGGGCCTCGTTAATAGTCAAACACAAAGCAACATAATGGGCTGTCTGTGCTTTGCCTTCAACAGGCACCTAAACCCGGTTTCTAGCAGACACACCAATGTGCCACTGGCGGGTTGTTACATCCAGACTGTCTCACTAACTAAATTAGCATAAATAAAATAATGATAATTAGTTATATTGGCAAGCTGTATTTAAATAAACAATAAATTTCGTAATACTTGTTATTATTATATATCAATACAATTTTTATGTCCTTTATTCATGGATAGAACAATAGAATTTACATTTGCAAATAAAACAACTTCAAAGACTGGAACACTTAACACCCTTTTGTAAAGATGATCCATTATGTGTGAATGTGCGTGTCTGTGCGTGCATCAGTCTCCCACAGTTGGCTGGCTGGATTACCGTAATTTGGGTAAGCTACATGGAAATCCCCAGACGGTGTGTGTGGGTTATTTTGTTTTGGGATTTGTGACCTAAAAGGAGTATGAAAATAGTCTGAAACTGGGAACATTTCCACATTTTTATAGAATTTTGGCTTTGAATGTAGACACGAAAGCACTTCATCAGTTAAATGCATCAATTACTAATTTCCAGAAAATACGGTGTGTATTTAGCATCTGATGAGGTCTTTAGGGATTTAATTCGCCTTTTTTACAGTATCTGTTTACTTATGAGGCACCACTCTTCTAATATATAACAAAAAATGTATGTATATGATACATTCTACCACACATAACAAACGTGAATGTTTTGTAAGATTCAAATGAATCTTCTAAATAAACCCCGGTTAACGAAACCAGAATGTATATTACTAAGTTATCTGAGGTTGTTTTATATTCAGTGCTAATGTGTATTACCAAGATTGATTACGCCTAACCTGACGTTGACAGTAGCAACATTCAGAAACTACGTTGAGATACATACTGCAGGTATCATGTTGATATACATGTCACCGTTTATTCTAGAATAGTTGTAATAAATTCAGCGAAAAAAACTTAGTTTATTAAACATGGTAAAGTAAACTAAAACTTAAAGTTTGTAAAACTCTCTGTTTTTATAAAGTATAAAAAAGTCTTCCAATGGATCAGCTGTAAGTTATGGATTTAAAATGCTAAAATGCAGCGTTCGATCCCTCTCGGTGCACATAACGGATAGCCCAATGTGACATTGTGTTAAAATGACAATAAAGTAAAAAGAAAACACGAAAGCTTAACATATAATTTTAATCACTTTGTCTATAAATTCAAAACGATTCTCCTGCTAAATTAGAGAGTGAGACGCGATTGTGACTGTTTTGATGTGATTAAGAATTTATTATCGAGACTGCAAAAATAACGTGAATAACATAAATAAATATACAACAATAGATATTAAACTAAACGTATTTTGAAAATTTTACTTTTGAAATAATAATTCTAAATGAGTAGCTTGAGATATAACAAGAATTGGAGTATTTATTTCTATGGAAATTTAATATCATAAAAAATATAACAAACGTAAAAAAAAGTTGATTGATCTATTCAAGTACAAAACTCCACAAAAATGTAACATTATGTTTCCTGTAACATACAGATAAGGATTGTTACTTTGTTTGTTTTATAATTTTTTTTTCAAAAAGCTACACGAGGGCTATCATCTCTAGCCGTCCATAATTTAGCAGTGTAAGACTAGAGAGAAGGTAGCTAATCATCACCACCCACCGCCAACTCTTGGGCTACTCTTTTATCAATGAATAGTGGAATTGACCTTCACAGTATAACGCCCCCACGGCTAAAACGGAGAATGTGTTTGGGGCAATGTGGATTTGAACCCGCGATACTCAGGTTAGGAGGCGAGTACAGTAACCATCCGACCATGCCGCGCCCCTAAAGGCAAGGAAAGCTGGTGACACATTGATCTGTTATTAGATTTATTTATAAAATTAAATTAAATATTAAAATGACAAATTCGTCCAGTAGATAGCCTGATATATCCAATGTTTCTTTTGATATGAAAGAATATAAATGTTACCTGAACATAATACATATATGAAACATATTTGTACATGATTACGATATTTTTGGTTAGCTGATGCTGTTACTTCGAACTATGTCATCTTTCATCAGCTCACTTAGAACGAAAACAAATTTTTGTTTGATAATAATTAGTGTTAAAATAGGTAAATGACATAGTGCTAAATTCCTAACCCTAACATTTTATTTACATCAAAATAATCCAATTCATTGCATAATATTTGTTGTCAAGCCGTTCACTAATATAATTTGCGTCTTAACCATTGCTGTCTTTGTGGTATCTCGGCTAATAAATAGTCTCAACCATTACTGTGTCTGTAGTATCACATCTGGTAAATACAGTTTCAACCATTACTCTGTCTGTCGTATTCCAGCTGGTAAATACAATTTCAGTCATTACTCTGTCTGTCGTATTCCAGCTGGTAAATACAATTTCTGCCATTATTCTGTCTGTAGTATTCCAGCTGGTAAGAACAATTTCAACCATTACTCTGTCTGTAGTATTCCAGCTGGTAAATACAATTTCAGTCATTACTCTGTCTGTAGTATCACATTAGGTAAATACAATTTCTGCCATTACTCTGTCTGTAGTATTCCAGCTGGTAAATACAATTTCTGCCATTATTCTGTCTGTAGTATTCCAGCTGGTAAATACAATTTCTGCCATTACTCTGTCTGTAGTATTCCAGCTGGTAAATACAGTTTCAACCATTACTCTGTCTGTAGTATTCCAGCTGGTAAATACAATTTCAGCCATTACTCTGTCTGTCGTATCACATCTGGTAAATACAATTTCTGCCATTACTCTGTCTGTAGTATTCCAGCTGGTAAATACAATTTCAACCATTACTCTGTCTGTAGTATTCCAGCTGGTAAGAACAATTTCAACCATTACTGTGTCTGTAGCATCCCAGCTGTTAAATACATTTTTAACCACTACTATGTCTGAAGTATCCAGGCTAGCAAATAGTGTCTCAGCCACTACTGTGTCTGTATTATTTCAGCTAGGAAATTCGTACTGATATGCACCAAAACTTTGACGTATATCCTTTTGTTGTTGTTGTTTTTAACATATGATGACTTCATACTTATATTTAACGAAGCCCTGGCACAAACAATTAAACTGAAAACAGTTATTACAACTCGTACTCAGGAAGTAGGAATGACTGTAGTTATTTCGCTAAGGAATTTTTTCTTTACGTTTATTGTTGTTTACCCTTGTGGCTTCACAAGAATACATACGTCTGAAATTAACAGTCGTAAATAACCTTGACACATCTTTGTAATTAGTTGAGTTGTATTTCACCATTTTCTATAATAATGATAGAAAACATGCGGATAGATCTGGTTGGAATATATATATATTATATTGCTTACTTTTCAGATATAGAGAAATAATATAGTCTGTTATTAGTAGCTACGTTTCATTTCTTTTCCTGTATGCTGGACTCCAAACCACTAAAGTGACAAACTATCATGAAGGTATTTCGGACAAGGTTTCGTTTCTCATCACATAGTTTTACAATGATTGTTTGTTTTTGAATTTCGTACAAAGCAACTCGAGGGCTATCTGTGCTAGCCGTCCCTAATTTAGTAGTGTAAGACTAAAGGGAAGGCAGCTAGTCATCACCACTCACCGCCAAATCTTGGGCTACTCTTTTACCAACGAATAGTGGGATTGACCATCACATTATAACGCCCCAACGGCTGGGAGGACGAGCATGTTTGGCACGACTCGGGCGCGAACTTTACAATGATACTGCGAAATGAATATAAATAAATGCTTAATTTAGGAAAAGTCCTGACGTTGAGATTATCTTATTTTTGTATCTCTCGCAGGTGCGGTCGAACCCGCCAACACTCGCACATTCAGTAATTTTTCTGTTATATTAATTAAACACAGGTTTAATCATCTAACTGTTCCTAGTAAGATTTTTTTAATAATTTGCATTCTCGCACAGAGTCCTGTTTTAAAATAGAACTAATTTGTTAATGTGAGGGTGGTAAACTAATCAAAATTCAAGTATTTTTCTTTGTACTTGATTGTAACAAATTTTGGAAAGGCTTCACTTTCCTTTGATTCTAATCGAACAGGATGCTTATATTTACAAACGGCAACTATATAAAACAACTTTGAAAGTTTTACCCAAATGAAAGTAAAATTATACATATTTAACCTTATTACTATTCCCTGCATCCTGTGTGATTCATTGTACATGATACTAACGTCCATGAATATCATATGTGATATGCAGCTGGTGCTTGTGAACGTGGCAGTAGGAAATGGTTTATTTTTGGTCAACAAATGAGGTTAAAAGAGATCTTCACACAAAAATCACACGTGACTTTTAAAGCACGTGTGAATGATGATAGGTTATTTTCATTCAACAGAAAATATAGATCTAGGAGATTCAGTTGATAAAACCGTACTCTACTCTTTCTCAATAATGCTGGTAGGATATTCTTCAGTTGTTCTTGTTTGGGTAAGCAATCAAATAAAACCATAAAACCGTTGAGTGACGTCACACAGGGAAAATGGTTAAAGAAAAGGTATTCTACATGACTTTATGGCTAAAAAAAGTTTTAAAAGAGAGAGAAAATGTAGGTTTAAATTAACGTTTGTCGCTTACAAGGTGTCTTACTTGTCTGCAGTTTCAAGTCCCTCAGAGAAAGTTTCGTAATCCCCAAAGCATATTATTTTACTTCTCTTTAAATAGCTACAATTGTAGATTACATATACTATTAACACACGTAGTCAATGTTTTGAGTTCCTAAACATTTGTTTCCATGTAACTAATAACTTTTGATGGATTTTCAACGTTGAATTTAAATCACAAACCATATTTTCTTACCAAAACAATGTTTGTTAAAATATTTTTAATCGAAAACTCTCTTTTCTTCGTATTTAAATACGAATATAAAACAAGACTCTTCTTTTTGAAACCATTGCATCTTTGTGCTTGTCATGCAAGTGATAACAACATAAATTATTTTTCTGTTATTATAACAGAAAATGTTTGAATTAAAAATTAATTTCTCCCCCAGAGGATACTGTTTAAAATCGAATTTGTCAAACGAACTTATATTTACTCTCTATTGCTTATTTCAAGTAATTTCAACTTTTGATTGGCTAATCTTGTTAAATATTAATGAATAAGCGTCGTTTGTCGTAATTATTAAATACTTTTGTTGCTATAGCATGTCATACAAGTTGGCTTTCGTTCGTTATGAAACGTTTTGTTTCGATTGTAGGCCAGAGGAACCAAATATGACTAAAAGCTTGACAGTAAAAAAAGCCAACTTTCCCTAGATATATAAAAATATAGAATACTACGTTACTGTTGCACATTGAGAGTGATTTTCGTTAAGTATGTTCGTTTATCACTCATGTTATTGCTGTTTCACCATATAACAGTGTACAGTTTTTATTTACAGATATTCAATTTTATAAAGGTCTCGGGAGATTACATTTCTCTGGATTATTTAATGCACTAAGTGATGCATAAAAGTTTAGCCTTTAGTCACACTTTATGTAAAAATGAAGTCACTTACCAACACAACTCTCTAGTGTGATTATTTTGTAAGGTACATTTAACGAAGTATGAATGTTAGGTTTGCATTAAATGATAAGTGTACGTATTATAAAATATCGAAGTCTTTGAAGACTAAATATTTATAGATATATAATTCACTGACGTTTGTGCGTCAATTCATATAATAAGCTTAAAGTGGTTGAAAACGACATTGGATAATTGGAAGCAGAGTTGAAAGGTTTAAACTCACTCTGTGACGAACTAAGTTATTTTGTTGTTGTTTTGAATTAAGCACAAAGCTACACAATGGGCTATCTGTACTCAGCCCACTACGGGTATCGAAACGCGGATTTTAGCGTGTAAGTCCGCAGACATACCGCTGAGCCACTGGGGGGCTCTAAGTTATTACGTTGTGTTTAACACATTTGGTTCCAAACTGTAAAGCCAGGTTTTAACATGCATGTGCATTTAAAGCAACAGTTCTGTTTCTAATGTGTTTAAAATATAGGGATTGATGCATAGTTTAGAAAGATCAAATTACGTTAAACTTAATAAATTATTTCTTTGTTAATATTTATAAAATATTTGTAACATTATTACTATCATTACTTAAAGTACATTGCAATTAGCCCCCCAGTGGCTCAGCGGTATGTCTGCGGACTTACACGCTTAAATCCGGGTTTCGATACATGTGGTAGGCAGAGCACAGATAGCCTATTGTGTAGCTTTGTGCTTAATTCAGAACAACAACAACAACATTGCAATTAAACAGGTCTTGTCTGAGACAATAGTGTGGGTAACATAAAAAATTCCATATAATCAAATCATTTTCAGTTTTGTTTATAAAACATGACATTTGGTTGGTATAACTTCAATAAAGTTTATATACTTTATATCGGGTTGTAGATGTACAACAAGAGAAAGAAGTTACTACTTACAAAAGCAAATGAGAAAAATTCAAGTTAACCATAAAATTACTAATGAAAGTTCATATGACCCTAGTGGCTTCCTAAATAACAGGTTTACAAAGTATTTATGTATCAAACTACTTGCAGATCCACGACTTTATAGGTTGAAAGGCCTAATAACAACAGAAAGGTCAGTGGCAAAAGTCATTTAGTTAATACTATGTAATATAATTAAAGATTGTATTTTTATAAAGAAAACGACACCAAAACGTGTAAAAAACTGCTTTTACATATCCGTTTAATTGTTATATAACTAAAATGAAACCGAATGGGTATTTCTCTTATTCTAAATGAAGACATACTGACCATGTTGCTGAGAAACCATCATCTTTGAATAGTAGATTGATTATGGAAAGCATGGAAGAAGTAGTGATATGCATTTAACATGACATCCTTACGACGGAACCTTGTGTAACGAAACCTGTGCTGCAGGGTGATTGTCAGGATGCGCATGACCATCAGATAAAGTATGACTGGGCATGAAGACATGGACTGTAACGACATGTTGAGGCTCCAAATTCGTTTCACTACAACATATTCAGCTTTTTAATTTTACATCGGTTATAGTCAGACATTTTTCTTTCTTTGCGTTAATTCATTTTTATTTTAAATATTTTTGTTACATAAACTCTGGTAGTATGTTTCAGATAAAATAAATTCTATCTGACTTTCACATACGCTACGATAAAACACTTTCTATCACCCAGTGGCTCAGCGGTATATGTACGGACGTAAAACGCTAAAAACCGGGTTTTGATACCCGTGGTGAGTATAGCACAGACAGCACATTGTGAAGATTTGTTCTTAGCTTCAAACAAGCAAACAAATAAGAAGTTTTCTTAATTTTCTTTCTTTTTCCTTGCAACCATCAACTTATTGAAATCAAGACTAATTTTATTAGATACTCGTTAAAATGTAGTAATGTAATACAGAATTGTGCTTTCGTCCAACATGGAACACTGATGGTTTGCGATTTATCCTAAATTCCAAGGCTGTTTTAAACGCAGCAATTAATCAGTTTGATTTTACTATTGGCTTTACGTGAAAGTATTGTACTTAGACAAATAATAACCAAAATATTTACTTTTTCCAGGGTTTAAACGTGAAGTCAAAGCCTTTTGATGATATTCATGACTTTGTTTATTAACGGTTATCAGAGTACGTGTTTCGTGAAATGTTGCACCTTTAACAGGAGTTTGTGTTTTCTTTTAAAAAGTTAACAATGACGGAGGGTATTTATGTCTTTAAAATATGCTTGGTTATAAGAACGAAATCACATTTATTTTTAGGAACTTTTCTACGAGTGGCTCAGCAGTAACTCCAAAAACTTAGTATGATATAAAAACGGGTTTCGATACCAGTGGAGGGCACGGCACAGATAGCCTATTATGTAATATTATGCTTAATTAAAAACAAATCATAAAGAAAATCATTGTTGTTGTTTTTTATGCGACACATTTGCTTTATTCAGATTTTATAGAATATTTTCATCTGTGTAATTAGTCGACATCACAGATAGGTTTAAATATACATAATTAGATAGTACAGCAAAGTCATTTTAAAATTATTCGGGTGGAAAGGTGTACTTTAAACATATTCGAGTTGATACTCTTTTTACGATTATATTGCGCTTCTAATAAGCCAAACCTCCTCACTTGTGATATCCCTAAAATGAGAGTCTCGACTAGCCACACTTGATTGGTTTTGTTATGAATTTTACGCAAAACTACACTAGAGCTATCTGCTCTAGCCGTCCTTAATTACCCAGAATATTGTTTTCATAACCCAAAACTAACCTTCAATAATTATTCAACTAATGAAATATATTTTTAAAGCATTAGTTTTAAGTGGGTGCGTCTAATTTCCTTCCCCAGAAGTAGTGCAGGTGCCTCACATAAAAGATTCTTCGAGAATCAGCATTGCTTACAGCAAAAAACGATCTAATGTGTTTAGACATTAAAAAAAATACCTTAAAAGCAGGTGGTTTGGTCCTTTTGTGCTTAATTTAATAAAATATATGTGGGCTATATAGCATAAAACGTAAAATTTATGAGATGCATATTGTTATTTCTTTATTACAATAGACAGTAAAGAGAATGAAACATCTATTAAATCAGTTATTTTTTTTTAATTTCGCGCAAAGCTACTCAAGGACTATCTGCGCTAGCCGTCCCTAATTTAGCAGTTTTTTTAGAGTAAAACGTGTATTAAAACACGTCGTAGAAACAATATAATAAAGGAAAAATTGTATTTAATGATATATTGGCACATTAACATCAGTTTTATATTCTTTAGCTTATCCCCGTTACACCAAACATGGTGGCCCTTTCAGACGTGAGGGCATTATTATGTGGCGACTGCTTCCACTAGCCAAAGAGTTGGCGGTGGGTGGTGATGACTAGCTGCATTACCTAATGTTAAGTGTGTTACTTTTGAAGGTTTTTGTTTGTTTGTTTGTTATTATTATTGATACTTTTTGACGCTTCTGTTATGTATCACTAAAAATTAGGCTTATTTAAGCATATAAAACAAATTATGAAATACATTATGTGCAAAGTACAATAATAAAAAACTTATTATGGCGCCGAATCCTGTTTCATTTAATTATTTACTTTTTCAACCAACAACAGTAACAGAATATTTAAAATAAAATTCAACACACCATTCATAAACCAGCAGAAGTGAACAGGAAATATTTCTGAAAAAGCAGCTTTAGACCTCATGGTAGGCCTTTGGTGGGTGAGCGGTAAGTTTATAAACTTAAAATATCAAAAAAAGTTCAGTTCCTTGTTATGAACAGAATGCATTTAATCTATTGTGTAGCTTTGTTCCAAGCAAACAGCAATGTTACACATAATATTCCCATTATAACTTTACATGGTAATGTTTTGGTGTGTTTTAAATACATCATATGTAATAAATGTAAAATATCACTTTTAATATATTATTTTCTGTTCCTTGATGCAATAGATTATGATTCAAGTCTCATATTTTATCCAGACATTCGCCTTAGTTTATTAAATATTCAAAGCAGAAAATGTGAGCCTCAGAAATTATCACAAACGTTTTGATGAGATGATTTGTTTGGACGAATTTTAACATGATCATGAATATAAACATTAAAATTTCTAAAGTCCATCATTTATTTCGATAGATGGCAAATTGTTTATTACAGTTACGGTTTTTCTGTATTAAAACAAATGGATAAAACCTAACGGTTTAGCTTATATCTTTTTAATATCCTTGCTTACATTTTGAAAGGCGCTATAAATCTCAGTTATAGATACACTTTATATTTAAATATATTAGCAAATCACAAAATTGTATTTTGTGAAATAATCCTTTGTTATAGTTATTTAACAATTTGGTTAATAGCAGAAAAAGTTTAACATTATGTGTGACTACATTTTCTTATAAAGAGTGTAAAATACAAATGTTTATTTCAAATAGCATTAGCGCTAATCCAATTGATGTAAGAGGAAACTCGTGTATAAACTCCAGGGAATTTAGGCCTAGCACATTGATAACCAAAAGAAACGATCCCTGCTAATATCCAGCTTCCTGTGCTTTGGTCTTGAAGCATCAAAGGACCTCCTGAGTCACCCTGTTTAGAATACACAAAGAAATTACTTAAAAACAACGTAGCAAGCAGGATGCAAACAAACTACACTAGTTTACTATGCAAAATCTTAACATTGTAGTAGTTTTCTTATATAAAGATTGGTTTCGTTTGTTTTTGAATTTCTCGCAAAGCTACACGAGGGCTATCTGCGCCTGCCATTCTTAATTTAGCTGTGTAAGACAAAAGGGTAGGTAATTAGTTATCACCACCCACCGCCAACTTTTGTGCTTCTCTTTTGCCAACGAATAGTGAAGACTGAAAGGGCGAACATGTTGGTGTGACGGGGATTCCAACCCGCTACCCTCGGTTGACCTCACATAAGGAACTGCTAATATATCTTGTTTGTATTTGAATTTCGTGCCAAGCTACACGAGGGGGCCTGGCATGGCCAAGCGCGTAAGGCGTGTGACTCGTAATCCGAGGGTCGCGCTAAACATGCTCGCCCTCTCAGCCGTGGGGGTGTATAATGTGACGGTCAATCCCACTATTCGTTGGTAAAAGAGTAGCCCAAGAGTTGGCGGTGGGTGGTGATGACTAGCTGCTTTCCCTCTAGTCTTACACTGCTAAATTAGGGGCGGCTAGCACAGATAGCCCTCGAGTAGCTTTGTGCAAAATCCTAAAACAAACAAACAAGCTACACGAGGACTGTCTGTGCTAACCGTCACTAATTTTAAAGTGTAAGACCAGAGGAAAGGCAGCTAGTCATCACCACCTACCGCAAACGAGTCGATTACCCGAGCCTCCTCATATTATCTTTACTTGGAATTTCTGCACGTTCATTTCAAAAGACAAAATCTTTATAAGTTAAAAAAGTAAAGAACAAGATTGTAGGTGGATCAACAAAAAATAATATTAAAAATCAACAGAAATATTCTAATGTCAGATGTTTATTTTAATTATATGAATTATTTCAATAAGAACTTTCATCTGTTGTCTTGAAATTTTGTAGTTTTAATAATAGTAGAAAAACATCTGATTTTTATATCATATTCAATAGAAGTCACTGATCAAAAATTGTGCCACATGGATTTTAGAGTTTAAAAATATTTGATACATTTATAGGTTTTTCCAATTCTTTTCGTCGTTAGAGGGGGCTTTTTCATATAAAAGTACTTTTCCCTAAGTTTAATTGCTTTATTGTTATAATTCTACTTTTATCAAATTTTCAACTTGCACATAATTACTAATACGCATTTTTATGTTGGTGTAACACAGGACACTTTAATACACACATAAAAGTCGCGTAAGATGTTATATTTTTGTTTTCAATTGGTTTTAGTAACGCATGAGTCCCCTAGTGGCTCAGCGGTATGTTTGCAGATTTACAAATATAAAATCTGATTTTCGATACCCGTTGTGGGCAGAGCACAGGTAGCCCATTATGTAGCTTTGTACATAATGTATGAAAATATTCAAATCCGTAAATCCGCTAAAGTTACAAAACACAAACATCTCACTACAAGTCTCCAAGTTAAAAGTTATACTAATTCATTTACTGTTTAATATTTATCACATCTAAACTAAAACTGATAGATATGTGTTTTAAATAATTATATAAATCTTTGTGGCAGTAAATATGATAATTTATTTCACCTGACAGGCATCCTTCCCTCCTTCCTGGTATCCAGCACATATTACTCTATCTGTAATTCCATAAGGTAAGTTCTGTTTCAAAACCAGGCGATAAGCTATATCACACTCCCTGAAATTCACGATTGGTAACTTGACCTCCTGAATAACATTACTTGAAGCACCACCTAATTAAAAACCAATATGATATATCTTTGATTTGCTTAATGTTCGCTAATACTTTGAATCTATTTATCATATAATTGTGTCCTTACGTTAATAACTGTCGATTCTTTTATTTTCTTATAATTTATAGATAGATATTTTATTATAAAGGCAACACAAATGGATATCGTTGGTCTACTTATTTCCATTAAAATTCGATTTTTAGCATAATAAATCCACAGACTCACAAATGAGCCTCATTGAGCTAAAATAAATGTGATTAGTATGTGTAGAACTTTAAACATTAAAAGACAAGGCGAATTATACATAATTTACACACTTCACTGCAGTTGTATTCGAAGAAGCAGTGCCTCTGTAAGTTTAACTAATATTTCCAATGAAATACGGGTTCGCGCCCGCGTCGCGCTAAACATGCTCGCCCTCCCAGCCGTGGGGGTGTATAATGTGACGGTCAATCCCACTATTCGTTGTTAAAAAAGTAGCCCAAGAGTTGGCGGTGGGTGGTGATGACTAGCTGCCTTCCCTCTAGTCTTACACTGCAAAATTAGGGACGGCTAGCACAGATAGCCCTCGAGTAGCTTTGTGCGAAATTCCAAAACAAACCAATGAAATATTCTATTTACTCTCTTCGTAAATTTCAGAAAATAACAACATCGTGAAACCTATGTTTAGATGTTTCTCCAGTTTACTTATGATTTATTTTAGTAATTTTATTTGATATTCTGATAGTAAAGGATACCCGCAGTCTCTCTTCCTAAAATAATTTATAAATGTCCCGAGTAAACTACCCCAAAAAACAACACAGTTTGTGTGCAAAAATATCTCTTATTTTGACTGCCTTACCAAATTTTGTTGGCTTTCTCAATTTATGTTCTTTTAAATTATGTCATTTATGTGAATTAAAATTATGTGAATGAATATTGGTGAGCCTGTACTTTCGTCAGCGTTACAGAGATAAAGTATTTGTAATTGTATAACCACAAGTTAAAGTGTTATATTTTTTAAAGCTGCTTGTAAAAAATATATAAATATAAATTATTTACCATACGACGTATCGCCCCATCCCACAACAGTTGCAACTCTTCCATCAAAATCCTGGTAAGCAAATTGACCAACAGGAAGACATATCGGTTTAATAATGTCGTTGTAAGCAACATCAACAGATAACTTTAACAACGCAATGTCATGGTAGGTTAACCCGGACTTATATTCCTGGTGAACTCTCACATCTGAAACTTGAAAATCTGTACCGGAAGTGAGAAGGTTGTGAGCACCAGCCTTTACTAACAGTTCAGAAGGTTTTCTGGAAATATTTTAAAATAGGAAAACATAAACAATTAATCTGGATAGCAAGTGAGCTTAAATTTCATTTCTATATATATTTAGCCAATAAAAGCTTTTATATCACTTCAGAACCAAGGGACATAAAAATAGATTATACTTTCGCATTATTCAGGAATATACGAAATTAGCTGATCTCAGAGACTAACAGTGACCACCAATACACAAACATTAACTAGCCTCAGAGACTGACAGTGACCACCAATACACAAACATTAACTAGCCTCAGAGACTGACAGTGACCACCAATACACAAACATTAACTAGCCTCAGAGACTGACAGTGATCTCCAACATATAAACATCAATTAGCCTCAGAGACTAATCGTAATCACAATATAGATACATCAACTAACCTCGGAAACTAACAATGATCACCAATACACAAACACCAACTAGCCTCAGAGACTAAAGGCTCCTCTATTTTGTTTTGTTTTTTAAATTAAGCACAAAACTACACAATGGGCATTCTGTGCTCTGCCCACCACCGGTTTTTAGCGTTGTAAGTGCACAGACACGACGCTGAGCCTCTAGGGGGCCACCTACATAGAATGCGAACAAATAATATTAAAGTATTGTCAGTATAATGGTAATATCCACACTAACAACGAACAATGCCCCTCTCAGAAGATTGTGCTTCACTGAAGTAGAATTCGTCTTTAATATGTTTTTCGTCGCGCGACTCGAAGAAAACTAAAGAAAATAAAATCTTATTATAATGGACCTAGCGCATATTTATGTATACAAAACTGAAATAATATATATTGTGCTGCCATCTAATAATTGGCATCCCAAATAAAAATTCATAAAAATTTTACACACTGGATATTGAAGATTCACACAGTTAGAAAAATAGCTGTGACATGTGTAAAAATTATTTCTTTATAATAGAGCACAATTTGAAAAATAAAATTATCCTCACAGCAAGAACACTATTTTATCTTGAACTGGACCTGAACGTGTGATTACGTTTCAATAGGAGTACTAAGAAACTAGAGTTTTTAAAAATATATTATTTTTCAATAAACGGTCCCACTTTTAGCATATAAAAAAATTCAGTTTACAACACTAAAATGTATGAAAAATTTGAGTTCTCTTTATTGAATCATCTTGATGTAATGTGTTGCGGATACCTGAGAAGCACAATCTGAACACTTTTCCCAAGGAGCACTGCTCATTAATAAAATACTGATATCAGACAAAAAACACAAACAGCCGTTTGAACTAGTGATAATAAATATGTATATTGTCATGCTTCTTAAGAATAATGTAATTATAATTTTTTTATTTTAAAATACTAATAAACGAAAAGATCACATAAATTACATACACATATATATACATATGATTATTTTAACTTTATTTAAAATTTGAGTTCAACGTTCATCAACTATTATTGAGGAGATCAGCATCATGTTATCAAAACAGGATTAGTTTTATAATGTTGTCACAATCTCTACGGTGTCCAATAGGAATGCAGATTTATGGTTTTATTTTCAGATTTTTTTGGGATCTTTCCAAAAGATCGCCTTTAAGGTGGATGAATCCTTATAATGTTCAACAATATACAACCATCAACTGATATCAGAGTCTAACAGTAATTTACCAATACACGAACATCATATGCTCAGAACCTAACAGTAACTCATTAATTACGATCACCTTATGATATCAAAGACTGACATTGTTCGCTAATATTCAAGGATCGGATGATCCTACAGACTAATACTGTTTACCAATACACGAGCATTAACTCACTTCAGAGACTAATTATACTCACCAATTTACAGACCTTATATGACACCAGAATGTAGAAATATTCAGTAATATAAAAACAGTTTATTTTAAACCCAAAAATATTTATAAGAATTCACATTAACTGATCTCAGATTCTAATAACGATCAGTGAAACACGAACTTCGGTTGTTATTAGAATCAAACCAAGGTAAACTAATCAGTGATGTCGAGAAACCCACTTGTTGAGAACTTTTATATGCAAAAACGGCTGTTCTGGGCCCAGAAAACACTTCAAATAGAAGAGCGAACAACGTTTCGACCTTCTTCGGTCATCGTCAGGTTCACAAAAAAAAAAAAAAAAAAAAAAAAAAAAAAAAAAACCTGACGATGACCGAAGAAGGTCGAAACGTTGTTCGCTCTTCTATTTGAAGTGTTTTCTGGGCCCAGAACAGCCGTTTTTGCATATAACAAGGTAAACTAATGTTATATTACTATTTTTAGTGAAATGGTGACAACGAATAACTCTGTAATCATTTTTAATATACTTATATTTCTTAAGAAGTAAATACAGACAAACAGACTTTAGCCCCCACTTGACAAACACGAAGATTTCTGCAGTTAATGGTTTATTTATTGTGCAGTTTCCTAATGTAATTAAATTCCGAGAAAAAATCTCATTTTCTTTGTAATTAAATATTTTTGGGATTATTGTGAGTTGTGAAACTAGGTGATAGTGATTTTGATTATTTTTTTCTTAAAATTTGTGGTTACATTTAATTAGTGTAATGTTTAACTTTGTTCTTGAGAATTATGTAAGTTTACTTTAATTATTATATTTACTTTAATTTCTATTTTCTTCAAACAAGTCATGTAGTTATATAGATACTAGTAGCTATAGTACTACAATATGGTGAAGAGAAACCGTTTTGTCACTACAAGCAACTACGCCCACTATTGGTGGTAAAAGCTTTCTTATTTTCACTTTGGAACTACGAACCGTCTCATAACTCACTATAAGTCGTTATGCCTTCTGTACTAAGATCTGTCTGTCATTTGAAACCGCTTGATATAACCACTGCGTCAACAAACAAGGCATAATTACTGCATTGTTTCAAGATTAGAATATCCGCTAAAAGATTATAATACAAAAATCTTCGCTCAAAGCTAACGAGCGTTATCTAAGTTACCTATCCCTAATTTAGCAGTGTATGACTACAGGGAAGGCAAGCTAGTCATCACCACCAACTGCAACTCTTGAGCTACTCTTTTAGCGAAGAATATTGGGAGTGCCCGTGACATTATAACGCCTCTCACATTTGATCCCAAAATCTAAAAATATCAATATCCGCTGTTGCCTTAGTTTGATTTGGTTTGAATTTCGCACAAAGTTTCATGAGATCTATCTGGCTAGCCGTCCCTAGTCTAGCAGTGTAAGATCAGAAGGAAGGCAAATAGTTGTCACCACCGACTGCCAACTCTTGGTGTACTCTTTTACCAACGAATAGTAGGATTGACCGTCACATTATAATGACCCCACGAATGAAAGGGCGAACATGTTTGGTGTGACGGGGATTCCAACCCGCGACCTTTAGATTATAATGCCGGGCCACCGTGGGCTTAAAACAGATAACCTTTATGTAGCTTTGTGTTCAAGAAGAAACAAAGAAATTACACAAGTAAGAAATTTACTTAAATATATTTCTGGTGTAATTAATGTACGAATCTGTAGTTCTTTATTTCTGAAATTAGTATGATTATTTTTAAAAACGAAGCTGAAAGAACTTAACATGAACAAAATATTTTAGTATATTAATCAAAATTATAGCTACAAATCTAGTGGTTAACTGCTTGTGATTGGCTACGTTTTGGTAACATTTCCAGCCGGTTTCTGAGATTATAGAATTACATGTATTCACTGTATTTTGAGTTTCATGATGAGATGAAATACATGTCGGAAAATGCTACTCTTCCATTTTTTGTTGTGTTCCGCACTAATAAAACAGCGTGCTAATAAAATAGCGTTTTTTGTACACATATTTATATGTATAATATGTTTTGCTTTTTTGAACAAAAAGAAATAAATCGTTTTTTTATTCTAATTGTTCTCATTTTTAAAACTAAAATTATTCTAAAGAGCAAACATTTTTCCTTATAGAATACAAATAGAATACTTTATGTGCTATAATACCAAAAAAAAAATCTTAACTTATACATATGTATCTACAGAATGGGAAAACAAAAACCTTACTATAACATTACATTGGTATAAATGTTTACCTCTTTTTGTCAGCATCCACTACACAGTGAGCAGCAGTAAGTACATACTTGTGATTGATTAACGCTCCACCACATCCAATCGTGTGAGAGGAAATAGACTTTATAAAAATTGCAACCTGAAATCGTTTCAGAAGTGTTATTATTTAGTTTAATATACAAACTGTCTTTTTAAAATGTATTGTGTACTGGTACGATACAAATAGCTCAAATTAAATGTACTATCACTAGTATACTGAACCCAATTTCTACTATCTTTTCAGAAATGTGATTTTATGTACACAGGTCCTCTGTCGTATTGTTCGGAAAACAAAATATCTCTTTAAGTTTATATTAAATATGATACAAATCAATTACATTTGATGACGGGACTGGATAAAATTTTCATTCTTTTTATTATTTACTTCAATAAATCAAAGGGGAACTCATTATAGGGAAAGAGACAGCGAACAAATTACTTTGCTGAACCAGTTGTAAGAAGCTAATTCATTTCTTTTGTCCACCTGGCGTGAAATATTTGTTTTTTAGTTTGTTCTGTATGTTGTACGTTTAGTCTACACTGTATTTTTCTTGCTTTATAACAGCTCAGATAATGTCACTGACATGCGCTTGCGTGTATACAACACAATATAGTGAACAATCATATAATTATCAAAAGGCTTCGTTCCGATGTGTCGGTATTTGAGTATAGTTGTTAAATACTCAGGAGGGTCAGGTACATTAGACCTCTTCCTCCAAAAACAATCAAAAGGCTACAAGCTTGTTTGTTTGTTTTTGAATTTCGCGCAAACTTGCACGAGGGCTATCTGTGCCAGCCGTCCCTAATTTAGCACTGTAAGACTAGAGGAAAGGCGGCTAGAAGCACTTACAGCCAGAAGAGCTTTGTTCAACATCTGTCAATAAATAATACAACGTATTGCCATTAAGTGTCAAGCATTTGTCTCGCAATCCATCATGTTTCCAGGCTTAGACCCCGCAGCTCATCACGGTTCGAGTCTTAGAGGTGCAAACCATCATGAGCTTGAAAAGTAAAGAAACACACACAACAATTATTAGATATTCTCAACTGTGGGTCTTAAGGTTTTCTAATTACATGTGAAACTCTGAGTATTTCAACGTCAAATTATTATTGCTATGAGCATGATTTGGACTAAGAATGAAAACCATGCAAAGCAAACAATATAAATCATGCTTTAATGATAATTACAATAAAGTTTAAAATAATAAAGGTTTAAAGGTTACATAATTAAAGGGTTAAAATATTGAACAATAAATAAAATTTGTTATTACAGTCATCTGCTGTTAGTCTTTTCCGTTTCGACATGGAAATATAAGAAGTTAAGGAATACGTGAAATGTATATTATTTTTTATTCTTGTATTTCAGAATCAAAGAACAAAGCTGCTCAGTGAACATGTTTAGGGAACTTTTATTTATTCTTCACCATTAATTCGCACCTGCAAACAACCAGTTACTCTGGGATTACTTATTTTCCATTTATATAAAAACGACTAATTTTGCAAAACTTCTTGGTCATTTCTTTACATTGAGTGTGTGTGACGGATTTATTAATATTATTATTATATATTCTAATTTGAAAGCGTAAAATGTGACATACTAATATAGAGGTTCTTCCGAGTAAAACACACAACTGCTGTAGAGAATGGTATGGAAATAAGTCGATAATTTGAGAAATGTGTAAGAACAACAACAAAAACACATCAACTGGAAGATAAGAATGCGTTAGAAAGTTAGAGAGATAATTTAATTAAGTAAAACTAAAGAATTTACAGTTAATATGACGTATGTCTTGTTATTTGATGATTTACTGAAAAAAATCATGTTATACATTCAATTTCCAGTTACATGAAACTTGTGTTAACTTTGAACAAATAAGAAAAATTCCGAATAGGATAAATATTTGATTATTTAAACGCAATGTGACGGGCATGAAATAGAAAAGAAATACTTGTGAAACCTTTTAAAACACTATACGTTTTAGATATAAAAGATGTATTTTTCAAAGTAAAACCATTAATGATTTTAATATAACTGGTATATTTAACTCCACCTAACAGAAAACTCTGATCCATTGTTGTTAATCTATTTTTAAGAATGTCTGATATGAAATATATTAAAAATAAGTAACGCATGTTAAATGATGCTCCAGTAATAACTACCATAGATCTAGAAGTAAAAGCTATAGAAGTTTCAGGTTACAGTAAAAGAGCCTAAACTTAGGTAAAATGTTATAAATGTCTCTTACAGCCCATGGCCAGCTATGTGGTGTTGAAGGATTTCCACCAACGATAGAGTAAATTGGATGTGAAACATTTAAACTGGGCAACTGGAATTGTGGACCGATATTGGAACTCTGGCGTTTCAGACGTTTCTCTTTTATGCCGCAACCTAAAGGGAAGTGAATAGTTTCAGTTTCCTTGACTGAGCATCGAAACCAATTCAATAACTTATTCCCTCATGGCTCAGCGGTAAGTCTGAAGATGAACAATGCTGAAAACCGAGGTTTCATATCCGTGGTAAGCACAGCACAAACGGCCCATTGTAAGTTTTGTGCTTTCAACAAATGGTCAAAGTATATTACAAAAAAAAAAGGTCAAACAACAACAGACAGTTAAATTGAATAAGAAAATATGTTTCATTGTGTAAATTTCTGAAACAAACAAATACAACTTTTAATATCACAATGAAAAGAACACTGAGATACGCAGCCCATTTTGCTAACCAGCATGCCGATAATTTGCCAATTGCTAATTGATCGGAGCTTTAAAATCGAAGGATTTATCAACACATTAATGTACTTTGTGTGATGAATTCCCAAATTATTTTTATTTTATCATCCATATTGCTTCTTGTGATTTTCATAAAAGAAAAAACAGTTCTAGTTTGATATCGTAATTTACACTACATAAGGAAAACTTCACAAGAACACCTATTGATATATTGTACAAATAACTAATACCGTATGTTTAACGAAAACATTTATAACAAATATTCTCTGACATTTTTCTTCTGATACTTTATATACATCAAAATAAAACATTAACTAAAACTCACACACGATATATAATGGTACGCTACTATCAAAACGTATAAGTAGGCTTCAGAAAAAGAACCCAGCTGAAAATACACAGAGCTGTCCTAGTAGCAAAGAGGTGCCGACCAACACCCAACTTGAATGAAACGAAGGTGCTTCCTGCTGTGACAAGCAAGCTTGTCTTTTTAAAATCTATGCTTGCGATAAATATACGTATGAATTCCCTCTAGTTGCACAGCGCCATATCTGCGGATTTTTAACGTTAGAATATACCCGTATACAGCATAGCATAACTCATTATGTTGTTTTGTGCTAAGTAACAAACAGAAACATATATAAAAACCAAACGATGAGCTACTTGAGGCATATGATTTGTTTTGATAGCAGATTGGACAGCTCGTGATGAGTAACGAAATCGAAATGGGTATACGGGCGCAACTTTTATACATTTTTTCATTTCTCTCTATTTCTATACAAAGCAATATTTTATCACTATGTCATTTCATACGTCTATCTTCAGTAAAAGACAGTAATAACTAATATGAGTATTCCTCATTTCACATACCTTCTTCGTTCCTAAACACAAGTGGCATGTTTGTTGAAGGGTGAATTGGAGGAGTAACAGGAGTTACCACTGGTGGTTCAACGACAGGAAACAAAGGACAACATATGAGAGGTAAATATCCATAATAATAACATACATTTGTTGGTAAATATGGATTGTTCTGTAAAATGTTGCAATAAGCCTTTGATGTGCAAATTCCTATTTGTCTTTGCGGTGTATAACAGTTGTTGAGTTGTCGTCCATTTAATTCTGCAGAATATTTGAAGTAAAAGAATAAATTAAATATATACTAACATATCTTATTTGATTTGTTTTATTTTCTACATCAAATATTATGTTCTTTTTTATTGAATATTCAGCAAAGTTTATAGAATAATTTTAAATTAGATTTTTTATAATACTCATATTATTGTCTTTATAAAATACAATATCATCAGACTATTTGTCTGCTTTTGAGATTTATCCTCAAGATATGACAAGCGACATACATAAACTTCATTCTGTTTAGAGACACTGATATATATTTTCTATCGTTTTTTATTTTAAGCTTATTGTTTCTAAGAAAAACTTCAAGTATAAATCATTATAGATATTTAATAAGGTCTATGAATTGTGAATATAATCAGTTTCTAAAGTGTTAAGATATTTTACAAACCTTCCGTATTGGTGGTTTCTGAAAGTCCGACCAAAAGAATTAGTACCAATATCATCGCAAAAATAGCCATTTTGTGACCTTCTCTGTTAACAGCGCTAAATACTCGATACCCGGGAATTATTTTCCCTTATATATGAAGTGACCCTCTCCCAAAAACAAGTTACAAGGTCACTAGTAGGATTTGTAGATAAGAGGATCTGCCAATACTCGGACTTTCTGCTAGAAACCCTTTTTAGATTAACCTGAAAGGTTCCATATCATCGTCTGAGAATTGTTACAAGGCCATTTAGGGGTAAACAAATATTAACGTGCAAGTACAGGGCAGCATTTTCAATGGGTCAGTAAGTGAAACATATTGTATAAAAATAAACATTTGAAATTTCACATTTAAACTTTCTTTATGAGCTGTATAGTTGAGAAGAAACAAAAACTGTTACTGTCATATTCTATCACCCAGAATGTTTTCGATAATCTAATTACAGGCAAATAATAAGTTTGACATTTTACATATTCAGCAAGCTTTCAAAGTAAGAAAAACTTTGTCCGTGATGTTTTATTCTTGTTTGAGAACTTTTGCTTTAAAACTGTTCCCGCTTTATTAAAAGTGTATCTCACACATGTTGATCATCATATTGAAACGTTTGTTTGTTTTGTTCACAACGTTTTACTGGGTTTAAATGGCATTACAATTTGAAATTTTGTGAACAAAATAAACAAAAGCTCAATTATGTACATCCAATAAGAAACTTGTGTGAATTATAAATAACTTGTGATTGTCATTTATAAATGTGTATCGTTCCTCGGGATCTTTCTTATTAAAAAATAAAGAACCCTGAGTGAGATGCTTATGCTAGTTCATTAAAACTATTAAACAGTTTAGATCATATATGGAATTTTTTCCAAGAATTTCTTTATGTGCATCCAAACATAATAAAACTCCATGTTATCCATGTTAAAAGTTTTATTACCAATAACCTGTTCAAAGAGAATATTGTAAAAGTAACAATAAGGAACACACCCTCACACACTCTTCATAATTTTTATAAGCGTAAGAGCTTTTTTAAAGTCAATCAGATATATTAGTTTATGAAATATTCGATGTTTGATTGTGTCTCCTTTTTGTATAAAAAATTAACTTAGAAAACGGAATGTCAGAATTCAATACAACTTACAAATATGATTTATATTTTAAGCATTTCAACCTGATTATAAGTTTATTGACACTTTCAGAACAAGCCGACATAAGAAAGTTTATAATCTATGAACATTGTGTTATACGTGTAAATAACTCTTGATCTCATGATTAATGTCTTTGTCGCCGAAGAAAATATAAACATCTTTATGCATTTTTAAATCCCAATGGTTCAGCGGTAAAACTGAACGTTTGTTACAAAAAGTAACAGTAATTTTAATCATTGGGGAGTAAATAATGAACAATGTTTCTTATTGTTAGAGAATGATTTGTTATTGTATGAATGTTTTATGAAGATGTTTTCTGTGAATTATTTATAATCTAGTTACAATACATGTATGGAATACCTCTAAAAATAATAGATTTTATATATATTTTGCCATCTCATTTGGAATCCTTGGATAGAGAAGAATACAAGGAAATAGGTTCTGAAAGACACACACCTATTAATCAACTGGAAAACACTAAAATTATTATTTTTTATAGTAATGACAGTGAATTTTATTATGAATTTCGGGTTCTTCTCTTTAGATTCTGTTTCTGGTTTGCACTTTTCTAGCCCGTTAAACTGAAGAAGCGTGCTTTAAATTCGGCATTTTTAAAATGAAATGTGCTGTGAGTAATAACGTAACTTATTATAGAGTTGTTGTCGAAGTTTCTGATCGGGTAAAATTTGCTGATGCTGTGTGAATGTCTCCTTTACAAATAAGCAACCGTGATGGAGAATTTCAGCCAATCATTATGACGGTGAAAACCTGGAACACGCTTAGACCCTGTTTGATTTTATTACTAATCACGATCTCTAACAATCTGTCATCAAATTTAATTATATGCACAATGTAGCGCGTCTTCTGGTTTATGTATGTAACTGTGGCTGTTATTGTTTGTTATTAAGCACAAAGCTACACAAATGGTTATGTTTCTAGATATATTAGTCTGCAGACGCATCGCTGTGTCACTGGAAGACGTATATATATATTGCTGGAAAAAAATGAAAGACAAATTTGCTTGTCACGACATTTAGTTACCCCATTGGTTTTCTACATTTCTTATAAACATGACGAAAAAAAAACGACTACGGATAATTATCCAGATTCCAACTTCTATATTTGTCTCATGTGACGTGTGCCTTAATTTATTCTGAGAAGTTCAAGAATGTTTTTCTCAATACTTGGTAAACTGCGACATTTAAACACTGCTTAAGCCTCAAGACATGCTTTCTTATTTATTTAAGAAAAAAATGAGTAATTTTAGAACAAGCACGAGGTCATGTTTTGTAAAAAATGCATTTTTAGGTATAAAACCTACATATATTCAGGAATTAATTTATCCTCTAAACGATGTAATTCTACACTTTTTCTCGTTATCTTTCTTTCTTTCTTAACAAATACTTTTGTTTATTATTCTCACGCATTATCTACATAGTTTTACATTAAATAAAAACAAAATGCTAAGAAATTTAAAAACCATGTTCATTCAACTCTATATACAAGACCTGGAACGTAAGAAATCTGAAATTTACAACTTCATTCTAATGATGTTACATAGAAGTAACAGTAATAATTTTACTGATATCAACTGAACCAGAACGTTTCTAAAAATCTTATACATGAATCAAGCCGAGACTTAAAGAAAATACCAAGATGCAACTTGAAAGTACATTCATTCCAAACTGCTTGAGGCAATGATTTTTATACACTAAACGGAAATCCTCCGAATTGTGTACATTATTGGACTAATTCCTAATGAAATTATGACAACTTGTAGATAAAATTGAATGTTTATTAAACTTCAACAGTAGCTTTACCTTTGAAAATTTACATTCTATATTTTGAATTTGGTACACAAATTATATAAAACTGGTTCTTATTATTTCCAATTTTGAAACAGAACAATAAAGCACATAAATTAATTTACAGTATGGGAAAATTACTGTTTTTAGAAAGCCTGGAAAGGAAGGTTTTGCTTTGGCTCAATAAATAAATTTGTGTTTTTTTCTAAATAATCGCAGTTTATCACATATAATTCAATTGCTGTCTGTTTGTTGAAAGATTAGTTGAAATCATTATTTATTTGTTAGATATTGAATAATGTTGAATTAAATATCAAAATATCAAAGCGTTTTCATAATCTAGGATATATTTTTCTGAACGAAGTTTTCTGAAGTATTTAGAAATATACTGTTTATTTTGTGTGATTTTGCAAGATCAAACCAAGTACCAATTAAAAAGCTTAAAACTTAAAAAAACATTTATAAATTTAACAATAAATAAATTCTTTGTTTATTGTGTACGTATAACATTTATTCTTTTAAAAAAAGATGTCCATGAATAATACTTTGATAAATACACATCTTCAGTCTTGTAGCTGTTTTTAAATATAATAACAGCTTCAAGTGTACATAAGCTAAAACTAAATACTAGCAAAAGCTATTGGAAACTTAAATGCAGTTTTATGAATAATCTTGTTATACTTTGTTTTATATAAACTTCAAGAAAAATTATAGAAGTAAAAAAATACGTTTTCTAAAACAAAAACATTAAGAAACTAGGTGAACCAATGGTTCACAAAATGACCATGCTGTAGAAAGTACCCTTCCTCTTCCTCCCCTCAAAAATAAACTTTATATTGATTGTGGAATTTCCACAAAATGAAAAATTATATTATCTAAAATTTAATTTCATATAAACAAAAAACATTACATAAAACAGAGCATGAATGGTTCAAAGGTGATTAATATTACATGCTGTTTGAATGATTTGTCTAACAAAAACAGTTAATAGAGAAATAAACACCGCATGCTTACTTTGTAGGGAAATATTTTTTTAAAAGATAAAGCCAGCTAATATAAACTCTAAGTAATTTCCGACCTGCAGTGAGGTAGTGAACTAGACCAATGTTCTAATGAAGTGCACTGGATTTTTCTGGGGCCAAGACAACGAAATCCTTTGTCGCATCTCACAACTACGAATTCATCAATGTCGTATTGGAATTTAGTTGGCAACACACGTTCGCTGGTACAGCAGCATGTCTTCAGATTTATAACGCTAAAATCAGAGGTTCCATTCCGTTCGATGATTTCAGCCGATAGCCCGATGTGGTTTTGCTATAAAAAAAAATTCGCACACTGCCAGGATTGTATAGAATGTATGTGTTTCTTTCTTATAGCGAAAGCCACATCGGGTTATCTGTAAAGCCCATAGAGTAAAAAATAGAAGAAAAAAATAATTAATACGATCGTCTCCACAACTTTATAATTAAGTCATTTCTAAATCTATAGAGAACATAATAGATCTATGTTAAACATCAACTACCGATATAAAAACCTTAGATACCTTTTTTCAAGCAAAGATTTTTTGTTCAAATTTGTGATTAAAAAGTAAAATGTAGATATAGATACCTGTCACTACTTTTTAAATAGAGATGTACATATACATTTCCCATAATTGTCTTTACATAATGGTTAAACTGTAAGATTAAACATGAAGAGCTCTTATTTCTTGTCAAAAGGTATTGGAGAATATCATATAAAAATACAAAATAGACTTCGCAAAGCACACAATCTAACGAAATAAAGACAAACTTGTAGCTTCATCACCCTCCATAACAAATTAACACTTTACAGTTAGTGGGTGCTCTGTATGGCCGACATATTTGTTGCTATCATTTTGTTCTTTATTCACAGACAACTCTAATTATTACATTTTTATTAAAATATCTGTATACACTAAGTGTTTTATTGACTATTATTGCAAAATATCAACACTAATACAAATTAAAACTTTGATTTTTCATGTCATCTGAAGATAACAAAATTATAGCATGCTTACTTCAACCTTCGGTTTCAAATGATAAATATTTTCCGTCGTTAAAACTTGAATAGTTGAATAACGCACTTTTATTACTTGCAACCAATTTTGGGTTTTAGCTAAATTACATTAGTGATTATTATTTTATTTATAAATAAGATGTTATTGATTTGTGATATTATGATTATTATAATATTTTAACATAACTCAGAATGAGCTGATGTTGTCTTTAGGCCTGTTGCTTTTGTAAAGTTTTGTTGTTGTTGTTGTTACTGATGAACATATCACATTAGCAGATTTGTACTTCTCTTATAAATCACTAAAGAAGTAGGCATACTTAAACCTATGGAATGGAATATAAAATCAGTTTTATGCAGGAAACAATAACAAGTATTATATATACACGTTTTAATAAGAGCACCAAAAACTCTTCATTGTGCTTATTTCTTTTTCATTTAATTGTTTAATTTTTCAACCTATAACAGTAATAGAATATTTAAAAATCATATTCAGCACGCCAATCATAAATCATTAGAAGTGAGCAGGGAGCATTTCAGTGAAAACAGCTTTTATCTTGATGGTAGACCTCTGATGGGTGAGCGTAAGTTTAAAAACTTAAAATGTTAAAATACAGGGCTCTAGTCTCTGTTGTGAACAGAGTGCATTAAATCTATTGTGTAGCTTTGTACTAAGCAAACAGCAATGTTACACATAATATTTCCATTATAACTTTACATGGTAATGTCTTGGTGTGTTTTAAATACATCATATGTAATAAATGTAAAATATCAATTTTAATATGTTATTTCCTGTTCCTTGGTGCGATAGTTTATGATTCAAATCTCATATTTTATCCAGACATTTGCTTTAGTTTATAAAATATTCAAAGCAGAAAATGTGAGCCTCAGAAATTATCACAAACGTTTTGATGAAATGATTTGTTTGGACGAACTTTAACATGATCATGAATAGAAACTTTAAAATCGATCATTGATTTCGATAGATAACGCAGTATTTATGACAGTTACGGTTTTGCCAAAAGAAAACAAACTGATAAAACTCAACTGTTTATCTACTGTTTTTTATACTCTCTAATGAATCTCTGTTGTTGTTACACTTTATATTTAAATATTTTAGTAACTCACAAAACGAAATACTCCTTTGTTACAATTATTTAAAAATTTAGTTAATAGTAGAATACGTTTAACATTACGATTGACATTTTATTACAGAGAGGGTAAAATACAAATATTTATTTCAAATAGCATTAGCGCTAATCCAGTTGATGTAAGAAGAAACTCGTGTGTAGACTCCAGGGAAGTTAGGCCTAGCACATTGATAACCAAAAGAAACGATCCCTGATAATATCCAGCTTCCTGTGCTTTGGTCTTGAAGCATCAAAGGACCTCCTGAGTCACCCTGCTTAGAATACAGAAATAAATTACCTGAAAAAGCACACGTGGTAAGCAGGAGACAAGTGAACAATACTAGGTTATTAAACACAGTCTTTACACCGTATTAGTTTTCTCATATACCGAATTACTTTATACATAACATATTATCTTTACATGGAATGTTTATACGTCCACATCAGAAAAATAAATCTTTATCTAAAACAGGTAAAGAATAAGACTATAGGTGAATGAATAAATAAATTAATGTTTAAAATTGCTAGAAATATTGTACTTTCACAAAGTCCCGGCAGGTGGATAGGAACTTGACTATTAATCCGAGGGTAACGGGTTTGAATCCTCGTCACAACAAACATGGTCATCTCTTTCAGCAGTGGGTGCATTATAATGTGACGGTCAATCTAATTATTCATTGGCAAAAGAGTATCTCAAAAGTTGGCGGTCGGTAGTAATGACTAGCTGCCTTCCGTCTTGTTTTAAATTACTAAATTACGGATGGCGAGCGCAGGTAGTCCTCAAATAGCTTTGCGCGAAAATTCAAAACAAAACAAACTCCTCTCACAAAGAAACATGTTTCCTTAATCATAAAAATATTTCAGTGACAATGTTTATGTGTTGCCTTACATTATTGCAGCTTTAATAACAACCGAAAAATAATGCAACTGATTTTTAAGCGTTTCTCAGCAAAAGTTACTAAAAAAACTGTTAACATTGGATTATAGACATGAAACTACTTTTTCCCTAAGATTGTTTTCTTGTTGTTACTATTCTGTTTTGCTCACCCTCCCAGCCGTGGGGGCGTTATAAAATGACGGTCAATCCCACTATTTGTTGGTAAAAGAGTAGCCCAAGAGTAGTCTTACACTGCTCAATAAGGGACGGCTAGCGCAGATAGCCCTAGAGTAGCTTTGCGCAAAATTCAAAACAAACAAACAAACTATTCTGTTTGTATCGCCCCTCAGTGGCTCAGCGGTATGTCTGCGGACTTACACGCTAAAATCCGGGTTTCGATACCCGTGGTGGGCAGAGCACAGATAGCCCATTGTGTAGCTTTGTGCCTAATTCAAAACAAACAAACTGTTTGTATCAATTTTTCAACTTGCACAAAATTACTCATGTGGTTTTTTGTTGGTGTAACACAGGACACTTTAATATACACATATAAGTCGCGTAACCTAATATATTTTTGTTTCTAATTAGCTTTAGTAGTACATAGGAATATTAAAAATCGTAATTCTGTTACAGTTACAAAACACAAAAATCTCACTACATTTCTACCAGGTAAGAGTTATACTAATTTAGTTACTCTTTAATATTCATCACATCTAAACTAAAAGTGAGAGAAAGCTGTTTGAAATAATTGTATATATCCTTATGACAGTAAATATGATAATTTGTTTCACCTGACAGGCATCTTTTCCTCCTTCCTTGTATCCAGCACATATTACTCTATCTGTAATTCCATAAGGTAAGTTCTGTTTCAACACCTGTCGATAAGCTATATCACACTCCCTGAAATTCACGATTGGTATCTTAACCTCCTGAAGAATATTACTTGAAGCACCACCTAATTAAAAAACAGTATAAAACCTCTTTGAATTGCTTTATGTTATAATAACACTAATACTTATCAGGTAATTGTGTCCTTATGTTTTTCACATTCTTTTGTAATTGATAAATAACTTTTTATTATGAAAGCAGCAGATATTTCTATCAAACCTGAATTTTAATATAATAAATCCACAGACTCGTAGCTGAGGCATCATGAACTAGAATGAATAGAAGTAGAGAGTTTAAAACTTTAAAAATTAAAACATAACGGAAAATATATATCGATTACACTTCAAGGTAGTTACATGAGAAGAAGTTGTTTCACTATACGTCTAATTAATACTTTCAAGTGAAATATAAGAAACATGCAAGTAATGTGTACATATATATATAAATTAAGAAACGTGATTATTCTATAATTAATCATTATTGATAAATATTATAATTTCTCATTATATATAACTGGTATCAGTTTAAAACTTTAAAAATTAAAACATAACGGAAAATATATATCGATTACACTTCAAGGTAGTTACATGAGAAGAAGTTGTTTCACTATACGTCTAATTAATACTTTCAAGTGAAATATAAGAAACATGCAAGTAATGTGTACATATATATATAAATTAAGAAACGTGATTATTCTATAATTAATCATTATTGATAAATATTATAATTTCTCATTATATATAACTGGTATCAAACCAGTATAGGTTCTTGTAAATTATGTCACTTGTGAGAAGCACGCTGTGAATAGATATTGACAAGCCTATGCTTTTGTTATTATTACAGAGCTAAAGTATCTGTAAACATATAACCATAAGTTAAAGTGTTATATTTTCTAAACTATTTGCAAAGAATGTAAAGGTATAAATTATTTACCATACGACGTATCGCCCCATCCCACAACAGTTGCAACTCTTCCATCGAAATCCTGGTAAGCAAAGCGACCAACAGGAAGAAGACATATCGGTTTAATAATGTCGTTGTAAGCAACATCAACAGATAACTTTAACAATGCGATGTCATGGTAGGCTACCCCATACTTATAGTCCTGGTGAACTATCACCTCTGAAACCTGAAAATCTGTACCGGTGGTGAGAAGGTTGTGAGCACCAGCCTTTACTAACAGTTCAGAAGGTTTTCTGGAAATATTTCAAATTCTTAAGACATTATTAATTAACTGGGATAACAATTATTTTTATGTAATTATTTTAATTTTAGTTTTCTGAAAATTTGAATTCAACTATAATCTCCTATTACTGAGAATTCAGCATCCATGTTATCAAACCACGACTGGTTTTGTAATGGAACAACCCAACTCCTGTATGTCCAATAAGAGTGTCTATGCAAATTTATGTCTTTGTTTTTAGTCTTTCGTAACCTATCCAGTTCTTGTCTGATGTTGATTGATTATAGGTAACGTTTATCGTCTCCAGTGTAGATGAATCTTTACAGTGCTTAAAAATACACACTATCAGTTGGCCACAGAATCTAATAGTAATTTATTAATATACGAACATACTATAATCTCAGAGACTAACATTGTTCGCTAACATGCAAGGATCAGCTGATCCTGGCGACTAATACTGTTCACCAATACACGAGCATTAACTCACTTCAGAGACTAACTGCACTCACCAATTTACAGACTTTATATGACACCGGAGTATTGAAATATTCAGTGATATAAAAACAGCTGATTTTAAACCCAAGAGTATTTATCCGAATTCACATTAGCTGATCTCAGGTTCTAATAACGATCATTAAAACACGAACTTCGGTTGTTATTAGAATCAAACCAAGGTAAACTAATGTTATATTACTATTTTTAGTGAAATGGTGACAACGAATAACTCTGTAATCTTTTTAATATACTTATATTTCTTAAGAAGTAAATACAGACAAACAGACTTTATCCCCTACCTGATGAAAAAAGAAATGTATTTAGTTACTGATTTATTTTTTAAAAAGTTAAATTCCTAAAGAAATAGCATTTGCTTTGTAATTAAAAGTTTTGCTTTATTAATTGGTTACACTCAAATTTTTGGGATTATTTTCAACATGTACAACTGTGAGTTCTAAAACTGTTTTAGGAAGGTTATAGTGCTTTTAATTATTTCTTTTTTTAGAATGTACGGTTACATTTAGTTAGCATAATGTATTTTTGGGAATTACGCAAGTTTACTTTACCTATTATATTTACTTTAACTTCCATTTCCTTGAAACAACAAGTCATGTAGTTACATAGATGCTAGGAACTATATGACTGCGACGTGGTAAGAAGAAACCGTTTTGTCAAAACATGCAACTACGCCTACAGTAAGTTCTCAAAGCTTTCTTATATTCACTTTGGAACTACAAACCGTCTTATCATCTTGCACAGTGGGCGTGGCGGTCTCAAATGACAGTTAGATAAAGACACTGCGTCAAACAAACAAACCACAATTACTGTATTGTTTCAAAATTAGAAGATCCGTTAAAAGATTATAACACAAAACGTAATACTTCGACTTAAAGTATCGTTTATATTAGGTGAAAAGTAGTTTCAGATAACACAACTATCATGATAACTCGATACTATGAGTCGAAACATTGTAATTACTAATGTCAGAACTTGTCTGCCGGAAAACTTTTATAATAGCATTTTTGAATTAAATAATAAATAGATATTCAAATTTTATATGGTACAATAACTATTGAAAACCACGTGACATTACTATACCAATAAAAAACCTTAACTTATATATATTTATCTACAGAATGGGAAAACCAAAACCTTACTATAACATTACATTGGCAAAATGTTTACCTCTTTTTGTCAGCATCCACTACACAGTGAGCAGCAGTAAGTACATACTTGTGATTGATTAACGCTCCACCACATCCAATCGTGTGAGAGGAAATAGACTTTATAAAAATTGCAACCTGAAATCGTTTCAGAAGCATTATTATTTAGTTTACTGTATGAACCGTTTTTTAAAAACAAACTATTTTTACTGATACGACTAAGTAGATAAACTATCACTAGTACGATGAAACCCATTTCCTTCCCTCTATCTATTTTTACTGATACGACTAAGTAGATAAAATATCAGTAGTACGATGAAACCCATTTCCTTCCCTCTAGTCTTACACTGGGAAATATAATTTTTAATTTCGTTACTTTGTTCGTTTGAATTGAATCACAAGGACACACAATAGGCTAACTCTGCTCACCACAGGTATTTAAATCCGTTTTCTTGCCTTGTAAGTTCGTAGAGTTTATTCAAGTGAAACTGTCGATAGTTTGTAAAATTTTATAATTACGTAACTGAAAAACAACAATTGATTTATCTGGAAAAGTCTTTCACTTACCCCTTTATTCAGTTTTCTTATAACATTACATCAAAATGGTCAGGCCTGAGTAATACGGCTGGTGATGATTTAATAAGATTTTTATTGTACAATGTTGAAGGACTGGAAGACATGGGCGCATTACTGTTTTTTCAATTTTGCGCAAAGCTATATGAAGGCTATCTGCGCTAACCATCCCTAATTTAGTAATATAAGACTTCAGGGAACGCAGTTAGTCATCATCACCCACTATCAAGTTTTAGGCCACTCTTTTACCGATGAATAGTGGGATTGGACTTTATATTATAACGCCCCCACAGCTGAAAGGACAAGCATGTTTGGTGTGACGGGGATTCGAGCCGCGACCCTCAGATTACGAATCGATGATTTATCCACCTGTCTATGCCGGGTCTCCCCTTAAATGAATTGTATCTATATCAGCTCAAAATTAACTCGCTCATAGTGAACCCTCGATAAGATGTCAACGAAGTTCCGAATAAGGTAAAAGACTAAATATTTTGTGTAAGTTTGTAAAACCTTTGTATGTAAATTATTGTTTGTGTTAACCATTATTAAAAATTGCATTCTTGTTTCTATATTAATGTATATTTGTTTGAAGGAAGAAAAGTATATTGGCGTAAGTTATAATTTTGTTACATCTCGAAAATTAATTCCTTTTAAAGCTAAATTGAAATTTGACTCGCTTAAAGGCAAATTGAAAGCGTAATATGTAACCTAATAAGTTGAAGATTTGTCCGAAATAAATTATAATACGTAACAGCTGTAACAGCAACAAGAAATTAAACCATATGATGCGATACTTAGCCCACTGATTAGCGCCCGCTAATACAGCGGTAATTTTACGGATTTAAGACTCTAAAATCAGGGGTTCGATTCACCTCGGTGAACTTAGCAGATAGCCCTATGCGGCTTTGCTATAGGAAAACTCACACACCAGTGAGTAGTGAATGGTTTGAAAAGAGGTAAATAATTCAATAAGTGGAAGAAAAAAAATAGCTACAAAGTAACAATAAAGGTCGGAACGTTGAGAGAAATTTTAATCATATAAAATTAAGAGGCTACAGTCGCGTACCCATTGAGATGTTTTGTTAGTTTATGATTTTACACAAAAATATGTATGTTATACAGCAAATGATAATTTATTTTCTTTACATTTATGTTATATAGATATGTTCAGTTAACTGTAAAAAACAGAGTCGTTCAGATATTCAGTCAGATAAGCTATATGACGAACTTCAAATACAAAGAGCCGTGAAACTCTTTAAAAATTGTTTTCGTAGATGGAAAAAAAAATTATATTTTTCAAACTGGCGCCATCAAAAATTGTTTTAAATCTTTATATAGCTGATATATTTAACTTCACCTGACAAAAACTCCTAATCTCTTGTTGTTACTCTGTTTATTAAAAATGTCTGATATAGAAAATACATTAAAATGTAACAAATGTAACTTAAAATGTTGTTCTAATAATAATTACAAAATGTCTAAAAATAAAATGAACGTCAATTTCAGGTTACAGTAAAAAATTACGAACTGTAAAGAAAAAATAAAATAAAATAAAACTATCTTACAGCCCATGGCCAGCTATGTGGCGTTGAAACATTCCCACCAACAACATAAATAGAATAACTGAAACCACTTTCAGAAGGGAAATGGGTGTTTATAACTTCACCAGAACCTTGGCGTTTCAGACGTTTCTTTTTCATGCCGCAACCTGTAAGAAGGTGAATAGTTTTAGTCACCTTGTTTGAGCATTTAAAAGCATTTCACAAGTTTCCCCGTAGCTCAGCACTATAATAAACATTCTTTGATATTTTTTATCAACATAGCACACAAAGTATTATATTCGTTTGACCGTTAACATCGAAATAACAAATTATTTTGCTTCATTTTTTTAATGGAATATTAACTTGAATCTGAATTATAAGTTATTGTGGGAATTTGTTAAATGATCAAAAAAACTTATTTAAATATCGTCTCAGAAATATGCATAATTTACTGTTTCCTGAAACGTAGCAAAGATACTTTTCATCATTTCACTATTACAATCAGTTTTTATATCACTAAAAGTTCAATACGTTTATTCGAATACCAATTTATGCGATATCCAAACAGTCAGGTCGCAGGCCGTAGTGTAGCCGTGTCGGGTGGAAAATCACGTAGTAGTAATACCCTTCATAGTTACATGTGGTTATTGTTGACCGAATATCGGGTTGGATTGTCACAAGAATGACGCATTACACAGGAAACTGTAAAGGATTTTTACTCCTGTATGGCGGTACGAACAAAGGATGTTGAGACATGCATCACTGTATGCTAACTAAGTTAGCGCGCAGATAAATTGCCAATTGTTAATTGATCAGAGCTTTAAAACAGAATAATTCATCAAAAGATTAATGTACTCTGAACGTGTAGGAGCTCAAATTATTTTTATTTTGCCTTTCGTATTGCTTCTTGTAACTTCCATAAAAACAAAATATAGTTCTACTTTGATATTGTAATTTACAGTACATAGAGAATTTGTTGTTGTTGTTTTGAATTAAGCACAAAGCTACACAATAGGCTATCTGTGCTCTGCCCACCACGGGTATCGAAACCCGGATTTTAGAGTGTAGGCCCGCAGACATACAGCTGAGCCACTGGGGGGCCGTACATAGAGAAACCTAAACTCTTGTTAAAGGACAGCTACTGATATTTTGTACAAATAACAAATTTCGTATGTTTAACGAAAACGTTTATGATTAATATTTTCTGACATTTTTCTTCTGATACTTTATATACATCAAAATAAAACATTTACTAAAACTCACACACGATATATAATGTTACGCTACTATCAAAACGTGTAAGTAGGCTTCAGAAAAAGAACCCAGCTGAAAATACACAGAGCTGTCCTTGTAGCAAAGAGGTGCCGACCAACACCCAACTTGAATGAAACGAAGGTGCTTCCTGCTGTGACAAGCAAGCTTGTCTTTTTAAAATCTATGCTGGCGATAAATATACGTATGTATTTTCTCCAGTTGCACAGCGCCATATCTGCGGATTTGTACCGTTAGAAACCAAGTTTGATACCCGTATAGAGCATAGCATAACTCATTATGTTGTTTTGTACTAAGTAACAAACAGCCACATATATAAAAACCAAACGATGAGCTACTTGAGACATATGATTTGTTTTGATAGCAGATTGGACAGCTCGTGATGAGTGACGAAATCGAAATGGGTATACGGGCGCAACTTTTATACATTTTTTTCATTTCTCTCTATTTCTATACAAAGCAATATTTTATCACTATGTCATTTCATACGTCTATCTTCAGTAAAAGACAGTAATAACTAATATGAGTATTCCTCATTTCACATACCTTCTTCGTTCCTAAACACAAGTGGCATGTTTGTTGAAGGGTGAATTGGAGGAGTAACAGGAGTTATCACTGGTGGTTCAACGACAGGAAACAAAGGACAACATATGAGAGGTAAATATCCATAATAATAACATACAGTTGTTGGTAAATATGGATTGTTCTGTAAAATGTTGCAATAAGCCTTTGATGTGCAAATTCCTGGTTGTCTTTGCGGTGTATAACAGTTGTTGAGTTGTCGTCCATTTAATTCTGCAGAATCTTTGAAGTAAAAGAATAAATTAAATATATACTAACATATTTTATTTGATTTGTTTTATTTTCTACATTAAATATTATGTTCTTTTTATTGAATATCCAGCTAAGTTTATAGAATAATTTTAAATTATATTTTTTTCATAATATTTATATTGTTGCCTTTATAAAATACAATATCATCAGACTATTTGTCTGTTCTTGAGATTTATACTCAAAATAAGAATAACAATATAGACATAAACTTCATTCTGTTTACAAACAGTGATATATTCACACCTTTATTATTTTCAGCTTATTGTTTCTTAGAAAAACTTTAAGTATAAATCATTTTTAGATATTTAATAAGGCCTATGAATTGTGAATATAATCAGTTTCTGAAGTGTTAAGATATTTTACAAACCTTCTGTGTTGGTGGTTTCTGAAAGTCCGATCAAAAGAATTAGTACCAATATCATCGCAAAAGTAGCCATCTTGTGATCTTCTCTGTTGACAGCACTAAATAATTGATACCCGGGAACTATATTCCCTTATATATGAAAAGACCATCTCCCAAAAACAAGTTACAAGGTCACTAGTAGGATTTGTAGATAAGAGGATCTGCCAATACTCGGACTTTCTGCTAGAAACCCTTTGCAGCTTAACCTAAAAGGTTCCAGATCATCGTCTGAGAATTGTTACAAGGCCATTTAGGGGTAAACAAATATTAACGTGCAAGTACAGGGCAGCATTTTCAATGGGTCAGTAAGTGGAACATATTGTATAAAAATAAACATTTGAAATTTCACATTTAATCTTTCTTTATGAGCTGTATAGTTGAGAAGAAACAAAAATTGTTACTGTCATATTCTATCATCCATAATGTTTTCGATAATCTAATTACTGGCAAATAATAAGTTTGACATTTTACATATTCAGCAAGCTTTCAAAGTAAGGAAAACTTCGTCCGTGATGATTTATTGTTGTTTGTGGATTTTTCTTTCGAAACTGTTCCCGCTTTATTGAAAGTGTATCTCACACATGTTGATCATCATATTGAAATGTTTGTTTGTTTTGTTTTACGACGTTTTACTAGATTTAACTAGATCAACATTTGAAAGTGTGTGAACTAAATAAACAAAAGCTCAATTATGTACATCCGATAAGAAACTTGTGTGAATTATAAATAACTTAGTTTGTGATTATCATATATAAATGTGTACCTTTACTCGAGTTCTTTCTTATAACAAAATAAAGAATTATAAGTAAAATGCTAATGCAAATTCATTAAAACTATTAAATAATTTATATCATATATGGAATTTTTTTAAAGAATTTCTTCATGTACAACTAAACATAATAAAACTCCATCTTATCACACTGTTATCGAGTTTAAAAAGAGCAATTAGTAAGAAGCTAAAAACAAATAGTGTTATTACCAATAACGTGTTCATAGATAATATTGTAAAAGTATCAATAAGGAACACACCCTCACACACTCTTCATGTTTTTTATAAACGTGAGAGCTTTTTTAAAGTCTATCATTGTTATGTAAATATTTTGTAAACGACAACATGTCGTGTTGTGTTTGGATTTTCATGTCTATTATTTATATTTCCATATTTATATTATTGTTTCAAAGCTTAAACCAATAAGATATGTTGTTATTCATTTAAAATAACATTTAGAAATTTCTAGAATTAGGTAGATCAAATATATGACTATAAACGGAAATGTATGGCGGCCTAGTGTCTAGACGTTGAGTCTCGGGCAAGAACGGACTTGCGCGGATTGCTCTGGAGTTCTGTAGAAGTTACACGATTGTTAGAGAAGAGGCCTACTAATATATAAACAGACGGAGACGCGAGAAATAAGAAGAGTCATTAGTTTTTATTCGAAGAAAAGAAGAATCAGTCATTAGTTTATATTTAATTCAAGAAATAGTGTCTTTGTTCGAGAAGTTTTCAACGTTCGCTGTGTGATTATTCAACTTAAATTTGTGACTAGAGCTAGATCTACAGAAACTGTGATTTTGTTTCGTCAATCTTTGCGATTCATTTGAATTACTGGTTGTGCTGAGAGTCGTCACGTACGGACTATCTAGGGGAGACTGAAAAAATTGTAAGGCGGCAAGTTTGAGACGTTCATCAAGCACCGTAAAAAGAACTTCGTCATTCTCCATTCAAACTTCGAAATTTCTTCGTGGGACCAAATCCAATATTATTGATGTACCTGAAGATCTTGTTGAGGATAAATTTAAGCCTTTTATCATTGAAGGTTTTGTTTGTTTTTTTGGCGATTCACATCTACAACCAATTAAAATCCTGCGGGATACTGGAGCTTTTCAGAGTTTGATTTTGGAAAGTGTACTTCCGTTTTCTGCAAAGTCATCCGTTGGGGCCAGTGTGCTCATTTCTGATGTAGAAGGTGGCGTCGTTTCTATTCCTCTTCATAGATTGGATTTGCATTTGGACTTAGTTTCGGGCCCAGTGACTGTGGGTATTAAATCTTCATTGCCTGTTGAAGGTGTGTCTATGCTTTTGGGGAATGATTTGGCTGGTAGTACGGTGGTACCAGAGGTTCGTGTTGTTGAAGCACCTGTTATTAGTTCCAGTACAGAGCAACTCGTTGAAGAGTTTCCTGATGTTTTCCCCGCCTGTGCTGTTAGTCGTTCTCAAACACGTTCTCAGGAGTCCAAAGAGGATTTCTCTTTAACTGATACGTTCATGTCTCACATCGATGAGATTTCTGACTCAACTTCGAGTTCTACTGATGACTCTAAGACATTTTTCGACTCTCTTCATCGTAACAAACTTGTTGAGGAACAGGACAATGATCCTGAAACTCGTTCTCTTCTACAACTGGCCGTTGATGAAAATGAAATAGGAACTGTCCCTATTTGTTATTACCAGATGTCAGGTGTGTTAATGAGAAAATACAGACCTCCTAACGTTGCTGCCGATGAAGAGTGGAATGTTATTCATCAAATCGTCATTCGAAAATGCTATCGGATTGATATTCTTAGTCTTGCTTATGATCATATGTTGTCGGGACACTTAGGTGTAAGAAAGACCCTAGATCGTATCCGACGACATTTCTTTTGGCCAAAGATGCGCCAAGATGTTGTTAACTTTTGTAAGACATGCCATTCTTGCCAAATGACTGGAAAACCAAATCAGGGGATTCCCAAAGCACCACTGCACCCTATTCCTGCCTTTGAAGAACCGTTCTCAAGGATCATTATCGACTGTGTTGGCCCAATGCCAAAAAGCAAAGCAGGAAATGAGTACCTCTTGACAATCATGTGTGCTTCTACACATTTCCCTGAGGCTATCCCTTTGAGAAAAATCCCTGCTCCCAACGTTGTCAAGGCTCTTGTCAAATTCGTTATCATGTTTGGGATTCCAAAAGTTGTGCAATCAGATCAAGGCTCAAATTTTATGTCCAAGCTATTTCAACAAGCCATGCATGATTTAAACATCCATCAAGTTTCATCCAGTGCCTACCATCCTGAGTCACAAGGTGTCCATGGGCGTTTCCACCAAATTACTGCCACGAACACTCAAAGAACTGGGATGAGGGTGTTCCCTTGTGGTTGTTTGCAGTTTGTGAGGTTATTCAAGAACCGACTGGATTTAATCCTTTTAAGTTGGTTTAAAGAAACAAAAAAAGGGTTTTCACAAGTTCAAACTTTTTTTTTTACTTTTAAGGGGGAGAGTGTTATGTAAATGTTTGTAAACGACAACATGTCGTGTTGTGTTTGGATTTTCATGTCTATTATTTATATTTCCATATTTATATTATTGTTTCAAAGCTTAAACCAATAAAATATGTTATTCATTCAAAATAACATTTAGAAATTTCTAGAATTAGGTAGATCAAATATATGACTATAAACGGAAATGTATGGCGGCCTAGTGTCTAGACGTTGAGTCTCGTGCAAGAACGGACATGCGCGGATTGCTCTGGAGTTCTGTAGAAGTTACACGATTGTTAGAGAAGAGGCCTACTAATATATAAACAGACGGAGACGCGAGAAATAAGAAGAGTCATTAGTTTTTATTCGAAGAAAAGAAGAGTTAGTCATTAGTTTATATTTAATTCAAGAAATAGTGTCTTTGTTCGAGAAGTTTTCAACGTTCGCTGTGTGATTATTCAACTTAAATTTGTGACTAGAGCTAGATCTACAGAAACTGTGATTTTGTTTCGTCAATCTTTGCGATTCATTTGAATTACTGGTTGTGCTGAGAGTCGTCATATACGGACTATCTAGGGGAGACTGGGAAAATTGTAAGGCGGCAAGTTTGAGACGTTCATCAAGAAGCACCGTAAAAAGAACTTCGTCATTCTCCATTCAAACTTCGAAATTTCTTTGTGGGACCAAATAATCACCTTAGACTAGAATTTTGGATTTCTAATCTGGACTTTTGGACTTTCATTCTAGATCATTATATTAGATACAGGCCATTACCATTTTGTGTTGTAATTAATTTTGAAAGTTTAAACTCAATATCTGTCATTGTTATTACATAATTTATGTTATATCTGTCATATATATAATAGCTTATTGTAATAAATTATACAAGCTGTTATCCGTGTCTTTCTGTTGCGTTTAGTCTACGAAAAACATAAAACATAAAAAAACGTAACAATTATATACATTAGTTTATGAAATATTGGATGTTTGATTGTATCTCCTTTTTGTTTAAAGATTTAACTTTGAAAAATGGAAAGTCAGAAATCAAGGACAACTTACGATAATAATTTACATTTTCAGTATTTTAACCTGGTCATAAGTTTATTATCACTTTCAAAACAAACCAGCATAAGAAAGTTTACATTCTATAAAGATTGTGTTATATGTGTGAATAGCTCGTGATCTCATGATTAATGTCTTTGTCGCTGAAGATAATATAAACATCTTTATGCATTTTTAAATCCCAATGGCTCAGCGGTAAAACTGAACGTTTGTTACAAAAAGTAACAGTTTCTATAATGATGGTGGGCACACTACAGATATCCCATTCTTTATTTTCATGCTTAACAACAAACGAATAAAGTACATATATTTAAAAATATTTTATATGAATGTAAAATCCTACATAAATATTTATAGAGAAGATGAATACCAATCATTTGGGGGTAAATAATGAACAATTTGCTATTGTATAAATGATTTATGAATATGTTTTCTAAGAAGTATTTACAACCTAGGAGCAATACATGTATGGAAAACTACTACCTTATATCTAGTACTTCAAAAAACAATATATTTTAAATATATTTTGCCATCTCTTTTACAATCCTTAGAGACTAAAGAATATAAGGAAACAGGTTCTCAAAGACACATAACTACTTGGTCAACTGGATGAGCATAAAATTATTAATTTTGATAGTAATGACAGTGAAACTTATTGTGGCTTTCGGGTTCTTTTCTTTTGACTGTAGGACACGCTTATATCCTGTTCGATTTTATTACTAATCATGATCTCTAACAACCTGTCATCAAATCTGATTATACGCACAATGTAGCGCGTCGTCTGGTATATATATATAACTGTGGCTGTTATTGTTGGTTATTAAGCTCAAAGCTACACAAAGGGCTATCTGTGTTCTGCTCATCATGGGTGTTAAAACGCTGTTTCTAGACATATAAATCTAGAGACGCATCGCTGTGTCACTGGAAGGCGTATACACGAATATATATTTTTGCTGGAAAAATTGAAAGACAAACCTGCTTGTCACGACATTTAGTACCCCATTGGGTTTCTATATTTTTTGTAAACATCACGAAAAAAAAAAACGACTACGGATAATTATCCAGATTCCAACTTTTATGTTTGTCTTACGTGACGTTTGCCTTAATTTATTCTGAGAAATTCTGGGATATTTCCTCAATACTTGGTAAACTGCGACATTTAAACACTGCTTAAGCCTCAAGACGTGCTTTCTTATTTATTTAAGAAAAAAATGAGTAATTTTAGTACAAGCACGAGGTCATGTTTTATAAAAAATGCATTTTTAGGTATAAAACCTACATATATTTAGGAATTAATTTGTCCTCTAAACGATGTAATTCTACAGTTTTTCTCGTTATCTTTTTTTCTTTCTTAACAAATTCTTTTGTTTATTATTCTCACGCATCATCTACATAGTTTTACAATAAATAAAAACAAAAAGCTAAGAAATTTAAAAACCATGTTTAATCAACTCTATATACAAGACCTGGAACGTAAGAAATCTGAAATTTACAACTTCATTCTAATGATGTTACATAGAAGTAACAATAATAATTTTACTGATATCAACTGAACCAGAACGTTTCTAAAAATCTTATACATGAATCAAGCCGAGACTTAAAGAAAATACCAAGATGCAACTTGAAAGTACATTCATTCCAAACTGCTTGAGGCAATGATTTTTATACACTAAACGGAAATCCTCCGAATTGTGTACATTATTGGACTAATTCCTAATGAAATTATGACAACTTGTAGATAAAATTGAATGTTTATTAAACTTCAACAGTAGCTCTACCTTTGGAAATTTACATTCTATATTTTGAATTTGGAACACAAATTATATAAAACTGGTTCTTATTATTTCCAATTTTGAAACAGAACAATAAAGCACATAAATTAATTTACAGTATGGGAAAATTACTGTTTTTAGAAAGCCTGGAAAGGAAGGTTTTGCTTTGGCTCAATAAATAAATTTGTGTTTTTTTTCTAAATAATCGCAGTTTATCACATATAATTCAATTGCTGTCTGTTTGTTGAAAGATTAGCTGAAATCATTTGTTAGATATTGAATGATGTTGAATTAAATATCAAAATGTTTTCTGCAGAAGACAACGTGAAAATAAATTACGTCATGATTAAAGGTAAATTTCTTAAGGTTTACAGATGGTGATCCTGCATAGTATTTCGTTTTGTGTACCAAAAGAAAAATCGCCGAAAATAATGTTTCAAGATAATTACAGTTGAGTGTTTGTTTGGTTTTCGTCCCTACTAACTGCAAATTCTTGAGATGCTCATTTACCAACAAATTGTGGAATTGACTGTCACGTTTATAACGCATGTGAAATTGATTTAAACCAGGAAAGAATTAGAGAATTCTTATTAACACTAAATGTAGAGACGAAATGTGAATGAAATGGGATTCATAAATTACCATAGTCAATCTAGAGCGTTTTCATAATCTAGGATATATTTTTCTCAAAGAAGTTTTCTCAAGTATTTAGAAATATACTGTTTATTTTGTGTGATTTTGCAAGATCAAACCAAGTACCAGTTAAAAAGCTTAAAACTTAAAAAAACATTTATAAAATTAAACAATAAATAAATTTTTTGTTTATTGTATACGTAGAACATTTATTCTTTTAAAGAAAGATGTACATGAATAATACTTTGATAAATACACATCTTCAGTCTTGAAGCTGTTTATAAGTATAATAACAGCTTCAAGTGTAGATAAGCTGAAACTAAATACCAACAAAAGCTATTGGAAACTTAAATGCAGTTTTATGAATAATCTTGTTACATTTAGTTTTATAAAACTTCAAGCAAAATTATAGAAGTAAAAAAATATGTTTCTTAAAACAAAAATATTGAGATTTTTAAAATTTGTAGACGATCCTAGTTAAGAAACTTATAATATTTCTGATACACTTAACACAACAACAAATAAATTATACAATTTTTAAAACTTTTATCAGCATCACAATCTCAATAGAGTCGCGAAATTTGTAAAATACATTAACACCAATGGTTCACAAAATGACCATGCTCTAGAATATTACCCTTCCTTCCTCTCCTCAAAAATAAACTTCATATTGATTGTGGAATTTCCACAAAATGAAAAATTATATTATCTAAAATTTAATTTCATATAAACAAAAAACATTACACAAAACAGAGCATGAATGGTTCAAAGGTGATTAATATTACATGCTGTTTGAATGATTTGTCTAACAAAAACAGTTAATAGAAAAATAAACACCGCATGCTTACTTTGTAGGGAAAGATTTCTTTAAAAGATAAAGCCAGCTAATATAAACTCTAAGTAATTTACGACCTGCAGTGAGGTAGTGAACTAGACCAATGTTCTAATGAAGTACACTGGAATTTTCTGGGGCCAAGACAACGAAATCCTTTGTCGCATCTCACAACTACGAATTCATCAATGTCGTATTGTAATTTAGTTGGGAATACACGTCCGTTAGAAGGTTGATCAAAAAATTTACAGACTGGTCTGCCTGGATTTGTCTTCCGCTAGTACAGCAGCATGTCTCCAGATTTATAACGCTAAAATCAGGGGTTCCATTCCCTTCGATGATTTCAGCCGATAGCCCGATGTGGTTTTGCTATAAAAAAATCGCACACTGCCAGGATTGTATAGAATGTATGTGTTTCTTTCTTATAGCGAAAGCCACATCGGGTTATCTGTAAAGCCCATAGAGTAAAAAATAGAAGAAAAAAATAATTAATACGATCGTCTACACAACTTTATAATTAAGTCATTTTTAACTCTATAGAGAACATAATAGATCTATGTTAAACATCAACTACCGATATAAAAACCTTAGATACCTCTTTTTAAGCAAAAATAACTCATCAGAATCATACAATCGATATGCTGGAAATTAGGAAACAACCAAATTGAAACAAAGGGCGTAGTTTATTAAATTATTAGCTCTTGAAGTGAAAAAAACTGTTGTTAGTCACCGTCTTTGTTTCACTGTGTGTTTGATTGCGCAGAGCAATACCATGTGGCTGTTTATTTGGAATTAAAAAGGGTAGCGAACAGGGGAAGAGAGTATTAAAATTAATTACTATCAAATAAAGGAAGGCGTTTTACTGATCTGTACCAGATAATTAGTCAACAGAAGAAGATGTTTGGCGAGTTGGTACCAGAACGATTGGTTTCCAGAGGAAGGTATATGACTGGTTGGTACCAAAACGCTGGTTTAAGTTGTAATTTCCTGATGGATTTTCCAAAGTAACATCGAAAGAATATTTAAAAGTCTAAAGTTAGTCTGTATTGTTATCTATGTTCGAATTTGTATTATTTCAGGATATTTTTAAATAACTTGTATTTTAAATGTTCGTAGGATATCAAAGGAATGAAATAAAAAACTGATTAATTTGTTTGGTGCGACCGGGATTCAAAACCGAGACCCTCAGCTTACAAGTCAAAGCCTTCACCCACCTTACAATGCTGGGCCCACTGATTAGTTGACAACTAAGGAATACTTCTACTGGTAACAATTTGCTCTGTAGTCTTAATTATTCGCAACAGATAGACTGCTAGTGGCTCAGGAGTAATTCTGAGGACTTATAATACCGAAAATCTGGTTTCAATCCCCAGATAACTCTTCGTGTAGTATTGCGGTTAAAACAAAAGAAACTTTTAACTGAAGCAAGTCATCATGCCGGAACATTTCATATTGAACTTTTTACTAATCATTTTTACTTAAAACGTTATAAATTACACTTTCTTCAAAATATACAAAAATTATAATATTAAAGACTTACTAAACACAAAATATAATTTTTTTACTTATTTATTGTCACGTTGGAATATGAGGGTAAGATTCCTATCCCAAGTTTAATTCATGTAGAAACGTACATATAAACACTTTGATCGTACAATACTTAGTGTTGAAACCTAGGTGTTGATTTTTTGTTCTAAATGTGATTAAAAAGTGAAATAATAATAATAGATCTATGTTAAACATCAACTACCGATATAAAAACCTTAGATACCTTTTTTTAAGCAAAGATTTTTTGTTCAAATTTGTGATTAAAAAGTGAAATGTAGATATAGATACCTGTCACTATTTTTGTTAATAGAGATGTACATATACATTTCCCATAATTGTCTTTACATAATGGTTAAACTGTAAGATTAAACATGAAGAGCTTCTATTTCTAGTCAAAAGATACCAGAGAATATCATATAGAAAGACAAAATAGACTTCGCAAAGCACACAAACTAACGAAACAAAGATAAACCTGTAGCTTCATCACCCTCAATAACAAATTAACACTTTGCAGTTAGTGGGTGCTCTGTATGACCGACATATTTGTTGCTATCATTTTGTTCTTTATTCACAGACAACTCTGATTATTACATTTTTATGAAAATATCTGTATACACTAAGTGTTTTATTGACTAATTATCGCAAAATATCAACACTAATACAAATTAAAACTTTGATTTTTCATGTCATCTGAAGATAACAAAATTATAGCATGCTTACTTCAACCTTCGGTTTCAAATGATAAATATTTTCCGTCGTTAAAACTTGAATAGTTGAATAACGCACTTTTATTACTTGCAACCAATTTTGGGTTTTAGCTAAACTACATTGTGATTAGAATTCTATTTATAAATAAGATGTTATTGATTTGTGATATTATGATTATTATGATATTTTAACATAACTCAGAATTAGCTGATGTTGTCTTTAGGCCTGTTGCTTTTGTAAAGTTTTGTTGTTGTTGTTACTGATGAACATATCACATTAACAGATTTGTACTTCTCTTATAGATCACTAAAGAAGTAGGCATACTTAAACCTATGGAACGGAATATAAAATCAGTTTTATGCAGGAAACAATAACAAGTATTATATATACACGTTTTAATAAGAGCACCAAAAACTCTTCATGGTGCTTATTTCTTTTTCATTTAATTGTTTAGTTTTTCAACCTATAACAGTAATAGAATATTTAAAAATCATATTCAGCACGCCAATCATAAACCATTAGAAGTGAGCAAGAAACATTTCAGAAAAAACAGCTTTTATCTTGATGGTAGGCCTCTGATGGGTGAGCGGTAAGTTTATAAACTTAAATATTAAAATACAGGGCTCCAGCCCCTGTTGTGAACAAAGTGCATTAAACTATTGTTTAGCTTTGTACTAAGCAAACAGCAATGTTACACATATTATTCCCATTAGAACTTTACATGGTAATGTCTTGATGTGTTTTTAAAATACATCATATATAATAAATGTAAAATATCAATTTTAATATGTTATTTCCTGTTCTTTGGTGCGATAGTTTATGATTCAAATCCCATATTTTATCCAGACATTCGCTTTAGTTTATTAAATATTCAAAGTAGAAAATGTGAGCCTCAGAAATTATCACAAACGTTTTGATGAAATGATTTAACAGTTTATCATTTATTTCGATAGATGGCAAAGTGTTTATTACAGTTACGGTTTTCTTGTCAACAAACACATGGATAAAACCCACTGTTTACCTTATACCTTTTTAATACCCTTGCTTACATTTTGAAAAATTCTATACATCTCCGTTATAGATACACTTTATATTTAAATATATTAGCAAATCACAAAATTGTATTTTGTGAAATAATCCTTTGTTATAGTTATTTAACAATTTAGTTAATAGCAGAAAAATTTAACATTACGTATGACTACATTTTCTTATAGAGAGTGTAAAATACAAATATTTATTTTAAACAGCATTAACGCTAATCCAATTAATGTAAGAGGAAACTCGTGTGTAGACTCCAGGGAAGTTAGGTCTAGCACATTGATAACCAAAAGAAACGATCCCTGCTAATATCCAGCTTCCTGTGCTTTGGTCTTGAAGCATCAAAGGACCTCCTGAGTCACCCTGTTTAGAATACACAAAGAAATTACTTAAAAACTACGTGGCAAGCAGGACGACCTACACAAGATTATTATGCAAAATCTTAACACTGTAGTAGTTTTCTTATATAAAGATTGGTTTGGTTTGTTTTGAATTTCTCGCAAAGCTACAGGAGGACTATCTGCCTAATTTAGCAGGGTAAGACTAAAGGGAAGGCAGCTAGTTATCAACTCCCACCGCCAACTCTTGGGCTTCTTTTTTGCCAATGAATAGTGAAGGGCGAACATGTTGGTTTGACCAGGATTCCAAACCGCTACCCTCGGATTACCTCACATAAGGAGCTGCTTAATATATCTTGTTTGTTTTTGAACTTCGAGCAAAGCTACATGAGGGCTGTCTGTGCTAATCGTTACTAATTTAAAAGTGTAAGACTAGAGGAGAGGCAGCTGGTCCTACCGCAAACGAGTCGAGTACTCCAGCCTCCTCGTTATATTATATTTACTTGGAATTTCTGCACGTCCATTTCAAATGATAACATTTTTATCATTTAAAAATAGTAAAGAACAAGACTGTGGGTGAATCAATTAAAACTTAATATTGAAAATCAACAGAAACATTCTAATGTCACATGTTTATTTAATTATATGAATTATTTCAAGAAGAACTTTCATCAGTTGTATTGAAATTTTGTAGTTTTAATAATAATAGAAAAACATCTGATTTTTATATCATATTCAATGGAAATCACTGATCAAAAACTGTGCTAGATGAATTTTAGAGTTTAAAAATATTTGGTACATTTATAGGTTTTCAATTCTTTTCGTCGTTAGAGGGGGCTTTTTATATAAAAGTACTTTTTCCTTAAGTTTATTGCTTTATTGTTATAATTCTGTTTTTATCAAATTTTCAACTTGCACAGAATAACTAATACGCATTTTTATGTTGGTGTAACACAGGACACTTTAATACACACATAAAAGTCGCGTAAGATGTTATATTTTTGTTTTCAATTGGTTTTAGTAACGCAAAAATCCCCCAGTGGCTCAGCGGTTTGTTTGCAGATTTACAAATATAAAATCTGAGTTTCGATACCCGTTGTGGGCAGAGCACAGGTAGCCCATTATGTAGCTTTGTACATAATGTATGAAAATATTTAAATCCGTAAATCCGCTAAAGTTACAAAACACAAACATCTCACTACAAGTCTCCAAGTTAAAAGTTATACTAATTCATTTACTGTTTAATATTTATCACATCTAAACTAAAACTAAAAGATATGTGTTTTAAATAATTATATAAATCCTTGTGGCAGTAAATATGATAATTTATTTCACCTGACAGGCATCCTTCCCTCCTTCCTGGTATCCAGCACATATTACTCTATCTGTAATTCCATAAGGTAAATTCTGTTTCAAAACCGGGCGATAAGCTGCATCACACTCCCTGAAATTCACGATTGGTAACTTGACCTCCTGAATAACATTACTTGAAGCACCACCTAATTAAAAACCAATATGAAATATCTTTGATTTGCTTAATGTTCGCTAATACTTTGAATCTATTTATCATATAATTGTGTCCTTACGTTAATAACTGTCGATTCTTTCTTTTTTTATAATTTATAGAAAGATATTTTATTATGAAGGCAACACAAATGGATATCGTTGGTCTACTTATTACCATTAAAATCCGATTTTTAGCATAATAAATCCACAGACTCACAAATGAGCCTCATTGAGCTAGAATAAATATGATTAGTATGTGTAGAACTTTCAACATTAAAACACAAGGCGAATTATACATAATTTACACACTTCAGTGAAGTTGTATTCGAAGAAGCAGTGCCTCTGTAAGTTTATCTAATATTTCCAATGAAATATTCTATTTACTCTCTTCGTAAATTTCAGAAAACACCAACATCGTGAAAACCATGTTTCGATGTTTCTCCAGTTTACTTATGATTTATTTTAGTAATTTTATTCGATATTTTGATAGTTAAGGATACCCGCAGTTTTTCTCCCTAAAATAATTTATAAATGTCCCGAGGAAACTACCCAAAAAAACACACAGTTTGTGTGCAAAAATATGTCTTATTTTGACTGCCTTACCACATTTTGTTGACTTTCTTAATTTATGTTCTTTTAAATTATGTCACTTGTGAATGAATATTGGTGAGCCTATACTTTCGTCAGCGTTACAGAGATAAAGTATTTGTAATTGTATAACCACAAGTTAAAGTGTTATATTTTTTAAAGCTACTTGCAAAAAATATATAAATATAAATTATTTACCATACGACGTATCGCCCCATCCCACAACAGTTGCAACTCTTCCATCAAAATCCTGGTAAGCAAATCGACCAACAGGAAGACATATCGGTTTAATAATGTCGTTGTAAGCAACATCAACAGATAACTTTAACAACGCAATATCATGGTAGGTTAACCCAGATTTATATTCCTGGTGAACTATCACCTCTGAAACTTGAAAATCTGTACCGGAAGTGAGAAGGTTGTGAGCACCAGCCTTTACTAACAGTTCAGAAGGTTTTCTGGAAATATTTTAAAATAGGAAAACATAATCAATTAATTTGGATAGCAAGTGAGCTTAAATTTCATTTCTATATATATTTAGCCAATAAAAGCTTTTATTTCACTTCAGAACCAAGGGACATAAAAATAGATTATACTTTCTTATTATTCACGAATATACGAAATCAGCTGATCTCAGAGACTAACAGTGACCACCAATACACAAACATTAATTAGCCTAAGAGACTAACAGTGATCTCCAACATATAAACATCAAGTAACCTCAGAGACTAATCGTAATCACAATATAGATACATCAACTAACCTCGGAAACTAACAATGATCACCGATATACAAACACTAACTGGCCTCAGAGACTAAAGGCTCCTCTATTTTGGTTTGTTTTGTTTGTTTTGTTGAATTAAACACAAAACTACACAATGGGCTCTCTGTGCTTTGCCCACCACCGGTTTTTAGCGTTGTAAGTGCAAAGACAGCCTCTGGAGGGCTACCTACTTTAGAGGAGAACAAATAATATTAAAGTTTTGTCAGTGTAATGATAGTATCCACACTAACAACGAACAACGCCACTTTGAGAAGATTGTGCTTCACTAAAATAAAATTTGTCTTTGATATGTTTTTCGAAGCGCGACTCGAAGAAAACTAAAAAATATGAAATCTTATTATAATGGACCTAGCGCATATTTATGTATACAAAACTGAAATAATATATATTGTGCTGCCATCTAATAATTAGCATCCCAAATAAAAATTCATAAAAATTTTACACACTGGATATTGAAGATTCATACAATGAGAAAAATAGCTGTAACATGTGTAAAAATTATTTCTTTATAATAGAGCACAATTTGAAAAATAAAATTATCCTCACAGCAAGAACACTATTTAATCTCGAACTGGACCTGAACGTGTGATTACGTTTCAATAGGGGTACTAAGAAACTAGAGTTTTTAAAAACATATTATTTTTTATAAACATTCCCATTTTTAGCATATGAAAAAAATTCAGTTTACAACACTAAAATGTATGAAAAATTTGAGTTCTCTTAATTGAATTATATTGATGTAATGTGTTGCGGATACCTGAGAAGGACAATCTGAACACTTTTCCCAAGGAGCACTGCTCATTAATAAAATACTGTTATCAGAAAATAATTAATTGACGCATGAATACTACAATCAATAATAAAAAAACACAAACAGCCGTTTGTACTAGTGATAATAAATATTTATATTGTCATGCTTCTTAAGAATAACGTAATTATACTTTTTTATTTTAAAATACTAATAAACGAAAAGATCACATAAATTACATACACATATATATACATATGATTATTTTTACTTTATTTAAAATTTGAGTTCAACGTTCATCAACTATTATTGAGGAGATCAGCATCATGTTATCAAACCAGGATTAGTTTTATAATGTTGTCACAATCTCTACTGTGTCCAATAGGAATGCAGATTTATGGTTTTATTTTCAGTTTTTTTTTTAGATCTTTCCACTTCCTGGCAACTTCGATCGCCTCCAAGGTGGATGAATCCTTATAATGCTCAACAATATACAACCATCAACTGACATCAGAGCCTCACAGTAATTTACCAATACACGAACATCATATGCTCAGAACCTAACAGTAACAATTAATTACGATCACCTTATGATATCAGAGACTAACATTGTTCACTAATATTCAAGGATCGGCTGATCCTATAGACTAATACTGTTTACCAATACACGAGCATTAACTCACTTCAGAGACTAATTATACTCACCAATTTACAAACCTTATATGAAACCGAAATATAGAAATAATCAGTAATATAAAAGCAGTTGATTTTAAACCCAAAAATATTTATCCGAATTCACATTAACTGATCTCAGATTCTAATAACGATCAGTGACACACAAACTTCGGTCGTTATTAGAATCAAACCAAAGAACACTAATAATATATTACTATTTTTAGTGGAATGGTGACAATGAAAAACTCTGTAATAATTTTTAATATACTTATATTTCTCAAGGAGTGAATACAAACAAACAGACTTTAGCCCCTACCTGATAATAAAGGAGATTTCTTTAGTTATTGATTTATTTACCGTGCTATTTAAAAAAAAATCGAAAGAATTCGCATTTTGTTTGCAATTAAATATTTTTGGGATTATTGTTATAACTGTGAGTTGATTATTTTTTCTTAAAATCTGTGGTTACATTTAATTAGTGTAATGTTTAACTTTGTTTTTGAGAATTATGTAAATTTACTTTACTTATTACATTTAGTTTAATTTCTATTTTCTTAAAACAACAAGTCATGTAGTTACATAAATGCTAGTAGCCATAGTACTACAATATGTTTAGCACCACTATTGGTGCTAAAAGCTTTCTTATTTCCACTTTGGAACAACGAACCGTCTCATAAGTCACTATAAGTCGTTACGCGCTCTGTACTAAGATCTGTCTGATTGTCATTTGAAACCGCTTGATATAACCACTGCGTCAACAAACAAGGCATAATTACTGCATTGTTTCAAGATTAGAATATCCGCTAAAAGTTTATAATGCAAAAAATTTATACAATATGACAATATAAAACTTAATTTAGCAGTGTATGACTACAGGGAAGGCGAGCTAGTCATCACCACCAACTGCAACTCTTGAGCTACTCTTTTAATGAAGAATTGTGGGAGTGCCCGTAACATTATAACGCCTCCCATTTAAAAGCACGAGCATGTTTGGTGTGTGAAGGATTTGAACCCACGACCTTCAGATTACGAGTTGAGCGCCCTAACAACCTATCTGGCCATGTTGAGACCAAAATCTAAAAATATCAATATCCGCTGCTGCCTTAGTTTGATTTGGTTTGAATTTCGCACAAAGTTACACGAGGACAATCCAGCTAGCCGTCCCTAATCTAGCAATGTAAGATTACAAGGAAGGCAGCTAGCTATCACCACCCACTGCCAACTCTTGGTGTACTCTTTTACCAACGAATAGTGGGATTGACCGTCACATTATAATGACCCCACGGATGAAAGGGCGAACATGTTTGGTGTGACGGGGATTCGAACCCGCGACCTTTAGATTACAATGCCGGGCCACCGTGGGGTTAAAACAGATAACCTTTATGTAGCTTTGTGTTCAAGAAGAAACAAAGAAATTACACAAGTAAGAAATTTACTTAAATATATTTCTGGTGTAATTAATGTACGAATCTGTAGTTCTTTATTTCCGAAATTAGTATGATTATTTTTATAAACAAAGCTGAAAGAACTTAACATGAACAAAATATTTTAGTATATTAATCAAAATTATAGCTACAAATCTAGTGGTTAACTGCTTGTGATTGGCTACGTTTTGGTAACATTTCCAGCCGGTTTCTGAGATTATAGAATTACATGTATTCATTGTATTTTGAGTTTCATGATGAGATGAAATACATGTCGGAAAATGCTACTCTTCCATTTTTTGTTGTGTTCCGCACTAATAAAACAGCGTGCTAATAAAATAGCGTTTTTGTACACATATTTATATATATAATATGTTTTGCTTTTTTGAACAAAAAGAAATAAATCGTTTTTTTATTCTAATTGTTCTCATTTTTAAAACTAAAATTATTCTTAAGAGCAAACATTTTTCCTTATAGAATACAAATAGAATACTTTATGTGCTATAATACCAAAAAAAAATCTTAACTTATATATATTTATTTACAGAATGGGAAAACCAAAACCTTACTATAACATTACATTGGTATAAATGTTTACCTCTTTTTGTCAGCATCCACTACACAGTGAGCAGCAGTAAGTACATACTTGTGATTGATTAACGCTCCACCACATCCAATCGTGTGAGAGGAAATAGACTTTATAAAAATTGCAACCTGAAATCGTTTCAGAAGTGTTATTATTTAGTTTAATATACAAACTGTCTTTTTAAAATGTATTGTGTACTGGTACGATACAAATAGCTCAAATTAAATGTACTATCACTAGTATACTGAACCCAATTTCTACTATCTTTTCAGAAATGTGATTTTATGTACACAGGTCCTCTGTCGTATTGTTCGGAAAACAAAATATCTCTTTAAGTTTATATTAAATATGATACAAATCAATTATATTTGATGACGGGACTGGATAAAATTTTCATTCTTTTTATTATTTACTTCAATAAATCAAAGGGGAACTCATTATAGGGAAAGAGACAGCGAACAAATTACTTTGCTGAACCAGTTGTAAGAAGCTAATTCATTTCTTTTGTCCACCTGGCGTGAAATGTTTGTTTTTATTTTTAGTTTTGTTCTGTATGTTTTACGTTTTGTCTATACTGTATTTTTCTTGCTTTATAACAGCTCAGATAATGTCACTGACATGCGCTTGTGTGTATATAACACAATATAGTAAACAATCATCAAATCATCAAAAGGCTACAAGCTTGTTTGTTTGTTTTTGAATTTCACGCAAACTTGCACGAGGGCTATCTATGCCAGCCGTCCCTAATTTAGCACTGAAAGACTAGAGGAAAGGCGGCTAAAAGCACTTACAGCCAGAAGAGCTTTGTTCAATATCTGTCAATAAATAATATAATGTATTGCCATTAAGTGTCAAGTATTTGTCTCGCAATCCATCATGTTTCCAGGCTTAGACCCCGCAGCTCATCACGGTTCGAGTCTTAGAGGTGCAAACCATCATGAGCTTGAAAAGTAAAGAAACACACACAACAATTATTAGATATTCTCAACTGGTTTTAAGGTTTTCTAATTACATGTGAAACTCTGAGTATTTCAACGTCAAGTTATTTTTGCTATGAGCATGATTTAGACTCAGGATAAAAAACATGCGAAGCAAACAACATAAATCATGCTTTAATGATAATTACAATAAAGTTTAAAATAACAAAAGAAATAACTGTTCAGGTTACATAATTAAAGGGTTAAAATATTTAACAATAAATAAAATTTGTTGTTACAGTCATCTGCTGTTCGTCTTTTCCGTTTCGATATGTGTAAGAACAACAACAAAAACACATCAACTGGAAGATAAGAATGCGTTAGAAAGTTAGAGAGATAATTTAATTAAGTAAAACTAAAGAATTTACAGTTAATATGACGTATGTCTTGTTACTTCATGATTTACTGACAAAAATCATGTTATACATTCAATTCCCAGTTACATGAAACTTGTGTTAACTTTGAACAAAGAAGAAAAATTCCGAATAGGATAAATATTTGATTATTTAAACGCTATGTAACGGGCATGAAATAGAAAAGAAATACTTGTGAAACCTTTTAAAACACTATACGTTTTAGATATAAAAGATGTATTTTTCAAAGTAAAACCATTAATGATTTTAATATAACTGGTATATTTAACTCCACCTAACAGAAAACTCTGATCCATTGTTGTTAATCTATTTTTAAGAATGTCTGATATGAAATATATTAAAAATAAGTAACGCATGTTAAATAATGCTCCAGTAATAACTACAATAGATCTAGAAGTAAAAGGTATAGGAGTTTCAGGTAACAGTAAAAGAGCCTACACTTAGGTAAAATGTTATAAATGTTTCTTACAGCCCATGGCCAGCTATGTGGTGTTGAAGGATTTCCACCAACGACAAAATAAATATGATGTGAAACATTTATACTGGGCAACTGGAACTGTGGACCGATATCGGAACTCTGGCGTTTCAGACGTTTCTCTTTTATGCCGCAACCTATAGGGAAGTGAATAGTTTCAGTTTCCTTGACTGAGCATCGAAACCAATTCAATAACTTATTCCCTCATGGCTCAGCGGTAAGTCTGAAGATGAACAATGCTGAAAACCGAGGTTTCATATCCGTGGTAAGCACAGCACAAACGGCCCATTGTAAGTTTTGTACTTTCAACAAATGGTCAAAGTATATTACAAAAAAAAGGTCAAACAACAACAGACAGTTAAATTGAATAAGAAAATATGTTTCATTGTGTACATTTCTTAAACAAACGAATACAACTTTAAATATCACAATGAAAAGAACACTGAGATACGCAGCCCATTTTGCTAACCAGCATGCCGATAATTTGCTAATTGCTAATTGATCGGAGCTTTAAAATCGAAGGATTTATCAACACATTAATGTACTTTGTGTGATGAATTCCCAAATTATTTTTATTTTATCATCCATATTGCTTCTTGTGATTTTCATAAAAGAAAAAAACAGTTCTAGTTTGATATCGTAATTTACAGTACATAGAGAAACCTATACAAGAACACGGTGTAAAAGAACACCTATTGATATGTTGTACAAATAACAAATTTCGTATGTTTAACGAAAACGTTTATGATTAATATTTTCTGACATTTTTCTTCTGATACTTTATATACATCAAAATAAAACATTAACTAAAACTCACACACGATATATAATGTTACGCTACTATCAAAACGTGTAAGTAGGCTTCAGAAAAAGAACCCAGCTGAAAATACACAGAACTGTCCTAGTAGCAAAGAGGTGCCGACCAACACCCAACTTGAATGAAACGAAGGTGCTTCCTGCTGTGACAAGAAAGCTTGTCTTTTTAAAATCTATGCTGGCGATAAATATAGTATGAATTCCCTCTAGTTGCACAGCGCCATATCTGCGGATTTTTAACGTTAGAATATACCCGTATAGAGCATAGCATAACTCATTATGTTGTTTTGTGCTAAGTAATAAACAGCCACATATATAAAAACCAAACGATGAGCTACTTGAGGCATATGATTTGTTTTGATAGCAGATTGGACAGCTCATGATGAGTGACGAAATCGAAATGGGTATACGGGCGCAACTTTTATATATTTTTTTCATTTCTCTCTATTTCTATACAAAGCGCCCCCCAGTGGCTCAGCGGTATGTCTGCGGACTTACACGCTAAAATCCGGGTTTCGATACCCGTGGCAGGCAGAGCACAGATAGCCTATTGTGTAGCTTTGTGCTTAATTCGAAACAGCTTCTATACAAAGCAATATTTTATCACTATGTCATTTCATACGTCTATCTTCAGTAAAGAACAGTATTATCTAATATGAGTATTCCTCATTTCACATACCTTCTTCGTTCCTAAACACAAGTGGCATGTTTGTTGAAGGGTGAATTGGAGGAGTAACAGGAGTTACCACTGGTGGTTCAACGACAGGAAACAAAGGACAACATATGAGAGGTAAATATCCATAATAATAACATACAGTTGTTGGTAAATATGGAGTGTTCTGTAAAATGTTGCAATAAGCCTTTGATGTGCAAATTCTTAGTTGTCTTTGCGGTGTATAACAGTTGTTGAGTTGTCGTCCATATAATTCTGTAGAATATTTGAAGTAAAAGAAAAAATTAAATATATACTAACATGTTTTATTTGATTTGTTTTATTTTCTACATTAAATATTATGTTCTTTTTTATTGAATATTCATTGAGGTTTACAAAATAATTTTAAATTAGATTTTTGTATTACTCATATTATTGCCTTTATAAAATACAATATCATCAGACTATTTGTCTGCTCTTTAGATTTATCCTCAAAATAAGAAAGACAATATATATAAACTGATATATTTTCTATCGTTATTATTTTCAGCTTATAGTTTCTAAGAAAAGCTTTAAGTACAATCTATTTTTAGATATTTAATAAGGCCTCTGAATTGTGAATATAACCAGTTTCTAAAGTTTTAAGATATTTTACAAACCTTCCGTATTGGCGGTTTTTGAAAGTCCGACCAAAAGAATTAGTACCAATAACATCGCAAAAGTAGCCATTTTGTGACCTTCTCTGTTGACAGCGCTAATTTCTCGATACCCGGGAATTATTTTCCCTTATATATGAAGTGACCCTCTCCCAAAAACAAGTTACAAGGTCACTAGTAGGATTTGTAGATAAGAGGATCTGCCAATACTCGGACTTTCTGCTAGAAACCCTTTTTAGATTAACCTGAAAGGTTCCATATCATCGTCTGAGAATTGTTACAAGGCCATTAGGGGTAAACAAATATTAACGTGCAAGTACAGGGCAGCATTTTCAATGGGTCAGTAAGTGAAACATATTGTATAAAAATAAACATTTGAAATTTCACATTTAAACTTCCTTTATGAGCTGTTTAGTTGAGAAAGAAACAAAAACTGTTACTGTCATATTCTCTCACCCAGAATGTTCTCTGTAATCTAATTACTGGCAAATAATAAGTTTGACATTTTACATATTCAGGAAGCTTTTAAACAAAGAAAAACTTTGTCCGTGATGTTTTATTCTTGTTTGAGAACTTTTGCTTTAAAACTGTTCCCGCTTTATTAAAAGTGTATCTCACACATGTTGATCATCATATTGAAACGTTTGTTTGTTTTGTTCACAACGTTTTACTGGGTTTAAATGGCATTACAATTTGAAATTTTGTGAACAAAATAAACAAAAGCTCAATTATGTACATCCGATAAGAAACTTGTGTAAATTATAAATAACTTAGTTTGTTATTATCATTTATAAATGTGTATCTTTTCTCGAGATCATACTTATTACAAAATTAAAAATCATAAGTAAGGTGCTTATGTTAGTTCATTACAACTATTAAACAGTTTAGATCATATATGGAATTTTTTTTCCAAGAATTTCTTCATGTGCAACCAAACATCATAAAACTCCATGTTATTTATGTTAAAAGTGTTATTACCAATAACGTGTTCATAGATAATATTGTAAAAGTAACAATAAGGAACACACCCTCACACACTCTTCATAATTTTTATAAGCGTGGGAGCTTTTTTAAAGTCTATCAAATACCTTAGTTTATGAAATATTTGATGTTTGATTGTATCTCCTTTTTGTATGAAAATTTAGCTTAGAAAACTGAATGTCAGAATTCAATACAACTTACAAATATGATTTATATTTTAAGCATTTCAATTTGGTTATAATTTGATTGACACTTTCAGAACAAACCAACATAAGAAAGTTTATAATCTATGAACATTGTGTTATACGTGTGAATAGCTCGTGATCTCATGATTAATGTCTTTGTCGCTGAAGATAATATAAACATCTTTATGCATTTTTAAATCCCAATGGCTCAGCGGTAAAACTGAACGTTTGTTACAAAAAGTAACAGTTTCTATAACGATGGTGGGCACACTACAGATATCTCGTTGTATATTTTCATGCTGAACAAAAAGAGAATAAAGTAGATGTATTTAAAAATGAAGCTTTTATTTAAAGTAAAATATTTCTATATAAATGTTCATGTAGAAGATGAATTCCAATTATTTGAGGATAAATAATGAACAATGTTTCTTATTGTTAGAGAATGATTTGTTATTGTATAAATGTTTTATGAAGATGTTTTCTAAGAATTATTTATAATCTAATGACAATACATGTATGGAGTGCATGTAAAACAATAGATTTTATATACATTTCGCCATCTCATTTACAATCCTTAAATAGTAAAGAATATAAGGAAATGGGTTCTAAAAGACACACATGTACTTGGTCAACTGGATAACTCAAAAAATTATTAATTTTGATAGTAGTGACAGTGAATTTTATTATGAATTTTGGGTTCTTCTCTTTAGATTCTGTTTCTGGTTTTCACTTTTCTAGCTCGTTAAACTGAAGAAGCGTGCTTTAAATTCGGCATTTTTAAAATGAAATGTGCTGTGAGTAATAACGTAACTTATTATAGAGTTGTTGTCGAAGTTTCTGATCGGGTAAAATTTGCTGATGCTGTGTCAATGTCTCGTTTACAAATAAGCAACCGTGATGGAGAATTTCAGCAAATCATTATGACGGTGAAAACCTTCGACACGCTTAGACCCTATTTGATTTTATTACTAATCACGATCAATGAAAATAATGTTTCAAGATAATTAAAGTTGATTGTTTATTTGTTTTTTCATCCCAACTGACCGCAAATTCTTAAGATGCTCATTTACGAACCAATAGTGGGATTGACCGTCATGTTTATTATGCATGTGAAAGGGATTTGAACCAGAAAAGAATTAGAGAATTCTCATTATCACTAAATGCAGAGACTAAATGTGAATGCAATAGGATTTATAAATTACTATAGTCAACCTGGAGCGTTTTCATAATCTAGGATATATTTTTGTGAACGTATTTTTCTGAAGTATTTAGAAATATATTGTTTATTTTGTGTGGTTTTGCAAGATCAAACCAAGTACCAATTAAAAAGCTTAAAACTTAAAAACATTTATAAAATTAAACAATAAATAAATTTTTTGTTTATTGTGTACGTATAACATTTATTCTTTTAAAAAAAGATGTCCATGAATAATATTTTAATAAATACACATCTTCAGTCTTGTAGCTGTTTTTAAATATAATAACAGCTTCAAGTGTACATAAGCTAAAACTAAATACTAGCAAAAGCTATTGGAAACTTAAATGCAGTTTTATGAATAATCTTGTTATACTTAGTTTTATAAAAATTTAAGGAAAATTATAGAAGTAAAAAAATACGTTTTTTAAAACAAAAACATTAAGATTTAAAAAAATTTTAAACGGTCCTAGTTAAGTAACTTATAATACTTCTGATACATTTAACACAACAACAAATAAATTATACAATTTTTAAAACTTTAATCGGCATCACAGTCTCAATTGAGTCGCGAAATTTGTAAAATACATTAACACCAATGGTTCACAAAATGACCATGATCTAGAATATTACCCTTCCTCTCTTTCCCCTCAAAAATAAACATCACATTGATTGTGGAATTTCTACAAGATGAAAAACTATATTATTTAGAATTTAATTTCATATAAACAAAAAAAACATTACACAAAACAGAGCATGAATAGTTCAAAGGTGATTAATATTACATGCTGTTTGAATGATTTGTCTAACAAAAACAGTTAATAGAAAAATAAACACAACATGCTTACTTTGTGGAGAAAGATTTCTTTAAAAGATAAAGCCAGCCAATATAAACTCTAAGTAATTTACGACCTGCAGTGAGGTAGTGAGACCAATGTTCTAATGAAGTACACTGGATTTTTCTGGGGGCAAAACAACGAAATCCTTTGTCGCATCTTACCACTACGAACTCATCAATGTCGTGTTGGAATTTAGTTGGCAAAACACGTCCGTTAGAAGTTTGATCAGGAAATTCACAGACTGGACTGCCTGGATTGGTCTTCCGCTGGATTTATAACGCTAAAATCAGGGGTTCCATTCCATTCGATGACTTCAGCCAATAGACCGATGTAGTTTTGCTATAAAAAAACTCGCACACTACCAATATTGTATAGAGTGTATGTGTTTCTTTCTTATAGCGAAAGCCACATCGGGTTATCTGTAAAGCCCATAGAGTAAAAAAATAGAAGAAAAAGATAATTAATACGATCGTCTCCACAACTTTATAATTAAGTCATTTCTAAATCTATAGAGAACATAATAGATTTATGTTAAACATCAACTACCGATATAAAAACCTTAGATACCTTTTTTTAAGCAAAAGAAACTTATCAAAATCATACAATCGATATGCTGGAAATTGGGAAACAACCAAATTAAAACAGAGGGCGTAGTTTATTAAACTATTAACTCTTTGAAGTGAAGAAACTGAAGTGTTGGTTGTCACCGTCTTTGTTTCACTGTGTGTTTGATTGCGCAGAGCTACACCGTGTGTGTGGCTATTTGGTATTAAAACGGGTAGCGAACGGGGGAAGATAGTGTGAAAATGGATTACTACCAAATAAAGTGGTTACCAGAGGAAAGCGTTTGGCTGATCTGTACAAGAAAAGTAATAAACACAAGAAGATGTTTGGCTGGTTGGTACCAGAGGAAGTTATATGACTGGTTGGTACCAAAACGCGGGTTCAAGTTGCAATTTCCTGATGGATTTTCCAAAGTAACATCGAAAGAATATTTGAAAGTCTAAAGTTAGTCTGTATTATTATCTATGTTCGAATTTGTATTATTTCAGGATATTTTTAAATAACTTGTATTTTAAATGTTCGTAGGATATTAAAGGAATGAAATAAAAAACTGATTAATTTGTTTGGTGCGACCGGGATACAAAACCGAGACCCTCAGCTTTCAAGTCGAATGCCTTCACCCACCTTACAATGCTGGGCCCACTGATTAGTTGACAACTTATTTCTACTAAAGGAATACTTCTACTGGTAACATTTGCAACTCTATAGTCTTAATTATTCGCAACAGATAGACTGCCAGTGGCTCAGCAGTAATTCTGAGGACTTATAATACCGAAAATCTGGTTTCGATCCTCAGATAGCTCTTCGTGTATTATTGCGGTTAAAACAAAAGAAAATCTCAACTAAAGCAAGTTATCATGCGAGAACATTTTATATCGAATGTTTTACTAATCATTTTTACTTAAAACGTTATAAATTACACTTTCGTCATAATATACAACAATTATAGTATTAAAGACTTACTAAACACAAAACATAATTTGTTTATTTATCTATTGTCATGTTAGAATATGAGGGTAAGATTCCTATCCCAAGTTTAATTCATGTAGAAACGTACATATAAACACTTTGATCGTACAATACTTAGTGTTGAAACCTAGGTGTTGATTTTTTGTTCTAAATGTGATTAAAAAGTGAAATGTAGATATAGATACCTGTCACTATTATTTTTAATAGAGATGTACATATACATTTCCCATAATTGTCCTCACATAATGGTTAAACTGTAGAATTAAACATGAATAGCTTATATTTCTAGTCAAAAGATATCAGAGAATATCATATAGAAAGACAAAATAGACTTTGCAAAGTACACAAACTAACGAAATAAAGATAAACCTCTAGCTTCATCACCCTCGATAACAAATTAACACTTTGCAGTTAGTGGGTGCTCTGTATGACCGACATATTTGTTGATATCATTTTGTTCTTTATTCACAGACAACTCTGATTATTACATTTTTATTAAAATATCTATATTCACTAAGTGTTTTATTGACTATTATCGCAAAATATCAACACTAATACAAATTAAAACTTTGATTTTTCATGTCATCTGAAGATAACAAAATTATAGCATACTTACTTCAACCTTCGGTTTCAAATGATAAATATTTTCCGTCGTTAAAACTTGAATAGTTGAATAACGCACTTTTGTTATTTGCAACCAATTTTGGGTTTTAGCTAAATTACATTAGTGATTATTATTTTATTTATAAATAAGATGTTATTGATTTGTGATATTATGATTATTATGATATTTTAACATATCTAAGAATTAGCTGATGTTGTCTTTAGGCCTGTTGCTTTTGTAAAGTTTTGTTGTTGTTGTTACTGATGAACATATCACATTAACAGATTTGTACTTCTCTTATAGATCACTAAAGAAGTAGGCATACTTAACCATATGGAACGGAATATAAAATCAATTTTATGCTGGAAACAATAACAAGCATTATATATACACGTTTTAATAAGTGCACCAAAAACTCTTCATGGTGCTTATTTCTTTTTCAATTAATTGTTTAATTTTTCAACCTATAACAGTAATAGAATAATTAATAATCATATTCAGCACGCCAATCATAAATCATTAGAAGTGAGCAAGAAACATTTCAGAAAAAATAGCTTTTATCTTGATGGTAGGCCTTTGATGGATGAGCGGTAAGTTTATAAACTTAAAATATCAAATAATAGGGCTTAATTCCCTGTTGTGAACAGAGTGCATTAAATCTATTGTATAGCTTTGTACTAAGCAAACAGCAATGTTACACATAATATTCCCATTATAACTTTACATGGTAATGTCTTGATGTATTTTAAATACATCATATATAATAAATGTAAAATATCAATTTTTGATATGTTATTTCCTGTTCCTTGGTGGGATAGTTTATGATTCAAATCCCATATTTTATCCAGACATTCGCTTTAGTTTATTAAATATTCAAAGTAGAAAATGTGAGCCTCAGAAATTATCACAAACGTTTTGATGAAATGATTTAACAGTTTATCATTTATTTCGATAGATGGCAAAGTGTTTGTTACAGTTCCGGTTTTCTTGTCATCAAACATGTGGATAAAACCTTACTGTTTAGCTTATATCTTTTTAATACCCTTGCTTACATTTTGAAAGGCCCTATAAATCTTCGTTATAGATACACTTTATATTTAAATATATTAGCAAATCACAAAATACAATTTTGTGAAATAACCCTTTGTTATGGTTATTTAACAATTTAGTTGATAGCAGAAAAAGTTTAACATTACGTATGACTACATTTTCTTATAGAGAGTTTAAAATACAAATATTTATTTTAAATAGCATTAGCGCTAATCCAATTGATGTAAGAGGAAACTCGTGTGTAGACTCCAGGGAAGTTAGGCCTAGCACATTGATAACCAAAAGAAACGATCCCTGCTAATATCCAGCTTCCTGTGCTTTGGTCTTGAAGCATCAAAGGACCTCCTGAGTCACCCTGTTTAGAATACACAAAGAAATTACTTAAAAACTACGTGGCAAGCAGGATGTAAACGACCTACACAAGTTTATTATGCAAAATCTTAACACTGTAGTAGTTTTCTCATATAAAGATTGCTTTGGTTTGTTTTGAATTTCTCGCAAAGGTACAGGAAGGCGATCTGCCTAATTTAGCAATGTTATCAACTCCCGCCGTGAACTCTTGGGCTACTCTTTTGCCAATGAATAGGGCGAACATGTTAGTGTGACGGGGATTCGAACCCGCCAGCCTCGGATTACCTCACATAAGAAACTGCTTAATATATCTTGTTTGTATTTGAATTTCGTGCCAAGCTACACGAGGACTGTCTGTGTCAACCGTCACTAATTTAAAAGTGTAAGACTAGAGGAGAGGCAGCTGGTCATCACCACCTACCGCAAACGAGTAAAGTACCCCAGCCTCCTCGTTATATTATCTTTACTTGGAATTTCTGCACATCCTTTCAAAAGAGAAAATCGTTATAAGTTAAAAATACAAAGAACAAGACTGTGGGTGAATCAATAAATATTTAATATTGAAAATCAACAGAAACATTCTAATGTCACATGTTTATTTAATTATATGAATTATTTCAATAAGAACTTTCATCTGTTGTCTTGAAATTTTGTAGTTTTAATAATAAATGAAAAACCTCTGATTTTTATATCATATTCAGTAGAAGTCACTGAGCAAAAAGTGTGCCACATGGATTTTAAAGTTTAAAATTTGATACATTTATAGGTTTTTCCTATTCTTTTTGTCGTTAGAGGGAGCTTTTTCACATAAAAGTACTTTTTCCCTAAGTTTATTGCTTTATTGTTATAATTCTGTTTTTATCAAATTTTCAACTTGCACAGAATTACTAATACGCATTTTTATGTTGGTGTAACACAGGACACTTTAATACACACAAGTCGCGTAAGATGTTATATTTTTGTTTTCAATTGGTTTTAGTAACGCATGAGTCCCCTTGTGGCTCAGTGGTATATTTGTAGATTCACAAATATAAAATCTGAGTTTCGATACCCGTTGTGGGCAGAGCACAGGTAGCCCATTATGTAGCTTTGTGCTTAAATAAAAACGAGTAATGTATGAAAATATTGAAATTCGTAAATCCGCTACAGTTACAAAACACAAAAATCTCACTACAAGTCTCCAAGTTAAAAGTTATACTAATTCATTTACTCTTTAATATTTATTATATCTAAACTAAAACTGAAAGAAAGCTGTTTGAAATAATTGTATAAATCCTTTGACAGTAAGTATGATAATTTGTTTCACCTGACAGGCATCCTTTCCTCCTTCCTTGTATCCAGCACATATCACTCTATCTGTAATTCCATAAGGTAAGTTCTGTTTCAACACCTGGCGATAAGCTACATCACACTCTCTGAAATTCACGATTGGTATCTTAACCTCCTGAAGAATATTACTTGAAGCACCACCTAATTAAAAAACCAGTATAAAACCTCTTTGAATTGCTTTATGTTATAATAACGCTAATACTTTGAAACCATTTATCAGGTAATTGTGTCCTTATGTTTTTCACATTCTTTTGTAATTGATAAATAAGTTTTTATTATGAAAGCAGCAGATATTTCTAACATTGATGTGCCTAATACTGGTATCAAAACCTGAATTGTAATATAATAAATCCACAGACTCATAGCTGAGGCATCATGAACTAGAATGAATAGAAGTAGAGAGTTTAAAACTTTAAAAATTAAAACATAACGGAAAATATATATCGATTACACTTCAAGGTAGTTACATGAGAAGAAGTTGTTTCACTATACGTCTAATTAATACTTTCAAGTGAAATATAAGAAACATGCAAGTAATGTGTACATATATATATAAATTAAAAAACGTGATTATTTTATAATGAATCATTATTGATAAATATTATAATTTCTCATTATATATAACTGGTATCAAAACAGTATAGGTTCTTGTAAATTATGTCACTTGTGAGAAGCACGCTGTGAATAGATATTGACGAGCCTATGCTTTTGTTAGTGTTACAGAGCTAAAGTATCTGTAAACATATAACCATAAGTTAAAGTGTTATATTCTCTAAAGCTACTTGCAAAGAATATATAGTTATAAGTTATTTACCATACGATGTATCGCCCCATCCTACAACAGTTGCAAGTCTCCCATCGAAATCCTGGTAAGCAAACGAACCAACAGGAAGACATATTGGTTTAATAATGTCGTTGTAATCAACATCAACAGATAACTTTAACAATGCGATGTCATGGTAGGCTACCCCATACTTATAATCTTGGTGAACTATCACCTCTGAAACCTGAAAATCTGTACCGGTGGTGTGAATGTCGTGAGCACCAGCCTTTACGAACAGTTCAGAAGGTTTTCTGGAAATATTTCAAATTTTTAAGACATTATTAATTAACTGGGATAACAATTATTTTTATATTTTTATTTTTATTTTAGTTTACTGAAAATTTGAATTCAACTATAATCTCCTATTACTGAGGATTCAGCATCCATGTTATCAAACCACGACTGGTTTTGTAATGGGACAACCCAACTCCTGTATGTCCACTAAGAGTGTCTATGCAAATTTATGTCTTTATTTTTAGTCTTTCGTAACCTATCCAGTTCTTGTCTGATGTTGATTGATTATAGGTAACGTTTATCGTCTCCAGTCTACAGTGCTTAAAAATATACACTATCAGCTGACCTCAGAATCTAATAGTAATTTATTAATATACGAACATACTATAATCTCAGAGACTAACATTGTTTTCTAACATGCAAGGATCAGCTGATCCTGGAGACTAATAGCGTTCACCAATACACGAATATTAACTCACTTCACAGACTAACTGTACTCACCAATTTACAGACCTTATATGACACCGGAGTATAGAAATATTAAATACAGTTGATACATCAGCTGATCTCAGAGTCTAATAACAATCAGTAAAATACCAACTTCGGTTAATATTAGAATCAAACCAAGGTAATCTAATGATATATTACTATTTTTAGTGAAATGGTGCCAACGATTCACTCTGTAATCATTTTTAAAATACTAATATTCCTTAACGACTAAATACAAACAAAGAGACTTTAGCCCTTACCTGATAAAAAAAGAGATTTCTTTCGTTATTTCTTTATTTATCGTGCAATTTTTTTAAAAGGTAAATTCCTAAAGAAATCGCATTTGCTTTGTAATTAAAAGTTTTGCTTTAGTAATTTGTTACACTCAAATTTTGGGGATTATTTTGAACATGTATAACTGTGAGTTCTAAAACTGTTTTAGGAAGGTTATAGTGCTTTTAATTATTTCTTTTTTTAGAATGTACGGTTGCATTTAGTAAGCGTAATGTGTTCTTGAGAATTACGTAAGCTTACTTTACCTATTATATTTACTTTAACTTCCATTTCCTTTAAACAACAAGTCATGTAGTTATATAGGTGCTAGGAACTATATTACTGTGACGTATTAAGAAGAAACCATTTTGTCACAACAAGCAACTACGACCACAGTAGGTTCTTAAAGCTTTCTTGTAGTCACTTTGGAACTACGAACCGTCTTATCATCTTGCACAGTGGGCGTGGCGGTCTCAAATGACAGTTAGATAAAGACACTGCGTTAAACAAACAAACCACAATTACTGTATTGTTTCAAAATTAGAAGATCCGTTAAAAGATTATAATACAAAACGTAATACTTCGACTTAAAGTATCGTTCATATTAGGTGAAAAGTAGTTTCAGATAACACAACTATCATGATAACTCGATACTATGAGTCGAAACGTTGTAATTAGTAATGTCAAAACTTGTATGCCATAAAAACTTTGTAATAGCATTTTTGAATTAAATAATAAATAGAGATTTAAATTGTATTTATTACGATAACTATTGAAAACCACGTCACATTACTATACCTATAAAAAAACCTTAACTTATATATATCTATATATATTTACAGAATGGGAAAACCAAAACCCTACTATAACATTACAATGGTATAAATGTTTACCTCTTTTTGTCAGCATCCACTACACAGTGAGCAGCAGTAAGTACATACTTGTGATTGATTAACGCTCCACCACATCCACTCGCGTGAGAGGAAATAGACTTGATAAAAATTGCAATCTGAAATCGTTTCAGAAGTGTTATTATTTAGTTTACTGTATGAACCGTTTTTTTAAAAAATACTATTTTTACTGATACGTTTAAGTAGATAAACTATCACTAGTACGATGAAACCCATTTCAACTATTTGGCCCGGCATAGCCAGGCGGTTAAGGCGCACGACTCGGAATTCAATGATGGCTGGTACGAATCCCATCACACAAAAGATGCTCGCTTTTTCAGCAGTGGGGGCATTATAATGAGACGTTCAATCCCACTATTCGTTGATAAAAGAGTAGCCCAAGAGTTGACGGTGTGTGGCGATGACTAGCTACCTTACCTCCAGTCTTACACTGGAAAATTAAGAGGGACATGTAGCTGACGTCTTAGCTATGAATATTAATGCCGTTTACCCAGCATTCACCATCAAAATATTGTTGCTATAAGCATATTTCGGGCCTAGATAAAAATAGTGTAAATACATGCAAATCAAACAACATAAATGATGCTCTTATGATAATTTCAATAAAGTTGAAAATAACAATAGTAATTACTGTTCAAGTTACAGAATAAAAGGTTTAAGTGTTGAATGACAAATAAAAACTTACAGTCAACTGCTGTGCATCATTTCTATTTGGAAATAAAAATATAAGTTAATGAATACTTAAAAAATATTTTTTTATATAATTTCAAATTTCGTTACTTTGTTCGTTTGAATTGAATCACAAAGACACACAATAGGCTAACTCTGCTCACCACAGGTATTTAAATCCGTTTTCTTGCCTTGTAAGCTCGTAGATTCTATTCAAGTAAAACTGTCGATAGTTTGTAAAATTTTATAATTACAGAACCGAAAAACAGCAATTGATTTATCTGGAAAAGTTTTTCACTTACCCCTTAATTCAGCTTTCTTTTAACATTATATTGAAATGGTAAGACCTGAGTAATACGGCTGGTGATGGTTTAATAAGATTTTTATTGTACAATGTTGAAGGACTGGAAGACATGGGCGCATTACTGTTTTTTTTTTAATTTTGCGCAAAGCTACACGAAGGCAATCTGCCCTAACCATCCCTAATTTAGCATTATAAGACTGCATGGAAGGCAGTTAGTCATCATCACCCACTATCAACTTTTAGGCTTCTCTTTTACCAATGAATAGTGGGATTGGCCGTCATATAACGCCCCCACGGCAAGCATGTTTGGTGTGACGGGGATTCGAGCCCGCGACCCTCAGATTACGAATCGAGTGATTTATCCACCTGTCTATGCCGGGTTTCCCCTTAAATGTATTATATCTATATCAACTCAAAATTAACTCGCTCATCGAGAACCCTCGGTGAGATGTCAACAAAGTTCCGAATGAGGTAAAGGACTAAATATTGTAAGTTTGTAAAACTTTTGTTTATAAATTACTATTTGCAACAACAATTTTTAAAATAATACAGTAAATTCTACGGATTTACGACAGTAAAATCAGGGGTTCGATTCACTTTGGTGAACTCAGCAGATAGCCCAATGTGGCTTTGCTGTAGGAAAACCCACACACCAATGGAGTAGTGAATGGTTTGGAAAGAGGTAAATAATTCAATAAGTGGAAGAAAAAAATAGCTACAAAGTAACAATAAAGGTCGGAACGTTGAGAGAAATTTTAATCATGTAAAATTAAGAGGCTACAGTCGCGTACCCATTGAGATGTTTTGTTAGTTTATGATTTTACACAAAAATATGTATGTTATACAGCAAATGATAATTTATTTTCTTTACATTTATGTTATATAGATATGTTCAGTTAACTGTAAAAAACAGAGTCGTTCAGATATTCAGTCAGATAAGCTATATGACGAACTTCAAATACAAAGAGCCGTGAAACTCTTTAAAAATTGTTTTCGTAGATGGAAAAAAAAATTATATTTTTCAAACTGGCGCCATCAAAAATTGTTTTAAATCTTTATATAGCTGATATATTTAACTTCACCTGACAAAAACTCCTAATCTCTTGTTGTTACTCTGTTTATTAAAAATGTCTGATATAGAAAATATACTATTAAAAAAAACGCAAATAGGGATATTTTTTATTTTAAAGAGAAATATATGTAATAATGTTACAAGCTCAGCGTATGTGATGTCACACGTGTTAAGGCACTGATTTTCAGACCGAAATGACAATAAAAGTTGTGCACTTTGAAAACGGAGAAAAACAACGGATTTTTCGCCAAAACGCATTCGTGTCCAACAAATTTGTTTGAGAGATCTACATATTCTACAAGTGCAACATGTGCAAAATCCCTATAAAAGTGACGGGTTCTTGGTTTCCATAGCTCAGTGTTAAGCCACCGACAAGCAATACAGTTACGCCAAGACTGACTAAAGCACAACGCAACAATGCCATTGTTCGCTTGGAAGCAGGCGAATCTCGATCAGATGTTGCCAGAGCTGTGAATGTCCACCCAAGCACCATCACAAGGCTATGGAATCATCACCAACAACATGGATTAACTCGTGACCGTACACGATCGGGCAGACCTCGTGTGACCACGCCCGCACAAGATCGCTACATCCGGTTACGTCATCTTCGTGATAGGACCACCACTGCGACGTCTATTGCCTCAACCACACCAGAGCTGCGTAGGATTTCCCATCAGACCGTACCCAACCGTCGACGAGATTCTTAGGCCCCATGTGCAACCAATCATGGCGAACGTCAACGACGTTTTTCAACATTACAACGCCGTCCTCGTACAGCTCGACTCGCCACTGTCTTCTTGAGACACCACAACATCAACGTTCTTCCCTGACCTTCCAGATCACCATATTTAAACCCCATCAAACATCTTTGGGACGAGTTGGACCGACGTCTACGACGGCGACAATCTCAACCATAGACTCTACCTCAGCTTGCAGCTGAGTGGACAGCCATTCTACAGGATGTGATTCTCATCTCATCGCTTCCATGGGCAGGAGATGCCAAGCAGTTATTGGGGCATAATCGTTATTGACGTTGAGTGACGTTAAACATCATCTTGTGAGCGTGAACTTCGCCTTTGCAGACTTTGGATGTTCAGCAGTGAATGCGCAAAGTTTTACACATGTCATACAGAACTACCCGGAATAACTTGTTAACAATTAGTCTCAAATTTTGACTTTTGTGTTGGTGCTCTAATAATAATTACAAAATATCTAGAAATAAAATGAAAGTCAATTTCAGGTTACAGTAAAAAATCACGATCTGTAAAGAAAAAATAAAATTAAAAAAATCCTCTTACAGCCCATGGCCAGCTATGTGGCGTTGAAATATTCCCACCAACAACATAGTTAGAGGAATTTGAACTACTTTCAGAAGGGAAATGGGTGTTTATAACTTCAGCAGAACCTTGGCGTTTCAGACGTTTCTTTTTCATGCCGCAACCTGTAAGAAGGTGAATAGTTTTAGTCACCTTGTTTGAGCATTTAAAAGCATTTCACAAGTTTCCCCGTAGCTCAGCACTAAATTAAACATTCTTTTTTATGAACACAGCACACACAGTCTTATGTTCGTTTGATCGTTAACATCGAAATAACTAATTATTTTGCTTCATTTTTTTAATGATATATTAACTTGATTCTTAATTATAAGTTATTGTGGGAATTTGTTAAATGATCGAAAAAACTCATTTGAATATCGTATTGAAACATGCATAATTTACTGTTGGACCAGCATGGTTTGGTGGGTTAAGGCGTGCGACTTGTAAGCTGAGGGTTGCGTGTTCGCATCCCCATCCCACCGAACATGTTCGCCTTTTCAGCAGTGGGGGCGTTATAATGTGACACGCAATCCCACTATTTGTTGTTAAAATAGAGTAGCCCAAGAGTTGGCGGTGGGTGGTGATGACTATCTGATTTCTCTCTAGTCTTCCATTAATAAATTAGGGACGGCTAGAGCCAATAGCCCTCGAGTAGCTTTGTGCGAAATTCAAAAACAAACAAACAAGTTTCTGTTTCCTGAAACATAGTAAAGATACCTTTCATCAGTTTAATACTTTAATTCCGAATCGCACTTTATGCCCTTTATACCCTTAGAGTGTAGCCGTAGTGGGAGAAAAATCACGTAGTAGTAATACCCTTTATAGTTACATGTATTTACTATTTATCGAATATTTGGTTGGATTGTCACAAGACTGACGCATTACCCAGGAAATTGTAAAGAGTTTTTACTCGTGTATGGCGGTACGGTGTATTGTATGCTGACTAGCACACGGATAATTTGTTAATTGACAGAAGCTTTAAAATCGAAGGATTCATCAATAATGTTTCCAGAACGTTTAGGAGCTAAATTATTTTTATTTCGTGTTGAAGCGCGTTAAACTCGTCAGTCCACAGTTGCAACACTCACCACCGCGTTCCAGACTGTCTCCGGAGGCAAAGTTAGCACAAAAACTAGTCGTAGGTGCTTCATGAAATGGATTTCCATAGCCGAGCAGCCGCACCCAAGCCTAAGAATGGAGACTATTATAGCAACAAAGGGGAATTAACTACATATTAATGCCCATGATTTTTAAATGAGATGGTCAAGTTTTCACATACTTTTGGCCATGTAGTACATTTTAATAAATAAGTAATCAAAAGAAACAAAAACTATATTTTCGTATTTTTCAGAACAAAGTAAAGAATAAAAAGTTTTAATATTAAGATTAGCGCCTATGAAAAGCAAAAAATAAGTTTAAGTTTTTGTCAGAAAAGAGAAGTTGTTGTTGTTTGGAATTAAGCACAAAGCTACACAATGGGTTATCTGTGCTCTGCCCATCACGGGTATGGAAACCCGGATTTTAGCGTGTAAGTCCGCAGACATACCGCTGAGCCACTGGTGGGCTGAAAGAGAAGTAAAGGTCGTGAAACAAATTGAATATTGTGAAGAGTTTGAAAATTATATATAATGTAAAGACACACAACTATGTCTTGTAATATTACACTCAAATTATCACAAATGATGTGATATATATATAACAGATATATCATGAATATTTTAAAAGTATATCATATATTTTACATGGCAAGTGAAAAGAAGGATTTTACAACATAATGTAAATCGTGAAAACATAGTTTCTATGACTAACATATGTTTTCTTGAATTTCTCTTGTTTTTTCTAAAATGCGATCTTTCTATTTCTATACTATTTCATATGTTTTGTATCTCTAGTGAGGTTACGAAACTTAAGCAGTTATATCATAACAGAAACGACAAGTATAAACTAGTACAATTTATTAGAATAAAATTAGAGAGAAGGTAAAAGACAGTAATAACTAATATGAGTATTCCTCATTTCACATACCTTCTTCGTTCCTGAACTCAGGTGGCATGTTTGTTGAAGGGTGAATTGTAGGAGTAACAGGAGTTACCACTGGTGGTTCAACGACAATAAAAAAAGGACAACATATGAGAGGTAAATATCCATAATAATAACAAACAGTTATTGGTAAATATGGATTGTTCTGTAAAATGTTGCAATAATTCACTAGTGTGCAAATTCCTGGTTGTCTTTGCGGTGTATAACAGTTGCTGAGTTGTCGTCCATTTAATTTTCTGGAATCTTTAAAGTAAAAGAATAAATTAAATATATACTGGCATATTTTATTTATTTGTTATATTTTCTACATTAAATATTATGTTTTTTTGTATTGAATATTCATCGAAGTTCATAAAATAATTTTAAATTAGATATTTTTATAATATTTATATTGTTGTCTTTATAAAATAAAATATCATCAGACTATTTGTCTGTTCTTGTGCCTTATATTCAAAATCAGACAAATAGTATATATAACTTCATTCCATTTATTTACACTAATATATTTTCTAAGTTTACCATTAATAGAATAAAAAATATACTTTTACATTTTTTGTTTCATTGGAAAACTTCTAGAATAGTTTATTTTTAGATATTTAATAAGGCCTATGAATTGTGAATATAATCAGTTTCTGAAGTGGTAAGACATTTCACGAACCTTCTGTATTGGTGGTTTCTGAAATTTCTAACAGGAGAATTAGTACCAATATCATCGCAAAAGTAGCCATCTTATGACCTTCTCTGTTGACAGCGCTAAATACTCGATACCCGGGAATTATTTTCCCTTTTATATGAAGTGACCACCTCACGAAAACAAGTTACAAGGTCTCTAGTAGGATTTGTAGATAAGAGGATCTGCCAATACTCGGACTTTCTGCTAGAAACCCTTTGCAGCTTAACCTAAAAGGTTCCATATCATCGTCTGAAAATTGTTACAAGGCCATTTAGGGGTAAACAAATATCAACGTGCAAATACAGGGCAGCATTTTCAATGGGTCAGTAAGTGGAACATATTGTATAAAAATAAACTTTTGAGATTTCACATTTAAACTTTCTTTATGAGCTGCACAGTTGAGAAAGAAACAAAAACTGTTACTGTCATATTTTATCACCCAGAATGTTCTCTGTAATCTAATTTCTGGCAAATAATAAGTTTGACATTTTACATATTCAGCAAGCTTTTAAACTAAGAAAAACTTCGTCCGTCATGTTTTATTCTTGTTTGAGGACTTTTGCTTTAAAACTGTTCCTGCTTTATTAAAAGTGTATCTCACACATGTTGATCATCATATTGAAACGTTTGTTTGTTTTTTGAACGACGTTTTACTTGGTTTAACTGAATCACCATTTGAAAGTTTGTAAACAAAATAAACAAAAGCTCAATTATGTACATCCGATAAGAAACTTGTGTAAATTATAAATAACTTAGTTTGTTATTATCATTTATAAATGTGTACCTTTTCTCGTGATCTTTCTTATTAAAAAATAAAGAAAATAAGTAAGGTGCTTATGTTAGTTCATTAAAACTATTAAACAGTTTAGATCATATATGGAAATTTTTTCCAAGAATTTCTTCATGTGCTCCAAACAAAATAAAACTCCATGTTATCCATGTTAAAAGTGTTATTACCAATAACGTGTTCATAGATAATATTGTAAAAGTAACAATAAGGAACACACCCTCACACACTCTTCATAATTTTTATAAGCGTGATGCTTTTTTAAAGTCTGTCGAATACATTAGTTTATGAAATATTCGATGTTTGATTGTATCTCTTTCTTGTTTGATTGTTTTTTTGGAATTTCGCACAAAGCTACTAAGGGCTATCTGTGCTAGCCGTCCCAAATTTAGCAGTGTAAGACTAGAGGAAAGGCAGCTAGTCATCACCACCCATCACCAACTCTTCGTCTACTATTTACCAAAGAAAAGTGGGATTGACCGTCGAAATTATAACGCTACATACGGCTGGGAGGGCGAGCATGTTTGGCGCGACGCGGGCGCGAACCCACGACTCTCGGATTACAAGCGGCGGGCCATCTCGTTTGAAGATTTAACGATGAAAAATGAAACGTCAGAAATCAAGTACAACTTACAAGTATAATTTACATTTTCAGTATTTCAACCTGTTGATAAGTTTATTTACACTTTCAAAACAAACCGACATAAGAAAGTTTATAATCAATGAACATTGTGTTATACGTGTGAATAACTCGTGATCTCACGATTAATGTCTTTGTCGCTGAAGATAATATAAACATCTTTATGCATTTTTATATCCCAATGGTTCAGCGGTAAAACTGAACGTTTGTTACAAAAAGTAACAGTTTCTATAATGATGGTGGACACACTACAGATATCCCATTCTATATTTTCATGCTTAACAACAAACGAATAAAATATATATATTTAAAAAAAATATTTTATATGAATGTAAAATTCTACATAAATGTTCATATAGAAGATGAAATCAAATCATTTACGGGGAAATAATGAACAATGTTTTTATTGTTAAAGAATGATTTGTTATTGTATAAATGTTTTATGAATAGGTTTTCTAAGAAGTATTTACAACCTAGGAGCAATACATGTATGGAAAACTACTACCTTATTTCTAGTACTTCAAAAAAACAATATATTTTAAATATATTTTGCCATCTCTTTTACAATCCTTAGAGACTGAAGAATATAAGGAAACAGGTTCTTAAAGACATAATTTCTTGGTCCACTGGATGACCCTAAAAATTATTGATTGTGATAGTAATGACAGTGAATCTCATTGTGAATTTCGGGTTAATTTCACTTTTTTAGCCTGTTGAGCTGAAGAAGCGTGCTTTAAATTCGGTGTTTCTATATTCAAATGCATTGCTGGTAGTTATGCAACTTATATTCGAAGGTTCTGATTGGGTAAAAATTCGCCGATGCTGCGTCAACGTGTCTCTTATACAAATAAGAAAACGTGATGCGGGAATTTCAGACAATAATCACAACTTTTTTGCATCAATAATATCAAACATGGGGAGCGTAAATATAGGATTCCATTTCATTTCTCATCATTATCTCGACTAACCTACTTTCAAATTTAATTATATGCTCAGTGTTTGGTTTATATATATCGAGTACGAAACTACAGAAAGGCTTACCTGTGCTCAACGCACCAGGGTTACTCAAAACCCGTGTTTAGTGATATAAGTCTGAGGAATTACTGCTATAGCACTCATGGGAGGGGCATACAAGTTACTTTAAATTTTATTACTATACATGAGTGGAATTGTATTAAAAATAAACATTCTTGTCTCAGCATTATAAATAAAGAACCATTAATGAATGTCCAGATTCCAATCCCCACGTTTGTCTTATTTCATCTGCAGGGTATGGCCTGGTGGGTTGAGGCGTTCGACTAGTAATATGAGGGTCGCATATTTGAATCCCCGTAGCTCCAAACATGCTTACCCTTTCAGCCGTGGGAACGTTATAATGGTACGGTCAATCCCACTATTCGTTGGTAAAAGAGTAACCTAAGAGTTAGCGGTGGGTTGTGATGACTAGTTGCCTTCCCTCTAATCTTACACTGTTAAGTTAGGGACGGTTAGCGTAGATAACCCTCGTGTAGTTTTGCGCGAAATTTAAAAACAAACACACTTATATGACCTTTCCATTTATTCTTGGAAGTTCTGGGCGCTTTCCTCAATATTTGGTAAACTATGACTTTTGAACCTTGCTCAAGTCTCTAGACGCACGTTTTTATATATTTCAGGAAAATTTCTACGCTTTGAACAGCCACGATGTCAGTAAAAACTACATTTTAGGTACAAAAGTCACATATTTTTAAGAATTGATACCTATACCAAATGCAATAAAATTTCCAAAGTTGTTTGTTCTTTTCGTCGTCTTTCTTTCTATATAAATAAATTATTTAGTTCATTGTTGTTACGTTTCTTCTACATTGTTTTACATTGAACAATACAAGTATTTTATTTTATTTTTATAACTTAAGAAATGCGAAATTGTCTCTGAATAATTCAATATTCAAGGCGCTGGAAAGTGATTGAACTTATACTCTTATCTCACGGTGTTGCTTTGCGTTTGTATTATTTTCAATAGTTTTCTCTGCATAATATTTTGTTTTGCCATAAGATTATTTTAACTTAGAAAAATGTAAATTCGCCAAACTGTTTTTTATATCAAGTAGAATTGAGTAAGATTGGCTACATGAATTGCATTGTCAACATGGAGAGTTTTCATAACCTTGGATAATTTTTGTTTTGCGTATTTCTATGCAGTGTTTCAAAATATACTACTCGTTTTGGGTAGTTTTGCACGAACGTACTAAGTGCCAAGACATTGCTTATAGTTTTACTTTTTTATAAACTAAAACGATAAATAAATTCAACACTGCACGTGTAAAATCTCCCTTTCAAAAGGGTACATTAATAACAATTTCATAAATATACATCTTCAGTTTTGTACCTGTCTTTAAATGCAATAACAGATTAAAGTGTACATTAGTTATAGGTAAATTCTATCTCTTATATTGAAAACATATTTTGCTATTAATAATCTTCACTGAATTTTATAAAATCTGAAACATAATTACAGAAGAGAAATGTTTTTAAACAAAAACATTTATTCATGAAATGATCATATTAAAGTAATTCAATACATTTCTTTTAACATTTAATACAACAACAAATAAATTATACAATTTTTAAACCTTTTACCAGCATCACAATCTCAACAGAGTCATGGAATTTTTAAAATACATTAACACCAATGGTTCACAAAATGATCGTGCTCTAGAATAATAATCTTCTTCTCTCTCCCATTAAAAATAAACATCATATTGATTATGGAATTTTCACAAAATGAAAGATTATATTATCTAGAATTTAATTTGATGTAAACAAAAAAATCATTACACAAAGTAGAGCAGAAATGGTTTAAAAGTGATTAATATTACATGCTGTTTGAATGATTTGTCTAACAGCAACAGTTAACAGAGAAAATAAACACCACATGTTTACTTTGTAGGGAAAGGTTTCTTCAAAAGATGGAGCCAGCTAATATAAACTTTTAAGTAATTTATCCCTGTACGGCCTGCAGTGAGGTAGTGAACTAGACCAATGTCCTAATGAAGTACACTGGAGTTTTCTGGGGCCAAGACGACGAAATCCATTGTTGCATCTCACAACTAGGAATTCATCAACGTCGTATTGGAATTTAGTTGGCAACACACGTCCGTTAGAAGGTTGACCAGGAAATTCACATGCTGGTCTGCCTGAATTGTATACCAAAGAAAAGTCAAAAAAATGAAGAAAAGTTTAATTAACACTACAGCATCCATACATTTGTAATTAAATCATTTCTGAATCATTAGAAAAAATAACAAAGCTGTGTTAAGCATTAACATTACCAATATAAAGGCCCGGCATAGTTAAGGTACTCGACTCATAATCCGGAGGTCGAGGGTTTGATACCGCGTCGCACTAAATATGCTGTCCCTATCAGCTGTGAGGGCATCAAAATGTTACGGTTAATCCAAGTATTTGTTCGTAAAAGAGTAACACAATTGTTGGCAGTGGGTGGTGATGACTAGCTGCCTTCATTCTAGTCTTAAATTAGGGACGGCTAGCGCAGATAGTTCTCGTGTAGCTTTGCGCGAAAGTTAAAACAAACTGATATAAAAATTTCAACACCTCTTTTTTAGGCAAAACACACTTCTTATAATCAAATAATCGATGTAATGGAAATTACGAAACAACCAAATTAAAACAAGAGCATGGTTGTTATCTCTTGAAGATATGTATTGACGAATCAAAAGTGTTTAGAGCTGGTATAGATATGCAGTGACGAATCAGAAGTGTTAATATTTGTTTTCTACGTTTCACTGCATGTTTGTTCTCGAATTATGCCGAAAGCTACACTAGAAAAAAGTGGTTTTGTGCTTGGTACCCGAAGTTGTTATTTACTGGTGGATTGTTTAAAGTAGCATCAGAAGAAGACGCAAAAGGTTAAAATTAACTTTACTGATTTCTAGCTTTCAATTCGTTTATGTGTTAGGACATTTGTTAAAACTTTAATATCGTTTGGAACGTAGGATATCATATGAATGAAAAAAAAGCTAAAAAGATTTGATTTAGTTAACTTTGAGAACAAAATATTTCTAGTAACGGAATAATGTAATTCTAGCTTATCGGTAAACATGGAGACTTATAATCACAAAATTCGGGTTTCAATAGCCATTGTGGACTTAGCCAGACAGCCAATCGTTTAGTTTTGCGGTTAGAAACAAAATAAATAAACTTTATCAACTGACACAAGTCATTCTATTGAAGTATTTAATATATTTTCGTTATATAATTGTTACATAAATTATAGTGGAAAACGTTTAACATTATGTTTTGTTTGATCATTTTACTTAAGAGTATTTATTAGTAACGCATTTAAAAATGATGGATGTATCCATGAATGATGTCTTATATCGACGGCAATATTAAGGATCTAAGTTAAATTACGCATCATCATCATTAACATCTGCCACTCAATTCCTTAAAAAACATAGGGCCGCAATAACTGAGGTTTCTGTAACAGGTTTTTAAGTGAGTAGGTTGTTAGCCCACTGAACCAAGCCGTCCCTAATTTAGTAGTGTAAGACTAGAGGGAAGGCAGTTAGTCATCACCACCCACCACCTTGGGCTACACTTTTACCAACGAATAGTGGGATTGACCGTCACATTATAACGCCACCAAGGCTGGGAGGGCGAGCATGTTTGGCGCGACGTGGATGCGAACCCGCAACCCTCAGATTACAAGTCGCATGCCTTAACGCGCTCGGCCATGCCGGGCCTAGATCACGCATAAGATTGTTTTTTAACCGTTGTTGAAATATTGGGTAACTGAATTTTTCTCCTGCTATCTGGAATTCTGTATATTATATCCTATTTTTTAAAATATTGGGATTTTCTCAATCTGTGTTCTTCAGGTTTACAAATTTAAATACGTGACACAACATACAATTTCTGAGCCGTATACAAATTTTCTGAAAGAACTGCAAGTAAGCATTTATTATAAAACTCGTATGCTCTTCTTAAACGACTGGTTCACGTAACGATTTTATTGGCCTTGGTATGAGAAAACAACTTTTAAAGAGTATATTACTGTAGAAATAAATAAATAAGTATTGGTAGCAAAGAAAAAAAATAATTTTACGTACAAAAGATTTACATCAAAAGATTCCAAATATAACATTAGTTACTTTATGGAAAACTCTAGTTGATTGTAAAACTCTTTGAACAAAAACATCGGGGCAGTCCCTGTCCGTAAAAATGTATCTTTTACACATTTTGATGCATTGTATACATATATCAATAGAATATTGGTTTGTTTAAGTAATAATGAATGTTTGGATATTTATATAAAAGTTTCAATGCAAATAAAAACATAGTAAACGTAGCTTATTTATTTCCTTCTGATAGCTCTCTACGGATAAGCAAATTTATCTAACAAGTAAAAACTGTAATTCATTATTGGCCAATTTAAAAGAGAAAAGCTCAACCCTCACATCTTAGATTTATTTTATAGAATAAGACTATTTGCTATTAAATTATTCCATCCATTCTACCGTTGCTTAACGCCTAATTCGAGGATCGCGGGTTCGAATCCCCGTCGCACCAAACATGTTCACCCTTTCAGCCTCTCAAAATAAGTAAACAAACAAATATACGGTTGCGGAAATCACAAACTACATTCTCTTTCAGTGATTTTGGTTTGTTTTGAATAACGCGCAAAGCTACACGAGGGCTACCTCCGCTATCCATACCTACTTTAACTGTGTAAGACTAGAGGGAAGGCAACTATTCATCACCACCCAGCGCCAACTCTTGTGTTACTCTTTCACCAACGAATAATGGAATTGACCATTACATTATAATGCCCCCACGGCTGAAAGGGCGAGCATGTTTGGTGTGACAGAGATTCAAACCTGCGACCCTCCGATTATTTTTCAGAGAGACTTATAGTAGTAACAGTCAAAACATACTTCTATAACGAATTATTACTTATCGTTTTTACCTAAAACATTATAAATAACACATGCTTCATGACATACAACAACTGTAGTATTAACCACTTATCAAACATCAAACATAATTAGTTTACATACCTATTATTATGCCAATACCTTATTTAAATATTATTAATATTTTTTATATGACCTCTGCATAAGCCAACTAGTGCATGCAATACAGGATTCTTTTTTATAGATTCAGTACAAGGTGAGCACAACAGATACGAATCTTCTCATAAATTTTTATTAGGAATATTTAGTTTATAGTAGCGATAATCTACGAATCTCGAATTTATCCAGTGTTTATCAGAGTAGAGCTATGCTGGGCCATCTGCTGTGTCCTCCACGAAGGATTGAACTCCTGATTTTTAGTGTTGTAAATCCGTAGGCTTACCGCTGTCCCGCCAGAAGACTCGTGTATTATATATAAATTGTACTTTGCGTAACAGTCTAAGAAACTTCACCCCACTAAGACAGTGGTGAGTGTAATGACTTTTTACACCACAATATGGAATTGATAGCTCAACGTAGCTTTGCTCTGAAACAAATAAACATATTATGGAACTTTTCTGTGCTTTTAGTCCCACGGATGGCTGATGAGAGGAACAGCGAAATGTAAGGGGTCTCATAACACCAGGATGTAAACAAACACAACACCTTTAGTATTCATTTACTGAGTTTTCTCATCACTTTACACTCATGCTCTATGACTCTATATTGCCTGAAATCTGTGTTTGTTACACGTAACTATCTGTTATTTTTGCTAGTTATAGGTAATTATTATAGTAATTAAATCGTACAGATGGTATCTGAACCTAAACAACTGTTGATGGTCTACAAAGAACGCTAACTACAAAATTAATCTTATGATGCAAACTTATGATGCAACCTGAAGTTCGTTTTCTTTTTATCATTTCTTCATTTGTTTACAGTGGGATATATTTGGTGATATATCATTAGTGAATCACAAATAAGTTAAGTTTTACTTTTTCCATTTACGAAAGCACTGTAATTAACTATTGTGTTTAGTGTTATCAGATTTACTTAGGATACTTATAATAAATTCGTTAGAATGCTTGCAATATAACACCATATTCACTAACTAAAATTTCATCTTAAAGACTGTATACCATACTTTTTATCTTGTAACAACAAGCCTAAATGAAACATTTACAATATTTTTAATACAACTCTTATTTTCGCCTGATAGAAAATGTGGTTATTATTCGTTTGTCTGTGAATTCTTACAATATAATATTTATAACTTAGGTGGATCTGATAGGATTTTAATTTATATTTACTTGATATAAGATTACGCGAGTGTCACATTTGATACAAATGAGCGGTTTGCGTAGCTTAATTTAAATAGGTGCAAAACCACCTTTTTACAAACACTGTTAAACAGAGAGTTAATTGTATTCAAAACAAATATATAAAATAAAATGTTACAAACAGTCAAAACTCTTGGTTTTGTTTCAACAAAATTAATTCTAAAATCCAAACTAAAACAAAAATTAACTTACATAAGGGTGGGGGGTGCGACCACTGGCCATCATTATTACACACAGTGAAAGAGCTTCCAATTAAAATAAACCCAATGTGGCACGTGTAGGTCACTATACTGGCCTGTAGATAGCGACCCTCGTCCAAAATTCGACCATTCTTTGGTAGTACTGGTGGCTTGCATTTAATTGCTAGGTATATACGAAAGTAAGAAAACTTAAATAACTAGCTTTTTATCATTTTAGGAAATAATTATTGATATGTGTTAACAGGAAAATGAAATACCCGTTTCGTATATAACTAAATATTTTGAGAAGTTTAATTTTGTGTCCATCTAAAACTTAATGGGTATATTTGACCCTTTTATGTATCTTAGAAAATATGTTTTCACAAAACAGTAATGAAAATAAACGATAATGGTAATTTAAAATAATATACATATATATTCATTTTCATCCAAGTATTGTTACTTTTTCTAGCTGAAAGTTTTACCATTTTAAATGTTGTCAGTATCAAGATACATGACAGAGATAAGTTTCTCTATTTTATACATATATATAATTTGTTATAACCAAAAACAAGCTGAAATAATAATAAAAATCGCTGCACTAATTGAAAGGATTCCAGGGTACAAGGTATAATATAGGATATAAAATGTACCCAATGTTTTAGAGGTGACTGCGGAAATAGGACCACTATTGCGGTGTGGATACACCGTCTATTAGTCTTAACCTGGATTACCCGGTCTCACATAAAGAAATAAAATAAAGTACGAGAATAAAAACAGAAAAAAATTAAATAATAAATAAAGTATTAGAAATTAAAAGAGCGAGACGTAGGTGCTCAATCCCACAATGTCCCACACCTATTTCACCCTTTACTGCCTGAAGATAGTTGTGGGAAGATGACTGCTCTCCAAAGTGAAGAAGAAGAAGAAAAAAATATAATTGAAAAATAAGGTTTTGCAATTGGAGATAAGTAAGTTAAATAAACTTACCTTTTGAAGTTAGTATTTCAGCTCATATTATGGTAAAAAGACACTAATTGGTAGCCTAGTAAACGAATTCTTGTATAACTCCCAGCCACCATCCATTAAGAAACTATCATGCCCTAAACAAACCTTTAGTAAGGTGAACATTCGCATGAGGTAGTGCTAAGTTGTTAAAATACCTTATTCACAACTAAAAATAGTTATTAGAAATGTTTAGTAAAATTTCTTCAATTTTTATTTCTTTATATTTATTTAATGCATCCTTATATTTGTTACAGAATAATTTAATTTTATTTAAAGTTTTTTTGTTAAATTCATTAACTATTAATTTTTGAATCAGTATTTCAACATTACTGATAAAATATTGTAATTTATTACAAATTTTACAATATCTGAATGACTGAGAACCTATAATGCTTATATTAAAAAAGGGTAAACCATGTATTGTGCTTATGTATAAGATATTGAAGTATTTTCAGTTTCTAATTCCGCTGGATGAATAGTATTAAAGCATTATTTATTTTAGAATTATTTATACCAATTATATCATCTATATATTTGTAAGTTAAGGCAAAAGAATCTGGCTTTGTGTAGTTTTTTCAATAAAATCTATTCTCATAAAAGTAAAGATATAAATTTGCTATATAAGTAGAATAATTATCTCTCATTGGAACTTTAAGTAGTTGTTTAAAAATTTGGTTATTAAAAAATAACTAATTATTGTAAATACAAAAAGTTATATATCTTTTATGTTTTTGGAGTTGAAAATGTAAATATTTTGATGAAAGAAAACATTTTGCCTTTTCAGTATGTGGTTTGCTCTCTTGTTAATAGTAAAGTACCATAACCTACTGTTATAGGCATGATAACTTCAGTATATGGTTTATTCTCTTTTTAATAGTAAAGTACCATAACCTTCTGATTTACCCTCTTGTTAATAGTAAAGTACCATTAACTTATGTTATAAGCATGATAACTTCGCAGTTATTCAGATATTGTAATATTTGTTTGGTTTGGTTTGAGTTTCGCTCAAAACTACACGAGAGCTATCTGCGCTAGACGTCCCTAAGTTAGTAGTGTAAGACAAGAAGGAAGGTAGCTAATCAACACTACTCAACGCCAACTTTTGGGCTACTTTTTTACCAACAAATAGTGGGATTCACCGTCACATTATAGCACTCTACTGCTGTAGGAGCGATGTAATATTTGTAAAACATTGCAATATTTTACCAGTAAAGTAGAAATACTGAAACAAAAATAATGGTTAATGGATTTAATAAACAAAGTTTAAAATAAAATTATTAAATTATTTTGTAACAAGTATAAGGATGTATTAAATAAATATAAAGACACACAATTTTTTAAAAAAATACTTAACATTTTTAATAATTATTTTTCGTTGTGAATAAGGTAATTTAACAAGTTGGCACTACTTTATGCAGGTTTATACCTTACTGCATATAAAGGTTTGTTTGGAGCATGATAATTACTTAATGGATGGTGGTTGGGAGTTATTCCAGTTAATTTAGATAACTGGATGGAATCCTTTATACTCGTATTATTTGTTTACTTGGCTGCCAATTAGAGGCTTTCTACCAAAATGTTGGCTGGAATATAAACTTTAAGGGACAAGTTTATTTAACTTACTTACCCCCGCTAGTAGTACCTTATTTTTCTTGTTTATATATATATTTTTCTTCTTCTACTTTACTTTGGAGAGCTGTCACCTTCCTACAACTGTCTGTACATTGTAAAGGATGATATATACGTGGGACGTTGTGGGTTTGAGAACCCACATCCTGCTATTCTAATTTTAAATCTATTATTTAACTTTAATTTATATTCTTATTCCATTATTTCATTTTATTTCTTTATTTGAGACGGTCGAATGAAGGTTAAGACTAATAGGCGATGTATCCTCACCGCAATATGAGTCCTTTTTCAGTCACCTCTAAAACCTTGGGTACATTTTATATCCTACATTATACCTTGTACCCTGGAATTCTTTTAATTAGTGCATCGTTTCTTTCTTATTTTTGTTTTGGCTTGTTCTTACTTATAAAACTAGTCAGAGTTTCGATTTGCTGTATTTAACACAGCACTTCGTTTTGATTTTGTTTTAATTTACTTACCTCTATTAGTATTAATATTCTCTAAAGTACATATATATATGTATATCTAGAAAATCTTGAGAGAGTGTGATAAAGATTATCTTAATATTTACAAAATACTTGGACTATTGATAACGTAGTTCATACATTAACTGCAATGAGTAGAGATAGAATATTATAATAAACAAAAATAAAACGTAAACATTTCGACTTTGTATACACTGATATTAGTCATTTCCCATAAAAAGTTGTAAAATTTTAAGTTGTAGTATATTCTAGTCTTAACATCATGTGCAAACAAATATTTTTTAATAATTCTGGAAACATTATGAAAGAAAGAATATAGCATTTTTATGAAAGGCAAAACATCTAATTATAACAACAAAAAATACAATTGTATTTTTAACCACTTTACGAAACAAGAAGTTGGTGCACACTTTCCTAAGAGTGTTGTTAAATCTCTCCCTCATTTAGTTTTCTCGATCAGTTTGGTTATGTGAATATTTTTAGAGATCAAATATCCTTAGAAAAGCGTCATTTATCAATATATTGTTCAGTAATAAGATTGTTTTCATAAGATAATAAAAAGCACAATTGTTTGAGTAATATCATAAAAATAATGAGAAAATTCCAAAGTCCCTTTGAAAGCAAAAAAAAATAGATAGCCAAACTTTTTATCTCATCTTGGTTTCATATCTCTGTTTTCAATATCTTAATATAAGACGTAGCACAATTTACTATACTAATTATTATTAGTTACGAATTCGACTTTCCAAACTCATTAGCTCTGAAAAATTGAAAACAATGCAAACAACATATTTTTATTAATCTGTATTAATAGTAAAGCAGATGTCTAATGATGAACAAATAATTATAAGAACTTATATTCAAACAGAAGATAATAAATATCATTAATAATAACGTCTAAGTTTTAAACTATACAAAGTTTCATTATAATAATTGTGAATTGCTCACCTGTCAAGCAAAAACGGTTTGTATTCAATATGATTTAAACAGAAAATATTTCTTTTATTTTAAGTGAACGATGTAATTTATGTTTCGTTTGTTACTCGTGTGCATTGATTTTTTGACTAATGAAACACTTGAATAGATTAAAAATAAAAGCTATTAAGTTGGTTTTATACTTAAAGATTAATCTGAAGTAAGTCTGTGAAAAAATTCTCTCTACTTTTATTTATTTCAAGGTGTGTTTTCTCGTTTGTTTGAATGTTTTCAATATTTTCACTAATTTCAAACACTGTTACTTTAATTAAAACTTTTAGATAAAAAAACACGATCCAACTACAATTACTTAAACTTACGCTCGCAAACTGGTGGAGATTCTGACCACGTTTCATTTCTTAGACAGGTTACAGTTGAGGGCCCAACTAATCGATAGCCCGTAGGGCAGGAAAAGTTTACATTTGTGCCGTAGGAATGGTTGCGTGTACTCATAATGAGGTGAGGTGATTCAGTTACGATAACTGAGCATTGAATAACTGAAATGGAGAACACTACATTTCATATCAACATTCATCGTAAGTCCAGTTCTAATCACATGTTAAAATTTCATATTTAATTTTATCTGGCAATTTAAATGTTATTTATCAAACGGATCAAAATATATTATACATCATTAAATATATATTTGTTTACTAAGAAACTTAATTTGTCAAGACTTCCAAATAAATCTGAAAATGATAGTTCAAGGCAATTCAATGTATTTCGAAATTTTAAAAAGGTAAACCAAACGTAATAATTTCATACGAAAGATAATAAAAGAAACCAAAGCAAATTTGTAAGCGAGACAATCTTTAAGTAAATTTCTGGGCAAAATAATTCTCAACTAAACCTCTGGAGAAAATGATCCTCATGTAAATCTCTGTAGAAGATGATCTTTAAGTAAACCTCTAAGGTTATTACTTAACAAGATTATTTTAAAGAAAATCTCTGAGGAAAACGAGCTTCAATTACATTTCTAGACAAGACGATCCTCAAGTAACTAAAGTAAATCTCTAGCAAGATTATCTTCAAGTACGTCTCTGGGAAAAATGAACTTTAATTAAATATTTAGGTGAGATGATCTTAATGAGGTAACTTTAGTCTAGTTAGTGTAGGTTGTATTATTTGAATTCTATAGAATGTGCCTGATTCAATATTAGATTTTAAATAAACAGTAAGTCAGTAAGTGGGTTTTATTTTAACTATGTCATTCCTGTTGTTATCAGTCCTGGAGAAATTTGTTTCATAATTGGTAAAATGGTCTTGTTGAACATTACTTTACCCTTTCGTGGCATCAGTTTATGAAGTAAGATGATAAAACAGCCCTATAAAAATATTATTTTCGGTTTTTCGAAAATGCGCATTAAAGTTTTAATAGCTTCGTGTTTCTTTCAATATATATATATATACATATATTCCTCATACGAAAAATGTCTTGTATGAAATAAGTTTTATCTGGTCACAAACAAATGAGTTATTTGATTGATATCTGTGCTTTTTTCTTTATAAAAAATCTATACTACCGTTTTTAATGTTTTTAAGATCAAACACGTTATCGTAACAGTAATGTTTTAACTTAAATTTAATCTACAAAAAACACCAGGTAAAGTGGATGAGATTTAGATTTTATTCCAAGATTTTTATATGTATACATAATGGGAAAATGTAGTAAAAGGTATAACTGTTGCAGATATGAACGTCAAAAACCAGGAATTATAATATGGAACGAAAAAGTATTTCCTACAATACTGAAATATTGAATATAAGTCTAAAAAGTTTTAAATTTCATGTACAGGTTACTGGTTAGGCCACATTTTGAATACTGTGTTCAGTCTTGGGCTCCTTACTTAATGAATGCATTGAACTGTTGGAAAGGGTTACTAGAATGATGCTTGGAATGGAAAAGTTGTCGTGTTGAAAAGAGGCCGAAATTTTCAAATTTTCCCTTGAAAAAATGTTAGTTGGAATTTCATTGAGGTGTTTAAGATTGTAAAGAAAATTGATAGTGATGATGCATTATCTTCTTTCATACAAAACAGTAAGACTGGCGAACACAATTATAAACTATGACAAGGCAGGACTCGTCTTCACTTAAGACAGTTTCATTTTTCTGAGGGGTGGTTGGTCTTGAAGAAGTAAATTTTAGTAAGTTTAAGAAAAAGTTTGATTAGTATATGAATGATAATGGCTGGCTTTAAGGATTTTATAAACTTTTTATAATAGTTTAGAGGATGGTGCAGCCTAGATGGGCCAACAGGCCCCATGTTGTTCCAAACTGTTGTGTTACAATAACTAACTGAAATCTCGATGTTTATATTTTCCTTATCTCTTCATGTCAACTTAAACACCAAGCAAGCAACAATAAACCAAATTAACTATTTAAAATAGACAGTTTTTTCCATCCAAAAAACTTTAACATGAAAAGGGAAGACTAACCAGTAAGTGTGATAAGTTTCTCAAATTACTGCTCAACTGATGAAATTATTTTAAATTTCTTTTCTTACAACGGCAAAAAAATTTAGAAAGAATAACTTTAGAGTGTGATCTCTCATTTTCTTTCAACGATGCAAAGCTAAACATAGACCAAGCGTTTCATATTGTTGAACTAACAAAATATATTAACCAGGTGATGGGAACCCATTTTTTTGGTCTCTTTCGTGCGTGCCTTGACCAATAGTAGCTTCCTACGGCGTGCTGGAAGTATAGACGCGGCCGTTACGAAAAGCGCTCGAACAGTTGGCGGCGGGTCCTACGATTCGTCGTCCCTAGAGAATTTCGTCTGCATTTCGATCACCTGTTGCCGCCTACGACACGCAGTGGTCTCAGGGAACCTCGAAGACAGTCAAAGATCGAATTAGAGCGAGCGGGAAATTTAATCTCTAGCGCCCTCCGCCAACCGACGGAAGAACCCATTTTTTCGGTCTCTTACGTGCGTGCGTTGACCAATAGTATCTTTCTACTGCGTGTTGGGAGTATAGACGCGGCCGTTTCGAAAAGCGCCCGAATGGTTGGCGGCGGGTCCTTCGATTCGTCGTCCCTAGAGGATTTCGATCACCTGCTTTTGAACTTAATATTAGGATGTATAACCGGTATATTATTTCGTAAAAACAATACTGCTCTGATGTTCCTTACTGCTTCATTGAATAGAGATATAATAGTTTATGAAATTGGACAAAACAAATCAATCTGGCGTGTTGTATAGAGCAACTAAGAAGAAAAAAGCTGGAAAACCTTCTAGAAGATCAGAATATACACGAAAGATTTAAATCTAATCCTTGTCATACGAATGTAGCTAGATTTTAAACGTAACAACTGCTTACTACCATGTATCTGTGATCTACCCAAAACACATAAAAATACCTGTCCTCTTTGACCTATCACTTTTATAACATATTCACTATTTAAATTGTCAATGGAAAAATATTTATATCGCATATATAAACACTAATGTGTATTTTGCTAATATTTGCTAAGTACAATATTGACGTACTTGATGGTACAATAGTAATTTTTAACGTTTACGCACTACCCACTTATATAAAAAATGATAAAGTACCTCAAACAAATATCACCTCAGTTACACCTAACACTTGCAGTTGCAATTATTACTTTTGCCTCCGTAATTGAAAGCATTATGTTCTACTCTATGACAAAATTTCAAATATAAATATTAAATGACGATTAGGAGTGCATTATATCCAGTTCTACGTAATATCTTCATGTATTATACGTATATGATATCTTATCTGTTTGGCAAAATCACAGAAATATGTTCATAATCCATTTTTTTAAAAAACATAACTTTCTTCATAATATCTTAAAGTTTAAAATTGGATGGAAACTTAATAACTCTCTCCATTTTATGGATATATTTGTAACTAGAACTGATACAAAACTTGTTATATCTATCACAAATAGACGATTTCTTTCAATAATGTACACATTTTTTTTCATACGACCACAAAAACATGTTATAACGTCTATGTTTTTAATAGTCTATAGTATATTTAATTCAATGAACCAAGTCTACAAATTCAAAATATCGCTTACAGTTTGAATGATTAACATTATCCAATGTAATTAATTCATCGGAAATACTCATCTAAAAAGTGAGAACTTTTCTAAAATAATAAATAAAATTGTGTAAAATAAAAAGAAACCACCATGCTTGAGTTACATCATGAATGTTTGAGCCCGTATATGAAATCCTGACTGAAAGTGATTTTCTTGTCACTTACAAGTAATACGATACTATTACAGATAGCGAAATCGTTTAGGAAGATAAAGTACAGGGTATATATAAATTATTTCATACGAGTCGTGTGAAAACTTTTGTCTTAGTAAAACATGAAGAAATTTAAATACAAGAATAACAGAATACGTATAGGACATTGAAAACGGAAATATAAATAATGTAATATTTCTCCATATAAGATACTTTGATCAATGTAAGAACTCTAAGTCATCAGAATGGTGTGTAATACAAATTTCTTCTATGAAAGCTGTGTGGAATTGTATAGAAGAAACTAATGTGACTGAATTAGTTTTCTAATCATATTACACATAGTGTATTTAAAAAGTATGATTTTTTAGTTTAATTCAGTAAAAATTTGTACAATATTATGATATTTTTACACTGTTATAGGTGGCTGAATAAAATGGTGCACTAAATTAGACCGATAGAAATACAAATAATTACAGGCAGACTTATAGATATATAATCACGTAAATATAGTCAAATGTATCAACTACGTGGAAAAAGTTCTAAAAGAGGTATACCTTCACAAATGGGCACTGCATGAGACCATCTTCCGACGGCTGTACACGTTATTTCTTCTTCTCCTCGGAGCATATATCCTTCGACACAAGCGAATCTAGCTTTACTCTGAAGTCGGGTCCCTTCAATTGCCATTACACGCTTGTGGTCTATGGACGATATCGGTGGACAACTGACATCTGAGTAAATGGAGATCAATACGTGTATATATGAAGTTTCAAAGCCAAACACTTCTTTTTAAAAGTCTTCTCAATTGCTATTAGAATTAATTCAAAGTTGACGTTTTCCAGTATTTTTTGATGCGTGATTCAAAATTAAAGCACTTATTATAGGCATAACAATAAATACCAACATGTATCATTAAGGTTTTGTTTGTTAAGCACAAAGCTACACAATGGGTTATCTGTCCTTTGCCCATTACAAGCATCGAAATCACGTTTCTAGAGCTATAGGTCTCTATGATTAACGCTAAGCCAGTGAGAGGTACAATTTTAAAGATATTATTCAAACCAATAACATTTCTGGTACATCTTACTTTCTACAGTTTAGTTTCTAAACTATGAACCAACAACGAATAATCATGCCTGCAGTAGCATTTCGTAGGATTTACCAGTAGTGCTGTTTGTTTGTTTTGCTTTTGAACTTCGCACAAAGCTACTCGAGGGCTATCTGCGCTATCCGTCCCTAATTTTTGCAGTGTAAGACTAGAGGGAAGACAACTAATCATCACCACCCACCGCCAACTCTTGGACTACTCTTTTACCAACGAATAGTGGGATTGACCGTCACATTATGACACTCCCACGGCTGAGAGGGCAAGCATGTTTAGCGCTACGGGGATGCGAACCCGCGACCATCAGATTACGAGTCGAACGCCTTAACACGTTTGGCCATGTCGGGCCGCCCGTAGTGCTACATTTACAATATTTTAGTATAGCGGTAATAAGTTAAATTTCTTTGAAGATAGCTTTAGAATAGATCACATATTTGTAATAACAGTAACACCGGATTTGTTTCCACAATGAGTTTAGATGGCTAAAGGTATTTAGTTTTATTACAAACCTTTCTTCAGGAAGCCTTACGCACTCATCAGGTGAAAGCTTCCTAGAAGATTATTTACTTATGTGACACTAAAACTTCAAATATTGAATTTATTATCGCATTACAAATCATTTAGTATTCAGATGTGTTTGTGCACATGTACATCAAGTGTTGGTTTTTAAGGTGCTTCTGTTTTCTTTGTCAGATTTTTATATTTTCTGTTTGCATCTCCTTTTCTCCTGAATTCAAATTCGTATTTTTATTCAGTGTACACTGGAATTGAACTTTTCCATTATTTTGTATCTTTTGGTTTTCGTGCACTTGTTGAATGAAATCTTCTCCAGAACGTTGTGCTCATAAATCGTAAATTATGAATGTAGTGAAATTTCACAGTGTCGTTTATCATTTACTACGTTTTTACTACTTTTTTTACGTTATATATTTCTTTGTTTTTTTAGATACGTATTCCTCTGTTAGTACTTTAATAACATTGTTTCTCAGTCAGCATTTAATACTATTGTTTTTCAGTCAGTAACTTAAGTGACACATGACATCAGTTAAGTTTGTTTGTTTAGTTTTGAATTTCGCGCAAAGCTACACGAGGGCTATCTGCGTTAGCCGTCACTAATTTAGCGGTGTAAGACTATAGGAAAGGCAGCAAGTCATCACCACACACCGCCAACTCTTGGGCTACTCTTTTAGCAACGAATAATGGGATTGACCGTCATATTATAACGCCCCCACGTTTAAGAAGGCGAGCATGTTTGGTGCAGCGGGGATTCGAACCCGCGACCCTCACTCAGATTACGAGTCGAATTAAACAGATAATACTAGGCTTAAAACCATACACATGTCTAGTTTACAATAGAATAAACATGATAATACATGGTAATTGACTTTTGGTCATAATCCTTTAATGGTAATTAAACGTATTTGAAACACAAGCTCATTTCATCCTTAATTAATTATTAAATCAAATATTGTATATGTTATATTGCCATAGAAAAATTATCAAGGGCAAATAAGAAGTGTGTTTTTCACTTGTGAGCTGTCTTGTTCTGTAGGTATATTAAAATGTTTATGTGATAAAGTTGACATTTACGTGATATGATACATAAATGTTTAAACATTAAAGGACAAAAGTATATTTAAATGACGTGAAATAAGAGTTATCATGTATAATCATTAACGTAAAATATACTTATATGAAAACACCTGGTGTCTTAGCGTTAAGTCTGAAGACTTATAGCACTAAAAACCGAGTTTTGATATCCGTGGTGAGAACAGCACCGATAGCTCACTGTGTGGGTTTGTCCTGAAAAACAAAACAAACAAAGAAATAATTGAGAGACAATACCGGGTAACTTCCACAGACTAACTGATCACTTTCCAGGGATTATGTGTCGTACACAAATGTATCAGGACTTAACTAGGAATTATTTATATTATACAAAGCGGGATGCGAGTTAAAATAGTATTTTGACGCACGGGTATGAATTACTTTTTGCATCAGATTTAAATTTGTGGTGATTAAGTTTAGTGCAAATCAGTAGTTGTGTTGAAAAAGCAACAACTTGTATTGTATTCTAATGAATTTCAATCATCTCGAAAGCTAAGCGCTAGATTCTTATATATTGTAATAATGGAGATCGTGCTTTTCACATAATAAGGAAATGTTATTTAACTTTGTAATCATACAGACTAAAAAATAAATCTTTAATGTATTTTGAAACCTTTTAAGGACTGCAATTTTCTTGCAGTCTTATAGTCCTAACTATAATAACCAAACTAACTGCTTCTTCAGTTCTCACGTGTTAAGTTTAAGTGGAATATTATTGATTTTCGTATTTTTGCTTTCAGGAATGTTTTCATTATACCTAAAGCTTTGACGTAATGGTTTTATAATAACGAAAATTGAAAAGAAATCTAGAAAATTACGAGATTACCACCAAAAGTAAATGTAGTCACTAATCCTTCAACATTAAAATATTTACTTTAAATTGTTGTTTGTTGAATTGCATATAAAGCTACTCGGGAGCTATCTGCGCTGGTTCTTCTAGAGTTAAAAGAGACAGACGAGATAATAGGCATCTTGTCAATATCACCGACCGCCAGCTAATGGGCCACTTAATCGAACAATTGGATTTAATCGCCCTCTTATTAACGCATATATAGACCTAAAATTGGAGCACGTTTTTTTTGTGTGTATAATGGGCCACATGCCACGGAACCTTGGGTTCACGGTCCGGTACGTTAACCGTCAGCACACATCTGGCTGTTTTACTTTCAGAACAAAATAGAACAGTTTTCGTTTGGTTTCTATCACAAATTTCATATATAACGTAATTTTTTGTGGTTTTACATGTGTGGTTTGTTTATAACTTCGTGAACATAACTTGTTTTCGTTGTTAAATATTAATTATTATATTTTGTGATATAGCATATTCTTGTTTCTTCCCATAGGAAGCAGCTGTTATATTTGGTTCGCATTAGTCTATATTAAAAAACCTACTGTGTTGCTATGGTGACTTTAATCACAAACCAACTAAGTTTTTCTTCATGGCACCAAGTTAGATCACAAAATAAAGTATGTATTCGGTCTCCATTTACCTCTGACAAAATAGTGTATTTTTCAAAACCGTTTACATTATTAAATTTTAATCATACTTCAGATCGCTATTATAATGTAATATTAAAACAAGAAACGTTAAAGAACTATGTGTATATTCTACAGAATGTCTCAGGTCATTCTGAGGTCAATACACGGTTTGACATTCTTGCAAAGTGTCAAATTCACACAAGCTTTCCATACGAATGTGGCAAAGAAACAAGTTTATAAATATATATGAATGTTACCAACCTTAAAATTAAAGTGATAAATTGCAATACAGTCCTGAGCCATCATAGACTTCGTAAATAAAATACGGTCATCGTAATTAAAGTGCAGTGTTTGCGTTCACTCGCTGATAGGTTTTGAAATCACAAATTATCAAGTATAATACTAAAAAATATTAAAATACAATTTTAATCTCGGAAGAAAATGTGACGAAGATACTAATATTATAACTCAGAGACAACAATTAATATATTTATAATTTAGAAGCTGAATTAGCCTTCTTTTGTCTGGATTATGAACTTAAAATAATGTTGTGGTGAATGTATGAATACAAACACAAATTTATTTATAACATAACATATTATTTCAGTGTTCATTATGGTCTCGTTGAAAGTTTCGTTTGAGTTTTAAGAGCTTATTATGTATGTACTATAAGCATGATGCACACTGTGAACGGTGGTAGAAATAGAAATAGTGGCAGTAAAAGTGGGTTCTGTTACTCGGTTTTAACGTCCAGCCCTTGATGTACTTCTATAGTGTTTCTCTTGATTAATTAATAGAGAGTCATAACTCGCAAAAGCGACTTAATGGCCGAAGCTCAAAGGTCATTGGTCAAATTAAAAAAACTAGTATAACTAAAAAAAAACCTTTTCATACCAGCCTTATTCTGGTTACTCAAGTAGAAACTTCAGCTAAGTTTATGTAGAGTTCAAATAGCGATGACCGTTTGTCATTGTATTCCTTAAAAGATGGTTCTAGTGCACTCTCTGAGACATATGACTTTTGTGTGTCCTTTTCCCACAGTTGTTTCGTGACAGAATTTATCTTGATACACAAAAGAGCGATACTCAAAGCACGACCCTAAGAACTTCCCGTTCCTGTGTGAAAGAATGGGAAAGGGTCAAACCCATACAAACATGGGATCGCCTGTCAAGTAAAAGTTATGAATACAAAATGCGTAATTGGCCGTGCAATCCATATGAATGGATGGTAGGTATAATGGTTAAAACACGACCAGAAGAAGAGCAAGTGAGACAGGGGAAACATGACATGAGTATCATAGTGGTAACAATCAGGTCCCACTGACGTGTAGCAGGGGAGACATAGCATGAGTATCATAGTGATAACAATCAGATCCCACTGACGCGTAGCCAAACCTGTGAAGAGCAAGCTTAAGTTCCCCAGTGTAAATTGACGATATAATTATAGTAATGGTCGGTTCGATAGGAAAAAAGCAACCTCCTGAAGTTCTGAAAAGATAAAAAGCTCTCTCTGAGAGCTTCCTGGCTATCGGAAAGCAAGATGAAAAAAGAGATGGGAAGCACACTTCCCACTGACCTTCCGAATCTTAGTTGTAGAATATATGCTAGTGGTGAACTTAATCCAAGATTCTTTTTGGTATTGTTATCTGACCTATCAAGTATGAACATAGATCTACTAGAAACCCACTTGCTTGAGAAAAATAGAATATCTGTGAAAGGTATCTCAGCCTGGGTTTGAGCTTTCAATAACGCTGGCAGAGAAGAGATCACCATGGACAAAGATGCCACGGGATTCTGTCGAGGTTTGAGGAGTGGAATGAACATCTTCTTGAAATATACAATAAATTACTGCCGTCATGCAGTAATATCAAATTCTCAGAGACTAGTGAAAGAAAACCAGTAAATCTGCTTTAATTTCCACCATAGCTCTCTGATAGGATGGCACTGACTACATAATCTCTTTCAAAATGATGCTAAAATGATTACTGCCCCGTGGAATCACCATCTTCTCTACACGAAAAATGATAGAAAGTAGAGAGTAACAAATAGATAGATCAATAGCAGTAAATAGACTAAGTATAATACAATAGCTAAAGAATCAATGCTGAAGAGAGAAAGTGTTTGATCCGAGAGCATACTTTCCACAGAACGACCTCTCCCATCAACATCAGCACCACCCTAAATGGAATTGTGTCCATTAAATTCTACCAAGATGCAAAAAGGAAAATGGCATCAAGGTTTGACTGATCACAAGTTTCTACTGTAGAAAGGTAAAGAGAATAAAGGTGATGGTATGACCTATGATAATACAGACAATTACAGCCTACAACAGTGTATCGAGTGGCATAGACAAGTTGGGTATGCATCAGTCAACCATCATTGCTACACCTTCCTGAACTCACCATTTCTGACAGTATCAGTAGATCTCAGGAATACTTTCACTAAGGAAAGACACATGAAATCATAGGAACAGATCAAGGCCTTTAATGTCATCCAAGTTAGAATTCCACTGTATCAACGTGGTCATTCTTATCTAGGTGGATGAATGAAAATTAGATAGATAACCCATGGATAACTCATGCAATACATGGAAGCAATGATGGGGACAGGGACAAAAGTAGACATAAACTTTTCAACTCTCAACATCCATAGAGAGCAAATGACGTTTTACATGATGTTAGAAATACAAAGAAATATGCCTGCATTTACACTATAGCAGTGGCATTAAATGAAGCAGCATATATCCCAGATGGAACAGAGGACAACATCTCCCAAGCATCACATTAAGAATTGTTGTTTACAGCACTTAGAAGTTGTGACACTTTTTCTTTCATCCACTTACAGCAAAATCGATTTGAACGACCACAAATGACACGATGAGGATCCAGTTGACATGAATAAACTTTCTTTTAAAGTTCTTCAGAAAAGCGTACATAGTCTTTATTACATATTAAACGAGTTGATGGTGTATGAAGTAATATATAAATGTACACCTACTGTTATACAATATTACAATATTACTTATATAGCCTAACAACTGAACTGATCTGGCATCAATTTCACAACTTTAAACTTATGTGATGCGTTGGCTAAGATAACAGGCAGGAAAACCAATCAGCAGCACGCACGGGTTATGCAGCAACTTTTAGCAGAACAGTGCGATTAACTCACATTAAAGCGCATCAACATATAAAAGACGTAGATAGCCCTCGAGTAGCTTTGCTCGAAATTCAAAACAAACAAACATCTAAAAGTCGAATCGTGATCAGCAACATGTTGTGCCTCAAACCTTAGATCTTCTGATGTGCAAACCAAAAGACTAACCGCCACTGAAAAAGAGATGATCCATCTTCACCTGAACTGTTAAAATGATGAAAGGCTTGTTGATATATCAACAGCGAAAAATTTGAACTACAGTGACCTCTATCAGATTTTGTTTATATGTGCCTCTGCCATAAAACATTGCTATATTACATTAAGAAAATACTAGACGTTTTGGGTTATAAGCATAATATGTAAATTTGGTTTGTTTCTTTGTTTGTTTAAAAGCACAAAGATAAACACTGAGTTATTTTTAACCTGCCCAGTACGAGTGTGTAAACATGATTTTAAACGTTATAAGTTATTACTTAAGCTTATTGCGGAGCAATAGGGAGGTGAGAGCTTATATATTTGGCATGACCAAGCGTGTTAAAGCGTGTGACTTGTAATCTGGGGGTCGCGGGTGTGCATCCCCATCGCGCAAAACATGCTCGCCCTTTCAGCCAAAGGGGGCGCTATAATGTGACGGTCAATCCTACTCTTCGTTGGTGAAAGAGTAGCCCAAGAGTTGGCGGTGGGTGGTGATGATTAGCTCTTCCCTCTAGTCTTACACTGTTAAATTAGGGACAGCTAGCACAGATAGCCCTCGAGTAGCTTTGTGCGAAATTCAAAAACAAACAAAGCTTATATATTTGATAATCAAGAGATGTATAATTTTTATGCATGTCCGTGTAACTAAATATACATAATTCAAATGGTTTTGTAGTAAAAGACAACATAAATGAATTTATATATTTTAAACCCGAATGACTTAGCAACAAGTCTTAAGGTTTTTAACACAACAAACCAGATTTCGATACCAGTTGTGGACACACTATTGACAGCCCATTGTCTAGCTTCGTGCTAAACAACAAACAAACAAGATCTATACATTTAATAATATAAACTTACAGTTATATTTACTCATAAATAACTTAGATTTATTATCTTACCCTTAACAATAATTTCAATGTAGTTGCTGTGTCCTCGAGGTGTCTTGCATGTTAAAGTCCCTGTATCCATAGCAGAAGCAAAATAGATTGACAAGCGATATTTCCAACTTCGTTCATCTTCTGAGATTGCCCAACCGGACGGGTAATGTCTGACAATAATAAGAAAACTTGATAAATGAGTGAGACTTGTGTAAGAAGCTCGAAAAAAGAAATATTTGCACACGAACACCTAACTATAGTGTTTGAACTTTGTAGGCTATCTCAAGTTTGAAGAAATATCAACCTTCACAATATAAGTAGAATATTTTTTACAGGCGCTTACTTTAGGTATTATCTAATAAAGTCTGATACATTGTGTTTTTATTTTATTTTCTATGAGTGCTTATAAAGAAATAGTGCTCGTAACAAGACCTTCTGGAGAATTAGTTGGATGCATGATTCTCCTACATTTATTGAAAATTGAAGATGGAGTCACTTTTTGTAATAATTAATCAATAATTATTATTGTGAGCTTTAAAATGCAATTATGATTAAGTTTATCAAACGGCATAGAGAGTTACAGCTTACAGATTATTTGTCATTACTATATCTAAACATTTTTATTCCTGAGTATAGATACAAAGTGAGTAAATATTAAAAGTGATGATCACTATTACGGTATGTTATTAAGAAAACAAATGCATAATCGAGTACAAAGAGAGGATCATATGTCGCCAGATAAAAGAAGTAATAATGCATGTATATTAATATATGTATATATAAAAAATCGTGTATTGTATAAAACACTCAGTAAAGAGAGAGAGCGTAAGAGTAATAAATAATGAAGTGAAAGACATAAAGAGAGAGAAATACATAAAAAAAACAGAAAATATAATAACAGACTGAGGTACAGGAAATGTATAACAATATAATAAAGGAGATAAGAACACGAGTAAAGAGAAAAATACAAGAGAAAACAAGTATAACATATAGAAAAGGAGGAAAATGTCCCTTATCAGATGATAATGGAGGAAACGGATAACCAGATGGGAGCATCTCTTGTAATATGATAATGGAGAAAACATAGATAACCAGATGGGAGTAGAGGGGAGTATCTCTTATCAGATGATAATGGAGGAAACATGGATAACCAGATGAGAGCAGAGGAAAGTATCTCTTATAATAGAATAATGGAGGAAACATGGATAATCAGATGAGAGTAGAGGAGAGTGTCTCTTTTCAGAAGATAATGGAGGAAACAAGGATAACCAGATGGGAGCAGAGGGAAGTATTTCTTGTTAGATGATCATGGAGAAAACTTGGATAACCAGACAGGAAACGAAAATAATGTGTCTTATTAGATTATAACAAAGGAAATATGAATAACCAGATAGAAACGGAGGGATATATCTGTATAAAATGAGAGTGAATAACCAGATATGAACGTGAAAAAATATTTCTGTTCAGATGATAATGGAGGAAAACACAGAAAGAAACGGAGAGAAATATCTCTTTTCGGACAATGATGGAGGAAGCATTGATAGGAACGGAAAGAAATATATCTTTATTTTGTTACTTATCATTGTGTTTCGTATTTGCTTATAATAACCTATTAAAACAATATTTTAAATTATGGTAAATTATAAACTCTATCTGTTCACCGATTTTTAGTTGTCCAGGTCCATTCAGGATTTCCATGTTCTCTATAAAATAAGCAATCAAAATGCACTGTACTGTTTGGTAAAATCACTATATGGCCATCCATTGTCACGCCTAAATCTCCATCCGCCACGTTATACGTGATTGTAGGTGGTACTTTATCTGTAAATAAAATAAGAAACTCTTGTTTGGGGGTATTATCATTGATATTTTCATTTTAAATCTCAAAAAAGTATCTTAGGTGCATATGGGCTAAACACTAAGGTCAGAATGTAAGTAAATTGGCCCTAAGTTTTAACTAATTACACATGAGCCAATTACTAAGCAGGACCCATCGACACAAGGGGAGTTTTTTGGGGCTCTCACAACCGCATCACTGGATAGCCTGTAGCATCTATAACATGAATACTGAAGAAAACACGGATTGCGTTCCATGACACTGTGGTTCAGAACTTGGGCCTTTTTATCCACAGCGTAGCAATCTAACAATGAAGGTATGTCGGGTCTCTAAATTATTATTAAAATTAAAAACTAGCAACTAAAGAATTAATAGCTAGTAACAAACTAAACTGTAAATATTAAAAGCAAAGTAATGACAAACATCTATAAATAAGTAACGAGTATCCAAATTGTCCATTAAAAAATTATGAATGCAAGTTATAATTTTTAACTTTGCAAAATTGAATGGTAAATTTACATCTGAAATCATAAAGTTAAATATAAAACAGTAATAAATATGTAGTGAATAACACGATAATGTGTATTCTTCTCTATGTACTGAACAACCTTCATAGAAATTATTCAGTAAAACCATAGAACTTCAAATTGGCCCGGCATGTCCAGGTGGGTTAAGGCGTTCGACTCGTAATCTGAGAGTCGCGGGTTCGAATTCTTTTCACATTAAACATGCTAGTTCTTTCAGCCGTGTGAGCTTTATATGTGTCGGTAATTCAATTATTCTTTGGTAAAACAGTGCTTCAAGAGTTGGCATTGGGTGGTGATGACTAGCTGCTTTCCCTCTTGTAGCCCTCGTGTAGCTTTGCGCAAAATTAAAAAAAAACAAAACAACCAAAATTTGGTTAATGAACATCACTAAATATTAATTGGAATTATCACTAATGCATACAGCAAAACTAGTATTTATGCCAAACAATTTGAAATTCGTTGAAGGTTTTGAATGAAATAGTCACAAATATTTCTGTACCTGAAAAATTTGTTTGTATCGTAGTTGGAAAACAATGTGGAAAAGGTGAACTCCATTCTCCATTTGTGCATTCAACAGTCTTGTTACCAATAAACTTGAACATTCCTACATCGCTACAGCGCATGCTCAGTTTAATTCCGTGAGGCAGTCTGATTTTTTGATCCAAAGTGAGAACCTTTCCTTCGTGGCTTACAATCAACTCAGCATCTGTAGGCCGTAGAACACACTGTCGCAATAATGGCTGAAAAAGTTTGTTATCTGAAAATTAAATAAAAATCCCAGATAATTAATATTTTTATAGAAAAGGGTCACAAGCATGATTTCATATAATAATTATTTGAGAAAGGTTGTTGTTTTGGTAACTGTAATAATGCTTTGGATAATTTATTGCCTCTATACAAATACAGGAAACAAAGTTCTTAAGGTAAGAAGTCAAAATGGGAGAATGGTGTTAAGAGATGTATAAAAAACCGTGGTCTCTGAAAGCTATTCGCTTGAAGTTCATCAGAAAGTACACATATACGAACATTTATTGAATAATAGATATCAAGGTGTTTATTTAAATCTGCTCTCAGATTGTTTATTACTTCATACAAAAATTTAAAATTATTTATCTTAACATATATTTTAATTTTTTGTCATAGATTATCTGTTGTGCTATGAATAAGCGGAGAATTTAAGCATTTGCAACGCTAATATTCAAATTTAGACACCTATGGTCAGCAGATCACAGATAGCCCGTTTTGTAGCTTTGCACGTAACAACAACCTTTTGTTTTAGTTTCGATGGAAAGAAAGTAACTGAAATGATATCAGTAAATACATTAGCACCAGTTAATATAAAAGCAAGAAATATACTAAAATCAGACATACTGTTATTGTCGTGTGTATAAAAACCGTTTTTATATAATTTATGTCAACGTTTCTCCAACCAACAAGATTCGAAGTTAGCAGTAAGTTGGCTTCAATAATACAGTAGCTATTAATATATAACAATAGAATAGACGTCACACGACGAAACTTGTAATAACGTTCTTTAAACCTCAGCAATGTTAATTTTGTCAATTTGTGATCTCTATTAATCTATATTCTTGACGGATATTATTAATATCGTAAATATTTAGAAGTAAGAAAAAACCCACTAAAGACAGTAGTAGTAAAACCTGTGAAAACTTTAATGGGACACAACGTTTCAAGCCTTAACCTTTCTTCTGGTAATTTTGCTGAAGAAAGGGTTAAGCTCGAAACGCCACGTCAAATTAAGGTTTAACAAAGTTTTAATAGTATTGTATTTAGCGGTTTTGCTTTCTTAAACTTTGGATTTCACTTTCTGTTTGTTTGGTTTACTAAATATATATATATATATTTGTTATTTTTTATTCTATATAAATAATATTTAATAGTAAGAGTAATAATGGGAGCAGAATACTTATACCCTAAAATAATTAAGAAGACCTGGCATGGCCAGGTGGTCAGGGCGCTTGACTCGTAATCTGAGAGACGCGGACCTGAAACCCCATTACACGAAACATGATTATTCTTTCAGTCATGGGGGCTTTATAATGCGACAGTCAATCCCACTATTCGTGGGAAAAGAGTAGCCCAAAAGTCGGCGGTGGGTGGTGATGACTAGCTGCCCTCCCTCTAGTTTTGCACTACTAAATTAGGGACGGTTAGCGTTGATGGCCCTCGTGTAGCATTGCGCGAAATTCAAAACAAACAAAAAGGAAGAAACGTTTTCTTCAAATATATATTTTATATTTTTATGTTGATACACAGTGGGGGCAGGGCAAATTAATTGGCTGAAATGTATTGACTGAACATTTGAAAGATATTCCTTTCTAGTTGTTTGATATGTTTCTATCGTTTGAGTAGAATTGAAGTGAATTTAAACTTCTGAACTATGAAATACTTGATACTTGTAATTACAGATATTTGTTTGTTTTTGTTTTTTTGAATTTCGCGCAAAGCTACTCGAGGGCTATCTGCGCTAGCCGTCCGTAATTTAGCAGTGTAAGACTAGAAGGAAGGCAGCTAGTCATCACCACCCACCGCCAACTCTTAGGCTACTCTTTTACCAAAGAATAGTGGAATTGAACGTCACATTATAACGCCTCTACGGCTGGAAGGGCGAGGATGTTTGGTGCGACCGGGATTCGAACCTGTGACCCTCAAATTACGAGTCGCACGCCTTAACACGCTTGGCTATGCCGGGCGCCACAGAGTTTTGAAATCTATTTCTGCTCAAAATATTATTTAATAATTTTTTATTCATGGTTTTCCTTTAATGTTGAATTATACGGGATTTGCAATAGTTTCTTAATTTCAGATACACGACTGATTATAGCGCTATCAAGGCATGAAAAGGTCGAGTTAATCCTGCTGTTTCACATGAATGGTTGGCCCCAACCAAACTTTGCTTCTAATTCAGTACACAGCATCGTGAGAAGATCGGGAACGCTGAGCATCCAAAATAATGAGCTGAAAATGACATGAATATTCTTCACAACTTTCAAAGAGAATGAAAAAGAAACCGTCTTCCAACTGGTTGAACACATTCTGCAAAATGTCCTATAGTTCCAGACTTTTCGGACATTCTGTTTGTATTGTCGCTGGTTAACGTACATTGTTACGTAAAGTCAAACGTGTGTCCTATTATCGTACATCGCATCTCCAGTACATATGTAGTTCAAGGTTACAATTCATTGCATTATAAAGATTATGTCAAAATAACAGCATACGAAACTTGCACTACTGGAAACCCAATTGTTACGTATTTTTTAATGTTTTATATTCTTCGTAGATTAAACGCAACAGAAAAACACAGATAACAGCTTGTATAATTTATTACACTAAACTATTAACAAATATAACAGATATAACATAAATTATATGATAACAGTGTCAGATATTAAGTTACAACATTCGAAATTAATTACAAAACAAAATAAAAATTAGTTTCAAACTTCAAAATTAATCACAATACAAAACGGTACTGGCCTGTATCTAATATAATGATCTAAAATGAAAGTCTCAAATTCCAGACTAGGGTGTGAATTTGGTCCCCCGAAGAGATTCCGAAACAGTTCACAGTTCAATAAATTCGCCGACTCTCAGCACAAGCAGTAATTCAGATGTATCGTAGAGATTGACGAAATAATATCACAGCTTCCGTAGATCTAACTTCAGACACAAATCCAAGTTGAATAATCACAGCAAACACTTAATCTTTCTCAATTAACTGACTCTCTTCTTTTCTTCGAATAATAACTGATGTCTGAATCTCACTCTTTTTCTTCGAATAAAAACTGATGACTGAAACTCTCTCACGTCACCGTCTTTTATACCGATAGGCCTATTTCTCGAACAATCTCGCAATTTCCATACAACTCTAGAGCAATCCGCACGTGTCCGTTCTTGCACGAGACTACACGTCTAGACACGAGGTCACCAGCACTCATTTACAAACATATGATTGGTCTACTTAATTCAAGAAAATTCTAAAATGTTACCCTAAATGAATAACAAAATATTAGTTTAAACTTCGAAACAATAATATCAATAGGGACAAATGAATAATACAAATGAAAATTCAAACACAACACGACATGTTGTCGTTAACAAAATATTTACACATATACATAACACCAATTAACAACAAATAAACTTTTTTATGTACTCCATACTTAGAAGAAGAATAGATACAATAAATACCATAATACCATTTGAATAAAAATTCAAATATGTGGTAAAACTATTTCAAGTAAAGCTCACTGATGTATCAAACATTTAATTGAAATTTTGAAAAGCTATGAATTAACAAAATTCAAGACACACACACTGTGTTAACGTGTTTAATATCTCCTTCATAGAGATGTGTAGCTCATATAAAAGACACACAAAATTAATTGTACGACTCCTAACAGCAAAATGGATTTGTCTTGGTGCAGAGTATAAACAATTCTGTAACATGTTTTCTTCGAATGTAGTTGTTATTTTTCAAAAGATCCAGTCTAAAAAAGGTGACAATATCAGCGAAACACAAAAGTCAATGCAAAGTTTAGGTTCATCCTAAAGTTTTTATATTAGACTGACATGTGGTAATTGTTCTAGGTAAGAACGTGAAACAATCTCGGTCACTACGAGCTGGGCTAACTATAACTTTATCATCTTGAAAAAATCTTTGCTCATCAAGTTGGAAATACACCAGTATAGGGTTAAATCCGTCAGTAACAACGTTTAGGTACACTCTGTGTGTTATTGCCTTTATAAAGAAACCACGTCACTTCCAAGAACACCGCGTTACATCATATCCAGCAGCTTGCTTTGTCGAAACAATAGAAATAGAATCAAGTGCCGAATTTAATTTTCTCCATACTTACGTAAAACTATCAGTATAAAAAACAATAAATGCATCTTACAAAGCCACATGACATATTTAATGCACTCATAAGTAATACACACACATGTATATATACAATTTTCCCTCACGTCCCATCGCAAAATTATAATTTTTCCGTAACTGACTTCTAAGCGTACGCGTATTTTATTGTGCTATTGTGAGGTGTACTTAAAATCAACAGGTAAGTTTCAAGATCAAATTAGATAAAAGTATCTATCCTTAAAGCAAAATGATTATTTGTTAAACATGCTATCAGATTATAGCAAATAATTTCATATCTAATTAACTGTTTCTTTAATTTACAATCCGTTTTGATAAAGAACTTATCCTTATATTTAACAGTGAAGTTTCTAATTTTATGATTTCGAGATTTTGTTTTGTCATATTCAATGGCATTGATTACAGTACTCTCAAAAATCATAGCTCAATTACGTGATATCATGATTTTAAGGTTATTTTAAAATACTTTTATACATTATGGAGCAGGGAATTAAATAGTTCTACGTTTAGGTTTTAAAATGATGAGAGAGTTAGGTTGTTTTCATGTACTAACCTATGTATGATCATATTTGACAGCCAAGTACAAGTTTCTTCTCTATTCCTCTTTTGAAAGCTTGGAAGTTATTTTTAATATTCATTAAGACGAGTTTCTCAACAAGTGAATAATTTGTTGATTATTAGATGAAACTATTTCTTTCTTTCATCGAGAATCCTTATAGAATGTGGTTGTTTAGAGAAAACGAATTACATTTCTAAGCAAAATGTATGCATACCTTCGTCAACAGCGCACAGAGGTCCTGTCCAAGCGCCATCTATGCATCTAATTTTACAAACTCGTTTGTATCCAAACGGCCCAATAATTCCAAAAAACTGGACTTCCTGAATATTGCCAAAGTCTATTCCACCTCTATCCAGCATTCTGGAGCCGTTCACTACGACTTCTGGCTGTGAGCATCCACCCAAGGTTCGGAAGCCATCAGCTACTGAAAACCAACAGCAATAGCTTATTATATTACAATATCACTGTCCTATATACTAGAGATGGCGTGATATAGCAATACGAATAGTGTATAATTGTGAAATCGTCGAACAGTTGTACCGATGCATTGTATTTGATACGATTTATTTATCAACGCAAAATATGTATTGTTTTGTATTTGTTTGTCTGCTTTTAACTTCGCACAAAGATACACAAAAGTTATCTTTGCTAATCGTCCGTAATTTAGTAGTGTAAGCCCGAGGATCACTGGTCGAATCCTCGCCACATCAAACATGATCGCCCTTTCAGCGGTTAGGGCGTTATAATGTTGCTATCAATCTCACTATATATATATATATATATATATATATATATATACTTTGGTAAAAGAGTAAGTAGTTCAAGCGGTGAGGGGTCGTGAGTAGCTGGCTTCCTCTTGTTGTGTTTTTATGTTGAGAGAACATCTCCGGTCGACAAGCTTTTAATAATATTGTGTGCATTTGTGGAGTCTCAGAGCATGGTACGTGTCGAAACCACTACCATAATAAAGCCGTGAGCCTTATATGTACAGTAAACGTATATTTATTGTGTTTAGAGACACTGGGTATTTCGGTGTAGCATTTATCTCACTAGCAAAAACTAAATTATCCAGGTTAATCTTTAACTTTAGATCACTACACCGCATTTTACTAGCAGACAAACCGCTCTGTGGGTAGCTGTTTGTTCTAGTAATTACTAATTAAATGAAAAGATACCTTAGGTAGGAAAAAAAGGTGTAGCTTTAAAAGAATTAAGTGTACGACTTAAGGAGATGAAATCAAATTTGGTGGCAATTATATAATTAATAAGATTATTTCACCAAATATTTATTCATTAGTTAGCTAGTTCTTCGTTTTTCATTTTTTTAGGGTCCCGATGTTGGGTAAAACAAAATACGTAGCCCAGTTAACTAATGAATGAATATTTTGTGATAAATCATTGTCAGTTGTCTAAGTTTAGCTATCATTTTGGCTGACTAGTTGTTATACTGGTGTGTGTGTGTTTTCTTATAGCAAAGCCACCTCAACCTATCTGCTGAGTCCACCGAAGGGCATCGGACCGCTAATTTTAGCATTGTACTTACCGCTGTACTAGCGAGGTACCTGCCAATTGTAATCTCATTCCTTTAAGTCACACCATCAGTTATTGCTTGTCCGCATTGTTTTTTTCACACATACGATGTTTTTTTTATTAGATCAGTGCACACCAACAAACTATAAGAAATAATAAAGTTACACTCAGTAGTAACTAACATTAGCTTTAGAATCGCAACCTTACGATTTTGAACAGCGCTATACTTTACAGAACCAAACAGGCTGTTTAAGATATACACTGATAATTTTTACTCTCTGAAGGAGAGTTATAGTAACGTCATGAGTTATTGTCATCACTTGCATGCACTCGGTGCAACCATATAAAGCTTAATTATTTACGCTAACTGTTTAAGCTGATATTACGTGACGCTAAACATTCTTTAATAAGAATAATTTTATAAAATTTAGTAAATTTCTGCTTAAAAATTGACAATGAATAATAACCGCCTACGTAGCCGTAAGATTATTTTGAAAACTTGAGCTCGGAAATGATGATCGAATTTGTTGGTCTAACAAATACTTATGTATGTGCACGTTCTTTTACATTACAGTTTTGCTGTTCTAAGTGAGCCGTCTTTTATCTGAATGACGAAATCTAATCATGGTCTACTTTTACTTCTAGATGAATCCGCAGCAAAATTTTGAGTCTGATATCTCACGTGACTTTTTGCTAGACGAACGCAAACATTTTGGTCAAATTTGAGCGATTTGTGTCGAAAACTTGGCATATGAGGCTTATATCTAGACCACATTTGATACCTCGATTTAGGTTGTAAAAGTCTATCAGTGTGTCAAATTAGAAAAAAAAATCTATCATAATTATCTGTGTTCTTCTATGAAACACAATTTGGAATTAAAAAGAAAAAGAAAAAAATTCAATCAAAATTGGATATTTTATACATCGTGTATTTCTTGATGGCTTACCTTGAAATATGATGGGTGAAGCAGGAATTTATTTTAGTACAACGTATGAAAATATGTAATAGTTTGGATTACCACAGTCTGAGCTGCAGAAAGTCGAAGATCGCTAAACTACCACTCCACACTCACGTCGCTCTAAAAAATGCTTGCCATTTTGGGTGAGGAGTATTTATAATGTGACGGTCAATCCCACTATTCGTTTGTAAAAGAATAGCCTAAGAGTTGCGGTGGGTGGTGATGAATAGGTGCCTTCCCTCCAGTCCTACACTGCATAATTAGGGACAACTAGTACAGATAGCTCTCGTCTAGCTTTGCGCGAAATTCGAAAACAAACAAACACAAAACACTGTTTGCTGCACTTTGTTACTGATACACGACGTACTACCATATGTCGTGATCGTAGTATTAATGCCTCCTTTAAAAAACATTTTTTTTATCTAGAAAGTGGTGCACGATAAAAATGTTCTAATTCTACTTTTTTAGTCATATGTAACTCATTGTATGAAAATAATTCAATGTGCAAAGCTCAAACTTTCATAAATTTTGTTAAAATAAATATTAATCTTTACTTATATTAAACACGATTCCGTTTATTGAAAAAACAAACCAATTTTTAAGAATTCCAGTTTATCAGAACTACATTTAAAAATTATGTCAGTGTTAGTGAAACTCATGTTCTTGTTGTGAAGTAAATACTTGTATCTAAAATTGTACTACATTATAAAGAAATGGTTGTTGCACTTACCACAGTTACTTTTTCTAATTTTCTGAATCTGAAACAACTAGAGTGAAAATTTTATAAATTTTTGTTTATGATGCTATTCAATAGATGGCGTAGAAGCTATTGTTACAAAGATAGATAGTAACTACATGCTATTCCAATTATAGTAAACATTGAAGAGTTTGTACAAATTAATGAAGTGATATGTCAGTGGCGATAGAGCCGTGGTATCATGGGCAGCACGTTTAGTACATAAATGTAGTTCACAACGAGTTAAAGCTAAAAAACACAACGAGTTAAAGCTGGAAAACACAACGTTTTAAACAATGAAACATTCAGTGTTTTCTATGTATAAAAGGGCGTATTTAATCCAGAGTTTAGGGACAGAATTTACACAAACTACACCTCAAGATACGTTGTCGTACGAAAACCTAAAATCTAGGCTACAAAAATAACCAACAGACTCAAAAATAATAATAACATGGCAAGATATGATTTGAGATCAACACAAACTTATAAACCAAACTTTCAGAAGCTCTGAGACACATCTCTACACAAAATTCACTTTTATTGAAAACGAAAGTGAAAAAACTGGAATAAAAAACAACATCATTCGATCACAGGCTCGTAATGCAGGCTTCATTCAACAAAGGCTTTTGTGCCTTTTATCGGATTAAAATCAAACCTATAAGGAGAAATCCATTACAGAGGCGAGTCTGTAATAACATGCAGTCTAAGATGACCTTGCTATAATTCGTAGAGATTTTTTTCCATCAGTATCGATACATAATCGGGGTCATTGAAGTGTGATGATCCAAAGTCAGCAAACGCATCGTTTTTATGAAGTTCGATCAATTTCTATGCAATCCTAATCATGCCGTGTCGAGTGAATTTCATAACAATAAAAATAACGAGTGACACATTCGAACTCCTTTTTCAGATGAGACAAAATGTTACAAATGAATTCATCAATCATTAACTTTGAGTTATTCAGACTATAAAAGGTTTTTAAATGGACATGATAAGGGATGCTAAGGCACTATGAACGTGTATAAAATAGTACTGTAGTATTGCTTAGTGACAATCAGCAAGTAAGTTAGCCTCGCACATAACACTGTCAGAAAAGGGCTAGGCGTGAAAAGTTCAGATGGTTACGACATTTGACTCGCAATCCGAGGATCATGAGCTCGAATCCCGTCTCCTAACACACTCTTGTGGCTCAACGGTATGTCTGGAGACTTACAACGTTAAAATCCGGGCTTCCATAACTGTGGTGAGCAGAGCACAGATAGCGCATTGTGTAGCTTTGTGCTTAATTCAAAACAACAACAACCTAACACACTCGTTTTTTCAGTCGTAGAGGTGATATATGTGCTGGCCAATCTCAATATTTATTTGTAAATAGTAACCCACGAGATAGTGGCAGGTACTGATTAGTTGCTTCTCTCTAGTCTGTAACTACAAAAGTAGGGACGGCTAACGCAAATAGTCCTCGAGTAGTTTTGAGTAAAAATGAAAACAAACAAACAATTGAAAATAGTAACAATAGAAAAAAAACCAATGTTGTAAGTGTGGCGCCAACTCGCAACAAGAAACACGAACATTTGACAAACTTCTGCTGACACGAACGTTCTGTACGTGTTTTACACCTATGTTTACAGGACTTGACTAGACATAATACAACATGATTTATTATATACCTCACATTGAAGGTAACCACAATGATAATACAACATCAACACAAATATCCATGAAAACAAAGTAAGTTTCTTCTAGTTTCAGCCAATAACTAGAATTGAGTATCAACATTTCTTTTGATGGTAATTTCGTGGACTAATACTATGAGAAGGTTAAGTAGTTTTGCTGAGGTCAAATAATCAGTGAATGTGTAAAATACGTCCTAAAATTGGCTTTTACCACGAAAATGTAATAATTTCATTAGATAGTGGTTTACATAAACGTGTAAAGCTTAGAATTATAACTAATGTAATATAACAACGCATCATATCAAGAATATCATAAAAGCAAAGTTAATAAACAGTCAAACAGGAAAGCAGATAGTAGGAAGAGTGCAGTTAAGTACTGATTAACATTAGAGTTTTATACTGTTGAAATTTAGAGTTATGTGAGAGGGAGTAATAACAGTAGTACTGATTGCTTGTTTTTTACAATATCACATCAAAGTTATTTTACAGTAAATGTTTGTTTTTGCTTCCTGTGTCGTGTAAGTTTCTAATAACGGTAATGCGGATGAAAACAAACAGAAATATTATTTAATAACATTACCAGTATAACGGGCCCCCACTGGTAGATCGGTAAGTCTACAGATTTACAACGTTAAAATTAGCGGTTCGATTTCCCTTGGTGGACTCAGCAGATAGCACGATGTAGCTTTGCTATAAGAAAACACACACACACCAGTATAACAACTAGTGCCCCCTAGTAGCACAGCCGTATGTCTGCGAATTCAAACTGCAAGAAACCGGGTTTCTATACCCGTTGTGAGCAAAGCACAGATAGCCCATTGTGAAGGTTTGTCTGAGATATATTTCCATTACATTTTATTGATCCAGCAAACTGATGTTTTAAGGAAAATAAAACGACCTCCTATAACCATGTATATTCTTTTAGCTTATTTTTGTGACTTACTTTAAATAACGAAAATTTAATTCAAGTAAAATCATATCAGAACGAAATCACACTTTGAACGCCTTCACCTCTGAAACAAAAGAAAAGGAACTCAGTTGACTGATGTCTTTACGGCCGTCGATACTGATTGTTATACACTTTAAATAGCTGTATAAGTACTTTCAGTTTGTACGGTTTTAAAAATAATGTTGCGGGAACGGATTGCAAATTACGAATCCTTCAAATCGTAGTCAGGGCAAACTACTCACCGGACAAAACCGTGCTGTTCCTCTTCAGAAGAGAACTAGGATATTGAAACAGCTAAAATTAATTTTAGTCGCTCAGATAATTTTCAGATTTTGTTCACTTCTACAATTGAATTAAAAGGCTGAGTTAATGGACGTAGTTTGGTTTGAATTTCGCGCAAACAGGGCTATCTGCGCTAGCCATCCCTAATTTATCAGTGTAAGACTAGAGAGAAGGCAGCTAGTCATTACCACCCACCGCCTACTCTTGGGCTATTGTTTTACCAACGAATAGTGGGATTGAACGACACATTATAACGCCCCCACGGCTGAAAGTGCAAGCTTGTTTGGTGTGACGGGGATTCGAACACGCTACTCTCGGATTACGAGTCGAGTACCTTAACCACCTGGCTATGCCAGGCCTAATGGGTATAGAAATGTATAATTACCTAAAGATAAATAAAGAGGTGTTGATTTAAGTTTAAGACTAATAAGAATGGAATAACATCAGATATGATTCGTGTTGTTTTGGTTCTAATAACTTACGTTATTGAGAATTATTTGAACTCAAATATTCGTACCATGAGTATTTTTTCTTCACGTTATAATCTAAATTATAATATATCATTACGCCGAGAGTTTCTGAATGCTAATTTAATTAGTAGAGTTGCATGAAACATATAAGGATATACACAAACTCTGCAATCAAAATGTCACTGTGTTCAGTTTCTACTGTGCTCAGTTAAAATTACTAACGGAATAAATGAGTACGAATCAAATTACAGTGCTGGGTATTCCTTTGTTGTTAAATATATTACGATTAAATCTAGTAGATTTAAATATAAAGTGAATTTAATAGTTACTCACTTTTACAATGTTAACTCATATAACACAAGAACTTTGTGAAGTGGTAGTTAATAATTATAGTTTTCTAAACTTTAATAAAATCAACGGTTCATATAGAGAATCTGTTAAGGTAATTTATAAGTTGAACATTTGGTAAACATAACTTATGTAACTTCATTGCAGTCATAAGTTATTTTTCATAACTTATGTAACTTCTGTGAAGCTCGCATTTAATAAATAGAAAACGTGTGACGTTACTTATGCCGCAAGTCCGGCATAGCCAGGCGGTTAACGCGTTCGACTCGTAATCTGAGAATCAGGAGGTTCGAATCCCTGTCGCATGAAACATGCTCGCCCTTTCAGCCTTGGAGCGTTATAATATGAAGGTTAATCCCACTATTCGTTGGTGAAAGAGTAGCCCAAGTGTTGGCGGTGGGCGGTGATGATCTAACTGCCTTCCCTCTAATCTTACACCACTAAAGTAGGGACAGCTAATGCAGAAAGCACTCTTGTAGTTTTGCGCGGAATTCAAAAACAAACTCAAAAAAATGTTAATAGGAAAACCAGCAAACAAAACATGTAACTGGATAAGACAGTATCAGTATATAATGTTTGAATATTCGTAGCTAAACTTTTCTTCAATAAAGACTCTGTTGTATTATTATCCTGCAAAAAAAATTGTATTGGAATGCAATTTCTTTTGCGTGTGTGGGAGTTAAATATGCAAAAACAGTATTTATCACATACATAAAAACAGAAATTTATCGATTAAAATTCACTTTGTACTTTGAATGCAAGTAAGTGAAAAAAGTTACGTCGTATGTTCCTCAGTTTCGTTCAAACCTGAAACGATTTCTATATATTTTTCCCTATATTTATCGAGTAAGTGCATCAACTGCTTATCGGATTGTTTTACAATTCCTAAGCATTATTAACCATTGAAGTCTACGTGAACAGAAGTAGAAAACCAGCATCGCATCTATCAAAATAAGAGTAATCCTACAGAAACTGATGAAACCCATAATAAGCCTGATGTGTCATTTTCAAACCTTTAGATTTAGCTTCCAAGACAATCTTCTGAATACATCTCATCAAGCTATTAAATCAGGGCTTATGAGAAAAGCGACAAGGCAGTCATTTTTCGAGAACCAGTTAGAGTTAAAAGACTGGTTTCTGTCACGTCATTTGTCTTTTACCAGATGTATTTCAATATAAATTTAAAATATATATTACTTGACAGTAAAATAAAACTGGGAAGTACGGATGTCTTTATGAAAGGAAAATAAATCTATTCAATATTTTATACAGATGAAAATCAGAAAGTAACATATCTGACATCAGTTGTATTATTATAAGCAGAACATACGTAATATTTCAAGTTTACACAAACCTACGCCATCAAAATTTATTCACAAACATTTTATAAATTGTTGTCAAGTGTTATTAATAGTAAAAATGTTTCTCAAGTCGGCTGGTATGAGTATTAAAATTGTTATTAAAATAGAGAAAAGTGTTTCGACTTTTTTAGGCCATCTTCAGGTTAACAAAGAGAGTTTGCAAACGACTGTTGCCGGGCACATGCATTATATGTTAGGTTAGTGATTATTATAGGTATAAAAGCGTTTCTTTATTGGTTTAATTTTGGTTGTTGTGCAAATTGGGCTTCTTTGATTTTACGTTTGTTTATGTTTGTTTTCCTACTTAATATGTGGATGTTTTCTATGTTTACGTTGTGTCTATTTGCTTTGTAGCGTTCAAATACGTGTAAAGGTGTTTTTTTATTTGAATTTGATTTCAATTTTTCTGCTTGTTTCTTCAATACAGAAGTCATGGCAGTTATCACATTGTATTTTATAAAAAATTGTCGTGCTGTGTTTGTCAGTGTAATTTTTACATAGTATAGACCTTAGTTTTGTCACTCATTTTTGAATAAATTCGGTATTAACTGGATGTTGTGTTTTGTTAGAAGTTGATTCTTTTTTCCAAATGTTGGTTATTTTTTGTTCATATCGGAAACATATAGTATGCAGCAGCGTAAGGTTTTGTAGTTTTTTGTTTCTTGGGATTTATTGATGTTTCTTTGTTGTTAATCTTGGTGTAGGTGTGTGTAGTTTTCTCAACGGTTTTTGGATGAAATTTGTGATGTTGATTAATTGTTGTTTTATTTTATTGATTTCATCGTTAATTTTATCAGGTGAACATAGTTTTGTGGCTGTGTTTATTTGGGTTCTTAATATGTTGAGTTTTTGTTTTGTTTCATGTGCTGAGTTCTCAGGGAATGTTTAATCCAGTGTGGGCAATTTGTCTGTTAATTTCTGTTTTGAATTGTGTACTGGCTCTTGTGATCTTGATGTTGAGAAATAGTTAGCAAATAGCATGAATTTCATAATAATTAAACAGGTAGATTAGATTTGTGTACTAATTTTTATTCAGGCTACAAAATAGGCTATCTCCGCTGTTCTCACTATGAATATTGATCCCCTATTTTTTCTATATAGTCCCTCAAGATTATCAATGAGACACCATGGGCGGTCCATTGGGAAAGGACCCTTCAAGTAAACATACTTCATCACAGAAAAACTCAGATGAAGCAAATTAATAGCTCCTGACATGTGTGTTTCAAGTTACCATCAAGTCACATAGAGAGTGACTCTATTAAACTAACCTATTATAACTGTTAACAGCCCGCATCCAAAGCAAAAGTAATGGTAGCCATGAATATAATCCAATAACCAATCACCAGTGAAATTAAAACAATAACACCAGAAATCAGTTACCAATCACCAGCAAAACTAAAACAATAACACTAGGTACTAATTACCTATCACTAGGAAAAGTAAAACAATAACACCAGGGATTAGTTACCGATCACCAGTAAAAGTAAAACAATAACATCAGGAAATAGTTACCGATCACCAGTAAAAGTAAAACAATAACACCAGGAATTAGTTACTGATTACCAGCAAAAATTAAATAAGATTACAATTGTCAATATTCACTATCATTACCCGGCATAACCAGATGGTTAAGACACTCGACTCGTAATCAGAGGGTCACGGGTTCGTCACACCAAGCATGTTCACCGATTCAGTTGTGAGGGTGTTATAATTCAACGGTCAATCCCAATATTCGTTAGTAAAGATTAGCCCAAGAGTTGGCGGTAGGTGTTGATGACTAGTGGCCTTTTCTCTAGTCTTACAATGTTAAATTAGGGGAGGCTAGCGCAGATAGCCCTCGTGTAACTTTGCGCTAAATTCAAATCAAATCAAACCACGATTTGACCATTTACAGAATTTTCAAGAAAAGCTACACAAATGGTTATTTGAGCACAACTTTTTCTAGTTTAAAACTTATAGACTGGATGCGAAGCAACTGTATCTTGATACTATCAAAAGCCCACACCGCCAACTCTTCAGCTACTCTTGTCCGACAGAGTAGTGAAACTTTTCGGCAATTCTTAGGCGGGGTATAGCTTGGTTGTTAGAGCGCTCGAATGGCAATATGAGGATCATTGGTTTAAATTGCCGTCACAAAGTATGCGTACTCTTTCAGCTGTGGAGTGTTGTACTGTGAATGTCAATCTCACTATTGGTTGAAGAAAAGAGTAGCCCAAGAATTTGTTTCATGTTATTCTCACTGTCTGCCTTTCCTCTAGACTACTATTGCTAAATCAGGGAATGCTAGCGTATATAACATTCGTGTAACTTTATGCAAAATCCAAAACAAAATAGTATCACCATGGTTATAGCTTACTTACAACTATTCAGTGTAAAGCGTCTGTTTGCTGCAACGGACCCTAAACCATGAATGTTCCAATTAACAGTCAGTTATGTTAACCATTAGTGATTCTTGGCCCATCAGGAAGAGCAGCTATTGAAATCGACAGCTTATAAATCAGACATGCGTAATTTTACAGAGGCTGACAGCTAATACGCAGAAAATATGTGACTTGCAGAAATTGACAATTAATAAATCCGATCTGTATAACCGTATTAATATTGACTGTAAATATGGATGAACATATAACTTTACTAATTTGATAGTTAACAGATGAAAATACGTAACTTTACTAATATCGAAAAGTCAATACGCAGAAAATATTTAATTTACGGAAGGTGACAGTTAGTAACTCAGATTTGTATAACTTTAATTATGTCAACAGTTAATGTGTAACTGCTATTTAACTTCATTATGCTTACAACAGAGCTAATGTAATTCATAAAATTATAAAACTTGGCAACTGACAGAATGTAAAGCAGGTTTAAAATATGCGATCAATTATTATAATAGATAGCTTATCCAAACATTTAACAGTAAGAGTTTCTGTTTATATACAAAAAGTATCTGTTTATATACAGAAGGAGCTAAAACTTCACTGAAGGCAAGAATATTTCAGGTATTATAGGCGGAATGATCACATTTTGACGATTTTAACGTCGATAAAGTTATTTCTTAATACGACAAAAGTAAACCAGTTTGAATCCAAATATATATTCCTTCTTCCACGAATGTTCTCTGACTCAAGAATCTTCACTTGCGACATACAGTGGATAGCGCTAATGAACTGAAAGATTAATGACATAAAATCGCTATTTCATCTCGATTGAACGCCATGACTAACGGTCTCTCATCGTGCCTATGTGTTTATGTACATATATTATATAACCATAAATCATCATTTCTGATACTAATAAACCGTTGAAGCAGACAGCCCATCTGACAAAATTATTTTTCAAACATTTTTACTATAAATCCACTTGACTAGATGTTGGGACATGTTGATCCGAAATCCAATCATGTTAATCAGTGTAAAGATTCCATTAAATTTTCCTAGTGTTGAACCATAATCCTATGTATGTCGCAGCCCTTGGTAAAAACGAAACATTTGTTGGAGGCTATCATTGAATCGAATGGATAGTAGTTTGTACCCCATACTTATATATCATTAGTTCAGTTATTTCCATTTTAAGTTCCATAATTTACTTTTTAAGATAACCTTAATTCTCCTTCACTAATTTCCCTTTAATTATACGTTATTATGATATGTTAGATTCCTGAAATTAAAGAAAAGCAGAAACGATACAATAATAAAATACATGGATTTTAAAATCATATATTTTGTTATAATAATACAGAACCATATAAGTTCGTAGTATATGTGTTTTTTCTAATAGAACAACAAAAACTGGCTATCTGCTATGTCTACTGAGAGGAATAGAACCGCTGATTTTAGGGTTGTAAATCCGAAGACCAAACCAGAACTTGAAACTGAATATATTTTGAAGTGTAGTTAGTTCTTGCTGAAAATTACATTTTAAGAATTTTATACAACAGTTGCATAGGTTTCATAATGTTTACATATTTTGCTTTGTTAGTGGCCTTGTGTTTTATATTTGTTTTTGAAACAGTTTGTTTTGTTTTGATTCAATTTCACGCATAGCTTCTCAAGGGCTATCTGCGATAGACGTCCCTAATTTAGCATTGTAAGACTAGAGGGAGGGCAGCTAGTCATCACCACCCACCAACAAGTCTCGGACTACTCTTTTACCAATGAATAGTGGGATTGATCGTCACATTATAACGTCCCCACGGCTGAAAGATCAAGCATGCTTGGTGCGACTGGGATTCGAACTCGCGAACCTCAGATTACGAGTCGAACACCTTAAACTACCTGGCCATATTTTGATACAGAGAAAGGAATAAGAAAAAAAAACACGTGTGTGTCCAATGTTGAATCATTTGGTCATTCTGAAAACAAGTGGAATAGTTCCTATATGAGATTTTAAGCTTACCGTTACTAATATGAAAGAATTTATTGCTGAATAGTATTGTTGGTGCTATTAGTTGAAGAAGCAAATAAAACATAAAAGCTCTTTCTGAAGAGAAAACGCAGGCTGTTTAAGATGCTAGACGATATATTGTAATAAATTAGAGCACAGTTTATAACTGTGGCACGTGACTCTACTTTATCAAAGTGAGGTTTATTTATTAATTTAAATGCTCAAACCTTTTGGTTCCTTGATTAGCCGTTGTCTTTAATCTCATTATCTTTTATTATTTGGAACTAAGGGATTAAATGTGGGCCTTTGTACTTATTGCTTCAGTCCAATGGTGTTCGAGTAAAGCACATTTACTCAGGAACATTTAATTAAATCATAAAAAGCACTTAGACTTTATTCAAGTATTAAAGATGGTAATTCTCTGGAAGAATTTGAGGAAGAAAGAAGCAATACAATGGATGATTCTGACATCGCATATTGCAGTATCCAATGCTGTAAAACAGTTTAAAGAGAAGCAATATGAAGAGTGAGAGATATATTATCATAATTACTTTATCCTTTAAGTATGGCCTTTGGGAAGCTCCAGTTATCACAGGGTTAAGTTCAAGGTTCGTAAATTAGAAGTCCACGACTCCCACCTCTTTGCAACTTTATTTATTTGGATTCTAAGTGATAGTTATATCAGAAACTGACTTACCTATCTTAAAGAGATTCTCATACGTAAGTTCACCAAAGACGTCACCGAAATCTATGCAGCATCAAAGAAGTGTCATGGATATATTGTTCTTAGCTGAAGACATTTTTGTAGCAGAACCATTTGAAATAACCACATTGACAAAGTTACTAGAGGAGACACACTTGACAGCAATGGCTATAAGGCTCCAGCTACTTTAGTAGAGCCTGGATTAGTTATGATTATGATCCCAGCTGAGCGAAACACTTTAATTATGTCTGAGGACCATATAACAATATCAGCTCATCTACAAATGGACGTTACTTGATATATGACTGCTAAAGATACACAACTACAAGTCCAAGTTTCTAGTAGGTAGTGCTACTGCTAAATCCAAACCATGGTAGGAATTTAGTTTAAAATAATCTGATGTTCAGCAATTTTTGATTAAATAATCAAACTGTTAAACATTCGAGGTGTTCGAAAATATACAACCTACCTTCACCCTTCGCTTGAACGAAGGAAAATCGAATATTTTCGAGCAACCCGGATGTTTAATATATCCGGAGTGCTTTGGTACAGATAACAATCTGAAATAAGTGCAATGCATGAGAACATAAAGACGTCATGTTACACTACTTCTAAATATACAAGTCGTGTTTCTGAGAGCACTACAAGCCCATTCTATTGTGTTGCTAGATTTCTACATTGAAATTGACACTAAAACAAACTATCGTCTGTACAAACAGACATCTTTCAAAGTGCTCATTTTATATTAGTGGTAATGTGAATAATGAACATAGAGCTATTAGACTTCCATCTAGAATGATCACTAGCATAAAAAATGAAATATGAATCACTAAAGGTAGCATTTTACTTATTGGTGCATTAGTTGCACTTCGTGTAAGACCATCTATGGAAATGCCAAACATGCTAATGTCGAAAGGTTGTACAGGTAATTTTAATATAACAAGTTATGATGTGTTTTTGAGCAATAGTCACACATCAGCACATAGATGTATTTTTGACAAAACAATCTGTGTACAAGCTTCTTTGGAACAGCAGAAATGCAACCAGCTCTGGCACAAAATAAATATCGAAGAATTATGTGATTCGAAAATCAAAGAGTACTTCATTATTTTTAGTAGTAAATGTCAATATGTCCATGTTAAAAGCATTTGTCAGGAGAGTGAATGTATAAATTTTATTACACTATATTGTATATATGAATAAGTTAGACCTGGTGTGTCCTTATTGTCAAGTTACAATTGACAATGCAAATAGATGTAAGACTACTTCAAGTAATTTAGATGAGTTGTATGAATGTCACACCATCGAACCTCCGCAATTCACTTGTCATTATTGTGTGATTTAGAAAGCTTACGTTAGTAGGATTGTAATGAGCGTTTGGTCACGTGCTCTAGTCTGCCATTGGCTGAAAATCTAAAATGACGTTTAAGTGGGTCGAGAAGGTAGGATTGAAATTTAAGACAATGAAATATGCGTTTTTATTCACATTTTTAATTTCTTTGTTTTGTGGATGAAAAGTTGGAGTATTCGTGATTTTCGTAACTGGAAGATAAATTCGCATATTTCTGTACTTCATATTACATCGTCAACATTTTATGGCCACCTTCTGCAAGATGGTTACACTATTGTTTGTTGTAATTAAAGCTTATTAACAGTCTATATTCCGTTAGTCTTTAACTAAACTTGTAGTTTTAGAGACTCCACTATTGGCTTTTCCTAGGTAAGGTGTTTTCATCTAAGCTGACTACAGATATTAGTGATAATGAGACTGTAGTAGATGTCACAGTCATGTAATAAAAGGTGACTATTGACCATTGTTGAATGCCAATACTACTTGATATAGGAATAACTAACCGCAGCTGCAGTATTTTCAAAGAGTACTGCTACTACTTTTATGATAAAAAAATTCACTACTTGAGTGAACCATGCACCAAAATGTTTTTCCAAATTATCGAGTGCACTTGAGCTGAAAAGTATTTGCAAACTTTATTTTTAACTTTCAGTTACAACTAGTGAGTTGACGTAAGTTAACTTTAAGACAAATGAAAACATTTATGTTTTGGTTAGGAATTCTGAAACCAATGCGTGGGCAATTTCTTATGTTCAAATTTATAATATGGATCTGGCTCTGTGGGCATTCTTCTACGCAGATCATGTGTTATTTATAAGGCCATCACAGCTGGAATTTTAATTATTATTAGAAGCAACACTATTACATTAATACTTTGTGCTGAAAATTTGAATACAATAATGTGCAGTTCTGTGCAATTTTTGCTTTCCAGGCACTCATGTGATAATATATAGTGAATAATGGCAAAGGCTTGAATGAAAAACTACTTAAAACGTCTTCCGTTCACATATGTAGGAGTTTGTTTTACATATTGCAGTAGCTTTAGGTTTACTCATTCTATACTATTTTCAGGTGAGCACTTTGAGACGTCTTCTCGTAATGTCAACTACAAGTGTTCCTTAACCTTTAAGTGGTATTACTACAGCAGGCAAGATAAGAAGTGATTTTAGTTGTCACTTGCAACAGTAAACATGTTTTAATCTTCTCCCAATACACTGGTCTCTAAATGTACTGGTATGTACTAAAGTTGACAGCAAGAATGGAGATACAAGCTATGTGAATTACGGTTGAGTGGCCCATTTTCACAATTGGCTTGTGATTGTGTGATTTGTCAAATCATCGTTCGAATTGGATTGCTACCTAATTAACAGAAAATGACGTCGTAAGAGCTGTTATGTTAGTACTTTACTATGATGTATGATGCTAGTTATTGTATACAAATAGCTATCAATTTTCTATGTGTTATCTAAAATGTAAAATTGTTTAATATGTGATACGTTGTTCTGTGTGTATATTACATCATATAAAAACTCGTTCCTGTATATTGTATTATATACATATAGGCCCGGCATGACAAAGTGGGTTAATGCGTTCGACTCGTAATCTGAGGGTCTTGGGTTCGAATCCCCGTCGCATCAAACATGCTCGCCTTTTCAGCCGTGGGGGCGTTATAAAGTTACAGTTAATCCCACCATTCGTTGGTAAAAAAGTATCTCAAAAGTTGGCAGTGGGTTATGATGACTAACTATATTTCCTCTAGACTTACACTGCTAAATTACGGATGACTAGCACAGATAGCCCTTGAGTAACTTTGCGCGAAATTCACAAAAACAATTATACACATAAGTAACATACAAATCTTGATCAGAATATATAAGTCTATAAATATTTAGTAAAACCTGAAATAAAAAGCTTGGATTATATCAAAATACAGCACAACGTGTCCTGTCCTTACTTAACTGTGGTAAAATATGTTTTATTTCGAGACTTAAATATTTGTAAATATTTTTTTGCGCTGAAAGAGGTGAGGATTGTAATGTTTTCTTCATAAAATTGAAGGAAAAACATTGTTTTTACTATTAGTTTTTAAATAATTTGTTCAAAGAAGCGTGTTTGTGTGTGTTTTCTTACAGTAAAGCCACAAAGGGCTATCTGCTCAGCCCACCGAGGAGAATCGAACCCCTAACTTTAGCGTTGTAAATCCGGGGACATACCGCTGTACTAGCGGGGGGGACCGAAGAAGCGTAATTGAAATATTTACTGATTTGTTTTTACTTGGCCTGAATAAAGTGAGTTTACAATTATTAGATCATTTCAGAATAAAAGATATGTGATATACTTTTAGTGTCCAGAAGTTTTAAATGAGGAATTATCAGCATTAGTATTATGATTTGCAAATCTGATTTATTTCTAAACTTCGCAGATTGTGAATAATATTGGATATTTTCTCAGAATCTATTTTATATAGATGTAATTTGATTGCTAACGATAATGCAACTATTAAGTTACAAGTTAACTAGGCACAATGTTACTTTATTTAGTTCAAGTTATATTTAATTTGTAACAGTGCCAAGCTTGTGTTGGAATGTTATTTTTGAACCACTTGGCTCTGCAATGTTAAGTTTCAGTTACTGTAATAAAGACATTACCAACAGTTAAATCTCTCTTTGCCATTTATTCTGACAACCTACTATAACAACCAGACAATAGCAGAAGGGTACGTAAGTACACTCAATTACCCATATTATCTTGCATGAGTTGCCGTCGCTAATCAGCTGTCCAGCAAAATAATGTAGAGGCAATAAAAAGTTACTTTGACATTTAATTGGTCATTCTGGTTAACATCATCTTGAATTTTACCTGATTGCCTATCATGATAGAAACATTGCTTTCTAACAATGTGAGACTGACGAAATCTTTAAAGTCTTAAAATATTTTAGAAAGGAAACACCTTTATCATTATGAATAGTATTCTTTAGCAAATTGAGACATTTCATGTAACAAGATTTATCACGGCAAATACAGTTCCGTGTAAAACTATTGAATTATAATTTTGAAAACCAGCTTTTTAACATACATATTACAGTTTGTGCGAAAGCCAATGCATAAATTGTTTATTGAGAACATATATACAACATATTGATAACTTTAAAATTATGGATTTAAAACTGCTATTATAACGAACATTTGTAAGTCTGAAACGCTATTAAGGTCGATTATATGTATTCTCGTTTTATAAAAGTAAAAACTGAAATTGTAAGAAATTAAAATAAATAGATACTTTTGTCTAATTCGGTCTTGAAACTTACCTGTTGATTTTAAGTACACCTCACAATAGCACAATAAAATACGCGTACGCTTAGAAGTCAGTTACGGAAAAATTATAATTTTGCGATGGGACGTGAGGGAAAATTGTATATATACATGTGTGTGTATTACTTATGAGTGCATTAAATATGTCATGTGGCTTTATAAGATGCATTTATTCTTTTTTATACTGATAGTTTTACGTAAGTATGGAGAAAATTAAATTCGGCACTTGATTCTATTTCTATTGTTTCGACAAAGCAAGCTGCTGGATATGATGTAACGCGGTGTTCTTGGAAGTGACGTGGTTTCTTTATAAAGGCAATAACACACAGAGTGTACCTAAACGTTGTTACTGACGGATTTAACCCTATACTGGTGTATTTCCAACTTGATGAGCAAAGATTTTTTCAAGATGATAAAGTTATAGTTAGCCCAGCTCGTAGTGACCGAGATTGTTTCACGTTCTTACCTAGAACAATTACCACATGTCAGTCTAGTATAAAAACTTTAGGATGAACCTAAACGTTGCATTCACTTTTGTATTTCGCTGATATTGTCACCTATTTTAGACTGGATCTTTTGTAGAATAACAACTACATTCGAAGAAAACATGATACAGAATTGTATATACTCTGCACCAAGACATCCAGTACAGTATCGATATGACAGGTGTTCCAGTTTGATGCTATAGGAAGTCTTAGTAAGCTGACCTAAAGCAATTAAAGTATTTAAAGTCACAAAAAATAATAAAAACAAACTATTGTGATGCAAATAACATATAATAAGAGTATTTAATTGTGTCAGCATTTGCGGAAATCGGATGGTTGTTGTTGTTTTGAACTAAGCATAAAGCTACACAATGGGTTATCTGTGCTCTGCCCACCACGGGTATCAAAACCATGGTGTTAGCGTTGTAAGTCCGCAGATATACCGCTGAGCCACTGGGGTGACAATTTGAATGGTTATACTTATATGAATAAAACATTAGTATTTCATTCTTGGTGATGTATATCAAAGCTCTCTTCTAAAATGTTGTTTTCTGAGACTGAAACTACACTGTTTAAATAACATTAGTCATATGCTAATAAAAAAAGATAGAGCTTCCACAATTTCAAAATTATTACAATAACGGCATCACGGTGTGATATAATAATTATTTTGATCAATATTAGTGTTTTTATCTTTTTTTCCAACGAAATGTACATTTTATTTATTGTTGTCTTGTGTGTAAAGTCCTTGAGAATTCACTGAACCCAATATCTGTCGCGATACGGACACAGCTGTCAACAACTAGTGATCATGTTTGGCACTCACAATAACACTTAAGTATTTACTGACTCTCATCTGCTGTTACCGCATCCAACCTTTACTTTCACTAGTTTGATGTAAAGAAGATCTGATAGCGATTGCACTAAAGAATGTCCTATTCTCTTTTAACGAATATATTGAAATAATATCTATTCGGGTTTTTTTTGCAAATTTCTAGGCTAGTGATATTTGATTTCCTTGTTGCCTCTTGAAAATAAATATGAATGAAACAACTTCTAAAACATTTGATGTTGTCTATTTTAATATTTTGTCTTCTGATCCTAAATCATTAGTTTCCTGCATAGCCCTATAAATTATTTGTAATTTGATATTTTGTATAATGGACTTACTGCTTTCCTCCCGAATGTATTATTTGTTCCAATCTTGAATGTGCAAATAATTCATATCGTGCATTGAGGAAGCAGATAACAGATTTGTGCAGAGCCAAATTTTAAGGAAATAACAGAATACCATGATTCGAAGATACTTTAACTACGTAGCTCATACATTTATCTACCGACTGACCAACTTGGTCTTTAATCAAATTGCTTGTTGTATGTTAATCAGACCTAGGATTGCCATGTTCACCATGTGGAACACATTTTCCTTAGACTTTGGTTAACAAGTCGCTAGATGATTTATTGGGACGAAGCTACTGGTAATACATCGCCCATAATTTACTGGTACTCATGTATGTACATGGGCTATATCCGGGATGTCACTACGTTTTTCTGCGTTCTGGTTAGTACAAATTTCGAATTGTTGTAATTTAAAACAAAGTAAATGTTTAACCTGCCGATAAAGTTTCATTTTTATTTTTATAAAAAGTCTCAGTTGCATAACATTCGCCTAAATTATTTGGATTTTTAGTCAACGTCTTCGAACATTTGAAAATAGAAATGCCCTGTAATACGCCCTTTATAACATTTTTATCACGTAATAAAATAAAATAATAATTTTAGAAAACAACTAGTATTTCAACCTTAATTTTGTTTAGTTATTTAGATTAAAAGTGTATAACATTTGCATTAATAATATAAAAAGATAATTATAATAAATACGTAATAGTCTTTAAAATATGTATCTTAAATTAGGCATACTCGATTATGCTTTTAATATTTATTTAAGTGATATGCACTCAATTATTTCTTTATAATTTTATCATAGAGTGCTTAGTACATTGATTTAGGGCTAAACTAAGTCTCTTAACCTGACTGAATCTTGTGCGATATTATTGAGTTTACTGCTTTAAAGAATGGGTAGCAGGAAGAATACCCAACTAACGAAACAAAACTTTCTAATCTTTATAAGTAAGAACGTGAAAACAGTGTGACTTGATTAAATGTAGTTGTTACTGGATAACGTTTATTCTTGATGTAGGTAAATAGCTTACTGTTATTAGAAGTTAATACAGAACAGTTCCTGTTGAATACGAATTAATAAAGATTACATATTTCAAATTAACGACATTACACATATATTACAATCTTACATACATAACAATTTTTTTGCTAATGTAGTATAACATGACCTGTATTCCAAATTATTGTGTAGAGCACGTTCACATGCGCAGTAATTCGTTTTGTTTATTGATGCGCATAATTAGTTATTTCTAATCCATGATGCCGTTATAGACAAATGATTTATATACTATTTATATACATAGTACGATGATAATTTGTTCGGAATGACATTTTTCTTGGTTTAGAAAACTGCCATGCAAGCTTGTATGTCAAAAGGTGGTGTTTGTGTTGCTAGGCAACGAGTTGCATTAGAAATGATGAACGTTTATACAATGGCGCTATGAAATATGTGATAGAAAAATGCAGTAGTTAGAGAAATAGCGCAAGTTGTTGCAGAGGCATGTTTATATGTATATATATGTCCAATGTGTACCAAACTTTGCTTTAAAAAATCAATGGAATAACAGCCTCCTCAGGGTTCCAAGGAGATCGTACGAGATATTTTGTTTAATGTCTCTGGAGAATTCACGCTCGAAGCTGTAACGCTGAGTGTATTTTTTTCATGTACTAAAACGTTTTAGAAAGGAAACTATACGCTAAGAAGTAAACTACATAAATTAAGGTAAGAAAGAAACAAAAAAAATGGAAGATGGATTAGCTGAGATGTACAATAATAGATGATGAAGCAGATAAGAGATTGCTAAATAAACAGACCAGAGAAATGAAAACAACAGTACAAAGTCGCAGATAACTTGGTAACTAGACAAGCAAACAATGAGACATGACTACTTAAATAAATTGGTGAATCGATCGAGAAAGAAGGCACTATAGACTAAAGTATTTTGTGCCTAATTATTGATAATTGGCTATGTGCAAAATTGTTAAAATTGCTTCAATTTTTCCACCTATTCCAGTATGTTAACATTGAATTTTATATTTACATAAGACGTTTGTAACAATTCTTTGTTACAAATTAAACGTGTACACTTGACTTGATTTAAAGCTTGTAGTTTAAAGTTCACTGAGCAATTATAAGTAGAAACAAAAGTATTCACTTACCATGAATTGCGTCAACTTGATAGAAAGTGACCCAACAGAACATAATGAAAAACATATCTAGTTTCTCGAAGCTTCTGGTCACCCAAAATGACCTATGTACCCTTTTAGATAACATTTGCTGAAATTTGATGAAATTTGCTCGGTATGACACGAAAGTCTACAATAGTTTTTCTTCTTATGATTTATTTTATGGAGGACTTAATATTTGCTTAGGCTGATTAAATAAGTTTAGTTTTTACCATGAACATACAGATCATGTTACCCTCTCGTGCCTCAGTTTTTATTGTTATTTTAATTTCAGCTTGCCACAGCTTGTGAAGTTGTGCGTGTCTTCAAGCATACAAGTTGAGGAATCTCTGTGATTATGGCAGTGTAGCCTTCAACTACATAGCAACCTAAGCTACGTAATCGATACGTCAGTCCAGCAACATCCAATAGCAGTATGGTACATGGCTAAACAACCAAATGAAAACGATAGAAAATGTAGGCTTTACTCTAACAAAATATTACATTAATAACAGAAAAATAAAAATGTTTCCTTTAGCAAAACTGTATTAGATTCTTTTAAATGATAGGTTTAAAAATGATAATGTATTTCATAGAAAATTGATTGCAGTAGAAATTGGTTTTTATTTGTCATACTAAAAGTTTCACAAAGTAATTTATACAACCGTAAGACATGAAATAAAGTAACATGGAGCAATTTCCTGTGTTTGATAATTCGTGCAAAGACTCCTACAAAAGTACATAATAACGTGACGAATGCTGTATAGCTGAAAAAATAACATGTTTTAGATACACTGAAAAACTTGCGAAAATAATCAGAAAGTGTCACAATTTTGGGAATTTCACGCATATATTAGCCACAATATTTAAAGTTTTTTTCATTTTACATAATATACATATAACTATATATTACATCAATATAATATCGTTTATCTCCGTTAAATGTTTCATTTTATAAAACAGGTAGGTTTTTAATAACGCCTACTTATGTTTGTTACGAATTCTTTCACGAACACCTAAATCGTCAGGTCATCAAAAATGTTTGTTTGTTTTTTATTTCTCGCAAAGCTACATGAGGACTATCAACACTATCCGTTTTTAATTTATCAGTGTATAATTAGAGGGAAGGCAGATACTCATCAACACCCACCTCTAAGTCTTGGGCTACTCATTTATCAACGAATAGTGGGATTGACCGTGACATTATAGCGCCCCCATGGTTGAAAGGGCGAGCATGTTTTGGTGTAACGGGGATTCGAAGCCGCGACTCTTGGATTACGAGTAGAACGCCCTAAACACTTGGCCATGTCGGGCCGGTCATCAAAGAATCTTTAACCACAATGGATATATATATATAAATATATATATGAATGTACATTATAACCAAAAATGTTAAGCCATGAACAAAACGCATTAACATGAAACAAAACACGCTGAATATTTTTGAAAATGATTTCTGGGTACAGACTACTTCGTGAGATTATAAAATATATACCAGTTTTAGAGATACTTCGAAGTAGAACCCACGTTGTAGTGGAGATACACTGTCTATCAGTCTTAGCCTCCAATTCGCTAGTCTCACATAAGAAAATTAGGAATTAAAAGAGCGAGATGTGAGTGCTCAACCCCTTTACGTCCAACATCTATATCGCTCTTCACTGCCTGCAGACAGTTGTGGGAACATGACTGTTCTCTCAAGTAAACAATAATTAGATAAACATAAAAAGATGAAAAAATAAATAAATAAAAAAGACATATGATACATTTTATAATCCCATGTTTTAGTTTGTACTTTTTAAAAATATGCAGCGTATTTTCTTTCATATTAATGTGTTTTGTTTATGTTTTAAAAAATTATGGTTATAATATAATTAATCAGAGGTTAGAATTTGCTGTTTTTAATGCAGTCCTTCCTTATGATTTTATTTATTCATTTAGCTTTATTTAGGTTCAATTATTTAATTTCACTTTATATATATTTATATATTGTTCACAAAATTATTTGAGAAATGTAAAACTTAAATCTTTTTAGTTGCCTTGCTATGACCTATTTTTAAAAGAATGTAACTGTTTTCACTAATCCTATGATGATTGTTTTACATGTAACTAGATTTCATGGGGTGGGAATGTATAGATGTGAGACACGGAGGGGCATTTATACCAGGAATGAGATTGACAAAAATAAAAACTTCAGGCTAGAGTTCGCCATAGGCTAATGAACAAACAGGCCATACATGATGACGTAAAGAAGAAATACCACACAAATTCAAAAAACGAGCAATGGCGTATTATAATAAAATTTGTATGCGCGTGAAAAATATAAGATATAATTAAGTACCAAAAATATTAGAGATGGAAAAAGAATAATTAAAAAATACGAAAAATACAGTTGTAAAGACTGAATGAAGATTCCTTTAGGTGTGGAGTAAACAATTGATAAATGCAGCTAAGTGTCTATGAATTCAATGTTTGTAATGTAAATATTACTTTTCAGTCCAAGTTTCTCGTGTTATTCCCACAAATATCATTAGACTTAGCATATAAGTAGCAGAATAATGAGAGAGGCAGAATCAAAATATTTACAAAACTATAACCACCAAATCGCATACTTCGTTGTATTCAGAAAATTATATAAATAAATGTAATATCAATTACTTATTTCTGTAAAATTATACTGTGCAAAGTAGCAACAAATTAATTGAGTATTTATGGAAATTTTGGTTATATTATTAAGAAATTTGAGTTTCAAGAGTCTTAATTTTTTTTTTGTTAAAAGGTAATGTTTTGTACGCAATTTCAAACTATATTGCTAACAATACTACATACAAAGCTCATTGTCACCGGTTCACAGAATGTGTAAATATATTGCAAAAATCCCGTAACTGACGCGCCAAATGTGTGTTGTGTAAAAGTTCCTAAATTTGTTTCCGTGACAAAAGTAATTAAATTAGATCAATTTTCTTAAAGTGATAACCTAGCATGCACGGTTCGAAATGAAAAATTTAAGGTTTTGTTAATACGAATGTGTACAATGTACAAAAGCAGAGTATTATAAAAGATCCAACTAATATTATTCAACGAGAAACTATACAAATAATTCCATATAACCTATACAGTAACAAACAAAATGCTCTTCCTGGTGAATATTCATGTGTAAAATGTATTTGAAATGCATTTTATTTGATAGCGCACATAACGTTTTTCAAAGGCCTGGCATGACTAGCTGGGTTAAGGCGTTCCACTCGTAATTTTAGAGTCGCAGGTTCGAATCCCCATTGCATCACACATGCTCGCCCTTTCAGCCGTGGCGGTGTTACAATATGTCAGTCAGTCACACTATTCTTTGGTAAAAGAGTAGCCCAAGAGTTGGCGGTGGATGGCGATGACTAGCTGCCTTCCCTCTAGTCTTACTCTGCTAAATTAGGGACGACTAGCGCAAATAGTTTTTACGTATCTTTGGGCGAAATTCAAAAAACAAACAAGCGTCTTTTAAGCTCAGTATTCGCACCGATTGAGGTCTAATGGTTAGCGAGCAACGTCGTGGTTCCGAGAATCTGTGGTTCATGCCTTCTTACAGAAAGAAAAAAAATGCGTTTCGCATTTTGAGGCCAAGAATTACTCATAAAGTTCATGGTTTAATTTCAATATTTGGTCTAAATATACTAGTCCAACACTATAAAGGTGTTGGTGTTAACTTGCTACTTTTCCTTTGTAGTTTTTCACTTAAAAATCTGGGACTTGTTACCTTATTATGATTTATTTCGTACAAATTTCTGATTTATTATGTTACTTATTACTATTACAAATGGTCGGAAATTTAGTTTTATTTCAACAGTTAATTTAATTCCGATATGCATAACATTTATGATATTTACCAACATGATTTTTCACATAACACCTTTATATTTTAATATACAAACAACAATATAATTTATAATAAATGTTATTACAAATAATGGTTTATATACGAGACATTTACAAAATTAATAACTATACCGAGTTTTCTAGAATTAAATATTTCGTCGTTGTTCTTAGTCCACGACGAGCAAATTAATTTTTATTTGTTATCGTTACTCCTTGCTTAAGTTATCTAGCTGTCTTTTCTTGACTGGCCTCACACAGCTTATAAGCTGACTTTTTACTGATGAAGATATTTAATGTCCTGGAAGAAATACTAACGTCCGAAATAAATTCGCTGGAGTAAAACGGTCTGTAATTTTAAAATCTATAAATGTTCCTGGTCAAATATGTGTAGTTTTCCGATTGGTATGAGTTAATCACAATTATAACTTGAGAGGCTTGTAGTTTAGTGTGTGTAGTGACCAATAATATTCTATAATTTCTCTTGGCGAGTCTCTTTATATATTTTAAAAGGAGATTCAAGAGTGTTCAGAGGCACTCTAGTTTTCTCGAAAACAATATATTGTTGATTCTTGCTCTTTAGAATCTTCTACAAGTTTACAGAACAGGTGGGACTTACGCAATACATATCCAACAATAAATATATCACATGCATCAAACTGAAACAAACGTAGGTATTATAATGAATGTGTAAAAATAAATTAATATTACAGACTGTTACATACAGCTTTGCTAGAAATTCAACAAACATCCCCTTCGATGATTAAACATTTATGGTTTTGCCTAAAAATAAAGACAAAACATGATACACGGAAATTATAGCAATGTTTTAAGTATGGTTCCGTTTACTTCCTTCACTAATTAGAAATTAAATGTTTCTGTTGGTAACAGATGAATGAGCGTTCTATATGTTCGAAAAGTATAAACTAAGCATGGAAAATACCTTCATAAAAGCTACAAAAGCACATTCATATAAATTACAGAATTTACGTATGATTTACCACATGTTGTGTTTTGTTTTCATTATTAATGCAATGCTCAATCAAATTACGACTTATAAGGAATCAAATACTAAATTTTACAAAGATAAATGGTGCTATAACTAATAAATCCATCGTCAGATACATATTAGCAGCGGTGTATGCTATAAGTCTGAGAGCTTTAACACTAAACATCGGGCTTCGATAACCCGCAATGCACAAATAACCTGTTGTGTAACTTTGTACTTAACAACAAACAAATAAAATGTTCAATTAAAAAGCGAAAGCTGAAAGTCAGTTAATTATATTTTTTTCTTATTTTCTGTTTTGTTTGAGCAACCTGCGATATGTATTGCTTGAGGAAATACGGTGTATATCTTTTGCTTTACAACATTGTTTGCACCTTATGCTACAAAAAAGTTAAACAGTCGGGCTAAGAAACCCCAATGATTAGCCATAAACTTCCCTAATTTAAAACTGCTGTTTGGATGGAGATCAACCAGTAAGCCTCACATACCATCTATTTGAATACTTTTAAACGAATAGTGAAATTTCATGTTACTTTTAAAAAACTTCCATAGCTGAAAACATAGAACGTCTTCTGCTGCAACTCGAACATTGGATCTTAAGAACAGCAGCCCAGACTTTTAATCAGTTGTCCATTCCAAAAATGAAGGGTGTGTTTGTGTAAGTTGTTGGTTTACAAATACGAATACATTGGTTTTTTATGAGAAAAATAACTGGCATTAGGTAAAGCTAAAGCTGAAAGAAGTGGGCCTCGTTTTATATTATCACAAACTTTCCATACAGCTCTTCACTCCATATTTACTAATAATAAATCTCTGTCTTTGGCAGAATGATATATACACATAAATACACATAATTACTTTAAGGTGATGAGTGTGATTTACAACGGATTTTGCAAAGAACCTTTTAATGCTATGTTTATATTAGACACACATATATATATATATTCTTCATTTATCTCAACGTTTCCTTCGAGCGAGTTTATAATCACAGACCCAGGTGCACTACCGCTGCTACCTAGCTTTCTATCTTTTCTGAATATCCTCTTCTGCTTAATTGGAGATAAGCAAATACTTGAAAATTGTACTGAAACTATTCTGAGCCAAACAGCACTTCCATTACCAAACCACCTTATCTGAAAGTATTGAGGAGCACAAGCTGATTGCATTACTTCGTGAAGGACGTATTTTCATTTAATCTACAGATTGGTTGCTTCAATTTCCCGTTAAGTTGGTTTTCACGGAATAAAAATGGTCTTTTAGCTTAAATTTACGCGTGTCTTGTTTAAAATATATCTTATATCTAACTAGCACTTGGATGGAATTAATAAAATGGAAAAGCAGAAGAATGTCCATAATAAAGGAATCCACTTAACAATACCAATTAGCAAAATATTTTTTCACTCCTTTCTTCATTCGTAGTGATGAGTGGATTTCTTTTTATCGACATTCTTGCTTTCATCGTTTTCGTCACTTACATCTAAATTTTAGTTCGGTGCTCTTTGAACGAGACATTGCACGTTCGATGAAGTAAATATTAATGATATGGCTTAAATGCACCTCAGACAAAAAAATATTGGGAATGGTAATTAATATCCCTAAAAATTTAATCACGTTACGTGTCACAGTAAGTGAATTACTGCAAACAATGAAACACAACTATTTACTCCTAATAACATTTTCTGAAACGTCTTATTTAAGCGAATGTTTTTAGTAAATGTTTTTTTTTAAATTAACACATTTTCTTATAACACCTTTATAAAACCGGATAATGCAAAATCTTACAGTTGTGGCATTGTTTATTTGCATGTTAAATTTACATTAATGTGGTACAACATTAAAATCGAAGTTGTTTAAAACAAGTGCTATTCAAACAAAAAATCACAATAAAAATAAATATAATTAGCTTTATGAGTATGAAGGATTATCATTTCTGTATGAAAATAAAACTAAATAAATAATTAAAATGTAAGGTTTTTTTTATTTACTCATTTTAATATATTTATCAAACTGTCTACAATTTTACAAACTCTACGTGTTTAGACGTTACCTCGGGAGCAATTCCCAAAACCAAGAATACATTATACATATATCACCATCACACCAAACATGCTCGCCCTTTCACCCGTGGGGACGTTATAATGTGGCTGTCAATCCAACTAATCGTTGGTAAAAGAGTAGCCCAAGAGTTGGCGGTGGGTGGTAATGACTAGCTGCCTTCCCTCTAGTCTTACACTGTTAAATTAGGGATGGCTAGTGCAGATAGCCCTCGAGTAACTTTATGCGAAATACAAAAACAAACAAAAAACAATACATCAAAAAAAAGAAAATTTAACTACTTTTGTAGTGCATCCGTACCTTATCCTACTTAAACATTTGGTTTAAACTTTACATTACGTAGGTTGCCTAACAAAGATGAAAGAGACAAACCTACAGCTAATATAAACATCTGGTTTAGTTGTTCTTTCCGCAACGCTTGAATTTCAGACATATGAATTTAAAGTCATGTAACGAAGGTGAAAGGGACCATTACATGGCTAGTATGTTATATTGTTTGCTAAATTTTTGTTAACTTGTTAAAACTGGTTCTGAACACATGCTTTCCTTAAATGTAAAGGATATCGATCATTTCAACTGTTGGAATCTTATTGCATATATATTTTATTTTAGAAACTCATAATATTATATTCTACTGAAATTTAGTGGATAATGCAATAAAAAATACAAGTTGGTCTTCCTAAGTTCAAGTCACTTTTGCAACCACCTGTATAAATACTATTGTAATTTTAACTGAATATATATTTTTATCTCTTAAGAGAAAAGAAAACTTATAAGCTGTGGACTTAACTGTTTCATAGAATGTTGTATCTATATTTGAAACTATAAACAATTAGCAAAACGTCACATTTTCATTTGTTATTTGATTTATATATAATGAAATATGATGAACGTTAAGTTCGTGTTTTAAACCTAAGCATTTCAGTTTTATCTGATATTGTAATGATGATGATCATATTCCATGATGAATGTTTCGTCTAGGTGTCATCTCTTAACATCCACACGTTTTGTCTAATCCTAAACACAATTTGCATATACCCTCCAGGAATTTTATATATGCTTCGACATTCGGCTCTGGCTTATTTATAATATCTTTTGGGAAACTTTAAGTTCTCTATCAAAGTTTGGATGCACTCTATAGATACACCAGAAAGTGACACAAAGGTAGGTGCATATCTTGTCCTTTCTTTAAACTGGTTCGTCAACATCACGTTTTTAGTCGCATAATGTTTTAAACAATACTACTAGGTCATAGCAATGTCCATTGCTTATTTCTTTGAGTCTAAACAAAGATGAAATAAGTCTATCTTATGTATGCACATACGTAGTTTTACAGTAGGATTATCTTGGATTGGAAAAGTTAAAACGTTCGATATGAAACTATTAACTATCGATCGTAAACGATAAGAATTGCCTAGAGATGATTTTTCGTGTGAAACTTTTACCCTACTACTTATTGTCATATATTTTTATATTACAGAGAACTGATGCATTATTTATATTTATATACATAAGTAAAAACGCTAAAATATGCAGAGATTTTCTAAATGAAAAAATTAGAATGTAACTGCGTTGCTGAACTGATTTAAGATATAATGAACCTTCTTGATGACATTTGTCGTCACCAGGATTTTTATGACCTAATAAAACCATCGATTTTAAGGTTTGTTTGCCTAAAAGAGAAAAAATATCACTAAATAAAAACCTGAATTTTTGCAACGTATTGTATATATGTGTGTGTGTTTGTCGTTAATTAGCACCATTCCATCACAAAACTTATTTTACAGAAATCAAAGGCAACATTATAGGCAGACACACACCTAATTATGAAAATATTTCGATATCTTAGAACCTATCAAATATTCTACTGCATGTTTTTCTCATTTAATGTATAAAACTACTTTTTGTTACTTAAATGACTTTGAAGTTAAATAATGTTAATCGTGCATATATATATGTATATATTAATGAATACATTGTTAACACAGTATTACATTTGCGGCAAAGATATATTGTAAGTCACTCTGGTAACTTAATTAGTTGCATAGCGCAAGGCTTATGGAAGTTACTTCTTTTCCAAAAAATATCGATACATTATATACACATTTCTTAAATAGCACTTTGTACGGACAGAAGCTAAAAGGCCACACCAAAGATCCTTAGAAATCAGTGGGTAGCTGTCCCTAATTTCGAGTTGTTGCCAACAAAAGAGCAACCATTCATCATCTGCCTCCACAAGAGTTTCGTCTGAATTTGAAATGGACTATGGGATTGATTGTGGCTCGTGTTTTTACTCACAGCCGAAAGTGCGGAAAGAGTTTCACTGTATAGGAACGCAGAACGAACCTTTCGATTCGCAGCCAGTAATACTAGCCCCCAGACCACTCTCGGCATTTGATTAGAAAATAACTTTTCGTTGGATTTTATGAAGGCGACTTCTCTTAATGGCCGGCCCCCATTGGCATAGTGGTACGTATGTGAAATAACAACGCCACAAACTTGGTTTTAATACCGGTGGTGGACAGTGAAGAGATAGCCCACTGTTTGGTTTTGTGCTTAACTTCAAGCATACAAGCTTGAAATGAACGGAATCTGCTAATTTTAATCAGCACAGTATGTTGATTTTAATATGCTATTTATCTTTAAAACTGAATGGTAACAGAAACATATGCTTTCTGTAAAATACATTTATATACGCACATTTACAAATATTTGATAGACTAAATATTTTATTTTAAATTAATTAGTTTCGTGATAACAGTTACACGAGGTTTTCATACAAGAATTATTCAAGCAGTTGAGAATAATATGATCTTCAAAACTATTTACTATTTTTGCATCTAACGATTCAGTTATTTGTTCGATGTGACAAAGAAAAAATGACACAAAGCGCTGTTGTTTTTATCGCAGTTTCTTAAAAACTTCTTCTCACCCCTTGGTGGGACAACGTTAATTAAGTTTACGGACTTATAACGCTAAAATCCCATCGTTTCATTCCTCGTGACGAACACAGCACATAACTCCACGCGGCTTTGCTTTTAAACCTAGAAGCTTTTTCCACTTGTCCTAATAAAACAGTAGTATACGAGATAATTTTCTCAGCAAATTTACTAGTCAAAAGTGTCCTCGAAAATGTATTCTTATCACCATATATTCTTAGAATATTATTTTGGAATTTACTTTAATTTTAAATAAATATTACGCTTTAATTGAGCACATGAAATCGTACAAGAAATAAATAACATAATGCAAGCATACATGAACACATCTGATTGTTATCAGATTGATTAAAACATTTACCTAAATGATACCTTAAAGACAAACAGACTCTCTAACTACCCCTTCTTTTTAAATACAAAAATAAACATTTTTTCACTACTTTTCTAATTTTGCAGCTATTTTTAGTTTTTCTTTTCTTGCGCGTTAAGTTTAATCATTCCATACTTTTTTATCAAAACTAAGCTATATATGTAGCTCTCACCTGGTGTTCTAGCCTCTCTGTTTCAACAAGCCTAGTTCCAGACTTTGTAACAGAAGTGACAATATTAAAGAATGCCCCAGATACTGAAACAGTGTCTGAAAAATCTACTTATCAGGAATGCAGAACGTGAGCAAAAGAACAATCAATCAAAGTTCGGTTTTATAATTTTTTTCCCTTTGAAAACAATCAATCATCTTTCGATAACTGCTTACTAGAACAGGAACTTTGATATTTTAAGTTTCTAAATAACGTATGCCTGTCGGCTGAAAAGTCTTAAATGATAAGCTTTTATTTCTAAACCAGCAGCAAAAGAACAAAACAAACTATTTTTTTGTTTTTGTTATTACTGTAATCTGTTTCAGTATTGAAATAATAAATGCTAATAAAACAGGAGAATTTTGTTAATTACGTTCTTTTATAATAATTTAGCAGAACAAGAAATTCATTTTAAAGTTCAAATTATGCTATTGAGATCTTAATTTGATTCGAAAGACAAGGTATCTTGGTCTCAGTGGTTCAAAAGCATGTTTGAAAGTTGTAAGAGTAAAAATAGAGTTTTGATACCCTCAATGGGCACAATACAGATAGCTCATTGTGTAAACAGTTTTGTTTAATGATAATCAAACAAAGAATCTCCCATCCATAAAAATTAATTAATACAATTATATTGGTGGAATATATTATAGAGAAGTGTACTATTTCCAAGTAATATATATGTAGGATTAAACTTGTTGAGAAAAAGACATCATATAGTTGGCATTACGTCAGAAAGGAACCATTGACAATCACAAATAGGAACAATGAGCAAGTCTCTAATTCCCATAAAAGAATGTCACACTCGATTTTTAAAAATAAATAAATCTCAATGTTAATGATGTAGCTAATTTCCTTATAAACTGATTAAATGTTATCTTTGTAAGGTTTTGCTCTTAATGTTTTCACGTTTGCTTACGTAAACTCGTTATTTAAAATAGAGAAAATTAATAGGAGTTGATTTTTCTCCTGGCTTTTGTATTCCATTGTTTTAAGTTAAATTATGTCCAATCTCCTATTTACTTAAGGGTTTCTTAAGTTCTAAATTAACAGCATTACAAGTTAATATATATATTGTTTGTACTCAATTACTAATACAATAATGTCGTTGTGTCTAGTTCCATATAATAAACTATAGTGTTTGTGTTCAGTTACCAACACACCAATGTCATTGTGTACAGTTTCATATAGCAAAATATATTGTTTGTGCTCAGTTACTAACACACCAATGACGTCGTGTTTAATTCCATATCGTAAAATACGTTATTTGTACTCAGTTACTAATACATTAATGTCATTGTGTCCACTTCGATTAAGTATATACGTTTAAAGTTTATGTTCTGTTACTAACACACTAATGGTATTGTGTTTAGATGCACATCTCTCTTCTCTTGCATGGCCTTAAATTCTACAACATTTTATTTCTATCAAGTAAGATTCTAGAGGATGCAAGATCAAAATTAGGATTAGCTATAATTTTGTCACCTTCAATCCATATAAATAATTTTGAATTCCTTTTCAGTAGACGACCATAAAGCGTGCTTCTATCGAACAAATATTGACACATTTTGAATGACATATTCTTTCTCCATCTTATTTCAATGCTTTTCAACGATGTCTGTCGATATATATAAACAAAGTTAAGCTTGAAAGACAAGAAACGCATAATCTGAATGATCTAAATTCATCTATTTAATGAATGCTCAGAACTATCTTCTCACTAAAGTTTTGTTCGAAACAGAAGATACCATATATCACATAAATTGTATATAAAAGCAGAAGCATGTTCATGTAAACTATAACTCAGTGTGCATACATATAATTCTCAGATAAACCTTTTATTCAAAAATATATCCTAGGAAAACATAGTGTTTGTCAACAGCGTTTGAGATTTCCGTTGAGGATCAGTTTATTTTAGAAGGAAGTTTGCATCGCGATGCACTATCTTCGTCATTTATTTTATTGACTTTATTTTGAAAGTCAGGCCTTGAGTCTCTGGAGACAGTATTATACTTTTCGGAAGATGGAAATATATGGAAAAGAACTGAAGATTTTATGGGGCATATCTTTTAAAGCTATTTTCTCTGTTCGTCTTAAAAACCATATATATATACATATATTTATATTATTAATCTGAATTATCCAACATACACGTTGCTAAAAATGGATTTCGTAGTAAGAAATGGTTTAAGAATTTCTAGATATGTAAAGTAACTTGTCTCTCTTATAAGTTTTCATTGATAAATGACGAAACTAGACCAAAAAACTCAAAGCTCCAACAAATTTTTTGCTTGGTCTAAAATATTCAAAAATATGAATTAAATTATATGTAAGTCAAAATCAAATGGTCAAAATCAACATTTTTACTGCCATTTCTCAGTATTATTTCATAATTGTTACTGATTTATATTAAGATAAAACGCGAATAAATTTAAAACAAAGGAATAGTTTCACTTTAGAACGAGTGGTTCAACGAGATTTATATGACGAATTAATTCTGAGTTTTTTTTTACTTTGATTGAGTTTGAGAAGAAAATAGACTGGATACGAATATACAAAGAAATAATGAAACAAGCTTTAATTATAGTAAAAACAACAAAATAATGTTTTGTTTGAATTTCACGCAAAGCTGCACGAGGGATATCTGCGCTAGCCATTCGTCATTTAGTATTGTAAGACTAAAGGGAAGGCAGCTAATCATCACCACCCACCGCCAACTCTTGGGATATCTTTTACCAGTGAATAGTGAGATTGACTGTCACTTTATAACGCTTCCACGGCTGATAGGGCGAACGTGTTTGGTGTGACAGAGATTCAAACCAGCGACCCTTGGATTACAAATCGAACGCCTTAAACCACCTCCCATGCTGGGCCACAAAATAACATGCTCAGGTTAAATTAACACTTTATTGTTATCTGTAAATTTTCTGAACACATTATAAATATTAAGACAACACTAGTATATATTTCTACACAGGCCTATTAAAGAAATAATCTCAACGTTTACTAATACATAATAAACTTAAAATATTACTATCTTCGGTGCAATGTAAAAATCAAAATATAATAAGAGACTGAGAAGAATCTCATTCACTCGTTTCGACCTCACTGCGTCATCAACATAAGTGAAGTATTTTGCAAGAACTAATATACATAAATTTTTCCTTAGTAATTTCCCATCACCTGTTAAAAATATTTCCCTCTGATGATTAATTCTTATTTTATACTTTAAGTTTGTTCTTTTCGTGATGGTAAGGGATGGCTTCAGAGGGGTGGAACCTGCAGGCTGAGATCAGTCTTTAGCCCTACACGAGGAAAGATGTGGACGATCCTGTCTACTGCCGATGGCTTTTTTCAGTCTCAACCTGCCTGGCTTGAAAACCCACGGAATCCAAAACAGTGGGATCCGACACAAAACACGAGTGTTCAAAGTGATCTTGTTGCTTGGTGTGTAGATTTATTTTATATGCAAGTAAGGAAAACATTTGTTCAGAAATGTAATTTGCAGTCTCAGAAGTGTGTGAAAATGATTGCATAATAAGCGAAAGTTTTATATTTATGAAAAATAAAAAAAAACATTCTGAGGCATTACCGCAGAATTAAATTAGTAAATGTTGATTTCTCTGGAAACTTGCTAACTTTATGATTTCTATTTAGAAAAATTTAGTAGTTTAACTGCATCTAATAATGTCATGTTTGTATCATTGATCAAGGAATGTATTGATGCATATGTTTGTACACGGTTATAAAAACAAGTATGATACAAATATGTCAATAACTATATCTAAATTATTGCTTAAACTGCTTATAAGTTTCTCATTAAAGTAATTAAGTATTTCCGCAAATGCAGTAGTAATAAAATAACAATGTCAAAAGGCATTTTATATCAATGATCACATACCTAAATTACACATATTTCTTCCAATTTCACCAAAGTTAAAATTGAAAAGATAATAATGGTCTAAGTAGAAGATTTTGTTTGTTTTGGAATTTCCCACAAAGCTACTCGATGGTTATCTGTGCTAGCCGTCCCTAATTTAGCAGTGTAAGACTAAAGGGAAGGCAGCTAGACATCACCACCCACTGCTAACGAATTGTGGTATTAAACGTAACATTATAACGCCCCCACGACTGAAAGGGCAAACATGTTTGGCGCGACGGGTATGCGAACCCGCGGCCCTAAGGTTACGAGTCGCATGCCTTAACACGCTTGGCCATGCCGGGCCCTAAGTAGAAGATGGATAAGTTGCCTAGGTATTTATATATATATATATATAAGTGTGTATTCATTCGTGATAAACATTTTACAAGTTAGAAACAACAACGTATAATACTTTTTTGTTGTTTTTGTAATTACAATAATTTTAATTTTTTTCATAAAACTGCGTTTCTTTCCAGAATATCTGTAGAAAATAAATATATTGATTTGAAAATAAGGTCAAATGCATCCTAATCTTTCTATTCAGTAGAGAAGTCTGGATTCAAACAAAAGAACGTGGATTTATATACAGCTTTTATCAACTTACAAAACTAAAAAATGTTATACCCAAGTCCTCTCATGTTAAACTGTAATGTTACAGCCTACAATCAGTGTCCAAAATATCTGCTGGTAGACCTCAAGTGAAAACATCGACATAAGTCTTCTCACGTCAAAATTCAACATAAACGAGACTTATTTTTGAAAGCAATTGTTGTGATCAAAAGCATATACACACATAAATTTCCAGTCAACACTACTATACACCAAGAGAAACCAAAGACTGGAGCACTCATCAACTGATTAAACATATCACTGTAACGGAAGTCGTAACTGCTATTAACAACACAAAAACAAAGCCCCTGGTGAAGATGGTATTCAAGCTATCCTCCTAAAACACGACACTCAAAGATTATATGAATACCAAACAGCTTTATTTAATCTATCACTATCAGAAAGATATATCCCCGTTTCTTGGAAGGAAGCAACAATATTAATGTTCCAAAAAGAAGGAAAGCCAGCGAATAAACCAAACAACTACCGCCCGATTAGCTTTACCAGTTGTATTGGCAAAGTATTAAAGAGAATAATTAGTAATTGTCCGTCAATATACTTAGAAGAAAATTCAAAATTACCAGAAATTCAAAACGGATTTCCAAAATACCGTCAATCCTCAGACCACCTGATTCGACTTTCAAAATCAATTACTGACAGCTTCAACAAAAACGAATGCACTGTAGCTTGCTTTCTCGATATTGAGAAAGCTTTTGACAGAGTGTGGCATAATGGTTTACGTCATAGGTTACAGGAAATGGCTTTACCCCAGGAAACTATTCGCTGGCTGCCCAACTTCCTGGAAAACAGAATGTGCAAAGTGAATGTGAATGAGGTCCACTCAGGGTCCTTTTCAACCGGAGCAGGAGTCCAGCACGAAAGGGTTGTTACCATTATATTATTTATCATATATGTGAGTAATATGCCTCTGTTGGACCTAAATTTAGGTTTTGCATCACAGTTCGCTGACAATGTAGCGGTCTGGAAAAGTGCCCCCACTCCGCCAATAGCAGCAAAGAACCGATAACCAGTTCTTGTTTTGGAATTTCGCACAAAGTTACTCGAGAGCTATCTGTACTAGCCGTCCCTAATTTTGCAGTGCAAGACTAGAGGGAAGGCAGCTAGTCATCACCACCCACCGTCAACTCTTGGACTACTCTTTTACCAACAAATAGTGGGATTGACCGTGACATTATAACGCCCCCACGGCTGGGAGAGCAAGCATGTTTTGGCGCGACTCGGGCGCGAACCCACGACCCTCAGATTACGAAGCGCACGCCTTAACGCGCTAGGCCATGCCAGGCCCCTCAACCAGTTTTAAATAGCGTCGAAGAATACTGCCAGAAATACAGAATCAAAACCAATATTTCGAAAACCCAATTGATATTATTCAGCAGACTGAATAAGCTGGAAAAAGATCCACCAAAGCTTTACATGAATGGATCACTTTTACTGACTGCTACATCTGCTAAACATATGATTCAAAACTAACGTGGTTACCGCATACTAAAAATATAATGCAACGAATCTGGAAAAGAGCAAATATTGATTGTTTGCTTGTTTTGTATTTCGCTCAAAGCTGCACGAAGGCCATCTACGCTACAGGTGTTGAAATCCGTTTTATACTATTGTAAGTTGGCTGGCATGCCACGGTAAAAAGAGAAGTAAAGTGCTATCAATTTTTCTATTCTGAACCTTTTAATCATTGTCGCATTGTATGACTGCAAGCCTACAATAAGAAACAGTATATCACATAACAAAATTTGATATTTTAACTTCTTTTTTTCAAAGCAAATTAAATCACCAAAAGAATTTAACTGGAAGCACCCAACACAATTATAATTTTTACTGGAACCGAACCCAATTCTTGGCATAAAGCAATTTTTTTATTTTAGGCTTTTTGTTGTTCAGATGATGGATCACCATGGATTATCCATCTTCTTTGGCTGTTTATTACCTAACAGATACATTAAAAGTGCAGTAAGTATCACTAATATTTAAGATTTTTTAATTTCGCGCAAGGCTACACGAGGACCATCTCTGGGCTAGCCCTTCCCAATTTAGCAGTGGAAAACTAGAGGAAAGGCAAATTGCCATCACCACCTACCGCCAACCCTTGGGCTACTAGTTCACCAACGAAGGATTGATCGATACAATATAACACCTCCACGGATTAAAAGGAGAGCATGTTTAGTGTGACGGGGGATTCGAGCCCCCGATCCTCAAATTGCGTGTCGAGTTCCTTATCCACCTAGCTAGGCCGAGCCCCGTCATTTGGAACATGGCTGTTTATCGCATGCTTGAGATCAGTGGCTGTCTTCCATTTGTATCAAATGCTCCATAAACTAAGATACCTAACATCGGTATCATTGATTTCAGGTTTTCTGCTTCTTCTTTTCCTATTTTCAGATTTATCTGTTTCGGTCTTACGACGTAGGGTGTGCTTAACAATGTTGGGGAAGTACTTCTAGTCTACAGCAGTTTATCAGAGAGTCCAACCAGCATCACCTAAAGCTTTCATGCGAACCCACTAACTGTGAGTGGAGCGCCCTTACAACCTGCTCACGCCGCGCCCATATTTAGGAGAAACACGTAATTATAGGGTTTTTGCTCTTTCCTTTCTGCAGGTCCGGCATGGCCAGATGTGTTAAAGGCGTTTAACTCGTAATCTGAGGAGCGTGGGTTCGAATCCCCGTCACATCAAACGTGCTCGCCCTTTCAGCCGTGGGGGCGTTATAATTTTAACGGTCAATCCCACTATTCGTTGGTAAAATCGTAGCCTAAGGATTTCTAGTCTTGCACTGCTAAATTAGGGACGGCTAGCGCAGATAAAAACAAGGTCTTTTCTTTCTAAACCTGGAGCAAAATGTGTTGACAAGATCAGTTCATCACTACTAGAACACGAGGATGAACGATATAATAATAACTGTTATAAGAAGAATGTTGTCATCCTATGAGCATATTTAACATCATCAACAACAAGCCACTATGTTTGTGATAAAATTAATCAACAGGAGACATCATGAACAATTTAGTTCGTAATATGTTGTGAGTCCTCAAAATCTATAGTAGTCAAATCACGAAATTATTCCTAGCTGATCCTGTGGTGTCCTGTTGAACTCTCTTTTTTCAGCCCCACTTCTGAGTTTTTCATTAAAATTATCTCTTCCTAAGCTGTCAGTTCTGTCTAGATCTCACGAGTTCTTGTTTCTTTTATCAGTCACTGAATCCATTGGCATCTCACCTTTAAATCAACTCATGTTTATCTGGCGGAAAGAATCACACAATTCATGGACTTGTGAGGTTGAAATTATCGAAAGTTTCAATTTCTCCTCGATATAATCGGCAATGCAGTATATTCCTGATGATTACCAGGCTCATCAAAGTGCAAAAGATGAAAATATCATATATTTGTCAAGCCTTTCATAGTTATCCAGGGATGTAATGCATCACCTTGTTACTAGCTGTTCAACCTTATGTGTAGTGCTAAATCTCATCATATTTACATCACTTCGATGTTTTAATGCTTTTACCAGCTTCAAAAATTTCAACTCTAATAATCAAAACATTTTTAATATACATTTTCTTGATCTGATACGATGAATAAAAGTAAAAGGGAAGGGCATATGAATCAAACTTTAATATTTATTTTACATTATTATATTATTCCAATACGTTTATTGATAAAACTATGTAACAAATTTTACTTTTTCTTGTTCCTGGTCAAAAAGTGTTATTTCCCAGTTGCTTAAGCCTAAAGTAAATGGAAAAGACCTATTTTTCTCTTCAAACTTTGCTTTTGTGACCCGGGTAACGAAATTTTCAAATTTACCCATTTTCCAGAACACTCCAGGTAGATTCGATGCTGAGTAGCTGATAGAGAATTTTCTCGATCTTATAAGAATTTTCAATAACTTTCTAGAATGTTGTAGTAGAATGTGAGTAGTTTTACGAGATTTGCGACTGTAATGTAAATCACTTTCACGTATTAGCCCCCAAATACAGTCTCCCATCATGTTTGCATTATTTGTTCCTTGAAGAGGCGCCACTCGTTCGGTTTATATGCAATTCCAATTGCCTCGCACAAACCAGATACATTGTGGCAGAAGCAGAGCCCATCTTGATGAGTGAAGAAGCTTGAAAAATGTCGGTGATCCTTCATGTGACTTGCAACTTATACACTTTCATCTGAAAAATCCCACTCCTTGAGCCTAGATGTGAAAAGTTTGGCATTCGACTCTGTTAGACCAAGATCTCTAATCAATTCTTTGAGGTCTCTTTGGTTGGGGTATTGTCACTTTCTCTCACCAGCTGTACCTCTAAAATTGTAATCTGCATCTTCAACGTTTACCTTATTTACTGATTTGGTGCTCTCTTCTAAGGATGGTTAATTTTCTCTGACGGAGTGGGTACAGGGAACTCAGGGCAGTGTGACACTGGGGCGACGGATGATGGGAGGTCCAGATACATGATAGCAGATGCATTCTTACCAGCCCGACGTTTGGAAGGGTCCACCTTGCAGAAGTAGCAATTGTTTGAGTGGTCAGTGGGTTCATGTCAAATTCTTGGAATAGCAAACTTCATGGCTCTCTTTTCCCCTGTCTACCATCCTCCAAAATGACAAAATAAAGTTGTTATTATGAAGAATACATTTATATCATTCACAACTAATGTGTAAGAGGTGCATTTAAAATAGTTTATATGTGATATTTTTCTACACTATTGGAAATTTAAAAATAAATTAAAAGATATTTAAATTTTGAAAGGTCTAAAATTTGTATAATATAAAATCTTACTGTTCAAGCAAACAAATATCGTCCGTTTTACTTTCTAAGAGTTTTTATGCAGTGTTTGCAGGCAAAATGAGGTGCCCAGTGTTTGTCTTGATCCCCGACAGGCATGTCAAAATATATCTTGTAGGCTTCACATATTTTAGCAGATACTGTCACAAAGTATGTATTTGCTCTTGTTTTGATAAATTAGCCACATAATAGCAGAATACGTCTCGAGAATGCTTGTAGCTTCTTGATGCTATCTCTTATAAAATCAGTTAGGTTTGTGTATTCACTTAAGTAGCTAGAAGTAAATTATAACTCCATCCTTCTCTGCGATACTTACTGAGCCCATCTTCTAAAGATCATTATTGCAATCATTTAATGTTAGACTACATTAATAACGCATTTCGAATTGTTATACTTTATTAATTTCAACCAACATCCATGAATCTGTAGTATGACCAGTTATAATATTTATTTCCTGAAGCTCCTTTACATCGGTTATTTTCTGTTTTCTTTCACCATACGTTTTAATTTGTCTTTTACATGTTATGCACTTTTAAGTTATCAAAAAAGATTTGACAGTTATGCAAGGACGCGAGAATGTACTGGTTTATTAAAAGTGATTTGAAAGTATAAAAATAACCACGTGAATTGATTTTTCTGCATGTTTGTTGTTAAGCTTGAAGATATGCCTTCCATAAGTATTGAATTATTAAGTCTTATAAGCTTCCACAATTACCACTGAGTCACAGGGGGCCAACAGCTTAAACTTGTAGTTAGTTACATAAACAAATTAATCCTTAATATACACATGGACTCCCTATTCATTTATGGTATAAAATCTAAAAATATTAATCATATGTATAGATATACTTTGCTCGTGGTTGTATCCAATAACAATTAACACATTTCACAATACTTAATCACAAAAAATATAATCATATTATATCATATGTATTGCATAGTTACATTATATAGTAAACCATAAATATTAATACTGCTACCAAATAGCTAGTTTAATATCTTTTAACGATCACATCAAACTGAAGACCGTCATATGACAATCAATCGACGTCTTATTTCTTCATTTTCTTCAGGTCTTACAGTTAATCTATCTCTATTAATGTTCTCTTTAGAACTCAAAGCAAAACTATTCATCACTATTAATGATCCATTCATATAGTATGCAACCTTACATTTCACACAGTGTTCATGACAATTGCATATCATAGGACTATCATGAGTCAATTGTTTGTACACTGGAAAGCCAATATAATCAAGGCTTACACATAGGCTTTGCCTGGTAGTGTCACTTCAAAACTTTTTTAATCGTTATCTGCAGCTAACTAATCTTATTATCCTAGCATTTGGTTCTCGAACTTATCGTCATCTTCACTTTACTGATTCTCGTTCTCGTCTGAATTCTCACATTTTTCACAGTTTGATGCTTGTTGTTTTTCTAATCTTATTAATTTTTCATCATTATTTTGATCTATAATGCTCAATTTATAATCAGCTAACATCTCCAATTGGTTAAGATAGTTTGAATTTTGTTATCAGTCTACCACAAACCAATCTTTATCTTAATTAGATGGGGCACGGTCATGTAATTCAGTGATTTTAGTGGCCTCTAAATACCACAACCTTCTATTGTTGCCTGGTCCTGTTTTGCTTTTCTTTTCAAAATTACACAGCCCATCTAATTTCCAAAATTTCATTTGAGTTAATTTTTCATGTACTGTATATAATACTGTACTTAATAGCATCACCACAAAATGTTATGTTATAATCACAGAATTAGTTAACTTCCACTTATCTAACCCAATTTTTTCTGCTGTAGCTTGTTTATTTCCTTTTTTATAACGCGCAAAACTACAAGAGAGCTATCTGCGCTAGCCATCCCTAATATAGCAGTGTCGCATGTTTGCGTATTAAATGAATCATTTCTTTAGATATCTGTCTTTGATGTTTTGCCTTCTTGTTTAATTCATGAAAATCTTCTGAGGTTGCAGTTTCAAAAAAACAACAACAAACTATTGTTTACTCACAAAACACGCAGACTGATAAACGTTATCGACACGCTGTATAAGAATATTGAAAATATAACAGACAGTACAACAAAACACTTAGAAAGTAAAGTAAGGATATGCATTTATTCAGATTATTTGGATAAACCAATCAGTACAGGTTGTAAGAATAAAAAACTTTCTCATTTCAAAAGGTTTTAATAAGCAGCAAAAGATTAAATCAAACTAAAAAAGACACACTATCAAATGATTTATTCACAATTTAACTTACTACATTGTAATTACCTGTAGAAATCACATCAACCATTAGTACTGTTCAACATTGCCATAAATAATAACAATGACGTTGTTATAATACTAGCCTCAGTTCTGCTCAGAAATAAACCAAAGTATAAAAGTATTACAAATTACCAACGACCACTATTCACATTTATGACTAAAGACTTGGATACATCATATAATGTGACAGAAACACCATTCGGTATACAAGGCACTTCTACATTTGAAAGTCAATTAAAGTCTCAAATACAAGTAGAAAATTTCAACTGTGTAATATATAAATGTCCTTCACTCTAAAAGACAAAATGGTACCAACTCGAAATTTCAACGTCATAAAGTCAATGAAAAGGTTCCTCAGTGTAAATTATTACTGTTCAGAATGTGATAAAGCATTTGAACTTTTAAATGAGCATAATTGTTCTAAAAATCGTAATGTCTCTCATAGTGATGAAGTCTTGAAAGCTCAACTCATGGTTTGTAATGTTTGTAAAAGATTTTATAAGTCTGTAGAAACAATCACACAAAAATGAACAGACATGAATCAAGGAATAATAAAAAACGACATCTTTGTGTGATAATTTTTACCAGCGTAAAAATACTTTTCTCATCACTGGCACTTTGATTTTCTTAATTTTGCGCAAAGCTACTCGAGGGCCATCTGCGCTATCCGTCCCTAATTTAGCAGTGTAAGACTTAAGGGAAGGCAGCTTGTCATCACCACCCACCGACAACTGTTGAGCTACTCTTTTACCAACGAATAGTGGGATTAACAGTAACTTTATAACGTCCCCACGGATGCAAGAGCGAGCATGTTTGGTGTGACAGACATTCGAAACCCCGACCCTGAGTGCAGCGCCCTAACCATCTGGCTTGTTACTGGCAAAAATGAAAAATGTTGTCCTGAATTTCATTGATGTGTAAAAATCATATGTGAGGGTTGTAAGTCGTGTGGCTTAAATAACCATTTCAAATATTCGTCAAAAAATACTTATTTTCTAATTTCCAGAAAGATCAGGAAACAAAAATTCATGAGGAAAATTACTGTTATAATTCATTTGAAGAATTCTGTCGATTCTTGTTTTAGAAAAAATGCAGGAATTATAAATTTATACTATATAATATGAAAAATTTAGACTGAAATTTTATCCTGTATTATCATATTTGTCTGGGAATAAAATCCGAAATTATTATAATTGGCGGAAAAATTTTTTCCTATGGTTGTCAAAAGTCTCAGAATTAGAATAATTTACAACTAACATTTTATACCTATGTCTTTATCATTGTTTCCAAAATCTTTTCCATTAAAATAAATAAAAAATGATATTCTTTTTATCTTTTCAATAAAACTTCAAGCTAGAAGTATAGAGAATCTGTGGTGGATGCCAGTGTTTTAATTATTCTGACACCATGTCAGTATTTATAATACAAAAGTTCGTCACTTTCCAAAGTAGATTCACAGAGAAAAGATAAAAAAAAACATCAATGTTTATTTTTATCAATTTTGTTGTTCTTTTGAAAATTGTTGAAATTTGCATTTATCGTTTTTTTTACTTTTATCTTTAGATACTGTCGATCAAATGTAGATATATTTCGATGGTGTTGTCTTCAATCCAGGGAAGAATTACTCACAACCTATGATGTACGTTCGTTCATGTACACGACTATTGTTACCATATGTATGACTGGATTCAGAGGTTTATATCACCACGGTCGATAGCTCTCATACCTAATCGTTAATACCTTACTACCAAAATGTACAGCCAAATAAATAGTCAAAGGTTAGATTATCTACAAAAGCCCGGTGAAGTAAATATACCACATGTTCATAACTGTGAAGAGAAACAACTCTTGAATTATAGACTAGAATGTTTCTGCATGGAATAAAATATGATACACAAGTTTTGCGGGTGCCACTAACATGGCTGTAATAAATGTTATGACATTGACACAAAGAATGTTGTTCTAAATGGACCCATGTGGTTTATTTGAAATCGTACATTTGATAAATATAAACTATGGAAAACTTCAGGACAAGAGGTCATAACAATATTGGAGATAATTTTTAAAAATGAAGTCTGATTATACAGATTTAATGAATTTTTTTAGGTACGAGGCAGTATTTTCATGCCTTGATCAACCAGGTGCCTTTCATGGAGGGAGAGACAACGTGACAAGAGCTTTATGAAATATTTAATGCAACAGAAAACAATTTTAAGGTCAAGAAATCGATATAAGATATGACGAATACACGGGACGATATACACTCGTTGCCTTTGATCCTACAGCCCATCTATCTTCCTCAGATTTTCACTTTAACTTGGTGAAACATGAAAATTTACAAATTGAAATATTATTAATGTCCTAAGATAAACAGAATTTCTTTCAATTTTAGAAGTCTGTATGTCTAGAAACATTGTATCTGATATGTAAAAGCTATGAAATTAGAAATATATTTCATTCTCACACACGCTCTAAGACATGCTCCCAGTAATTGCACTCTTCTTTATTTTATTTTTCCAACTCTTCTGGCAAGCCTAAACATTGTCTGCGAGTTAATATGTTAGCGTAGTCTGGGTGAGTAGTACTTCCTTCATAACGATCAATTACAGAAGTATTTTGTCAGTCTATTTCAACAAAACGAGAGGAAAATTTAGGGGCAAAAAGATTACAAACAAAGCTGTAAAGGTACCTGCTGATGATGAATACAATAACCACTCTCTTGTGTTGCTCACCATTGGCTTTTACCACAAAAAATGTTTTTGCGAACAGCATCTCTTTGGTTTGCCGCTATTGAAAGTCTGGCAAGATTTGCCAAATGGCCCATTGTGGTGTTGACAATCAGTGGCTCCACAAACAATCTAATAAGCCACATCATCAGCAGAAAAATCGAGCCACAACCCTGGTTCTTTTTCTTCAGTTTCTTCATCTTTTGTAGACTGAAGCATTTTATCATAGTCAGTAGATTTTCATTTTCAGGAATGTTACGTGTTTTTTTTATGTATGTAGACTGAACGCAACAGAAAGACACAGATAACAGCTGATATAATTTATTACAATAAACTATTGTATATGTAACAGATATAACATAAATTATATAATAACAATGACAGATATTCAGTTTCAACCTTCAAAATTAATTACAATACAAAATGGTACTGGCCTGTGTCCAATATAATGATCTAGAATGAAATTTCAAAAGTCCAGATCAGAAATCCAAAATTCCAATCTAGGTGGTGAATTTGGTCCCACGAAGAAACTCCGAAGTTTGAATGGAGAGGTCCAGAAACAATTCACAGTTCAATAAATTTGACGAAGTTCTTTTTACGATCTTTTCGATGAATGTCTCAAATTTATCGTTTTCCAACTTGTCTCGGTCTCTCCAAAACAGTCCTATACGTGTTGACCTTCAGTATAACCAGTAATTCGAATGAATCGTAAAGATTGATGAAATAAAATCACAGTTTTTGTAGATCTAGCTCCAGTCACAAATTCAAGTTGAATAAACACACAGTAAACGTTGAAAAATTTCTCAAACAAAGACACATCTCTTGAAACGAATAAAAACGAATGACTGACTTACTGACTCTCCTCACATCGCCGTCTGTTTATATATTAATAGGCCTACTGTGTTCTCAAACAGAATTCCAGAGTAATCTACGCATGTCTGTTTTTGCACGAGACTCGTCTAGACACCAGGCCGACATACATTCTATTTATAAACATATGATTGATCTACCTAATTCTAGAAATTTCTAAATGATTAATTCTAAATGTTATTTTAAATGAATAACAACATATTTTATTGATTTGAACTTCGAAACAATAATATAAATATGGAAATATAAATAATAGATATGGAAATCCAAACACAACACAACATGGTTGTCGTTTACATAACATTTACATAACAAGCAATTATTTCAACTTCAGACTGTTTTGTAGAGCCACTTGCATCAGCATTAACACAAGAGATATCAGGAGAATTTACAGACAAAGTGAGATCATTTGTGAGACTTGTGCCAGTTGAGCCAACCTGTGACATCTCAACATCATCATTATGTTCTGATCTTGAAATGAACAAAGTGGTACTTGTAGGTGTGAAGTTTTGTTCAACTTCAATCTTGTAAGAGACAGATGCAGTGTAAATTACTTCTTATGGTAGAGATAAGTTTTGATATGGAAAATCATGTTGCGTAAGTAGTATGAAAAAAATAGTCAGCTTTTCAGTCTTGATCTCTGAAACCAAAGCTTTTTTTTTTGGTTATTTTTTGTCAATTTTCTCTTTTGTGTGCCACTTAATTGAATATGTTTCATCTTGCAGTCTGAAAAATACAGAAACAAAAATAAAAATATATTTGTAAAAACGGCTCACTTGGGTTAAGAAAATTTTTTATGTAAAGGAGCAAACAAAGTTTTGACCTTCTTCGGTCATCGTCAGGTTCGCAAAGAAAGAAAAAGGTAACTGAAACGAAAAAAATAAAAAATAAAACACAAACGCATATGAATCATATATAGTTATAATGTTTAAAAAACACTGAAATGAATGAAGTAATTCTCGAACCTAGGTCCTCTCTCTCTTTCTAGGTGTTTGGATATATATATTTGTATATCCGGGAGGGTCAGGTACACTAGTCCTCTTCCTCCTTCTATTACTTAGTTGGAATGGACTGATTAATACATTTAGTGTAAATACAATATGGCTGAATTAATAACATAACTTTTAATCTAGTCCTTTTCAGAGCAATGTCCATTTATATTTTTCTTTCATTGACCTAGGTCCATCACACATAAACATGAATTCACAATTACTTTTACTGATTTGCTGCATTCTGACTGGTTGAAAACCGTTCGAAACCAGTCTCGAATCAATACAAGTCTGGCTTCAATCCATTTTAAGAGAATTAGTTTTCAATCGCTGCAAAAGTTTCATTAAGGTTGTTGCTATGGCAACTGTATGCAAGAAGCAATGTTAATGATGATATGCAAATCCATTGTGAGCCAAAAAGTATTCCAAAACAAGTTGTGATCAACAACACATACTCTAGTAACCTATATACACGGCGATCATTCTGTAATGGCATACACACACAACATATAATCAATTGTAAACTGTACTGCATATTGAACTACTAAATACTAGGTTAGGCCTAGGCTATAGTACCTTAATCCAAATCAAATATCTGAAGAATGAGTTGTAACCTCAACTCTGAACTCAGTTTTAACCTGGGGACGTTAGATAAGCCAACAAACACCAACAAAACACGCATATTTCTGAAACTTTATCTGCATGCCTAGAAACGATGGCCTCAAATTGGGAATAGTCCAATTCATTATTCCAGGCTACAGTAGCGTTTCCAGTGTACTTAACCAAAGTAGTTACAGTATTTAGGCCTAACATCATTGTCACTCGGTTTTCAAATTACAAAACTAATGTTAGGCTTAATACTAATACATTGCAACTGAGGCCACTAACATTAAGCCGTTAAGTCTAGTACTCAATACTAACATTGCTCACACGAACTTGTTCAATTCATACACTTTTTCAGACAGTCGTAAATTGATTTTGTTGATTTGTCAGTTCTTTATAGTGTCTTTGTGTGACAGCGGTACCACAGTACAGTGCTATTAGTAGTGGTATAGTGTATACATAAGTTACATAACAACGTTAAGAATCATGTTGTCGTACACTTCGAACTCTTACACAATTTGACCTGAAAGGTCGAATTCTCGCCTTTTGACTGCTCTGATCAGTCAATTGTTTTCCCAGCTTTTCAGAAATGTAACAGAACGAATGCTGATCTGAATATATATATACAGTCGCAAAATAGTTGAATTACACCTAAAACTTTGTGGTCCTTGTCCCTATGTTTCTGTCTCGGATTGTTCGTTCGTCTCATAAAAAAAAAAATAATCGGAGGGCCGAGCCGGTTCTGAGCATTATAACGTCAAGTTAAGATTGGGTTTAAAACTGGCTTACTTTTAAAACTTTTTGTGGTTATTTATTAATGGGGTAAAATCTCAGCTTCAAATCTGTTTATACTATTACATAATCACAAGGGAATACATACATGCCCAAACACTCTTATAGGTTACATTTATGGGCCCAGCATGGCTAGGTGGATTAAGGCGTTCGACTCGTAATCTGAGGGTCGCGGGTGCGAATCTTGGCCGCATCAAACATACTCGCTCTTTCAGCTGTGAGGGTGTTATAATGTGACGGTCAATCCCACTATTTGTTGGTAAAAGAGTAGCCCAAGAGTTGGCGGTGGGTGGTGATGAGTAGTTGCCTTTCCTCTAGTCTTACACTGAGATTAGGAACAGCTAGCGCAGATAGCCCTTGAGTAGCTTTTGGTGAAATTCAAAACAAAGAAACAAGGTTACATGTAATCTATGAACGGAAACATTGCTGGAGTAGCATTCCTTTCTCAGTTTTGTCTTGGAATGATAAATATCAAAACATCTACTCACACACACAAAAAAGTTTTTTTACAGCTAGTTGTTTGAAGCCAAAAAAATTACGGCTCAGAATAGCTTCAGTGAGAGTCACACCAATAAAAAATATTGCAAACCACACATGAATACAGTAGTGCAATACTAACGCAAATAAAACAAAAACAAACGAGACCATAACTCACATATATAACGTACGAAAACAGAATCCAAAAAAACCATAAAACTAGCCACGTCTCTGTACATATCTGTCTCCATTTTGTTTTACTTGTGTTTCTGTGATATTATACTTTAATTTTTTTGTAGATGTGAATGAATAAAGCAGTAAAAGGTAAAACAAAAAAGTTCCACAACAGAAGGAATGACTGAAAAAAATTTCATCTTCAAAGTCAGACATCATAGTATACGATCATCTTTTACCTAAAGTTTTACCAACATTTTATACTGCTCTTAACAGTAATCTTTCACAAATCAATAACTTCTTACTTCAGACATCCTCGTCGTGCCAAACATGCTCGCCCTTTTAGTCGTGGAGGCTTTATAATGTGACGGTTAATCCCACTATTCGTCGGTAAAAGAGTTGGCGGTGGATGGTGACGACTAGTTGCCTTTCCTCTAGTCTTACAGTGCTAAATTAGGGACGGCTAGCACAAATAGCCTTCGAGTAGCTTTCTGCGAAATGCAAAACAAAACTTACTTCAGATACATAGTTCACTATTTTATCGAAACTTTTGTCACTCACAGAGCCAGAGGAAACGTTTTGTTAACAATGCAGAATAAAGTCGAACACGGTAGATAAGGACAATTACGAAAAAATCGACGAAAGTTGAGTGTTGTAGTGAAAGAGTTAAGGGCATAACAGCTTGGGGAAAAACTGTGATGTCCCTCTTCCCTCAGTGCCCTGAACACGTGCTTATTTTGCTTAATGGTTAATCCAGGGCTGTTTATAGTCGAGAACACGGATAAAGGATTATTGAAGTTCCAGAAATAAAAACATTATTCTGAAGAGGCTAGTTTTGCAATTCAAATGATGTGGCTAGGTTACTTCCCGGACAATTTGCACCAAAAAAAAAATTCTTATATTTGTTTTGTGTTATTAAAGTTAGTTGCTAAGAAGAACACGAGTTTTTATTTTGTGTTACTACATTTCGTTTCTAAGATTTTGTTTGTTAGTCACAAAGCTCATTGGGAGTATCTATGTTTTGCCCACTGCAGGTATTAAAACCCGATTTCTAACAGTGTAAATCCGTAGACATTCTCCTGTATCACTAGATGGCTAGTCTCTGAGAGAAGGAAGCGTTTTTGTTTTCTGTTAGTGCAGTTAGTTTCTTTGAGGGATAAGTGTTTTTGTTTTGTATTGCTACAGCTAGTTTTTAAATGTTTTTTTTTGTGTTATTACAATTAGTTTCTGCGAAGGACGAGTGGTTTTATTTTGTTTTACAACAGTAAGTTTTAAGAAGTGCAAGTGTTTTTGTTTTATGTTACTGCAGTTAGTTTCTATGCAAGTAAAGAAATTATTTGTTCAGAAACGTGATATCCAATCTCAGAAGTGTATGAAAATGGTTGCATAACAAGTGAAAGTTTTATATTTGTGAAAAATAAAAACATTTTATGGTATTATCACAATAATTAAATTACTGACTGTTGATTTCTCTGGAAACTAGTTAATTTTATTATATCTGTTTGGAACAGTTTTGCAGTTAAACTGCATCTGAAGATATTATGTTCATATTATTGATCAAGGATTGCATTAATGCACATGTGTGTACAAGAAGGTTATAAAAACAGGTATGATACATATATGTCAATAACCATATTTACATTATTACCTGAACTGCTTATAAGTTTCGCTTGAAAGAAATAAGACTTTGTGTGAATGTAATAATAATGAAATAAAGATGTCAAAAGGGCAATGTTCGGACACTTTAGGTCAATCATTACATACACATGTTAGAGATTTTTCTTCCAATTATAAACATAAAGATAAAAATAAAAATATGATGATAACTTAAGTAGATGGTGGAAACGTATCTCAGAAACAATGACGTGTCATGTTTTTTGTTACTTTTCTGATTACAATATTTCTGATCTTTTTATAAAGCTGCATTTCCCTGCCAGATTATCAGTAGACAATATATTGATTCAAAGATATGTTCAAAATGCATTATTATCTTTCTGTTCACTAGAAAATTATAACTTCAAACCAAAGAAAGTGGATTTAGATATAGATTACGACAACTTGCAAAACTAGAAATTGTTATACCCAAGTCATTTAATTTTAAACTGTAGTTTGACAGCTTACAATCAATGTCTAAAACGTCTGTTGGTGGGACTCAGGTGAAAACATCGACATAAAAGTCATCTCACGGCAAAGTTCAACACGAGTGAGACTGATTTTAAGAACATCGTTATCTGGTTATACTTTGTACATTTGGCATGTTTAATTTTAAGATGTAGGAATGAAAAACAACTTGTTATGAGCACTTATAAAATACGAAAATAATGAAATTTTGTAAAGTTATTGACATCAAAAAATATATTGATGTTCAAAATTTAATCTTTAACTTTAGTAATGTTTCTTTAACCGGATTTTGCAAAATTGCCGTTGGTAAAGGTCTTAGTTTCTCTGTTTCCTGAAGTGTAAGTTTGGCTTATTACATGTGTTCTTTAGAAATTGCATATAAAAACATAACAAATTTGCCTATTTGTACTCTCACTGTCCCTACTTGTTTGAGACTGAATTGGAAACCCTCGTGTTTTCATCTGTCCATATTAGGTTTTTCTCACCACACTTTTTCCCTTAAAAATGAAGAATTTTCAGATTTAAAAGAGCTTTCACACAATCCAAACATAATAGTAATGCGCTTGGACAAAGGAAATGGAGTTGTATAATTAGACAAGATTATCTTGAAAAAAATGAACACCATTTTGAGAAACACTACAAAGTTCATGCCACTTAAGTCAAATATACTTTCGCTAAGCATACAATGAAAAGAAAATATACAACGCTTCCGTAGGGAGTTTCTACCATTAACATTTAATGAATTTACTTTCCTGGGACCGTTTTCATTTGTTAAATAGAGTTAAAGATCTACATCCTAAAAATGAATGTTTTATGGTTAGTTGTTATATCGGGTCTTTATTCACAAACATTATATGAATTAGACCATTTGTATTTGTTTAAAAAAAAACTCTTGCAAGAGGAGTCTCTTGTTCAATGCTAAATTAAATAACAACTTACATCTTTAATTAATCATTCTTTAAGCAACAATTATTTTGTATTTGATGGAAAAATTAAACCGTTTGTCGATGTTGTTGGAAGATTGCGATGATGTTATATTACATTAATTTATTAACTTAGTTGTTTTAGGCCTTTTAATTTGAATCCAAGTCAGCAACTGCTTACAAAATCTGAGGCGTATTTCTACCGATTTATCCATTCTATAACATTTTATAAAATCTAAATTAAATTGTTTTATCTTGTTTAGTTTGTGTTACGAATTCTGAAGCAGATCTGTTTGTTTTGTATTTACTTCCAGTTAATTAATATTGATATTTTTTGCACTAACACTTTTGAAGCAATATTTGCATACTTTTTTCAGGATTGGAATTGTTATACTTTCTTCGGTTTTTTTTCCGTTAGGTTGCTATGACATTGTGACGCATAACAGTAGTTTTTGAACCATCATTTGTTGCACGTTGCACTTGGGGTGGTTGTTAAACAATATGTATATATGTGTATGTATTTATTAATCGCAGCGCAGATAGCCCTCCTATAGCCTTCTAAACCACGTCGATAGAACAGCAGAACTAGTTATCATAAATTTGTCAATGAAGAGAAATTATACGTTTTATTTGAAAGACTGCTGTTGTACTTGTAAAATGTTATACTCGCGTAGTGGAGGTTGTGTCTTAGTCTTGTATACATTTTTACTTTACTATACATGCATACAGAAACTGTCATTACACAGCAGCTATAAGTCCTCACTGTGTTTTCAAATAAATCTCCACCTGCAGTTTAACATTTTATATTTGAAACAAATGCAATCAAATAGTCAATTGTACAGTAAATCATCACGAACCGTATCAACTAGGTATTAGTTACGTTTATTATTATTACAGTGTATAAAGTTTGTTACCTTACCAAGTAATCCTTCGCTCATAATCCAGTATACAAAATAAGTAAAATCTGAGAAGTTAAAAATCTGCAAATAAGCGCCATAAAAGAATTAAGAAAGAAGGATCATTTTGAAAACACCAAATATAATTAAAGGTAACAGTATGGAACCAAAATGAGGGTTTCTAGTTTCAGGAAATAATGTTTACAGTATCACCAATCCGGTTTCTTTGCTTTGTTTACAATTTCTATTTGTATACTTTTAAAATCCCTACTTTTGTATTTATTTTGTCTTAAGAAGTACAGCAAAAAATACAGTTTATTTGCCACAAAAGACAGTCGTTTTCACTGGAGAGTTCTGTTTGAAGTTCTTGTGAATATGAAGATCACCAGTAATATTGGCTATATTGAGATACTTTTCAGACTCTGTTTGTTATTAGGCTAATCTTTTCTATCACTTAAGGTTTTGCAGTTTCCCAAAAGCGATGTTTCTTCAGTTACAAAATGAAAGCTTATTTAGTACTTGTAGAAGAAATTTCGTTAATTCTAAACTAGTTTTTGACATATATAAAATAATATCACACTGTCTTAACAAAAGGTATAGCACATAAATGGAGAAAGATAAGGTTGATTATGTTATTCCTACCAGTGAATACTACATTCTTTGTTCCTCTGTGGTTTAAATAAAAGTTTACGGACCTACATTGTCAAACACTGCGGTTCGATACTTCGCAAGAAATACATGTGTAGCCTAATGTGGCTCTGTGCTAAATTAAATAAACTATTTTATATTAACTTTACAGGGAGACAAAAACAAAAGGAATGGAGCTTCTGACAAACCTGGTAAGATAAAGTAGTCAATCTCTAATAACTGAGTTTCCTGCGGTGTTTCAAGCCTTACTGGAAGAAGCTCAAACGTCAAGAACAGCAGTATCACTTAGTAACATACACATCCTGGGAGAAATGTTATGTACTTTGACAAAATTTACAAAGAATGTAAGAAGATATATACGAGGTCTGATCAAAAATTTCTAAGACTTCTTCTGTGTACAGAGGCAGTGAGCTTAACTGAAGTGTGTTTAAAGTACAAATAGTACCCCACGAACAAGCCATTTCTCCAGACCCTAAACCCGTGTTGCAAAAAACGTGTTTAAAGACAGGCGTATCCCTTGCCCTTATCATAATAAAAATGGACAGGAAATAAGAGCAACGTGTTTGCATCGAGTTTTGTGTGAAGGAGGATAAAGAAGAAACAGAAATCCTCAAAATGTAAGAACTGCTTTTGGTGATGAGTGTCGTTTATCAGCGGATGAAACGCTTCTAAAATAGCCGGGTATCGATCAAAGATGGTCCACGTTCCAGGTGACCATCGACATTGCTTACTTATAAAACGGTCGCTAAGGTAAAAGAAAAAATTCGAAGTGGCCAGGCAGTTAACCATGTATTTTATAAAGAGGTTTTAATTCACTTAAGGTAGAAAGTTAGAAGAAACCGCCTCGAGCTGTGGGAGAATGATCACTGGTTTCCTCATTATGACAACGAGCCTTCACAAACTGCTGTGTCTGTTCAAGAATTTTTGGCAGCAAAAACATTTCTGTGATACTACACTCCTCGTATTCTACCGATCCCTGTGTGATTCTTTTTCTATTCTCAAAATTCAAAATTACGTTGAAAGGGAAAATATTTGATGACATTCCAACCATCCATAATAATGTGAAAGCATAAGTTAGTCGCATAACAGTAGAAGCCTTCCAGCATTGCTTCTGAAAATGGGAGGAACGTTGGAATAAGTGTGTATCAGCTGGGAGGAGATTACATTGAATGGAATAACACATAATACTGATGTATGTACATTATTCTTCGGAATAAAAGTGAAGTCCTAGAACTTTTTGTTCACACCTCGTATATATTCACAAAAACATGACATGCATGATTCAACTTTTATGTGATGAAACTCTCATAAGAAGATAATGCAATATAATGTATGGTGAGTAAAAGTCCAGATGTTTCTTACTGTTGTGAAGTCGCTGTAGAATATCGGAAATCTTCTGAAAAGGGGAATTTATGTCTATTGGGATCCACTTACTAAATGACGTGATTCATGTTAATTATTCATATGAAATGAATGTTATCGAAATACATATATTATCAAGACCTTATAGTTCACCATGTATTAAAGCGAAATATTTTTAATTGAAAACTTATGCAAATTTGTACAAAATCCATAGGAAACCAACGTTTCTTGGATAATTTTGCTGTGTGGTACAACGTTTGTATTCACATAGTTTACTTCTTACTTATAATTTCTGGCTCCGTATGGCTAAGTGGTTAAGGCACTCGATTGGAAATCTGAGGGTTGTGGGGTCGAATCCCCGTCACGCCAAACCTGCTTGCTCTTTCAGCCGTGGGGTAGTTATTATGTTACGATCAATCCAACTATTCGTTGGTAAAAGAGTAGCCCAAGAGTTGGCAGTAGGTGGTGATAACTAGCTGCCTTCTAGTCTTACACTGCTAAATTAGGGGCGGCTAGCGCAGATAGCCCTCGTATACCTTTGCGCGAAATTCAAAACACACTAAACCACATCAGTTTAACAGTTGCACGCACTTTGTCTACAACTGTATTTTTCCATATTCAGCGAAATATATCGAAACAGTTTAATTGTTTATTCGCTAACAAAGGAAGTTGTTCAAAATATAAAGAACTAGATAAAACAAACATGGGAATACCTCAGGATATCTTCTGTAGTTTGTGATTTGGTTTCATTTATCTTTTCCGTTTTTGTTTCTCTTTCATATTTGTTTGGATTTACACAAAGTTTCGTCTGAAGTATGATGTTATAGTTTGAGTTTAGTGGTGTGAGTCCTTAGACATACCACTGACTGGTTAATACGTCAGAAACCTTTTGACGTATTAACTATATTGCTAGTGTTTGACGAGAAGACTCTTCAACGTCTGAGATGACATATGCAATGTGACTAACATATAACATATTCTCCTTTGCTTTCAGTTATGCGTTTTCATAGCTACCATAAAATGAACACTCTAAATGTTAAAATACGAACTGGAAATAACCAGTCTCAGGATATAAGAAATTTAATGAACTGATTTCCCAGTTTTGTTAAACTGAAATAAGTTTTCCAGAACTTAAAATTTATTTCTTTAACTTGCTATTTTCATTTGTCATATAAAATTGTTTTCTATTGTTACTATGTTCATAACTATATAAACAATGATGTGTAGAGATAAAGGTTGTCAAACAGCATGTTAACAAGTGTTTGTGTGTATGTGTTTATTATATATTTGTACATCAGTTCCAAGAAAACACTATTTTAGTTTCACAAAAGTTAACATTTTACAAAACTATTATAATTGTCTGCCATTTTTAAAACAAAATGTATAAGCCATTAAACTTTCTATATAAAACCTTATAAATATTTTAATTCCACTAAACGTTTATTTTGTCTCGTTTACAGCTTCAACGTAACAGGGAATCTGTTCCCATAAAGATGATACAAGTTGAAATATCCTGTAGTAACATAAAATTAATTACTAAATCAATCGCGGTTCTCAACTGTTTGTGATTTGTATGATTGGTCAGTAACAATAAGGTTAAACAAACAAAGTATTTTATTAGCTGATTCACTGCGATGGTTTTCCGCCCCTAATATTATTGTATATATATTTTTTACCATTTAACAAAATGGAAACCAAACAATACATCAAGTAAGTTTACATTTATGTAATTTTTAACTTAATAATCACTTTAACATGCAATTCTTTAAAATAATCAAAACTTTGAATATCATGGTATGAACCACGCAATTTTCTGTCGTATATCAAATGGAAGTTAAATCAAACGTTGTGTAAAAATATGAAAACAGAATAAACAAATATATTTCTTTACTAATCATGTTGCCTATAAAACAAAGTTATTATAGAACTCAAGTTACCAGTAAAAATCACTGCATCAGAGGAACCATTCCATCAGTTGATAACAGATGTAAGAGTAGAATAATCTATTTAGTGGACCAGGGTGTCCAACAGATTTCACATGTGATTTAAAATTACTTCTCAAAAAGAACAACAAACAATATCCACAAGTTTATTAGTCCAGAGTCAGTATTACATATCAAGACATAAATGTTAAATTCAGTTTTTATAAGAAAATGTTCTATTGTTGAGTATTATGTATTATAAACGTAAACACTTTGTTTCCTTTTCTGTAAACCATGAGTTAATGCTTCTACAGACCTTTCTTTGTTTCTTTTGTTTTGATAAAATTCCCTGTCGCTTAATATGCTGTCATCCAGTTTCCGATGGCTCAGGCCTTGTTGTTTAGTTTTTTAGTTAAGTTTACACACAAGGACTTAACAAAACTTGAACGCTAACCCTCACCATTTAAATATTTATAAAGTCATTGTTTGAGCTCTTTAAGTTTACTGGTTCCACTTCATTTCAAGACAAACCAATCCAAAGACCAACTAACCTCTCAGAAAAACAAAATTATATTGGTTGAATCTACTGCGAGCTTATATGTATATCACTGGTCTTATCATTGAGTAAAACAAGATAATACATCAAGAATATCTACCCCTAACCACCCCTAACAGTCTTGAACAACTAAACCAAATTGTCTTCAACAATTCTTTTTTCCAAGAAAAAAACATTTCCACAAAGTATAGCCTGTAATTATAGGACAACTTTTACATCTCAAGAACAATTCTAGTAGTCTTTCTATGAAATGTTTCCACCAGCTCAATGTCATTACTAAGGTAAGTAGTCAAAGACCGAACACAATACTCCAAATGTGGACTAACCACTGACCTATAGAATGAAATTTTAGCCTCTCAAGACTCATATTCAATATTTCTGTAAATACAACTTAAAATATTATTTGCCCAACCACTAGAAACAGCAAACTACTTGAATGGCTTCAGAAACTGATCGTCAATTACACTAAGATCCTTTTTTTTCATGATCCTCGTAAGGTTATTCAAATTGCAGTTATTAAAATTAAAACCCATTTGTAACTTATTTGCCCAACTCACTAAATGATCTAAATCCTTTTGTAAAGCAGCAGCAACACCGAAGATCTTGATATCATCATCATATTTAAGTAACACTTTTACCATTCTTTAATCTGTGTCATTAATGTAAATCAAGAAGTACAGTGGTCCTAAGACTGAGTCCTGAGGTACAGCACTTTCAATATTAATTGAATTTGACTGATCTCCACGTATAAGAACTTTCTGATTAATTCCACCATGTCTGCTGTAAAGACCACATGTCTACAGCTTTTCTCTTGCTAGTACAAGCAATCCAATGGTTCTTTCGTCCTTTTGGTGTTGTGTCCTCTTCCAAGTTCACTGTAATTGGTTATTTTTTACTTCGTAGTAATGTGTATTTTACTGTTTTATGGGAACAATCAAACCTTTACTTTCATTAAAGTCCACGACAAGATATTTACTCAACTTCTGACTCTATGTAAAAAATATAGCCTAAGAAACCTAAGACGTCTTTTTTACATCAACCACTTCTATTGTTAAGTGTCAGTTTATAAGTGTTTACCATACGACCCTATTGGATCATAAAAGATTGGACAAGCCTACCACATTGAATAACCTTCAATGACCACAACTTTGATTTTTACACGTTTGTGATATCTCTTATGGAGCTACACTACGACTGCAAATAGTAAGGTTGTCTGTAAACACAGCTTAATATGGTGAGTGAAGCCATTCACATTAGTAAACAATCATTGTTGTTTGTTGTTGTTTTTTAATTAAGCACAAAGCTACACAATAGGCTATCTGTGCTCTGCCCACCACGGGTATCGAAACTCGGTTTTTAGAGTGTAAGTCTGCAGACATACCGCTGAGCCATTGGGGGGCAATAAACAATCAACATGAGACTGACATGAATACACATCTTTCCAGATGCTTCCGACATGTTAAGGAAAGACAGATAACACAAAATAACATTAAGTCTTTTTCCCTAATAGGATACTTTAGACTTATAAAAGACGAGAGACTCCAAGACGTACAGTTAACTCTGAGTTAGTTATCACTGTTAACAAGATAAAGTGATTAGATAGTTTTGAAATAAAATATAACAAAGAGGAAGAACTGTAAACATGTTTATTTGCTTATAAACCGACATATTTAATTATTTTATCTCATGATGAATATCACCCTGTACTATTAGAAACAACACTGTTAACTTCACATCGTTACAAAAGTACACCATAAGCGTACAACCGATAGTAGGAAAATAAAAGTTTATTATATACCAGATTGTTTTCATATACCAGTTGAGGTTTTCTTTTACCATATTTCTTTTCAGAAGTTCTAGATCTGGCTAATAAATAATAAGTTTCTAAACATTTGAACACAGTGAAAAGTTAATCGAAATACATTACATTGTACCTGTTTCTCTAACTAATCCGTCTAATTGTATGGTTTGATTGTAATAAAGTGTAATATCTAATGTATTTATACAAGTCTCTGTTTGTCTTCCTTTATTTATCAATCAAATTTTATGACATAAAATGTTCAGATGAACGTTTTTCTTGAATTCAAAACTCCGCGTTTTTTACTGGAAATATTTATTTGTTAGTGACGCCTGGCATGACCTAGAGATAAAGGTGCTTGTTTCATAACTTAAAGATGACTAGATCAAAACCCATTTTCAAACATGTTTACCCTTTCTTCTGTGACACCCATTCTCACTCTAGTCTGTCGCTTCAAGAATTAGGGACGGCTAAGGAAAACATTTGTGGAAGAAATTCAGTAAACAAAAACCTGTTTATAACCCATGATGTATTCATGGATTAAAATTAGAAAGTTTCTTGTTATACTTTGCTTTATATGATGGATTTAAAGCAAAACAGCAACAAATGTTTAAAAAAATGATTCATTGGTAAAATATTATTTACGAATTAATAAGCATGTGTTTGATATTATTTTTAACGTAAGCGATTCAAAATTAATAAAAATTCAACAGTAATCCCATCTACGTTTTAACACATTGTAACACACAATAATTTAATTTTTGTACATGCTTCAATAGCTTCTTTTTTCAATGTCATGACTTAGAATACACACTGGATATTGTTCAGATGTTAATTATGAGAAACTTTCTTCTTTGTGCTTATAGATCTTTGTGCAATTTGATCTTAAAATGCGTTTTGTTTTCATTTTATGTCAGAGGTACCTCACTTCAAGAGGTAGGAACAAGGAGTTTGCACTTGTTAGATTTTTCTTTTATCAATGATGACTGCAACTTTTGGTAGGTTCCCATTGGATTTTAAACTTAACTCCACCCCCTATTTATATTAAATTTAAAACTGGAACAAAAGATTCTTATTAAAACATTACAAACGAAACAAGATTTTGTTTTAAGCTTTCAATTTGGAGTTATTTTTATAAAATTTGTAAAACAATATGCAAAAATTTCTGTAATTTTAGTAATATCTTTGCTATTGTTTTCCTTCATTGTATTTGGGCTGGTTTTATTTCTTGTAATAAGCATAGAACCTATTAATTATGGCCAGGTGGTTAAGGCACTCGATTCTAATTCCGAGGGTCGCAGGTTCGAATCCCCCTCACACCCAACATACTCACCCTTTCAGCCGTGGGGCATTATAATGTGCATGGTCAGTCCCACTATTTGTTGGTAAAAAAGTAACCCAGCAGTTGGCGGTGTGTGGTGATGACTAGCTGCCTTCCCTGTAGTCTTATACTCCTAAATTAGGGACGGCTAGCGCAGATGGCCCTCGTGCAACTTGGCGCGAAATTCAAAAACAAAAATTATGAATTACAGAATTCACGATATTTAATATATCTCTACATTCTGTATACATCCCAGTTTCTTGGAAGCAAGCAAATATCTTAATGTTCCACAAAGAAGGAAAACCAGTCAATAAACCAAACAGTTATCGACAGATCAGTCTGACTAGCTGTGTAGGCAAAATTCTCGAAAGAATAATAAGCAATAGCCTCTCCACATTTTTTGAGAATAATGCAAAATTACTGGATGAACAAAACGAAATTAAACAATATAGGTAAACAACAGATCACTTAGGTTAACTGAAACAATAATAAACAGCTTTAACAATAAAGTATGCACTGTTTCCTGCTTCCTCGATATCGAAAAATCATTCGACACTGTATGGCACAATGGTCTTCTGTTCCGTATGTATGAAATAGGACTACCGCGTGGAATTATTTGCTGGTTATTAAACTTTTTGGAAAATAGAAAATGTAGAGTAAACGTAGATGGAACTCTCTCAGAGTTCTTTACTCCAGAAGCTGGAGTCCCTCAAGGAGAGGTGGTTAGCCCTATTCTGTTCATCATGTATGTAAGTAATATACCACTAAAAGACCCAAATCATGGATACGCGTCTCAGTTCGCTGATGATGTAGCAATTTGGAAAAGTGTCCCTACACCAGAAATAGCACCCGCTAACTTACAACCACAACTATATAGATTATTTGAATATTGTGAAAAATATAAAATCAAAATAAATGCAGCGAAGACGCAACTAGTAATATTTTCAAAATCTACGAAATATCAAAAAGTTCAACCCCAAATTTATATGAATGGGGAACTCCTGCAGATTGCTACATCTGCAAAAATTTTAGGATTAACATATGATTTGAAGCTTACATGGATGAAACATGAAAATAACATAACAACTAATATTTGGCGAAGAATAAACTATGCTAGGAGTTTAACTGGTAAAAACTACAGAACAACACCAGAAAACATCATTAAAATATACAAGACATACATTAGACCTGTAATAGACTATGCAGCGCCTGCATGGATTAATGTAAGTGTAAAACAAATTCAAACCAAACTTCAAATATTACAGAATACACTAATTACATCAGCATACAGAGTACCTAAAACCACAACATCAAAGTTTATGCATAATTACTCAAACACACAAGGAATACCAGATAGACTTCTACAGAGTACCATAAAATATTTTGATAAAAATTGGCGAAAAAATGAGTTGCTATGTGAACTAGACAGATATTGCATATATGATGAAGAGCGACCTAAACACCTTTCTCCATTGAATCTATACATCAGATCAATAACACAAAAATCATTTAAAATAATAATAATAGTAGTAGTAGTAGAATATGGATAAAATAAAACAGGCCACCTACATTCTAAACTTATTAAATAATAATAATAACAATGATGATAATAAAAACAAATCAAGAACAATATAAATGGACATTGTCCTAAAAAGGACCAGACTAAATTTATGATATCACTCGAGCCATTCTTTATTTAAATCGAAATATATATTAATCTAGCCACTCCAACAAAGTTATTGAAGGAGGAAGAGGTCGAGTGCACCTGACCCTCCCGGGTATACACATAAATATACCCAAACACCAGAGAGACTAGAGACTGGATTCACATGACAAAACAGCTTGCATTAACCTAAAAAGGCAGAAATATTTAAAGACCACCTACAAAACACGTTCAAAACACACCCTGAACTAGATGTGAACAGATACTTTTATAATAAAGTCAATAGCTACATTTAACATAACAAAACCAAAATTACCAGTAAACACATTAATAGAACCAGAGAAAACAATAGACTGGAGCACTCATCAACTAATAAAAGATATAACAGTAACGGAAGTACTAACAGCTATCAAAAACAAAAACAAAACAAAGCTCCTGGAGAAGATGTTATACAAGCTATCCTTCTATAACATGGTATTCAGAAATTATATGAACACCTAACAGCCTTATTTAACTTATCATTATAAGCCGGATATATCCCTGTTTCTTGTAAGGAAGCAGTAATAAAGAAGAAAATCCAGCAAAGAAACCCAAAAATTACCACCCAATTAGCCTAACCAGTTGTATCGACGAAATGTTAGAAAGAATAATTAGTAACCGACTATCTATAAATTTAGAAGTAAATTAAAAAATACCCGAAATTCAAAACGGATTGACAAAATACAGCCAACTTAATCAGATTAACAGAAACAATTACAGACAGCTTTAACAAAAACGAATGCACTGTAGCTTGCTTTCGCGACATTGAGAAAGCATTTGATACGGTGTGGCGTTACGGATGACGCCACAGGTTAACAGAAATGGATTTACCCCAGGGAATTATTCGCTGGCTATCTAACTTTATGGACAATATAACGTGTAAAGTAGATGTGAATGGGGCTCACTCAGGATTCTTTTCACCTGAGGCAGGAGTCCCACAGGGAGAGGTAGTTAGCCCTATCCTATTTATCATGTATATGAGTAATATTAAACTGTCGGACCTAAATTTAGGTTTTGCATCACAATTTGCTGACGATGTAGCGATTTGGAAAAGTGGCCCCACTCCTTCAATAGCAGCAACAAACCTCCAACCGGTCCAGAATAATTTAGAAGAGTACTATATATGTAAAAACGCCTCGTTTGGGTTGAGAAAATCTTTTTACGTAGACGAGCGAACAACGTTTCGACCCTCTTCGGTCATCGTCGGGTTCGCTCCTCTGCGAAAAATATTTTCTCAACCAAAACGAACCGTTTTTAACTGTATACGAGGTCTGTTCAAAAAATACGCGGACTGTTTGAATTGCGCGGCTTCAGTTGGTTCCAGAAGAATCCGCTTGGTTTTGCTAGGTTCGCACAGATCAGCTAATTACGACGCCATTTTCCGATTGCATATATCTTCATTTGTGTATCAGCTATGCAGTTTCAAGTGAAGTGCGATTTTTTCGTTTGGCGGATTTCAGAATGAATGACCTGAAGGAGCAACGACTTTTACTATGCTTAATACGGCTTATGGTGATGTTGCTATGAAGCGTACGGCATGTTTCAAGTGGCATGAACGTTTTAAGGATGGTCGAAAGTCCATTCAAGATGATGAGCGTCATGGACGTCCTTCCACGTAAACTGACGACCCACACGTCGACAAAATCAACACCCTGGTGCGGGTAAATTGACGTCTGACTGTCAGGGAGCTTGCTGAAGAGTTTGGGATATCAGTTGGATCTTGTTACGAAGTTTTGACCGAAAAATTGGAAATGCACCGCGTTGCTGCAAAATTTGTGCCTCAGAACTCGTGAGTTTTTGGCCAAACACTCGATCACTGTTCTTCCTCACCCCCTAATCACCTGATCTTGCTCCTTGCGATTTTTTCTTGTTCCCCAAACTCAAAAGACCCTTGAAAGGAAGAAGATTTGAGACGATTCCCGAGATTAAGGCAAATGCGACAAAGGAGCTGGAGGACACTACAAAAGAAGCATACCAGAACTGTTTCAACAAGTGGAAACACCGTTGGGATAAGTGTGTGCGTTGGGGATGAGAGTACTTTGAAGAGGTCCCAAACCTGTAACTTCTAAATAAAGTAAATTTCGTTTTATGACGTCAGTCCGCGTATTTTTTGAACAGTCCTCGTATTTTTCTCTACAAGTGGGTTTACTCGACATCACTGATTAGGAGAATACTGCCAGAAATATAAAATAAAAATAAATATTCCGAAAATTAAGTAATATTATTCAGCAGATTAAATAAACTGAAAAAAGATCCACCAAAGTTATACATGAAAGGATCACTTTTACAGACTACTACTTCTGCTATATTTTTAAGATTAACTTATGGTACCAAATTAGCGTGGATACAGCAAACAAACAAAATTCTGATTAGAATCTAGAAAAGAGCAAATGATCAAAGAAGTCTTTCATGTAAAAATAGGTGCATCGCCTGATAATATTATAAAAATGTACAAAAACATTCATTAGACCTGTAATAGAATACGCATTTCCTTCCTGGATAAACATAGCACAAAAACAATTATATAAACTACAAAACATACAAAATTCAATATTAACTTCAGCCTATAAGATACCACGTAGTACTTCGTGCATCAGGTATACAAACATGGAGACAATATATGTAAGACTCTTGCATAATGCACTGAATTATTTTAATAAAAATGGCATAAAAATGACGTCATGTGTTATCTCGACAGATACCACGTACATGATGAACATAGTCCTAAGTATCTCTCTACTATAAATATATATTTAAGAAATATAAATCAAGCTGGCCACCAAGCATGAGACGTTTAAAGAGTTCTCTTTCTTTTTTATTTTATTTTTCCCTTTTTTATTGTTATTTTATTTTGCCGATAAATATATATGGAAAAAGGAAATATGTATATACACAGACACACGAATAAAAGTAAAAATAAATATAAACAAATTAAAAAATAGAATAAAATAATAAATGGATAAAGGGGAAAAAAGGGCAAATCAAGACAATACATGGACATTACCCTGAAAAGAGCTGGAGTACTGTGGGATACTCTGGCCCAAAAGCACTACTAAAACAACAAATTCTTAAAAGTAGCCGACATGGAAAGCTAGAGATGGAGGAAGATGTCTTGTGCACCTGACCCTTCTAAGTATTTAAAATTTAAACATACCTAAATACCCACAACGAAGAAGCGAAGCGTAGCTGGATTCACAGGCCAGGCACACAAACCACTCAACTTGCTAGGCCTTAATGTGATATTCATTTGTAACAATGTCAAATTATTCATAATAAAAAGCAAGACGAGTACTTACAATTGTTCACAAATTGAATTTAAAGGAGTCAGTGAAGTTATTCGTAAGTACATCAATTTGCTGATTCGGTATTCAGATATATATATTGTACAGAAAATCGTATTTATCTGTGAAAACAGGTTCCTGAAATGTTTAAATGATGAACCCAAACAGTAAAATAAAGCAATTTAGATTAATAAATAAAGCAAAAACTATCAATAATAGTGTTTATGAGTTGCTTTTATTTACAAAGTGGTTACTTTATAGATACAAAGCACAGAGTCGTATAAAAGCATTCATTCCTACAATTAATGTCAAATTTTGATGAAATACAAATAATGTAAACATTGTTTTTAGTAAACCTGTTTTCGTTCAGAATTCCAATGATCACATTTAACGTTGTTATGCGTGAAGGAGTTATAATGTTAGTAACGCCTACTCTGAATATATATATATAAGTGGCCCGACATGGCCAAGCGTGTGACTCCTAATCTGAGGGTCGCGGATTCGCATCCCCTTCGCTCCAAACCTACTCGTCCTTTCAGCCGTGGTGGCGTTATTACGTGACGGTCAATCCAACTATTTGTTGGTAAAAGAGTATCCCATGAGTTAGCGGTGAGTGGTAATGACTAGCTGCCTTCCCTTTAGTCTTACACTGCTAAATTAGGGACGACTAGCACAGGTAGTCCTCGAGTAGCTTTGTGTGAAATTCAAGAAACAAACAAACAGTATGTATATAAATTGAAATTTGCTGATTGTGTATGTATTTAGCTCCCTAAGTTAGTACTTAGTGAACGAACCACTGGCAACAATTATTTTTACGAGTCTGTTTGGATACGTTTCTGCCAGCTTTGCTCAATGGGATGGTGTAATTTTTGCCCATTTGTCCTGGCAAAATTGTTTCAATTTTGACAGTTTCATTGGGGAAACATTGATGGAATGCAATCTTCATGTCTCACCATTTATTTTTGCCTCGACTCGACATGCTCAGGTGGTTAAAGTATTCAACTCGTAATTTGAGGGTTGCGGGTTCGAATTCTTGTCACACCAATCATGCTCGCCCTTTTATCCATGGAAGCATTATAATGTGACGATCAATCCGACTATAGATTGGTAAAAGAGTAGCCCGAGAGTTGGCGGTTGGTGGTGATAAACAGCTGTCTTCCCTGAAGCCTTACACTGTAAAACTAGGAACGGCTAGAGCAGATAGCTTTCGTGTAGCTTTGCGCGAAATTCAAAACAGATCAAACCATTTCTCTCTTCCCCCATCCTCAGTAACACAACTGTATGTCTACGGACTTGCACCATGAGAAACCGGGTTGTGATTCCCGTGTGGTGGGTAGAGCAGAGATGGCCCATTGTATTTTTGTGATCAACTGAAAACAAAGAAACAAACAAATTTTTCCCTACTAATGAGAAACTTTCCCATTATTTGATACTGCTATCACCATGCTTGGCAGGTGTGATGGTGTTGAGAGGGGGATGCGTTGTGTTGTGCTTGCTCTAGACGTAATGCTTTTAATTTAAATAAAAAAAAACTCAATTTGCCTCTTGTCTAACAAAAATAAAGTCTGCTACATGTCTGAAGTATTATTTACATGCTTTGTTGCAAACTCTGTACCAGATTTTAGATATTTCTTTTGAGTAACAGCTTCTTTCTTACCACTTCCCCATCAGGCCAGCTTTGTGTAAGGACTGAGATATCGTCGATGTGTGAACACTGAATATCGTCTCATACGTGGAATTTTACACATCTTTCAAATTCACTGTTGGCTTTATAATGGCATATGAGTTTAAAATGGCGGTGTGATCTCGATAGTGATTGTGTGGTCTGAAGAACATTCCACTTTGTCAATGATGCCGTACTCGAAAAATAATTAGCAGCTTTGAAATTTTCTAGTAACCTTCTTCTGATCTATGTTTCTTTACCACTTTATCCCTGACTTGTTTAGAAAGTTTCTTGATCTTCACATTGTGAGTTGTGGCTTGAGCAGATGATGCTTTTATTCTGATGTCCTCGCGTAGCTTTACGCAAAATTCAAAAAACAAAAAAAGTAGAATGTGCTTCAGACCACTTAATAACTACAGAGATCATACGGCCATTTTAAACTAAGATGCCACTATGAAGCTTACAGTGAATTTGAAAATTGTGCAAAATTCCATTTATGAGACGAGATTCAGTGTTCATACATCGACAATATCCCGGTTCTCACACAAACTGGCCTGATGGGCAAGTGGCAAGAAAAAAGTTGTTACTGAAAAGAACCATCTGAAATCTAGTACTGAATTTGCAGCAAAGCATGTAAATGATATTAAAAACATGTCGCGGGTTTTGCTCTTTTTCTTTGGTCAGGCAAGACACAAATTGAGTTTTTTTAATTTAAATTTAAAGCATTACGTCTAGAGCAAGCACAACACAACGCATCGCCCGCTCAACACCATCCCAACTGTCAAACATGGTGGCAGCAGAATCTAATGAAGGGGATGCAGGAACTGAAAAGTTTGTTAAGATTGAGAGAAATATTTGTTTGATCAAGTTAATCAGAAATATATAAAATAGGCTATCTGTTCTCTGCCCACCACTCAGGTATCACAACCCGGTTTCTAGTGGTGTAAGACCCCAGACTTACCTCTGTGCTACAGAGGGGGGTGAGAAATAAATGATGCAATGTACAGAAAAATTCTAGAATAAAAACCTGCTTGAGTCAGCAAAGAATCTCGAACTAGGTCAATAATTTAAATTTCAGGACAATGATCTGAAGCACAAGATAAAAGCCACACTGGAGCGGTTTCAAAAGAAGAATGTGGATGTTTTGGAATGATACAGTTAAAATTTTGACTTCAATCCAATAGAAGATGTATGGTGAGACTTAAAGATTGCTTTACGTCAATATTTCCCAACGAAACATCTTGTATTGCAAAGCTGGCAGAGGATTATTCAGAAGGACTCACACCAGTAATTGTTGTTAATAGTTCTTCCACTAAGTACTAACTTAAGGGGCTTAATACTTATGCAAACAGCAAATGTCAGTTTGTATATATATTCAATGTAGGTGCTGCTGACATTATACCTCCTTCCTGATTTAGCAGTATAAAATTAGAGAGAAGGCAGCTAGCCATCACCACACATCGTCAACTCTTCAGCTACTCTTTCACCAACGAATAGTGGAACTGTCCGTTATATTATAACGCACACACAGTTGAAAAGGCGAGCGTTTTTGATGCGATGGAGATCGTAATCTGAGGGTCGCATGATCAAATCCCCATCGCACCAAACATGCTCGCTCTTTCAGCCGTGGGGGCGTTATAGTGTGACGGTCAATTATTCCGTTGGTAAAAGAGTAGCCAAAGAGTTGGCGGTGAGTGGTGATAACTAGCTGCCTTCCCTCTTGTCTTACACGGCTAAATTAGAGACGGCTTGTGCAGATAGCTCTTGTGTAGCTTTGAGCGAAATTCAAACAAACAAACATTTCGAATATTAAGTCTTGTATGCTTTTCGTGTTTTTTTCATCTTTTACAGTTCTTAAAACACTGGGTCCCTATTGCTATATGTTATAATTTGTATCCGATTTATTATGTTACGTACGTTACATATTACTATTTCAAATAACCAGTCATTTTAATTTGAATTTAGTTGTTAATTAAATGTTCATATGCATTAAATTTATGTCACTTTTCAACAAGATTGATACACACAGTTTTCTTTCTTAATACAAATATATTTCAATATACAAGTAATAATACAATTTATAATAACTTTTATAACAAATAATGATTTGTATACAAATGTTTTACAAACATACAAACAATATTGAGGCTTCTCTATGGTTTGAAACTAAATATTTCATCGATAGTTTATGATGAACAGATTAATTTCGAGTTGGTATCGGTAAGATGAAATAACAATCAGTGATGTCGAGAAACCCACTTGTTGAGAATTTTATATGCAAAAACGGCTCGTTTGGGTTCAGAAAATATTTTAAATAGAAGGTCGAAACGTTGTTCGCTCTTCTATTTAAAATATTTTCTGAACCCAAACGAGCCGTTTTTGCATATAAAATGGTATCGGTAAGGTTCACTTAACGAGGAACTAGCTTGCTCTTCACTCGTCACAACAAAGTTATATAATGTCTTCATTGTAATATTAACGTCCGATGGTATTCCTCTGAAGTTAAACGGCTTGTGAACTTCGAAGTCTATAAAGATAATAGTATGAAAATTAAATTCATTACGGTCTGTATCAGTGGATAAAAAGGGAAAAGCTGTTTAGTGGGAATTTCTTAGAGATCACCAAATGATGCTGATGTAATAATTGAGAATCTCTACAATGCAATTAAGATTTAAGTTGTTAATAAAGTAATAATTTTGGACGATTTTAATTTTAAGCATACATATTGGAAACTGCTAGGATCAAACCATGAAGACAAATGTTTTGGAATCTTTTCAGGATTACTTTATCTACCAAATAGTCAAGGAACCTATCAGAAAAAATGCTATTTTACATTTATTGTTCATTTTAAATATGGAAATGATCAAGAGTGTTGGAGCTAGAGAACATCTCGATGCAAATGATAATTGGGTTCAATGTTTTGGTACAAATGGAGATAAATGATAAAGATATTTTCGTTACATGTTTCAAAAAATGTTTTGAAAGGATGTAACAAGAATTATCTGTTGTTAATTGGTCATGTAAGTTATGTGGCGACACTGCTCGAATGTGGAATATTTTCAAAGATAATTTTTCAATATTCATGTTAAATATATTCCTCAGAGAAAGAAAGAGGTAGAGGGAGGTAAAAAAAAGAACAAGTTGGCTCAGAAAGGGTTTAAGAGATAAAATCGAAGAAAAGCAGAATAAATTGACTTGTATGACAAGAATTTCAGAGGGTTATAGAAGATAAAAGAATCGTGAATCACGAAATTAGAACATCGGAAAGGATGTATGATAAAATACTGGCTGGAAATTTAAAAATTAACAGTAAAGATTTCTTTACGTACATAAAGAGTAAATAAAATGTAAGACTGCTGTTAGTTCGGGCCTTTCTAGAATGATATAGAAAGCTTAGTATATCGTGATAATGCGATGGCTGGGTTACTAAAATTTGTTTTCCTTCGATTTTTATTTACGAATATTTAAGCAGTATTCTACGTTTTGAACAATTGATCAATGCAAACGAGTTTGAACTAGTTTACTGAATTAATTTTGAACTGGTTAGCCCCCCTCCGCTAGTACAGCGAAATGTCTCCTTATTTTCAACGCTAAAAACAGGGGTTCGATTCCCCTCGGTGGGCTGAGCAGATAGCCCATTGTGGCTTTGCTGTACGAAAAACATAAACACACACACTTGAACTGGTTAAGAAAAACATTAGAAGATTAAATAAATGATAAGACTCCCAAGTCAGATAACATTTCCCGAATGGTTTTGAGGGAGGTTAAAGATTGGATAGGTGGGGCATTAACTATTATTTTTTATCAGTTTTTAAACAGTTGTCAAAAACCAGAGGATTGGAAGTTAGCTAAGGTATATTCTCTTTTCAAGAGAGGTAATACAAATTGTTTCAGTAAATGTAGACCCATTAGCTTTACATCAGTTGTGGGAAAAGATTTGTAAATTATATAAAAAGAGAAAATAAACGGGATATGAGTTTTAATTATGAAAAAACTAAACATATAATAAAAGTTCGGTCACAAAAAATATTTTTAATGAACAACATAAACTAGAGTTTATAATTTTTGTTATAATTTGAGTAGAAAGTTTCTGTATGCAATGTTCTATATAACCTTACGACTTAAAGATTAATACTGAGAAAAAACGGATGTAAAATAAAAATTTGTAACACATGTATTATACAGTAAAGAATAGAATTTAATAAATTTTAAGTTTATTTTACAAAAGTATGTTTAATAATAAAAACGCTGGAGAATCTGTGATGATCGATGAACCTTTTACCATATTTTTAGTTGTGATTTCGTCTTGATCGGTGTCCCCCAGTGGCTCAGCGGTATATCTGCGGACTTCCACGTTAAAATCCCAGTTTCGATATCCGTGGTGGGCAGAGCACAGATAGTCCATTGTGTGGTTTTGTCCTTAATTCAAAAAAGAATAAATCGTCTTGATCGACGAGGTAATACTTTCAATAACACTTGGTTATTCTTCATTATCAGGTGGTCTACCTCGTCGATGTCTTTCTCTTTTACATATGTGTTGTCGACCTCCAAAATCTCATCGCCTACGTCGAGAAGCCCAGAGAGAAAAAGCGATGATTCAAAATCCGTAATCCGGGTTACAAATGTTCCTGAAACCAACAAAACGATACATATATATATAAATAGTGAAATATTTGTAGTGAATTTGCATTGTCATTGCATTTTACCTACCCAACTAAAATTCATCCACTAATATTTAATTTGATTTGTTCGACTATGCTTAACAAAATACATGACAAATTAGATTGCGTTTTTTCTACAGGTAAAGATTTCGCAAACTAACAATTCAATGTTTTTAATATATGAATCATGTATCAGTTATACTGAAATTTATTCAACTATTTTTGGCAGAAAAACAACTAATAACTCATTGTGGCTTAAAGCAACATCAAATAAATTAAAAACATGCGAAACTGCGAATTACAATTATATAGGCGTAATTATCCCATTTCTTCTAATGAGGTTTGTTGTATAACTGTTAGTATTACAACGAGTCCTGGAGCAAATGGGTCATTATCAACCATGTTCAATTTCGCATCCTTTTTCCCTGACTTAGATCTCAAATCACAGACATTTTTTCAGGCTTTTAACGACTGAAGAGAGGCAATACACAAGGTCATATCGAATAATTTTATGTTTTTTTCCTGTTGAAAGTGTTAAGTGGACAGAGATTGACCTTAGAGTTAGCAGAAGAGGAAAGTGGACCCGCGTGTATTATATCATCATTATAGTTCATGTCTCACCGCCATAAGAAGATACTGCAATCTTTAAGGCTGTGGGTATGCTTTGAGAATGAAAGTCAAATTACACTTATTCGGTTAGAAAATAACGTTTTAAGAATTGGATTAAAGCACAGATACACAATGGGTTATCTGTGCTCGACCCATCACGAATATCAAAACCCAATTTTTAGCGGTGTGAGTCCACAAGCATACCGATGTGCCATTCTTGGATGTAGCAGTTGTTGGTGAGTGTAATTCCGTGAATAACTCCCATCTACGTTATCAGTTATCCCGTATGGGACTTTGAGTGAAAAATATGCTAAAACACAAATTAATCAGTTTGTTACGACAATTCGATGTTAATCTCTGTGTGTGCGTGTTTTATGCTAACAAGGGACTATCTGCGCTATGTCCACCATAGCTATTTTCCAAACATTATTTTGAAACCTTCTTTCTTTAACCCAAAAGGTACAACTGGTGAAGGTAAATCGTAAAAAGTTCAGATAAGATCGTTTCAGTTACGAAAAAAAACATTTAATCTATATATCAATTCAAAAATAGTTAATACAGGTGATTTTTACTTTCTCCTAAAATAAAAAATAACTGATTGATAAAATATTATGTACTGCTGAAACAAGCTTCGTCTTGATATTTAGTAATGAATTTGCTCGACCACATAATTTATTTCAAAATACAACAACAGCAACTTCGACATGAAGTAAATTCTCACTTTTAATAACTACATCGTTTGAGCCTTTAACATGGTATCATCACCAGTTAAAATTGTTGAAATTCTATTTTGAAGTTTACGGTTATTTTATTTTATTTAAGATTATGTCATTATAATTGCCAAGACAATGTTGTTTCCCCTACAATGAATTAGCCTGAAAATAATAAATAATCCTTTCATCTTTGGTTAGATTTGCACCGATGAAATATATTCAAAAAATTGATGCTTACTGAAGGGTACTCTAATGTGTCTTGTTTCAAGGGTAGATAAAAACAAAATTAAGAGTAACAAATATTTTTATTTCTTGTTTTTCAAGTTCACGTGTCATGTTGCATGTTATAGAGTTCATAATTATTCTCATGATTCATGGCATGTGCACGTTTTACTAATATCACGGCAATACAAATCATAATGTTAAGTCTCATTCATATTACATCATCCTTTGTTTATTTTTTATTAATTTCGTGCAAAGCTACTCGAAGGCTCTCAGCACTGGCCGTCTCTAATTTAGTAGTGTAAGATGGCAGCTAGTCATCACCACCCACTGCCAACTCTTGGGCTACTCTTTTACCCACGAATAGTGAGATTTACCGTCACATTATAACGTCCACACCGCTGTAAGGGCGAGCATGTTTGGTGGGACGGGGATTCGAACCCGTGACCCTCACGTTACGAGTCGCACGCCTTAACACGCCTGGCCGTGCTGGACCATGATATAATTTTAGTGCCTTCAGACTAAGAAACAAACAGAGAAGAAAACAACTGTACGGCGGTTCAAATGATAACAACAGGTAATACCTCCCGGCGGTCTTTGACCTCCTATGCAGAAATAGTAATAATAAAAGAAACGATATTCTGGTACAAAGAAGAGGATGCTTACCTCTGCTGTTTCCGACCTTTCTCCGACCGGTACAAAATCCGTAAGGCTTATGTGGAGGTTTTGTTAGTTCCACAACACGTGTTCCATCGGACAGAAACTGAACCAATCGACAACACGTGTAGTCGGAAAGAGGTAGGGAATTGCTTTCACATTCCTCAGACGTAGGGTGACTGAAATGTGGTTTAATACGTCATGTGAATAAATAAGTAAGTAATGTACAGGTTGATATTTTCCTTTTATATTATCCTGGATGAAAAAGTTAAAACATTCAATTCCTGTTATGTCAAGTGGACGATAGTAACAAGCATAAAAAACACGACATGGTTGTTAAAAGAAGTTACACTAATATGTATAACATACAAACTCCATACAATTTAAGCTTGGCTATAAAATGAATATTAAATTAATTATCATACATCATCCAAAGTGATGTCAAAACTACTGTATTTTTCATATCTGAAAAAAAACACGCTTCTTTGAAACAGATCTTCACTGAAGTTAAACCTAAACATTAATTTATTCTAATCTCTTCTACTAGGACAGTCCAGCATATGCATATATGTATAGTCAAAAATGTATGTTTCTGAGAGAATCATAAGAAGCGATAAGGCCAGTCAAGCCATGGCCTGAACAAAATTTTTACAGTTACAATTTATTTATTACAACTTGTTTCTTGTAATTCAATAATTTGCGTTCAGTATATGCAGTATGAACACTTGGTATCCTATTTAAATCCTCGTACTTACGAGAAGTCCTGAAACACAAAGTCATTTTCGTCTTGATAACTTCCTTTTTTTCTTTTGAAGCACGTGGGGATTCTTAAACAACAGCATGATCTTCTCGACCTTCGATCTTGCCTTTTTTCCTTCTTCTTTGGTGTTTTGGGATGTTTTCTGTAGAAGAAGTCTCCAATGGTATTCCTGGCAGATCTTGCAAAGACCTGAAGTCGCTTTTTGAATGACTTTTTTGATTCTTTGCACAGGTCGCTGGAATAAAAACAATAATTACAAATAATGAATACGTCATAATACATTTACACCATTCACTGCAAAAAGGATGAGGATGTTCGGTGTGACGAGAGTTCAAATCTGCGTCCCATAGACTGTGACTAGAAGACCCTGACAACCAGTAAGGCTAAGAGTTAGAATTTACGTGAAAATACATACGTTTTGATCACTTCTTCAGGAGCTGACTCTTCTTGTTTGTCAAAGTAGATGTTACCTTTTGGATATTGTTCGATTATTCCCACGTGCTTGATCTTCTGTGATAAGATAACACCTAAAGAAGAAATATTGCACAGATGTTTTCTTTATAAACTTGACTTCTAAAAAGTTTCTAACTAGTATCTTTATGAATTATTTCATTTCATACAAACACAAGCATATATATATATATTTATATGTATACAGGATGTAAAATGAACAATTACATTTGGTTTGGGGGGAACCCTACATTCACTAGTTCACTACTGCACTTTATTACAATTATGTACTTGCAAAAACGACTTAGGAACTGAATTGAACAGCTTAAACCATATACTGCTGAGTTAAAGAACATATTTGAAGAAGACAGGCCAATATTCTGTGGAAACAAGTACATCACTTCATTGTATGTATAAGTCGTTGTTTGCCAACTTGTTGATATAACATTAGGCTGATATAGCCTAATGGGCTTCTTTACATAAGTATCAAAAGAAATGTGTACTTCTGCCTCATATTAACTGTTTAATTATTATTTAATTTTATGAGTTTGATAGCAGCAAAATATTTTATCCTATATTTCAATCGACGAATAAGATAAAGTAAATTTTCGTTCATGTTAAAGGATATATACAATTAAAACAAAAGGTTGAAAGTTATCCATTTTAATGTTGACATCGAAGAAATTGTAAAGCACAGACAAAACATGATCTAATATATCGTTTAACAGGACATCTGGTATGTAGAAAATTTATAATATTTATTTCTAAAAACGTGTCAAGACTTCTTCTCACACTTTTTTGTTTATATATATTAGAAGTGTAATAACTCAGCATGGTGTCTCACCCCCTATTTTGGTATTCAGCTTTGGGTGATCATTAGAAAAACGTTATTGTGGTTTGTAATTCGAAAGTTATTTGAGATGTTCATGTGGTAAAAGGGTCATGCAAGTTGGTTGTCTTATGATTTTTACTTTTCTTTCATCCAACTTTTCACGATAATGATGCTGTAAATTGGTGGTGAATTAAGTTTGCGGCATTGACTGGTTGTAATGTGAGATTCGATTTTTGTCTTATTTTATCTGTGTGTAGTCTATACCAGTTAACAGATTACTTGGTATTCAATTAAAATGCATGATAACTCGTGCTCACTTAAAACATAATCAAAACGATTTGGTTTTGTTCCAACTCTTCTAAAAAAAGATGTCTGCTAGATCGCGACAAGTCCCTGAACAAGATTTTCTTTTGTCTTCAATATATTTCTGGGCGATAAGAAATGTGTTTTGCTCTCTACGTTTTGATCCTTTTAAATTATATTTGATGTGTTAAGAAGCTGGTAAGATATACCGAATATAAGACGTGTTAGTTTTTAAGGCCTAAGACACTTTGATGGTCCTGCATAACTCTGGCTTGAAACATTGGGTTCATATGGTCTGTCTTTGCTTTGATAAGAAAAAAGTTCAGGATGTGTATTGACTTATTCTATTTGATTAACTGATTAGTCGCTTTTATCATATTAATATTCTGAATCCATATTGTCGAACACAAAGTTCAGTTGTAGGAAATGGAAGTTTATGCGTTGAAAGTCGTGAATTCATATAAAATGTTTTCTTTCCCAATTCCTTTTCTCCGTTTTTTGATAGAAACTGTTTGTGAAACATTTCTGTTTTATTTTGGTGAAGTTTTACTTCTATACTTTGATTGCTTGTATTCCAATATTTCAACTGGTGTAAATAAGTGAAGAGGAGCAGAAAGAAGAGTTTTTGTCCTCTGGTGTACATATAAACTAAATATTTCAGAAACGTTCTGACTAAAACCTAGTAATTTTAACAATAGACAGTCGAAAAATAGAGATATTTTTACCTTTTTCTTCCGAGCTTTTCTCGGTATGTTGGAGGCTCTTTGTGTGGTGTGAAGTTGTTGGTTGTGTGGTATCCTAGTGAAACAAATGCATATGTATACATATAAATTTAACTAAAAAATTGTTTGTTTGAATTTAAACCAAAGCTACACAATGAGCTCTTTGCGCTTTGTCCATCACGAATATTGAAACTTGGTTTCTAACGTTGTAAATCCACAGATATGCCGCTTCTTTTATTAATTTATTCTTCCGGTTGTTTTACCTTCAAAAGTCTTTGTTCAGAAAATAGTTTTACTGAAAACCTTTCAGAGAAAAACTTATAAATATTACCTTCCAACTACACATGAATAATCTAAATAAATACGTATGCTTTCCAAAATATTCAGATACACAATGAACTCCATGTGTAAATTTAATACATTACAAATATTCAAAACTAATTAAAATTAGTCATCATACTTTCCCTTTTAAATATTGTCCTAACCATTCTATTTCTCACAATCATAACAGAAATGGAACTTATTTATTTTATAATTTCAAAGTTTTACTTACTTTTTCTTTTCTCTAATGTCAGTAAATTTGTTCACAGTTTCACAGTTACTGCCGGTTTTACACAACCACATTTTTCTGTACTTTTACTACAAATAATTATACTAGTGCCAAACAATTTGAAAATATTTTTGCGAAAGACATTCTTTTCTGATTTACACAACGTTCTCAAAAACGAAACCATGAAAATGTTGTGTTTTTTTTAGAACTCTAAATATTTCCAAGATACGCTCAGAAACTGTTTACTGGCATATAGTGGACTTTTTCGGGAAATCTAACATGTAATTTATGTGAATATATCGATATCTTTTAATAATGTAATTTAGTCATAAAAAGATTGTTTGTTGTTTTTATTTATTTCGCGCAAAGGTACACGAGGGCTATCTGCGCTAGCCGTCCCTAAATTAACAGTGTAAGACTTAATGGAAAGTAACTAATCATCACTAATCAATATATCTATCACAGATGTGTTAGATGTGGTGGATCTCATGAGGTCGCTCAGTGTCCTAACGAGCGTAACCAAGTGAAATGCGCCAACTGTCAGGGCCCCCATGCAGCTAGTTACAAAGGCTGCCCCAAATACACCCAAATACGCAACAGATTCCTTTTCAAAACCACGAACAATAACAATCAAACCCACGACACCCACATCACCAAACAACCGTTACTACAAACTCCAGCTGACTCGCAAATCAAACACTCTCAACCAACACGTACCTACGCGGACGTAACACGCCCGAAAACAACACAAGCATTCAACCCCACAGATTTCACCACAAACTTGCTGGCAATGCTGATAGAATTAAGTGATCTCCCCTCATTTGAATCGAGGCACGAGTCACTCATAGCTGTTTGCAGCCTTGCAAGTTATTACTTTAACCTTCCTCACCTCAAACCACACCACCTCTCACTCAAAATTCATGCAAGGGAAATAAAACAACACAATGACACAACACATTAAAATCTTACACATCAACTGCCAAGGAAATCTCAAAGACAAAAGAATAGAAATATACAACATAAACAAACATATAAACGCCAACATAATCATCGTTTCAGAAACACTTTGCACAGAGAAACAAAACACCACAATTCCCGGATTCATCTCACACAGCACACCTCACTCAGAAAACAATAGAGGTATAATAGCTTACTTCAGTACGAAAATATCGCATCTAATCTCGATAGAAGATTCCTTTAAATCTAACATTAATGAAACCATTTTCTGTAATATTCACTTCAACAACCGGCTAACTATTCCGATTCTAGCCGTATATTGCTCACCAACCAAAGATATCGATATTAACTTCCTACAAAAAAGTGTTAATCGTAAACCCAAACCAATTATTATTGGAGATTTTAATTCACCACATTCAAAATTATGGGGTAACAGAGACACACGGAGAGGATCATGCTTAAAAAAATTTATCTCTAGCAATAATATGCACCTAATCAATGACCATACACCTACACACTTTTCAGCTGCTAACGGCTCATACGATGTACTCGATTTCATCATCGCACCCAAGGACATGGTAAACAGAATATCTAACTTTAAAGTACATGATGAAATCACCAGTGACCACTTTCCCATGTCACGTATGATTCACCCGCGCCACCCTGCTGTGGCGTACGTGACTCCGTCCGCCTACACTAAAACAGACTGGCTAACTTTTAATGCCTCTCTGGACTTATACCTACCCCATCCAATAGAACATGTAAATAACAAAACAGAACTAAACAACTATGTTGATCAAATTACAGAAGCCATCAAAAAGCCATTAAAAACACAATTCCTAAATCAAAAAGAAAACAATCACTTATTCAATGGACTTTAACACCAGAAATTCACGCACTAATAATCAAACGCAGAAAATTAAGACGAACACACTACGTCACACGCGATCCACACATTAAAACAGAAATCAATAGAACAAATACAAAAATTAAACAAGATATCAAAAAAGTAAGAGAAAACAATTGGCATAATTTCTGTAAAAACTTAGAAAAAACCAAGAACAATCCAAAAGAATTTTGGAAAAAATTCAAGAGTATCGCTTCAGACAAAAACACAAATCACATGCTACAACATATCACCCATAACAACAAAATCGCAAGGACGGACGTAGAGAAAGCTGACTTATTAGCTGACTATTACAAATCCTCTTTTAGCGATTTAAACTCAGTAGATTTCGACACACAACACCAACACCATGTCAATAACTACACAAACACAAACCAAGCGTCATTCTCACCACGATTCCCCGGCGAGACATTAGAAACATACTCAAGTTTAATCAACAGAAAAATAACCACAACCGAGCTAAAAATTAATATCAAAAACTTGAAGAACACTTCCCCCGGACATGATCAAATACCAAATATTATTCTGAAAAAAAGCTCCACTCTCCTAATACAACACCTCTCAAACATCATGAACATCTCACTAGCGACCGGGTACTATCCCGACACGTGGAAAAAAGCCATCATAACAACAATCCCTAAGAAACAAACTAATAGAACAAATCTAGATAATTTCCGCCCCATCAGTCTGTTAAGTTGCCTTGGCAAACTGATGGAGAGAATTATCTCCAACCGTCTCCTACATTTTTGTGAATCAAACAACATCCTTCCAGAATTTCAAAATGCCTCCAGAAAAAATAGACAAACAACAGATCACCTCACGCGACTCACCGAATCAATCTACAAAGCTTACAACAACAATCAAGTAACCATTGGGGTATTCCTAGATGTCAAAAAAGCATTCGACAGCGTATGGCACAACGCCATCATATATAAACTAAATCACCTGCAAATAAATCCCACGATAGTCAAATGGATCTCAAATTTCTTAACAAATAGAACGGCACAAGTAAAAGTCAACAAAACTATATCCAAATTATTTAATATAACGGCAGGAGTACCCCAAGGATCAGTCCTCTCTCCACTTCTATACATAATTTTCGTCAGTGACATATCTTTTCAAATCTAACATACACACACAATTCACAATACGCAGACGACATCGCAATCTGGAGCACCTCCAGAAACCCAGTAATGGCCATGTCCCGCGTACAAGAATCAGTAAACAACGTCTCAACATGGAGCAACAAGTGGAGAGTCGTGTTAAACCCAACAAAAACACAAGCAATTACTTTCTATAGGAAACTTAAGAAGCAAAGAAAAAATCTAGATAAAATAAAATTATCACTTGGAAACACAACCATTAACATGAGTAAAAACATCACATTCTTTAGCGTCACTTTCGACTCAAAACTAACATGGAAAAAACATATAAACAATATACACTTATCCATCAGAAAAAGGATTTCATATCTAAAGACCATAACCGGCAAACAATCGAAATGCGCACCGAACACCATTATACAAATATACAAGGCTTACATCCGTCCACTAATAGAGTACGGATGTCAAATAACATACAACATGTCAAATAACACTCTCCAGAAAATCCAAGTACAGCAAAACAGAATATTAAAATCCGCATTTGGCCTACCGTCATTTACGCCAACAAACTATCTACACCAAGTTAGTAATTTACCAACGATAAGAGATAGAATAACAGAACTCTCTCTCAAATATTATCTAAAAGCAGAAAAAAGAAACAAACTAACGGCATCACTACACAAATTATCAAGTGCACCAACAAAATACATTTCACCGTACAACATATTTCAAGAATCACATTCTACTTAACAAAGAATCTAAACAAATATAATCCACGTCACTAACACAAATTCTTTTTTTTTCTCTTCTTTCTTTTCTTTTCAGATACAGGGCACACGACAGGCAAAACTTTCGGCGCCTGTCCTGTGAAAGTGGGTTTTCTCGGGGCACTCCCGTTTCCCCCACATCAAAATCTTCAGGCATTGGATTTATAGATCCCAGCCCAGGCATCTCTTTTGCCAGACCCTGAATCGTGCCGTTTAAATTGCTCTATTTTTGATCTGGATTTGAATAATATTCATGTTCACATCTGCTCAACCTCTTCCTCTCGGGACAGGTCCCGGGCTTCCTCTCCGCTGCTGCCTTTGCCTCCATCCAAGACAACATTTAGAAGAGACACTTTCGACCCAAATAGTCAAGAATAATAATTATAATATATATATATATATATATATAAACAAAAAAACCACCATTTAATCTGAATAACAATCCACGAAAGGGGACGAACAGGAATCACGATGTTCCTGAACACCCCGGTTGGGGAGAGAACTTTTCTAATTTCTCTCTCTCTAAACTGAACCCCTGCCACGTTAGTTTAGATTAGTTCGTTACCACTGATGGAGACAGCATAGATAGCCCATTGTGTAGTGTAGCCTTATGCTCCACAACAAACAAACAAAAGTAAAACTACATTTCTGTGCTCATTACATAAATTTGAAACATAAATATTGCTTATCAGCACCTTAAACTAAATGGTTGTTAACACTTACGTCATAATTTTTTGAAATATCTTCTTTTGTTGTGTCTTTGTGTTGTTGCTGGTTTGTTTGTCTCCGCTTCCATATGATAATACTAAAAGAAAAAGTAGTAATTGTGCTAAATCTGTTTGTAGTTATAGGCATAAGTAGGTACACCTTTATATTAAAAGTAAGATGAAACCGGCGACAAATAGGGGCAATTTTACCATAACATCTTAATCGTTAACTTCATTATAAGTTGACAGTGGTGTATTACTACACCAGCTACCAAACACGTTTTATAATAACATTCTTATTTCTTTTGATCAACATCACAAATTTTAGTTATTCGAAGACAAATTTCAATTAGATCCTAGATTCAGGTAAGTGGAAAAGAAATAAATACAAAAATATCAGTTCTATATTAAATGAATTAACGAGTGATTTTGTAAATCTTATCAACACTGATAAATAACAGTTTAAACTTAATTATTTTGTCTAGTGTGGGTACAAGTTAAATATTCGATTTTAATTGCTAATTCTACAACTCCTGAGTTGTAAATTGTTTACATGTTAGATATCTTTAAATAGTATGAAAATCGTAAGTATCATTGTAAATTTTTAATATTCGAAATCGCTTTAAAGTTCGTGGTGGTAAACGTCAGATACATTGAAGTATTTCTAAACTATTACTTCTTCCAACCAATTAGCTGTTAACCTTAAGATCAGTAGCACTACGATTGGGAGTTCGATCTCATTGGATAACGCTGTACCGAAAAATAAACAAATCTAACCAACAGAAATATTATACTTACCATAACAAACATATTGTGAGTGACATTCCCACTGTTGATAATACAAACGAAAGCGGAGACATCTCTTCTGTGATGGGTTCTGAAATGAAAACTATATAATTTTTTTAACATTTCTATTGTCAAGTAATAAATATTTTCATGTAAAGTGTTGTTAGTATTATTGTTTTGAATATACATATAAATATGAAACGTTTCAAACCGCACCAGTTTGTTAAAATTTAACTACTCGTTGATACTTTGTGTTGTGAGAAAGTGTTATTTAAATCGTTAGTAAAGATATATCTGTGGAAAATGTAAAAGTATTTACACTTTTATAGTCTCTATTCTTGTTAACAAAAACAACTGCATTTAACGTACATACTTACGGAATGAATACATATTTTTTATCTTAAATGATTTTCTTCAATTTCAAAAACAAGACCTTCTGTGGTAAGGCTTAGTTAACCAAAATGATAAGACCCACTAAAATTAATTTATATATGTACATGTTTTAATTTCATTCTTTGCCTTAAACTCTTTAATACATAATATGTTTTAAAAGTTGCTGACTGATAAAATATTTTTATAAAGTTACCTCTTTTTGTCACATCGATATCAAAAGGGAAATATTTGAAAAATATTTTTTGACGTACGATATTTCCCATGGCCCACTTATTTATGTTTTATATCAAGTTATGGACAATTGTTTGTATTTTTGACATAAAATGTACGTAAATTTAGTCTGAAACATGATGTACCAAAGAGTTGAAAATGAAATATGTGTCTGATAAGAAACATCATGACAAAACAACACAATGAGATGGTCAGCCCTAGCCTCTATAATAAGTGAAGAGAGACAAGTGGTCAAAGTAATGTCTTCACAACGCGAGATACTGTCGATAGTTGAAAGAATAATAATAATAAGGAACAACCTTTCTTAACAGATGGCTTGTAAAACATCAGAAACTCCAAAACACGAACAATAAAATTTTAAAAAGTGTCAAGTTAACCATTTCACTAACAACTGTTCAAAATGTTTTTTGTGTGTTTGCACAGTGAGTTTTAATGGCAATTGGTTAAACTGCCTTGTACTTTCTTTCTACTTATAAATGATTTTACTTTAATATTGCAAGTTGTAGTTACAAATGTAAACCATCAATCAATTAAACTCGTTTAGTTGCAATGTTTGTATCACACCTTCACTCAGTAAGATAGATCAATCTCGCGTCAGCTTGATACTCGCTATTAACCGAATTGATTAGTTTGAATATTTTAAACCAAAATATAACATAAGATTAAAAACTATGACAAGCGAATTGCTGTATATACTCTTGTAGAAAGATTGGAAATTTTTAACATGACAAAAAGTCACTGAAATAACTTCAAACTTCTGTTATAAAAAGACCGTGTTAGTTTGTCTTTGAACAAATCATGTGGTTTCCCCATCATGAATCCACATAAGAAGATTTCATAACATTAACCATAAACATCACTAAACAACATAATTTTATTCCCATACATAATACAACAGTTCAGAAGCTGTACAAAACATAAAGCACAAGATAGAAGAACATAACAAAGAAAATTAGTCAGCACCATAATGACAACAGACAATAGATAAAAATATATGGACTTGGATTTGAGAAGAGGTCAACTACAAACAGACATCCGTAGATCTTTGAGACAGAAACGCGCCTAGCTCTTCCAATATATATGATCAAAACTTCGATAAAGGTTACAGACAAACAGAAACAAAACAAAAAGATCATTTGTAGTTAACGCACGAAGAAGAAACCTTCCACTTTGAAAGCGCTCATGTTTTCAAGGTGTCGTATTTTTAATTTATGATACATTTACTCAGATCTACATGACTTCTAAAAATATGAAAATCAGAAAGTAACTTTAAAGGAGTTTGTTTGAATCTCGCGCAAAGCAATTTGATGGTTATCTTCGCTAGCCGACCCTAATTTAGCAGTGTAAGACTAGAGGGAAGGCGACTATTCATTACCACCCACGGCCAACTCTTGAGCTCCTCTTTTACCCACGAATAGTGGGATTGACCATCACAATATAACGCCCTAACGGCTAAAAGTGTGAGTATGTTTAGTGCGACCGAGATTCGAACCCACGACCTTCAGATTACGAGTCGCACGCCTTAACACGCTTGGCCATGCCGGGCCAGGAAGTTGTAAATAGTCAGTACAACGATTTATTTCTGGGATATTGCTCCATATTTTCTTTCCAGAGTGTAGTAGTACTTTTAATTGGCTCTCTCAATTAAAACAAAAAGGTTAAATTTATAAATTTGAATGTTGACATCGAAGAAATTGTAAAGTACAGACAAATCATGATCTAATATATCGTTTACCAGGACATCAGGTATGTAAAAAAAAATAATAATATTTATTTCTAAGAATGTGTTAAGACTTCTCACACTTTTTTGTTTATAAATATTAGTGTCTCATCCCCTATTTTGGTATTTAGCTTTGGGTGATCATAAAAAGAACGTTATTGTGGTTTGTAATTCGAAAGTTATTTGAGATGTTCATGTGGTAAAAGGGTCATGCAAGTTGGTTGTCTTATGATGTTTACTTTTCTTTCATCCAACTTTTCGTGATAATGATGCTGTAAATTAGTGGTGAATTAAGTTTGCGGCATTGACTGGTTGTAATGTGAGATTCGATTTTTGTCTTATTTTGTCTGTGTGTAGTCTATACCAGTTAACAGATTACTTTGTATTCAATTAAAATGTATGATAACTCGTGCTCACTTAAAATATAGTCAAAACGATTTGGTTTTGTTCCAACTCTTCTAAAAAAAGATGTCTGCTAGATCGCGACAAGTCCCTGAGCAAGATTTTTTTTTGTCTTCAATATATTTCTGGGCGATAAGAAATGTGTTTTGCTCTCTACGTTTTGATCCTTTTAAATTATATTTGATGTGTTAAGAAGCTGGTAAGATATACCGAATATAAGACGTGTTAGTTTTTAAGGCCTAAGACACTTTGATGGTCCTGCATAACTCTGGCTTGAAACATTGGGTTCATATGGTCTGTCTTTGCTTTGATAAGAAAAAAGTTCAGGATGTGTATTGACTTATTCTATTTGATTAACTGATTAGTCGCTTTTATCATATTAATATTCTGAATCCATATTGTCGAACACAAAGTTCAGTTGTAGAAAATGGAAGTTTATGCGTTGAAAGTCGTGAATTCATATAAAATGTTTTCTTTCCCAATTCCTTTTCTCCGTTTGTTGATAGAAATTGTTCGTGAAACATTTCTGTTTTATTTTGGTGAAGTTTTACTTCTATACTTTGATTGCTTGTATTCCAATATTTAAACTGGTGTAAATAAGTGAAGAGGAGGAGAAAGAAGAGATTTTGTCCTCAGGTGTACATATAAACTAAATATTTCAGAAACCTTCTGACTAAAACCTGGTAATTTTAACAATAGACAGTTGAAAAATAGAGATATTTTACCTTTTTCTTCCGAGCTTTTCTCGGTATGTTGGAGGCTCTTTGTGTGGTGTGAAGTTGTTGGTTGTGTGGTATCCTAGTGAAACAAATGCATATGTATATATATAAATTTAACTAAAAAATTGTTTGTTTGAATTTAAAGCAAAGCTACACAATGAGTTCTTTGCGCTTTGTCCATCACGAATATTGAAACTTGGTTTCTAACGTTGTAAATCCACAGATATGCCGCTTCTTTTATTAATTTATTCTTCCGGTTGTTTTACCTTCAAAAGTCTTTGTTCAGAAAATAGTTTTACTGAAAACCTTTCAGAGAAAAACTTACAAATATTATCTTTCAATTACACATGAATAATCTAAATAAATACGTATGCTTTTCAAAATATTCAGATACAAACTCCATGTATAAATTTAATACATTACAAATGTTCAAAACTAACTAAAATTGATCATCATACTTTCCCTTTTAAATATTATCCTAACCATTCTATTCCTCATAGTTATAACAGAAATGGGACTTATTTATTTTATAATTTCAAATTTATAATTTACGCTCACAAACTGTTTACTGGCATATAGTGGACTTTTTCGGGAAATCTAACATGTGAATATATCGATATCTTTTAATAATGTAATTTAGTCATAAAAGATTGTTTGTTGTTTTTATTTATTTCGCGCAAAGGTACATAAGGGCTATCTGCGCTAGCCGTCCCTAAATTAACAGTGTAAGACTAGACGGAAAGTAACTAATCATCGATACCCACCACCGACTCTTTTAACAACGAATAGTGGGATTGACTGTCACATAACAACGCTCCTACGTTTGAAAAGGCGAGCATGTTTGGTGCGACGGGAATTCGAACCCACAACCCTCAGGTTACGAGTCGATTGTCTTAACCCATCTGGCGAGCTTTTAAAGAGCTGTATTTCATGTTTTCATTTTCTGCAATGAATGTAATATTAAAAATAAAAATTATTTTTTCCAAAAAATTTTATAATTTATTTTTTGTGCGATCACAGTGGTACAGCAGTTTGTCTTACAATGTTAAATACCTGGTTTCAATATCTGTGGCGAGCAAACCAGAGAGAGCCACTTTTGTATCTTTGTGCTAACCTCGTAAAACTAAGTAACTAAATCAAAGTTTTGGTACCACTTTAATTCGCCAGTAGTTAGAGGGCAGAAGAAACTGGATTCGTAAAGATAGTAGAAGTTGTAAAATTGCGAAAACAGTTAATAAGACTTACAAAGAAAAAAAGTCGGTAAAATTATGAAATTAAAGAATAAATTTTATTTATATTATAATTATAAGGAAATAAATATTAGAATAACATCTTGTTCTGTACAGATTATCAGTAAGTCTATTTCCTGAATAGTGACCGTTAATGTCGAAATACCAATAGAAGAAATTAATAAAAGTAGTCAGACGATCTGTTGTTTTATTAGATATATTTGTATTTCTTTTGAAACAATATTTAAAAATAATTAAAATCTTTAGGTAGGAGAAGAAACACTGATTATAAAGTATCCCAAGTACATTAATATTAATTTTTTGAATACATTAAGCTTATTTCATTTTAAAGAATCAGGTGTGTGATTTTTATTTTTTCTCATAGCAATATTTAATGTAAATATTAATCTGTCCTTGATATAAGTGTATATTATTTTGCCATTTTCAGAATTTAAGGAGGCACCAATGAACATCAAAATAAAGAACAGCTCTTATTAATGTTAAATTATTTTCAGTGCTAACGAGATTTATCAATATTAATTTTCGTTCAGCTCCAATTTAAAGCTGACCCGTTAATCCTCGAGTCCATCAGAACTTTTAATGCAGAACTAACATAATAGAAACCCGAGCTACCATTCTAAAACTGAGTTAAAATTAATATATCTGAGACTGGAAAACAAATTTGTCTTTGAATTATATAATAGATATGTACTTTGATGAACTAATTCCTTAAGGTCACTGTATCAAATTTGAAAATTCCTCAAAAGAATGGCTTAACATTCGAAAAACAGTTTTAAAATTATATATTCAAATTTGAATAGAAATTCAATATGTATAAACATATATTTCAGTGTAAGTACAACAATTATAAAGTACGTATTTTCTGGGATTCACTCTATATTGTATGTCAGTAGATTTACTGTCTAGTTAGGTGTATATCTAGGATATTATTACGTTTTCAGTTCGAATAGACCCATAGATCGAATACCGTTACTGTGAAATTACTCTCTATACTTTCGAGCTGTGAGGGCGTTATAAGAGTAACGGTGAAATACCAAAATTCGATTATCGTACTTTAAGCGTTTGTAGTGAGTGGTGCTGGCCAGCTACTTTTTTGTGGTATACCAATTCACAATTAAGAATGAATTGCACAAACATTTCTTTTTCTTTTTTTTTAGTTTGTTGTTGTTGTTGAATTTCATACAAAACTAGGGTTATGACTGCTATCTGTCCCTGACTGCAATATTTCTAAACTAGACATGGGTTGCTCTTGATTAACGGATAGTGAAATTCTAATCAGTGATAGTGAAATTGATCGTTATATTATAATGGCCACAAGGCTTTTTGTTTGTTTGTATTGAATTTTGCACAAAGCTCCTCGAGGGCTATCTGTGCTAGCCATCCTTAATTATTTAGCAGTGTAAGACTAGAGGGAAGGCAGCTAGTCATCACCACCCACCGCCAACTTTTCGGATACTCTTTTACCAACGAAAAGTGGGATTGATCGTCACATTATAACGCCCCCACGGCTGGGAGGGCGAGGATGTTTAGCGCGACTATATAAAGTTCAAACTGAGTTTCGTTACCACTGATGGAGACAGCACAGATAGCCCATTGTGTAGTGTAGCCTTATGCTCCACAACAAATAAACAAAAGTAAAACAACATTTCTGTGCTCATTACATAAATTTGAAACATAAATCAGCACCTTAAACTAAATGGTTGTTAACACTCACGTCATAAATTTCTGAAGAATTTTTTATTGTTGCGTCTATCTGTTGTTGCTGGTTTGTTTCTCTCCACTTCCATATGATCATACTAAAAGAAAAAGAAGTAATTTTGCTAAATCTGTTTTTAGGTATAAACATAAGTAGGTATACCTTTATATTAAAAGTAAGATGAAACCGGCGACAAATAGGGGCAATTTTACCGTTACATGTCAATCGTTAACTTCATTACAAGTTGACAGTGGCGTATTACTACACCAGCTACCAAACACGTTTTATGATAACATTCTTATTTCTTTTGATCAACATCACAAATTTTCGTTATTCGAAGACAAATTGCAATTAGATCCTAGATTCAGGTAAGGGGAAAAGAAATAAATACGAAAATATCAGTTCTATATTAATTGAATTAACTGTGTACCAGTTAAATATTCGAATTTAATTACTAATTCTACAACTCCTGAGTCGCAAATTGTTTACATGTTAGATATCTTTAAATAGTATGAAAATCGTAAGTATCATTGTAAATTTTTAATATTCGAAATCGCTTTAAAGTTCGTGGTGGTAAACGTCAGATACATTGAAGTATTTCTAAACTATTACTTCTTCCAACCAATTAGCTGTTAACCTCAAGATTAAGAGCACTACGATTGGGAGTTCGATCTCATTGGATAACTCTGTACCGAAAAATAAACAAATCTAACCAATAGTAATATTAAACTTACCATAATAAACATATTAAAAGTGGTACTCCCACTGTCGCAAATAAAAAGGAAACTATGTCCATCTTCACTGTTATGAGTTCTGAAATGAAAACAATGGCAATAGGTTAAATTGTCTTATACTTTCTTTCTCCTTATAAATGATTTTACTTTTGTATTGCTAGTAATAGTTACAAATGTAAACCATCAATTAATTAAATTCGTTTAGTTGCAATGTTTGTATCACACCTTCACTCAGTAAGATAGATCAATCTCAAGTCAGCTTGATAGTCGCTGTTAGCCGACTTGATTAGTTTGAATATTTTGAACCGAAATATAACATAAGATTAAAAACTATGACAAACGAATTGCGGTATATACTCTTATAGAAAGATTGGAAATTTTTAACATGACAAAAAGTCACTGAAATAACTTCAAACTTCTGTTATAAAAAGATCGTGTTTGTTTGTCCTTGAACAAATCATGTTGTTTTCCCATCATGAATCCACATAAGAAGATTTCATAACATTAACCATAAACATCACTAAACAACATAATTTTATTCCCATACATAATACAACAGTTCAGGAGCTGTACAAAACATAACAAAGAAAATGAGTCAGCACCATAATGACAACAGACAATAGATAAAAATATATGGACTTGGATTTGAGAAGAGGTCAACTACAAACAGACCTCCGTAGATCTTTGAGACAGAAACGCGCCTAGCTCTTCCAAATATATATGATCAAACTTCGATAAAGGTTACAGACAAACAGAAACAAAACAAAAAGATCATTTGTAGTTAACGCAAGAAGAAGAAACGTTCCCACTTTGAAAGCGCTCATGATTTTAAAATGTCTTATTTTTAATTTGTGATACATTAAGTGAAATGTACGTGACATGTGAAAATATTAACTTCACAAAGTAGTCTTAAGAACACGGGCGTAGATTTTTTACACCCGATGGGGGGGATGATTTTTGCAACCACTTATGTGAACTGTTCAATTTACAAATTGATAATCTCTGATTACGTGAGCCTGAAAGCTGTAAACGTGCAGTCACAGAGTAATCTTGTTGCTACGATACTTCGTCGTTTCCATGTAGGTTTGTATAAGTGAGGTGTTGTGAACAGTTTTCAAAATGTTAGTAGGATAAAGACAAGAATGTCACAATTAACTACCACATGATTTTATTCGTGCACACTGCACAGTATAAAAGATGACCAATATACTTGACAAGGTTGCTAATAACTTTCATTGCATGAATTACGTTTTCAAATATTAATAAAATTAGTAATTACCCTTGATAAGTTTATATCTACTGAAGAACTGTTTATGTTGTTTGATAAAAATAAATAAAATGTCTTTGCGAACTCTTGAAAATTACACATCAATACAATGTAACACATAATTATTCATACTTTTTATTGAAGTAAGATTCATTTAGTCCTATAGTCTACATGTTCCCAAACGTAGACCTCCTTTTTGATGATTTGTTCATGAATTCTTTCATAAGCTCTTCTATATGTATCTTGTCGACCTCATCTTTGTGAGTGTGACAAACTGCCACATAGTTGAGGCGGCACTGAGACACAGTTGACCTTAACCACGTCTTCAGCCGTCTTAATGCAGAAAAACTGCATTCACATTCGCAACTGGATACTGGACACACAAGGAAATTTTCAGTAGAAGAAACGGTTCACTAAACATCTGCTGGTTTGTTTCGTGCATTTTACAGTAAGCATCCTTCGCACCTTTCAGGGATACTGCTTTTGTTGTTTCTTTGAACATGGGCAACTGAAACTCGAGCCGTTGTGCAGAGATTTCTGGATAGAAGTTTATAACCGAGTTGTCAATCTTGCGAAATGTGATCATGTTCTCAAGTGCCAGATATTGCCTCAAGTCATTGTTGTCTGCATTGAATCTAGTGGTCAGATATCATATAACTGTGTCCACAAATTCAAAATACTGGCTTCTGTAGTAATCTCTAGCTGTTGCAGAACCGTGAGCTGAGCCATCACCTGTGATCCTTCTTGGGGATCTGCGAATGCGTGGTAGTTCAATAGGCACAAGATTTAGGGAAATTACTTTTTTCTCAGCTTCATCAAATATCTTGTTGTGATTTTCCTCTGTTCGCAATTCCAGCAGGTGCTCAACTGTCATTGCAGATGCTTCAATCATGCCAGATACTGTGGCTGATATGGCTTAGAATGCACGATTTAGTTCCTCTAATGTAGCTAAAGAATGCTGAGCCATCAACAATCCTAAAACTGTCAAATATGTCCACCAGACCTCGTGCTTTCATTGTTACATCTGATTTTTCACTTGCTAATTCAGACAAAGAATCAACAATGCCACTATAGTGATTATTACCACATGTAATTGCAGTTAGGGGACACAACCAGCGTGTTGGACACAATAGGTGGATGTATTTAAGTGGACCATTGTGGCTGTCTGACGATACAATATTTTCAAAGATTGTCTTGTATTTGTCTGACCTCTGAAGCAAGACACCAAGTTCATGCACCCACTGAATAGAATATCAAACACATTCACAAGCTTCAACTGCATGTTGCATTATTAAATTAGCCTTGATAAAACAAAGCTGACGGTTGCTTCTCTTTTATTTCTGCCTGCCATCCACTGTACGCACCACTCATGTCAGCGGATCCATCATAAATTCGTGCACTTAACCATGATAGTGTTAAATTGAGTCGAGTCAGTACATCAAGTATAGTCGAGGATATTGTTTCACCAGTTTTATTGACAACACCGTACAAACCAAGAAATGTCTCATGGACATCAAGGTTCTGATCTACGTATCGTACACATATTGCTTCCTGTTCGGCACCTGTAACATTTTGAGTGTCATCAACCATTGATGCAAAGATTTTACTTTGCTGCATTTCGTGTGCTATGTTCCTCAGTATTTGATGGATGAACATCTCCATTATTTCACTCTGAGCCTGGGGTGAGGTGATTGTGGTATTCTTTGACAAGTAGGCCGTCAACTCAGGATCATCCTCTTCCAGGAGCTTTATTAACTGCAGGAAGTTCCCCTCCGTATCAGTATGTCCACGTAATGCTAAACCTTAACGCAGTAAGAAACGTAGACTTCTGAATATTTTGGCTAGACTTCTTTTGCATTCTTCCTGCTGCTTCTTTTTTCCATCATGTAGCTAGACAGTCAGTGGAGTTACATCAAGTAAACCTTCTGGAGATAGAGCAAATCTGTGCTGAGAGGAGGATTGGTGTTCGTTGAATTTCTGTTTTAGCTTTTTCAGTTGCTAAAACCGGTGGATATAAAGGTATACTCCACTAACCTCTCCAAATTTCCTGTAAAAAGGACTGTATTTTCCGCCTTGGCACAATGAAAGCATGTGAATTTTTGAGTTGTGATTGTCGAAATGCAGCCGTGGGAACTCATCAAACCGATTGCCCTGGAAGTTGATATTTTGCTTTCTGTCGTGGTATTAGTTGTACATCTGGATGATATGGCTTTACACAATTTATCTGTGGAGTGTGTCAGAATTTTCATTTTTGCATAAACTTGTTTCACAACTATCTGGTGGTTCATGATGTGCAATAGTTGCACAAGCATTTTCATACTCGCCTTCTGATGAACATGGTATTTCCTCTGTATGGCAAGTTTTTTCCTTTGCTTGAGGCTATTGTATTATCTGCATTGTCACTTGTGATACCAGTAACTGGCTTTCGGAACTCTCTAATATCGGAAAGTCTCAGACGCTTGCTTGTCACAATTGGCATGTGTTTCCAAGATGACTCAACAGGCCAAAATAGTCTTTACTGAAAAACTCTAACGTACAACGAACGAAGATAGAACAGAATGGAAGTAGGACCGAACTGTACAATGTATTTAAGTCGAACGCGCAAACCTCACAGTGACTACCAAACCGACTCACCACCTGGGCATCGCTGATTCAATAATGTGTGCTAGTTACAACACAAGCAATTGCAAGTTTCTCCGAAAATACTTAAACAATAAAAAATATATTATATTCCTCTTAAAGCTCATCAAGAGGCAAACACGTTGTGACATAATGTCTATAAGCACATCTGTTAAATTAAAACATCTAAACACAAACTAGCAGTACAATTCGAGTAGAGGCTTCAGGCCGTTGAAATTGCCCCTTTTGTGTTCTGATTGTACAAGAAAATACAATATTTTTAATATCTATGATAAGAGAATATATTGTTCTTTTACCATAAAGCATCAGCACTTAATTAGAGGGCGGTGATAATCTGAAATTTCATGGATTAATGAGAGCCACAAACACAGGTCTAATGAGCCCCGTTGTAAAATCGAGGCTCAAACTAAAGGGAGAAGAAGGGGGTATGTAGGGCGCGTCTAGATCCGAGCGAACCGAATCTGTCGTTAGCTGTACACTAAAAGTATACCATTGTCATCGGCTTCGGCAGCTAAGGACAGTAAGTCGTTCGACAATAAAACCGGCTAGACATGCATAAGAACAAATGGCGTAGGAAAACCATACAATATACACATAAGATTGATGCAGCTACAAACTTCAAATGGCCTCCCAGATCTAGATTACATGAGTTTACGCTTGGGAGTAATATTTTCGAATTCCATACTCTGTTCAATCTGTTGTGATGAAAATTTTACTTAATCTTACACTACATACAAGACGTAGGCCGATTCTGTGATAGTGCTCGCAAGCCTTTCATGTATACTTAGACCTACTGACTAATACGAACTATCGCTAAGATCGAAAAGCTTAGAAGCACGCCTATATTAAAGATGTACATTTCGGCTGCTGAGAAAGCTTACATCTAGGCCTAATTATGTAATTCGAATGATAAGACCACGAGAATCACAAGAACAAACATACAATTTGTAGGCCTGTAATGCAATAAAACAATTCAACATACCAAACTGTAGGGGGGTAATTATATGCACCATACTCCCCACCTAAAATGAAGGTGGGATGTATACCCCATCCCCCCAGGATCTACACCCCTGATTACAATAATTGTAATATTTCTATAAATGTGCGTTTAAATACCAGAAAATCGGTAGACAATATATTAATTCAAAGATACGATCAAAATGCATTCTTTTTTCATTCACAAGAAAATTCTGACTTCAAAACTAAAGAAAATGGATTTGGATACAGTTTTTATCAACTTGCACAACTAAAAAGTTATACTCAAGTGTTATGTATATGTGTAAATATTTTGTAAACGACAACATGTCGTGTTGTGTTTAAATTTTCATTTCTATTATTCATTTTTCTATATTGATATTGTTTTTTCGAAGTTTAAACTAATATTTTGTTATTCATTTAGGGCAACATTTTAGAATTTTCTTGAATTAAGTAGACCAATCATATGTCGTGCAAGAACGGACACGCGCGGATTGCTCTAGAGTTGTATGGAAATTGCAAGATTGTTCGAGAAGTAGGCCTATCGGTATAAAAGACGGTGACGCGAGATAGATTCAGTCATCAGTTTTTATTCGAAAAAGGAAGATAGATTCTGTCATTAGTTTTATTCGAAGAAAAAGAGTGAGATTCAGACATCACTTTTATTTCAAAGAAGAGAGTTAGTTATTTGAGAAAGATTAAGTGTTTACTGTGATTATTCAACTTGGATTTGTGATTGAAGTTAGATCTACGGAAGCTGTGATTTTATTTCGTCAATCTCTATGATACATCTGAATTACTGCTTGTGCTGAGAGACGGCGAATTTATGGAACTGTGAACTGTTTCGGAATTTCATCGTGGGACCAAATTCACACCCTAGACTGAAATTTGAGACTTTAATTTTAGATCATTACATTAGATACAGGCCAGTACCGTTTTGTATTGTGATTAATTTTGAAGTTTGAAACTAGTTTTATTTTGTTTTGTAATTAATTTCGAATGATGTAACTTAATATCTGTCACTGTTATCATATAATTAATGTTATATCTGTTATATTTGTTAATAGTTTAGTGTAATAAATTATACAAGCTGTTATCTGTGTTTTTCTGTTGCGTTTAGTCTACGAAGAACTTAAAACATAAAAAAATACGTAACACAAGTCCTTAAATATTAAACTTCATGTTACAGCCTACAATCGATGCCAAAAACGCCTACTGGAAGAACTCAATTGGAAACATTGGCATAAATGTCATCTCACGGCAAGCACATAACAAATTTGTCTATTTATGTTCCCAGTAATTTTACTGTAACTCAAAACTTATTTACGACTAAATTTAAAACTCCTGCATATTCATATATTCATAATCATAGTTATATTAGATTAATGTATTGATTTAATTGTTTTAGGCCTTTTAATTTGAATCCAAGTAATCAAGTGCTTAAAAAATCTAAGTCATATTTTTACTTATTAATTAATTCCTTATGTAAAATTTAAATCAAGTTTTTTACTAGGTTTTGTTCGTCTTACAAAATCTGAAGCAGATTTGTTTGTTTCTTAATTACTTCCAGTTAACTAATATTGACAATTTCTGCACTGACACTTTCAAAGCTATCTCACAATTGAAATTTCCGTTAGATTCGTCACAAGAGTTCTTTCACGTGCGGTGGTTTTGAATTAAACGTATCAGTGGGTGTGTATTTATTAACCAATGGTAACGTTTTTATAAAAAAAAATTACCATACCTTCATTTATTACCTTAAAATGTTTATATATATTTTTTTCATTGTTCTTTAAAGCTTGTTTTATATTTTTAATATTTTTATTACTTTTGCAATCACTTTATAATATTGTTTAATTCTCGTTGCTCTACTACGTCACATTCTATTTTCATATATCGTTTCTTTTCAAAATGTTTCCGAGGTTTTGTCGTTAACTGAAAGGCTTGTTTCTTGGTTGAAAGAAGCGTTGCTCGAAACGTCGTCAATAGAATAAAATAATACCATAGTTTATATATTAGGTTTAGATTCTTCTTCCAGTTTCAAGAAAGGTAAAATTTAAAGGAGAACCTATTATGTAATACGCCTAATGTTTCACTTATTTGGTCCTACCCTCTGCTATAGGCTGGCTAATCAAATAAACACAGTTAGGCCACGTATAACGGTGATTGTATACAACGTTAATTCGGGTTTTAAGTACTTTTCGATCACCAATAATGTAACCTGAAATAGTTTAGGTATTTGAATAGCGTCAGAGCTTGTGCCTAAATCACTATTCCACATTTTATATTGGACCAAGTATTTATTGTTATGGTGGTTCATCTCGAAAATTCTAATTCGTTTATTTTATCACTCGCATTTTGTTACTCGTGTATTTACAACTCAGCAGTTCTCTCACATATGGCTTCCAGAGTATGTAAAATCTTTATACACGTTTAGTTGTTATTTTGACACATAATCTCCCCTTTAGAGCTTTGCATTTACGAATATACTGTTCCATTAAGGATCCCAGAAGGTATTGTCTGAAATATTTAACTGGCTAGACTAATAACGACAAAGTCTAACCTCACTTTCACTAACTTAACGTTTTTTGACTTAACATTTTTTCTTGCGCTCACTTAGTTGCCTGTATATCAAACACCTAACATAGGCCTAGTACTTTCTACCAACCGTCAGACGATATGATGTGACAATACTCACTCAAGAAAATAGAAAAATTTAATAAAATTCGAGTAATGTGTTGTCATCTTAAAACATACGACTCATACCGATTAACGCAACGAAATTCGTCGTAACTAAGACTTCTAAACTAATTATATTTTAAATTGTGTCTTTCGGTGAAAATTTTTCTTCGATTCTCGTTTCTTTCATTTAATTTTGTGCTATATGGAACACTACATAAAAACCTCGTTCTATTAAGGTATTGCACTGACGTTAAGAAATTATGTGGTCTTAAGATTACTCTGCCATTTTTAACATCAAGTTCTCATATCAGAGGAGGAAAAATACATTTTTATAGTACTATGTTATGTGATGTCCAAAGAGTGAAAATTTTATATTGACAAAATTGTATTCGAAAGGATTGAAATGTGAGAGAATACTATATTATCATTTTACGAAGTCCATATTCCAGACGCTCATCTTGATAAATTCAAGGAGAACATGGGAGTATACTCAGAGGGCTAAAGCGAGCACTCCCACCAAGATATACTGGATTTTAAACGCCGCTACCAAGGAGCGTAAGAAAACATGATGGAGACTATTTTTGAGGGCTGATGCGTGATATTGATTTACATTACAGTCGCAAATCTCGAAAAACTAGTTACTTCTAAACATTTTTGTATAACGTCAGTATAAGTACATGTAAAGCTTGATTCATATGTTGTGTTATTCAGACCTCATGTAAATGAAAATGTGCAATTTTGCCTATTTTTACTGAGAAAATAGGATAACACTCCTACGAAAATTGGGGCCTAATAGGCCCCAGAGCAACTTGAAAGGTTATTAATATTAGGCAAATAATTTTGTATTTAAATGAAATTTCCATCAACTGACCCTATTCCTTTATATCTTAAGAGAAAATAACATTTTGACTTTTCAGACATTTGCGAAATAATATTTAAAATTTTTTTTGAAACATCCACTAAGGGTATTTTGGGGCCTCAGATAAAAAAAAACATTAAAATTACTTTATTTATTTCCTGAATAATTCTAGAACAGGCCTGGGCAACCGAAAAAAGCAAATTATAGTAAAAATATATTAATTTTACAACTTCTTTTCAAAAGATGGATATTTAGGATAATAACTCTACTCCAACAATAATTTTAAACGGTCCTGATTATTGCATAGTTTGCCCACGCATGTTCTAGAACATTCTAGAAACTTTACAGAAGTATATAAATGTACAGCTTCATCAAGAGATGTCATTTTTAACACGGTTTGAAGATTTCAGCTCCAAAATTTATAGGATTTGTGGATTCTTCTAGAATATTCTTGAAGCTTCTATTTTGATATCTCTTGATGAAGCTGTACATTTACTGACAAAACCATCCGACGATGAAAGTGAACATGATAATGTCGAAGACTACTCTGAAAGTTGTGATGATGATCCTTCTGAAGCCGAAAATGATGAACAAATCGCGCCGTACCCTTCTGAAAGTGAAGAAAGTAATCAAGAAGATCTTACTACGATGCCGGTGAACGAACTTTTGTCCAAAGATAAGAATTTCAGTTATTCAACAACACCTTCAAGGATCAACAGGAGAACCGCAGCTCTCAATATATTCAATGGGAACCCAGGCATTACATGGCAAGCTGCTCCAAGAGTCTCTACACCATTCGAAACATTCAAAATTTTCATTTCTGATAATATGATGGAACAGATCATTAACTCAACAAACACCGTCATGAAAGAACCAATTTTTGAAGAAGACTTCTGGAAATGGATCACAGCTAATTTTTTCCTTGGAATAAGCAAATCCAAAAATGCATCGATAGACGAAATATTTTCAACCGAATTCGGTTTGCCATTTTTGTGAAAACTGATTAAACAAGACAAATTCAAAAAAAATGTGCTCAAATATCAGATTTGACATCCACTCTCAAAGAAATAGAGAAATCAAAGATGCTGCCATCTCTGGAAGTTGGAATTTTTCATTGAAAATTGCAAAAACAGTTGCAACCCAAGCGAATACCTGACAGTAGATTAACAACTATGTAACTTCAAAGGAAGAGTTGGCTTCAGAACATACATTCCGACAAAGCCAGGCAAATACGGAATAAAGATTTGGTGCCTAACAGATGCAAAGACAAGTTACCTCCTCAACGCTCAAATTTATACTGGAAAGGTTTGAAATACGACAGAAACAAATCAAGGAGAAATAATATTCAGAGAACTGAGTCAGCCATTTCTTGGAAAAGAAAGGACAATAACGACAGATAATTTCTTCACAACAATGACACTTGCCAAGTACCTACGAACAAAAAGAACAGAACTTATTGGAACCATACGGAAATCAAGAACCTTCCTGCCTCCTGAAATAAATGCAAAATCTAGAGAGTTTTTCTACCATGACGACATCACTCTTCTCAGGCACTCAGACAAACCAGGAAAATATGTGCTACTACTGAGTTCTCAGCATCAGTCTGGTGAAGTAGAAGAGAATGGAAAACCCGAAATCTTCAATCTTTATAATGCAACGAAGGCAGGTGTCGACACTCTCGATCAACTGGTGAGATATTATACAACAAAGAGGCGATCAAAGCGCTGGTCAGTCTGCATATTTTATAACATTTTAGATCTTACTGCGTGCAATGCTTTCGTTCTATACTCGACAAAACATCCAAAATTTCTTCGTCAACATAAATCAAGAGCCAGAAGAGAATTTATATGGCAATTGGTGCTTGAAATAAAAGAAATTCACTGCAAAGATAATGACAAAACAACCTCATGTGAACCGCTTGCAAAGAGGGCAAAAAGAGGACGATGCCATTTGTGCGGCAGATCAAAAGATAGACAGTCGAAAATTGTTTGCTCAAATTGTAAAAAAAGTGTTTGTCAGAGCCATTCTAAAGTTGTTTGTAATGAATGTTGCTAACTCACTGTGTTTCTATTGGGAAAATATATGGGACCTGATAGGCCCCAAAATCACTTTAGTGGATGTAAATATTTTTTTCATAGGAGTGTTAAAATGAACTCATCATCCAAGATCGCGGATTCGAATCCCTGTAAAGCAAACATGCTCGCTCAGTCAGCCGTGGGGAAGTTATAAAGTGACGGTCAATCCCACTTTTTGTTGGTAAAAAGTAGACCAAGAGTTGGCGGTGAGCGTTGATAACTAGTTGCTCTAGTCTTACAATTCTAAATTATGGAGGGCTAGTACAGATAGCCCTCGCGTAGCTTTGCGCGAATTCAAAACAAACAAACCAAATATACAGAAAAGGTGTTTTATTTTCTAAACTTGTGATTCCTTTAACCTGATAAACCAGGTATAACATAAACATTTCCTTTTTAATTTTTAAGCAATTAGTTTAACGTAATATTTTTAATCCCTTTTGTTTTTAGTTTTGATAAAATTATGCCAACGATATGAGGACTAAACCTCTTTCTACTGTTACATAGTTCATTAATAATTATTGTAAGAAAGATCGGAAAAGTTTCGAAAACCTTCGAATTTGTTTAATTTAGGTGGTAGAAAATTAGTTTTACCATAGTTTTATTTGCGATATGTTCTTGTTATTTTTTTCAATATCTTTACTACAACGACGAACATTATTTGAAGTTGATCTCTTTTATTCACCAGAAATGACTATTATGTCTTATAGTCAACAAATTTACTGAACATATAAAAATAAAGGGGAAACGTAAATTAAAGTTACGTTCACTAAAATGTCGATTACACATGCACATACTTAAAATCTAGCACAATATATTGTTTATTACCCTAAAATGACTTTAAAGAATGTCGCTTTAAGGTATCGCATTTTCATTTTCTATGCTCTTTACCTTTGGACAAATGCAATCATTTGTTTAGCAATAATCAGAGAAAACTGGTCGAGAAATAATACTTAAAATATGCATACACAACCAAAATTACAATGAATTTACTGCATGTCACTTGTGTTAATTTGCAGTTGGTTACGTTTAGAAATATTTAATTTTTTTTTATAAAGATATGACAAAAGAGTGTTCCGAGTTTAGGAGGCAGATAGGACATTACATAAAACTTCATTCAGAAAAATACAATTTTCGAACTTTCCTTCGGTTCAAAAGAGTGTACTTACGCCAAACCAATAACACCTATATACTTAAAATTTATCTATTTATCATGAACATACATTTATTAGAGCTGGAACGACCGTATTTTCAAAAGAGACATTTTGATATTCTTGTCTCTTGTCTAAAATGTTCATTCAAATCACAAATATATCTTGATACATTTATGAAACAATTCTAATTCATAAAAAATGGCACATCACTTGTATCACATCAAAGCTTATAGAAGGAAATTACTTATTAACCCAGTTTGTCCAAAATCAATTGATCCCCGCTAGTACAGCGGTAAGTCTACGGATTTACAATGCTAAAATCAGAGGTTCGATTTCCCTCGGTGGGCACAGCAGATAATCCGATGTGGCTTTGCTACAAGAAACACACACACATACACACATCCAATCAATTAGATCTTACCTCCTCTGAAAAAAAAATTTCTTGAGCACTAAGAAACTGTTCTTAAGACGGTATTAATCGATTTATTACATATATAAAACTAAATATTTTCTTGTAGTTTCTTTCATAATTCCACTAATTTTTATTTTATCTCCATATGATTTATATTTCACACATCACAAGTTTTTACTTTTCATTTCTGGCTTGACTGTTGATAAAAATACAATTAATCATGTTGGCTCAAACTGAAATAGCAATAATTCTTATTCGGAATAACTGAAGTGTTAGTGAAAAATATATGGTAAAAAGATATTCAGGACTCAATATGTGTGTTTAAGCAATACAAGTATCGACATCTTTATTCACAACAAGAAAATATCATGACCACAAAAACATATTGGATAGCCTAAAATTCTATCTTCGTAGATTTTTTATTTCTTCATGAAACATCTCAAAATACAAATAATTATCACAATAACTTCAAAAACAAGCTTACTTTGCATTGTTAGTTTTCAAACTTTTTATGGGGTTACGAATCGGATTCTCTTACTATATCTATATGGTTAAATTATTGTTGTTATATTACAACGATTTGTTTGTTGTTTGTTTTTTTAATTTCGCACAAAGCTACTCGAGGACTATCTGTGCTAGCCGTCCCTAATTTAGCAGTGTATGACTAGAGGGAAGGCAGCTAGTCATCACCACACACCGCCAACTCTTGGGCTACTCTTTTACCAACGAATAGTGGGATTGACCGTCACATTATAACGCTCCCACGGCTGAAAGGGCGAGCATGTTTGGTTCGTCGAGGATGCGAACCCGCGACCCTTAGATTACGAGTCTCTTACAATGAACACTGAAACATTCAGACTGAACAAATGTACAAAAGTTAATAAGCTGTTAATTAAAACAAATATGATTTTCAGTATGCAAGGAAAGAAATAATCTAAACCACCTTTTATTGAAATAAATTAAGAGCTATATATAAATTTCTCACTTTTCTCTGATCTAAAAAGTGCAACTGTAGTACCTGAGTAAGTTTCACCTTTTCTACCTTTTTCAGACATATGCGCCTGAAGTAATATTGAACTTAATTCTGAGCTGTATATTTCTAATAAATTCCTTATTTTTTGAGTTTCTTATTGAGAGTATTATTGGAATTATTTTAATTACACTGCACAACAAATTTTTTGCTTCTTGAACACTGTTAGGTGTTCCTGATAGATTTGTGGCTGTTGATCACAAAAATCACACCCAAATTTGCCCATCACGTACCGTTTCATCAAAATCTCCCATTTTGCAACAATGAAAAAACGATAGCAGGGCAACTGTAATCCGTCAATGCTTGCTGACTACTGTTGGACATTGCACCGGACATTGAATTGTTGTTGATTTGAATTAAGCACAAAGCTACACAATGGGCTATCTGTGCTCTGCCCACCACGGGTATCGAAACCCGGATTTTAGCGTGTAAGTCCGCAGACATACCGCTGAGCCAATGGGGGGCTCGGACGTGGAATATAAACGAAAATCAGGAGCAAAACACTTTTACTTATGTTGAACTTAATAGCTTATTAGAAACAAAAACGCAGTGTTATTGTCGGTAAACAGTTAATTGTCTATTTCTCAGAATTCCTACGTGATGAAGCAAAACCAAAACATGTGCAAAAACTTTTCAAAAAAATTGTTGTGCGGTGTAATGTAACTTATTATTCATAACTGCATATGAGAATGTTTAAAAATCACGTCCTTATTATATTTACCTAAAGAATGACATGTGGCGTAGGTAACTCATGTGGTCTGGAATAACTGACCAAGTATAGTGGCACAATATCTCCAAAACATATCGAAAATTAGTAACCTTTTATCTGCTATGTTTTCGGATGTTTTGTACACTTGTTATTTTCGACCTCTTTGTTCTATTATTTTTACTTTGTTTATATGTATCCAATTCCCTTTTCCGACGTATTTTTATATAGTTTACATCTGTCCAGTTTCTTTTATCAAGATCAAAAACTCGGTTCAGCTCTTCATGACATTTTCTGCAATTTTTAACTCATTTGTGGTTATTACTCTTCCCTGTAAAATTATCAGTGAGCCCATGTGTATTAAAAAATAAGGCTGTCGGGTTAAATATGAGTTATGTGACTACAAAATTTGACAAGTGGTGTTTTCCAGTTTTTGACAGACGTTCATTCCTTTGCTCTTTTTTTATTAACCCGATTACTTTGGTAAATCTTGGGAATATCTTTTTCCATGAGGCTTGCAAAATGAGTGGGATAGTGGAAGTTTGGCAGTGAAGGTCCTGTAACCCCCATATTTGTCGAACAGGCTTTACTCATGAACATTACGCTGGGTTTAAAGAAGCCACAAGACTGAGGTACTGCGTGACGACTCGTGAACTGATGGTACAGAGATTGATAGGGTCAACCAAAGTGTCGCTAATCAAGTAAGATCAATCCCATCCTTCGTTCCTGTCACCTGTGGCCACTCAAAATTTTGTCACTAAAGAAAAAAATAAGAATTGGTTGGTAGAAATGAGATTTCGTGGACGAATAAGAGTTTTCCTGGGGTGGAAGGAATGCTGTTAGGTCAATAGTGGATCGTAAAGACTCATTAGTACCTTAGAACTGGAAGATGAGTTTTATATCGCAATTTGTCATTTTCCTTTCAAAAACAAGCATTAAGAGTTCGTCTAAATGTAAGAGACTCAGGGTACTAGCATTAACCTGCAGATGTTTCATCCTGATGTTGGTTTAAAGGAAGAAAATTCCTACTTTAATGTTCAAAGATACAGCCAATGAACACTAGAAAATGTTTGTTAGATGTTTCGTGTTTAAAGATATGGCCAATGAACACTAGGAAAGATTTGTTAGATGTTTCGTGTTCAAAGATATGGCCAATGAACACTAGAAAAGCTTTGTTAGATGTTTCAAGCAGTCACTGCATTGTTCTCTTCTATTCAGTCACATTATAAATTCAACTGAACTCCAATTTATATTCTATACTGCTTGTTCACTTACGTAAGGTTGTTATCCTTAACTGTAAGGTGATAAGTTAGCCCGAGTGATACAGTTATACAATGGAACTAGTGTTTCAGAATAATCTTAAACCAGTAGTCATTTAATTAATTAAAAAATCTGTCGGTCACTGAGAATAGATGATAATATTTGATCCATTGACTCTGATCAACCACAGTTTGTATACGGGGAATAAAATAAGTCTAGCTCAGATTTTGTACTCTAACAGGAATTTTCATGTGACAGAAAGTCATGATTACTTGGTAGAAAAAGTCGGAAGTGTATGTCCTTTCTCTCTTGTATTTAGTGATACTGAATATGCCACCTTCCTATTTGATATCTTGAGCCAGGTTCTGATCTAGTTTCATTGCTCGTCGTTTCTCAGCATCAACAGACATTTTTTCTTGTATAGCATCTGATGCTAAATTTATACCTGACTGAACAACTTATTTTCCTGAGGCTAACACTACTTTCTTTTCTTTTTTTTTCTGAAAGGGCAGAAATAAACAAAACATGTTCAATGTATATTCCAATCTGTAACCTGTTGACATTGGTTACTAGCATGATAAGGTCAGTCGTTTCTTACCATCTCATAAATGGTTGGATCGTGATAGTCCGGGACTCTCATGATGTCAAACGCTGAGAAGATGAAGTGTTATAATCAACTTTCATTGTTGAAATGAAATATGTCGACCCATGTCGTCTCAATAATTTAAAATTTTGTTTATAAATGGATATTTAATGAGAAATTGTGAACGTTTCAGTGATTACATCTCCATCCTAATATTTAACATGAATTACCTATACAAGCAATACGTATACGTCACTAACAATACTAGGTATGTATGTGTGATAGGCTAAACTTCAAGCTAACTCTAACATAAGATTTGTAACTAATCAGTAGACAGTTTGGTATTTGTACTTACAATTGAGCTCATAGTCACTCTAATTCTTGTTACAACAAAACACTAAACCTGGAACAAACACACAGTAACAATACTTATGCTCATAGCTGAATACATGTTAATTTTTTAGTTAACAAAATTAATCAAGTCTTGATAACTGAGGTAAGGTGGTGTTCCTGTTAGCATGATGTCAGCTGATACTGGTGAATGATGCAAGACTTCAGTTTAACAGTGTTAATCTATTTATGTATATTGTTGGGTTCTAATGTCAAATTACTTTATATTAAAAAATATTTATAAATTAAATTTAAACCAAATGACTGTTTAATTTATATATTTACGCTTTATGTTTATCAGGTTAACCACAAAACCATCACAACTACTTGTCACAACCACCTTGCCTCTGCAACAGACTTGAGTTTCAGAGGTGATAGCTCACCAGGGCTATGAGGCTAGAGAATCCTCCCATGACATTTCATTGTTTCTGCTCTGTTACTGTTACTTAAAATGATATTACTCAACCGATCTGTATTCCTATTGATAACTTTACTTGTCAGGAGCTAAAACGATCCATTGGCAACTATTGTAGATGTCGCGATAAATCACTCGGTAAGCATTTCAGAAACATCATTCTTAACTTTTTTTTTATTATTTATCTGCAAATGGTAGTACCATGATGGAGAGAGCGGTAAGTTTACAAACTTATAACGTTAAAATCGGGGGTTTTGTTCTTCACAATAGACAGAAGACAGTGCGTTTTAGCTTTGCTCTATTACAAACAGAGAGGCAAGTAAATATTAATCTCACAGATCGTGTACACTTTCTTGCTTGAAGAAAATATGTGATTAACAACGTTTATTGGAAGCCTATTGTATTAAATTTCACATGCAGTGAAAAAGATTAAAAGAATCAGCAAAATTTGGTGTCAAAGACATATCAAAATATTCATGATTGAGAAATTACTTTAATAGTTTGAGCTAGAGGTTATTATAGACCCCATAAAGATTTCTGGAGCTAGCAGGCTCAAATTTGGCAGATGGGCTTGGGGTAGTCCGACAGGTATCCTCATATTAAAAGAGGGTATAAAACCTCTCCGAAAGATGGAATGTTATGCAGACATAATGGGGATTGGGAGTCGCTGAGCCCAAATCTGGTATCCAATTTTGTGTTTCTGGCACCCTTTCTCTTCGGGATGGCGAATGCGTCAGTTGTTAAAATAGTTTCAAAGTCCTCTTACAAGCCATTGGGTTTATTATTTTCTTATTTCAGGTACTGCTACACATCAACGTTGGAGTGGTGATAGAAGTAACTGGAAATAATGGAGGGACGTCGTCGGTACATTGAGACCTCTGTGAATTAGGACACGAGCGATTGATATTATGCTAGTAAGTGTTAAAAACGTTAAAAGAAAAATTTCAAGGAGCATTTAATGGCAGAAACTTTACGTAAGTGTGATATATAAATACCAGGAAGAAAATGTAAATATAGTCTTCTGTGAAGTAGATGTTTTCATAAGTTTACAATGAGAATAAACTGAAATAACATTTTGGAATACAAATCATACAATTAATAAATATTATGTTCATTTTTTTCAAACTTTATTAGACATAGATGGATCTAATTAAGCCTTCCAAGATGGATTTTTTTTTTTTTTTGCACATAAGGCTCTACTAAACAATAAACGGTTTGTTAGTTCCCTTATATGTGATAATATTTTGACATAATTTGCAGAAGTAATTACAGTTGAAATACTGCAATAACAATAGAAATAGTCTTTTTAAAGATCAGACCCCCGCTAGTACAGCAGTAAGTCCATGGATATATAACGCTAAAATCAGACGTTCGATTTCCATCACTGTGCTAAGCAGAGAGCCGGATGGGGCTTTGCTATAAGAAAAACACAAAAAAACATTTAAATATCATTAGTATTTTTTCAATAGCGTATAAGTTGTTGAACGAATAATGTGAAATTCAACTATTTAGTAATAATGTTTTTATTTAATTTGTAATTAAAAGGTTATATATATTTTCTGCACAATTTGAACATTTTGTACTCAAAGTGGATTTGTATTTTTTTCAACGTAACATCCTTAAAGTACATTGGTACTTTTATTTATATGTTTACGTTTTGTCTTCCTACCATAATGTTCTAATACCATGTATAGCGTTTCATTCTAAATTAATTAGAAATGAAAAATGAGAGACTTTGGAGTTTCTTGATGAGGGAAGCCCACTTGAAGTGGCCCGGCATGGCCAGGTGGTTAAGGAACTCGACTCGTAATCCGCGAGTCATGGGTTCGAATCCCCGTCACACCAAACATGCTTGCCCTTTCACCTGTGTGGGCGTCATAATGTAACGGTCAATCCCACTGTTCGTGGTAAAAGAGTAGTCGAAGAGTTTGCGGTGGGTAGTAATAACTATCTGCCTTCCCTCTAATCTTCTGCTACTAAATTATGGACGGCTAGCGCAGATAGCCCTCGTTTAGATTTGGGCGAAATTTGAAACGAACAAACAAACCCACATGAAATAATGTATCTAAGAACGGCTGGTATGGGTATTAACACTTTTATACTTTTGAATTTCACATTTTTAAGAGTTTGGAATTTTCGAATTTGTACTTGATAACTAGCTACTAGTTATTAGCATTCTCAGAAGATTAAATAATATAAAATGGCTTTTCGCCGCTGTTTTTTAGTTGTGTTATTACCATAATTGGGTTATACATTTAATGATGCTCTTCAGGAGTTCAGTTGAACTTGGCATGGCCAAGCGCGTTAAGAATCGCGCCAAACATGCTAGCCGTGGGGGCATTATAATGTTACGGTCAATCCCACTATTCGTTGGTAAAAGAGTAGCCCAAGAGTTGGCGTTGGGTGTTGATGACTAACTGCCTTCCCTTTCGTCTTACGCTGCTAAATTTGGGACTGCTAGCTAAGATAGCCCGGTTGTAAGTTTGTACGAAACTTAAAAAACCAAACAAGAAAAACTTCTTAAAAGCCTACTGTATTATGGAGTTAAGTCGTTTATAAAAGTCTGTTGCATTATGCAGTTAATTTACTTCTAAAAATCAGTGCTACATTTTTTATAATTAAAAATTATATCCGTAACAGTAACATACCTCAGTTTAGTTAAAAAAGCTTAACTCTCAATATGGTTAAAGAAAGTGTTTAGTAATTAATATTAAAATTACAAGATGAAAAGTCGACAGATAAGTTTCGCAACTTATTGAATCGTGCATATCATAGAATAAATACGTTTTTTTGTGAAAGAAGAAATGTTGATGACTTTGGAAATTGAATCTTTGTAAATTCGCCAACGATGTTATCTTTACCTTTTATAAAGTTTTCCTTTTCTGAAGAAAACGTATAAAAATTCCATGTTAAATTTAATATGTTGCATATTAAGTAGTTCATAATATAGTAGAACAAATATAGCGTTAAGTTTAGGTTTAGCAAACAGAGGGAGGTCTACATATTCCCTTCTTGCCACGTGTTTATATTCTGCATTTCGAAAAGGTGTCTCACATCCTTTGTTGCTTCAAAACGAAAACATAGATAATTGAATATTAGCAGGAAGTGTTGCTTTAAGCCTAACTAAAAAAGGTTTCCTCTTACATCAATTGAATTGACGTTAATGCCATTTGAAATATGAATATCGATATCTTATATTCGTTATAAGATAAATTTAATCTAATTCATTGATACATTTTTCTAATACTAACTGACTTATTAAAATAAATATATCAGAAATCCTTTCAAAAATTAAGATTTGTGATTGACTAAGAGATTTGCATGTAAAATATACTATATGACAATGTCAGAGAACTTTAGGACATTTTTTAACGTTTAAGAAAAAGATAATTAATACCAAACAAAAATTAATAAGTTGAATGTCATCCACCTATTTTGCTGCGGGAAAACTGAAACTGCTATAAACACTATCCCATTCTAGCAGAAAATACAATAGATTTTGTTTTCTGGAACATTAATAATAATTTGTTGTCATGATAAAGAATGTTCTAATAAAAAATCAAAATACTAGTGATATTTTTTGAAATTGGCTTTATTTTGTTAAACTACCCCAAACATTCAAACTTAGGTGATTCTTTAAGAGAAGCCCCCCAGTGGCTCAACTGTATGCTTGCGGACTCCACCTCTAGAAACTAGGCTTCGATACCCGTGGTGAGAAGAGCACAGATGCCCCATTTTATAGCTTTGTGCTTGATTACAAACAAACAAATAAATAGACATCAAAGTCTGTACTCTAGGGATCATTTTGATTGATGCAACGTTTTTCCGTTTTTCTTTGGGTTTGTTTTTGTTTGTAACAAATTGTCATCAGGCAGAAATCTGTATTTGCTGTTTTTAACGCAGTCCTTCTTTATCATTTTATTTCACTTGACTGTTCAGTGTTAATATTCTCTGTTTCTAGGCCCGGCATGGCCAAGCGCGTTAAGGCGTGGGTTTCGTAATCTGAGGGTCGCAGGTTCGCGCCCGACTCGTGCCAAACATGCTCGCCCTCCCAGCCGTGAGGGCGTTATAATGTGAGGTCAATCCCACTATTCGTTGGTAAAAGAGTAGCCCAAGAGTTGGCGGTGGGTGGTGATGACTAGCTGTCTTCCCTCTAGTCTTACACTGTTTAATTAGGGACGGCGAGCACAGATAACCCTCGAGTTGCTTTGTGCGAAACTTAAAAAGCAAACGAACAAACAAATTCTTTTTCTATATATATATTGATGGATGTTTTGCAAAGCATTTCAAAGGCACCAAATCGTTACCATTTATAATATTCATGGCAATATTACTTTCAACTGTAAGATTGCTGATGTCTTATTGAAAGGTTCCAATTTAAACTATTAAATTTCTCCATAAAAATAAATTTCAATAACGAAATAGATCAAAAAGGTTTATACAGTTCAATGACTAATAGTATAAAGTTGTATTTCTCATTTATATATATATATATAAATTTTCTTTAAGCGTACGACTTAATTCATTTGCTAAAATTTGTGATGGTAAATGATAATTATGCTTATCTTCAAATTACAACAACAGTACGAAAGTTACATAGTTTTCACCAAACGACTATGTTCTTGCTTCAAAAGTAAAAGCAGTTTATTATCACGTCCTTTGACATTAATTCTCAGACTTCAGTGTGTGTGAATGAGTATGTTAATCTTTTTTACACGGAGGCTCTGTTCGTCGTTGGCCCTTGCTATGAAGTTAAATATATTAATACAAGACAGCAGTACCACGTTCCCTAAGGATCTTTTAATTGTACAAGACATAGAGAGAGATATTAGATTAGCATGTTCCTTCACTCGCTTTATTAATCTTCTTTTAACAACATCGATGTAGTCTTGCTGACAACAAGGACATTTATAAACTACAAATGGTGGTGATTGTAAAAAAGAAATTCGATCTCTAAATTTAAAACAAAAGACTGCAGGCGACAGTTAGTACACGTTTCAACCTATCTGCGGATACATCGTTTTAATAATATACTTTTGTTGGTTTTTAACAATTTACACACACACGATAAGCTAATAATTACAGAATACTCAGATAATATAACTACATCTAGTGTACCAGTATTTTGTTTATTTAAATAACTACCAAATGTTCTTTCGATAACGGAAATAGAAAAGTCATTTTTACATAGAGATTTTGTGATGTTATTGAATTCTTTATCTAATATTTTGTATGAACCAGATATTTTATAAGCGCGATTAAACAGTATTTTAACCATAAAGCTTTTTATTCGGAAGAAAATGAGATTCTTTTCTTCTTTTCTTTTTTTTACTATAAAAGTAATTACGTTCAGAAAAGTAGATCAGGGTATGGTCATATTTTGGAAAACATTATCATAAATCAAGATGGTCTCTTCCAGTAGTATGTGTATATGATTCAATATCAAAACTAGAGGGATTTCAGAATAACTCATACTTCTGTCAAGCAGCAATGATCATATTCAGCTCTGAAAAGTTCCGATAATGTGTCCATATGCCCATCGTTGTTAATGGACACTGACTATTTTTGGCAGAGCTATGTGGAATAATATTTTACATATGTCCACCAAATTTCATTTAAATCCAGTCATTTTTATTCAGCTATAGAACAAAAATAGTGTGAAAATTCGGTTCTCATATTAACATAAGATTTTTTTTTTTATTCTCGTGGCATTGCTGTGGCCTTGATTCTCCATAAACTAATCACTTCTAAGTTGTGTCATGCATGGGCGAAACTTCCATTCACTTTCGGTCTCAGAGCACACTACTATCAAACTTCACAGATGCCTTTTTGGGAGAAATTTAAAACTGTGCTTCAGAGCTTTGAAAAATAGTAACTGACATATCTGTCCATTAGGTGTAAACGTGCCTGTCTCTCTAACTCCTACATTTCACTAAGACTAATGAATAGTAAGTCTGATTGCAGCACAATAATAATAATATTATTAAAAGTTGTGAGTAACACTCTGTTTATACGAATACAACTAATCACAAAAAATACATTGTGGTGTGACACAAAATAAAGCGTGAATAGTTTTGATATAGGTGATGAACTGTGGTGAGTCAAAATGATCATATTTTCAATTTCTGTTTGCAAGAAACTTAGCACTCTCGTGAAATGAGTACCAATTTGTAAATACATCTAGTTTTTTACAAGTGCAAATGTTGCCCAACGGGAAGTCTGCAGGTGCACGGCGCTAAAATTCGGGTTTCGATACCCCTTGTGGGTAGAGCACTAATAGCATTTTGTAAAACTTTATGCTGAATAACAACAAACCCAACAACTGCAAATTGTCACATAAGAAATTATAAAATACTTCCATTACAGAAACCTCTTTATAATTATGTATATTCGTGTAAACGAATGTGATGTCAAAAATAAGATAACGAATTCATAACATAAATTCAATAGGTGTCGCGTTAACGACTTCACTGTAGTAGCATGAATATCGATGTCATTCTCTGGGTGTTTGAATTGTGTAAGGGTTAGACAGATATGTCATGGAAACATACCATATACAAGTTACTTGTGTTGTTTTTCAAAACTCCGAGCATTTTTTATGTGTTACTCTGTTCTCTTGAAGACGTGAACGGTTTTCGAAACTGCAATTTTTGCTTTGAAATCTCGTCTACGCAGACCGCACTTTGAATACTACGGCTTTGTAATTACCCGAGTGTGTGGTGTATTTTGTGTTGGAAAGGCCTGTTACCTATATTTTCATGAAAGAGATAAACCTTCAGTGACAAGCACCTCGCAGGCCTCGTGTTTTTCTGCGGCATGACTCTACCTCTCGGTCAAGAAAAGCTTTGTAGGAAGTATGTGAACTTATTGCTTGTTTTTCTTAAGGTTAACTGTAAGAAGATCTTAAGCTCGTTTAACCCCTAAACTGCTTGAAGTTCAAAATACCAAATTTATAAATCTAGATTTGTGTTCGTCAACTTCTCTTCAAAGGACCTTTAAGTACATAATCTCCACTTTCCTTCAACCTACATCTTCTTATCCATGTAAATCAAATGTGCAGTTAACACATTTAACTTGATGAGTAAAATAGAACATTGAAAATTGTAATATGTTTATATATATGTATATATAGTCAAATGATTAATTTTGTACGGAAATACAATTTGCTCTACTAATGCCACTAATGAATGTTTAATTATTCTTAACAAAGAGACTGAATAATAGACAAATATCAGTATATGTTAAGCAAACAATTAATTAATAATAGAAGAAAACATCTACATGTAGAGAGCTGCTGTTCGGTATTTTCGCCCAAAGCTACACAAAGACTGTCTGCCCAAAGTCATTCCGAATTTCGAACGTATACACGAGAAATGAGTAGCTTGGTAAGTTTCGTTTTTCCTCCTGTGCTGTATCTACGCCACGATTACGGAAAACGGTAGACTTGAGAAAAGCTAAGTTTGAAATCATTACATATTTATTGACGAGTACATTTTAGAAACCTTGTTAACGTCGTATGCAAAATCTTCTTTTAAATGTGTGTTTCATTCAATGACCGCAGAAAGATTCAGTTTTTCTTTCCAGTATTGTTTCTGTATTTGTTATTAAGGGCAAAGCAATATTATAGGCTATCTTTCTTTGTCAACCACTAGTACGGAAACCCAGATTTTAGTGATATGAGTCCCTCAAGTTTGCCACTGAGCCACTTGAGGGTATTAATATACTTATTTTTAAAACTCATCAGCCAAAGTGCTAACTAAAGTGAAACTTTTTTAGCTATTTCAAAAGCAATTTCTTCCTTAGATATTTCGATTTTAGACATTTATGTAAATCGAAAGTCGAGTGATGAAAAGGGTTGACAATATTTGCTGTTGTAAGGTTTAAAAACAACATTATATAACTCTGGGTATTTATTCATTGATGTGGATTAATATAAGGAAGAGGAATAACATTTTCATTAAAATCAAACATCAATTTACATAAATTTTGCTAAGACAGAGTTTCATCAAGAAGCCAAACTTATATGATTCCATACTTTCTTTAGATATTTTATTCAGTTGTACCTGTAGGGGGCAGAGCACAGATAGCTCTTTGTGTAGCTGTGTGGTTAACTACAAATAAAGAAACCCGGTTTATTTGTAATTAAGCACAAAGTTTTACAATGGGCTCTCGGTGCTCTTCTCATCACGGCAAATGAAACCCAGGTTTTGGGGTCCTAAGTCCCTAGATTTTTCACAGGAATAAAGAGGAAAGGTTTATGTTTCCTTGAACAACTACGTTCACGTGGATACTTCTTTCTATAATTATTCTTTGTTTACATCAAGCAAGTGTTATGTAACATATATTTTAGTGTATTTATAAATTTAGTTATGTGTTTGTCATTTTATTTCGAAGAGGGGTTGATCATGCAGTATTATCTGAGCTTTAGTAATACAAATGTTTTGTTTATTTACACTCAAGGCATAATAATATTTGCGTATCGTTCAACATATTGAGACTTGCTGTACAATTGGATTGCTATTCAGGCTAGACCGTATACAAGTTTATGTAAGTTATGCGTTAATATTAAAGGCCCTGTAATCATGAGGGTTTATAACGCAAAAACTCGGGAACCATTTCCCGCAGTGGGCAAAACAAAGATGTCCCACTGTATAGCTTCGTGCTTATATATATATATATATATATAAGTTTCAACACACAATAGTTATAGTAAGGTAAAATATTGGTTTTCAGTAGGAGTGGAAATTCATTAGGACTTCAAAAATAAAAATAAATATGTCTTAAAATAGAATAAATTACATTTATAAGAGGGATAATTATTTAGGATAAAAATTTAACAACATTTGGTTTGTATCTGAGAGTGAATATTAGAGAAAAAGTTGAAGAGAACTACAATAGAAAGGTCAAATAAAACAAACCTAAACTAGATGAACTCAGCAAGAAAGCAAAATCACCAAATCTAAAATTTAGGTTCTAAACCTTATCTCACAAGAACTAACTAGTGAACGAAGGTACTTCCGTTTGGCTTGATTTCAGCTATTACTCCTCAAAGTTCATTAGCTATACGTTGCGTTGAAGATTCTACCTCAAAGTTTCTACAACAAGAAGAAAACGAACATTTACAGCTGCACTAAAACGTCTTACACGCCACATTTGCCGTACAAATATATATTTACTTCTAGATCGAATTCCACGTCAGCTAAACCTAGATTAACATAGAGTAATTCTTCTAATGTAAAAGCAAACGCAAGAAACTTACCTGTTATCAACGAATTATTTATATCTAAATAACTAACTTTGGAATATGCGTGTGTTTTTCTTATAGCAAAACCACAAAGGGCTATCTGCTCAGCCCACCGTTAGAATATGCCAGATACAATAAACATTTAAATGTTGAATGGCACATTTTAATGAGTTGCCAAATATACTCAAATTCAGAACAATACACAGAGCCAATATTATTAATTCACCATACAATCACGTTTTGACAAAGATTATCTCCATACATAGAAACTTCTGTGAAAACTACACTACTTATTTTGAAACAAGAATGTATTCTCCAACAAAGCAACTAAAGAAACCTAACATGTATCACCAGAGACAGTGGGGACCAGTACGTTATCAGTGGATCCTGCTTATCGCTTTGCATTACAATAGTTTATTTTTATCCAGTAGCTTCCTTTCACGAACCGTGAGCTCTTATCTCCCTTTTGTAATCATTTTGTAATGTAACTATGAGAAAGGTCTTATCGGAAGTTATATGTGAAGTACCACAAGATGACATTTCTTTGGGCGTCAAAAAGATGACACTTTGACAGAGTTGTTACGTAAGCTGTTTACTAACTCAATAATTAAAACCACCGTGGAGGTTAAAACAAATTTTCTTGCCCTTCGCTGATAAAGTTGATAAAATTCACTCCATTATCCTATCATTAAGCAACTCAAGTTATGTCTTGATATAATTCTTGAGCTGATTCGTCAGCGTAAAATCTTGACAAAACTTCATGAAAATTCTCAGATTTCTCAATCCTGTTCTAAACCCTAAGCTTTTTCAGAATTTGATTGTTTGGTTTGAATTTCATGCAAAGCTACACGAAGACTATCTGCGCTAGCCGTCCCTAATTTAGCAGTGCAAAACTAGAGATAAAGCAGCTAGCCAACTCTTGGGGTACTTATTTTTATAAACGAATAGTGGATTGACTGTCACATTATAGTGCTGCCACGGCTAAAAGGGCGAGTATATTTGGTAGGACGGGAATTCGAACCCACGATCAACAAATTACTAGTCGAGCGCCCTAACCATCTGATTTTAAGAACGTTTAGCGAATATTATCGCCCTTTCAGCTGGAAGAGTGATATAATGTGACGATCGATTGCTTAATAGTTATCCATGGATAGTGTTCACTAGCTGTCTTTTCTCTAGTCTATCACCAAAAAATTAGGAACGGCTAGCGAAGATAGTGCTCTAAGAGCTTTACACGAAATAAAAAAAAATATTAAGTACATAACGAAGGCTTTTTATAAAGTTTTGAAAATTAAGCTCAATTTGAGTGTTTGATACCGAAGCTGTTGCTATTTTGGAATTCTATGGACGAAACTCTTTCCAGCAACACACAATTTATATTATAATTTTTTGTGTGTGAAATCGACTTAAAAATCCAGATTTATTTCACGTGTTTCAGAATGCATGTTGATAAATCGTAGCACCATCAATATTTTTAATCATAATAGATGATTTCCAAAATATTGTATTTAATCCAATTTTTCGTGTGTTTCGAAACTTAGGTGTGACTTGAATAATTAAAATGTTTTGTAGTGTTGCAGGAAGGAAGATGAAGCTATGAATATACATTGTTTTCTTCTGTGCTGTTCATATAGGTTGACCAAAATAGTCAGTGTACTGCTCTTTTGAGTTACATGATAATTTTTTATCTAGTATTTAATTGTTGTCACTAGATGTCAGCACAGTGTTAGATAATTTACCTTTCTAGGAAAGTATTCGTAAAATATGGTTTGGTTTGGTTTAAATTTCCCACAAAGCTACACGAGGGCTATCTGCGTTAGCCGTCCCTAATTTAGCAGTGTAAAACTAGAGGGAAGGTAGCTAGTCATCACGACCCACCGCCAACTCTTGGGCTACTCTTTTACCAACGAATAGTGGGATTGACCGTAACCATTATAACGCTCCTACGGCTGAAAGAGCGAGCATGTTTGGTGTAACGGGATTTCGAACCCGTGGTAAAATATGACAATAAGAAAATGTTTTTTTTCTGTTAAAGAAACAAATTATAGAATGCACTGGAAATCCCTGTCAAAGTTGTATTCATAAAGTTATGCTATTCTATGCTGAAAGAGTGTTTTAGAATAATGTTTCGATCACCAGCTTAAGATAAAAAATAATAGTCCACAAGTTTGTTTTTTTCATTGTGAAACGATAAATTTTAACCTGATATATTTGAGCTCTAATTAAACAAAATTTAATATAACGCGTGAACGTCTGTTTACTTAGTAGGTCGTTATTACGGCCTTAGTTTATTGTGTTTTCGTAAAACACTGAAAAAAGAGTTTTAATTTGTGGGGCCATATTATCATAATATTCTTCCCGAATATCTAAAGGTATTCTTTCCATCATTAACGAAAATAAGCGAATAATTTACGGAAATGCTAAATAAAATCTAATAAACAGGTTATTAATGCCTATCAAGATGGATAGATTAACATATTAGTGCTGATTCGGATTAGATTAAAGTATTAGTGCTGATTCGGCTCAGATTAACGTATTAGCACTGATTCGGATTAGATTGAATAACAAGACAACAAAGAAATTTAGAATTGCAACTGTATAGATACTGTTTGGGACTTTGAAAAGTGGGAAGTGTTACTTATTTTTTCTTGTTTGTTTTTATCTTTCTCGTTTCCAGTTCTTTTCTTTATATGTACAACAGTGCACGTTTTTCTCTCTACCTAATTATTTGGTTGTACTTAAATATATTTATTTATTCATTTTATTTAAGGATATTATTCTCATTTGATGATAATATGCTTATAAAGATTACCTTCTTTCTCGCGTATTACAAGCAAAATACGTTATCTGTCTAGTATGTGACAAGTAGGTAAATATACTCTGATAACAAAAATAGAGAATTATGTGATTGTTCAGGTTTCGTTTTAAAACTGAGGTAAACTTATGTGGTTTATGTTTATGTATATATTTCTGGTTGTATTAGCATGTTAGACCGAATTCAGATTTAGAAACAATATAAGCTGTATAGATTGAAAATGCAGTTGCCAGAAAAGTAAACAAATAAGCTTAAAGTTTGAGACATAATATTAACGTTATTTTCTCAAGCAACAAATCCCTGTTTTGATTACTGTCTAAATGCTCTATTATTTAAGAAATTCCAAATAGGAATTTGTAGTTGAGAAAATAATACCAATACTATGTCAAAACATTAAGTTTCTTTCGTTAATTTTTGGTTAAATTTTCACTAGAGGTACGTATCTTGTTTTTGTATTTTTAAGATCTCTATTCCCCTCTTTTTAAATAATTTTTGGAAAAAAAATATATAAACTAGTTTCCTTAGTTTTTATGTTGATCATAGACGTATGTAGTTGGTTTATGATTCTCTCTCGGGAAACAATCACAACCTTTGGATTGGCTTCATGCCAATTGGATGACTATATTCTCTGATATTATTGTCAATATGCTATCATTGATAGTGAGACAGCATATATGATCATGTGATGCACGGTGATCAACATACCACATGTTAGGTATAAACTGATAAAGTAAATATCGATCATTCTTGTGCCCTGTAGTTATACGGAGACGGGTAAAACTGGATTTCTGGAATTATTGAACTACACTGGAATAATGCGTGGACTGAATTTGGTAACCGCATGAGTTTTATACACGCAGTACATTTTGACAAGTATTTGTAGTTCTTTTTTTAAAGTTGTAAAGCCTTATATATACATACATAACCATATGAAGTTTTCAATTTGTATAGATGCCTGCGCATATATCCAATGCTAATATAAGACAACGTGTCGTAGTATAATCGTATAATTTTAATATTTTGTATAGTTAAGGAATTTCTGCTACTCTAAATGCTGGTGAGCCGTCGCTACCGCATACTTTATCTGAAAATAATGTTTCCTATACAAAATAAAAACACAAAATTTCTGCCTCACTTTCGACTAGAATCTCCATCTTCTACTTACACGAGTTTTGTCACTCCTTACAGCCAGCTTTAAGTATGGCTGGTCTATGTTTATAAAGTTCACAATCGAAACTGAGCTTCGTGTTATCTTTCAGACTATAGCTTAAACATTAAACATTTCGTTTGTGCGGAACAGCTTAGATTTTGTATGACGTCTCAAGTGTTTCTGTAACATGGCCGAAATCGATCACACAGTGATAAAAAACGAAAAAAAAACAACGGTAACTTTGATCCTGTCAACACTATAGTGACGAATAGACAGAAACCACATATATAAACAATGATTTGTCACATCAATACAGCCGTAACAATCCATTAGTAATCACTATGCTCGTTTGTTTTTTGAATTTTGCACAAAGCTACTCGAGGGCTATCTGTGCTAGCCGTTCCTAATTTAGCAGTGTAAGACTAGAGGGAAGGCAGCTAGTCATCACCACCCACCGCCACCTCTTGGGCTACTCTTTTACCAACAAATAGTGGGATTGACCATCACATTATAACGCCCCCACGGCTGAAAGGGCGAGCATGTTTGGCGCGACGGGGATGCGAGCCCGCCATCCTCAGATTACGAGTCGCACGCCTTAACGCGCTTGGCCATCGCGAGCCTTACTATGTTACATGTCTCATGCCTGTCATAAAACCGTTAAATTACACACACGACCTACACGCAGTTACATGTGGAGATATATATAAATATAATATATTATGGGACTACTTCCGCTGAAAATGATTGGGTGTCAACGGTCAAACAGCCATTGTTACTTGTTAGGTAGTCAAATAAACTTAAAAACTATCCTACATAACGTGTAATGATGTCCTAAGTAATAATGTCCTGATTTTATTATAATAATTATTATTTATAATTTCTGCTGGGGATTGTTAGTATCTCTTCTTGTAGAATATATTAAATAATTGTTGTTAAAGTATTACAAAAATTAGTAGTGATTTCAGCTGTCTCTAAATACTGTAAAGACTGTATGTGTTACTGAAGTAATAAAGATGGAAATCTAAAAGATTTAAGAAACGATATGGTTTTATAGTGGTGTGAATTACTCATATGCCAAATATTGTTTTTTCTCTAAATTTATTATTTCTATTATTAATAGATATTGGTACGCGTTTTACAGATTTTAATACTGTATTTTATTTTCTGCTTTTGGATACTTCGAAATACAAGTTATTAAAATATTTTTATGAAATTATTATCATACGCTTACTAATAATTAAAGATACTTGGGCCAAAAATTTGCTTTAAATCATCGTTAATTCCATTATTATAAAGTTATCTAACATTGAAAAACAAAACAATTTTAATATTTATTTGAAACTACATCCTTTTTAAATCATTTTTTAAAATATTTTAATTTACGTTAGAGATATTCGAAGAAATGTATTTAATTAAAATTATTATATTGAAATTTAAAACGTAATGCTTGGTGACTTTTACTGGAGTTTGTTTGTATTTACTTCAGAATTTAAAGATAAATTTGTGTTATGCACGCTTTATGTCTTTAGGAAACTTCAAGGCTACACTATTTGTTTGTACAAAGTTTCAAAATCTAATCTTTACTGTGAATTTATGTAAAATGCTTAATGACTTGTTTGTTACTAAATTTCTCCATTGGATTTCATTTACGTATAGAAATGTTTTTGCTGTTGTCCAACATATCTGTCTTTCAACGTTTCTATATGTGTTTATGGTCATGATTGGTGTGTTCGGACTAAGAATTCACTGCTCACATTCTTCTGCCACACAGACACACACGCTTCGAAATTTGATGACCTGGGTTTGCTGTGAGAGTCGCTATCGAATCCAAATGTTTAGACAGAGACCATACTTTTCATATTCCTTTTCGTCATTGCGGTTACTCAATCCAGAACTCGTCAGGTCGACTGACTGAAAAACAACAAACACAGTAGTAGTGATAGAAACACTATTTACATCGGCCATTTGTTACAACAACTACTAAGATGTGAACGCTTTTCCAACTTCGTGAAACATTATTATAATTAATTGTATTTTCATAAGACGTTATTATTAGGCGTATTATATTTTAACACTGCGTGTTTATCTGGTACCTTAGGAATGGGACAAGGTTAAGTTTATTGATTTACAACGCTAAAATCAGGTGCTCGATACTCCTCGATGGACACACCAGACAGCTCGATGTGGACTTGCTATAAGAAGAAAACACGCTGCCTTAGGAAATTCAAGGAATAGAAGATTATATAATAATATCATGGCGAAAATAATGTGTTTGTAATAATATTATTATTTGTATACTTTCTAATTCTTAAAAAAAAAACCAAAGGGACAAGATAAAGAATGGAGTATGAAAAGTATAACAGACTTAACACTAATGTCGCAAAACAAGCGTAATTAATTAAGTTTTCAGTTTTTTGTTCAGCATTAACCACCGTATTAATAATAGTATAAGTAATTGATAGGACGTTAGAAAGAATTAGAGTAATATTGAGAAATTACTATATCAACAGTAATCACAATTATTTAGGGTTCACTTGTTTGTCGAGTTTGTGTTGTGTCTACCGCGAGTATCGAAACCAGATTTTTAGCGCTATAGATCCTTAGTTTTTTCGTAGAACACCAGTGGGAATTATTGACAGAAAAAGGTATAGAAATGTGTAGATACAAAATAGCTCTGATATAGGAGAGAAATGTGTACTATATTAAATTCACCAATGACTTTTCAATAACTTTTAACTTTTCATCTTGTAAGGATAAAGCTTTTGTTTGGTTGTTTTTTATTGTGGCAATAATAACAGAGTTAATTAACAAATATATAAAAATTCGAATGGTCTGTCAAAGATAATAACTTCTACTCGAATATTACTTAAAAGGGAAGTTAATACAGTCATGAGTTAGTTAGTTACTGAGAAAAAGTGTAGATAGCTTAGTTGCTTTGCGTCATAAAACACCAAAACTAAAGAAAGCAAAAGAAGAAATCACACATACACAAAACAAAAACGCAAAAAAATACGTCAAGCTTTAGAATATGTATTTAATTTACATTGGGTAAGATTAGGGTAGACTCGTACGTGAACTTGAGTTTGCTCGTAGCTTACAGCTTTGTATTTAATTTCGTATTTAACATCATTATTGTCAACCAGTGATTAGAAAAACGAATTCAGTTGATTGACTGATTTGTTTTTATCCTGTGTCGTAACGACCCTTGGTTCGAAAACGTAAGTTTTGTTAAACTTGTTTTTTCAGTTAATTTGTGATGACGAGAAAACCCACTTGTAGAGAAAAATATATATTTAAAAAACGGCTGATATGGGTTGAAAAAATGTTTTGTGTATAGGTGTTCCTCTACATAAAAAAAATCTCTCAACCAATAACAGCCGTATTTTAAATATATATTGACGCTGTATGCCGAATCATTCTTCATTAGCATAATACAAGCGAAAAATAAAAAATATCAATAAATACTTATACTGTCTTTTTCATGTTAGAGGGTAGGTATTTACTTCTACAATTGCATTTTTGGCTAAATTTTTTCAACCTTTTAAATACAAAAACTAATTTATTTTGAAATAAAGCACACAATATTTTCGCTTTCATAAAAACTCAAATATATATAGGTAATATGTACTTAATTCTATTACTGTTGATCTGCATTTTCTAATCTTTTCCATTTTTTGTTTTATTTTTATGGCAATTTTGGGAATCTCCCCCTGCCTGGTGGCTCAACGATAAATCTGGGGCGTAATGTTCCTGAAGGATTCCTGAAGAATATTCACAGTGGGCGCAACATGAATAGCCCATTGCCTGGCTTTGTGTTTATTAAAAAAACAAACAACAACAAAGTGTTCTAAAAATCCATAAAATATCAAAATAATAGCTCTCTGAATATCTTTTCATATTTGCTTTAACATTTGTTAAAAACTGTTGAACCTTACGCAAAGAGCCGTTTTTTCATGTTTAAGCACGTAAGAAATAGAAAAATAATTCATATAAATTTTTTTTTTGTTCGAGGGTTTCGATACCCGTGGTGAGCAGAGCACAGATAGCCCATTGTGTAGCTTTGTGCTTAATTCTAAACAACAACAACAAAAAGTTTTTGTTCGTGGTTAGTAAATTATTATCTTAGTTATGACTTAATTAAAATTATTCTACTTTAAATCAATAGATGGCGAGATCATATCTAACAAACAATAGAATAAGAGAAAAAAAAAACTCTAAAGTGAAGAATCCACAAGTTTTGTTTTATTATATTATACTGCAATCTCAAGAAATGTTAACAGTAGTTGTTAAGAATTTACTGAATGGTGTATAGTACAGCCAATAGAACACAGAAATGAATAATAATAATTTTGGCACGTGACTGTCATTCGGTTAGTGCAAATTAACCATGTTTTGTCATTTACATTTCGTTATTACTATACTACCTTATTAACATTGTTATGTGCAGTCTTAGGTTATTCAACGGTGAATATTTATTGTTTTACTAACGTGCGTTACTATAAATGTTATCAGTGTACTATAACATTACTTTCGGGTACATTTCGTGTGTGTAAAACTGACTGACAAGGCTGAAGTTTGTGTACAAGAATTTCGTATGGTTTGTGATTGTAATATCGCTACCTATAAATAATAAATCTAAGAAAAAATTAACAGAATAATAAACTTGGTAAATTATAAATTGAATAATATCAATTAATTTTGAGGTATCCGAAGGACATATATGTAATTCAAAATGTTAAGAAAAATATTAGGTTCAATTGATATGACATAGAAAAGAAACGTAAATTATCTGGAAATTGCTATTACAAAGGTTGAATGATAACCCTTTATTGCCTGCAGATAAAAGTCGCCAACTTACCCTCCTGTAGAGCTGACAAATTACTGAAAATTATTGATGTTATGTTATGCAAATATATATATATATTAAGCATCGTTTTGATATTCAAAAACATGTATTGGCTGTCTTCTGGTGAGTATTTATAAATCGAAGGCCGTTTAGATAATAGCGCATATTAAAATTGCTATCACGTTAACGGACTTTGATTATAAATTAAGCACTAGGTGGCAGTAATCATTATTTATTTATTTTTTTAGTGTACTTGTTTCTACTTGCTTACCTACGATAATAGATTCAGCATTTCTAATCGATTCTTTCTCTTGTGAAAGAATAAGAATAAACTTGTCAAATAAAGATGCTGTATTTGAATCATTTATCGCTAGATTCGGTGCAATAAAAACAAAATATTCCTCAAAAGGTACTATGATTCTTTACATACTGATGTTATGGGCTTAACAAACATACGTATATAAGAGTACAAATGGTCCTTATGTTAAAGGTTTGTATTTGATTATGCGGTGAATGTTTGTATACAAAGGCAGAAATGAAAAGATGCGAATATAAGCCCTGTTCCCGACGTTAAATTATACTGATTTATCATAAAAAATTAAAACTATCCTCAAACGCATATGCATTAGTAACATAGTTTTAATAAATCAACAACAAGATAATAATTCAGCATTGCATTCCTATATTTGAAATTATTGGCTTGAGAAAAAGTTTTATTTTCTAAGTTTTACAAACACAATAACATTTTCATTGTAAATATATTAGGGTTTCGTAAAGAATTATACTTTTCTTTTGAAACATATTTTGTATTGTTTTTAACAAACTTCCCTGAAATTTATTTTTCCTAAGTCATATGGATATTATTTTAGACAAACTTTGTAGTATCATTCAAATTGTTTGAAGCTGCGAGCAAATATTAATTTTAGTGATATTGTTTTCCCCAATTTTATTATTAGGTTTGATAATGATATAATATTTCAATTTTTTCTTTAAATTCTAAATTTCATTCAGAGTGATTTTTCACATCGAAAATGTAACTGTTTGTGTATATCAAAGGTAATAATTACTTCTGTTCTGTTGGCTCAGCATGGCCAGATGGGCTAAGGCGTCCGACTCGTAATCTAAGGGTCACGGGTTCAAATTCCGGTCGCAGCAAACATGCTCGCCCTTTTAGCTATGGGGGCGTTATAATGTGACGGTCAATCATACTATTCGTTGGTAAAAGAGTAGCCCAAGAGTTGGCAGTGGATGGTGATGACTATCTGCCGTCCCTCTAGTCTTACTTTGGTAAATTAGGGACGGCTAGCGCAGAGAGTCCTCATGTAGCTTTGCGGGAAATTCAAAAACGAACGATTTATACTGTTAAATGATTCATTCCAATTCGTTCTGTCAAATGTTTTGGTAATTGTAAAACTCTTAAGCCCTTCTCCCCCAAAAAAATTTAAAATTAAGTTTGAAAAACATTATATTCCATAATATTATTTCGAATTAAAGACCAGTTTTCTAAATTTACTAAGAAATAAACACACAAAATCTGATAATTTAAATCTTTTATAATAATTCTTGTTTGCTTTCAGCATGACCTAATAGAGCGCTCGATTTTCAACCTGAGAGTCGCGGAATTGAAACTCGAAGCTCAACATGTTTCTTTTCAGTCATGAAGTCATTATAATTTAACAGTTACTCTCACTAAAGAGGTTTCCGAAAAGACTTCAGTACGAAGTTACTAAATGGTTTATCTACTAGGCTCTTGCTGTGAGGATTGAACGACGAATTATAATGCTATGAAGCTTCAAAACTGACACCAAGGTAATTGTGAACAAATTGTCTTTTCATAAGAGCTTCCATAGACTGTCATGAACGTTGAAAAATAATCGAGCTTATAAATTGACATCCGTTGCGTATATCACACAATTCGGAGATTTTATCCGAGAATAAAATTGTTTTCGCTTAGATTTGTTTCTCCATCTTTTGTCTGGAATGTACAATATAATTAAAACATCCTTAGTGAATATGTAGTTTCGGTGGCGACTATCAAGTCAAGCAACTTCGAACGTATTTCAGTGAGTACGATGTAAATACTTCTTCAAATTAACCTTGCAGCGGTTAACAACGAGCTTAAGAGTACTATAAGAGAGAGCATTTCAATCCAGACACTGAGTTCAAATGTTCATTAGACAAATTCAGCTATAGTGTATAATTGACAAATCACTGTCGCTTCTTACAAATAGCCATTAATTAACTAGAAGTTTGTTTGTTTTGAATTTCGCACAAAGCTCCATGAGGGTTATCTGTGCTAGCCGTCCCTAATTTATCAGTGTAAGACTAGAGGGAAGGCAGCTAGTCATCACCACTCACCGCCAACTTTTGGGCTACTCTTTTTACCAACAAATAGTGGGGTTGACCGTCACTTATAACGCCCCCGCGGCTAGAAGAGCAAGCATGTTTGGTTCGATGGGGATTCAAACTCGCGACCCTCATATCACGATTCGAACGTCTTAACGCACTTCCATCAACGGTAAAATGATGAAATATTAGGATCAGTACATTGTTCAATCTCAGTGTTGGCTTTGAAAGAAAGTAAAATTCTAAGATATATCTTCCGCTATATAAAATCCCTTTATTCTTAAAGTGTTGCCTGAATATTTTTTTCAGTGAATTTCATAAGTTAAGACACATTAGATCATACGAAAGGATACGCTTTATCAGGATAACCAAAGTTGTCTTTCCAAAACTAGCAATCTGAGAAATATAATTGTTGAGCACACAACTAATTTTGCATTGTAGTCTGGACTGCATATTATGAGCGCTCTGGCAACGTGACCAAAAAAGGAATCTTTGATATTCAGTTACATATTCATTCATTTCAAAATTTTCACAAAGGATAACGCCCCCTTCATTGTTCGATACTGGTAGTTGGCACAGCACTGGTAGCCCATTTTGCATCTCTGAACTTAACAAAAATAAATAAACATGCTGTTATCTATAGCTACCATTAATTTTGATCCGAGAAACTCTAAGAAAAACAGTAAGTTTGTAAACAGCTTCCTCTTCCAGCTCTTGGGTTGTCTTTTCTGAGCATTAATGGAACTTCACCGGTCTATAACTTCACTTGGTCTATATGACGCATCCACAACCTGAAAGTGCAGAATGCGGTTTTGCAGCATCAGTCTGCGAACCATGAACCTTCAGATTAATATATAAGCATACTAACTACTACACTCTCCCTTGTTCCTAAAATAGAAATACCATCTTTTACACTGATAATAAAATCAAATAGAATCCACCACAAATACAACACATTAGTATTTCAAATTACATATATATTTGTCACCACCATTGGTATCAGTTGATGGAATGTCATTCTGTGACGTGGTATATTCCAAATGTTTTAAATTGTTCATTATTGTGTTAAGTTAAAATAATTTAAATAGGTGCTAAACACAGGCCCCCCGCTAGTACAGCGGTATGTCTCCGGATTTACAATTCTAAAATCAGGGGTTCGATTCCCCTCTGTGGGCTGAGCAGATAACCCTATGTGGTTTTGCTATAAGAAAAACGCACGCTGCTAAATATAAAGGTTTGTAAACAAACTCTGGAAAAATGCACTACCAAATTACGTGCCCTTTTAAGTCCGTGACAAGTAAATTACGTCTGTCAAAATTACTCTTAGTGTCTTTAGTCCAACATAACTTTTATCCAAAGGTTTTTGTGACAGTAGCAGTTGAAACTGAATTTTACAATAGGTAGTCCACGGACGATACCGCAACATTTCACCCTATATATTTATGCATGTATATCTACTATTAACTATTAAACGATTCCCGTCAAAGACTTACATGCGATTCTGTGTGACAGTTGAGTGCATGTATAAAACTCCTCACGGGTTTGGCAAACTATTTGCATGCTAATATTAAATTTATTACATGTAAGTAGTTTAACTAAAAATAAAATAAAACAATTTAAAAGCTTTAATAGCTTTAACAGAGGAAATTAATGAACGGTGAAATGAGTATTATTTAAGTGTGTAATTAATATTAAAATATTCAATATTATTTTTCTCTTTGTAATCTGCCGACATTGTGAATGGCTATATCTATTAGATTCTTGCATAGAATCAATGAACTGATAATTTGTAAGAGATTTGTCAGCCCTTTAAATATAGGAATTCTTGTATGTAAAACGTAAGGTCTCAATTGTTTTTGCTGAAATAAACGACAAAGTGAGCAGAATGGAAATACTGATTGACTTTCCTACACCGAGATACGCCAGGATAATAATCTGTCAGCAGTAAAATCGTTAAAAGGCCAAAGGTAAGGCCATAGTTAACAAGAACGGAATAATCTCACCAAATATATTTATTAATACAGTACACTATATAGTGAGATTTTTAAATGTATCAAAATAAAAATATGGGTTATTTTAAATCGACAAATTACAACCGAGAAAAGTTTAGTCTTTTACAGTTATAGAAATAAAACATAATATAAAAATTATATTTAAAATATTTATAATTATGATGGTGAAATCTCATAGTAGACATGCTAATATATTTCTTATATATGTTATTTAGCATGTGGAATACAAAATAATAAGTTTTGGAATGATCTACACAAACATGAAGTTCAGGGTGGTCGCTAGAAAAGCGGAAAATTTGTCAAACAGCTATTTATTTTTACAAAGTTTTTTAAAGGCACATGTTATATTACACTCATAGATGCTCAAAATTATTAAAATCATGCATTTTATTCATGATGTAAAGAAATCAAAATAGAAATGAGTAAGCACGCATTTTATTCATGATCTCATCTGACCCTCAAAAATTCCGCTTTTCTAGCGACCACCCTGTAGTTGCTGCTATTGTTTACAAGAGTAAATACAGACTTTTACATTGAAATCTGGCTTAAAAGTTAATAATAGTAAAGATGCAAATCTGTGTATAGATTTATTACTTTGTTTTCCTCAAACTAGAAACTGTCTAATTACTAAATAGGACGTAATACACGTTAGACAAATAAAATGCGTGTCCATATCCATACAGAAATGTGTTACTGTAGTTAAGTTGAAAGTTCACAGTCTTGTAAGTTCGCAGACATAGAGTTGTGCCACTAGAGGGAGACAAAAAAGAAGTAAACTTTCTTTTGCTTTAAGATTCGTAATAAACAGATCAAGATAGAGTATAAACTTTCTTTCAAAAATGAAACATGTTTTACCCTTTGCCATATTTGAAGGCTAAAGATATTATTTCGGTATTTTGATGATTTGGTCACATATCTATGGAATAAATACGTTCTTACAAATTTTCTGAGATATTTGAAAAGGTAGTGATAAAAGAGTCCTTTGAATTTAAAAATGAAACTCAAACAATTTCTGAATTAAAAAATTAGTCATTGTTGCTTGTAAGTGGTTTAATGTTAAACATGTAATTATTCTTTTATAGATTGTTTAGGTAGAATGTTTATGATGAAACACTGTAGAATGAACGACAATTGACTGTTGCGGAGATACAAGTGTAGAGGAAGACGAAAAGCGGAAGACCTTTGAAACGTCGTCCTTTACACTTGTGTCTCCACAACAGGCAGTTGTCGTCCATTCTACTAAGTTTCATCATGTAATTACTGATTTTAGGTGGTTTTAATGTTAAATATGGAATTATTGTTTGTAGCTGGTTTAATGATCAGCACAAAACTTCCTTTTGAACTTTTTAATAAAATTCAAAATAAAAACTCATGAACTGGGAAACTTCCCATATTCGTATGTCCTTGGCAAGTCTACGAAAAATCAGGAGTTTGATTTTCCTCGATGGATGCAGCAGATAACCTGATTCGGATTCACTATAGAACATACACACACCGTATTCATAAGTATATCAAGCAGTTAGCTGCGCATAATGATTATGAACAAAGAAACTGACTTGAGAATTAGGATTTTAAGGTGTAATCTTTCGTAAATATTTGTGTTTTATTAAGTACAAAGCTACACAATGGAGCTATATATACGAGGTACTAACCACGGATATTGAGACGTGAGTACAAGCATTACAAACTATCAGAAAAATAATCACGTAGTAAAAAATAAACTTTTTGTCGCTGCAACTAGATTCGTTAGTTAGTCACTTATAAACTATTTTAGGAATTCTCAATTTTATCGCTAATACATGTAAGATTAGTATAAACTATTTACTCATTCTGTATTTTCAAGATCTTAAGTTGTTTGTATAGAATATATGATGTGGAATCAATAAGAAATAACTTTACCTAGAAGTATCGCTTACAGCACTTGTTTGGGAGATAATTTAGGCCTAACATAAATTCATAAGGTTTGCTGAACCCTCTAAGATTGTATTTGAATTGTGACCGAAAAGGCTGTTAAAAACTGGAAGTAAATCTAATAGTAATAAGTATTTTTCAACACAAGTTTGTATGTTTTAGGTATATATGAAATACTGATAATGTTTTCGATGGATATTGTTGGAAAGCAATTATTAGGTTTCCGTTTTTCTCGTTACAATACAAGAGAACAGTAACGCACAGATACTGCTGTCTAGATGCTGATCCGTTGTTCCAGTCAAAATCCAGGCACACGAAAAGATACTAAATCCAAGAAATAGAAAATCCAACTGCAGAAGTAGGAGAAACATTGTAAATCCACTTCATACAAGAATAGGTTAAATAGCATGGCTTCTTGCAACTTTGAGACGTATTATGATAGGTAATACCTGAAACACCATATAGCCAAAACATAAGACAATAATGTGTGTGAAAATAGGCAAACACTGCATATGGTTGTTCTTAAGTTTATGTGGTAAGATACTTTGTAGACTCTTCATAAACCAGGACAGGAAAGCATTTTTAATGTCTAGCTGTTGAACAGCATATAGTTTTGTGTTATTGTGTAACAGGTGATACTTTTGAACACAGTTAAACAGTAGTTGCAGATTGGTGTCGGCTGACCCACAACTGGTCGAAAAATTATGTTTGTCGTTCTTTTGGTTCTGAGTGTCATCACTAAGCTGGCACACGTGGATAGTGATGAGTGTCATCAGGTTTTGATTGTTGTATGTATAAACACTTATGTTTATATTATTATTATCTGCACTTTGATAGTTTAATATGACTGTTAAAAATATACTGGCCAGGTTCGAAGCTTGTCAATCTATTATCTGAAGTGGTTTTCCCCTACATATTACAATAGCTTACCAGCTGAACAAAGGATAACCAACAAATATTCTTTTAAAGTAAAAGTATTGGGGACATAATTCTGACTCCCATCTCATCTATCACCAGCAAGAACATAGACAAGAGTAGGTGGAACAGCTCTGTCAAATAATGGAAGAAGCCACGACATTGCTTTTAAACATCTTGTGTGAACACTGTTTTACAAAAATGTAAAGAAATAATCACAGTAGAAAAATGGTTTAGTTAAGGAGAGTGGGTGTAGCTTTAATACACCCGATTGTTCAGGTGAAAAGAGTGGGCGTAGTTTTGATACACCAGATGGTTTCGTTGAAAAGAGTGGGTGTAGCTTTAATACATCTGATATTGAGCATATTAATCTCCAGAGAACTGCCGAGCATTGGATAGCCAAAAGTTTGAACCAAAGAAAGCGGACTTTACACCACAGACATCACTGAACCAGGCCTGGTCTTGAAAATTATCCTCAATATGAGAGAGAGGTAGAGCAAACCCCTAAAATGCAAAGACAATTATGCTAACGAAACAAATTACGCGTGGAAATAAGTACTAAATTAAATGGCACAACATGTTGTGACCATAAGCCTGTTAACTGGGAATATATTTGCCCTTTTCTCAGATATTAGAACCGAAGCAAATAGGTACAAGCCAATAAGAAGATGTAAACGTCTCTTTCTCATCACTAGCTCAGCAATAAAAATAACATTTCTTAATAAAAAATGTAATATCGTAATAGGCTCAATGACCATTAACTAATTACTATTCATAATTCTCATGGTAATTGTTCAAATTATTAATCAACTTTTAGCTTTCACCTTAACATAACATAATACCATAAGACGTTGTCTATTTCAATTAGGCATAATAACAATGCTCAAGATTCATACTGAAGAATGTATATAACACTCTGTGAGGTAATTTCAAAACAAAGAATGCGTGAAACACTGAAAAATGCATCTGTCCTATTATATGTATTACTAGAGCTTTGAAACAGTAAACAGCAACCTTGTATGAAATTGGTTTGTTTTCTAAATCTGTAGAATATTCTCGAGAGTAAGAATCAACAACATATGTTTTACAAAAACGGCGTATCTTCAAATATTATAGACATTTTTAGAACATTGCCTAATAAGTATGAAAACTAGACGCAGAGAGATGGTAACAGAATATTGTTGGTCAGCTATAGTCCATGAGCCTCCAAAACTATTATTGTGATTTATTCATATTAATTGGAAAACTACAGATATTTGACCAGGGACGTTTATAGATTTTGAACATTACGAGCCTTTCAACTTCAGAGAATTAACTTTGGACAACGAAGCCGTCGCATAACTTTAGCGTAAAAAATACGCGTGGGACGAATAGAGCCAGCCAACCAGTGTTCCCCTCAAGTAAAATGTATCTGTGCAACAAGATAAAAGTAAGTTATGCCTCATGGAGCTGGACCATTGATAAAATAATTAGTTCCAGATCAGAAAGAAGAATGAATATTGTTTGTGAGTTTATAATTTTTTTTAGGTATAAATAATTATTTAAAAGCAGTTTTACAAATTGTTTTTTGTATTGTTTTTTCGTATAATAAAATATATTTGTGATAAGAAAGAAAAATGTGTGTATCAATCTTGCTGGCAAATATCATAAGTTGGATACGTATTAACATTTGATAAACTTTCCGGTTATATGAAATCATATTAGGTAACGTCAAAAATTGGAGACTAGTCCGACATAAATTATTATACATTATACGTAACACTACAAATCACAAAGTACCTTGTTTATATACAAATTTGGTGGCGCCTTTTGTATGGAATGTTCAATTGTGGGCCTTGTTGGAATCAAGATGCTCAAGAAAAGTAATCTGAAATTCCTTGGAAGAAAGGAATTATTTAGGTTTAGTACTAATGCTATGAATAATTCAGCCTTCTCACTCAATTCCACTCTTACTTGTGATAATCTACTAAAGAAATAGAACATCCAAAATATATTACTCCTTCCTCCCCTACAAAAGTAAAATATATTATAAATCTGATATTATGCACGCCACCTAAGATTACATAAGAACTTAAGCCTCGGCGTTAGTACATTCAATGTATGTAGGAAGAATTTCATGAATAAGGTGTAATGTATCAGTAACTCATCACAAGTGCAAAAGCAAAAAAAAAACTACGTTTATACTTTTAGCATAAAAAACTAGGTTTAAGAACAATATAGAAACCGAGAAGGTAAATCCTACTGTATATTATATGGTTGAGAAGAAAGGGTTTAGATCTGGTAACAGATATGATTGTGTGCTATCAACCATGTAATCTTCGCGGACAATAGTTTATCTCGAGTGGAATTTATTGGAAGTATTTGTTTCTGTTTGTTATAAAATTAAAAAGTACACAGTAAGCTATCTGTGTTGGGTTCACTTCGAATATTGAAACCCGATTTGTAATATGATAAACCCTCAGATGTGTCACTGAACCATCGGAAAGGGAGTTACTGGAAGCTACCACCACTGATTACTCTTGTTTGTTTTGAATTTCGCGCAAAACTACACGAGGGCTATCTGCGCTAGCCGTCTGTAATTTAGTAGTTTAAGACTAGAAGGAAGGCAGCTAGTCATCACCACCCACCACCAACTCTTAGGCTACTTTTTTTATTAACGAATAGTGAGACTGACCGTCACATTATAACTCCCCACGGCTGAAAGGACGAGCATTTTTGGTGTGACGGGGATTCGAATCCGCGACTCTCGGATAACGAGTCGAGTACCTTGACCACCTGGTCATGCCGGTATGAAACATAAGCACGTGAATCTACAACCTACCTTAATGGCCATTATCAATAAAATCTACTCCTAGAATATTATTTAGAGTGAGAAAAGCCATCAACCTTTAACTCAACTACATAGCGCATAGCCTTCAGCTTGTGCAGTTATCTCATGTAGAGTTGGTCAAAAAATCAGTATCGGGAAATTATTGTTGTGTGTTTTTCATAAATTTTGTATTAAATTACAATAGAACTTTTGAGCATTCCAAAAGTCAATCTTGTATTATTATAAACTAGAAATTGTTATTGGATGATTTTTGAAGAACCTCAAACAGATGTTATATTAATTAATTTAGAGTGAAATATATACCGACAACAATTACACACAAGTTAATTACCTCGACACACCGACTTTTCTCAATCATTAATTATTTTGTGTGTTTTGTATATCTTTTTTATGTTTTTAAGACAAGTCATTAAGGTGTAAATAAAGCAATAAAAATATTTTACGGCACGTAAAAATACACAGAAAAATACGACTGGTCAATACTCTCGTACAACATTCAAAGTCACGTAACGAGTGTTTACATTTTAAAAAATACTAGAAACATTTATGGAATTACACCAGTAAATTATTTCTTCTATATTTTCGAGTAAGGGGGCACTGTATGAAGAAAATAACAAATGCGTGGAATTTTTCTTGGTGCATAGTTGTTCATAAAGATGTTGTCAATTTACTTTTCAAAAGTAATTTTGGAAGAAAATAAGATACTCAATGATGTTCAGAAAGAAAAATATCTGTAGAACCTTGGAAATATTCTGTGAATTTCATTAAGCTCCGCCTGGTAGTGTGGTGGTAACGAAATTTCAAATATAATCGAATAAACTGAAATACATAATTGCTCTCATGAATTACGTCAAACACGTGGCTATAAAGAAATTCAAACAACTGACCTTCGCATACTTTGGAGAGGTGTTGTGGTTATGGAATGTTCCGTTCCTGTTGACTGTGTCTAGTACTGTGTCATGAAGGTGTGTTGTTGTCACAGGTTTAAAAGCATATGCATAATGTTTCATATTATACCTGTCACTCGTTTTTATTGCATGTTGTATTTTTTTATTACGTGCCTATCATAGCCTGGTGGTTAAGACGCTTGACCACGACATGCTGTTTTTGTTTGTTTGATTTCGAATTTCACTCAAAGATACACGAGAGCTATCTGCACTGGCCGTTCCTAACGCAGCAGTAATAGTCTAGAGAAAACGCAGCTAGTCCACATTACTCACCGCCAAATTTTGGACTACTCTTTCATCAAGGAATAATAGAATTGACCATCATTTTATAATGCCCCCACGGCTGAAAGGGCGAACACATTCGAACCAATAACTCTCAGAATGACCCTTAGTGGCAACTTGGAATGACATACACTGCTGGCCAAAATTTTAAGGCCAATGAGCATAAAGAGAAAATATGCATTTTGCGTTTTAGACTCAACCACTTACCTGCATGTCATCTCTTTATTTTTTTGATAGTGACCAGTTGGAACAGTGTGTTTAAGTATTAATATTTTGAAAGAAGTGATTCATATCAGAATACAACTATTATTCACCATTTACACACATACACTGCTGGCCAAGCATCTTAAGACTAATGAACATAAAGAAAAAAATATGCATTTTGCGTTTTAGACTCAACCACTTATTTGAGTAGAGCTTCGACAGATGAAAATAAGAAAAGGGAAAATAAAAATAAAAACCTTTTTAAGCATTTAATAGGGAAAATATGAACACTATGAAATTAGCCTAAATACTAGTTGGTTAAAAGTTTAAGACCATACCAAAAAGAAGTTCTAACAGGGTAGGAAATGCCCAGCAAGAGGTCTTAGTAGTGAGTTGCAGGGTCGTCATTGTGAATAACTGCAAACATTCGCTATGGCATGATCAATATTAGCGTTTGCAGAAGGCTGCCTGGAATGTTATTCCAAGTAGTGAAGATAGCTTCACGAAAATCATGCACTGTTTGGAATTGACGTCCATATCTACAGAAATTTCTTGCCCTCCAACCCCAAACAGTTTCAACGGGGTTCAGTTCGAGAAAACACGCTGGATGACCCAAAAGAATCACGTTATTCGCCATGAAAACTTCCTTTGTCTTGCGAGCATTGTGAATTGCAGCATTGTCCTGCTGAAAGATCCAGTCATTCACACACAAGTGAGGGCCTTCAATCAATAAGGATGCTCTCTCTAACATGCCAATGTAGCCAGTTGCTGTTTGACGCTTCTGTATAACCTGAAGCTCCATTGTTCCATGGAAGGAGAAAGCATCCCAGATCATGGTGGAACCTTCTCTACTGTATCATGTAGAAAATGTTTCCGGTGGGACATTTTATCGTGCCAGTAACGTTGAAAGCTATCTGGACCTTCCACGTTAAATATTTTCTCATCAGAGAACAAAACTACTTTTCTACGTCCCATGTTTGGTGCTTCTCAGTAAAGATTAACGGAGCTGTTTCGTGGTGTGGAAGGAGGCGTGGCCTTTAAAGACGTTTACGATTTTTAAAGTCTTTCTCTCGTAGATGCCATCTTATTGTTTTTGAGCTGCATTCTGCATCCGTAAGAGTCTTAATCTGGTTCGACGATTGGCTGGTGTCTTGCCGTACAACTTGTCGAATCCTCTTGCTGTGCTGAACGCCGGCGACATTTTTTTGGGCTGACCACTTGAAATTCTCGCTCCGTATCTCTCAGGAATATTTAAAAAATTTGCAACAGCAATTTTACTTCTTCCAATCTAACCAGCGATGGCACGTTGAGAGAGATCTTGCTTTTGCAGCTGGACAATTCTGTCACGTTCAAACTCTGTCAAATTTTTAGCTTTTGCCATGTTTCTACCCATTGTAACACAATGTCAGTGGCTGATGTAGACAACGCTAATGCTTGATCGTAAATGACTAAATTTCGTTACAGGTTGACCAATTAACGCTTCGTTTTAGTATGGTCTTCAGCTTTTGACCAGCTTGTATTTAGGCTAATTTTATAATGTTCACATTTTCCCTATTAAATGCTAAAGAAGTTGTTTATTTTTATTTTCCCTTTCCTTATGCTCCCCAGTGGCTCAGCAGTATGTCTGCGGACTTACGACGCTAAAAACCGGGTTCCGATGCTTGTGGTGGGCGGAGCACCGATAGCCCATTGTATAGCTTTGTGCTTAATTCAAAACAACAGCAACCTTTTCTGAATTTCATTTTTCGTAGCTCTACTCATATACATGGTTGAGTCTAACAACGCACCAATGCATATTTATTTTAATGCTCAGTTAGCCTTAAGGTTTTTGCCAAGCACGTGTATATCCAGTAAGACTACTTCCAGCCTGCATTAGTGGTTTGAAAACACACTTTTAACAAGATTTGCAGCGTTCTTCTTCCCAAGGAAATACATAGCACCAACCGATATCATGTGATAGTTCTAGGGCAAAACATGACACCAGGAGGGATTCCAAGAGTTATGAAATGAAAGTCACCCAAGATTTTCTTTCTGGAAATCTACATTTTCATGGAAAGGACCTTATTTTTTCTATTTACTACTATTTTCTATCGATTGTTTTCAAACTTTGCAAAATCACTTAAATTAGGTGAATTTTTTGAGCAGTCACAAGAGTTTAAGTATTACGAGAATTTTGTTTTCCCCTAACTAATCTTTTGACATTTTGAAGGTGTTACTTGTTGATGTAGCTAAGAATAAATATGTGGATGCTATATATCTGGATATATAACAATTTACAAGGAGCTAAGTAAAAGGTGTTGTTAAAATAGCTATTTTTGTGTAGAGAGTAGAAAATTGGGTAGATGGAAGAAAGCAGAGGGTTACTACAACTGAAATGGTAAAGCAGTATGTTTTCGGACATAAAATGCTAGAAACCAAGGTTTGATCCCAGTGGTGGGCAGAGAACTGATTGCCCATTGTGTAGCTTCGTGATTACCGTCAAACAAGAACAAAATGTTCTAATTGAACAGACTTTTAAGCCACACAAACAATGAGTCATTGTTAGTAGCAGGGCAATTAATAAATACATTTAAATCTACAAAATATAGTCTGAAGAGTTTATAATGTCGTTGTATAACTCGATTAAAAAGCACATTTGAAATTTTGTTTCATTATTTAGCTCCTTAACTCAGAAAAGACATTGAATTGCTGGAAACGTTTTAAAGGATGTGATAATACTTTAAATGGAAATGTTGTTTCTGGTCCTATATATTTTTTAACAGAATAGAAGAATCAGATGAAATCTTATTGGGGTATTTAAGATCAGTAGAGAAATTGATAGTTTTGATACGTCATCTTTTTTTTTTTATTTAATAGCGAAAATGTTAAATGAACTTCTTTTCCTTGAACACCACGATTGGTTTCTGAAGTTGGTTGCCTCCATATGTGATTAATGGAATCAACTGAAGAAAGATGAAAAATCTTGTTAAATATTTAAATGAAAGAGCTGGCTTTCAAATTCGTTTTAGGGTTTAGAATAATTTAATGGCTAGTATAACCCACGACCTAGATTAACCGAAAGGTTTCTCGTGTACTTCAATATTATGTTATCTATTATAAGGCCACACACATCTACCTTCTCTATGGTTTTAACTTTGGAATTCAGCATTTTCAAATATTTATCTCTATAGCCACACTCTTCTTTCGTATTATTGCACCAATTTTTGTGTGATGTTGAAGTGCAAAAGTTGAATGTATTTCTCACATAATCATATGTTTTAGTTTATTTACTCAAATGAACTATGTTCACGTCTAGAAGACTTTCTCGTAATTTGTCCATTCAGCAGATTGTTCTACAGTTTTCTCTTCATAATATGAAATGAAACTTCAGAGAACATTCTTCTTTCAAGCATTCTAATGATACTCCAGAAAAAGAATTACTCCTTTTAAGGACCTTCACAATATCAGAAAGTGAATTAAACTTCCTCGGCAAACGCTTTGTTTTTATTTAGTGTTTACTTAACTAACTGCGCACTCTAGTTTTCTACTGATAATTCATTACTTATGTTACTTATTTTAGTTGTTTTCTGTTTGGATATTTGAATTAGTTTCAAGTTATATTTGAATGTTATTGACTGTTCCAAACTAGGACCATTTTTCTTGACGTAATTTGTATGGCATGTTTTATCTGGTGACCTGTAGACAATTCAAATACAGAACACAAATATACATGAACAAAATCTTCAATCTGAAACTTCATTTATTTTTTTAAGTAAGACGGATGTGTCTTTAACTTTTGCTTTTCAGAAGCACAGTGGTATATCTGTGGACTTATAGTGCGAGAAATCGATACACGTGGTTGGCAGAGCACAGATGGCTCACTATGTATGTTGTGTTTAACGTAACATAAATAACCCATAATTTTTGCTCTTATATATTTTAATAATGTAAAAACCTGTCACAAAGGACGAGAAGCTAAAAATAAAATGTTAACTTGGAAAAAAAAGTCTTGTTTGCTTTGAAAGACACTTATCTGGCACTCTTGAGTTCTTTTAACTGTATTCTTGGTCAGGAAGTAAAAAACAGAATAAACATTCCAACACAGATAATCATCAACTCTTTGAGTGTAAAAGGATAAACGAAATTTGGTAGCAATAATAGTTTATTTTGCTTCATGTTTTCAAGCAAAAGAAGTAATGTAAGTAATTATATAGCATTGGAAAAATATTTAATCACAACTTAAAACATTATAAAGACAGTTTGTTTGTTTGTTTTGGAATTTCGCACAAAGCTACTCGAGGGCTATCTGTGCTAGCCGTCCCTAATTTAGCAGTGTAAGAGTACAGGGAAGGCAGCTAGTCATCACCACCCACCGCCGACTCTTGGGCTACTCTTTTACCAACGAATAGTGGGATTAACCGAAACATTATACACCCCCACGGCTGGGAGGGCGAGCATGTTTAGCGCGACGCGGGCGCGAACCCGCCTTAACGCGCTCGGCCATGCCAGGCCTATAAAGACAGACTATAGCGTTAGAAAAAGTAGGCCTATTTGCAACCTAAGCTAAGCAGTAGGCCTAATACGTGTCCGCGACATAAGTTTTGGTTGAAACAACTTGATGAATTTTATTTGGGTTTTACTTACAACTCATTGTCACAAAGCTTCTAAATTAACCAATTTTGCTGTTATATCATCAAAGCTATCAAAAAATAAAGAATTAAAAAACAGGCTTTTCTAACACATCAACACCAATGTTATTATTTTAAGAACAATCAATAACAGTTTTATTGCTGAGTTGTGATCTATATTTTTAAACATTACCAAATAAGGAGCGTAAAAGCGTTATTGATAGAGTGACATAAGGAATAAGCTTTTTACAGTTCGCAATACCAAATAAACATTATGAACAAACTACCTATTGTTACATAACGATAGCGACAGTTTGATAAACATAGATACATTTTACAAGGTATACGGTATTTGTGCATCAGTATTTATTTATCCTTATTTTTTACGTTTTTTACCGTATTTACATTGAGTAAACGTTTAGTGAAGTTCACAAAGGAAGAATCTCCATCTGTCCTTTGTGGCCGGGCCCAGCATAGCCAGGTGTTTAAGGCACTTGACTCGTAATCTGAGTATCGCGGGTTCGAATCCCCATCACACCAAACACGCGCGCCCTTTCAGTCGTGGGGGCGTAATAATGTTACAGTCAGTCCCACTATTAGTTAGTAAAATAATAGCTCAAGAGTTGGCGGTGGCTGGTAATGACTAGCTGCCTTTCCTCTAGTCTTACAGTGAAAAATTAAGGACGGCTAGCGCAGACAGCCCTCGAGTAGCTTTGCGCGAAATTCAAAACAAATTAAAACAAACCTTTGTAGCTGGCCTTGTCTGACGATTGTCAACAAAAAAAAATTGCGATGAAATGATGGGAACATAATTTTGTTAGTTTTTCAGTTACTTTGACCACTTTCTTGACTTCCACTGATCTTTCATATTTAAAATTAAACCTATCTTTCATCAGTTGAACATTGCTTGGAAAGCTGGGATTATGCAATGGAAAATTTATTAATATTAGAACTAAACACGTTATCATGGTTGGAGTAATAATAATAGTTACACCTCTCAGTGCTTGTTTGTTTTTGAATTCGCACAAAGCTACTCGAGGGCTGTATGTGCTAGCCGTCCCTAATTTAGCGGTGTAAAACTAGAGGGAAGACAGCTAGTCATCAGCATTCACCTCCAACTCATCAGCTACTATTTCATTATCGAATAGTCTTTGACTGTCACATTATAACATTCCCACGGCTAAAAGGGTGAGTATGTTTGGCACGACGGGGATGCGAACCCGTAACCCTCAGATTACGAGTCGCACACCTTAACACGCTTGGCCATACCGGCGCCCCCCAATGCCATTGTGGTATATCCGCGGACTTCCAACGTTAAACCTCTGGTTTCGATGCTTGTGGTGGGCCGAACACAGATAGCCCTTTGTGTAGTTTTGTGCTTAATTTTAAACAAATAATAATTACACCACATATTTAACCTTCCACTTCTAACCTTTCATTCAATACAGAGTGGATTATTATAGTATATTATTATTAATATATTATTATCAGTGTACTCAATACTCCTGGTGTTCCTACTAAGCTTAGCAACTTACTTTATTTGTATAGAATACCATGAATAACCTGTTAAAATAATTTTCAAAAGCACGAATATTGATATATTATGACCAGAAATGTTGAAATAATGAAAACATATGAAATAAGGCACGAACTGGTTTATACAGTAATAGATCGAAATGTTAATTAGTCTCATATATCTTTTCTTAAAAGGTTATTTTAGGGTTTGTTTGTTATTTCACAAAACGTATGAACGCACTCTAATGCTTAAAATGATTTCAGATCCTGTTCGTTATCGCAGGTTACAGTAAATAGACTATTTGATCCAGGTCTACGCCACTATTTGTTGCAGTGCAAATTGTGATTCCAAATAAAGTAGAATGGCGGTTAAGAACTTTCTGTAACCTTCCAGTTTAAGGACAGCTTAGCGAGGAAATCCGGTGTTAAACTCTTCAAATATATACAGTGGTAAAGTAACAATATTAAAATAATCTTATTTACGATGAATACTTATTGTTAAAAATAAATTTAATAAAGATACCCTGTAATAATAAAGTACAAGGGTTGCTGCCGACCTGCTACTTCCTCGTTTTCGGTTATTCAGAAATTGTTTTTTGTTTTGAATTTTGCACTAAACTACTTGAGGGCTATCTGAGCTAGTCGTCCCTAATTTACCAAAGTAAGACAAGAGGGAAGATAGCTAGTCATCACTACCTACTTCCAATTCTTGGACTACTGTTTTAACAACGAATAGTGGGATTGACCGTCACATTATAACGCCTCCAAGGCTGAAAGGGCAAGCATATTTGGCGAACCCGCGACCCTCGGATTACGAGTCACACGCCTTACGCGCTCGGGCATGCCAGGCCTGTTCTGACGGAACTCCATAACTTGAGCGTAGAGGAATCTGTGCTTTGGGTTTTACTATTTAAAATGTAAATTAAATCGAAACCTTTGAAAATTATTGCTAGATACATAAATATTTTGTATTCTTTGCATTAAAAACAAATAGATAATTAAATTGATAATACAAATCGCTATTATTACTATCGTATTATACGAATTATTTGATTTTAAAATGATTGAAATATAATTTTAAAAACTAAAACAATCGATTAGAAATAAAAGAACTGGTACTTTCTCTTCTTTTCTGACACTATTTGGGCTATTTATCTTCTAATGTCACAGCCAGATATGACATTTGGTAGAATTTCAATAAGAATAATACACACTAAAATAAATGCTGAAATAAAGAGTAAACAAACAAGTAATGTCACGTCAGTTGGATAGATTGTAAATGATCATATTTGGTTTCTGTAGCAACCATTGATGCATAAAATAGGCAGAACATTAGAAACTGTGTGCTCTATTTTGGGTAAGCTTAACAGTTAAACATAAATATATATATATATATCTTTTTGACAAGTGAATCACGTCGATGGCATTGCTTAACATATGATTTATTGTACCAGAGATGGTATACAAACATCGATAACCAAACATTTTCTATTTAATAAGCAGAAGATATACACAGTGCTCTGTTTGTTGTTCGTAGCTAACTTTTCCTATGATAAAAGTGTGCTTTATCAAACGTAGTTAGAAATGTTGTCGTACTAAAAATGTATTTACTTTTCTGAACGTTTATTCTTTTTACCAATAGAAAATTTGTTTTGACAACCCTTTAAGAAAGATCAAATACAGATACCATTGGAGCTGTTTATTACTGTCATTTACAGCATGTGAACGTTTTTTTGTTCATTTCTTTCTTTTCTCATTTGGGTCATAATTTTTTCCAGTTAAAACTAGTTAAGGAACTGTGAACAAATTATCTACAGAATAAAATGGAATAAGTTATGAATAAATAGAAAAGTATTCTGCATTTCATATGATGGCCTCTAAACAAGAAAAATATTTTATTCACTTAAAGTGTCAAAATACATCACAGTAAGAATGAAATAACGTTTTTATGTTACTGACACAAACTCGTGAAATGAAAATGGACCTATTGAGGGAGATCAAATAACCTGGACTGTATTCGTCAACTTAGATAAGTCAGTTAACTTTTCTATAAGCTATTTTTATCAATATTGTTTTCCATTGTTAGCGTGAAACGTCAAGACTAAAGTCTGTATCAACCCTTTTCATTGTTTTTGGTTTTAGAACACGGTTATACAACAGAATATCTGCACTGCATCTGATAATTTCGATCATCAGCATGGCCAGGTGGTGAAAGCACTCGATTCGTAATCTGAGGGTCGCGACTTCGAATCTCCTTCACATCAAACATGTTCGTCCTTTCAGCCGTGGGGTATTATAATGTGACGTTCAACCACACTTTTCGTTTAGGAAGAAAGTAAACCAAGCGCTGGCGGTGGGTGGTGATGGTTAAAGTTGGTTTCCTTACTTCTAGTATTACACTGCTAAATAGGAACGGATGGCGCAGATAGATATCCCTGGTGTAGCTCTGCGTGAAATTCAAGACAAACCGCACTAAACCGACGTTTTCATTGACAGTTTGTTATTGTTAATGTTGCCACGTTGTGGTCAGTGCCCTTTAATGTTGTATAATAATAAATTTTATCTTTACGCTTTTAATGAATACGTAGTTTCGAAAAAGGGCTTTTATTCTATAAACGTTTATATTGTTTGATACATTTCTTTATCGGAGATATACTTTAATAACATCAGAAGTAAATGTGATGCCTCCTTGGCAGTACAAAAATTCTCTTTGTCAAAAACTATTTATAATATAAGACCAAATATGTTGTTATTACTATTTCACTCTTTTATTTTATATCATAAGAATTGATCGAAATTGCAGCTATTAATCTTCGTTATACTGATAGTAATTGTTATGGGCTTTGGAAACATGAAGAGTTTCCTTAATGGCAACTTAAAATCATTCAAAAAGTGTTCATCATATGACCTTTACCTGCAGAGGTCACTGTCATGCAGTGCAGGAATTGGCTCTTCTTACACTTGTGATCAAGTTCAACCAAGGTAACTAAATGCATCTGCATAGATTTTACATTCTGAGGTGCCCTTAAAACAGGTTTATTCGGTTTACATGATTTGTATGCCAATCAGTCCGCTAAGATTTCACACAGTTAAACATCAGTAAAATACATACATGTTACTATCATTCGAATGCGTTTCGCATGCTTCAAGTTTAAGCTTTTGACAAACGATTGGCCCTGAAGAAATTATACCTGCCTTAATCCATAGCATCCGCACTTGCTTATGTGAAACACGACACTATTTATCAAGTATGTTAAAAATTCCCAAATATTTTAAAGTATACCAGTTCTTATGTAGGTTATTAATTTATGGATTATATACCAGTTCAGTGGTTCAACAAAAAGTCTGAGGGGTTATAACTATAAAAACCAGGATTAGATACTAGTGGTAGGCACAGTACAGGTATCTTCTTGTATAGTTAGAAATAAACAAACAGATTGTATGTCGAATTTTTTATTAACTTTAAAATTCTCAGTATCGCATAATTTTCAGTAGTTAAATTAACTGTTGCACTTAGTTGTTGGGCTTCTAAGTACAGAGCACATTATTTCTTCAAAATGTGTTTTTAATGAAATTGGAGATTTTACAATTGTCTTAATATATATTTTGATACACGTGTTCTGTTAACGGATCTTATTCATTATTTCTTTATTAACAATTACATAAAACACCAAACACACAATAAGAGACCAGTCTCTGAGTTAATTGTACTTCTGAAATAGAATAATGAAGAGGAAACGTTAATTCATTGGTATTTTATAGAATCGTAAAAATAATAACGGATGTTTAGCTAATAATATTAAATTATCATTATTGTGGAATTGAGTAAAATACAAAGTAAATATAACACGTAAAACAAGTCAAACTTTCGCAGTATTAAAATTAAGTTTTATGCAACATCAGAATAATAAATATTTATTTGAAGATAAGCACAAAGTTATCTATACTTTACCCACGATAGGTATCGAAACCCGGTTTCTGCGGTTAAAAGTCCGTAAACGCATGGCCAGGTGGTTAAAGCAATTGACTCGTAATCTTAGGGGCGCGGGTTCGAATACCTGTCATACCAGACATCCTCGCCTTTTCAGCCGTTGGGATGTAATAATGTGACGATCTATGTGAGTAGCTCAAGAGTTAATGGTGACGACTAACTACCTTCCCTCTAGTCTCACACTGCTGAAGTTGGGACGGTCAGTGCAGATAGCCCTTGTGGAGCTTTGTGCGAAATTCAGAGTGTAAAAATATCACTGTGCTACCTTGTGACAAAAAATAGCAACTCTTAAAGATAAATATGATGAATTAGATACAGAAAATTAATAAACTGTTTTTTATTTTTAAAAAATGTTAACATTAATTCTACGGAAACATGGGTGTCATTTGAACTTGAGAGGTTATCTTTCACCGAACATCCGTTTAATTAAACATTCCATGTTTGAAAAAAAAACACCTGCAGTTATAAAGCCCAAAACAAGGAGCCTTCCTGTGTATGTGTATAGCAGAAAAAAGGTGTTTTTTTATTTTATTTGAGTTCTGAAGGCTATCCACGTGTGCTTATAGATACGTAGAGTTAATTGGATTTTCCACTGTAGGTCTCACTGTAGCTTCCACACGCACTAGAATCAGTGATCGATGAACGTTGTGGGCTTGGTATGCTGTTCTTTGAATAATAGTAAAAAACAATATTATTCTTTTAGAATGTTTTTCAAACAACTTCTAGTTGAATTTGGATGTAAAATCTATGTAACAGTTTAGGAGAATTAAAGAATGTTTGGAAAGGAAACCTGCATGTTTATCACTTGAGCACGTTTAAAAATATCCTGAGATATCATATAAACAATACGTAATTTTCTGCATGAATTTTATTTTATTTTGTGAATAATCATATGTGGTGTAACAAATTTGAGATGAGATAAGGCGTGGTTTTGGCAACTGTGTCGTTTTTGTATGTTTGTTATAGCTCAAAGCTACGTAATGGACAACCTGTGATTTGTCCATTGCATGGAATAGAAATCCAGATTTTTGTATTGAAATTTTGGAAACATAACCCTCACATGCTAGAAGACCCTCATATAAGGAGGCAGAATACAAGATTACTTTTATATCTAATGGCATTAAGATTTTAAATACAAGCTGTATTTGTTTCTTTGTAATGAAGCACAAAGCTGCACAGTAGGCTATCTATATATATGCAAAAACGGCTCGTTTGGGTTGAGAAAATATTTTACATAGAAGAGTAAACAACGTTTCGACCTTCTTCGGTCATCGTCAGGTTCACAAAGAAAGAGGTAACTGGCCGGAAGCTGACCACATGTTTGGAAGGGACTTGTTACATGTTTGTAACTGAGTGTCGCAATGTAGAGGGCGGTGTTCGATGTTTGAATATATAATTATATTTATATTAATATAGGTATAAAGGCGTTCTTTTATATTGGTTTATTCTGGGTTTAAGTTGTTGTATAACTAAGGCTTCTTCAATTTTGCGTTTGTTTATGTTTGTTTCTTTATTTAGTATTTTAGTGTTTTCTATGCTTATGTTGTGTTTATTTGACTGCAGTGTTCGAAAACGTGTGAAGGTGACTTTTTATGTTCTTTGAATCTGGTTTTCATTTTTTTACTTGTTTCTTTAATACAGAAGTCGTGGCAGTTATTACATTGTATTTTATAAATAATGTTGGTGTGGTGTTTGTCAGTGTAGTTTTTACATAGTATAGACTTCAGTTTTGTGCCTGTTTTTTAATAAATTTGGTATTAACTGGAATGTCATATTTTTTAATAGTTTTTGCCAAATGTTGGTTATTTGTCTGCTGATATCGGGAATATATGGTATGCAGCAGTATATGGTTTGTGATTTTTTGATTTGTGAGATATATTTATATATTTACTTTTGTTGGTAGATTTTGCTTTCTGTCTGGGTGTGTGCGTATAATGTTTTCTACGGTTTGTGGAGGAAACTTATTGATGTTGATGAAGTATTGTTTTATTTTGTCTAATTCATTGTTAATTTTATCTGGTGAGCATAGTTTTATAGCTGTGTTTATTTGGTTTCTTAGTATGTTGAGTTTTTGTTTTGTTTCATGTGCTGAGTCCCAAGGAATGTATAGTCAAGTATGGGTGATTTTTCGGTGAATTTCTGTTTTTAATTGTGTGTCGGTTCTTGTAATTTTGAGGTTAAGAAATGATATTTGATTGCTTTCTTTCTGTTCACATGTGAAGTTAATGTTGTGATGTATAGAGTTAATGTGATTGAAAAAACTAAGTATGTGTTCTATATATTTGAATCCCGCAACCGTGTCATCTACATATCTGTACCAGTATAGTGGTGGATGTAATGCTATGTTAATTGCTTGTGTTTCAACTTGTGTCATAAAGATATTGGCTAGAACTGGTAATACTGGGTTGCCCATGCTCAGGCCATTTGTTTGTATGTAGTTTTGGCTGTTGAGGTCGAAATGTTGTTCGCTCTTCTAGGTAAAATATTTTCTCAACCCAAGCGAGCCGTTTTTCATATATATTTCTCTACAAGTGGGTTTTCTCGACATCACTGATAGGCTATCTGTGTTCTTTCCACTAGTGGTATCAAGCACTGTAAGATCGAACACATTCCGCCAAGTCATAGGGAAGTGAGCACAATGTTTTTTTCTGTTGATTTGTTTGTTGTTGTTTTCCTGTCCATAAACGCCCCTGTTATGCCCTTAGTGATAGAAATGTTCAGGTAGTTTAAACACTTCAATCATTATACCTGCAAAGTCATATTGTTAAGATGTTCTAATCCGAGGGTTGTGGGTTCCAATTCCCCTCGCACCAAACATGCTCGTCCTTTCAGCCGTAGGGACGTTATAAAGTGATGGTTAATCCCACTATTCGTTGGTAAAAAGAGTAGCTAAAGAATTGACGGCGGATGATGACGAGTAGCTGCCTTCCATCTAGTCTTGCGCTTTTAAATCAGGGACAGCTTAAGCAGTTAGCCCTCGAATATAATTGAGATTCAGATCAATCCAACTTTTTGCAGAACAAAACATACACTCTATTAATCTTCAATTATTTGTTGATAAAAATATTAATTAGAAGGTTAATTTTTGTGTCTTAAAACAAATATATCCAAAACATTCTTAAGAGTTACAGTATCATTTAGACTAGACATAAACATAATCGAATTTTTTTAACTTACGCTTCTGTAAAACACTAATATCACATACTATATCTAACAATTTGAAACAAACACGTCACTGTTCGTTTTACAAGAATGGCAGGCCCGGCATGGCCAAGCGCGTTAAGGCGTGCGAGTCGTAATCCGAGGGTCGCAGTTTCGCATGCCCGTCGCGCCAAACATGCTCGCCCTTTCAGCCATAGGGGCGTTATAATGTGACGGTCAATCCCACTATTCGTCAGTAAAAGAGTAGCCCAAGAGTCAGCGGTGGGTGGTGATGACTAGCTGCCTTCCCTCTAGTCTTACACTGCAAAATTAGGGACGGCTAGCATAGATAGCTCTCGAGTAACTTTCTGCGAAAGTTAAAAGGTTAAAAGGTACTATGAGTTTTTTATTATTATTTATAAATGCAGCATTTATTGTCGACTTAAAGATACCTAGTGAAGATATATCTTCCGAAGGTTGGCACTGAAAAGTACAAATGTCAGAACAGATAGAACTGTAACTCAGTCTTGATACTAATTTTACAACGTAAAAAATAATAACATTGTTTCTCTCCACGCGTTTTTAAACACATGTTCAGAACTGGAAAATAATTTATTTTTCTTTAAATCTTCAACATTCCTTATTTTAAAATATTGCAGTATTAAACTCCTGGATTCTATTTGCTGCGATGCGAATAAATAAAAACCGCCTAAATATATTAAAGCGTGGAAAATATGTTTAACTTTTTTGGACAAAGCTTAAACTAGAGTGTGGAATATCAGATTGCAGGTTGTAAATCCAAGATTCGGAACGTGATGTTTCTCAATACGTTGTAGATCTGGCAGTAAATTCCAGTACTTGATATGAAGACATGAACGAAACTATAGTAGTGGATGGCACCGGAAAACTAGCTGTCCCCTTCTGGTCATGACTTCAAAATGACAGTCAGCTATACCCGAATGGAAGTGGTCTCTAACCTGACCATTTAGTCTATATAGGTATAAGGTGTCAGTCGTTAAGGTTGAAAAATACTACTATCTTTCAGTTGCAGGTTTTTGTTTTTAACTTTATAAATTTGAAACGGATTACGTGATTGTATACAAAAATACTTTGATTGCTCAGCGTCCTTTCAGCAAGTGCTCTTTCAGGAAACCATTCTGACCAATTAAACTTTATTTATGGACATCCTCAAATCAGTAAGTATCAGTAATTTAAAACATAGAAGATTGAACAAGAACAACCAAGTGGCTCGAAAATAAGTCGTTACTGTCTATACGCCACATTACCGTGAACATTTTGTTTTGTACGTGATTATTCAGAAGGGAATTTTATTCTTGCATGTGTGTGTTTATGGAACAATCTCTGACAAAGTATTCCAGTCGTAACGATAGCTCGAATAAAATAGAAGTTTAGATGGAATGTTTAGGCTGTGTAGAACTAAACGAAAATATACGTTTTTAATAAATTTGTACTTTCAAAAAGTTTTTAAACTGGCAACTTTATCTCATATAAACCACGAAGATAAAAAACACTTTATTACGTCAAATTAATAAGAAGTTCTGTACTGAATAATAATATGATCTAGTATCTTATTCAAATCAAATTTAATATTCCCGCATAATTTTAAATTTCAACTTTTGGACGTTATAATCAATGCATTTTGACGCTGGAAACGTCCTCTGCTGGGAGACGTAAGCCTACGGATTTAAACGCTAAAATTAGGGGTTCTCTTCCCCTCTGTGGACAGCAGATAGCCCGATGTGGCTTTGCTATAAGAAAATACAAACAATTTGAAAACATTATTAAAACGTGATCTACACGATTAATAGAACATTAACAATAAATTACAGTACAAGTTTCTTACAAAAGTCATGAGTGTAACATTTGTTTAGAACTGCGACGACTGTGGAGTTATCCCTCGATGTCATTGAATGTTACATTATTGCTCGTCACTTATCAATAAGCCAGTGTTCGAGGGTTAGGCTCGAAAGGAAAATAACAAAAAGCAATGTAAAGTAGTCAATCATTCTTTCAAGATATTAAAAAAATATTTATTTGTACAAAGTTATATGAATTCATAAATAGAAAATTGAGACTTTAAGTACAACTAGATTGTTATCTGTAGTAAACGTTGGTGGTCATATTTAGAAATGAATACAATTTTATAGATAAATACATAACGAAGTTAGGTTCCTAATATTTATTGATGACATATTTATCCAGTCTTTAATTCTAGAAATACAAATGAATCTACATCAAATGTCAAGTTACGTTCAGAGTATTTATCTATATATATATATGAGTATGACCTTCAACATACAATGTTTATTTCGCCAAATGGGTCGGATGTTGTCACAGATTGCCAATCTGTGAATTTGTAAAATTCCGATTTGTCATTTCACTCAGATTCAGATCAATTCAACTTTTTGCAGAACAAAACATACACTCTATTAAACTTCAATTATTTGTTGATAGAAAAATATTAATTAGAAGGTTAATTTTTATGTCTTAAAACAAATATATCTGAAACATTCTTAAGAGTTACAGAATCATTTAGACTTGACATAAATATAATCGATTTTTTTCAACTTACTTTTCTGTAAAACACCAATATCACATACTCTATTTAACAATTTGAAAAAAAACAAAACACGTCACTGTTCGTTTTACAAGGATGGCAGGCTCGGCATGGCCAAGCGCGTTAAGGTGTGCGAGTCGTAATCCGAGGGTCGCAGGTTCGCATGTCCGTCGCGCAAAACATGCTCGCCCTTTCAGCCATGGGGCGTTTCATCCACGGTCAATCCCACTATTCGTTGGTAAAAGAGTAGCCCAAGAGTTGGCGGTGGGTGGTGATGACTAGCTGCCTTCCCTGTAGTCTTACACTGCTAATTGAGGGACGGCTAGCACAGTTAGCCCTCAAATAGCTTTGCGCGAAATTCGAAAACAAACAAGCAAATACAAGGATGGCCAAGTTAGCATATCGCACTGTGAATCTGAGAGGGAGTGATTCGCATTTCTTTGCTACAAAATTACATTTCGGTCTTTTAACTATGAGTGTGTAACAAGAGTGACCGTCAAATCCAACGTTTAATTAGAGTAGTCCAAGAGGTAGCCGAACTACTTTCCATCCAATCTATTGATTCACAATTAGGAATGAGCATCGCATATTGTATTTGTAGAAATATCCAAAACAATCAAACATTACAAAATTAATAAATCCTCTCCAGAAACAGAAAACAAACTCTAAACGAAAATATATTTAAAAGTCATAAATGTCAAAAGTATCAAACATTTCTCTTGTTTTGTTTGAATTATCGCGCAAAGCTACTCGAGGCCTATCTGCCTCGACTCGGAAAGAAATGCAGTCGCCAACAACTACTGGTAACCGAACATACGAAAAATTAGTCGTGTAACTTAAAAGTGTTGATGACTTTAATACTTAGCCAGATGATAACTTTAAAACTTTCATGTATTCCTCCTAATCCCCTCTTTCCACCTATATATTTGTGGGGAGGGTGTACTTCCAAAGTTTTGTACCACATTCAATTACTCAAACAATTAAAAATTCGGGTTATTGTTGACTGAAGGTGAATTTTAATATCGTTAAAACTCCACCTATCAAAACAAAAAGTGTAACACTGATTCGAGTTTTTTTGTGAAGTACATGTGCTGTAATATTTTTTATTGTTTATAATTAAGTTGTGGGAATGTCGTTAAAGTTTTATATCGCGAGTTCGATTTTTTTCGTATCGTGTTACTCTTCTAAAACTCTTAAGGTTAATGTTTCGTGTTTAAGAGATTAAATTCATTTTTGTACAGTTATATTTCATTTTGCAAAGCATGTGAAAAGTAAAACGTTAATTGACTTTGACGTTATGATGATCGTTTTGCATTCCAATATGTTTCATATACTCTTTCTCTCACAGCACGTAATACTTTTCCGAATCTAGTTATCTTATTAATGTGATCTTTGGGGTTAAATAAACAGGGAAGTAAACCCTTATTTCATACTTATTTTTAAATAAGAATTTTTTTTCTTATCATGGGTCTCTTCATTTAAATAAAAGTATGTCGTTTCAAGGCCATTTTGTTGTTTGATATCACTTCACTTAAGAGAAAAGACATAGTGTAGTAAAACTTACACCACAACATATCACGCATATTTATGAATGTAGATAATCAAAAAGTAAAGCAAATGTAACAGCCAGTCTAAAAAGTTTTTATTGTTTTTTTCAGCAGTAGCTTACTTATATATTCAGCATTTTTGGCAGAACTTCGATATTCCACTTTATACTTAAATATGTAAAAAAATCTAAGAGTAAAAGAATTGGATATAATAGCGTCTTTTTACTTTAAGCCACACTGAAAGTACAAAAAATAGAGTTTCAAAAGTAATGCATATAAAGTACGTCAGGGCTAACTGTGGAGAGACTATAAAAAAGTATTCTTGGTGGCAGAATACATCGCAGAGGATAGACAGCCTATCAGATTTAACCTTTATTAGAATACTTCACTGTGGAATTTAATCTAATTTGATAGAGTCGGAGCTTCACAGCTGCCTCTAATTAAAAGCTGTTAACTTTGTTCAAGGTTTGATTTAAATACACTTATAGATGATGAATGCTTCGCCGCTCTCTCTACATTTCATGTTCCCCAAAGTGTATTAATTTTAAGCCTTTTAAAATTATATTTTAATTTAATATTTTAATGTTGTTGATGATATATCAGTTTCAAGAAAAATGTCTGTGAAAGAGAAAAGATCTTGAAACGTGTAATAAAATATTTGGAAAATTCATTAAGATATACTACGGACATCTGCTTGCCGCTCTGTTTAATTTATGATGCAACGAAAAAAAAAATAATTGCGCTCAAATGCCCAACAGTTGTTTACCAAGTAAAATGTATGAGGTGAAAATAAATTTATGGAGAAGAGGGAAAAATAAGTTCCTTGATTCTACGCTGAGGAAATTACAATTTAGGTTTAACTTGCCCACCCCCACTCAGTTGGCTTAATGGTAAGTACGAAGGCTTAAGATTTCGATACTTGTGAGAGCATCGCTAATAGTCTATTATACAGCTTTGTGATCAACATGAACAAAAGAGACAAAGCTTCCTTCAATAAACTTTTGTGAAAAATGTGGAAATATTAAGTGGAAATAGCTTTCATCATTTACTACGTTTTACTTAAAGTCTCAATTATTTGTTTCTGTTCCTTAAGTAATGTTAGTTTGTATAAATAAAGACTCCTGTAATATCTTGTAAAAACAGTGTTTGTCATTGCTCATTTTTATTTTCCCCGTCTCTCTCTCCTCATTTTAGGCCTGGCATGGCCAGGTGGGTTATGGTTTTCGACTCGTAATCTGAGAGTCGCGAATTCGAATCCCCGTTCCACCAAACATGCTCGCCCTTTTAACCTTGGGGGCTTTAAAATAATGTGACGTTCAATCCCGCTATTGGTTTGTAAAAGAGTAGCTCAAGAATTGGCGGTGGGTGGTGATGACTAGCTGCTTTCCCTCTAGTCTTACACTGCCAAATTAGGGACGGCTGGCACAGATAGCCCTAGTGTAGCTTTGCGAGAAAAAACAGCAACAATAATCCTCTTATTTTTTGAACCTGATCTTCGAACAGTCGCTCATTAAGTGACTGAAGCCGCAGCTTTTACAGAAAGAAAATGATGAGAAAATATCAAATGAAATCATAAGCTTACAAAAGTTTTTAAAGATATTTTAATCAGTGGAAACATCATGTGGTTTGATACGAGTGATACATCAGATACTACAGTATTTTCCCATAACATATGTCAAACAATTGCTTTTATATTACCAGTGAAAAGTCTGTAAATTTATGGATGTTTTCATTCGAGAAAACAAACGTCAGCTCTCACCAATACTTAAGACCGTATCGAGTGGCACCGTGTCTTACTTTGATGTCAAATAAATTAAAATTCACAGCTCTGTAAATACAACACACCTCACTGATCTGCTTATCTAAAACATATATTAGTTCTGTCTGTTGTGTGTCCATTTAACTACGTCGCAGAGAGTGAACTGATGTCCACCAAATTTGGTATGAAGGTTCATTTGATCCATGGGGAGACATACAAGTGTTCATTTTTGCAATTTTATGGGCGCATTTTAACACCGATCTTTTTAACACTACTTCGCCCCCTGTTGATTGATTTTTCACCAAAATTAGCAAGAAGGTTTCTTGGGTACATGGATACTTGCGGTTTCACATTTTGTGTTTTGAAGTTTTTATGAACGTTTCTGCACGTGTGTTTTTTGCTGCTGTTGTGGTTTTTTTACAATTACATATAAGGGAAGCATCTTTTTAAAATAATCTTTCGTTAATCATGAACTTACCTAACTTCTCTCCAACTAGCTCATTAATATCTTCAAAATGCTGACAATTTTCTATGTACTAATTTAGAACATAATGAAAATAGAACGTTAACTGTAAATAAAATATTTTTGCCATGAAGAAGTCAAAAACTGCTACTGAAGTTTGTTATGTATTATAATTTATCTCGGACGAATTTCCGATTTATTATGTTACGTACGTTACGTATTATGATCTCAAACAGACAGAAATTACTGGCACGAATTACTTTTATGCTGATATACAGATATACTTCACTTGACAGGAATGCTAGCTAGATCAATTTTTTTGTTTGGCTTAACGCGGTTATTTTTCACAGAAAAAGATATATATTTAAATATATATTAACGTTGTAGTAGAAATACTTTCGTCCGAAGTTAATTCTCTGGAGTTGAACGGTTTATGATGTTCGAAATCTTCAAAAGTTCCTCATCAAACTCTATAGTTCTCAGACTTATAAGCAATAATCACAATTATAGCTTTCGAGGTTTTAAATATGCTTACTGTATAACTGTCTCTTGACGCTTTGTGATGATTTGCTTTTTATACCAATCATGCGAGATTCTCGAACGTTCAACAATGTTCGAAGAAACGCCAGTATTTTCGTAAACCACATATTGTTGATTCTTGCTCTTGAAAATATTCTACAAACTTAAAGAATCAGTGGGACAGGGCAACATACATCCAACAATATACATCACATGCATCAAACTTAAACACACGTATTGAAACAAATGTATAACAGTAAATATGTTACAAGTTTCAAACATGCTTCGACATTTTTATCCATCGCGTTTGTGAATCGTGTCATTCATCTTTACTTAATTTTTAACTACTCCTCCTTGCAACAAATAAACTGATTGTTTTTTTTCTTTGTTTTAGCCTCTAATCTTGTGTCGTCTTTTATTCCACGTACAATAAATACTTACATCTGTCCTCCCACATACTAGATCCTTGAATATTGAGCATTCAAGGCTTATTTCCACATTACTACATTCTATACACACGTTATTTATGCATACAATCTAAGAAGCATCAGGGAATTCGTAGTACATAAATCACTTGTAAATATCCATAACTTTGGCATATTATATTAATATTTATCGACACCCCATATTAAGTTGTTGCATATGTGTATTGTGTGCGTCAGGCTTACCGTGGTAACCTCTGCTTCTCTGTCCTGATAATTGGACTTACTGTTACTATACTACTATCTATGAGTCGATAAACCAGTCTCTCTTCTTCTTTATATTATATAAGGTATGAAGAAAGGCAGAATTCATCATAACTGCTAACCTGAAAACACACTTACATGGTTACTATCATCGCATCTGATTTACCTACACTGCACGGCTACTTATTAACGAGAAAAACATATATAGGTAAACTCTGGTGGAATAAAAATGTTTTTATTACGGTTAATTGCAGCTTGAGTCATTCACAGTGCTGTTTCGCTATGCTACTATTTTAATGTACAATTAGAAGTCATGTGAAAGCTTCTGACGCTCCAATGTTTCGCCTAAAAATATAACATAACTTTAAACATAAAAATGTACTAAAGCCTTCTCAGGTACTTTCTTTTAGAAACCACTGTCGATTTTCACAATTAAATTTCATCTGAAGGTTCGCAAAGCAAGGATCGCAATTACCTTTCAGCTTACAGATGAATTAAAGTTCAAAATAAACATTACAGTAATTTTAACTGTTAGTTATCGTAGCATTATATCTCATAAAATCAACAGCTTTAACTTCATTTATTTACTGTACATTACCTATATTATACTGCATAATTATATAAAGTGTACAATTGCTGCATCACTAAAGATCATTGTTAGTTCATAATGTCTTTTCAGTTTATATTACCTCAGTCATCCAGATATTTCAACTGTACTATAATCGAACGGATAACATACAATTTCTTGTAGATATCATTTCATATAAAAAATCCCTAAATGACCTAGAAAGTAGGAAAACCACTTCCCTTTAGCTGTTAAATTATCTACAATCGATCTGCTCTAATGGTTCTTTAATCAAACATTTGTTTTTTAGTATGTTGTAGTTACTCAACCTTGAATCTTTATTAAGAAGTGTGCTGATTTCTTCCTTAATTTGCCCAAAATACTCAGAAGGATAGTTTTTATATCTTGGTTACTCCCATTTTCGAGTTTCTTCATATGTCACTTCATGAACAGTTTGATAGTTGCTGTCAGCATCTTCCTCTTCCCCAACTGAACTGATATCGTTCAGTGCATTGTTCTCACAGTCCTTTGACCAACATTCACCTCAACAATCGATTATTGGTTCAACAGGTGTTGAAATTCGTAAGTAACAAATAGCTTTAATTGTAAATAATAATTCAATAAATTATGTAAATACTGCTGCAAGAGGGTTGATCAACATAACACCTAGATGTGTACTCAGAATTTTCTCACCAAACCTTCATGATAAAATAAATTCAAATTTTGATCTGTTTTATCTCTTATTTATTTATAAATCTGACCTTGAGTCAGCGAAAAAATGTACATATTTAAATGCTAAAATTTGGGATTTGATTTCACGAGATAGACAGAATGCAGATAACTCCTTCTTTAGGCAAAATAATGCTTAGTTAAAATAATCTTAAAACGTAACTAATAACTTTATCAATTTGCCACTAAAAGATCCTTGTTAGAAATTTGTAATAAAAAGTTATTGTACTGCTAGCCCGGATATAAACGCAGTAGTACAGCTCTGACTGAAGTAAAAATATTTATTATTATTATCGGGAGATTAAAGGCCGTTTTTGTAACTTTAACACATATTCTTGTTCAACTCAATTTGCACTGTCACATGTTTAATGTAGCTCATAATTTGAGGAATTAAAATTGTCTCATAACAAGACAAGAACTAGTCCAGTCAAAATTGAAATCCATCCACGCTACAAGTATGTAATAAATCACTTCTTGTTCCTAGTATTCAATTTATGTTATTTCACTGTCTTATTGTAAAATTTGTTATATAATAGCTTTACTCAACCGTAGCCGAGTCAGTGACAACCAACGAATGCAGACGTTAAGCACTCCACATACTAACGTATGCATTGTAGTATATCTGAACCTAACGTATACATTGTAGTATATTTGAACCTAACGTATACGTTGTACTATATCTGAACCTAACGTATGCATTATACTATATCTGAACCTAACGTATGCATTGTACTATACCTAAACCTAACGTATACATTGTACTATATCTAAACCTGACGTATACATTGTAGTATATCTGAACCTAACGTATACATTGCAATATATCCGAATCTAACGTATGCATTGCAGTATATCTGAACCTAATGTATATATTGTAGTATATCTGAACCTAACTATGCATAGTAGTATATCTGAACTTAGAGGTCAATCACATCTCACATCTAGTTGGAGCAGGAAATAAATGTTCCAGAAAGTTCATCAAACAATAGTCAATTATTTCTCTATTTATCTTAACGCTACTAAGACATATGAAGATGTTCCTATCAATCAGTGTGATCAAGTCTTAGCAACTTTGTAACCATACATTTAATCGTCTGATGAGGCCTATGCTATCCAAGCAGTTTGTCACTATTTATCTCGCTAAACTTGTTTGTTTTATTATTACATCGAAGGATATTTTTCAGTGCAACATTCAAGCGCTCTAACTGTTGACAATAGAAATATGATGTAATCATTACATTAGTGGCAGAAACTCATAGTGGATCACTCTAGCAATATTCCACCAAACGCTTAACAATATCTTTCTAGGGTGGAGGTCCATTTTAGCTAGTCAAAAGTTTAATACCTTACTGAAACAAAGCGTTAATCGGAAAACACGTAAAGAAATGTATTCATTTATGTTCAAGCATTAGCGTTCTCAACATCTCCCACTGACATCTCCTGTGTTACATTGGGTAGAAACATAGCAAAGGCTAAAAAATTGACAGAGTTTGAACGTGACAGAATTGTTCAGCTGCGAAAGCAAGGCTCTCTCAACGTGCCACCGCTGGTGAGATTAAGCGTAGTAAAACTGCTGTTGCAAATTTCTTAAAAGACCCTAAGGGATACGAAACGAGAATTTCGAGTGGTCGGTCCAAAAAAATGTCGCCGGCGTTCAGCAGGAGGATTCGACGGGTTGTCCGACAAGACACCAGCGGATCGTCGAATCAGATTAAGACTCTTACGGACGCAGAATGCAGTTCAAGAACAATTAGACAGCATCTAGGAGAGAAAGACTTTAAAAATCGTAAACGTCTTCAAAGGCCACGCCTTTTTCCACACCACGAAACAGCTCCGTTAAACTTTGCTGAGAAGTACCAAACATGGGACGTAGAAAAGTGGTTTTGTTCTCTGATGAGAAAAAATTTAACGTGGAAGGTCCAGATAGCTTTCAACGTTACTGGCACGATAAAATGTCCCACCAGAAACATTTTCTATATAATACAGTAGAGAAGGTTCCACCATGATCTGGGATGCTTTCTCCTTCCATGGAACAATGGAGCTTCAGGTTATACAGAAGCGTCAAACAGCAACTGGTTACATTGGCATGTTAGAGAGAGCATCCTTATTGATTGAAGGCCCTCACTTGTGTGTGAATGACTGGATCTTTCAGCAGGACAATGCTGCAATCCACAATGCTCGCAAGACAAAGGACGTTTTCATGGCGAATAACGCGATTCTTTTGGGTCATCCAGCGTGTTTTCTCGAACTGAACCCCGTTGAAACTGTTTGGGGTTGGAGGGCAAGAGAAGTCTGTTGATATGGACGTCAATTCCAAACAGTGCATGATCTTCGTGAAGCTATCTTCACTACTTGGAATAACATTCCAGGCAGCCTTCTGCAAACGCTAATATTGATCATCCCATAGCGAATGTTTGCAGTTATTCACAATGACGACCCTGCAACTCACTACTAAGACCTCTTGCTGGGCATTTCCTACCCTGTTAGACCTTCTTTTTGGTATGGTCTTAAACTTTTAACCAACTGGTATTTAGGCTAATTTCATAGTGTTCATATTTTTCCTATTAAATGCTTAAAAAGGTTTTTATTTTTATTTTCCCTTATCTTATTTTCATCTGTCGAAGCTCTACTCAAATCAGTGGTTGAGTCTAAAACGCAAAATGCATATTTTTTTCTTTATGTTCATTAGTCTTAAGATGCTTGGCCAGCAGTGTATGTGTCTAAATGGTGAATAATAGTTGTATTCAGATATGAATCACTTCTTTCAAAATATTAATACTTAAACACACTGTTCTTACTGGTCACTATCAGAAAAATAAAGAGATGACATGCAGGTAAGGTCAGATAAACCATCAGATCAAGATTAATACCATGCTTTCATTGTACGAACCTGAAACAGATTAAAGTTAAATTATATTAAATGTATATTAAAGTTAAATTAGAATTAATTTTCTTTTTATATGCCAAGAACAATGGCAAGATAAATATTTTATAGGATAACAAAAGATGAAGTAAACACACAAATATCACTATATCCAATATCTCTTAAGGACTTTCCAATTTGAATAGCACCAGAGTTTTGTTCGTTCATCAAAAATGTATTAGAATTTGTATATGGACGTGATTAAATATAAACGGGGTATAAAATGAATTCAATGTAAAATGTTTTCCCTTTATTTAAATTTAATTTCAGTACAGAGAAAAAACTAATTCTTGAGTGACGTAGAGACAATATTTTTTTTTATTCGCTACCCACTGTGCTGCAGAATAGTTGATGAGAAAGTGACTTAACATGAAACTGAAGATTGTTAGTGTCACTCACCGTACTATCGACAGAGCAAAATGTTTAAGTTTGCAAAACGTCGACTACTGCTGGATAAAAAAATATTCAACAGTTGTTTAATTTGTATAGAGAAGAAGGTACACGTAAATAATAATAACTTTATTCACAGACATTTTGGCATTTTGTTTGGTAAATATAAATTAACGTTTTAAACGTGCGCAGTACTCTATTACTTCGCAGAGTTTCTTTCTGGTTAGTCTTTTAATTTGAATTTAATGCTTCAGTGACTCTGCACGAGAAGCTCGTTTATCAGAATAAAACGTAAAACTGCAAATTATAAGTAAATTGACAAATCTCATTCTCTAAGTGGTTATGACATTTGGAACTGACATATTACATTGTACAACATTTTGATCCCATATATTTAGAACATTCTCTTCATTACTACAGAAATTACCCATCGAAAAAAAAGTGAATAGTAAACATAGGCATCTTACAAAATGATGTTGTTTTGAATTAAGCACGAAGCTACACAAAGAGCTATCTTTGCTCTTTTCACAACGGGTATCGAAACCCGCTTTTTAGTGTTGTAAGTTAGCAGGTGTACCACTGAGCCACTGGGGGGCCTTGCCAAACAACCTCCTTAAATTGTTACATTTATAAGTGTTTTTTTTCATAAATATCTCATTGTTTGTTTGATTATCTAATAAGTAAACCCAATGATTATTGTGAGGCACTTATTTATTGTTCAGTTAAATAATAAAATGAACCAAAATGTATCACAATAAATAGTTAAAATTTGAAAAAAGCTGACATTGTGTTGAAACAAACAATGTTAAAGACTGTGCATGTATTATTTTTGCCGATAGCATTATTGTAAATTTATTATTTTATCAACAGTAAATACTTGGCATATATTTTTCCATCAGATTAAACTATTTTTTGTTTTGAACTTCGCACAAAGCAACACGTGGGCTATTTGCGCCAGCCGTCCCTAATTTAGCAGTGAAAGACAAGAGGGACGGCATTGTTCACTTACCTCCAACTCTTGCGCTACTCTTTTTCTAACGAATAGTGGGATTGGCTATCATATAATAACGCCCCCACGGATGTTTGGTTTGCATGAAGCTCACCTAGAATAATTCTCATGAAACGAACTTAATGCAGCACTTATTCAAAATCAATCTATTAACTACTAAAAACTACGTTCAAAACATTTTGTGTAAATCTGTTTACTCTCGTTTACATGATAAACCAAAACAGTTTCATGAAGATACTGACTGGTCCATTCTCGGTACACCTCTAGATGTATGGTTTAGCTACAGATCTGAGTATTATTTTAATAATGATAGTTTATCTCCATTGTATGTAGATGATTCTCTTTTTTGTTGAGCATTTTTGGATAACGTTTACAAAATTCTTGTGATCAGTGAATAAGACATTCTTAATAATGTAGTTCAAAAGCGAATATTATCGGGAAACTCGCTTTATCGAAGAACTTGTCCTTGTATTAAATATTCCCCCCCCCAGTGGCTCGGCGGTATGTCTGCGGACTTACACGCTAAAATCCGGGTTTCGATACCCGCGGTGGGCAGAGCACAGATAGCCCATTGTGTAGCTTTGTGCTTTATTCAACAACAAAAACAACAGTATTAAATATTAAAATATTTACAAGGAACTACAAAATATTTTTTTTAGCTAGAAGCTAGTGGACGAGATTTTTACTTTTGTAAAATAAAGCACTGAGGTGATTTCTATTGATCTAGACAGATAAACCAGCTTTGCTCATTAACACATGAATCAGTATTGAGCAAACAGGACAAAACACAAATGTTAATGTACATTACTTCCTGGTCTGTTTCTTTCTAATGTGACGAGCATAATGATTGAAAAAAAAAGAATCGAGACTATAACTGTTGGTAACAACTATTATTATATAGAACACTGAGAACACCTGAAATATCAAGTGCCTAAATCACTGTTCAGGTAAATTTATTTTAAATGTGTTATTGTTTTCTGTCCAGGTCAAGAAATAAGCCAACAAATACACAGGTGTTATGTCACCAATATTGTCAAATAAACAAACATTTTTTTATTTTGAATGTAACGTGAATTTCATTTTATATCACGGCTTGGTATATACTGTATCTTTTGTAATAATTTTAATTAAAACACTAATGTAACAATCTTTAAATCCGAGCCTGTTTTATTTTATATCCTAATTTTATAGTCTTACTTACTTGAAGAAAACTATCAAATATATAGCCCAAAATATAGTATTAAGCAACATAGCGAACTGAATAAAACGTTTTCAACGTCTTCGTCTATGTAGTAACGACCTCGACGTTTCGTCATCTAAATCTTAAAATTTGCCCTTATGTGTCTTGTATTCTAGGTCAGAGCAAAGTTTCTCAACTTGTTTATCTATTCCCTGAGGTCCTTGTATTCTTCTAGTGTTCATTTTCATCATATAAGACATGTCCTAGAAGACTACAAATAATCATGAATAAATCTAGGTTTTTTATGATAAATATTTAGAGGTTACTATGTGTTTCACATACATAAAAGTATTTATATAACCCAAATCTTTACAATAAATATCTTTCTGTTCGTGTGATAATTTCTAGAATCATACATGTTGGACAAGAATGTTGCTAACCTCGCAGTTTAGTTTGTGAAAAACAAATATTCTAAAAGCTGTTTTTAGGTAGTCATTTTTTTTATTCTGCGAAAACATTTGTTTTTTTTATTTTACGTCTAGTACTGTATATTGCATTTTGTAACTTGGCAAACGTTATTTCTTGTAATTGTAACCTATGGTAATGGTCCCCAGCTGGTACAACGGTAACTCTATGGACTTACAACGCTAAAATCATGCGTTCGATTCTCCTCGATAGATTCAGAAGATAGCTTGATGTGGCTTTGCTTCAAGAAAAATATTCAAGCACACACCCTAGTGTAATGGTAGGTGTAAACAACACGCATAAGAAAAGTCACAGAAGTGAAAAGGATATCCATATTTCTGATATTACAAATGGTATTCCGAGTTTAAGAAGTAGAGAGTGTGAGAACAAATATTTAAAGCTTAATCTCAATCGCTGTGTGGTTGTTTTTTGTCTAACAAATGTTATACTACTTGTTAGCAAAGTAATTTTCCATCCGATGTCTAAAAGTATATTTTTATTTTCTCGCTTTTTTTTTCTGGATTTTATAGCGATCGCTAATGCTTATTGCATCAACATATTTAATACAGTTAATACTGGCAGACAGCTTGACAAACGTCAACATATTAAATATAGTTAATACTGGCAGACAGCTTGACAAACGCGTAGGCTTCGTGAATGTTTTGGAACTAGCTGTAGCCACTTGAAAAAAAAAATTTGCACGCCTCTGATTCTTGGCACCAAAATGCCACTACATTACCAACACAACATTACAAATGAGCAACGCAAAAAAGGACATTGGTATTCTACGACTGAATAAATTAACTGCAAAATAAATATTGGATTTAGTCTTTAAAAACAAAGTAAGTGAAAGCTGTGAACTTTTTCATCGTTTCTGTCAAATTACACTCGAGCTGCTCACTGTTCAGTCGCTGTTATATTTCCTTGATGCTAAACTCACGAATGTTATATTTAATATCACATAAAATACTACATTTGATTAATGTCATGTTTTTAACTGAATGATAAAGAATGGTTTGAGTTTCGCACAAAACTCTACACGAGGGCTATCTGCGCTTACCATCTTTAATTTGACAGTGTAAGACAAGAGGAGAAACAGCTAGTCATCACTACCCACTGCCAACTCTTAGACTACTCTTTTACCAACGAATATTGGGAATGACAGTCACATTTTAACGCCTCCACGACTGAAAAGGAGAGCATGTTTGGTGTGACCGGGATTCGGATTTGCGACCCGCCAATTACGAGTCGAGTACTTTAAGCACCTGGCCATGCCGAGCAGTAAAGAATGTTTACATATTTTTATTTTTACAAGGACGCTATATGTATGTTTGCATATCTTCTAATTTAAAAAAATAAAACTCTTACAAGTTAAATTACTTAACCATTTTATAAACATGTATTTCTCAAATCTGAAGGTCCCATTTATACAACTATAAATTCTAAGGAAAGATTATATAGCTTTAAAGAAATAACTGAAATCTAAAGTGTGTTTTTAATGTAGGAAAAAGAACCCCTTTTCCTCTTTGTTTGCAGCTAAGAATAAATCTACAAAATAAGCTCTCTGTGGTTTGCCCACCAGGGGTATCGAAAACCGATTTCTTGCGTTTTAATTTTGCAGACGTACTACTGTGATACTAGGGCCTTCTTAGTGGAATAATCTTCTACATTCATAAAGATAATAACTTATAAGGATCTGATTTAAGACAGTTCCTACGTGGGTTACTACAGTTTTTGTTTTTGGAAAGTGAGAATACACACACGTTATCTCGCTTTCAGGAATTCAGTCATCACGGTCCAACTTAAAAGGAAGCAAATAATTATAGAGTTAATTGCACGTTATAACAACGATTTGTATATTAATACAGCTTTGTGTCACAACAGGTTGGAGCCGGGACGAATTCACCATCATTGAACAAAACAACGCTGCCACTGAAGGACTTATTGCTAGAAAATATAACAGATCCTTTTTAAAAGAAATGTGCCTATCATGGTAAGAATGTTAAATAACATACAGCGAAAACCAAAGCACGTCGAAAAACAATTACAAAAATGGAGAAAGCAATTATCATTATTTGTGGAAACGTATTAGAGAATGTTCTGGACTACAGTAAGGTCCAGTATTACAACCCAAGGCTATCAGAAGGCTATATTTATAAAAGAGAATCTTCCGATCCAAACCGTTTTCTTATAAAGTTTGGCATATATCCTGATGTCATTAATAAAACAGTGATATTACTTAAAATAGAGTCGATCAAAATCACGTGATTTCTTCGTTAAAACTGCAGTACAATAGGTCCTATCATATCTAGAGACATGTCTTCAAACGGTGTTTTGATTAAAGTTGTGATTTCAAGTACACACAACCTCCTCTACGTTCACATGTAAAGATCAAACATGCATACCAGGCTGATCTTTAACCAGTATCATCTACTCTGAACGTAGACTATCAAATTATGCATTCAAGTTTTTGTTGTTTTCTCCAATGAATGATTTATGTACTGTTGACTAAAATATTTTGCATCTTTTTTTGTGGTTTCGTTCCTACAAGGCAAGATAAACTCGGTTTATCGACTACGCTCGAAGAGTATATTCTGGAGTAATCATACTTGTTGTCAAGGTTTCTTTCGTTTGTATGCTCGACGTTTGTATCCTATGTGTCACTCGGGTTACTATCATCTGAAACCTTTGGTGCCTTTTTATGCTATAATATGTCTTTATTAATTATTGCATAATTGTTAAGGAGGTAATATAATACCTTCTTCTGCGTAGTTCAACTCAGCTGCTGATTTTTATTCTTAACTTATGATCCACCACGTGTTATACATGTAAGTTTCAGGTGAAGATTTATTGTCAGTAAACTAAGGGTTACATACGTTCGCTTTTACTGAGATTTGTGTTATAGACTGTAATGTTACTGTCATTGTTCTTGATTTTACTCATTTTATTTACGATTGAGTAATCAATTAAACTTGTAATATATTGCCAAAAGTAGTTAATTAAATAAGCTACTTCGTAATAAGTCATTTTATAATATGATAGGAGCCGAATAGAACAAGCCTGCCTTGAAATGAGTTCTTTACAAATTATTGTACTTTTTTTTCGTTCACTAACTGCTTTCATAATTAGTTTTATTAGAGCTGTCGAGATCTCAGCTACATCCTCTAATGATAATCATGCGTTTATTTGCTAATGAGAAACTGTTTAGGTGCTTACTACGTCACTAATATTCACGGGAAATGTGGATGTTTGTTTGAGAGAGAGGGATACCATGGGACATATTTCTGTTTTCTTCTAGCCCCATAATTATTTGTGTATTTAAAAAAAAATTCATGTTCTCATTAAGTCTTTATTGTCTTTCATTTTTGTGTTTCATGCCATAAAGTTTTAGTTTTTGTATGTACTGTAATTTCAACAGCCATTTGTTTTATTTCCGCTATTCCTAACCCTCGATTTGGATATTATTTTTCTCTTAATAGTTTCAGATCTTTTACTTTACTGTTGCACAAGTCTCTATATGTTTATTTTGTCATCGTTTGCTGCTTCTAAATCATATTTTTTCAAAACACTTTCTTCAACTTTATTATTTCTATCATTAAATATTTATCATTATCAAAATATTTTTTTCATTACTTTATTCTATCTTCATTGCTTATTTCAATCAGATCTTCATTTGTGGTTTATCTCTATCGGGTGTTATATTTAACTTCCAGCATCCTGAAGATATATATACCATTTAGTCACGTTAGTTCCTTTATAAATGATCTGGCTTAGCCGAGTGGTTAAGGCACTCGAAACGTAATCCGAGGGTCGCGTGTTCGAATCCCCGTTACAGCAAACATGCTCGCCCTTTTACTATGTAGGGCGTTATAATTTTACGGTCAATACCACTATTCGTTGGTAAAAGAGTAGCCCAAGAGTTGACCGTGGATGGTGGTGACTAGCTTCCTTCCCTCTAGTTTTACACCTTTAAATTAGGAACAGCTAGCGCAGCTAGCCTTAAAATAGCTTTGTGCGACGTTCAAACCTTTACACATCCTTTCATTTTATGTATATATTCTTCCTTTAATAGACCTGAAACAGTCTAATGATTAACATATCAGAGTTTGAACATGCGTGTTTATTCTCTAAGTCAAAGTGCCATACAAGACTCGCGTTATTCACTTAGTGGGATGTGACTTCATACTTGTAACAGACTCTTGGCCTCAAAGTATTGAACGTAACGCAAACCATGCACCCTCGGATTCTAAGATTCACAGTATACTAACTTGGCTACGCCGGAACTCGATGGAACATTCACACTCAACACATTTTCTGTAGAAATTCGAGATACGTGACTCTTTGAGCTTACGGAAAATTTGAATAGGTAAAAAGGCGACTGACTAATCTACTTGACTGAATTATAGGTTATAAAATATAACGCATTAGGACAACATTCTACAGTCGTATATTGATAAATAGGTGCCATAAAAACAAGGTGTTCAGCTCCATGTAAACCAAGAAACTCAAACAATAGATTCGCTGTCCCTTTGTTTTATTTAGAATAAGGTTTCGCATCATTAATAAATTAACTATCCAGTTTCCATTACTTGTTGCTTTTGACTATGTGTAATGGACAATCTTCAATCAGTCCACTGCAGGAACACTTTCTGCGTGTGTCTCAAAAATTATTTCCATTACTGTATGTCTCTCGTAGCTCCACAGAAACTCAAAGCATCTGTATCGCTCAACTTTGATTTCCTTTATCACCAACCATCTTTTCTCTTCTCCATTTTTCTGTGAGGTAGCCTCAGAGTAGGCGACCTATGCACTGACCCCCTCCAGCCTTGGCTATTTCCTCATAATTTACAAAGATTAGACTATGTTACCAGATAGCGGTGTTATCAGGGCTCACTGCTCATCACACATAAGGCTTTATTCTAAGCAAGGAAGCAAAATAATGAGTATGTTTTTAAAAAGAAACCTTACACTCTCCAATACACGAGAAACAGATATTCAAGGATTTTAGTGGAAGTTAAAAATAAAACAGGCTCTTTCATCTTAAGTCAATGAGCTTGTTTATTCTTATAAGTAAAAAAGAAGAGAACATATTTACTTGTTGATTTAGAAACACGTGAGAAACGAATCTGAGAAAATACGTGACTCCCCTAGTAAAAAACGAACCCAGCTTCACCTGTACAGGTAAAAAATAACATGCTGTTGGTTTTATATAGAAAATGTGTACGGTTTGAAATGTTTATAAAAACAGAAAATATCAACAACACAACATTCTACATACATAGAACGGACATATACGAGTTCTGTGTGCTGAACTCAATAAATAGAATTCCCAGAAGTAACATAAATGTAATGTCGTTATGAGTAAATGTATCGTAGCAATAAAAACACTTTATCTTCAAGAGTTTGAAATGCCGCTAGAACATCGTAAATTATCGCACACTATTTTGTGTAGGTCAGTTGTATATTTTATCTTCCGTTTATGAATTCAACATTTCTAACATTTGTGACAGACAGTTAAACTTAAGTAAAAATCATGTTGTCGTATAAGTTAAGACCTTCAAGTTACATAGTAGTTTGATTTATTATTAACTTGCTTTTAAGTTATTAACCCAGCTCATTTAAGAACTGACCAATCGCTGCTTTAGTTAAACGTCCACCATAAAAACTGCCTGCAAAAAAAAAACACAACCGATACTGAATAGACATGTTTCAAAAAGTTAAAGAAATATGCATTCTTAGATAAAATTTTGTGAGTTTATCAAACAATTCACCTTTGCTTGATCTCCTGAAATGAATATTTTGTTTCGTCTAGTAAAAGAAAGTTTTAAACGTCCATACCCATAGCAATCAAGCCAGATTAGTTGTCTTACACTAGTGTTTAAAGTGCATGCCTTTACATAGAAGTCATTGCCGGATTATCCATTTTTATTAATGTGTAAATACACGTAGCTATTACGATCAAAGCCAGATTATCTGTCCTACATCAATATCTAAATGCACGAGGCAGTTAGGGTTAAAGCCAACTACGAAAAATTCTGTAAAATGTTGACGCATTATTATACTCTATCTACATCTAGTGGCAAAAATCAACGGCTTTGCCATATCAGTTAATTACATGCGCGTTGCAAAGATATTTTATACGGAGTTTTGCAATGTTAAGTAATTGAGTACTATAGTCTAGATAAAAAAACGAAATCTTTAACAAATTTACAGCTTTCTTTTAATCGTTTATAACTTCACTATCCTATTTAAAACGTTAAGTACCACCAACTGCAACTTCACATCATGTTAATAAATAATCACCAATTTACAGGTTTCTTTATACTGGAGCTCCAAGGATATTCCGCAATTTAGTACTTACACAAGGAAATTCAAATAGTATTAATGCAAGGCAAGTTGTATAATATATCGCATTTAGAAAACAAAAATGACAGAATTAATAAAGCCATATGCATTGTTCATATTGTTTTTGAATTTCACGCAAAGCTACGCGAGGGCTATCTGCGCTACCCGTCCCTAGTTTAGCAAAGATTAGAGGGAAGACACCTAGTCATCACCACCCATCGCAAACTCTCGCGTTGCTCTTTTATCAACAAATAGTGGGATTGACCGTAACTTTATAACTCCCCACGGCTGAAAGGGTGAGCATATTTTATGAAAGGGGGATTCGAGCCCGCGATCATCGGTTTACAAGTCGAGTGTCTTAACCATCAGGTTGTGCTGAGAATGTTCGTATTGGAAATGATGGTCTCGGTGTGAAAGTTTTCGAAATTTATATTTCGACCTTAATGGAAATTTTTATAACAAATGAACAAAACAACTTGACCAGAAATTCTTTAGATACAGGTATAACCATTTTTATTTGAAATCAGTGATCAGAGAGAGGATAAACATTCAGTAGCACACAGATATTTTTAATTATATTGTGCTATTGGTTGTCGTGATTAAAATGCACTTAGCATCGAAAGTGTGGCATATATTTAGCGAAATATCACTGTTCGAGTCTTCGCTTCCTGATTTACAGATCACTAGTTTGATCATCAGGGCATGCCAGCCATGACGTGAAAGTAAAACGTAAATAGATGTTGACTATTTTAGCATTCGTTAACTCCAGAAGGTTTAACTCAGACAACTGATGTATTTTTATTTTTATACAATTTGATTAAAAAATATCCATTTATGCTCAGTGTAATACGCCTTAAATGCAATAAAACATTTTAAGATCTTCGTTTTATATATATATTTATTTATATAAGCGTATATTCTTATTACTGAACTTTACAAGGTTGAGAAGGGGCGGATAATATTCAGGATTTATCTTTCGTCAAAGTTGTCTTGTGGCTAGCTTGCCTATTATGAACTCCACCCCATTTACAAATTTGGATCCGCCCTTATTAATCACGTGCGCTGCACACGTGTGCCTTCGAAGTTCAAGAAAAAGTTGATATTTTCATGTGGGGATAAAAAAATCCTAAGTCTAATTCAGTTTTAGAACACACGAAAAGAATAGTTTAATTTTAAAATAATTCGTCAATAATTAAATCCATTTAGAAATAAATCTAACGGTTGAGTTATATATTCTAAAGATTTTTTTTGCTTATTAAAACAAGTAAATAAATATCAAATATCGGTCAAACAACAATTCATCAAAGTTGTGTTAAGTACGACAGGTGTTCAGGTGGGCCCTGCATGGCCAAGTGGCTAAGACACTCGACTCGTGATCTGAGGGTCGCGTGTTCGACTCCCCGTCACACCAAAAATGCTTGCCCTTTCAGCAGTGGGAAAGTTATAATGTGCGGTCAATTCCTTTATTCGTTGCTAAATTTGTAGCCCGAGAGTTAGCGGTGGGTGGTGATGACTAGCTGCATTCTCTCTAGTCTTACACTGCTAAAATAGGAAGGGCTAACGCAGATAACCCTCGTGTAGCTTTGCGTGAAATTCAAAACAAACCAAACTGTTCAGCTGTATTTTCAAAAACGATATAGGGAGGCTTTAAGTCGTTAAATGTCACAGCTGTTAAGGCAATCACTGTCGATAGTCTACTGGTGAATGAGCACTGATCCGTTGGAAGATAAAAAGAAATAGTTGTAATATATGTCCAGAAAGCCTTTGATTTTCATGTTGCTTATGAAGTGAACTTCGGTAAAATGTCATCAACTTAACAGCTTATATTAGGTGTGGTAACTATGACAAACATGTCTATGTAATTAGTTTTAGTTACAACATCATTTACTTTTATGACGTTTAAAACTGGAGATGTAGTTGTCACAGATTTTGTGTACCTACTCTTTAAAAACTAAACACATGATGGAGCAAATCAAAACCATGAGGCGCTGTGATAATTATTTTGTTCGTTTTGAATTTCGCGCTAAGCTGCATGAGGACTATTTGCACTGGCGATTAATCAGTTTGGAACAATAAACTAGAGAGAAGGTAATTAGTGAAACACCATACACTGCCGTCTCTTTACTCGTACTTTCCCAACAAATATTGTAATTGGCCGTCACATTATAATGGATCCACAGCTGCTTGTTCGAGGACTGTATTTAATCTCGCTACACTAACATTGTAAACAGAGTGCCTTAACCACCAGATCAAGCTTGTACATTCACCAGAAACATTGACAACTCAATGTTTGATCTAATACTTCATGGCAACAATATGAGGCAACTTTTTCAATCTAAAATTTAACGTTGTTCTAAATATTAGTACAATTCGGCATAAAAAAATAGCAATGATGATGTTTATGAGTGCTAAACAATGAAATAAAATAATTAGTTTTGTTTTAAATTAACAAACAATTGAATGAACTCAGAAAAATAACTAGTATACAGCTGATTACTCGTTATCAAATTAGGTATAATTAGTTCATCACAGTACACAGTAAACAATCGGGTTTGTCCGTAAGATGCTTCTATGATTTCCCCTCTGTAGTACATATCGTGATGTCTACTTATGCTCTATTTGAAGGATATGCAGCTTGAATGTATCATTACAGCGTAGTTTCGTATAGCTGTCATGTCAAAGGCACAACGGTAATTCCTGCATGCTTTCTATAATACATCTAGTATACTGGGACGATGGTTTTCTCCAGAGCTCATTTCAACAATAGGATCGTACTCCTGCCTACAGGAGATCAGGCCTATATATTTTCATAGGGAATAATTAAAGTCTCCAGCTGTTTGCGCTATGTGAAATTTGAACGTGGAATCAGCCTATATGTACACACTTAAATCTTGTCACTTTTGCAGACAAGGTTCCTTTTTGGTTATGTCGGGTTTTGTTGCACGGGGCACGAGTGCGTATTTTGCTATTGTTTACTACGCTTGGAATGTCGCTTTTTCTAGATGGTCCTGTGACTTCAATCTGCTCCATGTTCGTGTATTTCCTAATACATTAAGTAGAAACTGCATTTCTCTTTTGAAAATATTTTTTTTTATCTCAGCACATCTTTGTGTTCTGAGTATATGAATATTTTGTATGGGAAAGAGTATTTACATAATATTCCCAAAAGTGACTAAATGTCTGTGGACACACACAACTTACTCAATATCGAAAATTAGTTTTAATACACATGGTAGCATCTACTGTGGTTGTCATATAATTTTCTGTGTTGCATATTTAGACTCGCTTTAATATAACGTACTCAACCGTCACTACATATAAAAATCAAGACATATATTTGATAATGCTAGCAAATAAACACATATTTTTACTTGTTAGCTTAATCACTGAATAACCTTTATTAACTATTGTTTTTACTTATTATGTTTAGCATCAAGATTGTTTGTTTGTTTTTTAATTTCGCGCAAAGCTACTCGAAGACTATTTGCGCTACCGTCCCTAATTTAGCAGTGTAAGAGGGAAGGCAGCTAATCATCACCACCCACCGCCAACTCTTGGGATACATTTTTACCAACGAATTGTGGGATTGACTTTCACATTATAACGCTTTCCAGGGCAAGCATGTTTGGTGCGAGGGGATTCGAATCTGCGACCCTCAGATTACGAGTCGAACGCTCTAACTCACCTGGCCATGCTGGGCAAGTATCTAGACACAAGGTGATACGTCGTGCGGCCAAAACAACTTAATGCAGGGTACACTGCGTGTTATTAAAATGAGTGATAAGTTAGCAGTTTTTATTTCTTGTATCTCCGATTACGATAATCCAAACAATTATCCATTTTAAAAGCATATGCATTACTGGTCTCTTACTTTACACACGAAATTTCAAAGCAATCTATTAAGAAATATCTTAGACATAGTAATTTTGATTAAGTTTCTTCCTATTTTATTTTCTACATACCAAAAGTACGGAAATTTACTTGTTATAAAAACATATTTAACTTTTATTGATTTTAAACCTACATATTTAGTGTAAATATAAGCATATACACAAGGTTACTTACTCAACAAACTCTGCTCAAATTTCCAGAAACTTTTTTTCCCACGCTTACTCAAAAAATCACGTGAGCTGTCGATCTAATTTTTTTCACTACAGCTTCACCTATGAATAAAAGTGGAACGTTTATATTTTTGTTATTCAAGTTAAAAATGAGTGATTTAGAGCACAAAATTATTAGAAGAAAGGATGTGTAGGTACACAAGTGTTGGTTAGGTCAAGCAAATTAGATTAGCAGTTTCTAGTTACATTTTTTAAAATAATCAAACGGGTGGACAGTTAGTATTGGTTATTCATTGCCAACTATTTAGCACAAATATATTAAATTTTATGAACTTCTTCTAATTAAAGAGCGTTTAACGTCACATGTATTATCTGAGGTAATTAGCATAAATAATAATGCTTGACTGCATGGGGAATGATGACAAAAACCTGTTAGTATAAATTCCATGGCGTTACTATAAAGGGCCCCCCAGTGGCTCAGCGGTATGTCTGCGGACTTACACGCTAAAATCCGGGTTTCGATACCCGTGGTGGGCAGAGCACAGATAGCCCATTGTGAAGCTTTGTGCTTAATTCTAAACAACAACAAAAGTTACTATAAAGGAGTTATTACCACTGTTTTAAAGAAGAAAAACTATCACTATATTTTACATAATTTGGTTTGTTTTGTAAATTAAAGCTACGTTTCAACTAATAGGGTTGCGATCCTAAAGCTAATGGGGTTTACTATCAAGTGACACTTTCTTACTTACTATAGTGTGTTGGTCTATATTGACTAAAAGTCATAAAATTTAATCAAAAACACCGTTGGTGTGAATAATAAAAAAATACGCGGTAAAAAAAACGGTTTGAAGAAATTAACTCAAAATTGCTACCAAACTAGCTGTTACACTTATATCATTAATTATAATTTAACAAACAAAATATCCATCTAATAATAATTAGTGAGGCCACGTATTTTATTTTACCCAAATCATGCTCTAACTTGAACAAGAAACGTATTTTGGCTAACTTATGAATGATGTAACATTCTCATGAATTCCATTAGTGTAGCTATCAATCTGACTGCTAATTTTGGTTTCATTCTTTTAAGTCGCACACTTAATTATTTTTAATCCGCACCTTTCTTTCACAACTAAAGTAGTTTTGATAAGATAGCGTATAATGATGATATAAGATGATGTAAAAATAAACATTTATCATTCCGTGAAAATCAATAATTACATATGTTTTTTACAAACATGACTATGGCTTGTTGCTGTTTATATACAAATATTTGTCTTTATTTCCCAATCATAATAATTTTGTCCCGTAATGATCATTCAGATGTTAGTTACTTTACATTTATATATTTTTCTATTGCCTTAATTTGAGTTGGCTTACTTCTTCATTTGTATACGTTTAAAATTTACTAAAACTTTCCATTTATTTAATGTTACTAAAAGTGGCATCATCAATGTAAAGGAACAAAACGATTCATTGTCTCAAACAAAGTGCTGTATTCTAATAAACCTAGACTCTAACATATCCAAGATGATGAGAATCAACAACAGACAGCAGAATCCAGTGCAGCTGTCCAATACCAATGCGAAATCAGTACTCCTATGTGGCTCAAAAACATAGCGAGTTACCATCACAAACGTGAATCAGACCTTCGTCAATAATTGTCTTCACAACCTCCTACACATTAGATAGCCCTGTGTGATATCTAATGGTGAACTTTGGGATCAGACACATCAGCTGCATGCACACGAAGAAATTGCTAATAGAACCTACAGGGAAAGAGGAAAATTGGGAAACCAAATATAACTGGGAATAAACACATCGATGAGGATATCAAAACCGTTGGACTCTCATGGACTCAGCTGAGAAGGACGGTCCAGAGTTGGACCCTCTGATGTGGAACAGTTATGGCACAATGTTTCAGCCGGAACTAAGAGAAAAAAGGCTATGACTCATATACATATAATTACTCAAATACTTATTTTCGTTAAAGAATACGTTTGTTAAGGTGAAATGTTTATAATCTCTTATGACCCTAATATTATTAGTCTGAGACTTATATGTTCCCAAATACTCTGAAAATGTTTTCCTGTAGTTGCTTAACATTAAGATCATAAACTTCTCTTCTTTGGGAAAACTATTCAGAAGAAAATAACTAATCAGATAATAAAAAATTGGATATTGACCTAATAGCGTAAAATAATCAATTAGAAGCCATATTAAAAGTGATTGTTTCGTTACGTATTACTTTCCTTATCATTAAAACAGTGTGTGGTATCTTAAACCAAAGCCACAATACCGCTTTTCAACTGAGGGGCCATATAAATCTGTAAAAGATATATAATTTAAAAAATAACGCCAATTAAAACATGTTAATTAACAGTTGTCTCATGACAACTATTTTCTGTTTTATTTATTTTCTTGCGAAATGTTCTTACATCTTTCTCATTGAATTTAGTTGACAAGGGACCAAAATCACTAGTAGCTATAACTAATTGTCATTACATAAAATGATCATAATTACAATTAAAGCCAACTAAGTACATTAGTGAAGTATTAGTAAGCAGTAAAGACACAGTCATTTTCATCCAAGCACCTTTTGAAATAAAAAAATGAGTTATTTTAAATGTATAAATAAAAGGGAGTAACATTACCTGGTGATTGGAGCATTCATCTCGCAACATGCGATTTGCTGACTGAAATACCTTCACCTAACATACACCTTTAGGGCCTCCTATGCCACCTTCAGGAGTTTATATTTCTCTTCTTATGTATTCCATTAATCTGTACCGAAGTTCTGTGTCTGCTTGTTGGCCTGGTAGTTAGGGCACTCAGCAACCTGAATGTCAAAGGATTAAATCTAATTACTGAGATGTTTGCCCTTTCAGATATGCGAACGTTATAAAGTGAGGATTAATCCCTCTCTCCGTTAGTAAAAAAATAGCCCAAGAGTTTCTTTATAGTCACTTTAAAATTATGGAAGGTTAACATGGATAAATTCTGAAGCAGCTTTGCACATAATTCAACAAATAATAAGTAAAACTTTTAATATTTTGTAATATAACGTACGCGTTTATAATTTAGTTTCTGTGTAAACGAAATTCTGTCATTTGCGATTAGCATAATAATTTGTGCCAATAGTTTCTCTTCTTGGATATCAGATAAGGAATACAATATCTTCACTTTTACTAGTACACTGTTTAGCGTGAATCAAAATCATATACTATAAGGGTTACAAAATAAGATTTATGTGTTATTTCTTTTCAAAATCAGCCATAATTTGGACTTGGAACACATGACTGTGGGATAGTAGAACTTATACGTTAAAATTTGGAATCAGGCGGAAACTTCTACTAATTTATACTGATTTGTTTCTTCTTAACTTCAAAACTTTAGTGGGCAATGACCTTATCGAAGTAACCTGTAATCTGTGTTCCTGATAAGTTTCTTTCTCTGTTTCGATTTGATTTGAATTTCGCGCAAAGCCACACAAGAGCTGTCTGTGCTAGCCGTTCTTAATTTTACAATGTGAAACTAGAGGGAAGGCAGCTAGTCATCACCACCAACCGCCAACTCTTGGGCTACTCTTTTACCAACGAATAGTGGGATTGACCGTGGCTTTATAACGCCCCCACTGCTGAAAGGGCTAGCATATTTGGTGTGACAGGGATTCGAGCCCACGACCCTTAGATTACGAATCGAGTGTCATAACCACCTGGCCATGCCAGGCCTTTCTCTGTTTTTTATTTTCTTTTATCTTTACCTATAATCTATGTCACATACTAGCACAATTGTTATATCTTTTTTTAATTCTTTTCCACTTTGAACCTGGGTTAATCAGTTTCCATTATCTGATCTACCAGTTTAGTTATTTATCATTCTGTTTTAACTCTATACTTATGCTTGCTTATAAATAATTGCTCCTAATTTAAATTTTGTTACACGTGTGCACATTCACTTTTTCGTTGTTTATCTTGATGCTAAGCTAGTCGAAAGCTTAAATTAGGATTCGTTTTTTTACACTTTATATTTTATATTGTTATCAAAAGCCTGGTATATTCAGTTGGCTCACCACATTTATTTATAAACTAACTCTACTTTCCCAATTAGTGTTTTCCTGTCTCACCTCTTTCTTTTCCATTCTATAGGTTACAACATAATTTTTTTCATATTCTTATTTTCAAAATCGCCCGTTATTCTGCTGAGTTTAGTGGCCTGATTAACAAATGAGTGTCTCTAGCCTTTGGTCTCCCGCTAGTACAGCGATAAGTCTACTGATTTACAAAGCTAAAATCAGGGTTTGATTCCCTCGGTGGGCCTAGTAGATAGCCTGATGTGGGTTTGCTATGAGAAAAACACACACCCTAGCTTTTGTTTTCCGAATGGTCCTGTGAATCCTATACACAACGTAAGTGTATTACTGCCTTACTCAATAATTTTAGGACACTTAGAGTGATTTGAATATATCTAAATGAATCTATCTTTAATTTTGTATATTCGATATTTAGCTTCATAGCTACCTGATTCAACATGTTATAATTTACATTGCGAAATCAATGTGTTAATTTTTTTACAACGAGGTGGTAGATATTGAAAATATATGACGAAACTAAATGTGCCTACTCATAGTTGATATGTAAACAGTATAAAGATATATATATTAAATCATGAAAATGTGGAATAATACGTGTGGATGATGCTTGGTATATATTGTACAATTAGACGTTAACCTGGTATTAGATTACACAATAAATAATTTTAGTGTTTCCGTTTCGAGAACATATAAACTTAAAAGCACTTAAAAAGAGTTATTGATTTTTCTTGTACACCTGTCTCTCGTCGCATGTTCACTCAGTGAATGAGACAAGAGAGCATGTAGACAACAGCCACGTGTTCCTCGTGGGTTCTGGAGGTCACTTGATTTACCCCGCCACGACCTTCATGATGACAGTGTGCTGTAAGCGTGTTTAACGCTTCCTTTCCGTTCAATTCTAGAGGATAAAAGAGGATCCTTTACTGCCATAATAAGTTAAAACGTTAAAGAGTCGATACAGAGTCAGTAGAGCTTCTTTGTGAAATGTTTTAAATGTTTCTATTCAGTAAAATACTAATAATGAATTCATCTCAATAGTTAAGGAAGGAAAGGTAAGAACTTTCTTTTATATAGTTCAGTATGCTGATTAAAGTTTTTATTTTTCTTCTTTGGTTTCTTTTGCCAAATAGCACATTTTTTTTCTCAATAACAGATTAAGTGCACAGATCAATTGCTTTGTATTACAGAGTGAAGTTTTTACCTATATTACAATATGAGGTATATCAGCCAAAATATTCTAAAGGAACCTGAAAACGAAAAGTATCACACGTGTACGAATGGTTTATCTTAATATGGAGTACAGAATTATTATGTATAGTTTAGTTAAGCCTTCTTTACAGAAAAACAAACAAATATCACTAATATTTCAATGATATTACTTTTTGTAAATGGATACCTTTAGAAACGTAGGTCAGTTTAGAAGAAAATAAAGACAGTAACTAAAAGTTTTAACGATTACAGATTCTAAATATTCTACTTATAATTTTAAACAGTGAATTATATTTTTAGGGTTTTAAAAGGCACTTCACTTGTCAGAATCAATGATACTGTGTTGAATGCTCTTTATGATCCATTTCATCTTCCTGCAATATGTATTACTACCTCCACAGAACGCTTTAAAAACGAGTTATAGAAAGTACTTCACCAAATTGGATTTTTTGTTTTTCTAATTCAGACTTTTCACACATTACTCTATCAGTTAACTTACATGGTAGTTTCATAATAATTTCTTATAAGTTAAATGATCGACTTATCTGTGGTTTGAAAAAAATGGAAAATGATATCAAATTCAGAGATATAACGAGAACGATGATACAAATTATTTCAGTATTATTAAACTTCACATAACTACTTTTATGGAAATGGAATACTTCATGATATAGTCATTATATATCCTAGGTATAAATCATTTTATGTCAGTATTTTCTGTCACTTGATAATATCCATATGCCAAACAGATATTGCGAGAACTCGCAGATTTGATTTTCTTTTAAACATGTTCTTCGTTAAATAAGTGTTACTAAAATCAATAGTTATCATAAGTTTTTACGAATATTCAGGTTAAAAAAAAGTTAACACATTCTGAGAGGAAGAAATGAAACTGAGGGAAATGATTTAGTCCGGTTGAATGTATTTAAGTTAACTGTAAATAATATTATACTTAGGACTATCAGCTGATTATATTTAAACTAGTTCTAATTGATTTAAGAAATAATTTTATAATCAAGACGTTTGGTCAGAACATAAATTGTGTTTAGACTTTAATGTAGTTGCTTTTCATAAATAGTATTTCAAGACTGTTTTGAGTGGTACACGAGCAGTCATACACTGTTAGTCCTAAATGCTTGCGCTCTGTTGCGGGGTTTAAAGGCCCCTTATGAATCACAAAGTCCCAGTGTACCTGTTACTCCTCATTTATCCCTTATTACTTTTATAACTACTACAAGGAAGACGGTTCGACATCCCAAAATTAACTCTGTTAGGATACCCAGTCGTGCTAATTAAGAATATGTCTCAAGTTTAATTCCATTGGCTTAAAAGTGAAGTCGAACAAGAGAGTCCAGGGGAACAAAATCTTGTAAAGGATTCGGTTTATGGCTATGAATACTACCTGAGCCCCATTACGCCTACATAACCTTGGTTGAAAGATACTCAATAGAGATAAAAACACCAAAATTTGCACCATCTAGTCTCAAAGATGTGTGAGAAGTTCATGCGGACAAAACAAATAAATTCACCAACACACAACTTCGTTTAGTATAAAATATAGCAGCTCATTGATAAGCAAGTAATTCAGAAACATAAAGATGTAGAAACTGGAATATTGTACATGTAAAAATTATTAAATACTCTACAATAACAAGATATACAGACATAAATGTATATGACTTAATTTTAACATCATTACAAAATGACGTCAACTGATTGATGGCTGGCCCGGCATGACCAGGTAGTTAAGGCACTCAACTCATAATCTGAGGGTCGCGGGATTGAATCCCCGTTACACCAAACATACTCACCCTTTCAGCCGTGGGAGCGTTATAATGTGACGGTCAATTCCACTATTTGTTGGTAAAAGAGTAACCCCTAGAGTTGGTGGTAGGTGGTGATAACAAGCTGCCTTCCCTCTAGGACCTAGATCTAGGTCTTGCACTGCTAAACTAGAGAAGGCTAGTGTAAATAGCTGTCGTGTAGCTTTGAGCGAAATTCAAAATAACCCAAACCAAAATTGATGGGCATGTTTGAAGTACTACTCAAATATGACAAATGACGGCCTCGTTGTCAAAGTTTTTGATATTTCTTATCTGTTTATTTAATTCTTCGCAAGACTACACTAGAGCTACTTGCACTAGCCCTCTCTAATTGAGCAGAAGAAAGGCAGCTAGTCATCACCGCCCCCACCAACTCTTGGCTTTTACCAAAGAATAGTGGGATCGACTCTCACTTTATAATGCCCCCACAGCTGAGAAGACAAGCATGTTTGGGGGATGACGGGGATTCGAAGCTGCCAGCCTGAGATTACGAGTCGAGCGCCTTAACCATCTGACCATGCCAGGCCTGTAAGTTAAGTACGCAGCCACAAATATTTCCTGTCAAAATCTGACCCTTACTGGAAACTGATTGACATATAATTTAGTAACAGTCTGAGTATTCTGATAATAAACTATCCAAGAGAACCAAGTTCTTCAAATGAATATTGTGCCGTTATTTTGATGAATAGAGAAAAGTTGCTGCACAACGTATGTGCAATAACTATTGATTTTATTTTAAAACTTTTTAACCTTTTCAACGCTGCAAACATACTATAAAATACGTCTAATAGATTCTAATCTTGCATATCAGAGCTAAATTTGGGTAAAAACATTTACTGTGGTTGGATTTCTGTCGTCTGAGATGATGCTTGATGACGAGAAACCCACTTGAAATAGAAATGTGTATTTCAGAACGACTGACCTGGGTATTAACCATTTTATTGATAAGGAGTGAACCATCTTAGGTAATTTTTAGGTTTCTTAACCTGACGATGATCTAGGAAGGTCGAAACGTTGTTCTCTCCTTATCAATAAAAATGTTGATAACCATGTCAGTCGTTCTTAGATACAAAGATTTATATGAATAAAACGAATGCATATATTATTATGGCCTTAGATTTTGGCGGGTGAATTTTAGTAAATTTTGAAATTGAAAGCTTATATTTTATTGTCTACACCTTTGTGATTGACATTGTGGGTGTACGCTGTAAATTAATAAAATTTTCAAAGAACACCACCTTGAATTGTCTCACTGGTATTCTTGTAAAACAGATCCACAACATTTAATTTCACATCGTAAACAGTTGTTTTCTGATGGTTATCTTTTCCTGAAATCTTATCTGTGAATTGATACTAAATCACCTTTTATAGTAAAATTACAATCAAGACAGAAGGCAAAGGATAAATAATGAGTGATGGACGTCCTCAAAACGTTTTTCAGGGAGAAGCAAGGTTCCCTGAAGGAAAGGCAAAGTAGTGTGAAATAATGCTGAATGAATAAATAATTGTTTCTAATTTTTCATGGATCATAAATAATAGCGAAACAGACAAACCTCTAGGGATGTTGTAATGTGGTTCAAACATCATTATACTAACTCGTACCTAAAAGTTATAGTACAGGCTGCTCGGGAAGTCACTCTGCAGTTATATATTTATTAACAGACATGTTTCAATATAGAATACAGGAAGTAACTATGAATGACAATTATAAACAATGTATCTACAATCTTCTTGAAGCCCCCCAGTGGCTCAGCTGTATGTCTGCGGACTTACACGCTAAAATCCGGGTTTCGATACCCGTGGTGGGCAGAGCACAGATAGCCCATTGTGTAGCTTTGTGCTTAATTCAAAACAACAACCTTCTTGAAATATGTGTTCGATGAGCCATACTCGTTCTTCAGTTGTTAAAACCATACTGGGATCAAAATTTGAAATATAATGAAATGTGATTACAAAACTGCACAGTGACTTTCCGAACACCCTGTATAGCTTAACACTTGACGAACAATATGTTACAGCAGAAATTCAGATCTAGTAACTATGTGTCGTAGGTATGTAACATTGCTTGAATCCACTTAGCAATACAGGGATTCATGATGCCGTTGTATAAACCTGTTGTATATAACAATATGTATGTATATATATATACGTAAATATATGCATCAGGCTATACAGTAAGAAACAATGGAAACTGAGGGGAGTGTAATAATATTTCACCGGTTTATAACATAAACTACATGGAAAACGTGTTTTTGTTTTACCTAAAGTATTCTGCAATGGTTTTTTATGAAAATAGTATTGTGAAACAAAATAATGATGTTCAGTTTTGCTCAGGTTATTTTGTAAATATTTACAAAATATACATTCCAAAAATTCTTGGATGAAATGTTCACCGAATTGTGCAAATCCGAGGTCTTACAAACATCACTTTTTAACTAAATTAATCACTAATTAGGCTGTTTAATCAGGATAATAAACTGTACCACCTCAGTCATAATTCACAATGCAACTATCTCCCTCTCTTGTTTTGTTCTCAGAAGCGATTTCTGTTCGTTTATCCAGCTTTCTGGATCTTTTATAATGATAATAGTTCTTTTAGCATCTAAAATATTTGCACACATTTTAAATTGTTTTTTTACACTATACCCTATTTAGTTGTTTTTTAATATTTTGCCTTCAACTGAATAAAAAAATTAAACATCTTTCTAAGAGCAAGCTGTCACCTATACTTGCTAGTTTGTGTGGCGCTGGTTGTAATAGACAGAAACTGTCACAATACAGTGAAAAGAAACAAAGAACGAAGCAGATAGTTGAACAAACAGAAGGACCACCAACTGCAGTCACTTAAACCAACTGTAGAAATGATGAATTAGTTCTCTAGGAGCTCGTTTACTTCTGTACACAAGCGAGTGATATCGGTATGTCTAAACACTAATTTTGAACTGTCATCAGTTTGGATGTGTTGTTGAGTGAAAAGCACATCTGTAAAAAATAGAAATTTGATCTGTTTATTCACCTGAAATTCTATCGATCATTTAATCTGTATATTTAGGTTGCAGCAACAAATAATACACGTTTTTGTAATAAATCGAGTGCATGAACGTTTCATGGGTTATTTGAAGAGAAGCTTTCATCTATTTTGAATAACCATTATTTGAATAGCCGTGCGTTGTAACTTATAAATGAAATGTTTATAATGAGGGCCTTAGGAACACACATATACTGTGTTTCCTTTGTGAGCACATTGGTCCCTAAACACATTTAAACTCCGATACAGAGTATAATTGTATTATTTCTTTCATGATAACTTCATTTTTATGCCATTACTGATAACTGAAGTCAGCTAATTGCATTTGAATCAAATTGATCAAACAATTTTATACAAGGACAGATATTATATTAAAAGAGGGGGATAAAATGTGAATCAAAAATTGTCCTTCGATCGAAAGCCTTAAGAAAGTTCTTACCCTTAAACTGATCACAGGTTAGTCCTAAGGTAAGGTTCTGGATTTCAGATCTAACAAATTAGATTGAAATTCATATAATATCAAAAAAGTGTTCCCTCTGGTCTTACACTGCTAAATTAGGGACGGCTAGAGCAGATAGCCCTCGAGTAGCTATGCGCGAAATTCCGAAGCAAATTCCTAGTATGCTTCCATTTCTAGTGTCTCAACGATAAGTATACAGGATTACGGCTGTAAAATTCGAGTTTCGAATCTCGTGATCGGCTGAGAACAGATGGTCCGTTGTAAAGTTTTGTGCTTAACAACAACCAAACAAATGTGGCATATTTCTCTAAACTTGGGAATTTACAATGTTAAAATTTGGAGTTCGACTCTACGCCGTGAGCGCAGCAGATAGCTCAATGACGGTTTACTCTAAAACAAACACAAGACAGCTCAGTTGAAGATGAAAAACAAAAAAATGACAAAATTATGTAAGCTTTATATAGTGTTATATAATATTTTCTTAATCAGTTTTTAATGACTGATGTCGCAAATACTCATTTTCTCATAACTAAAGGTTAGAACTATACATAGGATTAGGGTGCTCGAACTTTGGATCCGTCTTTTTTTCCCCCCTAAAACCCTTTAAGACCACGAGCGCGCTATAAAATGATCATCAAACGCCACCTATCGGGCAAACAAGAGTAAATCAGGCGTAGTTTCTCGGTGCTGCTGATTAACTGCTATCCGTCTAATCTACCAGTTCAAAATTAGGAACAGTTGTGAACAAAAATGATGAAACGAACAAAATATTGCAAGATGATAATTGTTGGCATAAAACTGAAAGAACAAAAAAAAGTTTTTTTTTCTCCTCAACATTTATAGTTAGAAGTAAGGTTCTACTGTTTTACATTAAAAGAAAACACTAAATTAGGTAAGGCAAAGTTATGAGAAAAGTTAAACGATTTCTTTCGACAGCTTTAGAAAGTTGAATGTATTGGTATTTCTATAAATGGAATACAAGGCTGTTTTCTGATAGCGTTTACGTTCAGAAAAGCCTCGAAGGTTTGATTTTACTCCTTAATACATTCATACATAGAATTTTGATTCTTCAGTTAAGTTGATTTAGTTGAATGCCATTGCTGTAGAATTTTGAAATGTGGTTATGAAATAAATCAATTACACTTAAAAACGAAACTCAAATACTTTTGTAATTGGTTTTCTCTTCAGTCAAATGGAGAAATTGATAAAATAAGAATATATTTTAGTGTTGCTGTCGCTGGCTAAAATCAATAAATCAGTTTATTTGATAAATTTTAGTCTATTAAAATCTGCGAAACAGAAGTACCCTGAAATGGAAAGTACTTAATGATATGGATCAGTTTACCATATAGAGTTACATTTGTGAGAAGGGTGTAATTATTGACGACAATGTCCCTACCCAGATAGTACCATAATCCTTACACCTGATGTTTGTTTGTTTGTTTTCGAATCTTGTGCAAAGCTACACCAGGGCTATCTGCACTAGCCGTTCATAATTTAGCAATGTAAGACTAGAGGGAAGACAGCTAGTCATCATCACCCACAGCCAACCCTTCGGCTACTCTTTTACTAACGACTAGTGAGATTTGACTGTCATATTATAATGCCCCATGGCTAAAAGGGCGAACATGTTTTGTATGACGGGGATTCGAACCCGCGACTTTTATATTATGAGTCAAGTGTCTTAACCCACCTGGTCATGCCGGACTTATATCTGATGTATCGCAGGACAATGTTTTGGTGGATTCTGTCTTACTTTTCATTTCGTGAAATTTCAGGCTTTCTAATATCGTTTAATAGCTTCCATAGATATCCCTCTTGGCGTTTAGCAGATTAAGATGTTGACGAACAAACCTTACATGGAGATATTCCCTGTCGTTTAATAGGTTAAGATGTTGATGTTCAAAGCTTCCATGGAAATCCCTCTCAGCGTTTAGTAGGTTAAGATGCTGACTTTCAAAACTTCCATGGAGATCCTCCATAACGTTTAGAAGGTTAAGACGTTGACGCACAAAGTTTCCATGGAGTTCCCATCGTTTAGTCGGTTAATATGAAGAAAACCGTTGTTGTGTTCAGTATTTATCTGTGTACAATACTTGTTATAAATTTCTATGTTAGTCCATTTTTTAGATTCTGAGCAACTCTGACGGTTTGTACATCAATCAAATACTCGATCACTCACAACCAGCAAATAACGTCACACAAACATATGGAAATAACAGCTGAACTTATAGCGACCGCCTAAATAAAAACCAGACGATCAAATCTGAAAACTAAATCGAACGTCAGTTTTTTTAAAAAAATACCCAACTAGTGCAAAATGTTACGAAACAACTACGCATTCTAACAACCATCTCTATTTGTTTGCTTGTTGTAAAACACCAAGCTACACAATAGGCTGTCTGTATTCTGTCCTCTGTGAGTATTGAAACTCGACTTTTAGCGTTACATATCTACTCAGATAACGGTGTATTCATGTATAATTTTTTCAACTCTTCCCAAAATTATGTTTCCTTCATTTCGGTAGAACATAGCAGTAACTAGCATATGTTGAATATCACCTAATCAAGTGTTGTAAGTTTAACAATCTTATAGAATGGTACGTATATTGTTGTTAAATAAGCAAAACTATGATAAACATCATGAAAGAAATATACAGCATCCAATGCTTAACAGTATTACATGTTACTACATTACTTTATGTTTAGATATTTATGTTAACATACATTACAAGCAGGTGAAGTTCGGATGTTTGACTGCAGAAGCTTTCCATCTCTTACATTAAACCATATCGTGGCTTAGCTGTAAGCCAAAGGAGCTTTTAACGATAAAAATTGTGTTTGCATATCCGAAGTAGGCAGAATATAGACAGCCTATTGTGTTCCTTTGCTCTTAGCAACAAACAAAACTATTTTGTTATCTTCAGTTTGAACTTATGAAGGTGTAATTGGGAAAGTATTGATATTTTTTTTAAATTCGAGATTTCGTAATTCGGAAATATGTTTCTCTTTTAAAATACATAATTATGAAAACGTCTATAAGTGTAATTTGAAATCTTTACAAACAAAAGATACTTATAATTATAATGTCGATCTGATGAAAAAAGGATGTCAGTGAACGCTTACATTTTTATTAGATTTAAAATATGATTGTTGTTTATTGTTGTTGTTTAGAATTAAGCACAAAGCTGCACAATGGGCTATCTGTGCTCTGCCCACCACGGGTATCGAAACCCGGATTTTAGCGTGTAAGTCCGCAGACATACCGCTGAGCCACTGGGGGGCTTTAAAATATGAAAAAGTCAGTTCAACTTCTTTCTTTTCTAGACTATTTTTAAGTCGCTTACAGTTCAGTCAGGCCCCCCAGTGGCACAGTGACATGTCTGTAGACTCACACCACTAAAACTGGGTTTCGATAGCCGTGGTGGGCAGAGCACAGATAGCCCATTGTGTAACTTTGTGCTAAATTCTAAACAACAAACAAAAATTTCAGTGAGCTTGAAATAATAAAAATATCGTAATAATAACGAACTTTTTTCAATCATGCAAACCTTGAGATTCGAATGTAATTCCGTATTTATTATTATTTGTTACAATATATTTCGATTAGTTATTTCGAAACAAAAAAATGATGTCATAGATACGTGAAATTTTGTCCAATCATTTATACCTAAGAATGCGGAATTTTTCTCAATATTTATTATTTAATACAAACACTGCAACTGATTATATATACTGAACGAGCTTTGAAAACAATTTCTTTTTGCTAAAAATGATAAAAACAAGCTAAGTATTCGAATGTAAATATAAAGTTCCTCGCTGGTACAGCGGTAAGTATACGGATTTATAACCCTAAAATCAGGGGTTTGAGTCCTCTCTATGAACTCAGAGAGCCCGAGGTGGATATAAGAACACACGCATGCCAATGTAAAAATCAAACTCAATTGATTAACCTTAATTTCTTCTCCCTAAAATTCCTATTTTTAAAGATAATATGCTGAATTTTTACTAGTTGGAGACGTTCTGTCTGAGATCACGAGTTTCCAAGCATTAGTAAGTTTTACGCAGTCAGACATGTTAATAAACTGTATTAAATAATTAGAGCATAATTGGAATTTATGATATTATATGTACGACAAACAAAACTACAGTCATAAGATCAATGCTCTTCCCCTCAATTCGTTTTTATGTAAATGTGATATGATAAAAAAATGATGACTAGTCACGCAAATAATTGAATCGGACATAAACTACAGCACACGGGATGACGATCCAAGGATTCATGAGTCGTGTTCCATTGCCCCTCCATAAAAAAATCGCAATCTAAACCTTAGGGTCGTATATGTGTTATAAGATTAACAGTATGTTTAATTAGCATGTTGGTGAATGCCTTTGCTGGCTGCTTTCCCTCAAATATATCAGTTCAAAATTGCAGGTGATTAGTGTAGGGAGTCCTACTTTAGCTCTGTACGAACATACAAAACAAACCAACTTACACGAACTTGTTTCAGCTTATGCTGGAAAATGTTAATTAGGTAATGTAAACTCTCTATCGTTTCAAAGTAATAATTAATATAAGATTGACCTTGACTTTAGCCTAATAGAGAACAATGCATGCCTCCACTATGTTAAAATGGACAATACATAATTTGAAAAATAAAGTATTGGCCCAATGGAATGTTCTTCAAGCTCACATATGTAGAATACTGTGTAAAGAATGGATCTAACTGGACATAATAATTACAAACTAATAGTATTTCAAAAACAGCTATATAAGAGAAGTCGTCGGGTGTACTTCAGGCTATTTTCATTTCTCTGATATTTACCATAGAACATTGTTGGTGCCAGGGTGTCTATGTTACTATATATGGTGACCATATTTCACATTGAGATGAAACGTTATAAGCTATGAAAATGTAAACTTACGTGTATCAAATCTACATTTGCTTTTCATAAGAAATCATTTGCATTATAGATCACACGTCTGATTACCAGATGCCTTATTTGTACAAACATCAACTGTACGTTTGTTGTTAATTACAAAGCTACATGATGAATTATGTGTGCTTTGCTCATAGCTGGTATTGAAATGTTTTTGTGTTATTATTCATCATATTTATCACTAAGCCACAAGGGGGGAAAGGTAACTGAAGAGTAATGTTCTTTTATATTTTATGTTTAAACTTTAATGTCGCTTTGATACACATAGCGATGTTACATTACTATTATCTCTTGGTTGTATTACGTATTATGTACGATTGTTTTAGTCTCAATATAGTAGTAGAAAACTATGGATCATTATCTCTTGGTTGTATTACGTAGTATGTACGACTGTTTTAGTCTCAGTATAGTAGTAGAAGACTATAAATCATTTTATATGTGTTAAAACAGCCTATCTTGCAATCAACAATTGTAAAAATAACTTTCAGATAATGTTAAAAATAATTCTTCTTGGTTTAACTAAAACTTTACTATGCGACCTCATTACAAAAACTTTCTAATTATATTATATTACTGAAAATTTATGCTGAACTATTCTTAGGTATTTTCACAAGATAACGTTGTTGTGAATTCTTCAGGTCGAGCAATTCTCATTCGTTAGTGTGCATCTTTGATTCCGTGGTTGTCAAATTACTTCAAAAAACAAAAGGCTGCAGTTCGTACTTTGGGGCCGTTGGTACGTTAAAACAGTGCTAAATATCTCTCGATAAATGTTCTGGCAAAAGTAGCCAAAGAGTTGGAAGTAGGTAGTGATGTATGTCTGTCCTCTCCCTAGTTTATATATTTGAAACGACAGAAGGCTAACTTAAATAACCTTGGTGAGGTGTGCGGGAAATCCAACGAAACTGGAACCACGTACTTTCCTAACCCTACAGAAAACAAGTTTCATTAATTTACTTTTGTAAAAGATGTCACTTAGAAAGCGCTTTTACTCGCTAATATTCTCAATGTTTATATTCTATGTTTAAATCATTTTGTTACTTAAAAAAATCATAAACTTTTTATTTACATTTTAATTTTTAGTCACTGAACATTTCAATCTTCTAAAAATTTGACTGACGCTGACAGTTTTGTAAACAGATTGAAAATTCAGATTAAGTTGTTATAACATGGGATTACTCAAACAAAAAACAGGATCTATTCAGTGCTAAACTCACGCGGACGATTATAAACACTCTTGACTGATAGATCACTGACACATTTCGGCTGCTCTTTCGTGTTTTTAAGTGCCAATGTAAATAGTCGAAACAGTTAAGTTACTGTATAGTCGTAGGATAATATATAGTCGCTCTCAACGTACATTAAGTACAGATATGTAGTGACTGTCTTCGTGCGTTAACTACAAATAAATATATGGTGGCTCTACTCGTGAGTTACGTACAGATATATAATGGCTTTCATTGTACGTTAAGTACAGATATATAGTGACTGTCCTCGTGTGTTAATTACAAATAGATATATAGTGGCTCTTCTCTTGAGCTACGTACAGATATGTATAATGGTTCTCATCATGCGTTAAATAGAGACATATATCAGGATGTGACCTATAACTTATAATGTAACTTTCTTCCTGCAGATCGCCCTTAATGCCGCATGTGAGTAGGATGATAGCAGATTAACCTGCGATCACAAAGACATCTTTACCATTTCTCTGCCATAGGACACGTAATTATAAAAGACATGGCGAAGTCAGAGAAATGGTGTATTAAAGGACTGTTGCTTTTCGCTGTATCGTTCACACTGATGTCGGTGGTGCCTCTACAATCAAGTGCACGGACCAACTCGTTAGTATCTTACAGAGAGGCATTAGAAAAAACTCGTGAAGTTCAGAAATATCTTGCAGCCCGAAATTCACACACGAATTCGAGGTTCTTCGAACGCCATCGGCATCATGGGTATGTTTTCTTTTTTCTACGATCATGAGAAATAAGAATATCTTATATTTTTTCTATGTTTTATTATTGCACCGCCTTAGTAGGTTATTTACGATTTTGTTATTTTATTAAATAATCTATATCCCGTGATACAGATAATAGTGTTTTCACATAGTTTCTCTCACTTGTCAGTTTGTAACTAGTTTTTACGGTATTGTAATTTTTGTTTGTTGCCATGGCTAGTAGCACGTGCAATCACCTAATCATAAGTTCTAATTTTTTTCTTTATTATTGGCTCGGACTCTCAACCTAATGGTTCATTGTTTGCGACTTGTTCCAGTAAAACTCTCTCCACCTCTTTGAGGTCACTGATACACTACAAGAGTGATGGTCAAGCTACACTATTTGATAGACAAGAGTTGGCACAAAATGGTTTTGACTAACTGTCCTTCTTTTGCTCTACCAACTTAAAACCAGAATCAATATTTGCAGTCAGACCCTTGTATAGTTTTAAGCAAAAAATTCGAACCTCATGGAACTATCAGATATTCATTATCAATCACATTATATCAATCTCTTGGATGTCTACTCAATCTTTAGAGGGGTTCTTAAATATCTGGTCGATATTGAATTATCTTTCTAGAAAGGCAGAAGTATTATCCACTTCTTTGGACACTCCTTTTATTTGGCTCTTAATTAACAATCTGGATAGTTTCAATATGAAATGAAACTACATTTTACTGATGTTTAAGCTAAGTTAATCAAGTGCGTCATCAGTTAGTTGAATGTAGAAGACTTATTTTATGCCACGTTTTCATTGGTATTGTTTATATCACAGTACTATAGTGCTTTTCTCTCATAAGAGTTTTTCTCCTTCCTGATTTACTATCACAGAGAGATCGGTGCTACATTGTCTTGGATATATGTTATGCTCTGGTTGTTTTATTTCTCCAATGTATTGGAGGCCACTGTGAGGCTTCAGTATTTTTTTGTAGATAAACAGCAATCACACAGCTTAGAGATTCATTGAGAATTTTCTGAGTAGATTTTATTTATATATTCTATGTACATTTTCAGGGAACTTTCGAACAACAGAATGCGATGTGTGTTTGTAGTGTCTTGTTGCTTAAACTAAGTTTATTTCTTAATAAAATGTTCGAGTTCAACAAAACCAACAGAAATATGATATAGCACCGATCTATATGCCCATAGAAATATGGAATATGAAAAAGAGTCATCAGTAGAAAGTCATACTAATATTAGCTCATTTCCTCAAGAAGAGACTTTGTGTAAACCCTTAACCCCGTATATGCTGATCCTTTCAGTAGTGGCTGCATTATAATGTAACAATAAATCCCACTATTCGTTGGCAAAGAATAGCCTAAGAATTGGTGGTTGACGGTGTTAATTATCTAACTTTCTTTTATCATCCTTTTATTATATTACTTCAAATTTAGGGACGGATAGCGCAGCTAACCCTCAAGTAACTTTGTGCGAAATTCAAAATAAAAACACAATGCAACTTTTTGAAATTGTCCATTAATGTGCACAAAAAAATTCGAAATATCTTCATCTAATGAGTTCAATAAGTATCAGAAAAAGACATTTTAAAACATGCTCGTGTATATATGCATATAGATGTAAAAATATTTTCTTCTACTGGTCTAATGGAAACAATCTCATTTTTTAGCCGAATGGCATGAACCTAAGTGTGGCTATCTTTTTAAGAACCTCAAAGAACACTATGCTGACTTGGCACCATTTTTTTAGACTCTGTTTTATTAGTATAAATATAACAGAAGCAGGCCTCGAAAAGGAATCTTGATCTAAAGACGACAGACAGCCGTTAACCTAAGAGACAGATCACCAGCATTAACTACCCACACCTTTCATCAAGAGTATTAAACTAACTTCTTCATTTTCCTGACATTTACCACTCGTGCAGTTGAAAGATCTTGGATTCTCTACAAAGGGTTTGCACTCAAGTTTGCCCACATATGCCAAACAGTACCACAGAGTCGTTAGACAGCATTAAACTGTCGTTAATACTTAGTTGGTTTTCATTAAGTCAATATTCTTCAGTTATATAATGTGGAATAAAACTAAATACAGTGAACACTGTTATGTAATATAAAATTACGGTATAAACTAAATGGGTATTGGTGGTACACTGTATTCTTTTTATTATTCTTCATTTATAACGAAACATTATATTTTTGTACATAAAAATATCTTTGCCAAAAAAAGCACTAAGAAAAAATAATTAATAGAAACATGTAATGTGTATTTACTTTAATTAATAGGGCTCTATCATCATCTTCTCTTAAAAAAATAGATGAAGCCTTTTATTGTGTTCTTAATGCTCTTATTTTGTTACTTTCAATTTTTAACTTGAATTAATGGCTTTCAAATTTAAATGTTCTTAACTTACTCTACTGCGGGCAAAAATATTTCACTGAAAACAGTTACTTTAATCCAAATATTTTATGGAAACTTTAAGAAAATAATATTAAATACGAAAACCAATAACTAACTTTAATGCCAAAAAATCTTGTCTCTATATTCACTGTTGTTGTTTATTACTGCTACTCTCAAATAATTTGTTAAGCATTATTCATTCTTCTCATCTCTTTAGTTAATACTGCCATAAAATAAAATATTAACTCCTCGTTATAGAAACGCTTTGCACACTCTTTGTGGTGACGTATTGCAAAAAAAAACAACAAGACTTATTGCCACGACCGACTTGTTTAACATAAAGTTGTGGGATAACATGGGATGTATTAGGTCGTTTCTGATGTTCTAAGTCACCCGTTGGAATAGCGGTAAGACTACGGATTTACAATGCTAAAATTAGAGGCTTGAGGACACAGTAGATAACCCGATGTGGCGTTGCTACAGAAAACACACACATCCATACTCTAACTTAGATAAACTTTAAAACAATACTTAACGCCTTTTTTAAAACTCGTTTAAATTTACTGCTTTTTCAACACCTGAAGGTAACCCATTCAAAAGTTCAGCCACTCTCTTAAAATATTTAAACTCTCTTAGCTGAAGATGACTTTTACCAAAAAAATTGTTACTTGTGTCCCATAGTCCTACTATTCTCACTATTAAATATGAAGAAGTTGATTAATCAACACTATAAACTCCCTTTACAAACTTAAACACCTCAGTGAGATTCTCCGTAATTTTCTTGTTTTTTTTGAAGAGAAAACAATTTCAGAAATTTCACCCTCTCCTCAAATGGCAATCTTTTATCCTAGACACCATTCAGGTAACCCTTACCCTTTTCTAAGCCCTTTTAAACAATTTGATGTCTTTTCTAAAGTGAGGAACCCAAGACTGAACACAATATTCCAAATGTGGCCTAACCAGTGACTTCTACAATGTGGTTATATAAGTTTATTTTTAATAATTATGTTGATAAAACCTAAAATTCTAGTTGCTCTACCGGTAACAAAATACACTGCTTGGTTGGCCCTAGAAGTTTAGAGACTGATCAACTATTACACCAAGATCCCTTTATTTCACGACACTGTTAATGTTATTCCGACCTAAATTAGACATACAAGTTGAATTATGATAATCCATATGTGTTATCCTGCAGTTATTATAATTAAAATTCATCTGCCATTTATTTACCTAACTCACTACATGATCTAAATCCTTTTGTAAATCAGCAGCATCTTCTTTACAGCCAGCAACATCTAAGACTTTAACATCATCAGCAAATATTTAAGTAATTTATTGACCATTCTTTCATCTATGTCATTAATGTAAATCGAGAAAGCAATGGTCCTAGGAATGAGCCCTGAGGTATCCAACTTCTGACATTAATTTAGTTTGACTGAATTTCGTTTGTAAGAATCCTCTGTTTTCTTTCATCCATCTATTCTTCTACTCAACTTTCTAACTTATTCCTCACATCTAATGGACAATTTTCTACAAGCTCTTTATGTGTCATTTTGTTCAGTATATATACGTCTGGTTCTCAACGAGTTTCAGACCTTTCGACAATGCAATGCAGCTACATGTTGACTTCTGGAAGGATATTATAAACACGCATTTCTAAAGAGAAATATTCAAGTTTGACACAAGTAAATTAATAGACATGACATTTAAAAGAATTTAGACTTTAAATTTTTAAAGAGACAGAAAAGTTCCAACAGAAAATTAAGGACGTCACAACACCCCTAAACCACACTCTAAGTCAATTCTGAACTATAGTCGTCTGTAAAATGAAAGTTATGATTATAAAAGAGAACTCTTTGACTTAAAAATGAGCACATCGCTTGCTATCGGTAACAAGAGTATAGACACATATCTAAAGTAAAGGAAAACTCGCAAGTAAAATATTCACAGTTTTTTTGTCGTACCGTTTTGTGTGAAGAATGACTAAATATTGAATTCATGGTAACATCATGCGACCATATATTACAAACCTCCAGACACAGTTTCAATGGACTTCAATACACTTTTTTTGCCTAAATTTGTCATCTAAAGTTGACTTCGTAATTTTTTTATAAAAACTGTTTACAGATTAAACATGATCAACATTGGAAGAAATTGTTCGAAGAGCAAAAGAGACAAGAATTATCATCCTTAATAAGTACCATGAACCTTCAATAAAATCTAAAACAGTTTATTTATATTAAGATTTAAATCGTCCTAGAAAATAACTTCTGATCTGAGATAGCTCGTTATTCAGGACATGAAGAAACTGTTTATAATAACTAACCATTCCCGTGTTAATTTGAGTTTCTAAACAAAAAAAAAAGTAATGTAACTTCACAAAATCTTTTCTGTGCAATAACCTCATAAAAAATACAACAGTTTCATTTATTTTTATTTCATTTATATGATTGTTGTTGTTTTGAATTAAGCACAAAGCTACATAATGGGCTATCTGTGCTCTGCCCACCACGGGTATCGAAACCCGTATTTTAGCGTGTAAGTCCGCAAACATATTGCTGAGCCTTTGGGGGGCCAATTTATATGAAATTTACCATTCAATGTGCTGGGCTGCAGATAGAGAGACTAACAATTAGAAACATTATGTCGCTAAACATATTCCACACCTTCAAATATGGACGAATTATAACAATAACAACTATTTAATGAGCTTAAAAACTTAATAACTATTGAATGAGCTGGACACATCTTTGTGGCGGCAGGTGCATCCGTTTCTCTCCTTTAATTCATGTTAGTGAATTGAAATTAAGAACAGTTGTAGGTGAATTATATACCAGCTCTTTCTTATCTGGTCGTCTATCTCACGTACATTTAAAGTACTGTTTAGGTTTAAAATTATATATTTTTTAGTTTTAATATTGGCATTGTAACAAAAGTATTCGTTTATTAAAATATATTTTAATAAATATCATTGAAAGACACTAAGACACTTTCCAATAGCATTACAGTCCACATATGACTGTTTTCAGTTGAAGATAAAGCCATACAACGGGTTATCTGTGCTGTGCCTATCACGGTATCGAAACCCAGTTCCTAGCGTTATAAGTCTACAGCCATATTTCCGTGCCTCTGGGGTACAGAATGAATTAAAATAAGTTAACAGAACTGTCATTGTAACGGTAAGTAAAGAAAATTCCACTTGTAACACAACAACGTTGAAAAATAAACATTGGTCATTGTACCTTCAAATAGGTTAAAACAAATCAAATAGCTTGTCAATGATCAAAGGGGAAACTTTGCAAACAAATGTAAAGGAATTTTATACCACTGTAATACATTGCGTTAACTAAACATACTATAATAAAAACGATATTATGAAAGAGAATTTGAATGTAATGAAGTTAATTATTGCTCCATATTCATCTCCACTATTCTATGTGACATTTCAGGATAGAAGTGTATAAAAGTAGCATTTCTGACCAACCTTTTTCTTGCCTGGAGGTTCATTATCCAAACTAAATAAATACAAGCAATTATTTTGAAACCTGGCCATGCCAGGCCTAATATTTAGGGAACTAAATATCTGAGGGAAAAGATGTGCTCACAAAGTTCACCTTCACACCGATATTTTTACATATTATTTGTTCATTGACACCATTATGTTGTTATAAAGTTATGAGTAAGGAGTATCAGTTAGGGTTGAGGATGGTGAAAAACTATATGGATTTTAACCAGTCTCAAAGCGGTTAGAAGATTACAACACTGTAGGTTGTTAGAAAATAAATGAGCAACTAGCTTTCATGTTACACACGTATGTAGATTACAAGACTCCTATAATTATGAAACGTTATAATCCGATACAGGAAACAGATGTCAGAAAAACAGGGATCTATTAGGTGGTTTGAAAACGGAATATAAAATATTGGAGTTTAGCGAAAAAGAAAAGAAGACCAAGAAATGTTAGAAAGAACGAATAACCGAATAGAGGCGAAAGAAGAAAGTAATATTCTCTCTCCAGTAAGAAATAAACTAAGTTCTAAATCTTCGTGGTATTAAACATAATAATAATAAGTATATATTTGTTATGATTACATTGATATGAGTCAGTTCCTGATAGGAATAAGGTGAGGAACATAAAGAAAGAAATCAAAATATATGACTATAACAAAATTATATCTAATCAATCTATATATACATAATTACATCTAAATCTTCTACTTCAACTATGAGCTACTCTTCTCTTTCTAACAGTGAGAGATAAGGGGCTCAACGTCCAAGTAAAAACTAGCAATGAACTTTTATGAAGATGGACTTAAAAATATTTTCTATATATATATTTTTTATCGTTACAAATAGCTTATACTGCTACAATTTATTTATTTACTGTTATTTTATGTGATTAAGAAAATAACCAGCTGTCTTACTGAATACATCTTTTAAGAGGCTAGATGTGTTCTATATTCCTTACTGAATACAGCTTTCAACAGGCTAGATGTGTTCTATATTCCTTACTGAATACATCTTTCATTAGCCTAGGTGTGTTCTATATTCCTTACTGAATACATCTTTCAACAGCCTAGGTGTGTTCTATATTCCTTACTGAATACATCTTTCAACAGCCTAGGTGTGTTCTATATTCCTTACTGAATACATCTTTCAACAGCCTAGGTGTGTTCTATATTCCTTACTGAAAACAGCTTTCAACAGCCTAGGTGTGTTCTATATTCCTTACTGAAAACAGCTTTCAACAGCCTAGGTTTGTTCTATATTCCTTACTGAATACATCTTTCATTAGCCTAGGTGTGTTCTATATTCCTTACTGAATACATCTTTCAACAGCCTAGGTGTGTTCTGTATTCCTTACTGAGTACAGCTTTCAACAGGCTAGGTGTGTTCAATATTCATCAGCATATATATGAATCTAGTGGGTTCATAGTCCTCGTGCGGATTTGCGAGAAATTTAAAGCATACAAACAAAATCCAGTAAAGTAAGATTTAAAAACTTATCAATTTATTTTTACCACGAATGAAAATTCTAGTGTTGAATCTAAAAGTGCCATTAAGTTTTCTGAAAATGTAGCTGTAAACTGACCAGATTAATCTATAAAATGTAGCTGTACACTGACCAGATTAAACTATAAAATGTAGCTGTACACTGACCAGATTAAACTATAAAATGTAGCTGTACACTGACCAGATTAATCTATAAAATGTAGCTGTACACTGACCAGATTAAACTATAAAATGTAGCTGTACACTGACCAGATTAAACTATAAAATGTAGCTGTACACTGACCAGATTAAATTATAAAATGTAGCTGTACACTGACCAGATTAAACTATAAAAGATAGTTTGTTTTTATAGCGTTGTACTATCTGTGCCTGCCAACTATTGGTATTGAAACTCGTTTTTAAGAAGTATAAGTTCGCAGACATGTCACTGTATCATTGAAGGGGGGCTTTTTTTTTTAATTTCGCGCAAAGCTACACGATCTGCGCTAGTCGTCCCTAATTTACCAGCGTAAGATAAGGGGAAGGAAGCTAGTCATCACTACCTACCGCGAACTCTAAGGCTACTCTTTTACCAACCATATTTGGTACGACGGGGATTCGAATCTGCGACCCTCAGATTACGAGTCAAGTGCCCCAACCACCTGGTCATGCCGGACCTTAGGACATTTTTACAAATTTTCCAGTCAGATACTGAGTCTCAATAGGTTGCAGTATGATGGCTACTTCACTAAGTACAACACCTCGAAAAGACAAAAGTATTACATGCAAATTACAGGATTTTGTTCATTAGCCAGCAGTTTATTGCAATTAGAAAATTTACCACTTTCTAAAACAACAGTAACTTGTGACTACTACTTAACCTTTCGTTCCAATATCAAGGTTTTAGCAATTCTATAACATTCTATTCAGTGATATTAAAATTTACCATAAAATAAAATACAAAACATAAATAATTTCCTGAAGAAAAAAAACACACTAAAAGATTCTATACAAAAGCCTGTAGTTCTTTCCAGGTAAGGATAACCATCTTGATATGACAGATTACAGTATGTCAAACTTAAGACATAATATTTACATAAATTTAAAAGAAAACCTCAAGATTCTTGTTGAAAAAGCAGCTGACCTTGAATATCAAATGAACACAAAAATTGTACTCAGTAATGCATTTATTCATTAAGGCCCAGCTGTTTTCTTGTCTGTCTGGTTTTTTTTTTCTTTTATAATTCATGCTTATAAAAAGGAAATATCTCATCAACAGCTACAACTACAAGCCAGAATTAGAACGCTGGAATTTTTCCTGTTTATTTTTTCATTCGTTACGTATTTACCACATATCTGTGTGAGTGGTGCTCCAATAAATCATGATTTCATGTCCTCAAACTTATCGTATTAGAATAAAACTAAAGCCATACAACACTTTAAGATTAGTATATAAATTGTAAAGAGTACACTGTAAAAATAAAACACATGTTTAAAAAGCTATATATTATGTGGAACACAAGTCTTATGTTTGAACACCTTCAATGCAAGTTTATGTTAAAAGAAGCACAATAACAGTCAATAAACAAAACACAAATCATAAAGTTTGCACTGAATTGTATACATTTTACGTACGCAGTATAATATTAGTAAATTAAAGCATTTTTTCAGAAGAATCAAAATTCAAATACTGTATAAAATAATATTTCCAAAAACTACCTCAGATAAAGCTTGTTTTCTTCACCATGTGTTGCTATCGAACTATTGACACCAAAACTCGTCACAGAACCATTATTTCACTGGACAACGGTGTATCTAAACAAACACAATTTTCAAATGAAAACAGTATGTGGTTTGTACTCTTAAAAATAAAATGTCTTCTGTGTTTTATCGTTACAACAATAAACTGTTTTATCGTTCACATGGTTCTGTATTTTGCGAGCTCAGTTTGAGTTGTTCTGAAATAGCATAATGTTTGTGTTATTTGTTATAGCTAGTTGTATAGTTTTGTTCTTTCCAAATTATTTGTTTATTGTGAAGGATAAAGTTTAAAAAAATGAACTTTTTGTATATTCAGCCCACCGTGTTTATCAAAAGCCCGTTGTTAGTTTTATTAGCTCTCGATAAAGGTCCTCTGGGTTATAGTCTCTATCATCAATGTAAATATGGTGGTGACATCTCTCGTTTCTCGTTTAATTGTTGTAAAAGTTTGGCATTCGAGAAGCTGTCATATTTACTCGAACAAAACTTGTTGGTCTTTTTGCCCATACTCGTTAATGATAATTCACTTCTTCATGTAGTATGTCTGCGAAAAAACAGTATGGACTAATGTTATGTGTCCAAAGTTTGACTGTTGATGAGATTCCCTGTTATCCTTTACAACTCCATTCATGGAGTCCTACAGCATCTGTAAAGTCTAAAATCACAAGAACGAATGTGGCACACAGCTCAAGTTCATTCTGCACACATTTTATATATTAAAGTTTGAGAAGTGTGCTAAACCATTTTATCCTGTCAGTCCCTTCTTTTTCAGAAAATTAGTCAGCTAAATTACATAATAAAAATGGGTGTTATTATTTTCACCATCATATGACAGCAAAAGTGACTGTGGAATATGGTATTGTTCTGTATGACGTTTAGGTAACCATTTTATTATTATTTATATTTACCCACGCCAAAATTCCACCACCATTAGAAATGCTGCAATTCTGGATTAAAGTATTGTTGTACTTGGTTTCATATGCTTTCCAGATAAGTAAAATCATGTTATCTTGCTGACTAATGAAACTCAACTCATCTTTAGAAACAATATTGTTCATATATTGCTGGTACATGGAAAACATTTTGATACCGTTGCAAACAAACTCGCACCTCACTGAAAATATGACATTTAGGTCGATTTTCTGAAACCTGTTTCTAATCATCTATACACGCAAAAGGAGTCCAGCTGTAAATTAAGTTTTCGAAAAAGTATCCCATGTTAATAATGAACCACAATTAACAGTTGACAGTCATATGGATGGTAGTTTGCCCTGACCAGTTAGTTCTTATGTGGTTAATTTTCCTATCCAACAATGATTACAAGATATTCAATCAAATGAATAAAGCATTTGAATATTTTCTTTGATATTTTGCCATCATTTTTGAATAAATTGAGTTAATTATAACTTTGTGATACATTCAAAAATAAGGAGTTGTGTATGTCAGCAGTTAATACCACATTGTATAAACAAAATTGAACAATCAGTTATTTATAATCAGGCCACCTAACTGTGAGTTATTGACATTGTTTTATAACAGTGGTTTTGCTTTGTCACAGTTGTCCTATTACATATTCAGATTATATTTTAGTTAATTTATGCTGAATATCTGAAACACTGAGTAGTTTCATACTGCTTTTTCACATGTGTATATCTAAAAGCAATATTAAATGTTTAATTTTGTAACTATAAACCACCAATTAGGAATGTGTCCCCCAGTGGCACAGTGGTGTGTCTACAGACTTATAATGCTAGACACGGATTTCGATACCCTTAATTGTGCTTAATACTGAACAACATCATGAATGAAAAAACAAAGAATAATTACCAGAATTTTTACTTTTATACATGAATGCGTACATTTTACAGTATGCATCATTATCAAACGGACAAAGGATTGCAATCTTTGCTTTTCGACTGATAAATCTAAACAGTTTCATTATAATTACTAATTTATAATAAAGCGGGCTTTTTTCACACAATATTTGGTGGATTTTGAATAGCTCAGTAACAGAACACCAAATGAAAAAAAAAATCAAACTAAAACATACTTTTCACTAACTAAATATTTAGCTGGTAGAATTCTTTATTAATTATTACGAAAAGTTGAAGAAATAGCATGAGTTCTTTTTCCAGTCCCACTCTGGTACAGTGGTTATTTGTTTTTGAAATTTGCACAAAGCTACTCGAGGGCTATCTGTGCTAGTCGTCCCTAATTTAGCAGTGTAAAACCAGAGGAAAGGCAGCTATTCATTACTTCTCACCGCCAACTCTTGGGCTACTCTTTTTCCAACAAATAGTGGGATTGACCGTCACATTATAACACCCCTAGGGCTGAAAGGGCGAGCATGTTTGGCGCAACGGGGATGCGAAGCCGTGCCCCTCAGATTATGATTCGCACACCTTAACACGCTTGGCCATGCCGGGCCAGGTGCAGTGGTAATTCTACGGAATTACAATGCTAAAATCAGCGAACCCGATGTGGCTTTGATATTATAAAGTACATACACACCTGTTTTCCACATCCTCTACTATTCAAATAGAATTCATTTTAGTTACAATTTTTTTTTTAACTTTTAATGTAAATCTTCATAATTCGTCAAAAAACAACAACATATTTATAATGTTCATTGTACGTTTTAGTGTGTTTGTCAATATAAATACACACATAGATGTATAGACTTTGCTAGAGATTACTGTATTTTCGTACGCCATGCCTATAAAGGATATTGGAAGTAGCTTTCATCTCAACCAATGATCGGTACTTTTCACTTTCCAATAATTCACTGGTTTTTGTAACTCAAGGGAATTACACACCCTTCAAGTAAAGAAGATTTTATCATATAGGATGTTTTATGCCATATAGCTTGTTTCAACTTTATTTTAGCTTGTGTTACAGTACTTGCATTTTGTAATATTAATGACCCAAGAGACCTTAGGATGCTATAAGCTACATTGTCCCAATACTATGTTTGTCTGCTCCATTAGATATAAACCAAAATTTTTTTATTTTTTTTTCTCTTTCCTGGAAGCGACCAAAAATCGTTAGAAATCTGAAGAAATAGCACAAAGAAGGGGGAACAAAGCCATAAACCTTGAAAAAGAATGTTTCATAGCCATGTACGCTTGCTCAGACCCTCTTAAGATTATATGAAATCTCTTTTGTGGGCTTAAAATACGGCTGAAGTTTCTATATTAAGCCAGCTTTAGTAGATTCAAAAAAGTTATGGTTATGTAAAGTTTTTAATTATGGTTATGGATAGCGTGCGAACCCAACGTCACAAAATCAACGAGTCGTACTGAAAATTACCTGATTTTAGTTAAACAACACTACAAATCAGTTCTTGATAACGAGAGTGACGAGAGTATAAACGGGTACGGGTACCCCTAAACCCTCTAAATTACAAGGCATGCACATATCAAACGTTAATTACTGATCCTTTCATGCCCATTCTGTGGTAGATGGATCTTTATATGAATCTAGGTTGTATGTAAAACCAAATCTTTAACAGCGACCCTTCAAAAGTAACGTTTTGATTTAATTGTTAGATTATCACTCCATCAGTTCCATTAAATCACTTTTAACATATTTTCAAATGTTTTGTCATTTAATCAGTTCCTGACATTTCACACAATAATCATTAAAAAGGTATAAAAATGCATAATAAACAAAGACCTCATTCACCAAAATTAACACTATCTACATAGTTCAATAACTCTTAAAAGATTACCAAGGATCCAACCTAGTTTTTTTTTAAATTACTTACAATGTATTTACAGTTTGTAGAAGACACATGTACTTTCCAACCGAGATTCGTCCCCCGCTGTTACCCTGCTAAATTCAGTGGTTCGATTCCCCTCGGTGGACTCAGCAGATAGTGCGGTGTGGCTTTGCTATAAGAAAACACACACACGCAACCAAGATTTACTATGCCGGTTTCCATTCATGAAACACAAGTTTCTGGCCTGATCAACAAAGTTCATTGTCAGTGGTCACGATCTTTGCTGAACTGGTAGCAGGTGGCCTAACCTGATCTATTTATCTATAAGATTTAATAGGCTTTGTAAACCATTTAGTAATAAACTGGGAAATATTTCGAGATGTTATTAAACCTACAAGTGTATGGATGGAGTCATTTTAAGCTTCTTACCACAACAATCGCCCCCGCTAGTACAGCGGTAAGTCTAAGGATTTACAAAGCTAAAATCAGGGGTTCGATTCCCCTCGGTGGGCTTAGTAGATAGCCCTATGTGACTTTGCTTTTAGAAGACACACACATACATGCAAATCGATTTCTCATCTAAAATTTATTTTAATCATTTTGAACAGCTTAAATGTCTGATATGATTGATCGAGGACGAATCAATTGAATTAAAGAGAAAAGTTCTAAATGTTCAATAAGACAGGTGGAGCTGTAATCACACGTGCAAAAAAGAATAGATCAAGTATCACTTTGTCCCTTCAATGTCAATATAACTGATGTTTCACATGTTAACTGTGTAAATATAACTGTGGAAACATCATTCATCTTGAGTAAGCCGTTACGGGGCTGTAAAAGGCCTGAGTGTAATTTGAAAAAGATATCTCACTATACTAATGAAGGTGTGTTGTAGAATAGTAAATTCATTTCATATAACCTTCTGAAACATAAAACAGTGCATTACTTTACAACACGATTAAGTAACTAACTGTAAGAAAAGCTTATTGGTCTTGTTCTTTCATTAACTACACACATTTGAAGTCTTAGAGTGGGTGACTTTTTGGTCTTAGTTCTGCGGCTCAGTAAGTGCAATGCTATTGGTTTACGTAAAGTTGGCCTAATGTTTATAACGCGGTGTTTGTAATAAAAAATGTTTATGTGAAATTGTTTTGTGCCTGTGTTATTTGTAAATAGTTGAAAGCAATATTTTGAAATTGTGAAAGTAAAGTTGTGACGGTTTTAGTTTGCTTGTAATTAAACGCCAATCTACACATTCTGCCACCTGTATTTTTCCACCACGAGTATCAAAACCTGGTTTCTAGCGTTGTAAATCAGCAGATATACCACGGTGCCACTGAAGGGGAAGGAGGCTTTAATATGGGTATGTGCCTTAAGAATATATATTGTTTGTTTGTTTGTTTTTTGGAATTTCGCACAAAACTACTCGAGGGCTATCTGTGCTAGCCGTCCCTAATTTAGCAGTGTAAGACTAGAGGGAAGGCAGCTAGTCATCACCACCCACCGCCAACTCTTGGGCTACTCTTTTACCAACGAATAGTGGGATTGACCGTCACATTATACACCCCCACGGCTGGGAGGGCGAGCATGTTTAGCGCGACGCGGGCGCGAACCGCGACCCTCGAATTACAAGTGCACGCCTTAACGCGCTCGGTCATGCCAGGCCAAGAATATATATGTGTAAATTATGGTGAGATGAAGATTTTAGTCGTACCTTAGGGTGAGTTGGGAAATTTCTTATTCTACAGTAATAGGTACTACTTAGGGTTTTTCAGCCATTACGACTGTTTTATATTGAAAGCAGTATATTATAATTATTTTTGTATTGGGCGGATCATTCATGATATAACACACCTGTGACCCTGGAGTTTAATTTATTTTTTTAGTTGGTGATTCTCAGGTGTATGAATTTCAGCAGAAACATGGAACGTTGTTAAGTTTTTTTCAGTTGGATTACGCCAAAAACCGGTTAGCATGATATGTTCTGGTGGTTAGTGTGGTCGATTCGCATTCTGCAGGTTGCGGGTTCGAATCCTCTTTACCTGTTGGGGCGTTGATGTGAGAAAGTCAATCGTTGGTAAAGAGTGTCTCAAGAACTGGCGCTGGATGGTACCTAATTGCTTTCTTTTTAGTCATTCATTCCTAATTTAAGAAAGGTTAGCGCAGATAGCTCTCGACTAGTTTCGGGCGAAATTCTGCGGAACAAAGAAACCAAAAATGGCAAAATCTTTAATGACATAAAATACTCTCTTTTCTTTATTTTTCCTAATTTTTAGTGCAGTTATTGTATTAGATGATTCATAGTCACTTAAAATTATTCTAATTTACATTTTAGATGAAAGAAACACTTAAGAATGTACTATTAGACACGCCTAAAGAAAGGCATAAATACACACTTTTATTCCTAGTTTTAAGTGAGTTATTCATATAACAATTAGTATTGGTTTTTATGTTCGTTTTTTAGGTGTTATGTTTTATTAGTTTAAAGTTAGTGAAAATAAATTCTAGGGCTAAGATTATCAGCAAACCAATGTGCTTGAAGAAATAAAGAATAGTTCAACTCAAAGACAAATATGTCAGCTTATACAGCAAAGAAAGTGCAATATGAGACAAATCCAATAAAATATGTCAAAAAACTAACTCTATTGAAATTCCTTATTTGGTTTTTATTAATGCAAAACAACATGAGTGTGTGTGTGTGTATTTTTTATAGCAAAGCTACTTCAGGTTACCTACCGCATCCACAAAGGAGAATCGAACGCCTGATTTTACAGTTCTATATCCGTAGACTTCCCGATGTACTAGCGGGAGATGTTTAAGTAAAAGGAATTAGAATATATATAAAGAGAGTATAAGAATGAAGTGTATTATTGTAATTATCAACATCAATAAAAATAAAGCCAAAGAATAAGGTAAAACTGTGGTTAGAGACACTTTGACATACTTGACTCAGGTCAAAATAGATTAGAAACTTTACCGACTTGGTGTAACCTAGTGGTTAGCGTGCCCTGATCGCTGCTACATCCAATTTATTATTCAGCTGGATAAGAAATGCCCAAGTATTAGCTGTGAGGGCTATTGATTGACTTTCCTTTCGCCTGCCACTTCTCAAATAAATGCTTGTGTGACTTTGCTCGAAAATTCTAAAAATAAACTTCAAATCAACATGTAGTAGATAGAAGCACATGAAATTCAGCTAAATGAGCTTGTCGTACTAATTTTATAAAGTTGATATCTCACTTCAAAGGGTTTGTTTGTTTAGAATTAAGCACAAAGCTACACAACAGACTATCTGTACTCTGCCCACCACGGGTATCCAAACCCGCTTTCTAACGAGATGAGTTCCAGAGCATACCATTGATCCAGTTGGAGCAAACTTCAAAGGGCTTCATAAATAAAATAAAAAACTTCAAATAAGCTAATAAATTGTAAATGGACAAGAAAAGTCTTTTTTTCTGAAAAGCTTATTTTCATTTTATTTCGTTTCAGTTTTACACTTTCATCAAAACATATATATATCTGTGACAGTTTCAGTACAGTTCTAGATCAGTCATTCAAAAATACATATTTAAACGTAAGCGTGAAAAGTTATATAATAACGTGGTTTATTGGCATTGTTTTTTAATTTCTCTGAAAGCTACACGAGGGCTATCCGCGCTATCCATCCCTAATTTAGCAATGTAACACCAGAGGGAAGGTAGCTAGTCATCACTACCCATCGCCAACTCTTGAGATACTCTTTTACCAACGAATAAGGTGATTGGTCGTCACTTTATAACGCCCCCACGGCTGAAAGGGTGAGCATGTTTGGTTTGATTGACATCTGCCAAGTATCTCTGAAAATGCTGAGTAATGGTGTGAGCAGATCACTACACGGGTCTATGAAACGAACAGGTATTTTAACCCACTGTATTCTGTACTATTTCCTGTATTTTGCAATGTTATGCACGCGCAACAGTAACATCTCGATATTTTTTGAACTTGTTTTTAGCATTCTGATGCTAGTCACACGAAGTGCTGTTACCTTGCACGGCTGAAAGGTTTGATTCACTTCTTCATTTCTTTCTTCCTGCTCAGTGTTCTGTCTTCCTCAGAGTCCTTCAGTGTGAAAAACATGGCAATGCACCAGCTATCAAGAAATAATGACTGCTCTTCCATGGAGTTAGATGTAACGGATAAGACGAAATAACAAATACAAATAAATATAAATGTTTATTTGAATAAGTTAACTTCTGAATAGATAGAATAGATATTACTGGGTTAGTGTCAATGATTTGTTTGTAAATCTTTAAAAGTAACTAAATTTACATATTTCAACAATAAATATAACAAAACAGTAGCAGTAAGAACATATATATATCTTCAGCGTTAAGAATATTTTCGAAAAGAATCCATTATAAATTCTAATCGTCACCATAAGGTCAAAGTGGATAATGCCTGTTGTATTAGCTCCCAAATGTGCTAGGAATATCCTATCTACCAGACAAATGCAAACACTGATGTTAACCACCAAGCAACAGAAATTAATTAAGGGTATGGAGTTCACTGCCGGCTAACTGGCTAACTTAAGCTTACGACTTGTGTTTTTCTAATTACTCTAACTAACCATGTAACGTCTGCATGGCATCGAGCATGCTTTGATGACGTAATATTAGACACGTGTAAGAGATGAGGAAGGGATAGTTTCTCCGTTCCAAGGATAAACAACACAATTTCGCATAATTTTGCTCCAGTAAAAAAGGAATATTTCCGAGTGCAAGAATTTTTTTGTTTCTTTATTTCTTGGATTTCACGTAAAGCTACACAAGGAGTGCGCAAGCTGTCGCTAATTTTACACAGAAGGCAGTTAGTTAACCTCACCCTCTCGGCCTAACCTTGTAAGAAAAAATAGTGAAATTTGACCGTATCTCGAATAACCCACTCGTATCCCGGCAAGTTTAGGTAGTTAAGGCACTCGAATCGTAATCTGAGGGTCGCGGGTTCGAATACCCGTGACACCAAACATGCTTATCCTTTTAGCCGTGAGGGCATTATAAATAACGGTTAATCCCACTATTCGTTGGAAAAAGAGTAACCTAAGATTTGGCGATGGGTAGCGATGACTAGCAGCGTTCCTTCTAGTCTTAAACTACTAAATTAGGGATGGCTAGCGCAGATAACCCTCGAGTAGCTTTGCGCGAAATTCAAACCAAACGAAACCCACTCGTAGATCCAAAGTGCGAAACGCTACTTTTTACACCGTAATGCGACTCGAATTGGTGACCATCCGTTCACATTTTGGCATACTAACTATTGGACCGAGCTATGACCATAATGAGAATAAAAGGTCTGAATTTGTAATGTATCACACAGTATAAATTAATTGATTCGTTGTATAAATTTGTCATATAATATTTGTATACATACCTTCAAAGGGGTTCGTTTATTTTAAGGTTGTTGAAAAACACTTACCTCAAAGTACAATTAATATGCATTGGCACATTTTAAAAATTGTACAACAATAAAAGTTTATTGTATAAATTGTGAAGGTGCAATGTTGAATGGAAAACTGAAACCGTTTTCTATTTTAAATAGCTATTTTTCGCTGAAACTTAGATAATGTACAATGTTTTTAACGTAGTTTCTTTATTCTATTTAAAAATAACATATTTGTATGTCGATAAAGTTTGCATGAATTGTTTTACACACATGGTAAAATCTCTTCAGTTAATTCATTTATTTTTCTTCGGTTTTAAACGACCTCTTATCGAAAACTAGAGGGATATAATACAATACGTTTCATAAGCGTCAAAATATGTTTTACAAAGTATCAGAGTAGCTTAATCTAATCGGGAATGTTTAAACATGGAGTGTATATTTCTGTTTATTCTTTTAAGGTAATATAGATTAAAGTAGCTCATCCATTTACAGCTGTCGCCACTGAAAGTTATCTCTTCCTCATTCCAACACTAATTACTAGGACACATTTAGGTACCTCGTCAATCATCACGCTTCATCTTCTTATTCATCTCTCTGGCTTCATGAATCGTTACACTTCATATTTGTATGCTGAAAGGCAACTGTTTTATTACTTTCATTTATATTATGTTGGTGTATTCGTTACTTATACCCATCTTTGGTTAACGAGTGATTTTAGACTCATGGCATCATACATTAATATTAAAAATGAAAATGTAACCAGATAGGCTTTAAGAATCACAAAAAAATACACAGAAAATTACATTAAAACGTATGGTTAGATATACAGCTGTACATATTTCTTTGGCTCCCAGTTGCTCAGCGGTATGTCTGCGGACTTAAAAAAAAACATATTTATTTTAAATGGAAATGTTGTGCCAAAGTGATCTTTGTCATTTATAGACACTAAAGTATCAAATTAAGGATGTTAATTCATCACTCAAAAAAAAGGCACTACTTTTCTTCAATATAGTGTAAAATACGTATTAGAAAACTACTGAAACAACACGTAGAAAAAAATGTAAGCAACAAAACTGAAATGCAAAATAGACAGACAGAGGGCAGGGAACTCTCACAATATTTCAAATAAGAGGTAATGTTAATTCCAGTAAAATAATTGTCTGTTAATTCTATAAAAATGGTCTACAGCAATTGAAAGTTCAGTGACCAATGAAAATATTCGAATCTTAAGTTAGTAAAACGTCTTATACATAAATGAATGTTTATGTAATAATAAGACGGATGCATAAGAACAAAACGAAAGACGTTGTAATTTCACTATCAATTCGTTATTTTCATGGACAGCTCAGAAAGCCATCGTTTAGTATAAAGTACTAAATCTCTCTTAGTCTCCTCGTTACAACGTTTAGAGCTGTCATATGTCTTAATACAATGCGCGTTCAGGCATTTAAACTAATTAAACTGACAAGAAGAAATAAAGCCTAATTTCGAGCTTCAAGAAAAAAAAAATTAGCATCAACATTATTGTTATCCACACAAACTTGCAATACGTAAAAAAACTTCGATTATAAGCCAGAAAACTTTGGAACAATTGTTAAATATACCAAGGTAACTGAGGTAGGATCAGTTCTAAACAAGAAGTTTATTTTTTTTGTAGCAGATTGAAAACATTATTCGTTTGTAGTTTAAACACACTGAAACTAAATATCAGTCGTTTTTAGGGAAACATATCCATTTAGACATACGTAGATAATGGTGCTGTGAAACAGTGAGGTAATATTCACTGGTTATTTTCTCATTACAGTTTCCCAGTGGCTGAGCGGTAAGCCTGAAGGAATATAACAATAAAAACCAGTACAGACAGCCCGTTGTGTAGTTTTGTGTTTAAATAAAAACAAGATAAATCCCCAGGTCGACGTAGAAATTGTGAAATGTTTATTTAATGTGAAACATCTTTTTAAACTATATTGTTTTACTTTATAAACAACACGTTAGACAGAAGGAAAGAGGCTTCGAAATACCTTGAAAAAAACCCTATTTATTTACTACTATCACGACATATGAGCATATAACTGAAGCACTAAATAATTTCCTGCTGTAATTTACTGACTACATAATCTATTCTTGTTCACTAATGTAAGAAGAAAACTATAAGAAAAGGAAAGAAAATTTTTTTGTTTTCTTCTTTCTTTGCAAACATAGAAGGTACATCCAGCCTATCTGATGTTTTCATATTTTTACTTTATATTCAATTTATGTCTGAATAATGTCTTAAGTTGGCCTAAAGCATCTTATCCGAAAATTAAGTTTTATGAACACTATTCGTGATTAACTTACAATCCTTAGTTTGCATTTTTTTTCCTTTTGTACATGACGGTGAATTATCTGGTTACCTTCTTAAGGCTTTCTAAAGCTTACCCAGCAAAGTATTTAGCTTATCCACTGAATAAAGAAATTATTTTTGCTTGATCTAATAACAATTTATAAACATAACCGGTTTACGAACCTCAATAAAAACTTGTCGTCCGGATGTTTCTCAACACCGATTTTATCGCCAGTTTACTGCTTGTCGAACACTTGAACTGGAGAGCAACTACATTATGTTTAATGATGAAAAATGTTCCCTGTTAAATGAATTAAACATTGCTTGATTAACAAATGCATTTTAAAGAAGGATTAGTTACCCTCTTAAAAGTTGTTTACAACTTTACTACACACACAAGTGCCAAATGCCAATATAGTTTTAGCCCATGAACATAATAAATAATAACTAATAATTTCACATATAAAGTAACTGGACACTTTTCAATCAGATATTTATTTATTCATACCATATTACGAACGTCGAATTTAAGCAATGTTTTTCTTTGTTTCATTTAAAAATATATAATGTTTTCAATTTCTCAGTTTTTTTAAATACAACTTATACAATACAGTTCAAGGGGTTAGATGACATAAACTTTATATAGTCGATGTTAAACTAAGCCATTATATTTCAAAATACATTCACAAGAATCGAAATGAAAATGGATGATTTTTGGAAATTTATCCATACGATTCTTTATTGGTTAGATTTTTTTGTAACCGTCTCATCTTTGTAAATCTCATGAATATAAATCTAATGTGAAACTTTACTGAAATTAATGAGAAATTCTGTAAACATTTTAATACATCAAAATACTGAAGCCTAACACGACATGAAAGCCCCACATTAGTACAGCAGTAAGTTTACGGATTTACAACACTAAAATCAGGACCTCGAGTCCCCTTGGTGGGCCCGATGAGGCTGTGCTAAAAGAAAAACACAAACACACACATGACATGAAGAAAATGTAACTTTTTCGTTGTGTTTTCTATGTGTGTTTGTAAGTAGAGATATTGACTTTACGACATTTAAGCTTAACGTTCGCTTTAATGTACAAACTTGCAACATACTCTAAGGTTAAGGTCCGCTTTAGTGTCTTGATAACCGAACAGTCGTATTACCGAATAAAACCAATGTACTTCAATTGTAGCACAGAAATATTTTATTTTGGATTTGAAAAGCTTAACTCTTTGAATATAATATATTTAATCCCTTTAGATAATGTTTTGTGAACTCTCCATGTGGATTCTTTGTTACCTTATCTTTTAATTAGCAGGAAAACTAGGTAATTTCACATTAAGTCGTTTCACTGAATCAAGTAAATATGAAACAGACGGTGACAAAACTTATTTCCAATTCATATACACATAAAATATACTTGAATATGATACTTCTCATTAATTAAAATCGATAACTAAATTGAAGTAAGTAGAATATTTGTTTATCGTATAGTTGTATTATCTATTTTCTTTGTATTGCAGCTTCAACTAATGTCTCTGCATGTGCGATGCTACATATTTTTGTCTGTTTATAATTATCTAACCAATATGTTGTTTTTTCTTGTTGATTTTAGGTGCTTGTGTTTTATTAAAGTCCTAAATGATAAAAACATTATCTATTGAAGTTTACGTTAAATATTTCTTTGTGTTTATTATCTGCATTTTAATTATCGCTAATGGTATTTTCAAAATGAACAGTAATATATGCAATCCTAAGGCCCACGGGTTAATTATGTAAATTAAAGACCCGTATAATTCATTAATCTCCATTCCTGATTTATATTTGAAGACACAAGGAGAATAACTAGTTAGTAGCATCTTCCCCCTATACATTTACATTTAGTTTATTCGATACTCGCGTAATACTATCAAGGGGCTAACAGCGCAAGCTCCCCAAGTTTTAACTAATGCATTAGAAGAAAGTCAGCTAGTTAGCACCACCAAGAACCAACTTTTGAGGTAATTTTTCTAACTGAATAGTGAGAGTTGCCTGTCACCTTTGTAATGTACTCAAGCACTAAAATACAGAGTGCAATGTTTAAATATATTTTTGTGGCAACGCAAACCGTACGCTCACAGATCCACGGTTATCTGACATGTCAACAACTAGTTCATAACCAACCCTGTTTCCTCTCAAAAGACTAACTGATTAACTTTTACGATTATAACGCTTCTCATTACTGAAATAGAGGATCGTGTTTGATGGCTTAAGTTGGACTTAAGCAGCCAGGCACTAGGGTATTTCTGACCCTGCCTGTTCTGGTTAAATTTAAACTGAAAGATTAAGCGTTGTCACTAGATGTCAAATTACGGAAATGGAAAAAGAGGTAAACTTAAGTAATCAACTGATAACTCGACTGAGAGTTTATGGTAGCTTGTAATTATTCTTTTTTCTCTTATTATTGACATGCGATCACAGCAATGGCCGAGATATCAGTTCAAATCAGTCATGTTTAATGATAAATACATTAAGTAGTTTGTGATTGTGATATGAGTCCATGTTATATCCACGCATTTTAAATTGTTTATAGTAAACATATGAATAAATATTATAAGTATTATTCCATAACAGGTTCCTTTTCTACAGAAAAGTTTATAAAATATATATATGTATGTATGTATGTATGTCAGCATTTTGTCGTTCATAAAATACACGTATATAACTTGTGAATAACCGATTTAAATGATAAATTATCAATAAACAAAATTAGCTTCACAATAAAGCGTTTAAATTGATATAAAGTTTATAATTAACATGCATACATGAATACGTTAACCCTAAAATGTTACGATTTCATTCATTACCAGAATTATAAAAAAAAAAATAGTTTTAGCATTTGAAAAAAAACATGCTTTTATAACATAACGCAAGTGGCATTGATTGAGAAGGTGCATAATGTAGCAATATATCTAAAACATTTTCTCTGCTATACATTTACATTAGTGTAATGGTAATGACTAGCTGCCTTACACGCAGATAACCCTCGTGTAGGAAGACAACTCTAGGGACCCTTCAGCTGTTGATAAAACACATGTTACGATGTTAAATTTGTATTAGCGTGCTGTTTTTCATGAACAGTTTTCATTGATTTGGTGAGAAGTTCGACAGATCTAACAAACATTAGAGTGAATTAAATTAACTCAATACACGAAACAAGGAAACTTTATTTCAATCAATAATCAATATGTTTTATAATCACATTAAACCAAAATGAGGAATGACGTAATTCTCTCTATTAGCTTCTGTTCATACAGATAGTGATCGTACTATAGGTGTGTAAATATTACAGAAACCACAACAGCCAGCAGTAACGATACATCTGGTTTCTCTCAGATCTTCCACTTACCGAGCAGTGATTAGTTTGCTCAGACTTCTGAGGACTAAGTGAGCTTTCTTACCGATATAAGTTAGTTTTGAAGTCTCCTGTAAGTTTTGTTTATTATTTAATATAACTAAAATCTAATGATATTAAAAATGTGAAACATATTTTGTTTTATTACTAATTTAAAACACCGCTACAAAAAACGGAAGTCTACTAATCACAACTACATACTGACATGCAGTGACGTATTCGCTTCACATGAGGCATTTGCGTCTTCTTTTTAGCAAAGCCACATTGGACTATCTGCTGAGTCCACCGAGGGGAATCAACCCCCTGATTTTAGTGTTGTAAATCCTTAGACTTATCGCTGTACCAGTAGGGAGATGAGGTGTTTAGTATGTTAAATAATAAAGGCCCTTCTTGAAATTTCTTACATTTCTTAAATTAATTTAAAGAGATATAAATTACAATAGTATTAATAAAAAAAACGCGCTAAACTAGCAGACCGAAGTTCTGCAATTATAAACATGGTTTATACACGTTCGTTTTAAATGTTAAAGCAAATGCTCTCATGTTCAACACATTTAATCGATCTACTAAGGGAGTCAAAATTCTTGATTTTCCCTGTTTTTGTGTGAAATTCGTGTGGAATATCAAAAAGCTGAAGACGTAGAGTGTCTAAGTACGTAGATAGCCATTTATGCAATGGCATATTTTATAACTCTAATATATTTTTTATGCTTTGTAGCTTATTGGCTAGAGTAATGTTGAAACCATACATTTGAAATAAGCGATATTTGGCTGTCATATGATAATTTTTGTCGTATCCTTTGCCACTATTGCAAAATCTGCCAAACTAGTGTACAGTTTGGTGAACAAGGGATGATAAAAATTGAAGGTCTAAATTGCAATAAAAAAATTCTGTATTGTGTAAATGTAAAAGTTTGGAAAACGAAAACAATATAATATGAAGAAATTGAAAAAATGTAATTATGCTCGCAAATGCGAAATGAAATAAATAAATTTTCTTACTACTGAGATGATTCTGTGTCGTTTTTTATTCTTTTCACAACATAAAACAAAATATTATTTCCAGTTTTGCAGATCAATAAAACACACCGCAAAGAGAAATAAATCATAATTTAACTACAGAAACACAAATTGACCTTTACAAATCGAAAGAAAGGTTGTAGTGAGAAATAAAAGAAAACTTCTCAGTTCGAGTTACTTATATCACATAGAAGATTAATGACGGGTCACTGATCACTCTGCTATTCATCACACTTCAAATATATATATATTCAGAAACAAATTGCCCCCAGTGGCTCAGCGGTATGTCTGCGAACTTGCACGCTAAAATCCGGGTTTCGATACCCGTGGTGGGCAGAGCGCAGATAGCCCATTGTGTAGCTTTGTCCTTAATTCAAAACAAACAAACAAACAGAAACAAATTATAACCAAAACTGAAGATACCTGTAATCTTGTGACATATCTCAGGGTTACCTGGAAATAATAGTGAATTTAAAATAGTATTACACCTCACCTCAGAACCACAGTAACATTTAGATAATTTGAAAAATATATATTATAAGTAAGTAAACTATCACACTACCAGACTATACACGCTAACATGCTCCTTTGAGAGTTTCACAATTATAGGGCTCAATCATCCAACAAGAGAATTCCTGATAAACGATTAGTCTATTAAATGAAAGTGTGTAAATAAAAATTAAATAAAAAAAACATAAAGTGGTTGACAACCACAGTTTTGAAGTATGTCAGGCTAGCTAAACCGATAGTCATGGTAATTAAATATTTTACTTAAATATGGGATTTGTTTGACCTAAGATTTTATCGTTCTATGTCTACCATGTCACTTTTAATACGACCACCTAATCAACCTGTTAATTATTCATTTTAGAGCAATGTCATATTGAGCTGTCTGCTGTGTCCGCCTGGGGGAATTGAATCCCAGAGTTTAGTGTTATAAGTCTATAGACTTATTACTGTCCCATTGGAGAACCCATAATTGATGTTCTTTTTAAAAGACTCGACTGAATCTATGTTGAATGCTAGATACCAAATTTTCGAAATTTTATTTCAAATTATTTTATTTATACATGTTTTATGTTTAACACTAACAGAGAGTCGATAGAAACTCTAAGTAAACAGAAGTTACAGAAAATAAAAGAAAATATATTTAAAAAACGTACAGAAGTGGAAATACACACACACACATATATATGTATAATATACATATATACACATTCTTTCAAAGTCTCTTTTATAATTATAAATAGCAACAACATAACTTATTTTTCAAACATCCATGAAAACAACAATTTTTAAGCAACTAGCCTGGAGTTTTGACACTTCCTTAGCTTCACTGAAGATTCTTGGTTCAAGAGAGACCCTATTGTTAACGTACACATACTTTGAACCACAATACACGATCCGAAACTGATACCACAAAAATGCACTCCGTACTTTTGATCTGCGGGTACGCTATAAGACTGAAAGTGAAGTAGGGTCATTTAATCAGACATTAACAATCTGAGAACTGACGGGGACTGTTGTTAACTATCTACCTTCTTTCTGGCTTATCAGTTTAAAAAATAGGGAAAAATTATGCGCAGATGACCTTCTGTATAGTTTAAGCAAAAAAAGTCATTCAAGCTTTAGTTATTATCGTTCATATACTTGCATTCTTTACCTCTCTCTCCCCTAAAAAACAGCGGTAATTATATGGACTTACAGCGTTAAAATTCGTGGTTTGATTCCTGCATTGGACACAGTAGATGTAGCTTTGCTTTAAATAAACAAACAAAAATTACTTTATGTTTTAATTTAAAGTAAAAAAAAAAACTTTAGTGTAAATGCAGAATTTATTACTTTTTTGTACTGATGACAAAACTTCGTTTCAACTGTTTTAAAATTTATCTTACGTTATATATTAACCTGTTTCAAATGTCTGAAATATTATTTTGTTCAAGGCATGATCTGGTGGTTAAGGCATTCGAGTCGCAATCAGATATTCTCGCTTTTGAAATTCATCACCAAACGTTCTCGCCCATTGAGCTCTAAGGGTGTGATTAAGCAACGTTCAATGCCATTATTCTATTACAGTAGTTCAAGTGTTACTCGTAAATCAGTAACAGTTAGCGTAGTTAGCCCTCGAGTAAATAAACGCAAAATTAAACAATAAAAAACAAACAAAATTTTTACAAAATGAAAAATTGTTTCTTTAATTTAAACAGCATCCGGTTTGTAGTCTCCTGCACACTTCTTTAAAGGGGACCGGCATGGCCAGGTGGTTAGGGCGCTCTACTTGTAATCTGAGGGTCGAGGCTTCGAATTCCCGTCACATTAAACATGCTTACCATTTCAATCGTGAGGGCGTTATGATGTGATGGTCAATCCCACAGTTTGTTGGTAAAAGAGTATTCCAAGAGTTGGCGGTAGGTGACTAACTGTCTTATACCGCTAAATTAGGAACAGCTAGAACAAATAATCCTCCTGTAGCTTTAAGTGAAATTCAAAAAGAAACAAATAAATGGTTCTTTTCCCACAATTTTTGTAATTTATGTAGTTTTGTATGTAAACATTTTTAAATATCACTTTTTTATGATATTTTATGTATTTTTAAAGTTAAATTAATAACTGGCAAGATTGGATAATTTTAGACGTACGTTATACTAAAACGATTTTGGATCCTTACCACGTAGTTACAGTCCAAGCGGCCAGGTCCAGACAAGCTGTGAGTTGAGTGTTTCTTTCTTTTGAAATAGGCGCAGATAGCCAAGTTGTTTGCGCCATAAAACCCTAAACCAACCAACCAATCGTTTGAAATACAAATAATGGTATTATTTCAGGAGAGTTTGTTTATAAATTTGCTTTTGCGCTGCTTAAACTAATATCAAAATTCTATTTAAAATTAGATCAAAATTTCTAAAAGAGACGAACAAAATAAATCTTTCAAGTTTTACTATTATTATCGTTTGTTTATTTACTTTATTTAATATTTCTTTAGTTTGAACTGAAAAGCATGTAAGTATTATAAGAGGTTGTTGTTGTTTTGAATTAAGCACAAAGCTACACAATAGGCAATCTGTACTCTGCCTACCACGGGTATCGAAACCCGGTTTTTAACGTTGTAAGTCCACAACGTACTGAGGTACTGGGGGGCAGTATTATAAAAAAAGTATACGTTTGTAAAGTTGTTTGTTTGTTGTTGTTTTTTTCATGCTTGTACTGATAGCAAAATTTAATTATACTGTTTCACAAACATCTTCTATGTAGAGTTGCTATGTCCAATTCCTACCAATATTCCCTGCCGAATTCAGTAACTTACTTATGTTGGAACACAACGTTTCTCATTATTCGTTTTAACAGCTCGATCGCATAGAAACATACAAATTCTTCTTCCGGCAGTTTTGTCCCAAATGCTTGTTATGTAACAGTACAAATGTCTTTTTAAAATACTCCTCTGTTTGCAACATGTGACAGTTGGATGAATATTGGTAATGAAAGCAGGTTGTATACATGTAACTTGTGTTAATTTCCGAACGGAGACGTTTGTTTCATGATATTGTGTACTGGGGACATTAACGGTACTTGTACTTCTGCTCAACTTGGTGTTCGTCGATTTTTACCTGTTCCAAGACATCACACTTTGCATACCATGATTGGGGAACGACTTGTTGCAGGTCTCGTTTTAGATAGTTCTTAAACCCTAAGTTTATCCATGATCCTTTGTTTTCCAATGCCAGTGAGTAAATTGATTGTATCCGTCTTATAAATTCTAAATATCTGGTCCAAATACGTTTATATTGTATAACCGTATGAATATTTTATGTTTTGAAAAACGATATCACATACTGTTTCTAAAAGCGATTTCTTTTGAGAATAAGAAAATTATACAATATTACATTTCTGTTTAATATTAGCTATAACAGTCTTGTGTATTACTGATTTGCATATCCATTTTTTTTTTAATATACGGCATCAGTCTTCTGTAGAATCTCGTTTCTTGGTGAGTTATTTTAACTTTTAATTACATTTGTAACTTACAAATTCCTAGAAAGACATGCCTTCACTAAGATGTGTATAAGTCGTATTCCTCGTCATAAACCACATTCATGTCTAATTAAACGGAAGGAAATCTAAGATGAAAATCGTCTACTTTAATATATATTTTATTTTTCACGCTCTCATAAGTAATTGGGATTGTTAACTTTATTATTTAAATCTCCGTTTAGTTTTGATTTTCAAAGGAGGATAAATGCAGTTGTTAATTGAGAAAACAAATGAAACTGGTATCGAATTATCATCAAACAGAAAACAACAACACATTTTGGTTTAGAAAGTTTCCTTGAAAATATTTAAACCGAGTAAAAATAAATCTTATCGCAACACTTGGAATATCGTGGCTATTCTTAAAAACAAATTACGTGATTAAGATCTAAATAGGGCCCGGCATGGCCAAGCGTATTAATGCGTTCGACTCGTAATCCGCGAGTTCGAATCCCGGTCGCACCAATCATGCTCGCCATTTCAGCCGTAGGAGCTTTATATTGTGACGGTTAATCCCACTATCCGTTGGTAAAAGAGTAAGCCAAGATTTGGAGGTGGGTAGTGATAACTTCCCTCTAGTCTTACACTGCTAAATTAGGGACGGCTAGCGGAGATAGGCTTTATGTAGCTTTATGCGAAATTCAAAACAAACAAACAAGAACTAAATTATTTTACTTTGTTATAAAAATTTAAATACAGAACTTTCTTAATTAACCAAGGTAGTTTTTTTTAATATAATAATTTTCGTTTCTGACACTTGGATTACTGTTAAATATACCAACCATTGGCCACTGATCATCTTAATATTTTTTTCATTGTATTTTTCTTATATATTGTATTGAATAAATACAATAACAATCATAGAAATAGCGAAGAGTCGTTATTTGTTTCACCAAATAAAATAATCAGCTTCTGTCTTTTGTTGTCTTCTTTCTGCCAATCATTTCTGTCACCGTTTTAATTTATTTTAGGAAGAGGGCGTAATTTTTATCAACACAATAAAAATGGTCATGTTAAAATTTGACATAACCACATTATGACCTCGTAATTTATATAGACATGATATATCTGATCCACAAGGACAAGAAGGATACGTTTTATGTATCATCAGTGTCACCTTATCCTTCGTTTATCCGTGAAATGATATTTATCATTGTCAAAAAAACCCATTTCAGCCAACGCCTAATTACTGTGGTATTCCTTAAAAGGCAACATCAATAATCTAGCTGTGTTTGATGATGAAGAACTTTTAACTTTGAAATACCGCAGAATGCAAAAGTTGTATGATTTATTTCCTGCATTTCAAACAAAAACTTACGTACTTTATAATGTTAAAACCTTAAAATATATTACAACACCAAAAAATATATTCATTCGATCTTCTTTATTCATTTATGTATTTTCCCTGACTTTAATTTCTGAGAAGTCAGCTATTCGAGCCAAATGTAACGACTGAAAACACTAAGTGTATATCGAAATGAGCACATTTCAGTTTTGTCGTGTGAAAAGTTGGTATGAAATTAGGAATTTCAGCTTCCACGACACCTTAAGAACACGTTGGGTAAGGTCAGAGATTATTGAAATCCAGAAAACAAGTAATCAGTCGACAGACCCCGCCGCCACAAGAGTTTCGCCTAAAGCATTTAACCGAACAATTAAATTGACTATCATTTTCATTTTCACTCGTAGATAAAAGTAATATTTCAAGAAAGGCATATCAACAGATCGTCAACCATACTTCAAAATCAACAGCTAGTTCAATAAAAATGGTCGTTAAAGAGACTGGTGTCAGAGCTATTCCATTAGAACACATATTTATCCAGCGTCCTCTTCACCCCTCTGTTAGTGGAGCCGTGGAATATTCTTCTCACAATGCAGATTAACTTTCATTACTCCTGTTTTGTAGTGGGATTTTCATGGGAGAGTTTGGTTCCAGCTATAGATATGTGCCGATGACGAAAGATTTTAAGTTAATTTTATATTAACTGTTTGCTTATGTGAAGTAAAGCACAAAGTTGCACAATGAGCTACCAATGTTCTGGCCATCACGGGTATGAGACCCAGTTTCTAACATTTTAATTTCGTATATATACCGCTGTGTCACGTGGGGGGGGGAATATAAATTGAAATAATTTTGAAAAAGCTACAGAAGCTCATCATTAAGATCTATCTCGGGTAGTTCTGAAACAAAAAAATAAAATATATTTGGTCGGTTAAAATGGAGAACGATTTAATAAGGTTGTCAAAATTTGCTCTACCTTTCAGAAAACAACCTATTCTCATAAAATATGAAAAAGACTATTAATCATTCTAAACGTGTTTGATATCAATAACGTCTAAAATGTATTTTATGATATTTAAGTTGGCATTTTAATGAAAAATTGGAAAACACAATAACTCAATTATGACGCTACCCTTGTGACTCAGCGGAATGTCTGCGGACCTACAAAGCTAAAAAACGGATTTTGATACCCGTGGTGTGCAGAGCACAAGTTGCCCTTTGTGTTGCTTTGTGCTTAATTCAAAACAACAACAACACTTATGACATATATTTAGTAAATTTTGTCAACAAACTTGCGGTTTCTGATGCAAGAGAGTTATGAGTTAATCAAGAAACTATATGTTTCTATTACCAAATCCGATAGAATGTAACAGTTCATATTGTCATATAACATCATGTCTCATTATCTCAATTCGTACGGCATCTTTGTGTATCTGAAAACCAGAGTTGCATTTAATTTTCCGAATGATATTTAATCCACGATACAACAATTCGATCATCTGCATCATATCCACCTCTCTCATCAGAATAATCTCGATCCTGTCAAGGACACTGAGGACAAACTTCTGGTGGGGTGTTAGAAAAGAGTATCAATGTATCCATGTGAAGGTGGAAGACTGGGTGGCTTCATCTGAGTATCCTATCCCTTAAATGAAACTGGTAATATGAGATAAGTAGTGGGTGACTAAATGTTGATGTATTGTAGAAACTCTACAGAAAACAGACGCTGAAGCGCCAGGAGACTGAGTCATCCGCCATTGAATTGTTTTAAAATACATACTGAACTTGTAAGACAAGACTATTGTATTATAACCAAATACATCAATAAATGCTTTATAACGTTGTTTTCTAAAGGGTGTAACAATTAAACTGTCAGTATTTACAAAGGATACAAACTTCAAAGATGAGGCCAAATGCATAAGTGTATAGAAAGGAATGTGCACGTGTACTTTTATTTGTTTGTTTCCATAAAATATTTCCGATATGACATGATACTAAAAACAAAGAGCCTAGGAGGGCTTCGAAACTTTTTGTCCTAATATTACTTTAACTGTTAAAACCTGTGAAGTATTGAGCAAACATCTACAGTAATGTACAAAAGAGAAGATTGCTGTCACTCTTTCTGTATAGATTACAAGTCGACTGTATATTGGTTTATCACTCAGAAAAATGCACTGGAAAACAATGCACACTCTTTCTGGAAGTCTCTTCACACTTTGTTTGCCATCATAGTCCTTGTTTGATTGTGTTACTCATTTAAATTCAAGGCATTTAAAGATAAAGAAAACTATGAATTTTAAATAATGAAATAAGATAATAAAAGATACTTCACCTTATCTGAAGTACATAAAATACAATTGTGACTGAGCTTTATCTAAAGAGTAAATTTGAGGAGCTCCAACCAGATACTTCTACTTGATTTTGCTATTTGGCCTTTCATGTAGTGCCTGTCTTTGAATTGTAAGTTTCGAAAGTGAGGAAAACTGAAGCAAGTTACACGTTTAACAGTAATACAACGTTTTATTCCAACGTATTTTACAAGTTTGTCCGATTAATGAATCAAAGTAAAGTTGCATTAGTCACTATAAAATTAATTTCAGGTCATTAAAAAAGGCTTACAGATTCATGTTTTGTTAGATAATAAATGTGTATGCTAACTAGTCAGTTAATTAGGACTCCCCCTCGCGTGTTTAAAACACCTGATTTATTTACTCGAGTACAAAAATTGTAGGAGATTAAGTTACACCAGTCTACAGTGTAACATGGAAAACAAGACTCTGACGATTCTATAATGACTGGGCAGGTTCGTTAAAGACAATTATCGATTCCTTCAGTAGAGACAAATTGTGCCCTCAGAGAACATTTGTCCATCGAGATAAAACTGAGAAACGCGGTTCAAATATCGACAATTTTCAAATTCTCTCTGGGTATTAGTTCCCTTCTAAATAAATTAAATTAGCCTACCGCTGCCAAAATAATCCTTGTTCCCACATCACCTCCAATAATTTTAATGGCTTCACGTTTTTGCTTTTTCTGTCAGTATAGGGAATATTGAAACGCAATTATTTAGACGAAAACCACACTTCAGTTACTCCTTGTTCACAGTTTGTCCTCTAAGTATCATTGCAAAAGTGTTCTCTTCTTTACATTTTAAATGTATGATTATCAGAATTGATATTCATTGCTGTTTGAAAGTGTTTGTTAATGTTTCTTTGTATAAAAGGTTGGTGAAATCAGTTAATTTAAACATATTCTGATGTCTGTTCTGTTTTAATGTCTTTTCTTCCAGTCTGTTTGTTTGTTTGTTTTTTAATTTCGCGCAAAGCTACTCAAGGGCTCGCTGCGCTAGCCGTCCTTAATTTAGCAGTGTAAGACTAGAGGAAAGGCAGCTAGTAATCACCACCCACCGCCGACTCTTGGGCTACTCTTTGATCAACGAATAGTGGGATTGACCGTCACATTATAACGCTCCCACGGCTGAAAGAGCGAGCATATTTGGTGTGACCGGGATTCGATCCCACGACCCTCGGATTACGACTCGAACGCCTTAATCCACCTGGCCATGCCGGGCCTTTCTTCCAGCCTGGCATTAGTAATTTTATGTGTATTCCAAATATTTTACCATAGTTGATGGACACAAATTATAAAAATCTTTCAAAAATCAGCCAAAAAAATAGTGTTTGGAAACAAAAGTGCTGATGAATGATCGCTCACTTTCCAAAGCTTTTGAAAGTACGCAATATTTTTATAAATTAACCAATGGTATGTCACAAAGTGTATTACTTTAATTTGTTAAGCATTTTTCATAAATTTAAGACACTGTATTATGAACATTTGTAAGGCTTATAGAAAAACAAACAAACAATTTCTGTTGTTGTTGTTTTTGTTTTTTTACAGACGCCACGTGTGTGCCCGCAGTCATGTTGTCAACACACCTATAGCTCACATGGAGTCTTACCGTAAACCTGTGTACAAACTTCACAGACATGCCTGTGATATCAAACCAGATCAGACATGCACATCCTACAGGTGAATTTAAATTATAAACCTTTGTCCTTTGATTAGTAAAGATATTACACCTTAGTCCGACTACGTTTGTTTGTTTGTTTTTAACAGAAAGCAGCTTTAGGTTTGGGTTGTTATTGTAAATTAAATAAATAAATGGCCATTTTTTTTCTGTAGCGTAATCAAATTTTCAACATATACGTGAAAGGCTTAGAGTTTTATATAAACCTTTAGTTCAAAACAATATCGTTGTATATGAACACCATACTTTCTTCCTTAGCCTGAATTTCAACACAGGTCTTGTTGGGTTTGACAAGGGTTCGATACACTTCTACCTATTAAAACTAGCTTATAAATGCAAGCAAACAGATCAACTACGAAACAAACATTAATTGTCTTTTGTTATAAAAACATGTTCGAATCCCTATCACACCAAACATGCTTGCCCTTTCAACAGTAGAGGCGTTATAAAGTGACTGTCAATCCCATTATTTGTTGGTAAAAGAGTAGCCTAAGAGTTGGCGGTGGGTGGTAATGAGTAGCTGCTTTCCCTCTAGTTTTACACTGCTAAATCAGAAATGGCTAGCGCAGATAGCCCTCGGGTGGCTTTGCTCGAAATTTAAAAACTAACTAACTAATTGTTATAAAAAAGTGAAAACATGAAAGTGAAATGTCATACACTTTAATTATACTATACTTTAGAACTGAAACAGCAGTTTTTGTTAAGTGGTTAAGGAGTTTGACTCGTAATCCACGGGTCGCGGTTTTGAATTCCCGTCGCACTAAACATGCTCGCTCTTTCAGCAGTAGGGGCGTTATAATGTGACGATCAATCCAACTGTTTGTTGGTAGAAGAGTAGTCCAAGAGTTGGAGGTGGGTAATGATGACTTGCTGCCTTCCCTGTAGTCTTACACTGCTAAATTAGGGATGTTTAGCGCAGATAGCCCTCGTGTAGCTTTGTACGATATTCAAAAACAAAACCAGGTTTTTCTCTAAATTTATTGAATATCACTTACGAAAATACATTAAGCCAGGCTTTTTGTGATGTGAGAATGTGGACGAATAATTGAGCGAATTCTACACACCGAAAACATTTTAGAAAATAAATGAGTAATGTTCGTTAAAGCACACAAAAAGTCACCAGACACGACATAACCTTAAAAAAGCAATAATTAATTTGGCATTCACACATAAACCGTATTTCACAACAGTTTAAAAATTATAAAAGTTTTAATTGAAATAACGTAAAAGTAGTAACATTTTACAGAAGATATGTTAATTTTTTTTCATTAAAATAAGTTATACTCTATTGATTTGAAAGCCTCTCGGAGTAACATTTCGCTTGGTTCGATGAGATTTGATAAATAAACGCTAGATGGCGCAACACATTTAGTTCACAGAGACGTGCGTTGAAAAACAAAAATCGTCCAATATATATTATAAAATAAGTCTACATGTTGACTTTATTCACATTAAAGTAATCTTAACGCTATTAACTAGTAAAATCAGAATTATAACAACATATATGTTTACCGCTGTATTAGAATAAAGATAAGGAAATCCGTATCTGTTCTTGGGTGTATAACACTACCTATTAATGCACTCGTATATGCAACATAAAGAGAAATGTATGACAATTTTAATATGAGAACTGCGTGAGATATGTTTCTCCGAATGATAATGAAACAAAGGTTTATAATTTAACCGGAATGTTGCTAAAAATCACACTTTTAGAATTCGCCCTGAAAGACACGGTTTTAAAATGTAAATAACTTATCGCTTTGCATCAATACACGTGTTATGTAGTTGTAGATTGTTTCAGATATGTCTAATATTTGTAGTAACCGTTCAATGCATATTTCAGAGTAGCGTATGAAACTTCCTACCGTTCAGTTTACAAAACTACCTCTCACACAGAGACTGTGTATCAGTGTTGTCCAGGATGGACTCGCAGCTCTTCACATGCACGTGACTGTATGAAAGGTAAGCACATATCTATCTTCTTGTATGCTTTAGTATTTATATATACAAGTATTTATCTGACTTTCCACAGTTGTTTTCATTAGAGAAATGTTTTGCGAAACTGTAAACTGAATATTAATAATTTGTAGAGTTATTTTCGAATTTTTATAAGTTAATTAGGTATAACAATAAATAACTTCAGTTTATGTCCTTATGCAATGGAATATTTGTACTTTAAAGCGATCTGTTCGCCCCAGTGTAAAAATGGAGGGATCTGTACGAAACCGAATTACTGTTATTGTAAACCCGGCTGGACCGGATACGCTTGTGAAACAGGTAAGACGTTGCTCTGGAGTGATAAGTCATATGTAAACAGCCCTAGAAATATATATATGTAGAGAGAGAGAGAAGTGCGTGCATACACAAATAAAGAAACGTTAGAAACATGAACAAAATATAAATAAATGTGAAACATTTTGGTTTGTACTAATTATATTGCTGTTTTGTAGTGGTTATTTGATTGCCAGTTTAAAGTAATGTATCTGATAGTATTACAACTTTTCGTGTATATATATATACATATTTATTTGAATAATATAGAATAGAAATTTTGTCTTTAACGTCTAGTTTTTTATAAACTCAATAAACTTTTTTACTTATATTGTCAAAAAATTATTATGTTTTTAGTATTTGAATTAGTTCAACAACAGTTTTACGAATATACATATATACAGGGTGGTCGCTAGAAAAGCGGAAAATTTGTCAAACAGCTATTTATTTTCACAAAGTTTTTTAAAGGCATATGTTATATTACACTCATAGATGCTCAAAATGCATTTTATGATATTAAAATCATGCATTTTATTCATGATGTAAAGAAATCAAAATAGAAATGAGTAAGCACGCATTTTATTCATGATCTCATCTGACCCTCAAATTTTCCGCTTTTCTAGCGACCACCCTGTATATATATATATACATACCACGCATAAATGTTCTGCGTACCAAAAATATCTACAAGTATCATTTACGGAAAAAAATGTCTTCATATCAAAGCTTTATTTCACACTGTAGCTTCACTCAGAAAGTTTTAAGTCTCAAAAGTTAAGAATAACTCGAAGAAGTTAAATACACAATTAAATAATGTGTTGTAACTCTTTACACGTAAGTTTGTTTTCGTGTTTCTTGGTTAATTTAATAAAGGCAGTTTAGTCAATATTCTGAAACATTCTAAATTAAAAATAAATACATATTTTTAAATGTTTACCTGATGCTAAAATAAACATACATGAAAAATTATGATAAAATAATATAATTAAAACAAGAATAGACTGGGTCTAGTGTAACTTTCAAATTAATACAAAACGCCAACTTAAATGGATGCTTAAATATTTTGAATGGCGATGAGTTGAATTCAAATGTCGGTGGTAGATTTTAAAATGTTAGGGGCCCGGCATGACCAAGCGTGTTAAGGCGTTTGACTCGTAATCCCACAGGCGCGGGTTCGAATCCCGATCGCACCAAACATGCTCGCCCTTTCAGCCGAGGGACCAATATAACGTGAAAGTCAATCCCACTATTCGTTGGTAGCAAGAGTAACCCAAGAGTTTGCGATGGGTGGTGATGACTAGCTGCCTTTCCTCTAATATTACACTTCTATATTAGGGACGGCTAGCGCAGATAGCTCTCGAGTAGCTTTCCGCGAAATTCAAAACAAACAAAATATCAGATTCTTCATTGAATTCGAAGTAAACTTTTTACATGTGAATACAAAAAAGCCAAATTTAATTAAATTCTTTGTTTTACGGATATGTCACTGTTTGTTTATGTTTTTCTTTTCAAGACAAACTATCGAACTGATAATCAGTGATATCGAAAAACCCACTTGTAGAGAAATATATATGCAAAAACGTCTCTTTTGGGTTGAGAAAATATTTTGCATAGAAGAGCGAACAACGTTACGATCTTCTTTGGTCATCGTCAGTTTCACAAAGAAAGAGGTAACTGACCACATGTTTGGAAGGGGTTGTGTAACTGAGTGTCGGAATGTAGAGGGCGGTGTTAGATGTTTGAATATATAATTTATTTATTTTATTATATTAATATAGGTATAAAGGCGTTCCTTTATATTGGTTTATTATTGTTCCAAACATGTGGTCAGCTTCCGGTCTGTTACTTCTTTCTTTGTGAAACTGACGATGACCAAAGAAGGTCGAAACGTTGTTTTCTCTTCTATGTAAAATATTTTCTCAACCCAAACGAGCCGTTTATTTTTTTCTTTTAGAATTTCGCACAAAGCTACTCAAGGGCTATCTGTGCTAGCCGTCCCTAATTTAGCAGTGTAAGACTAGAGGGAATGCAGCTAGTCATCACCACCCACCGCCCACTCTTGGGCTACTATTTTACCAACGAATAGTGGGATTGACCGTAACATTATACACCCCCACGGCTGGGAGGGCAAGCATGTTTAGCGTGACGCGGGCGCGAACCCACGACCCTCGGATTACGAGTCGCACGCCATACGAGCTTGGCCATGCCGTTTATTAGTAAACCAATATAAAGGAACGCCTTTATACCTATATTAATAAAATAAAATAAATAAATTACAAATTCAAACATCTAACACCGCCCTCTACATTCCGACACTCAGTTACCTAACCCCTTTCAAACCTGTGGTCAACTTTCGGTCAGTTACCTCTTTCTTTGTGAACCTGAAGATGACCAAAGAAGGTCGAAACGTTGTTCGCTCTGTATTTTCTCAACCGAAACGAGCCGTTTTTGCATATATGTCGAACTAGTACATTGACACTGAATTAGGCCTGGCATGGCCGAGCGCGTTAAGGCGTGCACTCGTAATCCGAGGGTCGCGGTTTCGCGCCCGCGTCGCGCTAAACATGCTCGCCCTCCCAGCCGTGGGGGTGTATAATGTGACGGTCAATCCCACTATTCGTTGGTAAAAGAGTAGCCCAAGAGATGGCGGTGGGTGGTGATGACTAGCTGCCTTCCCTCTAGTCTTACACTGCAAAATTAGGGACGGCTAGCACAGATAGCCCTCGAGTAGCTTTGTGCGAAATTCCAAAAACAAACAAACAAGACACTGAATTAATGCAAAGTGAACTCGTTTATCGATAGACTTCTGAAGCTAGCTAGTTGATTTATTTGTTTATATTCAAATACAGACTAGAAAATAGACTATCTATGCTTAGCACATCACGGATGTTGTATCCCAGTTTTTAGCGTATAAACTTTCAAATTTCCCACTGAGTCACTGGGTGGCTACATAAGTGAGACTTACCTTCATTCCCGAAGAAAGATGGCGTATCTTATTAAAGTTTTAGTGTTATCTTGTACTCGATTTATCTACAATTTGATCCAGATTGATTTCACAGTTTTATTAAATTTGAATATTTATATTAGTGATATAAAGTGGACGCTTAAATTTCTATAACTGATTTTGTTCGAACAAAAATAAAGAGCGAAAGTCTGTCGTAATTATACAGTAACTTTTCTAACAACATAACAAAATATCTTGTGTAGAAATGGACATAAAAAGTAAAGTTTAGAATTGTATCAACAGTATTAAGAAAAATATATTTTTTAAATACATATATTTGTGGTCATTATTAGACGCAGTTTTGAACCCACAGTTTCACACAACGGTCTCTCATGTTTTGAACCCACAGTTTTACACAACGGACTCTCATGTTTTGAACCCACAGTTTTACACAACGGACTCTCATGTTTTGAACCCACAACCGAATTTTCTTGTTTTAAAACATACCAGTGAACCATCGAGCTTCAGCCACGTGAAGTTATAACTTATAAACTGTTATGGTAAACTACCTGTTTTTGCTTTTTTTTACAATAACTTGTTTCTTGGACTCTTCTTTCCTGCTAACAATGATTATTTTCTCTATTCAAAGTCGTGGTATCTTGAACTTGACTCATACCTGAATATCCCATTTCTATTTATATTTCACTACATGCTATACACCTCATTTTAATATCATTCTTTAATCTGAATTCATTTTGATAGTGAACTGTATTTATTCAGGTAAACCTTTTAAATAAAGCCTGTGGGTTGTTGTTATTCGTTGTTTGTGTATTCCTTCTACGAAATGTTTAGCTTTTCAGCAGGGTGGGTTATTTCTAGACGATTATTATTTTAGCATTACAAACCTATAATATATTTCCTTAAGGTGATCTTTCTGTGTTTGAAATAAGCAACCGTAGCTAAAACACTAATTCCATTAGTGTGTGTTATATTTAACCATATTATACAGAAACAGTATGAACTAATGAGGTCTTAATATTCACAATGTTTAGTATTTCTATTTCTACTAGACATCGACGAGTGCCTGAAAAAGAATGAAATGTGTACACAGAGCTGTGTAAACACCCCAGGAAACTACAGCTGCGGATGCCACAAAGGATTTACTTTACAGAACGACGGAAAGTCTTGTAAAAGTAAAGGATCCATTTGTATTTCTCTGTACCAAACAAAATTAATTTCAGAGATATATCTCATTACATAAACTGTCTATTTTTCGAAGGTATGCTAAGTCTGATTAATACTTTTCATAAAATTTGAATTTAGAAACAATGCGAAAATCATATAAAATCTGCTCACGTTATCAACTTTTTGTACAAACTGTATTTTGGCGACAAATAATTAATGTCTTTGGTAAGCACTTCCATTGTCAAGTTCAGATTTTATATAAGTTTTCACAAAACATTTTAATTTAAGGGAACCTAGAGACTAGTTTGTTTTTATTTTTTGCCTGTTCTAAATTATTATAGCAAATACGTCAAGCTATACATATGACCACATGCCGTTTTAAAATAAGAATACATTTGAATTTTTAACTGTGCAAATAGTTTTTAAAACAGTTTAAATAAGGTTTAGAGTTGCTTCTCACATTCCACCAAAATATTATCAATATTATTTATATATATTTGTTATTTATTACATATGTCTATGTACAAGAATACCTCAACAATAACCTCTTCAAACAAGGTAATTCTCACCTAACTGGTACCCTGGGGTACCAAAGTGAGGTTAACTCTAATCAGAACTATACTGAATTTTGTTTGAATTATTTAAAAAAAAAATTCTTGATTCGAAGAGTAATCAATAAGCTTATTAACGTTATATTAATAATTGTTTATTATGAAAAATTCAAATTTATAACATTAACTTGGAGTATAAAGTGATAGTATATTCTTCAGATTAACGAACGTTTTATCATCGATTTACATGTTTCATAAAAAGGCAACAATACATCATAGTTCCACAACAACCTAATAGATTAGATCTTTAATAAGAACATAAGCCTTTGACCATAAAACACTCAAATTTTCAGTAACAAGACAGTAAGAAAGTTATCTTGGGTACACTAATATCTATAGTCTGAACTCGTGAGTGTCGAGCCTTCGGAAAGTTTTCGACTTTTATTAGAACCCATATTTTCTGTTCATTTTATCCTAATACATAGTTTTCAAACTAGCACTATACATTATATAGAATCGTGCCAAAACTCTACTTCTTACGGGTTTTTCCTATCTTCCCTAATTAAATTCCACGTCAAAGATGGCCGAGATACCTCTAAAATGTTGTCAAATCCTGAAAGAGTATTTTGTTTTAAAGATTTTAACACATTATATACCACAGCGTTTTCTGTGTTGTTATTATGTATTAACTGCTTGGATTGTTTTTAATCTTTTAAAGGTACTTCAAACCCATTGTTCTGGCTGCTAAAATTTTGTGATACCGACAAATTCACCTTTTATTTACTTTTATACTATTGATATTCTCGTTTGTCTTGAACATATTTATCGTTGCTATGTATAGAGTTGGCATTGGTAACCTTTCTTTTTCCCTGTATTATTGTAGTGTTACTGTCAGTCGACGAATGACTAGACTGGTTTCTTTGAAATTCCCGGCAAAAAAAAAAGTTTTTACTTTATCCGCAAAACATCAACAAAAACTGTGTGGTACAATGAGATTGGTTTATGTATGTGTGTGTGTTGCTTCTATATATTAACATATAGCATTGGAAATTTTACCCTACACACGCTTAAATGCATTATGTAATATCGAAACACAACAATTTCTTGTAACGACTCCATCATTGCAGAGATTCTTTGAGATTTTTCAATTAAAATAAAACAAAATCCAGTCCAGTTACTGAAAGGGAAGCGTTTAATTTATTATGTTTTTACTTTTTCACACGATCGGTCTAACCTAGTTGGTCACTTCTTAATGCATACCATCTCTCTAGTACTTCATTAGAAAACAAAATAAAAACAACTGCATTTGTTAACTCAAATCGAACTGAAAATTGCAATCGATAGCTCATTAATCAAACTAAACAATAATTCTACTCAAGATTAACTTGGGTTTTTGTGTAGTTCAGATAGTTTTCCAAACTTGAAAGGAAATTCACTTTGTCGCGAGTGTATCACGCCGCGATAAAACTCCTTATAGTAAACAACACATACGAATAAATTAAAATATCGAAAACAGTGTACAAAAAATGTTTGGAATAGGTTACATGAAAACACTTGTAACAAAATATTTTTGGTAATAAAGGGTTAATAAGTTATTGAGAATCGATGAGTATCTACTTCTAAAGGTTTCACTAATTTATCTACATTTGGAATTTTGAAATTTTCTGTGCCTGTAAGGACCCAAGAAAAATGCAGGGTATACGATTTTAGAACAGATTCTAAAATGTTTGTAAATACGATATTTTTGTGTTTATACCTAATGATATGAAAAAGGCATAACTTTAGTTTAAATTATTACATACGCATTTATGTCACTTGTACTTTTCGTTTGTTGGCTTGTTACAATTTTTATATAGATATATATATGTATTATAGCAGTAAGTCTTCACAACGACCCAGAATACCACAGATTTGTTCTAAGCTATGAGGAATTGAACCAGAGAGTAGTCGTGTTAGAAAAGGTAAGACTTTAGAAAGTTTCCGGTTATCTGAGTATTACTTCAATAGTGTGAATTTGTTTTTTTCGTACTGCTTATGCTGGTATTATTTAGGAGCGAGTCGTAATCTACCCATGATTTAAAGTATGATTTGTTTATAGTAAATGGGTAAAGAGTGATCAAATGGTTAGCATAAGCCTATGTGTCTGCAGGGTCATCTTTAGCATCCTTTTACCGAAAAGCACAAACATAATCCACATTTGGGGGCCCGAGGCGCATTAGAAGGATGATGGAAAAATCCCATTATTGAATACGACAAACGTATTCCAAGAGTTTGCGATGAGTTCTAGTGAGTTGTTTATTTTCCTTTATCTATCACATCAAAACTAAGAACACCTGGGGCGGATAGTCCTGAGTGGCTTTGTGTGAATATTAGAAAACAAAGGAGAAATCACAAACATGTGGAGGTTATGCTTAGACTGATGTAGCCTCACAAACATGTGCAGGTTATGTTTAGACTGATGTAGCCGAAGCGCATTTTCCCGTTATTACTTCTTACTCTGGGCTTTGGACATTTTTATAGCGTTTCGTTTCGCTTGCCCTAACGGAAAAGTATCAGCGTTGAACTTCTAAAATTGAGCAAATACGCGCGTAAAATATTTGTCAATAAAAAGAGGACAAGAGGAATCACAATGACAATTTTACAAAAAATAAGAAGTCAACTTTAAAACACTTTAGCAACACCGAAGGTCCTTAGAGAAACATAGATAAAGTAACCCTGATCAATGAGGGCTCAAAATCAAATAATCTCCTATTTGTTTCTTGTTATTCCAATAAAATATGAAAATTGTTCAATAGTTGTATTGTTATTTTACCGCATATAGAACCAAATAGGCCAAGTTCGTGATCGAGCAATGTCACTTTTGATATAAAACATAACGTTAATATATCATTTAATGGTGCTCTCTTGCTACTATAATGTGTTGATGACCACAAGTCGGGAAATTGTCCCAAACAGTTGACGGATTAATTTAAATTTCTTAAGAAATACAGTTAATAACGCGTATTTGTAAACAAACTGTGCTGGTGATCGAAGAGTTCAACCTGTGATCCCATTATAAAAGTGATACTTACTGTTGTTATTTGATTCAAAGAACTCGACAAAATTATTGTTTTAGGTCTGTCTGTGATGGACATTCATGAACTCTACTGAACTAAACTGACTGTTTAACCCACACACATAATGTGCTGTAAAATTTGAAAACTGTATTTCATTTACAGAACGTGGAAATTATCTGATTTTAGTATCACGTTTTCAAGAAACAAAGTACAACAATTGTTTATGACAGTTTATTTCCTGTGAATAGAATAATTACAGCTAAAACGATATATATGTGGTACACGAATAATGTATCCTCTTTATCAAAGTTATCAACTATCTGTTAAGTGTTTAATAATATTGCACAATAGTGACTGCTTTTATTAGTAACATCTTTAAATTTATAAACAGCATCTCAGACTCAGTATCAAAAACAAAAATGGGTAGTAATATATATCTTTATAAAAAAAAATCGTAATATATTAGTTTCATATGGTCTTTAAATTACACAACTATATCAGTAAAATTTCAAATGTTCTCTCCCAGATATCAATATTAAGAAAAAACGTGTAGATTTAAAAAAATAGTCCTTAATAAGTAAGTGCCCACTCCTCAGTGGTTAATCTGAAAACTTCTAGACCACATACTTATTGTGTAGCTTTAGGCTTAGTTACAAAAAGCAATAACTAAGCTTCACTAAAAGTAATTATTTATACAAACAGGATTAGTAGGAAGAATGCATTATTTAAGAAGTGTTACATAAGAGTGAAAACATTACTAATGATGGCTTATTCTAGCTATTCAATAGAAAAAGAAAAGTAGCCACGAAACAGATGGCTGAAAATATTGGTTATGCTATTGTAATCACCTGACTGATCAATGATCAAACCAGTATTTTTAGCCATCTGTTTTATGACTAGTTTTCTTTTTCTATTGAATCGCTAACATGAACTATCATATGTAATGTTTTCACTCTTATGTAACACTTCTTAAATAATGCATTCTTCCTACCAATTCTGTTTACATAAATTTAAATAAAAAGAAATTTACATGAATTTCTTTGTATTTCAATCAGTTGAATAATCAATGAGATATTGGTGATATTATTGTATTCAAATAAAGTAGTTTTCAGAGTAATATTTATATCAGCCATTTCCTACTGTATTTGTTGTATCCCAGCTGGTCTGAAGAGTTCTGGATTGAGCGAAACGCGTCGACAGCAGTGGGTAGGGTAAATGTAGTGTGGTTGGAATACTGTTATACAATATTCTATTTATTGAAGATCACCAACCAATTATATTAAGAACAAAGTGTTTAATCAGTTGAAATACCTTACAAGTAACGTTTTACTTCTGATTTATAGAATAACCTCAGGGTAATAATCATAAGTCTCTGATAGTTTTGCTTCATTTATTTTTATTTTTAGTTTAATTAACTGGAAAAGAGTGACTAGCAGCCTATGAAATGCTTTTATAACTATCGTTTGTCTGGTTTGTAGATACAAGAAAAGCATAACCTGACGGATCTGGAACTCCGAGTCAAGACAATGGCAGAAGCAATGTCTTTAATGTCAGAGAAAATCGTTAGTACGACAAGATTTTCGTCTGGTGATGATAATAAGGGCATAAATTACCCACACTACGGTTCTCCGTGGGAGAGAGTTCACTCGCTAAGCCTACAGATTTCCATGCTTGAAGAACGACTTGAGGACTGTAAGCGAATACAAGTGATATATATGTGTGTGTGTGTGTGTTTATCTTCTTAATATTATAATTTTATTAATATTTTAGGTAAAACCGTCTTTTCCATTTATCATTTTGAAGTACATCGAGATCAGCTTATCTGTGAGCTCAGCATCATAAAGAAAAATTCTTGTAAGCTTCTACGTTAATAGAATAAATTCGCTTATTAACCGTAAATTTCCACATAAAATATAATAAAGATATAGGAGATTTTCTTATATTAGGAATAGCAGTGGTTCAGTTACAACCAGAAGAAGGAAAGTGTACATTTTATAGACGATAGCTAATACGTAAAATATATGCGTGTGTGTAAGTATGCACGATTGTCTGCTGGTATCTCCATATATATGTTTTCGCTGTTATAACTGTAGTTCTTTCGGCATTGAACAAGTTAAAATTGGTTTGGTTATTTTTGATAAGAAGTTTTTCTACCTACAAATCTTTCCAGGTTTTTTTTCTGTTTTCCTGCCAGTTTAATATATATATGAATACAGCCGTGTGTCTGTCGATTTTATAAAAAAAATATTTTTACGTGAGTGAATTATTATCAGAAAAACTGCTTTAACACAAAGACTTTGGTCATATCTTTTATTCATAATTCTACGCTCACATAGCTTTAAAGATATGATGTTCTATTTTAAGTTTTATTTATAGCGTATTTTATATATTAGGTAGAACGTAATGGTCTTTCAATAGCGTATTATATTGTTTATATCTGAGGCTAGAGACCTTCATCGAAAAAGGTAACCTAACGTTTCTGTAAAAATCAAATACACTTGTACAAAATGTGTACGTTTTATTAAAACCTAACATTTCATACCTAATTGAACAAAATAAATTTTACAAAATCAACCTTGACCAACAAAAAGGAAGAAAAGTACAGTCAAAACAATCAATAAATTCCTCTGTGTGCGACAATCATAACTGAGATCAGTCATGGCGAATTCATAATTATTGATAAAAATCGGTTGTATTAACAACTTTTAATATATAGAAAAGCTGGTGCGATTTGATAACACTACTTTCCAACAATGGTTTTTTTATCTCATGTCGCATAGCAACACCAGAATAACCTAATATTGTTGTTAGTCTATGTACTAAAATTATAAAATGCACAGACAACAAAACCTGAAAAATAGTTGGTGATTTCTTAATTTAAGAGTCTCTGTTGGTTTAGAAGGCTGTTGTGTTTTTTTTGTTTTTTTTTAAATAAGACGTTGGTGATATAACAGAAATAATTTTTTTAATCACAATTATAGCTTCCAAGACCTTTAGCATACTGACTGTAGCTGGCTAATAATAATTTATTCTGTCGCAAACGAACTTGGCAGGGGTTTAGTTTAGAGAGAGAGAAATCTGAAGAATTCTCTCTTCAACTGGGGTGGTTAGGAACGTTGTGGTTCCTCTTCGTCCCCTCACGTGAAAGATTATTGATTTTTTTATGGAAGCTTTTCTTTATTTTGTCTTAATTTCTTTAAGTTGAAGAAGTAAGGTGGGAGATATGAAATTGATGCTTGAGAAAAGAAATATGGATGAGGGCGGCATAAGGGAAGTGATCCAGGCCTGAGCCCGTGGTCAGAATAACCTAACGGCTGGCGATTACTACTCACTGACTAGAGATTGACTTAAAATTGACTAAAACGGCTCTTTTCAGGAGTGGGCACGAATGTTGCCATGGCTTGGATCTACAGTTCCAAAGCCAGAGTTTTAGCTGTAAGGGGAAACGAAAGTACCCCGAGAAAACCCACTTTCATGGCCTGGTCCCCGAAAAATGTGCCCGGAAGAAGCTGGGAAGAAAACGGGAGTAAACAGAAAACTGATGGATTGTGGCAGTGGCATGCATGTGGCTGGTTGTCTGGTGACTAGGGAAACTGCGAGCTGCGGTCTTGTGGAACAGGTAGGAACTTAGGTTGGACTTGCGTTCACACCTGATGCCCAGTGGTGATAGAGAAAAACATGAGCTGGGTAGTGAATCAGCTAGCTGTTCTTCTTCAGTGAATTGTTCTTCATTGGTCTGGGATGCTTTGTTTCTTCTTGTAATTTTCGTTTGTGTCTTATGAGTGATTATGGTTCGTTTTTATCTGTTTAAACTGACGCGTCGATAATTGTCTTGTGAATGATCTGAGTCTGGCTGGTGGTTGAATTCCGTGAAACTGAAACTGAGGTCTGGCATGAACTATCACTTGTCTTCCTTGGCTTGTTAAGTCTTGGCGTGTTATTAACAGTGGGAGTTGTCGTCTTCGGGGTTGAGTTGCCTGTATCTGTATTCGTGTTCTTTCTGGCTGGTTCTGGACTCAGCGGTATTTCTGTAGTTTCCCATTGAAAGTTGTTTGTTGGTTGTCTGTGTGTCTGGGCACTTTGTTTGACCGCAAGTTGAAGGGTCGGCGATGCGGGCGTTCTGTTCTAAAGTGAAATATGTGGTAGTAACATCCATTACGTAAAATACAATCAGCACTGTACTTTGACGTTGTCACTATCTTCATGAAGTACATAGTTAGGTAGATTGGTGTTTCTGGACAAAATTCGATGTACAGCATGTAACTTGGCCTGGATTTGAGATTCTATGGCTACTTTGATTTCTTCTTATTGTATGGTTGGGTCGACGCCCCTGAAGAATACTGAGAGATGTCTGACAGGACATTTGTTTGGGGAACAACTGACTTTAATTTCAGTGTTCCATGGCTGGCATGGATAAGCTTGATCTGCGGTAGTGGCGAGCTGGATGAGAATTCCGCCCCGGCGTAGGATTCGGGTTCTGCAAGGTTCGATGGTTGCCCTTGACTTGGCTTGGGCGATGTAGCGGCGTAGGGTGCGACGGTAGACCGTCGATAATTACCGGTGATACTGGCGGTATAACTGGCGTAGTCGATCCTTTCGTCTTGAAAAGATATAAGCATGTCTTGCTTGCTCTGTGACTAGTGTGGAACTTATTTAATCTGTCTTTCGGTTAACTGCTTTCATACAAACCACGCGAGATTCTAGAATCTAGAACGTTCAACAATGCTCGAACGCGCTAGCATTTTTGTAAAACAAATATTGTTGACTCTTACTCTCAAAAGCATTTTACAAATTTAGAGATGAGGCGGGTTCTTGAGCAGTACACGTAGAACAATATCACATGCATAAAAAACTATACTAACACAAACGAAGGTATTAAAATAAACGTATAAACAGTAAATCCGTTACAATATAAATATATATATATATACACATAAATAATTCTATTGTGTAAAATAAGTAATCTAGATATATAAATTTGCCATAAAAGTACAAAGTGGAAACAAATTACAATAAATACAAATATAGGTTTTTGCCATTAAATTATACAAGTATACAAATTTGAATTATTTGTACTTCCGTAAGGGTTACTCAGCTTAACCTTAAGTTATCCGAGAAAGTATCAAGTCATGTATCATAACATATAAAAAGAGGTTAATTCCTGTTATAATTTCTTGGATATTACAAACTCTTGTCATTTATATTATGCTCATTTTGGTCATTGTATTTTAGGTACATGCAATCAGCATCAACGAAGGTCGAGACAAAGACCAAGGTTATAAACTGACTAAGAAACATAAATCAAGCCCACCGGAATGAATAAGAATACTGAATGAAAATGGACTAGTTAACCTTACTGGATATGCTTGTATTTTTCTTTTCTGCAGTTAAAACCTTTTTCAGGTGTTTCACTTCCAATCTGTACCAGCCACATTTCTGACGGTGCGTTATTCGATGTAACACGATTAGTTAGACATGCATTCAGTATAAATTATAAGGTTTATCGTTGTCAACTTTATTTTTAACGGCCTCTGCGATTTTTCTTATATTCTCCGAGTCATCGATGGAGATTTTAACGTGTTCTGAACTAAAGAACCAAAAATGAAGGATGTGCGTTACGTTGGTTGTTAATAAACATTTACCTTTGTTTGTTGTCAACGAAATATAATTAGGCCATTTGTATCGTATTTAATATGAAGAAACCAGCAATTATAAATAATGCGAATAATAGAGAGAAAAGAATATGTTTATTTAGTATGTAGTTCTAACTAAACTACACTCTTATTTTTATCATTTTGATCCTCTTTACCAATTGTTTCTCTCATACCTGCGTTAGTTTTTGTTGATCTAACTAGAACATAAACTTCAGTGTTCGTAATGTCATCTCAGAATCAAACCACATCGATTACGTCTTATATTCATTTTATGACGGCATTTTTAAAGCTGTTACCAAGAAACTACGTAAGAGTTTTATATCCACCTCACCTATCAGATCTCTATTCGACAAGATTACTGATATCTGTTACAGAAAACCTTTCAAATATCGCTCACTGTCAGCCATCAGTTCCGTCAGCTACACACAAAAACAGTGTTTGTTTATTTTCACTCGTTTTTATCAAAACACCACCAGTTTATTCTGATTTTTAAATATAACACTTTTTTGTTTTGTTTTTACATATGCTCATACGATAATGCTAAATTGTTATGTAATTATGAATTGCCTTGAGTGACATATGAAATTTTGTATAAGTTTCATGTGCTTCAGTGGATAATTCTAAGCAGATGGTCATCTGAATTAGAACTATGTAATCAATGATATATTTACCAAAAAATAATAATTTTCCTCATCATAAGATTTATCAAAAATAACAATTCAATATGGTGAAAATCAAATGTAGGCTTATTTTGTTATCAAAAAATAACATAACCCTTTGTTTTCTTTCGTTTCACTTCCATATTTGGGAAGTGCAATTTTCTTAAGATATATTCTTAAAATAAGGAAATTTTTCATTCTGATCGTCCCAGATAATGACGTAACTACAGTGTTTTTTTTAATAATTTTAAGTAATTTTGTTTTTGCATTTAATTTGTAGATATTCAGTAGGGAAAAGTATAGAAATGTGTGCATGAAGCAAAATCTCCAAAAACTTATCAGTCAAAAATTTGCTTTGGACAATGTTCTCTGACGTTTGCCCAAAGAAAGATCACATTAATTGTTCCTAACACCTAAACACTTAAAAATCTGCTTTGTATAATATTGTCTAAATTGCGTGCACAGGGCAAAATCGCCGGGAGCTGTCTCCAATACTTAAATACATGAAAATCTACTGTGGCTAATATATTTTTTGTATTATAATTAGCTAAACTACTGAGAGCTGGCTGAGCATGAAACTGCTGTTCTCAGCCTGTCACGGTATTGACTTTGTTTTCTGACATGAGCAAGTATGTTTCACGCTACAGTATCTGCTAAATGTGACTTGTAAGTTATATTCTGAATCTGGGAGTTTATAGTTCGCTATCAATTGCCTCAAAAATATGCTCCATACTTTGGAACTTTTGGCGCACTATAAGAGTGACAGTCATATCCCATTATTTGATCATTGCTTAAATATTTAGATCGTCTTGCTAAATTTAGATAGTACCTGCAAATAACAAATATGCTAGTGTTTTAGCTACAATATTAACCTGGGCGCCCCATGTGTAACCATGATGTTTCAAGTCTTGTTCTACTCTAGGAACTAATTTTCCCGTCGTCTTTTGCGTTTAATGTGATAACGTTGTTATGCACTATTTCCTAACACTGTAAGCCTGTTGGTTAAGGCACTCGACTCGTAATATGAGGGTCGCAGGTCTGAATCCCCGTCATTTCAGCCGTAGGGACGTTATAAATGTGAATTTCAATCCCATTGTTCGTTGGTAAAAAATAGCTCAAGCGTTGGCGGTGGGTGGTGATGACTAGGTTCTTTTCCTCTAGTCTTACAGAACTAAATTAGGGACGGCTAGCGCAGATAACCCTCGTGTAGCTTTGCGTGAAATTTGAAAAACAAACAATCCGAACACCATAATTTACTTTCGAATAAAAGTTTGCGCCTCTCATACTCCAAACTTCCTGACAAAGTACTCACAAGTCCTTAAATGTCATGTGCGTCTGGTTTACGTTCTGTATTTAAGCTCAACAGTTGTACTGAAGACAATGGCCAACCAACCAGTGACAGTATATTTATCTTGGATCCTCCAACCAACCAGTGACAGTATATTTATCTGGGATCCTCCAACCAACCAGTGACAGTATATTTATCTTGGAACCTCCGACAAACCAGTGACAGTATATTTATCTGGGATCCTCCAACCAACCAGTGACAGTATATTTATCTGGGATCCTCCAACCAACCAGTGACAGTATATTTATCTGGGATCCTCCCGTTCTCTCCACATCCAATTCTCGGCATAGGATCGACAGATTCTTCGTCGCATTGGAGGACCCTAAGTCCCATATCGGCTGTTTATTTTCTCTTACCTGTCACTGAGGGCCTGGCATGGCCAAGCGCGTAAGGTCGCGCTAAACGAGCTCGTTCTCCCAGCTGTGGGAGCATATAATGTGATGGTCAATCTCACTATTTGTTGGTAAAATAGTAGCTCAAGAGTTAGCGGTGGGTGGTGATGACTAGCTGCCTTCCCTCTAGCCTTGCACCACTAAATTAGGGACGGCTAGCACAGATAGCCCTCGAGTAACTTTGTGCAAAATTCCAAAACAAAACAAAACAATATCTGTCATTGGCTTTTCCGCCTCTGCTTGCTTTCTTCAAGGGAATTTTAATTTCTTTGTCAACTTCATTTATTTTTATCTTTCTTTTCTAAAGTTTAAGGTTTTTCATGCTACTTCTTAACATTAAGAACACCAGGACATTCAAGTCGCGAGAGAGGCCAAGATAAAGGAAATTTCTGACTGTCCACAGTTATATTTGCCTCTAAGCTTCGGCTGAGGGCCAAAAGTACTTAAACCGAAATCCCTGTCACAATTTTGCTTTGCTGTTATTTTGAAGACAATTGATGTGTAGTGGTGTGACTTTATAGGTACGTAGGATAAAACGATAGCATGGCTTTCTTTTTTATCTTGTCCAGAGTTACTGGTCAGGAATGAAATTTTTCAAAGTGGTTCTACCTCAGTGACAACTCAAGAATCTTGCCAACATTCACAATTTAAATGGAAATACAAAAATATATCTTAGTTTTCACACGGTGTTTTCCCCATTTTGTCTTTCTCACGCCACTGCCTTTGAAGAGAGACTATCTACTCCTAATTTGTAGGTCTTTACGAGCTTTGTAAGTTATCTCGTGCACAGTTGATTGGGATATGTGAACCTTCTTAGTATTCACTTAGCAAACTAATGTAAAGGTACTAGACGTGTCAACCACGACACCTTGGATCACAACTTTAGTTATATTCTGCAACAAAAGTATGTGTAACTTGTTTTTTCAAAGTATAACTAATCATTTGTTATAAGTTGAGCCATATTAAACAAAATATCTTTAGTGTCAATTATACTGAACAGTCGAATTTTATTTCTCAGTTTCGTTTGTTAAAAAGCGTTTTTAGTTTTGTGAGCTCTGAAAAAGTTTGTTTATGGGTTTGTTTTTTTTACTTTATATCTTTGTTAAATAACCTTCTACACGCAGATAATCAAAACATTTATTTGAATTTTAACTTACACCTCACTGATGAAATGTAAAAATTTGCTTAGCTGTTAATAAAGCTCTGCAGTGCGATGTCTATATACTTATAACGCTAAAAACGAGGTTTCAATACCCGTGGTGGGCATAGCACAGATAACTCATCGTGTAGCTTTGTGGTTAACTTTAGAAAAGTGAACAGCACGATGATAAAATAGCTCTTTACTTGCCTATTAATGATTAATCACATAAGGGACTGTTTTAAAAACAAGAAATTTACCCTACTGTTTCTGCAGTTAATGTACGGAATTAAAGTGCTGAAATTTGGAGTTCGATTTCCGCCGGCTGAGAGATAAGCCATTATGTAGCTTAGCACTATAGTTATTTATTTTTTGTCACCAGAAATATTTAATATGACATACTCTCTCATCGTATATTTTAAATTGACTGACAGAATTTTGCTATGAGTCAGACCTCCAAAATTGGACCCCTTGGTACCGCTAAAAGAGGTAAATTATTCGATGTATTTTTAATGGTCACATGGCTCTACTGTTCAACTTTGTATGATAGTCAATTTGTTGTAGCTGCTTTATCCAAGAATCTGCATTTATACTGAGGTAGTGCCTGACAAAACTGTACGACAAATCCTTACAATCTAAAAGAACAGGCCGTATTGAAGGTACTTGTATGTCATAATTTTGACCTATGTTTCAGGTTTTTATCCTCTCCAAAACAGCAAATAAAATTAACATATATTCATTTATGTAGCTTGTTGTTTTTGTTTTTGAATTAAGCACAAAGCTACACAATGGGCTATCTGTGCTCTGCTCACCACGGGTATCGAAATTCGGATTTTATCGTGTAAGTCCGCAGACATACCGCTGAGCCACTGGGGGGCCATTTATGTAACTACAGTAGAGTTTGGAACAAGGTACCTCTTAGCAATAAAATACCAAACAGATGTTTTTGCCCTATTTTTGTGTTTATGCTTCTTAATAGAATCCACCGAAAGTTATTACAAATCTGTTTTTGGCAAGTTATCTTTGTTTAAGATTTTTATATGTATTTATATTGGAGTAATTTACAATACCCTTAGATATGAATTTTAAGGTTTATAGCAAAAAAGTTGCAATTTACCTCCGTTTGGTTACACATATACAACCACAAACAAACACTATATCAGTATGTCTTTTATTTGTATCTAAATTACAAGTCAAAATTTATAGGACATTTTTAGTATAAAAACATCTAATGGAACATTTTTAGATCATCAAGTTAAAATGTTGATGACTTTTTCATCCTTGTTCTAGAATACACTAAATCGAAACGTCTTGGTCTTACTAGGTCTAGTGTAGCATTAAGCATTATTTCTATCCATTTAATGAGAAAAATAAATTCCTTTCTCAACCAGAGAGAAACAAATATTGCAGTGACATTGAAATATCAATACTGTTTATTATACGCATGTTTATTCATATATAAACCTTTTGTAATCAATCTACATAAAGCCTTACGGCTATTACAAACAGTTGTTATATGGTAGTATGGATTTTGGATATATGCATGCTATAGGATTTTCAGGAACACAATCAAAGTATTATAGACATTATTGTGGTGTATGTTGGACTTCACCTTCGTGTATGTCATTCTTACTCCTATATGTTAAAAATAAAAAAAAACACATCATATATAAAATTGTCACAATATTTTTAGTGGTATACAGTTAAAAGCATTACACATCAGCAGTCACATACCACATTGAACAAAGAATGTATCATCTGGTATGACAACTAATTCTAATCGTCATCTGTTTCATCACTTCCCTCGAGGCTGTCATCGTCGTCAAATTTAGCATTTCTGACTTGATTGATACATGATCTCATTTTGCCAAATTCTTTACAATTCAGACCATTAGTCAGAGGACATCTAAGCATTTTACATGTTCTGGAGCATGTGTATGACAAAAGTCGTAAGGCCATCTCTGGTGCAGCTGGTGCTTCAAGTCATAACCTGTTTCTATACATCCACTTACATCGATGTTTTCTTTCACCAAATCACTTAATGGTAAGTTGTCTGGGAGCGCAAGTATATTTTCTTTATCGCTGGTAAGAACTTCATACTTTCTCTGTACTCCATTGGCAGTGTTATTCTAATATGCTTCTTTGTTGATGCACTGACTTGTTGAAAACGAGCATCTTCCATCCAGAATATGCTTATTAGTTCTGTTGACTTCAGGACCTGAAGTTGCTCAAACACAACCTTTCTTATGTAGGTGAATAATTTCTCGTAATCCTTTAAGTACTTAACATGACATGTTATCTGTTAAGCAAAATTATCTGATGACAGATGAGTTTGTTACTTTTTAGTATTTTCACGACAACAGGATTTACAACACTGACCTTCTGCTGCAACTGAATCTCCAGAAACAATTGTTAACTTTCTTATGTCTTGCGTTTCTGTTGCAGAATGTCTGATCTCTTCAGACCACAAGTCAATGTGCTGAATCAATATATCTCCGCTGTTGCTGTTTTTCAAGTATTTGATCTTTTTGTTTGACAAGATATGTACACTGGATCGCACAATCCTAATAAAGCGCAGACATTTAAGAGGTTATCAGACACTTTTGGACACTGTGACAACTTTTCTTTTTCTGTAAGTTTTTATTTTCTAAGGCGCAAAGTTTCCTCAAATTTTTTTCATAGTGATCAAACTACGATACTTTCTATCGTATGAAATGTTTGGTACAGTAACTTCTGTTGTCTATGCAGTAAAAAGAACCTGTGACTCTGATACTTTGATTAATTTTCCTCAAGGTTCAATGTCTCCTGGAGTAGTTAGACGAGAGCTGTGTCTTTTATCGCAAAAGTGAATGATACAAACGAGCACCCTTTTCCCCTCACTATGCATTTCTACAGCTAAACTATGTAACCTCTACACATCTAATCTACTTGAAATGAGACATAAAAAGAAAGATTAGATTTAGTGCCAAGTACTAAAATAAGCAACAAACTCTAAAATCCAAATACTATTTTATATTCAACTATGTTTGTTGCTAAATGCTCACGTCTTTTAGATGTTTGCTGTTGTTTTGTTGTTTTGAATTAAGCACAAAGCTACACAATGGGCTATCTGTGCTCTGCCCACCACGGGTATCGAAACCCGGATTTTAGCGTGTAAGTCCGCAGACATATCACTCAGCCACTGGGGGGCAAGATATTTGCACATACCTGTGTAAACATGTTAAAACCTATTGTGACAACTACATTTTTCATTGTAAGTAGGCCTGTCTATGTGAACAATTTGTATTACAACAATATCACACAAAGGATACTTGTTTCCACACATACGTTTTAACGTTAAATGTCTTATTACCTTATGCTTATTTTAAAATTATGATGCAAATAGAGAAATATTATATTTTCACCTCTTTTTCTTATTGCAATTTGTTGATTTGATTCAAGTGTTATGAAAAATAACAGCACTATATTAGATACGTCTATAATTCACATATACGAACATTTATTATTTCAATAATGTTTTCTCATGAACAGCCTTCAGTTCACACTAGCTTAAAGCTGTCATGTTGGCAAGGCGATCATGATTTGTTGGCGTAGGGAACAAAACTGTATGAGTGGAATAACTCTCTCTATTCGTTGTTACTAATATTAACGACAAATTCTGAACTCGTTATTTACCTTGTAATAAACTAAGAGTAGTAATATAGTTACGTTGCTAGCAAGTTATAATTGTACGATAGGTTGTCATAAAACTATAACGTTGAACTAAAACTGAAGATTTCAGCTTTATATGGACTAAATAACGTGCATGATTTCCCAGTTTGAATCTTGTATCCCTGTCTGTTTTTATTTTAAAAATCGAAACCTTACAATGTATGAAATATAACTAAATTGCGTGTAAGTAGGAGATAATTCATTTCAACAATAGTATTGTTTTATATATTTAAAACCATAATATTTGTATTTGAGCAATGTTGTAAGGCTTATGTATGTATTTAAATTGCTTTTCAGGTAATCTAACCATTACAGTATAGCTTAATCTACACATGGAATTGCATTATTTTATTTTTTTACTATCCATTTTTATTTGAAAAATGTAAAGCATTTATTACGTTTGAGACACATTTTGTTATATTCGCAAAATAATACCGCATTTTGTACAGTTTTGTTGCTCTTTTTCATGGTTTTTTATGCTTTTAAAGAAAATCAAGAAATTTTTAATTGAATTTCTTATTTATTCATATTTTTAGAACATCGTATGTAGGCTAAATTTAAGGTTTCGAAAAACTATACTTTGAAAATTTTAAAAGCGAGAAAGTTTTATCTTTGATGAGAAAGTCGCTAACTTTCTTCTAGTGAATATCTTTGCCTCTTTTTGCATTAGTTTTAAATTGCAAAACTTTCGAAGTGTTTTGTTATAAAGAAGAAATATTTACAACTTATCTAGCGGTTTCTTTTTTAGCAATTTTCTGAAATCAATTGCTTTAATAAAAATAAATACACATTGTTAGTTTTGTCTCTGTATTCAACTGATTCTTCTATCTTTTGATATATCAAGTCTACTTTGGATTTGCTTGGAATGGAGCTGTTAACAGTTTCTGAGGAAATATTTCAATAATTGACGACTTATTTCCTGTTGTTGTAAATTAAAGTAAGTGTGTAACCATTAATATTGAGCCATGAACAGATGAATAAAATTACCGTTTTTATCTTTTCTGTGAAGAGATTTTCAAGTAATTGCACGTTTTATATTTGCTGGAAAACAATTTAATTATGAAACTTTTTCTCAACTTTTTTAATGAAAAGGTTGAACATATCTTGTGAATTTCATCCCTTCACCTTTTATCCCTTCAACTGCAGTTGGTATCATATAATGCATTTGGTGATAAGCAGATTTATACAAGTCGCAAACAAAGGTTAAACTTTTTCGCAAGCACTTATAAACACCATTGTAAAAGTCACTACGGATACTACTTTTGGGCATGTTTATATCACTTTCCAATACGATGGCTAATGACTTATAGTAATTCAAATAGCACAAATACTTGTTGGAGAAACATCAACCCATATTCCAAAATAGAAGCAGAAATCTCCACTGAATTTGCTGGAACGAAGTAACATGATGGTTTTGTAAAAGGAAGACAATTCATTCCACCCAAAATGATTAACTCTACATCTTTATCTTTACATGGTAAAGTATAAATCTATGAGCGCAAGTGGTAGTCTTTAGCTTAATGATTTTATTTGATACTGATAAACGTTACGTACTAAACATAAAAGCTTTATGTCAGTTGCTTTGAAACTATTAGAATTTTATTCTTGTTGAAAATCTAGAAGTTTCTAGAACAAATTAAACAATTATTTCATCAAGCTCATGCTACTTCATTGATTACAGCAGCTCGTGGAATAAAACTGACAAACTAATGTTTCCGTATTTCTCAGTCATGAATCTTGTTAGTACATATAACAGTTGAATTCCAAAACCCAACTTTGATTACACGAGTAACATGAAATACAAGGCAAACTAGAAGAAAAAGTTTCAAAATTTACAATTGCTGAAAATTAAAAAATCCTTTAAATTTAACTTGTAGCTTGTAATTATACTAGCAGTAACAAAAACACCAAAATAATTATAAATAAAAATGACGCAAAAAAATCGCATGTCAAGTAGGAGCCAATTCTATAACTTTCCTTTAAATTAAAATTCCTTCCTGATAGTTTTAAATAATATACAACTCTGGGATTTTAAAAACAATATAGAATATCACTCTCTTTCTTTGGTGTTTGGGTAAGAAAAGTTCATACCCTGGAGGGTAATTCTAAATTCTAAAACAAAACTATCTTCTATCAAAACTGTTGTTTTGTTGTTGTTGTTTTGAATTAAGCACAAAGCTACACAATGGGCTATCTGTGCTCTGCCCACCACGGGTATCGAAACCCGGATTTTAGCGTGTAAGTCCGCAGACATACCGCTGAGCCACTGGGGGGCGTCTATCAAAACAAATAGTAGCTCACGAGACGGCAGTGAATGCTATTGACAAAATATTTCCCCTTAGTCTCATTACTTCAAAATATAGCCCTTTTGTACCTTCAAGAGATATTTCTAAATACTTGTCGTTTAAAGTGAGGAAAAGTTTAGCAAAAAACTATTTCTATTACAAAATGGATTACAAAGAAGTGTTTGGATTGACATCACTTTTTACTACTAGACGAAAAAGAACGGCACATGAATATCATCTCTGTTATATAGAAACTGTTTGAAATGTGTATAGTGATGAATACTGAAAGAGAGAAAGAAAATTAAGAACACATCAATTTCAGAATGTAAGTAAAATCTCAGACGTTCCAGGTAAAAGATAATTATTTTAAACCTTAAGGACCTTGCAGTGTTCGTTTGACGTCCAGTATAGATTAGGGCTCATTACAGTTTATAATTCATGTATCTTTACCATGTAAGAGAGTTATACATATTAATCAGGAAATGTATAAATAATTTGACCAAAGTTTGGAATAAATATTTACAGGTATTTGCGTAATTAAATGTCAACATGTTCAATTCCTGAAATTTATTGATGTCTTAGATCCAGTTGTACAATTCAAGTAATTTTCTATGGGACACGTGCATTTGAGTTCTTGATTTAACAAGCACTTTGTCTCTTTGCTAGGCGCAGCATGACCAGGTGAATAGAATGATATATTCGTACTCTAGAAAAAAGAAACATTTCCGACCTTTCAGCCGTGGGGCGTTATATAGTGACGGTAAATCCCATTATTTGTTGATAAAAGAATAGGTCACGAGCAGCAGTGGCTAGTGATGACTAGCTGTGTCCCCTATAGTCTTACACTCTCAAAATAGTGCAGGTCGCCCTCGTATTGTTTTGGGCAAAATTAGAAAAACAAATTACTCTTTGCAACTGTTTTTTTTTGTTTAAATATAAACTTTATTTCACACTGAGCAACAACATCTTAAACTTTAAATGTTTTTTTGGAAACGTAATTTTCAAACACATCTCTTTTGTAAATAAACACCTTTACTTGTGTATGTATACGCATACATACATATATATATATGTATACAAACTGGATGTGATTGTTTTTCTACTTTATTCAAATGTGGGCTCTAAGAAGTATAATAAAGTATGTAACGACAAGAATCTAATGCATACATTTTTCATGCGTCATCATTTACGTAATTATTGTTAACGCTGTATCGCATCTCACGAGTATACTTAATAATTAAGTAACTTACCTTTCATACACACGAAATAGCTATCTATTGCAAATGAAATTATATGAAAAGCTTTATTGCTCATTAAATGTTACATCTTTCATGCATCGAATATAACCTCGAAAAGAATATAAATAATGCTGTTCTTCTTCTGTGACAATAAATATTCGATAGTTGTCGTTGGTGATTTTTCGGCGTAATGTTACACAACTAGTTATCTACGTTCTGCCTACCACGAATAACCTATTTCCAGATTTGCCGTTGTTAATCTGTAAATAGACTGCTGACTCACTAGAGAACTACAATACTCTATTCGTTCCATTCGTTTTTTACTGTTTTTAATGTTTTTATTTTGATCAAGAGCAACATAAAAACATTAATAAATGCATTTTGAAATTATGAATCATGTTTTGTGTTAAATCCGTTGAACAAAATTTGGTCTGCATAGTTTCTAATATAAAATAAATATATATAATAATGAAGAAAGTTTTGCATTAGGAACAGTTTAGCGTTAAGATACCAGTTACAAACGATTCTTAAATATATTCATGAATTCTATACTCACAGTTCAGCCTAGTAGAAAATAAATTAATCCTCAAATTAACACTCATTAATCATGGTAACCATTTATCGCATCATATTAAGTATTTTAATGTTGTTGTTTCTTTCCTGTTACCACAATTAACGTTAAAAAAAACTAACCAAAACAATTTGGTAAAATCGTTCATTTTTCCAGGTAAAAATATAGTTAGTAGTATTAATTATAATATTAATCCGTGATGTCGAGAAAACCTACTTGTAGAGAAATATATATGTAATATATATACGCAAAAATGAGCCGTTTTTGCATATATAAGTATAATATTGACCGTATTTTCTGTTCATGTTTATTTTTTAACTCTTATGTAATTAGAAGGCATATAACCATAAGCCTACAAGCACTTTGGTGCATAAATAGTTCAGAAAAATTTGTTTGGTAAACCGATGTGGTCATGTGCATTATACAGATAATTCTAGATCGAAAACATTTACCAGTAATTCAATTAAGTTTTGATTTCGTTAGCAATTTATTTTGTTACAATCACGATATAATGCACTATACTCTGCACTTAAAATACATATACATAACTCACAACGCGATGTAGAATACCGTTTTTTAGGGCTTTTTTTTCTATTTGTGGTGTAGTTTCAAGACTCTGCATATAATTAACGGACATATTGTTTGAGAATGAAATATTTAACATGTGCAAGTTAAAAAAATATTGATGTGATTTGCATTATCTACTGCTTTAGATGGATAGACTGCAAGCTTAATATTTACAGAACATTAACCATAATTAGGGAGGATTATTGCTGTTGTCGGATTAAAAAGAATGCTTTGTACACTTTTGTTATACAAATTGAATATGGTATGTTTTGAGTGTTTCACATTCGGGAAGTAACTACTTTTACAGTTTGTTTTCCTCAATATTTTCTAGTGTGCTTACATAAAATATCCTAGCTATATAAGGAAGCTTGTTACATATACGAAACAAATTATCTTGTTTTATACGTATGCCTCAGAAGGCGAAAATGTCTTAGTTATGATTCGTTTTTAATGACGTCGAAGAGTCATAATTAATTAACACTGACCGAGTGAGTGTCCCCAGTGGTACAGCACTGTGTCTGCGGACTCATACCGACTAGAAACTAGGTTTCAATATCTATGGTGTAACTTTGTGCTTAGTGACAAACAGATATTTTATAGCAGAGAATTGACTACCGTGCAGAATTCTCATCTTACACTGATATCAGATAGGTTCGTACAGAAAAGATACATTGAAAATATCACGCATGATTCACCATGAAAATTGGCCCGGCATGGCCAAGCGCGTTAAGGCGTGCGACTCGTAATCTGTGTGTTGCGGGTTCGAATCTCCTTCACGCCAAACATGTTCGCCCTTACAGCCGGGGGCGTTATAATGTGACGGTAAATCCCACTATTCGTTGGTAAAAAAGTAGCCCAAGAGTTGGCGGTGGGTGTTGATGACTAACGGCCTTTTCTCTTGTCTTACACTGCTAAATTAGGGACGGCTAGCACAGATAGCCCAAACCATGAAAATTAATTATATTTTCATTATTTATGATTTACACATCGGCTCTCTTTCTTTATACTTTCTATTTAATGAAGGTGCTTGGCATGGCCTAGTGGTCAGAGCACTTAACTCACAATCTGTGGATTGCACGTTCCAATTCTCGTCACCACACATGCTCGCCCATTCAGCAGTCGGGGCGTTTAAAAAAATCTCATTATTCGTTGGTAGAAAGTGTATCCCAAAAGTTGGCGGTGGGTACTTTGACTACTTTCCTTCTCCCTAATCTATTAAAATTCAATCTCTTAATTTAGAGACAAATATAGCAGGAAGTCCTCATTTAGGATTGGGAAATTTAAAGTAAACAGCCATGTAATTAAACTTCTCGGGGTAGTACATCAGATGAATACTGCGTTTCTTTTCTGTTTTCTCGACAGTTTGATTTTTTGCAAGCTGTTAAAAACAACAACACGTGGAGATGTATCGTGTTTGTAGAAACATGTCGAAAGCTAGAACGGTATGTAATCAGAAATGTTTTTCACACAAGTGAATACGCAAGCACGCCCAATTTCCTACGAGAAAGCAATGCTATTTGATTTCAGTAAACATGTTCTAACTGAAAATATATTCGCTTTGTGTTTTCCTCATCAGATAATATTTCAAGCTAGAGATCGTAGCTTTTGGTAGTGTCAGCTTTCCAATAATATTTTTCTGTTTGGGAATAGTGACGAAGCTATGAGATGAATCCATAAACGACTTTGTGCATAATTGAAAAAAATAAAAAAATAAATCAAAGCTTATTTGTTTTATGTTTTGAATTTTGCGCAAAGCTACACGACGGCTATCGCGCTAGCCGCCCTTGATTTTACAGTGTAAGACGAGAGGTAAAGCAGCTGGTCATCACCACCCACAACCAATTCTTGGACTACTCTTTTACCAATGAATAGTGGAATTGACCGTAACATTATAACACTTGGATGTTATTTGGGGTAGGTGATCTACTGATAAGTTATCTCGTTGTTAATTTCGACAACAGATGTGTTATTTTACTATATGCATATAAAATAATTGGCAAAAGTAAAGGAAGTACCTTACCTTTTACACTTTTATTTATTTGTTATTGTTGTTGTTGTTTTGCGCTTCGTTCTCCATGGATATTGAAACGTGTTTTTAACACTATAAATTTTCAGCCTTACCACTGGACCAATGATGAGCACCCTTTTCTCTCTTTAATTTTAAGTTTCATTGTCTGTAAAAGATGAAAGTGTAGTCATATAATAACTTACTTGTACACTTAATTATTTGCATATAATCAAATTTGTTTCGGTACAAATAGGTGCCCAGCATGACCAGGCTGCTTAAGGCGTTCGAGTCGTGATCTGAGAGTCGCTGGTTCGAATCCCTGTCACACCAAACATGCTCGCCCTTTCAGCCTGGGGAGTGTTACGATATGACGGTCAATCCCACTATTCGTTGGTAAAAGAGTAGCCCAAGAGTGGGCGGTGGGTGGTGATGACTAGCTGCCTTCACTCTAGTATTACACTACAAAATTATGAAGGGGTAGCGCAGATAGCCCTCGAGTAGCTTTTCGCGCAATTTAAAAAAAAATAAACAAACAAACGGTACAAACAGTATATCAATGCGATTTTTTTTCAGAGAAAGGCTTTATAAATCTCATCCTAGAGAGTTTTACCAGAGTTTTTTTTCAAAAGGTAGGATTATATCTGCGACGTTAGTGACAATAATACCAAAAACAATAATTATATCCCAGGAAATAATGGGAGAAAAAGATATGTCGGGATGATTGTAGAAGAATAGCAATGCATGATGTAAATAGTCACAAAACTAAGTTCACTGATAAAATCATTAACATGAGTAATGGGACGAAAATGAAAGATAGTAGTGTCGAGCATATTTACATGAACATCTTCATATAATATGAATTCTTTAGTTTCATTGATTTTGAAACGCCATTGCGCCAACAACAGAAAAATACTTTCATTATTCTGATTAAGAACATTTGTTCAGCTACTACTAGTTAAAGTTTCAACAAACACTAGTAGTTAATTCAAGGTTATTGAATCAAGCAAAGTGCAAATGTATTTTTTGCCTGGAATCATTCAATTATCTTTACCAAGAAAGTATGAAATTTTTGTTCTGCAAATATTAAAAGAACAATAAATCTTATTTGTGAAACTTAGACGGCACATCAATTCACGAAAACGACAGAAGGTACAGATTGGAAAATAAAACCGCCTTCCTAAAGTAAATATTTATTTCGTAAATGAGATGATAAATGGAATATAGAAAATAATAATAATTAACTTGGATTTGCACTGTTGATACGGTTCTGCTTCGTTAGGTAGCATTGATAACGTGAATTCTAAACAACTAAGTTTTGATCTTCAACGGTAGTTATGTTCTGCTTTTTTTGTTTGCCATTATTTCACAGGTCACCGCATGTCTAATACCTTGTTAATAATGTCTGTAAATTCTCATATTTTCCATTAATGTATAGAATCTCTAGGGATGGCGTTTGTTGTGAAACATAGCCTTGTTTCAGTGGTAAAGATTGTTGCGTGACATTAGAAAGCGAATAGAACATTATAGAGTTTGCTTCATAACACTGACGTACTTAATAGACTTGGATAGGCCCCCCAGTGGCTCAGCGGTATGTCTGAGAATTACACGCTAAAATCCGGGTTTCGATACCCGTGGTGGGCAGAGCACAGATAGCCCATTGTGTAGATTTGTGCGTAATTCAAAACAACAACAATAGACTTGGATAGATAGATAACAGCCGTTTCGTACAATGCGTTTCCTAAAAGTTCTTCCAAAGTACTGATAAGAATAAAAACTGCGATAAATACAATAAAAGTGAAGGATGCGCAAAGGCAAAGAAAAGGGTGACAAATAATGTTTTGTTTGTTTTTGAATTTCGCGCAAAGCTACTCTAGGGCTATTTGCTCTACCTGCCCGTAACTTAGCAGTGTAAGACGAGAGCGAAGGCAGCTAGTCATCACCACCCACAGCCAACTCTTGAGCTACTCTTTCACCAATAAATAGTGGGATTGACTGTAACTTTATAACATTCCCCATGGCTGGAAAGGCGAGCATGTTGGTGCAACAGGAATGCGAACTCGCGACCCTCAGATTACAAGTCGTACGCTTTACCCCACCTGTCCATGCCGGGCCAACAAATAATGGTAGACATAACGAACAAAATAAAATTAACTGTATAATTAATACTGTATGTGTTCAAATGACAAGAAACATGTTACAAACACGTGATTACAGTTGAAAAGAAAGATAAAATGGATATTTAGTGTTAAAGTATCAAAGAAAAACACAACAAACTGGATGTAAGAAACGTAGAAAAGAACGAAAAGTCAGCCGTGTTAAGCCTCAGGGAACAAGCAACAGTGATTTTTGTTGAGAAATACGTGGAATTTCGAGAAAAGGGGAAAAAAGCAGTCACTTAGTTAAAATAAAAGGTCAAAAGCTTACATATTGCAATCCTTCAGTGCAGGAAGAAGGTATGAAAAATAAACTCCAGAAAACTTGAAAGACACTTCTTTACCGTACTAAACTCCTCACGGATTTCATTTCTATTTGACATCGGAAGTAATTCTGATCTTTAATTTCAAACCCGAAAACATTTGGTAGAAACACATATCTACAATGCGATATACAAGTTAAGGAAAGTTGATTTTTTTCTGTTAATTTAAAATTTACCTCGAATAACTACATTTTATCGACTATAAATCACACGCGTAGAGTTTTGAAATTATGAAATTTTTCATTAATTTTCGGCGCAATTCTTGTAATAGTGTATAGAACTGATATTTAAATATTAAAGTAATTAGAATGGTTTTAAGTTATGCTACACTTTCCAACACATTTCTTTTCAAAACCAGTGTTTTCAGGTATAAAACTAAACCCCAAATAATTTAGCTCCAACTTGTGTAAATAAAACGAACGATCAATTGCTTATCTTTGGTAAGTACAAAACTACACAATCGGCTATCTGTATTGTGTTCACTGCGTGTATTGAAAGCCAGCTTGTAGTGCTATAAACCATCACACTTAGCGCTGAGTAACAGGATGAAAAAAAGAATCACATTAAATATTAAACAAACATTAAAAAATAAAGTAGGTAAGTAATAAGTAGTTCTTAACAGATAAGGTAATATGTATAATCAGATTCAAATTTTTTGTATTCTTCCGAAATACCAGATATTGAGCACATATGTGATGCAGGTATTTGGAGTTAACACTTCGTACATCAAAGTTTATGGCACACCGATTAGATTAAAACATCTAAACAACGCTAAATCGTAAAATCCTTTGACTGGTCAGCGTAAAGTTCACGGAATTAAAAATATTAGCGCACTAGGTTGTAATCCCCTCGGTGGACAGAGAACGCAGGTAACTTGGCGCAAAACAATAATCCTAAAACACTCACATATAACAATTTGTTTTCCATCATCAAACATATTTAAAACTGGTTGAAAATGAATTTCAAAAATTCTATTAGAAATAAAGGCATTAAATGCGTTAAAGAAATCTTAAAACGAAAAAAAGTTTTTTTAAAAAGCTAAAGTTTGAACATTCACAATAAAAACATAAATGGTAGAAGATGAGATTAAACCGTCCTCGGACAGTCAATATAGAAAACTAACTGAATATATTATAAAATTACACAATACATAAATATCAGAGCACTAATGAAAACATCAGTAAGTCGCTTAAATGATGTTTAGCTGTAAATATCTTACACTAATAGTAAGTCATACATTTAATAATTTTACTTTCAATGAATAATTAAAGTTCATTTAATGTTCAGAGAATCATACAAAGACTTTTAATTTTTGTATAATTTATAGTCTATTTGTTTCCTAACTATTTTTCTGTAAGCTACCAAGCTTTTACATATCAAACTATCGAATTTAATCAGCTCTTAAAGTTGAAAAGTTAGGTATAACGAGAAAAAATATCTGAAATCTTCAAGTTTTCTCAACGAAACACACCTTACAGTCATGCTAAACGAGAGAGTGTGTATTACTTGTCTGACTGTAAATATTTGTTTGAAATCGTTTACAGTATTTAATTTAATGTATTTCTTTTCAAAAAGTGGTAAACTGTTAAAGATACTTTCGGGTAGACTACTTGCAAGTTAAGATGTAAAAGTTATTTTCTGTTACTTAGGAAGCCTTGAACCAGTTTACCTTTCAATGGCTTTCAACTTTAATATTAAATAATTATTTTATACTGACAACTACAAATCATTATAAACTATTAACATATTTAGCGTTCTTTTCGCAATAGTAACTAGACCTTAAGCTTTTTTAAAAACGTCATTTCTAAATGTGTATCACCGTTACATGGAATAATATACAATTTATCGAAATTGAACAGAAATGTGTAATTCCTAAATGGAAAAAAACTTTAAATCGTTTTTATAAAACGATTAAAGCAGTAGTTTGAGGTGGAAGCTAAGAAAAAAAAGGATTTCGCATTGCATTCCTACAAGACATCAGTTAAAAGTTCCATTTACATGTAATTTTAGGTTGAAGACAACACATTACAAGCATGAATATTGCCAATGTAAATAACTAGAATCTTCTCAAAGGCTGCTATATTCTCGTTATCACAACGTATTTGTATAACACTAGCTTTTAACAATTCAGAGAATTACAGTCCAAATATGGGTTTTCTCCAAACGCTTTCCTAGTACATGTAAACTATACAGTTTTGTTAAATATCATTCACCTCGTTGAAATTCTTGTAGTTTCCTATATCCACGTGAGAAACTTTGAATTCCCGGGCGGTTCACAAATATCTGGATATTGTATACTTTGCAGATTCAACGTGATACACCTTTTGATTGGAATTATGCTAGAATTTTTTTTGTAAGCGGAGAAACACTGCTTTCAGATAATGAAGAAGAACAGTACAACCAAGTCAAGGAATCTGGTTATGTACAAAATATGTTAAATTGAAATGCAATTCAGAGAAGAGAAATTTATAACAGTGTTAAACATAGCTTTAAGAACTGTAAAAACTGACTATTTTTTACTTTCAACTACAAAATCTTACGTTATAGCCTCAACATTGACCGATTTGAAATTTAAATTCAGTTTTGGACTTAAGAGTTCAAACCCTCTCGATTGATGTATTGGACCACACTCGAAGTCTAATGGATTAATTTACTCTAATTCCGACAAAAACATTTTCAGTTTGAGGGAAGGCTAGTAAATGTCCTGATCAGTAATAAAATCGAATCAGATATATGCGCGCCCCCAGGCTTAGTATTGCTGGCGCTCAAAATTATAGTTAATAAAGAAGGGCAAAAAAGTCACATAGAGTAATTTATTCTAATCTTGCCCAGAATAATTTCAAGTGCCGCAGCTATTGAGAATACCTACTTGTTTTAGAAAGATATCCAATATTTGCAAAGGATCGAAGTGCACCAAAACATGCCCGCCCTTTCAGCCGTGGGTGCGTTATAATGTTACAGTCAATCCCACTATTCGATGGCATAAGAGTAGCCCAAGAGTTGGCGGTGGGTGGTGATGACTAGCTGCCTTCCCTCTAGCCTTGCACTACTAAATTAGGGACGGCTAGCACAGATAGCCCTCGAGTAGCTTTGTGCGAAATTCAACAACAAACAAACAAACACATAAATTAACGAACCTATTTATTTGTAAAAAACCAACCACGAAATAATTGCATATTCTTCTATTAAATACATTTCTCTTTTCCTGTATATTGTTAAGAGAATACGTTTTCATTTATAGCTTATTTTCACTCGTAATTTTGCGTTAAAACATACATTTTTTTCTCCAAATATTCAACGAATAAAAAAATGTTTTCCTGAAACTTGTTTTGCAAATCAAGATGAAACAGATCAGTGTGAGCTCTATGAAGGGAATACATATTAATGTTATTTTATCTGTACTATTTTAACTTACCTGCATCTTCGATTAACGAAGCAAAATCAATAACTTGTTACACTATACAGTGTTACGTGTGTTAGAGAAAAACAGGTGTTGCTACGTATACTCTATTATTATGTCTGGGAATGTAAGAATCGTCAATATTCTGACAAAGTGAAGGAAATAAACATATATGAACTTATTCTGATTTACCTTTGTTATTTTATTTCGTGTGGTTTCCATTGCGTATTAATCTGCTTCAGTCATAAATATAGTTGTGAATGATTCTTTGAATTTAGTGATATAATTCAAGAGGAAAATACACTACACTGATGTTCAAAAACTATGGAACACATCGTCAGCGGTCACCAAACCTTTTGTTCCTTAACTTTTGTATTCTAGTATATTTTACCAAACGTACTGGGATCCACACTCCCAGACGTTAGTGTACCGGTCATATTTAGCTCAAACTTGAATGAAATGATGCGAAGTCATATATGTTTATAATGAGTCGAAGATACGATAGATAACAAACGATACCAGGGATAAACAGAGCCCATTGTATAGTATTGTGTTTAAACTCCAAACGAATATTCAAAATACTTTAACACAAATTGTGTTCTAATCTACGTTTTGACCCCCGCTAGTACAGCAGTAAGTCTACGGATTTACAACGCCAAAATCAGGAGCTCGATTACCTCGGTTGGCTCAGCAGGGAGCCCGGTGTGGCTTTGTTATAAAAAACACACAAAAACACTCATCTACCCTATAAAATAAAATTTAATTAACTTTGTTTGTTTGTTCACAGTGCGATTTTTAAATATTTAGGAGTAATGTTAGTAAGGCAATCGAACCACTACACAAATCCCATGAAATGTTCTAAGTCAGGGTTTTCGTGTCCTTTTAGAATCCTATGAAACTTGTTTAAATTCTGAATATTTTTTTTCTAATTCCTTGATCCTCTGACTGTTGCTGATTTATGTGCATTACTCGCAGATAACTTTCCTTTGTATGACTGCTACTGAAAATATTAAAGATTTTGTATTTTTATATCAAAGCTACTTTTATCATTACATATTTAATAGATTTTATACTAAGAAAAAAAAATGTATTTAGCTCAGTAAAAAGTAATTTTCCACATATTTTGTATGTTTTTTAGGTGTAATTCTGTACAACTGGGAGTCCCTCGTTGGCACAGTGGTAAATCTACGGATTTAGAACGCTGAAAGCAGGATTTCCGTGGACTCAGCAAGTAGCCCGATGTGGCTTTGCTGTAAGGAAACACGCACATGCACAACTGGGTATTAAGACTTAATTTTAGTGTTAGATGTTCTGTACTTTCCCCTGAGTCATCGGGGTGGACTTCCTATATATATATATATAAACAGAATAATGAGTAGTTATGTTAAAACGATTTTGAGCGTGCAAAGGAACAACTCGTGTAATGATCACGGCCAATGTACATATATATATTTACTTATCACCCCAAACATGCTCACTCTTTCAGCCGCAGAACGTTATAATGTGAGAGTCAATCCCAGTATTCATTGGTAAAACAGTAGTCTAACAGTTGGCGGTTGGCAGTGATGACTAGCTGCCTTCCCTCTAGTCTTACAGTGCTAAATTAGGGACGACTAGCATAGATAGCCCTGATGTAGCTTCGCACCAAATTCAACACAAACAAATTAACCCTTGATGACGAGAAACCCACTTGAAATAAAAATGTATTTCAAAACGGTTGGTATGGGTATTAACACTTTTATTGATAAGCAGTACCAAGATACATTTTTAAACAAACACACTTACTGTAGGTGATAATACATAGCCAGATATTAAACATTTTTGTGTTTTGTATATAACTACCTTCCAGAACACTCAGTTTGTAAGAATTTGTGTTCATATTGAGGGTTTAGAATTTCCAAAATGGAAATATCCTCTGAGCTTAATGATATTGAAAGACATAGAAATGTGATTTATCTTGAAAAACCAGAACCATCTAGAAAGTGCAACAAGTCTGATATCCAAGGCGTCGTATATCAAATGTGGTATTTTACAGCAAATACAAAACTTGGTGGCGAAAACCGTTAATATCTCCCAAACAGAAGAATGCAACATAATGAAGAGGAGTTTTAACGTAGAATAGTGACATAAGTTACACTTACAGGCATTGCTTTTACGTTACACGACATATCTGTTCAATCATCACTTAGGCTGCTACAAAAGTAAACAGATATTCTTGATATTCTATATAAAGGTGTATCGATCAAGTCACGTAATGTGTGATACGTCTTCAGGAACGAGCACTGGTAATACATCTTTCTCGTACACGAAATGGCTTAAGAAAAACAATAGAGAAGAAGACTATGCTTTTGGCATAACAGCTTTACGACGGAGTGAGAAATCTTGAAATCTATACTGCAGGACCTTTGTAAAGATGCACGGTCGAAGAGAGAGCAGGACCGGACCTTGCTACAGATTGTGTAACATCGCATTGGGCAGCAAACACCGTTTCAGTTTAGCATACTCAACCTGTGTTTTCAGGACCTATTTGTAAAGGTGTTGAAGAAACTTAATTAGTATGCTGTTAAACACAACGTAGTTTTACCAACCAATAAGAGCAGTAACAATTCTGAAAAACAAATATTTATACCAACAGATTTTCTTTGTTTTAACAATAAATTTGGCAGAATGTGTTGAAAATGATAGTATTATTAAGTTGTTTTTAACTGTTTTGAAAACCCATCAGCATACCTTATCAAAGGGAGTAAATCGCCCGCCATACACAATGAGGAAAATAATTATCTGATAATATTTTCTAAGCACCAGGCGGAATTAGTGATGCGCACATAATAACTTAACTTAAATAACTTCATTTTTAATAATTTGCTTGCTGTTAAAGACCCTGTTGAACTTGCAATAGAGATGTTAGAGATTTACGTTGACAAATTAACCAAATACTTTATGTTTGCTAAAAACTCCCGTCTTCGAAGTAATACTTCTTAAATATGTTTTTTCGTGCTCTTAATTTGCTAAATTACTGGCCCGGCATGACCTAGCGCGTTAAGGCGTGCGATTCGTAATCTGAGGGTCGCAGGTTTGCATCCCCGACGCGTCAAACATGCTCGCCCTTTCAGCCGTGGGGGTGTTTTTATGTTACGCTCAATCCCACTATTCGTTGGTAAAAGACTAGCCCAAGAGTTGGCGGTGGGGGGTAATGACTAACTGCCTTCTCTCTAGTCTTACACTGCTAAATTAGGGACGGCTAGCACAGATAGCCCTCGAGTAGCTTTGTGCGAAATTCCAAAACAAACAAACAAGCTAAATTACTTTGCGAAAAGACTTTTTTTAATATTGTGTTTTCGTATAACAACCTATTTTAGGTTTCTTTTCTGTTTGTTCAAATGATAAACTCTTTGTACCTGATTTAAATTTGACTGATTTCTTGGATAATTGTTGATTTGTCAAAGATAGTATGATATCGAGTAAATTCTCTGTCGGCTCTTGAGATTTGTTTTGTAACTTTTAGATCTTCTACTCAAATATTTATTTTTTCTGAGATTAATTTCAGTTCATTAATTTTGTTTTGAAAGCAGCATCTTACTTCATTTTCTTTTTTTTTCATCTCTCTAATCTCCCGGGAAGATTTTCTTTCCCTTTTACAGCAGATAAGATCTTTCTTGCAACATAGTATCATTTTGATGTTCAAATTTGCTCTATGTTTCCTTAATGTTTTGTTTGCTCTGAATTTCAACGACTTCAAGAAGCAAAGAATTGATTTTATCTTCTGTCGACAACGTTTTTGTATCTCATTACACAGCGTAATCTAATGTGATGTGCTGCCAAGTATAGGCTGTCTATACGAGTTCAGTTTTTCAAACCAAGTAAATGTCTTCAAACGCATACAATTAATGCACACCACAACTTCTCACAGCCATTCCTGTCAACTTTAGTTATTAGGATGCAAAAATAAAATTACTCCATTTCATACCAGAGTGAGACGACATGCTTGGTTCTAACTTAATCTTTTTATGCAATTACACAATCAAATTACTATAAAAATATTCTTGTAAATTATGGTTTTATAGAAATAGAGTGTGTATGCTTTTTCATAACAAATCCACATCGCGTTACCTGCTGAGCCTACGGATGAGAATCGAACAGCTGATTTTTGGGTTGTAAATCTATAGACTTACCGCTGTACCATCGGCGAACTACAGAGATAGAACTCTTCATTTTGTTATCGATTTCAAAGCTTATTTACTATGAGTTAAAGTGAGTTGTACTTAAGTAATCTAACGTTATTTTGGTACTTTCACGTAAAAAAAATCCTTATTTTATATCGTCACATTATCTTCCGGCTCGGCATGGTTAAGTGCGACTCGTAATCAGAGGGTCGTGGGCTCGCGCCCGCGTCGCTCTAAACAGGCTCGCCCTCCCAGGTGTGGGGGCGTTATAATGTTACAGTCAATCTCACTATTTTTTGGTAAAAGAGTAGCCCAAGAGTGGGCGGTGGGTGGTGATGACTAGCTGTCTTCCCTCTAGTCTTACACTGCTAAATTAGGGACGGCTAGCACCGATAGCCCTCGAGTAGCTTTGTGCAAAATTCAAAACAAACACATAATCTTATTAATCAAATTTTTATTTTTAAAATTCATTGTTTATTACTCTAAATCCTAAATTTTATGATACGTCATAAAATCTTGATTTCGTAAAAAAATACTTATTCTTTGGTTTTACAGTAAACTTCTGAAAACAAACCATTTTGTGTATGTTTGTGTGCCTCAGCCAGCCTAGTTATCGAAAACGTCGTTGGCAAACAATGTGATAAACATAGTGTTGTTAAAAACTACGATACATTCGTCTGTTAAAAATTCTAAGGAACTGAATAAACATTACTATATTGAGAAATATATTAGGCCTAATGTCGGATGACAAGTGTAACTGATTAAACTCAACAACTTAGATATAAAAAAACAATGTATTTATTGAAAAGAATCTTCCCAAAATTACTTATTTTCTTCACTTAAGGGTTCACGTAAGTTACCTGGATAATACAAAATTGGTAATAAACTGGTACACATGATTTTTAATGTGCACATTTAGTTATAATTTTCTGAAACGTTGCCATTAAGAATTATTTTTTAAAATAACATTGGTTTAGAATTATTTGAAATAACACGTGTGCAGCAAAAGTTTGTGAAGGTACCTCATATACATCATTCGGGACATTTCATTGAATAAAAAGAATTTTAAAAAAGTGCGTAGAAATTATGTGGTTATCTTAAGTTATAAACAATTTCTGCAAAATTGTTTATCAAAACGTTTGTTCTAAAATATTTAATAGAAAATACAGTAAATGTTCCAAAACATTAATTTTATTAAACTTTACAGAAAATTGTCGGAATGTGATTCTTCAATTATAATGCCTACTTTACGATTTTTACCGCGTGAATAGTACATTCGTGTTAAGGACAATATGTGTGTTTACTTATGATAATTTATACGATTAAGTGCTTATTTACCAGCAGTCTGAGAAGCGTTTGAGGGACTACAATATGATTAAAATGTGAAGGGTAGAAATAATATACTTTACATTGAATAACATTATTTATTCACCTTTACATCTTAGGTTACATCCTGCTTCTGATACAGGAGTGTGATAACACTGCACAACAAAGTGTTTGCTTCTTGAACACTTTTAGGTTTTTCTTATAGATTTTAGGCTGCTGATCAAGAAAATCACATCCAAATTTGCCCATCACGTACCGTTTCACCGAAATCTTCAGTTTCACCAGGACGACGCTACAAAAACGATATAAGGGCAACTGGAATCCGTCAATGCTTTCTGACTGCTGTCGGACACTGCACCGTGATGCACCGGACAGTGAATGCAAACTAAAATCAGGAGCAAAACACTTTTAATTATGCTGAGCTTAATAGCGTATTAGAAACATATACGCAATTAAATACGTTATTGCCGGTAAACGCTTAACTTTCTATTTCTTAGAGTTCCTAGGTGATGAAGCAAAACCAAAACTATATTTGTGCATAACCACCAGGTACCTGTCATAATCTACAAAAACTTTTTAGGCAGCAAAACTTTTCAAAAAATTGTTGTGCAGTGTTATCAAAGAACCAGAATGTCAGTTGTACAGTTTTTATCTATCACTCCTGTGAGTCTGTGTCTAGTAAGTTTTATTTGTTCTCATCTTTTTTCTTATGCGTGATTACAAGCACCTGCCTTCTTACAACTGGTAACAGATGGTGAATTATAGTTTTAGACGTCGGGTTACAGGTTCTTCAGTATCCATAATTACATTTGTAACTTTTATGATATATTACTAGATTTAACTTTATTTCAGAAAGTGGGCCTGTGAATAATGACAGTGTTTTTTTACTTAAATAAAAACCTCTTTCACTTTACCTCGTGTTATTATATCTACAGAGTAGTTTGTACCATATTTATTATCTTAACTGAGCAAAAACGTTTTGGTCTCGGCTTACCTGCTTGCAGTTTCAAACAATCACCCAAGATATTAAGATGTTGATGTTTTATACTGTCTCTGTTTCCTACTTATCCAAGTATGAAATGCTATAACAGTACTAAATAGAATGATTTCATATTTTATTAACATTCAGTTAACGCGCGTTACAAATATTTCAGCAAAATAAATATTCTAATAATTAGTAGAAAATAAATTGAAAGTCACTCTCCGACTTTGAGAATTATTGATAAAAGTGATTTACTATTCGGATAAATGACTCAGAATTTATAGTTTTTCTCAATAATTTATAAGTAAAATTCATACTTACATTTACATATTTTTGTACCAGAAATTAACTGATAAAATATATCTGATACAAAATTAATTACATCGTAATGGATAATTCGATTAAAGAAATAAAGAATTACTGTTTCTTTTGATCTAACTTTTCATATATTTCTGAATACATAGACATCCTGCATGTACTATGTCTCCAGTTAGGTCAGTAATAAGTTTCTTTTAATCTAACTTTTCATATATTTCTGAATACATAGACATCCTGCATGTACTATGTCTCCAGTTAGGTCAGTAATAAGTTTATGCAATTACAACACTAACATTTAGTGTTCGATTCCCCACAAACAGAGTATATATAGCTCACTGAGTAGTTTTTAGAATAAAACAAATGCACTGTATATTTTATAGGTATAACCAAGTGTGGAGAAATATTCCCAGATACGTCATTGTATTTGACGAAAAACAACAACAAGCTATTGTCGATATTAAGGACTGAATTAGGTTCTTTATTACAGCAGAAAGGAATTCAGGTAGGAGCGTTTGTCGATATTAAGGACTGAATTAGGTTCTTTATTACAGCAGAAAGGAATTCAGATTCCTATTAATATCATAAATATCATAAACAATATCGTAATCAAACATATTTTTTGCCTCTCCTTTATACATACAGTACATCGGTTTTATTTTACTGATATCTTACTGCATACATAATGTATAATGTCTCAATAGATTAAATATTTTACTCTGTCGTTAGGGAAAAAAATTAATTAATTATAATGCTACAAGTTTTTTTTTTCACTTAGATGTTTTGATGTGCACAATACGACTATATTTATTGTAAAGAAAAATTACTATAATTGCACGTTTTCTATAGTTCTGATACGGCTACTCAGTTTTCAGTGGATACTGAATTAATTAATTAAAACTAATGAGTTTGTGATATACTTTCTGTTAATTATCAGAATTACTAGTAGAGTGTTTATTGTTGGTATATTGTTTTTGAGTTCTGATGTTATCTTATTGTTTAAATGAATGTCAATCGTTTTAGTTGAAGTTCTGTCAATATCCAATCATAGATAAATTTGAGCAATGTAACTTACTTACTCAATCTGAGGTATTTAACATTTCCTTAGAAATACTATTAGTTTATCCACAGTCACTGCAATGACAATTTAGTGAAACCTTATTCGTTATTACACAGGTTTTGTTATGTAAATTATTTGAATTTTATTTGTAAAAGTTGTTGTTTTACTTATTACAAGTAATTTACGGTTGATTTCGTATAATTAATAAAGAATTTATGCTTTACGTATTTACAGCAAACAATACTTCAATTTATCGAGAAAGGCCCGACATGGCCAGGTGGTTAAGGCGCTCGAATAGTAATTAGAGGGTCGCGGTTTAGAATCCCCCGTCACACAAAACATGCTCGCCCTTTCAGCCGTTGGAGCGTTATTATGTTATGGTTAATTCCATTATTCGTTGGTAAAAAAGTAGTCCAACAGTTGAAGGTGGGTGGTGATGACTAGCTATCTTCCCTCTACTCTTACACTGTTAAATTATGGACAGCTAGAGCAGATAGCCCTCGTGTAGTTTTGGAGGAAATTCCAAAACAAACTAGCTTTTCCAGTTTGGATCATTTATTAATTAAGAATATGGAATGTCTCGTTCATTAATTGAAAAATTATATCTCTCATTATTGGTAATACTGTGTTAACATAATGCAGTTACTATTCTGTTATTAGCTTATCCTGTGCTATTTAATAAAATATCACTGGTTTGTTCAAGATGGAAGATTATTTATTTAGTTAAATTTTTTCTTACAAAATTAATAAAGCTTTAACTGAAATCTTAGGAAACGCTGCTGGATGCTAAAACAGATCCTATCTGTCTGAGGATAATTAATTGAAACATTAATTTCCGTTAACCTTGAAACTATGTTATTTGAAATATTGTTATTGTACAGACAGTTTTTCAAGCAAATACTGAAATATTAATTAAATATAACTACACGCCATTTTTTTAAATATTAGCATATTACCCCTCCCCCAAATAAAATAGATCAATCCCCAAGTCTACAAAATAACAACAGTGATAACAAGAAATGACTTTCCTTTCGCCATGTCTATCTCATCAAGTGTGTGGGTTGGTGTTTTTTGTTATAGCAAAGCCACATCGGGCTATCTGCTGAGTCCACTGAGGGGACATCGAATCCCTGGTTTTAGCTTTCTAAATCCGTAGACTTACCGCTGTACCAGGGAAGGACATCTCAAAAGGAATATATTCAGTGCTTGAAGTTAAAGTGGGGAGAGACGCTGTGCTATTTCCTTGCCAGAGAGATCCTGTTACGTCTTTTTTATGTTTTATGTTTTTCGTAGACTAAACGCAACAGAAAAACTCAGATAACAGCTTGTATAATTTATTACACTAAACTATTAACAAATGTAACAGATATAACATAAAGTATATAATAACAGTGACAGATATTAAGTTACAACATTCGAAATTAATTACAAAACAAAATAATACTAGTTTCAAACTTCAAAATTAATTACAATACAAAATGGTACTGGCCTGTATCTAATATAATGATCTAAAATGAAAGTCTCAAATTCCAGTCTAGGGTGTGAATTTGGTCCCACGAAGAAATTCCGAAGCTTAAATGAAGAAGTTCAGAAACAGTTCACAGTTCAATAAATTCGCCGACTCTCAGCACAAGCAGTAATTCAGATGAATCGTAGAGATTGACGAAATAAAATCACAGCTTCCGTAAATCTAACTTTAGTCACAAATCCAAGTTGAATAATCACAGCAAACACTTAATCTTTCTCAAATAACTGACTCTCTTCTTTTGAAATAAAACTAATGTCTGACTCTTTTTTTTCTCTCTCGCATCTTCGTCTGTTTATATATTGTAGGCCTAGACCCTCTCGAATAACCGCGAAATTTCTACAAATCTCCAGAGCAATCCGCGCATGTCCGTTCTTGCACGAGACTAAACGTCTAGACACGAAGTCGCCAGCACTTCATTTACAAACATATGATTGGTCTACTTAATTCAAGAAAATTCTAAATGTTACCCTAAATTTATAACAACATATTTTATTAGTTTAAACTTCGAGACAATAATATAAATATGGAAACATAGATAATAGAAATGAAAATCCAAACACAACACGACACGCCGTCGCCCACAAAACATTTACACATTTACATAACAGAGCCTGAATTCATCTCGTTGCTTTTTTAGGAAACTTGAAACCGCTCCAGTACTTTTATAGCTGCCAAAAATCTTACCCTCTTTCTCCAATACGCACCTGTATGATTGGCAAGATGAGAGACAAAGCGACAAATGAAGTAAATTTAGCTAATAACCTATAAAAACTCAAATTAGTTATTTGAGTCTGATACAATTAGGCCTAATCTAAACTTAGGTACAAATTAATTAGTCTCTTTTCTCTAAGTTTTCAAATTCAAGTATATCACACCCATTCCACCACGTACATTAAGTCGGAAACAAGCAAAAATAAATACGGTTTTAATGACTGAAATAAGAATAGTTGAACTAAAACAAAGTAATCGCTTTTTGAAATAACCTATTTCTAAGGGTAGAAACTAAGAACGAAGATTTCACTGACACATCAGGAATTAAATAAATTGGTCACATGATGTCTGTCAAGATTCTAATGCTCTCTTTAAATTAGGTAATATAATCCACGTCTAGATTTAAATTAGGTAATATAATCCACGTCTAGATTTAAATTAGTTAATGTAATTCACGTCTAGATTTAAATTAGGTAATGTAATCCACGTCTAGACTTATTCTTCAACTACTTACTCCTTTACTAATGCATTGTTTGTTTAGAATTAAGTGCAAAGCTACACAATAAGATATTTGTGTTCTGCCCAAGGTGTGAGTCCGCAGACACGCTGTTGTGCCACTGGGAGAGCTGCTAATGCAGTGTCTTAACTGAAATCTTGTGTTTTAAAATAATTTTATAATTTCTAAAATACTTGTATTTTGTAATAATGGCAAAGCTTCAAATGCTACCGCAAGAGAGAAGGAAAGTCAGTCAGCAGCACCCGACCACTTGTCGCTAATATATTAACTGTCACTCTTATAACGCACCTGTGGCATCACTCGGATCTGAAACATTACTCTATATATTGTGTGTAAAGTAGAATGCAACTATTTAATTCTTATATAAATTTGTTTATTTGCTTATCAATTAAATTTTTAAAGCTATTCACGCTATCCGTTCTACATTTACAGGTAATGATCTAAAAAGAGCACAGCTACCCGAAACCACTCTCCACCAACTCTTGGCTAATCTTTTATCAAATCATAGTGTGATTGATTGTAATTTTTAACGCTCCTGCGGTTAAAAAAAATGGCGACATATTCGGTTATTGGATTCTAGCCCGCGACCTGTAGATTACGAATTTAGCGCCCTAACCACCAGATTACTTACGTAAATACAATTTATAAACTTCTATACTGGAAGACACAAGCAAACTAAAGACATATTTACAGCGATTTGACAAATTTACTTGTTAAAATTAAGTATAACGTATATGTTAAGTTTGAAAACACCATACAATATTTCAATCAACCAGTCAAGATGCAGGGGTAAAAACAGTTTTTACGTATTTATTATTCTATTGTGAATTTTATGCTTGTTTCTTAACTGCTTATAGAAACAGCTGTGCTTGTTTAGCTTGGTGTACATCGTTTCAAAACCTTTAATTTTTGTTATTCACCTGTTTATGGTATTACTCGTTTTTATACATTATTCAACGAAGCTCGAATAATTTTGAAGCTGTTAAATCTATTTTTTTCTCCACTGAATGCCATCATACTTTAACTTTAGGCTTAAAATATTTTCGCGTTTTCTCATTATATCTTCCTGTCTACAAATATTAGTTATCTCTCTATTTGTCAATTCTTATTATTTTTCTCGTATTAACTATGTCGTTATTTTACTTTAGGTCTAACACAATTCTCTTCCTATTACTTTGATGTGCTTTCTCTCTGTCTACGAGCATTATTTTCGTCACCAGTTGTACGATCTTCCTATAATACACAAAGAAAACTGTTCTCTGGATCATATTGACTCAGCTTATTGGGTTACAATTACATCCTAGAGAAGTATTAGTTCTGGAATTTTCACCGTGTACAACTTCTGCTTTACAATGTATATAAAACAACCAACATACTTGGTTAATTCACTTCAATGTTTTGATTCACACGTTACTATGCTACTTATAACGTTATTTTATATCTTCATGCAAGTTTCTGTTTAAGAAATATTTCATATCATATTTGTTATTTCCTTTGAGAAACATCGCATTATTTTCTCTTCTATATTGTTTACGATATATAAAATGATGACGTATGTACGCCCCTAGTGGCATATAGGAATGTCTGTCGACTTGCGACGCTTTAGACTTTGTTTCACCATCCATGATGGGTAGAGTATAGATGTGGCACTGCAATATGTCTGATGACTTACAATTTTAGAAACCGAGTTTCAATACCCGTGATGGGCAGAACCCAGATTGCTCATTACGTAGCTTTGCGCTTAACTACAAATAAATAGACGTATTTACTGGTTTTACGATGCACAATAAGTCTGTATTTTCAGAAATATTTCACTGAAAACGTACTTATATAAATGTCAACATATACCAAGAAACAAAAAAATATTATTTCACGGTGTTTTAATATATAAACGAGTGTTAATTGCAAGGCAAACCATATTGAAGTTTCCATACCTTGGAATTTAGATTACCCCATTTATAAAAGGAAATAAAGTAGACATTTTAATAATCTTGGTTTCTAACAATACATCATCCACTTCCAATTTCAAAGGCATTCTGAATCTAGAAATTCATTAAAAATGCTGTTTTCATTCAGACAACAAATTTTCTAAAATACACGCCCCCTTCCCAGTGGCTCAGCGGTATGCTTGCGGACTTACAACGCTAACATCCGGGGTTCGATACCCATGGTGGGCCGAGCACAGATAGACTCTTGTGGAACTTTGTGCTTAATTCCAAAATCAAACAAACTAAAATTGTTATAATTGAAAATACAATTCCTGGCTCTAATAAATGTGATGTTTCAGATAGTTTTAACTTAAGTAAAGACTCCAGTTTCCCTCATTTGATATATTACCAGTCTTTATCATGCTTTAAAAAAGATTATTGTCTTGCCCATGTAAAACATGTAACTGTTCAATTTAGTTTTATTTCTGGTACCAAACTAGAAAGTTCTCTGTAAACTAAATAAATCCAAGGACAATCGTATTAGTGATGGTATTTGTACATACAAATGCCAGAGCTGTACAGCAATATGCATCAGTGAAATAGGAAAAAAAAACTAAATAACCACAATCATGCAACTTTACACATCTTTCAAAGTAATCAAGATGGATTTCACTCATGCAATTCTTCACATATTTTAAAGTAAACAAGAATCTGATCCCAATCATGTAACTCTTCACATCTTTCAATGTAAAAACGATTCTGATTACAACATTTACGTAATTTTAGATGATAGTAAATAAAAATAACAGCTGCAAAATGATAACAAAGAGATCCTATTAATAAGAAATAAAAGGTTCCTTAAAAACATATATTACAGTCTCCCAGAATATCTATATATTACAGTCTCCCATAATATCCACTAATGACATTACAGCTTCCTTATAATTAGTTTACTTATTTTTTTCTTCTTCGACTACCAGATCTGTTGATCCTTTAACACTAAATAATGATTCCTTGCTGGTCGCCAAAGTCAGACGTTTGGGATGGTTCTGTAGAATGACTGGACATCGGTGTCATCGTTGTGATTTAAAATGAAAGAAGTTGAAGAACCCACTAGTAACTATGTTATCAGCAGTAGACGTTGACGGTATTACTATTTTTACGAAATGAGTGAGATTTCCGTTGATTCTGGAACAAGTTCGGTGGACTGTGTGATTGGTGTACTTGATGGTTGATTCTAAAGTTAACATTATTTATTCTGTAGGCCCGGCATGGTCAAGTGGGTTAAGCCAATTGACTCGTAATCTGAGGGTCGTGGGTTCGAATCCCCGTCGCACTAAATACGCTTGCCCTTCCAGCCGTGGGGCATTGTAATGTCACGGTCAATTCCACTATTCGTTGGTAAAAGTGTAGCCTAAGAGTTGGCGGTGGGTGGTGATGACTAGCTGCCTTCCTTCTTGTCTTACACTGCTAAATTAGGGACGGCTAGCTCAGATAGCCCTCGTATAGCTTTGCGCGAAATTCCAAAAGTAAACAAACATTTTATTCTGTAGTGATTGAAAGTTCGACGTCCCTGAGGAAGACAGAAATTGGGTGTATATTAAATCGGGTAACAGGTGGACTAGAATTCCACGGTGAACGAAGGTAATCAAGGTCTGTAGGAGTTAGGTGTTGTATTAGGATTCCATTTCTGCGTGTAGGATCTATGAAGGAATTGCGCTTTTTCTCAATTATGAATTGTTAGTTTTGTGTTGGAATAAATCTTTCGGAAAACTGTCGATAATGACGGAAGCATAGGGCAGCGATGGTTGTCTTCTCGCGGAAGAACAGCCGGCGTGGTCGTAGAACGATATGTGTTCACGTCTTGATGGGGGTGGATGACGAGTCTCTATTAGCTCACACTGTGTGTTTGTGAATTTCCTTATCTGCAAATTTCTCCCACGATCTTAGAAGTAGCAGGAATAAATTGGACAGTCAGGATCGGAACGACTTTTGGGGAGTATCTATAGGGTGTAACCTAGGGGACCGTAATGTGCTCATTGAATCTTCTAGGCACGGTGGAATCCCAAATCTGATATCAGATGTTGTTTTCTTTGAGCAAAGAGTGATATGTTTAAACATATTTTCAAACCCCTAATAAGGAAATAACATGATCAAACATGTCTCACTGGCATGTTTTCTGAATAAGTTGTTTTTGGTATGGATGTCTTGGGATAGCTATAAAAGTAAACTGAGGGTAATTAAGAAACTTGATAAGCACGTTCGGGTGTCTATGATTCACGATATGAAGTCTACAGTGAAATCAAAATATTTTATATCTGTAAATATAAATAAAAGTTTTTTAAGTTTAAAACCGTACGTTTACATTACTTTCGCTTTGAACATTAATCTCTATATTAATAATTAACAAATGAAACAAACATTTAACTTAAGAGGACGTACAAACGTTCATAAATTTGTATCCATATAAACTTGTTTTACCTTACTAGTGAATCTAAAGATTATTTTAGGCTAATTCATAACATATTATATCCATCTACTATTTACCATTAGTGTTTGAGATGCATAATAAGTAACGTTTCTAGCATTGAAGTTCCTACCACTAAATACACAGGAGTTATATTAATCAGATTGGACAAAAACCTCCATTCTTCATCATAATGTGCTAAATTACCTTTGTTGTACACATTGGTGATTTGAATTCGTGTGAATAGTGTTAGGTGAGCTATATGAAAGCGAAGTTGTAATATTTTCATTTGAAGCTCCAATCCTGTGATGATTTGGAATTGTGTGAGTATCTTTCGGCAGTGAAGTAGTGGTGTGGGAACAGCGTTTCTTAACTTCTTTTTAGCTGGAACACCATTCCCTCACTACTTTAAACTTCATAAAGTTTTACTCACCCCCTCAAGAAGGAATTATTATCCCTTTCACAAAATTATCAAAGTGTAATGAAAAAATATTGCAAAATTAGTATTCATTGCAAAGTTACAAACAGTCTGTTGTCAGAGTTTATATTCCTCTCCTTTTCACACCTATTTTATGTGGTTATTATATTGTTAACAACTAGCTTAGAAACTCGACGAAACAAAATGAATAATACTGTTCAGAGTTTTCAGAAAAAAACACGAAATTTCAAAATAATTTGTTTCTGAGGTTTTTTACTTTCAATCTTTTCACATATTTCCAAAAGTAATTTTACTTTCAGCAGCTGAAGTAAAAATCTTTAGAAATTAAAGCTATAAATTGTCACTCTTGGTATTAGATTTTCCTAGCTTTGAAAACACGGTTGGGTAGGGTTTATCTGCTTGTTTGTAGTACAGTATTTTCAGTAAGCATTGTTTAAAGTACTGTATGAAAGTGAGAGAATATATTTATGATATGGCTGTATACAAAATATAATGCAACAATCTTGTTAGGTATTTGAATATTAATTACCTCCCAAATTTAACGGTAAAAAAGTACAAGAACTTATGATTGTTTATTTTTTTAATTTCGCGCAAAGCTACTTGAGGGCTATCTGCGCTAGCCATCCCTAATTTAGCAGTGTAAGACTAGAGAGGAGGCAACTAGTCATCATTACCCACCGCTAACTCTTGAATTACTCTTTTCACCCATGAATAGTGGGATTGACCGTTACAGCTGAAATGGCGAGCATGTTTGGTGCGACGGGGATGCGAACCTGCGACCCTCAGATTACGAGTCTCACGCCATAACCTACCTGGCCATGCCGGGACTGAACTTATGATTATCGTTTTTTAACAGTGTTTACTAATAAATGCCTAGTTTCTAGTGATATGGGGCCTGGCATGGCCTAGCGTGTTAAGGCGTGCGCTTCATAATCTGAGGGTCACGGGTTCGCGCCCGAGTCGTGCCAAACATGCTCGCCCTCGCAGCCGTGAAGGCGTTATAATGTGACGGTCAATCCCACTATTCGTTGGTAAAAGTGTAGCCCAAGAGTTGGCGGTAGGTGGTGATGACTAGTTGCCTTCCCTCCAGTCTTACTCTGCTAAATTAGGGACGGCTAGCACAGATAGCCCTCGAGTAGCTTTGTGCGAAATTCCAAAACAAAACAACTATAGTGATATAAATACGGTCCTTTTAACTAAAATTTTTAACTTAACCTCTTTGTTAATCATATTAGAAGCCTTACATAAAAGTGATATTAATATAGTTTATGCTGACAAGGTAACTTGTCGTACCAAATGGCTTTTTAAAGTAATGAAGAAACATAAAAATCAAAGGGCCTTAGAAGCAGAGAATTATATGAAGCAAGTGAATTTTCATAACACTGACAGATAACAAGATTGTGTTAATCAGTCATGGTCAATTTTTAACCAGTATCATAAACAATATGAAACAATCGTTATTCACACCAATTTCTTCTCATGAACCGAATGGGTTCTGGCCAGCTACTTCTACTTCCATTTCAAACACCATTTCTGAATTCCGTACCTTAAACGTCAATGAGTAGCCAGCGGAGATAAATCCAGGCTTTGGAGAAAAGGACATAGAGTCCCCTTGTAAACGTTTCAGGTTAGCATTTTCAAAAACAATTAGAGCATACAGATATTTTCTACATAACTGTTTGAAGCCACGTTCTATCAGATCTCAATCTTTTTACTCGGTGTTCAAAAGTCATTTTATGCAGTTTTCCGAATGCGGGCAAGGCCTGAGAAGCATGAACTTTATCATTACAGAAACGGAGTCTAGGCTGTTAATCATCTATGACAAATCTTATGTTCATCAGTGTCTGATTACAAACTGGAAACCAGACGACTATGTATAAAAATAACTTAGGTTTCATTGTTTAGCATCTAATACACGAGCAAGGCTGGCCAAGTGTCTCTAACGAACTCACTATGAACCAAGCTTGGTTTGTAAACAGTATGATCATAAGATCTGTTAAAAGAAACTAATAAATTCAGAAAACTTCTTGTAGCAATATTTGATTTTCTCTTTTCACCTGACAAGGACTATTGCATTTTTTTTTAAAAAAGTGGCCACTTACTAATGCTCGATGTTTAGGCCTAGGATAACTTATTGTTCTCCTTTTCTTGCTGAACAGTTGAGGCCATTCGCTAAGTGCGCCATCCCTGATGTTTCTGCAGATACCTACTTGAGTGCTATTTTTGATGTATCATTGTTTATAGGCAACACTTGCCAATACTATCCACTTGCTGTTTAGAACACCTGCCTTCCCAGTAAGGTGTTACTTATTATAATTTTATTTCGAATGAGTTTTTAATTTATTATGTTATGTGCGTTACGTGTTACTATTTCAAAGAATTGGAATTTTAATTTAAACTAATTAATCAATTGTTAACATGAATCAAATTTATGTTACATGCCAACAACATTGATAGACCACACAATTTCATTTTTAACACAAATACATTTTAATGTACAAACATAAAAATTAATACAGTTTACAATAATGGTTATTGCTAATGGTTATTACAAGTAATGGTTTATATACAAGAATTTTGTAAACTTACAGACCACACTGCGTCTTACATCTGGTCTAGAACTGAATATTTTATCAATGATTCATGTCATAGAAGAGCAAATTAATTTCGAGTTAATAATATTGCACCTAATTTGAACTAACGATGTTTTTCTTGATCAGTCTCCCACTGATTAGAAGTTCACTTCTTATCGGAGAAGATGTTTAATGTCCTCGTAGAAACAATAACGTTCAAAGTAATTCACAGAAGTTGAACAGTGTGTAATGTTCGAAATATATAACGTTCCTGCTGAAATTCTGCTGTTTTCCGAATCATAAACGTTAATCACAATTATAGCTGGCCTGGCATGGCCGAGCGCGTTAAGGCGTGCGCTCGTAATCCGAGGGTCGCGGGTTCGCGCCCGCGTCGCGCTAAACATGCTCGCCCTCCCAGCCGTGGGGGTGTATAATGTGACGGTCAATCCCACTATTCGTTGGTAAAAGAGTAGCCCAAGAGTCGGCGGTGGGTGGTGATGACTAGCTGCCTTCCCTCTAGTCTTACACTGTTAAATTAGGGACGGCTAGCATAGATAGCCCTCGAGTAGCTTTGTGCGAAATTCCAAAACAAAATCACAATTATAGCTTCCTAGGCCTATAGCACACTGACTGTAGCTGTCCAATAACAATCTCTTCTTCATTCGGCTAGCCGCCTTTTTATAAGAATCATGTGAGTTGTTAGAACTATCGATAAAATTTTCTGTGTGCTTTCCTCAAACAAGTATTGTTCGCTTTTATACTTTCAAGAATTCTCCACAAATTTGGAGAACTGGCGAGACTTGCGCAAACACAGGTAAAAAAGAAAACTTTTTGAAACAAACAACCTTTAGTTAAATAAAACACTTGAAATTATAGCTTGGTCATGTAACCTGTATTATAACGTTAGATTAGGCTTGGGAAACAGTACTTCAAACTTATCTATAATTAAACTTATTACTAAAGCACAAAACAATATAAGTACATTTTTATTGAGCAAATACAACTTTAAGACTAGGTGACTGTCTTTACGTATTTTAAAGAAAAACTCGGTTATTTGACTTTATATCCATTAGATTAAATTTGGTTTGTAAAATGTTATAAAGCTAGTTTATTACGTTGTATTATTACATAAATATCAATTAAAGCAGAGATTTATTGTTTGTCATTTCTATATTTAAAGCTAAATTAGTTACTTTGGTGTGAAAATGATGCATGTATGTCATGATAATGTGATTTATAATTTGGATGGGAATATCCTAACAGTGTTATGAAAGAAATGAATCTCAGTGTAATAGTTGATCAGCCTCTAAAGACATCCAAGTGGTGATGATGTTGACAATGGTAGGGCAACTGGATTTAGGCTGCATACATAAAGAAATACTGAATACAAATTAAAAGATGTTATAAGTACATTATATAAGTCAGTGGTTAGGCAAACTTTAGAAGGTAGTATTCAGTCTTGGGCTTCTTACCAAAGGAAGGACAATGAATTATTTTAAAAAATCCAGAAAATACTTACTAGAATGTTATCTAAGATTGAGGGCTTGTCATACGTGGAGAGGTTGAAATCTTTCAAACTGTTTTCTCTTAATAAAAATTAGTGGGGATCTGACTCAGGTGTTTAAGATTGTAGAGGGAATTGATAGTACCTATGTACCATTTTCTCACACTTAATTGTGAGTATATTGAGACTAGGGGCATAAATATAAATCGTTCTGACAGTGTAATTTGCCTTAAATGTAGTGGAGGCAGTAAATATATGTGATTTTAAAAGTAAGCTAGATAATACATGAATGATAAATTTTGGTTTTGATACTGATTTTTAATCGTTTTAGTTTGCCTTAGAGACAGCCTAGATTGACCACTAAGTCCCTTTGTGTCTTTAAATATTATGCTAAGTAAAGTAGTTATTTCATCCACAGTCGTTATGGCCTTTAATCATTTTAAATTTAACAATGAACACTGCATTTAAGTTAATACTACTGCTATAGGCTCTAACATGGCCCCAAACTTCTCAAAAAAAAAGTTTTATTTGTAGAATTAGAAATCAAATCCAAAAGTAAAGTTCCTTCAAACCACACTCATGGAAACAATACATTAAAGATCCATTATTCAATTGTACTACCAACACCTCATCCCTTAAACACTATTATGCAAACTGTTCCCATAAGTCAATAAAATTCACACATGAACATGTTTCTGCAAATATATGTTTATTAATACCACTCTGTCCTTACAAAATGATTTTATACGAACAAAAAATTAGTTCACAATACATTCACTAAAAAGATATCTTCTGGTCCACGTCAAATAACACATTACTCACAATCAAACCTTTGGTGGATAAAGAAATGAATACGAACACTAATTTTTACAAACAACACACATTGAGTTGCTTCAATTATTTATAAAATAGGTTATAAAGTTTCTGAAATAGGAAAAGCAAATTTATTAAAAATGGTAAAATCGTGTTATTGCTCTTAATAAGTCTGACTGGGTCAAAGAAATCTAAAAAGTTCCTTTGTTTATGAGATACAACTCAAGACTTCAAAATTTTCACGAATCCTTGAAAACTAAATTGATAATAATTTCCTATAATCCTATGAACGTCCAGAGCAAACCTTATCTGAAATTCATGCTGTTTCATTTAAATAGAAACAAAAATACAAAAGGTTTAAAGATACCCTTTTTCCTGAAAAATGTCATTTATTTCACTCCACAGAATGTCTGTTCCACTTGCGATAAAATTCAATTTCAGACTTGTAAGTTAATAAAAATCCTCAATGCTTTCTTTAATTAACATCAAAAATCTACTGTAGCACAAACTAGTCCGTTTTCAATCTTAAAACACGACGTGTTTAATATTTTGCAAAACAGCGAGAAATATATTGTATAAACTTGGACTATCCTCAGGAAACAGTTGAAAAATCAGTTTTTCTGTCAATACTAAAGACTAGTCCGCCTGTTGGCCAACACTTTATTTGATACTTTATGGCTTTTTAACATTTCTGTGCATGGCCTGTAACTTACACTTTACTTACTTAGTTATAATTGCATATCTTATTCGGTTTATATCAATACTATATTTCATTACCTTTTCAAATTATTTTAACATTGCTGTTTTAAAATTTGTATACAACAATCCTTTCCTCCTACACTTTATCTACACTAGTCACTCCATTACAGACATGTTTCTCATTGGTATATAAGCAAGATTTAAATCAGAAGCTAAAAACCATATTAAACTGGATCACTATTTTATACAATGGCATCCAATTTGGTATGAACCTTGACCCTTGTAACAATGGTCTTCAAACAATGGCATCTCATTTGGTATGAACCTTGACCCTGGTATCAATAGTCTTCAAATAATGGTATCTCATTTGGTATGAACCTTGACCTTGGTATCAATAGTCTTCAAACAATGGCATCTCGTTTTATAAGAACCTTAACCCTGGTATAAAATCTCAGAAAATTCATTTTTTAAGTGAATGTTTCAGTTAATAATGTTTTAATTCCTATTTCCTCATTATGATTATTTTTATATCTATATTATACGTTTTATTTTGTCTCTAATATTTATGTTATTACTGGATTTCATTTCCTGATTTTTTTTATTGATACTTCATTCTCATAGTTCTTCTACCCTTATGTGCTTTTCTCAATAAATCTTACATTCCTGTAAGCCATTTTTATTGTAATACAACTTTTCTTTGTTTCCCATTATTTGCACATTACATGTACACACGTAATACTATTTCATAATATTAAATAATTCTATTTCATAATACACACGTAATATTCTTTCATACTATTATATATTATTTTTAGAAACACATGACGTATCACTTCCAATAAAAACCTCAATAAAACTGATCGACAAGCTTTCACTGATCATTTACTATATGCTCTCGTTGAAAAATAACACACTTTTTACTTGCCCGAGGGAACTGGTTTTCTTTTTCGGAATTTGAGCTTAGAGTAATTCCGTAAGTAGACAAATAAAATATAGAACAACTCTGTTCTTGCAATAAAACTTACTTGTACTGAACCTACATATTTGATAATCGTGCAGTGTACTTAAAGTAAACACTGTATTCGTTACAGTTTATAGCTGTCTAGTTAAATATATATTTCAACATGTGGTGAATTAGTAATTATTAATAGAGTGCAGAAAATAAAAGAGGATAACTTACAGATTACTGTAAAAATGTGTTTAACATCAGTTACAGCACTAGCTCTCGAATAATGGAGATTCTTCGAAGTATGCTTGACAGTCTTAAAACAGTCAGCACAGATAGCCCTCGAGTAGCTTTGTGCGAAATTCCAAAAAAACAAACACACTTAAAACAGTCAACGTTGCGCCAACCCCAATTTCAAACCAGAGGACGGCAACAAACACTTTACTTGCTTGATTGTTAATGTGTATCTTATTTATTTCATTTAGTAATTATATTTTATTATTATTTTTTTAAATTTTATGATGATTGTTCTAAGATATGTATACATTTCTTTGTTTGTTTTGAATTTCGTGCAAAGCTACACGAGGACTATCTGCGCTAGCCGTCCGTAATTTAGAAGTGTAAGACTAGTGGGAAGGCAGCTAATCATCACCACTCATCGCCAGCTCTTAGGCTAGTCTTATACTAAAGAATAGTGGGATTATTCGTCACTTTATAATGCCTCCATGACTGAAAGAGCAACCCTGAGATAACGAGTCGAGCGCCCTAACCACCCAGTCATGTCGGGCCTAGATATGTATATATACGACACTGTTTTATTACCAGTTATAAATCTAACTTAATAACACAGCATAAAAGTTTAAAACTTCTCTATAGCTTCAGTGTTTATAAGATATTTTGTGTAACAATCGTTTAATATCTTTAACAGGACAACTATTTACAGGGTTTTGTTTGTATTTATATACATATTCGTTTGACAAGTATGTAACATTCAAATATGTCTGTTCTTCTTTAATTTACAGGCCAAACAAACTTATTTTAGAAGGTTTACTTCACATGTAATAAAGTGTTCAGCTAAATATTGTTCAGTGGAACAGGGACAGAAAGAACTCTTATTTTAACCCTTTTATTGACCACCACATTAGGTAATAAAAGAACCCACTGAAACAGTTATTACTATTATTCTTATAAATAGTTATTAAGTTATTACTATTATTCTTTTTAATGTTAATTTTTCAAAAAGCACGAATAGTCGATACAATATTCTGCTATCTAAATAAAACAGAATTACGAAAAAGTGGTAAACATTTCTACACGTTAGTGCAGCAGTAAGTCTATGGATTTAAAACACTAAAATCAGGGATTTGGTTCCCCTCGGTGGATTCAGCAGATGGTTCGATATGGCTGTGCTATAAGAAAACACACACACACGAATAAACAGAATGAATTAATCTCAGGTATAATCTAATAACAGAGGGAAACTTGTACAAAAAGTGAATACGTGTTTGTACTAAAAGTGTTTATATTACATATTCTTGGTTTTCTTCAGTATATTTTGAGAGTTATGTATCAATACATTGTGCATATTTATATATGTTGCACATATTTATATACATTCAGCAATTCAAAAGAATGCGCTTCTTCAAACTGTTTTACGAATAGCTGCAGACGTGGTTTAAGTGTAGCTTGAACATTTGCATATCTGATTCCGCCAGATGACACTAAAGTGTTGCATATATCTTAAGCTTTATTACGTACAAGAAATATTAAAGTATAAATCATCTTAAGAATGGTTACTTAAAACATCAATTTTACATATAACTGAAACTTTTTTCCCTACTAGCCACCAGATGTCAGCTGTTCCAGAAACATTACTCTAAAACCACCACGACTACTAAGAAGTGCAATCAGCACGTTCTCTGACGTGATTCGCTTTCCCAAGTTGCGATTATTATTCTTAACAAGTGCCATCTTTCTTGGTTTTTTTATCTTAGGCACTTCTTCAGTGATATGGTATTTCCTCTGTTTTTGTTTTTTTAATTTCTTAAGATGTTTTTCATCACTAATAGAAATCATCACCGTTTTGACTTACATTTAAAATTTTTCTCTTTCACTTGTGTCTTTCTTATGTCGAAACAAATCTCGTTTGTGCTATGTGTACAGGGTGACCCTTAAGTCCCTACCCATCCTTATATCTTATGTATCCAGTGTATCTATGTGCTGTCCCTCATTCTCGCTGCATGATATTATGCCACGCCATGCTCGTTGAGACATTTTCTTCAACATAGTGGGGGTTATTGTTCCAAATAACAGCTGCCTTCAACTCATCATTACTATTATAATGTTGATTATAATAACATATGGATTGGTTGGGACTTACGGGCCACCCTATATATGTATGTATGCATGGGGCCAAGAAAAGCACTACACTTCCCTTCTGTGGACTAATGAACAATCTTTGTCATTCATTAATACGAGGTTGTTTGAAAACGGAAGTCTCATATTTGAAATAATCGTGTCAGAAACACTACTTGTTCAAGGGAAACTAAACATCACCAGAAACACAATAAGAGTGATGAGTTTTGATCGGGAAAGTCTGGGCTTGGTACAAGGTGTCTGCAAAACTGTTATGGGAGTTCAATATGTTTCTTATTGCTCTCAAACAATACCTCAAGCTTCAAATAAAGCGTACCTTGTTCTTAACAGTGCTTGTCTAATCTCTCATTAACAAGTACACGCTGTCTCGCATATTATTCAAGTAACTCGTTCCATATTGTTGAGAGAGAGAAAAAGAATAGAAGAAAAAGCATTGTTCACTTGAGAAAAAAAAACAATGCACGTGTGCGGTCTGTGAAAACTGAAACACCACACGCCGTGTATAAATTTTTTTCCGAATACAGCTAGGAGGAGACGTTTTGAAGATGTAATAGTGTTTAATATGGGGTTTTCATTGAAATCATTCTGTATTTATTATCGAACTATATTTTCTAAGATATTTTGCATTCGATACTATAGGTTATCGTGTGACAACCAACTTAAACTCCCTTTTTAAAACACCACTCGCTACTACACCGGTAAATCTACGGATTTGCAATGCTAAAATTAGCGGTTTGATTCCTCTGGGTGGATCTTAGCAGATAGTAAGATGTGGCTTTGCTAAAAAAAGAAAAAACGCACATCCTTTGTAAAAACAACAATATTTCTCTGTTGAAGTTTAAATAAAAAAGTTTTTGTCAATTTAATATTTAACAATTTCTAGTTCCGAATGTCAAACGTTATTTGACTTAGTATTAAAACTAGTCTGCTAGATCTGATAAAAAAAAATGGTGATTTTCGTTTTTCCTTTTCAGACTGACAAGTTGAATAAATGTTTCACAGTGTTGCGTTGTTTAACTAGCAAAGGCTGTTTCTTATTACTGTTGATACCAAATTCATTATTACAATTCCTCACTATAACATATTTCAATTTCTTCACCATGTGACGCTTCATTTTATTGCAAGCTTTATTTACGTGCAAGTTTCAAATCGTCCGGAGTTCAACAACAATGCTAGCCACAGAGATAGTTGTGCAAAGAGACAACAATACACACTGTCGTGTAACACTGTTGTAAATACTGTTGTAAACCACAGTATTGCAGGTGATATTGTTGTAACCAACTACGTTTGTATGTCAGCAATGCAGTTGTGATTAGTTATTTATCGTTGTATTTAGAGACGTTTTTACAGGGATGCAAATGCTGACACATGTTTAATAAAACATAGACGCCTTTAAGGAACAGTTTTAAAAGAATGGGTTTCAAAGCTGATTGAAGTAGTTATCTATAAATGTTGTCATGAACATTATTGTTAATTATTACTTTTTATTCTTTTATTTTTCTATTTGTAAACGCTTGTTAGCATACGTGGAACTACGTTACTACAACATTTTGTAGTTACCAGGATAGACATCATAGCGGCGTTGACATATTGTCTTATATTTTCCTTTAGTTTCACTCACGCTCTTAGAATGAAGAAAACGAAACTTTCTAATGCAAAACACACGATGAAATATCGAAACCGTGAAACTGTAGTTAAGCTGTGGCAACGAAAACCTATATCAGGTAAAGTTAACACAATCCCTCAACGGTAACAAAGTTATGAAACCGTTTGTTAAGCCCAGTCCTTTGGCAGTAACAAAATTATTGAAACATTTATGAAATAAACGTTTAAACTAAAATACTTGAACTTCACGTAACAAAATCTACTGAGCAGTATATCCATAGTTTCAGATCAAAATAAATACACACAATATGACGTTAATTAAAATACATAATTGTTTTTGTAGAACAAAGCCACATGGGGCTACCTAACTGTGTCCATCACGGGGAATCCAATCCTGTATTTCGTAAGTCTGTGGACTGAACGTTGTCATGTTGTGAGATTACAAGGGCTAATGAAAGACAAGTTTAAATTAGAAGTTGTGGGAAATATTTGTATAACACATTCTGATCTTCTTTCCTGTGAAATGTGTCCCATGTTGTTGATCTAAATGTTTCTTTAAATATGTATTGTTGATTAGCCATAAAACATTTTTATAAGGTTGGGCGTGACCTCAACGTCCAGAACTTTCTCCAAAGCAAAGGGATAGCTTGAGCAATATCTGAAACAGACATTGGGTAGATTAGAATGAGTTACTGAACTTGTTGGTCTCTTTAAGAGTAGAGTGGAAGATCGAAACAGTTTTGCCTTCACTATCAACTAGATATACAGTGAGATAATTCAGCACTTTAAACACTCTTTAACGTAGTTTATTTGAAATGTCAAACATACCGTTCAGTGTTGAATACTCTTATCACATCATTTGAAATAGACTGTGCTTTATATTATACTTTCTGCAGAATACCACAAAAGAACAACAGAGACCATCACAAAATCATGTATCCACACACAAAAAATACTTAGTTTACAATATACTTCCTACTCACATAAAAAAAAACATCAAATATAAAGAAACAAGTATTCCCGGATTGATCAGCAGTAAGTTTGCTGACTTACAACATTAAAGTCCAGAGGACAAAGTGAAAACATTTTTTTGTGGCTGGATGCTGAAATAAGCAAACAATATCCAATAAGTCCAGTTTCCATTTCTTGTCGAAATAAGGAAACAATACCCAATAATAAAAGTCCAGCTTATATTTCTTTCTTAACCTGAAGATGGCCTAGGAAGGTCGAAACGTTGTTCTTTCCTTCTCAATAAAAGTGTTAGTATCTATACCGGCCGTTCTGAGATATCAGTTTACATCTGTCAACTTTATTTCTTAATTTAATTTTCATTGTCCTTCAGTAATTGTTTTTGATGATTCATCATTTTAATTGGCTTACTACTTCATTGTTTCGTTTGTGCTGGTAATTAATATTATTTAACTTGCCTTTTCTTCGATCTTACGTTTTCCTCTTGTAGCAATGTCTCATTAATTAACTTTATATTTCTTTCTTGTTCTTGCTTCCTTCATTGTATAATTGTCTCGGCCTTTCTTCTCCGCATAACATTTTGTCTATTTTCCGTAAAACTTGTTTTGTTAAAGTAATCGTGATTTCTTTGTTTAATTGGTCGATATCAAACTATTTCATTGTTCTTAACAGGCTTATAAATATTAGCTATTGAAATTCTTACATTATCATGAGTTAAATTAAGTTATAAGACGACCCTCATAAATATGAGCATTTTTTAATGAAAAATAGTCTCATATTATGTTCTTTAGGAAGTGCTGACTAAGCTTAGTTTATTTTATCTGATAAAAATAGATTTTATGAAAACCCCTTTTCCATAAAATAACGAGTGAGTGGACACTAAATTTAATGGTTCCGAATCTTCATCCATTGCCAATTGAAATTGTGTTCATTATTCTCCAAAAGCTTTTTTGTACTGAAAATTGACTATAGTTGTTCATTAATATTGTTAAAATAAGCCAAGTGTTATCTTTAAAAAAAAGGCGTCTATTTGAATTGTTATATTACCTAGCTTTATCTGATTGTATGGAGAGAAAAAACTTTAGATAAATTATTGTTTTAACAAAAGTGCTTCGGTGAATACTACTTTATTTGTAACCTAAAAAAATATATGTGTTGTTGAAGTCTCAACATACTTTAGTCAATTAGAAATAATTAGAAGGTAAATAAGGTTAGTAACATTAGAGGAAATGAAAAAATGGATATATAAATTATAGGACTAAAAGCGTTGTAAATAAACTAATAATTTATAAAGTGTGTAGAGTAGTCCAGAACCCATCAGTGTTCATATTAAAGTCCATATGAATGGAAACATGTTTTGCTTCTTGGCTTCACTATTCATTCTGACTATGAATAAAATAGTCTAGTCTATAAGATCTATTCTTTCCTTCAACACATAGCTACTTTCTCTTCGCTGTGCACAACCAACAAGGATTCTCTATTCATCAAACTTTATCAAATAGAAAAATAAATGCTTGTAGTTAACGTTAATTCCGTACATAAAAAAATTATGTATACATTACTAAAAACAATTTCACTACGTCTAAGTAAATATAAGTTACTATCTTCTTACAAGAGACTACATAAAATTCACTAAGCTTGATTAATAAACATTCCTGTATTTGTACAACAGGTTACAAACAAACTCACTATGTTTAATAAGCATAAAATATTATATTTGTATACGACACTACAAACAATTACACGAAGCTTCATTAATACTCATCTCTATATTTGTACATCAGTCTGCAATCAGTCTCACTACGTTTAACAAATATACAACATTATATTTTATTACTATATTTTCTACAGGAGAGTATATACCACATCACTACGTTTAATAAATATATATTACTATATTTGTACACCAGACTATAATAAATGTCAATATCTGTAATCAATACACATTACTATATTTATACACTAGTTCTCAAGTAATCTTGCTACATTTACAATATATACATTCCTATATTAGTGTATATGTTTTCAATCATAGAATGTAGTTGTACACTGTGACACACAAGTGACTTATTGTAAACTGTTAATTAAATTTATGGGATCTTGGGTTCTTCGTGACGTCACACTTGAATATTACTATTTCATATAGTTTACTGAGGAATATGATTTGTCGCCTGCAGACAGTCCAGCTAAAAGGGTCGCCATTAATATTAAATGCATTACCGTAACTTACATTATGCTTAACTCTCGATACTCAAAGCAAGGTTAAACTTTCAGTGATGACTGATTTAACTGATAAGACAAATTCTGTTTTCACAGTTCAGTTACTGTTCTTAAACTTCATATATTTTCCAATAATCCTACATAACTATCCTTAAATATTATTATTATTTTAGCTTCTTAAAAGAAAAATCTCAAAATTTTACTTGAAGAATCCAAACCAGTGTCAATACATAAATTTCTTGAGTTTGATAACATTTTTTTGTAGTTCTAATACGTTTAGTCACTTGATTTATTTATGAATATTATAGGTATTTCTTGTGAGGCCAGAAACTTATAACACTTGATTTGAGCATTCTTTCTTAGTGTGCCTCCCGCTAATACAGCAGTATGTCTCCGGATTTACACTGCTAAAATCAGGAATTCGATTCCCTTTGGTGGGCTGAGCAGGTAGCCCTTTGTGGCTTTGCTATACGAAAAAAAAACACTTCTTTCTTAGTGCACTTGGAATGAAACTTTCAATTGCATAGACGATTCTCTCTGACTCCTAATATAGGAAGCATACTCGGCCCGGCATGTCCAAGTGAGTTAAGGTGTTGGGCTAGTAATGTGAAAGTCTCGGGTTTGAATCCCCGTCGCACCAAACGTGTTCGCCCTTTCAGCTGTGGACGCGTTATAAAATTACAGTCAATCCCACTATTAATTAGTAAAAGAGTAACCCAAGAGTTTGTGGTGGTTGGTGACGACGAGCTGCCTTCTCTCTAGTCTTACACTGCTAAATTAGGGACAGCTAGCGCAGACAGTCCTCGTGTAGTTTTGCTCGATATTCAAAAACCAAACTCAACTACCTAAATCTTCTTTCTAAAATACGCAAAAATAACTTGTATAAAAAGTAGTTCTCTATTTCTTTCGGAAAAATAATATTTACCTAAATTCAAAATCTCTCTGGTTTTGGTGAAACAATTCTTTCAAAAAATTTAGTACCTTTCTTACGACGGCTGAACACTTACTGCAGTTTATCATAAATATTTTGAGCCATAAGCTATACCATGGACCTAAATATAGGAGGTTTTTTTTCCTATTTCTACAAGGTGGATGTCACATATTAAATAAAAACTTCAAATTGAAAAACACTGAACAATCAATTGGTTAGCCTACTAATAATCATACAGATATATAATAGTTTCCGTGTCATTCTTTCGATAACTGAATACTTCTCTTCTCAGATACAATTTTGTTATAAATTCCTAGATTATACTCTGAAGAGAGTATTAATATCCTGAGCACACATACATGCTCAATCACAGCTTACTCACAACCTTTATTTCGAACATATTTTATAAGACACGAATATTCAACCTCTGATTCATTTACTTTTTAATAAAACAGATTTTTGTTTTTCTTTGTTTGATAATCATACTTCGTGCTTGTCTGTAAACATTCTGTAGCTAACTTTTTATTCTGATTATATTTTACTATTCTGTTTGTTTGTTTGTTTTTGAATTTCGCACAAAACTACTTGAGGGCTATCTGTGCTGGCCGTCCCTAATTTAACAGTGTAAGACTTATCCTAAGTAAAATGCTGTCACTAATGTTTAGTTGGATTTATAACGTTACAACGACCCAAAATACATAAAGTGATTCGATATAATGGCAGTGGAATGATCGAACTTCGGATGAAGAGTTTGATGCCCTGACAAGTAGGACAGCATATGGAGAATCCATTCAATGGCAATGCACTTAACGCTTTGATATAGAAAGTTCCAAGACAATCGTTAAAGTCGAGAAACAAATGTTAGAACGCTAGAAAGACCACATAATTATCAGTAACGTGTTTGCCAGGTATGCAACTTGAGTTTAGAATCAGAATAAAAGACGTAAACATATTTCCCACATTTTGAGGAGATGAGCGAATCGGGCCTACATGGCCAGGTGGTTAGAGCGCTTCACTTGTAATTTACGTGCCGCGGGTTTGAATCTTAGTCACACCAAACAAGTTCACCCTTTCAGTCGTGGGGGCGTTATAATGCCCACGATCACTCCCGCTATTCGTTGGTAAAAGAGTAATCCAAGAGTTGGCAGTGGGTGATGATGACTAGCTGCTTTCCTTCTAGTCTTACACTGCTACATTATATATGGCTACTGTAGATAAGCCTTGTGTAGCTTTGCGCGAAATTTACAAACAAACAAACGATCAACAAGCAATCAACAAACCTATTAGATCGTTGAAGAAAATCTTTGCCAGAATCGTTCATTATCAACTAGGACTAAATCACTTACCAACTGGTTTCCGGCGGCTATAACAGTGCAAGAAAAAATTCCAACATATTTTCAAATTCAGTTTTGATGACAAATGCCCAATTTCCCAATTTACTCACCATTATTAAGTGAGGAATATAACTTATGCTCTTTAGTACTTTCATATAGCAATTAGAAATTGTGTTATTTCTGACCTGGTTGTGGTGAAAACACCAGAGTATTAAGTGTAATATGCCATAAAAGATAACATTTAATACTTGAATAGTAATTGTTTTTGATGATTCATCATTTTAATTGGCTTACTACTTTATTGTTTCGTTTGTAATACTGTTACTGTAAAGTTATTACAGTAACGTCTAGTTCAAAGAAATATTTCACATTTTCAACTAAACCATTATTTACTTTCTTTTTAAATCAAACTTTTCTTGAGTAATGCAAATGAAGCTCCAAACAGGTTTCTCAATAATAAAAAATAAAACACCGAGCAGGCGCTCTTGACTGCTAAATGGAGCCAATGGGAACATAGGATACAAGAAGAAACGAAACTACATAACATTATAAAAAAAAAGCACTTATGAAAAATATTGATTCGTTTTCCTGTAAATAAAAACAAAAGAAAAGAACAATGTCATGCAGCATTTATTGCGTTTCAAAATATTCGAAACGCGAGAGAAATCATATCTAAGAGAAAAACAATAAAAAGCCAGCAAAAGTGGGTCATAGTGATCAAAAGATCGATTGGTGGAAAATCGGGTTGGTTAATCCCAATTTTCAATTTTTGTATTTTTCGCACTTTAAAGAAGATTGTTAAAAAACAGCGTACACTGTCCTTGGTAAAAAATTAATGTGCTATTTCCCTAAAATTTCATCAAATTTCAATTTGACATTATATCACTTTAATAATGAGCAAGTCCAACAGCACGCAGATCATCTATAATTTATTTTAAAATATTAATATTGTTGGGAATCTTAAGTCCTAAGCCTAGTTACAACGAATTTTGGCATTTTTATACTGACTAAGTTTAATGATGAAGTGAATTATTTCCAGAATGTGAAATTATCTGAGCGATGAATCAGTGATATCGTTTCACCCAAGCGCGTAAGGCGTGCGACTCGTAATCCGAGGGTCGCGCCAAACATGCTTGCCTTCCCAGCCGTGAGGGCGTTATAATGTGACGGTCAATCCCACTATTCGTTGGTAAAAGAGTAGCCCAAGAGTTGGCGGTGGGTGGTGATGACTAGCTGCCTTCCCCCTAGTCTTACACTACTAAATTAGGGACGAGTAGCACAGATAGCCCTCGAGTAGTTTTGTGCAAAATTACAAAACAAACAAACAAAACAATATCGTTTTATTCTCGGATATTCTCCCTTGAAAAGAAAGAATAAAGTCATTGTATATAATATAGCAAGGTGGAATGATATAGACTTACCTTTACAAGTTACTCATTTTTATAACTTACAATTAGATGTCAAACTTAGTTTGAATCGAGTCGTATGTGCAAAGTTATTTAACAAAAACAGCTCAATTTTGACCCGAAAACTGAATACAACTACATACGTTTTACTCCATACTGGCAGTAACGTGTACGCTTCCATCTCCGTAAGCATAATGTAATCAAAAATGGAAAAACTGACGAAATGGCTTCAAAATAATTTTTTTTGTCATGAGTGTTTCCATGGCAACAAAGAATATTTGCACTTTGAAAGTAGGACTATTTATCGTCACCTAGTTTGGCAATCTTCATCTCAGAAAAAAAAATGAGGCTGTATTACGGTTTATATTAATGTTAAAGTTTACATGAAAAAGCCGAAAATTAAAAACACATTCGGCTTTCAATGTAATATTTAATGTTAGAAATTGTTAATTACTTATTTTAATGAAATTTGAAAAATAAATATGTCTGTGATATCCTATGTATAACTCAGTTGCACAGTGGTAACTGAACCCAGTAATTAACTGGTTTTAATTTAGTACAGTGATAAAACTTATATCGGAAAAACTTTCAGGTTAAAATTGACAAAATCATTTTGTATCCTTCATTTCCTTCGTTGATAGAACAGTGGCTTTGTTAGTCAGACATCTTAGGTTTAAGTCGCGATCCTGAAGTCTCATTTGACTTATCAGCTTTTTGATATAAAATTTAATGTTAAATACTGTTATCTGAGACACGAATAATTACATATTATTCCACAACAAACATGGAAGTAATACGCTATGAACATACGCTTACGACAGTATTTGGTATAAGAGATTTATACACATCAACTTCACATCCAATATGTGGCTGATGTTGCCATAGTTACTCAGAGGCAAGGACATCCAGAAATGTGCTTAAATTGAAACTATTTTAGGTTATCTCGAATCGGAGTTTTCCTACAAAGGCAATGCACGTGATATAGGTAACTAAGTGTTACTACTATAAATATACCAGAATACTACTATAGAGGTGAAGTAAGCTATTCTTGAATTATTTTAAAGCCTCGCAAGTCCTGCGTACTCTAATCTGACGACCATATATTCGATAATAGCCCTGTCAGTCTAAAATACTTCCTAACTAGCTGTTTTCCATAATCCATTTAATACACAATGGACAATGTATTTTTTTAGCTAGTTTCAATAGTTCGATCTCATAAAAATGTATAGACAGTGCATCCCACGATTTGACTTGTTGTTGTTTTGAATTAAGCACAAAGCTACACAATGGGCTATCTGTGCTCTGCCCACCACGGGTATCGAAACCCGGATTTTAGCGTGTAAGTCCGCAGACATACCGCTGAGCCACTGGGGGGCCGATTTGACTGGTGATATGTTTTCACGTATTTATCGAATTCACTATCACCAGAACTAACTTTATGCTCAATAACAAAAACTTCTTACAAATAAATGGCCTAAGTATGGGGTATTCCGTGTCACCAGTTCTGGCCAGCACTTTTATGACCCAGACTGAATCTCATACGATCAATTCAGCCTTACACCCACCACTATACTGGTACAGGTTTGTTAACGATACATTTGCTGGATTCATATCTACAGAATACACACTTAGTTTTTACAACCACGTTAGTTCTATACATCCTAACATTAAGTTCACTTCTAGATAGCAAAAACTAATCAAAGAGTATTTCTCAATCTCAAGATCACAAGAACCGATACACATTTCAAAACAGAAATCGACAAACAAAATCACCCATGCTGGATTATACATCCCCTGGGTTTCAGCACATGACATAAAATAAAAACTTAACATATTAAGAAACTAAATAAACACAGCCACAAAATTATGTCCACCCCATAAAATTAGCGATGTAATTAGACAAAATAAAACAACACTTCATCAGCATCAACAACCTTTTTCCAAAAACCGTTGAAAAATTATACACAGACACCTAGATCAACAACAAACAATAATAAATTCCAATAAACTATAAACTATAAAATCTTACACGTCTTCATACCATATACTCCCACAATCAGCGAAAAACCATCATTTGAGAAAAAACGTAAAACACAACATTACAATAAATTTATTCATAAACCAGGTACAAAGGTCCATACTATGTGTGTGTTTTCTTATAGCAAGGCCACATCGGGCTATTTGTTTAGTCCACCGAGGGGAATGGAACTCCTTATAAATCCGTAGACTTACCGCTGTACCAGTGTAGGAGCCTCTTAATATTTTTAAACTGACAAACACAACACAAACATTATTTATAAAACACAATGCTACAACTGCCACGACTTCTATATTAGAGAAACAAGCAGAAAAATGGAAACCAGATTCAAAGAACACGAAAAAAACACCTTCACACGTTTTTGAACACTGTAAATTAAAAAAAACACAACACTACCTTAGAAAATACTTAGACACTAAGTAGGGAAACAAATATAAACAAACGAAAAATCAAAGAAGCAATACTTATACAACAACTAAACCAAAATTAAACAAATATGAAGAAACACCTTTATATCCATACAAATTAATAACCTAACATCTAACTGCAACGCTTCCTACAGTCCCGTACCCGTTTACACTCCTGTCCCTAAAATATGTAACCCGGCAACGATCAGTTGCAAACTCTCTCTTTGCTAACTTAAAAATGATCTAAGAAGGTGCACACGTTGTTTTTTTCTTCATTAGTAAAAGTGTTAATACCCATACCAGCCGTTTTAAAATACATTTTTACTTCAAGTGGGTTTCTCGTCATGAATAACCTTTTTTTTCCTTCTCCGACTGCATGTCAAGTTGCTGAGCCAGCTTGTGTACTCGTGACTTGTGTTGCTTTCTGGAGTGTGGATCTTTCTTTACGATGTTACAGCTTCCTAAAGAGCACGGATACCTTGTGACATTGACCTTTATATTCACGAATTCTCACCTAGGCACTTCACCACAGCAAAATATGCCTTGTTGAAGGTCTTTTTTTCTGAGTATTCTTGGTTCACCCATATCTTTTTGTTTTTCTAATATTATTAAGTTCAAGGAATATTTCTGTTTTGAAAACTTCTTTTTGACTTGAGTGTATGAATATCTTGCATCACAAAGGAATGTTATATACCATTCCCAAACGCAATCGATATTTGATGGAATCATGCTTCCCACAAAATGCCAAATAATGTCAATATGTAGTTTTTATGCTGACTCACGTATTTAAGACTATTTTAATATAATATACTAATCCATCTGTACACACTTTTTTTCTCGTGTGTTGTTGGTATTTCAGTCATTACACATAAAACTGACAGAAATATGCACTTCATTCTTCTAATATTTCAGAATTTTGTTTGATTTTCTTGGAAAGATGTAATAAAGACTCACGAATATAAATGTCAAGAAAGGTGTTATCCACGGTAGTGGCGTCAATTTTTCAGTTACAGAAAATAAAATAAACATATTTATATCCAGTCGCCTTCCACGACAAACTCTAACTGAGGTTACAGTTATATATTTTTCTACTTACAATATAAAGTAGGAATTCCACTTTGCTGACATTTCAAGAGAACTATGAGCGTAATCTAATCAACTGTCTTGGGCATTTGTTGACAAATATGGTCACTGATATCATTTTCTTTACATGACGTTAACGCCTGTCAGATAGCTCACGTATCTGAACACAGTTCAGCATGACTTGGAAGATCTGCAGGTGATATCTACTTTTGGTTGGTATGTTATAGAACTAAAACTGTTTCATACATCCTGTTTTTTACTGGCTGTTTGTACTAACTGGCATCACGCTAATGTAAGTAACTTTCTACTGTATAAGCAGTATCTACCGAATAAACACATTTAGAAAAGAGATGAAAGGATAACTAAATTATGTATTTGTGTATGATAAAACACTGAATACTGCTTGGTTGAATTATAATATATTTTACATGATAATGAATTTTACGTTTTATGTGAATCTGTCTAAGAAATAACTTCGGTTATCTCAGTGTTTACCAGGACGGGTTTCTGCATGAGACTCAGAAGCTGTCGTCAAACACTGGATCTCTTGCATTATTTTCCCCCCAACAGAACTAACACTGCAATGACAATATATTCCATTTTGTACATTAATTTAACATCAAAAATTGTTTTTATCAACAATTACAAGGCTGCTTTAAAAGTGCATAACGTTCTGTGAATTCTGGACTTAGAAAACTGTAACGTAAAGAGAAACTTGATAATTTATTATGACTTTAAGTTATTTCTATTACTACAGTAAACTTTACTAGCTCTTCCTAAATCTCATAACAACTTGGTTTACACTTAAGATGTAAAACTCCATAATTATGTTATAAAGTAAGAATTAATTATAATAGACATGGTGTTTAAACGAATATCTCTAGAAATAAATCTAACCAGTTGCGGAATGTCTGACAATTTTTATGTGAGTCTCGTAGGAATGTTCTTTATAAACTGATTTCATGTAAAGAATCGATATGTCTTTTCCTGTAGATCATACCTTTTATCATAAGATCAAGAAAGTTAAAAATGTATCGCCATATTGAAAAACGTTCACTTTAATATTCATGGTAGTTATTATTCCATTGAAAAACGTTCACTTTAATATTCATGGTACTTATTGTTCCAATGAAAACAGTTCACTTTAACATTCATGGTAATTATTGTTCCAATGGAAAACCGTTCACTTTAACATTCATGGTAATTATTGTTCAAATGGAAAACGTTCACTTTAATATTCATGGTATCGTTCCAATGAATGAGTGATGCAACAAAATATTTAAAATATTATCTATCCTTTATGTCATAATAGAGTCACAATTAGTGTTCATATCGTTATACATCACATAAAGTACAAGTGTTATTAGTTTCGTTAAATAATAAAGAACAGATTATGACTAATGAACAAAGATCAGTAAGAAAGTATGAATTGAAAAGTACATTAACTGTAAATAACTACCACACTTCTATGAAAGGTAATTTAATATTGACAGTCGATAATTTATAATGTCTTCATATTTTAGTTCTTATTATTTGTAAATTAAATATCAATTGTAATCGAGGTGTGCCAACTTGTAAAAGGGAATTATCCCTCGGATAAAGTTTAAAAACACAATCCATATTATTGTATGATAGGCAATACTGTTAATATTGATAAAATTAATGTTGTTAATCTTGATAAAGTTGAAGAACATGGTCTAGATTGTAAGATTATTGACAATACTGTTAATATTGTTAATACTGATAAAGTTGAATAACACAGTCGAAATGGTAAAATGATAAACAGTGCTGTTAATTGGTGGTGAAATTTTTAGTTGAGAAACGAGGTGCTTGGTGAAAATGCACGAGAGTCAATACGTGATGGTAAGACAGATACAACTGAATTTAAGAAATTAAAACTAGAATATCAGCTGAGGTCAAAAGAGCTTGAATTGCAAAGAGAGAAACAACAAAGAGAATTAGAACTGAAGCAGAAAGAATTAGAAATAAAGATTAAATTAAAGGAATTGTAATTAGCTACCAAATTAAACTCCACCATACCGGATCAGTAAAGATGTGAGAGTTATGCCAACATCTTAAGAAAAGGAAGTCGATAAATAGTTCTTACAATTTGAAAAAGTTGCCACCAGTGTGAATTGACCAAAGATGGACTAGGCTATTACTGGCAAGGTCAGGGAAATGTGATTGTTATGCTTGCAATTTTGAATGAATTACACCCGAAGTTTATAAGCAAAATATAGACAAATCTAGGAAGTATGAAAGCCAAACACAAGAGGAATTTGATAAAAAAATGAATAACTATTTAATACTTGTTTATTGTCTGAGAAAACGGATAAAACTTTTAACCAGCTGATTAAGCTTATTTTGATCAAGTTATTTCTACAGTGTACCTACCCAAAAATAAGGATGCACTTGGATGAACACAATTTCAAAAATTTAAGCCAAGCAGTGGAGTAACAATGGTGGATGACTATGCCTTTATGCGCAAACTCGCTTGAGAGAAAGGTGCTCAACATTATAGCTTGTTTACAAGTTGAAATGGCCTGAGCAACTGGTTTTCTCATCGGAGAACCCAGTTCGAATCCAGCCCGAAACCAGACTCAAAGAATGCCAATTAGCATTCCAATTTCATTTCTTCTGGTTTGATAAAATTGGCTTTAAAAATGTAGTTGTGTGTACTTAGTGTAAGAAAAAAAGGACACATTATATTTAAGCCTTGAGTTCTTCAGGAAAATGAAGAAAAAGGTGGGCTTTACCATGATGAAATATCCGTTAAGCCTTTGAGTGTTAAAAAAACCGGTGAAAGTGAGAAATTTATGAAGTAATGTAAACCTTTCATCACGGAATGATTTGTGTCACTGGTAGTTGGTGAATACAATTTACAACACAATAAAATTTTGAAAGATACCGAAGCTCCTAAGCCTTTACTACTAAAGGTAATTCATTCACAGTCTGAGAAATCTTCAACTGAAGCCAGCATGTTTATTCATGGCTTAGAGCTAGGCTTTATTTGTGGACATATAATAATGGATGTTCGTCATACTCTCAAAGTTGAAGGCATTTTATTATTGCTAGGAAAAGGCATATCTGGTGAGAAAGTCATCACGCACCCGATTATGTCCTTAAATTCCAACAAATAGGATGACTGTGAGAATAAGGAACTTCGGGATATTTATACCGTGCAGTTACCGGGGCTAAGAGTAAAAGGTTTTCAGCGGAAGAGACTCTTGATGACAACAAACACACTGACCAGAGCACTGACTTAAATGAAGGTCTAGAAGATATCTTCCTTAGTAAGGCTCAATGAAAATGAGTTCACTTCTCTTATGCGTAATAATAAGAAGATTCCAAATGAGAGAAAGGAATCTTTATCTACAACTAATATTGATTCCAAAGCGGACCCACTGAGTCAGACAAACTTATTGTTGAACAGGAAAAGTGTTCCAAAGTGAAAACAATTACGTTAAATATCACTCTTGTCTGAGAAAGTAGAGAAAGTTGCAATATGTTGTCACCTTAATAATAAAGTGTTAATGTGAAAATGGAAAGGACCTGATGTGCCACGTAGGAATACATAGAACATAACTTAGATAGTTCTTCCAGAGCGCCCCCCAGTGGCTCAGCGGTATGTCTGCGGACCGGGTTTCGATACCCGTGGTGGGCAGAGCACAGATAGCCCATTGTGTAGCTTTGTGCTTAATTCAAAACAACAATAACAACATCTTCCAGAGCCGTATAAAAATAACTTATAAAATTAGCTCACGATATGTCCATGGCTTGACACCTGAGTGTACAGAAAACCTGTGACAAAATTTTGAATCATTTCTATTGGCCAACTATCTGATAGGATATAGCAGAATATTCAGTACAGGGATCAGTGAAACTGTTCAAAGAGAATTAATTGGCTTTGTGAAGTTAACAATAAGACCCTGCTTTATTATATAAGATGATTTATGCTAAGTTTAGAAGAGATATTGAGATTGATAAAAATCCCAAGAAAAGTCAGAGCAGAAAGAAACATGTCAGGTAAGCACGCAAAGGAAAATGACTTTATACCAGGTGATAAAGTTTTTGCCTTGTTGCCTGTTCCAGGTCATATTTTACAAGCCCGGTATTTTGGCCCAAATGAAATTGAAAAGTGTTTCAGATTATATTATTAACACTCCAGAAAACGAACCAGAAAAGCAATGTCATAATAATATTTTGTAAGAACACATTGTGAGATATCATCCTTAAATTGTTAAGTGTCTTGCCACCTTCGTCACTGCCCATAAAAATGACTAGATTGTAAAATATGACAGTTATGAAAACAACGAGTTACGGGGGAATCAAAATAGATTTCTAGAGTTCTATGATAGCATATAAATCTCGCTAAGGATGATGTAAAGGTTTATAACTTATTCAGAGACACAATGAACTGTCGAAGTTCATCACGCTCGAGCTTTTAGAAAACATGGAATTGAGTGTAGGGGTTAAAAAATCTGGTATTTCATTTTATGTTAAAATTGGACTTGTTAAGATATATTGTGTTATGAAATACTTGATTTTGATAAGATCCGTTATTTTTAATATATGTGTGATTATGTCAATATTATCTCATAACTGTGTAAATAATGTCTGTAAAATTATTCTTATTGTGATTTAATAAATCTCATTCTTAACGGGATCGGTAAAATCTACACGAATTTGTACATATATTTGCACACGTTAACTACTTGTATTATAACTCATGAAGCAGTATGTGTATTTTCAGCAAATTTGGTAGACTTTTAGTACAAGTTTGAATTTTTTGGAGGCCTGGCATGGTCAACCGCGTTGAGGCGTGAGCTTAGTAATCTGAGGGTCGCGGGTTCGCGCCCGAGTCGCGCCAAACATGCTCGCCCTCCCAGCTGTGGGGGCGTCATAATGTAACGGTCAATCCCACTATTCGTTGGCAAAAGAGTAGCCCAAGAGTTGGCGGTGGGTGGTGATGACTAGCTGCTTTCCCTCTAGTCTTACACTGCAAAATTAGGGACGGCTAGCACAAATAGCCCTCGAGTAGCTTTGTGCGAAATTCCAAAAACAAACTTGAATTTTTTATATAAAAAATCAGATTTTTAATCAAATACTATACTAAAGATTTCTTTGTGAAAATATCGAGTCTGTTTCGTTACTTGTCCAAGTGCAAACTTATATTATGATTAAAACACTATTATCCACCCCAAAAAATGTCGAATATTATTTGTATTATCTCTAAAACCTCAAATATATATTCCAAACGTTTTTGTTAGGTAAGACTATATTTTATGTTATCTTTTTCTATCCTTACTATTTGTGGTCTGCCAATTTCACCAACCTTGTAACCATACTAAAATATTAGAAAATAAATAATGTTTTTATCGTGCTAGAATTACTTCAAGTCATAATACAAAAATAGAAATGTTTAGTTTATGTATCTTATGACTCATAACATTATATGTGTATTTTGTTTATTATATTGACTTTCCAGTCGTGCCTGTCTAACACTGCATAAATTGTGCTGACGCGGTGCACGTGCATTCGTGTTACCGTATTAAATAATACAAAACTGAATTTTAAGTTAGAAAGTGACCCAGTCTTGGCTGTGTTTTAGTCGCATTTCAATTATTATACATTATATGCGCATACTAATTATTGCTATTTACAAATATGTTATTAAACTTATTTTTTTCTTAAGTTATAGAACAATAAATAAAAAAGTAAAATAAACAATTATCTCTTCCAGCTACAACCTATGAACAGCCTTTTATAATTTTGCAGAAAAAAAAATGAAATAAAATATTTTATTTTAGGTTTTTTCAACACAATTAAATAGCGAAAAAAAATCACAAATTACTATATCGATGCCGTATAATTCCACTATATTATATCAATTTTAATAACTAAACTGTGTTTAGATTTTAAAGGTTCAAACTTTGAGAAAACTTAAACCAAAACTTATTTCTTTCAAATCTTGGTCCGAGAAAAGCGTAGTAATTTTTTGAGAAATTAAAATGGCTGAGAAAAACCAGTAAGGGAACATTCTAGGGTGCCAGTTAGTTATTCACAAGTCATATATTGAAGTAAGTGTACATAAAGACCATTTCCAAAATGGAAAGACGTGAAAGAGGTCATTGTGTTTGATGCAGTACATAATCCATATATAGCTAGTAAATATTCGTAATTTGCGTTTCTACCTTGAATTAAACTACAAGCTTAGTATTTTGACATCACAAACTCCTAATTTTAACCAATTCTGAATTCATCGTACCACGTAACTCGCAAAAATAAATATTTTGATGTGTACGCATAATACTTACTCTTCATTTAAGAAATTAACTCATATATAATATCAGAGTTTAAATTATAATCTAAAATGTTATGCCAAGCTTATTGACGTAAATTCATAAAATTGTACTTCAGTAAAATTCCGAATGTAAGTCAAGAAACGCAATGACATGGCCTTTGACCCGTGATAGATCGGGAAAGGATTAGCAAATTTCAACCTTTTGACAATATTTGGAGATCAAAGTAAATATTTTTAACTCATTCACGACGAAATGTCTCATCCTTGTAGAGACTTCTTGATACTGTAAATCTGGATACTTTTCTGTCATTTGGTACATGGTTGTCAATCTCATGCTTGAGATAAGTTGCAGTATTCCTTCTGTCTTAAGAGTTGTATAAACGAAAATAATTAGCATCAGTATCATTGAGATCAGGTGTTCTTCCTTTCCTGTTCTCAAACTTTCCTGTTTCGGTCTCACGATCTAAGGTGTACTTGACAGTGTTTATACAGTATTTCAAGTCCACAGCAATTTGTCAGAGTGACCAACCAGCATCATGTAAAGCCTTTATACGAACGATCTGCTCTACTGACAAATATCTATACTTTTAAAGCCGTGGTATTACAACAAAACTAAACATATAGTGTTAAACACTGTTTTTATCTATGTTTATTTGTTGGGTGGTAGTGAAAAGCTTTCTTTAACATACACTGGTACTATATGTTAGTTGCATGGTATCTTCTTTCTATACAGTTACGGCACTGCATAGGGTACTATTATAGTTATTTCACACCATAAATTTTGTCGGCATGTTCATTCAAGCAGAACTCTTATGTCGTGCCCTTTGTGCAGGTATATAAGAATTCTAAAGAATAATAAGTAATTTCACTCTGACTCGTTCAGTTGTCAATAGGAATCAGTGATACATTACCATAGTGTTGGTATTTATACTCTGTAATGGCATGGAAAGGTAAGTCCCATAAAGTGGAAAGAATAACAAATGTTTTCTTGTCCTAATACTTTTGCCCCGTACTGTACAGGTCAACATTTTTTAACTAAAAAGTTCTTATAAATAGTTTATTAATGTAGCTTGAAGGTTTGTTAACGAACATTCGAATACGAGTGACTTTAATAGTGAGATTTTACTTGCATATACTGAAGGAAATATACTATGATGAGAAATAAATTTCGTATATAAAGAATTTATATCTATAAATTGTAAATGAAAAATAAATCATTTTATGGTAACAATTTCAAAATTTACCTGTGGAAATATTTGTTAAAAAGCATTGAAGGATAATCGCTTGATTTTATAATTAAATGTTCTTTACGGTTATGATTGTCAACTATTTTATGTTAATCATTTCTGAAAAATCTACTTGATGCTTTCGTAAACTAATAAATTTAAATAGTATGGTGTACATAAAATTAAATTTTGCAAAGATATATAGCTGAAAAAGATAATACAAGTTACTGTAACGTTGTTTCATAAATCTATGTCAGTTTTGAAAAAAAAATTATGTTTTCTGAGTCTGATTCGTCAATGAACACATATAACAAACAATTTGAAGCTTTTTAATATTTAATAAAAACTAAACTGTTTGTTGTAGACTGATGTTTCTGAACTTGTAAATGAGTTACAAACGGTACATGAAAACAATTTACTTTCCTACCCTTTGAATACATAAATCTCATAACTTTCACATGTCTGAAAAGGTGATGCAGTTTTTTATTTGAAAAGATGTCATAAATATTAAAAGTAGAACGAAATCAAAGTCAAGTTAATATTAATTTTGAAAATTATTTTAAGTTACGTCTTCCAACTGTTCCTTGTGATATATTGACCGATTTTGGGCACAGTTTAATCTTACTGGCAAAAGTATATGAGAATTTTTGTTGTTGTAGAATATGGTTGAAATACGGTATTATTTATGTTCTTAATTCATTCGTGTTATTTGTTACATAATAGGTTTAACCCTTATAATACAATGGAATTTCTGATTTTTTTAAAAAAGTATATACATTCCAAAGTGCCATGTTAAAACTCTTTTAGTATAATCTAAGAATATCTCAAATTTCTTTGCTATTTTTTGTTTCTGGCTTGTATATTAATCATATAGGCAGCTCAAGTGCTTTGAAGTTAGAATGACTGATAGAACTTTGGCTTAACATGTCACAGTGAGTCACAGTGAAAGGTTTGTTTGTTTGTTTTTTGGAATTTCGCACAAAGCTTTTCGAGGGCTATCTGTGCTAGCCGTTCCTAATTTAGCAGTGTAAGACTAGCGGAAAGGCAGCTAGTCATCACCACCCACCGCCAACTCTTGGGGTACTCTTTTACCAACGAATAGTGGGATTGACCGACATATCATAACGTAAGACTAGCGGAAAGGCAGCTAGTCATCACCATCCACCGCCAACTCTTGGACTACTCTTTTACCAACGAATAGTGGGATTGACCGACATATTATAACGCTCCCACGGCTGGGAGAGTGAGCATGTTTAGCGCGACTCGGATGCGAACCCGCGACTTTCATATTACGAGCGCATGCCTTAACGCGCTTGGCCATGCCGGGCCCAACAGTGAAAGGTCTTCATGGTGTTAATGACCCAGAGATGTATATCAATGGAACATCTGTATGTTTGTGGTCTCAATGATTATTGCAGACGTTTTTTTTATTAATCAATGGGGAAAATTTATTTACATGCTCTTCTTTAAAAGCACAAAGTTTTATAAAATTTTATTTGGTAAGTTTTATAGTACAAGTGAATATTCTATAAAAAGGGTAACTTTGACTATTTTACGTATTTTCTGTAATAATAAATATTGGTTAAACAATAAGATGTGATGATTTCTTAACAAACAGCGTCTTAACGCTGGACAATATCAAAGTTTTATTAAACTTTAATCTTAAAAGAAATAGATGTATAAACAATAAGTCATTCAGTTGTTAATTATGGCCGTAGCAAAACGAAAATATGTATAGAAAACTATAGCATGGTTTAAAAATATACAGAATAAGCAAGTTTTGGTAGAATTGCCATAGTCAACTCTCGGACAATTCTTTTGCCAATGAATACTACGGTTGACCGTTACATTACAACACTCGCACGGTGACCATGTTTGGTGTAACGTAGATTCGAACCCGTCACCCTCGGACGACGAGTCGAGTGCCTTAATCCCTTGGCCATGGTGAGCCTATTAGCAAGCTGAAATAGTAAGCTAAAATATATAGAAAATTAATTATCCATCCCTTTTGGGAAAATAATTGAAAATATACAATTAATTATAGAAACTAAAATGATAACCAATATATCCTGGTTAGGTAGTTACTCGTCTTTTATTGTAAAAACAATATTTTGTCAAAAACAGTTATATGGGCAAAGACAGACTAGTAAATCAGTAAGAATTTTGTACATTTGCACATTGAATAAGCTTCCTTTTCGGGATAATAAATTATCTACACTACCTCATTCAAATAGTGAATAATATGTATGTTGAATAGTTATTTCGTTGAAATAAGAGTGTTTTTTTTCTCAGCGTCTTTTTCATGGCATTAAAAGTGAATCATTGTTTATAATAACTGCCTAATGATATATATGTTATAATAGTTGCCTTGTTGACTTGTGAAAGGAAAACAGCAAATTTGTTAAAACCTTACCCAAACTGTAAAAGTGTAATTAAATTTAGTCTTTGATTACACGTTCAGACATGTTAGCCCACTTCATATCAGCCTGTCATAACAACTTAGCTAATTCGCCCACTGTGACGCTTCTTTGAACAACGACATATTCGTCTCCGGAAAAATAATCATCTCTAACCTTCACCCCCTGTAGTCTACACACATGTAGCGCTCTCTAACGGTATTCTTCTTGGGCCACCTGCTAACTACTAACCAGATAACAACAGCTCACTAAATTGTTCCTCTTTCTTCTTTTTCTTGGTTTCATTTACAATAGATCTACATCTACTTTATCTAACATCAGTTTAAACTTAAATCCAATCTACGTGTTATAGGTAATGCTCCCTGATGACATGGAATGTACAGTGTAAGAGTAGAAAAAAATCCATACAAATAATATTAAACTTTATTGCACACATTTACATTAGCTTTCAGTCAGGGAAAAACGTCACAAAATAAGTAATTAAAAAAAATCTGGTGACGGAAAATGTGATGTAGGTATGGTAATGCCGAAAGGAATACAAACAAGAATATAAGGTTGACACAGTTAGACTTAAATAATCTGTTCATGATTTTTCAATTTTAAAATTCAGATCTACACTGTAAAATACACACTTGGCGCTAATATTACTGCAAATTTAAGTTATATATATATTCCTTACTGTGGGGTATACAATTTATTTATCACAATATCTTGGCCCTGCCAGAGTAGACGCCAATGTAATGTAACTAAAAGACCAGTACATATTTACAAGGAAATACAAGATGAGTTAAACGTGTCTTGATCATCAAAGACTCTTTCTACGAGGTCGCTTCAATTGACCAACTTCGTAACCATTTTGTACTTGTGCAATTTTTAGCGTAACATTACCTTTTAATATTGAGAATCATGTATGGATGATACATGTATAACTGTATCATCCCTCTATTCAAGTTTGCATTCCTTTTGATACTGCCGTCTCTACATCATTTTACATCTACAAAATGTTTTATAGATACCTGTTTATTTTGTTAATTTATTCCAAAGACAAATGAATACAAATTTACTATTATGAAATACTTTTCATAACCTCTTCATGAATCAAAGAGTGCAATATGTTAAGTTGCAATAAAGTAAGTGTGAACAGCAAAAGATCTGAATAATTTGTTAAACAATTCAATGAAGTATGTTGCAGTAAAATGACCATAAACAACAACAAAAAACGTTAACAGTGTGTAAGTAAACACGGTTAGTAACATAGAGAAATATAGGCCAACTCATACCACAGACTCAACTGAAGCTACCATAACGCAATTAATAATCAACTATCCAGTAAGATATGTTGTGGGAAATTGACTGTGAACAGTAAAAGATATGAATAGCATGTAACTAAGCAAGGTAGTAGCAAGAAAAATAAATCACCTTATGACGATAACTTTGCCAAAACTGGAAGAGCATAAGTAATGCTCCGATTATTAAGCATACTCAGTACTTTTAGATACATAAAGACAAGTTGTAGTACAGAACGAATGTTTGAGAATTCTATGTTATAATTTTCTTTCGTAACAAAATGTTTATATTTCCCTTCTTGTCAGAATTAGTGCATAACAAAACTTATTACACAGCTATTCCAAACCTAAGGGTTTTAAAAGTAAAATATGGAGTGCAAGTACAATTGTTATTCATTTATTTAGCAGTTAGATGTTCTCTAAATGATAAGTCTTTGACCAGCTTACACTGAATTAATAATTCTATTTGCTTGGTTCACACAACTATCGAAAATATTTCCCCTTTCACAATTAGTATGAGAACATGTTCAAGGTGCGCTTTGAACAGTCACAATTTACGGTTTACGTATGTTAAGTGTATAACAGTTTAATTTGAGTATTATATTTCTATTAATCCTGAATTATACAAAATATATCGAACTTTCAATACCTTTATTATAATAAACATATTGATTTTTTCTTCTTTCTCAAAGATTACTTCATCATTTAGCGTATTGACAATACGAGCCTCTAAGCCTCCAAACTTCAATGCAATTACCTTGGCATTTTAATCTCTTAAGAAAATTATCAACACGATAGGTAGTAAAGATTTCAATTAAAGTGTCACAACATTTTACTGGTTAATTTAAATCATGTTGCAAGCACAATACAGCGGACAGTGTTAAACGAAAGTGTCAGAACATATTACTCTCTTTAGTTAAATATAAGATCAATAGGTTTTTATTTGTATCTGTAATTTCCAATGTTTCTAACTCTAATTATCCCCAGGTGCTAATGGAGTCAAGCTTTTCTTATAACTACTATTGCTATTAAGAATAATAATTATTCTTTTTGGCAGAATCGAGCAGCTCTTGTTTGCCAAGTGACATAAGAGGCACCGATCAATGTTTTCTTATGTCAGAAAGTCGAGAGTTTATTACTATATTCAGAATAGTGTCGTGATTTGAGAGAGCATATTTTACCAATATTTCACCTAGATTTGACAGAAGTATGGATTATTTTTATATTGTTTAGCTATATAATACTTAAAGATGTATTTACATAGAATAATAAAATATATTTATTTTCGACTTAAACAGTGTTTTCCTGTTATTATTACAAGTTACAGCTTTTACAGCAAGTTGTTGTTCTTTTGAATTAAGCACAAAGCTACACAATGGGCTATCTGTGCTCTGCCCACCACGGGTATCGAAACGTGGATTTTAGCGTGTAAATCCGCAGACATACCGCTGAGCCACTGGGGGGGGGGGCGTTTACAATAAGAATAATTTGTTTTTAGAATGAGTAAGACTTTTCGATCACTGGTGCGATCATTATTAAGCACTTAAATAGTTAATAAACAAAAACAAAGTGCTATCTTGTATTTCTGTTACTTTAACTTCTGCAAAGAAGTCTTAAAGTTCTAACTTTTGATTGCTGGTAACATATTTGGATATTTTTATGTAGTTTTACTCTCAGCGAACTATTCACGTTCTATTGTTGTTTTAGAGTTAATTTTCATTCTTACTTCTGTAGGCACGTTTGACTTGCCCCTGTTAGAGTTAATTTTCATTCTTACTTCTGTAGGCAAGTTTGACTTGCACCTGTAATTTAGTAAAATTGTAAAATTCGCCAGTGAGCGAAATTGCATCAGTTGCTTCACAAGCAGAGATTTATAGTTAAAATACGGATTACTATTTGTACATTGAAACCAGAAGAGAACTTGGATTTCACAGAGAGGTAGAACGAGAATGAACTTGAAACTTTGTACTATTTGTTTTCGGTTTGTGCTTTAGTGAACACTCACGAAAAAGCGGTAAAGCGAAACGTTGAAATAAAAGCAGCGTTTTGGTGTTACAAGATCGTGTTTATTTTCTATTATTAGCAAGAGCATATTTTTTATAATGTATTTGTTGCTCTTGCTAATCATACACCATATTTGGTCATACATAAAAACATACTTATCTTTCATAAACTCTCTTGCTGTACTGTTACCTTGCGTTGTAAGAAGGTGCATTGTTTTCTTCCTCGTATGAATGTGTGTCCTGTCACATTCTGTGTGGCTCAGACACCTAGAAACAGAGGCTTACGAGTTCCACAAGCTTCCTATTTTTTGCGGGTCTCATAATGTTATGAAAAGTTTAATAAATTAATTGCGTGGTAATAAATTGGTAAACTGTGGAAGAGTGCACTAATACTTTTCAAATATTACTTTCGGACTTTCAGAGGCATGTTTTTTAGTCTATTTATATTTGGTAAGGTATTCTCTCTTTTAAGTTTAATTTTTAAGGAATCAAAGAGCATCATAGAGAAAGGTTTAAGGATAACAAGTTGACTTACGGCATACAACACTAAATAAGTTTGTAAAAAGTGCACTAATCAAACGTTGTGATAACAGCACTAAAAACCACAAAATCGACAAAATGCAATGAATACACCAGAAAATAATATTTTATCTCTATGAAATATTAATATGGCAAACAGTACTAAACATAATTAAATTTTATTTAAAACCTGTAAAAGTACAGATATTTTCATCTGCTTTCTTAGAAAATATATTGAGAAGTTAATATTGGTGCATTAGATCAAAAAGTTCGCTTTTTTTCGGTTCAACTTAAATGTTAAATTCTATGAATTTTAAACATACATAGAGAAGAAACTGGAGAGAGTCTCGTTCTTCTTCAACTGTCTTCCACTTAATTGTGTTTCGTCCTCACAAATCTATCAACGTGAAATAAACAGATTTTGTTTTATCTTACCGTGAAACTATCAACTAAAGATTTTGCTCAACTTTGTTTGCAGGTACTAATTTTTTATTGAGGTAAATGAGGTGATTTAATCAATTTTTTTTAGAAAATACTCTAATATTTTAGAGTCATTATGCAGATTTTTAATTTACTGGACTGTGTAAACTAAGTATCATCGATTTATTTGTGATTTTCCTTTTACTTCTGGCAAAAAGTTAACTTGTCTTATGTGTCAAGCATGGTTAAACGGTTAACATAATTCCCTGCGGGTTTCAAGTTACCGCACAAAAAACATTTTTCTCCTCATTTTGCTAATATTTTAGACAAAAACAACCAAAACGTTGGCAGTAGATGCTTTCTCTCCGGTCTGACTCTCAACATTAGAATATTCGTAAACAGACAGTGTGGCTTTGTTCTAAAAATTAACACAAGTATTGATCAAAACTAAAAATTTCTCAAAAGGTTTCTTTCAGTACCACTGTTAGGGTTATAATAGATAAACGGTTAATTATTTCATACATTATTAAAAAGCAGTTTTTAATATTCAAATAAGCATCAGTTACCCAAAAAAATATCAAGTTTATAAATTTGTTTTAGAATCTTTGCGTCAACGTACAAAATGGTCTGTTTGCGAAAAGTCTCTCCAACTTTCAAGTAACAGGCTAAAGAGAAAGTTGCCTTAAGACATGAATATTGCACTTTTGGTTTCCATGACAGAGATTTCGATTAAGAAACTCTGACTTCTCTAACAACTCGATCTTTGTTTTATTCAAATTTTCCAGATCATTTCATGTTTATTTCAAGTTCTAATAGAATTATGCTGTTGTAACATGTGTTTTTTATGAATTCAATAGTGTGCTTCCGATTTTGTTTTAATTGATATATATTACACCAAAATCTTACTGTTAATTACAAAATATTCAATATTTATGTATATTGATACAATCGTAACTATTCATGAAACAAAGACGCTAACTACAGCTGAAAAGCTTCACAACCAATTTTCTTGACAAATGTTTCAAACCATACACTGCATACGTCTCGAGGAGAAAAAACTGCAATTTTAAAATATGTAACCCTAAATATTGTACTCCTTCAGCAGTTTAGCTGGTGAGTAGTAGCAACTCTCATGATCTCACCACAGTGTTGTGTCCTATATCTGTTTTCCGCCCGGCATGGCCAGGTGGTTAAGATGCTCACCTCCCAATCTGAGGATCAGAAAGTCGAATCCCTGTCACACCAAACATGTTTATTTTAGAACCGCGGGAGTGTTATATATAAAATCACAGTTGTTTTGAGTTTTATTTATAATTTTAATTATCAAGAAATAATCGTACAAACGTTTCATGTGGAAACTTTATATTGGAAGTAACAACTGAAACATCATAAAGAAATTTTACTAGAAAATGATTAACAAGCTCGTAATGTTTCAACTTCCAATTGTCTTTCATACACATTGGTACAAAATATGTGGAGTTTACAATACACTCATCTGGTTTGTTTGAGTTAAAAGCAGTTCTTTATATATAAAAAAATATACGTTTGGTAAATTCGTATTAAAAGCAGTTAAATAACAAAAATATAATATTTAACATCGCAAAAAAGAATGGCTTACCTGGTTATATTTTTAGTGTTCCCAATAAAAGCTTCTTTATCTGGGTTAATGCTAAATGAATACGATTCTAGGTGCAATTCGCTAATATGATCATGAAGGTTATGAACAAGGTAGAAGAACTAGTAACCTGATACAATAAAAAATGATCAGGTCACTTAGAGCAGTAAACTCTAATATACATTGGTAATATACATAGAAAATGAGTGAAAACCACTCTAATATACATTGGTAATATACATAGAAAATGAGTGAAAAACCACTCTGCTCTGATATACATTGGTAATATACATAGAAAATGAGTGAAAACCACTCTACCCTCAAAGTAACAACAATTATTAAATGAAGGTAAAAAACTGAATATAGCCTATCGTGTAAGAATCTCTGAAATATCAATGTTAATTTTGCTTATAAGCTCATCTTTATGCTCTTTCTTTGTAAAATAATGTATGGAAAACTATTGTGGACTATCCCACATTCAGATAACATTGATCTATTGAAAACAATAAACTATGGTTTCCCAGAGTTATATTTGTACTTCCCCTCTGTGGTACTGGTATAGAAGGAAATATATACTATAAAAGTCGTATAATCTTCACCAATTTATTCCATTTCACACTGTAACATTTGTCTTGTTATTATGATCATACGGATTCAGTTACGCAGAAAATCCTTAATATTAGGCGAAATGCCTCAAAAGCACAGGATATTACCAATACAATGAAGTTGACATACAGGCGTGTGTGTATTTTCTTATAGCAAAGCCACATTGGGCTATCTGCTGAACCCACCGAGGGTAATCGAACCCCTGATTCCAGCGTTGTAAATCCGAAGACATGCAGATGTACTAGCAGGGGGCTAACATACAGTCTCTTTTAATGTCATTGTATTCATTCATGGAATGGTTATTAAGTAAATGTCCGAGTCGTAAGAAAAGGAAGCATATGATTTGATAACCATGTACAATTTGTTATTCTGGTTTATTCTAAGCTTTTGTTCGTCAAAACACACCCACAAATATTGTTTTGTATAAAAGGGTGTGCTTTTAATATAATCTTTTTCGAAGCAATGGACTAATTTGTTCAGACAAATTCTCTGTAGTTGGTGTAGAATCATGTCTAGTCACGTGCAAGATATTATAGGACGTCGAACTGTTCGACTATCCAGAAAAGGTGTGAAGAAACCGGACATTCCTGAAACTGTAGGCAAACCCAGTGTACTCTATCCAGAATTTTGAAAAGCTGTCTCAGGAAAATCTGCTATCAGACGCTGAGAAACTACTGTTAGGTTTGTTCAGAGAATTTCTCTGTACTTTATCTATGATGCCTCGTCACATCCTGGAAGTTATGAGTCTCACATTGTTTGACTGTTTACAAATGGTATAAACCAAACAGGTATTGAAAGAACAGTAGAAAAACCCCAGTGTATTCTACTGAGACTTCAATGGGATACAAGAAATGCTGTTTCAGGAAAGTCTACTGGTACATACTGAAAAATACTGCCCGAGATGACCATATTTTGATCATGTTAATACGTCAAGGTCCATAGAAGACTTGCACACATCATCTTACAGGAATGACATGAAAACATTCATTTCAGTGTATCCAGAAGAACAGTTTACAGAAGACAGACTAGACAAGGTTATGTTACAAGAAAGGCTATCTGAAAACCAATATTAATTTACTGTCGTCACCGTGTTACTTAGATAAAAGAGCATATCAGCTTACAGTTATGATAAAAATGCGTATCAGCTTACAGTTAGGATAAAAAGCGTATCAGCTTACAGTTAGGATAAAAGAGCGTATCAGTTTACAGTTAGGATACTGGTATTGTCGTTCGGGTTAGTCCTGTTTCTAATGTATTAATACTTATGGTAGGATTCTCTTCACAGTTAGCGTGGATAACAGATGAGGGGAACTAATTTTCACACAAGGAAATCTTAGAAGGGAATGCAGTACATGTTGTTATCATGGTTGAAAATATACTCTTCATATCCGCCAACAAAACGTCAAATGGGGCCCTCTACAGACAGAGTATAAGACGATATTTCAACAGTGTTCTAGAGCCAGGTTTGACAATAAATTTGTGTTCCGAGGTAACAATATCAAAATGTCCCTATTATACAGGATGTTTTCAACCAGGAAGGGGCTGCAAGATTACCCTTGTCAACAACTTCAAATTGTAATCCTATTGAGAACTGCGGAGCAGAATGGAACTGATGAATTGCTAACCACGACACTAAACCAGATACTATAACTGGGTTGCAGTGCCTTCTAGTGACAATATGATTGCTTTGTTTGTTTGTTTTTTGAATTTCTCGCACAGCTACTCGAAGACTATCTGCGCTAGCCATTCTTGATTTAGCAGTGTAAGACTAGTGGAAAGGCAGCTAGTCATCACCACCCACCGCCAGTTCTTGGGCTACTCTTTTACCAACGAATAGTAGGATCAACCGTCACGTTACAACGCTCCCACGGTTTGGAGGGCGAGCATGTTTGGTGCGACCGGGATTCGAACCCGCGATCCTCGGATTACGGGTCGAACGCCTTAATCGTTCATCTAATTACGCAATTTAGATATATTGATGCTTAATATGACAAGCATTTCTCAGTTTGACAGTATTAAGTGTATTTTATCTTATTTATTAAATAATATGTAAAACGTTTGCCAATAATGTACAACATAGTAATACTAGAACATATATTTAATGTAGCCGTAACAACTAATCAATAAATGATACTAAAAATTAATTATTTTGACTTATTACTTGAACATTAATACAAGCAGTCTATCGCTATATTGTAATCATAGTTTGTTAAATAAATAATGCTTATTTATCATAAGTATATATTTTGGAATACTGTGTTAAAACATAAATAAACAATAAATAATGTTTGTTAGTTTTGAGTACCTTGTTCCCCCCGCTAGTACAACAGTAAGTCGAGGGACTTACAACGCTAAAATCAGGAGTTCGGTTCCCTTAGGTGGGCTCAGCAGATAGCCCGATGTGACTTTGCTAAAAGAAAAGCGCGCACACACACACACATACACACACTCATTTTTGAGTAAATTGCAAACTAAATAAATTGTTCCTAAGAACTTAATCCGTTGCTAAATACCTTAAATCGTGTTATCAAGTAATTATTGTACAGCGTCAGCTAAAATAGTTTGTAAATAAATAATTAACAATTTTTCTAAAAATATATTCTTATTTAACTCTATTACACACAGGTTTAGGGAAATAATTCCTAAGCAAGCAGAAACTTCATTTAAAACTAGTCTAAACATTTCCATATTATCAGTATAAGTTGCCATAGTTACCTGTGAGGTCACTGACATTCACTATTAACTTTTACATTTTATGTTTATTTTTAGTTCCCTGCAAAAAAAAAAGTCGTTCTTCCGAAATCCTCTCTGTTATTAAATTTCTTATTTTGTAACATATCCTTGGTACGTACACGACTCAAATTGAAGTACCTTGATCATACTCTAAAATCACCATACCTTCCAAATCATAGATTAGGAATCTATTCATATTGCATTATAATATAATAATTTACGGTTATAATTATGAATTGTATTACATAAGCTAGTTTTACAAGTTGTAAAAATTTGTTGAAGTTACCTTACAATAATGTACATAACGTGTATGTGCTCATATATACGCTGTGTACAGTGTACATTATAGTTAACTATTTTACTACAATGTGCATAGCGTGTATATAAGTATCTATGTATGTGACACAAATAATAAATACAACATGACGTCATCTACTGAATGACACCACAAACAGAAATCCATAAAAAATCTGTGTGGTATGTGTAACAACCATATCGCGTAACACAATTTTAATTAAAATTACTCTCCTCACAACAAGAACACAACTTTCACATGAACTGTACTCGAGGATTTGGTTATGTCTTTATTGCTCTAATTTGTAAGTGCTGTGCTTATTAATGGAGTTCTTAAAAAAACACTAATATTCTTGTTTCATGCAGAGTACCGCTTTTTATACCAAACAGCATTACAATCTACATCAGCACGATCAGAATACTTTTTCCTGGCAATTCTTCCCAAAGAACTCTCTTTTTTAAGAAATAGTTACTTTTTATCAATGAGGGATTAATATTACGATTAGTAATTACTAACCCAGATAGCTGCCGGTAAGGTGATGTTTCTGTTCGTTTATGTAATATCATGACAATTACGATAAATAAAAAAAATTTCTACTCAACAAAAATAGTATTACTTATTACAAGTAAAAATAACCTAAAATTACGTTAAATGATAATTTAAATTTAGAAGTTGATAAATGTTGATATGTACAAAATTTGTCAGCAGGATTTGTACTCACAGTTTTCTTTTTCTTAATACAAATATATTTTAATATACAAACAATAATACAATTTACAATAACTGTCACTACAAATAATGATTTATTTACAAAGGTTTTACAAATTTAAAAAGACTATCGATATTTCTTTATTTTCTGACTCTTTCTTGATGTCTTATCGACGGTTCACGATGAGCGAGCTAATTTTCAGTTGATGTAGGTGCAATTCATTTAACAGGGAGCTAACTCGCTGAGGGTTCTTCGTTATTCGCTGATCACACATAATTTTTTTACCTTTAAAGTAATATAATGACTTCATGACAATACTATTGTCTAGTGTGAATCTATTAAAGTTTGTACTGTTCTAAATTTGTAAACGTATAAAGTCAAATATCTGTCGTGTCTCAATTAATTAGTGTTAATCGTAGTTATAGCTTCCGAGATTCATAGCATACCAACTGCAACAAACAAATAATATATACTTTCTCCTAGCGTGTTATGGTGGTTAAGTTTATAGGCACGAAGAGAGTTTCTAGAAATTTCGTCCTGCACAACAATAGTGACGATACACTGGTATATGTACACATATATACTGCTGATTCTTACAGTCGAGAATCTTCTAAAACTTTAGTTAATAGTTGGATATTTCACAATACAGATTTAACAGTATAATTTATGTACATCTCTAAATATGAATTTAACTTAAACAAAAATCGATATTAAAATCTATATATAATAGTAAGCCGTCACACCTCCCTCTTTAAATAACTAAAAATTGGCGTAAGACAATTTTACACTAAGATATTATATATATGTATATACATATATTGCGAGCAATACATTACATATAATTACATATAATACATTATCAAAAAACTACAAACCTTCAATAAAAATGATAGTACATAACAGAATCGATATAAATGTCCTTATGATAATAAAACTACAATAGTATGTAATAGTGTATCAGCTTGAAGCAATTTGTCCAGAGTTATTGACCTGATGAGTCAATATTATTGAAATATATTGTGAGCTTTGACTCATACCACAAGACCACTTGAGCTACAACTCATACCACAAGACCACTTGAGCGATTGGATGACTGCATCTGAGTATCAGTAAGTGGCGTGAAACGACTCAGTGATGCTTCTATAAGAGTTCTTTGTTTGTTATTAAATTCAAAGTCACAGAATGAGCGACATTTCCTCTGTCCCCTATGCGTGTCAAAATCCGACTTTTATTTGTGTGAGAATCTTTCAAGCATCTACTACAATTTTAATGAATAGGTGCGTATTTTGAATTACTTATTTAACAGTATAAGTTATCTATATTTCTAAATATAAGTGTAATTTAAACAAGCGTCGTCATTCAAATAGATATGTTATAGTAAATTTGTTACGCAAGAAACTACTTTGATTTTGTATGTCATAAGAATTGAAGTGTAACACAAGCAAAATTCTTTTTGCACCACTGAAAAAAAAAATTGTTTTAACAATAACAAAACCATTCTAGCACGACAGATAAAAAAAATTACTATTTGTTTAGTACAAAGCTACATAGTGGGCTATCTGCACTCTGTCCATTATAAGAAATCAAACTCCGAATTTTGACGCTATAAGTCCGTAAACTCACTGTTTCCTCATTAGAGAAAGTTCAATAGGTTTGTTTGGAATTAAACACAAAGGGCTATCCGTGTTCTGCCTACCACGGGTATCTAAACGCGAATTATAACAGTGTGAGTCAGCAGACATACCGTTGTGCCGCTCAGGCGATAAGATCGATAAAAACACCACAGTTCCATAACATCTGCATAGCATTGATAACAGCGATTTAAGGTTTTTAATGTGCAAGTTCTAACAATACAGACAAAACAAAAATCTCCATATGTAAGAATCATCACTATAATAAACTATTTAAATTTACAGAGTAATAAAAGCAATATTATGTTATTTTACTTAAAAGCGATGCTGTGCGATTTGTTAAAAAGGAGCAAGGTAACAGCATGCAAATATTGTAAGAAGAGTAAATGAAACCAAATTACGGTTGAAAAAATACCATAGAATTTGAGTGTCAAGTTTGTAAGAACTGTCTTAAAAAACTATTCTTATTTAAATAGATCAATTGTAAAAATGGCATAAAAATGCAATGAATATTCATTAGTGGCGCCTATTTCAGAAGATTGTTAACTAAGTCTGCACAACCTATTTATTTTAAAGGTTAAAAATGAATAATATTAATCACACACACATTCTTCGCGTTTCTATTGACTACCTGTTTCACAGTTTTTTTACCACAGCAAATGAGATGAATTGTTTTACCAAGAATAAAAGAAATACTTCAGGCATGGTGGAACTATTGTTCTAATATCTTTCTTTTTTACCTCTCAGCCTACTGGTTCATTTAGAATGCTTCAAGTTATTAGATTTATATAAAATTAAAACCTTATTTAAATCAATTCTGCATCTCACTGATTAATCTTAAAGTGAAAACAATTAATTAAGTTTTAATTGCTTAGAAACAATTACACTTAAACGTATTTATTTCTTTATTTCTGCCCCTGTTGTTACTGTCGTAACATCCTTAACTGCAAGAAGTTTTTCATCAAATTATTGCTATATAAAACACATACAATTCGTTGACGGAGATGGAAATATTCTTTTCATATGTTTTGTTTTTATTTATAAAAATTAGGATGCACTTTTTAGTCAGTTTATATTGTTCTATAAAATCTTTGATTAACTTCTTTCGGGCAAAATAATCTACTTGAGTCTTCATCAAACTTAAAATCGAATATTATAATTCAAAATGTTTATACTAAACTCATTGATATAAATTATAATTCGGCTAATAAGTTGATTCTATCCTTTAACTACCTCTTTATTTCTAATACACAAAAAAGATGAAATTACGACTTAGATTTGATTATTTCAAGAACAAACATTACTGACGACTTAAAATCATAGTCTCACGAGGCATTTTTCTTTCATATCTTCAGAAGTGCTACTATGGAGAATATTCACAACACAAGTTCGACAAACACGTTGCTAAGTTATGTACCAGCAGAGAACGTGTAGTAGATTATTAGCAGAAATTGCTATAATGCTACTGATTAGACGCGCGACCTGTTATCGTGTTTAGCTGTGCATTGTATTATCGTGTGGATCAAAGAGCCCAAGGTTCAAGAAATAATGTTCCTAAGTATATTCTACACTATCAACTGTCTACGCGTCATGAAAGTGAAGTCAGTCCATTATTCAATTTCAACGTGTAACGGATTTAATATTATTTTAATATCTGCGTTTATTTAAGTTCAATATATATATATGTGTGTGTGTGTGTACATGTACGTAACTTGTATTGTTAAATGTATATTGCGCAAGTCCCGTTGAAACTTCGTGAGAGTAAGAGTCAATGGTACGTTTTACAAAAGCATTGTTGAGCTATATGAGCTTTCTAGAACTTCACCTAAATATTATAAGTAAACGCGCTAGGAGACAGTTTAAGTATATTGTTTGGTCACCATAGTTAGGATACAATGAGCCTCGGAGACTGTAATTGTGACAAAAGGCTTATTAATCAGAAAAGTATAGATATATATTGACAAGGAATGTTAGATTTCGAACAGTGCAAACCGTTTAACTACAGAGAATTAGCTTTGGACGATAGTATTTGCACGACGGCATTACGTATCTTCAAATGTGAAAAGTAAACTTTGTGAGCTGTGTTAAGCCAGACAAGAATGGAACCACCTAGCATTCCCGTCAAGTGACGTGAGTTTGTGTACCAAAGTAAAATTAATTAGCTCGTCCTGGATCGTCGATAAAATATTCAGTTCCAAACCTCATAGAAAACTTAATATTATATGTAAGTTTCAACAACTACTCTATATAAATCGTTATTTGTAATAATCGTTATTACAAATTGTTTTGTAGTTCGTATATTCAAATAAATTTGTGTTAAGAAAGAAAATTGTGTGTGTCAATCTTGTTGGTAAATATCATAAATTTGACAAATATCGACATTTAAATAACCTCTAAATTCAAATTTTTAGTTATTTGAAATCGTAATTCGTAATGTACATAACATGATAATTCGAAGACTCCCCCGAAATAAATTACAACACGCAACAAAAAACAAAGCATCTTGTCTTGTAGAGTAAATGGAGAACGCCTGGCACAGCCAAGCGCGTAAGGCGTGCGACTCGTAATCCGAGGGTCGCAGATTCGCGCCCACGTCGCGCTAAAACATGCTCGCCCTCCCAGCCGTGAGGGTGTATAATGTTACGGTCAATCCCACTATTCGTTGGTAAAAGAGTAGCCCAAGAGTTGGCGGTGGGTGGTGATGACTAGCTGCCTTCTAGTCTTTCACTGCTAAATTAGGGACGGCGAGCACAGATAGCCCTCGAGTAGCTTCGTGTGAAATTCAAAAAGCAAACAAACAAACAGAAAATGGAGAAAGCTGTGCTTAAAATCCTAAAGGTTTTTGAAGTACTTAATTACCAAGCGTGTGAATACAATTGAAATTCGAAGTAAGATTATTAGGCGTAACTTGATGGATAGGGAACTGGGATCGTAATCATCAGTCGCGGGATCGAATCCCGTCCCAGAAGATGCTTATTCTTTTATCAACGAATACGTCTTAATGTAACAGTAAATTCTGCTGCTCATTGTCATGGAGTAACCCAAGGGTTAGCGGTGGATGGTATTGACTAGCTACCAACATCTAGCTTATTACTTTAAAATGAGAGACGTCTAGAGCAGGTAGCTCTCAAGTAGCTTTGCGAGAAATTCAACAAACAATCTAATTTGATAGGAATGTAGTGATTTCACTTCTTCTAATTAATCAGCAAAAATTCAGATTCTTCTCCTACAAATTAATCCCACAATAATACGTGTATAAATATATACAGTTTTTTTATAACCAAAAACAAGCCGAAACAAAAAAGAAAAACTTTGCATCAATTGAAAAGATTCCAGGGTAGAAACTATAAATGTGGGATTATAAAATGTACCCTGATTTCTGGAGGTGAGTGCGAAAGTGGGACCCATATTGCAGTGGGGATACACCGTCTATCAATCTTAACCTTCGTTCTCCAGTCTCACATACAGAAATAAAATAAACGAATAGAAATTAAAAGAGCGAAATGTGGCTGCTCAAGCCCACAGCGTTCCACACCTATATCACCCTTCACTATTTGCAGGTAGTTGTAAGAACATGACGGTTCTCTAAAGAAGAAGAAATATATGTAAAAATTAAGTAAAAATATTAAATAATAATAAGGTACTACCATTTGAGAATAAGAAAGTTAAATAAACTTATCGCCTAAAGTTTGCATTCCAGTCCCCAATGTAGTGGTAAGGCACTAGTTCGTAGCCCAGTATACGAATTATACTAGTATGAAGGGTTCCCAACCAGTTATCTAAACTTACTTGTATAGCACCAACAACCACCTATGAAGTCTACCGTAACCACCAATTTTCCTGGGCCCATCACACCAAACATGCTCGCCCTTTCAACCGTGGGACGTTTTAATATGCAGTCATTCCCACTATTCGTTGGTAATAGAGTAGCCCAAGAGTTGGCGGAGGACGGTGATGACTAGCTACCATTCCTATAGCCTTACACTGCTAAATTAGGGACATCTAGCGCAGATAACCCTCGAGTAGCTTTGCGCGAAATTCAAACAAACCAATTTTCCTACATTAAAGAAGCCCTTATATTCAGTAAGGCATTCCTCCACATAAAGTAATGCCACAACTTTAATTGGCGTACCATTTTTGTATTGTTTTTGTTTATAACAACTTAATATAATTAGTCAGAAGTTTGTACTTGCTGTTTTAACGCAGTCCTGTCCTTTGATTTTGATTAATTTTAATTTTCTTAACTCAGTATTAATATTCTAGATGTATATACATATTTAAGGCTCAAAATATTTGGTTTTCCCATATTTAATATCCCTATTTAGAATTCCTCATTAGCAAGAACTCTTCAATTTATAATCCGGAATTACACACTACACTAGCACTGAACAAAACCATCAACGAAACGAGAGCCAAGGACAAAAACAATCTATTTCATGTCTTATGATAAACAACTTCAAGGTTATGCCTTTAACAAATTAAGAAATTTTCACAAATAGCATCAAAACCCAGTTTTGTTTGTATAACAGGCTTATTGCTGAGCTACAGGATGGAGGAGAGTAAAGCAGTGTGTTTCCTCAAGGTTCGGCCCGCCATGGCCAAGCGCGATGAGGCGTGCGACTCGTAATCTGATGGTCGCGGGTTCGAATCCCCGTCGCACCAAACATGCTCGCCCTTTCAGCTGTGGGAGCGTTATAATGTGACAATCAATCCCACTATTCGTTGATAAAAGAGTAGCCCAAGAGTTGGTGGTGGGTGGTGACGACTAGCTGCTTTCCCTCTAGTCTCACACTGCTAAATTAGGGACGGCTAGCACAGATAGCCCTCGAGTAACTTTGTACGAAATTCCAAAACAAACAAACCTCAAGTTTCTTTCGGGTGAGTAATAATTGTTGAGTTTTTTAATATATTTTTTTAATTTAGCACAAAGCTACACGAGGGCTATCTGCGCCAGCTGTTCTTAATTTAGCAGTGTAAGACTAGAGGAAAGGCAGCTAGTCATCACCATCTACCGCCAATTCTTGAGCTACTCTTTTACCAACGAATAGAGGGATTGACCGTCACATTATAACGCCACCACGGCTACGAGGTCGAGCATGTTCGGTACGACCGTTACTCGAACCTATATTACGAGTCGAACGCCTTAATCCACCTGGCCATGCAGAACTTTTAATAAAGAAATTTGTGGCTAACTTTCTTTTCTGTTTGGGTTCGTTTGATGTTAACCACAAAGCTACAGAATGAGCTATCTGTTCTCATTTCACCAATCGTATCGAAACTCAATTTCTAGCGTTTAGCTTCAGCACTTATATTCCTTCTATTTTAAATAGCGATTAAAATTTGATATATATTCTAAATTTCAAAAAACGTCGAATTCATTATATACCCCATGTAATATGTTATAATTTCGAGTAAAGAATTATTCAACATAATTAGTTTATGATATTTGAAAGCAGCAGTGTTTGACATTTAACGTTTGACATCTTACAACAAAGTAAATCAATATTTATTAACGCAATTTAGCATTATAATATATTCTCATAAAATCGGGTTTATATGTGAAAATAACTTCTAATTCAATTGTGCATTTTATGAACAAAATAGTCCCCCAGTGGCACAGCCGTATGTTTGGGAACTTACAACGCTAGAAACTTAGTTTCAATACTTGTGGTGGGCAAAGCACATACAGCCCATTGGGTTATTTTGTGCTTAATTTCAAACAGAATGACAAGATTACAAAAGTGGTTCACATATATGTGCGTCTAACATTTTTTGCCTGTATTTTATTTCAGTATAAACCATGGCTTATATGATATTGTATAAGTTTGTATACAAACCTTGTTGTATTTATGTTCAATATCGGTATAAAATGAAATAACTGCTTGAAAAACCGTGATGCATACAAAACAATACAATAATGAAATCTGATAAGAACGAAGAGCTACAGTACACACACACGTACCAAAATATATCTCAGAACTTCCAGTACTGGTATAAACACTTTTAGTAGTAAAGCAGAGAACAACGTTTTGATCTTCCTAGCTCATTTTCAGGTTAACACACACACCTGTCCTGCATTACATATATTCACAGGATTTTAACAACTGAATTTGTAAATTCTACTGACAATAGTATTAAATGATCTCCAATTACTACACATTTTATTTTAACAATGCACAAACAACAGAGCTTATATCTTAACAGTGTGATAACATTTGCGTTATATTTCAGCCTTGTTTCATTTAAAATTGCGTTATAACATTTAAGGAATACGTTTAGTGGATTTTCGCGGATTTTTATTGTTGTTGTTTGTTTTTTAACCAATAAAGATCTGTGGATTAATATAATTAATGAAACAGAATAATAACAATACATCATTTCATCTGTATTAGTATAGGTGGCTTTGCCTGTGAAAAGTCCGAGATTCGAACCCCTGCACTTTCATCTGAGTTTTTAATCTGTGTTGCATAAAAGCAGGCTTTCCAAGAATCAAGGCTCTATTCCCGTGGCGAGCGCATATCAGATAACGCATTGTGTAGTTTTTCATTAAAAACCCAACACTAAGCTTAAAAATGCTTTGATATTGGAAATATTAGATATCAAATATCTTATAAATTTAACTTAAAGCATTTGATTTGACCTTTGACCATTTTCTCCGATAAATGCCAGCAGATATAGAATGATGAAGTCTATGTGTGTTAGTAACTTCATATTATATTTTACAAAAATATTTTGAATATGTTAGACTCAGTTCTGTTAAAATGTGGCATTATTTATTTATCTATGGTGTGGAATAGGGGATAACTTTTAATTACGGAAATTATAAGCTGTATGTTAAAATACAGTCTGCTTGTACCCAAATTTCTTACCGTCCAAAGTACCAAAATATAATTATCATATAAAGTTCATTAAAACGTCATGAAACTACTATATTATTTTGACATTTACATCCTATAGAAGTATTTAACTTTTACTTCTGTGTTGTTGGTGTTGTAAGTTCTGATGTCGATATCTTATTTATGAATGTAGAAATATGTAACTTCTAATTAATACAGTTTGGAATTAAGTTATTTTAAGTGTAATTGTTGAAAACATATAAAGACTGTATGGACGGGTAGATATTGTAATATTTTATTTCCTTTATATTTGGCAAAAAACATACAAATCGAAAACATAATACCATACAGTATACAAAGTTTTTGCCCTATTTTTGATCTGTACTTTCTCGGCCTGCTAGAAATGTAGAGCTTAGATTGGTAGCATCTGGTGGGAATTACGTACAATATATTTCACCGATTTTTATCTCTACTGTAATCCTACAGTCAATTCTCCCTAAGTTAGTATCATAACAGTACACAGATATTGTTTTGTAAAAAAAAAACATTCATAAAAATACAAACCACTTAAAACTCCATTTTATTACACTGTTAGACTTTTTGTCTCCACTCCCTGAATTAGCATCACAAATATCTATCTAGTGTCATATAATGAAAAACACAAACAATACTATAAACTAATAGAACTCTCCTTTATCATAACCCTTTATTTTCTTCTTCATTTCCAGCAGGCAGATATCACGAATTGCGGGGCAATAAATTATTAACCAATCAGATCTCGTTTATTATGGTCCCACACTTTGTTTTCTTCTCCTTGAATTATTGTGACGAACAGTTTAATGGAGATACGTGATCGAAAACACAGACAATATAATGAAAAAAAAAATCAGATCTCTACCTTATTACAGCCCTACAGTTTCTTCTCTTCTTCCTATATTTGCGTCATAAAGATGTGAATGGCGACGTCTGGTGGACTGAAATCTTATCCAAACACCACGATCTGTACCGGAAGTGAAAGTTTGGGTTCGCTGCAGTTTATGTTTACAGAATATCAAAAATAGTGTTTGCTTAAATTTATGGCCGTAGATACAGTATATGATGAAGTTAATGGAAGAATTAAGCGTCACCAAAAGATTAGACAAATTAGCCAAAGAGCCCCAATAAACGTCAAAATATTCCAAAATGTTCACTACAAACGCAGTAACATTACAGATGAGAAATATAACTACAACACAAAGCAACATCGTGGCTAAGCTGATCTCTTTCTGCTGCCTAAGGCTAAGTTTCTGGCGATCACTATTCGCTTGTTTCACCGTACGCCAAATAAAAGTGTTGAGAATGACCAAAGTAAAAAGTGGAATAAAGTACATCATCAGTAAATACATCCATATGTAATAAATTTCAAAGTAGAGTTTGTTTTCTCGAAACGTCGACGGTTGAATGTTATATACTGTTGAATTGGTAACTGGGTCCAATATCTCTTTTCTCTGAATTTCCCAAAATCGAGGAATGTTGTAACACACTGCAAACATAGTCACAATAATGATATAAAACCTCGAGCGCTTATATGTAAAGACCGATCTAGCTTGGAGCGGATGACAAACTGCAACGTATCTTTCAACAGTCACAAAGACTGTCATCCATACTGATCCGGTCTGAGCAATCAACGCTATTGGGTAGATCACAGGCACGATAAAGGGGAAAACGACCCAAGTATAAAAACGCAACCAATGTACTACTTTACCTAACGTTGTTAGGCCTAACATAACCAAAGCACACACCAGCACACCTGTATCAAAAATGGCTAGGCCTTGTAGGCTACAGTTAATTGAGGAATGCATTTGCGGTCGAGATAACACCAGTAGAGATATCATGTTACCAACTGTTCCTAAAACACTCAAAGCTGTAATACCCACACCGGTGGATATTAATTCAAAGTTTGATATTGGAACCTCTGGGACTTTATCTTCACTCGATATCGGTAATGTTTCATTCATTTTATCAAATGTCTCATTCATTGTTTGACTTTGAATCATCCAATTCTCTTACCAGCTCATCTCCAACAGAGAGGATCAAATGATTTAGAAAAGTGAGTTATGCTTGATTTATGAAAACGTACTTTGCTTATGGAGTGGTACTGAAATTATATTTTTCTTTAATAAAATAACTAGGAATATGTTTTAATACTAGAATAAAATAAAACTAGTTTTTTATTGAATACTCAATAATCGTCTCGACCACAAATTGAAACTCAATGTTTCAAACGTATTCACAAAACTTTTATTTTTTCAGATAACTGTAAATTTTCATCACTGATAATCCTTTCTGGTGTAATGTCAGACCTTATAATAATAAGCAACAACTAGAATAATTTACCAGTTGTCATTTCGAAATACTTAAGTCATCGATTATAGAATGTTTAATTTTCTTCATGGTGAAATATCAATTCAATAAATCCTCAGCATATTTTCTAAGGGAAAAACAATTCGAGTTTATTTTATTTGTTATTTAGTGAACTAAGGAAACGTTCTTTTTCAAGCAAAATGCATATATTGCCAGATTTTTTGTGTTCATTACGTTGTATACTGAAGGTGTTTCAATTTTGGTAGGAAACTTAATGATGAAACCATTTGAAATGCATACAGGTGGAACGTACTTACGTGTTCGCAGATATCGTTTTCAACATTTCTTTTCAGGAATTTCAACGGTTAATGAGAACAAAGAAAAATTTGGCTACCATGAGAAGAAATAAAATGTGTTCAAAACACATTAAAACTTGGCCCTGTTTGAAGCAAACCTTATCTTCTTTTAGACTTGCACTCTTACCGATGTCAAGAAGTGTAAATCACATAAAACAGGTTGTGTGTCCTGGTCGACCAAGAATGTCAGATAAACCTGAATGGAGTCCCAGCCGGACAAACATGTTGACTTGCGAAGACTTCACTGTTTCCTAGACTTGTAAAAGGTACATTGATTAACAGTTATATAAATTCAGTTTCTTTATTTTTTTATCTCCAATAACTAATTTCAAATATTTTTTTCGTGTTTAGAACTTTTGCTCCTCTTCTTTGTTTTCACATCCAATCAGTAAAAGTCTCCTAAATAGTCGCCTCCGCCCTCAATGTGGTCTGGCACACTTGTCGACAGAATCAGGAGCATCGAAGAATAAATATGTGATCAGCGCATCAAGCAGGTAGAGAAGCTCTTGTACTACCTCTCAAACTCCCACACGTCCTTCATCATCAGCGCATGCGCTGTTCAAACTCGAGTTCTTGGTGCAACAGAGCATTATTTAAGGTAAATACAATGTTTTACATAGGTTTATTATTCAATACATAGACATTTATGTATACTAATATATTCATAGCTTACAAGATAACTTTAAAGTGATTTGCTTTGAGGTTCTATTCCTCTTTGCAGCAATTTTATATGAAAACATTTATTTATACTACTTGTGTTTGTTTGATTTGAATATTGCGCGAAGCTACACGAGAGCTATCTGAACTAGCCGTTCCTAATTTAGTAGTGTGAAACTAGAGTGAAGGCAATTAGTTATTACCACCTATCGCCAACTCTTCGGCTACTCTTTTACTAACAAATAATGGAATTGACTTTCACATAATAACGATCCTACGACCGAAAGAGCGAGCATGTTTGGTGTGACGGGAATTCGAATCAGCGATTCTTAGATTATGAGTGGAGTTATACTACTTATGAAGAACATTATGTAATTTAAGAGATGCTACCGACATAGATAACTGCAAAATTAATTTAACAGATAACTTATGGGAGAACAAATACAGTCTCAGGTAAGACAATGATTAGGAAGGGTATTAACTGTAATAAAGAAAACTACTACAAGTTCTAATGATCACCTTTCATATGAATAATCACTTCTATTAGACAGCAACAAAACTTTGTTGTTTGTTTGGGAATTTCGCACAAAGCTACTCGAGGGCTATCTGTGCTAGCCGTCCCTAAGTTAGCAGTTTAAGACTAGAGGGAAGGCAGCTAGTCATCACCACCCACCGCCAACTCTTGGGCTACTATTTTACTAACGAAAAGTGGGATTGACCGTCACATTATAACGCCCTCACGGCTGATAGGGCGAATATGTTTGACACTATCGGGATGCGAACCCGTGACCCCCAGATTACGAGTCGAACGCCTTAACACTTTTGGCCATGCCGGTCCCAACAACGAAACAAATTTGCACTACAGCAACTAAAAATTTGGACAACTTATTTCTTCCATATTTATCCCACTATCTGTTGCTAAAAGAATAGCCTAAAAGTTGGTGGTGGGTGGTGATGACTATGTGCCTTTTCTCTAGTCTTACACTATTAAATTAGGGACGGCTAGTGCTGCTAGCCTTCGTGTAGCTTCGCGCGAAATTTGAAACAAACCAAACCAATCATAATAAAATGCCGTAATAGGTATTGAACCATCGCACAAAATATGTTTGCTAAGTTTTATACTTTTTTATGCAGACAATAAAAATTGACCTGGAACAGAAATATTGATACGTGAAGGTATAAACTTATTGACCTTATGACATTTGGAATTTCGTTTGGAATAATAACACAGCCCTTCTTTGCTGCTAGGTAACTCCTGTAAGATTAATTCAGTTAAAGGAAAGCGTTACTTCTCGTTTTTCCAAATTATGAAATAAAACCCAATTAAAAAGCTGACTCAGTTTTAAACCCTCTTAATTAAAAAAAACTGAATGAAAACTGTTAAACTGTATAGAAGAAATTTGAATCATGTCATGAAAGAAACTAGTTGTTTTTTTTAATGAATACATTTATTTTGACACACTTGGTAACAGCTTAAAATTTTAAGGTAAATCGTTACGTTGGTATAGGCAATGTTAAGCGATTTATGAAACACCTAATATTAGTTTTTTATAACATTGTTCTTATTTTTGTCAAATATATGCAATTCTGATTTTGGTAAATTATATTATAAAAATACGAATGTAAACTACACAGATTTATTCTTTCATACTTAAGCACATGCGGTTTCCTGAAACAAAATATATTTTAGTACATGTGTAAACGTGTGAAGTCGTGGTTAAACTTGACTGGCATGAGTTTCAAATTTTGCAGGAGAAACAAAGCTACGTACATAATTGGTTCACTGTATTATGCCCTTTGCGGCTATCAATATCCGATTTTTAGCGCTACAGGTCCACAGTATTAACTTTGATAAACCGATGCACTGTCACTTAGAGATGCATATAATTATAAATAAATTAAAGAACTAAAAACACTCGATGTATTTTTTTTTCTGGTAATCAGTTATTCTTAACCCTAATCTGTTAACAATACAACCAGTTTAAGTTTAAAATCCATGTGCTATTTCTTCATCACTGTGTGAATTTGCAAGTACAAAATTATTTAAAAGAAGACAAATAGAACTTACAAAATGCGTTTCAAGTTTGATAATATTTATTTTGAAATCTACGAAAAAAAGTTTGTTTAATATGGCAGGATTGGTTTGATTTGTTTTGAATTTCGCGCAAAGCTACACGAGGACTCTTTGCGCTAGCCGTCCCTAATTTAACAGTGTAAGACCAGAGGGAAAGCAGCTAGTCATCACCACCAACCGCCAACTCTTGGGCTACTCCCTAACCAAAGGATAGTGGGATTGACCGTCATATTATAACGTACCCACGACTGAAAGGGCGAGCATGTTTGGTGAGACGGAGATTCGAACCCCGACACCCTCTGATTACGAGTCGAGTGCCTTAACTACCTGGTCGTGCTGGGTCCGAACATGCGTGAGATCGATGTTAGTAAGAAAATGATTCGAAATAAAAGAGCTGCTTACTTGGCCCTCCATAGCCAAGTAAGTTAAGGCGTTCAACTGGTAATCTGAGGGTTGTGGATTCGAATCTAGATCGCACCAAACATGCTCGCCCTTTCAGCCGTGGGGACGTTATAACGTAACGGTCAATCCCACTATTCGTTGATAAAAGAGTAGCCCAAGAGTTGGCAGTGGACGATGATGACTAGCTGCTTTCTCTCTGGTCTTACACTGCTAAATTAGGCACTGCTGAGAAGAGAACTTTTGTGTAGCTTTGCGCGAAATTCAAAATTAGCAACTCACTATTATTAATTATAATAAACATTAAAATCTTTTTAATAGCTTAATAAAAGCTTTTAACTTCAACGGGTTTAATTTTCAGTTACTAACGTATTCTTCGAGACAAATTAATGTTTCGTAATGACTATCAGAAGAAAAGTTTAAAATATAATTACCAATGTGAACTTCTTTAAAACATTTTGGCAATACTGAATGAAACAGTGCTGATTCAAAAATATATAGTTCATTTTACTTTGTAACTCATTTGATTAAAAACATATCTACTAATGTGATAAAAATGAACGATGATTTTCTTCAAGTTTTTTTTATATTTATTAATGAAAAGAAAGATTAAACAAAGAAGTCGAAATACTTGTTTGTCTAAAGGAATTTTTATACCATGCATATAGCTTTAAGTGAATAATAATAATAAAATAATAACCGAGACAATATTTAATAACAAATAGGAATCAGAGAGAGATTAAAAATACTAAAAATAATTGATATTGATAAAAATATTAAAGAACACAAGCTTTCATATTTTGTCACTTTATTTTCTACGTATTTACAACGCTCAAATCAGGAGGAGTTCACTTCTCCTCGGTAGACTCAGCAGATACCCCGCGTTTCTTAATTTTACTTTTTGACGAAACATTTCAGTCAAAATTGAATAAATTATTGGTTACTTAATTTATGTAATGCGTGTTGGTATAAAGACGTTTTAGTACCAGTAATAAACAATTTTATAACAATCAATTTGTTATTTTCTTTAGTTGGACGCTCAACGTTTCGCTTTACAGCTTATTCAGAAGCGTTCCAATAAAGCACAAACCGTAACTGACAGTACATGTGAAAACTATTTGAAATGATAAATTCCAATCGAATCTATATATTGCTTTTCTTCAGCGTGCGGTTGAGATATAAAGTAGTAAAGAATATTGTTCACAAAATTACATTGCTAGTATTAGAAATTGCTAACGTTTCCATAATAATCACAATATCCTAAGAATATCAGTTGCTTAGATTTTGTTCTTTACATTTAATAAAGTAAAATATCACTTTATTTCTAGCACTGTTAAGAACGTATTGTTACAGAAGACAGAGAACAATGAAAGAACTGGACGTTACCAAGTGTCGTCAACAATACGAAGAAATTCAATCCACGATGCTTAGAGGAATCTCTTTATTATGGATGTTTGTTTTCTTTTATAAAATATACCAGCCTTCAAAACAAACATTCCTATGAACACCTTATTTGCGGAATTATTTTGTCCTCGGTGAATTTTGAACATAGACAAGTTTTATCTGGTAAACACATTTTATTATTTTGTATTGTTTTTGAAGTCTGGTAACATTGGAAAACAAACGAATTGATTGGTTAAAGAAGTTCATTCTAGTTATTATTTTGTCCCCGAAGCCTGATTTTTTGAATAAAGAACAAACACTTCATCTAAACTCTGCTTTCAGGAACATAATTGTAAGAATACATAAGGAATTCGTATACTGAATGGAGCTGACTAGGAAACAGTTTCTGATTCTGTATGAGCAAATTCTTATTTATATGAAGGCTTTATTTGTCATTGGTCACTGTGATGGTCTTAAAAAATCATCCGAGTTAGCTACCATGTTAATCTTACCTAATGAGGCTTGTTCTGTTACACTCAAACCTGCATCTCTTTATGCCAAAGTGCACGTTGATTAAATATATTTTAACAACACGTGGAAGTCTGTCTCCGGTTATTAAAGCAAAAGGGGGGCACATAAAATATTAACTGTTGGCTGAACTCAGACAGTTTCACTGAGTTTTCTATTGTGCTAAATATGAATATTAATAAACTGTTGATATTTCATCTGTGCTTTACCTTCTATTGATCTTTTGAAAGTAGCCTGAAATCTAATATTTGACTTTACATTACTGTAATTTTCCCCTGCGTTGTGTCCATACGCTAATAACAACCGAACCGTCTTACATTTTCGTTGGTTGGATATGTTTACTAAGTTTTGTTTTACCTTTACAAGCTATACGCTAATTGCATTCAAGAATAAGTTTAATTAGACTCAGACTCTTAGTAATTCTAGAATCTCAAACAGCTATGAATCTTTGCTTAAAGAGCTTCATAAGAACAAGCGTTTCTTGTGTAAGAAATGTTCCTGTCATTTTAATAAACAGAATAATTTTTGAATATTTGAGCAAACCATACGTCGTAAATCCACCAATGTAGGAAGGTTATAAATGCTAAGTAATTATATTTGTACTCTATAATGAAAAACATGTTTTGTATGCAAAGAGGATACAAATACATTTAAGATGGATTTTTTAAACTATATTCTTTTTGTACTATTTTTATATGAAGTTCGAATATGCCCACCGAAAATATGTAATGTGGTTTATCAACTTACTAAACACTTTAATAAACAAAGTTATACTGGCTTACCCAAAAACAATATGCAAAATCAAAGGACTGTGACAGGGTCGTCTGTTGAAATTGGTTTATAATCTTGATTGAGGCTGATGACAAACAACGCCTCTGTATATAACGAATACTCATTCATAAATATGGGCAACATGACCATGCCAGTACATAAATTTTGATACACTTTATAATCGGTATTTTGCAGTAATATTTACACCCCTAGTGGAACAGCGGTAAGTCTGCGGTCTCACCCCTCTAAAAACTGGGTTTCAACACCCGTGGTGGGCAGAGCACAGATAACCCACTGTGTATCTTTGTGCTTAATTCAAGAGAAACAAACAGTAATATTTCATCCCTGGTTATGAAGCTACGAAGAATTCGAACTGACATGTTTTACAGGGCTATTTAGATCTTAAAACGTGATTAGTTTCAAAGAAAGCGTAAACACGTCTTACACGGTTAGTTTCACAGGTGTTATAGACAGCTAAAGCTTTGACGTATATACGTTTTTTACTAATAATTTATCACTGAAGCAAGAGATGTTTGATGATACGAGGTTATTCAAGTAAGCACTAAAGTCTACGGTGTTTTGAAGACAGCCTTGTTCTGTCGGAAAACATGCCTCAATATGTGTTTTGTTTATTTATGACAAAACGAATGAGACTACATGTGGTCGCCTCTAATTTTGTTCTCGCTGACAAGGATAAAGCAGATAACTAGTAGTATTCGCTGCTAGTTTTTGGACTTCTATTTTGCCACAAAGAGTGTGATTGGCCATTTTATTTTAACCTCCACCCACGGCTGAAAAAGGAAACATGTTCGATGCAAAGTTCAATCCGCAATCCACGTGTTTAGGGACGCCATTTTCATCATGAGATTTGGTTATTTTATGTGTCTGTTAAACACTAAAAGCATATGTCTGTGTTCATAAATTTAAAAAGACATTTTAATAATAAAATATAAATAGTAAAAAATTTTAAATATTGCTATTATTCAGGTCATTGGAAATTGATTTTATTTATCTTCGAGAAAAGCTGTAGGAATTAGTCTACGTTGTGTTGCTTATCTTTCGTGATGTTGAAGAAAGATAACACTATGTAACACAAATTTTGTTCCTGGATAGAATGTGTTATTTCGTTATTGCTTGTGTTGTAAAAGTACAGAAAATGGCCATTATTCTCTTCGAACTTTGTTTTTTTTTACATGGATAATAAAATTTAGAAATTAACCTTTTTATGTAAAAACAGAAAAATTTGCACATTTGTATTCACATAAGGTCTGAATAAAAAACATATGAATCAAGATTTATTTGTATTTATACTAAAGTTTTAAAAAATGAACAACAATTTTTAGAAATGAGTAACTTTTCATACCACGTTTCACGTATCAACCCACAAATATAGCCTCGGCATTCGACTTTGTTAAACTAAGATTTCTGATCAAGTCATTGAAGTCTATTTAGTTTGGGTATTATGAATTTCTCTCACCAGCTGCAGCTCTGAAATTGTAATCTGGATCTTCAATGTCCACTTGCTCTTCTGATTTGTTGCTCTCTTCTAAGGCTGCTTTCTCTCTAGCAGAGTGAGTACAGGGAGCTCAGGACAGTGTGGCACTGGGGCAATGGATGATGAAAGGTCCGAATACATGATAACAGATGCATTCTTGCCAGCCCGACGTTTGGAAAGGTCCGCCATGCAGAAGTAACAATTTCTTGAGTGGAAAACGGGTAAATTTGAAAATTTCATTACCCGGGTCACAAAAGCAAAGTTTGAAGAAAAAAGTAGGTCTTTTCCATTTACTTTAGGCATAATCAATTGGAAAATAACACTTTCTGCCCAGGAACAAGATAAAGTAAAAATTCTGTTGCATAGTGTAGTTATATGAGTTTTGTAGCAAGAATTAAAACTGCAAACAGATGTTTCTTTAGTTGGTTTCTCACTATGTATAAATTGCCTTATGCTCTGTTATATTAATAACTTTGTTTCAAAACATCCAGCCCCCCAGTGGCTCAGCAGTATTTCTGCGGACTTACACGCTAAAATCCGGGTTTCAATACCCGTGGTGGGCAGAGCACAGATAGCCCATTGTGTAGCTTTGTGCTTAATTCAAAACAACAACAACAATGAAAACATCCGAGATTTCAAACCCGTAAGGTGAATGTAAGTATCAATACAACCATATGCTTTTTTCTATATGTTTAAATAAGAGTCTAGTGATTATATAGTGATGCAAACCTCCGTGTTTGTTATAACAAATAAACTTACTATCTAAAATATTGTTTAATCTCAGAGTCTAAGTTCAAAGGAAGTCCAACTCAATCTGCACTTTGATCAACGTGTTACATTAGTTTCACTCCTCATCAGTAACCTTACAAACAAGTTAATCAAAGAGAGGTAAGCTGAATAACACGTTTGGTTTCTTCTTATCTGATTATTAATCAAAAACAACTTTGATGCTGCTCGCTACATGAATTTAATCTAATCAAGTTTATGTTAGCCTAGTTTTCTGTAGCCCTCGCCTATGCTATAACAATCAAAAAAATAATGTAGATCAATCGGTTAACTAGAAAGAGTAGTTTAATGAATTTCAAATAAGATTAATGCAATTATGAACATCGTTTACTTTAGTTTTTATCGCTTGGTTTCTAAAATTGAATAGCAGAAACAAAAGTAACACTTTATATTCGATTTTGTGAGATAATCTGTTGATGACGTCATAATCCAACTGTTTTCGAATATCCTAGGTATGAATAAAGACAAGAGACCTGAACTCTTTGCAAAGATAATCATCACAGCGTAATTAATATTAGTTTGTAATACTTCAGAGACGATGTAAAACACAGCTCCGTCCTCATGCAATAGTTTATTTTCGTGTTCAAACACCAAGAAACCGTGCTGCATCTGAGAGTTGTATGGTTTTATTTGTAATTATTCTTAGAGAAAAGTGTTTTTTCCTGAAGAGTAGACAACCTTTTTTGCAGTGTCTTCTTGGTTAAGTTAGAACAAAAGTTTTTGTTGTTTTTTCGATTCGGAATGTTATCCATCTTAACAAAAACGTTCGTTACACGAAAACAAATCGAATCGCACAAGTCTATTCACGATGAAAAGATACCTACTTGAAGTGAAAAGATATCTCAGAGAGGCAGGTGCGTGTAATAACACTTTCACTAATGAAGCAGAGAACAACGTTTAGACCTTCTTTAGTCATCTTCATGTTTAGAAAGATGTCAAGAACCTGCACTTTTAACACTCATTTTTTTCCATTACAATAAGTTAAATAGTTACTTAACTATTACAAAATTAACACCTATGTTGTTTATGGCTATTTTATGTTCAAATGTTTTAACCTTTACAAAGTTCATGTACTTAATTAAATGACATGTTTAGCTGAGATTTTTACAAGTTTCTATGTTTAATTAAAATTAAGGACAAGGGTTTAGGTTTGGAAATTTTTAATTACTTCTTCTTACACATTTATCTTATACACATCCTGCAGAAGTTATTAGTTAATTTGAAGTATAGTGTTCAGTCTTTGGCTCCTTACCTTATAAGATAACGTTGTATTGTTGGAAATGATTCAGAGAAGAGCTACAAGGATAATACTTAGAATAGAACGTTTGCCATACGATGGTAGATTAAAATCTCTGAACTTGTTTTATTTTGAAGAGAACAAAAGAAGAGTTAGAGATGGTCTGTTCAATGTATTTAAAATTGTTAAAGGAGTTGGAGATTTGAGTGTTGATATCTACTCTTTTTTTTTTCGTGCTTAACAAATGGTAAAACTGTGGAAAACAAGTATATATTTTAACTGGGTTAGAGTCACTTCGGCTAACACAACTTTATTTTGCGAACAATGTAATTATCCTTTATAGTGGGTTTTTCCTTCAGATAGACAAGAGACTGTTACTTTATGAGACAAAGTGAATACTTAAATGGCAGGGATGACTTTTAGTTTTTAATCTTTTTATTTAATTTAGTTGAAAAATGAGCTAAATGGACCAATTATATTTTATTAACCTTTAATGTTATACTCTGTGTTTGTATACTTGATGTGGAGGTTCAGAAGACTCAATTTTCAGTTTTGTATGTGATATTTCACCAAATAATAAATATTCTCTTGTTCGTCAGACATAAATATAAAATGCACAGTTCTAGTTACCTTATAAATTTTCATCTGAGATCGTATTTAGATGTCAATACATTTCCTCTTCATTTTAGGAATGTTTACTTCAGACATTTACAGTGGTACAACTTCATTAACGTATCTATTCTTCGTGTTTGGTTCTGTTCAACATAAAATTTCACATGTTTCTGATGAACCACACAATAGTGAAATCACTGTAAAAGAAACCTGATTCCTATATTTTCTGATCACGTGTGAACTTAATATACAGTACTTCTTTCGAAATCACACATCGACAGCACTTATTTAAATCACACATCGACAGCACTTATTCATCCTGACTGTCATGTTATTGTAAATAGCATTTCCATTGTTATCTATAATTAAACCTTCACAGTAATTAGTGTAGGACTGTATAACATTATGCAACAAAACTATGCTTAACAACAAGAACAAATCAAACGTGGTATTCGAGATAAACTATGTAAAAGTAAGAAGTAAGTAGGAATAGGCTAACCAATATTCAAATCCCCGTCTCACCGCATATGCTCGCGCTCTCAGCTGTAAGAGCGTCATAATGTACAGTCAATCCCAATATTCGTTGGTAAAAGAGTAGCTCAAGAGTTGGGGGTTGGTAGTGATGACTAGATGCCTTCCCTCTATTCTTACACTGCTAAACTAGGGACGGCTAGCCCAGATAGCCCTCGTGCAGCTTTGCCCGAAATTCAAACCAAACCAAAACCAACCAAGATTACCAAATGTTCTTTACCTTACTTATTATTTACATTTTTTTTTTAGTTTTACGTTTCAAAAGGAATGTATACAGAAATAACAACTTTATACAGTATAACAATTACACTTACATAAGTTGCATATTAATTATTCATAACAATGTTCACGAAGTAGTAATTTATACAATGGAAATTTTAAACCTAAATAATATTCAAACTAATTTATTATAATGTTCATGTCTTTTTTTTATTTACTGGGTTAGATGTAACATGTTAGTGTCAGCGCTAAGAGCGAAGCAAGTTATAAAATTCTGTCGACTTTTAACAATTTGAGAAAATGATCACGTGACTATTTGAATATGAAAATAACAGGGAATAGCAGAAGCCACAAATATATCCTTAGTTTATTTTTATTTTGTTAATTGTGAATTTAAAAGTAAGTTAAAACTCGCTGTAGTTATAAGAATCTTTAATAAGCATAACTTTTTAATATTATAATCACGTAGTTATAATATAAATTGATTTAGTCTCGAAGTTATAAGAATTTATCCTCGTTATAATTGCTAATTTAGCTTGGTTTTGCTAAAATAAGATTTTCATTAGAAACGTTATACGACATGTTATTATGAGAGACTATACAAGTAACCACTGAGATTTATTTAGAGCTTAGTAAAATTATAATTTATCTTTTTCTGTCCCATAATTAAAGTATTTATTTTAAATATATATATATACATTATGCTACAAAACACTGATTACACTAACCGGGTTCCCCCTATGGTACGGCGAAAAGTTTACGAATTTACAACGCCAAAATCAGGAGTTCGATTCCCCTCGGTGGACTCAGCAGATTGTTTAGTGCGGCTTTGCTATAACAAAACACATACACCTGACCAAGTAAATTCTTAAGAATTCATAAGCTCCCCCCAGTGGCTCAGCGGTATGTCTGCGGACTTACACGCTAAAATCCGGGTTTCGATACCCATGGTGGGCAGAGCACAGATAGCCCATTGTGTAGCTTTGTGCTTAATTAAAAACAACAACAATAAGGATTCATAAAACAAATTTATTTCACAATGTAATTATTTGATATAAAATAATGGTTTACTAATACCTTAAGTTGTGCGTATTAAGTATAATTCAAAATATCATTAACAATTTAATGATGTCTCATGCAAAGTTATAATGATTAATTAATCCATTCTGAAGCTGATATAGTCTTAACATAAGTTAGTAGTATAAAGACAATAATGGTACTTTTTAAAGGAATTGAAAAAATATATAAGGAGAGTTCAGACTAATAAAATACGTCTGTTGTATCTTATCTGATAGTAAGTCTAATTCGTTGAAAATCGTTCCAATGCGAAAAGATAAAAATTGGTTATTACTTAAAAATGTCAGATGATGTTAGAAACACAACTGAGTCAATGATATACTTCTGTTTATGAACGGATATGCCCATGACTGGCTAGTTATCATCAGGATTCGTAACACAAAACTTTACCATCAATTCCTTCTGAAACATCGCAAAGGAAAACTACTTTTCTTTATGACACAAAACGCGTATTAGGAATAAATGTAACAAACAAGAACATTTTGTTTATATTGAAGCTACTTGAACTTTATAACAGTTTATTTAATTGGTTTATTCGAATTGGGAGATCCCATTAATATTTACCAAGAGTATAATGCAAACCAGTGATTACACTATTTCAAGAAAAAGATATAAAACAAACTTTCTTTCATTAATTAATTATTATGCAGCTGAAAACATGGCAAGCTGAATGAGCAAATAATCCATACATTAAGTTTGTTTGAAGTTAATCACAAAGTTACACAAAGGGTTATCTATGCCACTGGGGAGACTCATACATTAAGAAACATGGATAATGCTTACGGCAAACGAGGTTTAGTATTTCCATAAATTATTATGTGTCCCTTTTAATAACTATTAAAACTTTATTGAATAACAACGGCCTTGAAATCAACGCGTATTAGATATCAAGTATCTCGTAATAAACAAATATTTTGAGAAACTCCTCAACTATGTAAGAGATAATACACGTTTTTTGCATGATAGTTTAATCGTATTAACACAGTCTAACTATATTTATGTAAGTACCTGCAATGCAAGTGATATATCAGTGTTAATTATTTTCGGTTCTTTTTAGTGATAAAATTGTATTTTTTTCTCTTATAACTAAAATCATTGACAAAACAAATACAGCACCTTAGTTTTATTGGCACAAGAAAATATGTATATACTTCAATTATGTATTCTATCAAGAGCGCTTAAGTTAAGCCAGAAAAAGTAATTGTTACCAACATTAAAATTATAATGCATAATTTAAATAATATGCTACTCAATTTCCATTTAACGATAACTTACTGTAGATGGCCTTTGTAGCGTGAACAATAAACATATGTTATAACTTGACTGTCATGAATAACAAATTCTTATTACAAGGCATTGGTTACGAATTTAAAGATCATATGGCACAGATGTATTGACTGTCATATTGTTTTGGCTAAGTTAGTAAAACCGAGTGATAGTGTTTACTCTCAAACTACACCCACTGGTGTCATTCTTCATCATTATATATTTATCAAAAGCTCTGTCCTAAAACATATAGAAGGAATAACATTCTAGACTTAGAAATTAGACTTTAACCACGTTATTTTCTGTTTAAAAAGTCTTATACTTGAAAATATATTTCGTGTTTTCTGAATTCTCTATCAAATATTTAGTGTTTGTACTGGCTTGAAGTTCATTCAAGCTATAATTAAACTGACTACCATTTCCAGTTACTATTGTCATGAAATTTAAAAATTCACTAAACTTGACAGTTTACAAACAGTTTCGCACGAGCTATAGATAAATTCTGATAGCTTTCAAATATGTATTTGAGCAGAAATAATTAGAAGAAATAAAGTACATTTAAATCTATGTGTACGCTAAGTAGTTCATACAGCTATCCAATCAAACTTTGGTGTTGAATTATTTGAATGCTAATTTTATTATAATTTTAAGTTTATTGGAAATTATCAAATTCTTCAGCCGTTCATTAAGATGTACCATTCTACCATCCTAATAATAGAAAATAGTATAAAGCTTTTTGCAATCCATTTCCTACCATAAAGAAAATCTTATTGTTTGCTGCTTCATGAGGTTTTTGTGATTAAATATAATTTCAGTTCAAAGTCAGGGAAGACAGTCATAATTCTTCAAATAATATTAAAAATAAACTGTGTGGCGATAAATTCTATAAAGGAATCTAAATTTAACTGGAGAAAAGTGAGGAAGCAAAGAAGTTTTAAGAGGAAAAATGAACACAAAGAATCTACCTTGAACAGCGTTGTAATTTTGATATTGAATCATTAGCTATCATTCGATTTTAATCGTTTCGTTGTTATTGTTATAAAGTAAAAAAATAAAACGAAAAGAGAAAATAAGTTTGAAGTACTAATAGGTACTAGCTAAGTCACTCTGAAATCGAATTAATATATTTCTTTCTATAGGTGACATTCAACTTAATAAGAGGCATCTTAAATTAATATCATTGATTTTAAGGAAATGTTGATAGATAGTGGTTTTTATTAGATCAATGTTCCAGTTATACTGTCAACCATTACAGCTTAAATTCACTGTTGAACTAAGAATACGAAGCCTGTGATTTGACACCTACTACACGACTGTCTGAAAACAAATAAGCCAACAAGGATGAGAGTTCGTGTGTCTGCTCCAGTTAAACATGAGCAAAAAGTTTCTCTTCTGGGAGGTAGTTTTTCAGGATGACGTAACATGACTGGCTGCTCTTCTTACCTTGAAATATGATAGTTCTTTGTCTAAAAAATTTGTACCAACCTCAGATCTGAAAGGATTTTTCAAGAGTGGCTGTTTCTTCTAGAAATTGTACAAAACCTAGAGCTACCATTACTTACGCTGTAATCACCTTTTGGTGAATTTAAATACCTCGATCTTTTGATTTGTTTCTGTATCAATTATTACTTCACTGAAGAATGCTTCACAACAAAATTATCATTACCTTCAGTTTAATTAAACATTGGTTTAAACTTTTCATCAGTATGCTATAAATGTATTACGACTGGTTAATCCTCTACTGTATTATCAAAGTCGTCACTATTGAATCTTGTATAAAGGGTTGTTTATTTGTGATACTAAATTAAGTATCATGTTTTGCTTACATATACGTGCTACCACTGATCTTTGAAAATTCGTGATCAAAGTAGTTTATTATTTATGTTCTGAGAGACAATGTGTTTATTCCTGATTAATAATTTTAGATCGCCGCAAAATGAATTTCTGAGATAGGTAACAAAGTCAGCCTCAGATCACACATCATCCCATTCATTATTCATTGTATATGGAAGTTAGAGGCATGTGGTTAAATGGAATTTTTGTTATTCAAATTTTTGGCAAACTTTTACATGAAAACAATCGTTTATTTCAATATATATCTAAAAGTTTCTGAAACTTTAAGTTTTAATCTTCATAAACTAAAAATCCATGCTTATTATAAAGTTAAAATCATCATATTTTATCATGCTCTATAGATTGAAAGGTTATTTTTCGTAATTATAGTTTTCACTTTGTGAATTAGAACACTGTTCTAATAGTGTATGGAACCTGTTAACCAACTGTTCGAGAATTATGCTCAGAGAAATAGGTTCTCTTTTTCGAAATATTCTGTTCTTTGTCTTCATTATTGAGTTACTTTATTGAACGAACACGTGTCTTCGGAGAGGCTTGTGATATAACACTCTAGTCCCTGTCTACTTATGTTGCATTACTTCATTAAGTGAAATACACAGACACTAAGCATTTTGTTTGTGACACCAATGATAAATAATACAGTGATAAAAGGTTCAATACTGTATTTGGAGTGGCTATATGGGTGGTGTATTTCACTGGTTTATGAGAATAGCAATATGGTCCACTATTACTGCAACCACTGAATGTTATCTGGATTATTTGCAATTATTGAATTCATCTCGACAATGTAGATATTTTCGCGCCAACCATGAGTCATCTGTTGCACTGGCATTCTGCACCTCTTGAACGTTTGTTGAGCTATTGCGACAAAACCTCATCTCAGAGAGACTTATAGATAGTAGTTAGTACAAATGTGGTAACTGAAGCGTATCTGCGCCTCTACCATTTATTATTTGTCTTGTGCCTTCTGCGCTACACAGAATGATAGTTCAGTAATAGCTATTCCAATAACTAGTTATGCATTAGTTCTGCGCTCAGTGTCATTTACAGAATCCGGTGTAATGTACAAAATATTTCACCCTTACATTTACATGGTTTATCTTCCAGACTATTCTAAATGCTCATACTAACTTCAAAACCGTGTTCTCTATTGAAAAAAAAAACGAAAGTGTTTGTGGTACTTTTTAGCTCATCGTCTCAGGTTTTAAAACTGAGTTTTTTTATCTAATGGTTATGAATTATAATTCATCTTAGACAAATCTATTTATTATGTCATGTGCGTTACGTATTACGATTTCAAATAATATTTTCCAGTAAGATTAATACACATAATGATATACACTAGTGTCTTTCTTTATTTCCCCCACTGGCACAGTGGTATGTCTGCGGACTTACACACTAAAAACCAGGTTTCGATACCCGTGGTGGGTAGAGCACAGATAGCCTCTTGAGTAGCTTTGTGCTTAATTCTACACAATCAAGAAAAGTCTTTCTTTACGCAAATATATTTTAAAATATAAACGACAGTACAATTTATAATAACGGTTATTACAAAAAATGGCTCATATACAAAAGTTTTACAAACTTGCAAAAAATACTGAGTCTTCTATCTAATTGAAAACTGAATCTTTTATCGACGTTCACTGAGAGCGAACTAATTCTATATTGATACACAGGTACACCTCTATTGACGGCTAACCAGCTTGAAGAACATGCAAGTTTTTTTCAACGACGAGAATATTTAATGTCTTCGTAGAAATACTTACGTTCGAAGTTAATTCTCTAAAGTTTATAATGTTCGAAAATTATCTACGTTCCTGGTCGAATATCTGCAGTGTTCCGATTTATAAGCGTTTATTAAAATTACAGCTTCCGAAACCTACAGTATACTGATTGTAGAGACAAAACTATTATATTATTGTGAATCAGCGTCTGGCGATGGCTTGCTTTTATACTCATTAGACGAGATTCTAGAAAGCTCAACAATATTAGATGATATACTAGTGTTTTTGTAAATACATATTGTTGATTCTTTCACTCGAGAATATTTTACAAATTTAGAGAACAGATGAGACTTGCTCAATAAACGTCTCACAATATACGTTACATGCATTACACTGAAACAAATGCAGATATTGAAATAAATATACAGCAGTAAATCCGTTACATAATGGTTCTGTTTCAAAAATGTTATATGTTCTTGTTTGTTTGTTTTTAACAACTATATACATATATATATATTCTATACCACTTTAATAAATACTAAACATTTAAATGTTGAGCAGTCTACCTGTACTCAAATGCAAGACCACATTTTGCGTAATTTGGCCTTTAGTTTGTTTTGTAGTTCAAACATGGAATATTCACTTATACTTCTAGAGCAAAGATAATACTTCAGCTTTTATGCAATTCTCAAGCAAAATTTTAATAAATCTACAAAATACTTGTAACATTTTATTTTATTTTTCAACTTAATTTCTTACTCTGTTGAGTATTCGTATTAAATTTTAAGGAACGGTATACTTAGCTAACCTATATTATATATGAATTTATTAAAATTCAGAGTCACTTAGTTCAGTCTTCTGAAAACTTGCAATTAAATATTAATTATAGAGATTCTTTATCTTTAATTGCCAAACAGAGCAACGCACTGTTTTATAAATGAAACGCTCTGTCTGTTTTAAAAGGAAAATATTAATTCAGTTTATTTGTTACTCAGGCATGCAATGACGCAGAAAATAATTAAGTTTGGAAGTTACCTGATCAACCGAAAATGCGTGAACGTTTCAGGTTCAAGTGAAGAGTCACATAGACTAAGATGGTTTCAGTTAAAATAACATGTAAAAGAGAATGAAATTAATTATTAATACATACACTTAAGCAAACATAGATGACAAATTATGTAACTTAAAGTAATTCATCTTACAAATTCACTGTGATATCGCACAATTAAATGTAAAAGTGATTTATAACCAGTTTTTTATCGATATATCAAATCAAATTATTTATCATTAGGCACATTAACAAGGAATTTTCAGTAGATTAAATAATTCAAATGTCACATATGGTTGTTTTATGTAATAATGAAAAGACAATGTCACGTAATATTACTGATACAAGAGATATCTCTACATTTTTATTGGCACTTAATTTCCTGAATTTGCATCTATCGTAAGTGATATTGCTGTGAATACGTCTCGCTTGAATTTCGCGCAAGGCTACACAAGGGCTATCTGCGCTAGTCGTCCCTAATTTAGCAGTGTAAGACTAGAGGGAAGGCAGCTAGTCATCACCACCTACCGCCAACTATTGAGCTACTCTTTTACCAGCGAATAGTGGGATTAACCGTGACATCATAACTGCTGAAAGGGCGAGCATGTTTAGTGTGACGGGGATTCAAACCCGCGACTCACAGATTACGAGTCGAGTGCCTTAACTTACTGGTCATGCCAGGCCAATACATATCGTATTCAAGGTCTTATCAGTTCATCGTTTTTTCTGTTGCATATAGATTGTTGGTATATTACTATATAATAATAAAACGAACATCAGCTTAGCCGTGGTTAAGATAAAACCAACGAATACCTGTATTGATCTTCCTAGTTGTTGTATTAAGTTCCTAAAGTTCATGGTCTTCAACTAACTAATGAAGATATTTTCAAGTTTAAAATTTTAAAACATGTGTTTTAGACTACACATCGACTGATATTTAAGTCCATGATTTTCTGTTTCAGTAATATACTAGACACACATGTAAATCTAAACAAAAAAGCGCCATTAATAATACATTTCAATTTACTGTTTATTATTCGGTAAGTTCAGGGTTACACTGGTAGAGTAATGAGTAAGACACTTACAGATCTACTGTAAATGCAAAATACTCTACGGGAACAGTTAAGACACAGAACAACTCTATTGTAAATTAAGGCAGCCTTTACCTTTGCTAAACTCAAAATGATATAAAAATTAAAGTTATAAACAGATACAGAAACGTTTATGACGCGTGCGTGTCTCAGGTTTACTAATATGTCTTGAAGTTACAGCTCATCTTTACGAAATTTCTGTTGATTTCGCAAATTCATTTACGTATCGACAACACCCCTTCAGCTCATTGTGTTTTGTACGTAAACCAGTTTTATATTCAACTTAATAATCTGAACAGCTGTACAGTGGAAATATAATTTTTAAGGAATCATGCATTGTCAAAATACCGCTCGTTCCAATGAAATTACAGTTTTATTTTTGAAAGGAAGTATTTCCACTATTAAGCTGGTTGTCATATTAGCTTCCATCTTCCAGTGTATTCCTCTTTTCTAAATTTTCAGTTTTGTTTGTTTTTGAATTTCGCACGAATCTACTCGAGGGCTATCTGTGCTAGCCGTCCCTAATTTTGCAGTGTAAGTCTAGAGGGAAGGCAGCTAGTCATCACCACCCACTGCCAACTCTTAGGCTACTCTTTTACCAACGAATAGTGGGATTGACCGTAACATTATAACGCCCTTACGGCTGAAAGGGTAAGCATGTTTGGTGTGACGGGGATTCGAACCCGCGACCCTCAGATTACGAGTGGCACGCCTTAACGCGCTTGGCCATGCCGGACCTTAACTTTCAGTTTTACGCTATAATTTTTTCTCAACTCATTACAATGCATCTATTATAAAACATATAACGATAAGCATTTCTAATAGACAGGTATAATGAATGACATTGAACTAATTTAAATTTTGGATCGATATGGTTCGATGCCCGTGTTGGGCAGACCAAAGATAGCCTATTATGTAGCTTTATGCGTAATCACAAACAATATTTTTGGAATAAAACCAGGTATACAGTTGGCTCGGCATGGCCAAGTGATTTAAGGCATTCGACTCGTCATCTAAGAATGAGAGAGTGCAGATACGTTATTTTGTTTGTTTGCAATAGAGAAAAGCCATATTAGGCTATCTGTTGTGCCCACCACAGGAAATCCAACCATAAATTTTAGCATTTAAATTTCCTTAATCCTACTGCTATCCTGTAGAGAAACATCTGAAACTCGACGATTTCTTTCATATAACTTTTTTCACTATAATGATATTTCGTTATGCTATTTCGTATAATATATTAACAGTTCAAGTGCTAAGCCTGATGCAGCGACATCACAATGTATAACTGATGACAGACAAACTTCAGGAAACGACTTCTTAAGTTTATTCTTGTTTGAACAATATATTTCGTGCGTAAATATAATGTTCCGAACCTCAAGTAAAGAAGACAAAAAATAAGATATCACATAACTTATCGTATGGAAAGTTTTACACTGTTTCCATTCACTTGTCTACCAACTACCTGAGAAGAAAAGGCTTAATATATGTCGGTTAGAATCCAGTAGACATTTTTTTCTCCCACAGAAACATTAAAGTTTCGAACTTGAATTTCTTTTAAAAGACTTTTAGGAGCGAAACATTTTCGAGTCTCATTTTTATCTTTCTTTCGTTAGATATTTCATTTGAATATAATAATAAAAATATTTAAATGTTATTATAGATAAGTTGCAGCTATGAACATTCTAGTTACCTATGATAAGCGCGGGTCGGAATCCCCGTCACACCAAACATGCTCACCCTTTCAGCCGTGGGGGCGTTATAATGTTACAATCAATCCCACTATTCGTTGGTAAAGGAGTAGCCCAAGAATTGGCGATGAGTGATGATGATTAGCTCACTTCCCTCTAGTCTTACACTGCTAAATTAGGGACGGCTAGCGCAGATAGCCCTCGAGTAGCTTTGAGCGAAATTCAAAAACAAACAAACAAATCTAGAATAAAAGTTTAAATGATTTAATTCTTTATCTTAACAATCCATAATTACATCAGAACGCATTGTTACTAACAAATTGAGAGCAAAAACGGAAGCGAGTAAAATACTGTGATTCATTGCTATAAAATATAAAATCTGTAACTCATGTTCTTTACAGTATTAAAGTATTTTCACACTAGTTGTCATACCTTAGACAGCTTTTAAGCCTTAACCTCTCAATTAAACATCTTAAATTATCTGAACATTTATTTACAGATAATCTATATTATACAGAGTAAGGCATGTTTGCTTGTTTATCGGACTTTCGCGTAAAACTATTCAAATGCGCAGATCTCGTTTAATTCACAATTACGAAAGTTTTCCTTAAAACAAATTATTAGAATTACTTGTAACTAACTTTTAATAAAAGCATTATTATAAAGTATGATGTCCGGAAAACATCCTATAAAGGGCTTATTTTGCTGAAATTCGTTGTTTGATCCCTGTGGTGATCACTTCTCAGATACGTCATTATATAGCTTTGTATTTCACATTAAATAAATAAATTATCATTATTAAATGTAAATAACATCACGACCTATTTCTCCAAAATGCAAACAGGTCGTGGTTTTATATACGTCTATAGAAATGTGTGTGTGTTTTTCTTATAGCAAAGCCACATCGGGCTATCTGCTGAGCCCACCGAAGGGAATCAAACCCCTGATTTTAGCGTTATAACTCCGTAGACTTACCGCTGTACTGGCGGGAGACATGTCTGATAATAAATTCCAGTTTGTCTTAAACAAAGTTAAGAATAATAAATTGTCTTAATAAAAAGGCCTTATTAGTCATGAACCCTAGGCACGTGTCATTGTAAATTATCATTTTAAGTTGTAATTAACCTGTGTAAGTTACCATTCTGAACGAAGTATGTGTGCGTTTTCTTATAGTAAAGCCACATCGGGTTATCTTCTGGGTCCATCAAGGGGAATCGAACCTCTGAACGAAGTGAAGAAACTTAATCAAAAGCTTAATCATACTTAATTTCCCTTAATATAAATATGCTCAATATATTTTTAGATATATGGACTGTTTTGTTTCTTTAATAACTGAAGTGTTCAAAACTTTGAGAAGCTTATACAATTTTGTTTGTTTTTAATGCACAGCCACATTAGGCTATCTGCTGCATCCTTCTTGGGTACACGAATCCAGGGTTTTAGAATAGTAAATCCCTAAACTTACAACTGAATCATTAGGATATGTCATAAAAGACACGGGTTTGTATGTAATCTGTATTCATTTGTAGAATATTGAAGCCTATTGAAAAAAATACTGCCACTACCATAAACTGTTTCTGTCAGTATTTAATTTCAAACAATCCATTTAAAATCTCAAAAGAGATTATTTAGAATACGAAAGATAATCTACAGTAATAACTATCTTTCAGATATTAGATATACTTTTAGTATAGGGGTTGGGGGTTGGAAACCCCATTACATTAAATATGCTCACCCTTTCAGCCGTGGAAACGTTATAATGTCACTACCAATTCCACAATTCATTTGTAAAGGAGTAGTCTAAAAGTTGGCGGTGGGTGGTGGTGACTATTTTTCTTCCCACTAATTTTACACTGCTAAATTAAGGAGACTTAATGCAGATAGCCCTCTTGTAACTTTGTCCAAAATTCAAAAACAAACAAACTGTACCTTTTTTAGTATAAATATATTTTGTATTGTTCTTGGACTTAGAAGTCTTCAAAAGTAGCAGTCTGTGACTTGTTGGCGATAAATTTAATGATAAATTAACAGCGCGTACTTCATTTGTTTTCAGAATAATATATATTCAAAACAATTTAAATGTACGTACGATAAATTCTTCAAACTATAGAGAATATAGGAATACCATAAACACTATATATATGATTTTCTTCCTCTTGTCAATAGTCCACTTGGCATATTCAATTACTTCAAAATTTCATTTTACTAGCTGAACTGCATTTTTGTGTTTCTATCGCACCGGTATTCTGTGTAGAATTTACTTACAACAGTAGCATGTGTTACTGCAGTTGTATACTACTCTTATAGTAAAGGTTGCGTCTTTTTTTTTTTCAAAATATCTTTTTTTCCTTTTATCAAAAAGCACTCACGCTGATCCATTTACTTTAGAACCACGCTTTAACGAAATAAATTATTCTCTTTTCTTTCCTTTTTTACTATTAGTTTTACTCTAACATGTCAACGTTAGGACTGTCACTTCACGCGGAACTCTTCCTTGGTTGTGGCTCCACTCTCTTCTGCTATTGTATTTGTCCGTCTGTTGTTTGTAATTTTCTAATAATGAAAACTAAACAATCAAACAATATCAATTCACAAAATAAACAAAAATAATAATGTCTATACTAACGCGAGTAAATTATTGTTCATCTTTAATGTCTTTCATGACATAAATACACCACATCAATATTGGCCAGGTGGTTAAGGTGTTCGACTCCTAATCTGAGGGTGGCGGGTTTGAATCCCCATCATACCAAACATGTTCGCTCTTTCAGCTGTAGGGACGTTATAATGTGAAGTTTAATTCTATTATTCGTTGGTAAAAGAGTAGCCCAAGATTTGGCAGTGGACGGAGATGAGTAGTTGTCTTCCCTTTAGTCTTACACTGATGAATTAGGGACGTCTAGCCCAGATAAGTCTCATGTAGCTTTACGTTAAGATCAAACCCTACATATATCTTTTCCTTTTACTTAAATATATATATTTAGGAACCAGTATGGTAACGTTCTGGCACCTGCTTACTAACACAAATTTATCTCTTCTAAAATTTAAAATATCTGCCAAACTAACACGTGTAACATTTTTCCACAGGATGATGAATGTTTTTACCGTTTTTGGTCACTTTCGCTCTTGAATATCTTTTAAGTTCTCCACTCGTTCGAGCGAGATGTATTACCATTACTGGAGATGTATTACCATTGCTTCCACATAGCGAAACAATGAAAAAGAAATGAAAACGTTTATTTCACTGAACTAACCCTTCTTCTTTTCTGTATTAGTTACAACAGAGAGAGAAAAGAGATATTAAACTGGCGACGTTCCTTAACGACCTTCAAGTCATTCTTTTCAACATATTGCAACGTGATGTTGTATGTCTCTCCTCTGACGCTTGATTAAAATTTTTCACTACTTTAATCCACGATGAATTATTCCTCAGAAAAATACACCAGTAAAATCATTAGAACTGCCTCACACATTTTTCCAACATCGAAAAACAGTGTAATTTATAAACGTTCATGAATGGATTATTATCTGAATTCCACAATCCAGCTACTTTTTACGCACTTATCACGTTTAGAGAATGTAGATATAAACTTCAACAACAAACTAAAAAAAAAAAAAGATATCTCATAAAAATGCATAACATTAATCTGCATAATTGTAAGGAAAGAGACCCGGCATTGTCAAGTAAGTTAAGGCGTTCGACTCGTAATCCAAGCGTCGTGAGTTGAAATCCCAGTCGCACCAACCGTGCGACCAAGTAAAGAGTTATTTTATTTATCAACAAACTAACAAAGAAAATCGATTTGTACTGAAACACTATAAAAATTATTATTTTTCTTAAACCTTATAAACTCAAGTAATATTACATTTCGAAAACAAAAAAAACACTAAGAAAATAAAGGACAGTTAGCAACATAAACTATTTTATATACAGTTAAAATCACACTATATCATTACAAACATACGACTTATAAGCTAAGAAATAAGTTTACAAAAAACATATGAAAACGCCTTGTTTTTCATTCTAATAATAACCACCCCTTGCGCTGTATGACAATGCTTTTTGACTTGGATAATATCCTGGCTTTAATGAAAGCCGAGCGTTCTGTTTTTATACTGAAAGTTACTGTACAATAAAATAGTGTATACAATTAATTAAATATTTTACAACATTCTAATATAATTATTACGTCTTTTATGTTTAATAAAGTACAGTATTTGTTAGTCAAATGTTTCTGAAAAATTTTGGTTGATTCTTTTTTATATTATAATAAGGTGTATCAAGTTTTATTAAACAAGCAGCATTCTAATGTCACAGAAAACTACGATGTTCTAAATAGCATAACCAAGCATATGTTGGTATTTCCAACCTTAACGATCTCTTTAAAAATCCGTGTGCTAACCGACTAAGTCAAAACTCCCCAAGGGCTCAGATACTGTCGTCCTTAATTTTGAACTACTTACCAGAAAGAAGACAGCTAGTTCATTGCCAGAAGATATTTCAAGGTTTGAACAAATAACAGCATTGATTATCACTGTTATATCGATGATACAACTGAAACTACGAAATATACTCAGTCTCATTGTGGGTTGATCCATAACTCTTGGAGTTACTATTTATAACAACTTGTTTGTTTTTTTTACTGCGAAACTGATCAAAGTATTAAAGACTCATGTTTGCTTGTTTTAATTTTTTTCATACATCAAGTGTGTTTCATAAAACACCTCTTTGGGTTAAAGTTGGAAAATAAATCAATGGTAATAAGTCTAGATCAGGGGTTCCCAACCGGTGGGTCGCGATCCCCCAGGTGGTCGCGACGCCTTGTTAGAAGTAGCTTGGGATAGCATTAATTTTATTTCATCAATTACATTTTCAAGTTGCGAGTGCCAAAAGGTTGGGAACCCCTGGTCTAGATCTAGGATATCTGAAGTATTAATTACGCAGGCCTGCGACTGTTCTATTATGTTGAATTCTCACTTGTTCTGCAGTAATTCTTGTATGCTGAATCCGTAAAATATCATACGTACTTTTACATGTATGGATCATTTTTCACTAAAATGTGTCACAACCTTTCATGTTGAAAAATGCTGACAACCACTGGCTATAGATTTCTCTAAATCAATCGCGACTGAAGAGTTTTATTGATCGTTTTAGTTGTTGTTGTTTTGAATTAAGCACAAAGCTACACAATGGGCTATCTGTGCTCTGCCCACCACGGGTATCGAAACCCGGATTTTAGCGTGTAAGTCCGCAGACATACCGCTGAGCCACTGGGGGCTGATCGTTCTAGAACCAACAAATACATACCGTTAATATATAAACAGTTAACAAGCTCCATAAAGTGTCGTTTCTGGATTGCGTTTCTTTGTGCGCTAACTTTAGCAATGTATTTTTTTCTTTTCAATATTATTTATTTTTCACTTTGGCAACAAGAAATTGTGTAGATGACCCAAATATATGTTTTTGTTATTTTTTTGTAAAACATTATAGAATTCCTCAATAAAGGGTATTATGCGTATTTTGGAACAAAACTTGGGGATCCAGACAAATCATGGACTTCGCACAAAGTTTACATCGTTTATGTCGAAGAGGTGAGACAATAGACTAAATATAAGAAAAGTGTTTTTGCCTTTTGGAATTACAATGGTCTGGCATGAGCGTAGATACCGCGGAGATGACCGCTATTTTTGCTTATGTTACGTGTAAGGCTATAACACTTAAAATAGAGAGACAATTTCTTACCCAAACCTTCAATTCACTAAAATACCTTTTTTCATGGACCTCGTTTATCTGTACCAATTACACTAGATACTCTCGATATAGTTTTATCTAAATTATAATTCTGATGTCATTAGAAATAATGACAGAGATTGTTTTCAACCTGAAATGTCTGGTGAACACAACTTCTCGCATAAGGTAAACTTAATGATTTAGTGAGAGAGTGTGGCCTTCTAAAGGATTCTTCAAAGGTAAAGGCTTCGGGCTAATAACTTATTTTCTCCAGAGACATCATTATACTGGTACATAATTCGTGAGAACCAGTTTATACCATACTTTTTCCAAGGAGATTCACTGGTTGAGTGCAACAGTATTACCGAATTTAAACCAAGCTACATTTATGAACCAAGTGAGTAGCGATTCTTCATTGATTCTACCTAAAATAAGTCCAACATATGTTCTTATTCACAACGGAAACATATATTTATCCGTTGCTATTGCTTCTTCATCTTACTTAAAGGAAATATACGAAATTATCGTTCTTCTTAATAAAACCAAATACACAGAACATGTTTGGTTACTTTGTGAAGACAAAGCTTTCTATGATGTTGAGTCAACAATCCCGTTATTCCAAATTTCGACGTTTTTTTATATTACTGAATGGAACAGCAGAGCGTAAAACCTGTACTGGATGAAGAAGTAGTGGCCACGCAGAGTTAGTCTGGTTCCAGAATTGCAAACATTGAGCGTGAAAGTTTGGTTGATACAAAGAAAGTCTTATTATTATTATCTCCGCTTCACATGAAATTTGGTTTGATGAAGCAGTTTGTAAAGGCTTTAGACAAATCTTGTGACTGTTTAAAGCATCTTTATGAGCAATTCCTAGCTCTTTCGGTTCTGAAACTTGTAGGAGAGATTATTGTTGTGTTTCACATTAGAAAATTGACTTCGTATGAGCAGCCCAAAAGAACAGTGAGGTAGGCTGAAAAACAAGACATGGATTGGTTTTAAAGATGTTTTTAACAATTTTTAGGAAACAACAATGACCCGAATTACTAAAATATTGTCAATAACATGCTTATTACACTAAAAAGGTAGGTTGTAATATGAGTTTGAAAGCTAATTTCTTACACATACAAATTGACCATTTTCTTGACAACGCCGGTTCAGTCAGCATAAACAAGAAGAAAGGGTTTATCAAAACACCAGGGAAGTGTAGAAAATGTATCAGAGAAGGTGACACATCAGCATGATGGCAGAGGAGGTATCAGAGAAGGTGGCACATAAGCATAATGGCAGAGGAGGTATCAGAGAAGGTAGGACATCAGCATGATGGCAGAGAAGGTGGCACATCAGCATGATGGCAGTGGAGGTAACAGAGAAGGTGGCACATCAGCATAATGGCAGAGGAGGTATCAGAGAAGGTAGGACATCAGCATGATGGCTGGTCATTAAAACAAGATTCTCAAGACGCAATACATAAAACAAAGACCACAATACGTAGTTTTGAAACTAAAAAACATTTCACAAAAATCAGGATAAATGAGTTTGCATATTCGTTTGATATCATTGTTCTTCTCATTTCTTTAAATTGCTAGTACTTTTACTAATAAATATGTTCATCGTGGTGAAATAAATAATAATTTGATCCAAGTAAGAACTTTTATTTTTCTTTCTCAATATCTTTACGTGATAGAAAAAACGCATATCGTTTTCAAAATTTGCGTAGGTGAGTTATGGAAAATATGTTAGTAAAACTAAAACAACTTTTATGAAGTTTAAATTCGCTGGGCTGTGTTATGAGCTTTCTGTTTATTTCTCTACAGCAAAACTGCACCCAGTTTCTCTGAATCGATTGCAGATTGAGAAGCCGTAAAAAGTTAACGTTGAAACAACTAAGTAAAAGTCGTAACAACAACATATTTTTGTTAGATTACGTTATCATGAGAAAAAGTGATATATTTTTGGATTTTGATTTAGCTAGAGACATCTGAAGCGTAAGTTGTTATCAAAGCCATAAAGACGTGTTAAAGTGAAAGCGTAGTTGGTTGAAATATTAAGTTTTTTCCATAATAACGGAATAAAAACTTACTTGAGTACAAACGCTATAAAAAAGTTTCATTTAATAATACTATCTCAGGAATAAGAGATAACTAAGATAGGAGGTCTGTTAAAAAATACAGGGACTGTTTGAATTGCGCGGCTCCAGTTGGTTCCAGGGGAATCTGCTTGGTGTCGCTAGGTTTGCACAGATCAGCTGATTATGACGCCATTTCCCGATTGCAGATATTTTCATTTGTGTATTAGCTACGCGGTTTTAAGTGAAGTGCGATTTTTTTCGTTTGGTGGATTTCAGAATGAATGACCTGAAGGAGCAACGACTTGCTGTGAAATTTTGTGTTAAACTTGGAAAATCTGCGACTGAAATTTTTGCTATGCTTAACACGGCTTACGGTGATGTTGCTATGAAGCGTACGGCATGTTTCAAGTGGCATGAACGTTTAAAGGATGGTCGACAGTCCATTCAAGATGATGAGCGTCCTGAACGTCCTTCCACGTCAACAAAATCAACACCCTGGTGCGGGCAAATGGACGTCTGACTGTCCAGGAGCTTGCTGAAGAGTGTGGGATATCAGTTGGATCTTGTTACGAGATTTTGACCGAAAAATTGAAGATGCACTGCGTTGCTGCGAAATTTGTGCCACGCCTGATGGCGGACGAACAAAAAGCCCATCGCGTCCAGGTTTGCCAGGAACTGCTTGATCGTTCAGAAGAAGATGAAAACTTCTTGTCAAGGATCATAACAGGTGATGAATCATGGGTTTATGGTTATGACATTGATACGAAGGTCCAATCGTCCCAGTGGATGGGTGAAACATCCCCCAGACCCAAAAAAGTTCGCCAAGTTCGATCCAAGGTCATGGTGATGCTGACAATTTTCTTCCATGCTAAGGGTGTTGTTCACCACGAGTACCTCCCTGAAGGCTCCACAGTAAACCATAATTACTACATTGAAGTTATGAAACGTCTGAGGGACGCCTTCCGTCACAAAAGGCCAGAAATGTGGAGGAGTGGCGACAGGTTTTTTTCCATCACGACAAGACTCCAGCCCATTCAGCCCTCAGAACTCGTAAATTTTTGGCCAAACACTCGATCACTGTTCTTCCCTACTCCCCTACTCCCCTGACCTTGCTCCTTGCGATATTTTCTTGTTCCCCAAACTCAAAAAACCTTTGAAAGGAAGAAGATTTGAGACGATTCCCGAGATTAAGGCAAATGCGATGAAGGAGCTGGAGAACATTACGAAAGAAGCGTACCAGGACTGTTTCAACAAGTGTGTTCGTTGGAGAGGAGAGTACTTTGAAGGGGTCCCAGACCTGTAACTTCTAAATAAAGTACTTTTTGTTTTATGAGGTCAGTCCGCGTATTTTTTGAACAGCCTTCGTATCCTATAAAGATAAGAAACTCTAAAACACTAAATTCATTCCAATAAGTTTTATGTTTATAACAAACTACGAAAGAAAAGTGACTTAGTCATCAATATTATTTAACACCTTGACAACTGATAACACTCACATAGCGATGTGTTAAGACAACCACAACTAACTTGCTATTTGGCAGACACTAACTTCTAACTTTTATTAGGAAGTAAGTTGACTTCTGTTTATAAATTGTTATTGGAAGAGTATAACTTTTCCACAGAACTCAGTCATTGTTAAATGGTGTATGTTTTGATAGGAATTAAATTTGTGTCATCAGAATATCTGATTTCATTTTATAATCTCTGTAGTTATGTTTAAATCAATTTTAAGTTTTGTTTGAGTCTTATTTGTCAAATTAATTGTTTATTTCAGTTCTATAGATCATTAGCTTATATTATGGATTTAGATATACGAACGTTACTGTAAACGTAAATTCTCCAAGCTTACCTCTGAGCCCCCGATAGGCACAATATAAGAAATAAAACTGTGTTTTAATATGTAATATTTCATTTCAGAAACCTACGTATAAAATACATTTATTATAATAAACACGTTTAATTATTCTAACCAGGTCGACTTTAGAAAAAAGTACTTGGGACAAAAGACAGAAACAACTAAATAAATTAAAATGATAATTTATAATTTGGTGCTTATCAACAAATAATACGAGATGCCATACGAGAAAGAACAGTTAACAGCAGATGACCCAATGTCCATTTCCTCAATAAATAATACGAGATGTCATAAAGATAATAATTAATAACAGAAAAAGTTGTATTATTATTTAATAAAGAAATAATGCAGAGTTTATGGAGTTTCCAGACAAAAATTCATTGTTCAATTAAAATGAGGATATTCTAAAGACCTGCAAACAAAACTTAAGACAAATTGATGGAGAACCTTTGAAACGACGCCCTCTACACTTGCATTTTTTGCAACAGGCAATTGCTGTTCATTATAATTTACTCATCATGAACAGTGAATTATTGATTGGTTATATTAGACGTCTAATAAAACACTAATGGAAAAACGCTCAGAAAACTATCATTTGAAACAGAAAAACACAAGTTGTACATTGATGTTAAATGTCATATAAAAAAGAATTACCTGCAATATAAAAACGTTAGAGGGCAAAATATAGTATAAGAAACAAGTGCTTGCCATGTGTTTCTACATGGCAAGTAAGTTCAAGAACAAAACGTGGCAGAAGAAAGAAGTATGTACCATGTAGAAACGTTAGAGCGCGGATAAAACGACTTATAGGTTTTATATGAACTATGACAGAGAGGTTTTGTTCTATTAGTAACGAAACAAAGACTGGACGGAATTTTAGGTATGGATTTAACCAAAGATCGTCTAACATATTGAAATTCAATATTTCTCGATTATATAGTTTCTGTTGACACTTTCTTTTGGATTATTAAGCCTAATATCATGTTTGTTATTTCATCCTTTAGGTATGAAAGAGATTCTTAGTTTTTAAGTTATATATAACACGCATTGTTGTTATTGCTACTTCATTTTTTCATTGTAAAGCTATGCAATAAGTTATCAGCAATCTGTCCAGCAAATTGGAGTCCGAATTTTAGCGTTGTGAGCTCTTAATTTTATCGCCTATCCACAGAGGGCGTATATGACGTACATTATAGTCCTCATTACTTGACTACTGCCACAATTATTTTCTTATGTGTTTGTTTTTCAGTTTACAAACAGGCTAATTTTAAAGAACATGAGAAGCATGTCATTTATTATTATATAACCAACGAATTACAACTGCGGAGTTTCAGTTATCCTTTGGAATTTGATTTTCTTCTTACACTAACTGTCTCTTCATTTGTCTGTAATCAAGGTTGATGACAAAGATGAAAAGATCAAATTAGTTAAAAACAGTTAGAGGTGACTGGATGAAAATATATCACAGTTTGGCCTAGAGGTGGTGATTCAGTAAATGTTCACACGGAAGTTTTCTTTATGAGATAAAGGGAAAGATTTAAAGTGTGTTCTTCTAACACGCCATAAATTCATGGAAGTCAAACTATTGGTGAAAAAATATTTATACTTGATATTAAATCTAATTAATTTATTTGAATGATACAAAGCAATAGTTTTTTTTATTTTGTATTGAGCACGAAACTACACAATGAACTAACTGTCTGTGCTCTATCCACCATGGCTATTGAAACTCGGTTTCTAGCGCTGTAAGTCCGCAGAAATACCATTGTGGCAAATGGAAGCACAAGGCAAGGTAAATATTCATATCATCTAGTGTGGGAGCTTTAAACGATTTGCGTACTTATTAAAGGCTACTTCACATTGCTGTTACCTTGCAAGCACATTGAAGGTTTCATTAAAGTGCTGTTACTACACAAACACATTGAAAGGTTTTTCACAGACTGTTACTTTACAAATATACTGAAGGTTTCTTTGCGGTGGTGTTACGACACAAACACATTGTTCAATAATATATCCAACTTTTATTATCATATCCACAGATATTTTTGCTGTAGACTGGTTAAACAACATCAAATAATAATAAAGAAGAATAAATGGACGATTCTTATTATGAAATACAACCATGCTTCGAGATACCGATATGACTGACAAGTTTTTCATAATAATATCAGGCGCATTTTTAACTTACGTTTCTCGGACTTTGACGAAGAGATAAGTGAAAATATTAAAATAAATTTAAATAACTCGTTTGCAAAAGATAAGTCAGAAAGAACTTATCAATATACCGTTTTCAGCAGAAATCATTAGACCAGTTTCTTGTAGAGCCTCAGGAGGCGCTGACAGCGATCCTTGTGGTCACGCAGGGTACCAAGCAATCGACATAGTATGTACGTGTCATAGGAAGTGTTTAATACACAGATAAATTTGTAAAATCGCGAATTGTATTAGTTTTCATTTGCAGAGTTAAGGCTGAGCGTAAAATACCAAAGAATAATAATTGCTAAGATTCCATTAGTTAAATTCACTTGATTTCGTGAGAATTTTGATTGGCTGGAAAAGGTTGAATTTATCATGCTTTGCATATTTTGCTATTGCCAAGGATATTTACTTGATGAATTTTTAGAGTATGCAACACATGGAAGATGATTGACCAGGTGAGTGTTAAAGGTTTAAATATTACTAGACCTTTAATAGCATGGTATTGTTAATTGAACTCGAGAATTAAAAAACTACTCACCTAGAGAACCACTTGTGCCTTATCTTAGTTGTGGAATAAAAACAAAGTATTTCTAATTTTTAAATGAATAATAAAAACTACATGCATAATTGTGATCTACTTAGGCATAAAATTAAAGCTGATATCAAATCCAAATTTTCTTTTATTTTTACGCATATGTATATTTCGCACGCCCCCTCCCCACACACAATGAAAATAGGATGCTTAAACCTTGCTTATAAGAAAATATGTAATTAAATTAATAAGCATTAATAACTGCATATAAACATTTAATATCGAAATATGTTTCATAATATATCAATACCAGTGAAATAACTAAGGCGATCTTATCAGTTTTTTCATAATGCCGGTACTATACAAAAACTGAAGGCCGCTTCTTCTCAGTGCTGTTATGATATAAGTTTAGTTTCAATATTGGTGTTGACTAATTAGTAGGATTTTGATAAATTTATTGAAAGTGCAACGGGTTCGTATGCCTAAAGGACTAAAAGTTATTTGAAACCAGTTTTTTGTTTGTAATTACAGATCGATATATTTGCATCTCTTAAATGGAATACGTTTTTATTGGATCAAATTCGTTTGTTTGTTTGTTTGTTTTGAATTTTTGCACAAAGCTACTCGAGGGCTATCTGTGCTAGCCGTCCCTAATTTAGCAGTGTAAGATTAGAGGGAAGGCAGCTAGTCATCACCACCCACCGCCAACTCTTGGGCTACTCTTTTACCAACGAAAAGTGGGATTGACCGTCACATTATAACACCTCCACGGCTGGGAGGGCGAGCATGTTTAGCGCGACTCGGATGCGAACCCGCGACCCTCAGATTACGAGCGCATGCCTTAACCCGCTCGGCCATGCCGGGCCAGGATCGAATTCATTATGGTATTTACGGCTGAGTTTGAAGTTTAGTTATCTGTCAAAAATTCTTTTCGCCTAGTGTCCACACCAACGTGGAACATTTTCTTTCGTATTGTTACCGGATTTCTCAACAAATGTTTTTCAAGACGTCGGTGGTTCCTCCCACAAGTGTCATTTACCAGAAACAAATTAAAATTATATATATGTATTTTGTGCTTTTCAAGCTTATATTTACTGTTCAACAGTGTTTAGTAAACTTGCTAAGTATTTGAATAAGAAAATATAATGTATGAATATTTTTCTTTTAGCTTTCAGTGTTTATTAAAGTTTTAATTGGACTAATTATTGCCCAATAGTCAGAGAACCTGGTTACGGATAGGATGGCCCAAAGTTTAAATAATGTTGCTTAATACAATTTGAAATTTGTAAGTGCACGTTATGAAAGTGGTAATCAAGACGTATTGCTTATATTTTGGTCGTTTGTTTGGAATTAAGCACAAAGCTATACCGTTTCACCGGTTTCTAGCGGTATGAGACCACAGCATACAGCTTTACCGCTGGAAAGCCTTATATACATAAATTTTGATTACTAGAAAGTGAACACTATAGTTACCGATGTACATATCAATTAAAAGAATGTAAGAACCAGGTCATCCGTTCAGTAATGTCCGATTTTAGGTTCAGATAAAGAGAAAGGATTTTAAACGCTTTTAATGCTGTTTAATCAATAATGCACGTTCCGTTATTATTAATTACCTCCTACCAACGATTCACAAGCTTCTGAATGCCACATCTATAATATTCTTGGGGTTTGGAGGAAAAGAATGTAGAGAGGGTAGTTTTGACACCTTCTTGTGTTTTAAGTTCTTTTGCATCAAGATAATTTTGCAAGCTTCGGAATAGATGATAATCAGATGAAGTAAGGCCTGGAGAATAAGGAGAATGTGGAAGTTTTTCCCAGTCTAGCTCTTAAGTCTTTGTAAATTTGATCCTTGCTGTTTGGGGCTGTACATTATCCTGGTGTAACACAACACCTTTTTGATTGATCAAAGCAGACCATTCAAGCGCTCTAACTGTCGACAATAGAAGTCTGGTGTAATTGTTACATTGAGTGGCAGCAACTCAAAGAGGATCACACCAACAATATCCAACCAAACGCTTAACAATACCTTCCTAGGGTGGAGGTCCATTTTGGACTGTGCTTTAGTCAAATTACCTGCACTGAGCCATTGGCTGCGGCGCTTAACATTTTTATAATATATCTATTTTTCATCTCCAGACACTAACCTGTCCAAAAAAAGGTAAGTTACGCTCGCGAGAATGCAGAAAAGTACAAATGTCCACTCTGTGTCTGAGGTTGGCTTCTTTTAAGTCAGCTATTGCACATGACGGTGAACTGTTAAATGGCTTGAATTAATTTTCTGTGCTAGGTCTTCAACTGTTACATCGCAATCATCATTTAGTGCAGCAAGTCATCATTAAACTGAACGTGGCGCATCACTTAAGCTCTAGTCACTTGATATGAACTTCTGAAACCACCTTCGACATTTTCTTTCACTGACAAACCCCGCACCATAAATGCCTTAAATGTTTCGTGCAGTTTCTGCTGCACATTTGCCTTTATTAAACTCGTAAAGCATTATATGCCTCATATGCTCCTCAGACACATCCATCTTCATAAAAGTTTATTTGATTAATGATCTGAAAAAGTGGAGTTTGTCTGAACATTTTTATACACGTCCTACGACATAATTTAGCCATCAAAGCCTTCTATAAAGATGGAAATGATGATGCACTTTCTATATTAAATTTTTGGTCATTAGTTATGGAACGACCTGGTATAACATTTAACTTAAATATTTCACACCATTCCTTGCACAGATTTTAATTATTCATTGACGACGTTTTAAGAGCATTAAGTTCAACAATATTATGCTAATATACAAAGATACTGTTGTAGTTTTTTCTAGCAGAAGGTACGATATGGTCAGATTGGTCCTCTTTACGTTCATTTAGGAATCTAATTGCCTGTTTGTTTGTTTTTACTGATCCGTACCAACATAGAATTAAACACTGATTACGATTAAGTAAAATTAATTATCTTTCCATAGGAATTTTTTACCTGTTGCGTTACTTAATTTAGGGTTTTTACTGAGGATATTAATGCTCAGAATTACATTTAAGGTCAACATCAACTTTCATTTCATCAATCCTTTGACTAGTATCATTTGAGGTTCCAAATTATTATGTAAGTTAATAATATTTCACATAAATCGCTGAAAGTGTATATATTTCAACCTAAAATGTAAGTAAAAGCTCTGAAAACCATTACATTTATTGCAATAAGATAGATATTAACTCTCCTTGTATTTGGTGATGCAGCTATTTAGCTTATTTTCGTGAGAAATGGGTTTGAGTTGCTTCATACCAATGTAGTATACTCTGTCGAATTTGAACCATTCGAGTTCAGAACTCGAATATTTTTCTAAACCGACAAATCTGTCTTGTAATTTTATTTTCATTTAGGAAAGCAAACATCAGAGTTTTAAACAAAGCAATGTTTAATTTAATAAACGAGAGATAAAATCTCTATTTCTTTTGTTTATATATGCTTTATTCTGTTTTAATAAGATACTTCCTTATAATTTAACTCTTTCTTCAAACTTTGAATTATTAATTTGGTTGCATTCGTAAAATACCATATTATTACTTTCACATCCCAAGTTGATGTTCTATAATTTCTAGATATGATCTTAAACTTTAGCTAATTAAAAACTGACATTGTGATATGTCTACAGACTTCTACTGCTAAAAATCTCGTTTCTGTGTTCGTGGTGATCAGAGTACAGATTCGTGCTTCATAAGAACGAAACAAAGCTAATTAAAACTGACTTCATTATCAATAAAGTTATTTAGGTTTGTTGCGGATTGCGAGAGCAATGAATTGATGAGACTATCAATTTTATTTCATCCTCAGTAAAAGTATAAATGTTAATTATTAAATAATTTACTTTTCGTTTTAAATTTTCTCTTAGAACTGTTCTTACAAATACACCTGCTATTAATGAACGATGCTTTACTATATAATCAAATTGGTGCTGAACTAGTAATTGAAAATCCGATTAGATTTGGATAAGTAAAATAAACATCGAAATCCAATTGATACGATTGCTTAACTACGTTCTTGTTTGGTTATTTTTCTTTGTTTCTCTATTTCAGCACAAAGCTAACTTTGCTTTATACTCCACGGGGAGCATACACAGGATTTTAGCGTTTTAAGTCCGTAAACTGCTGGCCCATCTAGGGACGGTTTGATTAGTACATGCTGCCGTAATTATTTTATCTCCCACCTACGGGCTAAAACAAAACAAAAATAACATTCTTTTTATACTAAACACTGCACTAAAATAAAAAAAGTGTTAAATAAAGAAACAGTGTTTGTGAAATTTCATACAGTTATTTGTTTATTGGCTATTTTTACTCAAGGTGACATCAGCGGGTTGGGTTAACTGCTTCATTGAGTGAGAACCGCTAGAGGTCACTGTTGGAACCGTAGTTGTAAGGAAGTAATGTAAGAAATGTAAATATCCATAACGCATATCAAGTGTTATTTGATAGAAACAACGTGACAGTAAATTCAGATAGGCAACAAAGTGTTCCAATTGTAGTCATAAATAATAAAAAAAAATTCAATCAGTAATGGAATGTCAGACTTTAATGCATACAAAAGTTATTTAGTATTAATTATGTTCATTCTAAGGGGCCAACAAGCCAAAGTACAATATACATTTTTTTTTACCTATTAATAAAATGATTATTAGTTTCACTTTACTAATAATTCTTGTATGACATTTTATATTATTCATGAAGTTAATGAACAACAAAGTATTTGTTATTAACTTGGAACATAAAATATTCACGCTCCACTGTGGGATTCTAAGGCCTCCTCATGATTTACAGACGTATCAGTGTACCGTTCAAACATCTATGATACATTATCTTAATTTCTTCTTTAACTCTTCCAATGTGCCATTTCTTTAATCGATTTCTCTGTTGCCATGTCTTTTCTACATACCTTCAGGAAGCTGATTGTTTGTTTTTGAATTTAGCACAAAGCTACAAGGACGGTCATGTTTCGTGTGATGGGGACATATCCCTCTTTAAGCTGATCACAGCAGTTTATACAATAATATCCACATTAGCTTATATAACAAGACAAATAAGTTCGCTGTGGTGGCGCCTTCTCTCTTTAACGTTTCAGTAGTTATGAATACACTCAGTTCTGATTAAAGGGAATGCGGTACAGTAACAAACCCTTTCGCTTTATGATTCTAGGATTTCTAACCAGCGAACATTTTTTCTTTCTTTCTTGTCAGAGTTTGTTGTTTCTTAGTTACGTTAAGTTACAAACAAACATAAAATTTAATTCTCATGGGTTAAAGAGTTATATAAAACTTTGCATCTATTAAATAGAACTACAGTACATCATATCAACGTTACTTGTTCACAAAGTTTAATATTGTTGGTTATTATAGCTTTTCTTTCTCATTCATATAATAAAATAAGGTGCAGAGTTGAGCAACATATTACAGTATCTATATGTACTTCTAATAGTTCTTAATTACTGTATCTCTTTAAGCAACAAACAGACACATTATAGCCAAAAAGAGAGTCATTCTGTAGCTATTCTGTATTTTGATTATACATGGAACTTCTACTGAAGTTAAGTATTATTGCTAAAAGAGGTTATAAAACTATGTTAGTAATGAGAAAATTTGTTTGTTTTTGAATTCCGTGCAAAGCTACATGAGGACTACCTGCACTACCCGTCCCTAACTTAGTAGCGTAAAACTAGAGGAAGGGCAGCTAGTCATCACCACCCACCGCAAACAAATAGTGGAATTAATCGTCACATTATAACGCTTCCATGGCTGAAAAAACGAGTATGTTTGGCGTAACGGGGATTCGAACCCGCGACACTTAGATTATGAGCTGAGCACCTTAATATAAGACTGAGTTTTACCTTTTACGATATTTCAGTCTAATTACAATCAATGTACGATGTTCGTAGATATACGCTACTTCTTATGTTTTAATGAAAGGGGTTTTTTGCCTGTCTGGAATCTTACTGCTATAGTAACACAACAAATACTAGAGTGTAAAGTGGAATATGCCGGCCTGGATGTAACAGATATAGTTGATGTACAAAGTCCTAGTCAAAATATGTGTGTGTTGGTTCGCTATTTATCTACACGCGTGGAGCAGCTAGTGAGTAAATGCCTAAGTAATAACAGAGAAAACAGGTGACGTATGACCGGAAAAACATGTATAAGTTGTTATTCTGGTTTGCATAAGTTTTTTTCGCGCGTTTGTTTATAAAAACACACATGTACTCCTGTTTTGTATAGAAGTGTGTGTTTTGATATAATTTCTTTTAAAACAGACCAGCGCTTTGCTCAGATAATTTATCTATACTTTACCTACGGTAATGCCTCGTCCAAAGCTTAAAGCTTAAGAGCGTCATATTGTTTAACTGATCAGAAACAGTACAAAGCAAGCTGACATTGTAAGAACGGTAGGTAATCCCGAGAATCCTGAGACTTCATTGGAATACAGGAAACGTTATTCCAGGAACGTCTACTTGTAGATCTCGAAACAATATTGCCCGAGATGACAGCGTATTGATCAGGTTAACACGTCAAGGTTCATAGAAGAGTAGTGAACAGGACACTGACCAAACAAGGTTATTTTGCAAAAAAAAAAAAATACTATCTGCAAATAACATTGACCAAAATTTACCACTTTCGTCGTTTTAAGATAGCATGTCAACTAACATTTAAGACACTGGTGGCACTTTGTATTTTCAAATGGATCTTGTTTCTAGATTGTTACATTTGATAGTAGGATACGTGTTAGTCACGTTCCTGGAGAAAAAATAAAAGAATACCGTCTTTTCTATAGGAAACACACAGGAACTGGTGAAATACGTGCTTAAGCAGCTATTCAGCATAGTGGATAAAACTGCTTTTTTATATCTTCCAGAAAAGCGTTAATGATGCTTACTACAGATATGAAAACGATATTTCTGTCATATACTAGGACAAACTTTGGCAATCAGTTTGCTTTGCAGGATAAAATTGCCACTGACAACAGTGAACATATTGTACAAAAGTAACCCGACTAAGGGAGCTTTACAAGATTGCCATTGTCAGCAAAGTCTCAATATTGTAATTCAATCAAAGACTGTTGAGCAGAACTGGGCCGAAAAATTGCAAACCACTGTTCTAAACCAGGTAATGTAGCTGAGTTGCAGCGCCATCTAGTAACAAGTTGGGATGAAATCACCGTGGATTACATCAGTAACCAGATAGACAATATTTCATGTCGCATTAAAGAGATTATTAGGGTATGAAAAGGACCAGCAAAATACTAAATATTTACTACGAACTTATCTAAGGTTACACACGCTATTTATAATAATTTGATGTTATATTTCATCATTATACATGTTTTGCTATCATTCTGTTGTAATGAGTGAAATGTTGAATTACACATCTTTCTACAGGAGTCTGACTAAACTGTTTGCTGTGCTAATAAACTGTTCTTTATGCCCATAAAACCTGTTTCATTACACAAATTACGTATGTAAATATCAAATATAATATGCATTTCTCGGTATGACATCGCTAAACGTTTCTGCATTCCATCTTAGTAACAATAATCTTATTTGTTACCAAAACGTTTCGTTTAAGACCACATTATAATACACCTTTTTTACTTTCACTTAGAATTTCTTAGCAGTAAATGATATATTAAAAATCATAGAAACAGCAAATATTATGCAACCTTTATGTACACAACATATAATTTTCAATAAACTATCTTATCAATAACTGGAATTTCGTTTCGCAATCTCTCAACACAAACTCACATCTTTATTTGTTTTAGAATTTTCGCACTAAGTGTCACGACTGTTACTTACACATAGTTGACTTCAGTTTTGTACTAATATAATAGAGAAAAAGCAATACGTCAACACAAACTCTCCATCTACTCCTTTAATAGCTAAATAATGAGATTTGACTGTCATGCTAGTCACGCATCCACAGTTCCGCATTTTGGAGCAAGTGTTTACACAAACGGTATCGAACCATAAATTCTCAGGTTCACACTTGGGTGTGCTAGCTTGTCGTGCGTTATTTTGAACTTTTGATTTTTTCTCATCACCTGCGAAATCGTTGTTTGTATTTGTGTTAAATTTTGTTAGTATTACTTGTGATAGTTTTTGTAATTTTTATCGTTATTACTTCAAGGTGGATTCGTTTTTAATAACTGATATTTTTTTGTTGCCGTTGTATGCATACATCAAACTACACAGTTTACTAGTCAGTAACTCAACACACTAGAGACAATAAAAGAATATTCTAAAATGTGTTTGCTGAAGACAAACGACAACAGCAAATCTTTCGTAGTTTCTCTGAAGTTTACTTGTTATTAAGCTCAACTTCTAACAACAAAGGGAATTCACGATAAAAAAACAAAAACTGCAAAACTGTAAACGCTCGGTGTAAGGTAATCTTACTACAAATTACCATTGCTAAACTTGATGAATTGCCCCCCAGTGGCTCAGCGGTATGTCTGCGGACTTACACGCTAAAATCCGGGTTTCGATACCCGTGGTGGGCAGAGCACCGCTAGCCCATTGTGTAGCTTTGTGCTTAATTAAAAACAACAACTTGATGAATGTGTTTTTCAAACGCCATCTATTGGCTTTTTGGCCTTAAACACATTTCTAAATTATTATATAAATAATGTTTACCCTACTATCGTTTTATTCAACATATGTTAAAAATTATCAGAAACTTCATCTATTGTTTGTTCTGACCTGCATTTCTAGATTAAAATAACACTCCCAATTAATAAACACAGACTAGATCGAAACAGTACATAGTGATCAAATTCTATTTGAAGTACAATATATACTTACGTATACTGATATGTATTTTGTTTTATTACTCCATACTTCCCGATATTGCGTATATTCTTTAAAAGAAGAACAGCCCCTGAAGTAATCACGTCTTGATGAACAAGTTTCTAAACAATTTTCATGATTCTGTTGACCAACGATAGTTCTCTCCTGCCCTATGCTACAATCCATAACAGGTTTATTATTGTGAAAAATAAACTAATAATTTCATGTATTTTTTTTTGTTTTAAGCACGTAATCAAATAATGAACTATGTGGGTTTTAATGTCATAAGATCTCAGACTCACCGCTGATTCCCTTGAAAGAGGGATTAATAGTATATCGATTCTTATTACATCAAACTTGAGTCTTCCACATGGCAATGTTTAAATTTTATAACCAGTTGTGCAAAAGTTGTTTTGCAGTTTAACAAAGATTACCTTTCTGTGGTCTTCGGTGGTCAGTCGTAAGTAACGGATTTGCAACACTAAAATCCAGAATTCGACTCCTCGTCGTGGACAAAGTGCGTTGAGTAGCTTTGTGTTGAAAGATTTTGTACCTACAGTTTGTTTTCATTTCAAAGTAGGCCGCAGTTATATGTGGTCACTCTGAGATACGACCGATAGAAAAGGCATTAGAGACCCGTAGATGGAACGACTTTTGAGTTTGACTTTATAATTCACTTCTTTTTTGAATTGAATATGAGAATAAGTAACTGAAGTTTTAGTGCAGAGATTATTTTCAAAAGTTGGAGCTAATAAAATAGCACGTAGTTTAATATATATTGGATTAACGACATACTAGTCGTTTTCTGTCACATTATTTTATTAGGTTTATTTTAACATTTCCTTCAGTCATTTAAAAGTGTTGTTACTAGATGGCAGCATCCATAGTTTCATTTTTGAATTTATCGTAAATAATTATTGTTGGAATTTTGTACCCCGGTGGATCAGCCGGAGGTATTCGGATTTACAATTCTAGGATCAGCTTTCGATTCCTCAGTAGACAGATACCCCAATGTGGCTCTTCTCTAACAACAAGCATCCCCAGACACACCAAGAATTTTTACTAAAAGTTATTTGCATTATGTTTCCAAGCGTTTATAATAAATACATAAACATTCTCTGCATATTATATTAGCAATAGAAATAATTTAGTTGCATGGGTAAAGCATCTTCCTTACAAAATTTCATCGTATGTTTATATTAAAAAAATGTCATATGAAATCGTTTTTTTAACTTTCAAAATATTGAAATACGTATAAATAGTTTCCTTTTTTTATTTAATTAATGTGCGATTAATAAAATTATACATCCATAATAGCAAGTCAGGTATACTATAAAGAAACGTCAAAGAACATACTTGTGTTTACTTTCTACGTGTGGGTTTTTGTTTGTTTGTTTGAAATACTAAAAATAAGACAATTTAGTGTATCATGCTTAATAATCCATCGACGATTTTAAAAAAATAATTAGTGTATGATCCTTAATAATCCATAGACGATTTTTAAAAAAATAATTAGTATATCATGCCAAATAATTCATAGAGGATTTTAATTAGAGAAACATCTGATAGCTAGTTCTCAAAACACGTTAATGATTAAGGGTATTAAGTGAGCTAACGTTATATATAATATTAATGAGCTATTGTTAAGGATTGTACAATAGAGACTATATTAATTACAACATTTATTTTTGAAAAAGGACGATAATAACATATTAGGACTCAAATATTAGGAATCTTCTGAAGGCTTTAATATGTAGCCATTAGTAAGCCTGATGTCGTGAAACGAAGAAATAAAAAGTGGACAAAACACATCATAACCTCCTTTAGAAGGTTGTGAATTATCTTAGCTTAAGCTGCAAGTTAACTATCTCAACAGACTAGGTCCAAAAATAGCTTAATCAAACTGAGTCTAGGGTACAATAAATAATCAACTTTCCAGCGAATGTTATAATGATTTTGACTTTAATTACTAACGAACTAGCAGTCCTTCATACTGTAATTTACTTTCGGACGAGTCTCCGATTTATTATATTACATACGCTACATATCAATATTTAAAATACGCGAAAATTTTAATTTTAATTTAATAGTTAATTAAATGCTAATATGTATTAAATTTCTGTAATTTGTCAACAAGACTGATAAATACAATTTTTTTACACAAATATATCTTAATATACAAACAAAAAATAATGCAATTCATAATAATGGTTAATACTAATAGTTACCACAAATTGCGATTTATGTAAAACAATTTTACAAACAATATTTTCGTAAAACAATTATTGTTGATTACTACTTTCACGAACCGTCTACAAATTCCGAGAACAGACGTCACTTGTGCAACACACAGTCAAAAATATACGTCACGTGTAAAAAACAGAAAGCTATACACAAACAAGCATAGGCACCAAAATAAATGTACATGTATAACGGTATTTTCGTTACAACAGACATTAGAGATACAATTAAAATTCACCAAAAGATTTTTTAAAGTATGTTGCACATTTCTGTTAAACGTAAGAGCTATTAAACTAAGTAGAATAACTAGCATGGTTTCACTGTTTATGAAAACAAGTTTTTACGACTAATTAATAATGGTCAGGCTGATCCTCCTAGTGCAAAATCTGTGTGTGAAGCATGGACATTACGAGCGTAATGTTTACCCAGGAATTTGCTAATTAACGTGTCTTTTGACAACTAAACTTCTTAAACAGTAGAAAGAATTTCTTGAAGTATTTAAAAGTGAAATTTAGCTTAAAATTTAATTTATATAAAAACACATTTGTAGTAGTCCTGTAAAAAAGTGTGTTAGCAATTATACGGGAATAGCTGAAAATTACTCGGAAATATGTTAAAAATTAAACGAAATCGCAATTATTATTTTTCAGAGCTTGTAATTCGTGATGACGAGAAATCCACTTGAAGTAAACATTTTTTATCCTAAAGATGACCTAAGAAGGTAAATAAGGTGTTCTCTACTGTATTTCACTAAAAGTTTTATTACCCCTACCAGCCGTCTTGAGATATATTCTCATGGTATGGTTGGTTCTCTTTCTGCACCCAGTTAATACTATTATTGATTTGAGTTGAATTGTTGGCCAAGTTCCTTTGGTTTTGTACCAGATACTTGTTATTAAATAATACTACAGTTGTTTATTTTCTTTCTCTCTTTCAGTATCTCATTAAACTCAGATATTTTTTATTTTTAAACTTAACAGTTTATTGGTATAACTGTGTGTTCTAATATTTTGTAGCGAAACAAAAAGCTGTCGAAAAGCCTTATTTCTTTTTCACAACTTTTTCGGACAAAAAAGAATCTATATTCATACCTACTTATAAAGATAACGGTGTAGTGTTTCATAAGTTCAGTACCTTCGTTGTTGACGACACTGGACCGTAAACCCAATAATATATTTCGAACTTATGAGAGTTAAGCCTAAATACAAATACTTTGCTAACAATCCAAAACAATATTTATAATGAAAGTATAATATTGAAAATATAAAGCAATAAAACTAGATATATTAAACATTGTAACCAATATTGATAATGAAAGCAAGTGGAAAGAGAGAATATAGTTTCTCTTACCTACCGAAGATAAAAACGTTAGCATTTAGCCTTCCGTGATGTCAAATGTCTTCTCGAAAAACATCCACAACTGTAGAAATAACCTGATACCAACGTTTCCTGCTATTATGGTTTCTCTTTTAAATTTCCAGATCCGACTGATCAAACACATGACTGAACTTTCTGAAGATGTTTATTTTTAAGATTTTGAATACGGTTACACAAGAATTATCTACCCATCTTACAGCCATAACTAATTTTGAACTTACAACTAGTCAACATTATCTACATACAGCTTTTTGGCTAGTCTGATCTGATCATCTAACGCTATTTAACCGTTTTTTTTATGCCATTTCACAGCTGTAAAGAAGTGCATTTACAGAAACGGAGCGCGAGACACGAATCTTTAGATTCATGTCTGGGCACGCATACCAAGCCAAATGAGTTAGAAGAAATGGTTAATGGTTATAATGTATTTTATAATATTTATTTTGGCGTTGAAAATCCGTACACTTACCGCTGTCTCAGCAGAAGACATGTGTAGATGAAGTATATTTTACCAGGAAAGAGAGTTTGTTTGTTTGTTTGTTTTGAATTTCGCGCAAAGCTACTCGAGGACTATCTGCGCTAACCGTACCTAATTTAAAAGTGCAAGATTAAAGGGAAGGCAGCTACTCATCACCCCCCCCCCCGCCAACTCTTGGGCTACTTTTTACCAATGAATAGTGGGATTGACCGTCACATTATAACGCCACCACGGCTGAAAGAGCGAGCATATTTAGTGCGACCGGGATTTGAACCCGCGACCCTCAGATGACAAGTCGAATGCCTTAATACGCTTGGCTATGCCGGGCTCCCGTAAAAAGAGACATATATGTAATTGACTTAATTCCACATTTTAAGTAAAGAACTAAGGAACAACTTGTCATTCGAATACTAATTCTTCAAAACCGGTCTAAAATGGTTTGATTTTAAACAAAACATATCAATTAACATACATATCACGATAAATTATTTTTATTTTTAACTTCTAATATATTTGTATAGAATACATAAATAAGTTTTTAATGTAAATGATCTGTAACAAACAGAAATGTTTCTGAGGATGATGGTTCTTGATATACGACGGATACTTCACTCGACTCAAACAAAAGCCGTGTAATAAACACAATCTCAACTGGTATCACCAAGAGCTGTTATTATGTGACACATTGATGTCAAGATGTTATATGAAACCCATTTCACACAAATAATAAAACACTTGAAAAAAAGCCCATTTTTCATTCTCTCAAATCTTAAGAAAGAAGAACCAGAAAGGTAGTGCTTACTTTTTTCCTCTCAGATCCGAAGAAATAAGACTCAAGAAATCCTTTTTTTTTCTTCTCTCAGACCTGAAGAAGGAAGGCTCAAGAAGATTTTTTTTTCTTCTCTGAGATCCGAGGAAGGAAGACTCGATAAAACGTTTCTTTTTCTTTTCTCAGACCTGAAGAAAAAAAGACCCAAGACGACGATTTTTTTTCTTCTCTTTTATCTAGAGAAGGAAGAATTAGAAGACAAGCATTTATCCTTCTTAATCACAGACGGTAGAAACCAAAAAATACCACTTCTTTTTTTTCTGACCCAAAGAAGTAAGAACAAGGAAGAAATCTCTTTCTCCTATAATCATAGAAGTAAGAACCGAGAAAATAGGTCTTCATTCTCTTAAACCTGAAAAAAGAAGAACCGTGTTACACATTTAAATATGAGAATACCTTGTGTCTCTTGACTTTCGTAGAGTTTGACCCTCTTTAAAAGGTTTCATATAGCACACGCTAGATGGCTGAACAGTCGAGGGCAAATAACTATTGACATATCATTTCATCAGACGAAACGTTTCTCTTCAGAGCAGTAGTATCAAAACCTTGAACGCTGACTTTGAGAGAGGAAGGACTTGCGGCTGAGTGTTGACTTTGAACAATGTAAATATTCTCCATGAAGACGCTATCAAAACATCTTTACTTCAAAAGTAGGTTGTTAATTTATATTTCATTTTATCATTATTTGTCATAAGCTATTACAATACGACCTACTTCCAGAGTCTGACGTTGTTAGTTAACTTTTCATTACTAGAGACCTGCAAGTGAAGTTTGTACACTGTAGTATTGACCGTTGTAACTTATGCAGCAACAAAGACTAACCTTCAATGGTGAAATAGTGCACAGAAGTTAGTGGACTGCAGTATAAACATGTTACCCCTCTTGACGACTGTGTACTGACACAGTGATTTCTAGGGTAGCAGTTCATCCTAAAGAATACGAGTCGTTAGTGGGTGAAAACGCTTACTCTGTGCATCAGGGATTCAGGTTGACGATTATTGAGTAAAAAATAAGAGGTAAGATTCAGTTCATTTGAACTAATGTCAGAATTACTGAGACAACGTTTTAAAATTTGATTTGTTTATCGCCTGAAATTCCATAAATAAAATTCCAAGGATAATACTTACTCGTGTACAGAGTGAAGCCTAAAATAGAGTATTGTGGCACTCAAAATTTTGCTTGTATTTTGTAGATTTTTTTTTCTTGTTAAGAAAAAGTAATCACGAACTTGGAATGATTGAAGTGATACACAGCAAAATGAATAAACATACAGAATTAGGGTGAGAGGTTGAACTGAGAAAAATCATAACGTTAGTGAATGTAATGGTTGAGATCGTTGTGTAAGCCATTATCAAACAAGACAAACTGGTAAATAATACCACAACTTCATGGAATATTACAGATATAGTAGACAGATACACTTAATGGATATGATGACTGAACGTGTTCGGAAAGAACACAGTATTAGCGGGCATGATAAACCAGCTTATTCCAAAATGCCATAGCTGTAGTTTACATTATATATGAAGTTGTTATAAACTTGTAGTAGATATGATGACTAGACTTATTCTAAAATAACACTAACTTGTACGTATGATAACTGAATTGTCCTGAAATAACAGAAGATATAGACAAGGCCATTGAATTGTCTCAAAATAACGGAAACGTAGTAAACATGACCAGTGGATTAATTAAAAATACAAGAGACACAGTAAACATGAACACTGGATTATCCTGAAGTAACATTATATTGGTATCTATTACAGTTATATTTCCTTAAAAACCATGAATTTAGTAAAGTTCATTACTATCGACTAGACGATTGAGACAACTGTATGTTTCCTATAATGAATGAACCGTGACAAACAGAACGTTCCAAGATATCTGAAACTATATAGTTTATTAACCTACTTATTGAACACACTGAATACTGTAAACGTAATATACAAAATGATTAAGTTTATCGTGGAATATAACAGGTTTAGTAGATGTCATGCTACGGTATTCTCCACAGTTAGTGAACACGATGACAGGGATACGAGATGTCACTTACTTAGAGCGCAGAATGATTGAACGTATCTTAGAAAAGCATAACTTTAACAGTTAAGATGCTTATTTAACAGTTTGTTGAAGTTGTTATGAAAGAACAAGATGAAAGAAAATTATACCGGAATATTATAGGTTTAGTAAATAGACTCGTCAAACTTGTTAACATAAACCAAAACATGGTAGGCAAGATGCTTAAATATGTCACGAAATATCAGAGCTTTACAAAAACAAAAATTTTCTGTAGTCTTGCTATAGAAAACCCCAATCCTTACAGTGGTTTGTATGCAAACTCATGCCGCTAGAAACTGGGTTTCGATACCCGTTGTAGGTAGAGTACAAATCGCCCATTGTTTAGTTTTGTGTATAATTCCAAACAAACAAAGCTGCAAAACATAATTTACTTTCAGGATACGACAGGATATTTACAGCGACATTGAAATACTGGATAACATAATGTTAATGGTAAAATAATACCCAGTACATTATAAGGAAACAACTTTTAAAATCTTCGTTGAAATGATCAAAATGATATAAAAATATAAATAAAAGTCAGGAAATTTGATTTTCTTAACTTCAGTCCTGAATATATAGAAGGTTTATTACGTTCCTTTTGAAACCGAAATGTTTAAAGATCACAGGTTTCAAATACATTGATCACAAAGAGAATTTTCTAAGGTTCTTGAAATAACGACTGTTGAGCTGTGATGCAAAGTAGTAGGAACAAATTACATATCAGTTTGTTTGTAGTCAAGCACAAGGCTACAAAATGAGCGATCTCTGCTCTGCCCACCACAGGTATCGAAACCCGGCCTTTAGCGTTGTATATCTGCAAAAATACCGTTGTAAAAGGAAAATTAACTTCTCAGAGTCCAGAGGCCATTAATTATCGTCATGAAAATTGCTTTCTGACTATAAAATATATATATACAATTATTACAATTCAGCTTACAAACAAAAACAAAAAACATGTAATTTTCATAACATATACATCAGTATTGCAGATGAACAAGGTTGAAGTCCCGGGATTTGTCCCTCCTCTTTCTCCCCAACGATCGGTGCTCATGCTTGGAATGTTGATATTTACAGTAATGCTATAACTGTAAGTTTTGTGTACGCTAACGGAATCTGTCACACGTATTTATTCAAACTTCTTGGATTTAGTTTTTAGTTTACTTAGATTCATTCTTGTTTGATCCTTTAGATTTTATTTTCTTTATTATCATAATTACAATAAATATTCGATTTTAAAAGATACTAATGTATCAAAGTAGTTTTATCGGCATTAACAGACTGAACTATATGTGTACGTTCTTTTAAATAACTTCATGAATTGGTTTGTTTTGAATATCGCGCAAAGTTACACTAGAGGTATCCGTGCTAGCCGTCCCTAATATAGTAGTGTAAGAGTAGAGGGAAGGCAGCTAGTCATCATCGTCCTCCGCTAAATCTTAGATTATTCTTTTACCAACGAATAGTGGGATTGATCGCCATTACCTCCTCATGGCTGAACGAGCGAGCGTGTTTGGTGTTACAGAAATTTGAACCCACGACCCTCGGATTACGAGTCGAGTGCCTTAACCACATGGCCATGCCCGGCAGCTTTATGAATGAACGGTCTTATATTACGTAGAGTTATCTGCTAAATTATGGTCTCGAACTGAAGTATAGTCGAACTAACTGATACATTCTTAACCCTACTGAAACTACTTGTTTTGGTTTTATATTTTGGCATATACAGTTTCCATAAAGCATTATATGTTACAAAAGTTATATAGAAACATTTGCAAATACGATTATGGAAAATGTCGTTTTAAGAATACTGGAGTTTAAATTGTAATAATGAACTAATTTTCCTTTGTAGACCATATTTTAACTTAGTTGATTATAACATATCATGTAGAGTTATTCTTTTAAAAATTCGATATTTTACTAAAGTAATCAAGGTAGTAATTTTCTCACCATTTCCAAATGCTCCATCGCCACCTGGCGGTGTACAATAGTGTGAATAATTGTTTTCAACTAGATTTTTTTTCTTAAACTGATATTTTTGTTGAATTATCAGATACGTCAAGGTGAGACAAAAAAACTGCATTTTTCTTATTTTTTATTTTTTGCCGACTGTTCATCGAATTCATGTTTGCTGTTATTTTGATTGGACAGCTGTGTGTGTGTGTGTGTACTGAAGATATGGACCGATGATTAAAATAATAACAACATAAACATTGTAATTATGCATAATATTTTACTCGAGTTTTAAATTTATTCGAGAATTGTGTTTTCTGGTATTTATGAATTATTTTTGACAATACTTTACAGAACCCGATTCATTTTAAACATTTTCATACAATCGTTTTGTTGTCATTCTAATGGGATTTAGTTACAGTGCTGTACAAAAGTGTTAGGACAGCAGAATATTTTGTCATTCTTTTCATTTTATCGAGATAATTCTTTCATGCCATTACAGAATGTAAGTTTCAACACTATGATAATACTTCACTGATCCATATTGACAAGTGAATGAACCTGGTAAGAATATGTACCATTCTTTAGAATTCCTACAGACTTGTGCCAAGGGAATGTCATAATAGCTCTGCTTGAATGAGCATGCTACCAAATTTAGGGCCTGAAATAACTGTCATGGTACCATGTGCAGTGTCTTAACTATATGTAGCGAAGCTAGCAAGGAGTTAGTATATGGTATTAGTATATGTTAGACTAAATCAGTTTAACAGAACTCCAAACTTAAACCTTGATAAAAACAGTGCTTAATACTATTAAGTTTTCTTGTCGTGCCAAAGCTAAAAAAAATGTACAAAATTGTCAGTAGAGCAGAGAGTCCGACAAATTGCTGTAGATTTAAAATGGTCCCTAAATATTGTCTGGTACACCTTAGACCGTTAGACCGAGACAGGAAAATTTGAAAATAGTAAAAGAGACAGAATACCTGAGTTCGATGATACTGACGTTAAGTATTTATATTTATACAAAACCATGTCCAGATATATAATATTAAGAAAACTCAACGTGATCGCGTAGCAGTTAGAAACCTTTACTTTGATCTCCAAATATTGTTAAGAGACTTACATGTGCTAAAAAATACAAAACAAGATTGTTGTTGATTTGAAAATTGGTGTTATGGTTGGATTAATCAAAGATTTCTTTCAAAGTGTATGTTGTATCCGGTCGAAGAGAGATGAAAGATGCTTACTTCAATGCATAGTACCTATCATGAAATATGGGGGAAGTGGTGTAATGTTTTGGGGTGTGTTTCTGCAAGACAACAGAAGGCATTCGCAAATTAGATGGAATAATAGACAACCGTAAGTTCCATAAGATACTGATCCATCATGGTATACCCAGTGGCTCGTATGTTATCAGTAAAGTATTCTACTACCAATAAGATAATGACCCTAAATAGTTATTTAATCTGTGCAGAAATTACTTAACTGAAAAAGAAGCAACGGCAGTCATTGGAATGATACAGTGTCTCCCCACAGAGTCCAGACTTCAACCCATTTTAGCAATCTGGAATTTGACAGATCATAAAAGTTAACAAATTAAAAGCTACTACCAAAGAAGTTTATGGAAGTAGATTAAATATATTTGGAGTGAAACTCCAAAGGACACTTTGATTAAATAAGTTGTAACAATGCCTGAAATACTATCTCCAGATATTAAAACAAAAAGAGGGAGAAACAAAATATTAACTGTTTGCTAAATTTGAGTACTTACAGTGAGTTTTTTTGTTGTACTAAATATAAAAATTAATAAGGTTTTGATGTTCTACCTGTGATTTATCTTCCATTGTTCTTTGAGAGCAGCCTGAAATCTAACTTTTGACTTTGTCCGAGTACTTTTGCACAGTACTGTATATTTACCTAACTTTACGTTCTGGTTTGTGAATCGTTTGTCAGATTACATCATAAATATAATTCGCAATATTAATGACTTTAAGCCATGCTGTGATGTTAGATATATAACTTTAAGCGTAAGAGTTAGATTATATGGTATTCACTTTGAACATTTGTAAACCGTTCATTATTAATTTGGGTAAGATGCAACACTTAGTCTGCCTATAAGAATATTATTAATAAAATGCAACGCTTAGTTTACGTATATAGATATAATTAATAAGACGTAGTGCTTAGACCTCCTATAAAAATATAATTAATAAGATGTAGTGCTTAGATTACCTATAAAAATATAATTAATAAGATATAGTGCTTATATTACCTATAAAGGTATAATTAATAAGATTCGATCATCAGTTTAACTATAGAGGTATTGTCAATAAGAAGTAGTGCTTACTTTACCTATAGAAGCATTATTAATAAGATATAGTGCTTATATTACCTATAGAGGTATAATTAATGAGATGAAGTGCTTAGACTACCTATACAGGTATAATTAATAAGATTCGATCATCAGTTTAACTATAGAGATATAATTAATAAGATATAGTGCTTAGATTACCTATAGAGATATAATTAATAAAATACCACTTTGATTCTTTTTTTCACGTACAACTTTTCATTTATTCCAATAACAAGTTCATACAGTTCTTGATATCTCTTCTCTGTAGAATATGAAGAAACAGATAAATAAATCATTTTTCTGAAAGGTGCCATTCAAACAAACTTTTTTTCCGTTTGAACAATTCATGGCTTTTGAAAACTGTCCTATTCTTCTATTACCTGTTGTATCACTACATGTACTTTAGATTGTACTTTTTAGATTGTGTGGTACTGTGGTTAAGTCTTTCTTATTTCCTAATTTCCGTATTGTTTCTGTACGGTATGTAACGTACAACTTTCTGAAGACACTCATTATTATTTTATGTCACATGATTTTATCACACCGGATGTAAGACGATACATAAATGTCTGCCTTACCTCGGTATTCTTGATCATTCCGAAACATGGGTAATTTATGAGTAGCTTATATTATTATGTAACGGTATGTCTGCAAACTTACAACGCCAAAAACCGGGTTTCGATAACCAAGGTGGGCAGAGCACAGCTAGCCCATTGTGTAGCTTTGTGCTTAATTCAAAACAACAATTATGTAATCATTCCACGTGAGGTAATTTCTGAATAGGTCCAGCATAGCCAGGTGATTAAGGCACTCGACTCGTAATCCGAGGGTCGCGGATTTGAATCCCCGTCACACCAAACACCCTCGCTCTCTTGGCCCTGGAGGCGTAAATGTGTTGATCAATCCCACTATTCGTTGGTAAAAGAGTAACCTAAGAGTTGGCGGTGGGTGGTGATGACAACTGCCTTCCCTCTAGTCTTACAGTGCTAAATTAGAAACGACTAGCGCAGATAGCCCTCATGTAGCTTTGCACGAAATTTAAAACAAACCAATTTTTAAAAGCTTTCTTATAGTATTATATTATCATTCCTAAAGTTAGGCAATTTATAAACCTCTTCGTTACATTCGGTAGTTTCATGTGTACTCTATTTATTCGTTAGAAACTTCTTATTATTTCTATAGACTAAAGTGAATAAACTGTTTTCTGATTTCAAAACAAGTAATTTCAGTCAGCATATGTCTGTTATCTGACTAGGTTGTTTCATTTTGGATGTTCGCTTTATTCTTTAGTTTTAGACCCGGCATGACCAGGTGGTTAAGGCACTAAGCTTGTAATCCGAGGGTCACGGGTTCGACTTCCCGTCGCACGAAACATGTTCGCCCTTTCAGCCGTGAGGGCGCTATAATGTGACTGTCATTCTCACTGTTTGTTGGTAATAGAGTAGCCCAAGGATTAGCGGTGAGTAGTGATGACTGGGTGCCTTCCCTCTAGTCTTACACTGCTAATTCAGGGACAAATAACCCTTTCGTGGCTTTGCGCGAAACTCAAAACAAATCAAACTGTATGTACTTCTAGTATAATGAAATTGTTTATTTATTAAATAACATCACGAAATGATTCTACATTCAAATCATCAATGTATTTAAACAAGCAATGAAATCAGTCAGATATTGTAAAACTATAGACAACTTATTTTCGCTCGGTGTATATAGAAATTTCTCATTGGAGAAATTTGCATTCTGTGAAATAGCAACAGAAAGCTTAGAAACCTATGTATTAAATATGACATAACTTATTCAAACGTCAGAGCCGAATAAGATTAAATATACTTTGTGAAGTAATCCACTTTTAAAACATCTACTAAATAAACTATAGATAACAGTAATGTTTCTAACATATTCACTTACTATGTATAAATTATTCATAAATAGAGCAAAAGATAAAGAGCTCGTTAAATTTATACCAAATAATAAATATCACATATATATTAATTTGAATTTAAATTTCTTATTGTATTTATATTTATAAGTCGTCTGTACGTTTCACTGCTTATGCTGAACTTTGTACAATAAATAAATATGTTTTTCAATCGTTGAATTAGTAAATTAAAAATTAAGATATTGATTATTTTAGTTACTTCGTGAGTTCTTTTTTGTTGTTGCGCCAAAAATGAACATCGTTATCAAAACACCTATTATAAAATATTATAATTACCAAGATTTTTGGTTATATGCACTTGTCGGAGGAAAGGGTAGAGTGTTAAGCCACCAAAAATCCTCAAATCAAATTATTTTGATTAGTTTGAATCTCGCACAAAGCTACATAATGGCTATCTAGGCTAGCCGTCCCTAGTTTAGCAGTATAAGACTAGAGAGAAGGCAGCTAATCACCACCACCCATCATCAACTCTTTAGCTACTCTTTTATAAACGAATAGCGGGATTGCCCGTAACATTATAACGCCCACATGGCTGAAAAGGCGAGCATGTTTGTTGTGACGGGGATTCGAACCCGCGCCCCTCAAATTACCTGGCCATGCCGGACCAAAATTATTTTGAATATATGTGTTTTTTCATAGGAAAATTCGGTCTATCTGCTGTATACACCGAGGAATATCGAACAGTTGATTTTAGCATTCAAGTTTGCAGACGCACCGCTGTTTCACCAGGAGACCTTAGCGTAAAAGTAAGTATGTGAAAAGAGGTGTTTTCTATTATTCAGAAATTTTGTCTGAACTAAAACCACTTCTTATGGTATTAAGAACAATTACACAGTTCAGTTCACCTTTATATCTATGCATATGTCACAGTTTTTAAAACTTTTTCCATGTTTTTATTTGTTTACGAAAAATCCACTTTTTGGTAAGAGGGTTTATAAAATTTCGTATCTGACTTTCATTAGAAAATCGTAAAAAAACGAGTAACTCAATAAAAGATATAAGCATAGAAACAATAATGTTTTAGTTGCTTGGTATCCAACACAAAACAGAATTGTGAATTTTTTTTATTTTTTTTTGGAATTTCGCACAAAGCTACTCGAGGGCCATCTGTGCTAGCCGTCCCTAATTTTGCAGTGTAAGACTAGAGGGAAGGCAGCTAGTCATCACCACCCACTGCCAACTCTTGGGCTACTCTTTTACCAACGAATAGTGGGATTGACCGTCACATTATACAACCCCACGGCTGGGAGGGCGAGCATGTTTAGCGCGACGCGGGAGCGAACCCACGACCCTCGGATTACGAGTGCATGCCTTAACGCGCTCGGCCATGCCAGGCCAATTGTGAATATAAATAGCAAGTAATAAAAAGATACGAAACTTGAATTCAACATAATTTTATTTGAAAGCCAAAGGCTAGAGAATTAGTTTGTTTTTAATTACGCTCAGAGCTACACGAGATCTATCTGCGCGAGCACATAGAGCTTAATTATCTTTTAAATATTGCCATTGATGAAGTTTAAGAACAAAATAACATTAACTAAGTAGTTCTAGGATTTTCATTATTTTTAGGTACTGAAATCTTTTATCTTTATATATCAGGTTACACTTTCCACAATTGTTAGTGGAAACGTATTAATATACAATAAACAAAACGTACATTTATTATAAACACGTCGATATACATTGCGTAACACGTACACATATTTTAAACACATTTATCATTTTTAATCCTAGAATTACCAATGGGCCTCATAAAATGATTTTTTTTTCGAAAATATATATGAATTAATCTGCTCATGGATCATTTACGTTTTGATACAGGGCCTTAATAACATCCAACAAACACTCTGTCGACATTTGATTAATCTCATTAATTAATCCTGGGATTCTCTGAGTATCTTAATTAACACTAATTAATGGGTAATTTGAAGGTAAATTATTTAGCTGAGTTTAAGTTCTTTGCATACTTTTCAGCAAATCCAAACCACCTATAGTATTAAAGAACACAATAAAGCCATCAGACGGTTATTTGTTAAGTTTTAGTTCTCATTTTAAAGTAAAGATAAAAATTACAACTGAATATTCCCTATTCTTCAAACATATATAACATATATTTCTAAAGTGTAACGGATAATCTATGTTCTACCAACGCTTTTCAGATTACCAGTAAATTAGGTAGCCAAATTGTAACTGTTATTCGTTAAGCTTTTAGAAACTTTATTTCGAAACCCATTTAAATGCAGCTCCCAAGAAATAATGTACTAAATTTTAAGTTTATCACTACTTCAACAAATACTTTTATAAAAGAGCTATCACACTAAAATGACGTTGGTTGCCTATCAATAAACAAAAGTGGATATGATAACCATACCTTTCGTAACACTGAACGTGAAATACTTTTACAGGGCGAAAAACCCTCAAATAATAGTTTTTAAATGTTGTATCAAAATTAAACTTCATTACTGTTTATACAACAATTCCTATGAGCAAACTGGTTCCCCGATGACATAGCGGTAAATGCTACAGTCTGGATTTGGTTTGACCAGTTAACAAAGCTTTTAGTCAAAGTTAACAAAGCAACAACTGATTGAACGAACTAGTTAGAACTGAATTCCCTAATTTCAAATTATTTAATATGAAAAGCGTGAAATATGTTAATAGTTTGTTTTTTTATGTTTATAATAGATTTGATGCTTTTAAATATAAACTTTACCAAAGTGTTAACCGTTCATTTATTGTGGGTAACAAAAGTGTTAACCATTCATCTATTGTGGGCAACAAAAGTGTTAACTATTCATCTATTTTGGGTAACAAAAGTGTTAACCATTCATCTATTGTGGGTAACAAAAGTGTTAACCATTCATCTATTGTGGGTACATTTTATTGACATTTCTCCAGTTTGAATTTTGAGCAAAGCTGCACGAGCGCTCTCTGCACTAATCGTTCTTAGTGAAAGGCTAAAGGGAAGGCAGATTGTAATCTCCACCCGCCGCCAAATCTTGGGCTGCTCGTTTACCAACAAATAGTGGGATTGATCGTCACGGTATAACGCCCCCACTGCTGAAAGGGTGGATATGTTTGGAGGGACGGGAATCTGTACCCGTCACTCTCGGATTACGAGTCGAGTGCCAGATTTCGTATTATTACCACATATCCTACTCGACGGAAAATGAAAAAATCTAACGATATCTGTTACAGAAACGTGCTACTGAACTTTCGACGTAAATACAAACAACAGTTTACGTTGAAATAAATAACTTTAACAAGTATTGAGAATTTTCTTGCCAGCGTTATGATCTTCCTTCACTTAACAGTTAAGAACTTACTTATCATTATGTTAAAAACTTGCATTTTTCTCGATTTCTCATAGTTTGGAAAATTGTGACAAACTGGACTATTTTCCCTCTAATATGCACCTCTTCATTATAACACTCAAGAATATATGATTTTTTTCAATAGTAAATATAATTAAAATGTTATTAGAATTCAAATATCAGAAAGGTTTCATTTTAACTTTTACATTGAAAGACTGTGTCATCATGATACGTCAATTACACGTAGGTGTTTTATTAGCGCGCGCCATTACTGGAAAACAACACATATATTGGACAAGAAACATACAGATTCAATAGCATAATTATTAAAATATATATAGGATTGCTTTGTTTATCTGAATTGTAGGACTATGGAAAATAATAATATTTTGCATCCAAGTAAGAGTAATAATTGATCTATACGTCTTCGTGATAGCAGGTATGTGACTGGAAAGCCAACTTCAAGTGATAATATTTACTTATCAAACCAGTGACTCGATTGTAAAAACGCATGTTACATGAATTTAGTTATTAATTCCGCTCTATACTTTTCTATTTCATTAAGAGTGGCTCAGCGGTAAACATCTAAAAAACGGGTTTCTGTATTCGAAATAGGCACAGCACGGATAGCCCATAATGTAGCTTTGTGTTTAATAAGAAACAAAGAACGAAACCACCTATGTTCCTCAGCCGGTGAAAAACAGTTCAAAATGTAAGAAATAAGCTTCAACAGCTATGTCTGCTTATAGTATTAATGAATTAAAATAAAGACGAGGTTTACGAATTTATAATAATCCTGGCAGCCATTCTATATTTACATTCGTGTGTGTCTTACAACTGTGTGTAATATCAAACTACTTCAAAGTGTTATCCCAATACTCTTGTCCTTCGTCTCTCTTTCGATCTACTTTATTTAGTCCTACCATTTGCCAAACCCTCTATCTCATCTCATGTCCAAAATGTTTGTCTTTCGTATCACTATAATCTATATAAATTGACAGCTTAACTTTAATCTTTTTTAATGTATCCTTTTAGTCATTCTTTCAACACAGTTGATTTGCAGCACTCTCTTTATAATTTACATTTATGCACTAGCCAACTATTGTTCCATCTTTGTTAAGTGTTTATGTTTCACAGCTATACACTGAAGTTGATCAAACGTAATATTTTACTCTCCTGATTCGTGCACAATTCGTTATCTTCTTGCTGGTAAATGGGTATTTTTTATGTTCAGGAACTTATTATTTTCCACAGTTGTCCTCATCTTTATTTCCTCCTCGTATCCTCCGTCACTCGTTATTGCACTCCCAAGATATCAAAAACTTTTTACTTGTTCGACAGTTTGCTCATCTACTTTAATTGCACTTCGGGAACAACGTCGACTTTCTCACAACCATAGTTTTTTATTAAAATTTATGATCAGGCTATATTTTCACTTACTTCTTTAATGATGTCACTTAGTTTCCGCAGTAGCTTTTCTAATTACTTTATTACCACATACTGTCTGTCGCAAGTATATTGATGTTTATATCCTTTGCGTTAACTTTTAAATTGAGCCTGGTATGGCCAAGTGGGTTAAGGCGTTCTACTCGTAATCTGAGAGTCGTGGGTTCGAATCCCCGTCGCACCAAACATGCTCGCCCTTTCAACCGTGGCGACGTTATTATGTGACGGTCAATCTCACTATTCGTTGGTAAAAGAGTGACTCAACAGTTAGCGGTGGGTGGTGATGACTATCTGCCCTCATATTACGAGCCTTAACAAGCTTGGCCATGGCGGGACTACAGCTATGGCAAAAACTGCATCCATGAACATAAGACACGTAAGTATAAATAAGATAACGATTGGTCCCTCCGTTGGGACAGCAGTAAGGTTACGGATTTTCAACGCTAGAATAAGAGTTTGATTTCCCTCGGTGGACACGGCAGGTATCCCGATGTATCTTTGCAATAATAAAAGCACATACAGGTAACGATTAGAACACGAATTGGGATTGTAAAATATCACGTTTTATCTTCTTTACGGCACGGCTGTAAAACAGACATATCCAAGTTTGAAACAAATGAGATGACCGAATGTCTTCATAAATGAATAGAAATATCTCAGTACGCAATATCAAAAAAGGTATCCTTGTTTAAGCCTATAATTACTTATGATGTTTACATAGATCCTGCCGGCGTTTGATTAAAACACTTAAACAATTTGAGAGTAACAAACTTTAATCTCATCCATTAAAATGTTCATCCTTTCAGACGTAGGGGCGTAATAATGTGTCAGTCAATCCCAATATTCGTTGATAAAAATTACCCAAGAAAACGACTGGTCAGTAATTTCTTCTTTTGGACCTACCTCTTTAAAATTAGGAACGTTTGACGTAGATAACTCTAGAGTAGGTTTTGAGGCAATTTCAATGCGAATTACATTTGGTGAGAAGAAAAGGTTCAAAATGAACACAAAAATGTAAGCTATATCCAAGCTTTCAAGAAAATATGATGTCAGAATGGCATTTAAATATCAGGAATAGCTCAGTTTCCAGCAGTAGCATGACAAGCTATCAACTGATATACGAGACATAGCCAAGTTTCCAACAAACATGATAACGGGCGGATAATACAGATATCAGATATATCCAAATTTGCCGCAAATATCATAACAGACTAATAGTACAGATGTCAGGTACAGCCAAGTTTCCAACAAATATGGTGACAGATGTAGCCACGTTTATAATAAACATAATGACAGCTGATAATACAGATGTAAAATATAACAAAGTTTCCAACAAACATAATGACAGGCTGAAAATACTGATGTCAGATACAAACAAGTTTCTAACAGATATTACTGCAGTCTGCCCATGAAGATATCAGATATAGCCAAGTTTGAAACACAATTTATGACAAATGTTAATACAGATGTAAAATATAGCAAAGTTCCCAGCAAATATGATGGCAGGCTAGCAACATCAATGTCAGATATAGCCAAGTTTCCAAGAAAAATTATGGCAAGCTAACAACATTAATGTCAGATATAACCAAGTTTCCAAGACAAATGATAGCAGGTTAACGATATCGATGTCAGATATAGCCAAGTTTCCAAGACAAATGATAGCGGGTTAACGATATCGATGTCAGATATAACCAAGTTTTTAACAAATGTGTTTACAGGCAGACGATAAGAACGTCAGGTATGATGAATGGATGTATTTAAAAATGAATAAAAATATATTAATACTTAATATGAAAGGAATTATTACTTGACCCTTCACTTACATACAAGTCCGTATGAATCGTATCGTCATTTTTCAGGCAATTGTGAAACCACATTTGCACCAAATTACAAGTGATTTTATTACTTTGTTGGGTACAGTGTCCTTAGTATTAACATGAGACAGGCAAAAGAAATAAGCAATATTTCTTCCAACAATTCAGTTAATCCCGTGAATTACTTGTAGGGTATACTATGAATACTTTAGATTAAAAAATGAGAAAATTTACTGAGTGATTTAGATCAGCTCTTTGGACTAAGCATTGTAACAGTAAAATATATAAAATGAAATAGATGAATCCATCGGTAGTGTATGGTGTTTAGAGTTAAAATTGTTAAACCTAACTGTTTGTGTTATATAAGTAAACATTGTAAACATTAAACCTAACACAAGGCAAAATGTGTCTAATAGTACCTTTGTGTTGTCTTCGTAAATATGAATTTTAGCTCTCACCAGGAAACAAAATATGGTTTTGTTTACAAATACAATTAATCAAGACGAGTGTTTTTTAAAGACATCATCTGCACGGTAATGTTTTGAAATTTGAACTCTACACGTATCTGATTTCACAAATCTGCTTACAGTCTCCTTTTAAATTAACATTGAATGTAGAACCATATAGCTCCATATATAACAGCTTGAATCTTTTAAATAGTGTATTCAATGTTGTACTACAGCTCTCAACAATTTTTGTATTTGAGGTTCTTTAGAAATGTGAGAGTGTTATAAGAGTGGTGGTCGAATTCCACTATCTGACAAGAGTAGCCCAAATTAACTGTAGGTGGTGTTGACTAAATATCTTCCCTCTTGCTTAACACATTAAAATTAGAATAAGCTAGAGCCCTCGAGTAACGTTATGTGAAATTCAACAAACAAATTCTCCATCAAATTTTAAAAACCTTGAACAAAAAATATTTGAAACTTGTTTTCTTCTCTATAAACTTCTATGTAAATGTTTGAAAAGAAAAGTTTCACGCAACTAATTTCAATTTAAAACTAAAAACACCATCTTGTTTTTTATTCACCTTGATGATAGATTTGATCATACCACAGTATTTGGTAGCTTCTTTTGCTATCGTTTGATGTGGCTCATTCACTTACGTTTACAATATTTCTCTAATGCATAATAAACATCGAGGACTTTGCTTGTTGGCAGATTAAAACGATTTGTACAGAAGACATGATTGCAAACATAAAACAAACACGTGATATTATGTTTATTTACAGCTCTTTATCAGCTTTACTACTTCAGTCCAAATTTTCAGCTCTGCATTTTTAACTCTTCTTGAACGAGTGCTTTGACTGCGATATGTATTTTTATTAGGGCTATGACCACGCTCTTGTCTCCACTTGGTCCAACGTTGATTATACAACAACGTACAGGTTGGTAGTAAAACAGATCCCTGAAGTGTTTTACTGTTGACCATTTTAATAAAACACCGCATAGCATCAGCCAACAAATCGTGCTTTGAGGCGTTTCAACAGCCAGTGTTTTACTTGATTATACCTCATACTCAGCAGTAGTTCCGTGGTTGCATAGGAAAATGATAAATCAGCAAATTTATAATGTTATTACTTCCAGCTGCCACTTCCTTTTTCAGGATGCAAACGCACAAAATATGTCAAAACAATCATATTTATGCGTAACTTCCGTTATATAAGAAGTTAAGTCTATTATTTTACGGTTTCTTTCAGATTTCTGACTGAGTTTTATCTTTAAATCGTTAGTACGAATCTTTAACATTACTATTACTGTTTTTCTAATACAATATAATGTATTGTACACTTAGTGGATGTAAACCATTAAAAGTTTACTTAGCTTTAAAACCGCGGTAAAAGCATCCATCCTATAGTGATATATATATTTGAAAATCTCTAAAATCTGTTATTTATGAATAAGTGTGAACCGTTTTCAATGTGAGTTTAAATTTGATACCATTTTAGTCACTTTTGTTGTTGTTTCGCTTGAAGTTAGGTACAAATCTACACGATAGGCTATTTGCACTCTGGCCACCATGGGTATCGAAACCCGGTTTCTAGCGTTGTAAACCTAGAGACATGCCGTTGTGCCACTGAAAGCCATATTGTTATTTTCATTTAATTTATTATTTTTTGTTAAGTAACTTAACATAATATAATACCATTGCTTGAAATATATTTCTTACTATAACCTTCATCATTTTTCCTTTCAAGTTAACATATTTTTATTACGATGCTATTTAATTTTTAAATTGCTTTGTATCACAGTTTCTGTATTATCTTAGAAAAACAGAATATCCTGCGAGTCTCTAACAACTATTTAAAAAGTAATATTTATTAATTCTTTAAAGGCCCGACATGCCCACGCGTGTTAAGGCGTTCGACTCGTAATACGAGGGTCGCGGGTTTGAATCCCAGTCGCACCAAACATGCCCGACCTTTGAGCCGTGGGGGCGTTATAAAGTTACGGTCAATCCCATTATTCGTTGGTAAGAGAGTAGCCCAAGAGTTGGTGGTGAATGGTGATGACTCTCTTCCCTCTTGTCTTACACTGCTAAATTAGGAACGACTAGAGTAGATAGCGCTCTAGTAACTTTGCACCAAAATTAAGTATAAACAAACATCAATTCTCTAATCACAGAAAAGCCGGGAAATAGAATCAATAATATAATTACTAAAAATTACTGCACTGAAATTAAAAACTGCAAAACCACCAAGAAAATCAAATGAAACTCTTATTTGTATATATTTGTATCGGAGAAATTAGTAAAAAAATTCACCAAACGTATGTAACATCTTACAAGGACCTTACATGTTTTAGAACATCTCAAGAAGAAAAGACAAACGTATTTTCAGTGGAAGCAATTTCGAAATCATTCAAAGAGGACCAGACATCAAGAAATGTATCACAGATGAAGAGATACGGACATTCATTAAACTCATAATAAATATCCAGAACCCCCACACACACACATACACACACCCTTAATCCACCTCACTTTACTAAAACAATAACTTTGACATCGCTTACGATCTGTCTCATCACCATCAGGAGTTTCTAAGGCAAGCTGTGTCGTCACCATCAGGAGTTTGTAAGGCTTACCGAAATTCAAATTCATTTTATGAATTTAAATGTTGCCAATCGCAATGAAGATCAGTAAAAATTGTTGCTATTGTATTTTAAAATATGAACGTTATCCAACCTTTGTTTAAAAAAGCAAAGTAAATGTCAAAACTTTAAATTCAAGAAATTAAGAAACGTAGTTTTTTGATAAAGACTTTTATCAATATACAACATTGCTGCCCAAAAATCTATATAACTTATTACATAGTCTGTCACCCATTATCTGTGAAATAAACAGACTTTTAAGCTATCGTCATAATGTAGATTAATACATAGTGGGCTCAGCATGGTCAGGGTGATAAGACGACCGATTTGTACTCTGAGGGTCCCGTGTTCGGATCCCCATCGCATCAAATATCCTCGCCCTTTCAGCCATGGGGGCATTATAAAGTAACAGTCAATTTCACTATTCGTTGGAAAAAAGAGTAGCCCACTGCTAAATTACGAAGGGCTAGCGCAAATAGTCCTCGTGTAGCTTTGCGCGAAATTAAAAAAACAAACAAACAATATATAATGTAACACTCAATATACATGGTTGGTTTGAAAGTGTACGGTGTTTCGGTTGACCTTTATTGTAAAAATCATGACTGTAACGATGAGGGGGGTATATTGCATCTTTATTTTGTTATTGATATTTAATATTTATTAACTTCTATTTTTATATTTTGTTTAACCCCTGGTGTCTCAGTTGTAAGTCTAGGGCATAAAACAAAAAATTATGTTTCAATACGTTTAACTAGCACAGCACAAATAAACCATTTAGTAGCTTTGCTTTTAACAAAAAAAAATTCATTGTTCGAGTTTGTTGATTCATTTAAATTATAACTTAGTACGTCGTTCATAGTGAATTCTTCAAGTTTAGGTAGGTCGCTCTTTAAAACTGAGCATAATTCTCGAACAACCCTGAACCATTCAAACCGACGTCGCTAAAAAATTCAATTATTAAATGTTTAATTAACTTCACGAGGCTCATATTATTGAGACTTGAAAATTAATCTTGTCTGCTAGCAAGGCCAGAAAATTGATGCGAGTTGCTGCTACTCACTAAAGATGTACGTTGTGGCTTATAAGGAGATTAGACAAGCAGCCCTGCTTAAGAATACGGTTGTACCCAGGAGACAACACTGCAGCGCGCCGCCCTTATCGACCGGCTGAAAGACACTGCAGTGTAACACTTGCAAACAGTCTAGGTGTCTTGTCACAATGAACTTGTAAAATTTTGTCTTCGTCATTTCTTTCCAGGTGCTGCCTATCATTCATGATATTCACACCCTTTTCTGCTTTTAAGTTACACGTTATTATGCATGTATTAATACTTGTTTTTTCTTAACGATTTCAGAAACGTAGTTCTACAAACATTTCATAAGAAATTAGAAGTAAAATAACGTTTTAGTTTGACTTATGTAAAAACGATGCAGAGTTTTAATAAATTTTAATCATTGGTAACCTGTCACGTGAATACATTGTTGAAATAATTATCGAGCAAAGGTGTCAACGTTTACAGAAATCTATCCCAAAAGTTACTAAACCTTGTTTGGCTGTTTCAAAATATTATAGCAAATTTTAGAACTATTTGCACATAGCCGCCCTAAATTTTAATTTATAGGTTATAGACTGTAAAAATGGCAATTAGTCATCAGCTCGAACAGTTAGTATGTGGGCCGGTTTTCCGACCGAATAATGTGATTTGAGAGTCACTCTTATAATATGCCTCTGGTTCTGAGGTGCGGAGTGCGTTTTTCTGACAACAAGCCATGAATTTTTATTCAGAGTAGCCAGTAGAGCACGCCCAAAATTTTTGGCATAGGAATTTCTGTGATTTTTTATGAAATTAACACAAGAAAAGCTTGGCTAATTCTCCCTGAATGTAATATTTTAACCATGATGTTAAATAATTTTACCAGTTTTAACAATAACTCACTAATAGCTATAGAACATTATAGATATTTATCTAAGTGACTTTCATGATACGCGTAATAAATCTTTGAAAAAATTTAAAATGCTAGAAAGCTTAGTTTCCAGTAAAACGTCACTTAACAACGTGCATTCATTGCTTACATAAAATTTATGTTTCAATACCAACACACACACAAGAAGCATATCTGAGAAACAAACCTACATCAGAGAAACTAACAAAAAAAATATTACTTTTTTTTTTAACAAACTACAGGGTGTTCGGAAAATCACTGTGGTGTTTTGTCTGTAAATAAATATATAGGTGCACAGTGACTTTCCCAACACCCTGTATTTTTGCTTCTTTCCCAGAGCTTTTCAAAGCAAAAACAAAAGTCCACAATAAGCGACTGTTACGTTATTAGTAAACGATCATAAACGAAAAACTGGTGTTGTAAAGGCTGTTTGTTTTGTTTTGAAATTCGTGCAAAGCTACTCAAGGGCTATCTGCGCTAGCGGTCCCTAATTTAGCAGTGTAAGATTAGTATAAAATCTAGTAAGTATTCGAAATTTCAGAAAAATCGCGTTAATTATTTATGTATACATTTTACTCTCGACATCTTCTAGTTGAAGATAGATATTTTAGGTACAGGATATTAGAAGCTAAGAAAAAACCCTAACGGACATAACAAACAAATGAATAAATATTAGTCTCAACGAACATGATAATGTGATCGTTGTAAACTCAGATGACGATGGTAATTATTTTACTGTTTCTTAAACTTAACTGAAAACGTGAATGTGTATTCAGTATTTATTACCACTGCATATAACACTATTTCATAACCTATTGTTATCTTTAAATAATTGGTGTTGAGGCAGCTGTTGTAAATGTTGTCGATAATTAGCGACTTACGCTAAATATGCACTGTTGTCTATTTTGTACGCATTGCTCATATGGACTTGTTCAAGCAAACACTTCTACACGGTAAGATCCTGAAGAATATATATGTATATGTGTCATATAGGCCTAACAAGGTAAGTTTGTTTGTTTGTTTTTTGGAAATTCGCACAATGCTACTCGAGGGCTATCTGTGCTAGCCGTCCCTAATTTTGCAGTGTAAGACTAGAGGGAAGGCAGCTAGTCATCACCACCCACCGCCAACTCTTGGGCTACTCTTTTACCAACGAATAGTGGGATTGACCGTCACATTATACACCCCCACGGCTGAGAGGGCGAGCATGTTTAGCGCGACGCGGGCGCGAACCCGCGACCTCGGATTACGAGTGCACGCCTTAACGCGCTCGGCCATGCCAGGCCTAACAAGGTAAGCACGCCACTGAGACTGATTACGTTACATCAGTTTGTGTTACATAATCTTAGAAAAACATTATTCCGTTTTGAGGTGATTGTTTTGTTGATGCTCGTTTTTGTTACATTACATTCTAAAAGCCTATTGTGAATTTTGTAATAGTATGATCTTTGCCTTCAACGGGGTTCTTCAAGAACCACTTTAAATTTTGTTTGTTGTGATTACGTACCAGTACATATGTCTATTCTTTGTTGCAAATTTATTATTTATTTTCATGAGTTCAGTGTTGTGAGAGCGTGGGGAGAAAAAAGCGACTACAGCAATAAACTGTTGAAAAATATAACGTTCATTTGAATATATATTCACGTATGCTTCATCTTAAAAACTTGAGAGACATAATTAGTTTAAATTGTTACTATAAAAAAGGAGGAATAGCAATCGTTAAAAAGAACAGAGAAAAGCTGAATCAAAATACAATGATTATATTTTCAAGCCTAAAACTAGCGTCTCTAGATTTTTTAGTCTTTACTTGTAGACTAAAAAATATAATCTTTGCATATTGATCCGATTTGTTTCTTTTTTCACGATTCCTGTTCTCTACCTCTAAGTTAACAGTTTTTTTACAAATCTTGTACAACTATAATATTCTGCAAACCGCTTGTATTATCTTTATGTCGCATACTTCTCATTTTTGGTCAAAGTAAAAGCAAATAGATCATCAAATTTTAAAAGACACAGACAACAAATAAGAGCGGAAATTAATGCAAAAAATATGTACCTATAATGCATTTTCTCTGTTCATATATTTCATACGATATCCAACCCTTTCCTGTCAAAGCAAAAAGTCTTCCTTAACCTAACTATTGTCCTTGAACTGTATAATTAACCTTGGAACTCTTTACACATGCATGATAACTTAATGGTGTAGTATTAAGCTTACCAAGACATTAATCATGGATTTTAAGTTTATATAAGCATGAAATCGCATCCTTCATAATTTATACAAATAGAGCAAGCGAAAAGCGCTTTTCAGTTCACATATCCGACTTATGACTAGATTAGATCTGTATTCCAAGTAAACTAAATATGCAGATGTTATCCGCGAGAGTTGTTTTCGTTCAAAATAACTTTAAAACGTCCTTATTTCGAGAGACTTGGTTGTCAGAGCTGAATTCATATCAAAGGTCCATTATTGATATCATTGTTTGTTTTCTCGTATCTCAAAGGTAAGCTTCAAGGCTTATAATTTAGGTTTTTAGATCGATCACCGTTGCGGAAATGGCATTGAAAATTCACTGATCAGCTGTGTTTCAAAATAAAAAGAGTTACAATTGCATTTTTAATAATATTGAGTAAAACCTTTGCAGGGCTATTATTACATGGTGCAAAATGTTTTCTTTCTTAAAATTAAGCACAAAGCTACATTAACTTGGATTCTAGCGTTGTAAGTCCACAGACATACCGCTGTGCAACTGTGGGGCGTGCTGCAAAAACTGGTAATTTTCCAAAAATGATATTAAAATAGAACGTAATTACGTAAAGTATGCTACTGTAAAAAACCATAAAATTACTTAATGATTTCTAAGATGTAACTGTTAATGTAAATGTTATATGACGTCACTTTACTTCAAATGATTAAATTATACATCTTTTCTTTCAGTTATATTTCAATAACCTAAATACGCTAGTGAAAGATGTTCTGAAATCTAAGCCTTGTAAGGATGTTCTAGTTACATAGTTGGTGTAATTCCAGATTACGTAATATTTGAGTTGTGTTGATGAGATACGCGTGCACAGTGCTAAGTTATCATGTTTCACCAGTTTAAATATAGTGAACTAAATCTGTTTTAAAACATAAATGTATTTTTTACAGAGGTTATTATCAAGAAATGAGTATGAACGTCATCACATTAAGTATTTCTAGCACTTCGCTGCTGGATTTCTTTACAAAGAAATAAAAAGGCTTAAAGTTCCGTTTTGCTGATTTTGCCATCTTTTTAATATAAAATTTTACAAATGTATAAAGTCTATTCGGTATTGTTTCTGTGAATCCGAAACATTCTGTAAGCTGTTTTTCTACACGTAGCTTTATGAAAAAGGTGTTTTTGTTTTTTATCCTTTTCTTACTTCTGGTCAAATTAGAAGCAAAGAAATTTCCTTGTTTTTCTCTTCAAACTATCAAACATGATCACACAGTTTAAAATAGTTAAAAATCATTTTACTATATAGTTAGAAATAGTTTGATAATGAACTGTCTATCTTTCTTTGTCTATTTCCTCATGTGGAGCTGTGATCAATTCATCACTGTTTCAGTCATATAAAGGTAGTGTTGAACTATTGCCTCAATAAACAAGCATAAAACAAAGGTAAGTTATGATCCAAATTCAGAAAAAGTCGACACCGCAACACTTCCCTTTGTAAAGTATGATACTGTGTTCAACGTTTATATTTACTATTTACATATTTGATGTCTTTCTTACATTATAAAATATGAAATGAGAAATCTTACTTATTTTTTCTCTCTAGTGCCTAGTATGTATGCATGTTTTCTTCACCATACGCCACCCAGAGCAACCTATTCACGACCCCGTAAAAATTTACGGTCACACGAACGAATGAGTCAACACATCACATACACTGATGATTACTGTGGCGTGAACTGGGTCAACGTATCTTCTTTTAATAGTAAATTAAGGCTTATCATCAAGGTTCATTTCAGCCAAACTTTTCGTCGCTAAAAAAAGTTGACATTAATGGGTTTAAGAGATTACAAGCGTATATTTACACTAACTTAAGGAGATGTCTTGTTTTGAATTTCGCGCAAAGCTATACGAGGGCTATCTGCGCTAGCCGTCCCTAATTTTGCAATGTAAGACTATAGGAAAAGCAGCTAGTCATCACCACTGCCAACTCTTAGGCTACTCTTTTACCAATGAATAGTGAGACTGACCATCACAATATAACACCCCCTCGTCTGAAAGGGCGAGCATGTTTGGTGCGACGGAGATTCGAACCCGCGACCCTCGGATTACGAGTCGACTGACTTAACCCATCTGGCCATGCTGTGCCTAACTCAAGGAGAGGTAAAGAAATTTTATTTAACTTGGAAACGTTGACATGTTAATATCAAGGTAATTTGAGTCTTTAGACAACTAGCAAGTGCAACCTGATAAAATCAAATTACTATTAATCAGATTTTGTTTTACGATTTAAAAAAATGAAACTCTTAAAATACCGTTAGAGCAAATACGTTCAACCAGAACGAGTAGCTGTACTTCAAACCATATACTGGGTTATTAGTGCACTACAGATACCTATGGATATCTATAGTGAATTATGTAATGGACACTATGACTTTAGTTCCATTCACTCTCTCACGATTACCTATCATTTTTACATGATTATATTTGTTATCCTTTCAATCCATTAACATTACTATCTTCAAAATGCTAAGACGATAACGTTAACTTGATTCTAAAGAATACCTGACAGCATATTTACCTTGCATTTTTACTGTGTGTTGATGTATTGTTAACAACAGTAAGTATGTTTACGTTGTGTTGATGTATTGTTTACAAGAGTGCATATGTCTACGGTGTGTTGATGTATTGTTAAACAGTGTATAATTCAACGTTGAGTTGTTGTATTGTAGAACAGTGTATAATTCTACGGTGTGTTATTGTATTGTAGAACAATGTACAATTCTGTGGTGTGTTATTGTATTGTGGAACAGCGCATTGATCATTAGTTGTTATTTTATACGTTGTTCTTATTATTTACAAAATAGCACATTAAAATCGTTTCTAGCTACCACTACATAAACATCACAAACCAGTAAACAAAGGGTCAAAACCGTATTTCACTAAAAGCGGATTATATTTGTGTATCTGTGTGTCATAAGGAACGCAATGAAAAGGACTTTTTATAATTTCGATGACATTTGTCTCGTGTCATTGTGAGGTACTTTTGGCGTGAATTTGACGCACTTTGGAAATCATTATCTTTTTGAAAAAAGTTTTCCCATTAGCCATTCTCCGTTATGTATAACATGATGTATAAGTTAGAAAAAAATTATTTATTAACTCTGTAAATCTCCAATCTAATATCCACTAAAACAGACACAAATCCGGAAATAATATCAACATTGTTTGAAGAAAGACTGTAAACAATGTGATTCTAGGTTCCCTCCTCATCTTGTTCCACCTACTGCCTTTTAGGAGTTCTAAAAATTCAACTTTTAACTTTCATATCTGAATGAGTATCGAGTTATTTGTCTGTTTGAGTCCATTGTAACCATTTGTATTTATTTTCTTCTCTCACGAATGATTTAACTCAAAAAGTCTTCTCAACATATTTTTCACGTTGGCCTGGCATGGCCAAAAGCCTAAGGCGTGCGACTCGTAATCCGAGGGTCGCGCTAAACATGCTCGGCCTCCCAGCCGTGGGGGTGTATAATGTGACGGTCAATCCCACTATTCGTTGGTAAAAGAGTAGTCGAAGAGTTGGCGGTGGGTGGTGATGACTAGCTGCCTTCCCTCTAGTCTTACACTGCTAAATTAGGGACGGTTAGCACAGATAGCCCTCGAGTAGCTTTGTGTGAAATTACAAAAACAAACAATTTTTCACGTTTTATTTCCTTATTTAACGATACTTTTTTATTATAATGTGGAAAATGTATGAATAGCTATCAATAAATAATAATAAAACAACAACTGTAAGAATTCAGACATCTGGAATATAAACTTGAAATAACATATTTATTCAAATGACGTTCAAAAACGTGTTTTGATGGATTGTAAGTAGTAATAAAATGTCATCGACGTGGACTAAAGAGTGAAATCTTACACAATTCTAATTCATTTTAATGAGAACGCAATGTTCATTCTTTTTCTTTCGTAATATCTTATCGAAGTACGTTTTAATTAAATGTATTAAAATACGAATATTCATACGACAGACGTGCTAGTCTGTTTACCAAAAACTTATGTGAACTGTGAAATTCAGACCATACTGCATATTGTAATTTTCAATGAAAAGATATCCTAGAGCCATAAAATGTTCAAGTTTAGATGAGAAGAAAAAAAAATCATTTCTCATAATTTGCATCATGTGTTTAATCCTGTTCCTGAATACCCTCTTAACCGTGGTACTGGTACCTTCTGTAGTCAGAAAACTGGGGAAATAAGTCGTATTTGTTGTGCACGTACTTGCATCTTGTTATCACACAATCTGATTTTAAATGTTCAAAACTGACTGACACTCTTTTTTAATTACTTTAAACTGGTTTCAGAAATAAACTGTTAGGTAGCCATGTTGTTTTAAACTATTGTTTATTCATTGATCAAAATACTTAAACTTGAAAAACACATGTCCAACATTTATTGACACGAATCTGTTACTGAAAACCGACCTACGATAGTGTAGTGTAGCGTAGTGGTTAAGAACACTCAACTCCAAATGCATCCTTTTTCTTTCAGCCGTGGAAGCGATAGAATGTTTCGATAAATCCCATTGTTTGTTGTGAGATAGTATCTCCAGAGTTAGCCGTGGGTAGTGTTAACCAACTGCCTTCCCTTCAGCCCATAATTTTAAAATTATTCAAATGAGACAATGATAAATCTAAAAACTCATAATGCCAAACTCTGAGGTTTTACTGCTTTAAATCAAATAAACCAATCACTTTAAAATTAGAGACGAATAGCACAGACAACCCTCGATTAGCTATGCCCGAAATTGTACAAACAAACTTAACTCAGTATTTCTGCTTTACGTTTTTTTACTGCTAAATTATTTGATCCTCAACATGGTTGTGGCGCAAAATGCTTGGATGACGTTTAATGTGTTGACATGAACCCTATGATCACGTTTTAGTCAGCGATACAAAGTTCGAGTTTATATAACGTACTTGATGATTCCAATAAAAATACATTATGGCGGTTGGGCATCTGGCAAGGGTGCACACTTCACCATTGTAGTCGACATGATACATATCTAGATACTGAATTTTGTTATAAGGTTTTACATTACTAACACTGTCTCACTTAAATATCTCACACTTTAAAGTGTGTTTTTCAAGTTCTCAGGTTTGATCAAATAAATAGCAGCTGGAAAGAGAAGTAAAATTAAAGGAAATTAATATCTGTCTATTTTTCATGTTATTGTTTTATGTTAATTTACATGTAGTACTCAGTATTCAATTTTCTTTACTGAATCATTAATTTTTTTTAGCAAAAACACTGTTAGAAATTCTAATTTCTTCTTTCACGTACGTCATCCTAGTAAACAGGTGCAAGAATATGTTAATTTGAGAATAAAGTTCGATTACGAGTCGCACGCCTTAACGCGCTTGAACGTGCAGAATAAAGTTAGAAAAACTTAACGTTTTCTGTGCGGCATGGCCAGGTGGGTTAAGGCGTCCGACTAGTAAGCTGAGTGTCGCGGGTTCGAATCCCTGTCGCACCAAACATACCCGCCCTTGCAGCCGTAGGAGTATTAAAATGTGACGGTCAATCCCACTATTCGTTCGTAAAAGAGTAGCTCAAGAGTTTGCGGTGGGTAGTGATGACTAGCTGCCTTCCCTCTAGTCTTACACTGCTAAATTAGGGACGGCTAGCGCAGATAGCCCTCAAGCGGCTTTACGCGAAATTCAAAACAAACAAACTTGACGTTTTGCACCAAATTACTACGCGTTTAATAAAAGTGATTTCTTCATTCAATATCAATGTAACCCACATTTGATCAATTGTTATGGCAGTGGAAAACAGTTTCAACAGATCTTTTTTTAGTTTTCAGAAAAAAGTTCAGTTTGTTATGGTAAAAAAAAAGTGTTCTTGGAACAACTTTACCCAAGCGTTGTTGTAACAAATATCTTGAAATTTGCCTGGAATCCAAATAAACGATAGATTTGTAATGAGAAATGATCAGCAAATTATTAGCTAACTTTTCAACTAAAGTGTACATATATACATATGCAAAGAAGGAATTTGTTAAGACTCTTTCTACTAGTTAAATTCACATTTCAGTGTAAACATAGTTAAAAAAAATTTGAACAGAATAGTATGCTTTACGGCCCTACATGGCCAGGTGTGTTAAAGCGTTCGATTCGTAATTCGAGGGTCACGGGTTCGTATCCCTGTAGCACCAAACATGTTCGTCCTTTTAGCCGTTGGGACGTTATAATGTGACGGTCATTCCCATTATTCGTTGGTAAAAGAGTAGCCCAAGAGTTGGTGGTGGGTGGTGATGACTAGCTACCTTCCCTCTAGTCTTACATTGTTTAATTAAGGACGGCTATTGCAGATAGCTCTCGTGTAGCTTTGCGCAAAATTCATTAAACAAAATCGTAAGTTTCACAGTAAGTTCTTTAACCAAAAATTGCACAAAGTAATAATTATAAACATTTTAAAGTAAGACCTTACTTGAAATAACTTGTCTTTATTCAAATCGCAAATGTTTAGGAAGGAACTTGAGATTTATTTCTGCTAAAGGAACTTGAAATTTAGTTCTACTAGATTTATTAATTTATCAAGCTGAGAAATTTCTTCTCATTTACTATGCACTTGTGCGCTAACAATGACTATATTTTTTCTATAGATTAAAGTCTTTCATATTGGCCTCGATCTTTATCTTCTCCCTTCAGGGGTGAGTGTACGTACAAACGCCCACGTTGAAATTTGAGATTTGATTCCCCGTGGCAGGCAAAATGCAGATATCCCAGTTGTGGCCTTTTGCTAAAGCAAACAAACAAACAAATCTTACTTATCTGATTTATCCCGTTTGTCAAAAGGGACATATATGTGATATATATATATCAAACATCGGATTCTCTTTGCCTGTACAAAACAAATAATTATTGTGCTTTCCAATTCATAAATTTTTTTTGGTATCTATGTATATTTCTCATCTACTCTATTAAGGCTTGTCACTCATGATGATTAATGATGAAAATGATAATTTTTAATGTCCTAGTTTTTTATTCTTAAACTTAGTTTCTGGTATCTTTGTTGTAGCCCAAGCTCTCAAGTTATACATTGGAATTTATCTCAGAACGGAAATATAATTTTACTTTTTGTTGGCACTCTTAACCATAAGCAAAATATAAAAATTTGAGACTAACGTTATATTTCTTTATGTTTCTCTAACTTTTTATTTGCTAACATTAAATTCATATAATTGAATTTTGTCACATCTTTAATATATATTTATAAATTCTGTTTAGTTCTACCAGCATTCACAACTTCATTCCTCTTGTTTTTAGTCCTTGAACTATAGATAAATAATATAATTGTCTATTCTTTTTTCTTTAGAAATTCAACTGTTTCTATTGCATTAGCACTAATAGTAATTTCCTTTGTCATTTTAAATATACATTGGAACATAATTTTGTGAAATAAAACTCATACGAAACTTATCCGTTAAAAATATTCGCTTCAACTGGATAATTTTGTAGAACGGTATTCATTGATAAAGTTTTTATTGGAATTACCAAAGACGTTTAAAGCATATTATTTATGTCCTCTGATGTCATTTGACAGTGAGTTTTTGCTATGGCAACAAAACCCATCGTTATTACGATACTATCATAGTAGTTATGCTTCTTTAAATATTTATTCTAGAACATTTTTCTAATCAAAATGTTCATATTAAGTACACTCTTTAAGAATAAATTTGGAACTATCCATTTGGTGCAATATCTTGTATGTGGGACAACTGTTATTGAATATTGTTCTAACTGTGGCACTTCTGGGTAGTATTTTTATTTATAGGATTTGTGTATATTCACTTTTGGCCGCGTTGGTTATCGGCATTTCTCAATTTATAATATTACACAAATCTATTTCCAAAGTTTGGCCATATAACTTCAAATACGTTTTTCTTGAATAATTTAAAACGCCAAAATAATTGCACAATCAATGATTTATTAAAAACAGATAGCAGCTTTTAAATTACTCAACATGTTTCAATATTCTTATCTAACATCTTCAAGTAGCAGCCTGCAGACAGAATTCATACTTTTTTTTTAACCTTTCCTTCTTGGCCTTTTAAAGTGGATTTCTTCATATAGTGAGGGATCTTTCCAGAGATAGATCTGTTTGTACAGATTACCTCCTCTGAGATCCAAACAATCACCCTCCACCTATGCATGAAGACCAATGAAGAGACGGAAAAAGTCCTGGTGGTTTACTAGTGTCTGGATTGTATACTTTGGTTATGACATCTTGGGCTTGATATCCTGTAAATAGGAATCACTAGGATGAACCGGTCACTTTTAATCAGCTGACCAGTTGTAACTAGAGTCTGTTTGTTTTGGAAATTATGAAATAACTGATCAGTAGAAACACAGTTTGTGTTAATATCCTAAGCCTAAACAGGTTTATTTCCCAGTAAACTCAGTTTTTGTCTCATAATGATCGTTTTTAATAACTGTCAAGTTATTACACTTGTGTGTATTGTTAAACCAGCAATAACTTCACTAATGCTCACAAATAAAAAATTATTTGTGTCATCTGAACAGTTGGTCATTGCAGAACTCCTAGCTAACCTTAACACAATAAGCTTATCATGAACAATGAAACATTTTCCGTTTTTGTGGCTTACACATGAGTTTTATAAAATATATACTAAAATCATTTGTCCTCCACTATCATAGCATCCGCCAGTCACTTTCTGAGGAACTACAAATTACTGTTTACCATAGTTTATATGCTTTACAATTAAGTCTTAAGTACATTCGAGTGAACACATTGTTAAAATAGTGTTAGAATTACTATTTGTTCTTCAATTCTGAAATTTGATTTGCAACTATGGACTCAATACTAACAAACTGTTCACCAATCATACGGTTAATGTGTGCATGAAGACAATAGTTAATCATAATGTCCAGACAGCTGTCCTTGCTATCTCTAAAACCTAAATATGTTTCCACAAATTCCTGGTTCATGGTAGATATATAACTGCCAAAAGGGCAATGAAGACTCAGAAACAAGCCTGGGATATCTTCTGCAGATATTTCACTCTTACAAACTACAATGTCTTGGAAAATGTTTATCTTCATAACATTCAGGAAAAAGTCAAAATGAATCTTCAGTATCCACTTACAGCATCTATTTTACCACCATTTCAGAAGTGATTTGTGACAAGATCCGAAAAGTGAGTAGGATATATATAAATCCTAAACCGTTTAAATCTTATAACCCAATAGCTAAGAAACTATTGGTTAACAGAATATTGTTAAAACAACTCCAAAACCTTCACCTGTTTCCCTGCCTTCTTTGCCATCAGAACATTAACCAAAAGAACATATTTTTATTTCTAGTCCATAACTTTAGGATTATAGTTGATCACTTATTCTAGTGGAACAACTTCAAGCTACTCTAAGTTTATTTCACAATATATCAATCGAACCGTATTGTATCTTGTAAAAAATCTCTATCTTTCTTGCCGGGTTCAAACCTTTTCTGGTTCTTTTAATGGAATTTGGTAGGAAGACGACGATTTTCTTGATTTATGGTATTGGGCACGAGAAGAATTCCAAAGTTTGTAAGAGTTATAGACTCTTTACTTTAACGAGCTGTTTTATGGAGAGAATTGTCAGCACTTCTTTTCTTTAGTTACTTAAATCAAATAATTTCTTTTCTAACGCCCAATGTGGTTTCTGCAGACTGTAATATTCCATGAACCATCTCATTTGACTTGAAACATAAACCAAGAAAGCCGTTCTCAAAAAGAATTTAATGTGGCTATACTTTATTATTGTTATAAGACTTATGATGCTACCTGGAGGTTCAGCACATTACAGGATCTCCATTTATATGAGTTGTATAGCCATTTAGACATTTTCTTTCGCAAAGTTTACAGAGAGGTCATTCTGAATCTGTGTGGGATGAATATCAATACTATACCAGTACTTGCTACAGAAGCTCAAAGAACCTCAGGGACTGTCTTTGGTATTACACCTTTCAGTACTGAAATTAATGTCATCACTGAACAACATCCAATGCTTGAAAACAGCCTTTATATCATGAATTTCAGATTTGCTGTTAGTCATCAAATATGAAGTACACTACGTAAAACATACAAACTCCCTTTAACAACTTATATGAGCAAATTGCAAACAGTTCCAAACATTTAATCATCTAAAGGGTTTGTATGCATTTCAGCCACAAGGGGAGAACTACATCCTGTTTCTGAGCTCCAACTTAAAGGTGCATAAGTTCCTGTTTAAGTGAAATAAAATTTTTAGAACTTCTCTTTGACAGTAAACTGACTTTATTCGCTGCATTAAACATCATAAATTAAAGTGTGCAAGAGCAATGAGCATCCACAACATCTTCGTTTGTATCTCTTAAATAGCAGGCAGATGGTATTTGATTAAGGAATATTATACCCTTATTTGATCCAAACTTGACTACAGGTGTCTGATGTACGACTTAGCCAGAGACTGTACTGAAGATATTGAGATTATTTATCATCAGGGGATTCAGTTCTTCGTAATAACTTTTTTTTTCATTTCTCTTATTCAAAAGTAATGTTCAAGTAACATGTTGACCTCCATTTCACATCAGATGTTTGACGTTCCAACGTTATGTTCATTGCACTCTTTATTTTTTATTACTACATCAACAACATCCTATTTGACAATGTGCTCTCATGCCGCAGTAGGCTATGCTCTCTACAATTAAATAGTCTACTATTCCAACAACTTTTCTTCGTATCCAGATTAAATTAACGGGTGATGCTCTTGAATTAGATGAATAACCCATCCAGTCACAACTGATTGACTTCTTTTAAACGAACTCCTTTCTAGTCGGCCCGGCATGGCCAAGCGTGTTAAGGCATGCGACTCGTAATCTGAGAGTCGTGGGTTCGCATCCCCGTCGCGCCAAACATGCTGTGAGGGCGTTATAATGTTACGGTCAATCCCACTATTTGTTGGTAAAAGAATAGCCCAAGAGTTGGAGGTGGGTGGTGATGACTAGCTGCTTTCCCTCTAGTCTTACACTGCTAAATTAGGGACGGCTAACACACCTAAACCTCGAGTAGCTTTGTGCGAAATTCAAAAACAAACAAACCTTTTGAGTCATCCTTCTGGTCACATTTTTACGGACGACTAAAACCAAATGCTTTTGACATAATTTTTTTTATTTCAAGCGAAGTCACACGCAGACATCAAAATAATGACATTGCTGACGTTACCACCAAATTGGCCTTAGTGACGTCACTGATTTGTCATCAAGGCAAAGCATGCCAATATTTGAGCATTTATTTGTTTGTTTTCAGTTTTGCGTAAAGCTACACGAGGAATATCTGTACTAGCCGTCCCTAATTTAGCAATACAAAGCTAGACTAAAGGAATGAAATCTAGTCATCATCACAACCGCCAACTTTTGGGCTACTCTTTTATCAACGAATAATAGAATTGGTCGTCGCTTTATAACGTGTCCACAATTGAAAGAGCGAGCATGTTTGGTGTGACGGGGATTCGAATTTGTAGCCCTCAGGTTACAAGTCGAGCGCCCTAACCATCTTGCCATGTGGGGTCATATTTGAACAATATGGTTCTCAAGTCACATTGCCAAGTCACAGTTGCTCAGCGGTAAGTCTGAGGATATAATTCTCGATATCCGTGGTGGTTACAGCAATGAGAGCCAGTTATGTTGTTTTACATTTAACACAATAAAATTATTTAGATCTGACTTTTATGGTGTGGCTATGACAGCGCCATTTTAGCCATGTCTTAATTCAGGTGTATTCTTAATGTTTGGCAGAGTTAGTAATAGCATTGTCCAGGTTAATCGTGTTTTTTTCATTTTTAATGGGTAATAGGCTTTTTTAACTCTATTTAACTTTTCACCATTTTTGCCACTAAAATAATAATGTTTGTACTTTATAGTCTTTTAGTTTTCATTGCATTTGTTATCCATAAAAAAGAAATAATAATACACCAATAAGAGAAGAATTTGTTTGGCACAAATAAATAACCCTGATGCTTTATGCCTTAAAGCCCAAAACAGCGAAGCAAAAATCAGCTTTATTGCAAAAATGATTGATCACTATGTAATCTAAAAATCAATTCTGTATAATATATGGTAGTTTGGGATAACATTAGTCGTTGAAATATATTTATATATATATATGTTACACGACGTATGCTGGATCTGTATTACAGTAGTTTTAGGTTTATATTTAAAATAATAAAATAGTGAAAAATGTGAATCTCTAATGTTCTTCGACGTCTCAACCTCAATTATATTAGAGAAAAATCAATACTGACATAATACATAAATTCATAATGTTAGAAAAACACGCATGTTTAAGAAGTCTTGATAAAAATTAAGTAAAAACTAAAACTCGACCGTTTTCAAGAGATGGACTTCTCTTCTTTAGAGGAAAACTGAATAAGAACGGCCCTTTTTTCGAAAGCACTCGGGTGATAGGGTTTTTATTTCACAATAACTAAATCACATTTTTAACTTTCAAAACTTTCGGCCCATGTGAAGGCGAATTTCTTTGGCAAGATTTCCAGTAAATATTTCAGGTGCTCCATTACTTGTTATGCGACATAAATTGAACGTAACTGAATAATTTTCTTAAGAATATATATACTGAATTTGGATACCAAATATTTATAACAGTACCTAGTTCAATGTGTTGCTGATTTACTTAGTGTCAAATTACAAGACATTCATCTTCACAGAAGTTAATGTATTTCAGTTACATTTACAAAATATAAAGTCTGAACCAACAATTGATTATATGCTAATCAGTTTATTAAAATTAGGTTCTTTTTTTCAAATATTAGAAATTTCAAAAATTCGCAAGAAAAATGTTGATTATTATCGCTTAACTTTTACTTTCGACGTCATCTGGACATAAAAAACAAATGAGTAAACACTAACCCTAAAGAACCTGATAATGCGATTGTCGAAAACGTTCATTTTATCATGTCCATTATCCCAAATGAGGGTATTAGTATCTGTTTTTGTAGAGAATTTTTAACCTACGCTTTTAGTTTTTTGGAATTTTGCACAAAGCTACTCGAGGGCTATTTGTGCTAGCCTTCCCTCAATTAGCAGTGTCAGACTAGAGGGAAGGTAACTAGTCATCACCACCCATCGCCAACTCTTGGGCTACTCTTGTACCAACAAATAGTAGGATTGACATTACATTATAACGCTCCCACGACTGGGAGGACGAGCATGTTTAGCACGACGCGGGCACGAACCTGTGACCCTTGGATTAGACGTCGCACGCCTTACGCGCTCGGCCATGCCAGGCCAACCTATTCTTTTACTTATTGTTGATTTACGTTGCACAAAATAAAAATTAGTTATGTTCGCTTTATGAAAAAAAAAGATAAAAGGAATAGGAAAATTACGCTTGCTTAAGAAAATAATTGAATATAAAATGTGTAATTCCTGCCTATTAAACTGTTTGTTTAATGGGTAATTGTCTTTGTTTACGAGATAAGTCAGTACATTTTTCGGAGTTTTCGGCTTGCGAATGCTTGTGACATTTGGATGAATTGCTTATAATCTGTATTCACTGGCTATCGAGAAGCATTGGAAATTACAAATTTTCCAGCAGGTGACTCTTCATTTAAGTTATCGCACAAAACATTTACTCTAACGAACAGAGGCCCGGCATGGTCAGGTGGGTTGAGGCGTTCGACATATAATCCGAGGGTTGCAGATTCGAATGACCGTCACACCAAACATGCTGGCTCTTTCAGTCGTGGGGCCGCAATAATGTATCGATCAATCCCACTATTCGTTGGTAAAAGAGTAGCCCAATAATTGGCGGTAGGTGGTGATGACTAGCTGCCTTCCATCTAGTCTTACACTGCTAAATTAGGGGCGGCTAACGCAGATAGCCCTCGAGTAGCTTTGCGCGAAATTTCAAAAACAAACAAACAAAATTAGGAACTAATGCAGTTTTTGTTGGGGGGGTTACAGTTCACTTAGAAGAATATGCTAGATACGTGTATGATCTCGTAATAGGTAAGACTACTAGCAATAATATATATGAAATGAGTAAATTTAACAAAGCATGCTCAGTATCTTTTCATTCGGGTAAGTTGAAACAAGTGAAGGTCAAATCCAAACCATATGGTTGCTAAATATCCTTTTATTGTGAAAGTACGATAAGGGAAATGTTTCTAGTTCGAAATGGTTGTCACATAACATCATGCAAGGTAACCGGAAAACGAAAATAAAGCAGAATATCTGCCTGTTTTCTGAGTGTGCGACGTGGTACACTCTAATGTTACTTTTAAAACTGCGCTAAAAACCATAAATAATAGAATTTCACACACACATTACATTAAACATGATTAGAGGGTCAGAAAACATCAACTCTCAACCTACCAGCGCCACCTTACGTTTCATGATCTTGATTTTCAAAGCTTAAGAAAATTATAAAAAAACTAATAACCAAATATTAAACCTATATGGAAAATCATCGTAATAAACTTCAATAAATCTTCTAATAGCAGACGCAGTCCGTTTCTTTTAGTCAACAACGGGAACTTTATAGAGTGCTGCCGTACTTGGGTTTACAATAATTATAATCAGTACTCCTGATGTTTATCACTGAACATGTGGAAAAGATGCTTGTCAAAACCATGTGGGCGTGTCTCATTGTAAGGTAGATAAATCGAGCATTTTGATCAATCAAGTATATTAACACAAGTATACTGTTAAACATCTGATGGGCTCTATTCTTGAGGTTCATCCAATACCGTCACGTATTGCATTAGGACTAATTAATGCAAGTTATCTTACGTTAAGGTCCAATATTTTATGTATTTCACATGATTAGTAACGAACAATTTAAAACGTAAAATGCAACACTAGAAGATTGCACCCACTTGCTGTGTAGAAGCTCTGTCGTAATATTTGAACAAGACTGTTGATTATGTGTCTTGCGTTTCAAGTCTCCTTTGCTTCTGTTTACACAAGTATATTGGGTTTGAATGAGAAGAAACGCTATACTTTACCGTGAGGTGCTTGTTATACTGTATACAGTTAGAAGAGGAAGAAACTGTAGAATAAAATCTAGCTTAAAAGCAGAAGAGTCTCAGGCACTCGTTTGTTTTAGTTATCTAACCTACATGTACATGTGTCACGTTGCAGAACAAGCAGGGAAAAACTAAAGCTGTATATTTAAAAGTTCGACACCACAAGCAGGTTTTAACCTGGAAGAGTTAGAGAGACGTGTGTATGAAAACAAATAAAAACACTTCAGACATACTTCCCTAAGCAAAGACATTATAAAACTCTGTTAAGAGATGATCTCTCTATGGAAATAGTTGAAGTCAAAAAAAGAAGTTTTCATCTGGTCAAGGTGTTAATTTTGTTTCCTTTGTTACCTACATGATACATTCTGACAACAAGTAGTAGTTTAATTAAGTATTTCATGTTGCTTACTAAGACCTCGTGACATAAGTAGAAAACATACACTAGTAAAAGTGTTAAGGTGAGTTTGTTTTCTGTTTTGCTGCATAGCTTCTGACTTGTGCGTCACGCACTTTTAAACCTATGGCACAAAAGTAATAGCATTCCTTTGGCTCAGTAGTGCCTTGAGGCCATTTTCTCAACCAGACAACTGAGTGATTTTTTTTCCTAATAAAAAATCTAAACCTTCGTTAACTTTACATTGGTGATCTTCTCTTGAACTCATTTTTTTCACCACTTCCTAAAACTTATTATCATTTGTACTAATCAAATTTGTGGTCTACAGCTGCTGTGACACGTATGTTCTTATTTAACGTAGTACAAAAGTGAACAGGAATTCTAGTAGGGAGCTCGTGGTTATCATGTGGCTGGTGAAAATCGATATCTGATTAAATAAATTTGTTTATGTACCGTATAATACTAGGGTAAGTATACGTTTATATATATATATATATATATCTTTATACTCGCCTATGTAACCTACGACATTATTTAAAAAACGTCTCCTTACGAATAGACTAAATTCTTTTTTTGAATCAATATATCGATCTTTGATTGGCTATAGACCATCCACTGGTTGTTGTTTAGCTTGTCTAACTTCACTTCTCTCTTGTTCGTTTTATCCATAGATATTCAAGTCCTCCTAGTAACGAAGGTCCTGACGGTTTACTGTGATGTGCGGTGCGGAAACAGCCTCACCGATTCAACATGAGTGAGCTTTGCGTTCCCATAGCAACCGAATCTTCTGCCAGCTCGGTCCCCTGCACTCCTGTAAAGACATTATTGAATGGAGAAATAAAGAATGATAAAAGACAAACTTGTAGTAAAGAAGATCTTCAGCTATTAGCTCGTTTAGAGGAACAAAACAGGTGAGTCATAGTTCTCTCAAATAATGGCGTGTTTTCAAACCGGTCTTGACAGTCGTCGGTCATCAAAATGAAGTTTGAATCATTTTGATGTAAAAGAGACATAGTTACCCATCATGACCTGCAAGCTACTACGTATTCAATTTAAGGTCAGAATTTCTCTTGTTTTATTTGTTTTTTCTGTACTCCATCTTTTCTGTATTTCGTGGTTTGAGACTCGTTGATTCAATAAGTTCGTGTTGGCGCTAACTACTTTTAAGTTATGTTTTTTACATGATTTTTATTACATTACTTCAAGTGAATTTTTATTGAAAAATCATTGTGGTTACTCATTCATAGTAATCTAATCAACTCGGAAAATAGAACTGGATGGAAGCTATTTAATTAATTATATTTAATTAATGCCGGACGTAGACTAGTGGTTATTAGAGTAGTTTTTGCAATTGAAACCTCTAGAAGCATCTAGTATGCATAGCTTGCAACAATACCAAACATTAACTGGTATAAAGCACCAGATCGGCTCAAAAAAATTTAGTTTCCTTGCTATCCCCATGTCATAATGATACAGACCCATCAGGAGTATTACGTTTTATTCTCTTTCAGGGTACGTTACTTAATGGTTGGGAGACGCCTAGTGACTAGCGTAGCACATTTTTATTTTTCTGTAAATGCATAGTTGTAATAGAACAAAATTTAGGGTTGCATAGATTCTATGGTTGTAGTCCTTACAATTTAAAAAATATGTAACTAGAAAACTCATAAAATTATATACCATTCTGAGAAAAATGAAACAACAAAATAATAAATTGAATGTTTCAAACATCTTTAATATAATCGATTCTATTTCGTTATGTTCATATTAAGTTGCTTTGTATCAGTTTATGAAGAAGTATTTAGATGGTCTAATACTAATTCTTCCAGAACTTTCAATTAAAAGTGTAATTTGCGATACGTAGCGCCTTACTTTTGTTATGCCACGATTCCTCTAACTAATTATGTTTCCATGAAATATATGCCTCTTAAAAATTTACTAAACTGTTAACGTAGTTTAACAAAATGTATTTAATATTGTTTTCTGTAAAGTTTCAGTTTTTGTTTAATATCATACTTATGTATCAAATAGCAATCAGTTGAGACTAAAATGGTTCGGGGTAAAAATCAAGTTTTCCACATTTTTTTTCTTAGCAGTATTCGCTGTTCTATTTAGTACTGGTATAGTGCAATTAAGTAGCTACTGACTAGCGAAATAAACAATAAATGCAGCAATTCATTGCAAAAACAAAAGGTTTGATTGTGGTATCTTATTGTTGTAAACATTTAGAACTCTTTACAGTAATCTGTGTCGTAAATCAATTAAACGTAAATAAACGAATTGCTAGGTCTACTCTGTTACACGTGTCGTTGCTGTTAAGCTTAGCCATAAACCAGGTTTTACGAGAATCAATGGATAAACAATAAAAAGGAGCACTGATGTCGAAACCGAGTTGTGTGAAAAAAAATCATATTCTAACATATCTAAACCGAAAACAGCTCTAATTTATCAACATACATAGCAAATATATGGTCCTCATTTAAATTCTTCAACTAAGTAAATACTCTGTACTAACACGCATATTTCATACCAGGCTTAACCACAGGCACAAGACTGACAAAAATATTGTTCGTTTAAAATTATCCCGAGCCATTTTAAATATTTCATTGCACAGAGGACTAGAACAGATAAGTATTGAGTACTGCAGATACGGGTGTATAAATATTGGCTTTAAGCTTGGAAAACATTACGAGGATAGTCGATTTTACTTGGCTTAAAGAACTAATTTCCAAAAATTTATGTACGCTACTCAGCAGAAAGAAAACAACTGTTAAACTTCAGTTATCAGTTATCCCGAAGGATCATAATATAAAACAATTACTAAAGGTATATAGGCCTGGCATGGCCGAGCGCGTTAAGGCGTGCGCTTCGTGATCTGAGGGTCGCGCTAAACATGCTCGCCCTCCCAGCCGTGGGGGTGTATAATGTAACAGTCAATCCCACTATTCGTTGGTAAAAGAGTAGCCCAAGAGTTGGCGGTGGGTGGTGATGACTAGCTGCCTTACCTCTAGTTTTACACTGCAAAATTAGGGACGGCTAGCACAGATAGCCCTCGAGTAGCTTTGTGCGAAATTCCAAAACAAACTATGGGCATAAAAACTTAAAGGTATATGATCCCGTTCATTATATTACCGATAAACAATTTATAAGGTACATTGACGCAAAGTATTACTTATAAGATTTAACAGAAAAAGAACTGCCAGTATTTTGAAATTACCTTCCTGGTCATATTGTGAATATCCTTGTTTAGTGAAACGCTGTCATCATTTGGAGGCGTTATATTTAAACATATATATATATATACGTGTTTAAATGAAATATTATGTTAGTTGTAACAAAACATGATGCAGTAGATAACAAAAAAGTATTTTCACGTGAATAAATCAAACGTATTTTTTTATAATATTGCAAGTTGGAATAAACAGTTAAAAAAATTACTCTACTTAACGCTGCGCCATCTTTTGAAAAATATGTGTAATATGTAACATTAAATAAGATATTCTGATGATTTAATAGGAAAGTTTTAAATATTATAATGCTGTTTTTCATTAACCTTACGATACACGACCACAGTGGATATTTAATGTCTTCGCATTTGCCTAAAATACTTAAGTTCGAAATTGCTTATAACCACCAACACGGACCCGGTATGGCCAGGTGGTTAAGGCACTTCTTATCTGAGGGTCGCGAGTTCGAATCCCTTGCATCAAATATGCTCGACCTTTCAGCCGTGGAGGTGTTATAATGTTACGGTCAAGTCCACTAATTTTTGGTAACAGAGTATCCTAAGAGTTGGCGGTGGGTGGTGATGACTTGCTGCCTTTCCTAGAGTTGTACACTGCTAAATTACGGATGGCTAAAGAAGATATCTCTCGAGTAGCTTTGCGCGAAATTAAAAACAAACCAAACGTAATAACACAAGAGACACACAAAAACATATTTTAAAAAAATATTGCGTTTAATCGTACGAATTATTTTTTTGAGATTCTTATGTGCCTGTTTCCTTATAGCAAAGCCACATCATGATATCTGCAAATAGTTTGAGTTACCTGTGTGTTTTATATAAAAGGATGGTTATTGTTAGACGTCTGTGTGGTATGTTCTTATCACTGAGTGGTGGTACATCAAAAAATTAGCTGGCCCAAAATGGGAAAAAAATAAGCATAATGAAGTTCAAAAACAAGTTTTTCTCTGGCAGCTGAAAGGTGTTAAGTTGCTCTGAAGTTAAATCAGAGACTCTCTTTGATTTAAACAATGCTTATTTCAAACCAATATTTTCACCTCAGTGTGCTTCCAAATATTTCAACAAAATAGTAAAGCCCAAAACAAAAGAGTAAACCTTCTGTAAATCACGAACAAAAACTGCGCTAACGTTATCCTTACTGAAAGCTTTCCCAATCAAATTAATACTCCCATCAGTTCTACAATGTGTTTGCCCAATGGTGGTTTGTTTTACATTAATTAGATTATCTGCTTCATCTAGGAAGGGACTGCCTCTACATTTTGTTTTAACTTCAATTAAACGAGTATATTTTGGTTTATATAACTTGTGCAACTATCTGAGTTTTATCTCTTGATGCGATGAAAATATTTGTAATCGTTCTACTCTCCTTATGTAAATTTGTAAACGTTCTACTCTCTGAACATAATTTTTTAAATGTTGTACTCTCTTGATATAAATTTGTTAATGTTCTACTCTCCTGATAGTAAAATTTGTTAACGTTCTACTCTTCTGATGTAAGTTCGTTAACGTTCTATTCTCCTGACAGTAAAATTTGTTAACGTTCTACTCTCCTGATGTAAGTTTGTAAATGTTTTACTTTTCTGATTTAAATTTGTTAACGTTCCACTCTCTTGATGTAAATTTGTAAACGTTCTACTGTTCTGATGTAAATTTGTTAACGTTTTACTCTCCTGATGTAAATTTGTAAACGTTCTACTCTCTTGATGTAAATTTGTAAACGTTCTACTCTCCTGGTATAAAATTGTAAACGTTCTACTCTCTGAATATAATTTTTTAAATGTTCTACTCTCTGGATATAATATTTTAAATGTTCTACATTCCTGATAGTAAAATTTGTTAACGTTCTACTCTCCTGATGTAAGTTTGTAAATGTTTTACTTTCTTGATTTAAATTTGTTAACGATCTTCTCTTTTGTTGTAAATTTGTAGACGTTCTACTCTCCTGATATAAATGTCTCTGCATTCTATAAACAGAGGAATAAAGAGTAACAATGTCGTTAAGTTTATATTTTCTAAGCCTGTTTTTATAATGCACATTCGAAGATTGATTTAATTCAAATGCTTTGAGGTACAATGCATGAAAAAGCTCAACCTTAAGAGTTATTTTCGAAGTTTCATTAGTTTACTTTAAAAACTAGAGTTCTTTAACAGCTTTCTTCGTCTGATTAGCGATTTGGTGACTAACACAATCTACTTCTGGAGATTTTGCTGTCTATCTATCGATATTTCTGTAAACATTACTCTATAGATCCTTCAGAAATACACTACGAGATAACTGTCGCACTCGTATTCTCCTTCCTTCGCTAAGAATATTATTATTTCTTTTAAAGGAATAGTGTTTTTCATGGTATAAGTTCAATTTTGTTATAAATACGCATGGTAACAAAAGTGACTCACACAGAAACTCTTGAGTTGCTATTTTAGTGGACATTTTGGAGCTGACTTATCAATGTCTTTGTCCCAATAAAACAGTCTGTGTTTTCTTATAGGAAGGCCTCACTGTGCTATCTACTGAGCCAACTAAGGGAAATCGAACCCCTGATTTTAGTGTTGTAAATCCGTATACTTATCATTGCACTGGAGAAAGGCCCAACAAATCAAGTGCACAAACATACACACTCCTATTTATGTATATATATATATCTTTGTGTATGTGTGGTCATATAGGAAGTAATTTAACAACTAGACTTGTGGAAACAAAAACATTATAGACAAATACAAAATGTTTCTACTATGATCTAAATTTCAGAAATGTTTTACTTCTTATATATTTCTGCAAATATAAATGTAGCAATAAAATCGATAACAATCACGTGTGTGTAGAGGGTGGGCTGCTTGCGGGCGGTATTAAAAAATCACGATATATATATCTGTGAAAAGTGAAACGTTTAACAGGCCCAAGCCAATACGTTTCAAAATATATGTGTTTCTGTTATACTTCAAATTTTAATTAAAAAAAACTCACTACTGTAGTATTTACTTCAAATAATAACAGTAGCTTCTAGCCACGTTGTATCGAATTGTATACATAACATAATCAGGAAATGTGCTAAGAATAGAAATGAAATGTCCATCTTAAACTTCCGTGTGCTAACTGTGTTTAAAATCCAATGAATTTAAAAGTTTTTAGCTCAAATTATTATATTACACCTGAAATCCTGAAAATCTGTTATAAATAAGCCATTACACTACGTAACACAAATTTTGTTCCAGGATACTATGTGTTATTTCTTAAATCCTTACGTTTTAAAAGTATAGAAAATGACCATTATTCACTTCAAACTTTGCTTTTGTGACCTGGATAATGAAATTTATAAATTAACTTATTTTCTATGTAAAAACAGGCAAATTTGCACATTTTCATTTACATAAGGTCTGAATGAAACAACATATGAATCAAGATTTACATGTATTTATACTAAAATTATACAAAAAATGAACAAAACTCTTTAGAAGTGAGCAGTTTTTCGAGATTTGCAACTGCAATGTAAATCACTTTCACGTATCAGCCCCCATAAAGTTTCCGTTATACGCTCTCAGGCTACAAAAGCAATGTTTGAAGAGAAAAATAGGTCTTTTCCATTTACTTTAGGCATAAGCAATTGAGAAATAATACTTTCTCCCAAGAACAAAAAAAGTAAATTTTTTTACATAGTGTTATCGAATGTTTTACAGATTATGAGGCTCCAAATATCATTTAAAAGTGTTGATAAAGTGGAGAACTGAAAACAAGATAAGCCACCAAAGTGTTCAGATTTCTTTTTTCTTCTTCCAAGATAACCAAAAAAGAAATATAAGTGAAGTTTTTACAATGGCTTTAGTACGGCAGAAAAGCATTTTAAAAGACGTGGGAACAGATTATCACTAACCACAGTCGTACTTAAATTGTAGCAATGATCCGAAACAAAATGGCTACCACATTCAATCTGTTACTCTAGAATGCGTGCAAATGGCTACTAATGTTGAGTTATGGCCTCATTGGAGCACCTAACTGGCGTTAACGAGTGTCTCACAATTCGTAATATATTTTCATCTTCTTTTAAACGTGTTTTTGTGGGAAAATAATAAAAAGAAAAACTACTAATTAGCAGTAAGTTCAGTTTCTAAGTTCCCCAACATGTCTGCATACTTACAACCCTAAAAACTTGTTTTCAATATCCGTGGTGAGCAGAACACACATTGTGTAGCTTTGTGCTTAACTAAAAACAAATAAATAAACCAATTTAAAAGCATATACTATTTCCATGTTTCATATATAACAATAGTCACATCAAACATGTTCGCACTTTCAGCCGTGGGGGTGTTATATGTACTAGTCAACCACACTATTCATTGGGAAAAGGAGCCCATGAGCTAGCGGTGGGTGGTGATGACCAGCTGCCTTTCCTTTAGTCTTGCACTGCTTAATTAGGAACTGCTAGCACAGATAGCCCTCATGTAGCTTTGCGCGGAATTCCAAACAAACAAACAAACATAAATAACAGTGATGACTTGAAATAAAAATGTACCTTACAACGGCTGGGACGGGTATTAACACTTTTACTAATAAAAATGTACCTTACAACGGCTGGAACGGGTATTAACACTTTTACTAATAAAAATGTACCTTACAACGGCTGGAACGGGTATTAACACTTTTACTAATAATAATGTACCTTACAACGGCTGGAACGGGTATTAACACTTTTACTAATAAAAATGTACCTTACAACGGCTGGAACGGGTATTAACACTTTTACTAATAAACCAGAGAACAACGTTTCATTTTTCTCAGGTCATCTTCAAGCTCATCTGTTCTCTGCTTTACTAGTAAAACTGTTAATGCTCATACCAGCCATCCTGAGATACAAGTTAACGTTATACTTGTGGTTGGGTATATGTTTAGTTTTTATCTATGGAGTAGTTAAGTTAATTTAATGCGGCAAAATCTCCCGAATTGTGAGATACAAGTCTTGTAAACCAGCTTTATGTGATTTGAAGTAAATTTCAAAAGAACCTAAATCGTTGCGCAGTTTTAAGACTACTCTTCGGTTTTATAATTTCTTATAATTCGCGCAAAGACCAGAAGGAAGGTAGCTCCACCCACAGCAAGCTCTGGGACTCTTGCGTCTGACCGAAAAAAGGGTGTTAACAACCACTCTAACAACACAGAAGAGTTTTTATGCAGTAATGGAACATCGGGTACACGATACAACACACTAACTATATGGCTGTGCTAGGCCCCGATTTATAAGTGAAATTGGATAGGCCTAACATGCTTTTTATTCTACCAATGCAATCCTATATTATATTTATAACGTTAGAAGTGTTAAAAATGAATGTGCTGAGACAATAAGTTTTTTGAACTAAGTTCATATCAGAAGATTCTGCTTAGTGAAGCAAACCCGAATAAACAGAGAGTTTATATGTTACTAAGAGGCTTAATCTCCGTGGACCGCTACGACTCTCAACTCATTGTGATAGCATCGAAGAGACAGAATAGCCTTACCAAGCTAATATGAAAAATGAATTTTAAGGCACAATTTTGCTAGTTTTGTACAATTACTTTTGAAATAGTTTCACGTTGATCTAATAAAAACTGCACTCGCATTTTGGAACGTTGTCTCCAACTTACTGTAGGGGATGAAGCTCCTTACTCTATAAGAAATGAAAACATTCAATAGATACTCTACAAATAGAATTTATTTTACACAGAAATGTACTACCACAGTTTACTTCTAACAATTTCCTTTCAACTTCCTTGGAAAATCCAAGTCATAAACCAGCATATTGCAAAATAATATTCTGGGGAGAAATCTAAAATAACGAACAGAAATAAAATGCTGAATCTCGAAACATTATTTCTATCATTCACATTTGTAAACTATTAGAATTTGATTGTTAGTCCGCATAGTTGACTGCTCTAATTTTGTATGTTACAAATACTTGCTCTGTGTTTCGCTTCTTCCTAACAGAGCAAGCTATATGCTTAAATCAAAACAAAAAAATCAACCGACTGTTCTCTAACTTTGTAGGAGTTCTCGAGTGTAAGAATAAACAATATATGTTTAAGAAACACCAACGTACCTTCGAATATTGTTGAACTTTCGAGAATCTCAACTAAAGATTATAAATCAACGTACCAAGAGACAATAAGAGAATGTTAAGTCGCTACAGTCAGTATACTTTGGCTCTCGGAAGCAATAACCGTGATAAAGACTTATTAATAGGAAAACAACAGATAGTTGACCAGGAATGTTCATAGATTTCGAACCTCACGAACCGTTCAACTTCAGATAATTTACTAAAGAAGTTAGTATTTCTACGTGGATATTGGATATCTATCTTCTTCTGCAAAAAGTAAACTTATAAACCACGTTAGACCAAACAAGAATATAGCTAGCAAGCGTTTCTGTCAAGTGAAACGTGTCTGTGTATCAACATAAAATTAATTAGCTCGTCTTGGATCGTCGATAAAGTCTTCGGTTCCAGATCGGAAAAAAAAAGACTCAGTATTCTTCGTAAGTTTGTAAAACTTTTGGGCACAAATCATTATTTATAAAAACTATTTGTAGTAATCGTTATTATAAATTTTATTGTTGGTTGTATATCAAAATATGTTTATGTTAAGAACGACAATAGTGTCTATCAATACTGTCGGCAAATATTATGAATTAATACATATCGACATTTAATTTATTTTTAAATTCTAATAATAATTAAATTTCAGTCACATATAATAAATCGATCATAACAGAATTAGATTCAAAAGTACCCTGCTAGTACAGCGGTAAGTTCTCCGGTTTACACCGCTAAAATCAGGGGTTCGATTCCTCTCGGTAGACTCCTCATAGGTATGTTATAATATTTTTTTTTTGTTTTATCTTGCACACTTACTGCTTCCTTGTTTGTTTTGAATTTCGCACAAAGCTACTCGAGATCTATCTGCTCTAGCCGCCCTTAATTTAGCAGTGTAAGACTAGAGGGAAGGCAGCTAGTCATCACCTCCCACCACCAACTCTTGAGCTACTCTCTTACCAACGAACAGTGGGATTAACCTCACATTATAACGCCACACGGCTGAAAGGGCGAGCATGCTTGGTGCGACGGGGATTCGAACCCGCGAACCTCAGATTACGAGTCAAACGTTTTAACCCTTCTGGCCATGCTGGGCCAATTTGGGTACAATCAAAATAAATATAAACTAAATCCTTAAACAAGATAAAAAAATAAATTTAGTCTAACGATCAAAAGTTCATTCAAAGTAAAGATACGATTTAAATAAAACATTAAGATAAGAACTATTAACAAGATTAGAATAGAAATGATAAAAACTGACATTTAGATACTTTTGTCTGAGCAAGTGCCAGTAACCGAAGAGACTGTATTGGTGCTATTTGTAGTTAAGCAAAACGTTACATGATGGGCCATGAGTGTTGTGCTCACCACGAGTACCGAAACGCACTTTTTGACATACATGTCCACAGACTTACCGCTATGTCACTGGGGGAGAAGAGGGAGGTAATTGGCAGTAGTCTGTATATTAAATCAGGTGTATTAATGATAACTACTTTCCATTTTATAAGAACGTTTTTAGGGTTAATCTGTTGTATAAATCTAGTTATTTAAGACAAACATCAGTGTATTAACTTTAAAATTTTAGGGTCATCAGGTGTTTGATTTCAGAAATCGATATGTTTTGGCTCACTCCCTTTTCCAAAATTAATATAAAACCACTGCCTGTTTGATCTCCCAAAAAATTTGTACAACTTGAAGCTTCACCATATAAGCAAAACTATTGGAACATAAACCAAATGCGTAATGTGTAGAAAAAGAAAATGGAATAATTAAATAACTTCTTTTGGTTTGCTTAAAGAGTGTTTTTAATTGTTTCTGTCGTCAGCGACCTCAAGGAATAATTATTTTCACTTCCCAATTCCAGTTTTATTGCCCAGTCAACAGTTTGATGTGAAAGATATTAATCATATTTTATGAAGGTTTTTATTTTTGACAATTTCCTATAACAGAGCCTTCCCCTGTCAACTACAAGAATCGAAAGATTTCAAGCCCTGTGAACCCTGTATTATGATTTGTCATGAAAATGCTATATATACTTATAAATTCAGCACAAGAACCGTGAGTAATAACCAACATTCCAAGTTATATCAGTCGTACCTTTTGTTACTGAAAATCATGAAATTGTCTACAACAACTCAAATGTTCAAACATGAACAACAAAGGATGGTAAACTGTTAAAACTGATTATGTGCTTTTAAAACACACGAAGCTCATAAAGTTATATCATTCTTGTATGACCATAGAGATTAAGAAATTTTAAAAACATACATATTTTGATGATTTATTTAGTGCTGCAAAACTTGTTCGTTTAATATTTTTGAATATTAATAAATTACTAAAAGCTTTTACTTCAGGGTTCGATCCCCTTCGGTGGACTCAGCACATAGTTCAATGTGGCTTCACTATAAGAAAACACGATACCTTAATAACATCATGAATTAACGATCACCAAAGATTACCTTATTTTGTTATTGTTAATTTATAATGTTACTTCACAACTAATTTTTCAATAAAATAAATCAAGGCAACATGTATTACCCATCTTCATTTATTGAATTATTAATTTTTAGCAAAAATTCTTTATTTGAAATTCTATTTTTTCTGTACAAAGGACTTATGTGTGTATGTGTTTCTCTTATGGCAAAGATAGATAAAACTACCGGCTGACCCCACTCCAGGGAATCGAACCGCTGATTTTAGTATTGTAAAGCCGGAGACTTACCGCTGTACTAGAGAGGGGGCAAGATTTATAAACTTGCTAAATTTCGTGAAGATACATAAATTCGTATCATACATTCATATCAAGGCCCGGCATAGCTAGGTAGTTTAGGCACTCAACTCGTAATCCGAGGGTCATGGGTTCGAATCCCCGTCACACCAAACATGCTCACACTTTCAGCCGTGAGGACGTTATAATGTGATGGTCAATCCCACTATTCGTTGGTAAAAATTTGGAATAGTTACATGGGATCACAACTTATGTGAAGGGTAGATACGAAAGAAAATAACCTTCTTTAGATGAGGAAAGATAACACATGACATTATCAGATAATTATATCACTTCGAAACAACAACAAAAGGCCATGAAACAGCAAGTGAATGCTTATTAACCTGTCTGTTCTTAATCATTCTAAATAAAAGAAAGTGTTTTACAATAGACATTTCACTCAAGTATTTCATTGTTGCTGTAAACTTCGTCAGATCAATCCAGTTAGAAGGCAAGAGTTGTTTAAGTTTATTTCTCCTATGTTGCATTTCCTGAACATTACGCCATCACTGATCATGTCTTAATAACATTTCACAAACAATAGCACTTAACACTGTGATGCTGTAGTCAGATCCTACAATTTGTATTCGACTACTTGAATTTGGTGTCATATTGAAATTGAAGACCTTTAATTTAAAGACCAAATTGACAAACAAATAATTTGTTGGTTTTGAATATTCGCGAAAAGCTACACAAGCGTTATCCGTCCCTAATGTAGCAGTGTAAGACTAGGGAAGGCAGATAGTCATCACCATTCACCGCCAACTCTTGGGCTACTCTTTCACCAAGGAATAGTGGGAATGACCGTCACATTATAACGCCCCCCATGGCTGAAAAATCGAGTGCGTTGTGTGTGACGGGGATTTAAACCCACAATCCTCAAACTGGGAGTAGAGCGCACTAACTCCCTGACCATACCGACAAACAAACAGAACGTTAGTATCTTCATTATGTACAATATTACACCATCCCAAATAAGTCACTGAAGAAGAAAAAATAATAATTATAAAACCATTTAAAATTTAGTTTTCTTATAATTAGGAAAACCTTACGTTAATTTTTTCTTTATACGAACAGTTTCCATTTAACATTTTGCCATATTTTCCACTATATTTCATTTGTTAATGAATTACCATAGGAATAGTAACAGTTAAATAGCATAGCAGATGTTGAACCATTTATCTAGTCCTTAACCCTTTATGGTGTAATTACTTTAATACTAAATGCCAAAATAATTTTTAGAATTTGTTAGAATATCTATGTTAAATAACCTGAAGTTAGTGACGATACTTCAGTCCGAGCGTAATCTAGTGTTTATTAAGTGTATCCAAGCTACAGATAACAGGTCCAAAGTTCGACACGTGTTATACTGCTGAATGCTCTCTGCACTTTTAAATATGGAAGCTTTATAGGTATGACGGATAATGCGGCCGTTCGGCTAAGAATAATCGCATAGACGGCAGGTATAGCAGACTGGTTGTCATACATATAGATATAGCAGACTGGTTGTCATACATATAGGTATAGCAGACTGGTTGTCCTACATATAGGTATAGCAGACTGGTTGTCATACATATAGATATAGCAGACTGGTTGTCCTACATATAGGTATAGCAGACTGGTTGTCCTACATATAGATATAGCAGACCGGTTGTCCTACATGTAGGTATAGCAGACTCGTTGTCCTACATATAGGTATAGCTGTCTGGTTGTCCTACATCATCAACAGTTTTACATTAGAGATGGTTGTGCGGGGTTTTATAAGCAGCCTTCTTTAGCCCATACGTTTGCATAGAGGTCCTACTTGGCTCTTCTCCAGGATGCCCGGGTTCGATTTACGCCACGGAAATTGATATTTTTCCCTCTACGATGGCTCTCCATATTTTCACCTCAATTACCAGAATTAATGGTAGCACAGCCCATGCCAGGGAAAAAGAAAGACTTGCTGTAGTTTCTCAGTTATTTTTCTATTTTCGAGTCCGACATTTACCAAACCTCAGATGATGCAAACTAGATTTCCAAGATGATATAAAGTATTCTAGTCGCCTTCCTACACAACGACACTCCATACTCTAGTCCAGAGAACTAAAATCAAAGTTCATGTTCTTTCCCAGTTTTGTATATTTGCACTAAGTCCTTATTATCATATTGCTATTTGTACTATTAATCCTGCTTTCTTTCTCAGCTATAACAGAGCATGGTAATGGTAGTCCGTGATGACGAGAAAACCAACTTGTAGAGAACATTATAACGGTCAGGATAGGTTATTCGACGACCTGACAGTGAAAGTGGGTTTTCTCGGGGCACCCCCGTTTCTCCCCACAGCAAAATTCTGGGTGTTTCTTTACCCAAGCCCTGAAAAGAGACACGTTTCTCAAGTAATTTAATTTTTTTAAATCTTTAGTAATTATACCATGGTGTTTATTATAGAATCTACCCTTACTCTAATCCTAACCCCTGCATTATAACTGTGATGTTGTACTCTTTCTGCACCTTCCCACTCGTGTCGTCATGTCTACAAATACAAGCAAAGTTTGATCTTCCTCTTTTTTTCCGACTCGTCGAGACTTCTTCACAGCTAGGTCCAGCACGCTCCATGCACCCATTAAATAACAACCAGCATAACTACTATTTTTACTTCTATTCAGTAATGCTTATTTTATCATTAATTCCTACCACTCACGTTACGCCGAATCTCTGAACAAGCGCGGGGCTGAAGAGAAACAACAGTTTCTAAACGCCCTTGATTGCCTCTCATGATTTGCCTTTGAGGTTTCGAAATCCAAAACGAATACCATGATAAACAAGATAGAACACAAGTCAGATTGAGATACCAGAAGTTACTGTTCATTCTATTTAATGAGTGGAATGTATACTGACAATAAAGAAGAATTAATTAATATATTAATTCTAAGTTGCATCAAAATAGACATGATACTGACAATGCATATCTTTAGAAAGACTCTCATAAGGAGGCCCGGTATGGCCAAGTGGTTAAGGCACTCGACTCGTAATCCAAGGGTCGTGGGTTCGAATATCCGTCACACTAAACATGCTCGCCCTTTCAACCGTGGTAGCGTTATAATGTTACGGTCAATCCCACTATTCGTTGGCAAAAGAGTAGCTCGAAAGGCGGTTGGTGGTGATGAATAGCTACCTTCCATCTAATCTTACATTGCTAAATTAGGGTTGCGTTGCGCAGATAGCCCTCGTGAGACTTTGCGCGAAATCTGAAAAGGAATAAACAAACTTTCACAAGGGGGTGTATTATTTTGATGACGCTAAAAGATTGGAAAAAAGTTAAAATTTATAAGATTATATGATGATTTTACTGCTACGAATGTCGTAATTCTAAGAACTCGAGATGGAAGACTTAGGACCAACGTAACACACTTTTCACCTTGAACGATGCATAGAAAATATGTCATACAAATTAAAATGACAACTTCTTCACATTATATCTCAAACAGATGATATAAAAACCTCACGAAAGTAGCAACTCTGTGCAGAAATTTTGCATTTTTGATAACTAATTGATACATTATCACCGTGAAAAATAACAAATAAACAATCGTTTCCTGCAAGCCACATATAATATATTTTTTTACTATTTCAGATGTGCTAGTGTTTTACCGCAGTAGTAGGTATTAAACTGAAGTCTAACAATTCATAATGTGAAAGTGTGTGCTATGGTTTGGCGGATATGGCTCACAACTCAACATCCATCACCAAATATGCTTTTCATTTAAGATGATGGGACGTTATAACGTTAGGTTAATTCCACTTTTCGTTGTTACGGGCTAAGCTAAGAGTTGTTTGTGAATGTTGTTGACTAGCTGCTTTCCCTGCAGTATATCGCTTCAAAATTAAATGGCAAGTAACGCGTTAAGCCCACAGATAGCTTTGTGCTAAATCCAATAAACAAATTAGAATGTTAAACCAGCACTTGAGCAATAGGAATCGTATAAAATCTTTATTCCTGACAAGATGAGTCAAACGAAAGGGTATAGAGAAAGAAAGTTGTGTTTTTTTCATGTTTCACGCAAAGCTGAATAAAGAACTACGTGAGAAGAGCTTCCCTTATCTGAAACTGGTGGGAAATACAACTAATTAACAGCACTTATTTCCCGCTCATGGATTTCTCTTGTCTGAAAGAAAAATAGAATTTCAGCCTCACTGTTGCAGTGCATTCATGGCCTTCAACTCACAGCGAGACTTTGCAAGACACAAATCATGTATGCTCAGTTTCACAGACCGGTCACTCCTACCTCGAGAAAGAAGCAATATGAGTGTTTGTAATTTGTATGTGGAATGATACTATTAAAGACACTCTTTACAAAAATCGTATTTTTTCTAAACAGTTAATCTCTAGTGGCTTAACTTAAGCCATCCAGTAGCTTTTAAACTGCAAGTTTATGATGTTAGAGTTTGTTTCCAATTAAGCATAAAGTTACGCAAAGGGCTATCTGTGCCCACTACGAATCTTGAAACCCGGTTTATAGCGGCATGAGTCTACAGATGTTAGAGAAATACATAGGTTCAAGAAGTCCTGACAAATATGAATAAAAACCATATAACCCGAGTACTTTAGAAAAGTGGGCCTTACTTCTTCAGGAGCAAACTGGGAATCCACCTTTCGAAAGTGCTCAGGTTAAGGGTGACTTGTCTCGTACACTTCTGCGATATTCAAATATAAAACGAACCTACTCACTTTTTAACTTAGCCACAAGAGTTTGTATATTTTTTCTAGTCAAGTCAAAACTTATATCAATAACGAACATTAAAAATCCTTGCATGTTTAAGTCATGATTAAACACGGGAGCAATCATTAGCAAAAGAAACGTCTTCTTTTGAATACTATATAAAGTTCATATTCTCTATTGTACAAAATAACACGCTTGGACTTCAATAAAGGTCAATTTATTCTCTAATCTAAATAGGCTCAGCATGGACACGTGATTAGGGCGCTCGAATCGTAATCTGAAGGTCGCGGGTTCGAATCCCCGTCACACAAAACATGCTTGCCCTTTCGCCCATGAGGACTTTATAATGAGATGGTTAATCCCACTATTCCTTAGTAAATAAGGAGTCAAGAGTTGGCGGTGGGTGGTGATGACTATCTGCTTTCTTTCTAGCCTTATACTTCTAAATTAAGGATGGCTAGCGCAGATAGCTCTCGTGTAGCTTTACGCGAAATTCAAAAACGAACAAACTAATGTAAATAAAGTTACGCTCAAATAAAAGCAAAAAAAAAATACCACAATAATTTAAATATCAATCTTTAAAAAAAAACATCATAAATATAATGACCCTACTTCAACGTTTGTTTGCAAGATAATTCAATATATGTTTGTCGTTCACTTGAGTTAGCACTCTGCCTTTAAGTTAGAAGGTAAGAGAAAGTGCAGACATTAAACATGATCACTAGCAGCTCATTAATGTTCCAACTGAATCAAAGTACTTGTTTGAAAGCAGTACATGTGACATAATGTAAAAAAGTTAATTGTAGTTTGCTAAAGTTCATTCTCTACTTTTCACGATACTCAAGTAAAATTATCCTTTTTACTCGAATAAAAATTGAGGAACGAGTGATTAAGACGAACATTCGTGACTCTCACGGTTTGAGATCCTCGTTTTAATTGATTTATCTTTCTGTGTTGTCCGCCTACTTTATTTTAGCGAAAGACAATTTTCATTATACTATTTCCTTTTTACATAAAATTAACTATTTTTAAAACAAAAGATTTTCAATTCATTTTCCAATACTACGAAGAAGGATTCGGCCTTACTTAATAAACGCAGATACAGTTAACCAATTTTCATTTTACATTAAAAATTCGAGTTGAAAACAAACTTGTTTGTAGCTTTATAATTCGGTGAAACAAGAGTTTATGGGATTTTTTTATGAGAGATTTGTTTTTGTTTTGTTTGAATTTTGTGTAAAGTTACAAGAAGACTTCATGATGACGAGAAACCTACTTGAAGTAAAAGTGCATTCCATATACAGCTGAGAGGGGTATTAAAATAAAATACAGAACAACTTTTGCAAACTCTATCTGTTAACCTGAAGATGACATAATTAAGCCGAAACATTGTTCTGTACTTTATTTTAATTAAAGTTTTAATACCCATACCAGCCGTCTTTAGAATACATTTTAACAAGTCTTCAGCACTAGTTATCCCTGATTTAGCAGTGAAACACTATAAGTAGGGCAGCTAGTCATCACCACAAACTCTTAGGCTACTCTTTTACTAACGAATAGTGGAAGCGACCAAAACAGTATAATGCCTCCCCATTGCTGTAAAGGTAGGCATATTTAATGGTAAGGAAATTCAAACCAAAGAACCATAAATTGTGATTTCTGGAGAGAGCATGAGAAACTAGATAATGTTTTCATAAATTTTTGTATTTAGAGAACTTTTATTATATAGTAAAAGTTGAAATAGCACAAAGTTTTTGTTGTGTTATGAATGAAATAAGCACGGTTTAACTTATTGTTAAGCCTAGAACTGGAAGTAAATAGGCCGGTTTGATCCACCTCATTAGTAAAAGTCAGACAACCATAATGAAATACACAATCAAAAACTGTGTAAGAGAGAATTAGTTTGTATAAATAATTTCCAGGAAAGCCTCAACATTTGTGAACCTCTATGTCTTCATAAGTTATTTCACTATATCTTATGCAATCGAGGTATACAAAAACCAACATTTATGTGGCTGTAAAATTACATTTTCCAAACATTCTTGCCTAACACTTGCACTAATCGCTCCACTCCCAGCGGCTCAGCGGTAAGTCTGCCGGCTTGCAATGCACAAATTATACCCTCAGTGGGCAGAATCCAGTGTGCTTACCAACAAACAAATCACAAATACAAGAATTTCACTTCATAACACAGAATGATATTCTACTATTTCTTGTTAAAACATTCACATTATTTAACATTTCGTTTGTTTGTTTTGGAATTTCGCACAAAGCTACTCGAGGACTATCTGTGCTAGCCGTCCCTAATTTATCAGTGTAAGACTAGAGGGAAGGCAGCTACTCATCACCGCCAACTCTTGGGCTACTCTTTTTTCCAACGAATTGTGGGATTGACCGTCACATTATAACGCCCAACGGCTAGGAGGGCGAGCATGTTTGGCAAGACGGGGATGCGAACCCGCGACCCTCAGATTACCAGACGCACGTATTAACGCGCTTGGCTATTATTTAACACTCTGAAGATATTTTGATGTATAAGAACTATTCTGGCCAAGCATGGCCAGGTGGTTAAGGCATTTGACTCGTAATATGAGGGTCGCGGGTTCGAATCCCCATCCCACGAAACATTCTCTTCCTTTCAACCTGGGGGCGTTATAAAGTTACGGTCAGTCACGATATTCGTTGGTAAAAGAGTCGCCCAAGAGTTGGCCATGGGTGGTGATATTTCGAATCTGATGGAACTTTGAATATATATACATACATAATAGTAATAATAATTTCATTAACAGTTTTTCTGTTTACGACTATGCATGAAAAAGATGGTTTATTACTTGACATTATTCGTTAAGCCTTTTTGATCGACTATCGCTTCGTGCATCATTAAGTTTTCTCTTAATATCACATCAATTTAACTGATAAATAACTTCCATGCAGAACTCTACGAACCATATTGTTTTTTAAAAGGTAGAGAGGATTAAAAAGCACTAATTAGATCATTAATCACCTTCTCATGTCTGAAAGAACTTTCTTCGATTAGCTCAATACCCTGTTGGGGTAGCGAAAGTTAAATTGATTCATTAATGCTGTGTATGCTTTACGTAAGTTAATAACGCAAATTTGCATTGTGAGTCAAGATATTTGGGCAAATCCTTTGCCAGTGTATGTTACTTAAGTAATATCTTAATTTATAAGATACATATTTATTCTGTCAGCATTTATTTCGGTGCGTGAGATCTAATGTCAGCGTTTAATAAATTGTATTTAAAGATGGTGAGAAAATTCTAATAATATTTAGTTCACAAGCAACGTTTAAAATAAAAGACGAAGAATGAAAATTTTATTTAAATTCCTTAACGGTTCTGATACAAAATAACCAATACTTATTTTAGGGATTATTGACCGAAAATTCTATCACTGTAACCAACAAAACTCTCTTTCCACTTAGAAACTATTGTTTGTAATGTAATTGTTTCTTTGGTTTTCAAAAGTGTCTCTAAGGTCAACACATGTACAAAGACGTCGCTTAATTTCCTTTTGCAATATGTTTGTTTGGATCATTCAATTCGTAGACTCGAATGAGGAAAAAGAGCTTCCAATAACAGTATAATAAAATTTTAATAGAGCTTATTTTCTTAGAAAAAAAAGATTACGATGCCCAAATAAACATATTAATAAAATTTAGATTTATTAAATATGTATGTTTGTTTGTTTTTGAATTTCGCGCAAAGCTACACAAGGGCTATCTGCGCAAACCGTCCCTAATTTAGCAGTGTAAGACTAGAGGGAAGGCAGCTGGTCATCACAACTCACCTCCAACACTTTTACTAATGAATAGTCACATATAATGCTTCCGTGTCTGAATGTGTGAACATGTTTAGTGCCACGGGGATTCAAACCCACGACCTTCAAATTACGAGACGAGCACCCTAACCACGTAGCCATGCCGGGCCCAAACACATATGTGGTAAGTATTGTTTTTCTTTGTCGAAACATAAGTAATTTATTATAAATCTTAATGCTTTTGTGAAGATATTGAGTCGTCTTGGAATTCTGAATAGTTGTTCAGTTAATTACTAATTACTGAAATGATAAGAAAATCGGAGATGGAACTGACTGGTGTGTTTGATTCTTTGTGTTCCTGAGTCGAGTTGTCAGTAACCACAACACTAGAATTTCTTTTGCGCAGATAGAGTACATAATCTGAGACTTCCTCTCCCCTTTTCATCGGCAACTTATGTACGCCAACAATACTAAGCGTAGGGCGTGCGAATACAATACAGTTTAATTTTTTTAGTCTACCCTCAAACTAAAATTATTATAAAAAGGATTAGAGTAAATTAATCTGTGGGACCTTTAAAATGGTTAAATACATCAATCGAAAGGTTTGACCTCTTGAGTCCAAAACTATAATCAGACATTAAATGATGAAAGAACTATAAGATAAAAAGTTTTATTTGAAAATAAAATAATAAAAAACTCAGAGATGCTCTATGAACCGCTATACTGCGTCTAACAACTCTGTGTACTTGCTTGTTGGCCAACTCAAATTCACAAACTTGTTCCGTGTATCAAATTCATCAAACGAAATTAAAGCATTCCATATTATCATAACAACCAAAAATAATGAAAGATAAGGAAATAAGTTATCTGAGATAAGTTTGTAATAGTTATTTACATTACGAAGAAACGTTGTTATCCTTATTTGTTTGTTTTGAATTAAGCACAAAGCTACACAAAGGGCTATCTGTGCTCTGCTCCCCACGGGTATCGAAACCCGGATTTTAGTGTGTAAGTCCGCAGACATACAGCTGAGCCACTGGGGGGCATTGTTATCCTAAATAAACACATAGAACTTACTCTTACCGCTTAGAACGTGCTTTATGTTGAAAATTGTGCACATGGATATTTATTAGCAGCATTTTTAAATTATGACATTTTATTCGCGTGAGTGTAAATTTATCATTGAAACAACAATGAGAAAGTTTTATTGTTGTTTCTCCGTTTTGGCTCAAACATTACTTGATAAACTTGTATTAAAATTGGTATATAATACGTTCTTACACTTAAAATACATGTTTGTTTGATCGGAAATATTGTGTGTCTTAGTAAAAAGCTGCGTAATAAACTATTTATCAGCACTCTGTCTACCATGGGAAATTGATCCACAGACTTTAGCATTGGAATCCGTAAACGTACAACTGGCAGACTGGGAAGACCTGGAAATATCAAACGTTGAATACTGCGTGAAAGATAATGTTAAAAAATATATTTGAAGATGTTTTTATTCAGTATATCTATCTTTCATGTCGTTTCATAATGCAATTGATGTTTTGGACAAAAAAAAATATCCCTTTCTTAGACCAGAAGTACCGAAACCTGACACGGTTATGATAAATACAGAACTGGTTTCTTTTCTTCAAATATAAACCTATTATACGGTAATATCAAGTTTTGTGAAATAACTTCAGTAAAAACAAGCCTTGTTCAGATATCAAATTGTTATAAACTAAATTACTTTTATAACGTCACCTGCTGGTACAGCGTTAAGTCTACGGATTTACAACACTAAAATCAGAAGTTCGATTCCCCTTGGTTATTGCAGCAGATAGCCCAATGTGGCCTTGCTATAAGTAAAACACACAGACGCTTTTATAACTCTCTCGGTAACACACCACTATACCTGCGGAGTTATGCTGCCAGAAATCGGATTTCGATACCGAGGTGGGAAGTGTATATTTGTACTTAAATATAAAACAACTTTTATAACGTAGATATTCATTACACATGTTACAACTAAACATTTGGTTTCTACGTTGTTGTAAGTGATTTGACAAAAATATATTTATTTTTAATTAATGTGCATTTTGTGAAACCCATTTTAATTTTTATAAGCCCATGTTTGGCAAGACCAATAGAGTAGAAACTAAAAATGGGCATTATTTTTAGTGTTGATTTAAGAACAGATGAATATTTAAATAATTTAAGTTTTGTTGTCTTTCGGGTATCTTAAGGACACTTATTGTCTTCAAATGAAACAAAAATAATTTGCCTTTGTTTAAGCAATATTTTAATATTAAAATTCCAATATCAGATTTATAATAGAGCAGGAAAATTATCCTAAGTAAATGTTTTAGATACTATTGGTCGTCTTTGTAAACAAAGAAACAGATGTCTCTGATCCTTGTTCATTTTTAGTGAGGTATCCCAGCCATTACAGTAGCAATATACTATGCATGTTACTGTGTACTTAAGTTTTACTTATCGAAATTCTGCTGTATCGTTTACTAGAGGGGGTTTTGGCATACAAAATGTGATGACGTGTGACTTTTAAAAATGTCTTTAGTGTCTAAATCTGACGTAAAAGTTTGAGGAGAAACAAACGTTGAATAACAAAACCAGGCTGAGTCAGTTAGTGAGTCAACGTGTTAGACACTGAGTCATTTAGTTGATTGGTTAGTGGTATATCTCAAACAGCTGATATGGGTACTAAAACTTTTATTGATAAGAAGAGAAAAACGTTTCGACCTTCCTAGGTCATTTTCAGGTTAAGAAGGAGAGAGTTTGCAACTGAACGTTGCTGGACACATATTTTAGGGGCGGAAGTATAAACGGGTACGGGATTATAGGGGGCGTTGCAGTAAGACGTTAAGTTATTATTTAGTATAGGTATAAAGGTGTTCCTTTATATTGGTTTAATTTTGGTTTTAGTTATTGTACAAGTAGGATTTGTTTGATTTTGCCTTTGTTTATATTTGTTTTCCAACTTTGTATCTGGGTGTTTTCTATAGTTGTGTTGTTTTTATTTGTAGTGTTCAAAAACGTGTGAAGGTCTGTTTTGTGTTCTTTGAGTCTGGTTTCCATTTTTCTGCTTGTTTCTCAAATATAGAAGTCGTGACAGTTGTTGCATTGTATTTTATAAATTATGTTGGTGTTGTGTTTGTCAGTGTAGTTTTTACATAGTGTGGACTTTAGTATTGTACCTGGTTTTTGAAAAAAAATGGTGTTTACTGGACTTTTATGTTTTGTTATAAGATTTTTTTTTCAAATGTTAGTTATTTTTTCGCTGATGTCAGGAACATATGGTATGCAGTAGTATAAGGTTTTGATAGTATGTTATATTTTGGGGTTTAATGTTGTTGGTATAGGCGTGTGTGTATATTTTACCACGATTTTTGAGGAAATTTGTGATGTTGATGAAGTGTTGTTTTATTTTGTTGATTTCATCGTTAATTTTATGAGGTAAACATAGTTTTGTGGCTGTGTTTATTTGGTTTCTTAATATGTTGAGTTTGTTTTGTTTCATGTGTTGAGTCACAGGAAATGTATAATCCAGTATGAGTGATTTTCCTGTGGTTTTTTTTAATTGTGTGTCAGTTCTAGCAATATTAAGATTAAGAAATGCTGTTTGGTTAGTTTTTTTTCCTATTCACAGGTGAACCTAATGTTGGGGTGTATTAATTTAACGTGATTGAAAATCTAAGTGTCTGTTCTGTTGATGTGAATCCAGCAATAGTATCATCAACATATCTGTGCCAGTATAGTGGTGGGTGTAAGGTTGAATTGATCGCTTTAGATTCAATCTGTGTCATAAAAAATGTTGGTTAGAACTGATGACACGGGATTCCCCAAACTCAGGCCATTTATTTGTAGGTAGTTTTGGATATTAATCATTAATTTAGTTTGGGTAATTTAGTTTTGGTGGTAGTAAATTCTTTCAGTATTGCTAATTGGTTGCTCGTGATGTTTATCAATGGATTGGGGTCTTAGATATAAATTTCTAAAGCTATCTTGCACTTAATTAATAAGTGCTGTAAATATTTCTTGAGTTTGTACTGTAAATACGAAAAAACTTTAATACGTAATTATATTGAGTTTGATCTATCGCCTGGTTATTGTCAGTTTGTGAAATCACGTGAGTTCTAAAACTTAAAGTTAAAGAAATAAAACACCTCATAATAAAATATACATATATATATATAACATTCATAAACCACAATGAAAGCTATTTCACAAAACGGGTTCACATTCATTTAACAATCTAGTTTTGATCTTAATTCTTATCTTATTCAGGAGTTGTTATCAGGCTTAGTACTTATCTTATTCAGGAGTTGTTATCAGGCTTAGTACTTATCTTCTTCAGGAGTTGTTATCAGGCTTAGTACTTATCTTATTCAGGAGTTGTTATCAGGCTTAGTACTTATCTTATTCAGGAGTTGTTATCAGGCTTAGTACTTATCTTATTCAGGAGTTGTTATCAGGCTTAGTACTTATCTTATTCAGGAGTTGTTATCAGGCTTAATAAACAACGTAAAACAACAACTGTAATTATAACAGTTTATGAAAACAACTCTGAGCACCCTATTTCGAAACATGGCCATATTGTTCAAAAGGTATAAAGAAAGAAATACGGATTGAATACATAAATGCAATGAAGCCTCTTTTTTTCGAGTTTTTCATTCTAGTTTAATATTACCTAGAGGGTGTTCGGAAAGTCACTGTGTACTTATATATTTATTAACAGACATGTCTCCATGTAGAATACAGGAGGTAAATATGAATAACAAATATAAACAATGTTGAAAGTGACCCCCGTTGGCATCAATACAGGCTTGAATCCTTCTTGTTTTGTTTCTAAACACCGCTATCAGTTGCTAGCTTGATATAGACTGAATGAATGCTGTTATTGCTGCTTTCAAAACTGCACAGTGACTTTACGAACACCCTATATATAACAGTAGAATAACTCTTGAATAGTAACAAATCATGAGCTTTAGCCATTCAAAAAAGCTTCAAATACGTTAAAAGCATGTTTAATTTCACTCTAATGTCGTATTACTTCCCACAGTGATGTGTCTATAGACAGCTGGAAACCTGGTTTCGATACCCGTAGTGGGAACAGCACAGATAGCTCTTTGTGTTTAATAACAAACAACAACATACTTACCAGAAAACTAGCGTTTATTAAATCCATTCATTTTTAGGGTTATAATTTCTTTATATGGCACTTTAATACCTAAGACTAGTGTTTCTAATTTAACAAAGAATTTAATTTGTCTAGAATTTATACTTAGGTTTACACCATGGTAGAACTCTGGACTTCGGAACTGGCAAGCAGATTTGTAATCCATCCAATATCGCAAATTATTCTTTGCACTTCAAATAATGGGTATATTACAAGAATTACAGTCAATTCCTTAGCGTGCATGATGGATTTTAGAATACTGTTCACTTGGCTGCCTTCATATTGTTCCATATTTCAAAGTTAAAGAACTGCCTTAGTAGCTTTGCCTTAAATACAAAATGCAATACCATGATAAACTGAATGTAGTGTTTTACAAATTAAAAAAACTAAGTTCTTCTGTAAAACAAAAGTTTGTGATTTTCTCATCATTAACGTACGTAGAAAAAAATCAGCAAATTTACTCATTGTACAGATTAGTTAAATGAATATTGTTTTAATTGTGTTTTACTCACCGATATGAACCTTTATTTTTATGGAATTGGACAAATACGTGGCATTCATATCCATGGTTTATTTTTGATTATTCATTAAATAAGTTGTATCAAACACTACATATAAATGTTATTCCAGTCTGTTATTCTTTACACCATTTGTCGCTGCTGCATAACTGGTTACAATACGAGTTCATAACTCCCGTTCCACTCTGTACTAGTAAATATGCAGTTGATTTAAAAACTAAGTTGATTAATTCTGTTGTAGTTATTACGCTTAAACGTTTAGCTGAGATGGATTTTTAAACCAGTGATAAAGTTAAACAGTTGCACACACTCAAAATTATTGTACTAAATTATGACCTGTTCACTTAAGTGTAAAAAATGGCCGCAGATATTCTGATCAAACTTTCAAAATCATTCGGAGACCTCAGAAGAATTGCATAACAAACAGAGTAGTCTGATTATCCATCTTGACTCGTTATACATAACACTCTTTCTTTTACATTGGTAATGTACTCGTTTTAGATAGCACATTTTAATTTATAGTATCAATGTACTCGTTGTAGATAGTACACTTCATTTTATATTAGTAATGTACTCGTTGTAGATAGCGCACTTTATTTTATATTAGTAATGTACTCATTGTAGGTATAACACTTTATTTTATATTAGTAATGCACTCGTTGTAGATAGCACACTTTATTTTATATTATCAATGTACTAGTTGCAGATAGCACACTTTATTTTACATTAGTAATGTACTCGTTGTAGATAGTGTAAATAGCGCACTTTATTTTATATTATCAATGTACTCGTTGTAGATATAACACTTTTTTATATTAGTAATGCACTCGTTGTAGATAGCGCACTTTATTTTATATTAGTAATGTACTCGTTGTAGATAGCGCACTTTATTTTATATTAGTAATGTACTCGTTGTAGATAGCACACTTTATTTTATATTAGTAATGTACTCGTTGTAGATATAACACTTTATTTTATATTATCAATGTACTCGTTGTAGATATAACACTTTATTTTATATTAGTAATGCACTCGTTGTAGATAGCACACTTTATTTTATATTAGTAATGTACTCGTTGTAGATAACACACTTTATTTTACATTAGTAATGTACTCGTTGCAGATAGCACTCTTTATTTTATATTAGTAATGTACTCGTTGTAGATAGCACTCTATTTTATATTAGTAATGTACTCGTTGTAGATAGCACTCTTTATTTTATATTAGTAATGTACTCGCTGTACATAGTGTAGATAGCGCACTTTAATTTATATTATCAATGTATTCGTTGTGGATAGCACACTTTATTTTCTATTAGTAATGTACTCGTTGTAGAAAGCACACTTTATTTTACACTAGTAATGTACTCGTTGTAGATAGTGTAGATAGCGCACTTTATTTTATATTATCAATGTACTCGTTGTAGATATAACACTTTATTTTATATTAGTAATGCACTCGTTGTAGATAGCACACTTTATTTTATATTAGTAATGTACTCGTTGTAGATAACACACTTTATTTTACATTAGTAATGTACTCGTTGCAGATAGCACTCTTTATTTTATATTAGTAATGTACTCGTTGTAGATAGCACTCTTTATTTTATATTAGTAATGTACTCGCTGTACATAGTGTAGATAGCGCACTTTATTTTATATTATCAATGTATTCGTTGTGGATAGCACACTTTATTTTCTATTATCAATGTATTCGTTGTGGATAGCACACTTTATTTTCTATTAGTAATGTACTCGTTGTAGATAGCACTCTTTATTTTATATTAGTAATGTACTCGTTGTAGATAGCGCACTTTATTTTATATTAGTAATGTTCTCGTTGTAGATAGCGCACTTTATTTTATATTAGTAATGTACTCGTTGTAGATAACACACTTTATTTTACACTAGTAATGTACTCGTTGTAGATAGCACTCTTTTTCCGTTCTTTTCTCTCACACACGCATAGAATGTACTGTGTTGCTACTACTCGTTTATTCGGAGAAGGCTGATTTTCGTTTGTTTTTTACAAACAAAGTCACATTATATAGCTGGTGAGGTCCGTGCGTAGAGACATGTTTTGTATGTAACCGAACGTGGTTAAGATTCCAGTGTAATGTAAAGAGGGCTGTAGGTTCGATCAGACCTTAAAACACACTTTTTTATTTTGTTTCATTTTTTAATACAAACCTTTAAAAAAAAACACGAATAAATATTTTAACGTAAACGATTTAGACATTATAATAGATGTTCCTTGCATTAATTTGTTGTTAACAAACAATTAAAGTGTCGTGGAAAGTTAGATGATAAATGATATACTCGTAGGTACAATGTTTGTCGGAAAATACAACAGAAAAGAAGCAAGTACACGTTTTACTCTAGCAATTTATTTCTCGTATTGTGTGACAGATTTTCACACGGTTGACCTGGTATTGTTTCAAACTACGTATTCAAAGTGAAGCAATGTTTTTGGCTGATGGGGTCAACCGCCAGTACCCCAGAAACATCAGAATAGTTTGTGTTGTACAGAGTCATTGGCAGTTCTCTGACAACTCTTTACTTTTTATAGAACTTCGCAGTTAGATCTATCGTTCTTCTCAACCTATTTATAAGTGTGTGTGTGTGTGTGCGTATGTTTACTTACAGCAAAGCCACATCTGGCTATCTGCTGAGTCCACCGAGGGAAATCGAACCCTTGATTTCAGCGTTGTAAATCCGAAGGCTTACCGCTGTACCAGCGGTGGACATAAAAGTGTGTATACACCAAATTTCAATGGCTAATTTAACATATGTTTCCAACGGTTTTTATATTATCTTGATCAGCCATTAATTTAGTCCATAAAAGAAGTCTTTAAGGAACTGTCCTGTTACTTTTTTTCAGTGTCTAGTAAATAATATATTAATTGCCATTATTATTACTTTTTCTACCTTCAAGTTTGTCAATTTTAAATATATAGTCATTGATGAAATAACTTAAGCCTAGGTGACACCATATGACAGCAGTAGACCTGTTATTTATATTTGTATGGGAGTGTATATAAATATTTTGAGAGTAATTGGTGAAGCAGGTTTTTGATGATTATGTTACTGCACCAAGTTCTTCATCATATATATATTTTAATGCAACTTGAAGAAAATAAAACAAAGGTAATCCCAATAAATAGATGTTTGTTCTATATTCTGTGAACTTTTAAGTATTTTACACACAGTATGTCCTAATATCAACAACAATGTTCTCTCTTATACCTTCCTCCTTTCACTGTTGTTTCTCATTGTATGGTTTGTGTAATCTGATTGCCAGCCTAATTAATGTTTGTTTTTAATTTGGCAAAAAGCTACACGAGGGCTATCTGCACTAGCCTTCCCTAATTTAACAGTGTGACACTAGAGGGAAGGCAGCTAGTCATCACCACCTACCGCCACCTCTCAGTCTACTCTTTTACCAGCGAATAATGGAATTGACCATTACATTCTAACGCTTCCAAGACTGAAAGGGTGAGCATGCTTTGTGTAACGGGGATTTGAACCCGCGACTTTGAGATTACGAGACGAAGGTCCTAACCAACTGGCCATGTCAGGCCTAATGTTATGTTGAGGAAAATTTTATAATAGAAATTTTACTATCTTACTATGTGAGTGATTAATATTGGTAAAATTAACCTCACGCAATTAATGAAAACAATGTCTTAATATTACTCCTGTTATGGTTCATGCAACTGTAACGAATAACGTACGATGTAATGTTTTTTAAAGTATCCTGACAGTAAAATTTAAGTTAATATTTTGTTAAAGCTTTTACTGTTGTTATTATACCAAACCACTAGTAAAAGTATTTAACGAATTAAAGACTTAGATTTTTGTTTAGTACATTTAACAACAATAGTGGTTACTCGAAGAACTATTCACATACATTATCATTTTTACTGAAGTATCACGCATTTAAAGTATGAGAATGAGAAAGAAAGAAATTCAATTAAAATCGATGCTCGTTTGCAAACAGCGACTGAATATACACTTCGCTCTTGAACGTCTCTCGGATTAAAATAACGAAACCGGACGAATGCGCCATTATAAACTTCGCGTCTTCTGAAGGCACATCGCTTTGTAACAGCGACGCGTGCGCTGTTTCCAAGCCAGCGAGTTTTCATTAGCCTCTTAACTTCCTGGGCACGTTAACAACCATTAACGTTTTATCGCAGCGGAAATACTTCACCATGCAACTTACTTACATGTTGTTTTATTTTTCAAATGCTTTTCGCTAAAACATTATGATGCATCTCGCACTTTCTATTAATGTTTTTGAAGATTAATTTCATACCTGTATTTAATGTAATTAGCATAGTGCAATCAAAAGATATAAGCACACACACGAAAAGTTAATTAATATACCTCCTAACTTCTATGCACGAAAAATATATTTACGTACCCAAAAGCCAATGTACAATAAATATATTTAAATTAATGCACTTTTCTAAGTTTATAAACATAATTTTAAGTTTTAGGTCTGGTTGTTTTATTATATTAGTCTAAAGTTACACAATGAGCTGTCTGTTATAGAATTCAAGACCAGCACTAAACCACGAAAGTTTTTGGATGCAAAAGTTTTATATTTATGTCCGATAAATTCAAGCATCAACTACCACCAGGAAAAATATTCCCCCCACGCCCTTCAACCACCATTTTTGTTTGTTATTCTAGTTGTTGTTTTTCGCGGCATTAGTTAATTTAACATTTTTCATAAATATAAATTTCGAATGTGTCTAGAAAATGAAAAAACACTTTTCTCAAACTACATGTATATTATATTTTCTTTTTATATTAGACTGTTGGAGTCAGATTCAAAGTCACTAAATTCATTGGTACAGTCTCATTCACGGAAATCGTCGGATACTAGTATGGTCTCTGCTCATTCTTCACAGAGCCACCACAGTGCACACCTGGAAGATGAGCAAGTTGAAGATGTCTGGCTAATTTGGGGGAAGATAGTTAACGACTGGGATAATCACATGAAGAAGAAGAGTCAATACGTTAGGGTTAGCTATCTTTATGTTCTTAATGAAATAGATAATACTTAAAATCTCTGTAAGGGATAAATAATTAAATAGTTAATATTTCAATCAAGTTATCTGGTCCTGAAGATGTCATTTATTCTAAATATTGATCACTTTGTTACCCTTTTACAGTACGACTATTTTAATATATTTTCATTTTCCGAAGGTGTAGTTGCTATAACTGTATTTATCATTCGTACCGTTAAAGTAAGCTCGTATTTCAGTCATACCATTCTGACTCAGATTGTTCGAATAGAGGCAATTATTCATTACATAAACAAAAGCTTAACTTTTAGGAACTACTTAGCCTTCCAGGATGCAGACTACAAGATCCAAGGTTCGCGCTGCAGTGTTGCTAAACAAGCTTCGTACTTTTAACCATGAAAGCGTTATAGGAGAGAGAGTCAGTTCGTTATTTGATTCAAAGCTGAACTACGCTCTTTTGGCGAGAGAGCTGTCGATTAATTCAGACTTAGGAACAATTATGTCTGACCGTTTAGTGTAAGCGCGATAGGGTACCCTTCAAGTTAAAAACACTCTCACGGGCATCTTTGAACAATAGTGTTTATTCAGAACAAATAATACTATTCAAATATCGAAGATCATAAAGGGGAGATAGAGGGAACTGTTAAGGGATATTATCTGTTTAATTTCTGATACCTTTGTTAGTCTTTAACAGATAGTGATTACTGTTTGTAACAATAAAAGTATATAAACGTAATTATATAGCGCAATGATCGAGCACGTCACGTGGCTACTTAAAAGTTTTACATATTTATACAGAAAAGGCCACAGTAGTGTTAACTCTACGTCAATATCGAGAGTTTTGTGCTCACAACATACAGCTTAATGAATAGCACGTTATCTCTTTATAAGCGAGGTTGAAGTATTGTAAATCCTGAATGAAGATTATTTATATTAATAACAAATAATGTCCATACGATTAATAGAATCTAGGAACGTTCGATTTACCTTATGTAGGCCACAAAACAAAAACTAAAATAAAGATGCAAATGTGAAAGTTTAGTTAATGGAGTAGTTGTTTTTCTTCAAGTTGTGTTTAAAACATACATTGTCCAATTTAATAAAACTAAAGTAAAAACCGTATTGCCTATTAACTAAACATTCTATTTACAAACTAACTGACCAAGAGCTTTTCCTTATTATGGTATTAAATATTGTACACTTAAATTTGTAATGCTTTTAACATACTGATGTTAGAAACCATTGAAAGAGTACTAAAAAAAACCGATAATGTAGAGTAGATTAAAATAAAAATTGTCTCATACTTTAAGTACTGTTCACCATTTTGATGTTTTAGATGTTTATTTTTTTTTCGGTTGTTATCAAGTTAAATTATTGTTCTCCGTGTTGATTTTTCCAACTGTTATGAAATTTTGAAAATATGTTCCTGTGATAAAAATGTAGTTTAGAAGTTACAGGTGAAAGCAATAAAAGACTTAGATCCAACTGAATATTTGTTACAGTTACACCAATTTGTGCTTTCAAGAATATCCTTCAAATACTGAGTACTTCTAAATCACGATATCATGATGATAAAAAATGCATTCAACAAGAAGTTAGATTCATTATACATAACATCTGCCATGTCATATATATGTGGCAATATGATATTTGGAAATAAAATGTTGAAGTTTTATTCTGAAAATAATTTTGGTTGAATAGTAACTGAGTTCCAAAACATACAGTAATGAAAATATTAAAAGCCATAACTTACAGTTTTATGACACAATGAACGATAGGCGTGGAAATATATATATATATATATATATATATATATATAATTATGTATGATAAATCTAATAATAATTTGTGTTTATTCAGGAACTTGTTAGAAAAGGAATTCCTCATCACTTCCGAGGTGTGGTCTGGCAGTTGCTATGTAATGCACAGAACAGTCCAAGCAAGGAACAATATGCAGAGTACATAAGGAGTTCTTCTCCATGTGAGAAAGTAATTCGTAGAGATATCGCCCGAACCTATCCAGAACATGAATTTTTCAGAGAAAAAGATGGACCTGGTCAAGAAGGTCTATTTAATGTGATGAAAGCTTACTCCCTCCATGACAGAGAAGTGGGATACTGTCAAGGAAGTGCCTTCATTGTTGGTTTGCTACAGCTGCAGGTGAGTATCGTTGTTGGCTTGCTACAGCTGCAGGTGAGTACCATTGTTGGCTTGCTACAGCTGTGGGTGAGTATCATCATTGGCTTGCTACAGCTACAGGTGAGTGTTTGTCATTGTTGGCTTGCTACAGCTGCAGATGAATAATGCTGTATATTGCCAAAGTTGCCAAGGCATGATCTCTTTGAGTAATTATAAAAAAAGGGGAGAATGTGACAACTGGTATTTTGTTACAAACAAAGATAACACTATCCATATGCTACAAATGAATATTGTTCATCTGCTATAAGTGCAGATATTATTGGTCTGATACAATTATAAATTAATATTACCCACTATTACTAGTACTACTGTGGTGTTAAGTGTGAGTTAGGCAGAACACAGGTGATATTTTGAATTCACTACACATAACAGAAGTAATAAAATTTACAATACGCAGGACTGTTTTAAAACACTTGCAAGTAATTTGATGATTTTATTAGATATTTTAATAATCACTGAGATGGTTTTAAAACAATATGAAACTGATTTTTTTAACTTTAAACGATTTAATCCTTTTTAACTGTTCAAGATGAAAAAGAGAGGGAATTTTAGTGTAATATCAAATACATTTTAATGTAGACTTATTTAAACATTTTGGCATTTGCAATTATAATACATAATAAAAATCGTTCAAATATTCAGTTTTAAACCTTCAAATTACAACTCAATTCTGCAATCATTTCAATATTCCTTGATAGATTGATTTGGCAGAGGATTCATGATGAAATTTAGTTGAACCAGACACCAGTTACATGTTGTAAAAACACAAGTAGCAGTGATCCTCCAATTAACTAATTTAGTTGAACCACCAGTTACATGTTGTAAAAACACAAGTAGCAGCGATCCTCCAATTAACTAATTCCATTAATTTCAATATTAGATACACTCATAGTATAAACATCACTATTAAATAACACAATGACCTGTCTGATGATTATCAGAGCTTGTTATATTTTAATGGATTTGAGCAAAATATAAATGAATATACTGCATCGGAATGAAGAAATAGAAAGGCAGTCAACTCTTGTTGAGAACGTGTTTAAACTGACATTTGTAGATGGAACAACTTATGTGATTATAAACAAAATATCGGACCATACCATAGTACCGGTGAGTTTAAAAAACAGATAAATAAAAATCAAACAAACTACTCAATATAATTAAGATAATTTGCTAAATGAAATAAATAACTTTAACTTAGATAACGTTGTTAAAGTAAAAGACCGTGATATTACGTATGATAAAAATAGCACTCTACTGTTTTTCATGTGTAATTTCCCTCACGCACAAAGCTATCCAAAGGCTTGTCTGTTTTCTGCCCATCAAAGTATCAAAAACCGATTTTCAACGTTTTAAGTCCTCAAATCTACAGCTAAGACACCAGGAGCGTCACTGTACGGAATAAAACTAAAAAAAAAAAAAAATACAAGATATAATCCACAGATAAGTTTTCTTATATTATACACAATAAGATAAAATAAATTATGATACAAAAATAACTATCAAAGGAATAAATAAAATAAAACACTGATGACGGACACTTGTGGAGAAATATGAATACATGTTTGTTTGTTTGGAATTTCGCACAAAGCTAGTCGAGGGCTATCTGTGCTAGCCGTCCCTAATTTTGCAGTGTAAGACTAGAGGGAAGGCAGCTAGTCATCACCACCCACCGCCAACTCTTGGACTCCTCTTTTACCAACGAATAGTGGGATCGACTGTAACATTATAATACCCCTATGGCTGGAACGGTGAGCATGTTTAGTGTGACGGGGACTCGAACACGTGACCTTCGGATTACAATTCGAACGCCTTAACCTACCTGTCCATGCTGGCCCCTGAATCTGTATAACATGCGACTGCTTTACGATAAGTGGCTTAGGGTAGGAATAGTGGGATTGACTCTCACATTATACATCCCCACGCCTGGGAGGGCAAGCATGTTTAGCGAGACGCGGGCGCGAACCCGCGACCCTCGGTATACGAGTGCACGCCTTAACGCGCTCGGCCATGCCAGGCCCATGAATACATGTAAAAACCCACTTCTGGAGAAATATGAATATATGTAAAAACAGCTCGTTTGGTTGAAAGTTTTTTTTATTTATTACGTAGAGGAGCGAACAACGTTTCGACCTTCTTCGGTCATCGTCAGGTTCACAAAGAAAGGAAGAGGTAACTGACCGGAAGCTGACCACATGTTTGAAAGGGGTTATATAACTGAGTGTCGGAATGTAGAGGGCGTGCTTAGATGCTTGAATATATAATTTTATATTATTTATTTATTTTATCATTATTATTTATTATATTATTATTAACATAGGTATAAAGGTGTTCCTTTGAAATGGTTTATTTTTGGTTTAAGTTGTTGTATAACTAAGGCTTCTTTAATTTTACGTTTGTTTCTTTATTTAGTATTTGAGTGTTTTTTATGGTTATATTGTGTTTATTTTATTTACAGTGTTCGAAAATATGTGAAGATTACTTTTTATGTTCTTTAAATCTGGTTTCCATTTTTCTACTTGTTTCTCCAATATAGAAGTCGTGGCAGTTATCACATTGTATTTTATAAATAATGTTGGTGTGGTGTTTGTCAGTGTAGTTTTTACATTGTATAGACCTCAGTTTTGTGACTGGTTTTTGAATAAATTTGGTATTAACTGGAATGTCATATTTTGTTACCAGTTTCTGCCAAATGTTGGTTATTTTTCTGCTGATGTCTGGAATCTATGGTATGCAGCAGTATATATGGTTTCGTGATTTTTTGATTCGTGAAATATATTTACTTTTGTTGGTTGATTTTGCTTTCTGTTTAGATGTGTGCTTACAATGTTTTCTACGGTTTGTGGAGGAAACTTATTGATGTTGATGAAGTATTGTTTTATTTTGTCTAATTCATCATTTGGCAAAAACTAGTAACAAAATATGACGTTCCAGTTTGAACCAAATTTATTCAAAAACCAGGCACAATACTGAATAAAGAAACAAACATAAACATACGCAAAAGGAAAGAAGCCTTACTTATACAACAACTCAAGCCCAAAAAAAACAAATACAAAGGAACACCTTTATGCCTATATTAAAAATAATATAATAAATAACAATGAAAAATAAATAAATAATATAAAATTATATATTTAAACATCTAAGCTCGCCCTCTACATTCCGACACTCAACTACACAACTCCTTTCAAACATGTGGTCAGCTTCCGGTCAGTTACCTCTTCCTTTCTTTATAGACCTGACGATGACCAAAGAAGGTCGAAACGTTGTTCGCTCCTCTACATAATAAATAAATAAAAACTATCAACCCAAACGAGCCGTTTTTACATATGTATTTTTCTCTACAAGTGGGTTTTCTCGACATCACTGATTGATGACGTTTGTAGCTGGTCTAGACACACGAACATGATCTGTAATAAGTTATGACATATTACAGCCCGGGCCTGAGATAATAAACAGATATTTATCTAGAGCTCTGGGCCGATGAGGAAGGGAACATAGTCCAGATTAAAGTAGTTTTTTTTTTAATCCCTGTTTCTGTGATCGTGGTCACACGGAAAACGGCGAGAGAGAGGGGGAGAGGGTAAACCAACAGAAACAAAAAGGGAGAACTTAATGATACAGAAAAAAATAAAAACAAGCAAGTGAAAAGACAAGTGTTGAAAAAATTGCAAAAATACTAAATATTTTAAAGACGAAATAACGAACAACAAGTGATTCTGAACAGACAGTGGACAAGAGTTTTGAGCATATAATGGTAACTGTTTTTATAGGAAAATGGCAGGGTCGGTGTGACCAGGAGTGAAGCACGTGCATTCGCACAAAAGGAAGGTTCTTGGGGGCGAGAGAAATGAAAAGTGCCCCTCAGACAGACTCTGGTCTGTAAAGAAAACCATGCAGCTAAAACATAACAATTCTACTGCTTACAGATGATTCACGGAAAATTCGTTACGGGTAAGCGGCACAATCATCGTTTACACAAAGTAGCAAAAATCATCGTGCCAGGCTTGTTAATTAGTCATGTCTGTATTGTATATTAGTTATTAACGTGAAAAAGAAAAAAAAAAGGGTTATTCGAATTGTTAGATGAAGTTATTATTTCGTTAGACATAGTGTTTAACACTAACTGGCATAACATGTTATGCGCACATTTGTTTTGTTTTTGCGCAAAGCTACACGAGAACTATCTGCACTAATGTCCCTAATTTAGCAGTGTAAGACTAAGAGGAGGCAGCTAGTGATCACCACCCACCATTAATTCTTGGACTACTCTTTTACCAAAGAATAGTGAGATTGACCGAAACAGTATAATGCCCCCACAGCTGAAAGGGCGAGCATGTTTGGTGCGATGGATGTGAACTCGCGAGTCTCAGATTACAAGTCGCATGCCTTAACCCACCTGACCATGCCGAGCCCTGTAGTTCCTTGTTTTAGCATTATTTATTGACTACATATTACCTTTTACTTCTCATTGGTGGACTCAGTAAATAGCCCATGTAGCTTTCTATAAGAAAACATACACACACACCTTGTCAGGTCCGGCATGGCCAGGTGGTTAAAGCGCTCGACTCGTAAGTCGATGGTCGTTGGTTCGAATCCCCGTCACACCAAACATGCCCGTCCTTTCTAGCATTGGGGTTGTTATAATGTTACGGTCAATCTCACTATTTGTTGGTAAAAGAGTAGCCCAAGAGTTGGCGGTAGATGATGATGACTAGCTGCCTTCCCTCTAGTCTTACACTGCTAAATTAGGGACGGCTAACGCAGATAACCCTCGTGTAGCTTTGCGCGAAATTCAAACAATCAAATACTCACCCTTTACTTTGAGGATAATATCATGTGGGTGGTTTAGTTGTGTAATATATCATTACACTAGAAATGAAATATTGACTTTCAAGTTTAAGTAACACAAGAGGTCACTTAAAGTTATATTATGATAACTAATCTTATACAGGCATGGGCAGATCTATTTTGGTTATTTGCTTTTGAACCTATGATACCAAGATATCAAGCAATACTTAAAAATAAATTAAGTTATATTTCTTTTTCCTAATTATTTAGTCTTCATAGACTGATAGTGTATGTCTCTGTAAATAATATCTACCTATAATAACGTAATACAATTTAAAAAAAAACAACTTAATAACACAATTTTGAAAAGAAATGCACATATTAATAAAAATACAATAACGGATGATATTATTTTAAAACAGTATTTATTTGATATTTTTATACTATATAGATACATGTTAACTAATATTTGCATTACAATCCTAATAACAAAGTATCGAAAATTATGTTTACATTACAACACAATTAGAAAGTCTTTAGTATGAAATACCAGCGTATACAATATAATCTGACAAAATTAAAGATTATAAGTTATCTTACTTAAAGAATCAAACAACTATATATATTTATAAATATATATATATGGAGTATAAAAAATAGATAACTAAAAACGTTCATAAAAGATTAGTTGTTGATGAATAGTTTCAAAATAAATGTGTGAAACATTATTGTTTTAAATAAACATATATATATTTATATATTTTCCCTCTTTATACATTATTAAACCTAAAATAAAATACTGTTACAGTAGATTAGAAACAGGACACTTACAAAGCAGTTTTTGCAGCGAATTCCTTATAGATTCCAAATTACTGCCATCTTCTTCTGGAGTTGGATAAGGTCTTTGGAGTAGCTTGATAAGTTGATGTTTGGAATCGGAAACACAGTTTTTAGTGTTTTTCTCTTGTTCAATATATTTAACAGATATACTTTAAAAAGTAATTATTTGAACTCGACTGGTACAAGTAGGAACTTTTAGCAGCAAGTGGACTATTTCATTAGAATGTAACCAAAGTTCCTCTTTTGTTATTGGTCTTCACAGCTCTTATTTCTGTTTCTTATCTAATATCTTTAGCGAAATTATCCAAAACAATTAACTTTGGGCGTGTAGAAAGAAACCATGCAACTTTGGTCTCTTCACCAAGAGTATTTCATCGTTGTCTCTGGTCTCTTTACCAAGAGTATTTCATCGTTGTCTCTGGTCTCTTTACCAAGAGTATTTCATCCTTGTCTCTCATCGCCGACCTCTTAACTGTTTTATTTTATGGCATTGATTCATTCCGTTATGTGTCTTATCTAACTGTTTGGTTTTTTTTAAGCATACCACGTCTGTTTGGCGCGAGAACTGGTAGCTGTGAATTCTTGCGCCTCTGAGGTCACGAATGGAATGTCCCGGGCTAACTTCTTATTTGACATTGTGACTCACTATTGTCCACGTTTTTCTCATAACATTTTTTATTTTTCAACCAAATATAGATTAAACGTTTGTTTGGTTTTAAAATTGTTGTTATTCTTATTAATTCATAAATTAGTAATGTGTTTCTAACATTGTACTCTGTTGATAATGGTTAGGGATTTATTTCTATGTAATTTCATATTATGGTTAACTGGTCATTTAATGGTTGTGATAAATTAAGATTAAATATACATTAAATAAACAGTTGACTTATAAAATGTTTATTTTTATTCACTAAGTTGTTGAATCTTTAGTGCTTTCTGTTGATAGTGGTTAAGAATTTAAACCCATATGCAACATTACACTGTGGTAATTGATAAACTGGGATCACTGTATAAACGTTTATTCCACAGCCTACAATTATGTAATTATAAACGATGTGGTTTCTAAGTAAGCTGTATAAGCTTGGTGGAAACGCATTCTGTCTCGGTTATATTCAAATTTATATATGGCATATTTAGTACACTTGTAATAAATGCTTACCAGTACTACTCAAACACATATTGTTGGTCTGCTAGTACTATAAGCGAATATTAACTGGAAGTTAAGCAGGTTTTGTTAAGTTCTTTGGACTGAAATTAAGTAACGTTTATGGTATTGTAGAGGATTTCAGTTCACTTGATAGTTTCTCATACGCATTCAACATCACAGGTTCTGGATCTTTGTTCTCTGCTGTGTTTAGTCTTTACAATATTCAGGTCTAGTGATAATGAAAGAACAGAGCAACTGATATCAATATGTTATCCAGTAAAAATAAAATGTTTTTAATATAAATACTAACACTTAGACATCAGAGTTTAGAATATCTTCAGTCCTTGGCTTCTGCCCCGCCCCCAAATGGCTCCGTTGTATTACAGCTCTTAAAACTGAGCACAAATAACTCATTGTTAGCTTTATGCTTAACTACAGATCAATCAGCCATTGCCTCTTCTATTTTAAGGAAAGTTTTAAAATATTACTCATGTATTATAATTACAACTTATTGTTCTTTTGTTCCAGTTCTCTTATTGGTTCATTTATCAGATTTTATAAAATTACCGTACAATTACTGGTGTAGCACATGTGTGCTAGAATATAAACATTATATTCACAGTTATTAGAAAAAAATACGCTTTTCTAAATAATATAAAACACATTTCATTACGTCAAAACCAGGGGGTCTATCTGTATCCAATAGTTAAATTGAGGGACGAAGACCGTTTCCCCCCCCCAGCCCAACACACACACTGTAATTTACTGACATTTTTTTTTATTTAGACATTTTCTTTGCATTCGAAATCAAAGTGTATCTATCTGTGTGTTGTGTATAATGATTATAACCTCAAACATTGTTATTATTTGTAAGGCTTACAATTTTATGGTACAAAGCAAACAATTTAAATGGTAACTACAATACAGAACTTTTATTTTGTGAGATTACAGAACAATATTTAAAGCCTCTGTGTTGATTGATTGCCAGTAAATGTTTTATTAATTTACGATTCCACGTTCCCCAGTGTTATATACATTCCGGATGCCAGTATAGTGTTATCAAGACACAAATAACACAAGTCTATAAGGAAGTTAAAATATCAGAATTTATCTTAAACTAATTAACTGTGAATTTATTGCAATTAAAAGGCAATGAAAATATATTAACTTGAAAATAAAACGATGAAGTTTATAGCATGAAATATATTTCAAATAACAGTATTATAAAAAATTTACTGAAGAGTTAATTTTCAAAAATATTAAATGAAGTGAAAATAACGAAAATGCCCACCACCAGTGGTTCAACGGTATATCTGTGGGCTCACATGGCTAGCAACCGAGTTTCGATACCCGTGGTAAGCAGAGCATAGATAATTCATTGTGTAGCTCTGCGCTTAATTCCAAACAAACGATACTGACCTTGATAAGAGTTGTTAGATAATATTGTCAAACAATAATCATTCTTTGTTATTAAGTGTTGAACAATAAATGTAATTAATAGGAAATGAAAACATTAACATGGAAAACTGAATAGCAGTCATGTTGTTGAACTGGTTTTAAAAGAATTATGTGAAAGTACTGCGAATCGAAGTTATCCATATTTTTAAAAGTAAATATAAATACCATAGGGAGATTTATTAAACAAAAAATTCTATAATAAGAAACAACTTCAGAAGAAATTTTAGTAGCATATAGGTTATTTCATAAAAGGGATAAAATGCTAAAGTAAACATCATTATTTATTATAACACACTTATTTGTTTGCTTTAAGATTTAGCAAGGGATTTGCAAGCATGACAAAACATAGATATTACTGTCAGTGTTATTAAACGTAGAAATAAATGAACATGAGGTTGTTTATAAAAACAGTTGTTACACGTACATATATATAGTGGTGTTCTTGTAAATCATTGTAGAAATACATAAAAATGCCCTGGGAAAAAGAACTAGCATGCTCTTATAATACACGTTTTACATGTAGAAAAAAAATATCTGAAGATTCTCGCCCTTTCAGCTGTGGAGACGTTATAAGTGACGCTCAATCACACTATTCGTTGGTAAAAGAGTAGCAAAAGAATTGGCTGTGGATGGTGATTACTAGCTGCATCCCCTCTACTCTTACACTGCTAAATTAGGGACGGCTAGCGCAGATAGCCCTGGTGTAGCTTTGCGCGAAATTTAAAACAAACCAAACGTACCAATAATGAGTTTACAACGAAGTGCGAAATTTCATCCTTTGCCAACTTGAAATGTGAGTCAATATAAAACAAATTCATTTATTTAGTTATGCATTCTTGTGAGACTAAAAATATCTTCATCGGTACATTTAAAAAAAAATTGTCTAAACCTTGAACAACAAAACGAATATATGACTCGAAAAATAAGCGTGCGAAAAATGGTCGATATGGTACACTGTGAATATTTTATGAAAACTATGAAAGGTATAAAGGTGTAGGAACAAACAGAAAGTAAATTTGAATGTTTCCAGTTTTATAATAAAACTTAAAAAAAGTTTGAAACGGTTTGGTCTGTGGCTGTGAAATCAAACAATATACCATGTTTTGTGTGAGACTGTATCTAAACTATAAGTAAACGCTATGAGATGTAACAGTGACCGCTGTTTATTTTCTGTTCTCTAATGACTCTATGGTCTGATGAATGTTTTCTAGATGCCAGAAGAAGAAGCGTTTGCTGTTTTAACAAGGTTGATGGAAGACTACAGACTGAGAGAAATGTACAAACCCAGCATGGCAGAGCTTGGTCTCTGTATGTACCAGCTAGAGTCTATTGTCCAGGTAGTATTTCAGTATGTGCTTTATATAGAAAGGTATTAGGTAAAAATCCAGCATGTAAGAGTTTACCTTCTAAAATACGCCATCCCAAGAATTATACGTATGAGTGTGAGTGTGTACAAGCAAAAGTTCATCTCCCGTGTAATGTTCTTGAGTGTTTCCTATGGTACGTCGTGTTATTTATGAGCAATCATGTAAAAAGTTGGATTTATACAAATATCAGTTACATTATGACGTTCAGTTTGTTTGCTTGTGTAAATTTACTATTGATGCATCATAGCCAAACTAGCTAGGTCCATGTTTCACGTTAGGTATAATCCAATTTAAAACACTTTTAGCTTGCCATTATATAAATTTCATGTTAATGAATAATGGCCAGATTGATGAAGGTGTTTACCATTTGTATAATACACTTAGAAATGGAAGTTTCGAGCCAAAATATAAAATTTTACTGATGTAATGTGTTCTAGTCATTTATGATTATGTTTTCTATAGCATAAAATCCAGTTATAAGCTTTGTTGTCGAAAATTTCGTAAAGTTATGTTTCATTATCACTTATAAATTGTGTTTCGTAAGGTAGGAGACAAACATCATGCAGATGCGTTATGATTCATGTTCTGTTGCTGGAAAAAAAATGTGTTTTGTGACTTTAATGGTTAAATCTCACTTTTCAATTAATAGCAGCCCAAAAATTTGCCGTGGATGCTCTTGACAAGACGCCTTTTTCTTAGCCTATCAGTTCATAATTAGAGCTGTTAATCTCAGACAGATTTTGTGTGAATTTGCGAGAATATTTTTGAATCAATCAAAGTAACGTTACGCATTTGTACTTCTAATCCCAATGAAATAAAGGGCAACAAAAGCGTTAGGTATTAAGTGAACTTAGCCCTTAAAAGATTGTAAGAGTTAGTGGCGAGAATTCATTTATAGCACTTCGAGTGTTCTGTAGTCAGTTCTATATTAATAAAATTACCAAGTATTTTGTGTTAATGTTATTCAGATATTTTTGTCATTCCTTATTATGTATATCTATTTAGGTTTTTGTTAATATACCGTACACTCAATACGTATAAAGCTCAAATTTTAATAAGTGATATATTTATAATATGGATATCATTAAATGAGTTAATATTTAAGATGTTTAATTTCATATGTAGCTGTTTAAAGCACATTACACAATAATTTTGTTTAAGATGCATAAAATCAATGAAAATTTATTTACATTGCAACAGAACCAATTTAACTATTAAAATAACCTAAAATTGTTTTAAGTTGGTCATCATTTGATCATTGTGAGAATAAACAAACAAGAAAACTAATCGTTGGAACCATTAAGAAAATATTCGAGATATTAATTAAGATAATGTAACTGAGGTTTCTCAACATACTCTTATGTAGATTTTTAGTTACCCAGTAACTCTCAACAGTAGTTTTCCGTAAGCCTCTTCCACTTAAAAAACAACAACAAAAATTCATAAGACAAGAATTAACATATGAAAAGCATGACATTTTTTACTCTTCGTCATTTAAGTTTTATTCTCTCCTTCCTTTTAGGAGCAGATTCCAGAGTTACATATCCACTTTCAGTCACAAAGTTTCCACACATCAATGTACGCCTCATCCTGGTTCTTAACTCTATTCACAGCTGCTTTGCCACTTCAGTTAGCACTGAGAGTCATGGATCTCTTTCTCTCCGAGGCTAGTAGTCAGTTTGTAGAATCATAATTAATCATGTTGATTTTAGGTTATAGAACTAGTCTACGCACATACGAGGGGAAGAATTATATGTACTCTGAGTCCCTAAGTTATGTACATTACTTATTTATATATTGGTTTTTTTCATCTTTGGTACAATTTGTATACATAAACATTAATCACAGTTTGAATAGCTTATTTAAAAAAAATAAAAAATATACCTGAAAAAAAATAGAAAACTTCAAGCGATACTTTATGGTTTTTGTTTAAAAATTAACAAAATTTATGATAATTCATTCATAAAATACTTCAAACTGCAGTGACAGAAAGAATGTTCAAACAATAATTAATATATAAGAACATGTTTTAACTTTTGTTAAAACCATCTTCATGTGACATGTTTTAAAAACTTGTGATATTAACAAGAAATCTCTGAGTCATCGGTAAAAGTGTATCATTATTTTGGAAGTTCATAGGATATCTCACCAGATCCAGATATCCTGAAACCTAAGAGTGAGATAAATAATTGTGTAAAGTATAATGCAGTGATAATTTGTCCATACTGTGCACTATCATTGGGATATTCGTTAAGAAGTTTCTATTTTACCAAAGTGAACCGCCCGGATGCTGCTGTAACGCCCGGATTCTGTTATAATGCTATTCTGTCGTAAATTTAGTGTTTCTCTCCCTTCTTATTCTTGTAACAATCTAACAATTTACTCATAAAACAACTGTATTCTTACTCTTCGTTCATTACCTGATATTTAAATGTTCTCTTACTTCTGCTCTGATCCGTATTTGATGACAAGTCGTCAAATACATCCGTACATTTACAGCTCCTGTACGCAGACGTATTTATCTTTGGGCTTTGTGAATCCACTGAAGTTAAATGGTGGACCGGCATAGCTAGATGATCAGGGTTGCGGGTTCGAATCCCCGTCACTCCAAACATACTTGTCCTTTCAGCCTTGGGGACATTATAATGTGACGGTTAACACCACTATTCGTTGGTAAAAGAGTACCCCAAGAGTTGGCGATGGGTGGTGATGACTAGTTGCCTTCCCTCTAGTCTTACACTGCTAAATTAGGTACAGCTAACACAGAGAGCCCTTGTGTAGTTTTGCGTGAAATTCAAAAAGAAACAATTAAATGATTTGTACTGTTCGTAATTTATAAAGTTCCTGGTCAAATATCTGAAGTTCCCGATTAATAAGCGTTAATCACAGCTATAACTTCCGAGGTTTAAAATAGATATATAATACTAAATCTGTTTGCTCAAATTCCGCGGAAAGCTACACGAGGGCTATTTACGCTAGCCATCTCTAATTTAGCAGTGTAAGACTAGTAGGAAGGCAGCTAATCATCACCACCCTCCGCCAACTTTTGGGCTACTCTTTTACCAACTAATAGTGCGATTGACTATCACATTATAACGCCCCCACGGCTCAGTGGGCGAACATGTTTGGTGCGATGAGGATTCAAATTCGCGACCCTCAGATTACGAGGCAAACGCCTTAACCACCTGGCCATGCCGGGCCTAGTAAACCTGTCACACAAAGTGATCGTATCTACATATGCTGCAATTGTAACACATTCAACGTTTTCCTATTCTACATTTGTAAGTTAGCTTAAAATCCGATTTCATCTCCCTCTCAATTAAAAACAAACACTCAGAAATTCTGACTCGTTGTCTTAATGTAGTTTACACAGAAGTTCGAAAACGGGTAATGCTTCATGAAAACAACGTATCACAACAATGCCATGATCATTGCTTGAATTAAAGTGAAGATTCATCCAGTTCTGCTGACTAAAACCAGTCATAGTTTTTTTGGATATTATTCAATTACAGATGTGAGCATATATATGGATTCCTTATAAGATAATGCATATTCCTGTAAATGTTCATAAAAAAAGTAAAACTAACTGTCGGACATGGTTTCCAAAATGCTTTCTGCCACTTCTGCTGTCGTTGAGATTTACTTATTAACTTATATTAAAATAAATAGATTCAAATTATTCTTTTTGTATTTTAAGACTTTGGATAATGTGTTCAGGGACTAAATTTCATCACTGGACATAATTTTCTCAATTGTATACCACTACCAGTTGACTTAACAATAACTTTCCCCAGAAGCTTAAAACTTCAGTTTAAGAGTTAAAACAAATAATTTCCACAACGAAACTTTAGGAGAACTAAGTACTCCTTTTAAAGATTAACAGTCGTTTAATCAAACAAAAATACTCCCTTTGCACTTCAACAAATTAAAGGTATTTTAAAATATATATAAAAATTCAATTGGAGATTTACTTAAATGTAAAATTCAAAACTCAGAGCATTATTTTTTTTCCAGGGCATGGAAATGGTGTTTCGTATAGCAGTCGCCATTTTGCAGTTCTGTAAGGAAGATTTGCTCCAGCTAGATATGGAAGGGATGCTTCGGGTTAGTAGCGAAACTGAAAATTACGTTATACTGATAGTCTTGTACATGATTAGTAGTCATTTTAAAATAATAAATACTAAACGATCTAATATGATATCCTATTATCAGTAATAAAAGTTATGTTTAAAGGCCTAGTATTTATGATGTTTGGTAATATTTCTTTATGAATAGCAACAACCTGCGGTCGGGACAGTTGTTTCGTCTTGACGTTTCAGATCTAGAGACGACAAACAGAACCCAACTGAAACGTTGAGAAAAATTAGTTGTATCAAGCATTCAGAGAAATAAAACTATAGGGGAATGTGCTGCGTTTGTTTTGAATTTCGCACAAAGCTGCACGAGGGCTATCTGCGTTGGCCGTCCATAATTTAGCAATGTAAGACTAGAGGGAAGGCAGCTAATCATCACCACCCACTGCCAATTCTTGGCCCACTGTTTTATCAAGGAATAGTGAGATTGACCGTGACATTATAATGCTGAGAAAACTAGCATGTTTGATGTGACGGGGATTTGAACCCGCGGATTACGAGTCGAGTGCCTAAGGCACCTGGCCGTGCCAGGCCGTTTGAGTTATTTGTTTTGTTTTTTGTTTTCTCATTATATGGAACTAGCAGTTATTTTTTTCATAACGGCATTCACTCATTTTCTCCGTATTTAGCATCGTTGTTACGGCAAATTTGTTTTGTAATTCTGTACTGGAAACGGTTATTGTTAGAATTATCTGTCTATAAAATATCTTTGTTTTTGTTTTTTATAATTTCGGAAAGAAGTATTAGTAATATTGTTTGTTTGTTTTGGAATTTCGCACAAAGTTACTCGAGGGCTATCTGTGCTAGCCGTCCCTAATTTTGCAGTGTAAGACTAGAGAAAAGGCAGCTAGTCATCACCACTCACCGCCAACTCTTGGGCTACTCTTTTACCGACGAATAGTGGGATTGACCGTGACATTATAACCCCCCCCCCACGGCTGGGAGGACGAGCATGTTTAGCGCGACGCGGGCGCGAACCCGTGACCCTCGGATTAGGAGTCGCACGCCTTAACACGCTAGGCCATGCCAGGCCTCTAGTAATATTTATTATTAGTAATAACCTGTTGTGTAGACGAAATATGTGTCTGACAAGGTGTATTATTTTATATCTGTAATTAGTATTTGTATAAAAATGAATCACGAAGCATCTGGGGTTCGGGCGTGGCCTTTTGGTGAGCATTATAGGCTGTAAATAAGTAGCTCAAGGTTCACCCCTCGAGAACTATGAACACACTCCACGCTTCTGGCTGTGACTGCGTTATAAAGGTAACAGTTAATCTGTTTATTTAGTTTAATAAACGTTTAAATAAGGAGGTGCTTCTTACTATTTGTCCTTCCTTTTGTCAGTAGTTTGATATTAGGAACGGATTTATCTTAGCTGTAAGGGTTTTTGATCTGACTGTTTAGCCCATGTGCACACAGGGTGTCGTTCGTGTTGAAAATACTGAAATTCAATATCTGAAATCAAAATCACACTATTTTATAAATAACAATATATCAAAAATAAACTTCTAATATATTGGTAGTTTAGAACATTCATCACAGTAAAATTACTTATGCACTGAGAAGTAAAAAAGTATAACTTTAAATTAAGTTAATTGTTTTGTTGTTTTACTTATTGTTGTTTTGTTTTATAGTATTTTCAAAAAGAAATGCCCTCAAAGTGCGAGACGGACCCAGACTATTTAATCTCCATGGCTTTTCAGGTCAAATACAACAGTAAAAAGATGAAAAAGTGGGTATTTATATATATAAGTGGAACAGTTTTGTAGAGTAGATACCATTGATTTTAGTGTATCACAATAACGATGGTCTGAAGTTAAATTAATAAACCAATTAACCTCCGTCTTGACATTCACCCAGTTTTCTGTAAAGGGTGGCTGATACTCACAGTAATAAAGAAATACTGAAAAAATATACTTTTGCAAAAAATTAGCAGTAACATAATTGTAATGAAGTTCTAAAAGAAAGTATCAGATTTTGTTTTTCTTCACGAATTATTGTAAGAAACATAGAACAAAAAAACTAAACATTTGTGTAGAAATTTGTCTGTACAATTTCTGTTATTCTGCGTATCGACAAGACTTTAAGGTTATAGTGTTGAAAATAAAGTTGAGGCGTATCAGGGCAGCACGTGTACTAGCATACAGTTAAAAAATATAATACACGTGTATGAAGCAATGAGAGACATAAAATAAATTTGTTATGAAAATCATTGTAAGACAGGTATTGTATTTTTCAAACACAGTGATAATTCTTCAAATCAAAGCATCAGTTTCGTCGCAGTACAAGTGAATTATGCTAACTATAAAACAATATTTGTTGTATTCACTTATTTAAAAACGTTGTTTGAAATTGATTGAAAATACACATTAAATCAGTGAATAGAATAAATGAAAAAGTATCCTAGAGTCATTAGGTGTTCTATATCGTATTTGTGTCATCATATAGACTGGAGAAAGACTACACAACATTAAAAGTGAAAGAACATGGAGAGATGATTGAAATGAGAGTAAGTGTCTTAAATACGAAAGGTTGTAGTTCCAGACTGTGTAACTGTTAAACCATTAGTTAATGAAGTCGTTTGTTATCAAATCACTCAATATCATGAGTACATATCATATTGAGTATCAATAAGTGCACAAAACATGTTTTATTATGTTGAAGATATCAGTTAAATTTTTATTTAAAATTAGGATTCATAAATTAATAAATGCAATTACTTTTTTTTCCAATTGCTTATAAATGTTTGTAATTAACCGCGTTTGTATTAACAGTTATCTGATACTAAAGTTTAACTAGTCAAACGAATTTTGTGAGAAAGCAGAAGAATTATTTAATGTTATTTTATATTGAATTAAATCAACACAACCAGATAATTTTGTTTTTACTTCTCTAACTTTACGATTTTGTTTGAATTCTATGCTGCTTTTTTTATTAATAACAGAGACTGCGAACAGAAAACAGACTTCTGAGACAGAGAATAGAAAACCTAGAACAGGTGAGTCGGACTGCGTAACACTAATATCTTAAAATAATTTATCATAATGGTAAAGGATTGTGTACAAAAAAAAGTTCAAAGACACACTCTGAACTCTAATACATTTACGACTTATTTATTTACAGTCTGTAGTTATTAATATGACATCAAGCATGCTTGGCCATTCAGCTGCGAGTGCCTTCTCTTGTTCGAAGTATCTTTGCCATAAACAAACCTTCCATACAAATAAATATTTATATCACGTGTCGATGCTCATATCAATACACAAGATCTGTATATGGATACATGTCACAACAATAACAAACTCGAGGTGACAACACTTGCATCCAGTTTGAAATACAGTTTAGCTCTATCGAATATAAGAATATATATATATATATATACCCGTAATGGGCAGAGCACAGATAGCCCATTGTGTAGCTTTGTGCTTAATTCTAAACAAACAAACAAATACTTGAAAAGCAGTCTCTCTGTTGAATCTGATTTACTAAGACAAGAAAATTCGTGATCTGGTGCACTTCACTAGGAATCTGCAGGTTGCAGAATTAAAACACGTCACTAAACATACCCTTTTATTCTCAAAGGTCAACTCCACTTTATCCTTTGTAAAGAATAGCTGAAAATATGGCGGTGGATGTGGCTGACTAAATGCCTACTTTTTAGTCTATCAATTCAAGCCCTCCAGTAACTTAGTGGGAAGTCTGAAGGTTTTTACAGCTAAAAACCGAGTGCCATTACCCGTGCAGATACAGCCCTTTGTGTATCTTTGTGCTTAATGGCAAGGAATCACTCAAACTTAGAGTCGGTTAGTACACTTACATAAAATTCAGTAAAATAAACAATCAAATAAAGGTGACAAGCACATCTTATTAACATCATGCAAACACCAAAACCACTGGACTATCATTTCTTTAGTCATTAACTATGATGTCTCATACTTCTAGCACAGTATCTCTGATATCATATAAATCCAATAAAATAAAGGTAACTTTCAATTTGAATAATTTTTGATGACCAAGTTCTCTTATACTCAACTCTATTTTAAATTACACCAAATGTTGAAGTAACAAATATTATCTTCTACTTACTGTACAATGTCGTCACCCTTACTTCGTTAGATTTATTATTTTAGATTTTTCATCACCATCATCATCCTATCAATATTTGTTTAATGTGTATCACATCAAATTCGGGGTCTGGCATGGCCAGGTGGGTTAAGGCGTTCGACTCGTAATCTGAAGGTGGCGGGTTTGCATCCCTGTCACACCAAACATGGTCGCCCTTTCAGCCGTAGGGACGTTATAATGTTACGATCAATCCCACTATTCGTTGGTAAAAGAGTAGTCCAAAAGTTGGCGGTGGTGGTGATGATTTGCTGCCTTCCCTCTAGTCTTACACTGCTAAATTAGGGACAGCTAGCACAGATAGCCCTCGAGTAACTTTGTGCAAAATTCAAAACAAACAAACAAACATCAAATCCGTGTATAAACACATAACCAAACCCCCAAAAGGGGAGTTAACAAGCTTACTGAAATATTTACGACAAAACACAATCGAGCCACAGGTTTTAGTATTGTAAGTCCATAAACTTACCGTTGTCCCATCAAGGGGCCATTCAAGTTGTTATATGTAGACCTGCATCATAGATGTCACAGCTTATAACGCTAAAAATCTGGTTCTGATACCCGCAGTGGTATCATACATTACAGATGGTTTGTTTGTTCGTTTGTTTTTGAATTAGCCGTCCTTAATTTAGCAGTGTAAGACTAGATGAAGGGGAGTTAGTCTTCACCACCCACCGCCAACTTTTGGGCTACTCTTTTACCAACGAATCGTGAGATTGACCGTAACCTTATAACGCCCCCACGACTGAAAGGGCGAGTATGTTTGGTGCGACCATGATTCGAACCCGCGATCCTCGGATTACGAGTTGAACGCCTTAACAGGCTTGGCCATTCCGGATGGTTCCTTTGGTAGTTTCATACCTTAAACAAACAAGCTAAACATTCCTTCATGGGGAAATGAAAAGCTCAATTATATTGTAGTATTCTCATCGATATAAAGTATCTGCTTTCAAATGCAGCGAGGCATCTTTACAAAATAAGTAGTTTTCCTTAAATTATTACTTAAATGCACAAAATATTTCTAGTGCTAATTTAAATTATGCATGACTACAATAATTTAATAGAGAAACCTTAAAATTACAGTTGTTCATAAGAAGACCGTTTCATTCACATACTTATATATGACTAATAAATTATTAGCCATAAATCTGTGTTAATCAAATTAACAATGAGTCTATGCATTTGCTCGAGCAACTGGTTAGATTGTTATGGTGTTTGGGTGTTTTGTTATAGCAAAGCCACATCGGGCTATTTGTCGTATCTATCGGGGGATTTACTTCTGAATTTCGCGGAAAGCTACACGTGGGCTACCTGCGTAAACCGTCCCTAATTTAGTAGTATAGGACTAGAGAGAAAACAGCTACTCATCAACACCCATCACCAACGCTTGGGCTACTTTTTTACTAACATTATAACGCTCCCACGGCTGAAAGAGCGATCATATTTGGTGTGACGAGGATTCGATCCCGCGACCCACAAATTGTCTGTGAAGCGCCTTAACAACCTGGTCATGCCGGGCCCTATAGAGGGGAATCAAACCCCTGATTTTAACGTTGTAAATCTAAAGATTAACCGCTGTCCCAATAAAGGACTTATTGGTTTCAACAAAAGCATAATGGAACCAGTTCTTGCTACACTGAAGCAAAATCACAGGCTATAATGTTATTAAATATAAGTGCTATACTCACCTCCAGTTTTTCCATCAGGAATGCAACACTTACAGCTCTTATTAATCAAACATGTTTAATTTGGTGTGAAACATTCTATAGCGTTTGTCAATAATCGAGAACTTGTAGGTAAAGACTTTACTCTTGGTGATTACATTAAGTAAGATGCTCTGAATTGGAAGGTTTTGTTCAACGCTGGAAGAGTTGTTCAACCGCACAGTGTTCAAAAGATACTTCGAAGTGAGAATTTGGTATTACATTGTATCTGTGTAGCCTTTGTAAAATATTTCGTACAGGAAGATAAGCTTTAGACGAAAGCGTTGGTTACGTGCATTAGTAGTTGTGTCTCCAAAATTGGATTAATGAAGATTTTTAGTGCCACGTAACTGATGGTGTCTTTTCTAAGTTAAACCAGAGTTTTCTCTACAGCTGTTCTGTCTTAGTAGGAGTTCTTTTCAAGGATTTTATAACTATATAATAAACAAATCCTGACTTTCAAACACAAGTTACATTTGACAGGAGAGCTCATCCCTCGCAGACCGACTAATCCAAGATCAGATTAGCCGTGCTCAGAAAGCTGAAGAAAACTTTGCTATCAAACGAGAATTGGCAGAACTTCGAGAAAAAGAACTGGCTGTTAAAGACGAACTGGAACTGGCTTATCAGCAGATCAAAACACTAAGTGAGGTACATGACTGGTTATTTTTCCAGAAGCTCTTTTGTGAGTAATGACTAACACACAGCTTACGATAAATGAAAGTAAGTAAATTCAATTATTGAGTATTATAAACTCATTCTTATTAAAAACATCTAATAATGCTAGTTACATATTCAGTTTGATGTTCTGACGTTCAGCATACAGTCTATGAACACTTATTTGAAAAATGATGTGATTACTAGAAGAGATCGTTAATCAGGATGTCCATATTATAAGATTTATGCCATCTGTTTTCCTGTGACATTTTGTACCAGACAGGATCACAGTCGTCCTCCACAGACAACTCTGTCGATGACTTACTTCAGTCTTTGCAGGAAGAATTAGTGGCTGTTAAGTTAAGAGAAGCAGAAAAAGATGAAATTATGCAAGATTTTCGAAGCCGAATCCAAGAACTGGAAGAGGTATGGTGGTAAAATTTCCCATTTTGCTTTCCTAGTATAATATTTTTTGTGATTTTTTTCATATTTCATCATTTCAACTTTGAAAATATCCCATAGTTGAAATGAAAAGAAACAACGTTCAGGCAATGTTATCTGAAAGCTCTCCTTCTCTGTTGTACACGAAACATTTAGAAAACTATTTATATTAGCTTTTCATCTTTTAGGCCAACAAACAACTTCGAGAAACAACTCCAGATAAAACACTAGCCCAACTACAAGAGGAGCTGATTGCTGTTAAACTAAGGGAAGCAGAGGCTAACCTCTCTATGAAGGAACTTAAACAAAAAGTGCTGGGATTACAAACCGTTTGGAGGGTAACTTTCTCAATATGTAATTTTGCTTTGCTAGTAACTAAAAATAAAAAAAATATTAATTTGTGCTTTAACATTGTTATGCATTTGTTATACTGTGATAACTTTTAGACCATACACTGTATAAGATATTAGAATGCATGTTTTGACAGTGCAGAGAAAATGAAATAATTTAACTCATCGTAATGTTTAAAGAATAACACAGTCAGACAGCTTCAGTTTCTGAAAGTCTAAAAACAAAGGTAACAAACTTTCCGCCTCCCAGTGGTTCAGCGGTATGTCTGCGGATTAATGCTGTTAAAAACCAGGTTTCGATACCCTTGGTGGGCAGAGCACAAATAGCCTATTATGTAGCTTTGTGCTTAACTCTAAACAAATTAAACAAGCCTTCGTCAACATTATAAATATCATTTATGTTATTTTTACTACCATTCCTATAGAATGCCTTATACTATTTTATCTTCTCTGTTGACCAAAGTTGTTGAGGCCCGGCATGGCCAGGTGAGTTAAGGCGTTCGACTCGTAATCTGAGGGTCGCGGGTTTGCATCCCGGTCGCGCCAAACATGCTCGCCCTTTCAGCCGTGGGGGCGTTATAATGTGACGGTCAATCCTACTATTCGTTGGTAAAAGAGTAGCCCAAGAGTTGGCGGTGGGTGTTGATGACTAGCTGCCTTCCCTCTAGTCTTACACTGCTAAATTGGGGACTGCTAGCACAGATAGCCCTTGAGTAGTTTTGTGCGAAATTCCAAAAACAAACTTCTCTGTTGATCAAAGTTGTCGAGGCCCGGCATGGCCAGGTGAGTTAAGGCGTTCGACTTGTAATCTGAGGATCGCGGGTTCGAATCCCGGTCGCACCAAACATACTACCCCATTCATTCGTGGGGGCGTTATAATGATACGGTCGATCCCACTATTTACTGGTAAAAGAGTAGCCCAAGAGTTGGTGGTGAGTGGTGATTACTAGCTGCTCTCCCTGTAGTCTTGCACTGCTAAATTAGAGACAGCTAGCGCAGATAGCCTTTGAGTAGCTTTGCTCGAAATAAAAAAAAAACACAGTTGTCGAAATTGCCACAACTCAATATGCTAACCCACTTAAAATTTTTTAACTAATGTAAATAAAAATACGTTTTGTAAACTTCCACAGAACACTTGGTTAAATATTTTAAGTAACATTCCAATGCTAATTTGAAATTGAATCGTGTGGTTTTCTTTTAGCAACACCTGAATGAATCCAGTACAGATTCTCCTTCACCCTCAAAGAAACAGGAAAAGTCAGTGATCGTGCAGCTCCAAGAAGATCTTATTTCAGCGAAGTTAAGAGAGGCAGATGCTGTGGCAGAACTAAAGGAACTTCGCCAAAAAGTTATGGAACTAGAAGCACAGGTGATTCAGTCTTCTATATAAAAATGTATTTTGAACTTACAAGCATTCTCTAAGAAATACACAAAATATCCTAAAATGATTTGCAAACAAAGAAAACCATAAAACAAAAGGCATATAGGCAAAGGCACGAATGATCAGTGATGTCGAGAAACCCACTTGTTGAGAATTTTATATGCAAAAACCTGACGATGACCAAAGAAGGTCGAAACGTTGTTCGCTCTTCTATTTGAAACATTTTCTCAACCCAAACGAGCCGTTTTTGCATATAAAAAGGCACGAATGTTTCTACAATTGTATGCGATGTCATTGAATTAATTTATACCTACTTACACCTCTTATATCCAACATTCCCTGTACAGCAGTGGTTGTAGCTGTCAAACATGCAAAAGATATTCATATATATGATATAGATTTGTTTGTTTTTGAATTTCGCACAAAGCTACAGGAAGTTTATCTGCGCTAGCCGTCCCTAATTTAGCAGTGTAAGACTAGAGGGAAGGCAGCTAGTCATCACCGCCCACCGCCAACTCTTGGGCTACTTTTTTACCAACGAATAGTGGGATTGACTGTCACATTATAATGCCCCATGGCTGAAAAAGCGAGCATGTTTGGTGCGACAGGGATTTAAATTCACAACCCTCAGAATACGAGTCCAATGCCTTAATCCACCTGGCTATGCTGGGCATGAAGCAGATGGGTTACAACTGCAGAAGACCACGCCAGGTTCCTCTCCTTTTAGCTAAAAACAGGAAGATGAGGCTACAGTGGGCATGGGATTATGAAAACTGGACGATAGAAAATTGGAAAAATGTCACCTGATCTGACGAATGTCGATTTTTGCTGCAACGTACAAATGGTAGGATCAAAATTACGCGTAAACAGTATGAATCTATGGATCCATCCTGCCTTGTGTTAACATTGCAGCCTGGTGGTAATGTTTAATTGTACGGGGAATGTTTTCTTGGCACACATTAGGCCCTTTAATACCAATTGAGCATTATTTGAATGCCACAACGTGCCTGAGTATTGTTGCTGACCATATGCATCATTTATGGCCAAGGTCTACCTACTTTCCAATGATTACTTCCAGCAGAATAATGCATTATGTCACCAAGCATGCATGATCTGAACTGGTTCCACGAACATGACAGTGACTTCACTGTACACCAATGGCCTGCACAGTCCCCATATCTCAATCCAATAAGCACCTTTGAAATAGGGTGGAAACTGGAGGTTCACTGCATGAATGTGTAACCGACAATTCTGCGGTACCTGCATGAATTCATGCCATGAATTATTCAGGTTGTTTTGGAGGCAAAAGGAGGTCCAACCCGTTACGAGATAGATGTACCGAATAAAATGATCACTGAGTGTACATCTATTTAATTTGCCTGTAATCAAAGCTCTAATATTTTTTAAGTTAAAAATCTGTGAATGGATTTAAAATACATCCCAAAATAATCTGTTCTAAATTCAATGTTTTTATAGTTCCACATGTAATTATTTTTAAAACTGGTAAGCGAATTCTCGAATGTTCAACAGTGTGATGATGCCACAAGCATACGTACAGGTTCAAGATACTTAAAAGCCTTTTCAAAGAAAAATATTTATTTAGTGAATTGTTAAACGATGTAGGAAAAGACGACGCAACGTTTTAAATAAAAGTTTTCAGTATTTTTTACATAATTAAAAATTACGATAGCAAAACGTTTATAATTACAATGGTCTCCAAAAGCACATTTCAACTCGATCCGAGCAAAGCCCTCATCTGCAAAGTTAATTAATAACAATATTATAAACAAAAACTGACAAGGGGTCATGGTCAGGGTTCACAAGTTTCTAGCCACATCTCATAGTCAATAACTGTTTGCATTGGGGAAAATTGCCTAATAAATTCTATTTACAGCAGTTCCATCCGACCACATAACCTTCCTACCCACTTCAGCTTCCAGAGATTTTTTGAGTATTTGGTTTTCTTAAATACGTCTTTGAGAACCGGCGTCCACCTAGAACAGAAGGTTTGTGGGAAGTTGGCCAATGTTAGTAGTCTAAGGTGGCTTTTCTGTCCTTCGCAGAGAAAAAAACGTAAGAATGGAACTGTGATGTCAGGCAGTAAAAATGCGTAATCATGAACTTGAGACTGAAAACGATTGACGATAGAAAAAATAGTTCCAAAGAGCAGCACTTACCTACAGTCTTCTTATAAAATACAATTATTTTCAGTATTTGTGGCAAAAGAAAAATAATTAAAATAAATATCACAAAACAGTGAGTTCTGATTTATTTAAAGATCTTATGATATATGTATAGCAATATAAAACGCATTTTTGTATTTTGCGACAAATTACATAACATGACCAACTAAGAAATGTAGTTTCAAGTTATGTAACAAAAATCAAATAATTTTAACAAAAAATATTTTTAAAGTTTTCAGTATTTTTATATAATTACAAATTACGAAATTTTATTGCATAAAATAGTGACACATTTAACTATTTTTTCGATATATTGTAATTTGTTTGAACTAGATATTCATTATAAACACATTTATTTTAATATGAAGTAACTAGTGATTTCAGATTGTTAACACAGGATTATTCTAGAATTTCTTCTCCCAACTCCTTAAACAATGAAGTTTAGTCTTGTTTTTTCATTTTCCAGAATCAGGTGAATCTTAATCAGTCGAGACGGCAGACAGAAGAATTGGAAAAACTTCAGAAGACATTAGACGAGACAGTAGAAAGAGAAAAAGAACTCCAGAATCAGTTGAGAGAAGAAGAGAGAAAGTATGGAAACCTAGAGTCTAAGGTAATATATGCGATAACAACCTATGCCCGACGAACAGTTTCCATAGTCTTTATAGATTTCTATGACAATAACATAATCAGTCTAGTGTAATGTCCCATTTCGTTTGACTGCTCGAGTTCTTTTCTTAGGTTTTAAAGATGGTAGATTTTTTCACTATCTTACGCATCTGACAACTTATCGTTAGACTCAATTCTTTATTCTTCTGATGGTTTGTGGGCCTGGCATGGCCGAGCGTGTTAAGGCGTGCACTCGTAATCCGAGGGTCGCGGGTTCGCGCCCGCGTCGCGCTAAACATGCTCGCCCTCCCAGCCGTGGGGGTGTATAATGTGACGGTCAATCCCACTATTCGTTGGTAAAAGAGTAGCCCAAGAGTTGGCGGTGGGTGGTGATGACTAGCTGCCTTCCCTCTAGTCTTACACTGCTAAATTAGGGACGGCTAGCACAGATAGCCCTCGAGTTGCTTTGTGCGAAATTCCAAAACAAACAAACAAACTGATGGTTTGTGTTTTGGTTGGTTTGGGGGTATCATCGTTGCACAAACAAGATGTAGCATTTATTCAGAAAAATAGTTCACCATTATAATGTAATGAAGGTTTTTTGTTGTTGTTTTTTCACCAAATTAACTACAAACTTATTTTTCTTACTATATTTATATCTAATTATATAATTGTTCCCAGATGAACTTCATTTATTTCGTATGTAAAATGTTGAATTTTAGCAACAAGAAAAAAATAGGCTTAAGTTTAATAAAAGTCTAAATCATCAGTTTATACTTTTAATAAACTTATATACATTTATATATCTTTTTATGAGTGTTATGTTGTTCAGTCAATAATTTATCCAGCTATATCACAGGGAGACAAGGGCAAATATTTACTGCACCTCCTTTTTTGTTGGATATAGTATGCACACAACAACTAAGTCAAATTGTTTTGACTCTCACCCATTTTTGTTTCAAATCCCATCTACAACTGGTCCAATATTTCTGGTGAAACCTAATTTCGATGTCACATAATTGTGTATTGTCATTTATATTAAAATTCGGATTCATTGCTCTCATAAACACTAGTTTTAGCAGTGAAAACTGCTTTCAATCCTCCACTAGCATCAAATCTTATTTTACAAAGCTGTTTTTTTTCTTTTGTTTGTTTTTGTTGTTGCTTTTTAAAAAAATAGATTGCATTGTTTTGAGAGGCAAATCAAATTAGGTCCAAAAAATGATAAACTACTGTCAAAGTTTTCCATACTAAATAATAATGAAAACTGTCTTACTTATGAATATCACTAAAATGTAGGATATACCATGTGGGCATTTGATCTATGTACATGTATAAGAGGCTGATAAAAGTGACCATTGTGTACTAGTTAAAGCCAGTTGAACAAAAGCTGAAAATCATCTTGACATTTCGTTAATTTGAAAGTGTATGGGTGTTTTTTGGATTGTTTTCTTCAAAAACTTAGAAATATTAGAAATAACAACATGAAAGTCTAGGAAAAGAGCAGAATATTATATATTTAAATGAAGCCTAAACTATACTCTTAAAATCATCATCAAACTTGTCATATAGTTAGGAAAACTTGCTAAATTTTAAACGATTCCACAAGTCATAAATAGATTGTAGCTTCCCCAAGTTGATGCTAACCATTAATCTAATTTTAAATAATTTAGCCCTATTATATGTCTCACTGTCCTCTCTCAGTTAAGAAAAGCCAAACTAGAACTGAGTCATGCTTTTAACAGCAAACCATGACTGTCAGATATGTTTACAGAGTGGCAATCAGTACCTTTACTCTCCGTGAGTAATAATTGTAATGTTGTTAGTTAATAAAATATTGAAGAAAATTAGAAACATTTCCTTCATTTATAAAGACAGATGCAAAAAAAGAATTTATAATATGACAGACAGTTTAATTTCCACAAATGTACACTAAGAAAGTTGCATAATCTAGTGTGTGTGTGTGTATATATATATATATATATACACAGTTTTCTTATGAGAAAGATACAAAAGAAGAGAAAAGGGAGGAACTGCATTAGTTTGTGCTAACTATATAGATGATCTTGGTTAAACTTAATGAACAAATTAAATATTAATGTAAAGTAAAATGAACCTTCACTGTTCTACTATCAAATTTTGGATTGCTAAAAATATGTTTAAATCTTATGCACTAGGAAAAACCATTATGTAATTGTTTTTATCTAGCTGTTATTGCAATAACTAGTTATAAAGAAAAAGTGTATCCTCCTTGGTTTATGTATCAATTTTTAAAGCTTTAATCTGAGTGATATATCAGGTCAAAGAAGAGCAGATGATGGCCAAAATCAAAGAAGTGGAACATACTCAAGTTATAGCAGAATTGCGACAGAAGATTTCTTCTCTCGAAATCAAGGTATTTACATGCCAAAGTGTCTAGTTATCTTCTACTCAGCTTAAAACATAACTAACTTCATGTAGTTTATTGAAAAACAGCACAAAATATATGAAATAAAGTTATAATTTTGCATGGTTTGTTCTCTCAGCCTTTTCTTTCAACAACAATGAATGGTTTTTGTTATGTAAATTTAATTAATCTAAGATTTTTCATATCAATTACATATCTTACCATAAACACATGAAATATACAAATTATTACCTTGGAAAGGCAGTTTTGAACATCATATAAGAAAAATGTGTGTTTTTGTTACAGCAAAGCCACATCAGGATATCTGCCCTGTACACCAAGGGGAATCAAACCCCACAATTTAGTATTAAAAGTCAGAATAGTGTCCCACAACTGAAGAGGGCAATAACTACATCTATTGAAAGACAACAGTTCTTACGTACCATTAAATATTAATTTTAGGTCTTAACTATCTATTTTTCGTAAATATTTGTAACATAACAGGTAGAATAGCTCCAAATGTTCTGTGTGTAATTAGTTTCAAAAGCTTTATACTTATATTACTGTGGGGTTAGAATGACAAATGAATGATTAGAACAGTATGAAAAAGAACAGCTACTGTACATTGGTTAAGCTTAACACTTAAGAACTGATTAAGAATAAGAGTACACAAAATACCAGGTAGAGAACAGCTTTATCCTAGTTGGAATATCGACATGGGTCGTTCTGAAGGTTGAAGGTTAAAGAACTAATAATCACAGAATTACCTAAAGAAGAAATAACAGGTTTTTAAATTTTTTGTTATACTTTTGTTCAAAATTTAAGATTTACAGCCATATGTTTGTATATATTAACTTGTTTTTCCATAAGCCAAAAAAGGTTAATGTTTAAGTTTATTCTCTTTCAATTCAGTGTTTTTTTTCTTAATATTATTCATATAAAAGTTCTGTAAATGTATACCAGAAATGAAAAACAAGTTATTACACTGATTGAAAAAGATACAAAGCGAAAACTTGGGCTGTGTTTTAAATACGTGACAAGGTTTTGTAACTTCAACTAGATAGGGAAAAATGAGGTAAGCCTCCTTTAATGTTATATGGGCTATTCTCCAACTGAGGTGAATTTAATGGAAAAAAAACCAAATAAAATGAACTCATTTTTATTATATCTTTTCTTATTTAAAAATGATTCGATATACTCCATTTTAGATATCGCAAAAGCGCATTTCTTGTGGTAGCAGCCATTTTAGCTACATAGTTAGATACCTCCCCCCAAAAAAAAAATTGAGTAAAATGGAAATTCATAACAATCGTAATTTAACATAAATGCTGTATGTAGTAACTCCATTTAAATCACTTAAATAATCCCTTAAATGCTTCTAGTATAGATCACAAGTTGCTTATTATGTACAATAACAATGCAGAAGAACGTAAGTACCAATGTGGGGTAAAAATGACCCTCGTGGAGAAGTCGTTACCCTAAGCCTTGTTTTGTTTTGTTTGTTTTGTAATTTCGCACAAAGCTACTCGAGGGCTATCTGTGCTAGCCGTCCCTAATTTTGCAGTGTAAGACTAGAGGGAAGGCAGCTAGTCATCACCACCCACCGCCAACTATTGGGATACTCTTTTACCAACGAATAGTGGGATTGACCGTCACATTATACACCCCCACGGCTGGGAGGGCGAGCATGTTTAGCGCGACGCGGGCGCGAACCCGCGACCCTCGGATTACGAGTGCACGCCTTAACTCGCTCGGCCATGCCAGGCCTACCCTAAGCCACTTATCGTAAAGCAGTCGCATGTTATACAGATTCAGGGGCCAGCATGGACAGGTAGGTTAAGGCGTTCGAATTGTAATCCGAAGGTCACGTGTTCGAGTCCCCGTCACACTAAACATGCTCACCGTTCCAGCCATAGGGGTATTATAATGTTACAGTCGATCCCACTATTCGTTGGTAAAAGAGGAGTCCAAGAGTTGGCAGTGGGTGGTGATGACTTGCTGCCTTCCCTCTAGTCGTACACTGCTAAATTAGGGACAACTAGCGCAAATAGCGCTCGTGTAGCTTTCGCGAAATTAAAAAGCATACACAAATTCATTGAACTTAAACTATTTCTTACAACATATATTCAGCTATCTATAATTTCATGAAATATTTACTTTAGAACAGTAAAAGCTTCAAAGTCCTTAGCTTAGCTTAAAACCGTTGAGAAACAAAATATTGAACTCTGTGTTAATCACACTTCCACTCGTTCATAAGTGTTCGTGCAAGAGATCATGTGAACACATAATTCACTATAGGTGGCAGCACCTCATAACTTATGTTGGCCTGGGATGGCTATTTTATCAAATGTAGTCGTAGTATCTCGCATTTCCCCAGTGTTGTATTAAGTTAGAAGATTAATGTAAGCTCGAGATATCTTGACCTGTCCAATTTTATTCCTGTGTAAACTATTAAAGTAATGTGCAAAGTTTTAATTTTTACTGTTGAGTTTGATGAATCTTTTGAGAAAAGGAACAAATCACCTATGTAAAAAAGTTGCAGTTAGAGTTTTACCGGCATGTTTTATAACACTTCACAGATGTCAAAAATATAAAATAAAAAAGTTGTATTTATTAGGTATGTAACTAAATATTCTCTGCAGTTTACAATGCTGGTATGTAATGTTTAGGATATGGACAGCCGTGGCCTACTGCTTAGAGTACTGAATTATGAAGCTGAGAGTTCCATTGTGCTCGACCAGTTGCCGCAAAATTGTACTTTAGGGTCATGAAATGCATTATAAGAATGATAGTCAAGCCCCTGTATCTGATGATAGTATTTCAAGAGTTTGTGGTGTATGTAGTTGTCTTCTTTCTTGTCTACCAATTCAAAATGAAGGATGGTTAGCACAGATAACCTTTGTGTAACTTTACGCGAATGTTCAAAAGAAACAAGTGCTTGAATTAGTGTTCCTCAAATAATTTCCACATGGGGGCATTTCAGATCGTGATAGTGAAGGCAAGGCATGGGCCCGTGTTTATTGGGGTAATATCATTCACATATACAGTTTTACCTACTTTTGGAACATCTGATAATAGTATTGACCATGAATCGAGCTTCCAGAGTTTGATGTGACTAAAGAGTCACCTATTGGGGACCACTAGCTTAAAGTATATCATCTTAGGCATACTCGTTGGACGACAAAATATCAGTCCTTGTGGGCATTTTTGTTTGCCTATTTCATATTCATCGAGAAGTAAATCTCTGAAAAAATATCTTTTACTTTACTGGCAGTCATCCCTTTCTTTACAGACTTAGAATCTGTGTTTCAAGTTATCATACAACAAAATTAAATGTACTTTCGCGGGATCCCCGAAATCTTATGTTTCAAAAGTTAATAATAAAAAGAGTAATAAATACTTTTATTTCTTGATTTTGACGTCCATATGTCATGCTACTTTGTAACCTACAGACGCATAATCCTTCTCATCATTCATGGTATGCACACGTTTTAATCACGTCTCGAGAGAACAAATTGCAACGTTAAGCATCCTTCACGTGACGTAATTTTAGTATCTATTGGCTGACTGACAAACGACACATTACTGTATTATGGTGCCAATGGCTGAAATAAGTGACCCATCCAGGCGGCCTTCGACCTCCTTTCGGGAAAATTAGCACCTAGTGTGATTAGTACAACCATTCAATGTTGATTTTTCTTAAACTACTAAATGTTTTGACGTTTTTATATTAAACTGTCATGTTTAATATTGTTTATTTTTCTTTTCATACTTTATTTTCAGAACCAAGAGTTGATGACAGTTGGACAGCTGCGACTTCGACCTGGTGCTATGAATAATGTGGACAGTAAAGATCTACGAGAACGTGTTGCAGATCTGAAGACAGAGGTAAGGTTGCTGTGCTAACTTTCAAATCTTTATTCTTACGTTACGTCTACGCAGTTGAAACTTATAGCAGGGCAAATTTGCATCAAAACGGTAATTTTAACAGAAGACTATACCCACAGTTGATGACATGATCAGATCAGTTATGAAAGTTTGGGCACATGAATGCATAGTGAAGATCTGTTCAGTACAATACTGTTCATTATTATTCAACCCAGTGCACGATGTGTAAAACTAGGAAAGAGCAATGTATTGTTTTATACATTATTTGGAACTTAACATATTTATAAAACGTTGTCTCACAAAATACCACTGTTCTATATAATAAAATGGAAAAGTGATGATGCAGTCACTCAACAAAATCAATTCTGTTTGAACACACAAAAGATGGGTTGTTGGAATCTTTGCTTTATTTAATAACTTCAGGAAATGCATGCTTTTCATTCATTTTCTTTGAGTTAGCTATGAAAAGAAAATAGTACATTGAGCCAATAACAGAAATGAGTAGACCTTTAATAGCCTGAAGTGATGGGACTGTTACATCAGCTTAATGTTTAGCAATAAATTTTGTCCAAAGAAACAGAAAGGGTCTCTTCAATGCTTCCAGGACATAACATATATTAGTATCTCTTCTGTAAATAACAACTTTCCACTTTATCTTCTTTTCATGCAAACAGTTAAATTTTAACCTTTCATTTGGTGTTTGCAAGTCTATGTCTATCTGCCTCTTTCAGAAGAGTAACCAATGACTACCAGGTTTTATCATTACACAAGAAAAGCTGAATGAAATGCAGAAAGCCATCTCACAATAATGCTCACTCAATTTTAATTACACAAAAGACAGGTTTCTTGAAATAACAGCCCATGAAAACTGTTTGTTTTTTGTTCTTTAAGCTTTGGGAAAATAGTATCTGTAACACACTTAAAAACTATTGCAAGTTAAGAAAATAAGTTAATGTCCATACAATATACTACACAGGAAGTTAACATCTGTTGTTTATAAAGTATATTATCATTACATCATTGCTGACACTTGCCAAACATCAAATTACAGCACACTCATATTTCTTTGCAATGTTGTTTTCCATGTATTACAACTCCATTGTGATACTTCTTTATAATGTTCCTTGTTATATCATGCTTAAATCCTCTGGTATTCCAACTCCAGTTAGATTTTTCAATCCAACCTAGTGGCTGCTTGGGATTCTTGAATTGCATCAGAGAATAAACAAGTGAATGACACTTGTTTGAAGAGAAATGTGCTTTCATTAAGGATTGAACTAAAAACTGATTTCAGAAACATACTTCACAAGGTCTTTCTCTATATCATAGGCAAGTAAACATGTTTCAATTGTGGAAATACCATACTTGGTTTGTTAACTGAGTTTCCATAATAATTATAATTCTGTATTCCCCACTCAAAGAGACTTATTCTTACTAGGCCAGAATTTGGAAGGAATGTGCTCTTCAGTCCTTCTCTCCCATTTTTGTCATCTATGTTATATTTAATTTGCATCAGAAACCAAAGTTTGTTAACATACATGACCAGAATGTATCATTTTCCTGGAAAAAAACCTACTTAGTTTCTGTTATACTGAGGTGATGCAATCATGATAAATTTTCTTTGGTCATATTATCTACAGTTCATAACTATATGGTTGTTGTCATGATATTTTACTGGTTTTGGTGATGCTATATATTAAAATTTTTTAACAAAATATCTTTGTGTTTTGTACCTGGTTTTATATATGTCTAGTGAGATTTGTGTCTGACCTAAAACCATAAGTGGATTTAGTCACTGTTTTGTGTGTAGTGTAGTATAATGTGGTGAATTTCAGAACAAAATGAACAATGACCCTATAGCTTATTAATTGTTGTAGCCCATAACAAGATTCTTCAATAAAAACCTCAGATTTGTTTACCAGATCTGGTTCTCTCATTTAAACTATAGTAACATTGAAAGTACTTAGTATTTAATGATGCCAATAAAATATCTGGCTGACTGGAATAACAACAGAGACTCTTTAACACTCATAAAGCACGTCTAATAAAATAAACACAAGAAAGACCTCCTTGGAGCACCATGGATGTACCCCTTTCTGTAACAGAGAAAAGTAACCTTCAAATAATGCATGGAAATCTTCAGTCATAATATTATGTAAAGGGAAAAGAATACCAATATTCTGTGTAGACTTCTGGCACTGAATGCAGTAACACATTTATATTTTTCCTTTGTCATAAACAGTTTGTTTGTTTAAAAGTAAGCACAAAGTTATGCAATTGGCTGTCTGTGCTCTGCCCACCATGGGTATTGAAATACAAAGTTTGCAGTGCACGTCTGCAGACATACCACTGTGCCACTGGGGGACATTGTCACAAACAGATGAATATCTAAATGCATTGGAATCACCATTTGATTTAACATTACATGACATTTGACTACTGCCCAGTCAAGCTTCACCTCAAGTCCTGAAAGCCTTATTAGGCAGCTTACCTGAATTTCATCTTGTGGAATACATTTGCAACTTTTGAAATTCAAATAGAATTTACAGTGAAAGGGCTACAATGAAAGAGACAAATCTCATCTATATTAATGGACATTCTTTTGTTGCCCACACATATCATATCAGTCTGCTGCTGAAAGTGGCATTGTAATAAACAAAGTCAGGCTTGAAACTGATGCCAAGGAAATTTATGCTTTCATATATTCCAAGCAGGAATGGAATGTCGAGTCATCCTGCAAAGAGTGTAGTTGTTAAGAACTGTAATGAACTTACCAGGTAAAATGGTTTTAAAATCTAACAAGACCTGACAACCAGGGGCACTCAGAAACCAGATAGTGACTTAAAGAGAAGACCATACTTTACAGGCATTGTTTATGTCATTTATATTTTGTAACTAGTTGTATTGTTTTCAACAACAAATCTGATGTTTTCCATGGACTAAAGACTTGTTAATGTTGTTAATAAATGGCAAAGACAAAATGTTTTGCAGTAAGTGGCCAATAACATGAGCTGTGATCTAGGCTGCATGAATTACAGGTAATGTTGCCCATTTCTGCCCATTTTCTGTGAGATTGCATTTTTTTAGTGTAATACTAAGTGTAGTAGCAAATGACAAGGCTACAGGAAATGGCAGTCAATCATGATGTTATATAAATCAGCACTTTCATAGAAGTTAGGTCAGCTGCAGCTTTAGTGGCATACATACAATTACAAAACAGTTTGTGAATCAATGAGTCAAAATTCAGGAAATTGAGTGGACTACAAAGAATGTCATAGGTCACACTTCCAATAGCAAATGGCATTTGTTCTTGCTAGACTCCATTTCCTGCTTGCCGATTTCAAGCTTGAATATTGGTTCTAACAAAGCTAATACTTCACACATAACAATAGCTCTAGAGAAGTATGGTTGTAAGATTTGCCTTGCATCCGACTGCCGACAGATAAAAAAGCCAGCCAAGTTAAAACATAGTCTATGTGTTTGTTTTGTTGATACCAACATGTTTTTATACAAAAATGTGGTAGCTTTGTAACTTTAAAATTATGATCATTTAGAGGTTTTTTGACTGATACCAATTACCCTAACTTTTTAAGTTAGGATAATGAATAATGAACATTTTCAATTATAAGTTTTACATTCAAGTTGACCATTACTGTATTAAATAAAGTATCTAGAAAAGTAAACTGATCATTTTTATATGTTCACTGTAAAATTTCTATTTTCCTGTTTGTTATTTTGGCTTTGAAATGGGGAGTTGTGTTCAAATTCTTTGAGTGTATGGTAAAAGTATGACCAATATATCATGAATAGCATAAAAATATCAAAGGCTGAAAACTCTAATAAGTATGCAAATATCAACCTCCCAAACAATCTTAATGTACACTAACATGTATTAAGAGTAGTCATCCATTTAGGTCATTAAAAGATTCTAAGGCTAATGATAAACATGACTCAAATTTGAAAGACAGTTTGTTTATCAAAATTTTTTGGTCCACAGCTTAGTGAAGACCGTATTATGTTTGTGTCTTAAGGTACAGAGCAGAGTAATTTGGATTTTATACATACTAAGTTTTTTTTCTAATTTACAAACTTGTTTAGTAAAATTTAGGTCAGCTTTTAGGTCAGTAATTTTTTTAGGTCAGTAATTTGGATTTTATACATACTAAGTTTTTTTTTCTAATTTACAAACTTGTTTAGTAAAATTTAAAACAATATGTGGTTGCAAAAATATTTCTTTAAGTTAATTTTCCTCAGATAATTCGTTTGGAAACTCTGAATAAGAAGTTGACATCTGCTGTGGCCATTCAAGCTTTACAAAGTCCAAGTAGCCCAACCAGTAGTATTTCAAAAGACAGTTCTTTGACTAACCTGAGCTGCTTATTAGAACTAGCCATGAGTCGAAGCAACAGCTTCTGTGATGACTCACTGTGTGAACTTCTTCAACTTGGAGTAGATCAAAGTCAACTAACATCCAAAGATCTGCTAAATAAGAACACCAAAGTGAATGGTGAGGCTAGCTAACTATCAAATAGTCATTCTACTGATTCAGAAAGATATGCTCATCAACACAAAAGCTTCATATACATCTAAACAGTAGAACGTATATATATATTTCCTAAACTAGGTAAATTCCCCTTTTTTGAACTTCTTGAAACATTAAAAAATTAGGAAAAAGTTTTAAGAATAATATTTGTTGTAGCTTTATTGAATTAGTACTTTGCATATGTTTTTAAAAATATAAATAATATGTTTATGTGTGTGTTTGGTGTTATAATGTCAATTTATGTCTGATCCTTGGTTATGAAATCAAAGAACCTAAATAAATATATAACACATTGTTCCAGTCAAGGCTTAGTTAGAAAATGTGATCTCACAGATTGTTCAGCAGTACTTGCTTCTGTGTTTGTGGTTGTGTAGTTGCTCCGTCCATGTATTTAGTTTGTTTGATAAATGCTGGTCGTTGCTTAATGTCACAGTGATACAAATGCCAAGAAAACAAAAATTGTCTGTTAATATTATAGTTAATAGATTTTTGTTCTTTTATAGATTTCTCAAGTGTTCAGGTTGCTGGTAATCTGGATCTTGATACTGTTGTTGTATACATGAAAACTTTAAGTAGTAAAAACTGAAGTCCTTATAATAGTCTGTCCTATACATGTAGAATGCTAAATAGATACTGTTTATAGTTGTCATGGAGCTTGGATAGGCCACAATTTAGATGTCAATATTGTTCAATAGTTAGAAAGCCATTAAGATTGTTATATCATCTAGGGTGAATCTTGTACATGTGTATATTATATATTGTGATAGGTTAAGATCATCATATAAAATGATAAATGACTCATTAGTTGATAAAAAACAAAACAAAATAGAATTATATTATTCATAGCTTTTAGTGATGTCAAGAAAACCCATTTGTAGAGAAATATATATGCAAAAACAGCTGGTTTGGGTTGAGAAAATATTTTACATAGAAGAGCGAACAATGTTTCAACCTTCTTCGGTCATCGTCAGGTTCACAAAGAAAGAGGTAACTGACCGGAAGCTGACCACATGTTTGGAAGGGGTTGTGTAACTGAGTGTCAGAATGTAGAGGGCAGTGTTAGATGTTTAATCTAACGTTTGAATCTAACACCGCCCTTTACATTCTGACACTCAGTAAAATATTTTCTCAACCCAAACGAGCCGTTTTTGCATATATATTCATAGCTTTGATGAAATATTCTTCTAAATGTTATTGATATCCCAGACATACTATTTAATTTCTTACTGGAAAAATGCAGAAAATTGTTAATTAATATCTTATTGCACATCTTAGAATATGACTTTTACCACAGCATTTAAAAATGCATAGGAATCAGTATTTGCTTGTACATTTTAGAGCTATCTTGGTTTAAAACTGTTCTAAAGCATGTAAATCAGCATCTTAAAATAAACATGTAATCGCAGAGATTACAACTGTGTTTTCTCCTACATACCAAACATGAAAACTGAAGTTAACAGTATGAATATATTTTTCAAAAACGTTTTTATATGCTTAATGGGCCTTATGTTTCACATATGAAAATTTGTTTTGTTAATGTAATCTATGCTTTAAAACAATTATTACTACAATAATTTTAAATATTAGATTAACAAATGAAGTTCTTAGAACTGACTACATAAATATTAAATAATTTAACCATCATTTTATAGCACAAAACTAAAGATTCTTTTCCACATGTTTAAACTTTTAATCAAAGTTAACAATGACAATTTTATCCAAAGATATACCTAAGAATGAGATAAAAGTTCATGGAGAATTTATATTCATATGCATTTTCCCCATGAATCCTCTTATGTATAGATTACTACTGCCAAAAACTTAGATTAGGTATAAAAAATAGGGGGGTAAGTGTACAGTACTTAATTTAATTGGACTTTGTGCTGTTAGTTGTATGTTGTTTTAATCTCAAAAAATAGTCTTTGTTTTGGAATTGTAAACATGTTTTTGTTTCTAATTTTAAAAATATCTTTACTTTTGTTATTATTTATAAGCTTCAAAAATAAAGTAGTATCTATTAAAGCTTATAGCTTTTAGCAAAGTTGTATCTATTTAGGCTTATAGCTTTTAGCTACTGGTAGAAATATTAACATCAGTTGTGTTGGATATTCACTAGTGAGCCTATTATTTGAGTTTACCTGTATAAATTGCAGTTTAATTTGAACTTAACACCATTAAATAAATTGGTTATTCTTTGGCTATATTTCAGCTAAACTAATTGAAAAAAATCTCGTATAACTTCCATTTTGTAAGACAAAAAAAAGATTTAGGTAATACCAGCACAAAATAATAGTAGCATTAAAATTGTATGTACTTAACCACATAGACAACAAAGGTATGGAACTTCGAGGTTAAACAATTGTTAACTTCTTATATTTTTTATTTTAAAAAGATATTTTGAGCCAGTGATCTTCATTAGATTGTACAGCTTACAATGAAACTCTTTATTAAGCAAGCATAAGAAGTCTTTATTAGAACTCCAACTTAATGTTTCCTCCCATTATTAAAAATAGATTATATTGTGAAAACTATATAGAAAACTATACCAATGAGAAAATAAAATAAAAAAATGATAAAGTACAATAAGTTTACTTTTTTATACTGTGGCAAAGAAAATTATTCTGTATGCTCCTTCCAAAACCCACGATATGTTTTGTAATGCAAAAGCAACAAATTGAAATACTCTTAATTCTCTTATCATAATAGAAAAACTAAAAGTATACAAGAAAAGCTGATGTACAATAAGGTATCCTGCCAGTAGTAAACAAAAAAGCCCATGCTGTGAAAACCAAATGGACTAACATTTCCTGCCCATAGTAAACAAAAATAATTTAAAAGTAAGCATAATGATATGTTTTGCCAGTGATATAATAAAAAATATGAACAATGAAACTAATTATTGAAACATTTCCTGCCAGTAGTAAAATAAGTAATAAACTTACTTAAAAATAAAATGTAGATTATATAATAAAGTGTGATATATCTAGCTAATATATATAAAACAAGAGAGAAATACATAATCATGACTTTAGTTGTTAAATTTATCAGGTACTTAATACCATGCTCATTATTCCCACTGTGGTTTTATATTCCTCTTCAATTATGAAGCCAGTATATATAATTATCATTCTATTTTTGATGCATGTCACCTAGAATACCTATTAAAAATTACATAGATTGATTTATCATACTTTCTTTAAAAATTCTTATATATGTGTGTGCCATTCCTCTTTTTGTTATCCATTACACAAGTCTGTTTTCTTAAGTTTAGTTCTCACACATGTGAAACAACTGCTAAAATTATAAAAAAAATTAATATTTTGATTTAGTACATTTTACTGTTGGATGTTTCTCAGAACAACTGATATGGGTATTAACACTTTTATTGACAAGTAGAGAACAACATTTCAGCCTTCCTAAGTCATCTTCTGGTTGACGAGAAACACCTATGAAAGATGAAACATTCTTTTCTACTTATCAGTAAGTGTTAATTCCCATTCCAGCCATTCTGAGATATATTTTTATTTCAAGTGGGTTTCTTGTGATCAAGAATTTTAGATGTGTTGTATTTACTTTCATTATTTACATTATCTGTTGCTGTAATAAAAATATTTTTGAAATTATACAGATGTATCAGATTATTAAACTTCAAGCATAAGAGTTATATTAAATTCCAAATTGCTGTTAATTATGTATTTATAAACATTTTACCAGATAGAATGTGTGTTTATGAGTTGTATTTGTTAAATATGAATTTGTTATTTTATATTGATTGTAATTTACATTTAATAATATGTGTGAAGTTCTAATTTGTCCCCTGAATCGAGCCAATACTTATCAGAAGACTGAGAGTATAGTTTTTGGCTCTTTTATAATTGGTGTTCACAAATATTTTTTTTTAAACAAGGGTACACAGTATAAAAATATCTGTTTTTAACTAATGCTTGTAACAAAGCATCTCAATTAGGAAACTAGGTAAGATTGTCTTGAATTAATCTCAGAGATATAAAGAATTATCTTCTTTTTTTTCCCCAAAGAACTTATCAGTGTATATTATACTTCTAGTCAGACAAACATACATACACAGAATTTCAGTAAATAGCCAGTCTAATTTAGTTTGATTGTTGAAAAAGCTACATAATAAGCTATATGTGCTTTGCCCACCACAGATATCAGATCCTAATTTTTAACATTGTAATCCTGTGTATAGTTACTGTTGAGCCACTGGGTAGCTACCCCATTTAACATACTACTGTAAAACATTTAAGTAGTTAAGTGACTTTTGAAACTTGTACAACTTAACTTTTATTTGCTTTAAATATGTTTTAATTTTGTTATGTTTAACTGATAATTATACTGTAGTCATTTTATTCTTGAAAATCATTGCAACAAAACAGTTATTCTTGTAAATCTTAATTGAATAGATAAAAAGCACAAAATGATAAACTTGTTAAATTAATGATTCTTTATTTAATCAAATGTTTCTAATTTTTATTTCTTTGTATCCGAATCTGAAAAATAAATAGTTTCATTCCTTGAAATTTGACATAATTATCATAAATTACATATTACAACTTACCACACAGATGTCTCCACATTTTTAAAAATATTAAATGTGGATAATTTTAGTGCACACTATTTCAAGACATTTACACGTTCAATTCTCTTTGTTTTCATGCAGTTTGTTCATGTATTAACTATTTTATTTTGATACTAAGTCATTCATTACTTTGAGGGAATACAGTGTAAAAATTCAGATTTGAAATAATAAAATATTTCAAAAACTTCAAGAAAAACTGTTAAAATTTTATTATACATATAGATATCATCAATACATTCAATCTGGAAAAAAGTCATTTATATGGACTTGCATTGTACCCTGATATATTATGTTTTTGCTAATAGTTAACATTTTTTTCACAGTTTTAGAAATTATTTCTAATTAATTTTTCTATCATTAGCTTTTAATTTTTAAAATTGTGGCTAAACAAAATAACCAAACAGGTAAACGAGTAAATGAATAACAATAAAACCCAATGTAAAGCTATAACTAGCAAATCTCTTCTTGTTACTGATATGTGTTTCATATTTCATTTACTATTCTAAAACAATCCTGAAAATATTCTGCTAATAAATGTTTAGCAATCAGATACTGCTAGCCTTGTGATTCAGTATGTTCCCAAGGTTCAAAATTAAATCACTTTTGAAAACTAAAGTGCCAGATGACTCATTTATTTTGAATTATGTACAAAGTCACACAAGGGCTATCTGCCCCACTAGCCATCTCTAATTTAGCAGTGAAAGACAAGAGGGATAGAAGCTACTTATCATCACCCACTACCAACTTTCAGGTTACTCTTTTACCAGTGAATAGTGGAATTGACTGTTGCATTATAATGCCCCCACAGCAGAAATGGCAAACACGTTTTGTGAAATAGGGATTCAAATCTCAGATTGCAAGTTGAGTGCCTTAACCATCTTACCAGGTGACTGAAAAAAATGTTATTCTCCAATTTTTGGTAATAAAAAGCAACAATACTATTCATAAAAAATATAAATATTTCAAAATAAATGATTTACTGAGGAAGTATTTAATTAAAAATACATTTCATTTTTTTTTATAAATTATACAAATCAGAAAATAACTGCTTACAAGTTCATATTTACTTATGACTATTTTAAGTAATGTTTGTACTGTAGCACAGCCATTAATCCTCTAGATACAGATTGGTCACAGTGTAGTACTTGTCAAGACTTTTTTTTTAAGAGAAACATGTTCAAAATTTAGTCAAGTTACTTTGTTATTAATGTATGTCCAAAAAACTTGGTATTACAATGTAATTTGTAATTCAACTGTTACTTCTTTAATTTCAAAAGGAAATATTAAAGTAAACCCTTAATCTTCACTTTTATGTATCATGTAATATTTCACTGCTTCAAATTATCCATTTCAGGGTTTTACACCCCCTATGATATTTTCTGAGAACGTACCAACTTGCTTTAATTAGTTACAGGCTGAAACTTACATGCTACACCCCTCCTAGTACATGTTGTATTTAAAAAAATGTAAATAAGTACCTATAACATCTGTTATTGGACTATTTATAGCCAATAGAAAGATAATATTTTAACTTTCTGCTTTCCTTATGAGTTTATCTCATTCTCATGAGAACAGCTAGAAATTCAGTTCAATTATAATAATTTTAAGACATTTTTTTGTTGTACATTAATTGTTTACCTCTAAGTTGTTTATTTAAAATTATATAAAAATTAAATAAGGTACTGGAAACATTTCTATAGAAAAAAAAAAAAGAGTTCACTTTAATGAAGACTTAGAGAACAAAAACCTACAGGACAAATATATACATTGTTTATTTGTTGTCATAACTAAAATATACATACAATAAAAGATATTATGTATGTATTTATGTCCTGTACGTTTTTGTTCTTTAAGTCTTCACTAAATAGTGTGAGCACTTATTACAAACATAGGATACTAATGGTAACTTGATGTATTTAAAATAAACTTCACTGAAATAATTCACTTTGGCACTAATAAATATGGTAATAAACCTAAATGACCAGGAGATATAGCTTGTAAAAATTGTCAATAACAATGTCTAGTTATTCTAAAATGAAAAAAATGATAGTTATTTTTTATGGTGGTTAAAAAAGTCAGCCCAATGGACAAAGCCCTGTATACTCTATTATGGTAGAGAAAATAACAGATAAAATACAGTTTTACCGACAATAAACTTTTGACATTTAATTTAGGATACTCTAGAGGTTATGCTAGTGAAATTTGAAAACTATAAAATGAAGCAAAAGGGAATCCTTGATAGTGCTGACACATGAAATTAATTTAGGCAGGGTAACAGTAAATTAATCTATGAAATCTGTTTTTCTTTTTATTATCAATATTTTTGTGGGTTGCCAATACCAAGCATGGGTGTGCTTACACTCATTTCAGTTTTATTACTCCTAAGGACCTCTATAAGCCTGCCCAGAAACTGAAATTCTTTAAGCAGGATTAGAATAAATTAATTTAAGAGACCATGAGTGTGGAAAAACACATCAAAAGGGTTTGACCTCTTGAGTTCAAAACTGTGATTAGATCTCAAATTGGTCAAGAAATGATGGAGTTATGACCTGAAAGTTTGTACTTAAAAAAAAAAAAAATCTCAGAGCCATTCTGCGAGCCACTATACCATGGCTAAAAATAAAGTATTTTTATCCTTAGCATGAAAATCAGCTTGCATTAAAACCAGTTAGGGTCTGACTCCAAATATGTACATGCAAGTCTTTAGCAAAAACATTTAGATATGTAATTTGAATTTTGGTGTACAAAAACATCTATTAAAAGCATTTCAAATTTCATAAAAATACACTCACTACATTCAAAGTAATAGTGTGTAAACATTCATGGTTATATGATGTTAGTTGAGCTTAAGTAAGATTATATATTCAGATTCCCCTTTCAACTCTTATTTTACTATATTGTTATCCCATAAAAACTTGACAGCTCAGAAAAGTGAATTTTTTAAGTCCATGATGATTTGCTCAGCTTTCTCAAGAGTAGTTTCCTCCTGTTAAAAAAAATGTGCACATGTACTAGTTATATACATCTTTTTCTTAATTGAAATTGCTTCAAAACAGTAGTTTACATGGTACAACATAAACACATCTTCAACTACAAGTAATCCTGCATCTTTAATCACTCCTGCACAGAAGAGAGAGCTTCCAAATTGAAAATGCCAATTCTTTTAATCCTCCCCTTTTTAATGCTTATGCCTCCAAAAATCAGTAAAGCTACTGCAATGTATATGCAAAAACGTAATGACAAGAGATAGTTCTAATTACACTAGACCAATGTTTCCCAACCTTTTTTGTTGCAGTATCTCCCTTCAATAAAGACTGAACACTCGTGCCCCCCTCTAATAAATGTTTAACACAAGTACTGAAAGTGACACTGAAAAAGATATGCTCACCAATAGGTAAGAAACACTAGGGTAGGTGTTGCTTGCCACAAACACACTCACATAGTGGTTTTTGCTGAAATGTGCTTAAAGGAAAACCATATTTCTTATGGTTAAATATTAATATATATAATTATGAAACCCTCAAAACTTAACTATCCACCTCATACTAATATCTCAAAGTTTAATCTCTACCTCCTGAATTTTAAAAACACCCACCACTAGGAGTAATACTATCAAGATTGGGAACTACTGCAGTAATGTATTCGATGTTACATTTACCTCAGAAGTACTTTCCACCGAAAATTATTTTCTCAATTCTATATCTGTTGCCAAATTCTCTGTTAGCATCATGCTTTTTCTGCTCTATCCTTATGTTTGTATTGAATTGTAAAATTATGTACATTTTTCCTTCATTTTCTGTTTATGATGACCTTATTAGATGCATATAACAATTTCAAGTTAATTATAGTGCTAATGTTAAGTTAATTTTACAAACAACAGAATATTGAAAGTGTTTACGTAACCGTGTGAATCATATGTGTTGTTCAATTGTTGTATTAACATGTAGTGTTACAAGAACTTCTAAGTTTTTCTTTAGTATGATTACATTATAATATATTGTAATGTGGAAATTTTTAAGTCTTAGTCCTAGTATTTACACATACGTGACCAAAATTTAGTTCAAGTAAGTTAGTTAAGTGAGAGATATTGCCAGATAGATCTAGACTGAGGACTTGTGAGTTTAGCTATAAAGAGCATATAATGGTACTTTTTTAAAGTAAAATTATCACAGGTTATATTGTAACAACAGAGTAGAGAAGAATAATTGTCTTGTGAATTATGTTCTAGTACTGATTTTTAAAGTAGAATTGTCACAGACTGTATTTTAATAACAGATTAGGGAAAAATAATTCATCTTGTGAAAGTGTGTTATAAAGTAACTGGATCACTGTGTGCAGACTATGGAAATAAAATACAATTATTTAAAGCCCTAGGTATTACTGTAACAACCAATAACGTAATACCATTTGAATATACATTTGACTTGTATTGATACATATATGATTTTAATACAAGCTCATTGTGTTCTGTTTGTTTATTGTTCCAAAAAAATACAGACATCTATTGTAAAGAATTTACACATGTTAAACCTGATATACCTCATTTTAGAGTGTACTGCTTTTGTCCAAACTATTCTTGCCTTATCCCTTCTCAAATAATTCTTTCAAATTTTGCCATCAGTGGATTATGCTTTCATTATTTTATACTCGTGTTGTTAACTATGAACAATATTTTAATTTTTTTCTTTTATGGAATATTATACCAGTTTAGGCTTGATTGTTAATCACACAGTTTTCAACTGAAATGTAAGTGTATATACATATAAATACAAAAGTTTCATATAACTGCTAAGTTTATTTTGTTTTTTTAGTAATATTTAACCTATATTTGTACAAACTAATATGTCAGATACTACATTTTTCTAATGAAACTATCTATATAAACTTTTATAGCAGTTAAGGCACAATTCAACTTTACAAGATGTAATTAAAAAAGGTTTAAGACACAAAGCTCTTGGTCTTATAAACATTGTGATGTTTCTGAATAATTTTAAGTTAACTTGTAACAACTTCTCATTTAAGATTTTTGCATAGACACAATACACAAGCTTACACAATACATATCACGATTCATAGATCAACTTTATATATGTAGTCTAAATAATCTGATTATAACTTAACACACAAGTTTTAACACTTGTTTATTAAAGCTAAGTTATTATATACTCTTTAGCATTGGTACAAGTTGTTTACTTTGTTACAATTTACTTACCTTACAAAAACAGAAACGGATAAAATTTTCTCCCAAACTTTTGTGTTCATTGGAATAAAATAAACTGACTGGTATACCTTGCAGTTTCTACAAACAACAAAAACACCAAAGTTTCTCAGTAATTAATTTCAGCTACACTTTTTATACCTTAAATACAAATTTTACATTTAACTATTGAGCTGTTTGGTGAATAACAAAATTTCTCAAGATCAAACTTGTGCATCTGATAAAGAAATCACGAGCAGTATCTAATTATATAGGTTAAAAAACAGACAAACTTTAATTTCAACCAGATTGCAAGATTTACAATATCAGTCTGACAAATACAAAAATAAATACCCCACAAGACCTTTTTTCTTATATCTGCCTGGTGGATAACTCTACATTAATTATTGTGCAAATATACGTGATTTTCTAGTAGGTATTAAACAAATATTTTACAATTAATACTATTATAAAAATAAAATTTGCAACAAGCATCAATGAAATCTGTAATTATGCTTTATTATTTACAGATAAATTACATAATACAAATAATTGCTTTCAAGTCAGCATGTGTTCTAAAAGTTTACATACGTGCGTATATACAAAACACCACACTCACATGCACATACATATATATATACAGAAATACATCCAAATTAACATTTGTACTATAAATGTGCAGTTGCAAAGTTAACAACAGAAGAAGGCAACATATTTTGAATAATTAATAACAGACAAGTTGATAAGAATTTTATTTCCAAAGTAATATCTAAAACACATCAATAAAAATAAAATCAATTTTTCAAAGTTCATCAAAAGTAGAATCTGTAAAATGTACATAATTTTTTTCATAACAATTAAAGCAGTTTATTCTAAACAAAGAAATGTTTTAATAATATACATGTTATTCCACTTACCATATTTCTACATAACCACTTCACAAACTGATAATCCTTTGTTCCAATCTCTGCATCAAGGTCCACTTTGGAGCCTGGAAATATACTTTGTTAATATATATATATAAATGTATGTGTATATACACATATTTTATGTTCTTCTTTTTTTATACAATAAATGAACTAGCTTTTAGTTGTCTGTTCTTCCATTACTATTTTTCACTTTTGTATGTGTTAAAAAAACTCACTAGAAACTTTCTAAACCCAATATTATCAGCACAGCACATTTACTAGAGTAACATTCTGTTATATTAATAAAATTATTTAATATATATATTTGCAAGTTCTAAAAATATAACGTGTTGACATACGTAGAACATCTCATTAAATACCTATTTCTGAGAAATCAGCAATCATAAAATAGCCTCCTTCTGGAAAAGTAGGTGCCATTCCTACAGTTGCTAAAAATTTGGCCAAGTGGTCTCGTTTGGGTTCTAATGTGTCCACAATGTCTCGCCAGTAACTATCCGGAGTTCCTATACGTTCCATTTCAATTTCAAACCCAACTGCTACAGCCTCCTACAGCACGTTCAAGTTTATATTACATTAAATGTAAACAATGATACAGATAGTTTTGTAAGTAATGAAATGTTCTGTGTTTCTTTAAGTTAGTTCTATTAATATTATTTTTTACTATTATAACATTTAAAAGTATATTTGTTATTATAGTAACTTATAATTGGATATTATTTTACACTGGAAGTTTAGTTAGCTGATCAAACATTATGGGGTATTATTGGGTGGGCAACCCAATTTATTTGTAATTCTAAACTACAGAGTTAGAGTTAATTACAAATATGACTATAAGTAAGTTATGTGCATGGTGTCAGCCCATTAGACAGATGTCATACCTGTGAAGTTGTACATATTTAGCATATATATATAAATATATATACACGCATTTATATCAATTAAAGGCCATGTCACGTATTGTAACTTATCCCAAGCAAGCCTCCAATTTATTATGTTATGTATCACAATTTAAAACAGCCTGATATCAAGTTAAATTTGAATTCAGATTTAATTTTTAATTCAGTTTTCCTTCTTATAACAAATATATTTTAATGTACAAACAATAATATAACTTATAATAAAGATCAATACAAATAGATATTGCAAATAATAATTTATATCCAAAAATTTGACAAACTTACAAACAATACTGAGTCTTTTATTTGACCTATAACTGAATATTTTATTAATGGTTCACAATAAGCGAATGAATTTAAAATTAATATCAGTACAGTTCACTTAATGGGTAGCTAGTTAGCTCTTGCTGATCACATCAGTTTTTTACTGATTGAAGATGTATAACATCCAAGTAAAAATACTAATGTTTAATGTCAATTCACTGAAGTTAGAGTTTGTAGTGTTCAAAACCTATAAACATTTTTTTGGCCATATATTTATAGTTTCCTGATTAGTAAGCATTTATCACAGTTATACCTTCTGAGGTTTATAGCATTATAGTAAACCAATAATATGTGTTGTCTCTTGGTGTATCAGTTTATAAATGTTAAGGTGAGATTCTAGAAAGTTCAGTTGGCCCAACAATTTGCTGATGCTTTCATAAAATACATATTGTTGATTCTGACACTCAAGAATCTTCTACAAATTTAGGAAATACGTGGAAATTTCACAATATACATTTAACAGTACAAGTTACATGCATTTCTATATACATATATTTAACTAAAACAAATATTAATATTAAAATAAATATACAACAGTACTTGGTTTGGTACATTTATTGATAACTCAGAAGATAAATAGTTCCAGTTTTATACTCTGGCCTTTCAATAACTATAATTTGGGGTTTATAATTTGTTGGACACTCTGAAACCCATAATGGTGAAAAGCAAAAATCTATTCATTCCTTAAGTAGCTCATCAGTAAGTCTGAGGGCTTATAATGCAAAAAATTGGATTTCAATACCCTTAATAGGCAGACCATAGAGCACCCATTATGTAGATTTGCACTCTACAACAAACAAACCTATTGTATACACTTTAATACTTTACAAATATAATTATTAAGCAGTAGTACAGAAAAAATCTGAAACAGAAATATTAAAGAACAAAGGTTTTTATTCAAGAAAATAATTTTTTTCCCTTACCTCATACTAAAGTAAAACTACATTATGTGACATGAATAAGTTTTAAATTTTCAGTGATCACTTATAACTGGAATTTTTCCAATTGAAAGCCTGTGTCCAAAACTGATACTTTTAAATCAGTTCTCACCCATAGATCCAACTAGCTTGACACAATTTGACATTCTCACAACAGGGGTGACACTTTCATTGTGTTTTTAATATATTTTAAATAAAATTACTCCAACTGTCGAGACAACAATTAAAACCCTGACATCAAAGTGACACTTTTCAAATATTGTACATGTGATGTTTAACTCATCCGTCGATTACAACTAAGTAACACATTCAAGTAACATGCTCATACAATCAAGTTGTTTTAACTGCTATGTAGCCGTTTAATTCATAGACTGCTTATGAAAAAAAAGAAAAAGCACAAGTATTTATGGTTTCTTTTGTATATGAACAAACAAACAAAAAAACAGTTTCATGAAAATTGTTAACCCTTTTCTATAGTGAGTGAATAATCTTATTTATTTTACCTGAAGAGGTGTGGCACAGGAAGAAACACAGTTCTCGTGAAGTAACTGAGGAAATTTTGTTAGCTCCTTAGGCCCATACAGCCAACCTATCTAAAGAACCAAAATATGTTTATATTAATTAACATGCAAGCTATCAAGATTCTACATACACTTTAAACATTATTGTAGGATAGGTTATTTCACAGTTTAAAGCAATGGATATTGATGTTGACACCAAACTACAATAATTAATCTAAAACAGGAGAATTAAAAGCCCAGAATAAGTGCAATTACTAGGAAATAAACAAGAGAACTTGTGGCAATGTATTCAGTAGAGACCTGATCAATATTTGTACATTTTCTTGTCAGTTGTAATAATTAATCCATTATACAAATTAACTTCAATGTTTTTAGAAAAATATTTCAGATTATTTTACATTACAATATAAAGTTATAAAAGACAAGAGTATAATACAAACTAGTCTATAGTTGCATATCTTATCTCCCATGCTACTAAAAAATCACAATTTATCATATTTATACTACTGTATAAACATATAAATTGCACCTACATGTACTGTAAAATTATGGAACTTTAATTACGTTTCAAAGATGTTCCTTGTTATGAATAATATATGTATGATCATAGAATAACTTTTATTGTGTTAAACATATATACATACTACTCATTATTTTACTGGTATCTTAGGAAATGAAAACTTCCTTACAATGTTAGAATTCATTTTACTACCATATATCACGAGCAGCAGTAGGAAACATTTTTCTCAGTCACTGCGGAATGGGTGGGAGCAGTGGAAAACATATATCCCAGAGAAAGCAAGTGTTGAGTACACGCACAAGAAGTTCAACATTAATGTTTTATTTAAGGCATGTGAACCTCAGATTTTGGGCACAGATGTACATCTTTCATCAGCAACAAAAGAAACCTCAATTACTGTAACAGTTGGCTGTTTCTGTGTTTGCTCTTAAATATATTAATATATATTTGTTGGAGATGATGACAAAAAACTTTTTTTGGATTCATTTTAAGCAACTTGCAATACACTACATGTACATGTCTACTTCTATTTCGTCACTTAAAACTTTACTAAAATTAGGATTTCTGATGACTTCAACAACTTACTTTTCTTGAATGCTTCAATTATTATTAAAATGGCATTAACTACTTCATTTCTCATTTCTACATTATTTTGATGAATTTCCATACATAATACGTACACTCTGTGATGACTGAAACACGTTTTGAGTAAGTATAGCATTGTACTGTAAATACACAACTCTCGGGTCTTCAACTCCACTACTACTCTCACGCACAAATTATATGGTTGGTATTTCTATAAAATAATAATACTAGTAGGACAAAATTTCTATTATAGTTAAGGCCTATGTACAAATGTATAATTATGTAATCTGTTAAGTTATGTACCCACAATTCCAAGTCGTATTTTTCAATATATTTTCCAAGTGACAAAACTTTTTACTTTCATAAAAACCTTTTACATTTTCATTGAATGTCAGCTCAACAAACAGGTATACATGGATGTACATGTACATTTGGTAAATCTGTAAACTGGATAAGGTTTTAGATGCATTGAATAAAAATTTTCATAACTGTTGAATCATTAAAGGAATAAAGAAAATAAAATTTAAAAGTAGATTCTAAGTTTACAACCAAGTGTTAAAACAAATGATTCACAACTGAAAATGTTTTGTAACTTTGAAACAATTTCAAAATCTTTTATTCAACAATAGGACTTCATTTTATATCCTTTCCAAAATAGAGGCATGGGCACTATTTCTTGAAAGGCATGTGGGCATTTCAGAACTGGTTGATCTTAATGTGCAAATAATATCTTAATTTTTTTTTACAATTGTGTATTTTACTACACTACTATCGTTGAACTTTATCTTTAATACAAAACAAGGTTTTATGTCTCTATTAAACGTTTTTTTTTAATGAGTAAACACCAACCCAAACTACTTAATCTAAAATGTTTTTGGTGTGCTATATATCATAAGTCATAAATGGTTCATTATTGCTGATAAAGAAAATGTTTGAAAGAAAAACACATTTTCAAATTGTGACAGTGCACCACTTTAAATGATAAAAACGTGTGAAAGATTTAAACACTACAATGTGCTAATGTTTCAAGGTATTTTTTTTTAATCATTTTGTAAGGAACATGCATCCAACTACTTTACTATATAATTAAAAAAAGTTTTTAAAGTAATATAAATTTTCATTTCTTGTGTTTCACTTTAAACTGGTTCATCTTTAAGAAATTGCCAAACCTAAATACAGCTTTGATAAAAAACCCACTTGTGAAGAAAAGTATATATGTAAGAATGGATAGTATAGGTAGAGAAAGCACTATGTAGAGGAGCGAACAATGTTTAAACCTTCTTCGGTCATAGTCAGGTTCACAAAGAAAGAAAAAGGTAACTGACTGATAGCTGAACACATGTTTGAAGGCAGTTGTGTAATTGAGTATAAGAATATAAAGGACATGCTCAGATGTTGGATTATATTTATTAATATAGGTATAAAGATGTTCCTTTGTATTGGTTTATTTTGGGCTTGAGTTGTTGTATAACTAAGGCTTCTTTTATTTTGCGTTTATGTTTGTTTCTTTATTTAGTATTTGAGTGTTTTCTATGCTTATGTTGTGTTTATTTGACTTGCAGTGTTCGAAAATATGTGAAGATGACTTTTTATGTTCTTTGAATCTGGTTTCCATTTTTCTACTTGTTTCTCCAATATAGAAGTCGTGGCAATTATCACATTGTATTTTATAAATAATGTTGGTGTGGTGTTTGTCAGTGTAGTTCTTACATAGTATAGACCTTAGTTTTGTGCCTAGTTTTTGAATAAATTTAGTGTTAACTGGAATGTTATATTTTGTTACTAGTTTTTGCCAAATGTCGATTATTTTTCTGCTGATGTCGGGAATATATGGTATGCAGCAGTATATGGTTTCGTGATTTTTTAAATCGTGGGGTATATTTACTTCTGTTAGTTGATTTTGCTTTTTACATGTGTAAACACAGATTTTTTGTTAATACTGTAGATGAGAATTAGTAAAGACAGTTTTATAAACTGTACAATAAATTAAGCAAAGTAACATATGAAATTTATAAATATGTGTAAGTAACATTTGTTTCCAGTGGAACAACAAATAAAGCATGTGTCACACACAATGTACAACAACATTAATCATTTCTTGTCATATCAAACAGATGTTGATGGTAGACTTATAATATGGGAAACATAACTGAATTTCTTTTCAAATGTAGAGAAAAAGAAGGCAATAAAATCACTACCGTGACCATTGCTTGAGAGTGACAAGACCAATTTAGATGAATTTTTGAGGGACAATACAAAAGAAAAAAGTACAAGCAGTTAGATTAACCTTTGAGAAACAGTAAACATATGTATATAGTGTACTGTTCTTCCAATGTTGCCTTTTTTACTATCTGTTGACTGATGTGAGTTGAAACTGATATATGAGAATCAAAACATAGTTCCAGTAAGATTTTGTGAAGACACATTTTCTATGCATACCTAAGTAATTATTTTATAATTAAAATACTTCTGGGCTAATTATGAAATAGCCTTTAGTGTATTATACATGATCTGCAAAATGTAAATATTTTTTTAGCCACTGATATATATTTTTTATGAATGCTTTATTTAATGCCAACACTAAATCTCTTTTTCATCATCAGCCGAATTGTGTGACAGACCCGATCATACTTTGGAAAGTGTGACTAATTTCAACTGAATGGTACACAGTGGTATGTGGTACAAAAAACAATTATAAACAAGAATGGCAAAATCTTATTGGCCATATTAATTTGCTTTTTTTTTATGAAAATAAGAACAACATATTAAAAGAGTACATAACATTTATATACTTTTCTTTGGATTTTAGTGTGTGTATTTGTATACGACTATATTAAATTTTGTATAATGGTAATATAAGTATCAGTAACTTAATGCTGACACTTCTCTGATGAAACAACAAACGTTTATTATATCCACTAATTCATCTGAATCACATCACAATGTAAGTATTTTGCACAGGATACACAGAAAGTTTTGGTTTAATTAACTAGCTGGTACAAAAGCTGAAAAAGTGAAAAACTACTGGTCTGGTGGTTTGATTCATGTTTTGTTTTGTTTTCTTCCATTTCATTCATGCTTCATAACACTGTTTCAAAAATGGTCAATTCATTTTCAAATTACACCATTCAAGTGACTCATGTTATATCTGAAAAACTTTCTTCTACATTACTTTCAGGACAATACTGAGTCTAATCTGCTTCCAACAGGTACTTCAATCAAGGTGCTTTCTTGTCTTCAGATAAATACTGGTAATTGTGTTCTGAATGACTGTTGAAAATACTGAACATGTTAAAAAAGTGTTTCAGTGGAAGTTCCTGATGCACTGAGGTAAAAGCATATTAATATTTTTCTCTTTAAATCACCAAGTTTCATAACCAAGAAATGCTGGACTGTAATAAGGAGTGATCACTTGGTTTCTAGCAGTTTCATCAATAATGAAAGAATCAAATGTCCTTTTTGAATACTATCATATAACACCTGCTTCTTATAGTGTAGAGCAAGAGTGAAAAAACTGTAATACAATCACTGAATTGCAATCATATTAATTTAAATAACAAGACAAAAACAAACCATCTAACTGATCAACCTACCATGACCACAAAACTTCAGTAACAATGCATCTTGATCAGAATATTTCTGTGAAGAACCACTGCTACAAACAAAAATTATACTGTCATATGCAATCCTAACAAAGTTTTTGTAAGTCTGCACATTGCAAGACATTTTCAAAACTACTATTATTGCAAGACAAGTTTTTGTTGCACTCTACCATTCACCCCTTTTAACCCATTCTGATCATTTTTCTCAACTTCTAGCACTTAGTCATTGTTGTGGTAACTCAGTTTTGCATTTATGAATTATTTCTATCCAAAAATCACATTAATTATCAAGTTAAGTACCGACATGAACTCTAAGTCACATTAGTAAGTGTTTCACACAGGTGCAATACTAAACTGACAAATTTCAGTTGACTTGGTCTTTTTCACTCCATGTTCAATATATGTACATGCTCCTATTAAAAAATGTTTGGAAAATATTTATTACTTATGGATATTGGAAAGACTAACAGATCATCTTTCATTATCAAATCTCCTTAAATAGTGTTTAATAAAGTAACACCAGAGATGTTACGATACAAAATAAAAAGGTAAGAAGAGAACTACATTTAGAGGAGGAATGAAAATGCAGGTTGCATAAGTGGTGCACATTAAATTGTCAATATTTATGAAGAAAAGAAGAATCAGTTACAAATGCAAAACATTTTTTACCTCAACATGTTTTTCAATTTTAAATTATAGAACAGCCTTGCTATTTCCTTTATTTGTCCTAATTTCATGCAAACAAGATTTCTACTGAAATATATAAAGGAATTTGTAAAAAATTTGGATTTGTGCTGAATAATTATATCTGGTCTTATTTGCCATGGATTCAAGGTGGTAGATATGATAAAGAACATTTATGACTATGAAAAGATAAACAAGAAAGGCAAACAAACAAAAATAAAAAAAAGTTTTATGCTAGCTGCAACAAAATATTATTCAAAATACATATTTTTATATTAAATTAAACAACTAAAAATTATTATTGAACTTTACAAACATTTATGACTCTTACAACTAACAAAAATTGTAAGTAAACTTAAGTAAGCCTAAAAAACCTTACCTTCCAACCTGTAATGCCAAATGTTTTTCCAGCACTTCCAATAGTTAGTGTTCGTTCCCACATTCCAGGAAGGGTAGCTGAACAATGTTTTGAAATAAGATATGGTTATTTATATAAAGTTCATCATATAACAACAGAAAGTATAATTTATGGGTTGCAAATACCTTTGCAGCAAACATTGAATCTTAGAAATCTTAAAAATAAATTATTTTAATATCATTTTGTTAGACCAATTGTAAATATGTTTTGGTTTAGAAATTTCCAAGTGTGTAAAACCTTAACCATATATTTTATTCAATTTTGGGCCACGTTCTTAACCTCACTAGCTGATTAAAATGCAGTGCACACTAGAATGTAAACATGTTTAACAAAAAATGAGTAATTGAGTAGTAATGAAAAGATTATCTCGATATTTCAACTGACACTTTCTTGTCCAAATACAAAAGTTGTTTGAATGCAACAAGCAACTGATACAATTTAAATATCAAACAATGTATCCTTAAGAGCTGTCAGAGATTACAACATTTTCCAGCAATACAGTGTAACAATATTTTAATATATATACAGTAAATTAGTAACAGACATAAGAAATATCAAATGAATATTACAATATAAATACATATAAAATAAAAAATAATGAAATATGCTATCTAATCAAAACAAATCTAATAAAATCAGATTCCTTCAACATTCTATCGAGCAACTGTGGGATGCAGTCTATCTTAACTGAGAAGGGCTGCCTAGACAAAAACAAGTTATTTACATTAATAAAGTATGTTGCTACAGCATGTATCATAATCACCCATCATTACAGCTAGCCATAAGTAGACTAAGCTATTGCTTAATGCCTTAACCAGCTGTGTGTTTAGTATTGTAATAACTAAAAAATGTTTTAAATTAAACCAATCAAAATTTAACATTTCCCAAATTAAAAATTTATTTCTGATAGACACTTACCTATTTTCACAAAAGGCTTTTTTCAACTTATAAGCACAACTTTTCACTCATCAATAGCTTACATACTCCTACATACCCTTACGAGGCCTCTTTGCATGCTTACATGCAAATTATTTTGCAATAACCATCCACCAATAGAACAACACAACTTCTATCATCACTTGTACCCTCACTTCTGTAGAGCTCTTAAACAGAGTGTACAACAAAAGTGCAAAAGTTGAAAAGGAAACGTGTGCATAAATAAGTATTAATCAGAAATACATTTTCAATATAAAAATGTTAAATTTCAGTACAATATCTCACCTTTAATAAGAACTAGAAAAAATCACACACTGAGTTGGCAGAGGGCCCAGTGAAAATATGATTTATCTTTAAAAAGTGCCCAAAGGAAGACCATGAAATTTGCAAAAATAATTGAAAAGAGATCTCCTTATAGGAGGCTGTTCCACTTCTTAGCTAGGTATACTCTTTGCCTATGCAAAAAATTGTGTTACAATGATGATTAAACAATGAAGGAACTGCTTCATCTTAATCATGTGTCCACATCCAACCCAACCATCACCATATCTGCCAAGAAGCAGCATCCAAAGGGGAGGTGCATCTCCAGTCCATCACTAGGATGTATTACCCATTCAATGGTAGGAGGAGAATACCCAGTCAAACATGTTGAAATTAAAGGACTACAAGTGTAGAGTTGCTTGGGTACATTGGACCATAAATAGAAAACTGACTGCAACTAACACTAGGAGAGCCCTGATAGTGATATTTGGCACATGGTAAGAAAATGGTACTTTATATTTTTCACCTCTGATACATGAACTGATAAAGAAGATGAGCCTCCATGCCAAGAATCTGCAAGCCCAACAAAACCATCACCATATCTGATGAGAACTAACATCTGATGGACAGAAGGAAGATTTACATCAATGCACCTCCAATCCATTACCAGGCAGCTTCGGGAAAAAATATCATCCCATCTATGGTAGGGAGGTTGTATCCAGCTACACTCACATGTGGTCTTATGTGGCTGGTACATCTCCAAACATCCGCATATCCATCTGGAACAAAAAAACTGAAAGGCTGTATAAAGGAAAGTGCCTCTGCTGAGAGGAAAACTCCATGTTAGTGGAATGCATCAACCATCATCTGATAGAATCTGGAATTGTTGTATATCACGTCCACAGTAGGTTGAGCATCTACACTGGCAGAACTCCAACACCCTACACTCAACTGCATGAGGTTTAGTATACTCAGGAAGAAATCTCCATGGTCCACCACCCCAGCAACTCTGATCTTGTGTGTGGCAAGGACTTCCTTACTTCTTCAGAAGAAAGAGAGAAACAATGCACTGGAAAGCCCAGAGTAATACTGCACTGGAGACAGTACGGTGGGTGACCTCAATACCTTATTTTGAAAAGCTATACATGGATCATCTAGAATGGGCACTAATCTCTGTCTGCTTTTTGTTAATCCATGAGAATACAGTCCTGGACAACTGTTTTTAGGAAACAAAACATTGCAGTACATACCGACAAATGGTCTTGTAGAATGCCCCATCTCAACAGTGGAAGTATACTATGCAGAATCCAAATATGCTAGAAAGGATCCTGAAAATAACAGAAGAAAATAAAGAATCATTTGACTTCCACACTTAGAGAAAAATTGTGGAGCACAAGATGATGAATGGAGGAAAACAAAACCTTATATAACAAGTAATGGCTTTGTGGTAAAAATAAGTTGTAAGGATGTAAGAAGTGTTCCACATACCAGCAATAATGATGTCCTCCAACAAAGGGCAATGTAAAGGAGTAGCCAAGAATATAATATAGTGAATAATTTGATGGGAAACACCCAATATAATTATATAAATAATAAAAAAGGAATGTACAAGCCAAGTGAATCATCTGGAAAATCCTAACCATAAAGGTAGTTACAGAAATGTAGAAAAATGAACCCAATGCAAAAACAAGGATTTCAGGCATTGTGAAATGTCAGTCTGCTTCAACAGGGATCAGTCAAAAGGCACATGTGAAGATGGAGACTTGTAATGGACTGATAACATACATTCGATTGAGAAAGACTTAGGAGGGAGGTTGAAAAACAAAGATGGTCCCAGTAGTTAGCACAAATGTGGAAACTACAGCAGAGGCACCCAAAGTGGAGCCACCTACAAAATTAGACAACAAGTGGTGTGGGTGATGAAAAGGACCAGGGAAACAGACAATGAAATGAGTGATTTCTAGCCTGAAGGTATACGAGATAATAATTAAGTTGTTGGAAAGCAACATCATTGAATTGCCCTGTCCTTCCAAGTAACCAAATATGCATCCCAACCAGAAAGGAAAGCATCTGTTAAAGATGACATTCTAGATGATGAGTTGAAAGAAGAATGTCTGAAGGAACACTGCCTCAAACCAATCACCTGGATAAATTGGTTAGTAAGGATGGAAGAAGAAAGAGAGGGCTGTCCAAGAGATCCCAAACAAAACACCTCTGAAGATTATACATGTTGGCATTAACAATAGGATGAGGGCCTCAGAAAAACCCATGTCTCAGAAGAGAGGACCTCTTGCACAAGGGGAAAAAAGGAAGAATATAGTTGTGAATTAAAAGTTTCATAGTTCCAAATGGAAGAAGGTTGGGCCTCTCTGAGAAGATAATTATATAACACTCCAAGATGAACTAGGTACTGCAGATGGTTAAAGAAAAATGTCTCCACCTACACAAACCATCTAACCAGATCTACTACTCTTAGGAAAAACTGAGTATAAAAGACTGAGCCAGCCTGTGAGGAAGCAAAAATAAGTTAACCATTGATGTAATGGTTGTAATGAAAATCAAAAGCAAATACTTGAGTCACCCAGCAAATAACAAAAACACTCAAGTCATCCAATAAAAAACAGAGAGAACCTGGGCATGTTCAGATTGAAGAACCTTGACTGAAACACATACCCAATGGACAAAACAAAGATAATGTCAGAATGCAGAGGAAATGTAGATTTTAGGTATAAGTCCAACACCTCAACTATCATCTACAAACCAGGAAGAAAAATACAATGAAGTACAACTCCATGGTGACACATGGGAGGGCTTGGAAATGGTTTCATAACTGACAGATCAATGATACAGCATCAGACCCCAATTTTATAATCAGGCTGGGTGGTTTCCTCTCAATTTCTGTTGAATATTTGTTCAAAGTTCTTTGACTTGGTAGTTTGTTTCAGAGAAAAGTCACTTTGTCTATATCGGTGTTTCCTAAACAGTGTGCCACGAAATATTGTAAATGTATGGCATCCAATATACTTTTCCATGATCATGTAAAATAATCAAGTTTATTTAGGCCAGCAAAGTCTTATTATCAAAGTAGAGTAAAATGGAAATACCCATGTGTGTGGTGATACTCACATGGCTTAATTTGAATAATTGAGTAAATAAATAAACATTTCTTTTATGTGGATTAATTGTGTATCCAAATATATTTTTAATTATTTTATAAAATTTAAATATATTGAATTGAGAGCATTTTCCTTTATTAGACCCAATTAGTATATGACGATGAGAAAACCCACCTGGAGAGAAACATATATATGTAAAAAAATGGCTGGTATGAGTTGAGAAAATGTAGAGGAGCAAACAACATGAATCTGATGATGACCAAAGAAGGTTGAAACATTGTTTGCTTCTCTACATAAAAGATTTTTTCAACCCATACCAGCCATTTTTATATATATAGTATATTTTATGTTTTTAATCAGGAAAATTGCTCTCTTTTCATGTGCAAGGTGATACGAATGTGCCATGAGCACAAAAAGTTTAAGACCCACTGGTATATATGTTGTATTCATCATGTGGAACCCTATCTCAGATCTCAAAACTGTAAATTTACTGGTATCACACTGAGTGACTTTAAAAAATCACTCTGATGGTGACCCATTTTCTCTGCACTGAATACCAGTCCATCATAACTAAACCCTGAACTAAGAGCTGGTACCCAAGGTACAGCTAGGTAAACTGGAACAAGATGAAGGGTAACAACAGTAAAACAGACCAGCATCAAACTCATGCCCATCTTATCCAGTCAAAAGCATGAACCAACTGAACCATGTTGCCCACTGTAGACAAGTTAAAAAACTGAGGTACTAGAATTTAATCCCCACAAAGGAACAAGCAATTACAAACACTGTGAATCTAAGTAGGGTAAGTCTTGCCAGAGTATGATCATCCAAAGTACATGACAGTCAAGGTATAGTGACTCCCAAACTCAACTGGCCCTCAAAACAACTCATGTGAACCCCAGTATCTGGAGAAGTTAGGGAATAATATATACTGACCCAAAACCTAATCACAGATAGGGACAGTAATATAATCATAGGAAACTATAAATAATGATAAAACATAACATACCTAAGGGATTTGGTTCACAAATGGAAAGGTTTTGTTTTTGAATTTCGCACAAAGCAACCCGCGGGCTATCTGTGCTAACCGCCACTAATTTAGCAGTGTAAGACTAGAGGGAAGGCAGCTAGTCATCACCACCCACCGCCAACTCTTGGGCTACTCTTTTACTCACCAATAGTGGGACTGACCGTAACATTATAACGCCCTCATGGCTAGGAAGGCAAGCATGTTTGGCACGACTCGGGCGTGAACCCGCGACCCTGGGATTACGAAGCACACACCTTAACGCGCTTGGCCATGCCGGGCCAAATGGAAAGGAGGTCTGGATATTCCCCCCACAATTACTCATGATTTTGAAGCATAGACAAAAGGAGCAAATAGGCTGTCAAAAATTCTCATCAGGATCTGCATGAGAAGTCAATTATCAGGTGTTTAGAATCTCACTTAAAAGTAGCCAAAATCCCTATGAACTAGAGCTGTCACTTTCCAAGATACTCAGATGCCATTAAAGTGGCATACAAAGCAGTTGTAAAAGTTACAACTATGATGGAAGCAACAAGGAATTGCAAGTGCATGATGTGTGTAGTTCACTGGTATGAAAGAGAATTTTATCTCCAAAAATAATTCTCAACACTGGAAAAAATTATGGCTGAAAAATTAAGTAGATGAAAATTTAAACTCTAACTTGAGCAAACAAGCAAAAAATATCAGTCAGAAAACATGAGTAAAACACAAACTGACAATAAATAAGTAATTAAGAGCTGTATGGTGACAATATGAGGTTAAGAATTGCTGCATGATAATTTGCATGTCAGCATGCACGAGTTTTATGTGAATGTACAAAATGTAGGTGAGAATATCAAGGCTAATGGTAAGCAAAAATCTGAATTTACACCTAGAAAGAAAACTACTTATGGGAGGAAGTAAGATATTTTATCAGAAACAGATATTTTAAAATTGCAACAGGAAAACACCTCTCTTTTGGGCACATGTGGTGCCCATATACTGACCAGTTGCTAAGTTCAGTACATGCACAAAAAGATAGATACCAGCAAAGCAGTGTTGATGTTTGAGAACAAAATTACTCTTAACAAGGATATTGATATGCAACATATTGTATAATTTTTGGTTTGTGGAAACAACAAAATTCGTATTAATTCCTATTAAGACTGCCCTAATGAGTCAATACAGTCTCTGCTTGAAGTACAATGATGTTCCATATAATATACCCAAGAAGGTCTCTTATTTCCAAAGTATATTGTTTGTAACATACATGAAAAGTTAAGTACATTAATTTTAAAATAAGCAAATCAGCATGTCACAGGAAAACTGCACCTGATATATAAAATCACACTGAAATGGTACATATTAGAAATACATTTTGTTTACTCTTTCACATACAGTTTGCATAATGCAACTGAAACCTTCTGGATAGAGTAGTTGACAACCCTTTCTGACCCTTGAGGATTTAAAATGCCAAAGATACAAATGTCTCTTGCACTCAATGGCATGAGCCAAAGAAATATGGATCATCTTTGCAATGACAGAAAAAGCCGGAAAGAGACCTTCAACAAGTCATACTCCACCCATGGAAGGAAAAGTTTGGCATCTCATAACTTGTGAGAACCAAACAGAAAGTTCAATGGTGAAAGCTGTCCACACATCTCAAGCAGCAGTATATAATATAATCAAGAAGAATCTCCATTTAGATAGACTACAAAGTTTACATGTATAGAAATTGCTTCCACAATGTATCCAATCAGCAACTGCATATCTCAAGCAACTGCAGAATGTAAAGGGTATTCATATTATTCCACAACAAGACATATATAGCAATCAATCAACCTATTAGACTGTTGAAATAGGTGCTGGAAAGTCATTATCTTCTTACAATAGGATATGGTTACATGGTGAGGCTTCAAAATCATTTTGGTATAATGTACATAACTTCTGTAATGCATGAGATTGAAGGATGCTATAGCGTGTTTTTTTAATGGTTTTAAACTCAGGCTGCTTTCTAACTATCGACATTCATGGATCCTGCCCTAGGTCGATTGGGCAGGTTTTTGCTGTTGGAAGGGAATTCCAGCGAATGAGGACATGAACATCTTGGGGTGGGAGATGTACCCAAGGAAATGCCTGTATTCAGAACCAAAAGAAGTGGATCTTGGGATTTTTTGGAATGTATGTAAGGGGCAAAAATAGATGATGAATTTGATTTATTAACTTTTTTAACCACAGAGGTCAAAAGACTTTTCATTTATTTTGAGAACGATTCTTTTCGAGGCACAGAGAGATCTGTCTGCACTCCCACTGTAGTTGTGGAATGAAGTGGAGCAGAGCATACATCAGAGATGAGGTGGTGGACAGCAACTTTCGAGCCTTAGGATAAGAAATGTTATGAATCGTTTTCAAATGCAGCACCTCTTTTTCTTCCAACCATTTAAAGCAAGAATGAAAGTAGGATGGATGAGAGCCATTGCAGTTCACACAATGATGGTCTATTTCACACTTATAGGCATCATGGTCCTTGCCACTGCAACGAGCACACGTCAAGGAACCACAACATGAAGTCTTTGAGTAACCAAATCATTGACACTGGAAACATCGAAGATGGTTTGGAATGTATGGTCATACTCTGCAATTAAAATAACCTGCCTTGATGGTGGCAGGTGCATGTGGTGATTTAAATGTCAAAACGAGGATATCTCTCAGCAATGTAACTCCATCTTTGCAAGTAGAGATGCTCCTCACTACAGAAACTCCATGAATGGAGAAACCAGTGAGAATCTCTGACTCAAGGACGTTCTTCAAATTTCTCTCAACAATAACTCCTCATGATGAATTCAAGGTAGCATGAGGGGTAACCTCAATAGTTACATCCCAATTGCCTTTGAATTCAAGAGGAGTTCACCGAGTTGGGACGTAGATGTTTCAACCAATATGTCTCCAGATGGAAGCTTCTTTATTGACTTTGTAGAGCCAGCAAGTCCCTCCAGTCCCTTCTGAATAAAAAAGGGGGACATTTGCCCAAAAGGTTTCTTTGAAAGAGAAGGTAGGATAAGAAAATGAGGTGCAACTGGTGGTACAGATCTTGAAGGTTGCTATTCAGAATCTTCAAGATGTGGTCACTTACCTATAGACTGTTTTTCTACTATTCTATTTAACGTTTTATTTGGAGGATCCATAAAAAATTGAAATTTCAGTACCCACTGACCCCACCCACCAGGGAGCCCTACGAGGGGGATACACTACAATGTCAAACAAGGACACTGCAACAATGCCAGGGTTTCATGAGCTCTATACCTAAACACCAGCATCAGATACAGTGTCCACAACACCTGTTGAGAACACCCAAAACTAGTACTTGGTTGACCCTAGCCCAAGTGGACCAGCTGATTGACCCAAAGGGAGCCACCTCAAGGCCCCCCATTTACAGGAATTCAAGGGCAAAGTGGTGTGTTAGGGTTGACCCCTCAACCACCAAAATCCTACTCTCCTCCCTTTCATGGGTCACCATGAATGGCAAACATGTGGGTGGATGTCTAAATCACAGAGGAGGCAAACTGAAAGAACAGGATTTTCCCTGAAAGGTCCCCTCACCACGTACAGAAATCCACACCAAGGGGCAAAGTAAAACTGATGGTTTCAGGGTCCTGATTTAGAAATTACTGGTAAATCAAGCTGCCTAAACAATCACTCCATACAGTATATCATAAATATAATTAAACAGAGAGGAAAAAATTGTTTAACACAAACCTAATATTCTTTTTTCTATTACATTTAATCGTTCCTTTTTTATATAATATAAATATCAGAATTGAAGTACCTTTGAAGTACCTACCAGTTAGCTACAGACTAATCACCTATGATTTATTAAGATCAAAATCTGATTTTCATGTATAGTTTCCTTAGTTAGATATTTTTCTTTATCCTAAATTCAAAACTGCAAGCTTTTTTTTAATTTGCTTCAAGAATTAAAATTTATATTTTTGGCTTTAATTGATATCTGAAATGAAAATAGTTCTTTTTTATGATTATGAGTTAAAACACAAAGAAATATTCAGAAATTTACATTTTTTAAAGTTATCAATGACGAAACTATAATACATGACAAAATATTCATAGATGAATAATACACATCGGTACTCTAAAGTCTCATATGAGGCTTACCCATGCGGATATGTTCTGACCCTTTGTAAACCAACCATTCATAAACCTCATCCATAACACAGATTACATTGTGCTTCTTGCAAAGTTCTGCTATCATCTCTAGCTCTGATCGAGTAAATATCTAAAGTAGAAACCAATGTAATAATTATAATTTAAAAGGTAATAAAATTTTGATGTACTATAAATTAACAGTGTTGTACAAATTATAATGAGAAGGAAAATCCCTCAATATCTGCATAAATTAAAAAATATGTTTCTTAAAATACTATATTTTTAAGAAAAGACTGCAGTAAAACAATTAAAGTGTTTACTACTACTATAGTAATATATAATACATAATTTATAGCTATTTCAGGTAAATAACATTATCAAGGAAAGATAATATACACATTTCAGCTCATCGTTTTCAAATGCAACTTTCTACAATAATTTTAATTTAATGCTCTTTCAATAATAATAATTTTTAATGAATTTTAACAAATTATCAAACTTATCCAGCTTTCCTTAGTCTTTTTGTCACCGTTACTTAATACTTTAATTCATTTTAAGAGTTAGTGTGATTAAAAATAATTAAAAGTTACTTTTATAGCAATAATTCTTAAAGAGTTAGCATTGTACACTTAAAAACACAATTATATTGCCTCATTAATGTTAAAAAGATGTCAAATGGACTGAACTATTGTCATTACTTCTTATGATTGTAAACTTCAAATTAAATAAAATTAGTAAATAACTAATTTATATAAATGACTGATATCAACTCTGAATAATTGAAGAAATATTCACACAATAATAAAATAGTTCATGTTTCCAGTGCAACTGTTGGCATTCAATTCCTTTTCAATTTGATTTATTAACTATAATTTGATATCAAGTTCATTAACAAATTAATAACAAAGCTTATCAATTAAATTTTGAATGTAACTCTTGTGAAATGTAACAACTTGTTCTTTGACCCATAATCCATGCACACGAGGTTAAGCAAACTTATGGTTTTCCCTATTATAGTATTTAAATGTAAAGAAATGACCAATAACACTGAGTAAAATCTCTCATTTTCCAAGACAAAATTAAAGAGGATATTCATCAATACTTTGTGGAATTAATTGTAATATTGTTTATCTCTGTTGCTTTTTTATAACTCAATGTTATTAATAGACCTGTAACCAACAAAGACATGGCCAGAAGCAATTTACTGCACAAACAGTTTCAAAATATTTAAAAATTTGATGGGGTCCATACACACTCCATCTGTAATACAAGGTTTAATTAACAATTGTGTGAAACAATTACACAATACACGTGTGCCTAGGTAAGAGCTACCATTGTGAATCTATGGTCTCTTCTAGCTTAAACACTAGCATTTTAAAAACAAGTCTAAATTCAACTTGAAGTCAGAAATGACAAAAAATAAAAGCTTAGCTCATATGATATCTTTTGAACTGTAAATTTCAATTTCCATTTTTGAAATGAACCTATAAACCAGTACTACATCAACTATTTAAACTGCCATGGCTTAATATGTACAATGTACTCATTTAAATAATTCAGCTGTTGTTACCCAAATTCAAAATGTAGCTTCCTAATTGTACTACCTTTTGCTAATACATGATTTGAAGATCTTCAGAATACACATATTGGTATAATTGGTAAAGATAACCTAAGTAATAAATCATACCTGTTGACCTTTCAAATCAGATTTTGTTCCATGTTATACATTAAAGTGTACAGTAAGAACAATCTGCTCTGTGCCAATATTTAGTTGATGGCATTTCCTTGCTTTTATTATTAAAAGAACTCAGATGCTCATTAAAGGCTTCATTTAATGGTTCTTTAATGTTTTCTTCACTGTGTTTTAGTTATAAAATAATCACTAACATTATCTTGAGTTTTTTTTTTTTAATGATTTAAAGATTCTATTCAAAACACAAAGTAATAATGATAAATTATTGAACATCAAAATATACTGCAATTCTAACTTGATAACTAAAACTAGTTCACGATAATTTAATCAACTTATACTTCATGTGCAAGTTGATTAAATTTTAAATTCTATAATTACCATTACTGAAATTAATGGTAAACTGGCACTAGACCTTTTATTCTAGTACTTAATTTTACAAATTAAAAACGCAAATTGCCCACTCCCAAAAAGCAATTCATCAATAATGAAAGAGTTTTAAGATTTTACTTTTATGTGTATTTTTCTCAAATTTCTCACTCAGAAGAACATAACAACGTAAATCATGTTTCTCTCACAATAATTGCAGAGTCCTTACTCATACCACATATGAACTTCTTAAACCATAACTAAATACACCAAAGTATTATTTTTTGAGTCATAATATTAAGACAAAGTTGGTTTCATATAATAAGGTTCAGAAGTGTTAAAGTGGATTTATAGAACCATAGTTACTAATCTATAAAAATAATCTATAGAACAGTGTGCTATTTTAAACTCTGAAAACTCTGTTACTTAAGCTTATCTACAGAAAACCTTGGTGAACTACACAAGCAAAAGTTTAAAAATGAATAGTGCAAAAAAATAAAATGTTTACCTTCCCAAGTGGATTATGTGGAGTGTTCACAATGATAATTTTAGTTTTGTTTGTAAATTTTGAAGCAAACTCTTTAGAATCTAGCACCCAATCTGCACTAGATATAAAACCATGAGACTTCTTCTGCAAAATATAATATACACTCTTATTAGGCAAATAAGACTCATTTATACAACACTCACAATTTCTCTCATCAAAACTGCATATAGAAAAAAATAATTTGAAATATATGGCAATTCTGAAACAATTAAAGATGAACAAGAAAAAGGTTATGCTGTGTCATCTTACAGTTAAAGCACAACCAGATTTTTAACTGATTTTTTCAAACAAGATATATATTTTGTGTATGTGCATGTAGGTTTAGAATCATATGAAGAACTTGCCATAAATTAACCTTCTATATGTGCCTTTAGGTTTTTCTAATATAGTAACAAATTTATTTTCATTGAAGGAATCTGTGTTTAAGAAAAAAGCACTGAAAATTATCTCACTTAACATGCTATTCAAGCATTAAATTCTAAAATACCTGTAAAGTTGTTCTCACTAAACAGTTTTTACTTTGTAAAGTTTGATAATGGACATTAACATATTAAATCACAGTTGATATTTTCAAAAATAAACTGGATCATGCAACACTAGTTTGGAATATAGTTGTCATCTTTCTAATGTACATTACATTAACTAAAGTACAATTATCATTCAAATGATATTAGTTCCTGCCTTTTAAAACATTCCATTTCATATCACATTTTACACAGCTTATTTCATGTAAACCTATACTGTACAACATTATTAATTAGTATTGAGTGATTAGAAATTAAAAGCATAACAATTAAGCATTATTACAAAATGCTAAAATAAATTATGTTTTCTACATTTTACGAACTATAATTTGTTCTTCAAAGAATACTGTTAAAATCATAGCCCCATAAAACTGCTAACTCTGCACAAGTCAACATGTTTCAAAACTAAAAATATATTTCTGATAGTTACACACCTCCATGCCACTAGTTTTGAGCTAACCCCAACCAAAAATTCACATGATTAACATGTACTGCACCAATGTATGATGATATCACCAAGTAACAAAAGCCCTCCATTAGTGGAAAGGTAACCCAACCTGCATGCACATTAACTCCAATTAATCACTTGCACTCAAAATAAATCAACCCTTAATTAATGAAAAAGAAAGAAACTGGAAATAAAGAGGTTGAGTAGAAAAATGTGTGTGTATCAGAAATACATTTTAAGATTAAGAAAATGGTAACTTCTGATAGGATACCTCCCATTTGGATAACAAAGTAGCTAGAATACTACAATGAATTGGTGGAGGGGATTTATAAACCTAGATGAGGTAGCTTTAGAAAGTATCTGATGGGAAAAACCCATCCAGTGTGGCACCCAATGACAGAGGTGCTCATAATGGCACACCTATGAGAGATTGCATATTGTCTCAACCAGGGTATACACATCACAAAGAATGTAGAGGGAGGGAAGGTAAATAAGCCCTAAGTGTTGCAGAAATTGGTAGAATATGAACACGACAACCTGAGCACTTGCATACAAGTGGTTAGCAAACTAATATGTACAGTACAGTACAGTCAGGGCACAATCAGACCATACAAAGTTTACTCATCTCTTCTCAACTGGTAAACACACTGAAGCTGCAGAAGAAGGGTACATTTGTTGTGTGAGGGGTGACCTGTACTTTTCTGACAGTGCTACCCACTCCCTACTTCTCACCATACTGTGCTGAGCCGACTGACAAAAGTTCACTGCCCAACAGCTATGAAAAGGTAAGTAGCAAAGGTCTCCTGTGTTCCACTTCAGATGTCGATATGCCCACACCAGGGTGTTGATTTTGTCGAAGTGTGTGTTGTCAGTTGGCGTGGAAGGATGTCCAGGACGCTCATCATCTTCAATGGACTGTCGACCATCCTTAAAACGTTCATGCCACTTGAAACACACCGTACGCTTCATAGCAACATCACCGTAAGCCGTGTTAAGCATAGCAAAAGTTTCAGTCACAGATTTTCCAAGTTTAACACAAAATTTCACAGCAAGTCGTTGCTTCTTCAGGTCATTTATTCTTAAATCCACCAAACAAAAACAATTGCACTTCACTTAAAACTGCATAGCTAATACACAAATGAAGATATCTGCAATTGGTAAATGGTGTCGTAATCAGCTGATTTGTGCGAACCTAACAACACCAAGCGGATTCCCATGAAACTAACTGGAGCCGCGCAATTTAAACAGTCTGCATATTTTTTTAACAGACCTGGTATACCCTTCTAATGACATTTTTGGCCAAAAGATCCAAGATTGAGTTCTTTAGACTTTGAAACTAATGGTGTCTGAAGAAAAAGGAAAGAAATGAGAAATTGAGAAATAAACTCTGGATGAGAATGTGAGGAACCATGTGATGGCTGAGAAATTAGTCTAAAGAGAGGTAAAGTGAAACAGATGGGCATCCACGGAGCTCAACCAAACATAACAGTGTTAGAGAGGAGAGAATAAACCTCACCATTAAACCCCTCTAGAGAATGATGTGCTGGCTCAAACAAGAGGTGGAAGAATAAGATGCAAGACAGGAACATGTTGAGATGCATAAGCTCAAAAACAATGTACTAAATAGCAAAACAGAAGACAAGAGGTCTGCTCCCATGAAAACATAAAAGATACCCCAAAGATTAGAAATCAAAAAAGAGAAGGAAGAATAACTATAAGCCATAACAGTAAAGTCAAAAATGCAATTTCAGATGTGTAGTGTTTTTTTTTAAAAAAGGAACCATAATGTCAGGCAAAGGAGGAAAGATAAAATAATTCCAAACATTGGTGACATGAAGTAAAGAAAGGGATGGGTCAAAAGATACAGGCAAAAGTGAAAGGAACATATCTTAGGACTGTCCTTGACAGGTAAAGTGGTATTCAAAGCAAATCCTGTGGGGAGGGTAGTAGCTGGTCATTCTCCAACTGAGGTGAAAAATGTTAATGACAGTGATGTGGAAGCCCACCATACGTAAGGGAACTCGCAATGCATTGTACAATGGCTGTAATATCTTCAACAACCAACAAGCCTCCAGAAGTCATTCCAGGAAAAGGTCGTGTTTGAAATATCATCATTGTCACAGGACAGTAGAAGACACCATCACTTAAGATTTCAAGAAAGTTATGCTTTTAAAATAACAGGTAATTTAAAATGAATCATAAGTTTTGTTAACAACTGCTAATGCAATACAATGCTGAAAAAAGGGCATTATTTTGAGCAAATGTAATTAAGGACCTCCACTACATATAGAAGTTACATCACAGTTCAAGGTAATCATGTGAAATTTAAATTAACTGAAGGCCATGGACATCTACAGAAATTATTCCAAGGAATGTTAATGTTTTCTTGTAGGGGAGAAAAGTAGTATAAAATTGTGAATTTAATAAAATAATTCATATACGAATGTTGAATGAATAAAGAATGAATTATGTTTCTCATTTTCCAGATGGGGCAAGTGCTCTCTCTTGTTTTTAAGTTGTAATAATTTTCAAAATGATTCATTTCTTACTGCTTTATTGTAAAAGTGTAAACAAAAAAAAAAATACAGAAATATGACTATTCAAAATTGTATGAGTGAATGCAAAGGAAAATGTATCAAAGTATGTCAACCACATTATATCTGCCACATCTAGTGCTGATGAGGCCAATACCAGGGTTCATCATGTCAGCTTGGACATGACACATATAGTAATGGTCCAGATCCTAGTCTGTAAATAAGATGAAACAAGTAGATTGTAATTATTATCAATTATAACCCATATGTCCTACACATACATAATTCAGTTGAAAATGTTTACTCTATAAAAAAAAATTTGATGGCAAGATAATTTTTTTCTTATCCGTTCTAAAACATCTGGGAGACTCAAAGTACCATACACACCCCAAATTATCCTTCAGGCAACATAAATTACCTTCAGAGTCTTGAATTTTACCTTGGTGATGTTATTTTTCTATCATCTTTATATGTCAGTGTTTTATTACAAACATCTTTTTCTGTTCAGTCACACAGAATGTTAAATATTCAAAATGGAGTCCAAGCATCTTAGACACTTATCAGTAAGCATATGTTTGTCTGGGTCAAGTTATAACACAATACATTACAAGTAACTACATATTTCATCATGCAATGTCTTTGATGACTGTTTAATCTGTAAAGATTTGTCTTGTTCATGTATATATACTAATAACATATGTAATAAATGGGATAATATATGTAAAATATTAACATTTCATATGCTTAAAAGTTTAATATCAAGGTACTATTGCCACTCCTTGATTATTTTAAATAATAGTAGTGTGGTTCTTTACCAAATTAGATCACAAATACAAGATATTCTCACTTGGAGTTATATTAATGTAAACATGTCCTGCCATCAGATTATTTAATTAACTGTACATGAAATCAAGAGTCTCTTCTTAGAGTAAACACTTTTTCACATTGTTGGACTGTAAAAAATAGCATGTGACACAACAGCGAGAGGAAAAAACTTCTTATAAGAACACAAAAAGAAAAATGAGTTTTACTTTTTAGATTGAGGTAAGTACAAAATCATTATGACAATGCTTTCAAAAGTGACACTTTGTTTTGTTTTTATTATTTAAATTACTGTTTCCTATGACTAAAGAGATCTTAAAACTTACTGGATGAAGTGGTACAAAAACGGGAATACCACCAGCCATTTTAATCGCTGGTTCATAAAAGTCAAAACATGGTTCAATAATAATGACCTGGAAATTAAATAAATAAATAAGTTATTTAATAAAACTTAATGAGACTTGCAAACAAATCTAAATAAAACTGCTTTACTGTAAAAATATACTTTACTTTTAATCACCATCTGTAAATAAACACATGTGTAATGTCAGTTTATGATTAAACATTATGTTTTACCTTATAGTTTCCTCTACGAAAAATCTAAGGTCCAAGCGAAAAATTTTTAAGTGACAGTATGTAATTTTAGTTTCCAAAGTAAAAACAAATTTGTTTCATAAAGTAATAAATAAAACAAGCACTTCTGTCCAAAACAACTTGTTTCTGATTATACATTGTTTATAAGATCATTTAATTAGCTAGCTTTAGAATCAAGCAAATCCTAAATCAAAAATTGTTGAACTACAGAAATTAAATTTTGTATATAGGGAGAGTTAATCACGTATTATAAGACGTTGCTGTATATGTTAATGCAATGGTGTAACACCAGGAGTCATATGTTTGATACCTGTAGTATATATCTGGTTCACAGTGAACATCCAACAATGATGTTAGGGTAGACTAATATATATGAACATGAACGCTGTTAAAAAAAAAGAAAAAGATGCAGTATTTGTTTAGCAGGACTATTAAAAAGGTAGTCAAAATAAGTTTTGAAAATAATCTTTAATATCTACTTTGAAAGCAGTAAAACTTTTAGAGTAGAGAATTAAGGAAGACACTGGGATCTAAAATTAAACACCAGTCTCAAAATGAAAATTATGGTTTGGAAACAGAACTTGGTGATATCTCCTGCCTCCTTAACGTAATAATGAATAAGGATAAAAAGCTGATGAAAGCTTGCAAACAAAAAGCATATAAGCTTCAACCATGTCCAAAACTCGTTAGCAGTTTTCATGAGAAAAATGGCTAAAGAAAATGAAACCAAAGCAAACTCACTTTACCATACACACTTTTCCTACTTTTCAGTGTAACTCTAGTAAATATTTGTGCTTTATGTTTGACTAAATATGGTCATGGAAACTGATTCTACACTTGTTGATTATCTACAGAAAGTATGTTAATTGACATACATTGTATAAGATTGATCTCACCATTTTTCAGCAAAAGTTTGTCACAGTTGAAATTTTAGTATCACATAATAGTACAAATGAAATTATATATATATATATATATATAATGGAAGAAGTAGAATCAAATACCTGGAATATTGTTCTAATAAGGTGTGAATAATACTCAGTACTGAGGAACCTGTTTAACTCAAAGGACAAGTAACTCATTTCTTTATATCTGTAGGAATTGTCTCAATATATTTACTTCTAATAATACAAAGAATTGTTGGCAAACATATATATTATTAAAAAATGTAATAATTTTTAAACAAGTTTTATTGAAATGTCATGCAAGTAAAAGATAAATCATGAACTCTTCTACATCTATTACTTGGGTCAGCAAAAGTGTTTTTAAAACACTGTTGAACTTAACTTTTCAACCAAAATACTTAGAATTGCCATTCATCAAGAACATCACTTTAAAACATTTTATAGGCTAATATGTAAAAACGTGAAGATCTGTCACCTTCACTTCATTATTAATTTCTCAATATATTGAGAACCAGTAAAATCTTGTTATCAAAAATGTCAAAAAGAACATGCTTTAAAATACAGCTTATTCAATAAGATATTTGTGTCTAACAACTATTTATAAAAACAAATAAAAGCTAAAGATACAATTTCAAACTTAAGCTAATCTCCTTAAAATATACGACAGCATTAACCTCTAACACAGTACATGTGTATACATATTTTACTTTAGATAAAATACCTCATCTCCAGGGTTAACAAAAGCCATAACAGTGCAATACATTGCTTCATCAGCTCCAACAGTGACTAAAATTTCATTTATTGGGTCCAGTTCACGACCAAGCAGATTTGAATACAATTTACTTAAAGCGTTTACTAACCGTGGATGGCCCTGTAAAACATTATAAAAAAGACAAATAACAAATTCACTTTAGTAAAGTATAAAATGAGTAAAATAACATTATTATCTTTGATAATTATAGAGCAAAAAGAGTTTTAATACATACTGTAATCACATATATCACAAAAAGCAGATTTTACCTTAAAAAACCTGGTGCACATGAGCACCTGCAAAATGTATTCTTGGTGGGAGCAAGCCCATAATCTGCAAACACAAGAAGCCTCACCATTTGCTTTAACCAGCAAAGACAATTATATTTAACAAACTTTGGCATCATATACCATACCACATAACTTGTTTCATTAGTAAGCTTTAGTTTTGTAATAAAAGTATTTATTCAACCTAACAAGTTAATAAATGGAAGGAGGCAGAAAAGATTCATTGTAAGTTACCTGTAGCAGAAAAATGTACTAAAAAAGATACACATCTAATTTATGCTCAACAAGTTAAAGGTAATATTTTAAAACTGTCATACTATTTTAACATTATGCATTCTTTAAAATATAATCCAAAGAGTAATGTATAAACTATTATTTTTTTCCACACAAGTGACATGTTAAACTTTATTTAATGACACATTACAAATTATTTTATTGTAGAATTTTAATGTTTTAATTAATAGTGTCAAACACTCATTCACATTTCATTCTACTAATTGAAAACACAAAAGATATGCAATTCTGTGTGCACCCGAATTTTGTACATAATTAATTGCACCCTTACAAGAATATAAACTACCAAATAAACTATCTCATTATGTAACACTGATATAAGGATAAAAGTAATTGTGTACAATAGATGTCTTAACTTTTGAGTTTTCAAAGCACATGGGGAAAGGTATCCAACAATCATTTTGACTAAAATAAATCTTATTAATCAGAAGGTTTATATATAATCTCATATGCATTCTGAACCACTTTGGTCAACTTTCAGAAGCAAATCATAACTTGTAAAAATAAAATAGATCTTCGAAACTCATTTGCAGCTTGTCGTGTTATTAAACAGATAAACCTGATAATTATATGAGGTTAGTTGAATTATTTAATCAATAATACTAAAGCCATTTGTTTGTTTGTTTTGAATTTTGTGCAAAGCTACTCAAGGGCTATCTGCACTAGCCATCCCTAATATAGCAGTATAAGACTAAAGGGAAGGCAACTAGTCATCACCACTCACTGCCAACTCTTGGACTACTCTTTTACCAATGAATAGCAAGATTAACTGTAACATTATAATGCCCCACAGCTGAAAGGGCAGGCATGTTTGGTGTGACAGGGATTTGAACCCACAACCCTCAAATTACAAGTCAAATGCCTCAACACACTTGTCCATGCTGGGCCTAAAGCCTTCTAAACATATGTCCAATTAATTTTTAAAGCCAAACTACATGTAAAATCAGTTATAGCTTTTTCCTTGAACATATAAGATAATTATTAGTTGAAAACTAATAAAAATTAAAATGTTGCTAACAATAAAATGCAGAATGTGTTTATTTCACATTAAATTTAAACATGTTTTGAAACTATGCCTGGAAAAGTCATTTTGAAAGATTGCCATCTACAGAGAATTTTCAACCATAAGAACATTTTTAAAGCCTATAAAATACTAAAATATTAAACTTGTAAAGAAAGTACAAAAGTTTTGAGTGAAAGCATCCCTGAAGTAATGTACTCTTTCATTCTTTCAGTTAAGCAAGGCCCCCACTAGTACAGTGATAAGTCTATGGATTTACATTGCTAAAATCAGGAGTTTGATTCCCCTCGGTGAGCTCAGCAGATAATCTGATGTGGCTTTCCTGTACAAAAACACACACACAATTTAGCAATGTAAATATCAAAGAAAAGATTACAAACATTAGGAAAAAATTCATATATACTACTTATAAATGTCTTCCATTTTCTTAGCAGGTTTTATTGATATCAACCAAAAGAAAAAATACACTAGTTTCTAAAATACCTAGAAATATAGAAAAAGATTCAACACTGTGCAACATACATATGAAGTAACATGCATAAATTTAGTGTTGTAGCAGATTTACACTTAATCATACACATTATGAACTTGGAAAATAGTTTAGCATATAGTACAAGTCAGTTCAAAAGCAAATTGCATTACTCAGTATGAAGAATAATAATTAATATTGTAAACACTAAACTAAATAGATTAAAATCTACTGAACTAGCAAATATTCCAGAGCAACAATCCACTAAACTTTCCAACTCAAAACTCTTTGAATGCACTTAGTAATTCAGTTTTTTAAACACTAGTCTCATGGCTATTCAAACAGCTACATGTGATTTAAGAAACAATTAGAGCAACTGGACCTTAGTCTTCAGTGGTATCAACTAGGCAAAAAAGTGTAAAAATATGTAAAATTCAAGTTTTTTTTCACTGCAGTTTATTATTGGTAAAATTACTTTTATGGTAAACATATCTACTTTCAATTCAAAAGCAATCTAACTTGCCTGTTAAGATGCAATTAAACAAAAGTTAACATTTTCTTAATTCAAAAATGTATTTCCAATAATAGTTACCTCTTCTCACACTTGTATCTATTACTCAACTGCTAGGATTTTCTTCTTTGCCCATCTAAACATAGGTATAAATTCAACCTTACATGCCCCAGTCAATGCCTTTGGTGATATTTATCTTGTGACACTCTCCACCTACATTGATGTGTCCTTTATCTTGATACTGTATATAAACACCTCATTCAGATAATGTCATCAGGTTTTTGAAACTAACTCAATCCCAGTCTCTAACACCAACTCTCAGTTGAGAAAAATGTCAGTAGAGTGTAAGAGAGGTAAGTACTATTGGGAATACATTTTCAGTTTAATAACATGTTAACTTCCATGACATACCTCCACTGACTACCACATTGATAAGGTAGAGAAAAATGATTCTACCTGACAGTGAAAGGCTAAATCATGAATTTCCAACAACCATGTCAGATAAGTCATAACTATTCCTCCATATAACTGAAGAGTAAAACCTCCATGCAGGTTCAAAAGCAACAGAGGAAAGATTCAAAACATCACATAGTCAATAAAATTACTAAATAAAACAAACTTAAGGAAACTTATTCTAAAATGGCTTCCTTTTTGTATTTATTTCTCTTAAAGACCATGTTGATTGCCAATGATTGGAACAAAATTTGATAAAATAAGTTTGTTTTATTAAAGCAAAGCAATACTGGACTGTCTGTTGTGTCCATTACAGAAAATTAAACCCCGCATCTGTGTTGCAAGCGTGTCCACAGGAGGCTTGAAAAGTCAATAAACTAAAAGAAGCTACAGGAAAAAGTAAAAATAAATTCTCTCCAGACCATGTCAATTGCAACCTCAGTGCCCCCTTTAAGAACACCACAAATTGAATATATGTCTTCATTTCACTACAAATAAGTTCACTGACAGTCTTAACTAAGATAGGAGAGGCCCAATTTCCCACAATATTAAAAATAATAATCCAGGAATTCATACCATAAATCAGCTTGCAAATCAGAAAAAAATATTTTTTAAGAAAATGAACTTGGCAAAACAATATGTTTCAGTTTAACAGATATATATATACAGAAATGCATATGTGTATTGCAAAATTCTCACCTGTTTTCTAAATTTATAGGAGATTCTTGAATGTATCACTTAAATACCAGTACTGTTAAGCCAATTGAACTTTCTAGAACCTAACCCTAAAGGTTTTTTTAAAAATTGCAATACACAGAAAGACGATTTAACAATATTATTGGTTCAATACAGTCAGGATACTATATATCTCAGAAGCTATAATTGTGATAAACCCTTATTAATAAAACACTATAGATATTTGACCAGGAACATTTATAGAATTTGAATATTACAAACCATTTAACTTTAGTGAATTAACTTTGAATGTAAGTATTTCTATGAGGAAATGTCATCTGTAAAAAGTAAAAACATACATTTGCTCAGTGAAGCAGCTTGCTAGCTCGCCATCAAGAAAAATGTACCAACGTATCAACAGAGAATTAATTTGCTCTTTGTAAACTGTCAATAAAAGATTTAGTTCCAGATAAGATAGAAGAATCAGTATTATATGTCAGTTTATGAAACTTTTGCATAAAAATTATTTGTAATAATCATTATTATAAATTGTATTGTTATTTATATATTAAAACATAAAAAAATTTTGTGTATCAATCTTGTTGTCAAATTCCATAAATTTGGCACATATTAACACTCGATTAACTTTGAATTAAAATTTCTGGCTGTTTGAAATCGTAATACGTTACACACATAACACAATAAATCAGAGATAAATTATACCTTACATCACCACTAGAATATCAGTATTATTACCAGTAATAATGTTATTCTAAGCCTATTCTAGGAGTGCCTATTTTTTGTAGAAGCCATAATATGGGCTGTGATAAAAAAATTTGATTCAGCTGAACTGTTACATATCATTCCTACTGAGAACAGGTCTGTATTTAAAATCATTACACAACAGTTGAACAGAATTGTCTGAACTGAACCAAAACAAACTTACAATATTTTGCAAATAGCTGCCATTACTGAGTAGTGTTTTGCAATTTTTATTTTTCATATGTTCTCATAATGTTGCCTTAATATCAATATTGTTTGAAGTGAGTAAAAATGTCATTGTTTGATGGAAAACAGGCAAATTAAGCCGTTGACTGGTTTATCTTAGTCAACTGCAGAAGCTCCAAAGAATTTTGTGATCATTTAGGATTATATTCTTTATTTATTATTTAATACAAAGTAGCTAAAACACTCATTCTGGGTCATATAGAGGGGCTTGAATTACTATCTAGTAACAAAACGCTTCCTCCAGGCTTAGGTTTAGGCCTATGAGCAACATAACCTTTGGCCTGCAAAATGCAGGGTAAATTTCCGAGACTTATTTTGAAAAAAAAAATAAAGTTTTTGATGTCAGGAAATAGGGTATATACTGTTCTATGTAACAGAAATGGGTTTTTGTATATACTGTACACTATTGTTGAAAACACAATTTCACAAAAATGTGACTTTTAGGCATAACTGGGTATAAAGTCATCTTTTAAAAATGCAAGAAATCAAACAACACAAAGAAATACCTCAATGTCAACAAAATTTATTTGTAAAAATTATCACAAAAATAAACCTCTTAAAACAAAAATAATATCATAATAATAAAATATATGAAATTGTCTCAAAGATCTAACAGACATTTTCTGGACAATTTAATTTCTCTTGCACTCTTACCCATGCCAAAATAAACTTACATGACTTTGAGTGTACTGATTGAGAGAAACATTTGGATGTGCCAAAACATCACGTAAAGCTTTTGTAATAAACTCAGGAGCTGCTAAATCAGGAAAGCCTTGTCCTAAGTTTACTGGTTTCACCTCCTGGGCAAGTTGGTTCAGCTCCACCCTAGACCAAAAATCAAAGATCTTCATGATAAGTTTTCATAGTGAATTATCTCCATCTCCAGATATTAAGGCTAAAGCGTAAAAAAAAATATATAGCAAGTTTTATGAATTAATGGAAGCTTCAGAGAACCATTCTTGTTGTGCTGCATTCATTGTTTATTTTCTATGAGAAACATCAAATATTATATTCCTAAATAATAAACATGTTTATAAAATGAAATAGCACTGAACAGATCTTTTATTTTATACCAATGAACCCAAATTAACAATTTCTTTTTTTGTTCTTCTCTACAGTACCTTTATTACGCACATCAGGTTTTATGAAAATGAAATAATATACTTAAGAATGTAGCTAATATGATGCCATAAAACAAAACTCATTCACAGAATTTCTCAATATTTAGATTATTAAGCTATTGATAAATATGAGGAATACTTTTTTCAAAAGATATTTATTCTTCACTGTTCCTTAACATGACAGAAAGCAGGACACAGTAACTACTAAGAATCTACTTTATCGTATAAAAAAAAAGCATATCAACTCCATCACTTATATTGCAATACTCCACCTCTATTCATATTTGATTCAAATATTTTTACAATTATATTAATTCAAAACTTATCAAACTTTGGACATGCTTTCTAAATGCATCCCCAGTTTAATAGCTAGACATTAACTAAAGTAGAAATATTTCTTTATACATGGTATATACCTTAATTGAAGGTATACTAGAAGGAAATTTCACCAGTCCTTTTTGAATCCCAAAGGCCATTCATGACCACTGGAGCACCTTTGATACCAATGCCTCATCCAAGATACTAAAGTACATTTAGGTGGTGATGTTCATCAAGTACTTTATTTTTTACTTTTGCATTTGACATTAAGTGTTGTGGGAAGATACACTTGCTGTACTGGGTAAAAGACCTGGGTCAATGTAAGGCCATGTTTATCCAAAGCCTCAGTCATAATATTCATCCATTTCTTCCTGGGTTGCTCCCTTCCTTTCAATCCTGTTATTTCATACTATATGCTCTTACTATTGATTGGTTGGGCTGCATTCTCACTGTGCAACCAAACCACTTAATACTTTGTTTCTTAATGTATTTGCTGATTAGGGCTGTTCTGACCATTTCTCTAACCTTTACATTTCTTATCTTGTCTCTTCTAGTTTTAGTAGTAGCATTCTATAAGTATCTTCTCACAAGTGACAATTTTCCATTCTTAACATTGGTAACATAAAGTAACTTACCATTTCACTCAATGATGACTTATATTGGGCTGAAATTCTCATCACTCAAATGTTCACTGTATTTCTTCCAAAACTCTTCCTTTCTTGTTCCTTCTTGCTACTTTGTACTTTACTTCTTCCTTCAACGTTAAACATAATTCAAAGAATTTCTTCTTTTCCCTTTTTATTTCTTTGAATTTTCCACTTACCATGCTTTTCCCTTCTCCCTACCATGTTCAGTTTTCTTAAAATATTCAGGATGGTACTCTTAAAATGTTCCCATGTTTCCTCAATACTGTGGGTCTTTTTTAGTATTGTTCAGATGCTTCTGTCATCTCTTTTCCAATTCTTCTTTAACCACATTTTCATTAAGTTTCCTCAAAATTATTACTTCTGTACAGATATGAAAGGTTGGTATGGTTTTGGTGTCTTAATTAGATAATGACAGCTGGATGATGGTCAGAATCTGTACATTAGGTAGAGTGTTTGAGTCCCTAACTTATCTTAACTGGGACAGTCTTGTCAAAACATAATCTATCTGTGAAGCTTGGGTTATATGTTAATAACATATAAATTATGCTCAGCACATAGTTTGAGTACATGCCATCCACTGTATTTGCACTTTGTGAAAACATCACTATGAGGACCCAGATATGTTTTTAAAAAAAGATCTTTTATCTTTAAAATGTTCAATAACAATAAAGTTACCAACATTGCTCACTCTGTGTCATTGTTTTATAGGTGATTGTTTCATTGATGATGTGGATATTTTTTTTCTGACATTTATTTATCTGGATTAGCTTCTGAATAATCCAAAACAAAAAGGTTCCAAGTGTAAAAAAAACATCAAATACCTAGAGATGCACCTTGAACCAAGTCCACGATTTGCCTTCCATGAAAAGGAATAAGGCTTCAAAAAAACATGACATTTTGTTATACATATAGCTCAGAAACACCTACACTTAGATTTCAATTGAAAACTTTTCTGATTTCAAACTTAAATCAGTTCAGTTCTCTATAATCTGACATAACTTAAACCAGATCACAAAATATCTCCTAGATGGTATTCTACAAGAATCAAAAGAGAGAAACAGTTCAGAGGAAACACTAACTATATATTTTGCAGCAACTGAACCATGATTGATGGTAGTAAAATTTGTCTCAATTGGTAGAAGAGCTGTGGTATTTCAAGGATTAATCAAGACACAGTTATTTGATTTTCACAATAACAAGAGACTTGTGAGTCTAGCACATTAAATAACTAACATGGTGATTTGCTACAGATAGTAGTGTGAAGTTTGATCAAAAATATACACTACTGAGTAAGTGTTTTTACAAGCAGAGGATAATTTATTGTTCAATTTAAAATTATAAATGAAGTAGATAAACTTTATATAAATAAAAAAAACAAAATAATGAAAGGCTAACAAACTTCACGAGTGCCCTTTAATCCCTCCTAAACAAAAATGAATATGACTGAAATATTGTCACAGCTATTAGAGGTCACATTCTTTTTGTATTTGGCTAAATATACAATTGGACTACAAATATTTGAAAATGTGCTTTTTTCAAGTGTCAATTCATGGGATAATCTCACACGCACAAGCAACTATAGGGCCAACTGTAACTATCCTATTAAACAGTAGTTAACTTCCATAGCTCAAATATGCTACATAAACTAATATTCAGGGTTAAAGAAAAACCAGTGGCGTAGCAAAGGGAGGGCAGGAGGGGCGATCCGCCCCGGGCGGCACGTGCCAGGGGGCGGCATTTTGAGGGAATTTTGAAGGTTAATGGATTATCAATGGCCAGCGAAGGAAGGGGGGCAAATCTCTTACAACCGCCCCGGGTGGCAAAAATAGTTGCTACGCCACTGAGAAAAACATGACCTTAATCAAGGTTAGCAAGTTATAACTGACTAATTTTTAAATCTTTTCTAATTTTGTAAATCCAAAATAAACACTACAAGAGAATGAGATACGTAGGTTTTTGCATACTACATTAAGAGCTTTAGTTATATCTAACTGAAAATAATAATGCTGAAAAATATTTGTTACAAGTATATTAATACCAAATTGCATGAATTTTGTACAACCCTGGAAATATTTTCTAAATGCACCACTAATTTAGTTATTAAACATCAACAAATATACTCTTTATACATGGTACATCACACATTTTACAAACTGCTTCATTTTGGATTTTGTTTCGAATAACAGTACTCAATTCTCTATTCTTGTTATTGCATAAATCAACACAAACTCAAAACACTTGGAATAGACAGCAAAACATATTACTATAATTTCAACTTAATAAAGATATTTAATTTCAGGACATTATTTTTGCAACTCCAAAGTTTTTTACACTAATGAATACAACATAAGGCATAGCCAACATACTTCCAAACTTCCTTTCCAAAAAACAAAACTGACCAAAGTTATCTCTGGAGCCTCTTTCCATAAATTTATTATTTAAAATTGGTCCCTTGGACCTAAGTCTCACCACTAAAAGGTTACTCCTAAGCCTCTCTGTAAACCCCAGAGACGTGCATTTTGAACTGTTAAGTGTTTACAGTATTATTTTTACATTCTACTTAAACATGACACAATGTAAAAATACAACTGTACAAAATCTGGTTAAGATAACAGTTATCTCCCGATCTCTTTAATATTACATAATATAGCACTCAGACCAGATTCATGAAATAGTGTTAAAACAGTAGGAATATGTTAACCGTAATAAAAATGCTCACTAACAGTAATGAAACTCAATTAACAAATATCTGTATAGTTTTCCTAACTTGAATCATAGACAAATATCCTGTGATATGGAAAAGAATGAAGTGATTGTACCAATAAGACAATTAGAAGCCACTGTGATATTTTCAGGTGAAACTAATTTCCCTTAGGAGATTCAACAAGATATTTATTGCAAAGTAATTTTGAGTTCTCTATCTGACAGTTTCAGAAAGTTATTATAATTAAATAATCTTTATTTAAGCTTCCAATAAAAAAAAATGTGTGCATGGGATGATAGTTCGCACTTACTGTACAGCTAAATCTCAACTTTCTGAAGAAATATAAAAAAAGGTTTAATGAAAATGAGCTGATGCTACGGGTTAAACTTCAGAAGATAATAATACTTATGTAGAAATAACTTACACTTCACTTACCAAACTAAAGGTTTGAGGTTTAGACAGAAGAGAGCTAACAAATAAATCATAGAATTACATTTTAAATTCTATAACAAAGATTTCATTCAGGACATGTGTCCCTATTGGTCGGTCCCAATGAATCATGGAGGCTGTATATATGCAAAAATGGCTAATAAGGAGCGAACAATGTTTTAGCCTTCTTCGCTCATCGTCAGGTTCACAAAGAAAGAGGTAACTGACCAATAGTTGACCACATGTTTGAAGGGGGTCGTGTAATTGAGTGTAGGAATGTAGATGGCATGCTTAAATGTTGGATATATTTATTAATATAGGTATAAAGGTGTTCTTTTGTATTGGTTTATTTTGGGTTTGAATTGTATTTTTCTCTACAAGTGAGTTTTCTCATCATCATGGAGGCAGTAACTTCAGGATATCACCTGACCTACCACTGAAGGTCACATTTGTCTACTTTCATGCATTGTGTGCAGAATTACAGAACTGTTTTCATGGGAAGAACAAATATTACCTTCAAAGCATAATAAAGAATAGTATGTGCTGTTATGCACAAACATAAATAATGAATAATCTGTGCTCTGCCCACCACAGGTATCAAAATGTTGTTTTTAGCATTTTAAGCTATCAAACTTATTGCTCAGTTAATGAATTGGACGAATAATGAAGGCAGCTACAACTAAATGAACTTAACATTTTCAACCACACATCATATGAAAATTATTCATGCACAAAAGAAATAGTAAATACAAAATAATATTACTTCAAAGTAAGAAGGTATAAATGTTTGTTAAATTAAAACATCACAACACTACATACTAGACAAATCTTAAAATATCTAAACTCCAGTTTCTTACCAAACATTTTCTTGCATTCCTTTGAGACGGTCTGCTGCAACGTGACTTGTTCTTGAAAACTAAAATGAATATTAAATTAAAAAATATCAATAAAATATTTTAACAAGAAGTTTATATAAAACAGATAATTATATAAAATAAAAAATCATCAAAGTTTCTTAATCAAAAACTTTTCTAATTTAAACATCTTCCAAAGTCACTTCAAACCTAACAACTTCCTAGCTTCCTGTGTCCTTGAGATAATTCCAAGATTAATGATCAAGTAGGGATACACTGACCAGACTTTTTCCTGATGAGAGACAATACAAGACTGAAAACAATGCATAAATATATCAAACTAATCTTTTCTAATATAAAACTTCTTACAGCTTGTTCCATTTACTGTTTTTTCATGGACCATAATTAAAAACACAGCAAGTTATACTATTACTTTGTTATCTCACAGTGTATTTTCATGACAGAATAACTACTGTATGTATATTGAATGTACTTGTACAAATCATAAGCAGACATAAATAGCACAGCAATTCTTTTTTTTGAAAACCTTTACTATGCAATGTCTGAATAGCCAAATTCAGTGACTTGCACTATACCATGTAGAATGCCAAATCCATAAAAGGTACAGACTCAGCCAAGTACAAAACAGAAATGCTGATTTTCTTTACCATAACTTTATTTATTTTTATGTTATATAATTAATAATTTCTTTAATCACTGAGCTATTCGATTTTTCTATTAGTTTTACTCTTCATATAAGTGGAACACGTTTTTTTAAAATAGTTGTTTGATATGAAAAGCAAGATCCCAAACTTTCAATCAAGTTAATTAAGTGAAACTATACATGTACCAACACTTATATAGGTTTCTTTTTACTTGTACGTTTGCTTTTTTTGATTTCGTGCAAAGCTACACGAGAGCTATCAGCGCTAGCCGCCCATAATTTAGTAGTGTAAGATTAGAAGGAAGGCAACTAGTAATCACTGCCTACCGCCAACTCTTGGGCTACTCTTTTACCAACAAATAGTTGGATTAACTGTCACATTATAACGCCCCACTGGCTGAAAGTACGAGCATGTTTAATGCGACCCTCGGATTACGAGTCGAGCGTTTCTTCTTCAACGTAATTATTCTAATTTAACCATAAATATTCCCTTGGTTATAGAGAGAATAAGAAACGGCAATATGATTGAAAGGTTGAACGCCCGTTAAGATCAGGTATTCGCTTTTTAAAACCAATTGGCATATAGCCCTTTATGTTTAACAACACATATTTATCTAACAAAAGTATACACAAATTAAATAGTTGCATGGTTCTGAAGACTCGTAAAATTACCATTCACCTTGCGTTTCGCAAATAGAACAGTACCTGAACGTAGGTCACATGCTACACCAACTGACATTGTGCGAAAGCTAATCTATGGGTAATAATTTTCACAAAATCCATATAAATGACCAATAAATAACATTTAGCCTACCATTTACAGTTCACTAGGGTGAGACGAACATCTACAATACGCTACTACTGATTGCTCAATATATAAATAACACATATTAAATTACATTCACGTTGTTACATTTGCACATGATATAGCCACTAGTAGACGATATGTTTAATCAGTACAGATAAAAACGTCCATCTCACGCGCAACGACTAAACACTGACACAACAACGACAATATTTTACAGCAGACTACGGTGTTGAAGGCTGAAGAACAGTCACAATATCGGAAAAATATATTTTTAAAAAATCACATAAAACCAGGGGTGTGCAACATTTTTCGTCGGTGGGCCATATAACCAACTTCATCAATCAAGCGGGGCCACTTAAAAAACAAGCTTATTCGTGTACATGCACAATAAATTAAAAAAAAATTCTCAAAATGCAATCAATAATATTTTATATTTTTGCATGAGTGATCATTTTAGTGCGACACTTGAAATTTAGAGTCCTTGCAGAGCTTGTCAATATCAGCTTTGACAGAAGTGGTTGCCACTCTTAACTGACTGGTCAAATGTTCATCAGTCAGCTGACTTCTACATTTGGTTTTGATGAGCTTCATTTTGGAGAAAAATTGCTCACAGCAGTAGGTGCTACCAAAAAGGGAGGCAATTCTTTGTGCATGACGGGACAAATTGGGAAACTTTTCACGTACACAGAGTTTGTAAAAGTCTAGCAAACTGTTTTCAGAGAATTTCCTTTTAGTGTCCATGTCAGCCTGCAGTTCAATGAGTTCCATTTGGCAATCATCAGGACTGTCTTCCACTGCCAAATCAAAAGGTTGAGCGAACAATTTCAATCTAATTTCAGTTTGTCTGAAATCTGGAAATCTGTTTGCAAACTCATCACGCAGCTTTTGTACACTGGTTCCATATTTGGTGCAATCCAGATTAGGAAATTCCAGTTTCCTGGTTGCAAGACATGTAAAATGGGTCAATATGGCTCTTCTCAACTGAACCTGGAAAAGTTCCAATTTCTTCTCAAAAGCACAAATATGCTCAAACAACTTATTCACAAGTTGACTTTTCCCTTGTAGTTTTAAGTTTAAATCAGACAGATGCTGTGTAATGTCTGTGAGGAATGCTAAGTCATTCAGCCAGTTCTCATTGCTCAAGAAGTCCACATTCTGACGTTTGCTCTCCATGAAGAACTTAATCTCCTCTCGCAGATTCCAGAATCTCTTCAAAGTAGCAGCTCTACTAAGCCAACGTACAGCAGAGAAGTACAAAACATCTGAATACTCACTGTCCAGCTCATCTAAAAAAGTTTTAAATTGTCGATGATTTAATCCTTGGGTTCGAATATAATTTACGCATTGGACGACATTTTTCATGACTTCTGCAAAATCCAGAACTTTGGTGCACAAGCTCTCTTGGTGAATAATGCAATGGCTTACAACTACGTCTTGTGCTCCAATTGCAGTTAGAAATTTCTTGGTGAATCCATTTGTCCTACCTGTCATGGAAGGAGCACCATCTGTTGTAACACCACATAATTTATAAGGATTCAGTTCAAACTTTTCTACAACCTTAAGCACTTGTTCACAAATATCCTGTCCTGTGGTTGTGGAGGAAAGGCTTGCCATATCTAAAAACTCTTCGAAAACATCAAAGCCTGCAGTAACAGCTCTGATGAAAATGACAAGTTGGGATGTGTCATTGATATCAGTGCTTTCATCCAAAGCCAGACTGAAAGCTTCACACGAATTCAATCTCTCTTTCAAAGTTTCTTTGATGTCTCTGAAAGATCTTTTGTCCTGCGTGAGACTGTAAAGCGGGAAAGGCTAGTTTGCTCCACCAAATATTTTTTTCTCTGGACATGCATATTCTGTGAATATTGTTAAACAATTTTTAATAAATTCTCCATCACTGAAAGGCTTTCCCTTTTCTGCCATACATTCACAAAGCTTAAAACTCAGTTTTGTCACCAGTTCTGAATTTTTCTTGAAAGTGGTAAAAACACCTTGTTGCTTTTCAATGGATGTTTTTAAATGTTCAATTTTGTCCTTTCGTGCCTGACCAACAATTTCATCAAACTGGGAGGAGTGCTTAGTTGCGTAATGTCGCTTAATATTGTACTCTTTCATGACTGCAATTGTAGTTTGACAGACGAGGCAGACAACACCTTGATTATGTGGGACAACAAGATATTTTGTGCACCATTCACTGTTGAATAACCTTCCCTCATCATCAATTTTTCGTTTCTTAACTGCTGACATTTTACTAGCCCTGAAATCAAAACAAAAATTATTCTCACGAAAATAGCAAAGTAGAAAAAAAACATAGAATTTATTTACACATGGAACCTCTTATGGACAGAAACACATGTTTCTAAATTGGCATCCCGATCATAGCCTTCCGGCACTTAAATTAATTGAGAATAGCAAAATACAGTGTGACCTCGCCTATTCGCGGTTCGCCATTCGCGGGTTATGCGCGAACTGCGTTTTTGTAGGTCACCGAGACTGAAAGGGCTTTTCGAGAAGATTTCTGTTGTATTTACTCAATCAAGCCGTTTTTATCAATTGTCGTCTTCACCAAACAAGATTGGACTGCTATTGGCTGACTGCCTCAGCTTCTCCAACAACGCAAACGGCAAAGCACAGCCCGGTAACGCACGGTACAATTTAGTGAAATACATAACAGTATGCAATATTGCTACATTATTACTGCATCAATGAGTATAAGTATCATTAGTGTTTGGGAAGCATTTCATATAGTATATAATCGCATACATATACGTTTTAAAACTGCATCCAATATTCGCGAATTTTCGCTATTCGCGGGAGGGTAAAGAACGTAGCCCCCACGAATAACGAGGTCACACTGTACATAGAATCAGATGGATCTGAAAGCAAAAATTTTAATAAACTCAGTAAAGTCACAACAATATGCTAAATAATAATCAATTTACCTTCAATCTCTTGTAGTAACTTTACTGTAAAAGGTAATAAAATTTTCACCAATAATGAATGACGGACAGCAGAGGTTAGGGAAAATTGTCGCCAGCGGGCGAAGGCGAGGTTCAGGACATGACGTTGAGTCGTAGACAATAGTGATAGTGCACGTCACCTATTCATGCCCTAAGGAGGCCGACCAATCGAATTCGGCCTACTCCTCTCTAGCAAAGATAATTTTAGAAGTTTGTCGAGTCGAAGCCTGGGAATCCCGTAGGATCGATGCTTTTAAAAATATTCCATTTGCGTTGGATTACAGATCAGGCCACATGGTTAGATTACAACAACTAGGGCCACACTAAATGGCTTGGCGGGCCGGGTTGTGGCCCGCGGGCCGCCTGTTGCACACCCCTGACATAAACTGTATTGAGAATTAATTTACACAGATCAGGAACCAAAAAATGTCTTCCACATCCTATGGAAATATGTTATTTTAATACGCATTCATTTACCCAAAGTTGAAATTAATATTTAAAAAAATAGGTAATTATAACATATTAACAGAATGGAAAGATTATTTTATCTTGAACGAAAAGCTTTTTGCTCGTTAAACGAAGATTTTCAAAATAAAAGTGTTGAATCTTCAAGTAATGCCATTTGTTTTTTGTTGTTGTTTTTTAAATTAAGCACAAAGCTACACAATGGGCTATCTGTGCTCTGCCCACCACGGGTATCGAAACCCGGATTTTAGCGTGTAAGTCCGCAGACATACCGCTGAGCCACTGGGGGGCAATGCCATTTGTATTAGGCATTTCTTTCAAATTGCCAATTACAACATTAAACAATGTGTACATAAAGAGGTAATAGTAAGATAAACCATTTGTTTGTTTGTTTTGAATTAAGCACAAAGCTACACAATGGGCTATCTGTGCTCTGCCCACCACGGGTATCGAAACCCGAATTTTAGCGTGCAAGTCCGCAGACATACCGCTGAGCCACTGGGGGCAAGATAAACCAAATGCGTTGATTTCAAATATTTTTGTAACAATTTATACTATTTTTTTATTTTGTGATGAAACTACTAATATTTTGAAATATGTGACAAAAAGTATTTGAATATACCAGATATGTGTGTGTATTTTCTAATAGCAAAGCCACATCGACTAAGCCCACCGAGAAGAATCGAACTCCAGATTTTAGCGTTATAAATCCGTAGACTTACCGCTCTACTAGAGGGTGCATGTCAGATATAAAATAATATTTAATGTAGCATTATTAATATATTTATTTTGTTTTTTTTGTAATTCATTTATCTCAAGGCTATCAAATGTTATGTTAGCAATCCATTAATGTAGAGGCTACGAAGATTTCTAGAAGGTGTAAGTTATAAACGTTTTAATTGCTATGATAAAACGAGCGGAAATCGAGTAATCACAGAAAATGATAAAACGCTGTTGGAGTAGAAGGCTTAGTGACCGATATGTTTGAGTGAAATTGAGTTTGAAAGAAATAAGGAGAATAATTTGTTTCATCAGAGAGAGTTCTGAAAAAGCTGAACCCGTCTGTGTGGACTATGATAAAGAGCAAGTGGACACTGAAAGTTCCGGTTGTAATTGCAGTAATTTACGCGATTGAATTATACATGGATAATATTGCGATAGAAATAGAAAAAAGAAATAGTTTGGCTTATCATTTGCATTCTTAAGCAAATGAAATGACATAAGTGGACTTTTGACAAGAAGAGAACTTCAGTTCTAAGAGTGACTGGGTTACAAATTATGATATCTATATTGTAAAGAAGTTTTGTACATACGTTTAACTTGTTTTGGATACATATATAATTTTTAAAAACAGTAAAAAATGTGTTGTTTGTTTATCGTAGAATTTATCGCTAACAAGCACCATACATGTAATATAGAAGAATCCTTAATTCAAAACACTCATATATTTAAAATGCTATACTTAAAAGGGTAAAAGTTTTGACATTTGGAAAACTGTCTTGTGAAAGTGGGTTTTCTCGGGTCTCTCCCATTTCCCCCCCACAGCAAAAACTTAGGCATTGGATTTTTAGATCCCAGCCCAGGCAACTTTATTGCCAGACCCTGAGTCGGGTCGTTTGAATTGAATTCATGTTCATATTTGCTTGACTTCTTCCTTTCGGGACGGGACCTAGCTATCCTCTCCGGTGCTGCCTTTGCCTCTGTCCAAGATAACATTTAGAGTGACATCCTCCACCCAAAAAAGAGTAAAAAATTATTTAATAAATAAATAAATAACACCAAACCTAATAACAATTCACGAAAGGGGGCGAAGAGGAACCACACGTTCCTGAACACCCCAGTTGGAGAGAGAATTTTTACGATTTCTCTCTCTCTAAACTAAACCCCTGCCACGTTAGTTTGCGTTTGCGAGTACGGGGAGGAGGAAGAGGTCATAGAGAACAGACCCTCCAGGGTATGAACTTTTATTACCCAAACACCTACGACATTCTTACATTTAAAGAAAAATATACAAAATAGGTGAGGAGAATATAAATTCAACTGCCATCGACAGTGAAGCTGAGGCTACATTGATAGACAATGAAAATCTATCAACTAATAGCATAAGTATTAAAAACCCACTCTGGATATTGAAACAAACTCAAATTCGATACGAAAAAAGCTTGTTTTGACGACGAAGTCTTCACACTAGTGAAGACTAAAAGTCAGAAAAACAAGAAAAACAAACACCAACAAATACAGAAACACACACAAAAAATGCATTTAAATTACCAAAAAGCACCATTATCATACAAGGCATACCCGGAAATTACAACGAGCCACAACTAGAAAGGGAAATATTTAGGTGCAAACCCAAGACTAACATAAAAACATTGATCTGAGTTCTCGTTTAAGGACAGGAACCCGCTGACTTAAATAGATTATTGAAAGAGTGGCCTTTAGACGCTTTTAAAACAGGAAACACTGCTATACATTTGCCTGAAGCTAGGCCAACACCCAAATCTTTCGTAATCCGGGGGTTGCACCACTTTATCGACATAGAAGACATTAAGGAAGCACTAAGTGAACAAACCATAAAATACAATTCAGTTGAACACATAATTTCAAATATGACAAAAAAAACAACAAACCTAATTAAAGTAGTTAGAGACAATACCCAAAATATAACCCAGCTAATAAATAATGATATCACAATGTGGTACCACAAATACCCGGTAGAACAAACCAAATCACCATCAGTAGTTGTAACACAGTATTGCCAATGCCAAAGGTTTGGACATGTAGCAGCAGCATGCCAAGCAACTGCGCGCTGTGTAGGCTGTGGAGAAAATCACCACATACCACAATGTACCAAACAAAATCCCAAATTTAAATGCTGTAATTGTGGGGAAGAACACACGGCAAACTATAAAGAATGCTAAAAATTCAAATCAATTAAGGCACACTTATACGAACTTAAAAATCCAAACATGAACAAGCCACAAACAAACAAAATACAAGAATAATCAAAACTAACTACTACTCAAACACCAGAAAAAAAACACACAAACAAACTCATATGCTGCAATAGTCAAGAAAACATCATTCATGCAGGAAAAATCATCAACAAATAATGAAGATTTAACTACAACAACTAAAGACACACACAAAAGTACACCTACGAATATTGAAAACACGCGAACCAATGCCTTCACTTCCACCTTTTCTGAAATATTGACAGAATACACAAATCCAAATAATGAAAACAGTCTGTTGTTGTTGTTGTTTTGAATTAAGCACAAAGCTACACAATGGGCTATCTGTGCTCTGCCCACCACGGGTATCAAAACTCGGATTTTAGCGTGTAAGTCCGCAGACATACCGCTGAGCCACTGAAAGGCCATTAACAGTCTACCAGACCTAATCATTAAAATAATTATGAAAAACATCCAACAATACGTACCACAAATGTTAACATACATCATTAACTCTGTTAAACATGGATAAATTCATAGTACTACACATCTATATTCAGGGTGCTATTGCTTCTATCACCTCTCCCGTTAAAGTTGTACACCTCAGCTTTAAGATAAAATCAAATTTGAAATAATAATAATAACAAAATTGTGCTAAAATAAAACAGCCACCTACTTTCTAGACTTAAAAAAAAATAAAAAATGAAAGAAAAATATAAATGGACATTGCCCTGAAAAGGACCAGATTTAAAGTTATGTTATTACTTCAGTATTAATCATTCCATTTGTTATGTAAATGTCGTGTAAATGTTTTGTAAGCGACAACATGTCGTGTTGTGTTTAAATTTTCATTTATATTATTTATATATTTCCATATTTATATTATTGTTTCGAAGTTTAAACTAATAAAATATGTTGTTATTCATTTAGGGTAACATTTAGAATTTTCTAAAATTAAGTAGGCTAATCATATGTATGTAAATGAAATGTTGGCGACCTCGTGTCTAGACGCTGAGTCTCGTGCAAGAGCGGATATGCGTGGATTGCCCTGGAGTTCTGTGGAGGTTGCTCGATTGTCCGAGAAGTAGGCCTTCTGGTATAAGAAGACGGTGACACGAGAAGAAGGAAGAGTCAGACATAAGTTTTATTCAAAAGAAGAGAGTCAGTCATTCGTTTGAGAAGGTTTAAGTGTTTGCTGTGATTTGTGACTGAAGTTAGATCTATGGAAGCTGTGATTTTATTTCGTCAATCTCTACGACTCATTCGAATTACTGGTTGTGCTGAGAGTCGACACGTACGGGACTAGCCAGGGGAGATCGAAAAATATAGGCGACAAGTTTGTGACGTTCATCGGAGGCATCGTGAAAAGAACTTCGTCGAATTTATTGAACTGTGAATTGTTTCTGAACTTCTTCATTTAAACTTCGGAATTTCTTCGTGGGACCAAATTCACACCCTAGACTGGAATTTGAGACTTTCATTTTAGATCATTATATTAAATACAGGCCAGTACCATTTTGTATTGTGATTAATTTTGAAGGTTAAAACTAATACCATTTTGTTTTGTAATTAATTTTGAAGGTTTTAAACTTAACATCTGTCATTGTTATTATATAATTAATGTGATATCTGTTAATAGTTTAGTGTAATAAATTATACAAGCTGTTATCTGTGTCTTTCTGTTGCATTCAGTCTATATAAAACATAATCTAACACCGCCCTCTACATTCCGACACTCAGTTACACAATTTTATATGCAAAAACGGCTCGTTTGGGTTCAGAAAATATTTTAAATAGAAGAGCGAACAACGTTTCGACCTTCTTTGGTCATAAAATGTTACATAGGGTTAAAACATGGCAAAGGCTGAAAAGTTGGATGAAAAAAGGATGGAGTTTGAACGTTGCAGAATTGTCGAGCTGCAAAAGCAAGGTCGCTCTCAACGTGCCATCGCTGGTGAGATTGGGCGTAGTAAAACTGCTGTTGCAAATTTCTTAAAAGACCCTGAGGGGCACGGAAAAAGAATTTCAAGTGGTCGGCCCAAGAAAATTTCGCCGGCGTTGAGCAGGAGGATTCGAGGGGTTATCCGGCAAGAGACCAGTTGATCGTTGAATCAGATTAAGGCCCTTACGGATGGAGGATGCAGCTCAAGAACAATAAGACGGCATCTACGAGAGAAAGGCTTTAAAAACCGTAAAAGATTTCAATGGCCACGTCTCCTTCCACATCACAAAATAGCTTGGTTAAACTTTGCTGAGAAACACCAAACATTGGACGTAGAAAAGTGGATGAAAGTTTTATTTTTTGATGAGAAAAAATTTAACCTAGATGGTCCAGGTGGTTTCCAACGTGACTGGCACGATAAAGATATCCCACGAGACATTTTCTATATGACACAGTGGAGGAGATTCCATCATGATCTCAGGTGCTTTCTCCTTCCATGGAACAATGAAGTTTCAGGTTATATAGGGGCATCAAACAGCAGCTGGATACATTGGCATGTTAGAGAGAGCATTCTTATTGACTGAAGGCCCTCGGCCCTCGCTTGTGTAGAAATGATTGGATTTTTCAGCAGGACAATGCCGCAGTCCACAATTCCCGCAGTACAAAGGACTTTTTCATGACAAATAACGTGATTCTTTTGTACCATCTAGCGTGTTCGCCCGAACTGAACCCCATTGAAACTGTTTGGGGGTGGATGGAAAGGGAAGTCTATAGAAATTGACGTCAATTCCAAACAGTGCATGATCTTCGTAAGCCATCTTCACCACTTGGAATGACATTCCAGCCAACCTTCTGCAAATGGTTATATCGACTATACCAAAGCGAATGTTTGAAATTATTCACAATGACGATCATGCAACTCACTACTGAGACCTACCCTGTTCAGGACTTCTTTTTGGTATGGTCTTAAACTTTTGACCAGCTAGTATTTATGCTAATTTCATAGTGTTTACATTTTCTATATTAAATGCTAAAAAAGTTGTTTTTTTATTTCCCCTTTTCTTATTTTCATCTTTTAAAATAAATGGTTGAGTCTAACAATGCAAAATGCATATTTTTTCTTTATGTTCATTGGCCTTACGATTTTGGTCAGAAGTGTATATATATATAGTTGAACTACTTAATTTACTATTTTGAATTCCCCATCGCGCCAAACATGCTCGCCCTCCCAGCCGTGGGGGCGTTATAATGTTACGGTCAATTCCACTATTTGTTGGTAAAAGAGTAGCCCAAGAGTAGGCGGTGAGTGGTGATGACTAGCTGCCTTCCCTCTGGTCTTACACTGCTAAATTAGGGACGCCTAGCACAGATAGCTCTCGAGTAGCTTTGTGCGAAATCCAAAAACAAACAAACAAACAACTATTTTGAAAAATCAATTATATAAAAGTACCACAAAAAATGAATGTATTTAGAATAAAATAAGTTTAGAAGGTCATTTTGAACATGTTTTCTTTTTCCTATTTGATTCGTTGGCTCTTTTTTGTTTGTAAATAATGATCATAAAAATAAAGAAAAAGAAGCTGAGGCGTCAATGACTAAGAGACTTATTTTAGTCCAAGAGTTTTAGTCAGTCACCTGTTCGAGTGCTGCATTTGTGTTTCCAGTTTAACGGCCGAGAAGTGGTTAAGAAGGTCTCTAGTTTGCTCGTTAATTAACTCTACATGCAGATAAGTCTTTGTGTGAATAATCAGCCTAGATGTTATTAAGTCCCAGTAAAGAGAACTCTCAGGGACTCATCAGATAGTGTTGATATTGACAGCTGTTGGTTTTGTGGGAGCCACTCGTGGACAAATAGAAGTTACACTGTGTGGTATTCCCGAATAGGAGGTAGGTAGGCCTTGCAACTGGAAAGTTGAAGAACATCAAGTTATAGAGGGTGCGTGTATTTCTCTGAACTCTGACTTTGTTGTAAAGAAATGTAAAGTTCATTATATTTTTATTAACCCATTAATGAAATCACAATTAATAAATAACAAACACGAAACAAAACATGAGCAAGTGTGTCTTTAACGAGTTTGTTGGATGGTTGAAAAAGGAGTGAATTTGTGACTCGATCTCTCTCTCTCACCCATTACTTTTAAGAAAAATTACAGATTCAAAATAAATCCAAATGAAAATAAAAAAAGGCTTGTATTGTGAATTAAAATGAAATACTAAGTTACAAGAAAGCTAAAAGTTCAATCTATGTTATTTCATATAATTTAAGTTCAATTTACAAAGTTAATAAAAACTAAGTTTGTTAAAAGATTGTTGCGAAAAATCTGCCAAATAAAGAATCTGGCTTTTAATACCAAAATACAATAACATCACACCAAACTAGGTTGTATCCGCCACTCCTCGACCTGCATCATGACTCTCGGTCCAGAATGGTGAACTCTGATCCGTTACGTGTTCACTAAGAAGAAAAACTGCCTTCTATTTTGCAAGAAAAATATGATCAATTAACATTTGGTAAACAAAGTCCCAGGCAGTGTTAGTAAAAATGTTTTGACAGGAGCAATGACAGCAGCGTAGAATATTGCATTACATAAAGTTGACGCAACAAATTTTATACAGATGAAAGTTGAAGAGGCCTGACAGCCAAAACAAATGAGCATAAATCAGACATCGAGACACATTAAAACCAATGCAAAAATAGCATATATAGAGGAAGCATTACACCTACTTCAAAGGAAGGAAATTAAAATTGTTAGCAAAGGGATGGAAAACAACAAAGCTATAGAAGTTGCTTACATCTCATTATAAAAGAACATAAACACCACAGCAGGAGACAAGTAAGCTAAAACAGCAGCAAGCCTATGACACGACAAAAGGATGTTGAATAGGCAAAGGGTGGTCGACAGACAACAATGATGAACCAATAAGAGAGTGGCACAGTACAGTGATCAGGAACCTAATCTGGAAAAAAATGTATACATACACTTGAAAGGCATTAGAGTGTCACACTCTCCTGAAGATTTGTTATAGATAGGATCCTGTTATAACATTTTTACTGTCTCACTGCTACCTTAGTTGGTATTTGTCAAACAAGAATAATACTCAATTTATTCATAAATCTATCTGCTCATAGCAATTCCTAATTTTTAAGTTATATGGTGCAAAAAAGACAGATGGCCACAGCTATCACTGCCACTCTTATTTGGCTGAATAGTGTAATTAACTGGCAAATCCACCCCATAAGGGTAACGTGGAAAATGTCAAATAAAAGGTGAGAATTCCATGTAATAAATCAACAAACTATGGAACCACGTGAGGTAGGAGTATGTATCATAAACCGTCAGAGTGGATGGGATTGGAGTAGTCATAAAGAAAAAGAAGGAAGAGAAAAGGGTGTGAATGTAGAATTACACTCTCGAACACTTTTAGTCTTTGGCACAAAGAAATGATATGGAAAAGTAGAATGCAGGAACTATGAAAAAAAAACGTGGAATACACATCAGAATGACAAAGTTCTCACGTTAGCATGGGCTTCAAGAACAGGAAAGATATTGAGCATGAAAACAAGCATTCAAATGAAAAATAAAGAAAAGCATGGGGAAGTACATTAAAGTGCTGATCAAGAAGGGAAGCAGGTTATTGAGGGCAGAAAAAAGTGATACAAAACATTATAGACAAGACTGGTAACCCGGAAAACAATCAAATTTGGCAGACTAAAATGTAGCAGATAATACCATCCTTTAGCTCAGATAAGAGAAAACCGAGACTCAGTTTAAAAAGTCAAGACAAAAAAGGATGATATGTGAGAAACAGTAGGATGGGAAGGTTGATAACCTAAGGGAATTGACCAACAGCCCTTCAGGCAAGGGATGAAACAAAGCCATGTGTTAAGATGAAGTGCAAATACGGATAGATGATGTATGCCAGAATGGGGCTGATAGTGTTGAAGATAAAGAAAGAGAAAGTGGGAAGTAACATCAAAAAGTGGCACTGCATTTAAAATCACGTGGGAACAAGCCAATACAGACCCACCAGTAGAACATCACATGGAGTAGTCTAAAGTGTTGTAAAGACACGTTTGAGTAGACAAATAGGGGAAAAAATACATAAGTACCAACCAGATTAGTCCTGATAGATAACATTAACAACTACCATCAAAGGATGAGGAACAGAAGATCAAAACTGAGGATGTGGTGACAAAAGCATCAATATTTGGGACACCACATATAGCACAGTAAACTCAAAAATTGTGAGGATCCACGGGTTATTTGGCAAGGGAAAGCCATATGTTATACTGGAGTGCAGATACAAATAGACGACACATACCAAAGTAGGGCTGACAGAAGTGTGTTGGAAACGATAAAAAAAGGGATGCAACACCAAGAACTGGCATTAAAGTTAAAATCACACAAGAGCTGGTCAGTATGGAGTCATCAGCAAAATGCTATGTGGAGTGTAACAAGTACATGTGGAAGGAGGTGAATTGAAGAAAATGCATATAGGTACCAACCATACCAATCCAGACTGAGAGCATCGACTGATCCCACCAGAGGATAAGGAACAGTAGACTAAAATTGGAATGTGATGTATTATAAAGAGTAGCAAAATCTGGAACTTCCTGCAGAGCACATGAAACCTGAAAAATATGAGGATCCAAAGTTCACTTGGCAAGATGGGATAACTGACCCACCAAATTCAGGGTATCCTAATTATTACATGCAAACACTGACATGATGGCAGTGGGCCCAATACAGTAAACCCAGTGTTTGAACACAGAGGTCTACCAACTTAGTACCACTTGCTCAGTTTTACTTCAGTTTCTGCTGAAAATATTTGGTGTTTTTGGCTACATGAGCATATTATATAACATGTGGACTAAACAGAAGAGAAACCCTAAAATTCAAGCAAAGCTATTGATAATTTAGACCTGCTAACCAGATGAAAGGCAACAAATCAGTAACTTCTGCAACCTATGTATTAACCAAATAGCAGAATTGAGCTTCATAGCCACAATATTCCCACAGCTAAAACTGTGTCAATTTCCACATCATGACTTAAACCCAGGAGCATTGAGAGGCAGGTCAGGCCCCAGGGACAGTTGTGTCACCAGGTCCCTTTTTGAAGTCTTCATACATTCATGTGTGTATGAAAAAATTTTCTGGTGGAGAAAAGCTAAATGTGCAGAGAATTTACATTTTTTGGATAAAAGGTAATTATTCCTCAAGTATATTATGAAAATGAGAATATGTTATTCTTTATCCCAATATTTTCCTGGGCTCCCTAATTGACCCTGGGACTGTAGCCCCCCTGACCACCCACTTGTCAGGCCTGTTCTAATCTTAAACCACACAATTTACAATTTGCAGTCTAGTAGATTAACTACTGCACTGTGATTGGCCTTCTTCCAAAAGACTTACAATTTCATTTATTTTTTTCATTAAATATCATTTTGTCTGTATTCCACAATTTCATGAATAAATTGCCTCATTTCTTAATCTTTGATATATTACTATTCAATGAGAATTTACAGTTAATTTTCTGTTTTTCAACAAACTAAAACTGCAAAGTGTGAAAAGCATGTATATCAAAGTAAAAGTGTGCACAGAAAGAAAATATTTTATCAGCAATACAAGTAAGGTAATTTGTGCAACAGACGTTAATGTCAAACCAAGATATATATTGGAACTACCAGGTAAACATTAACTATGTTGTTAACTTTTATTACTTTTCATTATGCCACTATACTCTTGTAAGGTTAGGTATTGAGACACTATATACATATATAGAGTAGCCACAGTTTAAAATATGCAGACTCTGTGAAGAACGGAGATCAAACTTGCCATAAACTAATGTTTCCATATGTTCAGTGTTCTCTGAAAGTATCAGTGCAATGCTTCTAACATATAACTGAAACATGCCACAAAAGAGCTGTTCACTGTCCTTTCAAGTATTAATTCTGTATTTTACATACAACAAATACAAAATATGTGATATCAGTTCATCTAATGCTATTAATTACAAGTGACTAAATGAAATTAAGCACAAAGCTACACAATAGGTTACGTGTGCTCTGCTCACCATGGATATTGAAACTTGATTTCTAGCAGTGCAAGTCCAGATGTTGTGTCACTGGGAGACGGATAACTATGAAGCAAACTGCAATCAAAATGTCATGTGCATAATATATTATTATTTATGTGTTCAGCATTACATACAGCTTTTGAAACTACACTTCTGTTCCTTTTTTCCAATTAACTTTAAGGCTTTTAATGATAACCATTTATTCAGCAACTTCAAGTAAATGTTGTGTTTTGGTCATAATATATGTACGTAATATCTTTACACAATAAAAAAGATCTTGAATGTACTTTTATTAAATAGAAAACTAAAGTTTATTGCTGGAGAGAAGCATCATTGTTGTGTATACAAACTTCAGCAAATGTGTAAATCTATATACAAGTGTCCATTTTCATTTTCTGAGGCAAAAAAACAACAACAAAACACAAAGCAATTATAATGTGTTTTGGAAGAGTAGGTTTTTCTTCATGCAAAGAACTACTCTAATTCCAAAGCTGATATTTTCACATCTTACACATTACTTTTAAAACTGTAATTATAAGTTCCAATAAAATAGTTCTATTTTAAATTATATATTCAACCATTTCTTGTGCATTAACATTAAGCATGATAGAAAGTAGTAAATATTTTTTTAACTGGATCATCATTGGTTGATCAGTAATTTTTGTCAGTGTCTGAAATTCTATTAGATAATGCTCTGATGCTTCTTTGCTATTTTGATAAAGTTTTTTGACAATATTTCAAGTTTCTGATAGCTGTTTTAATTGTCTTTTAAACCTTGAAACTTTTATAGTCATTTTTATAATGTTTTCAATTGATATGTGGAACTCTTTGGAAACAAGCTAACTTGAGAATGATAAAAATTCACTTAATAAAGTAATTTAATAGTCACTTATAAAACATTTTAAATTGTTTATTATACATCAAGATATTCTCTACATTACAGGAAAATCTTAATTAAAAACCATGTTTAAAGTCATAGTTCATCCCAGTAAATCACAATCTTTGCCAGTAATTAGCACTTCCTATAACTATAACAAATAATTTCCAATTAACTTTTTAACTTCAATGTCAGATACAAAATAATATTTAATGTAGTATTATTAATATATATTTTTTTTTGTATTTCATTTATCTCAAGGCTATCAAATATTATCATCCTATATAATTTTCAAAATATACATCTGTTCTCATTCTTAATATGAACCAATCAGATTACATCCTCTGAAAAAGAGGATCCAAAAAATTCCATATCCCTAACCAATTTAGATATATTCATAATTAACCTTCTAAGTTTAAGTAAATAAATTTGTACTAAAATTTAATTATTCTCTTTAGATAGTCACACAACTACAAAATATCACATTTATTTATTGTCAACATAACAAAATGTTCAAATGTTTATTAGTAATAGACCAATCAGAAATCCCAAGTATGCACAATTATACCAATGTATGGATATATAGCAGTTTGTTCATGCAAATTGTAAACCTTATAAAATAGTATTTCTCTATCCAATTAGTGTTAACCTTTGCACCTAAAAACATAAGAGAAAAAAATCAACAAGACCCTATAACTGTCGACAAGTGGTACTGCTACTTTCATTTACTCAGTAAATTTAATATACCTTCTTCATTGAAAAAACAAATACAAAAACAGAACTCTTTCACCAAATCTAATGCACAATCAGAAAAATGGCTTTAACTTGATTCACAAAGTTTCAGTATACATGCAACTCTAAAACTTTTTCAAATCAATTTTTCATGTATAATTTTGAAGAACAGAGTTAAAGTTGTTTATTGAATTTGCAAAAATAATGACGTGGTAAAGTGTCTTAGCAGAATTTAAAAATAAAAGTTTCCTTCTGTTCCACAAGTAAGTAAATAACTGAGGTAAATAATAACAAATCAACTACACCATGACTGGAAGTACCAACAGCACTTAAGGATACAGGACTTCTACATCCATTTACGTGTACAGAAAAATAAATTTCCTTTGGTAAGTAACAAAGCTACATACTTTAGTAAACTGCCCAATTATTAAATAGAGCTAATAGTTGTAGCTATCATTAAGAATATTACACAATTACATATAATCAGATTTATTACTTAAATTGCCTTCCAATTCTGACTTTATTATGACCTTGCCAACTCAATTGAGAGATTTTTTCAAGTCAATTAGTATCTTCTCAGCTTTCTCTAAGTTTGTTTCCTCCTATTAAAAGAATAAATATCAATTTCATTTCAATATACATTTTGATTACACACTCTTTACCTTTTCTAAACCATATCATTTTTTCTAAGAAGTTTATTCAAAATACTATTATGCATTGATATTATTTAAAATATATGAAATTGAGATAAATCTAAACAAACTACAATTAATCTGACACCTACTAAAGACAAAATTTTTAAGTACAAAATGTGATATTTTTTCATTTCCACATTTTATACAATAAATAAATGCTCAACAACCAGAATATACAAAAAAAATTATGGCCCCTGAAGTCCATGTTAAATACATTATACTGTTATTACCCAAATATATATACATACATTTTAAAGCAATTACCACCAAAGTTGATTGTTTGTGTTTTTCAATTTTGCGCAAAGCTATTCAAGAGCTATCTGCACTAGCCATCCCTAATTTAGCAGTATAAGACCAGAGGGAATGTAGCTAGTTATCACCACCAACTCTTGGGGTACTCTTTTTATCAATGAATAGTAGGTCTTTTAAGAAATTTGCAATAGTAGTTTTACTGCACCCAATCTCACCAGCTATGGCACGTTGAGAGAGACCTTGCTTTTGTAGCTCAACAATTCTGCCACATTAGAACTCTGTCAACTTTTTATCCTTTGCCATGTTTTTACCCATGTAACACAGGAGACATCAGTGGGAGATGTTGACAACACTAGTGCTTGAACACAAATAGCTAAATTTCATTACATGTTTTGCAATTAATGCTTCATTTCAGTGTGGTATTGAACTTTTGACCAGCTAGTATTTAGGCTAGTTTCATTGTGTTCACAATTTCCATATGAAATACTAAAAATTTTTTTATTATTATTTTCCCTTTTCTTATTGTCATCTTTTGAAGCTCTACTCATATAAATGGTTGAGTCTAACAATGCAAAGTGGATATTTTTTTCTTTATGTTCATTGACTTTAAGATTTTGGCCAGCAGTGTATATCATTGTTGTTACCATGAAAAATATTTTAATCCTATTTTCCATTGTGCAACATTTTACCAGTTTATATTGTTACCTCAGCATTTGTTTTGTCAGTCCATAATCCATATACTATATAAAAATACAATTTCCACATAATTACTTGTTGAATTTCTTGAGAATAAATCAGTAAATTTCACTTTCGGTTGAAAAACATGTATTATAATATTACATAAACTAAGTAAAACCAGTTTCACATTTCTACTTATAATAATTAAAGCACAGTTCAACCTATGTATCTAGGTGCATAGTAGTGATTCTACATACAGGATTTAGCTTTCTGTCAAATTTATGGTATTATCAAAAACTTTTTAAATGCCCTTAAATCATATTAAAAAATACAAAATCTGTTTCAGATTAACAAAAATAGGAAGTAAAAATTTCCTGTTCTCCATGTATAAAAAAAATAAAAGCATGAAAAATCATTCCACTGGTGGATATTAATTTGAATTAAGACCTTTAAAACTGAAGCATATATTGATATTTTAATGAGTATTTATTTTGGGGATAAATTTTACTGATGAGTTGTTTCTATAGTCCCTAGACCAAAACTGATAACTTAAGGGTAAATAAAAATAATACAGCAATCTAAAACACTACACCTGTATTGATAGCTTTTCCAGAAACCACTGGTTCAAATTTCACTTGAGATTGAATCTTATTTTTAATTTATTTTAGACTAATAATAACAACAATAATAAAAGTGTTATAAAAAGGAGCCAATTAAATTATACAAAAGTGTAAATTATATGAATATATAATGTAAAAGTGAGTAAATTAAACATTAAAACAAAAGTGGAAAAATTGTTTCCTTTTATATTGCAGCTAGAATATAAAGCACCATGAATATACAAGATAGCCATGTTTTGTTCAATATTTTCATGTTTATCATTTATAACCTTATTAACACTTTCCAGATCAAAGGAGCATCAAATTTCAATTGCATAACTCACAGAACCTTCTAACATTATAGCTTAAGTTGTTGTTTTTAAGGGAAATGTTTTTTTTTCTATTTTCTCTATTCTATGACTAATTGCAACTATTATTATTAATGCACTACTTAATGAGATACTTAAAACCAAGAAACGTACGTCCCTTTGATTTTCATAAGATAGTCTTGATGTAACTTCTTTTGGTCATACTTTTAACTGTGTCTTTGCATTTTAACAAAATTTATTTTTAATGTTTTATTTTATTTTATTGTTCTTTAGTGTTGTTATTGTGTTTTTTTTAATCAAAACACAAGTTCATGGGTGTCCTTGGCCAATACTACAGTATCGTGGGCTGAAACACTTTAGTCAGCAAAACAATAACCTGAAGAGATGGTTTATAATTTAAAAAAAAAATTAATCCTTTCAAACATGCATTTTGAAATATAACACACAATTAACTAATATATATAAAACTAAAGCCTAAATACAATTCAACTAACCAACAAATTTATAGGTAAGAAACAATGCTAAAGTACAAGCAATGATAAAAATGGAAAAAGTACCAATAGCATTTTGACTAATTCTCTCTGGAAATATTCACACCAATATTAATATAACCCTTAAGAAATCATATTTTAAAATACACTCTTCTATTGATTATAAATACCTAGCTCCAACAGTACAATTGTCCTATTTGAGCATAACTACTGTCAAGAGTCAGAAGACATTTATTTCTTCTTTCTCCAAAGGTACCCTAAGGATCTTGAAAGAAGCACAAGCAAACAGAGCAATTAATCTAGTTTCTGTCTATAAACACAAGTATTCAACTTACAGAAAAGTTAAGACTTATTTCTTAATCTATTTATACCAAAAAAACTTTTTAAACTCAATAGTTGTTTCATTTCAGGTTCCAGTGCAGAAAGTTAAATATCAATATAATTAAATATTCAATCTTACCTTGAAAAAACAGAAACGAATAAAGTCTTCTCCTAAATTCTTATGTTCATCACAGTAAAATGCACTAGGTGGTATACCTTGAAGTTTCTAAAAAAAAGGATTATAAAACCTTTCCAGTACCTTTTGTCAGGTACTTATTTAATATAGAATTATATATTTAAAATACAGTATCAATTTTAAAATAGGGTTAATATTAAAGTTTACCTAAAAATATCAGACACTGTTTATTCTATTGCAATAACAAAAATTACCACAAAACAGTTTTTTTAAACCTTCATATTGTGAATTATTGTTTGTTAGATCAGGGACAGCCAACCTTCAGCAGAGAGAGATAGAGACAGAATCGTGCAACATATATTACAAAAAGAGAATCTAAAATTTCATTTGCTACAGAAGAACACATGTAACTTTGGCAAAGTATGAGAGGAAAATGAGGTTCCCAGCTGTGCCACATGGTGGCTCCAGAGAATACAAATGCTCTTATTTATATATATATATATATTGAAACGCCAATTTAACTATATGTTTTCCTAGATTTTCTTATGCTCCATAAATCAAATGTGTTACTTTAAATTTCAGGAGTCAAATATGTAATAAAAAAGAAGCCACAGGTTAGTCATCCATGTTAAATGACAAACTTATATGGGTATTTCATGTTACAGACATTTCATATCAATATTACAGTGCAGATCTATCTCGCTATATCATGAAATATTATGAATTAATAAAGTGTACAGTTCTGTTGTTTTATTAATTTAACCTGCTAATCACTATGTGATAGGTCTTATAAAAAAAATCAATTCCAAACAAAAAACATTAAACTGACCTTGTATTTTAACAATTCCTAAGTTTTCCAAGTACATGTGAAAATGCAATACTTGCACAATAAATATCAGTAACAAAATTAATGACAGAAACAAGTTACGAATGTTCAATATTTATTACCATCATAATATGAATTTTATTTCTAACACAAACATATAAACAGTTAAAATCAGATATTCTCTTCCCCAAGCTCATGAAATAGCAAAAAACTAAACACACAATATATTAATTCCACTGAATTTTTTGCATTATGATTTGTGAACCACATATAAATAATCCTAAAATATACCAATGTACTAACCTTATTTCGAGATAACCACTTCACAAATCGATAGTCCTTTGTTCCCTGTTCTGAGTCAAAGTTTACTTTGGATCCTTGAAATGCAAGTTGAAAAAGATTATTATAAATAATTTTGTAAATAATTTCCCTTTTTTTTAAGAACTCTTTTAGTGTGTGTCTATGTGTGTGTAATTACCATAGATAAATGTGTTTATTACTAAAGCAAACTTAATCTTGTAAATATTTGTTATACTGTTGGATGCTATGTTTTCAATATTTTAAATTAGATTATTGTTTATCACAAGGAGTTTGCCATGATGATGCAAGATACAAGTTTCTGTACAATCTGGTAGTTTCCCGTATTGCATACATACAAAATTAGACTGTCTATAGATATGAGACTTCATGACTGAATAAATTAGTTAAGTATCAATAACAACTTGCACAGTAAGATCTGGTATGTCTGTCATTCATTTATTAAGCAAATTCGTTAGTATGACTGTTAGTAACAGATTAGTTGGGAAATTTTGCTGGTCATTTGTTGTGTATTAGTTTTGAAGTTATTGTTCAGAAGTTGTGTAAAAGTTAGGCCTAACAGCAACACAGCAAATGCTACTGAACAAATATAGGAATTTATCATTACATAAACTAGAAATGACAAGAACAAAAACATTGCAACAATGGTTTCAGAAGTTGGATTATTTTAGTGAGAATAAAATAGAATATTGACAAAACTTCAAGTTAGCAAAAACATAAATGAGACTGAAAATTTATTGGTTTCAATTAAGCACTAAAATGGAAAATCCAAAGACCGAGAAGAAAGTTAAAGATAAAAGAATATCAAAGCTAAGAAATTGGATCCAAGAGAGGAGTTAAAAAGAAAAAAAGAGTTCTTATACTAAAATAAGAATCAAAATTTAAAATTAATCCAATAGACAAGATTTATGAAGCAATTTATAAATGCACAATGAGATTATATCAAGAAGACTGACAACTACAAAAATATTGTAATAATAGAATTAAAGAAATACAGAAACATCAGTGAGGTAGAAAATAACACCAAAGATAGAATATAATGATGGAAAATGAATTAGTAAATGCACAGACCAAAGTATACACCTCTTTCTGCATCCACCTCCAAGAATTTCAACTTAAAATGCCATTTACTACATAAAATAGAAGAGGATAAATTACTTGGTCTGCATCCATTACCACTACTGGTGTACCCTGGACTGTTTTAACAATGCAATTACAGAATCCAGCTCCTTGTTCTGCACAAGAACCTGATGAGATAAGAAATGAAAAACTTGATGCAACCAGAGAGTCAGCTGTAACAAGAAGTTTGAAAGAAACTGAAGGGGAAAAAGATAAAAGTTAACATGTAAACTAAAAGTACATTTCCAGTAATAACTCTGCTGACATTATAGCTATTCTTTGATTTCTGGCATTTCAGCTTTGCCCATACAAGTACTGGATATCTTTTTGATTTGCTTCAGTATCTTACACCCCACTCAAATGCCTTTGGTGGTATCTTATCCACCTAAGTCAATGCACCATCTATCCAGGTACTGTATAATAAGCACCTCATTCAGATAACGTGTTTTGAAATGGATGCTTTCCAGAAACCTAGCACTAGTATTCAGTAATGGTTACAATATAAATAAATATTCTGTAATGGAAAGATAGTTATAATTTAATAGTTTTGCAAAAACAAACAAACATAACCTTCAAACTTGAGAATTCATGGTAAGCTAATAATTTACTGCAAAAGATTTCTATATTTATACATTAATGTTTAGAAAAAAATAAGCGTAACACTATTCTGAAGCCAAAGAATATCTTGATATGCTGCAGTATGTGTAAAAAAAACAAAACTGAATCACATTCTTATTCATAAGTAATAATTTGAAGAAACTGAGAACAGAAAACTACATTCATATAAAAGATGCTGTGAAAAGATAAAAATGTCAGGAATGTTGGGCAAATGGTGATTTTACCTTCAAGTATAACAGGAGACTCCAAATATATGCATGAATACACATAAGGTGCCATGTGTTATGTTTGGAAGTATAGATGCACTGATCTGTTTATAAATATTTACCTGCAATCCAAATTGGACAGAAAGTATTAGTAGAAATATTATGTAATCATAAATCTCAAAACTGCCATAATGTAACTGCTCACATCTTAAAATCAAATATTGTGAAACTAATGCAACTTTTAAACAAAACATGAAATCTTTGGTAACACACAATGTGACATATATACTACTGAATGGGACAAAAAAGGAGGATTTTCACATGCACAGATACTAATTTGGCTTAAAAAAATCTGACACAATCAAACTGCTGATATAACTTCTTCAGAGTTACCAAATCAAAATGATACCATTTTGTTTTAAATTGTGAAAAAGCATATTATTCATTGTCAATGTGATTCATCAAGTATAAATTCCTATGCAAGAAGAAGAAAAATGTGCTAAAAGATTTCCAAAAACTTTCCCCAAATAGACAGAAGCAAAGATTGATGGATATTGACCTAATAGGACGAAAGAGCCAGATGATGGAGGTCACAGCATTCATATTAAGGAATTTAAAATTGATAATAGGTTGATTGTACCTTACAACCTTCACTTCTTTTGAATCATGTTTTGAAATTTATTATTGAAAATAAACAAAAACTGATAGATCATGATTTTGGTTATAAACATATCCTTAACAATGGTGAAAATGATAAAGTTGGTATAAAATCCCTTGATGCTCCAGATGGAAAAGGAAAAACATTTGTGAGTAATCAGCTTCTTGTAAAATATAGATCGCAAAAACACACTACATTTCATTCAGTTTATAAGTTACCTCTTAATGTTAAACAGTATGCATGTGGTATAAGAACAAACCAAGGGTTAGAACTCATCAACACCCATTAATATTGCCAGAAGAAAAAATGACAATCAATGTAGTATATAAAGCTTTAGATTTAGATAAAAATTACAAAAATAGTGTAAAAATTAAATTTTTTAAATAAATGTTCTTTGGGTACCTGCATAGGGAACAGGTAATTCAACTAGTTGTATACAAATACCAGACTAAAAATTTAAATTAATTAGCTTTTTATCAGTTAATAAGCTACAGTAAAAAGCTCATGTGACTGATTCAATTAGTAACTTTGTTAGTGTGTTTGTTACTAGTTAATTAATGAAGAAATTGTGCAAGTAATTTTACAAATAAATAAGATGTTATTTTCAGAGTTTCTATTGAAATAATGTTTAGAAAACTAATTTTTACCAATGAATGTAACCTGTAGTAAATATTATTTAAGAAACAAATTAATTCATTAATATTACAAGAATCCACTTAATGATAAAACAAACCACAGCAATATTACTTTGTAAATTATAGGTAAGAGTAGAGTCCATAAAACGTACAATCCCAGAAGTCTAGCTTCTTAACATAAGAATAACTTATTAAATACCTATTTCTGAAAAATCAGCAATCATAAAATAGCCTCCTTCTGGAACAGTAGGTGCCATTCCGACAGCAGTTAAAAATTTGGCCATGCGGTCTCGTTTACGTTCTAATGTCTTTACAAGGTCTTGCCAATAGCTATCTGGAGTTCCCATACGTTCCATTTCCATTTCAAATCCAATAGCTACAGCCTCCTACAACAACATGTGGATGTATAAATTAAAAGTAATTTAACTGTAAACAAATAGAAACCCTTTCCCTTTTACCTCCTTGTATAGGGTATCCTTTACTGTGCACAACACAAAGTTTTAGTGTCTTACACTTAAAATTTTATAAAACTACTTTTTGTTTATGCTACACCAATTAGTATAGCATAAAACCTTAGCTAATAGTGCATATTATAACAGTATACAAGTTTTAAATTCTTAATTCTACAAGGCAATATTAAAAACAATAACCAGAATTTACCCAAATCTTTTCTATTTTCTCTATCACCCTTTCAAAAATACAAAAAACAATCTCAATTTTTTTATTGATGGCTATCAAGTCAATCAAATTGACATATGCTGTTTTGAGGAAGGGCAAACAAAAGCAGATAAAATGTAAAATTTTACTGAAAAAAATAAATGCCTGAAATGTATTTTGGAAGTTTAAGAAATTATGCAAAGGGAATTTGAGATTTTGAAATAAAAGTATTTTTACATCTTAATATAAAAATTACTTTTCACACAGACTATTTAAAACAAATATTCAATATATTCATGAACAAATCTTCATTTTAGTTTATTAAAAATAATTCAGCACAAACAGCCTTCAAGAAGCTTTGTGCAAAATTCAAACAAACAAAACTTTATTAAAAATGATTTTTTGTATGTGAAAGACTTATGTCAACTGAAATAATGCCAATTTCTGTGATGACATACACACTGTATTGAAAATTGGATGTATTAAATATATAAGAAACTTTAAATGATTACAAAGAGATCACATAGTCAATCAAATTGACCAAGCCCATGTTGTGAGTTAAAAAAACAACTAATTTACCTGGCATTATATGATCTAAAATCCACAGTAATACCTCATGAATCAAAATTTTCTACGCCTATTTATTTTAATTCTACTAATTTTAACAGCTCAATGTCTGAAATAAATATTTTAAAATTAATTCTTATTAGCTGTCAAAATATAAATCCATATGCCTGGTTGGAAAATATTCTGATATACTGAAGACAAGAATGACACTTTGCAATACCTATAATTACATTCTAAAAATCAAACCACTTCCTTTCAATATATGTTATACTTCCTGTTAAACTCATTCACATATATTTAAATTTTAAAAGCTGAGCATCCAAGTGATATATTTTGACAAATCAAATTGACATAACTGGTAATGAAGTTTTTATCCTTACATGACATTTAAAGAAGATAATGTTTATGATATTATTACATAAAATTAAGCAAAAAATCCAAGATTTATGACAATTCACATTATCAAAAAAGACATTCATTATATTGAGTGAATAAGCATGGTTATCTTACTTGGATTGGAGTGGCACAAGTATACACACAGTTCTGGTGAAGTAACTGTGCAGGTCGTGTTAATTCATGGGGGCCATACAGCCAGCCTAACTGTATCGAAAAAATAATGTTTTTATGTTTTAAATCAGTACCTTTAAAAACTCTATACTCAGTTAAAAGATACAGTTTAACTTACCCAATCTCAGGATGCTACTAACATCCACTTATGTTTCATTCTCACAATGCAAATATTTAACCAAAGTGCATTAAACTTAATAACTTGTTTCATTCTCTTTTGCTTTGTGAAATGTTAAAAAATTCATTGTGACACTGTTTTGAAAGAATAAAAAAACCCTTAAAAACCTCCTTTCATTCTCGAATTTAAAGTCTTTACTGTTGATAACAAATTCCATTTTGTAAATCCATTCTTTTTCAACTTGATTAACAGCATTAAAATACTTTTTCATACATTACTTTGCTGACTTCATTAGTTATATTTTCCCAATAAATTACACAAAACACAACAAAAACTCACAGATTTTTTAGTAACCTACAGTGTGTTCAGAAAGTCACTGTGCAGTTTTGTAATCATATACATATAAGTGCACAGTGACTTTCCAAACACCCTGTATAATTTAACTTTACACAATGTTTTCACTATTACCTTTTTTCTTTTTCAAGCTAGATGACAATATTTGACACAAAGTACAATTTGTACATAATAAATACACAATGTTCAATAAATAAGTTTTTTTCCTCACTTACATTATTTGACTTAAAAAAACATAAGGATTTGAAGCTTTGGGATATTTTGCCATCTCCTACACTCATTAAGCCTAATAAAGCTTAAATGAAGTCTGAACAAAGAAGGAAACACTCAAAACTTTCAGAGATATAACTGAATGTGGATACATTTTCAGAATCAAAAAGACCTTCTACAGAAATGATGAAAAAATTCTCAGAACTTGGTTCATTCTTAAACTTCCCAGAAGATTCCTTTGTTTATTTTTATAATATCTACATCTAATCTCTTAAATTGGTGATTATTCATCAGTATGCTGCAACATTATAAACAAGTGAAAACAAAAGCTTGTTCTTCACCCTGAATAGCTGCTGAGTTGATGAACAAGAAGAAAACATTAATTCTGAGGTTTTATAATAACTCAAAGAATAACAATGCTCCTGGAACAAACACTTCTCTAAAGATGGCTAATATCCCTTATTCCTTTTTCAGAAAAGGCGATAGAAACCCTGATAGGAAAATGTCTTTTAAAAGTCTCACAAAAAATACTTTGCAAATTCAGTTAACATACCATTTTGTTCCTTAGTCAACATGACTTCACAAGAAGAAACTCTCACCTTTCGAATCTTGTGAGATTCTTTAAAGGAGTTACTACTTATGTAGTTGAAGTTAAAAGGTACAAATTGATACATCAAGATTTTTAGAAAGCATGAAGACAGTGCCACATAAAAGTATTGTTAAAATTATTTCTTTAGTGATGTGGGATAAGTTGGCTCACTGAGTTGAAAAATAGCTGGATGAAAGAAATCAGTCACTATAAATAGAGTCTACTCACAATGGATTAACATCATAAGTAGGGTAACTTTATAGCTCAGTGTTAAGACTTTCTCTTTTTGGCTGACATCAATGATATGGTAAAAAAATGGCATCTAAACTACTTGAATTTACTGATATTATTCTGTATACTGCTGGATGTGAGGACAATGCTGCTGCTTTATAAAATGGATTTAAATTATTTTATAAGATAGGTGAAAAAATGCTAAATAGCATATAGCATTTAATTATAATTATTGTAAGGTAAGGAAAGTGGGTTATCATAATTTAAATTGTAAATTTGATGGAGATGGTTTCAGCAATCTTATAGAAGAAAACGACCTTTGGTTTGATTGATCAGTCTCTTAATTCATCCAGTGTACTGTTACCAGGTTCAAAGGAAGGCTACTAGGCATGGAATGTAGAGGTTGTCATATAAAATTAGGATTTCTAAAATATTCTCTTGAAAAAATCTAGAGTTAATCTTATTACTAAGGAAATTGAATGTCAACAATACATTATCTTTTTACCCATCAAATATTGATAAGAGAAGGACAAGGGGACACAAATACCAGTCTTGGTAGGGTAAGAGTCATATTCAGGGCAGTTAGCCTTCGAATGTGCTGTATGCATTAAATTAAAACAAAGATTAGAGATATATATGTTCAAAGCATAAAGACTAGATTTGAGAGAGACCTCTAAATGTTATGATAATTTAATGTATGCACTGTGAAAATAATGTATCAAATCAGTACCTAAGAATTTACAATGTTTAATGTTTTCAATTGCCCTTAAGTATTGAAAATAACTTCAAGAATTTTATTATACACTTATTACCCCCACTTCTTAACATTCATCAGATCATCTCTGCATCTGTCCAACATAGGTTTCACCTAAATGATAGAGCATAAAAATATAGATTAAATGAAAGAAAATTGGCTTTAGCTTTCCTCTATGTTGATCCTTTTTGACTGTTTACTATTACACTTTTGTAAGTGTGCACATTTATGAGGTGATGCATTTGGCTTCAAAAGTCAATCATATATCCATTAATTTGATAATTTAAAGAAGCTACACATATCAATTTTGGTTTAGGTCAAGCTCGTCATTCCACCCCAACATATTTTTCACTGGATTTGAATGAAGAGGCAGTACAGTCAATCTGACAACAGAAATGAGAGAAGTCTAAGAAATGGCAACCAAATCTCATCCCTGTAGGATAAGAGATAAAAAAAGGGTTAAGCATTGATATTTTAACCCATAGCCTAACAATGAGTCAAGACTTACTATGATTCTGTCAAGAATTTCATACAATTTTTGTATTAATTTTTTTCCTTTAAAATCTTGACTACAATAAATACTTTCTGTCTAAAGACCTTTTTTTTCAAATTTTCTGTTCTCTAGTTCTTATCTCTATGAATTTCTTTTGGATTCAATGAAACTACATTTATAATCACAGAGTAGGTCATCTTCAAAATTATATTAAGAGTCTTTAAATTAATGTAAATATATATTATATTACTTTCTTTTCACTATAATTCATATTATCTGTCTCTATCATACTTAAAAACCAATGTCAACTTTTTTTATAACAACATTTCTCTGAATCTATATTTAGTAATTTTTAAGCTGAAGTTCCTCAATCCAAGACCCTAGCCTTCATGAATTTCTGAGATGTTTCATGAGTGAAAGCAGATCCAACATTAAAGACAAACCAAAGACTTATTGTACTGAAATAAGGCTCTGAAAGTGTAATGTTATGCTTCTTCTTAACCAAAAAATTCCACTTTTGAATAAATGAGCTCATTTTTACAATTTCACTTATTAGCAAATTTTGGCAACTTCTATTGATATAACCATCTTCACAAATTCCCAAACTGAACTCCAAGTCATTAATGCAATTTGGAACATGACATCAGTGATCAACAAATTTAAGTGGCATTAAGGCTGTTTTGTTCTGTTAAGACTGAGCTTATGTTCTGTATAATGTCTACCTTTTGATGAAACTAAAATATTGAAGACAAACATTTTCATTGGGTGATGGTTGCTTCTCTTCATAAAACATGTATACACCAGTATGCACTATGTTAAATTAATTTTTATGGCATTAAAAAGAATGTTTTTCATGTAGACTTCATTCTTACCTTGTGGATTTTGTACAGGTAATTCAAAAAGAAATTCCTGATCCTGTTAATAATACACCTTATTTGAAGGCATTATGCATCATATGAAGTATTTGGGATAGTTACATTTCTTATACATATGATGTTTTTGTTTTCCCACATGGTAATGTCTGGAGCATTAACAAAAACAGTATAAAAAACATTATTATAATGGTACAAAAAATGTGCAAAAACTATGTGTAAGTACCACAGAATGTCCAAATTAAGTTGTTGTTGTTTTTTAAGAAGAACCAGAGACTTATCATACTGAAACTAGGCTATGAAAGTGTGCAATACTGCATTTCTACTTAAACAAATAATTTCACTTTTGAATAAATGAGTCCATTTTTTATAAATTTATAATTAAAAAAGCTTATTTGTAAATAAGCTGAGACCAGAGAGTAACCAGGTAAATTATACTTTTAAGTTACATTTGCTTTTATAGCCATACCTGTTACACCATAAAATCAACTCATTAGCATTTATAGTTTTCACTTTTGTACAATAAAATACCTAAAGTTCATGAACAGTGTTATTTGTTCATTCTTTTCATACTTCTTTCCTTTACTGTTGGATTTAAACGTATTTTGATTTTTTTGCACATTTTCAATCAAAATATATATTTTTTAAATTAAAGTGCTTATTAAGTGTTTAAAAGCATTTCAAATAATTTTTGGATCAAACTGAAATACCTGTTATTATTTGAGTTGGTTGTTTAGCGTGTATTGGCATCAACTAGGCTATCTGTGCCAAAAAAATGGTAAAATATAAAAGTAAAATTGTTATAAAATGTAAAAACACAAAGTAAATCTAAACAAATTTTAAACAGCTAGTAAAAACTTAAACACAGTTAAAAAGGCCATTGGCCTTTAAAAATTTAAAATCATAAGTAGGATGGACAGTGTTGCCATCGTCAATGGTACTATCCAAGATCAGGATAAACTCATAATAAACACTTGTCTAAAATGATACTGTCAGTCACAAATGTTACAACAGTAAAATGTGGGCTATTGCGACTTGAGTGCCACACAGACAACACACTGGCACATCAGTTCTAGATAATACAAAACAATCAGTTAAAAAACTGTGACCAATGTGTAGCCAAGTTCAGACAACTTTCTCCTTCTGATCCTTACAGAAGCAAGATGGCCAAAGAGCAAATGAAGGTTTGATCTGAAAAAGCTTGTTATTGTGTAACTCATTGTGTCAACTGTCATGGAGCCAAGCCTTGAACACAGGACAGACTTAGCTACAGTGTCAGTAAACTTGTTCCCATGAATACCAATGTGAGCTGGTATCCAGAAAAACTGGAAAGAAACAGATGATAAAGGTAAATAAGACCGTCATATTTGAATATCAGTGACAACAGGATGAGAACTAACGTGAAGTGATTTCAGGGCCAGTAGAGAGCTAAACGAGTCAGTATGTCGATATAACTAATACACTTTATGTACTGTATAGCTTCTCTGTGATCCAAGACAAGAAATGGCATACACTTTGGTAGTGAACACAGAAACTGTAGTGGGGATCCTGTGTGCAACCAATGAACCACAACTAACCATGGAACAGTTCACAGTGTCAGATCTGACCAGTGAAGACAGCAATGTCACCCAAGAACAGAACCAATTCAGTCAACTGTGCCTGAATACAAAGGCAAAAAGGAGCAATGACAGACAGTCTATTCTGAAAAAGCACAACCCACTGGGAAAGGAAGACACAAGTCAAAGTGGGATGCTGTGGTAAGAACTGAAGTTTCAAAGTATAAAGAAATGAAAGTTGCAAACAGTTTAGAGAAGGTTCACAAGACTAGCTGTACTTCTCTAATTTGGAGAAGTGCACACAGCCCCAGATATCATGTAATTTGATAAGCTATCTACTGTGAAGCAATTTCAACTACTCCAATGTTTTATGTATTTCTCAGAATGAAATAGAGAGACTTTACACAATGAAAGATATTGAGTAAATAAAAGACACAAACACATTGTGTGAACTTGCTCTGATGCTGAACTGTAAATTTTACAAGAGCTCAATTGAAAAAGTTTATCTCCTCAAAGATCTAATGATACTTACATACCAGGTAATGTCAGATTCACCCAAAGCAGCTGATCATTATCATTTACACATAAGGGATGTTGTAAGCTTGGAGGATATTGCTATCTAGATTCTTGCACAGTGTGCAACATTACAGCTGCATCACCCACTGGCATAATCTCAAGAGAAGAGCCAAAGAACAGAACTATGTAGAATTAAATCAACTTCACACCTTTCTTCACTATGTAGTTTGTGAAAGCTGTAAATACCAGAATAACTTATTATCATTTCTTCTTGAGCATAAATCTACATAGTTTTCTGCCCAGCAAGTGTATGAAAACCCAGTTATGTGTTACAAACCCTTAGAGCTTACCACCAAACCACTAGTGGGAAACTAGTTTTAAAAAAAAGTATATACCAACATAATGTATAAAATGAATGATGATATGTTTGTATCCTAATACAGCCCCATGATATTCAAAATAATACCTACAGGTATTTAAGTAATGGTTAAGATTAACTCTAGTGCTGTCTTAAGAATCTATATAAATTGAGACTTTAGTTTATTATTAAATGTTTTCCATAAATAAAGCCAAAACAGATAGAAAAATATAGCTTTATAAAACCTTCTTAATATAATCTTGTTAACAATAATAATGTGCTTCATCGTTTTATTAATATATTTATTAAAAAGCTGATGTATACAAAAAGTACATTTCTAAACTATGATAACACATCTTATTTATTATATACTGAGTATGTATACACTTTCTCACAATCATATTTAAATGTTAGTTCATGCACTTGTACCTGATCTGCAAGTTAACATTTTATACAAGTCTGTTCTGGAAGTCTTTCCAAACAACAGCTTACAACCTTTCTATTCATTCTGTAATTCTATATACAACACTAACTTTATATTTTAGCAAAGAAAAATTTAAAAATATAAAAAAATACAATAAAATCTTCTGCTATAATATTTATTTTTCAAAGATACAGAATAAACTTACTGAATATAACAGCTGCATATCTGGTTCTTTTGATTTTGTATTTTACAGTTGATAAAATGGGTTCTGTGAGCTAATGGATTATTTCTCTTTTATACTTTACAAGTAAAATACCTGAAGTTCTTTCTTTTAAAAGTATATATAATTTGAAATAACTTGTACAGCTATTTGGATTTATACCTTACTATTATGTCTAAATATGTTTTTATGGACACTAGTTGATACAACTTCATTTTCTTTTAACCAAAAGTCCAAATGAGATAAACAGTAAAATACAAATAAAACAAATGTTTATGAGTTGTTAGCAAAAATAAATATTAATGGTCAAGCTTAAGTGTGTTTATTTAACAATAAAAGTAGTAAAAATAACAGAAAAGGTGAATTAAAGAAGCCCTGAAAACTTTACCTTCCATCCTGTAACACTGAATGTTTTCCCAGCACTTCCAACAGTTAATGTGCGTTCCCACATTCCTGGAAGGGTAGCTGAGAAAAGTGAAGAAGAAATTTTTGTTTACATGCATGTAAGAGGAATATTCATTTGCTAAAAATACAAAGCAAAAAAGGTTTTCTTCTCTACAGCAAATTAAGAAGTTTTGGTATTTTACTTACAGTGCAAGTGATTAAGTTTTAAATTTCTACTTTAAAATGTTTCACTTTATACTATATTCTAATTTGATTTTTAGTTCTTAGGCAAATTAGCCAGTTTGTCATTAAATATGTTATAAAAAATATTCTCAAATGGAAATGTACACAATAACTTACCACTTTATAAGAATTTTCTCAAATATGTGTACAACACTAGTTTCGTATGCAAAATAAACAGATCTATCAAATGTTACAAAATGCCAGCATACCATGTATTTTGCACTTTAATATTTTAATGCAGAAATTAAAGAATTTGTTCTGCATAAAAACACATGGTCCAGAAAACCATCGAGATGCTTTGTTCTAAAGGCCCTCAATTCCTTTGTTGTTTCCCAGATACCCGCTCCACCTTGAGGAGGTATTGCTGCATGAATATGAATGACAACAGTATATATGCCTGATCGGGTAAAGGATAGTTACATATCAAGATGTTGCACACTCAAGTGAAGGGAAGATAACTCAAGAAAAGGAAATATGTTGATCAACCCGGAACTTCAGTAGCAGCCAACCACCCAGTCTCTATAAAACATGTACATACACAATTCTGTACACTGAATTAATGACTATTTTCATTTTGTACATGTTGAGTTTGCTTATTTTTTTACTGTAATTCATATAAATTCAGACTCATTTTATAATTTAGCTCTCAAATCATCCCATTTTAAAATAGATCTAATTGACACTCTTTGAAAAATCAGTTAATTTAAGAAAACTGGTTTGTAATCATATGATCACTCAGAAAACAACTGGTACAAATAGAAATTTTCCTAATTTTCTAAGGAACAAGATGAAAGGTGAGTAATACATTTTTTTTATATTTCAGACTTTTTGGTAACCTTTTTAAGAAACATTTGTTATCAGAGATTATCTTTAATAGCAACAAAAAAGAGCTATATCTGCAATTAAGGAAAACTGGTAGATAAATGATGAGGATGTAAAACATTTAGAGGCTTGAAAAGAGCAACCATATTTTCATTTTTCAACATTCCTTGAACAGTAACATGGCAAACTGTAAAAAAGTAATATGGCACCACCCAATAACCACTTGCTTCAAACACAAACAAAGCTTTAGTAGGGACTAATAGCAAACAGGGGTTTAATGGGCATCTTAAAGCAAGATATGTACTCTGATGAGTCACTTTTTACTATCTTTTGTAGCACTGGCTGTAGAATAAAATCCAAAGGCAGTACTTTGTTGTTCTTACACAAATGATATATAAAATGGCATGGTTTAGGTTCTTTTAGAAAGGACAATAATAATCTGAGTACACATGTGCAAAAATGTGTTGTTTTTCTATGGTTTAAAAAAAATTATAGGGATATCAATTATCATTGTTGGTTAAAAATGTCTCCAGAGATCTCATTCTATATAATCACCTCTGAGAAGCTGATTGTTGCAATCACCATCACAATCCACTGCTGACACCTTTCCTTGTAAAATAAGGTTAACTGATCAAGAACCTTTTAGGACTACATGGATATATTCTCTGTCAGGTAGGGAATCAGCTTAAGTTAGTAAAATGATGGAAGTTGACCCAACCTCATAATTAAAAAAAGTGGCTAGTCAATGGAGTCCAGGAATAACCCTAATGCCTCAGGTGTAATTTACCGTATGTGACAAAGTTTATGTGTATTATGCTCAAAATATTATTAAACTACTTTGTGTTTATTTTAAACCAATTAACATGACACTTAGCTAATAACACACTTAATAGCACACAAGTTTTAAGTTCTTACTTCTATAAAGAAATGTAAATTTTAAAAATTTTCTATTTCTCCTAGTTACATAGTAATACATTTTTTTCTAAACATGCTCTCTTCCCTATTTTATCACCCCTCAAAATGAACAAAATTAATTGTAAATTGCTTCCTATAATATTGTCACTATTCAAACAAAAATAAATCTGCATAGCACTACTCACACAAACCAGTCTGTATAGCCTTCAATTTTGTTTGGTCACAGAGTTAGAAGTAAAAAAAAAAGCACCCCCCTCCTGCCACACCTACCTATCACATCCTCTTAGACTTTGTTAATGTGTTTAATAATACATTACCTATAATTAACAGAAACTCAAGGTTTTCCTATCAAATGATGTATTGTATAATGTTATGTTCTGAACAGACAAACATCAACTTCACTCAGAGTACAAGCTAAATTTATATACTATTATATATAATATTAAAATATGAATTACTAGTTAAAATTTTATGCCATTTTAATAGCGTAACATAAACAAAAAGTTATTTAATGAAATTCTGAATGTAAAACACTAAAACTTCGTGTAATGTGCAGCACAGAATATCCATGATGACAGGCTAATTAAATATATTTAAGTTTTTATTTTACCCTACATTTTTGATATTATAACAGTTTGGGTTAGGGCACAGAAAGTAAATGAAATATATGCTTCACCTGAAAAACATTTATGGTGTTCACTTAGTAGGTTCTGAATTTAGGCAATTACTTTTATTCTTAACATTTATATCAATTAAAGTTTTAAGTTCGTAATGCTACAAAGCAATATTTTAAAAAATCCTGAATTTCCCGTAGTGTAACGTGACACATTTCATCTCGGCATGCCATATATTTTATGCACTGTCCCTCAAACAAGTACAAAATTAAATGTAAAATACTCTCTATAAAATTATCATTGCTCAGATAAACCACATTTATTATAGTCTTCAACTTTGTTTGGCTACAAAGCCATTGAATATAAAATTAGAGCCTGTCTCATCCTCTCTTTCATAATTTGTTAACAGTTCATTCTTATGTTGAATAATATATTACCTATAACCAATAGAAACTCAAGGTTTTCATCTATGAAATGATATATAATGTTATGTTCTGAATGGTTAACTGTCAATTTTGCTCACAATATGAACATTGTTCCCATGAGAAAGTTAACAACTAGATTGGATGAATTTGTAACGAGTGTTATAATTAGAAAGCCAGTAAGTTTTTGAGAGGTCAGAGAATTAGTCTACTTTTTTGCAAAGCAAGAAAAAAGATTGCAAAAGTATTTTATTTATTGTTTTCGTGCTTATTCTATATGTATAACTATAAACACAAAAGAAATGTAAAAATTAAGATATTTTCAGGTTTGTTAAGATTAGATTAAGTAAAATAAATAATAATAATAATATTTGTTTCATAGGGCACATATGAGAGTTGTTTGTACTAGCTGTAGTAGTTTGTAGGTAATGTAATTTGACAACATAATGTGAGCTGCACATCCTAAGTTGTAAATAACCTAAAACAGTGCGGATAGTAGCTAGTCACGACTCAAAGGGCAATGGAACAATAACATTTAATCATAAATAGATGTATACTGTTACAAACTTAGAACTACTTATGATAAACAAATGGGATTTTATATCACAATACCAGATCATTACAGAAAAAAAGAAGGTAACTTAGTTTTATTTTGATTTTTTTGGGTGGTTACAAAATTGGTTAAATTGACCAATCACATTTTGAGTTACAGTAGAGAAAGCAACAGATAAACTATTAATTCTTACTGGAAAAAAAAAAGGTTTGAAATATATTTAGAAGGCCTTAGGGATTATACATAGGAAGTTTGATATTTTTAAGATAAGGAAAAGCAGTTTTAACATTAAGATTACTTTGCACACAGACTATTCAAAACAAATATTCAATATATTCACGAACAAATCTTTATTTTATTAAAAATAATTTACTAAAAGAATATGATATTTTGTATTTTAAGTTACACAAAATACTGTAAAAGTTTGTGAAGATACACATTACACTGAAAGTTAGATGTATTAAATTTGAAAAAACAAGTCCATAGAGGTCATGTAGACCAAGCCTGTGATAAGAGTTAAATGTAAATTACTTTTATCAACTGACTGCACACTGTAACAGGTAATTACACACTACGCAGTATAAGTACTTTATATTTCAAATATGCAACTTATAACATAAAATATTATCATGCACCAAAAGTATAATGTTCTGCATTTTCTTTCTAAGTTCTAAATAGGTTAAGGTTGAAACTTCTATTTCTGTTTGGTATACATAATTCAATTATAAATATTACAGAGAATTACTGACAAGCTTTTAAAGACAGGATGTGATAAGAGAGGTGTACAAAATGGGTTTGACTTTCTTGTTCACACCGCAGTAAAGCAAAACCTTTGGAGGCAATAAACTTAATTATGGCTTAGCAATGTAATGTGCAATATATACAAAATACAGATCATAGGTAGAAAAAAGATTCAAAATGAAGAGCTCAGAATAAAAAGGTATCACATAATACAGAAAATTCTTTTAAATATTTCTTTTTAAATTTAAAAATTAACATTTATACATTATTAAAACTTGGCTTAAGTTACATTTTAATGCTAAACTTACTGACTTTCAATCAAAGTTGTGTCATTAAATTTTGAATGTAACTGTAAAATGGTTGTGATTAATGCAGTTTGAACCACTTACACACACATGGTTAAAATAAGATAATTAGCACCTCCTGGATTGTCAAAAATGTAGCAAGTCCTTTTATTTTCAGATTAGAGAATATCTACAGAATCATGAGTTTTACTGATAAACATATTACATAGTTCCATGAATCTTGTATATAAGAGAAAAAACAAAAAAATTAACAGTTAGAAAATAATTGGTTAAAGAAAAAGGCATTTTACTATATAATCCTCATAGCTGACTGTAAAAACAGTGCAAAAATATCTCAATTATCTTTATTAAGATTCTTTGTTAAAATTTACAATCTAAGGTATCATTTAGCAATTGTTTATAAAATTCATAATATGGGTTAATAAATACCAAAATAAAATTCTAACAAGTTTCACCATAACGTAACAAATAGTTTTGGATATCATAACTGTCACGTTATTAACATCAACAGGTCCCTTCGAGTTAAGAACCATAACCTTACAATATATAAAAGTTTTGCCTTGAGAAAATAATAATGTCATGAGAGATGTTTGCAACATGTATAGTTCACTTAAAATTACTTATGACATCACCTAAATTTATGTGCATTCTATTGAGTCGTAATTCAAGCATGAAATAACATTTTATAAACTTATTCTAAAATTTCATATATTATTTAATGATTTTGGTATTTAAAAAGATGTTTGGTTTTTCCATTTCATATTAATAAAAACTGTAAACACTTCTATATTCACTACCATAAAGTGAAAGTTATACAGAAACTTAGTATGCATTATCAAGCAATAATGATGAATCAAACATTCATAAATAATTCAAGAATTGATATTTACCCATGCGGATATGTTCCGACTCTTTGAAAACCAACCATTCATAAACCTCATCCATAACACAAATTACATTGTGGTTCTTGCAGAGTTCTGCTATCATCTCTAGCTCTGATCGAGTAAATATCTAAAGCAGAAACCAAGTTCTAATTGTGCCACAGATTAACTGTTCCAAACAAGTGCTAATGAAATAAAATCAAGAACTAAAATTTCTGAATACCTTCACTGATTAAATACTTTAAAATTTCGATTATCAAGACAAGGTTGAGCAATAATACACACTTATTAGATCTTTCATATAGATCAATAACGCTTTACTTTTTAATGGTGAAACTTTATTAATTAAAGTGTGTTTTTGCTCATCATTGTAAAAGCAATATATTTTATTACTTCAACATTTCCCCCATTTTAATATTTTTTTCAGAAATTCTCTTTAACTGCACTTCATTAACACAATAATGAATGTTGTTTTTAACAATATGTGACTTATGTTAAAAACACTTTCATTATTAGGATAACACTTACAAAATTAAAGAGTCAAATTCTTACAGTTAATCACAAAATATATACATACATAAACACACACACACACACACATTTTTTTAAACCTTAAGCTGTTGCTTGCAAGTCTCAATAACTTTCTCATAATGTAGTGCAATGTATCTCTACTGTGTATTGTAAAAAGCAGCTTCAAATATTTTCTGTTTAGATAATAAATATTAATCCATATACTGTACAAGCATAGCTTTTTTCTAATTAGTTAAAAAATAAAGCATTCCACTTCAAATAAGTCACTGCATGTGGTTTGTCTGATTTACTATGTGGCAAGAATGAACACTACTTGCTCCAACCCCTAATTTGCCCATTAAAAATTTTACGTTTTCATATACTTTTAGTTCAACAGCCACAACTTACTAAAAAGTCTTAAAATACTGGTAGTTCCACTATACTATAAAATGTCAGAACACAAGGATTCTATCATAGGATCATTAAAAGTTAAACTGAATAAAAAAAAACCATTCCTACCTTAATAATCATACAAGATAAAATTGTTAAACTACACAGATGCCTCAAGTTAGTCCTTGTTTTCAAAGCTAATACTAATGCATAAGTCAGAATTGCTGTTTTTCATATATCATCAATCATGGTTTCTTTTAGCTTGTATACATTCTATATAATTTTCCATGTGTATTTTAAGGCAGGTCTATGTAAAACTACATGCTAATTCGTGCCCTTTAATTACTGTTATTGAGATACTTCTTGGTAATTTAAATCCTGTTCTTAAAAACTTATAATACTGTTGTCTAACCATGTTGAATATCTCAAAAATTGAAAACTTGTATCCCTGATGCTTGGATACAAATAAGATTTATCTTTGTGCATTTACCTGGTAAATAATACTCTTATTTGCCTTTCAGTCATGTTTACTTTCTGATTTGTTCAAGACACCAGTGAGAACATCCTGTTCTGCACCAATATTCAATTAGTGGCATGATAAACACTTATTACTTGAACAACTGATTTGTCTCATTGAAAAGTTTGATACACTATGCTTCCAGTAACAATAATAAAACAGCTAAGCCAGTAATGTTACACAAATTGAGGTAACTGGATAATTAGTATTATTACATATAAATCGATTTTTCTTTTTAATTTATAAGAATTATATGTTTTTAAAAAAACAGATACTTCTAAATCACAAATTACTTTACAACAAATATCTTCAATTCAAAATTACACCAAGCTTGGTTTATCAAAATAAGGAATCAGGTGCTAAGTGGACCTATAAATTTCATGATCATCAATACTAATATAAATGGTTATTAAAGTTTAGCATTATACTCTATTTCCAGTAATTACGTTTAACCCTATTGCTATGAGCATTCTTTTCTGCATACGATACGTTTTAGTGAATTTTATTGAACTATTTTTTTCTTTCACACTACACTAATTTGTATAGCATAAAACCGTAGCTAATAACCCATACACGAGTAATGTATATTTCAAGTTATTAATCTTATAAGGCAATATTTTTAAAAAATCCTGAATTTTCACCTACTGCAACATTTTTTCTAGGCATGTCCTGTTCACCATTTTTATCCACCGATTACACTTACTATAAAATTTTCAGTGCTCAAACAAACCATAACTTTTACAGCCTTTAATTTTATTGGGTTACAGAGGTATCAAATCTGAAATCAAACCCCTCTTGCCAGGATTTGTTAACAGTTCTCTCTTACATTTAATTCTATGTTATCTACAATCAATACAAAGCCAAAATTTTCATCTATGAAATGACACTGTATAATGTTTCATCAATGGACAATTGTCAAGTTCACTCTTTATACGAGCTTTGTTCTCATAGGAAATATGCTAAGTAGCTTGGATGAATTTGTAATGGCTCTTGTTTCATAGTTAGAAAAATTTTGAGAGTTAGGGAAAGTTGTCTACTTTTTTGCATACTATTAATCTATGTTCTTTGGTGCATTACTTAATTAAATACAATTTATGTAATACATTACTACCATTAGTATATATAAAAAACTAGTGTTGTGTCATCTACAATTGACAGCTACAAAAAAAATGTTTCAGGTAAGCACTTTATCTCTTGGTTTTCTTGTATATTATTTATTTATTACAATAGAAATTGAAATGCAAAAATAAGGACCTCTTTAGGTTAGTTAAGACTAGATTAGGTAAAAAAAACAATAATATAATAAAAACGTTTCATGAGGTATACATGTAAGTAACTTGTAGTAATTTGTGAGTAATGTAATTTGGTAAAGTGAGTTACATATGCCCCAAGTGATTTACAACTTGTAGTTGCATGGATATATTAGTTAGACACAGTTCAAAGAGCAATCAAACAATCAAATTTAATTATATACAGATATATACTGCTACAAGTTTTAACCCCACTTAGGATAAACAAATGTGATTTCAAGTTACAATTTAAAGTCATTCTCAAAAGTAAAAAAAGGTAATTTTGATTTTTTTGTTTAGATGGTTATAAGATCAGTAAAATTTACCAGCCCCATACAGATATTTGGTTAAAAATATATATAGTTTTAATGAAAAAGAAGTTTGAAATGTATTTGGCAGGTTTTAGCAACTACACAAAGGAAATTTAAGATTTTTGAAATGAAGAAAAGTATTTATAATATTAACATGAAATATCACTTTGCATACGGACAATTAAAACAAATATTCATGGGTATATCTTTATTTTAGTTTATTAAAAATACTTCACTAAAAGATATGATTTTTGTATATGAAATACTTCTAATGTTAACTGAAAGACTGCCAAATTTTGTAAAGATATAAGCACAATATTAAAAATTAGTAGTATTAACTCTATAAAGACTTTAAAAAAGTACAAAAAGGTCATGTAGTTAGTCAAATCAACCCAGCCTATGTTGAAAGAGTTAAAGGAATACCTTAAAAACAAGTCAGAAAACCCAACATAACCAGCAAGGACAAGATAATAGAAGCTTCAAATTTCTGTTTTCATTTACCATTCTCAGATATTTATTTTTATAACAACTGTATTTACAACTCATACCAGAACAGAACTCTTCTTTACCTCAAAGTAATGTAACAACAGGTCAATATAGTTTTTGTAGTGTTTACACTTAGCATTACATAAAAATTGTTTTTCAATTATGATGTTATGGCTATTTAATTTGCAACAAAATCAGACTAAAAGTTTTAACTAAATACATGTAGTAAAATTTTCAAGCTTTAGATGGTTTAAATTAGGTTTTTCTTGAAATTGCATTATGTTTTGTAAAGAATTTGGTTGGTTTGTTTTGGATATCACATAAAGCTACAGAAGGGCTACCCTGTTTCTAATTTATAAATGAAAGACTAGAGGAAAGACAACTGATCATCATCATCCTCTCTTAACTCTTATACCAATAGTGGAACTGACTCTCATATTATAATGTGCCCACATCTGAAATGGTGAGAATGTTTGATGGAATGGGGGATTTGAACCTGTAACCCTCAGACTGGGAGTTGAGTGACCTAACCACCTGGCCATGCAGGTTTATAAAAACATGTGTAACTGTTCATACAAATAGAACTAGCGTCTACACACACACAGACAAACACACACCAAAGAAAAGCTAAATTCTTAAAGTTTTTTGTTGTTTGTTTTTTTTAGCTGTAGAGTCATCTCAAATAGACATCTTTTCAAGATGAGTGGTTCTAGCTTTCATACCAGATTTTCAAACTAATAACTTCTGAACTACATATAGAAATAAAAAATAAAAACTAAGTACTAAAAATTTACCTTCCCAAGTGGGTTATGTGGAGTGTTCACAATTATCATTTTGGTTTTGCTTGTAAATTTTGAAGCAACCTCTTTGGGATCTAGCACCCAATCTGCACTAGATATAGGACCATGAGTCTTTTTCTGCAAAACACAAATACACAAGTTGAACATATTAAAATAAAAGAAGGCTTGTGCGTGTAACAGTTTTTAATTTTATTTTACTAAACTAAGGAAATTAGCAATGAATGAAACTAACAGTGAAACACTTTCAATAACTTTTAAGACTATTCTTGTAGAAAATTCCCACTTATAATAAAATTTGAATGAAACATGTATTTATGATTAGAAAATAATACTAATATTTTAACATACTGTTATTTCATTTTCCAATTATTTCCTAGGAGTAGACACAGAAATCAAAGATGATGAGAGGAGTAAAGCTTGAATCAGAAAATGCTTTTAAATATAGAAAAAAAAGAGAGACCCCAAACAAATGAATCAAAGAAGTAATATAACTAACTAACATGAACATTTAATGCCATATACCACTTAAAGGTGAATGAGTATCCTGCTTCATGGAAAGGAAATTTAAATGAATAAAAAAAAAAAAAATCTTTTAAACCCTTTTCCACACAAGTCACCACTACATTCAAAACTTAATTAACCTCCTTTACTGTCAGTATATGCAAATAAAATTAAAGTTATAGTGTATGTTTTGATTCAAAGATCTGTATTTAATGTTTCAGTCCTTTATTTTAAAAGAAACCAATATATAAAGTACTTAAAACTTCAGACTAAACTATGAAAATTCTCTATTTTACAACTTTATATCTTCAATTATACAATGGTAGTTCAGTATATGTACTTCTGAATTAAGATACTTATCAAACCTTTTTCCTCATACATCCCAAAGATTTCTGAATGAAAGCAACTGAAATAAGTAATACATTTTTTAACCCTTAGCAGTTGCCATGCTCACCTTCAAGATATTTGTTCGAGGTTATAGGTCAGATGTAAATGTTAGATACACATGTGTACAATCACTAACGAAAGCTCATCTTACACTATAATCCAACAAGTTATTTTGTAATTGATTGTGGTATTGTTGGTTGCTTGACCAATTATAGCATTAATAGTTATTTCTTACTTAGATATGATGTATTAACAGTTAAATTGTATTTAAGTCTTACTTTTATATTTTAGTTAATTAAGTATTAATTACATTTTAAAATACACCACTGAAAGGTTTAAATATGTTTTAAATATACATAAACCTTTGCAACACTTCTTAAAGCTTAGGGATGCCACAGACATCATAACATACCTCAAGAGAGCAATGATGACTTGTGTCAAAATGAATTGAAAGTGGTAAAGGAAAAGAAAGAAAAATAAACATTATAAATTAACAATATGTGAAAAGGAAAGGACCCAAAATTATGAATATAAGCAAAATATAATTAAAGGTGTTCTACAAAAAAAATTAAAAGGCATGTACTTTTCTATTTCCTAATCCTAATCATTTCACTGCATTATATATTCATAATAGCAAGAATTAGTAATATGGTAGAGAAAATATAAAAATAAAATATAAATACTGCACTTACGCTTTTGACACTCATTCAGGACATTTCAGAGATTATACAAATAAAATACGTAAACAATAAGATGAAAGTATTTTTATACTTAAAATGAAAATCACCTTGAATCTGAAATACTTTTACAGTTTGATGAGGTTAAAGAGTTGTTCTGTACATTATTTTAATCAAAGTGCTAATTCCCATACCAGCTGTCTTGAGAATGCATTTTTACTTCAAATGGAATTCTTGTCATCACAAATCTGAAGTAAAATCTAAAGATAACAATCTTGTTGAAAGGGATATGCCTGCAAGCTCTAGAGCAAGTGTTAATAAAGTCAAATGAAAAACTGAATAAACTTCCATAGTAGAGTGAAATCAAGATAATCTCAATTGTAACAAGTAAATTTCATATTTAATAATGAGATATATCTCCATAAAAGAACGAAAAAGCAGACTACAAAGCATTAGGAATAGGAGATAAAACAACATGAAAGGAATACCCTAAAGCTGAAGTTTTAATAAAATCAGATTCAAAAACCTCAAATTAATGAAAACAAAAGAAACAGCAAGCAGCATCTGACTTACAAAGCACTGCACTTCATGTGATACCCATGGTTTAGAGACAAAAAGCAGTTTTCATATTCTATCAAACATTGATAACAAAAGTAAGAAGTTGTGGCATGTTTCACAAATAAGAACAAATGCTGACATTAATGCCTTACAGGTAACCTTATCAGATTACAAAATTAACTATGGATGTTAAACGCATATCTGTAAACAACTATGCAAGTTAGTTTGCTAAACGAGTGACTAATTTAGCAAGAAATAATATAACATTCCAAAACTGGAGTTACTACAAAAATACAACCAGTCAGAACTAAATGACACTTCATACAATAACTGTTAGGTAAATTTTCTCCAAAGCATATGTATAATTGTGGATAGCTACTGATGGAGGTAAATCTGGTAGGTTTAATTAAAGTTTGAGAAACAGAGTTCATAAAACAAGTCAAAAATAAAGAAAGAAAAACTCAGAACAATCTTATCAGGGTTTTATTTCACTGTCTATTTTGAAGTTCAATAATATGAATGAGTATCTTTCATAGTTACAACTGTTCAAAACTAGAAAACATTTCATTTTACAGAAGTTGTTTAATTACCACTTTTTGATTAGTCCCATTTTTCCGCTACTCCTTCACTGGCAAGTAAAACTTGGGAATAACAATGATACATCTAGCCTGAAGTCATAATGACAAGTTTTTTTTTTAGCTTATAAGCAAATATCAATAAAAATAAAACTTGAACAAAACTGCAATGTAGACTAAAATACTGGAAGAAAAAAATTATATTGATAGTTCATACATGATAATTATGTTTCTGTTCTTCAAACAAACAAACTCAATACACACTCACAATATTTTTTTTTTAATTACATACAGAAAAAGAAATATAATTCCATTCTACCAACAGTACATGTGTATCAAAAGATCCACTGAAAAATTAGAGGAAAGTCACTTTTAAAAGTTATACCTCAGTTAACATCAATACCTTTGTTATTTGTGAAATATGACAGTAAACAGTGAGAAAAATAAACACATACAATAAAAACTTTTAATTTAAATTTTTAAATAAGAGTTAAAAACACAATTTTTGAATGGAGAGGGAAAAAAGAACAAGTTAATTTTCCCTCATACCTCCTGGACACAATGAAAGATTTACAGTGCTCCCCACACATCTAATTCATTTTTGATAACAAAACGTATCTTTAATTCCTAGATTCTACTCAAGAAATGTTACTTATGAATGTTCATACAAAACCACTTCTGTATAAAAATTTGTTTTTGTCACAGCTGAGTTATCCTTTTATCTTTACAGAATAAATGTTGTTGTTTTGAATTAAGCACAAAGCTACCCAATGGGCTATCTGTGCTCTGCCCACCAGGGTATCGAAACCCGGATTTTAGCGTGTAAGTCCGCAGACATACCACTGAGCCACTGGGGGGCTACAGGATAAAAAGAACAAAATTATAGAGAAGGTGTAATAATATATTTTAGTCTCAAACATTTACACTGAAATATCATAATACGTGTAAAATATCTTTGTTTTGTAACTCATAAGTATTGTTCCTTTTAAGGAAAAATCTTGAAACTTACCAGTCTAAGTGGTACAAAAACAGGAATACCACCTGCCATTTTAGTCATTGGTTCATAGCAGTCAAAAAATGGTTCAATGATAATCACCTGAAATTTAAACCAAAATTTAAAAAATTTGTTGACATCAAAAATCCAAAAAGTAGAAATAACTGTAAGCAACATATTTAAAAATATATTAGCTGCTTTAATGTAAAAATGTAGCTTTTGTCAAATAATCATTTAATATACAAAAACTGATTTAAGAAATTTTGTTCAGATCATTAAGTACTGATTAATTACTATATTATAAACAATCATCACTCTTTACAAGAATCCCCTACATGTTCTTTAAAATTCATGTGACAGTTTCATATAAAATATCAAGTTCAATATAAATATATTTCAACCAAGAATTATTACTTTTATTTAAAAAATAAGAGAAATTTGTATCTTTCATAATTCATAAAATCAAAAATCAAAAGTAAGACAGCTTTTACTGATAATATTGTGACTGACTCATTACTCTTCAAACCTAAAAATAAAAAATGGCTAAGCTACAAAACTTGAAGCTCTCACATGTATTGTCGAATCCAAGAAGCAACCTTTCTTTTGAGTATTTTTGTATGTGAAACTTATATTAACTAATTGTAAACACAATGGATATATTTGTGAACAAAACACAATTACTAGCAAACATATAAGACACAATATTCAACTGAAACAAACATAAGTTTCATTTCAATGATACATAAGAACAACCATCTTGTCATGTATATATGTAACTCTTTATTAAGGTCAACAACAATTTTTAAAGTGTTGTTGAACACAAGTTTCAACCAAGATATTTAGAATTGAAAAACAAACAAACAAAAGAAACAGAAGTCATACAAAGTTCACAAATAAGATTTATATAGATATGTAAAAATTATATTTTAAGATTATTTCATACAAACAGAAAAGATTCAGAATTTTGCATTCCAAACAGGCAAAAAAATTTAATTTTTTTGGAATTTTTGAAGCTATAAGCAAAACAGAAAACCATGGGAACAGAAATGTTAATAATGATAATTAAAGTGGTTTTAAAACACCCTATATTTCTATAGCAAAAAGATATTTCTAATAATTATTCTTCAAACATGAACTCTGAAAAAAAACTTACTTGAATTATATCTATACACACACATGCTGCTACGCATATTTGTAACACCTGTATACCCAATGTTTTGGATAAAAGTTTCACATACCTCATCTCCAGGGTTAACTAAGGCCATAATAGTACAGTACAATGCCTCATAAGCTCCTACAGTAACTAAGATTTCTTTCAATGGGTCCAGTTCACGCCCAAGCAGTTTTGAGTATAGTTTACTTAGAGCATTTACTAAACGTAGATGGCCCTGTTAAACGTTATAGAGAAATAAAATTTCCCATAAGTAATGCAGAAAATGAATAAAATAAGACTGCCAATGATTAATAATTATTGTTTTGAAGAACAACATATTGGCAATTAGAAAGTATATGAATCTATGTTGAGATCATTTCACAAAAACAATTTTTATCTAATAAGAAAATAGACTTTATAATAAATGGAAGGGCATTATTAAACATAGTACTGTAACATAACTACAAGAACCAAAGCTTTTCTTATACATTTAGATAACACCCAACAGTAACAACCATAGTTGATCACCACACTCAGGCAAATCATTCAAAACTAAAACTGGCTATTTTTAATTTTTGTCAGCTTATACTTCCAATGATAAATACAATTTAAGAACTATATGCAGTTTTCTTAATCAAATGAAATTTAAGTTGCAAATAAAAGTCAAGAAATTACTATCTTAATTTAAAATTTAGATCAAAAGTATTGTTTATGTTATTTGTATGTACATTTTAAGCCTATAAATAAAATGAGTACATAATTATGGTTCTGACCATATATGCATCTTAAGTCACAATGGTGATACCATTAATGTTGCAAATAAACTGAATGAGGTACATTTTTAACAAACAAAAATCCATCAACTCAATGTGTAATATGTGCTCTTATTTGCCACAAATGTGAGGAGAGATTTTAAATATTTTGTACACAATAATAATATAATTAAAAGAAAATTAGCACCCATAACATTAATGTGTTGACACAAATGCCTAATAATTCCCTTAATTTGCCAATGTCATAATACTTACCACTGAGATAAAAATGTAATATTTTAAACCTTGTGAAAACTTAACAATGTTAAGTTCCCCAAAACATAATTCTCAATATTAATTCAATAAAATAAGAATCTTTCAACAGAAAAAGAAACAACATTGTAAATGTAAAACCAAACAATAACTTATATTTAATATTTTACACAATAAATACACCAAATATTATGTCACAATGAAAAGTTCATAAAACGTTTTAAATCGGCAAATCATGATTATTATACTATAGTCTCTAAATTCTGGTTTCTATTCACACCAATACCACACTTTTATACAACTGTAATCAGATCACTGTTTACAGTATTTTTTGTAACAAACATGACATTTAAAAAACAAAGATTTACTTAAGAATATTTCTTTCTAAGTTGTTGTCCCTCACATAACACACTGCATAAGAAAGAAAACTGTTTATAACATCTAAAAGTATCATTCTTCACATTTGGATTTTTTCTTCACTTGAAACACACGAGAGATTAAAGTAAACATTTTACAATATTAGAATTCAGTCAGACAAAACACCTCTGGTCTTAGGTGAAAGCTCACCAAATATCCAGCAACAAAATGTTTGCATGTTGTGAATTTTGCACAAAGGTATTTGAGGGCTATCTGTGCTATCCAACACCATCCACCAACAACTCTTAAAAATAATTAGTAGAACTGACATGAGACTATAACACTCTCATAGCTTAAAGGCAAACATGTTCAGTCACATAGATTTGAACTTGTGACCCACAAATTGTGACCCAAGTACCATAACCATCAGTCATGTCCGACCTAATAAAAAATGTACTTGAAAGTTCTACTATAAATTACTCTCATAACTCCGCACACAGATAATTTTGAATGATGTGTTTAAAATCATTTTTCTGATTGTTCTGTAATATTACAGTTGTTGGAAAAATCAGAATTATGAACCACTAGAAACACAAACACCAAAAATATCATATTTTAATAACATATGCCATGACCACTATTTGTTGCATGCATTTGAAAAACTGTGTCTACCCGACATGTTATGCAAATACATATTTGCTCTTTTTGTGTGAAAGATATCAGAAAGAGCCATTTAAATTATATTATTTATTGTATGTCTTTAACACAAGGCCTTTTAAAGTGTTCTGGTATTGTGTGCACTTACCACATGCACTAAGACATCAGTTATATAGTACTGTTGTCTGATGTACTCTTGTCTACCTCCCTCTGTCTGTCTGTGCATGCGTGCATTTACTGAAAGTGATCTAGACAGAAGAAATTCATTAGGACCCACAAACACACATCTTACTAATAACTAGTCTGGTTACTTCAGGTGGTTTCAAAAATCGTATTCTGTTTTACTGTGTATAAATCAAGTGTTCATTAAAATATCCTAAGTGTGCACATATACATTGCATGCTTTCTTACAGTAACAATCCCAAACATCATTTGGTGAAAAATACCCTTACTTATCATTACTTCTAAGCAATAGAATATAAGTAATTACATGTAATTACTGTTATTAATTCAAAAGATCCTTAATTATACAATCTTAGTGTATTTACAGATACCAAAATCAGACAGCTACATATTATTTCTCCATCATATAGCAGACTACTTTAATTACAAAGATAAAAGCCAATTGTGTATAGTTGATGTATATCTTTAAAATGTTTAAAAATGTCTTTAAACAATGCGAGTTTCTTAACCTCTGAAATTAACTTCAAGACACTATAAAAGTCCGATATTCCTGGCTTAAACCATACCTGGTTAACACTTTTATTACTTTTTTGTTGTTGTAGCACAGTGTAATGCTAAGTTAAATTGAAACAAGAAGAATATGGGTTTAGACACTAGCACAGACATAAATTCACTTACTGAATATTTACAAATAACTATATGTACCAAATTTGTTAGCAAATTATCAAGATACCTCTTTTCATTAACAATGTTGGAGAATCATTACTCCTTTTATGGTAAAATATAAATTGGTTTCCAGAACTGAGAATGCAAGTAGAGATTTAACACCAGTTCTGAATTAACTTATCTAATAACAATCTTTGAAAAGTCATACATAATAATCTTTAACCAGCCTTCATACCATATGCCCACCAATCACTTACTAAAGCCCACAGCTACTGTTTTTATAATACAATTTGCATCATTGCATCATTTGATATAGTTTATCCATCTGTCTAACAAACAGACCATAAACTAGTTAACACATTACTGGTTTTGGATAATGTCCAGTCATTGCTTGTGCTGTTAAACCATCCATGTGTTACTAACACAACACTGTGCTGGACAAGAGGAGGAAGCCGTTAATAAAAAAATTATGGCCCATGAATTTTTGCTTATTCATGAGCCTGGCCTATGACGTGAAGTAACTTTGACAGCCCCAAAAACAAAAATATTATGAAAGTGAAACATTACATGAAGCATCTTTATGAGCTGTTAGAATATCATCTAGTTGTTCTTTGAAAACTTTTAACAGATCTTGAATCACACATTATTAAACTGTTTCTGTATACATCTGGGAATTATTACAGTTTAGTCTGCCACAGCACTACTTCAACAACAGAGTATCGCACCTAAATAGTTTCCTACATAATTTATGCCTAAATAAAAAATGCAAGCTAGAAAGCTTTACAAAGTACACGTAGTTCAGATATTTTCAGCTTAGTATGTGATGATGTGAAATTCAGTCAAGAGAATAGAGTAACATACCAGATGTTTCAAGTAATGAAATTCTGCTTCTTGCAAAAAAAGGAATTCATTCATAAAACATAAAACTTTAATTCTGACTTGTTTTCAGCAACAACACAGTGACCCATACAATGGCTCCAAGTTTGTTTTTTAAAATACAAACCTTTAATTCACAGTTCCATCATCTTTTGATCATCATCTATGTTAATTTACTATAAAATTTACTACTAATTAGAAAGAATTTCAATTTGAGGATAGGTTGGGAGAGATGAGTTGTTATTGCTGGTAAACAAAAATATAGCTAATATAAATGAAAAAATGTCTTAAATATTAATTTACTCTAATCTTGCCAGAAGAATTTCAAGTGCCAGAGCTACTGAGAATTCCCTCATTTAAATTTCAACTAATATGTTGTCCAACTGTTTATACCCAACCAAAGTAAGGAAAGAAAATTTTCATCCTCAACTATTTATTGAAAAGGGTAGAGATTCACAGTTAATTTTCATGTTTGTATTTTGATTCAGAATATAAATTACTCTCCAATACAAAACTTTAAAATATATGGCCTTTTTTTTATATGGATGCAAGTCTATCTTTTGAAACAAAAAAGCCTACAAATACTCTCTTTGATTGGTAAGAAATTGGTCACGAAAAAAAAGTAAAAATACTGCATTTATAGCATTTTAAATAAAGATTCATAATATCATAAATCTTATTTTTGAAATATAACAATGTACAACTATCTTAAAGATCTGATGGTTATCTTTTACTACAATTTATACTTTATTCAAGTGCATATAAATACAAACTTACAAAACCTCGAGTGTACTGATTGAGAAGAACATTTGGTCCTGTTACAACATCACTCAAAGCTTTAGTAATAAACTCAGGAGCTGCAAAGTCAGGAAATCCTTGTCCTAAATTGACTGGCTTCACTTCTTGGGCAAGTTTGAAGAATTCCACCCTAGAAAAAAAGGTAAAGGTCTCAGTGACAGATTAACAATAGAGAGGACCATGTCCACAAGACAGATTATATAGCAAGTTTCACAAAATACTGAGATGTTCAACGATTTTCATTTTATTGTTTTTGTTAAGATTCTACTTTTCAATGAAAACCATGGAATATTGATGTCCAGAAAGAGCATGCAAGGCTATAAGTATATAGCTTCTATTTGAAAAGTGAAATGAAGAATAACCGACTTGAAAATGTAACTAATATTGAGGAATACCACTTAAGACAGAGCTAAAAAACCAAGTGCAGATTTTTCCTAACATTGAGATTTTTAATATGTTAGGTAATTATGGACAAGTATGTTTTTTGTACCATTATACATAATTCAGTACAAGCATTTCCTTTACAAGGTACACAGCAGAAAAGTGAGAACAGTTGAAAGCATATTACATTACAAATACATATACATAAAGAAATTTTTCAAAATGCTCAACATATAAACTTCTAGACTAAAGTTCAAATCTTGCAGTTAAAAATTAACAAATACTAGACAAATGTGAACATATCTGAACTCCAGTTTCTTACCAAACACTCTCTTGCATTCCTTTTAGACGGTCTGCTGCAACATGACTTGTTCTTGAAGACTAAAATAATTTAAATATATATTTATTACCAGAAATATAAATGCACACATATTGCAATAGAAGTTATTAAACCCAATTAAGCCCAAAATGTTACCTCACCACAGTATGTAAGGTCAGCACATTTACAAACACTTTTATTGATGTCAAAACTTATCTAAAGTGTTGACATAATTACTTAGTAACTAAGATTCAAAGAGAGATATTACTAGCAATATTCTTCCAGTTATTTTTTTTTTAATTTTAAATAAATCTTTACTTTCTATTTCCAAGCCAAATTGTTACAAACTCTAAAACATTTACCTTGATTTCATAAACATCCAACTTATTGATTTACTTCTTGCAAAGAATTTCTGTTAAAGCTTTTCCAAGAATTAAGAGAAACATCAAATGGGAATGAGTCATAGAAGCACATTAAAAAAAAACTTAAAAGATAGATAAAACTTTTAAAACCCATGCTGAAACATTTGTCATTTTGGTTATTTATTTTACTATACTCATTTACATGCTTTAGGAATTTAGCACAAGTTATCTTTTCTCCAGCTATACTTCTATTACACCTAATTTGTCAGTGTGTGGTCCAGGTAACATTACATAATACCCAATTAACCACAGTGAGGCAACCACCCAGCATTATCACCTCATTATTATAACCAGCTAAGTCCCTCATCCATCTGCAGGAGGAGAGGTATAAGGATCATCTGTAGGGCTTGAACTAACAAATTAAATGAAGAATTTGTATTTATATGCATAATGTACTTCACATCTTTATTTTATTTCACATTATAGAAATGACATCACAGTTGTTTTACTTTATAACAGTTACTAATCTCTATCTACAGCCTCAGTGTCTATTGACACTCCAAGTTCTTCCTCCTTCCTGAGCCAAAGAAGAGATTTCTTGGTGACCCAACTCTTGAATGCCCAACACAGAACTGACCATGTGAAAAGTGAGTGGTTTTCAGATGCAACCCTGCCAGTTAAAGGGTGTGACCTTTGTGCTTTGATTGCTATTTTTCCTGACAAAAATGTGAATGATTATTATTTTAGATTAAAAACAAAAATTTATGGAAAAAAAAACTAAAAAAAATAAAAGAAATAATAATGGGGCCAAGACTGTGGAGATATTAGATAAGTACACATTTTTGCTGTAGTTGTGGCCCAGGATGAAGAGGGGTGAGTAATAACCACCTTATAACATGTCCAAAATGGCACGTGGGTATAGTTTATCATTCTATCAAATATGAAATTGGTCCATTGACCACAGAATAGTTCATAACCAAACAAACAAACAAAAACGTTTTTCTTTTGTAAGTTGAGATTGCTGCATATAACTTTTAAATTACAATTTTTATTTTAATACAACAATGTATGGAAAAATATACCCTGCCCCAGTGAGAAAAATGCAACATTGAATTAAATAAATTAAATAAAACAAACATGTAGAATGTAGTCCCACCATAAAAGAAATGAATAAACAAATTTTGAATTATTATAATATATTATAATAAAAAAATTCTACTTAATTTTATAGATAAAAACAAACAAATTTTGAATTATTTTTGGTTGATTTCAAAGTGCTCAAAATAAAAACATCACATATTTGTGAAGAATTTTTATCCTTATATTTTGGGAAGGTACAATGTGAAGATAGCAGAAAATATCATGTTGATCTTTGAAGCTCCTTCCACTTATCAAAGATTCCGTGTTACAAGACAGAACACCAGCCCAATCAACCCTAGCCCACTCAGTAAGGTTTCATGAAGTAAATAAAAAAGAAAATATTAAATTCTTAAAAGCAGCACTTAGCATGAAGTTTCAAAAAATTATAACACTTTGCTTGAATGAACTTGTGTTCCATACAGAAAATTTTGTTAAACACCAATGAAAAATAACAATGCACAAACAGTCACACATTCATTAGTGTAGCATGCTTTTTAAATTTAACACATATAATCTCAAATACAATGAGAATTTAAATTATTAGTTCACAAAGCAAACTGTATATTTGAAAGAGCCAATAATTCATGGCACTTTTCTGATATAAAGCTTAACTTCACATAATGTCAACACTGCATTAATTCAAAAGTGAATATTATGCTAGCCTCAAATGACTTGTAGACAAAGTCATGCCAAAGTGCACAAATGACCACCACATATTTTGCTAACATCCATTTAATAAGAACTTTTCACGTCACAAATCAAAACATACACCTGTTAAGATCATTTGATGATCTTTAATATAATACACATACATTTGTCAGAATAGTCAGCTTAGGCCAAAATTTGACACTGAATACCAAGTAAACCTCATTAATCAATGTTTATAGATTAACTTAAACTACAAAAGACACTTTTCAAAAATCAAAACATACACCTGTGAAGATCTGTAGTATAATATATATATTACACTTTCCCACATGAGTAACATGAAGTTCTACACTAAACCACTCATTAATCATGTACCAGTCTTTGATGCAATGTCCACTTTTTAAAGAACTTTTTGTAATACAAATCAAAATACAATGTCACATTCTACACAACACTTCCAGAGAAACAAAATGTATCACATTGAAATTTAACACTGAATACCATGGTAATTGTATTAGTTAGACTTTGGAGCTACATTTGCTTATTAAGGGCTCCTTGTATCAAAAATCAAAACATGCACATCTCTGAAGTTTATTGAATGTTTTAACATGTTTATCTCTCGCATGCATTTCTTTGTCACAACTCAAAATATGCGAAGTTGCAAAGATGAGCCAATTATACTATGAAGGATGGTAAGTCATTTCCACAATAAGGTAATTCACAGTTATGTGAAACATTAATAAAATTATTTATATCTAAAATTTACTGTATTGGAGTTCTTGTACAAAATTTTTATTAAGATAACACAGATGCAGCTGTATACATCACTTGCGCACTTAAAGTTCTTATCCCTTCTGTGTTAAAGGCTCCTAGTAAACGTTTTTGGAGGAACAAATACAAAGTGTACTGAAAATTAATTGCATATCACCTGTTCAATACCTGTTTCAGAACATTTATTTACAATTAAATATGTCTAATGTTCTTTTAATGCAGGTTGAAAACCAGTAAATTACATTTCATCTTTCATATCTTCTGAAAAGCATTTTTAATACAAACATAATGGAAACATCTATTTGGGTTAACCAACATTAACTTACTATTCTAAGCTAGCTGGCATTACTCTGTGTTCAAAAAAGTATTTTAAGTGATTTATAATTCAAAAAGTTAATGAACAAATTGATGAATGATGACAAAAAAAAAAAGCTTGATTTTGTTTTGAGCTTTCCAAATGTTTCAGAATATCAATATTAAAAGAATTTCCAAAACTTATTAAAATTACTGAAAAGCAACCTATTAGCTGGTGGATAATAATACAACACATTAAAGATTAAGGAGTTTACAACAGAAAATTGAAACAAACAAATTTCTAAACCTTCCCCATAATTTTCCTCAGAGATGAAACAAGGAATAACAAGAAAATAACATACTGAGAATGTGTATGGAATACAGCCAAGACTTTTGTCCAGAGTTACCATTCTGACAGTAAAACTGTATGATGTTGAAAGATTTGTATGTGATTAATTAATGATTAACTTACATTTAAACAAAATAAGATATAACTATAAAATTGTGGCTATTTATAAACTTGTATATATATATAAAAGCAGACAGAAACTTTTCTTTCACATTATTTAGTCTTCTGCTTTTATCTTTTAGTAATTATTTTTCTTACCTTTGTGTTATATTTCTCCATAGTGCCTTAATTGAAAATTAAGTGTGATTAATTGGTTTTAAAACCAATACAGTTTAAAAAAATCTAAGGGAAGGACAAATTGAATACATGTATTAACAAACTTAATACCAGCTGTATGTGCAAGTGTATAGAAATGAATGATAATCAATAAATTTTATTCTGTGGTTTTAGGTACTGACCAACTAAGTAGCATGAGTAAACATAGCAGTAATATGGGTGGGATAATAATCTAACAGATACAAGCAACAGTCAAAGAACTGTGGGTTTACATATGTATAAGAGATTTGGCAGTTTTACATCACAGCCAATACATTATTTTTAGAAATAGAGCCATTGCACAAAAAAGTATCTTTCGTAACAATTTTTCTTTAAATTGTCTGCCAAATATTTTGTGCCAAGACACTCAATGCTGGTGTAAAGCCACTGAAGTTAACCTTTATATGCCTCTTCCCCACAACAGGGGTATGGGCTGATTTGTTAAAGTGAAGACTTGAAAGGTCCAGTATGTTGTTGCAATTGTAAGAAAGTAGCATTAAAGTGAACTGCATCATGTCAGCCTTGTAACAGACAAGATTGTGACTTGAAACATGCATGACATTAGAGCCAATGATTATTAAAGTTTACGAACAGAAGCAATAAAGTTTCTAACCACCTAGAATATATAGAATGATTATTGCATTATTTGTACTAGCATAAAATGCGTTTTTCACTCGTAATTAATAAAAATCCAATTGTAGTGATCATACTCCTCTGTTGTCTCAAATTATTTTCATAGGTGCATCCAAAGGAGCCTGTACACAAACTAGTTCTAGGACAGTTCACTATTGAACATTTCACTAGCAGCCAATTCGTTACTGGTCCTTTCATTACTAAACTATCTCACTACTAGGTCATTCTGATATCTATTTCAGCTTTGTCTAAGTAACTCATTATAGCCCAAGAACTATTCAAAGTAGTGGTTGGACAACTAATTGAAGAAATGACATCAGAGGGTTACAATTTTCTAGCCCTTAGTCACACAGCTGCTGCTTCCATGAGTAATGAATATTGAAAGCTTGAATGTGGCTTGAAGTCCACAGTACAACAGAGAGTAGGATGAAACCAAACAAATTTTAATATTTGCAACAGACACAGGTCTTAAAGACATCAAGGAGACAAAACGATTAGAGCTTTCATATTTTAAGTAGAATGTTTTACAACACAAGTTTCTTTTTTTTTTGTGAAGGAGTGTTTCTCTAATAAACTAATTAGGAAATATTTACTAATATTTAACTGGAGTATTTATTGAAGTAATAATGACAAAATATTTTTATGATCTTAAATAATGTATGTAAAGGAAATTATGACACAAAATTATCATGTATAATATACCATAGTAACAAAAAAACTGGTAGTAAAATGTCCCAAAAAAAATTTTCAATAGCAAATTGTCCAGCTACACTATAAACCTACTCACAGTACCTGAGAACATATGGATAGTTTGGCCCCACCAGCTTCTATGATGGGTATTAATAACTACTGTTTTAAAAATGGTACCCCTAGGGTTCTGGAGGAGAGACAGGAACATGGAATCCAATGAGAGGTCTTAGTTCAGCAACCCTTAAAATTTATCCCATTCCTAGACCCCATTATGCCTTGTCTTTCCAGATTCTTTTTAGTCTTTCCTGGGAAGAGAGCTATGCAATATAGAGTTTAACTAATAAAAAACAGACACATATAAAAAAGTTAAAGGATTGTGAGTGACAAATAAAAAAAAACACATATTTTGTACACTTTGGAAAACTGTATAACATGTAATTTTACTAAATTATCTCTAAAACACACCAAACAATATTAGCCCTGGTATTTCCCTTCACACATACATTCATAAAGCTTCAGTCCAAGGAGGATGTTTGCAAAACATTTTTTGCAAGTTCCTTTAAGAAAGTTTTAGAAAATAATATTTAATGAAGAAAATTTTATTCTTACTTGGAAAATTCCTTGAAATTCTACACCTTTGTGATGGAATTATCTCCATAGTGTCTGTCACTCCAAACAAACTTACTTGCATCTCCTATGAGAAAACTTCTGCATGGTTCAAAACTTTATAAACTATACACGTACAACCAAATTGTTAATATGATACAGCACAGGGAAAGCTGTTTTCTGTATGTATCCATGCATGCAAATGAAAATGTTGCAATCAAAATACCTGGAATGAGGAATGTTTGCTGCAGCAAAATTGTGCAAGTCTTCAACAATTAGAAATTTCCACCGAGACCCATTAAATGGATGATTAAAATGTCAAAGTTCTGCTAAACACATGGATGTACCACCACCCATACAATCAATGAAATTTTTTTGTTTTTGATTAACACAAAATCTAGAATTTTCACATCAATTGGAATGAGAAGAATATCAGACTGCATGACATCCCTTCCCCAAGAAAAACAGGTAAATTTTTATTCATTGTATCTTCTCTTTTGGAATGTCTTTTTTTCCTTTAAAGAAACTTAAATTGCTTTGCAAATATCCTTTTTTTGCACATGAGGGAGAGTACAAAGACTAGTATCATGTTGTGCATTCAGAGTGAATCTAGTACAAATTCAAGTCATTACACTAAATGGCCAGTAAAAACTTTGGGATACCAACTGTAAAAATAAATGTGAATGGCCTTGTTACTACTGTGCATTTATGTCTGTTTAGAATTAACAAACTTACTGACTGGCCTGATTTTAGTTACTCCATTCTTTTGTTTTTATTGTATTTGTATTTCATAATATAGCTTTGAATCTTATTGTTCAGGATTGTCTGTGAATTGCTTTGTTTTTTTAAGTCATTTTATCTGCATATGTCAAATTTTATGAAATACATTACATGATCACACAAATACTAATTACTGCATTACTATATAACAAATTTTAATTATTACAATGGCATTTTTTATTGTGTTTGATGTTTACTATGTAATCACTGGCAATCTTAATTGCCAAATAATTACCATGAAACATAATAATAAACTGTTTTACCATTTTATTCATTATGACATCAGGCTTACATTTTTGGCTATTTTACATACATATCAAGTACTGGTTATCTTTCAATCATGTCTCATTGAGTTGTATGTACCTGAAATTTTAACCATTACCCTGAATATTAAAATTACAGTAACCAGACAACTTAACACTTATAGCAATGAGGAATTAGGACATTTAGACACCTAATAATTGTAGAGGTGTTAAAACCTTTAAAACTTTCAAACATACTTAATACATATAATAGGGGAAAAGAAAACAGGTAATGTAGTTGGCCTACATTTATACAATTCATAAAATGAAGTAAAGGACATGTTTGAATTCATACGATCAGTTTGCTAACTATTTGTATTTATAATAGTATGTAAACTAAACCATTTCTCCCTCATGGCATCACTTATGATCTTATAAATGAAATAGCTGATAGTTTAACATATACTTGCAACAATATGATGAATTAAAGTGGTAATGTATTAGATACATATATATGTGTATACATGTACGTATACACACACACACACACACAAGTATATAGTTTTGTACATAAATCTTGTTTCGTTATTATTTTATAATAAACGACATTTAAATGTCATACTTCACCACCTTTTTTGGCAACTGTCCTGGATTCAGAAATTACAAAATCTAATATTCAGGTATGTCTGCTTTTTATTATTATTATTATTCTGGGGTAGGATTTTACCAATTTTAATGTGTAGCTTATAACTTCTAAGTCTGCATTCAGTGCATATTAAATTTTACAGAGATTTGACAACTTGCTCAGTTTTCGACAATACTAAACTATTTCCATTTTGTATTGCTGCATTGAAGCACGCAATTGCAAATACAAAAAATATGGCGATAGCAAACATTCTACTTATTTTTTCAAGTTTATACACTCAGAAAAAAACAAAATACCACAACGAAACCTAATATCTACTTTTTTGCAATAAAGAGTACAAAGTTCACCTTCACTCGAGATTTACAAAATTGCTTAAGAAGTTACTCGCAACTTCGAGTTGAAATACAGGTCATTGTCACAAGATGTTGCTACCAAAATAAAACCTGTCGAATATGTAAAATTCTACTTTTAAGGAATTTAATATTCTGCTATCTATCTAATTTATAGAATATTCCCTAGCGCGTTACGATTAGTTAGGCTATTTCAAACACCATTCTACCAGAACACTCCGTTCCACATTTTACTGATTTACCATTTCTGTACGATCTATGTATAAATTATAACACTCAACACTAAAAGTTAGTTTTTGTATATTTTATCCTCGTTAATAAATCTTATATTTTAATATTTCGTACTGTCAAGAGCGTGAATTAAAATTTAAGAAATACGTTAATTACTTAAAAAATACAATTCATGTACATACAAATATAACCTTGGAAAATTGCTTACCATTATTACAACTTCGAATAATAAGACTACATATGAGCCAAGTTACAGCAGAACAGCCACCACACTATGAAAGCGATCATACATCTGTCAATTCATATATATACACACACACAGAGTAAAACCTGTTTGAGGCGTAATCACATGGGACCGAGTGAAATTTCCAGCTAAGAGTGAATGTGCATTTCCTTAATTATGCATAATTTTTGAGCGAAACGTTATACCTTCCTGCCTCAAGAAAGGTAAAACATTTATGAATAAATTTGTTATACTGTTTATGATATATTTATTAGAATAATAACAAAAATAAACATTAAAAATATACAAAAATACACAAAATCTTAATCAAATTTATTTGAAGAAAGTGTCGAATATCAACTATTTAGTTTTTGTTTTTTTTAATGGGCTTTTTCATGCGGTTGAAAGAGAACGCCAATTCTACGGCCTTTTCATGAAGTTCATTTTCTCCCAGGCCCGGCATGTCCAGGTAGGTTAATACACTCAACTTGTAATCCGAGGGTCGCGGGTTCGCATCCTCGTTGCGCCAAACATGCTCGCCCTTTCAGACGTGAAGGCGTTATAATGTTACGATCAATCCCACTATTTGTGGGTAAAAGAGTAGCCCAAGAGTTGGCGGTGGGTGGTGATGGCTAGCTGCCTTCCCTCTAGTCTTACACTGCTAAATTAGGAGCGGTTTGTTTGTTTTTGAATTTCGCACAAAGCTACTCTAGAGCTATCTGTGCTGGCCGTCCCTAATTTAGCAGTGTAAGACTTGAGGGAAGGCAGCTAGTCATCACCACCCACCGACAACTCTTGGGCTACTCTTTCACTAACGAATAGTTGGATTGACCGTCACATTATAACGCCACCACGGCTGGGAAGGCGAGCATATTTGGCGTGAAGCGGATGCGAACCCGCGACCCTCAGATTACGAGTCGTACGCCTTAACGCGCTTGACCATGTCGGGCCTAAAGAGAAAGAAAAAACAAACAAACAATGTATATAGTCGATTAAAGAAGGATCTTGACATAATATTGTGGGTGTTCGTTGTGATGGTCATCTTGTACATAACTGTCTCCAAACTGCAACTGATGTCCTTTCCATTGAAGTGGAAAGCTTGATGGTCAAAATTTACATGCATTTCCAGATCTACACTGTGCATGTTATACGCCTAAAAGAATTTTGCGAGTTTGTAGAAATTGAGTACAAGAAGGTTCTTCAATATGGAAATACACGATTTCTCTTCCTGTTACCAGCTGTTACGAGAATTCTCCATATTTACGAAGGGCTAAAATGATATTTTTGTTCGCAAAAACAGTGCCAATTGTTGATAAAAAGATTTTTTGTGAGCAAATGTGGAGAAATGTATCTACAGTTTGTTCATGGACAATCAAGCTTGTTCAACAAAGTGATTTTAGCCACGGAGAAAACAAAAGCAACTGCAAGCGGTACTGTTGCAAAACTTAATAAGTTGAAAACCAAACTGAAAGAAAGACGAGGTAATAACTTCATTCCCCTTGGTACAAAAAAACTCAATGTGCCAGAAGAAGAGAAGGATGCCAGGAAGACCAGATCAGAAAGGAATTTACCAGTTTTTATGATTGCTGCCTGTCTTGTATTGAGCTGTGGGAAAAGTTTTGGTGGTGGGGAATACTTTGTTTGGATAAAAAAACAGTGTTTTCGTGTGACCTGACGAAGAAGCAGCTGCTGAAAAAACGCTTGGAAATGTTGCAATCAATGTTGATGATCTGTTTGATGAAGTTCTTCTTGTCAAATCCTTCTGGTCATCAAAATGTGACGAGTGGAAAGCAAAAGAAATAAGTTGTGAAGAAAAATGAGTAGAACTTTTCAACTACTCCAAACATCAAAGTACTTATGTACTTAATCTCAGGCAAGTTCTGGAGTACATTTTTTGTTTACCAGGTACTTTTGCCTCTGTTGAAAGAGTATTTTTAGTTATGAACAACATTTGGTCTCAAGAAAGAGGTCTAATGAACGAATCAACAGTAAAACGGTTGTTGCATTGTGAACTCGACATTTGGTTGCAGTGAGTTCTTTAAAAAACTAAAAACTAAAGATTTTTTTGAAGTTCATTCAATTGAAAAATATGAATGGTAACAAAAAGTTGTTCAGTGAAACATTAATCAAATTTTGATGTTCCTTGCATTGCTGAATTTAAATAAACGTTAGAGATATAAACTACCAGTATTCCTTGTTTTTGTTTGATTGTTTGTTTTATGTCAGCATTAAAGCTTGAGGGGACTTAGGTTATGAAAGCACTTCTTCATTATACCAGTCCTGGTACTTATAATAAAATTTGAAAACTGTCCCGGTTTGAGTTTGGAAATTATGGTAAGCCTACCTATTACCCATGGTTTCTTTAGTTTTCCATCATCAAATGCGACCATAAAGTACAGTCAATCGTTCTTTCGAATATCGAATAATGACAGCAGAAAAAATAATAGAATATACATTGTATTTAACCAATACTAACTGCAACAAAATGTCCCATAATTTATTAGTATTTAAACAAATTACTCATTAAGAATAATATTTTAAAAATATTAATTAAATAAGAAAATGATATTTAATAATAAAAAAAAATTCCGCCTTACTTGGATTCTAATCCTACTTGGTGATAAATGAGGTGGGTAAAAGTTTTTCGACCGCGTTGCACAGGTTCCGCCATAAGAGAAATCTTAAGATAATTCTGCAAGATTTTAATAAATTCCGGCTTGTACAGGTTTTACCATATACAGGGTGGCCAGTAAGTCCCTACCCATCCATATGCTATTGTGTTATATTTAATTACGCATGTATTATAAATTTGTTTCTTTTCTAAAGGAAAATGTGGCCGATATCAGCCCATTTTTAGTTAAAGAGTGTATTGTGACAAGTACATGGGCACATGAGCTAAATGAGAATGAAGGACAACACATACATGGATGGATAGGGACTTATGAACCCCCCTATATAGTATTCTTACAGAAAATTGTTCCTATACTTTTTTGCAGTTACTATTTAAAAACTCTGAATAATTCATGGTGAACAAAAAAATGTGGGGCAGCTTTGTTTTTTTTGTATTCGTACTTTAGATTTGGGAGTAAGGTTGCCAAATTTTGTAAATTTGACTCTGTTCGGTAAATTTGATAAAACCTCCATAAAATTTGGTAAATTTTGTTAATTTACCCGTTGCATGGCCAATAAAAAGACTTTCAAATTTATTACCTCCTTTACGTGAAATTTAACTTTGTGATAATAATTTATAAGGGCAGGCACAAGATAATTTCAGACAATGATGATCCACCGGTAGCTCTTTCGTCATGTTTTTAAATACTGAAGCTATTGTTATGATTTCGTGACACTCGTGTCAGTGTTCGTTTACAGGGTAATGTATTATTTAAATTTGTTTTGCCTAACTTTTATAATGGCTGAGAAAAGGAGCGATAAACATAGTAATTTAGTAAAAAGTCCTTGCAAGAAAGTAAATCTAGTTATGAACAGAAACATCAGTTGCCACAAAAATGGCTTAATGATCCTGAATTTACTTGTTCTGGCCGAAGTTCGAAAAACTTTAAGTCATTTTGTAAAATATGCAGTTGTGACTTATCTGGGAGTGTCACCACATGTGAGAAACATCTTTATAGGGAAAAACATGTACAAAATATTAAAGCAAATGTCCAGACTTCTTAAAGAAACTGGTTTCTTAACTACCTTCTACTTTTTCACATAGCATGTCTCAAGTGACTTCCACTGAACTGAAAGTGTGGGTTTGTGGCAAAACACAATCCCCCCATTTCAACACCAGATCATCTTCCAGGCTTCTTATCTGGTGCATGCCCTGATTCTAAAATTGCTAATGGAATTAAATGTGTAAGAATGAAAAGAACAGCTATTTTTTTTGTAATGTTATTGGAGAGGAATACTTGGAAATTCTAACAGCATAATTAAATATTAAATTTTTGTTAATTATTGATAAAAGTACAAATATATCTACTAAAAAGCAACTTCTTTTAATAGCTAAATTTTATGATAGCCATATTCAAAAACAGTTGACAAGTTTTTAACTCTTTTTGGAAATCAATTGCTCTACTACCCAAGACATTTACAATTCTACAGTAAATGTTTAAAAAACATCAAATCCCATTTAAAAATCTCTTACGTCGTGCAAGTAATAATGCAAGTGCAATGATGTGGTCAAAAAGTAGTGTTCAAAGTCTTCTAAAGCAGAAAGTGCCATATCTCTTTGTACAAGGTGTATACCATTCAATGCATTTATATGTATCCTAAGCATATTCTGAACTTCCAACTTCCTTAGAGGAGCTGACGAGAAATATTTATTCATATTTGCCAAACAGCCCAAAGAGATTATCTGAATATACAGAATTTCAGGAATTTACCCAGACTGATCCTAAAAAGATTTAACATCATAGCTGTACTTGATGGTTATCACTTCAGCAAGTGGTAGAAAGACTACTGAATCAATAGCCAGCACTTGTCTTATTTTTTACTGAAACAGCATTAGAAGATGGAATGACTTTAGCATCTACAATACTAGAAGGTTTACAGAATCCAATTGTAAAAATGTACTTTACATTTCTAACTTTTATTCTCCTATATATAAATAAAATAAATTTAGAGTTTCACCCTGAGAGTTTCACAATTCATAAGCTACATGTCTCCATCAGCAGTAGTGTGAAAAGTATTCTTGGTAATTCTATTAAAAGTACCAAAAGATGCAGATATATTGAAAATTAATATCAATAACCCTTCAGTTTATCTTCCCTTAAGTGAAATATATTGTGCAGCAAGAACTGTAAGTATTTTTCCAGAATATTCTTCCAAAATCCAAACCAAAGACCTTGAAGAATTTCAGCTTAACTCATTGAATTTTTATGTCAAACTAAGCAAGGAAATGTACAAATGATTTATCATCTAGTATGTTTACATATTTACAGCTATTTGAAGCTTTAGATCCTGAAAATGTCTCTCAAGGACAGCCACATTCAATTATCCCATCGGCCATGAAATTTTCTGATATTATTGCAGAAATAAAGAGTATGAAGATATCAATAGAGAATGTTGAGAGTTAACTTTACAAGAGAATGAAATTTCAGAACCAGATAAATACTGGTTTTATATTTCTCAAGAAAAATGTGAAGATAAATTTCATTTTCCAATTATCTCCAAATTAATGATAAACCTACTATCATCACCTCATTCTTCAGCTGCAGCAGAAAGGTTATTCTCTTTAATAAACAATATAAAGGTACAAAAATCGTTCCTCTAAGTACAGAAATACTAAATGCCTTATTATATGGCAAAAATCTTTTAGAAAACATAACATGTAAAGAATGGCAACCATCTGAAAAATTGTGCAAAAAATGAAAGAAACTAAATTGTGTACCATTCAAGAAGAATAAACACCAAGTTTTTAATAAAATAAGGTTAATTAAGGCTTTTTATTTAACTTTGTGAAATCCAAAAATATCATCTGGTAACCCTGCTTGGAAGATGCGTTACAGTTAAAACAGTTCTATGTTTCTAACATTTGAAGAGGCTTATCACGTACATTACAACCAGTGTTGCTAGAAGTTACGTGAAAAAGTGAGATTCATTGCTTTGCTATAAGAAAACACATATAACATACATCAAAACATCATTATTACACAACTGAACTCCATCTTTAGTCTGCTTCTGGGCTTATTTTTGATGACGTATTGTGAAGAATGGACAAGATGTATTATATATTTGCATAGGAAAATTGTAAAGATACAACTTAAAACAAGAGATGCCAAACTTTAAATTTCATTTCACCTAACGAATTTGTTTCTTTTGGAACATTGATTTAAAATTCAATAATATTTTCTTCTTTTTATGGATCTGTGAAACAACTATTTCTATTGTTCATGGAGAACCTTATTAGTGTTCAGTAGTATCGGTTCATATCTGCACACTGTTGAAAACTTTCTGCAAACAAAGCATTAACCTCAGGTAACTCAGAATGTAGCTTATTTGGTGGTTCTAATATCATGATGAATGTCTTTGGTTATCGAGAAAAACTGAAATAATATATCCCATTGGTTTCATTTTTTTATGGCATTGTCATGAGTGAGCTATCACATATTACAGGAACATGTCAATTTGAGACAATTTGCATTAATCAATGTGTGAAAGAATACTGCATATTTGAACTCCCTTTCAGGATTATTTTTAAACTAATTGTAAATTTCATGTATCAAAAAAGTTCAGTTGATGTTATAGTATCTCTGTGGAATAACTTGTGGCTGAGTGAAATGAATAACAAATTGTACAAAGAGCATGTGAGGCAGCTCTAGGTGACTGGAAAGTAATTCATTCCCAAAATGCTATTAGTTACATCAAAATCAGTGCCTCTTCTACTTGTCAGTGATATCTTGTCTTGCTATAGAACAACCTAAATGGCTTTACTGACTGTTTCTGAGCATCATATTTATTTTTAATAATTTATAAAGCACATTTTGAATGTTCATATTATTGTGATACTTAAACATCTCTTCTAGTTATATCTGTAAACTTGTCAGTGATCAGAATGAGTTTAATGCTGCTAGAGGATATTCCTTCATATAAATATGGAGCAAATACATTTTCTTTAAACATGAATGTCATAAGCCAGGGGTGCCCTTTTCTGGCAATGAGAAATTTATAACGTATTGTGGCTTTTGTCTGATTTTTTCAAACTTTACAAGCTGAAATGCATTGATTTATGAAATCTCTTTTGCTATACACATTTTGTAGAAGTATTTTGGTGTATACATTTTTTACACTGAATTATATAATTTATAGATTAAATTTGAGTCAATTGAGATCATTTATATTAATCATTCTGAGTGTTTGATATTTAATGTTTATGGCATTTGTTGTACCTTTCACTGATCATAGCATGCATGGCCCATAGATATCATTTAAATGTAGACAGCTCAGATGTAAATTTTTTTTATTATAGTTGGTATGGTTGTTACTGTGATGATTGGTTGGTTGGTTGATATAGAGTTTTATGGCACAAAGCAGCTAGGCTATCGGTGCAAAACATCTGGTAAAAAGTTAAATTTAGAATAAATTTAATAAAATTTGTAAAAGGAAATGAAGTAAAACAAAACAAAGTTTAAAAACATAAATAGCATAAAACTAATGTGTACATCTAGTCTACAACGTTAAGAGAAAAACTACAGTAATACAAGTTGTAAAGGACTTTCTCTACCATAATTGTAATTATCATAACTTGCTAGAAAGACTAACAGGTAAGTGTGAAAACCACCATCAGTCACCTGAAGTTAGTCTTTCTAGTCTTGGTTTAGAGTTATTTCACATTATGGTCATTTTCAAAAAGTAAAGTAGTAAAAGTTTTGTAAGACTTGTAGCAAAAGTTTAATAATAACTCACCAGAATGACTAATGGGTAGTTCAAACAGCACCATTAGTCACCTGAAGTTGGCCTTTTCAGTCCTGGTTTTGAGTTATTTAATGTTACGGCCATTTTCTAATTTAAAATCAAATTAGATGAACTGTGATTTTTAAAAAGGAACCACATTAAAAAGGACTGATGTACAAATTAAAAAACTTAAATGACATTAAAAAGATTAATGGCCTTTAAAAATCTAAAAAAACATTACCAAGGTGTACAGTGTCACCATCACCAATAACACAGTCTAACGCTATGGACAAACCTTGGGACAGAACATGTTTAAACTGGTGCTGTCATTGAGAGTTGTAACAACATCATGAAAGTATAATGTGTCTTAATGTGACTGGAGTGTTACACAGACTACACATTGGTGCATCAGTTCTAGACAAAAGAAAACGATGAGTTAAAAAACTGACCAATGTGTCTAGTTAGAACAACTTCCTCTTTCTGATCCTTACAGAAACAAGATAGCCAAAGTCTGATATAGCATTTTCTTTGGAAAATGGTTGTTGCATTGCTCATTCCATGTTGACTGCTAGGTGACATAGAGCCGAGCCTTGAATACAGGACCATACTCCAAGTATGGAACAGGCACATCAGTGATAGTGCCAGAGCTGATAGATTTAGCTGAAGTATCAGTGAGCACATTACTGCAAATACCAACATTGCCCTGTATCCAACAAAAACTGGAGAGAAGTAGATGTTAAAGAGAAATAGACCAGTCAATTTTAAATATCGGTGAGAACAGGCTGGCAACTACCATGAAGCAATTTCAGGACCAGTATAAAACTAAGTAAGTCAGTATAAATAATGCAGTTTGAGTACTGCTTAGCTTCTGTGATCCAGGGCAAGAGAAATGGCATACAGCACAGAAGTAAACATGGAAGCTGAAAAGGGGATTCTGCATGCAACCACCGAACCACAACAAACCATGGCAGAGCCTGCATTGTCACCTGATTTCAAACCATATATATATATAGGAATGGAAGGATGGTTTGAAAGATTTTCACCATATAACAGAAAGTATTTCCAATCGGGAATGTCTGCTGTTCTCAGATGAATTAAAGATAGGTCATATTTGAGGACTGTAACAAGCCATGGCAGGATGGGCTAACTAATGGATACAGCAATGTGATCCAAAGACAGACCCAATTTATCCAACTGTGCCTGGATACAAAAGTCAAAAGGAGCAATGGCAGATCATTATGGGGAAGTGCAGAGCTGTAGTCCTTGATGATGAATGGGGTCCAGCATCTTTAATGCCAATGTTCTGGCAGAGCCATAGACCAGTGACCCATAGTTGAGTTTCAATCAAATAAGAGCATGATATATCTTTATCACAAAACATAGATCCGCTCCCCAAGTGGTGGAAGAGAGGACATAGAGAATGTTTAGTGCTCTTGTACATTTGACCCATAGCTACTCAATGTATGATACAAAGGTCAGCTTACTGTCAAAGATAAGCCCAAAGACCTTTGTCTCAGGGACCACAAGCAGCACAACTTCACCAATACGAAGTACAGAATCAGGGTGAATACCCTGTTGACAGCAAAAGTGCGTGCAAATGGTTTTAGAGAGAGAGAAGTTAAAGCCGTCAGCTATGGTCCATTTCAATAAATGATTGAAGGCAGTCTGTAGCTGCCGTTCAATATACCTCGTATTCAACAACTGACGTGAGATGTGAAAGCCGTTGAAAGAGACCATTTGCAACAGTGAGAGAGAGTTGTTCAGTGATTGCATTAATCTTTATACTGAAAAGTGTGACACTCAAAACACAGCCCTGAGGTACTCCAAGTTCCTGAAGAAATGAATGGGAAAGTGTCAAACCCTAACAAACTTGGAATCTCCTATTCATTTACAAAATTTTTAACAAAAATGGGCAAATGGCCACATAACCCACATATAGAGGTCTCACAAAATATCTTCATTTTGAGTTCTAAGCCTTCTCAATGTGAAAGAATATTGATACATGTAGCCCATATGTATGGAGGTCTCACAAAATGCATACCTCCATGTTGTATCATAAGCCTTCTCAACATCAAAGAATATTGATACAAGATGTTGTCATTTGAGAAAGGCTTCTCTGGTTGATGTTTCAAGTCAAATCAGGTGGTCCACTCTGGAGTGCTGTCTATGGAACTCACATTGGGTGGGCGAGAGGAGGTTGTTTGATTCGAGGAACCAAACAAAACAAGCATTAATCATCCACTCTAGGTTTTACAGAGATGGTAGTTTGAAAGAATCTTGGAATCCTTCCCAGGCATAGAGAAAGGTAGGACAATGGCCTGGCACCAGGCATCAGGAAAAACATTCTACTGCCAGATCTGGTTAAAAACAACCAGAAAAACAGCAAGAGATAGATGGTGCAGCATTTCGTAGTGTACATCATCAGGTCCAACTGATGTACTGCTAGACCAATGAAGGGCCAGTTTGAGTTCTACCAGTGTAAAGGGACGATTATAGCCATAGAAATAATCAGTTTAAAAGAAAATAGATGACTTCTCTGCCCGAGTCTTGATGGCTAAGAAGGTGGAGGAAAAAGCAGAAGTGCTAGATACTTGGCGAAAGCTTTCACCTTGAGTATCAGCCACTACCTGGCCATCAGAGAGCAAGATCAAGAAAGGGTCAGAATTGTATTGCCCACTGACCTTTTGAATCTTGTCCCATATTACTCTGGAATTGGTGGTAGAAGATATGCTGGTTCTGAACTTAATCCATAATTCCTTCTGACTTTGACATCTTACTCACTGAGCATTTGTGTGGGCCTGCTGGAAAGCAGTGTGGTTTGAGAGTGTAGGATATCTACGGAAAGTACCACAGGCCCATTTTTGAGCCTTCTGTGCCATGTGGCAGGCATGATTCCACCATGGATGAAGATATCATGGAAAACGTGTCAAGGGTTTAGGAATATATTGAGCAGCTGCCACCCACTCGTCTATTGATGGTTTACAGGTGATGGCAGGTACAAGTTCTGCTAGAGCAGAGAAAGAGGGTCAGTTTGCTTGATCCAGCTTCAACTGGGGCACATAGGTCAGGTGGAATCAACCACACCCAATCTCTCTCAAAATTATAGGAAAATGATCACTGCCTCATTGATTATTGTCAATCCTCTATGAAAAATGGAAGAAGAGTAAATGAGAGCAGATTGAGAAATCAATAGCAGTAACATACTGAGTCGGTGCATGAAAATAAGTAGAAGAACCAGCATTGAAAACAGAAAGATTGTGATCAGAGAGCATACGCTTTACAAAGCGATGCCTCCTATCCATATCAGCACTTCCCCAGAGGGGATGGTGTCCATTAAAGTTCTCCAGGATTGAAAAGGGAGATGGCAACTGTTCAGTGAGAGCATCAAGGTCCAATTGATCACGTTTTTTTCAGGTGACAGGTAGAGAGAACATATGGTAATAGTATGAGCCAAGGAAACAGGGATGGCTATGACTTCCAAGGGTGTACTGAGTGGCCAAGACTGGGTGGACACATGCTGATCAATCAACAGTGCTACCCCTCTGTAAACTTGTCCACCACACAACCAGTTATTTCTGTACAAAGTAAACTGCCAAAAGGTGATTGTATTGGCAGGTTTCAAAATGTTTCCTGTAAGGAAAGACATGCAGGATGGTAGGAAGAAATCAGTGTTTTGATGTCATCCAGATTAAAATATAAATCTTGACAGTTCCATTGTATCAAGGTGGCCATTTTTATTTATGTGTAGACAAAGTGGATGGAGAACCATTCTGTTTACCACCAAGTCTTTTTTCCTTACTGTCCTTATTTGAGGAAGGTCTGTAGACCTCCATGGATCCTGCCCTAGGTCAGTTAGGCAGGTCTTTGCTGTTGGAAGGGGATTCCAGTAACTGAAGATGTGAACGAATTATTGTTTTGTATCATGGGGAAGGAGAAGAAGGTGTATCCAAGGAAATGCCTGTACCCGGAACCAATGGATGTGGATCTTGGAGTTTGTTGGAATATATGTAAAGGATAGAGATGGGTGTTGAAGTTGATTCATCAACTTTTTTATACATGGAAGTCAAAAGACTCTTCATTTGTTTTGAGAACGATTCTTTTGGAGGTAGAGAGAGATATGTCTGCACTCCTACTGTAGTTGCAGAAAGAAGTGCAGCAGCAAACATCCTAGATGAAGTGATGGACAACAACTTTTGAGTTTCTGGATAAGTAATGTTTTGAATCGTTTTCAAATCCTGCACCTCTTTTTCTTTCAACCATTTAGGGCAAAAACGAAAATTTCAACTGAAGCAATTAGGCTACATTTCACACTCATAGGCATCATGGTCCTTGCCACCACAATAAGCACACATCAGGATACCACAACATGACGTTTTTGAGTGACAGAACCTCTGACACTGGAAACATCGAAGAAAGTTTGGAATGTACAGCTGTACCCTGTAATTAACATAACCTGCCTTGATGGTGACAGATGAATGTGGTGATATAAATGTCAGAACAAGGGTATTGGCTGACATCTTAATTTCATCTTTGAGAGTGGAGATATTCTTCACTGCATAAACTCCTTGAGTGGAGAAACCAGTGAGAATCTCTGACTTGAGGATGTTCTTCAAATCCCTCTCAACAATAACTCCTCATGACTAATTCAAAGTAGCATGAGGTGTAACCTCAATAGGTATATCCCCAATTGCCTTTGAATGCAAGAGGAGTTCAATGTGTTGAGATGTGGATGTTTCCACCAATATGTCATCAGACTGATGCTTCTTCACTGACTTTGGAAAACCAGCAAGTCTGTCCAGTTTATTCTGAATAAAAAAGGAAGACATTTACCCTAAAGTTTTGTCTGAAAGACAATCTAGGATAAGAAAATGAGGTACAATGGGTAATACAGATGTTGCAGATTGCTGCTCAGAAACTTCAAGACATGGTCATTTACCTATGGACTGTTTTTTACTATTTTAATTAAGTTTTTATTTGGAGGATCCATAATAAAATAAGAAAATTTCAGTACCCACTGACCCCATCTGCCATGGAGCCCAAAGCACTACAATGTCAAACAAAGACACTGCAGCAGTGCCAGGGGTTTCCTAAGCACTATACCCAAACACCAGCATCAGATACAATGTCCACAACACCTGTTGAGAGCATGCAACACTGGTACTTGGTTGACCCTCATCCACCTGTCTACAGGGATTCAAAGCCAAAGTGGTGAGTTAGGGTTTGACCCCTCAACCACCAGGATCCTCTTCTCCCTTCATGGGTTGCCATGCATGGCAAACATGTAGGTGGATGTTCAATTTACCTCCTCTGGAATGTGAAACAACAGAACCTTCCAACTAGAAGTAACAATGGTAATAAAATGGTTAAGAGTAAGTGATAACACAATAAAGCAGACTGAGATGGAAAATAAAGTCTTTAAATAGGGAAATAATAGTTCAAACCTCTCAGACGACTCTACGCTTATCCCTATAATAAGCAACAGAGCATTCCAACAGGAGTGTTTGAAAGAAAGAGTACATGTAAGACTAGTTAAAATAACTGAAGTACCTGCAAGAAGTCAATTTATTGTTGAAACTAAAGTAGATGATTTTAAACATAAGGAAGAAGTATTGATTGAACTTATTGAGTTAGTAGAAGCAGGAGTTTATATAGCTGTTTGTATTAGTAAAGTGTCCAAGAAAGGAAGAGTACCTGTGAAGGTGCTGAATATAAATGAAGAAAAAGTAATATTTCCTAAACATCTAGTCGTAAGTAAGGCTACTAGAAGAGAAACATTAGCTGCAGTAGGACAGCATAATGTCAGAAATACTAAGACAAATGCTCAACAAAGTGAGACAGATTGGGACTCTATCTTAGGAAATGTGAAAGAAGAACATAAACAAGGTTTGATAACGTTGTTAGAAGAATATAGAGATACATTTGAAGGAGAAGGTGACGAAAATGGTCGTACAAACAAAGCTAAACATAGGAGTGTTAAATGACAGTAAACCTACAGCACAGAGATCTTATAGAGTGCAAGAGAAGTACAAGGTTGAATTAAAACAATGTGTAAAATAAACGTTTGAACAAGGAGTAATAGAGGACAGTAGTAGTATGTATGCACCATTAGTCATATTCATTCCTAAAATGTATGGAAAATTGAGATTCTGTGTAGATTTTAGAAAAGTGGATGCACTAACAGTTAAGAATATCTATCTTTTACCTAATATCCAAGAGACCTTAGACAGGGTAGGTAATAACAAATACTTTTCATCTATGGATTTACACAGTGGATATTAGGAGGTAGAAATAGAAGATAAAGTTAAAACTGCTTTTGTTTTACCTTCATATAAATACCATTTCAACAGAATACCCTCTGGTTTATGTACTGCTCCATCAACATTCCAAAGATAAATGGATGTTTCATTGTTAGGTCTACACGACTCATAATGTTTCTGTTACTTTGATGATGTTACAGTGTTCACTGCAACTTCTGAAGAACACTAAGAAAGATTGAAACATCTATTTGATAGGATATGAGAAACAAATTTAAAGCTTAAGCCAAGTAAATGTCAGTTCTTGAAAAAGAAAGTCAAATATCTAGGCCATTTGGTAACTGCAAATGGTGTTAAACTTGACCATAAAAATTTAGAGGGTTGTAAAAATTATCTCATGTTGAAAGCACTAAAATATGTTTGTGCATTTCTAGGATTTGTAGGATTTTATTGTAGATTCATACCATATTTTGCATTGTTGGCAAAACTTTTAACTGAATTCACTGAGAAAAAAATTATTTGGACAGACAAAAGACAAGAAGCATTAAAACATTGAAAAGATGCTTTATTAAAAGCATCTATTTTAAGTTACCCAGACTTCAATAAAGAATTTATCCTAAGTACAGATGCTTCAGGCTATGCCACAGATGCAGTATTATCACAGTTGAATGAAAATGGAAAAGAACATCCTGTAGTGCCTCATGGTAGACAGTTAGGAAAAGCCAGAGTAAATTGTTTGGCCATAGTGCATGGAATTAAAAACCTTTCATTGTTATATGTATGGTAGGAAATTTACTATCAATACAGATCATGCACCATTAAGATGGCTAATGGCATTTAAAAAACCCTCCTCCAAGTTAGTCAGATGGTTATTATTACTCCAAGACTGACTTTGAAGTAATACATAGACCAGACAGAAAACATTCTAAAGGAGATTAGAGTAGGAAGCACTGAAACTGATGAAACCCAAGAAAAACAACCAAATAAGGGAAGTTAAACCAGAAAATGAAAATGAATGAGAAGTAATTTGGGATTTACATCATGTAATTAGTGAACAAAAGAAAGATGAGTTACTAAATAAATTATAAACTAATGTATTTTATGGAGAAGATACAGAGAATGTATCAGACTCAGATATCTTATGTAAAAGAACTGATAATGATAGATCATTACAGATATTTGTACCACATAGTCTAAAGATGAGGATATAAAAACTTATCATGATGCACCATTTGCAGCACATTTAGCTTTTGTAAAAACATATGGTAGAATAAATAGGCAGTTCTTTTGGTTAAATATGCAAATGGGTATTAAAGACTAACGTTATTTATGCAATGAATGCCAAAAGTGAAAGACAAGTCTACATTTTACATATGCTGCCTTTCAAAGAATGTCAAGTTTAACCATACAATTTCAATTAGTAGCTATGGATATTTTAGACTCATTACCTATTTCATACACACGAAACAAATATGTGTTAGAAGTCAGAGACTACTTAACTAGATATCCAGAAGCTATATGCTTGCCTGATCAAAAAGCAGAAACAATAGCTAAAGCATTTGTAAATAACAAAGTACCTAGAAAGACAGTGTACTACAGTGCTGACTAACAGATAGAGGTAGTAACTTCATTTCTAAGTTAATAAGATATCTGTAAATTGTTAGGTGTCAGAAAAATTGAAACAACTGCTTTTTATCCAGCTGCTAATGGATTTGTAGAAAGATTTAACAGAACTTTGCTGGACATGATCTTAACAATATTGTGAGAAAGATCAGAAAACTTGGGATGAACAAGTTCGTTTATTACTGTTAGTATATGGAAGTGCTGAAAATGAATCTACTCAGAAAAGTTCATTCTTTCTATTACATGCTAGAGATGCAATGCTGCCTATGCAGGAGATAATGACTCCTAAAATATTTAATCATGCAGTAGATTGTGATTACAAAGTTGAGCTATTACAGCAAATGCAGTTAGCATTTGAATTAGCTAATGGGAATTTAACTGAAGCTGTTGAATGTAAGGAGAAACAAGCAAATAAAACAGCAAGAATGAGTAAGATAAAATTAGGAGGTAAAGTAGTGTTATGTACTCCTATTGTTAAAAACAGAAACACTACGAAATTAACAGAACTATGGAAAGGTCCTTTCAGAGTACTTAGACAAACAGGTCCAGTTAATTTTGAAATTCAGGAAATCTATGAAAAAAGAAAACAGTAAGTACATGTTAATAGGTTAAAAAAACTGAAGGGAAGTAATCTCCATGAATATGACTATACAACTGATAAACAAGATGTCAAAGTAGAATCTGATGATTCAAATGAACTTGATTTATCTTATGGTGATGAAGAGATAAGAGAAGCTGAGATAGAAAACTCTGTGGCAGAGGACACTTATACCATATCACATGATGGAAGAGTTGACATGAATGACTCAACAAGTAGCATGTCTGATGATGTCAATATCTCAGCAGATGAGGATACTATGCCAAGTACTCTTATAATGGCAAACTGATACAATAATCCGTGATTACAACCTTAGATCATGTGGGGTTGTATCAACTTAACCAGAAGTGACCCTTACCTCTGCAAGGAGATGAGTGAGATTCCATCCACAAGTAGTTGTACATAGCCCCAAAAATCGTATTTGTAAAGTTAACATAAGTTCTAACAAAAAATGTAGTGTTAGAAGCTTTTAACAATATGTTAAGCTATATGCATAGTTGTAATTAGTTTAGTAACTTTTAAATAGGATATGTATAAACATTGTTGCATGTGTCTTGTATATGCATTTTGTTTTTATTATTATATATTTATATTTGTATGTGTATTAGAAGTAGACATATCTGCAGTTTATCAGGATCATTATACCATAGATGATAGGAAACGTGGCTGGACAGAATGTGAATATAAAACCAATAAGAAATAAGATGGATATGATTTTTGTTGAGAAAAATAAACTTTGTATTATTGGGAGATAGGTGGATAATTGTTGAAGATATACCATTTTCGCAGTATGTCCAGTTGATAGTTCAATTATGTGAAGAATTAATATCACACGACAAATCATTTAATGTCAGTACTCGTATCATTTTTGCCAATAATAATTCGGAAGATATGATACTGTTCCACATGACAAACTAAAGAACAGCAATTTTATGTGTGGTAAAAATTTTACAAGAAGGATTAATTAAGAATAATAAGACATTAGTCAGATGATACCTTGTTGGGATAGATGATTTATTATTTGGGTTAAAAGACATTAAGGATAGAGTTTCAATTCCAGATCGGACCTGACAAAAACATGGTTTAATATATGCACATGGGAATGTCTTAAAATTTCTGGTAGAAATTGCAACCAAGGATGATTTATGTGAATTAAATAAGAAAGTAGAACATCAGAGGCAAGTATCTAAAGGAATAATTCATTTAATAGGGGAACAAGCAACAATAATGAATTCATTACATCAGACATTGGAGTTACATGATCAGGAAATTAAAAAAGTGTCTAGAACACTAGTAAATGTTACTAATGCTTCGATACATACTGGAATAAGACAGACTGAGTTTTATAAGGAAGGAATTGAACTATTAGTTTTCAATTCTAGAGTTCAGAATGACTTACAACAATTATCATTTACAGTTATAAATACTAGGACTGAGTTAGCTAAGTTAGTACAAGCATTGTCTGTAGCTGCAGAGAGAAAGTTGAGTTCATACTTTACACCTTCAACTAAACCAGAGAAAGTGTTAGATGAAATTGAAAGAAAATTATCTCTGCATTTACAATTTATAATTCCTACACATAGTGAATAGATTTACACATATTATGCAAGGGCTTATGTAAAGGCAGCCCCAGTGAAGGACATGCCCTTACCCTTAGCATTAAACCACTCATTAGCTCTAACTGTAGAAAATAATAACCCATACCTTGCAGTGTCAAGTAACCAACATACTTATGTGGAAATGACAGAAGAAAACATGGTAAAATATGTAGAAGGATCCATTAGAGTATGTGACCCTAGTTCAGAAATTTAAAAGATAAACTTACTGTATCAGTGGTATGCTCTAAATGAAATATAAATCAGTTTGATTATTGAACTAAAGTAATTAAATTAAAGAATAGTGCATATCTTAGAAAGGCTGGAAATTGTTCTGCTCATAGCCAAGGAATTACATTACCCTCTAGTTTTAGAAGTAAAACTAAATATACAAGGCATCCATTAAATATAAGAGTACCTGATTGGCAAGAGTTATTGACTATAAAAGAGTCACAATAAATTCAGAACTTAATGCAGATTAAAATTCATATCTTAAAGGGTTGTCAAAAATATTAGATGAAATCTGAAACATGGCCTGTGTGAGAGCAGGGTTAAGTATCAAGGAATTTCAGCAACATGTAGACCACTTGAGAGCTACAGCAGAAGGAAGTAGGTTAGATAAGTTGACTAATTCAGTAATGATAACATTATGCTTGGTAGTAATACTAGTAAGTATAATGTTATACAAAGTGTGTAAAAGATTGGCTTCAATGACATGTTGGAAATTAGATGGGCTATGTAAATTCAAAAATAAAACCAGAACAGAGACAGGCAACAATAGAAAGTTGTCTGATTCAGAGGCCACTGAAGTAGTTGAATTATGTGATGATAATCCACCTAATTAGAATGTACTGATTTATGATAGTTTGATATCAAAATTAAGTTGATTTAACCAACTGATGAGGTTAGCTGATAAGAAAATAAATAAATAACTCAAATTTATCAGGAAAATTAATATGATTCATGTGAAAGAATGAAAATTCAGAAATGAAGAGTTTGAAAACCAACGTTCAGAAAACAAGATAACTGATGAAATATTACCACAGCACAGTTAATCAATGAAAAATAAAAATAAAACTGACATTACTATTTTTGATAATGTTATTCAAGTGGAAAACAACATGAGTGAAGAAGTACCAAGTGATAAAGATAAACTGAAGTGTATGTAAAATAGTGAAGTGCATGAGTGATTATGTTTTCAGTCCATGATGAAATCCAAGCGATATGAAAACCAGTCATGACCTGATATGGCATTGATGAGAAGATAATCAAGACCACATTAGAGAACATTGTAGGTTAAGTAAAGTTATTTATACCTGACCAAGTGTGATGTTTACAGGACAAGACAAATCAAAACTGCTACAGTGGAGATAGAAGGATTCCAAGTAAACAATAAGTATTTCCTTCAGGAATTAACTATTCTAAACTGTTCCACTAGTTGGACTGATAACTATTGTAATAAAGTTCCAATCCTGAAAGAACTATTAAGTCAGGATGATCAAAGACACGTAGATGGCGCACCACCTATCTTCATGGACTAACCTGTTAACACTTCACCAATATGAGTGTAACATAATCTTGATGCATGTGACTCCCACAATTCAATTGTACTAAACTATTCTTTCTTGTTTGGCAGTACTCATGTTGTAAGGTTTAGTTTTTACTTTCACGAACTTTTATTTTTGTTTTTATTTGAATTTTTGTTTTAATTTTCATCAACAAAAGTTGGTCACTTGGGTTTCTGATAACTTGAAGCTCTCCTCACTTGCCTGTGAGTCTATTTTTTCCTTGATAGTGTAAAGGCTGGGGAGGAGTACTTAGGTTTCCTCATCCATTCAATATTGTTGGTTCATGCTGAGAGTTTTCTGTATTATTATGTGATGGGATAGATATACCTTGTATTATTATCAGTCTGATTGCTTGCTTTGGCTTACCACCATCAGGTTAATGTATATTTCAATTCCATAGGCATTATCTGTTTTTGTGTATATGGAATTCCAGATTGGCTATGTGATCACTTTGCATAGGTCACAATTTATTATACTTGTTTGACCCTCTCTCATTTCTCTGAGATATCATTCTCCCCTAAAACAAATTGTATGTTGTTGAGATTTATTAAGTAGATACTTTGTTTGATGGAGTTAATTCATTTAATGTAGCTCTCCACGAGTTACATGAGAGTCACTTTTTTATCCCTTTAAGTTTGTGGAACTCCCAGAGTTATTGGTATTATGAAATGATGTCACATATTTGCTTCTTTCCTTGTTGTTGTTGGCAGCCTCTAGACCCTCTTTGGCTCCTTCTGGTAGCCAGGTTACGATTATGCCTTGAGAGTCCCATCCCTCAGTTCCTATTCTTTATGGATGCTAAAAATATGTTCTGTTATAAGTTTCAAGACTCCTCCATGTGGGACAATTGTCTCCAATGGCATTAGTGTCTGCCTTTGGTGGGTGAAATGTGAGTATTCCTTCACAGCAGATCTATAGCATCTTCAGGTTTTAGCATCAGGATTGGTCCTTCAATTCACATTTCTTGAACTTCATTATCCTCTCAAGCTGTAGTATCTCCATCCCCAACTAATCAGTGGATTGTGAATTTTCATTCACAGTGTATTGATGAGTTATTGGTCATGGGGTGATAGTGAGAGTTAATGCTGTTCTTCTGTGATTTTATTCCTCTTTATTTGTTGTGCCTAAGATGAGAGGAGATTGGCAGATGATTGTTGATCTTTCTTGTCATAACCAGTTCTTTGATCCTCCCACGTTCACAATGAAGTCCTTTTTTCAACCTACAATGGCATTCTTCACCAGGTCTGTGGATGACCAAGTTCAGTGTTGCTGATGCATTTCTAGTAAATTCTTCATACCACTATCTACATTTCATGCAGAGGAAGTCTGGTTCTGCTGTTCAGGGATACATCATTTAGCAAACATCTGTACATTTCCTGCAGGATTGTACGAGTTTTTCAATATGCTTTAAGCCGGGCTCACTCATCTCCCATCTGGCTTCAGGTTATGGGATGTCAGGCTCTTACTTATATGGATGGTTCTGCCTCTTTTGGGGATGTGAGCATCCCTTCAATCTCTAATTCCTTCAAGTTGAATATCCATGCAATCCTTTCAGTTGTTAACATATCCAAGATCCTCCTGTAACTGTCAAAATTATTCTTTTATGTTTATTTTAATAGTTTGACGTGGACTTGGCAAGTTATTTTTTCCTATATGTTACTTTCCTTCTAGGGAAATATCTATTTTAGGTCTTGGTTTCTTCTAGTGTAATATGGTCGTGAGCTGACTTACAGGGGTGCCAAGTGGATTGTTCCACTTAACCATTGGAGTTTTGACTAATACTACCTGCTGTTACATGAAATATTTATTTGAAGTGAGGATGCAGTGTGTTAATGGAACATGCAGGCACTAACTTGAGGGTATACAGTTGAAACAAAGAGACTCGAGGCTAAAACTTCCAATAACACTTTTTATTTAAGTTATCAAATGCTTAATATTTACAACCATGCACGCACGCACGCACACACACACGCACACACATATGCAATTTATCTTTATTCATGTTTATCATGAGCAATCTTTTAACTCTATTAACATGATGACTGATGTTTAAGAAAGAATGGTATTACAATACTTACAAAGAGCTTGGGTGAGAATGTTTGGAGTGCTTGTTAGACTTTTTAAGATTTTGTATATTCTAGCATCTGTTGTAGAACCTTTTATTCTAGCAGATGAGGGAATTGTTGGCTTAATTATAGTACCATGATGTCAGCTGACTTCCTGTTTGTGAGTTCATAAGCTTGTGAATTACAGGTAGTTCATCAAATGGTCAAGGTTTCTCTTTTGTTTACAAACTCCTAAGTTTGTTAGTTAATCATCCTCTTGGAAACAACAGCCCACACTGTAGTGTTGGTCCACCATCCAAAGTTCTTCTTGGTTTCAATGTCCAAGTTTGCTTAACCCTTTTTATCATCAAAAGTGTCAATTCACTTCAATTCAAACGTACAATGGAGAGTTTCTCATCTTTAGTTTATAGCTTGAATAACCCCTTTTAATGTTGAAAGTATCTATCTGTTTCAATCTAAACAGATAACTGATGCTTTTCAGCAGTTTTCTCTGAATCTAAGTTTTAAATAACTGTTGTCCTTGATAGTGTCAATTCTTTTTCAACAAGATATTATTTGATCATATGGCAACAGCTTTCTTGGTACTTTCATGGAGCTGTCGTTGTTCTACAAATATCATTGCTATATACACGCAGTTTCTTAAACTTCATTACTTCCTGTTTATTAAAATAATTATTTGAGACATCCAGATATCTAATGATGTCTCACTCCTCCCTTCTAAAAAATTTTTTTATCTTTGATAAAAAATTTAAACACCAAAACTATTTGTTTCCATTCTTCCATTTACACATTGGTCATCTTTTACTATGTCAGTTAAACATCATCTATTAAAAGCTCTTCTTATATTAATATTGATTGAAGTAACATATGTCAAATTACACAACATCTCTTAACTATACCATTTAACTATATACTATTTCATAATACAAACAAAGCAAAATCCACAAAATATAAGAAATAGAAAATAAATTAGTATTAGTACATTTTTATTATTATTATTACACTAGCTTTGGTTTTCTCAAGTAATGATGTCTTGACGTTTTCTTTCTTCTTATATTAATATGTTCTTCTGCCTTCTTTGAAATTCTTATCAGAAATGTTGCCTCGTCGCTATTAATAATCAACTCATATAAGGGCATTGGTTTCCATTTTGCACATTATTCATGTGGATATGCATGGTAAATACACGTTATTGGGTCATTGATAGTCATCTTTTTATATGCTGAACACCCAAAGTTCTCCAAATTTATATATGTTACTCCCATTATTTTACTAATTAAGTTTTTCTTTTTTCTTAACCCTTCATATACACATTATCATAAGTTTGATGCACGTCCTTACATGTAGCTAATAAATGACGAAAACTGTGTTCACATTCCTTTCAGGTTAGGGCTCTAAACTTACAATCTGAGGGTGACAGTTTCGAATCCCTGTCCCATCAAATATGTTCATCTTTTATCCATGGAAGCATTATAATGTGACAATCCCACTATTCATTGGTAAAAAAGTAGCCCAATAGTTGATGATAGGTGATAATGATTAGCTTCTTTCCTTCTAGTTATTCACTACTAAATTAGGGATAGCTAGCAGAGATACTCCTTATGTAGCTTTACATAAAATTCAAAACACATAAGCAGCAAATCTCAGAAAACAATAAGAAATAAACTAGGCAGTACTACTAAAAAAAGAAAAAAATGGGATGGCATAAAGAATAAGTGAATGATAACTTCTGCAGTAAAGCTTCAAAAGGAAAAGGTAAAAAGGTAAAAAAAGTTAATGAAAAAGAGCAGAATGAGGGTAAAAGAGAGGTAAAGAATAAGAAGAAAATCCCTGTCCTGGAAGATTGAAGGAAATCGATCATGGAAAAGAATAGTAATTCTAACCTTATGCCATGGATAAGGAATCTTAAGTGTTAAGAGGATGTGAGAATTAACAGTCAGTATTCAACATCAAACAGAATTGGAAAAAACCTGGAATAATGCATCAATTAGATGATGGACAAAGAGGAGAAGACATTTCAGGTGGTGAGGTGCACTTAAAAATATGACCAAGATCCAGAATAAACAACTGGAAAAAAATAACATACCACAAAACTGAGTTACCAGAATAAGCAGAAGACATAAGTATGTGCTACCTGATCCATGAGAGGGATAGCAGAACCAGAAAGAGTTGTAGCTTGTATGAAGAGCTAGTAAAAGATGTCTATGGACAAGATAAATGCTAGAGAAGTTACAAAAAGTTTTCTAAAAATTATTTTGACAATAGAAATTGTGATTTGCAACTTTACTATGAACAAATACCAGCATCTTTTCAGTATACAAACAAGTTTTGATGAACTATTACATAATTACCAAACATAAATATTTTCTTGCATATAAAACTTTAACCTTTCTCTGCAAAACAAACAACAAACTACAGTCATTCACATTACACAGTTTTTATAATTCTACAAAAACAATGATATGCATTACTAATATAAAACATACCTGTTTAAAGCAGGGTGGTGCAGCAGATGCATGTAACAGCTGAGATGAACTTTTATGAATGGTAAAACATACATTGTGTTGTCTAAAATGTAGAGTTGAATGATATAAGTAACTGTTAATTCTACGTAGACATCCAATATATTTTGACATTTCCTAGCAAGAATAGAAAAGAAATATGTGTTTGTATGATATCGAAATCTAGTTTTGGTAATACAGTTTCCATGATAAAGCTTCAGAAACTGTTGCCTTATTGAAGACAAAAGAAAAAGATCAAATTAAATCAAACAAATATTTAAGTTCACAGGTCAAGTAAATTAATTACACAAACTTTTCATTCACAAACTTACCCTTAACAAAATCCAAAACACTTTAATCTATATAAAACATTTCACTATAAAACATACTATCTGACAAGTGTTCCAAATATTATAACTAAGAAAAAAAAGGTTGGAAAGCAATCTAGATGTCTCTTTACAGCACAAATACTGTCATTGAATTATTTAAAAAATGTCAACTTCTAATAAAAACCAAACACTTAAAGGAAAAGGCAAAGTGGGAAACAACTGAAAAGATGTAATATGCAATGGTATATATGGCACCAATAATGAAGATATTAAGATATATAGATGACAGGAACAGGATATAAACACAGAAGTTCATAAAAAATAACATGCTTCCATCTCAAAGCATTAAAAACTAGTAATTTAAAAAACATGAATCCAATAAACATCTCAATGAAGAAATCTTGCATGCAGCTAAAAATTTCAAATCAGGGTTAAACCAGTCAAAGTTTCCTTAGATGTATTAATAAAACACAACAACAGATGTTATTCTTCTTGGTTACAGCTACAACTCTCGAGAAAAAGAAAAAGCAAGTAATGGTATGATAACTCCTAAACTAGAACTCTTAACACCACAGCTACAAGGTAATAACTCAGTAGATGGAATCATCACCAGATAACTAATGCACTTACAATAAAAAAAAAAAGAAATTGATTCAGACTGGGCCTGCTATAAGAAATAAAACATTCTAAAGCAGCTGACATTTTCAAAGGAAGCTATTGCTTGAGAATTTACTGGAATTTGTTAATTGATTAATCAATGATATTCAACCAGTTAATTATTATGCCATTAAAGCACACACACAAAAAATAGACACTAACTCCTGAGCTTCAATACTTATGGAAAGAACACAGAAAGCATATTGCAAGCTTTCTTCTTAACAAACACAATGGCAACTTTTCAATTCTTTGGATAATTGGTATAACTGAAAATATTAATTAAAAATCATAATATTTAAATTATTGTAAAGTTAGGATAACTAAAACCAGTATTAATCATACACATAATTTTTTTTCATGTTAATAATCAATTTAATTGTAATTTTAATTAATTGTTTGAATAATAGAAAATGATAAAAATTGAAAATAATAATTCCAATTAGCTCATTATATTCATATAATACGTGATTTTTAGAACAACCAAAAGTGGTAATAATTAGAAAGTTATAATTTTTCCTACAATAAAAGTGTAGTTCTGATAAGTACTTTTCTTCTCTCACAAGATTAGCTATTCTCATCCAGTGCTGCCTCTATATGTGAACATTTTCTTTATGCATACCATAAGCCTTCTGCAACCCTCAAATGGAACTGAATAATTCTGACATGCCTCTGATACAGATCATCATGTGTCATTTCTCCACCAATAAGAGAGTGGCATACTTATGTTATTCACGACACCTTGTATATTCCTCTAATGAACTATTACTTTGAAGTTCAGCAAAAGACATAAGCACCAGAGGAAAATGTAGAGGAAAGGTGTGAAGTGTGAGATGAAGTAAGTACCTATCAGAAATATATTTCCAGTATAAAAACATTATAACTTTCAATATGGTACTTACCTCCTTTGATAAGATTAGCTAGAATCCCACACTGAATAGGAGGTGGAACTGGTGCAAGGGAATGATAGAAGTAACCCTAAAATAATTGAAAGGATACCCATGGAAATATACGAGTCAGATCAGAAGATCTGATGAGGGGAACTGCACCACTTCGAAACTAGGTATACCCTTCCTTCCCTCATGAAATGTATAGGAGATAAGGGTAGAAAAAAAAAGAGAAAAGCACATGCAAGTGGGAGAGAACTGGCAGGATTAAAATTCCAACCATGACTTGTACATGTAACTCATTCTTAATTAATATAATAGTGGGTAAATCAATGGATATGCCTTTAGGTATAAATCAGCTGGAGTATAATGGGCTGTACTTGAGGAAGTAACAACATCCATACTACCATACCATCTTCACCTCAAGTTCAAGAAACTGAAGATCTGGAACCACCCTGAGCATGACACATGTGATATCTGTGATCTCTTGATCCAGAGATCTAACATCCGATTTTAAAAGAACGTCTATACAGGGTGTCCCAGAAGTCGCGCACCATATAAATTTTTATGTTAATACATATGAATAACAATTTTATTGATAATAATCATAACAGATGCTCAAACTGTTCACCCTCTGCTTTGATACATTCATCAATTCTCTTTATAAAACTGTCTTTTACTTTGTTGAGGGTTGCAGTGCTAATCCTTTGACATTCAGTTGTTATCGCGCCCATCAAATCACCAGGATGAGTAAGGTTGAATTCTTCAGCTACAGAGCGGTATGTAGTACCATTTTTTCCAAACATAAACACCAATGTAACTCTTTCTTGTATTGTTAGTTTTTCACCCATATCTGGAACATAAAAAACAAATCATTATTATATGTACGTATGGTGCGCGACTTCTGGAACACCCTGTATAATACAAATTAAGTCTCCCAACAGTGAAACTGATCAGAATCATTGAAAAAGCAAAAACATACTCAGCATAAATACAATGAGAGACAGCAAAAATGACATAACCTGAACAATTTCCCTTTTTTTTCCTTGGTTCTCTGTAAATCAAAAACCCAGCACAGGGTACCAACATTCATATGGAGGTAAGATGTGGGCTCCCAATCAAGGAGGTGAACTACAATTTGATATTTCACTTTTTCCTGTTTGCAGAACACATATTGTATGGAACCTATCCAGCAGTTTGAAACTGGAAAGTGGTAAGGACTTCCATAATTCACTAGAATAAAGAGGGTGTTAGTTCATTGCAGAGTCCAGAGGAATGACATCATCTGAGACAGTGCAATGGGTGATCACAAAACACTACTTTTAAAAAAATATTATATTGATTTATTTAATATAAGACATAGCAGGCATGGACAGTTATTCCCATATGCTTTACCCATGCAGTTTAAGGGTGATATGGTCTGGAACAGGCAAGATTATTCACCTGCATTGTATCTCAACAGTAAGCATTGTGAAGCCATGGAAGTTTAATGGTGACTCAACATGGCTGTACAATGTAAATTTCTAATTGGAGAATACCTGATTTGGTATTACTTGCCACAGAGTGGGACACATTTAAAGAATAAATAAAGCTAGGACCCCTGAAATGAAAAAGTATGAACATAGACATACAAACGTAAAGTAGCACCAAAGCTTAAAGAATTGCCACAAGTGGAAGATGAAAGTTGAATGAAGAAGAAACTGCAATATGGCATAAATAAAGTAAGATAAACATATTAGATGTAATCCACATGCCCAACTGACAGTCAACAAATATAAGATGCAAGGGAAAAGGTGAGGTTTCAAATCTGAAAGGAAAACACCCTGATCAAATTCTAGTGGGAAAAAGTGAAGAAGGAATAAGTCAACTGAATCACACATTGAACTCAATTAGTCAATATAGGAGGAAGGAGATTACAGAGGAAAACTGCCAATGGATAAGGAGTTAAGACATAGAAATCTTATCCAGACTGGGATGAGGGTAGAGATTAGGAATAGAAAAAAAGAGAAACATGTGAAAAAGAAAAGTTACCCTCCCTAACTGCCAAGGTCTTTAGGAGAAATGAATTATCTCAATAAAAGATAAAATAGGTGTGGTAGCAAAGCATATATGAAATGTCTGTTAATGGTAAACAAATCAGGCATGATGTCAACTGGTGAAGAAGAGAGAAAATAGATTCTAACAGAATAAAGTGAGCAAATGGAAAACCACATTAAATCCTTGTCACACAAGGTCATCTAAGGGGCATAACAAATCCAGAATAAATGCATAAATATTGTAAAAGCAGAGGAGACAAAAACTTGATGGCACTGAGAAAAACAAAACATAAGGAATAAAACAGTCTGATAAACAGAGATTGAAGAGACCAAAGGTTCCTGGTCAAAAATCCATGTGAGAAAATAAGCCACTGTAGGATAATCAGTGGTATTTCCCTAAGTAATGAAACACCTTCCAGTTGTGCTGATATACCTCCATTGAAGAAGGACATGTGAAATGAACCAAAAGGAAAACTACTTTATTGGAGAAACTGATTTCCTCACCAAGGACCAGATGAAAGCCATGTATGAAGACAAAGGAAATAAATGGTGGAATGTAGAACAAGTAACCAAGGTTAACGAAGAAAGAAAGAGTTTGGTTATTATTTTTTAATTTCACGTTAAGCTACCTTAGGGTTATGGGCCATCTCTGCTAACTGTCCTTAATTTAGTAGTATAAGACTAAGAGGGAAGACAGCAAGTCATCACCACCCCCTATCAACTCTTGGGCAACTCTTTTATCAATGAATAGTGGGATTGACTACCATGCAATAATGACACCATGGCTAAAAAGGCAAGCATGTTTCGTGTGACAGAGATTTAAGCCTGTGAACCTCAATTTATGTGTCAAACACCCTTACCACATGTCCTTGCTGAGCCAGAGGGGAGGGAGATAGGAGAAGGGGCACTGGAGGAAAAATGTGTAGTTGGTGTAATAGTGAAAACTAATAAGCAGGAGTCAGAAGGACTTGACATGGGATGGTACGGATGAGAGAGACCACACAATGAAGTAATCAGATAGAAGGAATTTATGGGGCCAATTTTATTTAAAAGCATCCATAGCTAAAGACTGAGAATAAGGTACAGTAGATCAAAGGAGGGTAATTTGTGATTAAGGACTGTGCAAAATACCCCTATGTGTGAAAACCTCACAGAGAGCAAAGTCACTGGAATGCTAGAGGATTGAATAATCACTCCATTGGATAAAGGTTGTCAGAGGAGATCACATTTCCTCCTCTGACATGGAAAGCACCCAGAACATGACATATAATAAAATTAAATGATGCATTTGGGCCCAGTATAGGAGATACAATGCATGAAAACAGAGATATTGACCTGGTGCCAACTTGGAGATGGATATATACTACCACTCTAAAATTGTTAGAAGAAATCAACACTAGACAATGTCTGGTGAGAAAAAGGAAATGATGCAAAGTCCAATAAACCTTGAGAAGTTCAATGATGTTGACATGCTTGTTAGCAGACCAACAACATAAAACCTCTTGAGGACTGATGCAAAGTGGTGCAAAGTTTAGAGGTAGAGGCTGACCTAATTAATATTCAATCTCCCTGCAAATAATTGATGATAATTCTCTTAATGGTTTGTCTGCACCTAAGGCTGTGGCATAGAGCTAGTCACAGGTGTTCATAATCAAGATGGGTAAACTGAAAATCAAAATTATAAATAATGCAACTTTAATAAACTGCGATTAAAGTGTAGAAACAGTCCAAATAAACTTAAAAATAATGGAAATGAAACAAGTTACAAGTATACTAGAGCTGAAAGTGAAATATGAAACAAAGAAACATGAGCACAAACACTGAAAAATGACAAGTGATAGTTTGGTATAGGTGCATAGAAGGAGTCATGTGTCATGCGATTATGCCATTCTCCTGTTGGTGGTGATGTGATGCATGATGATTTATAAGAGAGACATGATGAAATCCTTTGATTCCAATTTGGAGGGGGAGAACAGAAGACTTGTGGCATGTACAAAGAAAATGTTTGAATAAAGAGGGCAGCACTGGTCAAGAACACCTAATTTTGTGAGGCGAGTTAATGCCGTATCACAACAATAATTTCAATTAAAAGATTATATTTAAAGTGTTAATCAATGTAATCACTGCTCACAGGCAATCTATCTTATTGCCTAGACCTACTCTTGAGCAGTGTGAAAATGAGAGAACATAATATAATACCTAGTCTCCTAAGCACAGCTAATGTTTTGAGAAATCTGAATCTGGCTAAGCAGGATTTTCAGAAAAACAATGAGACAGCATAATACTTAATGAAAACAATGAGCTTTTACTACTTCACAAACAAGCCCAAGAAGGTGCTTTCATGAAGAATCTTCAGGGTGACAATCTGTGAAAGAATAAACACCAACTAAAGAAGAACTAATAAAGAACTTAAGCTTCACAAAATCAGCAAACACTGGTTAAAATAATTCTTTATTGACCATATGAAAGTAGATATAATTGGTAAATTTTGCCTTACAACCTAAATTAAAAATAATAGTGATTTTCCAGGTAATCAAGAATCTGAAAATAGGCATACAAAATATCTAATTTCATTATCTATTTGCTTTCATTTCATGCCCACGCACATGTCATTTCACTTTAAAAGTAGGAATGAAAATGAATTATTCAGAAATGAAACATATAGGGAAATGGTTATTGCTTTGGAACCTTCTAATGCTGTAAAAGTTTATAGCAGATCCACATAAAATTAAAAGAAAATTGTTTAATAGAAGTTTAAACAGATTATGACAATGTAGTATCAAAAGAAAAGCCAAAATTAAAAAAAACTCAAAACCCCACAAATCTTATAATAAATAAGAGTAAAATGAGTTTTTAAAAAAACAAATTCAAGCTATTTCTTCCCAAAAATTTATAAATAAGGATACAGAAGAAAAATATATTTCAATTATTAAATCATTGTCTTGCAAATGGAAGGCCAAACAAGCAGGGGTTGCACATTCATATTAGAAATTTTCTAATGCAAACAATAAATGATAAAATATATTACAACTTTCATTTGAACAATCACAAGTGATATTTGACAAGTAGATATTTAGTACCCATCAAAATTCAAAAACATGATAATAACAAAAACATTGTGGTGAATTTTTAACATTGGTTTAAAGAAATGAAACTAAAACAAAAGCTTAATGTTATAAAACTTCTATCTAAGCTTTTAGTTTAAAATGAATCCCCACAGAAAAAAAGCACAAAGGAAAAAGTAACTCTATAATGAGTGCAAATAAAATTTAACAAACTACTACTATGAGGTAAAACAATGCATACGCATAAAAAAAACTAAGTTTCTTGGAAAATAACAAAAGAAAAATGTTGCACTTCCATTTGAAACTTTTTAAAGTATGTTGTGAAACAGCTTCAGTACATATTATGCCAACCAAGAGCAAAGTACTTTTAAGTCAATTATCATGAATGAGGATAGATTAGGCCTAAAAGCTATTTTACACCAGTAAAAATTAATACACCAACCCTCGTGTTTTGCCCATATAGAAAGCAGCTTGAAATGAATCTTTTTATGCCTTATAAGTCAGTTTTTATGAATTGAGTTTGTGTAATTAATTGTTTTGAAAATCTTAGCAAAAAATCTACAGACCTACAATATCAGGTACAAACATATTCCCAATTTAAACACCATAACATTATGAACTACTTAATACGGCTTATTCTCCAGGCTTTCATATTAATTTTTAAAGGGTTGGAAGGTAAAACAAGTTATAAGCATGTTACTGATAATAATGTTTTTTAAACATAATTTCTGCAGGTAATGTTATTTTAGTAGATGCAGTGTTAGGTATATATGAGCGTTCATTTTAAATGTAATACAACAGTGTTATTTGTGCGAACTATAAGTTATTTTTAGAAGTGATGTCATATTACTTAAATATCAAATTTTTCTTGTTGCTTTAACTGAGTATTGTTGCTTCATATATTAAGCAGTGTGTAGAAAGTTCTAGGCCTCACCTGAGCTATTTATAAAAATGCGTATGAAATGCAACAGGAAATTAAGTAAAGAAAAAAGAAAATTAGATTAAAATGGACTGTGTGATTATGAGTTTAGTCATAAAGAGTGCATAGTGGCAACTTTTAAAGTGTAATAATTACAGATGTTATTGCAATAACAAAGAAGAGAAGAAGAATTTGAATTGTCAATTAGATTCCAAAGTAGTTGAATCATTCTGTGTGGACCTCTGATCTAAAAGAGAATTATTTAAGGTTCTGGACACAACTGTGGTAACCAATGAGGTAATATGAATTAATTTATCATTTGTTGTATTGTGATAAAAGAGTAAATAAGAATAATTCACCTTATCAGTTGTGTTCTAAAGTAACTGGACCAGACTGTGTGAACTTTTGATGAAAAAGAAAATTATTTAAAGTTCTGGATTCAACTGTGTAACAAACATTTATATATGCACTGTTACTTGTCGTAATAAATTATTTTAAAGCAAGCAAACTGTGTGCCATTTGTTTATTGTTGAATTTACTGACAAGTCACAGACACCTAATTTTAAAAACTCCTACCCACACACACAGGAAAACCTGATACAGGCATTTTAATGTAGGTGATTCATAAAGACTTTACAATACCCAATTGAAAATTCCTGCATTCAACTGAAGAAAAGTGCCAAAGAAGGCTAAAACTACAAAAAGTATGCTATTGGAAGTGACAAAGATCAGCTCTCAGATACATCTTAGGTCTATACATGAGCTTTTGTGTTACATTAAACCAGTGTTTTGTTTTTTTCTTAAGATTAAGATCTAGAAATGTCATATATATAAAAAATGCATTGCTTTCAAAAATTTAATAATTGGCAATTTAATGCCATAAAAGAAATATAGTTTACAGTTGAACAACTTACACAAACAAAACATACAGAAAACTGTGCATACATCCCCACATTAACTTGTTAATGAAACATATAAAACTCAAATTTATGTTAAACAACAGATCACAGAAATAGTTCATTTCAATATCCTTTACAGTCCAGAAATATTGACATTACTCTGACAGCAAGTTCATCACTGAACCTCTCCACACACTGATGAACAAAATATGGTAACAAGTAAATATATCTCAGAACCTCAGTAGCTGTACACTTTACATGAAAAATGAGAACAGATGTGGCATAGTATCAAAAAATAAATTTCATTTATACAAGCCCTGAAACAAATTATGTGTCCATTACATAAAATAATAATGATGAAAACATTTTAAACAAACATATGTAATAATTATATTCAATAATTTTCAAAAATGTGTGTCTAAACAGACTTCTTTATGCTGAAATACTTAGCTGTATATATCAAAACATTAATAAGCATGACAGCAAAATGTTTACAAAAATATTTATAATATTAAATTTTTACAAATACAGAAAAAAGTACATAAATTTAAGGAATTATTTTTTTAATTTTGCTTAAACATACTAAAAATGCTTTTGATTTGGGATTTATTCCAAGACACATTTTTATCCAAAGAAAAATCACAAAGTTGATGAACACATCCAGTTGGGTATTGAGCAGGGAAGAACAAGTTTGATGTCTCACATGTAGCATCAATTCCAGAAGTCTTTTGTGTTTGTGAAATCTCACTTTTCTTTGAGTCAGAAATATTTGTAGTTTAATCTGTTATATGTTAGATAAATATTTCAAGAACTCTTTCATAATGAAAAAAAACATTGTAGCTCTCATTACTGATTTTAGGTAAATGTTGTACAATCTCAATAACCAGTTGTTGGAGCTCTAAAGGTAGCTCAAATTATTGTCATAAAGCAATAATAACATAAAAAAAACAAAGTGACAGAAGACTAATTAGTCTTAAATTACTTTAAAAAAAACGTTTTTTAGATTTAACTAAAAAGTAAGTCTATCTTGTAATTTGAAACTTAAATCTATTAGTTCTAATAACAAAGTCTGTGTTTCTTACTGTCAACTTTGAAAACCTCAATCAAGTCCACCCTACTTGTACTTCTATATTCTACAAGAAATAAGCTCAACAATCTAAACCTCTCCTTACAGTTTAATATAAATATAAATGAGTTAAACCAGATATCATTCTAGTGATCCATCTCTCACTCTCAACATGTTAACCACTAAAGGAGTATAATGACTCTGTCATGACCTCATACATAATGCAGTGAAAATAAACTTTTTGTATTTTTAAAAGTAATTTAGGACTCAATTGTCTTCTGTCATTTTGATTTTATGTTATCATTGCCCATTATAAGGTTTTATGACATTCAACCCTGTATGTTAACCCTGAAGAAGCCACAAAGGTGAAACATTAGTTTAAATAAAAATAGGTTGCTTTATATTTATTTGGACTGTGTGTTTTTTAACTTTTGAAAAAAAGTACTTAAGAAGTTAAAAACAAAAGTTATGAAAGTTAATTTCCTGTATGAAAGTTACCCCTGATACAACACAAAAGACAAAATTGTCCTTGTTTTATAATCCATTTTAAATACAACTATTCAGCTAAAGTTTTAAATAACTTATACTAACTGCATATATCACACTATTAAACAATCCAATCAACAAGGTTGTAACTAATCAACAAAACATTCATCTGAATAAAGGATTCCAAGTTCAAACCTATTACCACTAACATTCAAATTTTGATTTTCAAACTTTTTCATTGCATCAGTTAAACAGACAACCATCAAGAATCTATCAAAACCTTTAATAATTTTAAGCATTGTATTTACATCCCCCCCATTTTCTCTGTAAATAAGGAAAAACAGATGCAAAACTATAAGCCTTTCTTCAAATAACTTGAGAAAGCTATTATTACAGTTTTTCTCTAAAGTTTCACAATGTGGTTTATTGACTATAATACTGGTTCTTTAGCACAAATTTTCAGTGCTTGCTACTAGCCTTCTACTGCCACTTCTGTATGTACCCATGTAAGTGATTATGGAGCAGCTCTCCACCAACAAGAACAAACACACAACCCCTACTGTAACCAGCAGCTTCTTTGTAGTTAAATATGTTAATTACTTCAAAATTGGTCAGTTTGGTTTGGTTCATTTTAAATTTTACACAAAGCTACTAAAGGGCTATCTGTGCTAGCTGTCCTTAATTTAGCAGTGTAAAACTAGAGGAAAGGCAGCTGGTCATCACTGCCTACCACCAACTCTTGGGCTACTCTTTTACCAAAGAATAGTGGGATTGACCAAACATTATAATGCCCCACAACTGAAAGGCAACGCTTAGTGTGACGGGTATTCACCAACAGCCCTCAGATTACAAGTCAAGTACCTTAATCACCTGGCCATGTTGATATTGGTTAGAAGACCAACATCACATACCACCAGAAGTGGGGAGGCTGGATGGGAAATATGAGAAGAGCTAAATATTTATCGAAATATCTTTTTCAGATTAGAAAAGTGTTAACTTTCAATATCATATGTTACCTCCTCCTCTCACAAAATAGCTAGAATCTCAAATTCAACTGATGGAGGATTAGTGAAAAAATGAACCCCCTTTAGGAAGCATCCAAAGAGAGAGTAGAAGGTGTGGAACCAAAAATGATAACATCACATCTCAATGGGAGACCACAGCACATCTGATCTAGCTATACTTTTTGCCTTTTAATTAATATTTCACAAATATAAAAGGCAGACAAAAAAAAGGAACTCCATACATATTTCCAATTAATGGGACTCCTGGGTGTTGTGTGGCTAAGGCATGAAAGACCATAGTAATATTTTGATCTCATTCAACATCTGGCAGTATCTGGAATTGTACATCAAATCTGCAGTAGGTACAGGTTTAACTACTACTTCATTTTTAAACAGGAATTGGTAAGGAAGATGAGCTTCCATTCAAAAATAATCTCCATATGCATGCATTTCCAAACCAACCAATACCTGAACTACTCTAAACCAATATCCAATGCGTGGTATAGAGGAGGAAAGTCTTGGTTGGTTGACATCTCTGGTCCAAAACATGATGGCATCAAGTATGGGTCTTTCAGTCTGCAACAGGAGCATATCTGTCCATAAAAAAAATGGAAATATGTGTGTTGTGTCCAGCAACAATCAAAATTAAATCCACTGGGAGCAAACATCCAACAGATGACAGGAAGAAATACCACAAATGTAGATGCATCTCTAGTTGAAAACCTGGTGGCATTGGGCATATTTAATCCAGCCCATGATAGGAGGATGGATAATGGCCAGAACACATGTGAGGACTTACTTAGTTGAACCATCTCCAACCAACACTTTGGAAAAATTAATCTCCTAAATATAGATATTACTATGGCATAATGTTACAACCAAAACCTGTCTACATCAGGTCCATGACATAAACTGATACATGCCACTGGCCCATACAGAATTCCACCATCCTACTCTCAACTTAGTAATACAATGTATCCCTCAGGAAAAAAGGCCTTTATGATCAACTACCCTAGCACCTAAGAACTAGTAAATAGCAAAGATTTTCAAACTCCACTTAAAGGGTAAGAAAAATATGTTGAAGTCCAAAGAAGGGCATCACCAAAGACAGGGCAAAAGGTGACCATGATGCCCTATTTTGAAAATTGGAGCTACTATGTTGAAAAAGTTAATCAACCAACACCCAGTGGCATCTTAAATTGTATATCAGGTTTGCAGTAGGAAGAGTGTTAACACTACACAGGATCAGAGATGGGCAGCAATCTCTGTCTGCTTTACTCATGTATGTTCAGGAGTGTACAAAGAATAGTTATGAAGTAAAAAAAAACCACTACAAAGAACTATAGCAGTCCTATAGAACACCCCATCTCTATGGTGTGTAATCTAATCCTGCAATGTAACTGTTTTGCTAAAAATAAAAATTATACAAAGATACACAACCAACACAAGGTGGAATCTAGAGTTGTAAATCAGGTCTATGGCAGAAAGAGGTACAATGTAACTGAAATCAAATAGATCAAAGGATGGACAGTGCAGAGTTAAAAAGAAAAAAAAGGATACCTAGGCAAGCATCACTCATTACAACATATTGGCAAAAAGGTCCTTGTAAATAAATAAATAAATAAATGACAAAAAAGGACACATGTCTACAGTGCTACTATTGAGATGTTTATAACCAATGCAAATATGGAGAGGGTACTGGTTATGATATGGGTTGTGTCAAGCTACTGTTGATAGATAGCTAATACATAATCACTTATATATGGATGTACAAAGGTAGAATGTAAAAGCCTAGTGAGGAGCATTTGAAATTTGGGCTAATAGAAGGCATTACTAATTGAGAACACTATTATGTGAGCAGAGGTAACATATTGTATAGGAAGTAACAGAACCTTCACCCTGTTAAAGTTTAAAATAGTAAGATCTCAAATATAGTGGAAATGAGATTATCATTTTCAAAACAATTGCTTTTTATACCATGTTTTGCAAAATAAACATTTTAACTAAAGGTAGAAACTTGTGATCTTCTATTTATAATACCATCGAACTTGGGAGACAAACTGTTTGTATCAAATTTACAAGACAATGATGGAATGTCAACATGCTTTCACTTACATTTAGTACTTTCTAAGTGTCACTGAACAGTATGTTATAAAACTACAGCTTTTGACTTGGTTTTCATGAAATGTAGAAGCATAGCTTCTTGATCATGAAGCACATCTCTGGCTTCATAAAATGAACTAATACTTTAGAAAATTCAAAATTTGTAAAAACACAACTATAAAATACTATGGAATTGCCAAGCTTTGTTTCATTTGAAGTAATTTCAGGGCTCTCTTCATTCTTTCTTTATGTTGATGGCCTTTTTATCTTTGACTACATAGTTACTATGTATTTGTTGGTATGCTTGTCTAAAGCTGTGCCAATGATTTTAAAAATATTGCAGCTTTTATGTATATATTGATTGGATTCTTTATAATACATCTGCAAATGTGTTGACGATAAATTTCAACAATAAACAAACACCAAACAATCCACTTGTTTTTGAATAATATGTTAAAATAAGTCAAATGTTCATTACACTTCTAATCACAACAGTTGTATCTAGTTTGAAAAAAATTGTCTATCACTTCATAAAATAGCTAAACTTAACACTCATAGTGAAACCATCTCCATTATAATACTTACATTAAACTCAATCACTTGTATATCTCTGACAATAAGTCCCTCTTCAAGAAAAAAAACATTTAGTATTTTTAATACTATATATAAAGACTATCTTCAATTCATGTGCAAAGTTTACTAATGCAGTTTGAACCAATGTTTGTAGTCTTTTTAAAGCCTTCAATGCACAACAGGTAGTTCTCGAGGTATCATGCCCACTTAATGATACTTGCACTGTTGATTTTGCACCTCTAAATGGTATGCAAGAGACTGGTGGTCCATCTAGATGATGAGCTCCTTCAAGATGGCAAATATGATAGCCAAACACTCTCATTCAAGCACATAGAAGTTTATCTCACACTTCAACAGCTTTTTACTGACATACAGTGTGCAAGACAGTTTGTTTTCATGTTTTTGCAGAAGTGCTGCTCCAATTCCAATATTTAATGTAGTGTTCTGAATGATGAATGGCTTGTTAAAGTCTGGTATTCTAAAGATTTGCTGAGCTTCCAAACATTTCTTCAACTTCTAGAATATCATCTGTTGTCATAGTTCCAACTTCACCTTGTTGGAAATGCCTTTCTTGAGCAGGTTAGTCAGTGCAGTAACTTGAGCATAGTTTGGTATGAACTTCCTACCACTAACCCCAAGAAGGATTTGACATACTGTTTGATCGCCAACACCAATGCATCACACATATGGGATAACTTTTCTTCCTACATGGCTATATACCAGTCTTCCAGCAAAATCCAGCACAGAATAACTAATCTAGCACTTACACAGTCAGGACTGAATAGCTTTCTGAGTTTATTGGATGGTCTTTCCATATTACTGTGCGAGTCAGAATATCATCCACATAATGCTCAAAGTTTGAAATTTTATGCAGCATCTTCATCATGCAATTGAATGTTGCTGCTAAGCTGATTAACCAAAACAGCAGCATATGTCTGGTGTCATAAAGGCTGTCTTCTTTTTAGATTTTATCTCCATCTGGATCTGCCAATAATTTTTACAGAAGTCAATTTTCATCAAGAATTTGCCCCAATTTAGTTTCACCATGATAGCCTCTTGGTTGTCCATAGGTTCAAAGTTAAATTTTGTTACAAGACTCCATTTCAGGAAACCTATGCAGAAACATTTCTCTTTTTCATTGTTACCACTGGTGAGCAGCAGACTAACTCTGAAGGCTCAGTGATTCCAGCTTCTCACATTGCTTCATATTCTTGCTTGATCTAATCTTTCTTCATCTGGGCTTCATCTTGACTGGATCCTGGGTTATGGTCTCAATCTTGTGTTGCACAAGGTTTGACTTCTCTGACTTATGAGAGAAAACATCTCCAAACTGGCACAATAGACACTGTAGTTCTTTCTTTTGCTTACCACTCAGTTCTTCATTGAAGTTGATGGCTTTGTAAGTCTCAGCCCCATCAAGTGGTCTTAGGTTTTATAGGTCTTCACCTTCTATGACATAAGTACATTTTCTAATTGTGCACCCATGACAGCTACACCTGCACTGTCTATCTGTGCCTCATTAGCTGCATCCATTAGGTCTTCTTTCCTCTCAAATTACCTCTTCAACAGATTAACATGGTATAGTTTGACTTTCCTGTCTACTTTCACCTTAAGCTTGTTTTCTGTAGACCACTTCAAAAGGTACTTTCCATTGTAGGATGAACTTACTGTTGTTTATTGATAACAGAACCAAAACTTTGTCTGATCTTAAAACATTAATCCTTGGTCTTCTTGTGATAAAAGTGCTTCTGATTTCCTTGAGCTGCATACAAACTTTCTTAAGTGAACTGACATATCTCCTTTCTTTGATTTCTGAGGCCTAACAAAAATGAATTTCCTCTCTGCCCTATTTCTTCAGCTGTTGGCTCTTTCAATTACAACATGTCAAAATTTATCACTTTTATCCTTAAACCCATCACTTTGAAGAAACATGAAATTACCAGTTCTTTTACTTTTGCTTCTGAAATATGTAAAATTCTTTTTTGCTGGTCAGTATGTTATGGTAGTATTTGATATTAAGCCTCTCTATATCAATGTTCCTCTTGATGAAACTTTTAATCATAAAGCTTCTCTTACCTACTGACACTTTGCAGCATCTTGGTTTCACACCTTACAACTTCTTGTCCTCTCCACATAGTTAAACTATTTCCTATTTAATTACATCATTTATGAGCAGGTGGATAGAATCCCCATTTGATCCAATGATAGCCAGCAGTTTTCTATGCTATCATGAATGCAAGTGGCTAGAAAACTGCCAATGTGAATTTAAATATATATTTTACAATCAACTGATGTTTCAACAGTTGAGTCATATTTCTAAGTTCCTTTCTTACCTCAGGGGCAAATCTTGCCTTTCAAATCTATTGACATTTTTGAAATGGTTATTGCTTATGTAGACAAGGATAAGGATGTAGATTTGGGGTATATGGATTTTCAAAAAACATGTGACAGGGACTTATATAATAAAACATTATCTCTGTATGTGTGATAGGTAAGTTAGAAAATTGAATAGAAGAGTAGCTGGATGAAAAAAAACAAAAAATTGTTACAAATTTAGTTCAGTCACACTGGATTAATGTCACAACTGGGATACCTCATTATCAGAGTCTTAAGACCTTTGCTCATTTTGATTTAAATTAATGACATAATTGAAAGAAAAGTCAATAAATTACTTTAATATGCTGATGATATCAAGGTCTTAGGTGTTGCTAGTTGAGAAGAAACTGCTGCTTATTTACAAAATTATTTTGTTCATTTAATGAGTTGGGCAAATAAATGGTAGATGGGTTTTAATTATAATAAGTACATGATAATACATGTAGGTTGTCATAATTTGAATTTTAAGTAAAAATTTTGATGGGAGTAACCTTAACAGAGCTTTTAAGGAAATGGATATTGGTGTAATAACTGATCAATCTCAAAAGCCATCCAAGTAATGTGCTGTTGCTAGTGGTAGGGCAAATAGGATTTTATGTTGTATCTAGAGAAATATTGGATACAAGTCTAAAGATGTTATAACTTCATAATACAGGTTACTTGTTAGGCCACATACATCTGGAATATTCTGTTTAATCTTGATTTCCTTACCTTAGGAAAGGCATTGAATTGTTGGAAAGGGTTCCAACAATGGTCACTAGAATGATGCCTGGGATAAAATGCATTTATCCAAACAGAATAGTTTAATTACTCTCTGCCAATCAAAAATTTAGTGGCAAGGGGTGCAAGGGGCTGTAAGAAGGAGGTTATGAAACCTTGTAAGTAAAGTAATTGATACAGTGAACCTAAAGTAAAGATGTAGTGTGAAATCACATAGCTTAGAGAAAAAATAGTTTTAATTTTAAACTTCCACCGTTTCTGAAGTATGCTACTTTCTGTTGTATTACCAATGCTTTTAATAAGAAGCAACCTATTTTAGTCAATAGAGACTCCAAATCACAAAATCAACAAATATTTTTCTAGTTTTGTTCTATACACATTTCATTTTATTCTTTCAGTGCATAAACTAAGAATATTAGGTTATACATTTGTTGTTAATTGTTAAGTAAATTTAGCTATTACATATATATATGTATGTATAGGATATTATAAAACATAGAATTTTATAAAAAAAAAAAAAGAGAGAGAGAGAGCTACTTGAATAAAGCAAGGGGGAAAATATTGGAATTTATATTGAAGTTTGAATTTTCACTCATAACATGCAGATTTTCTTTTATCAATAATTCATGGTCATTACATGTATAAGTTATAACTGAAGAGTTTTCTAAAAAAAACAGGATGAGATGTTTTATTGTTATAATGTTTATAGGAGGATTAGGTTAGATTTAAAGTTTAAGTCCAGTTCTGTCAGAAAATCCCATGTGTTCTAAAGCACATATTTGTCACTGATGAGAAGTCTTGCATAATGCAAGTGGTTTTACAGTGACTACATGTATACAACCTTTAAATGCAAGACTGAGGGAAAATGTTTTTACTTCTAAAAACATTGTTATTAAAAAATAACGATTTGAAGATAATACAGAATCTAACCTGGAGGTAGAAATACTTGTGTATCTGAAGTTTTCTTTTCTTAGTGAAAAAGTTACATGTTAACATTTCAAGTAAAAATGGAAGATACCCATCTTTGAGTAAATTGTTTTGAATGAAAGTTATTTGATTATGAACGGAGATTAAGTAGGACCTGTGAAGAATATTTAAAACTAAACTGAATTTGACTTATTTTGATTTACAAATGAAACTGAAGTTATCACCTCTATTTTCAAAAAAACAAAAAATGTATTGGTTTTTACACATGCTTCAAACTTTTTCTGCCAAAATCATTTAAACTAAACTTAGTCAAAACTCTTTCTAGATTTATAATTTCCTAATGCTATTCACTGTATTTTGCTATTAGGAATTATATAAAAGATTGTTTCATTCATTGTTGTTGCAAATTTACCGAAGATGATAAATATGTAACTCCCAAATATTCATTAAAGATATTTACAACAGTTACTGTGGCTCTGCTATTGCTAACTTGAAATAGTTTGGGGGAGATTGTATAATTAAAGGGTGCAATAATGGAGAGAGAGAAAAATTCAAGGAAACAAAATAAGAAATGGATAGATTGAATATAAAAGTTGATTTGGAAAAGATTCATAAGTATACTTCACATCAAACTCATAATGGCAATAAACTAAACCTATATACATGAAAAGAAAAACTCAAAATAATGCAAAAAAAAGGAAAATATATACATGCAGGTCAAATGTAAAATTTAATTCAACTCCAGAAAAGTCATTCATCATCTACAGTTAATAGAACAGCACGGTATCAAGGAGACTTTAGGATCAGTTTCATTGCTAATGCAGAAAGGTCTTTCAAATCAAATGTCTGTAAGTGGTAAATTTTCATCCATGTGCTTAGGATCATTAACTGTCACACCAAACCTAGGAGTCCTGGAGTCAGCTACATAAAGTAGCTCTAAATTTCACAGCAAATCCTGGACATATCAATGTTTTTCATTACATCCTTCCATGGCAACACATCAATTTTGAGGCTTTAACATACAATATAAAACCACCAACAATGGCTACCTGAAGAACAAGATAGTCAAACTAGTAAAACATTTTATGTTACGTAGTAAAATTCCCAATTACAAATACAGTTTGTATTAATTCCAACTGGCCAGAAGATTAGTCAAGAGCTTAGGATGAGTCATATCTGCCCAGTAAGAACCATTATTTTTTTTAGAAAATTACCTTAATAGGAGGAGTAATGAATCTATTACCTGGGTCAGATGACAGTTTTATGGGTTCTGCATTAATCACACAAAGAACATATATCATTGACACCAAATTTTACTTTTCATTGTTAGAACCCATTAACATTTACACTGTCTTTCTTTAAAGAACTTCTTCCAGTAACAAGCTAAGTACAAATTTAGAAAATGTTACCACAAAAGAGTAACTTCCCCCATCTCATTAACAGCCTGCATTTTCATGTATCTATTACTGTACCATGCAATAAAACAATGTTACAATACTATTTAGAAAACTGTGTATTTTATTAACTATTTCTACAAGTACTTTCTTGAAGTATCCAAGAAAAATCAATATTTATGATCCTAATGCTTTCTAATAACAGTTCAAAGCCTCCTGAATGGTTAGGTTATGGTATTTTCACAAAAGAAAAAAAACCCATTTCTACTTATAATCAGATGCATACCACTTATTCCAGAGATGGATTTCAAACTTATTCATCAGGAGTTCTCTAAATGACAAAGATTTTTACAATCTAATCATACAGATTTACTTAGAACCTCAACAGCCATCACAATTAAACCTTGACAGCATACCCAATAAAATTAACCTATGATTTATAGACTAAATATTCTATACTTTTCAAGTAGCTCCACTGACCTTATCTTCTTACATCATTAGCTCAAAGATCTACTACAGGATCAACCATCTTTCTAACTCTCTAACACCATCATCTTCCCAATCAATAAAGCATTTTTTCCCAAGAAATATATGTTACCCATCACAGTGAAAGATTATTAAATGTTTAATAAGTCACAATTAAAAAATGTCCTACCATAAATCTGAAATACATCTATTCCATTCTTAAAGTAATACACAAAGATGTAGTTATATAGAAACCAGTAGGCCCATGTGTGAAAAAACAAACAAACTAATTCCTTTCCAATAGCAGCCCTACTTTAAAAGTTCTATTAAACAGAAAAAAGAAAGTGATTTTTATCAATTTGCTTCCAAAAGTAGATATGCTAATTTCTGCTATTTCAGGAATTGGCTTACATGCCTTGAAGCAGTTACCATCTTAATTGTCATTCAGATCCTTCTTCATAATTCCATGAAGACCCCTTTCTTGCATAATTTTATCTTTTCTTGTCTCATTATTTGCAAAACATTTATCCGTCCTCAGGAATTGTAATTGTAAACCTCTTTCTTCTATTTTCTTATAAGTTCTAGTTATACTCCTTTTAAAGTAAGATTAAACTAAAAATTCTAAGATTATTAAGTTGGAAACTACTTCTACAACTTACAAGTTAATTTAAACAAAGTTCCACATCATTTTTGCTAACATTCAAAAATAAAATCACGTTTAATGTTATTTTGAAATTAAAATCATTTTCAAAAAAAGATACCACTCGTTACCACACTGACCTAGTAGTAGAAGTAGTACAAGCATTGAAGGATTTATTACTACTAACTTACTTTCATTAGAGCCTATATTATAGAAACAAATTTCAATGCTTTTCTGTTCTACTTCTTAATAATTCTTCAATTTTTAAGGCCTACATATAACATACGACAAAATAAAAACTTACAATCAATTAACAACAGCAGACGACCACGAGACAAAACTAAAAGAAAAGTCAAAACACCCTCTCGTATTGAATAGTGTATTATATAGTAATTTGTTATTTCTCTCTCTCTCTCTCTCAATGTCCATTTATATTGTTCTTTGATTTTTTTTTATAATTGTTATCATTATTATTATTTTATATTAGTAAGTCTAGAACGCAGGTGGCTTGATTTATTTTATTTCTATTCTATAACTACTACTATTATCATTATTTTAATGATTTAATGTATAGATTTAACGGAGAGAGGTGTTTAGGTCTCTCTTCATTATATATGCAATACCTGTCTAGTTTGCAAAACAACTCATTTTTTCGTCAATTTTTATCAAATATTTTATTGTACTCTGTAGAAGTCTATCTAATATTGTTTGTGTATTTGAGTAATTATGCATGAACTTTGATGAAGTGGTTTAAGGTGCTCTGTATGCTAATATAATTAGTGTATTCTGTGATGTTTGGAGTTTGGTTTGAATTTGTTTTACTTACATCGATCCATGCAGAAGCTGCATAGTCTATTACAAGTCTATTGTATGACTTGTATATTTTAATGATGTTTTCTGGTATTGTTCTGTAGTTTTTACCGGTTAGACTCCTAGCATAGTTTATTCTCTACCAAATATTAGTTTTTATGTTACTTTCATGTTTTGTCCATGTAAGCTTCGAATCATATGTTCTTCTTAAAAATTTTGCAGCTGTAGCAGTCTGGAGACGTTCTCCATTCATGTAGATTTGGAATTGAACTTTCTAATATTTCGTAGATTTTGAAAATATTACTAGTTGCGTCTTCGCTGTATTTATTTTGATTCTATATATTTTCACAATATTCAAATAATCTATTTAGTTGTGGTTGTAAGTTAGTGGCTGCTATTTCTGGTGTAGGGGTACTTTTCCAAATTGCTACATCATCAGCGAACTGAGACGCGTTTCCACGGTTTGGGTCTTTTAGTAGCATGTTATTTACAAACATGATGAAGAGAATAGGGCTAACCACTCCTCCTTGAGGGACTCCAGCTTCTGGAGTGAAAAACTCCGAGAAAGTTCCCTCTACGTTTACTCTACATTTTCTATTCTCCAAAGAGTTTAATAACCAGCGAATAATTCCTCGCGGTAGGTCCATTTCATACATGCGGAATCGAAGACAATTGTACCATACAGTGTCGAATGCTTTCCTGATATCGAGGAAGTAGGCAACAGTTCATTCTTTATTATTAAAGCTGTTTATTATTCTTTCAGTTAACCTAATTAAGTGATCTGTTGTTTGCCTATATTGTTCAATTCCGTTTTGTTCTTCCGGTAATTTTGCATTATTCTCAAAAAATTTGGAGAGGCTATTGCTTATTATTTTTTTCGAGAATTTTGCCCACACAGCTGGTCAGACTGATCGGTCGATAATTCTTTGGTTTATTGGCTGGTTTTCCTTCTTTGTGGAACATTAAAATAGTAGCTGGCTTCCAAGAAACTGGGATGTATCCAGAGTGTAGAGATAAGTTAAATATTGCTAATAGATGGTCAAATAATTCTGGAGTGCCTTTTTTGAGAAGTATTGCTTCTTCCAGTTCATTTAGTTTGATTGTTATGGTGAGTAGTTGAGTATTGTGGTCATATGTTTTGTTAGTGTTGTTGTTTTTAATGTTGACTTGAAAGTGTGGTTTATATAATTCTATGCTATTTGTTACGTGGTTATTTATTTTATTGTAGTAGTAGTGGTTCATGTTGATATCATTGTGTGTTTTAAATGTGTTTTGTAAATGATGTTTGAAGGTTTCTACTTTTTCTTTGTTGGTACGTGCTAAGGTGATGTTATATTCCAGTGTTGGGTATATTCTTGTGGTGAGTTTATTTGTGAATTTTTTCAAGTGTAACCAGAACTTGCTAAGGTCTCTTCGTTCATTTAGTTGAGAACAGAAGTTGTCCCATTTTTCTTGTTTAAGTTGTTTAATTTCTGCTCTAATTTTTTTCTAATGTTGTTAATTTGTCATTTTATTTTTTGTTCTCTTGTTGCCATAAATAGTCTTCTTAATTGTCTTTGTTGTTTTATCATTGTTAATAGTTGTTTTGTTGATTTCCAAGTATTGTTTGTGATTGTATATTGTTGTTTAGGTATTATCGTGTCCATAGCTGCTTTTTGAAGGCACTCTATGATTGTTTGACAGTGAGAGTCAATTTCTGATTCGTTATATGCTGTATGTTTAGTTTTTTCTGGTAATATTCTGTTTAACACTTTTTGAAATTATTTTCAATTAGCCTTTTTGTAATCAAATTTATCCCGCATATTTATTTTATCTTTATAGGGCTGAGATCAAAGACCTGTAATCCCTTTTGTATGAAAAATGAAGACATCTGCTCCAAGGATTTTTCAAACAAGGAATAAAGAACCAGAAATCGAGGCGTAGAATCTGGCTGTAATATTGACTGTACAACAGAGTCATCCATACGTGGTCATTTTCCAATGTGCTGTGTTTTCTCAATTATTTTATTTTTATTTATTTTGTTATAAAGAGGGGTATCCATAACAAAAAGCTACATTTCAGTGCCCAATGACCCCACCCACCATGGAACCCTACGAAGGGACGCACTACAGTGTCAACAAGGACACAGCAGCAACGCCAGGATTTTGTGAGCACCATACCCAAACCAAGGTGGTTGGCAGAGCATAGATAGCTCATTGTGTAGCTTTGTGCTTAATTCAAAACATCAATTCTCACATCTATCAAAGAGTTGAAACAATATAATTCAGTTATTATTACTTTGTTACATGTAGTTAAATGTCAAGTAAATAAACTAAAATATGACACGATTTAAATTATTCTTGAAAATATATTGGTCAGAGTGATATATTTCAGCAGGCATTACATTACCATGTTCTAAAGCAATCGCCCCCCAGTGGCTCAGCGGTATGTCTGCGGACTTACACGCTAAAATCCGGGTTTCGATACCCGTGGTGGGCAGAGCACAGATAGCCCATTGTGTAGCTTTGTGCTTAATTCAAAACAACAACAACATCTAAAGCAATCAATACAGAATTTAATAGATGTTTCGAAGTTTGTTTATCTAATAACATTTCAAAACAATTTTCCTAAAGCAAATCACTTTGCCTCTTTCAAGTGATCTTTAGAGCAGTGAATCTTTTCCACTAATTCTCTTTCATCAGTCAGTCCATCTTTGTCTCATTTTATTGTTGAGAATCCTATTTTGAGCTAATTTTCAATGTTCTATTGTCACCTTTCATTGTGATTAACGCTTATTATTTGGGAAACTTTAGATATTTGACCAGGAAAATTTATAAATTTAGAATATTACGAATCATTTAACTACAGTGGACTTTAACATTTCTACAAGGACATTATATAATTGCAACAGTAAAAAATTAATGTGTAAATAAAGAAGAACGCAGAGCTAGCTAGCTCCCTGTTAAGTGAATTGTGCCCGCATCAATTCAAAATTAACTCATTTATAGCGAACCCTCGATAAATTTCAGACCAGAATGAATAATCGATATTATTTATAACTTTGTAAAACTTTTGTACATAGATCATTGTTTGTAGTAACCATTATTGTAAATTGTATTCTTGTTTGTATATTAATAGATATTTGTATTAAAAAGAAAACAGTTTGTATTAATCTTGTTGACATGTATCATAAATTGGTTACAAACTGACATTAATTTAACTTTTAAGTTTAAATTATAGTTTAACTTAGTTTCGGGGTATTTGAAATTGTAATACATAACATTATTTATCATGAGAAACAGTGGTACTGGAAGAATTATTAATTCTCGTTGAAGAATGTATTCTGTTGGTATAATTAATTATATATGTTGGGATGTGTTTTTATGACAAGTTGGCATTCACCATACTCGTACTAATCAACTGTATTTAAGGCACAAACAAACTATTAATACTTTAGCATTACTGCTAAGGGTTGATCATGGGGATTATTGGATTAAATAGGATAATGATAGACAGAGACGTATTTAGGATTTCGGCGCCCCTAGGCACAAGGTTAGGTTGATACTTTTGCCCCCCCCCTCCGTGCTACAACTTGCACCAAGCATCACCATCACAACAACAGACAAACACAGTTGTTATCATTTAAAATCAACCCAATGTTTATTTTTCAACACAATAAAAATGAAACATCAAAATCAATTATCACTAAATATTATTCTGCGGCTGAATATACAGGCTTTCTCCTGGCCTTCGGTTCCGAAAACATGTTTATTGCATCGTCATAGTTTATTCTACAAACAATATCACTTTCAATGGCGAGGAGTGACAGGGCATTCTGTTTATCTTCTGCCATTCTTGATCTCAAGTAATTTTTCACACGTTTGAGAGCCGAGAAAGATCTCTCTGATGTACAATTAGTTGCTGGAATGCACAGAAACATGCGCATAGCAATATCCAGGTTTGGATATACAGTTTGAAGTCCTTTAGCTCGCAGATTTCTGTATACTGCTAACGCAGAAGAGTCATCATTTTGCACTTTCATACTCACAAGATGTGCGCGGAAATGTAGACGTTCATCTACGAAGCTCACTTCCAAATCATTGGGGTAGAGTTTCAACAGTGTTCCAGCTTGACTGATGACATCAGTGGGTTCAAGATTTGTTATCTTGAACAAATATCCAAACCTTGCGTGGATTTCTACATAAGCGGTTTGTCTTCGCTGTAGTTCTGAGCAAAGTCTGTCAATGATCACATTGAAAACATTTACTCTAAATGCGTCTCTGCCTTTTTCCACTGCCTGGGTGTCACCATCTGAAAATTTTTGCTTTCTTTTTCGCTTAATTTCGTACGTCTTCATGCTGGACTTCAACATCGCCTTGTCTTCAAAATGATCGAACAGTTCTCTTGAATCTTTCACAAACTGCAGCAAGGAAGCATAAAGCTCGACTACAAGTCCGATGTCCATATCAGCACTTTGCAACTTTTTACTGGCAGCATTGAATCTTTCCAGTATTGTTCCCCAAACTGTGGACAAAATAGCTGTTTCTAGCATTCCTAATTTGGAAAGAAGTCCAGCGGCCTCATTCCTAGCGGCTGGTTTTTCCATAGCATTTCCCTCCATGGTGGTGAGGGCATCAAACACTTGTTGCCAGTTTCTGTTGAGGCTTTGACAAGCATCTTCACGAGCGGACCATCGAGTGTCACTGAGTTTCTTCAAAGAGAGACTTTCTTTATTTGTGGACAGGTGTTTTTGTAGAATTTTCCAACGATGGGTTGAAGCATTGAAGAAAACATAGAGACTTTGTAAGAGTTCGAAGAATGAACATGATCCTCTGCAACATTCAGCAGCACACGTTCCTACAAGATTTAATGAATGTGCTGAACATGGGATATACACAGCTAAAGGATTTTTCTCCATGATACGAGCCTGGAGACCACTGTACTGACCAGACATGTTGCTGGCGTTGTCGTAAGACTGTCCACGACATTCAGAAATGTCAAGCTCATATGACTAAAGCAGGCTAAGTACAACTCCTACCAGCTGTTCAGCTTTGTGGCCCGGATTAGGTATAAAAGTCAGGAAATGTTCCATAGGTGAACCATCATTGTTCACGTACCTGATGATGAATGCCAACTGGTCAACATGGGATATATCTGGCGTCGAGTCCACGCTGATTGAGAAATATTTTGCAGTTTTGACGTCCTTTAAAACGTTCTTTAGAACAAGGTCTGCCATAAGTTGGATGAATTCGTCGCAAGTAATGAAAGACAGGTAAGACGTGGATCCCTTGCCAGCATTGCCATATCGGTGAATGTGACCAGCGAGGAAGGGGTCAAACTCCGCAACCAGTTCATAAAGTTGCCGTTGTGTACTGAGCCAAACTTATCATCCCGACCTCTTAACGGAAGCCCACGTGAAGCCAATCTTTTCGCTACAGCTACCACACGAGTGAGTACATTTCTCCAGTATTTGATTTCGTCGTGCAGCTGTATGGCCATCTGGAGATCTACACGTCCCAACATGTTGCCCCTTGCTACTAGAGATAAAACTGAAGACCGATGCTCAGGAGAGTTTTCATGCTCATTCAGCCGGACAGTAACATTTTTCCAGTCATCAAAGCCTTCGTCAGCCAGTTTGGATTCTTTTCTAAAATCAAATAAACGACAAGGAGCACAAAACAGTCTACCTTTGCTCTCTGAATAAACCAAATATGTTCGCTTACTTTTTCGCCATTTTGCAGTTTTCTTTCAAACATGCCTTTGGTTACAGATCTGATTTTCTCCCCGTCCTTTTTCACAGAGTTCTTGAAATCCGAGTCATCGTTTTGAAGGATCGCATGTGTGGCAATATAATCTTTTGTGTAATCATCTATTATCCACTCTGCTGGATCTGAACTTACTTTGTCTGAAAAACTTGCTGGAACCATTGACGTTTCAGGCACGCAACCGACAGATCTTACAAGGCCTGCTGTTGATGACGTCACTTGTTCAAGCTACAGTTTGATATGTTCGGGTCGTTCAGATTGTTCAAAACTGCTACTGCTAGGCCCGTCATGCGTATTCCCTCCATCGCTGTTGGTTTGAACATCATCGCTAGTAGGCTGTTCTTGCCTTTGTTTAGCAAAAAAGGCCTCCATCGTCGGTGTCTTATCCAAAACATCACGTGTGTTTTCATTTTTTAACTTTGCTATCTTCCTATAAGCTGCTTTACTCAATTTTCGGCGTATGTTACTCATGACGATATCACTCGAATCTACTGATCATATATTGAGTATTGACAGTGAATTTGTTACTTTCACATTTCAGATCATCAGGATCTGAGTCATTTTCATGGGATCGAGCTATTTATGGCAGCTGCGCGAACCTCACAGAGATCCCTGAGCCGTTTGACCCCCAGTGACCCTCGCCCTCAAAAGAATTGTGCTTCTTGTGGAGGTGTGGACACTGACAACACGATATAACTTACAGTAAGATATTGGGTGACGGAGGAATAAGTAAAAGCATAACGAACTCTACATTTTGACACCAATATCGCTTACCACGTTATTATCTATTCTGTCGATTATATTGTAAATATGTTGGTGAACCATATATTCGTCCGGCAGATAATGAGTTTTATGGTAGTTGGTAAAACAATTATCGACTTGCAACCATAAGTCCATGACAAAATATACACGAAAAAGGGGAGCTTCTGCACTACTGATTTATATTACTGCCGATGTATCCATGTTAACGGATGCTGGGCTATTGACAATCAAATTATAAATTCTAACACACTTTACTATTTCAAATTCTATACAACCAGTAACAAATACCTGTATCGCCCAAAACTATCCAGACCCCGTGCGGTACAACTGCGTCCCCTGGGAGTCAACTTCATTGATAGAGCGCAGTCGGCGGCCTGCAAAAACGATTATGCGTGACACCCGCAGCCGATTCCGCCGACGCTCACCTGCTCCAGTGACTGTGCGCCTTTCTGTTCTGGTATTCTGGAGTCTGCCACTACCCCTTCTTTATTCTAACAAATGCCTATAATTGCTAGGGAATTTGAAGGAACTATTCTGTAAGGACTACATTGGAATCTAGACAAGCGCATATTCAATCAATCAATTAAAAATAATCAATTAAGCTAAACTGTGAATGATGAGGAAGAATATTTCAAAATATATTTTTCCAGATAATAGCCTGAAGCAACCAAAAATCCGAATTTTCGTATACGCAATTTCACAAAACAAAATACGTTATTAGGCCATGATAAAATATTTTTTGTGTAGGCGTAGCACACTGAGTAGCAGGTAATTCATTGTTTGGTGTATCAACATGAGTAAAAAACATGTTGGGGGTTTTGAAAAACACAAATAAATAACTGAGGTGAGGGCGGATGGGTTGATGATGTGGGGGGCGAGGCGTATTAGGTAGGACTTAGGGGAGGGAAGGTTAGAAATCTTTAAAACTTGAAGCGACCGATCCGACGGTGTGGTGGAATAGTGTGTGTGTGTGTGTGTGGGGGGGTCCAAATTCAAGAGGTTATTGGGGCGGCATAAATGGCAGGGGAAATTAATAACCTGGGACTACATTTTAAAATGGTATCCATCCTTTTTCTTTTTTTTTGGTCAAAATTTGCCGCCCCAGGCACGTGCATCGTGTGCCTATGCGTTAATACATCCCTGATGATAGAATGAACTGTCAAATTGAGGTTTGCAGTGTAATACATTTTTTGGAGTCTAAACATTCTTATAAGGTTCTTTCATGTATTAACAAACAATTGGTTAAATCTAAACGTCTTTCTGGTTTAACAGTGGCTAATGGTACATTGACTACCGATATTAATAGTTTATTAGACGTATGCTATGATTATTTTCTTGATATGTGCTAATATAGTTTGAGAACTATTCAAATGTGAGACAATGTTACTCAATATCTGCCAACATTGGATCAGGATTTCTTTGATGATTTGTTTAAGCCTTTCACAGAGAAAGAGTGTTGGATTTCAATACAATCCTTGACTCTTAGTAAGTGTCCTAGGACCAATGGCTTTATTGCTCTTCATAAAATGTTCTTGATTCTTTCTTTGTTTAAGGTTTTAATAACCTTTTGCCCCAAGTTTGTTTGTCTTTCAGTGCACTAGAAGACTTTCTGTTAAGTATGCTTGACATGTGGATGATGTTAACTTTTACGTCTGATTAGACTCCTTTTAAAAACACTTTTGATGCATTTAACTTATATTTACGTTCTCGTGGGGCTAAGCTGAATTTGGAAAATTCCTTGGAATAGTTTTTTGGGGAAATACTCATTCTCTTCTGAGACTTCTCAGAGTTTGCTCTGGAGTGGTTCTGTTTTCAAGTGCTTTGTGATTTTGTTCCTTCATTCTATCAGTGCTATTTGGTGAAGATATTATTACTCGTAACCAATAAGTTGATCAGAATTTTCATATCTCCACTTCTAGCATTTTTTTTTTGAGCAAAGGTTATTTGTAGCTTCTAATATGATATTTGGAAATAATTTTTCCCTCTGGAGAAGGGCAGTGCACAGGTTATTGGTTACATTATATCTTCATTTTATGGAATGAGAAAACTGATCTATTTTTTGTCTCTCTTTATATTTACTGTATTATATAAGGGGTCTTGGGATCCTGTGTATTTGGAACAAGTGTCTCTGTTAACAGTCGGCCCTAACTGTTTACATGGCCCTTTCAGCCATATGAGCGTTATAATGTTACGACTAATCCCACTATTCGTTGGTAAAAGTGTAGCCCAAAAGTTGGTGGTGGGTGGTGATGACTAGCTGCCTTCCCTCTAGTCTTACACTGCTAAATTAGGAACGGCTAGCGCAGATAGCCCTTGAGTAGCTTTGCGCGAAATTCAAAATAAATAAATAAACCTTTCTTTACAGCTAGGATTCGTATGGTGTCCTCCCAATTTATTGACGTGAACAAGGCATGTGGTCTATCAAGAGTATGCACACACAGAATCTACAATGCGTGAGCTTTAATTTTTCCTTAGCTTTGGTTCATTATTTCACAATACTTGTGCCATCATGAAGATTAATTTTATATTCAATGGCCTTTTCAAGCAGTATAAAAGTAAAATTAAAACAATATTATACCTATAAAAAGTATTTCATGCAAGTACAAAATATGAAATTGCATTTGTCTAAAAATACATAATTAGGTCTTTTTTGTTTGTCCATACATGATGCACAGTTAATTTCAATCATAAAATCTATATTTTCTTCCAGTTTAAGTCGAGTACTCTAATAAGATCATCGTCATATGCCACTTAATTCCTTGAGGAACATAGGGCCGCAAACCTGGTGCTGTGAATGCCATGATCAATCAGGTGGCTTCCCCAGAGAGAGGCTCATCCATTGCACTCTGGGTGGGTTGACCTCTGCCACTATCCCAAACTGGGACAGATGGAACGTGTAATGTTTGGTAGTGGGGAAATGCGTTTGTGCTATCTCCTGTTTTTTGCACCCCGCTAGTACAGCGGTATGTCTCCGGATTTACAACGCTAAAATCAGGGGTTCGATTACACTCGGTAAGCTGAGAAATTGTCCTCCAGGTTGGAGGTTGTGCAGTAGGCTAACAACCTACTCACTTAAAAACCGGCCTGTTACTGAAACCGCAGCCTTTGCGGCCCTCTGTTTCTTAAGGAATCGAGAGCCTTCAGTCAGTCACTCTAATAACAGTTCTTTTTTCAAAATATTATTTATGTGAAAATTATCTGCAATGGGCGATAAGATGTGAAACAATTAGCAAATAAAATCCCAATGAGTTTGAAATTCAAAATAGTGTGATATCAATGTGTCATATGGTTTATTAATTAAAATCGATAATGAAATCAAATTTCGTTAATTACACATATTAAAATGAATAGAAGATATTGTGTTATACAAGTAATCGTGTAAAGGACTTATACATACTTCCAAATGAAACAAAGAGAGAAGTACAAGGTTATAACAGTTAGGAAAGAGTTAATTCCTAAAAATCATTTTTATATTTTTCTATTACACATTGTTTGTTTTTTTTCGTTTGAGAAAAAATCATTGTGATACAATTTTTTTAGATAAAAATGTACCGTGCTTCTTTTTTCTTTTTTATACTTTCAGTATGCTTAAATGCTGCAATTTTAAACGACTGGCATGGATACCCTAACATGTAACTTATGAGCCATATTCACAGTGATTATAACACACGAAATTTTCAAAACCTCACTGAATATGTTATACAATAATATCTTTTTTTGCAAAAAAAAATTAGCAAGAATCTCCGTTTCGAAAAAGGGTCGGTTTAATTTTCACAAGCTTGATTACATATTTGCGCAAGTTAAATATTTGCCCTCTAACTTTTTATACAACAGGTGTATCTTCGCAAAATTTGGCATACTTTTAGTAAAAACTACAATTTTTTATACACATAAAACCAACTTTTCTTGATAAAATATTTTTACCAAAGATTTGTTTGTGAAAATATCGAGAGTATTTCGTTAGTTGTCGGAGCATAAGGTGATTTCACGGTACGACTAAAAATCTATTCGTCGTCCCAAAAATCTCAGTTATTATTTGCGTAATCTTTAAAACCTTTTAATTACACTTCAAGCGTTTGTTTTCAGCGAAACTTTATGTTTTATGCTGTTTTCTATACCCTAACTATGTCACTTGATCAACCTTGTATCCGTCATGAAAAATTAGGAAATATAGTTTATGCTTTATCGTACAAAAATGATTATGTATTATAACATGAAAATACAGCTGTTTAGTCTAAGTAGCTTAAGTCTAATAATTATTTTTTATTGTATTAACCCTACATTTTGCCTAGCTAACATTGCATAACTTGCATTGACCATATCTGATCATGTTTTGTACCCAGTAATATAAAACTAACTTTTAGTCTTCCATCTAATGACTGTGTTTTAGTGAACTGGCATTTTGTGATATATAGCCACATTTAAATTATTATACATTATATATGTACATATATTATCACTATTTATAAATATATTATCAAACGTAATTCTTTTAAAATACAGAACAGTAGATACAGAAGTAAAACAAATAATTGTCTCTTCTCGCTACGACATTTGTACTCGGTTGGTGCTTGACATAAATTACTAGGCCTTTTAAAATTTCGCAAATGTAGGATATCAATACAATTGAATAACCAAAAAATTCATTAATAACTATGCTGATACCACAAAATTCCATTGTAATTTATTAGCTTAGTAACTAAAATGTATTTAGGTGTTTAATAAAATATGAAACTTCGAGCAACCTACCTTCTTAAAATCTTGGTTCGAAAGAACGCGATAACGTTTTCACAAAATTGTTTGTTTTTCTTATAGCAAAGCCACATTGGGCTATCTGCTCAGCCCACCGAGTGGAATCGAACCCCTAATTTTAGCGTTGTAAATCCGGATACATACCGCTGTACTAGCGGGGGGGGGGTCTTTCACAAAATAAATGGCCGAGAAAACCACATGGGAGACATTTTAAACTGTCGATTGGTTATTCACATTGAATACATTGAAGTGAATGTATGTATGGTCCGTTTCCAAAATTAGAAAGAAGTACATTTTACCTTGGTAATATTAGTAATTTTTAGCTCATAATTTGTATGAAACTACAGACTAAGTATTTGGACATCACAAACATTGAATTTTAAACAGTGCTGCATTCAATATATCACGTGATTCACTGAAACCTATATTTTGGCGTGTTCTTTTAATATTTGCTTTTAAATTAAGAAATCAACTCATATACAGTGTTAAAGTTTAAATTATAGTCTTAATGTGATAAAGTAAGTAATTCAATATAATTTTAATACAAATCAACAAACGCGATGGCATGGCTTTTGACTCTTACTTTACGAAAGGGTTAGAAATAAGTCTGTTCTTAAAAATCATTTTTATATTTCTCTGTTATCTATTGTCTTCTTTCTTGGTTTAAGGGTAATCATTATGATACACATTTTAAGTAAGAATGTAAAGTGTTCCACTTTTGTTTTTTATACTTTTAATATCAACCCGGCATGACCACGTTGGTTAAGTCATTCGACCCGTAATGTGAGGGTCACGGGTTCGCGTCCCCGTCGCACCAAAGATACTCACCTTTTCAGCCTTGATGGCGTTACAATGTGATGGTCAATCCCACTATTCATTGGCAAAAGAGTAGCCCAAGCGTTGGCAGTAAGTGGTGATGATTATCTGCCTTTCCTTTAGTCTTACACTGCTAAATTAGGGACGGCTAGCACAAATAGCCCTCGAGTAGCTTGGTGTGAAATCCAAACAAACTTTTAATATTCTTTTACTCATTGCGCCCTCAGTGGCACAGTGGAATATCTGCAAACTTACTAACGCTAGAATTCGTGACGGGCAGGATACAGATATTCTCTTGTGTTGTGTTGTACTTAACTTCAAACAAACAAATTCACCCATCATTTCTCAAATTTCATTTGACTGGCATAAATACTCTACCATGTAATTTATGATGCATATTTACCGTGATAATGTTTCACAAAATTTTCGAAACCTCATTGTGTTCGCAATACATTAATATCATTTTATACTTACAAAGAAGATTTAGCAAGGATCTGAAGTTCATTTTTCTTTTCAAGTCACAAATACTTAAATAAAGTATTCTCCTGGACATAAGTGTCATTCTAAATTTTAATAACAGATTTGTATTATTTATTTGTTATTTTTTGAAATTCGCACAAAGCTACTCGAGGGCTACCTGTGCGAGCCGTCCCTAATTTAGCAGTGTAAGACTAGAGGGAAGGCAGCTAGTCATCACCACCCACCGTCAAGTCTTGGACTACTCTTTTACCAACAAAAAGTGGGATTGGCCGTCACATTATAACGCCCCCACGGCTGGGAGGGCGAGCATGTTTAGCGCGACCCTCGGATTACGAGACGCACGCCTTACGCGCTCGGCCATGCCAGACAACAGATGTGTAATATGAACAATCTTGTCAGAAATAGTTATTTATCACTATTAAAATAGTACTTACTGTGATGTATATATTAATAATTCATTGAATTTTTTCTTCGAATAGTTTTCAATCACTGAAGCAACTTTCTCCCTCAAATGTTCATACCGTGAGATTTTACCAACAGAAAATTTCAAGCTTAAATTGCCAAGATTTTTTAACATAACTGTTTAGCAGTAATAATTTGTTTTTAATACACGTTTGTTTTTCGCAGCATAAGATTTTGAAATAGTGGCCACTGTATGAATTTTTATATAGTGTGCATGAATTGTACATATTTCTGTTTTTAGTGGTAATACTTAAAATTCAGAAAAGGAAATAATAATGCATTGTTTTATACAAAATAAACACAACAAGGGCTTTAAAATAAACCCAAAACTGATTAAATAATTGGCATAAATATCGAGTCTATGTTATCAAAAACATGATTATTACTAGTATGTGTATTAATGCATAAATGTAATTATAATCTGTCACTTTCGCTATTCTAATCAACTAAATATCTTGGAAAGTTGTTGTTGTTGTTTTGAATTAAGCACAAAGCTACACAATGGGCTATCTGTGCTCTGCCCACCACAGGTATCGAAACCCGGATTTTAGCGTGTAAGTCCGCAGACATACCGCTGAGCCACTGGAGGGCATCTTGGAAAGAAATTTATTGTTTTTTGTAAAATTTTTTAGTAATCAAGAAGAACTACACTTGTAAGAAAGTCAAATTTGAAGAGATGACTGGTGATTAGTTCATACAGCTCAAGAGACCGAACTATAAGAAATTCCCTAAAGTAACAAAGAAACAGAGTTAACAACAATAAAATGGAATATGTTGAGAGTAAGGTAGAAAACAGTTGTTTACAAGTTTTCTCAGGAAAGATGACAAGGCCTTGATTTAAAGCCTAAAAGTAAGATGAAACGTAATAGGCAACAAGTTGAGTGAGTAAGAAATGAAGACATTAAAGGAGAGAGAAGAAGAGAAAGAAAGAAACCCACAACCCAAAATGAAATACTATAGGGGATCACACAACAAGGAACACCAAGATTCAGTGATAAATAACAGCAAAAGGATGAAACAAAAATCATGCGAATGGAATGTAAACGGTGCAGAACAAAAGTGGGAAGAAGAAACTGGAAGCAAAAGCAAGTATGGAAATAATAGTGACCAGTGAAACACATCATAAAAAAATACAGGTTTAGTTGAAGTAACATAAAGAAGAAACTAGAAATCCTGGATTTGAGGTTAAATTGGAACCAACTAACTGGTAACAATACTATTAATCACTAAATTGCCTACGTTGTCATAGCAACATTAGATGACAGAACCTTGAGAAATATCAGAAATGCAGAAACACGAATGCACAATACATTTGATAGAAAATACTAATTTAAGGTAGCTATTTGTTGTAAAGGATGAGTAATATATAAATAGCACAGAACGCAGGAAAGTTTTACTCTTTTTAATTTCCTTTTCGTTAATTAGTTTTATTTCGCTTTGGAGAAATTTAATGAGCCTAGTATGTCAATGCCTCGTATGCCTAAAAACAGCTTTGAAAAGTATTGGGTGCAATTTTAATGCTGGTAAAACAACTGTGATTTCTACTGCCAAGAAACGCAAATATAAACAAGAGAACATTACCCCAAACTACTAATGGAATTAAAGTAAAAGTTTAAATATAAACAAGAGAACATACCACAAACTACAAATGGAATCAAAATAAAAGTTTAAATATAAACAAAAGAGCATATCCCAAACATATCCCAAATGGGATAAAAATAAAAGTTTAACCAGTTTAAAATTTGGTATCTTTCTTTCACGTAATAAAAATAACTAATACGAAGACAATCATTGCCTTTGTTCAAATATTTATGAAATTTACTATGCATGAATACACTCATACTGGTGAAAAGTTGTAATCTAATGATGAATACATCATAAGCAAGCAGAATACGTATTAATATTTGTAAGTCTGGTTTCTTTCAAATTTCGCGTAGAGCTATACGAGAGCTATCTGTGCGAGCCGTCTCTAATTTAGAAGTACTCGTTACGGTCCTCACTTTATTATATATTTTTTATTTCACGTCATTAGTTACTTTCTGCTTCTAAGCCATTATTATAAACATTTTCATTAACTTTATGAGCAAACTTTTATTTAATATCCTATGATTATAAATTATTAAGTATAACTTCTTTTTATGGCCGGACATGGCCAGATGGTTAAGGCACTCGATTCGTAATCTGAATATCGCGGATTCAAATCCCTGTCACACCAAACATGCTCGCTCTTTCAGCTGTGGGGAATTACAGTGTTACGGTCAGTTCCACTATCCGTTGGTAAAAGAGTAGCACAAGAGTTGGCGGTAGGAAGTGATGACAATCTGCCTTCCCTTTAGCTTTCACTGCTAAATTAGGGACGGCTAACGCAGATAGCCCTCAAGTTAGTTTGCACGAAATTCTAAACAAACCAAAGTTCTTTTTCTTTTTTTATATTTTCATGTAATCACGCCAGTATGAGTGCATTCTCAATAGAGGGCAATTGACTAATTTCATCGTGGTATCGTAAACTTCAGTATTTTGTATGATAAGACTTTTACTATTGCTGTAGTAACGAGTAATCGATTATTATTATTTAGTAATATTCAGGCATTTTCTTCAAATGTGTGTTTAATTATTTAATTAAAGAAGTCAGTTGTAAGATAAAATTACTAGGCTTAATGGATTTATCTGGTAATAATAATAATAGGCCTAACAGTTACACTAACACCGGTATTGCCAATCAGGAAGAAAACATTTTTGTGGACAGTTCTTCAACCTCAAATTCTTTAAGTTCTAGGATTAGAAGAACTCAGGCTCAATTTCATGTTCAGGCTATGGTTAGAGGGCGATCTAGATATAATTTTAGTGGAAGACATATTTCTGGCGTGACATCCAACAGTGAAAGATTAGATAACTTGTTGAACAATGAATATAGGAAAATATGCCGACAAATAAATCAAGCTAAGAAACATATTGAACTTTTGAGAGAAAAAATGAGAAACATAAAATGTCTTTTACGTAGAGCAGAAAAACATAAAAATCATGCTTTTCGACATAACATGAGCCTTGAACTTTCTACTGTCAGTGGAATGGAAATGATGTATGGATATTTTATAAACCAGAAAAGGTTTGAACTACTTCGTCTTCGAGGACTTAGATATTTGCAAAATCACTTTCCTGATCAAAGGCTTTCACAGTCAAGAAATACAAATCGTGTTGTGAATGCTGTAACTTCTAGTAATGTCACACAGATAGACATGCCTGGAATTCTCACTCTTCATGAAAGTATTAATAATATCCATAACATTACAAGTAGTGAAACTGAGAGCTTGAGTTCTGATGAAACTCAGAATAATACCAGACCAAGAATGTATAATGATGCTAATATTAATAGCCTGAGTGCTGATGAATCATACAGTAGTACTAGAGATAGTATTAATGCCATTACAAATAGTGACAATCTAAGTACGGCTGAAATTCGCAGTGGTGACGGAGAAGATATCTTTACAATTACTAGCTCGGGTAACTTGAGTGCTGATGAGGTTCATGATGTGCCAAGTCTTTCCTCAACTGAGATGAACAACTGAAACAAAAGAGTTCAATTATTGAAAGAACACACATGAAACTGCAAACAGTTCACAATCTTATTTGAATGTATTGGAAATAAGGTTTATGTGAAGATAATTTAGAGCCTTAACATTATAATTTATATCTGATTGACGATACTGAATTTCTGAATTTAACACTATAAAAATAACTCTTGTACTTAAATCATGAAATTGACAGAATATTCAGATTGCAGATCAACATTTCAATACAAATAATTCTATATGGGTAACACTGTAGAAAGAATGACATTGTATGTAACTGAAAATAACTGATTTAACACATGAAAGTGCTAAGAAATTGAACAGAGGGGGATTAAACATTTGTAATATTCATTGACTAAAGAGACAGTATGATGTAAAATACATTTAATTTTGTATAATCTAATTCATCCCAGTGTTATTATCTTACTGTTAATTGTGTTTAAATCTTACTGATGTTTACAAGGATATTTGGAAGATTAGTAGGATAAAGGGCTACTTTGTTCCATATATCTCGAATAGTGAGAGGAAACAAGTTTAAGAATTTGTAAACACAAGCTAAGCTCCAGTTGAATTTTTTTTTCCATGATAGTATGTAACTTATGGTATGAGTTACTCTCAGCAGTAGTGGGAGATGGAACTTTTATAATAGTAAGGATTTAAAAATTGGAGACAGTTATTTTAAAAAAAGTAAATGATGGGTTTAAGTATTTGTTTTGTTTTTTGTCTCAAAGATGAGTGTGTATGAACAGCCTTGATAGGTCAACTGATTTATTGCTGTACATGTTGAATAAAAGTTAAAATTATAAAGAAATATGAAGCCAAATGTGTCATTCCATTCATCATCTGTCACTGTGTTATACTGGTCTAACTCAGTGATAAGTGGTGAATCGAATATTACATTTGTCTGTATTTTGGGTATTTTAAATAATTCAGTTGCTGAATAGTTCAAATGAATAAAATAGTAACATAAATCTCCAGTTTTTTTAAAATTCTGTATATTTATTGTGGTGAGCAAATTATGATTTGAAATACCATTAACATATGCTTCACCACTGCAAGAAATCCTTTTTTGTTGTGGTTATTTACGTCCAGCATTATGGAAGTTGGTGGAATTCCTTGGTACTGGTATAACTTATGGACAAGTAGGGAACTGAATGATATTTTGAATTTTATATTTATTTTTAGTGTTTTAATTAAACAGCTTGTGTACTGAATAATATAAAGAATAAATAATTTATATCAATACTGCATGTTTTTTAAATTTTATGTATTTATAGGGACATGTAGGAAAGTTGAACTGTAGATTCTAAAAGGGGACAACAGGTTCACACATCACTTGTTTATTTCTGGATGTTCTCTTGGTGGGTAAATTTTACATTTCTGTATACAAAGTACACAAGGTGTATATAATTTGTATGTGTGATTGCTGGATATACAGTACAAGTATTTATTAAACTGTAAAGAAATATGCAAAGAAACTTTAGTGTATTCAGTCAATGTAAAAAAAATTCTACACAGAAATACTTTTATGTTATATATAATATATGATGATAATGAATACTGATTAATGAAATGGATGAATATGCTAGATTCCTAATGTCAATGCTGTTTAGATTTTAAAAAACCACTATACTATGTACAGTACCATGTATTTATAAGTGAATTAATTTTAACATATGCTTCTTTTATATTTTTTAGTTATTCATGATGTTATTAAGAATGTAGAATTCACAGTCTCTACAGTTTAACATTAATCACTAGTAATTGTTTACTACCAAAAGAGATCATTTAGCCTGTTGACTTTTACCAGTCTGAATGATACACTATATGGGTATCAAAATGTCTCTGCAAGTATCATTTCAAATTTTTTTACTAATTATATCTTGTTCTATATAAACTGAACAACCAGTTTATATGTTTTGGGTGAGATAAATGTTTCTCGTTTCAAATGTCATGGTTGTGACCCCAGAACAAAATCTAATCTACAGAGTGTAATCTCATCAACGAGCACATAACTTTATAAATGTCATGTCAAACAAGACAGAAATTTTGCTTTGGAAAGTTGCACATTGATTAAATGTCACAAACCAAACATGATAATTCATTAGGTAAACTGGAATAAAAGATAGTTTCAAGTGAAATAAATTATGAAAGTTTTATTAACTTCCACTTGAAAATTACTCTGTGTTGTACATACAGCATTTTCCCAATAAACTGTCAAAAAAGTAAATCTGAATTAGCAGTTTTGAAATCCTGGTTTGACCCATTTGAGAGGTTTAACTCAAAACCATAGATACAGTACTCTTCAGTTCATCACATAGATTAACAAGACTTGACTGTTAAATGTGTTTTTATGACAAGAAAGGGTTTTACCATTTACAGCAGTAATGTACTCCACTTTGAAGGCTAAATTTCAGTTCAGTTTCTTATGCAATAGCATATCCAAGTTTTATAAGATATAATTTTAAATTTGCTAGTTTCTTTACATGTTAGTAAATCTATCAATGTGAAAAGCTTCACTCTATAATTTTTTTTGTTTGTCAAGGCGGAGGTACAAATGGCAACAGCATGCCTTTTTGAGATTATTTTACATTTCTGTTTAAAATATTAGCAAATTTATTACATTTATTTTCATTGTCTACCATGAAGAGCACTTTAGTAGATACATTTTCTGTATTAAAATATAAATGTTTTTTTTATCAGTTGTTTCAGATTTATTTCTCTGAATTTTAATATCGTAAATTTTATCAGAATGTTACTTGCATACCTGTCTTCCAGAATATTTAGATACAGTGGGCTACTACAGACAAATAATGTTTGGCTATTACTACTTTATAGCTAATATGCAAATTATAAAGGTAATATCATGATTAAATAATTAGTTTATCTTAAAATATTGAAATTGTCTGAACTCTTATGATATTGTCTAGATTAATATATGGAATCACCTGTGTTATAGAGTTATTATTTAGTTCTACGTAATAAACTTCGATCAGGAATTACTGAAAAGTTACTTTGATAGATTTAAATAATATTTTGTCAGATATCAAAAATCTACAGACTGGTTTTCTGTGGCCCAGGAAAGATGTGCAACGACAAAGACAGATTTGAAAAGTATAGCAACAGTGATGTATAAAGTGTCAAGATTGTAATACAGTATTTTCAGGTCGGAGTATTCCACAGAAATGAAAATTAAAGAACATTTTAGTAGTTGGAAGTTATAGAGATAGAGAAGAGATAGTCTACTTTTGTATCTCACTTTATTGAGACTAAAAGTTTGATCTACAAAAGAACTGCAAGATTTTACATATTTGTGAAAAAGATAAAAACTAGACAGTCTGAAAATTTTAGAAATAAATTGATGTCTTAAATCCAGCGAAGTTCTAAACAATCAAACCAACTTAATATTTTTTCTATTTGTTACCCCAGTTTTCTGCAGATGAATGTCAAGGTCATTTCTGTTTCTTTGTTTGTTTTGAAATTTCACACAAAGCTACTTGTGGGCTATCTGTGCTAGCCGTTCCTAATTTAACAGTGTAAGACTAGAAGGAAGGCAGCTAGTCATCATCGCCAACTCTTGGGCTACTCTTTTGCCAACGAATAGTGGGATTGAGCATCACATTTTAATGCCCCCATGGCTGAAAAGGTGAGTATCTTTGGTGTGACGGGGGCACGAATCTGCGACCTTCGGATTACGAGTCGCACACCTTATGCACTTGGCCATGCCGGGCCTCTGTTTCTTTGTGTGAACAAGTATACAAACCCTATTATAAAAAATTTCAGCCTGTACGCAATAATGCCTTTTATTACAAAACCACAGACATGAGTAAATGATGTATTTGTGAAATGTACAGGTGTCTTATTTTCCTCAGTTCTGTAATTATGGAGTTTCACCAAGTCCTGACAGTTTCTGTTACTAATTATATACATATATATACTTTTATGTATTAAGGGTTGGGTATGCCTGTGCATCCACTTCTATGCTGGTAAGCATAACTGCAACAAAAAGTAATAATGAGACAGCTGAGAACATTTGTTAGTGTTATTACATAACCAAGAGATGTCGATATGTTCAATACAACATATGAGTACTAAAGAAATGTCAATGATTTTTGCCTCTACCTGTATAACAATGTGTATAGCAATCATTCTTATTAAAATTGTATATGGTGCTACATGATGCACAATCTGAATAACATTTTCCAGTGATTTATTGTGTACAGTTCAGTTTTGAAAAAAAATAATCATATAAAAAAGTTTGAGAAGGGAGAGTGAAATCCAAAAATTAAAGTAGCCATAGTAGTGATCCTTCATAACCAAATCTTCATCAAGATAGTCTCTGGTTACAAGGGCAATTGTCCAACTGAAAATGTGTATCATTAGTATCAGGGAGTTGTAGGATTATCTAGAACTTTCATCTCAAAGTTGACCCCAAGCAGACACTAAGGGCCAAACACTTTGGCTTCTAACCTTTATTGGAACTTGTATGTTCTATTGTCGGACAAGACCATTCAATAACTCTGATGTGGCATTTATGTTAGTTTCCTCTTTCACTCACAAGAGCCCCACACTGGCACAGTGATATGTCTGTGGACTTCTAATGCTAAAAACTGGGTTTCATTACTCATGATGGGCAGAGGACAGAAAGTCCATTGTGTAATTTTGTGCATAATTTCAAATAAATACACCACTAACATGAAATGTTGCCTCAACTGATCAATACATAATACTTTGTATAATGGACATAATACTTTTCTGACTGTCAGCAAATTACATACATTGTGAAAGACTGCATAAGTGTCTGAACTGGTTATATGAAAATTCAAATGATTTTAAAAGAGGAAATTAAGAGTACTGTATTTAAAGATATTATATGTAATATGCCATCACTGTCACACCAAACATGGTTGCCTTTTCAGCCATGGGAGCATTATAATGTGACGTTCAATCATACTATTCATTGGTAAAAGAGTAGCCCAAGAGTTGGGAGTGGGTGGTGATGACTAGCTGCCTTCCCTCTAGTCTTACACTGCTAAATTAGGGACAACTAGAACATATAGCCCTCAAGTAGCTTTGCACAAAATTAAAAAACAAACACTGTGAGAAGGCATATTTTATCACATTTTTATAAAAAGTTGAAATTCTTCAGTGATCCCAGTTCAAGGGATTCAACTCTGAGGTAAGTAATTGTTAAAATGTAACAATGTTTGCTCTGTTCTACTTGGTAAAAGAGTTGGTGGTAGATGGTGATGACTAGCTGCCTTCCATCCAGTCTTACACTGCTAAATTAGGGATGGTAAGTGCAGATATCCCTCATGTAGCTTTGTACAAAATTCAAAACAAACCAAACCAAAACCTGTTTAGTGACTCATAGAAAATTTGTTACTTTAATAAGATTTGTTTTAAAATAAACAGTTTTAGTGAATTAATGTGTAGTGAATTGTTTTACGTTGTGTTATAAAGAATTAGGGATTGTGGGAAGTTTACCAATCAAAATATTTTGAATGACAAGTCAAGTAGTTGCCTTTTATTGTATACAAAGACATACTTATAGTTGTTTTATTATTTACAGAATAAATCTCAATAAATGTAAAAATAATGTGGAGAGCCACATTATAATCAAAGTGGTTTTAATATATACATTGACGGGATAAGTGCTTGGTTAACTCTTGAAATAAGAATTGGCCACTATGGTCAAAATGGGCAGCTTTCTATATTTAGTCATCTCAGCAATGCCATTTTCACACTATAAAACAGTAATGTTAAATGTCATAAATTATATATGCAATATGTTTTATGTTAAAAGTTAAATTTATGGGCCAGTTTTAAAATACAGGCAAAACATCTTAAAGATGCACAAATCATTGTCTCAGTACAAGATATGAACATTTTGGTTTAAAGAGTTATTCTGTTGAAAGTTTTTTTTGAAATATACCATGTTGTTTAATGCTGTATATATAATTTAAATATGCTATAGTGTATTGATAATATAAATTTATGTGTGATATGTATGATATTTTTAATACAATGTGTCTTTATTGTATTGGATATGTAAACTACTAAAACACAGAGCTTTATTTTAACATATAATATCAAAGGACAAAAAGAGACCTTTTGATCTATCTGGGCTGTCATAACCACTAAATTAACCAAGTCTCTCCAGCCCTTATCTTTCAAATTGTTATCAAGCTTTCTCTTAATATCCTTCAAATTAACCACATCTGAAAGCAACCTGCTCCAAAGGCCAAATATCCTGTCAGAAAAAACTGTTTGATGTGAAGCTGACTCCTGTTGCTAGATTTACCATTCTCAATATTAAATATGAAAGAAAGATAGTGTATCTGCATTACAATTTCCCTTAACAATCTCAAACACATAAATTATATCTTTTCTAATTCCTTCCTTTTCAAGAGAAAATAAGTACTGAGAACTTAACCTATCTTCATATCATAACTTTTCCATCACAAATATTATCCCAGTAGCCTTATTATAAACCCTTTTTAACTGTTCATTGTTTTTCTGAGCTAAGGATTTCAAGGCCACACATAACGTTCCAAATGTGGCCTAACCAATATACCATAATTACTTTAAACTTATTTAATATTTCCATAGATACATCTTACTAACTACCCTATCTGCCTTACTACTAGCAGTAGCACACTGCTAGGATGGCTTCAGCCTAATCACCAGGGGTCCAATATTGTTTTAATCGTAGTACTGTTAATAGTTATTACCATCAATATTATATTCTTATTTCAAACTATATTATCTTACGTGTCATAAATTGTACATATTATAATCAAAAGTCATCTGCCATTTGTTTACCCAATTTATCACATTATCCAAATTATTTTTAAAGGCAGAAGCTGCATTCTTGTAGCCAACAACGAACACTTGAAAGTCTTCAGCAAATTTATATAATACATTGAGCATTTTTTCGTGTATGTCACTGACGTAAATTAAAAAGAGCAAAAGTCCTAACACTGAGCTTTGAAAAACCTCATTACTGATATTAATCCAGTTTGATTGAATTCCATTCATGAAAAGCGTTTAATTTACTTACATCTAGCCATTTCTCTATCAAATGGGTCCTGCATGGCCAGGTGGTTAAGGCACTCCATTCGTAATCTGAAGGTCACGGGTTTAAATCCCTGTCATACCAAACATGGTCGCCCTTTCACCCGTGGTGTGATATAAAGTAACGGTCAATCACATTATTCGTTGGTAAAAGAGTTGGCGGTGGGTGGTGATGACTAGCTGTCTTCCCTCTAGTCTTGCACTGCTAAATTAAGAATGGCTAGCGCAGGTAGCCTAGAGTAGCTTTGCGTGAAATTCAAAACAAACCAAACTCTAGCAAATGATCCCACCTCTCCTTCACACTTACGGAGATAATTTTTAAGAAGCCTTTTATGTTAAATGTTTTCTGAAAATCCAAGTACTTCACATCTACACCTTTACTTTCAAAGAATGTCGAAATATTTTTCTATTGTGGAATCCCATCTTCGATGGCTCAATATTACGCCTGGGGGCATATGATACTTAAAATCGGGTTTCGATACCCAAACTTTATAAAATAAAATAATTCATTGTGTAGGTGGTTAAAGCAGCTAATAGAATTAAACTGAATCCTCTTACTACATATAATGAGAGATATCCATTATGATGCACTAGCCCCATTTAGTGATCCTAATTAATTAACCACTTCAAATACTAACCTTAAGCTGCTGTTCAAATTGTAAATATTAAATACTTTTTATTTTCTTAAAATTTCTTAAATAGTATTGTGACACGTTAAAATAAATGTTACTTTATGTTTCATCCACACTTACACAAATGTAAGAAAAGAAAGGTAAAAAGAAGTTAATGTTATTAAACTTCGGGTGACTACAACAAAAACGAAAAGGAAGGATTGACGTGGAACTAATAGACAAAGGATAATATATATATGTATATCGAAAACTTAAATTAACCCATTAAAATAATATAATTTTTTTTATTTGTTTGTTTTGGAATTTCGCACAAAGCTACTCAAGGGCTATCTGTGCTAGCCGTCCCTAATTTAACAGTGTAAGACTAGAGGGAAGGCAGCTAGTCATCACCACCCACCGCCAACTCTTGGGCTACTCTTTTACCAACAAATAGTGGGATTGACCGTCACATTATATACCCCCACGGCGCTAGAAAAAAGGAGAATGATTGGTTTGAAGGTCAAAACTACAAATGGACTATTTGCGTTCCGCCTATAACGACTATCGAAACCCGATTTTTAGCGTCGTAAGTCTACTTATTGAACCACTCACTAGGAAGCGAAGGGAAAGAATATAAAAATGCAACAGATTTATACGATAAAGTCTAGAACTAAGAGAAAAAAATAAATTAAAACTTATAAGCGTGAAACAGTCTAGACAGATGGAAACGGTTTGTTTTTCAATTTTGCGCAAACTATACGAGGGCTATCTGCGCTAGCCGTCCTTAATTTAGCAGTTTAAGACTAGAAGGAGGGCAGATAGTCATCAACACCCATCGCCAACTCTTGGACTACTCTTTTACCAATGAGTGGTGGGTTTCACCGCACATTATAACACCCTCACGGCTGAAAGGGCGAGCATGTTTAGTGCGACCGGGATTCGAACCAGTGACCCTCAGATTACGAGTCGAACGCCTTAACCCACCTCGCCGTGCTAAGCTAGAAACGAACAAACTCAATAAAAAAAGGAAAACTAAATAAATTAACAAGATTTTCGAAAAGATAAAATTAAGTTGACGATCAGGAACAGTGAGAATAAGAAAAGAACGCCAATTTAAATAAACAAACAGCATATAAGCAAGCAGATGGTAATTTACTTAAAAGCGTCGAATAAATGAAAAACTAACAAAACATAGGATTTTAAAAATTGTAAAATTAACGTTTATACACCAATTTACTGAATATGCCATTTGTAATTGACATCAAACATGTTTAAAAGAAACAACTTTTTAACGTATCTTGTTTTTGGTGTGATATTTTATTCAATTACGGGACCCGGGATGGCCAAACGTGTTAAGGGGTACGACTCGTAATCTGAGGGTCGTGGGTTTGCATCCCTGTCGTACAAAACATACTGGCCCTTTTAGCCGTGGGGGCATTATATTATGACGGTCAATCCCACTATTCGTTGGTAAAAGAGTAGCCTAAGAGGTAGCGGTGGTGACGAGTTGCCTTCCCTCTAGTCTCATACCGCTCAATTAGGGACGGCTAGCACAGATAGCCCTCGAGTAGTTTTGTGCGAAATTCATAAAACAAAGCAAACAAACAAACTGATTCATGTAAATCTAAAGCAGCACATGTTTCAATTACGGTTTATTTCTGAAAAATCTAATAGTAAAATGAGAAATAAATATTATATGATAAAATTATTATAAGGCAGTTGGAACTTGAACGTCAATGATAGTTGATGTAATTCTTAGTTCTGTCATATTATCAGATATTAAATAAATAAGTAGGTCAAGACAGGTGGAGACATTTCAGAGAAAACCATAGGCTCTCGGATGAGGGAAGAAAAGAAAAAACAAGAGAAAAAAGAAAATAAGGAAGAAATACGGATTGGACAGAGAGACAAAAGTCACCGTAAGAACAACAAGGTTAAAATTTGACTTTTTTGTTGTTTTTTACTCATTTCCTTACCGTTGGAACGCGAGCACATGCATGTCAATAAACAATGGAACAGTGGATAAAGTGTGATGATACAATGACCAAGGTAATTGTGTATTATTTTTTACGTCTCGTTATGGTTGAATAATGAATATATAGTATACATTTTTTCTCTTTCTCTAATTAATATTTATAAGATAAATATGTAGAAAAAAGCAGACATAATTTTTTTTTATAATTAATATTTATCTTTTGATAATCTTTTTTTAGAAGAAAAAGAATATTCTGGATGTCTCATTGACGAAAAAATCTTCTGATGCGACTGCCAACAACCTTAAATCATTGGAGATAAACGAAAAATTTTCGAAACTGTTGGACGAAGCCACAAATTTAATGAAAGACATAAAAGAAATAATTAAAGAAGAAGTAACAGCATCAAAGAACTGACCATTCCTCGCGGCCAGATGACGACAGAACGTTATGGATTTGCATCTGCTTCTGCAGATTTTGATAGTCCAACCTCCTTTGCAAGAGACACTATCTTTTGACCCCTGTTCAAGCTTTTAAAGAGCAAATTTGATTTAATTTCGATAAAAATGATCAAAATATTCGTTGCGGTTTCTATTTTTTTGCAGTCTACGGACTTACAACACTGAAATCAAGGATTCGATTCCCCTTGAGAGGCTCAGCCCGATGTGGCTTTGCTATAAAAAAACACACACACACACTCTGTTTTTTCATAATTCAACCTGCCTGGTATGGCTAGTTGGTTAAGGTGCTCGACTCGTAAGCTGAGGGTTGCGGGCTCGAATTCCCGTAAAATCAAACGTGCTCGTCCTTTTATCTGTGGGAGCGTTATAATGTTCCGATCAATCCCATTATTCGATGGCAAAGGAGCAGTCTAAGAGGTGACAGTGGGTGGTGATGACTACCTGCCTTCCCTTTAGTCTTGCACTGCTAAATTAGGGATCGCTGGCGCAGATAACCATCGTGTAACATTGCGCGAAATTCCAAACAATCCTTCATAAAGTAATCAGAAAAAGAAAATGCTACAGTTGATATCTCATTACTTTGTGACTTAGGCCCAGTATAGCCAGGTGGGTTAAGGTGTTCGACTTGTAATATGAGGGTTTCGGGTTCAAATCCCCGTTGTACTAAACATACTTGCCCTTCCAGATGTGGGGACGTAATAATGTTACAGTCAATTTCACTCTTCGTTGGAAAAAGAGTAGCCCAAGAGTTAGCGGTGGGTGGGGGGGGGTCTAGCTTCCTTCCCTTTAATCTTACACTGCTAAATTAGGTACGGCTAGCGCAGATAGCCCTTGAATAGCTTTGCGCGAAATAAAAAAAAAACAAAAACTGTGATTTCTATGAACTAAATGAAAATCAGGTATTTTCAAAAAGAAAATCTGTGGTTGGTCTTCTCGATCAAGAAAAACAAAATCCCCATTTGTCTTCTTGATATGAGTTGTCAAAATGGATTTATGAGAATGGCATCTCTTAACTTCTTTCAACTTATTCTCACTTCGTGCAAGTACGCAGCACTGTTCCTGCCAGATCCTGTTCTGCTGAAAGATCATTTTCTACTTTACGTCAAATCAAAACTTACTTACGTTCTGCCATTGAACAAGAAAGATTGTCTCATGTCGCCATTTTGAATATTGAACGGGAAATAAACTTTGAGATGGAAAACAAAATTGAAGAGATGATCAATGCCTTTGCTCATTGGAAATATTTTGAAGACCTATTATTTATTTGGTCTTATCTTATGCGCGTTAGCAAAGTAAAAACACTAGATGCATTGAAAATTTTGTGGTTTTTGATTCTTAAAAGCATATATATGTTGTTACTCTTTCGGAGTAATCACGGTAATGCAATTTATGATTACGTTTTTTTATTCTTCATAACAAAGATATAAATTTCAGAGAAATCGGGGTGCTCTGCGGACCTGCTAATACAAAAACGTTTTTGATGGCAGTTTTAATCTTCGTAGTGATAATTGAATTGAACATTATGTTACCATTTTTCACTTACGAGTGTGTAACACATTGTTCACCTGATTTGTCATTATTAAACTTTTCATTGTCATCAACAGTCGTCGTCTTTTATGTTTTCTTTCTTGGTCACGCTTTCTTATTTTTGACAGCAGGAATATTTTTTATTTAGATATAAATATAAATCGAAATACATTTCGTTTAGTTGCCTACAAATAATTGGATGTTTTGTAAAACTGTTTTGAGTTTTTCCAACTTACTTAGATAAAATGTATTTTGTTCCCAGGAAGGTGTCCCTCGCTAGTACAGTGGTAAATCTACGGAATTCCAACGCTATAATTAGTGTTTCTATTCCTCTCGCTGGACTCAGCAGCTAGCCCAGTGTGGCTTTGCTATAAGAAAAACCCACCCACTCAGGAAGGTTTCAACTAATGTAATTTATTTTTATTTTTTTTATTTCTTGAATTGAAAGAATCACAGGGTGTTAGAGGCTAGTGTTTAACATGCTTTTACTGGGGATCCTAGGCTTTTCACTTCACGAGTCGTTTTTGCAAAAGCTCGCTTCGCATTTTGGGGTATAGAATAACAATGACGGTCAAATTCTACACTCAAACAAATAAGAAAACTGGAACGCGCAATTATTGGCGGTAGGCGCAATTGAAACGATGACTGATTTGTAAGTTCAAAACTAGAGATGGTTATGAGAACATAGTCTTTTTTGTGGTGAAATTATTGGCATTTTTGATGTTATCTTTTATTTCGCTTCATTTTTCGTATGTTGTTATTCTTAATTTTTGTGTTAGCGTCTTCAGTTCTGATAGACGACACTGAAACATGTGTGTGAAAAGGTATGAAAATAGATGAATATTTGATAAGTCAGTTGGCAAGGACCAATCAAAAAGACGTTTGCAAATCACTGTATAAAAAAACGTAAATTGAATTGGTAAGGAACAATCCCCTCAAATATAGCTACCAGCATTTCCTACTATTATTGCATTAGTGTTTCAAAATATAAATTGCCTTAGTCAGAATCGCTCATCGTTCTGCAAGGATTAATCTTCAATAAAAATATAAGCAACATATATACCTACATCTTCTGAGCATGAAGTACTGTTTAATAATAATCAAATAACGCATTGGTTTACTGTTCTATTTCATTTTAAATGCTTAGAACATGATAATGCTATCGTCAGATTAGAGTATTTATGTTTCTATGTGTTCTACTTTTATTGCCATTGTTTCAAGTTCTATTTGCAGTCCAAACAAGTAAGCAATTTTGTGGAAAGAGAGACGGTGTTTTTACCTACCTAAATGTTATAAACCCACGACTTTCCGGGAGGTGGGTCTCTGGCCTCAGATCCCACCCTAGAATGTCTACACCCTCCCAGGTAAATTTTCATGAACTGTGAATTGCATAGGTTAGTAAGTGTTTACTATAACTTTATAAAATGAATAGGTAAGTTTCCTAAAATGGCGAGAGAAGAAGCCCTTATTTTCACTGCATCCCCTCTACCAACATTTTTTAATTAGATTCCTTTTAGTTGTTGTTTATTCAAACTAGTCGAATCTGAAAATGACGACAACATCAGAAATGATATTAATGCAGGTATATAATACCTCGGGCTGACACGTGATTGCTACAAGTCCACACCAGCTGGTGAATTTGTACTGAAAAAAAGGGAGCCATGTGAAGTGACTTGTGGTACATGTGTAATAACCTAACAAGAAGAAAATGGATAAAATCATCTTTAAACCTAAGTTTATATCGTGTTGAACAGGTTTAAAGAACGATGGGAATTACTGTTACGACGACGTTTAGCTTTTTCCTTGTTGTTATTTTGTGGTTATTAGCTTTGCAGTAGAAAACTTAAGCATTTGGAAGGTACATCTGATTATAAGAATATTTTCTTTTTTATAAATACAGACAGAAATAGTTTAAAATAAGTATAGTTTTACGTTTGGTCAAAATACAAATGATGAACATTTAGGTGAAGGATTACTTTCTCACCCGTGAATATTATGTAAAATGTGCTTCAAAGTTATTCATTGGTACTTCTTAAACATACTGGTTATAGTTAGTACATCGAATCCTATTTCATTTTATTTTAATTTATTACTTATTAATATATATTTATTACATATATTTTGTCATTCTTAACTAAAAATATGTATTTAGGACTAATCTAAACATTCCAAACTCTCTGAACATCATGAGGTACTATCGAAATTGTGGCTGAAAATATCGTTGATAAAGGTACCCAAACGATAAAGCAATTTATTTTGATTTAAGACATATTTTAAAATACATTTAATGATTGTAATGATGGCCAGTTTGATAGCGAGTTATGCTTGAGTACAGAATTTATTCTGATCGGAAACTATTATTATTATACACGATAATATCATTTTCTTCTTGCAGTTACATTTGTGCATTTTTAAGTGTAAAGGCACATTATGGGCTAGCTGTGATCTGCCCACTACAAATATCAGTTTTTATCATTATAACCTTCAAGTTGACCGCTGAGCCACAGGGTCATTTTTGTATTTCAAATATTGATCACTTTGTAATTTTAGTGCTACAATTGTAACCGATAGATGTCACTATAATAGTTTTTTTAATTTTTTAATTACCATAAAAATTTTATTTTCCTTAAAATTGAATTATCAGGGACAAAATATATTCATTTTCTTTATAACGAATATCAAATGAACTATTGCTTGGATTATCCCAACATTTATTTTAGTATTCAGCGAAGCACAACGTTACTTTTCTATATGTTAAAGTTTGCTTTTCCTATCTAATATCTGTATTATCAAGTTACTCCTGATTATCTGCTTTTTGAGACCTTTTGTGTCTAGTAGACGTTATCTTTTTATTGTTTTTTTAAGTACTAAAGATTAAACATGCTCATGTTGTAAATTTCTGTAGCTTTTTAAATATATTTTGATTATTCTCATATGTCTGTGTTGAAGAAGGGACTACAACTTAGTAAACCTATACACTAATATACTCACACTGTTTGTTTGTTTTTGAAGTTCGTGCAAAGCTACTCGAGGGCTATCGGCGCTAGCCATCCCTAATTTAGCAGTGTAAGACTAGAGGGAAGACAGCTAGTCATCATCACCCCTCACCAAATCTTGGGCTGCTCTTTTACCAACAGAGAGTGGGATTGACTGTAACGTTATATCACCCCAACGGCTGAAAGGGCGAGGACATTTGATGCGACTGAGATTCAAACCCGCGACTCTCGGATGACGAGTCGAGCGCCTAAACACGCTTGACCCTGCCGGGCCCAATGTACTCACACACCTTTCAATTAGCTTAAAAACAACAATGAATTTAACAAAGCTTAACAGAATGGACGAAGCTGTTAACATCCATTTTTGAGGAATTTATTACAACAAACAACTAACATATATTTATAACCATTTGAAACAAGCAACAGCGTTAAGATCACCCCATCATAAGCGTTCATGGCAGCAATTTGAAGATCATGCAAACATCTTCAAATTAGTTGAAAACCTGCACAGGCAACTGTCGACACCTTCACGAACTGAGTGAACCGTATAGACACAACCAAGGGTAATTTTCCAGTCAGTCTAAATAATTAACACTCGACCATCCAGTTTACTGTGGGAAAATGAATCAACTAAAATGTGGTGGTCTCTGTCTGATCTGTGGAGAAAGTCTAATTGAGTGAAAAATGGACTTTTCAGTTTCCATAGACAAGTCACAAACATAAGTTGAAACATTTATATATGCAGAAACGGTTCGTTTGGGTTGAGAAACTATTTTACATAGAAGAGCAAACAACGTTTTGACCTTCTTCGGTCATCGTCAGGTTCACAAAGAAAAAGGTAACTGACCGGAAGCTGACCACATGTTTGACCGAAGAAGGTCGAAATGTTGTTCGCTTTTCTATTTAAAATATTTTCTGAACCCAAACGAGCCGTTTTTGCATATAAAATTGTGTAACTGAGCGTCGGAATGCAGAGGGCGGTGTTAGATGTTTGAATATATAATTTATAATATTAATATAGGTATAAAGGCGTTCCTTTATATTGGTTTATTTTGGGTTTAAGTTGTATAAGTAAGGCTTCTTTAATTTTTCGTTTGTTTATGTTTGTTTCTTTGTTTAGTATTTGAGTGTTTTCTATGGTTATGTTGTGTTTATTTCACTTGCAGTGTTCGAAAACGTGTGAAGGTGACTTTTTATGTCTTTGAATCTGGTTTCCATTTTTCTACTTGTTTCTCCAATATAGAAGTCGTGGCAGTTATCACATTGTATTTTATAAATAATGTTGGTGTGGTGTTTGTCAGTGTAGTTTTTACATAGTATAGATCTCAGTTTTGTGACTGGTTTTTGAATAAATTTGGTATTGACTGGAATGTCATATTTTTTTACTAGTTTTTGCCAAATATTGGTTATTTGTCTGCTGATGTCAGAAATATATGGTATATAGCAGTATATAGTTTCGTGATTTTTTGATTCGTGAGATATATTTACTTTTGTTGGTTGATTTTGCTTTCTGTCTAGATGTGTGCGTATAATGTTTTCTACGATTTGTGGAGAAAACTTATTGATGTTGATGAAGTATTGTTTTATTTTGTCTAATTCATTGTTAATTTTATCTGGTGAGCGTAGTTTTATGGCTGTGTTTATTTGGTTTCTTAGTATGTTGAATTTTTGTTTTGTTTCATGTGCTGAGTCCCAAGGAATGTATAGTCCAGTGTTGGTGATTTTTCGTTGAATTTCTGTTTTGAATTGTATGTCGGTTTTTGTAATTTTGAGGTTAAGAAATGATATTTGATTGCTTTCTTCCTGTTCACATGTGAAGTTAATGTTGGGATGTGTAGAGTTAATGTGATTGAAAAAATTAAGTATGTGTTCTGTAGATTTGAATCCCGCAACCGTGTCATCTACATATCTGTACCAGTATAGTGGTGGATGTAATGCTGTATTAATTGCTTGTGTTTCAGCTTATGTCATAAAAATATTGGCTAGAACTGGTGATACTGGGTTGTCCATGCTTAGGCCATTTGTTTGAATATAGTTGTGGTTGTTGAACACGAAGTTTGTCTTTATTGTGGTGAATTCTATGAGGATTGCTAATTGGTTACTGGGAATGTCTAGAGTTGGGTTAGGGTTTCGGATATAGAGTTCTAAGGCTATCTTGCAGGCTTTAGTGGTTGGAACTTCTGTAAAGATGGATATAACATCGAAACTGGCCATTAAGGCTTTATGATAAAATTGATTTAGATTAGACTTGAAATTAAAAGAGTCTTTGATGAGTAAGCTGGATAATGTTACATATTTGAAGAATACCCATGCTATGCATTTACCAAGGTTGTAATTAAACGATTCATATGTTGACATTATTGGTCGTAATGGACAATCTGGTTTATGAGGTTTGGGGATGCCGTATATTTACGGTGTGCCTGAGTCGGTTTTACGTAGGTAGGAATAAAGTCATATAAATGAAAGGAGGGTGGAATGAACAAAAATTAGAGTGTTGAGCGTGTAGGAGGTTTTTTTCAATGGTATGAGAAAGTCTTTTATCCCCGCCTCCCCTTCCGGAGGGAGTGAGGGAGGGTGTTGCAAAGGGATTTCTGTGTATGACTCTCTGTGATGCCGCACACATTTCACATTTCTCTAAAATTAATAGATTGATGTATGTGATAATCTTACAAAATATGGGAAGTGAGCATAGAATAATCATCCTTAAATTTGGATCACTCTGAACATTTTTGTTATGGGAAGATAGGGTATTTTTGTAGTTTTGGAATAATAGCTCTTGTAAAGTATGATCAAATTTGTAGCAAATTTCATGAGCATATTATGGTTGAGGCTTCTTACTTACACTACACAAATGATCCAGATCTTCGATCATTCTGTATCTCAAAGTTTTTTGCGAAGGTGAAATTTGACGTTATTCAATATAAGCGCATGAGCAGCGGAACGAGAATTTACAAACTCTCTGATTGGTCTTGTCCTAAATGTATTTAGTTTATTATATGACACTGTACGTTACTAGACCGTAGTTTGAATCTTTTATAGACGCACAAGGACACCTAAAATTGTAGAAGATTGCCCTTCTAGATGTAGAAACTTCTGTAATGTCATTTATAGATTTTAACAAGTTTTTTTACCTTGTTTATAAATTTGGAAAAAGAATCGAGTAAACTCCTGAATCTTATTGAAACACATCCTTTGAATCATTGCTAATATGAATTCTAAATAAATGTGTGTTTATAAGATTATTTTCTCCATCCTCATGTTGCATTTTTCAAATTTCAGTTTCCACTCTCATAATAACAAGATTTTAAGATGCTTTATTTGGTCTTAATTAATATGTTTCATTTTTGATCAACGTTTCACATATGACCGACAAGTGTAGCTACTGTAACGTATTACGATTTCAAATAACCTGAAACTGAGTTAAATTGTAATTTTAATTCAGAAGTTAATTAAATTTTGAGAAGTATAAAACTTATATTTGACAATAAGATTGATACACTCAGCCATTTCCTACCCTGTTTAGGACTACTTTTTGGTATGGTCTTAAGCTATTGACCAGTTAGCATTTTGGCTAATTTCATAGTGTTCACATTTTCCCTATTAAATGCTAAAAAGTTTTTCATTTTTATTTTCTCTTTTTTTAGTTTCATCTTTTAAAGCTCTACTCAAATAAGTGGTTGAGTCTAACAACGCAAAATACATAATTTTTCTTTATGTTCATTGGCCTTAAGATTTTGGCCAGCAGTATAGTTTATCGACGGCTTATGATGGGTGAATGAATTTCGAGTTGATACTGGTACAGTTCTCTTAATGGGCAACAAGCTAACGTTTCACTGATCATAAGTGAGATTTTACCGCTGAAGTTATCTAATGTTTTGGTAGAAATACCAACGTCCGATGGTAATAGGTTAAATTAAGCGTTTGTAATGTTCGAAACCTATAAACGATAATTTCAGTTATAGCTTCCAAAATTTATAGTATACCAACTGTAGCAAACCAACAATACATATTGTTCTTGCTGCGTCGAGTTATAAACTTTAGGCAAGGTTCAAGAAATTTTAGTTGTCTCAACAATACTTGAAGATACGTCATTGCTATCATAAAACATATTTTGTTGATTCTTATACTGAAAAATCTTCTACAAATGTAGCGAATAAGTGGGAATTTTGCAATACACATCTAACGGTGCAAGTTACATGCGTTACTAAATGTCTGTTTATAACTGAAACAAACATCGATATTAAAATAAATCTGTAATAGTAAATCCATTACACTACTTATATAGAACTCATATTATGTAAAGCGTATTAGTACATCTCTTGAATATTTAAATTATGCAGATATCCCATACTGAATGAATATTGCAGATACCGTTTAAATTCTGTAACTTTATTACTGTTGTTAACTTTCTTTTGAAATTACTCTGCTGGGACAGCGGTAAGTCTATGGAATTACTACCCTAAAATCAAAGGTTCGATTTCTCTTGATGGATTCAGCAAATAGCTCGATGTAGCTTTGCAATAAGATAATCATACACAGGTTTTATGTGTTTTTCATAAAAAGTTACTGTTTTTACGGAAATGAAACGTAATTATCAGTACAAGCCTGAAATCTCCTAGTTGAAAAATATCTAAAACGATGAGTAAACCACTAGCCTACAAAAACTTACATTTCATGCATACAGACCTACTGCATCTCAGTTGAAGTTTACACAAATTTAAATATGAATAACTTGGTTGTTGCTTTAATAATATATTTATCTTTGTCAAAAGTTTCAAATGGTTGGGAGAAGCTTTGGTTTTGGCTAACATAAATCTTTACCTATCGATTATTCTTCAGAATAAATCTTCAATTATGGCTAACTTTAGGTCACTCCCTATCATAGATTCCACTTGAACGTCACACTGGTGACTATTCAGTAGAAAAACTCATCTTGTTGTGAGAGGCTCAGAACTGTGAAGTAAAAATGCATGTGTTTGTTTTCTTATAGCAAACCCACATTGGGCTATCCCAGGGGAATCGAACCGCTGATTTTAGCATTGCAAATCCGTAGACTTACCGCTGTACTAGTGGGGGACCAGAAGCAAGAATATATCGAATAATAATCTAAACTTGTTTATGGGCGAGTTGTTGCCTCGTAGTTAGCGTTTCATGATTGTGAATCCAAAGATTTATGGGTTGGGACTTATTGCTGCAAAAAATCACGCTTCACACTTTGAAGTTGTGGTGTATGCTATAAAAATAATAATCTCATTCCACTCTTCATTGGTACAAGAGAAGTTTAAAAGTTGGCGGTTGGTACTGTTAACTAGCTGCCTTAATTCCCTGTAATCTGCGATTTAAAATTAGTAAAGGTTGTGGGGAAGAGTGTAGCTTTGTTCGAAATTCTGAAACAAATAAACTAAACTAAATTTAACTGTTCTCTGGATTTCAGTGGAGTGACTTATAGATCATCCGGAAGTTTATTTTTCTTTACGAAAATAAACCTTTCACACATTTCTTAAGAAAATACTTACACTGTAATGACGTATTTCACTGTGGTATGTGTGTTTTCTCATTGTAAATCCACATCATGCTATCTACTGAGTCCACAGCGGGAAAACGAACTCTTGATTTTATCGTTGTAAATCTATAGACTTATCGCTGTACCAATGGGGCACTCGCTGTTGTATATAGCATTACATTTATTCCACGATTTCAAAGTACAGTAATAGAGGTGTCTAGTGTACAAAGCGAGAAACCGATTCACAGGCTGAGTTAGTTGTTGTTTATCGATCCTCTACATAGTGCTTTTTTATTCATACGAGTCGTTTTTAAATACATAATTTTCTATACAAGTGAATTTTCTCGTCATCACGGATTGTTGTTTATTTGTCAGAGTAGAGGGTCTTGAAGTTAAAAGGGTATTGTAATATCTGTTCTTCATATTAATTTAAGGTATCAAAGCATTAGTTTTGTGATCTAATTTACGACAGCAAAATTTCGTTCGATATTCCAAATTAGCATAAATTGGATTCACAGTTGTTCAAATCAACAACTTTCTTTACCTCACAATAGCATAAAGTGGTAAACCTATTAGACGATGAGGAAGAGGAAAACCAAAATTACCCACTAGTTTCCATTGTTCAAACAAAGAGTAAGAACATACTTCCTGCGAAGTAAGAGTCATACAAGTTAGGTTTTATTACGTTTAAGGCTTGCGTATCACATTTTTTTTAAGTTTTAAAAAATTACAAACCCGGATATAACCTTAAAAAACAAGATAAAAAAACTACTAACAAAAATTCATGTTAAAAATTGCACATTAATGTAAATGGTGCGATTATTTTTTCTAGTACGATTGAAGAATATGTGGTACCATTTTTTGTTAATATTCAGGGAAGATAATACAAACGAGTTTACGTTAGTTAAGGGTTAGGAGAGCAGATTGTATATGTGTGGGAAGCTCAGACTGGGCTTTTTTTATAACAAATAATATGACTTTTTATATTAATTGTGTCGTGTTCCATTGACATTAGCTCCAGTGGTACAAATACCAGTCTGAGAATCCTTGTACTAGACCATATAATTTAGCTTTCCTATTATTAATAAAACTTTCTGAGTTATTTTTTGTGATTTATTTTCTTTTGGACATGGGAGAGGTACTTAACACTTGCACGAGTGTAACTATTGTATTTGTGAAAGTGCAAAGATCTAATATAGAAACAAAATACTTTAATATGTTTTCGTGGATAAAGTATGATTACTTGTTCTGACACCACTTCATGGGGGAAGTGCTTAGTGAGTTGAATATATAGACGGTCCCTTGCTTTTATATGGGTAATATATCTGTTTTATATGTAGGTGTATCTAAATAATACTTCATATAAGGAGAGCATACCAACACTATACGCTAGGCAAATAACATCGATACGTTTCATTTCAGGTAACTGAAAATTCCTCCGTGCAAGGAGAACCAAGCAGTGTAAGCTATTTTTGTCTGTTTTTCGAACATTTATTTTGTGCGTCATCAGTATTTCTTAACAGCAACATCTGGAAATCATTTATAAACAGAAAAAAAACAACGTTGTTTGTCTTTGTTTCGAACTACAGAAGAAAGACATTTTAGGTGTTAAAATGGCACGAACAAATAAGACTGTACAGTTGACAATATGTTTGTAATCGGTCTAGGATGTGTTTTTGCAGTTATTGTTTATGTTTAGGCACATGGAGGCACCTTTTACTTAGCTCTTTATTGCAGGCCGGCATGATCAGGTGGTTAAGGTGCTTGACTTGTAATCTGAGGTCGCGGGTTCGAATTCCCGTCACAGCAAACATGCTCGCCCTTTCAGCCGTGATGGCGTTATAATGTTATAATGAATCCCACAATTCGTTGGTAAAAGAGTGGCCCAAGTGTTGGCGATGAGTGGTGACGACTAGCTGCCTTTTATCTAATCTTACACTACTAAATTAAGGACGTCTAGCACAGATAGCCCTCGTGTAGCTTTGCGCGAAGTTCAAAAACAAAGCTCTCAGTTTGGTGTATCTTCTTAACGTCTGTTATTTTTATTTAATTATATTAATTAATCATATTTAAATGATTTAAACTAATATTAAATACATTCTGAAAATAGAAAGCGGTTTCACTTAACACTGACTAAAACAATACAGATGTTATATTCCTTTTTTTGCCTATGTGGATTTATTTCTAACAGTTAAGAAAAAAGCATTGAATAGTACGACCACGAACATAAAATCGAGTAACAAAATCTACACCCTTTAAATGTCAAAACGTTCCCCGCATTTACAACGCTAAAATAGGGAGCCAAAATCTGGGCGCAACAGATAGCCCAAAGTGGCTTTGTTGAAAATCAAAAACAAACAACCAAATATCACGATTTGTTTTGAATTTATTTTCAGCGTTATCTTTAGTTTAGACGAATTCTTCGCATCCCGTCAAATCCTGAACTCGTTTTCAGGAACATTCTGTCATTTTTGTAGAAGCTATCAGAATCATAAGACACTTCGTTTGCATTTATCTGTTTTTATAATATGCAGTTTAACCATAGTGGTAACGTTACGCATTCTGTGCTAGAATATGTGCTTCGATATATTTTTACACACACACACATATGTTCTGTGATCTTTTTGCTGCTGAAAAAGCCTAAGCCTAAATAGGATTCTACAGGTGAAAAGGCTACCTAAGTACAAAAATAATAGTATAATACTAAGTAATAGCTGTTGCCATTAACTTCGTATTTAAAACAATAGAAATTTCAACAGTACACAGTCAGAAAGTATAATGTGTGCGTTCTCAATATTAATGTTAATTAAAAATGTTCTTTGTATTCCACGAATTTCTTTTTGAAGTTCGTCTCTTCGTTGTTGGATACTTCTAGTCAGACACCAAGACTTCACATTTCACGATATTCAAGCATTTTTTACGCAGCGTGAAAACTTTTTTTCGTCTATCATAGGGTTTGTACCATTGATAAAATGGTACTGATAATGAATATTTTCAAATATATTTTGATAGATCAACAAAACTTGTGAAAATAAATAACCGTTTTTATTCGACTTTCGTTTTAACTTTCTTTAAAGCGTTTTATTTTCTTGTGCTACGTAATGTAAAGTAAATTGATTTTTTCAGAAAAACTTTAAAATTCGTAAAAAATAAATACATATATAACACGTTCTACGTAAAGATAATTTGACTTGGGTTTTATCTCTGCCTCTAAAAAATTTGGCCTGGCATGGCCGAGCGCGTTAAGGCGTGCACTCGTAATCCGAGGGTCGCGGGTTCGCGCCCGCGTCGCGCTAAACATGCTCGCCCTCCCCTACCACTATTCGTTGGTAAAAGAGTAGCCCAAGAGTTGGCGGTGGGTGGTGATGACTAGCTGCCTTCCCTCTAGTCTTACACTGCTAAATTAGGGACGGCTAGCACAGATAGCCCTCGAGTAGCTTTGTGCGAAATTCCAAAACAAACAAACAAACAAATCTAAAAAAATTACCAGGGTAAAGATGCAGAATCCACTGCATGTGTAATATAAATAGTCTTATTCCTCACCTTATAAACATTTGATACACATTGTCGAGATCTGAAGAGACTTTCAATCAACAGTTGTTTTTAATGAGAACGTGAAGTTTAACAAACACTATAAAAATAAAATAGTGGGAAAAAAAGACCTATACTAAGCAATCAACTTGTTAAAAGAGAACACGATGGAACAAAATAAGCTTATATTTAATTTATACAATCCCAGATGATAGAGCTGAAATGTATACATTTTAATATTTATTATAAATGAATGTATGCCATATAAAATTGTCATATAATGTTAAGTTGCTCAAAAAACATTCTTAAAGTTATTTTTAACACAATGTTAAGCCTCCCATTAAAAAATGATTTATTTCCTTAATTTCTCCAATCTGTATTCATTAACGTTGGTGGATTTGCTTTTTAAAAATCTACATATCTATAGTATGAACCTATACTTAGAAATTTGTTTATGGGATATCAACACATTTAAAAACAAAGTCCTAGCGATAAAACTTGGTTTAAATAATCAGTGGCATTATTGGTTAAAATGAGTTAACTGAGAAGAATAGCATGCATTCATTGAACCATAAGAAAAGCTAAAATTTAAACATCTAATTTAAATATGGAATTCAAACACTGCAATTATTACAAGCAGGATTGTTTAGTAAGTGTACATACCATAGACACAAAGTTACAATTTATATGGTGGATTTGCCACTCTGGCTTGTTTGAACATTAGATATTATAGGAAAGGCTCTAAAAATCACAAAAATGATGAATGTCTTTCATTTTTATCATGTAATAACTTGTTAGAAACATTCAAATATTAATGATTTTGCATTTCCTTTGATTAATGGTGCACTGCTGTTTCCGGTTTTTTCTTTAAAGGTAACACGATTTCTAGTCTCACATAACTTACTTGATAATTTGTGTAATATTAATTATTCTTATCTAATTTTTATCTAATTAATTAATTATAATAATATAATATTAATTTTTATCATGTAATAACTTGTTAGAAACATTCAAATATTAATGATTTTGCATTTCCTTTGATTAATGGTACACTGCTGTTTCCGGTTTTTTCTCATATATTGCTATCTTTAAAGGTAACACGATTTCTAGTCTCACATAACTTACTTGATAATTTGTGTAATATTAGTAATTTCTAAATCTGCAAATTATTCCCGTCTATGAGATGATTCCTTTTAAAGTCCTAGTTAAACGATAATGAGATGATTCCTTTTAAAGTTCTAGTTAAACGATAATGACATGATTCCTTTAAAGTTCTAGTTAAACGATAATGACATGATTCCTTTTAAAGTTCTAGTTAAACGATAATGACATGATTCCTTTTAAAGTTCTAGTTAAACGATAATGACATGATTCCTTTTAAAGTTCTAGTTAAACGATAATGACATGATTCCTTTTAAAGTTCTAGTTAAACGATAATGAGATGATTCCTTTTAAAGTTCTAGTTAAACGATAATGACATGATTCCTTTTAAAGTTCTAGTTAAACGATAATGACATGATTCCTTTTAAAGTCCTAGTTAAACAATAATGAGATGCTTCCTTTTAAAGTTCTAGTTAAACGACAATGAGATTATTACTTTTAAAGTTCTAGTTAAACGATAATGAGATGCTTCCTTTTAAAGTTCTAGTTAAACGATAATGACATGATTCCTTTTAAAGTTCTAGTTAAACGATAATGACATGATTCCTTTTAAAGTCCTAGTTAAACAATAATGAGATGCTTCCTTTTAAAGTCCTAGTTAAATGATAATGAGTACATTGTAAACGTTTTAGATTGGTGTGGCAAGCTTTTGAAAATAGATTTTTATTTACAGATAAAGAGAAGGAGATAACTGCTTCAGGTAAGTAATCGCAGGTTGACTTCATTGTTTCAACTTGTAGAAATAACATAAATCGTAAAATTTGCAAGAGATGGAATAAGGATATGCTCATCGTGGTTCCTACGTGATGGCATTGTAAACGTTGTTTGCAGTATTTGCTTTCGTATTCGACGTGTTTTGTTCGTATATACAGTTGTTTTCGTAAGCAGCAAATAACGGGAAGATTTTTGACAATTAAACTTTTCAAAAGTTTCTGTATTCTATTTTTCCCTTCACTTTCATACACTATAAAAAAAAGATACTTGCACTTATTTACTTTTTTTTAACTTCTGAACGAAAATTGGGGTACTGAAAAAATTAATTAAAAAATCAAAAAAGCCAAGTGTAATGAATGTAATTTCGTAGACCTTTTCAAGATTACACAGTATTTGTTATAAAGCAAAACACTTATCGTTTTTAATTCTGAGGAAGAACAGTAACCATACACATTTTATTCATAATAAAGAAAAATCTGAAAACAGGAAGCTAAAGTAGTTTTTGTTTTTACTTTTGCTGCAAAAGTACCGTTTCGTTTGATATTTAAGAGTTCGTAGACTCTTTTTGTTTTTATTAAGGTAAATATTTTGAGGGTGTGCGTTTTTTAATAGCAAAACCACATCAGATTACCTGCTGAGTCTACCCAGGGAAATCGAGCCTCTTATTTTAGCGTTGTAAATCCGTAGACTTATCGCTTTACGAGCAGGATACAAATATTTTAAGCAACTTAATAGTACATGACAACATTATATAGAGAAAAGACACGAGCAATATTTCTTAGTTTTTTCATATATTTCAATAAGTTTGGAAAACCAATAATAAGCTTGTCGATTCTATAATCCAAGCAACAAAGTTGATCAATCTTAAATGTTAGGCCCTTTTTCTTTGCTCTTTATGGAGAAAATGATAACTTTTCAAAAGGGATTTATTGTTTTCTGTCATTTTTAATATCTGTGTGTAAGTACATAAGAAAAAAAAGACATAGTTTCAAGAGGGGCTTCCGTAGTGGATTATGTAATCGCGACATAAGTAGGAACTTTTTAGAAAAAATGAAAGCAAAGGAGAGAACTCAATCAATAAATAAGAAAATATAAAAATAATAAAAATTAAAAGATATAAAATGTTAACAGCAAAAGAGAATGAATGAAGTATGCAGAATATAAAATGATTTTATATAAAAATTCTGAAGGCAAATTTAGTGAGATAAAGAAGAAAACAGAAGGTATGAAAGAATTAAATAATAATTAAATATTTTAGATAAAATGTGAAAGGGAGCAACTAACAAGATGAGGATGAAAAGAAAATTTAGGTAACTTATAGATAAGTTATGAGATAAATAAAAACCCTCCAGTGGCTCAGCGGTATGTCTGAGGACTTACACGCTAAAATCCGGGTTCCTATACCCGTGGTGGGCAGATCACAGATAGCCCATTGTGTAGCTTTATGCTTAATTTTAAACAACAACAACAAGATAAATAAAAATATGTTTAGGTAATTTTAGAAAGACGTTACAAAGATAGACAGAATGAATTACATAAAAGCTTAAAGACTTTTATAAGGAAGACTGTATCAATAACTAGTTTTTAGGAATAAATGAAACACATCAAACGAGAAATGACAAGACAGACAGTAAAATTAGAAGCTGGGAAGAAACATTTTATGGACTCTTTTAAAAAATGTAAGATGAAAAAAATAAAAAAGGAAAATAGAAACGCAGAAATAAATTATGATAAACTGGATATAAAGATATGAATTCATTTTGTCAGAGAAAGTAAAATGTCGAAGAAAAATAAGAATTCAGATTAAGTTACATGAATAAATAAATTTTATATAGTTGCAATAATGGAAATTAAAGAATGAATTTTAGAAATAATGATTGTTTTCTGAATTTCGCACAAAGCTACTCGAGAGCTATCTGTACTAGCCCTCCGAAATTTAGCAGTGTAAGACTAGAGGACAGGCTGCTAGTCATCACCTCCCACCGCCAACTTTTGGGTTGCTCTTTTACCAACAAATAGCGGAATTGACCGTCACATTATAACGCTTTCACGGCGAACATGTTTGCAGTGACAGGGATTCGAACCCGCCATCCTCGGATTACGATTCGTGAACCCTAAGCACCTGGCAATGAGTCGCACGCCTCAACACGCTTAGCCATGCCGGGCCTTTAGAAAGAATAAACAGAGTATTGGAAAATATAATGTACCAATAAAATAGAGAAAAAGAAAAAAAATTATTCAAAACGTAAACCAGGAATGGAGGAGAATCCATAGGATTACTGAATGAATACGTTATATGAAATTATTACAGGTATAATGGCAGATAAGTTAACGTAATTATTAGAAGAAAATGAAGCAGGTTTTAGAAGAGGATATTTAAAAATAGACAAGATATTTATTTTGAAATGTATTAATAGAGAGTAAATTGCAGGAAACAAGGAAGAGGTTTGCTTTTCTGTGGACTTGAAATCAGTATTTGGTACCGTAGGTAGAAAAGGATTTTTCTGGAAGGTACACAAGACTGGAATTAATTGGAAAATGTTGGGGACGCTACAGGAGCTTTCTAACCCGTGATGTATGTACTAAAACTATTCGACAACTGGACAAAAGATGATGTATGCACTAAAACTATTCGACAACCGGACAGAAGATGATGTATGCACTAAAACTATTCGACAACTGGACAGAAGATGATGTATGCACTAAAACTATTCGACAACTGGACAGAAGATGATGTATGCACTAAAACTATTCGACAACTGGACAAAAGATGATGTATGCACTAAAAATATTCGACAACTGGACAAAAGATGATGTATGCACTAAAACTATTCGACAACTGGACAGAAGATGATGTATGCACTAAAACTATTCGACAACCGGACAGAAGATGATGTATGCACTAAAACTATTCGAAAACTGGACAGAAGATGATGTATGCACTAAAACTATTCGACAACTGGACAGAAGATGATGTGTTCACTAAAACTATTCGACAACCGGACAGAAGATGATGTATGCACTAAAACTATTCGACAACTGGACAAAAGATGATGTATGCACTAAAACTATTCGACAACTGGACAGAAGATGATGTATGCACTAAAACTATTCGACAACTGGACAGAAGATGATGTGTTCACTAAAACTATTCGACAACTGGACAAAAGATGATGTATGCACTAAAACTATTCGACAACCGGACAGAAGATGATGTATGCACTAAAACTATTCGACAACCGGACAGAAGATGATGTATGCACTAAAACTATTCGACAACTGGACAGAAGATGATGTATGCACTAAAACTATTCGACAACTGGACATAAGATGATGTATGCACTAAAACTATTCGACAACTGGACAGAAGATGATGTATGCACTAAAACTATTCGACAACCGGACAGAAGATGATGTATGCACTAAAACTATTCGACAACTGGACAAAAGATGATGTATGCACTAAAACTATTCGACAACTGGACAAAAGATGATGTATGCACTAAAACTATTCGACAACTGGACAGAAGATGATGTGTTCACTAAAACTATTCGACAACTGGACAGAAGATGATGTATGCACTAAAACTATTCGACAACCGGACAAAAGATGATGTATGCACTAAAACTATTCGACAACTGGACAGAAGATGATGTATGCACTAAAACTATTCGACAACCGGACAAAAGATGATGTATGCACTAAAACTATTCGAAAACTGGACAGAAGATGATGTATGCACTAAAACTATTCGACAACTGGACAGAAGATGATGTGTGCACTAAAACTATTCGACAACCGGACAGAAGATGATGTATGCACTAAAACTATTCGACAACTGGACAAAAGATGATGTATGCACTAAAACTATTCGACAACGGGACAAAAGATGATGTATGCACTAAAACTATTCGACAACTGGACAGAAGATGATGTATGCACTAAAACTATTCGACAACTGGACAGAAGATGATGTATGCACTAAAACTATTCGACAACTGGAAGATTGTTTAAGATCAACAACAACAATAAAAAGATATGGATGGTTTGAGTCCTTTGATCATTTGTATACCAAACGTGTTCTGAGCCGTATGAAGAAAAATCCGAAGATTTTTGCACACATGCAATGAAATATTATATAAATATGACATAGATAAATATTTTAATGCTTTATTGTATTATATAGTTAGACGTGAAAGAAACAAAAATTCTATTAAGTAGAAGTAGTGTTATTGTGTTTAGATTTAAAGTAAAAAAATATATAAACATGGAATTACGATAAACGCAATATGTTTATAAAAATGCACAACACTTTTGTTTTAACACGTTGTTGTTTTGTATTAAGCACAAAGCTACACAATGGGCTAGCTGTGCTCTGCCCACCACGGGTATCGAAACCTGGTTTTTAGCGTTGTAAGTCCGCAGTCGCTGAGCCACTGGGGGCCTTTTTTAACACCTTGTCTTTATGAATAATCATCATATTTGGCTAATATCTTGAGATTTTTGTCGCTAAAGCGATGTTATAAAAAGTGTGTGTGTGTTTTCTTTTAACAAAGCCACGTCAGGCTATCTTCTGTGTCCACCGCGGGGAATCGAAACTCTGATTTTAGCATTCTGAATTTGAAGACTTATTGCTGTGTCAGCGGGATACTATAAAAGTGAACTTTTCAAATTATGACGTCAAGAAGCGAAGACCTAAGTTGTTTTCGTTTCTTCCCAATTCCACTTATTTTTCTTTTTTATTCCGTAAAAGAATTAACTCTTTTTTTTTCCTTTTTACTTGTCCTGAAAGTAATATCAAAGTGTCGGCACCAATAACAGAAATAATGTAACATTTTATTCCCCTAGCGAATAAACTTGCTCTTTACGTGTGTGTGTGTTTTTTTTTCTTATAGCAAAGCCGTATAAGGCTATCTGCTGAGTCCACCGAAGAAAATCGAACCCCCTGATTTAAGCTTTATAAACCCGTAGACTTACGTTCTTTACGTCAGAAGCTTGTTTAAACTTCAAGCATATTATTCGATTGTTAGGTGCCTCTGGCGAAATAATTGAATTTTTTAATTATTTAGAAGTGTAAAAATCAACAGTCGTGATGTGTGTTTTTTTCCCTTTTTGTAAATATGTGTTTAAATCGTATTTATATACAAGTTGAAACCAATAATTTTTTTTTCGCACAATGTATTAACCATCGAACATCGGAAGTAATGGAAATTGTGGAAGTGCCAGTTAAGGTTAGTTATCGTAGGTTATATAACTGATAAACATTTTTTTAAGTATTGAAATTTCGACTAGTTGGCGATATTTACGTGCTTGTGAAACTTATATTAACATGTAATGGTATTGCGTTATTTATAACTCATAGACAGATGGCCTGGCATGGCCGAGCGCGTTAAGGCGTGCGCTCGTAATCCGAGGGTCGCGGGTTTGCGCCCGAGTCGCGCTAAAACATGCTCGCCCTCCCAGCCGTGGGGGCGTATAATGTGACTGTCAATCCCACTATTTGCTGGTAAAAGAGTAGCCCAAGAGTTGGCGGTGGGTGGTGATGACTAGCTGCCTTCCCTCTAGTCTTACACTGCTAAATTAGGGACGGCTAGCACAGATAGCCCTCGAGTAGCTTTGTGCGAAATTCCAAAAAAACAAACACAGACAGATAACGAGTTAACTTAATGTGTTTCCCTGAGTTTTTTTTTATGTTACTAATGTAATTACTTTTAAAGTTAATGCTACAAATGTTGTACTTAAGCAGTGTAAAAAACTGCACATTGTGCACTTTGAACTTTTATAAACGTAAAAATACCCCTGGAGAGTTAGTCAATAGGAATATTAGTCAGCCATGTGAGCTAGCACACATACACCCAAGGGCTGACTGACATATATTATTCTTTTAATTACACAAATAGGTAAATGAAAGACAAACAGAAATTCCTTGTACATAACAAGGAGTTATAGTGTTTGTTTGTTTTGAATTTCGCATTAAGCTGAATGAGGGCTATGTGCGCTAAGAGTTCCCAATTTAACAGTGTAAGTCTAGAGGAAAGGCAACTAGTTATCACCATCAACTCTTGGGCTACTCCTTTACCAACGAATAATTGAACTGATTGTAACATTATAACTCCCCAACGGTTGAAAGAGCGAGCATGTTTAGTGCAACGGGGATTCGAACTCACGACCTTAATCACTTGGCTTTGCCGAGCCGAAGGAGTTGGAAAAGATTGTCTCTTATTACGTAGAATATATATATATCTAAGTCATGTGTGAGAGGAGTGTAAGGAAATGAAAATTTGGGGAACTGTGATTGCAAAACATAAGATTTATTGTTTAATATTTACAGATGATATAATTACAGTGGAAAGCAATAAAGAATGATTGAAAGAGATGTGTGAAAATTAAAATTATGCATAATTAGAAATGAATTTCACTAAATATATTATTTTGAAGTAGAGGTAGAAGGGGAAATTAGCAATGAAAAACAAGGAAACAGAGGAAGTAAAAGTATAAATTTTTGTGATATTAGTTTACAAGAGAAAGAAGCAGAATATAAGAAAGAAAAGTGGAATGAATAATTGAAATAATCAAATTGAAACTTCAGCTCTTTGACATGTTAATTGAATTAGTGGTAGTGTATGTGATGGAATAAAGAAGATAAGATAGGGAAGTTTCAGGAAGACACATGGAATGAAAAGTAGAAATGCACTGAATCATGAAATTAAAAGTTAAAAAGAAAGTTTAGGACATGTTTCAGGAGTAAATAGGATAAAAGAAAAAAAAGACGAATAAAGTATTTTTAATTCAGACAGTAAGATTAACTAAATATAATAGAAAAGATAAATGTGATATGGTGATGATAAGAGTATTAGACAGTTTTTGAAGTACATAAACAGATAAAACTATTTTAAAGAAAAAGGTATGAAGAAAAAAAAACCTAGATATCTAGAATAAAGATGGAACAAAATATACAGTATAACTGGAATGCAGAAGGCCGTTTTTCTTGTACATAATACAAAAAGATAAACAAAAAATCGAAGAGATGGAATACGTATGGAAAGATCGATAAAAGAAAAAAATATTTTGAATTATGGCCCAAATCAAGATGAGGAAATATTCGTAGAGGGCAGATAAAATGGAGAAGTCTATAAGATCACAAATTTAAAAGGTATAAGAAATAGAAAACTAAGAAAGAAATAATATTAATAGATTAAAGAAAGAAATTTGCAGACATACCGATGAATTTATAAAAAAGAAAATTACAATAGTAAAAACAAAGTTGACAAATAAATAGATAAATAGTAAACAAATAATTAAATAACTGTACTGAATCAGATAATTTTTAATGAAAAATTTGTATAATAAATTTACTGTACAAAAAGTGTACCTTGTTTCTAAAGAAAAATTATCTAAAAACATAGCTTCAAATCATTCTCTATCAATCGTGGCCTTGTAGTGAATGTGTTGAGCTTCGCATCAGGAGTTTCTGGCTTTCAGACGTTATGCAGTACATTCATTTGTGAATCCGTTATAAAAATGACAGTTAGTTTCATTATTCGATTAAAAAAGCCGAACAATTCCCTTTTGTTAGCGAGTACCTGCTGTTTTCTTTCCGCTCAGTAGTCAAAAATTATAGTTTGTTCTAGGTGAATTTTAGAGTTGTCTGACTTTGCCACTCAGTCCACCTGACCATAAGGTAGTGTTCAGAAGGAATATTTCAAATGAAACTGACTTATGGAACAGAAAATTAAGAATTTTATCGTTAAATCAATATTTTTCAATTAAAAATTATGATTGTAAATAAACTATGAAATAAAATACAGATTTCTAATCTGAAGTACTGAGTACTCATCGGAACTTTAGTCTGAGGGCTTATAGCTCTGAATCTGGGTTTAATACTCGCGTTCAGCATAACTTAAATATCCCATGTTCTAGATTTTTGTTTAACAACAAATAAAATAACTAAGAGCTTAAGTCATTTGGAAAATGCACTGAAAGTTCAATATAAAAGTTACAAGTTTTTTTTTTAGTACTGTAGATATTTTATTATCACTTAAATTGATATCCATTTTGTTCTCTAATAAAAGTTTTCTGATAAGGATGTATCCTTTTTGTGTTTAAGTGAAACTAAAAATTCCTGTTCTTTGTTCTTCTTTAGGTAATAATAAGACCCTCCTAAGACAAAAGATTTGCGTGTTTTCACTACCACGGAGTACTGTATCGCAGCTTACCATAAAAAGAGGCATAAAGCTACTGTACTTTCTATAATATAAGATTCTCGAAAGTGAGTTATCCAAACTAACTTCATATATCTCATTCCGAGAGTTTCAGCGCATCTTCAAAGACATAAATGATGCATTTGGACAAGTGAAAAAAAATGAAATTCGATTTTTCTTTAGAATATAAGATAAAAATAAAGTAATTGATACATCGTTTGAGTGAGAGAAATTACCGCAAAAGAGAACCAATAATAAAAAAGTAATTTACTAAAATAAATAAGAACTAATTTTGCTTATTAAACTGAAATATCGAAAATGATTTGTTTCTCTTCCTTGATGATTCTTATAAATCATCTTATCATTAACTAGTTAGTTAATTTACATTTATGTTTATAGTTACTTGAATGATAATGGTTAAAATCAACGCTAAAAAAACGAATTTGTGCTAAAGCGTTATGATTTTCAAACTATTCGATTTTGGTCCTTTACGTATATGTTTAAAGGAAATTTACTGAATAAATATAAACAGTCTAACTTAAATTGGTACGTGTTAGTTTTAAAATACTGTGACGCTTTCATATTTTGCGATGTCGTACGAGAACAAAAATTCATTCATCCGAGCTGAGCCAACTTTGCACTTGTTCCTCTAAAACTTTCACTGGTTTCCTATCAAGATTTTATTCCTGTTGTAAGATCTTGGTATTTTTAAAACAGTTGCTTCAATAAGTTTCACTGGTTTCAAGATCTGTTTTCATTCACTCGCATGTTTTGTAAAGTTGTCATTGTTATATACAAATAAAGATATTAATACTGATGGTTACTTATGTATTCAAGATATTAATAGTTCTGTTTATGTACTGTTCTACAGATATCATCAAAAAACTTAACTTGGGTAATTATTTTTATTGATGTTAAATGGTAGTTTTCTCTAGAATAACTAGTTATTCTCTTTCTCTGCTTTTAATTTAATGTTTTCATATATTTCATTATACTGAATCTCAGCTTATCTTGTAGTTGTCAAACTATTAAGCTTATTAAAAACTCGAATAGGTATTTTGTGCAACTAAACGGAATAAACAGAATAGCTGCACTCGATACGGGTATCATTATTAATTTTATTGTTCTTGTGAGCACTGTTACGTTTTTTTTTATGTGGACTGAACGCAACAGAAAGACACAGATAACAGCTTATATAATTTATTACAATAAACTATTATATATGTGACAGATATAAAATAAGTTATACAATAACAATGACAGATATTCAGTTTCAACCTTCAAAATTAATTACAATACAAAACGGTACTGGCCTGTGTCCAATATAATGATTCAGAATGAAAGTCCAAAAGTCCAGATCAGAAATCCAAAATTCCAGTCTAGGGTGTGAATTTGGTCCCACGAAGAAATTCCGAAGTTTGAACGGAGAAGTCCAGAAACAATTCACAGTTCAATAAATTTGACGAAGTTCTTTTTACGATGTTTTCGATGAATGTCTCAAATTTGTCGTTTTCCAACTTGCTCCGGTCTCCCCTAAACAGTCTTATACGTGTTGACGTTCAGTATAACCAGTAATTCGAATGAATCGTAAAGATTGACGAAATAAAATCACAGTTTTTGTAGATCTAGCTCCAGTCACAAATTCCAGTTGAATAAACACAGAGCAAACGTTGAAAATTTCTCAAACGAAGATACATCTATTTAATCGAATAAAAACGAATGACTGACTCACTGACTCTCTTCACATCGCCGTCTGTTTATATATTAGTAGGCCTACTGTGTTCTCGAAATATCGCGTAGCTTCCACAGAATTCCAGAGTAATCTGCGCATGTCTGTTTTTGCACGAGACTCGTCTAGACACCAGGCCGAATAGATTCTATTTATAGACAAATGATCGATCTACCTAATTCTAGAAATTTCTAAATGAATAACAACATATTTTATTGGTTTGAACTTTAAAACAATAATATAAACAAGAACATGGTATTCCAAACGCTTTATACATAACAGCACATGTAACACATTTATTACCTTTGGTTAGATTTTTAACACAAGTGAGAATATAATCATTTTTGTAACACATACCTCCTTCCTTCTATGTTGATTTTTAATGTAAATTTAGTCAATCTGTTCCAAATGTGAGTTGTCCAAAGACTTCATTTGTAAGAGAAGTATGTGATTTTTTTGGGTTCTGAGACAATCGACACAATACTGATGAGGGTCTTAACATGGTCTCAAAACCATGGGTAAAAACCAAGAATCGCAGAAAACTCAATATTGATGTCTGTCTACTTGGTTGCCTATACACCTATCTGTTTATCCTGACCTATCTGTACTATATCGCTTGATACTGTCTTAATTTATCTGTTATTTCTCTTTTCCCCCTTTCAATATACGTGCTGGTTCATTTAACCATTTCTTCATTGATAGATTCCATTACCTATTATATATAAACTTTGAAAGTTTTCGACGTCACAAGAAATTAGTAATTAAATGTTTTCATACATGCAACATAACATGTTAAACGTGTTCACAGGTGTAAGAAAGTTTATGTGTGCGTTTTCTTATAGCAAAGTCACATTGTGCTATCTGCTGAGTCCATCAAGGGGAATCGAACCCCTGATTTTAGCGTTGTAAATCCGTAGACTTACCGATAGGAAAGTTAGGTTTAACATAAAGATAAGAGAGATATATTAAATTGTAAATATATATATATTTTTTTCAATATCGCAATGCGCTGTTTTGAAGAAAAACACTTTTTAAATTCTTGATGCTGCATTTTTTTTCGTATAACTTCTACTTATAAGAGGGCGCTTGGTCGTACTAAAATTAATGTGTTTCGTGCTCACAGAAGAAAAGAGTTATTTTTAGTTTCCATTTGTTGGCTGTAATACTCACAGAATATAGAATAGTGACGGTTCCCATGACAACAGCCACGATGCTCAAAATCCACGTATAAAAAGGATATGCACGCACTTTCCATAAACTTTTTGTTTTTTCCTTGTGCGATTTTAGAATTAAAACAATCTTTTTTTACCCCAAAGCATATAATCCGAAAGAAAAAGAGAGAGAGGGTAGATTTACTAGTTTTTGAATTTTTTAAAATACAACTTATTTAAATATATATATATTTTGAACTTCTAGTGAAACTGTATGAAACAAAAGGTTTTATTTGTATAGTTTTTAACATTAAATAATGGCATTTTTAAAGAATTTTTACGACTAGTTCAATTTTTTATTTAGCATGGATTTCTTTTATAACTATATAAACAAGTTTCAACTTTCGTTTTAGTTTTTCACACATACGGAAAAAACCGTTCTTCAGAAGCTTTTGCTTGAGATATACGTTACACGTGGAACATTGATCTGAAATGTGACATTTATAAACACATTCATTCATCCCATTACACCGGAAAATAAATGGAAACACACAGTTTAGTTGCAGTAAAGTGTTATCATGTACCTCATTATCTGCTAATCCTCTCCTAACACTGTACACGGGGCCGCCGAGACCGGGTTGAAATACGGACATTTACAGAGGGTGACAGGTACTTTGCGGCGAAATTGTGTAGAACTCCTACAATGACTGAAGAACGGGAATTGGCGGCATAGTCAGCGTTTACTCAGGGTAGTAAAACACGTTCTGCGTGCCCTTCAAAGACATACGATTTAATACACTGATAAGATAGATTGAATACACAATTATTAATTGTCTTTTCCGAACACAATTAATTAATTGAATTTGCCATTAAAAAAGCAGGAATAGAAAGCAATTACCTCACTGTTTTCCACTGACAGAATAATTCAAAACTATAATAAAATGTTAACGAAAAAAGAAAGGTAAATATATGTGATAGCCTAAAAATAAAGAATTCTCTATGTTGACACTGATTTCTCCATTTTACGCTTTAGCATTAAATTACTATAATTAATTAAGTGGCCTGCAAGGACAGATACATCCAACTACATTCTTTTTTCTTATTAATCAATGGGTTTCGGTCCATCTTTTGGACCAAAGAGGGTGAGGTTTAGCGTTGACCTCTTCCCATCGCTATCTGGAATTGTTATTTTGTCTGTGTTGTTGCAGAATCCTAAGTAATAACCCGTGTTACTTTGTTGTTGCATTGCTTACAGTATGTTACATTTTGCCTATTGTCCCAAGTTTAATTAAAATACCAGTTTCATGCCATGTCCGATTAATGGGAAAATACTAACTTGTATATTTTCACTAGCTTGACTTATGTATGATTGCACTAACGGTCCGTGTTCACAGTACAGTTCCATTTAACAATCATACACGTATATAGTTCTATTTTTACATACAAACCCCTTTAAAACAGAGCTATGTTTGTGTCCAGAATTCTGTTAATCAAGCACCATTTCACCTGTACATTTCTTATTTATGGTGTTTAAAGTGAAGAGGTACACAAGGCTTGGTTTATCATGTGTTATGTAACTCTTTAGTTGCTGATCAGCTCATTTTTATTATAATATTGAGGCTAGTTATCCAGGAATCTGATAAAGTTGGCATGTTTGAATCGTCGTGTAGAAATACTGAATTTGTTGATTTTGTGACTCTTTGTGTTATTCTTTAAATATAGTGTTTTTTTTTTGCTGAAGTCTGTTGATGTGTTTTTGATATATCTATCCATGTTATACAGGCAAATTCTATGACTGGTTTTATGTATATTTTGTATATTTTTAATATACAAGCTCCTTGTTTGTTTTCATTCAGCCTCCTACGGAAACTCACTCTTTTTACAGATTCTGGTTTTAATGCTATTATGCTATTACTGTGTGATATCCAGTTTAATTTTGAGTAAAATGCAATCCATAAGTATTCTGCTAATGTTGCTATCTGTAAGATAGTCCCGTCTGGATACAACTGTCATGTTAGTTTGTTTTATAGGATTTCGTAAATAATATTGCTTGTATTCTGTGCTCATTAATTTTAATTACCCAATTATTTCAATACAATTCTGTATTGTTTACTGGTGGTTGTAAATTGTGTCAGACTCCTGTTGTTGGGTTTGAGACACTCTTACAGATTGTAACGTCATACGCAAAATCTGAGCAAAAATGTTGTTTTGGTTTTTTAGTCATGTCGCTCACATACATCACAAACAGTATAGGGATGAGTACTTTCCTCAAGGGACACTTACCTCTAGAGTGCAGCACTCGAAGTAGTAACACTTTGATGCTTCTATCGTCCGGGAAGTTAGAAACCTAGTGAATAGTTTCTATAGAGAGTGCCAGTTTGGACAGTTTATTTCTGAGTCCATTGTGACATACCTTATCGCAGGCATTTTTTTTTCATTAAAGCACTATATTATTTATTTCCGTTAATCTTATGAGATGATCTGTTGTTTGTCTTGCTTTCTTGAAGCCATTTTGTATTTCCGGGAGTACTGATTTAGTTTCAGAATAATTCATGAATCCAGTTTGTCAAGTAATTTTCCTATATTGCTTGTTAGGCTAATGGTTCAGTAAATTCCAGTGTTATTCGTTATTTTTTCTACTATCTAGTACATAATAACATCAGACTGTTTTCAAGTGGTTTGTGTATATTCTGTTCTAAGAAACAATGGTGGCATGAGTGCGGACTTGGGTTCGAATCCTGATAGTTGATCACGGTTTTTATTTTTACAGAACTACATAAAGCCAGAATTATATGGAACAATCTACTATTTAATCGTAATATGGAATTTTGACACAAATGAGAGGTCTTAACAAAAATCGCTTTTACTTCCATTGAACTGGAAGCTGCGTGTGTTTGGCATATTAAGAACGACGAGACTTATCAGACTGAGGCTTATTTCTCTCTTGTTTTTATAAATGTAAGTAACTTGTGGTTAAATTTTATCTAAATATGAAATATATTATCAGTTCCTTAACAAATATTTATACCCAATTATGCTATAAATCCATTAAAGCAACGAATAATATCTAAGAATTTTGTTCGTGTTATTCAGACTACTGTTGATTAAACGCGTCTTACACAAAATATAAAAAACTATAAAATCTGTACACAAAGTTTACAACCGTCATACATACCAAACAAAATTGTAGTTTTGTGGCTAAAATAAAAAAGGAGAGCCAGAAGAAAATTTACTGTAGTCTCTTCTGTTTACAGTGGTAATTTTACACGAAATATGCACGCGTATTACTTTCCTTCAGAATTTAAAATGGCCAATGATTTGTTTTGTCTTGTAAACTGTGTACCTGTAGAACGGGTCTACAGAATTTCATTTATCGGCTTCGCTTATTTTTGATTCTCGAGCCGCGTGACATTTCCCAGAAAAAAAATCAATATTATCAGTGCTCCCATCTTTGTATAACAATAACAAAAGAAATTAGTGCACATTGTGTTTCTTAGCAGTGTGCATACTTTTGCAAAATATAATTGTCAAAAACGTAGTTCGTCGTTATATAAAATATAACATCAAAAACTGATGAACACAAAGTGCAGTAGTGAATGCTAGACTGAGTGCTTACGCAGTAACCACGTCCTATGGATCCTTATTCTATTTCTTACGCATCTTACAATGTATACTAACTAGTCTTAGCGCTGGAGCTACGAATCAGCGAATTTAGCACGCATCTGCTTGTTTAGTGTAAAATAAAATATATTTTCATGTCACATCAGTCATAACTGAGAAGTAACATCGATTAATAGCGAACAAAATATCCTCCTCCAAAATACCCTCCTCCCCTTCATTTTGTACAGCCCAGCTCAGAACGAAAGTGCTGCTCAGGGCCGGTGCGCTTCGCGTGATGTGGTGTTTTTTTTTTTTGCACGTTTTCTTCCTTAAAGGAAACGGACTTGTCAGTTCTGTGTAACCTGTTCGACAATGTGTGTAATGTTAGCAGTATCCTGATCTGGAAATTACTTTCCTGGATAAATTGCTTTTATTTAATGAAAGATGAAGTTAAACAATAATTACTACAGTGTATCGAATTGATCAACACACAAAACTGCGTAAAATCCATCCAAAAACGTTTGATAAACAGCAAACAAACAAAAGGTCTTAATTATACTTCAACTTAAACAAAAGATGGCACCTCATGAATACGATGCATTAAAACAATTTGGTCTTAAATTTTTCTTGTACCGTGAAACTGAACTTGTATTAAGCTCAGGTTTACTTTCATATCACATTGTGCTCAGTGTAACTCGGTGATAAATTTAGGTGAATTACGAATCGAACTGATTACAAATGAAGAAATTCAAACCAAGATGATTTAAATTGCTGTATTCATTTGATATCAGTTCCTTTTTCAGTTGAGACGGAGAATTGTATCTCCGAATGCTTTATTGATGGATGTGTAAGTATATTCATACATATATATATATATATATAGTAATATTTCTTTCTTCCTAAATATTTCTTATCGATTCGGGTGCCTCTATGTTATTTATTTTTTTCTATAGTACAGTTTCAGATTTCGTTTTATCAGCTTTCTGTTTACTCCGATGTGCAGTATTCTATTTCTGTTATTTGGTTGTCCTAGGCTTTGGATATTCATTTTCTTTTCTTCACATTTTTTATCTTAAGACTACAGATAAATGAGGAAATATTGTCTCTAAGTACAAGCAGAATACCAACCGTTGAATGTTTCTCCTAGAAAGAATGGACAAGTTACGTAAAAAAAAATTTTTTTGTTTTTTTAACGTGAAACAATTACAAAAATATTTCTTTTATTTCCCCTAAAACTTATAGACATTAATTGAAAATTATAAATTTGATATTTTTACCCGTACTAAGGGTCCGACATGGACAGGTGATTAAGACACTCGACTCGTAATCTGAGGGTTGCGGGCTCGAATCCCGGTCGCACCAAACGTGCTTGCACTTTCAGTCGTGGGGACGTTATAAAGTGATAGTAAATCCCACCATTTGTTAGTAAAAGAGTAGCCCAAGAGTTGGCCGTTGGTGGTAATGATTAGCTTCCCTCTAGTCTTACACCGCTAAATTAGGGACGGGTAGCGAAGATAGCCCTCGAGTAGCTTTGCGCGAAATTCAAAACAAACAAATACAGTTGTACGAGTAGAACGGTGTCATTCTTGAATATTTTAACTAACAACGCACGACGACCGCGTAGTAAAGAAATGATATAAAATATAATTCGGAAAAGCCGATGCATTAATTTATATTTGTCGATAAAATTTAGCTTTTTTCCTTTATTGTGCTAATTATTAAATTCTTAACATTAGTTTATTACGCAAATTGCAAAAGCCTTTTTCTTTAATGTTTTTGAAACTTTACATTTCATTATAGGCTGAGTATGACCTAGTCATTAACGTGCCCAACTGTGAATAGAAGAGTTCGTGGTTTGCATCCCATTGCCGCAAAAACGTCTTCAACACTTTGCTATTGTAAGTGTGGTATAAGTGTGACAGTAATATCCCATTAATTGGTCAAGAAAGAGTAATATAATAGTTACTGGCGGGTGCTATACACTAATTTACATTTGATTTTGCAATTCAAAACTGGGACTGCTATAAAGAGATGTTTATTGAGTAAATATTCTAAAACCGATAGATGAATTTGAAAATCTTGTTCAGCTAGTTCCTTTTAATAAAGTCAATATTTAGTGTAGAAGCTGAGAATTCTTTCTAATGATTGGTTTCATTTTAGAATATATATATTTAAAACATTGTGGTGTAGTTTTCTGTCTGTTGAATTTTTTGTTGGTTTTTACTGAATAAACGTGTACAAATACTCTTGACATTATGGAAAACCTTAGAAGAACTAGCAGAATTAGTACTTATTTGATAGATAATTTTAAAATTTGCTAGTGTTCTTTAAAAGAGATAAAGGTTACTGGGGAAATTAGTGTTGTTATTGTCATTAGCGACGCTAACTCGTCCATAAGATCACGCATATTTTGTTTTTCTCTATAGCCCTAAACACAGACCTTTTACATCGCTCTTTAGTTCAAGTAGGGTACCAGAAATAAGTGTAGATTTTATATTTGTCATTGTTTTCAATTAATTCATATTTCGATTACTAATATATTTATTTTTAAAATGTATGATTAAAATATACCTATTATAAAATAGGTCAGGCATAAAAAAGTCTTACGACAGAAAAAACGATAAATTATGACTTTTAACTCTCTTTATGTTTTGTTTTTTCTTAACATTCTATGTATTTCATGAAAATTTATGTGTGTATATATATATACATTTAAAATCTGTTCATAATATATATTCTTATATTTAATATTTTAACAGCTTCGCCACTTCATCTCACTTAATTTAGTGGTCCATTTTTACTTATTCCTGAGTAAAATAAAGTAAAAGATTACACTAGGTTCTCTGTGTATGTTATTTTCAAGGAAATAGCAAAACTTAAGCGTTGTGTCATAATAGAACTCGTGCTGCTGATTGCATATGGCTTAATGATTGGTGAGCTGAGCTGTAAAACTGAGATTTCAGTGCTCGCGCCTCGTTGTCACATAAAGTGCCGTTTGTGTGTTACAAGAGAAACGGTTAAATTCCACTATCCGATCAGGGTAGCCCAGGAACTGGCGATGGGTGAATTTGACTGGTCTGAAGGTTCAGACAACTAAAGAGGACAGTCTTCAAATAGCTTTGTGTTGTTATCCAAAACAAAGTATTGTCGTACAACATACTATGTAAGTTCAGAATTAGGGATAGTTAAAGAGGACAGTTCTCGAGTAGCTTTGTGCTGTTATCAAAAACAAGGTGTTATTGTACAACATACTATGTAAACTAAAGTTGGTTGAATTGTAAAATAAATTGAGGATTCGTAATTTGAAAAGCTTTTAAATATAATGTGTTTTCACACCAAAACATATTCTGAACAATACGAAAAACTTAAATATGTAATCACATCCTATTATTATATTTTTGCTTATACATAGAAGTAAGGACGACATGAGGAAGAACATTATGGGAATGTTTAGAAGAACTACCAGAACTAGTGCTTAATTGATAGATAATTTTGAAATTTGCTAGTCTTCTTTGAAAAAGATAAAGGTTACTATAGAAGTTAGTGTTGTTATTGTTATTAGCGACGCTAAATCATCCATAAGGTTACGCATATTTTGTTTTTCTCCATAACCCTAAACATAGACCTTTTACATAGCTATACGACATCTGGTCTTCAGTGCTTGGGACCAAGACCTTGGACATGCACAGTACGCTTGTTTGTTTAGAATTAAGCACAAAGTTATACAATGGACTATCTGTGCTCTGCCCACTAGGGGGCAGCACAGGATAAAATGTAAAGTCATTTGTGGCAAAAGTACCATGGCAACTATGGAACATGGCACATTCTCTGTGCTCTAAATAAAATGTCACTTGTTGTATGATGCCTCAGAAAACTGTAATAAAAATTATGGTACTTAGATGTTTAACTTATTTTAATATTTAAATAGGTGTGATGCTAATTGTTTGTGTTACACATATTTGTACCATTGCTTTCACAATTTGATCAGTTAATTTTTATTGTTCAAAGTCCCATTCTGGCTTTTTACTCGCATTTCTTATGGCAATATTGTTGTTAGAAATTGTAGTACTATGTATTTGTTTTGTTATTTTTTTGTATTTAGCACAAACCTATCGGTGCCGTGTTTATCATGGGTATTGAAGCCAGGTTTTCGCGTTATAAGTCTGCAGACTTTCATCTGTGTAATGGGAGGCGTAGTAATGTTAACTATGATAAACATTTACTTAAGAGTAAGCATCGTTAACAATATTTCTGTACTATGTATTATGAAAGTGGGAATTAGTTTACAAGAAGGAAGCTAAACGAGAACAAACAGAAAACAAACGTTATCAAGTCGTTTTTCAGTAGGCCCGGCATGGCCAGGTGGTTAAGGCACTTGACTCGTAATCTGAAGGTCGGGGTTTGAATCCCTGTCACATCAAACATGCTTGCTCTTTCAGTCGTGGGGGTATTATAATGTAACGATCAATCCCACTATTCGGTAGTAAAAAGAGCAGCCCAAGAGTTTGCAGTTGGTGGTGATGACTACCTGCCTTCCCTCTTGTCTTACACTGGTAGATTAGAGACGGTTAGCGCAGATAGCTCTCGAAATTCAAAACAAGCAAAGAAACACTTTTCAGTAGATATCTACAAAATAACATTAATACTAAAAATAATGCTATTAGTAAAATAATATTAATAATGATTTTTGTTCTTGGCAAATTTATTTTCATTGAAAATATACCAAAACGGCTCCAAAAGATTCCAAATAGCCCAAGAGTATTACGCGGAAAGGAATGGTAGGCAGCGAGCCTTTAGCTCTAAGTGACTTCGACATGACGTCATTGACTATAATTTCATCTCGGATTCAGCCACTGTAATAATAACTGTGTTGAGTATACGTAGTTTATGATAGGTTTATGGACCTAAGTGTGCTGATAAGAAATGATAATATTTTTTACGTGATGTCAATAAATATGTTAGTGATTAAAACTTCCAAACTTAAAACATTAATGAGCGAATAATTTAATGTATAAGTGAGGAAGCTTTGAAACAGTCAAACACTTTATTTAAAAAGTGTAGAAATAACTTAAAACGTATTAATTGTCGGATATACAACGTATAATACTTATATGTTTATAACGTTTCACCAGGTTAACCTAGCATCATCTGGCAGAACAATTAGAAGCCAGGTTAACCAGGAGAAACGTTGTAACGATAGGCATAACTATAAACCAATGGGGCACTTTCTTCACTCACACAGGCATGAGATAATAGGTCTTGAAATTGTTACGCTAATATTTTCCAGTAATTCCTGTTTGCTGAATCCGAAAATGATATAAATTTCTCTCCATCACGTACAGAGTTTTCACAAACATCATATGCAATTTTGTACAAGTGGTTCATTTTTTTTTTAAGTCGAATCACTTTTTATTATGCTTGAAATGTTGACCACCACTGGCTGTAAATTTCCCTGGACCAATCGCTACGTGAGAGTCTTATCGATCGTTCTAGATCCCACGAGAAACACACATAATAGTAAAAAAAATATTCTTTCTGGTAAACTAAATAATATTTGAACTAAGTAAGAGTTGTTGGGTTTTTTTTTCGATTTGTAAAAAAAAAAAATCTTACAAGATAAAATAAATATTTATCTCAGGTCTGTGTCATTGGTTAATGTAGAGATAAGTGTGAACAAAACTACATCAGACTTGTGGCATTTTTTGTTTTAAAAATAGAGAATAAATGTTGAAACCGTTTCATCAAAATTTTATCAAATACAAAAAATATAACCTACGCGTTTAGCGGAGCGTATTTTAAAAATATAGATTAAAATCAACGTTACTAAGCCTTTTTATTATAAGTCGAGTGTTTTTTTTCCAAGGTCTCTTAGTTCTTTTTTATGCTGCGGGTTTTCTATTGTGGTTGTTTACAACTTGGTCGCTTAATTTTCTTCTTTGTTGAAGAAAACGAAATATTGGTTGCGTTTTTTGATATAATATTTTGTTTTTGAATTTCGCCTGAAACTACACAAGGGCTATCTGCGCTAGCCATCCCTAATTTAGCAGTGTAAGACCAGAGGAAAGGCAGATAATTATCACCACCCACCGCCAACTCCTGGGCTACTCTCTTACCAACGAAAAGTGGGATTGGCTATCACATTATAACGCCCCAACTGCTGAAAGGGCGAGCATGTTTGGTGTGACGAGGATTCGAACCCGTAACCCTCGGATTATGAGTCCAGTGTCTTATTCACCTGGCCATTCAGGGCCTTGAAATAATATTGCACCAGACAATTGTTTTTTAAAACTTATTCTTGTGTTTTTTTCACTGAGTTTTTCTGTAAATACTATAAAACAATTTGGCATTTTCGTTCATTTACGTTAAGCTTCACTGCCGTATAGTTTTGGAAAAATAAAACTGAAATTTGATTTTTGTATTGCTTAAGATTAAATTATCAAATAAACGTACCTATCAATTCAGAAAGTTAGCTTCATCCATAGATTTGCTTTTCTAAAAATATTGTTTGTTTGTTTAGAATTAAGCGTGAACCTACACAATGGACTATCTGTGCGCTGCTCATGACGGACATAGAAACCCAGTTTCTCAAGGTGTAAGTCTGTAGACATACCACTATGTTACTTGGGTGGGTCTAGCAAAAGAATGCCTACGAGATGAATGCGTTTGTCTCTCATTATACGTGAGATCTCGTTCAATACATGATGAATCGTGCAAAGCGTTCAGCTAATCTTGCAGACCTTTCAAAGAACTACAACCGACGATACCAGTTTAATCTGGAACCATAAGAAAAAAACAACCTAATGAACTTTGTAACATTTAAGTACGCACTATCTGTCCATTAACGTTTGGAGTGAAAGTAACTTAAAAATGTGTTTATGTGTGAATTGTGGACAAACATACTTGAGCCCCCAGTGGCTCAGCGGTATGTCTGCGGACTTACACGCTAAAATCCGGGTTTCGATACCCGTGGTGGGCAGAGCACAGATAGCCCATTGTGTAGCTTTGTGCTTAATTCAAAACAACAACAAAAACATACTTGAGTATATGCGCTAGTCGTCTCTAATTTAGAAGTCATGGTCTTGAGAAAAGGCAGTTTGTCAAAACCCATCTACCCTTAACTCTTAGGTTATTTTAAATGAATTGTGAGATTCACCGTCACATTATAATATCCTCATGATTGAAAAAGTATGTTCGGCGATGGATATCGAAACCACAATCTACAAAGTGAGAGTCAAGCGACCATACCAACAGGCCATGCTAAGAATACACTATCATTTCTAGACACTGTAGTCCAGAAAAAAGCAAGATATCTATCTAGTTATTTAAGCTTTTTGTGCTACATTTTATTATATTGAAGAACTAGAATATTTTTATTTAACAAAGATTAGCGAAAAATCCTTTCTAATTTTTGAATGAGGTATATTTGAGCCACGTTAATGAAAAAAAAAGTTCAAATGTCTTTTATATATTTCAAGCCACTTGTTAAGAATTCGAAAATTTTATTCTCAGTTCTACTTCCGTGATGGTTTTGTGAACACCAACATTCAAGCCTCCAGTTCCTGAGAAAATGGTTCATTAGAATTTTAAGTACTGTTGCAAGCAAGACATTTCGTTTATGATGTTATTAATACATCATAAAAGCAAACATCATAATTAAACACACCAGAAGAGACTCTTTCCTTATTCTGTTCGCTAAAATTGTCTTCTGTTTGTTTAGAAAACCTACATATTTCAGTTTTTTTTAAAATGATATTGAAAATACATTTTCATAAGAGAAGTAATTTCATGATTATTTTGATTATATATATAGCTACTCACACTTCTTCCTCCAATTTCCGATTTATTTAAAGTTTCGTAGTCTAACACTTAAGAAATTGCCTAGGATACTTTTAGTATGTGACAAACAAATGCGCCGAAAGTTTGAAGAGACCGACGGTTTCTACTAAAATAAATCCGCATTTCTCGACGTACCACAGTAAACCAAACTGTGAACGACTCCTGTTCCATTTGTGCACTGTGGATCAATACGTTCAGGATCTCCGTATTTTCCCGTTCAGCTTTTCGTGTTATCCGACTTGATGTGAGAGCCATCCCGCGCTTATTATTTTGTTTACATGGTGTAAGGCTTACGCTGAACGAATGAAATAAGTCTAAATATACTGCACTTAGATTCCTCCCATTAAGAAGCCAAGCTGAATACGTGTAACGGAGAACAGCCCTGTCTTACTCTTCAGGTCAGTAAAATGTCTGGCAATCCAAAGGACATATGCGATGACAGCGAACCAGCTGAGGAAGGCGCCCGTGGTGGTGTTGGTGAGTTTGCTTCTACCAAAGTGGAAATTTTGTACTATGTTTTTAGAGGTTTAGGTGGTAAATGAAACTGTAAGAAACAATATAGAAATATAAAATAAACGGCAGCATGCTTTTATAAGCTGTTGAACATTTCTCAACGTTAGTTTTAAACGTTAGCTAAAAATAAAAGGATACGTCAGAAACTTCAATTGAATCACGGTTGTTACAAGATGCTGTAGCTACGGATAAAGCGGTTTATAGCTACACACAGAGAAAAGTCCTAGAAGTAATAACGAAAAGAAAAGAGTTTATGTAACTGAATACATGGAAATTCTCATGTCTCTGTGAACATTTGTCATTAGTAATTACGATAGATTTATTGTCGTCTAAATTTTTTTAGCCGAAGATTCAAAGACAGCCATAACTAGCCATTAATTCTAAGCTAGTAGAAAAGAACTGATAAATTGGAGTACCTTCCAGACAATAATTTGTTATATACACAATAAGTTACTGTGGCTCGTTCGAAGTTATGGAGAACATGACTGGGCAACTGGTACAAATTTCCAACTGAATTTTCTATTATATCGTGTTTACAGATTCCTAGAATAATAAAGAAATTATTTGTACAAAGACTAAAGAAATACATTCAATTGTTTATGCACACATCTCAACACTTATATTTACAAATTATCACCAAAATACTTTTAAGAAAAAGACAACTAAACAAACAAAATGTAGAAGTGTAGACTAGACGAACTTGTGCAGTCTCGAAAAACAAGAATAAGCAAATAAAAAAAAATTAGAGTAACAAATATTTTTATTCATTGCTTTTGAAGTTCATGTGTCATGCTGTGCTGTAGCTTATAAAGCGTTCCTTATGTGACATAATTTTAGTGTCAATTGACTGGCAGACAGACAACACACTACGGCATACTGGTATGAATGGTTAAAACGTGACCACTTCAGGCGGCCTTTGACTCCATTTCGGTAAAGTTACAGTAACTAGTATTACAAACTTACTGTTAGCAACAAATGTTTGTTTTTTGCTAATTATAATGAAGTATTATAAATATGTTTTTAATTATTTTATTTCGATTCTGGAATGCTTGCTTTCAATGAATGCGACAATATTTTACAAAAGTAAGATGTTTTCTTCTATTTTTGACACTTTCTTATTCAATGTATCATACATATATGCACACACACACAAATGCACATACACACATATATATGATACATTGAATAAGAAACGTTCTCATTAAATTTCAGATAAAATACTAAATGTCATTTTTTTCTTTTCAAAAAGATAAGTTTGATATACTGGTGATGAAGATTATAATTTTCTAGGTGATCATGCTTTCTCTGCTTCCTGCTTCATTATAGCCCTGTCATAATGTTCCACGAGATCAAACCTTCTCAAAACCAGCTGCGTGAATGTTGTCTCGCTCCTTTTATGTAGTTTATCAAAGCAGCCCACGCTTAATAAAACCAAAGATACAGAAGTTCACTAGAGATGCGTTGGGACTGCTTTTATTCCTGTTTCTTGAATTATTTTCCCCGAGAAACAACCGTTAATATTGGGGTGTGGTTCATAGCTTGCGACGTTTAATTTGTGAGCGTCGGCTATTTCAAATACTCAATCCTTTATTATCTTGTTGCCCCTCCTAGTGGCAAAGAATTATATCTGCACACTTGCGGGGCTAGAAACCGAATTTCGTTACCACTGGTTGATAAAACATTGATAGCCCATTGTGTAGCTTTGTGCTTAATTATAATAAAACCTTCATCACTTTCAGTGATGTCTAGAAAACCCACTTGCAGAGAAAAATATATATGTAAAAACGGCTCGTTTGGGTTGAGAAAATATTTTACGTTGTTCGCTCCTCTACGTAAAATACTTTCTCAACCCAAACGAGCCGTTTATACATATATATTTTTCTTCATCATTTTGTTAGTGGTGCCCAGAATAACACTCACTTCTATTGAAATGGAGTTTTGGGATCAGAGGATTCTCCTTTGTAACCATAATCTTCACTTTGCAGATACTTCTATTGGTACCAATATGGTTGGTTTGTATTGTAATGACATGCACGAACTTTTAGCTTCCTTGTAGAATATTGAAGTTTTCATACTTTTGATTCTTCTTCATTTATATTTCTTGTGTTTTTTTTCCTATCAGAAAGAGAGGTTATAAACTTTCTCAGTCAGTGATTACGTTTCGGAGACATTTTACAAAGATAGCACAGTTTGCTTTCAGATGCAAAACAGGTTCTAGCGTCCGCAGGAAAATGATAGATAAATTATATACATTTATGTCATCTATAAATGACTTTCTGTACATGTTACACATCCAATCAGTTTACTGGTTTTTTTTAAGGATACTTGAATGTGAATGCGAGAGCTATTTTTTATTTTTAAAACATCTTATTAAGTTATTTAATATCTTTCTGGTTTATATGTCTTCTTTATTTCACAGCAAACAGTCAAGTGATGTAAACAATATATTTTATCGAAAATGTATCCTAATATAACTACAACTTGGAAAATATCAACATTTTATAGAGTTGGGTACCATATTTCTTTTAACTAGAAAATTGAAACAATATTTCAAAAATGATGTTACAAGATGTTAACAAGAGGCATTTAATTCAGCGGTGGATAGTGTTGACCAGCCGCCTTTCTTTCTTGTCCAACAGTTCAAATTTAGGAATAGCTATGAGGAAATATAGCTTATGCGAAATTCTAAAAAAAACAACAAAATTATAACATTTACAATATAAAAAGTCTTTCTCCAGTTTATTTTAAATAATCGGATCCCTCGCTGGTATAGCGGTAAGTCTACGAATTTACAACCCTAAAATAAGGAGTTCGATCCCTTGAGCTGGACTCAGCATATAGCCTGATGTGGCTTTGCTGTAAGAAAATACATACAAGCGGACGAAGACTGTAGAAACTTTACATACAAAATCCGATCACTAACATAAAACGTCACATTAATTCTAATTTAATTAGGAAACAAAAACACTAAGCATAACAGTAATTTTATCAGCATGTCAACCTAATCAAATGATTTGGTGCTTTATAGGTTAAAAAGCTCAGTTGTTTAAGTATGTTATTCAATCGAACTTGCTTATTTGTAACACTTTCTACCACAGTTTCATTTCTTTACTTGATTCTTCGGGTGTTTCAAGTGTTCTCGAATGGTACTACCTATTTAATTTTATTTTAAACTGTCTATTTACGTATACAACCCTTAATTTATTTTAACTTTTTATAAAACGTAACCAATTTCCGTTTCTCTGATACACTTTAAGCAACAATTATGGGCTCCTTCTGTCCTAAAACATTTCACCACTATGGCTAGTTAAATAACAAACGTTACAATTTTTAAGTGAAGATATCATCACAAGGGTCCTTTATGGTTCGGTTTGTATTGAATTTCGCGCAAAGCTATACGAGGGCTAACTGTGTTATCCGTCCTTAATTTAGCAGTGTAAGACTAGAGGGAAGGCAGCTAGTCATTACCACCCACTGCCAACTCTTGGGCTACTCTTTTACCAACGAAAAGTGGGAGTGACCGTTACATTTTTACGTCCACACGTCTGAAAGGGCGAGTATGTTTGGTGTGAGAGGGATTAGAACCCACGACCTTTACATTACGAGTAGCGTGCCTTAACCACCTGGCCATGCTGTGCCGAATCCTGGGCGGTTTATTATTTTGTTAATAAAGTTGCCTAACTAGAAATAAGCTCATACAAAATCTGCTGAGTTTGTAAAATCAAACTTTCCATTATTTGTTTTAGTTTATGATTGTATTAAAGGGAGTTGAGAATAACCTATTAATTTAAACTATCATATAGGAACCAAATAATTTTCAACTTTTGCTTGCTTCTCAGATGATCCAATTTTTTCTTACAAAATTACAATAAAAATTATCATTTACGGTGCGTACAGAGATCGGAAATAGAAAATAAAGTTGCTAAATCATTCAAACCAATCACATTCTCCCGAAAAGTTTCGTAAAATTAAGAACAGGTTTTTATCTTTCGCTCTGGCCTGTCACGGCCAAGTGGTTTGACTCGTAATCTAAGTGTCGCGGATTCGAATCAACGTCGCACCAAACATGCTCGCCCTTTCAGCCGTCGGGGCGTTATAATGTATCGTTCAATCTCATTATTCATTGGTAAAACAGTTGGCGGTGGGTGGTGATGACTATCTGCCTTCCCTCTAGTTTTACAGTACTAAATTTCGGACGGCTAGCTATTTTTCTTAAAGGGATAAGTAAAAAATTAAATAAGATAAAAATACTCAGTACACTCACCTATCATAGTTTTTAATATAGCATTGTTAAGCACTCTCACAAACAGCTGTTTACTCTTCACTTAATAGTCACATGACAACATTTTCACATGAACACAACAATGACCATTCATAAAAACGTCTCCCCTAGTCGCTAATACTTTACCTGTTAACTTATCTTTATTGATGAGTGTTTGTATGTGTGTGTTTTATTTAGCAAAGCCACAACGGACTATCGGCCGAACCCACCGAGGGGAACAGAACCCCTGATTTTAGCGTTGTAAATCCGTAGACTTATCGCTATACTAGCGGGGGGCGTCTTTATTAATGAAAATGTACTTTTGAATACTACGTTGGGACTGTAATAGTCGAAAAATAATGTTATTCTTCATAAATAATTAAAAAAACTTAAACAATCTCGTGTTATTCAAGACACGTCACTGATAATAACAATCGTGATAAAATTTCAAATGTTGTAATGTACAATTGAAATATCCGACTCACTTTCAAGCAAGGACAATTTATTTATATCTCAAAAATACTTCACGTGTCAAGATTAGGAGTTTCATTCCCCTCGATAGACACAGAATGAAGCTCGATGTCGCTTTGTTATAAAAAAATAACACAAAAATACATATATGGAATGCTGTTTGTACGTATAAAAATAGTGACGATTTATAGAGTCATTAGATAGACTGGACGTCAGTGAATTGTTGTTGTTGTTTTGAATTAAGCACAAAGCTACACAATGGGCTATCTGTGCTCTGCCCACCACGGGTATCGAAACCCGGATTTTAGCGTGTAAGTCTGCAGACATACCGCTGAGCCACTGGGGGGCGCGGACGTCAGTGAAAGAGAAAATGTAATTATTGAGCTCGTGCCGTAAATGTTTCGGGGACTTAAAACTGATTTTTTTCAAGTTAGTCATTTAACTTTACTTTTTTATTTGTGTTGCCCCTAATTACACAAACCTGTGAATTTATACTCTTTAAAAGTTGTTTTAGCTTTAATAACAGAATTTTCCATAATTCAGCAACGCAGATTTCGAAAATAACGTGCTTTTTTCTATTACGTAAGGATATTTTTTACATATCGGGAAGAAACACTGACTTATATCAAATTATTATTTCATTTCCTATAATGAGCATTTCTTATTACTGTGTGTGTTTCTTAGGAATTCTCACGTCGTGACTGGTTTAGAGAAATCTATAGCCAGTGGTTGTCAACATCTTATGTATAACTAAATGTGACTCAATTTTAAGTTAAATGATTCACTTACATAAAAGCACATACGACGTTTCGTGAAACATCTGTACGTGAAAGGAGAAAATTGATATAATTTTCGGATTCAAGGTCCAGGAATTACTATAGAACATGTACAAATTTCAAGACAATTAAAGCTGTGCTATAGGTATCTTTGGTTGCACTTAAGCCCAAAACTACACAACAGACTATCTGTATTTTGCTCACCACGGGTATCGAAACCCGAATTTAGCAGTGTGAGCGTTACTAAACTCCTCCATTACTCTTGTCATTACAATAAACAGCTGTTGATGGAACATTTCATACTATATTATATAGCATGTTTTTCATAGGAACTCTTCACATTAGTCACCCTGTGAATTTACACATTCCTGGAAAAAACGAAAAAGAAGGGCTCTAATATTTTGCCAAGCATTACTTCTATGATTTATGTATTAAAGTTTCTACTGACTTGGCAAAGCTCAATAAACACAATCATGTACAACTGGATGCAACGTATTTGGGTATCTAGTACCTTGTTAACTAAACCTAGAACATCGTTGGGTAATAAACTTTTACACAAAAGAGAGTTCTCATGTCATCAGTTCCCTATTCACAGCTATTTTACTTGTTCACAAGCTAACATTAATGGTACACTTGGCTATACTTGTATGTATGATAGCGAGTTGTTATCTGTAATATTATATGAAACTGAAAACTTAGAAACATGTCGCTACAAAACATTGGCTGATTTAAGCAAAATGTTCACTTGTTATTATTGAAGACATTTTCAAAGTGGTAGAGTACCCAGTGGCTCAGGGGTATGTCTGTGGACTAACAATGCTAAAAACCGGGTTTCGATACCCGTGGTGGGCAGGGCGCAGATAGTCTATTGTGTAGCTTTGTGCTTAATTCAAAACAACAACAGTCAAAAGGGTAGCTCTAAATATTGATAAAAAAAAGGAAAGAACTGACGTTTTTGGCGTGAATTACGCTCGGAAAACGAATCTAAACAATAAGATAAAGTTACTTTTGTCATGTAAATGTTTTCTAACTTCATCAGAACAAAACTTTTTTATCCTTTAGTAAGAACCATGTATTCTCATGGAAAACTCTAGGAATATTGTTTTAATGGTTCCATGTTTGTTTCCTATACTTGGATCTCAATCACATCTTTGAAGACTCTCAAGTAAGGTCTTTATTAAAAAATCTACTCGGTGATACAAAAGACTTGAGACTTAGAACCACATCAGTGTAATTCTAATTCAAAATAAACATTCCAGTAGGAAGGAAAATGGGTGTAAAGAAGCAAATTATTATTCATCACCTTTCTTGGTATCCGCTGACAAGAAACAAACTACTTATCTCAAGCGATTGTGTTTAAGAGCTTCGACTGAACAATAACAAGTACTAAACTAGTGATATATAGTGCAGTATTTACCAACGGATTTAACTTTGTAATTTACAAATAAGTATAGACTAAGAAATAAAATATTTGACTTGTGACAAAGCGCACTGATGTATTGGAGTCAACAAAGTTTTTGGTTCGTACGTACAATATAAATATTCTGTAATATTATTTTAGTTTAAAGTTTTTCAGCAGTTTATATTATAATGAATTTAAAAAACAAAATCTAAATATTTGCGAAAGGAAACACTGGCTCGCTCCTGAGTATAACAAACACTGCGATAAAGCACTTTCCTTACATAAAATTAATATTTAGAAACGAATAAACTAGGAGTTCTATTTTAACACTTTATTTTTACTATAAAAATATTAACATAGTTTTCTGACCAACTCAAATGACAACATTAAAAATATCACAATATTGTTCATTGTATTTGTATGGACTGTTTACCTACTGTAACAATTTTTAGTTTATATAAAAGCAGACCATACCTGAAAGACATTCTGTAGTTAATAATTCCATAACAGTCCATACTGTAGGTTATAAACGTATGAATAACAAATATAGTCTATCAATAAATAAACAGACAACCATTTCAAAAGAAATGCAGTTTTATTGCTTATAAAATACGAAACAAAATGATCAAAAATATCATTAGTATTTAGTGGTTTCTTCATTTGCAATATTTAAGGTAGACTCAAATATATCGTATTTACAACAAGTAGAATATGAGCCTAAGGAATTGTATTCTACTTCAGGCAAACGCCTTGGACGAGAACGTCTCCTAAATGTGGATGTTTGTTACATTCTTTTAGAGCACGATCTATGATAGATTACAGATGCTTCATAGAGTTTGTCTTTACTTCAAGCCATCGTTTTGTGTTTCTGGCTGAATGATCAGGAGCTCCATTTGATGTGCAAGTACTTATTTGGTCATTGGCGTAGACAATTAGAAGGGCTTCGTCAAGAATTGTAATGTGCTGAACTGTAGTAACCTTTTCTTCACATACTACCAGCTGTGATTATACTCAGATGGTATCCCACAGCATATCAGAGATATCCTATTGGGATTCTCAGTCAATTATCAGAGAACTATGTACAACAGAGTTCGTCAGGAAAATAGTGTTCCAAAGGAAAAGAGTACGTGATGAAAACTGTTTAGTATTCTGGTGTCGATGTACGAGGTAACTTGGAGAAAGAAGTGTATTTCTATCTAGCTATTCTACTACAGTAGCCCATATTATGAAGATAATTTCTGGATCTTACTTTCATCTATCGAGCACACTTTCCTCAGAGCAAGAAATGACCTTAAGCATTGTACTGGGCTGTACATAAATTGTGTTTTTAACATTATTGTAGATGTGTTATCTTATTCAATGAATGAGGACAGTGCACTGTAAATTGATAACTTTTCACTTACCTTTACCATCCTCCAGAACTTTTCATTATCGTGAAAATCCAATTCATCCATTGAACTGTTTGCATATGACATCTTGGATGTGGTAAATTTCTTTTCTTGGCAACGTCTGTTTACACTTATTAGTACACATACCGTAATAAGCAGGTACTGAGTTTAGCAGTAATTAAAAATAATATAATTTCAACTAAAATCCGACTTTGTGTTCCTCTTATAACTATTTTAAATCGCAGACAAGTTAAAACTCAGTATTATAACGTTTTTAAAGAGAGTGAAATCGAAAGAGACTTAGAATCCTCTTTAAAGCTGCTCTTAGCTTGAAATTCAAAACTATTTTAAAGCTGCATTAAAAATACAATTGAATCTTTTAGCCCTCTTTAAAATTACAATATAGTTAGGACTTGGTCATATTACACTTTTAAAGGTACAATGAAAATGAAAGAGTCTTAGAACCATCTTTTAAACTGCAACAAACTTGTTAATCATTTCTGCACCTTCTCAAAACCAGAGTGAAGTTGTAACTCAGTTTTACTCTATTTATAATGGAGATGCAGCGAATTTGAAAGTTAGTCTCTTAAATTTTACTAATGCAATAGTGGAAATGAAACCTATTTGAGTTTTTTAACCAGAGCACAGCTATAGAATAATTAAAGTTTCGTTTGCTTACTACAGCAAAGTGAGAAAACATATTCTGAAACCTCCAGTAGAGCCGGAGCGGAGTTGGGACTAAAACTTATATTTTTCAATAGAACTTCAGCATATATATAACTCTGGTTAAATAACTTCGCAAACAGTACGTCAAACTTATCCTGTTCACTTTGATTTGTGGAGATCGAATATTCTGGAATGAGATGCTCAGAGTACGTATCGAGATCACATGCCTCATCAATGTTGCTAACAAGCATTTGTGCCGACTACTATCATCATTAAATATCTTTCGTTTCACTTCATTAAAAAAGCTCTTCCAAGGAAACTAACTGCAGTGAAAACAACACTGAACGAAACCTTTTAACGGTTGAAAGTGTTCGACGAAACGGAACTATTAAACAGTAGCACAATGAAGATTGTTTAAAAACGAGAGCCAATGTTTTTTCGAAGACCTTCGAAGTTTCAGACTCGTATTTATCGTCCATATTTTCACCGACTGAGACTCATCTATCATTTTACAAGAGCAATAAAGTAATTAACAAGCATTTCCAATAAGAAAAACCTTGCTTCATTCTGAGTAAACTGAAATCACATATGTTTTATGTACTTTATGAGCTCGTGAATTTTTGGAGTGACACAAATTAAATACAGTTTTATGAAACGGACAATCTGGTTTTTAGAAATGGGGCCAATATTTTGTTTCAGTGTACTTCATCCAACTTCCTAACGAAGAAAAGTGTCAAATTGTACTACTTGTTGGTATTGTTTGAAAGAAGTAATAAACACTAGAAAAACATAAACATGAAACCTTGTAACGTTAAGGAAATAAAGAATATGGCTTAGAAATTTTAAAAAAATATTAAAAGTCCATAATACAACCAAACTTAGAGATTGACTTAATGTGTACAAATGTTCCTGTGATATTTTAGATTTAAGAATTTTATGAAGAATCTCTTCAGAAATCTTCGTTCTATCAGAAGCTTATTAAAGTCTAATATAGCAGAAATTCTCAGAATAGATCACATGCTAAGAATTGGGAGTTCTAAAAAAAACGACTTTTATTTTTCAAAATGTATAACACGAACATTATTCGTAATTTCACTAATGACGAAACTAATAATTATGCCCTTGATACTTACTTTAACAAGGCGTTATTGCTAAAATATGTCCCACCAGTGATGTATTTTAGCTTGCACTTTGAAGAACTTAGTTAAACTTTAAATGATCTTACAACCCGTTTACAGCTTGCAAACCTACTATATATTTTTACCCTTTCTAGAATTCGGATTTATTGCAACGAAACACCTTTGTTAAACCTGTAAATCCTAGTTCGTTGCTTTAAAATAAATCAGTGCACTTAAGAACACCACAATGTAAGTAGATGGGAGAAATATTTGTTTCATGAACTCAGAGTTTATGCTTTTCTCTTAACGAAAACGTTCCCATTGTGTTGTTAAGTTTAAGGCTTTTTATTCAAGTATAAATTTTAATGGGTCAAAGGATTAATATTCAGGAGGAAGAATTATTGTTGAAACTAAGTATTATAACTTATCTGAATTTGTATTAAAGTTGAAACTCAATCTATGAAATATCAAAAGACGGTACGCTCCAAACAACTGACCTATGTTATCCCCCTGGGGGACTATCCTCAGTGCGAAAAGGTGAGGCATCACTTAGTATGTGAGGGACTTCACCTTGATAAGGGGAAAATTTTTGTCACAACAAGATTTAAAGTTGTAATTAAAGTAACAACAAGCATCAACGAAAACAAAACAGTAGCCAACACATCCTGATGTTGCTACACAATGCAGAACTGCCATCGATTTTCTCTAATGATGTTTAGGTTAGGCCAATATTGATGATTCCGTTTGTCTAAACATCCTCTGAAAGTGAGCGCTAAAGTATCTGCTTTGAATATGGGCAACTGAACTACTTTAAAAATGTATTGTTCACACCTTTCCATGCATCAAGGCAAAAAAGGATATTGGTTTTGATCGATTGTTCCAAACTTTTAAATTAGTAATTAGCAAGCTGTGAAGCTATTACTTTGGCTTCCTAAAATCTAATAGAGTCCCAGTTACATCTGGCCACAAACTTTACTAAAGAAGTGCCGCAGATATCTACTTTACACACAAATGTCTATTACTTGTTGATTTATACTCATTGCTATTATTAAGACCTGCTTTGAGAATATATCATAGACTGCTCTGCAAACTAATAAAAACTAGTAGTGAAAATATTTTAGGCAATAGAATCTTTAAAATAATATATAACATTAAAATACACTGAGTAACCACTTTTTATGATTTTGAACAATTTTTGACGTAGAGTTTCAAGATGCCACATGATGTGTTTTTTATTGTAGCCCTTAAATTTGAGAGTTTATTGGTCTTCCTTTGGCTCACCAGTGTTAGCAGAAGGTTATGATGGTGAAAGCGATGTTAGTTAATTTCAGAAATGATTAATGAGTAGAATAGCCTGTGATTATGCTAGATGTAAAGAAGCATTCAATGTCACAGCTATATTCTTCAATAGAAACTCAAACAAGAGAAATATGACAAATCAACTTCTAATGTCTTGGAAAAGCTATTGTTTATGAAGGTAAAAAGGCAGTATTATGAGTACATATGACTGCCCATAATGTTCAACTACACTCTAAAAACTAGGTATTATTCTTCTTTCTAAGTTAATCAATGGACTAAATGAAGACGATCCCCACACCTTTACTTCTCCTCTAGTGGTTTCCGCTACTGAAACATTACAAGAAGGTGTTTTGTGTTTTTGTTTTAAATTTCGTTACTCTAACGTCAACACAGAAAAGCGTAAAGCACAGCTTTTCACAACACATACTCAGCCTCATAACACGCAGCTTAATCAATGATTTTTGTTATAACATGTTAAGTAACTGATACTTCAGTATCGTCTCAACAACAAAATATTATTTTGATCATTGTGTTTACTAGTTTTTAAAAGTTTGAACTTGATCGATGCATAAAGACTGCATAGTCTACAAGTTTTTTTATCGTTTAGTTAATACCGATGCATAACAACTGTAAACGTTAACAGTAAGCATTGACGAGTCAGAGAATAAAACCCAGTTAAGCATCGTATTCCGATAATTGTCTTGTTCTAGTATTTCAGAATATTTTAAGCTCTTCAGAAAACTAAATTTGACGTTTTAGGTAAATTAGAAACCTAGTATAGTACTTTTGTAGCGGCTACTAACCAAACAAAGCGATAGGCAATAAAAGTGTCTTTCAACAATAGCACCTTCTATTAACTTATAAAAAGAAATTCAATAAAGACATTAACCAAGTTTCTCTGTATTACGAATTTCTCCTCTTCATATAAGAGAATTCCAGTTTAGGGCCCGGTATGGCTAAGCGTGTTAAGGCTTGCGACTCGTAATATGAGGGTCGCGGGTTCGCATCCCCTTCGCGCCAAACATACTCGCCCTTTCAGCCGTTGGTGCGTTATAATGTGACGGTCAATCCCACTATTCGTTGGTAAAAAGAGTAGCCCAAGAGTTGGCGGTGGGTGGTGATGACTAGCTGCCTTCCCTTTAGTCTTACACTGCTAAATTAGGGACGGCTTTATGCGAAATTCAAAACAAACAAACAAAAAATTTCAGTTCATATTTAAACGAGTAATGAATAATACTGTCATTCGAATATCGATGTTTATCGATTGACGAAAATAGAATAATAATTAATAAACACATGTAGGTAACGTAAAGCACAACTGAATTATCGTGATACGTTTTGGTTAGTATATGTGCTTGAAAGACAACATCCGAATTGAAATTTTCTTTTACAACTAAAGAACTGACGTTGGAGATTTAACTTAGGTCTCAAGCTATAGCTCGTAATGACTTGTCTTGTGTTCTACAAATTAACTGAAATTCACTTCCATCTTTTGTCACCAAATGTGACTCTCAGATCTTGTTTAATCCTGTTACGTTTTCAAGGGGTCGATAGGAAAACAAATCGATTCTGCACGAACTTTATCAGTCAAATCAACAAGACTAATAACAGACTCAACGTATTTTTATAGAATTTTGAAAAGAACTTACGAAGCTTACGATATAACTTCACTGCTGTTATGATACGTATGTAACAAAAACTGTAATGAGGAACCTGTATTTTTTTAGGAATACAAATGTTTATGGTTTAGTTTGTTTTGAACTTTGCGCAAAGTTACACGAAGGCTATCTGCACTAGCCTCCCTAATTTAGCATTGTAAGAGTAGAGGAAAGGTAGTTAGTCATCACCGCCCACCGCCAACTCTTGAGCTACTCTTTTACCAACGAATAGTGGGAATGACATTATAACGCTCCCATGGCTGAAAGGGCAAGCATGTTTAGAGTGATGGGGATTCGGACACTCGACCCTCGGATTATGAATCGATACCTTTAACCACATGTCTGTGTCGGGCCTAAGTCTTTAGAGTAATGTTAAATGTCAAGAACTATCAGCACTATTGTTATACATCAGTTTTATTTTTGAAACAAGTGTTGGCCCTTTATCATAATAACCAAACCATATCTTAGTAAATAGTTTAAGTTATACTTGAAACAATAGAAATATAACTGAGAACAGTCTGTTTTATATTATTCAAAAGCTATTTGTAAAACAATTTTAAACTCCGTTTGATTCTAAGCATCATATTATGAAACGTTCCATGATTCTGACATTGCAATAACTATTAAAATGCAATTGTTAAATCCAAGAAGTAGGTTCGGAATTATTGATCCAGAGACATCTTTAGTTTGTGCTGAAATGAGAAGAGTGGCATTTACTACTTTCTTTACGAGTTATTAGCTTAAGACCGACTCTCTGAATTATGTTACAAGTTTGATCGTTCACTAATATTACTTTTAGTTACTTTCCAAGTTAATATCTATAAAGACCAGAAAACAGACAGAAATAAGTGTACAGTTATTATATAAATAAAACAGGTCGATATTGGTCAAGGAATAGATAGACTTTTAATAATGATTAAAATGATCTTATAGTGTACGATAATATACTTGAAACGTTTAATACAAACTTGAAGTAGCCTATTCAAATTGATCTAAGATAGAGTTGGCCATCAACATTCTTCAGAGAACCACTAAAGTGGAGGGTGAGGAAACAGCAAGATGTAGAAGTATCTGAAGGAATACCACAGTATGTGTCCATAAGAAATTATCTCAATTCTTTCAGACATACTGGAGTAGGAAAGCAATATTAACGTCCAGATTTAGAACTCTGCAGCTGGTTTGGTTGGACTTATACCTAGCAGCTAGATGACAGAAGGCATCCTCAGGCTCGGTAAACCAGGCTATAAAAAAATTTAAAGCGTGGATGAATGGATTGTTCTTGCCAAAGACAGCATCATCCGGGTATAAATATGCTGCATTATAAGAGGAATTTGGTCTTCCTAAACACTTGGATAATGTGTAGCTTTTATTTTACCAAAGTTCAAAGTTTGGATTAAATCAATACCAAGAAAATGCAATTCGTTTTATCCTGGAAGCACCTAAACAATTTGTACTTGAAACCAATGTCTTGCGAGTGCACGTCTCTTGTATGCTTCCACTGATACGTATTATTTATTATTATTATTATGAAAAAGGATGAATGCTAATTCTTTTGACCAGAGAATCTTTCATAAGGTCATTATGCATATAATCTCTCTGCTGTCTTGCCCAAATGAATGAGCTCGAGTTGTACAGTTTTCTCTGTTTTAGTGACTTAGCTTTGATGTTTTAAAGTATGACAAAATAAGGATTATACAAAACTTATCGTAACATATTCACCAGTAAGCATGATCATCGTTTTTATAAAGCTCGAATTAGTGACTGTACAAAGCAATGGAGTTATTAAGTTTTGTCCAGAACTTGCATCCAGGATAAGGGTCGATTCAAGAAGAATTAGTGTTACACTAATATATCTATTCTTGTCATAATAAATGTAGAATAGCCAAAGAAGCCTTGCCTAATCATGATACTTCTTTTCTTATTTGTTATCTTATCTAAAAAAACTCGGTTATTTGGATGAACGAATTTTAAACATTAAAAAAACATAAATTCATGCATGCCCAGTTTGCGTTCTCTAATTTATACTCAAAATCTGGTATAACAAACAACTTGAAAGAGTATCATGCTCTGGTACTAAAGGTTACATATGATAAAATATGAATGAATATATATATATATGTGAATAAGTGATAAACATTGTGTTGTATTTTTTGAACTGAATATAAAAGATTTCAACACCAGTTTTATGATTATTACTCTTTGGAATAAAAGTCCTAGTTTTAAAAAATACTGCTTTAAGATAAAATTCATGGATAGACGCTCTAAAAGATACTGTTTTCAATTTATATTTTTAAGTAGAAATATTACAATTATTACGTTAAAGTCAATGTTATGATACTATCTTATCAGGGATTTATTTGATCAATTTTGCTCAAAGTTACCCAAAAGCTATCTGTGGTAACTATCCCTAATTTTGAAGTAATAAATTAGAGGGAAAGCAGCCTATCAATTCCACCTTCCATCAACTTTTGATATATTCTTTAACAACGAATAATACCATTGATCGTCACATTACAATGCCTGCAAAAAAAGAAGTTAATTTATGACCGATGACCTAGAATGTTGTTGATAACATTTACGCTTCATTAAACTTTAATTGATATCAAGTGGTTGATTCTGGGGTTGAATCGTATGAGAAATCAGGGAACTTCAAAAACAAAAAGTGTTAAAGTTGAAATCAGCTAATATATATATACATATGACATACCATATGTAGTTTTGATTCCAATTTATTGTATTTAAAAATGTATAAGTGAGAGTAAAGAAGAATATACCAATCACACTATATCTGCTAGGCCTGGCATGGCCGAACGCGTAAGGCGTGCGACTCGTAATCCGAGGGTCGCGGGTTCGCGCCTGCGTCGCGCCAAACATGCTCGCTCTCCCAGCCGTGGGGGTGTATAATGTGACGGTCAATCCCACTATTCGTTGGTAAAAGAGTAGCCCAAGAGTTGGCGATGGGTGGTAATGACTAGCTGCCTTCCCTCTAGTCTTACACTGCTAAATTAGGGACGGCTAGCATAGATAGCCCTCGAGTAGCTTTGTGCGAAATTCCAAAACAAACAAACAAACTATATCTGCTATATCCAGTGCCAGCGAGGCCTTCACGTCAATACCAGAGCTTTTCAGGTGCCGAGGCACGACATATATAAAAGTACTCGTTGTCACACTGTAAGATTTCTACAGATAAAAACTTTCAGCGACGTGTTTCGATCTCGTAATTCTCAAATTACTTTAAATATTTAAAATACATACACACAATAGGTGATGCACGAAAACGATGATATAAACATGCAAGTTACCTCCGTTACGTATTGTTAAACATCGTGTGGTCAAAGTAAGGCTGTTAAAGATGGCATTATGAATAATTACAATAGTTTAACAATAGTTAAAAGTGTAAATTTAGAATTGGGGAAAGGCAGCGTCTAACTCACTAGGTTATAGGTAATTAATTAATATAGTTTTAGAAAACTTGTGATAAAACAAAATCTATCTATAGGAGAAGAAAAATTCAACATCAGTTTTGACGACAATCAGAATGACTAGGATAAATGTTTGTTATGCTGCCCTTCACTTAACTATCACTAGCTAGCTGCAATTTCAGTCTCACTGATGAAGAACAATTTATACGGACAATCTTATGTTTTTCATTTTAACTTCTCCACAAACTTTCAATTGTTTCAGCTCCTCGTGGTTCCTTGATCGGTATGGCGAGGAATGATGTCCTTTTCAAAGTTTTAAGCTGGTGGACTGGACTCCTCACATAACCCAGTGATTACAGATAAACTAGACAACTATTTACCAAAAACATCTTTTAGACCTTTTAATATTTAATTACAGCTGTATATGTATACTTTTTTGGGACTAGTAATTGAAATCTTCTGAAAATGAGACTCAACAGTATGTAAGGTTAAGTAGCAAATTAAAATCAAACTTCATTTGTGTTCGACATAAACCTATATTAATTCAATTAAACCGGTATATTTGTACGAATGCTGCATCAAGTGATACAGAACATAAATATTTTTTCTTTGTGTTTAGTTAACAGCAAATCTGAATAAGCATCTTTCAATGATGTGACCACCGGAGGAATCGAACAATTAGTACATTAACAATCAAAATCTTCAAGCCTACCACTGAGCTGCCCTAAGTGCATTAACAATCAAAATCTTCAAGCCAACCACTGAGCCACCCTAAGTGCATTAACAATCAAAATCTTCAACCATACCACTGAGCCGCCCTAAGCACGTTAACAATCAAAATCTTCAAGCATACCACTGAGCCGCCCTAAGCACGTTAACAATCAAAATCTTCAAGCATACTACTGAGTCGCCGTAATTGGTGGGGAAGGGACTACAAACAAATTTTAGTAGGCTGCCTATTGTTGTCGTTTGTTGTATTTATTACCATATTTAAATTTTATTTTTTTAGGCTACAGGTTTTTACTGACGTTTTATGGCGCAAAGAAACTGGGATATCTCCACAACTTTTTTATTTTCTGGACATATATTTACTGTATAGTGAAATAACATTTAAAAACAACTTACAGCCTATTTTAATTTTTAGTAAACATTGAACATAGTGGTAAAATTATTTGCGTATGCGATTTTTTATAAATTTTGAGTAAATTATACTAAAATTGTTTTCGACCTTTATCAATGTTGTCGCGTCCAGTCGTACTCTACATGACAAAAGTACATTTTCTGAAAACAGACCTGCAGCGTAGTTTCCATTGACAAAAGACTCCAGCATAAGGTTATCATTGCCAAAAGCACGCCGATTCTCTTTGTGAGATCCCAATAATCCAACTAAAATACAAGAATGGCGGCTTCCAGTGCCAGTTTTATATTACGATTGCACAAAACCCAAAAGTTGTTTATCTACGGAGTATCATCAATACCTAGGCTCGGCATGGTCAGGTGGTTAAGGCACTCAATTTGTAATCCGAGGGTCGCGGGTTCGAATCCTTATCACACCAAAGATGCTCGCCCTCTCAGCAGTAGGAGCGTTATAACGTTGGTAAAAGAGTAGCTCAAGAGTTGGCGGTGGGTGATGATGATTATTTGCCTTCCATCTTGTCTTACACTGCTAAATTAGGGACGGCTAGCGCAGATAACTCTCGTGTAGCTTTGTGCGAAATTGCGTATGCGATTTCTTATCTTTATATTTAGAGACCATGAGTAAATTATACTAAAATTGTTTTAGACCTATATCTATGCTGTTTTGTTCTTCAGCTGCTGGAGATATACAACAATTGAGTATATATGTTGTGGAAGTACGTTGTGTGCATATGATTTGTGTTGCTTTTTCGAACAGATATCTTTCTTGAGTTGGCGGTGGGTGATGAAGACAATTTGCATTCCCTCTAATCTTTCACTATAGATAGCCCTCGTGCAGCATTGCGCGAAATTCAGAACAAACAAACAGGCTTTCTTTATAAATTACAAGCTAAGAGAGCCACAGATATAGATAATGTTTGAGTTCATCATTAACAAGGAATTTTTAGCTTATATCCGTCATTCTCTATGAAAATAGTTATCAAATTCACCAAATACATTGACAGGAAATTTAAAGAAGTTTTTCTAATCGCACAGCCAACTACACAGATAATCATGGACAACGGAATATTACAATTTTCCCCCTAAACTTTTGTTATTTAAATTATTAATTTTGATAAGAAGTAAGCTTGCTACAGGTAACATGCTATATTTCAGCACTGTAATTATGTCAGTAATTGGGTTTGCTACTTGTCAAACGCACGCTCCATAGACGCACGCTATACAATTGATTATAATTCATATTTCAACCAGTAGAGGCTCTGCAGTTGTTAGTTACGATACGTGTTTGAGTAAAAAAAACCATAAAGCGAAACGTTGAGGGTCCAATTAAAATACAAAAAAATGGCGTTATGAGATCGTTTATTAGTAGTTAAAAAACTATTTAATTTTGCCTTTTTTAATGATTACGAACGAGAATCCCCTCGGTGGACTCAGCAGATAGCTCGAAATGGCTTTGTTGAATGAAAACACACACACTCACTAACGAGAAATATTTGAATTACATTTTACTTTATTAATTATGTGTCAGTTTCAATAATTGTTTCTTTGTTGGAAGTTAACCAATAGGCTATCTGTGCTCTGCCCGTATCGGGTATCGACACTCGGTTTCGAATGTTGTAACGCTGCAGACATACTGACGTACCACTGGGGTAACACATAGAAGTGTTATTTGTTGTTGTGCAAAACTACACCATAGGCTATCAATGCTTTGTTCACAATATGGAATCGCATCCCGACTTTAGTGTTGGTTCATAAAATTACCACTGACTCACTGGTGAATTCTTTTAAAAGAATATCACTAATCGAAATGACCAAAATGCTTAAAACGTCGGATGAAAATCCTTAAGCGGAAACAAGATTTTTTCAGAGTGAGGGTCATTAATGAAAACAGGCCCAGAATGGCCAGATAATTAAGGTACTCGACTTGTACACTGAGGGCCGCAGGTTCAGATCTCCGTCACACCAAATATGCTCGTTCCTTCAGTCATGGGGGCGTTATAATGTGACTGTCAAGCATACTATTTGTTGGTATAAGAGTAGCCCAAGAATTGGCAGTGGGTGGTGATGACTAGCTGCCTTCCCTCTAGTCTTACACTGCTAAATTAGGAACGGCTAGAACAGATAGCCTTCTTGTAGCTTTGCGAGAAATTCAAAACAAACCAAAAGAAATACTAAAAACTATAAAATATGTAGGCCTAAGTAATCTCTGAGTCAGTAGCAGAACAGTACATGTTTCGTGGATGAATTAATTTTAGAATTGAAGAAACACTTTGCCAAATGAAATTAGTTACAAATTTAAAACTATAAAGCTTCTTTGTCAGTTTTTCCAGTGTAAAATTTAATTTCTTGCGACAATCAAAATGCAGATAATGATCCTTACTACAATTAAATTCAGGGATATTTTATTTTGTAGAAACTTATTGAAAGAGCAAATTCAAACACCATCACTGGCTGTTGATTTGTAATGAAATGAAATCTACCATTATTATTTCATTATACGTCAATCTTCTTCTTGACTTGTAAGAAAATGGATAGCTATGAATATATTATGAGGTCATTATACGTCGTTCTGATCCTTGGTTTTTAATTACATTAAAAAAACTACAATTAATTATTATTCCTTTATACGTCAATCTGATTGCTGACCTGTGATGTCATGAGCATCTATGATTATTTTATTAGGTCTATATATGTCGTTCTGATCCTTGGTTTGTAATAACATAAAAACTACAATTAATTATTATTCCTTTATTCGACAACCTAGTTTTGACTTGTAATGACATGTATAACTATGATTATGTGATTAGGTCTTTATACGTCAATCTAATTGCTGACTTGTAATGTCATGTGTAAGATTATTAGTCCTTTAATGGTACTCCTCATCTCCTTGAGTTCACTCTTTCTAATAAAATTTACCCTTTAATATTCTTTTATTGAAGAGTTTTTGATAAGGGAAACAATCATATTTTTGTATACAAGTGAATTTTTTTTGTGTTACACAAATTTGTAGAACAAAACAACCATCTTCATGAAAATCAGACCACCTCTGCTAAGTGGCTATAAATATAACAACAGGCAAACGTAGCTATTCTGATACTTCAATGATAAACTGTTAAGATTCTTGTTAATGTGTACAGTGTTGTACCAGTGATCTATATAAATGTATTGAAAGACCGTTCCATTTGTAAACCAGATGAGTAATTTTTACGTTCTACAACAACATTAACATTTTGATACATTTTTCACTGCTTGTATGGATTTGTATGTATTTCATTTCTACCTAATATCAAGTGCTTCACCACATTTTCTATACGAGAAGGCATTTAATTACTCTTTTCAAGGGATTCAGTTTATTAAAATACTTGTAATAAATTCGTTTAACACTGTTCTGTTTCGAGTACGTAAATTCTTCAAATTAATAAAATATAAATCTAAGCTGTCGATCGAGTAACCAATGACGAATTACATTTTTTATAAAGTATTTATACAACTGGATACGTCGCTATTAACATTACGAGGCTTAACTTATAAAATGCCAAACAGACTAGCAAAAATCATAATATACCACAGGCTATTCAAATTTACAGTCCCGCGGGAAGTTTACATACATAAATGCAACAATTCTGGGTTTAATTTCCCTCGGTAGACAAAGTACGGATAGTCCACTGTGTAACTTTTCACTGAGAAAACAATATTAAATTTGTATGTCTTTCTCTAGACCTGCGAAAGTCATCTTTTCGACTCACTTACAAATTAAGTAATCCAACTAAAAGTCACTTTATAATTAAAGTGATCTTCAATTCGCTAGACAATGAGAAATTTGGTCCTGTTCGACTAATGTTATAGTGAATGGATATTGGTTATTTCATTGACCAGAAATTCTCGTAGGGAATAGGATTAGAGTCACAAGTTCAGTAGATGAAGGTTAGCCGGCATGGCCAGGTGGTCAAGGCACTCCACTTATAATCTGCGGGTCGCGAGTTCGAATCCCCGTTGCACCAAACATGCTCATCCTTTCAGCCATGACAGCGTTATAACGTTACGGTCAATTCCCACTATTCGTTGATAAAAGGGTAGCCCAAGAGTTGGCGGTGGGTGGTGATGACTAGTTACCTTCCCTCTAGTTTTACGCTACTTAATTAGGGACGACTAGCGCAGATAACCCTTATGTAGTTTTGCGAGAAATTCTCAAAATATTTTAAAACTTATAAAATAATGATCAAAACTTAAACTTTGGAAAACCAGTTGCTGCTGGAATACCTCGTAAATATATTTGCAAAGAATGTTTCCTGTTATCAGTGAACAACATTCTACGGGAATCTCAAAATAACTCCTCACAATTGTTGTGCTTAAGAAATAAAATTATGTACACGGAAAATCTAAACTAAATCTTTTTATACAAACTGCAATTCACAGCTAAACAATATTTAAAATGTGATCGTCTTAAGCAGTTTTCTCTAACCTTGGATCGAATAGATGTAAATCTCGGAAAGATATGCCGGAATATCAACACTGAGAAAGTATATTAATGTCATAATTACACGCTTATTATTAGTTGAAACATGCGCATGAATTAATACATGTTCGTTAAAGTAAACTTCAAAGCAATTTTCATGTACTATCTGACAGTCTTCAACCATCAGCTGAACAGATTAATATGTTGACAATATAAAGCAGGTTACTGATCACCTGCTTCATGCATATGTATATAAAACACAGGGTTTCTCTCACAACGAAGCCCAGCTTGACCAGGTGCTTAACGCACTCGACTCCTAATCCGAGGATCACGGGTTTGATCCCCCGTCACACCAAACGTACTCGCCCTTTCACTCGTGGGAGTGTTATAATATGACGGTGAATCCCACTGTTCTTTGGTAAAAGTGTAGCTCAAAAGTTAGCAGTGGGTGGAAATGACTAGTTACCTTCCATCTAGTTTTAAACTTTTAAATTAGGGACTGCTAGCGCTCAAAATCCAAAACAAAACAAACTAAACTTTCGCAATGATAGGTAAAGAACAAAAACTATTTAATTCAACATATTGGTAATGATTTCATTCTCGTATATGAACGTTATAAAAATACGATTCATTGTTGTTTTCTCGTGACGAAAATCTTTGGTTTATTTAAGTATTTATTAATAGAAATGCTTCATTTTTTTACATTAAAATTAAATACCAAAGGAAAAATATTTGAAAAGTATTGAGTGAACCAAAATTATCTTTCGTATTTTAATAAATTAAGTTATTTTGAAATAAGTGGGCTGTTTTGCTGTTTGTTTATAGTTGAAACTTATCGCCAAGTCACAAATACTTACTGTAAAGAATCTAACTGTAAAAAGTCTGAAAAAATGAATTTCACATTTATCTTCAAATGTTTCAGTAAACCTACAGTAATTACCATTTTTATTTTCGATTTTAAATGAAATCCAGAGAAAAATGCATTATAGTAATTTCGATATTGTTTAAACTTTTTAGTATTCAATGATTGAAATTTATGATCCTTATGAATTGGATTTTGCCTCACACATATAGATCCATATTTAAATAGCTGTCAATTCAGGTATTGTAGATCTCGTGACTTAAATGGCGTTTCATGTTTGGGCTTATAATTTGTTTGTAACTTTTAAAAAATAATAAAAAATAATAAAAAATAATAATCATGACCATTAATTTGATCACGTGTTTTGTGGTCTTTTAGATAACTTGAAGTCTAGAAAAACTGTGGTAAGTAGTGAGATTAGAGCTGAGTGAAAATCAGTACTTCTATAAAACTTTACAATATTACAATGCATTTCATGTCTTTACAATTATACAACAGCCAGCAAGACAAATAGACTTGCATTGATGAATAACTGGTGAAAATTGTGGTTTCTGTGATTTGTTACGTGTTTTTGTCGAAAGACAGTTAAGAGAGTGAACAAAAATGTTTTATTTCAGAAACGTCAGAAACAAAAATGCTGAGCTAGCTTCAAAATAATTGGTTTCAACACTTTAACTGTGAATTCTGGGCTTTATACGATTTGGCAGCCGGGGCACTTGAATCGCAACCTGTGGGTTGAAGGTTGTAATCCCATCGGCCGGAATGGACGTCCTTTCAGTCTACAAGTGTTAAAGAGTAGCTATAGAGTTGGCAATGCGTGGTATTGACAACCAGTATTTTATATACTCCAATTAAAAACCAATAACGCTACAATTCGATTTTATATTTAAGTAAGTTTGCCTGTTTGAGAAAAAAAAAACATTATTTTTAAACAATTTTTGGTGAAAATTACAAGAACGTTTCGCAGTAATTGTAGTAATGCTGATTAGTGATAGTTTTTAACTTATTTCACTACATCATTTGATAGAGAAGTAGAGGTTTTTAGTTTTTATTTACTTCATATTCAAAGTGATAATAATACAAAAGTAACATCATCAACTCTTGCTTTAGTTTATTCAAAAAGTTAAATTCACTGCAATATCAAAATTCAACTAAGACACGTTTTTCTAGGAAATGTTTTTAAACATATTTTTCTACACTACTGATACACCAAATTACTCTAATAGCATACGATTTGCACATGAAATGTGAGCGAAAATGTAATCAATATTTCAGTTAATCTCACTAATTATTGTTGCAATATCTTAGGTATTTTACGTAAAAACTAAGTATTTTTATCCAGTATTTCTGACCACTTCTTTAATGAACGTTCTAAGGACGAAAATATAAAAGCAGTTGATATGATGCAACAAGAGAGCCTTAAAGGTAGTGAATGGCAAACAACAAAACGTCAGTAATTTGCGGGTTAAATGCAGCACTGCACCAGTAAGTAGTAAAACTGCACAAAACGAATACGGACAAGTAACAAAAAATATTCAAACATTGTTCGGATGCAGGGGTAGATAAAGATGAGAAACTTTAAAGCACTTGGGATGAAAGGAAAATCTTCATAACTCATTCTTGCAATTTTTGGGGTGAGTAACAGGGTCTGAGCTAAACGCTTTCGAATTCGCTGGCCAATACTCTTGTCACAGGGCCGTGCTCAATACCATGCATATAGAGAGACAGTAGTTTATGGCGAGCTTTAACATCGAAGGTGTTAGACAAACACTGTAACGGCAAGGGACACTGAAACACTAAGTTTGTCCACATATGAGGCCCAATAACGGTACTTAGATCTGATATTACGATAGGACTGCTTGTACGTCGTGTAACACAGTTTGGATAATACTGACTAACATAATGAAGGAAGAGGAAAGACTTGCAAACAAAATGCCTTTACTTTCATACCAGTCAGGTCCGGCATGGCCAGGTGGTTAGGTCACTCGACTCGTAATTTGAGGGTCGCGGGCTCGAATCCTAGTCACACGATACGTTTGCTCTATTAGCCGTGGGGGCGTTATAATATGGCAGTCAATAACACTATTCGTTGGTAAAAGAGTAGCCCAAGAGTTAGTTGTAGGTGGTGATGAGTAGCTGCCTTCGCTCTAGTCTTACACTGCTAAATTAGGGACGGCTAGCGCAGATAGCCCTCAAGTAGCTTTGAGCGAAATTCAAAACAAACATTCGAATCAAATGAGCTGCCTGGCTACATACCTCTACATTCATGCCCGACTTTCATTGGAATACCTTTGTGAATTCATCCTCAGCATCTTTGTCTGAAACAAGTGAAGTCGTACACTAAGGTATGCATCACACAAACACTGATGTTCAACCATTGTCTTCTTACAACCACAACAATAATGTGGTAAGATACTGATGCCTATGTTGCACAATCAAACCCTATAATCTTGTTGCACGTGCTCTATGGTATTTAACTTTACAATACAAGTAAACATCAAAGGCTATTATAATGACTGCTCGCGTTATGTTCATGACAACATCATACATTGATATCAGTAATGAACTGGTTACATTATGTGAAGGTGTGTTTCAAATAAATATCAGTTACACACAAGCATTACATACGTTAATTTGTTTGCAATGTCTCCTGTACTAGCTCTTATAACTAAAAAAAATGTCATATCTTGTTGAATTAATTAATAAATATATTTTTACTTAATACTAAATAACTCAAAAACATACCTTACTCAACACACAGATTTACTTATGAATTGTTGTATGGTAAGTGTATGTCACAAACAATCTACTGCTATTTGGTGAAAGTTTTCGTCCAAATCTGATGCACATTTCAGTCCCTAATTAACATCAACTTCATACAGTGTTAATTATAGTGTGCTTTATTAAATGGTTTGTGAGATATTGTAACTGGATAACTACTCATCTCTCACTTCATGTAGTAGACCTGGTATGGCCGAGTTGATAACTTCTTATCTCCAACTTAATGTACCACACTTGATATAGCCGGGTTGATAACATCTCACCTCTAACTTTATGCAGTAGACTTGGTATGGCCAGGTTTCGACTAGTAATCTACAGGTCGTAGGCTCGTATCCCCGTTTCCGAACATGATAGCCATTTCAGCGTTTCGACATTATACGTGGATCTCAGTTTCACTCTTCGTATAGTATCAGAAACGTTGACGGTGTGTGGTGTTGACTATTTGCATTCCCTCTAGCCTATCACTGCTAAATTAGGGACTGCAAGTCCAAGTAGCTGTCCTTTCTATATACCTGCGCGTGACATTCAAATCAAATCAGTCAGTTTTGTTTTACATCACTTTCACAACTTGAAAAGACTTCTGTGTATAAGCAGAAAAATTAGCTTTAAACACAATAACGTGAAATCTTGCATAGGAAAAATAAGTAATGATTGTATCGTCTTTCTTACCGTTATCTATCTGAAATAAACAAACCGTATCAGCGTTAGGTCTTCTATCTTCGTCGGCTAATGGGTTTTTGTGAGGAAAAAAGAAATGCAAACTTGAGATATTTTTTCTTACTTTTTTAGATTATAGATGTCATACGGATTTCTTGAGGGATCATAGGTGCTGTATGAACTTTTCATTTATACTATAGGTGCCCTATAGACTTCTCAGGTGTACCACAGGTACCATACAGGCTTCTTTGGTGTATTATAGGTACCATATGAGCACCTCATGTGTACCACCGATGTCATATAAACTTCTCAGATGTCTCACATGGACTTCCTATGTGTATCATAGATGCCATATAAAATTTTAAGGTGTATCGTAGGTGCCACCGAAGCTATTACCTGCATGAGGCCCATAACAAAATGTGCGCTGAAAAGTTTTATTTTCCAACAAGTTTTGTTTTTATTGTAAACAAGTTTTAAGTGAACAAACCAAATCAAACAAACTAAAATCTTAAATACTTGTGTTACGGCATTTCTTTCTATCTTTCTTTATTTTCATTATTTTAACATCTAGTTGTCCGACAACCACGATAATGATTTAAATGAAGAACCATGTTGGTTATACCATGTTGAAAATAGTTCGTAAAGCGAATCGTACATCGTGAAAGCGAAATATCTTGTTTATATACATGACAAGCCACGAATAGTGCAATTCACTGTTTTGTAATTGCTTCTAGAAAGCTCCACTATAGCAAATGTTCATTGTTGCCATAATTGCTAAAATATTAGCCTAACTTGCATACGATCACGTACGGCTACCATTACCAGAAACCAATGAAACGTAATACTATTATTCTTTCTTCGGGTATGCAAACAATAGTGCTCGTATGTTACGCGGTTCGTTTTACAAGCTTTTCCAAATTGAAACTGACTTTACATTCCATCTGCATTATAAAAAGTAAGATAACACATTTCACAGCGTCAGTATGAAACGGAAGAATAAGATGGGTAGAAAGTAATAATAATTTTGAAGTACATTCATACATTGGATATAATAGACAAAATTAAGAAACGTGCAGAAATGGCAAACAGAGCTTTTTAAGAGGTGTTTGAAGATACAAATTTGTTTCATTTGCTGACAAAGAAAACGAGTGGTACTTATCAATAAAATCTCCAAACAAACCGAGATTTGAAAGCGAGTGGAGAAGGCTGGGATTGATATTGTTCGTGTATGTTATTATAAAACATGTTTTAAAATTACCTTTGTAAATTTATCGTTGGGAAGTTGACGCCTGCTATACAAGTAAGTGTCAGTTGCTGGGAATGACTGTTTGTTTGTTTTGAATTTCGCGCATAGCTACTGAAGGGCTATCTACACTAGCCTTCCCTAATTTTGCAGTGTAAAACTAGAGGGAAGGCAACTAGTCATCACCACTCACCGTTAACTCTTGGGCTACTTATTCTTTTTATTATAACGCCCCCACGGCTGAAAGGGCGAGCATGTTTGGTACAACGGGGATTCCGACTCGCGACCCTCAGATTACGAGTCGAACGCTTTAACCAACCTCGCCATGCATGGGCCACCGGGGAATGGATAACGTTAATCGTTCCAGTAGGGTTAGCCCCCTTGTTAGTACAGCGGTAAGTCCACGGATTTACAACGCTAAGATTAGAGGCTCTATTCCCCTCGGTGGGCTCAGTAGATAGCCCGATGTGACTTTGCAATAAGAAAACACAAACACACACCAGTAGGGTTTGTGATCGTGGCTTTATTAAGCATAGAAAGACTGTGACATGTACAGTAAATGTTAAGGCTGATAGAAGATGTGTGGGAAGATATGATAAAACAGTTGATCGATAGTGTCTCACTGAAAGGATTTTTATAATCATCAGAAAATAGCCTAATGAATGAAGCTTTCCCTTCGTTACTTTAGGTTAAGAAGATAAAAATTAAGCATGTTTTTTGTGTTGCGTGATTTATTGTTTGTCACTTTGCTACGTATTGGTACTACACACATACACATTTATTTGAGAAATCTTTGTGTCCTGCGTTCGCTTCACGTTAGCAGTTTATTGATTGACGTAGAACATAAAACAACAACTTTTTTGTTCAAGTTATATGTTTGCTGGTATTGCAACGGAACTTGTTTTTGTAAAGTCTGAATAAATTCCTCGAAATAAGGAGATTTGTTGTTTGTTATTAAACACAAAGCTATACAATGGGCTATCTGTGCTCTGCTCACCACTGGTATAATTTTCATGGTATAAGTCAGCAGACATTCCGCTTAGCCACTGGAGGGAAATGAAGAGAGAAGAATCGAAGCTGTGGATGATAATCAAGACATTTTTCAGCCTCTTTTTCTTCAGTTGATATCTCAACTTATAGAGTTTTTGTAAGATAAGAAATAAAATAATTATATATTTCATTTCCATGTCTGCTTGGTTGGTGTAATCTAGTGATGTTATCCTCTCATTAATCGAAAAATTACGCCAAGGTCATTTCCACGAGGCTTCCCTCCCCCAGTGGTATGTTTGCGGACTCACATAGTTAGAAACCAGGTTTCGATACCAGTGTTGGACAGATAGAAAGCCCATTCATTGTGTAGGTTTGTGCTTAAATTTCAAACAAACAAATATGTTTGCTCTTTTTTCTTTTCAATAGAAGAGTTTGTGTCAGTATTAATGTACCAAATGTACATTACGTACGTAAACAAATGCACATGAATTCCAGCGTGGGCTCAAACGCGTACCATAGATCCACAGAAAACATGTTTTAAAACAGTTAAAAAAAAACGAAACTTTTGTTTTTTTCCTATTTCTGAAATACTCACCTCTAGGTGACACAGAAGTAAGTTTGTGTGTTTATAACGCTGAAAAATCAGGCTTCGACACTTGCAATGGAAAGAGCACAGATAATCTTTTGTGTAGCTTTGTGCTTAACATAAACAATTGTTTAAACGGTTTTGTGGTTCATTTTATTTGTCATGTTAATGTTTCGATTTCCTTATACCACTGTACGAATAATATATTGTCATAACCAGAAAAGAAGAAAAAAACATTTCTCTTTACCTCTCTGTTATTGAAACCGCGTGTGGCTTAGTTAGTAGCCTAGCCAGAATGAAAATTAGAAGATTTAAAGTTCGCATCCCGTCATCACAAAAAAGCCATGGCTGCATTAGAAGAGAGACTGTGAGATCCTACTTATCGATTAAATAAACGTAGCTTGAGAACTGCACGTGAGTTATGTGTACCATCTCCGTTCTTTCTAGTCTATAAGCTCGAAATTAGGGACGGCTATAGGTAGGCGTAGCTTTGCACAAAGATTTTAAATAAGCAACGTTAAAACAAAAAACGTGCCATTTTGAGCCACAGTTAAAAAGGAGAAAAATATTCCTTGAACAAGTAAACATTTACTTTTACTTCTGCATTCCACATTTGTCCTTCTTACAGACTTACACTAAGATTAGTAACGAACTTACTGCATTAGGTATTAGCAAAATCAAATCCCATATAAAGTGACTGGAACAAGACCATTGATGTTAATGGTATTAAAAATAGAAAAGCTACATTCTCGAAGTCTTTTATGTATTTTGTTTTATCTCCTTCAACTTTTTTTTATACCATTTACATAGCCACTACTTTGCTTTTCTCTGGTTCATAATTTATGCAAGAGAAAAGCGTGTTTTATGTAAGTGAAGAACAGTGAAGGCCCAGGTACTATTAGTTTCCATTCAACAATAACACCATATGAATTAATAAATTCGTATCTATTAGAAATACTTTATTACCTGGAATGATTATGAAACTTTGTATATTTGCAGAGACAAGACATTTAGATTAGTTAAGAATGTTGGTTTTAGGTAATCGATTAAAGCAGAACGCATGAAAAATTAACGCATACGTAAAACTTCCTTTCGATACACAAACTCTCGTAGAAACTCGCAAGCTTAATCACTTCTTAGATCAGAAATTAGCGGTAATTAAAAAAATATCATAATCTGTATCCGAACATGCTCACGATTTCGCCCAGGGCCACGTTGTAAAGGGCTGGCCAATCCCACTATTCGTTGGTAAAAGGGTAGCCCAAGAGATGGAGATGATGGTTTTAATTATTTGCCTTCCTTTTAGTCTATCATTGTTAAATTGTAATATGTATGAGTAGGGTTTATTAACCCATAAATCACTTAATATAATAACTTTGGTAGTTAAGCGCGGGTTTGCGCCCGCGTCGCGCCAAACATGCTCGCCCTCCCAGCCGTGGGAACGTTATAATGTGACGGTCAATCCAACTATTCGTTGGTAAAAGAGTAGCCCTAGAGTTGGCGGTGGGTAGTGATGACTAGCTGCCTTCCCTCTAGTCTTACACTGCTAAATTAGGGACGGCTAGCACAGATAGCCCTCGAGTAGCTTTGTGCGAAATTCCAATAAACCAAACCATTGGTAGTTAAGCGGTAAATATAAGAGCAGTGACATTAAACATTAGACTTCGATATCTCCGGTGGGCAGGACATAAGTAATTAGTTGATTAACAACAAACAGGCAAACTTAACCTATTCTCATTGGTTTGGTAAGTAAGTATGTTTTATCAACAATGGGAGTTTTCAAGTCCACAGAGGGTTTATAAATGTCGCCTGTGGCTTAGCGGTAAGCATGAAAGCTTATAAAATTAAAATATATTGGTTGGCTAAAGTTGTGATAACCCATTTAGAAGATTTGCTATTAGGAGTCGAGTGTCTTAACCACTTGGCTATGCCGGGCCAGTGCAAGACTGAACACTTTGAAGTTTGAAACACATTTTCTGTGTTAAGAGCATTGCACATTAATAACGGTTTATTTTGTAATTTAACCTTCTTAATCTATTGTATCATAACTGTAATAACTTTTCAATGACATAACGGCGTGTCCACGGACTTAGAACGTTAGAAACTGGGTTTCGGTATCCGTGGTGGGCAGAGCACATAGAGAATACTCTAAAGTTTTACATTTAACTTTAAACAATCATAATATATTTAACAATAACCAATCACAACAATGGGCTTATGAACATGATATTTTTCTATAAAAACCTAAAAATATATTCAAACTTTTCACTAAAATTATGCATCGAAGAAAAATATACATTGTAAATAAACAAGTAAGTTAAAATTTAATTTTTTAGACCTTTGCCATAATTACTGTTGACAATTTAAATTGTTCGCCAAATTGATTTTTCACTAAAGTCGAATAAAAAAGTTAATAATTTTTATCTATTTCCATAATTTTTCCATCTAATACAACTTACATCAGTGATATAAATAGTGTAATTGTTAGGTCTATGTTGTGCAACGAACCTCTGCATGACACATTGTTTTATTATAACTTTTTTATATTCAAAATAAAACATAAATGTAAAATCATTTTAAACCTAACACATACTAATTTAAGTACTTGTAATATGTTACATTTCGTCCAAGTTTTAACTTGTTTACCAGAAAATAAGCTATCCTGTCTTGAAAAGCAAATACTCGTAAGTTAAAAAGTGATTTCGCAAACTGCCAGAATGAATAACAACCAACTTCAAGTTTATGTAACTAGACAAGTTGTCACCAAAGATTAATGTGATCCTTTCATAGTAGAAGGTTTCACAGAACAGTTAAAAAGTGTGTAAGTTTTCAAGTGGTGATTACTTATAAGTGATATTTCACGCTAGTTCCAAGATACCATGTACGGTTCTTCTGTGTGAGATTATGTTCTGGAACACTTTGTACTAAATTATACGGAGCTTTATACAGAAAAAATAAAACTCATTAACATAGCTGGGATTCTTTAGTAAACCGTTAAAACAAGACAAATCATAATTCTTTGTTTGTTATCGTGTAAAGTAGACAAAAAGAATAAATCTGTTCTTTTCTCTTTGGTACTTTATTTTATACCTAATGTTTCATAACTTGTAGTCTGTGGATCAAATAAGTAAATGTCTGTTGGCAAGAAATTACATCAGTTGAATGTTATCCCTTTTTGTTTAAATTGAAAAGAATAATTTTTTAATATTTTAACATAATAATAAAAGATTGCTTTATAATATGAAAATTAGTTTCAATATTATGCGTTTTCTGCTTCTATACCTCAGACAAAACATTTCTTGATTCAATGCTTTAACATTTTACGCTTTCAAATAATCAAAATTATACATTCATTAAAGTTTTTAATTATTTATCGCTATTTATACATCAAAATCTTATGTATTTAACGTAGTCGTATAGGTATATTTATTTCCTCTTTTAGAACTTCTTGTGATCTAAATCACATAATTTAACACAGTTTTAGCTTTTAAAGTTACATAATCGTATCAGATATTACATAAATAATCAAGTGAATCAATAATCATAGAAAATTATTAATGTTATATACTGTAGCAAAGGTCACAGTTGAAAAATCTCTTCAATCCTTTATGCCTTGCAATAGAGTGCGTCGATAACAAAGCCTAACAATAGAGTGCGTCATTAACAAAGCCTTACATCTGTAAGGCCATTTTTTAATTATAGCAAAAAATTAGTTTTCAAAGCGCATAGCGAGATGTAATTATATTGTGTGTTCTCTCAGCCCGGCATGGCCAGATAGGTTAAGGCGTTCGCCTCGTAATCTTGTGTCGCGGGTGCCAATCCCAGTCGCACCAAACATGTTTGCTCTTTCAGCCGTGTGGGCGTTATAAAGTGACGATCAACTATACTAGTAATCGGTAAAAGAGTAGCCGAAGAGTTGGCGGTGAGTGGTGATAACTAGCTGCCTTCCCTCTAGTCTCACACTGTTAAATTAGGGACGATTAGCGGAGATAGCCCTCATGTAACATTGCGCGAGAATTCAAGAACAAACAAAACGCTATCTTAGCACAGTTTTCTCCTTTTTAAAAATAATTTATCATTTTTGACAAAATGTTTTTTATTCCTATATTGAAATGAGAGTTTGTGATCCTTGGTTCATCGGGTTTCATTTTCATTTATAAAATATAAATGCGTTATATTTTATATAAATATTTGTTTGTTGGATTGTTTGCAATTAAGCACAAAACTACACAATGGGCTATTTGTGCTTTGCCCACCATGGGTACTGAAACGCAGTTTTTGGTATTGTAAGTCCCTAGACATTCCGCTGTGTCACTGGGGAGGGGGACTTTCCATAAGTAAGTCCAAACACTCTCCACTTATAAAAACAACAACATTTGTTTATTTATTTATCAATCTAGTGTTCTTGTTATTTTCTTTGGCAAAATAAAATTCCCCCCACATCTTCATTAGTATCATAAGATAGTCATGACGGCAATTTAAAATTGTAACGTTTTCTGTGGAGCAAATACCTAATTTTGAGTGTCCAGTTTTGCTTTGACTTTAATGATACATCAAACACCTAAGCCAAGTACAACCAACACACACAGCAGTATGCTTATCAAATTATGCAAAGAATCAGTGTCCGATTCCCCATGACGAACAAAAATTATCTTAAAGCTTTGAGCTAAAACATAAAAGTCAGGTTTCTTTCAAACATTTTCGACCTGTAGTGCCCCAGTTGGTCAAAAGTTAAAAGTTAAATTAAAATTCGTATTTTATTGCATTAGCTACACATAACGTCTGTAGACTGGTTTGTAGACTGCACTTGCAGACCACACCTGTACAACTAACATTATGGTTACAAATAAGCTGCCTTCAAATATAACAGGCAGCGTTATTTAAGTGTGGAATTCCAAAATAATAAAACAAATGTCTTTACGTTTTTGTTGCTCATAGAGATGCTAAAACCAGAAAACAATATGCGCTGTAATGTTAGTTTTTAAATAAAAAATTACATAAAAAGGGAAGAGGAAAAATAACCAACGTCCCTAAAGTGAAAAAGGACATGCCCTGTGAAATGTCGAATAATTGCCTAATTTGACTTTTGTTTTTTTGTATTCAAATATCATATTGTTATTTTTTATATTTCTTCTTTGCTGACTAAATGTGCTCATGATATCAGTTCGTGAGAATCACATGACGAAGTAAACATTAATTTTTCTTTCATTTTAGCAAATTATCATTCTATTTTTATTATCTGCTGATTTCCAAACACTAGAATTTTTATTTTTTATTTTCAAGCAAAGCTACTCGAAGGTTATTTGCGCTAGCCGTCCATAATTTTGCAGTGTAAGACTAGAGGAAAGGCAGCTAGTCATCCTCCCACCGCCAACGTTTAGGCCACTCTTATACTAACGAATAGTGGGATTGACCATTACATTATAACACCCCACGGCTGAAAGGTCGGGCATGTTTAGTGCGACTGGGATTCGAACCCTCAAATTACGAGTCAAACGCCTTAACCCACTTGGCCATACCTGACCTTTACGCTGGCATAGTTTTCTTTTTAAAAACTAATTAATCAGTTCGTGTTTTAGTTTCACACTTCACACTACGTTTTCACAGGCAAATATAGTGTTTCAATAATTAGCTTGAAAAAGAGGAAGTAAAAGTTTGCTCAATGAACAGAATGTGAAAATAAAACGATTATTGAGTTAATACTTATTTTTTGACATTTGCCTTTAACCTTTAATTCTGGCAGTTATTTTGGTATTAGATTAATTGTTTCCTCAGGAAAATTTAACCACCAAGTGTGTTCGAAGATTTAACAATCCTCCTTCATCCCGCACGAGCTAAAATGTTTATATTTTATGCCAAATTGCTGACGTTCATTTGGGGGCCGAATGTTGTCTGAATTAAGGTGATAAATACAAGTCTTGTAGGCAAAATGAAGGCAAAAGCGAGTAATTTGCAGGAGCAGGAAGAGAGCCGAGGTAATCTAAACAAAGTACCAAACCAAACGAGTCCATTCATGATGAAGCATGGATCGATGGATCAAGGGATTTTGGCTGGGATCCATAGATCCAATGTCTAAGATTTGAGGTGGAAGGAAGTGCACAGAATAAATCGCACTCGAGACTGAATGAAGCCGGAGTGAACTGATTGTGAGATGGAACAACCTGAAACTACAGATTAGAATAATATATAATGTATATGTATAATAATATATAACTACCGAAAATTCGGTTAGAAATTCAGGAAGGTATGTTGGTATCTTTGAGAACAAGATTGATTTGGTATAAATATTTACAGCAGGATTTAGGGATGACAGCAACTTTATTGAAGTCGTAGAACATTGACTTTTTTTGCAGCCAAGCATTTCGTATACCAAAACAACAAGTGGAAATTGAGAAATCGGACGGAACCCCAAATTATTATATTTACTTTATTTATTTCTTACTACACTGAAGAAAGATTCCATAAATAAGATATTAATGGAATCAATAAAACTGATACTTATTACTCTTGGCCAATATAATTCCCTGGGAATAAAAATACTGAATATGCGAAGTACACCCTTATGGTAAGCAAGGAGTTGATTTTTTTTCACGTTATGAATTTAAAACAATGAAATAAAAAGTATTTTCTGAATGACATAATAACAATGTTTACACAAGTATTTTACGGCAACAAGATTTAATAAAATTCTCATTTTACGTTTGTGTCTTATACGAATGATAAAAAAATAAAAAAAGAGACCAAAGACACGTTTTATAGACACGCACCAAACAACCAACTTTGAGTAATATAATAAATTAACCTTTGTCGGAACGTCTATACTAGTTTCAGGCTACATCAATCACACGGTCTTTATTATAAAGTGAGGCATAAAATGCCAGCAAAAGCGTAAAAAACTTGTAACCAATTGGATTTCTTTTCGAAACCTTTTAAGTATCGAAATTTTAAGTGCGAAAGTAAAGCTGTTTTATGATATTAGACCAAGTCATTAAATTCTCTCAGCCTTCTTGTCCGTATGCTCCAAAAGGATTATTGAAGCAAATGTCAAGACGAGGATTATTTGTCCTAACAATACTAAATAACAATACTAAATTAACAATGATAAATAACAATATTAAATTAACAATACTAAATTAACAATACCAAATGAACGAGCAAGGTGCAAGGTTAATTTCCTATAACGTTTTTTTCCTTTTTAAATGCTTTGCATTTGGCACATTTAACAGTCCCTTTAAGATAGTAGATATGGAACAACCATTTTAAGAAACGCTGTCTAAAATAAACTCTTGTTTGTTTATTTTTAAATTTCGCGGCTATCTGCGCTAGCTCTTCCGAATTTAGCAGTGTAACATTAGAGGAAAAGCAGCTAGTCACCACCATCCACTAAAATCTTCGTTCTTTTACCCGTGGAAATGTTATGATGCGACTGTCCATCTCACTTTCATTGATAAAGAGCAGCTAAAGAGTTGGCGATGGGTTATGTGAACTAGATATCTTACCTATTTATTAGATATCATAAAATCTAAGCATTTTTATTCCGAGTTTAGATGTTTGCTAATAACGTCATATGCATGACAAAATTTGTAATCACTCTTTTAAATAACTGGATGTGTGTTACTTTGTTTAGTGATGGTGTGTAACGTTCTCTTTTGTTGTGACATTGTTTTCTCCTACTAATGTGTGCTATTCTTGTATTATTTGTATAGTTGCCTCTTCCTCCAGAGAAAATGGAAATACCAACAATTCTTTGCTTCCCTCAATTCCAGCAGCTGTAGGTAGTTCTAAACCAGCTTTCACGGAAGACGTAATCGTCACTACCAACGGTAAGAAATTTCCAAAGTTATATTTCATACCTTCTTCAACATATTAACTTAACATAAATTTATTAATGCAGCTAAAGTATGAGTGAAAAATTGTATTTCATAATTTCGCTTAAAATAATACACAAGGGCTATAAACGCCTAGCCACCTCTGTATTTTGACTGATGTATAAAATGGAAAGTAGCTAATCCATAAAGCCCACAGTTAAATCACGGGTTGCTCTTGTCCCAGCCACGTGTAACTTGCACATCACTCTTGTGGCGCACTCGCAGCCTCAAAGTGATTTACGATATTATTTCGCTCAGTCCTCGAAGTTTTTATTTATTTTATTTTGGTGCAAGATAATAACGTGCACTGTAAGAAAATATAACCTTTGACCGGAACATATATCACAGCAGGCGCAACAAAAACACGTGTCTCTGTAGTTTTATTAGGAAAGAAAACACAATATGTACTGAAGAAAAGTCTGTATCGAAAGGGTGGATTTATGTTTTCTTTCTCAAGTAATACTAAGTTCTGGCTTACATTATTATATATATTTCTACGATTACGTGTTATTGTTTATTTTTTAGAAAAAACTTCAAAAATCATGTTGTCCTGAAATACTGTCTTGTTATTTTTTGTCTTTTTCTCAGTGTAACTAAAGGGAAATAAATTGAATTATTCCTGTATTGCAAAAAAAAACTGAGTGAATAAAGCAATATTCTATAGATGACGCTCGTTCATTTCCTTAGGGTTTACTACTTTAACTCGCTATAAAGGTTTGTTTGGATTGTTTTCAATTTCGCGCAAAGCTACTCGAAGGCTACCCGCGCTAGCCGTCCCTAATTTAGTAGTGTAAGACAAGAGGGAAAGCAGCTAGTCATCACCACCCACCGCCAATTATTGGGCTACTCTTTTACCAACGAATAGTGGGTCAACAAAAACAAAATTATGTTCAAGTAAAATATATTATTATTTGATATTCAGATTTTTCGTGGTTAGTTATTATTGCTCTTTTATTATATTGTCGAAGAGTATCTTTAAATTACGTTAACAAATTTATTAACATTTACACGTCAAACATTAAACAACGTCGAGAAACCTCAAGATGAGAGGTTTAAGGCTTCTGTCTCTGAAGTACTATGAAACAAACTTTAACATCATTTCAAGATGCTCTGTTTATCAACCATTATCTGTACAAATGATAAATAAATTAACAAATGACTAACTGAAGATTTAAAGTAACAGAAGAAACTAACATATACTTTCAAAATCAGTTTCAAGCTATGTTTTTCTTCGTGTCTTTCTGTATTTCTAACTGATTGTTTGGACGTTTCATTGTGTATTTCTTCTCTATTTTTGTACACTTTTGTGTCTAAGTAGAAGTACTTTTTACGGACAAAATAAAATAATTAAAAAGTATTGTCCATTAGAAATCTACAAATGTCAGTATTATATTATGGTAGTATAGAGCCGAAAGTAAACAAATATAACTTTCACCCAATTTTGTTAATAACTGTATTATGTGCCCATTGAGTTTACAAAACAACAACATATGAATATGATAATTATGAGGACCGTACAGCGTAGGGAAGCAATGCCATACTCGATAAGATAGTTTCAACAACACACAACCCTGAAGGTTTTCAGAGGCACACACACACACGCAGAGAAAAACAATAAACAAAGTTATCATTATTCTATGCTAAACGAAAAAAGTACGAGACTTAAATTATAAGAAAATCAGAATGCATAGCAATAAGAATGATAACACATCTTTACAAATATTTATCTACTGACCCTTTAATATTGTTTCAACTTATTTTCACATGATGTTATTACCAGGATTAAAAATAAACTAATCGTTTGTGTTCCTTAGAATTTACCAATGTCGAAATTGTTCTCTCTAATAACATGACCTAGTGGCAGATTAATCAATAAGGCTAAAAGTTACATTGTCCAAAACTGCAGTACAAAGTGAATAGTGACTTCATTTATGGATTTCACATGCATAGTGTATTTTTAAATGAAGAAATATTTTGTGTTTTCCTGTAAAATATTTTTATTATATTTGATTACTTGCTTACTAGAACACTTGGATATACTATTGATATTCTGTAAAATTAGTTTATCTGTGTTTTTCAAATGAAGATTTGTCTAGACAAGAGATTTAATCTAAAAAAATAATTTTGTTTAAACAACTGAGACTTAAATGTTCTGAAGAAATATTGTTCACATCTAATGCTTACAATAAATATCAACATTAATCCTTGTTGAAAACTTCCAGTGAATGATTAGCTACACAGTTGACCTAAAATCATAATACTTGTTGTGTTGTGAATACATATTTCAGTATGTGTCAACAGGCTTAGTTAGAGTTTGTCATTTTACTTTCGTACGTTATTGATAGCACATCTGTATACAAAACTTGTAGTCGTCAACATTATCCATAAAGTTCAAAATCAACAAGAAACAAATTATAATAGAAAAAGATTTATAAAAGGTAAAGATATAATTTTCTGTAATAGTAGTGATTAAAACATAGTGATTGACACATATTTTTACAATTATATTATTGTGTACTATTTAAAAGTATATTTCAGCATCATTTTTCAGGGCGAATAGATATTACACGATACATTAAATACATAAATAATGGTACTTCAAGAACAGTTGTAGCATAACCACTTTAAACACATTTGGCCACTAGTTTTCAAATAACGTATGGTCAGTTCTTCAGATGAAATAATTCTATCACGGTCTGCCGAAGGCATCACAATGTATGTATTTGTTTTTCTTGAAGGAAGTTAATTGTCACATAGAAAGAATAATGATTCCAGTGAAGCAGCTAAAAAAGTGTTATTTATCATACTCGCTGTTACTTAGTCTTCCACATTTTTGAAGAAAACGTTAGTTCTTGTGTAGTTGTAACTTGTCTTAAACTGTGTAAGTTTAAAGCCTCATAACTTATGGTGTAATGAGATTTTCAATGACCTTTTGAGGTCATGTAACAGTGTTCATATATTTTGTTTTCTTGTAAAGTAGGAATATTTTCCTCTATCTCTCAATTTTTAGTTTTAGTTTAGTTTTGTAAAGCATGCCTTTTTTAACAACACAGAGATATTCGAGGTTACTTTTCCAAATAAAAGTTCAATTGCTTAGGCACTTAGATCACAACTTCCTAAACGTGTAACATTGTATTAAAAAAGTAAGATGTTTTTCCAAATGTGTTTCTGAAGAGATGGAAATGTTCAAAATGTTTGTAAAATCGAGTGAAAGCTTAAACTTACTAGGTGAAGACAAAATTGCCAAAACACTGTGGTTAGAGGGATGTCCAATAAATGCAAAAGAGATTACTGCAAATATAAAAAGTAAATTTAGTACATGGAAATAAATTGGCATATTAGTTCTAACATCAATGATTTTCAAATAATTTTAGCACATTTTACTAAAACTCATATTTCTTCATGAAATATGAAGTGGTAGCTGTTAAAACCACCTATGAAGTGCCATGTTATATATAACCAGAAAACGCTGGTATGTTTCTGTTTGCAATGAACTATTTCGTTCACCCGATAAAAAATGGATTAATTTAGAACCAGTTAGCATCTGTAGTAGTACTTTTAATAAACCTTGCCTTAAGGAATGTAGCCATGAAAAAACAAGTATTCTAGAGTGGAAAGTTCGAGTATTCCACGGTATTTCATGCAACAAGGCAGGAGCTTACGAAAATATGTGAAGAAAACAACAACCCTTGGCCATGCCGGGCCCCTACAAGTAATGGTAATATCTCCTTCAGTTGTTAGCTTTATAGTTTTAGATTAATCCTGTAAGATATTTTAGGTTCCTTTTGTAAATAAAATCTGGAATGCTTACATTTTTAGATTACAATTTTTCCCTTAACTTGGAGGACGTGTACAACTGTAATTCAGAAAAGTAATCGTTTGTCAACAATTATATAAAGTGCATGAATCTATAATTTTTTATTTTTTTTTTACTATTCGTCTCAGTGACAAACAAAATCCCTTCTTCATTGTTAAACCAGATAAAACAAACAACATCAGAAACTACATTTAAATGCTGGCCCTGGGATAAATTTAAAGGACGCTGCCCAAATTGTAAGATGATCGACAGTACTGTTATATCTTTACGTGTTTAAGCCATTACATTTTCAAGAAATTGGGCTTTAGTATAGATCTTGGGGAGTTATACTTGTAAAGTTATATCTAAATACCAAGTACGTGATCTGCGTATTGTTATATAAAATGTGTTTTACTGACTGTTAGCCACAGTGGCATACTAATTCTGTTCTTCATACTTAAGCCAAATGAAACAAACAGAATAAAGACTACATTTAAATGCTGCTCTCTAAATAAATATATAGAGCACTGCCCAAACTGTAACGAGATGGACAATGTGGTTACTTCTTGCATGTTCTAAACCATCACATTTTCAAGAAAGTTTCTTGTTATGTACGTTAAATATCAAAATCCTTATTGTACAAATAATAATAAATGTTTTAAAATTAAATATATTGCTAGAATGATTTGTATTATGTAGAAAATATGTAATTATCCCTAATTATTGTCAACAGCTAATACTACATTATTGACTTCTTTAGTTAAGTATGATTAAGTCACACCAATAATTATTGTGCTCATATTTTTAAGGCTAATTGGTACACATTGTAACTATTGTCGAAGTTGGTGTTTGAAAACCATATGATTAAACAAATATAATGAAAATATTTCACTTACATACTTATATAGAATACAGTAATTCAAACTTATACATTTTTACACCCCATTGAAAAAGATGACGTAACCCTATCACAACTTACACATAGCAATACACCCCCGTGTTTTTGACGGGCCAATTGTTACGCAAAACGAGCTCATCTAAATTGGTTGCGGCCCGGCGTGCCAGATAGTTAAGACGCTCGTCTCGTAATTCGAGGGTCGCGGGTTCGAATCCCCGTCACACCCAACATGATCGCCCTTTCAGCCGTGGGGCGTTATAGTTTTACGATAAATTCCACTATTCGTTGGTAAAAGAGTAGCTCAAGAGTTGACGCTGGATGGCGATGACTAACTGCCTTCTCTCTAGTCTTACACTGCTAAATTAGGGACGACTCGCGCAGATAGCCATCGTGTAGGTTTGTGCGAAATTCAAAACAAACCAAACCTAACCAGATTGGTTGAAGATCATGTTTATTTATATCCGCAACCATCTAAACTATAATTATCTCCAATTATTATCAATGTCTGGAATCACATGACTGCATTCTGACTTAAATGTTATCGAGTCACGCTTGTAGTTATCATAATCACCTTCTCTTAAGTTCAGTGAATACATACTATAGTTGCTGATGAAATTAAGTAAATACCATGTTTTTTACTACTTCCAGCTCCATACGACCAATCATATACTGGTATTTGTCAATCATTTTCACAGTTTAATATTGTCTACATAATCGCTTTTGATGGTGTATGTTGACCGCGCTGAATATTAGTCGTTTTAAATATACGCCTTAAAAGCATTATAAAAAAATAAAATATTTATAGTGGTTTTACTTTTTTATTCTGTGATCATTACCAAAACAAGTTTTAAACATCTCTTTCAAGGATGTAAAAAAACAATCTTTCTTACCTATTTCCAGTTCTGTCGGCTTCTTTTGCCATGCGACTTAAAATAGCTTTTAAAGTTGTACGTAGCATTCACTTTTATTAAATATTTTGTTATCGCTTTATCATTGATGACAGATGTTTTTTTCCAGAACATTGAAACTCAATTCGTTTGTTAAAAAAACAAACAATGCTTTGCAAAATGATGACTTTCCGTTCTTTTAACTGCATTGCACATGCAAAGAAAAATATAACTGTGCAAACTATTCAATCATCTTCGTGCTCATTTTTTCCACAGTAATTATTTACATTTAGATACAGGAAAAGAATAAGAAATAACTGCCTTGAAATCATTGAAAAAGGGCGTTATATTTTAACAAAGTAATTTCACTTAATGTTAAGTGTTAACCACGATTCTATAAAAATACATTGACCAGTTTTGTAACTATTATTAATAAAAGTGAACGAATTTTGAATTTTGTATTATATTTTTAAAAGGACCCGTCATCGCAAGATTTGGTGCGAATCCCGGTCGCACCAAACATGTGCACCCTTTCAGCCGTGGGGGCGTTATAATGTGACGATCAATCCCACTATTCGTTGGTAAAACAGTAGCCCAAAAGTTGGCGTGGATGGTGATGACTAGCTACCTTCCCTCTCGTCTTACACTGCTAAATTATGGACAGCTAGCACAGATAGTCTTCGATTAGCTTTGTGCAAAAAACCAAAGAGCAAAGAAATAAATTCTTAAAAAGTTCAAGCCAAGTACACCTTTGAGGCATCGGAAGTTGTTAGTTCCTAACGTGTCAATTTATTGTCTAACGCAGCTGCGCTTGACTTTAGTTTTGATACGCCTACTTGTGAGATCGAAATGTGAACGAAACAACAACAATTAATGACATATTTGTATTTTTCCAAGACTTCTGTATCATCTTTAGCTTCATGTAATAAAAGTGAGATTTTAACCATGGAAGTAATTCAAATAATAGTTTATAAAATTTTGAAATTTCACTCACGCATTAAAACTAGTTAAAACAAAAAGTTTTAGTTTAAGCAAAACTTAGTTTCACAAAATGTGACCATTCATCAAACGAATGCTAAAAGCAATTCTATCTATAAAAGAGAACATAGCCCAGTTGCTTTGCGCCACAAAACGTCAAACCAACCAACCAACCAATGAAATTAAAAACACAATACCCGTAATACTGTATAGTGTATTGATTTACATAATATTTTATAAAAATATGTGTTAACATTGTTATATAGAGCTCTGTATTACATGACGTGCCCCCCAGTGGCTGAGCGGTATGTCTGCGGATTTACACGCTAAAATCCGGGATTCGATACCCGTGGTGGGCAGAGTACATATAGCCCATTGTATAGCTTTGTGCTTAATTCAAAACAACGACAATTACATGACGTATGGCACATTCCTCTGTATTTTTAGTAGAAACTCTAACACTTTGAAGGTTTAGGTAGCAGGTACTAATTAATAAAGTATCTATCTTCTTGAAAAATGTAAAAAATTATTAAGTATTTGTACCAGAATTAAGTTACTGAATATCTAATACTATAAAATCGGAAATTCCATAATACTCTTTGTTATTACTTCAGTTGTCCGTCCTACCAAATATGCTCACCCTTTCATTTGTGGGGACGTTATAATGTGACGGTCAATTTCACTATTCGTTGGAAAAAGAGTAGTTCAAGAATTGGTGGTGAGTAGTGATGACTAGCTGCCTTCCCCCTAGTATTACACTGCCAAATTAGGAACAGTTAGCACAAATAGCCCTCGTGTAGCTTTGTGTGAAATTCAAAACAGACCAAACTTTAGTTGTAATTAATCAGTTTGTGAATTTGGTCTGTTATAATAATACTCAGTTTTGCCTGTTCTAGAAATGTGTGCCTACTTTACTATCTAAATGCACGTGCGCGTTCACAGATGTTAACAAAAGATGGTTGTAAATATACTTTAGTAAACAATGTGCACGACAATATATTCAATTTATCAAGTTGTTTATTTATTGATAGTATTAAGTAAGATAAAGTTTAGCGCTTACTAAAATGAAGCAGAAAACGTACGCAAGGTACAGTGCTAACTTCTATTTTTATCGAATTTGTGTCTAGTTGTTAAAGGCATTACTAGTGTTAATCCTAAAACTAGTCGACCAAGTTTGGTATATTTTGTATTTCGCGCAAAGCTTCAAGAGGGCTATCTGCGCTAGCTGTACCTAATTTAATAGTGTAAGACTAGAGGGAAGGCAGCTAGTTACCACCACCTACCGCCAACTTTTGGGCTACTCTTTTACCGATGAATAGTGGGATTGACTGTAACATCATAACAACCCCACAGTTTGAAAAGTGGAGCATGTTTGGCGTGACGGGATTCGAAGTCCCAACTCTCGGATTACGAGAGCCTTAACCACCTGGCCATGCCAGGACAAGTCGACTAGGTGATTTTGGTATCTTAGTTAAGAATTCCCTTGTGTTATTTTAGAAATACTATACCTAAAGAAGTACTGTTACTAATTTTACTAGTATTCCTTTAAGTAATTTATACTTTTCAAAAAATAATCAAAATAAGCGATAAAATGATGGAAATGAAAAATTACTCAATGACATAATTAAAATTATTTTTCGAATTTTAAAATTTTAATTACTAACATAATTATAAATATTATAAAGTTACTTACTTTTGGCATTCAAAATTGTTAGTGGTGAAAAGTTATGTTTATTATCACCCAAAAACCAAAAAAATGTAATTAAACTTGGCTTAGTTTTGAAACATGTCTTATGAGCAATAAAGGAAAACTAAACTAATTTCAACATCAAGTCTTAGAAAAGTGGTTAATTTTCAAAATCAATTTTGATTAAAGACAATAAACAGAAAATATTCTGAAGTGCACGAAATCGGTTTCATTTTTCTAAAATTTAGTGCAGAACTAATGGAATGTTCTTTATAGATTTGCTTTGGTTTATTGACTGGTTTTTGTGCTTGTTTTGTTTTATAATTGATTTTAGACGAGTCTCTGATTTATTATGTTACGCACGTTGCGTATTACTATGTCAAATAACAGGAAATTCTAAACTTAATTTAGAAGTTAATTAAATGTTAATATATATTAAATTTTGCCAACAAGATTAATACACATAATTTTCTTCCTTTGCAGAAATATATTTTATTACACAAATAATAATACAATTGATATTAACTGGTATTACAAATAGTTATTACGAATATCGATTTATATACGAGTTTGTTTGTTTGTTTTGGAATTTCGCACAAAGCTACTCGAGGGCTATCTGTGCTAGCCGTCCTGTAAATCCACAGGCAATTGTATTGTCGGATTTTTGGTTAATCGAACCCTGATTGTCACGTTTGGGAGGAAGGGTCAGTCTCTTTAAAGGATAATGTCTTAGATTAAGTGCTGCTTTTAACACTACTTGCTCCATCGTCGACTGTGCTGAGTATAATTGATGACCATGATTACCTAGTATTACCCCATACCGATTTTTTTTGTTTTAAGTAGCTCTTTAGGAGTGCTGCGTGACCAGCCTTAGACAATATTTCACAGACCCCTGTACTGTGTGTGGACGTCAAAAACGATGTTCAATCAATCTAATTGATGCACTGGAGTTCGTGGGTGCTTAGCGAGATAAATCATTTCATATATAATTTGTACAAAAAGGCAGCACAAACAACGATTTTATTTTTTAAGGAAACGCTATAAAAGTTAGCCATAAATACTTGGCATTCGTGAATTTCAATTCGCGTTATTGGAGTCAATAATTCTAATTTTAAGAGCTTTCGTTTCATTTCTGGCGTATTTTGTGAACTTAATATATATGAGACATCTTCGAGAGCTATAATTTCCAAAGTAAAACTTTCTCGACATTCTCTGTACTACATTACAAAGTTCTTATCATTTCGTGATGTGTAGCAAGACTCCTTTTTTGCTGTATAAACCCAACAGACCGTGTCCAAAAAATTTCCGTTTGTAATCTGCAAGATATTTGTCGAACAATTTCCTGTGGAGTTTCATGCTCTCACCAATGTGAAACAGCTTTAGCACTCATTTTTCACGATTCTGCCCTAGAGCAATAAGGTATTTGTGAATTACCTTGTGAACAATTGTCCGTGGTATGTTCAGTTTGTTACAACTCTTACATATTACGATTTATATATGTAAAAACGGTTATTTTGGCTTGAGAAAACATTTTACGATGAGGCGAACAACATTTCGACCTTCTTCGATCATCGTCAGGTTCACAAAGAAAGAAAGAGGTAACTGACCGGAAGCTGACCACATATTTGAAAGGGGTTGTGTAACTGAATGTCGGAATGTAGAGGGCGGTGTTAGATGTTTGAATACATAATTTTATATTATTTATTTTATTATTTTTAATATAGGTATAAAGGTGTTCCTTTGTTTTGGTTTATTTTGGGTTTAAGTTGTTATATAAGTTAGGTTTCTTTAATTTTGCGTTTGTTTATGTTTGTTTCTTTATTTAGTATTTGGGTGTTTTTTTATGGTTATGTTGTGTTTATTTGACTTACAGTGTTCGAAAATATGTGAAGGTGACTTTTTATATTCTTTGAATCTGGTTTCCATTTTTCTAATTGTTTCTCCAATATAGAAGTCGTGGCAGTTATCACATTGTATTTAATAAATAATGTTGATGTGGTGTTTGTCAGTATAGTTTTCACATAGTATAAACCTCAGTTTTGTGCCCGTTTTTTGAATAAATTTGGTATTAGCTGGAATGCCATATTTTTTACTAGTTTTTGCCAAAGATTGGTTATTTTTCTACTGATGTCGGGAATATATGGTATGCAGCAGTATACGGTTTTGTGAGATATATTACGATTTATTTCGGACAAGCCTACAGTTTATTATGTTACATATTACAATTCGAAACAGCCTGAAACTAAGTTAAATGATAATTTATATTTAGAAGTTAATTAAATGTTGATAAGTATAAAATTTATTATTTTTGCAAACAAGATTCATACACACCGTTTTCTTTCTTAAAACAAATATATTTCAATATGCAAACAATAATACAACTTATAATGATTTATATAGAAAAGTTTAACAAACATTAAAACAGTATTGAGTCTTATATCTGATTTGAAACTTCCTTGATATCCTATCGATGGTTCACGACGAGAGAATTAATTTCGAGTTAATTTTGGTATAGTTCACTTTTATGGGGAGCTACTTAGCTCTTCGCTGATCACACTGAGTTTTTCACAGTTGAAGTTATGTAATATCTTAGTAAAAATACTAATATCTGATGTTAATTCCCTGAAGTTCAACTATATGTAATATTTGACATTTGAAAACGTTCCTAGTCGAAAATCTGAAGTTTTCGATTAATAGGCATTAACCACAGTTCTAGCTTCCGAGGTTTATAATATATATACCAAATGTAGCAAACCAATAATATATACCGTCTCTCCGCACCTTGCGTTGGTTTCCTTTTATAAGCTTTAGGTAAGATTCTAGAAATGTCATCCAAAACAACAATACTGGTATTTACATACAGACATACATTGCTCGTTCTTACTTGTTGTTGTTTTTAATTAAGCACAAAGCTACACAATGGGCTATCTGTGCTCTGCCAACCACGGGTATCGAAACCCGGATTTTAGCGTGTAAGTCCGCAGACATACCTCTGAGCCACTGGAAGCGCTCATTCTTACACTCGAAAAGTGTTTACAACTTTAGTGAATAGGCGGGAATTTCGCAATACAGATTTGACACTATAAGTAAGTACATGCAGTTGTAATTATACCTATTTGATTGAAACAAACATGGATATCAAAAATATATACAATAGTAAGTTCGCCACACAACTACCTCACTTCCGGAATGGGTGTAGGCTTACCTACAAGACCAAACTAAAAATCATAGAAATAGCACAAATGTTGAATAGATTAATTTAAAACAATTTTTGGAGACTTACTATGTTGTTACAGTTCATGGTCAACGCATCTGATCATACTTTATCTCATGGCCTAACTTATCTTTACAATAACACTGAAGCGTTGTTTCCATTTTAAAGGTTTCATCTTAAAGCTAGTGTATCAAAACACATCAATGCTACTTGAATGGTTTCCATAAGCCATCTAGTGTACAAGGACAATAGTTCAAACGCATAGCAATCTATAAAATCTACATTTGACAACTTGACCGGTATGACATTTCATGTAGCGTGAATACTAGTTTCAATTTCTTGAGGTGTGTGACGGCTGAAATGATATGTTGTGGAGGCAGCTTTTATACACATAACTTGAATCACTTTTCTATAACCATAACGTTTTTTAATTATAGTGTATACTGTTGTACAACTTTTACCATCAGCTTTTGTGTTCATGGATTCTCAACTGTTACAAGATGCTACATTTTGCTTACCATGGCTAAGGCACATTAGACTTCTGGTTTCTTTTTGAATGGTTCCCTTGCTGCAACGATTATTTATATTTCTTTGTTTTCCAAACCTATTAAATTCAAGGAATATCCCTGTCTTGAAAGTGTTAAACCTAAGATATTTATGATCTCATTGCGTGAGTATTTCACATTGGAAGAACTGTTAATCTCAACAGCAATCAATTTAAGGTGACATCATACTATCGACGTAAATTCAAAAATTGCATGATGTAGTTCTGATCGATTCTCTTCTACCGACTGTGGTTGTGACTTATTTAGTTTATTGAAGTTATTTTAATATAATTTACCGAACTCTCCGTACGAATTATTTTACTTGTGGTAGGATGCTGTTTACGTTATTTTACATTCTCAAGATATCTTTCTTTGTTGGGGCTATTCATAGTTGTCTTTGAAAATGGCGTGGTACAGACTTTGCATCTCTTTGCTATTTGGCTCTATGATACTATTTTCCAGGAAATGGCTATTGCATATATTTTTCCAGTCATAAGGCTACTAGTGGTGACATTACACTTCTTAATGTTCGCGAGATGTTCGTGAATCCAATACATAGGCGCAAAATATGTTACTTATAACAACACACCACAGCACAAAAATATGAAAACCGTTCTTATAAATTGTAAGTAACTGTCAGTATATGGTAAAGTTTATTGATAAACACAAAACACGCTGCTTGTGCTGTGCCCACGACAAGTATGGAAACCAGGTTTTAAATGTCCCATGTCTAGAGACTTGACACTGAGCTACCAGGAATCATTGTGATAATGATGTGATTGATCATATATTAAAATAATATTTTTGAAGGGAGTATTGCATAAGAAATAATGCTTTACTTAATATATTTCATTTTAATGAATATAAAAGGCTCATCAGTATATTTAATAAGTTTCCATTCCATCACTCCCCACATAATTCACATTAGTGTACATTTTTCTCCCATATTTACCATATTTGAGCTGATGTTTAGGTAGAGAAAGGTGTAATATTCTTTTGTAGCTTATTAATGGTTTTGAATATTTGGAGTGAAGTTTTATATAACTTACGTTTGACATCATTACACATAAGTATTCTTCAGTTAACTAATATTTATTCCACGGAAAGTAAATGTAATATCAATAAAATTATTTACCGAAAATGATATAAGTAAATGAATCTTTAAAAATTGTAATGACTGAAATTGAAAAATATCATATGTTACGCTCAGTTCACTCTCTTCGTTGTTCAAATAGAGGAATTCAAAAGTTAGCGGTGAGTGCTACTGACAGGTATCCTTTTCTGCTTTCAGGTTATTACTAAAAATTAGATACGGCATCAGAGATCCTGAATAGCTTTTTCATAAAATAAACAATCCATACAATACCCACATATCCCTTCCTATTCAAACGCATGCTCAAATAAGTTAAACAAAATCTAACTATTTTATGTCTTTATAATTGTGTTAAGCGTTTAAGCCCTTTCTCTCGACATAAAGTATGTTATATATAATGGTTAGGGCTTTCGATTTATAAGCTACGGATCGTAGTGATCGAATTCGTCAAACATGCTCGCCCTTTTAGCCATGGAGTCGTTATAATGTAACAGTCGATCTCGCTATTTGTTGTTAAAAGAGTAACCCAAGAACTGATGGTAAGTGATGTAAACTACTTGTATTACTTCAAAATTAATTATGATTAGTGCAAGTAGTTTTGGAGTAGGTTTTTGTGAATTGCAAGAAACAAAATTGACAAAAGGTAAATTTTAAAATTATCTATACAGATATATCATACTTGGTAATTTACAGCATGCAGTTTTATTTGAAGCACTATTTATATCAGCCGAATTTCACATTCTTTAATAGTCCCAAACGATAATTCAACCACAACTTGTTTTACATCACTGTAGACAAGGTCTTGGGCTTAATATCCGTATTGAGCCAAAAAAAAAATTAATAGAAAACGATTTATTATAGTCCTAAACGTTACACTATTTTTGTGTCTTAACCATCAGAAACTAATTTGCATTTCCGGGTACATGTAGTTGCTTAGAAACCCTATGGTAGCACAACCTCTCTGTGTATATGCATACACAAACTCACAAGGCGTGCATAACTTCATTTTAAAGAGTTAATACAGTTTTCTTTTATCAATATAAATATTATAGTTAATTTAACTCCATCTCTGTATCTTCTTGTGCAAACTTTTCTTTAAGCCTAGATATGAAGAAAAACAAACTTTATATTAACTGTTTACTCTTCTGTCGAGTTCACCCTGTCGGTTATTATGGGAATCATTTCCGCGTCCTTCGTTGTTTAACAGCAGATTTCCTACACACACTTGTAATATAGGGAAGAAAATATAAGTGTTTTATTAATATAATCACATCCACGTATATATCTAAAAATTAGTTGTCACTTTTCGGTCTGTCTTAGTTGACTTAGCAGATAGTCCGATGTGGTTTTGCTATAAGTAAACATAAACATAATAAACCGTCTATCTCAAGAATTCAAGAAGCTAAAGCATGTGTGTGGGAAGAACAATAACACACGTTATTTAAACAAAACATACATTTGAATTTATAGAAAAAAACTAATTGAGAGTTACTATAGGACGATAAAGATTATCATTGTAAACTTGTGAAAATTTTACTCTATATTCGAGTTTTCGTAATGATTTCGGTTTAATTTTATTTCTTATCTAGAATACACCTTATGATGTTTTATTAACTTCCGTTTAAGAGTTTAGTATTGTTTTATCAAAGCTGGTGACGGTATGTTTAATGTCTTCAGTCCTACTATGAGCCTTTAAAAATTTAACTTTTACTCCTCATAAAATACTTCACTTTAGTAAGAGGAACAAAATGCGCATGTTTCGACATTCAAACAACCAATGTGAATACACTGTTTTATGACGTCACCCTTAAGAATTAAGGTTCGCACCACTGAAGTCGAGGCTTCTATTTGGATATTCGTGCAAAGCTACACAAAGGCTAAACTGCGCCAGCTGTCCGTAATTTTAAATTTATAGACTGTAGAGGAGAGGTCGTTAATCTTTATAACCTACGGTTAGCTTTTGGTCTTCTTGAATAGAATATTTAGATTTATCTGTCACTCTTAGAACGCCTCCTTGTTACGGATCCTATTTCTTTTATATTTAGTGTCAACGGGACGCGAACCATAGTCTTCGGATCTACAGTCCAGCACTCAAAACAAAAAGTCACATCTGGTCCTAGAGACTTTGGACAATTCATGAGAATACCAACAGAGTTGGCAATAACTGTGTATTTAAGTAAAACGTTTCGTGGGATGAATTTTGGTTTTAGAGAAATAATTATGAATTTGGTTCTAATAACTCGTTGAAAAGGACTTCCGTTTTATATGTTGGTAGAATCGAATGTCGCATGAACTGTTAGACATATTTATATCGTGGACTAGACGATAACTGTTGTCGGATTTTGCATGTCCTAAGAGTTAAGCGAGAAAGGAATAGAAATGAGACCATCTTTAACATAGATCGTTATTTCAGAGGGAAAGTCATTTTCCTGTTTCGTGTCAGCTTCGACATGGCGTGCGTTATTAGCGCGAGGTAGGAAATGAAAGTCGCAGTTCAATAGTGACTTGGAGGAACACGAACGTCGTGACATTTTAGCTTCGTATTCTCGTACGTTTACAAACCGAAATTTTATGATATATGAAGCATACAACATTTGTCTCCGTTATTCCACATTGTAGAAACTGTAACTGGAATTAGGAAGAAAATCAAAAGAGGTAAAGCAGAACGTGTCTTGTTGAGTTTTTTATTATTGCTGTTGCTTTATCGTGAAGTACAAGTTTATACCATAGGCTATCTGCTCTGTGCCCATCATGGGCATCGAAACTCGATTTCAACGTTATATGCCCACAGACTCAGCCATTGTAGAGGCTTTACTATTAGTAATAGCTGAAAAATAATTGAATGATTTATATGTAGTATATGAAATGTATGATCCCATTGTATTTTCATAAGCTTCTGTAATATTACTACTATTAACTTGTTTTATAGATTTTTGTATCTTAATTGTATTTAATATAACTGAAATTACTTTCTTGAGGTAGTTTTTAAGATAATGTAATTGTAATATAAATAATCCAACTAAACAAATTTTCTTTTACTAGGTTTTGCTGTTACATAATTTCTTGATAAAAGAAACGCCATAATTATATAAAAAACCAACCAACAGTGGCTCATTCTATAAGTTTATAACGCTAAAAATCGTGTTTCAATATCGGTGGTGGTAACAGCACAGATAGTTCTTAATGTAGCACTGCACGTAAAAACAAACATGTATTACTTTATTAAAGGTTATAACTTTAACAGTACAGAAAACTTCTTCTTAGAACAAGTATAACGTTTCGATTGCTTGTGCGTTTGTTTTAACGGTTGAAGTGGTTTCAGTATTTGAACAATACTTAATCAGTAAGTAAGCTCAAGGGTTTAGTATTTGAACAATATTTAATCAGTAAGTAAACTCAAGGTTTTAGAATTTGAACAATATTTAATCAGTAAGTAAACTCAAGGTTTTAGAATTTGAACAATACTTATTTAGTAAGTAAACTCAAGGGTTTAGTATTTGAACAATACTTAATCAGTAAGAAAACTCAAGGTTTTAGTATTTGAACAATAATTAATCAGCAAGTAAACTCAAAACGAAATACCTACGTAGGTCGGATCAGGTTATATTTTAAAAAGATACTTTCTTGGCTTTTTGTTGTATTTTAAGCAAAACACGTCGCGCTAATCATGCTCGCCCTCCCAGCCGTGGGGGTGTATAATGTGACGGTCAATCCCACTATTCGTTGGTAAAAGAGTAGCCCAAGAGTTGGCAGTGGATGGTGATGACTAGCTGCCTTTCCTCTAGTCTTACACTGCTAAATTAGGGACGGCTAGCACAGATAGCCCTCGAATAGCTTTGTGCAAAATTCCAAAACAAACAAACAAAGAACAGATCTAGAATACTCCAATGTGAATGAGAATGTTCTTCGGTAGTACAGCAATAAATTATTTGCATTTACAATGCTAAAATCAGAAGTTCGATTCCTCTCGGTGGACACAGAAGTTATTTCGATGCAACAAAACAAACATCCAACATGTTTTTTGTCTTACGTAATTCCTTCATATAAACGAATAACAATTCCAAACCGAGTTTGATAGCTGCAGATAAAATATCCTAAATATAAAGTAAAGAGATTAAAAAAACAATTGCAGACCGTTGGAAGTTTATCATTACACTGATTAATTTTAAACTAAAATCCGAGTTTTATTATCCTGATTCGTGCTATAATTTTATTACAATGACATCAGAATAGGTTCAAATTGTTCCCTAATTATAATCATTTTTCGGGTTCCTCCTCATCCAAACTTCATACCACCTCAGTTAGGTGCACTACTGACAAGCTTGATTTACTAAGAAATTCTGCCTTTCTCAGATATTTTGCTACCAAAAATCATTATCTCAATGTTTAAAACATATTAAGCAAGAACGAGTTTCGTTTGACTACCATTAAGCTCAAAGTCACCCAGTGGAATATTTGTCCATTGCTCATCACAATCATCGAAACATATTTTTTTTAGCATTCTGAGCCCTCAGGCTCAGTGCCAAGTCGCTGGGGATGGAGAATGGGGTGTGTGAGCTTCGTTTAATTTTAGACGCTTTTAAATTCAAATGTGTTTGAAAAGTACGATTTGATGATCGTGATGATATTAATACCTTCTGTACTTTAACAAAACTCAAGGTGTTTTTCTTCATAATAACGTGTCGACTGGTGTTCTCTGTTTACAACAGATAACGTAATATTTTGCCTATCTGTCTTGGCCATATCCAAACTGTATATTCGAGAATCTTTGGTTTGTTAGCAGATACTGTGATCCACCGCCGCTGACTTTTAGTTATTTCATATTATAACCCCATATCTGGAAAAACGAGCATGTTTATTGACGGGTTTCGAACCTGCGACCCACATTTGCGTAAGAATTCAGAGCAGTAACCGCCAGGCAATTCCAGCCCACAAAATAGTGAAGAGAACGAACTAATAACAAACTCGTGTTTCGACAAAATAGACTCTAAAAATTATAGTAAGGGTAAAAATAAAGTGTAAAACTCTTTACAGTTGTGAATAATTATGTGAAAACATTGAGAATGATTCGTCTTCAGTTGCTTCCCCCGCTAGTACAGCGGTAAGTCTACGGATTTAGAACGCTAAAATCAAAGGTTCGATTCCCCTCGGTGGGCTCATCAGATAGCCTGATGTGATAGACTTTGCTATAAGAAAATACAAATACATGCACTCGTCTTCAGTTATTCAACCCATGGGCTTGTAACCGATAATCCATTAATCGACAAGCCACAGGTGATTTAATTCACAAACGTATGAAAAATCGTATTCACCAATAACTCAACAAAGATAATTAGATTATTAACAATAATAAAATGGTTTTTGATTCTATTAATAATCTAGAGAACATTTCTTCTCTAATTACCTTCGATTTTATTTCTCTATTCACTCATAGTGTTTCAGTCTTATTTTTGTAATTGTTTTTCTTCTAAGGTGGGTGTAAAATGGTTTTGGTTCTCTTCACCCAAAAATATTGTAAACAATGTATTCAGTATTTTCCATCTTCAGAAACTTTAGTTTACGTAATGAGAATATTTGTGAACAAACACATCTATAACAATCAACTCTTCTCCTGATGTATTCAGTTTATTTTACTTTACTTATAAAATGGTGTGCATGTCTCAACATTCTAACCCTGATTTCTATAATTATACGTTTCAGTGTATTGCTAACTTGATGTCTTTTATCAGTCCGACTTTGGACAAACAGTCTCTTTTATTTATCCTATGTAAAGTTCCTGAATTACTCCAGGACGATGTTTATGGTTATATAGAGACAGAATCCTATGTAACAGCATATTTGTTTTCTGCAGCAGAAAGTAATAATATATAGCAGTCTTTTCAGTACTCAGAGGCGCAATAATATACTTTTTACTAATACAACTGAAAATGTATTATCCATAAATTCAAACTTTATAGGAATGAAAGTATATTAGTCATAAACTCAAACCTTATTTATAGAATGAAGATATATTTGTCATAAACTCGAACCTTATTTACAGAATGAAAGTATATTTGTCATAAACTCGAACCTTATTTACAGAATGAAAGTATATTAGTCATAAACTCATACCTCATTTACGGAATGAAAGTATATTTGTCATAAACTCAAACCTTATTTACAGAATGAAAGTATATTTGTCATAAACTCAAAAATTATTTACAGAATTAAAGTATATTAGTCATAAACTCTTGTTATCAAACTCTGCTATGCTATTGCTTTCAATTTTTGTTGTCTTTCAAAATTTATAGTGCGTAATGAAGGATTCATAATTAGACTGTTTTACCAAAACATTTCTTGTAGTTTTTATTAGTCGATAGTGTAATAATTATTTACTGCATGTTTTGTGTATTTTTTAAATAATTGTAATGCTTCCTACAGAGCAATAGCTGACTAAACCACAATATTACCTTATTGTGTCATATAACAATTAACTCATAATTGCCAAATAACAACAACATTCAAACTATTAATAAAAATAGTTGAAGCATAGTTCGAAGAAGCTATTATGAAACAATTCTAGAATATCAAATAATAAAGTACTTTTAAATGGGAAATATTTCGGTTTCGTTATAAAATAGCGAGAAGAACTCGAAATCATGTTGTTCTGGTTTATATCTGGATATTTCGAAACAAATCGTCTGTGTCTATATATACAATGATTATTCCGATATAGGTGTGGTGTAGTGTTAACATGTAGCGTTATGTATCAAAAATTCCAAGATTCAAATCGGTATATGGCGCACTTTTAAGCTGTGCTAGGGACGTAACGCTAAAGAATACCTGTGTAGAGGTTTTGCGCATTACGTTAACGGACTTTCTGTAAAGATATGGATTTATAACTGTACAGCTATTCAATAGGTCGATATATCATTGTTTACATGCATTGATCAGATGATTTACAGCCTCAAGTGAACGTACTTAGAAGACGAATGTTTGTATTTGGGGTTCAAAATGGCGGAGTAAAGTATAAGCCGTGTGACTTTCTGGTGTCAGTGCAAGACCTCTAGAGGCAGCATATACAGCTGACTGATTAATCGCGTTACCCATGGTTAACAATTCTACATCAGGGACAATTATGTCTGAACTTAGGGGTTTCTGGCTTTAGCCATTTTATTGTCTTTATGCCACGTAAGAAATATCAAGCTAAACTGTTTCCACTGGTCCGCTTTTATGAATGCCCATTTGTAATACCCATGTTTGTAAATAACTAATGCTAGACTCAACAGATAGCCCGATGTAGCTTTGCTCTAAGAAAGCACACTTTTTTGTTGCTCTGTTATTTGCCATAACTACGCCCGTTTTTAAAATTTTAAAGTAATTTTAATGTTTCAAATTTCTCATATACCTGTCATATCTGTTGTTGGTACTTTGGACACTTCAATAGTAGTATCCCGTGGTTCAAACAACATTTTATCTTCCTAGCTTATTGTTATTCTGGGGATGTTTTATCTTTTACTGTTGTTGTTAAAATTGCTGTACTTATTATTCCCTACAATTTTAAATTTTTTGTTGTATGATGCATAGAAATAACATTGAAACTTTGATTGACCTCACTAATATTGTTACAGATTAGGCTTACAATATTATGTTAACAATAACTTTTATATATCTTTGAAATTCAGAACTATGTGCCTGTCAGTAGACTTCAGAATCTTGTTTTTATTCAGTGAATCAAGCTCACGTTTTGATATTTCTTTTACATTTTCTCTATTAAAAATGTAACACGTTATCTTCCGGTTAAGAGCCATTTTTAGAATATTACAATCTCTTAAGAAAACTTGACTCGAAATTAACTACGGTACTGTGCAAAAGTGTTAGGATACGAGAATGTTTTATAATTATTTTCGTTTTATAGGGCTAATTATTTCCTGACATTACAGAATGTAAATGTCAACACTATAGCAATGCTTCACTGATCTATGTTAACACCTGAATGAACCAGGGTGAGAATACTTATCATTCTTTAGACTTCCCATATACCCTTATCAAGGATATATCATAAGGGTTCTACTTGAATGAACATACCGATCCAATTTAGGGTCTGAAATAACTATAATAGTACCCCATACAGTGTTTTTACTGTACAGAAAGAAGATAACATGCAGCTAACATATGGTACCGATATATGCTAGAATAAATCAATTTAATAGCACTTCACAAATAAACGTCAATGAAAACAGTATTTAACACTGTATATTAAGTTTCGTTGTAATGCCACTATCAAAAAGTGTAGATTATTGTCAGTAGAGCAGAGAGTTCGTATAAAGGCTTTACGTAATGCTGGTTGCACTCTCTGACAAATTGTTGCAGACAGGTAAGTTTGAAAATAGGAAAGGAGGAAGTAGAAATGCAGTGACATTGATGTTAAGTATCTTCGTTCATGCAGCCTTCTGGATAGAAGGAAGACTGCCACTGATCTTAAATATTAGATAAATGACCATGTAAGAAATGACACAAGTGTTCATATCTACAGTATCAAAAAGACCCAAGGAGAATGAAATATTTGGTCACGTAGCAGTTAATAAACCTTTTCTCTAATCTCCAACTATTTTCAAGAAACTGAAATTTGCTAAAACGTACAAAAACTGGATTTTTGTGATTGGAAAAAAAGTATTATGGAAAGGTGAGTTCAAGTTTGTTATATCTGGTTCAAAGCATGGGTTGTATGTTCATTGGAAGAAGGGTGGAAGAAACTTAAATCAATGCGTAGTACCTACCGCAAAGCATGAGGAAGGCAATGTGGTGATTTAGGTACTTTTTTTCTGCTGAGGAAATAGAATATATTTGCAAAATACATGGAATAATAAGCCAGTGCAAGGACATTAGATACTGATCAGTTATGGTATAAACAGTGGTTAACATATTATTGGTAAAGGATTTTACTAACAAGAAGATAATGACCCTAAATACCCACCCAACCTATGCATAAATTAATTAATTAAAAATAAGCCGTTGGAGTCGTACAAATAATGCAATGACCTCCAAAGGGCCCCGATCTCAACCCAGCTGAGCAGAATTGGGATTTGGTGGATCAGACACTTGACAACTCAAAAGTTACTTCCAAATAAACCTTATGAGAGTATATGACAGACGTATGAAAGACACTTTGATTAAATATGTTGCAGTAATGCCTGAAAGACTGTTTGCAGCTATTAAAGCTAAAGGGGATCACACACAATATCAGGTCATTCCAGAAGTAATATCGTTTGTAAACTAAGATTTAAAAAAATAAAAAGAACTCAAGTAACAACTTTGATCAATTATATATTGTCCATCACTTTCAATAACAGTCTACCAACGTCTCAAAAGATTTTCAATACTACGTTTGTAAACATCAGGTGGTTATGAGATAAAAAATGTACAAATGCTATTTTTTAACTCATCCGTAGAAGTAAACTTTTTATTCAGATGATGTAGCAAGATTCTGATAAGATAGTAATTTAGAAGAGCAAGATTACGAAACTAAGGTGGAAAGATCAGGAGAACAAGGATGATGGGAAAGTTACTCCAAGCCAAACTCTTTAATTTTTCTGGATGTGATCCAAGTGGTGTGAGGACGTGCATTGTCATAATGGAAAGCAACTCCTTTCTGATTCATCAAAGCAGATCTCTCTTTTTTTTAGTGCAATATTCAGTTGATCCAGTTGTTAATAGTACCTCTAAGCAGTGGTTGTCTGGTTTGGTTGTTTTAACAATTAAAATGTATTATACCACCTTTGTCCCACCAAAAATTAAGCAAAACTTAAATAAGGTGCAGGTTCGCTTTTGGCTGTGGTGTAGCTGGTTTTTCTGCACTAACCCGCTATTGGCGGCACTTAGCATTTTGTTGGAGTACCCATCTCTCATCTACAGTCACTAGCCAGTTCACAGCTTGAAGTTTATGAGAGTGAAGAGATGTGCATATGTCTACTCGTTTTCTCAGATTATCAGCTGACAATTCATGTGGTTCCCGTTTTTCCAACTTTAAAATTCTACCAAGTTGTTACAAATGTTGATGGACAATGAAATAAAAAGAATCGAGTTTCTTGGCTAATTCTTCAACAGTTACAGCACAATCCTTCTCCAGAGTTGCTAGAAGCAGGACATTATCAAATTCAAGTGAGCGCTCAGTGCGAGCTGCATCTGTCAAACTGCAGTCGTCAGTTCCAAACGTATTAAATCATCTTTGACATTTCCTCACATTCAGAATGTCGTTGCCGTACACCTCTTGGATGCTTCGCGTAGTTTCGGTAGCACTTTTCCCTCTTCTGAATTCGTAAAACATTATATGTCTTATGCACTCCTTTGACAACTCCATGATAATCAGGGTTCCTAAAATAAATAAAACAAAAACTAGTAAAGAAACAAACTGACTTACAATTAATGCTATCAAGTTGTCCCATATAACTTATTTGACTTTCAGAAAAACTTCATTTAGCGAAGAAATATGCATTTAAGCTTATCCCAAAAACGACATTATTTATGAGATGACGCAATATTGTTGAACTCAAACACTTTCACTGAGTTTCTGTTGCACTAAATATAAAGATTACTAAACTTTTGATGTTTATTTTGTAATTTATGTTTCATTGTTATTTGAAAATAGCCTAAAATCTAACTTTTGACTTTGCCCTTACAATTTCGCACAGTACTGTAGGTCTAAACAAATATTTTAAAAGCGGGTTCCCACCTTATAACCATCACATTCATTGAACAATAATAGTCTTCCTGAACAAGTCATTCGCTTTAGCTTTCAATTCTACCTGCACAAGTAATTTATTTTAAATGAAAATCCTATCCATGCTAAATGATTAATTTCTAATGTTAAAATTGCGACATACTGTAGTTATATTTCACTCAGGAGTTTTGCGATGAAACAAACAATTATTAATTTCAACATTCACAAGTAAAATAACTCAAAGATCAACGTATATGAAAAGTAGGGTAAAGTGCTAAATGGTTATCATTAATTGCGGCAATGCTGTAAAAACTGTAGTTGGTGGTTTTGATTTTAGAATCTTGTTGTACTAACATATTAAATGTTAATATTATATTATTGTTTTTTTAAACAATACACATTTTCTTTCTGCTTTTTTTACGTGACTACTTTATACCTTAATGGAAGCTAGAGATACAACTATTGATACATTTTTCATGTACTTAAAAAATCTGAACTCTATAGGACGGAAAAGGTAAGCATAATCATTTTAAAAAACGAAATTTTCAAGCTAATATTTCTCGAACAAAGAACAGTGCCAACCAACCGAACACCGGATAACTGGTACGAGTAAGATCCTGAGTCCATAAAAAAATAAAATGAGTGTGTGTTTGTAATGAGGTACAAAGTTGGCTCTCTGTGCTCTGCCCACCACGGGTATCGAAACCCGGATTCTAGCGTTGTAAATCTGCAGACGTACAGCTTGGCAACGGGTGGAGAGGCATAAAATGAGTGGAAAGGTGTGAATCACTATTAAACTGTAGAAGACAGTGAGGAGGAAGGACATCGGTGCCAAGCCGCCAAAGTAGTATCCTTACAACTAACACCCTCAAGGAATAACCGACTGTCACAACCATATCAGTGTAATGTAAGGAAATTAACAGCAGTTGCATCTTAAAAAGCTATCTTATGCCGGAATAATATGATTCAGAACGCTCCCTTTGATGTGTGTTTGTGTTTGTCTTACAGCAAAGCCACATTGGGCTATCTGCTGAGTCCACCGAGGGGAATGAAATCTCTGATTTTAGTGTTGTAAATTCGAAGACTTACCGCTGTACCAGCGGAGGACTCTTCCGTTGCTACCTCAACAATTAACTTGAAGAATTATAACACTAAGGATCGGAGTATGATATCCCCAGCGTAACTAAGCGCTTAAAAACATGGAAATAAATAACTTAGGGTTATAACACTTTAAACAAAACGTAACAAGAATTATAAAGTAAACATTTTTACTTTTAAATAAATAACGAAATAATATAGACGAAGAAAAAACCTGAGAATAATGGATACAGGAGTTTGAAAAGAGCTCTGTGAAAATATTGACCACCTAGTGAGAAAGCTTAGCAGACGAATCCACGAGGATCTTTATCTTACATAAATCCCTATAGATGCTATTTTAGGAAATGGTCTTTTCTTTAGATTTTTCGAACTCCGTGGTTTGAGCGTGTTTTGAGAATTTTTTAAGTTTAAGTACATAACGTTGTATAACAGGGGAAGTATTAGGTATAATAATTTACTTCGGACAAGTCACCAGTTTATTATGTTACGTACGTTACGTATTACGATTTCCAAAAGCCGAAAATTTTAATTTTAATCAGGAAATTAATTATATATTAACGTGTATTAAATTTATTATATTTGCCAACAAGATTGATACGCACAGTTTTCTTTTTTAACACATATATTTTAATATACAAACGGTTAAATAACAATTTACAATAACGGTTATTACTAATTGTTATTACAAATAATTGTTTACGTACACGAGGTTTACAAGCTTACAAACAATACTGAGGTTTATATCCGGTCTAGAACTGTATTTGAATGATCCAGGTTCACGACGAGCAAATTAATTGTGAATTGATATTTTCACATACACTTGAGCTAGCTAGCTTGATTGGCCTCACATTCTTTCAAGTTGATTTTTTACGACATAGATATTTTCTGTCTTCGTATAAATACTAAAGTCCGAAGTTGATTCACTGGTTGAAAGATTTGTAAGGTTTGAAATCTACAAACGTTTCTGGTTCACTTATACAGTTTTTCGATTAATAGACGTTAACCACAATAATAGCTTTCCGAGGCATATATCACAATAACAGTAGCTGACTAATAAAAATCTTGTTCTCGGCATGTCGGTTTTATATAGCTGAAGACGAGTTTCTAAAACATTCAAGAAAGTTCGAACACGCCAGCGTTTTCGTAAAACACATGTTGATTCTTACTCTCAAAAATCTTCTACAAATTTTGAGAACAGGAGAGACTTGCGCAGTACAGTCAAGAATATACGTCACATGCAAAGAAACAAAAACTGTACTGGAACAATTGTTGGTATTAATGCTGGGCTCTAGAAGCAGTCTCTTAACATTGAAATTTTCAAATATGCTTTCATACTAGCATTGGTGAATTTCAGTTTTTATGAAAACTATTTCTAATTATTTCATTTCGATCTTGATTATGTGAGGGCACACTTTTTTCACATCTCTGATGGTTAACAGTTGATCTCAACTGATAGCTCGAAGTTGGCGTGAAATGAAGCGGAGGTGTTGGTCATTGTGTGCCTTTCTGTTTTTATGTCTACAGAAGCACATTTTAGACGATTTATGTGACTAAAACATACCAAGAATTACAGCTCTCCACTTTTTATTTATAGAGTGAACTGAATGTAAGAAAACTGCTGGTTCAAGGAATTCAAAGTTTTTAGTACCATGATGAGTTTATAAACTTACAACAGTAACATCCAAGTTACACGTGTTATTTACTTCTCCTTCGATGGTATTAGGCCTAAAATACACGTTTAAAGCTCGCTGCGAAGTTGGGTCCCCCTTGTATATAACTTACTATAGTATGAGACAAACAACATTCTTCAGCGAGGTCACATTATAACGATCCTTAGATCCACTGTAATAGAAATAAGAACTATAAAAATATATCAGGAAAAGTAAACGTATTGATGATGACAGCTACAAAGTTGTTCTTTATCTACAGACAATCTTTGTATGTTTAGTTATCTTGTTTCTATGATCACTGAGTGAAAAGAAAACAATTTCCTTATTGTTTAACGTTGAGAGGCAGGAAATCTTACGAAGCGTTGGGAAGACGTTCATGCAGGGATTGGATAGGAAACATTGGTTCGTAGTTCAGTTTTAAGAAATGGTCATTATTAATGACGTTACCCCAGAAACGAAAGTTGCACGGTGTTGGGTTTGTCTTGCACTCTCACGACGTGATGAGGCAAAAATAAGTGTTAAAAATCTCGTCTTTGCTGATCCTTTTAAGGCAGATACCCTGTTTCATATAAACTATGTTTTCAAAAAAAAATTTTTTTTGAAGTGCTTTGTTACTATAATACATTTTTCATATATAAAAAGAAATACTTAACACACGTAATATACTTACAAATATAGCCAACTCTGTGTAGCACGTGTTATGATTTTCACGTGTTTCTATTTTCATGTGCTCAACATTCACCAGAGCAATCTTTTCTAGCACTTTAAACTTGAATATATAAAAGTAATAACTACTAAGACTTGATGTTAATGTTATATTTTTAAATAGTCTAATGTGGGAACTGTTTAAAATAAAATAGTATTTCCTTAGAGATGTAGAACAAAGTTTTGTGAGTTTGTGATACTTGTGACGCTAAAATGTTAAATCAGCTTGAAAAAGTCCTTTCCACTGAAATGTTTATGAAAACTGTTGTTAAATCAGCGTTTATATTCGATACATTTCACCAACATTGAAGTAATGTCAGGAAATTGAGATTTTTTGTGAACGAAATCCACAGTTTTGAATTAATTGTCACAACTTTGTGCTTTTTTTTATACTTTCTAAATGAAAGCATCACGTGTTTTTAACTTCTTTGTAGTTCATTTGTACATGTTTTATTCTGTGTATTATGGTGTTTCCTTTATTTTATTTCAAGTATGATTATTGAAATTAATTACTTGCAATATTAGACTACAATACTTAGTTCAAGAAACTGAAACACTTGTAGTTCTAAACCAGAATTATTTGTTTAAATTGGAAATCTGGAATATTTAGATGCAACGCTTTGTTGTTTTAGTTAGAGCACTTCCGTCCTAAACATTTGATTGTTGTAGTTTTTCTCAATAAAGACTCCTCTTACAGAGTAACTTCTCTTGGCGTGTATTTTCTCAACTGCCTGTCTCAACAGAAAGCTGTAGTACATAAATGTAAGAAAAGAATAAAGCTAGTAGCTTAAACAAGGTTTGTTTGTTTACGCATAATTCGTATGGAATAAAAACATTGCACATAAAACACAAAATAATAATGCATACATTACAGCTGTTTACCTTAGAACACTTCTGGTAGTATGTCACAATGTTTATCTATTTATTGTGGAATACTTGTATTATTAAGCTATGAAGTTTGGCTCTTTACTGGAACACTGATAGTATTAAACTAATACGTTTGACTATTAACTCTGAAACTCTTATAGTACTAATAACGATGTTTGGCTGTTTACTCTGGAACACGTATAGTATTCGGCTAAGACGTTTGGCTATTTACTATGGAAAACTTGTTATACTAGTAACGATGTTTGCCTGTTTTTTTCGGAACATTTGTAGTATCAGTAACGACGTTTGACTGTTCACTTCTGAAACACTTGTGTTAATAAGCAAAGATATCTTCGTGTTTACTGTGAAGCATTTGTATTATTAAGCTGCAAGGCTTGGCTGTTTACTGTGGAACACTTGCAGTGATACGTTTTAATGTTTCACAGTTTACTCTGAAGCACTTATAGCACTAAGCTACAACGATTTGATTGTCGAGAGTAGAAATGTCCTTTTCCTCATGTACAATAATTAATACTTTCATTTTTGTTTCACATCATTACTATTTTATTTGCAACGCTAGCAAAACACGTCAGTTAACAAGATCAATAAAAGACAAAAACACGAATTCCTGTTACCCGAGAGCTTTCGCAATGTTTTTTCATTTTCATCAGAGGGAAGAAAAAAATTGTTTTGATGCATCATAGAAGTCCTAAAACTGTATGTTATGTAACAAGAGCTGTTGGTCGACAGGAAACAACTTAGATTAATATTTATATCTAATTTCAACAAATAAATACTGTGTTTAAATATTATTTAAATGATTAATCTCTCAAAATGTCAAGTTTCAATCGCAAAATTAAATGAAGAAAAGTCTTATTTACATTAAGCTTATTAACAAAACCCATAATTTAAACCATCAGCTACTAAAAACTGTATACTTTTACATTGATCTGAAATACACGTAAGTTACGGTTACTTGATGTTATTTTGATATTGGAACTATAACTCACATGGATTATCAACAAAAGTTTGTCATCTGTCTGTGTAAACTGTGCTACACACTCTAGCCTTGACAAGCGATAGACTAAAGAGGACGAATATTTAATAGCCTATTTCGCATTTAACAAAAAGCTCTCTGTCTTGGCAACGTTCCAGCGCAACTTTGAAGTTATTGAGCGATTTGGGCGACATTTTGGTTTTAAGCGCCATTTTTGTACTGTGTTTCAATGTATATATTACTAAAAATCGATATCATTATGTAGCACGTTAATTATATTAAGAACTCATTTATGATGTGAGCAACTTGCGTAAAGTCGCGTAACAAATATTTTGTATAACTTTACAAAACAACACTTGTTATTGTTTTAGGAAAATATCAATTGGTTAGCCACATTCACTAGTATTTATAAGTTCGAAAAAAATTATTTTATTTTTTTCTGCTCTAAAGCAGTCTTTTTTAAATAAAAACAAAAAGTAATAAACGAACGCTAACACTAAAAATGTGTAGGTGGTGTGTTCGTAGTGCCATCTTTTAGCAGATATGAACAACTTATTTAGGATTCATCTCGGAAGATTTATAGCAAGGTGTTAATTGAAGAATAAATTGAAATATTGTTTCCAAATGCACATTTTCATTACATATTTATAGATGTCAAATGCAATACAACGAGTTTAATTTAAATGCTATTCAGCTACAATTTCAACTGAACTGATTCAATAACTAACGAACTGGTCATGTTAACGTGCTGGGTGTCACATAAGAAAGCCCATAGTTTTAATTATATTCTGTTAAACACAGTCTGTAATTTAATCTGTTGGAGCGTCATAGAATTAACGGTCAATCTCGCTGTTCGGTTGACTGATTACTTTATGTAATCAGCAGCTCCAAATTAGGTGGCTGCACTTCAACATCAGGTCATTTCGGTCGAAAATATCAAGTAAGTAAAATACAATTGTATTCATTTACATCCTGCTCTGTATCGATTAACAGATGTTATAATGTATTTCTTTATAATTTCATTTTGTTCTTTTTGTCTCTTTCATGGAATTCTATATAGTTTTCTGTCTTAATATTTTAATATTTATTGTTGTTGTTGTTGTTTTAGAATTAAGCACAAAGCTGCACAATGGGCTATCTGTGCTCTGCCCACCACGGGTATCGAAACCTGGATTTTACGTGTAAGTCCGCAGACATACCGCTAAGCCAATGGGGGGCAATATTTATTGAAAAACATTTTTCTTTTAAATACGGTTCATTTTCTATAATTTTTATTAATAACTGTCTGAGAACTATAACACATAGAATGTGAAATATCTTTGTTTCACGCTTTAAAATATTTTTGAAGTTTACAACAAACGTCATTTTAAAAGGACTCAATTTAAATTTGCAATTCAAAAATTACTTCGATGAGAGAAATCTATTTGTCAAATATTTACCGTTGTAATAACTCAGTTTTGAAATTTATTTGTGATCAGTTTGCACTTAACACAGAATACATTAACTTGCTTTTATTTTTATAAACATTTTTTTTCAAGTACCTAATTTTAAGGATGATATATGAATTCGCATGTATTGAAATGAAATTAGACAAAATTCACGTGTCACAATACATGAGCGCGTTTAATTTACTTAAGGCAAATAGATGCCAAACTGATAGTTTTAAAAGGTTAACAATATGAGAGAAATCTCTTCTTCAAACCCTGTACGAGCTAAATAGAAAGGTCTGCATCAAATGTAATCACATCCATAGCGTCCTGGTCATGAAAACAAAGTATTCACACAGTCATGTGTATTTATTTTCAAAGTTTAACCACCTTATTCCTTTAGAGTTTGTTGTTTTGTTTTTCAGTATATTTCAGTTTGTGTTATGTGCAGTTTTTATACATAAACGAATTATACTTTTTTCTTCCTGAAATTATTTTAAAAGCATAAAAATGTTATTATTTAAACTTGTTACAAAAAGACTGAGTCGAGCATGGCCAGGTGGTTAAGGCACTTGACTCGTAATCTTACGTTCACGGGTTCAAATCTCCATCGCACCAAACATGCTCGCCCTTTCAGCCATGTGAGCGTTACAATGTGACGGTCAATTCCATTATTCGTTGGTAAAAGAGTAGCCCAAGAATTGGCGGTGGGTGGTGATGACTAGTTGCCTTTCTTCTAGTCTTACACTGCTAAATTAGGGACGGTTAGTTATCAAATGTTCATTCATTAGTTAGCCAGCTCGCGCTTTTTGTTCAACTAATGAACGTATATTTGATGTAAAGTTATTATCAATGCTATAAGTGTAGTTACCAGTGTGTTCACCAATTTTAATTTCAATCCTTCAAGTCGCACATTCAATTGTTTTTAGACGCATAATGTTTTTCACACTTAAAGTGTTTTTTTATTATATATCATGTTTTTTGTCAATATTCACCAACAAACCACAGCAAGTAATAAAAAAGTGACACTCTATAGTAACCAACCTATTATTCCAAACAGATTTATACTTTACAGAAGCAAACAGATTGTTTATAAAGTATGTGGTGGTGGTTTTGCCTCTCTGGAACCGTATTAACAACTTCCTTTCTAGTAACACCATGGAAACTAGATTAACAGTTTTATAAACATTTTTTTTCAAGTACCTAATTTTAAGGATGACATATGAATTCGCGTGTATTGAAATGAAATCAGACAAAATTCACGTGTCACAATACATGAGCGCGTTTAATTTACTTAAGGCAAATAGACGCCAAACAGATAGTTTTAAAAGGTTAACAATATGAGAGAAATCTCTTCTTCAAACCCTGTACGAGCTAAATAGAACGTAATCCGAGGGTCGCGGGTTCGCGCCCGCGTCGCGCTAAACATGCTCACCCTCCCAGCCGTGGGGGTGTATAATGTGACGGTCAATCCCACTATTCGTTGGTAAAAGAGTAGCCCAAGAGTTGGCGGTGGGTGGTGATGACTAGCTGCCTTCCCTCTAGTCTTACACTGCTAAATTAGGGACGGCTAGCACAGATAGCCCTCGAGTAGCTTTGTGCGAATTCCCAAAACAAACAAACAAACAAAAAGCTAAATAGAAAGGTGTGCATCAAATGTAATCACATCCATAGCGTCCTGGTCAGGAAAACAAAGTATTCATACAGTCATGTGTATTTATTTTCAAAGTTTAACCACCTTATTCCTTTAGAGTTTGTTGTTTTGTTTTTCAGTATATTTCAGTTTGTGTTATATGCAGTTTTTATACATAAACGAATTATACTTTTTTTCTTCCTGAAATTATTTTAAAAGCATAAAAATGTTATTATTACCCGCATCCACTCGGTACAATTGTATCAAGCACCATTATTTATACTAATATCTCATGACTCAAAACATTTAATTAGAAGTTCATAAACGGCAGCAAATTTCTGATTGAAAGTTAATAACAGATAATAAATAATAACCGTCCACCTGTATGATTCTTTTTAAAACCTTAACCTGGAAACTGCTATCTAGTTTGCTTGACCTAACCCATACAGCACGTCCTTTCACCCTGTATTTTGCTGCTGTAAATAACCGTCTTCAATTCAAATGACAAAAAACTAATAACTGTTCACCTTTAATTATTGGTAAGACTGTAGTGCAAATTCAGACCAATGGCTCACGTGATTTTGTGCGTAAACATGCGCAAAGTTTAGTCAAAGTTGAGCTGCTTTTGTTTGATAACTTTACACATATGGCTAAAATTTAGACTGACTTAAAACCTAATTGTAGGTTCTAAAGACCCATCAGTGTACCAAATATTAAAAAAATACACGAAAGTTAAGTATGTTTAAATATCGAATAAAGTTTCCGTAGTTTCACTTGGAACAAAAGAAAAAGAATATTCAATCAAAATTGGAAATTTCATATCTCGTGTATTTCTGAATGGATTGCCTTGAAATAAGGAATATGAAAAAAAAAGAGTCCTCTAGAGAATATATACTGAAAATATGTGGTAGTTTGAATTACTACAGTTCGAGCTCAATAAATTAGAAAATAGCTAACCTATCAGTCCTGTTAATAACATAGTGTACCCTGAAGGTTGTTTTGTCCGCATGACACACTACTGTGTATCTTTATCATAATTAAAATGGTTTTATCTACAAACGAATTCTCTTACATCAGGTGAAGTTAGATGTGATTTCTGTAATGTATTTTGGTGTATAAAAGACATTTTAATACTGATAACAAACAATATTACAATAACAAATTTGCTATTTTCTTTAACTGGACGCTAAATGTTTTGATTTATGGCTTCTTCAGTGTAGTTTCTGTAGTTACGGTTTGCATTGTAGTGAAACACTTTTAAAGAAGCTGTAAATTTTGGATTTATTAGATATTGTGCTTCGTTCAGTCATAAGTTGGTAAACTTATAACACTATAAACCGGGGTTTGATACTCGTTGGGCTAGTTGGGCAGATTTGTGCTTAAACACAATAAAATACATCTTAAGAATGCATCTTGAACTAACCCTTGCCTATTTTCATACGAATAATTATTCTACTTCGAAAGTTCAGCAACATATGGGAATAAAAGTATTTTTATGGAAAAGCCACAAATATGATGATTGCAGAGGTAAATTAAATTTTTCTTTTAGACTCACACTTTTATTCGTAATTGGAACTTTTTAACCATCAATCAAATTCTTTCAAAATTTTAACGGCATATTATTATTATTTTTTTAATATCAATAATTCAAAATATTTCCACCATATCTAGTAGCAGTGTTGTAGAGAATTATAATTCTTACAATGACCGGCATGGCTAAGCGTGTTAAGGTGTGCGACTCGTAATCTGAGGGTTGCGGGTTCGAATCACATACTCGCCCTTTCAGCCGTGGGGACCTTATAATGTGACGGTAAATCCCACTACTCGTTGGTAAAACAATAGCCCAAGAGTTGGCGGTGGGTGGTGATGACTAGCTGCCTTTCCTCTAGTCTTACACTGCTAAATTAGGGACGGCTAGCACAGACAGCCATCGAGTAGCTTTGTGCGAAATTCAAAACAAACAAACAAACATTCATACGAACTCTGGAAATTTTAGCGCATATTAAATGTATAACTATTTCAAAATGACTTGAATGACTAAATTATATATATGATTGGATTGAATATTTAGATTTAAAGGGGAATTCAAGTTTTCTTTTTATTTACTTTTCATCAAGAAGTCTAAAATAGTGGCTTTCTACTGTTATTTATTTTTATACGAATAAAATATATTTTGAAGGCCTGTTAGTTAGAGCCCACGACTCGCAATCTGAGAGTTGAGGGGTTCGAATCCCTGTCACCAAACGTACTTGGCTTTTCAACCGTGGGGAGAATAGTAACATCATGGTTAATCCAACTATTCGTAAACCCCCTTAGTGGCACAGTGGTATGTCAGGACAACAGTGTAAACCAGGTTTCGATACCCGTGGTGAGCAAAGTACAAACGATCCATTGTGCAGCTTTGTTCTTCAAACAAAAATCGTGGTAAAAGAGTCGCCCAAGTGTAAGCATTGAGTAGTGTTGACTAGTCGCTTTTCCTCTAATATCGTGGTAAAAGAGTCGCCCAAGTGTAAGCATTGAGTAGTGTTGACTAGTCGCTTTTCCTCTAATATATAATTGGTAAATTAGGGATGGCTAGTACATTCAGTCTTCCTGTAACATTGCACGAAAGAACGAATCGCCAACGACAAAGGAGATATCATTAGTGTGTGCATTCCCATAATTTTGCTTTCGTAAAAATAGATAACAGGGAAAGCACTTTTCCGTGTTACGAAACACATCTAAGTAGAACAAATATTATTTTGTTATTAAATTTAAATTGCTTTTAAAGTTTAGATACTACGATTTTCCTCTTAATATTTTTAAAACTGTGAGGCATGATCGTAATGAATAATATGGTAAAAACAACTAACATAATGGACACAAGAAACCCCTACTGTTAGTAGGTACAGCTGAATTCGCTTATTCAAATAACATATATTAAAATAAATATTCTAATACTGACGGTATGGAACTGCGTATTCAATCGCTTATGGTGTGTATTTATGTTGAAATACGTTTGTTTGTGTCTAACAACATCATTTATGTTTTACAAAATTAGTTATTACTTGTCCAAATCTTCAATAGCAGGAAATCCTTCATTTTTGTTAATCGCTTATATTTGTTGGAATTTTATGTCCAGTAAAACGACGTAATTGGTAAAGTAAATATATCATTTTAAATGTATATGTGAATACATACAGTAGAATCAGAATTGCGAAGTATTGAAGGCACTGAAAATATTCTTCGAAAAACTTTTTCACTCGAAATGAAGACATTCATATACCCTGCATGTCCAGATGGTCAAGGCGGTCGACTTGTAATCGGAGGGTCGCGAGTTCGAATCCCCGTCACACCAAACATTCTCGCACTTTCAGCCATGGGGACGTTATAATATGATGATCAGTCCTACCCTTCATTGATAAAAGAGTAGCCCAAGAGCTGGGGGTGAGTGGCGATGATTAGCTGCCTTCCTTCTAGTCTTACATTGCTATATCAGGGACGGCGAGCGCAGATGACCATCGTGTAGCTTTTCGCAAAATGAGAGAAACAAAACAATAGTTCAATACATTTAAGAATTTCCAGCTACTTCTCTGCTCTTCCACATTAGATATTGGGTTCAACTTTTCCTTTATTTTCTATTTTTACAGAAAATAAAACACAAAACTGGAATTCAGAGGCCGATCGCATCAACTTCAGTTTCAGTGAAAAATAAAATTAGAAATTATTTGAGGATTAAGCTAAAAATAAAACACGTAAAAGGGAAAAGAAGTTTGTTATAATTACTGAGACCTAGTAAACGAAAACAAAATAAGACCGGCAAGAAGCTGGTGTAGTAATTACATGTCTGATTATACTTTACGGGAGTACATTTTGAACAAATCGAAAACACAAAGATGAACTTCCTTCTGTTAAATTAAAACGTCTGTTACTTGTTGAATTTTTTATAAACTTTATGTAGGGATAATGCTGTGGCTGTCTTTTATTTGTTTGTTTGTTTTGTTGTTGTTTTTTTAATTTCGCGCAATGCTACATGAGGTTAGGACTCTCGATTCATAATGGGAGGTAGCTACTTCGAATTCACGTTACACCAAACATTGTCGCCCTTTCAGTCGTGGGGGCTTTATAATGGTACAGTCAGTCCCACTATTCGTTGGTAAAAGAGTAGTCCAATAGTTGATGGTGGGTAGTGATGAATAACTGCCTTTCCTCTAGTCTTACACTGCTAAGTTAGGGTGGCTAGCAAAGATAGCTCTCGTGTAGCATTGCGCGAAATTCAACACACACACAAGCTTCAAATTCTTTTGTTATTCTTAGGATTTTGTGTAAGATAGGTTTTACTACATATAATATTGCTACGTGTTGGTGTTACTGCTAGAATATCAACTGATAAAATAAGGGTTATCAAAACAGAGTGAAACAATGAAATACAGAGGGTGAACTACATATTTTTAGAACAGTCTGAATACGCTACAGTAATGACATTTTGCTGAAACTGAGATTCTTAATGTCACGGGCGATATCTATGTGTAATTTCTATATTTTTGGTTTATGGCAAGTTCCTAACTATTTCAATACTTCTATGAATGAATTTATGGTTGGAGGATTACGTCACTGCCACTTCCGAGGAATTATATTCGCAAAGCGAGATTGTTAAATAATGCAGAGTTAAATGACACTGATTTTAGAAGAATGGAGTTATCGATGTTCCCTAGAGCGAAAAACTAGACTGCAGTAAAAAAGTAATTAGGATAGAAATGGGCATAGAAACCATCCCTCAAAGCCAATACGAACCAATTCCTTCATTCGCAATGTAATGACTGTTATTAAGAAAAAAATTCCCCTTAATGGTTAAAATTAACTTATCTTTTGATACCATGATAGGCATAATAAACACGGATTAGAAAGTTCAAGGAGGATGTGAAGTCACAAAATCACAAACTTCCTGCGACACCTCGAAATGTAACGATATGTTCATGAGAAAGACAGTCTAAGAAAGTAAAATTACAGCAACCTCGTGCAGGCCTAATAACATTTTTGTCAAGACTCCCGGTATAGATCCACTATACTTTCTTTACCTTTGTGCCTAAACATAGCCTTAGAAACTGACGTCCATGTACATTAGTCGATCTGTGGAAAGTCTGCTAGGTAATGACGGTCGTCAGATAATGAGTTGATTTTAGGAAAGTGTATTTCTTTTTGTGTGAATAATTTTCACAATATCTTTAAAGTGAGCATGTCCATTGTATATATTATATAAGAGTAATAACCCTATGAAATATTTTTTACCACTCGCTGTAACAATAGAATATCCATGATCTAATTAAGATTAGTACGACTAAAAATATCAAATTTATAGGTGGAATTCCAACCCGTATTATTTCACCTTTTGATAATTTATATGTATTTTGCTCTTTTATTCGAAAATTTATTTATTTTTTCTCTAAAATACCCATAGTTTATATAGAGAGGGCGTTCTTCGCTTTATCAGTTGAATGGGTTCGAGATAATGAAATAAAATACACAGAAACGGTCAGTTTTATGGATTCTATTAGGCTTATCACTATTACTATAAGTTTTTTGTGTTTTTTTGTACTTCAACATTGCATCCGAAATTGAAATGAAATGCAAGCAGCTAAAAGCAAATGATAAAATTATCTTTCTCAAATGTTCAGGTTGAAATTATTCTTTGAAAACCAAAGGAAAGCTAACTGTAAGAAAACGATTCACAAACATCGAATAGATACATTATTTAATGTCTTGTAATTAACAAAAAAACGTGAGTCTATGGGCGTACTACACTAAAATCCGAGATTCATTTCCCCACTGTGGACTTAGAAAGGAATTCAATGTGGCTTCGTTTTAGAAAAAGTGAATAAACAGAATTGTGAACAATTGCATATGAACATTAAGTCTTGTTTTGTTTGTTTGTTTTTTTAGAATTTCGCACAAAGCTACTCGAGGGCTATCTGTGCTAGCCGTCCCTAATTTTGCAGTGTAAGACTAGAGGGAAGGCAGCTAGTCATCACCACCCACCGCCAACTCTTGGGCTACTCTTTTAGCAACGAATAGTGGGATTGACCGTCACATTATACACCCCCACGGCTGGGAGGGCGAGCATGTTTAGCGCGACGCGGGCGCGAACCCGCGACCCTCGGATTACGAGTGCACGCCTTAACGCGCTCGGCCATGCCAGGCCTGAACATTAAGTCACCACATCTGTTTTAGAATTTCGCGCAAAGCAAGAGAAAAGCTATCCGCGCATATTCGTCTCCACTAATCGATAGATAGGTTAAAGAGAGAATTAACGAAACACACTGACACATCTTGGACTACATTTGTCTGACCATATGGTAAGATTTGACCATTACTTTTATAATGCACCCGCGGAGCTCATGTTTGTGGCAAGTGTGAACCTAAGGTGAAAAATTACCTTATTACGTTTACAAATTAAAGCGCTGCAGTTCATTAATATTAATATATATTTATACATTTATTAGGAGATATTCAATACGGTCCTAATAAATACAACTAAGATACATCGTTAAATCATAACAATTAAAATTAAAACATCTAAAACGAAAGTTGGAATTTTGTCATATGGTTATAAGGATGGAAATATCTTAATTTTTTCTTACATAATTTTTAACTGTTTAACAGTATTGTTTGTTTTGTTTTTTGAATTTCGCACGAAACTGCTCGAGCCGTCCCTAATTTAGCAGTATAAGATTAAAAGGAGTCCACCGCTAATCCAGCGGTATGTCTCCGCATTTTCACCGCTACAGTCAGGGGTTCGATTCTTCGCGATGGGCAGAGAAAAGGTCTTCTTATTTGGGGATTGTACAGTGGGCTAACAACCTACTCACTTAAAAACCAATCTGTTCTGAAACCGCAGAGTTTGCGGCCTTCTGTTCCTTATGGAATCTAGGGGCTCTGTTACTATTATTAAGATTAGAGGGAAGGCAGCTAGTCATCACCACCCACTGCCAACTCTTGGGCTACTCTTGTACCAACTATTAGTGGGACTGACTGTGACATTATAACGCCCCCACGGCTGAAAAGGCGAGCATGTACGGTGTGAAGGGGATTTGAAGCCGCTACCTTCAGATTACGAGTCGAGTGCCTTAAGAATCTGGCCATGCCAGGCCTGTTTAATATAAATTGAATGTAAGTGATAAGATTAGTACTTCACAGTCCAAAGGATACTGCATCACGCTGATTGGCTACCTGAGGGAAGGGGAGAGGGGTGATGTCATCAAAGATGAAGACGTCATACTTCCGTCAAAAGTTGCCACCAGATGAAACGTCGTTAGGACGCGTTGCTAGGCTATCAATATGTCGTAGTTCAACCGTATTCCATACTTTCAATGTCAGATAAAATCTGTTCAAATTGTAAGACGGACGATAGCGATATTTCCTTATGCGCTTAATGGTTACACTTTCAAAAAGTTAATACTATGTATCTAACTTTGCATGTTATATTTAAACGACAAATGTGCGAATTCCAGATCGAAACTTAGTGTAATGGACATAACAACTTATTTGGATTGTACACATACTAGATTTATAAAACGTTAAAGTAGAGGTATGTATTATATTTTATCATCAGAAACTTGAAAAGTACTGAAATATAATTTCTAAGTTGTTTGTCCGTTTCATATAAACGATTAAAACTCGTGTTGTTTTTAACGTCCCTGTCTAATTTATTTCTTTTATTTGCACGATCATTTGGGTAAATGTTTAAATATTCCCTTATGTTTGAGCATGTGTGGAACTATACAAGTATTAATTTGTGTGTTAAATGTCGGTTTTAAACTGCAACAAAGGTACATAACTGATTTAGTTTTCAAATGTTTTGTATAATTTCTACAATAAAGATGCCTTTGCTTGTTGTGTAAAGTGAACATTAATTAGAGTTTATTATTATAATAACCAATGTTTTTGTTACAAACACTCAGTTGATATCAAACATTTAATCACTTGGTCCTTTAACTAACTATGTAGAATTGTGTAATATTTTTGTCAGTTGTAATTTCATTGAAGCATCTTACGTAAATAATGTTTTTGACAATTTGTTATATGACAGAAATTCTTTAAACACTTGGTTGTTAATTAGAAGAAAAAGCTTTAATTGAGATATAACCTTTTTAGGTCATACAAATGGAAAGGAAATTTAATTAATTGTTGAATTAGCGTTAGTTGTTCTTTATGGTGAATTAATTAACTAATGAATTAGTATTTGTCATCCGTTTTTATGGCGACTTAATTATAAATGAATCAATAAATTACTTATAAATGTTTTAATTAATTAGTGTTAAGAGTCCTTTTTAGGACGAATTCATAAACTAATGAATTGTTCTTGAGCCTATTTTTACGATGATGTAATTATTAATTATTTAATTAACTATTGAATTAGTGATTGATTACATTCTTCTAGAGACGTGTGTGAATAATGACTACTTAGAAACTTCTCTACTTTGTGGTAGGATGATTCAATTATTAATTAACTAATATGTAAGCGTTCACTGTAATTTTTAGGACTAATTAATTAAACTGTTAATCGTTCTGTTTATGGTAATTTAATTATAAATGATTTAATGAATTAGTCTTAAGCATCCTTTTAATAATAAGTTAATCAGTTAATGATGAATTATCAATATGACGAGACAAGCATTGTGTGAGTCATGGCGATTTAGAAGCTGTTGTTGTTTTGAGTTAAGCACAAAGCTACACAATGGGCTATCTGTGCTCTGCCCACCACAGGTATCCAAACCCGTATTTTAGTGTGCAAGTCCCCAGACATACCGCTGAGCCACTGGGTGGCAATTTAGAAGCACGTTCTCTGCTTTGTGGCACTATGATGTAATCATTCGTAAAAGCCGAACAATAAATTTCAACCCTCCATAAGTTTGGCCTGGCATGGCCAAGCGCGTTAAGGCAGCGACTCGTAATCCGAGGGTCGCGCCAAACATGCTCGCCTTTTCAGCCGTGGGGGCATTATAATGATACGGTCAATCCCAATATTCCTTGGTAAAAGAGTAGCCCAAGAGTTAGCGGTGGGTGGTGATGACTAGCTGCCTTCCCTCTAGTCTTACATTGCAAAATTAGGAACGGCTAGCACAGATAGCCCTCGAGTAGCTTTGTGCGAAATTCAAAAAACAGACAAACAAACAATCCATAAGTTTAGTTGCGCCGTTTGGGGACATTATGTGTCGCCTGTCATACCTTTAACGACGCTCCAACTGATGGGAATATTTGGAACTATGACGTCTTCATCTTTGATGAGATTACCCCAGAACTCCTTCCCTAAGGCAGCCAATCAGCGAGAGGCGGAATACTTTGGACAGTAAAGTAACAAACTCTACTGATACAGTTCCTAAAAGTCTGATAAAATATCTAAAACGGATATAAGTTAGTTTTTACCTTGTATCATTTCTAACTGCTTTTCATGAATATAGTTTCTAAAGTCTGACACTTGTTTCATGCGAACATCAACACTTACTGCCTAAATTTGTCGCTTCGCAAAAGTTATTAATAACCGTAAATACTTAACATGTGTTTGTTTGAAAGTCAAATAATCAGATTCTTATTTTCATGTGATCTTGATTCTCTTGGCGTTTTACTTCCTACTATGTAAGAGAAACCGATAAGTGAAGTTTGAAGATAGAATCTCGCTTCCAGTGAACTCGCTGTGAAAATGAATGCAACAATTTTCACATGTTGGTTCCCGAATTGTTATATTGGTACGATCTTCATTGCACTAACTTAAAAACTAAAATATTTTCCTAAAATACCACTCACTTTTGTGATATTCGTTCTGGGCTAGGAGTGTTCTGGTAGCTAGCGACTTGGACTGTGAATTCGATGATTTAGTCATGAACCATTGCTACAAACGCGCTAAACATTTAAGATGAAATCGATTATACAGGAATATCCCAGTTGTTGGCGGCAAGTACTGTCGATCAGCTGCCTTTCTTCTCATCTATCAGTTCAATGCAAAAATAGCTACACGTAGTTAGCCTTCATATTGGTTTGCACGAAATTCTGAAACAGAGGTGGTGGGTGGGTCTGTTAATCTAGACGTAAGATAATAAGTGTTTAAACAATGAGAAATACATAACTCTCCTGTTGTTACCATATAATAATTTAAACGGATTAATTTGTGTTCTAGAGAGCATAAATTAGCTTTTCGGTAGAAAGATGTTCAGTAATGTTGCGCGACGTTCGGGAGTTTACTTCCTGTAATAAATAATATAGAAAACTTGAAGTATATCTCTGGATTAACGCGTGTATCACTGATGACATAAACATGTACTACTGATGAGAGAGAAAGTCACTTGAACAATTCATTCACGTGTTACTTTTACAAAGAATATATATCTTGAAACTCGTCTGCTTTAGATATATCTTTCGTAATAAACTTGCTTTAAAAAGACAGTGTCACATCTTTCTTTAATATCACTGGTAAAAATAATTTTCAGGCAAACTTAAGGAATTCTCTTTTGATCCAAAAATCTTTTAATTTATTTATATATTTTTAAGGAGTACTGATAATAAACTGCTCAGTGATAACGACAATGGATGATAGAATACATGAAATAAAGTTAGTATTTATGTAGTGGTACATTGTTATATAGTACAATGATTACAATCAGTCTATAGCAAAATTATGTTGTGGATAGTGCCCCTGTAGTGTGGTTCATTTTGTTTAACCATTTACTCATGCAGAAAAGTATATTTTAGGATCTCTGTAACACCTACTTGTCCTTTTAAAATTATTTTCTCAGTAGCTAGTTTAAGCTTCAAAATGATTCATAGTTTCGATTATTTAGAAAAGGCTTGCAGATTTAGAGTACAAGTAGTCCTTCTTAGGTTTCCTATATATTATACTCTTTTCCCAGAATCAAACAGTCGGTTACTTGTTACTTTTACTTATTTTATAATTAACCTTTTTTTGTTTGTTTTTTTGTGTGTGGATTTAGGCTTAGATGTTTCAGAAGTAGTAAAAAAAACCGAGATTACAAATTTAATGGAAAATACTGTGTCTTAACGACGTATGGGAATGGAATTTTCTAAAGTTTGTTCTTGTCAAGTACATTTGTATAAGAGGGACGGAGAAAGAAAGGATTATCTTTGTTACTGGCACAGCTAAAAATAAAATTCGGTACAAACAGGCACACGCAGTTTCACAGTTTGCTATTCTTATTGGCACACAAGGGTCTAAATGTAATGATTCCTTCTACTGACAGCTGTAATGGTTACCAATGTACACGTAACTTACGCTTACGTATTGTTTGAAAATTGTCTGTCTAAAATATTTCTCTAAAGCACAGTAATTCGTATCTTTCAATGTCATTCAACATGATCCTGATGTTTATATATCATGTTTCTGTATTCTTTGATTTTGTTTAGAATAAAAACGTTTTATTACGGCGATTTCACATTCGAAATACAGATAAAATAAACGAAATTATTATATTAGAATTCAAGTAACATACCTAGCATTAAACAAGTGGGTGAAGTCCATCTTGTTACAACAAAGGTTTGGAAACTGCAACCTGCTACTTTAAAATAAAGCATCATTTGTGTAATAAGATATCCCTATGTTATACTGCAACGGTATACATTTTTTCTAAACTTTCATACTTACATTATTAATTCATTTATCCATTCTACTCAGTCTGTAAATTCAAACGTTTATAAGTTCAGTGTACAATAAAATTTTCTTTAAAACCACTGTGAGGCAGCTGAAAACTAAATTTCAACGTATTAGCAAAACTTTGCATATGAAAAGGGCACCCGATCATGAACTGTTTATCTATATTCTGGATTTGTAGGTTAAGTTCAGACATTTAGACGTTAATTCGTTGCATAAAGGCAAAACTAAATACGGTATAGAAGTTATTATTTCGTTACGTTGGTTCTACGAGAGAAGTGACAAGATTCTGCCAAAACTTTTCACTTGACTTTTTTTCTGTGAGGTTGGGCTACGAGGCGTGTCATCACACAAAACTGTGTAGCAGAAACAAATATCAAGTAAGCATGAGTTGTTTAGCCGGAGTAAGTAATAAGTTTAGAAAGCCAGCGCAACTTTTCGGTCGAGCTAACACGTCAACTTTGCCTTCACTGAGGTTTCTTTAGCTGGCTGCCAAGTTGTTTGGTTTGTTCCGAATTTCGCACAAACATATAAGAAGGGTATCTGCTCTAGCCGTCCATAATTTAGCAATGTAAGACTAAAGGGAAAGCAGCTAGTCATCACCACCCACCACCAACTATTTGACTACTTTTTTACCAATGAATAGTCGGATTAACCGACACTTACAACGCCCGCACGGCTCAAAGGGCGATCATGTTTAATATAAGGATTTGGACCTACGATCCTCGTATTACGAGTCCAGCGCTCTAACCACCTGGCCATGCCGGGCCTCTGCCAAGTTGATAACTGATAGCCTTTTCTTAAAGCCCGCGCCTCTGAGTCTGTATTTTCTGTGGCTGGTGTACAGTTTCTCTTTTTCACGGTATTACCCTATATGTGTTTGCAAATAAATGAAAAGAATATATCTTCATGCGTGTATGGTACATTTTATATCCCACATTATAGCTTGTACTCTGGGATCCTTTAAATCAGTGCCACATTATAGCTTGTACTCTGCGATCCTTTAAATCAGTGCCACATTATAGCTTGTACTCTGGGATCCTTTAAATCAGTGCAGCGTTTATATTTTTATTCATTTTTGTTTCGACTTGTTTTGGTCATGACAAACTAATATAATTTGTCAGAGGTTTGGATTTGCTTTTTATTTAACTCTATCTGTATTAATTTTATCTGAAAATACAAAACCGGTATATTATATTTAACGTGTGAGGGAAAAGCAACTGTTGGCAACAGTTCTTACGTTCAGATAACGAGGTTGTCAGACAAGCGCTACGTTGGAATGAGAGAAAAAACTAATGTATCTACTACATTGTGAGAAATGTACATTATACCATAGAAAGAGAACGTGGGACCCACGAAACGATAACAGTAAAACGCCTCTTAAGCCTGACCTGTATTCTTGATGTGGCACGGTGTTAGGTCTGAGGGTTTATATAATGATTCAATACCCGCCATGTGTAAAGTAAAGGTAACCCAGTGTGCCAGCTGTCAGAAGAAGAAGATGTCTTAATGAAAGGGAAAAGCAAGGATAGGAGTGTTTTATTTATATGTGATTGTGGGTTGATAAATACAACTAATTTTGTTTCTATTCGTGTGTGTGTGTGTGTAAATTTTATTTTGTCTGTCCCTCACTTTATATGTCCCAATCTTGCTATCTATGTGTTCATCTGTGTCCCCAGTTAATTAGTCGTTATACTTCCTCTGCCAGTTTGATTGTTTCTCATCCACGTCACACCAAACATGCTCGCCTTTTCAGCCGTGTGGGCGTTATAATGGGTCGGTCAATCCCATTTTCGTTGGTAAAAGAGTAGCCCAAGAGTTGGTGGCGAGTGGTGATGACTAGCTGCCTTCCCTCTAGTTTTACACTGCTAAATTAGGGACGGCTAGCGCAGATAGCTCTGGAATAGCTTTGCGTGATATTCAAAAAAACAAAAAAACAATTGTTTGTTTTTTACGTGTTAGCACTGATATTTATAATTTACATCCAAAGCTAATCGACAAATATCTTTATTCAGAATTATTCAAAATTAAAAACGAGACTTAACTGGAATACAGAATATAATCGTTTTTATGGAAACATTTTAGTTATTTATGTAAAGTTTACGTTGTCGAATTTATAGAATGTAGTCCTATTTTTCTCTCTGTTATTCATTAATGAAAAAAACATATTTAGATCTTAGGATGACCCGTATTGATGACTGCTATCTCAATGTATAATGCTATCGTAACTTTCATTATTTTGTTTGTGAATCGTGCTACGAATGAAGCTACATAAAACCTGTAACGTTACAAAGGACTAAATAGTCAGACATCTCTGTGGTTAGGACTAATCATCTCTGAGTTTGAGCTGTAGAAAGGCAATACGTCGGCAATACACACGATATGAGGTTGCTAATCTTAACTGAATAGTAGAATTAACTGCCACCCTCATAACGCACCCAGAGCTGAGAGTGTGAAGCGTGTTTGTAGTGTCTAGAATTTCAAACCAATACGCTAATCTCTGGGTTCCGCTTCAGTCCTTATTGTTGTTATTGTTATTTTTAAGCACAATATTACACAGTGGACTACCAGTGTTCTGCCCATCATCGAAACCCTGTTTTACTATCACAAGCCTGTTGAGTTCTGCAATGCCCAATGGTTGTACAGTTCATTATAACTACGTATTTCCACTTATTAAGAAACCTACTGACAGCTAGAAGTATATTATTTTAAATCATTATTTATATTACCCGATAGCAAGCATAAACAATAACGTTGGCCTGGCATGACCGAGCGCGTAAGGCGTGCGACTCGTAATCCCAGGGTCGCGGGTTCGCGCCCGCGTCGCGCTACAACATGCTCGCCCTCCCGGCCGTGGGGGCGTATAATGTGACGGTCAATCCCACTATTCGTTGGTAAAAGAGTAGTCCAAGAGTTGGCTGTGGGTGGTGATGACTAGCTGCCTTCCCTCTAGTCTTACACTGCTAAATTAGGGACGGCTAGCACAGATAGCTCTCGAGTATCTTTGTGCGAAATTCCAAAACAAACAAACAATAACGTTTGTGGCAATTAATTCAGGGACAAATATTAAACATTTTTATTAGTTTTCAAATATTATATTTTGGATATGTTTAGTATTTAAATCGAGACAATTGCAGAAAAAGTACGACACTTTTCTTGTTTTTGTGTGAAACACCATCAAAGTTCGTTACTTACCATAACACATCCTGTTTTTTAATTTTTTATTTACAATTTATTTTTATATGTTTTTAAATATGTTTTCCTCTATTTACCTGCTTATCGGTCTGATTCAATATATTTTACTTTGTTCGTTTTCTTCTTACTTGCATTTTTTTTATCTATTGCTGAACTGACAGCTACTTTTCCAGTGATAGGGTTTACTACTGCTACAGCTAGTGTTTTAACTAAGAGACGACTGTTGGTGAGGAAAAAGATGAAGTGCCCGTTATCCTTCCTAGCAAAGCTTCTGGTGTCAGAATTATTGGTGTATTACATGGCCTGTACGACATGGATTTACGTGTTAAAACAGTCTGTTCGAATAATGCTATACAAGGAACAAAGACGTTCAGTTACTTGCACGTAATCAAGAAGAAATCATTTACAATGCAGAACTACTGTTGTATGATCAGAATTTTAGAGAACAAAAATCACTTAGTTTGGGAGTAGATTTGAAGAACGTGTACTAGTAAATCATTTAGGGAATGTTTGCGGTAAAATCATTATTGAATATGTGATTTATGAATTGAATAATATTGTTATTTTAAAACATCTGTTGGATATTATTTGTCCTTAGAAAAGTATTTCAAGGCATTTTGGAAGTTTGTTTTATTATTTGGAATAACATAACGTAACGTTAGGGACAATAAAGGATCTGTCACTTCATCTCTCCTGCTCCGTTCTCCAAGTCAAATTAGAACTGTTAAATAAAGATAAATTAAAGCCATTCATTATTATTCATGTACGTGTCAAGTTTTCTTTTAAACTCATTCAAATTTATTTACTGTCTTCACAACATCCAAAGGCAACCCATCGCAACAGCAAGCCACCCTATTTCAAATATAAAATTGTCTCAGCTGAAGAAGACTTCTACCTTGCCTAAATCTATATTTGTGTCGCCTATTTCTATAACCCTCGTTGTTAAGTATGAAAAATATCGATGCCCAGATATTATCAAATCCTTTTACAATTTTAGACACTTCAATCAAATCCCCTCTAATTCTTCTTTCTTCAAGATAAAAAAAACGCTTACTGTCCCTTGACCATTTTGGTAACTCTCCTCTGAAGCCTTTCCAACAATTCAACGTCTTTCTTACGGATAGAAGCTTAAAACTGAACACAATACTCCAAAGTGGATCTAATCAGTGGCTAATGAAATGAAAATATAACTTTTTTAGACTTGTATTCAATATTTCTATAAATATAACCTGAGATCCTATTTGCCCTACCACTAGCAATAACACACTAATTGGATGGCTCAGGAGATTGATTAATCATTAAACCCTTTTCTTCATGATACTGTTAAGGTTATTGTCATTCAAATTATGATAACCCACTTACAATATCTTGTATTTATCATAATCAAAACCCATCAGCCATTTTTTTACCCAACTCACTACATGATATTACTCCTTTTGTAAAGCGGCAACATCCTCTTCACAGCCTGCAACATCCAAACCTTAATGTCATCAGCAACTAGCTTTATTGACCATTTCTTCATTTATGTCATTAATGTAAATCAAAGAGAAAAGCGGTCCCAATAGGTACGCCTCATTCAACATTAATTCAGTTTTACTGAACACCATTTATAACAATCCTCTGCTTTGTTTTATCGAACAACTCTTTCATCTAATTGGTTAATTTATCCCTCTCATCTATAAAGATAAACATTTTACAGGCCTTTCATGTGGTAACTTGTCAAATGCTTCCTGAAAATCTAGATACACCAGACATACATTCTTACCCTCATAAAACATAAACAGTAACCTTTTTTAAAGAATGTTAAGAGATTTGTAAGGCAATATATGCCTTTAGTGAAATCATATTGACTATCCGAAAATATTTTAAACTTTGTTAAATTACTTTGCAAACTATCTTTTATCAGATTTTTCTAAAACTTTTCCAACAACTGATCTAAGCTTAAAAGTCATATAATTACCCGAACAGTTTCTATTAATCTCTTGTAGATAGGAGTGATATTGGCTAATTTCCAATTTGTTAGTACATGTTCACAGTTTAAGGACAGGTGGCTCACTCGCTTTACCTCCTTTAAAGCCCTCAGGGAAATATTATCTGACATAGGAGTCATATCATTCTTTAAGCTTCCTAATTTTATTTTTAACAAGCTCAAAAGTTATTCAACTGTCTTTGTTTTCATCCATCAGTTGCAAAAGATGAGGAATACGGCTTAATTCTTCATTAGTAAAAACTGAAGAAAAAGCACATTGCAATAACCTAGCCATTTCATAATAATCATATAAATCTTTTCTTTGTCTTATCTCAAGGGCCTATCCTATAACATTTTGTTTACACCTAAAGTACTTTTAAAAAAATCTTACTGTTAATTTTTATGTTTTTAGTCAACTTGTTTTAAATACATCCTTTTGAATTTTGTAGTTTCCTGATCTTCCATAATCTTCTATAATACCAGTTACAAACGTTCCAGAACAAATGCTTATCAGATGTAACCAAATATTGCTAATAATAAAATAACAGAAATGGAAACATTAACGTGTTTTAACCTGAAGCATAGCAAGGAGATATGATTTACTTACATTATTATTTTTATTTGAACAAATTTTCATTCATTCATGTACAAGTTTAGTTTTAGGCTAAAAGTTCACGTTAGTTTCTATTCACCTGATTGAAAATTCCTCATAACAATTCTTTTTGCCATCAGAATGATGGGAACGTCCAAACTTTTCGTTGGCTATGAAAATGATGTACTTATTGGTACCGAATTTTGCCAAGTTATTTGAAGAAAATAACCAGCAGGCAGACATAACTATTCACGTCTGTTTGTGTGAACTAGTTGTCTACTAAGCTGAGCAAGTGTAAAACACAGTAATTCAACCAGCGTTAGTTATTTCAACCATGGGCGTACGGAAGATAGAAACAAATAATTAGAAGACACAGTGCTCGTAAATACAAATAGCCCTAAGCTGTGCCTCAAAGTTATTGCGCAGATGTTACTAGCAGCTTTTAAATCTATGTCAAGGAAAAGTATTTCTATTTTCTTACAAGCAGTAACGAACATAAAGATATTGATGCGTGATTTCTTTGGGAGCTCGATTTTCTTAAATGTTTTGATGTATGAATTGTGAACAAAATTCATTTTAACAGTTAAAAAGCTGTTATACGAAAAGGTCATTAAGGAAAGTAATTTGTGTATATGAAAAGAAAGGTAACACAAGTCTGGTAATTATGGAGAAAGAATTATTCCAGCAGACAAATGAGCTCAGATGCCATCTAACACGTGTAGGTTTAGTATCGTTAAATCTCCATCTGTAGAAAACAAAACCAAATAACTTTTTATGGGATATTTCGATATCTGCCTTTAGTTAAGCTCGTACATTAAACTGGAATACGAAAGTTAAAGCCAATTTTCACATGGTGTTTGGAATACAAAATAACAAAAGCTGTTTGTTTGTTTGTTTGTTTTGTGAATTTCACGCAAAGCTACTCGAGGGCTATCTGCGCTAATCCTCCCTAATTTAGCAGTGAAGGCAGCTAGTCATCACCACCCACCGCCAACTCATGGTCTACTCTTTTACCAACGAATAGTTGGATTGAGCGGCTGAAAGGGCGAACATGTTCAGTGCAACCGGAATTCGAACCCGCGACCCTCGGATTACGAGTCGAACGCCTTAACACACTTGGCCATGCCGGGCCAATAAAAGCTGTTTTTTCATGTTCCTTTTCAACTTCCATTACAGAAATAGTTTAACTTGTGTAAAACATTAACGTGGGATGAAATAATTTAGCTTGCATTAATGTGATGAAAGTTTTGTGCAATTATAATAGTTTCGTTTACTTTGTTTATTTTAGCGCAAAACTACACAGTTGGCTATCTGCGTTATGTTCACCACGGGGACTTGAACCCCGGATTTTAGCGTTTCCTGACTCGATAGGTGACTAAATATAAAAGTAATCAATAGTTAGTTTACTTATTTGTACAATTATACTTTATTATATCTATATTAGTATAATAGCCATTTTGAATAATTCCACAGCAAGGTATCGTTGTACAAAATGTGAACATTGATACTGAAAAGCTACAACATGTGATTATTATGTGTTTATATCTACTCAGAAACATAAGAATATAGTCATTATGGCATTTAGAACCTCTCTTAAAATACCTAATATTTTGCCCAAAGTTTAGTCGTGAATGTATTTAGTCGCAGTAGTTCCTTCTTTTCTAACTTGGTTGAAGTCATTAGCGTGTCACTACATCTGCGAAATGTAAACATATCTTTTTTTTTAACGAATTATAGCAGTAATATGATCTTGATAAGATGTACGACTCTCAGTTGTTATCATTGTAATCTTAACACTTACACCAACAACGCATGAAAGAAAAGTATATTAATTACAAAGGGATAATTTGGTCCTTTCTTCTGTGTCAATTGAGAAGAAATGTTTGTTTGATTATTTTTCTTTGTTTGAAGTTAAGCACAAAGCTACACAATGGGCTATTTTTGTTCTGCCCATCACAGGTATATAAGCCCCTAATTTACTGTTGTAAGTTCGCAGATGTACCGCTGTGCCACTGGGAGTCAAGAAGAAATGAAAATACAAATTTGAAACTCATTACGATATAAGCAGGACTTATAATGTTCAAGAAAGATGATAGGGCAAGCTAAACAGAAGAACAAAGCTAATCTATTGATATTTGCCAGCCATGTTGTTACAGCAAATTACTATTTTGTTATTTATTTTTAAATATTTACTTTTCTTTTATTACTGCTGAAGAAATATAAGTTCTTGTTGAAACGTTTGAATCATCGAAGCACAAAGAGTATCTTCTTGCTAATTTTGAGCTAAATGATACTGCAGAATGTGGCATTCTGGTCTTTGCAATCTTTGCTTCAGCGACATCTATATTTATAAGAATAACACGTCATCTTTTCCCTTTCTTATTTGCTCTGCTACTCAGAAAAAGATTTTGTTGCAAAAAATGTCTGGTTGTGTTGCGCGTGAGCTTACGTTTGTTTAGGCCGAGCACGCGCACGTTTCTGAATACTTGTGCATGTCTCACACGTTCCAAAACCGAGCTGGTTCGAGAGAGAGAGAGATTCACCAAAGGCAAACCGCAAAAATATATGGCGGTTCAAAAAGACGCGATGATATAGAGTGTTGTCTGTAAATATAACAAGCGCACCGATTGCTTTTATAAGAAAATTACGTTTAACAAGTGCAGTGGATATGCATTCCGGTTCCCAGGTAACAAGTGAGCAAAGCCCTCTGACACCTTCAATAAACAACAGTATACCAACACAGGATCCACAGTATTTCTACAATCAGGGTCAAGGTCTTCAAGTATCTCAGCAACGTTGGTTCCCCATTGCAGATAAAGGTATTTTTTTTGTTTTTAGGCAAAGTTACACGCTGGGCTATCTGTCCTCTGTCCATCAGAGAGAATGGAGCCCTGTATTTTAACGTGTGGGTATATAAACTTACCGCTGACCTATTGGGAACAGGGAAAGGTAAAAGTCGACTTAAATTATCTCCTTCCGTATCATTTCTTACTCATCTCTTCACGTAACATTGAATTAATATCATGAATTCTTATTTCTTGTTAGCCTTAAAATATAATCCCGAATCTCCGTAATGGAAAATAAAAAGTTGTCAAAATACGTACTCCATAGCTAATACCGTTGAATAGTAAATAGTCTTGAAAAGGTAGGAGACATAAGGAAATCGACTATTTAATTTATAGCTCATTGTCATTGACTTTATGAGATACTGCGACTTAGTCACAGTGACGGGTTTGTAAAAACATAGATACGTTGTCGCATGTTGTAAAATTTAAATTTAAACGACCAAGTGAAGCGATCAAAACTTTAAACAAAATGTGATGATTCCTGAAACAATGTTTAAAAGATTAAATTAATCAAGATTGGTTGAACGTTTCGCTAGGTTAAAAATTCAACCTTTTTAAGAACTAAAGATTTGAGAATGAAAATAATATGACAAATAATTATTTTCATCGCAATTTTGAAAATGAATTTTATGTGATAAATAATTATTTTCCTCGCAATTTCGAAAGTGAATTTTATGTGATAAATAAATATTTTCCTCGCTATTTTGAAAATGAAATTTATGTGATAAATAATTATTTTCCTTGCTATATATTTCGAATTAATCATGGTTATTGCTCATAGAATACTTATGTTTGACAGTTATGTGTTGATCTGTCGAAGGTTAATACAAACCACGAGAGTGTTCATATTTAACCTGCATTATTAAAAAAAGCAACCAATGACAGAATATAAAACTCTAAATCGTAAGTAAAGCTCTTCATTGAAAGTTATAACTGAAGTAGCATACCCAAGAGAATAGTCATTTCGGCCTTATTTTTATGTTACGTAGATGCAGTGACGACGTCGAGTAAAGACTGATTTTAAAGTAGCGCTTCGTAGAAGCTCTTATAAAATCAACCATTATAAATCAAATTACGTATACGCTAAGGTTTATGAGAATCCTGAACCCATTTCTTCCCTACTTATTTAGCTATAATATTTCTATCGATAAAACAAATTGTACAAAGCTTACAATGGAGAATCTCACAAGTAAATATATTGACAAAACTGTGAAGTTTGTAACAAGATCGTGAGACGGACACTTTTTGTATCTTTGTTCAGATACTCAAACATTGTCTATATTTATTTCTCTAAACAGACGAGCACGCGTGACAATTGACAATGAATGCAAGAATGTGAGGATATTATTGATATAATAAACGTTGTCGTCACTTTCTCGTGGCCCGGCATGGTCAAGCGCGTTAAGGCGTGCGACTCGTAATCTGATGGTCGCAGGTTCGCATCCGCGTCGCGCCAAACGTGCTCGTCCTCCCAGCCGTGGGGGCGTTATAATGATACGCTTAATCCCACTTTTTGTTGGTAAAAGAGTAGCCCAAGAGTTGGCGGTGGTTGGTGATGTCTAGCTTTGCGTGAAATTCCAAAACAAGCTACTCGAGGGCTATCTGTGCTAACCGTCCCTAATTTAGCAGTGTAAGACTAGAGGTAAGGCAGCTAGCTAGTCAAGTCGGTCTTATACAAGTACAGTACTTATACTGTACTATAACTGAACTAAAGATAAACGAACAGAATGCTATTAAACTAGTGCTAAAACTTCTGCAGTAGCTATTGCTTACAAAATAATACTGTTCTATAGTAACTGTTGCTTGGAAATAAGTTTTATAATAGCTGTTGCTTGGGAAGTAATAATATTCTATAGTTACTGTTGCTTGGGAAATAATGGTATTTTATAGTAGCCGTTGCTTGGAAATAATACTGTTTTATAGCGACTGTTGCTTGGAAATAATACTGTTCTATAGTTACTGTTGCTTGGAAAATAATACTGTTCTATAATTACTCTAAAACAATATTATTTTCCAAGCAACAACTACTATAAAATAGTATTATTTTCGAAGCAACAGCTACTATATTATTTTACAAGCTCAGAAAATAACACTGTTTTATAGTAGTTGTTGCTTGGGAAATGATAGTGTTTTATAGTAGATGTTGCATGAAAAATAATACTATTTTATTGTATATGTTGCTCTGTAATTTGTTTATGATCTTCATCGGCTTGTGTATATATACATATTTGGACATTTCAACAAATAGTACTCCAGATTAAACTTCATGTTGTCCAGATTTAACGAGTTCAGTCAAAGGAAAATGTTGTCAACGCAGAATATTCGCATAATCACATTTCCAACTAATGAGATATGTTGGTGGTCTAGAATTATTCATGTAATCAATCTTCAACGAATTAAAGATGGCAGTGGTCAATAACAATTGGCGGAATTAAATGTCTAGCCAATGAAATTTGTCGGTATCCTAGATCCCTAAAGATTTGTATAGCAACAGCCAATGAAATGCGTCGATGGTCTAGAACAGTCTCTAGATTTATGTAATTTAATTAATTAAAGCTGTCAGTCGTCTAGGATAATTTGCATATTCACCATTGTCTGATCAACTACAGGTATAGGTGACGTAGAACATTTGGCAGATTGACAGAGTTTGAATAATGAGAGGCTTTGGTAGTCTTAGAATAATCTACAAATTTCTTTCCGAATTAAGAAAAGAAAGAAGAAAATACTTTTATCCACATTATATGAATCCTCAACATTATGACTAAAGTTATGTCACAAAGTGTGGATGACATTCATTCTCAGTCAAAAGATCTCTAATAAACTGTTCCACTGAAGCTAGGCCAGACATGGCTAAGTGTGTTAAGGCGTGGGTTCGCATCCCAGTCGCGCCAAACATGCTCGTCATTTCAGCCGTGGGGACGTTATAATATTACGGTCAATCCCACTATTCGTTGGTAAAAGAGTAGCCCAAGAGTTGGCGGTGGGTGGTGATGACTAGCTGCCTTTCCTCTAGTCTTACACTGCTAAATTAGAGACGGCTAGCACAGGTAGCCCTCGCATAGCTTTGTGCGAAATTCAAAAACAAATAATAATAAACAAATCCATTGAAACTTCCACACCGCCAATGAGAGTCTTCTCTAAATAATTTTTTTTTTCATGACACATAAAGAAAAGTATCACTGAAACAGTAGAGGGCGCTATTCAACGTGACTTGAAGTGACTTGTGTGGTTTAATATTTTAATTGAGCTGGAAGGCTCGTCTTGACCAGTTCACTAATTTTGATTACTGATTGGTTATGGCTAACAAATCATGCCTTCGAACAGTTCCACAGACACTACAGTTCAGAATCTGATTCATTTTTGGTGATGAAAAAGTGGCATGTTACACACGAAAGATTGGACAAAAGCAATGTACAAAAATAGTTCGTTCTTAGTGTCTTCAGATATTACTTTACAATTAACACTGCAAAATGTCTATGATAATCTTTTCATGTATTATTCTACACTTGGCACGAGAGAATGTTTACGATAATGTCTTCGTATGTTAGTTTGAGCTAGAGACTACTGAACGTTTAAGATAGTGTCTTCAGAGGTTACGCTGGACGGTACAGAAAGCTTATGTTACCACCTTCAGCTATTAGTCTGTACTAGAGGACCCATAATGGGACAGTGGTAAATCTTCAGATTTACAACGCTGAAATCAGGGGGCTCGATTCTCCTCGGTACACACAGCTGAAAGCCCGATGTGCCTTTGCTACAAACAAAAGAAACACTGCACTAGGGACTATCGAGTGTCAACTGTCGCATATTTAAATATTACTGTGTACGAAGTTAGCGAGTGTTTGCTGTATACTTGCACAGTATCCTGTCTTTCCTGATGATCTGAAAATAATTTGTTTAAAAAGCATAAATTGCGTACCTTCAAACTGGGAGCAATAGTTATTCGTATATAGAAAATTGCTGCAAACAGAACTTCGTGATATTTATTTATATAGAAAGATGATTCTAACAGAACAACACTATATCTGTTTGTATAGAAAGTTGTTGTTAAAATAACTACGTGATATTTGTTTATATGGAAAGATAATTCTAACAGAACTAAATGATATTTGTTTATATACAAAGTTGCTGATAACAGAACTAAACGATATTTGTTTATAAAGAAAGTTGCTGCTAACAGAACTACACTGTATTTGTTTGTGTAGAAAGTTGCTGCTAACAGAACTACACTGTATTTGTTTGTGTAGAAAGTTGCTGCTAACAGAACTACATGATACTTGTTTAGACATAAAGTTGCTGCCAGCTAGGGATTGTGCAATATTCACATATAGAATCCTGAACAGAAAGCATGTTTTGGTTTTATTAAGCTGAAAGGAAGTCTGTCAGTGTGAATACGGTTAACAGTGCTTCTCATGGAAATGTTCTTGCTTTGTTTCTGTTCACACTATTTCACATCTGTGTGCATCGTTTTCTTGTAACCAGAACAAGCAACGTGAGAGTCATAACTGTTCTTCTTGACATACCTGGATATATGTTGAATCTGAATAGCTGTGTCAATAAACTATAGTAAAATTACGAACATTTTAAGTTTCTTGTAAAATAAGACAAGTATCCAAGTCAAATCTATAACATAAAATTTTCTGTTGTTGGTGTTGGGCACAGAAGGCTATCTGTACTCTGCCTACCAGGGGTATCTAAACCCGGTTTCTAGTAGTATAATATTTTATACAGACCGATCGTTTAAACCAGGTGTGGCCAAACTTTATTCACAGGGGGCCAGATTACTTGGGGAATGAGAAGCGCGGGCCACATGATAATTATGTTCAATACTCATAACTAGAACGAAAGTTTTCTGTAAAAGACTTAACACTAAGTTTAGGATGCCACATTAGCCATGTGGGAGTAGCATGCAATACACACATATAATAAAAAACAAACAGAAATATAACCAACATTTATATTTACCAAAAGGTTATCAAAGAAGTTGACGTTAGCAAAAACAATTGTCACATCGCACATAGTGAGTACATATCTGAAATTCACTAAGCCGCAAAAATGTCAGTGAAATTTATGAAATTGGCGTTTGGCTTTTAAAATAACTTCAATGTTCGGTTTTGAACTGCTGCATCCAGTCATTAGAATTGCTTTCAAATGTTCATCAGTCAACCTTGATCGATGTACCGACTTCACATTCTTCATTTTTGAATATGTTTGTTCACAGACATAAGTTGTTCCGAACACTGATGTCATACCAGATGCGGACTGCGTCAGCTTTGGAAAATCATCTTCAGGTATGCAGCTGTAAAATCCAATAAGTTGCCTCTCTCTGTGTTTTGCTTTCAACAAGTCATTTCCTTGCAAATCGATGACCTCCAGCTGAAGTTCCACTGACACGATCAAAAGGATTCTGAAAAAGGAGAATGTCACTTTCGATTCTGTCGAGATCCGAAAATGAGAGAGGTTTTCTCCTTTCAAATGTGCTTCAAACAATGACAGCTTTCTCCGAAATTCTTTAACGGTTCTATAGAGATCACAAACAAGGTTATTCTTCCCCTGAAGTTTCAAGTTCAATTCATTCATGTGGGATGTGATGTCAACCAAAAATGACAACTTTGACAACCAGGTTGGATCAGACAGAAGTAGATCGACTCTATATTTCTTGATAAGATATATATATCTATTTCTCTTCTCAGTTTATAAAAACGAGACAAGACTTTACCACAGCTGAGCCACCTCACTACCGTGTGATAAGACAAGTCACAGAAATTCGAATCAATTTCTTCAAAAAACGCCTTAAACTGGTGATGATTAAGTGCATGACCCCGAATGAAGTTCACTGCAGAAATGACTGATTTCAGTACGCAAGAAATATCTAAGTCTTTTCCACAGAGTGCTTGCTGATGTATGATGCAGTGTATGAACAGAGTGCTTTAGAGTTGAAGATCTTCCAACTTTTTTCCTGCTCAGCCCCACCAGACCCTTCTTTACTCCAGCCATATTTTTACCTCCATCAACTGTTATGCCTCTAAGCTGATTCCACTGAAGGTTATATTCTTGCAAAGGTTTATGCACATCCATGAAAATGCCTTCTCCAGTTGTTCTTCCGTACATGCTGCAAACTGATGCCAACTCTTCCGTGATCCGAAAGTCCAAATTAACTCCACGAATGAACACGAGAAGTTGTGACGTACTCGAGAGATCAGTAGACTTATCCAATGCCAGAGAATATCATAGGAAGTTTCTAACTTTTTGGTGTATCTGTAATGTGATGTTCTCTCCAAGTTATTTTACTCACCATACAACTGAAGTTGCTGAAAGGCTGATACTTTCAAAGAAATTGGCTTTTTCAAGACACAGCTCATTTGCTGCTTCCATCATGCACTCTGATGAAGTTGCCGTCAGTAAAAGGTTTTCCTCGCTCTGCCATCCTTAGCACTATTTTGTAACTTGTACGAGTGACAGATTCATTTTCAGTAAACTTGCTCGTGAAGAGATTCTTTTGAGATTCAAAAACACGTTTCATGGATTCAAATTTCTCATAACGGAACTTTCCTGAAAATTTCAAATATGTTGATAGATGTTTTGTTTCATAGTGACGCTGAAGATTGTACTCTTTTTAAACGGCAACACTTTCGGTGCATATCACACAAGCAGCTTTCTGTTTTTTTGTTTCCATAAAAAAGTACTTTTCTCCCTATTCTTCATTGAAAGCACGACATTCAGAGTCCACTTTTCTTCTTTGAAAAGCAGCCATAAAGATGAGTGAAAAAAAAACAGCATCTGAAAATGAAAAGCATAGAACGCTGTGGGAAAAGTATTGTACTGGTCCAAGAACGCACAAATAAAATATATTGAAAGGTACGTTTACCACAACACTTACCTAAGAACGAGTTACGAAAAGCGCATAACCCGACTACTAAGAGAAATGAGCTTGCTGAAGCGGTAACCCTAGCCTGCTGAATTTACAAGACTGGTCGATATGACGAGGGTTAAGTCTGTACTCGTTTATGAAGTCCTAATGCTTTCATAAATACGAGCCTCGATATGAATAAACGGGCAGCAAGGACGAAAGAAAAAATTTCCTATTGGTTAAAAATGCGCGTGACAACCTTGTTTCTTTTTATCATAACGTCTTGTGTTTGCCAGCTTAAAGCGACCATCGGTGACATTTATTTTGTTATGACAGTCGGACATTTGATGAAATGTCACTTTTTATTTCCAAGGGGCTAGCTGCTGGCGGGCCGGACAAAATGACTTCGAGGGCCGTAGTTTGGTGGCCCCTGGTGTAAACAAACAATACAAATAAGGAACGAAAACCATACGTCAGGTCAAGGGGAATCTAAATAAACCTTAATATACTCATATGCAAGACTGCTTTTTTGTGTGCGAACTATATGTGTAATATTTCTAAGTAAAATGGTCATGGTGTATGTTAAGTATTTCGTACTTTGGATAACACTCTCAATCCTACAATCAGTAAAGATGTGTCGGGATAACACTAGATTAGGCATTTCTAAAGTTTGAATGTTATTCAAGCAACGTGCTACTTGTATGACAGGCTCACACACAAAAGAATTATTTTGTTACCCTTGGAATCCTAATACACTACAAGTGGTTTCGACTTAAAGCATGATATGACAGCTGAGAGAAAAATTACTTTGATGTACAGACCTTAAGTTAAACCTTGTCGTGTAACACACAGACAGACAGTATTTTAAACTTTTCAACGACATAAGACTAGACATGAAATAAATACATCGCTAGCCAGTTGTGTGTGTATATAAGTAGAGAGAAAATATCAATACTGAAGGGTTAAGTAAAATTATAAAAATCGAAAGGAAGGACTGCGTTAGAAACAGCAGGTACAAACTTCTGACTGATGTTAACTATGTATAGCTTGAGTACAAACTTCTGACTGATGTTAACTATGTATAGTTTGAGTACAAACTTCTGACTGATGTTAACTATATATAGTTTGAGTACAAACTTCTCACTGATGTTAACTATATATAGTTTGAGTACAAACTTCTGACTGATGTTAACTATACGATATTAACTCGTGTATAGTTTGCATGATAGTAAAGTTTGTTTGTTTTATAAAATTTCTGTGAAGTTTTAAAGTTAGAATTCTAAGTTTCTTGTGATTATGAAGTTAGGCATTTATATGGACACGAGGAGGACGTTTAAAACTAAGTTATAGATACTGCAGCTGAATCTGATTGTAGTGGTGTTAATATACATACGTAATGCTCTCGAAACTTTCTCAGAAAAATATCATTTCCCAACGAATTACAATGACGTTAATGATCAATTTGTTTCTGATCTAAGTTTTGAAACACTTTAACAAATCAAATAAGCCAGTTAATAATGGGGTGTAATAACAGTTTGAATCTAGTTCTCACAGACGGTCTGTTTGTTCGTTGTTAAGCATAAGCGGGTATAGAAACCTGATTATTATCATGGTAATCACTCGAACTTACCGCGAAGTAACTGGGTGGCTGCTCACAAACGGCTCTATTTTCTGATTCCAACTAGGATATACTTTTGGCAAGCGAGTTTATGTGCAATTATAAAATAATTTCGATTTCGACGTCATAGTTACAAAAACTCATCATGATAGTAAACCTTCTCATGTTAATTTTTTATACAAGTAAATAATACGATATATAGTTACATCTTATGTTATAAATATTACATTTTTTATATGCTAAGCAGCTGGGCTTTAATTTGAAAACTGATTGACTACTTATGTGGTTTTGATGTCAGGTTCTTCGACGATAAATTATATTTCTACAGGTTTCGTACAACTTACTCAAAATGGAGATTAGTTCCTTTCTGTTATTATTCTCAGAAGGATCAGCTTTGAGTCGATGAACTTGCAATACAAAAATGTGGGTTATGTCTCTGCGGAAAGAAAATGCAAATAGTCCATTGTGTAGCTTTGCGCTAAGAAACCAACAACAACCTACCATGACAAGAAAACCCTGATGAGTGTGTTTCACTACCGAGACAAGTTAAGGAACAGTCTTAGTGTATGAAAGACGACACCAAAGAATAACTGAACAAGAACTGGAACATAATTTTATTTCAAAACAAAGTTCGTTAGGAAAATTATTCATTATTAATTAACAAGTTATCTAGGTATCTTGAATAACATAGTTTTACATCAAGAAAATTAATTACTATACGTAATGTACCGGAATAATACATTTACCACTGTAGACAGAAACAGTAATGAACAACAATTAAGAATTATATATATTAATTATATTTGAGCTGTGGAAGAAAGTGTCAAAGAGTTAAAGCCAAGTTTATCAGAGATAGGTCATGTTTATCTGACTGAAAGTAATTGTCTCTGTTCTGGATGTATTTTTAATGATGTGGCTCATTAACCTTTTCACCCGATGATATATTGACCATACGGCGCCGCAACTTTCTCATTTTTCACTAACCATTGTCAGGATTTCCTGGGGAATTATCACAATTTCTTACTAAATATTCAGAGCGCGCTGTTCCTCTAATAATAAGCAACTGACGTTAATTTTTACGTCTACACATGTATTGTCAAATGTTGTCGGAGTTTCCCTTTATTTATTGTTTTAAGTTCCAGAATTATTGCTTGTTTGTTTCCCTGATATCGAACGAATAGTTGATATTACCTTGCTCTACCTAACCCTCACTTCAGTAATTGATGCTAACTAACTCTATCTAACCCTTACTCCAATAATTGATGTTAACTAGCTCTACCTAACCCTTACTTCGATAGTTAATGTTAACTAACTCTACCTAACCCTTACTCCAATAATTGATGTTAACTAGCTCTACCTAACCTTTACTTCAATAAATGATATTGACCAACTCTACCAAACCTTTATTTCAATAGTTAGTACTATATGCACGGGCTTAAAAACTCCTATCGATACAGTTTTGCTCGTTTAATCGATATAAAATTAAAAATGTAGAGAACTATAACGAAATTTACGTTCAAAAGCGAGGACACAGTTTCATCGGGCTCAGGTTATGTGTGACAGTTTAGTTTTAATCGCCTATCAAGCAGACAAATGTGTTATTGATGTTTCATGTTACTGTCTCTTTTGACGTTTCATGTGCACCAGTTACATTGATAACATATTTGTGTTGAAACTTTTTTGTACCGGATGTAGATGTTTCTTTACTATATTTTTGCCACTTATGTTATTCAGAACTTAAGACTTATTCTTAGAAATTGCTTTCAAGATGTTACTTTGACTTTCGTCAGCTAGTTATCTGTAAAAAAAGTTGTTAACACCTCTTACATTATATATGTATTACTTTAGTTGGGTAACAAGTTACGGTTGATCAGAAAGTGAATAAACACAGTTAAGAGTTGTAATTGACCGATATTAATGTTTATTTTTATTTTGTTTTTGATATGCATGAACGAAATCAGGAGTTTCCTCTTAAAGCGAAATAACTGTAAAACTGTTATAATAAAGCAATTTGTTTAAATATTTGACTACTAGCAGAAAATTTAAAATTAAAGCAGTCCTGAAATGCTACAAGTGCCTGTTTTGTTTTTCTATTTTCTCTCGTGATACACTGAAATATTTGCTTCAATCATTTAATTTTAGAAAACAATACGTGTGGTTTTTGCAAACGAATAAAGCTTTGTTAGGGTTAGGTTACTCACCGTAAATATCAGAACAGTTCTGTTTCATTTTACAAACACAATTTATATGTATTTTGATAACTTAATATATCTTCGACACATACTATAATCTCGGACATTCTTCTCAAGGTGCATCGTCATTTGAAGGTCGCGTGTTAGAATCCCCATCACATCAAACATGTTCACCCTTTCAACCGTGAGAGCGTTATAATTTTACGGCCAATCCCACTATTCGCTGGTAAAAGAGTGGCCCAAGAGTTGGCGGTGGGTGGTGATGACTAGTGCTTTCCTTCTAGTGTTTCACTGCTAAATTAGGAATGGCTATCGCAGATATCCCTCATGTAACTTTGTACGAAATTAAGAACAAACAAATAAATACTCGTGGTTGTCGTATGAAACAAAACTTCCTGGCCACGACAAAAAATAGACAACGGATGTAATGACACTTAAAAATGACCCAAAAGTCTCAAGCAGTTTAGCAGGATCGTGAGAAGAACTCGAGTCTTGTTGCAGCTGATTTTATACTGATTCACGAGATTTCTTTTTATCTAAAAGATAGACATAACATTTCCTTTAAACTATCCTCTGTTGTGCATTGTTCACGCCATCTGATCATTAGTATCTTTTTTTTTTTCAAACAAAAAGGAAGCCTCAATAGCCGCGGCACTTGAATTTGTTTCAGGCAATATCAGAATAAATTAATTAATGAGATATGTTTTCTATACAAGTTATACTGTTGTGTGTCAGGCTTCCCAGTGGGACTACGGTACGTCTGCGGACTTACGACGCTAAAGTTAAAGTTTTGATAACCGTGTTGGGCAGAGCACGGATACCCCATTTCATAGCTTTTTGCACATTTACAAGCAAATAAACCATTATGCGCCTGCAACTTAAAGGGTGTGGCGCACGCGTGTATCCAGTTCGATTTTATTGTTCACCGTGATCTCAACCAGCCAACCAACAAATAGAAATCATTTAAGGCGGTATTAGAGTAAATTAATCTATGGGACTTTGTTCACGTGATTAAATACATTAATCTGAATGGTTTAACCTCTTGAGTTCAAAACTGTAATTAGATCTCAAATAGGTCAAGAAATGACGCAACTATGAGCTAAATGTTTTTACTTGAAAAACAAACAAACTCGTGGTCATAGCAAAAAACATAAAATCTTGTTTACAATTTTTAGCACTTTATACAACTGGCGTTCTTTATCTCCACTGAATTTTATCTCATCCCTTTTTCTTTGAGTAACTCTTTTTTCCATAACAAAAGCTGGGCTCGAACATACACACACACACAAAACTTGTAGTAATATATCAGAATATATTTTCATGTGACTTTGTTTTTTAGAAGAAATGCACTCAAACATATACATTAAGTTTTGTTTATTTGCATGCAACAGTGCAGTTATTTCAGTGCACTGAGCCCTAGATTCCTTTTACATCCAGCAACACTTCTAGCCTTGTCTCTTCACCAGAAACAGAAAGGAAGACTAATTACTAATATGTATAGACAGGCATTACTTGAAGAATGATAAGTTAGTGTTGCTCAAACGGGAACAGAAAACGTGAACAACATGGTCATATTCCAAGACCTCTTCCGTGATTTTCTTCTGCTCATTGATCAGTTTGTTTGATTTTGAATTTCACGCAAAGCTACACGAGGACTTTCTGCGCTAGCAGTCCCTAATTTAGCAGTGTAAGACTAGAGGTTAAGGCAGCTAGTCATCATCACCTACCACAATTCTTGGACTATTCTTTTGCCAACGAATACTGGGATTGACCGCACGTTATAATGCCCACATGGCTGAAAGGGCGAGCATATTTGGTGTGACGGAGATTCAAACCCGGGGCTGCTTAGATTACGAGTCGAGTGCCTTAACCACTTGTCCATGCTGGGCCAGAATAAAAGTAATATTCATTAAATTTTTCATCATTCTTTATAAAGGGGCCATGAGGCCTTATTCTTACTCATTAAAGTCCTGTTGGGATTACGATTTCTACAAATACAGAATATTTATTTTAAGCGTTAGGGGAGAACTGGAATTGATAAAGATATAATGGGTAGAAAAAAACGGCTTCTTGATTTCAAATAAAAATGTTTATTCCCTGTAAATGAAGATTTTTTGACGTGATGAATTCGCAAGGTCTTTCACGTAACAAGGACAAAAATATCAAAAACTGTAGGGTATAACACCAGCTTTTTGCTAGCAATACAGTATATTTAAAAGTTTATATGTCTAGATTGTTTAAAACAATCCCAATTTGCTAAATTTGTTCAAAATCAAGTTACAGTTTAAGTAAGGTACCGTTCCTTGGGTTTATTTAATAAATGATGGTTTTATAATGAAAGGAAGTCCTACGTTGTAACAATAAATACTATACAGTTTTAAACTGTGGCTTTGATTAATATATAAGTGTTCTCTATGAATCACGACATTCAGTGGTGTTTTAATCACTCAAACACTTAGGTAGATAGGTTGGCTGCAGTTTTTATAACATCTGTGAAAATACAACAACATAAATACTGCATTTTTAGAAGTTTCAAAAACATTTTGATGCTGCACGCATGACATTAGGTTTTTGAAAGTTACTCAAAGAAATGCCTAATTGTTTTATGTGTAACGTACGTTCGATTAATCTTAAAGACGGAACTCTCTTTAACTTAATAATACCTAAGGAAAGGGAGTGTGGAGAGTATCCATGCTTTTAACGTAATGTAACTGTTGTAAAGCAACTCTCAGTATTTACTTTGGAGGACATGAAAACAGGCTAAATTTAACGTTGCGAATATTTTGCTATAAATCAACACTCCAGGCTATACCGGTTATATAGTGCATGAAAAGACAATTGTTTCTTTGTTTTTCCCATAATAACGCCCACACGGCTAAAAGGGCGAGCATATTTGGTGCAACTGGATTCGAATCTGCGACACTCAGATTACGAGTCAAGCGCTTTAATACCCTGGCCATGCCAGGCTGAAAGGACAAAGTTGTGGCTTAATAAACTGGTAGACCCGGGACGGCCAGACGGGTTAAGGCGTGCGACTCGTAATCTGAGGGTCGCGGGTTCATATTCCCGTCGCGCCAAACATGATCGCCCTTTTAGACGTGGGGGTGTTATAATTTTACGGTCAATGCTGCTATTCGTTGGTAAAAGAGTAGCCCAAGAGTTGGCGGTGGTTGGTGATGACTAGCTGCCTTCCCTCTAGTCTTACATTGCAAAATTAGGGACGGCTAGCGCAGATAGCTCTCGAGTAGCTTTGCGCGAGATTAAAAAAAACAATTATGGAAAATAAATTGACACATTAAGTTTAATTGTACAGCAGTTTGTCTACAATTCATCATGCTTTCAAAATGTTATTAAGGAGCTGAGCATTATTTATAAAATTTTTAAGTACATTTTATTTCAGCTAAAATACTGTCGCTATTTATATGGAAGAGGATAGTTAATTAAAAGTAACCGAATTAATATAATAAGAATAATTGTATGTATTAAGTTGAAGTACTTGTATTGTATTTATCTAAGGTGAAAAGTAAGGTTGTTTTTTTATCGGATTAACTTTTTTCATGAATGAGTTCAAAGGAATAAACTAATGTTTCTCAGAAACTGTCGGATGAAATAAAGTAAGATGGTCTGATACAGATTTCAGTATTCTTTCAGAATGTTTCTGCCAATGAAATATATTTAACTGTACTAAAGACTAAAACAACCATTAAGAATAAATGGTAAATATATAACATTGTTTTTATGCTTACTGTCAATATTTGACTTGATTTGTGCTTAACTTATTACCACAGGTTTCATTTCTTCATTGATCAAAAAAGATTTTAATTATAATATAAGTGTTTTAATACCTAGAGGGGTTATGGAAGTGATTATTGGCTCTGTTAAAACAAATTTAAAACAGTTAATATAGTTTTACGTTAAAATACGAGAACAGATGTTGTTCTTAGTGCCAAACTACACAATGCGTCATTTAAACTCGGATTTTAGTGTTGTAGGTCCTCAGACATCCACCGGGGAGGGCAAATAAATCAGTTGTTGTTTGTTGTTAAGCACAAAACTACACAAAGGCGCCTTGCAAAAGTTTTCTGCCCCTGCAAAGTTTCCATATTTTATTGCCATCTGAGCTTGCAATCATGAAACTTTCAAATGGAACTTTATATTTAGAATTTACCCAATCTTCCATACATGGAAGAAGCTAGAAAACGCTGATATAATGTGAATTTGACTTACGACAAAATCAGAATATTTTCTATTGTATAAATATTCAAACCCTTTGGTACAGCAATCCTAAATCAGCTCAGGTGCAAAATATTTGTTTGAAAAGACACGAAATTAGTGTAATGGTCTTTGTGAGTAAATGCATCTGTTCAAGCCACAACTCACATATTGGTAAAATAAACCAATCATGAAGATCAAAAAGCTTTTTAAACAAGTCAGGGTTAAAGAAGCAAAGATCAGAAGAAGTTTACAAGACAATTCAAAGTCGCTGAGTACGATAAAGTCCATCATTAAGAAGTGTAATGTGTTTTACACCACCCAATTACAACCCAGGTCAGGTCACTCTTCCAAATTAAGTCGCCAGAGAAGCAGGAAACTAGTTAGGGATGCCACTGTGAAGCCAACAATCACTTTCAAAAAACGGCAAAGTTTTTTTGTTTTAGCTGGGCATCAGTGTACGTACATCGACAATATCATTCCCGTTTGGACGAAAGAAACCATTACTGAAAATCAGTCATCTTAAATCTCGTATGGAGTTTGCGATAATGTGCCTAAATGATATTGTAAACATCTAGCAGAAGTTTTTTGTAGTCAAACGGGACAAAAATTAAACTTTCCGGTCTAAATCCAAAGCGTTACTACATTTGCCTTACAGCACAAAAATCAGCCAACACCATCCTACCTTTCAAGCATGGTGATATTAATATTAAATTATTGGTATGCTTCTCACCAGCAAAGGTGAAAATTGATGGTGCAAAACTCAGGCGAATCATAGAGGAAAATCTGCTTGAGTCAACGAAGAATCTAAAACTGTGTCAAAAATTCACACTGGATTCAGAAGGAGAAACTGAATGTCCTTGAGTTTCCCAGTTAAAGTTCTGACTTGAATAAAATAGAAAATTTATGAATAGAACTGAAGTTTGTAGTTTATAAACCAACTCCAACGAATTTGTAAGAATTGAAGAAATTTTGCCAAGAAAAATGGGCAAACATTACAGTATCTCTTTTCTTCAAAGCCAGAAGAGACACATCAAAAGGCTCACAGCAGTAACTACTGGTAAATGTGCTTTCACTAAGTACTGACTTACAAGCCTGAGTGCTTATGTAGTTAACAGATTTCAATTTATTTATAGCTTTGGCAGCTTTTATTGACTTTCAATCTCATTCACACATAATAACGTTAAGTTTGATCAGTAGTGTTTTGAATAACAACAATTCTTTAAAATTTGTTTATATTATTTGTGTTTCATCGAAACGTAACACTATTTTGCAAGGCACTTTCTTCATAAATCCACACAGGATATTACTAATAAAATACGATACGTTTTCTTCTTTGTTATTCTTATAACTGTATTTCTTTCCTTTTACTTTCCGTTTACTTGTGATATCAACAGTGACTTTTGATGTTACTCGAGATATACGTTATAAATTTTGTATTATGTTTAATACTTAACATAACATAATGTTTTATTTTCTATCTTTATGTTCTTGCCCAAACAGGATGCACCATCTTAAGAGTATTATTCGATTTGCAGTATTTCACTGTACTTTACAGAATGATAAAACACTTGATGGAATTCTTTAGCTTAATGGCCATAGCTCCAGATATCTAATACTATAGAAGGAGCTTGTAATATGGTAATCTAATAGCGAAAAGGTAGCCATGGATAATGAAGTGGTAAATAAGATAATTTCTTCAAAGAGAGAGCAAAAAACTCAATGTTTAAGGCAAACAGAAGCTAAGTATAATTATATAAAAACTACTAAAGAACTAATTTCTTTTATGAACGCCTCCCGCTAGTACAATGGTAATTCTAGGGATTTACAACGTTAAAATAAGGGGTTTGATTCCCCTAGGTGGGCTCAGCAGATAGTCTAATGTGGCTTTGCTATAAGAAAAACACACACAAACTCTATTATGAACACCAAAGATTTCAAAGTGTGTATTATGCTCTCGCACCAAAACCACTGTTGTATGAACTAGTAAAATGAAATTAACAATCGTTTACAGACAATCTGATTCAGTTAGTTGTGTGCTGAACCTTAATGGTATGTTTGTAATGTTTAATACTCCGTCAGGATAACTTTATTTGATTGCCTGTTTGTTCATTTCTTTTGTTTAATTGCGTACAAAGCTATTCAAGGACTGTTTACACTATCTGTCCATAATTTTAAACTATTAAACTAGAGGTTGTCAACATGACCCACCGGAAATTCTTGGACTACTATTCACAAAAGTATAGTAAGATTGACCATCAACCTATAACACCACCATGGCTGACGGGGTAAGCGTGTTCAATAAAGAGTTTCGATTCCGCGACTCACGGATTGCAAGTCGGAAGCCGTAATGACTAAGCTATTCCAGGACTAGGCGCTTTGAAGCCGTAATTAAACATCATGACCTGAAATTCAGGTTTGAGTCCCACGATATTATATTGATGTGTTATTTGAATACGTGTGTAAGCTGGAAGACTTTACTTAAAAGTCGAAAGAATGTAAAATTTCAAAGGCATATTGTTACCTGAGTTACATATTACCGTGTAATGTTTAAACGTTTGTTATTTGTTAATATAAACTTCTCTATTCCATATTTGTTCACTTTTTACTAATTTCCCGATTTTTCTTCCATCCATCCCTCTTTTCTTATATTCCATTTTTACGACTCTTCTTCCTCCTAAATCATTTTGAAGTTTGTCTTGTTTTCAATTGTATTTATTTTGAAAAGGAAAATACTGTATTGTACTGGTTTTATCTGTTTATTTTTTAATTTCGCTCAAAGCTACACGAGGGATACCTGCGCTAGTCGTCCCTACTTTAGCAGTGTAAGACCTACACGTCATAACATCATGGGCAAGTGGTAAGAAAGAAGCTATTACGGAAAATAAATCGTCTTAAATCTCGTATAGAGTTTGCAATAAAGCACGTAAATGATACTGTAAACGTGTGGCAGAAGATTTTGTGGTCAAACGAGACAAAAATTAAACCACAGCCAAGATTTCTTCATTGGGGTTGTTTAGAATAATTTTTTCAAGTCCGTTCCTCTGACTGTGGTTTCGCTAGATAGTAGACAGGGACAGTGGAAATCTCGTTGATCCGTTCATGCGCGTCATTAATTACATGGCGAGGCATTTGGCTACACTAAGATAGTCATAGTTACTGTCTTAACTGTTTTTCGGCATCTTATAGTATGTTTAGTTGTTTTGTTCTGCATGCTTTAAGTTCTAATTTGCAGAATGAGATATCTGCGTTATTGCCACTGTTGGAATCGAGCCTCATATTTTAGTGCTATAAACCCTGAATATTATCTCTGAGTTAGAGGAGAAGGGACATATATTCGAAATGGCTCTTCTATTGCCTTTTACTGAGTTTCACTTTGGAATATTTCAAATGTGTTCTATTATCTGGCTAGAGGGAAGATGGCTCATATATTTGGTTCACCAGAGGGTAATGTTTTTTGGAATTTCGCACAAAGCTACTCGAGAGCTATCTGTGCTAGCCGTCCTTAATTTAGCAGTGTAAGACTAGAGGGAAGGCAGCTAGTCATCACCACCCACCGCCAACTCTTGGTCTACTCCTTTAACAACGAATAGTGGGATTGACCGTCACATTATAACGCCCCCACGGCTGGGAGGGCGAACATGTTTGGCGCTACTCAGGTGCGAACCCGCGACCCTCAGATTACAAAGCGCACGCCTTAACGCGCTAAGCCATGCCGGGCCTCCAGAGGGTAATGAACTGCGTCTTGTAGTGGATAATAATGTATGCTGATTGTAATACCGATTAACATAACGATAATGATAGAAATCTGTACACTGAATTAAGTTTTCAAGTGATAATCTATTTTTAACTTAGAAAAACCCATGTTAGTTTTTATTCAAATAAAAGTCAACTGCTGGAACAGCGGTAAGTCTACGGATTTACAAAGCTAAAATCAGTTCAATTCCTCTCGTTGGCTCATCAGATATCCCGATATGGTTTTGGTTTAAGAAAACACACACACGTCAACAACAAATAGTGTGATTACTTCCATTATTAGATCCCTAATGACCCCATCAGATGATGATTACGTATCATGCTTTATGGAAGGTGATAATTGTTCCATTTATCTGATTCAGTTATTGTGTCTACAAATCCAAAGTCAAAAGTGTATTAAAAGTGAAAACGTGTTCTACATCATGGTGTATTATTTCTATTCTCCCACAAACGTCCTGACAACAAAATAGCTTGTGTACACCGGGGGACAGTTTCCATTTAGCATACAGAAAATTAAGGTAATCGACCTAGACAACTTTGAGTGATGTAATACAAGCCAGGAGCCTATGCTAAGAAAAAAGCGTGAATATGTGCGCTATTTCAGGGTCTTCCTCTCCTCTTCGCAGGGAAAATTTCCAAAACAAAATATTCCGTATACGACGTCAAATAGTTTCAAATCACCTCACCAAACATTACGATAACAGGACGTAACACAAATTTTGTTCCTGTATAGTATGTGTTATTTCTTAATTGCTTGTGTTGTAAAAGAACAGAAAATGGCCATTATTTCCTTCAAACTTTGTTTTTGTCACCTGGATAATGTAGTTTAGAAATAAACTTATTTCCTTTGTAAAAATGGGCAAATTTCCACATTTCAATTTGCATAATATCTGAATAAAACAACATCATGAATTTCCATACTTGAACTATTGAAGAAAAACTACTACAACAAAATACAACTGGCTCGGCATGGCCAGGTGGTTAAGGTACTCGACTCGAAATTCGAGGGGCGCGGGTTCGAATCCCCGTCACACCAAACATGCTCGCCCTGTCAGCCGTGGGGCGTTATAATGTGACGGTCAATCCTACTATTTGCTGGTAAAAAAGTAGTCCAAGAATTGTCGGTGGGTGATGATGACTAGTTGCCTTCCCTTTAGTCTTATACTGCTAAATTAGGGATGGCTAGCGCAGATAGTCCTCATGTAGCTTTGAGCGAAATTCAAAACAAAACAAACCAAAATACAACATTAAAAGAATGCTACAATAACATACAACAATAAAAGACTGCTACAGTGAAATACAAAACGACTCACGAGAATTCATGATTGAAAGCACTGCATTTTTCATTAGTTCAATTCCATGTTTACGTGCACATAATTTTTTAATGAATCTGTACACCTACTGCATTTGCATTTTATTTCTACTAACCCCCCGCTAGTACAGCGGTAAATCTACGGACTTACAACGCTAAAATCAGAGGTTCGATTACCCTTGGTGAATTCAGCAGATATCCCAATGTGGCTTTGCTATAAGAAAACATAGACACATTTATTACTTTAATAAGACACTTGTTGCATCAGTATTTTTTATTTTAAGACGAATTTTTGTATTTTATTTTATTTCTTACATTAAGAATCAGAAAATTGGTCATTTCTTAGATTGGTTTGTTTGTGTGGAATTTAGTGCAAAGCTCCACGAGGGCTATCTGCGCTAGCCGTCCCTAATTTAGCAGTGTAGGACTAGAAAGAAAGCAGCTAGTCATCATAACCCACCGCTAACTATTGGAATACTCTTTTACCAACGAATAGTGGGATTGATCTTCACGTTGTAATGCCCCCCCGGTTGAAAGGACAAACATGTTTGGTGTGAGGAAGATTCGAACTCGAGATCCTCTCAAATTGGATACAGCTGACTGTGAGATATTGCTCTGTGACAGATTTGATCCATATACTAGTTTATGTTTTGCATACGTAATTTATACATAAAAATGTCAAACTGTTGGTACTGTTACGCATTAAAATTAATTTTGGACGAGTATCCGATTTATTATGTTTTGTATTACGATTTCCAATAGCCGGAAATTTTAATTTTAATTTAGAAGTTAATTGAATATCAATATTTATTAAACTTCTGTTATTTGTCAACAATATTGATAAAATTTACTCTCTTAACACAAATATATTTTAATATACAAACAATAATAGAATTTATAATAACAGTTAATTACAAATAGTTATTACAAATAATAATTTATTTATGAGAGTTTTACAAACTTTCGAACGATATTCAGTCTTCTATCTAGTTTGGAACTGAATATTTAATCGATGGTTCACGAATAGTGAAGTGTGTTGATACACGGGTTTACTTCACGTGCTCCCCAGTGGCTCAGCGGTATGTCTGCGGACTTACACGCTAAAATCCAGGTTTCGATACCCGTGGTGGGCAGAGCACAGATAGCCCATTGTGTAGCTTTGTGCTTAATTCAAAACAACAATCACTTCACTTGTTGAGAAGCCAACTAACTTCTTCAAACGAAATACTAACATCCGAAGTTAATTCACTGACGTTAATTCTCGACTTTTGGCGAGAACTATATTTTGACATTTTTAACAACGTGTATCAGGCTTACAATTTGAAATTGTTGAACACCGTATATCAGAATTATATTTCGAAATTGTTGAACACCGTATTTCAGAATTACATTTCGAAATTGTTAAACACCGTATTTCAGAATTACATTTCGAAATTGTTAAATGCCGTATTTCAGAATTAAATTTCGAAATTGTTAAATGCCGTATTTCAGAATTACATTTTGAAATTGTTGGATACCTTACGTCAGACTTACATTTTGAAATTGTTGGACACCGTATATCACACGAACATTTTGAAGCTGTTTAACATCGTATTTAAGACTTACATTTCGAAATTATTGAACGCCGTATGTCAGAAAAAAATTTTGAAATTGTTGAACACCATATATCAGAACACCAGAAGGCCTGGCATGGCCAAGCGCGTAAGGCGTGCGTCTCGTAATCCGAGGGTCGCGCTAAACATGCTCGCCCTCCCAACCGTGGGGGTGTATAATGTTACGGTCAATCCCACTATTCGTTGGTAAAAGAATAGCCCAAGAGTTGGCGGTGGGTGGTGATGACTAGCTGCCTTTCCTCTAGTCTTACACTGCTAAATTAGGGACGGCTAGCACAGATAGCCCTCGAGTAGCTTTGTGCGAAATTCCATAAAAAAAGAACACCAGAATTACGTTTTGAAATTGTTGAACACCGTATATCAGACTTACATTTTGACTTTGTTGTTCTGTCAATAATATAATGCAAGCGAAAACTGAGTGCGTGTGCCTGCACATTTAAATTGTAAAGTGAACATGCATTTTCAGGACAGACAAAAGTGAGTATTATTACAGCAGATGTGACAAATATTTGTAGCAGCCAAGCGAGATTATACATCTATATATACACTGCCGGCCAAAATCTTAAGGCTAATGAACATAAAGAAAAAATATGCATTTTGCGTTGTTAGACTCAACCAATATTTGAGTAGAACTTCGAAAGATGAAAATAATAAAAGAGAAAATAAAAATAAAACATTTTTAGCATTTAGTAAGGAAAATGTGAACATTTTGAAATTAGCCTAAATACTAACTGGTCAAGAGCTCAAGGCCATACCAGAAAGAAGTCTTAAACAGGGTAGGAAATGCCCAACAAGAAGTCCCAGTCGTGAGTTGCACGGCCGTCATTGCGAATAGCTTCAAACATTTGCTTTGGCATGGTCGATATAAGCGTTTGCAGAAGGCTGGCTGGAATGTTATTCCAAGTGGTGAAGGTGGCTTCACGAAGATCATGCACTGTTTGGAATTAACGTCCATTTCTATATACTTCCTTTGCCATCTACCTCAAACATTTTCAATGGGGTTCAGTTCGGGCGAACACGCTGAATGGTCCAAAAGAATCACGTTATTTGCCATGAAAAAGTCCTTTGTTCTGCAGGCATTGTGGATTCCAGTGTTGTCCTGCTGAAAGATCTAGTCATTTCCACACAAACGAGGGCCTCCAGTCAATAAGGATGCTCTCTTCAACATGCCAATGTAGCCAGCTGCTGTTTGACACCTGTATAAACTGAAGCTCTATTGTTAAATAGAAAGAGAAAGCATTCCAGATCATGATGGTACCTCCTCCACTGTGTCGTGTAGAAAATGTCTCCGGTGGGATATCCTTATCGTGCCAGTAACGTTGGAACCGTCCAGGTTAAATTTTTTTTCTCATCAGAGAATAAAACCTTTGTCCACTTTTCTACGTTCTATGTTTGGTGTTTCTCAGCAAAGTTTAACCGAGCTATTTCGTGGTGTGGAAGGAGCCGTGGCCTTTGAAGACGTTTACGGTTTTTAAAGCCTTTCTCTCGTGGATGCCGTCTTATTGTTCTTGAGCTGCATTCTACGTCCGTAAGGGCCTTAATATGGTTCAACGATTGGCTGGTGTCTTGCCGGAAAACCCGTCGAATCCTCCTGCTCAACGGCGGCGCAATTTTCTTGAGCTGACCACTTGAAATTTTCGTTCTGTAACCCTCAGGATCTTTTAAGAAATTTGCAACAGCAGTTTTACTACGCCCAATCTCACCAGCAATGGCACGTTGAGAGAGACCTTTCTTATGCAACGTGACAATTTTGTCACATTTAAACTCTCTCAACTTTTTAGCCTTTACCATGTTTTTACCCAATGTAACACAGGAGCTGTCAGTGGGAGTTGTTGAGAACGCTAACACAAACACAAATGACTAGATTTCGTTACGTGTTTACCGATTAACGCTTCGTTTCAATATGGTCTTAAACTTTTGACCAGCTAGTATTTAGGCTAATTTTATAGTGTTCACATTTTTCCTATAAAATGCTAAAAAGTTCTTTATTTTTATTTTCTTTTTTCTTATTTTCATCTTTCGAAACTTTACTCAAGTAAGTGGTTGAGTCTAACAATGCAAAATGTATATTTTTTTTCTTTATGTTCATTGGGCTTAATATTTTGGCCAGCAGTGTATATAACAAACTCTGCCTTTTCGTTATATTTCATAAACATAGTAGCGGTCTGCCACTCAGTGGCACAGCGGGATGTCTGTAGTTTCACATTGCGAGAAACAGGGTTTTGATACCAGTGGTGGGCAGAGCACAGATAGCCCATTGTGTAGCTTTGTGCTTGATTCGAAACAAACAAACAAGTAGCGTCCCTCTCCTATAATATAAATATTACTTACCGTTCACTGTCATAATAAGTTAACTACTCACTTTTTTAGTTCAGTATTTATCATATTGTTTAAACCGACATTAATGACTTCAGTACAACTTGTGTGCGTTGATGAAAAAAGGAAAAATTACATTTACATTCGTTTCCTCTCTTGAGGAATGTACTACATATCCTTTGAATTTCGCGCAAAGCTACTCGAGGGCTATCTGCGCTAGCCGTCCCTAATTTAGCAGTGTAAGACTAGAGGGAAGACAGCTAGTTATCAACACTCACTGTCAAATCTTGGCTACTCTTTTACCAACGAATAGTGGAATTGACCGTCACATTATAACGCCTCCACGGCTGAAAGGTCGAGCATGTTTGGTGTGACCGGGACCTTTGTGCCAAAACAAAATTAAAAGTCAACGTACAAAGGCTTTATTGTTTATTTTGTTTGTTATTAATCACAAATCTACACAAAGAGCTATCTGTGCCCTGCACACCACAAGTATCGAAACCCGTTTTTTTAGCAGACACCTCTCTACTACTGGAGAGAAGAATAAGTCCATAACATGCCTCTGTACTACTGGGAAGAAAAATAAGTCCATAACATGCCTCTGTACTACTGGGGAGAAGAATAAGTTCATAACATGCCTCTGTACTACTGGGGAGAAAAATAAGTTCATAACATGCTTCTGTACTACTGGGGAGAAGAATAAGTTCATAACATGCTTCTGTACTACTGGGGAGAAGAATAAGCTCATAACATGCCTCTGTACTACTGGGGAGAAGAATAAGTTCATAACATGCCTCTGTACTACTGGGGAGAAAAATAAGTCCATAACATGCTTCTGTACTACTGGGGAGAAGAATAAGTCCATAACATGCCTCTGTACTACTGGGGAGAAAAATAAGTTCATAACATGCTTCTGTACTACTGGGGAGAAGAATAAGTCCATAGCATGCCTCTGTACTACTGGGGAGAAGAATAAGCTCATAACATGCCTCTGTACTACTGGGGAGAAGAATAAGTTCATAACATGCCTCTGTACTACTGGGGAGAAGAATAAGCTCATAACATGCCTCTGTACTACTGGGGAGAAGAATAAGTTCATAACATGCTTCTGTACTACTGGGGAGAAAAATAAGTTCATAACATGCCTCTGTACTACTGGGGAGAAAAATAAGTTCATAACATGCTTCTGTACTACTGGGGAGAAGAATAAGTCCATAGCATGCCTCTGTACTACTGGGGAGAAGAATAAGCTCATAACATGCCTCTGTACTACTGGGGAGAAGAATAAGTTCATAACATGCCTCTGTACTACTGGGGAGAAGAATAAGCTCATAACATGCCTCTGTACTACTGGGGAGAAGAATAAGTTCATAACATGCCTCTGTACTACTGGGGAGAAAAATAAGTCCATAACATGCTTCTGTGCTACTGGAGGGGGGCAAAATTATTACATTTCAAGCATACTTATTATATTAATATTTCTAACACGGTTATTTCATACAACACATATTTGTATTGGTTTTCACACGTTTTTTTGTAATTTTTACCTTAAGCTCAGAGTTTATGTTGTTTTTCTTAAATTCGTACAACAAAAAATTTGTGTTTAGTTTGTAAGTTCGTCACAATTTTTGCTCAACAATAAATATAGATTTAGTACGCGTACCTTCTATCTCTATGTTGCTTTTAATGTATCAATTTTATTACAATAAAACACGTTATGCCACAGAAACATACTATGTCCACTTGAGATTATAAGTTAAAAATAATATAACTGATGACAAGCAGAATTTTTGTGGCATTGAACGTTGGCTTTACAGCTCAGAAAGACAAGTTTGTATATATTTTTTTCTTTGCACAATATTTATACTTTATATTTTTGAAAGATATAATTTATGGTCATCTGTATTCCTTAGGAATTTAACTGCAAATAGATTTTTATGTTTGATCTACGTAAATGATACCCGTTTTTCTTTCAGATTTATTTTAACACTATGTTATGCTCATTGTTTTCATAGAACCAGGCTTTTAGATCATAACAAGACCAAATATACGTTTATCATTCTTTTTCATTACTACATTTTTTCAAAGAATCGCAAAAACAGTACGTGAAACTTTGTTAGGTTTATTCGTCATAAGCTTAAAATTCTTTGAAAACGGGAGTAATAATGTGTTTTCTAAAAATATATAAAATGTGTATATTTATTATGTAGTAACCAGCTTCTTTCACATTCGATCATTTGGAAGTGATATTTGTATGACGTTACAACGTCATACACGTTTTACTCTATTGCGTACTGCTAAGTTCCACAGCCTCGCTTACCATTAAATTCTACCATAGCTCAGTTACGCTAGCCAGAAAAAAAACTTTTCAGAGAATGACGAAGTTATTTACACAATCTTAACTGAATTATTATAAATTACATGAATCGTTTTAAAACAGAGTTTACTTATATATACTGCGAACCGTGATGTCTGCCCCAGCGTTCGACTGTCTTCCGTCTGAATTTTTTTTTCAGGTGGGCCAAGAGTAAATCTTCCAATATGCAACGTTTAAATCATGCGTTCGGTTACTATCGGTTGACACTGCAGATAGCCCGATGTAGCTTTGCTTCAAGAAAACACGCACACCCCTAAAGTCACGCGCTGAAAACGGAACAACGCAACTTCAAACGTAAATAAAGACAATTTATTTTACAATGGTAACATTTTGCAAAAGTCTTCGGATTTTCAACGCTAAAATAAGGCGTCGGTTTCCCTCGGTGGACAAAGGAGATAGCCCGATGTGGATTCGTTGTAAGAAAACAAACACACAAAGCTGAACATTCACATTGGAAACAACGGGAGAAGAGGCATGGATAATGTTGATGTCATATTATATTACTATTATATTTCACAAGTAGAATATTGTACACTAAATTATAAGTAAATAATCATACTATCATTCACGTTTAAAATTTGACGTAACATAAAGAATCAAAGTGCAGATTTACTACGTTATTGTTGAAAGAATCTTAGCATGAGTGAACTACTCAACAGTTACTTTTCGTAGAGTTCGGCATAGCCAGGTGGGTTGAGGAGTGCGACTCGTAATATGAGGGTTGCGGTTTCACATCCCCGCCGCACCAAAGATGCTCGCCTTTTCAGCCGTGGGGACGTTATAATTTAACGGTCAATCCCACTCTTCGTTGGTAAATGAGTAGCCTAAGAGTTGGCGATGGGGGTGATGACTAGCTGCCTTCCCTCTAGTCCACTGCTAAATTAGAGACGGCTAGCGTAGATAGCCCTAGATTATTTTTGGAAGAAATTCAAAAACCAAACAAACAAAACTTTTCGTAGTTGGACGTTATAAGTACTTAGAACATTGCCTCTGAGTGAAACCAAGATTGTAACACAATTAAACTTTTTACTGACCGTGAAATAATTTAAACTGATAGATTAATTTAAAACTTTCCTGTCACTGGGGACGGGTACTTTTGTTTGCTATTCTATTATTCGACCAGTTACAACTCAAGTTGTAGAAACTACTTCAATTAATTGTTTTATTTTGATACCTTTGATTTTACTCCAACGTTTGCTGAAGCTGAACCCCCTAGCTGCACCCATACAATTCGAGAAAACGATCTAACAAAGGTTTATTTATAAACTATTGAATGAACGGAACTTTAAAAGCATATAATTGAACATTTTGCCAATAGATGGCGGTGTTAACAAAATTTAGTTTGATTTGTTTTAAATTTTGCACAAAGACTAGATGAAAGGCAACTAGTTATCACCACCCACTGTCAACTCTTAGGCTACTCTTTCACCGACGAATAGTGGGATTCACCATTACGTTATAACGCCCCCACGGTTGAGAGAGGGAGCATCTTTGATGTGACGTGGATTCGAACCAGTTTACAAAAGAATATCATTTTTAATTGGCACAAAAGAAACTTTTACTTAAAAACTAAAATATTAAACATATTTGTGAAGTTAGTGCTACAATAATTTACTACATAGGGACGTTACTATAATTTATAACACTCGAATTTGTATTCTGGATTTAAACTTCTGCCAGTCTCCAACCTGAAACAAGAAGCCAAAACATTGTTACTTGTTTTTTTGTTCTATAACGTAATGTATGCATCCGCAGTACAAAATTTGTTCTCCCCTCCCCTCCCGGGTTATTTAAGCTATAAATAAATACTTGGCTAAAGTTTTTGCATTGATTCTCTCTGGGGCTGTCTTGATCTTACTGAAATTCTACCATATTCTATCAATATTGTATAAAAAAAATATGAAATAATAAAAAAGGCGAATCTCATGAAATAGTTTCGTGGTAAGACGAAAGTAAAAAGCATGACCAGTCAAATCAAACAGAAAAACAGAGAAAGACAAGCACCTGAAAAAGGTGTTTCATTGTAATTCATTGTTTGAAGGTCAACATAATTATTAATCCCAAAAAACAACGACATTTGGTTGAATTTATAATAATTTAACTTAACGAAAGAAAGAAAATGTAGGCGAAATTGTAGCTTTCATACGATCGTAAAATTTGTAGTATTTACGTCTAAAAATATAAAAATACTTTTTAAAATATTTTTCATTGTTATATTGTAGGCCCCCCAGTGGCACAGTGGTATGTCTGTATTTCTGCGCACTTACACACTAAAAACTGGGTTTTGATACCCGTGGTGGGCAGAGCACAGATAGCCCATTGAGTAGCTTTATGCTTAATTCTAAACAAATAAGTTATATTGTAGTACTAAATACCTCGTTTAAGTGTTCAAATTCTGCATTTATATGTTAGGACATTTTCCAGCCTCCGTTATGCATTACGTGTTAAGTGAAAGGTTTTAATACCCATATCAATCATTAGATATTTATTGCAAGTGTCGTCCTCATTTTATTTGCCCCGGTATGGCCACGTGGTTAAGGCGCTTCACTCGTACTCAGAGAGTCGCGGGTTCGAATCCCCGTCACGCCAAACATGCTTGCACCTTCAGCCGTGGGGTGTTATATGTGACAATCAATCCTACTATTCGTTTGTAAAAGAGTAGCCCAAGAGTTGGTGGTGGGTGGTGATGATTAGCTACCTTTCCTCTGGTCTTACACTGCTAAATTAGAGACGGCTAGCGCAGATAGCCCTTGTGTAGTTTCAGGCGAAATTCAAAAACAAAATATTATTTCAAAAATTCAAAAACAAACAAAATGTTTGAACTGCAAATGTTCACATACAGAATGCGTTAATTACTTGTTTCGTCAATTTTGACGACTAACGCATGCATTAAGAATATAAAATAATTAAACATTTATCTCCCGATTCAATTATATATTTGAGCATTAAACAGCCATCGCACCAGAAATGAGTTCCATTTCTATTGTGTAGGTTCCAGTTTTGTTTTCAACCGCTATTTTCCTTCCCAGAAGCTAAATGCTGTATTGGCGTATCATCTTGCAACAGTGATATATTAAGTAATTTATTTTGAATCATTTTTTGACAGAAAATGTACAAACCAAAACCTGGCTGATCTCTCTTCTTGTATGGTTTCTCGTTAGAGCCCATGTGAAGTATCAAATATGAATACTTTTGTAATAGACGAAGAATAACGAATGGTGAAACGTGAGGTCATAATAATAAAATCGTTTCTCTCAGAAAACGCTTTATAAATATTCAATATTAATAATAAAAGGTTCTTTTGTTACTTAAGGGTACGAAGTGCTCAAAGCATGTTTGAGTTACCCTTCAAAAGATGGCGTTTTCTGTATTCATTAAAAAGGATCAGAGGATTTTAGGCTAATGTATTTTCACATCAGTCACGTTCTGTTTCAGATCAAAGTTCACAAACTTATAGGGAAAATAGCTTGGAAGGGGTGACACTCATTGACTGATTGGTTGTTTGGTGTTTTATGGCACAAAGCAACTATGCTGTTTGCGCCATATTGACCGATAAATGATGAATAAATATAAATGTAAGTTTTGAGTATTAAAAGCGTATACTAAAGTAATATGATTTTTAGTTTTTAAAGAATCATTATAATACGCTAAATGTATAAATATAAAACGTTATGCATCTATAATGCTGTATATGAATAGTTAAATACAAATTCAAACTCTATAGATTGTAAAACTGTAAACGTACTATCTAAATTTTATTGGTAGCATCTAAAATACATAGAACAAAAGTGATTTATTCAAGCGATTAGAATTTCAGTTTCAAAACAACTTATTTTTTTCTGCATGTTTCACGCCAACTCCTCAAAACAACTCAAAATAATCCAGTGTGTTTCTTGTGGCGGCGCCAATATGACGTTTTTTATAATCAATGTTAGTGATTGTGAAAGTTTGACAAACTATTTCATTAATCACGTTTTTAGCAGCATGTTGACAGTTTGAGTGCTGTTGAGTCCCAATGTATTACGATATACTTTTTGTAAAGTGCTTTTTTATATGAATCAAGCATCAAAAGCAAAAGGAAAATTTATTTTCAAAGCACACCGTATATCTTAAAGAAAATTATTCATGAGTTGTTTTTTTATATATAAATCATAAAAACCAAACCGAAAAACATTGTGTTGAAAACTTTAGCTGGAAGACGTTTTTTTTTTAAATATAAACTAACAAACTGTAAATTTTGTTCTATGAACTTTTAGTTTACTGAACTTCTATAAGCTGAAATATAGAATAATGTGTTTAAAGATTGATTTTGATATATTAATGTTGCCGTGTTACTGAAAAGAATTGTTTTGGTTTTGTCTTCCTGTAGCCAGCCAAGGAGGAACAGAAATTGTAGGATCATTTTCTTATATTTTTCTCTAAATTTACCTTAAGTTTATACAACGTCATTGATTAACTTTTTACTCGTAGTTTTAAGATACTATTTTTAAAAGTTATCATAAAATTAAGACATGACTTTACATGTGAAACATTTATCGACTATGAAAGTATAATATTTGCTTCTTCGGAGGTTTGACGTTGAGATGAAGAGAAAAATTAATTTAAATTCAGAAACCTACACACGTTATGATAAGCATATTATTGTTATCAATAAGCATAACAATATTATTAAGAACATTATTGTGCTTTGTTATCATATCTAGTTGTAGTGGTAAGAGAAACGTTTTTTGTATCGATTGTTTATCATACTAAAACAAAGACGATGAATAAACTGTACAGACCAGCGAATTGGCCTAAAACAACCAATTCGCATGTATATTGACTAAATAGATTTTTTTCATTGTTTAGGACACGATGTAGTAGCACTTAATATGAATGAAAAGGAAAATATGATGTACAGCTACGTTTTGTCATTTCAAGACGTTTTAGTGAGTTATGTGCGAGAATAAACTAAATTGAATTAATGCCCCCTTTATCAATAAACTAATGTCATTTTATGGTACAAAACATCCTGAGAAGTTGAGTTAACTTTAGCAGTATTTATGTACACCTAATTTAACTTCTCAGCGACCTAAAAAAATGTGGCTTCTCAAATATATATTTCTATTACACTGTTTTCATCCCAGTGCTTTATCATGTAAATTAATAACGAGAGAGTAAACTCTTGAGGCCTCGTAGGTTACTGTGTCTTTTTAATTCTCTACTTGCTGCCTTTTTAAGAATAGCATTAATGTTATTTTTATTCTGTTTTTAAATTCGGGATTAACAATTCCTGCATTGGTTCTAAAAGTTAAAATACATCGTAAAATACACTGTTAAAAATCTTAATTTTTAGATTCGGTAAATAAACATCTCTACAGTGTGGTATTTATTTGATATTTGAAATGCTAACACGTTGTTATAAATACATTATTAAAAACAATAACCTTAGTTTTGGTAAATAACACCTCTACAGTATGTTTTTATCTGGTATTTATCTGACGTGCTAACACGTCCACATCTGAAGAAGTTAAAGATTTCGATTCCCTGTTTATGTTTTTTTCTTTGCCAAATTTAAGTGAAAGAAATTATCTAATTTTAGAAATAACAATGTGTTGTTAAAGAAACGGTAAAGTAGTAACTGTGTTGTTACACATCATGTGAAACTTTGCAGAGTAGGGGAAGGTAATGAGTTATAAACTGCTTTCAAATTTCTAACCTTGCTTCGTCTGTCATATTTTGAGCGTGCTGAATATAAACTTCGCTATTTAAAAACAATGTATTACTCTAATATATCACTCACAGTTCAGCAAGATTGAAATGGAAAACATTTTACATGGATCGCTCGTGTCATTCTTAGTTTTGATGTTGTGAGTGCATGTATATTAAATTTATAACAATATAGTTATGATAAAAAATTAAATCCTTTCTGCTCACGAATTAAAAATGTATGGATGTAACAAACTTGTAGAATGTAGGAAATGTTGTCTTATTGTTAGACCAAACCTTGTTTATTTGAAATTAATCATGTTTAAGCTACACGTTGATTGTAATATGTTTAGATTTAATCAGAAGACGGCTGCTGGGAGTTCACTAGCTCGGACGGTTCAGGTTTTATGCATCAACCTGAGTAATTACTTTTATTGATTCAAAATGTAACAAAAAAGCAAGCCTAAAATACCAAAAGAACTTACATCTACAAAATAAATTACGAACAAAGTAAAAAATTTATATGTTACTTGAAGAATTATGTTTAAAATTATACCTTATTTTGAAGTTAAAATTATCATAAGAGTTATAAGCAATACGTGTAAATTTAACATAACTTTTCTTTGCACTCGACGGACAATTGTCATAACTTGATCAGGAATTTAAAAGAAAGCTATACTTTGAAGATCGATTTGTGATCATTTGGTTATATTATTTCCATTCGACTTGTACATTTTAGTAATAGTTTTTATTTTCCACACCTTAAAGTAATTTATCATTTCATCACCAATAACAGACGTAACCGCTTTTTTTAAAAAAAATAGCACTCAAATAAATTGAATTTTGTGTTGTGAAAAGCTGTATTTCATTTGTTTCACATTTATGTTTTACAAGCGCTGCATTTTTTATAAAGAATGTATAATTTGTTTTATGTCTACTTCAATTTCTTACTCACATTTCTCAACCTTTTCCTTCCCTCCTCTTATTTTCATGAACAAAATTTCGATAAATACATCAGGTGTCCCAGAAATTGATCAGGAAAAAAAATGAAATATATAATAGAGAACGTTGAAAACGTAGGGGGGGATGCTATGACCTCGTTGTAGTTGTCTTTCTGTTTTGTTTTTCTTTTACAACATAATTTTAAAACTACTTGTTCGGAGACAACCTGGTCGTATAATATTCACTTTACACCACAGTAATGTTACCATATAATATCGGTATCAACTAAGGTTGTTTTGGGTTTGCCCTAATGAAAGAAAAAACCGGCACATATATACTATGCGTTGTGTGACGTACCAAACAAGATGTAGATCTAAGTTATATGTCAGTACACCCTTCGAAAACAAAAATAACTTCAGTATCAATTAAATAGGTAAAAAGTAGCTACGGTGTAAGTTAACAGAAATTACCAGCTTGTGAGTCATCTTAAATAATACAAACACTAAAGTGTTAAATACTAAAGTAAGTAATGCACAAAGTTGTCCTGCTAGGAAAAGAAAGCATTGCAATAATAGTCTGGACATAAGCTTTGGGAAGCCTCTGTTTATTTGATGTATCGTTTACAATGGACTTTTAAGTCTTGAAATAATTCATTATGGTTTTCAAAGTCTCTAGAATATTCACTCAACTGCTTCCTTTTCTTACCACTAAAACGTTTTTCCTTCTCATAAAAAGCTTCCATTTCTATTGTCATATTCAGAATTCTAACTTTGGTAACATCTAATAGTAACTGTGAAGTTCTAGCTTCATCAAAATGTCTATGTATAGCCTTGTTTAACTGATACATAATTGAATTCAACTTTACACAGCTCATCCTTCAGTTCTCTTTCTTCATCAGTGACTTCTATTTATCTTATTCTAACATAGTGAACTTACTCTTGGTCGGTGGTTAGGCCTTATTCTAACATAGTGAACTTACTCTTGGTCGGTGGTTAGGCCTTATTCTAACATAGTGTACTTACTCTTGGTCGGTGGTTAGGCCTTATTCTAACATAGTGTACTTACTCTTGGTCGGTGGTTAGGCTTCTAAGTGTTATGGCTATTTATGGCTTTGAGAACTTTTGCTGTTTTTTCCCCCATTTTATTGTTTTTTCGTGTTTCTTCACCATTCCAAAACTTTATTTGACTCCAACAGAAGTAGAATATTGTAGATGTATCTCTTCATACATACGAATCATGTCTTTAATTATTTCCATATATTCCTGATTTGACACAGTCACACGTTTTTTAGTAACCATTCTTTATTTATCAAAAGAGATTATGCAACATCAGAACTTCATGTGTATTATGCACATATTTGACTCATTTTGGTAAGCCGACATATTTTGGTTTATCGCTTGCATTGCTTTTTTGTTTTAAATCCGAAATCTATCCTGTGGAATGTTGTAACTACGTCATCTTTATTTTTGATGTACCAATCCCGTGAAACATTATTTTCCTGTGAAATTCTCTACTCCTGTACCGAGAACCAAATACTTTGAGTTGGATCACTTAAAATAACATAAATACAGGTCATTTAAATACGGAGCACCTCTCTTCTGGAATGTAAGCAAGACACATAAATCAGAAGGTTTGAACCCAATGGAAAATGACTGACTGACCAGGTAATCTACAATGACTTGGTATAATTCCTTCATTATCACGCCCTCTTCGAACTATAAAAGGAATCATTTGAAAAGAGAAGATGTTAGAAAGCTAAGTTCTGATAATATTGTATATCTTTTAATGTTATTTGGTATTATTGTTTTCAAATTTATAAATTAGAATTGGATAACAAAAAACTAGATTTAGTAAGATTGGAGACTAAAATAGTAGGTATAAGCATTTAATTTAGATTTTGGTTGTATAACGTTAGATTAGACTGAGTTCGTGTAAAAGTTTTTTTAGGTATAGTTATACGTTAAGTTCCAGTGAGATTGTGAAACAAATTAAATACATTGTAGTCTAAAACCTAGTTAATTGTCTCACTTAGGCTTAACAGTGTTAACAAAAGGCTAATGGTATTTGATTATAGTATCGAGTGTTTATTTATTTTTATAAATAATACAATGGTTAAGGCTAGTTTGAGGGTTAAAGGTTCCCAGTTTGTTAGGTGCGATGAATCAATATAAAAGTAGTTATAAGAATATGCTTAATTGTTACTATAGTATTGCTAAAAGTATAAGATGACCTTAGGGTACTGGTAGAAATATAAGATATTGATATAATGGGAATAATTAGAACATGGTTGACAGTAGATGACTTTGATGACAGAATTTTCTTTTGAAATACATAGTTATAAGTTATTTAATAGGGATAAAGTAGTAAAAAGAGGGGGAAGAAGTTACATACTGTTGAAGTTGAGAACATTAAGGATAATAACAAAGAGACTGAATCCATTTGTATTTCTGTTAGCGGATATCAAGGGGAAATGCTCTTAGTAAGAATTTGTTATAGATCACCAGATGAAACTGATGAAATTAGTAAGAAATTCTATAATGAGGCTAAGATTTCAACTGTTAATGAAGTAATAACTATGGGTGATTTTATTTTCAGACATATTGATTGCAAAATATTAGAATGAAACCATGAGGAAGGAAGGTTTCTGAAAACTGCTCAAGATAGATTTCTTCACCAATTTGTCAAGAAATGTACAAGAAATAATACTATTTTAAATGTAATGGTGGCTTGTAATATAGAAATGAATGGAAAGTCTGATGAAAGATACTTTGAAAAGTCATTTAACAAAGTTTAGAATTTTATCGGACAGTCAGTATGGTTTCACTAAGGGAAAACCTTGCCTAAGAAATCTTTTGATATGCTTTGAAAATACTACTGCGTATGTAGATAAAGATAAGTGAGTAGATTTGGTGTATCTGGGTTTTCAGAAAGCATTTGACAAAGTGCCACATAAAATGCTTATAAAGAAACTTATTTCTACAGGTGTGAGGGGATAAGTTAACTAACTGGGTAGAAGAGTGGTTTAATGGAAGGAAGCTGAGGGCTGTTATAAATGCAGTTCAAACTAAATGAATGTTACAAGTGGTGTACCTCAGGGCTCAGTCTTAGAGCCATTTTTCTCTTTATTTTACATTAATGACATAGATAAAGGAATAATAAATAAATTACGTAAATTTACTGATCATATCATGATCTTGGGTGTTGCTAACTGTGAATAGGAAGTTGCTGTTTAACAATGTAATTTTTCAAATAGGGTGTTTGGCCTTTGGCATGGGTTGCCTTTGTATGTTGTGGAGGCAGTAAATATGAGTGTGTTTTAAAATAAAGCTTGATGGATATGTGAATGATAAGGGCTACCTTTATTTTTTATTTAATAGTTTTAGCTTGACTTAGAGGAGGAAACAGCCGAAATGGACTAACAGGTCCCTTGATGTCCCTAAACGTTATCTTATGTAAACTCTTCTATTTTGCAAAATATTTTCTGATTGAATCTGACCCATTTTAGCCTTATCCAGTGAGAGATTAATATATCATTATGTACATTCTATCTTATTTTAAGCTGTCACATTTCTTACCTGTAAATATATCAGACTTTGGGTACTTTCACAAGAGTTCGTTTGAGGTCAAAATGTACGTGTAATTTGTACATAATAAACAGTATAACTTGAAGAGACAGTAGCTGGTACGTTAAACAAGCTCCTAAATCTCTGTGTATTTGACATTTTTCTCAATTCTTTTCTATCTACAACTCTGTTGTAAGACGTTAATAAAATCCTGTACCAAAGTTTGCATTGACACTTTTGACAGAAGGGAAGCTTATCAACTATCACGTTAATAACTGTCTGATAAAGGAGTATTAATGTGGATCTACATCTATCTGGATGTCACAAAAAATTCTGTTTTGCATGTTGGAATTTAGAACCAGTAAAACAGACAAATAATGAATGGTAAAAACATCTATGTTTGGTTGAATTACATTCTCAGACAACTATGGTACGAGTTTTTGTTTTGTTTTTTCGAATCCACAGCACTCAGTGCACACAATTAGTTGATGTGATATCTTATAAACTGATAACATTTGTTAGCAATTCTCCAATTACTAATTTTGTTCTCGTGATTGTCTATATGTCTGAGACAAGCTGCTTGAATTGTGTGCTCATGGGGCATTGTTTATGTTAAGCCTATATATATATAGCACGTCTGAAAGTGTACAAACATATATTATCATCAGTGAACACGAATCTACATAGAAAAATTCCAATAACGTAGTTACTCATCGATTCAGCTATTAAAGCATATGCATATACATTTCATGATAAATTATTTCATATTTGGCGGCTTCTTCGAACGTGGACCATTTTTTAGTTGCTGTAGAATTTTACTATAGCATAGAAAACTCAACTATCAGTTGTTCATTCACAACTTTAGTTTGTCTAGTGCTCACGGTAAAAACTGTGATTACTACATCATTTACTTTTGTCACGTGGCATCTTTTTAATTATATCTACCAGAAAATATTTTAATTCGATAAATGATTTCTCGTAGTGATGAGCGCTGGAACTAAAAAATGTCACCTAGAGAAAAGTGGGTGTCAATTTTGGTACTTAATTTATATTTCTGCGTCTCAGTTTCTCCTTGGTCCAATCTGTTCGTGAAAACTGCCACGAATTCTTCACCTCGTCTTGTATATCAAGCAAGCAACACACGAAATGTTTTCTTCAGATTTCTTTACTGGAAAAGATTATCTTTGTAGTATCTCATCACTACACAACTTTGTTTTCTTTTCTGTGTTTCTTTCTCTTTGTCATCAGCAGGCAAGAAGCGCTAATATCAAGATAAACACTTGCACGTTATAGAGAGACATAGAACAAATATTACAGTATCCTCTTACACGTTACAGGGAGGCATAGAACAAATACAACAGTGTCTTTTCTCGAAAAACAAAACTTAAAGGCCTGCGCGTAAATAGACAAGTAAGGCCGTTAATTGTTCTGCCACAGTAGCTGGTCAATTAGTTATGACCATACATATGAACCCTCTGTTTGCTTCATTACGTTAAATTTCCTCTCTGATTAACAGTACAACGATGTACCATACTTTTAGTTTCCGAAATTGATGCGTAGAACTCAGTATAACTTATGTCACCTTTCTTAATTAGCGCAAAAGTACAATATGCCAATCTGAATAATATGGGGAGTACAATATGACTTTACACATCTTTATTAACCAACACAATTACAATCTGAATGACATGTCAAGTAAATTAATTACTTTAGTCACCTTGTTTTACTGGGACATTGACGGCAAACCTATGGTACGCTTGCAAAAGGTGGCACCCGAAAATATTTTGCTGGCACGCGGCATGCAGTATTGCTTCTTGATTCTTTAAATCCTAACGCTAACCCAAAATAAATACATTTATATATAATGATTATCATTATTATCAAATGCAAGTGCGAATGATTTTTTCCAACCCGGAAGCAGTGAGAAATGTTCACAAGAGACGTCTCACGCCCTCATTGCGCCAGCTTTTCAGTTGCAAAAACATGTGACATCGAATGTTACGTTTTGAATTCCTCGCAGACCCAGTGGACACATCAGTATTTGAGAAAAAATAAAACCGGTGGTATTTGCTTCACTCCGCTCATATTTTTCTTCTGTTGTTTCTGAGTGAATACTGGACATTTAGAGATAGCAACGGTAAGTATTCATTTATTTTTCGCAGTAAATATATGAATTATATTGTTAAAATTATGTTATTTGGCGTAGCATGGGTATACATATTTGTTATCGGTTGGTTAATTATAGATTTATTTTTATATCAATGGCACAAATTTTCACTATAACATTATTAACATAATTAACATTAATTTAAATTATTGTATTTAAATTAATTGATGAGATTTTTTAAAATTGTATTTACCCTTTTCAGCTTGTCAGAAAGTCAGTTCAACCAGCAAAGAAACAAAAAATGTTCAAATGGAAGGAGCAGCCGCAGAGATTTTCAAGAATCGTGGAATGAAACATTTTTCATGATCACAAACATTGATAACACATAATGTATGTTATGTTTTGAAACAGTGGTATGCAGGACTTCGTCTGTAAAGCACCATTATGAAACTGTTCATAAATGGCTTTGTGATAAGAATGAGCAAGAACAAAGAGAACACATTTATCGAGAAGTCAGCAACAACAATATGAAGTCAAATGTTTGAAATTTGTTCCAGGTAGTTTTGAGATTTCAAAGATTATTGCTCAACATGGAAAACCACTTAGTGATGGGAGAGTATATTAAAGAATCATGGCTAGAATGTGCCCCTTTCCTTTTTGACAGCTTTCCAAAAATAAAAAAATTATTCACCGCGTTAAGGAATTATCAGTAAATAGAAACACAATGAAAGATAAAATATTAAAGATAGAAACAAACGTAAGAAAACAACTAACAAAAGATATTGGTTCATGTAAATTCCTTTACATTTGTCTTGATGAGAGCACTGATGCTACATCATTATCTAGGCTAGTCATTGTTGCTTGATTTTGTAGTGGTAATAAAATCTGTAAAGATCTGGTTAACTCTGTAAGTTACCTGAACATACCATAGGAGCTGAAATATGTAAGACAGTAGTAAACAAATTATACAGTCGACAGGCTGACCTTTCAAAAATAATTTATGTGAAAACTGGTGGTACACCCAGCATGATTGGTAAAGAAGCAAAATTTGTTGGACATCTACTAGTAGGCTTTCTTTGTATTATACACGAGGAGAATTTGTGTCCAAAAATTGGTCTCAAGGAGCTTGAAAAAGTGATGGAAATTCTAACCAAGGTAGTTAGTTTTATTTCTGCACATGTTTTGAACAAAACATTTCAGAATTTACTGACAGACGAATTTGATGAACACGACAATGTTCGTTGGCAAATAGAGAATCTGTCCTTAAACGATTTGTAGTGACATTGTGTTTGGATGAAAGTAGTCTGTTTTTGACAAATGAAACACTTTCTTGTCAAGAATTATCTGATGTTGTGTGGATTTATAGATTGATGTTTTTTACAGTTTCTCCTCACATTTAAATGACTTGAACACCAATTTGAAGGGATCTGAAAAACTCGATTTTATGAAAAATTTTAAACGTGACGTTTACAATGGCACTTTTAACTATTTTTCAAACCTAAAAACAAAACACATGACATATCTTGAAATTCATGAGAAAATATACATTCGGAGCTTGCAAATCCAATTTTCAACAATCATTAATTCAACTTTTGAACAATTTTCTTTAAGATTTAATAAGTTCAGATGATTTGAAAAATTCATATAGTATGCAGACAGTGTAACGTTAGTTATATGTTGGAAGTGTTGTCGTGGATTCACTTGGATAATTTTGAGAGCAACTCACTGATTTACAAAGCAGCTCAATTTAGAGGCAAAAATTTGTCGACTTAAGAACTGAACTAGAAAATATTGAAAGGGATCGGTTAGTATCTGGAATAACGAAGAAAATGAAGTTCTTGAACTCTGGAATTATATTTCTGAAACTTTTGACTGTCTGTAAAATGTCACAATGTCAGTATTAACAGTATGCAAGTCATTATTTTCAGTGATTAACTTTGTAAAGTATAATTATATGAATATACTTGTTGACGAAACTAGTGCTGAATGCATAGCTCTCAAAACAACCAAACACAAGCCTGATATAAAACGCCATCGTTGGTCCAGCAGCAAAAGTCTCACTAAACGTTAAATATACTTATTTTCCTTTCTTTGTTTTTTATTTTTCACGTTACATAATGTGAACAAAAGCTTATCATTTCACAAAATGATTTCTGTTAATAGTAAATAAAGTGAATAAACATAAATAAACAAGAGGACTTGCTTCACATTCCTTATTATTTATCACTTTTCATTATTATTGTTAATTATTCATTAATTTTTATTTCTTATAAATTACTATAGTTATTAATAACATGTAACTCCTAAAGCTGTTTCATTTAAAACAATTCAGGATAATAAATGATAATCTGCTGATAAAATTATTTTGGGCACGCGAGATAATTGTTTAGAAGATTATTCTCAATTTGTGCAACTCTCAAAAAAGATTCGCCATCCCTGGTGTAGGATAATTATAAAATTTCAATCTGGATGTTAAGTGAAATATAATAATGACTTAGTCACCTTTCTTGACCAGCACAACTGCCCGATCTCAATATAAATGGTACGTAGATTACATTCATGACTTTAGTCGCCTTTACTGACCAAAACAATAATCAAATATCAATTTCAATAATACTTACATCACACTAATGACTATAGTCACCTTTCCTAACCAACACAATTACCATATCTCAGACTGAATGAGATAGTTAATGAACTTGTATATCGCATTCTCCGAGATCATCCTACATCGACCTTCTTGGTATGTAAACAACTTACAGATCATCACATCCGTCGGCAATTAGTTTATAACCGAATAAGACATTCTAGGATCTATAACATGCTAAGTCAATGCTAAGACGTAACAGATGGTGTTCCAACCTAATAGTAGGTAGGTGATGTTATGATAAAGTGACCAGAAAGCATATTAAGTTTATTGATGACATTGTTGCTTATAGGACCTCCCTAAACCAGGAAAATAAATATGAAACATTTATTTATACATATAATTGTTTTTTGTTCATACAAATTAACTCGAAGTTCTTTTTTAAATAAAATAAATTCATGGATGATTAATAAATTTATTTTGGGTGAGCATACTACATGTTGAGATAAATAAATAAATCACGTCTTTATACTTATAGGTCGTTGTTTGTCAACTTATTATTATATTAGTTTAATATGCTTCATCAGTCAACTGATATATAAACTGACATTTCAACTGCCGTATTCACATCTGGCTCCTCTTTCGTTTCGGTAATAAAATTTATTGTATTTAATGTTGAACGTTTCTTTACAAATATACAAACATAAATGTTTTGTCTTTGCGAAATAAATGTTATTGCAGCATACCAGAAATAACTGGACGATTCTGTGTTTTCCTTCCTTCAAGTGTTTTTTTACTAATCTTTAATTAATTAATTTTGCTTTTAGTAATAGTGTTACCAAAAGTTTCTTACGCCTTTGAAAACTTTACTATTAATTTCACCAGTGCTAAATCAGACAGCGATGATAGAAATAGTTATTGTTATCAAAATATTTACAATGTAGATTAAATTTGTCTCATACCATTTAAAATAAATTAATAAATATTTGCATGTACGAGTGATTATTTTGGATTATATTATCGTATAAACTTATAAACCAGACGGTATATTGTTAAGCTGATTTTTGTGTGAACAAAAAACGGTGGTTTTTATTTACACAGAATCGATTTCAATGATGCAACAAAATGTAAACGTTCTTGCATGATGGTAGTACAAAAGCCGATTTCGCCACATGCAAATAACGTTCGTTTATACAATGTACGTTAACATGCTGATTACTATTACCATACTTTGTTTGCAAAGCTTTGAAAGTCAAAATTATAGTCTTGATTTTGCTGTCACATTGAATCGATGTTTGGTATAATACTGGTGACGAGTCTTAGGATTGGACGAGTAGTTATGGGATATTTAAGCGATTATTGATTTGTACCAAGCATGAATATCCACAGTAACTATCATATACATTTAATCAAACATTCAGCATGCTCGTTCTTAATGTCAGACACGAGGCTTTTAACTCATGTTATTATAACTGTTTGTTAGAAGTGAGTTGCAGCTGATACGAAGTCGTTCTCACAGCTGTTTCGGAAATTAAAACCAACTTAACTGGTCGTTTCTAGTCATTTCTGGTTATCACAAAACCTTTTCAGCTATACCTTTTTAATCACTCCTGTTTACCTTTAAATTAAATGCACTAATTGTAGCATAGTTCACTTTATATTATTTTCAAAACATCATAAAGCTTTCAGTCATTGTGTTTAATTACAAAGGTATCTACTTTCATCACAAATAGTACAAAAGTAATGACCATTATTTACGCGAATTCTATTCTGAAAAAACAACAACTTCAAGCTGGCTAATCAAACGTCACTAAGACTACAGCTGCTTGTAGATAAAATTCTCGTGAGCTCATGTAGTATTGTACGTTACTAGAATCGCCAGCCCATCCAGACTTCCGTACGCCAGGATATGGCTTTACCGTATAGTGAAATAGAAATGGACCAGGACCTGCAAGGTAACCACAGGGCTCCAACCACTGGATATAATATTAATTACTGTAAGTACGGCAGTTGTTTATCATCTCTACTAACTTAACTAAACAAAAAGTGTATTAGATTAAACGTGGTTCTAAGGAAAGTGAAAGTATGCATCACTGTAGTTTTATAGTTGTAAAGAAAGTTTCTTTTCATAAATCGCAAACTAAACCAAAAAAAAAAAAAAACAGTTCCTTCTAATGTTTGAAATAAATTATATTTTGAGATTTAGTAATCCCATTGAAAGCAAATTTATCTTGTGCATGGTTTTTTGAAAGGTAAGTGTTGTCGAGCAAGGTTAACACTTTCTATCTCTAACGCTTAAATTTTGTGAATAAAAGATAGTTACTAGTACATTAGATTTCATTCTAAAATGAAAAGAACCATGGAATTAATAATAATGTGTGCCAGGTACAAATATTGCAACCCAATTATTAGCGTGTAAACCCTATCTGGAAGGGGAGTGAGCTGTCAGAAAAGCAGAATAGCATTAAATTAAAAATACAAAAAATTAAATAATTTACTTTTGTTTTTAAACGATAATCAGATATCTCTAGAATATGACTTTTAATATGGAAACAGGTGTATTGTCAATCATAAATAGAATGTCGAGTGAAAGGTATGTATTTTAAATTTTAAAAAATAAGTTTGGTCAGTATCATATTGTGTACTAAAGTTTTATTGTAATGCACAATTAGAAGTTGGTTTCTAATTACATATGACAAAAATCTTCTGAAATAGTTTCATGTTGTGTCACTAGAAGTTGTCTTGCATTTTAAAATGAGAATTAAAACACGTTTAATTTAACTTCTACACGATGGTTATTTGCTTTTTTCGACTCGAAAATAAATGGTGTTTTTATTAATACCTTGAAACAAATGTCGATTTTAAAGGTTTTTTTTAGAGAAAAAATGTATCAAAAATGTAAGACAAATTAATTGCTACTTGACTGAAAATACAGTTCTGCCAAAATCAATCTTTGATCAAATCCCACTTAAGTGGTTAAAACATCACACGATATGTGAACTCGGTTTGAAAAGAGTAATGTGTGTGCGTAGGAAGCTTTTAAACTTTATTTAGCAATGAAAACGTTAAATTTGTGTAAGGAAAATGCGGACGACAACAACATATACGTAAAGGAAGTGTGGGCGTTGTTGTACTAAGAATTTTAAAGAGAATTGTTTTTAGGGAACTGGAATTTTAATCAGCGGCGTTTGTGTTAAGGGCTCATGCGTGAATGTCTTCATTTGTTTATAAACCTACATACTACAGGTACTATCATCCTGATGTGTTTTAATATTTACCCAGTTGTTACCTAGCTTCTCGAAACTATCGCTATATTTGTTATATCTTACTAATTAAGTTGAACGGTTTCTAATATTTCGTTTACGTTTATTACACCTAATGGCTGAGCGCAGACTCAATGACTGTAATGTTAAACCTAAATGAATTAAGCCTATTACGCAACTTGTAATACTCAAACACTTCTAGTACAGAAGTTTGTTTTTTTAATTTCGCACAAAGCTACTCGAGGGCTATCTGTGCTAGCCGTCCTTAATTTTGAAGTGTAAGACTATAGGAAAAGCAGCAATTCATCACCTCCCACCACCAACTCTTGGGCTACTCTTTCACCAATAATTAGTGGAATTGAGCTTCACATTATAACGCCCCCACGGCTGAAAGAGCGAGCATGTTTGGCGCGAAGGGGATGCGAACCCTTGATCGTCAGATTACGAGTCGTACGCCTTAACACGCTTGGCCATGCCAGGCCCTCTAGTACACAAGACAACGTGATCCGAATGACTGGATAACGTATTTGTTGAGAGCCGAATATTATCACCACTGTGTGGCGGAGGTACAAGTTACTCTGTGTCCATGTGTTTTTTGTTATCATAGGACTCTAACCATGTTTAGCACAACAATGAGAAATAATAATATTCTACATAAGACTACTAACTTTCATGAACATCGAAAAAAAATTTAAGTTGTAGAGAAAAAATAGTGTGAAAAATCCATCCCACATATTAAGAGATAAGGATGTTTTGTTTGTTTTTTTCGCGACTTTGCTCTAACCTTGGCTCTCCAAGAGTATTCACTTCTAAGTTGTACCATAATCCTATCGTTCAAATTCATTCGGTCAGTTTTGAGAAAATTAGCTGACAAACACACACAGGCGGAAGTAATAATAAAACTTAAGGTTGTGGTATATGGGGACCTAAAAAGTTACTTGAGTGAGTAATTATTTAGTGGATTCGAATACTGCTTGGTATATAGTATGTCGTATCTTTGGCTTCCATTATGGTGTTATTTTAATATCGTTTAGATGAATATGTACACACATTTTATGGAGTTATCCAAGAATCTTCATTATTTGTGTGTATGTATGTGTTATCACAAACGACCACGGATTTATAGTTACTTTCGTTGTAATATAGGTAATAAGAGGTCTTTCGTTTATTTCACCAGTTATTAGCGTCTTTAGCTAATTAGAAGCGCTCTCAGTGGTCTTATTTATGGGGCAACATCTATAAAATTCCTGAGAAAATATATAGTTCCGTAGAGAATGTAAATTATTAACCATCCAAATAATGGACATTATTATTTCAGATTTTATTGTGTTTCACTAAAATTATTAAATTTTCGGAAAATCTTCGTGACTTTTGTGGACTTACTGAGCTACTCTAAAATTATAATACTTAATTTATATCGTATATTGCAATAAGTGTATTCAAATAACACAATTGTTTTTATCTTTATTTTCCACGACATAAAGGCAGAGAAACCTTCTGTTTAATACCATTGTACTACAATACTCTCCCCGTCACACCAAACATGCTCGCACTTTCAACCGTGGAAGCGTTATAATGTGACTATCAATCCCACTATTCGTTGGTAAAAGAGCAGCCCAAGAGTTGGCGGTGGGTGATGATTACTAGCTCCCTTTCCTCTAGTCTTACACTGCTAAATTAGGGACGGCCAGCGCAGATAGCCCTCGTGTAGCTTTGTGATAAATTAAAAAAACAAACTACAATACTCATGTCTTACTCTTAGAAAAACAACAAAAACATACGTTTTGTACAGGTGCAAATCCCCTTCTGAAACACTGCATCTAATATTTCATTATATTGTGACCTATCTCTTGCAGATAAGTCCTCACTAAGTGATAATACAAGTTATTTAGGGGAAATTTATATAGTAATCTGTTTTTACATCTTTTAGATCAGTCCTCACTAAGTAATAGTACGGGGGCGATTCAGTGGAAATCTATATAGTAATGTGTTTTATTCCTTACATCAGTCCCACTAAGTAATATCAGATTTGTTGTAATAGATTATTCTGTAGCCTCTTTAAAGAACCACTGCTGTTTCATAACACGTTGAAACCTTCCTTATTCTGATTTAGTTAAAGGTACCTTCAACACAGTTTATGGAACTGACAATTAGCATATTTCAGGTCTCAAAAAATTTTACATAGGTTGAGAAATCGTACTTATTTTTATCAAGATAAAATTGGCCGGAAGGGCACCAAGTGGAGCCCATCCCTTCACCGTGTGCGTGTTTTGTTATAGCAAAGCCATATTGGGCTATCTGCTGAATCCACCGAGAGGAATCTAACCCCTGATTTTAGCGTTGTACTTTACCATGCAACGTTGATCATTTTTAGCCATCAACAAATACGAAAATGTACCCATTGTCCGTAATTATCATAGGACACTAACCATTTTTGGCAGAACAGTGAAGAATAACATTCTAGATAAATCCATCAACTTTCATACAAATATTTTCAGCCGATTTCATGCAGACATTGAGGGGGTTATCAGTGGAGTTGCATTATCATTGTAAAGTGTAGATATATTTGAAAAACTACATCTGTAGTTCTTGCTTCAGAGTGTCTTTACCAGCAACCTATGAGGGTACAAAATGTTTTAATATTCCATCTATCGAGTAACAGAATCATTATCGGATTTTGTCTTAACAGAGTTGTTTGATTTGTTACTTTCGTAAGCGTCAAATTAATTACATTAATCGTTCAGTGAATAACCTAAATCAAAATTATTTTGAGCATTATCATTAATCATAACTTGAGTTGATGAATTTCTTTGTTTTTAAAAGACTCGAGCAGTGTATGTGAAACTATGGTTGCGTAATGGCTCGTCTTGATATACAAGCTGTCAGAAAGTGAATATATCAAAAATAAAGATGAATAACTGTTTTGAGATAACGACACAAATTGAATGCAAATAAAAGTAGTAGTTTTATAAGTTTTTCTTTTCTTGTATTAATATTTGTTTTGTTGTTCTTTAACGAATGAACTGTTATTGAAAATTCGTATCCACGCATTCTATAAGAATCATTTATTCCATAGCTCTTAAAACCTCCTGGCTTGTTACAAAGAGCTATCTTCCAACAGGATAGAGCACCACCCCACTTTGCTCGAAATGTTAGTGTTTTTAAACCAAACTTTTTCAGAAAGTTGGATTGGTAGGAGTGGACTTAACATTTGCTGGATTTAAACCACTTAAGAATTTCTTCTCTGGAGTTTTTTAACAACAAAAGTTTTCCATAGCAAACAAGAATATTTTAAAGAACTGAAACATGGTATTCGTGGTACTGTCGTATTCATCTCTATTGCTGTGTTCAAAATGATTACTTAGAATTTGAGCGAAGGATTAGATTAATTATAGGAAATGATGGAAAACTTGTAAAGTCCATTAAGTATTAAAACTAAAATGTGCAAGCCTGCTACTTGTATTCATATTAAATTTTGTTATTATATCGGATAACTATAAACTTATTCAACTTTATTTTTGGTATATTCATTTTCGAAAACCTTGTATACATATATGTTCTAGATAACCCGAAAATGTTCATATATATTTTAACAAAAGATTTCTGTGAGACAGTTTAGTATAACACCATGGAAATATAGGAGAATAAATTGCAAGATTTATCTTGCAAACTTATAGTGCGTGTACATTTATTCATAGATAGACATATTACTGTATTATTAAGAATACGGAGTTGAGTAAATCATCTCAAAATGACATTGACTGTGTAAATAAGCAAAGCATGGGAAAATAAAACGGGAAATAAAGTATCAGTTGGACCGAATGTATCAGAACTACATTTTGACATTGTGTGGTTTTATCGTAGGTTGTGCGAGTCCATCAAAAATTAGCCGGTCTTGTGAGATTTGTTAAAATCGGAAAATTAGAATTTCTCAGGCATGGGTATTTCTTGTAATCAGTGGCTTTGGAAGGCAAATAAATATGGATTCGCTTGTAGTATAAAGACCATTTAGAAAGACCTGCGACAGGTCGTGTCACCAGCTATGATGAACAAAGTGCGTCTTGTAAGAATCCATGAACACAAAAGTCAGAGACAAAAGCTGTTTACCCGTCCCAGATAACTATTTGCAGCATAATAAAGAAGGTTTTTACAAAGAAGGCAGCAATGTAAAAGTCCACCTGAAGCAGATAAAGAATGAAAGAAGTGTTTATGTTTTTCCATAAGAATACATAATTCAAGTCGCTAGATATATTGCTATGGGTTTCTTGGGAATCGAAAAATTGAATTCTATGGTGGGAAAATCGTTGCTGTCGTACATTGGATCGAATATGGAAAGCAAACAAATAGTGGCGTGCTTTTGACATGTTAACCTCATTATAGAGTATTTTGCAATGGAAAATACGCCGCAGGGTTATTGTCAAGATATACGACCGTCATATTATGGGCGAATTTGACGACCTGGACTGTAGGCTCAAAATGCTAGATTATATCCTCATCATTAGCAATAATTCCAACAAATCTCAGTATAAAATGGTAAATTGCCTCATAATTAATAGTAATCTGTGTTTTTATTGTTCTCGGGCAACAGATTATTTTTGGATTATTTATTTTATATTAATAATAAATTTTAATAACTTAATTTTGCTTTAGAGCGTGTCGTGACACAATTCAATGTTGGTAAATATGCAACCGTAATGCTCTGTCAGATAATGGAATATGTCCTTTAAAGCAGACATCGTGTTTGACAAATTAAAATTCTGTTTTAGTTACTTGGTAGGTTTAGAAATCAATATTCTCAGACGACAACGACAACTGAACAATTCCTAATCCGTTTGACTAATCATAACCACAAATTAATTGCTGACTTTAAATACCTTAAGTATATTACTGCGATCTAGAATTCGTAGAACGATTCTCCTCGACTTGTTGGATTAAGCCCGGAAAATCATCCCCCGTATCTGCAGGACAAATCCATAGCTTTTGGTATTGTCATTCATCTTTTGTTTTATTTAACGTCAGACCAAGATTAGAGGTACTGTATGTAGGTAATGGTCACCAAAATGCAAAAGGGAAACTGGCAATAGAATAGAGTTTTCGAGAACTTTGTCCGTACTAGGAATATTTAGGCCTACCCATACTTCCTGTTATTGAAACCTCTTAAAAACAGTAATGGCATACACTCGCACACTTAATCTAGTATGTTAGAATTCACTTATAAATATTTTAGTTACATTTTACTTAATGAGTGTACCCTCCGCTACGGATTTACAAAGCTAAAATCAGGTGTTCGATTTCCCTCGGTGAGCCCAGCAGATAGCCCGATGTGGCTTTGCTTTTAGAAAACACACTCAAACACATTTAATTAGTGCATCATCACCATTCGAGTCTTTTCTCTTGCAAACGATTCAGCAAATCTTTTTTTTTTACGTCATCAAACGGTGGTTACTGTAAATGATGCTTATAAGTGCATAGAAAATAGGAGAGGCCTAACTATAACCACAGAAACCAAACTGAGAGATACCTTTAAAAGGTGCCCCCAGTGGCACAATATGTCTGCGGAATTACACTGCTAAAAACGGTGTTTCGATACCCGTGGTAGGTAGAGCACAAATAAACCTTTGTGTAGTTTTGTGTTTGGTAATAAATAACTTTTTAAAGCTAAAAAAAAGATGGCGCCACAACAAAAGATCTGTACCATACTGGCTGATGGACTCCCTAAGATTCACTAACAGGCTTATCCAGTTAGGTCAATCGGTTGGTTCTAGTGTACACACCTATAATCAACTATAACCAAGGTTTCTAAAACTGTTTTTTTTTTAAATAGTTTCTACATAATGAATAGTTTAAGTATACTTCTGAATATGTCGTTACTTAGACACCATAGTGATTATTGTCATTGTACAAGGGTCGTTTTTATAAATTATGATATAAATATGAGGAATATTTAACTTAGTTGAAGATTGGGCAACATTGGTTCGATAAGTACATGAAGTGAAATTAATAGTGGTCACTACATCACAGTTCTTTCATCTTACGTCTAAATTTTAGCTAAGAAATTAACGTGTAAACGTGACATTTTTATTAAATTCTGTGGTAACTTCTACTGTCGATTATGAGATTGATGACCTCAGAGAATGTCACGTACTTTTCAAAACTCGTGTTCAAAATGTGGTAGAGAAAACATCGTATGTAATAAAGAAAGTGTAATCTCGTGATGCTGAAATAATTTTGTTATAAGCTCTGACTAATAAACAATCTAACATAAGTTATGTTAGACATTTGTATTCGGGAATGGAAAAAGTATAATTTAAAAACTAAAAGTGTGTGTTTTGCTTTAAAAATTTGAACTTGGACATTTCATCAGCAATTTCTAAATCCCAGTAGTTTGCTGTGTTTCAAATGAAATATATTCTATCAGTAGCAGGTTCTGGTAGATGAATGTGTTTTGTAGTGTCTATAAATCTTGGTAAATCCCTAAAGTAATATATCTGCAAGCGAAACTGATGTACAAAACTTTATTATAGTCGTTCCTTCTATGATTTTTTTTGATGAAGGAAACTCCTCAGTTAAACAACCAGTGTGTATACTAATATCAATCCCTGTATGTTTAGTTTACCAAGAGACAAACGGTTGAATCATACATACACACACTAGTGGTAATAGCTATTAAAGGTATGAAACTAGAGATTTAAATTGTTTTAACTCGGACTTGTATTTGTAGCTATCTGCAAGTGCAGGGTGTTCGGAAAGTCACTGTGCAGTTTTGTCTGTTAATAAATATATAAGTGCACAGTGACTTTCCGAACACCATGCACTTGTACTTGCGATGTAATGTATTATATATATTTACTGACTAATTGCTCTTAAACAACATTAATTTAGTCGTAATCACGTGGCACAGGTGTGAATATGTTTAATAGTTTTACACACAGACTAGTTTTAATACTAGCACTAAACGACCTTCAAACACCAAATTTGTCGTTTTTCTATAATTGTACGCTCAACGTATCGTTTTACTTTTTTAGAAGCGTTTCGCTAAAAGACGAGGACGCGGCATAACTAAGTGGTTAAAGCACTCTCCTCGTAATCCGAGGGTCACAGGTTCGAATATCCGTCGCACCAAACATGTTCGCTCTTTCAGCCCTGGGAGAGTTGTAACGTGACGATCAATCCCACTATTCGTCATTAAAAGAGTAGCCCAAGTTTTGCGGTGGGTGGTGATGACTAGCTTCCTTCCGTCTAGTCTTGCACTGCTAAATTAGGGACTGCTAGTGCAGATAGCCCTCGTGTAGCTTTGCACGAAATTCAAACCAAACCGATAAAAGACAAACCAGCATGCTTTACGGAAATCAAATAGGATGGCCTTTTTATTTCTGTTGTTTATCGGAAAAACTTTTGCATCTATGTGTTTGACAGTCTTCATATTTTAAACATTTTCAAATTTATATTAGGAAATGCGTATGCGCAGTTCTCAGTGTTGCTGTTATGCAGTATGTCCCGTGTATATTTTAAAAAAAAATGTTTAGATAAAAGTTCTTGTGGAATATTTGTGCCCCAAAGGTCTATCGCGACCAGTTATTTACGACAAACAACGAGCCATGTTGATAAATGCTACCTTGAAAGCTTGTGACCACCTATTATTGGTATGTTTGATTCATATTGACTTAGGAGTTCAATAAATATTTTAAACGTTACTGATAATTGTATTTTAAAGCTACTCCTATAATACGTAATTTGAGGTTCTACTGTACTCGTTCCTTTACTACAAAAAAATGTTCTTTGTTGTTTGGAACCGCGGATGCATTATAAGAGTTACAGTCAGATCCCACTGTTGGGCCTGATAAGATTAGCCAAGTGTTGACGGTCGGTCTTGCTAACTAATTACCCTCCCACTAGTCAATCATTTCAAAATTAAAGACAGTTGGCGCAGGTACCTAATATAGCTTTGCACGAAATTCAGTATAACATGCAACAAACAAATATAAATGTATATGTGCAGCATTGTTTCGATAGTGTTAGTTATATTTAAACATACTTAATAAGCGTTATTTTCCACAGTGATGGTTTCGCAGACTTATAATCATATATAGCTGTATTGGAAGCATTTACTACGTGTATCTACGAGTCAATGCTAATAATTACGTAAGAATCAATATACATCATAAACTTCTCATAACTTTAACCCCTAATGAAAGACTGTGTGTATTAAAGTGCAAAGGAAACGGTGATGCCTTTCTCAGTATCAACATAAGTCATTCTTCAGCAATATTCTTACATGCATGTTACAAAGCAGATAAAAATAATAAAGCTACTGTTTATTAGAGATGGACCCTTAGCGACGCAGTGTTGAGATTTGCTTCAACGCATAGCAACTACAAGCTCCACGCCCACTATTCCTCGCGCATTAAACAAGTCAACAATGAGTGTATATCGCTCTGAAGGGGATCCTATAATTGTGATTACAAGATTCACTAGCTTTCAAATTCACGGTATTCCACGAATGTAAATACCATTTTAGTAATCGCCCTTTCAGCCATGAAGGCGTAATAATGTTTGGGTAAATCTCACTATTCGTTAATAAAAGAGTAGCCCACCAGTTTACGGTGGTGGTGATAAAATATGGACCTTTCTTCTTTAGGGAAAAACGGGGAACTTGAAGAAGACAGGTTTAGCTTTCAAAATTGTTTATGTTATAGGATTTGTACTAATTTCTATCAAGACCTTCTGAACCTACGTGTTTTTTCTAAGAATCCTAAGATTATTATATAATTGGAAATATAATATAGGTAACAATTAATTTATATGTAGTTTTGATTACTCAGAAAATCCACAATAACAGATACATGACTTTACAAAAATTACTAATATAAATTGTTAAAGTGATGTTTCTTTAAAGGGTTATTTTCACTTTAAACCTGAGTTGTTTACATGCAATGAATTCGAATCTCAAAATTTGAACGAAATTACAGAGTTAACAATCGTGTGTAATTAAGGTAAGAAAGACTGCTGAGTACAAACTGTCACCTCAGTTTTTAAATAATGTACATTTAAACTACGTTCGTGTGTGATGCATTGATATTTTCTAAATAGATCCCACCTATATCAAGAACCACTGGTGTTTTCAAGCCTGTCGTGTTATCGTTTAATAACAAAGCTAATATCAACAAATGTAACAAACTTTTATTGGCTTTAGCTATACAATCGTTAAGTTTCCCCCACTAAGTATGCTGATCCCCTGTAACACCTTTCTCAGTTGGATGATTGGTTAGTGAAAGCTTGGTTTTCTTTGTTGAATGGAGAACAACATAGAATAATTTCTGGGGTTTCATCTAACATCAGTATTTTTAGCTTATGAGAATAATTTAGCAGCTCCAAAGGCAATATTATAGGTGTTAAAGGATTTATCAGGAGATTCTAGAATAATTTTGTTGATACTTTGAGTGTGATAACCACACTTTATAAAATGTCTTATAACCATTTCTAATCGTGCAAAACAGTTTCATTGTTATCAGTTTGGGCATCTAAGAGCAATTTGTCATTATTGTAACCAATTTCCCAGTTGTAGGTATTTAATAATTATTCTGTCTGTATTAGACTCCTCTTGATGTATAAGATATCGTAAAGTTCGCTCTACTAAAGTTTCTAAAGTCTAGTTTGTCTAGAGACAAGGTAAATTGAGCATCTCCAAACAGAAAAATGTACTTTCTAAAAAGGTCAAACTCTGTTCAAAGATTTTGCCTCCTAGTGCTAAGTATTTTGCTGAACTAACGGGCGATTATTCTTGTAAACTTTGTTATTTTAAAAATGAGTCAGGCTGCAATTCAGATTAAAAGAATAAATGCTAATATGCCAACAGATTGTGAACAAATTTGTCCCACGTTCCGTACCTGGACGGAAGCTATGTAAATTCATAATTAATGAAATGGTATCTTAGGGCATGAAAAGTTGTCTCCTTTATATATAATTTTTAAAAATGCCCATAAAAACAGGAAAACACAAAATGTGAAGTCGTAAATTTGCATGAAACTCCTCACGGACCCAACAAACCTTCATGACAAATTTGGTGAAGATTCATCAGAACGGGTGATGTAGTACTTAAAAAAAAAAAAAAAAAGTAAAACACCGCAAAATGCAAAATTAAAAAATTGTGTGCATCTTCCCAAGGACATAATAAACCTCCTTACCAATTATGGTGAAGATCCATTCACGCCCTGCAAAGTATTTACATGGACATACAACAGACAGTACTATTATATTTATATAGATGACGCCAGTACATTAGATCCGCATGTGGCGTATCCATTATGTCATATCTGCACCATGAAAATAGAGAAAAATGTTCTCCCTGGCGGGGAACGGAGGCGAAAGGGAAAATCGGGGCCCTTGTAGAAAATCTACGTTCACGTGGTATAAAACAAATTCCAAAGTCGCGAGTTGCACATCGCGTAATAATTTTTTTTTTTTTTCTGGTATCATATAAGCAACAGTTCCATTATACTACGATTAGGCTTTGTTTGTTCCATTGAAAATATTTTGATTGTTGCTTTCCTGTTTTCAGTAATTTTTTTTTCAAAATGAAAATTAATCACCAGAGCTTTTGGAAATATTTTTATTATTTCTATCTGGGACCACAGAACATTTGATTTGCTAAACAAGTACTCTTAATTTTCTTCACAATATAATATTCACAGATTTAGAACTTTTGATACTCAGTTCTAATGTTATATAGACACTGGATCTTCTTACCTCACTGTTGTTTTTAAAACTTTGTTCAAGTTCCCATTTCAGTATTTAATTCGTAATTATACTGTTCACTACCTAAATCTTTTCAGTAGTTACCGTGTGTGGCATGGCCAGGTAGGTTAAGACATTCGTCTTGTAATCTGAGGGTCGCGGTTTCGAATTCCTTTTAGCTGTGGTGGCATTATAATGTTACAGTCAATCCCATTATTCGTTAATAAAAGAGTAGCCCAAGAGTTGGCGACTGGTAGTGACGACTAGCTGTTTTCCCTGTAGTCTTACGCTGCTAAATTAGGGACGGCTAGCACAGATAGCCCTCGTGTAGGTTTGCGCGAAATTCAAAACAATCAATCAATAGCGGCCATGGTGAACTGTTTTAAATTCACTTAGATATTTTTTTTTATTTTGTAATTAATAATATTTAAGATATTTCTCCTTTTGAAAGTCTGTTGTTTTTATAATGAGTTCATTTTAGGTTAATATTTTATTTCTCTATTCTGTGTTACTTTTCGTGGTAAACAGTGCCTTGTCTCATTCTTGGTGTGTATTCTGATATACTTTCATGAGGGAACGTAATATTCTTCATTTCTTATGGAATTACAACAACATGGATATGAAGGTTCATTCTGTCAAGGCTATAAATCACGAGTTAATTTTTATAAATAACAATTCTCCCGCTAACTTAGTACTGGAACTGGAAAGGTTCGACCTTGTGACACAAATTTTATTTCTATTTGCCTAACTAGTAACTGTTCTTGGTTTATCTGTGATCACTTTCGTTATGAAACCACAGTCCGTCTGTCTACTTGGTTTGTTTGCTCAATATCTCATCTAAAATTCTGATAATATATGAAACGACTATTTTAAAGACAGTGAAATCTTTCCCAAAACGACAACATTAATTATGTGGCAGATACTTAGGTTAATAACCTTGGATGTTCTGAATTCTCTTTAGAAACAGTTTAGCTTGTTACTAACTTGAATGGTTATGTTTAGATACTGACTCGTTAAAGCGTCACTGAAACCAGAAATAAGCATTTTTATACAAATGTCAGGCATTTTTTAGCTATTCTTTTGATTGCTAATTGCTCTTCCACTTCTCATGGGTGAACCTGTAACATGCCTTGTCATAATCGTGTTCTCTGTTACAATAATGTATCGAGCTCTTCAGTTATCCTCCATTTTAAGAGATTGATACGTTTTACTTATCATCATCAGAGTTTCAGTTGTAATAACAGCTTTTGATTTTCTAATTATGTTTCGTTAAGATAAATTATCTTTCTACAAATGGCTTCTGAGGATGAATAGTAGTTTTAGATTGCAATCTTTTCTAGGCCTGGCATGGCCGAGCGCGTTAAGGCGTGCGCTCGTAATCCGAGGGTCGCGGGTTCGCGCCCGAGTCGCGCTAAACATGCCCGCCCTCCCAGCTGTGGGGGCGTATAATGTGACGGTCAATCCCACTATTCGTTGGTAAAAGAGTAGCCCAAGAGTTGGCGGTGGGTGGTGATGACTAGCTGCCTTCCCTCTAGTCTTACACTGCTAAATTAGGGACGGCTAGCACAGATAGCCCTCGAGTAGCTTTGTGCGAAATTCCATAACAAACAAATTCTTTCATCCAAAATGGAATACATTGTGTACCTCTAACACTGTTTGGATACTTCTGTAAATACATGTGGTAGTTGGTACTCTAAATTTAAATGTTTATCTTTTCTGTGCAGCACTTAGTGTACTTTGCCCTTTTGCCATAAAATTAATAATTAATACAATTAATTTTTGCAATGTATAAATTGATCGATTGAATAAGTGTTCAACAACCAAATTACTGAAAGATGTATTTGTGATAATTAATAATCATTAGAAACGATACCAAAAAATTTCCTTTCTTATTCTTTCCTACTTTTAATTCGGCCCGACTAGCTCAGTCGGTAGAGCATGAGACTCTTAATCTCAGGGTCGTGGTTCGAGCCCTACGTTAGGCGATGTATTTTGGCCCGGTATGGCCAAGCGCGTAAGGCGCGCAACTCGTAATCCGAGGATCGCGGTTCGCTCCCGCGTCGCGCCAAACATGTTCGCCCTCCCAGCCGTGGGGGCGTTACAATGTGACGATTAATTTCACTATTCGTTGGTAAAAGAGTAGCCCAAGAGTTGGCGGTGGGTGGTGATGACTAGCTGCCTTCTCTCTAGTCTAACACTGCTAAATTAGGTACGGCTAGCGCAGATAGCTTCCGTGTAGGTTTGCGCGAAATTCAAAAACAAACAATAAATAACAAAAGTTAAATTAAAACAAGTAGTTGCAGTGACGATTTTAAATAGTAGACAGGTGAGTCCAATTTTTAAATGAATTATAAACTACAAATAGGCCAACACGCTTTTAATTTAAAATGAATTTTACCAGAGCGATAAAAACTTTTATATATTGAGGAAAGAGAGGAATTAAACAATCTGATAATTTTCTCTCGGTTTCGAATGATCAAAATAACATAAAACTGAGATATTTTCTTCACCAAATTCGTCCGTATTCTTTTCCAACGCTGCTTTTCACCGCCGGTCCAAAACATTATCGAGCCATTCCTCTAAAGTGAATTGCCCCAGTGTAGTATACTATTTTTTATACTTTGATCTTTTTTCAGGTATACTTTACAAATCTACACGAGCAACGTATAAGAACAACACATACATTGACAACTAATATTTTTAGAATTCAGAACTTTAGCCCAAAGTTAAACAAAGGATTATCTGTTGTCCCTGATTTTGAGCCGATAAACTATAAGAAAAGCAGTAAGTGACCTTCCGATGCGCGCGCGCGCACACACACACACACACTTTGGCAATAATTGCGCTTCTTTTAACTGATTTTTTTTTATTATTTGATTATTTCTATTAAACGAACCTATGATTACAAAGCGTGGGCGAATTTCCGCAGAAAAGAGACGCGGACCATGAATCTTTAGATGTATAGCCCAAACACACAACGTAGTTGGTCATGTCAGTTCCAACGGAGGAAGAAAACAGTAAGTCTGGAATTCGAACCCTCGACCCTCGGATTACGAGTTGAATGCTTTAACCCGCGTGCCCATGCCGGGCCTTCATATAGGGAAGAAAGAGGTCAACGCTGAACCTGACCAGCTCTGATCCAAAACGTGGACAAAATTCTGATGACTATAAATATGAAATTATACTTCGTGGGAAAAGAAGAGCACATTTGTTATTTGAGCTTAATTTCATTTTCAAAACGAATTACCTCATTAACGAGTACTATATACCAGTAAACTTGAAGACTTAGTAGAATCCTGGAATAAGATGTGGAGTTTCAAAGACCTGAACCTTGAAACTACTTAGCAAGTGTAAAAAGGGTGAGGTACGAAAATCGTTAAATCACTTACAAGTGTATTCACTAATTGTATGGGGGGGAAGGCTTAAAAAAACTGCAGCGTGAAAACTAAAAGGAAATCTGACACTCGTACTTCTATTAATTCAAAATTTTCTATCTGGCATAATTATCGCTACTATAAAAAAAAAAAAAGAAGCGGAGGGAGGGAGCTTCGTGTCAGAGTCTATCCTGATGTTTTTTTCCTGTCTTGTTTTTTTTGTTTTTTTTACCTACCCTAATTGAATATTGTCAAAACAAATATACTAATGTACTCTTCGTATTTGTTCCCCGCTTGTACAGCAGTAGGTCTTATCACGCTAAAATCAGAGGTTTGATTCCCCTCAGTGGACTAAACAGATAGCTCGATGTGGCTTTGCTATAAGAAAACACACACACACACAGTCATCGTAATTCGTTCTAGCACAAGCACTTGTAATACTCGTGCATCTCCAGATGTGTTGAAATGTATCAATGTGTGTGTCCGTACGCATTTGAAACTAATCGATATTTCATTAGCGATAAAAGAAAAAACTTTTTGCTTTTCTGTATAATAGAAGTGACAGTCAAATTCCACTATTCGATTACAATTACCCAAGAGTTGGCGGAGGGTGATGTTTATGGGTAAATCGTTTCAAAATCAGATAGCCCTTGTTTAGTTTGTATATAAAATTTATTTATCTGAGGTAATAAATTGAATAGTAAGATAGTTTTAAAATTACGTTCTCAAACAAGCTGATTATTTTGTCCGTGTTCTAATTTGTTCCTTAAGTTTCGCTACGAGTTATTTTTTTTAACTTTATGACTTTCAACAAGCAAAATGTTCTTTCTTCTTCTACAACGATATTTCATAAATAATTCAGACTTTCAAAATCCAATGGTTATTAACAATTCTCTACGTTTTTGTTTTATCGATTTATTTTTTAAAGTAGCGTCTTAGACGTCGAAAAGAATAAGACATGTTATATAATAAGGTATGTCGTTTTGTATTCATACATCCGAGAAGCTTTACATCAAAAGTTTTGTCGAACGAAAAGTCAGATGTTCAGGTTGCATCCGCTCGGAACTTTTTATTCTTCTGTTTTTCAATGCTGGTGGTTTGTTCTTTACGTATTTCTATTTTTCCCCGGTAGGACTTCCTTATGTTGTCAGAAATTTTTCTTAAGAATCGGCCATTGATAAACGCTTTATTATGGTGAATCTGTTCAGAAATGGTATCAGTGCAGAAAAAAGCATGAACTTCGATGTCTTAGAACATATTGATCAAACCAGAGTAAGTTTTTAAGTTGGCCCAGTTAGATTAAACCCAACCAAATTTTGATAAATCATGTTAAATGGTAACACTTATTATAACACTTCTTTTTGTGTGTGTGTGTGTGTGTGTGTGGTGAGTGCTTACTTTCACTTATTTGAGTCGTTGTACAAAAATATTATTGTATATCAAGTTCTTCATAGAATAATTTACTCTGTGTGTGTGTGTGTGTGTATTCACCCATGTGACCATGTCAATGGGGCTAACCTCTAGACGACTCGGACTATCGCTACAAGATTTCCCCAGGTTATTTGTCTGGTCTGTGGGCATTCGCTTTTGATATTCCGATAAATATATGTACATTTGTTTAATAAATGATAAGCATATCATGTATGTATTTGAATATATTCTCAACTCAATTTAAACCAACAAATGGTGATATGTAGATGGATAAATACGCTACAATTTCTAAAACTGAAGTATATATTTTATACAGATATAGCAGATATTTTAAACAAGTAAAGTGATACTGCCTGGATAAATCAATAAACAAGTATCAATATTTGGATACTTCTGATAGCACTTTATGAATAACCATCGATCTTTCAATTCCGTTAAAATTTTAATATTTTTCTTAATTATAATTAATTAGATATGCTTTTTTGCTTATCAAGTTTAAATACTTTGTTTCGTCAGTTTATATTAACTATATGTTCGACGATGAACTCGATCTCACGAGATCACGTTGGTTTGTCCAGCTAAGAAAACCTAGGTAAATTTTAAGTTCAGTACTAAGCTTTCAGTGTAAAATAATGTCTGAAGTATTTCACCAAGAATTTCTCATAATAAAAGCATAATTGAAAATCATATAACTCATTATGTGTTGTTGTTTATTATTGTTATTTTAATTCCCAAAGGCGTTTCAAATTGTTGGGAGCGCTTTAGATGCTGATGCATTATCGGTTGTTCTTGGGAACATTTGATCATGTGGCATCCATCTGCTCTCTAGACAACAGCCTCTAATTTAGCAGTGAGGCCATAGTCTGTTATTTTGTTAACGAGTGGTAGGATTGATTGTAACACTATAACGCTCCCAGAACTGAAAGGGGCGAATTTATTCAACGACGAATGTTCGAACCCGTGACTTGCGGATAACCGGTAGGCCGTGTCAAGGCTATTATAACTAATATTGTTAATGAAAGTAACATTACCAAAAGAATACAGTGCACCTCACTTGCGGAACACGCGAACATTAGTTGTTAGTTTCAAGTATTATTTTGGTATTATTTTACCCTGTGTAACTGTCATTGTTTTGGATGTTTTCCACTACAATCACAGCAATGCCGTTGTTTCTGTATTGTATTTTTTCAAAATCAAGCTGCACTGCACTACATATTTGACGTAAAACCATTGATACTCGAATCCGTGATAACGAAAATCCTTAGGTTGTTCTACTTCTATTCCAGCGGTATGTCTGCGGACTTGCACGCTAAAATCCGGGTTTCGATACCCGTGGTGGGCAGAGCACAGATAGCCCATTGTGTAGCTTTGTGCTTAATTCAAAACAACAACAACTACTACTTCTATTCAAAGGTGATTTAAAAAAAAATTGTTTGTTCAGAAACGTCCTTCGTTTCATGGCCTATCATGTAAAAAAGACGTTATTACCAGAAATTACGTTTTACGTGAAAGGAACCAGTGATTTAAAATGATCTCAAACTTCACCAAAGAACTTTCTAGACAACGTTTAGTGATAATGTATTGATGGTAGAAGGGTATCTTATTTTTGTCTACCATATCATTACACTCTTTATCATTGCATTCTGTTACCATAAGAGTACTCATCGTCTTGGTCTTCATGCATCTTGTGTTCCTTTGGGAATTCAACACGTTTTCATATCAAAAACGCCACCAATTTCTTCACATCTTTATACAAAGTCTTACTACGTCACTTCTGTTGATAAATAATCTTTGATTTACAATGTTTCTCTAATTTTTTTTAACATTTCTGTTATGTCACGTGGATTCACGTACCTTTTATGAACGAATCACAGTATGTATTAAATATAACTTTAACAATATTTTTAACCAGCTTTAGTGACCAATATTTCAAAAACGCGTCTAAAAAATAACAATGATGCATATCTGTTTTTCAGACTAGCTTAGCTGTTTTTATAACCTAGTAGCTATCATCTAACAAGACGTTATTTAAAGGTGAGCGGTAATGAACATCAAACACCTATGTTAGTTCAGTTGCATCTAAACAACTTTTTAGCTACACCAACAATAATTAAACATATAGTTATATGCCTATCAGTTATGCTCCAATTTATTGTTCATATTTCAGCGATTCCGCTAGAACTAAAAATCTGTTTTTAAACAGGTATACACATTCTCGATAATGTAGCAGGTAAGGAAGTATTTGTGTGCTTTTAATATTCAAATATATATTAATGATTTGAAAAATCTCGCTAGTCTTACTTTACCTCGTATATGACGTAAGATGTGTGTGTGTGTGTGTATATTACATGCAAAGACTGTCTGACACTTACGGACATGGAATTACATTGTGAATTACAAAATACAGACATAGACATATTTTAGTTACATATATTACAGTCTTAGAGAGTATATCTTGCTTTTTTATTGCTAACTGTTTTTAAGGAAGATTTTAATTTCCTTATATTCTTGGTGACACATGAATTGATGTCCCTTTCTGTACGACTTTCAAATGTAACTCATTCCTATAATGAACTGGAATATTCCAGAAGTTTTAAGCTTATTTTACACTTCAAAAAATGTTGTGAATAGATTATTTATCACTGGAAAATGTATAAAAAGAAAAATAAGATTACAACGAAACAATTGGACAAGAACATACACTGTGCTATACAAACATACGTATGATGTAGAAAAAAAATCCAAATATACGCTTCTTAATAATTATTTATTTGGCATAAAAAATGGTAGTGACGCAATTTGCGTCGACCAAAATGTTTCATAAACGTGGCTGTCATTTGACAACACGTGATACACGAGTCCATTTATAATAAAGAATGCTTGCATCTAATCTCATTTTAAGATGAATAAATAAATAAATTGAATTCAATAAACAACGTAAAATAATCTTAGATTATCCGGATATTGCTGTGACATGAAAACACAATCAGTTGTGACACTAACTGTAGAATGTGATCACTTCTTGTCAATTAACCCTAAATTATAATTATATGTGTCATCCAATAGTTTTGTTGAACCATTTTCGGTGGAAGTTGGTTTAGCGTAGTTTTTGTCAAAATTCTATTTTTTATTATTTTCAGGTAGATCGAGCATTTACATAAGTTATTATTTATCATTAAATTACTTGTGTATGCTAATTATTACTTTAAAAAAAGAAACTTGGCTAAACGCAGAGAATATAAAGTGAGTTTCTCACATTTCTTGTGATCTGATAACTATATTGTTGTCAATCTTTAAATAACATTTAACTTTAATAAAAACAAGTTAATTACGGATGTTTTTTTTAACATTCCTCTAATTTTTTTTCATTGCAAAATTCGAGGTATTTTTAAAGTTCGGATCTATCTTTCGTCTCATACAAGTCACTAACCAATAAGTTTTTTGTTCAGTACCAGGACTTGTTAGTTGAGCTGGACGATGGGAACAAAATATTCTAAGAAACCCTAATTATATATACAATATAATTCTTTGGAAATAACTATTAACTCGCCGAGATAATGGAAATCCAATCGGCATAAAATATGTTATAACAAGTTAACTACACGTTTTGTTTCACACTGAATAAAATTCGTATCAAACCGTGACTTGGGGGAGACAAAAAGATATATCTGAAATACCAATTTTACATGATCCAGTGAGTTGTGTGTCCATGGTTTTATTCATCGATTAGAACATTAGTACATTCACCTGTCCAGATTAATGACGTGTTTGCTTCTATTAATATATTCGTATAAGTTCTTTAATAATCTTTGAAACTGTGTAAAAAAAAAATATGCATAAAGACCATACTAACGAGTTACGTATGTGTTTATTCATGTATGAACCTTACAGACAATGACTCGGGGTAATTTGGTGAATTTATTACAAACAAAACCCCTCAGTTCCATTCTTTCGTTTCAATGCTTCAGTGTGATCAGAAACCGAATTCTTAACGAAAACCAGATCAATACACGCTTGTTTATGAAACCAGTCAAAACCCTATTTAAGAAACCGCTTACAAAGATCAATATTAACTACTGTAGCAATCGTTTTCCCAAGCAGTCTTTCGGAGAAATACACCAAATACTTGCTCGTATATTCAGCTGTTTTTGGACCCTTTCCAGAACATCAGAGCATTAACAAATGCAAAATCTATGTAAAGAAAAAGTTATGGTGTAAGGATGATATGGTTTTGCTTCATAGTTGTGCCTTTGTTTTATTAATACGTGTATTTACTTTCTGTATAAAAATGAATGATACTTTAGAGAGTATTTACTATTCATAGGATGAAGGCTGATTTACTACGAGCTGGAAAGATAATGCAAGTACTCTTAAGGTTTAATTAAACTCTGATACGTTACGGAGAATTCAAGATTGTATTTTTTTTTATCCAACCCTTGGACTAGTTCGTAAGAGTCACAATAATCTAAAGAACTATGAAGTTAGTTACTGATAGATGTACTTTCACTGTACTGCGATTAGTAACAATAGAAAACGTTTTTATTTCGTGATAAAAGTAAATCTGGAAATTTTTTGTATCCATCGACGTTGATGTTTCAGAATACGTGATGATTTATCTATGGAATTAAACTTTTGAAGTAGAAATAAGTTCCACCGAGCATACGTAAAATTGAGCTGAAACAACACATCGTAAATATTCGATACTTTAAGAAACGCCCACTGACAGTCCTTTAACTCTTCAAATGTAATCACCATGCCAAGTTTTGATACGTATATGTATCACACAAAAGATGGTTGGTTGAGCAAAATTTTAATAACTTTGTTTAATTTTCGAAATTTTCATTACTAATGAAAACGAACTCAGGAGATATTCGAATAAAGATTAAATGTATATTAACGAAATATTACAACGGCAACTAGAGCTGTTTAAATCTTAAACATTTAAGTCTTCACAAAAGGACTTACAATATCAACTACTTGCAATTGTTATCATATAAGAATTTCATTTGGTTTGCTATATTTTCAAAAAATATTTAGCTTTATAAATTTAACTGCAAAATTAAACACGTGACTAGGTAAGTTTGTGATAAGATACGTAAAAATATAATATCGTTTGTTTCATTTTATTTTAATTCTACTAAATATATGTATACTTTAAATTTTCTTTTGATTATGGGATCAGAGTTTAATACCCAGCTCTTATATAGATTATTAAAAGGTAGAACTTTGTTATACTACAATTGAATTCGTGCTTGCATGATTTTGGAAAAAAAAAAAAAAAAAAGCTTTATTGTTACGCGATGTCCAACCCCTAACTTTGCAAAATTTTTATCCTGTGTGGATGTAGAGTTGCTATAAGGATCACGATTTTCCCGTTTTGTCTCGTTTCCTGTCACGGGATACATTTTTTTCTCCATTTTCATGGTGTAGATGTGGCGTCATGAATACGTAGCACGCTGATCTAATGCACTATCGCCACCATTATAAATATAATAGTACTGTGTGTTGCATGTCGGCCCGACATGGCCAAGTGTGTTGAGGCGTTCGACTCGTAATTCGAGTCGCATCAAACATGCTTGCCCTTTCATCCGTAGGGGTGTTTATAATGTTACGGTCAATCCCACTATTCGTTGGTAAAAGAATAGCGCAAGAGTTGGTGGTGGGTGGTGATCATTAGCTGCCTTCCCTCTAGTCTTACATTGCTAAATTAGGGACGGCTAGCACACATATCCCTCGAGTAGCTTTGCGCGAAATTCAAAACAAACAAATCTGTTGTATGTCATGAAAATACTTCGTAGAGTGTAGATGGATCTCCATCAAAATTGGTAGGGAAGTTCATTAGGTCCATGGGGAAATACATACAAATGCTTAATTTTACATTTTGCGGATTTTACGAGTGTTTTTGCGGTTTGTTTGTTTTTTACCACTATTTTGCCCCTGTTGATGGATCTTCACCAAATTTGTCACGAAGGTTTGTTGGATCCACAAGGAGATACATTCAAAATTACGGTTTCACATTCTGTGTTTTGCTGTTTCAATGGGAGTTTTGGATTATTGTTTTTTATTATATTTAAAGGAAAGAAGTTTTATGTTCTAAGATAACCTTTCATTAACCATGATATCTGTCCTTGGTACTGGTTTTTGTATAAATATTGTAAATTTAAGTGAATGTTGTTATTTTAAACATTAAATTTCTGTTAGAAAGTTTGCATTAACATTTTTCAAACCCACAAACTTGACAGAAACGTGAGGTTTTTTCAAAACTGTAGCCTTGTCATTACCACTTAATAACTGAGATGATAAATTTAATTTAATAGTAGTTTAGAAGATCAAAATCAGACACTTTACGTTCAACAAAAGAGATCTACCTGAAAACGTATTAAATATTAATCACGGTTTTCCGTTTTTCTCTTCTGATAACATAACGAGACAGTTAAATTACGCTTCTTTAAATGCTAAGTTTGAATGTAACTCGTACGTTTGTAGCCAATGTTAAGAGTTCCAAAGAAATACAGATATTTAAGCTTTTTCTCGGACAACCTGTAAATTTAAAACAATTGTTTAAAAACACATTGGTCCTCCTTGTGGCTGAGCAGAAAGTCTGAAGTCTTATAACGCTAAACAAACAAATATGCATTGGGATCATAACACTCTTGATGCCTAAGCAATGATCAATTTGAAATGTGTAGACTTTTTCCATTTTCTAATTCAGTATTGCTTTGTTGTTGTTTTAAACTAGATACCATATTCAGCACATCAGAGTTACACAGTAAAATGAACATTTTAGTTGTAGGTTAAATACAGTCAGTGTTAGATGGTAAAAGAAAAAACTTCGAGAGGATACAACTTTTATATCAATCATTAAGTGTCTTTTTAATCAACCGCTATACATCTTGAATAATATCTGATTGTTTGTTCAAGTAGATACTTTGACTGGATATTCGAAATGGGTTTTGTGTTCGAAAACATGAGTGAGCAGCTTTGATAATTCATTCAGTCATACAGAAAAAGAAATTTATTCTTCAATAACTCTTACCAATCTCATAACGAGAAGCAAACCATAGATTCACCAGATAATTAGAGTACAACTTTTACTTAATATAAAATTACGATACGAATACGTAATAATTAAACACTGTTTGACTAATTCCATAACTTTTGTAATTAATATAAATGATAGTTGATGGAGCAAACTATTAGTGGGCATATGTTCTGTAAGTTGTAATCTGTTCTTTCTTCAACGTTAGCTCCCCGCTAGGACCAGCGTTGTGTCTCCAGATTTACAACTATAAAAGCAGAGGTTTCGATTTCCATCGGTGGGCTCAGCAGATAACCCTATGTGGCTTTGCTATAAGAAAACACACACCTTTCTTCAACGTTAATTTTATTAACATTACTTGTTAGTATGTTTAATATACATGTATATGTATATATAGAATATTAATACTGAACGGTGAAGTAAAACAAAATCAAAAGGAAGGAATGCGTTAAAAACAGAAAACCCAAACCTCAGAATAAAGATAATTTGTTATCAACAAAAAAACGCCTAAATAAAAATAAAAAAAACTCTGCACTAATCGAAAGGATCCCCAGGGTGCAGGCTATAATGTGGGATCTAAACTCTTCCTTAGGTTTTGGAGGTGACTGGTATATAAAGTAAAGAAGAAGAAAAGTAAATACAAAAATAATAAATGTATTACACAGCTACATACTCTCGGGGCAGCTTTTATTTGTCACTCACAAAACGTTTGTTTGGTTTCTTAAATGTAACAAGATGATTTCACTAGATTATTGTCTCGTTTGTATATTATTGTGACTAGAAATACGGTATTGTTATTTACTAGTTGTAATTTGTTGTAAATCTGTCTTTCATAATGGTTTGTAATACGTCTGTTTATTTCGAATCCCTATCATTCCAAACATACTCTCTCTTTTAACCATTGGGGGGAGCGTTATAACGTAACGTTTAATCACAATATTCGTTGGTAAGAGAGTAGCCCAAGAGTTGGCGGTGGGTGGTGATAACTAGCTGCCTTCCCTCTAGTTTTACACTGCTAAATTATGAAAGGTTATTGCAGATAGCCCTCGTGTAGTTTTGCGCGAAATTAAAAAACAAACAACCAAACAAAACAAATGTCTGTTTAGTTTAACTACTCAAATTTCAATATTTCTTTTGTTCGTTTCTTGCTAAACACAAAACTGCACAATGGGTTGTTTGTGCCGTACCCACGGTACGGTTTTTAGCGTTTTAAACCCTTAGATTTACAGCTGAGGCACTGAAAGACCTGTCTTTCTGATCAATATAACTTCTCTTTGTTGTAACGGACTAACACCACGCAGAAGATCCTAGGAGGGGGTCTTTCTCTTCAGCATGGAATCTGTCAATGTATTGATGTTAAAATAGCATTCCATTTGTCTGTATATTCTTCTAAATGTTATGTTCCGTGAAAAAAAAATCAGTATTAAATCCATAGGCTTATAAATCGTGTAATTTTTTTTTTCTAATCTAACAAGTAAAGTAATTAAGATGGTTTTTATCTTTATCCATTTCCAGCTGTAGACAGATGTTTTTTAACGTTTTTCTATCGAAAACAATTTAGGACTTTGTTTCATTAGGCTATGTGTATAAAACATAATAAAAATTACCAAAACTAAAAGATTGGATCCAGGATTTAATGAAATCAGTTTGAATAGAATTAACCAAGACTTTATCTTCTTTCAAAATTTTAATCAAAAGGTGTGTTTTGTGCGTGTGTTTTTCTTTTAGCAAAGGCATATCGGGTTATCGGCTGTCCACCAAGTGGAATCGAACCCCTGCTTTTAGCGTTGTAAGTCCAGAGACTTGTATCTGTCCCAGAGGGTGGGGGAATTAGTCAAAGGATAGCTATTAGATAAATAAATTGCAACATCAAGAAAGCTTAAGCCATTGGCGGATTAACACTCGTAAAGAAAGTCGTTATAAAGTCAGGAGAGAGAGAAAAGTAATACGAAAAGTGACCTGAGTGGAATAATGGAAAACAGAAAGAGGGAATTAGAATGAATGTGGTATTAGAGAAGGATGCGTAGTATAGCTAGGAAGGTTGACACTGCAAAATACTTTCGTTTTATTTAATGGTGGTTCGCCTGACGTCAAGTGATGAATGAGTTTTATCGTTAAACGTGACTCGTTTTTAGTTGAGTTTATTGATGAAAGTTTTGTGAGTAAATAAAGCCGAGCTTCTGAAACAAGTCGTCAGGTTTGTACTCCTGGAAGTAGTCACTGCTTGCAATCAGATTGAGCGAATTAAGTTCTCTGTGTTGTTACGTTACTACAACATGACGTGTACCATAATGGCTTTTATTACACAGCTTTTTAAAATTATTTTATACATTTCTTTTATGGCTAGCAGTACTAACACAATAGATATCACTTGTATCTGAAAACATATTTTTAAGCACTATTTTGTAATCCTTTAAAAGAGCATAAACTCTAAACTCGTTCCAACAACCAAAAAATCACTACTAGAATATTTTGTGCACAGTCTATTTTGATCTATTTGACGGTAAAAAAAAATTGATTCTATTCTGTTGTACAAAATCATATAGCCAACAGCTGCATATTTGGTATTATTGCTTTGTCACAAAAAATAGAAAACTCTCTAAATCCAAGTTATTTAAAAAAGTGTACTTATTCTTAAGTAACGGAGATCCACCTTCCGATGGTGTTGGGCTTAAGTTTCTTTTTTCTGCATTGTTTTTAAAGTTACAATGATTATTGCTTTGTCTTAACAATCTATTCAACCCAGTGAACAAATTCTTAGCCCTAAAGTAGTCTCTTTTTCTATTATTAATTAATATTATTTAATAAATTATGAATGAAGTATCAATATATGTAACAATTTTGTAGAAATAACTTTTTATGTAGATTTTGCAAATCTATTATACAGTATAAAAAATATTACTTATTCATTTTAAGAATCTATAAAGGCAGAATGTCCTGTTAAACAATGCTCTGGTATTTAAGACCGAAAGATGTGTAGATGATGTAGTTGTAACTGTATATGGTATATACAAGTACTGGAAAATAATTATTTAAAACAGTATATGTGTTGACACTTATTATTTGAAAAAAACTACTAGATTACTCATGCTTTCTTAACTAATGCATTTCTTATGAACGAGTGAGTAAAATAACGTTGGGTCAACCGAGATAATCCAACAAATAATCAATGATGAGAACCCACTTGTAGAGAAAATATATATGTGTAAAAATATATATGTGTAAAAATATATATGTGTAAAAAAATATATGTGTAAAAAAATATATGTGTAAAAACGTACATAAACAATTTTCTCAACCCAAACCAGCCGTTTTAACACACATAATACAACAAAACTTTGTCACGTGACTGCAAAGAAAGCTGATACCTTTATTTTTAACATGTATTTTTAACAGTACAGCGAGGTTAAAAATGCCTCTTTGTCTATTAAATAGTTACGTTTAGGTAATTGTCCTCAAGACTGAATCCATGATATTTTAACAGACCAGCTGTTATGCCTTAAAAAAAAACAATCCAAAGAGCAGTTGTTAGTGGTTTTCAAAATAACTAAAGTTTTCTTTATTTTTATGTGAATTATTAATGGAATGTTATTCGTATGAAAAAAATATTTCGGAAACTAATGCGAAACATGGTCGTATAATATTAGTGGAAACGTATCGTTGGTCTCTTGAACGATTGGTGATAAAGAAACTTATACCAGAAGTTAGTTGTTTTAAAATGGACTAAAAAAGACGCTTTCTGGTCGTTTTAAGTTTGCCATACAGCTCAGTTGTTTTGTAAACTTTCTTTAGCAAAAACGTACTACGTAAGTTTATGTAAAGCCACGAGGTCTATCTGCGCTAATTTAGCAGAGGAAAGGCAACTCGTCATCACCCACCGCCAACTCTTGGGCCACTCTTTTACCAACGAATAGTGGAATTGATTGTCACATTATTACGTCCCATGGCTAAAAAGACGAGCACGTTTGGAATGATGGGGATTCGAACTTGCGACCCTAATATCAGGAGTCTATCGCCCTAATTACCTAGCCATGCCGCCCCTGTGAGTATAAGTTGAAGATAAAATCCGTGATCTAAAGTTTAAATTTGAAATCTTATTTTCTCGAAGGTGTTACGACCCTTTATTAAGAACATTTTTTATTATCACTTAGCACCCCAGTAACTCAGCGTCGAGTGTGGGGATTGCTAATGCTAAAAGTCGGGTTTCGATACCAGAGTGTGCATAGAACAAACAATCCATTGTGGTGTAGGTTTGTGTTTTATAACAAGTAGTGTATTATTTAAAACGATCTCACAGTATTTCAACATCACCATTTTGTGTTATTGTTTTTAACCAGAAATAACCTTTGTGATTATGTTGTTACACTTTCAAAGTGTCAACTTTTGATATCAAGTGCATAAAAAATAGCAAAGTATTTATAACATTTTAACTGTAAAAATAACAAAGAAGCAAACAAAACCAGCTGTCATTTTATTTAGACCCGGCATGGCCAAGTGTGTTAAGGGGTTTAACTCGTAATCTGAGGGTCACGGATTCGAATCCCGGTCGAACAAAACATGCTCGCCCTTTCAGCCGTGGATCATTATAATGTAACGGCCAATTCCACTATTCGTTGGTAAAAGAGTAGCCTAAGAGCTGGCGGTAGGTGGCGATGATTAGTTGCCTTCCCTTTAGTCTCGCACTGCTGAATTAGGGACGGTTAGCGCAAATAGCCTTCGAGTAGCTTTGTGCGAAATTTCTAAAACATATACAAACTACATTTTATTTAATAAGCGTATTTTGTGTTATGTTGTTCCATATTTAGATTTTAGTTTATCTCTAAAATTGGTTTTCAAACAAAATTATCAATACGTAGATATAAAAAAATATTTCAACATTTATTTTGATTTTCAATACTGTTATTTTTTATCAAGCTAATTATTCGAAGTAAATAGTTTAATGTATATTATAATGCATGTATTTCACGAAGTCTAATAGCTTTTTTTCAACTGTTTGAAGACTTCATTTATTATTGTGTGTATATATTGTGTTTTGTGTAATTATATGTTACTCTGTGTTCTATTGGCCGGTGGAATACGCATATAGCATCATATAGAGTAAGTTTGCTTTTGCCTGTTGATACTGTCAGTATAAAGAATTGACTGTAACTTTGAATGATGTTTTATTTCTAAAATATTTAAGAATATCCAATAGTAATGATTAGAATTGAAAACACTTAGTTTTATATTATTTGTATGATTTATATTCGATTAGGGACCGTATAACCAATAATGCCATGGACACACAACCAGTTTTTTATAAACTGTTCAGAAAAATGGGTTTAAGAAGTAATTAGGGTCCACATAAACCTCATTAATTTATGCTAGTGTTAAAATACAATAGCAATATCAAGTTAAGCCGGAAAAAGTTTTATTGTGTTGAATCAAATAAACGCCAACTAATTAGTTAAATAACCAAAATAACGCCATAATAATAAATGGAGATTTTTGAAATTTTAAATTAGAAGTGTAGTTTTTAACACTGATTTAAAATTGTGCATCATCTACTCGGACTATTTAATTTGAAGTCAGAAGAAGAAATAACCGATCACTCCAAATAAAATAGTTGATGTCAAAATATATCGTAAAGTTGTTATGGTTTTCGTAGCTACTTTCGACTTTCCTTGTGAAGATAACTTTCTCTTCAGATGAACGTTTACCTTTTTTCTGAAGCATCTAATGATGAAACAGAAAAGAAGATATGGCTGAGTTCTTCTACAATTCTATAATTTCTAAATGTACTAAAAAACATTCTTAAACAGTGGTTTTACTATAAGAAGGATATGAATAAAAGTCGTTTGGAATCTGCAATACATAAACTTTAGAATATAAAATATTTAAACGTATTACAGTACAACTATCTTTTCAATTTTTAATAACTGTCGCAAGATAATCATCCTTCCAACTTATATTTGTTTATAATGGTTTTTGTTCAACTTTAATAACATTTTTCTATAAATAATTAGTTTACCATGTCCGTAGAAAAGAGCATAATATTTTTCTTTCAGACATGGTCAACATAAAGTTGCTTTTACCTATGTATATTATATTTAAGATAAAACATTTTTATAAATGTGCTTGTAGGTTTATCACGCTGTAATAAAGAGCTCATACATTGAATTGTAGATACGTATTTTTGTTAATAATTAATATGAGTTTCATTAGTATGTAATGATGTACACTTTCTAACTTATTGAGTTATATTTTGCCTTGTTATATTATAAATACATATAAAGGCTCTTATTAAAGTAACTGCAAAATTATTCACTCTTTTGAAAGTTTACCCTTGTCTCTGTTTCTAAGCCTTTGGTTTGTGTGCTTCTTTTTCAGCCAAGGTGAATGAAAGTCCTAGCATCTGTGCTTATATCCTAACGGCCATATCATTTCTGTTGATTGTAGCAACTTTACCCTTCTCCTTCATTTTTTGTATCAAGGTACGCTGTTGTAAAACAAAACTATATCATATCTCTCTTTCTGCTTCTGTATGTCAGTATTTATCTGTTCCTCCGTTGATACATTTATAATATCATATTCAGATACTGTTGTTATTTATATCCTACTTTATACTATATTTTTCCCAGAAATTATTTTTCATCTTAAAATAAATATATTGTGTTATTGGATTTATTGAGATAATTTTCACCTAATGTTCCAATGGTGTATTGAATGTTGCAAAAATCTCATCTTCGTTTGAAGATTCAGCAGTGAAGAGCACCGTGGATTAGAAGCTGTATTCAAACATATTTCTGTAGTAAATTTTATATGACTTAAAATGTAGCTGTAAGACCTTATCTGATAATGCTAATTTGTTTCAATACTTCTTTATCACTTCGTACTTGTTAAAATGTCTTAGGTCGTTCAAGAGTACGAGAGAGCAGTGATATTCAGGCTTGGTAGACTTTTGAGAGGTGGCGCCAAAGGCCCAGGTAAGAACAGTTTCTTCAAGAGTATTGTTTTTATGGGATTGAGGGTTGACGTATGTGGTTTTAAGTATTAGGTTAAAGTATATTACACGTTTCTTTGTTTATTATCAAAACATTTTTAAACGTTATATCGAGTTTATTTTTCAATTAAAATGTTCAACAGCTGAAAATAATAATATTCTATTAAATTTTTTTATTATTAAAAATGATAAAGTTAATCTTATTTTTCCCAACATAGTAGTTTATTTTGCAGTTCATATATAATTTTGTTATGAATTAACCACACTATTATCTGAGGGCTGCAAATGGAATACTGTAAACAATAAGCTTTGGTAAAGCTGCGCTAATAACACTTATTTCTAGTGTTGTACTCTTTATTGCGTAAACATTTATAAACAATATTTTAATTCGGGCATCATCTTACTTGTGGCAGATAAAACTGAAACAAATTTTAGTTTATGTTATTGGAATTTTTGCGCCTCTATTCGTTTAATTGTTTTTTGGTTTTTTTTCAAAATTCAAGAGATTTCAAGAGAAAAATGTTACCAACTTTAGATAGCAATGTTAATTAATGTGATTAATCATACATCTTTTATTATTCCAGGAATAATAACGGAATTATGTCTTGGCATCCAACTACTCGTTACATTTTGTGTACCTTGTATATGTATAACAAAATATTTGTTTTTTATCTACTTGAATAGAATATATATTATTGACCCTCATTGTCTATCAGACATCCACATCTGTTTATTTCTTCACCAACTACACATCACATAAGTAGAGAACTATATTCAAAATATAGATGGAAGAGAAAATCCACGAAAAAATAATCTCGTATAATATGTTTTGCAGTTAGATATATAATTCTTTTCACCTTGTTAGTTAATTATAATTAACTTTTCTATACTTTAAGTTGTGCAGCCCTATTTCTTTCATCCATTATTTATCTGTATTATTCCATGTAGTCATGTGTTAATGTTTCTTGTCCTTGCTCAATTATCTAAAAATCCTCTCGTATATCCCCATACATTTAACCAAAACTTTACTTTGGAAATCTCCAATCACATCACGTACCAAGAAAAGGAATTGTCTTGATTGGAAGCAGATGATTTAATTCCCATCACGAAAGGTCGAATAGTGTGGAACGGGCATCGCTCTGTAATAGACGAAAGAAAACGAAGAAAATTACAACTTACATGCATTACCTACCATCTGTGTTTGTTCGTTTGTGGTTTTTATAGTCTTTTTATTTTCGAGTTAGCTTATTGGTTTCTAAACGAGGATATAAAAATCTCCAAGTTTAGGTTGTTCATGTACGACAAATGGTCATTTGACTTGATTAGAACATTCAGTCCATTAATATATCCAATACTGTTAACGTAACACAAAACTGATGTTCACTTTTAATTATCATAGATACTTCAAGTCGGTATTTTGTAATTTTTCAATGTAGGGCATTTTATTTTCCCTTTCAATTTGTGTATTGTTTAATAATTTAATGTAAAATTTTTGTCAGATACTTTCTTTCGTGTTTTTTTTAATACTCTCTTTTCAAGACTCTAAAAATTTGAATTAGTCGACTCAGGTTATTATTACTGTTAATTTTTCAAATACACATTATTAATCTGACTATAAACAAAGATTATAAACGACTGAAGAAAAGCTGTTAAAATATATCTTATAAGCTACGTCATAAAAGTGTATTTAGTGTAAATCATTTAGTATAAATGATCAATGATAAAACAAACTCTCTATCCCAGTTATTTCCAGAAGCACAAAAATTCGAGGTATTCTGTTTGTTTGATTGTTTTTAAATTCTACCCAAGTGAAATATTTAATGCATTTGGAGAAAAAAAATGGCGTGATAAAGGCTCCCGTACCGTTCGTCCCATGGCCTAGTAACTCTTTTTCTTTTTAGATTTGATTTATAATATTTGGCAATACCACGATTGAAAGTTTGCCAAAGGATTTCATTTGCCAAACGTTCTGCTTCAGTTCACTGGAATCCCTTTTCCTTGCAACGTTATTAAATACAACAAATTCGGAATGGCACAAGCCGTTCTGTGCTTGTCTTATGCACCCTCTATTTTTCAGATAAGCCGAGTCCTAGTGACCAAAGCCAAAACGATTCTGTTTCAGGCATATTCTTCATCATCCCGTGCATCGACACCTACTGCAAAGTGGACTTGAGGACAGTTTCATTTGATGTGCCACCTCAAGAGGTAGGTAAACCTCTCCTTTTGTTTCATTTTTAGTTCGATTATTCCAGGCGTTCTTGCTTTAATACTAATATTTTCCCGATTATCAACTTTCTTAATCAAATGTTACTATGATAAACATCGACTCGTACTGTAGTTCCCATGTACGTCGGCGATTTGTCTATGGACTTCCAACGCTAAAATTTGGGGTCTGATTCCAGCCGATTGACACAACTGATAGACCAGTGTGGCTCCGTTTTAGAGAAACAAACAAACTCGAACTGTAAAATTAACCGTTGACTTTGATCGTATTGATTAATTTTTTTTTACTCTTTTTGCTAACATAAACGTAATTTTTTTTGGAAGTAATATCCCAATGAAAGTTCAAAATATTTCTCATTTCTCTAAAAAGTTCTGGGTTGAAAATATCACTTAAACACTTCAAACTTACGTAGTTTAGAAACTAAAGTTCTTTTTTTGTATACCTTTTGCTTTCGTAAACATCGTACTTAATTGTCAGAGGACAATTTCTTAATCTTAAAATCTATTAATGAATGATCAAATAATGAAAGTACTATTATCACTCAGTTGGAATGACATCGTATGTATTATAATAATAATAATAATAATTGTATTACTTGGTGTCTTTTATTAAAATCTGCACAATATTTTAAATAAAAGCTATTTTTTGTCCTTGCTGTGTCAAAACGCACTGATGAATTTCAGATAAATACGAAAGTTTGTTTGCCCTATAATGATAGACATCCGGCTATCTGCTGAGCCCACCGAGGGGAATCGAACCCCTGATTTTAGAGTTATAAATCCATATACATTGATTTCAAGTCTGTGTGGATCTTTAAAATATACATATCAAAATATATAAGAAGATTTCCCACGAATACGACGTGTTTAATTAAATCTTGTAAATTTCATTAAGGGACCTTTAAATAAGTTAGTGCATAAATCTACTTGATTGATGACGTGCCTGATTACTTATGGATAGAAACGCAAACTAACTAGAGATTATCTAAACAGCCTTGAAAACAATCATTGTGTGAGAAAATTCCTTAGCATTCTTTACTTTCGTTTTGGCTAAAATCAGGAATTCGATTCTCATCGGTGGACACAGCATGTAGCCCAATGTGGCTTTAGTAACAGGAAATTCGTTTCAAAAATATTTCGTCCCAAGATTTTTTTGTTGTGTTTTGTTTGTTTTCGTTTTTGAATTTCACACAAAGCTATTCGAGAGCTATCTGTGCTTGCCGTCCCTAATTTAGCAGTGTAAGACTAGAGGGAAGGCAGCTAGTCATCACCACCCACTGCCAACTCTTGGGCTACTCTTTTACCAACGAACAGTGGGATTGATCGTACAATTACAACGTCCCCACGGCTGAAATGGCGAGTATGTTTGGCGCGACGGGGATGCGAACCCACGACCCTCAGGTTACGAGTCGCACGCCTTAACACGCTTGGCCATGCCGGGCCCTTTTTATTGTGAAGAAAATTTATACCTTTCAGCTTGTTTCGTTATATTAACTATGCGCGTTGAAAAGTAAAAAAAAATAAAAAGAAATGTGATGGTACATCTCTAAATGAATAAAAATTATTTTGTTTGTTTCATGTTAAGCACAAAGATACACAATGGGCTAACTTTACTGCGACTCCAACGGGTATTGAAAAGAGATTTTTAAAGTTACAAAAGGCAATAATAAAGATTTTGTCGGTTAATAAAACCGCTTAAAAACATTATTTAACAATATTGTATTATACATGAAAAATACTAACTACATTATTTGCTTCGTACCACAGAATTGTAAGTCATACAAATTGTAAGAATGTTTAAGATAATAACAGTTACTAATGGTGTAATGTTTAATAATTTCACGTCTTGATTCTTCTCTCGGGCCTGGCATGGCCTAGCGCGTTAAGGCGTGCGCTTCGTAATCTCAGGATCGCAGGTTCGAGTCCGAGTAGCACCAAACATGCTCGCCCTCCCAGCCGTGGGGGCGTTATAATGTGACGGTCAATCCCACTATTCGTTGGTAAAAGAGTAGCCCAAGAGTTGGCGGTGGGTGGTGATGACTAGCTGCCTTTTCTTCGGTTTTACACTGCTAAATTAAGGACGGCTAACACAGATAGCCCTCGAGTAGCTATGTGCGAAATTCCAAAACAAACAAACAAACAAACCTTCTCTCATTTCGACTGGAGAAAACATTGCTGTAAGCGAAATATTAAAGTGATCGAACGATATTCGGACTCCCCAATATGACTATTGGAACGCCTTCCCTTTCAACTCCACTTCACCCCGTTTCTGACGTCTATGTTAAATGTAAAAGTTGTAAAAGGTTATCCTTGTCATACAGATTATTGATCTTGTACACAAAGCCTGCAAGAAAGCACGACTTCATTGATTTTTGATTGATTGACTATTTGCAGTTAAGCACAAAGCTACACAGTGGACTGTCTGTGCTCTGTCCACCACGGTTATCGAATCGCGATTTCTAGCAGTGCGAGTCCGCAGATGTGCCACTGGAGGGCCGTCATCTTAAATGTCATGCGTAAAAATAAGAAAAATATAAACCAGTAGCATGAAAACTATAGCAAATATTTTGTGAATCGAAGATAGTCATTATTAATAACATAGAAATGAATCCTTATGTTAGGATACTTTTAAATCTACCATATTAAACGTGTGTGTATGTGTGTTTTTCTTATAGCAGCGAGTTTGAATCCCTATCGCACCAAACATGCTTGCCCTCCCAGCCGTGGGGGCGTTATAATGTTTCGGTCAATCCCACTATTCGTTGGTAAAAGAGTAGCCCAAGAGTTGGCGGTGAGTGGTGATGATTAGCTGCCTTCCCTCTAGTCTTACACTGCTAAATTTGAGACTGCTAGCGCATACAGCTCTCGTGTAGCTTTGCGCGAAATTTAAAACAAACCATTCTTAAAGAAAAACTACATCAGGCCGAGGGGAATAGAACCCTTCATTTTAGCGTTGTAAATCCGTAGACTTATCGATGTAGCAGCGGAATACTATATTAAACGTCAATAAATATATTTTAATTTGTCTAATAATTAATTTTTGTTACAAAAAAGTGTTAATTATACTTTATGGAAATGATGTTACAGGTCGTGTGCTGCCCCGAACTCTGTCTTCTATCGTCAGTCGTGTTCAGTCTGTGTAATGTTACGCATTATTTTTCGACACCGAAGTTTATATTGCTGCAAGCATTTTCATTAACTTTCTGTAGATCCTGTACTAATGTCTACTTTCTTACTTGACTGGATTATTGGTTTTTCGGTTGCGTTCAGTTACCGCTGAAAGAAAATTGTGCTCTATATTTTGAGACGTTGAGTGCTTTATGCGAGTGGCTTTCAAATCCCACTTATTGTAGCCCACTAATTTGGTTATTGGAACTGCACTGAGGAACCGATGTATATTATTATATTAACGATACCAGAAGGTTTTCCAATCCCATAGCGATGAGTGTGCTGGATTTATTTAGATTCATGTTATGGATGCATTGCAATGAGTTGAGTTGAGGCATGACTCTGGAACACATTGCCATTGGAAACACATTTTTCGATTTTAAACTTCCAAGGGGAACTACGATGTTTCCTTTTTTCCGAAATTTTATTAATCTATCTCAAAACTGAACACCTTTCATAAAATCACGACAAAAACAAGAATCAAAACGTATATAATTTGAACGCAAAACACTGACTTCCAAGTTTTTATTAAGAATTTAAAAGCGAAGTTGCAAGTTTCAAGCATATATTTAAATCCCTGAAGGTAACGTTTCGCATCATTTAATGTCTCGTTTTAAAAATATATATAGACAGTCTTAACACCACTAGTTTAAAAATAATAGTAACTCTAAAATCACCTATAATGATGTAGCTTTAGACATAAAAGTGTTCAAATAAAAATTAAGTGGTATGAATGTAAACATTGGTGTCTTAAACCGAAGCATTGACGTGTAGATTTAAAACATTAAATAGTTTGTACTAACGTTTTTCGCACGTCTGATACCAAAATCTCACAAGATACTTTAAAGCAAGAGATGTTTTAAAAGTGATAACAAAATCATGTTTTATTTTGTGTTTTAACCAAGCACATTTAATTCAACAACGTACATGTTTAACGACCCTTGCATGAATATCCTTTCGTGAGTAGGTCCGATTGGTCTGCGGTCGATGCCCAGTGTATTCAAAATTAACATAATTTTCATAAAGTGCAACAAACCCTTTGTTTTTCATAATAACACCCTAGACCCAGGAAATGTGTTCACCTTGCAGATGAATATGTTAAATATACATATTTATTAATATTAATTATATGTTACCTTGTTTTGTTATCAATGTTATCGATGCAAATGCAAGAGAACTTTGAACCTGACGATGACCAAAGAATGTCGAAACGTTGTTCGCTCCTCTAGGTAAAAAAATTTTCTCAACCCAAAAGAGCCGTTTTTATATAAATATTTTGACCACTATGATCTTTATTTTAACGCACATGTATTTATTATTGCAAAACATTCAGCAAAATATCATTGTTTTGTATTCATAAGTAATCGTTATTTAAAAGATGTATCACATTTATTTATTAATCAAATCACACGAAATATAGGGGGTAAGCTATGAAGTTTTTATAGGGCCTGGATTCTTTACCGTAGGTGTCTGTCACTCGCTGACGATAAATTTCAGCAGTAAACAGACAGTACACAATCTATTTGTTTTGAAATAATGTATTCAAAGCAGACAAACTTATTTACAAAAATTTATTACACTATTAGGTACAACAGTTAAATCCAGAGATTTAATTAATTCTCTTTTCTCTCAAAAGCCCCTATATACTGGTTCAATTACTTTAGAACCCATTTGACACAACGAATTATTTCTTCTCTCCTCTGTTATCACAATGGAATCAGTGATAAATTTGCTTACCCTGTGAATTTTCACAATATTATCTAGAGTTTAAATAATTCTATATTTGTTTTTTAATACGTAAGGCATATTCAGTTATACTAGGACAATTTCTGATAATACAAATTATTTTCTTATATCTCTATTATTATAATACAAGGCTGTGATACTCAGTTTGAAATCACCGCGATATCCTCTTTATGATTAAACGTACGATCACGCAGCCCGACTTCCCTTTTCTTCACTTTTACATTCATTAACTTTTTTGTCTACATGTATTTATAACATGCAACAGAAAAGTCTAGAAATATCTAGCCCTCTAGCAACAATGATATTACACGTAATGAAAGAACTTAGAAACTTCGAGCAAGCTGATGATATTACAAAAGCCTAGCGTACCACTTACACTGCATACACAACTTACGACTCGTACAGAATTGCGTAACGAAACTTTTCATAATTATCGCTTTTAAAGTAATTAACTTTTAACATTTGTTTTGAAAACTAAATAATCATTAAATATTATATGGCTAAATAAACTAAATAATAACTTTTAAACTAAACAGTCTTGTATATTTAACATAAACTAATTCAACTATGCTATTAATGGATTAAATTCATCATGAGACATTATGCTACATTTTCATATTTTGTAGTATTACTCTGTGTTACGTTTTTTTTATGCGGACTGAACGCAACAGAAAGACACAGATAGCAGCATGTTTAATTTATTATAATTATCTACTCATGTGATAGACACAAGATATTATCTAATGGCTATAACAGATATCCAATTTCATCCATCAAAACAACTTACAATACAAAAAGTACTGGCCTGTGCTTAATAATATGATCCAGGATAAGTGTCAAAATCCGAAATCCAAAGTTCCAATCTAGGCGTTGAATTCAGTCCCACGGAGAAATTTCCGAAGTTTGAATGGGTAATTTCAAACAAAAATTCACAGTCCAATTCCGATTAACTTTCGATATAACCCGTAATCCGACTGAATTATAAAGGTTGACGGAATAAAATCCTTCACCGCCCCAGTCGATCTAGCTCTATTCACAAATTCAGTTTAAACGTTCTCAAACAAGACAAAGTTCTTGATCCGAATAAAATGGATGACTTACTTCTTGACCCGAGTAAAAGTGGCTGATCCTCTTTCCCTCGCATCGTCATCTGTTTATATACTATTCGCGTGACTTCCCAGAATTCCACAGTACAAACACCAGGCCAATACAAGTGATCAATCTATTTAGTTTTAAAAATTTCTAAATGAATTTTAATTAATTCTAAAATGTTACTTTAAATTTTACCGATTTAAACCTCGAAACAATAATATAAATATAGAATTATAAATAATAAATATGGGAATTCAAATACGACGTTATATGATATTTACATGACATTTACATAACACTCGACATGGTTGTCGTTTACATAACATTTACATAACACTCTCGACAACATTTACATGATATTTACATAACACTCTGTTAATCCAGTCACTTCGAGATTTTCAAGAGTTAGGAAAGTATATAATAATAGTATTTCAATCACAATATACTTCTAATTCTTAAAAAAGATATTAGTTACTCACCACGATGACCCACCAAATATGCTCTCCCTTACATCCATGGGTATATAACATCATGATCAGTTTCACTATTTGTTGTTAAAAGACTAGCCCAAAATTTTGCTGCTTTCCTTCTAGTTTTTCATTGCTACACTAGGGACAGCTAATGAATACAGTCCTCGTGTAGCTTTGTGCGAAATTTAACATGAACCACAATTAGCCATATTCTAACATTAAAAGAAGAGCTTTCTTGTACTGTGAATATGATTGTGTACCGCAGATGTGTCCATTGTTTATCTTTGCGCTTGAAATAGACAATAAATACAACTATGGCTAAAATAATTTTCTCTATATGTCCTTATACAATAAATTAAACAACTCTTGGTTGTTTATTTACTAAATATGTAATTAATGTTTCTCTAAAGGCAGTCTTAACAGATGGCACTCCTCTACCTGTTAATAAGATAACTTCTGTGATTCTTCTAGTCCTGTAAGACTTAAGCTTTGTTTTCTTATCCTCCCAATCGGGTTCGGGTTAATTTTTATGAGGGTTTAAAGTTTACAAGTTCTGTGGGGGCCCTCTATGAATATTCTGTCTTCATCCTTTGCTAACTTAACACCCTCTTGTACAATTTAAAAAACACTGGCCCGATTATTTCAGATTGGAACTTTTCAAATTAATAAACAAAATGTTCTTCTGACGTGCACTTGACGATCAGACTGCTATTAATTGTTTTGGGAATATGTTTTTACAAAAGAAAATTTGCAGTGCATCCAAGAATCAAAATGCAATGTTCCACATACACAACAAAGAGTACAGTATAACAAGCCATGTAGACATACACACGCACACTGCGAACGACGGGATAACACGCAAGCAAAGTGCAAATACTTATTGGACAAACTCACTGAAAAAAACTATAAAATTGATGCTAATAAATATGAAGCTTCAGTGAAAATACGTCCATTTACATGCAACAAATCATGTAGACTAGTTCGGTTTATTTTGAATTTCGCGCAAAGCTACAACAAGGCTATCTGCGCTAGCCGTCCCTGATTTAGCAGTGTAAGACTAGAGGGAAGACAGCTAGTCATTACCACCCACCGCCAACTCTTAGGCTGCTTTTTTTTATCAATAAGTAGGTGTATTGTCCGTCACATTATAACGCTCCCATGGCTGAAAGGTGCGACCAAGATTCGAACCCGCGACCCTCAGATTGTAAACAGATAATCAAAACACACACACACACACTGGGAATTCGTTGCCCACCAACAGGAATTGATTGTGGCTCGTTTGTATGGACAAACTAAAATAGCACTACACTTAATATCGCTTCAGTTTTTCCCTCCTATGTACACCTTAACTACAGTTTTAGTTTTGACAGGTCATTTTTAGTATGATTTCGTTTTTTTGTTGTTACATAATCCCTTCCACTAAACAAAGGAAAAAGGAATCGAAGATATATTTCTCGCATTAAGACCTACAAAATTTGAATATTGTACGTATTACTATCAAGTTATGCTTGTTTGGTTCGAATTAAGCATAAAACTACACAATGGCCCATCTGTGGTCTGCCCTCAACTGATATCAAAACATGGTTTCTAGCAGTAGGAGTCCGCAAACATGACGCTGTGCAACTGGGATATTAAATGTAGTTGTCAATGGTATTTTAAATATTTCCCTTTATCTCTAAAGGTTGCATTTTAGGAGACAATTACTGCTTTAATGAAAGACGTTATAATGTGAAAAATGTTGAAAGACGAGTGTAATATAAACGTACCCTTACTTAATAATATTTGTTTATTTATCTTGAGTCTGATCAAAGAAATGTTCTGTCTGGTTACACAACTAAGGTAAACACGTAATAAACGCTCAGAAATTCGAGTTAATTACATCATAGAATTTTTTTTTTTCAAAAGAGTTTTAATACCCGTGGTGGATACAACAAAAGTAGCTTACTGTGTGTCTTTGTGCTAAATTACAGGGAAACAGCTTCTTAATTATAGCTCATTTTTATCATCTCCTGTGAATTTTGTAAGGTTTAATAAATTTGATATTACTGAATATTTCTATGCTAAATGTTAGTAGCTATGATGTAGTTAAACTCCTGTCCTTCCCAAAGACTGTTCACTATGCGCGACATAAGTGTTCACATTAAACGAATATGTACAGCGAAGTATCTGATAAAGGTTTTCTATTGTTAGCACATCGTACAAATACGCTTAACAGATTTTTATATCAATTCCGTTACTCTGTAGTTACGTACAAAAACGCCCAACGGTGCTTTAGCACTCACAGAAATCTATTGAAGAAAGGCAGAAAAGGACTGTGCTGACCAATTTAATGAAAAATAACGTTGCTACTTCCAATATTTATAGAGAACCAGAATCTTTGAAGTTCTTGTAAATTACTTCATTAACAGGAACCCGTGGATTGTATTGGTTTGTTTTTAATTTCGTACAAAATTACAAAAGGGCTATCTGCTCTAGCCGTCCCTAATTTAGCAAAGTAAGACTGGAGGGAAGGCAGATAGTCGTCACCGCATACCGCCAACTTTTAGGCTACTATTTTTCTAACGAATAGTGGGAATTACCGTCACATTATAACGCCCCCACAGTTGAAAAAGCAAGCATATTTGGCGTGACGTGGATTCGAACCCGCGACCCTCAGACTACGTAATGCCGTGGAAGGGACATTTTACCGTGACAGAAATATTAAGTTAAATAATACCTTTTTTTTTTGTCAGCCTGGCATGGCCAGGTGGTTAGGGCGCTCGACTCGTAAATTTTGGGTTTGAATCCCTATACCTCTAAACATGCTCGCCCTTTTCGCCGTAAAAGCATTATAATGTACCGGTCAATCCCATTATTAGTCTGTAAGAGAGAATCTCAATAGTTTGCGGTGGGTGATGATGACTTGTTGCCTTCCCTTTCCTAAATTATGGACGACTAGCTTATTGTTACCATTTTCACTGTGCAACGATGGCCCGCAATCACTTGGAAATGTTAGCACCTGTTGTTACTTATATTACACGATGAAAAATGTGCATGTTTGTCCTCCTCATGGAAGCTGCTAAGTACGTGATTCTTTCCAGATTCTGTCCAGAGACTCCGTAACCGTGGCCGTCGACGCTGTTGTTTACTACCGGATCAGTAATGCCACCATAGCCATCTCCAACGTGGAAGACTATGGCCACTCAACACGTCTCCTGGCAGCAACAACTCTCAGGAATGTTCTGGGAACCAAAAATCTCTCGGAAATTCTCTCGGAAAGAGAAAGCATCAGTCACGTGATGCAGGCCAGTTTGGATGAAGCTACTGACCCTTGGGGAGTGAAAGTAGAACGCGTAGAAATGTAACACTTTATATTATACAATTTACATTAGATTAACAATCAATGTATTAGAGGATTATAGATAAAAAAATAATTAAGTCTTCTTTTATTGTTGTGTAAACAATGTATGAAGTTAAAAAAACTTGCATTAATTTTATATTTCCTGCTGCGTGTGTGTGTATGTACAGGGGAAAAAATACGGAAGTACGAATAATGAAATAATACTATAAAATTATGGTTAAATTCACAAATATTCCAGCTCTCTTGATACTCTTACACGAGAAATTTTCAAAGTATGTAAAAGTAAATAGAATAATTGATTGTATTTGTAAACCTTGTGTTAATAAGTAATATTACTGTGAAGTGAACACCTTTAACAAGCTGATGAAACATTGTTTTAATTAGTGTCTGACTGCGCCTCCTTTGGGGAAATGTCAAATATTTATTACGGACATTCCATTGGTGACCTGATAATATTTGAGAAGTATATTAAATTACATTGTTAATTGGACTGCCACATTATTAGATGATGGGTGAAGAATCCATAAGTTACAAAGAATAAATGAAACTCTTGTCGGAATAAGTTAATGTTTATTTTAAAGACGGTCCCTAACTCTTAATTTAAAATAGTAAACACTTCATGGTGTTAGCATGTTATACGAAATTCATGTGTAAAATTATCATTCCTCACAGAAATCTGATGCGCATCAAAGTGAAAATGCGTGTGTTCTTCTATATTAGTATGTTCTCAATCTGTATATACATAATGCATACATTAAAAAATGCATGTAGGTGTCCAGTATTTGTGTGCATTGACAGTATCTCAAAATCTGGATTCAATACACCAGCAGCCGTTTGTCTTCATAAGATGATTTTGAGAGCATATCTATGCCTTGACCCCTTGACCGTTTCTTGTTTCTGTTAGAATGTTGGTTTTAGTGCTTATGAAATACTAATCTTGTTTTTATTTTCGTTGGCTTCGAGAAACGTCCCTCAGAGTGAACTTGAGTGATGGGAAAATGTCCGAAAAACTGATGAGTTTATGTAAATTGTTATATTGTTTAAAACGTAGCACGTTTTTCTCAAGCAACTAAAAACACATTAAACATCATTTCAACTCCAGAAAGATTTTTACGAAGTAACTTTCTCCTAGTTATCTCTGTGGTCAGCTCCAGATTGCATCAGCGGTGCCACCTCGCTCGACCAACATCAGTTCAAAGGCAGTTACTGGTCTTCTAAACTTTGTTTTTGCTTCGAATGCACGCTTTCAATACGCACCAGTTCAAACGCTATTTTTTATAAGATCCAGGTGTGCAATGTGCTAACATATCTTATTCAATGATCCAGCAGACACACCCTTTTTCTATATGTCAGCAAAACTCTTTGAGTGAAATCACTAGTTTCGTCAGACTTCCTATTCATTGATCAAATATCACTTTTAAAGTATCAATCTTGTATGTAGTCGTAGGTGATATAGATGTATCCCGTTCTGTAGATCTTGTTTTATCAGACTTAGCTTTTCGCTTTATTTTCCTTCACTCATAAAATTCAGCTGACACCTTGATAACTTCACATTCTTTAAAATCCAACAGATTTGACCAATTAATGTTGCACAAAATTACATTCATTTGTCTCGCAAACTCGTCTGCTGTAGCTACAATGTCATCCTTTAGTGTTCTCAGTTGAACTGTATAATTTTCATTTGTTTTCAACCCTGAAATCGAATCATTTACTTGTTTGAAGGTGTATTCTATAGAGGTGTGATATTCAGAAAAACGGAAATGAAGGTGTGAGTGATCAAAATAAATTCACACCTTCGAAAGTCCTCCAGTATTCCTCAAACCTCTGTTTTCATGGCAGAATCATGTGAGTTTAAGCACTTCAAAATAGTCAGGCACTTGTTCAGCTCTGGTAAAATAGCTTTGGAGCGGTCCCTAGATGTCCTGAACACAGTTGATAATGGTCATGAATTTCCTGACCAACGTGTTTTGCCTATCAGTTTAACTTTCCTCAGTTTCTCTGCCTCCAATTTGCTCTCAGTTCCCTTTTTCCAGTATTCATTTGCTTGTAGGGACTTCGAGGAAATCTGCGGCTTTTTGCAACTCATTCCTTTGTTTAACCTGTCATCACAACTAATTTGAGAACATGTGCATAACATCACACCTGAACATTTGTAACCATGGCAGAAGAGAGTTTTGCCTGAAAACCACTGTGCAGCCTATGGCAAGCTTCTGCTCCATCTAATCTGTTTGAAATACTCATACTGGTATGAATATGTTACAATCTTCGAATATGCTTCTTACTTGACCGAACAATCTTTGTCCACTACCACTGTGGTCGTGGAAGGGAACGAGAACAAGCAACCTTTCAGTTACTCTCCCATCAAGTGCATACTGGACTATTACAGCACACTGGTCAGTTGTAGTGATGCCTTGTGTGAAATCAACCTGTACTAAGAACATACCAACATTTCTAACTTCATATGATATAAATTGCTGGGTCATATTTTTATTATAACAAGCATTATAACTGTTTTACTGGTGAAAGTAACTGAAGCACCTCTTTCTGTAGTTGCAAATATTTTGTATGTCTTGGAATTACCATTTATTTTATTCATATGCTTTGAATATGACATTTTTATACTGACTCAGAAGCTTTATCGGTTCCAACAAAACACTGTGGTTTATCTCTTTTTATTTCCAGCTTGTGTCCAGCTTCACCTCTGTGTTCTCTGAATGGAAGATTACTTTTCCAATAACCATGGTCGCAGTAGTAATTCTATCAACAAGTTTACATTAACCCGAACTTCATGTTTTCCTTTATTAGATGATACGTCCTGTACTGTGTTTTTTCCACCTTTCATGTTCATTACAAGCACTTCACAAGTTCGCATGTGTTCCTTAGATTCGTTATGCCTCCCCTAAACGTTGATGAATATGACGTCAGTCACTGTATCCACGCGCAAATGAAATGCTGACGTTACTACTTCAAAATCATTGGCAAATAGTAGAAGAAAGGTTCTATTGCTGATATGAAAAAAGAAGACCCAGAGTCTTTTGATCTTTTTACCCTGAGCTGTTTATCGGTAGAACACATCCGGGTCGAATAGATTATTTTCAAGCTGTTAAGCCGGATATGGAAACTTGATGATTAAGAAAGTATATTCACACAGCCGGATATTTCACTTTCATGAGAGTTGTCAGCTCCCGTCTCGCAGTGACGTGTGTGTGTGTGTGTGTGTGCAGATGTTGCTATAACATCATCAACATCTTTGCATGAATGAAAAAGTTGTGTAGTTTCAAGAGTTTTTTCATGATTCGTTGCTTGTATAACATGCTGATTATTTTGATAGATGTGATAATGCTTTTGTATCTTGTAAAAATCCGATTTGTGACATTATAATGTATGAATAACTTGCCCATCATTCTTATAACAATAATCTGACTCAATGCGCTTAGCATTATATCGTTAAATGTCATCAGCAGACTTAAACGATGTTAGGCAAAATTTGCCGTAAACAGATATGCACGATATGCCTTAATAGTATAATTATCCACCAAACCTGTGTCAACCCGCAAGACTGGTTATCAGCTCCTAATGCCAATTAACATAAAGTTTAAAGTGTTTTAGAACTACTGATAAAATGCGTGTACGTCAAAGATAATTCTTATAAATATTTTTACGATATTTATCATATGATTTTAATTGTTGAAAACGTATGTTATTGTACAATATACAGGAGCATATATTGGTAAAGGAAAATTAAATTATACAAACATAAATGTTTTGTGTTTACTGATTTCCCCCCTAAGAGCGTTTTCAAATATTATGACCAATCAATCTTTAGCAATCAACTCCAGACATGCACAACAAGCTGAACGTTTACTATAGAGGGTCTGTTAAGCATTCTACTGGTCAGTTTGCATGCAAAATGATTATTACATTATCAATACTATGCTTATAAATACTTTTTCACCTGAAATGCAAAACTAGAGATACACTATTATTCTTGACGAAATTCACCGAATATCGACAAGTTGAAATTCACCAGTAAAATCGACAGGCATAACAAACCCATTTACTCTAATATTATTTTAAGTAGAGTTTTTATAAGGGTATTACTGTGCAATTATAAATCATAATGCTGATTCTTGAAGCACTTGTAACTGACAGTTTTAATATTTTCATAAGAACAAAACAATTATACTGAACATGAATATCGGCAAAATTATTATTATTACTTAATTATTTTAGACCCGGCATGACGTGTTGAGGCGTTCGACTCGTAATCTGAGGTTCGCGGGTTCGAATCCCGGTCACACCAAACATGCTCGCCATTTCATCCAAGGGGGCGTTATAATTAAAAGAGTAGGTACCCCAAGAGTTAGCAGTGAGTGGTGTGGTAATGACTAGCTGCCTTCCCTCTCGTCTTGCACTGCAAAATTGGGGACGGCTAGCGCAGATAGCCCTTCAGTAACTATGCGCGAAATTCAAAACAAACAGTTATTCCCCAGCAACTGACGCTTATTTGTATAGCAGGCGCCAACTTCCCAACGATAAATTTACATAGGTAATTTTAAAACATGTTTTATAATAACATACACGAACAATATCAATCTCAACCTTTCTCCACTCGCTTTCAAATCTCGGTTTGTTTGGAGGTTTTATTGATAAGTACCACTCGTTTTCTTTGTCAGCAAATGAAACAAATTTGTATCTTCTAACACCTCTTAAAAAGCTCTGTTTGCCATTTCTGCACGTTTCTTAATTTTGTCTATTATATCCAATGTTTGAATGTACTTCAAAATTATTATTACTTTCTACCCATCTTATTCTTCCGTTTCATACTGACGCTGTGAAATGTGTTATCTTACTTTTTATAATGCAGATGGAATGTAAAGTCAGTTTCAATTTGGAACAGCTTGTGAAACGAACCGCGTAACATACGAGCACTATAGTTTGCATACCCGAAGAAAGAATAATAGTATTACGTTTCATTGGTTTCTGGTAATGGTAGCCGTACGTGATCGTATGCAAGTTAGGCTAATATTTTAGCAATTATGGCAGCAATGCTATAATGGAGCTTTCTAGAAGCAATTAAAAAACAGTGAATTGCACTATTCGTGGCTTGTTATGTATATAAACAAGATATTTCGCTTTCACGATGTACGATTCGCCTTACGAGCTATTTTCAACACAAAAGAGATTGTATAACCAACATGGTTCTTCATTTAAATCATTATCGTGGTTGTCGGACAACTAGATGTTAAAATAATGAAAATAAAGAAAGATAGAAAGAAATGCCGTAACACAAGTATTTAAGATTTTAGTTCGTTTGATTTGGTTTATTCACTTAAAACTTGTTTACAATAAAAACAAAACTTGTTGGAAAATAAAACTTTTCAGCGCACATTTTGTTATTGGCCTCATGCAGGTAATAGCTAGGGTGGCACCTACGATACACCTGAAAATTTTATATGGCATCTACGATACACATAGGGAGTCAATGTGAGGCATCTGAGAAGTTCATATGGCATCGGTGGTACATATGAGGTGCTCATATGGTACCTATAATACACCAAAGAAGCCTGTATGGTACCTGTGGTACACCTGAGAAGTCTATACGGCACCTATAGTGTAAATGAAAAGTTCATATAGCACCTATGATCCCTCAAGAAATCCGTAAAATATCTGAAGTTTGCATTTCTTTTTTCCTCACAAAAACCCATTAGCCGACGAAGATAGAAGACCTAACGCTGATACGGTTTGTTTATTTCAGATAGATAGCGGTAAGAAAGACGATACAATCATTACTTATTTTTCTTATGTAAGATTTCACGTTATTGTGTTTGAAGCTAATTTTTCTGCTTTTACACAGAAGTCTTTTCAAGTTGTGAAAGTGAAGTAAAACAAAACTGACTGATTTGATTTGAATGTCACGCGCAGGTATAAGAGAAAGGACAGCTACTTGGACTAGCAGTCCCTAATTTAGCAGTGATAGGTTAGAGGGAATGCAAATAGTCAACACCACACACCGTCAACGTTTCTGATACTATACGAAGAGTGAAAATGAGATCCACATATAATTTCGAAACGGCTGAAATGGCAATCATGGTCGGAAACGGGGATACGAGCCTACGACCTGTAGATTACTACTCGAAACCTGGCCATACCAAGTCTACTGCATAAAATTAGAGGTGAGATGTTATCAACCGGTTATACCAGGTTTGCTACATGAAGTAAAAGATGAGAACTTATGAACCCGGCCAAAGCAGGTCTACTTCATGAAGTGAGAGATGAGAACTTATCAACTCGGCCACACCAGGTGTAGTACACGAAGTAAGAGATGAGAAGTTGTCAACCCGGCCATGCTAGGTCCATTATATGAAGTACGAGATGAGATGTTATGAACCCGGCCATACCAAGTCTACTGCATAAATTATGCGGTAACAGTTAGGAAAAAGTATGGTGCTGTAACTTGTTGGTACGCCTATGCAGTAAGCAGCAAATTTACTCAAGTATCTAATTTGTATGTTTTTAAATTTTGCGCAAACCTACACGAGGGCTATCTGCGCTAGCTATCCTTAATTTAGCAGTGTAAGACTGAAGGGAAGGCAGCTAGTCATTACCACTCGCCGCCAATTGTTGGGTTACTCTTTCTACCAACGAATAATGGGATTGAACGTTACATTATAACGCTCCCATGGCTGAAATGACGAGCATGTCTGGTGTGATGGAGATTCGAACCCGCGACTCTCGGATCAGGACTCAAGTATCTTAACCACCTTTGCATTAGCAAAGTTCACAGAATGGGATTTTGCCTTGTTGTCGGCAGGTCAGTCTGCCAATTTATATTAATTTATACTTCTCATAAGACATTCTGTTCAGCCTATTATGTTTTTAACACTACGCTTTTAATCTAGCCTTTTTGAAAATTTTCAGGAATTAGAAAAGTGTATAATAATAATATTCCTACCACACTACATTTGTTATATCCATTGCCGACGATCCGTTTCGCTCAATCCAATACTCTTTAGATCGGCCAGGATATAATACATAGAACATCCTATCTTAGAATAGTTAAGTAGGTCATGTTGTTAAATCACTAATTAGAAATAATATGCTTCAACTTGCTTTTAAATGATAAAAGCTCAAATGAAAACATTATTAATATTCAAATTAAACCATACATGTAATTTTCTATAAGAATGTATTTATTTTACTTTTGTAGAAAAGACGTTCGTTTACCCGTTCAGCTGCAGAGAGCAATGGCCGCAGAAGCTGAAGCTGCTCGAGAAGCTCGCGCTAAGGTGATAACTTTCAGTTGAATTGAATGGAAGTCCTGAACCACAAGGTGAAAGTAAAAATTTGTATGAAAGTCTCGTGAGTTTAAATTATTATCTCGTAAGAACTGGAGAAGCTCTGTATATTTTTTATTTTTCACCTTGCAAGTCAGGGCTTTCGTAAAATTACAACAGTTATTTTTAAAACAATATTTGAGAGCAATTTTAAGACCGTATTTCCGTGCTATTTAACTGTCATAGGTAATTTTAATTTGTATCCAGCTGTTGTTAAAAGTCTTCTACCGTTATTATTCCTAGTAAGTAAAAATTATCTACAGTTCGGAAGTTTTTTATAGAGTTACAAAAACCTTACATGAAAAAGGTATATATGAATTTCTTACATATGATGTACTTGTTACAAGTACAGATATATGCATATATTATTTTCGCTACTTAATGTGAAGGATTTGTAGTAAATTTGCTTAGATCCTCACATTAGTGTTGCTTACTGTTAATAAGTTTATTTATTTCGAACAACGAATGTTATGTGGACAAAATGCTATTACACATTACATCAGAACAGTGGCGTAGCAACTATTTTTGCCGCCCGGGGCGGTCGTAGGATTTGCCCTTCCCCCGCTGGCCGTTGATAACCCGTTAACCTTCAAAATTCCAGAAAGTATATTTATTTTTATTTTGGTATAAAATTTCAGATTTTTTGTTAGCTTTTTATTTATTTTTTTTTTCTATTTTTACCCCCTCAAAATGCCGCCCCCTTTGCTACGCCACTGCATCAGAAATGTTTTGTACGTAACGACCAAAACACTAAGCAGTTGTCACTTGTCGACTTGGAGTCAAATAAATCAAAAGAATACCTTAGACTTACGATTATTTTTGTGTGCGTTTGTGTGTTTACAGTCACTTTATGCTTTGTATGTATACCCTTATGCAAATTAATCGAAACAAATGGTCATTTTATAATATTTTCAGCATGGCAGCAGATGTTGGCTCGCTGGACCCGCTGATTTCCTTTAATAGTTTTTTTCACGTAGACGGCGTCATTAACTTTGTTTTGCAGTACGTCATTTGAAATTGCGTTAGAAGGGCAGGGAGACCAGTCAAAAAACAACTTCTTTCCAGCTCAATGAAGAAAAACTGTATCAGTGGGGTCTGAAATACAAGAACTGGACGCAAGAACAATAGAGGAAGATGTTATTCAGTGACGAAACTCATTTCTTCGTACAGAGTCAAAGAGGTCTGCATGTTCTCAGATATCCAGGTGAGAAACTTCAAGAATCTCACATCAATCAGTTCGTAAAACATCCATTGAAGATGTTTTGGGGCTTTTTCAGCTACTATGGTGTCGGAGGCTTACATATCGTAAAAGGTATGATGCAAGGACCACAGCACATCGAAGTTTTGCAGAGAAGAGTCGTTCCAGAATTGAAAAAGAAATTACCAGATGCATCTGACATTTTTCAGCAGGATATGGCTCCATGCCACACATCGAAACTTGTGAAGAATTTTATGACTACAACGCAAATAAAGGTGCTGGACTGGCCTGGAAACTCTCTGGACTTAAATCCTATTGAAAATCTTTGTGCGATTTGTAGAGAAAGACTTCGGGGGAAAAAGACTGTACTACGAAAGATAAGCTAATTGAGGCCATAATTGAGGTGTGGTTTGTTTTGGAATTTCGCACAAAACTACTCGAGGGCTATCTATGCTAGCCGTCCGTAATTTAGCAGTGTAAGACTGGAGGGAAGGCAGCTAGTCATCACCACCCACCGCCAACTCTTGGGCTACTCTTTTACCAATGAATAGTGGGATTGACCGCACATTATACACCCCCACGGCTGGGAGGGTGAGCATGTTTAGCGCGACGCGGGCGCGAACCCGCGACCCTCGGATTACGAGTCGCACGCCTTATGCGCTTGGCCATGCCAGGCCCTTGAGGTGTGGTATCGCGATCCAAAAATTAGTAAAGATTGCAGTAAACTCATGGACTCAATGCCAAAACGGATTAATGATCTTCTGAAAAATAAAGGCGGCAATATTATGTATTAATTTGTGATTAATCTTTGGATTCTTAGAGATACAACGGAAAAAATGAAAAGATCGTAATTTTCCGTCTTGTTTCAATTAATTTGCACAAGGGTGTATATGTCAAAACGTGGCACTTTGCTTATTTAATTAGATATCACGAACATTTGAATAATATGTCAAAATGGGAACAATTTTGTGGCTATAAACAAAAAACGTGGGTTAAAGAATGTTATATTTTTTCGGGATAAAAAATTAAGCAGGTAGTCCTGCCTAAAGTGCTAGAATTTTTAGTTTTTTTATGAGTTGTTACATTTTATGTTTTGAAGGTGATTGCAGCAGAAGGAGAGCAGAGGGCCTCACGAGCACTGAAGGAAGCCTCCGAAGTAATCGCTGACTCTTGTGCTCTGCAGCTCCGATATCTTCAGACCTTGGGCTCCATCGCCACCGAGAAGAATTCAACCATTGTTTTTCCCATTCCTCTAGAACTCTTCAGAGGATTTTTGAAGAAAGACGTTTGAAAACATTGCAAAACCACCGATTTAAATAGCTCTACGTACACCCAAAACAATTGTTTCGTCACTACCGGTTCTAAATGTATTGTTTCATAAAACAAACATAACATTGTATGTTGATCACCACCAAGTACTGCTTTTCCATCTAATAGCAGATTCGTAACGCTCGTTGGAAATTTTCCATTTTGTGTCGTGGCAGTTTTTCACAATTGAAAATGCAAATATACAAGGAAACTAGCTAATACTGGTACTTACTTAAAACTTCACAATATAACCTCGTTGTTTTCCATTTCTTTAAACATGCCTTTTACTTTTTCTGTCGCATCACTATGTTTTGAGAAAGTCGCTATAAATATTTTGACTTTTTCTGTGTTGTAAACCACGTACCACCAAGTGTGAGTAATTATGTTGTACTTTTGATAAATTGTTGCTGTACTTTGTGAAACACTCTAATTGAAATGGCGAGATGTATCGATGAAGCTGATTTATCCGTAATAAAAAAACTGTTCAAGTGAATTACACATCAAAGCCTTTAAATAATCAGTACTAGCAAATATATGATGATAATGCGTTAAACAACAAAAGTTAGGTTTAAAAAACAAAGTGGATTTTACTTAAGCTGGATAAAGTGCTTGTTTGATTGAAATTCATTAGCGTAATTAATCTTTCTGAGAATAAACTTGTTTAAATGTTATATTGCGTTTTAGTGAAAACGTTATTTCTGGTAAGAATTTCTGGTAATCCATACGATGTATGCTTGTTGTTTCGTGTTGTATTTTATAAACCATATAAAAAATTACACTCTAATGAAAACGTTGTTTCCTTTAAAAAAAACAACAATAACTATGGATTAATACTTCCGGTATCTATTTAATAAGCTATATATGTTTGTTGTAAACAATAGGAGAATTAAACTTTCCAACAGGAAAAAGTCAAATTTGGCAATGATTGTTATTTTTTTACAAAACCCAGAAAAGGCTTAACTCATTCTATTGCTAATAATATAATATTGATACCATAGTTAATCTTCATAATAGAAGAATTATCAAACGTAGCATGTTCACAAAACAACTCTAAACTTTTAGATATTGTACGAGTAAATAATTTTAAGACGTAACCTAACTAAATTTTTCTACAGTTGAAAATTGTTTATCAATACTTTTATCTTAATGACGGAAACAACGTTCTGGGTACAAGATAGATAAAATTTCAAAGTAATATTAATATTTCAGTAAATATCAAACCTTCATAAATTCATGGATGTTTTGGCATATGACAATAAAGTTAATGTTGAATATTGCATAACATTTCTGTTTTTTAAAAAATTAAACAGTAATTTATTTCTTTGGTATTCAACATTATGAAGGATTTCTGATACACCATAATGGGCCTTTTCCCCGCAAGCAATCGTTTTAAGAATACTCTCTCATCTGCATTTTGTTGTTACAACAAATTTGTATTTGTTCGAATCTTTTGTAGCACGAGTACCTGAAAGAATGCAAGACTGTTTGCCTTCTGATAACTAACACAATAACAACAGCCACTGGCTGAAAAGCAGGCTTAAAGCTGCAAAAGCGCCACCACTCAATCAAAACCCTAAATAAAAACAAACTATAATTATATATAATTCATGCCTGTTGATGCTTTAAATACATATATACCGGGGATTGAACAAAAACGTGGCCCTCCTTAAAAACGTTTTCAATTTGTTATATATTTTATTAAATAATAATGTATAAAACTATAAGTTTTTAAAACGCACTCGACGACATCTGCTCAAATATTATCTCAAATCCTCATTTTAACATCGGCTTTCTTAAATACCTGAACTTTCATGATTTTAGTTATATTTTCTCGTACAAATTGCTGTGCATCTGGTGTAGTTTCTTAGATATTGTTATTCCAATTAACCTGGCCATTCGATAATTTAAATTCTCTTATTTCTAAGATATCTTTAAACGACTACACAATTGGAGAGAAACTTGCGTGATTATTTTGTAGACTGATTGAAGTAATAAGATCTAAGAAACTACAACAGGTGCACAACACTTTTTATGAAAAAAAATGTAACTAAAATCATGAAAAGTTCTGGTATTTACGAAATCCAGTGTTAAAATTAGGATTTAAGATTATATTTGAAGAAATCACGTCGAGTGCGTTCTAAAAACATACAGTTTTACATATTTTTCTGTTATCTAATAAAAGATATAACAAATTAACGTTTTCAAGGAAGGGTGACGTTTTTGTCGACCCTCTATACGTAGAAATTTGTTTTAATTTTTACTTGTCACTGCCGTGATTTTAAATTTGGGTAAAATAATATATCTTTTCTGAATACAATATAAGCCTTTTTTTGATATTTCAACGTATAATTTACATCTACATTCATTAAGCAATACTGTTTTTGACAGTATTTTCTTATCTATATTCTATCGGCATTAACCTTTGTTTGCTGTTTCTGTTGATCCATCACTTAAAGATGGATCATGTCTTAAAAACTATACTTAGTGGTTGTTTCAAAAAAATTAAGAACAGGTTTTACTATTTGAGAATGTTGATTAACACATTTTTACGTTATAACTGCTGTATTGTATTGGAGTAATAGTCGTGAAAAGTATTTAAAGGTTTTCTTAGTCAAAGTAAAATGATTCTTCGGAATAATTTTCTTGTAGAAATACACTAGAAAGAGTTGTGAGAGCTTGCGGTAGAAATGTTAACAGAGTTTATTGTAATTACAAGTTACTTTGTATATCATTTTGTGTAAACTGAATTGTAGTCCTATAAAAAAACATGTACAAATGATAGTTTACAGTGCTAGATTATTGTAAAAAACGTTTGGGATTGCTTCTGTGAAATTCTTGAATAAACTAGCTTGTCACAAACCATTATAAAGATTGTGTAGTTAAGTGCCAGTAACTAGCACATCACGTTTAAACAGAAGTAGCGATAAAATGAGATATCTGGATTGTTACAGTACTGTGAAGAGTACTTATACTAATTAACATTAATTTTTACGTATGTTTAATAAGATTTCCTTTTATACGTTTTATCTTTCCTATTGCTCGTTTGTAACAGAAATCCATGAAAAGTTTACATGTGAAATTGACAAAAGATATAAATAAAGTAGTCTTAACACATGTTCTTTTCAGGGGAAACAGTACCGAAATGGCAGAGTTTGGCTTTAGTGAAATATTCATTTCCGTTTCTGTAGCAGGTCTTAGTAGAGGTAAGAACAAAGTCGACTCACTGTATAAATAGGCAAGAACAATCCATTAAAGCCAACCCAAAACCTAGTATTAAGATAATATGTTTGACAAAATTCTTCGTACAGCGTTGAAATCTAGAATATTTACTAATGGCTATTTTTCAGATTGGTTTCCAATGATTCTGAATATACATCGTTTCCTGCAGTTACAAAACTTCTGAGACAAAATGGAAAATACAATGTATGGTCAGGAGAAAAAGTTTTCAAAAGGCATTGCCAGGTGGGTTAAGGCATTTGACTCGTAATCCGCGAGTCGCGGGTTCGTATCCCGGTCGCACCAAACATGCTCGCCTTTTCAGCCGTGGAGGCGTTATAATTTGACGGTCAATCCCACTATTCGTTGGTAAAAGAGTAGCCCAAGATTTGTGGTAGGTGGTGATGACTAGCTGCCTTTCCTGTAGTCTTACACTGCTAAATTAGGGACTGTTAACGCAGATAGCTCTCGTGTAGCTTTGCGCGAAATTTGAAACAAACAAACCATTCCTCTTTTTTTTCGTTGTTGTTGTTGTTGAACACCTTTCTCAGTGGGATAATTTGTATATTGTTTCCAAATCTTCGGGACTAAATATCATATAATAATACTCGTTATTGTCAATATCTGCAGATAAATACGTTCTTTAGGTATCAGATGTACCATCTTCACTATAATTTTGAGCCCGGCATGGCCAAGCGTGTTAAGGCGTGCGACTCGTAATCTGAGGGTCGCGGGTTCGCATCCCGGTCGCGCCAAACATGCTCACCCTCTCAGCCGTGGGGGCGTTATAATGTGACGGTCAATCCCACTATTCGTTGGTAAAAGAGTAGCCCAAGAGTTGGCGGTGGGTGGTGATGACTAGCTGCTTTCCCTCTAGTCTTACATTGCTAGCACAGATAGCCCTCGAGTAGCTTTGTGCGAAATTCAAAAAAAAATTACCATAATTTTCTCAGAAACATGATGAATGATCTTCTCATAAGGATTTGAAGAAACAAAATATTTATTTGAGTTATTAATGCAAATACTTGATTTTCATTTCATATCTTCACGTAAATAATAAAAAATTCGATAGTCTGTTCAGCAAGGGATCACAAGAAACTTCAAATATATGTAGTAAAATATTAACACATGGAACTGGAGTACAACATTTCCTGTGGTTGGCGCGTTCATTATTGGGTACAGCGCCATGATATCTGGACAGCGTACTGTCAAACATTCAGAGAAGGGACTTCATAATTGAGGGTGAAGAACGCGGCTTTAATCATGGTGTAGTCCTAATTACTATTTAGGGATTCATTTTTCTTTATATACAATTTAATAGGGACTCAAATCTGTACACTAATATATTTAAATCGAGAAAAAAAACTATCAGATCCCGTAAATATTTACGTAATTATTACGAGTGTCTTAAAACTGGTGATGATTATGGCGCCTGAATGCAATCTGCAAATGGCGAGCTCCAATCTCATAACTGAATATGTGATACATTAAATATATAAAGAAAAACATTTAGTTTAAAATTTTAATACTAGGTATAGGTGTTTCTCTTTTAATCCTGGACGCTGTGTACCTTATGTGACACGTAGGCTGAACTACCAGGTTCCGACACCTTATAAAAAAGAGCACGACCAATAAGCAGAACGCATCACTTATAATGCTGCTCCTGGGCCCGGCATGGCCAGGTGGTTAAGACGTTCGTCACGCAACCTGAGGGTCAGGAGTTCGAATCTCCGTCCCACTAAACATTATCGGCCTTTTAGTTGCAGAGGTGGATAATATAACCAGTCAATCCCACACTTGATTCAAGTAGCCCAGTGGTTGGCGGTGAGTGATGTTGACTATCTGCCATCCCTCTAGTCTATTGCTTTCAAATTATGGACGGCTAATCCAGATAGCCCTCAAAGAGATTTGTGTAAAATTCAACAAAAATCAAACATACATTCATTGTTCTTGAAATAACCCAAACGTGTTAGGTGCGACTGAGACAATTTTTATGTCAAGACGAAAAACCTTTGTCGCCCCCGTATCTCGGCTCTAGGCTATTACCGATCGGCATACAAATGACACTTTCTGGAGCAACAAGCAAGTTTAACATTTTAAAATTATTACAGTCGTATATACATATATAACTAATGATATGCTACTGCATATTATTAGATTTTAGGGTAACTTGTTAGAGACCGTGGTGAGTAATATTATTATATTTTAGGGTAAATTGGCAGAGACCGTGGTGACTAATATTATTATATTTTAGGGTAACTTGGTAGAGACTGTGATGACTAATAAAATCAAATCGGATATACCCGATCTTCACGTTCAATTGATATTGTTGACGTGCAAGAATCATGATCATTGGCTAAAATTCCGCATTACGTTTACTTGGTTGCCAAGAGAACACACTGATGCAACATAACCAAATTTTGTCCAATCAGAACCCTCGGATACAATTCGATCAAAACCCTCAAATTTTACCTGCAGCATATTTCATTTTTAAAAATAACATAGTAAAACGCGCTTCTTCAGCTCAGGAGGTTAACAAAACCAAAACCAGGAATACAGATCAAAGAGGAGACCCCAAAATTCACAATAAAATTCACCGCTTTTACCATCATAATTAATAATTTGCAGGTTCATGCAGTTGACTTAGGAGGAATACGTCTTTGAAAATCAGTTTTTCGTATGTTTTAATCTATAAAGATTTATTAAAAAGAACATTTGAACATAACATAGAAATATACAGAAGTCAAACTGCTAATCAAGTAATACTTAAAGGAGATGACGAAATATACATTAAATGTTGTTCTACTAGGGTACTAGAAATAGGGTGGTCTTTCTCTATACATATATGTTGATACTATTTTATAATTAATTTTTAGAAAACATTTATTTGGATATAGTTTTGAGAGACAAATTAATCATTATTCCCTATCACATGATAAGAATTCAGCTTGTTTAACATAACCACTAATTTTGACAATACGAAACGGTTTCGTAAGTGTATGACGTCGTAAACGATCTTCGGCTATAGCACAGACCTGGTTCGAGAGTCAGCCATAACAAGTAGTAAAATCTAATTAAATACCTTAGCCTCTCAATAATTTTACCAGTCATAAAAATGGCACAACCCTTAAAACAAATACATGCCTGCTTCTCAGTTAACCTTTCACATATTTAGATCTCAGTTTTCCATTCACATCTTTTGAAACATACACATGCCTATATCTCAAAGAACCCTGAACACTTCTTGAAACATCTCTGTTACCATTTTCACAAAGTGTCTTTTAAATATTTTGAATGACGTTAATTCATCATTTTAGTGTAAATAAAATTGAATGAAGCTCTTAGGCTTGAGGAACTTTCAACAATGTTAACGCTGTTAGAACAAATTTCTATCTCAAAACTGATAGTTTTATCAGGTTATTTTGATATTTCATGTGGTTACATTAAATACACAATAGCTGCAGGATAATACTTCTTTTCAACAGTGTAGAATTTTTTATTGCTTACCCAACAATCGTATTGTTTATCAAACCTCTTATCACAGGGAGATAGGTGGAAATCAACTGTAAGTTTACAAGTCAAGAAACAACCCTAAGCAAGGCGTAGTAACTTGAATACGTAATGTCAGTTTTGATTGATTAACAACTGATAAACAAGTGTCTGCTAAAGCATTAAAAAGCAAATGTTATCTTAAGAAGCATGACCTTTCAAAGGGAAACTGATTTATAGCAACGAAAGTAATCCGTACAAATCCAATCGTACTTGTCCGGCTTGTCCAAGTGTAGCTAAAATTAGTAACTGAATGGTTTTGTTTGTAATCGGCTGGGATACAAGGAGCCACTGCATTCTCTCCTTGTTTGATGTAAAGATGCACAGTTTTCACATCTTTACGAAGTGAAATAGTTTTTTGAAAAGCAAAAATAATTAAGGGAAATAAAATTCTTAAAGATACCTCTATTATTCTATATTAAGTCACTCTTTTCTTACCGTAAATAAAATGTTGTGAAAAAGAAAATAATATTAATAACAAAACACGAATACAACAATATCAACAATAAAGACCTGTTTAAAGAGAAATTAACTATTATGAGTGTACTAAACACAAAAATCGAGTTATTAGTTACAAATAAAATTTTAAAAAATCATTACTATTAATGAATGTGTTTTATGACATGAAAATATAAATAGAAGAACGTAAAGGAAGCTATCAATATCAAATACATTTTCCTGCTTTAAAATGTTTAAAGGAAGTAATTAAAAAATGAATCAATGTTTCTCATTTTAAAAGTCTCTTTGCTGTAATGTAAATAATATCAGATTATTTTCAGTATTTGATGTTTACTCATCGTTAACAACCAGAAATATCTTAAATATTTCAACAGTAAGGAACATAGTAGTTGTGGTGAACTAGCTGTAAAGTTCTCTCTTCCTTACTGATCTTTAATTTCAGTGAAGGAAGAATCCACGAAAGGCTTAGATACCTAATACCGTGTAATAATGATGGTTCATTCGGCGAGTATAAAAAGACCTGCGAATTTAAACTTCATAAATGTTTGAAATTTAGTTTATACACATTTGATATATTTGCAACAAAGACGTTTTTTTCTTGCAAAACTCTGTATTTATGAATTGGAACGCAACATCAAAAGTTAGTTTGTTTAAAGCGAGAATGAGTGACCATGCAGGAGAGACATTGTACTACATCTGTGTGTTATCATTCATCAAAATAAAATTCGGTCCAGTGGAACTAGTGAAAGTGGTTACTGAGACTTAAGACTTACATATGCAAGGTATAACATTCGGTGCACCGTTCCTAATGATGTACAGATCAGCACATCGATAGAAATAGATGATCATTACTGAGCTGTACTCTGAAGTTGTCATTATCAATGTTAATGTAATATTTTAAATACTTATAATTTAATGAGAGACTGGAATGCAATTTTACCTTTAATAGCAAAAGGTGAAAAGCGATATTGATTTTCCATTGTCATTTAGTCTGCATGAAGGTGAATATTCACTATTGATAACCCATTTCTTTCTCCAACACTTGATTACTTTCACAATAAATAACCTGCCAATCAGTAGATACGTCCATATAGTTACAATTGCAATTCACTAATTCATAAGATTAAATATGATTATTTGTCTTGAACACCAATAAGAGGCTCCGATGTACAATTTTTGCTTTTTAAAATAATTTCTGTTTTTCTGTGGATCCGTACCTCGCGTTGCTTTATCGAAACAGAAAGTGTAGAGCTCTACCCTTATGAGTGTGGCGTTTATCAGGTTTTATAGGGCAGCCATTCTTTGTAATAGGTGTCTGGGGTTTGGTTTGGTTTGAATTTCACGCAAAGCTATCTCGAGGGTTATCTGCACTAGCGTTCCCTAATTTAGCAGTGTTAGACTAGAGAGAAGGCAGCTATTCATCACCATCCAGCGAATAGTGGGATTGACAGTTACATTATATCGCCCCCTCGGCTGAAAGTTTAAGCATGTTTAGTAATTCGAATCACTTAGCCATGCCGGCCCAGGCGTCTCTGACTTGTTGACGATCAATTTCAATGATAAAAAAACAGCACACAGTCCACTCGTTCAAAATAATATATTAAAACGTGCCAAAAATATTCGTTACACAGTTGTATCGAGAGCCTTTAGTAATTCTGTTTTTATCGAAAGTCCATACATACTGGTTCAGTTACTTTAAAACCCAAGTGACATGGCAAATTATTCTCCTCTATTCTGTTATTACAAAACAATCTGCGGTTGTTACACTTTAAAAATCGCCACTATACACGGTTTACGCCTAAACTTGCTATTATATAGCTGACATTTTTCTCTATCTCTTTCCTTGCTACTCTTTAGATAGTACTTTAGAAATTTCTCTTCGCCAGTTGATATTATATGATGTAACAATACCCGTTTGAGCAAGAGAAAATACATAAGAAAATTTGGGTAACATGACGTCAATTTACAACAATTGAACTGCACAACTAATGATTCGTAAATAGTTACGTAGTCAAACTGGCCATAACTAACACTTCTAAAAATAGCTTATTTTAATGCTTGCACAATAAAATCTAAATAATACTACGGTATTAAACTAAGCATTCGTGTTTATCTATTAACGTTCAAACCCTACTTTCCAAAAGAACATCCACTATCGAATAAATGTCTTTCCTATAACGTATCAGTCAAGATAGGTTAGCGAAAATACTCGTAGCAAAAGTTGCATGAATATTTGGGGCAAGCAAAAAACGATCCAATAAAATGAACCAAAGCAGAAAACTTCAAAAGTAAAGTACATTTTACTGAACTAAGTTCAAGCAAACCAATTTTATCTTTTTTTTATTCATTTTATGTAAATATCTTTAACTTATTCATTTCTACATATTATAAATTCAGCTTCGAGCACCATGGCTCGAAGCATAGTAATAATGGTGTATCAATCGTAAAAGTTAAAATCCAGGCAAACAATTTTGTAGAATTCAGCAAACATTGGTCTCATAGTTAAAAATACTCACTCGAGGCACAATATTTCACCAATTACTTAACTGAAAAAAGCTTACTCGATTCTCGTTGTTAGGCTTGACTTTGATATCAGTAATATCCGTTATTTAATACTTTTTAATTCAATCAAACACTAAATTTACCACCTTCTCTACCTTATTTGCCTTCCACCATCTCCCGCACTCATCATAGGACGAGAATGGCTTGACTTGCAATCAGCGAGTCATGGGATCGAATTTTATCACCGAACATTCTGATACTTTCTAATTTATAAAAATCGAGGTTCCATCATCCTGTGATGAAACCACTTATAGAACAAAGAAAAGAGCCCAAGGAAACGTCGTCCTGTGATGAAACCATTTATAGAACAAAACCCAAGGTATCGCCATCTTGTGAATTCCTCCTTGGTTTTTAAACATGAAAATTTCCATTCCTTTTGATTGATGACAAAAATAAGTCTAAAAGATGAGTTACTTCACTATGGTAACATATATCCATCTTTTCCTTTTGTTTATTCAGTTCACATAAAGGAAATGTAAAAAAATCTCAAACCTTTTCTTAATAAGGTTAAATACGAAAATTATTGCTGGCTACTTTGTGTAGACTTAAAAGTCCTTTGTATGTTGTTGGGTTAACATTCCGGTTATACAAAGTTTCCATGTTTTTTGTGTGAATGAGACAGCAGAGCATTAAATCAGCACTGTATAAAGAAACGATGGCCACACGGAATCAACCTGATATTAGAATCGAAAAACATTGAACCTGAAAGCTTTGTTTACATAAAGAAAGTCCCATTACCTCCACTTCACATAACATCGGTCTTGATAAAGTAGCTTATAAAGGCCTTAGACAAAGATGGCGACTGTTTCAAGTATCTATGTGGACAATTCCTAGCTTTTTCAGAAACAGAATTTAAAGAAAGTATTTTTGTTGGACTTTATATGAGGAAATTGACTTCGAATGAACACTTCCAAAAGTACAATGAATAAAGTAGAAAAAGAAATGTTGATTACTTTTAAATGTGTTATTGAGATTTTTTTAGAAAACAACAAACACACAAATTGCAACTTGTCTAATTTTATTGGGTTACAATAATAGTTTGAAAGTTCATTTCTTACACTTGCATATTTACCATTTCCTTTTAAACGTCGGTGCCTTCTGCGAAGAACAGGGGAGGAGGTTTCATCAAGACATCAGGGAAATGATTACAGGTGGTTATTTAATCCAGATGCTTCAGACGCAATACATTAAAGAAAGACCACAACGCATTGTTTTGAAACAAGAAGATGTAGATTTCACACAAAAGAAATTCGGATGACACATATTCGTTTGACATCAGCATGTTCTTCCATCTTCTTCAGTTTGTTTGTATTTTTGTTAACAAATATAAAAATAATAGATGTTCTATGTGGTAACAAAATAATAATTTGATCTAACTAAGAGTTGATAAAGAAAAACAAATATTATTTTTCAAACCTGCTTAGCTGAATTATAGAAAATCAGTTATTAAAACCAAAACAGCTTTAATAAAATTTAAATTCGCAGGCCTGTGGTGTGATCAGTACGTTAAAAATAATCAAACGAGTCTTAATTTATTTCAACAAACAAACCAAGTTTTTTTCTCATTTTTAGTCTTGGCTTCCCCTTCCTAATGACTTGTCGATAAATGTGAAGACTTCTGTTGTTAAAAATTAGTTTTTTATATATGCTATTGGCAGGACACGTGAAATCTGTTTTTTAACAACAAACAAACAGTGAATTGTTTTAGGTTTTTGTCTTTTACAACACTGAGTGTAAAGAAATTACCATAAAAATAGGACGAAGTTATTTATTTTCTAGAAAAAATTTAAATGAGGTCCCAGAAGTTTGTGAAATTAGCTGCATTACTGGTTGTATTTGTGTTTGAAACATGTACTGTCGGTTATCTAATAAGTAGCCCTGTAACCAACAAAATCATAGGCTCTAAAGCACTTTGATGTATGTATATTTTAGAAAAATGTATTTGAAAGTCATGGGGAATAAGCCCCTTCACATAGTTGAGAATTAAGTTAAAAATTAAAATCGAGCAACGATGAGGACCACTCGGTCCACTTTTCTCTCTTAAACCAGTTTCTATCTTTGTAATAAGGATCACTCTATTAACATCCCTGTTTTTAACCAATTTATGTTGTTGTAATAAAGACCACTATGTCCAATTCCCTATCTTTAAGTTGTTTATATCGTTGTAATAAGGACCATTAGGTTCACGTCTCAGTCTTTAAACTGTTTCTGCCATTGTAATAAGCACCAATCGATCCAAGCTAATATAATTACAGTTCTTGATTATCCCTATGTGCTTTATTATTTGTGTTTGTTTTGAATATTTGATGTTTTAAATCCTTCTGCGTAAGTTAAATTACAAAGATTAAAAAGTATGCAAAGCACACATTGAGTTCAGCTGTATTCATTATTAATCTGTAATTTACCTAAGTCCTCCTGTCTTATTTGCATCACTCAAAAACAACAACAAACACAATACACATAGCGAAAAATATCAATGTGTTTTTTTCCAATAAAATATTTTATAAAATGAAAATGTGGAATAGGTGCATGCAAAGTGAGGGAACCGTGAAAGAGTGGCCATGGGATAATAAAACTTCCTTTTCATAATCTCATAATGAGATGTGTCTAACTTCCGGTCCATGCCTACTTCATTTACTCTTTCTCTCCTTTATACAATACACCAGATGGACTAAACGTATCAAATTTATTACAATACATGACGTCATAAAAATACGTAGATTTAATAAGTCTTGATACAAAATGACAAAATCCGTATAACCCGAGCGCTATCGAAAAGTGGACCTTTCTTCTTCAGGGGCAAACTCAATTATACTTATCCTATATGACCAGAAGTTTCTGTGAATCGAATTACTGGAGATAATACATGTCTGCTTATACGACACCAGATGAATCAGATATTCGTGTTGGCCCATAAGTTGTATTTTTTTCTTTGCAACATTAAAATGTAAAATACAAAGATAAAAGTTTCCAAGAGGTTTCTGGGTATTGACTTAATGGATTCGTTACTGTCCATACGAAAGTCAAAAAATCGTAGAGATGCTTTTGTATATACCCATCACATGTATAATATTATGAACACAGAAAAACGAAATACATGTCAACAAGGCGTTGAACACTTCCTCTTATGAGGTGTAGAAGAAGTTTTATTACAACATACTCATTCCTACCCTGTTTCCTCACTTTTTGATTTACCTATTCCTATACTTTCAAATTTTTTTTCCCAATTACTTCATATAAAGTGACATGATCTTATGTTAATTCATTTATGTTGATATCCTGTGCGTGTATCGTCAGTGTGGATGTGACCATAATATTATGGTACGTACAAATAGTAATGTATGTGTGCGTGTGTGCTTATTTACACATTAAGAGTCTGCATGTGTGCTGTACATGTCATAACTCATATTCTATAATGAAAAGTAACTTGGGTGAGGAAGTGTGAGTTGTGGTTCTTTACATATTCTGATGGATGATAAATTAGTTAATTCAAATAATTAACTAATTCATCCAGTTCAGGCAGTAACTAGAATTTCATGTACGTAAAAATTGGTAATTCAGATTGACTTTTATGAAATAAACAGGTACTTTTCATGTAAAATATATCAACAGATAACATGACTACAAATAAAGTTTCAACTTATTTTCAACTGGATGGAAGGCTCGTTTGGCAGAATAAGCAACACAGCCAAGCAGAATACAATCTCACTTGAACATAAATGAAAGAAATCCAGACAAAATAAATATACCAGTTCAACATAAAAATTAATATACGAAATATTTCAACTATTCTTCATCCAAAAAGAGTTTGCTGATTCAGCCTCGCAGTCAGAGTTTGTCTTGTAAACGCTTCTAACACTTTCGTTTTGAATATTTCGCGACGAAAAACAGGAAACAACACTCTCCAACCAAGGTTTATGTGCAGCAAGAACTGATTATGGCAATTTGAACTAGTTGTGGACACTCACGTTAAGCAAACTTGATATAATTTACGTTCTGTAAATTATAACTTTCCTTGCAAAAGATCATAACTTAACTTCTAGCCTATACAGTGAAGTTTCTATCAAGTCTTACCCTAAGTTAGCATGCCTTATACTGCTCATAGTTTCCTGATCTTGTTGGGAAGGCGACACCCCTTCACTATTTTATTTGACTAAACCTACTCAGTTATACTTAGAAATCAGATGGACGTATAAATTTTAAAATGAAGTCCCTATTCAAGGTATTACCTAGTTTACGTCAAATATCTCTTTATTGGTGATGTTTGGTATAGAAAAACGTTAACAAAAGCAAATGGTTCCTGTGTTATTGTTATTTTTGGTAACGTATAACTATGGTAAATCTATTTCTTACACAGCTAGAAGCGTTCATTATTGTTAGCCTCTTAGTGAGAATGAGAAATTTACTTTGTGATTATTTTTTATATCTGCTTTACTGACTTTCTCAAATTGTTCTATGACTTGCAAATTTGTATGTAGTTTGTTTAACACCTAAGGGTGTCTCTCAAACACCTTTGAAGTTCCATTATTAGGTTGTTAAAGGTGTATACGAGTAAATAGTTTGTAGTATATATATTGTGTATCCACCTCATTCCCAATGTAAGTGCCAATGTACTCATGCTATATTTTTACAGTATCTATTGTTCCAAATGAAAAAGAGTCCTTCTTTTTTTCATATATACTCTGTTACTTTTTCATCTATGCCATCTTCATGTCATTGTTCACTGAAGTAACTAATATAACATCCAAATACAGTTGACGTCAAAGCTCTACCTTGTCTGATGCTGGTAGCCTGTTGGTTTTTCTCTCCAGTCTCTCAGGAGATGTGACTTGTTTGAAGAAGTGTGTTAGCACATAATGTATAACGACCATTCTTCTTTGTTCTTTCTCAGAAAATTTATGATGAAACAGAATATAGAAAACGTTTTGCTTATTTTATTCTACTGGAAATGATCTGTAAAACTGCTTGACATAATAACTGGTTCCGATTTCGCGGTACAATTTTATAAAAGGTAATTTAAAGAAAACATTTAATATGTTTCTACAAACAAATCTTAAAAATGTGTAGTCTACAAACAGACAGAAAATATACATATATTTCCATACTGTGTTATCTTTTATCAAAAGAACTGCCTTTTGATAAAAACGAATTGTTATCGTTATATTGAAATAAAACTCTCTAATCTTTCATAATGTTAAAACAACAACAAAGTCAGAAAATGTTTCGAAACACCTGTCACATTATCACAGTGATTTTAGAACAAAAGGAATTTTGTTAAATCTTTGGTAAGACCATAGAGGGCGATGTTCTAACATGAATAATTGACGACGTGACAGAAGCTGTAATTGTCACGTATGTCTGCTTTTCCTGACTTGCACAACTTCAGAATAATCTAATAAGCAACTTATTATATTACAGAATAAACAAAAAAGAGAATCCACTAAAAAAAACAACAATGTCCAAACCAAATTGGATTACCTGCTGTGTCCACCACGGGAAATCGAACCCGAATTTTAGCTTGCCAAGCGTGTAAACTTACCACTATCTCACCGAGGGGCAAATAGGTGCAAAATGTTATAAAAGTATAGATGTTTTACGAATAAACATACTGAGAATGTATGATAGTGATATACAGGAATGACACAAGAAAGTTAGGCTTAGTGTTACAGAGATAAATAGGCATATCCTAACAACAGTTGTTAAGGGCTCAAGAAAGGATAGAAAAGCGACAACAACTCACGATAAAGACAACCCAAAATAATGCAGTGGAAGTTCTTTCTCGTTAGCTTGTAGATTTGTATGAGAAATTAACTTTCTACGTTATACCCTAAATATATCCTACAAAACTCACCAATTCTTTCCAAAAGATAAGTTTGTGAGACTCTTTATTTATATATCTTTTAGTTTTGTACAAAATCAATTTATAAAGACATACAGTTAAACTAGCCACTCCCACTTCATCTATTCTTTCATCCATTTTGGTAGATTGAACGAAAAGTCTTTTGCAAAAAATTCAAATAAAACAAGTAAAAAACGTTGGACGCTCCAAGGTGAATCTAATTTCTCGACGTTAACGTTTTTGAACAAAGTTTTACCTCATTTTTTGCTGTACTTGTGGGTAAAGTTAAGTTAAACATTGTATTTGTATCTAAGGTTGATCGCTAGTTTAGGCTTAGTGTTATGCTTAATTTTTAAAATAGGATTGAATGGTGGTTTATATCGAAATACTGAAACAACTTAAGTTTTATCGTAGAGAATTCGTCTAGAATAGTAACAAAGAATGCATACCCTATGCTATTACGTCTACACTTTTTAAACACTTCCTGTTTAAGAATGCATACCTTATGCTATTAATTCTACATTTTTAAACACTTCCTGTTTGAATGAGAGGATTTTGAAGAAAATAATTAGACTTTTGTTACTACACTTTTCAATTACGTTATGTATTAAATGGCATAATTTTTAAACCTGTCAGTATTGGACTTATCCTTATAAAAATGACATACACTAAGCAATGGTTTTTTATACGCAGCATATCGGTTTACAGAATGGCTCTGAGTTTTTCAAGTACAAACTTTTAAACGTATTGTTAAAGTGAACGTGCTTTGTTGTCTCTATGAGAAAAAGCTACACACTGGATAGGCGAATTGGTCACTATTCATTCTTCACATTATATAGCTGCAAAATAGCGGATAAAATAAATTAACCTAGTATTCAGAAAAGTGTTTAATTTCGAATTTTAAATTCAAGAGAGTCCAGTTCAATCTGCACTTTGTTCATCGTGTGTTATTGAATTATGCTAGTCCAAGTAGGTTACTGGTTAGAAATGGAATTCTCCGAAACTAGTGCAACCCAATATAACACGTTGAACAAAGTGTAGACTGAAGAAGGCCTCCCTGAACTTAGATTTCAAGATTAAACAATTTTTGAAATATTACGTTTGATTATTATTGTAAACATTTAGCTCATAGCTCTATCTCTTGATCGGTTTGAAATCCAATTACAGTCACGGCTATTGAAGATTCATTCCTTTTTTTTTCTTTGTTTTGATTATTTAACTAAGTCAAGCTTTGAAGATTTTGAACGTTTACAGCCTCACAAAACATTACATTATGTCTTTAGAACACGAGTTTTAAACTATATATTTACACACATACATAATCCTTCAAATACACAAACGATCCCGCAAGTAGTTAAGGCACTCGACTCGTAATCCAAGGGTCCCGGTTTCAAATCCCCGTCACACTAAATATGCTCGCTCTTTCACCTGTGAGGGTGTTATAATATGCCGGTCAATCCCACTATTCGTTGGTAAAAGAGTAGAGCAAAAGTTGGCAGTGAGTGGTGATGACTAGCTGCCTTCCCTCTAGTCTTACACTGCTAAATTAGGAACGGCTAGCACATACAGCCCTCGTGTAGCTTTGCGCGAAATTCAAAAACAAACAAACTAAATACACAGAAATAACGTACAACCAAATAGCTCACATTCAAATCTTAAGAGGTCAAAGATTACATCATGTTCACAATAATTACTTAACTTCTAATTTAGTGTTTTCAAATCACACACACACACATGTGTATATATCGATCACACAGAACAATCAACACGAATTAATTGAATTTAAAACGAAATAAAAGTAATATTTTTATTCGTTTTCCAACAAACGAAGCCACGCTAGTTTTCATCAGACATATCACTAAAGGTACTTTTTTACACGAATGTTCCATTGTAGCGAACGATATTTTTCAAATTTTATCTGGTATTTTGTTAGTAATTATTACGTTAAGAATGCTTTGCAAAAAAAAAAAAGTTTATCTTGTGCAATTTAAGTATTCGTGTTGTTGTCATATTTTTAGCACGAAGTTACACAACATACTCATCGCGAATATCGAAGCCTGAATTTTCAGCGTTATCATTCTTAAGATTCAGCACTGAATCATCAAAGGAGGAGGTGACTATTAAAACACTTAAATGTTTGTTCTTCGAGGCATCTCTGTGTCACAGCGATATGTCCGCAAATTTATAATGCTAGAATCCTAGTTTCAATACCGGTGGTAGTCTGAGGACAAATAGCTCATTGTGTTGATTTGTGCTTAACTGACAAACCATTATAAACGAAGAGCTATGAATCTGTGGGATATAGAATTATTGGCAAACCATTATGATAAATAGAATTTGTTCGAAATTGAATAAGTTACATACACTAGGATAAACTAAACATCATGGTTAAAAATCTGTGAATTTCACGTCTTTCATTTGGGATCTTTCTCATTACTTTTCTGTCGTAAAACATATTAAAATTGTTGTTAATGTACCATTAATTTATATAATACGAGTTGAATTTAGAAGAGTTGTTTTGCCAATAGATATAACAGTATAAATGTTTATATATAGGCAATACTTATCTCGGAAAAACGCTGTCCATTTCTATGTGTAAGGCTAGTTAAAGACTTATTTAAACGAATTCATCAGAGAAACTAACTAAACATTTTATGTATTACTCTAGTCTTACACTGCTAAATTACTAAAGGCTAACGCAGATAACCCTCCTGTAGCTTTGTGCGAAAGTAAACAACAAACATTTAGAAACCGTGTCAACTAAACACCAATTCTAAGTTTAATTTTGAGATCTGAGAACAAAACATTTACGGTAATTGCTAAGCCTACATGTAACCAACTTTCGGTGTACAGTGGTACCTCAGTTCTCGAACGACCCTCTTTTCAAACAATTCGGTTTTCGAACATATTGTTTGAGAAAAAATGTCTCGGTTGTCGAACATAAACTCGGTTCCCGAACCAAGCTGTCGTGGCCCAAACCCCTGAAATAACCCAACTGATGACCCGAACGACCATTCGACCACTTTCGGCCAACGCCAAGCTTGCCCAAAACATTTTACTCACACCTGTTACTCAGTCCACATTCCCGCTAAATTCTGCTGTGAACGTTCTCGTTTTTATTTTTGTTTTGTTTTTGTTATTTTTCTAAATATTCTGATTAAATAAGCCACTATGGGGTCAAAGAAGGATAATGAAAGCAGAAAACAAATAATAAAAGTTGTTAAAGCTACAATAGAGGTGAAAAAAGATCTCATTGCGAAGTGTGAGAGTGGTGTTCGCGTGTCTGACCTTGCTACACAGTTTGGAATGGCAAAGTCTACAATCTGCATCATACTGAAAAATAAAGAGGTCATCAAAGGAGCTGATGTTACAAAAGGGGTGACATTGCTTACGAAACAAAGATCACAAACAATGGAAGAGGTAGAAAAATTGTTGTTGATTTGGGTAAACAAAAAGTTAGCTGGTGACAGTATTTCTGAGACCATCATTTGTGAGAAAGCAAAGCAGTCGCATGCTGACCTCCTGAAAAACACCCCTGGAACGAGTGCTGATACAAGTGATTCCTTTAAGGCTAATAGGGAGTGGTTTGAAAAATTTAGGAAGAGAAGTGACATACATAGTGTGGTGAGACATGGGGAGGGTGCTAGGCAGAAACCTCATTAGACAAGTTTTTAGTGAGGAATAGGTCCAATGAGTCTAAAGCAGGTTATAGCAGTACAAAGAGACAGAAAAGAGAAAAAAACAGAAAGAGAGTCACCTCACGTTTTCATGGAAGGTGACTCCCCTTCCAAACAATAATAATCCTCCTACTCTCCATGTTCCTCACCACCTTTCACTTACGCCATCAGTCAGCACAGGTAAAGTGCAGTTAAATTTTCATTTTTTTTTTATTGTGTTTATAGTTTTTTGTGGTTAACTTTATGCATGTAAGTATTATTATACAGGTATTAATAAGCAATATTTTTACTTAAAATGCTTCATAATGAGTAATTTTTAGAAATCTGTAAAGGATTAATTTAATTTACAGTAATTTCTTATGGGAAAAATTGATTCGGTTTTTGAACAATCTTCTGGAACGGATTAAGTTCGAGAACTGAAGTACCACTGTATTCGTGTACGACCCAGTAGTGATGCTTAACTGGTATTCATAGTTCACATCCACAATCCCAAATGGTGGAACCCTTTTATGTGGCAACGGAACATGAATCTTACACGAACCCTAAAAATGATGCCACACTCAGCCCTTAAAAATCAGTGAAATATAAGTTTGTTTGTTTTGAATTTTGCATAAAGCTACTCGAGGGCTACCTGTGCCAGCCTTCCCTAATTTAGCAGTGTAAGACTAGAGAAAAGGCAGCTAATCATCACCACCCACCGTCAACTCTTGGGCTACTCTTTTACCAACGAATAACGCTCCCACGGCTGAAAGGGTGACCATGTTTGGTGGGACCGAGATTCGAACCCGCGACCCTCGGAGTCGAACTCTTTAACACAGCAGAGCATTTAAAAAACTTAGAAACGCAAACACAGAAATTTTTATGACTAACTACATAAAAACAATTTCCTGAATTTTTTTCAATTGGGGGGAAATTGTAGACGATATTTTCGAAATGGTAGTGGGTCCCAAAATGCCCCCAGTGGCTCAGCGGTATGTCTGCGGACTTACACGCTAAAATCCGGGTTTCGATACCCGTGGTGGGCAGAGCACAGATAGCCCATTGAGTAGCTTTGTGCTTAATTCTAAAAAACAACAACAGGTACCAAAATAAATAAGGAATTATAACACAGTTTCTATATTGCTTAACATTCTCTTAAATTATAAAAATAACTTTAAAATCACAGAATATGGTAGAAGGTTGGTGTAATTTATAGATATTTGCAGAGTATGATATAAAATTATCTCGAAATTCGCCCCTTATGGTAACACATTATATATGTATATTGTATGAATAATCACTGTGACCAATCAACCTTTGAAGGTTGAGAATTTATTTTTCTTTTTTAATATCAACTTTTCTAGAAAAAAATGCTAAAGGCTAAATGCTCGGTAAAACAGGACGATAAAGTTACATAAACTGTTCAAATGTTTGATTTGGAAAATCATTTGTTTATGTTAGCGATTAAACAACACCTTAACAGATTACGATTACCATATCTTCAAAGTGATAGCAGAAATATGTTTGATTATGCACTTGCATAACATATCCCTTGATGATTCATAAAAGTCCCAGCATACCAATCAAGCTCCTCAATTAACCACAGTAATTTCTATAACTACCTCCAAGGATTTGTTTTATCTGCATTGGTTGTGCGCCATCTAGGAGGAACAGGTTTTATTCAGATCCCTTCCTCCTCCTTAAGGAGTGCTAGTTTATTTGTTTTTTTTAATTTCCTGCTTAACGCTAATCATTGGCTATCTCTGCTAGCCATCCCTAATTTAGAAGAGATAGACTACAGCGAATGTAGCTAATCAACATTACTCATCGACAGATCTTGGGTTACTATTTTTACCAACAAACAGTGGGATTGACCGTACATAACACCGTATCCACGACTAAAAGAACGAGCATGTTCCTTGTCGTTGATGGGGGAGGGATTCGTTTGGTTTGGTTTGAATTTCGTGAGGGCTATTTAGGCTCTCCGTTTCTAAGTTAGCAGTGTAAAACTAGAAAAAAGGCTGCTAGTCATCACCACCCACCGCCAACTTTTGGGCTACGCTTTAACCCACGAATAGTGGAATTGACCATCAAATTATAAAGCCCCCTCAGTTTAAAGGGGGAGCATGTTTAATGTGATGGGTATTCGAGCCCGCGATCCTCAGATTACAAATCTAGTGCCTTAACTACTTGGCCATGCTGGGTCTGATGGGGGAGGAAAGGGTTAGTACCTGAAAAAAAATAAACATTAGGGCAGCCACCTATAGTACCTGGTCAAATATGCAATATTTTTGTTAATTAGTTACTTTTAGTGCATTTTAGGTGTGAAAAAATAGCATTAATATTACCTCCTAAACTGATTTGGCAGAAACAGTTTGTATGATGATACAAGAAGCTTCTGCCTATTGACCTGATCGTGTTAATATACCTAGAAGTATATTATAGTTTCATTTTATTAAACTTTTATGTTTCGTTCTGTAAGCCAAACAAAAAATTTTGTTGTAGAATTTAATAGACACATTTGGTTCTCGCTAATCGAAACATCAGCAGCTCAACATACTTGTAGTTGCAGATGAAAGTTTTATTTTGTCATAAAAATAAAGTACTGGAAAATCATAACTATATTTCATATTATAGCGTGACATTTTCTGGAAAATTCGTGTCCTATACTTAAGTTTACAAAAAACATTATGAAATAGTTTATAATAGCAAAACAGCATGTTGCAAAAAACTGATAAAGTTTACATTTCACCAAGTTTAATTTAGTTGGCACCAAAGCAATTGTAATTTGATAATAACAACAATTTATCAACCAATAATGGCGCTAGCAGCTGTGGCACTAACGGGATGCAATTTTTGGCGCTCATCGAACAATAATGGGTTTTTACTGCACTTTCGTTTCCATCCATAGCAAATTATTTCATTGAATTTATTTCTCATATGAAAAGGAGACAAGTTTACGCTTATAATATCCAAATCCGGGGTGTGATTCCCTGCTGCGAAAATAGAGATAGTCCAATTCGGTTTTGCTCTAAATCAATTAAACATTATATTTATAAATCCCTTGTGTTTACTCTCGTAAGGTATTCTTTCTATATCTTTCTGCTATTGTTATTATACACGTCTTGTCCTGGCGCCTGATTATCCCTGGTGTTTATGTAAAGGCCTCCATCAACACTCGATGTAGTAGATATAATGTGTTTACAATATATTCATATCATTCTTATTTACTTCCAGTCTTTAGTTCTTAGATATAATAAACAGGAAAATGTATGATATTTCATGCAGAGGGTTTGGTGGTTTTTTTTATCTAACCTGAACCTTAGCACTCTTTCTCAAATTCTCTAATTTCTAATATGAATCAATCCGACAATCAATTATTTGATTGCCACTTCAAGAGTGATGAAGTTAAACTTTTGTCAATTAGGTAATAATTATGAAATTAATTTCTCTTTTTGTTTTAGGCCTAGCAGTTAGGGCACTTGGCTCGCAATCTATGGGACAGAAATCCGCTATTAAACTTGGTTGCCTTTTCAGTGTGGAGACATTATAATGTGACTGTGGATCCCAAAAGAGTTAGAGGTGGTTGGTATTCACTAGCTATGTATTATAGTACAAAATTCCAAATTTAGGAAATGATTTGATCTTTCAAAATCGCTCGAGTTATAGGATTTTTATAATGCTGTATCGAGAATTATTGAACCTACATGTTTTTCTGACATCATGAGCTTCAAAATTAGTGTTGGCTAGCCCAAATAGCCCTTAATTAGCTTTGCGTGAAATTAAATACAACACAAGTTTTAGTTTTATGCATAGAAATAATAAAAATGCATTCAATGAGCGTGCATTACACAATATAATATATATATATATATATACAATGGATAAGCAACATCCTTTTGAAGTGCACATATTCGACATTTTCGAGATAATTAAGGATTATTTTCTTCAATGTTGACTGTGATGCAGTTAAATTTCACACCAAATACAATAATTTAGAATACTCATAATTACGATTTGAGCAAACCTTAACCAAAAACTAAAGAAAAAGCATTATATAGAGTTAACTAAAGTTTTGTACGAAAATAGATTTTCCTTGTGATCATTGAAGTCATGCAAAGAGTCTCTTGCATATCATTCTTACATATATCAACTGACGTTAAAGGTACTTTTATATAAGACAACTTTCGGTTTACTATAGTCATTATGCTTTGTAAATCCATGTTGTTGGAATGTTTCTCCAGCATTGTACACAACACTTGTACAAACAATGGCCCTTTGCTTGTATTCATTAGAGAATAAAGCCTAGATAAAGTGGCATAACAAATGAGGAAATCAGCTTGTGTTGGTATAGTATAAACTGTTGAAACAGCATCTACCTCATCTTTACTTTTATCAACTTCACACTTTTCACAAGCCTGTATAAAAAATATTTTTGGTTTACTTGCTAAAGTAGGAGATCTGTCCCCACTAAATGGAGAAAACAAATTTTCAATGCCTATCTTACCATCCCGAGCATATAAAAAACCCTTTTTTCCACAAGTTAAAATACAACAAACAAAACAATCTCTGTTGGAATGACTTTCAACGGCTACCTTTTCCAAATGGCCTAGTAGTTCTTTCGAAGACACGTTTTTGTACACTATTACCTCAAATCCAAGTTTACTAAAACAGTAGTGTAGCTGGTCACTATCTTGATTTGTCCACGTTATGTCGTTTAGGCCTGTGCATGAATCAAATTCGTTAATGTTGAATATTAGACACTTTCCCCTTTCACGATGGTTCATCTTATATTCTTCGCTGTCAGATGAAATTGCTAGGTAAGCAGTCGATGTAAACTGTTGTCTAAAACCAGACAGGACTCTTGCATTGTGCCTATCTTCTTCAGCATTGGTTTTAACGTTGGTTGAAAAGAGATTTAAAGACATCTTATGTGGGTCTGTAGAAAAATAACATCCATAAAATATTTTAAACCATAATTCGACAAGATCAGAACATCTTCAAATTTTTTTTGCCATTTCATGTAATATATTTCAACAAAAGCTATAAACAAAAAGTAAAACAATCAGTAAACAAGAATAAAAGACTGTCGTCAGTTCGTGATGCCTTGAAAAGCACAATCCCTAAAACAAGAAAAAAACAATCACACAATCAATGGACTTTAACACCGGAAATCCATGCACTAATAATCAAACGTAGGCAATTAAAACGAACACACTACATTACACGTGATCCATCAATAAAAACACAAATCAATAGAACAAATGCCAAAATTAAACAAGAAATTAAAATAGCAAAAGAAACCAATTGGCGAAATTTTTGTAAAAACTTAGAAAAACCAAGAGCAATCCAAAAGAATTTTGGAAAAAATTCAAGAGTATATTTTCAGACAAAAACATAAATCACATGCTACAACATATCACACACAACAATAAAATCGCAAGGACGAGCGTAGAGAAAGCCGCCCTATTAACTTACTACTACGAATCCTCCTTCAGCAACTTCAATTCAGTCGACTTTGACACTCAACACCAACATCATGTTAACAACTTCATACATACGAACCAAGCTTCATTCTCACCACGGTTCCCTGGCAAGACACTGCAAGCATATTCAAGTTCAATTAATAGGAAAATAACCATAACTGAACTAAAAATTAATATCAAAAACTTGAAAAATACTTCCCCAGACATGACCAAATTCCAAACATTATTCTGAAAAAAAGCTCTACTCTCCTATTACAACACCTCACAAACATCATGAACATTTCACTAACAACTGGATATTACCCTGACACCTGGAAAAAAGCCATCGTAAACCACGATTCCAAAGAAACACACCAAAAGAACCAATCCAGATAATTTCCGTCCCATCAGTTTGTTAAGCTGCCTTGTCAAATTGATGGAGAGGGTTATCTCCAACCGTCTTCTACATTTTTGTGAGACAAATAACATCCTTCCAGAATCTCAAAAGGCTTCCAGGAAAAACAGGCAAACAACAGATCACCTCACACGACTCACCGAATCAATCTATAAAGCTTATAGCAACAACCAAGTAACCATTGGTGTATTCTTAGATGTCAAAAAAGCATTTGACAGCGTTTGGCACAATGATATCAAATACAAGCTAAATCACCTAAAGATACATCCTACCATAGTTAAATGGGTATCACATTTTCTAACAGATAGAACAGCACAAGTAAAAGTCAACAAAACTATATCAAAGTCATTCAACATGGGGCAGGAGTGCCCCAAGGATCAATCCTTTCTCCACTTCTGTACATTATTTTCGTCAGTGACACACCTTTCTTTAATTTAACATACACGCATAATTCACAATACGCAGACGATATCACTATCTGGAGCACCTCCAGAAACCCAGTGATTTAGACAATAAACTGTAAATTTGTCGTTTCTTCTAAGAAATGTAACATCCATTCTCTAGCATGCGCTAAACAAACTCCTAATGATACTGCAAACTTTATTGAAATAATTTATGTTTATATCAACATACTAATAGAAAAACAAAATACTCTCACTATCAGAAATCTATAAATGATCAACAGTAAAAATCTAATACTTTAATATTTCTTCCATAAATATTTTAAAGTGTAATTTAGTAGGAAAATTATGTATTTATACATAATGCAGGGAGACTGATACTAATTAAAATAAAGAAAATATTATACGAATTGGAAAGGAAGAGTAGTAAGAAAACATATTTTCAAGTGAAAAAGTATTTTTCGATCCTAAATATTTTTTACGCCAGGGACATCTTATAAGAATTTTATAAAATGTGATTAATCTAGCTCCCAGGGCACATTTTAAAGTAATATTAATTGGGAAACTATTAATCTTCGTTTCTTCTTAATTACACGCTAAAAAGATTCTTGTAATCAAGATGTTTGATGAGAAATCACAAAGGAGGTTCATCCAATGCGGTTTGAAAATAATCGATTTCAGAACAGTTCTACATTATGCCCTAAACATATTTGATATAAAAAATATATGAAAGTTGGTTACACTTTATACTTAAAATAAGGATAAAATAGGACAAACAGATACAAAAAATAAGGAAAATATTACAAGAAAAATGAAAGAAGAAGAAACACAGTTTACTTGGATTTGCAGAATAAGTTGACAAAAACTAACGGAAAGTTTATTCGAGAAGAATGTTATGAAAATAGATCATAAACTGGAATTGAGAGTGAAAAAGAGTTCTTTTTCGTGTGTCATTATGAGGGACTAGGGCTAAATAAGGTTTCTGTGAGAAAAAAGTTCCTGAATTGAAAAAAAAAGTTATACTTACAATATTTATTGAAGGAAATGGCCAATTTCTCCATAAAACACTTTGCATTAAGGGCTTCTGATATAATAATTGTCCTGCGACAACTATATTTTAATAGAATTTGTTTCAATGGGCTTGTCGTAATGTGTGCTATTGCTATGTTGTATTATCACTCTCTCAGAGGGCATGGTGTTCAAAGTCTATTAATCCGTTATCTTACATCAGTAAATATGTAAAAACTTTGTCGACAGTATAGTCTTATGCAAAGTGAGTTTTTGAAATATAGATACGTATATTGCTTAAAAGAAGTCGTACAAATAAACATGCCAATAATTTCACTTGATATATTTAAAGGCTTAATAATATGACAATTTATATTCAGTTCAGTTTTCATATTATGCATATTTTCTGTTCTTGTGTATTTAATGTACAATGACGTAACATGAACAGTAGGTAGAACGTCTTATCGGTAAAAAATTAACGCTACTTGAATAATCTAAATTGGATTCTTAAATGTTTATAACAGATGAATTAAAGCATTCAGTTAAAAGTTAAACAAAGGGAAATCCTCAACAGCCGCGACACTTGAAATTCTTTTAGGAAAAATTTAAGCAAATAGATCCATAAAACCTTTTTTTAGATATATATTTTCGTGCACCAGCAATCAAGGGTATGGTGCGCACATATACCCAATTCGATTTTATTACTTATCAGGATCTTTACCAGCCTTCATTAAATTTGAAATTCTTTCAAGCATTATTAAAATAAAGTTACCTATGAGACCTTGGGCGTGGTCAAATGCATTAATCAAAAATGTTTGATCTTCTGAGTGAAAAACTGAAATTTGATCTCAAATCGTTCAAAAAACAACAACTCAGAACTATCAAAGAGGACCAGACATTTTCATTTTATACGTTAGATAAGATAAAAATTTATACAAATAATATTGAAACATAAGGAACAAATATTTGCCAAGCATGAAAAACTACCATCAATGAAATACTGGACTCGGAGATCATACAAAATATTTCTAAAAAACATGCAGAAGAACTATTATCGGTGAAGCCATGAATTCGAAGAACAACTGCAAGACAGAGAAGACTACAATCAGTGAAAGCGTGAGAACAGTGACTGTGCAAAAGAGATCTCCAACAGACTTGCAGAACCACCATCGGTGACACCGTAAATCAGGGATTGTGTACAATAACGAGGCATGCACAAGAACTACTATCGGTGAACAGTGCAATCAGAAACTGTGAAGAACAACTCCAAGAGACAAAATATAAAACACTTAATGTGTACAGAGTATGGTGATTTTAGCTTTGTTAGGAGGCTTTCTCCTGAAAACAAAAAGCAAGGTTTTGTTTATAATGAGAGAATGAAGCTGTCAAAGACCGTGAAAAAAAAACAGTAAACGTTTTTTGTGATAAACAGGTGTAAAGACACCACTAGAATTTTGTTTTTGTTGTTACAAAGTATTCCAAGAAAATGTTTTCTAATTCACAAATGAATTATTTAGATTTTGCTTGTTTAAATACGCTAAAACTTTTTGAGATGTATCACTTTGAGTGGAAAATAACAAGAGCATTATTCAAATACCTTTGTAAAGAGCAAGTCTGAAACTGATAGAACTATGTTTTAACAATGAGAGTTAGTGATAACATGAAAAGGTATTAATGAAAGTAGGATCCAAGGATGAGTTCATCGCAACACCATCAATCTGTTTTTGCAGTTTGCTTTTGAAAATCAGAGTGGTTAATTGAGGTTGAGAGGGTAAAGAGTTAGCACAGCTGTGACTGGTCTATACCAAGAAGGAATTTAATATCTTGTGAGAGAAACTGTTAAAAAAATGTCAATGGCTTCATTCCAAAATCTGTTAATGAAAAAAAAAGGATGTAATGTCAAATTGGCCATCGCATAGTTTTCAAAGCATTTTAAAGATGATTTTCTGATTATGAGAAAATCAATAAGTAACGATTATTTCGTTGTTAGTTAATAGTCTTAAACACCAAGATTGTAAAAATATTAAAATCATAAGTATTCAAAAATAGCGGAAAAAATTACATTGTTGTTCGAAAATTTGAAACGCAGAATTGAAATTTATCTTCACATTATGAAGTGGGTTACGTGTGGATACATTTAAGGCTGTTGAATTTGTTTCTCCTCGGAAAATTTATTTTGGAGACATATTCCTTTTTTTTCTATAAGCTAAATCCTATTACCTTTGTAGGTAATAATTTAGTGGTGTAAAACTAGATGGAAGGCAACTAATCATCACCACTCACCACCAACTTTTGGGCTACTCTTTCATCCACGAATAGTGGGATTGACCATCAAATTATAGAGCCCCCACGGCTAAAAGGAAAAGCATGTTTAGTGTGATGGGGATTCAATCCCCATACCCTCGGATTGCGGGTCGAATATCCTAACCACCTGACCATGTCGAACCTAAAGGTGGACTTTTCTTCTTCAGTTTCCCCTGAAGAAGAATGGTCCACCTTTCTGGAAAGCTCGAGTTATATGGTTTTTATCTTTTTGTAGCCCCCCAGTGGCCCAGTGGTAAGTCTGCAGACTTACACACTAAAATACGGGTTTCGATACCCGTGGTGGGCAGGGCACAGATAGCCCATTGAGTAGCTTTGTGCTTAATTCTAAACAAACAATCTTTTTGTATCAATGCTTATTGAATCTACGTGTGTTTTCGACATGTTAAATTTTATTATATTTTTAAGTTTAGTTGTAACATTTAACTTGGAGCATGTTCTCGCAAAAAATTTAAGATCGATTATATATAAATCGAAACGATACATTTATATCGCTATCGTCTTGATCGTTTTTTTAAATTAAAATTCTCTTTGAGTGAGTCCACTTGAAGGTTAAAGTTATGTGAGAGCCCATGTACTAAGCAAAACTAAACATTCTCCATTACTTTCTGTTCAAAGAAAAATTTATCGATAGTCACTAAAATAAGTTAAATCTCATAACTTTTTCAAAAGTTTATTTAAAGACATATAATTAAAAAAACACAAACACTTCAATATTTCGTTACGTATCTGGAACGGGTAAATTTTACTAAGTTTGAAAAGAAATGTTCTTTCAATCTGTTGTCACAGTATGCAAATCGTAGATTTCTATCTTCTCAAAATATTCTGAATTTAGGGCTGGATTAAGGGCAACTGATACTCTAAGCACAGCTCAATAATGGTGCTACCATCGGATCTTCCACTGATTTTGAGGAGCTTCTTACCTTAAAGGAACTGAGAGGATGGGAAACATTTAAGTCAGTCTGTAGTGGCTTCCTTGGTAACACACGCGTACCAAATTACCAAGCCTGTATTGAGAAGTTGTTAAAGACTTATGAGGATATGGGATGCCGAATGTCACTCAAAATTCGTTTTCTCCATTCCCACCTCAACTTCTTCCCTCCAAACCTTGGAGCAGTGAGTGATGAGCACGGAGAAAGATTCCACCAAGACATTATGAAGATGGAAAGCAACTACCAAGGCAAGTGGAGCCCCAGCATGATGGGACACTTCTGCTGGATGCTCTTGCGTGACATCCCGGAGGCAAAATACACCAGATCATGTAAGAAAACACACTTCTAACTGTCTGCGGTACTATGAATTGTGTACATTGTGTCATCCAAGTATATTTATTCCATCAATGTTCTTTATCTATCCTGTTTTATCTGTAATAAGCTACTGCAACTGTTGAAATAAGCACGTATATACTCTGTATATACTAAAATGAGACTATTTAAAAGCCAGAAAACTAGAGGTGATAGAGCAAAACTGTTTATAAATTTGAATTCAGCACACCCAAATTAGTAAAAAACACCTATTCATATTCTTGCGTCAGACAAAAAATATTTTTTGTAAACCAGTGTAATTAAAAAACGAATTATTTTTACTGTAAACATTGTTTTCACTCTTCGTTAACAATTTTCACTTTGATGTTAACAAAAATGAAACATTTACTTAAAACCGTCTTATAAAAAAAAATTTCACTTTAAACTTAAAACCCTGAACATAACTTATTTACTTATACCTTAATATTTATTTAAATTTTAAAAAGTTTTCTTCTAGATTTTTTAATTACAAAGACTTTGTTCAAGTCCTCAAAACTAATCTGGCGTCATAAATCTTCTTCTACACTTAACAGTGACAAGGCATTCAGCTTGTCTTATCGCAGAGTTATGTTGGGATTTTTAATATGCTTGAGTTAAGAAAATGAATGCTCAGCTGTGCAGTTTGTGACCATTAATGTTAAAAATATACGCAATACAATGTCTACGTTTGAAAACGCACACTCAATTTTTTCTTCTGAAATTATTTTATGAAGATCAGAATGACTGAATCTGGTTTTTACAGTTTTTATTGCACTGAGCTTTCGGCGCACATATCAGTGAAGCTGCCGAATCTCAGGAGAGAGATTAGTGTCCAAGTCTTCTGAGTAAGCATCAATTAGCTTTTAGAAACACTGAGAGCACGATTCAGTTTCAGCAGATGGCATCATTTGGTACATTACTTAGAAAAGAAAATATATTTGCTATTTCTTTGTACACCTCTCCTCTTCTTCTCATCTGGGTTTCTAGTTTGTCAACAATTGAGTAGAAGGTGGTGATCAAAAATTTATATCTGCCATTCAGATCTACTTCTTGTGCATCTCCGTCATTGAGTACTTTTTTTCTAACACGTCTGCAAGTTTAAGCTGCATTGTAATCAACATCTGGTAGTATTTCCTTTGCAACTACAACTACTTCAAATCTTTCAAAGTCATCCCTTAAAATGTGTAGTTGGTCAGCTAGACTCATTCAGGTCTACACGTTTTTAAGTTCACATCCTTATTTTGCAGAGCTTGACTTCATTTATAAAACTCTTGTAAAATCTCATACCACATGATCAACAAAAAAAAACAAATTCTAGCTCCTGCATCTTGACCTGGCATGATTAGGTGGGTTAGGGCATTCGACTCGCAATCTGAGGGGTACAGGTTCAAATACCCGTCGCACCAAACATGTTCGCCCTTTCAGCCGTGGGGGCGTTATAATGTTATAGTCAGTCACACTATTCATTGGTAAAAGAGTAGCCCAAGAGTTGCCAGTGGGTGGTAATGACTAGCTGCCTTCTATCTAGTCTTACACTGCTAGATTAGAGACGGCTGGCGCAGATAGCTCTCGTATAGCTTTGCGCGATCTTCCAAAAACAAAAATAAACAAACTCTTGCATCTTATTTGCAATATTGTCTGCTTCTCCTTTTTGTTACTCGTCTTCAACTAGACATTCTATAGCTTCGAAAATCGTAAAGAAAAACTTCAAAATTGCTGTTATTGTCATAGCATGTGCCTCCCATCTGGCATTAGAGAGGGATTTTAATACACTTTCATTTCCAAGACAAACTTTAAGAATTTTCCACCGGCTGGTTGAGGCTGAAAAAATGTATAGAGCAACTGCATTGTAAAGAAAAAAAATAACTGCCACTTGACAGCAGTCAACAACACTTCAGTCTACCAGATTTGGTGAATAGGTTGCACAGGGCACATATATGGCAAACTTATTTTCTTTTGCTGCATCCCTTTATAACGCCCAAACATTGACGTAAGATTGACCCCTACATTTTGAAAAATTAAGTTTGCAAACCTCACATAAGTACTGCAATACCTGGTTTGACATTTCCTTTCCTGTATGCCTTTTCAGTTACAAAAAAGTTAAAAAGCGTTCAATAGGCTGCCCATCTTTTTAGTATCAAAGTACAACACCTAACTGATCTATATGTGATAGATATGGGGTCGAGTCGACTGACAAGTTAAAATAACTAGCAGAATTTACTTCTTCAACAATGAACGTTTGGACCTTCTGAGCCATTGGTTCAATGAATTCTTCACAGATAGTTTTGGACAAGTAAGAAGAATTTCCTTTTCCAGAATTTTCATATTTCAAAATGTGTCCCACTAAAAATGGATCAAACTGATTTATGAGCTCAGGCAGCCCTAAAAAATTCCCATTCTGCAGTGAACCAAATTTTTCATCTGTTCCTCGAAAAGCCAAGCCACGTTCAGTTAACATATAACAGCTATTACTCGCTCCAAGACATGTTTCCAATAACTGCACTTTTCTTTATTTTTTTTCCAACTCTTGTCGCAAGCCTAAACCTCTTCTACGAGTTAAGTATGTGAACACAAAGTCTTGGTGAGTAGTGCTTCTTTCAGGATGATCTGTTACAATAGTATTTCTCCAGTCACTGAACCCTTTTCTTTCAACAAAATGCGAGGAAATTTTAGGGGCAAAAAGTTTACAAACAAAGAAAGCAGTAAACTGACCCTGTTGATAGTGAATACAATAACCACTCTCTCTTGTATTGTTCACCATTGGTTTTTACCCCAAAGAAAAGATTTTGCAAACAGTATCTTGCTGGTTTGCCACAATTGAAAGTCCAGCAAGATTTGCCAAATAGCCCATTGTAGTGTTGACAGTCAATGGATCCACAAGCAATCCAATAAGCCACATCATCAACAGAGAAATTGAGCGACAACTTTGGATCTTTTGCTTTAGTTTCTTCATTTTTTGTAGATTGAAGCATCTTACCATAATCAAGTAGATTTTCATTTTCAGCAATTATTTCAACTTCAGACTGTCTTGTAGAGCAACTTGCATCAACATTAACACAAGAGATATCAGGAGAATTCACAGGCAAAGTGAGATCATTTGTAAAACTTGTGCCAGTTGAGCCAGCCTGTGACGCCTCAACGTCATCACGATGTTCCGACCTTGAAGTGGACAAAGTGGTACTTGTAGGTGAAGAGCTTGGTTCAACTTCAATCTTTTCAGAGTCAGATGCAGTACAAGTGACTTCTGATGGCGGAGATGGTTTTTGATTTGGAAGATCATGTTGTGTAAGTTGAGTGAAAAAATTAGCTTTCCAGTCTTGGCCACTAAATCCAAAGCCTTTACTTTGTTCTTTTTGCCAGTTTTCTCTTTTGTGCACCATTTCACTGAACACGTTTCATCTTGCAGTGTGAAAAATACAGAAACAAAAATAGAAAAACACAAAAGAATATGAATCACATATAGTTATAGTAATTAAAAAACACTAAAATTCACAAAGAAAAACGTTGATAAGACAGTCAAACATACTAAACTCAAAGTCTACATTTGGACAAAAATTGTCAGAAAGTTATTGTAAGACTAGGTCCATCAGCACATGAATATGAATTCATAAATACCTTTACTAATTTGCTGCATTCTGACTGGTTGAAAACCACTCCAAACTACTAAATACTGGGTTATGCCTAGGCTATAACACCTTAATCCCAATCAAATATCTGAAAAATGAGTAATAACCTCAACTCTGAGCTTAGTTTTGACCTGGGGGATTTAGATGAGCCAACAAACCATACATCAACAAAATAGGCATATTTCTGGATGCGAATGCAAATTCAAAACGACGGCCAATTGGAAACAGTCCACTTCATTATTCCAGGCTACAGTAGCATTTCCAGTGTAATTACACAAAACTAATTATAGTATATAGGCCTAACGTTATCGTCATTCATTCAGTTCTCAGATAATAACACTAGCGTTACGCCTAATGCCAATACATTGCAATTGAAGCCACCAACGTTAAGCGTAATATTCAGTAATATTCAATTTATGCATTTTTTCAGACAGTTCTAAATTGATTTTGCTGATTTGTCGGTTCTTTACAGTATATTTGTATGACCACGCCGCCATAGTACTGTACTATTACCAGTAGTATAGTGTATACATAACAACATTAAGAATCATGTTGTCGTACGTGTCGAATTTTAACACAATTTGAACTAAAAGGTCGAATTATCGCCTTCAAAGCTTTTCAGAAATGTAATAGCACAACACTGATTTGAATTTACAGTCGCAAAATAGTTGAATTACATCTAAAAGATTGTCGTCGTCTTTGTGTTTCTGTCTTGGATTGTTCGTTCATCTCATAAAAATATCGCCAGAGGGCCGGGTCGGGGCATTATTACGTCAGTTGTTGTTGTTGTTTTTGGAATTTCGCACAAAACTACTCGAGGGCTATCTGTGCTAGCCGTCCCTAATTTAGCAGTGTAAGACTAGAGGGAAGGCAGCTAGTCATCACCACCCACCGCCAACTCTTGGGCTACTCTTTTACAAACGAATAGTGGGATTGACCGTCACAATATACACCCCCACGGCTGGGAGGGCGAGCATGTTTTAGCGCTACTCGGGCGCGAACCCGCGACCCTCGGATTACGAGTGCACGCCTTAACGCGCTCGGCCATGCCAGGCCTTTATTACGTCAGAATAGGATCTGTTTATATTATTACATAATCACAAAGGAATACATATATGCTCAAATATTCTTTTTGGTTACATGTAATCTATAAACGGTAGCATTCCCTTTTAAATTTTTTCTTTGTGTGATACATTTCAAAACATGTACTCACATACAAAGTAGTTTATATGGGTTTTTTCACAGAAAGTTGTTTGAAGCCAAAAACAATTACGGCTGAGAAAAACTTCAGTGAAAAACACACATTAATAATGCAATACCAACGCACATAAAACTAAAATAAACGAGACAATAACCCAAATATAACGTACGAAAACAGAAGCCGAATAATGCAGGGTAAAGTCGAACACAGCATATAAGGGCAATTACATAAAAAAATCGATTAAAGTTTACTGTGGCAGTGAAAGAGTTAACAGCATGATGGCTAGAGAGAAAAAAACTCTGTGGTCCCCAAAGCACGTGCTTATTTTGCTTAATGGTTAATCCTGGGCTTCTGAATTCATCATTTATTCTACATATGTGCAGTTTTCGCATAATACTTCATAAAAAAAACATAGTTCATCTCTTAGCTGCATTTGTTACACGCGGGAAGATGCTTGTTCTGCATGTGGCCAGTACGGGTACAATATTGGACATTATGCAAAGATGTCAAAAATCGATGTCTTTCAATAGACTAATGTCTTAACTATGTTTGAATGATAACTACCACAAGTGTGTGTAGTGCAAGTTATACTTGGTAAATAATACATTTCTTGCAAAGCAAGATACATTGGATTCAATCACTCTTGTACACACAATCTTAAAATAACATCCAGTACAAAACACCACCCCACATCAGTAAAACAAGTACACACCTCGTGAATCAGTAAACTATTCATTTTGTACATTATCTTGCGCCTGTTTTCTTTCAGGCCGTTATCAAGATATTTGCATTATTTTATAATAAATATTTTAATTAAATCTGTTTTTAAACCTGTCCCATTACTCTTAACTAAATTCAATGTTACCTAGATATATCATAATGGTACACAATTCAAACCCCCGTGCCGTTAATAACACTTTAAAAGTTAAAACTAAAGTATACAGTGTCTCTTAGACGTTAAGGCGTGCACTCGTAATCCGAGGGTCGCGGGTTCGCGCCCGCGTCGCGCTAAATATGCTCGCCCTCCCAGCCGTGGGGGTGTATAATGTGACGGTCAATCCCACTATTCGTTTGTAAAAGAGTAGCCCAAGAGTTGGCGGTGGGTGGTGATGACTAGCTGCCTTCCCTCTAGTCTTACACTGCAAAATTAGGGACGGCTAGCACAGATAGCCCTCGAGTAGCTTTGTGCGAAATTCCAAAAACAAAACAAATACTCTTAGACGTGTTTATGCCATTTGCGTATAAGGAAACGTAAGATTGCTAAAAAAAAAAAAAAAGTTCATAAAGCTACAGATCAAAACACTGTGAAATAACACTGATTCTTTTTAAATAAAAAACGTAACTTTCAAGACATTAACTTCACTTTAATATTACTTATTCGATTAGCAAATTTATTCAAAAATAATAATTGGAAACCAATAGCTGCCATACAGAACACTTTATAAAATACTTAAACAGTCAAGAAAAATTGCTTCCTAGCATGTATCCATAAACCCACTACTGCAAAAATAAATCAATTACGTAAATAAAATTCGTGTTTTTCTCCTATCCTGCTTTATCACATTAATTTTAATGTTGCACTTTTACATATCTAATATACTACACTTATTAAACCAGGAATAACAGATTTCTGTCAGGAATGATAATTTCTTTCTTTATTTAAATCAGTGCATTTCTTTGGGTCAGTAAGAAAACTGAAACAGACTCAAACCAAAAAGATATTTTCAACATTTCTTGATATTTGGTCAGTGAATCTGTGGTAGTGATGAAATGAGAAAAACTAAAATAAAAAATCTCTGTACCTTTAAAGTGTGTCAAAAAATAGTTTTCCATCATTCACTTGCCACTTTGAAAGAATTATAGAGAATTTTGCTATTATTAGTACCATACTTATCTAGGAAAATGTGGTATAACATTGGCAGGAAGTCTGCTTGTTTTGAATTTTAGTCAATTTTGCAACATCCAAAAATATGTGACAATAGATTGGGCGTATACTAATGCCAAGTGTTCAAACATCCTAATATTTTATGTACTAGCAAGGTAGTTTTACGTATATGCTTTGTTTCCCATTACCCATTTATCATTACAACTTCTTAATGTCTTACCCATTCTAATATTTCAAATGTTTTGACGAGTTTATTAATTTGGTATTTCCAGCCCAAGGGTTAAATAAACTGTATGACAGACCTCAAAGTTTAGATTCTGCCATCCTTAATCCTGAAACAAGAGAGGGTAACTACTAAATATTACCTATCCCTTAGGTGTTCTAGTTTGTCCCACCCCAGCTGACATAGCATACCCTAAAATCAGAAAGAAGGCCTCATCAGAAATAATTTAACAGATGTTCTGTGGTTATTATGTTTTATAAACATATTCTCCTTTCCTTTCACTCACTGGTTCTTATTATTGAAGAACTTATAAATAAGCTGCATTTATTTTCTGGAATCAAAGTAATTTCATATTTATTGTGTACTCAACTTTCCCTTTTCTAATGTTATTTGGTATTCTTAGCAAGACTAATATACTGATTGTTTTTTTTGCACTTCCTCAAATCCAATAAAGGAAGAATAAATTAAAGTTTAGAAAGACTTGGATTCTTTGTCAACAAAACAACGGTTCAAGCCAGGACTAAACAGAATGCTTATCATGAGTAACAACTACTTGTCACTGTATCATATTTAATAGTACTAAAGGACTGTTATCTACAAAATAGTTTTAATTTATTAATTCAAAATCAGTTATTATTGGAACTTAGTTTGTAAATGGTGTACACTTTGAAATTTAATTAGCTTAGAAACCTAAGTGTTGTAAATAAATACTGATCATATTTATCAGTTTAAATAATTTTATTTTACTTCTACAGTAAAAGAAACAAAAAATCACATATCCTCTATCATATAACCATGTACATATCAAACTCTACTACGTAAGGTCAAGAACTTTTCAAATTCAACTTGTATACTGCTGTGCTAAGTCATTTAAACTGTGTATTGTGTACACTAAACGTATCACACAAAATCAAAGTTATATATGTTATGTATATTACTCAAATACTGCTTTTTTTTAGCTTTTAACACAGAAATTAAGATCTGAACTAAAACTATTATAGCTTTTGTACTGTGCATTACCGATTTCATTGCTTTTCCTAGTCATGTAATTTGTACATTGCTGTACCTCTCAGCATTTAAAAAAAATAACATTGGGTACTAACTAGTGAATTGCATGAAATACTACATATAAAAATTCTAACTAATAACTCTTATGGAACAGAATACTTTAAAAACATACATTTCCCTCACTAAAAAATATTAAAGTCAAAAATTGTTGCCAAATGCTCAATTTTAACAAAAGAAAAACTAAATACACCATTTCATATCTTTCCAGAAGTTTCTGCTTATATACATTTCAATAAGCTTAAGTTTGTAATCAATAAACTTTTATTTATGATTTTTAATTATATTTTGTACACGTGTATTTATCTTTGGCTTTCTTCATTGTATTAAATTAAACAATTGATATATCTAATTTGTTTCATACTGGACTTAAACTAGCATTTAATAGTTGATATACTTATCATTTCAATAACTACTACTTCATAACTTTAACAAATCTTTTTCCAATGATCATTATTAGAAGCCTTGAATTACACCCAGCTATTTATTTCACACTCACTCAAGAAAAATATAATAATCACATATTTAGATTGACAATATATTATCTATACAGTCAGCTTTGAATATGTACACATTCAACTTTATTACAAAACATTCACTGACAACAAGTAACAAATATCTTTAATTGTATTCTCCCCATACAATATACAAAAATACAAATGTATTTTTAACATAAGAAAAATGCATAATCCAAAATATATCATACTTCAACATATTTAAAAAAATTCTCACTCAGACTTGGTTTGTAAAACATGTTCATTTTAAAATGTATTTATCTTAAAAACCTGTTAATGTTGTCAATAAGTATTTGTATAACAGTAAATGTATAAGGTCATAATCAGTTAGTTATATTATAGGAATGTACATTTTTTTCTTATTGAAACTGAACCATCACCAAACCCATATAAAAGTGCTATGCATAAACTGTATTAACACTATCAATAATAATAGTTTCTTGTAATTATGTAATTAATACATAATAAGAAACAAATTATGAAGTAAAAGTCTTGTTATTTAAAATGATTTAAAATCTGGTATTTCTATTTGACTAGATTTCTTTATGTAAAATTAACATATAAAATAATACAAGAAAACAAATATAACACGTTCTTGATATAAAATTAACAAGTTTTTAAAAAGATAGTAAAAATTTTATTTTATTGAAATATTAAAAAAGTTCATTTGTTAACATGTGGATAAACCATTATCTACCTGAATAATGTTTTTACAGACATTAATACGATATAACACTTGAAAAGTTGAATAGTTTAACATTCTTTTGGCAATGATCTTTCTCACCATATTTTTTGCCATTAATCATAAATCTTAAATACGTCTTATTGTATCTAAAATTCAACATGTTTACAAATATGTTCTATTTACTAATTCATTACAATGTTAATTTAATATTTAACAGTATCAGATGTATGAATAATGATATACAATATATCCAGCAGATGTTTCATTTATTACTGAATTAAACATATATGACATAAAATAACTTATCTTTTATAAAATTCAGTAAAAACTGATCAAAAATATCCATTTATTCTACTCAGAAGTATCTCATTTACAAACCATTAAATACAAGACACATTTTTTCCCTCTTGTTTAAAGAATTAAAGAAAAAAATTAACTTTCCACTGCACATTTCTATTAAAGGGAGCCTTATTCAACAAGCAGAGATAAACTTGCTTAGCTATAAAATCTGATCATTGATGGATTACACTTTAAATTTTATAGCATACTTTAATTGCACAATTAATAAAGAAAGAACATCAATGTATTATGTTTCCCATAAACAAAATCACTTCATGACACATAAGCTGTTGTCTGTCAATTTACTGTTATGTAAGCACAACATGCTTCCACATAAGTTAAACTTGTATTTCCAACTTGCACAATTAGTCTGTTTTCTTTCTCATATACATTTTCTGTTCCATACTGAGTCAATTTTTCAGTTACAAAATAATTTGACAATATTCACAGAAAATGGGAGAAGAGAGCTGCCTGACTTCTTGAAATAGATAAAACATACTACTGATAGAATAATACTTACTTGTGTATTGCTGACAAAGTCATATAATCATCTAACACAAAAACTAGTATAGTACAATTAATCTTCAATAACTTTATATATGTCATTATGATACAAGAAATCATGCACAGTTGGGTTCTACTAATGCAATGTGTCTTCAGAACTATTGTCTGACGTTTTTGTTAATCTTTTGAGTTGGTTCTTCACTAAACAGTGGATTCTGAACTTCCATTTCTCCTGTCTGAAAGTCATAACATGTTCCATTAGTTATGTCAATTTATTTTACTTTCTACACTACAAATGTTTACAATCAGGATATCTAGCAAGGCACAGCTATGAGTAAGCAACTACTAAGAGCACTTATTAATTAGAAGTAAAAATATCAGAGTACCGTAGAGAATAACAAACAACACAGAAAGCAGTGTTTATGAAATTTACTATCCACAAGAAGATAGACCAGCACTATAAAACACAACATTTCCATTAAACAACAAGAAAACAAAAATTTCCTTGTGCAACTGGTGTTAAGTTTTCACTACAAAATATCTGATACTGGTTACAGTTTTCCAAATTATTTCAATAAAACCTAAAAACATGTACGATACAGACCTGAAAAAGTTTCTGCACTGGCCATTACACGTACTTGAAGTATATACATGTATATATAATGCTTAGAGAGAATATATTTAATGTAACTTCAAAGCACTACATCATTCAAAACCTATTGAACAATTTGATAAACTACATATATATATACATAACTAAAATGTTCAAAATGTTGTGTGTGTATGTGTGCACATGCATTTCAATGTTTTAAAATACATTTTTCTAAAATATATGTATTGTCAAGCATGCACTCTATAATCTAAATTTAAACTTGGGAAACAAGTAGAATATAACCTAAAGTATAAATGACAACAAAACTGAAATTTTGATTTATTATTGTTTCTTAACATCTTTCAAAAGAATAGCAGTAATGGGAAATCTACAGTAAGCAAAATGACCTAAGCCACTAATTGTCACTTATTCTTTTAAATAACACTGAATAATTTACAGTTACAAAAGTGTTGTCTCAACACATAACAGTGATATCCACTAATTAAAATTAAAACATAATCTGGCATTCATCATTGTATATATACAAGTGAAATGTTTGCTAATTACTCAGATGTATGATTTGCAGGTTAGGAAACTTCTGAATAACAATGGCTATTGATTCTGCAACATTTCATGTTTCTCAAAGAAAAAAGTTAATGTAAACATTATAAAAAAACTGGGAATCCTAATGTTTTAAAATACCTAAAAAATCTTATGTTTATTCTTCCAATCTAGACATTTAGGTCCTTTTATTTTTGGTTTTAGTGTTAACAAGAATAATAACTACCTTACAACTTTAAAAGTACCATAAACAGAGTCATATGGTATACCAGTTTTCTCAGTTTCAAATGCATGTCAATCTCATCTTGGTTCCTTTGTACAGAAAATATGCTATCTATTATTTCTCTTGTTAGTTATTTGCTGCTTGTATTTATCTGTTGTTAAGTATTATGTCAGTGTCCTCTGAACAAAGGAAATGGCTGAAACTTAAAATATATTACTAAAGAAACACAGATTCATGTCTTAAGTATCACTTTCTATCAAGCTCAAAAATAATATGAGAACCTTAAATTGCCAGATGATAACCACATAATGTAGTTTGGTTAACATAAACAAAATAAAACTTTCCTACAGCCAATCACACAAACATTAACATTTTCCTAAACTTACAACTTATTTCCAATAGACACTCTAACAAAAAAATTTTCTTAAATTATACTGCCCTCTATCAGCACAAGATTTTGCTTGCTGCTAGTCTTGAAACCTCCTGTTATTTCTGCATACTAACATGCAAATGATGTAGCAACCCTCCAGCAATAGCAGTGCAACAGAAAGCAGTGTTTATGAAATTTACTATCCACAAGAAGATAGACCAGCACTATAAAACACAACATTTCCATTAAACAACAAGAAAACAAAAATTTCCTTGTGCAACTAGTGTTAAGTTTTCACTATAAAATATCTGATACTCATTACACTATCATAATTAGCATCTCTCCAATCTTGCAACTGTTAACCACTTCAAGCAAACAAAACCGAAACCGCAATAGAAGCAGGAAGGATGGGTGAAAAATTTGAGAAGAGATAAATATCTGTTGAAAATTAATTAAACTTTGAAAAATGTTAACTTCTAATACAATATTTTAGATCCACTCGCACAAAAACTAAAATCCTACAGTGAACCAGAAGAGGGTTGGTGAGAAGATGATTGTCCTTTAGGAAGAACCCAAAGGAAAAATATAGGGTGCGAGAAGGAACTGAAAACAACACATCTGTGGGAGACTGCATCACTTTTGGCCCAAGCAAACTCTTTCCCCTTTGGTAATGTGTCACCTAAAAGGGTGAACTAAGAAGAAATTACTGAAGTAGTGGAATTCCCTGTGTAAAGTACCTACAGTGAGACAGACTGTAAATGAAAGTGTGGCCTCAGTCAACATCCAGAAGAATCTAGAATTGAATATTAGGTCCATGGTAAAAAAAAGGACCTCTGTTTTTCACCTCCAAAATAGGTACTGGAAGAAGAATTTCTACACTAAGAACCTGCCTCCGCATGTGTGCACCTCCAAAATAATGAATACCAGATCCACTGAAACCAACATCTGGCAGATAAGAAAAAGGAGGGTCAAGATGGGTGTTTTTCTCAGTTACAAAACCTGGTGACATTAGGAATTAATAGGCCAGACTGCAAAAGGAGGAGGGTAACCAGTCATACATATGTAGGAATTCATATTTCTAATCCAGCTATAGCCCACACCTGATCCACTGGGAACCAACATTCAGCAAACAGTAAGAAGAAAAACCACTATTTTGGTTGCATCTCCAATCCAAACTTGACAGAATAGAGAGTTTATTGTCTAGTATGTAGTAGTAGAAGAGTACCATTCAAACATATGTGGCTGGTCCAGTCCTAACCAACACCCAATTCCTAGATGTTGGACAGTAGAAAGGATGATGACACAGCCAAAGGGCAAACTTCAATATATATATAGTGTAGTGTTACACCAAACACTGGCAGCACCTCGATGTATACATTAAGTCCACAAATGTCATAATATATTCTACACCAATAGAATGTCACCATCCTACTCCCAACCTTCAGAGTGAGTACACTGTTTTATCTTCTTTCAGAACTATCTCACACAAGAGTGAAATTAGATTTACACACACACATTTTTCTTAATAACTGCAACTGTTGAAGAACAACATGACAAATCATCAAAACAATGAACAAACAAACAAATTTCAGTTCTCACTTCCAGACTACTGACTGTCATCATTCTCCTATGACAAAAAATATTCTACTTTATTAGAATTTGCATGATACACTTACTGAAGCCAGCCCTGGACATTCATACACAGTGTAGTCTCCTTCTTCATTCTCATCTTCAGATTCAATATCAGACACTGACACTGGTCTGTTAGAAGCTGACCTAACAACAACAAAAAATACATAAAATATTAATATGTATAGTAGCTATTATTCTTATACTAAATCACTAACACTTTCTGTTTACATAACTAACTTTAAGTGGATAGCAGGACTGACTACCACTTTATGAACCAGTTGGCAAATTTATAATTATGTGCAACTAAATTGCAATACACGTTAATTACATTGGGTACTCATTATACACTGTGATCCATTCCTGGATACTGGGATGTATGTCTGAAGTTATGTTAAGCAACACAAGCTTTAGAGATACTATGGAAAGATTTCAGTCCACTCCAAAATAACTTTGTAGAGGATATAATATAGGTTGTTTTTTAAAATTACAGTGTACAACACAAAACATGCAAAGTGCCAAAGTTAACTGTTTTTCTCGGCTTCTAGAATGTTAAGGAGAACTTCAGTTTCACTGCCTCGTGTTGTGGAAACAAGGCTTTTCTGTAGCAAAAAAGGAAATACTTAGACAGTGGCAAGCAAATATAATTCAGTTACATTCTCCACCATCTTTGTGTTCACATGCATATAAGGGCTCGTGTAAAGACAATATGGTAGCTAGAGTGCACTTAATGGATGGTAAATGAGAGTTACACAAGTTAGATAACTTGAATAGGCTTTCATGACTATACTAGTACAATTAACTCAGTGTACTATTAAATTAGTGCTTTACTACTATGAGGGCTGGAGATAAGTTTATCTTACCTTCAAGTGGTAGTACCTTGTACACCCATGTATATATACACATACACATTTATTTCACTGTGGAAAGCAGTAACCTTCTCATAACCGTCTTCATGCTGTGATTCATGATATAGATGTGAAATGTTGTGGGATTGAGCACCTACATTTTGCTCTCCTCAGCTGTACTTCTGATAATTTATTCATGTGAGATTGGCAAACTGAGGTTAAGACCAACATACAATGTATCCCCACTGTATTAAATGTGGGTCCTACTGGGCATATTTTACACTCCACATTATAGCCTGTACCCTGGTCATCTTCTTAATTTACAAAGTATCTTTAATGTAATTGTATATTTTTGTTTAGACTTCTGTTCCTTCAAATGCCATTTATCACAGGTTTGGATTTGATGTTTTTATTGCACTCCTTCCTTTTGATTTTATTTTGCTTAACTGTTTGAGTGTTAAAAGTTCATAAATAAATTATTGTCACAAAAGACAAAACTTTTATATTTTCTTAGACGAGATGCAACTAAACATTTTGTCATTACATGTAAATAAATGCAATGAAACAAAGTTTGCTATTTAAAAAAAATATAATGAACTCAACAGAAATAAAACAAACTAAAGAAAAACCAAGGTTACAGAGGTATTTCAGTGTCAACAAGGCAAATAATAAAAGTACAGAAGAACATGTATATAAAGAAAAACTGTGGGAAAAAATAATTGTATTTAAAGGCATAACAGCTACTAATAAATTGTCCAAGGTATCACAAGTATATGAAAAATGGATATTTATTTGTAGCAGAATTAATGAACTTACAATTTCAGAAAATAATGCAACATAAGAAAATCTTGCTTCCAGAAAACTGATTATTAAATTATAAATTACACAACCTTTAATTAATGAACTCGACTTTGATTTAAATGACAATATTAACTTTAACCAGTTCAGTGCTATACTGAACAAAAATATACAACTAATTTTCTAACTTATGCATAGCATAAGTTTTCATATCCTTTGCTTCAGTTACTAACAGCTATAAGGTAAGAAGAGTGATTTATTTTTATTACATAACACATTGACAGACATGCCTAGTAAAAAAAAAAATTCTATTTTAATATACATTTTTAAAAATTAAAATATATTTATATTTGAAACAGTTTTACGGTTTGTTATTAATCACAAAGCTACACAAAGGGCAACCTGTGCTCTGCCCACCACATGTATTGAAACCCAATTTCTAGCAGAATAAGTCTGCAGACATACTACTTACACACAATTCTGGCAGTTTTCTAGGAATAAGATTAATATTTCTAAGAAAATATTACCCCCCAGGGATGCTCAAATACTAAACAGTCATCCTTCAACCTGACATACTACTGTGTTACTGGAATACATTTAAAACAAACAGAATTTTACCACTTTTGTTTATTGATGTAACATCCTGCTAACTATGCTTTTAACTTCAATTAAAATATTATATATATATATGATAAATATAAAACTTATAATTTCTTTATAAAAAAACATAAAAAAATGATTACTTCTCTACTGCAATCATTTGCTGTTTCTGATGCTGATAATGGTACATTTGAGCACTCTGTGCAAGCTTTCTCTCACTACTAGGCAGTGAATCCTCCTTACTGTATGGTTGAGTCATTCCATATGCAGGATACACGATTAAAGCAGCTGCCTTAGTCTTCTTCTGGTATCTTGAATAAGTACATATAAAAAACATTTTCCCAAAAAATCAATGGAACAAAAACTTTTTACCATCTGTTTAATGTATAATCCAAGGAAAAATAAATATGTAAGCAACCCATTAACACATCAAGTTTTATATATGATTTTATTTCTTTGGGTATAGTTACAATACACTAACAAATAGCTGTTACTATAAAAAACAACATTTGTCGTTCTTTTTTTTAAGGGTCTTCAAAGTCAACTAATGCATATATTCATAACATGAATACTTAAAATATGCATAAATTATTTATCACAGCCACTATGAGGTTATACACATGCTATGAAATAATTAAATCAAACTTGTGCTGATGCACAAATGACAGAATTGATGATAAAACTCACACAAGTTGACTCAAGAGTTTTGAAATCACTATATGAGTTCTACAAGAGGCTTTTAAAGTGTCTTATTCAACTTTAATATGAGATGAATCATGCAAGATAAAAAAAAAGCTATTACTGTAATTCATACAAATTCAATATTGTTCACAAACTAACTGGATAGAACATTGTCTCCCGAGGGGTTTGTTCAACTAATCAAGAGCAAGCATCTTCAACAGAACATTTTTTAGTTGTTAAGCAACAGAAAGAGCCTTGGAATCAAAATTCAATGTAAAATGGCATAAACCAAATATGTGATGATAAAGTTAATGATCATAGGTCAGTAAAAGGGGGAATAACTGTAGTTTATCTTTCACCAAAATAAGCAAAACTTAAAAATATCGCAATGGCTAAATATTTTACATATGAACTTTGCAACAAACAAAAGTTTTCTTATGTTATTAGACTGAAGGTACCTGCATCAATAAATCTTAATGGTACTCAAGCACTCGTGATTCTGACAACTCAGATACCAACTACCCAATATAAATAACAGCTTCTCAACTATTAAAGCAACAGTTCAATCATGATTAGCATAAAAGAATTCTACAGCAATGACTTATAACAAGCTGAGAAATGTTAATTTTTAATTTCAAACCCTTTTTTATTAAAGCAAAGCTAGCAACACCAAAATAAGGTAACATAACATCACTGCTATTAGTTTAGTTTTGCTCAGTTTTATTTTAAACAATAATTTAATTTTTGTTTCATACTCATTGGTTTGACATCATTTAATACTTTAAGATCTACTGCCTGATTTAACAAAAGATTACAAATCGAAAAAATAAATATCAAATTCATATACATACATATAGAAACAGTAGCCCAAAACAACAACTCCACACATAGCAGCAGCACCACATCCCGCAATTATGGCTACATAATAAAAAACAAAACAAAAAATACTACTTAATGAATCAAAACACAATAAAATGTACTCTCAACATATACATGATTTCAATAAATAAAATATGGTTTTCTTTAAAAAATAAAGACATTGGATTACAAGGTTCACATTCAAATGGTCTTGACTTGTTCATACATCACCAGAAGCATCTTATCTCGTGACTTCACAATTATATTTCTGTACAATTTATGATAAAAATTATACTCTGGATTTTTATTGCAAAACTCACCCATTCAATAAAATCTACACATACATTGATAAAGTGCTCCCACTAACACTATAAATATCTGTATCATTTCCATGTTACATCCTCAAAATCTAAAACTCACTGAATGAAACACTCATTTCTTAATGAACTGAAAATAAAATTTCTCTTTTTTTTAATAGGTTTTCTGTATTAACACAAAGAGACAAAATTCATTCACTAAGACCTTCTCACCAAAACATTCCTTATAACAAATATACAGCAGAATATAAACCATAGATAACCACATCCTTGAAAGCAATGTCAAGAATAATACAGAAAACATGGTATCGTGTAAAAGTTAACTTTATTAAACTTTAGAATTGAGATTACCAAATTCCAAAACTCTAAAGAGTCAAAAAAACACAATGAGCTCAAATCTAAAATTGACAGAACAAACTCTTGTTCTCAACAAAACTTATCATTTAGTCACATAGGTTGGAAATATTTGAGGCTTAATCAGTTTTAAACCAGGTGACCCATTTTTATTGGTGGTGAAAAAAACATTTTTTCAAAGACTTTTCCAAACAGCAATATTTTATTAAGTGTTTTTAGTAAATATCCAAATATCTATTAATATACTGCATGTTTGTTCATGAATAGTCCATGTGCAAAGTAATTTTCATATTAAGAATAAAAATACTTTTCCTAATGTCAAAAATCTTAAATACCCTATGAGAAATCTCTAAAACCTCTTAAAGACTTTTCAAGCATCTTTTTCACAGCAGAATTTTATATTTTATCTTTTCTACCCTAACACAAAACTAGATCAGTCAATTTGAAAAACTTCATAACAACCAAACAAAACAACTGATATAAATCTAAATTACCTTTGTTTCTTTCTAGAATGACTTCAAGTTGTAATATGAAACTACTTTCATATATACTACACAGCTATATACTTGTAAGGGTATACATTTACTTATAATTAAATTTGTTTTATTGTCCTTTGAACAAATTCTATTATCTGTGACACTATAAATTGTAAATCACTCAGGGCATCTGCAGCTCATGTTACACTACAGAATTACATTACCCACAAGCTGCACATGTGTATGCCTCATGAAACATTTTTATTGTTATCTATTTTATCTAATCTAGTCTTCACTAATCTAAAAAAATCCATACTTTTACATTTTAAGTATTTTATAAAAATAAAGAACAAACATTAAAACAAAAAAAAATTCTTTTCTTGTTACTGTCAATTGTAAAAGATATTTCAACAGACTTTCTTATACTAATGGTAATAATGCACTAAATTTTTATATAATTAATTAATGCATCAAAGAAAATAGATTAATAACATGCAAAAAAGTAGACAATTTCCCCTAACTTTCTCAATCTTTCTGGCTTTCTAATTATGAGAAACAAGTCATTACAAATATATCCAAACTAGTTATTAAGTTTCTCACTGAAATGCTGTTCATACTCTGAGTGAAATTGACTGTTATCTGTTCAGAACATATTATGCAATACATCATCTGATGGATGAAAACACTGACTTTCTGCTAGACATATCTAATATATAATTAAAGTTACAAGAACAATAAACATGTCCTGAAAGCTGAAAGAGAGGATGTGACGAGTACATGGGGCAAGAAGGGTCTGATTTTCTATTGATAGTTGTATAACAAAACAAAATTGAAGGCTATAAAAATTATGGTTTGTCTCAGCAATTACATTCCTATAGTGACTAATTTACATTCAGTTTCTTACTTTTTCAAGAGATAGTGGAAAAAATAAGACAAGATGCCTACAGAGAGTGTCATGTGTGTCATACTAGGAAAATTTCAAGATTTTTATTTCTTTATAAAATTAGAAACTTACAACTTGTACATTATTGAAATATAGATTATTAGCTATAATTTTATGCTATAATAATTGGTACAACTTAAATAAAAGGAATATAATAAAAGTTTGAATGTATGATACTAAAACTTTGTCACAAAATTACATTTACAGACAACAAATGACCTTTCAGTCCATCTCAGTTGTCCCATTCCCTAAAAAACAAAAACAATTTAAAGCCAGCCCTCATCATTCATATATCTCTTAAACTTTCTTTTAAACTAACTCAAATTTATTGCTTCCAACAACATTCTAAGGCAACTCACTCCTCAGGCCAACCTACCCTATTTGAGAAATAAAATTGTCTTAGCTGAAGATGGCTTCTACCTTATCTAAATCTGCATTTGTGTTCTATAGTTCTCACTGCTAAGTAGAAAAATGTTGATGCATCAACACTTTCAATTCCTTTTATAATTTTAAACACTCCAATCACATCTAACTTCTATTTTTAAGAAAAAATTTTAGAGATCTTAATCTCTCCTCATACAGTAACGACTCCATCCCAGATACCATTTTAGTTACCCTCCTCTAAACCCTTTTGAACAATTCAATGTCTTTCCTAAGTTAAGGAGCACAAGAATGAACACAGTACTCCAAATGTTGCCTAACCAGCAATCTATACAATGAAGTTATATCCTCTTTAGACTTGTATTCAATACTTCTATAGATAAAACATAAAATCCTATTTGTCCTGTCACTAGCAAAAACAGACTGCTTGGATGGCTTCAGATTAATTAACAATTACAAGATCCTTTTCTTTCATGACACTGTTAAGGTTATTCCTATCTAAATTATACTTATAATTCAAATTATGATAACCCACTTGCAAGATATTGCATTTATCATAAATAAATAATTAAAACCCATCTGCTGTTTATTTTCCCAACTCATTAAATTATATAATTCCCCTTATAAAACAGCAACATCCTACTCACAGCCAGCAACACCCAAGATCTTGATACCATCAGCAAAATTAGGTTTTTTATTGACTATTCTTTCATCTTTGTCATCAATGTAAATCAAAAAGAGAAAAGGATCCCGAGATTGAGCCCTGCAACATTAATTCCATTTTATTGAGCTCCATTTCCAACAATCCTCTGTTTTCTTCCATCAAGCAACTCTTTCATCCAATTAGTTAATTTATCCCTCACACCTACAAAGATAAAAATGCTTGCAAACCTCTAGTGTGGCACCTTGCCAACTGCTTTATGAAAATCAAGATACACCAAATCTACACCCTTACCCTCAAACATCTAGCAACCTTTTTAAAGAATGTCAAAAGATTTGTAAGGCAAGACTAACTAATAAAATTCTAAACTTTGTTAAATGACCATGCAAAGTATCTTTTCTTAGATTATCCAAAACTTTTTCCACAACTGATATAAGAATAATAGGCATATCATTACTGAGATAACTTCCATTACTTTCTTCAAAGATAGCAGTGGCATTAGCTAATTTCAAATCTGTTGGCACTTGTCCACAATTCAAGGACTTACAAAAACTTGTGGCAAGTGAATCAAATATCCAATCCCTGATCTCATTTGAAACACCTTCAGGGAAATATTATTTGGCCCAGGAACCTTATCATTTTTTTAACTTTTAATTTTTTTTAACAAGTTCAAAGTTTATGCAATTGTCTTGTTCAACTTTGTTTATATCTATCAATTGTTCAAGATGAGGAATACTGCTTAAATTTCCATCAGTAAAAACTGAAGAACAACCAGAATTTGACAACCTGGCCATTTCATAACCATCAAATACAAGTCATCCTTTGTCAAACCTCAAGGGTCCTATCATATATTCTAACATTTTATTTACCCATAATGTATTTAAAAAACCTTAACTGTTAATTTTTACATTTCAAACCAAATTTGTTTCATACACCTTTTGATTCCTGTTTTCACAACTTTTTTGATCTTCTGTAATATCAGTCAATTGAAATTCCTGATATTTACGAAGCTTTTTTTAAATTTTATATCTTATACCCTTTGGGAGCCAACCTGATTTTTTTACGTGGAGCTACCCGTTTCTTTCTGTAAGGAATACACTTGTTTTGAATACTGAAAAACATTTTCTTTAAAATTTTTCTACACTGCTGCCTAATTCAGAACAGATAATTCTTGTTGCATCTGCTCAAATTTTTTTTTTTAAATTTGGAATCAAAATATCATTATTCTTGATTTCCAAATGCAGCAAAACATCAAACCTAATACTGCAATGATCAGTTGTACCTTGGTGTTCCACAACTGCCACCCTCTCAAATATTTCTATATTAGAAGTTAAAAATAAATCTAAAACAGTGCTGTTTTATTAGGTTCCCTAACTAATCAGTGAAGAAATCAATTTTGAACAGTATTCAGAAACCTTCCTCCCTCATGGTTGCACTCTACAATTTCCCAATCAGTATGTATGAAATTAAAATCACTCATAATTGTGATTTCATTAGCAGCTGAAATCTTAACCTCACTGTAAAGTTTCTTACTACTTTCATCTGGAGGTGTGTAACAAATTCTCACTAAGAGTTCTTTTCCCATAAAATCTACAAACAAAAACACAAATAGATTCAATCTCTTTACTATTATCCTTACTATCCTTAACTTCAACAGGAGGTAATTCACACTTTATACATAAAGGTACTCCTCTCTTCTCTTTACTATTCTGTCCATATTAAATAATCTGTAACACTGTGTTTCAAAGAAACTTCTGTCATCAAAATCATCTACATTTAACGATGTTTCAGTTATCACCATTATATCAAATCTTCTATTCATATTAGTATCCTAAAGTCATTTATTTCTTATACTTCTAGCATTACAATAATAACAATTAAGCCTATTCTTATAACTACTTTCATACTGATTTCCTATACTCAACTTCTTCTGTATTTCAATTTTGTTTCATTTAATTTATCTTTGCATTCACCACTGTATAGCCCTAATTTCAAACCTCCTTTACAGCTGAGTTAATAGCCCTTACAAACATGTCAGACCCTTTCCAACTTAAGTACAAATCCTCCATTCTAAATAGTTCCCTCATCACACAAGTCCAATCAGCTAACCTGCTCATCCCTACTTGTTAATTTTAGTGTAGCATTTAGCCCTAATGACCAACTCAAAATTTCATCTTCACAGTTAATTTATGGGCTTTATCCTTAAATGTTCTTATCAACCCCTTGCACTTACTAATTAGCTCCTCTAACTTAAGCCTTTTCTATATAGTTAGCCCCTACATTTGCAACTAAAACTGCATCACTGCCAATCCCCTTTCCTTATATCTCCTGTGCTGTCAGTTATGTCCTACACCTGTGCTCCTGGATAGTATAATCTAACTCTCTTTTCCCTATTTACTCCCCACAGGCCATGTAAAAGAATCACCTATAACCTCTAAATTCATGATCTATATTGTTCTGTATTCCTTTTACTTTCCCCCTCTCCAATAGCTCCTCATCTACATAAGCTAAGGGTGAAAGAGTTAAATACAAAGTAAACATTACAGTGTGCCTTCAATAAATATGTTTCATCTCATATACTGATACAAATGTAACTTTCACAGATGCAACAGGTTATTTAACCATATAGAAGTTCCTTTGAAAAAAACTATACTTCATGATGAATAATTTAGAAAAACAAGAATTAAAATAAACAATCATACTGATGAAGATTAGGATCATTGCTCAGTAAAACAGTTAAACTTGGTTAGTATTATATCAATTCATTTTAGTAATGTTTTACATTACAAATGTACTAAATCATGACTTTAGCTTACAGACAAGTTTTTATTTGGCGCTTGAAAGTTGTTGCCATCCTGTTCACTTACCTTTCAAAAAACAAAAAGAATTAAACCCATCCTTTGCTTTTCTTGAAATCACCAACTTCCCCTTTAAAATCTTTCAAAGTGCCAGTCTGTACTACTGCTGACAGTAAATACTTTCATATGTTAATCACCCCAATAGAAAAACTGTCTTAACTGAATCTTATCCTGTCTTTGCCATATTTTAAGCTCATGTTCTCTCATCATAGTGTCTTAAAAAATAGCATGAAAAAATTCAAGACCCTTTATTCTATCAATCCCATGAAAAATCTTGTAAACTTCAATAATATCACTTCCTACTATTCTTTTTGCAAAAGAAAATAACCTATTATTTAAAAATAAACCATTCATCCCTATAGCCTTCTCTGCCCTTTCCAACAAGTCAATATATCCTTTCTAATCATACACAGTGTTCAAAGCATGCCCTTACTAATAACTAGTATAATTAACTCCTTTGACTAAGAATCAATATATGTATATCTATAAATACACTCTAAAATTATTTTAATATTACTGCTAATCATAAATATTTCTAGTCTATAATTCATAACATTTATGTAAAAGTATATCCATGTTTAGAAAAAAATGTTATCACTTACCAACAAAATAAATATCTCCAAATAATGGATGAGAATCCTTTTCCATAAGTTGTTTATAAATATAGGCTTCAGGAGCAGAAACATTTGAGATATCTATTTTATCCACATTTTGCATCTGGCTTTCATCTGTAGTATCCTCAAAATTTGAAATCTTTTCCAATCCTTTTCTACCATATTCACTATCTTCAATATTACTTTTACCTACATAATTGAAAGAACATAATGATTTAATTTAAACTTCCAATCAAAGCAAGCTCTCTATTTGGTAATGAATATGGCTAATTAAATATACTTTTCATACAGTCTCATTTATGTAGACTAGACTGCAGTTTCATCAGTTAAATGTCATAAGAATTTAATATCCAATATATGATAAAAATATTTTTAAAACATTCCTGTTGGACTTAAAGGCTGTTCAGATTAAAGAGCTATTTAGTGATTTAACAGCTAAAGATTACTTTTCATAACAATTGTTAAAAGTTAATTGTTTTAAGAGCAACAATTATGGCAAACTACTTCAAGTAATTCTGTATGAGTTATACATTATGTACGTAGTGTTACTGTTGTACAAGGCTTTGTAATATTGTTGACATCACCTAACTTAAAGTTTACATTTTTCTCATTACATTAAAGATATTACTAGAGTGCTAGATATTTCTCTCATGTAAATATATTGTTTGTTTATTTATTATAACCATAAATCTTCAAGCCAGAAACATATATATATTAACAAAATGACAGAGTACATCAACCAAAACATGACAGTATTTGCAACTGATCATCCCTTGTGTGGCAGAAGGACATCATACCAAAGAAAAAAAAAATCAAATGTACAGGCATGAATACAGTAAAGTGCAACAACACTAAGGGCCATCTGGAATTGTATATCAGATCTATGGTAAAAAGAACTATACACTAGTAATACCTCAACTGAATGGCATTATCCACCACTCAGCAGGACAGGCCTTCACAGTCCACCAACTGACAACCAGAAACCAGTATGTGGGAGAATGTGTTGGAGTCTGGAGAACTACATCACCAGAGACAGTGCAATGGATGACTATGAAACCCTACCTAGTAAAACAGAACTACTGCATCAGAGTCAATCAACCAATACAAGGCAGCATCTGAAATTGTATGTCAAGTCCACAGTAGGAAGAAATTCAACAACACAATACAACAGTGATAGGCAGCAATCTATCCCTGACTCATCCCCTAGACAAAAATAGCAGGCAGCAATCTATCCCTGACTCATCCCCTAGACAAAAATAGCAGCAGTCCTGTGGAACACTATTTCTGTGGTGTGCATAACTCAAACCCGAGGTGGAATCATTTGCATGTAAATAACAGAAAACCAATCAACCAACACCTTAAAACATCTGGTTTGATATGACTTAGATGTACATCAGGTCCATAGTACGAAGAGCAACAATGTAACCTACACTTAGCTCATGTTCTGGATGAACAATAAGGATTTTCAATAAGAAAAACTACACTTGGTAAGATTCCACTTCCCACAGAGAGATATCCGCAATACTAAATGAAAAAAGCCCCTGGAAATTAGGAGGAGAAAATTTTAATTTAACCTGACACAATACAAAAATAAACAGTACAAAAAATAGAGTCAGCAGTATAACTGAAAACACCAAAAATCCTCAAACAAAAACTGCCAACTGAGAAGTGATTATTAAGTACAGATATGAAGGTGCTGGTTATGATACACGTGATGTCATGTTTCTACTGGTAACAAGCTGTTGCATAATCACTTGCATTACTTCTCTGTATCATCTTAATATAAGAAAATAAACAACTGTGAACCTGACGATGACCAAAGTAGGTCAAAATGTTGTTCGCTCTTCTATTTAAAATATTTTCTCAACCCAAACGAGCCGTTTTTGCATATATAATTCTCAACAAGTGGGTTTCTCGACATCACTGAGCAAAGTAACTGATTACTTACAAGCAATAGTTAATCAATTAGTGTTACAAAAATGCAGCTAATCAAAGGAAAATCAACAAGCTGGCAGAACACATTGACTCTATTATCACTTAAGTGTTAAATAAATTATAAATTAATATTTTTTTGAAATTGTTATGCTTCTAATTATAATTAGTAACAAACAGGTTATTCTACACTAAACTGTTATATATACATACATATAAATATACATTTTAATAAAACAAAAACACTGTGTTCCCATAGTACAGATGTAACAAGACATACTTAATGGTTAAAAATACCAAGTGTTCTTTAATACCACATTATATTTTATATTTTGCATAAGTTTACTCATAAGTAGCAAATCAACTATCAAGTAAGTTATGTTCATAAGATCATGAAAAATGTTCCAAGCATCCTTACTCCTTCCCAACTGGTTTTCAAAATTTGTAAAACAAAATCATGACACAAAGTTTTATTTTACAAAATAAATTGACATTATTGTAATATTTATGTTATTCTTTTTACATTTAGACTACTCAACAAATTTTGCTAAATACAAATTTGGCTAATAATTATTTACAATTATTCATTTCCCTTGATTACATATCATTTGAGTAATTACATAATTATAGCTAAAGTCTCTTGCAAAAGTGAACAATACATAACCTAGGAAATTACATGGTGAGAAGTAACAGGTGAGAAATGCAACTGAAATTTCTATGCAGGAGTTATATCATTTCTTACAAAAAATCATAATGAGAAAGGAACAAAATCACTGGTCAAACATAAGATACAGACATTCTACAAAGTTTCTGATTCTCCAGTAGATATCGTCAACACTGTGACCTGGGAACCTAAGCCAATACCACTATTGACTTTCACAGAAATTATCTTTATATTAAATCTCACATTCATGTGGATAAATCAGAAATTAGAAAACAGAAATATTGCTAAGACAAAAGAGTAGAAATAATGGAAATCAAACACAAGAAGCTGAAAGTGATATAAATTTGTGATTAAGCACTATCAAAATTTTGTAGTCACATGAAGAGTGAGTTAAAATGGAAATCCAGAAAGTGAAGGTTGTTACAGAATAGTAGAAGCTTGTGACATCATTACAAATGGCACACTAGGATTGGTGAAAGGTAGTCACATGATCAGCATGTACTGAAACTGCATGAAACTGATGAGATATACAAGACTTATGCACTGTCAGCAAAAAATTTTAACAGTACTTAGAGGACAGTCCAAGATTAAGGTAGCTTTGGGTGAGAAGAGATAAAACCTTTCCAAAACAATATTTTGTAATTTTCTGATTTATTTAGTGTAATTCATGAAGAAATTATACACAGCAGTAAATAGTTTTGCCTGTAAACAAAACAACCCAATTATCAATTTATTTTTATGAATTTATTTTGCCTATCACAAAGAAATCCTTTATTTCTGCCTATCATCCTATAAAAACATATTATCCATTTATCTATTTCCAATCGCTATCATTAGTTTTTATACAGGACTTGAACCTTAGTTGAAACCTGATGGTATCACATTAAGTGGTTTGAACCACTTAGTAATGAAAAATAGCTATATAACTGAATACTATAGATAGAACAAGGCCAACTACTACATAATAGCAAATACAGAGGTTTAACTTTTTTATAGTTTTTGCCACTTTGATTCATTTTGTTTTTGAATGTGAAAGAATTTCTCTATTTGAAAACTACAGAAATTTACTTCATTGAGAAGAATTCAAGTAGTTTGAAATAAAGTAAACTTGTACATTTTAATGACAGGCTAAATGGGTGGCAAAGAAAACTATTACAAGTCTTATTGTAATAATAAATGTATAACATTTAAAGAAAATTTCATGACTATCATATACAAGTAATCTACCCATAAGAAGGAAGACATCTACATACAATATAAAACAAAAAATTACACAACTAGATTTATTAAGGTTTGATAAAAGTACCTTGTTAACAACTGATTTTTTTATTTAAAATTATAGCATTTTAAATTTTTGATAGATATACCATGGTTTTACTAAGTTCTAATGTTTGTAAACATGAAACTGTTTTGTTTGTTTTATTACATTTACCAAACAAAGTTAGTGAAATTTACTGTTTGGTAACATGATGAATATTCAGGTGAGTACAAATATTCTGATTTCTGAAATCATTATTGAATATTATATTTATGTTATTCAAGTAACGTACAATCACAATTTTTTTTTGAAGTAAAAGCAATATCAACCCTAATGTTGAATGGTGGAAGAAAAGTTTTTGTTGTTTTTTACAGTAGCCTGATGCAAGATTATTACATTTTAAAAAGAAACAATTTTACTCATTAATGGTGAACATGTAGTTATGTTTAGTTGATTTATTTGTGAAGTATTATATCTGTGTAAAAAAACAAATTCCACAAAAATAAAATACTATCAAAATAAGTTGTGATACCACAATGGCTTTTTATTTACTTTTTTGCTTGTACAGATGTGCCAGTAAGGGGTATGCATATACTAACTGATTAATGAGTCTATCAATAGATTAACAAGTTTGACCAATCTCCCAGCTCTAATGTTTGCTATATTCATTAATGATCTGCTCAAGAATATTAAATCGTCACACAAAATTTTTGTTGATAATTCTAAAATATATAATTAAGAGAGAACTAAAGACCAGGTTGAATAGTTGAGGTCAAATCTCAAGATATTGGCAAACTGGTCAAATAAATGAATGTTGGATTTAATATTGAAAAGTGTAAGATTATGCATTCAGGAAGTAAATAATATGAAACAAGATTATTTTATAAATGAGGTTAAGACAACTGTTAAAAATACTGAAAAAGATTTAGGGATATTACATTCTTCAGACTTGAAAGTACAGTGACGTACTTCAAACGTTACTGAGAAATCCAACTAAGGTCTTGGAATCATAATATCTTACTTTGAGTCTCTAGATGCTGAGACACTTTTGATATAAGACTTATATAGGACCACATTTGAAGTTGACTGTACAATCTTGGTTATCATACCTAAAACAAATGTTGATGCCTTGGAAGGAGTGCAAAGAAAAGCCATAAAACTGGTTCCTGAGCTAAAGGATAAAGCACATAAAGAGACTCAAGGAGTTAAATCAAACCACACTGGAGGAAAATAGAAACAGAAAAAAAATGTAATAAAGATCTTTAAAATCAAGGAATTTAAATATAAATGTTGGAAAATTATTTGTAACAAATCCAAGGGACCCAGCAAAAATGTACACAAATCACTATAATAAAGAAATAAAGAGAGATTTCTATACACACAGAGTAGCAAAGAAATGAAATGAAATAGTCAATTATGAAAGATATTACTGAAGCAATGTCAGTAAATATTCTTAAGAACAAATATGATAAAGACTGATAATCTCAAACATCTGTTAAAAAACATGAAGTACAAATAGTGATAAATACTGCACTTTTCTGTGTAGAAATGGACAACAAGCATTAATAAATACACTCATTCTTGCTTATTATCAGTGAAAATATTTACAAAAAGAGAAAGGCCAGTCTACGGAAGTGACAGTTTGTCTTCAGATATGGCAGAAGCTGTAACACAGAGTTTAACAGAAGAGATTAGTGTTAGATACAAGAAAACAGTATTTACACACAGACTGAAGTGATAATATAAAATATGGTGGTCCAGATAAAGTAAATGGTTCATTTTTATCCCTTGGAAATTAAATACACAAACACAAATATATATTTTTTTCAATAACCAAGCTTAACCTTTTGTATGTAAATGTCATCCTTTAAACTCAGAAATGCTCTCAAAAGTTAAAATGAGAAATTTTTCTCCATAAAAACTTTCTAATTGTCTTGTTTTAATTCTTTAATAAATTAACAGTTAGGAGTAACACCAAGGTATGAATATAACACTAGACAAAAAGAGAGTTCAAATCCACAATGATAATATTTATTTTACTTAAGTTACAGTGGTTAGATACACTCGCTTACTTTCAATGCACTGCTGATTCATTAACTGATTAAGACACTATCACACCATACTGTTATTTCATTAACTTACCTTTGCTCTTCTCATAATTGTACACAGTATCACTATGATCTGGCCTAAAATTTCTCCTTTCAATTTCAAATAAATCATGCAAATATTGAACTATGTTATCATTCTCTTCATCTTCTCTCCTTGTTTCAGCTGAATGAATAGCATTACTAGATTCATACTTGATATGTTTAAAAACCGTTGGTCGAGTTAACTGTTCAAACCCATGGAAGAAATTAACTGGATAAAAGAAGCGTTCCCTTACACTCACACCGTCCTTCGAAAAAATCGGTAGTGATGAATCTTTATTAGGCTTAGAATTAATTATAGTACTACTAACAATTATGTCATTAGCGCCATGACCACTACAAACAGTTAAAACTAAAACTAACGTCACTAATAAGAAAATTATATATGAAGAGATCATTGCGTTGTTATACATCTAAAAATTAAATAAAACGAAATACATAGTTTCGTGGCAATGTAGCACATACAAGCTAAACTAACGTTTGAAGCCAAGAGTAAATCTCTCTACATATAGTTTCCAATGGTTCAAATCAATACCATACAGCCCTGCTTACGTAAACGTCCGACTTTCCAAATAACATGTGCCACCTGAGAGTTTGTTTTTATTTATCAAAACTTTAATTAGAAAAACTTAATGCGTTACAAATTTTGATTTGACCAAATTATTTCAAACAATAAAAACATTATTAATGATATAAATAAACAACATATTAGAAAAAGTTATAACGTTTTAATATAAGCCTAAGCTCACGAATATTTTGAATTTTGATTGTAGATACCCTATATAGATTATAGATATCAAATATATGTGATACCATATATTTGACTATAGTTATCTTCTTTATAATTTAAATCAATGAGTTAAGTCTCTAGCATGATGGGCTATACCAAATTGTTTTGTGTAACCAACTCTTGTATATCCATTATGCTCCTGAATTCCATCTTTCGTTATTGTATTTTTCTCAAGTATGTTGAAATTCACATTCTTAGTGGATGTTGAAAATGGTATTTCTTTCATTTTGGTGTGTACTATTTCTGTAGTGTATTGTGGTCTCTGTTTTCACTTTATGTCATTAACATATTCTCTTTACATTTTTAAACCGACCTCTGACAAAGTGGAATATAGCTGTATGCATATAATTTCCTTCCTCTTTATAATAGGTGTTTATTCTTTCTACTTTATCAAATGCTCAAGGTATCAATTGTTTAAGAGAGTTTAAATAGTTTGTTTTCCTTTTTTTGACTCCTTCAATAACATAAGTCTTATAAATTCTGTAAAATAAATAATCTAAGATGCCCTAGTATAATTGAATAATACGTGTTTGCTATCTGCTAATTTATTGTATAATTTTTCAAAATGTTCATTTCATAAAACCTCAATTATGAAAATAGTTAAGTTCTTTCCACACTAGCAGTCTGTTGTTCTATATCATTCACCTAACGTGTTGCCTATCATTTCATTTGAGAATGATTCCTGTAAAGTTGTACAGACTATACAAAAGTAAATAGTAATCTTTTCCATCGATCGTATAGCCCCTGTAACATATAATCTCACTTATATTTTTGATTGAAAATCAAAAAGAAGAGGAACTACAAAGCTCGTAAACACCCCAGTTGGGGAGAGAACTCTTCTGATTTCTCTCTCTCTAAACTGAACCCCTGTTACGTTAGTTTAGTTTAGTTTGATTGAAATAATAGACCATAAAGTAAGAATCACATGCACTCTGAAAAGACTAGCAACTTTTTTTTGGCATATAAATCAAAATAAAATCATTCATATTTACTCACTGATACATCTTATGTCAGATATTATATCATTCTAAGGGGAAATTAGGGCAGCTGAAAATATCGAAATGTCTGCCTTTATCCTGTTGGAGTGGTTTTATTCCTAGTAGATTAATATACCCATATCTATGAGTTACCCAGAAACTCCTGGAAAGTATCAAGTATGTGTCTAAATAACCAGGTTGTTTTCTTTTTATTTCCTTCGTCACTTGCATTGCAAAATGTTGTCTGTTTAGATGGTTCTCAAGTTTTTAATCTCCTGTAATGTGTGTGGAAATGTCAGAAACGTATTGTGAAAATATCTCAGTCAAAATAATGATCTTAGAGGTCTGTTTTGTAGGCATTAACTTTGAAATGTTTCATAGAGAAGTTATCAACAATTTACGACAGGAGTAATCCCTGGCTAAGCTTTCTTGTTGATGGTAGTACTTATTTTCAACTTGGAATTAAATTCTCTTGATACAGAATAATGTGAGATCTGTAATCCTGGTGACTGTTAGATGGGCTTGCTCTTTAAGAGTTTAATTCTATTCAAGTTCTTAATGAAAAAAATTTAGTGTGTCATAGGTTCATACATTAGTTCATAAACAATATTTATACTCAGGTAATGTGTCACTCTTAATCATTACAATGAGTCATAGCTAGATGCAGAATACCTACCATAACTTTTCACAAATTATCTGAATATGCCTGATAATGATATATTGGTAATTAGTTTACCAATGCTTCCAGAGATGAAATAAAATAAAGTGCTACAGATAGCAACTGGGCATAACATTCTGTCACAAGGAAAGTTATAATTTATTTTTATTGTCGAAAACTTCTCTATACTTCATAATGTATCGGTAATTAACACTGAAGAAGAATAAATATTGGGAACTAACTTCATGCAGAGATGTGGATTGAAGCTTAGCTAACTTTAAATAGCTTCACAAAATATGACCAAGAAATCCATGCACAATAATGACATTTATTACATCAGAGAATGTGTTTTCTGACAAAAAGAAAAGTAGTCATTGTATTATCAAAAAGTGAAAATACTTATATCAGGACTTGTTAAAAATATATTTATATCTAGTGTTTGTACTGTAATAGAACTAATCGTTTCAATATATTCTGATGGATTAATGATTGGTGGAACTGAATCTGAAGAATGAAATTGTCATCATTAGAATTATGAACACAACAAACCACTAAATCTGAGTGAAATAACAATGTAAGTCTATACAGACAATACTTCCGCATAAAAAAAGAAGAGAACTAGTTATTACCTTTGAGAAAAGATTCAGGAAGTCTCATTCCAAACCTTTACATAAGGAGAGCTTACCATCTTACTAATAAGAGATGTATGACTGGAGTTGTGGAGGCCTGACAGCTCATTAATGCTAAAAATTACATAAGTTGTTCATAAAATATCAGAATACCTTCATATCCTAGGATAAACAAGTAACATATCTCCTAAGAGTTATACTGGAAATTCATCCCCAATACTTTAGATAACTAGGCAATTTCCATTTGCAAAACAGCCTGTAGCTTTTAAAGAAATAAAAATCATGAAGGAACAAGGTATGATAAAATAAAGAACTAGTCCATGGGCGTTATTTTTATATTTGTGATAAAACGAGATGAGCCCACAAGGTTTTGGAAGACTAACAGAATATTAATGAAGTCACAGAGAAGGATGCCTATCTACTGCCAAGAATTATATTAAATCGGGTGTTCTTTTTGGATCAAAACTATTTTCAGCATTAGATGTTAAGAATGAATGTTAGCAAGTATGAGTCGACAAAACAAGTAGAAAGAAGATCGGGCTTATCTACTTTAGTGGCATAATTGTACAGGGGAATATTTTTTATAATTAATATGAGGGACTAAGGAAAGAGTGGATCATTTTGAAAGAAGACCTTAAATTGAATCCAAAAAGCATGAATTGTTCCATCAGCATGTGAGTTTCCTGAGACACAATCAGCAGAGAGGGGGTGTCTACAAATCAATCAAATATTTACTCTTTCAAGAACTGACCAACATCAGAAAACCTGTGTGACATAAGAGGATGTCTTTGACTGCATTCTTGCTATTAAAATTTGTAAAATCATTCTCTGGCATAACAAAAAGTGTGTATAAATTCATTGATAAGCCAAATAAGTTTTGGTGGGCCTTAAATTCTGAACAAGCATTCAACAAACTGAAGGAAGAATATGCCACTGTCTGTGTATTAGCATACCCAATATACAAAAACACAAAGGAACATCATTGATGTCATATACAAAATGATCAAAGAAAGATTTAAATAAGTTAGTGATATAATGAAAAATCACTATAATATCTATGTGAATATTTTAAAATTATAATGAGGTGACATCACAGAGAGGTATAATGCTTTTCTCAACTGATATTGAATTTTCAAAAGTTGAGCACTTATTAGTAAAAGACATATTTTGCCAAAGAGAATCAGTGAGATGGTTTGCATAATACAGAAGGACAGACAGCTCACATCAAAAATCCTCTATTAATTGAGATAATCTTTGGAAATACATCAGTATGAAAAGACCAAATTGAATAATTCCTGAGAAGAGCCTGCCATTTGAAAGTCAATTTTCTAAAGATTCCAAGGATTCTGTTAAGACAACGTTTGTAGAATCACCAAAGAAACAGACATGATGAAGGGGTCTGGCAATGATGCAGTCTTTTTTGAGTATGTAAAGGCTAACAATATAAGGAAAAGTAAGACAGAGGTGCTAATGAATAATAAGAAGAGGTTAATAAAAGCATTTAAGGATAAAGGTCATAAATTAATTTGTCATGGAACTGCCAAGAATTAATTGTGGAGATGAAATTTTGAATAGATTACTTGGACTAAATGCTATGCTAAAACTAATATCAAAGGATGAGCAGATTAGACGATTGAATGAGAATGATTAGTTAAGCAGAAGGAAGGAACTATTTGGAATGGATAATTTGTACTTAAGTCTGGCATGTTTATAAGGGCTATGAACTCAGCTGTAAAGGAGGTTTGAAATTAGGATTAGATGGTGGTGATGGTAAACTAAATTTTACAAAACTGAGATACAAAAGAAGTTTAGTACAGGAAATCAGTATAAAAGTAGTTAAAGAATAGGCTTAATTGTTATTATTGTAATGCTAAAAGTATAGGAAATAAATGACTTTATGGCACTAGTATGAATAGAAGATTTTATATAATGGCGATAACTGAAACATGGTTAAATGTAGATGATTTTGATGACAGAAGTTTGTTTGAAACGGTGTTACAGATTATTTAATATGGACAGAATAGTAAAGAGAGGAGAGGAGTACCTTTATGTGTAAAGTGTGTGTGTTTGTGTGTTTTTTTACAGCAAAGCCACATTGGGCTATTTGCTAAGCCCACTGAGGGGAACTGAACCCCTGATTTTAGCGTTGTAAATCTATAGACATACCGCTGTACTAACGGGAAGCATGTGTAAAGTTTGAATTACCTCCTGTTGTAGTTAAGGATAATAGTAACGAGATTGAATCCATTTTTGTTTCTGTTAGTAGATATCAAGGGAAAAAAACTCTTAGTATCAATTTGTTACAGACCTCCAGATAAAATTGATGAAATTAGTGAGGTTAAGATATCAGTTACTAATGAAATCATACTTAGGAGTGATTTTAATTTTAGACAGATCGTTAGGAAATTCTAGAGTGAAACTATGAGGGATGAAGGTTTCTGACAACTGTTCAAGATGGATTTCTTCACAAATTTCTCAAGGAACCTGCAATAAATAACACTATTTTAAATTCATTGTTAGCTTGTAATATAATAATGGGTGGAAAGTCTGAGAAAAAATACCTTGAAAAGTCGTTTAAGAAAGTTTAGAATTTTATCTGACAGTCAATATGGTTTCACTGAGGGAAAATCTTGCATTAAAAATCTTTTGGTATGGTTTGAAAATGTTACTGCATTTGAAGATGAGGATAAATGAGTAGGAATGATGTATCTGGATTTTCAGAAAGTATTTGACAAAATACCACATAAAACACTTGTAAAGAAACTTATCTCTATAAGTGTGAAGGATAATTTAACTAACAGGATAGAAAATTGGCTTGATGAAAAAGAGCAAAGGGTTGCTATAAATGGAGTTCAATCAAACAGGAATAGTATGTGAGTGATATACCTCAGGGTTCAGTCTTAGGAAATTGCTGTTTTTGATTTATATTAGTGAAATATATAAAGGAATTGTCAATAAATTACTTAAATATTTGCTAATCATGTCTAGGTCTTGGGTATTACTGGCTGTGATGGGGATGCTGCTGCTTTACAAAGAAATTTAGATAATTTAGTGAGAGTGGTAAATACATGAAAAGACACTGAATTGCTGGAAGGGGTTTAGAGGAGGGTTACTAAAATGGTACCTGGGATTGATTGATTATCATATGATGAGAGATTAAAATATTTAAAATTGTTTCCTTTTGAAGAAAAAACGTTAGAAGGGATTGGTAGAAATGTTAACGATTGTAGAAAGAAATTGACAATGTTGATGTGTCATAATTTTTCATACTTAACAGTGAGACCTAAAGAACGAGAGAACCAAATATAGATTTAGGCAAGATAGAAGCCATCTTTGGCTGAGACAATGGGTTAGTCTATGGAGTGAGTTGCCTTAGGATGTTGTGGAAGCAGTACATTTGAGTGAGCTTAAAAGAAGCTTGATAGATATATGAGCGGTAAGGGCTCGCTTTAATCTTTTTAATTGAATAGTTTTAGTTTGGTTTAAAAGATGGGACAGCTAAGATGGATCAAGAGGTCCTTGTAGTCCCTAAACATCATGTTATGTCATTATGTTATATTCACTTAAACACCTACTTATGAATAACTCCCTTCGCGACGGGGCATTATTTAACCATAAAGGACAAAAAAACATTACATCTGTTTCCAATAATTCTCTGGAAAGAAAACCGCAAGAAATAATTGTTGAATGGACAGTTTCATTTATATTTTATTTGTTTACTGGGATTATCGAAAGAACAATTTAAAAAATATACAATGCTGTTAACTAAATTGAAAATATTTTTATTCAATAAGGAGCTTTGCTAGAAGGAACTTGTCAAGACGCCACGAAAACTCAAAATCTAAAAAGTCCTCGATAGAATTTGGAAATTACCAGTATTACACATGAAACTAGATTATATATAAATATTGAACAAAGTGCGTTATTCATTTAACCAATTTATGGTCGTTTAGTCCGTCTATTGTTCGTTGATCAAGTTACTAAAGAGAGACACCTATTTGTTATAGATCGATTAACAAGGAAATTCTACAAGTTAACTTCTAAAAAAATGCCGTATATTAATTTTGAAGTTCCTGTTCAAGTATTATTCATGCATGTTTCTTTCTTATAGTACAGCCACATTGGGCTATCTCGATGTATCCATCGAGGGGAATAAAACCGCTGTAGATTTACTGCTGTTCCAGAGGGAGACATTATTCTTTATGAAACTTTGCCTATCAGTAAAATGCCTGGAGCAAACATTCATGGAGCAGTACAAACCTGGAGCAAATAAATTAGATTAAATACAGTGGTACTTTTACCAAATAATTAAAACGAATCTGCACAGCAATAGAACACGTTTGAACAACAGAAATTATAGTTTATATGCAACTCCAAAAACCCCATACGATCGGCTTTTTGTCTTTTTCTCTGAAATACAAACAATTTTAAGATATTGTAGTCCAAAAGATAATCTGGTCGTATAAAAATTTATACCCATTGTTTCTTTTCCATTTCAGAGTTGGCGTTGGTGCGATAGAATAGCTGTCTTCTCTCTAATCTGTTGGTTCAAGCTAAGAAATGAATATTCCTATAAGACTTTTGTAGCTTTGTATAAAAATTCTGAAAGTAAACAAAAATGATATATTGAAAGTTATTTAGAGGCACCGCCTGTATCCTAAAGAATATTTCAATATGTATTCAATATATAAGAAAACTAGATTTAACAAAAAAAGACTTACCAAATGTTATTTATTTCATCAGTAATAAAAAGTTTTAAAATTGGCTTGTTTTTGTTTCAATATAACCCCAAACTTCTAAGAGTTGAACAGAAGTTTATCTGTCAGTTGCCCCATCTCAAAACGGATATCTACGAATTTAAAACGTTATAAACTGTGTTTCGATACAAATAGTGGGCAGAGCATAGATAACTCATCGTGTAGTTTTATGCGTAATTTCAAACAAATAAACAAATATTGTATATGCTTAATCCGATTTGTTTTTACTTTGCTCAAAATAAATTAGTGAAAAAAAAGTTTTTGCTTTATTTTCAATAGGTGACGCCACACAGTTTATCCAAAGTTCTCAAATATTTGGAGTGTACGAGACAGTTGTGTTTATTTAAAACTTTCACAGTTTATTAAAAAAATTGAGTTGAATTATTTGGCGAGCTTATAGTCGAGAAATTGTTTCCTTCGAATTACAGCCAGAAATATTGTCTCGAGGAGTAGATTCAGTTATATGTGTGTACTTCTTTTAATACTATTGTGGTTTAATATTCAATATTCAGTTGTGATTGTATTACTCTTAATATCTATACTGTAATAAAGTTATTAACTGTGAAAGTAAATATTAAGAATAAACATCATAGTAACAGTACTGTCAGTAGTATTAAATATGGTTCACAAACTGGCTATGTCAATACATACATCTTACTGTTTGTTCCCCAGCAGCTCAATGATAAACCACTGCAAAAAAACAACAACAAGCTTTTAATACGTGTACAGAAATTTGGAGCCTATAGGCTACACTTCATGTTTTTAAAAATTAAAAAAGATTTGTTTTTGACTGACGTAGTTGTTCACGTGTACAGAAAGTTATAACCTATAGGCTACAGTTCACGTTTTTTAAAAACGAACTAGATTTGTTTTTGACTTACTGACTTCTCTCCTCGTTGAAAAACGTACACATGCTGCATGTGCGTATGTAGGTTTAGTCAGATACATTTATGTGCATCACATAAAATAATTATTTTTAAGCTGATGGTAAGTTGAAATTGAGTTTATGGGATATTATAAATAAACTATTATGCCAAGATAGTTTCATGATATATGGAACATTTAATTTCTAAGATTGTATCTTTAATAAGTGTTTATTTTTAAAAAAAATTCATATAACATAGTTTTTAAAAAGAGAAAATCAATAATCTATTCTGCTTTTTCAAATGATGGCTTAAATTTGTGTATTTATCTAATTAAAATAAAAGAGACAAACTCTGAGTTAACATGGTAAACTTCATTTCCCACTAAAATTTAATACTGGTCCTAATTTTTTAAGCCTTTAATTTTATCACTGCCTGATATTCAGGAAGAATTTATTTCTGCAAAAATTGATAATGTTACTGCTACTATAGTTTTACAACTCAAATTTCTATAGTTAAGAGATGAAACTGTAGAGTAAATCAATCTATACTAATGAAATTAAAAGATTACACCTAATATTATAGCCTAAAACTCTCAACTAATCCTTTGGACACATGAAGTGATGAACCAACTATGTTTACAATAAGTATGAAAAGCATAGCATAAAGAAAGTATTGGGTAATACAAAGAGTCACAAAAGCACTACATAGTTTTAAAAATTGTTTTACAGGGGTGATCTTTCTATTACTTTTTTAATACCATGTTTACTTTGGATACATTTTTCTTTGTCTCAGATGAATTAAAAAGTATTTTCCTAAACAGGTATTAGTTTCATATTGTGATATACAGAGGTCATTGTATAAAATTTTATGAGTTAAATTCTCTCTTTTTTTTTTTTAATTGAATTAAGATGTCTTGAATACTTAGAGAATATCCTTTTTATGTGTGTGTATATATTTATATATATTCAAATCATTGAGACTGGTCTTTTATGAAAGATATTAAATGACATGACATCTCATATCTGGAGATAAATTTTTTTGTTCATTCCCTTTTACTGGATTTTTTGACCACTTCAAATATGTTCCAACTTTTAACAATGTAAGACTGCTGCAGTTTGCTTTGCATGTATTAAAGTCACAAGTATACTTAAGTAATTTAGTAATCAAGGGTTGTGTCATACATTATGTTAAGCAGTTCCAGAAAAGTTTTAAAATATAAGAGAGAATACCAAAATATATTTAGTTATCCCTCAAATGAATTATACTTTTGCTGTTGTTGTTTTTCAGACTTTTATCTGTCCCTTTAAAACAAACTCTTAATTTCAAGAAAGTCGTATTTCCAAATCTTTATAGTATCAGTCTTATTCTTATTATGTACCTAAAATTTATTACGAAAATAGATATAGTGACCTAGCATCAGTACTTAAGTTTAATTTAAATCTAAGCTGGCTAAATCTTGGGAGATAAGTTTTCAGTAAAAACTTTGGTTAATAGCAAGGGTACCGAGGTGATGAAAAAAAGTATTCTACATTTTACGACCAAATACATTAGAAAAGTGAATTTAGTTAGCTATGATGATAATCATTTGATGTTTAGTTTAGCTCTAAGTAACTGGCTTACTCTAATTAGAAGTTATCATTGTTATAACATTCACTGGTTTGAACATTAAACCTAAACAGTAAATAAATTACTGGCTGTAAAGTTTAAGCTGATGGGGTATAAGTACAAAAGACAAGGTGACAGGAAGCCATTCAGTGAATTAAAATCTAAAATGAAAATGAGACAAACAATAATCTTTCACTTTTATTAAATTTTTGCTTTAACTTATATATAAATCTTCCTCTTCTTGTACCAATGTAACAAAAGTAATTTAAGCTCAATATCCCAAAGTATATCATTGGCAATCATTCTGAAAATTTATAACTCACACTAAAAAAATAGTTTTGTTTAAAAACATTTGTCTGTATCTAAGTTTCTAGACCTTAAAAAGTAATATCACTAATATCCAAATGTATAGGATGAATGCAGTCAAAGCTTAAAGTGTTATTAAGAAGTTTTGAAGTATTTTTGCAGCACAATCAAGTCAATGTTAAGTTAAAAATCATCCATAATTTTGAAACAAAGTGATTAGCTTGGGTATCCATTATTCACTTCAGCAGTAAATATCCTAATAAAAACAATACTAATCACTTATTCTATAATAAAATTTACTGCAAGATCTATTAAAGGATCATTATTAGTCTTGACCCTTTTAAAAAACCCATAGTGACTCAGTGGAGTTTTTTTAGCTATTATGAGCAAAGGTACAATTGTTATTATCTCTTCATTTATTGTAATTGGTAATTAACAATTTTAATAGGATATCATGCATGTAGGTGTGTTTTCAGATGTACAGACACATACAAATTAAACAGATCACTATTTTTATGTTGTATTATGTAAGATATAAAAAAAACCAGAATAAAGTAACATTACCCCTTGTTATATTGCCTGCTTTGTGTGTGATTATTTGAACTGTACCAATTCGTGTAGACAAATTCAGAAGAGAAACTTCTTAGAGTCATACCTCTATATGCATCTCTGTATGCTTATAATTTCAGAATAGATGTAAAAATATTATACAATTGTATCTCTGGTTAATTACAGGCAAGAAACATGGTGTACCTTCATTTTCCATCGCAGTTTACAGAAGAAGAAGAGATGTTACAAAAGAAATACCAGAAACTAAAAAGAAAAGTATGTATTTGAATCAAGATATTTCTGTTGTATTTAAAACTACTTCTACATTACATTATTTTTTTTCTTGAATAAAAGGTCCAGAATTTTTAGTTCATCTCTACATCCCTTTTTTGTAAGAGCAATGAACAGTTGGAGGAGCAAGGTGACAGAAGGCTATTAGACTCATCAGGGTCACTCCTTAGTCATTAAAATATTCAATAAAAACATCAAAAATAGATCAGACATACTCCTTCATATCCGTAGGTCGACCATGTGAAAGTTTAAAAGAATTAATAATTTAGTATCTAAACTAATTTATTCCAGTTATTTATTTCCAATTCACAGTATATGTGTATGATATATATTTCAAAGTGAATCATGAAGAATTAAACTGAATTGATTTATTTGAAAACTTGCATTAATATGTAAGTGATCAAAATCGGTATTCTAATTTCAGGAATTTGGAAGTATTCCAAATTGAGCCCCAAAAAGGGTGGTTTGAGGACTAATGGATTTACATGAACACATGCAGGACTCTTCAAAATATGTATTTTTAGCATACCCAAAAACAACAACAACAACAAAATTAATTTTCTATTCACAAAAGTTCATTAAAGGATTATCTGTACAGACATTCTTAAAAATTATGATGACATACAATTAATCATTTGAAACAATATGTAAATATTTTTGCAAAGCACTTGTTTTCTGTGAATTCTCACAGATAATACACCAGTATTATGCCAATATAGCCATTTTTATTGAAGTAATGTTTTCTCTAGTTAGAAGAACTGTAACATAGATGTCCTAAAACAGGCTGTGATATAATAATTTTTAAAGTATCATTGAACTGATGATAAAACAAGTTTTCTCATTAAATATCTAACTAATTTAGCCAAGGACATGTAAAACTAAAGAACAAATTTATTTGAAGTTGTGTTTAATTTTTATTATTTCTGCTCAGTTGTTTTAGAATATTTCTGTTTTCCAAATTCTTGTTTGTTTTCCCCTTGGTGTGGATTCCTGTATGTGGTGAGAGGAGATCCCAGGGAAGGCTCTGTTCATTCAGGTTACCTTCTCCTGGATCGTTAGCCATCAATAAACGACTGTGTAGCAGCAGTAACTGACTGTATTATACAAGCACTGCTCAATGTATTCCTCAAATCTTGACACATTTTCCACTATATCTTTGTTCGTGGTGGAATCCTGCTCAAAAATGGGCCTGGGATAATTTTTGTAGATATCCCACACTTTCAAACTGCATCGCTTTATAGCGAGCCTGTGCACATGCTAGGTGGGTAAGATGTCAAACCCAGAAGGAATCTTGGATAGAGTTCACAACCGGTATATCTTCTACCACCAGTTCCAAAGTCATATGGGACAGGGTTTGAAAAGTCAGTAGGCACTACAATTCTGTCCCCCTTTCGATCTTACTCTGATGGGCAAGCAGTAACTTATATCTGGAGCATTGCTAACACTCTAGGTGAAAGCTTTTGCTGGGTATCTAGCACTTCTCGTTCCTCCACCTTCTTGGTCATCAAAACTCTAGCAGAGCATTCGCCTCTTTCCTTTTGAACTGCCTCTATGACTGTAATTGTCCCTTTTCACTGGTGGAACTGAAATTGGCCCTTCATCGGTCTGGCACTACATCTGTTGGACCAGATGATGTACACTATGACATGCTGTATCATCTATCTCCTGCTTCTCTTGATATTCTTCTAATTATTTTTAACCAGATCTGGCAGGAGAATGTTTGTCCGAATGCCTGGTGCCAGGCTATTATCTTACCTTTCTCTAAGCCTGAGAAAGATCCCAAAATTCCTTCAAACAACTATCCAATTGCTTTTATGAGCTGTCTTTGTAAGACCTTAGAGAGGATTGTTAATGCTTGTTTTATTTGGTTCCTCGATTCAAACAACTTCCTCTTGCCTACTCAGTGTGGGTTCTGACAACAGCACTCCACCATGGACCACCTGATTCAACTTGAAACATTAATCAGAGAAGCCTTTCTCAATTGACAACATCTTGTGTCAATATTCTTTGACATTGAGAAGGCTTATGACACAAGATGGAGGTATGGCATTTTGTGAGACTTTCATATATATGGGTTACGTGGCCATTTACCAGTTTTTATTTAAAAAAATTTAATGGACAGGAAATTCCAGGTTTGTGCTGGTTGGACATTTTTCTGTACTTTTCTACAGGAACTTGGAATCCCTCAGGGCTATGTTTTGAGTGTCACACTTTTCAGTATAAAGATTAATGACATCATTGAACAACTCCCTCTCACTGTTGCTAATGAGATCTATGTCAACGACTTTCACATCTCATGTCAATCGTAGAACATGAGATATATTGAGCGGCAACTACAAACTGCTCTCAATCATGTACTGAAGTGGACCATGGCAAACGGCTTTAATTTTTCTCTCTCTAAAACCGTTTGCATGCACTTTTGTCGCCAATGGGGTATTCATCCTGATCCTGAACTCCATATTGGTGAAGTTTCACCACCTGTGATCCCTGAGACCAAGTTCTTGGGGCTTATCTTTGACCGTAAGCTGATCTTTATACCAACATTAAGCAGCTACGGGTCAAATGCACAAGAACACTGAACATCCTTCATGTCCTCTCTACCACCAGTTGGGGAGTGGATCAATGTTCTATGTTAAAGATGTACCGTGCTCTTTTTCGATTGAATCCTGACTATGGATCACTGGTCTATGGCTCTGCTAGACCCTCAGTGTTAAAGATGCTGGACAAAGTCAATGACTTTGACTCTGTAGTGGGGCTTTCCATACCTCCCCAGTTCAGAGCTTATACGTAGAATCTCATGAACCTTCTTTGCATCTTTGCCATTTGTAATGCAGCTGTCTTTCCGATACTATTTGAAACTTTGTACTTACCAAAGCATCCCACCTGGGATTGTGTTTTTCTTCCTCAGTGGGCCATACTTTGTCAGAGCAGATGATCTGCCCTTGCTCCTTTTGGCCTTTGCATCCAGGTGCAATTGGATGAATTGGGTCTGTCCTTGGATAACATTACAGTATCCAATGGTCAACCCATCCCACCATGACTTTTTACAGTCCCCAAATGTGACCTTTCTTTAAGTCATCTGAGAAAAGCAGATACTCCTGATTGGAATTACTATCTTTCATTTACTGAACATCTTTCAAATATTTTTTCCATTCCAATTTATACAGATAGTTCCAAATCAGGTGACTCTGTGGGCTCTACCATGGTTTGTTGTGGTTCGGTGGTTGTGCACAGAATTCTCTCTACAGCTTCTGTGCTCACTGCTGAACTGTATGCCATATCTCTTGCCCTGGATCATATTGAAGCTAAGCAGTACTCCAACTGCACTATTTATACTGATTTACTTTGTTCTCTACTGGCCCTGGAATTGCTTCACATTGGTTCACACCCTGTTCTTACTGATGTTCAAAACTGACTGGCCAATTTCTCATTAACATCTACTTTTATCCAGTTTTTCTGGATACCAGGCCATGCTGGTATTCACAGGAACGAGCTTGCAGACATGGCAGCTAAATCTATCTGCTCTGGCACTATCACCACTATGCCTATTCCATTCTTGGACTATGGTCCTGTATTCAATGCTCATCTCTGTGCCAGTTGGCAGTCGACTTAGAGTGAGCAACACGAAAACAAGCTTTTCGAAATAAACCCCTTTATTGGACTTTGGCCATCTTGCTTCCATAAGGATTGGAAGGAGGAATTTGTTGTGACTAGGCTACGCATTGGTCACAATTTTTTAACTTATCATTTTCTTTTGTCTGAAACTGATACACCAGTGTGTAGTCTATATAACACTCAAATCACTATAAGCCACATTTTACTTTCTTGCCATTGTTGTGACTTTCATCGAGAGCATCATTTTAACACTGTTTGGTCTCAAGGTTTGTCTGTAACATAAGACAGTATTATTTGTGATTGTAACACTGTCCACCTTGATAAAGATTTTAGTTTTTTAAAGGCTATTAATCTTTTTAATGTCATTTACATGTTTTAAATTTATACATTAAACCTTTTTTAATGTGGTTCCATTTTAAGAATCACAATCTCTCTAGTTTGATTTGAAACTAGAAAATGGCTGTTACATTAAATAACTTGACATCACGACTGGAAGGCCAACTTCAGGTGACTAATGCTGCTGTTTGAACTATCCATTTGAACTAACCTTTAGTCATCCTGACAAGTTGTTATTACAATTTTGCTGCATGTCTTTTAAAACTTTTATCACTTTAATTTTTGAAAATGGCCTTAATGACACATAATCTGGAACCAAGACTGGAAAGGTCAACTTCAGGTGACTGGTGGTGGTTCTTGCACTTATCTGTTAGTCTTCCTGGCAGGTTATGATAATTACCATTATGCAACAGAAAGTCCTCTACAACTTCTCTTCCTGAAGTTTCTCTCATAACATTGTAGACTAGATGTCAAATTGGTTTTATGCTATTTATGTTTTTAAATGCTGTTTTGTTTTACCTCCATTTCCTTTTATGAATTTTACTACATTTACTTCATTTTTACCTTTTTACCGGACGTTTGGCGCAGACGTTTGTGCCATAAATCACTAAATCAAACAACCAATGAACCAACTGATTTGTTTATATGAATTTGAAATTTAATGTGGCAAATGAGGAAGTTCCTGAGACAGTTAGCAATGGTTCTGATGCAAGTTCCAAGATCTTGAGGTCAACAATTTCTTTGAAAGAGTACAGGCTTTATTTTGCAGAGAGTTCCTGTCTTGTGTTTAGATAATAATTTCTTCCTTTCCTGTTATGATTTTTAGTGAAAAATGGTATAACTACTATGTGGACATTCCTTTTTACTGCACTTCCATGTAATTTCCTGAGTCTTGTTCTTTTTCTCAAGAGATCTGTGAAAGTGACTGAATTCCTCACATGATAATTTACGTCTGTTATATCTTCTCAGCACAGTATTTGATTTATTGATTTTTAAAAGTTACTTTAGTTTGAATTTGCATTTAGAGTTTGAACATTACTTTTTGTTTAATTTTAGTGTATGTACTTGACTGTGTATCAAAAGCAGTGGTATATCTTCAAACCTTGGTTCATTTGTCATGGATTCTGCCCCTGCCATCCTTCTGTATTTCATCTTTTATACTTCTTCATGTGGTTATTTGTTCAGGATTTGTCTGTGTCAACTGTTTCTAGTTGTAGAACTGCCCTATTAAACACTTTTCAATCTGTTTCCAGATAGTTTATCCTCTCCTTTACCATTGCTTTTGTCATGTCCATCCTGCTCATCCCTCAATATTTGCATATTGCATTTCAGTTTTGTCTCTCATACCTTGTCAGTTCTCCATTTAAAGCCATTGCTATGTGTTCCTTTACCATCATCAACTCATATTACTGGCATCTTCTGACTGCTCCATAGAAAGTCACCATCTGCACAGTGTTTCTTTGCACTCAGTTTATCTATTTATGTCTTTAGCTTCTCACCTTGCCAGGCCTTTGGAAGATTTCATTCAGCTTGGAATTTGGACAACTTTCAATACTTTCATCACACATTATCTGCACCACCTGGCAGTGTCTGCCTTGGACAAGCATTGTCTTTCTACAGACATCTGTTAGTGTTTGGCTGGGGTAAAATGACACATTACATTTTCTGTATCATTTCAGATAATGCATACAGTACTTCAGGATCCCCTCATGACAGTTTTGTATGTGTGCTTCATATTATATTTCCGCTCGATAATACTTACTGTAGAGATGGAGTGTTTCTGTAAGACAACCAGCAGTTTCTCTGGTGGTATGTGTATCCATATATCTATACACACACACACACACACACACACACACACACACACACAGAGAGACAGACAGAGTGGCATTATAAATGCAACAAGTAATAAAATGAGTTGTTTCATACAGGTTAAGCAATAATGGTGCAAATTGAAATTGTTTAACTGTATGTACGTGTGCTGCATTTTGGATACCTCTCAGTATGTGTGTGTGTGTATATATATAGTTTCATATATAAAGGACTATTACTCGTGCACCTCATGAGTAAAGAAAATGAGGATTTCTGCCCATCCTAACTAAGTTGTAATTTCTACAGTCAGACTATATCTGCTTTTCAGATTAGGGAATTGCAGGCACCAATTGCATTGTCTGTAGTGTATTGTTTCTCCAGACTCTCCAAGATGTATCTCACTCCTTTTCTTATGAAGGACAGGCCTTCCATTTCCCAGTCATTGAAGTGGTGGATCATAAAAATTTCCTCCTTAGCTAGTTTTCATTAACAAAATAAAGCTTGCTAGCCCACGTGTACCCATTCAGTGAGAAGAGGGCTATAGTTTTTATAATTATTACGGTACTGAGCAATGAATCATACAATTATATTCAGTATCCAAGGTGCTTCCCATATATATTTTTGCTTCGGCAGACCACACTTGTACATTCAACAAATGTAGTTTCCTCAGGCAAAAAATATCCAGGGAAAGCCTTTTGGAATACACTGAAGTATGCCAACTGTAGTCCATCTTGGCAAAAAGCATGATGCGTAATAATGTTTTTTCAATACCATAATCAGTATGTTTGGTGTTTTGGTCTTTTACATATGTGGACAAAGTGTGACATATATTGATAATAGGCTGGTTATTAAAGCCCTCATGCTCAAATATCTATTTTCTTCCCTATAATTTACGTATCCAAGATGCTTCTCCTGGTTATCATTTGTCTGGAAGAACCACTTTTGTTGATCACAATGTCATATACAAGGCATTTATTTAGGCTAGATGTTTAGCCTGGATATAATGCACTTTGGATTCTCTGATACAATGCAAGGCATTACTATTGGCATGTACTTAAACAGGCCTATTGTTGTTTCCATACTAGGCTTTCTGTGTTTGTTTATGCTGTGATGTTTCAAGTCATAATTTTACAGCATTCTTCCACTGAATCAGTGCTGTATGTCTTTTTTGAATGCATTGGTGTATGCTAATTCAGTTCTTCTGTTCTTTTGTTCCTGTGTTAATTACTAAGTGAAGAGCACATCTGCTTCAGAAGTAGTGTTGTACCCTACAGGTATGCTTTCTTTCTATGTACTTTCACACTTGTTCCTTCAGGGTGGTTGCTTACAGCTTGATTGAATATTGATATGCATTCACTGTCTCCTTTATTTTTGCAATTTAGGATTCTAGCGTAAGGTTGGTGAAGGTAAGACTGTTTTGGAAGTTAACATTTTCTTACACTGAAAATGTATTTCTGATAGGTACTTACCTCCTTTGATCTACTTCCCATCCTTCTTCCTCATTTATATGGCAGTATCTCTGATCTGTACCTGACAATTCTCAAAAGTGAAGATTGTTCAAGAAGAGAAGAGATAATTAGCAATGCTTGTATAGATGGCACAGTGCAATTGGTGGTGAAGAGATAAAAAAATTTTAGAAATGCTTATAGGTCAATCCATGATTGAGATATCTTTAGAGGTAAATATTGATAGAAAGTACATTATCAGGTAAGAAAATGTTAATACATGTTATTAGTAGCTCAAGCTAAAATAATGAATTTAATAAACCCTCTAATGATGAAGTATCCTACAAAAAATTTTCTTTAATTCTAAAACTTTCATTTGAGATGACATTAAATTTAATATTAAACAGTCAAGACAAAGAATCTAGAAAAATACCGTATCATCATCAAAATATACCAATGACATTTAGAAAAGTCTGACTTGTAGATGCTATAGTTTTTCTTCATGGAACCATCTAACATTATGATTTTTTGCTTGAAGCTGTATGTACAAAAGTTTGTAGACTTTTCACTTGTATATTTTTAAACCTGGTAATTAAATGAAACCTTGTATCAGTTAAAGGTATGAGTGAGCAAGATATTTCCATCCAATTCACTTTTCTATAATACACGTTTTTGTCTTAGAAGCTTCAAATTTAGTGTGTTTTCTTTTTGGTGTTTTTAATAACAAAAATCTGTTTTTAGTTTGCTGAAAAAATATATATTAAGTTTTCAGAACAGTTCTCTCATTCTGTGTAATTAAATGAGAGGGAATCTTGTGTATAGATTATAGTATGAAAAAATATTTGTACTTAGAAATAGTATTTTCATATTTATCTACACAAGACACCAAACATTTTTCTTATTCCAGAAAAAGGCACTACTTCAGCTAAAAACGCCCAAGCAAGAGCCACCAGCAGTTCAAAACCCTGTGAAGTGCAGTAAGTATCACATAATGCAGGGATGTCAACCATTATGATTTGAGCATAATCATCATGACTTTGGCATAAACATTACAACTATATGCTCATACACATAAATATTATGACTTGTTTCAACTCTCAAAGTATTATACATTATATAGGCCTACACAGCAAAGTGGTAAATTGTTTCCCCAGGTCTTGAAAGGGGTGAAAAGAACATTTCTAGTGAGATACAAATAAATTTTGATAATAAATAAAAGACATAGTCCAAATGGCTACTTGCAATAATCATGTTTGTGCTTGAAATAATAAAAAATATTTGTATCTCCAACGTCTACGAATAGTTTGAGTGGGGTACTTCTCCATACTTTGGTATGTGGGGGAATCTATAGTTATGTCATCAGTGCTTGTCAGCCAATCAGCACTTGCGTAGATGGGTATTTTTAGTTTTCTAAGCAGCATAGGAACACCAATGCAATCATTCACAAGATGGAAAAAAGAGGTCTCATTCACCAGATTGTCTTGTTTCTGGCAGATCTAAAAGGACTATAACTGTGAATCAAAAATTTAGGAAAGAGTATAGTGCCAAATATCCAGTTATTGCATTATAAATCAGTGAGAGGCATGGGTTTTGTACAGTTTGTCACATCGATTTTTCTGTGGCACATGGCAGGATAAATGATTGTTCCAGACATACAAAATCAGCATCTCACCAACAAAAGGCTGAAGCAAAGACAAAAACGATGCAGATAACAATATTTATGAGTAAGAATTCAGAATATGAAAAAGAATTTCAAAAGAAATTTTTAAAATTTATTTATTAAATACACAAAACAGTCATAAATGAGTAATCTATAGCAGTAATAAATAATAAGTTATAATAATAATAATAATATAATAATGAACAGCTTAGAGACATTGGTCAGGCCTAGTAGATGCAAATGATAAAGGCCTCTATATAATCACTACGCTAAGTCATTTGAAATGGTATCTCTGCATAATGTTATAAATGGATTTGTTTTGTATGCTTAATTGATATAACATTTAACATTGTCACTCATTGCATGAACAACAAAAAAGTAAAAGTATTATTATTTTGAATGATAAAAATTAAGTGGAACTAAACATTTTGTTTGATCAAATGGCATTTTCAATAAATAGAAATTAAATAATTAAACTATGAATGATTATTCTGTTTAAAAATTAAGAGTGTTATCCAATATAGATGATTTTATTTAGTGCATAAAAACTATATTTAAATTTGGAAGAAATGTTAACTTCCTTGTAGCACCAGAAGTAAAAAAAGATGCTAAGGAAGTGGCTAAAAAACTGTTGAAATCTGGGGTAAGTAACTGTTTTTTTTAAATGCAATTTTCTAAAATATACCAAAATGTTTTTATAGTATCATGATTATTTGTTATAGGATCTCTAATTACAAAGAACAGACGTACAAATAAACCAAATATGGTGTTGTAATAAAAGGCGAAAGTATTCTCTGATAGATTGTTTAAGCAGAGTATTTATGATGAAACTTTGTAGAATGGATGGCAACTGCCTGTTGTGGAGACACAAGTGTAGAGGACGAAGTTTTTAAAGTCTTCCGCCTTTCCTGACTTGCAGATGAAAGCCAGAAGACTTTTGAAATGTCATCCTCTACACTTGTGTCTCCACAACAGGCAGTTGCCATCCATTCTACAAAGTTTTATCAAAAGGCAAAAGCATGAAATTATTCAATGTAACACATTATGTGAACCAAACTATTAGTGAATGTTAAAAGAAACAAATCAATAATTTCCTGTAAAAAAAAATAAATTTTTGTTGTTAATTTTGTGTTATGATTTTTCTGACATCAGCTATGTTTAGATTTGTTTAAGGTATGTCCTGAATTGTGGTCTATTATTGTTAATTAAACATCATCTATGTTACAAACTTCATCAAAAGATTGAAATTACACGTTCTTTAAAAGAGGTAGTGTTTCACACTGTAATTTATTGTTTTGTTGCAGTTTTTCTTGAAGTTCTTACTTACTTGTAGTTATTGGACCTGACAGTGAATATGAATATTTAATCATAAAAAATAAAAGACAGTCACACTGTGATATTGATCATTCCAAGTGTTTTGAAAGTATTTCAAAGATGGCAGGATTTGCAGAGATAATGTTCTCAAGAAACAAATATCATAGGGTTAGTCGTTAAAAAGAATTTACATCACTTATAGCAGTGCTCAATAATCTAAAAGAAGATTTGGAATTTATTTGGCTTTGTCATGTCCAGGTGGATACATCCCATCTTACTGGTCAAACTAAATTTTAAAGAATATAGAAAACATATTTCTAGTAATTCTTCCACACATTAAAAAAGAACCATAGAGTTGACATATATTCATTGAATGAGTATTGTTTCTGAACTTTTCAGTATGAAAATAAAAACAAATTTTCATGTTTTGATTTTTGTTTGACTACTACTTGGTCCAAACAAAACCAATGTTTGCAAATTTCTTCTTTCTTTTGATCATAAATAGGTACTTGTAACCCTGAGAAGGAAATCAAAATATTTTTGTATAAAATAGCACTGATTTGAACCTTGTAACTTCAATAAGGGTGTGATGTAATTGCCTATATCTTAACTTTGAAGAGACATACAGTAGTGATATAAACATGTAATGAAAGCTCCTTTTGTTCTTCATCTGTATAAGTTAATGTAGCTTACATGTTAATGGAGATTGCATGTAGAAATCACAACAAAATGATAAACTTATCAATGTGATATGATGCTAGAAAGAATGATGTGGACAAATTACACGAGATAGTTCTGACTTTTTTGAAAAGAAACTTGCTTTATCATTTTAAACCTCATTTATGATATTGTAGAAAAAACATATTTTGTGTGAAACAAAGTGAAGAACTTATATCAAGCTGTAATATTGGGACCTGTTTACATCAAACTTTGTAAGTCTAAGTAACTGCTTGAATGTGCAAAGATAAATATAAAAGATGTTTATAAGTTACTATAAAATCAGGTTAGAACTTGTGTATTAAACCTTGTGACTAACAATTTAATAAAACTACCAGTTGGCTTATCTTCTTGGAATGATAAAGCATTTTTATTGTATACCAGTGAAACTGCATGTGGTGTATTTCAAAACAAAACAAAGATAACATGTACAGTTTTATGAGACAAAAATATGTAGAAAAGTTTTAGAAATACATAGGAAGACATAAGCATCGGTAATTGTAACCTACAACAAACTTAAACATTTTCAATTGTTTTTCAAAAGAAATCTTCAAATTTTCAAAACTCTGAATGTATACAAGTATTATGCATGAAAATATTTTGTTTTTAGAATGTACTTAATTTACAGAAAGTTAATCTGAAGTTTCAAACTATTTTATTCAGTAGTTATTTTTTAAAATGCACCAAGACAAACCATATAACAGGTGTGTCGAACTGATACACCTAGTTCTCAAAATATAAAGTCATTGTGAATTGTATATTAAAATATAATGGTTATGCTGACTTCTTTGTTTTCAAACCTCTTATCAGCAACAGCTTTAAGTTAAGCATGGTTTGTTATATATTTTCATGTAGTCTCTAAAACAATATATGTTTATGTGCTCTTCCTTTTAAATACAGATAATTTATGAAAACACTGAGCACTACTTTGAAAAAAAATTGGTATTTAGGACTTCATTACCTACACCAACATGTTATATTCTCTAAACTTATTTGGCATATAGGCATCTAACAAATCATATACTTTGATAGGAGTAAGCTGAAAAGAATAAATGTGTTGATTGAAGGACAGTACCAATCCATTGAATGCTTTTAGCAGGAAAATGTTGGGATAACTCACCCATTTCCTAAGGAATATTTCAATATTTCCACAAACTCAAAATACACTTGCTAAACAGCTGTTTTTGTCCACACATTAATGCCACTATGCTGGAATCTTTGAAGTCATGCACTCCGTGTGCATGCGTGCACTTCACACGAGGATGTTACTGAATAATGTCGAACTACTGCAGTTGTTAAATACGTGTGTGTTACTGAGTGATACGTTTTCTCTGAATTTCTTTCATTGAAAATGTTTTTTTCTTTTTTTAAAAATTAATAAAATGCTAAAACAGGCGATAATCAAAGTTTTGATGAAAGAAAAACTCCTTTGAACTCAGAGCTTCTTGAGCTTCTTGGGATCCTAAGCAACTGCTAAGTCTAGTCTTAACTTACTCCACCGTTGATGTAATGCATGTATATACTACATTAATTATGAAAATGTTTTGTGTTTATCAAGTTTCAGGTTGAATTTCCTTTGTCTTGTTTATCAGTGTGAATTATTTTTGTAGGCCATACAAGCTATTAAAGTAGAAAACAAGGAAAGACAAGGTTTTAAACGTTCTAAAGCATCTGAAAGAAAAAGGAGTACATCAATACATTATCAGTCATTTGGTTCAAGTTCTGGCTTAGAGGAAGAAAACACTGATAGAGTGAAAGGCGTATGTTGTTTTTCTGTATCTCATTGTTCCATTGTTGTGAAACCTGTTTCAGATCATTTTCTACCCGTAAGTTTAGTAGGTACAACTTTATAGGTGTCATGCTCAAATGGAACTGTATGTGCCCTTAGTTCATATCTCAGATACTTTTTGTTTTAACACTTTTAATCGCCATATTCTCATTGACAATATGAAGAAACAATTGCATAAGAGAGAAGTTATTTCAATTTATTTCCATTTTGTATTATAACAATTTCTTTGCAAGAGACTTTATTATTTAGACTTCATAAATATGTGAAAACCAGTTTTAATCTGTGAATTATTATATGGGGTCATTCCATGTCAAATCATTCAGGAGGTTGCAGGTGACACTCACAGAATGCCTTGAAAAAATTCATGTGCTCATCTACCCATACAATGAAAAATTACCAAAGATTAGATCAATATCTCTACTAGTTTCTGATTTACAGCCCTGTAAAATTTAAGTAATTTTTTGTTATTTTTGGTGAATTTACTTTTGACCAACTTTGGCTGCTTAAAGCTGCAAGAGTAATGGTGGTAAAAAGCTGAAATTTGCTAAACTAACTGAATTAATCTCACAGAATTCAAAAATGGTCTCAAACCAACTTTATCTCTCTTAGGATTAGTATAGTGAGGCAGTTAAATCACCTGAAAACCTAAAATTGTAAAAAACATGTTTATGTAATAAGTCATAGCTCTAAGACTTAATATTATACAAAGCTGAATTTTGTTTTCAAATTTCCTATAAATTTCAGTTGATAAATCAGCAATTGTTGCAATTAAAAGTGTATTAGATCTCCTGTAAAAAAATGTAGTTGCATGCAACTTTTTACGATTTAGCTAAAAATGGCCCCATTTCAGGCCACAGTTTGACCATGTCACCAGTTATTCAACCTTTCGTATTTTTACCATATATTCTTACATCTCTGAATATGATCTGCAAAAAAATCAGGATGGTATTCAACCTACTTTTTGAGTTATAATTTTGAAAAGTGTATCCTCTGATCATTCATTTTTTATTGAAAAACAATTCATTTCTGGTGTGTTACTGTGTACAAATATATCCATACAATTTTGAAAGATACCTGTCATAATATTATGAATCCCACTGAAATATTTTAACCAGCCTTTCACAATGTTGAATAATGAAGTTGTAAAGAACAGGAAAGAATTAATTCATTTCTGAACAAGTTTATTGGCATAACTAGTTAGATAACATGGCAATGCAGATATATTGTGTATGCATTACAGTTATGCAGATATGGCTGAGTTTAAGATTCATAATATAATAAATACAAAGGTAAATCAGACACAAAAAACACAGTGCTACAACAGAGAATAACTGAGAAAGATTATAGTCACACCAAACTGTAATAATCGTGACAATGAAATCTATCAAAAACTACTTTTGTGATAAATTAGACTTAACAACATCAAATAAACATTGCTTTGTTTAGACAGCTTGAATAAATATCTGAAATTCGAGTTTGATTATGTTGAAATCACTTTGACTTAGAACACAGTGGTGAGCACTACTGCCTTGCATTGTAGGTTCACATATCAGATAAAGAATATGTTGGAAAGGAATCCAGCTTTCCTCTTTATGTGACCTCACAGGCCATGAGATCAGTTCGTTTCTTGATTTCTTTATAAATGACACCAACCCATCGGAATGTTCACCTGATCTATCTTTTACGTTTCCCACATACCATTCATGATCGTATATACATGCCACATATTTCCCTAGCTGATAATTGTCATTGCTATCATTAGACCCTATTTGAGCTGCTGCAGCATCACTTTCACTTCTACTACCAACAGTTACAACTGTGTACACATCATCATTTGATAGCCTTCTCATATACAATCTGTTGTTAGAGTGGGGAATAAAGCTGTGATGTGACCGAATACCTACCACAGTTTTGCATTTTTCATAGTGCTCAAGTAGATCAAACTTTACACAGTTCTGCAGGACTGATTCCTGATTGACAAGAAAGAACTGAATGCCCTGAATGTGGTCCTTTGCCCAATGGTGCATATCAGAGACACTTAAAATTTGATTATTTATTATTCAACACAATCTCGATTTTTTTTGAAGATCATGTTCAGAGATGTAAGAATATATGAAATATAGAATATTTCAGTGGGATTCATAAATTATTTCACAATTGTATGGATGTATTTGCATGCAGTAACACACCTGAATTGAAGTTTTTTTTTCAAGTAAACAACATATGGTCAGAGGATATTTTAGAAAATTATAACTCAAAAAATAGGTTGAACACCATTCTGATTTTATTTGTAGATCACATTCAGAGATGTAAGAATGTATAGTAAATATCTGAAAAGGCTGAGTAACTGGTGGCATGGTCAAACTGTGGCCTGAAATGGGGCCATTTTTAGCTAAATCATGAAAAGTTGCATGCAATTACATTTTTGTACAGGAGAACTAATAGACTTTTAATTACAACAATTGCTGATTTATCAACTGAAATGTTATAGGAAATTTGAAAACAAAACTCAGCTTTGTATCATATTAAGTCTCAGAGCTATGGCTTATTACATAAACATATTTTTACAATTTTAGGTTTTCAGGTGATTTTACTGCCTCACTATGTTAATCCTAAGAGAGATAAAGTTGGTTTGAGACCATTTTTGAATTCTGTGAGATTAATTCAGTTAGTTTAGCAAATTTCAGCTTTTTACCACCATTACTCTTGCAGCTTTAAGCAGCCAAAGTTGGTCAAAAGTAAATTCACCAAAAATAACAAAAAATTACTTAAATTTTACAGGGCTGTAAATCAGAAACTAGTAGAGATATTGATCTAATCTTTGGTAATTTTTCATTATATGGGTAGATGAGTGCATGTGAATTTTTTCAAGGCATTCTGATGGGGTCACCTGGAAAATTTTCCAAAATTTGGATGATTTGACATGGAATTGACCCTATGATATCCTAATCTTCATAGTTTGTAAAATAGTGTTATAGCTTTCTGTTGCTTTTGGTGATTTCAATTAAATGTATATATACACACACATGTTTGGTAAATGTTCAGAAAAGGACTCCTTATAACTAGATAATTAATTGCTGGAGTGGAATGCATTTTTATTTTAAAGGTGAGCAATAACTCTCGTCCTGCTATGAAAAGTCTGTTTGAAAGCTTTGTTAGCTCTCGAGAAATAGAAGAGCATGAGAACAAAGAGGAGAGAGATCACGAGCGAGATAGAGATGGACGAAATGAGCGTCCTAGACAAGGAAATACAATTTATGTGAATGGCTTTAATGTAACTGAAGAAATACTACGTAATGGATTTGCTCCTTTTGGAAATATCATGAATATATCCATGGAACTGGACAAAAAGTGAGTTGGATAATAAATATCATATGTTAAACGCTTGTATTATAAGAGATCATTTATATTTGAAAATATAACTTTGTTTTTTATATACCTTAAGGCATTTTTTGTCAGAAATTCTGTGAAGTTTTTGTTCATTTTAATTTTACTTCCTTATATTCCATGGAATAAAATTTCATTTTTAACATTTACTCATCAATATTTTACAAATTTTGATCATTTATATATTATGGTTACTCAGATATTCAAATATAAACTCAGATAAGCCAGTTGTAAATGTGCAGTATTCTGTTTTTACAGTTGTGGGTTTGTGACATTTGAGAAAATGGAGTCAGCAGATAAAGCTATAAATGAGGTGAGAAACCATATGTTTTAGAAAAAGAACAAAATATTTTTTTTGAAGATCCTACTTGTAATGATACCAATCACATTCCAAAAATATTTCTCACGAAAAAATGTCTTATGCTACTTACTGTTGTATCTAAATTATGCAAAATTTTTGTCAGCTTTTTCCATTCTTGTTTTTCTTATGTGAATTGCCTCAGTAAGTATGCAATATATACATGTATGTATGAATGCAAATCTTTTCTTGTCTCTTTTAGAGTACAAACTGCTATTAAAATAGGGTCTATCTATTAGGTTATATTCTTAACCTAAATCTCCAAGCCAAAACTGTTGGTAGTGAGAATACCCAAGCTGGTATTAAATGCACTCTATAATCAGTATGCTTTTTAGGTTTCTATGATATTTACTTTTGATAAATTATGTACCTTTAGTGAAATTGTAATGTAAAATTAGTTTATTTGTATTATAAGTTACTCTTTGGCTATTACCTGTATGGTTTAGTTACTTTTTCTCCAGATTTTCCATGTTAATTTTATCATTTTAAATGTGTTTTTGTATAGTTTATGCCTCACACTGTTGTTATATTTTCACAGGTTATCATTTTTACATTAGTTTTAAGTTATAAAAAATATATAGTCAACACATAATATGTAATCTATTTTTATGTAGATGAATGGAAAAATGGTGTCTGGAGTTAAGTTGCGTGTTTCTTTGGCAAGAAGACAACCACCTGTTCCAGTTTCCTGCGATGGCTCATCAGCTTCGTGGACAACATTGGGTGAGACATGGTCCTCTGTCTGTGGTGATAGTAAAGAAGGGTGATGTCAGTTCTTGAAAAAAATTGAAAGATTTTCTCTGAGAAATAAAGTAATATTTCTCTTTTTAAACTGTTTTTCTCCCTTGTTACTCAGCAATGCATTTAAAATATTACAATGCTAAATTTTGGATTTAATCCTTATTGTGCTGCTTTATCCTTTAACAACAAACTAATCTTTCTTAAAAAGTGTATTTGGATAATTTGAAAGGCATTTTCATTTTTTTTAACCCTTAAATCATTCCTAAATAGAATAATTCACTATAAACTGAAAAACTAACTACATCAGTTGTTGTGTCCTGCAGCAAGCTGTTACTGTTATGCTTACTTGAATTTTTTGCTTACCAGTATATTATAAATTAATCCCAGTTGCACTTGTATGACTTCCCATTACAACTGTGTTTGAGCATTTTACCTGCAAATATAGCCTCTTTTTCAAAGTTTTTGTGAACAAATTTATGCAAATATAAATTAGATATTTTGTAGTTAACTGTACAATGACAATTTTTTATCTGTTCTCTGTTTTTCATTTCTTTGGAATGTCAATTATTTTTTGTTTTGTTTTGACAAATTGTTTATAGGATAGGGTAGATGCATGCAATAATTTAATTGTACCTAACTAACATTACAAAGTAAACATTTCTAAAGAATAATCCCATTCATAATTGTTGCACACCAGTGTTTAACTCCACCCACTTCTTGCTTTTACACACTTGTATCTGAAGTGGGTTATGACAATGTGCTCTGTCCCATAACACCACTTTTTATAATTCTTTTATAGTGTGAAAACATTTTCATCAGGCAGTTGAGCACATTGTCAGTTGCATAAATGTACATAAATGGTGACTTATGACCTGATTAAGAGTATGAGAATATTGTTAAGAAACTTTTTAATTGTATATCTGGTAAGTTAACTATATGGGTGTGTTGGGCAAAGGATTCTTCTACAGTAGATGTTTATGATAAAATAAAAAAATAACCAGCACATACTACACTTGTTTTCCAAGTAATATATATATTCAAAACAAGTTAAACAAATAAACAAAAATTCGTTATGTTATGGAGGTCATAGTTATATCTTAAACACTATATAGTTCTCTTACTATTGTCAAAAGTCCCTCAGGCTTATTCATTTGCTTTAGAACTCAGTTAAGAAGCCAAACTATTCTTCTTTATTACTATCACCAGACTATCTGTGTATAGCTCACTAACATCATCATTAGGTTACCATCATTGTATTCTTTATATTTGTATTTCCAAGAATCATCTGTCTTTTGTCAGAGTCCACTTTAGAATACTCTTCAATGAGACAATTACTCTTCTTATCTCTGATGAAGTTGTTAATCTCATTCTAATATTTCAACCATTAGGCCTTTCACTCCTAAGATGTCTGAACTTCTTGTGACTCTACTCTCTTTTGCTCTTTTTTATCTGCTTGCTGCTGTCTATATTCCCAACATCAGTGGTTTGCATGTGATGTCTGATAGCCTTGACGTCAATAAATTATAAACACAGTGTAAAACTCTCTGGGAGTTACATCACCAATCTTGCCATGACTATTACCTTTAAAATAATTGCTTTTAGCTCTGTTGGTATGCAAAAAACTGAACATTCATGTAATATTCACTCTCAAAATACCTATACTAAACAGTCTTTTATATCTGATGATCATTATTAACATTAGGATGATGTGCAAAATAAATAAATATCCAGAAAACATTAACATTTCCTGGTCATTGTACTGATGAGTCATCCCTGCCACCCATGCCAGTTTCTTATGTGAAGTATTTTTTTATGATTGCTTCTACTTGTTATTCTAGATACATAGTTTTTTAAGCAAGAAATATGTGATCAAATAAGTAATTTGTGATATATTTTCATAAAGTAGTTATGTATGAAAAGACCTAAGTTTATAGTTATTGTTGTTCATTGAGAAATAATAATTTTTTCTTGAGTTGTTGTAGATTATGATAGGGCTTTCATGTCAAACTGCCCAAAGCATGAAATCGCCAGTTGTAAATGTAAGTTAATCACTTTTAAGTTTTACTATAGTTTATTTTTTTTAACAAATTATACGTTTTTTTAGGGTATGCTGCTAGGTCAAAGGTCTGACTGGGGTATGCATCATAATAAAAAGACTTGAAACAACTAACTTGCAGCATCTGACTTTTAGTGTGTAATAATTATACACTAGGTTTTGTTAATCTTGTAAGCTACATTTTTATTCCTGTTATTAGTTATTATACAAGTTCCTTTATTAATAAAGAAACATATTATGTTTTTAATAAATCAAAAATTGTTCAATAATATCCATCCCAAATCAATATTCATCTTTATAGTAATTGGTATTATCCAGAAAAAAAAAAAGTTGTAAGGAAACATGAATTCCTCTAAACATTTCATAATAAGAGTAATTTAACATTGAAAAATATCAAGGTTCTACTGTACTTGTTATCACTGTCCCGTTGTTTAACATTATACATTTTTCCTTTCCTTTAGCTGCCAGTTTCTCTCAGAAGGGGAGTCATCAAGACAAACGTGAACTTGTGACATATGATGATGATATATTTTGAAGGAAATCATTTGTATTTTATCATCATTAACATTATAGTATGTGATTTAATTTCTGTGTTTGATTTTTTTCCATTGCTTATTAAATATGTTTTGGTTTAACACTATTGTATGTTTTTCCCCTCTCATTGTTTTTAACACCTAAGTTACAACTCTCCTCTAATGAAGTTAATAGCGTACAAACACAAATTTTATTGTACTTTGCAAAAAGTATTTCTAATCTATTTGCACAATCTGTAAGAGAAGTTTTGCAGTGTAATCTTTTTCTCTCTCTCATTGTCTTTTAATATTTAAATCAGAACTCATCTGGTTAAAGTTAATAGTGCAATAACACATTTTGTTATGTTTTAGGAGAAGGACTTTTGATGTTTGTGCTTAGAACACAAGATAAGTTAATATTTGATATATTTCAATGCAGATTAGGATGTTTTACTTGCCATTAACATCAAGAAATAGGGAATGTAACTCAGTGTTTAAATTATTGTAAAATTGGAAATGAGTACATAGATATGCTCAAATAAGTAAATGTTAAATCATATAGTACTTGCACCTTGGCAACAAACAGTGCAAACTCTACTTTTTTCTTTGACAGACTTACTCCTTCCCTCGAACCAGCATGTTTTATAAAAAGCATGGGACTGTTTTTGTTCTAATCTCTCCATATACACTACTGTGCAAAAGTGTTAGGAGAAGAGAATATTTTGTCATTCTTTCCATTTTATGGGGCTAATTCTTCTTGAATGAGCCAAGGTGAGAATACTTATCTTTCAAAATTTCCGTGTACTTGTGCCAAGTGCTTGTCATGAGGGTTCTGCTTGAATGAACATACAAATCAAATTTAGGATCTGAAATAAATATAATAGTGTCCCATGCAGAGTCATAACTATGTGGATAGAAGCTAGAATTTGATACCAGAAAATGGTAGAAATCAATTTAATAGCATTTCACAAAAAAAACTTCATAAAAACAATGTTAAACACTGTATATTTAATTGTTTTGTTATGCCACTGCCAAATCCAGCACAGAGAATTGCCAGTAGAGCAGCGAATTGACAAAAAAGCTTTACATTATGCTGGTTGGACTCTTCAACAAATTGCTACATACTTGAGATGCTTCCCAAACACTGTAAAGTACACCCTGGACTGTGGGACTGAAAGAGGCAGAACATTTAAACTCAGTGATACTAATGTTAAGTATCTTTGTTTATTTAGCCTTTGGGACAGAAGGAAGACTATCACTGATTTTAAGCATGAGATAAGCAATCATGTACCAAATGACAGAAAAGTGTCCAGATCCACAGTATCAAGATGACTCGGTAAGAATGGCATATTTGGTCAGATAGCAGTTGAAAAAACTTTACTTCAGTTTGTAACTATTTTCAAGAGAGTGAAATTTGCTAAAACATACAAAATCTGGACTGTTTGTAATTGGAAAAGTATGTTATGAACAGATGAGTTCAAGTTTGAAATATCTGGTTCAAAGCATGGGTTGCATGTTCGTTGGAAGAAAGGTGAAAGAAGCTTAAGTCAGTGTGTAGCACCTACCATAAAGTGTGGAGAAAGCAATGTGGTGATTTAGGTGATTTTTTTCTGCTGCAGAAGCCGAAGATATTTGCTAAGTAGATGGAATAATAAACAAGTGCAAGTACATGAGATACTGATCAGTGATAGTATACCCAGCGGTTCACATATTATTAGTGAAGGATTCTACTAACAATAAGATAATGACTGCACACACTTATCAAACCTATAGAGAAATTACTTTGCTAAGAAAGAAACTGCAAGAATTTTCCAAATGATGCAGTGGCCCCCCAGTCTTAATTCATTTGAGCAGATCTGGAATTTTAAAGGTCAAGAACTTGACAAATCAAGTTACTTCCAAAGCGACTTTATAAGGCTGTATTAGAGACTCTTGGAATAAAATCCCAAAGGATACTTTGATTAAATATGTTGCAAGAATTCCTGACAGACTGTTTGCAGTTATTAAATGGGAACACACATAATATTAACTTGTTGAACTAAACTTTCAATGAGTTTCTGCTGTACTAAATATGTAAATTAATAAAATTTTCATGTTTTATCTGTGATTTACCTTCTATTGTCATTTGAAAGTAGCCTGAAATCTAGTTTTAGACTTTGTTCTAACACTTTTTCATAGTTCTGTAGTTTTTAATGCAAATATGATAACCTGTTTAGAATAAAATATTCTTGTACATCCTACAATTTTGCAATACGTGGTTTATTATTTTATGTAATAAACTCTAGCGTTTGTTAATAGAAAATTATCAAACATTGCATGTAGAGTATACCAAAGTTGGGTTGCTTTCACTTTTTCCTAAATTTCCTTAGCTTACGTTAGTTTCTAATACTTATTAGAATTAATTATTAAAACTTATTAATACTTAATAATTAACTTTCACTTAATTATTTTTTTTCTTAAATTTCCGCTACCAAAAACATTCTCTAAGTGGTCATTGTGTTTTGCACGTGTGAACCTAGACTAATGTGTTCATTATATCTGTATTTTTATGCACTGATACCTTTAAATACTGACTCAAAGCTAATGGCTGGTGGTCTGGCCTGGCAAGGTGGGTTAAGGCGTTCGACTCGTAATCCGAGAGTTGCGGGTTCGAATCCATGTCGCACGAAAGGTGTTTGCACTTTCAGTCATGTAACTTTGCGCGAAGTTAAAAAAAAATAAATTAGAAACGACTAGCGCAGGCAGCTAGAGTGTGGCTCTGTGCGAAATTCGAAACAAACCAAACTAGATTCAGTGCTGCCCTCTATGTACAATTTTCACATGCCACTGGTCTTTAAACTCCAAATAAAATCACACGAGCATAAGGCAACCCTCCTATTGCTCTCTAAAGTGATTAAGTGGTAAATCATTTCATAATTTTGCACTTCTATTTAAAGTCGTACATTTCTCTTCACTTATGAGATTTTCAGGTATGGGCAATTTTGTGTGTGGAAATATTTATTGTGGGATTTTCGTTTTCCAAAATTTTATATATATGTATATTTTGTGTCCTTGTATTTCCACATTATTATTTCACAAATATTTGTAACTCCCACTCTATGCTTGGGACAACAGGATGTTTAAGCCAGACTTAGTAGTGTTTGTTTGTTTTTTGGAAATTCGCACAAAGCTACTCGAGGGCTAACTGTGCTAGCCGTCCCTAATTTTGCAGTGTAAGACTAGAGGGAAGGCAGCTAGTCATCACCACCCACCGCCAACTCTTGGGCTACTCTTTTACCACCGAATAGTGGGATTGACGGTCACATTATACACCCCCATGGCTGGGAGGGCGAGCATGTTTAGCGCGACGCCGGTGCAAACTCGCGACCCTCCGATTACGAGTGCACGCCTTAACGCGCTCGGCCATGCCAGGCAAAAGTAATGGCTTTCGTCCAGCAGGTAGTAGAGTCTTTCATACGTTCTGGATATTTTTTCGAACCCGAAATACCTCCACCTGCGTTTTCGTTCGTAACAGAAAGTATTTTGCTGGGTTTTTTTCCTTCTGCTTACCTTTACCTAATCGTTTACCCATGCTGTTTTGAATTTACCTAAACTTTTTTCCACAATTTCAGGAGAGGTTTTCTTGAGGTATCTTTTTCTTCACTTTGAAATCGTTCCATAATTTTTACCTTAATGTTTTTTTAATTATTCACCAGAACCTGTTCAAATTCATATTTTATTACTCATACCACATCTTGATTATATGTATGCTAGATCCTTTTGTATTACCACTTTTTCGACTCCTAAATTCAGGAGACCAGCATAGACAGGTGGTTAAGGCACTCGAATCGTAATCTGAGAGTCGCGGATTCGAATCCCCATCACGCTAAACATGCTCGCCCTTTCAGTCGTGGGGGCGTTATAATGTTACAGTCAATCCCACTATTCTTTGGTAAAAGAGTAGCCCAAGAGTTGGTGGTGGGTGGTAATGAATAGCTGCTTTCCCTCTAGTCTTTAAGTGCAAAAATTCGGGACGACTAGCGCAGATAGCCCTCGTGTAGCTTTGCGTAAAATTCAAAACAAAATATGATATCTGTAGAGAGGTCTCTCGATTCTTTGGTGTTAAAGTAGTTGATCTCTTGTTTGGTAATTCCTTTTATTGATGCATTTGCCACTGATCTTCACATTAAATGTTTTTTCTCTGATCCTCAGTTACTCATCCAACAGCTCTCACTGTAAATACCTTTAGTCAGAACTGGCCCAGCCTTTTTCTCTATGCTTACCTTTATATTCGTCTTCTACTTCATGGTCTTTCCCTTATTCAGGACACTCCATGTCAAGTCCTTCTGTTAGCTCCATATTGACCATCTCAACCATAATTTCTTCAATTAAAACTTCTGTGATATTCACGAGCGGCAAGTCTACGGATTTACAATGCTATAATAAGGGGGTTTGATTCCCCTCTATGGATACAGCAGATAGCCCACTGTGACTTTGCTATAAGAAAGACACGTACATAACTATGAGTTTTTCTACCTCTTTCACGGCTTCTACTTCTTCAACCTCATTTTCTCTTCTCACATCCAGCAGTGTAACTGCTCCAAATTTTCACGTGATTTTTATCCAGACCTTTAAAACATGTCTAAAACTCTCTTCTTATGTAACTATGAACCATTGTTTTCATTTGCCCTTCTTTCCTTCTTGTGTATCAAAGAATATGGTACATTTTTTGCAGTGGAAACTGTGTCATTCTTTCTCCCTTTTACATACATCTTTCCCCATATTTCTAAACTTTTTAGGTTTGTCACGATCGACTATTGCGGGCTATAAGGCAGCATTACTTAATAACATTGGATTTTCCTGTCCTCATTTATACCTCTGTCCTAAAGACTGTCATAATTGGGATCTGAATGTTTTCTTCCGCCTCCTTATCCTTCCTCCTTTTGAGCCTTTAGTTTTTTGTTCCTTGTACCATCTTTCACTTTAAACACGTTTATTACTCCTTTTTGCCTGTGACCATCGATGCTCTGCTGTGTATGTCATTCAATCTTTCCATATTCTTTTCCATCTTAATTATATTATTATTTATTCTGATCAGTTTTTCTGCAGTGTGTGCAGAGGACTGTACATGCAATGATTCCTCACCCGTATTCTCATTCTGTTCCTGACGCTTTTTCTGTTTCATTGAGGTTCACATTTCTTGAAAGCCCTCATCTATCAGAGATATTTCTCCCATTATCCACACGATATGGTTGTGGCAACTCGCCTGTTGGATGTAGATTCACATCGCCACTCCATGTAATTTCTTATCAAATCTGACACACTATTGTCTCTATGGCTGCTCGACTCTGTAATCCATTGGAAGAGATTATGCAGACTAGCGTCGTACCATACTTCGTTTCACAAATTCTCTTCATCACATGATTATTTTTTTTCGCTTCTCAACAAACTTTCTTCTTTCGCTATTCTTCGTACACATTACTAACTACTGACAAGTTAATTTACAACTGACCTAAATTTCACGTGCGCTGCAATTAAGTAATCACGTGGTGCCTTGCCATTACAAAAGTGAAAGAAAACGTACATCTCTGACCACAACATTTATTTATATTTCCGTAGTTGCTATTTACACTAAGAATTGACATTGCATAGTGTAAAGTAATATGAAAAAGATGAAGGGACTTCGTGGATGCTCAAATAATCGCCGAAAATCAAATTCATGAAAATAATTAAAGTGTAATATTCACGGACACGTGCATGTAAAAAGTACCTGTATAATATCTCGTAAATGTCACGTCGTGCCATCTGAAGAAACAATTAAGCTCGAAAAGATAAAAGCGATAAACAGGAAAACATTACCAGAAAGTGTACGTCTACTTCGTGGACAAGAAGTAAAAGATAATGAAAGCTTGTTCACGTGGATGAATACAATTTAATATGGATAATAACGATGGGTTAATGTTTTACAAGTAATCTCCTTAATTATCGATACACTTGTGAAGAATTTGGTTATATTTAAAGCCAGTGTAATCAGTGTTGTGTATGCAGGGAAAAATAAGAAAATTATATATGTCGAAGCAAACAATTTTTTTAAAAACATATTTAATGGTGCTTTAGTATCAATTGTTACAAACTATTAGATTGTACCAAACTTAATAACTCAGTAACGCACAAAAGTTTTAAAAACTACTTAGAACAAGGCGATCATCATCTATTTCATTAAAAGTTCTGTTACGTCATTTGTTTCACATCAAATGTTACAAGTCTAGTTTCTTGTTTCACATCAAATGTTACAAGTCTAGTTTCTTGATCCTGCATATAATTCCATTTTATTCTACATTAACGAATACATGATGATCTGCACTTTTCCACACCAAATATTTACATTTTTAACAGTTTTCAGAACATGGTCAGCTGTATGTGCAAATAAAAAACCCAATTTCTTTCAGTTTTCATTTAAATTGTCCGTCATCAGTTTTTATAACATCACATTTACCATTTTTTGTAAACTCATTTAGATTTCACTAGTTTGCTGGAAAAGACATTTTAATGTCGATCAAGGTATCAGAATTTATTATTCTGTCTGGACTACATATCACCCATTATTCTTGTAAGGACGCATACATTCTCTTTTCCTAAACATTTAACCCTAAGGATTTTAAATAATGTTTTGCAAGCAACAGAGGCCCGACTTGGCCAGGTGGTTAGGGCGTTCGACTTGTAATTTAAAGTCACGAGTTTAAATCCCCTTTACGCCAGACATTCTCGCCCTTTCAACCGTGGGTACGTTGTAATGTTCTGGTAAGCTCCACTAATTGTTGGTAAAAGAAGAGGCCAAAAGTTGGAGATGGGTGGTGATTGGTTGCCTTCCTTCTAGTCTGACACTATTTAATTAGAGACGGCAAGTGCAGATAGCCCTCGTGTAGTTTTGTACGACAATTCGAAAACAAAGCAGCTAGACATCAACACCTACTGCCAACTCTTGGGGTTTTCTTTTACCAACGAATAATGGGATTGACCGTCACATTATAACGCCCCCACAGCTGAAAGGGCGAGCAGGTTTGATGTGACAGGGATTTGAACCCGCGACTAATTGAAATCTGATTGAGGTTAGAATATTTATAAAATTGTTTTTGTTTACTGCGTATAATTGACCATCACATAATAACACCTCCACAGCTGAAAGGGCAAGAAGTTTAGTGTGACGGGAATTCGAACTCGTAACCCTCAGATTATGAGTCGAGTGCCTTAACCACCAGGCCATAACACTGGATATATAAGAATGTTTTTCTAACGCCTTGTTTAAACGTTTCAGAGTGATAATAAAAAATAAAGGAATTTATCTCTCCCTGCTACACTTGTTCAGTACCCTTGAACATTTCTGTTTTGAATGATGAACACTTGCAAAAGACCCTTAGAATATTTTAAATACTTTTACTGTCTGGCAACAAATTTATTACTCAAGCCAGTTTTGCATGATAAGTGTAAATAATTTAGTGACAATAAACACAAATAACTTAAAGAATCGGAATCGTCACGTAACAGTTCCTTCTGAGTAATGCAGTTTTTATATAATATTTATAGAACAACACGTAACTACATGGTTAAAAACTTGAATGACAGATATTTTTAAATACAAATGATAACTTGTTTCAAGTTTTATCACCAAATTTTATTCACCCTAGACCAGTGTCGAATTTAGAGGGGATGTAATATCTGGAATTGCATGTGATCTTTAAGCGTCAATGGGCCTTCAATCGGTAGTGTGAAGAGGAGTGGGCTTCCAATAAGTTTCCAAACAGGTTGAAAAGATCGTATCAAATTTTCAGGCTAACATACACATCAGTGCAAAGCCTTTCATCGACAAATAAACTAAGATAATTAACTTTTGAGAATATCCTTTTTAACATCTACAAGATATTTAATCAAAATGAACATTTGTTTTTTTTCAATTAAAAGGTTTACTTTAATCCTTATTTCGTAAAGTTATTGTGTTGGTTATAATTAACGTAAACCGCGGAAAGTAAACGATTTGGCTTAATGTGTTTCCTTGAAAGTTAAATTATTTTAAGAAAGCCGTTGGACGTAAAATTAATAATTAATACACAATTTATTTAGGCTTGTAATTTGATCCTTGGACCAATACAAAATAAAATATACCCTAAGTATTCTGCCTTTCGTTTTAATGTAGACGTAACATTATCTTCCAGGTTACCGGTTTTTAACAAATGCTAAATAGCTCACAGTTGTGCGAGGCTCTGTCTTAGTTGCTTCCCTTAATGTGTTTTCATCTAAGAGTGGCTTTTCCACGACCTTCATGGTCTTCAAGACTTTTATCTCCATGTCGAAACCTTTGGAACCAACGTTGAATTGCACGTTTAGTAGCAGATCCACGGCTGAATGCCTGGTTAACGTTCCATGTAGTTTCGATGGTTTTTCATCCAAGTTTGAAGTCGTAGAGGAAAATCAGACAGAAGTCCTTCTTGTCCATGCTGCTTTAGGAGTTGCGAAACTTACTCTGAGAAGAATTGAAACAGCAGACAATTAAAACACCTTGTAAGCGACAACATCAACAATAAGTTATTCAGTATCCAGCTCCCAAAGTCATCGTGAGAATCTCAACATTTATTTCTGAACAACCTAACACTGGGGCCGTTACTGAGAATATTGCTGTAAAGCTGCACCTTGCACAAGAATTTAGACATCAGTGTCTTCCAGTGACAGGCCAGGTTATGAAACTACTCAAGATTAATTGGAAAGGCTAGTAACGTGAGTGATGCTAATCATTCCGTGTAGGTCTGAAGTTACTGAATTAAATAAGTTGTTGTTGTTGTTTTGAATTAAGCACAAAGCTACACAATGGGCTATCTGTGCTCTGCCCACCACGGGTATCGAAACCCGGATTTTAGCGTTTAAGTCCGCAGACATACCGCTGAGCCACTAGGGGCAAATTAAATAAGTAACATTAGGTTTTATTAGTATGGTAGATGTTATCATTGACTGCAGTATGGAAAAAAATAATTGTTCAGAATCCAAAGTAAGAACACACAACACACAGTGTTTGTGTCATGAATAAATAAATAAAATGGTTAATTATATCTTTAATTGTATTTAGTCGATTTTTACATGAAATTAACTAGTTTCAGAGGAATTCAAAGCTACTTTATAATAAATGTTTTGTTTTAATCTCCTGTTATTCTGTGGACCTATCAGCTATTTCAAAAAAGTACCTGAGAATACCAAAAGAGCATCCATGCTATTCAGCAAAATTATGATTTTTGCTCTGATCCAATAACATTTGGTAATATTGATACTCACAAAATATTAATTCAACCATATTACCATATTATTTCTTAACCAGGCTACCCGATTGTATACATCTTTTTATGCATAAAGGACACCTGAAGCGGGTAGCACATAACAATCTGAGATGAATAAGAAACAGAATTTGTCTAAGTTACAGATCTGTTATGTTGATTCCAAGACAAACTATGAAGAAAACATTGTTTTTCATCAGGCACTTACATTCATTTCTTTATGAAAAGACTATAGCTAATGATTCCAACTGATTAAGGAGGAAAGCTCTGGATTAATTGAGAAGAGAAAACTTTAATTTAGGTAAATTTATTGGGACAAATAAGTATCAGGATCTCTACAAACCCATCAGAGAATGAATCTGCTTAAAATGGCCAACAGAACTTTGAAGTAAGAGGATTTCATGGACAGTGGTCTTACTATCGTCACTTTATGAAATCATTCTGTGACGCAGCGCACGAGGTATCTTTAGAATTCTTACAAAAATTCACAAAAAAGGCAGATTCACCTATCTCATAATGCCCGGCATGGCCGAGCGCGTAAGGCGTGCGACTCGTAATCTGAGGGACGCGGGTTCGCATCTGCGTCGCGCTAAACATGCTCGCCCTCTCAGCAGGGGGGGCGTTATAATGTTACAGTCAATCCTACTATTCGTTGGTAAAAAAGTAGCCCAAGATTTGGCGGTGGGTAGTGATGACTAGCTGCCTTCCTTCTAGTCTTAGACTGCAAAATTAGGACGGCTAAGATTTCTCCTCCTGGTTGGGTGTTATGCAGTTGGCTAACAATCTGATTGCGGCCTTATGTTTCTTCATGAAATCGAGAGGCATAATAATAATAACGTATCTCATATCTGTGTGTGTTTCTTGACGGGTATGACACATGAGCTACAAAGAACAACAACAAAAAACAACGTAGATTTTTTAAAGGAACCAATGTCCACTTGAAATCTTAATGGTTTACAAAATACTACTACTCAACATAAGATAATTTATTGTGTGTTTCTTTGCGCATAACAGGCAAAAGTTTTACCAAATAACAAGCTCTTGCTAGAACATATGCTCATGCCTGTAATTCAGGCTTGTATTTTAAAATGAAAGGGTCACAAACAGAAAGTGTCCCCAAGTTACGTTACAAAGTAATGCAACAAAATTAACTATTGCATCAGATTTACTAAATAACAATTCCACATATTATAAGTAAAAATCCTTATGTTTCATCATCCTATAGAGTTAGTTATATACTAGTTATTTACTGAAGAGCTTGATTAAATACTTTAATAAATTACAGGCAAAGGCAAAATGTTATGATTTCTCCACAAATGAAAGTGATAAAAGTTAACTTCAAAGTCATAACATAACTTGAAAACTTGTTGGCAACTGAAACAACAAAGGCCTGCTAGTGGCAATCAAAAATCAAATCGTTCAACAAGTTTCCACCTGAAAGTGAAAGATAAAAAAACATTGGATAAAGATACAATAAATTCCAAATAAATTTCAGCACAAAGTAGCTTTCTTGTGTTCCACTACTGAGTTAAATATAACAGTAAACTCTGACGCAATAAAACATTAATTGGTGCCTTATAGATCATTAGCCCACAAGCAGCAAAGATCATAGCATTCCACTTGTCTCTGTTGCCTAAATTTCTTAAAAGAACAGCTAGGAATGCAAATTAAAAATCGTGTTATTATTCCTGTAAAAGAATCAGACAAAATGGTAACTAAACTTTACTTGGCTCATTTAATCAAGCTAGAAACTTTGTTGAGCAATGCTAAATTTCACTTTTATGAATTATGCTGAAAAAAATAAACAAATTTAGTAAACTGCAAACCAAAAGTAGTGGAACATGTGATACAGCCTAGTACTCAAACACATCTTCAGCACGAATTACATACATAACTAATAGGTTTTGATGGGCTACTGATTGGTTTGTTTTGAATTTCGTGCAAAGCTATTCAAGTGCTACCTGCGCTAGCCGTCCCAAATTTAGCAGTATAAGACTAGAGGGAAGGCAGCTAGTCATCACCACCTACCGCCAACTCTTGGGCTACTCTTTTTCCAACGAATAATGAAATTGGCCGTCACATAATAACGTCACAACGATTGAAAGGGCGAGCATGTTTTGTGTGACGGGGATTCGAACCTGCGATCTTCGGATAGCGAGTCGAGTGCTTTAACACCTGGCATGCTGATCCGGCTACTGATTGCGAACAATCACTTAATAAACCAAGAAAAAAAATAACCATTACACCTATATTTGCATATCAAACTTTTGAAGATCCTCCTTTATCAGACACAGATTTCAATGATTTAGCAGTGAAAGCAATGTTATTACAAGAACAATTAATTGAAAATGTGATTATCTACTATGAAAAGGCAGTTCGTAGTTTAGAAATAAGATATAAAACTCGAAAATAGCAACTAAGTGTTTTTTGAGCTCTAAGTATTTTCTGTCATTAGCAGGAGCGTAGATCGTGGGAAGGGATGAGGGTATTCATCCTCCCCTTCATTTTAGGTAGGGGGTATGGTGCATACAATCATCCCCCCCTACAGTTTGGTCTGTTGAATTGTTTTATTGCATCACAGGCCAACAAATTGTGTGTTTGTTCTTGTGATTCTCGTGTTCTCACCAATCGAATTGCATAATTAAGCTAGATGTAGGCTTTTTCATTAGCCGATATGTACATCTAAGTTGTTCGATCTAAGCGATAGTTCGTAAGTATCAGTCATTAGGCCTAAGTATACATGCAAGTATCGTGGTAACAAGATTATTCTGTGATTGCATGTTTACAGCTTTCAGGTTCACGTAATCAGAGATTACCAATTTGCAAATTGAACAGTCCACATAAGTGGTTGCAAAAATCATACCCCCATCGGGTGTAAAAAATCTATGCCACTAGTCATTAATTAAATGGACAATGATTTATACTCCTGACATATTACGTAACAAAGCTGACGAATTTTCAAAATCCAGATGGCCAGACACGAAAATGGCTCCAGAACTTTATGAGTATAATTTTAACATTATGCAGGACCATGGAAATTATAATTTAATGTTCAAAAGACTATGTGCTATTGAATAATGTGAAAAATATGTGAAGTAGAAAGCATGAAAAAGTAAGAATAGTCAACCTAAGGTGCAGCAGAATATTTGCCGAGATATTACATCCAAAAGTAATTATGAAATATTAATATGTCCAACATTCAACTGAAAGATGCTTAGGCATAAGATATGAATTAAAACCAGTTATTCAGTATATTAAAATATGGTAAAGACAGAGCTACGCGGAGAACCACGATTCAAAAGAGCTTCTTGTATTGGAAATTGGAGGATACTAGTGGACAGAAACAACGGCTACAGCTAATACATCCACAGTCTCTGCACTTCAATACTGTAATCTCCACAACCTTCCAACAGGTATACACTTGAATGTTAAGAAAGCACTAAATAGAAAGTAACAGAATGTTTGTGTTGGTTTCTTTAGGGAATTGGTGTAAATTGTGTGAGCTATGTTGAAAGCAAAAGGTTCAGAAAAGACAGCATTGTATTTAAATATTATTTGAGAGAGTTGTTATCATGCTTGGTATTCTTTCAAAGTGTATCACTGTAAATAAACATATTATGGCTGTGATGGACTATGAACCAAATGACCAAAAGCACATGTTATTCTTATCCAGAAAGCCAAAACACAAGCAAAAAACATCACAACAATAAACTCGTCAGTAAATTATTTTCAAGATTTTAGCGCATATATAAAGTCACATAGGTCAAGAATAGCTTTGAATCAGACGAGACTTGTTTGTGAACATGTATTCACCCCTGGGAGCAGAAATATCACGACAATAGTTTTTCATCCGTCTTTTGATGGAATGGCTGGACGTTGGTGGAAGTAAGCCATATATTGTTCAAGGAAGTAGCTATATATGTAGGCTAACACCGAAAAAAATTAGGATCCAGATCATTCATTGGTAGTCATGAAACTATTACATGAACGTAAAGAGCAACATCTATTTTCGCTGATATTTAAAAGAGAATCTGAAGTGCCATTGGACCTTCTGCATCATATTCAGAGGAAGTCACTTAGCACCATCTTACACAAAATATGCAGAGAAACTAAGGAATACCATTGATGTCATGCATGACATTATTCAGGAAAGGCTCAAGTCAGGTGGCGCAACATAAAAAACTCGCTATGTTATTCAAGCTGATTAATCTAAACATTTGTTGAAATGACATGTTTTTGACCGTATAATCTCTGCTGCAAGAGAAGTCGAAGTCAAAATTTACACAAGAGCTGGAAAAGACATAATGTTGTAGTAAAAATAATTAATAACATTGTTTATAGGTGGGCCAAGCCAAGAGTTATCTACTATGATTTTCTTTGATGAAAGAATGGTGAGGTTGGTAACTTCAGAGAATAATTTGTCATAATTGACTTACTATTATTGTAAAAATAGCCACCTTTTTTTATTCTGATTTATTTCAGGAAGTCTATAAAACAATGTATTTTTATGTAAAACGTTTACTTACACTTCACCTTCTACTTCCCCTCACTGGCACACTGGTATGTTTGTGGACTCAATGTTAGAAACGAGGCAGAGCACAAATAGTCTATTAATTATCTTAGAATGACTGGTAAGGGTATTTACATTTTTGTTGATAAGCAGATAACAACGTTTCGACCTTCATAGGTCATTTTCAGGTTAACAAAGAGATACATTTTTATTTCAAGTGTGTTTCTCGTCATCAAGAAACGGTCTATTATATATCTCTGTGCTTAATTCCAAACAAACAAACAAATAAAACACTTTGTAGTTTTGTGTAATTTCCAAATGACTGAGATTGAGAAAGTAGTTATTGTGCCAAATTATACATCTGAGATTCAAAGGTTCGCGGATCGTTGTCGTAAAAAATCGCAGTATACTTTTTAGGACCATGGGTGACATCATCTACCATTATTCGATTAGAGTAGACCATGGGTTGGTGGGTAGTAGGTTTTAGTATCTGTTTAACCTTACCACTTCAAAAATAGTAATAGCTAACGCAGATATACCTCTTATAGGTATTATGCATGATATTCTACAAAAAAAAAAAAGAGAAAACAAACGCAAAGCAATCTCAAAAACAACACTGTGCTTTACGGTATCATATCATTTTCTAAGAATCGATTAAAGCAAATAAAGAACAGTATTTTCCTTCTAGCTACTATAATTATGCTTTTGATGTTTTGTTGTTATGATTATAAAAATCCCTGGGTGGAAGCAAAGAGAAAGAATTACAATATGTCAATTATGCAAAAAATGCCATATCCAATAGCGATGAAGTATTTCTCTAACAACAAAGCTTATCATGCCAGTTGGTGTATAAAAAATGTAACAGCAGCCAGATATGATTACGTATTTGTATGCATGTTTTATCCCGAGACTTGATATATCATAAAACTAATCAAATGCATTACACTTCACAAGTTAGTGTAAACATATTTATACAACATGGTAATACATAGATTAGAAAAGTAGTTAAAAACTTCATGATAAAGTCAAACTCAATACTTTTAGATTTATAAAAATCATAGATACGTTAATGATATTAAGTTTCAAAGCTAGTAATTTGTTAATATTATGTATTAATTTTCTTGAATGGTAGCCAAAAGCTGTATGCAGGGGTCACTTGTTTTAACCACTCGCACTATTAGTGTGTTGTCTATCAGTCATTTAATAGATATTAAAATTATGTCACATAGTGGATATTAACGTTGCAATTCATATCGTCGTGGCATTAGTAAAATGTGCGCATGCTGTGAATTTCGTAAAGAATAATACACACTGTAAGCTATAACATAACGTAACATATGAACTTCAAAAGCAAGAAATAAAAATATTTATTACCTTTAAAATTTGTTCTATTTACATTTGAAAGAGAACATTTTCAGGACACAGCGAAAATACATCTAGTTTTATATTTATATTAATATCTGTAAAATGTTTTGTACCTTTTGGATTTAGGAATTAGCGAGACAGTCTCAAATCCATGCCATATCATCAAATATTCTCTCCACTATAATCTGTAGGCGCATTTCTAAGAGTGCAGTTAAACTCTTTTTGAAAATGTTGCTGACTGATTACCGTCTATTTGATCAGTACTTCGAAATTAAGGACTGTGATTTTTAGCTTTGGTAGCGGGACCGGCATGGCCAAATGTGTTAAGGCGTTCGACTCGTTATCCGAGTCGGTTCGAATCCCGTTCGCACCAAACATGCTCGCCCTTTCAGCCGTGGGGGCGTTATAATGTTACGATCAATCCTACTATTCGTTGGTAAAAGAGTAGCCCAAGAGTTGGCGGTGGGTGATGATGACTAGCTGCCTACCCTCTAGTCTTACACTGCTAAGTTGGGGACAGATAGCCCTCAAGTAGTTTTGCACAAAATTCAAAACAAACAAACAAACAAGCTTTGTTAGTTATGAGAAAATAAAATTTTTCTAAACAGTATTTTCTGAATCCATTAAGTCAAGTTACCAGACTGGTAGCTATGGATTTGATAAAAGTAAAATAATAAAGATTAATATATATATATAAACATAATACATACTCCACTAGTAAATAAAACTTGGTCTTATTCTCACGACTTTCCCTTATCAGATTTACTGATAGGACTGGAATTCTTCGAAATCGGTATAACTTGGTGACAAGTGGGAAATCAAATACCAGATTGGACTTCACCTTTGTTTGTTTTATTGAAACAGTTTGAGTTCTTTTAATGAAAACACTTTTGTAGAGCATCATACGCATTTAGGAGTTTATACTTAGAAATAGAAATAAATTAATGTCTCTTGTGTAAATGATTAGGCTTAAAGTTGTTCATTTCAAAGTGAAGTATAGTTGTACGAACAAGAAATATGTAAATATGTAATATATATCCTGCTGTTATCGTTTACAATCATTGGAGTATGTTAGATGGCGCTTTAATTACTCGTAAATTTTTGTGAGCGACCATCTCTCAAAACAGTTTCGAAAAATAACATGGCGGACATGTTATGGAGGGAGTGCGCAAATTGGCTAATTCGATGTCAAATATTACCATTAGATCACCGAGTAACATGGCAGAATGCTCAAGTTATTGATCTCGCAAATACACTACGTGATGGCGTACTTCTGTGCCAGGTTTTAAACAAGCTAGAACCAGGATGTATCGACTTAAAAGAAATAAGTCTTCGTCCACAGATGTCACAGGTGATGTAATTAATACTATAGTAATACTGTTCTCGTTCTGCAGTAATTAACCTGCTGCCGTTAACTTTTAGTTTTGTTCATTCACTTTTACAGTAAACATTGCATATAAACTAATTATTTGTGGTTGACAACTAATGAAGTTATTTCTATGGATCCGCCGTATATAGTTCTTATTTATTACTTCAGTTCAAATATCAAGTATTACAAATGATAGTAATAGTCTTTTAGCTTTTAAAGTTTAATTTCCAGTCCAATGTTTTAACTCATAATTATGTTTTAGTGGTAGTTTTAGTTTTACATTATAGAAATATGAGAAAACTGTCTTACGATGTAATTTGTTAACATTCCAAAAGCAAACGTAACAGTGTTTGTAGGGAAGGGCTTGTACAATTTATTTTACAGAAAAAAAGTTATACAACCTCGGCAAAATACAACTGCAACTTGATCTTACACATTTAGCAGTTATTGACAAGAAGCATCAAACATTTATCTCAACAGAAAAAGTCTGATATTTTGTTGTTTTTAAATGATATTTTGACATTGACTTGGACATTTAAATTGTATTTTGAATGTTTGTAATGACTGCAAGAAGAAATAATGCAGCTTTTGTTAGTTAGTCTTTATCTGCACATGTGCAGACAAACACTAAAAGTAAGATTTTCAGTTCAAATTATCTGGTTTGGAACATGGAATGTGACAAAGTTAAGTAGTAACAACATTTAATGTAGTACATTGTTGTGACACCTCCAAGTTTTGGGGAAGTAGTGAAAGGGATGGTGTAAGATAGTTTTGGAAAGTCTGTGTTCTTGTATCTTAGAACCTCAAGTATTATTATGCAAGGGTTGATTTTTTGTTATCTGATTTGGTATACAACAGTAACGATAACTGGGTTGTGATATAAAAACAGTCCTAAAAATAAATAATTACCTCATTTCACTTGTAATCAATATATTTATAAGTAGTACCGATAAAAGCACTGTCTTAATGACTATTGATGTATTTACTATTATAATTTTTTTCTTCAATTCTGCTGTTGAGTATGCTTTTCATTTATATTAAATATACAATTTAGTTTATGACTGTTATTTATTACTTTTCATTCATTACAATTAAAGATATTCAGTTTAATGTCTTTAGCTAACTTTAATTTTAAAATTTTATAATCATGCCCTTATTGGTGTCATTAATGTGTGTGTAAGAAAAAGCAAAGGTCAGAGCACAGCATGAGCAACAAAGGGCTGCTCTGACTTCATTATCTCAGTAACATCTTTTATATTTTTCCACCCAACAACTTTTCAGTTCATTCAGTGTAGTTAATACTCTGAGGTCTATTGAAAACCTTTTAAAAAACCTAAATTCTCCAACACCACGTCTTTTCGTAATCCAGATAACAAGTAACAAAAAAACACCAGTATACAAATGCATACAATATTTTTTCTTGACAAAATTATGATGAACTAGAATAAAGTTGACTTGTATATTGTTTTGGAATGGTAAAAAATTATTGTAAATTAGTGATTATAAATATAGTAAGCTGTGTTTGGTATTTTAAAATTAAAGTTAGTTTTACAGCTTCAATAAAAGTACTATAAGGAAGACTTGCAAGAATATTGGAAAACTATGTAAAAAAGTTATTGAAATACTTCTTAAATTGTTTTTTAAATATATATTTTGTAAAGAAATTTTTTTATAAATCAGTAATAGAGAATTTGTACAAATACCACATGTTAAAATAAGATACTCTACAAAAGATATGATTTATAGACAAATTATAGCACATTTTAACTGGTTTCATCCAGTAGTTTTTATTTTGTGATGCAATGAAAGAAGTCATATGACTGGTGCACTAATCTGATGCACCCAGGTACTTCCATTGCAAATTAGGTGGAATCCACCAATCTCTTAACTATGAAAGTACATACAAGAGTGTTTATATTATGCATTTTGATAATGTATGCATGTGTTTACAAGATTTTGCAGGTTATTGGTATTCATTAAAAGGCTTTCATACATAAAATATCATGTTTTAAAATTAACTATAAAGATTTTATAAATTAAAAATATTTTCATAAATTTTTCTTTCAAAATATTGACTATTCAATATGCACTGTACTTTTCATTTTAAGATTAAAAATAATTTTACGTATGAGAAAATTTTCACATTTTTACATGTGAAATCATTATAACCTCCAGATAATTATCAAATGTTTTTAGTGAAAAAAAAATATTTTTACTATAAAATCAGAATCTTTGTGTTTGGTAGAGTTGACTGATCTCTAACCATGTTAAAAAGTAAGAAATAAATATAAAATATGTTCTTTTTTCTTCTAGATAGATTGCAAATTATAATACAAATTTTAGTGTAAATAGCTTAAATATCATGAAATACATTTATATACATATTTATTATAATTATAATATTAACCTTTTAGCCACTGATGATTAACATCACAGAAGTTACAATGATGCAGCACACGTGTCCTCATGTGACTATCCAAGAATGTAAAACTAACTTTTATAAAGTGACCTGTCTTACCTGTGTTTTAGTGGACTAGTATTTTGTAAAATACAGTCACATTTTTGTTATAATAAATTATATATGTATATACTATTTTCAATTTTTAAATTTATTTTTCTTAAAATATAGAACACTAAATAATTACAGCAAACTGTTATCTGTTAGTTATAACAACCTTTGTACTTGTTTGCTGTTTGCCATAGATTGCTGTTTTAAAATTTTGTATGTGGAGGATACGAAACAGAATATTCTTTAGGATTTATACATACATTTCAAATAACCAAAAATCATTAATAACTATATTAATACCATAGAATTACACTATAATTTATAAAACTTAGTAACTGAGCTGTATTTGAATCTCAAAAATAAAATGAAATTTCAAACAGACCAAAGACTCAACCTTACTTGCATTTAAGTTTGATTGACACAAATGTGTAAAGTATTCCTTGACATTTTCAGTGTATTGATATCTCTTCACTTTTGGTTTTATCAGTTTAGTTTCCAATGCACCAAAATTCTAAAACATATTCCTTGCACACTCCTAACAGATGACTATGCTTTTTAATGAGGAAGTTAACATGAGTCAAGCCTAATAATAATGTTGTTTTCTTGCATAATTTAAGTTATCTGCACTGTTTACATGCATCCATTGCAGTAATATAAGAAAGATGCAAGCTATCTGCATTTTCTGCATACAGGACTTTGTATGTGTGTGAGAACCCTTATATATATTTGAGATACTTCTCCACCAAGTAGCATTTCTGGTAACAGCCACTTTCATTTTGGAGATATGTTTACATGTACATTTATGTATTGTATATGAGGCATCATATTTGTATTTGTCAAGAATTGCTTTATTTAATTTGTTTTATGATTGGTTGTTTCTGATTTTACCACCACCACCACCATAAAAATATGGAATTAAAATTATAATACTAATGAAATAAATATATTAAGTGTGAGTGGTACATCCATTTATTTTTACTTCAGTACATTTTATATATGTCTCAGTTCAGTGGAGTTAAATGAACTATTAAGTTAAATATTATTTTTCTTTATTATTTACAGTTTCTTTGTATGAAGAACATAAGAACTTTTCTTCAGACGTGTCAAAATGTATTTGATTTGAAAACTGCAGATTTGTTTGAACCTTATATGTTATTTGACTATACAGATTTTGGAAGGGTAAGTAATTTTTTCTCCAAATAATTTTTTACCAAATTAGAGGTTTAATATACTCCTGAAAAGAAAAAAAACTTTTTGTAAAATTGTTTCTGACATGATATATAACATGTAGCTTTCCTAATTCAGTGCTGACTTATATGTGTAAATGCTTTTACTTGTCACTATCCTGGAGGCTCTCTTTTAAATTCATGTTTCCATAATTTACTGCTGAGTTGTATGCAAATGAGCATGTGGCAATTTTCCATCAAAAGGACACAGCCTTCTAATACATCTTAACCCCTCCATTCTGATTGTTCAGTCATTACTTCTCAATTTGGCACTTGTGAATAAAGACATGTTTTTGTTGGTTTATTTCCACTTGTGAGTTTTTTGATATTAGAATTTATTGTGGAAGTATCTGTAAAACAAACATTCACTGTTATTGAGAGATTAAATTTTGGAAGTTGGCTTTCAAAATGTTTGCACCTGTACATTGTATTTTCACATTATGAATTCACATGTGACAGTAACTTCCACCTTGGTATGGAACAACAAGGCAACATTAATACTGGACAAACAACTATATTGGCATAGGATTTCTCTTTGGTAAAAGTTAAGGAAAAAGAGATAGTGACAGGAAAACTTACTTGGATCAGTGATATTAGAAAATGATTTGAAGATGTAAAGTTTGAAGTTGGTGCAGCTGTCAGGAAAAGAAGGCAAAATAGAAACATTGTAATCAACCCTTTGGATCAGGAAGGGCCCTGTTATTGAATGAAATCTTTCATACTGACATAAATTTATATAAATGCTTTTGTGTTCTGATTCATCTATTACTTGTTGTTTATAGGAAATTCTGAAAGATATTCCACATACTTTAGAATCTAATATAAAATGGTCAGTCTGTTTTAAGAGTTGAAAATGTTCATTATATAACCAGTGAACTGAATTTAGTAATTTAGTTGCTTCTTATTTGAGTGTGTTTCATGGATGGCAATTCCATCCCATTTACACAGTTAAATATGTTTGTCTTAAAACATTTGAGTTCATTTATCATTTAAAAAATTGTTTTCTTATTATGTAGGTTCTTCATACATTGTCCTTGCTCTCAAAATCTGTTAAAGCTCAAAGCACTGGAATCAGGTAGGTTTTAAAAAATAACATATTGTATAAAAGAAAAACATCTTTCTTTGTTGTTGGAGGAACCTTTTGACATGAAATGTATACATTTTGTAAAGCCTCTAACATGTTATATTATCTGGAAATATTAACTTTATTCATACATCATAAAGGAATTTTCTCAGAACTATGATATAAAATAAAAACTATTTTGCATATTGTTTTTCTAAATAAGGAAAGGTGTTACTTACTCTAATAGCACACTAGTGCAATCCTTCCTTAAACTCTTTTTGCTCTGAGGCTCCCTTCATGTAAATAAAGTTTGAGCCCCTCCACCTATACCTTTAACATGGTAATTGAAAAAAAGTTTCGTAGTAAAAACAGTAACATCTTTCAACATACTATATTGTTTAATTAATTCAACAATATTTGTATTTACTTGTTTATTCAGAACTTAAATTAATTTAGCATCTTTGTTTTTGGCAGCCTACAGGGGGCTGTAATTACCACTTAGGGAAACAATGGATTAATGGGCCAACTCACTACGTGTACTTTCTCAACAAACTCCACATAACTGCCTAGAAACTGAGAAAAGTATTGAAAAAAAATAGAATAATTTAAAAATGTTGTTAGTACATAAATCTTTCATAGATTTTAATTATATGGGAAAGAAGTCAGCCCAGTATTTATTTCACATTGTGTTAATTAAAATGTGTGCGTGTGTATGTGTATTAAAACATTGATATTCAAATTAACTAAATCTGATGTTGAAACTTTAGATGTTACAAATTTTAAGTTTTTTTTTGTATAGACCTATATTTATGAAAGAAGTATATAAAGGAATCTTAAATCACCAGTATTCAAATAAGTGTATAAACTAAAAGATTTAGAATGTGAAGTTTTCACTGTGTAGTGGTGTGAGTATCAGTTACACTGTAACTGTTTTGAGATAGATTGAAACTGAAGTGTGAAGCAAGTACAGTGTCCTATTGTAACTTTTTAAGTGTGACCAAATCCTGACTCACTTATAGTTGGTAAGCAGTTGTTAAGTATTCTTGAATTTAGAACTAAAATATAGTTGAAACATAATGAAAGGAAGTTTTGTCTGATATAAAACCACATATAATTGTATATCTTTACTTCTTTCTCCTGGAATTTATTTAATAACTCTAACATGTGCAAAGTAACTTTTTTAAAACATTAAATGTGGGTGAATTTCCATTTATCATTATTGAAGGATCAATCCAAACTGTTAGGGTTAAAATTGAAAATTATGAATGTTATGTGCTGTGAGTAGGTAAATTTAATACTATATGGTAAATACTGTACTGATACTCTTAGAATATTAAAGTGTAGACATTTTTTTAATATTTAAAGGTATATAATTAATGTATTTTATGATCTGAAAAGTGTACCCAACTCAAGATCTTAATTTTTTTTGCCTTATCATATTTACAAATAAAATTTCTTGCAACTGTACAAACACAGAATAATCTTAGCTGTTATGATTACCTTTTGTAAATTAGATAAGAAATCTATTAATAAATGAACAATTGTACATGATTTGTTTCAGAGAAAAAAACCAAACTGAAATTTAAAGTTACCTCTTCTGGTGTAGGAACTTGAAAAAACATCAACTCTACAATTTTGCTAATTTTACTTAGATTTATAATTAAATCTTTCTTTTGTTTTATGTACTTCTAAATTAAGATTGTTTATTTCTCTATAAATTACAAAACATATTCAATCATGAATATGTTAATTGCCTTTTACCAATTTGGTTTGCTACAGCTGATAAAAATTAGTACAATAAACATATTACTTGCAAAGGAGAAATTTTTTGTTAACTGCTGAAAAACAAAAGGAAAAGCAAGACTTGGAGCATTCTGTCAATTTGTTTTACTTTTGAAATGATAGGTACAACCACTTTTGTAAGTATTTAACTTATTGGCTGCTACTTACAGTATATTAATCTACATTCTGGTTCCAACTGCAGTATTAACCTGTACTCTAAACCCAGGTTTATAATATGATCACAGCTGACAATCCTCTGTTCAGATAGCTGCTTGAAGTGGTTTTTAAAATGTGTCTACCAGTGATTTTGCTTTAATTTTCAATTATATTGTACTTTATGAAGAGCAGAAAAATCACAATGTTATAATGTATTTAAATCCATTTCTGAAGTGCTAAGAATCAGTCACAGTATCCCATAGTCAAAGTTCATAAGGAAACTATATTTTAAGTATTGTAGACTGTGAACTGCTGGAAGGTTGTGCAGCATATTACTGATAGTACCTCATGACCTTCCAGTGGGCCTTGTGGTAGTCAACATGTTAAACAAGTATATGATTTTGAGTTTGTCATGAAAAAATTGTCTGAGACAGCTTTGTTGGCTGACATTTCTCAGGTGGAAATATCCAAAAGTGTTGAATGTAGAAATGCACAACTCCAGCATAAGTTAATAAAGCCTTGAAATATGTTTCAGAGAATTGGAGTATTGTGAAAAATGTTTCTTTTTTAGAGGGTGATAAACAGCATCCTGTTACTTGAATCAAGTGAATTTAATATTGTATTTCCTTGCACTAAAGAAATGTAAGCTTTAAGTTCAGTTTTTTATTTTCAAACAGATTTTAAATGTAATTGGAGTATTTGAGAAAGTGGCTTCAATGTGTTTTGTTTTCAATTATTAAACTGTATATGAATTATTCCATGCTACTGTTTTTTCTTTCTGTTCAATGAAATTAGTAAGAAAGACTGGAAGTACAACAGTCATAAGGAGAAGTTCTCATTTGAATCATCTTCTTATCACTCTGACAGTTTAGTTGTAGCTACCACTAGAGATTCTTAATTCATGAAGATCAAATCAACAAACAATCCAAAATGATCTAACCTATCCATTTGTGCAGCATGGTATTTCTTAAGGCATATGGTCAGTGAGTCTATGTAAAGACCTCAGCTTCTTTAGAATGTCCATAATGAAGTGGATCTAAATTCATATTCAGGTATATACACGTTTCAAGCAGCATGTGCATTAGGCACATACCAGCTTCTTGACAATGGTTGAAGCAACTTTGCTGTTCTTGGGCAAAATTTTTCAGGGATATTGATACACCAGCTGCAGTATTCAAACTGAGCTCTGTAAACTGTAATGTTTCACTACTTTGGTTGAAGTATTCTAGTATGATATTGTAGAACTCAGCAGAAGCTACTGTCTCTATCCTGGTCATACAGTCTATGGGCTGTGCCATAAGAAATGTTGCAGCTTTCTCATCATCGTTTTCTGAAATATTAAATAGTAGGTCTGTGATATTATAGCCTTTGACTGCATCTGAATAACAAGACAAACAGGAATCACTGAGTTTCTTTGGCACAGAGACAGTGTACTCATTGCCCTTTAACTTATCATTAAATTTCTTGAACCTTGTTGTGGATGATGAAAAAAAAAAGCAGACAATGCCTTCAGCATATAAAAGAATGAAACTGCTTCACTACAATTGAGAAAACGTCCAAAGCAAAGAATAAATGCTGCACATTTGTTACTTTTTACCATGAAGTATTCTGCTCTGTATGCCCTAATACTGTTCTAACATGTTACTGGCATTATCTTAAGGCTAATCATTGTTATGTATTATAATTTATCTCAGATAAATCTTTGATTTATTATGTTATGTATTACAATTTTAAATAGCTGAAAATGTTAAGTTTAATTTAGAAGTTAATTGAATATAAACATACAGGCACGTGAAAAAATCAGAACACCTCATGAAAGCCTGTGTAGTTTTGTAACAATGTTGGATATATGGATATTTAATCTCAATTTTAGCAATACTGAGAGATTAAAGTGATATCACTAAACAATTAAAACTGAAGAAAAGGGTTTTTAAGATCTCTTTTAAAACACAATTCTACAAAAATATGCATATTCTAACTGAGGAAAAAGTTAGGACACTCCCAAATTTATTCCCACTAAAAATTGCTCAACTCACACACAGGTGTATCACACCAGGTGCACATGATTAGAAGATTGTTACTCAGCATTTTGAATGAGGCTTGTCCTATTTAAACCTTGGACATTTAGTTTGGTGTGCTCATGACTGTTGAAGTGTGAGTGTGCACCGTGGTGAGAGCAAAAGAGCTGTCTGAGGCCTTCAGAAAGAAAATTGTAGAAGCTCATGAGTCTGGTAATGGATTTAAAAAGATCCCAAAAGATTTTGCAATCGGCCATTCCACTGTTCGGAAAATAGTCAACAAGTCAAGGGCTTTCAAAACAACTACCAACATGCCCAGGTCTGGTCATCCAAGCAAGTTCACCCCGAGAGCAGACTGCAAGATGCTAAAAGAGGTCTCCAAAAACCCTAATGTCATCATGAGACCTACAGCAGGCTCTGGCTACTGTTGATGTGAAAGTGCGTGCCTCTATAATCAGAAAGAGACTGGACAATTTTAAGTTGCATGGAAGGTTTGCAAAGAGGAAACCTTCGTTTTCTATGAGAAACATCAAGGCCAGACTGAAGTTTGCCAGAGAGAATGTAGACAAAGTCCAGGACTTCTGGAATAATGTTCTTTGGACAGATGAGTCCAAAATTGAATTATTTGGACACCAGAACAGAGGACATGTTTGGCGTAAACCAAATACAGCATTCCAAGAAAAGAACCTCATACCAACTGTGAAGCATGGAGGTGGAAGTGTCATGGTTTGGGTTTGCTCTGCAGCAGCAGGACCTGGACAACTCACAATCATAGAATCCACCATGAATTCTACTGGGTATCAGAGGGTGCTTGATGATCATGTGAGTCCATCTGTAAGAAAATTAAAGTTGAAGCGGAACTGGACCCTGCAACATGACAATGACCCAAAACATACCAGTAAATCCACCAAGGACTGGCTGAAAGCTAAGAAATGGAGAGTCCTGGAATGGCCGATTCAAAGCACAGATCTTAATCCCATTGAGATGCTGTGGGGTGACTTAAAACAGGCTGTACATGCAAGAAACCTCTCAAACAGCTCACAGCTGAAAGAATTCTGCCTTAAGGAGTGGGGCAAACTTTCTTCAAACTGATGTCAGAGACTGGTAGATGGCTACAAGAAGCATCTCACTGCAGTTATTTCAGCCAAAGGGGGTAACACTAGCTATTAGGGTAGGATGTCCTAACTTTTTCCTCAGTTAGAATATGCATTTTTGTACAATTACATGTACTGAAGATCTTGAAAAGTCTTTTCTTCAGTTTTAATTGTGTGGTTATATTCTTATAATCTCTCAGTATCGTTAAAATTGAGATTGAATATCTATATATCCAAATATGTTACAAAAATACACAGGCTTTCATCGGGTGTCCTAATTTTTTCACATGACTGTATATCAGATGTATGATATTTGCCAACAGGATTGAGGCACACGATTTTCTTTCTTAACATAAGTATTTTTTAACATATAAAAACAATACAATTTATAATTATGGATTTTATAAATATTGATTTATACACAAGTTTTACAAACATTACTGAGTATTCTAGTTGGTCTATAACTGAATCTTTTATCAATGGTTCTCCATAAGTAAATTCATTCTTTGTTGATATACAGGAACACTTCTCTTGACAGGAAACTAGCTAGATTCTTCACAAGAGTTTTTCTAACGAAAATATTTAATGTACTCACAGAAATATGAATGTCAAAAGTTAATTTCTTAAAGTTAAATGATTTGTAATGTTTGAAATCTATAAACAGTCCTGGTCAACTATCTTTAGTTTTTTGATTAATAAGTTTTAATCACAGTTATAGCTTTTGAGGTTTGTGGTTTACTAACTGTAGCAAACCAACAATATTCTGAAAACTGCCTTGAAATGTTGATTAGTAAACTTTAGGTGAGATTCTAGAAATTTCTTTTGACAACAACGTAAAACATATATTCTTATTCTTACTCTTGAGAATCTTCGATAAATTTAGAGAACATGCCAGACTTTTGCAAAAATCATTTAGCAGTGTAAGTTACATGCATTTGTAAATGTATATATTAAACTGAAACAAACAGATACTAAAATAAATATATAATATTAATCTGTTACACAGTAGTGACTATATTTACACTGCACAACAATTTTTTTGAAAAGTTTTTGCTGATTGTGACAGGTGCCTGGTGAGTATGCACAAATATAGTTTTCGTTTTACTTCATCATGTAGGAACTCTGAGAAACAGACAGTTAACTGTTTACCAGCAATTACATATTTAATTGCATTCCTTTTTATAATATGCTATTAAGTTCAACATAATTAAAAGTGTTTTGCTCCTGATTTTTGTTTGTATTCAATATCCAGTGCATCACGTTGCAGTGTCCAACAGTAGTCAGCAACCATTGATGGATTTCAGTTGCCCTGATATTGTTTTTCCATTGTAGCAAAACTGAAGATTTTGATGAAACGGTACATGATAGGCAGATTCGGATGTGATTTTTGTGATCAGCAACCAAAAATCAATAAGGAACACCCAACAGTGTTTAAGAAGCTATTTGTTGGGCAGTGTAATTAGCCATTTCAATTCCTTTGTGTTGTGCAGATTCTAGAAAGGGAAAGAATTGCTCAACTGAATCTGAGTTTTTCAAATAGCATTGAGTGACTGTTGGTCTATTTGAGTATTATTTTCAGATGAGTCAACTGTTACAGAATAGTTTTGCCCTCACGTGATTAGCTAAAATTGCTAAGATTTTCTAGCCAGTAATTACAATCATTTCTTTACAAATACCAAATGATAGATAATTTGTATCTCCTCTGCCTTTGTCAGATTTCATGTGGACATATTGTGCCAGAAATTTATTGTATTCTTTAATAAATTGTAACAGCTCTAGGTGTTGTTATTATGTGAAGAACCAACAGTTTAGTTATCACCTCTAAATAGCAAACCATGTTCAGAAAGTAGTATCATGACACTGACAAGGCACTGTATTAATTTTACCAAAAAGGTGGTCATATTCTAAGTGTACTTTTTCATAGGTAAATCTAAGTGTCTAGTAGGATTGGCATGTTGTGCATAGCTCAGCACTGCACTAGCATGACCATCTGACTTTTTATGCTCAATAACCCCTTTCAAGAGAACCTGATGTTGGATTTGGATAGCTTGCATTGAAAACAGAAGAAGCAACCAGTAGTATCTGAATAGCATAACAATCACAAATCATTATTTATATTCAATTTGCTCCTCATTGGCTGACTTACAAAGGAATATGTCAATTGTACACAGATTGTTATTGTTATGATGATTTCATAAAGCCATCTGGCTACATTGTCTCCACAGATTTGTGTACAACATTTCTTTTTGTGGTCTGGTACTCATATTTCATTAGTAATTGGAATAGGCCATGTGCCAATGTCACTTAGCAGACAAGGAGTTTACAATAGGATCATTCATATCCATCTGAACTTGTGCCTCTGTATCCATTTGATCTTCCTCTTAAGAGGCTTGTTCTTCCAGGTCTGTGGCTTTTGATCTATCTACTTCTGCTGCATTTTGAATTAACTGGCTTGATTACATGGTATCTTAGATATTATTATGTGGACTTTTTGAGAAATTCTGTAATTTGCATTTGTTACAGAACTGTTGCCAAGAAATATGCCTCCTCTTTGTTTTCCTTTTATCATGCACACTTGAACAATTTCTTTTTATTAGGCTCAATTCTGACACAAATTAAAAGTATTAGATTTAGAAACACTGGTATTAATAGATTGAAAAATTTTAACCTGTTTACTTTTAAAAAATGGATTTGTTTTTGTTTTTCTGTTTTAATGTGTCTATTATTTTTAACTTTTTGGGGGTCCTGGGTAGCTGACCTCTTTGCCTTGCATTTGTAACTATAATGTAGATAACTATTAAACTTTGCATTGCATAGCAAACATTTAAGGTTTATGAATGTAAAAATTAAATAAGTAACATAATTATACAATAAATAGTAAAACACTGATTAAAATAACCAAGTTTAAATCTAATGAAAAAGAAACATAATTTACACATTGTTGTAAAGTAGCCTATCATTGGGTGGGCTCTTTGAATTATTTGATAGACATAATGCCAAGAATATTCCATGTAAGGATAAATTATTTCTTCAATAAACAGTTGCTACAACCATGTTCATTTGTAGACTTAATTGAAAATGAACGTTTAATGTGAACTCCAATATTAATTTAGATCCAATTTGTAGTATTTCACAGATAATCAGGCAAACAACCAAATAGCAAAATAGACATAACTATAACTCTGAATAACTTTTCTGACACTAACTCAATTTGTATTTGCCAGTATGCTATTTAACTTACTAACTGAATGGTGCTGAACTAATTGAAATCATTCATTATTGACTGCTCATTTCACACTTGCCTTATATTCATTACATAAGTTTTCCAGATCATAATATCCTGTGCCTTCCAGCAAACATCTAAATTAAAACACAAGATAAAACTTCTAACAACTACCCCATTCTTGGTTGTGAAATCTCTTGAAAAATCCCAAAACAAACATAAATAAAATGCACAAAACTGTTCATCCATCAAGTCTTTCTTGTGGTTTTACTTTCTAAGACATATGGTAAACAAATTAGATGACCTCTTTCCCTTGTTATCTCTCGCTGTTCTGTCTCAAGGGAAATTTTCCCCAGATAGGTGATTGAGATAATCTATTGGTGTCTTTAACTTTGGTAATCGCCTGAAATTTGTTTTGGCATGAACTCTAAGCTGTTCAGCAGGTTGACTTTCTGCAGGCAAATTCTTCACCAAAATTACCCAGTTGGTCATTTTCTCACAGTGTACTTTTAAAGATAGTCATAGTGGATGACCTTTGACTTGCATTATCTGTCCTTTTGGACTCTTTAAACCTCGTCATTGACTCTTGACACCTTCTTTTCATCTAGAGTTTCTTTCATATTACACCAAAGCTGTTAGCACTACCAACATGGCTGGTCATTTGGGTTCAATGTAGGGAGGCTGTAATCCCTATGTCTCATGACTACAATTGAAGGAAGCTGGCTATCAACATTCTTGCACAACATGCATCATTATAAGGTGAACAAAATAAGTTAATAACTTTATTATGTGATATGCAAGAACTGTGTATGTTTAGAATGAATGAAAAGTTCTACATTGAAATAAGAAGGCAGAAGAAAATACATGTATGTCTGCATAGATACAAAATCAATACTTCTTTGGATGCTCTGGAATATTATATGCCCCTAGTTGTTATTTCTGGTTACCAAACATTGAATGTGTGGAAGTCTCTAAGACATTAATGCTTTGATTTCATATAACTATATGCCAAACATTTTTTGTTTACAACTGGCCATACTTCCTATTTCATTGCTGCAACCTTTAAAAATGTCATTATAATTTTGAATAATATTTTGATATGAACTTAAAAATATAAATTGCTTTTTAAATTCTTGTAGCTCACTTTTAATGACTACATGACAAAATTACAGCCCTCATTAGTCAGTCTCTTTCACTGGTATAGTGAGGCATTGTCGTAACTCTTTGAAATATTCATAATACATCAACATTGTTCAGTTCATAGATGCATCCAAAGCAGTACTAATAACACAAAATGAATCAAACAAACATTAAAATATAGCTGTCTTGAGTGTCTATTTGTAGTTAAACAAAAGGCTGTGTTTACCACAAGTATTAAAACCCAGTTTTTAGTATGGTAAAATTACAGACATAACATTGAGCCACTGTGACAAATATATTTATTATACAGTATTGTCTTTAAATAGAAATTCCAAGGCTGATGCTCTGAAAAGTCCTGCACTTCATATTTTTTAAATAAATGGAAGAGATTGCAAACTATCTGATCCATGTCTTAGGAACTGAGAGTTTAATCACTGATACATTTGTTTATTAGATAAAAGTCAGACATTTGAAATCTATAAGACTCCACAGAATTATGCCAAATTTGGACTTTCTTTACAGTAGTTAACTATTTATTGGAGATTCAAATGCTGTGCTAGTTTTTTTAAAAATAAAAACTACAAGGAACTTGGTTAGTTTATTTTTAGAAACCATAAACAGTTTGTACCTAGAATGTGTGCTCTGTTGATGTGAATCATTAGCTAGGGCATCAAAACGTACATTATGTTTCAAATTTGCTGTGAATCTGTTTTATCTATAGGTGCAAAAATTATTAAGTAATGCTGTATATTACTTTTATTTTGAAAGTGAGAAAAGTAGGTTAATATGAGTTAAAAACTTGATACACCAAGGATAAGACATGTTTTGAAATTTAGTTTAAATTTGATCTTCATATTAGGTGATATGGCCAAAATAAATTCTAAATGACTTGCAGTGGTTGAAATATTCAGGAGAATAAATTATCAACGTTAAATTTTCATCTCTCCATGGAAAGAATATTAATATTTATTCCAAGTTGCATTTAAATAAGTGGAATTTCTTTTCTATCTATTGCCCCCCCCTCCCTGCAAACTCACATTCCTTAAAACCAGGTTTCAATGTACATGGTGGGCTGAGCACAGATAGCTCATTGTTTAGCTTTGTGCTTAATTCTAAACAAACAAACAATCTGTTTACAATACTTAACTGTATATGATGCCATCTTGTTTTACACAAAAATAACTTGATCTATATTCTTTCAAATTATAAGTACAATAAGAAGAATCTATAAAGCTTTTCATATTTAAATATATGTTAGGGCCTTGAATTAGTAAAAGATCAGATAAACAAGTTTGCCTAATGTCAACATTACGTAGCTAAAGCTACATTCCTTGGTAGTTTTTAAAGGTTTTGTCAAAGGCCTACATAGGAATTTCACCTTTACTCTGGGCATTTATTTTTTACATTTTGATTAATGGTTCTTCAATTTCATCACTCACTAACTGTCTTGAAATTAACTATCTTTATTGTTTAAAGTATATGCCAGATCCAAATTGTAAGCATGGGCATCATTGTAGTTTTCTCAGTATTTTAGTAAAATACAAAATGCAGGCTTAGATTCTTAAGCAGATGAAGAGAATCACATACCATCTTGAAATGTTTGTTTTGAGAGAAGTGAACATTAACTTCCATACAACTATCTGCTAGTTACCTTTCTTTTTTGAGACCACTCATTTTCTTATTATTCCTTGAACATTTTTTCTTTCTGCATAATCAATCACAATTCACGGGTAATTACAACTGCCATTTCTGTTATCAAAAGATTTCAAAATACATTAGAAATATCAAGCTCGATGTAGGAATTTCAAAGCACAAGATAATTATAAATTATACATATCGATAATGTAGTACAATATCCCTGAACATGAGACGTATAATGTATTTTAAAACCTTAAATTAACACAAGAAAACATAAAATAACCTGTATTAGACATTATAAGTATGGCACCTGTTAGAAAATAACAACCAAGCAACCTGTTGGATGGTCACAAACATTTAGCGCTTGTGTGATAACAAAATAAAATTAAGAAAATTATAAAACCACAAAAATAAACGTTGGTAACTTGTATCTCCTAATAAAGCTACTTTCTTTAGCTAACAGGACAATAATATAGTCTGTTTCAATTACAATAATCAATGAGATTGTGAGATTGAAATGTTACATAAAATGCTAAAAATTACATATAAAAGTTATGGAAGACTTTGTGATTCATTAATAATAAAAAAAAGTATTTGACAGCAAAGTCAAGTGGACTGACATTTGAACATGTTAAAATTATTTTATGTAGTATTCATGATGTTAGTCATGACATGTAAAGTTTATGAAATAAAACAAAAAATATTTTAAAAATATTTACACTCTTAATGTCTCAATTTGCTTTAAAGTTATTGCAATTTTTTTTAGTTTAGTACAAGTTTTTTACTTTAACCATTGTCATGTGTTTCTCCAGAGAAGTAAACTTTATTTATGTATAATAGTTGTATGTGGCAGATGAAATGGTTTCTCAGTATCATAAAACTTATAAGTATGAGAAGTACTACATGTCAGTCACAGCCATATCTGATATCTGAAATACATATTAACACCAGTATACGTGATTAGCTTACCTGAATGAACTTTATCTGTTATTATGGTTTTATGGAATCAGTCCACCATTTCTTTTGAGTAATAGAAAATACTTTTATGCTTTAGAAGAGTCAGATTACCCTGGAGTGTTTTTGTTATAAATAGCTTGTATATAATGTTCTAAGAGCTTCACTTCAGCCTTATCTCCTGGAGAGTCTTCTTGTTTATGGGGGGTAAACCTAGCCTTCTCCCACCATCATGTAAAACCCACTTAGTTTAGTTTTTAAAAAAACCTCCTGGCTGTAGTTCTATACATTTGCTGTTATATTAATTACTCTTTTGATTTGTTTCTGGGTGTACATGTTTTCAAATGCTTTCATAACATAATGTTGAAGTGGGTTGTTCACACCAGTCATGATTCGCCAAATCAATTTGCCATCAGTTTGAAAGAGACAAACAGTTCAAGGTTGCTGAATGGTGACATAAAAGTGACATCATTTTTTTTACCAAGGTATATGTATTTTTTGTGGCAGATGCTGTCTTTGTCAGTAAGTCATATACTAGAAACATTTATTTATTTAGTATATTACTTTTGTAGAATCTAATTTTGATTACCATGCTATAATTTTAGTTATGTGTATACCTGACTGTTGTAGTATATTCTACATGGATAAAGGTGTTCAAAAATGCACCATATTGGTATCAGTGAAAACTAGTTGAATGAGTGTAAGAATAAAAACCAATTCAATTTTTGAAATTTTCATAATCAACTAGATACCAATTTTTAAAAATGATGTCCCCACTCAAACTTGCAATAACAGGACAATGTCACACATTTTTGTATTTAAAAAAAGGTAAATGGTAAGAACTCTAATAACAGTCTCATATTTTGTTTATTGTCATTATAAGTTATCATTAGTGGCTTACTGAAGGTAATAAATTGTTAATTAAATGATTTATGGAAAATTTATACTGCAGTAATTTTCTGTCAGTCATGTGTGTCTGTATTTTTATTTTTATCCAGAGGATTTCCATCCTACAATAAAGCTCATGAATACTACAATGATGATATATATAGGAACTTGGAAGACATAGCTAAGTATGAATATATTTATAGCAGCCAGATTCATCTCAAGGATATTTTTCTCAGTTTAAAATGTCCAAATGTGACAAGAGATAGAAAAATTTTAATTTTTTTGGTATATATTTTATACCAGTTTGAAAATATCTAAGGTGTGCATTTTTATTATTATTGGTGGTATTTGTGTGTATGGGCAACATGTAGCTCAGTGTTTGAAAGTTCTAAGCGAAATGAATGGGAATAGAGTTATACATAACAACAGTAAAGTGATGTTGATTTCTGCAGTTTCAAGTAAAAAACACTGAAAATAAGGACTAAATATATTTAAGTTTCTGTATAATAGTACTGATTCATTGTTAATATAAAAATAATGAAGAAATGAATAATAATATGTGGAATAGTTTTTTTATGTACAGTTTATGGAATTTTTTAGCTATAATTGACACACATTTCAGTTTTGTCTGTTAGAAGTCTTCCTTTTCTTCTTACTTTGCATTACCAGTAGCATACTTTCATCATTAAGTTTAATTTTACTGTACTTTTGTTTTATTAACAGTTCACAATCTGTAAAACAAACTGTTGGTGTAATTTGTTGTGGTTAAAGAGAACAAGTCTATATTGTATTTTAAATTTTGTGAAGTACAATTTACAGAAAACTTTTGTGAAAGAGGTCAAATAACTAACACATTCTCAACAGCAGTTTAAAGTAACAAACTTACAACATTCTAATTGACTTTACTAATTGCTAATCTAATGTCATATAAGAAATACTTTTACAATTCGTGCAGCTTTCTTTTGTTAAGGAAAAAAAATGTATGCTTATTAAAGTGTAGACGATATTTACACTTAAGTTTTTTACTGAGTTAAAATTTTGTTGGTATCATTGAAATACTTGTTTGCATTGTACTTAAAATGATATGTTGTTTTTATTTTTAAAGGAGAGTGTTTGAGAAGTAACTGTATGATGCTAAGATCAAATACTGAATAAAACATGGCATAAGAGAGAGGCATAACTTACCAGATAATTGAAAACTTTTCCTTTAGTTTCAGGGTTTTGTGCAGTATTTATGTTCCCACAGCACTATTAGATATGTTGTATTCAAGTAAGACATCTGTCTTTGTGATTACAAGTTGTGGATGTTGAAGCTGCAGAATTTGTACTTACTGAAGTTAAAATGCTGAGAATTTTTAAAATGTCATTAAAATTTAGCAACCACAAACAATATCAACAATCTTACAATAAAAGAATGCCATATGACACATTATGTTCTTGAGAATGTCCTCAATGAATCCAGGGAGGTGAACTGCTTTTACTTTTATTAATTTGTGCTATATTGCCACTGAACAGAATGCAAAGTTTTCAGTGTTATTTTAGTTTGTGATATTAAATTCAAATTATGATCTATTCAACAAATTAAACACTGTTAAAAAATTTCAGACATTTTTGAGAAGCTTGATTGACTATATTTGAGTAATTTGGTATTTCAAATATTTTCTTTGAAGTCAGTTTATGCTATGATGCATTATGGTAGTGTTATAAGAAGATTTCCTGATATTCAGAATGTCCCAGGCTAGTAACATTTTTAGTTAGTTTTGTAATCACAGTTCTGTAAATATAAAGTAATTAATACCCTCCTAAATCCAGGATATTAATTAACCTTTAGTGTGTTAAAACATAATGAAGATCCCACATTCTCCTTTATGTCCAATATTTTACCATATTTTTGTGTAAAAAGCGAACTTGTAATCAACTGCTAGAAAGAAAGCAGATGTTTATAACTAAAATAGAATGGTGTTGGGGAAGAGAGGTGCATGGCAAGAGTGCCAGTGATATTTGAAGAATACCAGAGATGTGTAGAAAGATAAAAATTAAGAGGAGGCAATAAAGCCCACATTTTGGTAATAACATAAAAGGCAAAGCTACATTGGATGAAGGAAAGTAATGTAAAACAAGATTGCCAGTGGCACAGAAACTTTAAGCAGATTTTCACAACATTAAGTTTATGTTTTTCTTACAGTATTCGAACATCTTTTTTGTGGAATGTTTTATAACTGTTTATGGCATTAAATTTTCCCTGCTTATAGTTGGTTGAGTATGAATTATTTACTTGCCATAGTATGTTTTATTAATCTTGTATGAGATAAATAATCTACATTGTCAGAAACTAATTAAATTTTTAAATTTTTAGAATTGAAATTAACTTGAAATGTTATTGTTTCTGAAATAATGAAAGCATTCCTTTGTTCAGTTGGGACTCATGGTCTAAATAAAATTTCAAAATGTCCTTGATGTTTTGCAGAGCACATATTACTAACCCATAATTTGTTACTCACCCTCATTCCACAAAACTTGACATTACAAGTATCAGGGGATGTTGTATAAAATATTGTGTCTTGCCACAATTTAGATTTTATTGAAAGTTACAGTTGCAATGAAATTTAAGTTTTTGGGAGGGAAGATACTTCAGAGGTAGATATTTGTTTGAAATTAATTTTAGTTTTATAAATATAAAATTTAAATCAGATAGGCTTACCTCTGAAATCATGAAAGTCAGAATATCTGCATTGTAAAGGTTGGAGCAGATGAACATGAAAAGAAACTAAAGGTATAAAATTACAAGCTGCACAATGCTCTTTAATTCAGATAAACAGCTAATGTTTATTATACAATAAACAATATTATAAAATACATCTGTAGTGGATGTCATAGAGTGAACATATCACAAAGTGTTTAAAAAGAGAAACTGAGAACAGTGTCAAGATACTCACTGAAGACAATAAAAATAAGAAAGAAATTGAAAGAATTGAGGCCAACAGGGACACAACTTTTATGGCACTGAAAGTGACTTAGAGTTCAGCTTTACAGTCTGAAATAGAAGCAGCCAGTAATAAGAGAAGTATGTGAAAAGAAATTAAAGCAAATTTTTTTAAATAGTTAAAGACAAGAAAATGAATTCTCCAGGTAACAGCTACAGACCAATAATATTAGATTATGTCAAGAAGAAACATCTTTCAAATGTGAGAAAATTCAATTTACTCAAAAAGAGAAGACAACTTTGCCGACAAAGGACTATGTAACAACCAGTGTTGAAATTGCAGATGACAAATGCCATTATTGAAGGTGTATAAAAGAATAATTAATGGAATTGGGATCCTTGTGAGATGGTGCAGCAGGCCAGAATAGGACAATAAGAAGAACTGGACAATGTTACCAACTGATCTTAATCATCACCCAAGAAAGAAAACCAAGAACAGAGTAGGCATAGAAAAATAAATTCTCCCATATAGGGAAAAAAAACCTCTGCTGCATTAAAAGCTGGACCTGCGACTGAAATTGGTAAAACCAATAATGTGTCAAAAGATGATTTACTACTGTTGCAATTTCATCAAGCACAGGATAACCAACTTCTGGTCAGAAACCAGTGAAATACCAGCTCGGAGAGAGACATGATGGTAATGTATCAAAAAAAGTGAAGAAACTACAACAAACACAGTTTGTGAGATTGAGTACCACCTTGTCTGTTGATATATATTATGACAGTCAAAGGACTGAAACTTCTGACAGTAATGTGAAACAACTCAAATGTCCAACAGAATAATTTCAGAATATAACATTTAGTAAAACTGCAGACTTTAAAGATAATGGTTCTTTTATATATCATCCTAACTCTAAAGAGAAACTTTGATGAAAAGATCCAGGTACAGAGGAGGTAGGGGAAAAAGGGAACCTACAGCAGGAAACTTTTGAATGAGCTACACTTGAAAGTAATAGTCAAGAGTAAAAGAATTGAAAAATGTGTGAGGATAAACTTCATCAAAGAGCACGATTCCATAATCTATGGAAATTGTCATAGTGAAACAATCTTTTGTAAATCATAGAGGACATGTTTATCAGATTGAGAAGTGTTGGCACTCAAAATTTGAGGTATTAGTAAGCCAAGAGGAATGGAGTTTAAAGATAATTGGAGAGTGTTAATATGAATTTTCAGATGAATGAGAAGACCACATAGCAAGAAGCTTCTGGTTATCCATGTAATGATGACAATATTGAACATGTGTAAACAACCAGTTATTGGTTTGATTTCACATGTAAAAACATAGAGTGCCAAAATAAGACCAAAAATGAAGGACCATAAACTAAGAAATATTGCAGGATGTGTAAATTCATGTTGTTAAAATCCACATTCATCATCCACAAATGTATAGGAAGGAACTTTTATAAGATTCTCATAGATTCCACCTAGCAGTGAGGAATATCATGACAATAAATTTGAAAGAAATGATTGAAAACTAATTTCTAGTCTTTTGTTGCCTTTTGCATTGAAATGTGAATTACAGAATCAGTATATCTCTGTTATGGCTAAGGCTTGAAATTTGATAATTAATAGAAAATCTGAGTGAAAAACCTTTTGAGTTTAATAAAAAAAACAAAGCAGAGTTTACAGGTGATCATGCATTTGAAATGACACCTAAAAATATGGTCAAAAGAGTCAATGAGTGAGTCATAAAGTTTACCTTGCTTACATGGATGCTAGGGCTCAATAAAAGTACAAGTAGGTGCAGTGAACATTGGAAGACTATAAACAGGACTATAAGTGAACTATGGCCAGAAGAAAAATGAGATGCTAGAACCTTAATTAACTCATTCTTGTTGGCTACTTCTGAACAAAAAATAAGATAAAGCAAAATACCTGTGAAGACAAATAATGTAAATAAGAGATTAGCTGATTAAAAACCAAGCACCTTAAAACACAGCTCTAAAAGATTAAAAATGTCTTAGAAAAAAAGTCATAAACCTGCAATGCAGAAAATAAACAGAACAGAGTAAAGACCTCTTTCTCTTCACCTTCCCAAAAAAATTGTCAAAAACTTAAGAAGGAAGAGCAGAAGAGAAATATGAAGGACTAATTTTGAAAGTTATCTGTAACCTCAATATTGTGAAAAGATGGAAAAAACAAAAATCAGGTACAGACATTATCTCGCATGAAATGAGTACTCTAGGATACAATGGAAATACGTTCTTCAGTATTTGAAATGTTTAACATGCCTAAAAGAAAAAGAAATAAAACCAACAGAAGTATAATCAAGATTTAAGCTAACAATCTAGCAGATAAATCATTCTCTGCAAACTCTGAAGGCAATTAGGCCAGAGAAAGAAAAAAGAGAAAGAATGAATCTTTATCAAAACCAAAAAAAAACCAGCAATCATGACACAAGTTAAAAATTACATGATTGTGATACTTTAATTGTTAATAAACAATTGCATTATTAAGTGAAAATACCAGAGCCAACACAGCGTATACAATGTGTCCTAGATGGTACTGACAACTTGTGCAAGTTAGGACTTGAAATATGTCATAGAAATTCTAATAGTGACAAAACTAGGTGCATCAGAAAAAATGTCAGTAAAATGAATAGCACAATTACCAACAGGAAAGTTTAAGTTATGGTAGGAAAGCAGGGTTTACACAAGATGTTTTGATGCTTGTGCAGTCAATAAGGTGTATGGAGGGTTTAAGAGTTGATATTTATTAAGAAGTGGTGCATGTTTTGCAATGGGTTAAGAATACGTGGATTTTTTTTGCATGTTTTATTAATAACAAGAGTCTTAACAAGGAAGGGCTTTCAGTGTTTCAGAGGCAAGTCTACTTGATTTTTAAAGTTTTGGGTATCATTTTAAATATTATAATAAGCAAAAAACTTTTACTACCAAGTTAATTTCACATTTATAAAATAATTTATAAGCATCTTAAGTGAGGGATATTTAAATGGTCTGATACTCGAAGAGTTAGTGACAAACATAGAGTTACTTTGGAAGTGCAAGTATTTTGTTTGTATTAGATTTAATGTTTTATACAGTGGTATTAATCAGATGTTTGCAAATGTGTCTTGCATGTTTTTTCACTGGCATTGCAACTGAATTGACTTTCATTTATGAATTATTACTTGTAATGACACAAGAGACATAAGTTTACATTCATAGTAAGCATTAAATTGCTGTAGTTTTAACATTAAAAATTTGAGAATCTATCTCAAAATATTTGTAAGTTAGAAGCATAACCAATAATACAGTTTCTATAGATTTCTGTCTTATATTTTTATCATGTATTTTGCACAAATTTATCCAATACTTTAACATAACTACATTTATACATTTGCTTTTAACTTTATACACATGAACACCAAAGATATTGAATCATTTTCCTAATTTTCATTTGTATTGTTTATATATTTATATGTGATAAAAATAGCAAGAACTTATTATGAAGGAAAAAAATTTAAAAATCTAGAACCTTTTAAATCTAAACCCTTCTTTCAGTCACAATGAGGATACAATGGTGCCATTTGAATTTCCCATGAGCCCACGCAGAACTCGTGAAGAAGATATATATGAAGATCTTTGCTATGTGACTTTAAGGCTTAATGAGGTATTCCATAATAGCAAAACAATGTAACTGCGCAACCAGCATGGTTGTTTGCCTCATATAGATATCACGTTGCTTGCTTTTATTAGATGCCCATATACAGAATGTGCTGATATTTTGCCTAACATTTTTTATAATTGATGTTAACTTTCCCTCTTTAGATAACTACATATGCATGTACTAAGTGCAACCCATTTTTAAGCATGAGATCAGATTCTGAGCCCGTTGTTTTTTATGTGCATATTTGCTAAATTGTTATTAGGATTTAAAAAGCTGCAGAAGAAGAAACAAGAACCCATGCAACATTAAAACAAAAAAAGAAATAGTGCTTTCCTCCAGTAATTGTTTTGTGATTGCAACAAAAACTAACATTTCTCATTGTAACATACCCTGCATGACATAGTTATTTTTGCCTGCTTAGGTAATTTAGAATAGTGGCAACTGTGAAGCTTCATTGCATGTGGCCAGCATGAAGCCCTAACTCCAGTGTTTTTTGTTGGTTAGTGAAAGCCAGTATGGAGAACTTGATGAGTATGATGAGTACTACTCATCATTAACACAAGATGATGGTGATATATATGAAGATCTGTGTTCTTTTCAGAGAAATGGGCCATCTCAGGTATTGTCTTTGACACATTTAAAAGTTGTTGTACTACATTGTAGTAATTTTTTTTATTCACTCTGAATATTTATCTCAGTTTATAAATACTTTCTAATTTTGTTGCTGTTGGCTACCCTGCATTATCATTTAATTTGAAAATGTGTTAAAAAGTTTGTTGCAGGAATATAAAACCTTTAGCTTTAACAATCAATTCATTAATGAAAACTTCCTTGACATTCAGGAAGAGAAGCTTTTTTGAATGATTAACATAACCTAATAAAGAATTCAGTAAAATCTGACTTATTTAACTTTTTCTTTGCCAGCAAAGTCTCAGCCATTTTAGAATAGAGCTGAACAATCAGTGTAATTTATTGATAAGTCATTGTGTTCATTAATAACTAATGTTCAACTAATCAGCTATTTTCTCATAATACTGATCTTTCTATATTAGTTTTTATGGTTTTTAAAAGATAGTTTCAAACTGCTTTTCAGTGTGATCTGATGGCATTTTCAATTACAACAATTAAAGATCAAATTACTTTTTAATTCTAAGGGAATATATCATGTTACAAAACAAGTAACATGCTGAAAGTATGATTATTACTGTTCCTGAAATTCTCATGAAACTCCTTTAAACTTCTGAATTTTTGTTGATGAAAATAAACAGTAGTTTGAAACACTGATCATAAATCAAAAAAGTGCAAAACATTAAATTCAATAAAACATAAATTATATTTACTTAGTGCAGGGGATTTAGTTTAGGATTTTATACTGACACATCTAGATTGAGGCAGGCATGTGATGTTGAACAAAAACACAGCTACGTCTGAATGTTCAGGCACACTGTCCCATTAATTGATTATTTTCATGACATTAATTAATGCTATCATGATTTTGAATAACTGACAAATGGATAGTCATAGGTAGACAATTAAGTTTTAATCATCCAGCTGCTCATAAGAATATGAATTTTGGGGTGATATGAGTGAAATGAATGTCTGTATAAAACATTTGAAATATTATATGAAAATCATTTTAGTCTTTTACAGGGGCTTATTTGCCCTTTTTTATTTTCATTTTTATTGAATAGGTCCTAAATATTTCTAAGGGCTACTGGGGTGACTGTTTTAGAATTTTAATTTGAAATGTTTATTTTAAACAGATTCAATTTTTTGTAGAGCTATTTGAGTGTCTCAAACCAACAGTTTAAGCCTAATCCAAAATATTTAGTTATGTGATTTTTTTGTTCTGAAGATAAGACATATTTCCTTAAAAATTGTTGTTGTTTTTTCTCACATATGGTAAACAACACTTCAACATAATTATTGACTTTTCCTATTTGTAATTATTACATTTAACTTAAAGTATTTTAAGTGAAATATAAATAAAATATACATTTGTTATAAAAATAATTGTTTTTTGCATATTCTGATTCAATGTACCTTTAAAGTGGTTTAAAACATTTGCAGAGTAATGTTTTGTTATTGAAGCAAAAATAGAACATATTTTAATAACTATTATCTCAAAGTGCAATTTTTCTGGGGTATTAGTTAATTGTAAATTATTGATTAAGTGTAAACTGATACCTGAGCATGTTAATATAACTACTGTAAAGACTACATATTTTAATGGCTAAGAAAGAGGTAAAATATTGAAGTTTGTTTAAATTTTTTTTTCTTTTTTAATTATCTGTGTAATCTTGCAGTTTTTTTTTAAATAGAAAAACCATTGTATCTTAATTTCATAATAAAAAAAAGTCTGGAAGTAAGCATATTTTTGAACTTTAAGATAAAGCATCTTTTGTTTATTAAAATCTTTTTTATGGTTTTAGAAGTTAATAAAATACCATAAAAAATCTGAAATATGCACATTATCATTATATAAATCCTGTTTATACAGTTACCTCTTTAAAACAACTATAATACTTCTATCCAATTAATTATTTTTGTAAAATATAAGTAACTGTTTACTTTCTTTAATGTAAAGCTTTTGTTTACTTTAAAATGTATTCAGTAATTTATAACACTTGAATAATTATTTAAATTTACTCTTTCTAATGTTGCATACAATTCAGTGGTTCATACTTCTGAACATGGGAGTACATTTACTCTTGTGCTACGTGCATACACACTTTAAATAAAACTTATATGTATGACTAATTATATGAAGCATTTTTAGCTAGTTAAAAAAAAAATTGTGTGCATGTACAGATGTAGGAATTCAAAGCAGAGCATATGGGTGCTTAATTGATGAACTGGTAAAGTTAATATTATCCAAACAAAACTTTATAACATGAATATGACAAAATAAGATTTTAAAACATCTTCAGGAAATGAGATATCAGTTGATCTCTATTTTGTAGATAATAAAAGTGAAGTGAAAGAAATTTAAGAAAATTTCTGTAGTAGTTATGTTGATAAATAATACATACAGTGTTAACATTGATGTTGTAAAGTGATGGTTACTAATTTTCTGTTATTTAGATTCCAGTTCCAACTTCAGCACCTGTAGAAAAACGTGACTACTGTATCAAAGAACTTGTTGAAACAGAAAAGAATTATATTGAAGCTTTAAACATGATCATTAAGGTACTTGTATGTAGGTTTGTTTGTTTTTTAATCAGAAACTTATCAATTCTTTCTTTGGAGAACAACCGTTTACACATTACGTTTTGCATCATAGCAATGGCATCAAACATCTCTTATGACAAAAATAACTCTCTCTTTTTTTGCCTTTACTGGGCTCCTTGCACCTCTTTTATAATGTGAACTCCCATAAGTTACTCATCTATGTGAGTGTTATTTTGATTGGCTCCTTTTACTTATAACTTCATCTGCATAATGACTTACTTCCCATAGCAGTTGTTCTGGCTTCATTCTTGGCATATGTCTCAGTTTACTGTGTTATGTAATTTCTTTAATGCAGTCAGAATATTAAGTTTTGTCACTGAGTGTTAATACCAACACTGAGAAGCAGTCAAATATTTTTGGAAAAGAGTGAATGCAAATACTTTTCTTAATTTTAATGGATTATTTTACACAAGGTACAAAAACTTGTTAACATTAAATTCTGTATAGCCTCTAGTATTTCAGTAGTATTATGTTAATATAAATGTTTTGCTGTGAATAACCTGTAATGTTTTTATGGCACACACAACAAGTAATGAAACTGATGGCATGTTACTTACCATTATTTATTATAACCTGTCTAAACTCTGCAGGTAAATTGAAATGTTTCAGGTTTTTGGTCTCGTTCTGCCAAATAAAAGATCATTGACTGTTTAATAAAATGCAAAACTACATGAATCTTAAAGTGGTACCTGCGTTTGGATAACTTTTTCACGTATATGCTGAAAAAACTGGATGGGATTTTAGCTTATTTTTTGGTTATTTTAGGAAATTTTGGTAGGACTATGATCATATAAAAACTTTTTTTTTAAAAAAATGGATGTAATGTAGAACTTTAAATATATCAAAAAGGATCTTGCTTTGGTTAGTGTAATGTATACAAGAACCTTGTTCTATGAAGTCACGAAATTTATCCTAAAAGTGTAAAGGTTTATCACACTAGGATTTGGTACCTGTGGTAGGTACAGCACAGATAGCCCATTGTGCAGCTCCATGCTTAACAACACCTAAAAAATTGATATTTACTCATTCATAGTTTCTACTTTATAATAAAATATTCTCATTGAAAAAAAAAGTTAATATGATGGATCAAAAACATATATCAGAACAGAAAGTATAAACTTTGTGTATTTTCTTTTACAGAAAAGTAAGTAATTTATTTGTGTATTTTTTAGAAGTTAAATTAGTATGAATTTTAGCTTGTTTCTCTTTTCTTTAAAAATGAAATCAATTTTTTTCTGATAATATATATTTTACAGGGTTTTTTAACTTAATGGATTAATTAGTTATGAAGGATAACTAGGTATAAAATTGAAACCATTTATATGTATAGATGTTACACCACACATGGAATACTGTATAGATGTTACACCACACATGGAATACTGTATAGATGTTAAACCACACATGGAATACTGTATAGATGTTAAACCACACATGGAATACTGTATAGATGTTAAACCACACATGGAATACTGTATAGATGTTACACCACACATGGAATACTGTATAGATGTTACACCACACATGGAATACTGTACAGATGTTACACCACACATGGAATACTTATTGAATACATAATTACACTTTTTATAATAAAAATTCAAAACTAGAGATAGACCAGTCATCAATTTAAAATCACTGGATCCAAACAATAAAAAACTTAGAACTCTTAAAAAGAAGTAATAGATATTTTTGTCACAAAAGAAATATAAACCATTTCTAGAGGAGATAAACAAATTCATTTCAAAATTAAACATAATATTCCTTGCAACACAATTGAAGCAGTGAACACAGGTCTGATAAATAATAAGTCTGTATTCCTTGAATTTGTTTGAAACTGATGTTCTGTAAGGAAGGCCTATCAATAATTTTAAGACACTCTTTTATTAAAACCAGATCAGCCTTTACACATTAAAATGCAAGTCCCAAACACTTAGCTAAACAGTAAGCTATTTGACTGTAGATAGCATAGTAATTACTGTTTGATAAAGGATTTTAATTTGGGGGAAAAAACCCTCTAACACTGAGCTGCAATATAGTTTGTTTTTTTTAAGATACTTTTAACATGTTCATCCCATCTGAGGCTATTCTGGATAATAAATCCTAGAATTTTTTTTTATTGAATCAACTCTTGTTAGGATATTGCCCTTAAAACTTAAATAATTAACCAGTAGTTGTAAAATTTGATTTGAAAATTACAAATATTGTTAATGTGTTATGATGATGAAGTGAGGTGATTAGATCAGTTTATGTGAGATGTTAAATTTTGGGCTCCTGCATCTAGGCTTTCATACCTGTTTAGTTTTGTGTAATCATAATGTTCTAAAAACACGTAGGTCTGAAAAGTCTTGATAAAAATCAAATAGAAACCCTATAATCTGAGCACTTTCGAAAGCACTTGGATTACAGGGTTTCTGTTTCATTTTTAGTTTTGTATAATGAAGTTCTCTCTAAATTTAGGTAACTGAATATCCAATTTACCATTTTGAATCTTATCTCATAATTAGTTAAAATGGAATTAACTATTGGAATGAATTGAAAATAGTAGATTTGTTGCATTTTTTAGTATCTGGATGCTTTTGTTTTAAGTATTATATGATGTAATGAAAATAACAATACATTACTGTTGTCTAAAATCTTGTTAAAGAATTACATTTCCTACTTCAAAGTTTTAAAATTAGGAAAGCATTAAATATCCTTTTTTATTGTATTTTTTTCAAATTGAAGATAAATTTAAAATACCTTGTCTTATCATAGATACAACTTGTTTGCTCCTTTTAACCAAAATAAATTATACTGACATAGCTGTAGTAATGTTTTTCAATACTCCTTAAGGATTTATCAGAGATGGAATTGTTCTAATTTTATTGTGTTAAGAATCTTAAAATATATAATTTTATCAAACAATATAAGCATTTAAGTTATTTGTGCAGTACATTGTTTGCTTTGTAATGAGTGAATTATGTTTTAAAACAGCATTTTATGAGACCGCTGAAAAGTGCATTGAAAGAAGAAGAGCGTAAAATAATATTTCTGAACATTAAGGTGAGTGTACCTATGTATACTGATATTCATCTCGTGAGAATAGTAACGTAATATATGCTGTTGTAAGTAACTGACTTTCTTTTCTCTTTCTCTCTCTGTTTCCTTCTCTTTTAGCTAGTTAATAAAATCAACTTTAAGTATTTTGCATTGTAGGATGTGTATTACACCTAGGCTAGGCAAGTGAAATAGTTCATTCATAGATTCAAAGGATTTTAACCTTTGTGGTAGAAGCCAAATTGTAAATAGAAGTTTCAGTATATCAAAATGGAAGCACATATGCCACTACATTGTACATGTGTATAAAATTGTTATTGAATTCAAAAAGTTCTGGAAAGCTTAAAACATCCAAGCAATAGTAAAAGTGTAAGTGTGCCACTTCAGTGGAAAGATGATTAATAAATTTGTAGTTTTGAAATTATAAGAAGGTGCAAGTCATTGAAAATTTATTGTTATATGTGTCCTGATAAAAAAAACAACTTTTGTGGAGATATTAATTAATCAATTTCTGAGTGAACATTTTGTGATTTTTTAGTTTTGTTCATATCAAGAGAGTTAAAAGCAATTATTTTAAAGTAAGTGTTATGAGAATTTTAGTTATGTAAATTGGTAAGAGTTGTATGTTTTTATAACTTGTTAATCTTGAGATTAAAGAACATCTTGTGAAATTGACGTTGAGAATATTTTGTGAGCAGACTTTTCAGTAATAAATGCATAGATAGTGTGAGATGAGAGGGAAAAATAGAAAGACAAAGACAGAGCAGAAAAGAAACAAAGTCACTTAAAAGAGATGTTTGGACAGAGAAGGAAGGTGTAATGATTAACAAAGGTCTAGTGGTTGATATATATTAGAGTGAGGTTAACAGTGTTAAAAGAGATAAGAAGATTAGTTTATTTCTTCAGAGTATTAAAGTAACTGAACCAGCCTGTATATAGTTTGACAAAAGGTAGATGATCATTTGGAAGTACGCCTGTATTCAGAAAGCAGATGTTTATTGGAAGTAGACCTGAATATAAAAAGAGAAGCAGGTGATTTTTGAAGTACAAGGTACAACCATGTTAATTTGAAGAAACATAGGTGAATTCTACTATGATAGTAACAAAGAATAATAATTTGGCTTGTCAACTGAAATTCTGAAGAAATTGAATTGACTTTAGTGGACTTTTAACAAGAAAAAGAGAATTGCACAGTGTTAATGATATGCTTATCATTATCTGTCGTATAAATAATTTGTTGTACCTATATTTAACTAGATCTGATTATATGTATGTATTTTATATATTATTTTGTAAACAAGTGAAGTGAATGCTGTTTTTTATATTTTTGATTTATGCCAACTCACAGATACCTACTAAGATTCCTTAGCCCAACAAAAACAACACAAAATGTATTGGAACTCAAACTTATAATGCATGTCATTTAATATACAGTCTACATGTGAGCACTAAAACAATTCTAACACTGTATGAAAAACCATACAATCCACGTATTTCTTTTATTTAACGGCAATCAAGTTTTATGGTCTACAGTACATCTACAGCAATGTACTGACAAGAAAAAAAAAAGCACAGCTGTTTACATATCTTTTACGATCCTAAGAACTAGATATTTCTTTTTACATGATCAGTTTTATTGTTCACAAAGAATAATCACATCATTTTGTGGTTTAAGTATGATTTTTTTCATTAATCTGTATTATAACCTTTCTATCTCTTGTGGAGCAGGAATTATGTGAGATTCACACTGGATTTCACAGTGAACTATTCAAGGCCTGTACCTCCAGCCAGTATAAGATCAGTGATTGTTTCATTCATTGGAAGGACAAGTTTGTAATTTATGGAGAATACTGTTCTAATCTACCATACTCTCAGGAGCTATTGGATGACTTGTGTAATAAAAATGAGATTATCAATCAGTCTGTTCTGGTGAGTCGTGGATTTTTTTTTATTATATCAGTACTTTAATAATGTAAAGATTACTAAAATATTTAATTTAATTGTGGTATAAAGTTAGAACTGTAACTTTCTGTGGGGGAAAGATATTACTAAAGGTTAAACAGGAACTAGTTACAATACAAGAATAAAACAATATTAAACTGAGAGCAAAAAGGAGTTTAGAACTAATACAACATCTGCCCACATAAATGAGATAAAAATTATAGGTTCTCAGGGTGTATCTCTTTTTATTACTGTAGTGGCAGCTAATGTACAATTTTCATTGTTGTAAGGAAAGTTTATTATAAGTAACATACATGTATACACACATAGAAGTAAATTTTAACAATATTTAGGTATCTTTACGAAAATCAAGCACAGTTTTGATTTTTTATTTGAATTTCATTTATCATTTAAAGCACACAAAACTAAGTTAAAAATACTTTTTCAGAAACAAGATGTTACAAAACATTAATGTTAAATGAAACACTCAGAATGTTTTCTTATTTGTGTAGATTTATTTGGTTCTATCAACTAAGTGTTCACACCAAAGAAAGTGTGTGTGCTGTCAGATTAAGGAATGTTTTTAAATAATTGTATCATAAGTATAGTAGTACTTACATTTGGAATGGGTCAGATATGTTTCTATGGTAGTTTGCCCCATTGTCCCAAGAAAAGTTCTTTGAATTCACAAACCATCCTGGTTTTATTATAATGATATCAAACTATCTAGGATGTTGAATCATGAAATAGGTGTACTTTACTTACTCATTGCTGTAACAGGCATTATCCTGCTGTTATACATTCTAAAGTTCCGTCCATATATGGTGAAGAACCTAGATCTGTACCGGTTTGAATGTGGAGACAGTTGAGGCAGTGCTTATCAGTAAAATGTATGTTAAGCAGTCATGTACTGAATTTTTTTGCTGTTAAATAAATAAATTAAAAAAACACAACTTCTACATTCCAAAAGTGTCTTAAAAAGTTTTAAAGCAATTTAAAAACCTAAAAGTAATATGTTTGAGAATTTCATAGATTCTTAAATAAAACAAAGTATAAAGTATGCATACAAGTTATACATACACACATATTGAAAAATCTATCTGTGTAATTGATATTGATTTGACTCAATGCATTAATCTATTGCTTCGTATAATTTTTCTTTCAGAGGTGTCAAATGGAAGCTAATGAGGGAAAGTTTAAACTACGAGATTTACTTTCTGTTCCCATGCAGCGTATTTTAAAATACCACCTCCTGCTTAAGGTAAGTTTTTAGTATTTTTATGGCATCAGTTACCCTTCAATGGACCAATGAAATACTTTTGGTGATGTTTCAAATTGATTAATGAAAGTAACTGATATTAGTTGTGAAAATATTGATAGGAAATTATTTACTAAGTTTCAAAGTGTGCCTCATTGTTTGTTTCCTTGTATGGAGAAAGAGGAATTAATATTTCATAAAGTTGAAGTTGCAAAAATTGACCAGAAGAAAATTGTATTTCATCATAGGAATTTTTTTGGTTTATTTTTAAAAACAATTTTTAATATAGCATGATCTTTGCATAAAACTTGGATTTTTTCTAACACAGAACATTTCAGTTAAGCTGCAGCTGGTTCTGTGTTAGCATAATTAGAGAATTGGAAGGAAATATTGTTTGATTCAGAAAGGTAGTCATAATCTTTAGCAGAAAGTTGAGGCTTTTTGTGATATGATTCATCATGAGATCGTGATATATATTCAATTTCAATGTTTCAATGGATCCACAATAGCCATTTATCAGCAGAAATGGCACACTTATCACCAATAGTGTTTCATATGGAAGTTGAATCACCCCATAGAACCCACATTTCTCTTTTTGTAACTTGTTCTTTTGAAAGAGGTATAGTTTCTACTTTCACTATATAAGGCAGCTTTATTGACTACTTTTCATTTTTCTAAACATTAGAAGGACTTTGAATCTTATGTGCTCTACTGCTTTCTTAAATCATATAGAGTCCTTTGTCCTGAACTGCCTTTTCAATTGTACAGTTGGGATATTGAGATGATTTAACATGCTTTGTCTCAATGTTTTTTCAAGCCTTCAGCCTCATGTACCATGTATCACCTTTTTTTCAAAGTGTATTTTTTGTTGCTGCTGGCATGCAGATGTTGTAGGTCATAGTTGTTTGCACTGCGTACTGTTATACTCTTTTAATTTTTTTCTTCATAAGGCTTTGACAGACAGGAAAGGGGATAAATCCTTCTCACAAATTAATTTGTTGGCAATTTCTCACTGACTGTTTTGAAAATGCAAGTTTTGTGCATTATAAACAGTGAAAATGAAAAAAATTCTAATTTTGGGTCCACCAGCTGACAATTTCATAATTCCTATCAGTTGCTTTCATACAAAGTAGAAAGATATACTTATTAATCACACTTTCCAGCATAACGTATGTCTACAACTATCAAACAAATAAATGCAAAGTACTTTTAAATCTGGATATCTCCACTGATAAAAATATAAAAGAGATTTATTAATTATTCGACATTTTGGTTAAAATAAAAAATCTCAACTGAGAACACAAAAATATGCAGGAAATAATGAAATAAACAACCTCTATATTACATGTTTCCAAATTTATTATTTGCCTTGTTTTCTTTTGTTGTGTATTTATGGTGCACATCAAGTATCTGGTGTTTCATTGTTTAAAACACTACATATTTTGTGTAACTTTGTCACTGAGGTTTGTGCTAACCACTTTTTATTAACACAGGAACTACTTAGGAATACACCTAAAACTCATGAAGATTACGTGGGACTAGAGAAGGCATTAGACTGTATGCTAGTGAGTTTAATACATATTTCAAGTTCTAGTCATTTTGAAAACTGAAGTGAAAGAGGTTTCATTCCAAGTTTTTATATCTTGTAAAATGTGTGACAATAAAATTTAGTAATTATATAGTTCTGTAATTTTTCATGATTTGTTCAACTAGAATTATCTTTCAGTTACATATTTTTGAAAAGTTAGCTTTGAAATCTCATGAAATTGCTAACTAGAAAGTGCAAATGGTTGGTTTTATTACTACTGAAATTTTGGCCTAAAGTGAGAAAAAGCTGGTCATTCATGTCACATAAGAAAATTGTATCAATTTCTTTTACTAAAGGGGTTTGTTTATCTCAATTATGTTTATGTCATTAATATTGTAAAATCCAAAAAAAGTTTATCATTTTTAATTTGAAAGTACATAAAACATGGAATCGCATTTAGTTGGTAAAAATACAAAAATCTGAAACCATGTTTGTCCATACTTTATGTGAACATTATTATTAAAAATTGAACAAGTAAAATGATTGCTGTGAAAAACAACGATTTTGTAATTTATATAGAACTAGGTTCTTGTTTATATTATGTTCCCCAGTGGGACAACAATAAATCTGTGGATTTAAGACACTAAACTCAGGGCTTTGATTCCTGTTGTAGACACAGGAAAAAGCACATTGTGGTTTTTCTATAAAAGAAAAGCATACTTTCTTGTTGTAGGTTTAAGATTTTGGTTTAACAATTAAATTAATTTACTTATTTTTTTCTAAATATTTGTTTTTGTAGTTTATTGTGATGTTTAATTCAGAAATTTTCTGTTGTGAGGAGGTGTATTTCCACAACACTGTCTTTACTGAACAAAGTTACAGAATAGTTAAAGTTGTTATAACGTTGTTTCTCTAGGACATATCTCAGTATATAAATGAAGTCAAAAGAGATAATGAAACTTTGGAAATCATAAAAGACATCCAGGTCAGCATAACAGATCTTGACATGGTATGTATATTGCTAATAACATTAAATCCAGTTTATAAAATATTACCAAAGCTACTGCTACATCTATTCCCCTTGTGTAATACAAGACTTTTAGTATAACAGACATTTATTTTAGAACCAGTGCAGCTGTCTTTTATTAGTTTCTTTGTAAAGAATTAATGTTCTCTTCCAAATATTAATTTTATGACTGATACTCTTTCAGTTATTTTAGTAGCTGTTTCAAACTTAGTGTGTAGTTCTTTGTTTATGTTTATAGACTTAAAATGAATCAGTAAATTTAATGCTGTTTCCCTTTGTTGTTTTTTAATACTATACAAGAGAAACATCTTTTTGTCTTTCTGTGTATAACTTCCTCCACCAGTTATGTTTAGAACCATAGTAGAACCATAGTTCTGTGGGATGGCTTTGTGACTACTTTTGTACTTGTGGCATATATTTCCTAATTCAGGATTCACATTGGTGTTTGGAACACTGGAAAGTTATGGAAAACAAGCTCTAATAATTTTAGTACCAGAAATCCTAGCAAAATTGGTGTTTTAATTTGTGAACATCAAAAGCTCATATATCAGTGTCAATAAAACCTCCTCCATGAAATTATCAGCTTAATTGAAAAATATTTAACAAAAACGAAACAGCTTAGTCACCAGAATCTGATGTTTATTTTGTGTCAGCCATCAGCTCAGTAATTGGGACCTGATGTTTATTTTGTGTCAGTCATTATGATTTTTGTACCTTGCAATAAACATTTCTCCTGGCTTGCACTTATAACACTCTCTGAACAGGCATCCTTCATTGTGCTTGTTATGAAATTTTTAGCAGCTTATGTTCAAACTTTAATTAAACTACTTTTTTGTTCATGTTATACCAATTATTTCAGCAGAAAATTACGTGTAATAACACACATTTTAGCACTAAATATGTTTTAAGATCTTAATTTTATAAGGCAGTATTAAAAAACATCCTGAATTTTCCCCAGCATGAGAAATGTGACTCTTTTTCTCTATGGAACCCCTCGTCTTTAATTTATTCACTATCCCTTCAGTAAGTACGAAATTTAATGTAAATTACTCACTATAATATCATTATCACTTAAAAAAAAGCACAAGTTTTTGTAGACTTCAGTCTTGTTTAGTTACAGATCTACAACTAAAAAAATTACCTCTCTTGCCAAATCTCTCGGTTTGGATTCATGTGCGTGGTAAGGGAACCTCCCAGGAAAGGTTCTTGTCTTTCAGTTTACCTCATCTGGGATCTAAACATCCACCCACTTGTTTGTCATGCATGGCGACCAGTGAAGGGTAGGAGAAGATCCTAGTGGTTTAGGGGTCCAACTTTAACACACCACTTTGGCTTTGAATTCCTGTTGTTGGGTGGCCCCACTTGGGTCAGTCGGCTGGTTCACTTGGGCTAGGTTCAACCAAGTATTAATGTGGGAGGTTCTCAATGGTTGTTGTGGACATTGTATCTGATGCTGGTGTTTGGATATATTTTGCTGCAGTGTCTTTGTTTGACATTGTAGTGCATCCCCTCATAAAACTCCATGGTGGGTGGGGTCAATGGGCACCGAAATATTCATTTTTTTATTATGGATCCTCCAAATAAAAACTTAAATAGTGAAAAAACAGTCCACAGGTAAATGACTACATCTTAAAGATTCTGAGCAGCAACCTTTAACATCTGTAACACCTATTGTATCTCATTTTCTTATACTACATTTTCTATCAGACAAACCTTTAAGGCAAATTCTCCCTTTTTCATTCAGAAGGGACTAGAGGGACTTGCGCTGGTGCTCCAAAGTCAGTAAAGAATCTTTGATATGGTGACATATTGGTGGAAACATCCACATCTCAACACAGTGAACCCTTCTTGCATTCAAAGGCTATTGAGGTTACACCTCAAGCTACTTTGAATTCATCACTAGGAGTTATTGTTGAGAGGAATTTGCAGGACATCCCTGAATCAAAGATTCTTGCTTGTTTCTCCACCCAAGGAGTTTCTGCAGTAAGGCGTATCTTCACTCACAAAGATGGAATTACGATGCTTACCAATGTCCTCATTCTGACATTTACCTGCCATCATTGAAACAGGTTATCTTAATTGCAGGGTATGGCCATAATTTTACATTAGACATTTTTTAATGAGATTTCCTTTAAAGAATTGCAGTCCATCTAGTTCAATTTGAAATTAGAAAATGGCTGTAATATCAAGTAACTCTAAACCAGCACTGGAAAGGCCATTTTCAGGTGACTAATGGTGCTGTTTGAACTACCTTTTAGTCATCCTGGTGAGTTACTAAAATATTTCTATAAGTCTTAAAACTTTTATTACTTTACTTTTTGAAAATGGCCACATTGTTAATTAACTCAGAACCAGAACTGGAAAGACCAACTTCAGGTGACTGACAGTGGTTTTTGTACTGACTGTTAGTCTTCCTGGCAAGTTATGACAAATACAGTTATGCTACAGATAGTCCTCTACAACTTTTATTACTGTAGTTTTTTTCTTGACACTGTAGGCTAGATGTAAACATTGGTTTTATGCTATTGATGTTTTTTAAACTTTGTTTTGTTTTACCTTAATATCCTTTTTATGAATTTTACTAAATTTGCTTTAATTTTCACTTTTACTGGAGGTTTGGCACAGATAGCCTAGCTGCTTTGTGCCATAAAACACTAAATCAACCAATGAACCAACTCTTGCCACATCCACGTGTCATATCTTCTCTTTCAGAATGTGTTAATAGTTCTTTCTTATGCTTAATACTATATTATGTATAACTAATAGAATACCAAGATTTTCATTATGATATTATATTATGTTTTAATTTTGTACAGATAATCGGCAATTACTTTTTCAGTACAAGCTTTGTTCCTACAGGAAACATGTTGACTAGCTTGGATGAATTTGTAGCAGATATTGTTGCATAATCAGAAAGCTAGAAAAATTATAATAGTTATGGAGCATTGTATTTTTTTTACATGTTGTTAACCTCTGGTCAGGCAGACTGGTCCACTTTCACTGCTCTTGCAGAACTTGATCCTGCCATCGTATATCAGCCATCAATAGACGACTGTGTTGCAGCGGTAACTGATTGTATTCTACATGCAGCTGCTCAGTGTATTCCTAAAACCTCGACACGTTTCCCACGATATCCTTGTCCATGGTGGAATTCTGCTTGCCACTTAGCACGGAAGGCTCAAAAACGGGCCTGGGATACTTTTCGTAGATATCCCACACTTTCAAATCAGGTTGCTTTCCAACGGGCCTGAGCACATGCTAGGTGGGTAAGACGTCAAAGCCAGAAGGAATCTTGGATTAAGTTCACAACCAGTATATCTTCTACCACCAGTTCCAAGATCATATGGGACAAGATTCGAAAGGTTAATGGGCACTACAATGCTGTTCCCCTCTCGATCTTACTCTCTGATGGTCAGGAGGTGACTGATGTCCGGAACATCGCTAACACTCTAGGTGACAGCTTTTGTCGGGTATCTAGCACTTTTGCTTGTTCCTCCACCTTCCTGGCCATCAAGACTCGGGCAGAGCGATCACCTCTTTCCTTTCAAACTGACTGTTTCCTTGACTATAATAGTCCCTTTACCCTGGTGGAACTAAAAATGGCCCTTCATAGGTCTGCCAGTACGTCTGTTGGACTTGATGATATTCATTATGACATGCTGCACCATCTATCTCCTGCTTCTCTTCAACAGGATTTAGCAGGAGAATGTTTTTCCTGATGCCTGGTGCCAGGCTATTATTTTACCTTTCTCTAAGCCAAGGAAAGATCCGAAGATTCCTTCAAACTATTGTCCAATTGCTCTGACCAGCTGTCTCTGTAAGACCTTAGAAAGGATGGTTAATGCTCGTTTTGTTTGGTTCCTTGAATCAAACAACCTCCTCTCGCCCCCCAGTGTGGGTTCCGTTTACAGCACTCCACCACAGACCACGTAATTTGTCTTGAAACATCTATCAGAGAGGCCTTTCTCAACTGCCAACATCTTGTATCGATATTCTTTGACATACAGAAGGCTTACGACACAACATGGAGGTATGGCATTTTGCGAGATCTCCATACATATGGATTACGTGGCCATCTACCCATGTTTATTAAAAAATTTTTAATGGACAGGAGATTCCAAGTTCGTGTAGGTTCGGCACTTTCACGTTCTTTTGTACAGGAACTTGGAGTCCCTCAAGGCTGTATATTGAGTGTCACACTCTTCAGTATAAAGATAAATGCTATCACTGAACAACTCCCTCTCACCGTTACGAATGGGCTATATGTTGACGACTTTCACATCTCATGTCAGTCATCAAACATGAGATATATTGAGCGGCAACTACAAACTGCCCTCAATCGTGTACGGAAGTGGACTCTGGTGAATGGCTTTAATTTCTCTCTTTCCAAAACTGTATGCATGCACTTTTGCCGACGACGAGGTATTCACCCTGATCCTGAACTTCATATCGGTGAAGTTTTGCTGCCAGTGGTCCCGGAGACAAAGTTCTTGGGGTTTATCTTTGATCGTAAACTGACCTTTATACCACACTTAAAGCAGCTTCGGGTCAAATGCACAAGAGCACTGAACATCCTCCATGTCCTCTCTTCTACCAGTTGGGGGGCAGATCGCTGTTCAATGTTAAAGATATATCGTGCACTTATTAGATCGAAACTCGACTATGGATCAATGGTCTATGGCTCTGCCAGACCCTCGGCCTTAAAGATGCTGGACCCCATTCATCACCAAGGACTTCGACTCTGCACTGGGGCTTTCCATACCTCTCCAGTTTAAAGCATATACATTGAATCTCATTAACCTCCTCTACACCTTCGCCGTTTGCAAATGTCTTTACAATATACTTCGAAACTTTGTTCCTTACCAAAGCATCCCACCTGGGAATGTGTTTTCCTTCCTCGGTGGGCAGGACTTTTTCAGAACAGACGATCTGTCATTGCTCCGTTTGGCCTTCGCATCCAGGCGCAATTGGATGAATTGGGTCTGTCCTTGGATAACATTGCAGATTCCACAGGTTGACGCATCCCACCATGGCTTATTACAGCCCCCAAGTGTGACCTTTCTTTCAGTCACCTAAAAAAGGCGGATACTCCAGACTGGAAGTACCGTCTTTTATTCAATGAATATCTTTCAAACAATCATTCAGTTCCCATTTATACAGATGGTTCCAAATCAGGTAATTCAGTGGGCTCTGCTATGGTTTGCTATGGGTCAGTAGTTGCGTGCAGAATCCCCTCTACAGCTTCTGTGTTCACTGCTGAACTGTATGCCATATCTCTTGCGCTTGATCATATTGTAGCTGAGCAGTACTCCAACTGTACTATTTATACTGACTCGCTTAGTTCTATACTTGCCTTGGAATTGCTTCACATCTTATTCTCGCAGATATTCGAAACCGACTGGCCCATTTCTCATTAGCAGCTACTTCAATCCAGTTTTTCTGGATACCAGGCCATGTTGGTATTTGTGGGAACAAGCTTGCAGACGTGGCAGCTAAATATGTCTGCTTCAGCACCATCACCCCTATGCCTATTCCGTACATGGACTATGGTGTTGTCTTCAAGGCTCGGCTCCGTGCCAGTTGGCAATCCACTTGGAGTGAACAACGCGACAATAAACTTTTTCAAATCAAACCCAAAATTGGAGTTTGGCCATCTAGCTTCCATAAAGTTCGGAGGGAAGAAGTTGTTCTCACTAGGCTACGCATTGGTCACAGTTTTTTAACTCATCATTTTCTTTTATCTGGAACTGATGCACCAATGTGTAGTTTGTGTAACACTCAAATCAATATCAGCCACATTTTACTTTCTTGCCATCGTTACAATTCTCAACGACGGCAATACTTTAAACATATTTTTTCCCAGGGGCAGTCTGTAACATTGGACAGAGTTATTGGTGATGGTGACTCTGTCCACCTTAATAATGTTTTTAATTTTTTAATGGCCATTAATCTTTTTAATCTCATTTAAGTGTGGTATATTTATTCATTACACCTTTTTAATTGTGGCTCCTTTTTTACAGTTTTATTCTCTCTCATTCAATGTGACATTAAATAATGGCCAGAACATTAAGTAACTCGACACCAGGACTGGAAAGGCCAACTTCAGGTGACTAACGCTTCTGTTTGAACTACTCGTTAGTCTTCCTGGCGAGTTACTATTATACTTTTGCTGCATATCATTTCACACTTTTACAACCTTTTTGTACTGGCCATATTGACTCATAACCTGGAACCAGAACAGAAAGACCAACTTCAGGTGGCTGACGGTGGTTTATATACTACCTGTTAGTCTTCCTGGTGGGTTATGATCATTCCCATTCTGCTACAGGTTGTCCTTTACAACTTTGTTGACTGGATGTCGACATTGGTTTTTGCACCATTTCCTGTTTTAATTGCCATTTTGCTTTTATCTTCAATTACCTTTACACATTTTACTCCATTTACTTGACTTTTATATTTTTACTGGACATTTGGCTACTCTTTATTACGATTTTGCTGAGTGTCTTTTAAAACTTTTATTCCATTACATTTTGATAATAGCTACTATGACACATAACCCGGAACCAGGACTGGAAAGGCCAACTTCAGGTGGCTGACGGTGGTTTATATACTACCTGTTAGTCTTCCTGGTGGGTTATGATCATTCCCATTCTGCTACAGGTTGTCCTTTACAACTTTGTTGACTGGATGTCTACATTGGTTTTTGCACTATTTCCTGTTTTAATTGCCATTTTGCTTTTATCTTCAATTACCTTTACAAATTTTACTCCATTTACGTGACTTTTCTCTTTTTACTGAACATTTGGCTACTCATTGTTGTGATTTTACTGTGTGTCTTTTAATACTTCTATTTTTTACATTTTGATACTGGTTGCTATGACACATAACTCAGAACCAGGACTGGAAAGGCCAACTTCAGGTGACTGACGGTGGGTCTTGAACCTGCCTGTTAGTCTTCCTGGCGGGTTATGATTATATCTTTTTGCTAGAGTAAATACCTTACAACTTTTTACACTCTGCCTTCTATCTTAACCTTGTAGTCTAGGTGTCAACATTGGTTTTATACTTTTTTGTTTTACCTTCATTTCCATTTATGTCTTTTACTGCATTTTTACCGGTTGTTTGGCGCAGATAGCCTTGTTGCTTTGTGCCATAAAACACTAAATCAATCAATGTTAACCTCTGTTTTTTGGTGCATAATTCAATTAAATAAAAATTATTTAGTGCACAACTGTCATTGGTTTAAAAACAAAAATGAGGTTAATTATTGTCATCAGTTAATAGCAAAAAAAAAAGCCCAGATAAGTACTTTTTATTTTTCATATGTATTCTTTAGTTATTGTTATAAAAGTAACTAAAATGTAAAAATAGAACACTTTTCAAGTCAATTAAGATTAGGTTAGGTAAAACAAATAATAATATAAAATGTTTTTCATGAAGTACACTCTTGAGTAGCTCTGAGAAACGTAATGTAATTTGACAGAGTAACACGAGCTGCACATTTCATAAGTGATTTACAACTTATGATAGCAAGAATATTTGTTAAGGAAGCTCTAAAATTATCTTTTAAAAAGTCTTATATACCTTCCGTTTTCTCTAACTATCTTCTGTCAGTTCATTTGAATGAACGTCTTTCACATATGTTATGCTTCCAGCTGAATACTGATTTATGTTTCTAATGGTTTGTGCTCCTTACACATGTTTTCAAGAAAATTAATGCAAAGAATATGATTTTACTAATTTTTCCATCTTATATTTCTGATCATCTTGAAGAAACAGAAAGAAAAGTTAGTATTTTGTCCTAGTATTGATATGGAATAATTATATGTTAATCACACTTTAAAATCTTTTTCTTTAGCCTGAAAACACAGAATTGAGAGATTATGGGCATCTGCTAAAGGACGGTGAGCTTAAAGTTAGATCACATGATGACAACAGGCTAAAAAATAGGTAATTACATGTGTGTTAATTTTACATTTTCAGAAGTTTCTCTATTTTATTCAATTATGTGAGAATTAGTATACCCAATGACTACTTAAAAATCAAACTAACCACGACATACACATTCAGTGCAATATCTTATATTGTTGTAAGCTGTTCCCATTTTCAGCAGTAGTTATATTATTGATTTTTAAGTATATTTTCTGAAGTTTTCACCTAAAAGTAATACTTCATAGAGATACCTTCTTCAATAAGGTATCTTTGTACAGGTCAAACTGCAAATGTGTCTTTTAGCTTAAACAAAAGTCTTTTGTTTGAGTCATAACTTTTAGCTTTTTAGTATAATGGACTCTAGTATCATTTTTAAATCCCTTCCTGTACATGTTTCTCAGTATTACTGAGTCATATTCATAATTTAATAAAACCACTATACTATGTATCCTCTTAAATGGAATTAGCATTATCAAGTATGTTATGATTCAAAGTCTTATATTATTTAAATTAAACCAAATTGTTTAAACAATAATTAAAAACTTCATTACTTTCACTTGAAGTGTTAGTTGCTATAGCAACTGATCTTTTGTCTTTATTATACAATAAACGAGGACAGTTAAAAATGGTTCTGTTGTTGGCAGTATCAGTATTTCAGAACCATTAAAATCCGTATCAGTATATTCACTATCACAAAAATGTTTTTGTGTACTGTTGAATTTGAGATATTTTTGTTCAGTTAATTTGTATTTGAAATTTATATACATTGGTTATGAATGTTTTTTTTTCCATTTCAGATACATTTTTGTGTTTGATAAAGTCATGCTTATGTGCAAATCAACAAGGGTAATTATTTTTTTTAAAGTTATATCAATAAAAAAATTTGACACAGAAGTTTCAGTTCTAACTATAAATAATCTTGAAATGTATTGTAATTATTGTATTTTGTTTTGAATGTTTAATGTAATTTACATTCATAACCCTTGTTTAAAATGGCCTTATTTTAAAAACTTTTTTCAACACACTTTATTTTATCCTGTTTTACTGAAAACATAATATACCTGCCAGTGTAGATAGCCCTCATGTAGCTTTGCCCAAAATTCAAAATAATAAGTTGAATAAAACAAGTCAGTGAAGTATCTAGTTTATCCGACAAGCTTTAAATTGAATGAAACAAATATTCTTTGATTAAAAAATATATGTAAAATATCAACACTACTCTTGTTTTTTAGACTTTTCAATCTTTTATTAACTCTCAGGTTTACTGGTAGTAAGTTAAGGCTGAATTTCTCTTTGTTTTATAATCTGTCAATGGTAATGTTTAGGGCCTAGAATGATGGACTTTTGGGGTTCATTTCCTGTGGCAGACACAGTGCCTGTAGCCTATATTTCTCCTTTTTTAAGACTTTTGATTATGAAATTTTGAGAATTTTTTAATTATTTTATTTTAAACAATTTCTAAGTTTATCTCTTTTATTATTATTATTATTACCACTGAATGTTTGACTTTCTTTTGTTTTTCCTCTCTCAAGAAATTCTTGGATTTACCATTAATTTCCCCTAAACGTTTAAAGTTTAGAATTTAATGACATATAAATATTTCATACACTGATCTGAAACCTCTGCACTAAACTGCTGGAAAATGAATGTCAATTTATTTAAATTCTGTATTTTAAATTAAGAGTGTGATGCAACATTATTGAATAATTTATGCATTTAATAGTGTACTATTTTTTTAAGTGTGTATCGCATTTAAGCTACAAATTTTGTATGTCAGGATGAGTATCTCAGAACAGTATCATAACCTCAGAGTATATTATCATTAAAACATTTGAATGTTGCTTTTTTCTTAACCTCAAAGTTTTTAATTTTTGGTAAACATACCTTTTTTCATCTCTTCATGCTGCACGGAGCAGATAGTGGACAAACTGTTTGGGGTAATTCAGTTTAGTTGTACATGCATGTTTATATATGTTAATAAGGCAGTATCATTTATGTACTTACTGTATTGTTTTGGAAGTTAAAATATTGTTCTTTTAACTTTGGAAATTGTGTTTCACAGTTGATTGTAAAACGTATTACAATTTTCATATGTATTTATTTGTTCTGTAATTCTTAAGGTCAGTAGATTGTTAGTAATCTTTCTTTTCTATGTTCACTTATTCTTACTGATGTTTTGTGTTTGTGGATTGCAACAAAGTAGTTTATTACTACACTTTTTATTCTATTTCTTCACTTGATCCATAATATTGTACCATGTGTAGTTTTAGTTGTTACTCTGAAGAGATCTTACATTTTACATCAAATGTCTTTCTTTTTGGTGATGTTTAGCACTTGAATGTCTGCATTCTTTACTTTCTGTTGATGTATAAATACTGACTTGTACATTTTGTCAGATTACAAGTAGTACTGTTGTTTTGTTTTTATTTTCTCAGTTGATTAGCAAGTGTCAGCCATTTGTTAGCTGTACTTAATGTTTTCAGTTATTTTTGTAATAGTATTATTTATAATTTTTCATTTATAGTAAGGTTTAATTATAACGTGTACGTAGTTTTATTTTTTTATTTAGCTTATTATTAAAACTGTTCTGTATACGTTTCCAAATGTCAGTTGTTATCTTGTAGACTATTTTTTTCTTGTCAACTATTTAGTGTCACTACAATTAAATATACCTTATTAAATATTTGGTTTTAAGTGCTTTGTAGATATGTTTAAGATCACATTTCTGATGATACAAGTGTATATCATATTCATGTAGATTGTTTCATCCCATTTTAATAAATTTATGTTTTATTGCATGATTACGTTATTTTACAAGTGATTTTTTTATAACGTTTAAAATGTAGAATAAAATTTCTGAAGCACTTTTTTGTTTTACTTACCTGTGTAATGAATGGAATGTTAAATGATGTATGAATAGTATAAATTACTCCTGAGCACTTACCTAATTTTTCCTTTTTCCATTATGCGGGTGAGTTTTACTAACTTTGTATTCAGTTTTGTTTTTGTTTTTATGAACACTAAACATTGTTAAATTATATGAGAAATGTTTAGATTAGTTATAGAAACATTTTAAATAAGTATACTAAAAAAATATCCTTAATTAAATTGGTTGTTGAAAGATGTGAGTTTTTAGTCTGTTTTTTTTAATTTAACCAGTTCTATTTTAATTTGTTTACAGAGAGTTTTCAACATTATATGCAAGATCATGATATCACTAGAATTTTGGAAAACAATCTGGGAAATATAAAACATCAGTTATAAAAGAATATAATCAGTTGTTGATTGTTTAATTTCCTTGTTGTAGTGGTTGACAGATTCTTGAATTAGCAATTCTGAAAGGATGTTTTATCTTTACTCATGTAACAGCTTTTTGCAACTTATACAGCCCCCTATATGGACAAATATTTGTTCGTCACTAGCCTTGGTACTCTCACCTACCCTCACATGCTATCAAATGCATGCTGTCATACAGCTACATCAGCATGTGACAACCCTCCACCAGTACTTTAAAACTTCTAACTTAGCCGACTCTTCCCCCTATGTAACTTTTCTTGAGTTCACTTCCAGATTTTAACTACCTGAGTGGACTTATTATTATTTCTGATCACAGTTATCATGAAAATTAGAGTTTGGATCTGCAGTTATTAGTTGGTATATTACAACCTTGGTTTACCAGGAGTTGGCTAATTTCATGAAGGCTTCAGATTTGTTTGAAGATTATTCTGTTCTTTGTGCCTTGTTTAGGTGTATTCAGATAAGAGGATGATAATGTAAACAACCTGTTTCCTTTTCCATCCTATTCCACAGTTACATTTACCTTTAGTGAATGTACTCAGGCCTCTTCATCCTTTTCTGCAGTTGATCAACCAGGTTTGTTATGGTTTGCCTTTTTCTTCCATTTCCTTTGATTTCTCTTTTTTCCTTTTAAGGATAATGACCTTCATCCCAATACATTTTTCTCTTCCCTCATATGATGTTAGAGTACATACTAATAGATTTGTGGATCAATTACATTTTGGGCTCAGCATACCTCAACTCCCTTGTGAGGTGGAAACCAATGCTTTGGCTTACTATTGGTCTGAGTTTTTTTTTGTTTTTTTTTGGACTCACAGCAGTTGTATTCTCTTCTACCTCTGGGAAGCTTTGGTCACAATACTTCTTTCACATTTTCTCAGTTCATAAAGGAGCATTGAATAAATTAGAGGAAAGTCCTAAAGAACAAATTTCATGATTTTCATACTTGGTGAGATTGAGAACTTTTTAAACATATTCTGACAAAACTAAAAACCCAGAACTAAAATCTAATTAACTGTGTTATGATTCCAAGTTTATTTGTATAATGTGAATGATCTAGTTTAATTAAATTTTTAATGTATCTGAATAAAAGTTTGTGGCATGTGCACTCTCGTCTACTTGTAGCAATAGAGTTAATATAGGAATTAGTTGCAAATTAGAACAAAGCATAGTGGCTCTATATCTTTAACGGATGCAGTCCAGTTGGCATTGGAACTTAATTTAAAAAAAAGTTACAGATAAACAGCTCAAAGCACCATCCAGGAATTAAAAGATTGTCAGATCAAACAATGTTGAACATCCATGAAATCTAGAAGAACTCTTAAAAATTACTTAGACAGCTATTTACTAAGAATGAAAAAATAAACAATAAAATAGAAGGTGTTTCAACATCAGTTTCAGACATTTTGCCAGGAACTTGAAACAGACTCTGAAGAATAAAAAATGCTTTCAAAGGATAACAGAAAAAAGGAAATTGCTATGAACATGGATTTCATGGACTTAACAAATGAGACTGTGACAAATAAATAGATGAAAATAAAACCAGGAGACAATACAGTATTATGAAGTAATGAATACTCCATCTGACCAGTTTGAGATAAGGAGTGCACTAACTGAAAGAAGGCTGTTAATGGCTCAGTTTATTGTAGTATATTGATTGACCCATTGCTGTGACTGTTCATCTTGATTTGGTAATGAAAGCTAGGAAATTGCTTTCAAAGATGAAGCAAGTGCTCATAAAGTTTTAGGAAGAAGAAAGCTGCCAGTCTACCTCACTGTGGAATAAGAATATCATCACTAAGATCATGAACACAAAAGTACATAATTTGAATTACTCCTGAACGTAACATTGTAAGATATGAAAATGTAGAATTAGTATTTTATATTATAATTAGTCACCTTAGAAACAAAATGTGCAGAGTCTTATGTCAAAATCTTCACATAAGAGAAGCTTACTAGATCACTTACAAGCACTGTATCACCAGAGCTGTGGAAATTTTGTAACTGATCAGTAACACAGATTACACTGGTTTACAAAAAAATATTTTTTGTCTGAAGCAAGAATGTGAATAGGTGTTTTTTACTAATTTGGGTGTGCTGAATTCAAATTTATAAACAGTTTTGCTCTATCACCTCTAGTTTTCTGGCTTTTAAATAGTCTCATTTTAGTATATACAGAGTATATACGTGCTTATTTCAACAGTTGCAGCAGCTTATTACATAAAAAACAGAATAGATAAAGAACATTGATGGAATAAATATACTTGGATGACACAATGTACACAATTCATAGTACCGCAGACAGTTAGAAGTGTGTTTTCTTAGATGATCTGGTGTATTTTGCCTCCGGGATGTCACGCAAGAGCATCCAGCAGAAGTCTCCCATCATGCTGGGGTTCCACTTGCCTTGGTAGTTGCTCTCCATCTTCGTAATATCTTGGTGGAAACTTTCTGCATACTCATCACTCGCTGCTCCAAGGTTTGGAGGGAAGAAGTTGAGGTAGGAATGGAGAAAATGAATTTTGAGTGACATTCAGCATCCCATATCCTCATAAGTCTTTAGCAACTTCTCAATACAGGCTTGGAAATTTGGTACGCGTGTGTTACCAAGGAAGCCACTACAGACTGACTTAAATGCTTCCCATGCTCTCAGTTCCTTTGAGGTAAGAAGCTCCTCAAAATCAGTATCCTTTAGCACTTCTCGGATTTGAGGTCCGACAAAGATGCCCTCTTTGAGCTTAGCAGCACTGAGACCTGGGAACACAGTAGACAAGTGTTGGAAGGCAGCACCATTTTTGTCCATGGCCTTCACGAAATTCTTCATCAAACCAAGCTTGATGTGAAGAGGAGGAAGAAGCACCTTCTTCATGTCAACCAGAGGATTCTCCTTGACTTTGTGTTTGCCAGGAACGAAAGTGCTTCTAGACCGTCAGTCTTTCTGCTTGTAATGCTGGGATACAGCTCGACTATCCCAGAGACAGAGAAAGCAACAGTACTTTGTGAAGCCTGCTTGCGTACCCATAAGAAGACCAATGACCTTGAGGTCCCCACACAGACTCCACTGGTACTGGTTGTACTTAACAGCTTCTAAAAGAAGCTCCATATTGTCATAGGACTCCTTTAGATGGACAGAGTGTGCAGTGGGAATGCTGGGATATTTATTCCCGTTGTGCAGAAGCACAGCCTTGAGACTTTGCTTGGAAGAGTCTATGAAAAGATGCCAGTCTGAAGGATTATGTGGCAGACTAAGGAAAGTGAACAAGCGAGGTACATTTGTGCAGTAGCACAACTTGTTTTCCATGTCGAAAAATGAAGCAAGGTCTTTGTTCCGATTCCTGAAACTGGTGATCCATCTTAATATATAGCTATATATATAATGTAATGCTATCACTTACATTCATTACATAATAACTAAAAAAGAAGACACGAGTCACACAATATTAGAAATTAACCCTGAATGCATACACGCCTTTATGTACAGTATGCATATCTAAAAACTAGAGGTGATGAGTAAAAACGGATTTCAAATCTGAATTCAGCACCCCCAAATTAGGTTAAAACAGCTATTTTTGTGCTTGCCTCAATTTCTTTGTAAACCAGTGTTATAAGAGTTGTTTATAGAATACCAAAACACCTCCTTCAGTGGTCCTCATGTTATAATATGAGAACTGGACATGTAGCATTATTAGATCAGTTGATCATATGACTCACAGTAGAAAAACAGAAGTAGAATCTACAAATAAAAAAGGATCCAAAGAACTGAGTAATTGTCCTAGTTGATCATCTGTTGTACATTTGAGAAAGAATGATAGATCCACGAAGTTCTGTATCAGCTACCAGAAAGTGAATGAAGTCATAAAGAAACTGCCCATCCCTAAGGATTGACTCTAGTTTGGTTACTTTATCTAGTTCAGAATGATCTAAAGAATGGTTATAGTTAAGTGTAAGTTGAGAAGAAAACCTTTAACTGTATGAAATATGTTAAGGCAGTTTGTTGTTTTGTCCTTTGGGTTATGTAATGCACCTGCTTCATTAAATCAGATTTGGAATATGTATTGATTGGACCAATGTAGAATATTGTGTTCATTTACTTGGATGGCATAATCTTACATAGGAAGGTATTCAACTAAGAATAGTACTGGATTGAATGAGAATGAACAAAGGGACAGAATTTTTTTAATTAATACGTGTTCTTCATTGTTATGAAATATCAACTTGTTTGTAATATTAAACCTATAATTATCGGCTGTCTTATCACAGAAAGAAGAAATAGGTGTTGAAGAACAAGAATAAAGTCAAAAATCTATTAGTCTAGTGCAGATAGTAAGATCTATATTAAGAAAATACCCAAGGATTAAGAGCTTAGGTAATAGTGCTGGAGAGATGAGAGAAAAGGATAAAAATGTTTTCATTGAAATTACACTCTTACAAATGTTACTGCAAAGAAAAAGTAAACTTTTGTCATTCTAATCAAACTAACAAAATTGCATTACAACAGTAAAATGGTTGTTGATGTGCTCAGAAATATACAAAAAAATCTCAGGAAATCCCTGAGAAAACTTTCAAATTTGTAGTCTTGTTTTATTCTACTTAACCATATAGAAAAAGTAGAGTCTGTGTCATGATGTTTTTGAATTCAAAGCTTTATTAAACTACTTTATTGTAAATTTATATTAATAAGCTTGGTATCAAAATATAATTTGGATATTTATGTTATTTAAATTTTAATTTCTTAATTTCAACAGGAAATATTTCACTAACTTCTCAGTCTGTGCCATTTGCATCAAATGGAGCATTAGTGTTCTTACTGCTCATTAATACATTTTTCTCCTCCTTTGTAACAACTTTGTATTGTTCAACCAGTTAAGAACACACACTTGACAAGTCAGAGTATACAATTTCAACCATGTCTTGCTTCAGCAAGGTATCACTGTTTTTGTTTAATCTTTCTTGGCACATCCCTCACTTTTTTGCTTTGTCAGAAATGTCTGTAATTCTGTCTGACATTGCTATTAGATATTTTTATAACTAACCTACAGAGCAGATTCTTTCATACATAATTGAGATGATTATCTGTTTTGGATTAGTGGTCAAGACCAGTAGCTCACTGAGGGAGCCTGCCATATTTAGACTGAAGATGCTGTGTCAAACTGTGATGAAGTCTATTAAATCTGTTTTTTTAGTTAATTAGAAAGCCAATTAAATTATTGTAGTTTTGAGACATTTATTCTACTGCTAAAGTTGTTTTTTCTGTTTCAAAATGCACATTTTAAAGCTATGTGAATTATTTTTGAACAACCAACATGTTGCAGAACAAAAGCTCTGTGGTAAATCTGAAAGCTCAGGATGCTAAAAACTGGGTTTCAATATCCATGGTTGATGTAGCAGAAATAGCCCACTGTAGTTTGGGCTTAACAACAAACAGAATACTTTTTAACAGAAGTAACTAAAATGTAAAAACTTAAATTAGAAAAAAAAATTTAAGAACATTTTTTTATGAATGTAAGTGAACTGCTATTATATAATGTAAGGTCTTGTATGAGAATATTGCATTTTAATTCCAGATAGACAAGGCTATGTAAAATTACATGTAAAAATGTCAGAAGCATGAGGCAGTTTAGGATAAAATCTTACAATCTGCAGTCATTGCAGAAAAAAAAATAGTTTAAATGTTTTTAAATTTTTCATTTTCTGCCACAGGTGATTTTGCTAAATTTAATGTTAGGTTTGAGAAAATTACAGATAAAATACCTGGTTTTTATCTGGGAAGGAACTTTTGATGTTTGTGTAAGAGGTTGTAGTGTTTATGCAAATGAAGCATGAAAGTGTGAGATGAAGTATTTTTATCCTTAACATGGAAATCACCCTTTACTCAGATTGACTCTATTAAAGTTTTCTAAATTCACTGACAAATACTTAGTAAAAGTACTTAATTAAAAAACATTATATTTTCTTTGCAACATTCTAATAATGTTTGCTATCAGCTGGCCAAAGTTTGAAGATATACTTAGTAAATTTAGTGTGTGAAGTTTTATGATAGTCATAATATTAAACAAATTGACCAAGTCTTTCTCCATAGGATTGTTTAAAATGTGAAAGAGAACAAAATGAAGATTCTTATGATTTGTACTTAGCATAGTTCTATTAATGCGTTTGCAATTTATCTTTTTCGTAAGCTAGAATATTTGCTAAATACAGTTTTATTAGTGAAGGACCTTATTAAATTTTGTTATGTGACAAAAATAATTACTAAAACTAAGATGATTGTTATATTTAAATCGAAAGGAATGATGGGAAATGACATCTAAATCTACCATAAAATTGCAAAAATGTGAATAACAGCTGGTTGGTTAAGTGCATGATGAAAGTATGTGTTTTTAAATTAAGATTTTGCATGTATTTCCTGTTACATTTATTAAAAGAAGTATTTTTTTAATAAATTGTATCTGTTGAATAATTGTTCTTATGTTTACTTCAGGGTGAACAGTACAGTTATAAAGAAGCTCTAGTCCTTCGTGATTACAAGGTAGAAGATGTGACCATGACTCGCTCTGGGAGTAAAGACAAGGTAGTTTTTTATGTTTATGAGATAAATATAATAACTCGTTCATCTGGGATATCTTGTTAAGTACTCTTCTGCACAAATCTCTGAGTTACATTTAAAATTTAATTAAACATGTTTAATGTATGTGGATGAAATTAACATTATAATTTATGTTTTGATCCAAAATTTCGTTTTATTCATATTTTAATTGTTTTATCTCAAACAAAAGCTTCAAAAATGCATATAGCTTTGGATTTTGTTTCCACATGACTCAAACTTTGAAAAATTCCAACTTTTGCTCACTCAGTCTTATTTAACATAATACCAGTCATTAAGATATTCACTGTTGGCCAAAATCTTAAGGCCAATGAACATAAAGAAAAAATATGCATTCTGCATTTTTAGACTCAACCACTTATTTGAGTAGAGCTTTGAAAAATGAAAATAAGAAAAGGGAAAGTAAAAATAAAAACATTTTTAGCATTTAATGTGGAAAATATGAACACTATGAAATTAAATACTAGCTGGTCAAAAGGTTTAAGACCATACCAAAAAGAAGTCCTAATTGGGTAGGAAATGTCCAACAAGAGGTCTCACTAGTGAAGTTGCACGGCCATCATTGCGAATAACTGCAAACATTCGCTGTGGCATGGTCAATATAAGGGTTTGCATAAGGCTGGCTGGAATGTTATTCCAAGTGATGAAGATGGCTTCACGAAGATCATGCACTGTTTGGAATTGACATCCATTTATATGGACTTCCCTTGCCATCTACCCCCAAATATTTTAAATGGGGTTCACTTCAAGCGAACATGCTGGATGGTCCAAGTGAATCATGTTATTTGCCATGAAAAAATCCTTTGTCCTGTGGGCAATGTGGATTGCAGCATTGTCCTGCTAAATGATCCAGTTATTTCCACACAAGCAAGAGCCTTCAGTCAATTAGGATGCTCTCTCCAATATTTTAATAGTATATTAATTTTATAATGCAGTATTAAACAAAATTCTGATTTTCCCTTTGTGTGAGAAATGTGACATTTTTTCTATTTAATTCATCAACTCTCCAATAAGTAAGAAACAAGAATTTTTATAGCTTTCAGTCTTGTTTGGTAACAGAGCCATCAAATAAGAAATCAGAATTCTCTTGCCATACTTATCTGTCACATCCTGTATTTCAGGATTTGTTAATATATTTCTCTTACACTTAATGCTGCATTTTGTATGGCCCAAGAGAAAGCCAAGGTTTTTATCAGTCAAATAACATTTTATATTGTATTGTTTCTTTATGCAGAATTATCAGTTACTCTTTCAGTACAAACTGTGTTCCTGTGGGAAGGATAACAAATAGCTTGGCTGAATTCATAATGTTTTTTTGTCACATAGTTAGATGACCAGAATAGTTGTGATAGTTAGGGGAAAATGACTGCATTTTACATGTGATTCTTCAGTGTTCTTTGATGAATTATTTAGTGCATTTCCACCATTACCATAAAGAACATAGGGTTAGTTATCATTGACTGTTGACAACAAAATAAAAAGAGAATCCAGATAAGTACTTTATTTCATGTTTTTTTCTTTCTTTATTATTTTAAGAGTAATTAAAATGTTAAACTAGTTACCTTATGAGGGTACTTAAGGCTAGATTAGGTAAAATAAATAATAAAAATAAAAATATTTAAAGAGGCACTTTTGTCAGCAGCTTGAAGTTTTGTATAGGAAGTGTAATTTTATAGTGTAACATGAGCTTCACATTCCCTAAGTAATTTACAACTTATAATAACAATAATATTTGTTAGAGACAGTTTTAAGGGCAATAAAACAATAACATTTAAGTATAAATAGATGTATATTGTTGTGAGTTTTAAAGCTATTTAAGTGTTGTTTGTGTTACAGTTTGAGTCCTTGTATAAAGTTAGGGTAGAGAAGATAACACAAAGTTTACAGTTTTACTGAAAACAAACACTTGAAAGAAATGTATCTAGGTGGACTTGGAGATTATGCAATTTAAATCTGAGATTTCTGAAATGAAGAAAAGTATTTTTAATCTTTACATGAAAATCGGTTTGTACACAGACCGTTGAGATGAAAAGTTCTGTTTACTCTTAACTACTGTTTACCTCATTTCTACAGTAATGACTATGCAAATTTGTTCTTAATGCTTTTACGTGTTAAAATTGTGTATTTTTGTCATTGCTGTTAGTGCATTTTCTACTTTTTACATGAATCTTATTTGCCATATATGCAAAGAGAAATATCACTTCAAAATTTTGGTTAACTTTTATAGTGGCATTGTCACTCTGGTCATCTGTATAATGATAAGAGACCTGTGCTTTGCTGTGTGATTAAGTGACATAAGTTATTTAAACAGCTTACAATTATTCAAACATAAATGCAGTATAAAGTAGGTTTGTGTTTTTTATCTTGGAAAATTTGTGTGTCTGTATGACTGACAAGTTATTCTTGTTAATGTTGTGAAATATGCTAAGAAAATTATTGCTGAAACATTAAATTAATTTTGATCTTATCAATATTAATAAGTTTTTAATGTTTGTGTTCTGTATGTGTATTTACTAATGTACTGTCTGTCAGAAAGTGTACTTGTTTACTCTCTTTTTGTATGTAAAGGTTTCACTTCTTATAACATTGTAGGAGGAAGTCTTATAAAAAGAGGTGCTGTTTTTAACAAAAAATTATTCTTTGATACCATGATGATTTCTCAATTTATCAAATTATGTTTCTTGTATTACTTGTTGCTTGGACCATAAGAATACTAATATTCCAAAGGGATCTAAACATTTAGTTACTATATTTCATCAGCACCACATTCTTACTACAACAACTTGTGATGGTGCAGTTTTGTTACATTGTTTGTGACAGGTAGTTTTTACTGTAAAATTGATTGGTGACGATAATTAAAAATGGTAATAGATCATAAATGGTTCAATCATTTGGGGACCATTCAGAAGTTATATAAAATCGTGAAGATGAAAGAGTGTCAAAGTCTGTATTATGATGTGTTCCAGGAGGTGTCATGAACAATGTTTAAAACATAAATTATAGTGAAAGTGATTTAGGTCTGGATCTAGCAACAAAATTCACCAGTCATAAAAAAACACTTTTAATGAAACATTTTGCAACAATGTGATGATAACATGGATGCCGTAACAAAAGTCCATGTCGCAAGCTGTTTGTTACAAACTATCCCAGATCTGTTTCAAATACTCCTTTATGACAAAAATCTTGAAAAGTGGGGCTTATAGAGTAAATAATGCAAATATTTATAGATTTTGTCATCAACCTTAGTTTTCCCTTGAAAGATTGTGTGGGTTTTGAGTGTGCATTTGTATAGAATTGTAGTCATTAAACTTCACTTACTCTTACATATTTTCTTCTTATTTAGTGGAGTTACTACTGGTATCTAGTACATCGACAAAACAAAACTGCATATACTATGTATTCAAAGACTGAAGAGATGAAGAGGAAATGGATAAGTGCAATTGAAAAGGCTCTGTAAGCTGGGTTTTTTTTCCCTTTTTTCTGTATTTTGATGTAGTATAAAAGCTGTTTAATGTTATTTTTAACTCGTATTGATAAAATTTAGTTATTTGAGTGAAGCATTTTTCAATAAACTTTCAACTTTTCTGTACATATTAATATATGTACAAGGTGATCTCATGAAATTTTATTTCATATTTGAGCCAGGTGTTAACCAACACTAGAATATTCCCTGCCAATTCTACACATTCAGTAGTTTGTAAGACAACTATGAATTCATCAGAATATTTTCTTAAATATAACTTTTCTTGGATACTCCATTTTGCAGAAAAAATAGCATTGTTGTGGGCTATATTTAAAATATTTTATTTACATATTTATTTGCTAAAGAGAGTGACACAGTATATTTAGAAATTTCATGAAATTTGAGGCCTACTTTACAATCTAGAAGTATTGAGTAGTATGTAGAAATAAGTGAGTTTATCACCAAGAGTTACATCTATTTATCAGCAAGCCACCAATCTATTGGTGAGGAAATTCTTTAAGGTTATACTTAAGTTAGGCACAGTAATAAAGATAATGGTTTATAAGACTGAAAGCATTTTTATTTACATAAAATTTGAATGTTTTAAAACATTGTGTTTTGTGTCTTGTCAGTCATCTTCATCTTTGTTATCAGACTTTGTATCCCCCATCATGAATCCATTTCTAAGTTAGGCACATATTAGTTTCAAAATTTCTGTTGAAACAGTGTTTATAAAAGTTACGGCTACTGGTTAGCATAGCTTGTAGAACATTTAATTAAAGAAATAAACTAATTCATCATTTTTATGTGGGTTGGATTTGTTAATAGTTTTACCAAGTAATCCAAAAGAACCTTTCCAACAATGCATGCTGTAATATTATCCTGTCATAAAATCATTGAGAATGGTTTTACATGACTGTTTAAATTGAGAAAATGTTTAATATTGCATTCAGTGTTATCAGTGAATTCTCATTATTCAAAGAAGCCATTATACCTCTGTGTGGAGTTAATTAGAAATATTGGAGTTGTTTTCAAGATTCAGATCATAGTATATTATACCTAAAAAATTTTGAAAATCCTTTTGCAAAATAATTAACCATACTCAGTGAGAGTTAGCAAAGTTCTGAATAGTCTCATCTTATGTAGTAGTTTTTATAAATGAAATAGGTAAAAATTACTAGATAGTTGTATAATTGTTTAGAAATTGATTGGGTACGTCAAGAACTATTTAATCATCGTTTTTGTTTTAGTAATAATTATGGTTTACTTTTGATGTATCTATTATTAATCATAGTTTACTGTCGATGTATCTATTATTAATCATAGCTTACTGTTGATGTATCTATTATTAATCATAGTTTACTGTCGATGTATCTTTTATTAATCATAGCTTACTGTTGATGTATCTATTATTAATCATAGCTTACTGTTGATGTATCTATTATTAATCATAGCTTACTGTTGATGTATCTATTATTAATCATAGTTTACTGTCGATGTATCTTTTATTAATCATAGCTTACTGTTGATGTATCTATTATTAATCATAGTTTACTGTCGATGTATCTTTTATTAATCATAGCTTACTGTGGATGTATCTATTATTAATCATAGCTTACTGTTGATGTATCTATTATTAATCATAGTTTACTGTCGATGTATCTTTTATTAATCATAGTTTACTGTCGATGTATCTTTTATTAATCATAGCTTACTGTGGATGTATCTATTATTAATCATAGTTTACTGTCGATGTATCTTTTATTAATCATAGCTTACTGTGGATGTATCTATTATTAATCATAGCTTACTGTGGATGTATCTATTATTAATCATAGCTTACTGTTGATGTATCTATTATTAATCATAGTTTACTGTCGATGTATCTTTTATTAATCATAGCTTACTGTTGATGTATCTATTATTAATCATAGTTTACTGTCGATGTATCTTTTATTAATCATAGCTTACTGTGGATGTATCTATTATTAATCATAGCTTACTGTTGATGTATCTATTATTAATCATAGTTTACTGTCGATGTATCTTTTATTAATCATAGCTTACTGTGGATGTATCTATTATTAATCATAGCTTACTGTTGATGTATCTATTATTAATCATAGTTTACTGTCGATGTATCTTTTATTAATCATAGCTTACTGTTAGTGTATCTATTATTAATCATAGTTTACTGTTGATGTATCTTTTATTAATCATAGTTTACTGTTGATGTATCTTTTATTAATCATAGCTTACTGTTGATGTATCTATTATTAATCATAGTTTACTGTTGATGTATTTATTATTAATTATAATTTACTGTTGGTGTATCTATTATCACTCATAGTTTACTCTTGATGTATCTATTATCACTCATAGTTTACTCTTGATGTATCTTATCATTCATAGTTTACTCTTGATGTATCTATTATTAATTATAGTTTAGTCTTGATGTATCTATTATTAATCATAGTTTACTGTTGATGTATCTGTTATTAATTATAGTTTACTGTTGATGTATCTTTTATTAACCATAGTTTACTATTGATGTATCTACAGGGTGGTTGCTAGAAAAGCGGAAAATTTGAGGGTCAGATGAGATCATGAATAAAATGCGTGCTTACTCATTTCTATTTTGATTTCTTTACATCATGAATAAAATGCATGATTTTAATAAATTTGAGCATCTATGAGTGTAATATAACATATCCCTTTAAAAAACTTTGTAAAAGTTATTCTTTGTAAAAATAAATAAGCTGTTTGACAAATTTTTCGCTTTTCTAGCGACCACCCTGTATTATTAATTATAGTTTACTGTTGATGTATCTAATACATTCAGTAAATGTGCCTTTTACTATTTTAAATCTGCTGTAAAATCATTCCTTAAGTGTCTTGCTTTTTTTTCTTTCTTCTACTCAGTGATAATGACTCACCAGTTGCCACAAGACTCACAGACCATAAGTTCAACATGTATACATTTGATAAACCATCAAATTGCATGGATTGTGGGAAACTTCTGAGGTGCATTGTATGCCTATAACTTGTAATTATATAGACATTACCAAAATAATTATGTTTTGAATTCATAAAGAAAGTATTTGGGAATTATTATAAGAGATATTAAAGGCTTGTTAGAATATTTAGTGAATTTATTGTGGATTTTTGTTTTGATAGTCATAAATTATCATGAATTGTTGTGTTGTTTTTTTTTGAGATATTTCATTCATCAATCAGTTAAAGCCTAAGATTTTTCCTTAAAAGATTTATTTTTCTGATATTATTTTTTAAAACTATATTGCAGATTTAATATGAAGTAACTTGGATTTAAAGTAATATAGACACAAAATAAGCAGCTTATAATTCAAGCTCTGCTAGAAAGTTGCATACTTAGTGAAACATTGAATATGTATTTTAGTTTCTATTGAACTTGAAAACGTGGTATTAAAACAAACCACAGAACACAATTGGAGTTTAGGACCTTCATTCACTGAATTTGAATACAGTTATAATTGATATTTGCTAACAATGCATTCTTAGCTATAATTCTTGGAACATGCCTCTACCTTTTCAGGTAAAATTGTCTGAACTCTGAACATTTGTAGGCATGCTAATGCACTTTCAAGTCTGTACAGTAAAAGTATCAGATTAAGAAATTGTTACAATTTTTTTTTACTTTTGAATGTTAGTTTTTCAGTCTAGTTTTCTTGTGGATGAAAAGTGAATTTATGTTCACTTTATGAAAAGTTTTAAATAGGATGTTTAATGTATTAATAAAAGAAGAGGACATTCATGCAAATATTACATTTTTGTTATTGTATGTAAAAATATATGATTTAATAAAGAAAAAACTGAAAATTATAAGAATTTTTACTTTTCCAGGGGTATATTTTATCAAGGATATAAATGTGCAAGTAAGTGAATGTTTTTTTATAATTGAAATACATTAATTCTAGAAAAGTTCATTTTTGGAAAAGTTTTAAGTTAGTGGACTTATGACAGCATCTTCCAAACATTTTCAACCTCAGAACTCTGTAAACAGAACTTTTAAGAAATAAAGCAGCATGCATCAAATAAATATTTATTTCCAACATACGCAAGTCCATAAAACAAATAGCTCTCATCATAATTGTGTTTCTTATTTTTTGCTGCTAATTCAGTTAGTTTAGATGAGAGTTGCATCATTTTGAAAAGGTAATATTCCTTTTTTTGTTTTTTACAGCAAACCTTCAGCTGCAGTTGGTATATCAGAAGATCTTATTTTTGTCTTTAAAGTTACTTCTTTCAGTTACTGATCCATAGAATAAGCACTTCAAATAACTGTAATTTTTGTAACGTTGGAAAATATTCGCAAATTTGTGACTGGTTTATTGTTTTCTCAAAACACTTAAAGCGATTACACTATACAACAAAATTTTGACTTTGTCTTGTTCCTAGGCAGAATGTGTTATTTTCCAATTGCTTATGCCTAAAGTAAATGGAAAAGACATGTTTCTCTTCAAATTTTGTTTTTGTGACCTGGGAGCATATAAAGAATACATGATGGAAGACAATATTTGGGGGCTGATACGTGAAAGTGATTTACATTACAGTTGCAAATTTGAAAAGCTACTCACTTCTAAACATTTTTTTTCGTTTTTGTATAACTTTAGTATAAATATATGTAAATCTTGATTCATATGTTGTTTCATTTAGACCTTGTGTAAATCAAAATGTGCAAATTTGCCCCTTTTTTCATAGAAAATAGGTTAATTTCTAAATTTCATTATCCAGGTCACAAAAGCAAAGATTGAAGGGAATAATAGCCATTTTCTGTACTTTTACAGCATAAGCAGTTAAGAAATAACATATACTATCTTGGAACAAAATTTGTGTTGCATAGTGTTATCATTTGTGACTAATTTATAAGGGAATCATCAGTTAGGCTTCACCAGTAAATGAAATAGCCAAAGACAGAGGTAAAAGAGGGAGGTATGATTTATAGACCAATAAGATTTTAAGCCATATTATACCTCACCTACTTCTTCATTCTAACTACACAAAATTTTCTCAAGAGCCCCTGAATATATTGTACAGTCCCTAAGAGTTCTGCAAAACAGTTTTTAGAAATGTTGACTTACAACATTAAAATATTTGATTCAGTTCCCTATGATGGATATAACAGACATCCCATGGTAGCTTTGATTTGAAACAGAATTCTAATAAAATGTGAAGGAGATTTTGGTGTAAAGGACTCTTTGAAGTCTCGTGGTGGGTTTCCTAAAATTTAGGGTTTGAAAGTGCAAATAGCCCATTCTGTATTTTTACACTAAATAAACAACAAAGAAACATAAAATAATTTTAAAACAAGCAACACAAAAAGAAGAAATGCTATTAAAAAGTGCTGAAATCACTCTGTTTATTCATTTGATCTTTCTGATTTGAATTGTGCGTGTAATTTGTATTTTTTCTGTGATTTTTTTTGCAAACTATTGTGTCAGAGATATTTATGTAATATATGTATTAGGGTTTTGTAGGTCTGGTTATCTGCTTGCATAATATTTGTATTCTTCTTCTGTTCTCATATAGTATTTGATATGAATATTTTCATACATATTTGCACAATTTGGGATATTTAGATGGTTGAATATTAACCCTTAACTGGAGATGTTTATTAGCCTAAAAAGTGATAAAAGGGTTTGTATATATTTGATTTTCATTTAAGATACCCCATGTTCTTAAGAGGGTTAGTATGTTTGTGCCTGTGTTTTAATATTATGTATTTGCATATATATTTTTAGCATGTGGTATCGGTGTACACAAGGACTGTATAGCCACTGTTCGTTCCTGTGGTGCCCCCACTTTGCCACCACGCCCAGTATTAAATGCTCATGCTAGTTCAATGTCTTCTATTCCATCACTTGAAGAGCATGGGAATCCTTTTGAAAATTTCCAAAGTACTCATAAACCTTTTATAGGTAGGTGAAGGAATTTGTTTTTCAAAAACATATCTCTCTACAAAAACAATCCTTTCACATGAGGTTTGTGTAATGTGCAGAAAATGTCATAAATTTCTCCTGAGCAACAATAGATGTGTCCTCTCAAAAACTGGTAAGATTTTGTTAAAGGTCTTAAGTGCCATGTGCACAGAAAGTGAGCTAATTGTTTTAATTGAAATATGTTATTTACCTATTATAGTTATTTCTTTCTCAAACTGTCAATAAACTGAGTACAATGGGATTTTCTTTTTAAGTATAAAAATACTTTCGTTCGATTCATAGTTTTAATACTTCCTTTGCATAATCTATAAAACTTCCTAAATGAATATCAAAAGTATTTTAAGGTAAATGTTTATATTTTAATTTCCTTTCTCTCTGCCTTATCACTAACTCTAGTTATCATCAACCAACAATAAAACAATGAAAATTAGGAAATAGGAAAAAGAAATACACATTTATTTTTTAATAGAATATCTTTAGAGACTTTCCTTTAGTTAAATTCAGAATTTAAGGTATTTTAACATGTAGTTACTTTTTAATGTTTTATTTTCCTTTATTGATTATATTGTGAAATGACTTTTTCTAATTAATATGCACGTGTTTATGCAACATCTATATGTAGACTACAAAGCTCAAACCCATCTGTTGAAGGTGATTATGGCACCTGCCCTTACTTGGTTTAAATCTATTAATTCAGAGAACTTTGAAATGCCCAAGTCAAAATCTTAGTTTAGATATACCTCAACTGTCATTGTATTGTTGAAGATACAGAATGCCAGTAGAGAATTTTTATAGATCATTGGTCACGTAACAATACATCTGATGTTTTCAGGAAATATTTTTTGAAATAAAGGATTCTAAGTAATGTAAAAAGCTTCAAATTATAAAATATGTTATAATATTATTTTAATTAACACAGATAGTAAAGGTGTTTAATTAAATTTTTAATGTAACATGGTGACTTGTCATGTAAAATGTTTAAAAGGGTACCCATGGTTAAAAGGTTTATCAAATTTGAATGTAACACAGCCATTTGCTCAGAAAAGTGTTTAGAGGGGTATTCATTCAAAAGAGTTAAAGAAATTTTTATATATACAAACATGAGTGATGTAGGTAATATGAAGAACAACGTTATATAGTAGGTAGCTATATGTGTACACGTTGTGTTAAAATAAAGTGGAATTTTGTTGTTCTTTAACTTATCATGTTTACTCTATATTTCTCTGACTACTCTCATTTAATTGAACACATAGTACCAGATACTGTAGGATGTGTGGGCTTGAATCTTAGTTGTGCCAGACATGCTTGTCCTTTTAGTTGTGGGGCGTTATAATGTGAAGGTCAATCGATACTATTCATTGGTTAAAGAGTAGCCCAAGAGTTGGCAGTGGGTGGTGATGACTAGCTGCCTTCTCTCTAATCTTGCACTGCTTAATTAGGAATGGCTAGTGCAGATAACCCTTGTGTAACTTTGCGCAAAATTCAAAAACAAAACAATACTGGAGCATAACATTAGTTGTGGGTTAACACAGTTTCTTGTACAACTGGTAACTAACTGCATTAATAATATATATTCATTCATCAATTCTAGTCATCCTCTCTCTTTAAACATCCTAGAAATTAAAGCTATTGAAGTATTGTAATAGTAATATTTAAAAATGACAGCTCCTTTTAGCTTCACACACAACTTTGTTTTTCCATTTGGAAAACTTTTAACAGTTTGTTTGAGTTCTGACTGCCTATGTTGGAACTCACAAAGCATAACAAGGCTTTGCTTTGAACAGGTGAAAGTGCTTAAGGTTTATGAATAATTAAAAACATTTGTCAATGCGTGATAACTTATTTTTGATAATGAAGTGGTAATTAGCAAATAAGGTCCACTACTCAGACTGTATTTTGCAGGAAATAGCTTTGTTCCAATCAGCTTTAAGGAAAATTAACAATGAAAATTATTCCAAGCAACCAATTTATCTGTATATTCTAGGGGTTGATGAATTTTTTGTTCTCACTGTGGCAGTGAAGTTGACATTAAGTCTGAAATATCAATACAAAAGATAAAAGCAACAATAAAGACAGCTGTTTTATTTATAAAAGTGAGGGAGCTGTTTATATGTTACTTGTAGAAATAATGAGACCCTGTATTAGGAAACCTGTTTACTTAGCACAGACATGGTAACAAAATGTAAAGGTGATTTATTTATCATTCATCCTTGAACATAATATAAAGAACATTGTGGAATCAAATGCAGCATATAAAAACTACTTTAAGAACCAGATCAAGACAGAAACAAAAGTGGGAGAACTCGTAAATTTAATTCTTTAGAATTTGACTTGTTATAACTGGGAACATTACTTATTTATTTTTTATTGTGTTATATTTATTTTTTCTATTTTTTTCACACCCTTTGAAATTATATGCTGGCATTATGGTTACCTTTGATGACTAAATCACATTATTTTTTGTGTTGAGTTTGAACTATTTCATATTCCACATGCTGTTTCATTTGACTGTAAAATTGACTTAAAATTTAATTGTGGTGTTTACTCATGCATGTATATATGTTGTATAAATGTGTGTGCGTGTGTCATTATCATTTGTTTTCACATTTTTAATCCATCACTAGACACTGGTATACATATTTTACAATGTTACATCAATGTTATTTCACAAATCCAGGTTTTATGTTTAATGTTTAATGTTCCATGTTTTTTAATTATATGTTATAAATATGAACTTGTTTTATAAGTCTGAAGAAGTCTGTATTTTAACAGTCACAGGTTTGCTTACAGAGAAAAATAAAACTGTTAACATGTTCTTTTGCCATGTTCCCAATCGGTGGGACATTACAAATGGTTTCAGTGAACGAGTTAAACATACTACAGGGTGGTCACTAGAAAAGCGGAAAATATGAGGGTCAGATGAGATCATGAATAAAATGCGTGCTTACTCATTTCTATTTTGATTTCTTTACATCATGAATAAAATGCATGATTTTAATAATTTTGAGCATCTATGAGTGTAATATAACATATGCCTTTAAAAAACTTTGTAAAAATAAATAGCTGTTTGACAAATTTTCCACTTTTCTAGCAACCACCCTGTATATTTACTTATATAAATATGAGACATCTGGGTTAAGTGAAAAAAGAAAAGTGTGGTTTGTAATTGGATAGGACACGTTAGTACTACTGTTACCAACTAATGTGATAATACTTGGAGAAACATACTTACTTGTTTATGAAGATTCTGTTGTGGATGACTGTTTTGAACACTTTGTAGTCAGTGATATTTAATTTTGTATTCATATTAAGGGTTGATTTATATTCTACTTTTGACTGTGTAAATTTCCAAATAATTCAAATGCCACTGCTGGAGAGGAGACAGGTATATGGTGGTACAGCTCATTTTATTGTGTGAAGTACACATGTACACTCTTCAGGTACTGTGAAGAGAGCATAAGATGTAACTTTGAAAACATATTTAAGTATTTGATGATATATTTTTGACAAGGAGAGTGGTAATTTGCAAATAAAGTCCACTATTGAGACCATTATACAGGCATACTAGATAAAATAGTTGTTTTCCTTTTGTAGCGCAGACAGGAGTATTTTTTATTTGTCAATAACTTTAAAACATCCCAAACACAAGCATGTTTTGGCACAAATATAGGATTTAGAATATTTCAGTGTATGCTGTGAAACTTAGCTAAAATACTTTTATTCTTGTTATGCGTTGTCACATGCACTATCTTGCGTAAGAATATGGTATCTAGCTTTTTAGCAGTGATCTTAACCTGTGAAAAGGTTTGTTTATAGAATACATGTGACTTGAAAGAGACAACCATGTTTCTTTCAATATCTTGGATAAGTATCTTAGTTATTACTGAAAATTTGTAAAGAACGCATTGAGTCTTAAGTTTCCATCCAACTCTCTCCTAATCAAATTTGTGTAATAGATAATTACTTGTTTTTTCCATTGTCATTCAGTTAGGAAGAAAACTCAGTTAATTGTAACATTTTTTGTAATTTTTTTAGTTATTGCAGTCACTATTCTTATTTCTGAAGTAGTTAACACATAAGAGAATACCATATCTTTAATTACTAGTGTAGTTAACACATCAGAGAATACCATATCTTTAATTACTAGTTTAATTATTCCTCAGAATTTTTTAAAGTAAAAATAATGCCTTATAATAATACCAATAATAATTCTCATTTTAGCAATAGTCAGAGCAGTGAGATCCTTTAGAGGAGATGTAACAGGTTCCTTATCATTTGACTGTGATGATATAATTCATGTGTACAAGAAAACTAATCATCTTTGGTGGGAGGTAAGAATCTTTCTCTTGCATTTTATTTCAAGTACTAGTTTGTGCTTTTCAAAATACATTTAACCTTTAATGGACAGGAAATACCAGTTTAAGGTAATGTATATTAATAACTCACTGTTTAAATATGTTTATACCTCTGTATCAAGGAAGAAATTATAAATTCTTATAAACTTTATTTCTAAGGGTCGTAACCAGCGGACAGGAGAGGAGGGTATTTTTCCTGTAGACTGTGTCATGAGTCAACATGTGAGTTTTTTTCAGAACAGAACAATAACTTCTATAACTGTAAATTTAGCATGTATCATTTCTGTATTTTGTAAGTGCTCTAAGAAATTGTGACTAAAAGTAAAAATGGCAAATGAATATAACATTGTTAAATAAAAAGGTGTAATAGCTTCCAATGGCTTAAATTCTAGCCCTTGATTTTATATTTTTATATTTCTTCAGTGAAATATGTACATATAAAATCAGACAGAATTATAAAACTTTTTAAAAAGAGATATTGACACCTTAAACAAGAAACATGGAAAAATTAAAAAGGTAAAGAAACAAAATACTCAGAAGTGTTTTTTAGAATTGTTTCTTTCCAAAAACAACTGATATTTAAGAGATCCATTTTATTTGATTGTATGTACGTTCCAATCATACTGTAGTATTTATATACCATATTTAATTGCATTTAGTTTCATATTTTTATATTTTACAGCCTGGCTTATTCGTGTTTCTTTTATCCTCTGATGACTTGATATAATTGTTCCTTCATTTACTGTTTTATTTAACTGTATGTGGATGTTGAAGTGTGTTTGTCATGATCTTTTATAGAATTGCATTGAAAATTTAATTAACAGGCATCCTTTTGTGCAGATATCATGAGTTATATTCAAAATTTGATTTAAGTTACTTTATCATGTTATCTGAATAAACTTTGCATTAGAATGTAACTAATGATCCACATTTTAGTATTATTTAAATTTTAAGTTCCTAATTTTATAAGACTAACAAACATCCTAAATTTCTTGTAGTATGAAAATTGTGACATTTACTCTAAGCATCCTATTTTTTATTATTTACCACTCTAATAAGCAGTATGAAATTTAATGTAAATTACTCATTATAATGTTGTCATTGCTCACGCACAGCAAGCAAAATTTTTATAGCCTTCAATCTTTGTTTACAGGACTACAAAATAAAAATCAGACCCTTTTTGCTCTGCCTATCTGTCACATTCTCTCTTTCAGGAAGTTTCAATGATTTTCTCTGATATTTAATACCACATTATTTATAGTTACCAGAAAACCAAAGGTTTAGTCTATCAAATGACATGTTAAAAATATGTTTTCTGTAGAGAGGATGGTCCATTTTGCTTCCAGTTTAAACTTTACTCCCATTGGAAACATAGACAAGCTTGGCTAAATTTTTAATGGATTTTGTCATATTGATAGAAAGCCAGTAAAACTGTGATATGTGAAGAACATTGTCTCCTTTTTGCATGCTGTTATTATGTAATTTAATAATTATTTGGTGCTGTTGTGTGATTAATATATAAAATATAGAGGTGAGTTTCATCAACAGATAACAGCAAACAAATAAAAAAAGAAGATGCAAATAAATATTGTATTTTTTTGTTTTTCACATGTGTTCTTTGTTATTATGAAAGCAACTAGAATGTAAAAACAAGAAACATTGCTCTAGGAGCAATCAAAACCTTGACTACATATGTGCATGAATGAATTTTTAGAAAAAATAACTAATCAAAAAATCTGATTTATGGTTTAGAAATTACTTAATGTTTATAGAGGGCAGAAATAATTAACTTACTGTATGGCAACATGCAATGGATGTCAGTAGACAACATTAATACAAAAGTTGTGATCCAGTATCTGGTTGTATCAATAGGTAGAAGTAACATCACTTGCTCCAAAAGTTTTTTATATTTAAAAACAGTTTCAACTGTAATAAGCCATTTGCTCCAATTTATTCTGTGGAATATATCTAATGTTAATTCAGTATGTCATATCCCTTTCTACATCCAGTGTGTGTTTTTTACTCCACGTAATATTATGCTCATTCATAAGCTAGTATAAAAGCCTACCAAATTTGATTCCTCCAGTATGTATTTCAACTTTGCTTCCTGTAAAGAGACATAAGAAAGGTACAGGGTATTCTTGCTTTGGAAAGCCACAGCTTGTCATGAGAAATACCTCCTTCTCTTGAAGAGTGTTGCACCTAACCGTGAATTTCACTGTTTGTTGGTAAAGGAGTAGCCCTAGTGTTGGTGGTGGGTGGTTATGACTAGCTGCCTTCTCTCTAGTTTTACACTGCTAAATTAGGGATGGCTAGCACAGATAGCCCTTGTGTAGCTTTGTACAACATTCAAAATAACTTAACTCTTCCCAGCATTGATTCTTCATTATCCTTTAATCACATCAGTTGCATTATAGCAAGGGTTCTGTGAAAATCACATTTGTTTTAAAACAATCATTCTTAAAAAAAACTTATTAGTATTTCAATTGGTTGTAAATAAATCCTTGGCATAAAAACTTGAAACGCTCTTATGCAGGAGAAAAAAATGCTAATTTAGAAGCTCTTTATGCCTATATTGCTGATTGAATCCAGTTAAAATGAGAACATGCAAAGGAAGGAGGACTTTTATAGGAGAAAGGGTAGAACTGGACTTTAATTTTGTAGTATCATATATTTATTTATTTTGAATAATATTTTAGGTTAATATAACTTGAGTTTAAGAGCCGTTTATGTATTAACCCTATAATTACAGTTAAGCCCTACACTGAACGTGCCATATATTTTACTTTGTTTCATTCAAAATATAATTGAACAGTTTTACAATCGATGTAAACCAAATTAACATTGAGATTTATGTTATAGTTTAAAGTTTTATGTTATCAAAGTTTTAATTCATTTATTTCAAAAGAAACCTTAAAGAAAAACTCTTCAACATCAGTTTGATGCACAACTTCGTGAATTTCACTTTTGTAACTTGAAAATGACTAATAAACCTTCTATATAAATAAAGAGTAAATGTTAATTTTCATATTCACACATTCTTCATTTTTGGAACTCTTTATAGATGTCATGCTCATTTTGTATGAATAGTTGCAATTTTTCATCCAGTTATACTTTGTTCAGGTAGTTGTTTTTAACCAATGGAAAGACTGAATTTTAAAATAGTATCTTCCAACATTTAGTCTAAAATTGACACTTAAAATTCCATAGGGAATTTGTTGCTTCTTTTGTTATCAAGAAGGCTTTAGGACTTTTTCTCAGCTATAAGTATGTTAGACAAATAATGTTTGTTTTAATTTTCTCTGTTAATTCTCAACACTGTTAGTACACCTTCGAAGTCTTTATAGGTTTGATACTACTAATTTTTCATATAGTAGATTTATTTTCACAAAATGTGGCAGTTTATCAGTAAATATTATAAGTCATTCACATACAAAGTCATATTTTTAAGTTAAGTTTTTAAAATGAGCTAAAAAAAACAAATTCTACATGAAAACATTGAGTATGTGTTTAGAATAGTTCGTGTCTAAAGTGATTTTCATGACATGAATAAAAATACTTTTCTTCAATTCAAAGATCTTTAATTTCCTTTGTTTAATCTCTTATACCTTCTAAATACATTTCAAATGTTTGTTTTCACTGAAACTTTTTTTTATCTGTTATTTGTTTTACCCTGATTGTACATGGTTGGTCAGTTTGACTGACCTCATAACCAGCAAAAAAAGGAAAATTCAGTTAAATTCAAATTACCCTTTTTTACTTTTTAAAATAACTTCTGATTGTAACGTGAAACTACATTCATTTGTCCCAACTATAACTATATATATATTTATAATTAACTTTTATTGTTCTCTGAACTGTGTCTTACCACTGTTAATGCCATTGCAAGGTCGCAAACACTTGGGGAATTAGTAACAGTTATGTTGGTCACAAGCTGCTCATATGCATGCCTACTAAAACACTTGTATTACATTCAGTGATGTCGAGAAACCCACTTGTTGAGAACTTTTATATGCAAAAACGGCTCTTCTGGGCCCAGAAAACACTTCAAATAGAAGAGCGAACAACGTTTCGACCTTCTTTGGTCATCGTCAGGTTCACAAAGAAAGGGTTACTGGTCGGAAGCTGACCACATGTTTGGGAGGGGGGTTGTATAATTGAGTGTTGCAATGTAGAGGGCGCGGTTTGAATATATAATTTTGTCTATAATATTAATATAGGTATAATGGTGTTCCTTTATATTCGTTTATTTTGGGTTTAAGTTGTTGTATAAGTAAGGCTTCTTTAATTTTTCGTTTGTTTATGTTTGTTTCTTTATTTAGTATTTTAGTGTTTTCTATGGTTATGTTGTGTCCATTTGACTTGCAGTGTTCGAAAACGTGTGAAGGTGACTTTTTATGTTCTTTGAATCTGGTTTCCATTTTTCTACTTGTTTCTCCTATATAGAAGTCGTGGCAGTTATCACATTGTATTTTATAAATAATGTTGGTGTGGTGTTTGTCAGTGTAGTTCTTACATAGTATAGACCTTAGTTTTGTGCCTGGTTTTTGAATAAATTTAGTGTTAACTGGAATGTTATATTTTGTTACTAGTTTTTGCCAAATGTTGGTTATTTGTTTGCTGATGTCAGGAATATATGGTATACAGCAGTATATGGTTTCGTGATTTTTTGATTCGTGAGATATATTTACTTTTGTTGGTTGATTTTGCTTTCTGTCTAGGTGTGTGCGTATAATGTTTTCTACGGTTTGTGGAGGAAACTTATTAATGTTGATGAAGTGTTGTTTTATTTTATCTAATTCATCGTTAATTTTATCTGGTGAGCATAGTTTTATGGCTGTGTTTATCTGGTTTCTTAGTATGTTGAGTTTTTGTTTTGTTTCATGTGCTGAGTCCCAAGGAATGTATAGTCCAGTATGGGTGATTTTTCGGTGGATTTCTGTTTTGAATTGTGTGTCGGTTCTTATAATTTTGAGGTTAAGAAATGATATTTGATTGCTTTCTTCCTGTTCACATGTGAAGTTAATGTTGGGATGTATAGAGTTAATGTGAGTGAAAAAGTTAAGTATGTGTTCTGTAGATTCGAATCCCGCAATCGTGTCATCTACATATCTGTACCAGTATAGTGGTGGATGTAATGCTGTATTAATTGCTTGTGTTTCAATTTGTGTCATAAAAATATTGGCTAGAACTGGCGATACTGGGTTGCCCATGCTTAGGCCATTTGTTTGTATATAGTTTTGGTTGTTGAACATGAAGTTTGTCTTTATTGTGGTGAATTCTATGAGGGTTGCTAACTGGTTACTGGGAATGTCTATGATCGGGTTAGGGTCTCGAATATAGAGTTCTAAGGCTATCTTGCAGGCTTCTGTTGTTGGAACTTCTGTGAAGAGGGATATAACATCGAAACTGGCCATTAAGGCTTTATGATTAAGTTGATTTATGACACAAATTGAAACACAAGCAATTAATACAGCATTACATCCACCACTATACTGGTACAGATATGTAGATGACACGATTGCGGGATTCGAATCTACAGAACACATACTTAACTTTTTCACTCACATTAACTCTATACATCCCAACATTAACTTCACATGTGAACAGGAAGAAAGCAATCAAATATCATTTCTTAACCTCAAAATTATAAGAACCGACACACAATTCAAAACAGAAATCCACCGAAAAATCACCCATACTGGACTATACATTCCTTGGGACTCAGCACATGAAACAAAACAAAAACTCAACATACTAAGAAACCAGATAAACACAGCCATAAAACTATGCTCACCAGATAAAATTAACGATGAATTAGATAAAATAAAACAACACTTCATCAACATTAATAAGTTTCCTCCACAAACCGTAGAAAACATTATACGCACACACCTAGACAGAAAGCAAAATCAACCAACAAAAGTAAATATATCTCACGAATCAAAAAATCACGAAACCATATACTGCTGTATACCATATATTCCTGACATCAGCAAACAAATAACCAACATTTGGCAAAAACTAGTAACAAAATATAACATTCCAGTTAACACTAAATTTATTCAAAAACCAGGCACAAAACTAAGGTCTATACTATGTAAGAACTACACTGACAAACACCACACCAACATTATTTATAAAATACAATGTGATAACTGCCACGACTTCTATATAGGAGAAACAAGTAGAAAAATGGAAACCAGATTCAAAGAACATAAAAAGTCACCTTCACACGTTTTCGAACACTGCAAGTCAAATGGACACAACATAACCATAGAAAACACTAAAATACTAAATAAAGAAACAAACATAAACAAACGAAAAATTAAAGAAGCCTTACTTATACAACAACTTAAACCCAAAATAAACGAATATAAAGGAACACCATTATACCTATATTAATATTATAGACAAAATTATATATTCAAACCGCGCCCTCTACATTGCAACACTCAATTATACAACCCCCCTCCCAAACATGTGGTCAGCTTCCGACCAGTAACCCTTTCTTTGTGAACCTGACGATGACCGAAGAAGGTCGAAACGTTGTTCGCTCTTCTATTTGAAGTGTTTTCTGGGCCCAGAAGAGCCGTTTTTGCATATAAAACTTGTATTACATTATTTATTTCACTTCATCTAATCTTAACTAGCCTAAAGAGATCCATATACTTACAGTTCAGTTACTTTTATAATAACAAATGAAGAATAAACATGAAAACCAAGAAATAAAGTACTTACCTGACTATTTTTTTTCCTGTCAACTTCCAGTGACATTTAATTCTACTTTTTATGCTAATGGTCATTATGCATTATTTATTTTCTCATTAATTAAATAATACACCAAAGAACATGGAATAATAACATATAAAAAAGCAGACATAACCAGAGTTTGTCTGGCTTTCTCACTATGTGACGAGCCATTAGAAATTCATTCAAGCTAATTGTTTTTCCTGTGGAATCATATATTTTGTCTAAAGTAGAAATAAACAATTTTCTATTCAGAACATAATGTAATATAATATTTCAATTGATAGATGAAAAACTTGAATTTCTATTGGTTTCAGATAATTTAGAATATTTTCTGTTTGATGGCTCTGTGACCAAACAAGGTTGAAGACTATAAAGGTTGTGGTTTGTCTTAGAAATCACATTTTAGCAGTGAGTAATTTACATTTAAGTTTGCAATTATTAGATAAATAACGGATGAAATAGAAAAGGTAGCACATTGGCAGAAAATGACACTTTGGGAAATTTTTAAATATCGCATTTTAAAATTAAGAACTTGAAATGTATATACTATTAAAATATGAATTATTAGCAACAAGTTTGAACAAGTTTTTTGTTGTTGTTTTGCTTTTTGCATATTAAGAGTTCAAAGCGAGCATCATATGAAGACCCTACTCCACACTGGAAGGTTCATCAGGCTCGCCATCAAGCTACACCTCATGAAAGTTATGTCAACTTAAACCTGGAGGAACAAGCTTGGTAAGTATTTTTATTCTTAATCTCTTTAGCTCTAATATTTATGTGCATGCACCATTGAACGTCTTTAACTGGAATTACTACATGGCTTCTAATGAATTGAGGCAAATTTCACAGTATTTACACAATGTACAAAGTCCCAGTAGTTCTCTATGATATTTAATACCATATTATTTGTCAGTTTGTGATTTCAGCATTTTTGCCTCATGATACTGTAGGTCCATGCTTCTATATTGAGGTCTTTGACAACGAAAAAAAATTGTAACTTTATCCACCAAATAAGAGAAATTTTAAAACATTGATACATATTTTTTCCCTGATTATTATAAAGTATTTGTGCAGGAGGAGTATTTTCCTCAGAATTGCATCCTTGCTTTGCTTGACAGCTGAAGACATGCAGTTATTTTTTGTTGACTCAATAAACCTTTGAACATGCTGCCTTCTTGCATTCTTCCTGTTTTGCTCTTACCTCTTTTGAATTCTTTGCTTATTTAACTTTACTTAGAATGAAATATGAAAATTTGATCAATTATTCGTTTTTTGACATACACCCTTGTGCAAATTAATTGAAACAAATGGTCATTTTACAATATTTTCAGCATAGCAGCTGGTGTAGGCTTGCCGGACCTGCTGATTTCCTTTAATAGTTTTTTTTTCACACAGATGGAATCATTGGCTGTGTTTTTCAGTATGGTTGATCTATTTTGGAACATAAGATGAAATTTTGAGGAATATTACGTCATTCGAAATTGTGTCAGAAGGACAAGGAGACCAGTGAAAAAAAAACTTCTTACCAACTCAACGAAGAAAAACTGTATCAGTGGGGTCTGAAATACAAGAACTGGATGCTAGAACAATGGAGGAAGGTGTTATTCACTGACAAGACTTATTTCTTCATACTGGGTCAAAGAAGTTTGCATGTTTGCAGATCTCCAAGTGAGAAACTTGGATAATCTTTCATCCATCAGTTTATAAAACATCCCTTGAAGAAAATGTTTTGGGGCTTTTTCAGCTACTATGGCATTGGAGGCTTACAGATTGTGAAAGGTATGATGCAAGGACCACAGGACATCGAAGTTTTGCAGTGAAGAATCATTCCAGAATTGAAAAAGAGATTTCCTCATGGATCTGGCATTTTTCAGCAGGATATGGCTCCATGCCACACATCGAAACTTGTGAAGAATTTTATGACTACAATGCAAATAAAGGTGCTGGACTGGCCTGAAAACTCTCTGGACTTAAATTCTGTTGAAAATCTTTGGGCAGTTTGTAAAGAAAGACTTTGGGGAAAAGACTGTACTACAAAAGATAAGCTAATTGAGGCCATAATTCAGGTGTGGTACCGCGATCCAAAAATTAGTAAAGATTGCAGTCAACTCGTGAACTTGATGCCAAAGTGGATTAATGATCTTCTGAAAAATAAAGGCAGTCATATCATGTATTAATTTGTGAGTAATTTTTGGATTCTCAGAAATGAATGCAAAAAATTGAAAAAATCGTAATTTTCCATTTTGTTTCAATTAATTTGCACAAGGGTGTACAACATATTTTTCCACATAAAATGTTGTTTGTGCATAAGTCAGAGGGCATTATTGTAATAAACTATTCATATGTTGAGCAATTACAAGTATTTTCATTTAAATCATTTTTATTCAGATTGAGTTGAAAATGTTTGGAAACTGATTGGACTGTAAAGAGTATGGTCACCATGTATATTTACTGTATTTATTATAACCTTGAGATATGATTGAAACACCTTTTAGGAGTAGTGAAATGTGTAAAAGATGAGTAGAAATTGTATGTTACTTAATGGAAATTAAATTACATCTTGAGTGTACATTTGAGATCAAAGACGTGTGGAACAAGAAACTTGGAAATAATTTTAGTTATTGTATGTATCCAGAATTATTACCTTGTTTGCAGATAAATGTGAACCACAGGTTCATAATCTTTATAAATGTTTAACATGAGACACAACAGAGTAATTGCACATAATGTAATGATAACTATCTTTTGTTGTTCCAGGTTTGCTGGAACTATGGACAGAGATACTGCTTCTGTTCGTCTGGAGAACTTACCAAGTGGAACTTTTCTATTGAGAGTGAGTCCCAAACAAAATGGTGGATATGCCATAAGTCTCAAGTGAGTACTTGATGAATGTACAAGTTGTTTTTCATTAGTTCTCTTGCTCTAAAATTGTACAGGTAATGTTACTTCTATGTTTAGCTGCAAATTAACATTATATATAAAGTTTTAGTGTCCTTTTTTTGAGACTTAAATCCTAATAACTTAATGCTGTTTAATCCATCTGGGTGTTGATTTTGTCGACGTATGGGTCGTCAGTTGACGTGGAAGGATGTCCAGGACGCTCATCGTTGACTATCCTTAAAACGTTCATGCCACTTGAAACATGCCGTACGCTTCATAGCAACATCACTGTGAGCCATGTTAAGCATAGTAAAAGTTTCAGTTGGAGATTTTTCAAGTTTAACACAAAATTTCACAGCAAGTCGATGCTCCTTCAGGTCATTCATTCTAAAATCCAGTGATGTCATTTTAAACCATTTTTTGCATGTTACTAAGTTAATTCAAATTGTAATTAAACCACTTTAATATGAATGTGTTTTAATGAAATTAGTATTATCAGGTACATTGAAATTGAAATTATGATATTATTTAAGTTTTATTCCTTTATTTTAAAAAGAAACATGTAAAACAACAATTAAAACTGCAGGTGTTTGGTGTCATATGATCCATGTGCAGTTACAAATCTAAACTTTACAATAACACTGTGAAAAATAGTAAAAGACTCTTGGCATATAAGGTCAAATTAAAGTTCAACCTGTTTTCATTAGTGTCTGGAAAATTTTCAAGAATTTCTTGATGGAGGTTTTACATCCTAATATTTCTAAGCTTAAAGTCAAAGCTGTGATGGCAGGTGACAGTATGAAGTTGAAAGGCATGTTTACAACATATAAAAAGTGAAGATTTTTGCACTATTCAGTTACAGTGTAACGAAACCTGTTTCAGTAAGTTGACTTTGTAGCAAGATTTAGAAAAGAAGCTTTGTCCATTATTCTTTTGAGATGTACCTAGTGCTTGGCAAGTGTTTTTTTTTACATTATACTTTTTAGTTTGCTAACTAGTTAAATTGCATTTAGGATTTGCATTGATATTTTAATTAGTTATGTATTATTTGTCTTTATGAATGCCTATTTGGAAATTTTATGATTTTATACATTTAACTTGATGTTGTTTGACATATGGAAATGTTTAAGCAAGGTGGTGTCATTTTACTCACTGTTGAAATAGGGTGTTTCACAAGATTGTCTCTAGGTGGATAACCTCACAATGTAATTGCTTCATAAACTTACCCATTCTTGGACCATACAATCCATGGACTACATGGGTAAAGCAGAATGGAATAGCTTCCAGTTCCTACTAAGTCTTATATTGAATTAATCAAAATAGTGTTTCATGGCTGTCCATTGCACTATCTCAGGTGATGAAGTTCCTCCCGACTCCAATGCATTTTCACCCCCATTTCTTCTAATAGAGTACAGATATCCTTACCACTTTCCAGTTTTAAGCTACTGTGGTGGTCAACCTTGAAGGCACCCTCCTGAACAGGTTCCACACAAAAATGAATATAACCATTCAGTGCAGAGTATGAGAGTGGTGTTCTGCAATTGTAAATGACATGATAACCTCCATGATGCATGGTACAATTTTGATTGGGAGCCTACATTCTTTCCCCACACAAATGTCAGTACCACTTGGCTGAGTTTTAGATTTAGAAAAGTCCTCACAGATGGTTGTCTGTATTCTTTCCTTAATTATACTCCTGTGTTGTAGGTCACAGCAGAAGTAAAGTATTTGTTCTAGTCCTCTCTTTTGTGTTATTTGTTGTGTTTCTTATTCTGAGGACGTTGTTGCTTTTTGGATGCTGTTGGAGTTATTGATGTATATTTCATATGTCTTTTCTATGCCAGATGTCTGGTCCCCAGATCAATTTATCACAACTATAATGCATGTCACAATCTGGAGTTGGAGTGGTTCTAGATTCCCTCTTGCATCTTGCACTTCAGATGAAAATAGTATGATTCTCATCCTACCCCTATTCTCTATGTTACAGTTTCATCATAAAGAACTTTCAGGAGAGGTATATACCTATAAGTAGGTCATAGTGATTGGGTTACACTACCACCACTACACATCCATGGATGCTGGCTCCCAGTGGCATAGGTTTTAGATGTAGTTGACTTACCAAGTACAATCTGTTGCACCCTAGCCACTCGAAACCTAGGGACACATTCATTGATATGCCCACTTTCAGAGTCTGTGGAATTAAGTTATATATATTTTTGACTCAAGATCACTATCCTGTCCCATTTGGATGTGCTCCTCTATTTTACTACCATTTTCAATTACACACTTCATGGATGGTTAAAGAGTATGTCTGGTCAGATGTGGTGCAGTTCCCCTCATCAGGAATCTGACACATTTCTAGAGGTATCTTTCAGACTCTTTTAAGGGTTACCTCTGTCATTCCCTTGCACCAGTCCTACCTCCTATTCATTGTGGGATTCTAACTAATCTTGTGATTGAAGGAAAGATTGTTGAAAGTGAAAATTTTCCTGTACTGAAAATGTATTTCTGATAGTTACTTCTCTGTGCTCACACTTCCTTCCCACTTTCTTCCAGTGTTTATTTCTTGTGACAGACTTTGAAGTAATAGTTTGGTAGAGGTGTATAGAGGGCATCGTGTGTCATGTATATCACACCTCTGTTGGTGAAGTGATGCTTAATGATTTGTATCAGAGATATCTTGGATTCATTTGATTTAAATAGGGAGGAGCAGAAAGCTTGTGGCATGTGTAAAGAATTTTGAGAGAATAGGGAAGTACCTATTGGAAATACATTTTCAGTAGAGGAAAACTATAACTTCCACATGTTTCTGTAATATTCATATATAGTATATATGAGGCTTACATTACCATAGATTTCTTACTGATATTAGAACTGTTTTTTGTTGGTTTTTTTTCATTTAATACCCAGCTACAACAACCAAGTTAAACACATGAGAGTTTGTATGACTGAAGATGGGCAGCATTTCTACCTTTCTGAATCAAAGTATTTTAAGACTATTGTGGTATGTAACTCTATTCTTATTTTTGAAAATAAGTGATGCTAACATCTATAAGATATCAACTGTATCTTTAGCCTGTAGAGAATAATTAATGTGAACCAAATATTGACATCAGTATTTGATAGTAATAATATCACATTAATATTGTCATTTGTATTAGCTATGATATTCATTACTTTTACCATTAAAGCCCTTTACATAATCATTTCTGTCTGATCTCAAAGTGTTTTTGTCTCATATCATATATACTGCAGATAAGAATGTATATTCTGCCCAATAGCTGTCTTTCCTTTTGCATGAAAGTTTTCAAGTGTGTTATTTTAGGCATAATGAATACAATAACATGATAGTAGCTAGAGTTATATTTTGATGTAGGATTCAAGAATAACTCAACAAATAAAATATTTACACTGTAAGCATTTGCTGCTTTTGTTTTCCACATAGTTGGATACTTGTAATTACAGATCTGACATCACTTTAGTTTTATTTTCAGTGGTTTCTTGCAAAAATGTGTTTTAAGTTCATGTGCAAATAAGTAACAGTATTTGTGTGTTTTAGGAACTGATCAAGTGGTATGAGGAAAACACCCTAGCTGAAAGTTTTTCAGGGCTCAACATAAAGCTATTAGTTCCTTACAAAAAAGCTCTTAATCTGACTAATGGTGCAGGTATGAATTATTTTTAAACATGCAGAATAACTTCAAAGATTACAGTAATTGTAGTGTCGAACATGTATTGTAAAAGTATTTCTTTGTATTTTAACCTCTTAGATACATATCAGCTCTGAATTGATTTTTTAATGTTAAGTAAGATGTTAAAGGGAAGTATAAATACTCATTGTTTACTCTTATTTTGTTGTAATTAAAATAACTAGGTCTAAAGGACTGATAGTCCATGTTAACATAACAGTGAATGCTGCTTTTTTGTTGTTGTTTTTTACAAACTTAAAGAGATATAATGTATAAAGTGATGCATTACTAGTCATTATGTAAAGCTTGAAACACGTTTTTCTGTTAATGTTGTTTAAGTTAAACTTTTTAATTCTTTTTCTCACCATTATTGTTTGTAGTTTTCATCTTGATTTTTTTAAAAAATTAATTAATTTTCTGAGAGAAAAAGGATTCCGCCTTTAAAACACTTGAGAGAATTACAGAAATTGAATGATAAAACATGTTATACATCGAAATTTTTCCAACTTTTTCTTTTTAGCCAGTTATTTTCACTTATTGGCTAGAAAGCTTTGGAAAGATTCTGATCAGTTTTTATATTCAGAGGAAAATTAATGTATATAATAATAATTTGTAAGATGTTTAACCAATGTGTATTTTGTTGGTGTTGCATTTGTGGTTACCATTTGATATTTTATTTACCTTTTACTAAAGTAAGTCTGTCAAATGAAACTCATAAAAATTATTTTACTTTACTGATGTTAAAGCATTTCACTGTGAAACAATTGAGTTGAAACATTTTTTGTATTTTTTCATGGTCAGTCACTACCATTGATTGGCAGTAAGTTTGTAGGAACATTATATAATGATTTGTTGATCCAGGTGACTTGTAACAAATGTACATGGAAAAATTCTGACCAATGTATGTTTTATTGATCTTTTATTTGTGGTTAATGGCCCACTTATATTGAAAATTAATCATAGATATGATTTTATTGGAAAGATTTTGGATATCAAATTTTTAGTTCTATATGGATCTACAGAAACTGTGGCTATTACTGACTATTGTAATAAAGGATATATATAATATGTCTAGAATTGGGTATAAAACTGTCAGTAGAATGTTTATCATATCAAAAATACTTTTATTGTTTATTTGTGAATTGTTCAATACATACATAGAAAAGAATAAAATAGCTTTACTTCAAACCTGCTTCAGTGTTACTGTTTTACTGTAGAATGCATAACTGATTAACTACTGACAGTTTAATCATATTGAAGTTTTTCCTAGATAAAAATTGTAAATAAAACATTATCATCACCATGAAGTGAATTGTTTTTTTTTCATATTACTTTATTTAAGCTACTGGAGTCCATAATGAGGGAATATAAAATAACAGTGCCATTAGAACTGCTAATAAGAATATCGTGTTTTTTCTATCTAATTCTGTGAAATACTGTGTTTCATAATTATGACTACGAAAATAGGAGCCAGCTGGACTTGTAAAACTTGTTTCTTAATTCAGTTACCTGTTGTTTTCAAATAGAATGATGACAGATAAATTTGATCAATTCTGTATTGCAGTTGGCATATTCTAGTACATTTAATGGTGGTTAAAAGTTTTTTATTGTTTTCACTAGCTTCACATATATGACATGTTTTCCTAAAACATTTTGTAACACTGAAGTTTTGTGACTCATGTTTCTGAAAGGCTAATCATTCTACATTACCAATAACAAAATTTATATAAAAAAACCTAATTTATCTTTTCTAACTGTTATTAAAAGGAATGTCACATCTTTAAAGCTTACTTAAAAACTGTTTATACATCTGATAAACCAAAGACTAAATATGATTATATGTATGTATGTATGTTAGCAGAATAAAACTTTAAGTAAATTAATTGTTTTTAAGTAGCTGAAAATTCTTTTATTTATCCTGAGAAAATGATGTTTATGCTGTCATGAAAAATATGAAAGTGTTAAATTGATAACAAAGCTGAAAAGTTAACGACTTTGAAAAATTAGTGAGCATCAAAAATACAAAAAAATTTACCTAGGTTAGGAATGTTTACTAAAGCAAATATCGTGTTATTGTTCGAAACTCTTCCTAACATGTCTGGCTATGAAAAAAATTGTAATAATAGTATTTTATTGCAAGAAAATATGGTATGTCTGCTTGACTGTGGAAAACTTGTTATTGTAAGAAAACCTTGTTAAGAGTGTTTTACTAAAACAGTTATAAAAAATTAGTATTTTACTGTTGTAAGAAATATTTTGAATGTTGTATCTAATTATAAAAAGTATTTAATAAGAAATATCTTATTCATTAAATTTTACATAATTATCCAAGTTATGAAGGTTTTTTCCCATGAATAAATTTAAGATTGTTGTAAGGAATATTTTAGAGATGGTAGCTGGTTACAAAAGTGGCATTGACATTTAAATCTTATTAAATAATAAAACAGTAAAATATAGGTGGGATAATGCCTTTTCCTTTTATAATCTATTTTGTGATACATTCTTTTAGCTATTAACTGCTTTTAATCATCAAAATACTCATTGTATATCAGAATCAGTTGTTAAAATATTTAGGCCCATTAAATCAAAAAATTACATTTTACAACAAACAACATCTGATCTCTTGTTAAAGTTTTTATAGATTTCAACTGTTAATTAAGGACTGGTTTTTCATTTATTTAATATTTATCTAAATTTGCTTAGTTTCTTTGAATTTCAAATTCAAGGATGTGTTTAGTAAGAAAAACTTGGAATTGTTGTAATTGATTGGAAAGATTAAAAGATTAATTTTATTAAATATCCTTTAAAAATACAATTATTGACCACTGTTGTTATCAAGAATGTCATACCAACCAACATAGCATTTTATTAATCACCCTGCAGCTTACCTGTCTCTAAATACATGTCTGGTTCTGTTTTGAATATAATGCTTCTCTTACATATAGTTGAGAAATGGCAACTTTGTTGTATTCTTATTTCATGAATTGTTAATAAAGTTTAAAGTATTACAAATCTAATAGAAATCCTTTGCATTTTTGTGTAAATTTCAAATAGCAAGGTTAAGAATAAATGTTTCAAATGGAACTTCCATCTCCAAAAAATTCTACCCTAGAAGATATACAAACTGTTGTAGTTGTTATTTTTGAATAACTTTCAGAGAGTAATTTCCTTCCCTGATTTATTTGCTTAATCTGAGTAATAATGGTTTAACTTGTACTTATCTAGACCTTGCCTTAATCACTTTTAGCAGTCTGTGTTTTATTGCAAATAAAGAAATTATGTATGTAATGTGATTATTCTGTTAAGACATTTTGCTTTTGAGCTTTTAATTAGGATTTTAAAACATTGAACAACCTTATAGTTTTCTTTATTTGATGTAATTAAAAATGTTTGTAATATTATTCTTAGATAAAGCTTTTTTCAAACTCGTGATTTGCTTATTTTCTGATTATTTGCAAGTACGTACCCACACATATAAACACATACGGAAAGGCTGTGTTACTCGTGAGTTGATTGATGTACATGCTCATATTATTTTGTGCTGTTGGTTAGTCTGCATGGGTTTTATTTGGTCAGGTCTGTTTTAAATATCTTATGATACATTTTGCTTTTTAAAAATACGGTCCTAAGAACAGAATAAAGATTTCCACAACTACTTGTTTATGCTTTAAACTTACTTAACATGAAGTTCAACCACAACAAAACAACGTAGAGGTTATCTATATGTAACACACTTAAAGGTATAGTACCTTATTAATTATGTGTATAATGATTAATATGAAAATATTCAGGAAAACTGAACGTGAAAGCATATTTTATATTTAATCTTTTTACATAAATTTCACACACTGAAATGACAGTTACATGTGGTGCTGTGTATAAAAATATCTTGCATTTTAAATTAATCAAGATATGAAAAAAATAATGTTATACAGAATGGTTCTGTGTTTATTCGATACTTCTGTAAAATGTTAAAATACAAGACCAAACATGTCTTTAAAAAAAATAGCAATGGGTTTGTTTGTAATTAAGCAAAATGGGCTATCTATTCTCCACCCACCATTTGTATCAAGACCTGGTTTCTAGTTTATAAACATGCTGTTGTGCCACTGGGGTCATAGCAATGGGAAACTAAAATTTTCCAAACAAATTTGATTGTTCTTTATAATAGCTTTTTTTTTTTTTTTGTCACAGAAAGCTGTTTTTCTGTGTTTGTGTTTAGCTATAGATCAAGTATTTTTGTACATCTTTTGAAGGGATGAGGATTCTATAAATTTTAGTATGTAACTTCTGTCAATATAAATTTCCCCCATATTTATATAACCTTTGATACCACTTTTTAGATGTGGTTAAAATATTTAGAATTAAAGCTAGATGTAAGTTGGTAAGGAGGAATATTGAGCAATTAGTTGTGTTGAGGAACCATTTCCAGTATTTTACTGGCATTTATTAAGTTTATACTAATCTAATTTTTTATCAGTTAAAAATCAAAAGTCCCTGTTAAGTAGTGATGGTCACTTATTAATTACAAGTTATTAACTATTAGCCATCTTTTTATGGTGAAAAGTTTATTTTAGTGTAAAACATTATTAATGATATTTTTAGTTTGTAAAAAAGCTGATGAAAACTCTTTCATTATAATGTTTACTATTACATGTAGGTCAGTTTGACCAGGATAAGGTGAAATGTATTTTAAAGTTTATATAGGGTAACCATTGTAATTAAAAATAGTGTTATTGTTATGAACTGGAATATAAGATTTTTTTCAGTGACATAATTTGCTTTGTTTGAAGTTGTAAATGAATCAAAAATGAAATGTTTTATTTATTATGCTTGTAGATTTATATTACATTAGTGGAAAAAAAGAACAAACGTTTGGGGTTAATGCTGACTGAACATAGTAAAACCCTCAATTTCAAAACATTAAAATGCAAACATGAATACATAAAAAATTGCTAATGTAATCGCAGTCTTTGTTCTGTTTGTTATATCTGCCTACTTCCCTCCCTTTCCTATACAAAACTGATACAAGTTTGTGTGTATCTATACGTTACTAAGTATTATAGACTATGATAGTTGTATACATTTTGCAGCAACAAAAGAAAAAAAGACATATCTTCAAAAAGAAGTATAATAACTATGATAAAATTATATCTTCAAGCTTCTTCACCAGTTTCAATTGAATTCAGAACTAATGGTTATATCAAGAATGCCTCGCTTTTAAATACACTTTCTCTTTGCCAAGTACATGGACACGGAACATCTAATAAACACTTGGTGAGAGTTTGTGAAGTTAACCAAAGTTGGTTAATGATAAATGTATTCTTTATAACCTTTCCTCCACTGTTTGATCAGCTTTATTTCCTTTCCTTCATTCACAGAATGTTGTGAATTGGCAAGTTATGGATTAGCTATTGATTATAGAGTTTACTGGGTGAGAATAAAAATTATTCATATTTGGAATTCTATTTTATAAGTCACAAAATCTAGACAAAGCATTTATGGGTAAAGCTTTTAAGATAATTATAACTTTTAATACCTGCAGTATTTTAAAATTTAAGTGGTTTATTTAGTTGAAAACTTGGTCAATGTCATTATTTAAACAGGTCACATTATATCAGGAACAAAATACAGTGTTAAATCCTGTTTCAAAAATAGACAGTTCATCTGAAAGATAAACATATCTTAAAAAGCATTAATCAACACTTTTTGATTGCACAGTGTATTTGAAGTAAGCATGCTTATTACTTTTCATTATAGAAAGTGGAGTAACTCATTTTAAACCTGATAATAAAAATATATCATTCACCATAATTTAGAGATTTCTGTGTTGTTGTTTTTCCACCAAAGATTCAGTAAATCTCTCTCATTTTTACTGTATATGTAATCAACTTAAGCATCAAATAATGATAAAATTGTGTCATGTTTGTATTGTGTAGTTTACATGGTAATAGTCATGCAGTGAAAGTTTCTTTTAACAGTTATAAATTTTTCTGTTAGTGGAGTCTGTGGGACTTGCTGTTGCCATACATGACTTCACAGGTGCTTCCCCGAATGTTCTTTCACTACAAAAAGGAGATAGCGTGACTATTATTAGCAAAGCTGGAGGTGATAAAGGTTGGTGGAAAGGAAAAATAGGAGACAGGGTAAGATTTATAATCAGCCAATTTTGATACCCTTGGTAAGACTGACAAATAACTGCTTTAACTTAAGGTCAGTCTTTTGTTACTAGTTCATGAAAGTTTAAAATTTTCTGTATGCATGTAACAAAATATACTGTTAGTTATACCATTGAGATGTAATGATTTTCTGAAAGTTAAATTGATTAAATGTTGTTGTCAGAATATATTTTCATTATAATTTGTTAACTCTAAAATTCCAAAGAATGTTGATACAACACACTACTGTATAGATTTTAATCCATAAGCTAGGTCACAGAATCCAACTCGTCATTACCACTCAGGTGGACAAAGACTATTATTACCTTTTTAGAAAGACCATAACTTGTATTTTATGATATTACAAGGTAGACATCTCAGAATAGTAGCTATTAGAAGTTATGACATTGCTGAGAAAAAAAGGATTGTTATAGAGATTGCTTAACATCAGAAACTGCTTTACAAAAGTAACTAACATGTATGGAAACAAACAAAGCTTACACACCAGTGTTTTTCCTTGGTTATCCAAGGTCTTAATCATTTGACAAGGGAACAAGGTCAAATCTTAAAATATGGTAGTTTTAAATTATTTTACACTTTTGCTTCATTTTCTTAAAAATGTGCATAAAACACCTGAAATTTTTTTACACATTTAGTCATATTTTCTAAATTATTAAACTATGTCGACAAAGCTAACAGACTTGAGAGAATATTCTTAGTGGAGGTGGAATATACCACAGAATAAATAGGATAGCCAAAGAGTTTCAATTAGATCTCCCTCTGTAAAATATTAACCCCTGAAAGTTAAGCTTGGTGGATACACAGAACAACAACCTCCATCCTGGCAATACAGTAAAATACATTAGTAAATCAAAACATCTGCAAAAGTACTGGGTTCAATTTCCTTGCAGTGGGACATGGGTGAAATCTCGTGAAGTACTGTAGGTATTTTCATAATATCAATGTTCCAGTTACAAATTTAGTCTTTCAAATATTCTTGCCTTCCCTTCTTTGCTGTGAAAGCTAAATACATTCCAATTAGGCCTCCATAATGATTATTATAATAGTATTTATTAACAATATTCCAAGCATTTTGAAAACTGGCAGTATATTGTCTACTCATATACATTTTTTGGATGTTAATATAATGTAGACACCATAAAAAAAATTGTATTTTTTTAAACCACTATGAGGTGAAGAATTTTAATTTGGTTATTCTTTTCTACCTCAGCGAATAAGCTTTACCTCATACTGTAAAAAATAACCACTAATTAATTGTACATACTTAATTTTAATATTCCTAACATCCACAATAAACTATTTTATCTTAAAATGTAATTGCAAGATAGATATGGCAACAAAGTACGTGTTCTAAATTACTGCTTTTTTCACTATTAAATTAACATTAGACAAGCAAAAGTATTTTGTTTCAGTTAAAAAGCAATGTTAGCAGTTGCTATCATTTCCTTCTCCTTTGAAGAAAAAGTAAACACAATCTAAAAATTTTTTTTCATCTTGACCTTTACAAATTATTTTGACTAGGAATTGCAAAGGGCAACATTATATTTTGTTGAAAATGTTTCAAAGTGTTGAAGTCAATAATAATCAGGTGTTAAACAAAATAATTTAGTCAATACATTTTCTTGTATTTTTAAGTTAATTTGAACACAATCTAAACAGTGCAAATTTTCCTCTATGAAACTGACGTTTGGCTGACAACTATGTTTTATTTCTTTTAGACAACAAAATTAAAAGTTCAAAAATATGCTTTTTTAAGAAACAGGTAAAATTACCCAAAGAAATGAATGAGATTAATTTTTAGAATTGACCTTGACAAAGGCAAATAAATAACCTTGACTTTGAATTTCTTAGGTCATATCAACAATTGATTTACCATATAAAAAACATAGATACATATTTTTGTTTGCATCTGTATCTGTTGGTTGGTTAATTTTCTGAAGCTGTCTTAAATATTAAATCCAGATTTACAATGCTAAAAACAGGGATTTGATTCCCCTTGGTGAACTCAGCAGATAGTCCAATGCAGCTTTGCTATAAGAAAAACACAAACATTAACAGCTACTATTTTAAGGTGTATAACATTCAGCACAATAAAAAAAGTAATTATAGGTTTTCTAAAAATACATGATACCCTTTGACCATCTCATTGGTAACAACTGGCCAGTCTAGTTTGTTTTATTGAATTGCAAAAGAAAATTACTGGATGAAATTTAAAATGAACTTTCTACAGATAATGAAGCTTCTGAAAACAAAAATGAATGATTCTTATGTGATATTTTCATGAATTTGTGGCTTTGACAAGTCAAAAACATTTCATTGAGGTATATATATTTAAAAAGTTGAAAAAGCTTAACTGTGTTCTTTATTTCAATTATCCTACATAATTATAGAACCATCCTATAAAGTTTTAATTTGATAAAGTTAAATGTGTTTCTCTATTTTGATTTGGAAATCAACATGTGTAATTTCACTATGTTTGAAACTATTGGTGTTCAGCAAAAACGTTTTTTATCATACCAAAATTAAAAGCAAGCCACATCTCTTTCATGATGTTTTATCAGAAAGTTTTATGTTGTGCATGTGATAAATTTTAAACCCATTGTATTTTCATTTCTTATGTATTTTTTTACATTTCTCTTTCATTATTTGTTTTGTTCATTCAAGTAGTTACTTTGGTTAATAAGACCTAACCAGCAGTGGCCTTGTCAGTAAAATGAAACTTGATAGGGTCAGGTGCAGAATTAATTAACCAAGCCTACTTCTTTTTCCAAAAAAATATTTCTCTTCATGTTGTACTGTAACTTCATAATTCAAATGACACATTAAAAAATTCAAGACTTTACTTGTAGTTGAAGTTGTTTGAAAACGTCTTTGCATTTAACAACCTGTCACCAACTTAAGCAAGTTTCTACCAAATTTCAAGGAATGTTTTAAACAGTTGGAAATAATTTAAAAAAAAAACAACATTTGCTATATGTCTAGATTACTACCCTATGGCTTCTCAAAGCTGGGATGTAGCTAGTTTATCATACCATGACAACTAAGTTGAGAATCAGTGATAAAACTACATAAAACTGAAAGGTGGAAATTAGTATTATTTTGTTTAAAAATATTTTCACTTTCCTCCTAGAAGGCTAAAAGTATCATATTATGCTAAATGAAATACTGTAAGTTCAAAAATGTTTGGAGAACTGAAATTATCTCAAAATCAGAACATTGCTTTTAAATTCATATGAATAAAGTTAAATTAGTTAATTTAATAAATATTTTTTTTCATGGAGTAACTTTCAACTTTGAAGTATTTGTTTTTGATTAGTATGTGAAAGAAAGATTAGTTTCAATTTCTAAACCTTTTTAAATTATGTGCAATTTTCCTTCAGCAGAATATGCACCCATACAGATGCCATGGAGTTAACCCTCCACTATAAAGCACAAGAGAAAGTCCTTGCAAAAATCAAATGAAACTTCCATTTCTGAGTGGTTAATCAAAACGTATTAAATCTCAATTACAACTATTACATAAAAACATAACATACACATTTAAGTTTTTTACTTAGTGTGCTGAAATGATATATCACTCATTGTAAGTGCTTTCCATGAGTAGCCAAGACCTGGTATGGTTTGTGTACCAGCGTAGATATCAAAAAAGCCATGGTTCACACATCATTCTTGGAAGACAGAAATTGCACTCTGCATCTTGTAGCCTGTGGAAGCATTATATATCTTATGTGCAACATTATTATTTCATTAGTTATTTGTATATGCTCTTAACTAGCTGCATTCTCTGTTGGAGTTTTGCATTATTATCCAAAACAAACAAACCATAAGCTACTGAGATTAACCAAGTACCTACAAGTTAACCTTTTTCCAGATGCTTCATGCTACTACATGATACTTAATTGGTACTGGTAGTTTTGTAATAACACTGTGGTGGTTAATCACCAGTTATATATGTAGGTAATAATTTATTGTTCCAGAATGTGGTGCAACCTGAAAACAGCTGAAATTATTACAATAAATTTACTCCAAATTATGAATTATCTGAGATGGTACAAATGCACTATTATTATTTATCACCAGTATTAGAAGGTATGCCAAAACCATTGTAGTGAACACAAAAAGTTTTCTACTAGCATTTAAATTGTTGTAATATTAATGAGCATTAGAAATTTTGAATGAACTAAACAAACCTTAGAAACCAAAATTTGTGTCTGTACATATTGATGTTACTTCTTGGGCATGTTACAGGTCGGCTACTTTCCCCTGGCTTATGTACAGGAACTTTCAGAATAGCAGGAAGAATGAACAAGTCTAGTCTGCATGTGCTACGTTATTATGGATGCTCACGTACAAGTTTTCTGGTTTTCCTAATCATCGTTTAGCTAATAGTACACGTAGGTAACAATACATATTTGTATATAACATTTAGTATAATGTTTAGATGTTGCTGCTTCTGTTTTTTTTTGTGGCATGTCCATTTACTATAGTTAAATGACTTTTTATTTGTGAATTTTAATGAAGTTTATAAAATCTGTAAGTTAGCTTTGAATGAAGCTGTTTCATACATAAACGTGTATATATGTTAAAGGTCCTGCTGCTGTAGATAAGAAAATTTTTAGACTTTTATATACATAACCTGTGTTAGACCTGAGGTTTTATATAAATAACCTGCTTCAGACTCGTGTGTATATATATATATATATACACACACACACAGGCTATGTCATAACCTGTGTCAAACCAAAGGTATTTATAAGAAGTGAATAGTTATTTGGGTCAACTAGTGAAGTATGCACCATGTATTGATGGCACATTTGAAAACTCCTCTTCAAGTAAATATTTAAAAAGTGATTTGTATATTTAGATAACTGGGTAACTATATATATATATATATATACATTTCCTACACCATTTAATATTTGAGTTCATAAAAAAAAATTTTGCTTTTAGTTTAATCCCTTGGAATTACGTTTTAAAATTCTCCACAAACATCAGTGAACAAGGTCATTTGAGTCAAATTTCTTGTTTTATGTTTAATAGTTGGATATAAAGTTATTTTGGGAACATATAAATTTGATGTAATAATAGATTGTTTTTGATTTTCATGACTGTTTGTTTGGGTAAGAATTTAAGTCAAGAGGGTAAATGTATATACATACATATGTTGTGGAGCATTTTGAAACAGAAAAATTTAGGGAGATTTCCTAAACTGTTAAAATCATAGTTAAGAACTCCCAAGTCCATACTGAATTATAAATGTTTTAATTTATTAAATGGATATAAACAATACATGAATATGGTGTATCATAACAAACTACCTTATGTATGTCTTGATACTTCAATATCTCAGTTATGTTAATAATGGGAATCCATGGTGTGACTCAACCACTATAAATTTTGATTTTAGTAAAGATGCAAGTTTGTAAGATTACAACTAAAGTGCTGATTGAGAATCTATAATGTTCACACTGATGTGTGGGTAGCAAACAATATTAATCAATAATGAATGTTTAACTTATGTAATATGCACACAATTCCATTTCTCTATCAACTAATATCATTGAATTAAAATTTACCAGAACATACCGATTTAGTTCCATCCCATAACCTGCATATTTTGGATAAGTCTTAGGTGAGTGTCGTGTAGTCATATATTCAGCTTATTTTAAGAGAGTGAGACACTGGTGAATTAAGCCAGTAGTTCAACATGCATATGTATGTGTCATTTTACTACGTTTTCAAAGTAAGCATTTTTATGTGTCATGGGATCTTATTTAAGAGTTATGAACGTTTGAAATTTTATCTGTAACTAGTGGAAAATAATTAAGGGTACATTTGGTAAGACAATTCTTACCTTTGCTGTTGCTAAGGTTAAAGCTTTGTTAAAATTAGAACAGGCTTTACATTTTATGTAATTGTGCCAAAACAAAATCTAGTTTTTCTGTTTAAATGCAAAGCTTGGTCACAGGAACTGAAATGGGTGAAGATAGATCCTTTACTGAACTTTAAGGCTAAGACCATTATAAAACCCCTATGTGAATTTATTTCAAAAAATTTTAGCAAAATAAATTTTATGAGAACATATAAAATTAGTTCTGTGAAAATATTTATTTCTCTATATGAATTAGAATACAAACAATGGACGGAACGAGCTATCTATGTCACATTATGGAATGAATGTTTGAAAGTTTTTAAACTAAGTTAAATTCAAGATATTTATATAAATTGGGAGAATATACATATCTCAGCTGTTCACAAACATGACGTAACATTAACTTTCCACTACACTTGTGAAGGGAAAAAATAAAAGCTGTCTGATTTAGGTACTTCAGGTAAAGCATCACAGTCGAGCAACCTGTGTTAGTCCTGCTTGTCAGGCTGCCCCTAAAGTGCTTGCATACAAAACTAAAACACAACACAGTGAGAAGAGCCTATTTTATCCTAACAGATTACTTTCTTGAAAATTAGAGAAACCTGAATCTTTGCTGTTCAGCCACAGTTTAAAAAAATAAATGGCATAGTAAGAGGTCATTCTGAGTATCGTTAGAAATTGTGCCCCTTAATGTTGAGTTTCAAAGCAAAATACTACAAGTGCTACAGTTATAATCTTCTAGTAAAAACTGATTCATGGGAAATAATTTTAACAATGACATACATTGGTATAATTACATTCAGTTTTAAACTTCATATGTAACACATTCTTATGATTGAAGAGAAATAAAATAACCTTAATTAGTTCCATGTATTAAATAAACATTTTCCCATTTCTTATCACCAACAATCTAGTCATGTAAGTGACCCTAATTAGTCTACATGCAGATTTGAATGTACCAGCATTTTTTTTTCTAGTTAATTGATTACACAAAGATGCAGATTACAGTCAGTCCGTATTATCTATGCACCAAAATGGGGTCAGGATGCCTGAGAAAAGTCTCACATAAATAATTTGTCAAAAAAAGTGTTATCTCTCAAACCACAATGGCCAAAATGGCCTGCTAATTTAAAACTGTACAAAAAAAAAACCTTGGTTTCCAATTCTCAGCTCCATATTCCAAAAATAAGGAAAGCACATTAATAGTTTTTGTGTTTTCCAGTAAAGTGTAATAAAACAATGGTAAGAGTAATGGTTTAAATGAGATGATTTTCTTGAAATAGTTAAATTTACTGTAAACAGCTAATTTCATTCTTCAGTCTATTATTTTTCATAAAATTTGTTGTTACTAGAAAAGCTACAAGCAGTTCAAGGACTTCTTTCTCTTTACATTGTAAACATGCTAAAACAAGGACTGACTGTCACTAAATAAGTAGATCCAGTCATTATTCCAACAATGCAAGTTACTTCTTACAAGAAATAAAATCCTTATTTAACCAAAGTGGTAAAAGAATTTAAAAATGGATTTACGTAAAATTTTTTAATTAATCTTAAAAAGGGTGTAAAGCATGCTCAAAACCAAGGTGATGCAAGTTTAACTTATTGTAAACATAAACAAAATTAACATTTTAATATCATTTATGCTTAATGTTTGTTTTCAAATTTCACACAGAATAATCAATTAAAATAGTAGAGAACAGTTTGGCTAAGGTTAGGTCTATCATTCGTAATATTTATATAAAACCTCGTTAATCAGCAATATCATGCAGATATGGAGGGACTTTCTTCCAAGGCAACATTACTAATAGTTTTGCTCCCACAACCTTACAGTTAAAATAGTAATTTACAATATCTACAGTACAAAATGTGCCTTCTAAGTGTAATGACTCTGATTTTCAATTTGGCAATACATGGATGATTCTGTAGCATTGAAACTATATATGCAGCTTTTTCTACATTTCTGTAACAGTAACAGGGTTTCAACAGCAGTGCAGCAAGACATTCTGTGTAAGAATTGTTTCTGACCTTTAGAATTTCACCTTTGATGTAAACCAACTTAACAGATTACAATCCAGTATATCAAGTTAGGTCAAATCAAATGGCAGTTATTTGTGAACTTTGAGATATGATGTCGACTATTTTGAATTAAGATTTTCCTGATTTCATAGACCTCATTGTCAGAACAAAATGTCTACCAAAAACAGTAAAAACAATAATATTTCTGTTTACTTTTATATAGTACAATCTAAAAAATATTTTAAGCTCTACATTTTTCCCTTTTATTACTAAGGCACAGTGCAAAAAGGCATTAGTGAACATACAAGTCATTTAAACTAACTACAAACATACAGAACTTTTCTTATTCTTGAATTTTTGAGGTTTTTAACTTTTCCACTATCATTCATGATTATCAAAATATAAGATTGTCAACTAAATAATGCATTGTTTTCCAAGTTTTAAGAATATATAAAATCAAAATATTTAAGGTTTTGATGGATAAAAGCACTTTTATAAATATAGAGATAAACAAAAATATAAATTTGGTCCATGTCAAAACTTACGTTAAAGAATTGGTTCATTGTAAATATGAGCCTCAGTTGTAACATACATGGGAATGTTTGTTGGTGGTGGTCAAATTTAATATGAAAGAGCATTAAACACACATTTCACAGATGATTCAGTGATTTTTCTTCTCTTACCATTAAGTAACTTACTACTATACTAGTAATTTAATTCCTTAAGCATCAGTAGCAATGAGAACACTCAACAGTCCACACAAATACTTCTAAATTTAACTATAATGGTAGCAAAAAACTTTGAGAAACAAGATAAAGAATTTCGCTTTTTAGCTTGTAGAACACTATAACAAAGAATAATTAGAATTATATTTTATGAAAATGAAACTGTACAATGGAATGTATTGAGGAAAGAAATCAATAAAACAATTTCCTTTTGGTATAACATGATATCTAAAATACACTTAACATATAAATATCTAATGTTTAATTCATAAATATTCAATATCTGTTATAAGATTTATTGTGAAATAATAAACCACATACACCCCGTTGCATTCTATGACTTTGGTCTGTACTACAAAGCACAACCTAAAAACCTTGTGTTACACAAGTTCAAATAATGGGTCCCTTTGTGTTTGTTTTACTTTATATAGACTTTATTATGTTTTATTATATATGCCAGAAAAATCTGTGGATCTTTGAGCAGAATGGGCACATCTACCATTAACTAACTAAAGGCACATTATAACATCTTTCTCAAACGTATAGTAAGAACCAAAGTTAGTTTGATCTGAACAAAAACAGGTGTTTTTCATTTTTATCATAGGTCAAAAAATGACACTGATTACCACATTACCAACTTTAAGACAGTGAAAATAAAACTTTTATAAACATTATTGCAAGCCACATTTTGATATTATTCTTGCCAACCTGGTGCAACATTGACCCTTGGAAGACAATAGTTTATCAGATCAAACGTTCTTCTGGTGGTGGTTTCATTACTTGATTCATCTCAACACGAGAGCCACACATTTCTTGTCGGCTGGGGCTGTAAGTTCCTCTGGTTGCTCGCTTCTTTCGTACCATCCTCAAGAAGGCCGTTACAGCAATTAGTAAAGACAGAACCACAATAGTCACCACAGTTATGACAATTACCAAAACCAAATTGTTGGGACTACTCTTTCTCTGTACAAAAAATATACAATTGAAGAGCCAGTTAAATGAATTTTAAAAAATGTTATTTTATTTGAAAATTTAAACATTTTGTAAACATAATCTAATATTCTTGTGTCAAATGTCAAAACCTATAACAAAAAATTGCATTAAACTATAGCTTCCCTGATGTAAAATGGAGCATGATGTAATTCATGAATATAAAATAAGATTAATTAATTAATTGTAACTAGTAATTAGTTAATGGAAAAACACTACACAATAAATTTTGGGAATATGATGTGAAATTTCCCAAGAAAAAATTACTGTTAGTGACTGCTGGTTATTACAAAGTCACTAACTGGGAACTGTATAATAGTCCATTAATATACAAGTTTTCCTGTGTTAAGTAATAATTAAAAAATGAGCCACACGTGAAATGGAACAAAACTGTCCTTGAGTATAAGAAGTTATAGATACAAAAACACAGAGTATAAACAGTAAATTTAATAGTCATTTTGTATTTTTAAGTACTTACAGCAGGATATATCTAACTTATAATACAGCTAACATTAAGTCTACCAATGTTTCCTATCTCTCTCTCTCAATCCCATGGTGTATATTGCAAGTTAAGCAATTTAACTACCAAGCCATGGAAGGTTGAGATTTCTGAGAAAACACTGTCAGGATGGTCCTGATTTCTCAGGGACTCTACTGTATAGAGCATTTCCATATTTTCTGTTCCAAACCTGTGTAACTATGAAAACTCAATTATGCATCATGAATTTTGCAAAGAAACTTGTCTCGAAGGCTGACAATATTTTGATTTTTTTGTTATGCTACTTTACATAATAAGAACTGAAAACAAATCATACTGTATTATAATCAGAAGATTGACGTGTAACATGAACACTGCAAGTATCAAAATACGTAATTAATACAAGTGTGAAATCTCCAAAAAATACGATAAGCGATGAACAGTATCAAAAGAACAAAGGAAAAAAACAAGTACTAAAATAGCTGATAGATCAAAAGGTCAGAAAGACATTTAAATTTACAAAATGTAAAAATAATATATAACCTAATTTTTTGTTCAGTATTAACTTTCACCAAGGAAGTTCAGGAATGTAGGTCCTATTGTTTTCTCTTTTTATTTAATAACATTTAACTCACTTCACAAAAAGCATAAGAAAATAAGAACAATTTTAGTATGCTTATCTCAGAATAGTTTTCAGAAATACAGTATAATTTACTTTTAAATTGTCCAAAGGCTCTAAGGAAGGAGAAAGAGATATAACTAACAAAAAAATTATAAACTTTTAATGCTTTTTCCTAAACTAATAATAGTATCTTAGTGTTTATAAAAGTACTTTGCTTGTGATGCTGTAAGATAATGTTTTTCAGCAATAACAGTGGAAAATCTGATGACACCACATAACTTCACACTTTTTAAAATCTAATATATTCAAATCAACTCTCTGAAAAAGATTATATATAAATAGTCTTGCTAAGACCACACAAACTAGTTTTAAAAAGTGAACAGATATATGATCACCTTTGTTTTTCCCTCATATCACAATTTAAGACATAAAAAGACCAAAACATACAAAACTGAAATGCATTAGGACAAATGAAAATAGGTCCTCAAAGTTAAACTACTCACCTCTATCTCACAGAAAGCACCTTCAAAGCCATCAGAGCAGTTGCAAGATATGTTGGAGTGTTTAGTCAATGGAGAGTGAAATTTAGGTACACATATTCCACCATTTTTACAAATCTTCCTATTTTCATAGCAGAGGTTCAGTATTATACAATTAGGTCCCAAATACTCTGTTGAAACAAAAATTACAAGCTATTATCAACTAAAAAAAATCCCATGGTAGTTATTAGATAAAAATAATTTCAAATCACACAAATATTATAAGGTAATATGAGGATTATGATCCAAAACATTGACAGAAAGTGGATTGAAGTGATATTTCAATCTAATTGTTGTAGTGTACAATTTTAAAGTCTTTTTAATTTAAATTGTAGATAATATTACAAATATTCTAAGCTATATATACACACACACATAAATACATACATACCTATTGGATTATCAAACATTTAAATTTTAATAGTAATAACTGAGAAAATTACTTCAATAAAAGTCAACCTTTGTTCTTTTATCACTGGTTTTGTTTTTGATTTACTGAGATATATTATCTTTTCAATTACTACTAAACTTTCTTCCAAGTTTGTGAGTAATATAGTTTGAATTCCTTAACTCCAGCTACCAGGATACTGTTTGCAACAAGGATAGCCCCTACTTCCAAACCTCCAATTGGGGTTAACTTGTAACACAAATATACTTGCAGACAAAAGATCTTTATCCCAAATTTAACTATCATTTAACATCAAGTATTCTAGGGATGCTTAATACAGGATTTCATACTAGCCTTCTGTACAAGTACAAGTGTAGTTCTCTGTCTCATCATCTAACTCTGTACAATTGCCTCCATTTTCACACGGTATATCCAACGAGCATACTTTTCTAACACTGCAGTTTCTTCCTTTGAAACCATCATTACAGTTACATATGTATTGCTTTTCATCATGAAGTTCACACTCTCCCTGAATGCAAGGATTGTTCTCACAATAGTTGATTTTGGATGAACAAGTAATTCCTGTGAATCCCTCTATGCAGTGACATTCAAACTTGAAAGAAAGAAAAAAACTCTAATTTCTCTCATTATAAAATTTTCACAATATTCATATATTTATTCATGTGTATATAGTCACACAACAATTAAAAGGATTTAACACTACTGATTATTAATGAGAAATTAACTAAACATTAATGCAATTATAAGAAAACACAATATTTATAAATATTTTATCTGATATGACTTAACTGTCAAAATGTTTTACACTTGTTATATTAAACAGAATTGTTTCAAAGTGTGCTCCTCACCAAGATCAAATCATTGTGAATTAATATAAACATGCTTACATGAATATATTATCAACAAAACTTACCCTTTCATCATGAGTATCCATGTCACTGCAGGTACCTCCATTATTACATGGAGAGTCGTCACAAGTTTTCTAAGAGGATACATAGAAAACTCTAATCAAAGTTCAAACTTGTGTTAAAACCTGTTTATTAGTTTTATTTCTACACTGAGGTTCTAAAAATTTATAAACTACTCATAAATTATAGTATCTACATCAATTAAAACTAGAATATTGTCATTTCACATAAGCCTTACAGCAGTAATGTAAATTTTCCTGATAGAGGCAAAAGTGCCGACTTTACTTTTCCTCCTATGAAAACATAATACAAAGTTACAGCATTATAAAACCTAAAAAATAACTTGTTTATTTTTAATATGTGATTATTAATAATATAGATGGGTTCCATAAGTATTTCAGTAAAGCAAGAAAAGCATTTTTTCAAATTTATGTTTGTCCATCGTTTTATCTATTTTGTGTAATGAAATCAGAAAGACTGCTACTCTATTTTCAAAAGTATCAGTGAAGATTATTATTTCTGAAATTCTTGACAATTCTTTGAACTATTTTTTTTATTAGCAACCACAACAGTTGTCTTTTTACCTGGCTTCTCCTTTATCAGGTTATATAAACCATCTTCTTTCAAAGCAGCAAAACTGATAACCTTGTTTTATGAAAACAATTGTTTCTTACAGTACTATTAAAATGGTATATATCAAAAATAAAAATCAATCTGTTAAGATACTGCAAACACACTGAACTTAAACAACAAAAAAAAGGAGTAACCCAAGCTAAAATGCCATGATTATGTTGTTACAAGTAACAAGCTTAAATTACGTCACCTATCTGTTAAAGCTATATAAGTTCTCAGTTACAATATACACATAAATTAACCAACCTGATCTGAACAATTATATCCTTTGTAATAGTCAGTGCAATTACAACTGTATCCTTTCCCTTCTTTTGAAGTACACAATCCTTTGTTTTGGCAAGGTTCTGGCTCGCAAAAGTCAACTGTTGTTTGACACCTACAAATAGATTTATCACATCCAGCAAAAATTCAAACATGTATGAAAGTTATTTCAAAAATACTTCTGAAAAGTACTGCTAAAATGTTTGTTAATAAACTAAACCTTCAAATTCTTTTTTTTTTCCCGAAATGACTGAAAGTGAGGTCAACTAAATTCAAATAATTAATCTAACTAAAACTGGTTGTGATAATAAAACACGTTTTTAAGACTGAAAGCAGTCATGAAAATGCACCATTATCAATAGAAAATGTTTAGTATGTAAATATATAAAAAATATGTGGTAACTAACTTCAAGCACAGTCTACACAATGTTGTTAACACTAACAATTAGTACCTAAATTAAATGTGTTACCCATGGCAAACCTTAACCTTTCCTCTTTGAAAACCAACAATTAGCACCCAGGGTTCTTCATTTGATTTTAATTCTTGAAAAATGTACTAGTGTCAACAATATATTTGATTATTTCAAAATGAAATGCCTTTAACACATATGACTTTCTGTAATAGTGTGAATAACTTCATGTTTATGAACAAAAACACACATTCCATTATTTGGATCTTAACAAGTGACAGAAGGCCAATAACATTAAAAAATATTAAAATCTTCCATTTCACAAAATAATGACTAAAACTACAGGTCATGCTTCACTTAAAACTAATAAAAAACAGAACTTCTGTCTACATAAGCTTTAAACACTCAACAAAAGACATTTAATTTTTTTTAATGTAGCATACAATTTGTGAATTTGGAATTTCTAAGAGTTCTAAAAACATTTTTAATTATTTCGGCTGCTTTCCCATTATAAGTAGACACACACTGCTTTTATGTTTGTTCCTTATTTGTAAACACATCAATTTTGTCAGTCTTTATTTGACTTCTACCTCAACAGTAAACTGCATGTTTCAGCTACAGTAACAATTTAACAAATACCCTTGCAATATATAGTATATAACTTATTACATTAATGTGGACACACTCAAACTTATATTTTAAGAATGTCTTACTTTATTAGTGTATTGCAACATGGGACAACTTAGAAAATACTGACATATAAACCTTGTTATTCAAATTTTATAACTGCTTAAACTTAGTGAAATTTCCTAATTTCCTGCCAAAGTTTTACTTTCCACAGACCGGGTTAGATCTGACTCCCAATTAATCAGTACAATTATGAAATATATCAGTACAAGTTATAGTACTGCAGAAAACCATTATAATACTCTGAAATTTTTTTTCCTCAACATACTATATTTATTTGTTTAAACTTTTCATTTTTAAACAAGTTTTAATATGTACGTGTTATGCATGGTAAATATAAAATTGAGTAAAAATACAAAAACAGCCATGTTAACTCTGAATTTAAGCTGTAACAGTTACACAAACTTATATTTTTCTAATTCATGCTCAACTAGAATTCACATTTTATAAACAGTGAGGGCTCATTTTTCTCAAAATTCACGAACCCAGAAATGTCAGTCATTAAACTGAAAATGGCAGACATCGGTCGTGTACAAAAACTAAAACTTAAGCCTCACTATAGTTGGTGCCAGTGGATCTTATCCCATTCCACAAAAGACCAACAAGTTAATTTTGGAAGATTTCATCAAGCTTCAGTCACCTGCATGAGTGTAGATAAATATATTGTTTCTACCTGCATGAGTGTAGATAAATATATTTATCTACATATATTGTTTCAGAGCGTTAGAACGTGATTTCGTCAGGGCTAGAAGAAAGCAGTGTCGATATGACCTCATACAGCTGAATAAAGTTTTATCAATCTTTCAAGTCAAACCACATTTATCTACGAAAACAAAGTAACTGAATACACAACTTACCAAGCTCCGGTATATCCATATCTACAATTGCATCTGTACGTGTTATTTCTATCTTCACATGAACCATTGTTGTGACAATCCTGATCCCAGCAAAGAACACATCCAATTTCTACATCAGTGCCATTATCCATAAGAAACTGGTTTGGACTGCTGTTATTGGTCAGTTGTTCAGGGGTAAAAAATGGCAATAAAACAGTTCCAATTCTGACTTCCCCCATACAACCCCTGAAGTGGCTTTTTTCAGACGACTGTCCTAGGTAAACGTGACCTCCATCATTCAAAATAGACCATAAACTGATATTTTTAATCTTTTCAACTGTTTGGGTACTGACGTCAAGAGAAACTGATGTATTATGCTCAGTGAAAGTGACATTCAAGTCGTGCCATTCACCATCCGTTACAGTGGTTGGAGAGACAAGAGGATCAGAAGTAACATTGTTGTATGTTATATAAACCTTGCCATTTTCAAGATATAGCATCAACTGATCTTTGGTATCAATATGCAGCAGAGCACTATCATTTATGGAACGAAATCGTAAAGTGATTGTATCATTCAAATTGTTTTCTGAAATATTCCACTTGTACTTAATCCCCCAGCTTCCATTGAAAGCTGCTTCTGTAATACCTGTGAATAATATTAAAATAGTTCAATTACAGATCATATAATAAATATTATAATAAAAAAATAACTACTTTTTTTTTAATACTACCGTATATTCGTAGGCATCATATTAGGTTTGAGAACCTTAATGGAATGTAAGTTGACTATTCAATACAAAGGGGACAGCTTTCAACTTCTATACTTGAGACTTTTTCAAACCATCTTTGAGACATTATGCAAGTACTTACAGTAACCTGAAGATATCCTCTTTTCATTCAATAGGCACATGAATTAGTTTTCAAACCTACAATGGCTACTCAGCCTGAGTTTCACAGAAAAAGCACACCACATTGTAAAATAAAGGCAAAATAAAACATTTCATTTTGATTTTTTTATATTATTTGTAATAAATAATTTATAATTTAATGCAGCTATTTGAATTTATACTTTGAACATTTCATTTGAAAGGTAATATTTGAACAAAGTATGAAAACAATATTCTTTTATCTAAAAGTTTTAACATTTCATTTCTATAGTCTCTAGAACCTCATAATGGTTTTTTTATGATAAATATTTCAATTTTGTTTTCTCTACTATATAATTAACTGCATATGTTATAAACAGTGGAATGAAAAGTTTAAAATTAACAAATGGAAATTTACATAACTTTGAACTCTAGAAATCTATTAGAATAGTCGTATTTTACTTGTATGCATTATTTCAATTCTCTATATTTTCGCTCAAAATTTAATTTTAATTTTCCTTTCAAATTCATCATCTATTATCTCTTATGTCCATACATTAATTGACACCCACAGGGTTTTATAAAGGTATTTCAGCAAATTTCCCACAGAGATGCATTACCAAAACAAGAATGATCTTGTAAATGTAATTTGTTTTTAGATAGCTGCTCAGCAATACAAGAGCTGTCTAAACTAACCACCCCTAATTATTAACTGTTAGTTAACTGTAACCATCACGAAATCTTGGATGACTAATTGAATAATGGGGTTTTACTGTTGCCCATACATCTATAGCTTCAACTGTTTTTTTTACACTGTAACTGGATGTGAATAATGGGTCCACAGCTTAGTCACTAACAATCAAGCTGTGCTCTGCCCAAAGAGTATTACATAACAGGATATCATGTAATTATGTCACTAGTGGTTTTCATATGAAGAAAATTATGACATTACATACATAGATGTAGTTTATGTATAAAAGAACTCAAAAGTTATCCTAGTTTACAGTAAAAGACAATAATTTTATGTTATAATAGCTTACAATTAGACCTTAGTTTTCTGAATACAAGCACCCAGTTTTTTGTACCCAATCACAACAATAGAATGGATGAATTACTTTTACCTTTCAACAGTTCTGGAGAACTTTGGTCTTGTTTCCATAAAAATTGCAATCTTTACTTGAGCACAAACATTTCAAGTTTATTTATAAGTTGTACTTACATTCATATCCTCCATCTAGATCATTGCAGATGGCAGAATTATCTGGACAAGGGTTGTTATGACAGTGGCTGACATTTTCACACATTTTCCCTCTAAATGGGTACTGACACTCACATCTAAGGAAATACATGCAAATGTGTCCACAATTATCCTTTATTACTTTTATAAAGTGATAATTACACATCAACAGTTTGCCAGAGTTATTTAGCAAATGTTTTATTAGTTTTTCTATAATGTTTGTAGGATTCTTAATATTTAACTTAAATGCTGAAACAAATGCCAAAGTAATAATTATTTAGTATTAAAATGATAATGCCATTAAAATATGGTCAAGCAACTTTGTTTCATATATAACACAAATTATAACACAATAAAAATAATACTCATCTTGAGAGAAATTTTTTTTGGAGTCACCCATTTGGAAATTTTAGTTAATAAGAGAAAGAAAGTACCAAAAGTTATAAAGAAAACAAAATTAATTTACAGATGCTGAAATGGAAGATGAAATGCAACTATCTATAAGAGTGATGTAAGAACAATTATAGTATTACATGTTAAGTTTAAACTTAATAACTTGCAAAGAATTTTTGTTTGTTCATTTTAGAAGTGCAAAGCATTGTGTCCAAGCCTAAAATAAGCAATTATGAATAATTGTTTTGCATTCCAATAAAGAAACATCATGAAACAAGTAATGAACTGGGAATATACAATAAGGTTAATTTAGTTTAACCCTTTCACAACAGGACACAAATCAAAGGCCATGTTATCATATTTGTTGATTTCCATTCAAAATTCTCGGAACTACTGTTTTATGATTTACGTCAATACATTTGCAGCCAAATTGTAGGTAATTTAAACTTTAATATTATATATGTTAATTTCTTAATTTAAAAGTAATTAAAAGAATACATCCAAATATACATTTTAATGAATCATGTGGTATGATGAATTCTGCACTGTTTAAAATTAGATGTTTGTGATGTCAAAATACTAAGTCTATAGTTGTGTACAAATTAGAAACTCAAATTAGCAATATTATGAAGGTAGAATATTAAATGAGAACCTCATTGCTTTTGTATTTTGCTGAAATATGGCTTATACACTGAATCAAACTCATTGGCACCATTCATTTCTTTCCATTTTTGAAAATGGTCCCTCATATGCACTTACTTAAATATATGATATATGAATAACCAATCAACAGCTTAAAATGTATGCAGAGTGGTTTCCTCAGAAATTTTAATTACCACATTCTTTTGATCCAATATTTTAATGAGATAGGTTATGTTTTTAATCTGCTTGAAGTTTCATTTTTTTTGTTATAAATCCAAAGGCATCTTAGTTACTGAGCTTTATAAATTATAATGTAATTCTATGATATCAGTGTAGTTAATTATGATTTTTTTGGTTTTTCAACTACATACATAAAATCTGAAAAAAATTTTGTTTGATATCCTCCACATGGAAATTTTAAAAGGCTTGGCAACCTATATCCAGCAACAACCGTGTGCAAAGGTTGTAGAGAGAAAGGAATGTTTTGCTTTACTTCGTTTTATTGTTCTGTACTATAACAAAAAATAAATTTGATAACTTATTTCTAAACAGTAATAATCTATATACATATATGTAATGTATAATAATTGAAATATGACAATATTACAAAATACTAGTCCACTAAAAATAGTCAAGACTAAAAGTCAGTTTTATATTATTGGATATATAAAATGAATGCATGTGCACGACATCAATGCAAGTTATGTAATGTTAACTAGGTATGACTGGAAGATTAATATAACAAATTATAAATATATATGAACATACAGTTATGAGAATTGAGGTACTTAGACAAAACATTTGTATTTTCATGTTATAATTATGTAGTCATTTTAGCATGAAAAAAACAATTTATATTTATTTCCTTATTTTTTACAATAATTGTGAGGTTGGTCGAATGACAGACCCAACAGAGTATAGAAAATAATAAGGTCTTACTAAAAATGTTTGAAACATAATTAGTTGATTTTAGCAATTAAGCAAAATAATATTTGAGGTTTTGGGGAAGAAAAATAAGTTTTTCAATCATAGCATGAGATCACTTGTCAGCCAGACCCATGAGAAAACAGACTATTTTCACAAACAAATCTAAATAAAAATATTTTATTAAAAAATCTGATTCTTTGTAAGCAAACTACTTGTAATCTTTACCAAAGATCTACAAAATTCTGTAAAGATACACATGTTGTATCAAAAGTTATGGTGCAAATACTTAACGTGTAAATGTGTAGATAAACTCGTGTATATTGTACTGAACCTGTATGAAGAGTTAACACTCAAAACGGTGAAATATATTTAGGGTTTTATATACCTTTTTATTATAAAAGTCTTACTTGTACATTATGTACACTATTCTCATGTGAGAAAGTGTGAAGCTGCAGTTATAATGACTAAGCAAAAACCTATGATTAGCACGTTTGTGCTTTCAGCATAAGTATTTAATTTCTAACTATTTCTGAATGTACTAGCCTGCAAGTAGCTTAGCTAACACAAACTTTATTTTGAGTTAATAACATTATCATATGGTACAATCTTCAAGAATGGTGAATAATTCGGCTGTATTGGACACCATTGAACTGGTATCATTTACAAATCAAAGTTAACAAATCCTTTACAGTTCAAATGTTATTCTAGGAATTCTAAATATAACTTTAATTAGAGAATGTACAGAATGATTTTATTTTTGTTTGTTTATTAATATATATTTTTTAAATTAAAAATCATTATTTTCCAATGTTAGCTCAGTATGTAGAAATACAACTAACCTAAATTTCCTAAGCCGGCCAAACCTTGAGAGGTTATTTGGATTACAGCCATATAGTTCTTACTGACCATTAGCTTTTTTGATGGTTTTAACCATTCAACATAATTTTTACTCAGATTTAAAAGTGTCATCCAGTTTAATTGTGCAGGTGCAAAACCCAAACTCTATCAACAACAACTTCTAAACTCTTTTATCCCTTTAGTTTATAATATGCATTAATGGTATCAATATATCACTTGCATTTAATTCTTCTCTGATTGCAAATATCTTCCAATAGCTTTTACTTATTTTAAATATGGGCACTTACAGAAAATCATTCCAAATGTCTTTACAGGTGCCATTGTTTGAACAAGGTCTGTCAATACAAGGTTCGTCACTTATTACTCCTTCTTTTAAGTCATGTAATTGTGGTGCTCTCAAAATCATACTGTTAGTTCCTTCAAGTGCTTCTTGTGGATAAAACAGAATCAGCTTGCCATTTATCTACAGAGAAATTTTAACATTATTGTTACTACTATTTGATGAAATATTATGAGCTATGCTTACCTTACCATAAGATTTTTCTTACACTCATTATAAGGTACTGTTGATTTACATCCTTTGTTGTAAAGCAGATGATTTGACTGGTATCGACATGCAAAACACCATATTACAGAATGGCATAATTAGCACTCTATATACATTTTTTTCTCAGTTTCAAAATAACATAAAAGTCTAATAAACAAAATATTTGCACATTTGCTATCTCTAAATGGCTATTCCTAATTTTGAACTGGCAGTCTTGAAAGGTGGGTAGACAACAGCACCCAATGTAAACTTTGGGGCAACAGTCCCAAAGTGCAAAGTATGATTCTGGTTACAAAATATGAAACACAAGCTCTCAAAGTTACAGTCTATAGTTTTGCTAACTACTAGGCAATGCTCTGAGGTACATAACAATAAGTATTTTATTACAGTACTTTCAAAACTATTTTTGGCAAACACACAGATAAAGCTATTTCACACATTAAATATACCATGTTAAAATTTGCACTATGATACTTCACCTGCTCATTCACGATTATGCTTGAATAACTACTGAATTACACTGTAAAATTGATCTTATTTTAACTACATTAACGACCTAATGTTAACTGAAGCAAACAACTGCATTTGATATGTCATGTAAATTATACTTTATTCTTCGTCTTTAGTTTCTTTAAAATATTTAATATAAATGTTTATTTTTACAATTTTTCATTTGGGACAAATTAAAAATTATTAGATGTTCTCCTTGATATTTCTTTACAAAATTTAAGGCAGATTACTTTCTCTCTGTTCAAGACTTCTCTATAACTCGTATTTGGAAATGAAGTATTTAAGCACCCTATATGCATATAAAACATCCACAAAGAAAAGTATATCTTAATATTCAAACTACCTTTCACAAAACATTTATGGTTCCAAACTGGAAAGTCACATTATTGTCTTGTTTACTTGTGTCTGTTTAATACGCCCAATGTTTTGCTAAAAAACTAACAAGTACTTTTATGCACTAGGTGGAATATTTAACTGTATTCTACTTGCACCAACTTTAACACATGTTCAATAATGTTTGGTTAATATGGTAAAACACTAATATTTTTTAACACCCAAGCCAAAAAATAAAAAGTTTGCATGAACAGGTACCAAAGAATCTAATCATTTTTTGTTTGGCCTTATACGTACATACTTTATTGCAAGTTATTTTTTCATGTGGAATAAACAATTAATGTTGAAATTAGTGTTTAAATTTATCAATGTTTTCTCCCTATTTTTGATTAACTGAAAGTTATTTAGTTCCATCAATTATTATCACATCTCATAAAAACAATCAACCAACCAACAGTGGTATTTCATATTATCACAAATTTTCAAATTTCATGAAAGAACAACTCATTAGTTGAACATAACTGATAAATGGAGCCTGACACTTAACCATTGAGCAGATTTGATTGGAAGGAACTGACAAGTATAAAACTTGTATACTTTTTATGAGAATTATGTATATTTTTAGTAGAACTACATTGGGTTAACTGCTGTATTCTTAAAAAAAACCAAACAAGATTTTAGCAGTATAAATCCTGTCAAAACTGTTAAAAACTCAGTTGTCAAATAAAATATTAACACAAAATTAATCTCACTATATTCATATCATAAAAGCTTTAACAGGAGTTATAATAAGCCTAACTCTTCTGTAACATTCTAATTATCAGTTAAATCTCTTTAAAAGTTTATTAAACCTCATGAGAAAAGCAAAAGTGTAAAATAGGTTCTTCACATCTGAAACATCTTATACAAATTGAGCTTAATTTACAGATATATATTTGAGGCAGTTCATATTAACTTCTATTAATGTTTACTTTCAGGAGTGAAAAAAATAATTTTAATAACATTTAAAATCATAATAATTATATAAAAAACAAAACAAATAGTCTTGAAATATTTTGAAATTTATAAAATCATCAGTGATCTAAATTGTCTTCATAAAAACACACAAATCTAGGTAACAAGATTCAGCACATATCTAACTTCTAAATTGCTGGTTGCACCAACTGCTAAATAGTACCAAATGGCTCAAATCAAGGTTAGTAGTTGGAACAAATATTATAAGCTCTTGCAAGACTACTTTCAAACAAACCTGGAACATAGCTGTTAAAATAGATGTACAGACCAGTAACAGTTTTATTTCTACAGATAGATGGTTGCAAGTTGGTTACTCAAATGGTTCATTTTTTAGTTTATTTCTTAAGTACATTTTATACATAGATGCTGATAATCCAGGTAATTCTGTAAACTACGTTCTTTGTTGTACAACAGAATAATGTAGATCACTGCATTGCGGTCAGTTTCCACAGAACTTCTTTTCCCAAACATTCAGCTCAAAGAAACTATTCAACTTTTCCATAAGATATTTCCAAGAATCAATAACCTGCACTCTGGTAACTACGGGATTAACTACACAACTCTACCCTTGAAGACAACATTTTGTTTTTTACAGCCATCTTTATGACCAAATAAAGGGAATATATTAATGGGTTTGCCATTAGAACCAGCCCTTGCAAGCTTTGTTTTTATTTGTCATTATGAGCAATTGTGAAAACATGTCCTGTAAAATTTAAGCTAGCCCTTTACATAACGTTTGTCAGTGACATATATTTAAATTTTTTGCAACATTTATGAAACATTCAAAAATTAAACCTGTTGTTTTATTTCACAATAGTGTTCATTTTTTACTTCAACAGCAATGATTACTATCAACTCTAAGTTACAAGCTAGAAGTAAACAGATTTTTTAAAGTTTTTTTTTCATCCATATTTCCATAATATTTTCATTTCCTTTTCCATACTTACTCTTGCATCCTGGATTACTCCTTTAAAATTTGTTACTTCTGAAAAAATTTCGCTTGTAATTTTTTTACCATACAGATGATCAGAAATTTGTCGTTTTTCACGTACAGTAGTATTTGGTAAACTTCCAAGATAGATGATTTCAGCATCCAATCCATAATTAACAGCTGTTTGTGACAGACTGTCACTGACATTCACACTGGAGTTAATTCTTGTAGTTAATCTAATACCATCCCATATAACCTATGCAAAATAAAATAAAGGAGAAAAGAAAAAAATTATTTCCAAATTTATGTAAAAATAATTTTTTTTGACAACTTTTGGCTATTAGGGATTAAAATATATATAAATAGAAATTTTCTCATAAGGTATTACAAGCCAAAACCCACTTGCCTGGTCAGGATTTTTGAGAAAATATGCAACTTAAAATCCTATACGATATAACCCACTTATCATTCATTGAACAAAATGTGGAAATTATATCCCTTTAACCCTGAAATCAGAATTATTTTTTCTTTTCACATTGAATCAGTACATGTTTTATACTTTCCCTTTATAACACTAAACACAAAAACTGACAAATATAACTGAATAAGATCACTCATCTTCTGCATAAGACACAGGCAAACCTGAAAACCGTAACAGTAAATCAGTGAGATTATTTGCAATATTAATGGTATCATTTAAAAATAAAATTTCTGTATATATTATTTGGGACCATATGGTCAGCAGTACCACAGAACTACATAATAAATTGATGTGTAAACAGTTTAGATAAGTGCATTAAAAAAGCTAGTATGAGCCTCATAAGTAAACTCATTTTTAAAACAATAAGACAAGATATATTTAGATTTTACACCACATACACTTGTCCATATATATATATATATATATATATATATATATATATAACACATACTGTACTTTTACACACGCACATTTAGCTATATAAATCATAAAACAACTAACCTCAATAAAATGATGATATCCATCATCTAATGAAATAGGAACTTCTAACTGAATTTCCTGAGGAAATGCACCCAACACTCTCAACTGTCCTTTATCTAAAATAGCTGCTAGGTAGGTCTCACTGTGCAATGTTTCAGTACTATACTGAAGAGAATAGTTAGGTTTAGAGCCCAAGTAGAAAATCAGACCTTCGGGTTTTCTAGTTCTGATAAAAAGACTAATTGATGAAGATGTCTTCATTTCATGTTGCTCTTGCTCAGAAAACTCTAGAAAAGCCCAGCTTATTTTATCCTTATAACCAAAAGTTGTTGGTGTGATGTCTGTAATAAAAAGAGTAGATTAGTGTACAAACTTGCAACACAGTTTTGTGGGGCACAGAAGTAGCAAAGCCCAGTTAACAATCACAAGACGAAACTTTAAATTTTTTTTTTAACTTTTAAAAGCTGTCTTGTAACTATGACAAAACTTGTGCAAAATAAAGGTAAAATGTGTTGAATTTCAAATGCCTTAATATGAGCATGTGCACACTTCCTCAACAGAATTATATTGACATCTGTTGAACATGTGACAAAGCCAACATATTGTACAATGGATATAAATACCAATGTTCAAGGAATGATTTGTAATATATCAAAAAGATTGGAAACTTATTAGCAAATAGTAATGTTACAGTCTGGTTAAACGTGTAATCAAAACAATGGCATAGAGCTTGATCTGGCTAATTTTATTTCACTAAACTATTCAAAATTTAGGATGCATTTGTCTGTTCAATGATTGACATCAAGGTATATAAAAGGTGTGAAGTACTCTCTAACAACTTACAAATAACTATTACACAGTACAATGATTAAAAACACGTGAACTATGGCAGTTGTCCTATCACTCAGAAAATTGTGGCAATGCTGCAAAAGGATTATATGCAATCACTGTTTGTCCTGTATTACAAACTAAATTGTAATAGTATTTACTTTATTCATAATAAATTTCTCATGTACGTATGCATTTCTGACAGAGTTCAAAGTGGTAAATGGTGAACAGCAATATAATATCCATATCTGAATCCAAACAAATGATCACTTATACTATGCATTAAAAATTAACTAAAGAGATTCTTTGTTTTTAAATGTTATTTAAAATGTAGTTTACTGTATTAATAACTTGTTACATTTGAAACATTCTTTTGAAAACCTAATATTGGCTATAAAACATTTATTTAGTTATGACACACAGTTATATAGCTTTGTTTTGTAAATAAAAAATTCATTGACATTTCAGTTAACATTTTCCAACACAGAAAATGTATTTCTAACATATACTCACCTTTCCCAGTTTTTTCCCCATTCCCAATAAGCAAATGTTTTTATTCATCACCAACACTGAATCTTCCAAATAATCTCGCATTTCCATGATATTGCTGTATTATTGCGTGCAAATGACCCAAAGAAAAGACCAAATGAGTGTGATAAAACCCAACACAAAATACAAGGAAGGTTTAGAGACTAAGAGAGAAAATAATGACTGGATGCCAAGCCCTATTAAACAGGAAATGACAAACAGATGAGAATAAATCCTGAAAATGGGAAGAAAACTGTTTGATAGCATCCTTTACCCAAATATCTGACACAATTTCAAAGAGATACCGGTGAAAGACGAAACGAAAGAGGATGAGAGGAAAACAAGAATGATAAATCCAATGGACAACATAACCTGTAGTTTCCAACAGTTGATCACAAAAGGATTCATACCTCTATAAACTGAGCCAAACAGGTTCTCACTGTCCATGTCTGGAGGATAGTTAACAATGAAACTGTTGGTGCTGAAACCTGTAGATAGTAGCAGAACAGATGGGAGAAAAGGAACACTATAGAAAAACAGTAAGTAAAAGGTAATGAGGAAGACAACAGATAGCAACTGAAAGGAGTTTGGCTAGCCCAGTGAAAATGTTCGTGCATGACCACAGCCAGTGACTACAAAGAATCAGATAGTCCCAGAAACACTTACTGGCAGAGGAAATGAGCCAGCTGTAAGTGCTTTGGATATGTGGGATGTGAGCACATTTATAGAGGAGGGTGTCCCTCCACAATAAAACCTAACAGACTAATCAAGTCTGAAAGGACTAGGCTGAAGAAGAAAAATGTACCAACACAGAACAAAAGGAAAGAGCATCCTCAAGGAAACAAATGATTGCTTCCAAATGTAGAAAGATGGAAAGAGATAAAAAGATAACGAGATAAAGGAAAAAAAATGAGAAAACAGATTTGAGAAATATCAACTCTTTCAATCTGGGCTTCATCCCAGAGACTGACCAAATGACCATTTTTACTTGTATATAGTTTTAATACAATATTTGCATCTTTAAAAGTCATTTATACACAGAATAACAGCTCTTTAACAAAGCATCTTTACAATCAATTTGTCAATGAATAAACTGCTTTTTTACCCTTGTCTAAGTTTGAGGTATTTTCATGTTAAAATTAAAAATATTTTCCTTTGTACAAAAAAACCCAAACTTCCTTTCTATAGTTGCTAAAACATCCTAACTTCGCATCTTTTATTTCCCCTACTCTAACAGTATATTTTATCTTTCACACATAAGACAAATTTTCAAAGCATAATCAAAAGATGGAAAACCAAAATGAGCAGCTGTGACCCTTTTATCTTGATTATTGTTCATGAAATTTCAAAGTAATTGTTTCAAGTTTCAATACTAATCATTTCACATTTATTTTTCTGTCAATGACTAAAGTAGAAACACACCGAAAATAAAACAAATCACAACTTGTGCAATTAGACTGTTCATTTAATACTGTAATATTCTCAAAATCTTCATTTAATACTGTAATATTATCTAAAAATCAACAAAGTGTGAACAGTGTGTGTAATGTATTGGATTATGTCTTACAGTATTTAAATGTAAACATTTGTAAAAATTCTTTTAAGTTGTCAGCATCTAATATTGCATTGTTTGCTTTTGTTTTAAAACATTTTAGACAATTAAAAGAATAATAAAAATTCAGCAAGCACAACTATATACACTTATAATGTACAAATCTCTAACTAATACCAGTTTTTATAGTATTTTGCAAAATACAGTGAAATTTAAGCTACCATAATTTAATTATTATTTATTCATGGTGGTTGAGATTTTGTGCTTGAGCACAGTATATGCTAAGCCTAATTTATTCTTCCAAGTGGAAAGTGAGCAGCTATTAAATTTTTAAAGCTTAATATATATATATATAATATTAAATAAAACAAATTATTGGTTACTATATCAGTACACACATAATCCCTATACTTTTTTTAGGTTTCCAAACAAGATATGTACAAGTTTAGATAAAAAACAAAACACAAAGCAAATATTTATCTCACTTCACTAGTTTCAGTAAAATTATGATTTTCTCCTTCAAGCTATTTATAAACAGCTATGATTTCTTCACAAAAAAAATTCACTTGGTTACACACTCATAGTCAAAAGTAGAGTTTTTAACAGAATGGAATAGTGATAGGAAATTAAAGAGATTGTGGGAGCTTTTTATTTTTCATTATCTCCAATTTTACTTCTAATTTGTTAACCACTGCACATGTATGGTTAGTGTTATGAACTATAAACAGAACAATAACACCATAGGTGACACACAATAATAATGTTAATTGTTTTTTCTTTATAATTCTTTTTGAATTAAGAAATTAACAGGCCCATCCTGAATCAGTTTTTATTTTTCTAAACTTGAACTGAAATGTTTTTGGACATTTTTACTGCAGTTAATATGCTGACTTCCAAGCCTACTTTGCTGATACTTTCCAGGGATCCACTTGTCATTTTACAATTATCTTTTTGAGGAAGAGAATATATGTAGCCTTTGTATCCCAGCCAATAAGTGACCCTTTAAAAAGAAAATAGAGCATGACTCACTGGTGGATCATGTGGGAGCAAATGTGTTAAAAAAGCATTTCCCATGCTCTCTGTGTTGGGGCTGCATAAAGTGAGATGAAGTAGTTAATTCATTAAAATCTTATATTATGGACACCATAAAAGTTGGTTATACTCTTTGTTTCACTTAGAGTCAGAGCTCTGGGCTACTTTACCCATCACAAAAAGTAACTGTTGGACATTTCAGTCATACTGAGAGCCACTCAACAACAGCTTAAGGTGAAACTACATTTTTATTCATGTTATGACACATTTTGAAATGTGAATGACAGTGTTACTAATTCCTAAAACTTTAGCATAGAATATCCTGCTTACAAAACCAAATTTGGCACCAACATTATTTACTCCTGTTTTCCTGTCATTTAAAAAGTGAATGATGAATTTAAGTCTGTGTACTTAGTTTTGAAATGCAGTGCAAGAAGAAGCCACTGTAAACAGGACACAAATGCTTGGACAGACAGTGGTTTGCAATATATTTAAGACTTAAATATGAAATATGAGCTGTATTTTGATGTCAATTCCATTGACACAAGTTGTAGCTGAGTTATCTAACAAAACTTTGAAAATTACTCTAAAAACATATGCCTTGCACTATTTGACCTGCCAACAGCAAAAGGATTAATAGAAGAAAATATATCAAATTCTCATTCCTGAAAAAGAAACTCACAAGTTTGAGCATCAAAGAGGAGCTTCTGCTCAACTGTGAACTTGCTTTCCTTTTATTTCCCCTTGACTTAGTTATAATGGAAAGGGGAGAAAGTACTATACTGAAAATAACACAATGAAGAATGGAAAGTGAAGAATAATACTAAATAGGAGAGTAAAAAAAATTAACAAACCTGAAAAGAAAAGCCACAGAAATACAAAGAATGTCAGGACAGATTGACATTTGTACTAATAAAATTTGTAAATTCAGATGGCACAAAGTGACTTTCAAAAAATCTGTGCCTCACAGATAGAAATTATAAAACAAGTCTGTGTCAAGGCCAGAAAACAATCTAAATTGTGTGTAAGACTACCACCTGGCACACAATGGTTGTCATATCTACTAACAGAAAAAGAAGCACCCACTGCCATTTTGATAGCCAAAGCCTTAATGTTCAACTCCATCTCTGTGCAATTCATGTTGTGGAAGAGAGCTAGAGTCCACAAAAACAGAATTGTTTCAAATTAAAAATATATTTTCACAACACTTGGTTTTATAGATTCTTCAAAATGATTTTTAAAAATCTCACACAAAAGTACAAGTCTGAATACACATTTGTCAAATAAGTGTTCACTGAATAGTCAGAATAGATGGAACTGCAATTTGAAACAGTGTTACACTCTTATTGGTGAAAGGTTGTTGCATGTTCATGCAACATTGCAGCAATACCATGTGGAAACATGCGAAATTAGGTGGCAAAAATATGAGCAAAAATATTTACATATAGAGGGCAGCACTGAACAAGGAAAGCTATATGTGGTGTTATTCATTTCATCAGAAATGTTTTCAGTCATATCTCATAACTAATCTAATTATGACAGTGTTGCAGTGGCTAAACAAATTGTAGCTACTAAAGTCACAGTAGCTAAATGAATGAGTCTTGAAGGGAACATTATTAATACTAAAGACATTACTGCTATGCTCAAATTAAATTTATTTAAAATATACTTTAAAAACAACAACTGATTTTGCAAATGTTTTATCTGCATAGTAAAATGTAAGTCACAGATTAAAGGTTGAGATATGTGGGATTTTGGTTAACAGTTGTTTTGGATAAATGTTATTCAAGTTTTGGTTCACAGTTTCTATTTACATTCTACTTGATATATTCAACTGTTTTCTTCTTTTACACAATCATTTAATTGTTCTCAGCTAAAAATTCTGAGACATCTTCAACACACTGATTACAAACTTTAGATAAATAAAATACTTACTGATTAAAGTTTTGCTTTGTAGAAATGTTTCTATACAATTATTTCTTGCATTAATCAAATAACCATATTTAATGCCTTAATTTAAGGTTGTGAATGAACTAAACAACATTGATCAATGCAGTTTTCAGTGAAGCTTACAGCATAAACTAATGCCTTACAACAATGGTTCTTAGTACACCACACAAACATTTGTGAACATGTTAAGAAACAATTAAAAAGCAAGTTATAACAGAAGTTAAACAGTAAAATTTAAATTTCACAGTTTGGTTAATGTTAACTGTAGTTTTAATAATCATTAGTACAAATCTCAATGAAAAAATTGTAATTTAAAAAAATTAAAATTTGAGGATATTTATTTAAAAAGACTCCTTTCTTTCAACTGTTTGAACACTATTGAATTTGAAACAGCAGTGACCACCAATGATGATACAAGGTATATAAAATACATAAATAAAAAATATACAATGAAACTTACTTTTCTCACAATTAAATCCAAAGAAAGGTCGGACACACTCACAGCTGTGGCTAAACCATCTATCTTTGCAGAACCCTCCATTGAAACAAGGATTTGATTCACATTGTTCTTTCCTTGGACATCCAACTTCTATTAAAGTTTCATCTGGTAACTTTAACTCATTGTCCACCTTAACATCCTGCACACAACCAGTAAAGTTTGGTTGACTAGAAGGATCAGGAAGACCACCTAAAGAAATACTTGTTATAACCTCCATGGTTTCTGTTAATGTCTGAAAATGAACTTTCCCTGATACAGTGAGTGACACATTTTCTCTCATTATAACAAGCAACAACTGTTCCCACTGGTTTCCACTATTAAAACTACCTTCTATAAATGAAACTAAATTTTGGCTTGTATTTTTAATTAGTTGTATTCTTCCACCAAATAAGAAAATTGTCAGATTCCCATTGTTGAGGGACACGATAACTCCATCAGGCAATGTAGTACGGAACTGGAGTTCCAGGTGAAAGACATCACTATAATTATTTCTTGGCAGTTCCCACCTTTGTGTACCCCTGAAAGATGCTGTTGTAATAACATTACAGAGTTTACCATGAAAGCCAGTAGGACACAAACAATCATACTCATGCAACCCATTAACCAATTTAGGAAGGCAAGTTGCTCCATTGGAACATTTGTTTCCATTACATCCTATAAGTGCAATGTCACAGTTTTTACCTCCAAACCCTCCTAAACAATGACAAGTATAATCATTGATTTTATCTACACAGGTTGACCCTATGCTGCAAGGGTTACTGTCACATTCATTGTTCTCAATTTCACAATATTTCCCTGAGAATCCAGGGAAACACAGGCATGTATACATGTTAACACCATCTAAACAAGTGCCATTAACACAAGAATGTGAGACACAGTCATCAATATTCACTTCACAGTTTGTTCCTGTAAATCCTGGATTGCACACACAGAGGTAGCCACCAGCTGTTTCATAAGAGAAAAAAGGAAATAGATTCATGAAATTATTTTCATATAAAGACATGTTAGATTTCTCAAGACATTCACCATTGTTATTACAAGGTGAAGCCAAGCATTCTGGAATGTCCTTCTCACAGTTCTTCCCCTCAAATCCTGAATAACAATGACACAAAGTATCTTTCACTAGATCTTCACACCGACCTCCATGTTGACAGGGAGACGACAAACAATCATTAATATTCAGCTCACAGTTAGACCCCTCAAAACCTGTGTCTGTACAATCACATTCATACCTAGCAAGAAAAAAATAATATACTATAACATGAGCTCAACTGATTTCTTTGCAAAAAAATTACATTTTAACACACCTGCAGCATGCTTACAGAAAAACTAGATCTGAACAAACATTATACTGATATTAATATCATAACACAATCTTTAATAGTATACTGTTATATTTTATTTTTAAAAACCAAAGTTAAAAAAAGTTAATTCTGAGATTTCATTCCTAAGACAAAGTTTTCCATAAATATCTTCAACTCTGTGCCCCAAATTATGAGTAAATGCTTTTTCCCTTTTCATTTATTTACTTTTATCTTTATTCATTTACTTGAATACACCAACCTAAACAGTCTATACTCAAGACCTAACTATAACTCTAGAAACACAAGTATGAGGATGACTGTCAGATACAAAAATAACCAGGTATATTTATAATGTAAAAACATCAATGCTAAGGACAGAAAAAAACAGTTATGTTTACTGCACAATAATCAAGTTTGACAAGAATTAACTAGATTTACAGAACTGTCAAACATGTGAGTGGGTCACAGGCAAGCCATAAAATAGCCAGCCTAAAATTTATGGGTTGCCTAACACTCAAATATACAGAAAGAAAGAATGATCAGTTTGTGCTTGAACATACTATGATAAATATCGATTTACCTTGGCAATGACAGAATAGATATGTCTAAAAGATGATTTATTATTTGAAACATGTATATCTTACACTTAACAGGGAAAAAATACATAAAGCAAAGTTAGGCACATTTTCAGTCAGTCAAACACGAGTCTCACAAACTGGCTGCTAACCTACTTGTACCAGAAAATGCTTGAAAGTGATCTGCAGGTAGTAGCATAATTGTTAGTTATAAAAGATGATGATGTTCTTACATTCTAGACCCACAGTGTGCAAACTGTGGAGGAAGAACACAGGAAGTAAGAAACACTATGATATGAACAATTAATATCAGGGAGGACTGAGCTCAAGAAAGAAGAATGAAAACTGATCTACCAAAACCCTGCAGCAGACGAACAGGCTAAGCTAGAAAACAGAAAGTAATGCATGTTTATAAATACTCCATCTGGAGCATACTAAAGACCCTCAAATAGGGGGTAGTATTAAAAGAAGATATACAGATGGGTATTAAGAAAGACACAAACTATGAAAATGACAACAAAGAAAGTGAAATAGAAGGTGAGGGGCATAATATCCATACTGGCCAACTTGATGCTTAGGGCAGAAAATTAAAAGAATAAAGTCTACAAGACACAACTAAAAACAAGGCATTCACATGTGATAGAGGAGCTAAGTGAAAAGGGAAAGACCATAAATCTTAATACGAAAAATGGAAGAAAATCAAGGAAAACTCCTAGAATTGTTTACCACAGATTTAAATAAATAATAATAAAGAACACATACAAAATATAACAAAAGGAATTTACCTGAGAATGAAATCCAGATAAAAATTAAAGTAATTTCTCTAGTGGTTAAAATCTCCCCACAAACAAACTAAAGTGGTAATCCATTAGTTCATTCTCAAATGAAGAAAAAACATTTCAGCCAACAGTAAGTCCTGCAGTGTCCCTGAGAGTTAGTGAGCCTCCTGAAGCCATATTACAAATATGGCTCAGGTGTGAAGGTTTTGCACAAAACTATGCATGAGTCACCTTCATTTGAAAATTCACACTCATTTTCTTCAGGCATTTGAAATTAAAAACCAAAGAAAACAAAAATCAAAGTTTCATTAACAATCAAATCTGAACAACTTGAAATGAGTGAGAAATTTAAACATTTTAATTCAACACTATGCCAACAAAAAGAATGAAGTAATCACAGCTGCAGGTCCATAGGAGGAGTTACTGCGTATAAACACCATCACTACATGTTAGTGGAGGGACTTTGTCCCAAGTATGTCTGCATGCACCAATGTAGTTCATGTTAAAACATGAGGTGAGATAAGCTTTAACACTAGTAGCAAGCAAATTTCTTTGGCAAAACCATGAGGAAGACAGCTAAACTATTTATGGAGATGAGTTATCTCAGAAGAAATCATTAAATTAATTATTATAACAATGTTGGGCAAAACAACGATGTAATTTCTTGTAACATAAAATATGCAGTTAATACTAATATGAAGAGCAAATACATAAAGAGTTTCTGTTTGCTAATTGTCTTTGGGAGAGACAAATTTCATCACTTTCATTGTTAGACACGAACCCCACATTAACAGCACATTTAATGGATAAAAAATGGTTTCTGGCATTATTCTCCCTGGCCGATATATGATAAATTCAATGGTCTTAATTTATCAATGCAAGGTCAGAATATTAATATTCTGTACCCTTGTGACAAAGTGTCAGAATTTTGCTAATTTCTTAGCCTGTAAAAAATTCAGTTTGAAAATGAAAACAAAAATGTTTTGTCTCAGTGAATTCTTGGAAGAAAATGAGTCAAACCTCAGTTTTATTGATGCCATTCATTCTTTACATCTTGAAAATGTTAAAGGTCAATCTGTAAGTGATTTCAAGAATCAATCAACAGAAGAAAATGTATGGATCCAAATTCCATTTTAAAGCAGCACAACTTCTCATCTGCAATTGGCTACTAAGAGAAGCTCACAGAACTATCCAGTGTTGAAAATCTTAAAATAGAATTTAAGTCAAAATCTCTTGAGAACTTCTGTGTGCCAGTTTGCAAAGAAAACCCTATCCTGTCAAAAAGAAAATTGAGAAGCTTTTGCTATTCACATCAAGATACCCAAACAAATCAGCATTTTTTGTTCTTATACAATCACACAGTAGAGCAATATTTTCCATGGGTAGAAGACGATCTCCAAGATGTATTAATAATTCAGCCAAGAATTAACTGCATCCCAAACTCATCCTTCACACTTAACTGGTAAATAAAGTAAAACTGTTTCATCTTTATATGGAGTAAAATGTGAGTAAAAGCAACAAAATGATATTTGCACCCAATTATTACAATATTACACAATATTCTTCTTTCAGTTATGTAATTATAGACATAAAATGTATCACTAACAGTTTTTGAATACTTCAGGTAATAATAAATTTCATCTGCAATGCTCAAAATTATTCACAGTGAAAAAAAAAAAAGACCTGAAACCAAAATACTATTTTATTTAAAAACTATATTCAAAACTTAAGACAAATTAAATTTTCACAACAACATGTACTTACCCATTAATCAGATCATTACATGTCCCATTGTTATGGCAAGGAGAAGATGCACATTCATCTATGTTCACCTCACAGTTTATGCCAGAGTACCCTGGCAAACATTCACAGTTATAAGCACCTATTTCATCTAAGCAGAAGCCCCCATTCTGACAAGGATCTGAAGCACACTCATCCACATTTATTTCACAATTATAACCACTGAAACCTTTGATGCATCTACACCTATAGTCATTCACCTGGTTCTCACAAGTACCATTATTCTGACATGGATTTGAAAGGCACTCGTTAATTTCAATGTGACAATTCTTGCCTGTATGACCAGGAACACAGTAACATTTATAAGATCCAGGCACATTTTGGCAAATACCTTGATGGCAGGGTGAACTTGCACATTCATCAATATCCTGTTCACAGAATCTTCCAGTAAGTCCTAAAGGGCACACACATGTGAAACTGTTCTGTCCCTCCAAACAGGTTCCATTTCCACAGGGATTAGTCTCACACGTGTTGCTTCTGATAGAGCATTCTGGACAGGCAATGTCACTGCAAGTTGGTCCTTCGTATCCTTCCAAGCATTCACACACAAAACTATCCTCTTGGACAATGCATGTTCCACCATACTGACAAGGTAAACTCAAACAGTAGTTTACTTTTTGACACACAGGTGGAGCTCCAGCATATCCATCATCACAAACACAAAAGTAACCATAACTTCCTGCAATGCTGTGGGAAAGTGGTGGACAGACACAGATGTAACTCCCATAACGATCAAAACAAGTACCACCACCAGAACATGAGATCAGTTCCTCACATTCATTAATGTTAACTTCACAATTTTGCCCTTGGTAACCTATATTAATAAAGATTCTTCATGAAAATCATGACATGGTTAACTTAGTCAACATACAGTATGAAATGTACCACTCTGTGTGATTGTTAGTTCCAAATAATTAGATGGCTTTACATTTAAAACATGAATTTTTAATTTAAAACTTTTATTTAAATACAAAAAAAATTTAGAATCTAATTTCAAATAAAAAATGTAATTTTATGAAATTGGCACAAACAAAATTGAGAAAGACTCGTACCTTTTTCGTAATTACTCTATTTTTGTTCATCCAGTAACTATCAACTATAAATAACAAGTATGTTTTGGTTTAATCATCACAATAAGCAAAAATGTTAGGAACAATCCTTCAAAAGACTAGTAATGAAACAGACTATATTTTCCCAATTAACTATTTAGTAAGAATAGTTCATTAAAATTTTTTAAAAACAAAAACACGTAATCTTTACTAGAAGTACGATGTTTTGTAAATATATGCGCACTACACTAAAAGTTATAGTAAAAAATACTCAACATGTGCAAATGCGTATATGAACGTGTATACTTTACCTAGCCCTCTGCAAAAAGGTTAATTAGCAAACCCAACTAATCACCCAGTTCTAATAAAAATCCTCATTCTCTAGTAACCAAAAAATGTTAAGTTAAAAACTGTCCTAGTACAGATGATAAAAGAAGTCAATACTGGGCAACCAAAGTGTAGAATTAGTAATCACATCCAATACAGAATAGGAAAAGCTTAATAGTTCAGACAGAAAACACATTGTACACCTCTTAGACATGAAACTTACTATTCTACTACTGTACGATATAAACTGTTTTTTTATAATTCTACTCTTTCTATTGCAAAAGATTAGGAAGAGTCCTGAACCTCTGCAATAACACAATGGGATAAAATGCAACATAAAAAAACCAACATTGTACATTCAACCGCAGCATACAATCTTCACTTCTATAAAAACAAAGCAATAATACAAACTATTTTACAGATTCTTCGAAATAGAAAATAAAGAACCATTATATTAATTTAGCCTAGTGTCATCAAATAGAAATTAGAAGTGTAGTTGTACCACCTTTTCTCTTATCTGCAATGAAATATCAAATTTATGACCAATAGTCAAATTGTTTCTAAAATAAATTTACTCAATGTCACTTAAATATTATAGTTTACCATGTTTGTACACAATTTTGTCATTGTTTTGTGATAGAAGCATTAATCTTACATAAAGAAAAAAATACCTGTTCCTTGGCAATCACAAGTATATGAGTTAATTCCATCAGTACATGTTCCATTGTGCTGGCATGGGGCTGACTGGCATTCATCAATATTGAGATGACAGGTCTCTCCACCAAATCCTAAAATACAAGACATTGAAGACAGAAAAACAAATCAATATAGATCACATAAAAATTAAAAGTACCAAAAAACAGAATGATTAAAAACTTGATGTTTAGAAAAATAACAGATTCCAACTGAATAAAAGGTGAAAATGGAGTATTTGTAATATTAAAAAAATTAGAGACAGAATTAGAGATTATGATCATAATTACCTTCTAGGTGATTTTTTGAACGAGTCTACAGTAATTTGCTTCAAGAGACAGGTTAATCATTTTTTAAAAATCTTCTGTAATTTTATTTAATTATTTGTAATAGAATGACCCAATTAACCTTTGCAGCAGTGGTTCTCACAAATAAAACAATGTTTGTTTGTTTTTACATATTGAATGTTAACCCATCATGAACCAAATGTATTTTTATTAATCAGAGGTCATTTGATATTCAGGATAAAATGTTTGTATAGCTATTTACAATTTCACTTAAACAATAATGCTATACACATTTGGTTACTTCCATACAGGCTAGGGTTTAAGAATAGGTCAGTGGTTAAGGTCCCTTGATGGAAGGAAAGAAATAAAGATTCTTTGGCTTCATCAAGTGTGGAAACCACTGCCTTTCAGTATGATCATCTCCAAGTACAGTTGCATTGCATGATTTCTAATTCATTGGACTAATCATTTCCAAAATATACTTCAGTTATGTTCACACCAACAATCTATTTAAAATATACTTGAAACAATTTTTCTACAGAGTTTTGCGGAGTGAACCTGAAAGCAATATAAATAGTGCTTGATTTTTTTCCTTATATTTTATAAGATAAGTGTTTGCTTCTCATGGATGTTTACGATTGACACCTTTTACTACAATGAAAAATTTTAAAAATTAATAGTAATATTTTGAGGCCAGTTGGGTTCACATTTTGAAATATGCTGTTATTTTCCAATACAATTGATGCTACCTCAGAATGAGAAATGTGTTGTAAATCCAATCTCAAAATTCTAGCCAAACAAGTATAATGTACACTACTAATAAACTACATATGAAATATTAAAAGAAACAAAAACTGCTGTGAAAGTATACAGTCATGTGAAAAACTTAGGACACCCTATGAAAGCCTGTGTATTTTTGTAACAATTTTTGAATATATATAGATATGTAATCTCAATTTCAACCGTACTGAGATTATAGGAATATAAACAATTAAAACTGAAGAAAAGACTTTTTAAAGATCTTTTGCAAATGTAATTCTACAAAAATGCATATTCTAACTGAGAAAAAAGTTAGGACAACCTACCCCATAATAGCTAGTGTTACCCCTTTTGACTAAAATAACTGCAGTGAGATGCTTCTTGTAGCCATCTACCAGTCTCTGACATTGGTCTGAAGAAAGTTTTCCCCACTCTTCAATGCAGAATTCTTTCAGCTGTGAGATATTTGAGGCGTTTCTTGCATGTACAGCCCGTTTAAAGTCACCCCACAGCATGTCAATGGGATTAAGATCTGGGCTTTGACTCGGCCATTCCAGGACTCTCCATTTCTTAGTTTTCAGCCAGTCCTTGGTGGATTTACTGGTATTTTTTGGGTAATTGTTGTGTTGCAGGGTCCAGTTCCACTTTAGCTTTAATTTTCTTACAGATGAACTCGCATGATCCTCAAGCACCCTCTGATACCTAGTAGAATTCATGGTGGATTCTATGATTGTGAGCTGTCCAGGTCCTGTTGCAGTAAAGCAGCCCCAAACCATGACACTTCCACCTCCATGCTTCACAGTTGGTACGAGGTTTTTTTCCTGGAATGCTGTATTTGGTTTATGCCAAACATATCCTCTGTTCTGGTGTCCAAATAATTCAATTTTGGACTCATCAGTCGAAAGAACATTATTCCAGAAGTCCTGGTCTTTGTCTACATTCTCTCTGGCAAACTTCAGTCTGGCCTTGATGTTTCTCATAGAGAGCAAAGGTTTCCTCCTCGCACACCTCCCATGCAAGTTAAACTTGAGCAGTCTCTTTCTGATTATTTTTCAAACAGTGGAATGGCTGATTTCAAATTCCTTACCAGACTCATAAGCTGCTACGATTTTCTTTCTGAAGACCTCAGA